>JARFIY010000324.1:3560000-8560000 GCA_036346155.1 Sinelater perroti
TTTAACATTGGGGTTGAGCATCTTCCAGAAGATCCTATTAGCCTGTTTAAGATCTGTTACTAGGACAGTAAACAATTTACAGTGATGAAAGGAAAAACCTTATGGTGTTCCACAATTTTTATTTTTAATATTTGAGAATATTTCTCTTCTACAATTTTGTGCTGTTATTAATAAGTCAATAACGTCGTTATAATGCATAAGAACTGCTATCCCAATTTTCAAGCGTTTCTGTGTTTAAAACTAACTTACTATTGAGTCTCTCTCTACTTAAACTATTCACACAGAACTTCCTTTTTATTGCAAACCTAAACTAGAAATTACAATATTTTGTTATTTTATTAAGCTCCTAGCTCTAACTGATGAAGCGCCATCTGTGAGATATTGAAAGTACTGCAAGAGCTGTCTGTTCTACAAACATAACCTAAAAATCAGTGGTAAAAGCAAAGTTATGCACCAATTAACTTTTCGGATACTTTTGGCGTTTTGATTATAGAAAAGTGCCAGTAAAACCCAGAAAATAATTTGTAGGGCTTTAAGGGAGGATTCTATTTTCTACGGTGCTTGTAAGAATAATTTTGACTTGAATGATACCAAACGTCCAAAGAACAACCAAAAAGAGTCGAAGGAGAACTAAAACGAAATAAAAGTAGACGCTATGATATTACTACATCGTTAATTCGCAGATTCGAGAAAAAAGATTCGTAGCGCCAAATTAAAGCATGTGACAAAAGACGAACTCTCTGTAAAAATCCAAAGAGGCGAACATTTTAAATTTATTCTGTTAAACTATCGACCAGTACTACATGACTAAATATCTATGCCAAGAAGATATTGTTGGGCATATTTAGAACTTTGTAGACAATGAATTGCTTCATCCTGATGAAACGATGACCGTAACACATTACCAGAAGCCACTAATAACTATTAATTGGTTTGGTTTAGGACAACGCCTGATCACTAAAATGACTTAGAAACGATTACCGACCTGAACTGCAAAATTTTATCACACCCAGGTCGTTCTCCAAACTTTTCCCCTTGAGATTACCACCTCTTTAGATCTGAGCAACATTACCTGGCTGGTACCTCCTTCATTACTATCGAAGATGTAGAGAAAAGTCTGGTTGACTCTTTATAAATTAATAAATTTTTTGATTGTAGTGTCTGCTATTAATATATTATTCATAATTATATGTCCTTTTCCAATTTATCTATTTATGAGTAGTCTTATTTATCTTTATGGCTCATTATCTTTGCGTTCCTCACAACAATGAAGTAGGAGTAAGCGGTTTGTATAATCTGCAAAAAGTATGTGTCAAAATTAGCGGGCCACCTCAACTGTACTGACCCAAAGAAAGCTGACCAGGGTGGTGTCTATAAACTTCCCAGCCTTTATTACGACCGGCCTCTGGCTTCTGCAGATAATGATCATTAAGCTCTTTTGAAAGCCGGTCTTGGTACCTACAAAACTGGCTTCGTACGCCGCCCTTCCCACCTCCTTGCCGTCTTGCACCATCTGCTCGCCCCAATAGCAAATGAACCAGGGGCCGCTAGAAGCCACTAGACAGTCCGCCGCCAGCTTTATAGCATGGAAGTCTTTGAAGTTGAGCTGAAATGTGTAATGAGATTAAGAAAGTCGTTCCATCAGTTCCTTACCAGAGAGGAACAGTACATGATGAAGCATAAGCAGAACAATATACTCAGGTATACCGACAGCATAGCTACGCTATAGATTTCTTCGACCTCTCCGATGACGCCCAGAATGCTGATATGGTGGAAAACAGCATGCTTTACGGCTGTTCCAAGTTGTTTGCTCAAGGAAATGCCGGTCTAAACATATCGAGTTAGTCGCTACAGATCTTTTTAATATTATGCTACTACTGCCTTTTCTGCCTTTATCCTACTGAGCTCCACGACGTTTCTCAAGTTGTGCTGCAGAATTTTGAACTGGACGCTCACGAACGCCAGCACCTCGCACAGTATTAACAAAATAACCAGCACGTTGGCGGTTATGACATATCCTATGATTAATTGGTAGAGGCAGGTGATCTCGTAGTAGGGGCTGCGCGTGACGTCGAGAACGGTGATGGGGCCGAAAGGAAAACCCAGTCGCGGTAGTCGCTGCTGGTCGCCCTCTTGTAGGCAGTGTATGCGACGCCGGTTGAGCTTGCGCAAATCCAGAGGATGAAGAACGTGAGTCTCTACGGCAGGGAAATGTATTAACAGAAAAAAATATTTTGCGTTAAGAAAAATTTAACAATACTATGCTTTCAGATGCATAGACATTTTAAAGCATACATTGAACTACTCATGCCATATTTGTGCTCTATTTTGGTGGGCATGACCAAGACCCAGACCCCCAAGAGTGCAATTATTTTACTCTCAATAAATTAAGCAACCGCATTATTCTTCTAGACTGTAAGTTACAATTAATGCTTTTAATAGCATAACCGCATTTTAATGCTATCCCATAGACAGCATAACCGTATATATTTACTACTTCTGATCGCGCTTCATATATAGTAAAAGAACATGATACTGCGTGAAAATGTTTGTTATCTCACTACGCTCCTAATGGATTAGAATGATATTCCTTTAAATGATCCTTTACTTCCTATTGTTTATACTGCAATAATTAAAACACACTAAATGATATCAGAAATATATGCATTAAATATGCTACATCTTAAACATATGTGAGACGCGGTTATTCTTGCTAATAAGTTCAAAATATGTTGTCTTGTATGGCTTGAATAGTGATGTAAATAATTGAAAAACAAAGCCAGTTGCCATGGTGATCAACTTAATATGGACTGATTGCATCTGAAGATTTCAAGTATGCGGTTATGCTGCTAGACTTCCATATAATTTAACGTCGTATGTGAAAAAGTTGTACGCCAGGTGATGTTTTTCGCTTTAGCTGTAATGTAAGAAGTGGAAGGTTTATATGGTATTCATACGAATAGTTTGGTGTTGTAATTTTGACAATAAATAGACTAACATAAAGTATATTTCCAGGTTAAAGTAAAATTGAGAAACTGCAGTTGCGTTGCTGAAGATTGCGATTGAATCTTAAAGAATGAGAACTTCGACTACAACACTTAATTGGAAAACTCTTATTGTTTGCAGTTATGCTCCTAATGTTTTAAATTCTACTGGAAGTAAGAATCGTAAAATGATATTATTTCTCAATGACCTTATATATTTTGTGATTAATTTTGCCTCTGTTGCTGAAAATTTATCGCGGAAAGAGAATCTGAAAAATGCTACTGTAATACCACAATGCGGTTATGCTACCGCAGATCTCAGTCAAATCATAAACAATTTTATTGCATGTTTAAATAATTATAAAGATAACTTTAAAGAGAAGTACCACCTCCATACTTTTACTTTCTATTATAATATCAACGAGAACGCAACTATGATGCAATGGGTTGTTTTACTGTTTAGGTCATAACAAAAAACGCCATTATTATTGCATTTATTACCTAAATCTTTATCTTTTATCTATTGATGAAACATTTGGCATATGATTGGTTGTTATTGTTTGAAAATAATGCTAAAAATGCCCTTCATATTATTTTATCAGTTGAGGTACAACCAAAACTATTATTTCTTAGAGAGCACATCATAAAGAAATTATTTTAAAAGAAAAATTTTCAATAGCATAACTGCATTATTTTAATGTACTTACAATGAAGATACGTTCTAGCATATAAATAATTTGTACTAAAAACTGAAACACTTGTAGGTTTGATAAAAACTACGAATAAGCGTTTATGTTCTCATCGCATCGTAAATAACTGAAAAATGCTACTATTTCGTAGCTTGTTAATTCATTTTCTATTACTATAAAGCTAATATTTATATTTTTTTATTATTATCAAAGATTAGCACCAAGACATATATCCTTTAATTCTGTGATTCAGTGTTTTACAACTGACTGATTCTATCTACAGCATTAAAAACGCGGTTACGCTCCAATGCTTTCAAAAGCATGTTTAAGTTTGTAAAGTAAAACGGAAGATACTTTCTCATTGTATTTTTAGAGCTGCAATAGGATCAATAAAAGTGCAAAAAATTCCCAAGTTTCTAACAGCATTTTCATGCTATGATTATAACCAGCAAAGCATAACCGCGGAACATACAAAATCTTAGTAGCATAAATGTTTTACTGTTCCAATCACAATCAACACTACACTGCTAGATATTTTTTATATGTGAGAAATATTCAGCAGCAAAAATGTAACTTTTCAAGAGTTCTGATGTAGTTTTAATAGGCTCAATTGCTTTTCAATTAGAAAAAGTACACAAAATACAGACTTAAAAATGCTTCCAATAGTTTCAGGTGTACGTAGATAAATAACAGGGCGATTATATTCCTAAAGGTTTTAATCATAAAAATCTTTAATTGAAAAAATCTAGGATTTGCAATTATGCTATTGATGCTTCAAATTGCATTGCAAGTGTTCACTTTAAAATTAAGACTGGTGAACATAATTGTAGCTCAAGCTAACATGTAGATGCAAAAAATCTTCCCAGAGTATGCTACTTGCTATGATTCATAATGGTATGTTTCGATTATAACCAAAAAAGCATAACTGCAGGAAAATAGAAACGCATTAGCAATAAGATCACAGCGTATTTTGGAAAGTAAAGCATTAGATTAATTTCTGATTGCCATTTTACCACTTTAATAGTTTCCATTAGAGATTAAAACACTTGTATGTTCGATAAAATAAAATAAGAAAGATGAGAGGAAGCCAACGAAAAGAAATTAGAGGGATTAGAGATAAAAACAACCATATTACAACAGACAAAAAGAAATAATGGAAGTATGGAAAGACTACTTCGAGCAGAAGTTTAAAAAGTACGGAGACAATGAAGAAAGGAAATCAAATAGAGAAAGGGAAGAATCAGGAGAAGAAACAGAACAGATAACGAGAGAGGAACTAGAAAATTCACTGAAAAAGATAAAGATTGGGAAAGCAGGGGGCGAGGACAAAATAGACCCGGAAATGATAAAATGGATGGGAGAAAAGGGTAAAGAATGGCTCTGGAAAATATGTGAGGAGGCATGGAGAACTAAGAAAATTCCAGAAGACTGGGAAAAGAACTTGATAGTCCCAATATATAAGAAAGGGGATTAGACGGAATGCGATAATTATAGAGCCATTTGTCTCTCCTCGGTGTGCTTTAAAGTATATACCAGAATTCTGGAGGAAACTTAGAAAAGTGATAGAAAATAAACTAGAGGAGGAACAAGGGCATTTAGGGCAAGTAGGCAAGCTAATGACAACATATGCATATTGAGGAACATTATAGAACGAAAAATAGAGGAAGGAGATGAACTACTGCTTACCTTTCTAGACATAAGAGCAGCTTTTGATACAGTTGAGAGAGGAAAATATGGGAATGCTTAGAGGAACTGGAAGTGACAAAGGAACTAATAGAGGCCATCAGAAGTATATACAAAGTAGTTAGAGGAAAATTCAAATAGCTGGACTGACATCCGGGGAATTCAAAATGGAGAGCGGCATAAAACAGGGCGATAGGCTAAGCCCACTACTTTTATAATAATAATGGATAAAATAGCAAAAATCTAAAAGAAAAACGAAAGGATTGGATACAATAATAGGATATAGAAACCTGGAACCAGTCAAGGTGAAAAGTTTAATGTATGCAGATGACATAGTCATAATGGCAGATACGGATAATAAATTACAAAAGCTAGTCAACATATGGGTAGAGGAAATAGAGAAAATGAAAATGGAGGTCAACATTAAGAAAAGTAAAACAATGATAGTGAATCAAAACCAGGAGAGGGGACAAAATAGAGTAGTAAAGTGTAAAGGGCATAATATGGAAAGAGTCTCAACATTTGAGTATTTGGGAACAATAATAACAGATGATGACCGAATAGAAGCAGAACTGAGTAACAGAATGAGGAGAGGGAATAGAATCTACTATGCATTACATAGAACGATATTGGAAAAAAAGGAGATAGACCAAAAAGTGAAATTAATGGTACATAATGCAATAACAATACCAACAGTATTATACGCCAGTAAAAATTGGACGATACAAACCAAACATGAGGGTGTAATAACGGCCATAGAAATGAAACACTTGAGAAGGATAGCGGATAAGACAAAGTTGAGTACGGAATGAGGAAATAAGAGAAACTTTACAACAGGAACCAATAGTGAACAAAATCAAAAAGAGACAGTTAACATGGTACGGTCATATACAACGAATGAAACCAGAGAGAATATGCAGAAAAGTGTTCGAAACAAGAAGTGTAAAGAAAAGAAGAAAGGGAAGACCCAGGAAGAAATGGATAAGTCAAATCATTGAGGTGGGAAAAACAAGAGGAAAAACAGTAAACGAAATGAAAAGTTTAACAAGAGACAGAAAAGAATGGAAGAAATGGGTTAAGGAGGACCGTGACGTATAAATCCGACGCTGGAAGGCATAAGGATAAGAGTGAAGAAGAAGAAGTATGTTCGATAAAATCTAGCGAGCATCATGTATCTCGGCAAATATATAATAATTTAGCATTTATGTCTCTGACGTTTTGGATTATTGAAAAATGCAGTTATGCTACTTTAGGGAAAGTGCGGTTATGCTTTTATAATGATTTTGCGGCCTTTCAAATAATGTGGTTTCGATTACTCTGGTCACAAAATAAAGAAAAAAAAATAGATTTAGAAACTGAACCGCAATCCTCTTTTTTATAGGTTCGATCTCACTGGTTTGTAGGCTTTGACCAAAGCTCGCAAAACAAAAATATGCAAATAGGGAGAAGCCGTCGTTAAGCTTCCGGTAGATTTATTTTTGTGTTATAGGAAGATTCATCGGATATTCTTACAGTTTTGGCAATACCTCGACTAACACAAGATGTGAATATGCTGTTGAAGGTCATTACAATCTTGAAAAATTTATCTTATTTAATGTTTAAAATATTTAACTTTCATTTGAAGAGAAAAGACTAACATTGATGCAGTTTTGCTAGTCTTAATCGCACTTCTGCCAAGCACTTGAAAATATCTTATTGTTTGGAGTTATCCTACTAATAGTTTAAATTGTATTCGGGATAAAGGTTACTTAATGAGATTATATCTTAAGGATCTTAGGTGTGTCGAGAAAATAGGATAACATATTCTTGGTTATTACTTACACTAATATTACAAAAAAAACCAACCTAGAAAAGTAAAAAGACAAGAAAATCTAATAAAACGCATCTACAATACTACCCTGCGGTTATGCTATCAAATGGCACATTTAACAGGATAGAACAATTTAACAATGTAGAACAATAAGAAAAACAATTAAAATGCTAATGTTTGTATAATAAAACGCATACATTAATTATGTTACTAGCATAACCGCAGAATATAGAAACAAAGTAGCACAAATTTACCTTACAATGTTCCTCTAGGTGTAATTAAAAGATTCAGAAGCATAGTCGTCTAACATTGTTTGTAATATAACTAAAGTTGATAAAGGAAAGAATACCGAGCCATAATTGCATTACATTGCTCATATAACACATAATCAATGTCAACGACTACAAACGGTGTAATGTGTATCATAATCAATTTTGCATAACCGCGAAGCATAAAAGTAGCATTTTTTCACTTTATCCATCAACGCTTTTTGGAAACGCGACCATATTGTACTTTTTCTCTCAGTGTAGCAAAACATTTCAAGAGCATAAATGCATTTATTCATTTTTGGAAATATAATATTAAGCATAACCGTGTCATTCTTTGCCCTTAGCATAATCAACATTTTTAAGCGTAATAATACTCTTGATCAGTATTCAGTTACAATTGAGAACTTTGAAAATATCACACCAGCATAACCGCGTCCTCAACTAGTCAGCGCGTTAACCAACGAATCGTTTAATTATTTAAAAATTTGATTCTTTAGAATCAAAAACTGAGTGAAAATCTTCTTATCCAAAGTGAAATGAGAAAGTGGCATGTAAACAGATGCAACCATCCCATGATGAGTTTTCTAAAATTTCATACACATATCTGTCCTAGCAGATCATCCACCAATTAGGAAGCGTTTTAGGCTGCATTATTCTACTGCAGTATGTCGCTTAGAGAAAGATGATTATTGATGGGTTTCCTATGGCCTCACTTGGCCTCAAGTTGATCATTTTATTATTAAATATGAGTTTTAACCACGAGCAGAGCACTATCAATGTTTAAGCCAAGCAATCAAGAATTGTTTGATCGAAGAGAGCTTTACGAGTCAAGCGAATACAAAGTACCCCTTTTTGGGTTTCTTTAATGTTATAGCCAGAATACCTTGTAGGTATATGGAAATTTTTGGTAACAACCTTAAGATTTAACTAACTCTCCTTTGCCGTTGCTATTTTTATCACAGTAGCATTTTCTTCACGTTTCTGTTGATCCCCAGAATCCAGAGGTCGACTTTTGGACTTTCTTGTTTTAATAGAAGTATAAACAATATGACTTTAATCAGTCTTTTGTTCCATTTGTTCTTTCAGACGGCATTGGTAATTCAGAAGGTCTAAGTGGTATAAATGGGCTGCCTTATCTTTTTGCTTCTTGAGCGATCGAAATAGAGGAATGGCGTCAAAAATGTCCTATTTATATGATGTGTCAATACATTACAGCAACGGCCTTTAATCACAAATCTTTTCTCATTCTACTCGTTTGCAGAGTTCACTGTTATCACTTCTCCCCATAGACAAAGACACTGCGGGGAGCTTGGAGTCCTGCGTGCCGCGGAGACGAGATTTCCTATGTTTAACGCTTTATTTGCAACAATGTGTGTACAATTATAATCTCGTTATTGAGGCGCTTGAGTGCGCCTATGCGACCGTCGCCCGGCGAATCTCCTGGGGTCTGCTAGAGCGACTTGGAGCGGGTCGACGCCGATGTAGATGCCCGGGATGCTGCTGACTTCTATTGGGCAAGGTCAGACCTGGAAGGATGGACGCTGCTTCTTGGCGAAGGGAATCGGAGCGCCTTCAGGGGGGACCTTGCCTTCGTCTGAGAGCGTTCTTCGGCGAACCTTTACTCGAGCGACGGCGGAAGCGGTGATGCGGGCTTAGAAAGTGGCGCGTTCCAGAGAGCCTTAGGTGGAGTGATTCCCTGGTACAATCTTCTGGCCGGAATGACGGCCCGTTTGACCGGGGAACTCGGGTGTGGTACGCGCGAGCGTCCCCTGGTCGGTTGCATGAGTAACTTGGCTGTGGGTAGCACAAGTACACCTTGATTTGCCTTGAAGGGCTCGGCTGTGGATGAGCGCGAGTGTTCGCTGGCAGCGAAGTTCGTTCTTACTATTGGTACGCACAGAACGCCTTCCGTGCACCTGGGGGGCCCGGCTGTGGGTACGCACGGGCGCTCCTCAGGAGGAAGTAGAGCTGTCCTGGCTATGGGTACGAAAAGGACAAGCTCCGGTGTACCTGGGGGCGGCTATGGGTACGCAGGGCACTCCCCAGGGAGAAGATGAGAGCTGTTCTGACTATGGGTACACACAGGACAAGCTCTGGCGTTCTATCGGAATGCTGCGGTATTTATACCCGCACTGCACTTCGTTCCGAGCGTCGGTGGGGATAATTCTGGCGGGAGTAAGGCGCAGCATCTATCTTGCTTTCGCGGTCGTCTCTCTCTGCCATGCGTCGATAACGGCGGCCTACCGGGCCGCGTTGGCGGCGCTCACCGTGCTTTAGGGCGGGCCCTACAACACTTTTGCAAACATACCAACAATCTCCATAAAGATACTACATCATCAACCTCTAGTTACCTTTTCAAAATAATGTTAGAATATTCTGCTGATTATAGAACTCTAATGGTAAGCATCGCTTACCCATCTCCACTTTCAGGTTACTCTTCTATGTCACTTTGTGGCTTGTACTGATTCTTTTGTTTTTCTACCACTTCTTGAAGTTCGGGGATAGGTGACCTAACTTTAACAATGCCAAATTTGCTATTAGTAAATAAATATAATAAAGTTTACCTTCTGAGTGTTTGAATATTTTATATTCTAAACTATTCTTAGGATTCAAAATTTGCATCCAAACTTAACTTTATAGGTGCTAATATAAAGAACATAATTTTCCTGATATTTTGTTCTTGCAGTTCGTGCTATAGCAACCACAATAACAATTTATTTATATTTGTGAGGTTTAAGAACACATATCTTAGTTCATTTTATGTATACAAATATAAACATCGTCAATCTCTTTATACACTTGTGGACTCTTTCAGTTCTTTATAAATTTTCAAAAGGTTGAATCGCCCATCAACAAAATTCTTTATATTTATGTTTAGCAAAACAAACTAGAAGTGCTTTTATGCCTAGAAGCCATATTGTGCGACCCTTAATGGATTATTAAAAAAAAACAATCTAATAGCGCAGGCGTAATAGAAACAATGGGAGAGGGGAATTGCAAGTAATAATCCACATCATACCTGGTTATTGTTCCTGGAAATCCATCCAGCAATCAGCTCCTCTTCCTCCTCACCTCCCCGGCCAGGATCTGGTGTGAAGGGCGCCCTCTCCAGCTTGTCTAGCAGCACCGTGAGCTTCTTCCTCTTCGTCAGCACAGCAGTGTAGATGATATTTGCTGCGAATTAGACTCTACACCCTCTGGATAAGATATTTTAAAATGCCTACTCATAACGCCGGCAGCGATGTAAATGACCATTTCGCTGACAACGTCGAACTGGTGCTTGGTCAGGTCGCCGGCAGCGAGGAAGGGGTACGCGCAGCTCAAAACCATCACCGAGAAACAGTACATCGTGTAGGCAACGCTCCGGGAGGGCACCAGCGGAAAGCCGCCAGCCTTCAGCGCCCACAGCTCCTTCCCAAAATAATTTCTCATGACTAGAACCTGATGGGCTTGCGAACCGCGAACGCAATGAAGCGCGGCCAATTAGAGGGGCTTTATAGCAGGCGCGCCTGGTGACTTCGCGATGAATATTCCATCGAGTTGGCCAATTAGCGGCGGATCATGCGATTTGTTCTCTAACTGGTTAAGTTACGGAGATGACCTAGCAAAACCTGGCGGCTCTTTATTTTTTAATGATTTTTAATTGAGGGGAGGGAGATTCGCCGTATACTGTACAAGTTGTTTATAATTGTGTTTGTTTTCACCGTGATAGTCTTTTTTAGTTTAACTCAATTATATGGTATCAAGAACTACATAAAGACCTAATCAAATTGCTCCTTACCAAAAATTCGACAATTTGGAGATTTGGGAGATGGGGAGGGGGGGACTCTCAATCGTATTCGTCTATACTACCGATATGTCATACACAAACCGAAGAAATTGCGGATCTTATGATCTTCTCTAAGATTCTTCAAATTCTCCTCCAAAGATCTTTCTACTACAATGTGACCAATATGATTTGGACCAAGTATCTACATTAAGTGTGATCGATCCTCGATAAGGAGTTGCTATTCATTCTTGTTACACCGTTTAGCTGACAGTAATCGAAGCATACTTGCATTTCTTTTTTTAATTATCACAACCGATAATTCCACATAGATAATATTTTCAGCTTCTTTATGGTTTTCTATCAGCTCAGAGTTTCCAGTATTAGCCTTTCAAGTTACGATGTTTGTTCTAGTTTTGATATTCGATGACCATCTTCATCCTCCTCTCCAATATGGCTGATGTTAGTAACTTGACACCCTTTTACAATTATATTCAATCAATTCTTAAGATGTTTTCTTATAGGGTTTTGCTTAGGGGCATGTACACCAGTGGCAATAAAGGAAGCAAATGTACGTTTTAATTTCTGGATTGAAATTTACTACTCTGAGATAATGCCTTTAGGACGATAACAAGCCATTTTTTGGCCACTATGATCCCAAAGTTCTCTAAAAGATCATCTTTAGGATACTCTAATAGTTTGGTTAGTATCACTTGGTAACACTAATGCGAATGGTAAGCTTCTCGTACGCAGTTAAAATGTCGCCTATAGTTATCAAATTTTTACCATCAGAAGATGCTTCTCGTCACTGTTCCAGAACACGTGATAGTGAGTCATCAAGTTTTTTCTTATAATGAATTTGTTCTTTAGAGTATCCATAAAGAAAAAATGTCCTGTGTCACCATGCGTACAATAGCCTTCGTCGCCCCTATATTAACAACTAGTGAAACAATCAAACCATTAATCCCAATAGATCCTTAGGATGTTTCCTTGTATTGATTTTGTTGAAGACAAGCACCAACCGATAATGGACGATGCAAATGTATGTTGACATATCACATGTATTCAATGCCTCCTGCATCTGAGACCGGTTGATCTTAATAGCCCTCTCTATTACAATTTTCAGGTCTCTTGGTCCTTGCAAATTCTAATAATCACAATTTTTCTTTTCTGTTGTATATTTCTATGTTTTTCTTTCCTGCTATACCTTTTCAAGCATATAGGCGCTGTTTCATTGTCGACTTTCGCTATTTCTTGGATCTATTATGGCTCCAAACTTCTTCAATAGAATACTGAATTGAAATGTCAGTTAACATAATTTGATGATTTAGATTTACCGATACTAACCTTCCTGTATGCAGTTAAGTGGGCATTTACGCTCAAATTTTGACCTACCGCCACACTCGTCATTAAATTTAGTTGAAAGATCTAAACGCAAAAGTCTAAAGGCCTTAGGAAAAATATTGTCAAGTGCCACCATCATACATTAGCTTTGACCCCCCTTATTTAACAAGTAGGGGAACGGTCAAACCATTATCCTCATTTAGAGTTATATCCAATAGATCATTAAGGTATTTTCTTGTAAGGTTTTTGTTAGGGGGACTTGCACCACTGACAATAGACGATATCTCAGTCCTAAGTTAAAGTTATTTACTTTCACTGAAACATTGCCTTTGGTCTTGTTAAGAACTCTTCCTATTAAGCTTTCTCAGTTATCTTACTCGTGATAACTTCTAACAGCAACCGTTTTTTCCTGCTACATCTCTTTGGGCGTGGCAGCGCTATCATCTCATTCTAGGCTTTATTAACAAGTTTACAGCATTGTGATCCCAAAACTTTTTAAAACGTATAACCCAAGGACGAACTGAGAATTAGAGGTACAGAATAGATATATATATATACTAATTATTACAATGACCACCACCTTAAATTCAGTTAAGTTGTCACCAACAAACAGATTTCGATCGACCACCAAAAAAATTTATCATTACTATAGGCCGTTAATACGTTATCCATATCTTTTAAAAAGGCTAATCGCAACTTGTAGTTCCCAAGGCTATCCATAAAGACGTATTATCATTCAAAATATCTCAGTATTGTTCTGCGTCACCTCCGAGCGTACAATAGTCCTTCAGGCTCCTGTATATAAAAGAGTTCCAAAATAATAAAATGTCTAACAGATCTTTAAGATGTTTTCTCCTAGGGTTATCATTAAGAACGCGTACATCGCTGACAATAAACGAAGGTATCTGAAGTTATCTGAGTATTGTTCTGTGTCAAATATTTCTGAAAGTCAAAATATCGACCTGTAGATTTTTAGGGTGTTTTTCCCTAAAGTATTTGCTACGGAACACACCGCTGACAATAGGCAATGTTGAGATATTGTAATACATTCTTTAGTGTCTCAGAGAATGAGTTTCCATTTAATACTATGACTATAATGATATTGTTCACTTTTTAACTCTTTATTAAGATTTTTAGTTCCGTTGCTCCTAGTAACTTTTAACAGGTATAGCTTTTATTTCCTGCTCCCTTTCCAAGCATATCAGCACTATCTTCCCACTCGAGTTTCATTGTCGACTTTTGGCATTACTTAGTTCTACTGTAGCTTAGAACATCCAATTATAGGATAAAGTAAGATGTTAGTTAACATGACTTCTACTCATCATTGCTTTTTTAGGGTATGTACTAATTCGTCATTAAGTTTTTTATGCGAGCTAGACGCCGCGTGGTGTTATTCCCGAGGCCATCCACAAAACTGCTCTGTCGCTGACGAAGAAGAAATGTTTTATATCACATTCAGACGTACAGCAGCCTCCGAAACTCTTGTATAAAAAATAGTATGCGGTAAAACCATTAATCTCTTTAAAAGTTACATTCACTAGGTGTTTAGGGTATTTTCTTGCATCATTGTTGGCTTACCACATATATTCGGTGTCTTAGGTTCATTATTAGAGACATTGTGTTTGACCTTGACTTTTTTAGTTCTCTTGTCCTCAGTAACTTCTTACAGTCAAAGATTTTCTTCCCTGTTATAACACTTTGAACGTTTGGCACTTTGGAGCTATCATCAGCTTTCAGGTTTACTATAGGCCTGACTTTTTCAAAATATCCAATCCCATGTCATTTAATGCTTCAGGGTACGTTTATTAATTAAACACAATTTTTTAGGTCTACTAAAGTGCCAAACTTCTCCTAATATCCAACCCCAGAATAAATTGGGATATCAGTTGATATCACTTAGATAATGGTTACTTTCCCGTATACTATAAAAATATGACCTATAGTCGTCAGATTTTGAGCTACCACAAAAAACATACTAACGCTACTCTTTTTTTATAGTCATAGTTAATGGCTTCTTAGGATTTTTTCTCCTAAAGTTTTTGTTAGGAACCCATATGCCACCGACAATATACATAGTGATTATACGTCTACATATATATTTAGTGTCGGACTTCCTGGGTTAAAATGTATTGCCTTAACTATCTTTAGCCTTGATGAGAGCTCTGCCTTTTAAAATATCCCACTTATCTTGCTCGTGATAACTTCTAACAGCCAAAGGTTTTCTTCCTTTTCATATACCGTTAAGCACGTTGGTGCTGTCATGTTACTGCGGGCTTACTCAGGTCTGCTATAGTCCCAAACTTTTTCAAAATATCTAATCCCAAGACGATGTTAGTTAATTTTTAGTATATTTAGAGTATATTTATTAATTTTAACAGTCTGCATAACCTTCTTGTACGCAGTTAAGATGCCTCATATCGTCCGATTTTGACCTACTATCAAAAAACATTTGTTATAACTGCTCTAGGGTGCATGCTAATAAGTTATCGGTTTTTTTTTGACTAGCTCAACGCACGTATTGTTGTTCCGGAGGTTATCCATAAAAGTATATTGTTGTTAAAGACATCCTATTATTATACTGTACAATATTTGGACATAAACCCTGTATCTATAAATAGTGAAAAGATGCCTTGGATCCTAGATTAAAATTATTTCATCTAAGACAATCTCGTTAACCTGTCTATTAAATTTCTTTTTTTAGTTGTACCACTCCTGGTAACTTCTAAGGGCCAATTTTTTTTTCTACTAAACATTCTGCATATGTCAGTACTATCGTTTTACTATGAATTTTATTGTCGACTTAAATATAGTGAAACCCCAAACTTATTCAAAAAAGTCAACCCTAGAATAAAGTGAGATGTCAATTAACATCACTCGATAGTTTAGGATGTTAACGGTCACCTTCCTGAGCGCATTTTGAATGCCGCAGTTGTGAAATTTTGACCCACCGCAGAAAAACACTCATCGTTGCTATAGGACATATGCTAGTGCGTCGTTAAAATTTTTAAAGATCTAAACGCAGCTTGTTATTGTGTCATCTAAATGTTGTCTTGTGTCACTGCAGAGCATGCAATAGTCCCCAAGACCCCTTTATCAACAAATAGTGCAACGGTACAACCTTTAGCCCCTTCCCAAGTCATATCCAATAGATTCTCCGGATGTCTACTCGTATATTTTTTATTACGATACGTACACCATTGACAACATATGCAAATGTGCTGTAGATTATCACATACAGTCAATGTCTCAGATCATAAGTTAAAACTTATTACACTGAGATAATGTCTTTTGCCTTGATAAGACCTCTTTCTTTTAAATCTTTTCAGTTCTGCTGCTCCTGGTAATTTGCGACAGTCAATGGTGTTCTCTGCTATTTTTTCTCAGTATGTCAGCATTGTCGTCTCGCTCTGGGTTTCATTCTAAACTTTTGTCTTTTTTAGGTCTTCTACAGCCCCAAACTTCTCCATGCGATCTAACTTCAGAATTAATTGGGATGTTAATTGGTGCCCCAGGATGTATTTACTAATGTTAATAGTCACCTTCCCGTAAACAGTTAAAATATCGCCTTGAGTCGTCATAGTCTTCCTGTATACAATTAACATGTCGCCCACGGCCATCAGATTTTGATCAAACGCCAAAAAACGTTCGCAATCGCTGCTCTAGGGCATGTGCTAATATGTCATCAAAGTTTTTGAGGCGAATTAAACACAATTTGTTATTTCTGGTGCCGCACATAAAGACATGCAATAGATCCTTAAGACATCTCATAGGGTTTTGTTAGGGACACACCATTGACAACAGACAATGCGAATGTACGTTGACATATATTCAGTTTAAGTTTTTTTAAGTTTAATATTTCTCAGTTCTGTTGTTCTTGGCGACATCTAAAGGGCAAAGACTTTCTTCCCTACTATAACTTTTCAAACATATCAACACTAAGTTTTGTTGTTCCCATTTTTTTATCTACCCCAACTTTAACTTTTGGTG
This sequence comes from Sinelater perroti, assembly GCA_036346155.1. Taxonomy (NCBI): domain Eukaryota; kingdom Metazoa; phylum Arthropoda; class Insecta; order Coleoptera; family Elateridae; genus Sinelater; species Sinelater perroti. The sequence continues at coordinate 3,576,533 of JARFIY010000324.1, forward strand.
GTTCAAGGTATACATATAAATTCTAGCGGTCACCAGTCTTCCTGATACAATCAAAATGTCGCCCACAAGTCGTTAGATTTTGACTTACCGTCAAAAAACTTTATCATCGCTACTGTAGTGTAAATATTAGTACATCATTAAGTTATTTTAAAGGAACTAATCTCAATTTGCTACAATTCCTGAAGCTATCCATAAAAACGTATTTTTGTTGAAGACCTCTAAGTGTTATTTTATGCCATTCCTTTAAACGCCCTTATCTACTAAGTGGTTGCCATCAATTTACATGTATAGTGGTTGAATCATCCAAGAACATAAACTTAATAGTGACCACTGGATGTTGGTCCTCATAGTTTGCTAATCCTTCTGGTTTGATGGATTTCTTTTTCCTACATTTGCGTCACAAATGACCCAGTTTCAGATCTCTGCTCCAGGAACGTCTTCACATAATACTTGTCTTAAAGTCTCTTCTATTATTTCATTGGTGTTTCCTAGCTCTTCTATAAAAGTCGTGACAAAATAACTATGTGATGCTTGTTTAGTAGCTTCATACTTTAAGACAGCAATAGCAAATTATTATGCAACTTTCAAAAGAATTTTGTGATAGCCTGCGTAATATACAGAATGTTTAAATAAATTTTTATAAATCATGGTTGAGATGTTTCAGCCGATATATATCCAGTTATTGATTAATTACAGTCCACCATATTGGAAATACTCTTCACAATCAACCTTCCCACGATGCTTTCACCTCTTGCAATATCTCTAATGTAGCTCGGCATATTTTTGATTATTATACTAAAATAAGTTAATTTACTCTTCCAAGAAGCTTGCCCATAATAGAACCAGATGTTGAAATTCCACACCCATCTTGAAAGTCTTCCAAAAAGTGTCCGAAAATTACGTCATCAAGTATTCTATGACTTCATCACGGTTTTTTAAAACTGATCATTGCCAATACTGCCATTATCTATAGGTACATCAGACTATACAATAAGTTGTGAGACAACCAAAGCGCGATTGCAAAAACCGTAAATTTAACGCGCACATTCTATTATACTGTCAGTATTCGTAGCATGTGCTTCTGGATTCTACTTCATATGAGCTTCAAAGATCAAAGCAATGAGCATGAGGTGAGCGAGGGGCATATCAAACCATTTTTTATTGGCAACCCCTGTAGATGACTTTTACAATTAGAAGTATTTTGGAAAATTCGATTAGTAAAGTCGCAAATGTGCATCCAGAACTCATGTACATTCACACATTTCCTTATATAAAAATTGCGTGGGATAATCCGCTCAAATGAGCAAGTGGAGTCGGCATTAACTAATGCAAATTGCTGTGCTCGCTCTTTCAGTTTGTTCCAGTTAGAAAAAAGGAACTTTAAAAATTAATCGGAGGGCGACCACGTTATTTATTAAGCAAAAAGTTGCAATGCGGCATCCCAAGGTTAACTGACTATACAACGGAAGTTTCGCCATTATTTTCACTAAAAAGTTTGCGCTTTATACTTCAGTAATAGGCAGTGCCAGAACACTCACTAGGAGCAAGAGAGATCTTATCTCCAGCGAGTAGGTTATCTACCTTCAAGGGGATTCTGATCTGGATGCTTCTCAACTGCTGTTCTCACTGTTTTAAAGATTAATAAGACAAATATAAAATACATATTAAAATGTATTTACATTTGCTCAACATTTTACTGTTTTTCTTTTTTAATCCCGATTTAGATCTCCTGTCTTCCACTTCCCTCAACAAATTTCTCTTAATTTTCCTCCTAATTGCATTGCATCATCCTTTTTATGTGGAAATTCAGTTTCATCCTTTGAAATTGTACAATCTGTCGCTTTCAAAGCAAGCTTTGCAAACAAACACCCTTCATCAAAACTTCTTTTAAAAGAGAGAGGGTATCAGGGGTTTACCAATCAGAGTAGAATTTTTGAAATAATCTACTAACCAATCATATGAAAGACTGGATTTATTAGGTCAGTTTTATGTGGTTTCTATTGCCTGTACCACAATCATTTGTCAAACAAACGAACCTACTCTCCGAGGACAACTATGGGCCAAAGAAGACTAGCTTTTGGCCTGGTCTACTTCGCTATTTCTTGAAACAGAAGATAAAATTAATCCTGAGATGATTAAAGATGTTACAAGAAATTTGCAAGAAAGTCTGGGTATAGTAAAAAATGCCAAAATGATAGGAGAAAAATCTTATTTTACCAATACACAAAAAGGAGAACACACAAAGTGCGATAATTATAGAGCAATATGTCTATCCACTGTAGGATATAAAGTGTATATGAAGGTAATTCCAAAGACTCCGTTAACAAATAAAATGAAAATTGTAGGACGAATAAGTTGCATGTAGAACAAAGTAAACAATACATAACATAGTTATAAGGAATTTGATAAAAAGAACTATAGAAACCAATAAGCTATCATATCTAACATTCATAGGCCTAAGAGACCTTTGATCACATAAAAAGATCTGAAATGTAGAAATGCCTTAAAGTCTGAACGTAAATTAATAACTAATTCAAATAATACACAGCATATATAAAAAGGTGAGAGCACAGATTATAAATGAGGGACAAAAATCAGAAAATTTGAACTGAAGATGGTGGTAAAACAAGGACATAGCCTGAGCTGGCTATTATTTATAGTTGTAATGGAGAAGCTAATAAAAACCACAAAAGAAAAATCGTAACTAATAACCAATGGATATCAAAACATTATACAGACATAAATATAGAGTCTGACAACAGTTCTGACTGCAAAGAGCCTAAGACATACGCAAATCATAGTAAACATCGGATTCAAGAGATTTAAACCCTCGAAATGGAAATGAACATAAATAAAAGTAAATCTATGATAATAAATCTAAGTATCTCAGAAAATTGTGGAGAAAATATATACGACAGAATAAAAAATAAACAAATTAGAAGAATGACCAATTACTACAAAAACAGAATAACTGAACTGGTATGGTCACATCACCCAAATAAAATCAGAAAATATAGTTAGGGGATAATAGAGTCAGGCAAAGGAAAAAGGAAGAAAAGAGAAAGGCTAAAGAAATCGTGGCTAGAGAGAATACAAGAGACAGGAAGAGAGGAAAATAAATATATGAGATGAAAATAACAATTATCATGAAGAAGAATCAAAAAGCTCTTCTAGAAAGATCAAGTTCAGTTAGTAAAGAATACATATATAAGGGATTTTATTAATAAACACGACAGTACCTTTAAAAGCCTGCAACTTCTGTAAAGAGACCAATATTTGATATGTTATTATTCCTACCTCCTTATTTTCATCTATTGTTAATCTATCAATGTAGTTTTTGAGCTGCTGAAAAACGATACTAAAATACTGTAATCTGAGTAAAGACGTTCGAGTTTACTATAAAACTAAATTGTTTAACCCTCAAAGGGCACACTAGTGTGAATTCGCACCGCCTTTTTTTAAACAACTGGAATCTTTCAGGTAGCAGCTACCGAGGGTACCCCCCACCATGATAATTCCTTTTATGGCCAAAACAGTCAAACCGTACCACAGCTGGTCTCAGTCTGTTATTGTCGGCGAAGAAGAGTGGTAAAAAGGCCCAATTGGTGCGAATTCGTGTATCAAATGCGTTCGAGATTTTGATTAATTGTGTCAATTGTAATAGAATTAGTAATCTATTTTGTCTTTTTAGTATTTTTATTATTATGTAATCAAGTAATCTTAAAATAAAATGAATTTAAATGTAAGATTCTGATTTTTTTTATTTCCCTCTATGTGTCGATTAGACTAAAGCTTTGTTTACTTATTGTTACTAATTTTTCCAACATTTTTTTTATTAATATTTAAATCACAACATATTTATTAATATTTATGATGAATATTATTTAAATTGTTGTTTTTTACAAAAGACAGCAAAATAAACATCAAATTACAGAAAAAAACAAAAATGACATGTTCAAAAAATACCCATATTGAGGTACCGGGAAAAATCGTTAATATCATTTTATCAGTATGGGGTATTTTTTCCTTAAAAGTACGTACTTTCAACTTCAAAAACCTTGTTTTACTGTATTTTAGCAATTATCTTTAAAAAAAATACAAATTCTTCAAGAACGTCATTTTTAAAAAAAATGGCTTTTTTAATTGCATTTTTTAATAACAAATTTTTTTTTCACGTGACTAACTACTCCATTTGATTTCCCCAAGTTTACCCCAATTTTACATAAAATTAGGTTAATTTTCGTTGATAAATAAAGACATGAAAAAAACACATGAAGGTTCAAAGTTTGGTGGCCCAACCCAAGTGTGACCTTTGAGGGTTAAGAGAGCCTATTTCAACATAGTTACAATTGTCAGGGTTTACAACAGAAATTAATTCTGGTAATCCAAATGTGTTTCCCAATTTTCACTGTAATGCAACTTCGATAGATATTTCAGCAGCTACTTCGCTAATCTATCATAACACAGCAAGAGCCAGAGCAATCAAATGAATACAGGAAAATTATCTTTACAAATTTTGATGGTGACAGACTTGGAAAAAAGAAAAAAGGAGGAAAGTTATGGGACAGCAAAAAGCAATTGAAGAGGCACTAGCAAAGTTGGAATTATTCATTCTAATTTGTTGGGTTAAAGTTTATAGAGCAACTGGTGGATCTTATAGGCTTTATAATAGTTAAATAAACTTGACGGGGCAAATTTATGAACGGCACAATAAAATATACACATTTGTGAAAGCTAATGAACTATTTCATTGCTAACGAAGAACATTGTCAAAATTCCGTTTTATTAGAAAAACATGTCAATAAGCTTTTCAACAGCCTTGTTTGATTTAAATTTCTGTTCTTTTATTTGGTCAATAAAAATTAATGAAACGCATAATTATTTTTTTTTTTGACTGATGTGTATGGTAATAATTACCATGTAAACCAAAATAAGTTTTCAATTTATTTAATATCATAATTTTCAAATATACGTTTCTTCATATATTAGATTATAAATCAAAAATACTACCGTGTAGTAATTGTTTATTACTGGATTGTCCCAAAAGTCCTGACTGAAATGCAAAAAATTCAATTTCTATACTCAAATTAATTCAAGAACAATAACAACTATTCTTCAAAGTACAGGTCATCATTATCCACCACTTACTGCCATCAGTCTGCAAGCCTCCACATCTGGTCAAAGTACCATTCTTTTGGCTTCAAATAAAAAAATTCTTGACATGCTCCTTCAACTTCTTCAAATGATTTAAAACGGCATCTACTCAAAAAGTATTGCATTGAGCAGAAAAAGCCGTAATTTGATGGAGCAAATCTCAACACCGTCAAATTCCTCAAACTTTTCCTTAGTCTTCTTGGCATACTCCTGCTGAAACAGAGCGCGTTTTCTCCAAACCAAAGTTGGGTACTTCTCCACCAGTTTGTCGTAGAGTCGAACTGTTGACATTGGTGGCATTGATGGCGTGACCATTCGGAACCAACTCAAAATAAAGTACGGCCTCAAAATTCCACCACACACAAATTATGACCTTGCCGAAAAGATCTTTATACAGAACTGACTGAGGATTTTGGCCTTTCAGAACCCATTTCTACTGTCTATTGTGATTAACCAAAAAGACCCACTTCTCGTCCGATGTCACAATTCGCTTCCAAAATCGGTTGTTCAATGGATTGTTGAGCAGTTGGCAGCAAATCTCGACTGCTTTGGCGGCTTGTGCTTCGGTGAGTTTGCTGGCGGGGCTTCTTGTGGACAAAATCAAGTTGCTGAAGGTCCTGATGAATCGTTGATTTGCCAACTCCAAGTTCAGCGTCTAGATCTCAAGTGCTTGGTAAAGGTTCTGCGTCCAAAGCAGCTTGCAAGTCACCATCACCCAACAAATCACAAGGCTGAGATCATTGGATTCAAAGCACCTTGAAACTTTTGATGGACTTCACCTTTCAGCATCGAAAATCTCTTTTACAGCATCTCTTATTGAAAGTTCCCATTTCCAGCAATAGCAGATCTCAAAGCTTACTTTCTTGCAAACTCATCTGGAATACAAAGATGAAGATTGTTACGTTGTTACAACACTATAAGCACAAAGAAACAAAAAAAATGCATAAAAATTAAATTTTTCGCAGCTCAGTGAGGACTTTTGGGTCAACATACATTTGTCTGAATTTATGCGGCTTTTTTAGTATTAAAATAATTTAGCATACTCAATTCCTCACTTTTAAATATGAGGTATATCAACAAAGTAAATTTTAATCAGTTACAATATTTATGCAAGTGGAATTACCATGAGATGCCTCTATGGGAATGTTGTACCACTAATTACAACTCTTGAAAAAAGTAACAATGTGTTGGTGTTGGTTTAAACATAGTTATTTTAAATGGTAATCATATTCATAAATAAAAGCTTGTGAGTGCCATTTGCTCATCAATTTCGTAAAGCAAGAAACAACAATATTATAAATATATACAATTAGGATCTCGTCTGTACTTACCAACACAAGGTATTTTTATTTTATTTCATTTTTATTATTGCATAGGATTTTCTTAACTTGTCCTTGTAAAAGTCAGAAACTCATATACTTTCAAAAAACATCTACAAAAAGGCATTTAGGTTTGCTTCAGACGTTAGTGGAAACCTGGTGCCAAATTTCACGCAAAGCAGAAATGAAAACATTTTAGAATATACAGGTATTGGACAAAATAATGGAAACACTTGTCAAAAGTGGGACATACCTTCACTGTGCCTGATAACACTGGATACTGTGTAAATCAACAGTCTCTTGTGTGTTGCAGGTAATAGGGAGTCTGCACTAACACTAGAGTGAGGCATTATGGTTATGGACATTGTGCAGATGTGGCAAGTGATTTAATGGAGTTTCAAAGGTCTAACTGTTGCTGCCCATTTAGCTGGAACACCTGTGAGCAAAACAGCGATTCTGTGGTGTAACACAAGGCATGGACTCGAAAGTCATGACCGCATACACAGTGCAACGCATAATAGTGGTCAAAAGACAAAACTTCAGAATAGGAACCAGCAGGCCTTGAAGAGCATTGTGACATCACAGAAGAAAACAACAGATGAGAAAGTAACTACAGAACTTAAGCAGCACCTAAACACCTCTGTCATCCAAAGCAGTGAGGCAGGAGCTTCATAAAGTGGATATCCATGGATGTGTTGCTATTACCAAGCCCTACACACATGCTCAAAGGCAATGCCCAAAAAAACTGGAGATTGGAAGACTGACAACGTGTCGTTTGGTCAGACGAGTCACCCTTTACCCTTTTCTCCACCACTAGACGTGTATTTGTTTGGCAAACACCTTCTGGTGGACTGTCTCCGCCCGACTGTCAAACATAGTAGCGGCTCTATTATGGTCTGGACCGCTATATCATGGTATTCGGCAGCCCCTCTTGCCACATTACACGATCAGATCACAGGAGTAGTGTATAGAGAACTCTTGAGTAACCAGGTCCACCCAACGGTGCCATATTCTAGGATAACAATGTCCCCATTCGCACCGGTGGCCCTGTTCGAGAGTGGTTTCAAGAGCATACTGATGAGGTTCAACATCTTCCCTGGCCAAGTTAAGAATTCGATCAGCTGCAATCTTAACCATATTAATAAAGTTAAACTAATTATTGTATTTGCTACTACTAACCTGTTATCTTAATAATTCTGAGCTAAGTTTCATAGTTTGTTAAATGCAGCGTTTATCAGAAAGATCCGATGATTAACGTTTGCTTGTGTATTAGCTAGAAGGTGAATGACGGTAAGGTGCTGGTATTGTACAGTAAAACGCTAAACATCAAACGTTTATCACAGAAATACGTTTAGAAGTAACGGATCTGTAGCAACTACACAGTGAGGATTTCAATATTGGTAGACATGGCCGAGTTTGTAGCCCCAGCAGAATCTTGTGGTGCAAACTATTTTATTATTACAAAAAGCCGCTACAACACGAATTTGCAAATTGATGTAATTCTTTTATGCTTGCAATCTGGCAAGGTCGCAGCTTCCTCAATAGCCACCACTGAACTGTTTAAAGAGGGGTAATAGCATTCCGCCTTCAATTTCGACTGCCTATTTTCTAGGTTATGTAGGAGCACAACAAACATAAATTGCAGGAGGCACAAACTGCGCATGTTCATGTATTTATTCCCTGTAGCCAGGGAATTTTTAATAAATAAAATTCATTTTTGGGGACGAATAACGGCTGTTCGCCGCCGAGGGTTGGGGTTGTTGGTTTTGTAACCTCATTTTTACCCGCACTACTTATGCACCTTTCACTAGTGTGGACGTAGCGAACGGACTGTCTCTGTGTGGCTGCCTCAGCATTTTGGAACTCCCAGGAGCCTTTTTTTATAACTTGCAGAACAAGCACTGAGCCATTGAACCGTTTCCCACGTTCTTCCGAATGCAACACCTTCCCGCAGGTGCATTTATGTGTTTATAATCGATATTAACCATTTTTATGTAAAAAAAAAATTTCAGGTACATCCCGCGTTGTAAACAATTACCTTGGACTGGTATTTAACATGTTAATTATCATGGTATAATTGTGAAAATATGCGAAAAGAAATTGCTAAAGCAACGTTAGAATATTTACATAAGGCTTACGTTTGTTATAAATATAAACCAATTGTTTACGGGCAGCTTATGCTTACGTCCATTACGAATGAGCACTAACAGGCAGTCGATGTATTAAATAAGATTAAATTGGGTATGTTTAAAGAGTAAGCTTGTGTTTTTGTGCAAATAAGAGCTATGGTTTAAGAACTACTTTTAAACTTGATGGGACACTATTTAAGCTTGCGGCAAATCCTATAAAAATATAGTTTTGTTCAGTGTGCTCTGTATGTATCATCTTATTGTTAGATTTATGAGTATGTTTTTGTATTAGTAAAATATATTTTACACTAAAAAGCTATTTTAACTCCTACTTAGAATAGCTTTAGCATTTTAACATTTGCTGTTTAAAAGTTACTACCTACTTATAATTATTTTTTAATCCATTTATACCTTATCTTTTATGTGTTGTGCATTAATTTATAAACATTGACTTTATAATAAATAGCTTGTCTGTAATTATTCTAATAAAATATTTATTCCTGCACATATTGCATATTATTGTACTCAGATCAACCTTTACTTACAAGACTTACAAAAAATTAAAAATAATATGGTTTTAAAATTATTTTCAAAAATTTATTTTTCAGCAAGTTAAGTTTGGCCTTCTAATCCAATTTCTATCTTCTGGTTTCAGATTAAATTCCTTATGTGTTAGTTCATTTTCTTCTTTCTTCACTCAGTTGTTTTTTCTTTTTGAAGATTTATTCCAGACTTAACATTTGCTTCTCTTCATAATTGCACTTCATCAATAGTGTATGCTTGTCTCTTTGAGATAAATACACGGTCTGATTGATTCATCGTTTTGCCATACGAACTGGTCCGTACATTTTTATTTCCGATTACTTTCATGTCATATGTTATTTGAGAGATTTTTTAAATGTTCATATTTTTTAATTCTTATTTTGGCTCTATCTGTTGGTGCAAACATATGAAATGAGCGAAAATCCTTCCAGTCAGATCTTTGTTCTTGGTCTGGCTTTATATAGTAAGGCAGGTCATGGCTTGATAAAAAAAAATGCTAGAGGAAACCCACAAATGAAACAGGAAGACAATTTAATAAAAATTGAAGGACTATAATGGTGATGTTTAGTACAAGATAGAAACGAAAGGAAGAATTTGAAAAATCCTCTGTCCGAAGTTGAAGACTATAAACCAAATGGCATATATATTGACCGGTTTGCTCTTCTGAAGTGTCTCTTAAAGCTCGGTCTTGGACTATCACGTTCTCAGGTTCTGTTAAAATTGCCCCAGTGATCCTTAGACAGGAAAGTTTTTGTATTTCTCCGTAAAAAAGTTCGCAGTGGATTATTTTGCATATAAAGTTTCCTGTTTCATGGTAAGGCAAATAATGTTTTTAGCATTACCTTTCTGAGGTGTTAATATCACTTGAGTCTTTGACCAAAAGGTTTTCCAGATACCTTACATCCTTGGAACAACAACAATTTTTATCAACATTTGTCCGTTATATTTAGGGTACACTAAACTTGTTGTTTTAAAGTAGTTATGAGCATAGCCAAAACAACAAAAATCCTTTTTGACAATCTATTATTTGTCCATAAACAGGGCAACTGATGCTTTTTGCCTTCTATAAACTTGGATAGCAGTCCACTCGGTTATACAAGGCCAGGTCTGTAGATTTCCCTGCCTTGTCTACATGGCAACACTTACTAAGGGCATATTTTGAGTTATGTTTCTTTACATAAATAAGGAGAGCTTAACTGACCTTCAAGAATGTAGATATACAATCCTAACTTGACACCGTGCCTTAGGTAAACTAACCCGACTCCGACACCCGAGAGAGTAATATGGAAGGGGAGAAAGAAAAAAAGAACTTTAAGTTTAAATGAAATGCTGAAACAATTGAAATATTCGCCAAAAAGGGTGGTACGAAGGTGAGAGGTGTGATATTAAACGCAGGTAGTCAGGAAGGTATGCCTAGAGGGGTCCTTAACAACTCACAAAGTATCTATGAAAGGTTTCTCCGCAGCGAACGAGTCACTATTTGGTGTGCGATGAGGAAATTTGGGTCATCGAGCTTTACTTTTTGGAGGAGGACCACCGCGTTAGCGTTACTTCCAATCAATATGTTGAAATGATTCAACAGTTTTTTGCGCCGAATCTCGATGCAGTCTCAACTGGAAGACCTTTGGTTCCAACAGGATGGAACCCACCATACAAAAAGAGCTTCGTGCACAGACATTTCCTGGGTATCTATTCTCTTAATGCAGTGATATCCCTTGGCCACTCTCCTTAGTGGATTTCGAGTCATGTTCCTTCTTCCTGGCGATATCTATATCAAGGTTAAGTCTGGCACATCAGAAAGGAAACATTGCAAAATTTCTAGATCTGTATTTTACCCTGTACCAGTTTTCAAACAGGGCCTTAATCCAGAAAAGCTGTACTTGAAGGTGTTGAGGCACGTCCAGCTATCGCAAAAGTTTGAACCATTCCAATGCATAAGATAAAAAAATTGGCAACGTAGAAAGGTGTCTTACGCAATGACACTCTCCAGGATCTTCTAATCTTTCGCCGAATTGTCTCAAATCACAAATAGTAGATCTGTCTTTATACTGTAGAACCTTTTGCAAAAGTAAGAGTTCTGAAACCAAAATTATGCTTCCTGTCTGGTTGGGCTAAACATTATTGTCAATAGCTTGACAGAAGGTATATTATCTTGGTATGGTCAATTGAAGACGGGTTTTGCTCCATATGAACAGCGTCAAGTTCGGTAGAAATTAGGGGAGTTCTATGGAATCAAACTGTTACCCTACCCTGCCTATAGTCCCGATTTGGTAGGGACGCCAATTTGCAAACTATCAGAAAGTAGAATAAGGATGTGGCCGGTTTTCTGATTCCAACCCACAAGAGCCGTACTAATGAAGCACAGTAAAACAGAGTGGCATATATTTTAGCTTCTAATTTTGTATCTCCTTTAGATATTAAATAGATAAATATATTCTATCTCTTAGTTCTATTCGCTTTTTCTCGATTGCACTATAGTGACTGCCTGCTTGCATATCTACTAAGGTGGTGACTTTCTCCATATGAGAGCTTGGACTCCATGTAGCTTTCGTCAGTATTTTTTTAAACCCTACCTTAACTTTAGCACCAACCTCAGCTAGCACTATAGATTTTAGCACATGCACAAACCTTTATAACTTTTCACTAGAATTTTCTACATTCTTGTTGTGCTGGGTTTGGTCTTGATTTACCTGGTTTTAACAGCAATTTGGCATTTTACTTTAAATTGCCTCCCTGGTTTTTCCTTTTGAATTTTAAAAACTTTTTACAACTAAAACGGGACGGTTGAGGTCAGAGCTATTGTATCTAAGATTCATTACTATGCTCTCTATCTTAACGAAAAGGTAAAGTCATAACAAAACTACCCTCTTAGAACAGATAACGAACGTAAGCTCCAATCTTTTGCTGGTTATTCTTAAATTTTCATTAGTGATAAATTTGTTTACTGGTGCACCTCATATGATGAGGACTTGCTACTCACATCACTATTAAGTCTACATTATTTTTGATGTCACTCACCAACTATGGTGGGTAGATACCTATTTGGAAAAGTAGACAAAACTGACTATCCAAATTCTAATACTACAGAGCTTTGAAGTGAATGCAAGGCTAATGGGTATATATATAGAAAGAATAAAAAAACCTGAGTCAACCCACAAAAAAGTCGAGGGTAGCAAAAACATATAACAAGAGAAAATCATATGGTATAATTCAACAAATCAGTAACAAAAATCAAAACAAGTCTACATTAATAAGCTTAAATTTAGTGACACAACTTCCACCCCCAGAGCAACAAATAAAAAGTTAAAAAATTTCGAAGAAATTGCACAAATGATAATCATGAACAAAAAAATACAGCGATGCTGTATTTTGTCGTTACTTCTTCAATAGATACAGTTTTTGACTTCAAAATGGAATCCATAAGGAAAATGAAAACGTGGTACATTGCGCTTGATCTGGGAATGATCAATTCCAGACGATTTCATGACTATTAAAACAATATGGCAAATAGAAAAGAACTTGGCCTACAATAGGGTTCGGCGAGCTAGTCTCCATTTTCTTTTCTGCCTCCTTCTCCTCGCTAGTGAATTGTTTTTTTCTCTTTACCTTACCTTTCTAATGATCCTAAAGAAAATATAGTTTGGAATAATTACAACTTCTAAGGGAGTTCAAGTGTCTCCCTTCCCCTCCATATGTGTAACCAGAGATCCCTCAACTCCAAATACATCTTTTCTTTACAGCAGGTTGTCTGAAGACGGTGGTATGACCTCATCCTCATTTAACATGAAGACTGTGTAGGCCATCAGCTGCAATAAAAAACATCACTTTTCCAAGCTGTACTTTTGGCTTATCCTTTCCTATCAATAGAGTAGAAGAATATCTATAAATTTCTCTAGGACCTATTTACTTGTGCGCGTTTTAAATTATTCTTTGTGTTAAAACTAAATTTGCAGTTTAGAACGCATTACTTCCAATCATAAAAAGCCGTTTCAAATTTAAATCTTGTGAAGGTTTTTCTCGCCTATGGGCACGCAGCATCCCTCCAAACAGCGGCGCAACTTGGCCAGCTGCATGTGTGTCGTGTGCAAACCCTCCAGCTGCTGCAAATTCTGCGAATTTTGGGGGGTAGCTGTTAGTTCTCGGAAAGCTCCCCCCAGCGGTTCTCAAACAAATTTATAAGCAGTTAACCTTGATGACTTTGATAAATAATGTACTTAGAAAAATCGAGCATCAAATTGGGAGGAAAATAAAAAAAAATTTTAAATGATAATTTTTTAGATTGCAGAAAAAACAATGGAAAAAAATAAATCAAAAATGTATTAAAAAGCCAGAATAAGTCTCTGAATATTTTTCTCCTGCACTGAAGTTTCATAGTAAAAGCAATTCCGAAATCAGTAAATATAATTAATGTAGTGCAAGTTGCAATTTATTTGGTCAACCCCTATATATATGGATGGGTGAACTGCTGGCATCTTCGCGCCAACACGCCAGAGGCCGCAACACCGCAAGAGCCGCGGCCGGGAACAGTTGAACTGCGCCCTTGCGATCGGTCGCGATGCGGGCGCGAGGTGCATTGGAGAGTGAATTCTGCCTGCTACGGCGGCGACTTTAGCGCCGTGTGATGAGGCAAATTGAATATTTGATGCTGTGCAGGTAATAGGAATGACGCCGGCGCAGTCGGAGCTCGCCTTGCAAACAGCGTAGCGCCGGGGAAAGACTCGTTTGAAGGTGGATTTGCGATATCCGCGGGGATGTTCCGGGCCTTTCATACTTCTGGTGGCCAGTAATTCTTGCTTTAGGGCCAACAGAAGCTCCGTTTGAAAAAATGCTAGGCAGAATCTAAGATGGTTTCGCACGTCATTGTGTGACCTTCAATTTATTTTGTTTGTAATGATGCTTCAAATTTTCTGTTTTCGATTAAATTAATTGATCGTGCGTTTTAATTAAAGCAAAAAATCGAAAGCAGGAAAAATCAAATAACAAATGTAACAGCGATTTTTGTACAAAACTCTGCTTTTTGGTTCGTTGCATGTAAAACTGCGTTGCTTTACTGGAATATTCATTTACAAACAAGAAATGGTTGGGCTACCCCTGCAAACGTTTGTCAATTGTTCATCTAACGTTCATCTTGAAGTTGGCGTTTTTGCGCCAACAAGTGGTGCAGACGCCATGGACCCCTAAACGCCGCGTCTGTTAATAGTGGAAATGCGCTCGCTGGGATCAGTTGTGATGTGCTCGCGAGGTGTAGGTAAACAGAATTAGTGCAGTCCGTGTGATCGCGGTGGTGAGTACTTTGTCAGACTAATTAATTGGTGTGCTGCCCGCGAAGAATATGACTGAAACAGCGTTGGAGCCGGCCGGAAAGCAGCGGGAACAGCTGGGGTAAGAAGTCATCAAAGGTAGGCTCGAGATGGCGGCGTAGATGTTGCAGAAAATGGTAAGTGCCTTTATGATTGCTGGTAGCAAGCAACGTTTGCTTTATTGACCAGTGAAAGTTCAATTCCAAAAAATGCCAGTCACCATTGAAGATGGCGTCTGCCACGTCATTATGCGATCTTCAATTTTTTTGTTTAGCATGATGCCGGTAATTTCAACAACATTTCTATCAACTGCACTTGGGTTATTTAAATGCGTTTACATGTTTTGACTTTTTAATAAATTATTTGTGTCTTATTTAAAGTAAATAAAGGACAAAATAACAAATTTAGCCATAAAAGCTATAATAACAATCTTTGTATAACAGCCAAAAACTATTTTGTGTACTTCTATAAACATTTCGCAATAGTTTATGTAAGCAATCGCAGATGGTTTCTTTTTTTAATTAATTTTAAAAACTGGAGGGTCGTATTTTAATTTCCTGCTATATGAAAAGCGAAAGAACAACACAATTGCCAACAACAAGAAAATCTGTAGCAATATTTTATGGAAAACCTGGTTTTAGCTTCTTTTTATTTAGTAAAAATCTGCATTATTTTATTTGAACGTTGGTATTCATTACTAAGCTACAAATATTTACTCCGCTTTAACCAAGACTTTACTGCGTGAGCCTGTACAACTCAACGCGGGGTTTTCTATGGCGAAAGGCCCTCACAATTCACAGTTGCAAATTATGCTAGTTCGTCAAAGGCAAGGTTTTTCTTCAAAATAAATGCAGCAAGCGTCATGATGGAATTGCGAAGTGTAACTAAATGTAGTATATTTCATGTGCTAGCGATGGTAAACTTGAATGCTATGCAATAAGATTAATTCGGTGCTGGGCTGGTAAGGAGGACGGCGTTGTACAGCGTTGGAGATCGTGTTGGAATCCGCGAGATCTGCAGGCTAAAAAAGGCATTATGTGCTGGTTATGTGTTACAATGATATGTTTTATTTAATCATAAGACCATTTTGCAGTTAGGTGTTGGTCTGCATATTTTACATTTACAGTATTATATTATTTACATTGATACATTACATTTACTTGATTGGAATGTATATTACACTTCGCTCTTATGAGTCCTTGATTTTCCTTTTCCATATTTTCCTGTCCTTTGACATTGTTCTTACTTCACCCCAACTTATTCCTCGATTTTCCGCCACTAGTTTGACTTGTACTTCCCACTTTGTTTCTTCCTTGTGTTCTCGCTTCGTATACTTGCTTTGCTATTCTGTCTTCCTTCATTCTATGTAGGTGTCCCAGCCAACTCAGTTGTCTTTCTTTTATTATTTTCTCTATGTGTTTTACCTTCAAGTCTTCCACTATTGCTGAGTTTCTTATCTTATCCTCTCTAGTAATCCCTTGGATTTTTCTTAAAAATCTCATCTCAGGGGCCTTGATACGACTTTTATTTTTGTTTGTTAAGACCCAGGATTCGCTTCGGTAGGTTAGATAGGGTCTTATAACTTTTTGGTATACCTGTGTCTTAGTTTCCTTTGGTATCTCTTTTTTTTTCAAAAAATGAATTTCTAAGGGTGCTGTATAGTCTCCCTACTTTTCCTATTTTCTTAGATATTTCTTTTTCTATTTTTCCGTTGTTTTCTATTACTGTTCCCAAATAGTTATAACTTGTGACTTGTTCTAGTGTTTGTCCGTTTAATTTTATCTTGTGTTTCTTTTCTTCGTGTGCCATTATCATCGTCTTTGTCTTACTTATATTTATTTCCATGTTTATTCGTTTTTAGTTCTTTTCGATATTCGTTTAGATTAGGTTGGAGTTTTTCCTCTGATTCGGCCACTATCACCATATCGTCCGCGAATAACATTTCTTGGAGTTGGATTGGTTTCATTTTCCATGTTCTTTTGATTCGTCGTTGTGAGTTCTTACTTTCTTTATGTTGTTCTTGTATAATACTTTAACTATTTCTATCATTTCTTCTTCTATTTCCCTTTCCCTTAGGCATTTCCATACATCATTTCTTCTTATCTTGTCGAAAGCCTTCTTCAGGCCTATGAAAACAATATGTATGTCCTTTCCTTTTCATACTACTTTTTCCCCTACTTGTCTTAATATGAATATTAAGTCTTGTGTGCTTCTTCCTCTTCTAAACCCGTGTTGTGCTTCTCCTATTGTGTCTTCTAATTTTTCTCTTAGTCTGTTTTCAATTATTCTCGTAAATACTTTGCTTGATATACTTGATAGGGTAATTCCTCTATAATTCGTACATTCTCTTACGTCTCCTTTTTTATACAGCGGTAGTATTATGCCTATGTTCCATTCTTGAGGTATTTCTTTTGTTCTAATGATATTATTTAACAAGTCCTTGAACACTGTTCTTGCTTCTTCTCCCATGTATTTTAGCATTTCTGTTGTAATATCACCTTGTCCCGCTGCTTTCCCTGTTTTTAGTTTGTCAATGGCTTGCGTAATCTCTTGTTCTGTTATCGGTCGTATATCACTTATTTCAGTGGTTCCTACTTGTAATGTTTCTCGTTCTTGTTCTTCAATGCCTGTTTCAGTTAATTCCTCAAAGTATTGTTTCCATCTATCCATAATATCTTTCTCATCTGTTAATATGTTACCTTTTTGTCTTTTATGTTAGCTAGTCTCGGTGCTTTCTTTCGTCTGATCTGTTTTAGTGTACCGTAGAATAGCTTCTGGTTTTCAAAGCATTGTTCTTTCTTTTTTTACCAAAATCTGCCCATGTTTGTTTCTTTGCTTCTTTCACTGCGTGTTTAACTTCTCTATTACTTAATTTATGTGAGTCGTAGTCTTCATCCTGTTGTGACCTTAGATACTTTCTCCATTTTTGTTTTTTGTCTTTTATATTTTGTTGTATTTCTGGGGTCCACCATTTTCTCTTTTTGGTGTGTATGTTAGTTGTTTTGGTTGTCCCGCAGCTTTCTTTGGCGGCTAGAATTATATTTTCTTTAAAGTATTTCCATTTGTTTTCTATTCCTATTATCTCTTCTGCTTCTTCCCCTTTTACTCTATTTTAGTTTATTTTGGTATGCCTTTTTGGTTTCTTCGTCTTTTAGTCTGTAACTTTTAATTTTTTCCTTTATTATTTTCCGTACCAAGTAATGATCGCTTCCAATTTCTGCATGTCTCTGGACTTTTACATCTTTGACCACTTTCCTATATTCTCTACTTACTATGAAGTAGTCAATTATGGATTTTTCGCCTCTTGATTTTACTTCTCTGGTAAATTTATGTATGTCTTTATGTTTGAATATTGTGTTTGCCAGTGTTAGGTCGTTCACCATTATTGTTTACTGTTGTTTCCCCATATGGTCCCATATACCTTGGGATGTTTTCATTATTGTTGCCTACTCTTCCATTCATGTCTCCCATAATTATAGTATTTCCAGTTCCATTATCTATTTCTAATTATAGCATTTGGTAGAACTCATCTTTTTCTTCTTTTATCACATTGTCATTAGGTCCATACGCTATTATTAAAGTGCATGTTTGTTTGTCCCCCCAATCAAGCTCTGATATTAACAGCCTTGCGTTTATGTATTTTTCTTTCTTTATGTTTTTTACTTATCTGGACTTACTATCAGTCCTACTGCCCAATCCGTACTTTCTACTCCTGACCAAAATAACATATATCCCTCTCTTAGTTCTTGTATTCCTTTACTTTTCTTTTTTGTTTCTGTTATTCCGAGGTAGTCCAATTTTTGATTTTTCATCTCTTCAATTATCTCATCTTTTTTGTCATTTAATCCTCTAATGTTCCAGGTTCCCATTCTTATTATATTTCTTTTCGTCTTTGGGTTTTCTTTTTTATTTTCCTTACTTCTTATCTTATGAGTTATCGTCTTTATTCGTAATCCGTTCCGTGTTCCATTTCTTTGCTATATTCGTTGTTCTATTTTTCAGTCCAGTTTTCCTATCTTCTTTAATTAGTTTTTTTCCTGGTTGTTCATGTTATTTTTCTCAATTGTTCCTCAAAACTTTGCCCTTCTGATCATCTCTCTGCTAGTGTTCTCTTACTAGGGTTTTGATTCTCTTTGATTAGTTCCTGGTTTTATTTTTGTGGCTCGTTTGTTGCATATCCCTTGTTGATGATTTTTAGTTTATTATAACTTAAGTATGTCCTTTTTCCCTAGCTTATTTCAACTGTGGTATTAATTTTTTCCTTTCTTCTTGCACATTTTTCGTGTAATCTTCGTCTATCCATATATCTGATCATTTCAAGTTTCCTGCATTTCTTAATATCCTCCTCTTTGTACATTCTTTTGTCAGTTTTACTAATATTGGTCTTTTCCTTCCCCTGGTGAATTTTCCTAATCTTCTTATTTCATCTACTTCACTATTTCCATCTAGGGTTATTCCTATTTTTTCTATTACTTTGCATGTTTTTTCCTTGGTCTCCTCTTCCTCCTCGTTACCATAATTGTCGATCCCTTTCACCATGAGGTTTTTCTCTCTTATTTCTCTTTCCAGTGCTTCTATTCTCTCATTTTGTTCCTCCACTTGGTTTCTTAGTTTCGTATTTTCCTCTTTTACCTGTTTCATTTCTAGTATGAGCGCGTCTAGTTTCTCGTTCATTTGGTCCGTATTAACAGTTATAGTTTGGAACATCTCCTCTATTTTTTCCATATTCATTTTCGAGTTACTGGCGTCAGAGCCTACCCCCCCCCCCCCACGTCGACCGTTCGAAGGTGTGACCTCTACCTAAGTAACTCGCTACAAACTTTCCTTGCAGTAATGATTTGTATATTAGTTGCTTCAAATTTGTTTGCTTTTGTGATTTATTTCGGTCCTTCTATCTGTATTTATAAGGACTCAAGATAATTTCTAGCGTTATTACAATTGTTGTGTATTTTTTGTAGTTGTAATTTATATTTTTAGCAGCAGTATGGATTTTCTGTGATTATTTACAGATTTGTCCCTATTGTTTATATTTGCTTCACCTTCTCAGTGTATGATGTGTTGCCTATTCAAAATTTTCGTTGGTGAGGCTTTGGATGCGCCTGTAATCTTATTTTTTATCACAGTTATTGCGTGCTATTTTGGTTCTTATTGAATTCGCTCAACCTCAATTTATTTCTATTTATTCCAATTTACTCACTGTTGTGCTGTTATTTGTTCTTTTATTCTACTCTCTCTCTGTTTTCACCCCTTACTTATATCTATTTTGCCGATTCTCCTGGATTTTTGCTACTCGATAGGGTCCAAAATTTGACTTTAATATCGGAGTAGCAACTTGTTGATTATCACCTTTCAACTTTCAGATTCGCCCCTACAGTGATATGTAGCGATTCAAACATAATATTACCAGGTATGTAAAATGAAATTATTTTCAACAGCCTTTAACTTGAGAGTGCGGCTTTTTCTGTTGTTTTTATTTCAGGAATTTAGCAGTAAGACCAACAAGTGGATCATTAAAGTGGTAGTGTAAGTTTTTTATTTATTATTTGGAAATTTTTGTTTGCATGCAAGGTTTTCCCTTCAAGTGAAGACATTTTGTCATTCAGCTGATCAAGATACTACACTTCTTCATTTTCGTGTTGAATTTCGCATGATTTTACAAGCTGCTGCTCTGTGAATAGTTTGCTAGAGATGTAGCCAAACCACTCTAAGGTTTCGTAACAACGATATTGTTCTCCTATCCACATTCCTTCTTCCTCTTGTGATATATTTAAAATACTCCAGATTTCGTTTTTTTTTTGTGGTTTCTACTAATTCTTTATCTTTTTCCTTTCTTCTTAGGACTTCCAAGTTTGTTATACGATCTATCCATGATATTTTAAAGATTTTTCTGTACACCCATATTTAAAATGCTTTCGCTTATCTTGACAATTGCTACGTTTAAGGTCCAAGCTTCTACGCCGTAGAGAAGAATACTAAAGGCATAGCATTTAGCTAATCAGATTCTTAAATTTAAACTTTTATGTTATAAATTGGTGTTCCATCAACTTTGATTCTAGTCACCCCTTGTTCAGAATATGCATCAAAGAAAGTTGGCGACAACACATCCTTGTTTTACTTCTTTCTTTTGTTTCTATTTCTTCTTTAAGCTCAGGTCTTTGCTACATGAGACTCATTTCATTTTAATTTGCTCGAACTCTTTCCTTTTTTATTTTAATTTTATGGCTATAGTCGTTTGCTTGATTTATCATCGTAATAAAATATACGTAGCATTGCCTTGGTCAATATTTTTTTCACTGATACTAAGGCTTTCATTTCTTTTGAGAGTTTTTGACCTTATCATGAGTTTGATCTTTCTAATATTAAGTGTTAGTCTATATTCTTCAGTATATGCGGCTATTCAGGTCATTAGATATATTTAATGCTATTAATCGATGTACTATCAACTTTTATTCCAGTCATTCCTCCTTCGAGAAATGTTTAAGGTTTTTCCCATAATACGCGCCAAAGAGGGTTGGCGACAACACACCTTGTTTTACTTATTTACTTCATCGGTTCCCTCTTTTAGGTCTTCCAATTCCTCCTCTCTTTTGCTGATGCTAGAGCGTGTTTCTAGTCACTTTGTTTTTTCTGCAGTATTTCTGCTATCACTCCGTTCCATGTTTTCTTTGGCCTCCCTCTTGTTAGCTTTTTATCCGATCCCATTTCCCACAGTTCCTTTACTTTCCTCTGTTGCCTCTGTGTCCGAACCATCTAAGTTGCTGTTTTTCGATTTTTGTTTGTGTCTGTTCTACCTCTAAGCTGCTTCTTATCTCGTCGTTTAGTATTTTGTCTAATCTCTTGACTCCAGCCACTTTCCTTAGAAATTGCAGTTCGCAATCTTGCTCTTTTGTCGGTTAGTTAGAACCCAGGATTCACAGCCGTGAATTAGTGCAGGTACGAACACTGTATTAAACAATAATTTTAGTTTTCTTGGATACTTCCTTCTTTATTATGAACGGAGGGGCTAGAGCCCCAATAAGTCTAGTTGCCGCACTTATTCCTTGTTCTTCTATTATTAATCCCAAATATTTTAGCTTATTTGTTTGTTTTAGTCTTTTATTTTCAATCTGTATCGCTATCTCCTCTGATTTTCTCGCTATCACCATTACGTCCGTTTTGCTGGCATTTATTGTCACTTTAAATTTTTCAGTAGCGTCCTTCCGAGCTACGATGCTTCCCTGAAGGTCTGTTTTATTATTTGCGAACAATATTAAGTCGCCTGTGTACATTAATTTCTTGACTTTTACTGCTTTTAGGTTTCTCACTCCCACTGTCGCTCTTTTTACCTTATCATTCACTTGTTTGGAAATTTCGTCCACTATAGTAATAAACAGCAGTGGACTGAGTATATCTCCCTGTCTAACTCCTCTGTCGGTTATGAATTCCTCTGTATGTATTCCACTTACTTACACGTTTCATCGTAAATGTTTTTTATCGCCTCTAAAAGGTCAGTTCCGCGTTTTCTGAGCGTTTTCCATATTTCTCTCTTTCTCTACGCTATCAAACGCCTTTGCAAAGTCTATTGCGCAAACGTATACTTTTCCATTATGTTGCAATATTTTTTCCTGGATTTGTTTCAGGCTGAAGGTCCAATCTTGCCTGGTTGTCACCTATTGTATCTTCTATGTTTGTTTTGAGTGGCTTCTCGAGTATTCGTTCATATATTTTTCTGACTACGCTCAGTAGGGGCTTTCCCCGGTAGTTATTGCAATTGGAACAGTTACCTCTTTTATATATTGGGACAATGACGGTCAGTTTCCAGTCTTTGGCTACTGTCTTTGTTTTCCATGTTGCGTTAATTACTTAATGCCCTTTTCCCCCATGCCTTTTATCATTTCCGGCTTTATCCCGTCTTTGCCTGCTGCTTTTACAATCCTGAGTTTTTATATTGCCTCTTGTATTTCTGTTGTCTGTATTTCTTCTGTTTTTTTCTTTTTCGTGTGGCCTCGCGACTTGAGAAGCTTGTGTTTCCAGAAGCTCGGTGAAATATTCTTGCCATTTTGCCTTTATCTCTTTTTCTGCTATTAACAATTTTCCGTTCTTGTTTTTTAACCGTCTAACTGTGTTTTACTTTGTTTTCTGTAGCTCTTTAAGGACTCGGAGCATTTTGGCATTTACTGCGTTATTTTCTTCCATTTTATTACCGAAGTCCTCCCACGCTTTGGCTTTTGCTTGCTTAACCATCGTTTTAACCTTGTCTCTTTGGTCTTTATAGAGTCGATAACTTTCGGGGTGTTTTGAACTCAGATAGTTCCGCCAGAGTTGTTTCTTCATCTTGACTTCTCTCTTGATATCGTCGTTCCACCAGGCTGCTGCTTTTTTTTTGTTAGTAAATTTCCATATTTTCTGAGATTAGTGAATCTTTTCTCCTGGTTTCTTCTAGCTGCAGTTTGTAGCTCCTAATGGTTTCATATCTTACTTCTTTTTCATTTACCTCTTTGCTTGGTTTTTCTTGTCCTAGTTTCACTTTGGTTTCTACCAGGAATGGCCGGAACCAATTTCTGCACCTCTTTTAACTCTTAAATCAGTCATTGTCTAGTTGTTCCCTTTTTCTAGTATCACCAGATCAATGATTGATTTTTAACCCTACTTAACTTCTTGTGGATGTCTTTGAGTTCGAACCACGTGTTCGCTACCATTAGTTCATTAAGGATACAGAAATCTATGATTCTTTGTCCGTTTGCGTTCAGTTTGCCTTCCCCGAATTTACCTACTACGTTTTCTGATTCCTCAGAGTTGTTACCGACTCGTCCATCTAAATCTCCCACCACTATTACTTTGCCTCTTTTATTATTTATTTCTACTTGTACCGTATGCCAAAAGTCTTCTTTGATTTGTTTGGGGTCGTTTTCGTTTGGACCATACGCTATTATAACTGCATACTCAGATTTTTCCTCGATATTTATTTCTAGTAGCTGCAGTCTTTCTAAAATATATTTCCAGCCTGTGATGTTGTCTATCCATTATTTTTTAATGATGCGTGCTACCCCTGCTCTAGTCCAAAACATGTTTTTCTACATCGCTGTAATACATTGCATGGTCCCCTTCCATTTCAACATACCCTTTTCCTTTCTTTTTCGTTTCTGTCAGTGCTAACAGGGATAGTTGTGCTTTATTAAATTCTTCAATCAATTCTAGTTCCTTACCGCAAATTCCTCTAACATTCCATGTACCTAATTTCCATTCCCTGTTCCTTTGCTTTGGTCGTGTGTTGCAAATCCATTTCGTATCCATATTCTTAGTTTTTCCTTCAGCTTTCGTCCTTACTAGTTTTTTTTTGGAGCCCGAACTTCTTTCTTTTAGTTACTCATTTTTTGATTTTTATTTCTTCTGATATTTGATTATCGGTGCGTATTCTAGTCTCTAATACAATTTTGATATAATCTGAATGCCTCCATGGTCTAGGTGTTTCGGCTTAAGAACACTTATTGGTTGCTTATGGTGGACTTTACCGAACGCCCTGTTGTACTCAATAAAACATGCGTACACATCTTGGTTTACATCTAAGCATCTCTGAAAACATACATTAAGTGAGAAGAGAGCTTTTCGAATGTCCTATCCTTTTTGAAAATTATATTAGGTGTCACATGTCCATTTAACTTCCAGTATATTCGGTTATGGATAACTTTAAGGAATAATTTTAAAGTATGGGACATTATGCTAATGGTAAGCAGATAAAAATAGAGGCCGACCATGTTTTAGGAATGTTTCCCGATCTGTATATTTTATAGAATAGATTGATCAATGTATACGTATGTTCCATATCAATAATTTTCAGGATGTCACTTGAGAATTCGTCAGGTTCAGGACTTTTCTATCTTTCGTATTTTTAAAAGCATATAATATTTCTTCTTTGGTGATATCCGTACCAAGTTCTTCTTGATTTGTAGATATTTCATCCAAATCAGTTCTATCATCCATAAATACACTTTAGGTGTAGTCTCTCCATGGTTAAAGTTTGTCTCATATACTTATTAACATCTTGCCATCTTTATCTGAAAAGGCAGTTGTCTGATGTCTTTTTTGTAAGCTTGCTAATTCTTTTACATTTTTATGCAGATTGAATAAACCATATTTTTTTCAAGTTTCTAAATTTTGTTATGCTTGTCTTGGTGATATTTTTTTCTTCTTCTTTTTCAGTCCCCATGTAGTACTACGACGTCAGGTTTCCTTCTATCCATTTTCGGTATTGGACTCGATCAGAGGCCATATCCGTTCTTTTCTCGTTCCCTTGCGTTTTATTCTCCGTTAATATAATAATTCTTTCCTCTACGTCGTCTTCTCTCTGGTCTCGCTTTTAACATATTTTTTGAGTATCTTTGGTTATTTATTCTAGTTAAGCGCCCATACCATTGCAATTGCCTCTTTTCAATTTATTCCACTAGTGGTTCTACTTGTAGTTCTCTGGTTATCACGTTTCTAATTCTGTTTCTTCTGATTTTGCCGCATATACCCATTAGGAACTTCATTTTTCTGGATTTCACATCATAAATTAAAGTGGGGACATTTTTTTTGTTTTGATGTTTATTTCCTTACTTCTTTATTTATCCTATTGAGGAGTTCTTGTTCCTGTGTTTCTATGTTAGTTATTATTGTTTCCCAATATTCATAACTTTCTACCTCTTCAAACTGATTTCCTTTCTGCTTCTGATCTTGTTTATGTTCATTACTTTAGTTTTGTTTTCGTTTATCTTCATACCCCATCGTCTCTCACTATATTCCACTTGTTGACCGCTTGCTGTAACTTCCATGATGATTTTGCTACAAGTACAATATCGTCTCTGTACACCAAGCATTGTACCCGCATTGGCGCAAGATTCCAATGTCCCGCTTTTTTTACTCTAAATCTGTTCTCTTTGAATTCCTTTATAATCTAGTTCATAACTGCAATTAACAGTAAAGGAGTCAAGAAGTCCCCTTGTTTTATTTCTTTGTTCATTTAGAATTTTTTTTATTTTACTCTTTTTATTATTACTCGTCCTGTGGTTTATTCATATAATGTTTAATAACATGTACTAGTTGTGTTGCTTTAAATTCTGATAAGGCCTTCTATAAGCTATCCCTGGGAACTCTCTCAAAAGCCGATTCAATATCTATGAACGCTAGAAATAGCGGTTTGTCTCTTTCTATTCTTTTCTCTTTCATCATTTTTAGTGTAAATATATGGTTTTGCATCTGTCTTTGTGGTCTGTAGGTGGCTTGTTCTTCCACTAGTATCTTCCACTTCAATCTCACCCTTTATCTTCTTTCTAGAAACCTTAAACATATTTTCTGTATGGTAGAGGATAGGCATATTGTTCGGTAATTATTGCAATCATTTGAGTCTCCTTTCTTGTGTATTGGGACTATTTATGTTCATTTCATAAACATCTGGCATACTGTTCCTTTCCCAAACTATTAGGCATAAGTCTTTTATCCATTTGCTGAGCTATTATGCACTGTATCTGATCATTTCAGGTGTTATG
The DNA here is from genome assembly GCA_036346155.1 of Sinelater perroti. Classification (NCBI taxonomy): domain Eukaryota; kingdom Metazoa; phylum Arthropoda; class Insecta; order Coleoptera; family Elateridae; genus Sinelater; species Sinelater perroti. The sequence goes on from JARFIY010000324.1 coordinate 3,602,482, forward strand.
CCGTCTCTCCTGGCAGTCTGGTCCAGTTTGATCTGGTTTATTGCTTCTCTTACTTCTTCTATTTTAATTTTGTTTTATTAAGCTTCAATTTTATGTTCTAGTTCTTAGTTTTGTAATGTTCTTATTCTTAGTCTTCTATCTTTCCTACTGGGTTGGCTTTCTTAAATTTTTGTTCGTAAAACTTTTTTAATTAGCATTAGATTGGCAGTTAGAGGATTATGGTCTGACAATATCTCAGTCCTTGTGCAAGCTTTTACAGATTTCATCGAATTTCTATATGACATAGATAAGGATATAATCTATCTGATTTTGACAACGTTACCTGTTTTGTCTGCAGGCCATCGCCATGTGTGTAACCTACTATTTAGTAATTTAAACAACCCGGTATCAGTTACAATCGTTTTTCTCGACGAAATTGGACTAATCCATCTCCTCTCTATATTACTTGGACCTAAACAAGTGCGACAAATGCCGTTATTAGTAAAAGTGTCCGCTCTATGATCAGCAGTGATGTGATCGCAAAAAGGTAGTAAAAATAATGAATATCGTGTGGCCAGGTTGGTACAGGTTTGAGTGCTGCGCAAAAAGGCAGACTTTGTACTTCGTGCTGGGCCGACAAACAGGGCAACGATGTTGAAGATGAACTTCAAAGCAGCGAGAGCAGCCGTGGTAAAGAAATCATCTATAAACAGGTTTCAGATGATTGCGTAGATGTTCCGGATAATGGTGAATGTCCTTATAACTTTTTGTGGCATGCAATGCTTTCTCTGCGAACATTCAAAGTATCAGCTCAATTCCAATGCAAACTTTAAGGCACAAGATTTATCTTTCTAAATTTTACCTATTTAATTAGAGAAGGAAACCATTTTATTTTAAGATTACTTGGACGCTTTATACAACTATTCAACCATAGACTTCTTTGTCGCATTATTTTTCCATTAACCCTAAAAATTTAATCAACGGTTAGTCTCATTTAATGAAGGCATTGCTGTTTCCAATCTGATAAAATCAGAAAATCTTGAATATAATAAATATTTTTCCACATACGACTTGAGCTCATACAAGTGCAACAAAGGTTGTTAGTGATGGAAGTGCGCGCATTATGTTCAGTCGAATTGTGATCGCAAAGTGCTAGTAAAATAGTGTATTCCGTGTGACCGCGATAGTAAATGTGAGTGCCGTGTAATAACACAGACTAAGTACTTGATGTTCCACCGGCGAGGAAGACTGAATCGAGCAACACTAGAGACAACGTTGGAAGCAGCGGAGCATCAAGGGTCACCAATCAAGACACAAGATTACCTGTGCCCAACCAAGTGCAACAGACGTTGTTAGTGATGGAAGTGCGCGCATTATATTTACTTGGAGATGTGATTCCAAAGTGCTAGTGAAATGGTGTATTCCGTGTGACCGCGATAGTAAATGTGAGTGCCGTGTAATAAACGTTTTGTTTCCACCGGCGGAAGACTAATCGAGCAACATTAGAGACAAAGTTGGAAGCAGAGCATCGGTCACCAATCAAAACACAAGATTACCTGTGAACCAAGGCCGCGTTTTAGTGATGGAAGTGGCGCATTATATTTCTTGGAGATGTGATTCCAAAGTGCTAGTGAAATTGTGTAATCCGTGTGACCGCGATAGTTGTGAGGGCCTGTAATCACAGCCAAGCCGGCCACCGGCGGGAAGACTGAATCGAGCAACACTAGAGACAACGTTGGAACCAGGAGCATCAAGGGTCACCAATCAAACACCAAGATTAACCCCAACCAAGTGCAACAAAGGTTGTTAGTGATGGAAGTGCGCGCATTATATTTCTTAAATTAAAGTGCTAGTGAAATGGTGTATTCCGTGTGACCGCGATAGTAAATGTGAGTGCCATGTAATAACACAGACCAAGTACTTGGTGTTCCACCGGCGGGAAGACTGAATTGAGCAACACTAGAGACAACGTAGGAAACAGCGAAAGAATTAAAGGTCACCAATCAAAACACAAGATTACCTGTGCCCAACCAAGTGCAACAGACGTTGTTAGTGATGGAAGTGCGCGCATTATATTTACTTGAGATGTGATTCCAAAGTGCTAGTGAAATGGTGTATTCCGTGTGACCGCGATAGTAAATGTGAGTGCCATGTAATAACACAGACCAAGTACTTGATGTTCCACCGGCGGGAAGACTGAATCGAGCAACACTAGAGACAACGTTGGAAGCAGCGGTAGCATCAAGGGTCACCAATCAACACACAAGATTACCTGTGCCCAACCAAGTGCAACAGAAGTTGTTAGTGATGGAAGTGCGCGCATTATATTTACTGGAGATGTGATTCCAAAGTGCTAGTGAAATGGTGTATTCCGTGTGACCCATATAAATGTGAGGCCGTTAACACAGCCAAGTACTTGATGTTCCCCGGGGAAGACTGAATCGAGCAACACTAGAGACAACGTTGGGCAGCGGGAAATCGGGGTCACCAATCAACACACAAGATTACCTGTGCCCAACCAAGTGCAACAGAAGTTGTTAGTGATGGAAGTGCGCGCATTATATTTACTGGAGATGTGATTCCAAAGTGCTAGTGAAATGGTGTATTCCGTGTGACCGCGATAGTAAATGTGAGTGCCGTGTAATAACACAGTCGAAGTACTTGATGTTCCACCGGCGGGAAGACTGAATCGAGCAACACTAGAGACAACGTTGGAAGCAGCGGTAGCATCAAGGGTCACCAATCAAGACACAAGATTACCTTAACCAAGTGCCAAGTTGTTAGTGATGGAAGTGCGCGCATTATATTTACTGGAGATGTGATTCCAAAGTGCTAGTGAAATGGTGTATTCCGTGTGACCGCGATAGTAAATGTGAGTGCCGTGTAATAACACAGTCGAAGTACTTGATGTTCCACCGGCGGGAAGACTGAATCGAGCAACACTAGAGACAACGTTGGAAGCAGCGGGAGCATCAAGGGTCACCAATCAACACACAAGATTACCTGTGCCCAACCAAGTGCAACAGAAGTTGTTAGTGATGGAAGTGCGCGCATTATATTTACTGGAGATGTGATTCCAAAGTGCTAGTGAAATGGTGTATTCCGTGTGACCGCGATAGTAAATGTGAGTGCCTGTAATAACACAGACCAAGTACTTGATGTTCCACCGGCGGGAAGACTGAATCGAGCAACACTAGAGACAACGTTGGCAGCAGCGAGAACATCAAGGGTCACCAATCATAACACAAGATTACCTGTGCCCAACCAAGTGCAACAGACGTTGTTAGTGATGGAAGTGCGCGCATTATATTTACCGAGATGTGAATTCCAAAGTGCTAGTGAAATGGTGTATTCCGTGCCGCGATGGTAAATTGTTGTTTAAAACCGGTGTTTTAAAAAGTTGGTGTTCCAACCCTTTCGGGAAGATTAAGGCCCTTAGGAAAGTTGGCCAGCAAAGTTGGGGTCAAATCAAGAAAAAGGATTCCTTTGGCCCAAACCAAGTGCAACAACGTTGTTTTGTGGTGAAAGGGCTTAATTTAACTTGGAGAGTTGGATTCCAAAGTTGGAAATGGGACCGTGGGAAGCAATTAAAATGGTTGAGTTGCCTTAAAAACCTAAATTTTGATTTTTACCGGGATAAATTTAATTAGAACATTAAAAACAACTTTTGGAACAACCAGGCTTGAAAAGTTTCACCAATAAAAATTTAAGATTTACCCAAAAGTGGAAAGCTTGTTTGTGGAATCGCATTATTTAATTTACTTGGGATGTTTTTCCAAAGTGTTGAAATTTATTCCTGTGAGCATATTAAAATTTGGTCCTGTAATTAAAAGGAAGTCTTGATTTTCCCCAGCGGAAGTGAATTAGAAAATTTAAGCAATTGGGCCCACCCATTCCGGGTCCCCAATCAACACAACAAGGAATTACCTTTGTGCCCAAACCGTTGGAACCAGAAGTTGGAAAGTGAGGAAGGTGGCGCATTAAATTTATTGGAGTTGTTTCAAAAAAGTGCTTTAAAATTTGGTGCTTCCGGTTCCGCGGAAATTGAGGCCGTGTTAAAATGGAAGTCCCATGTTCCAGGTGGAAGCGAATCGAAATGCTAGAAAAAGGTTTGGGGCCGGAGGAACAAGGGTCACCAACAAAAAGAATTTCCTTTGGTGGCCCAACCGTGAAAGACCGTTGGTTAGGTTGGGCCATTAAACCTGGAAGAAGTAATTAAAAGTGGCAGTTGAAAAATTTATTCCTTTTTCCCTATTAAATTTATAGTTATTTTTAATTTAAGAAGAAACTAAAAATTTTTCCACCCCAGGAAACTTTAATTAGGCCACAGGACCGTTTAAAAAATTTTAATTTCAAAATCAAGGCCGTTTCCTGGTTTCCCAAAAGTGAAAGACGTTGTTTTTATTGATGGAATCCCTTTAATTTATTTGTGATTTTCCAAATTTGGCTTTGAAATTGGTGTATTCCGTTTTCCGCGATGGTTTGTTAGTGCCTTGAAATAAAAGTTCAAGTTTACCTTTGATTGTTCCCCCGGGAAGATGAATGGCAACAAGGACAACGTTGGGCCGGCGGGAGCATTTCCAAGGGAACCAATCAAAAACACAAAGATTCCTTGTTTGAAAACCAAGTGCAAAATTGTTGGTGTGGAAGGTTCGCGGGAATTAATTTAATTGGAAGATGTTGATTTCCAAAGTGCTAGTAAAAATTGTGTAATTCCGGTGGCCCGGTTAGTGAAAGTTGGTTGTTTCCAAAAAATGGAAATTGTCCTTTTTGTTGGGTGGCCGGCTTTGGTAGGTTCGAGGGTCCGTTGGATTGGAAGTTGGCCAATGGAAGCGGGCCGTGGCAAAGTCAATTAAAAATAGGTTCCGGTTGGGCCCTTAAAATTTATTTCTAAAGCCAAAAGGTAGAATTTAATTTTGAATTTTGGAACCCTAAAAATTATTACCCCGGTTCTTAACTTTAACCAGGGTCGCCTACAAGGAAGTTTCAATTAAAATATTTTCGAGTTTACTTTTAAAATTTGATCTTTCCTTTTTCCTTAAAATTTGACTATTATTTTAATTTTTTAATTATTTGAAACCTTTAAAATTTATTCACCCAATTTTGGCTTCTTAATTTAATTCTCAGGTTTTGCTCAGCGTTTGTTTTCATTAAAATATTTAATGGCTTTATCCTTTTTTCATTTTTATCGGGTGTACCGGCCTTGGTTTTATTGGTTCCAGGAAGTGGCTTAACCTTTGGCCCGAGTTTTTCCCATTGGGAGGTTGGAAGCTTTAAATTTATTCGGAGTTTTTCAAAATATTCAAAATTGGTTTCTGTTTAAAGGTTCTCTAGATTTCCCGAGGCGTTTGGTTAGTGATTGGAAATTTTAATGTTAATTGGGCTCCAAATCCTTTGTATTCCCGTCCGTTATCGGAGTGCTACAACAAGGAGGAATATGGCCTTTGTTGGCCGGCAGGAAGGGCGATGGAGACCGTTTGGAACGACGTTGGAACCAGTGAGAGCAGCCGTGGCAAAGAAATCAATTAAAAGTTAGGTTCGGGTTCAAAAATCCAAAATTTGCTTTAAAATTTTGTTTTTGCCTTTGTTCAACGGCTTCTTCAATTCAGGGAGGCGTCGTTTTAATTAAATTTAATCCATTTTTAAATTTTGGGGGCCCGGAATCGCAAAAAAGTTGCCTTTTTTTAAGTTTTAAAATTAAAGGTTTGTTTAATTCCGCCGTGGCCGGCCCCCGTTTAAGGTTGAAAACATTTTTGGTGGGGAGGGTGGGCCCTTTAACACAACCAAAATAAAGAAAATTAAATTGTTCCTTTTTGGGTGAAAGGGGCCGGCCCTAGATAAGGCGGTGGAATTGGAGGTAACCGTTGGAAAATTACCCCGTTTGGAACCCAAAAGGGTGGGAGGAAGGCAAAGGGCCGGGTGGGAAGAAGTCAATTAAAAGTAGGTTCGAGTTACTTAAAATTTATCTTTCTAAATTTTCCTATTAATTTGACTATTATATTTTAATTTTAGATTATTTGAACCTATAAAATTATTCACCCACATTTTTGGCCCTTTAATCTCCAGGCGACTCGTTTCACCTTAATAATATTTAATCGAGCTTTCTTTATTTCTATTTTAATATCGTGGATGTGCTCGTTTGCCTGGTTTATCATCGTTACAAGATATGTGTAGATATTGACTTGTCCGATGTTTTTTTTCATTGATGTTGAATCTTTAATTTATTCTGTGAGTTTTCTATATTACAAATTTGGTCTTCTCGATATTAAGTTTCAGTCTAGATTTTCCGCTGCATGCGTTTTTAGTGTCATTAGAAATATTTAATGTTCTAATTGCTCCTTTATCCTTTTTTCATTCCGTCCGTCTCCCAGAGGTTGCAACAGGACGGACTTTGTTGGTGGCGGGATGGGAGCACCGTTGGAGACCACGACGTTGGAACCAGTGAGTGCAGCCGTGGCAAAGAAGTCATCTAAACGTTAGTTCGCAGTTGTTTCGAAAAAATCGCGAGTGTCTTTAAAATTGTTGGTGCTGTGCAACGGCTTCTCTGCGGAGATTCAGAGGCGTCGTTAGTGATGGAAGTATGTCCATGTTCAGTGTGGAGCGATCGCAAAGTGCTAGTAAAAATAGTGTATTCCTCGTGGCCGCGTTAGTGAACATGTGAGTGCTACACAACAAAATAGAATATGTCCTTTGTGGTGAGCCGGCTAGGATAGCGTCGATGGAGTACCGTTGGATTACGACGTTGGAACCATTGAGAGCAGCCGTGGTCAAGAAGTCAATTAAAAGTAGGTTCGAGTTGACTTAAAATTTATCTTTCTAAACTTTGCCTATTAATTTGACTAGTTATATTTTAATTTTAGATTATTTGAACACTATAAAATTATTCACCCACATTTTTTCTTAAATCTCAGGTCTTTGCTACACGCCTCGTTTCCACCTTAATAATATTTAATCGAGGTTTATCTATTTCTATTTTAATATCGTGGATGTTCCTTTGCCTGGTTTATCACCAAGATATGTGTAATAATTTAGAGAAGTTAATTTTAATTTATTTGGAGTTTTCAATATTCAAATTGGTTTTGGAATTAATTTTCCATTCTAAAATTTTCCCTGTTGGTTTTTAAGGCATTGGAAATTATAAAATTTCAATTTCCTTTATTTTTTTTCCCCTACGAGAGGCTATGCAACAAGGTTGTTTGTGTGGGGGCGATTATAACTGGAGTTGGAACCAAAGTGGCAGGTGGAAAGGTTTGTTATTCCGTTGTTTGAAACCGCGATGTTTAAAATTGTTGGTGCCGTGAATAAACGGTTATTGATGTTCCAGGGGAAGCGAATCGGCAAACTAGAAAAATTGGAACCGCGGGAGATAAAAGGGTCACCAACAAAAAAGGTTCCTTTGGTGGCCCAAAATGAAAGACCGTTGGTTAAGTTGGAAATTGGAAGGTGGCGGCAATTAAAATTTATTGAGTTGATTAAAATTTCTTTTAAATTTTAATTTTTGACCGGATATTTAAATTTTGTTTTTCCAAAAAATTCCCCAATTTGGCTTTTAAAATTTTTGGTCTTTGCAACGGCCTTTCCCCTTTAAAATTTAAGAGGCTTTCTTTATTTATTTAAAGTGGATGTTCGTTTCCTGGGGATCCAAATGTTAAAAATAGTGTAATTTGCTTGGCCCTTTTATTTAAATTGTAGTTCTTTGCAACAAGGTGAATTTTTTCCTTTAACTTTAAGGTTTAGGATTTAATGAAGGAGTCCGTTTCCAATTACGAAACTTGGAAAAATAAAATTTTCCACCGTTGCCAAGGCAAAAAAGGGTTAGTTGGAAGTTGGGCCTTAAAATTTTATCCTTTCTAAATTTTGTATTTTTGACCCGATATTTAAATTTTAGTTTTGAACACATAAAATTATTTCCACCCAAATTTTGGCCCTTAAAACTTTTTCAGGGTCGGGTACCAACCGGACCGTTTACCTTAAAAATTTAACGAGTTTTATTAATTTTATTTTTAAATGTGGATTCCGTTTGCCTGGTTTATTCCGTTACCCGGATAGGTAAATTGACCTTGTTCAGGTTTTCCCTTGATGTTGGGAAGCTTTAATTCGGAGCAAATTAAAAATTGGTTTCTGGTTTTAATGCAGTTCTGTTTTTCCGCCAAAGGTTTGGAAGTCCATTAAAATTATTAATGTTTAAATTTTCCGCTTTTATTCCTTTTTCAATACCGGGGTTTCCCCCGGAAGATGCAGCAAACAGGACAACTTGGAACTTTGGCTGGGCCCAATAAGCACCGTTGGAACCCAACGACGTTGGAAAGTGAGGAAGGCCGGGCAAAAGAAGTCCAAATCTTAAAGGTTAGTTCCGCAAAAGGTTGTTTCGAAAAAATCGCGAGTGTCTTTAAAATTGTTGGTGCTGTGCAACGGCTTCTCTGTGGAGATTCAGAGGCGTCGTTAGTGATGGAAGTGTTGTTCAGTGTGGAGCGATCGCAAAGTGCTAGTAAAAATAGTGTATTCCGCGTGGCCGCGTTAGTGAACATGTGAGTGCTACACAACAAAATAGAATATGTCCTTTGTGGTGAGCCGGCTAGGATAGCGTCGATGGAGTACCGTTGGATTACGACGTTGGAACCAGTGAGAGCAGCCGTGGCGAAGAAGTCAATTAAAAGTAGGTTCGAGTTGACTTAAAATTTATCTTTCTAAATTTTGCCTATTAATTTGACTAGTTATATTTTAATTTTAGATTATTTGAACACTATAAAATTATTCACCCACATTTTGGCTTCTTAACTTTAATCTCAGGTCTTTGCTACACGCGACTCGTTTCACCTTAATAATATTTAATCGAGCTTTATCTATTTCTATTTTAATATCGTGGATGTACTCGTTTGCCTGGTTTATCATCGTTACAAGATATGTGTAGCTATTGACTTGTTCGATGTTTTTTCCCATTGATGTTGAAGCTTTAATTTATTCTGTGAGTTTTCTATATTACAAATTTGGTCTTCTCGATATTAAGTGTCAGTCTAGATTTTCCGCTGCATGCGTTTGTTAGTGTCATTAGAAATATTTAATGTTCTAATTGCTCCTTTATCCTTTTTCATTCCGTCCGTCTCCTCATCGAGAGTGCTATGCAACAGGACGGACTATGTACTTTGTGCTTGGTCGGCGAGGAGAGCGGCGATGGTGCACCGTTTGTGACCACGACGTTGGAACCAGTGAGAGCAGCCGTGGCAAGAAATCAGCTAAACGTTAGTTCGCAGTTGTTTCGAAAAAATCGCGAGTGTCTTTAAAATTGTTGGTGCTGTGCAACGGCTTCTCTGCGGAGATCAGAGGCGTCGTTAGTGATGGAAGTGTGTCCATGTTCAGTGTGGAGCGATCGCAAAGTGCTACGAAAAATAGTGTATTCCGCGTGGCCATGTTAGTGAAAACGTGAGTGCTACGCAACAAGGTAGAATATGTCCTTTGTGGTGAGCCGGCTAGGATAACGTCGATGGAGTACCGTTGGATTACGACGTTGGAACCAGTGAGAGCAGCCGTGGCGAAGAAGTCAATTAAAAGTAGGTTCGAGTTGACTTAAAATTTATCTTTCTAAGTTTTACCTATTAATTTGACTAGGTATATTTTAATTTTAGATTATTTGAACGCTATAAAATGATTCACCCACATTTTGGCTTCTTAACTTTAATCTCAGGTCTTTGCTACACGCGACTCGTTTCACCTTAATAATATTTAATCGAGCTTTCTTTATTTCTATTTTAATATCGTGGATGTGCTCGTTTGCCTGGTTTATCATCGTTACAAGATATGTGTAGATATTGACTTGTCCGATGTTTTTTAAGATTTGAAGCTTTAAAATTTATTCTTGAGTTTTTAATATTAAATTTTTCCTTCCCTATTAAGTGTCAGTCTAGATTTTCCGCTGCATGCGTTTTTGTTAGGTTCTTAATTTAAATTTTCCCTAATTGCTCCTTTATCCTTTTGTAATTCCGCCTTTTTCATCGAATTGATGCAAAGGCGGAAATATGTATTTGTGTTGGCCGGCGAAGAAATGGTGAGTTTGTAACCACAGTTGGAAAGTAGAGCCACCGGTGGAAAGAAATCGGCCTAAAACGTTAAGCGGCGGTTGTTTCGAAAAACCAAAGGTTTTAAAATTGGTTGGTGGGTGCCGGCTTTTTCGGAGATTGGACCGGTTAGTGAAATAAGTATTCCTGTTCAAAATGTGGGCAATCCGAAAGTGTTAGGAAAAATGGAACCTGGCCGGTTGGAACAGTGGTGCTACACCAACAAAAAGGTTATGTCCTTTTTTAAGGCCGGCTTTTAGGGATTTAAAGGTTGAAATGGGTACCTTGGATTAAAGAGTTTTAACCAGTGAAGAGTGTTCCCGGAAAGAAGGCAAATTAAAAGTTAAGGCGGTTGATTAAAAATCTTTTAAATTTTACCTAAAAATTTTGATGGATATTTTAATTTTAGATTATTTAAGGCTATAAAATGGATTCCACCCAATTTTGGTTCTTAATTTAAACCTCAAGGTCTTTGTTCCGCGGACTTCGGTTTCCAACCTTAATAATAAATCAAGCCAAATTTCCTTTTTAAACCGTGAAAGTTGTTGTTTGCCGGTTTATATTTACGGAATGTGTTAAATTGCTTGTGAAATGTTTTTTTCCCATTAAATGTTGAAAATCTTTAATTTACCCGGGGAAGCTAATTACAAATTTGGCCTTCTGGGAATTAAGGGTCCCAATCAAGATTTTCCGGCTTTAACGTTTGTTGTGATTGGAAATTATAATTTCTAATTGTTCCAAATCCTTTTGTATTCCGGTCCGCTATAAAGAGTGCCTTAATAACAAGGCGGAAGTACTTTGTGTTCCCCAGGAAGACCTTTGTGACCAACACTTGGAACCAAGTTGGAAGCAGCCGGGCAAAGGGAAATCAACAAAGTTAGTTCCAAGTTGTTTGAAAAATCGCATTTCTTTAAAATTGTTGGTTTCCGTGAACCGGCTTTTGCCGGAATCAAGGCGTGTTAGGGATGGAATGGCCATGGCAAGTTGGAGCGGTGCAAAGGGTCCCAATAAAAAAGTTATTGGGTGGCCGCGTTTAGTGAAAGTGGGCTTAAAACGGAGAATTAAAGTCCTTTGTGGTACCGGGCCGGATAGGTAAATGGAGTCCGGTTTGGATTACGAGTTGGAAATTGAAGAGCAAGCCGTTGGGAAGTCAATTAAAAATTTAGGTTCCGAAGTTGTTTAAAATTTATTTTCTAAATTTCCAAATTTGCTAGTTAAATTTTAATTTTAGGATTAAATTTGGAAAACACAATTAAAATTATTTTCAAACCCAACATTTGGCCTTAACCTTTAACTCAGGTCTTTCCAAACCGTTACCTTAAATTAAATTTTTTAATCGGCTTTATTATTTCTAATTTTAAATCGTGGTGTATTCCGTTTGGCCGGTTTAAATTATCCGTTAAAAAAGTGAAGTTTGATTTAAAGAGAAGGAAACCATTTAAAGAAACTTGGAAGCAATCAAATTTCAACCAATTAACCTTCTGCCGAAGTTTTATTAACCCTAAAAATTTAATAAGGTTATTCCAAATTTAAAAGGTTGTTTTTCCCGATAAAATGGAAACTTAATAAAATAAATATTTTCCCAAGACTTGAGCTTTAACAAGTTGCAACCAAAGGGTTAATGAAAGGAAGTGCCCAAAATTTAACAGTTGTGATTCCAAATTTCTTGTGAAATTGGTTATTTGTGAGCGATAGTAAATGTGAGTGCCGTGTTTAACCAAAGTTTGATTTCCACCGGCGGGAAGTGTCAGCCACTAGAGAAATTAAAGGTTCTAAATCGCAAAGATTTTCCCCGGTGCAACAAGGTTTTAAGTGCGCATTTATTTTTAATGTGATTAAAGTGCTAAAATTTTTCCGTGTGACCGCGATTAAAGTTGGTTTCCGAAAAACGCGAAGTTTGTTTTAAAAATTGTTGGGCTTTGGCAACGGTTTCCTGGGAATTAGAGGCGTTTCGTTAGTGATGGAAGTGGCCATTTATTTGGAGGATTCCAAAGTGCAGTAAAATTGTATTCCCGTGGCCGCGTTAGTAAAATTGGTGTAAAACAAGGTTGAATATGTTCCACCGGCGGGAAACGTCGAAAATGGAAAACCGTTGGGTTACACGGGTTGGAACCAAGATTACCTGGCCAAGGCAATTTTAAAAGTGGCGATTATTAAATTTAATTTTTAAATTTGCCTATTAAATTTGACTAGGTATAATTTTAATTTTAGTTAATTTGAACCCAAAATTAATTCACCCAACATTTTTTCTTAACTTTAACTCAGGGTCTTTCACACCGGATTTTCCCTTAATAAATTATTTTTAATGGAAGCTTTATTATTTCTATTTTAATAGTGGAAATTTACCTTCGTTTGCCCTGGTTTTATGTTACAAAAGGATAAAAATTGAAGCTAGACTTGCGATTTTTTCCTTGTTGTTGAAGGCCTTTAATTTTTCTGGAGTTTTTAAATTAACCAAATTGGTCCTCGTTATTAAGTGTCAGCCCTAGTTTTCCGGGTTGAATCTTTGTTAGTGGGCTTAGTATTTAATGGTTCTTAATTTTGCAAATCCTTTTTATACCGCGTTTTAAACGGAGTGCTAGCAACAAGGAGGAATATTTTTGGTGGGCTGGGCCGGCGATGGAGACCGTTGGGAACGACGTTGGAACCAGTGAGAGCAGCCGTGGCAAAGAAGTAAAAGTTAGGTTCGAGTTGTTTTTTTCAAAAAATTTGCAGTTTTTTAAAATTTTGGTTTTTGAACCTTTTAATTCCCAAGGCTTCTTAATTTAATTCCCAGGTTCTTTGTAAGCGATCGCAAACCTTAAAATATTTAATTCCCGGGCTTTAACATTTCTAAAACGGTGGAATTGCCTTTGTGGTTTACCGGCAAGGATAGGTGTATTACCTTGGTTCGAGTTTTCCATTGAGGAAGCCTTTAAAGGAAGTTTCAATTAAAATTTGGTTTTCGATTATTAAAATTTTCTTTCTAAATTTTCCCTATTTTTGTTAGTTATTAAATTTTAATTTTAATTTTTTAACCTTTTATTTCCCCTTTTGGGTTCTTAACAAACTAGGTCTTTGGCAACGGCGATTCCGTTTCACCTTAAATAAATAAAATTTAAACGAGTTTCCTTTTTTCTATTTTTAAAATTGTTGGGTGCTGTTTGCCGGTTTTCTCGGGAACAAGGGTTGTTAGTATTGGAATTGTCCATGTTTTTCATTGGAGGTTGAAATCTTTAAAATTTATTCCCGGTGGAGTTTTCTATTTACCAAAATTTGGTCCTTTTTCCGGTAATTAAGTGTAGTCCTTGGATTTTCCGTGGGCAGCCGTTTGGGAAGGTCAATTAAAATATTATTAATTTTCTAATTTTCCTTTAATTTCCTTTTTTTTTTGTTTTTCCTATAAAATGATTCAACAAGGGGCTTTTAACTTTTCTGGGCCCGGCGATGGGCACCTTTTTAAGACCACATTTTAAACCGTGGAGGCCGGCCTGGAAATCATCTTAAAAAGTTAGTTTCGCCAGTTTTTTCGAAAAAATTCGGAGTTTTCTTTTAAAATTTTGGTCTTCCGGTTTTGCGGAGATTTTCCCGAGGCGTTTGTTAGTGTAAATTTTAATGTTCAATTGGGCTCCAAATCCTTTTTTATTCCGCCGTCCCTTATGAAAGTATGCAACAACGGAATATGTCCTTTGGGTGGGAGCCGGGTAGGTAACCAAGGGACCGTTGGAACAGTTGGAACCGTGGAGAGCAGCCGTTGGCGAAGGTTTAAAAATGGCGAGTTGCTTTAAAATTTTTCTTTCAAATTTTGCCAATTAATTTTGATAAGGTTATTTTTAATTTTAGAAAATTATTTGGCCATTTATAAAAATTCACCCAACAATTTTGGCCTTTTTGACCCTTTAATCTCAGGGTCCTTTTACACGGGAACCGTTTCCACCTTAAAATAATTTAATTCGAGTTTATTAAATTTTTTTTAAATTTTGTATTTTTGCCTGGTTTATATTTTAAAGATTATTTGAAACCTATTGAAACTTTTGGTTTTTTTTCCCTTTTGATGTTTAACCTTTAATTTATTTTGAGTTTTCTATTTATTTTAAAATTGGTTTTCGTTTGTGGTTTCAGTTCAAGATTTTGCTATTGCGTTTGTTTTTCATTAGGAAAATTTATTTTAATTTTCTAATTTCCTTTTCCTTTTTAATTCCGTCCGTTTTCCCTCATCGGAGTGCTTAGAAAAAGGGAAAAAAAATTTTTTTTTGGGGCCCCCGGGGGGGCCCCCCCCCTTTTTTTTTTTTTTAAAACCGGTTTTTGGGGGGGAAAAAAAAAATTTTTTTGGTTTTTAAAAAAAATTTTTTTAAAATTTTTGGGGGAAAATTTTTTAAAAATTTTTTTTTTTTCCCTTTTTAAACGGTTTTTTAAAAAAATTTTTTTCCCCCTTAAAAAAAATTTGAAAAAAAAATTTTTTTTGGGGCCCAAGGAACCGGTTGGGGTTTTGGAATTCGGTTGGCCCCCGGGAAAGGGGTTTTAAAAGGGTTTTGGGAAAAATTTTTTCCTTTTTCCAATTTTAAACTTGTTTTTTTTAAAAAAAAACCCAAAAAAAACCCCGGGGCCAACTTTCCCTCCCAAAAACCGTTTCCCCCAAAAAAAAAGGTTTTTTTTTTAAATTTTTAGGGGTTTTTTTTCCCCAAAAGGAATTTGGGAAGGTTTGGGTGGTTTTTTTAATTTTTTTAAAAAAAAAAAAAAAACCCCCCCCCAAAAAAAAAAGGGGGGTTTTTTTCCCCTTTTTTTTTTTAAAAAAAATTTAAAATTTTTTTTCCCTTTAAATTTTTGTTAAATTTCCCCCCCCCCCAAAAAAAAAAACCCCGGGGGCTGGGGGCCCGGGAAAAAAAGGGGGAAAAAAAGGGGGGGGAAAAAAAGGGGGGGAAAAATTTTTTAAAAAATTTTTTTTTTTTTAAAAGGGGGGTTTTAAAATTTGGGGGGGGGTTTTTTAAAAAAAACCCCCGTTTTTTTTTTTGGGGGGGGGGGGGCCCTTTTTTAAAATTTTTCCCCCGGGGGGGAAATTGGGGGGAAAAAAAATTAAATTTTTTTTTTTTTTCCCCGGGGGGGGAAAACCCAAAGAAATTTTTTTGGGGGGGGCCCCCCTTTTAAATTTTCCCCCTTTTTTAAGGGGGTTTTTTAAATTTTTAATTATTTAAAAAAAATTTTTCCCCAACATTTTGGGTTTTTTTTTGGTTTTGGGAAACCCCCAAAACCAAAAAAAAAAGGGGGGCCCCCTTTTTTTTCCCCTTTTTTTGGGTTTGGAAATTTTTAAAGGAATTTTTAAAAAATTTTTTCCGGTTTTTGGGGTTTGGAAGGGTTTTTAATTTTTTTGGGGAAAATTTGGTTTTTTAAAAAGGGGGGAAAGGGTTTGGGTTAAAAAAAAAAAATTTTTTCCCTTTTTGGGTTTTTAATTTTAAAAAAGGGGAAACCGTTTTAAAACCTGGGCCCGTTTAAAAAAAACCAGGAAAAAAACCCCCAAAAAAGGGGGAAAAAAGGGGTTTTAAAAGGGGGGGGCCCCCAAAAAAATTTTTGGAAAAGGTTGGGGGGGGAAAAAACCCAAATGGGGGAAAAAAATTTTTCCGGTGGCCTTTATTGGGGGGCCCCCAAAAGGTTTATTTTTGGGGGGGAAAAAACCCCGGGGGGTTTTGGGGGGGAAAGGGTTAAAAACCAAAAAAGTTTGGGGGTTTTTTTTTTAAACCCTTTAATTTAAAAAAATTTTAATTTTGGGTTTTTCCCCGGGAAAAATTTTGGAAAAAATTTTTTTTTTTAAAAATTTTTAAAGGTTTTGGGGTTTAAGGGGGCCCTTTTTTAAAAAGGTTTTTTTTTTTTTTTTGGGCCCCCAAAAAAAAATTTTTTTGGGGCCCCAAAAGGAAAAAGGGAAAAACCCTTTAAATTTTAATTTAAAAAAAAAAATTTTTTTTTTTTTTTTTTTGGGTTTTTTTTTTTTTAAAAAAATTTTTTTTTTTTTTCCCCCAAAAAATTTGAAAAATTTTCCCTTTTAAAAAAATTTTTTTTTTTTTAAAAAAAAAAATTTTTTTTTTTTTTCCCTTTTTTTGGGGTAACCTTTTTTTTAATTTTTTTTTAAAAATTTTTTTTTTTTTTTAAAAAAATTTTTTTCCCAAAATTTTAAAATTTTGGGGTTTTAATTTTAAAAAGGGGGTTTTTTTTTTTTGGGGCCCCCCCTTTTTTCCCCTTTTTTTTGGGGGGGGGGGCCCTTAAAGGGGGGCCCCGGTTGGGGGGTTTTTTTTGGGGGGGGGCCCCCCCAAAAAGGGGGAAAGGGGGGGTTTAAAAGGAACCCAAAAAAAAAAAATTTTTCCCCCCGGGGAAAAAAACCCCCCCAAAAAAAATTTTTTTGGGGAAGGGGGAAATTTTTGGGGCCGGGGGGGAAATTGGGGGGGAAAAATTAAAGGGTTTAATTAAAAAAATTTTTTTTCCCCGGGAAATTTAATTTAAAAAAAAAAAAAAACCCCCCTTTTTCCCCCCTTTTTTTTTCCCCCCCCCAAAAAATTTTTTTGGGGGAATGGCCTTTTTTTTTAATTTTAAAAAAAAATTTTTTTTTTTTTTTTGGGTTTTTTTTTTAAAAAAAATTTTTTTTGGGGGGAAAGGGGGAAAAAAAAAAAAGGGGTTTAAACCCCCCCCCCCCCAAAAAACCAAAAAAAAAACCCCCCCCCCTTTTTTGGAAAACCCCGGGGAAAACAAAAATTTCCCTTTTTTATTCCGGGGGTTTTTAAAAAGGGGGGTTTTTAAAAGGGGTTTAAGGGGGAAAAATTTTGGGGGCCCATTGGGGAAAAAGGGGAAAAAAACCCCTTTTTTAAAAAAACAAAAAAAATTTTCCCGGGTGGGAAAGGGGGAGGAAAGGGTTGGGAAAAAAAAAAGGGGGAAAAATTTAAAAGGGTTGGGTTTTAAAATTTTTTTAAATTTTTAAAAAAGGTTTTTTTTTTGGGAAAAACCAAAAAAACCCCAATTTTGGGGAAAACCCGGGTAAAAAAATTTTCCCCCAAAAAATTTGGAAAATTTTTTTTTAAAGGGGTTTATTTTTGGGGTTTTCCCAAAAAAATTTTTTACCCATTTTTTTAATTTTTCCCCAATTTTTTCCCCAAATTTAATTCCCCTTTTTTTTCAAAGGGGAAAAAAAAAACCGTTTTGGGGAAAGGAAAGAAATTTTTTTTTTTTTTTTCCCGGGGCCCAAAAAATTTTTGGGGGGAATTAAATTGGGTTTTTGGGGAAAAAGGGAAAGGGGATTTCCCCCGGGGAAACCCGAAGGGAAAAAAAAAGGGGGGGGGAAAAAAAAAAAAAATTCCCCTTTTCCAAAAATTGGAGTGGGTTTTAAATTTTTTTTTTTTGGGAAAACCGGTTAGGGGAAAAAATTTTTTAATTAAAACCAAACCTTTGGAAAAGGGGGTTTTCCGGGGGAAAAAAAAGGGGGGAAAAAAAGGGTAAAATTTTTTTGGGGCCCCCAAGGGGGAGGAAAGGGTTTTTTTGGGGGGAAAAAAGGGGGGAAAAAAAAGGGGGGGGAAAAATTTAAATTTAAAAAAATTTTTTTTGCGGGAAATTTAATTTTTAAAAAAAAAAAAAAAAAAATTTTTTAACCTTTTCCCCCCTTTTTTAAAAAATTTTTTCCTTTTTAAATTTAAAATTTATTTTTCCCAAATTTTAAATTTTTTTTTTTTTTGGGGGAAAAAAAAAAACTTTGGGGGGGGCCCCAAAAAAATTTTTTAAAAAAAAATTTGGTTTTGGGAATTTTTTTTTTGGGGGGGTTTTTGGTTTGAAATTAAATTTTTTTTTAAATTTTTTCCTTTTAAAAAAATTTTTAAAAGGACGGAATTTTCCCTTGGGGGGGGGCGGGGACAAGGGTTTAAAAACCGGGAAAAAAGGCCGGGAAAGGAAAAAAATTTTTTTTTTTTTAAAATTTTGGGGTGGGGGTTTTTTGGGGGGAAAAAAAAAGGGTTCCCCGGGGGGAAAACCAAAGGTTAAAAAAATTTTGGGGGGCCAAAAATTTTAAATTAAAAAAAAAAAAATTTTTTTGGGGTTTGGGGGTTTTTTTTTTGGGTTTGGGTGGGAAAACCCCAAAAAAAATTTTTTTAAAAAATTTTAAAATTTTTTCCCCCTTTTTTAAAAAAAATTTTAAAAAAAATTTTCCCAAAAAAAAATTACCCCTTTTTTTGGGGGTTTTTTTTTTTTTTTTTTTTAAACTTTTTTTCCGGGAATTTTGGGTTTTTTTTAAAAAAAAATTTTTTCCCCGGGGGTTTTTGGGAAAAAAATTTAAATTTGGAAATTTCCCAATTAAAAAAACCCCCAAAATTCAAAATTTTTTTTGGGGGGGTTTTTTTTTTAAAAAAGGCCTTTCCCTTTTTTTTAAACCCCCCGGGGAAAAAACCGGGTTTTTCGGGAAAAAGGGGGGTTTTTTGGGGGTTTTGGGGGTTGGGAAATTTTTTAAGTTTTTAAAAATGGGGGAAAATTTTGGGAAAAAGGTTTCCGCGGGGCCCGGGGGGGGGAAAAGGGAAATGTTCCCGGGGGGGCAAAGGGTAAAAAGGGGGGGTTAAAACCGGGGTCCCAAAAAAATTTTTGTGGTTTGGGGAAAAAATTTTTTAAATTTTGCCTTTAAAAAATTTTTTAAAGAATTTAAAAATTTAAATTTTCCCAAAATTTTTTTTAAATTTTTTTAATTTTTTAAAAATTTTTTTTTAAAAATTTTAAAAATTTTACCCAATTTTTTTTAAATTCCGGGTTTTCCCCCCTTTTTTTTAAAAATTTTTAGCTTTTTTTTTTTTTTTTGGTTTTTTTTTATTTTAAATTTTTTTAAAAAAATTTTTTTTTTTTTTTGAATTTTTTAAATTCTTTGGTTTTTTTAAAAATTTTTTTTTTTTTTTTTTTCCCCGTCCTTTTTTCCTTAAAAAAATTTTAATTTTTTTCCCAAAGGGCCCGGGGGTTTGGGGGGAAAAAGGGGCGGGGGCAAAGGAAAAAAAGGTTTGGGGGAAAATGGCAAAATTTTTAAAATTTTTTGGGGGGGCCCCCGGGGGGGTTTTTTTGGGGGGTTTGGTGGGCCATTTAAAAGGAAAAAATTTTCCCCGGGGGTTTTTGGGTTGTTAAAAAAAAGGGTTGGGGGGTTTTTGGGGGCCGGGGGAAATTGGGGAAACCTTGGAAAAGGGGGCCCAAAGAAGCCCAAAAAGAAGGGGGGTTTTTTTTTTTTTAAAATTTTCCTTTTAAATTTTTTTTTAATTTTAAATTTTTTTTTTAAAAATTTTTTTTTTTAACCCAATTTTTTTTCCCCCCGGTTTTCCCTTAAAAATTTTAACCTTTTTAATTTTAATTTAAATTTTTATTTCTTTTTTTTTTTTTTGGGGTTTAAAAAATTTTTTTTTTTTTTTTAATTTTTTTTTTATTTTTTTTTTATTTTAAAATTTTTTTTCCAAATTTAATTTTTTTTGGGGTTTTTTTTTGGAAACTTTTTAAAATTTTTTTTTTTGGGCCCAAAATTTTTTTTTTCCCCCCTTTGGAAAATTTTTCCCCCAATAAATTTTTAAAAAAGGGGAACCCCCCGGGGAAACCGGGGGGGGGGGGCCAAAGGGTTAAATTGAAAGTTTTTCCCCAAAAAGGGAAATTTTTTTAAAATTTTTTTTGGGGCCGGCTTTTCCCCGGGGGGGGTTTTTTGGTTTTTTTTGGGGGGGGAAACCAAAAAAATTAAAAAAAAATTTTTTGGGTTTTTCCCTTGGAAAGTGGTTAAAAAAAAATTTTTTGGTTGGCCGGGGAAAGGGAAACCCCCAAAATTGGAACCCCCCCCCCCAAAAAAAAAAAAGGAAAAAAAACCCCCCTTTTTTTTTTTTTTTTTTTTTTTTTCCCCAAAAAATTTTTTTAAAAAACCCTTTTTGGGTTTTTCCCTTCCGGGGTTTTTCCCCATTTTTTTAAATTTTTTAAAAGGTTTTTTTTAAAAAAGGGAAATTAAATTTTTTTGGGGGGGGTTTTAAACCGGGAAATTTTTAAAAAAAAAAAAAAGGGACCTTTTAAAAATTTTCCCAAAAATTTTTTTTTTTTTTTTTTTAAACCAAAAATTTTCCCCTTTTTTTTTTTGGGCTTTTTTTTAAAAAAAAATTTTTAAAAAAAATTTTTTTTTTTCCCCCGGGGTTTAAGAAAAATTTTTGGGGGTTTTTTTTTTTTTTTTTTGGGGGCCAAAAAATTTTTTTTTTGGGGAGGCCGGGGGAAAAAAAATTTTAATTGCCGGTTTAATTTTAAAAAATTTTTTTCCCCGGGGAAGGAAAAGGGGTTTAAAACCGGGGGAAAGGGGGGGTACCAAAAAAAATTTGGGGCCCCCAAAGGAAAAAATTTTTGGGGGGTTTTCGAAAATTTAATTTTTAAATTTTTTGGGGGGAAATTTTTTGGGGACCCGGGGTTTGGTTTTGGGGGGGGGAAAAAAGGGTGCTTTTTTGGAAAGGGGCCGGTTAGTGAAAAGGGGGCCAAAAAAGGGGGGTTTGGGGGTTAAAAAAAACCCTTGGGGTTGGGGGAAAAATTGGGGGAAAATTTTTTGGGAGGTTTTTTTCCCCAAAAAATTTTTTTTTTTTAAAGGGGGGTTTTTTTTTTAACCAAAACCCTTTTTCCCCCAAAAATTTTTTTTAAATTTTTTTTAATTTTTTATTTTTTTAATTTTTTTTTAAAATTTTACCCAAAATTTTTCCCTTTTTTTTTTTAAAAACCTTTTTTTTTTTTTTTTTTTAAAAATTTAATTTTTTAATTTTTTTTAAATTGGTTTTTGTTTCCGGGTTTTTTTAAATTTTTAAAATTTTCCCTTTTGGGTTTTTTTTGGGGGTTTTTTTTAAAAAAAAATTTTTTGGTTTTTTTTTTTGGGGGTTTGGGTTTCCAATTTTTTGGGGGGGGAAATTGAAAAAAAAAAGGGGGGGATCCCCCCCCCCGGGGGGGGAAAAGGGGGGGTTTAAATTTTTGGGGGGGTTTTTTTTTAAAAAAAATTTAAAAAGTTTTTGGGGGGGGAAAAAAAAAAAGGGGGGGGGAAAAACCAAGGAAAAAAATTTTGGGTTTTTAAAAATTTTTTTTTAAATTTGGGGTTTTTAAAAAAGGGGCCTTTAAAAGGGGAGGCCCCGGGGAAAAAGTTAAACCCGGGGGAAGGAAAAAAATTTTAAAAAAAAAAATTTTTGGGGGGAAAAACCCGGGGGGTTTTTTAAAATTTTGGGGGTTAAAAACCGGGGAAAATTTCCCCGGGGGGGAAAAAATTTTTTCCCAAAAACCCTTTTTTGGGGTTTTTTTTTTTTAATTTTTTAAAATTAAAAAAATTTTTTCCCCACCCTTTTTTTTTAAAACCAGGGGTTTTTCCCCCCTTTTAAAAAAAAAAAGGGGTTTTTTTTTAAATTTTTAAAGGGTTTTTTCCCTTTTTTTTTGGGGGGGTTTTTTTTTTCCTGTTTTAAATTTGGTTTTTAAAAAAATTTTTTTTTTCCAAAAAATTTTTTAAAATTTAAAAAGGGGGGTTAAAAAAACCCCCCCCTTTTTTTTTGGGAAAAAACCTTTAATTTTTTTTAAATTTTGGGTTTTTTCCCCCTTTTCCCCCGGGGGCCAGGGGGGCCCCCTAAGGGTTTTTTTGGGGGGGGAAAAAAAAAAAACCCGGGGGGGGGGGAAAAAAAACCAGGGGCCCCCGGGGGGTTGGCCAAAGGGAAACCCAAGCTTCCCCAAAATTTTAAAAGGGTTTCCAAAAAACCGGGGGGGGTTTTTTTTGGGGTTTTTTTGGGGGGTTTTTGGGGTTTTGGGGGAAAAGGATGGGGTTTCCAAAATTTATTGGGGGGAAAAACCCCAAAAAAAAAAAAAAAAACCCCCCCCCCAAAAAAATTTTGGGGTGCCGCAAAAAGGGAAATTGGGTTTTTTTTTGGGGGGGGGGGAAAGGGGGGGGGGGGGGGGGAAAAAAAAAAAAAAAAAAGGGCCCGGGGGGAAAAAAAAAAGGGGGAAAAAAATTTTTTTTAAAAAGGGGGTTTTTTAAAAAAAATTTTTTTAAGGTTTTAACCAAAAATTTTGGGCAAAAAAAAATTTTTTTTTAAATTTTTTTTTAAAAATTTTTTTTTTGGGGGTTTTTTTTAATTTCCCCCTTTGGGGCCCCCTTTTTTTCCCTTAAAAAATTTTTTTTTTTTTTTTTTTTTTTAAAGGGGGTTTGGTTTTTTTTAAAATTTCAAGTTTGGGGGGGGGGTTTTTTTTTTTTTTTTGGAATTTTTTAATTTTTTTTTAAAAATTTTTTGGGTTTTTTTTTTAAAAAAAAAATTTTTTTAAAAAAAAAAATTGGGTTTAACCGGGGTTTTAAAATTTTTTTGGGTTTTCCCCATTAAAGGGAAAAAAAAAGGGGGGGGAAATTTTTTTCCTTTTGGGGGGGCCGAAAAAAGGGGAAACCCCCCCTTTAAAAAAAGGGGGGGGGAAAAAAAAAAAAAACCCCCCAAAGTTTTGGTTTTTAAAAAAAAAAAAAATTTTTTTTGGGCCAAAAGGGGCCCCGGGGTTTTGGGGGGGGTTTTAAAAGGAAGGGGGAAAAATTTGGGGTTCCCAAAATAAAAGTGGGGCCGGGGGGGAAAGGGTTTTTTTAAAAAAAAAATTTTTTTAAAAAAATTTTTGGGGTGGAAAAGGGGTTAAAAGGGAAAAAAGGGGGGTGAAGGGGAAAATTAAAAAGGGGGGTTTTTAATTTTAAAAAAAAAAATTTTAAAATTTAGGTTTTTTAAAAATTTTTTCCCAAATTTTTTTTTTTTCCGGTTTTTTAAAATTTTTTTAACCAATAAAATTTTTTTTTTTTCTTTTTTAAATCCGGTTTTCCCCCTTTTTTCCCTTAAAATTTAAAATTTTTTCTTTTCCATTTTTTTTTGGGTTTGGTTTTTTTTTTTGGGTTTTTTTTAAATTTTTTTTTTTTTTTTTTCCCTTTTTTTTTTTTTTAAAATTAAAATTTTTTTTTTAATTTTTCCCTTTTTCCCCCCTTTTTTTTTGGGGGAAAATTTTTTTTTTTTCCCCCTTTTCCCGTTTGTTCCCCCGGGGCCAAACAGGGGCAAAGAAATTTTTGGGTTGGGGGGGTTTTGGGAAAAAGGGGCTTTAAAATTTGGGGGCCCGGGGGAAAAAAAAGGGGTTTAGTTTTTTCCCGGGGTTTTTAAAAATTTTTGGGGTTTTTTTTGGGGGGGGGGGAAAGGAAGTGGCCCCGGTTTGGGGCCGGGGGGGGAAAAATTTTTTTGGGGGGTTAAAAGGGGAAATTGGGGGTGGGAAAAAAGGGGTGGGGGGAAAAATTTTTTTCCTTTTTTTTTGGAAATTTTTTTTTTTAAAAAATTAAAAATTTTTTTTTTCCTTTTTAATTTTATTTTTTCCCTTTAATTTTTTAAATTTTTAATTTTAAAATTTTTTAAAATTTTTTTTTTTTTTTTTTTTTTTTCCCTTAATTAAAAAAACCATTTTTTTAAATTTTTTTTTTTTTCCCTTTTTTTTCCTTTTTAAAAAATTTTTGGGTTTTTTTTAATTTTTTTTCCTTTTTAAATTTGGAAATTTTTAATTAAAAAATTTTTTTCCCCCCCAAAATTTTTTTTTTGGGGGGGTTTTTTTTTAAAATTTTTTTTTTTTTTTTTCCCCCCGGGGGGAAAGGGGCCTTGTTTTGGGGAAACCCCCGGGGGGGTTGGAAAAAAGCCGGGGGAAAAAAAAGGGGGAAAAAAAAAATTTTGCCCCAAAAAAGGGTTTTGGGGGGGTTTTTTTTGGGGGGTTTTAAAGGGGGTTTTTGTTAAGGTGGGCCCCCTTTTTGTTTTCCCTTTTGGGGTTGGAAAAGGGCCCCGGGAAATTTCCGGGGTTTGGGGTGGAAATTGGGGGTTATTGGGGGGGGCCCAAAAAAATTCCCTTTTTGGGGGGAAAAAATTTTTTTTTTAAATTTTTTTTTTTAATTTTTCCCTTAAAATTTACCCCTTTTTTAAAAAACCCCCGGTTTTAAAAAAAATTTTTTTTTTTTTAAAAATTTTTTTTTTAAAATTTTTTTCCCTTTTTTTTAAAAGAATTTTTAATTTTAATTTTTGTTTTTTATTTTCCCCAATTTTTTTTTTTTTTAAAAATTTGGTTTTTAAAAAATTTTTTTTCCCCCTTTTTTAAAATGAAGGTATGCTCTATTGATTTAGCGGTTGGAGGAATGAGTCACATTCGAGGGCGTTGAAAACCTTTAAGTAGTCTATAAATACAAAATGTATGGATTTGCTGTATTTTTGAAATCTTTCTATAATTCGATTTACTCTTTGCAAATTGTCGATCGATGGGTAACTTTCCTAAATTTAGTTTGCTCGGCTAATTTTTTTATTTGACATATCTATAATTTTTTCTTTATTTGTAACAGCAAAAAGTTTGTGCAGACTTGATACAAAGCTAATAGGCCTGTAATTATTTGTTTTATCTTTGTTTCTCTTTTTATCTATTAATATTATTTTAGCACATATCCATTGATTTGGAATTTGTTCTTTTTCAATCACTTTGTTAAAAAGTTTTCTTAATACCTCTATGTCTTCTTCTAGTAGATTCTTTAAGTGTACATTTACTATTTCTTTCTCTCCGAGGGCCTCTTTGTATTTCAGTTTGCTTAGAGCTTCCATTATTTCTTCTTTTTATTTTTTATGATATATTCTGTAATTTTTTAGTTTTAACTGTTTCTTCAGCTTTATTTCCATTAAAACCCTTTTTTGGTTTTTACGTTTTAATTACTTTATTGTTTTCTAGTTAATATTATTTACATTTTAGAAAATTTCCTCAAATACAGTTATAGATTTTATATTTGTGTGAATCTTCCGAGGAGGTATCAAAAGATTGCAGGGAAGGGACCACCCTCGATAGGCTTTTGTTAAAACCCCTGCAAAATGATTTTGATGCTAAGGAAGCGGGGGCGAGGCTAGCTGTTTAGCCGATAAAGTCCCACTTAGAATATTATTGTTATAATTACTTATCTGTACATATAAATATTAGTTAAATCTAAAAGGTCCATGGAATAACACATAGATTCAAGTTTGTGTAATTTGTTTAGAATTCTGGACGTTGGTTTTAATTCAAGACATAAGAAACTTGAGCATTGTACTGTAGGTTGTATCTTTCATGCTCATATAGAATCCTTGCTGACGAGGAAAGACTATGAAAAAAACACCGCAATTTGGCCGGAATATGTCTGTTCATACTTCGAGGTACCATACTTCCCCACAAGATTCCACCTCAATTTAATAACCCTGAATTGAGATACTCGAAAGGTCTTTTCTTGAAAGCTTTTCCTTGTGGAAGCTTCTTTATTTATCCCACGAGTTGGACATTTTTTGCGCAGAATATGCCAAAAAAAGCACAGAGTTTCTCACCATGAAGAGAAACGGAATTTGGATGCCCAACCTCAAAGACGAACTAACCCCCAAAAGTAAAAAAGCAATAGGTAATAAGGTGATACTGTAGATTAGATTTACTAGATAATGCTATGTATTATATAATTCTTCTATGTCACTTTCATCTTCTCAATTAGCCCCAGGTTCAGCTTTTCTCTTCACGCTACATGTAATATATGATTCACTTTACATGAATTCTTATGTAACAAAACTCCAGTCCTTATATTTTTCAGTTCATAGCAATACAACAAGAAAATCAATAAAATTAAGAAGAGACATCATAGTGGAACGAAGGCATCAAGAAGAAAATCAAAACAAAGAAACAGAAATGTATGAATTACTTGAGGAAAGGAGGCCATATTACATACAGAGAATATAAGGAACAAAGGAACAAATTGAACAGACTAGTAATGGAAGCAAAAGAAAAATTATAGGGGAAATTTGGGCAAAAAATTGAGAAAGACTACCACACACACCAGAAGTTGTTCTACAAAGTACTCAACAATTTAAGAACTGGCAAACAACCACAAAAATTGAAACAAATGAAAGGCAAAAATAGAGATATAATAACAGATGGAGAAAAATCGTGGAGAATTAGATGAAATACTTTCAAAATATATTCAAAAAGATCAAGACATACCAAACCAGCGAGGAAGAGAAATAGAACAGAAGGAAGTAGATAATGGAATAAAGATGTCAAAAAAAGGAAAGGCCGCAGGACATGATCTAATCACGGCAGGTATGTTAATGAACATAGGAAAAAAGAGATTAAAAGTTCTTACAGAGATATACAACAAGACATGGAACCAAGAAGAAATACCGATGGACTGGGAAATTGGAATCATACTGCAATTATTTAAAAAGGGCAACAAAACAAAATCCAAAAACTATAGAGGAATCATTCAGTTGATTATGTTTTCCAAAGTGTATGAAAGAATACCCGAAGGGAGATTACTTAACGAGGTCAAACAGCAGTGAGAAGAGCCAGAAAGCGGGTTCGGAAAGGGAGGAAACATACAGGACCATATATTCGCAATTAAACAGAGAACCAGAAGATCATGCATGGCATGGAGTAGAAAGAAGAAATGTGACTATTAACCTAAAAAGAGCAATAATAAGACCAGGAACTACGTTAAAACCGATAATCGCCAATCCAAAGAATTTACAGTGGAAGAAGGATTGAGGCAAGGAGGTGTATTAAGTCCAGTGCTGTTCAACATGGTAAAGGATGACATCTTGAAAGAAATAAAAATGAAAATAAAACTATACGTGGCTCACAGGAATCTAGCGCCAGAATGGATTGAGGCATGGAAATTTGCCGACAACATAGTTGAATTCGCAAGCAGTCGACAAGAACTATGACAGAACTTGGAGATATGATGTAGAGTTTCATAAGAACGGAACTTGGAAGTAAATGTTGGAAAGACAAAGATTATGAGAGTAAAAACAGTACAGACAGATGCCGAAATACAAATAAAGGGGAATAAACTTGAACAGATCGAAATATTCAAATATTTGGGGATTCATAAACAGTAAATGAGAACAAGAGGCAGAATTAATAGCAAGATCAAGTGCAGCAAACACCTACCATAGTATGAGAAACACAATCATTAGGAAATAAGAAATCTCAGGAACGAAAATAAGTGTTTATAAATCGATATTTGTGCCTATCCTAACCTTTGGCTATGAAATCTGGACGCTCACAAAAGCAAATTCCAAAGCTTGGAAATTACGTAACTCAGAGCGATACTAAGAATAACGAGGATGGACAAGGTCAGAAATGACATAATGAGAAAGGAATTAGAGACTAAATCTGTTTTGGAAATAATCGAAAGGAAGCAACTGACATGGTACGGACATTTAACACGTATAAAATATAAAAGACAAATGAAAAGAGTATGTAAAGCAAAAATACAGGAAAGGAAGAAAATATGACGCCCCATAAAAACATGGGATGACAATAGTGAACAGGCCTTAGAGAAAAGATGATTATCAAAAGAAGATATCCAAACATTGGCCAGGCATAAAAAGAAGTGGAGAAAAATAATGTGTAAAGTGAAAGAAAAAGTGAGAATGTTATAATATTAATAAACTACCTTATATCTATGAGTATTATCATACAAATTTTCTTAGTACCCTATGTATGCAGTATATTGTTCTGTAATTATCACATTTGCAAGTTATTTTTCTCTCGCCTATGAAGGCAAACGTCGATTATGTCCAGTTTTTGCATTTTCTAAACTTCCAAATTTACTTGAAAGTATCTATCAGTAGCAAATAGATGCGAAGGCTTTCACGGCCGGTGTTATGGTGCATCATATGGTTGGTTCTCGGGTTATAAGGCTGTGGTCGGAGTTTGGAAACGTTTCGTCCACAACTGAGGCGGACATCTTCAAAAAGTGTTGGGGGGAGGCTTTTGTTGACGTCACCGAAATGGTAGATAACGTAATCGGGCTAGCTGCTGATATTAATCAGGTCATTGCAGGTAATATTTTTGTATTTTCTGACGTCACTCGCTCTTTCATCGTATCGCCGTCTGTCTGTTGCCCCTTAAGAGCGATAAATCAAGATTTAGGTAGATTGAATCCGTCATCCCTGTTAAAAAAAAGTATATTTATAAATCTCCGCCGTTTTTCTATATAATCTCGGGTAATCATTCTTAAAATTGGATAAAACTTGTGTTTGCCCAAATTCTATCTTGTGGTCAGAATTTTCCAAAGCATTTTCAGCAGCTGCTGATTTTTCTGGTTGGTTAAAGCGTAGATGACGTTTGTTTTCCATTATCCTAGTGGTAATCTTTCCGCTCGTAGTCCCAGTGTTGACTTGCTCACATGAGCAAGGAAGGTATGGAGTATACCCCTGGTGTATCCTGTGGATTTCTTGTATCTTTGGCTGGTCTAAGCAGATCCTGTATCTTGGTGGTGGTAGTAGAGATGGTTTCCACCTTGTGTTTATTGAAAATTACTATAGCCTATTTCGGTTATGTTTTGCAAGCGCATTTGTTAGGTTTAGTTGCTCTATTTATCTCCGTTCTCGAATAACCATTCCCTTTTAAGGCTTGTTTCAAGTTTTAATTCCTTATCCAAAAACTGTGATTGACATATTCGTCGTGCTCGAGCTAACAAAGTTTTCACAACCGTTCTTTTTGACTTGGGTACTCATTCGACTGCTTATGAAGGTATCTCCGTATGCGTGGGTTTTCTGTACACGGGGTGTTATAAATGTCCATTCTCCAATCTCAACACCTGGTATATCTAAGAAAGCAATCTTATCGTTCGATTCCAGTTCTATGGTGGTAAGATCTCCTTTCCGTGTCTTCATATCACAAAAGTGTCATCGACATATCTTAGCCATATCGTGAGTTTTAATGGTGTTGTATTGATGGGGATCTTTCAAATGTCTCCATGTATTAATCAGCGATTACAGGTCTAAGTTGGCTAACCATTGCCACTCCGTCTTTTTGTTCGTAATATACGCTCTACCAAATAAAGTAACTGGACGTAAGGCACTGCTTGGAAAATCCTGACCACGAGATAAAATTTGGGCAAACACAAGTTTTATCCAATTGTAAGAATTATTTGTCTATTGTAGCAAGTCGCTCGAAGAAAATCGTGTAGTTGGTCCTCGGGTTATAAGGCCGTGGTCAAAGTTCAGAAACTCTTGACGTTTCGTCCACAACTGCGGCGGACATTTTCAGAAGAAAATTTCATACAATTGTAGGAATAATTACCCAAGATTATATAGAGAGGCGGTAGAGATTTAGAAATACAAAAATAATTTAACAGGGACGACGGATTTAATCTATCTAAATCTTGGTTTATCGCTCTTAAGGAACAAAAAACAAAACCAGGAGCGGTGAAAGAGCAAGTGACGTCAGAACATATTACCTGCAACGGCCCGATTCACGTCAGCAGCTAGCCCAATTACGTTATCTATCATCCCAGTGACGTCAACAACCGCCCCCCCCCCAACACCATCGCTAGCACACTCGCACCAGTATAAAAGCAAAAACTCACGGACAGTCACTTAATTTTTGGAAGATTTTCTTTCGAAGATGTCCGCCGCAGTTGTGGACGAAACGTCAAGAGTTTCCAAACTCCGACCACGGCCTTATAACCCGAGAACCAACCACACGATACACTATCTATCAGTATTGTAATTTCTGTTGGGCGTAGTCAACCTTTCTTTTTTTTAATACAAGCAGATCTTCTTCGTCTTCTGTAAATTTCTTTTCAGTTTTTGTTTGTTTTCCACAGTAATGAAAATATTTTTTTTATCTTTTTTTTTAGTTTAAATTTCCACGACACCATTTGTTTACAGACTCAAGTCTTTGGAGCGACATCACTTTAGGTATAAAACTGGTGATTTTATGATTTTTTTAGTTCTTTTTGATGATCTTTGTAATTAACAATTTGTGTTCATATTTAGTCAGCACTTATTAAACATCTTATAAATCATTTGTAGTCTACCTGATTCACATATATGATTGCCTGCAGCTTTTTAAGGTACATAAGCATCTCCTAGGATGTAGGAATCTTGTATTAATTATAATTTTTGTTATTTATGTAAAACTCCATCAGTTTTCATTCTGTTTGTTCTTTCCCCATTATTAGTAAGTATCGTTTATGATGGTCATGAGTTGTTTCTCTTGTATTGCGTTGATTTATCCTTGTGCTATTGTGACGGTCGATATATACTTAACATACTTACATCCTAAGGTTCCACCTTTGTGGTTTGTTGATATATTTTACGATGTTTATGCTGACGGGTTTTGCTCTGATCTTCATCGTCATTTTTCTGTCGTCTACCTGTATATACCTTTTATTACAGCGTCTTTCATGCTTATCTGTGTTATAATGACGTCATATCTTCGACTTCATTTGTTGGGTTATTGTATATATATCGTTCAACGTATTTTATTTGTGGAAATCTCTTGAGACAAATAATTGCCTTCTGCGATAGGTTCTCGTTTCTTCTTCAAGGGGATAGGGACTATGGATTTCGGAAAATAGTGGAAGAGGATAGACAATTGAATTATGATTCTTCCAGAGCAAAATCAAATCGGAATTGCAAACTTATTTACTGAGAACTAAAACAGGGGTTTATTGTAGTACCTTTAGGACTCTAACACATAGTTTAAGGCAAAAAAGTTTTTCTAATTTTTTTAACTCTAGAGTGTTATAAAGTTAATATTCTATAGTTGAAACTATTCATTAGAGTGCTGATAATTTTCCTTTCTAACTATTCTACATTTTTAAATTCTTATCTTTGAAAGAAGAAAAATTTCGTCAGTGAGAAGTGTGTTCTTTACGGGTTTTTTATAATTTTGTCCGATATCGCAATCATTATATATCATTTTTTATTACTAACTATCATCTGAACTGCTGGTTTCCGGTTCAGGTATGTCTTCTTCTATGTTACTCATTGTATGATCTTTCGTTTCACTTTTATTTTGTTTGTTGTTGTTATGAACCTTTTAAATTGTCATCAACTTTACAATTAATGTTGTTTCCAATAGCTTTAAATGTTTTTTTTTAACTTGCTACGTGTATTGTAATTTATAACTTTCTATTCTTCAGAAAAGTTTTTGGCTGCATTTTCCCTATTAGTAAGTATAAAGTTCCCGAACACTTTCTATCTTATCACTTAAATATTATTTTTTCATTTTACTTTCGTGTTTGCTTCTTTATTATGTCCTTACTTTACCCGTTCTCACTTCGTTGTCTTGGTATTTTTGTCTAGTAATTTTACAAAATAATCAGTTCTTTTGCGTTTTCATCCCTTGCTGTTTTAATTCATTTGTCTTTTACATTGTTTATTTTATTTTTGCGTGACCTTTGAAGCTTATTTCTTTCTTGTGCAGAAATGTTTGTTTTCTTCAATTTTGCACTTTGTGTTTTTCTATGCACCTAGTCCTTCTTGATTTTTGTAATTATATTGTTGCATTGGCTTCATTCCCTTCGACCATCTCTTCTGTCCGTATATTTATTTGTTTACATTTACTTTATTCTTGTATTTGCTTCTTTTTTCCTCTGTTACGTACCTTTTTTTGTATTCAATTTTTTATATTTATCAGTTATCTTTTAAACAGTTTACTTGACTTCTTCCACTCTCTGCTATTCTAATCTATCATTTATCTATTATTTCTATTTTTGTTGCTTTTTGGCCTGGTAAATATTCGTAGTTCTCTAGAACATGTCTTTTTTCGTTTTATTTGATTTTTTAAGTTTTTTACTATTTCTAATCATCTCTATTCTTCCTGTTAGTTTACATAGTCTTATTTTATTATCGTGAGTTTTTCCATATATGGTGTTTTCCTACTATTCGGGCCACGTGCTTTTCTTTCCTCTATTTAATATTTCTGTGTTCCTTCTTTATTTAATTTAGAAAATATTTAAAGGTTTTATTTTTACTTTAATACGCATACTTTTTCTTCAGGTTGGCTTAAAAACCTTGAATAATACTCAATACCGCCTTTCACTTCCTTCCACAAAATACTGCATTCTAATAGTTTTTCCCCTGCGCATTCTACATCATTGCCTGCCACCCAAGCGTATATACTTTACATTTTTTGTATTTTACCTTTTTTGTATCTGTCCTGATATGATCTTTTGGTCTCATGTACTAATTCGTCTTCCGCTTGTTTTTTTCATAATTCTTCTGGTTTTTTATTTAAGCTACCACAAGGATGAATTACAATATTTTTTCAAAATTCGCTTTGCTTTTTTATTTATATTCGATCTTCGTTCACCTTCTTCTGTTTTATTATATCCCACATTTAAATTACCCCCATTTTCTTAAATGTTACTTGGATTTGATTTCCTGTTCTTGTAAATTTGTTGTTTTAAAAAACTAGTTTCGTTCTTAATTCTTTTTACCGCAATTTTCATATTTTTTGTGTTGTTCTGCAGTCCAGCTTGGTTGAGTTTCACTCTATATAGGATAGATGTTTATCTATTTTTTTGAAAAACAAAACGCAATTTACCTCTGCGACGGTCTCTTCCTAAATTGGTAATATAAATGGAATAACTTAAAAAACATTTTATATGCATTTTATATTTGAAATTTGGGAATAACACTATGGCATCGATTTACTAGGTCAAACCAGATAAATGGGGTCGAATTCTCGCCGAGCAGAATGCGAGGTCGTTACCCCAGACAAATTTCCAAGAAGGTCTAGGAAAGGGGAGGTGGAATGCCGTGGGGGATGCGTAACTGGGGCTGAAGTTGCCCAGCCGGCTTTCCAGGGGCGCGCATCGGAAAGCTACAAGCTTAGTGACGCTCCTAAAGAGTTTTCTAAAAATTATATTAACTTATAAATAAAAATTATTTTTTTAACGACTCTTCGTGCAGCGGAGACTATCAATTGTTTTATAAGGTTCAATATTAAGAGGGATCAAAATTTTTTTTGGTCAATTCAAGGACAAATATTTTTTACGATACTATAACTGTTTAATCTTTCATCAGATCGATCATTCTGAATTGTTGCGTTTCGAGTTTCGGCGGAGTTTGGTACTGATCTATTTGAGTTACATTCTTTAAATTTGTAAAGCAATGACTTTTTGTTCTGCTTACCTTTCGCGTGATTTTATAGTAAGGACACCTTACGTAGACAAAATCATTTTATAAGTTTCCTTTGCTGCTCTCAAAAAAAAGTTAATCACACCATAAAATCCATTTTTATCCATTTTGCATCCTCACTCAAAACTCTTGTAGTCATAATGGTTTGTAACTAACAATATTCATCTATAAATAGAATATTTATGGCTACATGTGTAATTGCAGTGTCGCGCCCCCTATGAGCGTGCGAATCAAACCTCTTACCAAACACCACCACGTGGAAAGTCATCGTTGCCAAAATATTTCATCACGCTTTTTGGAAAGTTATTTTGTATGTTACTATTTGTATACCATCACTTCTGATTAACAATAATCCATCTCTTTATAATCGATCTGTGAAAGGACAGATAGAACACTACCCAGCTGGATTTAGGAAGCGAAAGCGAACACTACATCAACTATTCACACTGAAAGAAATAATTATAACCTGTTATGAGTATGGAACTTCAGCTATCATACTCTTCATAGATTTCAAGAAAGCCTATGATTCAGTGATTAAAATTTTGAGGAATGCATTAAAACAGTTAGTAAGACTGGCGAACATAACACTTAGGAACAGAAACAAAGCAAATAGGTGTGCTGGAACAATAAACCACAAAAATTAGAATGTATAAAAAAATATTAACACCAACCATACTGTAAGGCTCTGAGACTGGGGTTCTAAATAAGAAGACGTAATAAATATTGAAGAGATGGGAAAGAACGATAATTAGGAGGAAGAAAACCGAATATGGCTATAAAATAAAAGAAAAACAGAAAATTTATGATATATATATATATATATATATATATACAATATAGATCGTAATAAAAGCAAAGATACAATGGCTTGGTCATCTTGAAAGAATGGCGGAGCATAGAACGCAAAATAATAGGTTGGAAAATACTAGAAGGGAGAAAAATAGAGGAAGGCCGCGGGAAAGACGAGGGATGCGGTTTGGACAGATTTAGAAAACACCATGATAGTTGAATTGTTTTTGTTTTAGTCTTTTATTTTTTCTAAATAGCTAACTTAAGAACTTTACATTTCAAAACAATGGCTATGGTTTGTAGCCTATAACAACTCAGTGTGATAATGATCTATGACTACTATCACAATATTTCATGACTAACTTTCATTTGTTTTCCTATTTTTCATTGCTTGAAGTGTACGCAGCAGTGTTTTCTTGCTCCATCGTTTGCCATTAGCTTTCACTTAATTATAAATATGGACGTGTGTAAAGTTCTAAATTATTACTTTTAGGTAGTTATCTCATTATTTGCTACAGCTAGGGAGCTTCAACTAAACTGTACGAGTATAATGCAGCTTTAAAAGTGAGTGGTTGCAATTTGTGAAGCAAAACGATGAAATAAAATTTGGATAGCTCATCACAGTACAGATGAGAAGAGGGTAACTAAGCAAGTTTGTATAAATTTAGAGGGTAGTGAATGGTTTAACTGTTTACGCCAGCAATATCTAATGGAAGTTTTTGCAGGTAATATTAAAAAATTGAGTTATTTTTAGAGCTGAGTAACTTAAAAACTGTAGAACTAACCAAACAGTTCTCAAGTTCTTACTATTTTAAAATTAAAGAATCACTTACTTCTGGTTGATGCTGTCTGCTAACACTATTTTTGGTACATTCTGTATTGTCTCTAACAAGGTTTCATAGGTCTAGTTTTCCTGAAAAAAGTATATATAGCTGTGTAGTAGTTTTATCATTTCTATTAATAAAATCAAACTCCAAACTTCTCCAATATCACTAGAAAGACTTGTAAAGTCAATTTTCCTCTCAGCCAGATGTTTGCAACAATATGCATTTCTACTGTTTGGTTGTTTAGCACACAAGCACTTAAAAATTCTAATAAAATATTTATTCTTGTACGTATTGCATATTATTGTAGGTAATTATTTTCTATACTTTGAGGAAAAGTGTGATAATTGTTGCTTAAATTGCAAAATTGCAACTATGTGTGTTTATTTGTTTGTAACTAAGATTGTAACTCCTCCTACAGTTTCAAAGGTCAATACCTCATATGAACCGGTTTTAATTTTCGATTTAGGCCACGATTGACTTGTTATAGATCAAAACATAAAATATTATGAAATAATTAGACAGTTTGCTCCACCAATCGGTGTTTCATACACTACGTGGCCAATTCTTGCCGTTAGTAGACGCATACGGCACAACTTTGATTTATGTGAAACCGAATATAGCCGAACGAACATCATCAAGCTTAGATATGGCTGATAAAACGATTATTGGCTCATTTATTCTTCAATTGTCGACGAAACTCTGAACCAAATATTTAGCTTGGGTTGCCTGTCCTTGGGACTAGTGGATATTAAAATATTTTGAAAATAATTTTACAGGACCCAATTAGTTATCCTTGGCGCCACCGAGAGCGTTGTTATCTGTATTGGTATGACAGTTTTCTATTTAAAACCGACCGACGGACCGTAATTTTTGTGCAAAAACTTACCTCTGCGGCCGTTGGATCGCTGCCGCTTACCACAGACATGCTGATATGGCAGTTTCCTATTTATGAGATACGTAACCTGCGATTCGTACAAAAATGTTAGCTTTGTTGTGGTGCGTTTGAATTTTTAATCACGCTTCGGGAGGTTACAGTCATTACACGGTGCATGTGAACGTAGAATGACAAAGAAACGCAGAATGTCCGGATACAGCCCCGTGAAAGTCGAAGTGAAGGAGGAGAATGTGCTGGGCAACGACTACTTGATGGCTAAGGGGCGCCTCAAGGGGGTGCTGCGCCAGCTCACGGAGCGCAGCGACTCGGACAGCGAGTCCTCCGACGAGTCGCGCATTTACAGCCCCCGCAAGAGGTAAGGCTGCCCCGCGAGCGATCCCCGCTAACGCACGGCCTTTGCAGCGAGGCGCGGAAGCGCAAGGCATCGGCGCCCTCCACGCCGGTGCACCACACGTACGTCATGAAGCTGTTCGACCGCAGCGTGGACCTGGCCCGGTTCGAGGAGGAGACGCCGCTCTACCCGATCTGCCGCGCCTGGATGGCGAACCTGCCGAGGAACCCGCAGGTGATCGTGAAGTAGGTGGGAGCGACGCGCGATGCCTGCTTGTTTTCGAGCTTGAATTTCAGGCGGCGGGCGTCCACGCCAGAGCCGGACGGCATGTGGAGCGATAACGACCTGACGGACATACACCGGCTGCCGCCTCCGTCTCTGCCGTTCCAGACGCGGATTCCTTCACCGCTGCCTGAGCAAATGGAGCAAGACAAGGAAGAAATCAATTTGAACTACGTAAGTTGAAATTTATAAAATTAAGTTAAGATGCATCTTATTGTGAAAGATATAATAAGACGGTAATTTTTAAATTAAAAATGATCAATATATGCAACATTTAGATCATGGTAGTTGCATTTAGTTAACTTAATTTTGCTCCATTTTTGACGAAAGAAATGATCAATACATTTGAAAATCTTGGGAGGGGTGAACAGGATATAAAAAACAATCGAAAAGCCCCGTTTACATTTTCTAATGCCATCTGTGAGCCATTGTTACGATGACACACTGCCACTGCTGCAATTGTTTGTGTATAGACTGCTTCGGAACTAGGTTTATTGTAATTCTTATTTTGCTTGTTTAATGAGCTGTAAATTTCCAATTAAGTGTGCCGTCAATTTTAATTGAGAACCATCAATTTGCTCTTCCCCAAGCTGCATTGTAGTGTTCTGATAGCAGTCATAACCTCAGTAGTCAGCCATTCTTCTGTTGGTGATCATGGTACAGAAACTACTACAAGTGATGTTGTGTTTCTTCTTACTTATCTGCTCTGGAGGCAGAAGATCTCTTCCGCCTCCAGGACGATGGAATTGGTTCCAAAGCAAATGGATTCCTGGATTGGAAATGAGAGATGACGTATAATGTCTTCCAAGTCTTTGCTAAAGTGGATGGTGGGGATTGGTTCCATGGATTGCCTAGCTGGACTGTGGAATATTATCCATCCCATGAGATATTCCAAGGTGAGGATTGAGTTATCATCACTAACATGCTCCAGGATGTTGCAATGACATTCTTTGAAGATGAGCATGTTGAAGATTTTGCTATCTTTCTAGAACGTTTGAAAGACAAACGAGGCTGGAAGGACTTGAAATCCTTGGACCATCATATTCCACAAGGGGGCTTAGCACCTGCCAAGACCATAATAATATCTTCTTTGATAACTTTATGAACCCTTGATTGGACACTTGGTAGAGTGGGGTAGATCGAGGTTTGGACAAGAATAAAAGTTGATCGTTGCAGTCATATAATTTGACAGCCAGGCCACATTTCTGCCCTTGAGATGGATTTTACAGACCAGGATGATGTTCAAATTATATTAATGTGCAAACTCAAGGCTGGTTTTCCTTCTTCCAGAAGGTACTTACATGTGGGATGATCGAATGAAGGCTTAACCATTATATGATGACAACAAATTAGCAAGGTGCCGAGGCTAGCTCAGAAAGTGTCTTAAAGATTTTTTTGACATTAGCGGAGCACTTGGGGGACAAGATCCAACAGCTTGATTGTCACTGGTGTTGCTGCATCGCAGACTGGTTTGATGGTAAAAATGTCACACCTGATCAGTTTGTGTACACTGCCGATGTATCATAGATTCTATCAAGTGTGAAGTGACCCTTTACATGCGAGGGCGCCTAATAGTTGCTTTGTGCATGCCTGAATTTCTAACACGTCCTTGTCTGTCAATTCCGTCTTCACAAACATTGACCATTATGTATTAACGTCCAAGCAATCTTTACAAAGTTTATTTAAGTCGGGGCCTTTTGATGTGGTTCAATTGATGTTTTTTTTGTATTTTGTTATGAGGCTTCTCTCAAACAATGTCAATGTAATTAAATTTTATTGATGTACATTATTGACAAGACAATGCAAAATATTTTCTCCAATTTTATCCTAGCACACTTCTGCTACTCTGAAGGTAAAGGTTAGTCTACCTCCAAAGAGTCTGTATAGATCTGAACACGATCTTAACTAATAATAGCATACAAAGGAAGCCATAAGCCAAGTTCAGAGAGCTACCAAGACGTAATGCTTTAGTTGAGGTCGTTGCATTTGATCAAGTCTGCTTTACACCAATTTTGACCAGAGGAATGCCTACTACCTATGCAATTATGTGCTGTAAAGAAAAATTATGTTACATGTTGTATGTCGATGTGTTTATGTACATTTTTAGTATACAGCTTTGTCGTAATGGTTCAACCGTAGTTGATTTTGTAGAAGACTTAATAGTTATAAAATGTTACAATCTTTTCGCGGTGGTTTAGAATGACTTATAAATTTCAGCTCAAGAGGTTTGATTTTACACCAAAAGTTAATCGGGATATCAAGTGAAAGACCATCCCTCCTCTCCCCACTAACTCAAAAGAACTGAGTGCAAAATACCGAGCTTTAATTAACAGAAACCAGATTATTTCCCTACTACCCACTCTCCATATTTTGCATCATTTGATTTTCATCTTTTTCAATCATTGATGCAGCTTCATCAATTTGAGAGATATGACAAGGTGTTGCAAATCGTTTGCCTTCAGAACAAGCTGTAATACTACCACAAAATCAAACACCTAGTAAGATGCAAACTATAAAATTTTTACTTTGAAGGATTTGTATTTTAATTTCAAAAACAAACTTATACTTCACCTTGGTTTTTCAAGAAAATGGGCCGCAACAAAAAACTTCGTTGACTATCGCTTTCACATCATAAGCTAAGATATCTAAGAACTTAATTCACCTCACCATCTGTCTTAATACAAATAACAGTTCAATTTATTTCTATTCGCAACTCTTGGCAGTCCTGGATAGCTGTGTCCTACTTCACATGATAAATCTTAGGCTAACTGTATTCTACAATTAATAAAACCGACAGAAACATTGAATGACAAAAATATTTGCGGCGAGTCCAATTTTCACCAGACAATAAGCACCCTCAGGATATGTAGGTTTATATTTATAAGTATACTTTTAATTGATGAGACGCGACTTCAATCATCTTGATTTTTTTATCACAAGCTCCATGGGGCCATGACGAATATGACGGTTGCAAACTGTCAAACAATGTCATGCACTGGTCTCATTCAATTTGTAACTACCTATAAGAACCCATATATAGTTCTTCGTCAAGATTATTCTAACAAAAATGACTTGTTCAAAATTATTGTTACTGCACATTCTAATGATATTTAACCATCTAAATATTTTCCAAAGAAGCATACAGGTGGTCTCTAGTAGTTTCCCATTATTTCCCATGGAAGAGTCTGAAAATCATGTATGCGTTCAGCGAAATTCGAACCTTAGCACTGAGAGCAGCATAGGATAGAAATCTAATGCCATAGCTAAGTGTCCTATATAACTTTGGTTTACAAAAATACATAACAGTGCTCTTGGGCATTATTCATTTAGAATCAAAGCATGTGACGAGATCAGTGTTATCCATGCAATTTAATAGGGCAAGGTATCATACCATAAGGCTTATTACAAATATGAAATCAGAAGCTAACGCCCTCTTTGAGAATAATTTATTTTGTATCTGTTTAAAATGCTGCATAAACTTCAACCAAATTGAGGGTATATAGATGCTACATAATGCAGCTCAGTGTTAACCTGTACTTTCATTTACTTTTAACAAGTCTTCATCACTCATCTTGAAGATATTCTTGTTTGAATGAACTTTGCAAAGAACCAGGTTACAATACAACCAATTTTGAATTTCTATATTTATTTTACAATATTATTGACAGATCTCTCGCTGCTACTCATTAGATCTTTTCTAAACTTCGATTTCTCTAATTAGCCATTGTGCATCTTATCAATCATCTTAAGATAATTGTGATGTATGTTAATAAGCTTGTAAACTACTCGCACTTGCTCCATTGTCAATCAGGGTGTCATTTACCATTTATGGCTCTATAAATTAATTTTGCAGCCTCATGGAGCTTTGTTGTATTCCAAATATACTATTACTTTAAAAATTCATTCACTGATTATCTGCACTTTAATCTTCTGTGGAAGTTAAAATTTGATAAATTTAACATTTGTGTCTTACCGCAAACAAGGTGAATCTCGACTTTTAGCAAATTCTCCTTTAAAACCTTTTGGCCACTGACAGCTAGAGAGAGCTTTTGTGCAGTTATTTTTGAGAACGATAATGAATGAACTCCATAAGGTTTCAAAGTGCCTCAATGTCTCTTCTCTTATTATTATCATTGACTAGTACTTCAAACTTAATGCAACATCTGAAAATGTTCCATTACTCTAGAATAGCCATGGCCAATCCAAACTCAATGTTTTTGACTCTAGCTGTTCTACTGGAAGCTGCAGCCTAATATAACTTTCTGAGAAAATATTCCTGTACTGCAAGCTTAATGCGCATGATCAATAGCAACCAACTTTTTGCTAGGATGAGAAGCCACCAGTCCCCAGAGACGTTTTAATCCGCAACCACCTACAGCGCTGGGTGAATGTCAAGAAGAAGTGGATCTCCACGGCCCAGAAGAACGAAGAGCGCTACCAAAGAAGCACGCAGCTGTTGCAAGCTATATACATTAAGTAAGTTGTGCTGCACCGTGCAGCTTGCATTGCTCGCCACTCATTTCGCTGCTAAATATGGCTTTACTACCGCCACCATCATGTGTCATGCAGATGTAGCAATTTAAAGCCAGAGGCTGTGCGTACTTGTTCATAGTTTTTCGTTTATTTTTCTTTTGTTTTAGAGCGCAAGAGGCAATGGAGTAGAGATTTTAATAAACAATTATTTTATTTCTTAGCCTTAACAAACGGTTGATGTAATGATAAGTGAAGTGTAAATGTATATTTCATAGTTGTAATAATAAGTCTTATTTGTAACATATAATTTTAAACAAGTAACAAATACAGTAGTAGCTGAAATCCGTGGTTATTAATGGAACTAAAGGAAATGCGCTCTGTCGAAGGTTCGGAATCGGAGTTGAGTTGGAGTTTCCATTTTACCACTTGCACACGCTACATCACACTTAATATTATTACGAGTTTTTAAGACGAGATGGAAATTACCCACTGCTGAAACAACAGAGTGTTACTACCGCAATGTCCAAGTCTAAACCTGTGGCTTACCTTAATAAAAAACAAATTAAAACGTCGAAAGTGTACCGTAACAAATCAACGTAGGTCACTTTTCCGTTAGGGACAGTTGTAAAACCTCTTCCAGCAGCTGCTGCTCCTGCATCTGCCGCTGCTCGTCGCGCCGCCGCTCCTGCTCGGACAGCATCAGTGCCATGTGCAGCTCGGAGTCCGTGTCCGGGCTGCTGTTGGCGTCTGAGCCCGTGCTGTTGACGTTCTGCTGGTACAAGGCTAAACTAGCTTGGATGGCTCTACAACGCAAATCTAGCGGTATTGCCGGAAGGCCTGCAGCTAGCAACTGACCTCTGCAGCTGGCGCTCCTCCTCGCCGATCATGTTGGGCGTGTCAGGCCGCGATGGCTTCTGCGCTTTCAACGCCTCCCAGATGTCGACCTCCTCTTTCTCGGTGCCTGCCTCCACCAGACTCTGCTGTATCGCAAACTGAAGCAGGTCATCTTCCTCCTCTGTGCTGTACTGCCTGCGTATGTCGGTATCGACTAAGAGTAAAATTAAATTTCAATTCGATATGAATGTCTGCTAAGGAACAAATGAACAAAACGTGCGAAAATTTCGTCTCATAAATAAGCAATTGAAATTTGTAACCAAGACGTTTAGATTGGCTTAAACATGCATCAACTCAAAAATCACAAGCTTTAGGGGGTGTAGTAGTACTTATTACTGTAGTAGATGCAAATGAAACAATATCAAGATTGAAGTTCACTTATAAATACATTTGCAAGCTCTGGCAACATTTCTACAAACACCTTAAAGATTAATAAACTTTCAGAGCTGATTAAAGCATTGTTAAATAATGCACTTAATATAATTTCATTGAGAGTTTATAGATGTGATTTTGGTTACCAGTACAATTGCAGTCTACTCAAGCGATGAGCAGGAACAATGGAACAACAAACTGTGCACTAAATTGTTTAGACGGCACTATTCTAAAAACTAGATATAAGTAGTCGTAGAAAAAAGGCCATAATAATAAATACCTGTAGAAATACTAATGAAACAAAGACATCAGAAAAAGAGTTGCAAGCACCAAAAATTTCTTATAACATCAAGGCATGCAATGGAGCAGCTCACTATAAAACCTTCGCAAGCGGAACATTCACTCCCAGCTAAAACGAAGACTCCCCCAAGACCAATTATTAATTAAATGTATTATTTTATAGTGATTAGTTGATTAATCCCACGTTATATAAACATTTCTGACATCTGTTATGACAGAAATAGAAGCTAATAGTTGATCATGCCTGGTCGATTGATGTGTGTTATTAAGATCGTACTTTCAGATCAAGACTTTTAACCCTAAAACAATTTTGATTTTAGAAATTTTTATGTTTTTAAGAACAACTCGTCAAGCCCTGTAGATTGACATATTTATTAAGATCGGTCTTTCAGATTAAAAGTTGCCCCTTATACAATATGATGATAATGACAAGTTTAATTAGATATGAAATTGAAGCTATATATTTGAATATGTAGATAATAAAAAATGGAAATATTAAAAACACTACAAGGAAGGTAGAAAACAAGGAATCAAAGTAGATACTAATATTTTGAGAAACAAATGCAAATAGTACTAAAACTGGAGCTTAAGATGACAAGATTTGTAAATTCAGGTGAAAAATTCAACAAAAATGAGGGGGGGGG
Organism: Sinelater perroti; assembly: GCA_036346155.1. Lineage (NCBI taxonomy): Eukaryota > Metazoa > Arthropoda > Insecta > Coleoptera > Elateridae > Sinelater > Sinelater perroti. The sequence continues at coordinate 3,645,257 of JARFIY010000324.1, forward strand.
GCACCATAATTTAGTCTATGGTCTGAGTAGTAATGAAAGAGAAGAATGTAACCAAAAACTGTAATGAAGTCAACAAAATGATTTTAAAACGTGAGAAATACAAGGTAAGGTAAGTTACAGTTTGAAAAAGAGTGCTCTATATTGTTATTTTTGAAGTGGTTATCAAGAACAATGGATTTATGACTTTCACACTTACCAAAACTGTTTTAGGCCAAAAAATCCCATTACTATGAGATGGTTACCGGTTGAGTTGTGAAATGGTTTGTTGATATAAGTATTTCATTATTGAGCAGAAAACACTGGCTACTTCAGATGACCACTGATTTTTTTGGTATTTGTGGTTCTTACTTTTTCAGGGGGAAGACCATGTGATTTGTTGCAGTAATTTTTATTTAATATGAATTTGGATTCCAGTATTATGAAGCTACTGCCCATACAGTGAGGAAACGCTAAAAGGTCCACATCTTTGCCTGATCTTCGTCTTGATTTTTCTCACCGAGGTGACATGAAACTGAAGTTTACAAACACTAAGCAGAATTTTGTGATAAAGAAAGTGCAGTTGTAAAGTAAAATTATTTTGCCGTATCCTGTACAATAGGTGTACAATAGGACGTTACAAACGTAAATGGGCAAAAAATTATGGAATTGTATATTATTAATGATTTACTAGTAACCAATATTTGTTTGAAACAAATTTACTTTAAAAATGAAAAACAGTGAGCTCAGGTCAATTACTGATTTAATCGTGGTGGCAACATGTTCAAGCTAGCAATCTTAGATAGAGAAGATTTAGAATTAGAATAAGAGCTGTAATGTGAAAATCAATCTTTTAGGACCCCCTCCCCGTACTGATCAAAACCAAAGGAGTAAAATCGTAACCAGCTAACTGGAAATTTATATTTAATGACAGTAAAATGCACAAATCAGTCGCATGCATTTATTGAAATAAAATTGCAACTCCCAAGTCTTATGCAAAAAGAGCAATCTTAATTTGTTCAACAATACGCCTTTATGTACTATGCCTATTACATCTTGTTGCGCTGTCAATGACTGTAGCAGAATATTTGGAACAGAACCGCTATTTCGTTCATCAAATAATTGCCCGATTAATCACCTAAATCTTCAGATAACATAAGAAACCTTCTGTATAGTTTTCAAGGACATTCGCCCAACTCTAGACCTTGTAATTTTCAAGTTAATGAAATTTACAAAACTTCTTACTTGTGTATTGTTTGTAAAAGTTCCATAAAAACAATTACTTTAGAACGCAAATGAGAGGCACGCCAAAATACATAGGTGCAGAAAATAAAACAAAAACATATACGCGTTACCATTACCAAGCTGGATGTATCCAGAGGGGCTCTGGAAGATCTCCTCGTCGAGCACGCACGTTATCCGATCGTCCTCCTGTATTCTGCTCACGTGGGGCACGTCGGCGTCCATCGCGAAAATGTTGCCGAAGGTGATCCGGGCGTTCAGCACATGAAACAGGGGGATTTCTGCAGCGGGCGAATCGCAGCGGCTCCGCCGACGCGGGCAACCTACCTATTTTCACCGGAAAGCCGGACGGCAGCTGCATCTGGATGAAGTTGCGCAGCTTGGCGAAGTGCGAGCTAGAAATCGCCATGAGGTCCACAATGGGCAGGATCTGCTCGGGGAAGGAGAGGGGGTACTGCTCGCACAGCCACAGCGTCGCCTTGAACTTCTGCACTTTGGTGTTGATCTCCTTGGGGCGGCCGATGTCGCGGCCCTCCAGGTCGGCACCCGCGTCGAAGTACTCCTCGGGAGTTATGTTACACGGGTTGGTTGTGCTCAAGAACTCCTCCTGCAAGGTTGAATGCGGTCAGTCACAGTCCTGCAAGACGGGCTCGGGCTACCTTTGGCATAAGGTTAACGGCGGCTTGGTCCTCGACTTCCGCGATGCCCAGGAAGTTATGCAGCGGACTTTTCGCGTTCTTGTTCTTCGCCAGGGCCTTGTCGCTCTCTGTGAGGTGCTCCATCCGAGTTTTCGTGATCAGTTCGACGTTGCTGGCTCCGAAAACTTTGCACTCGTGTCCGTTCACTGTCTCGATTTTGTCCGATCGCCAGCCCCATATACCCGCCTTATTCCTTTGAAGAATTAAAATTTGTAATTGAAATATTAATAACACTTTTTTTTCTGTTACAAACAACACTAGAGTGGTATTATGTTGTGTACCAAATTTAATATGATATTGTAACTTATGTGAAGGAAGTTCAACTGAACAAAGTGGCTAAGTATTAAATTTAAAAGATGCTTATGCCATTGAGAAGATCAAGAAAGCCAAAATTCTATTAAGTCACTAAAAGGAGAAATAATATCCAGTAAATTCAAAATAAACCACGCCATTTCACCCCCACAGTCTGCAAATATGCAGAAAGGAACGATCGGAAGAAAACATTCCATTTAGTGATCCACAACGTAATCTACGATATTCAAAAAAGAGGCAAAATCAAAATACAGGTAATTTACCTAGTCAACACTGAACAGATGCACAAGAGCAACGTATAAAAAAGAAATCTCTAAAACTCCCTAATTTGGTTTGCAACAAGGCAGTCTACATCAAGCCAGTGACAACTGCAAATGCCTGACACCTCTTTGTAAGTAACAGTTGACTAGTAAGCTTGTCGTATTGCTTCAACACCTTGACCTTCAAGACAACACAAAGAAAAGTCAAAAAGACCAAAAAAGTAATCTACTTGTTACAATGAGATGAAAAAAGTCAACCTGACTACACAATAATAGTAAGTTAGAAAAAATCAGGAACCAAAACAACTTTTTCCAGCATATGAGGGCCCTAGTAAACACCAGCAAAATTTAAAAGATAAAAAAGAAAAACCATTAAAGCGTCTTTTTACCACTCTTAACCAAGTGCCCGTTCCAAAGATGAATAACATTATCCTGATGATGAGCATAATTCCTCATCTACTTATTTCTTTGTCCATATCCAACAATCCTTTGTTTTTTAATTTTTTGAAAACAATTCCTTAAATTTGAAAGTGTTTTATAGGAACCTTCAAGGGCTGTAGATTAATATCATTCCTATATCTCTGATAGACGTTAATTAAAACGTCTGAAAGCAATGGAACGTCATGAATAAGTGCAAATAGCTAATCCTGATTGGTCAAAAGCCAATTAGGTCTGTCACATTGTGAACTCGTTAAAATCAAAATAAAGGCATTTGAGTAAGCTATCAATTTATATAGATTGTCCAAATAAACAAGATGGAGTTCAAAGAACCCAGCTTACTCTCTGGTACATTCCAAAGGATAAAGATGACACTTCTCAAAAACTGATCTTGCGAGACAAAATCTGCTCCTAACTGTATAACTGAGATTTAATCAGTGAGGACATGATCAAAAATGAACCACAAATGCCTTGAAAACACAATGAATTGATTGAAATGAAAGCTTAATTATCCTGATGGAAAACGCTGATCATGTTTTCAAGTGGAGCCGGAATAATTTGCAATACTGAGCATATGATAAATAGCAAATGAAGAAGAGTAAGGAGAAAAGGGAAGAATATATTCTGCTGCTCAGTAATAGATCAATAAACATCTGTCTAATATATCTAAGCTGAGCAGCATTCAAAATACATATACTTTGCTTCGCATAATATTGTAATGAATTTCCAAACGCCACGCTCCGCGCAGTTCGCGGCTGAGACCGGGGGTCGTTTTTGTTGTTGCCTAGTCGTTATGATTGAGCGGCGGACAAAGCATTTATACGTACAAGAACTCGAACAATGCGGAAATTTCCAGATGTTTGTCAGATGGTTCCTGTAGGTCCCAGAACAAGTTCCTGATTGCATAAATATCACGCAGTGAAGTAGTTAGGGGAAGTTGAGCACCAAAACGAAGTGAACTGTGTGCTAGTTTAGCATAAATTGTGTTATATATAAATAGACTGTAAATGTATTTTAGTAATTTGATTTCTTGTAAGTAAAATGAGTAGTTAAGTTGAGAATGAAAATGTTACAATATTTAAAACCCAAATGGGCGAGAAAGCTGTAAATTTCACTTTTTATTTGTTAAGGATAAAATAAGACATTACAATTGATGTAGATGTCATTTATTAAACTTATGACATTATTTACAAGTGAATTATATATAATATTCTGTTGACCCCTCCCCCCTCTTTCTATGAATCTAAATTATTGTCTGGCAAGTTGTCTATGCACTTTCGATTGTTTGTCCCAGTTCTGTTGTATATTAACTTTAATTCAATTAAGATGCTCATTAACAATGCGTCATTCTCTAGAATATAAAATACTGATATCCCATTGTCTTCGAGTATTTTTGTTATTGATTTGGCAAGGTGTATGACGCTTTTTTCGTTTACATTGTCGAATGGAAAAAATCGTTTCTAATATACACGTGCATTGTATCTGATCTATCATCCCTTGAACAAAGTATAGTGGATCGATACCTTGAGCTGCTATGCATGACTAACTACAAGCCATCATATTTGACAGCGCTGTGCATTCTTACTGAAAATGTTCTTCTCCCGACAAATCATTGCCTTTCTGTGACGGCTTCTAGTCTGGAATCGTCATCAAAGATGGCTTTTACAAAATAAATAACATCAGATCATGTAACTAATAACTAAACAATAAAAATATCATATATGTCTTAAATACCTTTCTCCAATCTTCAACTAGATGCATTAGCCTACTGTATTTGCGGTTTTTTCATTTTGAGTATTAAATGAGGCTCTTTTGCAGGTTTTCTTTATTTAGCCACGATCGCAAAGCGCCCTCTGTCTTTTGCTGTTCTGTGCCTATTTGCTAATGCTATATGTACAAGAAGGCAATTTTCCTTTTCTGTCATTTTTCTAGGTTTTCCACAATGTGATTTAATGCTCAAGGTTGACGCCATATTTTTTTGTATTCGTAAAAATGTTTATGAGCATTTTTCCCATTTGTGATCTCTTTTGTCTACTCCATTCTGAAACTTCACAGTTGAACACACAACACAAATGTCACGTAATAATTGTTCAAAAATATCACGTTTATAGAAGAAAAAAATGCCTTGCTCAAGCAAATCAAAACATCACAATCTGCATCACAACAAACTTAGGTCATTTTAGTGGTCTTGACTATTGTTGAGAAAGGTTATTATTGTTATCAGCTTTGATTTTAAATATATTTAATAGGAGTTTCAGAAAAACGTAGTTGGATGAATTATACTGCCAGGCACTGTATTATCAAATATAGGAGTGTAAGGTCAATCCCAAACAATACCAGTTCACAGGATGGGCACCAACGTGCAAATGCAATACTTGATGATGTTGAATTGAGGTTTATTTAATTTAACAGGCTACGAGATAAACTGAAATATGTCCTAGACTGAACGAAGTGAAAGAAAGTAGGGGTCTACATTATTTATATCTTCTACAAACTTATATAAAGAAACCTTTGTTTTCCTAGTGGTTCTAGAAAATCTTTTTTGAAACCATTGACAAAATGGTCTTAAATGTACATGTGTATGGGAGGGGGGAGTATAAATCATCTAGTAGGAGGTTATATTGAGGCATAAAACACCTGTCTTTCTGCAAAAATCATGGAGCAACCTAAGGTTCTGTTTCTAGTGTGAGAACCCTATCAAGATATTTTTCTCCAGTCTCTTCAAATTCAGATCACAGGAGGTTTGAGAGGATGGCAAGTAGTCATTGTCATGAATTTGTAACAAAACTTTTTCCTTGCTTTTTTGAAGAATCCTTAAAATGGAACCGACTAGATTTCAGGTAGTTGGTTTAGCTTCTTTCTTCGGCAGTCTTTTCTGAAGTTGTGAATCTTTAAAGGTGACAGACTTTGGTCACTTTATATGATGTACAAAAATGTCGATCAATTGATCGGTCACAGCAGAACGCTCAAATGGTAAATCCCTGCTGTGACAAAGCCAGCCTGGCCACTCCCTGGCCTACCATTAGGAGGATGATTGAGCCTTTATTTTTGGACCAATCATACATTTAATCTCCAGTTATTGGCAAATTAAAATCTTCCATCAAAATTTCACACACTTTCTAGAATCCCCAGCTCATCAGTTAGTTTTTTCAAACTTTCTGTTGCCCACCCTTAAATTGTTAGTCCATTCACCTTCAACATTTTCTTAAGTTCCGTTCATTCCTAGCCTTCCAGAACATGGATCACAATCAAAAAATTCCTGGCTATCTCTGGATTATTTGTGTTTTTAATCTTGCTCATATAAGAATGACTTAGGAATTCATCAACCCACATGCTCTCATTGCTGCACTTTTCTTGTGAAGCTTTTTAGTCTAAAAATTACTTTAAATTGTTTGTTGATTCCTAGATAACTCTAAAGTGGATCATAGAATTTCGCAAATCTGGATATCAAAGTTTGTGATGCAGTGAAACGTTTCCAGCAGTTGGAAAGGATGTCAGAACATTCTAGAAATCGCCCAATTCCCATAACAGCACCAGAAAAGGTCAAAGAGGTCCAATTCGCTCTATTCATGAACATTTGATACAAAAAATGATTGCATGCTTGAATATCATCAGAATTTTCTCTAACTGCTCTAAAACAGCTAAGGAAAGTTACCTGGGGCCATTTTTCATCTTTGACGATGGTCTGGACAACAGCAAATACACTGGTGATGTTTTTCAGAAGAAGAGTGAACATTAAGTCGTTCTTAAAGGCGTTTTAAAACCTTACAAAGCACCAACCTGAACTATAGCGTATTCGGCATACTCAACGATTGCATCTGACACAATCTGTTTCTTGGATTTTGGGGAAAACATGTTTTGGAATTTTGTATGGTCTATTTTAAAGGAAAATTCAGCAATATATGACCATTGTTATAAATTTTCTATCATATATATAATTTTACGCTTAATCGAAATGTTTTTACGTCCTGTACAGGTCCAATTAATATTGCAGAGTAAGTTCTTCTCTGAAGATTATGAGATCAATAAGCAGTGACAAAGGCCATCCCTTGTTTTATTTAACTGTCTTTAATGACTTTAGCTGTGTGACGAATAAATTTAGATTATTATATGTTCGCACTGTGGTTTAACAATTGATGAAGGAAGAAACCGTGAAGTGTCATCTACAGGGCATCTCAAAAGATCTGTACGTTCGTTCACACTCTCAAAAGGGACCATTTTTGAATTACTACTCATTAGTTACATCATCGCTCATGTTTTGACAAACAATTTTTGGCAGCCTATGCTCTCTTGAACAAGTGCAAGAACATTTGTGTTAATTCTTCCCTATTTGATCATAGCCGAATCTTCAGAGGAACAGATCCTGCCCATCGTTGATTCCTCTTTTTGATCCAACTTTTATTACAGCTTTAGAAAAGTCATCGGCAATGGAAGGCCAAGTCATTGGACCCTTAAGTATTGTCATATAATTATTTATATTTATATAATTGCCTTGATACTCATAATTTAGTTGAGGGGAGTTCCATTTGAAATCTTCCCATTGAGAAGCAACCTTAAATAGAGAGAAATGATGCCAATCTAGTCCCTAGTCCTTCATGTCAAGGAATTGTGACAACATTTTACAGATAAAATTATTAGGAATACAAACAAATGGACAAAATATTTCTCCTTGTGGCATTTTGCTTCTAAACGTGTACCTTAAATTGAAAGACATCCGAATTTGGATGCCATGCCATTGCCTTGTAAATTCTATTTGATCAGCCAAATTTTACTATCATAAACCCTCCCAATGCTAACATTAACTGACTCAATATGACATCTGGAGGTCTCCAACAGTGACTGGACTGAAGCCACCAAGTTGAATCACCTAACAGCTGCTAAAATTATTATGTTGCTTAGCACAGGTGACGTCATGGTTCATTTTTCATATGCTGGTGCGGCAATGTCCAATTAACATCTAGGGCATTAAATCATCAGAGGAGCAGATCCCAGAGTAAAAATACAAGGTGTCCAGTCCTCATTCCATCTCAATTAGTGATTCCTTTTCTCCATCCCCCTTTTATTATAAGTTTTAGGACATGGTCATCAGAAATGAGAGGTTAAGTCATCAGATCAGTGAGTAGCATTATATATTTATATATGTTTAATTCCAACGTTGCCATGTCACCTATAACCTCGGACAAATCAACAAGGACAAAAATAACATCACTATTCTACATGGTTTAATGATTACATCATTGAAAAAGTATTGTGGGCAGTTTATAGGGTTCTCAATAGAGCTTGACACCATTAGGATGTCAAAAGACAGCTTAATGCCGGATACAGGACCAAGAAAAGATGACACTGCAGTTAATGATTTTGTAAGGAAAAAGAGATACGAAATACAATGCATCAGCAGCCAATTTTGGTATAAACAGCCCATATCCTCCGACAAATCAATGCAAGAAGTTTTATCTGGTGTATTTGCTATTCTAATTGAATCCAGCGATCATCGAAGCCAATTTTGCTCAGTTAGGTTAAGCTACAACTTTAGAGCTTGTTATTTTTCCTAATTATTTGCATGCTTAATAAAAAAAGGATATAAATCATTCTGTACTAATATTTTAAATAACAATTCCATTTGTGTTTGGGTCATATTATAGTTCCTCCATCTATAGTACCTCTTTATACCTATAAAATCACTCATTTTCTGAAAAACTATTTAAATTGAAAAGATAAAAGGATTGGGAGTAGTCTACTAGCCATGTGAAACATTGCCAATCAAGATGGTATGCGATCCACCCACTAGCCTATCTTCATCTACTATCTATAACTATAGATATCTTTCTTCTTACAAAGTAAAATGTTAAATAAAGCCACTCAAAAGAATCCATAACAATTCAAATATATAAATTTTAAAACAGACTAACAACACGAAGCAACTTAGCAGCGATTATTAAATTAAATCTCTAAAACTACAAATGCTACTAATAAAAAGATTATTCTGATGAAAATAAGCATACCTTTCGAAGCTAATTTTATCCGTGTCAACATACGTAGTGACAATTGGCGTGGTGAGGCGTTGCGATAACGACTCTTCCGTGGGAACTAAAACACCAAGTGCGTCCGTAGGAACCTTCATCTGTTCACTGTACACTTGCCGAGCATCGTGGTCCACTTCCATCATGGTAGCACCATCGTCTAAAAACAAGCACACATCAACCAACAAAATCATTGGACTGTTGGCACCCTAGCCATTTACTGTAGCAACAAAAGTACGTTACCGATATTTTCAGAATTGTTTAACTTAAATATATAACTTCTGCTTCCGTAAATCGCAGATGAGATGCGAACGGCTATGGAAAGATTTGAAATATGACAGTAAATCTCTGAGGGAGGATACTTACTCTGTCCTTGGAAGATGTAACTACGATTGCCTCTTTGCCAGCTTGTGTGGTCAAATCCTAACAGAGTGGTGTCTATCCGAACATTTGAGCCCTGTTTGTAAACCTTGTAAGTATCACTTGGGCACATCCTCGATACCAAAGGCACTGCAAAGAATATGTTCAACACCACCCACAATAAAATGCAACAACAAACCCCAGCTTGTGAATTCCCATTTCATTTCAACATAGAAATCTGGCGCCTGCTTCAGCTTTTGTAGCAGCTCCGGTATCCCAGCCATCCTGCTGGAGTACCTCTGGAAGTCCCGCCGCTCCAGAACCATCTGCAGCAGCTCCGGATCCCCAGTGGCCACCGCCTCTTGCACGACTGCAGAAATAAAATTAGCTCGTAAGCACTACTGCACTGCCAGGCCTTACCAGTCCATCCATCCGGATTCTCGCAGTTTACGTTGGCTTCGAAATTCAGTAACACACGTACGGATTCCAGGTGCCCCAAGGTCACAGCGAGCATTAGCGGCGTGCGGCCCCTGTTGTCCCTCTTCTCCACATTGTGCTGCAATGATTCGGCATTAGGCTGGCACGCCAGGGCGGAATAGAACATGTACGGCTTCTTATCTACTCATTCGGAAGTAAACAGCGCGGGCAAACTTACGGAATTCTTCTGCAGCTCCGCTTCCAGTTGCCTGTACTCGTTGTTCCAGACGCACCAGTGCAACGGGTACTCCGATTGAATGAACTGCCTGCAAACCATTTTCCTAAAGTTGATCTACAATCAACTGCACTTGATAAGCGCAAACATGACTAATGATCACATCCGTTATTTAGCGGATTCCCGTCTGTCACTCGTGACAGATGTCAAAAATAGAAAGAGAAACAAACTGCACCCGCCGGCAATGCAGCTCGTTGGATTACCAACTTGATTTACTTTAATGCAAAATCATTGCCATTGATTTTTAATATGTAGAATTAAAAACCAATGCTATTTTATGATTTTAATTAAACCTTTAGTTTTTTTTACTATTTAATTTTTTTTTAAATTCCAAACTATTAAACAGTAAATGTTAAAATAGCTAATTAAACACAACGAATTGAAGATAAATTAATTAAACCAACCAATGAAGAAAATGTCAGGTCTGGGTCTGCCAATAGCAAATGAAAAATTATATCGGCAGTGCCAGAATTCGGAATATGACTTACCTTATTCCAGTGCACGTACGTTATTTTTAAAGTTGTTAATAAAATTTACAATTAATAACACTATATAAATAAATAATATAAAATTCATTACTCTGTTATGTCTTTGTAATAAAAATTAGTATCAACAGTACACTGTTGTTATGGTAACTCAATGTACCGGGTATTATAAATTGTTCACATACAGGTTATTTCAAATGTAGGTATGTAAGTGAAAAATATTTTTTTTAAAACACAATACTCAAATAACTGATGATTTTCAATAAGTAAAAAATTAATGCTTAAGTCTTGTTATTAAGAGACTACTAGGAAGTTTATTTTTATTTACTCAAGGTACTAATATAATCCCATGTAAAAGATGCAAAAATATATATTACAACCAAATTTTATCTAATGATCTAAAAAATTTAGGATCTAATTTTAGTGACATCTAATTACAATCAACAACCTATGTGACCAATTTTCATTTTATAATTGTCTTCGTTTAAGTCAATGTACTACTGTTATCAAAAAGTTTTCTCATCAAACTTCTAAATAACCCTCGTAAGCTGTGATTCTGTTCAGTTGGGGAATTTGCGGTGCGTCGTTGGCATCCCTGCCAGTTACATCAACACAAAGCGTACATGCGCGACAACTGCCGTCGTGTTTTGGTTGTGTTTTCGTCGGCGTATTGATGTTCAACGAAATCGCGCAAGATGATACCTTTCGGCCCCAAAAAGGACGGCAGTCCGAACGTGAAGTACTTCGAGTCCCCGGAGACGCTGACGTCGTTCGAAATAGTCCGGCAGTGGCTGCAGAAGAACGCTAAAAAGGTGAATTTCCGGGTGGTTGACCGCGTCTGGCCGGCGGCGACGCTCTGCCGCGCCCGCCACGCCGGGAGGAATTCATAACGCACAATTTGCCCGAATCGGGCCGCGAGCGACGCCGCATCGCAATGTTGATTTGGTCTTATTAATTGTGCTGACAAATTTTTGAGGTTAATCTCTAGCTAGTTGCTAATGGGCTGTGCACTAATTTTAGTACGTCCAGTCGGATCCCCCCACAAATAAAAGTTTGTCGTCGCTCGTAGTGCAACTGCTGCAGTTTCAAGACGATCACCTCGGCAAAAATGCGCCCAAACCACCGATGACGAGGATACCTGTAAGTTACAACCAACCAGAACGTCAGCCTCTCTTTACATAATTGAAATAAATTGTTAGGTAAGATTCTTCATGGATTTTAAGCCGGGCGGTGCTTTGTGCCACATTTTAGCCACCGCGTATCGTTTCAAGAGTGAGCAGAGCTGGAGAAAGTTTGACATGCAAATTGGAAAGGTGAGTGCTGCTTTGTACCGAGTTATCTGTTGTGACGCTGCTAGTTGTAGAGCCCAGCTCGGCTGGACCGGTTCTTTGAGATGTACCAAGCCATCGAGAAGACCTTGGTACAGAACAAGTTCTACATTATGCCTGTAGTTTACGTGAAGCCAGAAATTGACAAGAACCTAGTCGCCAAGCTGAAAGAGATTGTACGCAAGAGGAATGGACAGGCTGTCGAGAGCGAGGAGATGGCCACACATATCCTCTACCCGCACTGTGACCCCCTTGAAGAAGAGTACGCCCGACCAGGTCTGAGAAGAGACAAAATGATCATGATGCATTGGTATTACTTTCCTGACTCTTACGATACTTGGGTAGGGATGGAAGGAGCGCTCGAGGGGCTTGCCAACGACGCGCCGTCGCCCCATTCTGGCCCCTGGCGCGTCTCTTCCACCTGGCTCCTCGACTCTGATCAGTATAATGAGTGGATGAGCGAGGAGGACTATGAAGTGGATGAGAGCGGCCAGAAAAAAGTGCACCGCATGCGCATGTCTGTCGAGGACTTTATGAATCCTTCCAACGACCTGGATAGGAACAAGTTAGTATGCCTTGAGTAGTTTTTTAGGATTCTCATTCATTACATCACGTTTACATATTTTGACTGGATATGCTTAAATCTACATGTCTGGAAACTCATGATGAGACTTCTAAGGGATGGTGGTGATTTTTCCACATCTTTTGTTTCCTCTGTCGTAGAAAATGCAATTTTGTAGTTTTTTTTGTGAGTTGTTCTGTACCAAACCAATCGAAGGTGAGCTTAGAATGGATTTTAGTTGTGTTTTATGTGCCGCTGCCACCAGCATAAGACAAAAATTCCAAATATAGTGTTGTACAAGGTACTCGGATCCATTACATCTTGCCAACACTGATAGTTTGTTGATAATGCTAAATGTTAAGTAGATTTGGCAACAAGTTGAACAATATTTGGGCTGGATTCTTGGATTCCCTACATTCCTTATCAATTACCATTTCTAGTAAACATGACTGAAAAGTAAATCAGTAATAGCTGATCGATTTATTAAAAAAGATAGTTTCACAGGTAAAAAGCAAAGAATAAAATTATATTCAAGATAAAAAATTGTGATCAATAGTCATAAGTAGGAATATGGAGGAAGTTTTGCTTGTGATTTTTGTTGTGAGAATAAAAAGCCTTATTATGTGAAGAATACCAAACAAGTGAAAAATGTAGCAATAGTTTAAACAGATGAATAACAAGAAGAGAAGATAAGCAAATGTTGCTTATTTACTATGAAAGAAGGGATTGGTCGGGTGAGCTAATATTTGCTTGTTAAGAGAGTAGTAGATTATAAAGATGACTAGCAAACTTGCTTTTTTTTCTTAAATCACCGTGGTTTGTTTCTTATCGGTTTTACTTTTCTTAGTGAACACCAAGTGACAACTTTTACTAATCTAAAAGGGAAAATAAATGCAAAACTAAATCCTGAAGAATATAAAAGGCTTATTTATGTTAAGTTTAGTTATATACTACTTGCATCTAATTGCTTCTAAATTTTTATAGATCTGCCTAGAGATTTGGGTTGATAGTATTTTCTTTTTAATCTACTATCCTTCAAGAGCCATTAGTTGTTCTGAAAATGGGCCTGTTTGTACTTGATAGAAAGTCCTCTAATCCACTTTGTTACACTGCCAACTGTGGCAATAGTTTCTCTTGATATTTGAAACGTTTCTTGTTCAAGGCTTTCCTGGGAATTGCCTCTGAAGTTATCTAATTTTGACAGGTTTATGTGGTGGCAGCACATTTGCTAGAATCGGTCATTAAACTATGCACAATTCTCTGAGGAGCTTCTTAGACATCCCTAGGTTCAAGGATTAAAACGCTGGAAAATTTAAAACTTACAGAAGTAAGAAATTTTAAATATTTTTCTTAAATTCTCTAGAACCTTTTTTTGCCAATATGCAGAATGCAATCCATTCTTTGCCTCTTCAAAGTATCAAATGTGAAAATATGGCGGTTTAATTCAGGTCAAAACTATCTATATGTTGAAATCATCTAAAGCAAAACAAGTGGCACACGCCCTGGTATTTTCATAAATATGACTCCATTATTTTTGCCTCCCCCCATCTACAAAGGCCAAAGGTGTTTTGCCGTTGGTTCATATTCCATTCCATACCATTGTGAACTGAGGATTTTACTCTTTTCAATGATCAATTGCTTTTTTGTAGATCAAATTCTGTCATTTTGGCAATCGTGGGCTTGTTCCACCATGAACAAGTTCTCTCCTGCAAAGAAAATCCTTTTTTAGGGTGTAGCTGCACCCCGACATCTTTTTTTCATCCATGAGGAGCTAGCCTTTTTGGAACTTATAAAACTTTACCATCTTACAAATTAAAATTTGTCTGCATTATTTTGTCGCATCTTGTATTAACTTTAGCAATAGTACCATTTGATCATTAATCTGAACATGAGGAGCCTGCATTCTCAGTTCTTCCTTTAAAATATCGATTGGCGTCATAGAACTGCTTGTATCTCATTTTTAGTAACCTGCTAGATGGTGTTCCATCTTATAAGTTCTTTTTGGTGTTTCTCAATTCTGAAATGTTTGATTTACCATTTGATAACTCATTTAAAATACGCCTGCTTATTAGATGTATTTGACAGCTTGACTCTTCAGAGCATTAATCTTGAAAATTGTACATCATGAAATTTTAGCCTTTTACGTTCCGGAAAGAGTATAATTATATATATAAAAAAAATTATATGTGCTGCTGTCACACAATTGTTTGTGCCTTTCCGTGCCGACCCGAACGGCTCCGAATGACAAATTCTGGCTTGGCGGCAGACGCGGCCGAGGTATTATATTTCCGGAACCGCAAGCGATAGAAAATTTTCGTTTGAGAGCGGGTAATAAAACACTCGTTATATTTAAAATGATTTCCTAGTCGTAGACAAGCCCACATAATAATTTTGATAGAATTTTTTGGGGGAAATAGATTATATGTGAGAAAGGATTTATAAAATATGGTGCATGTAGCTCTTTGAGATTAATTAGTAATCTATAGGTTTTTGTTTTTGTCTATGCATGTATTTACATACATCGTAATAGTATCGAAAATGAAAATTACTTTAGAAGACTCATCAAGTATTGTTACGGTGTTTGTTATATATTTATATTTTAAAACAATCCCATGTATAATGAACAAGACTTTGAAAACATATTGGCCACTAAGAGTCTGGGACAAGATTAAGTTATCTGTGGGGTGGGGTAAATGAATTAACCAAATGCGTTGATAGGTAAGTCTGTTTGTCAGTACTTATCTATGAACCGTTATTTTGGTTCATTTTAGACTTAGACTGCTCCTTCCTCACTTACATTTGTTTAATTTATATGCATAACTACTGGCGTTTCATCAGAATCATTGTTTTATCTGGTTGAGCACATTAGCGGGGAGTTTGTTTAAAACAACTTATTGACACTGCGCTCTAAATGGTGCATTTTTAACAAAAAACAATCGGTTGGCTGTTCCATCGCTTCCAAAATGTACCTAGGGGGCGGCCTTGCTTTGTTTTTGCAAACATAATCTAAACAGAAAGTAGACTTTGGTCATGTTTTGAGGAACTGAGTTACAAATAGCAGAAGTTTAAGAGCAGCAGATACAGGTAGCGGTCACCTTCTAGTTGTAGCACAATTGAGGATTAATATACCCCATGAAAAATACATTATGAAGCTCGAACAGAAGAGGTATGGGTATCAAAAGTCCCAAAGTGAGGGAACAGAAAAGTTACAAGAAAGAACCATTAAGAGAGCTAAAGTTGAGGAACAAAAAAAAACCAATTTGGACAGGAATAGAAATAAATAGAAGAGTCACTCAAAAAGGAAGCAAGAGTAAAGACTGGTTTGATTTAAAAAGGAAAAAATAGAGTCAAGAGAAGAACTACATTAGAGAATAAAGGAAAATATACGTGAAAATAAAATAAAGATAATGGAGGAAAAATTTAAGAATGAGAAAATAAAAAGCTTTTACCAAGAAGTTAGGAAAGTAAAACGAGGTTTACAGTTTAGCTAAAAGTATTGTGAATACAAAGGAGAGGACAACTGAAAGATGGAAAAAATTCATTGATGGTCTTCTGAATAAGAAAATTCAGAACAAATGCCTGAACTAAGATTAGAAACCAGGAAAGGAAAGTACATCCACAAATGAAAAGTTAATTTAAAGAGCTTTTGAAGAGCCTCAAAAATCATAAAACCTAGAAAAGCATAGTCTAGCCACATAATTAATAAAATATGAAGAAGCAGAGTTGGAGAATAGACTAGATGAGCTAATAGTGATAAGGAACAAAGAAGAAATGCCAGAATGAATGGGAAAAAGGTATTATAATACCTCTACATAGAAAAGTGACAAATCTACAAGTGAAAACTATGGAGGTATATATTACCAGATATGTATAAAATAATAGCTCATTGTATATAAATCAAGTTAAAACCATATACAGAACGAGTAAATGACGAGTATTAATATGGTTTTTAAGTGGAAGCTTGGTGAATGATCAGATATTTTTTAAAAGAAGAAAATTTATTGTGATAAAAAAATTGGGGATATGTGGGTAAGAAGAACAAATGCAGAAATATATAATTTGTGTGAAGAAGCAACAGCTATGTTGATTAGGTCATTTGGAGCGGTCATCGGGAAATAAAAGTGCCTAAAATTGTGTTAAGAGGGGATAATGGGAGTTAAACAAGGAAGAAGGCCAAGGAAAAGATGGTTGAAAATGTTAGAGGAAGATATACACAGCTAGGTATAAGATAAAAAGACAGTCGCTAAGGACAGAACTAAGTGGAGAAAAACAACAAAACAAGCCTTTAAGGTTTGTGATGCTGATTTTTTAAGAGTATTTTGAAGATGATAAAAAAAAATTAAAAAAAATTGAATGAAGAAACTCAGCATACTAAACAATCCATTTCTACATGTATTTTTTGGTGGGTAAATCAATGATAGAGTTCTGAATGGCTTTTAGTAGTCTACAAGTGAGATGTGAAGTCTTCTTTAGTAAAAGCCTAACTGATTGGCTGCGAAGAATATCCTAGTACTGCCGAGACAAGCTAGTTGCACCTACATGGTTTGGGAGCATACACAACTTGATTGAGGATTGTTTATTGTTGAGGTAACCTTTTTTGGCTTGCCTTTTTTTAAACATCTGCTACTTACAAGATCTTGAACATGTAATATGTATGTTTGTCCTTGGCTTACTGGATATGAGTGTAGTGGCAATGGTAGTCACACAGACTGAACATCCCACGCCCATTTTTCTTTTGGTCTTAATGGCATCCAGTTCAGATATCGTGATCATCATTTTGGTGCATTTTCGTACACTCAAACGAGAATGTATGAAATATATTTAAAATTGTTTCTTCTCATAAATTTCTTTTAACTTCAATTATTAAATCACCGTGAACCCCAAAATTGAAAATTCTAAACTGCTTGATTGTTACAAATATTAATGCACAGAACGAGTTACGAGTCTAGTTCAGTAGACTTAAAATGTTAGGCATTAGACATTAGACATGTGGTTAGGCATGGACAGAGCGAATCATTATAAATACAAAAAATCTACTGCTCTTTTGGATAAGAGATTAGATTAAATCCAGGGAAGAACAAAGGGCATGGAAAAGCAAAGTATCAAAGTACAACACATGATTGAGTGGAAGACTAGAATAATAAAAAACTTATATCAGGGAAGCAGTAAGATGGGATAACATATTAGAATCATGTAAGTCACAAACAACTTTGATGCTAACCTCTACCTAATCATTAGGTATGATCTTGGGAACTCACATTTATTATTTTGTCGTTTTCTGAAAATTTCTTGTTTTAACATAATTGGGAAAAGCTGGGGGGAAAACCACCGGTGTACCAACTTATGGTTACTAAATTTTTAGTTTGATCCGTCTTTAATCATTTGACCGTCACGAGTGTGACGACCATCACTGAGTACTTCAAATAACCTACCCTTTTTAACTTTTTTCCCTTTAGGTTGGGAAAACAAACTAAAAGTGAGATGATAATGTTTATCAATCAAATGTCTACGATTGGTTTGGTATGACGTGCCTTCTTACAATTTCTATAATTAACCTCTGCCTACAATGCGTGTATGAAAGACTAAAGTGTGTTTCAGCAATAAACTCTTGAAACCATTAATTTGTTTGATCATCTGTAAGTACAATGTATAGCCTGATTGTTGTGCCTGGTTGTTGTAGCCTTAAGGAGCTGTAGATCTATCCTAGTTGTAAACTTAGAGAAACAAGTTTTGCTCGTAATTGGGACACCGGCCTTGAGATTAATCATGGCCCTTGACAGTTCGCCTCGACTTTCGAAATTGAGGCCTGCAATTGATTACCCGCCTTATCTGCGGTCTATCTGCCGCAGATTAGATTAGTGCTTGCATTGACTTTTAGCTTGGGTCGTACATTTTTACGCTGCCTCAGTGTAACCAAACACTACGTCGCGTATGGCACTGCTGCCCAGTTCGGTGGTTCTGTGCAAATATGTTCTGGATCGATAGGTAAATGGCCGCCCTGTTATCTGTATTTGTGCGTCTGCAACACAAATTTGATGTAAATAGTTGTATGAAAACATCAAATTTTCCATTCTTTATCTCTAACGGTATTTGTTTTGTTTAATTATCTTGATGCATTGTGGAAATGTAGCCAGTAGCTAGTTGTTGAAGAGAGGGAACGCACGATTGATAGTGACCTACTTGCATGAGCTTTCCTAGTCGGATATGTTACTAGTGTTCGTTCAGACATGTAGATTTGAATGTTGTGCGATGATGCCTTATTATTTATGCTGTGCTGTATCAAAACAAATGTTGCGATTACATATTGAAATTCCTGTAATGAAATGGCAGACAAAGAACACGATTTTGGAATCGCTTTTATACCCTTACACTTTTTTTTGCTCTTTCAAATGTCTTCTTCAGGAAATATATTACAGACTTGATATTACTGTCTGAGAGACACATTATAATAACAGACTCATTCTATTATGGGTGGTGACCTTATTGGTCGTCCTCAACTGTTTGGAAGAAACTGATTCATCCCCAATAATCTTATCATTTCTATTGTTTCTGGAAGCGAATCTTCCAAGTTCGTATTTGGTATATTTTTTTTTAGTATATGAAAGAAATGAAGTAAACTCAGATTTAGCATCTTACATTTCGGTGTACCATAATCCCACGATGTTTTTTTTTTGAACTTAATGTTCCAAATATATGTGTTTTATTGTGCAAGGTGCATAGGAAGTTTTTGTTAATTTCAATCCATATCACATGAGACTTAGCCAACAATTTTGGTTGCAATATGAAAGGTTTGTTCTTCAATGATTTTGTGTTCACTAGTCATGGGTTAAAAAATTGCCCTTGCCTCTTGTCGGCTATTTGCGTTTTTTCTGAAACAATGTAGAGGATCATCCAAGATCTTTGCCGCTATTGTTCTTATATATTGGTCAGATCTTGTTTGGAAAAACTTTATGTGCTTTGATGTGAGGATATGGCTAAAGCACTGCAGACATCAAAGTTTTTCTTATTTCTTGATTGTCGCCCTGCACAATCGACATAGCTTTACCATCTCATTACCAATCTCATATACTCTAACCCCCCCGATTATTCTTGTGCTTTAAAGCCTTCCTCCTCTCTTTCTATTGACTAAGCAATTGTAATAACTGGGTTTTCTTGCTCTGTCCTCTACACATTTCTTTTTATTATCCCACAAAGCTCCAATTAACTTAAAATTTTGATGCGGCACAGCCTGGTCTTAAATTTGAGCTTTGGTATGGTGCGTTTATTTTTGTTCTGTGGTCCTACGATGAGCAATGATCAAAATCAGTCACGATCATCAATTCGCCCCCAGTCGTTTCCTTGCTCTCACAGAATTTTTAACCTAGGAAAAAGCAGAAACGGAAACGGTCCCCGTCGCCCACGCAGAAGAGTAAGCGCAAGAGCGGGCGCAGCCCCGCCGTCGGCAAGAAGCCGCGCTCCGACGACACCGAGGCCGAGGACCTGACGAAGGACATGGAGGAGCCGCTGCAGGAGCCCAGCGTCGTCGAAGTCAGCCCTCCGTCCGCGGGGCAGATGGGGAAGAAGGACCACGAGCTGCAGCCGCTGAAGGGCGGCTCGGTCACGGACCTGGACGAGACCACGGAAGACCGCGGCGAGGACTCTCAGACTGGCAAGAACAGCGACAGCAACACACAGGACAAGGACGACGGGCAGGAAGACAACGTCACCGAGCAGACCCACCACATCATCATCCCCTCCTATTCCGCCTGGTTCGACTACAACTCTATCCACGAGCTGGAGAAGCGCGCGCTGCCCGAGTTCTTCAACGGCCGCAACAAGTCGAAGACTCCGGAAGTATACATGGCGTACAGGAACTTTATGATCGACACGTACCGGCTGAACCCAACGGAGTATATCACGAGCACGGCGTGCCGTCGCAACCTGGCCGGCGACGTGTGCGCCATCATGCGAGTGCACGCGTTTCTCGAACAGTGGGGCCTGATAAATTACCAGGTCGAACTGGACTCGCGACCGACGCCAATGGGGCCGCCGCCGACGTCGCACTTTCATGTGTTATCCGACACCCCTTCAGGCCTGCAGCCCATCAACCCAGCCAAGACACCTCAACCCACGGCGGCCAAGAACATTCTCGACTTAGATCGGATCCAGGATGTAAAAAAGCCCGAAGCGATTGATCATATGGCCAATTTTGGCTTGAAATTGGATCAGTACGCCAAGAAACCGGCGGTGCTGCGCAACAAGACGGCCGCTTCGCTCGCACGAGATTGGACAGAGCAAGAAACGCTGTTGCTACTAGAAGGACTTGAAATGTATAAAGATGACTGGAATAAAGTTTGCGAGCATGTGGGTTCGCGAACGCAGGACGAATGCATCTTGCACTTCCTCCGATTACCTATCGAAGATCCCTACTTGGAGGATCCCGAAGCGGGCGGAGCTCTAGGCCCCCTGGCCTACCAGCCAATACCTTTCAGCAAAGCAGGCAATCCAATCATGTCAACCGTTGCCTTTCTAGCGTCCATAGTCGACCCTAGAGTAGCAGCAGCCGCCGCAAAATCAGCAATGAATGAATTTGCTAACATAAAAGACGAAGTTCCAGCCGCTCTGATGGACGCTCACATGAAAAACGTGGAAGCTTCGTCTACCGAAGGAAAGTTCGATCCCTCTGCTGGGCTTGCGCTTAGTGGCATTGCGGGGACTGTGCCAGAGAAAGAAGATGAAGATAAAATTAAGAAGGAGGTTGATGGTAAAGAGGAAGAAAAAACATCAGATGGTGAACAGAAGAAAAATGGCGTAGAAGAAGAAAAATGGAAGATCCTACCACTAAAACAATAAAGGTGGAAGTGACCGAAAATGAGAAGGACGAAAAAATGGATACGACAGATGTTAAGGCTGAAAAGTTGATTCGGGATAGCGAGATGCAGAGTGCAGCAGCCGCTGCTCTAGCTGCAGCTGCTGTTAAAGCGAAGCACTTGGCTGCTGTGGAGGAGCGCAAGATCAAATCATTGGTTGCACTTCTCGTCGAAACGCAAATGAAAAAGCTGGAGATCAAGCTGAGACACTTTGAGGAATTAGAACACACCATGGAAAAAGAGAAGGAGGGTTTGGAGTATCAGCGGCAGCAACTGATTACAGAGAGGCAGCAATTTCATTTAGAACAGCTGAAGGCGGCCGAGTTCAGAGCACGGCAGCAGGCACACCAAAGGATGCAGGCTGAGCAGGGGCAGTGGGTAGCACAGCAGAATGCCATGCCACATTCGACGCCTACTTCTAACGACACTGGTCCCAGCACCACGCCAACTCCACCTTCCCCGCAAGCTGCTGCGGTGGCATCCCCAGCACCGCCGCATCATCATATATGAGATTTAAAATAGTGCACAGCTGTGTAAGTGGATTTCTCATTTTTGTATAAAGCGAGGAGAAATTGAGTTATTTAGTAAACAGAGGGATAGGTACAAGCTTGTGGATGAAACTGTGTCAGTCTGGTTCGATTCGTGACAATTACATGAATAATTTTAAACAAGTATTGTCTCTGAGTAACTTCTTAGGTCTTTTAGTTTTATTTTGTAGGGCTAACGATATGAAACGTAACTCAACATTAGTTGTCATTATTACTGTAACAACAATAAGTAATAATTAAAAACTTATGTTAATTCCTATATATTTATTTATAATGTTGCGGCGTTGAAACAAAAATGTGTCCTTTGTGCACTTTATCGTGCTTAGATGACATGTCCCAACAATACTCCAGCCTCCTTTATCTAAATTACTAGTAGCTTGTGAAAAATTGCCTTCGAGGAGTTTGCTAACTATGATGTTGGTAAGAGTTGGATCTGCCTTTCCAGATTTAGCGGCAACTAAACCACCCTAAAAAGGAACTATTTTGGACTGTTTTTTGACTCTTTCTAAAAGGTGAGTAACATTTATATTTATTCTGATTTTTACTGTGTTTCACTGTCTACTTCTTTACAAGGTGTGGAAGTTGACAATTTCATACTGCTAATATAAATCCAAATTGTTCTATCAAATTGGGATCAAGGAAATAATTCTAAACAGTCTATAAGGAAACTTAAAATAATCTTCTGAAATTTGAAATGAAACAATCTTATTATTTAATGTACAGTAGCAGAAAACTAGAAGGCTCTAATAAACTATTTTGCGAAATTCCTCTAATTGGCACTTGGTTCCCATAAATGTACTTTTGTAACTTTAATGTTTATTGTATGATTCTAAATGAAACAGATATCAAAGTTTATATTGCTGAATGTCCTTTATTCCGAATTTCTACTGTTTAAAAAGAAGCATGATCTAATGAGATTTCACTAGAGCAATGAATATGAAAGATCAGAGACATGTGAAGCACAATATACTGATTGACGAAATGAGGATGAAAGGTTTTTCGTGTCACAACGTTAAACAAAGCTCTGTTTTTGGGCTTAGGAAATCATTGGTTCCCAACCTATATTTTCATTCAGAATATTTTATTCCCCTGACAGCAAATATAAATAGATATAAAAGGAAGAAGCAAAAAGAAGATCCAGCGGAGATGGGAAATGGAATTGTTAGCATTTAGAAAAAATGCAAATAGGAACATTGCTACAAAAAGGGAAAATATGAAACACCAAAAAGAACAGAGATTAGGAGCAGAACAAGAACAAGAAGGCGAAACGGAAAAACTGGAAGTGATCCTAAATAAAATAAGATAAACTAATAGAAGAATACAACAAAAAGCATAAAGAAATGAAAAATGAATTCCAATAATTAAAAGAGAATAGGAAAAAGCGGAAGAGTGGAACAAAGAAAAGTTCAACTCAAAGAAACTTGAAGAGCAGATGGAAAAGTAAGAGAAAGAAATAAAACCTGTTCAATGCCGGGACGAGAATGTAACTCGGGAAGTAAAGGAACTGCTAAAACTGAAACTGCAAGTTAAATTAGGCATTCTGGAAAGCGTATAAAGTAGGAAAAAACAAAGATAAGCAAGTAATAATAGTCAAAATGGAAGAAAAGAGTAATTGAAAGGAACGAAAATAGTGATTGAAGATGATATGACTGAGGGGGGAGAGTACAATTCAGGAAAAAAATAAGGGGAATCGTAGAAAAATAAAAAGTGAAGGCAAACGTATCCGTATAAGGTACCAGAAGCTAGAAGAGCAAAATGAATTATTTGCGTGGAACAGAAATAAAGAATAACAGAAAGTCAAGATCCATGAGGTTTCAATAAACGATCAGCAGCGTGCAACAAAAAGGTAAAACGGACAGATATAAGGAAACTGAAAATGCAATTATAAAGGAATACAGAAAAGAAAAAAGAGGATTAAAGATAATTAGGTTCTGGAATCTACAAGGATTATATAGAGAATGAAAAAGTATAAACCAAATATAATAGTAGTTCAAGAAACAAATATAAAAGAGACAGAGAAAGTGGATGGGAATATGAGGAACAATAAATAGATTTAGTACAGGTTTCTTAATAAAAGAGGAATTAAAGAGAACTATGAACCAAATAGATCATTTAGTAATAGAATGGAGACATGGTGAATGTGTCAAGAAGGACATACAGAGTGGTAGATATTAATTCTAACTATTTTTCCGTTACAGGACGTTCCAACAATGGAAACGAATCAAAATAACAAAGGAAGAAGATGGGAAATAGAGGTTTTAAGAAACAAAGGAAAAAGAGGGAATACAAGGAAGCTACCGAAGAACAACTTATAGTATTAACATATACAAGAGGAATGGAATTGCGTGAAAGAAATCATTACAAAAGGAGCAGAAAAGATAATAAGAACAAATGTTATAAAAAGAAACAAAGACTGGTATGATGGGGAATGTGAAACAGCAATGGAAGAAAGAAAACAAGAAAGACTGCAGGGCAACAGAATAAAACGAGAACGAATATGAACATGATACATGTAGGAGAACGAAGAGAGAATAGCAACAGAAGAAAGTGAATGCAATGGAAGAATTTTATAACAAAAACAACAAAACAGAGAGATGAGCACAAACAATTCCAATTAAAAAGGGGAACATAAATTTGTGTGTAGCAAAGAATGAAAATTATGAGTGGATCCTCTCAGAGCATTACGGAAGTAAGGTACAGCAACCAATATGAATAAGACCTGCCTCTGAGGATGAAGATAGAAGAAACCCTACAGAAAAAGAAATACAACCCATCATTAACGAAATAAAGAATGGGAAAAGTGCAAGAACAGATAAAATCGAAGTGAAATTGATTATAAATGCAGGAAAGAAGTCAGTAGAAAGAATATGGGAAGAAAAGAAGATGCCAGAAGACTTATGCAACGCAGTGACATGTCCTGTATATAAAAAGAGTGTCAGGAAAGAAATGAACAATTATAGGCCAATTGTGCTATTAAGTGCGTTCTATAAAATTATAGCTCACGCAATAAAAGGAAGTTTACAGGATATGGAAGGGAAGATTGAACAGTACCAGGCAGAGTTCAAAAAAGGGAAATCAACAGTGGACAATATCTTTATAACGCAATAGATACAAGAAAAGTGCAGAAGAAAAGATGTGAATTATATGTATTATTGATAGATTTTAAACAGGCATCTGACTGAATCAAAAGAGAAGGTTTTGGAGGCACTACACGAATCAGAATCTAAACAAGAATCAATTGATTTGGTGACGATGACATTGCTGGATACAAAAATTCAAGTAAGAACAATGGAAGACTCGAACTATATGATTCTAGGAAAAGAAAAACCAGACCAAAATAAAGACTTTGTGATCAAAAGCATAGGAGAAGACACAGAATATAATTTTAAATTCGCAAACGAAGCTATGTATTTAGAGGTGGAAATTAACGGAGAAAGAAATGTAACACCAGAAATAGAGAAACGTTTCAAACAATAAAAATGTGTTAAAGAATTAGACCAATAGTGCTAAATGCAAGTGAAAAGTGGCTATTAACAAAAGAAAATTGTGGAAAACTGGAAGTGTGGGAGAGGAAGACCCTTGGAAGAATGGAGAAGAAGAATCAACATAGAATTGGATGAAATTTATGAATAACTGGGCATAAAATCTATAATACAGCAAAACAGACTAGGACACATATCCCAAAATAAAGAAAGAAGATTTAACACAGAAAATGTATAATGCGAACTAGGAGGAAGAATCAGAGAGGTAGAGGGAAAATGTCGAGGAGGATTTACAGGATACGGGGATAACTAATTGGAAACAGCTAATATAAGACAGAAAGTTATAGAAAGAAAAAATTCAAGCTATAGGCCTACAGGCCGTTTAATGTCTCTCTCTCTCTCTCTCTCTCTATATATTATATATATATATATATATATATATATATATATATATATATATATATATATATATATATATATATATCCCTCCCAATTGTTTCCTCAAGCATCTGTTTTGAGTTGTCTTTGATATTGGTGCCAAAATTAGGAAGATATTCAATGTCTTGGATGTAAGACTAAAATTACAAACTGACATTTTCTCATTGCTCATAAATTTCCAGTTTTGGATAGTCTTAGAGTGCTGACAAAGTAAATTTATACGTAAATAATAAATGAAAAGGATAGGCGCTTTCAACAAATTTTTCAACAATTTTCCCCAATTTGTATATATATTTGTATATAGCAATTGGCAAATGAAGAAAAGGCAAACTACCTGGCGGCTGCCCTTCTTCTTTGGCCCAGTCACTGTGGGAGATTTCTAGATTTCATACCGAGTTAGTAAAATGATTCTTAAATTTGACTGATGAAATCTTTGACTTCTTGGGTTAACAAGAGTGCGAAAGGGTCTCGAAGGGAAGAATGTCTCAATTTAAAGTTGATGTTCAAAAGCGAGAAGACAAAGAGAAATATTTTGTCCAAAGTGGCCTGTACTTATGACCCACTTGGGTTTTCAAACCTCAATAATTTTGTTTGCAAAATATTTCATTACAACCCTTTTGCAGAAAGAATTAGATTAGGATTAAATCCCCTCATGCAAGGTTGCTTCTTGTCGGTGAAAGATTTTGGATGAAAATTCCCTCCATTTTAGTATCAGTGAAAAGTCGAGATTTTCGTTGATGAGGTTTTTGTGATGCCTCAAAAGGAAATCCACTGCAGAGCTAGTAGAAGAGAATCCATCAGTTTAGTTATGCAGTAAGTCAAAGGCTGCTCTGTTAAAAAATAAACTATTCCTGGCCTAGAATTATGTATTTTGTTGTTGGTCAATTTGATCTAAGCCACACATGTATACATCCAACTGTTCGAGAGTTTAACATTTTTGGGCTCAGAAATAGTTTCATGTTGGTTGAACACATTTCCGTCAAGATAGCAAACGTTTGTTGTAATCAGGGTGCCCAGAATCCAAAACAGGCTGGAGAACAAAATCTGGGTCGAAAAACCAAATTTTGATCCGTGTAAGTGGACTGTTGATGCTGGAAAACTCACTAGCCTGATAAAACTGTTCTCTTGTCACTGATGACACGTTTGAAAAGATATAATAAAAGGGTAATAGCGAAGAGGACTCAAGGATGAAATCGAACTGAGAACTAGATACATTGTATTTTTTATTTTGAAGCCTACTCTTCCAATATTTTGACATTCCAAATATCGAATGGACCTTGCCAGAATGATGATTCACAACAATGTTCCTACACCTTGCCAAGAGAGCAGGGCCAAAAATGGACTGCTGAAACATGAATGATGACTTTACAGCCTGTGATTAAAGCAACATAGGGTAATTTTTCTAATTGTTACCCCTTTTTAAATGCAAGAATGAGTTGGGACACTTAATTGCTGGCCAAAGCAGTCCCTTTTGCTAATAGCCCAATATACCTACCTTCGGACAAGCCTTATAGATGGCAATGATAGCTTGTTGATGGAAAACAATTTCTGAAAAATACCTCGTAACTCTTCACCCTGTGACCACGAAACTGTCAGTTAAGGAGTCACCAGTGTTGAAAATGTCTGCCTACTTGTGTTATAATTAATGTATAAGAGGTATTTGATTTCTTTATGATTTGTGTACCTGAAGCTAAACAATGAGAATAAGATTAATAAAAAAAATAATTAAAAACGAAGTCTTTAATTTAAACTAAAACTTTTTTAAACATAACTTCAATATATTCCCCAGCTTGGTGGGCAGCTGCTGCTCATCGTTGTTGCATAAAATGTGTGTACAATTGTCCTCAATTTGAATCAAAGTATCTTCATCTTGCTGCAACAAAAACAAGGCATTCGGAGCATACCACGCACCTAAACTTCTTCTTACCAAATGAATCGTCACTCCACTGCCGCTAGGCTCAACCTTTGCATTGACTATACCCTCCTGCGACAGCTTCTGCAAAAAGTCTGTTACGCTCAGAGTCCCCCAGACGTAACAACCTTCCGTGTGATACATCATCGACTCGCTTCCTGACGCGCAACTCTAGAAATTCAAACTGCATGATTGCGGTGCTATTTCCACAACTCCACAAACCTTCAAGTTGCGTGCATTGTCTTTAACAACAAGTTTCCCCGTGAGCGAAGACAGGTTAACGCCAGGCTTCACTTCCACAGGAACGATCTTCTGGGCCACATCGTTTTCGAGGAGCACCTGCCCCCGTTTCCTCTTCAAAGGTAAATTAATAACCTGCACCATAAGGTAATTAGTTTAAAGTCGGACCGTTATTAAATATTACCTCTCCCCACTTGTAAGGGATCAGTGTGCGGTCAGGGCTGTTTTCGATAACCAAGTCGGTGAGGTTTGGTGCCGAAACAGGAGGTTGTGTGTAGCATTCGGGTACGACCAGGGTTGTCGGTTTGAGGTCCTTGATTAGTTTGTTGGCTTGCGTGAAGTTCAAGGAAGTATCGATGGCGCAATGTGCTACCTTCATTTGAATGGGCTGGTAAGGTGCAAGAGCCTCAATGTAGTCAAAGTCCGGCTCTAAAAATGGTACGGTTTTGTTTAACCTTACAATAGATTAGACTAACAATACCTGTAAAAACGATGCAATTTCTCGGATTGTTTCCCCAAAGTTCAATGAACTGTACAACGTCTCCATACCTCAGGCTCGGGTGCCCACAAAATACCACACACGGCTATAAATTTAGATATCTAAATTATTGTACAATTAAATCGGCAACAATTGTCATACCTCCTGGAAGTCTGTACTAAAACCATCAGAGTAGATATGCTTGAAGTGCTTCAGCTTCGAGTTTCTAAGCAGCACCGCATGCGGGAAGGGCTCGTCAGGTATATATACTCTGTTCTGTTTTGCAGACGAGAGCCATTCAGCCAAAATATTAGAATAAGCCAGCGACATGTCCGCAACGGGTGATATGAAAAACATCGGGCAGTTTTGCACACCCAAGTCCTGCATTTTTATAGATAAGCACTCGAAGAGGTCGTAAATAACACCTGAGGGGTAACAGGGTATTAGAGCATTTCCACCCCCTCTTAAAGTTAAGCCTGCAAGAGAAATCATTACATATTAAAATAATTTTTATTGTAATATAAACTTACTGACTACTACACATAACAAACCAAGCATAGAATCTGGATTGCTAATAGGAGTTTGTGTGAGGTCAGTCATGATTAATACATCGGCATTCTTGAGTGCATGATGGTCCATCGGACGAGGATGTGTAGTTAAAGTGCTCGAGCCACTTAGATAAACGATTTTCTCGTGGTCGGATGTTATAATCCAATTGCTAGAGCCCAAGTTGTAACCTGAGCTGGTACAGAGTACCTGGAGAGCACCGTAAACGTCCTATAATATTTAAATGAAAACATTAACTGTGTTACAGCAAGATCATTACTTATACTGACGATTTTTTCGTTATATCCCACCATCTGTATGCGTGACAGACTTGCGTTTACGCTCGCCATATTGTAAATGCGTTTCCATGATTTTGGTTTGAAGGAGTCGCTCAGGGGGTACGGCAGTTTGTGCAGGAAGTTCTTCCACTGAGTTGCAAAATTCGCTTTGGGGCACTGCTCTATGTGTGTGACGAGCTCTTCCAGCAACAGCCTTAGGCAAATCAAGTAAAAATTTGGTTTTCACCATTTATTAAATTATGGTACCTTCCAATTTGCAGTGTAGGTTCTGTAGCATAGACCCGTCCCTGAAATCCGGTACCTTCCGTGATGAACGGCAAGGCCATCATGCACAGATAATTGGATATTAAGATCACGTCAATTTGGGAGAAGTCTATTAATTTGTCGAGGGGCGGGCAAAACTCTGGCGGGGAATCAATGAATACCCTGTCGCAATTTTCGCGCAGTTCCTGAAAGATTATCGGTAATGCAAGAGAGAAGTATTAAAGAGCTGCAATACCCCTTCTAAGTCGGTATCCGATACATCAGCCGGCATCCATGTCGGTAAATTGAGTAGACGGTTTGAGGACACGAACGAGAGTGGTAAGAAATTCAGCACCGACTGCATAGACAAGCCGCAGTCCAGCATCAGCGTTATTTCCCTGAATGTTAGGATGTGGCATGGCTTGTTCGGGTCATTGCTTAGGCAGTACTTTAATAATAATTTAAAATCAGTTCGCGATGATAATTATATATATTATACAATGTACTTACAAGCTTCATTATTTCTTATTAATTCCCTTATATTACACTTATTATTTACAAACTAAAAGTACATAACCTTATTAATATTTTAAAACAAATGAACTATTCCCATGTCGGTTAACTGGTAGTTTAGGTGCATATATTCATTACAGGGTACTTAAAATTAATTGTAATCAAACTACTGAATAAAGAAAAGAAAATATTAATAAAACATCTTTTGTGTCTAACATTTTTGTTTTTATTATATTAACGTTTAGATTTGTTCTATGATCATTCAAGTAAGTTAGAATAAATTCTTGAATTTTTTAATATATGCTATTCTTGAAATACTCATAGTTCAAATAACCCTCTATTTGTCAGATTATGCCAACCTCGCGCGAACACAAAAAATGCGAGTCCCACTGATAAAGCATAATTGTATTTACATGTGTTCAGAGTACGTGCGATAAATGAAAAATTGGTCGCAAATAGTGTGGAATTCCGAAAATGGCGCTGACCTTCCGAAGGAGCTTTAACGAGGTATCCTGGTGTAGCTGCTCCAACAGCATATCTTGCAAAGACCTGGGCGACAAGCTGCAGTGCGACTGTGGGGAAGAATGGAAGATTCACGAGTGGAACTGGGAGGAGAATTCCCTGACCAATATAGTGCTGTCGAACGAAAATCGAGACGTCCTGTTCCATCCGGTGTACAGCTCAGGAACGGCTGCAGCACGTGGCCAACAGCGACTGAAGCCGAACGTCCACTACTACTGGGAGATTAAGATGCTAACGAACCTGTATGGAACCGACATTGTAAGAATGGTGTTTGCCAGTGAGAGAGGTTTTACAGGTAAATTTGCAGATGGTTGGCGTGGGCACCTCAAAGGTGGTGCTTTCCGACTGGAAGCTGCGCTTCTGTAGCATGCTGGGTTATGACAGAGAGTCCTGGGGATATTCGTACACTGGACAGATTCAACACAACAAACGTCTGTGCAAGTACGGGTCTCGTTATACTGTAGGTAGCTTAATCGGAGTTCATTTAGATATGTGTGTTGGAACGTTGGAGTTCTACCTTAACAGAAAACCGTTAGGTATAATTAACGCTCTTCCAAATACATATTTTGGGTTAAAGAATTAAATTGCAGGAATAGCATTCCGTGGACTGAAGAATTATGAGCTGTACCCTATGGTAAGTTCCACGGCAGCACAGTCGGCTATGAGAATCACCTGTGCTGTCTCTGAAGTCCCCACCTTGCAGCTGGAGTGCCTAAAAGTCATCACTAATAATGTTGTACTGCTCAAACAGTATTGGAATATTCCGGGATTAGCCCGGATGATGGGGAAAAAATATTTTTGGCTGATACAAAAGCCGTCAGAAGGTGAGTAAATAAAAGCGTGAAATACATCCGCTTGTCTATCAGCAAGCGTGCAGTTAACATAACTTGGGTGCGTGACCAGAAATTTATCATTTGCAAATTATATAAATGGAAGGTCATGAACTTAGATGGCTTAGAAGTAAATTTGTGAGCTACTTTTATCTGAAATGATGATGCTGGTGCAGATGTTCAGCAATGTGATCATAATATGATTTTCAAGCATTTGTGGAACTACCAAAGTGTTTGATTAGCCATCAAGCTAAAAATAGTCCCATTTGAGTAAACAGTTGTTTATCTGTTTCTATCTTGAAACGGCTACTTTTGACTGTCGCATCAGAATACTTGTCAAATTTAATATAAAACAGAATTTTTTTGTTGATTTAGTATTATATTGTTCCAAAGGACAAAACTTTCCCAAGAGTTGAGCGATGTAGTGGTTGCTATCAATTTCATTGCTTCCATATCTTATCCTTTTAGTAGCGTTTGCTCTACTTTCACCTCTTGCTTACCGCAGGTCATCGTTTATTTTCAGTTTGTGACTGTCATCCTCTTCTCATATCTGTAAATTATCAGCCACTTTTGTTTTCATTTTGATGGCACACATCAGGGAATTAAATTAGCCAGAATTTTTTGCTGCAGATTAACCTCAATCTTTACTCCTTGTTGTGTCTGTATCAAGGGCTGACCTTTGCTTTGCACACTTTTATCTGGTGCTTATCTCGAAATAACCGAGAGCAAAACTTCAAATATTGTCTGATGAGCATGACTATAAACTTCTGTCGTAACCACTGCAACCTTGTACATGCAATGGGTGTTGGAATTTCAGCTTCAAAGTAAATGTGATAAAGCTGGTGACGACAGATGCTGTAAACACAATGATATTTAGGCATAAAAACAATTGCTTGAATGTGACAGACATAACAAAAGCTGTTTAGCTTTATATTTATATTGGCTAACCTGTACTCACGATGGTCTAGAAGGATGTGGACAAACAATCGGCAGGAAAGGGCTAATTACAAATGCCAGCAGTTTTCCTGTACTAAAATTCTCAATCTGAGGTTTGGAATGACACTGGGGTTTTTCTTTATATCCCAGCCATGGTACGCTTCCGTCTGATAAGTGCATTAAACATTTCAATTCACTATGGCAATTTCAAAAATCACTCATTTGTATAGTGCTTTTACACTAGTTTCTAGATTTCTTTTATTTTTATAGTCTGTTCAAGGGTTAAAACATAATTTTATTTTATTTCTAAACGAACTTGCAACCAGAAACAGCCTGTGGATGTTTTGTTCCAATGCCTCACATTGCTTATACAAACGTAGATTGTACCTTCAGAAATTTCACATTAATCTTTCCACAACAGTAATATATAATCACTTTATCATGCTCAAAGTATGTTTCTCATTGTTACCGAAGTACCAGTAATAGGTGCTTTAGTTTGGGGCGATTATTTTGCTATATCATGTCCTGGTATCCACTCAAAAGTATGTTTTATAGTAAGTATATTAAGATGCAAGTCTCGTATTTCCTTGAGATGACCTTATTAAATGTAATTGCAATTTGTTGCTTCCTTCATCTTCGCCCTGTACTGTTTAGGCCAATTTATTGCAAATCAAGGCATCTCCATAGAGCTAATTCAAATGTGGTTTAATAGAGCTGAAGGTATGCAACTGGAATTTCACAATGTTGAACTACAGTAGACATACTGGTAATAGCAAAATGAACCAACAATATGTTAGGTAGTACTCACAGTTAAAGTTCTGACTTTACGGCCTCTCTGTCGCTCTTCTCGATTTTGAACAATAGGTGGCAATGAATAAAGCCAGTGCACTAATTTTAAAGAAAACGACAAATGCACGCTCTTAGTGCAGATGCAAACTGCGCTGTTTTCTTGAACGTGACAACAAAATTTCAAGCGCCGAAGGCACGGGAGCTCAAACGAAAACCAAATAGGTGTAAGCAAAATCTTACAAGCAGAAGGGAGAGTCCAGACCAAGTTGTGGAATGGAAACGAGAGAGTTAAACTTGGTATCTGAAAAACATTTACACATGGGGACTATTGAGCTTTGAATGGCTTTGCAACAAATGGTACCCTGAAAGATAACATTAAACTTTTAGAGCGACTTACAGAGCAACCAATCACGTCACTAATTTTGAGGATTGGTGAGTGTGGTCGACGTATGATGGTTCTAGTGTTCCTACTATCAAGTTTAGAGGGCCTTGTCTTGGTTTGCCATCTTAATGTCAACACCTAAAAAGTAATTCTGGTCTAACCACATAGTTTAGGATGTGGGAGTGAATGAAGAACTTCAAAGGCTGACTCCTAACTGCAACATTCTTGTATATCTTTAGAATCAATTGGAGTGTCCGTTGAGAGCTTAACCGAACTGCTCGCAAAACCCACAGAGCTGTTTATTATAGTAGAGGAACGGAAACCAAACACCTACTTAATTTGCTTTGAAGGATTAACGGCTGTGATAATGAAGGTCGTCATTATATCGATAGTATTCTACAGTCTCGTCAGTATATTGCTAGGAACGATTAGTGATAAATAAAATTTTTACTTTTTCTAATATTGTTACTTCTTTATCGGATAAAGAGCAAAAAATAGATGAAATGTATACTATATTGGCATATAAACGAATTTTGAAGGCTTTTTACTTGTTTGAATAGTCTCCCTAAGACTTGGTAGGCTCATTATGCCAATTGGGTTAATTTTGAACTCGCGTTGATCTCGAGATAATCCAGTGCATTTTCAAGAGTGCTGTCAAGTTGGTAAGATGCTGTTCGTTAAATGAAAGTCGGGAAGAAGTGTCACAAACCCAAATTCGTGAGTGGTGCAAGTCAAAAATGATCGTGTTCTTATTGAGAGTTGGTAAGAACAGTCGTAGACGATGTTGCAAGTATGGTGAGAATCTTTTCAGTTTCTGTGCACTTGAAAATACATTAAGTGAGAAGCACACAATCCAAATGGCCATCATCTACATGAAAATCACCTATCTCACTATGCGCAAACGATTTTGTGTAGACAAATTAAAGGGAAAGGTTTGCACTAGCAATGTTTTTTGATATTCAAAGTTTTGCCATTTCTAATTAATCCCCAAAGAGTATTCGTCTTCTTGGGGCCTCATTTGTTGCCCGAAAAGGATAGATACAAGTTAAAAGAATATCCCAATTAAATGTAACATACCTGCTTCTGCTAGACTTCTCTTATTCTCCAGATCTCCCTCCAGCTGATTACTACCTGCTTTTAAAGGTCAAATAGATGAAAATGAGAAGTGATCAAAGTGGTCTACGTAACCGTTCTTAATAGTACAAAGTTTTACAGATGTTTAGTTTATTTTTGATTCTACCAGTGTTAAACATAAGATGTGGTCGTTCAGAAGTTTATTTAGCCCAGTTGGTTTAAACGTGATGCTATCTCGACCCAAACATTACAGTCTTATCCACCTTGAGAGTCAGATTATTTGTATAATACAATCTTTGTTAACAATTGGTTTGCTCAGGCATATTTTTAAGTGATATTCAAATTCTTCAAGGTTTTGGCATGTAGACAATCGACTGTCTGGTGAGGTTATTTGTATAGTGCAAAACTAGTTATTTAGTAAATTCAAAATTCTGCACCTGGTTCAATCACATCTAATCATCTATGTGACACTTGCTTGAAACTGCCATCAGGCCATGAGTTCTATTGTCGTCAGGATGGAGTGGGCCCACTTTTTTACTTAAAGAGGCCCTAACTGTAGACGAAATATTTTACAATGTGGGTTGTAGGGTATGGAACGATGCTGCTATTTTAATTTATTCCAAAAAAGATCGGTAGAGTTCAGGGGTGGAGTGCTTAGACAAATATGAAGGTGATTAAAATGTCTTTGTTCCTGTCCACATTAATTTCTGTTTGTTATTTCATTCTTAGGTATTTGTCATACTCAAATTCTCTCATCAAACTACTACATGGTAAAACCTGATTTGTTGCTCCAAACCACATTGCCAGTTATCCACAGTTCAGTGGTGTTGTTCTTTACATTGCTGCAGATTTAAGCAAAACTTTTTGTTTCAGCCACGGAACCCCATTTTGTCCAATTCTTAATGCTATGATGCTGGTTGGACACTAACAGTGTGAAACTCCAATGATTTTTTCACACAATGACTGGCACTGTGGTCTTGATTGCTATTGCCTTTACATCTTTGTTACTAATAATTGACTTAGACAAAATTGAGAAAAGCTGAGCGATTTCATGCTCAAGCAGTACTCCTTCGTATACCTTTTATGTGGTTAATCAGATCCCAGTGACCTCTAGAAGATAACGAACTACGTATAGTGTAGAGCTTTAATTTTTAAGCATTGCAGCCTTAATATTGAAATGAAACAAACAATAACTCCAATAACGTCTTTCATTGTTTGGCCAATTAGATTAGAATGACGCACGGTTCATTTCTAGAAGTGCCCTCGTTGACTCTTGAAGACGAGGTCGTGCTGCCAGTGAACTACGTTGACCACAACTTTATGCGACGCAAGCGCTTCTGTCCCGGCTTGTTCTTGCCCACAGAGGCGCCTGCCAATCGCGACCGCCTCATCTACTTGCAAAGCCTGAGCATCACCAACCCAGTCCCCAGGTGGGCCTATCAGCAGGAACAGCCGGATGCAGTAAGTCCCCAGCTGAAAAAAAGCTCGCCCAGGCACTTCCAGCCGCCCATCAAGTTGCGGTCTATCATGGATGTCCTAGAGGACGAGGGCAGTGACTCTGACACGGACTGACGGCTCAAACGCCTTTTCAAATGGACTACAATAAAATGTGATATGTATGTATAAGGCTGCTGATAGATGCCCTGGAAACAAGCTTGATTTTGTGTATGAAATCTCGCCATGTTTTTTAATAAGTATATTTTATTGTAGAAGTTGAATTCTATGTACGTCTTATTTGTCAATAAACAAATGACAATCGAGTTGTACTCAATTATTTATTACACTAGAGACAGTAGCAGCTGGGTTACATAGTATTTTGATCACTAATCTGCCTAAACGAAATTAAAAAAGAGAAATATCTACATGTTACATAGAAACTTATTCATAAACGTCTTCTTTGTCTGCAACGTACCGAACGATGTCAGCTGGCTTCTGTAGCTTTTCGGCATCTACATCGGGGATTTCAAACCCAAATTCATCCTCCATTGCCATTATCACCTCTACGTGATCTAGTGAATCCAAGCCTAGGTCGTTGATGAAATGCGAATCCAATGTCAGCTGCAACAGGAATTGCCCCCTTAACACATTGTCAGTTGAATTCAGAGACTGCGGCCACTGTGTGGCACAAAAAAGCTTCAGTCACGAGCAATTTTATGCCACAACAAGAGAAAACATCACCGTACCTTCACAGGATCGATTTTGTCATAAAGCTGCAGCACCAAGAGAACCCGGTCTGAAATAAGTTTAAGCGAGAGCGGCGGCTTGGCACTGTAACTTCTCTTTAGTGGCACGGGCAGCCTCTGCAACCCACAAGAAACAGCAAGTGAGTACCTTCTCCGCGGTGACCTTATCGTAAGAGGCGCACACTTTCAGCACGCGCTGCTCGATCTCTTTCACGGTCGGCTTGGTTTTGATAACTTCTGGCGAATAGCAACGCGCTTGGAACTAAGTCGAGAAGTTAGGTTAGGCGGTTATGTAACGTACGCAATGTATTCGATGCGTGGCGTGCTGCAGGGTATTCACCTGAATCGGGGGCGCGAGCCGCTGCAGCCCGGCGGGCTGTCTCCCGTCCGCCAGCCTCTGGAGTCCCACCGCGGCGGCCCTGGTGGCCACCGACCTGAACTGGAGCGGCTGTCGCGCGAGCGCTCGCAGGCTTTTCGCGATAGCGGCCATCTCTGCGTGCTGGATGAGGCGGTGGCTGTAAGGCAGTGGCAGTGGTGCTTTTGCAGGTTTAAGCGAGCCGCGGTTCAAAATAGCATAAGTCTGAACTCCCGGTGTGACAATTTGTTAAAGCACTGACACCACCATCGCAACAGTTTAAAACTAAAAGATCCGTTCCAGTAGTACCAATAGACTATATTGCTAACATGGCCATAGTCTTTGTTAGGTTTTTGAGGAATACATTTATTTACATTTAGATGTTTATTAAATATTGTTGTCTCTTTATCGTTTAATAATCTGATTTTGTAAGTGTCATAGCCGCACACGCTTCCTAATATAATATTCTAGTGACATGTTAACCTGACAGAGGAGATTGTATATCTGACTGTGACACAGATAGACTGTAGCTAGAAACACTTTTTGAAGCTAAACATAAGTTTATGTTTAACTCACAAGTGTGAAACAACAAGATCCAAAATAAAACTGTCTTTAAGTTACTGTTCATCTTGAATCCAGGAGTGATAGGTGAAAGTGATGTGGCATCTAACTGATAAAGTGAGCAGCAAGTTTTTTCAGAGCTAGGGAAGGAATCCTGGAGAAAATATGTCATGGATAAGAATAGGATACGCTGTAAGATAAAGGAAGAAGAAGGTAGAAGATAAAATAAATATAAATCTAGATGGTACAACTGACACAAAGAAGGCTCTAGGTGGGAAAGAAATAAATGTGTTGAGAGACAAATTTGGGAAAAGAGTGACGAATTCAACATAAACATGTAATTTGTAGGAAGAAAATAAGACAGGAGACTACAACAAATGATAACAAATTGCTAAGTATAATAACAGGACTAAACAGAATCTAGGAAAAAAAGAGTTGCTTAAGAGAAAGATTACAGTACCTAGAATAATTCTAGGTTGTAAAGAAATGCGTTATTAATGGTCAAAACGCATTTCTTTCTGGATTTTTCTGTTCTGATTTTATATTATTTCTGTTTTTGTGTCTACTTTTTGTTTTACTTATCTCAAACCAAGACTTTGTCTGTCTTGTTTTTTTATACACTTTTTTCTTTTTAAAAATAATTTTTAACATTTTATTTTTGTTTTCAGGTATTTGCATATTTTATATCATTTAAGATCTACGCTCTTCTTCTTCTTGTTCTGCACATCATTATAATATGAATTTTTTTACCTGAACGCGATCTGTGTGTACTCAACATATTTTTTTTTTTTTTAGGGTCGTTTACCTCTACTACCTTGTATTTTGAGATGAATTCTGGACCTGGCTTCCATTACTGGTAGACATTAGAATTTTTTTTAAATTTCAAAGGAAACTTTTGTAAAGTGAAGTTGGGGTTGTTTTTATTTTTTTTCTGATTGAGAGTTATATATATATATATATATATATATATCTGGTTTAAACGAGGCTTTTGTTTCTGAAGCCAGATATGACGATGTAACTCGCATTGGATGCAATATTGGTCGTTTTAATATAGAAGCGAGGTCTATTCAGCGACGAATTTTAAAATTACAAGTGTAGTCAGGGACGTCGCAACATTCTCTTTCGTGGTGGGCACTGGAGCTTTCAACGAGAATCAATATCACCTTACAAAGTTCTATCAACTAAGCAGATCGTTGAGACAAATGTATAAAACTTTATAGTTTTGACTAGGATCATTTATGTCCAAACTTCAGCGCAAAGCTTGTAATAAAAAAGCTTTATGTTGGCTGTAGTCTAAAGATCCTTCCTTAAATCATCTTGAATTGTGAGAAATATCACATGGAGTATTACAGGTACACATTTTTATCCGAACTTCTTGTAAGGCCGTCAAGTTTTCAAAGTATGGCAACGTTACTATTTTGAGGAAAACATATAACAGCTGTTTGGTTATTGTATTTGGTGTACTAAATTGTAGTGGAGTGTCATCTGTCAGCTTTCTAACGCATTACAATATGCGTCTGTTCTGCCAACCTAACCTAAAAATTGGTGGTGAAAGCAATGCCGTCCAACAACCGACACCACGATTCTGCGTTTCAATTGGCTTTAAGAGGGTGGGTGTTGCTGTTTACTACAGTACCTGTAATAAGTGTTTAACAGGTTTAAAAGTGGTATCCCGGACAGCAAAGAAAAATTAAAGATTTGCAGAAAATTTGCAATGTGACTTTACAAGGAAAGCCTTAGGGTCTCCAACGAACTCAGTGCTGAGAACAAGATTAGACCCTATATGTTGTTATATACTTGTTCTCAAGATTCAAGAAGAAATATTTCTAGTGCCAGGCGAAAAATATTTTTTATTAGAATCCAAAGACCGATAAATTGTAAGTTTATCCAGGTGAAGTGTTGATCAGTATCTCACTACCAGATAAATGGCGCATAGTTTACAATGTAGCAAGAAACACCAAGCGCTGGCCAATGGCATGAAAAGAAGTGCGCGTTGGAGGCTGCTAGATAAAGAATAAATTAAAGAGCACGTTTAAGGACGCGCAAGAATCTGAAAAACAAATTGAAGGTGAAAAAAATATACCAAAAAGCGTCACAAGTATAGTAGTTCTAAGAAGGTCTTGTTACTCTGAACTAGACCTTTTTTAAAGTCCACCTCCATGTCATGCTCGTGAATGTTATGAATGTCAAGACTATTTTTGTATCAAAATACTTTTCACCACACTCTATACACTTCTGCATCCCCCTAAATCAGTCGTCGAACCAACTCTTTCCAATTTCCTCTGGAATTTGGACGTATTCGTCATTTTAAACCATTAGAAAGTCGTTTAAAATTGTCTCTTCTTCACGCAAATAAAGCAAACTTTGATCACCTGTTATGCTGCTGACCGTGAGATTTGAAATTTATTGAGCTTCTGAAAGCACTACAAGCACTACACGTCGGGCGATCTGCTTTTCAGTTAAGGCACGGAGTACCCAGAGGGATTAGACTTTGTTTACTTCAAGATGGTTGTGCAGGATGGTATGAATTGTCAACCCAGAAATTATACGGGACAGATCTTCCAGACTAAGTCTCTTCTTTAGAATTCTCTATGGTCATACGATGAAGACAACTATGATCCAGCACAAACGACATTTCCTCCAAATAGTGATCAATGATCATTATGAGCTATTTTCACACTTACACTTTAGGAACAGCGAACATTCAGGGGCCGTTCTTTTGGCTGCAGTGCAAGTTTGAACCTGTCTCAATGAGCTCACATTGTGGGACCATCGTTTGTACCATACCTCAAAACTTTCCTATTACCCTATGTGTCTGCAAGATACACACATCTGACTTTGCTACTTTCAGAAGTACACCTAACAGAGTTTACTTGCTTCATACCAATTTTAATCACTCTTTTGATTCTTAATGTGTATCATAACCGAGTTTGTGATTAAAGATTCCATTAATTGTTCTTGGTACATGTAGAGTTACGTTCTTATAATCTTTTTTTTATAGTTTATCTAGTCATAATTTGATCCCTAAATATGCTCATTATATTACTTCCCCTTCCAATCCCATTACCTGTACACATAGTAGTTTGAATACGTGGTGACTAAGAGGCTACCTCAAATTTAGAAGTTAAATTAAAAAAGAACAAGAACTCGAAGGCTGGAAAGTCTAATT
This sequence comes from Sinelater perroti, assembly GCA_036346155.1. NCBI lineage: Eukaryota > Metazoa > Arthropoda > Insecta > Coleoptera > Elateridae > Sinelater > Sinelater perroti. The sequence continues at coordinate 3,685,999 of JARFIY010000324.1, forward strand.
TTATTGAATCGGAACAATTGGTACTAGTATCAATGCTCAAAGTGTTTGATACTGATACCCCTCTACCATAGCTGGCTTGTAAATTTTGCCAAATGAAGTGCAGGCAATATTTTCTTCTTCTGGAAATTTGAAAGAGTAGAGACGTTGGCATGTGTAGTTTGGATGCGGTCCCCATAAAGGAATACAATTCCACCGTCTCGAGAACTGTACAGTCGTTGAATTACATGTCCTCGAGGTGGACGAACAGCCAGAAACAATATCTATGAGGGTCTCGCTCACCATTCTCTAGAACACGAGATGCTGATTAAAGTTTCTGCGAAAGCTCAATAACTTTAAAAGTAATTGGAAGGCTCTGCTAAGAATCGACCTTTTTGGCAAAAACCTAGTCTATGCGTCATCCGCTTTGTCATTAACTCCCTCCGGATTAACAAAGCAATAGACTTTCTGCCTCTAAGATATGCCAGGTCTTGACAGCACCCATCATCACTCAATCACCGAGAGAACGAATAGATAAACCTTCATTGAGCAGCGTTAACGCTGTTATTCAGCCTGATACCACTTTAAGATCTCCTATGGTCCTAGAAGCAAAAAGAGTGATTTTGTTACTAAAGCAGCAAGTTTCCTTTTGGGATTTGAATTACAAGTAATTCTACCTGTGATTTTCAAGATCACACCTTGCTGAAGTCTCCATTCTTACATCATAAATTTTATTATAGCATTATCTTTCTGATAATAGAACATGATTTGAAAATTCATAAAAAGAAGATTTTACATCACGAGCGAAGCTGAGATCTTATCTTCAACTTTGTTCCATTTACAAGATAGTTCAAAGATTTTGTTTAATAATAAAATATCGTTCTCCAACTCGAGCAAAGCACATTCCATTGTCTCTGATAAGTAACGAACGCATTCATATTCAAAACAAAATAAGACAAATCTGTCAAATTGGTTCAGCAGAATGATAGTCATGTGGATGAACCAAGACATTTCCATGCCCTTACTCAACCATGACCAGCACACGGTCAGACTTTTGCTCTTTTGTTTCCAATTTCCTTTCTTTGTCGTCCTGATGTTTTTATGTTCATGGTATTGTTTTTCTTTAGCCCATGTCATTAAAATATGATTTTCTCAACTGCTTTGGTCTTTTTCGTGGGCTGGGTTTCGTAGTAGCTCTCGGTCGAAAATTTTTCCTTGATTCTAGGGTTTTTGTACTGTAGACGATGAGACCACTCACAATTGGTTTCTAATATAATTCTGAGATACCCATGAGTTTTAGGACTTGAACTCGCCCAGACCACATTCTGCTCTGCCCCTAGGTGATCGAAAAAACAAATAAAAACTGTTACACATACAACTAAAGAAAAGACTTTACGTTCTTAAATTTACATTTATTAAGTTTGATATTAACAAAGCATTAAGAGTCCAATGCCTGCTTTTTCTTGCGCTTATTTTTGGTTTTTGCACCTTTTTCCGTGTCCGATGCCTTTGCACTTTAAAGCTCCTGCCTTTCCTAAATAAGACGCTTTCTGTAGCTCTTCTTGTTTTGGACGATGAGGATGTATTTGGATTTTGATTTCTTCTGGGCGCTGAGCGACTTCGCCTTCTCGCACCTCTTCGGGGTCGACTGCCTGAATCGTCGCACCATAAATCCCTAAGCCACCCGAAGCACCCCTCTGCAAGCGGCAAAGTCACCTTCAGTAACTCTTCAGTGAAGGACTGGAGCGAGTCTGCGCTGTTGTCGTAAGGGCGTCTTCCGAGGCGCTGTCTAGTGTACTGGACGGAAACTTTCTCTTCGCAGATCCGAATTTCCTCGTCCAGCTCTTCACGCCCCTCTTCATCATCGCTGCCACCCGCTTCGTTAGCCAGCGCTTCTATTTCCGCCTCTAAATGCTCCAGCTCTTCGTCGGACCTCAAGAGACACTGCTTGATTTCCCTCAGCAGCCGCGTCTGCCTGGCAAAGATGGCCGCGAGCTTGCTCTCGTCGTCCGCGATGCTACGGGGCTTGTTTTGAGCCTCCAGCTGCGCGCCTTCGTCTTTCTTGGTCGGGTTCAGCTCTGCAAGCATGTTCATCCTGTTCTCCAGAAGCTGCCTGCAGGACTTGACCCTGTCACTGCCCCGCCTCAAGAGGTCGACGTTGTCGGGGGCCAGGAAGTGCAGCGCCATCAGCTTGCAGTTCAGCAGGCTGGTGTCCAGCTCCCCGAAGCATCGCACGACCTCGTCGTCGTCCCAGGGTGCCTTCGGCCCAGCTCCCTCTGCAGGATGCACTTCTTGCTCAGTTGCCGCAGTTGTATGGCGGCGTGGATTATGCTCTCGATCTCTTCGTCCCAGTCTGCCATGGCGTCGTTCGTGTACTTGCAGCAACAGCACCACATAGCGGAGTTGGGCGAGCGCGCCGGGACATGTAAACAGCATTAAGATATCGGCGTCAGGTGTTTGTTTTTTATATCTGTAAATTACTTATCAGCCGATAAGAAACCGCAGATTTTCGAGGATTTTATAAATAGCATTCCCGGTATTTCGATTAATCAATGTGATACAAAAATTTTTCTTCTATAGTATTCGCAGTATTTCACGATTGTAACGTTCTTCTTATAGGACTTCCATGGCCAAATGATTTTGGAGGAACCTCGCCATCTGAACTGCGTTCTTCAAAACCAACCGTGGGTTCTTTTATATTTTACCAACAAAGTTGTTTACGAGAGGGTTTAACGACTCTTTAGTCTCCCATGGTCACCACCCTATACACTCAGTGTACCTTCTATAGTCTTCTGCTTACACTCTAACACTTAGACTTCTATTTATTACTTGTTTCTTTATATTCCTAACTTCTTCGACATCTTTAGCTTCTTGGGGAGGGGTAGAAATTTTAGGACTTTTGAGTATAGTTGAGTTTATAGCTAAAGACTATGCTCCTTTCTGATAAAATCTTTTGCTGATCAAGACTCTTGGTGATGCACTAGGTTTCGTTAGGACATTTAGTTGGAGGACTACAAATTTCTACAAAAGACTAGGCTAATTGTCCCAATTAGCTCGAATACGGCCATGAAACTTGATGAGGGGTGCATTTCTTTGGCGAAAAGAAAAAGAGAATAGCATGGATAATAAACAAAACCGTAGAAGTAGGTCAAATAAAGATTTAGCCTCAACTCACCTTTTGAGGGCGGAGTTTTCACCGAGAAATTCCTCCAAAGGACAAGGAACTGAATATCTTAAAAATAAGTAAAGCACAGTCTTTCAAAGGTTGGCTGGTGATCAAAAGATGCGATTTTTTGTAAACTATTTAACGGGCTGCGCCATTGGTCAGAGCTAATTGAGATACCAGGAAAAGTAGAGGAAAGTATAGAGAAAAGAAGGAAGGTGGCGGTATTTGGTGCGGGTGACAACAGAAAGAATTACTGAAACAGGCACACGGGCATTATCTCCGCAAAAGATTAGAAGTCCGCTTGAGCACCTTGTTGTGGATATTATCGGCCTTAACTTATCAATGATTCACCACTTTTCGCGTTTAGTAGACCCTTGTAGCACTGGCCGCGCAGTTGCAGTATCGGGCAAATCTAAATTTTAAGGAGTGTCCGGGTATTCTAACATTTGAAACCCCAGAGGTTCAGAATGCCGCGCCCGCTGATTCTGAAGGTCGAGGACCACAAGCCGCAGCCCGGCAGGAGGATCATGGGCTCCATTGATTTCGAGGTGCTGAAGGCCAGGGACCCCTCTTGCAGCTTGGAGAACGGCAGCGCCGCGGACGAGGCCAGGGAGCTGGGCTCCCGCAGCCTGGTGCGCAGCCTAATCAGCCGCTACGAATCCGCCGTCGCCAAGGAGAGCCTGAGCAAGTACAAGTCAAAATCGATGGTCGACCTGCGGAGGCCGCTGCCGGTAAACGTCGCGAGGAAGACCCAGGACGATGCATTGTACAATAGACCTGGCTACAAAAGCGAAAATGAAAAGTTCAACTTCAAGCGGGTTCTGTCCGTATTTGAGGACACCTCTCAGGTGGATCATCGCAGCAAACCCCCAGGTTCTCCCTCTAACGCAGCTGATGTCCAGCAAAAGGCATGTAAGCTACTGGAAAGCTACAACCGAGGCCAAAGGGACTCCGCGTGGTTAGACCAAGTAATCGAAGTGCTGCAGCAAATTTCGAACAGAGACCTCACAGGCTCTAACAGAACGGTTCAAGAGAATGAAGCAGCCTCTGCTCCTCAACCTGAAATAGAGATCAAACCTAAAAAGACGGAAGAAGCGAATGGTAGCAGCCTAGGGCCTGCCACTCCCAAAGTCAAAGACATGAAAAGCTTCTTCGAAGTTAATGGCGGCAACGACGGCTTCTCTCCATTGCAGCAGAACGGTCAGACTCACGTTTCTACCGACAAGATAAAGAAGTACTTCACTGGCGACCACAGCGATGAAAAGCGCGAGGAAGGTGGTTCTGAAGAGTTGGGGAATAAGGAAACTGAATTTGGTAAATATATTCTGCTTTTTAGATTAGTGGAAATTGAGGTTAATCTATAGAATATCTCGAGGATCAATTCCTGATAACGCGCCGAGCTTGTTATCGTCAATCTAAATTTGCAGATGGGCCAAACCTCTCCGATGACCCCCAAGAGTCTTCAGAATTGAGGCACTTCGAAATGGCAGACGACCGCATGCTACCGCTGTCCAATATTTACATATTGGATAGCCAGGACGTGGAGCAGGAGACCCTAAATGCCTCCTCGCGCCAAATTGAGAAATTGGTGGAGGAGCTAGGGCAGTATGAAGAGAAGGTGCGCGACTTTTCTAAGGAGTGCGAAAATGAAGCGGAGGGCATTAATAACAGCTTGATAACGATTTTAATTAAGTTGGACGATGTGACGTCTTACGGCAACCAAACGCTTCTCGCGAAGAAAAAGCGAGCTATACAATCCGTTCAAGAGTGCATTTCAATGCTGAATGAAAAAGTTAAGGAAGGGCAGGAGGAGCAAACTAAATAATTTTTGATTGATTTTCTTTGAAACTCCTACGCTCTTTATTCGGTCACAGATATATCTAGGGTACTCACAAGAAAATTTTATTTTAACAAACATCGTTATAAAAACTATAGGCTACACTTGTTACAATGCAATAGTATTACATATACATATAGGGTATTGCTAGGATCAAAACAGACCTAGGGTGCATTAAAACAGTAATTTTGATATTTTCAGACTTATATTGGATTAGATTATAAGCGGTAATGAGTCAAATAAATTGTCAATTTATATTCTAGAACTACTTGATGACATTTAGGATATGTTAAGTTTATTTCTAGGATTTTAGTTTTATATATTTTTTATTTTAAGCCGCGTTAGATTTGTTTGTGATGTACTAAATAGATGGAGAGTTTACACGAAAAAGCAAACCAAACTAGGAACGTCTAGGGTAATTTTAGGAACATCTACGCTTTGGGAAATAAACTGACAAATGCATGAACATTGCCGTGGTGTTGATCTCCCAGATTAATTTTGTTACAAAAACATCTAGGGCGTTTATAAGAACTAGGGTCTATCAAAATGCATTTTTAAACTTTAAAAAACTATAGGTGCTCTAAATTTAAACGTCACTACTTTTCTATATTTTTTTGCTTGCTGTTTTATTTACACCGGGGTATATATATTGTTACCAAAAAGCAAGAACATAAATGCCACTATAATTCATTTAGGGTACAACACATATGTGTTGAGGTACAAATGAGGTTAGCTTAGGATGTGCTAAAATGTATTTTATGCTATTATTGTAATCATAGGAATGTGGAAGCTATCAAAATCAGTCAACCTAATTTTACTTGCTTTAACCCTAGGGTATAGTTAATTTTTATTGAATTAAGAGTTTGCTCAACCCATAGAAAGTAGTAATCTAAATGTTACTGTATTTTTTTATTTTAATATTGTCTTCAGGGTGTACTCAAATAAATGTTTAAGGTAGATTCAGCATTACAGGAAGCTAGTAGTAATTTAATCATATCTAGGGTGAATTTCATGTTCATTTAGGACATCGGCAGGATTATAATGAAATATAAGCTTCTGCTGTTTTCGAGAAAAATCTGTATGAATTGTGCAGTAGGGTTGCAAAGGCTATCGTAGATAATAAATTAAGTGTTGTTGTGGGTATGGTTTAAAGTATATAATCTATAATAAAATAGAAACACAACATGTTGCTCATACATTTAGGGTGATAGAAACAGCTGCAAGACTACAAATTTATAAGCAGTAGCAAAACAAGTGTTGCAGATTTTTGAATGTAGCATAAGCTAAGAACACACTCGTTCTAGGGTATAGAAGTTAAATTTGTTAGAAATAACTACCAAACCTCTGATATTTAAAAGCGATCACGGCATTTTAAGAAAAAGATCAGATTTGACTGAAACCTTCTATTGAACAGTAATATAAATCGACTAAATGTATTTCAACACCCTAGAAACTAAAAGCAATAACCAGGAAACGCTTTCACTGCTCCCTCATATTGGCATGTGTTTAATTTGCCTTCTTTATATTGAAGGTTTTTGAATCTCAACTTCTAACCCTAATTTTCTTCGGCGACCTGATGAGGATGGTGGTTGACCAATTTATCTCATCTCAATACAACTTATGGGGATTAGACTTTTTGAAAACTTATGCTGGATACTTACGTCCACCTCATAGTTGTATAGGTTACAGATGGATGTATTTCATGGCCTCAATGCTGGTTTTTTGAGGAACGCACTGAAAGATATACTCCTGGATGGTCGGCATGTTGGTATCGCTGTGAAGTGTCGAGTTTTTCGCAAAACATGGAACCTCAAAGATGATTCTTGTTTAAGGTCACTTAGAAGTAACGAGCCCCTTCTCTGTAGGGTGTATCTTGGCTCAAAATTATGATGTTCGCTGGGTTGTTGCGCCATCGCATATTTTTTGAAGAGGGGGGCAGAACTCCCATGTTCTTCTGGAGAGTGATCCTAATTCTTCACCTATTCTTCTTCTATTAGGTCTAGTTCCTTTTGGACAGATCGTATTACCACCGCAATATCGCCTATAAATTAGGCCGTCATTTTGGAGGGTGTCAACAGTACCGAGCCATGAGATACGTCGGCTTGAAGACGCCTCTCTAATGACTTTAACCGCCAAACTTGATTCGGAACTTCGGAAGAGATCTAGATTAGTAGCGCTATTGACGCTACAAGCATTGAAGGTGTATCGGTTAGGTTATCTTTTATTAAAGGGCTTGGTCACATTAAGAAAGGCTGCAGCAACGTATTTCTTCTTGGTAAAGCCTCTCACAAATTTCTTTACCACCCATAATATATGATGGATGATGAAGTGTCCGAGGCAAACACCAAACTGGAATTAAATCTGGTGTCAGGTTAAGGTCTTCGACCGTTGTTCTGAGGTATTAGTGGATTATACGCTTACTAACTCTTCCAGAGACAATTATACAATAGCCGTGAGGAAATGTCTTCTTTAGGAAAATCTTCTCATAGGCCTTTTATTACGTGGTCGACGATGCTGAGATGGTCTGCATTCGTAAAATGGAATTGCACTGATGTTTAAGGAAATCTGCCAACGCCTCAGCGTTGTGTATTGTTGTCTACGTCACGAGAGCAATCTCCATGTTGAGTTATAGGCTCTGCCTAGGGGCTTCTGCTTGTTTTTCCAAGCGACGTTTACACTTTTTCAACTCTGAAGGCAGAATCTTCCAAGTCTTCCAAGAACAGACAAAGATTGGTCTTATGAATCCCCTCAGGTGGTCTGAGAAGGCAAGCCATGAGGCGTAAAAGGTAAAGTATCGGATTATATTGTGTGTTTTTTATAGAGGTGTAGAACTTTGAAATGGAATAAAACAAAGATGAATTTTTTAAATTGACATGAAATTTACTTTATTCGAAAGATAATCTTCTGGCATTTTAATTTAAATATGACTTCTGGCATATGACCGCCACGGCTGGCTCGGACGTAGTCTAATCTGGAGGTCCAATTTTCGATGACTTTTTCCAACATTTGTGGCCGTATATCAGCAATAACGCGGCGAATGTTGTCCTCCAAGTGGTCAATCGTTTCGGGCTTATCGGCGTAGACTAGCGACTTCACATATCCCCACAGAAAATAGTCTAGCGTCGTTAAATCGCACGATCTTGGAGGCCAATTCACGAGTCCGAAACGTGAAACTATGCGGTTACCAAACGTTTCCTTCAATAAATCAATTGTGGCACGAGCTGTGTAACATGTTGCGCCATCTTGTTGAAACCACAGTTCCTGCACATCATGGTTATTCAATTGATGAACGAAAAAGTCAGTAATCATGGCTCTATAGCGGTCACCATTGACTGTATTGACCAGCATCGTTTTTAAAGAAGTACGGGCCAATGATTCCACCAGCCCATAAAGCACACCAAACAGTCAGTTTTTCTGGATGTAACGGTGTCTCAACATACACTTGAGGATTACCATCACTTCAAATACGGCAGTTTTGTTTATGGACGTATCTATTCAAACAAAAGTGAGCTTCATCGCTAAACAAAATTCGCTTATGAAAATCGGGATCAACGGCAATCTTGTTTTGGGCCCATTCACCGAATCTACGCCTTGCTAGGTGATCGTGTGGCTTCAATTCTTGCACGAGTTGGATTTTGTAAGCACACAAACCAAGATCTTTCCGCAAAACCTTCCATAAAGTGGACGGACACATATCCAATTCCTGTGCACGATGGCGGATAGACTGATTCGGGTCTTCCTCTACGCTACGCTCTACAGCAGCAATGACTTCTTCTGTACGCACTGTAAGACGTCTCTGTGGATGCGTATTATCATTTAGAGTAAACGTGGTGCGAAAACGTTCCATAGTTAATCGAATTAATTGCTCTGATGGACGATTATGTTGACCGTAAAATGGACGTAGTGCGCGATACGTATTTCGAACAGAACCATGATCTTCAAAATAAATTTGCACAATTTGGAAGCGTTGTTCAGGCGTCAGTCTATTCATGTTGAAATGCCAAACCAAACTAAACATAAATCACTTGACAGCTGACAAAATGACCGCCAGTTAAAAAAGTGTTGCCAACTTAAAGTTTTATACCTCTGTAAAAAACACTCGTTATATGTTTACTAATCTTGAAAACGCCCTTAAAGAATTCCGGGTGACTGGGTTCCAGCTTAGCAAATACAGCAGTACTCTCTTTAGTTGCTAGGAATTTGGAAACTTTGCTGAATCTCTACCCTTGATATGAGCTGTTCAGACCTGGATCGTATTCAAAATGTAGTTGGCCTTTCTTGTCCTTTGGAAATTCAGAGTGTGGGCCAGAAATCTTCTAAAGACTTCTCCGATCGGAGTGGCCCCGCTCAAAGACAGCAAGAGGAGGGGAACCAGCTCCAATAACTTTTCTACAATTACTCATTACAGGACTAGGGACTAGGGTGCTGTTACTTTCGCGAATGCTGGACGAGGCTTCTGGTGAGTAGAAACCGGTACTGGGTCTCGATGCTGTCTTGGTGGTGGATGGAAACGGAAACGCAGGGTAATCTCGTAGTTAGCAGGCAAGGATCTTTTGGTAGTGGTCGTACTTCTCTTTGCGTGACTGCTTTGCTTAAATGACGACTTGTTTTATGTGCACCAGGTGCTTCTTATCCGATGTATGAATAAGATGCGGACATTTTGCCAGTTGAGATCCGACTTTATCTCCTCTTAAGAGAAATATTCAGATATTTTTTTGAGTAGAGGTTTCTCGCTTAGGAGTTGGTAAATAATTTTCGTGTAGTTGTCCCCGTGCAGGACTAAATGCTTTTTGACTCGGCCAGGTTGTTGGTGTTCGAAAAGTTGAAGTTTCGTTTATTCAGGGTGTCTAATAAGCGAGACCGCGCACGTTCGCTTATCTTACAAGGCGATAGGTAGGTCACGGGTGGAATTTAGTTGATCTTTGTTTTCCCAGTTTTCCGCTCTTTGCTGCATGGGGTTGGTCAGTAGAATCTTGGCTACGTATTGTTTACGGTTGCTTCACTTGCGTTCGTTTTTGGCTAAGTCTCTTAAACTTCTATATTAATATCAATGCCTGTGTGACTTAGGGTTTTTCACTGTGGGCGGAATGCCAGTGCATGCTGCTACATTTAGCGGGGGAGTCGTAAACCGTTTTCTTCCAATTGCTTGAGATAGAGAATGTAATACACGATATCGAAGAGAGTGAGCTCGCTAGTCAATAATTTAGTACACACGTCTCGCGAGCACATAGGGTGCACAGTTAACAAATCTTGACTAGAGTGAAATTGAATTTTACTAACATTTATCCAATGAACGTGTTGTCTGAACGTTTTTACGCCACTTATATTATTGTAACTTTACTTAACTAGGAAATTTTAAATTTTTCAGTAGAGCGAGGTGTTTCTATTTCAGTAAACAACTGTAGCTTACGAAGATCCTTCGTGTATGTTACAGATGTGTTAGGGTATTTATAGGGCCATAAAAGTTCCAGGATTAGCTTCAATAAAAAACGCATATAAGGTATATGATGCTTTAATACACCTAACGTTTTTCTTATAGAAAAATCCGTTACGAATATATCTAGGGTGCTGCTGATTGTAGGATTCACACAAACCGCCATACATTATTTTAAAATTATTTTGAGCTGCCGTTTTTTTGGGTCAAATAAAGTTTTGTTGGTGCTATTATTAGGATATATTATATTTAGAAATGTAATGAATTCTCTTCTAGTTTTCTAACTTATTAGCAACTCGTAAGAAAAAACGTGGAAGCTGTAGATAGGGTAGCATCATTTAATATCTAGGACGTACATATATTTAACTCGGATATTTTCTAATTTCGATTAAATTAAATTAAAGACCCTTTTAGTGTAAGTTGCAAGTGTGTGTAGGGTTCTTGTACGATCGCTAGGATCGTACCATATTGTAGTTGCATTTTGGCGACCGGGTTTTCCCCTATAAGCGTGATTTTTTCGACCCTAAATTTTATCTATACACTTTTGTTGTATAACGTATTTTTCCAGGTTTATCACTTCCATTAGGTTCTTTGGCAACTTTACGGTCTTTTGCTTCTATAAAGACTTGCGGCACTCCCCCTTCTGTAGGAAAAAATATTTTTGTTTTCTCTAGAGAGATTGTTCGACCATTTTGTTTATAGTGTCTAAATACCCTTTTATTCTCTACCGCTTTGGAACTCATAAAGGAGGTATGGTCTTAAAGCCGATCTTCATGGTTTTCGATTTTAAAAAGAACAAGAGTGAATCAAAACAAACCTGATAGAAAAGGAAATCAAAGAGAACCTTACTCCAGAAGAGTTAAAGAAAAGAAAAACATTTAACTAGGGTATCTTGGGAGGAAATAAAATTTGTGCCTTGCCTTTCATTTATTATTATTTAACGCTTTTACTCTGCTATGACCTTAACATTTTTTTGAAATTTTCATTTGGGACATGGACATTTTAAAGATTTATCAAATTTCTTGGGTGGGGGGTAAAAACTCGTGCCTTCTATTTACTACAGTTTTTCTGTAGTTGTCTCTTTCTGTTTTTTTATCACCAAGATGAGTATACTTTCACATTTGCATCATTATGAGAAGGTTTGACCTTGATTTTAAAGATTTGTACTTGCCTTTACACTTTTGCGATTTTAATTATGTTAAACCGTTTGACGCATAAAACGAAGAAAGAATGCATTATTATTTGTATTTATTCCATAAACCTATATAACTACAAATTAATTGAAAATGTGTTTGATTAGCTTATTGTTTGACCAACGCCTTGAGGTCTTTCCATTTACGATATACCACACGTACCTCCCATTTGTAATTCTCTATTTTAGCAGCGAAAGCTCTCTCTAGTTCTAGCATATTTTTATCCTTTTCTTCTGAAAGATTTTGCCATTGCTTCAGTTGTTGACTATGTTTTTCCTCAATATTCTGTATCAGTTCATCTTTCTGCGCAATTTCTCTCTTATAGTAGTCTTCCAATTCTTTGTATTTGTTTTCAATCTGACATTTCTGCCGATTTAGCTCTTTGATGATCTCAATCTCCGCTGTCTCTCTTAACTTTATATCCTCTTTCAGCTCTTCGTTCTCTTTGCTCAAGTTATCCAACTGCTTGATGGTTTCTTCGTGCTTGATTATCAAGTCAGTAGAGTACGGGTTTTCCACAAAATTATTTTTGATCACCATGTCCTGGTATTCGAGCTTGTTTTTGAGCGACTCGATGTAGTTGGCTATGACGGCCACCCTCTTGTAGGTGTAGTTTTGCTGGTCGGGTCCGTAGCTTTTAAGCGCGGAGTACAGAGGTCCCAGAACCGACCGCTGGTGCTTCGCTTCCTTATAGTAGGCCTCCAAAGCGGATTCTACGTTGGCGATCTCATAGTTCAGCTCGTTGTTCTTGGCTACCTCTCGCTTCAGGTTCTGCTTGGTGCTTTCCAGCTCGAGCTTGAGGCTGGCGTTTATTTCGGCTAACACCTCGCTCCTGTCGTCGACGAAATCTGCATTTAAGCATCTGTTACAAGGGTTCTCGCAACCCTTTAACAAATCGACATCCGAACCTGCAATGAGTTGGACAGAGGAGACGGTTAAATCAACAAGGTCGTTCTCCCGATGGTCGTCTGCGTCTTCGGATTTAGTAACATGTATGGTCTTACCTTCGCGCTCAGTCTTCTTGCCTTCGTAGAAAACGCGTTTACTTCTTACTATTCCGTATATTTGGTCGTATATGTCCTTGATTTCGGGGATAACATCCTCTTCTGAATTGCTGCTGAGTTTTCTGGGGGCGACTTTATATTTTTCGTTATCTGCGAGGATGTAACGTAAGATAATTGCTTTATATAGATCAATTTACGTACCTTCCCAGTACTTACTTGCCAACTCAATTGTAACGTTTTGCTCTTCCATATGTTTATTTTATCCCAGTGCTTTTGCTAAGTTACATCAGTTGTCTACCTGCTTATTTTTGTTCAGCTTCAATTACAATGAATCGAAAGCTTTTATGTTGATTAGGGTGCTAGAGTTTAAACTAGAGGAAAACACAACATACCTACACCATCCTGCAGGTTTTATTATGACATTTTTATCAGGAGTAGATAACGTTCTTATCTTATCCAGACTTCCTATATGCAACATATCTTTAAGTAGTCAAACAAGTAAGTCTCTATCAACTAGATGTTTAGGGTAGGAAATCCGTTAGCACCAAACCATGACCAACAAGACAAAGAAGCTGATCGACTCTCTATTCCAAGAACTCGAAAGCAAACACCCCGTAATAAATTTTTTCGAGCTGCTCGGCACCGCCTCGAGCAGCTCGGCCGAAGAAAAGTTAGCACACATATCCAGCTACATTACAGAGCTAGAAATCGAGGTTTCGCTGCGAAATGGAGAGGCGCAGAAGCAACAAGAGGAGATAGAGCGCGTCAAAGAGGACGTAAGGGCGGCTCGAAAGGAAATAGCCGATTTGAAGAGCTCGTTTCACAGAAAAAACGCCGAGAGGGAAGTCGCTTTCAAAGAGATGGAGAATCAGCTGGAAAGGCTCCAGGGTGGGTATACAAACTAACTGGTAAATGATTCAGCTGTTCCTTGCGTTTTAGGACGATTAAAACAAAATCGCAACGGCATGGCAAACGAGAAGGAATACGAAAAGGAAAGAATGGATGCGTTGCAGGCAACTTTGGACAGTCTAAAGCGCGAGTATATGACAGAACTAGAGTCGTTGGCTGGTCATTTTGCAAAAAACGTGTCATTGGGTTGTAAAGACTGTGCAAGGTTACAAAACCACAAAGGCGTTGTAAATGAGCCGGTAGGTAAAGCAGCAAATAAAGAGAGTAGACAACCGCAACAAGTTAGATCGAGCATCACGAAACTAAAATCAGTCGGTGATAAGGAAGAAGCACCTTAGAAGAAAATGTTTTGCACGAATAAAAGGTAGTCAAAGACTTGTAGTTTTTTTTCATTTGCCCCTCACAAATTATAACTGATAATAATTTTATTAACTTGATTTAGCGTACTCTTAAACTAGTGATTGAATAACAAAGACTTTTTAGCAGTACAACCCCGTTAAGAACTCTCCGAAAAGTACTTTAGGCAGCCCTTCCTCCATTGTGTTCCGACGAGTATTTTGTACGGTATAACTTCGTCGAGTATCTCAAAAAGTGTTTTAGACTCTCCGTCATGAATGTTCCGATGAGTATTTTGGATAGTTCAATATTGTGAGGATTCAGCTTCTAATGTGTTTTGTAGAGTATTTTGAATACTCCAGGTCTGTTGCAACTGCTTAAAAGAATATTTTGGACATTCCAACCTTGCCACATGAGTATTTTAACTGCAACTCCATAACAAATATCCTAGAGTATATTTTGCAGGCTTCAAGCTTGCTGAAAGTACTACAAGAAGTATTTTAGACACTCCAGTGTCATTGCGTGTGTCCCAAAGAGCATTAGGGACACTTCGAGAATATTTTGGACAATACAAATCCAATGGGAGCACTTTCAAGAATATTTCAATCGTTCTAAATCCATTGTGAGTGCTCCAGAAAGTATTTTTAACACTTCTACTCTATCGTGAATGTTTAAAAGAATATTTTGTACACTTCAAGTCCATTGTGAGTACCATCGTGGGTGTTTCAAAAAGTATTTTCGACACCTAAAACTTAATATGAGTGCTCCGAAGAGTATTTTGAATATTTCAATCCCATTTAAAGTGTCCCGAAGGATATTTTGAATACTATAACTCGGTCTTTGAGTACGCACGAGAATATTTTGTATGCTCCAGTCCCTAACGTGCTATGATAAGTATTTTGGATACTAAATCTGCTATTTGAAAGGATATTTTATACATAACAATCCAGTTTTGGATGTTTTTAAAAGCATTTCGACATTGGGAGTGCTCCAAAAGGTATTTTAGGCATTAAAAACTCTTCGAAAGTGCTCTAAAGGGCATTTGTACTACAATCTTTCCAGGAATGTTATTAAAGGTAGTTTAGATACCCCAAAGACATCGTGATTGTTCCGAAAGGTATTTTAAACACCACATCCTCGTCGTGGGTGCTTCAAAGGCACTCTAAACTACTATAAAAGTACCCCGAAGAGTATTTTGGACCCTTAAACCCTGTCCAGTATGCTTGAAGGAGTATTTCGACAATATTATATCAATAAAATACGTAAGGGTATTTTAGATACACCAAGTGCATCGTGAGTGTTCCAAAATGTATTTTAGACATTATAACCCCATTATAAGTGTTTCTGAGAGTCTTGGGGTACTCAAAATATCTTTGGAAGTGCTCTAATAAATATTTTAGACACTTTAATCTAGTTGAAAGAACATTTTTGACATTACCGGAGTGATCTGAAGTGTATTTTATACACTCTAGCCTTAAATGTGTTTGCAAGAGTATTTTCGGTACCCTAAATCAGTTGTCAGTGCCCCAAAAGATATTTTGAACACTATAATTTCACCAGTATTGTTTTAAAGGGCATTTTAGACACGTAGACCTCACCAGAAGTGCTCCAAAGTGTATTTTGTACACTGCAACATTAAATATGCTCGTAAAGGTATTTTGAACATCTTAAATCCGTGGTGAGTATTTCTAAGATTACTTGGATACTTAAACCCCGTTTGCGAGTGCTCCAAAGAGTATTTTTGACACGTCAAGCTTATTGAGGAATAGCGAAGTGTATTTTGTACCATTTATCTTTAAACATGCCCCAAAAAATATTTCAACATTTTTTTTGTGACTACATACTAAAGGATGTTTGAACACTTTAACTTCGTCTCAGGTGCTTTATTAAAAGTGCCCCTAAGGGTGTTTTAGACACTATAATTCCACAGAGGTACTCCTAAGAGTATTTTTAGATGCTTCAAATTATTTTGAACAAAGTATTTTTGAACAAAATATTTTGAACGCTGTAACCCCGTGGTGGATGTTTTGAAAATAATTTTGTGCATTCTAACCCTCTCTGGGAGTGCTCTGAAGACTACTTTAGACGCCCAAATCTTCTCGAAAGGGGTCCAAAGTTCATTTTAGACACTACAACTCCAACGGGTGTGTCACTCTAAGTTTGCTGCAAATATTTTTAAGGGTATTTTAAACACTACAGCTCCATTATGCGTGCTTTGAAAAACATTTTGGGAGTGCACTAAATGGTATTTTATACATTTCAACCTGATTGTAGTGCTTCAGAGGGTATTTGAGGCAGTACAACTTTGTCGGTTAGACTAAAGTGTACATAGTACACATTAGGGTATTTGGGACACTGTAACTCGAAAAGTATTTTAGACACTCCAGACCTTAATGTGCCGCCAAGAACATTTAAAATGTTTCTAAGAGCATTTTAAAGATTCGAAATTTGTTGTGAGTGATTTTAATTTTATTATGAGGGTTTTAAGGGGTATTTTGGATACTCCAACCTTGTGAATGCCTTTAAGTATTTCAAAAAGTATTTTAGATGCTCTAAGCTTGTTGAGAGTGTTCCCAAACGTATTTTTGGACATTTGTATCCCGTTGTGATTACTTCAAAGAATATTTTGGACATTCCAACCGCGTCGAAAGTACTACGAAGAATAATTTGTATATTTGCAATTCCATCGGGAGTGCCCCGAAAAGTATTTTAGACCCTCTAGTTCCTAAAAAGTTTTTTGGATGCCCATAGTCTATTGCGAGTGCTTTAAAGGATATTTTCGACACTTCAACCATATCGCGAGTGCTTTGAAGCGTATTTTCGATACTCCAAGCCCATCGTGGATATTTTGAATAGTATTTTGGGCATTCCGGCCCGAGAGTTAAACTTTAAATATGTACCCAAATGCATTTTGGCAATCCTGAGCTTTTTTAAAATACGTTTTGAACAGTACAACCCTGTCGTAGGGTTTTAGAAGTACAATTGAACACTCGATGTTTGAAAGGTATTTTAGACACTTCTAACTCATTGAAAGTTGCATTTTGGACATCCTAAGTCTATTGTGATTGTTTCAAAATATATTTTGTACACTCCAACCTTAAATATGCTCATAAGAGTATTTTAGCCATCCCCAATCCGTCGTAAGTGTTTCTAAGAGCATTTGGATACTCACACCGGTTTGGAAGTGCTCAACTTTCCCAAAAGGGTTTTAAAGATCATTTTCGACACTATAACCTCGTTTATAAAGCACCGAAGTGTGTTTTGTACACCTTAGCTTTAAATGTGACTGGAAGAGTATTTTGAGCACTCCAAGTCCGGCCGAGGGGTATTTGAACATTTCAGCTTCGTCTGAACTACTTCAGAGTATTTTAAACACCATAACTCCAAAGAATATTTTCGACATGTTAGTTTTTAACGTGCTTGAATAAGTATTTTGGACACTTTAAGTTTGAACACTACAACCCCGTCGTGGATACTTCGAAAAGCATTTTGGATACCAAACACACAACCTAAGTGCGTGTGAATGTTTATAAGTGTATATTTTTAAAGCATTTTGGACACTTCAGCCCTCTTTGGAAATGCTCCAAAGGGAATTTTAGACATTATAACTTCATTGGGCGTGTCCTGAAGAATATTTTTGGTGCTCCAGCTTAAATACGCTACTAAGAATATTTTAAACTCCCTAAGTCTGCTGTAAATGTTCGTAAGGGTAGTTTAAACACTACAACCCTATTGTGAGTGTTTTGGAGTGCATTTTGGACACTCGAGCCCTTTATGAGGGTGCTTTAGAGGCTATTTTATTTTTTTACAATTACAGTTTTGTTTAAGGTGGTTTAAAAGGCATTTTAGACACTACAATCTTGTCGGTTATAATCCAAAATGTATTTTGTACCCCGAAGAGTACTTTACACTATTCAAGTCCGTTATCAGCCTTCCGAACACTTCAACCTCGTCGAGAGAGCTCCGAAAGATATTTTAGATACTCCGATCTCGCCGAGAATGTTCAAAAGAGTAATCTATACATTCCAACCTTGTTAAAAGTGTTTTAAAGTGTATTTTAGGCATTACAGCCTCGTGAGGAGTGTTACAAAGCGTAATTTGTAAATTTCAGTTGTAAATGTGCTTCTACGAGTATTTTAGACACTTCAAGTCCATTTAAATGTTCGTAGAGGTATTTTGAACACTTTAACCGCACTGTGAGTATTTAAACCTAATTTGGGAATATTCTGAAGGGTATTTTTGAATATTACAAGCTCGTCCTGATTGTTGCAAAAATGATTTTAGATAATTCAGCTTTTTTAGTACTTTACGCATTCAAAGTCTGTTGTGAGTACTTGCAAGATTACTTTAAACCCTCAAACTTTATCGTGAGCAACCCTGTAATAAATGTATCAGAAAATAGTTTAAACACCCTAACCTCTAATGTGCCCCGAAGAACATTTTAGTCTATCGCGAGTGGTTCTGAAAGCACTCGAATATTGTGAATGCTAGTATTTTGGACATTCCAATTTTAATGAAAGTGTTTTAAAGAGAAATTTTTATATTAATCTTATTCTGACTGGTCGAAGGGTATTTTGAACTCTCTAGTAGCGTTGCATATATTGTGCTCCAAAGAGTATCTTAGACACCCTATACCCGTTGTGAGTGTTGTAAGGTATGTTTAAACATTCTATTTCGGTTAATAATGTTTCTAAGACTATTTTAAACACTTTCAGCACGTTATAATTGCTCTGAGGAGTATTCTAAACATTCCAACCCCATCGAAAATGTCTCGAAGAATATCTTAAGACACTCCAGCTCCCAAAGTTGCTTGGAAGAGGATATTCTTTTGGAAATGTGTCTTGTAAGAGGACAACACCGATAGTGTCTTTTCTTAAAATGAATGAGCTGTGGTAGTTTGGCTGTCTTAGGGTGTAAGTTGAAGTAAGGACCTTTTTTAGCATTGAAATGCGATGTCCCTTTTCTTAGAAACTAAGAAACAGACATAATAGAAAAACAAATAGATTTTTCTTCTAAAGACAAGTTAAAGAAAAAAGAAATCTAACTTGGATACCTTGGGAGGAAACATTTGTGCCTTGCTTTTAATTTGTTTGGTGCTTTTACTCTTTTATGACTAAGTGAACGAACTTTGCATCTGGAGCGTGAACATTTTAAAGATTTTTTTAAAATAAAGTATCGGAGATGATCGTTCTCATCATAGCATGTATTATAAATGAATCTCTTGGAAATTTTAAGCATTTGGGAATGGGGGGGGGGGGGTTAGAAACTCTTGCTTTTAGTTAGACGAACGTTTTCTGTTTTGGTCACCAAGATGAGCGTACTTGACCTTGATATCGAAGATTTGTACTTGTCTTTGCACTTTTGCAGTTTTAATTATGTGTAACTGTTTAGCGCATAAACCAAAAAAGACTTTGTTATTCTTTGTATTTGTTTGATTAATCTATACTACAAATCATTTGAAAATGTATTTACCTTATTTTCTTGCTTGACCAACATCTTAAGCTCTTTCCATTTACGATGAACAACAAGTATCTCCCATTTGTAATTCTCTGTTTTAGAGGTGAAAGCTCTCTCTAGTTCTACCATATTTTTATCTTTATCTTCTAAAAGATTTTGCCATTGCTTCAACTGGTGATTATGTTTTTCCTCAATATCCTTGATCAGTTCATCTTTCTTTGTAATTTCTCTTTTATAGTAGTCTTCTAATTCTTCACATTTATTTTCAATCTGAAATTTCTGCCGATTTAGCTCTTTGATGATCTCCATTTCCGCTGTCTCCCTTCTCTTAATATCCTCCTTTAGCTCTTCGTTCTCCCTACTCAAATTATCCAGCTGCTTGAGGGTTTCTTCGTGCTTGATTTCCAAGTCGGTGGAGTACGGGTTATCCGCAAAATTGTTTTTGATCACCATGTCCTGGTACTCGAGCTTGTTTTTGAGCGACTCGATGTAGTTGGCTATGATGGCCACCCTCTTGTGGGTGTAGCTTCGCTGGTCGGGTCCGTAGCTTTTAACCGCGGAGTACAGAGTTCCCAGAACAGAACGTTGGTGCTTCGCTTCCTTATAGTAGGCTTCCAAAGCAGATTCTATGTTGGCGATCTCATAGTTCAGCTCGTTGTTCTTGGCTACCTCTCGCTTCAGGTCCTGCTTGGTGCTTTCCAGCTCGAGCCTGAGGCAGGCGTTTATTTCGGTCAACACCTCGTTCCTGTCGTCAACGAACTCTGCATTCAAGCATCTGTTACAGGGGTCCTCGCAACTCTTTAACAGATCGAGATCTGGGCCTTCAATGAGTTGGACAGAGGAAACGATCGACTCAACAAGGTCGTTCTCCCGATGGTCTTCTGCATCTTCGGATTTAGTAACATGTATGGTCTTACCTTCGCGCTCAGTCTTCTTACCTTCGTAGAAGACGCGCTTACTTCGTACTATTCCGTATATTTGGTCGTATATGTCCTTGATTTCGGGGATAACATCCTCTTCTGAATTGCTGCTGAGTTTTCTGGGGGCGACTTTATATTTTTCGTTATCTGCGAGGATGTAACGTAAGATAATTGCTTTATAGACATCAATTTACGTACCTTCCCAGTACTTTCTTGCCAACTCAATTGTAACGCTTTGCTCTTCCATATGTTTATTTTATCCCAGTGCTTTTGCTAAGTTACATCAGTTGTCTACCTGCTTATTTTTGTTCAGCTTCAATTACAATGAATCGAAAGTTTTTGTGTTTAAACTAGAGGAAAACACAACATACATACACCATCCTGCAGGTTTTATTATGACATTTTTATCAGGAGTAGATAACGTTCTTATCTTATCCAGACCTCCTATATGCAACATATTTTTAAGTAGACAAGCAACCTAGATATTCAGTGTGAAAACTAAGTTACCACCAAACCATGACTAACAAGACAAAGAAGCTGATCGACTCTCTATTCCAAGAACTCGAAGGCAAACACCCCATGATTAAATTTTTCGGGCTGCTCGGAACTGCCTCGAGCAGCACGGCTGAAGAAAAGTTAGCACACATATCCAGCTACATTACAGAGCTGGAAATCGAGGTTTCGCTGCGAAAGGGAGAGGTGCAGAAACAACACGAAGAGATCGAGCGCGTCAAAGAGGACCTAAGGGCGGCTCGGAAGGAAGTCGCCGATTTGAAGACCTCGTTTCACAGAAAAAACGCCGAGAGGGAAGCCGCTTTCAAAGAGATGGAGAATCAGCTGGGTGGGTATACAAACCAGCTGGCATATTATTCAGCTCTTTTTTGTGTTGTAGGGCAATTAGAACGAAATCACAACGGAATGCCAAACGAAAAGGAATACGAAAAGGAAAGAATGGATGCGTTGCAGGCAACTTTGGACAGTTTAAAGCTCGGGTACATAACAGAACTAGAATCATTGACTGATGGTTTTGTAAGTAACGTGTCATTGGGTTGCAAAGACTGGGTGAGGTTACAAAACCACAAAGGCGTTGTCAATGAGCCGGTAGGTAAGGCAGCAAGTAAAGAGAGTAGAAGAGAAGGCTCCTTTCGACAACCGCAAGAAGTTAAACCAAACATCTCGAAACTAAAATCAGTCGGTGATAAAGAAGAAGCAGATTGAAAAAAAATGTGCAGCGCGAAGAAATGTCATCACAGATTTCTTTTTTCATTCACCACTAATAAGTTCAATTTATATAACCGTAATCTGAAACTACTGAATGATTGACAATTGAATGTGAATGTTAATCCTAATAAAATTCTTGCCTTATTTGGAAATGTATATTTTGGGCATCTTAATTTGAATGAAAGTGCTCCTAATAATATTTTGGATACTAGAACTTTACTGAAAGTTCCACGAGGAGTATTTTAGCACGCACAGTCTTTAATGTGTCTTGAATACTATTTTGGACAATGTCACCTCATATGGAGTGTCTTAAAAAGTATTTTAAACACTCCAAGTCCGTCATGGATGTTCCGAGGAGTATTTTGGACACTTTAAACCTAGTAGACATAGCTTTGAAGGACATTTTAGACACTTCAGCTTCTAATGTCTCTTAATAAATATTTTGAACTCTCTATGTGCGTTGTAAGTACTTAGAAGAATATGTTGGACGTTCCAATCTAACTATAAGAGTTTTTAAACAATCTAACTCTGTAATAAATCTTCTGTTAAGTATTTGTTAGATATGCCTCAAGGTATATTTTGGACACTCCGGCATCGTTCAGCGTGTTCCAATAGCTTTGGAATGTATAAAATGCTCTTGAACACACTCACAATAGAGTTGTACTGTCTAAATATTCTTCGGGATACTTTTCACTGGAAAGGCATGTTCCTAATATTTTTTGGAAGCTTTGAAAAGTATTTTCAATATTTCAACCCTATCTTGAGATCTTAGAAGAATAATTTGTACATTTCAAGTACACCGTGAGAGTTCTAGAGTATATTTTTGACCTTACATACCCTTCGTGAGTGTTTCTAATTGTAGAAATATTTTAGACTCCTAAAACTTATTATGAGTGTGAATATTCCGAAGGGTAGTTTAAATATTCAGATCTTTTAAGGTGGCTCAAAAAATAATTTTGTTTTCAAATATTTTATAGAGTATTTTAGACACTTGAGTTCCTAATGTATCCGGATAAGGATTTTAGACACTCCAATCCGACGTGATTGTCCAGAAATGTATTTTGGGTCTTATAACCTCGCCAAGAATGTTTCAAAGAGTATTTTAGACACTCCAGCCTCTTGTAAAAGTGCCCCAAAGAGTATTTCAGACTTTCCAACCTCTCCGAATACGCTCTAAAAGTATATTTAACAATACAACCCATCCAGAAGTGCTCCAAAGATTATTTTGTACACTCTAACCTTAAATATGTAGGTATTTCACGTAGCCCAAGTCCATCGTGAGTGTTTTAAAACATATTTTGGATACTACAACCCCACCTAGGTATTTAGAAGAGCATTTGAACACTCAAACCCCCTTTTGAAGTTTTCCAAAAGGTATTTTAAACTCTTCAAGTCTGTCTAAAGTGCTCCAAAGAGGATTTTCGACACCGCAATCTTTCCGGGAGTGCTTTGAAGTGTATTTTTCACACTCCAATATTAAATTTGCTCCTAAGGGTATTTAAGACATTCCGGGTTAGTCGTGAGTGTTTAGAAGACACACAGTTTGAACACGATAACCCCGTTGTAAGTACAGCACAACCGTGTCGGTTTTGCTCCAAAGTGTATTTTAAACACTCCAAGTCTATTGTAAATGTTTAATTTTAAATACACCAACATTGCCATGAACACTCCAAAGAGTATCTTGAGTAATCCAAGCTTATTGTTAGTGTTTCTAAAAGTATTTTGGATGCCCAAACCCGGTCGCAAGTGCTCTAGGGAGTATTATTGATACTTCAACTCTGTTAGAAGTTTTGGAAATAGTATTTTTAACACTTCATCCTTTGACATTCTTGAAATAATATTTTGAACATTCCAAGTCCTCCGTGGGTGTTTGGAAGTTATATTTTCAACACTAGAATCTGGTTGTGAGTGTTTAAAAGTTTATTTTGGACACCCTAATTCTATTACGGGTACTCCGACGGGTATTTTGGATACTTTCATCCTGTTGGAAGTGCCCAAAGTGATATTTTAATCACTATAACCTCATGTAGAATGCTTTGAAGTGTTTTTTTACATACTACAGCTCCTAATGTGCTTTGAAAAGTATTTTTGGCAAGATCGACGTGAGTGTTTTTAAGGGTATTTGTTCTCCAATGGGTATTTAGAGGAGTATTTTGGATTCCCCGACCCTCTTTGAGAGTAGTCTAAAGGATACTTTAGATACTACAACCACGTTTGCTGCGCTCCACAGGGAATTATAGATACTACAACCTTATTGAGAGTGTCCCAAAGAGTGCTTTTAAGTATACCACCCTTAAAGGTACCACTAAAAATATTTTGGACACTAGTGTTTTGAAGGGCATTTTGGACATTATACGCCGTCGTCGGTGTTTTGAGGGGTACTTTGTACACTATAACCTCATTGAAAGTGCTCTTAGAGTATTCTGGACATTTTAGTGATATAAGATGTGATTAGGAAGATAGATTAGAGAAACCAAAAGATTAAAAGGGAAACGTTAAGGGTGTTTTACTTTTGTTGGCCCTAATCAACGTTATTTTAGTAGAACGGAGTTGACGTCATATGCCGTTATAGCATTTATTCTCGGGTAGTCGATGTAAATTCAGGTTTCTTCTCCCACCCTAGGTATCAAAATAATAGGAATAATCCATGGAGATGAATAAACCATGTACTTCGTTGGAGTTTCACGTCTTTAAAATACCACATGATTAAATATTAGTTGTTTGTACAGACGAGAACGTTGACTGATAATCAAGTGGGTGGTTTCGTTTAGCTGTAATCTCAGGCCTGATGGTCCGCCAAAGTTAATGCGAGAATAATGGATTCTCTTTGGGCACCTTGCAACATGAGCGCAATTTATTGTCTAGATTTCTGTTAAGTTGACTTGTAATATTCACCAAGGCAGATGGGTTTGGTTATAAAGTCGACCGAAACGCAATTGTAAAAATACTCAGTACTGAGTTCTTGATGTATTGTTGACATCATTGACGTGTAAATTCCTAAGACTGAGCCTCTACCTTTTCTTCTCTTGGACGCTCTATTTGGTGTGTATTAAAAGCCCTTCTATCATAGTAAAAGCTTGAATGGTAAGTTAGGTGTTCATTGTTGCCTAAACGTGTCAAATCAGGTGCAGCCAAGTTTTACGCATTGCAATAAACTTACCGTAGTGTTTTACGATATTGCCAATAGCATCCACACTCTTGGGCCACTCTACAATGGTTGTCTAGTCTTAGAAGTCAGGATGCACTGAAACATCTGCAGCGCGCGCCAAAGGGTTAGATAGTTGGTTCAGGTGACTCGGTAACAGCCCTGGTTGTGACCCAAGCTGTCATTGGCTGACGATCTTCTTTCTCTTGAGTTGTTCGATGGCAACAGCCAAGTAGAGGGCGGAGCTCATATCGAAGATTTTTTTCCTTATCCTGATCCGCCTTATGGAGAGGACGAGGATTGCTTGGTAGAAGAGTTTTGTCTTGGAATTATCCTCTAGCTTTAGATAACTCCTGTGAAAAAGCGAGTCGCCCATAGCATGGTGAATAAAAATATCACCAGTTTTCTTTTTGGTCGACATTTAAAAAGGTCTTTGCGTACTGTCGGCCAGTTTTTTTCATGGAGGACGACTGAATGGGTTGTAGTATTAGGCCTGAGGCTCTACATTTCTATATCTGCACCTCCTTTCTGTTGCTGAGGCGTTAGAGGTGGGTAATAAAGATGGCGGAGACATCATATCGTCAGCACGACGGCGAACTTTGTTTGGTTGCTGATTTTTTTGCGCCCAAGGTTGTATTCTGACAATGAGGGCAAAAATGATAAGCGCGAGCGGTGTCTGGCCAGAAGCTGATAAAAGCTGCTTGGATTTATCTTCAAGTGCAGTCCTCAGTGCGCTTCACAGATGCTAGAATATTAGAACACTGTGAGGCGGAACCGGGGGTATGTTCGTGGTTCTCAACAAGTTTCTGAAAAACCGGTCTCGGAAAGACTGACGGGCCAGCCTTGTAGCTGTCGCTAGTTGCCCCGGCCGCCCAAATTGTTTCTACCACCCAAGCTGCTCCACCCACCCTTGCTGCTTCAATCATCGCCGCCGCTCCGTGGTCGCCTCCACCTTCCCTGTTGGAGAGCGATTCCTAGGCCCTCATCAACGAAAAGCATAATTTTCCCCCCTCTCTCCCGCCTCCAGCACCTGCAACCACCACCACCAATAACGCCTTCAAGGTCCTGAGCGATCTTGAGAAAGTCAAAATACCCTATAAGATGCCAGCCGTTTCCAACCCCCACCAGAACATACCAGTCCCTGCAGAAAACCCCCCCCCTACACGACAATCACATAGCGTTCTTGAAGGCTAAGAACCTAGCGGATGGTATTTCTATATTGTTCACTACAGCGAACAACTACAGACGGCTGATTTGCTACCTCAGCAAAGCAAAGATCCCCTTTCTCTTTCATCAAATAAGTCCCGGAGAAGTACTCTTGGAGAACGAATTTCTAATCCTCACCGTGAGAAGGATGAGGAAGGTTTTCGACTGTTGCTCCATGCACCTAGGCAAAACAAATATTCTATCAGAAAAGCGAGACAGTGAGCTAGTGCCACCGTTTTATCGCTTCGGCCAAGCGCAGCGCTGCTGTCGCGTTACCTCGAAGTGCTGCTAGGAACTCCATCCAGTCGTTTTTATTAAATTGTCTAGAATTAATTCTAGAAACAAGGTGATGAAACAAGATGACGCAGGTTGGGCGGGTTTTATTTCTGTTTCAGATTTCTCGTAGAATTTTACATCTTGGATTTCTTCGCAAATAAATATAATGGTTGTCGCTAAAAAGCTTATAAAACAGAATTTGATAAAATAAAAATGCACTTTAGCTTCAATCTTTATCACTTCGGTTATCTTATCTTTTTTAAAATATTAAGACGCACTCCAACCGCGTTAGCCATATCCAACCACAAAAACTGTGGTTATCGTGGCAAGGCAAGTATGTTAATATAAATACAACAAAGAGGTAAACCAACAAGTTGCAGTGCGCAGCCCTCCACAAACACTATGCAGGACGCACTTCAACAAATCAACCACGAGATAACGATTGCCCACCGCACGATATCCGAAACAGCCCAAAGTAAAAGAGCGTCGCTATTCAGCTCGCTCTACAACCAAATGCTGAAAATCGCGCAGGAAGACGCGGGGCACGATGTGGTGGCGAGGTTCCGGGGCATCTGCCGCTGCTGCTCGCTAATGCTGAAGAGCTTCGACGACCAGGAGAGCCTCATAAAGCGGAAGAACGTGGAGATCAAAAACCTGTACTGCGAAAACCACAGCTTGAAGCGCATGCCAAACAGCGCGCGTGTCGACCCCGACTGCCGCGAAGAACTGGTGAAGAAGGACGCCTACATAAGGAGCCTGGAGGAGCGGCACGCGCACCAGTGCGAGCTTAACGAAAAGCTGAAGGCACAGCTCGACGAGCTGCGCGAGAAGCATCCCGCTCAAAACCAAGAAAAACGGGAGTTTAAAGGGCCTGAAGCCCGTCAAGAGCTGCAGGAGAAGGAACAAGAAATAGAAAACCTCAGAATTCAGCTCATGGTAGCGCAAAAGGCGAATGAAGGTTTGAAGATCGTTTTGGAGAACTTGGTGGTCGCGCAAAGCCAGAGAGCAGAATCTTCAGGAGTTTCGACCAAAGTTGGCGTTACTAACAAATCTGAGTGTGATAATGAAGATGTCTACAAAGAGGGTGTATCGCGACAGAAGAACACAAAAGGAGACAAAGAAGAGGCAGTTTAATCCACGTTTATAAATTTTTTATTGTTGATTCGTAATTTATACATTTTGTCGCTAAATAAAGTCACATTATGAAAACAAGCCACTTAATAACTTCAGTTTGGTTTGAAGCTACGATATACTCGTTCAAATCTATGCTTATCTAATCTTCCGCACAAATGTATATGGCCATGCATTCGTGCGAACTGTTCGGCAGTTTCGAACTGAGCATCCGTTAATTTAGAGATTTATCACCACTGGCCCGACTAAATCAGCAACGATGGCAAGTTCGGACTTCAAGAAGTCTCTAATAAACAGATACAAGTCTGTGGACTCTGTCATGACCTTCAGTGACCAAAATGATCTCTGTACGCAAACCGAAGCACACTCTATAGGTGAGTAAATAAACCCAAATAAAAAAATTTAGTTTCAGGGCGTTACGCAGGCTCATCGCAAAGTACAAGATCTTTTCTGTCTGAAAAAGTAAGTGAGGTTTTTTATTTAGTGGAAAAATTCGAAATCCAATAAAAAGCAAATAAGTATGAGCCAAAGAAATTAAAATATAAACAAATAAAGATAACAAAATTCTCCATTGAAGATAACACAATACATAAAATATTTTGTAAATAAAGCAGCTTGTGAACATAACAGGAACAACTTGGGAAAAATCTTTACTAGATCTTTCAACATCATCACCATAAATTGGAAATCGAACTGTAATTCGTGCAGTAAAGATGCAAACACAGTTCACTTGTTGCAGTCTTTGGTGAAAGGTGCGCAATCAGGGTATTTTGAAACATAAAGAACCAAATGGAGGTCTCTTCTTATGTAAGAAGACCAATAAAAAACATTGAGAAAAATGGGGCAAAGATGTTCTACTAACCGAAAAATTACAATTAGCTATAATGCTAAGCTTTAGCCTATTAATTGTACCCTTCAATTTGGTCCCTAGTTTGCAACCACGAAAATCTTACAAAGGTGCGATTTTGGAAGAATAGGTCATTTGTAAGTTCTTACGAAAGATTCGAATTTTTTTAGGGAGAGTTTACCTCGTCTTTTTGTGGTGAAAATGAAAAATAGTTTTATTTTAATACACATTTGGTAAGGTAGAAGGCCAAAGAAAATTTTTTTATTTTAGGTATAGAACCGTACGAGCCGCTAGAACAGCCTGTGACCAAGACGGAATTCGCACTCCCACAACAAAGCGTCGAGCTTAAAGACAGCCGGGAGGAGATAGACAACTTGAGGCACGTGCTGGAGGAGAAAACCCGGGAGCTCTCGTTAGTTACGCAAGACCTAGCGGCCGCGAAGCTGGAGCTCGAGCGGAAGCAGCAGGAAGTTTCGGAGGCGAGAGAGAAGGGCAAGCAGGACGCGCACGAGATGCTGCTGGAGCTGAAGGCGCAGCTGGACCAGACGCGGCAGCGCCTGCGGGATGCTGTGGTCCACATCGACGAAGAGCGCAAGCAGGGCGCTGCTTGCAAGGCGGAGGCGGCCAGCTTGAGAAAGACGCTGGAGGACTCCAAGAAGATAGAGGCGCAGCTGGAGAGGTTCCTCAGGGAGGAGACCGAGAAGAACAAGAAGCTGCGGGAGCAACTGGAGTTTCTGGTCTACAAGACGAACGAGGAGAAGGACTCGCTCTCTCGCAAGTTCCGCGAATTCAGGGACAGCGCTGCCTGTTTGATGCGCACATGTGAAGCTCATTCTGAAGAGATTTCCAATTTGAAAAAGAGTAGGAAGGAAGAATGACGTGTGTAATTTAGACTACTAGATACTTAAATGATTAAAAGACAAATAAGCAACTTTTCTGTGTGATTTTATATGATAAGACGCTTTTAGACCAACTTTCTTCAAACAATTGTTTTTTTTACTTTATAGAACAATCAAAGTGTAGACTTTTAGGATATGAACGGTACACTTGGTGCTCACCTCTCTTGTAATTTAGAAATCACATGTTATCGTTACACTACATGCTATGGTCATAATTTTCAAATTAAAAATAATTATCCAAATTTTTAATTCCCTAAGATAAATCGGTGGTAAGCACCCCGGTTCAGCCGTCGTTAGGTACTGGTGTGGCGACCTTTTCGCCCTTGAACCGCTTTATATCGCGGCGGCATGCGGACCTTTTGATATCAGCTACGTTTTGCCGTCGCACACACAAACGGCGTGGGCTTTTGCCCCGCGAGCATTCATGCCCCGCAGCGCGGCCAATACAGTCGTGTCTTAACCCGCATACATACATTCGCATTTCATGCCCCGCGGCTCGACCACTAAGGTCGTGTCTTACCCCGCATTCATTCATATTCATGCCCCGCGGCTCGGCCACTGAGGTCGTGTCTTACCCCGCATTAATTCGCATTCATGCCCCGCGGCTCGGCCACTAAGGTCGTGTCTTACCCCGCATTCATTCATATTCATGCCCCGCGGCTCGGCCACTGAGGTCGTGTCTTACCCCGCATTCATTCATATTCTTGCCCCCCAGCTCGGCCACTAAGGTCGTGTCTCAGTCCGCATAAATTCGCATTTCGCATCCCCGCAAATATTCACGCATCGCAGCTCGGCCAATTTGGTCGTGTCTCAACATCCCGAAGATACCAGATCCGCAACGCAGAGGCGGCTAGCTTGGAATCGCCGACGAAGCCGAAGCCGAAGCCGATTCAGGTGAGCGATTTGGCAATTCTTTGGTAGATATCATTAGCCGCCCCCATCCGTTAACGCGACGGCCGTTTAAGGGACGATTTGGCCTTATCGGCTGACCTTCCACTACGGGCCGTACTACGTTTTCACACCGCACCACGAGAGCGGCTATTTACACGCCTGCCTCTCCATTTTTTGGTCCTTACGAGCCGCATCGGTATCGTATCCAACACCGCATCCACGAGAGCGGCTATTTACACGCCTGCCTCTCCAGGTACTTCACCATTGAAGAAACGCTTCAAACAGCAACCAGTTTAGACAAATCATCACCGTATCCAGACCGTTCCAGGATGGATGAACCAACGAACAAGATGCAGAAGAGGATGACCGGTGTATTGCGGCTGAAGATGGACGTCTTGATCCATATGCAAAAGATAGTGATCTGGCCTTCTAGATGGAAGCAAAAGATACATCAGCCAACAGTTGCCGATTGGCGTAAACAATCCTGTTCAAAGGATGCCAAATGAAGAACTGCAACTTGTCGACTGGTCTTCTGGTCTGGTTTGGATTTTGGATTGGTTTTGGATTTTTACCTCAACCGTCAACTTAGCTACCACCTGTCGATTTGAAGATATCGAAAGAAACGCGTCGATCTAAAAAAGGGAGGACCAGACCCGGAAGAAGACAGCGAGATCGGTCGTCTTGGTATCGGGCTAAGAGGTGAAGATCGGGTCTCGCAGATCAACGAAAGAGATGCCGTCTATTGGTAGAAGAGACTCCTATCAGTGTTGCCGCTTGATCTTCCCCTCTGTAACGCAGCTTTTTTAAGGCAGTTCTCAAGAATGAAGAGTTGAGGTGAGTTTGCGAGGTTGTATTCAGTACTCAGATGCACTGCGGTACAGCTCTAATGCATAGAGCCTTGGATGTCATCCATGGTCTAAAAAAAAACTTTGCAGAGGGTGGGGAAAACTGCTGCTATCAAGATGTAAACTTTCGTTCTAATGGCAGTCAGAAGTGTCACATCTTCCTGAGTTGTAGAGCAATACCCGCTACGCTTCCATACTTGGATTTCTGGCAACGTTATGGCTAGAGCTAAAGGCATATTTCGGCCCATAGATGTATTTTAAGAACCGATCGGCAGAATAAGGGGGTTTGGCTCCAAGCTCGGGCCTTCGGTGGGAGAAAGCGGCAACTAAATCCAACGATCGATAGTACGCCAGGAATTGACAAAGTGGTGTATCAGCCGGAAGAAACACCACGAAGCTTCCAACAGCACTAATAGTCGTCCAGTAGAAGTTACCCCCAGTACTTATGCAAATCAAGCTAATGGTAGTGATGGACCTTCTCAACATTAATAACCAATGCACCTTTCTCTTCTACCATGGAGCTTTTTTTGTTGAGTAAAACAACACTGTTCTTGAAAAAGAAGTTAAGAAGAGAATTTTGAACTCAAGAAGATTGAGACTCTATGAAAATAAGCTGAATAGAAGGACATATAAAGCTGGAATAACAAGAAGAACATCAAACAACTGAAGAAACCTAGCTCTGAAACCTTGGTGATTCGAGAGAGATAGCAAAGTTACATTTTCCCCTGAAGTTTTCCTTCTTCTAATTGAAGAACAATTTAAAGTAAGCTAAAATGCCCATTTTTAATTGGCGCGTCATGAAGGTTGAGGTTCGATTCTCGCAAGCACGGCCATTTCGTAGAATAAACAAGGATAAGTTCCGGTTATCAAAAACGATAAGAGGATAGCAAGCTGTAAATTATTAGAAGACTGCGAGGTGCGGATGTCGCCTGATAAGAGTTATCAGCATTATCGCGAATTAGGCAAGGAAAACTGCTAAAAAATAAAATTTGTCTTCCAGAAACAAAAATATTCAAATAAGAGAGGGCTAGACAGTCAGTTGGATTGATTTTGAAAGCCCAAAAAACTTGCATTCAACTTAAGTAGTAACTTCTCTATTTTTCTTAGAAAAACCCATATAAAACAGAGAACGTCTACTATCTTTTAGGTGTAAGATCTTAAGCTTTGTCATCTGATCCTCTGTTCGAATGTTTTGAACTGGCAAAAAATTGATAAAAATCTTCTCATCATATAACTAGTTGAAGTTGCCAGGCAAATTACTATTCTGGTCTTTATCTTTCTTTATTGTATATTTAGGTTACTTCTTATGATTTAAAGTTTATTGACAATAAAGATATTTGAATAGGTATGACGCAAAACTAAAAACTAACACCAATAGAGTATACTTAACAAAAAAGAGAAAAACTGGTGCGGGTGATGAGGTTTGAAGATGGCCATACATATCTATCTTTTCACTAATGAAAGGCGTTGTTTGCGGATTTGTTAGTCTGGCAATGGAGAATGGAGAGGACTACATTGCAAAATGTTAAATTGAGTCTTAATATTGTTGTGGAAGCATTCTTTTAAGGTGTCTAGTGGAAGTAAATGAGCAAATCACATTTTGGGTGCTATTTGTGGTTTTGGCTTCTCAACCTGAAAGGGTAAATTAACCAAAGTAAAGAAGCAGTTTTACTCTTGGGTTAAGAGTCAAATTCAAAATGGAAGGGAAGCTGTAGCGGTGGATGCACAAACGGACTGCTCGTAAAATGTGAAACCAAAAGTGGTGTGTACTAATTCGTAGGTCTAGTATAATGATTTTGTTATTTTTGCATTTTGCAGCCAGCTGTTGGAGGGGAGGTCTCAGTACTATACCACTATGTGACGAAACCTTGGCCGCAATTTTCAAACTTGTGCAATCTTCTCTCAAATCCAAACTCCTTCAATCAACTTTATGGTTTGATCGATCAACGAATTTTATTAATGAGCTTTAGCTTGTTTACTTTTCTTAAGTTCCAAATTTGTCAATGATTGAAAACTCGATTGATTCCAGAATAAGACAATTTCTCTTCAGATCTTAAGAATGAAGGACTTTTTGAAAAATTTTGCTAGTATAAGACTCTAAAATCAGTAAACAAGAATTTTTATTACTTCTGGAGTCGGAAGATTCAGTCTCGTCGACTAATTAATCTTTCTGCTGCTTGTAGCTTCCATTCTATGACTTGAGTCAACAGTAAATGACATAGTCTGATCTTTTACAGAATTTAATCTTGAATAAGTGCGCTATGCTAAAATTAGTTGATGATTGAGAACCTTATCGTATAACCTTTTGAAGGTCTATTAAACTATGCAAGTATTAAAAAGATACCAAAAGATCTTTTGTATGATTAACCTTAAGTCAGTACACCAAATTGGAATTAAGCGATAATTATGATCTTCCAGGTCAAGAAGGCTAAAAAAATAGCAAAGGTGTTAGCATATTATTTAAAATTATGATGTTGATCAACAACTGAAAGCTTTATGATATTTAGAGTGAGAAAACTCAACACTAGCAACTCTACAAATATTAAAGAACACTGAAATATGACCCTAAGATATTCCAAAATATGAAGGACATATTCAAAACTTGTTCACTTGTTTCAAAAATAAAAATGTGAACTTGTCGGCTCACTACTTTTGACTCAAAGATCTTAAGAGTAAAAGAACTAACTGAATTTATTATAAGATACTAAAAGATTAGACTGTGGTTAAGGATTTCCTTTTTAACTAAACAAAAACAACCTTGTTGATTCACTAATCTTTTAAAAGCTGTTAAGTTGTACAAATATTAGAAGATACTGATCTTGAGTTAGTGCTTTAGAATAAAAAATGTAAGCCTTTCCAATTTTGACTCGAAACTCTAAAGTCTCGTTGTGTGTTGTCAGTTTCGAATGCTACACTGGCCTTCCTTCGATGTCCTTTCGAAAATTGGATTCAGATCAATCTGATTCACTTGGGAAATATTTCTGACCTTTTCTAGAATGAGGAAATTTAATTGCTTTGGCTCGCTGTGTGCTATAATTGTTTTTGGTTTTTTTCTCCCAGTGGTGGTTTAACTTTCTTGACTCGTCAAGAATCTACTTCTTCAAGTTGTCGGATAAGGTTTTGGGCAATCAAATTTGAGTGACTTGAACATTTTTTTGTTGGTGCTCCAAAACCAATTTGACGTATAGAACTTCTCATATCGTCCTTCTAGCAGAGATGGAACTCTATGGTGATTATCATATTGCCCTATTTTATCATAGAGACTAAAACAAACGCTTCCTGTCTTCCACAGCTATAAATAGTTCAAATAGGGGTACAAAATAAATTGCAATCACAATTTTCAATTATTTATTAATAAAAAAATGGTATTACAGAACAAAAACTGAACCGTAAACCTTAAATAATAATTCTGTTCAAGTAAAGTTTTAAACAATTATTACTGATATCCCTATCAATTTTTATGAAGTCCTGCGATAAAACTAAACACAAAGTCTAAAATTCGATTTCCTCTTTGCGGATGACGCATCACGTTAAAATACTGAGCAAAGTCATTACCGGCATAAGCTTTCTAACTCTCTTTTCTTTTCTACGAGCTCATCGTAATCATTCACACTGAGGTTTTTTAACCATTCGCTGATTTCCGCACATTTATCGTGTAATTCCCGTTTCGCATCCTCATCTTCCATGTTTACCGCTTGAATGCAAGCTTTGGTGTGAAGAAGCTCCAAGCCGTACCTTTCCTCGTAGAACCTCTTCCGTCTTTGTTCCTCCTCGCGAAGCTGCTCCATCTGCCCGACTTTGAATTGTATTTCCTCGGGGGTGAGCCCCTGCCGCTTAACGTCTATTTGTATGGAGCTCTCGTTGTCCGCACCCACTTCCGAAGCCGTGACGCTAAGCATCCCTTCGAAGTCAATCCGGAAGCAAACGTCGATCTCCACGGAGCCGGCCGCAGCCCTGCGCAGTCCTGTCAGAGTGAACTTCCCGAGCTCGAAGTTGTTTTCCACCAGCGCGTCCTCTCCTTGGAACACCAAAATGCAGGCGCTCTCCTGGTTGTCATGGGCGGTTTGGTACCTCTTGGTGAATTCGGTCGGAATCGACGTGTTGCATGGGATGATCACGCTGCTGTATATCCCCTGCTCGGCTATGCCCAACGACAGCGAGATGACGTCTAGCACTTCCAGCTTGTTCCCCAACAGGTTGGTCGCGTGGATGGCCGCGCCGTAGGCCACGGCCTCGTCGGGGTTGACGCCCTTGTTCACCCTGTCCTCCCCGAAGAACTCTTTCAGCATCTCCTGCACTTTTGGGATTCGGGAGGACCCCCCGACCAGCACCGCCTCGTCGATTTGTTCCTTGGCCAGCCCCGAGCTTTCCAAGCAGTCTTTGACGATGGCCAGAGTCTTCTGGAAGATTTCCGCGTTGAAATCCTCGAACGCCTCCCTGGTGATCGACGATATGTAATCTTTTCCCGATAAGTTGAGGAGCTCAATTCCCACAGACACTCTGTTGCCGGAGAGCCGCTTCTTGATTTTCTCGCAGCTGTTCTTCAGCCGCCTGATTTCCGCCTCGCTCTCGTTGATTTTCTCCCCATGCTGCTGCTCAAAGTCGCGCTTGATGTATTCGACCAGGTTCAAGTCGATGTCTATTCCGCCCAGGTGCAAATCTCCCTTGGTGCCTTTCACCTCGCACTTCCCCCTGCCGACAGTCACGATGGACACGTCGAAGGTGCCGCCGCCGAAGTCGTAGATCATCACGTTCCTCTTATAGCGCTTCTTGTCCGCGTAGCTGAACGCCAAAGCAGCAGCCGTCGGCTCGTTTATGATGTTCACCTTCTTGAACCCGGCGAGGGTGGCGGCCAGGATGGTGGCCTCTCGTTGAAATTCGTTGAAGTAGGCCGGGATGGTCACTACCACGTTGGTTACCTCCTTCTGCAGGTAAGCTTCGGCGAGGTACTTCAGCTTTTGTAGCACGAAGGCGCTTATCTCTTCGGGATAGTAATCGGCCTCTTTGCCTTGGCACTGCACCCTCACCTTTACCAGCCCATCCTTTTCGACCACTTGGTACGGCAGTCTCTGCACATCCCTCTGCGTCAGCTCATTGCTGAAGCGCTGCCCTATTAGGCGTTTTACTTCTGCAAAAAATCGCATTGACAGCTGTCCCCATCGAAATTCGGCTCTTACCAAACACAGTGTTGCCCACGTAGTTGTGAGCTTCGTCCTTGGCTTCGTGCCCGGTGAGGATACCGTCGTCGGTGAAGCTCACCCACGAAGGGATGACGTAGGAGTCCTGCTCGTTCGGTATGATTTCCACGCGGTCGTTTCGATAAACGGCCACACAGGAATTTGTGGTGCCCAAATCTATGCCGACAGCCACGGAAGTCATTTCGAAGGTAATGGCAGACTTGCTCCTGCGGTAGTTCAGCTTATAACCATCGATTTTCCTTATCTCTCAGATAAGTCTACAATCACTTAAACAAAGCAGGTATATGAGCAATATGCTAGACTGATTTCAGAGGAATTGGAGTTCCGACTAGCACTAGAGCATGGAGTTTTACTTTAGCTCTAACTTTGAATCAGGAAAAACGGCTAAAATTTTGTTTGGAGCATTCAAGTTCACTGAAGATACCTTATCTCGAAATTTGCGGATGATAAAATGAGCCATGCACTTATCTGCGCATTGATATATCAGCTTAGAAACATCAATAAGCAATTTGAAATACAACTGACAAAGCTCATTCTCTTTACGTGTTTTTGTACAATCAGTTGATGTTTCTTTGTCTGTAATTGCTATTGCCACTGAACAAATAGTTCAATTATGTTATATCTAAATGTTTCGTTTTTGTATCCAAAGTTTTAACACAACGCTATCTATGTTGATATATTCTGTACTATCGAACTTACACGTCAATTATATATCATTTAAAAGTTTTATTTTTGCATCCAAGAATTGATCATTATGTCACCTTGGGTGGTATTCGCTGTGACCACTAAGCAAACACGGCAATTATATTGAATCTAGGATTTCTATTTCCACATTAAAAGACTGGACACCATAAGCTCTTGCATGCAAATTAAGCACCACGCCGTTTTTTATATCCTTTGCTGCCAGTGAACAAATTCGTCAAGTATGTTGCATCCAAGAATTTTAGGTTTACATCCAAGAATTGAACACCACACCGCCTTTGCTTGTACAAGCCGTCACTGCTAAACAAACACTCAATTATTTTCCACCCAAATGTCTTTTTACATCCAAGAATCAAACACCACGCCATCTTTGCCTCTAATTGCTATTTACACTGAATTATACAGCATCCAAAAGTTTTGTTTTTGCATCAAAGGCTTTAATAAAGCGCCAACTTTGCTCTTTATATAGTATCTCAGTGAACTTACGCATCGCATTTTGTACAAAAGTTTTGTTTTGCATCCTAAAAAACATTTCCCTTTTAATGAACCAGCCGATTTATTTTCTCAAGAATTTTATTTTCACATTCAAGAATTGACCAGCATGCTGGCTTTATTTCTATAAACTGACAGCTCCAAATAAACACGTCAATTATATTGCTTTTACTAGTTTTACTTTCGTATCCAAGAATTGAACGCCATGCTGACTTTACACTTGCACTCTGTAGAAACTATACAATAAATCAATTTATAATGCATCCAAGAGTTTTGTGTTTACATGCAAGAATTGAATGCTCTTATATGCTGTAGAAACTGTATAACAGGTCAATTATATTGCATC
The DNA here is from genome assembly GCA_036346155.1 of Sinelater perroti. Lineage (NCBI taxonomy): Eukaryota > Metazoa > Arthropoda > Insecta > Coleoptera > Elateridae > Sinelater > Sinelater perroti. The sequence goes on from JARFIY010000324.1 coordinate 3,723,430, forward strand.
TAAGAGTTTTATTTTTGCATCCAAGAATTGAACGCTATGCCGAATTTTGCTCCTGTACGCTATTTAAACTGTAGAATAAGTCAATTTATAATGCATCCAAGAATTTTATTTTTGCATTTCTTGTATAAGCTGTTGAATGTAAATGAATACGTCAATTATATTGCATCCAAATAGTTTTTTAACATCACCACGTCACCTTTGCTTGCATTCACTGCCCCATTAAACGTATACGTCAATTATATTGAATCGTAGAACTGTCAAAGTGTTAACAGAAACAGCTTTGTAACCTTGTGGTCTCACCTGCTGCGGCTTGAATGGACTTTTAAATGTCCACAATAAACACCAGTTTTAAAGATAAAGGTATGGACGTAACGTCTCTTCATATTTCTTGTTCTTTTGGTTAAACCACAGGAACTATTAAACGTACTCTCGCTGGTAAAATGATACTTCACCAAGAAGATAACGCGAAAGAGACGGAATCACGTCGCGATTTTTGATGAAGAAGTGCCCCCAGGGTTTGTGCTCCGGACTGGTATACTGAAAGCTGGTGTATTGGAAGTTTAGTTTCCACAAAGATGGAAAATAATAGGCTTAGCATCATCACGTCACCTTTGCTTGTATTCACTGTTCCTGGATGTACATGTCAATTAGATTAAATCCAAGGTTCGAACATCAAACCTCCTTTGTTAGCGTTTGGTGTCGCCTCAAATACCTTCATTATATTGAATCCAAAAGTTTGCTTTTTCCATCTAAGGATTGAACACGATGTTTTTGTTTGCATTTGCTGGAGCCACTAAAGTAATCTGAACTTTTAAGGTTCTTCATTTTTTTATGTTGTATTTTTAAAGCTTCCTTTAAAAAATATTTTTTAATTATTATATAAATAATTATTTGATTATCATAGATCATTATTATAATTTTATTGATAATATAAGGTACAGAGTTCAACACTAGTTCAGATTTCTATATACAATACCAACTGTAAACGATGGGTGAAGTCACTATTTACCTCTAAACAAAGAATTGGAGAGTTTTGTGGTTTATAGAATTTTGAAGCGTTATGTATGACTCGAACGTCATCTTTGAAGAGCAGCTATTTGCATTTTTTGGGTGAAGAGCTAATTGTCGATGATGGGTCAACCAATGGAATGAAGTCTCTTCTCATTTCTCATTTTTTGACATTTTTGACTAAGCGTCTTTAGAGTACATATGCTTAGATATGACGGGAGAGAAACTGGAAATCAACTTTGAAACTTCCTGACTTATTGTAGTTCTCCATTGAATTTTGAAGCAAATACAGGTCACATACATCACCACACTTGGTCAGTAGCTAAACTTAAAGTAGTCTATGGGCTATGAAAAAGTTATCTTGCATTTTTTCCATTCTTTAATCATAAATAGCGCAACAATATTTTTTAGTGTACAAGATACTCTAACTAAAGGGGAAAACTATGAAAAGGGGAACAAAAAAGTTTATAGGACAGTTTGTTCTGAAGAACACTCATTCTACTTTGAGGTTTTACGTTTTTTTTCATGCTTAGATCTTTTTTTTAAATAGACGTGTGTTATGAAGTGCTGCTAAAATAGCCTGTTATTCACAACAGGAACAAGCAGAGATGATTTACAAAATGGTCGGGGGGCCGCACGTATTTACCAAGAAACCTACTCTTGTAGATAGTCATGTGGTGGTCCTACACTTGAGTATGAAGAACATGTTCTACAAAACATTAAAGATAATTCTCTAGGAAAGTGACTTGCTAGCGCAATATATGCTAAACGACTATGTTGGGTATTCAGTATGAAGACCGCTACTATCCCTATTTCGTGCAGGAGCTATGGCGCGCAGATTTTTTCTAAGAGAAGAGGTTTTGACTTTGGTCTTTGCAACAGGTCACTATTCTTATAAGATTTGTCTTCAAGAGATGATATCAGCAACTTATACAATAGTCATCTGTAGGCTAGACAGAATCTTCATGGAATAGTTGAAGTCCATCGTCAGCAACGATTTAGCATGTTTGGGTTGGGATTGTTGGAGATCATCTATTTAGATCAACCGTTCTTTCACCCAGTGCATTTGCAATTCTTAAGAGGCATTTAGCTTTCATTGCTTGAAAGTATGCCTGATGCGTGATGGAACTTCTATTCATTACTGCTAGAATTTCAATAACAGTTTTCTTTAGAGATCGGACTACAACCTTAATTTTTAGTTATTAGACCACTTAAAAAGCGTCGGATATGATAAACTAGTTCCTGACGTACAAACACTTAAACAACGTGTTTATTTTTCTGCCAGATTCACTTCCTAAAGTTTGACCTTATAGTTAACCTTGATCTTAAGTATGTGAACTCAAAAAAGGCTTATCTTCTCATTTCGTGTCTTATATCTTCAGATGAGAAACTTAGTTCTCTTGAAGAAATATTTCATAGGGGATGTTCCTATAGCCGAAGCTTTGAAAAAGGATCATCTATTGCATCGTACTAGAAGTGACCTATTTTGGTGTTTTTTTCCTAGTCAAAAAGACATAAATTACTGGAACTAAAACACATAAAGGGAATTCTTTGGAACTGATGGATGAAACTCTCAAGGATTGGTTTTGTTCCTTTTTAGTTTATTGGTCCCATACTAATTTGAACTTAAACGTATGAAATGAACATCAATTGTTGCTGCAGTTAATTCAAAATTTATCTTACAATAGATTTATATTTGCAACATTATGCAATGAATAAAACAATACAATTTGATATAGAAATGTGTTGTACCATGAATTAACAACTCAATTCATTTGCCCGAATTTCCTTCCAGAATGCTTATGCATTGATGGACATACTGCAGCGCCCTCTTCCTCTCTTCTCTTACACGCGCATGACCTTCGCTTTCGATGTTGTCCAGCTTGATAGTGTTCCTGATCAAAAGCTCCTTGAGGTGCAGGTAGACCTTGTCGTTCCTGCTGCCGCGGAACTCCCGCGCGTCCTTTTCCAGCATCCTTGTGCTCTGGACGACAGCGTCGACGTCTTCAAGGCACTTACTGACGTAGGGGTCGTTTCTCTCAGAGTCGCTTTCGTGAGCACAATTTTTCGAATTACTGGCTGCGTGTATCAAGTCCAATTCTTGCTGCAGCTGTTGGTTTTCGATGCGGCACATTTCCAGCTCCGCATCGCGCTCCTCCATGTACTGGTAAAATTTCCGCTTGACTCTCTCCTGAAACATTCCGAGTCACTCTTGTTTTTTTGCCCGGGGTCGGCTTACATGTTCCAGCTCCAGCTCCTCGAATCTGCGCCTTAGGGATTGGTTCTGCTTGATCTGCTGCAGCAGTTCGCTGTTGACGTTTTCCAGGATTTTTTGGTCGCTTCCATCTTTGTTGGACTTTTCTCCGAGGTCTCCATTCCTCCTGGCGCTCCTCTTGTACTCTTTAAAGAGCAAAAGGCAAACTACCTGTTTACCTAACGCTAAGGTCTTTCCTCCGCTAACTTACCAAGAAAGGCCATTCCCCCAAACAGGAGCAACGCGACGGCGAGATGCATGACGCTGATGTCGCAAGGCCACACGATCCCCAGATTTTGGCGCAGCCAGTCTCGAATCCACCGTTCACATGTGGGGTCCTCGGCTGCCTGTTGAACCACAGGCGTGGCGTTGGGATAGAACTGCATTGCAAGCGGTAATAAATATTACAAAGGTGTGTGATGTCGCTGATATCGATGCAGAGCGCCTTAGTAGTCGGGAATTGATAAGCGTTATCGTCTCTGATTAGTGAATATACGAGATTGATATGAGAATTTTTTAACTCTCTGATACGTAGTCTGTGTACTTTTTCTTGTTTCTTGAAGAGATCTAGTTGTAGAATTTGAAGATGTGGGTAATAGGGTTCTAGAGCAAAGCCAGTATTCTCATTAATCTCAAATTATTTAACCCAGTTCAAGTTGGTGAAGAAAACCAGACATTTTTTCTCCCTACTATCTACGCCAAGTCCTAGTTACGAGAGTGTAGATCAACAATTTTGGTTCATTATTTTTGCCAATTTTATTAGAACACATCTACAGGATGTTCTATTTTTTGACTGCTTGATTTGTTCGTCTTCTCATTATTTTTTGATCTACTTTTTTATTATTGTTTTCTATATCTATTTGAAGTTGTCACTTTTTGTCACAAGTTTTGATTTTATTTTATTTTATTATGACCCATTGGTAGCTCTATGAGCAGTCCTAGTTGGCTTAGCTTTTTTGGTTTCCAAACCTACCTCGAATAAAAATCGCCAATCAGGTCAAAGGAGTGAAATCTACGTCAAGCAGCATCACCAAAGAGGTAAAACAGGCGCACATTGAAATTTTTTCTCTGGCCAGTTACAAGCGAGGGGCATAATTACATACATCAGACCTATAAAACTTCCTCTAACTTTTAAATAAATGTATGATTTAAACGCCATACCTGAAAATGATTTCAGTCGTAGCACCATCAAAGTGTTAACAAACAGAAACAGCTCTACAACCTTGTAGTTTCACCTGCTACGATTTAGCCGAAATTTCGAGCGTGACCACAATTTTCCCATTTTAGGGTAAAGCTACGGATGTGGCGCCTGTTCTCATTTTTAGTTCTTTTGGTCGGCTTGTACCGCCTACCATTGGCTACTCTCGCTAGTAAAACAATATTTTATAGAGAGGATAGTGCAAGTCAAACAAGAAAGTGCCCCGGTGTTCGTGCTCCGGACCGGTATACTGGGAGCCACAGGTACATTTAGAGTTCAGTTGCCGTGAGACCCCCAGATTGTGAGATTTGCAGACGACACCTTATTAATAGTTTAGGTGACGTAGTTTAAGACTTCCAGAAGCTCTCAAAATATAGGCGAATAGCGCAAAATTGAGATTCAATGCAAAAAAGAGTGAGATTAATTTTATTAATCAATAACAAGTACGTCTACTGCAAGCATAATACACGGTATCTTTCGACTAAAAATCGACGATCAGCTTTTAGAAAGAGTCCTACTGGGTAGTAACAAGACTTACAAATTTTCCATCTGATCGGGATGTTATTTTAGGCAATAAAACGACAGAGTGCGTTTTTGGAAATGATACAGCCGACTATGATGCAAAATCAGAAAGATTATAGACTTGCGGTTTGGGCAACATGTGCTTACGACACCGGAGTCCCAAAACGGCGTTGATATTGAACCAGCTACCGCATTTGCTTGTTGTTTTGCAGAAGGCAACAATTCAGAGGCGACTGACAACCGAGACAAGTAACTTCGAGAGAAACTCGGGTCCATGGAGGAGGCAGCGTACCCGGCCAAGCAAGATGGTATCCCATTTAGCGAAGGGAGCCTGAGGCGCAGCAACTGTGGACGGGAGGTTGCCGGGAAAGCAGGGGCCGCGTTCGTGGCCATGCAAGCAGAGTAAAAGATCCACCACAGAAGAATGCAGCATTATGTTTCAATGCAAATACATCGATAGACACAGAACACTTGTCCTAAGATGCGCTGTAATATTTAAAAGTATGAGGGTGTTGACGGATTTACGAGTTGAGATTTGCAGCCTTACAAAGATGCTGTCGTCAGAGATTTGATTCAGTGGTAGAATCAGGTTCCAATGGGGCTCGTAAGGAACCAGTTATGAGCTAAGATGAAAGCAGGATGGAAGCACAGCTGGCAAGTAGCGACCATTGGCCACGCAATCCAGCTTATCAATGGTCATGGCAATTTCCGTTTACAGGCGGAGGACCAAGACCAAGAAAAATCAACGACATAATGCAAGTTCTGCTTACTTACAATACGGAGAAAATACTAAAGTTAGAGCGAAATGGTGATAGTCACGAACGCGAGAGGCAATCGAGGAGAAAGAGTTAGAAGTGCGCAAATGTCAGACGATTTTTCTGAAATTTGGGAGCAGGTCCAAACAATTACGCATAGATGCGGACTTGTGGTGGGTACGTGGAGAGCGTGTGAGCTCTAAAGATTATAAAAACAACGACAGAGACTACGATGTAGGTTAAGATAGATTAGGTAGGTTAATCTATATGTTGTAACGAATTTTAAAACGGCCCCCGTAGTGGTAGCCGTCTCGTTACGGTTGAGCGACGGACATAATGCCTTAGCGTGGTCGTAATTTTTAACGGCTGAGCTAATCTGCGCGACCAAGAATTTAGTTATAACGACCAGTGTCGTAACGTGTAAACCAGTAACGTACCATTTTGGTTCGAAATTATTAATAAAACTGACCAAATAAGAAAATCTGTTGATTCTGCAAGTTTTTCGATGTTGTTTTTTGTTGACAACTTTCAGTTAACGTCACCAGCCAAATCTGTTTAGCTAAATACGCACAATAACATTATCTGATTTTGAGGTTAGAAATTAACTTTAGAAAAATGCACATTACTGATATACCAAAACAATACAAGAAAAACTATACAATGTTGTCTTGAAAAATGCAGATTATTGCACTAGTTGTTCAGTTTGGAACTCTTGAATACTACAATAAACAATCTGAAAACGTTGAGTTTTCTTATTTTAGGCAAATAGACTCTCCCAAAATAATTTTCGGCACTGTCCATTACTCACGTGAGAGCTCCTTTACAAATCACGACCATTATACTAAAATGCAGCCACGCACGTGCAAGGATTCGAACAACAGGAAATTGCCAGATTTTTACTAGAAGCTTCCGTAGGCTCTAGAACCAATCTTGAAAATTTAAATATCACGCAGCGAAGCAGTGTAATTTTACGTTATTAATTTCATGTGTTGTGTACACAAATATAATTAAACTCAAGGAAAAAAACATGCAAAATGCCGCACACACCAATCCCTAACGTATATTAGAGCGTTACAACGGCACTTGGTAGCTCCTAAAGTGGCCCCTGAACTCTCGCCGATTTCCCAAGGGGCGCATTAATTTGATGTTGTAATCATTATTAATCATCAAGATTAAAATGTTGTGCTCAATAATTCATTGTTATCGTAATTGCTTTTGTCCATTTGGTTGTTTGAGATTGCCATGGGCATTCTTTCAATAGAGCGCAATGTAATGAAGGTACACGGCATTTTAAAGCCGTTGATGTTCGTGTCTGAAGTATTTTGTGTGGCCCAATTCGCTGTAGATTCGAACAAAACATATTTTAGGCGCTTCAGGAGAAGCGTGTTCTATCATTTCAGAATGATGATCATTTTAATAATCATAGCCGGAACTATCATATACAGACAAACAGCTCTGCCTATGTACAACTTCAAGAACACCATTGGGAACGTGGTGGAGTTCGCCCACTACAACTGCCGCCTGATCGGAACAGTATCCTGCGTGCTCCTAACGAATTTCCACACCAAGCCCAGTGTGGACTACCTAAACAAGCTCAACGCCATCGAGAAGCGCGCAAAGGAAATTGGCTTCGAAGTGGATTACAGCAAAATTTCCCCTTTGCGGCACGCCGTCGCCGTTTTGGCAGCGAAAATCGTAGCCATGCAGATCCCGTTCGCGTTCGCCCCCAGCTTCTTCACCGACCAAGCCAACGTTCTCAACTTCGTGATTTTCAGTTTGCCGCTCCTGCTGGTCCAGATCCTGTCCCTGCAGTGGGTGTCCTACCTGCTGCTGCTCAAAGCCCAGTTCGCGAGCTTGGACGCCGCCCTCAAAACGGCGAGGTACAACCACTACTGGGTGGTGGATGATTTCAAGGCCGCCTCGGCGGCTCGTCCAAACCTGCTAGGGGAGTGCTCGAAGCTGCACGGGATGCTGTGCTCGGCGGGCAGGCACCTCAACGACGCCTTCTCCTGGCAGTTCCTGGCGGTCTTGCCCGGGTTCTTCATCGAGATCGTGCTGAGGTCCTTCTACATCTGCCAGGGGTCAACGAGGGGGGGCTGCTCGAGTTCGTGAACGTGGTGTCGGATGTTGTGCACTTCGTCGTGATTCTGGAGGTTGTTCTGCCCAGCGTTTACGCGAAGGAGGAGGCCGAGAAGGTCATGGGCAATCTGGTCAAAATTGGCGCGGCGGGGACGGATTGCCATCCGGAGATGGATGATATGGTGAGTTACTATCAGTAGCTAGTCCTGAACTTGTTTTGTTTCTTTTTTAGATAAGCTTATTCACGCTGCAGGCTTACCACCAAAGGATAGAATTTTCTGTGAAAGGCGTGTTTATCCTAGATGGTGCTCTCATATACTCGGTGATGGTAGAAATGCAGATAGAAGAATATATTAAACAACAAATTTTTGCAGATTTTGGGGGGCTTGGTGACGTACCTCATCATTTTGTTGCAGTTTGACATACAAACATGAAAATCAATCCAGTTACTCGAAAAAATAATAGAACTTTGAACAGATATAGGTTTTGTGTCATAATCATCGTCGTGATCGTCTTTGGCGAGTGTAGCTAACTTTGCACCAGTCAGATTTTCAATCTGCACAACAGTATAGTGATGGAAATAAAAATATCCCTAAATTGCCTTCCAATGTGTAACATTATCATGAACTCTTGGTTAAGTTTAAATTTTGCACAATCATATGATGGACGTTAGTTAAGATCTATCATCACCTCAATAACAAAAAAACTCTACAAACATTTTCTGTAAAGATATGAATTTGAAAAATGAGAATATCAAAGAAGATTTACATAAAATGAACAAACCATAGGAAGGCAACAATAACTCTTCGCCTAACTCTTGCCCCACCTCTTTGATGGCTGCTCTGCACAGGATCCGCCCCTTTTGCCTAGACATTGATTTACTTTTAATAAAGGTTTTGATTGAGTCTGTATTTTCTATCAAAGTTATTAAACAACGCTGTCAAAAAGAATCTTACAGGGATTCCAACGCTGTGATAGATTTGATCCTATTCGCAAGTGATTACTCAACAGGTGTTACTCAACAGCTCGTTTAAAGGCAGCTCCGTTTTAATCAGAAACTCAAATGCATTGATGGCAATACAAAGTTTCAATTTCATCCTCCTCACTTTTGCTGTTAAGTCTCTGTGAGTGTAGGGTGGGGTATTTCAACAAACATGTAGTTTCTATAGAGGGATCAGCTTTATGCTTTTGATGACTTTGTTGGCAGTGTCATTCACTGCCTGGTGTTCATTGAGGAGCTTCAGGATGATGCTATACACATAACTAACATTAATTAGTGATCTAGAAAACAATTGAGAACATTGTTATATAGAAGCAAGTTGAACTAGTAGACTTCCAAGAGGAGAAGAGACATATGGAAAATTGAGGTGTTCCAGATGCAATGCTTTGTTAATTATAAAGAAAATTAAATTTTGGCTCCCTATAGGGTTCAAAAAACTACTAGTTGACAACACAAAATTCTGGAAAGTCAGGAAAAGGGAGGAACTAAGACTATACTTAACAGCTATTGACTTCAAACAGATCGGCCATGTTAGTAGTGGAGTGGACAGCTCCTCTTAGACCGGAACCCGAATGCGTTTTGCGTACGAGAAAGTACTAGCTGACAGTAAAGTTCTGGGAAAGCAGGAGAAGAGACGAATTGAAACCTCAAAAGACTATATTAAACAACGGTACTAGAGAGCTATTGACCTCAAACTGATAGAAAGTTCGAGTGCATTGTGCTTCTCCGCTTGTGAATGTGGTTTACATCTTGTGTGCCCGCAAGCGTCCAAAATCTAAAGTCAAACAGTTCCTGAAAACGTGGAGAATGTTGAGGGAGTTTGTCTTTTACGTCTACTACTACTCTCTGTAAATTTTGGATGGAGTTATTTCGATAAAAGGGTACAGTTTTTATAGAAAGGTCAGTTTCAGTCATTTAGCTGTGATGCGCGCAGTATTGTTCACTGTTTGGTGTCTATTGGGAGCTCTAATATGGCGCTGCTAATAACATTAATTAAGACTCTAGAAAATAACCGACGAAGAGGTGTCTGTAAAAGCTAGATTGGAGTATTAGAGAACCAAAAAGAGAGAGGAGCATACGGAGAAGGGTTGAGATATTCAATATGTAATACTTTGGAAACAATTTAATTTTGGCTGTCTATATGGCACAATAAACTACTAGATGACAATACAGATTTCTGAGATAGCAAGGAGATGAAGAAGCTATCTATTTATGCCTACTGAGGACCTCTATACTGCTATACTGCTATACACTCTAATACCAATAATTAGGAATTTAGAAAGCAACTGATGTGGAGCGCATCGTTATATAGAAGCAAGATTGAAAGTTGAGGTATTTCAGATGAGGTGCTTTGTTAGCTAAAATAAAAAAATGAATTTTGACACCCTAGGAACCAATAACGGACACATAGAGTTTTGGGAGAGCAGAGAAAGTGCAATTGCATGTTTCTTCTTTATTTTAGGGTGCAGCTTACTTCCTATATATTGAGCCTTCGTCCAATAGGTTAATAAATATGTAACAAGTGGTGGGGGTAATTTTTCGCTTTTTCCACGTTTGCTATTATGTCTTTGTGAATGTGAAGAAGATGCAGTTTCTTTAAGCATCTAGTTATGATATAAGTAATGTCATTCACTACATAGCGACTAGCTAGATGGTGCTATGCACTTAGATGATATTAATGTGGCATCTAGAAATAACTGACGTAAAAGTGTGTGTGGGAAGCATTGTTATATTGAAGCAAGTGGACTATTGGACCTCCAGGAGGAAGGGGAAGCATACAAAGAGGAGTTGAGGTGTTACAGATGTGATAGTTTGTTAACTAAAAAATTAAATTATATTCTGGTATTCTATGTGGTACGAGCTGACAACACAGAGTTCTGGAAAAGCAGGAAAAAAAGATAGAGTTAAGACTATACTTGACAGCTATTGGCCTCATACAAAGTAGCCATGTTAGCAGTAGATTGGATTGGTTGATAGATCCAAGTATTACAGAGAACCAACTTTTCTTTAATTAGAAAGTCTGAGTGTGTTTTGTTTTTCCACTCGGGGATATGGATTCAAGCGTCCGAGATCTGAACTTAAACTATCATGGAGCGGGTGAGTTTAGTTTTCCAAGTTTATTGCCATGTCTTTGTGAATGTGAGGTGAGGCTATTCTAATAAGCGCATTTTCTGCGCTGCGGTCGGCTTCAGGCATCTGACTACGATGCGTGTAGTGTTATTCACTTCGATGTTGGCCCTCTTAAGCTTATTGAAGTTCTTTAAGTTGACAAGGTGTATTCGGCGACAGATACTCATAGTGCTAGTGCTGACATCTGGAGTGTATCCAGTAACTTTAATTAGGAACTAAGAAAACAACTCACAAAGAGGTATGTAGAACGCATTCCTATACAAAAGCAAGATTAGACTATTCGGCATTTGAGGGGTGGGATGGGTGAAGTCACACAAAAATAAGTCAATATGTTCTGATGTGATACTATGCTATATGAAGAAGAAAATTAAATGTTGGGACCTTATCACGCTTAGTTTTAGAAAGTAGGAGGTAAGGAATAAGAACTGTAGATGTAAAACATAGAATTTCTTCAGTTAAAATCCACTTATTTTACGCTAAGAAAATAGACAAGATCAATCAATAAAAGTGGATACGCAATCGTTCTCTAGACCTCCCCCCCTATAAAAATATTAACTGGGTCTAATTTATAAACTTTGTGTTAAGCAATTGGATTCCCATACTCAGTAATAGCCAATTTTACTCACAGAAATACCTCTATTGCATAGTAAACCAAAGAAAGCAGTAGAAGATAATAATGTTAGCAACACTGCATCTCTTCTCATAATTTACAATCATTAATTAACACTGACAATGCAACAGGATACTGATACTCAGTTGGATAGTAGAGGAAGCTCCATAAGCTGCACTGTAGATCTTTTTCCTAGGTATGACTATATTCATATTGTTTAAAATGAATAAAAAAAAAAATTTACCATAAGCAATATCTTTGTTTAATTAGATATGGTCTAGAAGGAGAAACTAATCTATTAATTTTGTTCTAACCTTTATATATTTTTTAGTTTTTTAAGATTCTACTATTTTTTATAGAAACTAAAATCGTAGACTCTAGACGTGCTATTTAATCCAACGAAGTACGAAAAAACTAAAATAAACATTGTGTTTCAAGTGTAGGACAAAAGGAAAATTTAAAATTATTTACCTCCATTTTATTTTTAATTATACCCTGTAGAACACTGCTTTAGTAACATTTCTGTTTACTATCGCCATATTGTTACCTCTGGAAGTTACATTGCGGGAAATTCATACTGTGTTACTATGTTTGCTGCATAACCGCTCCAAACTTCAATTTCGACATGTCTTCTCCCGAAGAAAGCGACGTCAAGACCGAAGGTCCTGCACCGGAGGACACGTTCAAAATCCTTGTGGCCACGGATGTGCACTTGGGCTACGAGGAAAAGCACCCGATCAGAGGTAAGCTTCATAGGTTATCTATGATTTCTTCACGCCTGCTCCCCTTCAGGGCAAGATTCGTTCGTGACCTTTGAAGAAATCCTGCAGCAGGCTGTTAAGAACGAAGTCGACTTCCTGCTGCTGGGCGGTGACTTGTTCCACGAGAGCAGGCCGAGCCCCTACTGCATGCATAAATGCCTGGAACTGCTACGAAGGTAGGATTTTTAACTCTTCAAAGTCTATTTGTAACTATCATGTCTGTAGGTACTGCCTCGGAAGCAAGCCAGTTAGCATAGAATTTCTCTCCGATCAATCCAACAACTTTCAGTTCCTTAAAGTGCCTATAGTCAACTATGAAGACCCGAATTTGAACATAGCCATTCCAGTATTCTCCATTCATGGAAACCATGATGACCCCTCTGGTAGCTACAAAAAAGCTTGAAGTTGCACAAGTTTGTTGTCGATTACTTCTAGGGCACAAGCAGGTCTCGGCTTTAGACGTCTTAGCATCCACGGGACTGTTTAACTACTTTGGTCGTTGGAACGACCTCTCGAAGGTGGAAGTCCAGCCTATCCTCTTGCAGAAAGGGAAGACCAAGTTGGCTCTCTATGGGCTGTCGCACATTAAAGATGAGCGCTTGGGCCGGCTGTTTCGGGAGAAAAAGGTGGTCATTTTGGTCATAATGAGCTTCGCTAATATTGTTTTTGAGCAGGTTTATTTGAAAAAGCCTGTGGGGGACGACTGGTTTAATCTGATGGTACTGCATCAGAACAGAGCAGCTAGGGGTGTTAAAAACTTCATTCCTGATAGTGCCTTGCCCGACATCATGCACCTAGTTGTATGGGGGCACGAGCATGACTGCCGAATTCAGCCCGAAAAGGTGGAAAATGGCGTTTACATTTGCCAGCCTGGTAAGATGATTGTTTAATAGAACTATTTCTAACAAACATTTTGTTGAATTAGGAAGTTCTGTTGCCACGTCTCTGTCAATTGGCGAGTCTGTACCAAAGAACATTGGCTTGCTTCAAGTTTTCAAAGAATCATTTAAAATTGTGCCGCTACCACTAATGACAGTAAGGCCGTTTTTGATAGATGAGCTAATTTTGGAGAACCCGCAGTCAGATAACTACTCCTCGGTGAAGCCTGCCGACCAAGCTGTCAAACAAGTAATAGACAAAGTCGATCAAATGATAGCAGAAGCTGCTCTTTTGCATAAAGGTAGAAATTTATTGTTTGTGCTAATAATCGTTACATTTATTTTGACAAGCAGATTCGACGAAGCCACCTCCCCTCCCTTTGCTGCGACTAAAAGTATTTTATTACACCGAGCAGCAACAGTTCAATGCCGTTCGGATCGGCATGAACTTTGGTGGCCGCGTTGCAAATCCGGAAAGTCTTGTTAAGATCAACAGTTTAGTGGCGAGGGAGCGCAAACAGAAAACTGCACTTTACGTCGATGAAGACGATTGTGAAAAATTTGTTAATGTAAGTTTGCTTTCCTAATCTACTTTTTATTACTCAGCCTTCCAATGCAGATTAATGAGTGGGCTACCAGCGTGGAAGATGTTGTGCTGAAGTTCTTTGAAAAGGAGGAGAATAAGAAGGCCATGTCGGTGTTGTCGGCAAAGGGACTTACTGAAGCAGTTACTCGCTATGTTAGATATTCGGACCTGGAAGCGATTTCTGTTATAATAGAGTGAGGCCCATAAGAAGTGACTACACAAATGCTTTTAATAGATTGGAGCTTTTTTAGAAAACAGTTGAAAAATACAGTCAAGCAATTGATTCAGATGGATCCAGACGTGAACAAAATCGAGGAAGCTGTCAACTCTTTAAGAGACCAGAGACAATCAGGTGATCCAGAAAATCAAGTGAGTATCTGGAAAGAAGTTGCATGGATGTTTTTATTGTTATATAGGAAGATCCAAAATTCTTAAATCTGTAATTAAAAGTGGTAGTCAAAAGATTGTATTAAATGCAATCAAAGAAACAAAGTGAAACAGGTTGCTGATATTGACTTCTTCACTAATATAGTCTGCATTTCTTTTGTAGTCATAGGCTGCTCCTAAGTGTCTGCCAAATTTGTATGTAACAGTGTTTCATATAAATCATGCAGTGTAAGTTATAATTGTTCCCAAGATGATTTTGTATAGTATTAGCTTATGGAAGAACAACCGACTGCAAGGTTGAAACATACAGCTTAGAGCTTGTTTGGCTGTCTTTGTCAGCTGCTTCTTCTTAGCAGAATGTCTCTCAGTTACAAGATTTTTGAGTGATAGGTTGTGCCAACAAGGTTTTTTTCTGATGGGGGGCAGGATTATTATGCTTCTTTCTTGATTTCTTCTGTATTGATTTGTTTTTGATTGTTAATATCAAGTCTTGATATAATTTTAAAGTCGTATTACCAAATAAGGTGTAATCAGCTTTTAACATCACTTTGTTGTCTGCACATTAATAAAAATTGCTTTGATAACCTCTCTTTGTGAAACTTGTGAAGAGTGGTGAGACCCTTAGGAATTGGTGGTAGGGTGGAAATTGAACAGAATTGTTGAGATTATATTTAAATTTTTTATTGCTATGTTTTGATACTTGTAGATCATTTACAATTAATACAGACTACAAGCTCAGGAATTGGTGGAGCTGAAAGACCATGTTGGTAACGGCGGTACGGCAGACCGTTTTATATAGCAGAACTTGTTGGCATGTCTTAAGAATTTTTTGGGTTCTTGTCCTCTTAGGTATCCAACAAAGTAATCTATTTGGTCAGGATAGTTGAAGTCATGCTGTGCGTAGCTCAGAGTCACATTGAGATTTCAAAGAGTTAGCAGAAGTTAGAGATTACACTAAAGCTGCTGCTAAACAACATGAATGAAGTACTACAAACATGATAGTTTCCAAAGAAGTGAAAGATTGCAAAGTGATGTTCTTACTAAAGGCTGGAAACCACTGGAAAGTGAGGCTGTGCAAACTATTTGCCAGCAAAATACAATAGACCAGGGAGAAAAAATATTCAAACAGTATGGTTTCTGGAAAAGATTTTTAATGGTACATGCTGTCAAAAGAAGCAGAAAATGGTTTATTCTTGTCATGTTAGATGTCGAAGATGCCACAATCAATTAAGGAAAGATCATGGGGGAGCTCCATTGTAAGGAAATCTGATCATATCTGTTGAATGTACTGAACAATATTTGCAAAATAGTAATCAACAACAGGAAAATAATGGAAATCACTGTAGGACTCAGTGCCAGGGTCAACCCTAAGGAACATGCTAAAGAACAGAGTTCTCAAGTTAACGGAAGAGTTTAGTACATTGGGCTATGCAGGTGATTTATCATTAATATTGTAAACAGAGAACAACGAGAAACTAATGTTCTAGAGTCTATGAGAAGAATTGAATTTGGATTACCCATCACTGTCCCAAATTAGTTTACAAAGAGATGCATAAAAATATACTTTCAACTAAGACACCTGTGAAGCTTAAAAAATATCTAGATTTTGCTCTTGATGCCAAAGATAGTTTTATTGAACATACACATCTTAAAATTGCTGCTTAACGCGGGAAAACCTACTAGTAGGAGAAGGGAGCCATCCAATTTATTTTATTATATCCTAGTGTAATTCACTATAATACAGGTAACCTACACAGAAGGAAGATGACGGATATAGAGGCTAACCTTAAGATTGGCAAATACTTATAAGACCATCTCAACCATAGTGGTGCTAATGGTGGTGGAAGTATCCATATTGACCTATTGGTAGAAGAAAGGCCACAGCTATACAAATTGGGACTTCTTGTGAAGATAAATAGTGGAGAGAATAATGAATGAATGATAGAGGTGAAAAAAACGGACAAAGAGGTTATTGGTCTTGGGCACAGATATACAGTTAAAAATATGAGTAACTTAATGCTATTGGGGGATGAGGGTGGGAGAGAAGGGACATAGTTCATATATCAGCAAACAAATGAGCAGAATAGAACAGGATGAGAGCAACTAGAGAGGGAAATATGCATTTGAAGGAAAAATTCAAACTCTTATTCATCAATAGATGGAAAGGAGATGATAGAAATAAACAAATTGCTGTAATTGCTATTAAGTGCTAGTAATCATTTAAAAAAAGGCAGTCAACAAAAGTTTTAGTTTTATTTGTAATAATATAAGAAACTGTTCTCTTCTATGATAGAGGTGGTATTTGGGATGGACGACTATCATAATTAATCTTCCAAAGAAATTGTCATCCATATTGAGGGTCTCTGATGAGTTAAACGCTGATTGTAGGTCCATACATGCCATCTTGTTTTTGTTGTTTGCGCTCCTGCTTGCTGCTGCACTATAATTCTAGTTCTCACTTTGTTCATTGGAATCATATATAGGGTTGTAGCTCTCTTCAACTACTTTCTTTTTGGTTGGCTGGCTTATAGGCTCTTTTCCAGATATATGTGGACATGCCTTTGTCTAACGTAAGGCTACTCAATTGAGACTTTCTAAAAAATAGCGTGTCATGTTTTGTTAATTTAGTAACAGAGTTGTTTATACAAACAATATGTGAATATAGTCATTTGTAATGAGTATGCTGCCACTGTATAATCCGCTTTGCTTGACTGATTTTAGCAGTGACTTCTGAAGAGCTACGAGCATTGAGGTGTCCCTAATCTAATACTGTTTTACAAGTCTATAATTTGGCTAACCAATTTATAAGTTTTATAGTTTTATTGAGAAGTGGTGATGCCATTATAATAACAGTGAGGCTATGTATTCCTCCAGGCAGCATAGTGTAACTAAAATTTCTGTTTGCCATCACCAATAAGGGGAAATAATTTTTAGTGACTGAGTACCATCTGCTAAATATCTAAGCCTAGGATCTAACCCCTGTCCAGCTGAACTGTAGCCAAGCTCCCAACCATTCAGTCACAAGTTGGTGTAGTGATGCCAATATACTCTTATGTTATAACATAAATCAACTAATCTTTGGAAGGTGCTACTCCATTTTACTAACTTTGCTTAGGTGCCATAAATCTCTTTCACTTCTTGTATATTTGTCATTATGAATGAGAAGTTTACTCACACTCTTTGACTGTTTTGCGTGCATGCAGATCGGTCATTTGAAAGTGTGACGCACAAAAGCGTG
Source organism: Sinelater perroti (assembly GCA_036346155.1). Classification (NCBI taxonomy): domain Eukaryota; kingdom Metazoa; phylum Arthropoda; class Insecta; order Coleoptera; family Elateridae; genus Sinelater; species Sinelater perroti. The sequence continues at coordinate 3,740,836 of JARFIY010000324.1, forward strand.
GCAAGAGTAAACATCATAATCTTAAACACATGTAGATTCTATGTCTATCTGATCACTGTTTTTCCTCCATCTCCTTTTTACTGCTTTTGCTAACAGGCCCATCATCGCTCTGAGATGTTCCAATTCATTCATCAGTCTTCTATCATCCATCCAGGGCAAAATAACATTTACTAAAAATTAAAAATTGCTTAAAACATGTTACTTTTGTGAGAAATTAATTTTCTCATTTCATACTGGCGTTCAAAAAAAAAGTATTAGTCATATTTGGTTTCGAGATACGTTTTAAATTTATTTTTTCCCAGCTTGATGATCTTTCATTTATAGCACTTTGTTTCGTGCGTTTTTGTCATTTTGAATTTTCCAGCCTATATTAATAGGCGTGACAAACGCTATGATCCGACACGTGTTTTGAATATTATAAAATACCTTGGAGTAATACACAGTGTTAGCCAGCAATAGCCTATAGCTGTATTAAAGGCAAACAGGTGGAAGGACCAATATTTAAGACGTCAAGAAAAGTAAGGTCTGCCTTGAGGTTGCTGGAGCAACAAAGGGAGTTGAGTCATCAGGTCTTTGTAGATTAAAAATGACTATCAATTCTTCTAGGTCGTCAACATTTCCGATGATGGAGACGACAGCGGGCTTGCCAGTGTGAAGACAGAAAACCATCAGATTGACGAAGTGGACGATTACCTGGCCTCAACTGATGATGAGGTTGCGCCTCCCAGCACAAGCAAAAAACCCTCACCACCTAAAGGCAGAGGTGGCCGTGGCTCGAGAGGAAGAGGGGCGACTAGAGCTAGAGCAGCATCTCGGGGCAGGTGCGGGAAGAAAGACAGCTGCTACGGATCGTTAGACTCGTTTTGCAAGTAATTGTTGTGATTAGAGTTCATAGACTGTTCGCCTTAGAATATTAGTTTTATACTATATATGCAGTTTGTAAATAAAATCATTTTCATCACACTGGATGTAAAATCTTGTATGGCAGGAATATTTGGAAGTGTGCCTGTAAGTGATCTCAAACATTTTTTAACATCAGTTAGATATTCTCTCAGTCTCATTCCATTCTTGTTTCTGTTGTTTTGCAACATATTTAATTTTTAATTAGTCTTCTATCTTAATTCATCCAAGAATGGATTCAAAAAATAATTTTAAAAATGATCTTGCACGGGGACCATCAAACATGGTATAAACGGATTTTCATGAGTCTCAGGTATGTTGAAGAGGGATTTGCCCTGAGTACCAGGCTAACCGCGTGTCGTGTAATAAGCCTTAGTTTTCGAAAAAATCGATGGTAAAGTTTACGCGGGGCTTATATACTTGTAACGATGCTCACTCGGTAAGGCAGCGAGCGCAGCTCAGTGGGTAAGGTATACGACTACCACGCGGGTGACCCATGTTCAAGTCCCGCCCACTGCCCCCCGCTGCACCGTGTTGTGCTTCACATGTTTTTATGATAATTACCATCGGCAAGATTTTTCACATAGCATTGTCAGCGATAGCGAGTAATCGAAACACTGTATATATAATGTATGTGTAATGTATAATAAATGAAATTAATATCAAACATTGTATTGAAATTTTTTCCCACAATTGTCGAAGGCAATGTTTGTTGTTGACATTTCGTGAGATTGAATAGATTAGGAGAGAAAAAAAAGACCGTGGTGGGACTTGAACACGGGTTACTCACATGGTAGTCCTATATATCTTAGCCACTGCGTTGCACTCGCTGGCTTGCCGAGTGAGCATCATTACAGGAATATAAGCCTCGCATGACACTTTACCATCGATTTTCTCGAAAACCAAGACCTATCGCATGAAATCCAGTTAGCCTGGTACTCAAGGCAAATTTCTCTTCAACGTACTTGCGACTCATTAAAATCCGTTTGTACCATGTTTGATGGTCCCTTTGTTAGTTGAGTTTGTGAACCAAGAAATGGTTTAACCATAACAAATATGAATTTATAGGTAGTTGAAGGTTGATTTTGACTTAACTCTTTTTGTTTAACTTACAATTAGTATGTGAAAATTTAAGACCAATGGAAGATAATTCCATATTTTGCAGACATATGGCAAGTACGACGGTCCAAAGGAGGTGATTGAAGAAGGGTATGGAAGTGGAGGTGCTAGAAGCTTTCTCCATTTAAGGACTTTTTATAGTCTTTTGAATTTTTTGATCTTAGATTATTGGCTTCTTATATGGACTGATTTTGTCTTATTTTTTCTCCCCTGTTTATTAGTAGGTGGTGCCTGTCTTTTCTCTTGTTTTGAGGGTAGTCTACAAGTGCGTAACTTTACATTGTCAAAGGTGAATTTTCAGTTTATTTTTATTTATTTAGACCAAATACTGTGCAGGGCCCACTGGCTTGGGATATCATCTCAAACTACAACCTTTTTCAGGCTTTAATCTGAGAATGATTCTCATTTGTGCATACAGTGTATCATTAGAAATTATTAAAGCTTTGCGATTTCATTTTGACTTCTGGAAAGCAATCTTGCGACATTGTTTATGAAGAATTGAGCTTTCACTTCTGATTTTTTTGTATTTATTTGTGGTGCTTTTTAATTGAGGCTTTATGGGACTTTTGAGGAGACTTTGGTCTTAATATTTTAGTTGTATTTTATAATAACTTGTACATGATTTACCCCTTTTTATATCTTCAAGACAACTATATGTTAGGGACTTTCCTTAATTTTTCTTTTGTTGGTTCTAATATTTTTGGTATCTAAAAATTTTTAGAAGCCAGGATAATAAAATGTCTAATTCATCAAAACCTCACTTACCAAGGCAAATATATGATTTCAACTGATTTTCTAAAGACTCTTGTCATAAAACAATATTTACCCTCATTACCATACATCTCATAGTCATAGGTTGTACAAAAGCTTGAATTCAGGATTTCTTCCTTTTTTCACAAACAGACTGGGAACACACTACAATAGAGGAATATCAGCAAGTTCAATTCAAAGATCATATTTTGAAAACATCAAGACTACTAATTAATGCTTTTGTTATTGATCCAGGGTAGTCATAAGATCGTTTCTCAAACCAAATTGATTATAATGAATCAGACTGATAAGTGATCACAGATATTCACACCAATACAATAAAAGATAGTTGGGAGCACTTTGTTATCATGAACAACTCGCAGGGCATTTTGTAAGTGATGCGATATGAGTGACCCCAACATCTGATTGTGAAAAGTGAAATTAAGTGTAGTACTGTGTACAGTGATAAAAGATTGGTAACTAATTGTATCTTTTAGTTTAGGTTAGTATAAGTACTTTATGAAGGTGGAAGTTTTTTTTTTCAAAAATACAAAAATGGACTTACACGGCTTGAAGTTATCTTATAAAGCTCCTAGATTCTACTCTCTACAACTCCCATATCCAATAACTAAACCTTTACATTTACATATATACCAACTAAATATATGTTTTCTTATAGTTTGAGTGACAATGATAGTTCAATTGGTAAATTATTAGAGGGCATGTAATTCTTATATATTTTCACATAGTCATTAGTCTTACAGTCCTGACGTCACTTATTTGGTCTTTTGAAAAAGCTCCTAGGTGAAAGAGTTTATTTTTTAGACAAACTGTTCTGTATTAAGTCTATGCATAGAACTGCTGTCATGAATGAGCTTTTCGAATGCGATGAAACAACTCTTTGGGACAACCCCAGTCTTAATCATGGATTTTACTGTTCTGTGAAGTCTAGTTAAAGATTTAAGAAAGTGGCTATTCTGAAATGCTTTATCTACAGGAAAAATATGTTATCTCTCAACACAGCTGAACCCAGACGCTTATCCTTAACGCTTCTCTATGAAACTGATCTAAAATCTTCAAAATTGGTGCTGTTCAACAATTCAAAATTGGTCTGAAATGTTTAATAGAGCTTATCTATATTGACCAATGATATTCTAAAAAAAAACTTCCGGTAAAACCACCTATGTAGAAGAAAATAGCAATGTTTACACCGCTATCAGGAAAATGAACTTGGATATTTATGCCTGCATAGAAATCTCTATTGAGGGGAAGGTTCCTGTTGCACAACCTGAAGGAACAATAGAAAAGCAACCTAGAGTTTATCTATGTAGCTTTTCTGTAATGAAAATGAACTTGGGAGTACCGCTTTATTTCCCATAACTTTCCTTTTCTCACTCTCATTTTCCAGTTTTGTATCCTTTCTCCAATTTTATGGTGTTAATTTGAACATGTATTTCCAGTTAAATTTTTATTTTACTAGGTTTGCTATGAATTCTTGTCTTGATACATATTGTGTTTTTCTCGTCTTCTTTAATTTCTTCCTTTTACTCACGCAACATGTTTTTATTTTTTCCATTTTTTCAGTTCTATCTCTGTCTATCCTTTTCTTTCTTAGCTTGTTTCTCCTGTTACTGTCTTGCTCTAATCGATTCGCTTTTTGTTCCTTTGCAATGCTTTTTCCTAGTTCCCATTTTTCGTATGCTTTAGCGGTTCTAGCTCCCTTTTCTTTTTCTACTCAAAAATTTTCTTTATCGCTTCGGCGCTGTTTGGTGTTGGGTTCAGAATTTCACTCATTTGCAGTTATAACTTAACCTAACCGAGGTGAAGAATAGCTTAAAACATACTGGAGACTCCTCATTGCTTCACAGAAATTGGTTGGAGACATGAAAAGGGCTCTTCCTTTAAGTTTCTCTATCCATAAGAAAATGATGTGTACCTCATCACTAATAAAACTAAACTTCGATTTGGATGACAGCTGTTCAGAGTTCATTTATGTGAAAAAAATAGTAGTGGACATCCTCATTTGGACAGCAGGCTGAAAGTTTTTTTAAGAAAGCGAAACTACCAAAGTCCACTATTTTATGACAAACGGTGTTGCCTATTCAATTACCGATAATGCTAGCATGAATGGCGTTATCTACATCATCACTGTTACAGTTAAGTCTGGACACCTGTTTCTGGACCCCTAGGACAGAAATGCGAAATAATAAAAAAAACTGGTCAATCGACTAAAAAAATTTTGTTCTCCAGATGTCTATTTGTGAAAAATCATGGTTTACCGTCGACTACGAAAATGAAACGTCCACTTTAGACCGTGTTTGACTGTTTTTACTTTATCAGCTGCCCTTTTTCTAGAATTTTTCTCAATTAAAGTGTTGTTACACCTTTCTGGCGAAGGATAGGATCACCAAGCTTTTTTCTGCATTGGCTTTAATTTTTCATTAGTAGGGCCTAGTTTTGATATTCTCTTGGAGTCGTTGCACTATCAGGTGAGACAGTTTATTGTTTGCAAATTAGTAGGCCATTGTCGTAAAGGATGTTGGCAGGCCCTGGACGTAGCATTATATAACCTCAGAGATAAGATGAGATAGGAATGTGCTTCAACAAGGCTTTCATATGGTCGAACTTAATCTGGAACCTTTAACTCAACTTTTGGCAGTAGGATGGATGCTGAAGCTATCTTGGTGTCCTCGATAAATGACGACTTCTCTCTTTGTGAAACTTTCTGTGATTATTCTTACCTTCCTTAAGAGTTGGTGGTGGGGGATAACTGTTTCGCAATGTAAAACTTGCTGGCACGTCCTGAAAATTTATTGAGTTGTTGCCCTTTTAGGCATACAACAAAATAATCAATTTGAAAATCGAGGTAGTTGAAGTTGCACTAACACTTTGGGCAGTCAGCAGAAGTCATAGAGACCAACCTAAAGCTGTTGTTAAGCATCATAAATGAATTGTTACAAACACAAGAGTTCTAAAATAGGTTGAAAAGATGGTGCTCATATTAAATCACTGGAAAGTGAGAGACTAATTGTAAATCGCCCTAGTGACAAGGAATATTGTGTAGTTTACAGGGGGGATTTTAGTGATACTGGTACATTTTGTGAAAAGGGACAGAAGTAAATAGGTGGTCTTTATCTCTATGTATGTGAGAAATACCTGTAATACAGCCCCTTGGGGAAAGACAGTGGGGTAGTTTAGGCAAAGAGAAATCCCATCATCTGTTAAATATTTTGGAACAACAATGGAAATTTACAAAAGAGTGATCAACCAACAACAGGGAGACAAGGGAGTTTTGCAGGACTTATTGTCAGGACCAACCCTATAAAATTTACTAGACAATGGGGTTCTTAAGTTAACGAGAAAGTCAGTACATTGACCTATACACAAGATCTAGCGTTAATGGTGTGAGCAAAAATCAAGGAGGAACTCATGTTTAGTATTAATGAGCCATCACTGTCTCAAATTCGTTCTGGAGGTCCTGATTATGAAGGGGTGAATAAAGAGGGGCATGGTACGTGTTCCACTAAGAGACATCCATTAAACATATGAAAAATCTGGGCATCACCCTTGATGATAGTTTTAATGAGTATGCCAAAAAATGTGGAGTCCTAGTGGCAGGAAAAGAGAGCTCTACCATAATTTAGGTAACTACGTATAGAAAGAAGATGGCGGGGCTTCAAAGGATTGGCGTTCAAATTGCCAAGTGCTTGTAAGTTAAAATTGTACGAATTAAGAAATGTTGATCTTGTGAAGACAAAAATGGCAGAGTGATGGGCAAATGACAAAAACGGTGGGAACAAAATACAAGAGATAATGGACAAATGGGCTATTCAATGTGAAGACTTGGGCGAAATGAAAACGCAGGATTACTTCCTCACACAAATAGTGGGACTTGATGACTACGAAATACGCTTTTTTCAGATGGACGAAATAAAGAAAAGAGGTAAACAGCCCTGGACATGGATATATAATTAGAAAATATGAGCAACATGATGATAGAGGGGAGAGAAAGACAAGAAACGTAGTTTAAAGGTTAGCAAACAAATCACGAGCACAATACAATAGGAAGAAAGGTGCCAGAGAGGAAAGTGAACATTTGAGGAAAAAACTGATACGCCTAATCACTGACAGATGGAGGAGAGATATGAAGTAAGATAAAAATAAACCATTGTCATAATGGATAGTTCTTTTTGATTGGTTGGTTGGCTTGTAGGCTCACTTTCAGTTGTTTGTGGACGTGGAACAGTTTAATTTAGCGCCTATTCATAATAGACCTTACCATAGCCACCAATAACAAATGCGTAATAGGTAAAGTTGAATCAGTGCACTCCAGTTATTTTTACGGTTTACTTTCATACGTATGTTGAAATCGTTTCAACTTTACGATTCTTACATTCATCTGCAGTAATTTTTATTTTTCCCTAGATTAATGTTGCCAGCAGTAACAGAATGTTTGTTTTGATTCTGAAATTGCATAACCTAACTTTAGTATTGTCGACATTTTGGCTTCGTTTTTACAACGAATAGGGAACTCTTAATTAAATTAGTAAATATGGGTCTGTTCCTACACCATAAAAGGGATAACAGGTACAAAGGCAACAAAATTATGCAAAATGCCTGGAAGGATATTGCTGCCGCTACTGTGTTTAGACATGCGCAACTTTCAAATGTTTACATCAGGCTTACGTGCATTATACGTATTTCTTATGCTTACGTCCATTATGAATGGGCGCTTACAATGAAAACTTTGCTCGGCGGAAGCAAACCAAATGGCCATATCAGACGCGCTTTTTGCGGCCCGGTAGCCGCGGCCGCTCGGCCGTTCCTCAAGAAGCGTGAGCGGCTCCGATGTGCGTGCACGAACGCAGAGGCCTCCTCGTGTAAATCAAGCGCTCAGAGTACCAAATTTCATATCAGCCGTCTTGGTTTACTTTCCGTTTAAATGTACAGGCTGTCTTTGTTTACTACGCACGGACCACCTCGTGTAAATCAAGGGCCGAGAACCACACCACATTTCTTTGTTTACTTTCTGTTCCAATGTATAGATATATTCTGCAAGGGAATATGGCCTGCGAAGTGAAAGATTGAAGTTCCCTTACTGTCTGGTTGTCATGCACCATTTTTTATTCAAAGTGATGTGGCAAGTATTAGACAATCACCTCTTAATTGAAGTGCATACGGCTATTCAATTATTTTTAAAGACTGAGTAAGCCATTTGCCTAGCATCTGAAGCCCAAGATCGAATTGGTTTGGTTCGTAATATCACTTAAATAGGTAAAATGAAAATTTTTGGCGCCGGCTCTTTATCAGAAGAAGTAATTCGTTTATGTAATGAAATGTAGTTTTATCGACATTACCACATTCAAAAATGATTAATACTTCTACTTGAAACTCCGATTATTTTGCAAATTTATATGCACGTTCGGTGTGTAAAGTCATTTGTGCAGTGCTGCGAGTGCAATTGTGGATAAAGAAAACAATAGAAGCAGACAGTCATGGGCAGCAGTGGAGAGAGTGGGCGACTACTTCGGGTATCTATATGAAATTAGCAGCTATGCGTGGGAACGCAATACTAAGTTTCAGAATTGTGTTTCACTGGATATCAGAGACTAAATTAAAGACTGCGTTGAGAAAAGTAAAAAAAGCAGGCCATACATATCCAACGTGTGTCCAATATGATAATAGCAAACAAGTGAATCACATTCACTGGCGGATGCAACAGATCTGTTTGCTAAACTTCGAATATGACAAAGGTCTGTTCTTTGAGCGACATATTCAGAACAAAATCTTCTAAAAATTAAGTGACTGTCCCGAGCGTTTTTGCTTTTATAGTCGTGGGAGTATGGTAGAGGTGATGTTGGGGGCCATTGATTGACGTAGGATGGTAGATATAATCCTGCTGCGTCAATCATGTTGATGGTAATATTTTGGCATTTTTACGTCTATCGCTCTATAAATCACCGTATCGCGGTCTCTATGTAATCTTGGGAATAATTCCTACAGATTGGATAGATTGAATCTTCGTCCTGTATATTTATGATAAATTTCATCGCTTCGCTATGTAATCTTGGACGAAACGTACAATGATAAAGTTTTCTCCTGAGATGTCACCCGCAGTTGTGGACGACAGACGAATCAATGAGTTTCTTAACACGGCGACAGACGAATAATGATTCTGGCACAAGATAATGCGTGGCCGCATGTCAATTACCACCCTGCAGATGCTTGGGTGTATTATGTTGCTTTGAGCCCCAATGAAAGAGACAGTATGTCGTAAGAAGTTCTCTTCCAGAGAGAAGCTTCAGTCGGCTGTCCACAAGTGATTTTGTTATCCACCCAAATAACAATTTTAAACAGTTTTACAGAAACTGCTGGAGGGATGGTTAAATGTGCAGAGGCATTGGAGGTATTATCTCTATTGAAATATGTACACACTTCTTTCGAAAAAAAATTATCAAGTAGAAAACAGTTGCAGTACAGATTATTTTTGAACGCCCAAAGTAAATTGCATTTGAAAGGATCTATTCTTAGACTTTGTGAATTAAATTGAACACAAAACAGTTACTATCGAAGTAAATACATCGTCACAGAGCATTACAACGTCACTTAGAAGAGCAAAATAAACCTCTCGATTCTATTTCTCAATCGAGCTTGATCGAGGTCCAAAAGCCAATATCTGGGCTGGTGATTAATAGGAATATGAAGAAAACGCTGTTGAAGTCTGGACTGCTGTCCCTGAGCAGTACAATTATGTTCCGGTGTAATGCTAGTGGCTGGTCCGGCTTTTTGCTGCTTGATCTACAGACTGAGAACAGTCAAAAATACCGACCATAAAAGTCTTCGCCCAAAAGATGAAAAATATGTGCATCAATGTGTTTTTAAACAGTTGCAACTGTGATTACTTGATCTGAATAGCTCTATTATGTCACGTATTAATTCAAAGTCTGGCCAAATAATAAAAATCGTTAGACAGTTCATTTAGCAGTTGATTTGTCGTCGTGTTACTACATGGACAAAAAGTAAATTGAACATTTTGGAATCCATAGAACTAACAAAAGCTGAAATTAGATAGGTAACATGAAGAGTTAAACAAGTGATCTGAAATTAATCGATTCGACAGATGAGGATTTAAATTTCTATAAAATTTGGGCGCACTATAGTCAGTATAATTCAGACTCAAAAATGTGAAGAATTTTAAACAGGGAAGATCAAACGAAATTTTTAAAACTACAAAAACCAACGAGTGAGTTAACAAGATTAACCTTTGTTTTGTTTTTGGTCTATAAAAACCTTCAGCACCAAGGCCACACACGTCGATTGTTGTTATTTTTGTATCCCTAGTATAAGTCCTAGTCGATGAGAGGAAACTATCTGTAGCGCATGTTGACAAGTCACTGAATTCAAGTATTTTTATTCACCTTTCATCGTTTGGCCGCTACAGATGTGATGACCTATCTCTGGACAACTTCAATTGTCTACACTTTGTTAAGGTTGGCTAGTAAACCATCTAAAATCTTAATATTGTGTGAAAATCACAAACGAAACACTAGCCAATGTAAATGATCAGTCGGTACATAGAACGCGGTTGGAGTAAAATACAGTAGACTAAAATGAGTTCCAAAAACCAAAATAAGAAGTACTGGGGAAGATTTATGTTTAAAGATAAATGACAAAAGACTATATAAAGAAAAAGATAAAGAAGGAACCTTATATTTGAACTGAATTAAAGAACATTACAGTTTACAGACCCAACATGCAATTGTCTTCTTTTTAAATAATATCACAGTAGAATTCTACAATCAAAACTGAACTTTCAGTACCTGAAAAAACTACAACTTTGACAAATTATTTAGCATGGTGATAAGTCAAAACTCTTAACTTCTCGATGTTCCTAGAAGGACCACAAAAGCTTGTGGCTGTAATGGACTTATAAGTCATGGGTAGCTATCAATATAAGTTCCATCTCTCTAGTCCAATTAAAGAGACCTACAAGATGTTAGTCTTTAAAATTTATTGGAGGTATTGGAGAACGAGGAGAAAAGTGTTATTTCATTGTTGAGGGTTCATCACAATAGTGAAAGAAGAATTTAGTTATCTTGGGGATGGAATGAATATTTTATTGAAGCAAAACAGGCTCATAGTCACATATTAGAATATGTAATCTCTAATGAGAAAAGTGAGTAGCAGAAGTCTAAAGATGGAACCAAATAGACAAAGATCATGCAAGAAATGGCATAATCTCTTCAAAACGCTTTGACCAACAGAGGTACTTTAACCCAATTTTGTATCACATGACCAGTCCTCGTCCTTGTTGGCAGACAAATTGAAAGAGGGTCGTGAGTATTTCTTGATTGTTACAAACGATGTTCTGATTCATGCTTTTCCGGTTTTTGCCTTTTAGCAAAGGCAGTAGAGGGGACAAACATATGGAAGCTTTTTTCTTCCAGTTTGTATGCTGAAGGGCAGAGACGTACCATTAGTATTAGACAAGACGTCAAGTATGAAAAGAATCTGTTATCAGTAACTCCAAAGGGCCGCTTAGCAAAGTTCTAAGATATGAAAAAAGAGCTATCTGGCAGTATAATATCTTGATTCAAAAATCCATAGGACGCATAAATAGTTGTAATACTGGAGTCTTCTTCGATAGGTCATGAATATGGTATATGACCATAATAACAGAATTTTTGCAAGGAACTTTCTAATTTGCAAGTTTGATATTCAAAACTGGAGAAGTTGGTATAAGTGCGTTTAAGCTCCACAAACCACATAAACAAGAATAACATGACTGCACTATTTGACTGGGTACAGCTTTTTCTATTTGAGTGCTGTGTCCATATTTAAGGAGTTTTATCGGAAAATGTGAAATGTTCTTGATCAAATCGTTATGAAAGCTAGGTAGTTTTGTCCGGTTCACTTTTTCACAATATTTTACTCAAGATTCAAGCCTTAGGCGAATTATTGGCATAATACATATAGTCGAGCCAAGTCAACGAATCTAAAAATAGTAAGAAAATAAACCCAAATGATCAAGAACTTTGGCGCGTTGTTTATAGAATTTCCTTTTCTTCCTCCATGTGGAGGAAATCAGGAATGACTTTTCCAAAACCCATGCCTATGGGACAAATCGGAGTCTACGGTTTACGAATGAGAGAGTTTCTGGTGTCATTCTCAACTTTTCCGACTCATCAAATGAACCAAATCCAAGACAGTTACTGTGCAGAAGCTAAGAAAGACAGAGTCAGATAATCCTAACTATTTGAAACTGCAACAAAAATATTTAACTATATTCTTGATAAAATAGTAGGGAAAACCAAATGCTTAATATGGTATATAGTCTGACAGTCATAAGAAAACGGATTAACCCGCAGGTTCTGCTCCAACAGGTTCTTCAATTGAAGGTCATATAAGACACTTTTGGTTTAAGTACAACATTTATGTCAAAACATAGTTGATCGAGTTATGCGATGTGATGAAATGTCTATGAAAGGTTTTGAGGACGGAGACGTGTTGATATTCGGTAATCTCGACGTCTTCCATGTTGCCATTCAACTATAGATAATATGATCAATGTTCATTAATCTCTTCAACCTGGTGTTTGAATCATATGATGATAATCTTGCCATCGCAGATTTTATTGGATTTTTGGTCGACCTAAAACTTCTTTCTGGTGATGAAAAATGACTGGTGGTCATCCTGACATTTGTAAGCACTTTCTCTAATTAAAGGAGACAAAATTTATTCATCGGTAAATCAAAACATGAATTGAGTAAAAATTAAAGATCAAAGAACCGATAGAATGGCAAAGGTTTAGTTGACAAAAAGGTCAAATGGCCTCATACGTCAATTTGCGTCGATGATGATCCAACTTTTTGATAACGTCGTCGAAGCATAACTTAGGTGTTTTAATTTTCTTATGGAAGACTATCTCAACCAGCTACAATAAAATTCTGGCAACGCCCCATAGCTTAGAGGGTTTCATTTTTGAAAAAGATTGATATCATTTGAGACTTTTGTTAGGATTTATCGAAAGCGAGTCAGAATGAGCACAAAGACCTGTTTGTGTCTTTGACAGTAACTCAAACGCTACCACATTGGCAACATAGTCTATCAGTTCAGTATTATTCATTCTTTTGGGAAAGTCAATATCATCAAATGGTAACTATTATAATCTTTACATAGGAAGAAGACTCCGTAATCGGATGGTTAAATCAACAACGAGATATTGGAGTATTTCTTTACATGATGAAAATATTCACTATTGTAATCTGAACATGTCTAATCCATTTAGGAAGTCGTGAATAAGCCTATAGTCCAAAACATTCATCATTCACTTAATTTTATGTTGTTCTTGCCAACGCTTTTAATTTGTTTTCTTCAAAACGAATAGAAATCAAGATATTAAAATTATAACCTAAATCCTCGCAATCACAACGGGATAAATACAAAAGTCTCTTATTGATTGATTGAAGCTTTGATTGTCATTCCATTTCTGCGCATATTTGGTTGCCTAACTTATCAAATGTTTCTTGTTAAAAAGAAATTTTTTTTAATGACATATACAGGAGCACCTTTAAAAATTTTAGATTATAGAAATCTGTAATAGCATCCATTTTACTTAAATATAATATTATAGATGGTACTACAGACAATTATATAGTGGGTTCTAAATTGAATACAGAGATCAAATTCCGGGCTCACATTAGGGGCAGATAAAAACTTTAATAGAAACAGACAGATGGACAAGTCGAAATGTCTTATTTCCAAAGAGTAGGATTAGACTTTTATTTTCCAAAATTGCGACGACTTTGACATATAAAGCGAAGCACTACCGGACGTCTGTAAATTTGAAGTGTGACAAAACAGGTTACGATGGTCTGCAGAATCCAATACTGCCAGTGTGGGAGTCCGTATTCCTTCTAAGCGTTAGCCCCACCTAAAGAGCCGCTTTTCAGAGCTAACCATCCCGCAGCGCTACGTGACCTGCTTCATGACCTTCTTCGCGGTGCTGATCTCGTACACCAACCGCGTGTGCCTCCACATCGCGATCACCGAGATGGCAGTGCCCATACGGCACAACGCGACATCTGGGAGCGGGGGCTGTCCGGAAAGCAACCAGACCATTTCAGTGACGGTGGGAGCTGTTTGGTGTGTTTGGATCTATGTCTTCACTTTTGTGTTATAGGGAGGCACCTACAACTGGACGGAGAAGCAGCAAGGGTTGATACTAGCGGCCTTCTTCCCGGGATACGTCATCAGTCACCTACCTGGCGGCTTCATGTCCGACGTCTTCGGAGCCAAGCACGTGCTGTCTAGCGGAGTTGCTCTGTCTGGTTTGTTCACCCTGCTGACCCCCTTCGCTGTGAGCTTTGGAGATTGGTGGATGCTCGTCGTGGTCCGATTTATAATAGGCTTTGTGCAGGTTATTCTTTATCGCTTCCTTTGAATATTTGCTGTAATGTGATTCAAGTTTGGATAGATGAAGATGAATGAAGCTCATTCTAAATAGTGGTCTAATATAGATGGACAGGCAAATGAATTTTTGAAAGTATTTGGATGTTCTGGTTAATGGATAACGGCAACTGATGATGGTCAGTAGATATTTAATTGTTCTAGTTGTTGGAAGAATGGACTTACAGGGAAATGTAGAAGAACAAGTATACACCATATACACGGTAGAGTACTTTGGAGTGATTAGAGTCTCTTGAGTATATAGATAGAGTTTTGAGTTTCCATGATCAAAAACAAAATTCTGCTTGTCATTTTTAAGATAGGTGCACGAACAGATGGACAGAGGAACAAACAGTTGGGCAGATAATACAAATGAATGAGAGAGAGAGAGAGAGAGAGAGAGAGAGAGAGAGATGATGATGATGATGAAAGAGGACATCTTCCAAATCTAATGAATAAAAGGAGTAATAGATAAATGGACGAATAAATAGAAGTGTTGATAGACAACTAGATAGATTGAATTAGTGGGCCATAGATATGTTATTGTATAGGTAGACAGATAAACGATTAGACGATAGACAAGCAGAAAATACGCAAATTGAATAAATAAATAAATTTGTACATAGAAATATTGAGGTATAAGAGAACACTTGCATATTATTATAGATAAACGAATAAACAGAGACACAGATGCACATACAAATAGATAGGTAGACAACCAACACGCAACAGAGCAGAAACTCAACTTTCTGATCTAATTCTGTTTTGTTCTAAAAATCTGGATTTTTGACTTGTTAATATCTACTATAAACTTTAAAATGTTATCAATATAACGGGTTACCTTATTATTTTTATTTTTATTCTGTTTTCATTATGGCTTTAGTTTTGATTTGATTCTAATTTGGTTTTGGTTCTCATCTAGACATTGATGTGTTGGTTATAATTGTAGTGCAACTTTAGTGTGGATGCTACTATTATTTTGCAAAAACAATCAATTTTTGATTCTTACCTAGACTCGGATATGTGTCGAATATTGATTGTGGCTTTGGTATTGATTCTTGACATACTTCTTGTTCTCTGTTGGTACATTCTCTTATTATTGTATAATTATTATTATTGGCTTTAGTTTGGATCTGAGTCTAGTTCTAATTGTGATTCCGTATCTATCTTGGTCTAGTTTTAGCCCAATTTTGCTTTTGAATTGAGCACTAGTTTTGTGCTACATAAAATTTAACTCCACGATTATTCTTATTTTTCCTTTAGATTAGTTATAATTTAGTTTTGGTGTTGATCTAAACATGAATGTGTATCTAATTTTGATTTTGGTTTTCATGTTGATTTTAGTGATACTCCTTAATCTGTTGGTTATTGACCTGGCTCTGATTTGGTTTGTTTTTGTTCTTGTTTTGTCTGTTACATGTATTTCCATTCTAATTTTAATATGGATCTTGCCATGATTCAAATTTGATTTTGACTTTGTCGACTTTTCTTATTCTACGTTTTGGTTTAACTCTAATTTATTGTTTTGATTTTGATATAACGCTAATTCATTTTTGGTTCTTATCTAGAATTAAATTTGTGTCTAATTTTGAAGATGACTCTGACGTTGATTCTAGTCATATTTATTGTTCTGCATAGGTTTTGACCTAACTTTGATTTGGTTTACGTCTCTTGTTCTGATTTTATCTATATTCTGAATTTAGTTTGGTTCCGAGTCTTATTCTAATTTTGATTTTATATCTGTCTTAAGTTTATTTGCAGCCTGAATTTGGGCTGATTTTGGTTTTGAATTTGGTACTAATTTAGATCTGGTTATAGCTACAGTCTGAATCTTAATACAGATCTAATTATTTATTCCGATTTTAATATGGATCTTATTATGATTCAAATTTTAATTTGGACCTTGGTTCTGAATAAAATTTAATTCTAGTACCGATTTTTTATATTGATTTTAGTCTAGATTTAGATTTGTGTTTAACTTTGATTGTGGATTTGGTTTTGTTTCTAGCCATATTTTTTTGTTTTGTGTCGGTTTTGAACTGACTCTGATTTGGTTGACGTCTCTTACTTACGTTTTTAACATATCCTGACTTTTTAATTGTTCTAATTTTGATTCTAATTGTAGACTGAATTAGGCCTGATATTTATTGGTATTTGGCACTTACTTGGTTCTGTGTAGAATTTTATTATTATTATTGATTTTTTTGTTCTGATTTTAGTATGTCGATAATTTAATTTTGGTTCTTGTCTAGACTTGAATCTGTGTTTAATTTTGATTCTATTCATATTTATTGTTCTATATTGGTTTTTGACCTAACTCAGATTTGGTTTACGTCTCTTGTTCTTGTTTTATTTATAATCTAAATTTAGTTTGGTTTCGAGTTCTGTTCTAATTTACTCGCTTTTTGTTTTGGATTTGGGATTAGTTTGGGTTCGGTTATAGTTGCAGTCTAAATTTCAGTTTTGATTCTACATAAAATTCTATTCCAGTGTCATTTTTTGCTTTGATTTTGGTCTGGATTTGGTTCTGTATCTGACTTTGTTTCTATTCATACTTCTTGGTCTGTGTTGGTGTTTGACCTTGTTCTGATTTGGTTTTCGTGTTTTGTTCTTGTTTTGATTATATTGGTTTTAATTTAGATCGGAGTTTTTGTTCTAATTTTGATTTTGCATATTTTGGTTTTATTATAGCTTGAACTTTGACTGACCTTGATTTTGGATTTAGCTCTGCTTTGGTTCGGTGCAGTATTCAATTTTGGTATCCATTTTTTTCTAGTCTTGCTTTAATTCTAATTTAGTTTCGAATTTTAAAATGGATTATATTAATACTTCTGGTACTATGTTGGTTTCTGATTTAGTTTGTGTCTTTGGTCTGTATTTTGGTCTAATTGAATCTTGAATTTGACTTAATTTTGGTTTTGGATCTGCCGCTTGTTTAGTTCTAGATAGAATTTAAATTTAGTTTTGATTTTGATTTATATTTGGATCTATGTTTAATTTTGATTATGGATTTGATTTTGTTTCTAGTCAAACTTCTTACTTTCTGTTGGTTTTTGAGTTAGTTCTAATTTACTTTACATCTTTTGTTCTTGTTTCCATTATATCCTGGTTTCATATCGGATCTAAACTTTGTTCTGATTTTGATTCTGAACCTATTTGGGTCTAATTGTAGATTGTTTCAGTCTGGTTTCATTTATCGTTTGGCACTAGTTCGGTTCTACATAATATTCCATTCTAATATCATTTTTCTTGTTTTGGTTTATTTTAATTTAGTTTTAATGCTGATTTAGACTTGGATGTCTGTCTAATTGTTATGACGTTAATTTTGCATCTGGACATACTTATTGTTCCATATTAGTTTTTGACCTGGTCTTGATTGATTTACGTCTGTTTTGGATCTGAGTTTTAGTGCTTGTTTAAATTATTTTTTATGGTTTTATGGACTACTGGCGATTTCTCTTCTAGTTTAATGCTATATTAGTTTTGATTCTGATCCAGACTTGGGTCTGTATTTAACTTTGATTATGGCTTCAGTTTTATTTCTAGTCATACGTCTTATACTGTATTGACTTTTCACTTGGTTTTGATTTGATTTACGACTCTAAATCTTATTTTGATGATAAACCGGGTTTAATTTTGGTTTTAGTTTTCATCAAGACTTGAATGTGTATTTAATTTGTATTGTGGCTTTTGTATTGATTCTCGTAATAATTCGTTTGTTTCTGTTTTTATTATATTTTCGCTTTAATTTGAATGTGCGTTTTGTTCTAATTTTAAGTGTATCTATCTTGATCTAATTTTAACTTTTTTTGATTTTGAATATGGCACTAGTTGGAATCAGGTTATAATTGTAATATTAACAGTCATGATATATGGGTTTTGAGTTTACCTTTGATTTCCCATAGTTGTTTCTCTAGTTTAATTGTGTGTACTTTAATTTTATTTTAGTATCAATCTGATTTAGATTATATATTAGTACTGATTTTAAGTTTGATTCTATTCTGATTTTGATTTTGTCACACTATTGATTTTTTGCCTGGTTATAATCTGGGCTAGATTAAATTGACTATAGTTACAATTTTGAATCCGGTTTAGATTGTAGTATAGATCTAACTATGATTCTGATGTTATATTTGATTGTACTCTAGATCGTCTTTTGGTTTTGGTTTGGTTTTTGATTATATAATAGTTTTGATTATGCAAATCTAAATTTATTATTTAACTACACTACGTTCTTAGTTATGGTTTTAGTCTATATTTGATTTCGGTACCGATTTTTCAGGTTCTGGTTACAATGTAATTCTAATTTGATTATGGTTTTTATTTTGTTTATAGTTATAGTTCTTACTCTCTGTTGGTTTTTGTCCTGGTTCTGATTTGATTCACTTCTCGTTCTACTTTCGATTATATCATCATTTTAAATTGGATGTATGTCTAATTTAGATTATGGTTTTCATATCGATTCTAATTAAGCTCCTTAATCTGTTGGTTTTTTACCTGGTCCTGTCTTTTGTTCTGTTACAATGTCATTACCTTTTGATTTTATTATGGATTTTAGCATGATTGAAATTTTGATTTGGTTTTAATTCTATACAGAATTAAATTTCCGTGCCAATTTTTCTTGTTCTATTTTATAATTCCAATTGGTGTTGGTTCTGCTCTAAATTTTCGATGTGTGTCTAATTTTTATTATTAATTTTATTTTGTTTATAGTTATATGCCTTGTTCTGTGTTGGTTTTTGACCTAATTCTGATTTAGTTTAAATCTCTTGTCTTAATTATATTTAAACTTTAGTTTAGCTCTGTTTTGTTCTAATTTTTATTTTGTGTATATCTTAGTCTAGCTGTAGTCTAGATTTGGCCTGATTTTGGTTTTGGATTAGGCATTAGTTTGGTTCTACATATAATTCAATTCCTATATCGATATTTCTTGGTCTGGTTTTTGCTGTTTGTCTAAATTTGGAAGTGTGTCTAATTTTTATTATGGCTTTGCTAGCGATTCTAATAATACTTTTCCCTATTGGTATTTTGGTTATGGTTTATATGCTCAGTTCTTATTTTATATTTTATTAGACTAAGTTCAGGTTGCAGTGTAGATTTTGTTCTAATTTGGTTTCAGATTTATATCCTATTCTATACTAGAAGTGCTTCTAAATTCGCTTTTTATTTCGATGCCACTTTTGATGTTTTATCTGATTCTAATTTGGATTTGGTGCCAGTTATCTAAGCTGGGACTGTTATGGTTCTAATTTTGGTTTTGTTTTTAATTCTAGTCTGTTTCTGATACCATATGGTTATGATTTTTACTATGCCAATTTTAATTCATTTGACTTCAGTATGGTTCTAATTGTAGTCTACATTCATTTATGGTTTTGACTCTAATTTGCGACGATTTTGCTATAAATTTTTATTTGGTTCTAGTGTTTGGTTTTAGTCTAGAGATTGTTCTAAACTTCTCTTTCTATTGTGGTTTTAATCTATGCCCAGTTGCAGTTCTCTTTTTTATTCTAAATTGAATTTTATTTAAAATTCAAATTCTAATTTTGATTTTATGTCTGATTCTAGTTGGTATTTGATTTTAATATTTATTTTAGTTTGATTGAGCTGGAAATTTTCGTACTACTTCTGATTTTCCGACTCTAAATTCGGTCTGAATCTAATTATGGTTGCAATTTTGAACTGGTTGTGGTTTTAAATTTGAGTTTGGCTGTCAATTTCTTTTAGACTCCTATTTTTAATTTTGTTTTATTCTGGATCTATTTACAGTTCTAATTTTTGTTGTAGTTTCAATTTTATCTCATGTTTTGATTTTAGTTTGGATTTGATACGGTTGTAGTGTAGATATGATTGCACTTATAATTTTAATTTTAACTTTATTTTAGATTTGGATTTGATTCCAGTATGATTATACAATTAATTCTGTTTTTGAACTTTTAATTTTAAATCTGCTAGCGCACATGTAGTTTGTGATTTTAGTTTGTATTCTCTACTTCTAATTTTGGTTTTTGGTTATTGTTTTAATTTTGGTTCTAATTTGTGTGTTGCCCTGGATCTGGTGACTGTAAATGCTAATATTTTGGGAGTTACTTAAGATAGAGTTAAAGCAAAGATGCGTTTAACAGAACGATTGATTGCGTCGCCTAGTCCCCTTCACTCTTATTCCCGTGAGGTACCATGTAACTGACGACGAACAATGTCTCTTCTTCTTGTATAACTCCAGTTAGTACTTTAATTAGAATTGTTCTTCTTCTTAGGGTCCGCTTTACCCGTGCGTGTCGACGTTACTGGCCAGGTGGGTGCCACTGAGAGAACGCTCGACGCTCACCGCCTTCGTGAGCAGCGGCAATCAGCTCGGCAGCATTGCCGGCAACCTCGTTACCAGCTACATCATGGCAAAAATCAACTGGCCGACGGTGTTTTACTTCTGGGGCGCCATCGCCCTCGTTTGGTACGTCATCTTCCTTTTCACTTGCTATTCAGATCCGTCCACACACCCCCACATCACTGAGGAAGAGCTGGCGATGCTGAAGCAGGAGCTGGGTTTGTACAATTTGGCCGTCGAGTCACCAAGTGGAAGCTAAGGAACTCGATCGTGTTACAGGGATACCTGTTAGACATAAGGTTCCGTGGAAGCGGATCTTTCTGGACCCCGTGTCTTGGGCGCTGCTGGGCGGCCAGATAGGGCACGACTGGATCTTCTTCCTGATCGTGGTGCAGCTGCCGAAGTACCTGAAGAACGTGCTCAAGTTCAACATCACCCAGAACGGCATCCTCAACTCCATACCCTACCTGTGTTTGTGGGTGTGCAGCATTGTTACAGGCATATTGGCCGACTGCATCTTCGCGAAGAATTGGATGTCGCTTATTCACATAAGACAAATATGCACATTTATTGGTATGCAGCTCCTAGATACATCCAGTTATACAGTGCTTTCAATTAAAGAGTTGGCTAATATGCCTTTCAATGTTGGAAAATAAATTTGATTGACCATTTCAGGGAACGTGGGCCCCGGAGTATGCGTCGTGATGGCGTCCTACTTCGGCTGTAACAGGATAGCAGCATCCGCTATGTTCATCCTAGGGATGCTGATCATGGGCCCGTTCTACGCTGGAATGAAGGTCAACGTGCTGGACATTACGAAAAATTTCGCGGGCATAGTCATGGCCCTCGTCAACGGGCTAGGGTCGCTTTCTTTCGTCCCCGTGCCATATGTGATAGCAGTCATAGCTTCTGATGTAAGCTCACCAATTACTTGAAAATGGTGATGAGTGGTAGAAGATTTTTATATTTAAACTATAAGCAGCTCCATGCTGTTCCAAACTTTACTATGGATGGGAAATTTTCTGTCTCTGTTACTATATGTAGAAGACTTTTAGAGCGAATCAGTTGGTGGAATTTGTTTTGGTTTCATACAAAAACTATATTTCTGATACCTATCTTACGATGACTCTTGAACCATAGCTTTATTGTTTATTCTCCTAAATAGATATCATCACCAAGTCCGTATTTTGAAACAATTTTTCATAGGACTATATAATATGACTTTTCTTCGTTTTTCAAAAGCATCATTGTCCAGTAGGTCTTCCCAGTTATTCAACTTACTGTCGTTCCAACACTTTATCGTTCAGCGTTTTGGAGTGAATATCAAAAAAACCAACCAAAAAAATATTGCACGTTTTTCAAAGAATTTTACTGCTATGTTTACCCTCCCAAGAAAACTATTGCAAAGAAACTTTGCTCTTGTAGTACATTGCTCTTCTGGCAAACTTCATTACCATAGAAGCGTTCTAACGTATCATTGTTTGTCGTATTGTTTCTTTTTCAATGCTACATTCTATCTGCTTGGAAAGAACACTATGGAGTTATCGCCGATGAACCCTCGACGTAGATGAGACTGAATCGTCATGATATAATTTTTTAACGCACCAAAAAAACTAAATGGTGTGTAACACATTATTGATCATTCTTCATGTTGGTACTCTATGGTAATCAAAACAGACTTTCTCTTTTAGATTATGAAAACAGATCTTATTGAAATTATCATTGATTTTGTGTAGGTCTTATGATTTTGGTTATTATATAACCCTTATATTTATTATCTGAAATTAGTCTTTTACACTACCTATGGTTATCAGATTGCTCTAAATCATCTTAGGATGACACTATGTATTACCTAGTTCTCAGCTGTAGTAACCAACTTCCATGATCTTTGATGATTATGATCGGATTAATTTCTTTATAATTTTTGACTGAAACCGCAACGTTTGAAATGTTAAAACCATTGGTTCTGAATGTCTCTGGCACTTAATTGTTAGAGCCAATAATTAAAGTTTACTTTTGCAGCAAACAGTCGAGCAATGGAGGTTGGTGTTCTGGATACTCTTTGTGGGGTGCTTGGTCACGAGCGTGGCGTACATTTTCCTAACATCTGCTGAGAGAGCGGATTGGGACAAAACGGAAGAAGAGGTGGCCGAATAAATTATTGCGCGTTATACGTTAATTTGCTTGCATTGTGATCAAGTGTTCGATAACGTTGCCGAGGAACAAATTTCGATGGAGGATCAACGCGTCACCCACCTCAGGGGGATGAGCACCTTAAAATTATCTCAACCACCTTGACCTTTGTGAATTCTGGAATAAAATTCTGACACCACATGGCTCAGAGCCTTTCAAAGAAGGTTAAGCATTATTATCAAAGACTTCTTTCTAGGAGTTATCTGTATTCATTTAAAATAAGTACTGATGACACTGACACAGCAATTGAAATGCTACCACATTGACAACAATCAGAGTTTATCAGTTTATTATAATTCGTTCTTCTGGACAGACCTTTCACAGAACACTCTGCACCAGCTGAAAGAAGAATCAGCAATTAGATTATTAAATCAAGAAAGAGCTATTGGAGTATAACTTTACTTAGTTTACTTGCATGTTTTGAGCTAAGTTTTCTTAATTTTCTGCTGTTTTTATCATACGCAAATAAATAACAGCAGGATAAATACAAAGGCCTCTTTCTTATTGGTTGATTGATGTCTTGGTCGTCATTCCAAATAGTTAGGTGTTTCTGTGCATAACTGGTTGCCGAACTCGCCAATTATTTTTGTAAGAAAGAAAATTTGGATGGTTTTCTCAATTTGTTACCTTAGTTATCTGTAAAAATGCAGATAAGTGAAATAGCGAAGCAGAGAAATGACACACGTACAAGACTATTTGAAAATTTTAGATCGTAGAAATCTGTAATAGCACCAATTTTATTTAAATAGAATATTATAGATAGCGCTACAAACATTTATATGCTGCATTTTAAACCGGGCTCACATTATGATCAAATAAGAAACTTCTAACTGCGTGTTAATCCGCTCTAAAGTTACAATACATTTATAGCTACAGATAAATGGACCAGAAAAACGTATGCATAAAAAATAATTGGGTTGTCAACCTTGTCTAAGCGCGTCAAAATGTCTGATTTCCAAAAAGTAGGTCTAGTTTTTATTTTCCAAAATTGCGATGACTTTGACATATAAAGAAGAGCATCATCGGGCGCTTGTAAATTCAAAGTGTAGTAGAGGAGGTCAGGATGGTGTGCCGAATCCAGTACTGCCAGTGCGGAAGTTGGTATTCCATCCAAGCGCCAGCCCCACCTAAAGAGTCGCTTTTCAGAGCTGACCATCCCGCAGCGCTACGTGATCTGCTTCATGACCTTCTTCGCGGTGCTGATCTCGTACACTAACCGCGTGTGCCTCCACATCGCGATCACCGAGATGGCAGTGCCTATAAAGCGCAACGTGACGTCAGGGGGCGGGATCTGTCCGGACACGAACGAGACCATCCCAGTGGCGGTAGGAGCCTTTGGTGTGGTTAGACGCTTGCTATTAGTTTTGTGTTTCAGGGGGGCACCTACAACTGGACAGAGAAGCAGCAAGGGTTGATACTGGCGGCTTTTTTCCCGGGGTACGTCATCAGCCACCTGCCGGGTGGTTTCATGGCCGACATTTTCGGAGCCAAGCACGTACTGTCTGGCGGAGTTGCTCTGTCTGGCTTGTTCACTCTTCTCACCCCCTTTGCTGTAAATTTTGGAGACTGGTGGCTGCTCATCGTCGTCCGGTTTATAATAGGTTTTGCCCAGGTTATTCTTTAATAATTTCAAATCGAAAGTCTAGGATAAAAACCATATTAAACTGAATAGTTCTACACACGAAACCCATAGTAGAATGGTAAACTAAAGTTTTTTTGAGAAACTATAAATGGAAGCACAATATTATTTTACTATATCCCACTTACCGAAGATAAAAGAATACTCTACCCAGACACATACCTGTTTTGCTCTAATTAAAACCTCGATTTTTAAGGGCCCTGTGTATCCGTGTATGTCAACGTTATTGGCCAGGTGGGTGCCTCTAAGGGAGCGCACGACGCTTGGAGCGTTCGTGAACAGCGGGAACCAGCTCGGCAGCATCGCCGGCAACCTCGTCACCAGCTACATCATGGCAGAAATCAACTGGCCGACGGTGTTTTACTTCTGGGGCGCCATCGCCCTCGTTTGGTACGTCATCTTCCTCTTCACTTGCTATTCAGATCCGTCCACCCACCCCCACATCACCGAGGAAGAGCTGGCTATGCTGAAGCAGGAGCTGGGTTTGTACAATTTGCCCGTTGAGTCACCAAGTGGAAGCTAAGGATCTCGATCGTGTTGCAGGAACACCCGTTAGACGTAAGGTGCCCTGGAAGCGGATCTTTCTGGACCCCGTGTCTTGGGCGCTGCTGGGCGGCCAGGTGGGACACGACTGGATCTTCTTCCTGATCGTTGTGCAGTTGCCGAAGTACCTAAAGAACGTGCTTAAGTTTAACATCACCCAGAACGGCATCCTCAACTCCATACCGTACTTATGCTTGTGGTTGTGTAGCGTTGTTACAGGCATATTGGCCGACTACATCATCGCAAAGAATTGGATGTCTCTTGTTCACATAAGACAAATTTATACGTTTATTGGTATGTACTTTTAAAATTAGAAGTGTGGCTCCGTTCTGCCGTTTGACATTATGATAGATGGACCTTGTTACGTAACTCTAGACGGTCTAGGAATCAAAGGTTCCAGAAGAATCAACATTTTTAATTACAATATTCTATATTATTGTAGAATTGAGGAGTTTGCTACAGTGTTTTTCCAATTTCTGAAAATAAATTTGATTTGGCCCTTTTAGGGAACGTGGGCCCTGGAGTGTGCGTCGTGATGGCGTCCTACTTCGGCTGTAACAGGATAGCAGCGTCCGCCATGTTCATCCTAGGGATGCTGATCATGGGTCCGTTCTACGCTGGAATGAAGGTCAACGTGCTGGACATTACGAAAAATTTTGCGGGAATAATCATGGCCCTCGTCAACGGGCTAGGGTCGCTGGCTTTCGTCCCCGTGCCTTATGTGATAGCAGTTATAGCTTCTGATGTAAGCTCATTAATTACTTGAATTGGTGTCAATGGTCATGTCGTTCCAATCTTTATTCTAAATGGTGAATTTCATGGAAACTACAATCAGTGTTTAATAGGAGAACAATTTTGGAGCAAATCATCGCTTTTGACATGATTGGTGGAGGTGATATTCATGCCATTCGTTGTGATTTTATACAAAACCATATTTCTGGCATTTTTATCTGTGGCTTAGGAACTGGATAACAGAAATGAGATATTTGTTCGTAAGGTGTGGTATTCAGTATGTTTGTATTATTAACCTTGATTGTATTAGACTTTCAGATGTTTGTCTTGTTTTAAATGTTTTTTTTTGTAGTTATTTGTCTTCTGGTCTCAGTTGCCCACTTCGGGGGACATCTTCTAAAATTTCGTTTAATTATTACGTGAGCCAATGCAGTAGGGATGAGGGCTTGAGGGGAAAGGAAGTAGCACTAAAATCATTTGGTCTTTTGCCAGCAATGCCCTTTTTTAAGGGTTTGTGGTGTCATTTATGAAAGCAACCAAACAATTTTGTACTGAAACTAGCTGCTTTACTCACATTAAAGAAGTCTATGCCCTTATACCGTTATTCTAAAAGCTTATATTTTTTTTTGCAAATTCTATAGCTTTATCGTTTGCCCTTCTAGTTAAGCTTTACCAAGGAGGCATTTTGAAACATTTGTCATGAGACTATATGTATTTGTTCATCCCCAAGGTATAGCAGTTGGCTTTTAAATCCTCATCCCCCTGAGTGCAAAGTTATTGGTGGTTTTCCAATAACGTCCTTGTCCAGCAAGTTCGCCTAACACTTTAACATTTATTTTATTGGAAAGTGAGGGTAGTTAGAGAGTTACAAGCGCTAAAAAAGGACTAAATCAGTCCTCCTCTTAATAAAACATTGTTGCGTATCTTCTAGAGAACCTTAATGCTGTAGTTCTTCTAATACTTTATCGTTCAACCTCTCAGGGGGGAGATTGGAATTAAGCAAATAATTATTTACGTTCTTTCTAGTTTATTCTTGTTTATCTTTTCACGGAATCCATCACAAAGAATAGAAATGAAAATTTGCGTCTTTTCTTTTAAAAAAATGTTCTCCAATTGTATTTTTCTGACTGGAGAGAGAGAGAGAGAGAGAGAGAGAGAGAGAGAGAGAGAGAGAGAGGAGAGGGAGGAGGAGAGAGAGAGGGGGAGAGAGAGAGAGAGAGAGAGAGAATCATGAAAAACACAAACCCAAAAGTACTGTCGTGGATAAAGTTGCAGAGTTTGTTGCTCATGTTTTAAGATACTGGAGCAGAAGCCGGTACTTACTATCTAGGTATACTTCGTCCTCATGGAACACTCTACGTTTGAACTTCTAATTTGTTCACATACCACTGTAATTTTTTTTCAATGCTACTTTCTGTTCTCTTGAGAAGGCACACACTTGTAGTAAATGAGAATGAAATGTCATGGTGAAGATTATCACTTTTTCTTTCCATTCTCCAGAAAAACTTTGCCGTCGCGATAGTTTCTAACGTTTCTATTGTCTATTCTTCAGTGTTACGCATATTCTAGATGCTGTTTACAGACCTAATTTAAGATTTCTCTTATAGACTCTCGAAAAAAATTTTCTGATCTAATTTATCAAGCTCAGACAACCCCATACTCTGATCCTATTCACTTTCCATTGTTTTTGTAAAGATCTTATACATCTGGTTGTTACAAAATTCTTTTAATGCATGCAACTTATATTTGATTCTCTAATATTAGTCTCCTACACTACTTCCAGATTAGCTTAGGATAAGACTACTTATATACCATTGTTTGTCACTTTATGATCGGATTGGTTGCTTTCAAATTTTTACTTATAAAAGAGCAATGTTTTAGATGATGTGATAAAGAAAGGAATAGCATAATTAATATTTGATTTTGCAGCAAACAGTTGAGCAGTGGAGGTTGGTGTTCTGGATACTCTTCGCGGGATGCTTGATTTCGAGCTTGGTGTACGTATTTCTAGCGTCTGGGGACAGAGCTGATTGGGATAAAACGCAAGAAGAGCTGGCTGAATAAATTTTTATGTGTGAATGCGCATATAAAACACTTTTTAATGTACAAATAAAAAGTAAGTTACACTAAGTCTCTTTTGTGTGCTCAATGGTTTGGAGTATTGGTATGCTTTAAAACAGTGAAGGTTTTTCAATTCCTATTAGGAAGAGAGCCCTCGATACTAAAAAGGTTAAAACGCTTGGTCGTCGTATTGATAACTTGCCGTAAAAGAAAAGAATTAATACATTCGTAGAGCAAGGATACTTTTTTGTCCTCCAGTTTGCTCTCCTGTCAAGACCTCATTGCCAAACTTATTCTTCGCCGGTATGCATGATTATATATCATTCTGCAAAGGGTCGTTCTCTCCGTGAAATTTCGCTTCTGAAAACTATGAGTCGAAGTACAAGGTACTGTTCTTCAATCTTCTGGAGCGTACCATTATCAAAAAATGAAGTATTTGACTGACATCGAAGTTTCTTAAATTATTTTCCCAAAGAGCCTCATTGCTAAGAAGGATTAGAAAGTTCATTCACTCGATCAATATCTTGAAGCAGAATTCGTTCATCTACCAGACGGACTTCACCTCTTTGTTATTCGTCTTTTTGGAAAGACAATTGAAATGATTGATTGTTTTAATGCAGGTTTTACTCGTTGTCAAAAAATTATTGTCAGAGGTGCTCTTCCAATGCCTTATCGTTCATTTTTCTTCTGAAGAAGAAAATTAATATAAATGAATTAAATCATTTGTATGTGAAGTAAAAAGTCTTTTTTTGCCCTCTAATCATCCTCCAAGTGGGTTCAAAAAAGAGTAAATTGGTTATTGCGGAATAAAAAGTTGTCGCTTATCTTTTAAAAAGCTTTACCACCAAAGAAATTCTTCCATAATCAAAAAAGAATCGAAAAATTCATCGTGATGATATACAATTATCGCTCGTTCTTTGGGGGTGGGGGGTGCCACCATGAAAAATTTCTTGCCATAAACATGGAATCGTTCGTTATTGTTAAAGTTTGTCTAACGTCTCATTATTTATCACCAGAATTTTTATAATTCTTCATCTCCATGGTTAGAATCGTTAGGGTAAGGAAGGGGGGTTTTGCTATTGTACAAATTTTTGCAACGCTACATTGTATATCTTTCTTGCGTGTGAGAGAGCAATGGAGGGGGAGTTCACAGCTACCATAAAGGTTTAAAACGATAAATTACTGTCGTGATGCTCTGTAGGAGATGTTGCTTGTCCTTCAGAAAAACTGTGTTGCTGTTGAATATTTTAATGCACAATCGTTTGTCCTTAGAATATTCTAGGGAAGAGAATTGAAACATGGTGATACAGATGCATCTATTTTATAGAGGTCTTGCATCGTGTAAATTTTTCCAAGTAGCACTTCTCATTTTCTAGAGGAAATTCGATGCCATGAAAGTTTCCTAGTGCACCGCTGATTGTCCTTCAACGAAACTTCGCTGTTGCAAAAGTCTTTCAACACATTATTATTGTTTCCTCTTTCTGCCAAAGAAACTGTTTTATAACTTTGTTATTTATCCTCTTAGATTGTGACATTATCACCAAATCAGTTTTTGTCATGGGGCTGTATAGTACTTATTCTTCCTCCAAGACATCGTGATAGTGGGATTGTCAATCTTCACTCTTCAGAGTGTTCTTCCAATACCTCATCATTTTTTTGAGATGAGAGCACGTCTTCTAGGAATCTCTACCATCGTAGTTTTTCAATGTTTTATTTAATCTATTAAGGAGCAGATTGAAACCAAGTAAAAAATTGTTACTCACTGCCATAAAAGTTCTTGAACTCCTCATTGTTTATCTTCCCAAGGAACTCATTACCAAGAAAAATTAGAACTCTTACTATTGAAATGAAAGTTTGTTGGTTTTCTTCTAAGAAACTTTGCTTCTAAACATTATTCATCTTTTTGGATAAAGGAGATGGGAAAAGGCAGCAGAATTTGTTACTCATTTTTTAAGATTTTGTGGCAAAACTACTTTCTTACCTCTAGAAGGGCTTTCCCCTCGTAAAAGATTTTTAACAAGTCACTATTTGATTTTTTGACCAACTTTAACGCTATAGAAGTCTTCTAGTGGGCCTTTGTTTACCATAGAAGGAAATTAAAACAATTGTTGCAGGGAATTTTTTTTGCAATGTTACATTGTCTGCACTCTTGAGGAGACACCATGGAGCTTATGGTAAAGATCGTTGCTTCCTCTCCAAAAACTACTGTCTATTCTTTGAAGCAACAAGTTTAAGAATTAGTCATACACAAGTTATAGCAAATACGACCGTCATCTTAACCATACTCTGCAACCTGATCACAGTATACTTTGTAAGACTTTAGTAAGCAAAAAATTTTGCCGACTCCTAGTATATATATTATCCATAATGTACGAGGGTCGATCAAATTTCTATGAACTGATTGTCAGAAGCAATCATGGAAATGCCAACAAAACTGACGTTTTGACACTTGCAATGCCTGTTAAGTTGCTTTCTTGCGTGTACGGCAGTTAGTGGTATGCTCGCTTCTGGTATTCGAAGGGTAACATCCCCGGTTTCAGGTTTTGTAATTCCGCAGCGGTATGTGCTGTGCTTAATGACGTTTTTTGGAGTGGTGGTAAGCTACTGCACGCGCGTGTGCCTGAACATTGCGATCACAGAGATGGTGGTGCCACTCAACACTACGAAGATCCTTACAATACAAAGCAGCACTTGTCCCCAGATTAGCAAACCTATCGCAGTCAAGGTGGGTCAAAAATAACTATTAAAGAACTGCTTCTAGTTCCGTACCTTTACAGGGAGGCACCTTCAACTGGACGCAGGAGCAGCAGGGCCTCATCCTGGGGGCCTTCTTCCCCGGCTACGTGCTGACGCATCTGCCGGGCGGCATTCTGGCCGACAAATACGGCGGCAAGCACGTGCTGGCTTCAGGGGTGGCCGTATCTGCGGTGCTGTCCCTGCTGACGCCGCTCTCCACCAAGTACAACGGGTGGTTTGCCCTCGCAACTCTGCGCTTCGTCATGGGGCTGGCCCAGGTAGTTCGCCCTTTTCGAACGCCGGGTATCAGACGTTGGCTTCATTTAGGGCCCGTTGTTCCCTAGCATGACCACCCTCCTAGCGAAGTGGGCGCCGCAGAACGAGCGCAGCACCCTGGGGGCGTTCGTGACGGCGGGCATACACGTCGGCTCGATATTGGGAACTTCGTCTCCAGCATGCTGATGATCTACTGGGGCACCTGGACCAGCGTGTTCTACGTGTGGGGCGTCGCGGCCGTCGTGTGGTGCCTCATCTTCTACGTCACCTGCTACTCGGAGCCGGCGCTCCACCCCTTCATTACCGCAAAAGAGGCGATGATGCTGGAGGAAAAGATAGGTGATGGCTTTAGTAGTGTTCATTAAGGAGAAGATTTTGGGTTCCTTCACATAATTACCTTTTAACATATTTGGAATGATTTATATCTTTTAACGGATGCAGCTTTATTGGTTCTAAAAACTAGAACACAACTATAGCTACAGTTAAAACATACACCATAAATGGATCTAAACAAGTTTTAAGCTATTTAGAACGATTTATACCCTTTAAAAGGCGCCACTTTAATAAATCTAAGATTTATAACAATATTTAGTTAAAAATATGGCACTAAATCGATCTAAAGATTTTTAAAAATATTCAGAACGGTGCAAACATTGAATAGATAAAATAAAACTGTAACTTTCACTTAGTACTGCGGTAAATAAATTTAGATATTTTTTAACTAATTTAGAACAATTTGCGCCTTTCAGAAGCTATGGCTATAATTATTCTGAAAGTTAGGGCACAACTGCAGCTAAATTTTTTTACCAACAAATAAATCTAAATAATCATTAACACATTTTAAAGATTGTAGCTTTATTGATTCTAAAAACTAGAACACAACTGTTGCTTTAGTGTATTGAATTTAATTAAATTAATTTTGTTATATTTATCTAATCAATTGGTAACTATTTTAGAAAGATTTGTACATTTTAAATGTTGAAAATATAATTATTCTAAAAGCTATAACACATCTTTAAATCTATTTAGAACAATTTCTATCTTTGAAAGGCTGCAGCTTGATTGATTTTGTAAACTAGAACATAACTCTAATTCCGTTTGTTGTACTCGGTTAAAAAAATCCTAGCAAATTGGTCTAAACAATTCGTAATCCGTTTAGAATAGTTTATACCTTTTAAAGTCTATAACTTTATCGACTAAAAATTCATTTTGAAAGCTAAAGCACAACTATAGCTTTGGTGTATTGAATTCAATTAAAATCATTACAGGTAATTGATCTAAATAAATTTTAAAGCAATTATAACGACTATTTAGAAGCCTTATATTAGTTAATCCCGAACACCAGAACAATCCTGTAACTATATGTACTGTGATGTCTTCAGTACAAACCATCAAAGCAAATTAATATAAATATTTTTAACCCGTTTAGAACGATTTATACATTTTAAATCTGTATCTTTGTTGATTCTGAAAAGTAGGACACAACTATAGTTCGACTAGTCCGTTTGTTGTACTCTGCAGTTAAAAGATATCGAACTTAAAAATTTCGATTTCTAATATCTGAATAATGTAATTCCGTTATAGAATTTTTCATTTTAACTCAGTAAAATTTCTATAGTCACATTTAATCGTAATGTAAAATTTGAAATTGATCGAATATCTCAAAGCTATTCAACTAGAATTTTTGTTTCATTATTGAAATCAGCGTAAAATTCGTCTGGAAGTAATTGATCTAAATCGTAATGTTAAATCCAATTAGTCGAATATCGAAAACTATTCGACATAGAACTTAGATTACGATTTTGAAATCAGCGTAAAGATTTCCTATGAACAAATCGCAATGTCAACTATATCGAAATTAGTCGAATGTCTTCAGTACAAACCTATTCGAGATAGCAAACTTTGATTTGATTTTGAAATCATTAAAATTTACCCGTTTAGAACGATTTATACATTTTAAATCCGTATCTTTGTTGATTCTGAAAAGTAGGACACAACTATAGTTCGACTAGTCCGTTTTTAGTAAAAACTATTGCGATAAATTTATATAAAAAACATTTTAAACTTTTTAGAACAATATAAAGATTTTAAAAATTGTAGCTTTATAAAATCTAAAAGATATAGTGCACTGTAATAAAAATATAGTTTTATTTTAAACGTTATAACACAACTTTAGTGTATTGTATTTAGTTAATAACATCGTGACAAATTGATCTAAGTATTTTATCACTCATTAGAATGTCTGAGCCTGTAGTGATTTTTAAAATTGAATATAACTATAGTTCTAGTAGGCTGCGTTAGCTTCGTTAAGTTTCAAATCTGGACCGTAACTGTAGCTTTAATGTGCTTCATTCCGGTAAAACCATTCTGGAAAATTTATCTAAATGAGTTTTAACTTATTTAGAACGCTTTACATTATGTGAAAGCTACAACTTTATGATTTTGAAGCCAAAACATATTTGTGGCTTTGCTGTGTTGTATTCAATTAAAATCACTGTGCTATTCATCTAACTACTTTTTAAATTAATTAGGACTTTTTAAAAATGTAGCTTCTTTATTAATTCTGAAACTCATAACAATGCCATGGCTATAGCATGCTGCATTTAGTTAAAATGATCATAGAAAATTGGTCTAAATATGTTTAACCTATTTGGAACGATTCACGCCGTTTGAAAATTATTAAAACACTACTATGGTTTTAGACCATGTTGTATTCAGCCAAAAGATCGTGGTAAATAATTTTTAATATATTTAGAACAGTTTTACTTGTGGATAGATGTAGTTTTACTGTTTTTGAAAGCTATTTTTAAAATCTAGCCCTAACGTGTTGTGTTGAGTTAAACCGTTGTGATAAATTAGTCTTGATCCTAAAATTTAAAATAAAACTGCGTTCAGTTAAAACTATAAAGTGATCTAAACCATGTTTAACCTGTTTAGGGCAGTTCATACATATTGATTCTAAAAACAAGAACAATCTGCATATTTGCGGTATTTGACTGTTATGGCAAATTTATCAAAGTAATTTATTTAAACCTTTTAAAGGCTATGGTTTTATTGATTTGAAAGTTAGAACTTAACTGTTGCTTTAGTGTGTTGTATTCGGTTAAAAGCATGATTGAAAACCGATCTAAATTATTTCTAGTCGTTTAGAACCATTTACACCTTTAAAAATAAATTTTTATTAATTCCGAATGATAGAACACAATTATAGTTATAGTTTATATATTTAATTAAAATCATTGTAATAAATTGATCTAAATTATTTAGAATCCATTTTTAAAAGATTGCAACTGAATTTAATCTAAAAGAAGTTAAAACAATATTGTGATTATAGTAAGCTGTGTTTAGTTAACACTACGAACAAATTGATCTAATTCGTTTTAACCCGTGTAGGACGATTTATACCTTTTAAAGGCATTTGTATTGGTTCTGGAAACTAGTACATAACTGTAGATTTAGTGTATTGCCTTCAGTTAAAAATATCGTGACATATTGATTTCAATAATATGGAACTCATTTAGAAGGTTTTGAAGCCTGTAGTTTCATTGATCACCACCGTGATAAATTTTCATACATTTAGAACCATTTACACCCCTTGGGGTAAAATTTTTATTTATTTTGAAAGCCGGAACACAATTGTAACTTTAATGTGTTGTATTCAATGGAAACCAATGTGCCAAACGGATCTGAATAATTTTTAGACCATTTATAACAATTCCCGTATTTTAAACGTTAAAATTTTATTTCAATTAAAAATTAGTTGTTAAATTCGTCCTAATATAATTTTATAACCGACTTAGGACGATTTACATACTTTAAAACAGCATATTTATTAGTTCTGGAAGATTAGAACACAACTGTAATTTTACTGCGTTGCAGTCAGTTAACACCAATATGAAAAACGGATCTGAATATTCTTTAACCTTTTAAAGCTTTATCGGTTCTGTAATCTAGAAGAATACAGCAACTGTCGTAGCAAATTGTTCTAAATAATTACAAATCTAAAAAAGGGGATACAACTGTAGCTTTTCAGTTAGAATTATAGTGGCAAATTGATACAAAAAAATTAAACCCCATTGAAAAAGGTTTACACCCGTTGAAAAACGCAGTTTATTTATTTTAAAAGTTAGGACAAAACAGTATGTATACTGTGCGGTGGAAAATATCGTGGCAAATTGATCTAAATAATTTTTAATCCATTTTGAACGATTAATCCATTTTAAAGGCTGGAGCTTTCTTGATTCTAAAAATTGTTTTAAATATTTTTACTCATTTAGAACTATTTGTATCTTTTAAAATCCCAAAATCTGGAACACTGTAGCTTTACTATGTTTGTTTTATAAAAGCATATTAGAAAATTGGTCTAAATAAGTCTTAAATTATTTAGAACGTTTTATGCGGTTTGAAGATTGCAGCTTTATTGATTTTGAAGCTAAAACTTAACTGTAGCTTTAGTTTGTTGTACTCGCTGAAAAGCATCGTAACAAATTGATTTAAATAGTGTGCAATCTATTTGTAGCCGGCAGATTTATTGATTCTATAGTGTGCCATTTTTAGTTAAAACTATTGTGGTAAATTGATCTAAATTTAATCTTTTGAGGACCATATCCTTATATATTTTTAAAGCTGGAAGACAACTGTAGCTTAAGTTTGTTGCATTTAGTTAAAATCATCGTGGCAAATTGGTCTAAATAATTCTGTAATATAACATTTTGATATAATAACCCAGTTCCAGTGATTTTGGTAGGATCGACATACCCATTCATTTAGCCGACTATGAACGGAAGTTTTGGTTATCCAGGCATTAGTTTAAGTCTAGGAAAAGATTTTATGATCATTTTTTCTCTCGTATATGGCACAAATACTATTTTCTAAAAGTTCACGCCGAATTTCCTTGACATACCATCATTTCACAATACCGAGGGCCTTCTCCATCTACAGTTGGTGCCTTTTGTTCTTTCTGCCGCTCATAGGTGGTCAAAAATCCCTACAATATCTCAATAAACTGCCAGTACTCTTTCCTGATACTTCAAGGAATTTTTACTTTTCTCACCAATTGGTAAACAGTGGTTTCACATAGTTTTTCCAATTGGTAATCATTTTTGTGGTGGTGCTGCAAGCTCCTAGGCCATAAACTTTTCCTAATCAATCAGTGTGTCCATAAACATAAAAGACGAAAAATGTCTGTGTGGCTTTACCTAAGAGAAATCTCTTCCAAGTTTAAGAATAAAGACATTTCCAAAACACTTCCAAGCAGACGGAATGTCTACAAGGGTTGTTATTGTGATCGATTTTTCCTTTATAATAGTAATAGGTGTTTAAATAAGTTCTCAGCTTTACATTTCACAGGACGCAAATCACCGTTTACATGTAACGTATTAGTCCGCCCTCTTGCGGTTTTAAAACAATGACATTTGGTCTTTCGAAACATCATGCGATTTGGAGTTTGATGCACATAACTTCAATAATCAGCTGTGTTCACGATGGTAATCACAAAAGAGCATATTCGATTTTCTAACCACTTCGCGTTTCATCTTAATAAAAACGCTGCTGAAGCCACTGAAATGATTTGTGCTGCATATGGTGAGAATGCTGTAAGTCATGCAACGTGTAAAAAGTGGTACCAAAGATTTCGCTGAGGAGAGTTTAGTCTTGAAGATCAACCACGCGCTGGACGCCCTCAAACATTTGGCACGCGTTAGGCTGGGAACTTCTCCCACATGCGACGTATAGCTCAGACATGGCCCCTTCCGATTATCATTTATTCCGGTCGTTACAGCATCACTTGGCTGATACGCACTTTAAAACAGAAGAAGAAGTCCGAAAATGCATCGATAACTTTATCGTCTCGAATCCGGTGAGCTTCTATCACCAGGGAATTCGCAAGCTACCCGAAAGATGGCAAAAGGGCATCGATGCCAACGGAGAATACTTAGATACTTAAGCTTTTTTTTTTGTTTTTAAATAAAACTTTAATTTTGTAGAAAAAAGCTGAGAACTTATTTATACACCTATTATAATTATAAAATCATCAAAGTCTAACGTTTTATGTGGTTTGGGGGAATTAATAGCCCACCCGACACTATCATACGCAATAATTTTTTTCGTAACTTGCATATTAATTTGGAAGATACATTTGGGGCAGTTCCTCCAAGTCTATTTCTTTGTCAAGGTAGTTTTCGTTTAAATTTATTATTGTTCCAACGGTTTTTGGACCAGAATCTTCTAAAGTCAATAATATTTTAGAGCATTCTTCAAGATTTCTTCCCCAAATAAATAATTTGTTATCAGGGAGTGGAATATTCCTCTTATTGAACAACTTGTATTTTTCCTTAGTTTTGCAAGTTCTGGACTTCACCAATTAACGTTCTTATTGTCCCAACATATGTATTATGCATCAAAGAGCTTTTTTGCATGTTGCAAGTAGAATCTCGGGTTGTGGGTTAACTTCAGATTGATTATGACCAGAAAGATTAGACCCTCCATTTTACACTATCAAGGAAGGCAAAATTTTACCTAAACTTGGCTTGGTCTCTGTCATAATATTTGTTTTCTCATGATTAATTGTTCACATAAATAAGTAACTTGAGATGGTAAATTGCTATGTACATCGAGATTCAGCTGATGTCTCAACGGATCTTTGAAGCAGTCACACTCCCCTGGCCTGATCTTCCACCATATAACTTAAGCTTTTTATTGAAACTGAAATCAAGCTTAGATTTTCCCCTCCCCACATCTTTTTACTTGCGAGACAGGACAACAAATGTTACACTTGCCTGTAACTTGAGGGAATGATTGGTGATCAGCATTGTTTTTGTGTATGTAATTTGGTATACCACTTGGTACCATACGGAAAAATGAGTGAGGACTGATTTTTTTAGGCAGCCAGATTTCTCTGGCCTGATCCCCCACCATAGAATTTAAGTTTTTTATTGAGGTTGTCCCCTTGTGAGCTCGATAACGAAACTTAGATTTCTCACCACCCCAACACATCATTTCATTTGTGAGATAGGACGACAATTAACAAGAGAACAAGAAAAACTTCGCTTGCTTCTAACATAAATAATATCCACCTCTGATTTTCCCAGTGCAGCTGGAGTTTAATTCACAAAGATTTTCGCCTAGTCAATATTGTAAGTTCTATCTTCATCCTACCCATGGTATGCTAAATAGTCTAGCCTTGGTCAACCTAAAAATTCTCGCATTGGACACCACTGCATGGTATATTCACTTTACCCTTTCGTAGAGTCAATTTTCAGTCCCATTTAAAGTATACCCTTGTCCATAAGTTAAGGATCAAAGGAAATGGGAGAAATTTAGCAGTTATGTGTCGTGTCTAAAAGCTATACTGGGTATTACGCCTGGTAACTTGCCTCACTTTGTATCTCTTGAGAGCACGTGGTGATGGTAGTGATCCGTGCAGCGTGCTTAATGACGTTCTACAAGACATCAGTAGATTTAAATTGATGTTGCTCACCAAACAATGATCCAACAGCTTTAAATTCCACAAGTTTAAATTAAGCTACAGAAAACGACTATATGGTACAGCAAGAGATCTTAGGGATCTTGCAACAATTACTAGGATACTAATACTACAAGATGCATTCCATAACGTTAGATTACAAGAGAGCTTACTTAGTATAGTGTAAGAAACCAATAACCAGCAGCGCTGCACACAGACCAATCCAGTTGAGATAACCTAGATCTCAATTCTGGACAAAAACATTTTAAGGGTGTTGGTTTCTTGGTTTTGACTCACATTATGTTGTACTCTCATACATTTCTGCCTGTCTTTGATAGAGGTACTATCAGTAGTCACATATACCGAGATGTAATTATTATTGCAAGATGGTATTTTTCTCCTCATTCCTTTTAAAAGCTGAGTACAACATTGTTATAGGTGTGGACATAACTTGATACTCTCATTCATTGTAGAGCACAAAACTTTCATTTTGTGCTAAACTATGCCAAGATTCAAAATTTCTCTTCTTCTAAGTCCTCGCTTTCTTTTAGCCACAATCGTTTTCATTTATGTTACACATCTGTACGTCAACTTGGTTTGGTTGTGTTTACAGGTGCTACCGAAAAGATGGACATCCCATGGAAATCCATACTACTAAGCTCGGCAGTGTGGGCTATCGTGGTGGGGGAGATAGGGCACGACTGGCTGTTCTTCCTGATAGTCGTGGAGCTGCCCAGCTACATGTCGGCCGTGTTGAAATTCAACATTGCGGAAAACGGGATCTGGAACACCATGCCCTACGTGGTGCTCTGGGTGAGCAGCACCCTCAGCGCAATCGCTGCCGACGTGATGATCAACAAGAACTGCATGTCGGTGGTTAACGTCAGAAGGCTGTTCACGACAATAGGTAATTTCGCTTTTTCACCCTTAACGTAGGAAAAATCTGCGACAATAATCCTAGACGATTGGAGGTTGGCCAAGTATCTCTTATTCCGCAGGAAGCGTCATACCCGTGATTTTCCTGGTCATAGCGTCCTACATGGATTGCCAGCGCAGCGCCGTGGTCGCGATGTTCCTCCTCTGCATGATCGCGATGAGCCCGATCTACGCGGGGCTGAGGATCAACACGCTCGACATCACCAAGAACTTCGCCGGCATAGTCATGGGCCTCGTGAACGGCCTGGGGGCCGTGGGCTTCGTCCCGGTGCCTTGGCTCATTCCCTTAGTGACCCACGACGTAAGTAATGCTTATAGTTAATCATAGTAGCCTACAACTTAGTGCTAAACTTCGTTGCAGAACACAATTGAGGAGTGGAGACTAATCTTCTGGTTAGTGTTCATAGGAAGGATATTCACCAACGTCGTCTACGTTATATGGGCGTCAGGGGATCGGGAAGAGTGGGATAAAAGTGGCACGGATAACTTACCCAATTCATTGACTTAGTCAAACTTTTATCTTATTGCAAATAAATTGTTTGCCAAAGCAGTGCCCCGTTTCTATCAGCAATTTTCTCCAGAAGAGGAATCACCACTCTCTCCTCTTACTACTCTTACTACTCCTCCATTTTACATATTCATTCCTTCATTAGACAGCTGAAACCCAACTAAAACCCCTGCTCATAATTTAGCAACGTTGGAAATCATATCATTTTTTCAGACTTGAAGACTATATCAACTTTTTGTATAAGTAGGGAAAACCTTCAAGAAAATTCTGCCTGAAATATCTCTTGAAGCTCAGTCTACGCGTAGAGTTGTCGGTATTTTTTCATGATTCTCTTTAAATCCATATTTCTACGTCCAGAGCCTTCCTTAACCTCGTCTTATTAGACGAATCTTCAATCTTATTCTCTGTACTATCTACTGTTTATTCTTGTTGTTGTAGAATGTCATGGCTGGAAAATGATTTTTCCACTTCTTTTTTAGTTTGGCACTATGAGTTCTATATTCTACATTATATCGTTCAAATGTTTTTTTATGTGCTTCTAATCATAATCACCTCTAGATCGTATATTGTTCTTCCTTCTTAATTTTTCTTATTATGAATTTTAAGTTCAGCTTTTACTTTTTGAGTTTCTTTACATCCCTTTGGCTTTGTGCACTAGTTCATAAACAATGTAGGATGTTCAAAGTGCTTTATCTTTACATCAGCAAGCTAACAGAATACCTTAATTCAAGATAAGCTGACAAAAGGGAAGATGAGTAGAAAAATAATTATCAGGATTATTGCAATGGTATCCTCTAAATGTTTTTTTTTTTGTTTATAGCTAAGACCTTTGCCATAGTAGTCATCCTATACCATTATAATTGTATACGTTTTCTAAAGAAATGTAGCCTGGTTGGAGATGTGAAACTCCTTGACATTTGTGTGTTGGTTTTTTCTAA
Source organism: Sinelater perroti (assembly GCA_036346155.1). Lineage (NCBI taxonomy): Eukaryota > Metazoa > Arthropoda > Insecta > Coleoptera > Elateridae > Sinelater > Sinelater perroti. Next base: position 3,781,399 of record JARFIY010000324.1, read on the forward strand.
TGTCCTTAAGTTTCACTCTACATTTATATTCAAACTTCTGTGGTCTGACCAAACACCCTAAATGCGCTAATATCCATACGCGAAGAATATGTTTATGGCAGAGTTACTATTCACTGGTTGTTTTAGGTACTAAACAGCTACAATAGGAAGGGCGTAACCGTTGGAACCGGTAAAAAATCGTGTAACATTCGTAAAACGAGCTATAGAAACTAATGGAAAAAACTAGAAATTCAAAAGCTTTTGCTATCATCTTTGGACTTAAAACTAAGCTTTTGAACTTTCTGGAATGAGTTTTTCTCAAAGAAGATCTTTAAGTTCTTCCCATAAGAATAAAAGCAAAGTGGTTTTTGCGAGAAACGCTTTTGTTGTCAACAATCAAAAATAAATCCCCCTCCCTAAAACACTTCAGATGTTGTCAAAACCCAGTGAATGATAAACGTCAATTGGTAATAACGACAGAGTAAGATATGTTACTCATTATATAAGACTGAAGAAAAATGGTATGAAGAGTTTTGAATATGATGAAGAATCTGGAGGCAAAAAGGACATGGTGATTGAACAAAAGATTTCTCATCAACCTTTGCTATCAAGTCTTAAAATTCTGGAGCAAGCTAATCAGACTTATTTTTGATGTAAGGTTCTTAATGGTTTACAGGTTAGAATGAGATAAACATTTTGCGATCTACCAATTGCCACCTTTCATTTATATTAATATCTATTCTATACCTCTTTGACAGAATCATTGACAGAAGGTGAAATATGAACTGCCACGTTAATCGAAAACTCCCAAATCCCCATATATATTGTTCAGTAATTGGTAGTTATCTATACTATTACAGTTTGGTTATCAACTCATTCTTGCTGTCTAGTAGGCAATGATCTTTTCACCCCACCATAATCCTCATAGCAAATCTTGGATTTCTGTCTAGTTTTTGGTGATTTGGGATTTTTAAAACTTTGCTTATCTTATAGTCCTACTAGTAACACCAGGATGTATTTCAATTGTAAGAATTTTACTAATTACAAGTATTTCAAGGCCCTTTCTTCTTCATCCTGTAAGTCACAATACCCTTATTTAAAATGCATTTCTCCAACAGCATAATAACTATGCTACGATCACTCTTTGTCTTCATCAGGATTTGTGACATTTATGTCATAACTACTCTTCCTTGGATAGTTTTTGTCCTTGAATAGGTTTCTGAAAAATTGACAGTTTTAAGTTTGAGCAGAGTTGCTTAACCCAGTTCTTATAAAGGTCATTTTTTTAAATGCATAGGAAGATACACAAAAGCTTTTCATGTGTGAAATATATTATACCACCTCATTCTCCAAACTTGGATTTGACAGAGTTGTGGTGCTTACAGTGAAGTCATCTCCATGTTGCAAATCCACCTCTCCTATACTTCAAAAATAGCCTCAGATAACTCTCTTTCATGCTGAGCAAATAGCGATTCAAGCTGGCTTTGATGATTAGGATTACAAGTTGAAGCTAAACAAATTATCTTCCTGTTCAAATCTAGTACCGACATATTAATATGGCTTACCAGTCTTCTGTTTCAATCTCAAACAATTGAAACTTCGTCATCTACATCCACCTTTTTTGTAGTGCTCATCTAAGCTTCTTACGTATTAATAAAAACAATTTCATATAAAAATATGTTATTAGATAAACCATGGAGAAGATGAAGGAACTATGACATGTCTCATTTATAAATAAAATTACAAGACTAAAACTCTTGTTAATAGTCTAGAGTAAAAATCTAAAGCTGCTTTTAAGTAGCTACTTAAGTAACTATCAATTACTATGTCTGGTTGCTGTTGTGAAGAGGCGCCATGTTCGTCCCCTTCTGGCAGGCATTTTTCAGCCGACTCTTCTTCCCTATGCAAAGCGACTGATCCGATGTAGTCACATGGATGCCTCTACAAATCGAAGTCGGTAACCAATAAAATTACACTCAATTTTGACAGCAACTCACAGGAATATAGCAAAAACAACGAGCTGTGACGCAATTGTCAGATAAAATATTCCTCCTGGATGGTTGTTAATGGTCAGCTTGTAAACTTGGTTGTAAAGCGTGGAGGATATTATGGGCACCGCATTATCTGCTACCGCTAATACTGAGAAAATTTTCCCTACAAACCATGCACTTTATAAATCTACAAGTACCAGTTAAGTAACGCACCTCTTTCAGCACCAGCTACCAATTTGGACACCATAGAACGTATTACTGGTGCCACTACAGGACCGAGGGAAACAAAAGCGCCACCTACAAAAAAAATTACCATCAATAAAAATTTGAAAGCAACATAAATGTATTAGCTCACCCAAATATACTAGCCAATCAACTCTTGCTGTGGCATAAAATATCCTGCCGACGCAGTGTGCTACTGCCCCCACCATGGCAATAACCGTATCCCGCCAGTCAAGCAGCTTGGTCATAAACGGAATTGCAACTAAAAGAACCACATCTTGTATGGCAGATTGGTAGGTGCGGAAGGTGCTATATATATCAAACGTCCAATTCAGCACCAGTTGGAAATATAGATAACTCTTGTCCTTTTCATCACGTTGGAAGGTGTAATTAGCCATAGCAATCATGAAAAGAAACAAGTAGAGCCTCTGGTTAAGGATTCGCTTTTTGAAAACTGTCTTGAACGTTTCCTTCACATGCTTATAATCGAAAAAGTCTGTGAAGATGTTCTTGGCTTCAGTAAGTGGCCTTTGTTGCTCATTTGTTCTCCATTTCAGCCTAACCAATGTGTATATAATAGACAACGCTAGCATGCTAGCGTTTATTATGAACATTATGGCATAAGAGCGATTGGTAACATTGCTAAACAAATATTTTCCTAAAACCCAACTGTGCTACTAACATGAACAATGATGTGGTAGAATTATACCTAAAGCTATGCCGGTAGGCATAGAAGCTAAATAACAGACCTCTAAGATGGTCACCCGTAATGTTCTGCTTTCAGCAACAGTAATGTCAGAGATATAAGAAAAAGCAGCAGCAAAAATGGCAACATCCGCCCCTGTGATGGTCATCGGTAATGTGGCAGTGTAAATAATGTACTCCACGGGCCATGCCGTTTGCCAGGCATTGACGACAATCATTGATGAGTAATAAAATTTCCCAATCAGGCCCATGAGCAGTGGCAGCTTCCTACCGCGCTTGTCTGACCAGGCGCCCATGAACAGAGCCATAATTATCTGCCCGGCATGCCCGGCAACGTCGTTCCACTGTTGGAAGTCGGATACGGTCACCTAAACATAGCACCCACATTAAACGGTTCGCTGAAATACTCAATACGCTTACCTGGACTGTGGTTTTAAATTCATGGTACTCTTCTTTTGAAATATTGTCGCAGATTGTCGCGTTATAGTTGTGATTTACTGTGCACGCTTTGTGCACGAAGAAGGCTTGCTCCACCACGGACGTCGTCATGAAAGCCAGCATGTATAGCAGCATTGTAGGCTCGATCGTGACGAGCCCTAAACCCTTTTTCGCTTGGGATAGCCATCGCTTAATATTCATCTGCAATTTAAATCAAATTCTGTACTATACTGTACATAAACTTTGCAGCACACTGTATAAAGAGCCTAACCAGCATATAACCTCATTTTTAATTTTTTTATAAAGAGGCACAATTAGTTACCTGCCTTGTGGTCGGATCTTAGTAAGAATATAAAAAAATGTCTAAAAAGGCAATTATCTGCTTGGGCTCATAAAGCTGAAAACACCGTTAAGAGAAGTTCGTTAAAGCACTGCGGATTCTTTGGGTAATCTAATTGGAAGGAGCTCAGAACTGGTTTTATGTAACAATAAAAATGGAGCTGTAGTTGATTTTTTCTTATCAGTTAAATTAGCGAACGGTTTTAGATTTGAATCTTTTCTTGGTTACGTACATACCATGAGCGGTTAGAAAATATGTGATATTAAACGTGGCAGTGATGGGGAATTGTGGAGTATTTTGTTATTTCGTCTAATAAAACAAGTGAAGTCTGATTTTGTTGCGGTTGCGGTAGATTTTTGCAGCTTAAACTGTGTTTTGAGTGTGTTTTAGCGGAAACAAATTGTGATTGGATATGAGCAGCTCATGGTTAGTCTTTAAATGTTCTAGTAGCCGGATGGATATTTTTATATGGTTGGGTGAGATTTTGTATATATTGATTGGCAAAATTAGAATTTTACAATTGAGAAGATATGGAGGTGAGCAGACAAACATTTGTAGGTGTGTGAGGGGAGAATTATCCTTGAATAGACCTTTAGTTCATTAATGTCAGTTAATCATGACATGATATAAAGCAACTTGAGGATTTTCAAAGAACATAGATTAGATGTAATGGTTGCAAGCATGCATGGAGAATTGAGAACCAAAACTTTGTCTTCACTATAATGAGCTACCACTTAGACTGATGGCGCATTTTATGATGCATGGTCATTTACCCATATTTTGATTTGATCTGGACCTTTCTAGATTTTAGCCATGGAAGAAGATATAGATTGATTAGTACCTAAAAGGGGACAAAAAAAGATAATCAGAGTTTTGTATCTGGAAAAATGAGGAAGAGATCTTCAATTGCTGAGACAAAAATTTTTGACAGAAGGGAAGAAACGAATGAAGTCATCAGGTATTGGTGATAGCATAATGTGAGAAAAGCCGAACTTGGAGCCTTCTCTAACTATGGGTGATCTCATAACTTCCGATAATGATCTTAGAATTTAAAAAGAAATTGTTCTTTTATAGATATTTTGTGAATCTATTTTAGTTCTTCATGCAGGAATAATTTTTGAAGTCTATGGATCAAAACTAAACTCACTGACGTCACTTGTTTTGTTGATTGTTTGCTGACGTCATCTAGCACTGCTTGGTTATGTTAAGCACTCTTTAAATTTACGGTCTAAAAAGCGCGGATTTATATGGAATGCATTTGCGTGATGAAAAACACTTCTTTCATTCCACAACCCCTCGATGTTTCTCAGTAGAACTGTCTGTTTAATCAGCTTGGCTTACATTTTGTAATTTAGCGATAACTTTATCTTTGCAACATTAAGTGTACTGAGTATTAGAAGCAGATAAGCTAACAATGCCCACTGTATTTTTGAAGCACCACAACTATACAAATAGAGTAAATTAACCTGTGTTTGACTTGCACGTAGTTTATTTAGAAATTCTGTATCAGTTTACAGTTGAGAGCAAACATGCGACTGAACCAAATAAACCACCTATAATTGTAGAAGTGATAGTCACATGAACAATAGTGACATTTCCCCCAAAAACCTATAGTTACGTATTTTCTGATGCGATTTCAGTTATAAAACAACTTTCTCATTCCTCTTCGACCACCTAACAACTCTCTTACTCACCCTTCCGTTTTGTTTTGTCCCCCTCCACTTCGAAAAGGTTTGTAAATAAAAACTTTTAAGTCGACGCGATGGGACAACCTGCTCAACTAATACACTGGCAAAGCCTCAAAAATTATCAAACCCTAACTGAACCAAGCAACTGCATCTGTTGCAACTTTGAACTTGGCCCAGACATTCCGATTGCATTACGAAAACGTCGCAAGCAACTCACCACAGCTCGGCCCAGGAAGAAGCACCGCCCGCATTGGGATTGCTGAGCACTTCCACGACGAGCGCGAAAACGCAAGCGAAATAGTTCGACTGCAAGAAGCTGAACTATGAACCCGCTGTAGTGTCTGTAGTGTTATGCGCCTTATCGCGCTTGCATAATCAGCTCAAGGAATGTTTTGAAGCGGAAATAGCAGTGCGTAATACGAGAAAGCCCTGATAAGCTTTAGCTTGAAAGATGGCCATTGTTATCGCAGTTGGTTACATTGTAAGGCTTGTTATACGGGGATCGCTCTGGAAAACTAGTGACTGGAGTCCTATAGACCGCATCGTCCAAATTCACTCGTGGTGGTTATGGAGACAAGTTAGAAGAGTTGTTGGACAAAGCGCTAGCAAATTAGAAGAACATCAACTTTTTTGAGGTGCGGGAGAAATGGCAGCTTATTTGTTAGTAGGGTGGGGTGGAAGGTCTTCAAACTTCCTCCATATTCGTCACATATAAGCTCTTACTGTTTCGGTCTATCCTCCAAACTAAAATATTCGCTTATGATTAGAGAAAAGTATATAAGAGACATAGACATTCACAATACAACTGGGAAGCTTAAAAATAGTGTCTGTTAACTGTTTCAGTCTTAAGTTTATAAGATTCCCAGTTTGTTTTGAGAGAGTTGCAATAGCTTAATGTCTTGCGACTTAAATCTGCGAAGGTATATGGAGTGCCTATTGTTAAATCAATTACTTCCTACCTTCAACTTTTTATCTAAATTATTTGCAATAAAGACTCGCTCCTGGGATTGGTATCCATGCCTCCCCCTCCCACCCGGTAGTCTCAGTTTAATTTATTATTTCTACAACTCTGTACCAGCTGTTACGCAGTCTGCATTAGTGAGAGTTCAGCATCATCATATGGGAGGTAAACAGATCTAAATATAATCTCTACTGGCCCTTCTCATTTTAAGTGAGTTCAACTATCACCAAATTTTTCAAAATTCAAAAAGTCTGCTTGTGGTAGTATTTTAACAATTTCTTTGTTAGTGGATCTACTGTAAATCAATTCTTCATCCACTGCTCTAAGACGCCGTGTTTTCCTCCACTTACTCAGGTTTCCTGAATAAGGTCAACATCACAACCCTCCATCTACTAACCTAGGGCATTTGAGACTGCCCTACTATGTTAAAGGTTTACTTGTATGTACCACCCTTATTCTTCGTGTCTTGACCATGAGTGAAACCCTTAATAATGCTTTACAGTCTTGCGGCTTAGAAATTTTATTTTTCCGGATTTTGGGTTCGAGCCGGTTCTTGACGTTCCTAGTAACCACAGAGACTTTTAGTTTTCCAAAATCTTTAAAGCTGCCCACCGTCTGTCTCAACCATTACATAGCGCGTTCATTGACATACGCGATCTATAAAACTGCATCCATGTATCCTGTGTTTTCGAATTATGGACGACTTCTACCACCGGAGCGAGTTTTGACCAACGCCTCTGTTAATTTGTTTTGAATCAGATCCTGTTCCAAAACGATGTCTGAGTGGCGTAGGTCTATCGTTACCATCCTCAGACTTTTTATCCTGTCTGCCTTTGACTCCTAGGTTGCTTAGATTGCTGCTGCTGATTTTCCTCTTCTTTTCTTCTTCCTTGGTATTTCGATGAGAATTTTTTTGGTGTATGTACCAGCCTTCTTGGCCTTCCAGATTTTTGTCTTCTAAGCCTCGAAGAGTTTCACATTTTTAGAGCTGAGACTGTGCCACCTGCATGGGAACAACAATGTTGCTCTTCAAGGATGGAAGCACCGTCTCTTCATCTGTCGAGCCTTCCTTAAACTTCCACTAATTTATTTACTTTTTGTCATCTTCTATCTGAACCCTATGAGTATAGAAAAATAAATTACTTCTTAATCTTCAGAAGAAGGATGTCAAAACTAAGCTTCTCTCCGATTGCTGGTCGATGCTGAAAAGGAAAAAATTTGCTTGGAACCCATTGGTTTACGATACTCTCTAGCTTCAAAAAAACCTGCCAATTAACTATTACAACTGTTATATGAATAACAAAGAACTATTTTAATAAGGATGAAACTCTTTGACAAAGGTAGTTTTTACAGTGGCCAATGAGATATAAACGTACCCTTTCATTTAGAAGCATTGACTTTCACATATCTTGTCTCAAGCGAAGAAAGGCGGAAGCGTTTATAACGTCTGAAAGTTTCTTCAAAATACTACATCCAAGAAAATTCCGCGAAGATGTAATCACTACAAACCACAGATCTATTTTAGTTTGAAGACAAATTTGTAAATTATTTATAAGAAGGTAAAAACCAAAAGAGGTTAGAAAAAGTATTCTTCAATCTTTTTTTCGGAGAGAACGATGTTCTAGTATGAATGTTGCCTTTTGTTGGTAAAGGTCTATACGTTCAGTAGATTGAAGCAAGATATTCCAAATGCCTTTTGAATGGTGTTCTTTACATAGTTCACTGATTGATGACTGTAAAAAACGTATAAAAGTCTACGACATTTCAAACAAAGGTTGAGAAAGGAAATAGCGAATGGATCAGTAACAGTCAGTGCACAATTATTCATATGAATATTGCTGTGTTTGCTCCATTAAACAATGTACTTTAACATTTGACATCTACAATACACATCTTCATACAACCAAAAATTACCATATTGACCCGTGATGTGAGCCTGAAACAGATGGCAGTTAAAAACTGATTTGAAGATTATTTCTTAACCTGGAAAGCTAAACTTTCCAGTTGACAATGATTATAAAGATTTTTCATTTTGCAATTTCCAATAAATCATAGTTGCCAATGTCGTTAACAGAATTAGCCAGTACTTCAACCTTTAGGAGAAAAAAAATTGGGTAATAGTCGAAGCTACTAACTTAAGGTTTCCGTAAAACGTCACTTTGTTATCCGTCTAAGTACTCCCCCTCTCTTACGTCATACGGGAGGCGAGGAAAATTTTGACTGATTTGCTTATCACTTTAAACCTTCCTGTCGGACGCTGCCTTCGTCGTTGTCCTCTGTTCAGTAATCTTTGAGTATTAATCGTTTTGGTGTCGCTCATAATTTTGGAATGACACTTGGTATTTGTACTGAACTTAAAAATGGGTTTGTAGTTTCCAAGTGGAAAATCCAAGCGTAGAGTTTTCGGAACAGACAACTATAATACTGTTTTGGAGGAGTTTTTGAATATAATATTCATTAATTCATAGTTGAACCAGATCCAGTAGACTAACTATCATAGATGAGATTGCATAAAATGACTAGAGCAAGACATTCAAGTACTTCATCAATAGCTAGAAAAAAAGTCAAGTTTGTGGTTTTTAAATATTTTGAGAAGTATATTCAAATGTGGAGTTTTAGAAGAAAATTTAATCGTGGCACTATTTTGGAGAAATTTTTTATAGAAAACTTGTTAATCCAAAACGCAACCAAGCCCAATTGGCTACCCATTATAGACGAGATTGTGCAAGATATCTAAAGCAGGATATTGAAGTACTTTGTCAATTTAAAAAAAGCCGAGTTTATAATTTTTCAAATATTCAAGGTTGTGAAGTTCAAGAAGCAGCCTGAAATATATCACTGTGTTTGCACCAATCTCCAATTACTTTTATTTGGATTTTAAATTAGGGTCGGCCGTCTTTTGAGATAGCGGCGGCCAATCTGCTCGTTTGCGCGGTTCGTCGATAAATAAAGAAGAGCAGCCTTCGGCCGCGGCCGAGCTCTTCACTCTTTCACTCGCTTCGTTTTGAATTTAGTTGTGATGGTTTAGAAAGCGCGCGACCGGCTTTAAATTTTCCGTATCTGACCGAGAGTTCGCCGACGCGTTTTGTTTTGGCGGCAAGAGTTTCCACATCCCGTGGCTGTTGTTGAAGCCAATTTTATTCCGGGATTCGATATTTTGCCGACCAGATTTTTCTCTTCCCGGAGGTCGTTTTGTTGGCCGATTGCATTTCGGGAGTTGAAATTTTGCCGGCGGAAAGACTCGGTTCGGTTTCCTTGTACTGACTCGGCGAGGAACCAAGCAAAACCTAGTCGCAAACTCGGACACACCAGCTGAGCATCCACACCAGGAAAGGCGCTTCCGATCGGCCTCGCAGCGAAGATTGGGATAGCTTGTCCTTTTTTCCAACCTTTTTCCTCTTCCTTGTTTCGCCAAGAGTTCAGCACGGGGAGCCGACTTCTGCAGCAGAGCGTTTCAAAGGTGAGTTTTCCAGCTTTGGCTTTTTGATTGAAGTTCCTTTGTTTTTAAAATTTTAAAATTACGATGCAGTCCACTTTTGGTCGAAACATTTGGTCTTAGCGAGCCGGATTTGAGCCGTTTTGTTGTTTGTTCCAGCCGGATCAATTTGATCGGGGTTTTCCGCGTGCTAGTGTCCGCGTTAGATTAGATTGTTCGCCAAGCGTTGAAACGTTGGGTCATAATCGCTTGGGACAGACCTTTTTTTTAGAGATTCGTTATTTTCAAATTTTGTGGAAGTAAATTATCTCGGTTGAATTAAATTTATTGATTATTTAATTTGTTAAATTGTAAATTTGGTTTTTGGAAAAAATTTTCGAACAGAAAACTTGTTAATTAAATGCCCAACTAAATCTGGCAAACTATCAATTACAAACAAGATTGTACAAGATGTCGAAGGCAGGACTGAAATACTTTATCATGTCCAAATAAAAGAAAAAATTGAGTTTGAGGTTTTGAAATATTAAAAGTGGTTAATTTCGAGTGCACAGTTTTAGAATCAGACTGAGCCATAGGACCATAGCACTGTTTTCGAGAAATTTTTGAATAGAAAACCTATCAATTCAAAGTACACCTAGTAGACTGTTACGGTATAAATAACACAATGTCTAGAGCAGGATATTGATGTACTTTATTAATGTTCAAAGAAAGAAAAGTCTCATACGTCAACTTCGACAGGGTGAGAAACGGCCGCCTTAAAAGCGGTCCTCGGGTAAAACGAGCTCGTCAGCCATGTTAGACAGTCGTTCTAGAAGGAACCTTTGATCCCAAATAACCAGCAGCGTCTGTCCCGGAGCGGGCGATTTTTCTTTCTCCCTTCGTATTTCTTTTGCCAATAAATGAAGACGGAACTTTTTGATCAATGAAAATGTCGAACCGCAGATACGATTAACCTTAGGCGGGTAGTAGCTACGAAATCCCACCCTGGTTTTTAAACGGGCTGCCCTACGAATTTTTTTATTTGGGTGGCGGGGAGGTAGGTCAACTTTTTGACTAACATCACAACCGATAACACGAGCTACACCGTCAGTAGCAAAGTCAGACGGAAATCCAACGTTGGGGTGATAGATATCATTTCTGATTCCCCCAACGAGAAAACATCGATGGCAAGAGCCTACAGCAGACTAAATGCTTTTAGCAAACACAGGAAACTCGCTGAAAACCCAAAAAAAGCGCAAGGTAGGAGAAGTATCTTTCTCAGACTTCAGTATCGAATAATCAGCGAACAAAATAGAAAACTCAATGGGATTTGCAGTAATTGAAGCTCTGGCGTCCATAGCGACTATACCTAGCAAATGACCAAGAAACTTAGAGAAAACCCAAACACCCAAAGAGGCATTAGGGAGTTGACCCATCGATTGAAGAAACTGCGATGTCATCAATAGAGACTCCTTGAAGGCGCGGCTTGAGAAAAATAGGTGGTAAACCTCAGCGTTGTCACTTATGGCGGTACATCCAAACTAGTCCTCTAAAAAATCGAGATGATGAGGGGGACCTTAACGCCCATCTCCAACTAGTACACTTCGTAGGGAGAAGGAAATTATTAGACTTGAGTAGGAAAGAGGAGCTAGAGGCTGGAGATTAGCCTTCTCAGAGATAAACACATGCGCTCTCTATAGGGTGTGCGTCTGCAAGAAATGGAAAGAGGTGGCAGATCTAAATTGGGATACCCAGCCTTTTCCAATACCAAAATCACCCAAGGTAACCCCTCAACTTTACGAATGAGGTGACCAAAGTGGTGATGATGGATCCCAAGGACCAAAACATGGACTATAGCACCCAGAGTCTATAGAGGGATCAGTTCCGGATTAAAAGACGTCACCAAAAATTTTGACGTCTTAAAGTAGAGCTGTCAAGTTGTCAGAATTATGCACAATGACACGGAAGAAGGTAAAACAAAGAGATGTCCATTAGGGACTAACCTCGAGGAAATGGACGCACCCCGTTTTATGAATTATTTTCACGTCAGTAAGGGGTTTCCGTTATGGTGACTGACTTTCTTTCTTTAAATTCATCAAATCCAGATAAAAAAACAATAAAAACATTCAAGAGAGATGCAGGAGGGATTTGGAAACGAGTTTGTACTTCCACCCATATTGAAAGACACAGTGTCAAAGAGCGGGTTTATATCCCAGATCTGAAACTGTAGAACCAAACATAGGAACTGAGTGGCAGGCAGTCCTAAGATGGAGCTGCATCTGAAGCGACTCAAAAGAAAAGGATCTAAAAAAAACGAGAAGATAACGATTGGTACATGGGTCCCCTTTGAGACATCAAGGAATAGGAAAAGAAAAAAAAGGAAGAAGAGAAAATGAATGAGAATGGTACAAAAAGATCTTTCACAGACTCAGCAATCTAAGCAAGCTATGAGATATTGTTTTGGACCAGGAAAAAGTAGACTTGATTCAAAACATCTTAACAGAGGAGTTCTCCGCAATTCGAAAGCACAAATTACACAGGGGTAATGTTATGGATCGCGTATGCCAATGAGGATACTAAGCAATAGTTAAAACAGCCTTAAATGCAGTTAAATCAAAGAACCCTCTTAAAAGACTCAGCAACCTGTTTGAATTTCAAAACACGGGAAGACTGAAGGCTGCTGAGCCGCGAGTCCGAGAGAAGGAGGAAGAGTTCCTGATTTGCTCAGTAGATAAAGCTTCTACCAGGTCCTTCAAACAGGCCAAATTTAAGGTTTATTATGAGCTTTAAAGTGGTTAGGACACAAAGAATAAGGGCGGTGCAAATGAATATTTGCCACAATAAGAATGCTATATGTAAGTTAATGGAGTGTTGTGATACTGTATCTATAAAAGAACAGTGGGTGAGAGGAGGGGGAATACGTCTGGCGGTGGTAAGTGGAAAACTGATTTACAGTAAATCTACTAAGAGACCTAAGGTCTGTGTAGTAGTCAAAAGGATTGTTAAAATACTAATAAACTTCATTTGTCAGGTTTGATGGCAGTTGAACTCTTTAGAATGAGAAGGACCAAGGGAGGTTACAGTTGTATCAGTCTACCTCCCATATGATAATGCTATGGAACAGCTGGTTCGAAGTTGTGGAAATAATGAATCACAACTAATTATTAGTTATGAAGCTAATAGAAATAGTAGTAAAGCAACTGACAGGCGCCATTGCTTCTGCTTATAAGAATAACTGACCCCCAACTGTAAAGCATCCAACGGGAAGTTTCCCTGGTGAAGCGAAGAATTCACAAGAGTAAGAGAAAACGCAAGAAAACTTTTTTAATGGAGCAAAAGCTTTAGGAAACTAGAAGAAATACAAAAGATTCCTAACAAAACGTTTTCTTGAATTAAGCATTACAGAAGATTTATCCTCTAAGGGCAGCTCTCTTAGGTCAAATAGACAATAAACTTACTTGAGCCATTTAAATCACCAGGAGGAGATGAGATGTTTTAGATATGATGCAGAAATAATCGAACCTTTCATTTAGAAGAATATGTTCACGGTCCTTAACTAGGCTGATGTTTATGCCAAAAACTGGTACATCAGACTATTCTCAAGCAAAAGCTACCGACATATCAGTCTTATGTGATAAGCACATCAGGGACGAGACAAACAAATATGTCTATAGAACAGGCCTATCAACCTAAATGGAGCTTGGTCGCCTGACTTGATATTCTTTTGGACAGATAAAGGAGTTTTGACAATACGTCCTATTATATCATCTCATCTATTAGAAGGCTAGGGGTGAAGGATATATGCTACAAATAGATTGACTGACTAAGAGGAAAGGCGGTATATACACAGCTATTACATGGTGGTTTAAGTGGCAGAAAGATGTTCTCTGGGAGAATGTTTTTTTTTTGTTACAGATGGGTTGATGAGAGGCTTTTTATCAGTGAAGTATTCTTACCTCTAGGTTACACGGATTTTGGCCATCCTTGTCGAAAAAAAGTTTATTAACACGATCAGCAAACGTATACAAAGGGGCTTGAACGTGGTAACTAGGCGGAGTGAAGGAGAAAGCCTTACAGTTAGCCCCCAAAAGACCACAGTGCCATTTACGAAGAATATAAGGGATCTGAAACCTTTGCATTTCAACGAAAAATATAGACATTTGATAGATGAGGTAAAGTATTGGGCAATTATTTTAGACTCCATATCAAGAGAAAGTCGTAATAATTCATGTAGTACTTAGACGAACTAGTGGCAAATTATGAAACCCAGAATAGTAGACTAAGATGGTTAAACCATCTCTAACATGTACAGACGTGGTATAGTGGCCCAAGGTTGAGTAGGAGAGCATTAAACTAAAAGTAAGAAAGATTCAAGTACTTGCTTGTCTTAGCAAGGGGAAAATAACAATAAAAAGCAATGCAAACCCATTTGGATCTATTTTTCCTTCTTATCAGACTAGGACTAGATAGACTACAAAGTTAGAATAGGTACAGAGCATGCAATGTTGGTGCGTAACGTAGAAGATCCTATTCTAGGAATGAGGACTTCAAAATATATCGTTAATACTCCCTTTTAGATATAATACGAAATTGACAAGAGTGGGAAGAAACCATGCTGGAGCTGCTTCATGGCAGTTTGATCTGGTACACAGACAGCTCAAAACCTGAGACAAGTTTCGGGTCCAGACTTTATAATGCAGAACCAAAGGAAAGGCTTGTATTTTGGTTAGGTAAATATGACTGTATTTCAAATAAAAATATACGCCATACTTCAGTTTGAGCGGAAGAACAACAGAAAAGCGTATAGAAGTTATCCAGCAGCAAAAAGCTCTAAAAGGTCTTTTGAGCTCAATAGCTATATTTAGATTGGTTTGGGAATGTTTCTATGAATTTTAGTTAGAAGTACTTCCTCTCCTATCCTCCCTCTTCTTTTTATGTTCTATGCAAAGTTTTAAATTTCTCCTTGTTACAAAAAAGTTGATTATCATCAATCCAGATAAGAGATAAGTCCTTTTTTCTTTCATTTGGTTTGTATGTTACCCAAAAAACTTAAACTCTGCAATTGGTGAGTACAGATCACAATAAAAACAGAAAGATTTGGCTGTACAAGAGCAAATGGTTAAATTATCTTGAATTGTACTTAACAAAGCTCATGTTCATGTAGAAACTATTCATAAATGACCATGACCTCTTCCTTGCCTTGTTCTAAATTGTAATTCATTCCCAAAACACCTCATAGTCTTGGTTTTATTATTTCTTCTAGATCGTAAAGAGTTGGAATAATAATGACCAAGAACAATTTAACCAAAGATGGACTGGAGAAAAACTTCATTAGACCAAATAGAAAGCTGGTGTCAACTTCCACTGACACTTCAGTTTATTTCGAGGACGTCAAGCGCAAAATTAGTCATCCGAGGGCCCTGCGCTGAAAATGGGTTTCAATCCGCTTGCGTGCGTTTACGGAAGTAAGTCCGCCTCCCGAGAAGGCCCAGCGACCCTCATCCTCAACGCAGAACGCGATTTTCCTTCCAGGCTGCTACATACCGCAGAGGTACGTGCTCTGCTTCATGTGCTTCATGGGGATCCTGAACGCGTACAGCATGCGCGTATGCCTCAACATCGCGCTCACCGAGATGGTGATTCCCTTGAATAAGACCAGCAAGCCCGTGCACGGCCAGGTCTGCCCCGAAGGGGAGAGCAAGAAGGTCGTAGTTAAGGTAAGACGAGAGGGGCTGCCGGGTGAAGTTTTTGCAACTGTTGACGTCGCCAGGGCGGCAGCTACGCGTGGACGGAGAAGGAGCAGGGCGCTATCTTGGCCGCCTTTTTCCCCGGGTACGTCATCACGCACATCCCGGGGGGGTTTCTGTCGGACAGCTTCGGCGGGAAGCACGTGCTCTCTCTCGGGATCCTGCTGTCTGCGATCCTGACCGCTCTGACACCCCTGTCCGTGCTGATCGGCGACTGGTGGTTGCTAACCGTAATAAGGTTTATCATAGGTCTTTCCCAGGTAAGTGTGACGTAACTAAGTTTGCAGTATAAATGTGGCATTGGCAAATATTCGGTAGTAGGTACAGAAAAAAAATTAACCCCCACTCTTTACAATGGAATGAGAGAATACTCAAGGTCAACAACATTATGTATATAGTAGTAACTTCTACCAAATATTTGGCTATATATTCTGGGTTTCAACAAGAATGTCATTTTATATATATGTATATAAGACTTTAGTCTATAAAATAGAGTGGAAGGAAGAAAACCAATTAGGAACTATAAGATCGATGTGGATGATATAACGGTGCTGTTTGGTTTCTTTCGACTATTAATGGCAAGACGGGCAATTTCTGGAAGCTATAAACTAACTAATAAAACATTTTTGAATCTTAAGTAGTCGCCGTCATTGTTGCTCCCTAATCTATGGACAAATCATTCTTAAGGGTCAAAACGGCAATAATAGACATCAGATGTGTTTGGAATCGATCGTCCTGAAGCTTGCTATTGTCTTCTGGGATAACGGCTGTGATGGATAAAATACTTTAGGTGCCTATGGTTTTGTCAGGAAAACTCTCATCCATTAAAATAGATAATTTTTTGTCGACCAAGAGTTTGTTCTAGAAGAGAGTCATATAAGCTATTGAGATGTTTATATACTCAACCAAAGAAAATAGATGCAGAAAGAAGACGAAACTAAGAGATAATTAGAAAGGATCTAGGACTTGAAAGCTAGGAAATGGGGGAATTAAACACAACCTTCTCTCCAAAAAACATTATGAGAACTTGTTAAAATGTTTGTTCTTTTTTAGGGTTTTCTCTTCCCTAGTTGCACCACCCTGCTGGCTAAGTGGGTGCCCAAGCGAGAGCGCGGCACGCTCGGGACGCTAGTCCTGACGGGGCCCCAGATAGGCAGCATCACAGGCAACCTCATCACGGCCTATCTCATGGGAATTATAGGAAACTGGCCGGTTGTGTTCTACTTCTGGGGGGTAATGGGCGTCGTGTGGTACGTCTTCTTCTTCTTCATGTGCTTCTCCGAGCCATCCCAGCACCCATTCATCACCGACAAGGAAGGGCAGATGCTGGCGCAGGAGATCGGTCGGACACTCCAAGGCTGCATCGGCCATTTTTGACTCGACTTTGCCCGCAGGAGCCACGGACAAGATGAAAATTCCGTGGAAGAAGCTGATCTTCGACCCGGCCAGCCTGGCGCTGATGGCCGGCCAGATCGGGCACGGCGCCGTGTTCTTCCTCATCGTGACGGACCTGCCCAAGTACATGAAGGACGTGCTCAGGTTCAACATCAAGGAGAACGGCGTGCTCAACTCGTTGCCCTACCTGGCGCTGTGGATTTGCGGCGGCATCAGCGGGGTCATATCCGACTGGATGATCAACAGGGACCTGGTCTCGGTGGGCAACGTGAGGAAGATATACACTACCATCGGTAACGCCGCCTGAGGGTCGAAGGCGCGAGTTAATTTGCCCTGTGTGCAGCGTCCGTGGGGCCCAGCGTGTGCTGCGTGCTGGCCGGCTATATGGGCTGCGATCGCATGGCCGCGTCCGCCATGTTCATCCTGGGCATGTTCCTGATGGGGCCCTTCTATCCGGGGATGAGAGTGAACGCCATGGACATCACGAAAAATTTCGCCGGCATCCTCACGGCCTTCGTGAACGGCATAGGCGCGCTGGCATTCGCGCCGGTGCCCTACATAATTGGCTACATTGTAGTAGATGTGAGTATACGCTTCTCCGAAAAACGGGACAATCCGAAAGGGCGATGTCAAAATTTGGCCAACTATCACTATCATCGCTAACGCTTCCCAATTTGGACAACCTTTCATGGGCAATGCTTAATTTACATGATCAAGTCTTACCATTACCAAATTTGACTTTTCTAAATACTACTAAAACCATTTTTGGAATAAGCACACTTCCTTCTTTATTCATCTTAACTAAAACCTACATAACTCTTCTTTGATCTTCTAATATAATTTTGATTATTCTATTTCGTTTAATGATTCTTTTGTAGCTCTAATTGTCTTAACTGACTGACAGATTGTTTTCATCTACTTTTTCAATATCCAGAGTATGATGTTACATGCTTCCTACATTAACTAAAGTAATGAAAATAGCGGAGTTAGATGAAATGATCTTCTATTAGAAAAATGAAGCAAGCAACGGGTTAACAAAACTGTTGGTAGATCAAATACATCAAGAAGAATTAAAAAAAAAGAAATCAAAGCAGCTCTTCTTTTTCTCACGGTGTGCGGTTAGACATTAGTCATTTATACTACCTAAAGACAGTTCTCTGCAATTACAACATTCAATTTTCTTCGTTTGATATGAACGAACAATCATTGTCTTCTTCTTTCTCTTTTTTTATACCCTGTCTCCTGTATTTTTCATTTTATACTTTCCTTTTTTGTTAGACATATTCTATTATTATTAATACTTTCTTCCATTTCCGAGAAAAGGTTCTTGTTCTTCCCTCTTTACTCCTTTTTCGTTTTTTTTTTGTTTATCTTAACTTATGTGACATTTTGTTTGTTGTTATAATTCGTACACATAATATTTAAGTCAAAACTAGTGATAGTTTCACCAAATCGGTGATAGTTCACATTCCAAACCATTTCGACCTGTGCTGACATCACCCTTATACGCTGTCTTGAACTGCAGCCAGCTCCGCGCGTTCTTTCTCATTTACAGGAACTTACAACTTTTCCAGCACACAGTGGAAGAGTGGAGGCTGATCTTTTGGCTCATTTTCATAATTTGTACCGTGACCAACATCATATACGTCATATGGGCGTCGGGAGAGAGGGCCGAGTGGGACAAGGCTCTGGACCAGCCGGCAGAAGAGTAGGCGCTTTGGCGAAAACACTTGCCAAATGGGGTGATATGTATGATGTATGGTGTGCATTAAAAATGCTAGTTTCATAAATATATGTCACATAAAAAAACAAATGCCTGTTGAATTTATATTTGTCCCTTGGTATAGATCTTCAAGCTTTAAGTTGTATTAAAACGATTTCTACTTTTACCATGTTCTCGGTTTAATTGAAGTTTTTGGTTTTGGACCCACTTAGATTTCTTCGCCAGTTAATACTTTAATAGTCTTTAGGTCGTTTTTCAGTCTCAGTTCTATCTTTATCCAAAAATGCTATTATTTGTTGGGTGGATACTCCAAAACCTTCTTGCAAACCATCGTATTGGTTTTTCATTACAATTAGAGGACAAAAAATGACCTGGATTGGCGACCAAGCCTCTGAGGGTTGGTATTTTATGAAATTCTCTAGAAGGAGACTTCAAGTAAGTACTAGATTGGTCATGCATGTGATCATCCATAACTAAATGTATTTTGTTCATTTGCAGGAGCAACAGATGAATTAGAGATGCCATGGATGATGTCAGTAGGCAAATACTTCAGCTTCTTACCATATAGGTTCTAACATCACTAACAAAGATAAAATGAAGAAACCATGTCAGAGTTTTATATTCAGTTTTTTACCTGGAGATGAGAAATTGCAGAGTCTTCATCTACATTCTGATGATATTTGTAAGTAAATTGAATGCGTCACTATTGGTACCAGCATTCTACATATTTATCGTAGAGAAAGTCTATGTGAACGTGATCCTTATACATTCAACAGTCTACAAGGGTGATGTCAAGGTTTAATAGATTATATTGTATATTAAGTAAAAATATAAAACTAAAATATGGGTAAACCGATAGTTTTTCTCCCAAAGACCTTTTTTGTCCTTTTCCTATTACTTGTTTTTCATATTTTTTAACTATTTTTATCGTTATTCTTCTTTTTTCTTTTTGTTTTTATAACAAGGCTCCATATTCTTCTCTTTGGAAATGCTCACTACAAGTGCCTTACCATTAAAAGATGCTACCGTGTACTGCTTGGTTATCAGATGCCTTTGTTCTTTACATAATTGAATAGGACCAGATGAGAAAGGAGGAATATTTCGGTCTCCAGTTGATATCGGAATTGATAGCCTCATTTGGACTTCAACCAGTTTTAAGTTTCCTATACCGTCTTCCTTGATGAGCTAGTTTTACACTCAGAACCTCGATACAAGCATCTCTATCATCACATTTTTGGTTTCAAGGCCCACAGGAAAATTAATTAACTTTTAACACAGGAAAACCAAAAGAGAAATAGAACATTCTAGTCTCCAATACAGTAGGTTCTAATCTAGATAGTTGACCTTGTCGAGAATAAAATTAGGCAATGACCAATTGATTTCTTTTTTTATCTTATTCTCCAGTAGATTGATGATTTTTTTATTTGGAGCTTTGTTTCTTTAATTGCTTTAATTATTTAGATTCTAAGTTGAACAGCAATTTTCAAAAAGTAGCTTAATTTTAAAGTGATTGGATAGGAACTCTGTCACAGCAAATCATCACTCACTTTGCTTAAAGCAAGTTTTAAATTACTGGTTTTGTATCCAACCAAAAATTGAACTCCCAAGTTGTTCGACTAATACTTGCCAAGGGTTGGTTGGATTAATATCTTTTTTGAGGAGTTTCTTTCACTTTGGAAAGAGAAGTGTTCATATCGTAAGCGATTTCTGGATATCTGTTCAATTGATTTAATTGTTCCTTCTTTAGCATGGTTTCCAGGACTACTGAAGTTTGGTAACATCCCTGTATCCTACTGCATGAAATCTTTTTGGAAAGCTTCAGTCATTCTTACACTGGCTTATGCTGATATAATTTAAATAGATAAGTGATGATGTTACTTTGGAGGAGTAAAGTCTAGCTTGAAGTCATTCTCTTCCAGCATTTGAGAAGTTCATGACCTTTCTGCGTTCTTAGCATTTTATTTGCTTCTCAATATGACTTGCAACTTTGTCGATTTTCATTTCTACCTTGCATGGCTTCTTAACTTTTCTCTCAATTTCTTTAGAGCAAAGAATGGCAGTTAGCTAACCTTGAAGTGATATTTTTTCTCAACCAGAATTAGAACTAAAATTGTTTATCATTTATCAATCATCTCTTCTGTAGCAAATGTGTAATGCCCAATTCGACTGTCTTGGATCACAACTTTTTAAGATTTCCAAGCTTAATTCAATCAGTTCTTAAGCTTGTTGAAATAGCAAAATGAAATTTAAGTGATAGTGTAATCACTGGTTGAGTGAAGCTGTGTTAATACAATTACAAAATTTTAACGCCTTTTCAGCACACAGTGTATGAGTGGCGGATAGTTTTCTGGTTCGTGTTCGCCATTACTATGGTGACAACCATCATACATTTTATATGGTCTTCGGCAGAGAGAGCAGAATGGGATATAGCCCCTGCTGAGTAAGCAACGGAATAAAGACCGCCTGAGAAATGAAATGTATTCACTGTATTGACTTATAATGCACTGTAACAGAAGTGTTCCTGTAATTTTTTAATTTAGAAATAAACAAATTCACCTTTAATACGCTTTAATACACCATAAAATGGAAGACCTGTAATGACATCAATGGAGTATTCCAGAAGTGAGAGTGATGTCAAGACGGTAGACTTACTACAAGTATCTGAGATTTTTTCTTAGACCAGATATGATAAAAGTTTTAGGAGGATACTGTGTTAGTGAATTAAGCCCGATGACATTTTTAATATGACTGACTTTGTTACATTCAAAAAGGGAAGTTCAAACACCGTCTCTACCAAGACTGGCAAGACCTGAAATTACCCTCAAATAAAGAACATTTCGTTTTTAAAGTTAATTTATTATGAAAAGAATCGTAAACTCTAAGCTATGCATCGAAATGAAGTACTGAGACAAGCTAATTATGCATTGACGGTGGTGAGGTGCTTGTGCACGCATTCCTCCTTGTTGATGAGGTGGGTGGTTTTGTTCACGAGCTGCATCAGCGCAGACAGATCATGGGCCCAGTCGTTGAGGACGTCGTTGGGGTCCTTCATTTGCTGGAAGTGCACCACTTCAGAGGGGCGGTCCGTCTTGGCCTGCACCGTCTTATTGACGACCATCTGAGAGAGGAACTCCTCCGTTTCTGCCGTGCTCAAGTCCAGCAGCTCGGCCATGCGGGAGAGTTGGATGCGTGTGTAATACTTGGCCATCACGCGGATGTTGTGCTCGACCACGCGACTCCTAAAAAGCACATGATTAGTTCAGAAACACCTATTTGATGTCAGATTTAATTTTTTTTAGATTTCCTCAACCTAAAGAACATCGTACCACATATAATCTATTGATCTGTAATTGTTTTAGTCTCTGATAAATTTTATGTGTATGTGAATTTCAGAGAAAAATATTGCAACTCCAGTGCAGTCACTATTGACTGCCACAGCAGTTTTTATTTGAAAAAAATATGGTGGTTGACATTTCTCTATGTGCTTAACTTAACCCCTCCTGGTTCATCAGTTTTTGGTGATTATCAAAATAATTGACCTTAACCTTAAGACTCACAGCAATGCTTTATAACAGCATATCCTGTAGATAAGACATTATTTCTTTATATTCCACTTTGTTCAGCTAAAATTACTAATTCAGCCCTACTCTCCTCCCTGCCTTTGCTTTGATCAAAGGACACAAGATCTCATAATGAAATGCGCATTTCAAAGTAGTTGACAGAAAACAACCGTCAAATAATCATTCAGCCCAGGAAAGGCAAATAACAGTTTTTTAGATTTTAAAAATTATTCAGCAAGATGTTACAGTAAGTCAAAAGAATACTCTTGAGTAATGTTGTGCAGAACTGGAACCACCAAGTCCTAGAAAAGCAAACACAACCTGCTTTAATTAGCAAAAGGAAGTGAACCTTCAAATTAGCAATGGATACGACTATTTGCAATGTTGGTTAACAAGATAAAGAGATCCATGAATATGGAACCTGAAACTAGAGCTCAAGCTGTAGTAACTAGCTTTCCAATAACAGATGTTAATTATGATACAGTCCTACACAAAGAGATTTGGCAACAAGATAACACTAATCGTTATAGTCAGCACTGTCAAAGAACAAAAGAACTTAAATCAATTGTATGATCAATTAAAATCACATTTTTGACCATTAAGGACTTTGTGAACAGAGAGAACAGGACTGCTTTTTTGTTCCTACTAGGTGAATCCAGTTTGCATTTTCCAAAGACCTTGATGATGAACAATGATTAAAGATACGTATTAATAAACTTGTAAAGTTCCTGGGGAAAAAGGGTCTAAGCTTCTAGAATTTGTTAGATTACAGGAAAAAATTACTGGAATTCAATTAATAAGAATGACGGGGATTCCTTATCTATGGCAGCAGCACTATTTTCAATATAAGGAATCAAGAATAACCCTAAGTCCCCAATTTGTATATTTTGTAGTGGGAATTGGAGAATAAAAGACCAAAACTAGGCAATACTATTCCCTACAAATTTTGGGCATTACTTGATACTGGATCACAAAGTACATAACTTTAAGTGCAAAACAAATTGGATTCAAGTCTCATAATGAAGGATTATAGGCCCACAAACTTTTCAGAGGATCGAATATTACTGAGAAGCACAAGAGCTCTACATGACAGTTCAGAATACTCTGTGGATTTAGATGTGTAAAATAAAAAAAATTTACTTACCGGTTTTCAGGATTAATAAACCTCTCATGGATTAATGAACTATAGATGAAGAATATTTGGATTTCTGATATTGAACCAAGCTGTCCAGAGATTGGAACTAATTATCTTTAAAAAATTAGAATGAACAATTCCTACGAACTATAAAACGAATTGTTCACACTTGAAACGAAATTCGATTGGACTATAATAATATGAAGAAGGCAGTTTAATCTTGTCTGTTCAGCTAAATTCAATTAAAGATTTATAGAATCTGTTCTTGGCATCAAGCATTCAAATGACGTTAAAACGAAGAAGAGTTCAAAGGGCAGTATCATTCCAAAGACAATCCAGGAGTTACTATAGAAAAATTCTGGTACATTACTGTGAAACTTCAAGCTACCTGAGCTATTGATATAAATTTGGGGCTAAATATAAATACTAATCAGAACATGAAAACTAAGGCAAGCAAATATGTCTGAACATTATCATAAGTGATATCTGGAAAGCCTTACAAATGATAGAAGTTCAGAAAGAAGGCCAAGATTACTTAGTTTTTGTGGTGGAATTTGAACAGTTATAGAAGAGTTTTTTTTTGTATCAACTGTAGTCTATTCCTACTTGGAACTACTTTAAAGTGCACTTTGAGAAATGTCAAAAACAATACTAAAAAACTAAGAAATCCCTTTATACAGATAATGTAAGAATCTCAGACTCCAGTTACAAAAAACACCAAAAGTTTAAAGACCCTACAAATAAGAAGTAATAGATTCTTCAAACATTGTCAGTGAAATCGCAGCCTTTATGCTAGTCAGGCTACATAGTAGCTGCAGATTGGGCTCAAAAGTGTCTACCTGCTGCACTTCAAAATTAAGTCTTAGGATTATTTTGGGATATGGAATCAGATACTCTTGTTTATAAGTGTCAGAGAAGTTAACTAAAAGAAATTTATTAAGTCTGGTTTACTGTTCCAGCCATAGTTCCCCTGAAAATCGTTATCTAAGATTTATGGAGACAAAAAATAGGACGAGATTCCAAAGTTTCTGGACCTATAACACAATAAAAGAAGTTTATTTATATTATAATAATAGGAACTAAAAAACCCAAGAATTACATATGGCAGTTTCAAATGCCAGTCAAAAGCCTACAACTGCTGTAGTATTTCTCCGTACCGGTGCTGGAAATCAAGTCAATGTACAACTAATTTGGGCAGAATTTAGAGTTGGACCAATGAAAACAGCCACCATTCCAAAATTTTAGCCATTAGAATGTATTATTAGGATCTGATTAGTATATAATAAAAGAACATAATTACAATTCTGAAAATTCAGACAGACTTCAGAACACTTTACTGGGCTAAAAATAACTTGATATCGTACCAGAGAGATCTCCAACTTTACCCAAGAGATCTCCCATCCAATGAATATTCAGTGAAGAAGCTGTTGACATGGACATGGTAAAAGAGAACAATTTGTCTAAGCAAAAATCAAAGTTCTTGGCCAATGCAGAAATTTTAGTACAATTTAGAAAATATTAAGAGTAAAAGAATGTTGCAAGTCTTACCAGTGTGAATATTTGTAACTTAGATATTTTCAGCGTGTAACGGTTTGGATCCTAAAATTCACTGAAAAATCTAGAAAACAGTCAATGGAAGTTGGGAATCTAAAGAATCTGAAGAACTAAAAATTTGCTAAAAATAAAGTTCTGGAGGTGGGAATGAAAATAAATTGAATACCAGTGGAGAATCATGATGGATTATCACATTAAAACCAAGCTTTTAAACCATGAAGATACTAAATATATTAAAATATCACTTAGAAATTTAGAATTTCCTACAGTTTTTGCAAAAATTTATCTAAGGAAAGAAAAAATCATAAATGACAAACTATTGTTCAGATTTTAATATGAGCTTTGGTTTTTTTCAGTGGGGAAGAAAAGCCTGCCTATATTTTCTTTAAAATTGATCATACTTTCAGAAAAAATTCATGTACGGACAGAAATTTTGATATATAACACGTGATATTTATTCTTCAAAATATAGCCATCTTCCTCAATACACTTCGTCCAGCGATCGGCAAGCTGTTCAATTTCCTTACAAAGTCAATCCTGATCTTTTGGTGTAAAGAATTTCTCATCAGAAGAACCCTGTGGATTCTGAACAGACTTAGACTTGCTTATTGGCTTGGTCCGGCTTCAATTCCTAGGGAATAGCATGCGGACGTTTATTCTTGAAGCTTAGTGCATACAAGTGGTGCCTGTAAATTTCTTCAGATACCACTCTAAACGAGGATGCAGTATGACAAGTTATATATCAAAATGTGTGGGAAAAAACGAGCTTTCTAATGAATCCAAAATTGTACCAACTTAGTTGGTAAAAATTAAAACAACCCAGTAAATAAAGTGTCAGCAGCCTTTTGTATTTGGAGGATAATGTTTTTCATCATAAAATGATGTCATACTTCAACTACAAAATCCGATCTCTGAAGAAAAAAACTTGCATTAGCCAGATGTGCCCTATAAATTTGTTTTAACGTTACTGAAGCTTCTGTAATCCTTTCCAAGAATTACTTAACTATTTTGATGTAGCTTCTAGTTACCTATGTTCTTTACAACTTCACTATCAGTGCATTTACACTTGTGATGTCATGGTCTAAACATTTCATCTATTTTTTTATGTTTGTCCTTGCTTGTAGAACAAGAATCCCTTATAAAATTTCCTGATTTCATGAAATTTTAGTCATCTTTCTAAGGGAAAACAAACGGGAAAAACCACTAACAATAGTCTATTGAGATTAAATATCTGAAGACAACCAGAGTTCTGATACGCAGCCAACCAAAGCAAATACACATGCACCTGTGTGGTAGCAGCCCCAATTGCACTCTATAGCCCCAGATATGAATTAAACGCAAATTCTTCCACCAATTTCAAAGATATACTTTTAACAAATACCCTATACATAAAGTGTAAAAGATTTTGTTTTAGTAAAAGTTGTTTTTCTAGACTATAGAATGGTACAAGTCTGGAGGCCTTTGTCGATCCAAAAATATAGCCAAAAAAAAGAAGCTCCACATAGAGAAGGGAAAGGGCTCATATTTCAGTTCAAAATGATGACCTCCATATCAGCGCTACTTTGACAAAAAAAATGACTGCCGCACAAGTGTACCAATTATGAAAACTGGACTGATAGAGAAATCAATCAGAGTATATTTAACAACAAAAAATCACAAAGACAAGGCATGTACCCTGCGAAGCCTACTAAATAATTTCATGGAAGGAGCAACCTAATAAATATTTGAGAAAATTTGCCCAACTGTAAAGTTAATTTAATTTAAAACATTCACTCCGATGTAAAAGGCGACTCCAGAAAATCTGGCCTCTCTGGAACATTCATCCAGAATAACAACTTCAAACCAGACAGCAAATTTTCTGCTCTCAAAAATTTAGGACAATTATAGTTCAGTGGGCTTATGCCTGGCATGTCAAGATAGTGGATTTCTATAATCCAATCCATCTACATAATTAAATACTGCAGTGGTAGTGTTAATTCACTGTAACTGGTTAAATAAATTTGAGTCACAAATAGAATCTCACCGAAGGTCTTTCCACCTCTGTTTGGCCTGCTCGTTGCCACTGAACACCGGCGTGCTCTTCAAAGGGGCCTCATAGATTTCGCAAAAGCCAGACCACTTGATCAGTTCTGGCGTGGTGAACAACTTCAGCAGCTGTTTGAAGAGCGGAATTTCTTCGAGGGCCTTATCTGCTAACACCCTGTGAGTCAGGTCGGCCTGCTCGTTATCATGAGGGGCCAACACTAGGTACAGCACCACGGCTTGCGCTGCAGCCTGCCGGTCGGTCGGCACATCTTGAATGGACGATGTGTTCAGCACGGCCCGGTAGTGCTTGCAGGTAGCCAAGTAGGAGCCCTCGTGCTGGTCCAGCTCCATCATGAGCCGGTAATATTTGAGTTTCAGGTTCTAAAATCATAAAGACAGATGACATCGAAACGAAATGGCGGTAGATACTACCTGCGTCCCTTCGTCCTCGAAGAATTTCGTGTTTATCTTCTTCGAAATGATTTGGGTGCGGATGTAGTCCTGCTTTGCCAAGCACAGCCGCATTTGCTCCAAAATCAACTCCACTTTCTCCCGCTTGTCCATCGACCCGTAAGTTTCAACCTGCAATTCCTGGATTATGTTCGCTGCTTCGGTGATGTTTCCCTCCTCTTCACGGATCTGGGCTAATTTGTGGGTTAATCGTGCTCGCTCCACTTCTACATATATTTTTCCTTCCGTTACTTGCCTGTAAAACAATAAAGTGCATTGTGCGCACAGAAATGCAAAAATTAATTATAACCTTAATGTATCGATCAGTTGGATTTTAGTTTCTTTATCGGGGGTTTGATCGACGTAGCTGCAGCACTCCTGCACCATCTTTGCGACGGCCTGCTTGAGCTGCGAGCGCCGCTTTGACAGCAGTACGATGTGTTCATTGAGGGCAGACCAGTTGTTCGCCTCCCGGCAAATCTGCACGATTGCGACGAGGACTCGCCCCGTGGAGACCATGTCAGCTCCGGTACGGGTCTGCTTCTCTAAGGCTAGCAGGGCGTCCAGCGCATCGCGCAGCTTGCCACCCGCCGCCAACTTTTTACATTCCGGAATTTTTTCGTCGCACGTCGAGCTGTAATCCACCTCCATTTTCAGGAGTTTCCCCGAGTCGGTTGCCAAAGCATCCATATTTGTGCTAAAACAAATATTTTCTTTGTAGAGGTTAACCGTTTAGGTGGCGATTTAATGATTTACCTGCTTGTATTGGACTATATATGCGTATTACTTCTGGTTTCTTTCTTCAGTACGACAGCATCAAAACACAATTGAAACGGCTAGTCATCAAAGCAACTTTGACAATTTAAAGCCAAACCGGCATGACGAATGAAGTAGCAAAAAGGTAATTAGGCTTTTTTAATGTTGGCAACACGCGTGGTGGTGTCTCATCAGTCACTAAAGGATATATACAAATTACTTTTTTACATTACGTCCTGTTTAACTAAACTAGTTAAGGTTGCGATTTTTTGATTAAAGGTCAATGCTGATGCAAACTTCAAGCATTTAGTTTAACGCACAATAAAAACGTATTTTGGAAGCAACCTATATACAGATAGTTTGCAATCGTAGGTGTGTCATAATGATGATTAATGTCAACCATTTTCGTTTTATGCAAGAATCACATTATATAATTTTTTTATATGTTAGCTTATTTATAGATGTAATTAGTGTGCATACATAAGTTTTGACGATTTGATTGCTTTTTAAAATATAAATTCTTTTAAGCACCCTGGTTAAATGCAAAACTAAGTTGGCAGCGCAAAGCCGAAAATTTGAAAATTGACACCAGCGCACCGGTGGCCTGCATGCTAACTGTACTGCAGTAGTACGAAGAAAGGTATTTTTCGATCTGTCATCGATCTAGAACCGATTTAGTGCTTAATTATCGCGTTTCTTCGAGAATTTGTTGCCGACCATCTGAGGTGAGTTACGTATAATCAATTCTGCGTAAATAAGTGATTGCAAGAGCTGCCCATAACCTTGCCCTTTCAAATTATAATTCGTTTAGACATTCGGCCCCCCTAGCACGATGGTTGCGATGAAGCGGAGGATGACTGGAGAAATTTATTTTAGTAAACTCTGGGGAAGATTTGCTGATTTGATGAGTGCGAAAAGTCGCAAGACTGTCATGATTAAATCCAAAAGGATTGGTGGTTGTTTTGTTTTAACAGACTTGGCGGAAGGGAAGCACAAGGAGTCATTAAGCCAAGCACAAAACACTACTTTGTTTCTCATGTTATTGTTCTGATAAGATTGATTTCATGAAACGAAAGAAACGATGGAATCGTTCAACTCTCAACAGTGAAAGTAGTTTTGCTCACTTCGGATTGACTGAAAATTCTTCTGGTTAAAGTTAGGTGACAAAAAGGGAGAAGATATTACTTCTCACATTCCCTTGTTTGCTTTTTGTTTTTTGTACGTTACCTTAGCTTATGGCTTCAATTTTTTTAAAACATTTTTTTGATGACTATCTGGGAAAAACAAATGTACGTTTTTGTTTTGGTTTTCGTAGGTGTTTTTGGACTAAATTTTATGGATATACCTTCCCTCTCTCCTCTTCCCATTATTCCATTTAAACCAAAATTTTGCTAATAATGTGAGGTTTATATTTTTTAGTGTATTACAGAAATTAAAACTATGATTTTATTTTAACACTGCCTTGGATCAGTTTGGGAATACGGTAGAGGATTTAAGCAGTTCTTTTGTAAATTTTTTTAAACTCTGCTACAGAATTGTAACGTCCTGCAATTTAGAGTTTCTACTATGAATTTGTTATAATTCTGAGCACCTGTATAATGTTCTGCTATCATTGCTACTCGTTGCTTCTTGTATAGGTTGTGGTTGTACCCTTATTTTCCACCTGGGGGGCGCACACTGCATTGATTTTCAGTTTGTAAAATCTGTTTGCGTTCAAGCAGGAGAACTCGAGTTAGATAAATATCTAGACACATTTTGCTCATTGTAAAGCTGAAAGCGATCTCCTACTGGTTAGTCTTATGTCAAGCAAGAGGTGCGAAGAAATTCTGATGACAAAATTTGTGGTCCTTATGCATCTTGAGCATCGTGTACAATTTTTATGATCAGTGTGGGATGCTTTAAATTTTCAGACTTTGACTTTGGTACGATCATGGCATGCAAAATAAGACACCAAAACCAATGGTTAGGTTTACATTTGGGCAGGGGCTACTTAGGAGTCTTTTACTAAAACTATTCCTAACAACAGATTTGCTTCTAGATAAGTGTGAATGAATAGTTTTCCTGTTTTTGGTTCTTTTTGAGGAAGATTGAGACTTGTGGCAAGGCATAAAGATAATTAGTGAAAATTTGTTGATTATAGTAATATGACAACCTTAGTAATAAGACTCCATTCGTATCGGTTCTTGAGAAATTGTTGAGTTTTGATGTGGATTATTTGTGTAGTGTCTAACATATAGGTAACCTTTTCTGAATAGGGAGGGGGAAAAGAGGGCTTTAGTTCTGACTAATAACTTTACCTGTTAAATGGTGTTCTGGGGGGAAGTTTTACTTTACAATTTTTAATGTACGTGCTGCATTAATTATCCTGATTGAGGACAAAGTTAATGCAGATAATCAATTTTCCAAATAAGTAACTTTTGTTTCTTATAAAAAAATGAATGCATCAGCGTTAGTTTATAGATGTAGTTTAAAAAAATTTGATACAGATGAGTTTTCTGGATAATGGATACTCTACTGTGTTCCAACTTTAGCTTTTCCTGTAATTTCTCATTTTCTTTCTGCACCTTGAGCATAAAGAGTGTACGATATTGTAAAAACTAGAACATTTTCTCTGTGCAAGTTAATCTTTTGCTTCCAACAGGACACATGGAACAGTGCCATGGAGATTTTTTTTATAATATTTTTATAATCTCTTGGTACAGTAGAGTTAATTTCTATAGGTAAGTAAGTTATTTTGCAGTAATTTTGTATGAGTTATATGTATCCAACTGATACTGTAGCACAACATAGACTCTGGAGTGATATTTACATGTTTAGTGTTTTCACCAAATAATGAGTTACAAAAGAAGTGAATATTGCTGATGAGGACATGAAAGGTATACTACAGTAAAGTAGCGATTCTTCTGCTGACTAGGGTTATGTACCTGTAATTAATTAAAGTTCATGAAATAATGAATGTGGTCCAGCTTCTTCTAGTTCTATAAAAAAAGGCATCTGGAATGAAAATATCTCAACTTTTTTTAGAGGAAACTTTCAGTATTCATATAGATGGAGATTTAAGTTGAAGATGACTTTACTACAGATCACCCAACATTCTTTTGTCAATTTTAAAGTTTTATCTAAAAATCTTAATCTTTATCTCAGTTTAGAATCTAAAAATCTTCAATTAGTTTCTTTTAGTAATCTGAACATCCTTTAGTACATTGCACATGAACGTTTATGCATGTTGGAAGGAAAGTATGTAAGGAGTAATGAAAAAATTCTTGAAATCGAACCATCTTAATGCCAAATGGTGTATTATTAACAGTATTGTACAACAATAAAATTCTCTAATTCACACAAAATGTGCTAACTACTTATAAATATACCACATCCTGTTGTGGTGTGTATTTCAAACAAATCTTTGGAGAGAGTTGGAACTGTTGCTATTAGAATAAAATATTCCAAGGATGTTGTGGTCTTCAGTAACTGTCAGAACAAAAATGTGAAGAAAATAGATAGATGGAAAAAAATAATGGCCGGAGTTGACCAATTAGATCAAATGTTTCTGTTTAGGCTAAACCAAAAAAAACAAATGATGAAAGAAAGTTTTCTTACAAGTTATTGAGGGTGGTAATAGTAAATTCACAAGTATTTATCAATAAAAAAAATTAATTTGTTATTATAGTATGAAATATTAGTTACTATTATAAATTAAACGTTAGTTAACCAACTGAATCATTCTAAATGTAGGTGACCATATACCTCATAAAGGATGTACAAGAAGACTATGGACCAGACGCGTTTTAGGGAAGATGGAGACACAACGTGTAATACTCACTGTATTTTGCACGTTTTCTTTATCCTATTTTTCATACAATAAATTACGATTCAGACATATACCTCACAGAAGAACCTTAGTAAGATGTTTTGTATTAATACCCCAACCCTTCATTCCCCCACTATCAATAAAAATATAAATGTTGTATTTGTTTTTAAAGTTGGCCCAGATGATACATATTTCCCTTTTCGTAGTTATTTACTTATTTACCTTAGACTACACATGGGATTTGTTGAAGTGCAAGCTTTTTTATTTTGTTGAGGTACAAGAACGCAATAGGAATCCACAATTTATTTAAAGATACCATATGATATTATGGTTTTTATGAAATTTTAAACTTTAGATTACTCTGAAATAGAATACAGACGATTTTAAAACTCAGGCTGCTGTCGTAACATGAGATGTTTAGTTCCCAAAACTGTCCATAGATTGAAGGACTTTAGCTGTATAAAGGAGGGGAATATCTGTTTTTATCTTTGTAACAGATGTATATTTATCATGTGTTTAGAAGTTCATTCTTGAATTTGATGTATCATTACAGAATATAATCAATATCCAGTAATTTTATTGGTTTTCTCTGGTGGGCTATTGTCCCACTGCTTGTCGTGAATGGTTACGTATCTGTATGTAAAACCCAAGCGATGCAGGTAACTATTTGCCCATTGAGGGTGCTGCAAAGATGCTGCATAAGACGTCTAAAAGATAAACTTGAAATGAAAACTTTCTCTTTACAGTATTCGTATATCGGTATGCTTTTTTCTCAATAAAATAGTGTACTTTATTTGTTGTTTTTGTCTCTTAGAATACCAGTGGGGATTTTTCCCCTCCCCCAAATTAGCTTTACCCCTACCCTTCATTTTTACATTAAACACCACAGTGTTTGGACTAAATTTTACACTCCCATCACATTTCATCAATAATTTTTCCATATTAAATTCTGTTTTTGATAACAAATATAAATTAATTTGACTACTATTTTACTTTCTTCGCACTTTTATTTAATAGGTGTATAAATAAGTTCTCAGCTTTTTTCTGCAACATTGAAGTTTTATTTAAAAACAAACAAAAAAAGCTTAACTATCAAAGTATTCTCCGTTGGCATCGATGACCTTTTGCCATCTTTCGGGTAGCTTGCGAATTCCCTGGTGATAGAAGCTCACCGGCTTCGAGACGATAAAGTTATCGATGCATTTTCGGACTTCTGTTTCAAAGTGCGTGTCAGCCAAGTGATGATGTAGTTCCCAGCCTAACGCGTCTGCAGCTCATCCGTGTCAAATGTTTGAGGGCGTTCAGCGCGTGGTTGATCTTCAAGACTAAACTCTCCTCCGCGAAATCTTTGGTACCACTTTTTGCACGTTGCATGACTTACAGCATTCTCACCATATGCAGCACAAATCATTAAGATGAAACACGAAGTGGATAGAAAATCGAATATGCTCTTTTGTGATTGCCATCGTGAACACAGCTGATTATCGAAGTTGATGTGCATTAAACGCCAAATCGCATGATGTTTCGAAAGACCAAATGTCATTGCTTTAAAACCGCAAGAGCGCGGACTAATACGTTATATGTAAACGGTGATTTGCGTCCTATGAAATCTAAAGCTGAGAACTTATTTATACACCTAATAATAGGAATGAATCATTTTGAACTTCTACTTACTCTAGCTTATATCTCCTCCTAAAATGCGTTTAAAGCTTTTTTAGCCCTTCTTTTTATAGCCCTGTAGTGCTTCAACTGCGTCAAGATATCAAAAAATTACCAAGAACTTGCTAAATTTACGAAATCGTTTAAAGACAGCATCTTTCTACCTTCAGCATTGTTCCAAAGTGAAACCTGCTCTTTAGATGATTGCTCATCACTTCAGTTGATTTTTTGGCGAGATTTGGCAGAAAATTGACCATGTCCTTGCCCTTTGATACAAAGATTTTGGCGGTATTCTACCAAGGTCAAAAAATACAACTAATAGTGTTCACAGTATTTTATTTTGAAAAAATTGTGTGAGTGTACACAGAGTGAATGTATGTATCTGATTATGATAGAGTGCAAAACTCTATTTGCACAATGGAACTTGGCAGGTGATACAAACAATTTTCTTGTAGTATTTTCGCTTTACTGCTTTTAACGGCGTTTGGGGATATATAACCTACCGGCAACAAGCAGTGCGACATGAATAGCTGATCAGAGAAAATCCATGAAATTATTTGATATATTTACTTATCGGATTTTGATTGTATTTTGTAATTAACTACTAAACACAAGATAACCATAAATTTGCCTTACAAAGCTAAAAGACAGGACTACAGATAAGCAGCTAGCGATAAACTTCTTAGAACAGCGAAGGTCCTGAGATCTATGGATTTCTAAACCAGTGAAACACCAGTCTAATAATTGTAGAATCGTCATTTGATTGATCCTTTTCATAAAAATATTTTCCTTACAGCAAAAGGTTCATCTTAACGAACTTCGGTTGAATTTAAGGTTCCTATAGGGGTCGCCGACGTCGCCCTAAAATTCGTGTGACTGGCAGTATTCAAGTAATGAATACTAACAATCTTGAGTTTCCAAAAAATGAGTTCCTCGGCCGACCTCATATAGCTTCTCTAACTTGACAAAAATGAGGTTTTGTTTTACACTACATTAGAATACCCTCTCTAGAAGACAGATGTTTCATTTGTTTTGACCACTGGCTTGTCACAACTACCTTCACCTTATGATGGCGAGATCATAGAACTACATATCTGTTGGAAAGAATGTATTCCTACTTCAGGAGATTATAAAGAAAAATAACTTGTGTTTTATGATGCTTCAATGAATTTAAAAAAAACAATTTCTGATTATATTTGATTCACCTACGTGGTTGGCGTGCATTTTATTACTTTGATGTTCAGAGAAATATTTATCGACTAAGAGGACATAGTGTACGCATAGTTTCTAGTAAACACCTGAAAATTTCTTATTGTTCAAGCCTTACATGTGTGAAACTGCATTCCTGAAAGGCATTACGTCGGTTGTTCGACCGTAACCGTGGAACAAAAAACCGCGACTGTGTGCGTGTAGGGAGGGGTCGTTCGTTACAATATTACCAATATGTCACTTGGCATCATAACTCCTTACATGCTTTTTCAAAATATCTAAACATTTATTAATGCATCGTCCAATGCACATCAAGCTACTTTTACCGAACTAATTTCATCTATTTTCTTTGATAATCTCTAGAACACATGCATTACTTATAAAAATTAACTACTGCGCAAAAACAATGTATAGCTCCACTCTTAGCATTTAGCGCAAGCACATCTACTTACTCTTTAGATTGTTAAAGACAAGCCCAAGGTATGTTGTTCAAAATATAATAGCAAAAATAGCTATCAAATATAATTTAACGTATCTGCTCTTGACAGTGGTAAATAACACTTGTAAATCTGCTGAACTACTTATTTATTTTACTTAGAGTAAATCAAATTACTTAACATTTTATGTACACAACACATAGAATTACTAACATAAAATTACACTATAACTATTTGTCTGCGACACTATTATGTTACACTCGCACAGAACGTTTCGCTTCCGGGACTCGACTACCCGGGCTGCCTCGCTGAGTGATATTTAAGCAGCTCAGAACCGGCTCCAGGGCCTACGCGAAGCTTCTAGGAAAAATTTGGCTATTTTCCATTGTTCAAGTCCTTGCATGCAAGCGGCTGCATTTCTGGAAAGCATCAAGTCGGTCGCTCAACCATGATGGATGTATGGCCGTTTCGGAAATTTTCAAAAATTCTTTACAATAGGAATAAAACATAACAGGAACATAAAATAACCAGTATATAGGCCCATGTATTCCACTGAAAGTAAAAGAATTAAGATGCATAGAAAAAATGTCATTGTCTTTATACTCTTCAGGCGCAGAAAAAATACGAAGAGAAGCTAAAAAATAGTGATGTTTTAGTTGGAGTATAGTGAAATTATGCGGCAAAGTACTTAAGATTTTTCATTTTTTAAATAAATCAATTGTAACTGTTTTTATTGTAGTTTACATCTCTCTTTTCTCCCCCTCTTTCTCCATCTCTCCCTATCCTTCTCTGCCTCCTCCCCTCTTTGTCCGCTCTCTCTCTGCGTCTCCCTCTCTTTGCGTTAGCTTTTCTCGCAGATCTTTGATTCATTTCATCTCGTTTTCAGTTTAGTTCCCAATAATCTTTTCAGCCATTTTGAAAACTTTGATTATAATTTGTTTTTGGATCTTTCTGATTTGAATATTTCAGCTTTTTTCTAAATAGTTGTGTTGCCCTAGCAGATTTGATGACTCGGGCGTTATCTTGATTAAGGCTATGATTATGTAGAAGTTTAGACAGTGGGAGAGATGATTGCCCCCCTTCTTCCTCCCCCTATCAGTAATGTACTATTATTTATCTGTGTTATGTCATCCTGTCAACCAAAAAATAAAATTCATTTTTATCTAATGGAGGAAACTGTAACCAATGTTGATACTTATTGGTATGGTGGTGATCTTTTTTGAAGGTCATGCCTTGGTCGCGTGTGCAGGTGTTTAAAAGTCTAAGACATCTAATTTGTCCAGTTTTTGGTATCCTGAATGTTTTATTAAACCGCAGTTAACAATGGGCAAACGACGAGGCTACGCCTTCAAATCGGACCTGACCAGCAGCTGCCACGCGAAGTCCTCGGGCATGCGGGTCCACTTCAAGAACACGGTCGAAACGGCGAACGCCATCCGCGGGAAGAGCGTCGCAAGAGCCGTCGCGTACCTGAAGAACGTCATGGCCCACAAGGAGTGCGTCCCCTTCAAGAAGTTTAGGGGGGGCGTGGGCCGCACGGCCCAGGCCAAGGCGTTCAAGACCACCCAGGTATGTTGGCTGTATTGGGTGAGTTACGTTACGCAGTTTCTTCTGCGTTAGGGTCGCTGGCCGCAGAAGTCGATCAAGTTCCTGCTGGACTTGCTGAAGAACGCGACCAGCAACGCCGAGTTCAAGGACATCGACTGCGACAATCTGTACGTACTGCATGTGCAGGTCAATCCGGCGCGGCTGAACCGCCGACGCACCTTCAGGGCGCACGGCCGCATCACGCCCTATATAGGCCACAACAGCCACCTGGAGGTTATCTTGGGAGAGAAGAATTAATTTCAGGTCCTTATTGGTGTTGTAGCGTAATGGTTTTTCAATAAAGTGCTTGTTAATCCATAGTAGATAATAGCCCTTAATGGTGGTGATTGTGAATATGAGCTAAGTACCTACCCTTGTTGCAACTTAGAAAAGATACATAAAGGGTAAGATCAATTGATACAAATCCTTCAACATGGCTAACAATAAAATTGCAACAGAGTGCAAACGTTGATATTATGATAATTGTTTTCTTCAAGAAGTAACTGGAGAAGTTCTATTCGATATTTAGTAAGCGAGACACTTGAAAATGTTACTGGTGATACTTTAGAACCATAGAAGCAAAGTTTAAGAGGTCTTAGTCTCTTCTTGCAAAGCAGAATAGAAAAATCACACTTGATTAAGAAGGTGATTTTGAATTCTGGTACAACAGGCTGATAAAGGAAATGGTCGTTCTTAAGTTCTTCTGGCAGATATTTGACTTTAGCAGAGAAGTCACACTCTTTAGAGGGTGTTTGATTTTAAACTTATCTCGCAAACAAGACTCAAGAAAGTCTGACACATAATAAGTTGCATTTTCTAATTGGTTTCTACATAATAGTCCTTTGGGTGGAATGTTAATTTGAGGAAAAAAAGTGTTTGGTGAATCCTATTTGCGATGACCAAAGAGGTCGTAGAAGGTCTGTTCTAGTGATTGCGTGAATACTTGTCTTTTAAAAATATTCCTTAAAGTACATGACACCAAGATAACTTGGTAGTGAGAGATTTTTGTTTCTCCGGTTAAACAATCGTACAGCTGAGTGAGAATTAAACAGTTGCATAAAAGGGTCTTCATTCGATACAATCAGATCTAACAGACCGTTAAGGTAAACATGACTTAAATGAAAAAACAACACTGGCATGAAGTTTGTTATTAACAAGTGTAAATTTATCCTATATTCTTACAGCTACTTTTTTTATTCTTTATTTTGTCCTTCCTCTCTTCTTTCACCCTAGAAAAGACAACGTTTGTAAATTGTGCTGGAGGCGGTTAGTATTTAGAGGAAGTAAGTTTTAGTGTAGGACTTCAATAATTAGTTTCCGTTAAGTTCAAATAAAATTAGATAGAGACTAAAAATGATGCTATGTGATCATAATTGCCGTTTTAAAAAAGGTGTATCTAGTGTAAGTAGTCAAAAAACAAAATCGTACAGATTTCAAGTACAACTTGAAGAAGGAAAAAGGGGAAAACCTTGGTCTTTAATAGTAATATTATCAGATATAATACTATGCCCAACTTGCCGAGATCTTAAAACGGCACTATACATTGATTTTAAAAAATATTATTTGAGGTTCGTTGAAGATTAAAAAGGCTGTTTCTTCATAAAATTATTTTATACTGCATTTTAAACATTCAGTAAATTGAGTTAATTGGCTGTGGTATAGTAAAGAGTGTTTATCAATCTTTGGCGGTTTATTTATCGTCAAAACTTATTTTTGAAATAATCTATATAAAACAATTTGTAACAACCTATACATTGCGTCGTCATAACAACAGCAATGAATTAAAACTTTTTAATTTTAGAAATGCAGACTTTTTGCTTTGGTGCAAAAGGGTAGGTTGGTCCAATTGAATTGATTGAGTTTTCATTATAAAACACAATTAATTAGAGTCCCATCAACGACAGCGCAGCCACCGGCCATTCAGCTCGTCAACATTGGCGTACTGTCACTGTGACATTTGATCGAGACATCAAACAGCTAATTCCTATTGCCGACAACAGGATCGACAGCAAAATTCCAGTGTGTCCGCGCAAGAATCACCCCCGGGGCACGCCGCAGCCGCACGCCAGCGCAGCTCGACGCCCCAGTAGCAGACCGAGCCGCCGCAAGATGCAACATGCAAACAAAGGTAGCCGCTAACCATAATCCCTATCGGATCTATCTTATCGTCCACTTGCTATGGTAATCCAGTATCCTTTCAGATTAACTTCCAACCTAACACTGCTTGCACATTGTCCCGCCATAACACCACCTCTTGCTAACACGACATGAGTAAACAAAAGGATGGTAAAATTACTCTAGGGATGTTAAAAGGTAAAAGGTACCTGTCTGTCTTATCGTGCCTTCTTTTGTGTATGTACAACTGCAATAAAATCTTTGGCTTGCTTGCACGGCCACGCTTTGCATGGTCGCTGATCTTGTAGTAGTGGCAGTCGATGTCTCTTTGTTTACGAGATGCAATCTTTTAAAGATTTCTGTGACGCAGATTGCTGATGAGAGACACTTAAATGTGCTCTAATGATGTTATTAAATTTGTGAATGATCTTGAGTTCAGAAAATATTAAATCATGAACTATACATCGATATACTATAAGTAATTATTATATTGGATTGGTTCCTACAGTAGGTATTATGAGTTCCATTGACATCCCGGCAGGCCGGCAAAGACCTTTACGAGGATATGCAATGTGGTTTATAGGATGCTGGTTACTATTTTCATATGCCTTCCCCTTCTACAACACCTACAGAGAGATCAGATGGCTTCGGATGTGGTAACAAAGCATTTTGCTATTCTCATAAGATAATATAATTTCTGAATAAAATTTTTGGGATCTGTAAGGATGGGACTAGGCTAGATAATGATTAGATTAAAGAAAATGAGCTTAATAGTGTGTGTGTATAAATAGGGGCTATCAAATGTCAATTTATAAGGATTTTAGTACTCCACAGATGAAGGTTTTGTCTTGATGATCATTTTCAGAATGTTCTCTCTTCTGAATAACAAATGCAGGCCTTATGGCCTTCTTTGAAGTGATGCATGACAGATATCGTGACTGTATGGAAATGTCGCTTTTTATTGTATTCTTTGGCACATTGGACTCTTCAGTATCATGATATAATGATTCTAGTAATATATTGAAGCTTAGAGCCTGATATAACAACACAAATGCTATTTTTGGCTATTTCTGCTCTCATGAATTATCTGTAATAACTGAAAATGGTAAATATAAAGGAAGACTATATAGAAGTGCTTCAAAAAATTTCTAGCAATCAGTGTTTGAGGGTTGGGTGGTCTTCATCTTAATTGGATCATTCGTGTCAAGTGAGTGAGGAAATTACAAAATTCTATTTTAACAAACAAGTGTGGTCTATTGGTTTTTTTTTAATGTCTTTTAATCAGAATTGTGAAAAGCTTCAGTATTTTAATTTGCGATCATTGAGATCTCAACTTTGTTTTTGTATATTTTACATCTCCAACCTGATATCTTTGGTGATATTTGCATTTATATTCTGTTTTTTTTTTGTTTGCAAATTTTAACAATTCTCTGATTTTTTACGTTGTTTATTTGTTATTACACACACCTTTTCTGGCACCGTTCTTTATAATACAAGTTGATCTTAGCATCGATCTCTGAGGAAATTACTCAATATTTTCATTGTACATCTCTGGCCAACGGCTAATCATTGTTGTATCTCATTACTGCACTATCTGGTCAAAAATATACAGACATTTATTTTTAACTCATAAATTGGTATCTATAGGTCACTATGTTAAGTATAAATGGATTGTGCAAGTTAACGGAACTCGGTGACTTTGAATGTGGTTTAGTTATTGATTGCGACTTGAGCAGGAAGTTGATCAGAGGTATCTTGGCCCTTCTCAATTTGTTTAATTCAATTGTTAGTGAATTGGTTCTAAACCACTGTTGTGTAGGCTAAGTATAATAACACCACGCGCTGAGGAACATTTGTGGAAATTCTCAGTCATTGCTTGAGAATATCACGCAGGAGTTTCATGGTGCTAATACTTATCCAGCTAGCACCACGACTGTACTTGTAGAATTAAGATAGATGATGTTCTGTGGTCGAGCAGCCTACCACAAGTCAAAAATTTCAACTATAAATGCTAAGCAATACTTGCACTAGTATAATGATGCGACTGGACTGTCGATAATTGAAAACATGTTCTTTGTAGTGATGATATAATGAAAGGGTTTGGGCGTGTCAAGTGTCTGCCAAGGTGTGCAGTTCCAACACTGGGGATGTTTACATAGAGTTGAATAGGAAGAATAGAAGGATAACTTGGTAATGGTTGCTTTTACCAGCATGACAGTGCAAGGACTGCAAGGAAAAATGGATTAATCAATCCAGATGCCTGACGAACATCTTTAGGATAAATTAGGACGCTACCTTAGCCCCACATCATGAAACGCCCTGACTGCAGCTTTTAAAAAGAACGGAGTGTCATTTCTTCAGAGACGTTCTGACGCCTTTTTGCAGAGAGTGGGCTCACTTCATATTGTCACTTATTGGAGTTATTGGCTTAAGATATTTTTGATAGTTTTGATTGTGTCTGAATATTTTTTATCAAATTGTGTACTTGTGAGCTCTCTAAATTGGATGTTGGAGTCATTTAGGATTATTAGGAAATGTTGCGATTTTTTGAATTCTTGGATTCTATGGTAGGGATAGTGGGAGATTGTTCCTGACGTCATTTATATTGTTATAGGTAATGGCCCTTCATCAGTTTTTGACGTTATCTAAGGGTTATTTTTTTGCTACTTTGTTATGAACAATCAGAGTAGTAAACCAAAATCTGTGTAGATTAAGCTGTCTTTTCTATCAAAATTGTATTTTCATTGATAAATATCAATGGCCTTTCTACAGAGTCTCTGATAGATAGTTTGTTTGAGTTGTCTCCTTCTTTAAACATTTCACTCGTAGACATGTAGTGTGTAATCTATTTTGGCCTTTTAGTAAGCCAGACTTGCAAAATTTGTTTGCGAGTTTTGACCTTGGTTTTTTTTTTTTTTTTAGAAAATATTGCTGTCAAGGAAATGGCACTTTGAGTATCTTTTTTTATAAATCAAACTTTTAGAGAGTAGAACTTTGTAATGGGTGATCTACGTTGACCTTTTTCATCAAATCAGGCTTAAGACAAAATACTGCAGTTGATGCTTTACTGTTTTTTTTATAGAGTGGGTTTTTAACCTTACTTTCTGGCAAATTTAACCATAGAGTGTTTGCTTGTTTTCAACAAACTTTGGACTTTGTAGTCAAGTTACCTAATTTTTTTAGTAAATGTTTCTTATGAATATGGTGGTGGCTTACATGGATTTTTTCGATTCTTTTGGTGATGCTGTAGCACTAACTAATGATGTGCGAGAAAAAGAAAAAGCATATGCTAAGCATAGGGTTAATTTTATATGTTCAAAAATTCTGATTGTGACTTTGAATATTGAAGATACTGTGGTAGTTCCAAATTTTGACAGCGAAAAACCTTTACGGTTACCTGTTTTAAAACCATTCCAAAAGCTGGTGAAGCATCTTCATATTTAATTACCTTAATTAATCCTTGTGTAACTATAGTTAGGAGACGTTTTGGAAGTCTGTGCAAGAGACACCTGAGAAACAGAAAATTGTAAACGTTAGTTTTAATGGAAATGTTGAATGTACCATCTTTTGATATAAATGATTGAATTGTAATATACAAATGGAAAGGGTGCAAAGAAAATATGAGGCCCTAGACGAGGACAAATTGTAGAAACCCAATACTGAATCGGAAGACAGCTAAGTAAGGTAAGCAAACTAATCTAATCTAAAAATAGATTTAACTCTATAGCAATTAATGGATATTATTGTAATATATTGGTTGACACCTACAGTTCTAGTGATGATAACAAGATAACTGGAAGATCTTGAACAGTAAAGACGGAGGCTAATATGAAAATGCAGACAAACTCTTTATTGATGAAGCGCCCTCTATGTTGATCATCTATGTTGAACAATCTCGCCCATTTGATCAACGCATGTTATGGTTTGATTTGAATAATTTTTTTTATTTATGCAAATTAATCGCCTTTTAAGTTTTTATTTTGGAAATAAGACGGAATGATTGAAAAAGACTGAATATTGAAAAGAATTGGTTTTTAGAAGTATGTCACGGATTTGTTAGTACTCAAAACTTCACAGTATGGGATAGTGCAAACCCACATATTGTAGTGTTCTATTCCTTTGGTACCTATTTTCTACAAGGATGCAGTAAAGATTAAATGTATAGAAGCTCAGTGAAGCCAAACGCATTCTCTTCTGTGTACTATAAAGGCTTGCAATTTTATTGTTCTGTCAAACTCTTCTTTAACATGAGCAATAATGAGAACTCTCCTTTGCATATTTAGCTTTATTAACTCTGTGATATATGTATTTTCTATTAATTTTACCCAACTTAGATTATGATATTTCATAATTTTGGTAATCCAATCGATCATCGTTACATATAATACTCAACTTTGGCCTTTGTCTGGATGTTGATCATCTAATTAGTTTTTTTGACTAAGTCTATGACCAAATATCGATTCAATGATTCTGCAATGGCTTTTTGAAGTTTTAGGATAAAATTAGGATCGTTGGTAACGGTCAAGTGCTGACGACATCCAATTTTCTTAGGGGGCAAAAAGGCAACTGCAATAATTTACGCTTGGTGTCAGACACAAGATTAATTGCAAATGAAGGTAAAGAGATGCATTGAAATACAAAAAAACAATGAAAATGGTGCGTAAATGAACAGAAATGAGGGAACTTAGACAAACGAATCAACAAACAAAAGCACCTTTTCTTTATCGTATTTTTTTCGTATCTTAAAATTTGATAATTGCGTGCAACTGTATGTAACTTTAAAAATATATTTATTGCAGATTAAACTATTAGTGCATGGTAATAGTAATTTTAGTCAGTTCTGGTTGTGTTGATGTAGATTTGAAAGTAGGATTAGATGATGTTTTATAGTGCATCCAAGCTTATTGAGTCGAGATGTTTTGTGAGTTTGATGCATTTTAAGTTGCTGATACACTCAGTTTTAGTGCATAGCTATATTAGATAA
Source organism: Sinelater perroti (assembly GCA_036346155.1). Classification (NCBI taxonomy): domain Eukaryota; kingdom Metazoa; phylum Arthropoda; class Insecta; order Coleoptera; family Elateridae; genus Sinelater; species Sinelater perroti. The sequence goes on from JARFIY010000324.1 coordinate 3,825,282, forward strand.
CATTGTATTCATCTTCAAGTTTTATATTTGACCTTGAAGATTATAAACTTAATTATTTTTAATTGCAATCAAAATGAACTAGTAGAAAACAAAAAGAAATTTTATCTGAATTTTATTTGATGTTAACACTGAATGTACAAGGGAATAAAATAATCTTTTGTATACTGTAACTGTTTTCCTTCAGCGTTTTTGAACAAATATTCGAATCTGATGGCTCTATTATATATTTATGGTAGGTATCTTGTAAAATGATTATATTTTTATTCTTATTATTACCAGGGCTTTCACTTCCTTCAGCCATTTAGTCCTATTATCTTCAGTTTTATATATTACACACCTTTTGTAAACCTTATTTAGCTTAGCCTTGTATTTTACCCCCTTTCCCCTCTCTTCACTCAGTTTTTACATATTACTGTTTCTCTTTTGCATATTCTCAGACTTTAGGCGATCAGCCTAATGATTAGGTTAAGCCACCAAGGATGCGCTTCAGTAGGAACTATCGAATGACCTCGCAAGACGAATCTGTTTTAGTCGGACCAATACAGTGTGCTGTGTGATGTGGAAGAAATTGGTTTGGAACGGTTACAAATGTCAGTAAAGTGTGGGGTATCTGCAGACTGTTTTCAACGTTCCGTGCTAGTGATGTTGAAAAACCAAGGTCCACAGTATGTGAGTTTGGTGCTAATGCCCTCATATCATCCATCGGTGAGTTTCTAGACATCTGATTATTATGGGCAAGGTTTAAAAACAGGATATACCTGGGTTTCATACGAATAGCAGCAGCTAAAGCTTTTGTAAACTTTGCAGCATAATGGTTCAGTACAGAACAACCATTGAAAAAAATTTCGAAATCCATACAATGTTCTACTTTGTGTGATGGTCTACAAAGATTGTGGTATGATTATGAATGTTTATTGACGTGTACTAGCGGCAAGTGGACGAATTACATTAGAAATTATGCAGCAATCATCGCCCGTCAATTGTTTGGGGTAGAAGCATGCAACAAATCACCTGACAGTTCTCCTTTATCCCGCATATTCATCATATTTGGCTTCCTTGGGCTTTTACATGATTTAGATCACTTCTTGATGTGCAAACGGTCCGTTAACTAGGATGCTGTGATTCATGGCATTAACAATTTTTTAACCGTTGTGATAGCGTTGCTAGGTCATCTATGAGGTAATGTTGATAGAAACTTATCATTGGCCTTTTTCCAAGGCTGCGTTAAGAGGAAGCGGCGATAAAAGGTCTCTCATCTCGCTGCACTGATAAATTTCAACTCTTGCGTGGTTTTTTTTTACAATGTTTTCATATATTTATCATAATATAAATTCTGGCGTAAATTATACTTTTTTATTATTTTATTTTTGATTTTGGTATTCTAAAGAAGGTGCAGCCTGAATAATAAAAACTCCAATTGAAAGGATTTTATTACAAGCAACTTAAGAATATAAAAACTATAAGCAGATGAAAAAATGAGAAGTTGGGAGAGGAGAGCCGCGGGGATCTCTGCTGTTTTGGGAGGTAAAAAGTAGTATCTCTTTGTCATATTAATGATGTATATTTACTACCTAAACACAAGGTCGAATATTATTGTTATCATCTCGTTAGTCTTTTGTCTACTGCGTTGTAAATGAAAAACGGATCGCAGAAGCGTCTTTCAAAGTTCCTGTGTGTTAATATCTTAGATCTTCTGTGGAGTCGATAAGTTTAACCAGAGAGTTCTGCAGCATTGGACCTAGATATGAAAGCTTCTAATTCCTAGACGAACAAATTTTGTATCTAATTTGATCTTACTTGAAAGCCTCCTCTAACTTTTGTAGATGCTGTTATGGAGAATAAGAATATATGTTGAGAAAGACACTAAGCAGGATCTTTTTGTATTGTAGGATTTTCTTCATCCTTTTGGTAAGATGTTATAGAGATCTTTCTGTTGATAGAGCTGTTGCATAAGCATTTTGGTCTTAGTGCACTATTTCTATTATTTCATAGCCTTGACGTACAATATAAGTTTAAGTAGTTTCCTATCTTTGACAAATATTTTGGAATTCTAATAACTAAGCATCATGTAAATTTTGACAATGACATAAACACCATAAAAAGAAGTCACAAAAATTCTAGTCTTATTATATGGTGCAGAGTCTTGAAAACTGAAAGCCCAAAACACTAGGGATGTGGTGCTGAAGGCAAATATTGTGAATTCTTTGGACTGCCAGAGGAACGAATGAGCCAATCCCAAATAGAATGTAGCTGCACCTTCAAATATTTTGGTCAAATATCAAGAAGGAATGAAGATAATTTAGAAAAATTGATGTTCAGGGCAAAATGAAAGGTACTAGAGCAAGAGGAAGGTTTCTTAAGCGATGGATTGACAAATATTTCTAGAAATAGAGAAAGACGGAGACAAATCACAAAAAAAGTAGTGGAATAAAGCTAAGAGGATATGAAGAAGAAGATTTAATACATTATGGAGTTAGAGATATTCCATCCCTCCCTATGTGTTCTTATACTTCTTTTCATTGTTTTGGTGTTCTTTATTAATGATCTTATAGAGCCTTTCTAATTAGCCATAAAAAAATTTTACCTCTTTGCTTCTTTGTTCCATCAGAGAATTTTTTAGTTAGAACTTATTGTAGTTAAGAGACTGTTTCTGTTGCAGAAAGAAAGTGTTGCGTTCTATTGTTTACTTCATCATCTAGCGCTACCCTTATGGGATACCTATTTCATTATATGAGAATTATAGAATTTATCTCATCACTCGATTTAAGTCCAATAACCTCAGATTGTAAATTTTTGCTATTTGTATTAATTGCCATGACGAATTGTAATGACGACTTGTTTACCAACTAATTAGTATTTGATCTTATAGTTTTGTATGATGATACGTTCATAAATCAATGAGAAATGGTAACTGTAAACAAATGAAACTGCACTTACCATGGTGAAAGGAAGCAAAACGTAAGGTATGGCGAAAGTCTAAAGATATTGGAAAGAAGATCAAAATAAAGGCAAATATTTCAGAACAGTGTATGAACTGAAGAAGACGTTATGATAATAATGGTAGTTCAAACTATTGTCATGATCAGGGGCAGTATTTTTTTACTTGTGTATTGTAATTAAACTGTTATCGTACTCAAAACAATACAAACTAAAAAAATGTTTGTAATATTGCTTGCTTCTGTGCGGAGCTTTGGTTGCGATTTGATGTCTGACATCTCTAAGTTGCTTGTCTGCTGAAGTTACCCTTTAAGTGTTTACCAGTAACGCCTTGTGCATTTGCCAGGTAAACACATAAACACGTCAGTGCCGTCGATAGCCGTTCGTTTCAATGCAAACGCCGAAGAAATCGAGGAGCTGTACCAAAGCGAGGAAGAATCCGCCGACAAACCAAATAATGAAAGAGCGAAAAGCACAGGTACGGATTGCGTTTGCTTGCGGCGAGAATGGTGTGATCCAGGCGTGCTTGCAGGGTTGGCTGATCCTGAAAGCAGCCCCTTGCGCTCCTACCTGCCTCGCATAGGCAAGCGCTCCACTAGCGTGGACACTTCCCTTACGTCGCAGGACTCCTCACCTCCCTCGGATCCCTGGAAGTTCTTTGCCGAAATCAAGGTAGGAGGTGCAGGTTGCGTTAGTGTGTGCTAAAGTTGTGTGCTGGCAGGGGAAAATCACCAAAAGCGTGGAAGACACTATCACAGAAATAAAGCAGAGGAACCAGGACGCTGAGGGCTCGTCGAAGAAGTCTCGGCTGTCGCGAGACAAGGACAGTTTCTCGGATTCCGAGGAGATGTCGGAGAGCAGCATTTCGAAGACTTGTGGGGCTGCTTCCACTACTGAAGGTAAGTAGTGCAGTTAAGATTCTTTCTAAATTATCACTTATTTTACGGCGTATCTGCAATTTAATTAATTTATACCACCTTACTTTATTTTTGTAGATCAGTAGTGTGGTATTGAGATCTTTGATAACCCATTAGAAAGGTGAAGAAGATAACTGATTGTCCTACATAATTTAATTTAGCTGATTTTAGCAATGAATGTTGTATAGATAGAATTAAGCAAATGGAGAAAGCCTGAAGTTATAGATAATCAATTTGATATTGTTATTGTAGGAGCATAATTTAGAATTTTTTTACCAAAAGTTTTGACTGTGCGTTACATATCATTTGATTATTGAATCCTCAGTTGTAGAGGGTTATTAGAAAGGGAAGATGCAAAGATTTAAGCAACTTATTAGTTCTTTCTCTCTGGTATGGTATCTAAGTTTTTGAAGGGGTACGAAATGCAAGGAGATCTTATGAAAAAATGGACCAGAACATTAGCAGATTGTTCTGTTTGCCAAACCCTCACGTTCATAGCGGTGAATGTCATCAATGTGTAACACTACTCTGTATATTGATTTATCAAAAAGATGTTTCTATTTGAGAAAAGCTAAGAGGATTTACTCACATTTGTGAACGATGGATGACATTATGTGGGGGAGATAAGATACATAAGACATCCCATGGTGTCACTTTCTAGTTTTAAAGTCTTGTCTTATGGTACTAAATAAGTAGAAGCTCTATTTGTTTGCTGGGTTTATAGGATAGGATTTATTTATTGACAAGACCTGAAGTATCGTAACAAGGTCAGTTGTCTAACCTCATCACCTAGAATATTTGGGATGAACTTGGTCCTCATCAATGAGGCAAGAAAGCATCTTTCGTTAATGAGAAGTTTTAACAACTCGAAGAAGAATAGCAGAGCATTCTCTTCTTTCCTCAGTTTTACCCCTTTTTTCTATTTTCCCCTAATAATCTCTCTTTGATTGTAGAAAGTATCTTTGCAACTTATTTTAGTCACTATATTATTATCAGCTCCTTGTCTGTTTTATCTTTCTGATTAGGAGTTTTTTTCTGTTCTCCTCCTTAGATTTCCTACATCATGTGTTTCTATTATCGGGATTTTATTACTTTATTACTGTAAATATTTGTTTGGGTTATGATTTCTTTACAAGATGTTAGCACGTTTATCAGAGTTATTGTGCTTACTCTAATTGTAAAAATGCTTCTGTGGCTGCTTCCAGAATTAATCAGCCAGTGGTGGTTCTTATAATGCAAATATTTTTCTGCTGTATCCTGCTTCTTAATAATTTTGATGGGTGTGTACTGGTATAGAAGCTGCATGACAGCAGTTTGGAATATGACATTTTTTGTGCTTTTGAGATAAATAGGCATGATGTCATTTACAATTGATTTACATAAGTAAGTGAAATGATGATTGAATGTGAGCAAAAGTGACTATCAGTAGGGGCACAGTATACACGGATATGAGTTACCACTACTCCCTTAATAAAAGCTGATACTAATACTATCTGAATGAAATTTTTTTTACTGAAAGCTATGTCAGCATTATAAGCTTGATGAAGAACAAAGATCCTTTATTGACATAGAAAGCTCAATACAATGTGCAGCTTAGTCACATATGGTGGACACTTAGTGATCTCCTGCATTCTTTGTTGTTCATTGTGTATTAAGAGTTAAGTTAACCTGTCTACTGCATTCTTTGTTGTTCATTGTGTATTAAGAGTTAAGTTAACTTGTCTACGTGGTTCTGGTACTTCAATCAAGCTCATCATGACTCATTTTAGCATTACCAAAAGTTTTTAAGTAGCCCTAGATCATTTATTGTTTATCTAAGGAGATGATTGTTTCTTAGTACCTACTTTGGCCCAGTTGTCTGAGTGTGTTATGGCTCTACTTATTCTGCTTTGTATGTCTTCCTTAAAATCAGCTTGGCCATTGCAATACATCATCATTTTCAGTATGGGCAAGAGAAGGGATCACGATATTGCTCTTGTGAATTTCGAGTCGTTTCAAGAATTTTTTTGTTTATATGATGAAGCATTTGGTTGATTTTGGGATTCACAGCTGTAGTTAACAATATTTTGTTTGGAAAAGTGGTCTGTGAGATGGAATAAGTAATGATAGATTTTATATCCAAATGAAACAAGGGGCCGATAAAGCTCTTTTTGCATTTCATTGATGATGGGCAGCCCATGATCGATGCCTACAGACCCAGGTTTATTCCCGGTTCTCTCTGATGAGTACTTGCGCTCGCTCGAGCAAGGGGTAATGATGGCAGTTGTCTAAGGTGCCGTGCTTGTCGCATTGCCCCGCATTAGAGTTGATACGCGACAACCGGGCAGAGAGAGCGAACATATGAGAACCTTAACCTCTTAGTTTGCAGACTGTGCTCCCATGCGGGGCATTAGAGCCTTTACCATTATTATTATTATTATTGATGATGAAGAGAAAGGTAACACTGGAATTTATAGGTAAAAAAAAATTGGATTAATAAATATTATGTATATATAATTCTAGTGCCTACTGTTCCTTCTGGTACATTAGCTAAATTAATTTAAAATTATTATATCTTCTGATAAGTTAGCATTACGTAACTCAGAATTCTGTATTCATCATTTGCGGATATTGTTCAATTGTGACTTATCTGAGCTTTACCACAATCTTACTACAATGTTAATTAAGGATTTTATCAAAAGTTAGACGTCAAAGTTGAAAAAAAAAACTAGTGTCAAGGACCAATGGGGGGAGTTTGGCACATTATGACATTGTTTTAAGGAAGAAGAGACTGAAGCATCGAAGCATGCTTGCACCATTTCCAAGAAAGGCTAAGGCATACTCGAAGTTGTTACCCTACTTTTTTTTTGAACATCAAAAAACTATAGCTGCATGAAGAAGTTGTTTGAATGTATTTGACTATTGATGACGACTAGATGTGACTCTATGAACTTAAAATGGGTCGTTTAGGTATTGCAATCCAAAAGTAGCTTTCATGAAAAAGAATGCTTACGGCTATGGATTATTCTACATTATCTTACATGCAACAAAAATTGTCACCTAAAACTTATGTGAAAAAAAATCTCATTTTGGATGTAGTATCTTTCCTTATTAGTTCTTGAGACTTGAGACGTTTTTATTTTCCAAATTGAACATAGTAATACTTGCTTAATGATTGAGCAAAAGTTGTTGAGACCATTAAGAATATGATTATGAAGGAGGGAGATTACAAGTTGTATCAGTGGCAGAAGTTTATTATTTTTTCCTTAATTTTTTTTTATTCTTGACGTTTTATCCAATTGCTAATCCTTGAAACCATCAAACTTTGGAAGTACGGAACAGGGAATTGTAACCTATTTCTGTTCAGTGTTTAACTCTTAACAAAACACATTTTTTTCTTCAAATACCATGCCTATTTTTAGATCTTTCTTTATTATTCCACATTATTCTTCTCTTCTTACTTGTTAACGTGCAATTTATTGATGATTAATATGATAATGGTATATTAAAAATTTAAGAATATAAAAAATTGATACTGTCAGCTAAAGTTCACACTTTTTATTTTGCAGCAGTGGAAATGTCGAGCGATGACGACACGCCTTCCCTGGAGAAGGACAAGAAGCAGTCTCCCGAAGCTTCCAAAGCGAAGCCTTCCGTGCCTCTCGAGAACTCTGCAAAACGCAGATTCATAGTACTTAGAAGGAAGAAGTCCAGCAAGGAAGTCAAGATGCCCATAAAGACTCTTGGTAATTTGTATGAACTGAACACTGGTCTGAGGGCTTCCATTTCCGACAGCAAAAGTGCAGCTTCCGAAGATAACATAGATGATGTAGAGAGCGGAGTAGACGCTTTAGAGGATGCTAACCTGCAGTCCCCGGCTGTGCTAACCAAAGAAAGCGACACAGACATCACCTCCATAGCATCAGATTTTAAAGCGCTTCCCCAAGCTTCCAGCGACGAGGAGGTTGTAACCAATTTAGTGGAACAAATAGAGAATTTGGAGGTGGACAGCAGTGGAACTTTGAACATGTTTCCTATTTCTGGGGTTAATATAAGGCGAGCATACCTTAAGGATGACCGAAGTCACACGTTTCTAGCCCCTGAAGGTTTTGTTGATTTGAGAACACCTTCTGTTGACACTAATTGGTTCGAAGTGTTGTATAGGTAAAATTTATAGAAATGCTTATTTTATTGTTGTCTAATTGTTTCCTGCAGTTGTAGGTACCTTATGGCTGTGTTAGCAGTGCTACTCTTTTATTTTTATATATCCATGCCAATGTATGTTAGTGGTTTTATGGCTGGAATCCTATTCACTCTAGCATTAACAGGAGTTTATAATAGAATACTAGTTTTCAACAGTCAATCAGGGGGAACTTCAGATTTGACTTTTAAACAACTGTCCACGAACAGTTCGCAAGCGATCTTTGAAATCCCTGCTGTGAAGGAATACCAGCCTGTGACCAAATTTGAGGTGCTTGGGAAAAATTAAGGGTAAAGAGTAGACTGAGTGACTTACTGCTGTTTCTTTGCAGGGGTGGATGAACGAGTACCCAGATACGTACAACCCTCAGACGTACCACATCAGTCAGACACAGTCTGTATATGTTCGGTTGCAGGGCAACCTGCTGCGGATCAGCCATACGCGGGCCAAAATTCCGAAGCGTGCCATGTGGAATGAACCAAAGCACAAACACGTGTTTTCCCATCATAGGATTTACAACTTGCTCGGGGCCAAGGTGAACTTGCTCCCAGAAGGACTGAATAAAAAAAGGTTGGTTTGTGAGAGAGCTTTTGAACTAACACTAAAAAAATTAGAAAGGTTACATGGTTTAATAGCGGGAGTTTTAACGAGTGCAAATATCAAGAGAGCCTTAGTTGGTCATCTTTTTTTAATTAAGAACGAGAATGGTGTAAAATCAAAAATGACACTTTCGACAGTGGTGTGGCAAATTAGCGAGAGGTGAAATAAATTAATGTTCTTTATGACGTCTGCTTTCGAATGAGGTATCACATGACATATGTTATGTGATGGAAAAAAGTTTAACCTCACCGTTGATCCCTTGACCTTTGGCCGATTTGGCTGAAATTCAATAGCGAAGAAGGTATTGACCTAGGGTATATGTATGCCAAGTTTGAAGCGAATCCGATGATTATAACGGAAGTTATCGTGTCTCCAGACAGACAGACACCATGTTAAAATCATTAACTTTCGCCTATAGCGTTCCGCTGTCGAAAGTTAATAAATACTGTTATAGTTGGAGTTAACATAATCCATTATGTTAGGAAGTATTGAGTTAACAGTGATGTCCAGGGTGTTGTACAATTTACTTGATATGTTAGTCTGTAGGAGTTTGCTGCTGGGTGTATGCTGCTGGTTTTGACAGTAAAATAATTTTTTGTGTTGGGGATAATAAATGCATGCTCCTTTGGTGTTGATCAATGGCTGCTTACAGATTTTTTTCTATTCTTTCTATTTCTAGACGTAAGTTTAAGACTAGGTATTAGTTTGAACCTATGATTCATAGCTTATGATGCGGATGGGTTTAAGGCGTTTTTTTAGAACGTCTTCATATTTGAGACAAACTATACCAGTTATCTGTTGGAGATGTGGAAAAGCATCCATCCTTGTTCGTTGATGTAACGTCTAATTTATTTTGCACCATGACAATGTAAGAAAAAATTATCCTCTTTATGTGTGTGTGTGGGGGGGGGATTAGTTTCCATGCAGTCGTAACTGTTGAAAACGTCTAGATTGTTTACTCATTAGCAGAATCAGTACTTTGATAAATATCAAATAGGAATGGTGTAGGTGCATAGGATATTGCATTTGTTTCTTGTAAATTTTTTTTATGCGGTGTTTATATTATTATATTTAATGAAGCCACAGAATATTAACGAAATTTAGAATAAATTTAAATATTTAACTTAGAATTTGAGTCACACTTTGAATCCTTTTTGATAGATTAGGGAAAAAAAGTGATTTGGATGATTCTTAGTAAACTTATGATGTGACACAGGTGGATTCAGATTGTTTTTTGAATGGGTTTCATAAATTTGCGTGAAAGATGGGCACGATGTGCAGAATGAAATGGTCAATATTTTGAATAAATAAATTTTTCCATTATATCGAAAATTATGCATTTTTTTCCAAAAAAACTGGTAAAGAATTTTTTGTACACCTGGTATATTTTTTTGATTTTCCATATTTAGACGTTATTTATCTTGAATAGTGAAAATTAAAGTATTTCCATTTTTGACCTTAATTTGACAGGGTTGTCATACACGGATCACTTGTGGAGTACTTGAGGGAAAGCCAAATGATTTTAGTTCATCCCTTATTTAATTAACTGCCCACATGTAACCAAACCCTTCTACATGCGAAACAATTTTTAGCCAAATCGGTTTGTTACTTGTTCAACCACAAAACAGCAGTCGCTCCAGTTGTGATATACCTTCACGAAACCAGAGCTAGAATTTCAGTGTTACTCCAATTGCTTATTTCATTACCTCACTTGTAGATGGCGAAGTAATTCTTAAACTTCTTTCAGGCATTGGAGTAAAAAATACCCCATTTGCATAACTCTGAGCAAAGAACAGCTGAGTTTTGACGTAGAGAGTACCAAGGAAAGCCTGCTATCAGAAGATGAGAAGAAAGTCAAAGACGAAGACGAATCTGCTGTTAAAGAGAAGGGAATTTTTCAACGCAAGAAAAAATGTGCTGTGCAGGTGAGTTATTGTTTGTGGTTTCTTAAAAAACACATGAATTACAATTAACAGACTCTTATTTTTCACATCAGTAACATGATAAGACGGAATCTAGTAGAGCATCAGCTATTTGTTTGGAAATGGTGCTGCCAACTTGCATGTTGTTAGAAAATCATAAATTGCCACAATTCAAATAGCCCAAACTCGTCATAAATATTTGTTACTGCAAACAAGGAGTCTTAGAAAGACAAAGAAGAAACACCACTTAATTTAAGATATATTTTACTATTGCTCTCTTCAAAACAGTTGCTTGGGTGTTTTCTATAATTTGTTTTCAGGACGACACATAGCTTTTATATTGATTCTCCTGCAGTTCTTTTATTTGTTGAAAACTACATTTTTTTGAGATAAATTTGTAAGAGACAAAGGAAAGCATAATTCTGGTGGGTGGATGAGGCACAATGATACCTTGTGTTTTGTTAGATTCTGCTGAAGTGATGTGTGGACTGTATTGTAATGTAACATTTTTCTGTTTTCTTATAACGCATATCTCTATTTTTCAAATGCTTTAAAAAAAATTCCGAGATAATTTTGCCAGTTGTTTCACCATAAGTAGGTCTCGTTTTATAGTACCTATAAACATAATTTGTACCTTTTGTTACTTTTAATTAAGATTTATTGCTATTTGTATTATTGAACACCATTTAATACTATAATTTGAGATCAGTCTGCAGATGAAATGGTAAAATATAAACTTTCTTTTAGATATGGATTTGACATGGTTTAAAGGTGTACAATTGACTCTATGGTTGGATTTGATCTGGCCATTTTTAACAAGGAAAATTTTAGCATAATATTAACTCAGAGCTTTTATCTCTCTCTTTATTTTTAGTTGTAGCTTGACCACTAATGCTAGTAATACAATTTGATTAAGACTGTTGTTGTTAAAGCCAATAACTAATAGGAGGTGGAAGCATCTACTTTTTATGTTTTTGCTAGTTTTTTCATGTTTATAACTTTCTTCAAAATAAGTCATCCTTTCTAGGTGATAGACCTTGCCTTCATGTATTTTTGCTATTCTTGATACACTTGGATTAATTAAGACTTAAAAAACTTGCAAACATAATATGTCTATTGCAAGTATCTACACAGTACTCTTATGCACCTATATAGTCAAATATCTTTCAACAAAAGTAGGTTACTCTGATATTTCTTAATAATTCTTATTCAAGCAGCAGATTAATTTCCGTTCATTTATTTTAGCCGCAGATTTTCAGCAAATTAACGGAGGAAGAGGAAGATTTTGATTTAGAATCCGGCAGTTCAAGGCCAAGCAGCCCTTCTCCAGTGGAAGAACCGTCTTTGGATGTTTCAGTAAGTGTTACTTTAGTATGCGTGTATTGGATTGTCCGCACAAAAGTGTACTTGTCATCGTTCTTAGTCTACTATTCCTAATTCTAGAATATTCCTTATTGAAAAATTCATTTATGACCCTTTTAAGATTTGATCAATCGTGGAAATACCGACTTTAAAAGGACGCCATTTGGGGGCGGGAGGGAGCTTTTATCCAGGTTTCTAAATTACTTTAATTCAAAAGAATCCTGAGTTAGCTTAGTGTAAGTTTGCATCATCATAGACATGTATCTGTGTATTCTCCTATTCAATTTTTAATGTGATTTTGCGGAAGTGTAAGAGCACGATAATCTAATTACCCTAAATGATATTGAAAACAATAGATTTGAATAAGAAGTCTCATCAGTGGGCATGTATTTATATATACCTTAGGTTTTGTGGAATTTTTTTCTTTAGTCGCCCAGTTTGGTTAGTTTAGAAGGTTTATGGCATCCAGTTCAATAAATAGATTTACATCAATGGACCAGCTGTTAATATTATTGAAACAAAAATTTACCACCTTAAAATAGATTCTTAAATCCCCAATCTTTTATCAATGACTCATTTTATTGGGTTACTGAATAATCATTTTGGTCTAGTAACTAGGTATATTTTGGTGGTAAGTATACTTAGGTCCATTTGCTAGCTTTAACCACTTACAAGTATTAAGTTCAACTGATGACTGTGAGTTTTACAGTGTCTAACCAAGTCGCATTTAGAGAATTAATATAAGGCATAACTTTGTTTCGGTCGTTTCCACAATAGTTTGGCCTCAAAGACTAGTCTGCTCAGGATCGTTAATTGAGATCGGTTGTGAGAACTAGTGAAGTAAATCCGCTTTTGATCGAGCATGAGACTATAAATAGGCAACATACATAGGTACAGGCTCACACTAGGTTATGTTCTGTAGTTGAACAAACAAGGTACCTGGTACTTTACATTTTGTTGCTTAATGATTGCTGATGTCATTTGGAAGTGCTATTTTACTGTTGTTCTATTGCTATACCAACTTGATTCTATTGTGGTGGGAGCTGAATAGTGCCTTTATACTAGTATTATACAAGAAAAAGATGGACAGCTACACCTGCAGCTATGAGACTTCCACCTGCAGAAGGTCATGCTCAGCGTTTAATGGGATTTTCTGGGCATTATCTACTCTAAGCTACTACTACAAGGCGCCAACATTACTGTTCTTGCTTGGCTGGGAAATCTTGTCCTATCACTGTATAGCCTTGATCTTAAAATCAACTGATTATTATATTTTTCACACATTAAACAACACCCTGCAAGGATAGGAATTTAACAACGAGTGGAGCTTTAACAGTTAATAACCAGTTTTTTTGCATCAAAGCTGGCAATGACGAGTTACCTAAACGGTGGTGGAAGGTCATTGATATAGAAGAGGCGTATTTCTTTTTGGAGTTGGAAAAATAAAGAACAATAATTTTAATGCCGATAGCAATTCAGCTAAAGCATAGAAGTGAATTAGCCCTTTCATTGTTGTATTTTATTTTAGCTGTTACAGCTAGTCGATTGATTTGGTTCTTTTGTAGAAATAAATGATTTTGAATGTTATTAGATATCTTGATTTGTAGGAAGAAAACGTGCGGTCAAACGACGAAGATGAGGAGGAGGAACTTCTGAAAGATGTGTTTGAGCCTGATGAGGAGCCTCCAGATGAAGATGTCGTTAGTTTGGAAGACTGGGGCACATTCACTCCTGAGGTGAGCTAATATAGGGACTTATCATCTGAACAAATATGATTTTTTTATACTTCTTGTACTCATTTTTTCATTGGCAAGGTTCAGTTAATATTAAATGTTAGGTTAATTGTATTACTTCTTGGTGGCAAAGTTTACAAAGGCTCTTCTAGCTTACAAATTTTTTATTGTAGATTTAAACAAAATATAATGCTTATTATCTCTTATTAGAATTATAAATTTGTCATTGCAACACCTGTGGAGGTGAAGGCAGAAAGAGTATGCTATATCCAGTTATAATAACAGAATAATAGATCTTTGGAGAAAGGTAATGACTGTTTCAGCTATCCATATGATGTTGAGAAAGTCAAAAGCATTGGACATCTGGCAATTACCTGAAACCAGGGTAGGTCCAATTTAATAATGGAAAACAGGCGAATCATATTTAATGCACTGGTGGATACAACAGGTCTGCCTTAAAGAAAATTTTGTACTTTTGTCTATGAGGACGTGAAGGTAACAAGAGTCGATGCTTAATAGGTTTCCTGTTTTTTCACCACATAGCAGATGCAAAAGTTGTGGAGGTATACCAACGGTTCTTGCAGCTGTACATTGTGAATTTGGAGACGTTCTGAGTGTTTGGGCATAGCAGACAAATGATGTGTGCCCAAGACACAAGACACCGGAAAAAAATCTTAGTCTGCAGAATATAGCAAAGTAAAAGCCTTCTCCCATTGTTTATTTTAAAACTAACGGGGATTGTGTTTTGAAATCAGGACACTCTGCTGATGAATTGGTTACCTCTTCATGAGAATGATACCCGGGATTGGTACTGCGAGCCACTGAAGTGACTTCACTAATGCATGGCAAATAATCTAAGGTTTATCTGACTTGATAATGGGAAAAAGGTGAATTATATTTATTGTACTGGTAGATGCAACATGTCTGTCTCACAGAATCATAATCCATGAGGATTTGACGACAAAGGTCTATGCACAATGAGTTTTTTGTACTTTCGCCACTATGTCAACAGTAACTACAGCTGTACAATGTGGATCTGGAGACGTTCTTTGAGTGTTTGACACAATAAAAGAGGCAATGCGCAGTAAGAAATTCTCCTTTAACAACAGGCTGCAGTTGACTGTTTTTAAGTAATTCTGTGCTTCACTTGAAAATAGTATATAGCAATTTCATGGACACTGTCAGAGTGATAGTAGAAGTGCACAAATATCGAGGGGGAATACTTCTAATAAAATGTGCACTCATCTCTTTCTAAAGATTAGTGAAGAGAAAACAATTGTAACATCAATTATTTCTGAACGCCCTAAGTAGTAGCAAGCCAATTTTGAAATGTGTTGAGAAGTAGGTAGCATGTAGAATTATTGAAAGATATTCTAGCCAATTTGATTATCCTTAAAAGAGATAAGATTTAGAGCCTCCATAATAATAGGGCAGTGTTTTATATTGACATAGGAGGTTAAAACTTTAGGAGTGATATTAGATAGCAAAATAAGTTAGAGGTTGCACATTGTCAAGAATTCAAGTACCTCCGTGGAGACAGCAGAAACAATAGGAAGGACACCTATATAGCAGGAGATTATTTTAGGGTTGTTAATGAACCTTACCTATTATCTGAAGGAGATAATGGCAGCTTATTTCAGGATAAAGCACTGATGCATGGGTGAGTGAATATAGATCATGCAACGATTGCTCAAGTAGTAAGGAGATTGTTATGTCTGCATTAAGTTAATTAAAGCACAAACTGGGGCTAATTAAAAGCTATTTTTTCGAGGGAGTATCGTGAATACATTTGAGGAAGTGTACTCATCCATAGCCAGATTTTGTTCTTATTTAGGGGATGACAAATATTCTAAAAAAGTTGACTATGATGAAGTTACACTAGTTTATGTGCAGAATATTTTCTCCATGTCATAAGGTAATATGTTAAATCGACTAATTGAATGGGTTCTAGAAATACACAAAAGAAGTTGGAAAAGCAGTAGTGACAGTACGCAAAGGACTATATAATGGACTTCAATGTTGCCAAGCTGCTTTAACTGCGCGGGTTACTAGAAATTAATAAGGCGAATATAAAGTATATAAACATTTAAAATTTATCATATTTGGTAGCATGACACTAAGGGGGGGAATTGGGGATTCTTGAGTTATTGGATCTTTCAGTCTATGTTAGAGGATCCAGAAGATTCTCTGAGAAAGAAGTAGTAGAGGGATTAAGTTAGCAAAAAAGTGGCCCATTTGCTAGGCTTTGGTCTTCCTTTAATTATTACTACTTTCTTTTTTATGAATCATTAATTTGGATTAATCTTGGTCATTGAGAGAGAATGTTTATACGATTAAACTCTTTTCTCTTTGCAGTTTGAAAATCAGATTGATTTGACATATGAAAAATTTCAATATTGATTTAGGGTTTAGGAGGCCAAAATGTGATTTAACAAAAATCTATACACAGGTGTGAAAAGCCTTTTATTGTATGTGGTTGAATATTTATTTGTAATTGTATGGTCATGCAACTAGCATTGCGTAACATAAAGGATATTTTATGAAAAATTAAAGGATATCTTCTTAATGATTTACTGAATAATTGTTCATTGCTGTATGCCTTATGAGGAAAAATATTGTGAATAGTTGAAGTAATTCTAGAAGGCACGCTTTGTGAAAGCAACATTTAGGACTCCCAAACTATCAAGGTCTTGTTGATGCCATCACTAGTAAAAACAGATTTGTTGCTAAACAATTGCGGTCACATGTTATTCAGATTGCAGTGGGTTGTTTATTAGTTTTAGACTTGCATGTTTATTTGGCTCCAAACATTGGACACATTTTTATATGTACTTTTTTACTGCCATCTAAAATATATACTACACTATATGGTCAAAAGTACTTGAATACCCACTATTGTAGAATTGGAGTCTCATATGGAATGTATTAATAGGTGCACTTTTAGCCTGCACTCGTTTGGAAAAACTTTTCACCACCTTTTGATATATGTCTGTAGGAATTGCCTTTCATTCCTCCACTGAATAGGGACGATTTGTCCTGGCGCGTAATTTGCGTTCCTATTCTTCTCAGAGCTGTTTGATGGGATTGAACTTGGGGTTCTGTGAAAGTCAGTTCAGTTTTGTAACACCAGTCTCTTCAAACCATGGCAGAATAACTCTCACTGTGTAGACAGAACAGTTATCTTGTTGCTACAGGAAAGGTCTTTTCTTGAACTATTGTCAGAGAGTTAGAAGCACATAGATACACCTTGTTCAGAATATGGCAACTATGATGATACCATGTTCAAAAAATCACTCAACCCTACTGACTCATTCATGGTCTGTCTAATCCACGTTTATGTTCCACATATGTTACTACCTGCACTTTTATCTTGTTATATGAGACTTTAGTATGCATAACAGCCAAATCCACTTCCTCAAGGGGTGTCCAGATACTTTTGACCATATTATTGTGAAATATATTATATATGCTATACGTAATCATGCCTATATCCTGTTCTATACTATTATAACAAAATTTTCCGTTTTTCTTCGTTTAATGTTGTAGGTAAATGCTAAACGTTGCTTAACATCTCAATCATTATTGCAGGTGGTATTATAGTACCAACATACTAATCTGCAATTTTTTGAATGCAGCAAGACAGCCCGGTTGAAACCCAGCTGTACCTGTTTGGCCGAACCGACAGAGAGAAGGAAGACTGGTACCGACGCTTTGCACTGGCAACCCATAAAGGAGCGACCACCGATTCTATAGAAAATTTGAGCATTGACTCTGAATTCCGAGCTTCTGTTTCGGACACGCTGCTTATTGCAGCGCAGAACGAAGCAGAGTACCTCAAGTACATGACCAAGTTTCAAAAGGTGCTGCCACTTGTTTTGTTCCCTAGATTCCTCAAAAAACCGCAAGGTTATTTCCTTTTCCTTATTCCTTAATCCCTATATCAAATTGCCATTCGAGATGAAAAAAATATAAGAATTAAACAAAAGATCAATTTTTTTCTTCGATTGTTTTGTTGAAGCCTAATTAATATCAACAGTACAGTACTTGTCAATACTGATAGATTAATATAGAAAAATTTTGACAATAAATTAAATTGTTTTCTTTTATCCTACTCTACCCTTTTTATTCTGGTTATTTTTAATTAAATGAAATAATTGAAAATTGAGATTGAATGTTCAATCTATCGGTTTTTGTAGGTGGCCAAACAGAAAGCATTGACAGCCACCGAGGAAATAGAGCATGAGGAATCAGCAGCCAATGTGCTGTGGATTAACGCGCTAATAGGCCGGGTGTTATTCGATTGCACGCATGACGAAAATTTCACCTATAAGGTGAAGGATCGGATTCAAAGGAAGCTTAGCTCGCTTAAGCTGCCCTATTTCATAGAACAGCTGTGTGTGTCTGAGCTATCATTAGGTAGAGCATTCATAAGCTTGAATAACAGAACGGCAGGGTGCTTTACTAATTTCATTTTAGGCAGCAACCCTCCTCTAATACACAGGGCTAGTAAACCTGTGCTGGACCAGAGGGGCCTTTGGGTTGATCTAGACATTACTTACGAAGGCAGCGTTGTGCTGACCTTGCAGACCAAACTGAACCTTATGAAGCTGAAGCAACCTCCTGCTGTTGTCGGTAAATGCTTATGATTTCTAACTTCTAAAAAATTTAATCCTAAATACTCACTATTTTTTCAATTTATAACTAAAATGTTTTTATATTTGTAAATTGTGTAAGTTTGCTATACTTCAATTAGGTGTTTGTTTAAGAAACCGCTCCAGAAGATAATTCTTCAGCAAAATGGCAGAACTCGGATGTTGACGATACAGCCGAAAGCAGCACCGATGATGACAGCCAGTTTATTCCAGTGCCGAGCAAGGTCTTGGATGAAGGAGGCAACCCGGTTGTGGGCCTGGGCGGATCGAGCAACAAAAGCAAGAAGTTCATTAAGATGGTGGACAAGATCGCTGAGTCCAAGTTCTTTCAAGCCGCCACTGAGAATCGGTACATCAAAAGGGCTATGGAAGGTAAATTGCGATCGAATTGCGGTAAACAATATCTTAAAAAATGGGAAATTTTCAATCATGAGTTGGTAATAGTGTGACGTAGATGGTGCATGACATACAAAACTGCATGGGAGACATTTTGCTGTTTAGTTATCTCAGAGCAGTGAAGTGGTACACTTAAGTGTTTGTAGTAAAAGCTTATAAGAACTAAGATAGTGTGTCGATTGTTCTCTACAAATTTTGTTGGTATTTTGACCATGAATAGGTTCTAGCTTCTCTTATAATAACTACACAAGTATATAATCTTTAAAGAATATTGAGGCTGTCCAAGCTAACATTAATTTTTTTGCACTAGTTAGCGTCTTTACAGTTACATTAGTCAAGTGCACATCTAATATTGACTCAGGATTTAAAGTTTCATCCTTACAAGTTGAGCATATGAAGTACAATTATTAGCTACAAGCAGACAGTTTTGTGAGTGACTGTTGGCCAAGCTGAAGCTTGGATCAGCATCACATGCAGCTCTATGATAGTTGTTTGGTCTTTGAGTAATTTTCTAATCACCTAAGTGGATGATCTGCAATTTTTACTTGTAGGCAAGGTATGCCTTAATTAGCCTCTTTAAAGAACTAAAAGAAACTATTTGATGAGAAATCGTCCATATTTCTGAGGACATGTTGAGTTATGGAGGATGTCCACAGACTACTGCATGAGTGTTTGTTCAGAAATGATGGACCTTTATTGGATGTCATCTTCAGTACAAACTTATCCAATTCTTGAGGATTATCCTATATCCTACATTATTCTTTGTGAGAGACTCCTTATAGAAGAAAATGAAAAAGACAACTGAATTTTGAGTTGTAGAAATGTTAATTTAGATTGATAAGTAACAGAGATAATACACATTTGCTTTTGTAACCTCCATTTTAGTTTAGGTTATGTAAAGTATTTGAACATTTCAAAACTTGTAAATACGAACATGTTTTACTAGTCTTTCCCTGTTAGGTGTTTCCAACACTGACTTAAGCTTAAAGGTTGAGCTCAAAGGGCTGGTGGGCACGTTGGTGCTAAACATGCCTCCTCCGCCCAGCGACAGGGTGTGGTTGGGCTTCCGTCCGACGCCGCAGCTGTGGCTGAGCGCCCAGCCGATCGTTGGGGAGCGGAACATGTCTTTCTTGAAACAGTTGACTAACTGGATCGAGAAGAAATTGTCCCAAGAATTTGAGGTAAGTTGTTTCATGTTCCAAATTATCTAGCAACATGTTGGCTGCCTAATGTTTGTGTTTTTAAAATCTACAAGTTTCCAGAAGAATAATTTTGGGGAGATGCAACTTTACGTTTGGGTTGTTGAATGTGTGGTGCAACACACTTTTGAGAATGGTTATGATGTAAATGAAATGTGTGGATTTCATGGTTATGTTGGTACTTAATGAAGAGTTTATTTATTCAGCTGCAGAGTAGAGCCATTTGATGTGATTAGAGTGCAATATATGTTGTGGTATGGGTGAAACTTATTCAACAGGTATAGCTGCTTTTGTTTTTGTACCCAAAGGGTCCAAAGTAAATTGAGCTGTATACTGCAATGATATTTTAGACCAGTATAAGGCAAGGTGATCCAGTAATTTTGTATGAAATGAAAAAAGTTCTTCATTTCATCAGTGCTGAACAATGCTATCAAATTCATCAGATTTAAACTTATGGATTACAATAGGTGTGTATTATTTTAAACGTTTAGGGACAGTAAGTACATGGTTTGATAGACATGCAATGTACGGGAAGGTTTGGGTAACATATGAGTGAGGGTATCTGCATATTGGTAGGGAGGGTATATTATACAAAACTAGTCTGATATTAGTGAACAAGAAAGGTAGCTCATTATTTATTTAAATGAAGAAGTGGAAATATGACAAAAGTGGTGTTCAGTTATTCAATTTAATCTTTGTTGGAGAGAGGTTGTCATTTAGAACAACACTACAACACTAATCCAATGGCACAGTAGGCAAGGAGCGAAAGATACTAGTGAGGATGTTAAGAAATGAAAAATAAGGCAGCTTTAGATGTACTATAAACATACATTTTTTTGTGTTATAGCACTATATAATTCATTGAAGGAAATTAATGGTGAGACCTTATACCCCGAGAGGTTAAAGCTCCTACGTGTTTGTTCTTGCCTCTTGGATGCCGCACACCTTTTCTGATATGAGGTAATTGCCAAGGACTGCGCTTTGTTTGAAGTAAACGTTAGTACTGAATTATTTTTAAGAACTGATTAGGCCATGCGCCAGGCATCTAAACTCAGGATTGAATCAAGGTTTGATTACTCTGCAACCAAGAATATCAACTGCTCAGCCCTAGGGAGATTAATAATCATTATAATGATAATTGTTATTATTATTTATATTTTTAGGATGATGACACTGTATGTTCAAGGAAAAACAGCTCATTTTCACAAGCTATTTAATATAATAATTAGCATGAGAGGCCTTAAAGGTTCTTGGATGTGGTCTTTCTCTGATTTTTTTATTTAACACTAAACCAGATCTTTTTCTAGATCCTTCCACCAAGTCTTCTTAGGCTTTTCCTTCCTGTTTCTTGCTTCAAGATTTTCTTAATATTCTCCTTTTCATTCATCCAATATGTCGTAATAATCTTAATGTGCCTTGTTGAATCACCTTGACAAATGGAATCTTATAAAAGACATTATAAATCTTCATTACTTCTACTTCTCCAAGAATCATCCATTTTTATATCACCTAAAATATTTCTTAATACTTTCTTTTTTGATATTTTATTCTGAACTATCTCAGTTAATGTTCACATTCCACTACCGATCTTATTATTGATTTGTAAATATGCAGTTTAGTCGACCTTGGGACACTAAATTTAACATAGCCTTACCTCGGGAACCAGCTGTTACGTTTTTTCTATCCTGTATACCATCCTCACTAGTTACAATTTCAAATCCTACAAAAGTACCTTACTTTACTTTCCTCATTCACTATCATCAGTGGGGTGCTATTTCCCACCTTAAGATTTAGAACCATATATTTTGTTTTTTCCTCATTTACTATCAAAGCCACCTTTCTTGTTTCTACATCACTGCAATTAAATAAGTCTTTAAGCTTTTTTTTGCATTCTGGCCAAGAATGTTAAATCATCAGTATTGGATAAGAGCACTACAAGAAACCCTTTTTTGTCTGCATTCTGCTATACCTCCAGTAATAGTGGGGGATAAGGGATCATCTTATCTAAGTCCTTTTACTGATTTGAAAATTTCTGAAGTCATGTTTTCTATCCCTTACCTTTTTCTCTGTGTTCCTGATTCCATACTAAATAATTTAATGAATCGTTCAGAATCTGTAGTTCCTCTTAATGCTTCTAGTAATTTTACCCTTTGGTAATCCTATGGTAATCTTGTCAGTAATTCATGAAGAATGCATATCCTCGAATATTTTTAAGTTACCTTTTGATCACTTCCAGGGGTTTTGTTTTTTAAATTCTCTGTTGTATTTTTGATGTCTTCTATTGTGGGTTTACTATCCTTTAACTGGCTTAACTCTTGAATTATACTTATTTCCCCAACCACTTATAATTATTTCTCTGTGATCTTTTTATATCATTGCCGTTTTTGTTTTTTTACTTCTTAAATTTTTTTTCCATTGTTTCTTTGCACATTGTTAGTGACGATTGACATCCCTCCTTATACTCTTACTGTTTCTCGACTTCTCTTTGTTTTGCTTTGAATCTTTCCTTATGCTATGGGGTCTTCTGGTTTATCATTATTAGCTTTTACACTCTAAACTACATTAATTGCCGTTATTCTTGGGTCTTTTGCTAGAAGAGTTCTTTTTACTGTTACTTTAATAATATTTTTAAGGATTTCATATTTTTCTTATATCCTACTGTTTACTAGCACTTCCACCTGCAAATTTTTCTTATATTTCCTGTTTTTGTAGATATCTAATATGTTGTGTATGCACTTGTATGACTCTTAATGTCTATGATAATGTTTTGAAATTTTATATCTATTATTAAATGGTCAATTTGGTTGACTGTTTTTCCATTTGGGCATCTAAGTGCCTTTAAACTCAAAATAATTTTAAGGAATATTGTGAAATATTGGCGAGCCTTTCTGAAGAATTTGCAAATAGATTTTGGTAGTTTTGATGGCTTACAACAGGAATTGAACGTATTTGAAAGCGTCATTCTCTTTCTTTCTCCCCCCCTTTAGTTTCTCCTTTACTCTCTCTCTCTCTCTCCCACTCTCCCTCCCTCCCTCCTTTAGTTTCTCCTTTACTCTCTCTCTCTCTCTCCCACTCTCTCTCCCTCCCACCTTTAGTTTCTCCTTTACTCTCTCTCCCACTCTCTCTCCCTCCCCCCTTTAGTTTCTCCTTTACTCTCTCTCTCTCTCCCTCTTCCTATCCCTCCCACCTCTCTCTTTCTCTTCCTCTCTTATCCGTTCTATTTCTCCTTCTCTTTCTCTCCCTCCCTCTCGCTCTCCTTTCCCCGTCTTTCTCTCCGTCTCTCTCTCTCTCTCGCTGTCAGGTTTTTCTATCACATAAAAAAATTCTTAAATACACCCTGATATCACTTTCTTGTGATCATTATTATACTATTGTCATTATTAGTACTAATGCTTTTGTCGGCTATAGTTTTTATTGTTACAGACAAACCTTGGATTGCGAGTAACTTGGTATGCAAGACCAGCATAGCAATTCAACAAACAGTAGCTTGTTAAACGAGCGATGCCTTGTAATAAGAGCAATACGTTTATGCTTGCCTGCCAAGTGGCACTAGATCACAACTGAGCTGATGCGGCGCGTCTTCATTTACTCAGAGTACTTTGATATACAAATGCTTTGGATTTTAAGCACATTTTAGATTCTACATGAAATAAAATAGTATATAGTGATACGTTACAGCTAGTTTGTGATTGATGGGTTAAGACACTTGGCTATGGTGTAGACAGATCCATATTCGATCTTGAGCCCTATTTAGTCACTAAAATTAATTAAGCATCTGCATACATTTTGAACAAAGGGTAATAATAGTGCCTGTCACATCGCTCCTTATGCTGTGTCAACAACTTGGCAGTGAGGACTGATGTGTGGATGCTTTGACCTCCTAGTCTCAACGTAGTGACATTCTAGCAACTGCAACTATTTTTTTTAATTGAGCAACAATTTAATTTTAAATAAGGAGTTTAAGTGCTATTTGTATGCTTTTATATTTTCTTGCAGATTACTTTGTAACTATGATTTTTGTGCTATAAACCATTTTCTTCATGATTAGAAAAACAGATGAACAACAAATGTGTGACTTATTTGTAATTCATAAGAAAAAGAAGCACTAGAGTTTATTAGCATGTTTGGATTCACAAATCAAGTTTAGTGAGAATTAAAATCATGGTAACTCACAGTATTTGGATTGTGATGTACTAATTTCTGTTGCAAACATTTCTATTATATAAAACAAGAACGGTGTAATTTTCTACAGCAGTGCGAAATCATAATGGTCACTTCCAGTTGGCGTTAACCGATTTGACTGAAAACCAATTCCATAAAGTATACTAAGATGTATCAAGTTTGAAGTGAATCCGTTGAATATAACGGAATTATAGTGTCTCAGACAGACATTAATTCGAAATCGTAACGGTCACTTCCGGTTGCCGTTAACCTATTTGGCTGAAAATCAATCCTATGAAAGGTACTGACCTTAGATATATGTATGCCAAGTTTGAAGTGAATCCGTTGGATCGATCGAAAGTTATCTTGTCTCCAGTCACACAGACAGACAGACAGACAGACAAGATGATAATATCATTAACTTTCTATAAGCTCTGCTGTAAAAAGTTAATAAAGTTTATGTAAAGTAGTGGTAGTAATATTCTTTTCCTCTTTAGGTGTTGCTGGTAATGTCAATGTTAAAATCACTACAACAGTCGACTTTAAGTGGCTATATCATCATGCAGATATATGTGTGTCAGTCAATTTGAAATCCCTTAAATAATACAATTAGAGAATAAAATATTGAATCTCTTACGTTTATCTGAAAATTGGACTAAATTTTGACATGTACAAGTACAATAAAAAATCAAAAAAATAGGCATTACACGCTATCTTAGACTTTAAGGAATTCAGAAAGGTGCCTAGTCAAAAGAACTAAGGTTTACAGGGAGCAAACTGATGTATGTTCTCAAACAATGTAGCACCAGTATGCTAAATATTGGCAATGGTTTTGGAAGTGAGAGCAATGTTGAGTTACTAGACTTTGAGTTCTGATGGTCCCAAACAATCAATATTTTGATTAGGCATTTTTTAAGAATGACTTTGGCCATACATATGACCAAATTCCCCAATCCTGAGTTTTGATATATCCTAATGTTTCCTAAAAAGTAATAGAGCATTTCATGTTTTAAATGTTTGGTGTCTGCTCTGAAGCCATTAGACTGACCTTTCTGAATATGGAGACTTTAATTTTCTTACGCGGGAACTCTAACATACGTGCACAAATTAACATTCACTAAATTTTACCATATATAGCATACTTCTCTATTTTTCGATTTTTATATTTGATTGGATTCTTATTTGGCAATAAAAGAAAATATTCACATTTTAAACTAAATATTTAATAACACATAGTTAATAAGGCTGTCAACATGATGCTATAATTATAAGCTGGCCTTTTTATTGATTTGAATGAATTTACACTGCACACTTTGTTTCAGAAAATTCTTGTGATACCGAACATGGAAGACATTGTGATACCTGTGATGTCGCCAAAGTTACCAGAGTAATAGTGGTATTTTTGAATACAAATGAAGATGTGTATATTTATTTCTATATTTAATAATATGGTGATACTGGTACAGGGCCCTCTCCTCTAGTCTCTTATGTGATTGTATCCATTTAAAACTACAATCGCGTTGCGGCACTTGCAATAGGCTATAGATGGATATGTTTTGCATCAAACACGAAGGCAGTTGCGGCACGTTACAGTGATTCTGTCGATTTTCTTGTGATGCATGTCCGTGTGATTGGAATTCAGGGTGACCGTAAGTAGTCGATACAGTACAAATGTACAATAATTGTCTAATGTTTGCGGTTTTGTGTCTAGTTTGCATTAAATCCTTTATTTTGTGAAATTTTATTTATCAGGGTATATTAATTTAGTGTATTTTAATAATGTTCCAGTTATTCTGTTTAGTATTGGAAAGGTTCTTTATGGAAGTGATTTCTGATAAATTTGCTTTGATGTTGAAATATCAAATAAAGCTAACGACCATTTTTTGCATAGCTAACACTACTAGTTGTTCTCATCAGGGACTTGTATGTTGTGCGAGTGACCTGGCTCTTCTCAATTATGGTAATGATATCGTTATTAGGAAAATGTAATTTATCTTTCTTTGAACAAATACAAATGTAAGGCATTAAATCTGAATGTCAGTCTTTTATGCCCCTCTGTACCCCTCAAAAAGTCTAACTACTATCACAGTTCTTGTTTATTTTGATCTTTCATTTCTTACTAACTCTACATGCGTTCTTCACACATCGGTAGTTGCATTTGTGTCCATGTGTGGTCTGGCGCAACAATATTTCAGACAACTTACAAACTGTGCTCATTTATTATGGAAGTGCCCGGATAGTACTCATGGAATTCACTCTTCACCATATCTTCCATTTTTTGATGCATTGCTATTCTTACGAATATTAACATCTCATGATATGTTCTTACTGTGCTGCTTCTTCAATCTTGAACAGATTTCCAACAATTTGCAAAGTTATTTAAAGAAATTTTATTGTAATGCACCTTGTTTATTTCCACCACTGGCAAACTACATCATGTTGAACACTAGGTGGGTAAAAAACCTTGGAATTGTATTGCCACTTTCTTTACATTACCACTTTGAATTGGTACACTCAAATTGTATGTGTAACTTCAATGATCAAATTAAACAGTAGTGGAGGTTATTGTTAAAAAAATAGTTATATTGGTATAAAGAACCTTTCTGTGTGATTATTTCCCAGTGACTTTTAAGTAGCAAGAATATTGTTTAAGACCAACGTAACAAAATGTATTGTTGGAACGTATTTTTGAGAGTATTTTTTGATAGGTGATAAGTGTTTTGATTGTAAAGGTAATGTGCGCTGCTTAGCACCGCATGTTTAAGTTGTACATAGTTTTACTGGAAACGGATTTTAAACATAAAAGCATTAAGAGCTTTACATTGTATCCAGGAGATCCTGCTGTTTCTTGTGCACAGTGTATACTAGATTACAATTGCACAGCACGATGCTGCCGTTTCCCAAGCATGAATCACTGTAACTTGGCAGTTTACCAAAGGACTTTTCATGTGTAGTTTCCCGTTGTACACTACTGTAATTTTAGTTGTTGCTACTGACAGTTTTTCAGTATTGTAATGTTGTTTTCCATTTTTTTAAATACAATTCTCTTATCAGTTGTGTTTGTTATATAGCTGGTAATTCCTTGGTGATCGCAACAGATTTTGTTATAAGATTGTGCTTTGCAGAGCCAGATAGTCGGTCAGAAGATTGGTTTGGATACTAGACTTATTTAATGCATATTTCACATTTTACAGGCTAGAGAGGACGAGTCTGTATTTCTACTGAACAACTTTATGAAAAGCAGACTTTGAGTTTTCTATCATGGTACAGGCATGCATCCTTTGGATCTTTAGTAGGATGCATAATCGTACTGGACAATCAGATGTGGTTATTATTGGTTAGAAGGTACTCATGCTTATAATTCTGGATAGTAGTGACATATAGGTGTAGACCATCCGCATCTGTGCAACCCAAGATGTTTATTGTATCTTCTGGCCAGCATAATCAACTGTTCTCCAATGAGCATCTGCGTGATTAAGTTGGATGTTAGCTGGCCCGATCTGTAATACTGTTGATACCCTTGCCTAAGTGCACTATTAAGTATAACATCCATGGAGTATAGCTTTTAGAACAGAAAATATGGAGTGTTGGTCTTTCAGCACTTCCTACAATCACTGTATATATGAGTGCATACAGCATATTACCTGAAGAGTATGAATAAATATTTCGTTCGAGTAAAGGCTCGCCAAAGAACGCTCGCAGACGAAGGTAAGGTCCCCTCGGAAGGCGCTCCGATTCCCTTTGCCAAGAAGCAGTGTCCATCCTTCCAGGTCTGGCCTCGCCTGATAGAAGTTAGCGGCACCCGTGGCATCTACATCGGCGTCGACCCTCTCCAAGTCGCTCTCCCAGACCCCAGGAGATTCGTCGTTCGCCGGTCTCATAGATGCACTCGAGCGCCTCAATAACGCAATTATAATTACACACACATTGTTGTAAATAAAGCGTTAAACATAGGAAATCTCGTCTTCGCGGCACGCAGGACTTTAAGCCGCTCACAATATTATAATTTATATACTAGAAGACGTTAAAAAGCGAGTTTTTGAGTTATAGACGCATTTCATAACTGACCACACTTGAGAGACCATAGACAGATCTCATAAAGTCACCAGAAGATTTTGTTCATGGAAACATTTTTCTGTCCTCATCCTGATGTTCTAAGACATTTGTAAAGTTTGCTATAATGAAAGCCAGATATTTGGTCATCCATAATCGATTGTATCATGATATATCTGTTTACTCTTTCTTACGATTAACTAGATTACTATAACTATCTTGTTTCTTAAAATTAAAATGAAATTGAAGGGGCATTGTGTCAGTACCCTTTATGATAATCTTCAAAAGAAAAAGACTTATTTGGAATTGTTAAGTATGGTCTCACAAGATAAACTAGCTAAGCTAATATTCAAATTTAAATGGAGTAAAAAATTACAATAGAAGTTCCAATTCCTGATAAAAAAAAGGGTTTCCATTGAAAATAATGGTCAGTGATTTTTAGATGTTCTCTTCTTTAATTAAATTTAAAATTTTACCTGAATGATGACACATTAGAATGTAACTGGAACTTTGGAAGAAGGAACAAAAAACACCTTTGCACACTATTTGCTTGCTTATATCCGCCACTCTGATCAAAAGTTGCTAAAGCAGTTTGGAAGATAGAAGAAGCACAAGACACCATTTTGGAATTTATTACCAGTTCGTACATGGTACAATGTTCTAACTCTTTACTTCTGTTTCTGAAGAACAGAAAATAACTAGAAGTAAGCTAGGAGTATTAAATAGAAAAGGGAGCAAGGGGTCTAATCGAATCAATCGGAGGTAACTTAAAAAATTAATGGATACGAATTAGAGAAATGCTAGTGCCTATATCAACTAGACCTTTTTTAAAGGCAAGGAACAAAAAAAGAATCTCAACAGTCAGGATGTATTTGCGGCTTCTCAATTTTTAATGGTTACTGCATAAATTTTAGTAGGGACATTAGCGAATTATGTTGATCTGATATTAACTGCGTTTGTCTTCTAGGGATGATGACTGGATTATTTCACGCAACATCTTAATGGTTGCTATGTGGCGTTTAGATCATTCGCTATAACTTTCAACAAGCCAAGATATGTTAGCAATAGACTACATACAACCCCTATCACACATGGATGAAGTATAAAATATATAATGATAAAGAAAAACTAAATTCAAACCAAAAAGAATGAATTTTTCTATAGAATTAGGATAGAAGAGTGGTCCTTTTCCATCACTAATATGAAATTTTCCTTTTTGTTCATCGTGTGGTTGGTTCTCGGGTTGTTAGAAGTTTTAGAAGATTTAGAACTCCGACCACGGCCTGACAATCCTAGAACCAACCACACGATGCACCATAACACCGACTGTGAAGGCCGTTGCATCTATTTGAATTTTTCTTTTAGTTTGGTCATTTACATTTAGGACTGTTAAATTGCAGGATCTACAGTGTTCCGCCTGCTATATACAGAAAAGAAGACTTTTTTTCATTTATACATTTGTTACATTATCTGAGTACCAGATTTTATAGGATCGGGTTAAGCGTTTGATAGTTATTTTAAGAACAGAAAGACTAAAAAATCGCGAAAGCCAAATTCTTTCAATCATAATCTAAGGTATGTCTACCCTCAAATGAGCTTCTCCAATATTAGTCTTTCTCTTTTTTTAGGACGATCTTCTCCAGCATTTTAGTTTGCAGATCTCTGTGGTTATCAAGTGCAACTCGCTTTTGGGCGTCAATGGATCTAAAAAGGATTTTGTTTCAGTGCAGTATAAAATAAGAGTAATTTAGTGAAATTATGTAAGACAAATATTTCAGTTATTTTTCTTGGTCTGTTAAGTTTTCGGAAAATTTTATTTCAGTTTGCAACACACAATTCAAATTAGACAATACTCTAGATATTTCATTTTTTAAGAACCATCTGCATCTTTAACTTACGTATGCACCCACAATCTTAACATGTTATAACTTGAAGTTTCAATTTGCAACCCGTAACTTTTAATTTCCAACTTTCAACATCCAATCTTCAATTTCTCACTTAAAAATTGCAAACTACAATCTGTATTACGCCGTCTATAATCTAATTTGTAATCTACCGCCTGTAACCTTCAATCTGCAATCTACAACCTCCAAATTCCATACTACAATTACCTCAATATTCAATCTTTAATCCACATTCTGCAATTTGTAATATCTTAACCTCTCACTCTTTGATATTCAACCTTTCATTTGCCATCTGTGTTTGTAAGTTTCAACCTACAATTCACAATTAGTTGTAATACACATTATGTAATTACAACTCTCAATTTGTGATAATTAGGTTATCGTTTCTCTATTGTATTCCTTAACCATTCTACCTTTAATCTATATTTTACAATTTGCAATCTATATTCCCACATTCAACATCCAATTTTATTTTGCAATTGGCTATCTGCAACTTATAGTCTGCGATTTACAATTTCCATGTTCCACCATGCAATCTACAAATAATCATCTCTAATGTGTACTATCCGAAATATTCACTATTTGTAGTAGTATTTGATCTATAGTATTCAACTTCCAACCTACAAGTCAAAATTTACCATCTTTGATTACAAAAAACTTCAACCTACAATTTAAATATAAAGTTTACATCTTCCCATCTTTCTCTAACCTCCAATATTAAACCTACAACATGTAACCTGTAAACTTCAACTACAATTTTGTTGTTAAAGTATATTATCCACAATTTATAATTTAATATTTCCGTTCACAACTACTAACGCTAAACCTTACATTTTTAAGTCTATAACTTACAACTTACAATTTGTAATTTTACAACTGCGGTTTATAAGTTTCATTCTACAACTACAATCTATAATTTTTAGATCACAATATTCTACTCTTCTCCATCATCTGATTTTAAACCTACATTGCATAATCTACGACTTGCAACCTGAAATCTATAATCTACAATATATAAATTCACATCTGCGGTTTGTAAATTTAATTACAACCAAAAAAGTACATTTGCAGTTTGTAAACTCATACTTTCAATTCTAAATTTCTAAACTGCAACCTCAAATGTACAATTTATATGTTGTCTTCTGGGGTTTGTAAACTAAACCTACAACCTCAAATGTGCATTTGAGGTTTTTTGTAATCTCTTATCTTTATTTAGAATCTTCAATCTATGCTCTATCATCTAAAACCTCAAACTTGAAATCTACACTTTATAATTTTCTGTTTGTGAACTTCTACCTCCATTTTCAATATCTAATCTTCAACTTCAATCTAAAACCCAAATTTCAAATCTACATTATATAATCTAGAATGTACAACCTACAATGTGCAATATACTACTTGTAATGTGATATGTAAGGTTTACAAATAAATTACATCACTAAAATATGCATTTTGGAGTTTTTAACTTCCTGAATTTAATTTTTAATCTCTATTCTTCAATCTACAATTTATAGCTTACAACTTGGAACCTTAGATCCGAAATCTGCAATTTATAATTGTTTTTAAACTTAAACTACAACTTAAAATATGCATTTTGGAATTTGTAACATCTCACCTTTAATTCTCAATATGCAATATTCAACCAAAGATCTGCAATTTACAATTTATTCTCTGATTTACAAACTTACATCTACAACCTAAAGCCCACAATGTGGAATGTCCTTTAATTCTCAATCTCAACTCTTCAACACACAATTTGGAGTTTGTATACAACCCACAACTTCAAACGTGAGGTCTACAATCTGAAATGTATAATTTTCATCTGTAGTTTTCAACCTTAAATTTACATTTCGGAATTTGTAATCTACCTTTAATTCTTAACATTTAAGCTCCAACCTATAATCTATAACCTACAACCATAGACCTAAAATCCACAACTTCTAATTTATAATTTTCCATCTGCGGTTTGCAAACTTACAATCTAAAACCAACAATTTGCAATATATAACACAATTTTTAATTTTCAATGTTCAATCTTCAACCTACAGCTTACAATCTCAATCTTAATATTTACAATGCATTTTTTTTGCAAATCTACAATGTATAATTTACTATTTGCGGTTTGAAAACTTAGAACGTGCGTTTTGGAGTTTGGAACCTCTTACCTTTCATTTTCTATCTTCAACATACAACTCAAAACTTCAAACACACGGTCTACAATCTACATAATTTACCATCTATAGCTTGGAAACTTAAACCTACAGATTGCATTTTGTAATCTTTTACGTTTAATCTTAATCAAAACTTACAACCCACACCAAAATTTACAATCTGCAATGTATAATTCGATTTCTGCGGCTTGCAAACAAACCTACAATCTAAAAAAATTTGCGGGTTGTAATCTTCAACCCACACCCTACAATCCATAACGGCAGTCTACAATCTACAATCAATAATTTGTCATCTGCGGTTTGTAAACTTATATCCACCTAAAACCTACAATTTGCTGTTTGTAACCCACCTTGAACTATCAATCTCCAATCTTTAACTTACAACTTATAATCCACAATTTCAAACGACCCATAATCTTCAGTCTGCAATGAATAATTTGCCATCTACGGTTTGTAAGCTTAAATCTACAACCTAAAATGTGCATTTTGGAGTTTGTTATATTTTACTTTTAATTCTCAATGTCCAATCTTTAATCTATATTCTACAAACTAAAGTCTACAAATTTACAGTTTATAATTCTCTATAGTTTGCAAACTTAAATCAACAACCTAAAACCTACAATTTGCTGTTTGTAACCTCCCATCTTCAATTCTTAATCTCCAATCTTCAGTCCACACCCTACAATCAATGGATAATTTGCAATCTACTTAAAAACCTACAACCTAAAATTTGCATTTTGGAGTTTGTTACCTTTCACATCGATGTCTAATCTTTAATTTACAATCTACAACCTCAAACCTAAAGTCTACAATCTGCATATAGTGTACAATTTGCTCTCTATGGTTTGCAAACTTAAATCTATAATCTAAAACTTACAATTTGCTGTTTGTAACTTCCCATCTTCAATTCTTAATCTCTAATCGTCAACTTACACCCTACAATTTACAACTTCAAACAATCTACAGTGTATAATGAATAATTTGCCATCTCTGGTTTGTAAACTTAAATTTACAACCTAAAATGTACATTTTGGAGTTTGTAACGTCTTAACTTTTAATTATCAATGTCCAATCTTCAACTTACAACTTCAATCCTAAATTTTTCATCCTACAATTTATAATTTTATTAATAGATGCATTGAAAGTATGCCTTATTTTTGAAAAACCGAAATCATATTTCGTTGCCGTTTGCTTTTGATATGTCGAAAAGCTTTGAGGGATTTATGTATCCAAGATGATATCTCTATATGACAGCAAAAGTATTAGGAAAGATTTATGACCAACCTCCAAAACCTCAGTATTGTTGATCTAATTATCATGTTCTTCAGGATGAAAAATATATATATATATATATATATATATATATATATATATATATATATATATATATATATATATATTTGTTTTTTGGCTCTTACAACCTTTTTGTTCAAGAATATAAAGATCAATAATAAGGGCATACGTTTCAAAGAACCAGTTCGTAGAAGCAAGAGAACTGTTTAGGAATCAGTTGATCCCACTGTTGTACTGAAATGGAAAAGAATAGAAACAAACTCTTATTTGTTGACCAGGCATTTTTGTCGTCACAGAAGATGGAAACAAAGCTAAAAGACACAAAAAGATAAACCACAAGCCGTTTTACGAGTAGTAGGCTGACGCGTTTCAAAAATAGTGTTGCGATTGTGCCAGGTTACTGTCAGAAAGCCAAAACGGGTTTTTACCTCTGAAATGAGCCTGAACCACGAATGCGCAGTGAAGTACGGCTCGCAGAGCAACCTGCCGCGGCTCGGGCGCGACGCGTCGTGCTTCCAGAAGTTGCTCCGGATGTTCAGGAAGACCACGATAGCGTCGCCGCAGAACCCCATGTGCAGGATATACTTCAAGAGCAACGCCGCCATCGCGTTCGAAAGGAAAAGGCACGTGAAGACCGGGTTTCTGCACATCATTCATCCTTTCAGCGTCTTCAGGTGGGTTGAGCCTGCGGTAGGGCTCGAGAGAATTTTTGAAATGAAAAAGTGATCATGATCTTCAAGTAAGAATTTAACAAATTGGCGTATTATAGACTGAACATTCCAAAAAGTGAAATCTTTGAAGTGCGTGGATAGAGATCGTTAGAGAACTCAAGATTGTTGTAGAAATATAAGTTCAATATTTGCTCTCTAAGAATTTTTGATGCTTTTATTTCTTCAGTGTTTTGTTCTTCGTACTAATTGGTTTTCCTTCAAAGATTTCTTGATATTTCTTTTCAAATTTCATTAGCTTTGTCTACTTTTAGATAATTCTTGTTGTGGGCAGAATCTTACCTCAGTCCAATTATATTTTATAAGACAATTGACTTCTGAGAAAATCTTTGTATTTGAAAAGCAAGTTATACATTGTAGGTAGAAGATTAACTAGATCGTTTACTAGAGGTTTGAGTTTAGAAGTTACAGATTGTAAACGAAAATTAAAAGTTGTAGAATGCAGAGTTTAGGTTGTGGGTTGTACATTATAGATTGAGGATTGAAAGTAGGAGGTTAGAAACTCCAAAATGCACACTAGGTCGTATATTTCAGTTTACAAATCCCAGATGGAAAATTATAAACTTGTAGATTTTAGGTTTGTGGTTGTAGGATGAAGATTAGTTGCTGAGAATTGAAAATAGGGAATTACAAACTGCACATCGTATATTTTAGGTAGTATGTTTATGCACCTCAGATTATAATTAAAAATTGTATATTGTAGATTTAAATTTTAAGGTTATCCGTCGTAGGTTGTAGGTTAAAAATTAGAGATTGGAGAATTAAAGGTAAGAGGTTACAAACTCCAAAATACACATTTTAGGTTATTGCTTTAAATTTATAAAGTACAGGTGGTAAATTGTTGGGTAGCGGGTAGATAATCCTCTATGACCCCATTAGAGGATAGGTCTACTTCAGGGAGGCGACCCTGCCCACGCGAGCCTCGACTCTTCCCCATCTCCTAACACCGGGGAAAAGTCGTGTCCCAACCTTAATCCTACCTATAATCTACATACTCTTATCCTCCATACACCCTATCCACTCGCCAACCCGCCCGGCAAGCGTGGCGTTTAATTGCCAAATCCTCATTGAATTACAAAACTGCAAAATTCAAGGGAGGCTTACGTCCTGCAGTGGACTCCAATGGCTGTGTGATGATGGTGGCAAATTACAAATTGTAGGATAATTTTTAGGTTTAAGGCTGTGGGTTGTAGGTTGTAGGGTTCAGATGACAGGTTGAGAAATTAATATAGGAGGTTACACATTGTAAAAGTTGTTGGTTTAAGATTACAAACTAGAGATGGCCAATTGTAAATTGTAGATTATAGACATTAGGTTTGATAATGTAGGTTGCACATGAGATATGTAAATTATAAGTAGTTGATTGAGGATTGTAAGTTAAAAATTGGAGATTGAGAATTTATAATAAAGGATTACGCATTACAACTTGTAGGTTTTAGATTTGTATAACTAAATAAATAAATCTCTGATGGTAAATTAATAATTGTAGATTGTGAATTTTATGTTTGTGGGTTGCAGGTTAAAGATTAGAGATTGAGAATTAAAGGTAGGAGGTGACGAATGGAAAATTGTGAGTTTTAGGTTGTAGGTTTAAGTTTACAAACTACAGATGGTCACTTATTAATATTTGTTTTTGGATTCTAGGTTGAATACTTATTTTAGATTACTGGTTTAAACTTACAAACCACACATGGCAAATTATAAACTGTAGAGTGTAAATTTTAGGTGTTTTGTTGGGGGTTGTAGAGTGAAAATGACAGATTGAGAAACGAAGTTGGGAAGTTATAAGATGCAAATTGTGGGTTTAAGTTTGTAAATCATGGCTAATTATAAATTGTAGATTGTAGATAATTTTAGATTGGGGGTTGTAGAATGTAGATTGATTATTAAATATTGAAAATTAAATGTAAGAGGTTACTAACTTCAATTGGTTGTATGTTTAAGATTATAAACCGCAGATAACAAATTGTAAGTTGTAGTTCGTAGATTTTAGGTTTGTGGATGTAGATTTTAAGTTGAAGATTGCAAATTGCATGTTTTATGGTAGTAGGTTTAAATGAACAAACCGACATGGCAAATTATAAATTTTAGATTGTAAGTTTGAAGTTCTGGGTGGTAGTTTAAAAACTGGAACTTGAGAATTGAAGTAGGGGTTACAAAGTGAAAATTATGTTTTCGGTTTTGGATTTTTTAGATTTTAGGTTTGTGCGTTGTATGTTCTAGGTTGAAGGTTACAGATTGCAAATTCTAGATTTTAGGGTTGCAGGTGTAAATAAAGAAACCGCAGATGGTAAACTACAAATTGTAGATTGCAGATTTAACTGCAAATTAAAAATTGTTAACTTTTAGGTTTAAGTTAAAACCGCTTATTATGAATTATAAATAGCTAATTGTAGATTTTGGGTTGTAGCATGTGGATTGAAGATTGAGAATGTGACAGGTTACAAAAATGTAGGTGGCAGGTTGTGGACTAAAAGTTGCAAATTGAGAATTAAGTCTATGATTCGAACTCTACATTGTAAATCAGGGCTTACAAGATTGGATTGGAGATTAAGAAAGTACGTGGTTGCAGATTGCAAAATGGAGGTTTTACGGTTGTTGGTTTAAATAAACTCACCGAGATGGCAACTTATAAATTGACGATTGCAATTTTGCAGTTTGAAGTTATAGATTGTAGGTTCAAGATTGAAGAATGAGAATTTAAAGTAAAACGTTACAAACCATAAATGGCAGGTTGTATTTTGTGTTGACAATTTGATGTTGAGGATTGAACATTGCAAATTGTAGATTTTAGTGTTACAGGTTTAAATAAACAAACCTAAGATGGTAAATTTTAGATTGCAGAGTTTGAATTTGAAATATTAAAACCAAAAGGTTGCACTTTAAAAATTGTGGCATTTAGGTTGTAGATTTTTAGGTTAGCAGATTAAAATTATAAATAGATGATTGCAGAATTTAGACTTAAAGTGGATTGTAGATTGAAGATTGTAAATTGAGAATCGAAGGTAGGTTACAAACTGCAAATTGTAGGTTCAAGTTTAGAAACTGCAGATGATAAATTGTGCATTGTAAATTTTGGGTTTCAGGTTGTAGATTGAAGATTGAGAGAATAACAGATTACAAAAATATAGTTTATAGGTTATAGATTAAAAGATGTCGAGAACTAATAGGAGGTTTAAACTCCAGAATGTAAATTGGAACTTTCAAGTTGCAGATTCACGATTATGAATAATAGGTTGTATGTTTTAGATTGAAGATTGGAAGTTCAGTATTGAGGTTACAAATCCTAGATTGTAGATTATAAATCGGAAATGGCAAATTATGCATTGTAAATAATAAATTTTAGGTGTCAGGTTGTAGATTGCACAATATAAGAATAAAGTTGAAGGTCAAGTAAGGACAGGAGGACCCAAACAAAATTGTAGTTGTCATTAACAGGTGGTATATTGTACATTTGAGAATGAACATTGAAGGTTGTAAACGTTATATTTAGATTGTATAATTTGTAAATTGAGAGCTAAAAATTACAAATTGAACTGATTGTAGATTGCAAATTATAGGTTGTAGGTGAACACAGAGACGTTTGAAAAATTTTCAGTTAGACCAATACTGATATTACCTCTACTTTCACCTTTCCATACCAACAGTCATCAATTTTATATTAAGATTAATATCTCAAAATATTGTGCTCCAAAACCCTAAACACAACACTTGCTTACAACAATGTGGTCTGTTGTTCTTTTTTTTTTAGATAAGTGAGATCAGGAAGGGAATTAACATTTCGACTAATTTTAAGACTGAATTTGACAGCCACGTTAAAATTTCTAGCTTGCTCTCCCATATTCACTCGAGAGTGATCTTTGGCTTGATTTTTATATTTTGGTCGGTTGTTAAGGGGAAGAGATCACTAGGCACTTCTTTTGTGACTTCAGAAGCAGAACACGTTTATATTTTGCTTTGGAAGCGAGGTTAACGGGGACCGTGTGTCTATTGGGTCTTCACTAAAGAAGACTATAGGAATAGAGTTTTCAAAGCAGTTAGAAGGTGAATATCAATCTTTACCGAGTGGCGATCATTCACACAACGGTTTATCGCCAGTAATGTATGAATATTCCCACTCAAGACGACGTTTTCCAATTTGATCATTTCTGAAAGTCTAATATTCTTCATATCACTGTTTAGAAGATATTCTTTAAGAACAATAGCAGGCTGAGGTAGGAAATATCCGTTTTGTTTGATTTATTGAAAAGCAGTGGATAGGTAGATACTTATGAAGCCTGTAAAATGTGCTGTTGTGGAGTTCTGATGTTTCACCTTTATCTTCAACATCTTGGATTTGGCTAGTGGTCTATTGTAGATCACATTCCTCTGCTTATGATAGCGATGTTTCTACTTTAGTACTATGGGAGGGTCACCCATAGAAATCAACTATTGTTCTATTAGCCTTCTGCTGGTAATGGGAAAATTCACTAAGGATAATGTACTTGAGAAAGATCTTGGGAAGTGTAACATTCAAGATAAACAGTTCCGACTAGCTTACATATATTTTTAGAAGTAGAAATAATTACAGAAAGCTTCAGTGTTCTTCTAGAACTAATATAGTTGGCTACATTCTTTATCAAGTAAAGCCTTTTGCATCAAGCGAAGGTAGACGAAGTGTGAGAAGGTGCTGACACCCCCGTGCTCTCCTTAATATCTTCATGAGCTACTTACCAAGAAAAAGGTATCATACAACAATAATTTTCCATTGATATTTGACAGATTAATCTGTAAAGAGGGCAAAAAGAGATGCGTCCACATTCTAGGTGAATAGAAAAAGTTCGAAGAAATTGTTAGTAAAGTCCAGAACCGAATAAAAAATTATGATCCCATTTTCAGAACTTCAAGTCCAAAATCAATTTTTGAAGGTTTTTCTTTGGGTGTACACGACACTATTTGTGGATAACGGACTGAAGCTCATTGGAGGATAACCCGAGAGCCACCTTAGCCACTCATGACAGCCAATCTATCAGCGGAATCTTCTGCTGGTTCTAAAAGGCAATTGTCGTTTGGTTTGGAGCAAATAATTTAAGACGAATGTTCCTATAGACTGACGTTTTTTCCGGCGTCTCGTGCCGCAACGATGATTTGTCCACTGTGACCAGGTACTCAAAGAACGTCTCCAGATTCGTACTTTAGAACTGTTGACGTACCTTCATATGTTTCTGTGGAAGGGTCAGAGTAAGCGGAACCTGTTATGTATAGATCTTTGTCATTTTCATGTCCTACAAGACAGACCTGTTGCATCTACAATTTGATTTGCTTGCTTACCATTATCAAGTCGGGCACATGCTTTTGAACTTGGCTATCCAGCAAGACACAGTTCTGAGGCGCAGTGCTGCGTCCCCACTCAATGTTACTACACTCTTAGATATTCGAAGCAATCGCTCCCTTCTTCAGAAGAAACCATGCTGACCAGAATTATTCGTTTCTATGGTTTTCCGTTTTATCCACAACTGCACTTGCAGCACTGCACGAATGGCCACCACTCTTTTTTTGAACATTCCAGCAATCTCATATGGTGGCATTACGTGGCACTATAGTCTGTGAATTTCAATCTTCAATACAACCGGAGTTTCGATAGGGAGTGCCTCCTAGTATTTTAAACCGATTATCTCACTTCTTCTGTTTCAGGACCTACTGGGAATTTTGGATGGTGATTGTATTGATTACAGCGCTCATGGTTTTCCCTTTCCACGTCGCTTTCGAGTCCGACATAGGAGACAGGCTCACCGTCCTGAAGAAGATAGCGCTAGTCTGCCACTTCGCCTGCATAGCTG
Organism: Sinelater perroti; assembly: GCA_036346155.1. Classification (NCBI taxonomy): domain Eukaryota; kingdom Metazoa; phylum Arthropoda; class Insecta; order Coleoptera; family Elateridae; genus Sinelater; species Sinelater perroti. The sequence continues at coordinate 3,865,309 of JARFIY010000324.1, forward strand.
ACATCATAATCACCTTCTACACCGGCTACGGCGTCAGCAGCACCAGGGAGGTGGTCTTGGATCCTACAAAAATCGCTAGGTTCCGACAGTCCAGCCCGAAAGCTACCGAGTGACTCTCGGTCTGTTCCAGGTCGTACGTCTTCAGCTACCGCTTCGCCCTGGACGCGATCTCTTCGTTCCCGTTTGTGCTGCTGCAGCGCATTTTCCAGCGGCACAACACCGTCCTGGTGTGGGTCATCCTGAACTGGATGTCGCTCCTGAAGGTGTTCCGGGTGTATACGCTGATAAAGTATATGAATCATTTTGCGGACGTAAGTGGCGTTTTGGGCAGTGCCGGTTACTGCAGCGGCTGTTTCAGCTGTGGCAAGTGGGCCTGGTGGGGTACATGTGCTTCCGCTACATCGTGATACTGATCCTGATCGTGCACTGGACGGCTTGCATGGAGTACGCCGTTCCGGACGTTGTGCGCCACTTTATGGGCAAGAGGACGTCGTGGATAGAGCAGTCGCGGCTGGACGAGCTGTCGTCTGACTTCGAGCGCTACGTCCGCTGCTTCTTTAGGTCGTGCGGCTATCTCTTTTGTAAGTATGGTTGCGACTGCTTGCCTGGTATTTTACCAACTTATGGTTGCATCATTTTTTATATCTATATATCGGTATACATAAACCTGTGTTCATTCTACTGTTACTCTCTTGACTTTTGCTACTTTTTTCTCTAAAGGAAAATTGCAACATGTCGGATTAAAGAAGTGAAGTCATCGTGATCGATTTCATCATCATTATCATTAACATACGTTACTTCTGAAAGAGAAGAAAGAATACCATAGAAAAAATTCTTGATTCATACTACAATCACACATCACATATTCAAGAGGCGAAAAATCGACGTAAATTGATTTGATATACCTGATACAGCATACCTAAGATAAAAAGGATGGAAAAAGTTTTTTTCCCATTAACATTGGACACCTGAATTTGAAAAATGATGCCAATGGAAAGACAACGTACAAGATATGGAATTTGACTAGTGGTGATGTTGACCAAGAAGTTGACAGTAACTAACAAGGAAAAATGGACTAGAACTGGTGAGGTAGATGTTCTGCGTCAGAAACGTAAAAAGGATCAAATAATAACGAAAGCACTATAAGAACATATCCAGTTTGGTCATCAGTGAAAGAAAATTCAGCAGTATGAAGTCAAAGAGGTGCCAAAAATTGAGAAAAGAAAAGTAATACCGAAATATGGTAGCAGATCGGTGTTAAAGGGGTGAACGTCGTTATTACTTACAACAAAAAGAAAAAGAGAAAGAGAAGCACATCATCAAATTGAATCATTTGCTGATATCCGACTTCTATGTTACACACTGAAAAGCCTCGAGTGCATGATCTACAGTCATATTATCATTCCTTCACTAAATTTGTTTTGGAAAAGCCAACAACAGATCTTATAGCACAACATTTGATTAATAAAGATCTAACAAATGCGACAATTATTACCTTCATTCTTTTTATTTTCCAATATGGCGACTAAATAGTTATTGTTGTTATTTGGATTCAATCCTAAACTGTCTAATTAGAATAGATTGAATGTATAGCTTTTCGTAACTTTTAGGAAAATGAAATCTAGATTCTAGAGAGTCTTTGTAACAATGAAGAACAAACCGACCGTTTCTTTACAGCAATAAACCACGGCAAGTACGAACTTACCTCAGAAGAAGACATTATCATGGGAATTGTTACGTTTATCGTGGGGAATCTGGTGCTCGCCGTGCTGCTGGGTAGGTAACGCCATAAAGATCCGACTTTTCGCACTTAACTTCTTCTCAAAACCCAGTCCTGATGCTGCAAATCGTGTCGTCGGAGCTGTCGGCCGAAACGAAGTACCAAGAGATCATCAACGAGGTGAAGGAGTACATGGGCTACAAGCAGCTGCCCGTGACCATGCAGCAGCGCTTGATAGAGTTCTACGAGTACCGCTTCCAGAAGTCCTTCTTCCGCGAGGAGGGCATTTCGGCTACACTTTCAGGTTGGTTGTTGTCCCTCTAGTGAACGCAGTTTAGTGGCACGGGCCTTCTAGAGCGGCTGCGGCGCGAGATCAACGTGTTCTGCTACCGGAGGCTCGTGGACAGCGTGTCGATCTTCAAGGACATGCCCCACCACCTCGTGGTTGACCTGGTGAACAGCTTGAAGGCGGAGATCTTCTTGCCGAACGACATCATTGTCAAAGCTGGCACGTACGGCGACTGCATGTACTTCTTGGCGAGCGGGACGGTGTGCGTCAAAACTCCCACAGGAAAAGAGGTAAGATAAAACCATGCACCTTTAGGAGGACAACGAATAAGAGGGAATTTTATGTTCTTCTGCTATGGTGACCAAAGCTCACTGATGGGAGAATTGTATGACAACATTTTAAAGTGATAAAGTCATTCTGAAAAGTTTTGACTTTGATGCACAATATACTGATCTCTTTTCATGGAAGCTAAGCAATCTTTTAATTAGACTCTTATCGAAATTGGAATATCTTTGAGAGCGTAATGTAAAACACAATATTTCCAAAAGAATTACGCTCCTAGGGTTGGTTACCTTAGAAGGGAAAGTAGAGTGGTTTGAATAAGAATCATATCTTCTATGTTTAGTCTTGGGCAAGATGTTCAATATTTTCTTTATTATTAACAGAAACGGAAAATAAATATTGGAGGTAAGATCCAATATACCAACTTCTCATAATGGAGCCTAAAGAAAGATTTTAAATAAAATCTTTTTTACCATTTTCTCGTTAAGAAGTGATAAAAAAATGAGGCATAAGATTCAAAGGATCAGCTTTTTCAATTTGTGTAGGCAGCGCAAAAGGCAGGCAGATGATATTTTTTCTGAAAGCGGAAAAAGTCTTTGGCAAGGTTCAAGTAAGAATCATTTATAGGAACAAGAGCCCAAGTGTATGAAAAGAGTTGAATCATCTCAGTCAGCCCTTACAAGTGTTGTGATACATTAGCAATCTTTTGACGAAGATTTGGACTCCAGTTCCAGTTTTTTTTATTTGTAAGAATCATTCCATCAAATCTTCTTCCTGTATTCGTGATATCTATATTTGTTCCCAACATGAAGGTTCGCACGGAATATCAAAAGCATGTATGGGCTTTACTTTCTATTCCCAAGTGTTGACTGATTGTAACACTCCTGTGATGTACTTTACAACCTGGAGAAGAAAGACTTTACCTTTGCGCCATTTTTAGGTCTGCCATCTTTATGACGGCGCATATTTCGGCGAGATCGCGCTGCTGATGAAGGACCAGAAGCGCATCGCGAACGTGATAGCCATAGAGATCTGCGAAATGTACCGGCTGGACAGGAAGAGCTTCAAGACGCTGTTCGTCAAGAACACGGACCTGTACAAGAAGCTGGAGAAGGTCGCGCTGGAAAGAAGGGAGAAGACCCTGATTCTGGAGGAGCTCCACAAGAAGTACATCTTGGCGCTGGAGCACCCGAGTCTGTGGAATTTGAACCCGCCTAACAACTTTAACTAAAGGGACTTGTTCGACCTTCCGAGAAGATTTTTAATTTCTTTTGAATTATTTATGAGTCATTAAGTATTGCTTGCTTAGAGCATTTTTGTTTATTTAAATGTCAATTTAAATATCAATTTGTATTTTTTGAATTTATCCAACTGCATTTTTACCCACACAACTCCAAACGTATAGGAGATCAAAAATCAAATTTTGGAAAAAGTGGAGTAACATCTGCAGTTCAAATGCCTGAACGAATATCTAGTACAGGTAAGGTAAAATCTTTCATTATAGTCACTAAAGACAAAAGTAGAATTTGTTAAGCCTTTTAGAGAAAAAAGAGACTTACTCATGGGGAGCTTTTATTTTACAACGAGCAATACCATGGAGATAACTTCGGAAAGTTGTCGCTCAAACACTCTAGGGCGGCAGTTCCAAGTGGATAGTGGAGTAACTTGCTTTACTATGTTTTAAGAAATTAAGTTAGAAGGGATCAAAGGAAGACCAGTGAGAATCATGAAGTGAGCAATTGCCAAGATTTTTTGGGTTTATAATATTTGCAGATCATTGATACTGACATTCCTAGTTAACAAAGTTAGGCTCCACCATGTCTTCTTTAAGGAAATTTTTGCGTTTTTTTTTGGAAGAAGCTTAGTGGTGCCCTTAGATGTTAAGGGTGTTTGAATATGCTACTAGGAGGCTACTCGATATGTACAAACATAGTATGAAAGTGTTAGCTGTAAAATGAAGAGTTGGATAGAGTTTAATAATGTCTTGTATATTATTAGAAGATCAAATGAGTTCTTGCTATTGATGTATGAAAGCATCCACATTTTGAAGTCATCTAAATATTGTAGTAGTGTTCCAGTCTTGGTGGGACGATTGAGTTATTGAAGTGTTGGAAATTGTGTGATTTTTCATGTAGTGACTGAACTTTACTTGTAGCAGTAGCTCTTTTCACTTTAGGGAGATGGGACGAATGGAGATTTGTTCTGTCATATTTTTTGCTTCTAAAAACTTCATATAGTCATCAGAGTCTTTCTAAAAGATATTCACATTGTTTTCCTTTGAAGAATTCCGAATAAAGGAAGGAGTTTAAATGGGTATCACGGCTGAATCTGTTTCATTGTCCTCAGTGAAAAGTTGAAATGGTAGGAGATTTAGTTTTTGAATATGAAATTGTGATAGTCTTGATGAACGTTAGACTCGTTTTCCAGGGTTAGGAAATGGTTTTTTAAAGTCGCAAATGTTGGGGTCCTTATTGTTCTTCAGAAATGAAGGACAATGCAACTACCTCAGTTGGTGTGGTGGAATTTTGGAGTTTTTGATCAAGAGCTCTGATACAGTTCCATTAATCTGTGTGAACACGAGTAAGAGGATTCACCGTGTTCAATATCGATAGCTTACAAGCTTCCTGAGTGTAAACTTCCCCTTGGAAGCCCTATCGTCGAAATGCTTGGTGGGCCTTATAGGCACTTCTAACGTGACAGAAATTTGAATGGTAGTTCCAAGGTGTTCAGTGTTCGTTGAACAGGTTAACGATGATGCTGAAGTCTTCCACGCACGAATAGGTTGAGGAGGTTGATGGTCTTCTTCGGGAATTCCTGTACCTATGTGGATATTAATTTTGATCTACCACGGAGTGCCAAAGAAGATCGCAGAATCCAGTTCTGTATGACTGTTTAATGTAGATGTTTGCGACCCAGCTCTATATTGGAACCGCATACATTTTAATGGGTAGGATAATGGTCCTCTACAAAACAAATTTTTGAAAGTAGATAATGGGCTCCGATGATTTAGGAGGGAGTTGAAAGTTGCTTTGGCTGTTCTTGCTTTATGCAGCATCATTTTTTGTCCAAGGTCATTTTAGAGTAGATGTTTTTTCCTTTTGGAGTATCTTTCTTCCGAAGAGGTTTTCCAGATCGTTTCGCCAGTGAAGTAGTTTTTTGAAAAACGAGACCTCCGAGGTTAATTCCCATTATTCACCTGTTGTACCGGTCTTTTAAGAGGACCAGCTCTTGCAATTGCTAAGTGGTTTCAGCAAGATCGACACTACTGCCATGTCGCCTGAATACTGCACCAGTGTACTGGATAGCGTTGTAGGTATCTACTGGACGTAGATGTTGTCAGTCGTCGGGGCAGGACGAAGTCTTGTAGAATGTTGCAGTCGCCTCTAGTGTCTAACTTTCTTCCAAAGGGGAAGGATCGGGCAAGGTTGAGGCTATCTGTACACTACCCTATAATGCCACATCTTGTCAAAGGTCCTGGTCGCCGTGGGAAAGACTACACCGCTGGTTTACCTTTTTGTATAGCCGTCGGTGATGCGTTCCACCATTTGAAGTACTCAATAGGCGGTGGACTGCCCGGAGTAGAAACTAAACTGATTTCCTGGAATTAGCTTGGAGGTCTTCGACTGCCGTCCTTGAGTGCTTGTGGATCGCTTGCTTCATCAAGCGAACCATGCGGTAAAGTCGTCAAATTCGCATTCTGAACTTTGTCGCATTCCCTATGAATGGGCGATGTCGAGGAAAAATGATTGCGCCAGATTTTGACCACAAGCTGTTATTGGTTACGTCAAGTTTATCTAGCTTTCTATTTGCTACGACTGTCTTAACTGTTGTAGCGGGCCAGCGATATTTCTAATGGTCTATAGGGCGTAAGGATTACTTATCTGATTCTCTCTTTCAATTTTGGAGGTAGAAGGTCTTGTCCATTTCCGACGTAGAAGGGGTTGGTGGTGAAGCGAATATATTCCTGTATGAAAGCCTTGAGGGGACGGGTGGTGAGACAGGGCCCCGTGGTCCGTTTCAGGTGAACGGTGAGCACCGGCCGTGAGATCGAGATCGGGAATTCCTAGGATAATGAAAACTGGGTTGTGATCGTTGTCTAGCCCGCTGATGCACGCCGTCGTCTGTTGAATGGAGACGTCCTTGGAGCTGGCGATGTTTAGTGTCCAAGCGACTGTGGTTGGGGGGGAGGACACTACTCCAAGATTTGGAGAGCTGGTACGTATTTATACAGCGTCATGTGTTGGTCTTTAATACGCTTGAAATTTAAGGCCCCTGTGAAGACCGTTACGGCATCCTTCATAAAGATAACGTCCAAATTTCTCAGAAGAAGAACAAGGACATTGATGTTGACTTTGTTACAGACTTTTGGGGTCTTGAGTCTAATCTAAGACTTGGCGTAGATGATGATTAACCATCGTTTGTCCAGCCCCATACCGTCTTACTCATAATTGTAAAGGCTACAGATGATGGGATTGTCGCGGCCTTCGACCCTGGAAAGTTGACCGTATCGGTAGATAAACCCCTGAATGGTTGGCACGTCAATGTTGCGGTGGAAAACTGTAATCCGTACGAACCACGAAGCATCAATACTAGTCCCAAAGGTCCGATTCTGGACTATCTGGAGGTAGTTCACGTATGCAATATCTCCAGACAGGGCAAGCGTACAGCATGGTTGGAAGGATTATGGTTAAATAGAGGGTCTGACATGCTACTTTTGCCTTTACAACTACCCGACCTATGTGAGGCTTCCAGATGAGTTTATCAGTCAGATTGTTAGTCATCTGGTCTGGTCGCCAATGGAGTCAGGTTTTCGTAAAGAATAGGACGGCTGCAGTTTGGTCAATGTTGACTCCTATTTTGCACGTATGAAGATGGTCTAGTTGTCTTCCGCACTGTAATGCTGACGTTACAATATTAAAACTGATTTTATTTGAAAAAACTCAGTCACTCAAAAGTGGATACTTAGGACCATCTTTACTGTGATGCAGATTTACTTACAATCTAGAAGTTTATTTTCTTGCTACAGCGTCTAATAGTATAGAAATTCGTCAATTTGCAGTATGTACAGTCACGTGGTAATTTCATTTCCCCATAGAATGGTATAATGGCAGCCTAATATTAACCTACCAACACTTATGACAGGTCGCTCAGAAGAACAGAAGTAAGGCGCTGGATCAAGAGATCTCCAATCATGCTAACAAAGTCAACATTAACGCAAAGGAAACAATACCTCTCAAAAGGAGGCAATTCGCTCCTAAAGATAAAATACCACAACTGTAGGGTATTGAGACAAAAAGTTTTAGTGATAGGAGGTTTGATTCAATAGTGTAATGTTATATAAACTCTGTTAGCTATCTTTCTCATACCTATAAAATATAAATGTAGTTGCTTCCTCTACAGTTGCTGGGAAACGAATCAGACCACACGCACCTACGCTCCCAATTATTGAAATTAGCTATTTGAAGAAGATGCCCAAATGTTTATGAATCTGAAATTGCACCAAGGTGGTTATAATTGTGCTGATACCTAAGAAAATTATCTGTGAGCAAGGGAGACTTAAGCTATGGAGGAAAAGTTCTACTGATGTCTCTAATTACCCAATTTTTCTTGATATCCAAGACGATTTTCTCGTTATTCTTCCCGAGGTAGTGGTATGACTCATTTTGAAAAACTTGAATGAGTTTAACAAAGCCAAAAATGTCGAATAGGAGTTTTAGTGATCCGGTACCATAAGAAGGATTTGGTACTATTTTTACTTAGTCCAGAAATGTCACCCTAAATGTTCTGGTGTTCTACATGGAAAAAAGTAATAGAGATATTCCAGATTTAAGGATTTTTCTTCTTCCTTTTATGGTAAATGAAAAAGAGGTGAGCAAAAGCCCATGTAGATGTTTGTAGAAGTTAGTAAAAAGAGCAAAAAAATAGTTCAATCTAAGATTTTATTCTATTTTGAGGTCCTGGTAGAGTAACCATACGAGAAGTTGGGGAGTTAAAACCTTCGATCCCGATCAATAACGCCAATATTGGTACCATACGAACTCTTACTACATTAAATGGTGGGTCGAACAAAAGTAGCAGTTGAAAAAAATCACCAGTAATTTATCTATGGGATACCATTTTATTTAACCAGTAGAGACTATAATATTTCATCCGGTCTATTAGTGCTTGCGCATCGTCTTTAAATGGATTTAGAATGTTATTGTATTTTTGGCAGTTCTCAAAGCTTCTCATCACGTTATGTTTGTTGAAAATAATTAGTTGATTGTAGAGGATGGGCCAAAAGTCTTGGTGCAATTGTTTTCCGCTTGGTGATGATATTTCGCTTTGTGAAGCAAATATTTTTTGATAAAACCAATTGTTTTCTCGAGTATTAATGGTATCTCAAATAAAGGGGGGGGGGGTAAACTTCGTCCAGGCTTTGTTTATTTAATGCAGAAGAATTGTGGAATTCTTCGACATCCGTCGAAACACAATAAGTTGTGCAATCAAAGCTTTTAGGAAACAATCAATCAAACGGATTGGAACAGGACAGCTGAAAACAACTGACATAATTTATCAACATCTTACATTTTACATCAAATAAGTTGAAAATGTGAGTCCAATCAAAGAGAAAGAACAATCATTCAGGGTCGAAGGAAAGGAGAAAAATGTGCACCAAGACTTTGGCCCATCCTATGGAGAAGTTTTATATATAAAAAAATAGAGGCCATTCATTACATAAAACAAAATTTTTTGTTATATTAGCAATAATAAATGAAAAGTAAATAGATTAGTATGTAATATTTAGATAATGGCACATTAGTTTTATTTCCCTTTAACTGCAGGGGTGACACTTCTCCCGAAATCCGCCAAAAAATCCGAATCCCTGCTGAAGGAGCAGCAGCAGGCCGAGGGTATCCGAAACGTATCCGGGACGGGCTGCCCATCCTCGGAAATGGAGAGCAAGCGGCGCAGGAGGTACTTCTGCTTGCAGTTCGCCACGTACCCAACCGGCGCGCTGGATATCAAATTGCACGGCTTGGCCTTCCTGAAATTCATTTGAGTGCACTTTACTGCTTCACAGGGGGAAAGAAGCGGCTCACTTCAGGCAGGTTTCTATGCGGACGCCCTGGATGTAGGGGTCGTGCGCCCCCTGGTTGACGATGTACTTCCACTTGTTGTTCTTGTTCTTGCCGGCCTGCGGGAAGATGGTGGTGCTGATGGACGCGCAGATGAAGCGGTCCTCGATTAGCCCGTTCCGGTTCGCGATGTCCAGCTGAACCTCCTCGTCCACGCCGAAGAACTCGTTGTGGTGGCTGGTTATGGGGAGGATGTTCTTGAGTCTGTGGTACGGGTAGGACTCGATGCTTTCGCAGAGGGTCAGGCCGTCGATGCAGGGGGAGGTCGGCTGCACTCGCTCTACCGGCTTGGTCTGCTTGTGTGAGTCCGGGAAGACTATCTCTTGGTTGCTTACGGAGCCGCCGGCGTCATCGCTTAGTATTCCGTAGAGTAGCGACTCTAAGAGGGCTGAAATAAAATAAATCGACTCATATAATGCTTGGTCTATACTTTGTCTGTTGGTTTTGTTATGCTTGGAAAATATGGACGTTCTACTTGAAACAGAACTTAAAGTAATAAGAGCAGCGAAGTAAATTTGTATTGTTAATTTCGAATAGTCCAAAAGTGATTCAAGAAGGTCCATGCTGGAGAAAGATCTTGAATCTATTAGCCAACCCTCTTGAAGCGCTTATCTCTGTCCAAACATGAATGTATAGATGTCTACCAAAAGTTGGTGGGTTGTTAAGTATATTAAAGGAAAGGTCTGAACCGGCAGCCATTTTTTTAACGATGGTGCATTTTTGAAAATAAGGAAGATGTTAAAGAGTGATGGTGGGAATTTTTTGCGTTCTAAAACAAATGGTCTGAATCATAAAATCCAATGGGCTTTAGAAGAATAATTTCGATTTGCGGTGCTAGAGTTGTATTTAAAAACGCACCAAGTTATGGTTTACTTCATATCTAAATTATCTTTGAGCGCTTTGTGGGGTTCACAGACTGCTAATTTGAAGTCCCTGACTTATAGAAATATAGGCCAATATAATAGAAACTTTTTAATTATTTTTTTGGGGGGGGGGGAAGAAAATAACACTGCAGAAAGTAACGTGTCGTTTGTAGAGTCTACGTTGTTTATGAGCATAAGTAGGCCGAAGCTAGAGACTAGTAATGGTAAGTAGACTTTACAAGCGTGGCTAAACGTTGAGCTTGTTAAGGTATTAAGTTTTGCTTTAGAATGATAACATACGATTTTAAAGAAAGTCTGGACGCTTAGTTTTTAGCCTACCCCGACTTGAAGGCATTTTATACTACAACCCGTAGAAGTGCTTAGAAGAAACTTTGTTGGTCCCAATATCATGTAACACAAGAGTTATCAACATTTTTTTGAATGAAACAAAGATTTGCTTAAAAACTGGTAGATAGCAAGCAGAACTTGGCAAAGAGATCCGAAAGACTTAATTTGTTATAAAAAATGTTACAATTGCAGAAAGAGTAAGTTTGCTATCATTTCTTTTATGAAAGAGATAAGGGTCACCGTAATACCATAACGTTCAAGTCCGGACAACGAATTTTTGGATAATCTACACCCTACTATACAGCAATCTGCTGTCTGCCATTGGCTTTATCAATTCCTCTGTCTGTACCTAATGCTCTCTTAAAGTATTTTTTAGTATTTTAGTATCGTTACATTAACGTACAGATGTCACAAAAGTTTCAAGACTGAATCTCCTACCTTCAGTACTGTTGACACCGCTTATAATAGTAGACAAAGGATCCTTCCCCGCTTTGCGTTTGGTAGTACTGCTTCTTTCACAGCGACTGGAATTGTTGGCAGCGAGTTCTGGGCAGGGAGCGCTGGTCACATATTTCTGCAAAAGTGCAAAGAATTTGGTTATTACCTTTCAGTACAGATATGGTGAACTATATAGAGAATACAAGAAAATTAATACAGGGAAAAAGTATGGAGACGTAAATACTACAATCAGTAGGTGAGTAGAACTATTTTCTTACATAGAAACATTTATTGCCAACAGGCTGGTGAGGTAGACCATAGAAGTATTATGAGAAAACCATGGCCAAAATATGAAAGATATAGAAGATGCACAGCTTCTCATATCCATCCGGAAATGAGTCAACTGCTATTAGTATTAGTTGATGATGTTCCTTTCGCGTATGTCAACGTGAATTTATTTTGCCGATACCACAGAGCAGTAGGAAGAAAGAAATAGAAATAATGAGGAGATTTGTTTGGAAATGTTTGGAAATTGTGGATATTTAGTAACAAATGATCTAATCAATGCCTCCACTTTATGAATGGAATTCTAATCGAGGTTTGGCCTAATACTGGAATAAAGAAGAAAGTTGAAAGAATCTGTCAATTAAATGAGACAGTGGTCTGTCCCAAATAAAGGAAATTTAATAGATCGCGTTCTTAGACCACGTGCTGGCCGAAAAAAGTCGACGAGAGGGAGTGTTCAACACTGTAAAGCACTTCTTCACGCAAAGGCACCTCTAGACCCAGAAGACTTTGGGTCTCTTTAATGATCTCTTTATTTTAAAGGCAACTAATTTTGGAAGCGTTATTCAATAACCATGGAATTCCAGTGATAGCTCGTGACTTCATCCTACAGCAAAACCAAAATGGTGCTCTTAACTTCACCATCATCGCCAAATAGAGACTATCGGCAAAGAAGCTAAGAACGATCAAGTTAAAAGTACAAAAATGTCATAATGCGAAAAAATTAATAACAAAAAATATCCTCTTATTATCAATGGCTGGCTACTATTTAAACGTTACTAGAAAGTCAGTACTTTGAATGAATTGATGCTCAAGATAATTTAGATTATCAATGATAACTCTAAAAAAGAAGGGGGTCTAATAATAGATATTTCTTATCGATCGCGCCTAATATGCTGAAGTATTAAAAGAAATAATTTCAGATGACTGCAGTTCCGAGATATTTTGATTTGCATTTTGTAAAGTGCCGGTAAATAAAAAAAATTGATTGATCCACGTAAGTGTGGGAAGATGTTTCGTTGAAAGAAGTAGTAAGTAGGTTAAATATTGTGTAGGAACGAAGATGTGATGAGTGAAACACATTAAATTAGAGTTTTGGGGATCTATGGACACAGCAGACACTGACAGTACAGTTAACTATGGGATGGCTTATAGAGCAAATGATCTATAGAACAATAGCTAAGACTTCAATGTAATCCCTACCAATTGTTCTGGAAGCAGAAAAATTAAAGCGTCAGCAAGAGCACTGACTTATTATTTTTGATGTGGTGAAAGTCCTTCACCAAGATATAACATCATAAGTTGGTTATCAGTTTCTTAGAGGACGCTGACTTAATTACCTTGACCGCATCAATAGCCTACAAGAGGTCCATTTTATTTAAAGTGATTCACCGACTCGTATAAACTTGAAGATCTTCTAAATTTTACAATTGCAACGTTGTTCCTCATTAAATCCACGTTTTCTAATTTTTTAAAAATTTTCATAACTCGTCGCGAAACAGCGAACATCTAATATGTTCCTCCAGATCTACCGACTCCCCATTCATTCGTTAACCATGGAGCAGCTATTTTTCTAACATCTCTCACTTAACTGATTAATAAGGAAGTCAAATTCCCAGTCAAATTTATGAAAGATCTATATTGAAACTAGATGCAAAAATGACCAAAAAGAACAATTCCAACTTGTTTCTCTTAACTTGTCCGACCTTCATAATTTTTTTTGTCAATGTTGCCTTTCTAAACATGTTACGTGTGGAAAAGACAGAAAATGTTTGTCATAAATTTTTGTTTTGAAAAAATGCAAAATAAATGAAAACACCAGTTGGCTTACGTTGCTTCAAATACGTTAAATGTCTTTGTGATACATCAGAAACGTTTGCTTCAAAGAAGACTTAAAGAAACGTTCTCTTCTCAATCCGAGCATAGATCTGAAATTTCAAATAACATGGTAATGGGGTTTTCTCCCACAAATTAAATATGAGGTTGAATTAGAATTTTATGGTAAAAGCAAGTGAGTGACGCTGATGCTCAACATCACATCTGAGCAAGAGATGACGAGTAGCTAACCACATTCTATCGTTCAGTCATATGGCAGATAGAAACAAGGATAAAGTATGGCCGTTGCACTTAGTCAGTGCACCATAGAGGAACAACGCACCGTAGTGCGTTTTATGTGCGCAGGAGTTAAAACTGGAAATTCATCCCCAGATGTTGGCATATTATGGAATCTGCACCATGTATCAATGAAATATCTACGGGTGTCTGCAAAAGAGTAATTCCTAGCGACACTTTTGGGGAGCAGAAATATTAAAGAGATAGTAAAATCAGAGCACTGACTCATTACCCTTGATGTAGTCAACGTTTTCGACAAGATACAACACCATAAGTTGGTTTTCAGTCCCTTAGGAGACTCTGACTTTATTATCTTGACTACGTCAATCGCTTGCAGTTTATATAAAATTAAAGATCTACCAACGATTCTAAATTTCACAATTGCAATGTTGTACTCCACTAGTGTTATTTCTTCTGAAGTTTCCAAAAGTGATAGACGCTGCCGGGCCTTCAAAGTTTGGAGAATCTGGCATTGTTCTCTAGAATTACGGAGTTATCAGATAGGTGATTTGTAGAGCGGGTGATCTACAGAATTGTAACTGAGACTTCAAATGGATTCTTATCAGCTGCTCTGGGACGTAGAAGAATCAAGGAGAGATCAAAGACTTATAGAGATTCATTTTGACTCTGGTTTTGATTACTTTGACTATATCAAAAACTTACGTGAGCCTGTACTATAGCTTTTGTAAAGTTAAGGGTCTCACAATTCAGTTACCTAAATAGTCACCATTGCAATGCTGTTCTTGAATAGTGTCACTTTTTTTGATTTTTCAAAAAGTTGTTACACTATACGCTTAAGAAGTCCAGCACTTTTCTCTATAACCATCAACTCGTCAACTGCTTGTTGACCATGGAGCAGCTTGTAGAGTAGATGATTTACATATCGTCGGAGACTTAAAATAATCCCTACCATTTCTTTTTAGGAGCAAAGAATAAAAGAAACCGCTAAAGGCACAGCATTGTTCCTGATGTAGTCAAAAGCTTCAACAAGATACTTTTTAAGTTGGTTTTAAAATGTACTTCGATTTATTAAAGGAGGCCGATTTTGTTTGTCTCGACTATATCAACAGCCTACAGAAGCTAAGCGTAATGGTCTTCCAAAGACAATAATTTAAATAGCCACTATTGCAACACTGTTTTGAGCCACTTTCACCTTTCAAATCCTTAAAAGATTGCAAATGTTATTTTTCTTCTGAAACCTGAGAGATATGACACGTTTTTCTAGATCTACTTGCGTATCAGTCACTTGTTAGTCATGGGGTAGCTTGTAAAGTAGATGGTCTGCAGAATAGCAGCTGAGGCGTTAAAGTAATCTCTACCAATTGTCCTGGGAAGTCTCAAAATCATGGCATCTATATTAGCAAAGCAGTGACGCATTGTTCTAGATATGGTTAATGTCTTCGATAAGATATATACTATAATATGGTTTTTAAGGATATTACAGAAACAGTTATGTAAATAGTTTTTTAATCGTAAGAAGTGATAAGACTTAAAAATTCCAGTAGGTTTTTCTAGAACCATCACCTCATCAGCTGCTTGTTGACCATGGGGTAGCGGAGACTTCAAAGTAATCATCTACATTCCTTTCAATTGTTCTGACAATCAAAAAAAGCAAGAAACCACCATAACACCAAATTGGATTTTAATCTTTTCCAAAACTTAACGCTAACAACATTCTTTACAATCTTGCTAGCAGCGTAACGACTTCAGAAAGAGTTAAAATAGTCGGAATTGGTAAGACCAATAGAGATTAAATATCTTCAAAGAGAACTATTATTCAATAGTAAAATGAAGGGACGCAATTAAATATTTTTGACCAAAAGATATCCCGAAATAGGAAATTTCAATACATCCTCTATAACAAAAGGATGATATACCTTTCATTTTTTGTCTTGCTCTGTTATAAAGGGAGTAGTGCAGCAAAAATTTATATATACAAAGCATAGACCATCCAAAACAGGACGCTTTCTAATTTGGTTTGTCTTTGTCTCTTTAACCGGTAGTCACAAAGTGCCCTACAAATGCGTGTAGCATAACAACATTTTTACCAGTGTTGTTTTTTTGTCAGGTTTGGTATTGTTGTGAAGAGTTACAGTTTTGGTAACTTTTTTCTGAACCATCCAATTTGAATTGCAAGCTTCCAAAAAGTTGCCCTAAACTTGATCAAATGTACTTTGGCTTTCATCGCACGAGCGCTACAACTCAACACCACCCAAATACATTGTAAACAGTACTGCATTTCTCTCTTTTTCAGTTAGGTATCATATATAGAGTTAGTCTTCCAGCTTATGTAGCTTACGATTGGGTGGTGAGTAAACTAACCCTAATTCCATCTATGGTCAATATTTGATGAAGGGAGATTGTTCAAAAATGACTCATTGAGAAGATGGATTTACATATACCCATAGTTTTTAGGGATAAATATAGAAGGCGTCATTATTGCTAATAAACCCTTTAATAAATAATTTTTTATTCATCAACAAGTTCTGCACTAATAGAAGGAAAAACCTTTCCAATAGATCATAAAAGGTCAAGTTACTTACAGGCATTTTTAAATAACAAAAATGTTTTAATTCATCTATCTCTGGTCAATTATTCTTATCATACTACACGGATAATACCACAACCAACTTCTTGTAGATGTTCTATAGGTGTGCTGAAGAGATATCATCGAAAAACTGTTTTTCCTGCATAATTTGAATAAAGATAATTACAACCGGTTTCAAATAAAAGACAATTGACTACTTATAGATCTTCACTAGCTTTTTAATAGTAAACCTAGATGGCATGATTATTTTGAACGAACGACCTTAATATACAATGTTTTATTCAAAAACTTCTGAAGTTCTGTACTGATAGAATAAAGAACCCTCCCAAAAGACCACAATAGGTCATTTTTAAGTTACAATTTTTTTTAATTGAACGATTGATGTGTTCATACTCTGTTTAGCCATTGAAGTCAAATCTTCCGTTTTTTGAGTTGGTTGGCTCATCTTCTTACCATACTATACAGCCATGTCATGCCTCTCAAAATTATCAGCGATTGTTTGTAGATTTGCTGTCCGTTTTGTATAAAAAGGATTCCGATTTTGATAACGTAAGACTATTTAAAATTAGTCATCCCGGAAACTGCCCTTTTCTCATAATTTAGATAAGGGCAATCAAAACAGGTTTGAAATAAAAGAATCCAGATGGCGTGGTTATTTTGAGTGAACCTTCTTAAGAGGAAATATTAGAAAAGGCCATTAAAGCTAATTAAAGACCATTTCGGATTACAAACTTGTTTTGATTTATAACATGACCTCAATGACAGTCAACTCTTCCATTCTTGATTTGACACGCATCTTTCCACTATATTATACTGATAAACCACGTCTCTCATTGGTGTCATCAACGGATTGTGGCTTTTATTTGGTAAAGATTCTGTTTATGAAACTCATCAACGAAATGGTGGCTTTTTCTCCATAGCCTAGGTAAAGGTAACTGAAACCCGTCCCAAATAAAAGGCAATTGACTACTTATCTGACCTAGAGTAGTATTTTAGGGGTAAATTTAGATGGCGTTTTTAATTTGAACGAGTCCTCTTAATAAATAATTTTTCTTCCGTAATGGATATAATGAAAAACCTCCCCAAAGATCATAAACGATTGCATTAGTTAGAGACATTTTTTAATTACAGAAATATTTTGCTTCGGCTGTATTTTTTGGGTGATTGCTTTATCTATAACCTCTTTGGTCATTAGGACTAACTTTTCCATTTTTGATTTGACTGACTTATCTTCCCATCATACTATGTTGATAAGCCATGTCTCTGAATGACATCATCAGCTGCTTGTGAAAAGGACCACGATTATGATGAAGGAAAATTACTTCCAATGACCCATTTGGAAATGTTGGATTTTCCTCTGTAACTTAGATAAAGGCAACTGAAACCGGTTTCAAATAAAGGACATTTGACTAATTCGACAACCTTCCTAAGCTTTTTAAAGGTAAATCCAGAGGGCGTAGTTATTTTGTATGAAGCTTCTTAATACATATTTTTCACCCATCTGAAGTTCTGCACTGATAGAATATAAAACCTCTCAGAAGCCTCATAAAAGGTCATATTAATAAAAGGCAGTTTAAATTACAAAAAATTATATGATTCAGCTATTTCTTATTGGGCGATTGTTGTGTCGATAACCTCTTTGATGACTGAAGTCCAATTATTGACTGAACCATGTTTTCGCCATGCTGAACTGATAAGCTACGCCTCTTAATACCGCCATCAACTTTTCTGGGATTTTCTGCGGATTTCGGTTGAAAAATACTCCCATTTTCATGATAGAAGAGTGTTTAAAGTCAGTCACCAAGATGGTAAGCAGTTTTAGGGGTCTATAGAGACAACTGACACTGATAGTATAAAATGTTAATGTGACCTCGATTAGGACAATGTTGATTTTGAGCATCTCGACTATATCATCAACAGTTTCATTAACCGCCTACACTCTGTAAAGTAATTTATGTGGGCTTGATCCTTTCTTAAAGATTGTTATTTGAATACACATTACTGTGATATTGATTCTTGCCACCATCACTTTTTAAGCCCAAAAATGTGGTATACGTATATGGTGCTTTCCAAGCTTCAGAAATCACTGGCCACTTGAACATAGGTTAATTTGAAGAACAGATGGACTGCGGAATATTAGTCGAGGCATCAAAGTAATTCCTAATTACACTTTTAAGGAGCAGAAAAATTAGAGAGTCACTAAAATCAAAGCTCTAACGTATTATCCTTGATGCAGTTAAAGTTTTTGACAACCACAAGTCGGTTTTCAACTTTTTAAAAAACCTTGACTACGTCTGCAGCCTTCTACCAAAGTAGTTCTGAGGCTTATATGAAATTACAGTCCTTCCAAAGAGAGCCATTAGTTAAAAGTGGTAGACGTTGTCGTACCATTGAATCCTTGAAAATCTAGCACGTCTCTCTAAATTTACCAATTCATCTGCTTACTGAGTAGATGATCTGTAAACTAGTAGCTGAGATTTTAAAGTAGACCCTAGTAGTCCAGTCGCTGTGTCGTGAAAAATGATCAAAAATGGTTTTCTTTGGGGAGTGGTATTTTAAAGTGGATTCCTATGTTTTTTTGGGACGTTGATGACGAATCTGATAGTCAAATTTGTCTTGAGCCGCTGCGCTCCAAAATATGGGCATTTTAAGGCCCAAAAGCCGTTTTCGTTTTTTGGGTTTTGGAAAACTGATGCATATGAAAGTAGCCATTATAAAAATTGTAGGTATTATTAAAACGCGTCGATTGAGACCAGATAGAAAAAAATGTCTTGGGCCAGCTACCTGTAGGCCCATTTTAGACCTTTTTTTTAAATTAAAAAAAAAATGTGACCTGAGTGTTAAGTTTAAAGAATTGTAAATGCCAATAAACAGTAGTATTTTCTATCTATTTTTATGTCCTTTTTGAATGTCTGAGATATCTCATAAGTCGAAAAACCGTAAAATTGGGATTACAAGCCGAATTTTGAATTTTTTGACCCAAAACCAAAAGCATTCGACAGATTCCGATATTTTTCACCTTGCTTTCCAAACTCAAGCATTTTGGCCCGAATGTATTTTGCAATTGTAACAGACGTGATCAGCTGCTTGTTGATTATGAGACAGTTGCTAGAGCAGACAAAGTAATCTCTATCAACTATTCTAGGAAGGAGCAAAGCAGTGGTCAATAGCAAAACCGTGACTAATTGTTTTAGATATGGTTAAAGTTTCCACAAGATACAAGGTCATTTTGAACTTTTAGAAAATGTTAATTTTGATTACCTTAACTATATCAATAGCTCATATAGGCCTGCATTCTATAAAGTGAATGGCCACCATTGTAATGCTTGCACTATATCATCACTTCTCCTTAATTCTCTAATAAATGATAAATATCACCGTATTTTCCATGCTTAAGAAATTCCGCACATTTCTCTAGAACTATCAACTCACCAACTGACTATATGACCACGGGGTAGCTAGTCGAGTAGATGATCTACATTCCATTGTTTTACAATCATAAAACCTTATCAGATATAGTCTATCCTTCATCGCACAAGTGCTACAACAGAGCTGCGTTTCTCTCCCCTCCCCCTTCCACTCTTCTATCTATTTAACTCTCCATCTCTCCTTCTTTCTATCTATCTATCTATCTCAGTTAGGTGCCAGCA
This sequence comes from Sinelater perroti, assembly GCA_036346155.1. Taxonomy (NCBI): domain Eukaryota; kingdom Metazoa; phylum Arthropoda; class Insecta; order Coleoptera; family Elateridae; genus Sinelater; species Sinelater perroti. Next base: position 3,884,962 of record JARFIY010000324.1, read on the forward strand.
TATTTAGAGCTTATCTTCCAGCTTATGTTGCGCACGTTTGGGTGGTGAGTAAGCTAACCCCAATTTTACCTATGGTCAATGTATCTTTTAATAGTCTCTTGTTAATTAACTTTATTTTTCTGTGTTCTTCACCTATAATATAGGGAATCCAAGCCCATCAAATTTGCTTCTAGTCTGTGGCCAAAACTGTTGTGGATCAACCTCTCATAATTTTAACTGTTGTTTCCCTTTTTTGATTCGGTCATCTTTTTTCCGGTGAATATTGCGTTCATGCTTCTTAATAGTGTAACCAACTGCTTATAGATTTGCTGTGGGTTTGTTTTGAAAGGAAGATTGTTCGAAAATCACTCACCAAGAAGATGGCTTTACATGTAATGCTAACTGAAATTAGTTTCGAACAAAAGGCAATTGATTACTTGATAACCAGTATTTAGGGGTAAATCTAGATGGCGTTGTTATTTCAAATAAACCTTTTCAATTTCTTATGCATCAATTTTTGAAGTTCTGCACTAATTGTAAGGGAATAAAAAGCGTTCCCAAAATATCACAAGGGTCTTTTTAAATTACAAAGATCTTTTGGTTTGTCTATCTCTGTCTAAGCGACTGTTACCCTTATAACCTCTTCTCATCGTACTATACAGATAAACTACCCTTCTCAAGACCACAACTAATTACTTATGGACTTCCTATAGATGTTATTTGAAAAGGATTCCGATAAGGATGAAAAAAGACTGTTGAAAATCAGTCATCAAAAACTGTATTTTTCTCCATAACTTAAATAAAGTTAATTAAAACCGACTTCAAATAAAAGACAATTGACTACTTGTACGACATTATTATTTTGAACTAACGCTCTTAATATACAACATTTCATTCAGAAACTTCTGAAGCTCTGTACTGATAGGATGACAAATGTCTCCAAAAAATCACAAAAGGTCATATTAATTAAAGACATTTTTAAATTACAAAAAATTATATGATTCAGCCACCCTTTATGAGTGATTATTTTGTCCATAACCTCTTTGACCGAACCATGTTCTCACCATACTACTACACTGATAAACTAAGCCTCTTAATACTGTCATCAACTTCTTTTGGACTTTCTGTGGATTTCGTTTGAAAAAGACTCCCATTTTCCCAACGGAAGAGTGTTTACAATCAAACACCAAGAAAACAGTGGCTTTTTCCATGACCCGGATAAAGATAATTGAAACGAGTTTCATATAAAAAGAATTGATTACTTATATTCTTCATAGATAAGTTTTCCCAGTTCTGCACAGAAGAATAGGAAACCTCCCCAAAAGATCAGAAAAGGTCATGCTAATTAAAGACAATTATAAACTTCTTTTAATTCGATTATCTCTTTTTTGAGTGATTGTTGTATCTATAACCTCTTTAGTTATTAGGGTAAACTCTTTCGTTTCTGTTTTGATTGACCCAAGCCGTGTCTCCCAATGCCACAAGCTGCTCATGGATTTGCTGTGTGTTTTATTTGACAAGAACTTTGATTATGATGAAGGAAGATTGTTCAAAAATCACTTACTGAAGACATCGTGAGTTAAATAAACTTAATCGATTTCAAATAAAAACAATTGCCTATTTATACGAATTACATGACAATAGTTTTTTAGGGGTAAATTCATATAGCCAGTTGTTTTGAGTAAACTTTCTTAATGTATAATTTTGCATCCACATATCTTTAAAGATGAAAGCCTTTACCAAATGATCAAAAACGGTCATATTAATTAAAAACATTACCAAAAACTTTTGGTTTCATAAAATTAAAATCAGAAACACTAATATGTCATTACTAGCTGAAGGTAAATTGGTACTATAACAAGTCACGCAAAAATCTTTTTTTTAAGTGACCTTCGTATGATTCTTAAATTGACTTCGCAGCGGAGCCGTGCTCTGATTTAGAGGCCTTCTAAAGCTAACCTGTTAGTAAACAGTTAACAAACCGAACTTTCCGAGAATTGCCCACGAGGTGGTATGGGTAGGTCGTTAAGATATTCATGCTGCTGCGCGGTTATCAAACAGAAACAAAGAGTAAAAGTTAACGACCGTTGCCGGCATTAAAACCAAATCACCAAATTTTCCCATGCAATTTTTTCGGCGCCGTCACACTTTTCTCGGCCGATGACGCGTTGAAGAGAAATTCGGAAAGTAGGCTGCCGCTTTGCTTCGCGCCAGCCTCTTTAGGAGTGAAAGTGATGCTAGGCTACCGTTAGTGGCAGCGCAGCTGCCCAAGCGCCGCAAAAATTAAGACTCACCATTTGCGCGCATCCCAGGGCGATCAGGACGCATATCCTTGGCGGCAACATTCCTCCCACCTCGGGCGGTGCTTGCTCATTAAGTGCAATTGCGCGTGAAGTCTGGGCCCACCTGCGATCTTCCTCAAGCGCGGCAAGGCAAAACCATGGTTGGACCCGATCGCACTACATGCCGCAGCACCACAAATGAGCCGTTCGGCGCTCGAACGGCCATTTATGGGGTTTTACATCCCAGTTTCGCCGGAATTAAAGGCCTCTTGACACACTGGTTTCTGCGTTTGTTTTGTTTGTTGGCCAATTAGCATAGGTGATCTCTTCTGGTCTTCTCGTCGCGGCTAGCGAGCAGGAGCTCATCGCAGGCCTTGTTGTGCACGTGAAAGTTTTGAAAAAAAATAGTAATCAGCGAGAGAGAAAGAGCGTGGTCGTAATGGGTTGAGGGGAAGGGGGAGAAGAGGAAATGGATTCTTTACATGTAGGACTTCCAAGAAGTCACTGTTTTTCTGCTTACTTATCTTTTGTAGCTTTTTATACTTTTAGAGTTCCACTTTTTTCTATTTGGTCTTGTTATTGGTTTCTTCACCAAAAAGCACTTCTATTTTTGTAATTTTCATATTCTTAGGTTTGATTCTATTTTGTTTTTTTTAGTGCAAAAGCACTAAGTAAATAAGGAGATGGAGAGTGTGCATAGATTTTGATCCTGATTCCAGTGTTTTAAATGACTGACTGATTGACTTAAAACCACTCAGTCCAAACTACTCAATGCAGAAACATTAAAATGTATGGGTATGTTGCTTATATGACGTAAACGCTTCTCTTCTATGGCAGAATATTTTGAAATTTCGCCCATAAGGGGGTGAAACGATGTAGGTCGTAGTGTGCTCTTTATTAAAATTTATGGAACTCATGTTTTTCTATTTTTGGATTTTCAACCCCCAAAAAGGTGAAACTGATGAAAAAGCACTGTGAAGGGTTGTTTTATTTTTTATTTGTGCTTAATTTTGGTCTTCTTTCAAAGTGAGAGAATTGTATTTTAAGGATTCTCAAATCGTATTTCCTAAGTGGAAGAAAAAGGGGTACGATATTGGAACTGGACATGGTTGAATTCCAAACAGAATGATCTTTTCATTTCTATGTTTGGCGATTGTTAGAATGATTGCAGCAAGGATAGAGAGAGAGAGACAAAGTTCCTTAAATCGTAAAATTAGAGAAACCTAACGTATGACATATAATTGGAAAGATGGAGACGTCAGGAAGTGTACTGCATGACAATTTGTGAAGTCACTGTGACTACCTCCGAAACCGTATACTAAGCTCGGGAGATTTATGAATAAGGGCCCACAACTTCGGCCTCTAAAGGCGCAACTCAACTCAGTGTGAGTATGGGCTCTATGCACATCATTCTCACCAAAAATTGATTCTATGTTCCTATAAGATTCAATTGCAAACGCCCTAACCGAAATCAATATTAGCAAAAGATTAACTTTTGTAAAAGTGATCATGGAGATGCTTCGGACCAAAAGTTGGTCATAAAGTACGCCCATTTCACGGATGAGGCTTACTTTCAACTAGATGGCTGTCAATAAACAAAATTTCCGACATTGGGACATCGAAAACCCACGTTTGGCCCAACCAGAAAAGTTAGTGTACGGTGTGCAAACTCCAACTATGGAATTGTCGGCCTACTATTTCTCACAAAATATGTGAGTGAAGAATTTTATCGCACAGAAGTTCTCGAGAAATTCATTCCAATTGTGAGAGACAAAAGATAAGTCAACTTGGCTTCAGCAAGGTGGAGCCACCACCGATCGGACTTGGGCATCTTTGACATCCTCGAAGTTTTTGGAGAGAGGATCATAAGTCTGGACGCTCCCCGTAAGATAGAAGGTAGCATCGAGTGGCCCCGAAATTCCCCCGATTTAAACCCTGCGATTTATCCTTACGGGTTTATCCTAAGGATAGGGTTTATTGAAACAAACCCCAGTCCATCAACAAACTCAAGAATTGCGCCACAGGATAGGTTCTGGCCATTTCTGGAGAATTTTGCGAAATGACCATCTCTAGTCTCCTGAACTCTATTCATCATCATAATAAAAGATAATTGAAATTTTATCTTGCGTAGTTTTTTTGTAATAATTTGCGTTACACAATGAAGGCCTCCGTTTAGTCAAAGCGGAGGCAGGGATGGCTTCCCATAGATTGAGATGTAATAAAAACAGGAATTGTTACAAACTTTTTCTTTTGGAAGTGATCAGAGACACAATTCCAACTAGACAAAAACTGTCTGAAAATTAATCTGATATACATATAGATCGGAAACCGACAGTAGTACCGGAACTGAGATATTTGGGAAAGCTCCTCAGTTCAACGCGTGTACATCTCTGGAGAAATATTCTACAGGTGAAGACATTCTTATTTTAACGTTTGGCTGGACTAGTTACCACATCAATTCTAAACTGGCCTGGGAATGTCTACAACCTCATATGGGCGGGTGTATATTGGGAAAAGAGCAGGCCAATGTATTAGCAAAAAAGAATCAGGAATCGCTTTTTCTGGGCCTGAACCAGTCTTTAAAGTTGGCTAAATGGTTGGACATGTAAATCTCGGCAAAACCAGTGGATCTGAATGGAAGCACCAAAATACCATGTTGGTGTTCTGGCACTGTAATCTATATATGTATATGCACACGATGGGTGTGCAACATATGTAGCATTTTAAAAGCTCTAATTAGAAAAGACGTGGTCAAGAGGCTATTTACTCTGAAGCAAACTATTTCCTTGAATAAGTGAATAGATGAGTAGTGCAATAAGCTGTAAGGCTGCATCACTCTCCAGTTATTGTAAAAGTTGACTGACCTCCCCATAGAGAAATTAATAGATTTTGCAAAAAAAGATGACATTAGAAGACCCCTAGAGGTCTAAAAAGTGTCGTAGAAAAAAGATTGCAATTTTATCTTTGATCTTGCGAATGAAATTACTAAAAAAAGCATTGAACAAAAATGGCAAAACTAAGCAAAATTGGGAATGTGCAACAATTACATGGATTATGTTGTCATTTTTCAGTCTCTAGAAGACTATAATTGAGTAGCGAAACATCGACCCAAAGGGAAAAGCAAAAATCTCGGGAGGTAAACAAACAACATTTAGAGATGTTACCGCAAATCTTCAACGTAATGGTGGTACCTCTACTAAAGGCAAAAGATTCTTGTTGTAGGTCTTTAATTTGTAAACCTTGGACAGCCTATGGGGTGTAAGGGTAGTACAACACTACATTACTACCAAATGTTAACCTCACCTGCTTGAGTGGTAATTGCGATCGCCCGCTGCACCCTGCTAGAGAACTAAGGAAGCTCTGACGACCGAATATCAGCGGGATAACTGAAAGAACTAGAATTAAGGAAATGTAATTCTATGAATAAAAAAAGACGAAAGTAATGGCTTACACTCTCAATATATTTCACTATTATGTGAAGAAAACAGAAACAGATGGTCCTCCGTACCGGGCGGGTGTTAAATCACCCGAGGGTGCAAAAAATCTCCCAGATGACATAATAAATATAAATAACAAAATTGCTACATGGAGTATCCGCACAATATAAGCAGCAGGAAAGCTAGACAATGTAATAAAGAGAAAAAAGAAATTGAAGCACAATTCAGAAGAAAAGAACCAAATAAACCAAATAAAAATAAAGAAGCATACTGGAAGACAGTGGAAACAAATCTTAAACAAGCCACCGAGAAAGTCATTAGGTGCAAAAAACAGAAAGCGAAGAAACCATGATGCCAAAAGAAATCTTGATAGAACGGAAGAAGGACGAATAGTAAAGATAAAACAAAACAACGATCAGTACAACAAAAGACACATAGACATACGAAACAAAATGAGACAAGCGAAAGAGAATTGACTAGCAGAATAATGTCGAGAGGCAGAAATATACATATAAAACAAAGAAAAGTCTGCTCTTAGCAATAAAAACCAACTGCCTGCCCCTGATAGTCTTTATAGTTTCTGTGTTCTTTGCTTAGCTTGTTTAGTTATCATGATTATCTATAGTCTTCGGTTCTTCCTTTTTTGTTTTGTTCTATGTAGCAGATTATTTTTTAATCTTAGATATAGACCATGTGGATAATTATAATTCATAAAACTTTTAGGTATAAGCAGTAGGTTCATATTAGAATTACGCAGAGGGAGAAAGAGAAAAAATAAATGTGGGGAGAGAGATAGAGAAAGGGAAATCAAAGAGATTTTACGATTTAGTACACATTTATCTGTATTTTTCAAATGTTTAGATCTTTAGCAAGAATTCTAAAAGCGATTGCGATTTTTCGAAATAATTTCAAAAAACAGAAGAACGATAAAAAAGCAATAGTTAAAAGAAGAAGTTTAAGTTTAATAATAAAAACAGTAACAAAACAATATTTCAAAGCACTCAATGATAGGTTATATAGGAAAACGACTTATCCCTGCTCTTTCATGGGTGAAATAGCGCCCAAAGAAATTCTTTACTGGATCACTACACATTGGGGTACTGCAAAATACCCCATTCGAAGTTCCGAACCTTCCTAAAAGTTTCAGCGTTAGATTTTGGCATGTGAAGGCGCTTCATGGTAGAGCTGCAGATGATGGTTCTCAGTTGATTAAGGTTCCCCGAACGTGCCAAGGAGATATTAGGCCAACGACCAAGTCGACAGGATTTTAAAAGGCTTTTTTAATGATGTAAAAGCATCAAATTATGGAATGAATGACGACTATCATGCAGTCTTAGCCAGCGGCTTGATATGGCTTCGGTTTGCTTGCAACTTGGCGGGACCTTTGTTTGGAGATGGGTAGACATCTTCTGCAACTCTCTAGGTGTAGTTGGTAGCAATTTGCATATATGACAGACTTACTGCCCCACCAGAGTAATGGGCATGACCAAAGCCCTGGTATCGGCGACAATAGATGAGAACCTTATTTTTTGAAGATCTCATTTACCTAAAGGTACGTATGGGAAGTTCTTGTCTTTTTAGTTTATCCCTCATGATGTATTTCCAATACTTCCTAGGTGACTGTGCAGAAAAGCTTTTCAGCATTCAACAAATGGTAATGATATTGCAATCTTATAGTACAGTGAGGTGAATAGATACGACATCTGCTACATTATTCGTCTTGGTGAAGCTGATGTGGTTCTCCGTAAGAGTCTTCTGTACCTTTTTCACGGAGGCCAGGAAGAAGAATATTTTCTTTTCTAATGAGTGGGCTTGGATGATGGACACATCATTAGGGACATCCAAATTAAACAAAGGTGGCGGCATAACGTGCAGGTTTAAACCTCTCCTGTTTATTGGGATTGTTGAGGGTTAGTGAAGCTTTACCATTCTTTACCGTTCTTTGAAAAGGGAGTGGAGATGATTGTTTAACATTCCTCCTCGCTGAAAGACTGGGACAGCCGTGGAGGGGAAAGCTTTAGAAAGCTTTTCGTTAAAACGACCCCATAGCTCACATTTTGAAATGCAGAAACTGTAGATTCCTGGAAAAGAATTCCCTCTCATTATTAATTAACGCAAAACTGTAAAAGATAGTTAAAATATGTTTAATGAAATTATTAGTGGCTTAAAGTGTTAAAAGTTCCCAATGTAAAATCACGCTAATGTTTCCGGTCCGCTTTATTACTCAAAGTAGACGGACAGACAGACAGACATGTTTTTCTATTTTCCTTCATATCGGCTGTCAATATTTGGTAGCTGATGTAACCATATCGAATCATACCTTATAACACATATTTTTCTTTGCCTTGAGTAGAAAGATTAGTTTGGAAAATCTATATACGCACACATGTACACGCAATCAGAGGAACATACCGGCACGCTAGTGTTATTTATCCAGTCGCAACGTGAATATAGCCAGAAAGGCAATAGGACAAGACATATTTAAAGAAGAGGAAGCAGCAGTAATAAATAAAGAGTATGGAAATATCCAATTGGAAAAAACATTGCTGACGTGCTTGGGCCTTCATCAAAGTACAACATGCGGCTTTTGTTTGTCTGTCCCACTTTCGACAACCAAGAAAAATTGCTCTTCTACTCGCCGAACTTTTGGGGGTCCCTGACCTTAGCCAGCTTCGTGCGGAACTGGCAGAGTGACCGCAACGGAACTCCCAGAGAACAATCAGTTAAATTTTCAGCCGGACCCCTTCAAGGTCGCAGCGCAAGGACGTTGTAAAATGCTCTCAATGAAACAGCAATGTAATGTTAAACCATACGGACAACATGAACAATTTCGGACCTGGACTTTCCAGCGAAAGCAGAATAGTTATTATAAACAAAACTCACAGTACTCATTAACATAGCAGGCAGGTCCGTGCCTGCAAATTTATTTAGCCCAGCTACTAAACCGGAACCAGAATTTCACGCAACAAAGCACATTGCTAAAAAGGCTAACTAATGGCATGGCGCGATAAATGAAAAGAGATTGAGAAGCTCGGAAAAAAGTGTGTAACGTTTCTGCTCTCTTATTTATTTTACTTAACACTATTAATGTACACAACCCGTAGGATTGATAATGTAAAATTGCACAGCTTCCGACACTTGAATTGACTTACACGGAACTTTACTGCGCATTTTAGCAACTTAAATCCGGTTCCAGAATGTACGCGACGTTGCTCGTAACATCTGGAAATTTTCTATTGTTCGAAACTCGCACATGCAACATTATGTGCGTTATTTATGCGTGATATCTAGCAGCCACCCACTACGGGGGGCGCTCGGAAATTTATTGCAAGTAAGTACTGGTTAAATTCACTAATTTAACTACTACAACAGTAAAAATTATTACTTCTCAAATACTTGTATTTGGAGGTAAGAATTGCAAGCTATTAATTAATTTAGCTGATTATCAATCAATAGCAAGGAAGTAAAAATTGAATTTAAAACTGATAAAGCATACATTACTATAGTCAACGTTTTTATCGTTTTAAAAAAATTTCATTTTTGGCAAAATCCTTTCTGACGTCCATCGTTCACTATGTGTGTAAACAAGAGTGCATTTTCAGCACTGGATTTTCAAAATACTCTTTCTTTTGAGTGCTTTCTGTACTGCACACGTTACAAGAGCCTCTATTCTTGCTGCTCTTATCTTATGTTTTGATAATCACCGTTATTATTTAACAAGCTCAATCATTTATTTAAACAGTAAGAGTTCTTTCTTTTGCTTGTGTGAGGTAAATCCGTCTTTGTAATATAAGAGGCAATTAAGTAGTCCTTCTGATGAAGTTATTTAAGGGAGACAGTTGCTTCCAAGGGGCAAGTGCAGCATTTATATTAATTTTTACTCTTGGATTGTCTTTATTTATATCTCCACTTACAAAATGTACTATAAAATTTAGTTTATTTCTACCTCTGTGCGAACTATGTCATTAAATACAAGATTTGCAGAGCCACTATAACCAATGCTATAAAAAATATTTATTTTTACACATATAGGTGAAAAGCACTGACTTTTTTGTTGTTATTGTAAATAAGTGATAACTACGTACACAGTATACATTCATCTTTAAGATAGAAGCTTCCTGCATACGTGCAACTTTTAAAATCATAATAATCTATATAAGAAATTGTAACGCTTTGTTTAGTGCTAGTTAATTAGTTTTCGTAACTCATAATGGCGAGTTTTCCGAGTGTTCTTATTAGCCTGGTTCGCGCTTAATTCGTAGCTCAAAGTAGTGCACACTATAAGCTCTACAATAAATTGTACGTAACAGTGTAACCGGCTGGATTGTCAACAGAAGGTTACAAACGAAAAACGAACGATCCCGTGACTTTGGTGAGCATCTATTCAAAAAGACCACTGAATTTTGAAATACATCGTTTAACAGATTATATCCAAAAGTCGATATAAACGAAATAAAACAACTTTTATGCGATAAATACAGGTAACTCCCTATATTTTCTATCGCTTTAGGACCAAAAGAAAACAACGAAACTATAAGTCTTATTTATATTATAATTTTGATCTCTAAACATTCAAAACCTAACCAGTTATGCCCCAAAAAAGTTAAAAACGTATTAATATATGTATAATTCGTAACCTATGATAGAGAGTTGACAATTCTGAACTATAGGGCACAAGATGAGTGGGTTGAAGCAGTACTACTGGTTCTGTAGCTGTTAGAGGTGTTTTTAAATATAACCAAAGCAAAAAGAAAAAAGAAAGAAAACAAAACATAGAAAAAAGAAAAGGAAACGGGAAAATGACCTGTGACTATGCAACAGGATAAATATCACTTTGACCCTTTCGACTGTTATTGTACTCAACTTTTCTGCGCGGCTCACATCAAAATGACTTTAAGTTTAAGTACAAGTAATTGAAATAGCCATTTAGAATTCAATTTAAAAATTCGATAATTTTTAACTAATTTGAACTTTTGAAGAAGTGACGCCACGTTTGAAGAATCTATATATAGAAAGATAGGAGAAAGAACAACGTAGTACACTACTCTTCTTATTTAATGTTGTTTTGAGTCATGTTACCAGGTCGGGTCCGGGTGGTGATAAATCGGGCGTCGGGACGCTACGACCGGCAACGCGTGGGGCACGGAAGGCTAAAAAACGAAGCGTCGGCTCCAACTTACGAATTAGAATTATATTTACAAACTTACAGAACTTAATCTACCTTATGCTAACCTATCAACCCTAGCTAACTTAACCTACTTAGCTAATGTACAAGAACTTAACCTACGACTTAATTTACGCGCTGAAACGGCAGCGAGCTGGCCCAGCGAAGCCGGGCCGCGACAACGTGCAGCAGGGGCGGTAGCGCAGCGTGCAGCAGGGCCAAGCAGCGGAGCCGGTGGTGGAGCGGGGAAGCGAGCAGCAGGTCCGGGCAGCGAGCAGCCGGTCCGGAAAGCAAGCAGCAGGGCCGGGCAGCGAGCAGCAAAAGAAACCAAAAGGGACTCACCTGATGACTCTTGATGATTCCTTCTTAAGGGGCTGGCGATTGAGCGAATGCTTTAGTGACTCGGGTTTTAAGGGCTCAGATCGTGTCCTATTCTGCTGGTGGGGTGCAGAGTTCAGGGTGGAAGCACGCTGAGCCCGCTGGGAGATGCGAAGCTTGTCCAGGATTGGTGGACGCCGGTGGCGCCTTTGCGCTGATTGGAAAATACGCCGGCGTCCTTGCCCTGGGTGGTAAATGCCGTGGCGGCTATGGTCGGTGGAGTTCGGGCCGACTCGGAACCGCTTGGCACGACACGGCGCGGTAGGTTAAGAATCCCGGTGGGAACGGCAATAAATATAAGTGAGTTATATAAGAAAAAAATTATAGAAAGCAACTTAAAGAGGAAAATCGGACAGGCCGTTCTGCATAATCAAATAAAAAATTAGCTTTACTTTTATTTCTCTTAAAATGAACTGAATAAACTATATAGCATTAGACGTGATTATAAAGCAAACATGAAGAAAAACTATTACGAAAGAAAAGAATAACGCACTATAGTTTTTTATAGCATTAGTCTATGGTCTTTAATTCCCTTTATAACCTTTTGGAGCTATATATTTTGCACACCCCTGCCTATATTATCATCTGTCAAAATACCCTGAAAATATGCAGCTCTAAAAAGCATAAAAAGGGGGGTATGAATGCATGGATTATTAGAGTATAACACAAAACGTTGCAACAAAGAGTGCAAGGGTTGTAACTAAGCTTCTAGGTGGAATTTATTTTTTGAATATTAACAAAGGTACTAAACAATTCCCTAAAGATTTAGCGATACCAAGTTTTATATAAAACAAGGAAATACAAATTTCAAATTGAAATCTAAAAACCTATAGGTCGTTCACACCTTTTTATACTGTTGGAAAATGCAAATTTTTTTGAAGTAAAGTAGCCCCGCAAAAGGTAATTGTAATATTTACCATGGTGCAAGTCATCACTTGCATACCAAAAGAATGATGGCGTGTTCTCTATAAAACTTGCTGATGCGCCTAAGATAACGTCTTTACAAAATCATGGGTTTTAGAGAAAGTTGTTTAAGGATGTCCATTAAATCAGAGAATGGTCTAAGTTTCATTTTTACATCTTTTGAAACCAGACATTGAACCCGTTCAAACTGCCATGTAGTCCACCCAATCCCTGCACAGCGAGCAACGGGCAACGGTAGCAGTAGCGATATGTGGTAGAGGCTCGCCCAAGCGCCCTCGACGGCTCCTCGTCCAACGTGGTGGAGGAAACTCTACCAACACGAGTGGACCTGCGTGTACTTCACGGCGCAGGTTCATAAAGGTGCTTTTAGCTACCCAATCCCACAATTGTGGGTAACGGATGCGAAAAGTGTCAACTCGACGTGGAAGAGAGTCTCACGCAAGTGACTTCGACGGCCGCTCGTCCAACGTGGTAAAAGAAACTTTACCGACACGAGTGGGTAGTGCGCCTTACCCCGTGGCGCGTGATACCCGTAAAACTGCTGGTGGAGCTACCCAATCCCACATTTGTCGGTAACGGATGCCGCCTTCAGTAACAGTGGGGTAGAGGTACCACGTGAGTGACCTCGACGGGTACTCGTCAAACGTGGTAAGGAGAACCTTACCGACACGAGGACTAAGGGGAGGCGGAGAGCCAACCGAGGCAGGCTTCTCGGTTCCCCCTCGATGGTGTTGGACTCTTAAGGGTGGTGGCACCGCTTTTACTGACAGGGGGACCTGGTTAGCCTTATGTGAGCGCATGCCCTTAAGTAGGGGGGAGGGGATCGGCCTGCCCCCACCACCCGTCAAAAGCCTGTCCCACCTATGTCGGACCTTAGTGGGTGGCGCCGTGCCATCTCCGGCCCACTGATTGATAAAATTTTGTGGTCATGGTTGGGTGCCTGAGCTTCCTAGCCTCGACTTGCACGATTGTCCGGGTGCATGCGTTTGTGAATGTGCTGGACTTCGGTCATACTGTAAGGGGGGCTAACCTCTCGGTTCGTGTTTGGAGACTTGGCAATAAGGGTACTCGGTACAGCATCCGGCACCAACAGGATCTGGTCATACTCAACATCAACGCCGTTAAAAAGCCCTCATTTTTCGAAAACTTTGTTTTGGGCTTTTTTTGGCACTGCAGGCTTCTTTTATTATTATTACGATGCTTAATTTTCAAACACGCCGTGTTATTTTGGAGGTAAGCGGTCATGCAGAATGATATGAATTGTTGATGCAGGAATGTCCAGACCCTCTTTCTTCCTGTGATAGATCACATGTTTGTCAGGCTCGAAAATCTTTCTGACGGCATCTATATTCTTTTCTGTGACCTTGGAGTGTCTTCTAGACTGAAATTATTCCTTTGGAACCTCCCACACCACTTGAATGTGTTGTACGATGAAGGCAGTTTTAGCCCGGTACTTCGTTCGTAACCAAGATGATATTGCAAGCTCTTTTTATTGCTACATAGTTGAGGAGTAAGGCAGAGGTGTCCTGATGGTTGCAATGCAGGTTTGAAGCTGTTTCAACGCCATGTTGCAGAACTTTCCTAATACCCCATGTAGATTGTGACAGTGGATAACAGCACAACAAAAGCAAAACGCCCTAGTACCATTTATGAATACTCAGTTACAAGTATTTTATATGCTTCATTGATGGTTTTCAAATTGACAAGGCCGCAAAGCGGCCTTGTTTTTTTAAATTTATTTAATAAGAAATTATAACGTAAAAGGCTTGTTACGGCGAAAAGATTGAAAGAGTAAAATCAATTATCTATCTAGGCACTTCAGTCAATGATCAGTGGGATCATTCAGTAGAGATCAAGTGTAGAATAGAAAAAGGCAGAAGCTCATATATTAGAATGCAAAAACTATTCAAAAACCGAGATTTAAATATCGAGATAAAAATAAGACTGTTAAGGTGTTACGTATTCTCAGTCTTGTTATACAGAGTAGAGTCCTGGACTGCAGCTACAATGAAAAAGTTAGAGGCATTTGAAATGTGGCTATATAGACGTTTATTGAGAATACCATGGGTTGATCATGTGACAAATGTGGAAGTTTTACGTAGAGTTAACAAAACAACTGAAGTAATAAATACAGTTAAAATCAGGAAGTTACAATATCTTGGACACATTAGCAGAAATGAAGAACGTTACGGCTTACTTCAACAAATACTTCAAGGCAAAGTAGAAGGAAAGCGGGGACCTAGAAGACGACGCATTTCATGGCTCAAAAACTTAAGATCTTGGTTTTCGATGACGACCACTAGACTTTTTCGAGCAGCTGTTAATAAAATAAAAATCGCCACATTGATCGCAAACATCCGAAACGGATAGCACGAGAAGAAAAAAAAGGCTTGTTACAGTATACGTCTATGCATGAGATGGTAAAGCTTTTGAGCGGTGTGCGTTGAGGCGCTTCGTCCCTTGTAAGAACTGCAAGCACTACCTTCTCCCCCACTTAAATGTAGCCACTGGCATATAAATGTGAAAGGGGCTATGTTTAGGTCACTTGCACTGGCTTTCTTAAATTTCTGAACGCGGATTCGGATCTACGTCAAATTTGGCTGCCTCTTTTGTTTTTTCCAGAGGAAACCGGCGGCTAGGGGATTTTATGTGCTATCCTTATTCTTTATAGAGGGAGAGACTAGATTATAACGTAAGGGCCGCTTCGCGGCCTTGTTAAAATATACTTATATACATGAGGTGGTAAAGTTCTCGAGCGGTGTGCGTTGAGGCGCTTCGCGCCTTGTAAGAAGTACAACCCTTGCCTTCTCCCCCACTTAAATGTAGCCACTAGCAAATAAATGTCAAAGGAACTATTTTTTAGGCCACTTGCACTGGTTTTCTTGAATTTCTGATCGCGGATTCGGAATCTACGTTAAATTTGGCTGTCTCTTTTGTTTTTTTCCAGAGGGAGCCGGCGGCTAGGGGATTTTATATGCTATCCTTATTGTATCTACAGGGAAGTGATTGTATTTTTTTCAATTTGTTTCGTCTGGTTAGGAGCACTTATTGTCATAACATTCATCTTGCCAAGTATTTACCAACTTATTTCACTACCCCTACAGAAATTTCTAACCATACTCTTAGTAGATTCAGCAATGTTGAAAGGATGATGTGTTTGTGGCAGGTAGGATGTAGATAATTCTGTATTGCGCCTCAAGGAACATTGTGGAAATGCTTTTTTTGCCACGCCAACTTGTTTGGTGTTTTGAAGCATGCTCTTACTCGGTAGCTTCTTCTTAGCACCAAGAGTATTTTATATTGTTTGACATACCTAAAAATGCAAATTGGTATATTTAGTAGGCCTCCAACATAGCTGGAGGATTGGCCAGACACAACAAAGTCTGCATCAAAAACTGATACGCGTAAATCAGTAGATCTGTCCCACATAAGCCAAAGTTAACATAAGAAAAATAATTTGGGCCGCCTAAAGGTAACCTGGCAGCCAATGGGAGTGAATCGTAATGCGCATGCGTGAATGAGAAAGACTTTACTGGGTGGGTCAGTCGAGAGTTAAGCGCCGGTGGCAGGTAGTGTGTGATCATCGCATTCGGAACGAGTGAGCGAGTAGAGCAGCGAATCTGCATTCAAGTTTGTACGAAACTGAAACATTCGTCTACAGAAACTACTGGGAAAACATATAATGAATGTAACACAAATAAAAACGTGATCTACGTTCTCGTAGACCAGAAATGAGCAAAACACTAAAAAAAGTTGATCGTGTACGAGCTATAATCAACAAGGATCGACGGCCGACAGTTCGAGTACTACAAGATGAGCTGGAGATTCCAAAAAACAAAATGTGAGAAATGTTGCTGGAAGATCTTTATACTAAGTATATAGATTTTTCTTGGGAAAACTATGTCCTCTAATTTCAGGTGAAAGAATTGAGGTCTAGACTACCAAAAGACTAATCCAAAACATGAGTCATGTTATTGCTAGTCAAGTCTGAGTTGACTTTGCTTTACGGCTTGGTGCAGAACCTTGTTGGAAGATCCAAGCAAGGTTCACCTCTTAGTGCGCGCGAATCATAGGTTGCACCATACCTTCTAAAACAATCTCTTGGTGCAAAGCAACCGAAGTTTTGACCTTTGTAACTCAAAAAGAAATAACGACTTCCACCAAACCATTACAGATACTGGATAATGACCTTGGCCCCTGAAAGATTCCTCAACTGTCAGAAACAAAACTTTTCTGTGTCCACCATGTGGGCACTCGCTCAAAAGACTCTTTAATTTTTCTTTCTTGCTTTTCTTTAAACCAACAAATCTTCTGTGTGCTTTTTCAAGTAGCTAGCACTAGATCTTGTTTGATAACGCGAGACAAAAAGAGTTGGAGAGGCTACAGAATTTATTTTGGGTTCTAGAGGAAGATTCAAAAAGCGGCATATAATGGTGTAGGCTTATCCCAGAAACGTTAGGATTTTATCAGACCTAAAGCTTTTCCAACCTTCAGTGAGGTTGAGAATAAACTTCTTATTCTTTTCCCACAAAAAATCTTATCTGGAAACGGGACGTGAACCTGGCAGAAGTAAACTGTCCGACTGCGACCGATGCTAACTAACACTAATGTTGATTTACCTTAAAATTTGTACATCTCTATATTTTCTATCTAATAATACTTAAATGTAAATTTTCTCATCGACCACAATACAAAATGAGTCATGAACTTACACGTACGGGTCGGCTACCCACCTTACAGCTGCGATTGAAAAGTAGCAAACGGCTTCAAGCCATTGTTTTCAATGAAAAATAAATTTATTGCTTTAAAATCGCAGCCCAACTCTTACAGTAGAGAGATTTTTGCTTCTTGGAAAAGCAATAGTAAAAGACGCGGCTAACCTTGCTCAGCGGTTTCTACAAAAAATAGCAAATGGACCTGCTCGTAAACAGAAACTTCTGGGAATCACTTTAAAAGTGCTATAAATAATTCGCGTTTTTATAAAAACGTATAATTAAACAGGCGTTATTTTTACATGTACAAGGGTCGTTCAACAAAAAATTGGACCAAAAAGTAGTGGAGCGTCGTTTTTATTCTCAAAATTGTGATATATATGTAATCGTTCTGTTAGTTTATATATGTAAAGTTTTCTTTATTAAGACATTTATTTGCAATCTGCTGCAATAGCAATAAGCAAATCAGATAAATACAGAAATATAATATTGCACTAAAATTAACATGTGAGAGAACGTCCCCTCGTTGTAGTTAACTTATTAAATAATTACAATGGATACCTACTACCTAAGTTAAATTAGTACCGTGTGGGAAGATCTAGCGGTTTAACGCGTTTTAGTCTGCGCACATCAGCACTATCGTCGAGTAAGTTTAACGCTAACGGATTCGGGTGTGTTTCTAATCTCTGAAGATGTTTTGCACTGCACTGAACGATTTCTTCTTTCACTGTTGGCATTTTCAAGTCTTTAAGTATTTCTTTATTAGGAACAAAGTAGGGTGCGTTGATAATTATACGGAGCGTTTTAGCTTGGAAACGTTCCAGGATTTCTATATTAGAGTGCGATGCCGTACCCCATAACTGGATGCCGTAGCTCCATATTGGTTTTAGCACACGTTTGTAGACAAGTAGTTTGTTGGCAAGTGAGAGTTTAGAGTTGCGGCCAAGTAACCAATAATATTTTCTTAGTTTTAGGTTGTGATGTTTCCTCTTTGTCCAAATGTGTGTTCTCCAATTTAATCCTTTGTCAAGGTGCATATCAAGATACTTGACACAGTCTGCTTTGGGAAGGAGAGTACCGTCTATATTAATGTCCGGCGTGGTGCCACGACGTTTAGTAAAAGTAATTTGCACGGTCTTGGAACAGTTTTTTTAAACCATTTACATGCATCATCGAGATTTTGTTGCAAGGTTTGTGCAGCAATGATAGGGTCATTATGTGTTACAAGAATTGCCGTATTGTCAGCATATGTTGCAGTAATTGCATTGTGATTCGTGGGTATATCGGCTGTACATAGGACGTACAGGACTGGTCCCAGAACGCTTCCTTGGGGAACTCCGGATTTAATGGGACAAAGATGTGAGATTGCTTCTCCGAACTTTACTTGAAAATACCGCTCTTCTAGATATGATTTAATGATCAAATAGTACGGGTGTGGTAGAATCCGCTTTAGTTTAAAAAATAGTCCTTTATGCCAGACCTTGTCGAAGGCTTGACTGACATCAAGGAAAACGGCTGAGCAGTAGTTTTTATCTTCGAATGCTGCGTTAATAGTATCTACTATTCTATGTATCTGTTCAACGGTGGAGTGTCGACTTCTGAACCCAAACTGGTGATCAGAAATCAGGTTTTCGTTGTCAAGGATGGGATAAAGCCGTTTCAGTAGAAGTTTTTCAAAAAGTTTGGAGAAGAGTGGTAATAAACTGATAGGACGGTATGAAGCAGTCTCGTTGACCGGTTTTCCAGGTTTTGGGATAAGGACCACCTGAGCGATTTTCCACTGGACCGGAAAAAACCCGTTCGTAGTATGCTATTAAAGATCATCGTCACCATTTTTATAAAGTTGGGGAGCAGTTCTTTCAGTATACGTCCAGTAATTAGATCATATCCTGACGATTTGTTACAGTGGGTAGGTTCAGTAGTTACCGTAGGATCATCGGCTCAACTTCTGCAAAGGAGAAATATTTGATGGATGGAGAGAGTTGGAAGGGAACCGTCAGATGGTTTTCCACTTTATGATCATCACGTTGTTCATCGTCAGGTGGTAACGGCTGAAAAACTTCTTGGAGATGAGTTACGAAGACTTCAGCTTTGCCCATATCAGTGCGTGCCCATTTACCATTTTTGTTGCGAATTGGAGGAACTTGCTGTTGAGGTCGATTTAGGCGGCTGGTAGCTTTCCAAAGGAGTATTCGGTTTCTTCAGGAGCAGTCAACCCGCTCAGGTATTCGTCTATGTATTTGTTTTTTGTTTCCTTAATCAATTCTTTTAGGTTTCTACAGGCAGCGTTAAATCGACGCCTGTCCTCTGGTGCTCTACTTTGTTGCCATATTTTTCGGAGTCGCCGTTTATCGGCAATCTTTCTTTTAATATCAACTGAACAGTTGTAATTTGTTTGTATTAATGATGACTGTGGAGTTGCTCTGGTGGCTGCTAAGTGAATGGACTGGGTTAGAGATTCTACTGCATTTTTTATATCGTTTGCACTTTTTAATGGGATATTAGTAGTTACCTGGTCATTGAGAATGCTTCTGAAATAGTTCCAGTTGGTTTTGTTATTAGTAAGAGACGGCGGTTTCGTTTTACTTAGTATTGAGGTGCTTATCGTAGCTATAATGGGGCTGTGGTCGGAAGATAAATCGTAACATGGTGTGATGTTTAAGTAGCCTTGCGGAATTCCGTTTATGATAAAACACTCCAGGCGGTCAGCGAGTTTTGCAATATCTGTAGGCCAGTAGGTAGGCTGATGGGTTGACAGATAACTTAGTTGATACTGTTGCATAACGGAGAAGAGAATGTTGCCTCTAGGGGAAGAGATGCGAGATCCCCAATGGGGGTGTTTTGCGTTGTAGTCGGCTCCAGCAAGAAATCTGCTGCCCAGAGAGGAGAAGTAGTCTTCAAAGCATTTTTATTGGGGCCTGACTAGGTGGAAAGTATGCAGCAGAGACGGTTAATGTTCCGACCTAGTCTTCTACGGTTACACTTGTAGCCTGTATGAGTTCGGTGCAGTATTTAGGGATTTCATGATATTTTATAAAACGTTTGATTATAATTGCGGCTGCTCCTCGAGCTGTGCCAGAGGGGTGATTTGTGTTAACATATATGTATCGTATCCGCGCATTTTAAAATATGATGCTCCGGTAAAATGCGTTTCGGAGATTAGTTATATATCAATGTTGTTGTTTAGCAGGAATACTTCTACTTTTTGTCGATGCTTAACCAGTCCATTAGCGTTCCAATGACAATTTTAAGCCGCACCAGATCTTTCAGGTCTTTTATCTCTTCCATGAGATTGTTAATCATGACTCGCTGAGAGTCTATTGTTTGTTGCATAAAGGATACGATATCATTTGGGTATTGAGTGAAATTTTGGGAGTCTTGTTGAAGTGGGGTTGTGTTGGTCACTTGGGTGCGGGGTACTTTGGTACGATCTGCGTAGGTCATGTTACTTGAACTAGTTCTGTGGTTTTAATTGATTGTTGGGCCTGAGTTGTTACGATGGGTCTATCTCTAATAGAAGGAAATCTTCTGTTCTTAATCTGTTTGTAGACCGTGCACCCTCTATAGTTGGTAGGGTGTTCTCCCAGGCAGAGTACACACTTGGCTTTACTTCCGTCATCTTTCTTTTTAGTGCATGATTTATAATCATGGTTCCGGCCGTAACACTGGCATCTCTTGCATTGAGCAATATCTCTCTTTTGATGTGGAGGCTCGACCTTTACGATGGCATTGAATATGGAGGTGATATTGTAAACGTCTTTGTTGTTGTTTTGTTGTTTAAGGTCTACAAAAAATAGATTTAATGGAGTCTTTTTAGTGCGGTGTTTAACAGGATTGATGCTTTTGACCTGGTGACCAAGAGATGCTAAGGCCTTTATCATGTCTTCCTTATCGGTAGTATGGTGGAGATTTCTTATTACTATTCGATAAGACTTATCCTCCGGAAGAATAAATGTGTGCCGGATGACATTATTTTCATCTAGTATTTTTTTAATTAGTTTGTATTTTTTAACTGTTTTGATTATTAGCTTGATAGAGCCGCCTGGCATTGATTGATATTGGTAATCTTCTTTTTGTGGGATTATATTTGCAACATAGTGTATAAATATAGGAAGAGGTTTGGGTATCGTTTCTTTAGTTTTGCTTTGCAATGAAGTAGTCGGGGTATCTTCCTCTGAGTTTGTTAAGTGTTGAAATCGATTACTTGTTGTGATTGGATTAGCATGATCCTGAGTTCTAGCCTGAGTGTTACGTTGTGTTGTTGAAGGAATAGGCCGCTTCCTCTTTTGCCTCCGTGTTTTCATTTCCTGAAAATCCTTTGGTTTAAGAATGGTTGTTGATCCTTCACTTGCAACAGATATAGTCTTGGCATCTAAAGTGCGGGTGATTGATACAGAAGTAAATCCTACTTGCGTTGGTTCAACTCTATTGCTGCGATAACGATGAAATAAATACTAATAGAGAAAGTGCAAGCCTGACCTTAAACAGCACAAGCCGCGTCGAACGTCTCGGGCACCAATATCTCGAAGCGCACAAACGTCTGCCGCCTTCGAAATACAGGCGCGGAACCATGTAAAGTTCCTTTGCAGATCTTTAGTTATTTTTTTTATTCTACCACATTTTGGCAGTGAAAACAATGGTGGTAGGCAAACGTTTTCGACTTTTTTAGAAAAAAATAAATCAAAGTATTAGCTGTCGTTAGCTATGACTTTCTCCTATATTTCTGATAATTTACCGATTCCGTTTCGAAAAAACGACTCGACTATAAGACGATCCACTGAAACACAATTTTTGACATCTTCATATAGGTTAAAGTGCTACTCTGCAAGTGGGTGTGCCATCGATCCAAATAGGTGTTAGTTAGAAGGTAAAATGCCTGATAAATAAGGTGGGTGAGGTAAGACATCCCATTCAAGAGAGTCCAGCATGTTTTTGTGATGCCTTTTGACGCATTCTGGACGTTTGGCCTTCAATACTCGATTAAAATTAATTAATTATTGATAGAGGTCGCTAGTGATCTTTTGACTCCGTTTTAGCAACTCGACATACAACACGCCTTTCTAGTCCCACCAGACGCAGAGAATTACCTTCTTTCCATGAATATTCCGTTTTGGCGCCGATGTTGATGATTAGCCTGGATTGCAAATCGATTTTTACCTTTGTCATTCGTATGGCATCCATTGTTCTTTCCTGTTAATCTTTCTTATAGCTTTCAAACGTTTGAAAATTTCAGATTGAGTAACATTTAATACTTTTGCGAGTTGTTTTTGGGTTCGAAGTGAATCTTCATTCAATAATTCCTATAATTCTTCGTGCTCGAATTTTTTCAGACATCCTAAACGTTCTTCGTTTTCTATCTCACTACAAGTGAAGGATTGAAGCCACTCTTACAGGTTGTTTCTAATGAAGCACACTTACCATAACCTACAATAACAATAAATAAACGTTTCAAATCCCAGAATGAGTAGCACTTAATGTTTGAGCAAGTTGATTTTGAGTTTGAGGTGAATCTTTATATAATCATTTCTGCAATTCTTTGTCTTTATTTTTTTAGACATCCTGAAGGTTCTTTGTTTGTCTGCTACAAACTCACCACCAGCGAATTGTAGAAGCTACACTTTGCAGGTTGTTTCTAATGGAGCACACTCACCGTAAACTTTTACAAGCATTCTATGAAACTCACTGGCAATCTCCTATACATTTTATATATTGTAAGTGGCCATTTTCCTTCTTTGTAAACCCTTTTTTTATTTTTAAACGTTTGAAAGACTCAGACTGAATGGCACTTAATGTTTCTGTAAGTTGGTTTTGAGTTTGAGATGAGTTTTCATCCCACAATTCCTGAATTCTTCGACTTCAAATTTTTTTAAGTTATTGTGAACCTTCTTTGTTTGCTACGTCAAAATCACCATAATTGAAGCATTTAAGCTAATCGTTGCATGTTGTTAACCTTTCTTGTAAACATTCTCTATGACTTTTAAGCGTATGAAGATGCCAAATAATGTGGGAGTTGATGTTTCTGCATGAAGTTTGAGTATTAGAAGAGTCTTCATACAATAATTTCTAAATTTCTTCGTCTTCGAGTTTTTTGAGACATCCTGAACGTTTGTTGTCTTCCACCTCAAAATTACAACAAGTGAAGCGTTAAAACTATTCTTTGCACGTTATTTCTAATAGAGCACTTTCTCCATAACCTTTTACAAGTTTTTACAATTAAAGTTGAATTTCCATTCAGAAATTCTTACAATTTTTTGAGACAACCTGAACGTTCTTTGTCTTCTACGTCAAACTCACCATGAATAAAACATTGAAGCTACTTTTTTCACGTTATTTCTAATAAAGCACAATCTTCATAATCTTCTACAAACATTCAATGTAATTCATCAGCATTTTTCTTTGTATTGTATATAAGTGACCATTTTCCTTCCTTGTAAACCCTCTCTATGACATTCAAACGTTTAGAAATCCCACAATAAGCAGCACTTAATGTTTCTGCAAGTTGGTTTTGAGCCTGAGATGAATTTTCATCCGATAATTCCTGCAATTCTTTACCTTTGAATTATTTGACACATCCTGAACGTTTTTTTGCCTTCTAAGTCAAACTCACCACAAGTGAAGCGTTGAAACAACTCTTCGTGTGTTGTTTCTATGGAGCACATCCTTCACAACCTTCTACAAGCTTTCAATGAAATTCAGCAGCAGTTTTCTTTATATTGCATATGACTGACCATTTTCCTTTCTTGTAAACCCCTCTGTGACTTTCAAGGGTTTGAAAATCTCTGAGTGGAAATGAATGTTTCTGCAAGTTGGTTTTGAGTCTGAAATAAATCTTCATCTAACAATTTCTGCGATCCTTTATCTTCAAATTTTTTGATACATCCTGAAAGTTCTTTGTCTTCCATGTCTAACTCACCACAAGTGAAGCTTTGAAGCTACACTTTGCATGTTGTTTTTAACGGGGTGCACTCATCATAAGGTTCTACAAACATTTATTATAATTCAGCAGCAGTTTTCTTTATATTATATACAAGTAATAAAGCAAATGACGAATATTCGTCAGAAATTCCGACATTTAAACGCAGAAAAAAATTATGTTATTGTTACTGATGCTAATTTTTATTTGTTGGATGTTGGTGGCAGATGTCAAAACTAAAAAATGATGGTTAACACAACCATTAGAATTTATGTTTGATTAAGCTACAGCTATTTCTCGCTAGAGGGCGGAAGCTTTTGTCTAATACTAATATTTAAATACATATAATTATTGCAATACAAATTAATAGAATGTCAAGAAATTCTAGCATATACAGAACAAGACATACATTATCTGATCAAAAATATAGACACTTAAATTTATCTTATAAATCGACGTCTAGAGGTCACTATGGTCTGACATATGATTAGTGCTAAACAGAATATGTAAGTTTGGGGAGCTCAGTAACACTACATGAACAAATCACAGACATTTTTCAACTCTTCAAAATTTATTCAATTTACACATAGTGACCTGATGTATGGAAGTGAAGAGAAGATCATGATAGCATCACGGTCGGGTACTTCATGTGTGATGATAGAAAGAGACAGCTGTGTGTTGAATAGCACAGTTTGCAAAAATTACTAGTCTGTGTGACAAAAGTTTTCAGAAGATTGGCACCATGACTGCAAGTCATCACTAAAAACAAATTCTTACGGCTTGTAGTAGCTAAAACGTCGCCACTAAACTGTAGGCCACGGAAAACGTGGTTTGGAGTAACAAACCATGCTGTCAAGTCTGGAAAGTGAGTTTAGGTGAGGTGAATTTTGGAGGCAGTACCCTCTAGAATGGGTAGTACCAACTATCAAATTTAAAGATGATAGGTTATGGCATGGGAATTTCTTTTATGCAATAGAATGGTTCAGAGTGTGTAAAACTGGGTAGAAGTTTATACGAAAAAGAGTACATAGTCTTGTCCACGATATGACAACGCATCTTATTAGAGTCTTGACAGAGCCTATGAAGGAAAGGTCAGGCTAGAAAATTTTTTGTTAATATCGGATGACTCTCGCTTGGTTCAACTTAAAGGTTTTATTAAGATTAATTTGAAAGTTTCGAAACCAGCAATAAAGGGCAGTTGGATGTCTTAAAAGGGCAGTTGTCGAAACCTCTCTATTTTTAACCTATAGAGTGACCATATTGACCAAATATTGTATTGCTGAGCCCTTAGTTACGTGAGAGAATCAAATATAAACTGGAATTTCCTAATTTTGTAACACGAGGGAAACAAAGAAGAGAAGCGACAACTTAACTTTGTAAATAAGAGTGGTTAAAGGGTCTTATCCCCCGTGATGTATCTAAACTATTGCTTTTTAGTTAGTATTATGTCGAAGAAAAAATTACTATCAAGTTTCTCACGAGCGAAAGAGACTCAACTGGAAGGATGAGAAGCAATTGAAAGGCAATTCAGGTGATTCGTTGCCTTCTCCAGGATGACCGTCGATTAACCTTTGCTAAAATTTTATCTGTCAGCTTTTGGGCGATACAAAACTGATTTATTTTGAAAAAAACCTAAATTTCAAAACCTAGATCTTGCTTCACGGCACAATCTGTTCTGGACTACACTGAACTACCTTCCCTACAGTCCGGACTTATCACTCTATAATTACCATTTGTTTGCCAAAACAGCATCTGAAGGATTGTCAGGTGTTAGAATTAAGAACTTAAAAATACAGTGCAAGGGTACAAGTGGCTTTTATATTCTTTTGGATCTAGTCGACGGATGTGCCCGCAGTTCTTTAAATTCGACGAAGCATTTATAAGTTTAGTCTATCCTTCGCCGAAAAGATGTTCAAGTTAGGTGCAATATTCAACTGTACCTCTAATCCAAGTATTTTCACAATAGGGAAAAACTTTGCTATTGCGTAGGCCGAAATGTGGTGGTGACTCAAGTAAAATTTGCAAGAGCACAGTTTGGAAAGCAGAGCGGGAATGAACTGCGGAAGTGCTAGGTAACCGATGTTGGTGAAATAAGGAAATGTTTGCGTTTGCTCCAAACATTGCTCATTACTTGAGCTTTTAGCTCTTGTTGCAAACAGGTTTCATACTTTCATTGAGTTTTTTTTATATATTTGCTATAAATTACAACAAAGAAGAATGAAAGTATTTATCAAAGATTTTGTAGCTCTTGAAACTCACAATGGAGCTCAGGAATGTAAAGTGTTTATCACAAAATTTGTAGGTTCATTGAATAAGGCTTCAATGCGAGTCCAGGGCTTACTGTGTCACCTAAATACATAATTGAGTACCTGCGTTCACTTCGAATAAGGCCTTCTAATGCTGTAGTCCAAGAGGCAGTTCTTGCACATCGCCTCGAATCAGAGATGGTGTGCATCGTAGGGCAATGAGGTCGAATATATAGTATAAGAGGCTTAACCTCTCAGTTTGCTAGGTCATACTCTCCCTCTTCAACTCCTCCGATTCGCTGCTCTTCTATTATTGATGCGCGTAGAAGCAAGTAAAAGTTCAAGCAAAATTTGAGGAAGAATTTGGCAGTTGCTAGCTGAAGCACATCAAGATCATCGTTTTAGAGATAGAACAGTACTAGAAACATCAATTTGGGACATTAAAGAAGGTTCATTAAATTCAAAGTTATTTACTTTGAACGATTAAAGGATAAATCGGGTCTCTGCTTTACTGATGCATTAATTCTTTGGTATTTTGGATTTCTGTTCCTTTGATACTGCTCCGCTCCTCCGCTCCTCCGCTCCTTGCTCCTCCTCCTCCTCCTCTGCTCCTCTGCTCCTCTGCTCCTCTGCTCCTCTGCTCCTCTGCTCCTCTGCTCCTCTGCTCCTCTGCTCCTCTGCTCCTCTACTCCTCTGCTCCTCTGCTCCTCTGTCCTCTGCTCATCTGTTTCTTTACTTCTCTGCCTCTGCTCTATTTGCCCCTCTGTTATAGATGCGCGTGAAGCAAGTAGATGTTCAAATAAAAATTGAAGGAGTGCTTGACAATCTGCTGACCGAAAAAAGTACATAAAGATCATTCTTTCAGCGATAGATCAGCTCGGGAAACAGCAGCTTATTGTTTATTTGTTTTTTTTAATTTGGTGTATTTATATTTGCTAGTCCTAGTCCACGCTCGTAAGAAGGCTATCAAGAATATCAGTAAACATTAAACTATTGCATTATCGATAAAGGTGCGGTCTTTCGCAGAGGAGCGGGGCTTATGCACAACAAATTGTCTTGATAAATGCCTCAGACGCTTGATGGAGGAGTTTTCCCTTTTTGTTTTAATGTATTAAACTTAGTGTAGAAAATAGTCAAATGCAGTACATCTTTATTTGACAAACATAGCTGTTCTCACAAAGTGTTACTCTACTCGTCCTCACTTTCGAGGATATTGCGAAGGACGCACTTGAGCACCTTGACAGGAAGCTCGCTGGGTTCGCTCGCCGCAAGCTCCTTGCACTGGTCCAGTATTTCGTCAGCCTGTGCGCTGGTGTAGCCGTCTTTGATTCCCATCAGCATCTTCTTTATTTCGTCGAACTGGATGTCGCCGTTGCTGCCTATAAAGCCCTGCTTCCTCCAGTAGCAGTTCAGAAACTGCTGGTACTCGGCTTCGTCTGAAACCTGCGACGTGTTCACGACCTTCATGATGATGTCGTAGTCGATTTTGGTTTCTTCAACGCACTCCCTCTCGGCTTGCAGTCGCTTCTCCAGGGACAGCTGGCACTAAAACAGAATTGGTTTGTGAGGTAATAAATTTTAGTTGACTCTTTATGGTGCTATGTAACTAGCGACCTTATACATCCCCACCTATTTGTCGATAACGCTGCGTTAAGAGGTCATTAAATTCATAACGGAGCTTGATATTAAGGAGGTGTGGAGGCGAAGTTGCAGCATTCTATTTTATTAGGTTTTTTATCGCTAAATTGGTCCTTTAATTAAGCCCCATTCCTTCCGGCTCGAAGGACCAAAACGTGTACACCGATTTATGTTGCAAGTTGAATTTCTAAAGTCTAATCAGAATCAGAGTCCAAAAAAGTCTACTAGTTACACTAGAAATTTCGAAGAAATGATTACCTTTAAGCCTTGTATTTGAACAAACCTGACAAATGGGGGCCGGAAAAGTTTTATTTTTATTACAGATGTAGAAGATATGATTATTTGCGCAGTATAGGAGTAAAATGCGTCAATGAAGCGTCTTCACCCGTACATAAATTGACTGAACCAGGATTATAA
Organism: Sinelater perroti; assembly: GCA_036346155.1. Lineage (NCBI taxonomy): Eukaryota > Metazoa > Arthropoda > Insecta > Coleoptera > Elateridae > Sinelater > Sinelater perroti. The sequence goes on from JARFIY010000324.1 coordinate 3,913,052, forward strand.
AAAACCATAACAAGAACATCTTGGATCTTACTGTATTGGTTTCTTCTATTTTAGCTTCCTGTACTTTTATGCATTTTATCAAATTTTCTTTTCCACTTAGTAGAATTAATACCGAATTAATTCACTATATCTGAGAGCTTCTTATGGTGTCCAAGTCGTTTATTAACACTACCGACTAATTTAAATATAGTTATGGTTAATTATATTAGTTGATAAGGGCGGATAAGACTTTTCCCCATTAAATCTATATGAAGGTCTCTTTAACACTTTGTTTATTAAAGGAACTATCTTTTAAGGTTTTGGACATTTTGAAAGACTACACTTTCCTTAGCGCAAGAGGTAAAGAATATTGGCTTTGTTCTAGACACGTGCTCTGGCTATAGCTTTGCAGGAAAACAGTTAGGGTTGTCATCGAAGCAAAGGGTGGTCCCATAAAATTAAAAACCTAAATTAACCCATGACACCATCGCCACGCAGCTTTGGATCAAAGTTTACTAGAATGTTGATGGGCCTACTCTTCGGAGATTATGTTCAATTATGGAGTTCTTTAAAGTTTTGGGAAGAACCTCATATCTAAAAATTGTTAAAAAACAATAAGAACCAAAAAATTGTTGCTTTAGGGGTCTCTACATCTATGACCAAAGTTTTGCCCTTCAGCTAAAAGAAACGACCTTAGACAAATGAAAGCGTTTTTGAGTTTGCGGGATGCAAAGAGAAGGACGTTTACCTGGCCCACTAAAAGCAAACATCCCACACAAATCAGCAAACTTGCTAGCTGGCGAAACATTCTGGCCACACTAACGATCAGTAGGTGGCTGGAAAACTTCATAAAGGGTTTCAGATCAACGATTTGAAATTACACCTAGAGCTTGGCAATTACTTTAACAATATAAGCACTGGCATTGAAAATGGGAATAACACAAAAGGTAATAGTGTACAAAAGTTATCTGCAAAGTAAATATAACAGGCGGCCCAAATTGAAGGCCGGGTTTAAACTTCGCGCCTTTTTGTCTTGCGGTTGGCATCTCGGCTGCTTCGATAGAAAAGCAAATGGGCCCCCAAAGAGTTACTGTTTAGTGTGGATTTTGGGCAGGTGGCGTGATGGGTCCACACTTCCTCTAAGATGATGCTGGTAATGCTGTAACTGTAAATAGCGTTCGTTGCCGTTACATGATTTTTGACACCAACTAGGTAATACGGATTTTGAAACCAATGTGGTTTCAGATCAGAACATTTAATAAAAGGATCTAAAATTTGCAGTTCAAACCAGGATAGCCACTTGTCAGATTAATCGGAAATTGTTTACTTTAACACCCGATTAAAATTTAACCATAAAAGCAATTTAAAGGTCGCTTCATTTAAAATTAAAGCCTCGTTTTTAACTTGGGTCCCCCTCTATTTGAAGCTGACTTTACGAAAGATCCTTGTAACTATTAGAATTATAATACAACATGGCTGCTATTGTATTGTCAATTTTTTTGTTAAAAATAATTATTTTTGCTGCTCTAAATAAACGTTAACCTTTCAGAAGACCAACCAAAGCGTTACATGTACCACCGTGATGTAAAAATGTTACCTTTATTGGCCATAAAATTGCCTGTAATTAGTTACGTAAAGCTGGTTAACACGACTTACTTCTAAGTAATTTTAGGCGGTTAATTTAAATATTAAATGGTTATATCAGGTGTAGATACAAGGAACATTCGAATATAAGCTGCAAATTAGAAATCTTATTAATTCTGGAGCCAATCAGAAACCAGGCTTTGAGAGCCTTAACCTTTGAGTTTGCCGATCAACTCCCACATGGGGCGTTAGAACCTCATTATTATTCTTATCATAGAAAACAGTCAAATTTATTTCTTTATAATATTTTGTTCAATAGACAAAACATATGATGGTCACATGCTGACAAGTTGTAGGGCGGATGTTCAACAGTTTTCCGATGAAAATTTAATTAAAGATAGGTCTTCTTGCCTTACTGTCCCCTCCAATTGGAACGTTGCGCAGCCTTAACCTTTAGTAAGAACTCGCAATGGTAAATTTTTCTTGATTATTTTGTGCATCGGTCCTTTAGGAGAAACAAAGCTAGGAAATTATTGTAAAATTTCCCAAATGCCATAAAAGGCCCGTATTACGAAGTTTCGGCTTACCAGGGTTTCCGGAATTTAAAAATGTTCGTTGTACAGGACTCGTTAAGCGCTTTTAGAAATCTATTTTCGGAAGGCTCAGAACAGGGCTGAGAATTTAACCGAGCGAACCACGGGGAAAGACAATTACTAAAGGAAAACGTTTTATCAAATAAATTTGTTTAGAAAATAGATTGTACGTGAATTTGTAGTGTAAATGATATTAATAAAAAGTAATTTTTTTAAATGTTTAAATAACTTTAACGTTTCCACTACTTTGAAAACAAAAACGTTATGGTATGTCTTTTAATGGATGTTGAGTTATAAAGTTAAATTTTGGTAGTTAAAGATAAAACCGTTTTAGAGTTGCCAATTTACAATGCAAGCAAAGTTGACGCAAAATTCTGTGACAACCAGCTGTGTTAGATCGCACTTAAAATTATTTTACAGGCCTCCAGTTCTAATAGCACCAAAGCACGGGCCAAGTAAAACAGACTATCATAAAGTTTTAGGTAAAATAGATAACTGAAATTTATAGTATAAAAAAAGAAAATAAAAGTTAAAACTTTAATGGTATATTTTTAAACAATTTAAGATAATTGGTGTTGAAATCAACAAAATGGGTTTCTTGGTATTTAGAGAACTGAATATGCCCAGATATGGTAAAGTTGAATAAAAACTAGGAACAATTTACAAAAAATAGTTTAGGTGTCTACTTAAATTATTTTAATTGTTTATGTTCATTTTAAAATTTCATTCGGGTTGGCTGTCACGACACATAGGTTTCTAGTTTTCCACCCTTCCCTAATTTTACTGTTCGCGCCATAAGGACCTGTATTTTTTTTTACACCATTTTTTTTGTTTCCCTTTTCTTTTGGTTTGGAATCGAGTCCATTTGTTAGTTTGTCCATTTATTTTTATTTCTCTAGATATGTTAAGATTTGGAATTTTTTTTTGGTAAACCTCTTTTTTTTTTTTGTGTCTTATTCCGGGCTCTTTTTCTGTCTCTTTTGTATCCCATATGTCCTCTCCATTGCTCTTTGACATATAGTTAGTTTTGGTCTTGTTTTGTGTGTTTGCCCAAGTCTGGCAACCAAGGTTAATATCATGTAACAGGTGTTGTATATTTTCTTTTCATTGCTATTTATTGTTTACTTTTCATAATTTCCTTGAGTGTCCAAAATCTCTTCGATGAGTTGGCAACCCCTCTCTCTATTTCTAATTTCATTTGGTCACTAAATGCAATTAGTTGTCCCAAGTAAATGTAGGAGTTTACATATTCAATGTCTTCTTTTTCTATTTTGATAAGTTTTTGGGAACGATTTGTTATTATTTTGGGTTTTTTTGTTCATTGTTAGTCCCACCGTTTTACTTTCTTGTGCCAGATCTTGGAGCATAATTTGTAGGTCTTTTGGGTTATCCGTTATGAGTATTATGTCATCCGCAAATCTTAGATGGTTCAGGTTTGTTTCATTGATATTGATACCGAAGTTGTCCCAATCTATTTTTCTAAAGATTTCCTCTAGCGCTGACGAAAACAGTTTTGTTGAGAGTGGGTCTCCCTGTCTCACACATCGACGTATAGGGAAGGCTTCCCCCTCTGTTTCTAGTTTTACTCTGCCTGTGCTGTTAGTGTATACATTCTTCATTATCCTTATGTATTTATTTTCAATTCCTTGATTTTTTAGGGCTTCTCAGATGTAGTGATGTTCCAAGGAGTCAAATGCTTTATTGTAGTCCACAAAGGCCATGTATAGTGGGTAGTTGTATTCATGGCTTTTTTCGATTAGCTGTTTCACTACATGGATGTGGTCCACTGTGGAATATCTTGATCTAAACCCAGCTTGTCCTCTTGGTTGTTCTTCATCTAGTTTTTTGGTGTTACGATTAAGTATTATTTTTGAGAATACCTTATATACATTAGACATCATTGGGCGATAGTTGCCTATTTCTGATCTGTCTCTTTTTTTGTGGATGAGAACTATAGTACTTGTTGTCCACTGTGTGGGTATATATTCCATATTTAAAATGACATTGAACCGGTTGGTCAATTTTGGTAGTTGTTTCTTGTAGTCTCGCCTTCATCATCTCATTGGTTATGTGGTCAGTGCCGGGAGCTTTGTCGTTTTTCTGTGATTTTATTGCATATTGAACTTCACTTTCAAGAATTTGAGAGACTTCTTCTATGTTGTCTTCACGGTTTATGTTACTTTCTTGAGTGTTTTCAGTAGAATATAGTTTACGATAATAATCTGTTGCAATCTTTAGAACTGGCTGCCTTCTTGTTTCTTCTTGACCTTTTTATTTTTCATTTTTGGTATCCATATCCTTTCCTCTTGTAGCTCTTTTAAGGCTTTGTTTATACTTTCTGATTTGGATATATGGTGTTTGATACATTCAAGTCTTCTATTTTCCTTATCTTGTTTTATGTTACGGTTTATTACTTTACTTAATTTATTTATTTCTTGTAATATTGCTTTGGCTTTCTTATTTTTAAGTAACTGCTTCCTTTTCTGAATTAGGTCTGTTGTCTTAGAGGTTAGTGTATTTTTGTTTAGTTTTTTTCTTGATTTTTGTTGTATAGATTTCATTTATTTCTGTGTTGTAAAGTTCTTGCGTTTTGTTTAATTCTTCAGGTGGCGTATTTTTTGTGATGTGCACATTAACAAGACATTCCCTTTCTGGTTTAAGTACTTCTTCTGTTTCTTATGTTCTTTCTTAAACAGGGTTGCCCTGACCATGCCAGTAGTGCTTGCTAAACATTATACCAAGTTGTTTGCGTTTCTTCCATATATGTGGTTTCCAGGTTAGTTCTTTATAGAGATGTAGGCCAAGATATTTCACTTCGTTGACTTGTGTTAGCGGAATGTTGTTTGCATAAACTCCTTTGCGCTTGGTGAATGTGATGTGCAAGGATTTGGTTTCATTGAGTTGAACTCGCCATTGCTTGGTTCACTGGATTATTTGGTCAAGGCTCTGTTGAAGGAGTTGAGCAGCTATAACTGGATCTTCGTGTCTTGTCATGATGATCTTGTCGCCTGCAAAGGTGGCGGTTAGGGTGTGCTGATTTGTTGGGATGTCCGCAGTGTATACTAGGTATAAAATCGGGCCAAGTACACTGCCCTGTGGTACTCCTGAGTTTATTGGGTGAAAATTAGTTTGGTGCTGTCCAAATTTTTCTAGAAAGTATCATTCTTCCAAATAGGATCTGAGGATAATGTAAAAGGAGTGAGGTAGAATTTTCTTTAGTTTGTATAGCAGGCTTGTGTGCCACACTTTGTCAAAGGCTTTGGTTTCATCAAAAAGGGCAGCTGTGCAATATTATTTCTCTTCGAAGGCTTGATTTATATTATCAACAATCCGATAGACTTGTTGGGTTGTCGAGTGCTCTCTCCGAAAGCCGAATTGGTGGTCTGAAATTATGTTATTGTCTTCTAGAATTGATATTAGCCTTTTTGCTAGAAGTTTTTCCAAGATTTTACTTAGTTCAGGGAGTAGACTAATAGGTCTGTAGGAGGTAACTTCATTTGGAGATTTGCCAAGTTGAAGAATCTGTATTACTTGCGCTACTTTCCACTGCACTGGGAAGTAGTTCAGTCTCAGAACTGCATTGAAGATCATGGTTAGCATCACTAGTCCCTTGCGAGCTAATTATTTGACTAGTTTCCCGGTAATTATGTCAAAGCATGGAGTTTTCTTGGGATTATATCTGATCATATTTTTAATTTTTGTTGCTGAGAAGCAATCCATCTTCATTTGCTGGGGGAGCCTATTATTCGAATGGACCTTCGATCATAGGTGCAAAGAGAGGACTTGAGACAATTCGGATCGCATTCTAAATTAAATGACTACACAATTAAAAGATGAGTACAACTTTCATAAAATTATTTTTTATGACAAATTTATAAAAAACAGTTGACTGGGAAATTCGAAAGAACTGGAAGTGTTCTCGATGAGAATGAGTCAAGGAATGATCAGCCTATCTCTGTTGTCACTCCAGAAAACACTGAATCGTGCGAGCACTGTCATCAGGATATCGAAATCAACTGTCCAAAAGATGCTTCACGAGAACTGGATATGTTTCCATGTAAGATCTAATTACAACAGTCACTGACTCAAAGAAATTTGAGAAAAGTGAAGTTTTGTAGAAAATCAGAAATGGGTATCAAAGAAATTTATTTCTCTGGCGAAGCCTATTTTCAACTACGTAAACAAACAAAACTTTAAGATTTGGGGTAAAGGAAACCCTCATCTGGCTGTGGTACGCCCTCTACACCCCAAAAAAGTCAGCTTTTGGTGCTCAATTTCCTACCATGGAATAATTGTTTAATTTTTCCGAACAAAACAGTTGATGGTAAAGAAGTTTTGGAGAAATTTCAGCCCATTGCAAGGTAACGATCAACAGGCTCATCGCACTCAAAAGGACTTGGAACTTATCTTTGGTCATTTTTAAGATCAAATTCTGGCGTTGGAGTTGAAGGCAAAGACCGTAAATAGGGTCGATTAGCCTAGTTGTTCACGATTTGTAAACCTTTGTGTACAAAACAACCAAAAATACTCGAAGAGTGGCAAAATACCATCGAGATTGAGATCAAAGCAATTCAAAAAGACATCCGTCACCGCTCAATATTGGCATTTGAGACACGCCCCAGCATTTGATAGCCTGCGAAGACAGATACTTCAAAAAATCATTACAATGAGTTTAATAACAAGAAACAAATTAATCATTCGGTTGATTCTTAATAAATTATTTTCGTCTTACATACTTTTGAACACCCTGTATTTTTGCAATTATTTGTTTATTAATAAAAAATAATGCATTAATGCGAGTTTCTAGAAAATCATTTTACGTTTAGGTTTCAAATTGAGATTGATGTAAAGACTACCATCAAATTTGGTCCGGATAACTGGTCATCTCGATGACCTGCATCCAGATGATCGGTCCTCCATTGCATTGTTAGTGTTAATTGATGTTTAACATGTGTAATATATCTTGTTGCATTAGAATTACAATTGTTTAAATCTTTATTCTTTTATCGCTGTTTATTAGTTGTTGTTTCCATTGCGTTAATTTCCGATGCCCAAAAACTGTTCATTTTAGTATTCTGCCTCAAAACAGCAAATTCGTCCTATCTAGCCGATAACGAGCAGGTGTTGCGGACATTTGGCAAAAACTTGACCACCTGGGTTTACGTAAAATCCGTCGCTGCGCTTTATTCGAGAACGTTGCATCCAGAGGTCCCCAAACTTTCTAAAGTTTAGTTAGCTTCTAGAGGCAAAATTACGTGCGTAGTACACCAAACATCGTCATTATTATATTTGGGGGAGGTGGGAGAAGCTGATGATAAAACTGATAAGGCTGTTAAGGCAGTTAAAAACAAAAAATGAAAAACAATGAAACCGAGAGATTTTCTGAGTTTTTTTAATACGAGGACTGCGCGGAAAGTTTACGAGAATTTTGCGGTAGTTTTTTTTTGTTTGGAAGGAATTGGATGTTGTGCTTAAGGGCGCATCATCTTCATCTTCCTTTACGAGTTTTTGGGTTTTGAACGAAGCCGCATGCACAAAGGGGACGCCCAAAATTGGCAACCACGCCAGAGATTAAACAGAATAAAGCTGCGTGAAATTAGGACAAAAATCTGCAAGATATAATATTCGTTTTATTTGGCACTAAAAAGGCGATAGAGGCTGCATGTAGTTGTTGTGTGTGTTGAATGTTAGATCACATTTATTTTGTTTTTATTATCATAGTCATAGGGGCCAGATTTAGTTATTATTATTTGATAGGCAATAGATTGTATGCTACCTCAACATCCAACTGTTTTGGGTATTCTTGAAGCCACTGAATATATAAAAAAAAGAGTTCGATTATTTTTTAATTGTACCTCGTAATTATAATACGTAAGTATGTAATTTCTACAACAGCATAACATTTTCAAACTTATTTATCATTGAAGCCCAAATTATTCACTTGCTTTACATTTCTTGCACATTTTTGATCCCCTTATCGTTTCCAATAACGTGCAGCCGTGCACATGGCCTGTTTTTGCGTGGGCAAATTGTGCGATTTCTAACCAGGTGTTTTTTGCAGGTTCGGGCAGGCTTGCAAAGGGCCTCAAACGTGCAGACCTGCTAATTTTACTTCAGATGAGATACGGATGCGGCAACGTGCGGTCGAAATTGCTGCATTCGAGTGATTACGGGGGTGACTTTTGGTGCTTCGCGGTGACTGACTGGGTGCTGCTGGGCCGATGTCAACGATGGAGGGACGCAGCCATGCAGCCGCGTGACCAGAGAGGAAGGAAAGAAGAATTCTCCTCAAGGTAGGTTCCTAGAAGCAGATGCGCGAGCTGGAAAATGGTGAGTACATTTAAAGCTCTTCTAGTTCCGGGCAACATCGCGACTGATTGCTAAACCGGGCTTTTGATTGTATCAAAAAGAATGAAAACCAATCTAGGGTTCAGATATAACAATCGTAGTTACTCGGAATCGCTATACTCGACCCAACCGTCAACGAAAAGATCGCGATGTTTATTTAGAAACACCCTGTATTATTTTAACGTTTAGTTAGCGCTCTAATTTATATATAAAATTAAAAGTTTTTTCGAGTAACATTTTTTACTTGAAGCAAACTGTCGAGCACGCACGCGTCCTTCTAAATTCTTAATTAATGTCCCTTCAATCGCTTTAAAATCAGCCCAGACTTACGTTTTACGTGATTTCACGTAAATGAGCGCTTGTGCGCTCGCGCCAGCGATGGACAGCATCGGATGCAGCAGTTGGAGACTGGGATCCACGGTGATGCAGCTGGAGCGGAAAGTAGTAAGTGTCTTTAATAATTTCTTGGTGTTGGGTAAATTGAATTGAATGTTAGGCTTTCTTAGAGAAATCGTCAATTTTGTGACCAATTAATTCTGATTACCAACTTTCTTATATCGACTCCAATATTCTTATTCGATGACATTATAATTTTTATTTCGGTCGGTCGGCGCGTTATCGGGTTGTCCCATTCGCGGACATCCGCCGAATCCCCGGTAACAAAAAATGTGATACGGAAACACGTTTTCGGTGCCTGTGTAGTTACTTCAAGGACAACGAAACCTCTATCAGCCAGGTAAAATAAATTTTTGCTACATTAGAAAGTTTTGGATTTAAATGCAGGTAATAATTCTGTTTTTTTTTTTTACAGGTTTCAACTATGGCGAGCCTCATATGGAAAACATTTTTTTAGTTTATAATTTTCAGGGGTTCTTCAATTTGATTTGTTTCTAATCATCGATTTACTTGGTTTTCCATTTTTTAAGTATCTTCCAATAGGTGTCTGTTGAATTTATTTCCCCCCTCCCCATTGCTTCAAAGTTCTTCCGCCACTTTCTGTAATTTAAAAGTTTTTTGGACGACTTTCAGTCTTCATGACTCTAGAAACTATAACTTGCAAAGGTCCATAGATATTTCTCCCAAAGTTACCCTATTGGGAGCGGACCATTTAAATTTATACCTTGACCCTTCTGCATTTTTATTAGCCCTTTGGATTCTTTTTGGCAGCTTGATAGTTATATCACTCTTCTGAAGGAGAACATATATTTATTCTATATGTAGATGTACATTTTTAGCCGCTTTTTCTTTTTTTATTCAGCCATCTTCCCCTATTTATTTTGGAAGCTATTAGAAATTTTTTAAATTATAATTTAATAGGCTCTCTCCCCCTATAGGAGTTTGATGACATTATGCTCGCAATTGACCGAATTTATTTTTGTTTACATCCTCCACCTCGCCCCTTTTCGGCTTATTTTTTAACTGCTTTTCTAAGAAATTATTTTTGTAATAAAAACTCCACCCATTAAATTTGTCTCTGCCATCTCTGCTTTTGGTAATTGAGCCCGTCCCTCCCCCATTTTTAAATTTGAGCGTCCCTCCTTTAGGTTAGTCTGTCACAGACAAACTATTCGATTCTGTTTTTTCGTTTATCTTCCGCCTTTGTGAGCTTGATTATACATTTGAAAATGGTTCTTCTCCCCCAAGTTTTATTTTTCTCATTACGTTTTTATATTTGATTAGAAAGTCGCTCATTCCCATTCAATCTGGAACCCCCCACAGGGGTGGGTAATAACGTTTATTTCTCTACTCTCTACTGTTATTATTCTTACATCGGTTTATTTATTTTTTTAAGAGCTTGACTGTAACAGATTTAATCCCGTGTTCAGGCGCTTGGTGGGTGACCTAAAAATAATTGAGTACCTGTGTTCACTTTGAACAAGGGGTAATAATGCGGCCGTCTAAGGCGCAATGCCTACCATATCTCCCCGCATCAGAGATGGTGCGCGAGGATCGAACAGAAAAAACACAGATGCAAAAGCCTTAACCTCTCAGTTTGCAGACCACCATCTACTTACCCTTCGTATCTTAAGGTTCAGAACTATAGATCTTTAGTATATGATCACAACCATCTAAATTTGTTTGATTGCCGTTTTAGCCGCCTCCTCAAGAGATTTTTTAGAGTTTTATAGCAACAAGTTAATTTATAGAAATAATTGTACCCTGCCCCCGTACATTAATCTTTATTTCTGTTTAACGTTTTATATCCATTTATTGAATCGCCCACCCCTCATCTCAAAAGTTTGGTTTCTTCCACCATATAATTTAGTTTTTTAGAAATTTTCGTCCCCTAAATTGAGTAATATGAAAGCTGCAACTATCTAAATTTATTCTTTGTCTAGCCCCCATCTTACCCCACCAGTCAATATTTTTTGTGAAATGTAGCACTGCCACACATATACTAATTTTATGTTTGGGCCCATTGCATTTTTATATTCGTCGAGGTTTCTTCAGATTGATCAGTAATTGCGTCTTCATTTTATATTCCAATCTACAATTTACAAGAACCTTATCGGGGGTGGGTACTGCGATAAACTAATTTATTACTCGTTCACTGCTTCCTCTCCCATTTTTTTATCATTATAGTTTTGCTTTGCTGCTACAAATTAATTTAGTAAAAATTTAGCGATTGACCTCCCCCCTTTATTTTTAGATTAAAACCTGCAAACTTCGAGGACTTTTTTTTTATAATACCTCATCGAAGATTTATTCCTTGTTTATTTTTCTACTCCCTTTTCTTTCCGAACTTTATCATTTCTTCAACCTTATGCTTTTAGCTTTTTATGATTTTTACTGCAATAAGTTATTTTTGTAAAAATAATTCTCCCCTTTCAAATATATTAATCCACTTTAGTAACAATGACTTCTTACAATACCCCATTAAAAATGGGTAATACGATATTCCTAACCATCTGCATCGATTCTTTGTTTCTTTATCCTCCTATTATTCTAATATTTACCAGTTTTTGTGATATTCCTTTTTCTATGCCCCAATTTTCATTTTTGTTCCCATTACATTTTTATATACACGCAGATGGTCGCCCATCCCTATGCTCATTTTTAGATTCAAAGTTGCAACTTCCTTCCTCTAATTAACCCTTCTAGGGTGGGTAATATATGTATATGAAACCACTTGCTTTTATTACTTGCCCTTTTTCCCACCCTCTTGCAACTGCAGCGACTTATTTATCTTGATAAGTTTTCTCATATCCTTGCAACTGCAGCCATCACATCAGCAATCGCTCAATTCAATTCATTGCCCTTATTTTCCTCCACCCTTCAGCGGCTACAGCGAATTTATTAGAATTGCGTTGGCGTAAACAGTTATGCATTGCGTAATTATAGGGATGCGTGCGCGTTTTCAAGCTTTGTGTAAAGTGTCGACTATATGAGCGTACCTGCTGCATTTTAGGCGCGAAATTCAAATGCTGAGCTTGCCCTTTGGGTTGAGCATGGGAGGGTATGGCTGCATGCGCTTTACGGTGTGGGGTAAGCATGTATTTAAGTATTATGGGGCTTAGAATTGCATGATCTGCTGGGGAGTCTTTAGGATGAAGATTATTTTTTTAGTTTGGCATAATATTCACTTAAATCTTCAGCATTAGTATGGGAAGTGGAAAAAACAAAATTTAAAAATTAATGGAGATTGGATAACGGAACCAAGGTCGAGACGTTGTTGTACCCTCAATACCAGTGGTGTGTTGCTGCAATTTTTTTTTTACAAATTTGTTAAATATAAAACGTCTCTCCTTTTGTCTTCAGAAAAATATTACTTGCTACTGCTGCTGCTGCTGCCTTGATTATTGTCGGAAGTTACTTTACAACCAATACAAACTGGTGGTAGATTCAACTTTCTCAAAGTAAGAATTTGAAATAAAATTTTTTGTTATTCTAATTGTTTATCTTTCTAGAATATGGGAAAGTAGCCTAATCCACGGATGACGCTAAGCATATAGAAAATGTTGGAAAAGCCGAATTAATATGCTACCAAAATGAAAATCGAGCAATTCGGGGCGGATTTCGACAAAACCATTTTTTCAGGCTTTTCAGGTTATTATATGAATTGTATATTACTGTATCCCAAGATGAGTAAGACTCCACTGGTGATTCTAAAGCAGAAGAACTTGTAATGATTTTCCAAGTTTCCATCGGTAATCTACAGCCGACCACCAAGGTGGGAAAATGTTAAATTGGGTTAAATGAAGATCAAAACATCCTGCAAGACTAGTAAGTTAACATAGAAGAGCTTTTTCTGCAACTTAATCCTTTAATCATAGCTAGGCATGGAATCATCGGCAGACAAGAGAGGGATCACTACTGGATTAAGCCCTGCTGACGCAAGACTATTTTTGGACCTTTTCTGTTACCTTTTGTAGTTAAATTGTATTTATGGTGTGTCAATTAATTTTGTGCTTTTTGTCAAAATTTAATCATGATTTGAAAATATGTAAAGTAAGATAAGGTATCAAAATATTTTTCCTTTTCTCTGAAACGAGAAAGTTATCCACATTTTTCTAATTGCTTAAGATGTGTGTTTAGCCAGGTGGTGATTTGAAGGAGTGAGGAAAGTTTGTGACTCTTCTGTTTTTTTCCCAAGGACATATCATGGAGTTTCGTTAAGGTATAGCTTAGTATTAAGGGTCTGCGTTGACTGTCGTTGACGGTCTTGTCTCGGTTGTTGCTGCGGAGATTTGGGTTTGCAATTGATGTCTTCAGTTGGCCTGGGCCCTCTCATTGTTCAACGTTTATAAACCTGAAAGGTTGCCAAGATCAACATCATCTTGGGAAAATGTTTGATACCGTTTCTGATAAATTATTGAAAATAATGTACTCTACCTGAAGTAGCAGCACAGAATTAATTTGCGTACCTTGTATAATGTCTATGTAACTTTGTAAAACATGTGATCGGTAGGATTTTCAAAATTGTATTTTATAATTTGAATTATATTGCTGATTTTATAATTTTAAAAATTTGCCACTGTGAACTAATCGTTCGTAAATATAAAATCATTTGAATCTACCTTGTATAATGGCGCACTGGAAATAACTTAAACGAAGTTTTAGTAAAATTTTGCAAAGTGGAGTTAATGCTTTCATTTATTTCCTTGTAAAAGCCTAATTTTTGGTTTACTAAAAAATACGGTTAATGCTACGAGGTGTGTCCAGAAAGTATGCTCTAATACTTGAACATTTACATAGGACGCGTCTCCTCTTCTTCCATACAACCTATAAGTTGAAATATTAACAATAAAAATTTTAGATTTTAGCATTTCTCCGTTTCTTCTACTGGACAAGGTGATCTAGCATTTTGAACTTTCTGTATTTGTAACCTGTATGTTTTATGTTTTTTTTTCAGTATGTTTCCGATAATCTTTTGCAATTAAATAAGGAACATTTACATGTAGGTTTGCACCTGTTTACCTTTACTCAAAAGCTGATCTCACAAGTTGGCCAGCCTCTTTCGTTATCTTTATAATTTTAATATCCTGGGGCCCATTCTAAGAAGTCTCTGTTGCATTTGACTAGTGTCGCCTGTGTTTCTGTACAATTAAGCGACTTTAGAGTAGATGTCGATACTTTCTAAAGCCTGTACGCCACTGTGCTCTCTGTCGAGATGAAGATTAACTTTTTTCAAAGCTACACTTTTTTCATAGATCGTTATGATTGTTATTTCAGCCTGAAAACTTGAGACGAGTAGATCCAGATTAACACTAATTCTTTGTTTTTGTTTTTTCACTCTTCTTTTGCAAAAAGTTTTTTCGATGATCATAAATTCTACCACCACAAAAACAATCTTGGTTTTTGGACAGAAATTTTACGCATTCTTCTTCTTTAATTTCTTTCTCCATAAGTGTCGACTGTTCCCTGATTCGCATTTTCTTCAAATCTTGTTTGGATTAACCAAAAGTACTTTTTTAAAAGGCCACCTGTCTATGATCTTTAGGACTCGTTACATCAAGTTTGATATAACTCCCCTTGTGCTTAAACTCTTTTCACATTAAGCTCTGCGAGAACACCGTCAACTACTAGACTCCAAAGAAGAAGCAAAAGTATGCCTCCTTGAGGACATCCTTGAGTAACCATAACCTACCTCCTTGGTAATATCTCTAATAATTGTTTTTCTGTTTTTAACACGGCCTATCTCATTAAAGATTGGTCTACGCCACGCTCATCTATTGTTTTTATAACGGGGTCAAAGAAGATACTGTCAGACACCTTCCATGTCTAGAAATGCTTCCAGAACAGTCTTCGGTTGTTGATTTACCCTTTTGATATGAAAATTGGTTTTGAAGGAAACCCTTCAAAGTATCGTTTCTGGTTTAAGGTTTGGGATACAATCCTATTATAAGGTTCTATTTAAACAGTCCTTAGTTACAAGTTCTAGGATTCCTCTAGGTAGTTGGTTCGGAGCTGGTTGAGTCTGCATCAATTCCACCAATCTTTGATCACCCTGCAAATCTGTGGTGTACCTAAAAACTGCTTTTCTTCAAGAAGTCACAAAGGTTGGCTCGTTACCTTCGTTAACTACTTCTACATTATTGCTTAAAATTTATTCTAAAAGTTACTCTTATCTTACTAGTAGGAGTTTTTGTTTTCTCAATTTTTAAGGTTTTCTCCTTAGTTAGGGGGGGGGGGGTAGGTTGATTCCGCTTGATCATATAGAAAGTAAGTTTAACCCACAACTAGGTCTCTGGCATTTTTCTAATAGTTGTTCAAATTCCTGACGTAAACAAGTCTCTAGTGGTCAGACTTCGGAGTAGTATTAAACGTAATTTTCTCTTTGCAATAATACAGGTCCTAGGGTGCCAACAATCTGGCCACAAACGTTCGCAGTCACCCGACAGTCTTCGTATCAGTTTTCTGAGCCCAAGGCCCTGTATTACTGATCAACAATACAAGATCAACATTATAAAGAATAATTTGATTTTGTGGAGCAAAAAAGCTGCGTAAAAGGATGTAGGTTTACGTGAAGAATATTCATAACGATATCCCCTTCTGGTCTGTCTTGTGTCCCCATTTGAGCGGGCTGGCACAGTGAAGGTAGTGGTAAAGCCGAAGATGTCTCTAACTGTCTCACTTAAACCTGGTTTGAAATGTTTACTGTCCTCTCTTGTTTCGACAACTTAAAGGTCACTCATTAAGATCTTAGTCTAGGACTGTTGCCCTTTTAGGTCAATATTTCTATCTAGTACTAGCCAGGTTTCCGTACAAAACCACATACTTTAAATTCTGTCCATCAAGATTTTTTTTTGGTTTCTTAATGGCTTTAGAGTACAAATTATGAGCCTAACTGGTTTGGGTCAATGACGTTAAGTTTCGTACTCTTCCAGGTGATGTTTTTGCTCATGACTCATCTCACCCAGTCCTTAGTGGGTTGATAAAAAATGACACATGGATCAAGCTCTTCTTATGCCCCTGTAAAGGTTCTCTCTCTTCTGTATTGTCCACTTTATAGATTAAACCTAATTAGGTCAGCTGAAACCAATTTACGCCTTACAGCACCAAAGTTTCACCCTTGTCGCATGATAAATAGGTCCTGCTGAAAGTCATTACCTTTACCTTTAGTGCTATGTGCAGGAGTGCAGGATAAGTCAGACTACTATACAACAGCTATCTATAGAAGCAAAAGATTATATCCAATGGGATGCGCCCGGTGCCCCAACATTAACCCGCTAAGAACCGACTGCCATTCAGGCCATACATACCACCGGCTGGCACAATAATAGAGGAAGAGGAGGAAGGCTTAGTGAAGCAATTAAGCCAAAACCTCCCCTCACCATTCTGTAAGCGAGGCATGTTCGTCGACAGGAGAAGTGCAGGGTTAGATAGCTACGTTCGCGTTTGCCGTTATACAATAACTGAATCGGGGGAGTTGTTTTCAGAAAACATTTTGTCTAGGCTATTTTGCAGATTTTAATCTGCTCAAGCCTCTGGTTTATTGGTTTATTGCAGTGATATGCATATCACACTACCCATTGCAGTCGAGTGGAATCAATTATTCAAATACAATTGACATTTTTTTATTCGCAATTTGGACACGTGCCCGATATGTATTCACCCACGGGGACTTAAATAAATTAGGCATACCTTTAGTAACTGTAAAGTGTAGCTGGAATCTTCAGTTTTTTTCGATTATATTGTTTTAACAACGCATGGATGCTAAATATGCCGTAACAAATTTTCAAATGTAGGGGCACAGTCGCATAGGCATCTGCGGTCGCGGTTTCCTTTTTGTTGTGCTTCTCAATCACGGATTTGAATAATGGAAATTGCTAGATGTTTGCTATAAACTTCGCATAGCTCCGGAACCAGTCCCGAGCTACAAATTATAGCTGATGACCTCTTTCCTAGCGCCGTAATGGTTTTGTTTTGAGGCAATTTTCCGAATAGAAGAAACCGCACGCTTCAGTCATCTGATAATCACAATTTTTGTAAAAGCTGGTCCATATTTATTATTTGAGACTAGGCAAATATAAATGTTTTTAATTTAAATGAGCCTCCCCTGAGTTTCATTTTTCTACAAGCAAAAAATTGCTTAGTGCAAAATGGTGGAAAGTCATTAACAATTGAAATTTCCAACATTAATACGCAGATACAGGTTCTGCTAAAACTGAATAAAGGATAGCAGACAAGAAATTGCAATGGTGTTCCGCTTCAATTGATCGATAGGCTTAGATAATTTTTTGTACATTCGATGTACAGTGACAGACGACTATAGTGGCCATCCATCATCTAGCAAGTTTCAAGAAGAGAAGACCGTTCTTATTGATCATATGGTTAAATTATAATCCGAAACAGGAAAAAAGCTTTGCGTATTCAAAACTAGGCTTCGAATATGTGAATAGAAATCTGGGCAAGGTTCTAAAAGACACGGGCGTTCTACATCAAACAAGTGTTGCTTTCACTCCAGAACAGAGCAAATCCCCAGAGCATTAAAACCGAACACCGCTAGAGATTGCAAAAGTCTGAGGAGCTTTGGGCTGAAGCCATCCATAGTGCAACCTATACGTTGAACAGAAATCGGAAATTAACGCCAGCGGAGATGTAGAATGGTTTAAAATCTTCAGGGAGACATTAACGTCAGTATCATTATAAAGTTGTTCTTGTAGGTTTTCATTCAGCTTTGAATAAATAAAAAAAAAACTGCGATGGGCAAAACTGCGGTGAAGGAGAGCATCCTTATAGCAAAACATTACTTTGTTACCAAGTCGAATTCGCAGTAGCCGACATCGGAGTCTTTTCAAAGTGTTCCCATCTCTGTTGGAGTTGATAGCATCGTTTTACTTTATAAATTTGACGCAGATCTCACCGTTTTAATCCCCTAGGGGGATACTGTTTTGAATTTCATAACAATATCTACGGGAATTGGCGCTTCCGGGGTCCCGAAATGTCATCACCGCTATCACGAAACCGCTTTGCAGTCCGGAACACTATGATATACTGCAGACTTTAGTTTGCCAAGATAGGGTCGGGACTGTTAGGGACATAGAAAACCGTTCTGTTTATTTATTTATTTATTGTTTTGTTAGTTTTAGTAGATTGAGACCAGGCGAGGTAGTTACTCGTTGTCTCTATCAGTTTCAAAGCAAACCTGCGAGATGTCGTTCGTGGTCAGTATGGACTTGGAAGGAAAAGTTGATCCTATCAATTGAGGGAGACCTCTAACTGCGGCGGAGGCGGACCAACACATTGGGTTTGGCTACTGATTCAGCCATGGATGCACGTGCTATACTTATGCACTGGATATAGAATCGGCTTCATGACATACTTTGGGAAACCGGATATGAATCATGAAGAAGGGCTTCCTGTACAGTATCACTGGCGATTTCACCGGTTTGCGGTGTTGACGTTCCCTTATGGGGCTCCGTGGCGGGTGCTGAGCTGTCAGGTGTTTATACTAAAAATATATGTGGATATAAACAATTTTCCCCCCATTTTCACGAGAATCGAATTGTCTCGGAAAGACACTCTCAAGATTTGTTTTACGCAAAATACTATAAAACGCACTGAAAAGGACGAAAGGACGGAACGACTTTCAGACAAGTATCACCGTTCTTTATAAGCAATGGTATAAAAATGATCGGTGATAATGTAAACAGTACGAAAAAACTACGAAATGGTACACTGTTGATTAAAACGAAATACACAACTGAAAGATATAGCAATCGAAGTAGAGCTTCATAAGACACTGAACTTGTCCAGAGGTGTCGTGTCCTGCTTCGATTTGCTAAACTGTGAAATCAGAAAAGAAATCACTAGAAAGAGGAACAGGAATATTAATACTCCTTTCCTTATACTAACCTTCGATACTCCCATTGTATCTTCTAGCATTCAGGCAGCAATGTACCCCCTTAAAGTAAGACCTTACATTCAGAGTCTATTACGGTGCTTCAACTGTCAACGTTTCGACCATACGTCTCAGAACTGTGATAATCCGCAAATTCGCGCCTCCTCACGAGGGCATTGACTGTCAACTTCTATCGAACTGTGTTAATTGTCAATGAGAACACACTCCCAGATCCATAGATTGTCCCACTTTCAAGATGGAAACCGAAACCCAAAAACTCAAAATCTCCGAACAACTTTCGTATAGCGAAGGTCGTAATAAATATCAAACAGTTATTCGATCAGCATTTAGCGTAACCTACACTGCAAAATTTGCCCCTCCCAAGCAAATGTCATCTGTTGCTATTCAATGCAAAATGATTGATACGCATTTTACCCCAAAAAGTAGTACACCAAGAACAATACTAAATAAAGACGCCAATAAATAAGGTGGTGACGAAATCACCACCGCAAACCAAAATTTCAACTAACGTCACGGTGGCCCGACCACCAAAGGAAACCAAAAAGGCTCCATTAAAGAGATCCGCTGTTTCTCCCCCTGTAGAACCCAAACCAATATCAAGAGAGGGATCGACGAGTTCTATCGGGTCGTCGAAATCAAACTTTTCCCAGAAGAGCAGAATCCCGAACGCTCCAAAACGAATAAGTCACGAAGATATACTGGCCGACATAGTGCTGGATGAAATGGTCGACACAGAACCCGAAGATCACATTAGACTCGGAGTCGGCAAAACTCGCCCCAATCGATAATTATGGAAAATTTTCTCCAGCGGATCTGCAACGGCTACTTTGTCCATATAACTGAAATGCACCTTCTGATCAAAAAATATGAACCAACTGCCACTGCTCTACAAGAAACCTATTTTAAGAACACTCACACACCATCTTTACGGAATTATTCTATATTCCGAAAGGATATCGCAGGCAAGCGCGCAAAAGGTGGTGTAGCTATTCTTGTTAAGAACACCGTGCTTCACTCTAATGTCCCTCTTCGATTAGATCTGCAATGTATAGCGATTAGAATTCACACTAACCAACTGGTAACGGTATGTTCTATTTATGTTCCACCCGGAGAATGTCTCAATTTCAATGAATTGGAGAATATAATATCTTCTCTTTCACGTCCTTTTATTATTGGCGGAGATTT
This sequence comes from Sinelater perroti, assembly GCA_036346155.1. Lineage (NCBI taxonomy): Eukaryota > Metazoa > Arthropoda > Insecta > Coleoptera > Elateridae > Sinelater > Sinelater perroti. Next base: position 3,933,047 of record JARFIY010000324.1, read on the forward strand.
TAACTGTCAAAATATCCTTTGGGGTTCTACTAACACTGACCGTAGGGGTAAAATAATTGAGAATCTCTTAGAAAGCAGAGATATATCTTTATTGGATACGGGATCACCCACGCATTATTCAGCTGCATATGGAACCTTCTCTTGGATAGATTTGACTCTGTGTCCCCTTCGCTATTAACTACTCTTCAATGGAATGTGCATGATGATTTGTGCGATTCTGATCATTTTCCACTGGTGATTTCTGATTTTCGCCATCAATCATCTAATACTAGAATGCCACGTTGGAAGCTCCATGAGACCGACTGGTCAGGTTTTGCTGGCAATGTTAATTTTGGAATAATGGCATTCGATAATGCCGAATTCGCAGTTCTACACCTAACATCGGCAATTATCGAGACAGCAAACTTTTTTGTCCCTAAAACTTCTAGCAATGCAAGTCGCACACCTGTTCCTTGGTGGAACGAACAAGTAGCAAGTGCTATTCGAGAACTAAAGAGAGCTCTTTACCCTCTCAAACGTCATCCGACCCCAGAAAATTAAGAGTCGTTTCGTATAAACCGCATCGAGGCCAAGCGTCTTATAAGAGAAAGCAAATGAAAATCTTGGATCGACCCACATGTCTCTACCATAAACAACAATACACCAGCGAAAGATGTTTGGAAAACAATCCAAAAAATTGGCGGTATAAGACGGTATGCCCCAATACCATGTTTGATAATGGACGATAAACTTATAAGTATGCCCGAACAGGTTGTTGAATGTCTTGTAAACAATTTTTCAAAATTATCAAGCTTTGAACATTACACTGAATTTTTCCTGAAACGCAAAGTAGAAGCAGAGCGACAACCACTGAATTTTCATTCAGATAACTCAGAATCATATAATACCGAGTTTACGATGGAAGAATTGAATTCTGCATTGAAGGACTGCCGCGATACATCACCTTGGCCGGACAACATCCATTATCAGTTTCTGAAACATCTACCTCATCATGCGCCCCAGTATGTACTTCAAGTATACAACCTCATTTGGCGCAAGAGTTAGATTTCTCATTTCTGGCGTCTCCCTATAATCGTACCTCTTTTTAAGCAGGGCAAACAATGCTCAGACCCATCTAGTTACCGACCTATTTCGCTTACAAGCTGTTTATACAAACTTTTGGCACGTTTGATAAACAGACGGCTTGTTTGGTATCTAGAAATCAACAATCTACTATATAACCAACAATGTGGGTTTCGTAAGAATCGTTCACTATCGATAATCTATCCCAACTACAAACAGCTGTATGTGATGCCTTTCTGAGGAAACAACACCTTGTAGCGGTGCTGTTTGATATTGAAAAAGCGTACGATACCACCTGGAGATATGCAATTTTAAAGCAGTTATACGAACGGGGTTTAAGAGGACGTATGTCATCCTTTTTGAAAAACTTTTTGTCAAATCGTACGTTTCAAGTGGAAATTGCGGGTGTTACATCTGCTGTTCATGGCCAGGAGAACGGTGTCCCACAGGATCAGTACTCAGCGTAACACTCTTTGCAGTAGCCATCAACGGAATTGGTAGTTGCCTAAGTACGGCAATAAGCAGCATGTTATATGTAGACGATCTACCTATCTATTTTGCTGGATCGTCACTTACAATTATTGAACGTCAACTTCAGCTTGCTATTGATAACATTGTTGCATGGATTGCTAAAAGCGGTTTTTGTCTATCAACTACCAAGACCTAGTGCATTATTTTTTCGCGAAAATGTGGCATATATCCAAATCCAAGAACAGATTCTCGTGCAACCGACGTGCCGATTTCTGGGCATGATCTTTGACAGGAAACTCACTTGGAGCTCTCATTTCAAAGGCGTGCGAAAGAATTGCTTTGCAATTTTAAACATTCTAGTAGTACTATGTAACACTAAATGGGGAGCCGATAGAACAACAATGCTTTGTGTTCATCAAGCTCTTGTTCTATCGAAGTTGGAATATGGTAACATCATATACGCATCGGTAAGTAAACTTGGTGATAATTTCGCTCCGAAAATAAATCCGAATTGGGTCTTTTCGAGGGAATAAAAATCACCAAAATTGAACCTAAGAGAAAGAAGTAGCAAGGAGAAGAGTGCTAGCAAAAAAAACAAGATCGGAATAACCAGGTTAGACTAGATAATAATCGATTTAAATCATAACCTATAAATAAGAGATAAACAAGAGTGACCTCCAATGCAGGGGGACACGCGTGCAAGCCCGGATAGGCAACACATCGTGCAAAGCACTGTTTAGTGAAAGGTATAAACATACAAACGAGGCTCCGAAAACACAAGTTGAAATGAGTAGCAGTGTGGAGGGAATGTTCAAACGAATAGAAGAGAGCATGAAAAATATGAATGGGGAAACTTGATTCAATAATGTTAGAGTTGAAACAAGTTAAAAGTGAAAATGAAGCACTGCGAAAAATAGTCGCAAAACAAGACACAAGGATCGATATGCTAGAGAGATCAGAAAAAAGAATGTCATAATAAAAGGAGTAAAAGACGAGCAGAAAGAAAATGACGAAGAGACCAAAAGAAAATAGCTACAATACTGCAGAAAATAGACGGGAACGTAGATATGACAGAGGACCTTGACCAAATAAGAAGAATGGGGAGATTCGCAGAGGGCAAGATAAGACCTATACTTATGAAACTAAACAAAGAGTCTACGAAATATTCAATGCTACAAAACGCGAAAAAACTCAAAGGTACGGATGTATGGATAGACGAAGGCTACAGCAAGGAAGTTCAAGAAAAACGTTAATAACACACATGAAAGAAGCGCGTAGCAAAGGACGCAGGGCTTTCATAAAATACAACACATTAATAGTCGAGGACGTACCATATAAGGTAAGCGATATAAAAAGAGTGGAAGAATCAGGAAAGGAGGGCAGCAGTGGAAGTAACTCACAAAAAAGAACAATAGCAGATAAGTCACCGGAGGGAGGCAGCTTCGAAGAACAGATGAAGAAAATAACACGTACGACACGAAAAAAATAATAAGAAAAGATAGGCTGTGTATAACGATGACGGAACTGGCAATGAAAACGGACAAGATTTAAAAAGTATAGAGCAAGGGGAAAGAGACATATACAAACGCCGGAACAACAAAATATGGAAACTAGGAACGTGAAATAGAAGAAGTATAAGAGGCAAAGAACAAGAGATAAACGACGAATTCAATCGGGCGAAAATAGATATGACATACTACTCCTACCGGAGACTAAGAAAAAAAGGAAAAGAGAAATGGAACTGCAGGACGGGAATCTGATAATCTACAGCGGAGTACCAGAACACGAAACAGCAGCAGCAGGGATAGGATGCAAGCTCAAAAAAGAACTAGCAAATAAAATAGGTAACTGGATGGGATGGTCCGAAAGAATACTCACAATGGTCATTACGCTTGGTAAAGAAGACAAAGTAACGGTAATAGAGGTGTACGGACCCAACGACGACAATACTAAAGCAGAAAAAGATAAATTCTGGGAAGACTTAGGAAGGGCAACAGACAGCAGTAAAGGAGAAATATATATATCGCGGAAGATTTCAACAGAAAAGTAGGGAGAAGGAAAAATGGAGCGGAAAAAGTAATAGGAAAATACGGTGAAAACATAAGAAATAATAACGGAGATAGATTAATAGACTTCTGCACAGTGTACAACCTAATAGTGACAAATACATTTTTTGAACACAAAGATATACATAAATACACCAGACAAAAACCAACGGCAGGAGAAAAATCTATAATAGACTGTGTTAGTAGAGAAGTAGAAGAGGAAGCTCATTAAAGACGTGAGAGTTAAGAGGGGCGGAAATATGCAGTAATCACTTTCTACTGGAAGCAAAAATTAAAAATTCGAGGACTGAAAATTTAGAAGATCAAGGAGATAGCAACCGAAGCCAAGAAATATTAAGAACGTACAAATTGAGGGACCAAGAGGTGGCGCGACAATATGCACAAATGGTAGACAGACTAACAGAAGAAGAAATGACAATACAGAACAGAATCATGGCAGAAATTTAAAGAAATACTTACACAAGCAGTGATAAAAATATTTGGAACTAGTAAACAAAGAAATGACTAACACAAAAGGACGAGCTAGTGGACCGAAGAAATAAAAACACAGGTACAAATAAAGAAAAAAGTATGGAGAGAATAATTGGCAAACAGAACAGAAAAAAAATACAATATATGCAAAGAACAAAGAATAAAAGTGAAAAATATGGTAATTGAGGGTAAGGAGAAAGTATGGCAAAATTCGGGAGGAAGATGGAAGAAAAGAGTAGACAAAACCAAAAACTCTTTTAAAAAGTACTAAACACATTAAGAAAAGGGAAAACAAAAAGACTAACAAGGGTGAAAAACAAGCAGGGGGAACTAACGAAGGCCAGTAAAGAAACGATGGACAGATGGAAGGAGTACTTTGAGGAGTTACTGGAAGCAGGAACAGAAGAAGACAATACAAATATAGAAAGAGAAAAAGAAAGTACCAGAAATGAACAGACCGAAGATGAAGACATGATCACTAGAGAAAAGATGGAAGAAGCTATAAAAAAGTTAAAGAATGGGAAAGCCCCGGGTTACAATAAGGTTACATCGAAAATGGTTAAAGAAATTGGTGAAAAGGGGAAGAAATGGTTGCTGGAAATATATAACAAATCTTGGAGAGAGCAAAAAATACCGCAAGACTGGGAAATAGATCAAATAGTGCCCACACACAAACAAGGTGATAACAAACAGTGTGACAACTACAGGGGCATAACAATGCTTAGTACCCCACTCAAAGTCTACGAGCGGATATTGGAATTAAAACTTAGAAGAATAACAGAACAGACACTGGAAGAGGCACAGAACGGCTTTCGCAAAGGAAGAAGCACACAAAATCGTATATTTACCATCAAAGAAATAAGTGCAAAAAGATTACAATACAATAAAAAGACATTCTTAGCATTCCTTGATCTTAAAAAGGCGTTTGACAAAGTCCCCAGAAAAGAAGTATGGAAAAGCTTAAAGAACAAAGGGGTAGAGCCAAAGCTGTGCAGAGTAATCAAAGGCTTATATAACAACACTAGAAATATAGTCATAAGTAATAAAAACAGTTCCACGGAATTTAAAACGGGAAGAGAGCTGAGACAGGGAGGAGTGATGAGTCCAACACTATTTAATCTCTTCATGGATGAAATAATAAAGAAATGCCAACTAGAATCCATGAGAATGCTAGTAGGAAATAGAAAACTTCAGCCAGTTTATATATTTTATATGTATATATATATATATATATATATATATATATATATATATATATATATATATATATATATATATATATCAGAGTGCGCGTTCTCAGACGACGTGGTACTCATAACGGAAAATGAGGTAAACCTACAGAGAAACCTAAACATATGGAATAACATACTGACAGAAAACAAGATGGAAATAAAAACGGATAAAACAAAAATACTAGTGATAAGCAAAGAAAGGCAAAACACAAAGATAAACATTAATAACAGACAAATAGAACAAACACAGAAATTTAACTATCTGGGAGCGACTATAGACGAACAAGGCAAACAAGAAGTAGAAATAACGGAAAGAATGGAGAAAACAAACAAACAATTCCAAATGATGAACAAGTCGTTTATAAGTAAGAGGGAAGTGTCGCGAGAAGCAAAAGTGAGAGTGTTTAAAACAATATTCAGACCAATATTGACATATGGAGCTGAATCATGGGTAATGTCGAAAAGGATGAAGAGAAAAGTGGAAGCAGTCGAAATGAAGTTTTTGAAAAGAATAAGAATAAGAGGAGTGACACTTAGAGATAGGGTAAGGAGTACGCAAATTAGAGAAGAGCTGAAAATAAACCCGGTGACAGAATTTTTAGAAAACCGACAACTCATCTGATGGGAACACATGCAGAGAATGGATGAAAAGAGAAAGCTGAAACAAATATGGAAGGCAAAGACCATTGGCAGAAAAAATAGAGGTAGGCCACAAGAGAAGTGGGATAAGACGATAGAGAAAATACTGGTAAAAAGAGGCAAAACATGGACGGAAGCGAAAGTGTTAGCCCAAGAAAGAAAACGAGGACGGAAATTTGTGTATTGTGAACAACGCGAGTGAGGTAACTGACAGAGATAAATGAAAATACACAAGTGAGTGATTAAGATAAGAATTCTGATTATATAACCCTACGTCAATTGGTAGAAGGGTTCTTGATTAAATAATAAAAAATAATAATAATATACGCATCGGTAACTTTTTCTATCTTACGCTATTTAGACACCATCCACCTTACGGGAATCAGACTAGCAACAGGAGCCTTTCGCACTAGTCCTTTAGACAGCCTCTATTCCGAGTCTGGCATATATAGTCTTGAAACCAGACGTCAACGTGCTTTAGTTTCTTACCTAGCGAAACTCTCTGCATTGCCAAAACATCCATGCTTTCGTATCTGCTGTCGGCCATCATACGTAGCGCTATACCGAGTGTGCACCCGAGCACACCACGTCCTATCGGTATACGGTTTATAGAACTTATGAATCATCTAATTATAACTTTGCCTCGGTCGTATAATGCCGTGCCTCCTTGGTTTATACCTCGTATCAAAGTAAATACGACACATACCTATTTTGAAAAGCATGGAACTTCGCCAGCTATTATTAGGTTGGAATTCTTTAAACTGTTGGAGCGCAATATCGGGAATATGATAGTCTACACTGATGGATCTAAGAAAGATTTTCAAGTTGGTGCTGCTTTGGTTGACAAGAGACTTGAAGAATTGCACAAACTTAATTCAATCAGCAGTATTTTTACCGCCAAACGTCTTGCTATTATGAAAGCTTTAACTTCATTTTACAAACGCCAAAAGGACGTCGTGATATTTTCGGACTCTTAGTGTCCTTTTCATCCGCTTGTTATAAAAATCCACCAGCTAATATATAATTTTTATCGTCGAAAATTAAGAGTCCAATTGGTCTGGATTCCAAGTCACATAGGAGTCAGAGGCACTGAGCAAGCAGATGACGCAGCGAAGCGTGCTGCTCAAAACGGAACTGATCTGGATATCATAACAGCTGACGATATGAAATCTTACCTCAAAAACAAAACATTGGAGAAATGGACGAATTATTGGAGAGACAACAAGCTTAGAGCTATCAAAGAAGATATTACAGTATGGGGTTCGTCTAGGCGGGAATCTCGCAGGCAGGAGGTCGTTTTGACCCGAATTCGTATTGGTCATTGTCTAACGACACACAGATATTTACTTTTTGGAGAAGACCAACCGTTTTGAGGCACATGCGATACGGCACTGACAGTTGCACATTTACTTTTAGAATGTGTGCAATTTAGGGAAGAACGTCAGGAAGTTGGCCTGACTCAAATATCTCATCGATTTTGAAGGATAGCCCAGAAGGGTTGACAATCTATTTCGCTTTTTGGATAGGGCCAACCTCACTCGCTTCATCTAGTTATAATTTTATGTATTTGTAGAGAATGTGTTTCTGTCCGCATCTATTTATTTTATAATTAAACATTATTGTTGTCTATACTTCACTGAGTATCTACATAAATTTGGCAATGTCACAGGACTGTTAGCACTTTGTTTATGGCGTCCAAAGACCCGACGACCGAGTTGCTACAATTTATTGGAGTTTAAAAATTAAACATTATGTTTATCTGTTTCTTGTTAGGGGGTTATACACAACGGTTGGACTGTTAAAGTCTTAAAAATTTAAACAGAATGCAGCATATATTTTGTCTATCTGTACGGGTATCTGCAGACCTGCAGTAAATTGTTCCTTTTTGTTTTTCTGACGCTTTAGTGAAACTCGGTAACGCTTCCGCAATTTATTTTCTTAAGCTAGTGAAACAAGTCTTTGGCTTTCAATCATTTGTTTTAATTATCAAACAAATTCAGTCCAAATATTAGACCTGGTACTATATCAGTTCTGTAACATGACAAAGCTCATTTACAGTGAAATTGACAAACACAGATAGCATTAATGGCAGAGCTGTATGTCAGTAATGGACGCTAGATAAGTTGTGACGGAACAGCTGATGGACTTCCATAGGTTACACAAAACAGTAAATGCCGACTATGCTACCTTCTCAATATAGACTTTCTAGTCATAGACGTAGATATTGGGATAGACAGATAGATTTTCAAAGAATCTTCTGGTCGAAGATCTTTTCACCGTATTTCTCTTAAAATCGATACTTACCCTCTACCTTTTGCCTCACTCTTCTAAATAGTCAAATTTCTCCTAAGAGTATTCTTACGCCTTCTGGCTATTATAATAAGAAGACGTGGTTCAAATCAAGAAAGACACCAAACTAAACCTGAAAATTTTTGTCGGACTATAAGCGTTACCTTGAACACTGAGCCATAATGCTAATTTAAATACGCCCAATGGTACTGTGTCCCTAGTTCTTCATAAAACCTTTGGAATTCTTTCCATTAGTCCAAAACTCGTCGAATGGTGATGGATAAATCAGGGCCAGTGTAAAGTCCGCCGGATTGTTTATTCCACAAACTTTCCCAACCTCAACCAGGCTCTTTAAAATTGAATAGAATAATGATGGTTATGCGAACAAACACCTTGTTTAAGGGAGCCTTGAAATACATTCGGGTATTTGTACAACTTGGCTGTTAAGGTAAATTAAAGGATCTTTTTGTAGGGAGTAGTTTTTGGAGATTTCCGGAACTCTTAGCACGTTATACCAAGCAGTCTTCAACTTGAATATCATCCTCTAATTCCACTCTAGCTTTACCAAAAAGCCCTATCTTTCTAGTTTGTGATTTCCAACATTTCAAAAGGTCGATGGGTGATGATTGGATAAAAAAATCGAGTCCCATTCAAATCTTATAAAATGCATTTAAATAAAATTAAAATAATTATCGTTGCTATAGACCGTCGGTTAAGATTCTTAACCTTGTCTTTGGTGATGTGGATGTTTTTTTGCAAATAGTTAGTCTAAAGCACCTGCTCTTTTAAGTTCCGTTGCGGTTTTAGCTTTTATACTTTTGACTTGAGTCTACCTTTAACCAACTCACTCATTGCTGAAGATACAAGAGATTTCCTACCTGTTGAAGAGTCTAGATAAAGTGAATGGAGATGACTTGGATAGAAGCAAAATGATGATGATGGATTACATGGAAACGAGGAGAATTGAACTAGGAAATGAAGTAGATGGTCAAACGATAAATTAAAAATCAAAGTAAAAAAGAAGAAAGAGCAGACATGGCAGAATAGGAAAATGAAAATAGAGCAATTTATAATTAAAAATGAGGCGAAGTTAAGAAAGAAGTAATAAGACAAAATTGAGAAAAAGATTAAACATATAACATACAAAGGAAGTTTTAGAAAACAATAAGAAATTTAAGAAGTGATAAAAAGAGGAAGAATCTAAAAAATGAAGGAGTGAAGGTGCAAGTAAAAGAATGAAAACCTAAAAGACAGAAATAGACAAATAACAAAAGAGAAAAGGTGTGGACCAAAAAAATTAACATTCTGCCTCTGATTGTAATCAATTATAATGCCCACAACATATTTTTTCTATTATATCACTTTCTGTTATCAATGTAAGACCGAAGGTTTTAAAGTGAGCTTTAAAGTGTCCCGTTTTGATTTGACTGAAAACGATTAGGCCATATGGCGCAGTATCAACAATAAAAAAAATTTCAATGTTTGGTGAGGCACCAAATGAATAAAAAGTCATATTTTCTACTATTAATATTTAGTTAGAGTTCTTCGACTTTTATCGAACATATCTATACTTTTATCATATTATTACGACAGTTATTGGCCATGAAGGTTCTTATAGCAGAGTCCAGTAAAAAGCACGTACAGTATTTTGGTACTTTTTCTTCTTTTCATATTTTGGCTTTCTTTTAAAAGCTAAACATATCTCTAATTGACTTGTTCCATTAAATTTTCTTAACTTGTTTTTTCTTTTTTGTCTTTTGTTTTGCTTGTTTTGTAATGTTTTTAATGGTTGGGAGAGAACGTCATTCATTTTTCGATTGAATAGTCTTGATATTTTATTTTTTTTCATATACCAATCTTTTAATCTTTGCCTTTATAATTTCTTCTTTTTTAGGTTCTAAAGATGATAATTTTTTATCTTGAAGTCGCTTATTCTATACTTTTTTGGTTATTAAAATATTTTGCCTTTATTTCTCTATCTATTCCAACGTCAAATAATCAATATGGTGAAATACTTAGGTTACTGTGTCGGTTTTTTCATAATTTGAAGCCTAAGAGTTAGCTCCAAACCCATTTTCGATATTCTAACAGATTTATTAACAAAAAACATAAAGTGACATAAATATTAGTAAAAAAGCTCAAAACCACCCAACAGCTTTTATTATAATTCCACGTTTAGTTTCATTTTTTATTTCTTTCCGTGTCAACACACGATGAAAAAAAGAAAGAAAGAAAAAGGCTTCTTCTCTTTATTAAGTGGAATTAAATAAATAAATTAATTTAATTAATTAATTAATGAGAGAAATACCATAGCTCGCGAGGTTACACCCTGTAGGTAGATTTGTTCTCCACCATACCATACCTCCACTATACTCCTACCATACCTATCACAGATGGCGGAAGCAAATAGAAGGATCGAATTGAGAGACTTTGGGAGTTAGTGTTCAACCAATGTGTTCTGTCTATACTGACGTATGCGACAAAGATTTGGCTGTTTACCAAAACTACCGGGCCAAAAATGGCCTGACCAGTTGTTTCCTTTGTGAGTATGCTGGATGGCATTTTATTGAGAGAACCTACAATACACTGACTCAAACAGTTCAAGTTTTTAGTTGTGCAATAATTGTTGAGTCAAACGAAAAAAGAATAAAAACAAAATTAAAAAGAAAGACGCAGAAGGACATACAGCATTTCTAAAGTGGTAACAAATATGGGATGTGTTGAGGAGAGAAGGTAAAAGACACACAACCGTAGAGAACCTCCATTGGAAGTAAACATTCCAATGGAGAAAGTTATTGCTTCGACATTAGCTATTCGCACTTACAAAATGCGCACTAAAAATGCTAACAGATAGCAAATCGTTAATTGCTTTCGGACACGGAAAAAGGGTTACGAAATGAAACCCAGTGAGAAATGGAGCAGCGAAATTATGTATCCAGACTTGCTCTAGAAATTGTTCGGCGTCTATTGGAAAGTAATTAAAACGTTTCAATGAGTTGCTTCGCCGCGCTGCCACTCAACGCTTTGTTTAAAAAGCCGACGAAGTTGATTATTTCTGCCTCACTTGCTCTCATTATGTGATTTTTTACTTTTCATTCTCAGCAAGTCCAATGATATGTTTTTTCTTAAACAGAGGCGACGGCTGCTTTTTGAAAGGTACACAAGATCATTTGTTGTGAGAATACCAAACCTACCTTTAATCTGCTACTTTTCATCTACCATGCAGACTTTGTCTTGATCTTTGGACCATATCGATTGGTATAGCTGCAGATAACCTTAAGTATATTAATATTTATAGGTACAGTTGAAATTTTAAATAGTCTCAAAATAGTCATCTACTCTCAAGCCTAGAGAATATTCCGGCTGTGATGCTACTCCATCTTGGTGGAACCATAGTCTCAGTACCAAATTGCTCATGTAGGTTTTACTTCGCTCTTCGGACTATGTTGATTGGTACAGCTGCAAGTGTCAAGGTCTCTAAGTTTAATTTTGTGCATTTGAGACTTTAAAAAATGCTAGAGAAAATAGTCGCTTGAACCATAACTATGCAAAATCTACTTCGACTCAGTCTTGAGGCAAAAACTTTTTTAACATCATGTCAGACACCGCATCTGACTGCCTACTTTTTTACCAAAATATAGCTCTACCATTCCAAACCTTGCTATGCCAAACAGAGCACGTGGTCTGTGTAGTGAATGCATATGAAACATAATGTCATGAGAATATCAAAGATGTAAAAAAAGCTAGAGTCAAATAACTGAGAAGATAAACAGATGAAAACTTACAAAAATTAAACTTTTTGCTTCAAAAAAATTGCGACAAACTCTTCCCGTTGAATGGAGCAACAGAAGTGATCGACTTTTCCCAAAAAATTATATGTGGTGAGAGATTCGATTCTTTCAGATCACTAGCAAATGTAGATGTCACTATAGTTAACTACCCATTCCCAACACCAAGACTGTCTTTGGTATCTTACTTTTTGTCTACTTTGCAGACTTTGCAGATTTTGCAGACTTTTCTTCTCTTCTTGAACTGCTGCACCACACCAGACAGTAACATGTGGACTATGTAGTGGTTAAACTTGCAACTGAAAAAATAAGAGACATTATTTGAGTAATGAAAGAATGTAGGAAAAAACCTGCACTTGAAAAAGAGTCGACTATTTTTCTAAAAAAGAAATCAAGAAAGAAAACGAAAAAACAGATAGAACTACGTTATAAGGAGTTTCCTCAACTATTCTTTGAACTCGTTCCAGTTGTGAAAAAGTCGATAACATTTCTCTAAATACTTTCTATGGACGCACAGGTTTCCTAGTATTGATCTGCATTTGAAGCATCAATTGGAAACGGCTTGGTCTCACTTTTGAAGAGTTTTAGAGCAGCACAAATATAACTTAGATCCTCTCAATGTATCTAATTTATCTCAACCTTCCTACAGGAAGCTGAAAACATTTATTCGAGAGAGCATAGATTTAAATTGTTTAAATTGCTGGTTTCACCTTTTGAGTCGCTCTCCCCAAAGTTGTTCTCCAGTATTCTTTTAGACAGAAGCTTGGGTATTGCAATATAATCATCGTCGACCATCTCCTTAGAATTCTTTCAGGAAAAACTCCAAAAAGCCGACTCGTCTTTAGTGAATAAGCGAACTTTATCTTCGAAGGCTTTTGACTAACTTTTCCTATTAAATCGGATGACGGAAAAGATTCTACCGTAGAATTCTACCTAAAAAAAATTGACCCTTTTTACCCAAAGGGTTGATTTTGCTTCTGAAAATCTTTGATAACCTTTTTCTAGTAAAACGGATAGCGGATGTGGCGTTACAGTTGGATTTGACCCCCTCAGCTCACTCATATCATACGGGTCAGTAGATCAGGGGAAGATATCTTTGCATCCTAAGTTTTTCTAACATCTCCATCCTTCGTTGTTTTTATTCCACACCTAAAAGAAAAGTTCTGTTTTAAGAAGAACATTTGTGACAAGAAGCTTTTTAGAAGAGATTTTTGCATCTTATCTTCTTTTCAGCTTAGTTGCAATGTGCAGGTCACTGAAGGGCTATCTTTGCAGAAGAAATATCTTTGCAACCTATCTTACAGCAGCCGGAAGCAGAAATTTCCCTAACATCTTGGTTTATCGTTACTCTAGTATACCTGAAAAAAGTTTTTTTGTTATCGTCTCAAATAAACTTCAACGCAAAGGCAAGATCTTACGAAAGTAGTCTTTCTTTGGTGGAAAAATTGATTTTATTTCTGAAGACTTTCGGAAAGCTTATCACGTAATGTTCAAACTTTATCTTATTAAGCGTATTTATGGTAAGAGGTTTTACTGATAATATAACTAATATCAATGCAGAAATAGTCTTACAGCAGTCATATTTTTACTGTGAAAATTGACTTTGTTTAGACAAACTCTTTCTGATACTAAAAGTGACAAAGTTGAGCAACTGGACCTTTTCAGAAGATATTTTTGCATTTTTTCGTCTAGAAGTCGAAAGCAGAAGAAAGAACATCTCCGTTCTCGATTACTCTTTTTCCACAATTAAAAGAGTGTTTTGTCATGGTCCTAAACAAGTATTTGGACAGAAGCAAACATTTTACGGAAGCCAACCTCGCTTTACTCGAAAGGTCGATAAAACATCTGAAGATTATCAACTCTTCTTGCTAAACCAAATAGCAGAAGCGACGTCACGGATAAGTTTTGTCTCAAGAAGAATGTTTGTAGTAGAAGATTCTAAAAATCGGAAACATAAATCTTCCTTTTAGTTGCTCTTTTTCCATAACTCAAAGCGATACTTTCTCGCTTTCCAGGAAGAAGTCTGTTTTGATTAGGCAGTGGATTGGACATTCTTCTGCACCACAACTTGAAACTTGAGTTAATTTTGCCATTATTTTCTTTTAAAACAAAAATGCTAGTTACCAACTAACAAACACTTACTGAAGCATCAAATAAATCGTTTTTTAAGTTGTAATGACCTCGGATACCAATCGTATCAATTTAGACCATCACTATTGACAAGAGCTAAAGCAAATTTGTTTACAGTTGAAATCCGTATATCCGTCCAATTATACATAAGGATGAGTCATTTCATTAGCCAAAAAGATGATTAATAAGCTGGAGATCAAGTGGTTCTTCCACTGTAACTGTAAAAACATCCTTGGACAAATTTATGGTGCACTAGATCGCCAATATTTTAGACATCATAAATTGACCTTCATACAGAGCGGATTTGTTTGATCTTTCTGGTCTTGTATACCCAGATGCCTTCCATTGTAACCACACTTTTTTGTTTCAGAACTGTATCAATAAACTAATAATTCACTTTTCTTGCTGCTGTTGGATGAGACTGGAACCCTTGGTTTTTTCAAGATTTGTACTGCTGTTCCTTTATATCCTCCATTTTAGATTGAAACAAAGGAAGAACAGTGACATTACCTTAAGATGTTGCGCATCTACTTGCACTTGCGCTATTGTACAAGTTACATAATATGGGACATATCTCCTCCTTTATAAACTACCTAACCGAGAAATATTTGCAGTATGTGACGGTGCTCCATCTTGTTGAAATCATAGCCGCTTGAGCTCCGTTCCGCAATGGTAGTTTTTAAGATAAAATGTTCTGTAACATCATGTCAGACACCAAACCTCTCTATGGTCTCTTACTGCCCATCTTCTTCACAGGAATATGATTCTATAATTTCAAAACTTGTTACACCACACTAGGGAGTAACGTGAACTATGGATTGGGCGCAGGTAAAGTAGCTTGGGATTGGATTATAAGAATATCAAAAACTGTAATATTTTTAGGAAATTAAATGCTTGCGACTGTTACCTGGACCCGATTTCGCCAGGCTGATGTTGCCTGATGTTGCCTGACCCGGGATTTTTCGGGCAACACAAAGACCCCTCTTGGAATTTATAATCCCAAGGAATGTTACCTGAGGCCTACCATGTGGCGCCGTGTGCAGGAATGTTACCTGAGGCCAACTTTATAGCGCCGTGTGCAACATCCGGATTCTTCTGCTACCGCGTCGCGTCGTGCCAAGCGGTTCCGAGTCGGTCCGAATCGGTCCGAACGCCACCGACGATAGCCGCCACGGCATTTACCAACCAGGGCAAGGGCGCCGGCGCATTTTCCAATCAGCGCAAAGGTGTCAACAGCGTCCACCAATTTTCGCATCCCCCAACGGGCTCAGCGTGCTTCCACCCTGAACTCTGCACCCCACCAGCAGAGTGAGGCACGAGCTGAGCCCTTAAAACCTGAGCCACCAAATAATTCGCGCTCAGTCGTCAGCCCCTTGCGAAGTAACCATCAAGTGTCATCAGGTGAGTCCCTTTTGGCTCCTTTTGCTGCTCGCCGCCCGGATGCTGCTCGCCGCCCGGATCTGCTGCTCGCCGCCCGGATCTGCTGCTCGCCGCCCGGATCTGCTGCTCGCCGCCCGGATCTGCTGCTCGCCGCCCGGATCTGCTGCTCGCCGCCCGGATCTGCTGCTCGCCGCCCGGATCTGCTGCTCGCCGCCCGGAAATGCTGCTCGCCGCCCGGAAATGCTGCTCGCCGCCCGGATCTGCTGCCGCCGGATCTGCTGCTCGCCGCCCGGATCTGCTGCTCGCCGCCCGGAAATGCTGCTCGCCGCCCGGAAATGCTGCTCGCCGCCCGGAAATGCTGCTCGCCGCCCGGATCTGCTTCCGCCCCTGCTGCTCGTTGTCCGGCTCCGCCATCGGCCCCGCTGCTGCACTTAGCTCGCGGCCCGTTTCAGAGCATACAGTAAGCCCCGACGCTTCGTTTTTTTTAGCCTTTCGTGCCCCACGCGTTGTCGCTCGTAGCGTCCCGACGCCCGATTTGTCACCGCCCGGGCAGAGAAAGATAAGAAACATGGTTTGAGTAATAAAAGCTTGTAAGAAAAAGAGAAGCTTTCCAGCATTTGCCATTGTACTCTTAATAGCCATTGGGTGGTTCCTTACAACGCTACCTCCTACTCGAGTACGATAAGATAGGAAAAACGTTTGCTAATCTTTATGACACACTTTTAACAGTTGTAGTTATCCCAAAAACCACCATCCGAAAATAAGAGATCGACTATCACTGCAAAATCAAAAGATTTTGTTCTCACCATTAATATTAAAGTGGATAGCATTTCCTGTAAACACGCAGGCTTTTCAAAATTAATGTTTAAAGTCTGGATCAATATCACAAACCTGTGCGTTCACAGCAAATATTGACAAAATGTCATCGGCAACTTGTCCGCTCAACTCTTAATTCATCTAATTTATCTCAACTATCTTAACGCTCCTGCAGAATGCAGAAGGAAACTTATTTAAGAGATTTTTTTACTTTGCAATTTGAATTACCACTCCTACTTTTAAAATCATTTGTTCTTGAAGTTACCATGTAATATTCTTAGAGGCAGAATCTTAGATGTTGTGAAATAATCGTCGTTGGCCATCTGCAGTGCTCAGTGCTCTTCTCGTTTATCGATATCACTGAAAAGTCAACCTGGTGGCTTTTAGCAAACTTTTCTTATTGCATTGGATGGCAGAAGAGATACTCCAGTCAAACTTCGTCTTAAGAAAAGCAATTATAGAAAGAGATTTAATATTTTTATCTCGGTAAATGAGGAAATATCTTCGTATCCTATTTTTTAGAAGTTAGCCGCAGAGGTTTGCTTAGCATCTTTGTTCTTCTTTGTTCTTAATCCATAAATGAAAGCAGAAGGTTCTGTCATACTCTCCATATGTGTAGGAAAATCTTAGAACTGTCAATTTTTAACTGAAAATGTTGGTTTTACTTTCGAAGACTTTTGACAAACTTTTGCTTTTTAACCCCAAACGAACACAGTAGGAATGTTTGTGGTATAATATTTAACCCTTTCAACTCAACTCACAACATTTAGGTCAGTAAAGGAGACATCTTCGTATCCTATCCTCGGAAGTCGGAGACAAAATTTTCTAATATCTCCATAACTGAAAGATTCTGGCATTGCCATAAATTTTTCTGAAAATGACCTTCCTTCACTGGAAAGATTGATTTTTTTCTGAAGAATTTTGACAAGTTCTTCCTGTTAAACCGTGTGACCGAAGTGAGGTTACAGTCGAATTTCCTCCAAGAAAAACATGTATGGTACGAGATTTAACTCTTTCTGTTCACCTCCAACATGTAGATCAGTGAAGGAGAGGATATCTTTCTATCCTATCTCTTGGAAGTTGAAAACAGAATTTTCTGACCTTTCGGTTCTCTGTAACTCTTATTCCGCTCCTAAAAGAAGAAGTTTCTCGAAATAAATATGAAAGCAGAGGGAAAATCTTTTCTTTGCTGGAAAAATGCTTCCTATTAACTTGGATAGCGGAAGAGATGTCACGGATGAACTGTCTCAAGCAGAACATTTGTAGTAGCAGATTTGACCATTTCCGATCATTCTCAAACTTCAGATCAGTGAAACTTTCTTTACTGTAAAAACAAATTTTCCTTTTAAAGGTTCACCGAACTGTTCCTATTAAAACAGACAACATTGAGGTCGAGCTTTTTTTTGTAGAAAGGTTTTTACATATGAAAACTTTAGACAAATTCTTCCTGTTAAACTGGATTGTGGAAATAACATTAAGGTCAAGCTTCACTTCGAGAAAAACGTTGGCAAAAGATAAATTTGCATCCAATCAAAAGAAGAAATTTTTCTAACATCTCCGTTCTCTTACTCCTATTCTATACCCGAGAAAGAACTGTTCATAGTCCCAAACAAATATTAAAGCAGATGCAACTCTTTCAAAAGTCGACCTTTCTTTGCTGGAGAGATAGACATCACTTCTAAAGAGTTCTGACAAACTCTTTTTGTTAAACCAAATAAGGGACGTCACGGTTAAGCCTTGCTTCGAGAAAAACGTTTATGACAAGAAATTTGATTCTGTAAGCTTGCAATATGCAAATTAGTGAAGCGGAAGATATCTCTGCGTCCTACCATATAGAAGTTAGAAGTAAGAATTTCTCCAATATCTTCGTTCCTCACTCCTAAAAGGGGAATATTAACGCAGAGACAAAACCTTTCGAAAGTCGATCTTTTTTTACTAAGAAAATTGATTTTACTTTTGAAGACTTTCGATGACTTTCGATAAACTCTTTCCGTTAAATTGAATACCAGAAGTGACGCTATGGTCAGTTTGTGGTTTGATTCTTTCAGCATACGCGGAACATTTCTGTTAAGCCAGATAGCAGTAGAGAAGTTTCTGTCGGCTTTGTCTCTAGAAAAACTTTTGTTTGATGCTCAGTCGCATCATGAAGGTTAGTAAAAGAGAAGATATCAAGAACACAAATATTTCTATCATGTCCGATCTGCACTACATTTATTCCACAAATGAAAAAAGAATGCAAACAGGAAAAGTCACAAACAAGACCCGACGAACTGTTTTGTTGTCTAAGGAACCAAAAACCATTGTTGATACAAAGTGTTACCATGATGCAAAACTGTTTTCTGCAAACAGCATCTCGAAAAAACTAATTCGCTAATTCGCGGTGTTCTAGAACGCCATAATTGTGACAAGGACTGGATCTTTGCTGACTTGGTCTTGAAGATCCCGGCGAATTCCACTGCGATGACATTTGCTTTCTTTGAGGATGGTATCTGTAAACCCATAATTGAACCTTCTTGTTGATGTTGGAAAATAATATAGGATTCTTGATGAGAGTTTCTTCAAGTTTTGTGTAAAAGATCAGGCCACTGTGTTTTTGAACTTCTGTGAAAAGCCTGGAATAAAACTTTGCCGACAGGCGCCCCTATTTGTAAAATCCAGTCATATAAACCAATTGAAATATCTGTTTTTGAGAACAGGACTGTAAACACTTTTAAAGACATTCAAGTTGTGGTGATCCTCAATATTGCATACATCTTTTCAAATCAACAGATTAACAGCTTCTTTAGAATCGCCATTTTACATTGAAAAACTGAAAAACAACGACGTCATTCTATGGTGTTGCCATATCTACTGGTCACATGATGTCTAAAACTTTTTATTGCCATTTTGAGTAAAATATAAAAAATAAAAATACTTCTAAATACTGAAAAGTCGGAAAAAGGGCTGAAGAGAACTAAATAAAACAATGGCTCATCTTGAATTGGACCATTCTTAGGGGATTTTTTTGGTCATTATTTGGGATCGAGCTACCAAAATGGGAGTTATTGGGAATTTGAAAGAATTGAGGACTAAATTTGTCCGAAATAATTCAAAATTGGATAATGAGCAAAATGAAGAGTTATGTGGGATGAATATAAAACACCAAACCAAGTTCCGTGCTTGGAGTTGCACTTCCTCCTTTGGAGTCATCGTTCACCATATTGTGACACGACTTTGGTATTTCACACGACAAACTTATTTACCAATATCATAAATCGCAGATTTGATCTGCAAGCCAGAACGATTTTTTTATCGACAACTTGTGTGTACTAAAAAATCATCTTTGTTAACGATCATCTCTCAAGTGACTTAGTAGGTTTTGAAACAACCATAATGTTGCTTTTTTGAACTCTTTACAGTTGTTTTATTCCTTGGGCTTGAACTGACGTTTAATAGGATAAAAAGCGCCTTATTATTGTTGTCCAAATATTCGAAAACCAACGCAGGTACCAATATATTTGGAGTTTACTCTCCAACTCTTAACCAAAAATTTTTGGTCACAGTTGGACAGGGAGTAAAAGCTGGCTCAAGTTTCATGTAGGAATAATGTAGGAATAACTCCTATACCGAAGAACACTACCATAGCAAAAATCAATTGTTTTGATTTTACTTCACTGTTGTATTGCATTCTTTCGTTTCTGATTTGACTTTTCAACACCATAACCAACTTTTTGTAGATCAATCAACAGGAAATGCTAACTTCTTCATCTATAATTAATATGACAAACTGAATAGCATTTGTCTTTTAGAAGTAAATCTAGATGGCGTGATCATTTTGAGGTAATGCCATCAAATAACAGTCAGGGTAGACTGCTATCAATTTGCTGATTTAAAGAATGTATTGCAATAGAAAATTATTTATTGATCATCTTTATTCATGACAACTCCAACCATGTAAAGGTGCCAAAGGAGCCAGAAAAGCTTATGTTCATATTTAGTTAGGAATTCTTCTGGCGCGCACCATATTTACTAGACAGAGCCATTTTAACTTCTTCTTCTTCCTTCTTGTTTTCCAATTATGCCTTACAGCGTTGGGTCCTGTATCAATTTGCTGTAACGGTTTAGTTCCTTGCCACTCTTCTATCTCATTGATGTTTTCCTTCTTCATTTTCTTTCAAGCTCATGGTTTTTCTCTTGTTTTCTTTCCCTCTTTTCTCATTTCGCATATTGTTTTGGGGTATCTATCAGTCTACATGCCGTACCATTTTAGTTGTTTTTTCTTTATTTAGTTTATCACTGATTATTGGTTTCTCCTTTTTAAGTATTGGAACTACTATATTGCTCTTCCAGTCTTTCGGTATTGTTGGCTAACCCATGCTTATTGGAAGATTCTCTTTAACCATCTGTGTTATCTCTTCTTACCTCTTGAGTAGTTCTGGAGATATCCGTCTTTTTGAGGCTTCTCCGTTCCGTATCGTCTTCTTCAATTCCATATTCTAGTATTTCTAGCCTTTCCTCTTCTCTTCCTGTTTCTATTTCTATTTTCTACTTCTCAATTCTTGATTCTTTCTTCTTTAAATTTGTTTATAGAGTGATTACGCCAGGCTTGTAAGATCCCTTTTGTTATGGCTTCAAGCCTTCCTTGTAAGATCCCTTTTGTTATGGCTTCAAGCCTTCCTTGTAAGTTTAGGATATTTCATAACGCCTTTTTTCTGTTGCTTTCCAGTCTTTTAATTATATTCCAGAACTGTTTTCTATGTAGTTCTTCTCTATTTTCCAGAATTTTCTCTTCGCTTGTTTCGCGGTTTTGTATGTAGTTTGTTTTGTCTTGTTCTGTGTTTGATCTTTCGAATCTGCTCCATGCTTCCTTTTCTCTTTGATTTTTGTTTTAACTTTTTTATTCCACCGACTCGTTCTCTTCTTGTGGTTTATTTGTGTGATTTCGCAGTTTTCCCGGGCCGTTTAGAGTATGACTTCTTTAAAGTTATTCCATTGGTCGTTGAGGTATGTAATGCAATAGAAATTTTGAAGCGACCTCATATAACCTCGCGTGACGTTTCTCATGCGAGCAGCCATTTGGGTTGCCTATAAGGAGCGGCTCGTTACAGACCCAGCACCGGACGGATACCGATTCAATCTGGGGACCGCTCCACATGCGGCGTTATCACAGCCGCGAAGAGAGCGGAAGTGGCACTTCCGCGGGGTCCAACTGCATCACCGCATTTCGGCCTTGTGGCATGTGCTACACTTTTCCTGATACGCACTGTACTGCGACGGGCTAGCGGAAAGCGCCGCTCCACATGAGCCGCGCGGCAGACGCGAGGGCCGGCCTGCCGAGAGCGCTCATTGTTGCGGTGCCATTGTTGCGGTCATGATAGCGAGGTGCATGTAGGACTTCGGTGCTTTGTGCTGTGAGCTGACCACAAGAAGTGCCCGGGTAAGTCTCCTATTTTCCCTTTTCTAATCGAACCCCATAATTTTAAATTAATTTATCTTGTTGGAAAATTCTGCGCGTGGAAAATGCGATAAGGAAATTGCACGGGCCTTTCCAAGCTCGCAAACGAAGGGACCAGATGTTGAGCAAGTGCAGTGCGATGGCAGGTCAACGGGCTTTGCGGTTTGGTATTTAGCGTTGTTTACGAGGGTCTGTGAAAAAAAATTATCATACTAATTTGAAAAAGTATCAAAAGTTAAAAAAGGAAAGCAAAACATGTTATTTCCGACATTAGGAGAATGCGATAGTACCATGATGTAGTAGTAGTCCAGTAGTGTATCAAACGCACATCTTTTTTGAAAATTTGAACGAAAAAAAACAAAAAACCCTAATTAGTTTTGAGCAAAATTTGGGTTTTTCCATACTTAGATCCTTAAAAAATTAGACAAACAAGTGTTTTCTATTTTACATTTTTATTCCTAAAACTCAAAAACTGACAAAACTCAAAAATTCAATCTGCTGATTTACGAATGGGCCTTGTATAATGCCTTGAAAATTGCAAGTGAGATTATTAGAAGCAATAAGAAATTTAAAAAAATATTAAATTTTTTCGATGAATATTTTTGGAAAATTAGATTTTTCCTTTTATTTGTGATACATTTTTGAAAAATTAAAATTCTAAATGTGGGGATTTGACGTAAAAAATTTAGACAATAATAAAGGAAAGGGGGCTGTGTGAATGTATGAATTTTTAATAATTTTTGAAGAAAATAAATCGGAAAAATATATTAGAAGAAAATGGCATATCGCAATTAAAAATGGCGGTCTAAATTTAACATAATTTTTTGAGCTCCCTCGACAATTCTTTTTGATTGTGACCCTCTCTGTCTTCCTCAAATTTTTTTCTTAACCATTTGTAGTGTATTTGTATATTTTTGGTTTTTCCGAGCCAAAGCTATGGCAGCTTTATTTTTTTAACTATTTTATATATGCAATGACCCCATTGTTTTTGTTTTTATTTTTTTATAATGTGAAATTAATAAAATTAAATATTTAAAATGAGATAGTAGGATAAATTAGGGAAAAAAGTATAATTTTTTAAATGTTACTATATATGGAGGGGGGTTGCACAATTTTTTGAATGATTAAAACACACGACATTTTTTATTATTCTTATTTTACAGTTTCAATATATGGGTCCTCTATTAAATTTTCATTTTTTTGTTAATTATAACACCCCCCCCCCCCCGCGCAATTATCCAAACTAATTTTTGGAAAGAGGCATATGATTTTTGAAATTAATCCTAAGGTTTTTCTAACCATAATAAACTGCCTCATTATATTTTCCACCCCCTACTCAAATGAAAATTTGAAGTGGTGTCCCTTTTTACTGAAAGATATGGAGGTTTTTTACAGAAAATGTCAAAATGGAAATGAAAACATGAAATAATTGCACTAAAAATATTTATTAAGGAACACCAACAAAACTTTTTTAAATATAAAAATATATTTTTGTCTAACCATAGCAAATTGGTATGGAAGACAAGGTAGATGGGTCAAAAAAACTGTAATGTGTAAATATCTAAAGCATTCTGTTTAAACCATTTTTAAAGTTAAAAAATCTAAAAGTAATGTACTCTTCTCCCTATTGCTATAACAGTTGCTTTATTTATTTTCTTTGTTCTATCGTTCACCTTGTCATTTTCTGACATGAGTCTTGCGCCCTGTCTATTCGGTTGTCCATCCTATTATTCGCCCTGTCGTCTGTTCTGTCATTTGTCTTGTCTATTGTGGCACCTGTGTTGTCGTTTGTCCTATCATTCGTTGTCTTTTCTGACGTTTGTACCATCTTCTGTTATATCATTCGCCTAGTATTCCGTCCTATTATCCATTCTACTGCCCGATCTGTTATTTATTTTGTCATATGATCTTTTTTATTATAACATCTGCCTGTTCTATCGTTTGTGACGCAATTTGTCCTAAATTCCATATTATTATTCGGGTCATTGTTCACTCTATTATTATTTTTGCCACTGTATGATCACTTATTTTGTTGATGGTCCTATTATTAAGTGGCGAAGCGAAGCGGAGTCACTTACTAACTTCATGTTGTCCGTCCGTACGTGCGTCCGAGCAAAAACTCGAGAACGGCTGGGAATTTCCAAATTCTGTTTTCACCAATCGACAGCTAACCAAAAAGGCTTGTTTGTTAGTGATTTTGAAACTGATTGGTCAAAGGTCAGCGTGGTCAGACTGCTTCGCCACTTCGCTATGCGTTGCAAGCTTTGCAGGTTTTTGTTGTCTGTCCTATCGTTTGACTTGTCCATTCTGACGTCTGTTCCATCTTTTGTTAGGTTATCCGCCTTATTAATCCGTGCTGTTATCCATCCTATCGTTTGCTCCATTATTTTTTAATTTATATAATCATCTGTTTAGTTAGATATCAAATCATCCGTCCTGTTACCCATTCCAATGTTTGTTTTGTTGTCCGCCATGTCTTGTTATTGTTGTTCATCCTACCATTCAAATAATAATTTAGTCTATCATCCGTCTTGTTGCCTATTTGGTTATTCCTTCGTCGTGTTTCTTGTGTTTATCGTTTATCCTACCCTCTATTCAGTTTTGTGCTACATCCGTACTATAATTTGCGTTTTTATGCATCCTGTTATTCACATGATTATTTGATCTTGATATTGTCCACACTATCGTCTATTGTCTATCTTGTCTCTTATCCAGTTATTTTTTCTGTTAATTTTCTTGTTCTATGTCTTGTCTGTTATGTTGAGTGTCTTATCATCCGTCATGTCATAGCCTTACATTTTTCTTGTCATCCATTCTATCGTTCGCTCTATTATTCATCTTATTGTTCGTAAGGTTATCCTGACATCTGATCTTGTTAGCTGTTTTTTCTGTTGTATTACCTGCTCTGTCTTATCACCCGTGCGTTCATTTATCCTGTCATCCATATGATTATCTATCCTATACTTTATATCGTTGTCTATCCTATTCATTCTATCCATCTATCCTATCGCCTGTTTTATCATTCGTTCTCATGCTTGTTTTGTCTGTTACGTTGTGCGACCCATATTCTGTCTTATTTTGCATATGATCATTAATTTTATCGTCCATTCATGCTGTTACCCACTTTGTCGTTTAATCTGTTATATTCCTTGTTGTCTTTCCTGTTATCTATCTTGTCATACCGGGTGCCTTATAGTTAATCAGGTCATCTCCTTTATATCTTATTATCCATTCTAACGTTTACTCTGTTATTTACCTTGGTTTTGTTATGGTCATTCTGTCAACTAACCTGTTATCTGGTTTCTCTGTTGTGTTACCTATTCTGCCATCTATTTTATCACCCACTTTCAATTTACCCTGTTATTAGTATAGTCATTTGTTCTGTTATCTGCTCTGTCGTTTATTTTGTTGTTTTACTTATTATTTGCCTTGTTATCATTTTTGTCTATTGCCTTTCCTACTTTAACTCCCGTTTTGTCATTTATCATACTATTCGTATGATTATCCATCTTATCTATCCTGTCTTTGGTATTATCTGTCTTATCACCTGTCTTGTCGTCCGTTATAACGCTCGTTCTGATATTTATTCTGTCATTCACTAAGTGATTTGCCCTATATCTCGTCCTATTATTCGTCTCACCATACCCCTTGTTATCCATCCTGCTGCCCATCCTATTTATTTTATCTGTTGTGTCATCTGTCGTCTCCTGTCCTGTTATTCATTCTCATGTTTATCTTGTCGTCCTTTATGTCCAATCTGTGGCCCGTTTCGTTACTAAACCTGTTATTTATATGCCCATTCATCTTATTGTCTATTTATTGTCTTTGGATCTAATCTGTTATTTATCTTGTTTGTTGCGTCTTGCGTTCTATCGTTCGTCATGTCATTGGCCTTATATTTTATCTTTATCAATTCTATTGTTTGCACTTTTGTCAACCATATTTTTTTTATGGTTATTCTATAATGGTTATCTCTTATTATCGACTTTGTATTCATCTTGTCATTCATATGACAATTTGTTTTGTCATTCATTTTATTGTTATATTATCGTTTATCATGTTATTTGCCTGTTATCTATCTTATCAGTTACGCCACCTCTCTTATCTTTGGCTCTACTATGTATTCTATTATTCATATAATTGTTCATTCTATCGTTTAACATGTTATCTTATCGTTTGTCCTATTGTTCGTCTTATCCTGCAGTTATTTTGTACTTTTTCCTTTTGTCTTCCCTGTTGTGTCATGTGTTCTACCGTCCGTTAACATATAGATATCCTGTTATCTGGATTTTCTATTGTGTTATCTGTTCTGTCGACTTTGTCACTCATTCAGCCATTTGTATGATCATTTATTTTCCTGTCCATCCTGTTGTCATTTGGTAATTTATTCGTTATTTTCTTGTTACCTGTTTTGTCTGTTGAGTCGTCTCATTTATCGCATTATTCGTACAGCTATTCGCTTTATCATTCGCCTTGTTGTTTACCATTTATTTTCTTTGTCGTGTTGTCTAATTTTTTATCCGTCCTATCATTCGCATTGTTATTTAACCTATTAGCCATTCTATCATCTGACCTATTGTCTATTCCATCATCCATCCAGTATTTTAATCTTCCTCTTGAAATCCCCTCTTTAATTTTAGGTATTTACTTTAAACCTATTTTTCTTTTAATGTTCTTTTCAGAACTTATTTTGCATCTGTTCTTTAGGTTATTTTTCTGAAGTATTCTAATTATTTTCTAATCTTATTGGTGTGTTTTTATTCTTTGCTTAAGCTTTATATTAATCATGTGAAATGACTATTGGTTCTAATGATTCTTTAAGACTTTTTCGTCATTAAAATGAAGAATAAAATTGCACATTTGGTTTCTTGTTTTTTTTTTGATAAATTCTATTTGCTATTTACATAAAAAATCTCGTAGTTTTTTATTTTTTCATTAGAAATTGCAGGAAGGGCAAAAATTAAATAACAAACAACTTCTGAACATCAACTGTTTACGTAAACGCGTTAATTCTGAGAAAATTATTGCGCATTCGTTATTCAAAGCGGAATGCACGGCAGTTATCAGCCTAGAGAAAGTGGCGTACCAAACAGCCGCCGACAGTAGTGCGAATTCAGGCTAAAGCTGCGGTTCGCCTCAGAATACTATTATTGTCGAAAATAGCCGTGACGGCTGAAGATTAGGGCAATGAGCAAATTTCAGAATGTGGGATAACCGCTGCTGTGCTACGGCTGATTTTGCAACCCAAAACCTCCTCCAGTCATCTAATTCAGTTAGTTTGCAATTCTTAACGGGGTCATAACTGTCATGAAGTTTGTCTACGGTTCATTGAATTTTTTTATTTTATTAAGTAATTTTGCACTTTTTTTCTTTTCGTCTGCCTCATTTAAGTTATAACACTGGCACCTCCTTAACATTCCTTGTTAACTGTTTTTAATTTTTGCGCCAGGTGTTTTAAAATTAGAATAGCAGCTACAAAAATGTTGCAGATTTAACCCTTAACTGCTTCGGTTTAGAGCTTTAGCACTCCAACCAATATTTAAAAAATTTAACTGTCTGTCAGTGTTAATGCACAAATTAGGAAAAAAATAATAATAAGGGAGAGGGTACAATTATAAGACATGCATGTTTTTATTTGAATTCATTTTGAAAAAACCACTAAAAATGTGTGGTGATAAAAACTGCGACTGCTTATTACTCAAAGTTAAAAATCCAAAAAAAGGGAAAATTTGTTAAAGTTAAATTTTGCGCAATAGGAAAAAGTATAAAAAGCAACTTTTTACTAATAGAAAAAACATTAACAAAATCAGTCGTAATAAAGTAACAATTAGAGGGTGCATTTTGAAAAATTTTGCCTCAAATTAATTTCCATAAAATCAAAGATTCAAATTTTTTCCATTACCTCACACATTAATAATTAAATTACAATAAAACCCGCAAAAATAAGGTAAAACGGCCCCACTATCTGTAAAAGTAAATAAAACAATCGTAGAAAAATATTAAAAATACAACACTTGATAAAAAAAGGCCTTTTTGAGGACTGTACAATTTTGCCCCCCACCCCCGCAAATCAAAAGCAGTTTTTTAATTATTTCCTTTTATTTTGTTAAGCTTCCCAAGCCAATTTTGAGGGGGAAATAGAAAGTATGCAAACAAAAAATTTTTAATTAAAAAAATTAAAGTTGGCTATATTAAAATACCCTATAAAAAATTTTGATAAATATTGTAGCGGGCCCCTACCATTTTAAATTTAAATTCTCTCCTTTTAAACTAAAAGGAGTATTTAGAGTCCATACTTCATACTGCTGTGCTCATAGCTTGGCGCTAAAATTGAATCAAATTTTATTTTCAATTCCAAGAAAAATTAAAGAAACTAATCGCGCCCCCCCGTCTCCCCGTCTCCCCGTCTCCCCGTCCAAAATATATCGGTAACGATGTAAAAGAAATACATTTTTTCTCATTTAACCTACCATCTCATTCAAGGTATTTAAAATAATTATAACTTAATAATATAATTAAAAAAAATAAGAATAAAGATATAAAAAACGTACATTTATTATCATACACAGAAAAGTTAAAAAATAACAACAAAAATACTACAGCAAGTTTTGGGTAGACAGAAAATACACTTATGTACTGGAAATGCTTAAAACAAAAATTTGGGGATAGCGAAAAGGAGGGGGTACAACTTATTCTTGAGGTGGTTTAAAACAATTTGATAATTAATTAGACTGGTACTTCTTCTGGGGGTTCTTTTAATCCCTTTCTTTGATTTCCAAAAATTTTCTTTACAGAACTAAAGTTGCCAATTTTTTTTGCTAGATGGGGGCACTAAATATAAATATGGAAGCAATCAAAGTTGTGGGTTAGACTACAAATGAAATTTACAAAAATCAGAAAGAAAATTAATTTGTATATTTGTGTCCTCATAATGGAATATTTTTGAGGCCTTAAAACCATTTTTTTAAAGAAATTAAATTACAATTTTAAATACCAAAATGTTAATCTGTTGCTTAAAAGTAATTAAGTGTACTTAACCCTTTATAGATTAAAAATATATATATATTTGGATGCAAAATTCATCAAAAACGAACGCACTACATTATTTTTGATGTTTTAATGTTGCTACTGAAATTAGAAATAATAAAGCATTATATACAGGATGACAAAAAACATCAATATTTTTTTTGCATTTAACCTCGACCTTTACGTTTAGTACAAGCTATATAACGTTTAAGGGACTATGTTTGAATCGATTTCTGTTTAAATGTCTTTTAGTTTAAGTCGTCTGCTGTTCCAAACCCTGTTCTCCAATGCTATGGATGGAAAGATCATTTTGGATACGATAACATACATTCTTCTCAAAATGTTCACTCAAAGACTCAGGATTATATAACAGCCTTCAAGACACTGTCTCGGTAGACTTTGATGTCTTTGACGAGAAAATTAGTTGGAGTCTTTTCAAAGGTGTAAATATGGGGGCAAATCGTTATAAGAGTAGAAAAATAAGTTATCCTTTCGTGAAGAGATGATTTTTAGGTTTTTTGGGAACAATTTTTGATTGTTTTGGCAATTTTCATCGGTAAAGGGCGACTATCGCTAAAAGTTTTGCAACTAAATCTTTTTCCACCCTGTATATTGTAGAATAAATTAAAATAAGCTCTAAACCAGTTTCAATATTAGAGACTTGTTTCAAAGGAACTTAAGTTGTGTTTTCTCCTTTTGTTGTTAAAATTTAACATTAAAAAAATTAAAAAAACTTGTTTAACATTGTAACCTTAATACAAAGTTTTATAAGAACCAGAAAGCTTCAACTTCTTACCAAAAAATTGTTAAACTATTAAGCAAGGAAATGAATGGCACTTTAAACAGTTTCTTCCTTTTTTCGTATTAATTATCCTCTACCTGTGGCATTGAAAGCTAAAAAAAATAATTGGTGCTGCCTTACAGCAAAAATTACCATTACATATCAGCAAGTGGTACCAAAATTGGTAAAAATATTGAATCAAAATAAATTTTTGAAATTTAATTTAATAAAATTTTCGAAATTGTTATTTTTTTAATATTTTCTCAAATTTTTTAAAGTAAATGTAATGTTTGTTTGAAATTTTTGCATCTAATTAACCGACATTTTTACTATAATTTCAAACACTTAATAGTACAGGGTGAGCCAAAACCTTCAACATTAAATATCTTTTCGTTTTGTTTTTTCAATTTTTGTTTTAAACAAAGTACGTAGCATTAATAATGTTTTTTCCACAAATATTATTTTTCAGCTCAAAAAAGTTATCCAAGTCTAACTTTTGCTCATAAAAACGTGAAATTACGACCATTATCGCTGGTTTTGGCGGAGAACTTCTTCTGTAAAAGGACCAGTGCAGATGTTTGAAATACAATTGCCAAGCTTCTGTTTTTAAAATCTAAACAACAAATAAAAGGCATTGGTAATGAATGCATAATGCTAAGTAACTTTTGGGCTACCCTGTACAGTCGAGTTTAAAATTAAAATGAAAAACTTAAAACCCCGGAATTTTTCTTCGAAACTTCCAATTTCTCAAATTATTTAAACTAAAAAATTTAATCAAAATATACTTCTGAAAAGTGATTTTAAAGTTTTTTTATTTCGATTGTGCTGTGTATCAATATGAATATTTGAGTCAGCAGCTATGGTCTGAAATCTCGATAGAAACTACCCACATATATTTATGTGCCTCTATCGACCATAAACCGCGTTTTCTTTCAGCGCTCAATTTGCTAGAAATTCGTCAGCTGCTCGCTTTTTCCATTCGACGGGCCGCACTTTCCTGCTCTCGCCGGTAACGCGCGATCAGAGATTCGCATTTCAAAGCGCCGGGCTAACAAGCACCTAATGGCTTGCTCTAAAAGCCTTTTTGTACATTCGACCTGGTTTGCAACAATGGTGGCGCTAATTCGGACAGGAACTCGAAGATAGATACCATCGGATTTCTATTTAATTGAGCCAAAGCGCGATTTCCTACTTTTCGGCCCATTCCGTCGTCGAGGCTGCCTAATTGCTCGATCAGATGGTCTAAACTTAGCTGACGTGCAGCGGAGATCATTTTCTCTAAATGGGAGGACTAAATGTATAAGCTGAATTATTAAGCGCGACGTACCCATTGTTTTTCCCGATTTAGTCTTGGTTAAAGAGGTCATGGTGAGTTTTTGGACATTATCGTTGACTACATTGTCCAAAACGTCTATTTGATACTTTTTTTGCAAAATTCAATTTTGATTCGCCCAGATCGGATACCAGAACATATACGAAGATCTTTTCGGTACATTCTAACCTAAACCATGACGATCTCTTTGCAAAAATATAATTGTGCTATGTCCATTTAGGATATTATATGCCAGACCATGATAGAAAATGAATTGAGGAACTCTTTAGATGCTTCAGCACTATTGTGTTTATACATTAGATTATTTTGAGCATTGATTGGTAGTGATTGGTAGTGATTTTTAATTTAAATTTAGAATTTTTATTTAATGGCGTCAAAACGGGATTTTGTATTTATTAACCTGCTGTGCCATTAAGGCTGTTCGACAGCAATATCAAATGGTCCAAGTTTGGTTAACGTGCAGTACAGGAGATTTTTTCTAGATAGTACTAAAATTTGAAATCTAAAGAGTTAGGTGTGACGTATTCATAATTTTTCCCAACTTTGCCTTTTAAAAAGTCATAAAAGTTTTTGGGCGTCGTCGTTGACATTAGCTCTTTTGCTTCGTCGAAAACGTTGTTTTGGTACATTTTAGATTCAATCTTAACACTTTCTTTACAAAAATGCAATTTTGGTACATCCAAATAGGATACTCCATGCTAGACTATAACAGAGGATGGATGATGACCATTTTTTACATGCTTCGGTATCGTTGTGTATGTATCATTTTACTTGTTGCTCAGTAGTTATTTTTTCAATTGTGACGAGGATCACGCATTTAGATTTAATTGGTACCAAAACGCAATTTCAGACTTTTTGACCTGCTATGTAGTTGAGGCTATTTAACTACTCGGTTACATGGTCTAAACTTGGATTACGTGTAATACAGGACCTTTTCTCTAAATAACAGAACTAAAATTTGCAATTTAAAGGATTTAGATGTGTCGTACTCATTATTTTTTGCAATTAGACATACTAAAAAACTCATAATATGTTTTTGGACATTATCGTTGATTGCCGCTTTAATGCATAGGTAAAAACATTATTTTGGTACTTTCTAATCTCAATTATTACGCTTTTCTAAAAATGTAATCTTAATACATCCAATTGGGATACTCTGTCAGACTATGATAAAAAAAATAACCACTTAAACCAAGGAATTATTGACATCCATTATAGTCTAAAGTCTCTTTTTGGTACATTTTAGCCTGTCATGATAGAAAAATCCAATTTTGTTACTTCTAGACCAGATATTTTAAGCCAAACCGTGCAAGAAGATGGAAGACGACCACATTGAACTTGACAAACTTGGGTATCATTTTGTTTATTTCTAGTTAATTTTTTTAACAGAACCCTCAATTTCCATTTAATAAGCAACAAAAAGCAATTTTGTACTTTATGATCTGCTGTGGGGTTGAGACCCTTTGACTACTCGATCAAATGATCCAATCTTAGATATCATCTAATACAAGACTAAATAAAAATTTATTATCTAAATTACTAGGGGTGACGTAACCATCATTTTTTGCACTTGGTTTTGTTAAAAAACTTTTGAAATGTTGTTTGGGCGTTATGGATGACTTTACTACATTACCAAAACCTCTTGGTTTGCTTAATAGCAAAATTTACTGAATTCCAAATGCAATTTCGTACTTTTTGGCCTGCTGTGTGGTTGGACCTGGTTGACTACCCGATTCAAGCTGGTCCAGCTTCCATGACATGCAAGACAGTAGCACTAAGATTTCCCCATTTTTCCGCACTTAGAATAGATAGAAAATATTTTAAGCATTTAAAAATTTCCAAACTTCTTGACCTGCTGAGTGGTTGGGGCTGCTTGACTATCCGATTATCTTTTCTATATGATTCCAGCATCGTGTGTACACATCGTATCACTTTGCTTGTTTCTCGATAATGAATTTTTTTCTTTTAAGAACAGAATCGCGGATTTCTATTAAACTGTCATCAAGTATTTTCATACTTTTTGGACTGCTGTGGGATTGAGGCTCTTTGACTGCAAGGTCAGATTGTTCAAACTAGTAATGTGTGTAATGTATGACTTTCCCTCTAAATGATGGGACTAAAATTATATAATCTAAATGATTAAGTGTATCCACTATCTTTTCCAATTTGACTTTGCTGAAATTTCCATAGTACGTTTTTGGACATTGTAGTTGACTATATCATCCAAAACGTTTGCTTTTTGTAAATATTTAATTTTGATACGTTTGAACGCTGACAGAAGTTGGATAATAACCACAGTTAACTCGGAAATGTTGGTGCATTTTATTCTTGCTTTTGATATCTTGCTTGAAATTGTAATTTTGGTTGCCCAGATAGGATACTTTATACCAGACCAAGACAGAAGACAACTAATGACCATATCATTTTGTTTGTTGCTTGATAGTGAAATTTTTGTTTTTAAGAACAGGATTATAAATTTGCATTTATTTGGGGCCCAAACGCAATTTTATACTTTTTGCCCTATCCTATCGTTAAGGCTATTTGGTCTTTTTCGTACCCATTATTTTTTGCTTACTTGACCTTGCGTATTTTATCGAATTGTTGTCAAAATGCAAAACCACAACAAAAAATGGGTAATTTTATACGATTCATTTTGTTACTTTGTAATCTGTTACGTGGTTAAGGTTGTTGGACTGCTCAACCAGATGGTCCAAACTTGTATGACTACTGAAGATAGTAGAATTAAAATTTCAGTCTAAATTATTGGGCGTGTCGTCTCCTTCATTTTTCCCAAATTGGTCTCATTGAAATACTTATCAGACGTTTTTTGAACACTGTCATTGACAGTGGCTTTACTACATTGTCCAAAACATATTTTGGTACAATCTAACTGAGGCGTTGACGACTTCTTTGCAAGAATACAATTTTATTCTCAGATAGGATACTCCAGGCTATATGATAAACTTTTTACAGGCTACATCATCGTTGTGTGTATACAATAGTAATTTTTATTTATTTAATGGGGATCAAAGCAAAATTTCGTACTTTCCAACTTGCTATATCACTTAGGGTATTTGACTATTAAATCAGATAGTCAAAACTTAGGTGACATGCAGTACAGACCATTTTCTCTAAATAATAGTACTAAAATTTGCAATGAAAAGGACTTAGATGCGACATACTCATTATTGTTCTATTAGCATTGTTGAAAAACTCATGGTACGATTTTTGGGCACTGTCGTTGACAGTGACTATAGTACATTTCCCAAAACGTGTATTTGTGACATTTTAGTTTTAGTCCTGGCGCTTTATGTCCTTGTATGTCCAAACCATAACAAACAACTTTATGGTATAATTTTTTTATCTAAGCCCTAACTACTGATTTTTATTTAATTGAAAGTGTCAAAACGCAATTTCATTCTCTTTGACCTGCTGTCGTTAAGGCTATGTGCCTGCTCAATCGAATAACTTAATAACTTGAGCAAAATGCAATACAATTTTTTCCTTTAGATAGTAGGACTAAAATTGGCAATTTAAAAGATTTAGATATGACATTTCCATTATTTTTCCGGAATTAGCCTTGTTGGGGTTTATTTTAGGCATTATCATTGACTGAGGCTTTACTATATGGTCCAAAACGTTTTTTTGTTTTTTATTTGTAAATTTTTACGTTAGTTTTTACGCCTTTGTTGCGAAAACGAAACTTTAATAAGCCCAGATAGTCAAATTATGCAATAAGTTGGATGATGAGTACGTTAAAGTCAAACAAGTATCATTTTCCTTATTACTAGATGATTAACTGTTTCTATTTAATTGGCGGAAAAATTTAATTTTGCTCTTTTCGAACTGCTGTGCGATTGAGGCTCTTTGACTGCTAGATCAGATGGTCCAAACTTAGATGATGTGTAGTGTAGACCTTTTCCTGGAGTTTCTAGGATTACATTTTGCAGTTTAAAGGACATAGGTGTGACGTACCCATTATTTTTTCGCACTTGCCTTTGTTGAAAAGTTCGTTATATATTTTTTTGGACTTTATTGTTGGTTGTGGATATACTACGCGAAGCAAAACTTCTTGTTGATACATTTTAGGTTTGGTCTTAATACCTTCTTTACAAAAATGTAATTCTGAGATACCCACATAGGATATCTTTTGTTAGACGATGGCTGAAGTTGGATGATAACCACGTTAAATTTGTGAACCTAACGTCGTCGGCGGCGGAACGAGCAGCCGTGGTGGACTAGTTGAGCAACGCCGGCATCAGTGGCGGCGGCGGCGGCCAGGCCTCGTGCAGGCGTAGACGGCCGGGCGACGAATACAGCGGCAGGGTATGGTAGCAATGCTTTTCTCGATCTTCCTAGCCTCCAAGCACAGGATTTCCTTAATGGAAAAGGGGATAGTACATCCTGAACAGAGGAGGTAGACAATTCAAGTTTTAATACTCAAATGAAGACGGTTTTACATCGGGATGGTATACCCCGTACAGAGCGGGTGGACGATTCGAGGCGGATGGTTGCACTTAAATGTTTTCATTAAAGAAGAGGTTTGTGAGTTTCCATTTGACTGACCTTAAAGCAGAATTCTGTACTTTTTCATCTTCTGTGTGATTGAAAGTGGTTGACTACTCGATTAGATGATATAAAATTGAATTATGTGTAACACGCGACCTTTCGTCTAGTTGGTGGAACTAAAATTTGCAATCTAAAAGGTTGCCCATTATTTTTCTTGGTTTTTGGACAATATTGAATGGAACTTTACTATATAGTCTAAATTGTCTTTTTGGTCTATTTTAGCCGAAGTTATGGCGCCTTTTTTGCAAAAATTCAATGTTGATACGCCCAGATAGGAAGCTGTATACCAGCCCATGACAAAAAATGGATGATGATTACGTGTGTGTATACTATATCATTTTTCTTGTCTCTGAATAATAAAAGAATCTTTATCCTGGCGTAGATTTGCAATTGTTTGGACCTTTTTAGTTTTATCACCTTTTATTTAAAAGCATGCACTTTGAGATCTTGATTGATCCCCTTTTCTAAAGATTTTCTAACAAGCCATCAGTTTTGTCTTGCAGGCAAGGTTACGTCATAAACGTATCCCTACTACATACTGCATTGAGAAGGGATCGAGTTCAAAGCTTGTGAGATTGAGCGGACTAGGCCTTATCATAGTGCCTTTTAATGATTCTGGGATGTACTGATGCTTGCAATATTTGTTTTGATAATTGTCATAGAGCAAGAATTTATCTATAAACTTTTTTGATAGAATATAGATGTTCGGGAGTTACGGCAGTTGTCACGCGTCCCACGTCACGTACAGTACATGCAATTAAAGCTTCCTGAATTCTGAGCGTCCTTCAGGACTGCGGAAAAGAGGAGCTCTATCGCAATCGAAGTTCCAAAGGTGCGACTTTTTTCCGGTGTTCTTCATGAAATTCAAATCGTCTTTTTATGTGGTGACCGCCAAACAATCGTGCGAACTGTTCAAGGCAAATCCCGCGATTAATCCGCGCTATATCTGGAGCTGCGTCAGAATCCTTCCTCCGGCGTTTCCCTTCCTGCAGAATGCGGCGCAGTTCGGCACTGTATCGTAATCAGCAGGATGTGAGCGTTTTGTCAGCGACTTTTTATCAATTATCTGTTCACTTACCCACTTGCGCGGCCGTTTAGCACCGCGCTCGGGCCGGTTGCGCGGAAAGCGCGCGGGAAACGCGAAGAGAAATGGCCACGTGTCCGGCAGGAAACTGCCGACAATGGCGCGCGCCGGGCCGGTTCCCATATTTTCACGCCGCGAAGCGGCAGGAATGCCACCGGAGATGCCTTCTAATTGGTACAACATTGTTTGACGCGGAATACATTCCGCAGTAGCGAACATGGCTATAACGAGTTCCGGCTGCGGCGGCCGCCTTTGTGCTCATGAAAGGGAAATCAAAGAAAGTATTTCTTTTGTAAATTAATGTTGTTTAAGAATACTCATTCGCCTGTTCGCACGGCTGGAAAGCCACGTGGCATATTAAGGAACCTCAAGGGCCCTGGTTCAAATCCTCGGGAGGTCAGATTTTTCTTATTATAAGATCACCATCGGGCGTGGACACTGAGACAGAGCAACAAATGCGGCAATGACTGATGATTTATGAAAAATAGTGACAGTTCCTGTATTTGAGTGAAAGCTAGCTGCATTGCGATGGTATGAGGAAAAATATACATAATGAATATAGATGCGGCCGAAAAAGTGGACTGTATAGGTAATTTTATAATTTGAATAAAGGGAACTTGTAACAAAGCTAAAGCTAAAAACACTAACCTGTGGAAACGGCGCTTTCCCGCAGGTATCGGTTCCCTGTGCTGTTGATCCTGGGGATGCAGGAAGAGGAAATAAGGGTAAAAAGATAGGGAAAGTTACTCCAATCTTCACAGCGGAGCCGAATGGTAGCGTCTTTTCTGGTGCAAAGGCTCCTTTGTCGTTCCTTGCCGAGTCGGAGCAAAGAAAATAATGGACCGAGTTTTACCAGCAAAAATCCCGAAATGCAATCGGGAACCGAAAGGACCTCCGGGAAGAGGTTAATCTGGTTGGTAAAATATCGAATTCTGCCACGAAATTAGCCTTTAACAAAACGGCCACGCAGAAATGAAAACTTCAGCTGCCAATTAAACACGCCGGCGAACTCTCGGTTACAATGCTCTCGACTTACGGAAAATTTAAACTATCACAAACTAAATTCAAAAAGTACGACGCCTGCGAGAACATAGCAAAAGGCCAAGCCCGAACGTAAGACTAAAAGCGCGTACAAAACAGCGAAGCGCACGTAGCAAAAAAGGCGAAGCGCGGCCCGCGGCATATATATCGACGTTCGCGTGCTCGGACAAATTCGCGTCGATGTCTCAACTCCAAAATATACAAGAGGGAATCAAAATACGGCCAGTCCTAATTTAAAAATTAAAATAAAAGGTACTTTGAGATTGGCGGGAACAAATATAGTTTTGAGTTAAAAAATCATTTATAGGAAATTACACTTATCTTGGACAGAAAATGTCGCATATAATATAAAGTTGTGACACCAACAAAGCTGCTTTCACCTCTTGGGAGGTTGCATCATCTTGTTGAAACTCTATTTTAGCAAATGGGTGCACTTTTTTATATAGGCAAAAAATTTAATCCTAGAAAATATTTTAACCAGAGCTTGAGGACATCCTTGTAGTTTTGCTCTTTTTTACAGCATCGAGTAACAAAATTCTAAGAAGAGTCCAAAGTTCTGTGCATATTGTGCTATATTTTCACTATTTTATCAACAATATTCTTAGCAATCTTTTGACTTTCACCTCAAGGTTTCTTATCTCTGCTGTCTTCTTCGAAAACTACATTACTTCCAATTTTTCCTGGTCCGATGCATTAGAGTAGTTGCTAAATGCAATCTTTTTCTCTTCTACATCTCAGAATACAAATTCAAGATTGTTGCAAATATGACCTACCTTTATATGATCAAATATACATTTTCTCAGTTTCGTCAAAAAAGCAGGTCGAAGTCTTTAACAAGAAATCATAAAGAAGAATAAACATGGGCGTTCATCATGAGTCAAAAACAGCGACAGCGCCACCTATCTATATTTGATCAGTGTCACACTGAGAGAAATTATTAATTTTTAGTATAAGCATCGGTAAATTCTTGAACCGAGAGCATTTAACCGTTATATAGAATTTTTGAACCTTGCATTTCTGATTGAACGTAGGCAATTCTTTTTTTCTTTTGTTTTATCCACAAAATATTGAATATGGAGTATATTAACTGAGAATTTAATTATTTTTCAATGGCAATTTCTTTAAATTTCTATAATGAAGAACATACCTTCAAATGCAACGATACAACATTTTTAATTTCCCCCGCAAGAAAATAGTAGCACTTATTCACATTTATTTTCAAAATCAATAAACATTTCTAGCGCACCCTGTATATGACATAGTAAGGGAAATATTGTAGTGTATTTAAAGTTGTCTTCTACAAATAATTAAATTAGGGAAAAACTATATATAAATGGAAGGTCAAAATCTTAAGAGCTTAAAGGGTATACATTCCCAATAAAATATTTTAGCTTGGTCAAAGACCTGATATGGCGAAGAAACGCTAAAATATAAAAAAAATATTTGTCATCTTAAAATCTTAAAGATTATATACGTCACATTTTATAAAACTGCAGTTAATTTATTTCTCGATCATACGAGGGCACCACTAGCAAACTTCAGCTTATAAGAACTTATAGAAGAATCGTTCGTTTTCTCTTTTTAGCGTCTACATAATAAAACCATTGTCACTTGGGAGCTTACCATACCAATAAAAAAACCTAAGCATGATCAGTTCCAATTGAGTACATAATCAGAAAAAACAACTTGGTCTGTAGAATCTGGTACAATCCTTCGCTAACATTATAAGGTTTCAAGCACAGACCATTGAACCAACTTGCTTTTGAAACATTATCTAGTTTGTAGCATTGCACCAACTTCTGGAATCTATTTTTCTGAACACTAGTAATAGCCTTTTTTAGTCTGTCGATGTGCTTATTCTCGGCTTAAATAGTAGCTGTCCTTATTGAAACCTAAATGTCTTGATGTATCTGTTGAGTATCTAGACAACCAATTTGTAAGACATAACCTCATTCCAATGTTTTCTAGATATTTTTCCACGCCAATGAATCCACAATTTATAATTACGATATCCTCGCACTTTAAAGATGGCTAAGATCATTATTTTCGAGTAACCTTTTTTATGATCTGTAAATTATATTGGCTTTCAAGTGGAGCTCGTTTGCTTAGAAATTATGTAGCCGTCAGAAGCTACGCCCATTATTGGTTTTTTCCTTCTGAAATGAAAAATTTTGTCAAATCCGTAATTGTCGATTTCTCAGTATGCAAATCCCATATGGTGATTACTTGACTAATTAGATGTTTATGCAATGCAACATCTCAAAGTTATGTCTATTTGAAAAAGAGTTTCGTATGTTCAGAAAGACTCCGTTACAAAGTTCTACAAAAGACCAATTCGAGTTAACCGTTGGTTAACTACAAACTAACTCATAGAGGTTCAAGAAGCAGAAACACCTTTGAAATTATCAATTTTTAGAAACTTTAGGCAACAATTTTATAAACAATATTAGTCCCATTCAAAGAGGGTTGTTAAACTTAACCGTAATTGATAACCAGACGGTTATATCTAATACAGTCAAAAGTATAACCAAAATAAAAAACAGATTTAAGTCTACACAAAAACAAATAATAAATTTTAATTAAATCAAAACTAGAACAAGAAACATCTACACTGTAATTTAATCATCAATAGAATATCAAATCCAAAATCAGGACTAGGCCAAATTCAGCTCAACACTAGACCAAGATAGATGCAACTTCAAATCAGAACAAGACTTAGATCTAAACAAACACCAATTAAAATATGAACAAGAGACGCAAATCAAATCAAAACCAGGTCAAAAAACAATGGATAACAAGTATGACTAGAATAGCTATCAAAGACATAATTAACAGTAGATACACATCCAACGCCAAAACTAAATTAGAATTAATCCAAAACCAGAACAAGAAGAATCGGTATAGGAATTAAATACTGTGTAGAATTAAACTAGTCCAAACAACAATTAGATT
Organism: Sinelater perroti; assembly: GCA_036346155.1. Lineage (NCBI taxonomy): Eukaryota > Metazoa > Arthropoda > Insecta > Coleoptera > Elateridae > Sinelater > Sinelater perroti. The sequence continues at coordinate 3,973,611 of JARFIY010000324.1, forward strand.
AAGAACAAAAATTGCAAAAACAAAGTTAGATCAAAAACCAATGCAAAAAAATAAATATGAATAGAATCAAAACCAAAGCTTAATCAAAATTTTACGCAAATCCAAGTCCAAACAAGAACCAAAAATAAATTAGCGTTATACTAAAACCAGATCAATAAAAATCAATACTTGAATTAAATTTTACTGAGAGCCAAACTAATGCCAAAATCAGAACTAAGACGAAGGCAAATTTAGATTACAATTAGAATCAAAATTAGAACAAAATTTAGATCGATCATAAAACCAGCATATGTTGAAAATATAAGCAAAAGCCTTGTCAAAAACCAGTAGATTAAGAAATATCGCTATAATTAATATCAAAGCCATAATCAAATTAGACACACATTTATGTTTAGATCAATATCAAAACTAATTTATAGATAATTCAAGAGCAAAGGAAAAATAGTTCGTATAGGAGTTAAATTTTATGTAGAACAAAACTAGTGCCAATTTTGAAACCAAAGTTTAGGCTAAATTCAGGTTACAACTAGACCAACATAAATACAGAATCAAAATTAGAACAAAACTCAAATCCAAACTAAAACCAGGTTATAATCAAAATAAGAAACAAACCAAATTGGAATCGGGCCAAAAACTCACAGATAACAAGAGGTATGACTAGAATCAATATCAAAAGCATAATCAAAATTAGATGTCCAAGTTTAGGTAAGAATCAAAACTCAATTAGATACAAACCCGAACAAAGAAAATCTGTACGATAATAATTTAATTTAAATCATAGTAAGGTGTATACTAAAATCAGAATGAATAATTAGGTCCGTACTAAGAATCAGAATACAATTACAATCAACATCCAAGTCTAGAAGAGAACTAAAGCCAAATTAGAGTCAAATCAACATTAGAAGCAGAATTAAAATCACAGTAAGTGTAGTCCGTTATGTTAATGTTAGCGTTTTTTACTTTATAGTAGATACTGACAAGCCAAGAAGATTGAAATCAAAGCCAGATTTTTAGAGCAAAACAGAAAGTGTTCTAAAAGAATCATTTGTTGAATTTCTGCTCCTGTCTGAACTGTTCGTCTATATACCGACTTGTGTACTTACTTATCTATTTATATATTTATCTATATAACCATTTATTCATCTATCTATAATTATATCCAACTATTAGCTTGTATTTTTACCCTTTTATATCTGCTTATTTATTCAGTTATCTGTGCTTTTTGTACATTTATTCGTCTAACCATTTATTTGTCCACCTATGTAACGATGTCCCAACAATCTATTTGCCTATCAGTCTACGCTTCTATTCATTATATTATATCCATTACTCTTTGGTATAGAAGATGCTCTGTAGTTTTCTTTCTCTATAATCGTAATTTCTTTATTCTACTATAAACCTGTCTTCCTTTGTTTATGTTTTTACACCAGAATAATTGAATGTCTACTGATCAATATCAGTTACCGTTAAGCAACACCCAAAACATCTAAGTACATTCACAATTCCATCTGTCTATCCATCTATATTAGATCACTATCCATTCACTTTTATTCTTCAAAACCTTGGATCGTATTACAACAAATATTTAAATAAATTAATAAAGAATAAGCTGCTCAAGACGATGAGCATCCACCAGTCGCCAAAAGTCGCAACGAAGGGGGTTCGCAGAACCACGCTTTGATTTTGTTCTAGATTTGTTTATGGTTAAAGTTTCGACTATGCCAATTTTTGTTTTCTACTTGACTTAAATATGCCTTTAGTTCTAATTCTAATCTACACTCAATTATGGTTTTGATTCTAGTTTTGTCTAGATTTTGCTATATATTTTTATTTGAATCTGAAACCGAATTAGATCGAACTCAAAACCAATAAGTATAAGTATGACAGGAAACAAAATTGAAGCCATAATCAAGATTACAGATATAAGTTTGGATCAGAATCAAAACTAATGCAGCGTTAAACCAGAAGAAGAGAAATCGATAGTAGAAAGAATAATCAGAACTTCAACCATAACCAGGCCTCATTAGTGCCAAATCCAAAATCAACAGAACCTAGATAGAGGCAGAGTCAAAATTAGAACAAGGCTCAGGATATAATCAAAACGTAAACAAGAGATGTACATCAAATCAGAACCAGGTCAAAAATCAACAGAGAGCAAAAAGTAGTGCTGTGGATTATCTAGTCTGTTAGAAGCCTTTTTAATGTTGAGTTCATCATTAAAATAACAAAACAGGTTTGGTATGGTTTGGTTTCGTTTAAAAGAAGATGCTTTATCCTTGATCGTTTTCAAATCCTCGTCTTTATTTTTTAGTTTGACTCGACTTCTGCCCCTTCTGGTTTCAAACTTCACGACCATCTTCGTCTTTTTGAATATTTCGATTATAATGGCGTCCTCGCGTAGTGGGCAAATGAACTAAATTGGATTATTGCAAAACGTGACGTGCATACTAATTAAAGTTTGCTGAGCATAAACATGTAGTTTATGTTAAGATCACATGCCTGGAATCTTTTAAATGGAGTGGCGATAAAAGAGAGAAAATTGACGTACCAATATTTATGTCAATAGATAGCGCAACACTAACACTTGACATAGGTGAGGCCATAGGTGAAATTTACCAAAAATCCACAACTTTTATTTTATGTTTTTTGCTACACTTTAACCAGCAATAATAACGGCCCAAACGCGCTACCCTGTGGTGCACTAAAAAAAATTATTTAATTTGTAATTCTCAAATAATAATAGTGATGAGGTAATACTTCTGTGTTAGAACCAATCAATAGATACAAAAAAATAAAAAAAAATGTGGCCGCTCGTAACTTTTTAAGCGCCCAATTTGGACGATGTCAATCAGCAATTTTGACCTTAAATTGTCTTGCTGCCTCCTTTTCACTCCTTAGAACGCTATGGTGAATTGGTATAATTCACAACTTTCACTAGGAAGACGCCATTTTCCAAACAAAATTAATAAACAAAAAATAATAGTAAAGAAGTGTACACGTCACCAGTATGAATGCATGGACCACTTAAAATGGCTTCAAAGTTTTCTGTTATCAGAGTTTTAATTAAATAAAAGGAAGTCAACTACATCCTTGTGGTGAATCAGAATAATATCAAAGTGCGTCACAGACCATATCAAGCCAAACATTAGAGATTGCTAGATTTTCCGAGTTCCTCTTCCATTTGTACAATTCATCATGTAGTTGTAATTGTACTGGCGATGGATGCTACTGGATTTTCGATTAAAATAAAAATGTGAAAATTAGTGATTCAGCAAAGTAGACAGGTTGGTCTAAAAGTTTAGGTAATTAGCCCAATTTGGGCTTATTGACATCTACACTCTTTGGACCATAAGATCCCGCTGAGATCTCAAATTTTCTGGGTTACTTTAGTTTCATCACTTTACAAAAGACCCCTTTAATAAATGATTCAGACTTTTGAAGACTATGATACATCTTTGAGAAAACATGTAGACCATGTTTTGCTAAAATCTTTCTATTATATAATTATGATGATTTAGCATTTTTGGTACCTTTCTGGTCCATTTTTTAAAATTCTGCTGGACGTCACTACACACAGGTTGTTTTATTGTTCATGATGATATCTAGAAGGTAAATCTGTTACCGACGATTCATTTCCTAAGCGCAGACCTATATTAAAGGTCTATCGTATTATGCGTTCTATTTTTGTTTAATCTACATCTACGTAATTTTGATTTGTTTTGTTTCTCTGTTCTTTCAGAGTTTACTTTAAAACTTTTTCCTCACTTACTCCCAGATGTTTGATGTTTGAAACATCTTCATTCCTGTTTTGGACCTATTCTCTAAGATTTCTACCTTTTGGTGCAAAAAGTCCGTTTTTTGATTAATTAATTTTTCTGCATTTTTTTAGTGAATATTTCAGTTTTATATAGATTCTATTTGTTGCCAATTTGACTAATTTTACGCCTATGTCGATGTGTTAACGAACCCTTGCAACAATGTCTTCTGCGATAATAACAAAAAAATTGCTGTGCCTCCTCTAACAATAAGTAAGTTGCCTACTTTACCTTCATATTTAATGGAACTTTTAAACTGTCGTTTTCAATTACAAAATAGCGACCTCGGCTGCATGTAATTGCGAGATTACACCAAGATCCAACTTGAATCTACATAAACAATTTGCCATCATTGTTTTACTTACTTTTAGTTAAAGCATTGTAATTGGCACCAATTTTCCAAAATTTGTTGACCAAATTGCAAGGTTACAAAATCTCATTTTTACATTTGACTTCTGAAGGAAAGTTAATTTTATTTCTCTTCTACAGCACTTTCTCTAAAATATTTTTAGGTCTCACTAAGTTTCAACCAAAAAGCTCCCAAATAGTAAAACTGACGTTTGGTTCTCTATTCAATCTAATACGTTTTGGGTTACTCCAAGATTAATGTTTGATCGTTAAATGACACAATTAGCTAATATAGGTAAGTCCAAAAGTTTTTACAGTGATTTGGTATAAACACTACATCTTTTTCCCGCAATTATTGTTTTGCCGATCTTCTGTTGATAACATATTGACTCTTCATGTTTACTCATTTTGATAGACTAGTCTTGCTAAACATGGCCTTTAGACTCCAGTTTTTCCAATTTTTAAAATATTTTTTAAAGTCGCTTAAAGATCATTTAGAATTCTATAACTTGTTCTCTCTTACAGTTGCCTTGGTCCTGATATACACCTACAAAAATTTTTTTGCTTTATAATCACCATTTTATTTCTATTATGTTCATTTGCCTATCGTCGTTGTTTCATCATACAAAAACCATACTAATTTTTGCTTAAATTGGCTAGTATACTATTTTAATAATTATCCCCAAATAAAGCTTTTATGCTTATCTTTTTCTAACAATTGGTAGTGTTATCTACATTCAGTATTGATAAAAAATATCGTTGAACAAGAAAAGGGAGATTATAAAAGCGCCAAGATTAGTTTAATAATGACTATACAAAAAAATGTAAGAAACCAGGGCTAATAACAAAGAAATCGATTACAATAAACAGGGACAAATGTTCGAATGGAAATGGAAGAAAAGTTTTAAAAAATATAAGGGAAAAGCTAAAAAATAAACATAACATATATATATAGGATGCTGGAATAATTAGGGAAAAAAGGAATAGAAATAATGCACTGATAGGGAATTGAATTAAAATATCTGAAGAAATGGATAACAAAAACATTCAAAGATTACGACTAGGCAAAACTTATAAAAAGGGACGAGATAAGCTACAACTAACAAATAACCACATATTATACTACTCTGGACTAAATATAGAACAAATAAAAAACAAAACAGTAATTAAATTAAATACCGGCAACTCAAGAATTAAAGTGAACAAGAAAAAATTAATATCATACAAATAGAAGGAACAGCAGAAGAAGCGATGGTTTTTATATAAAACTACAAATGGTTTTAGATAAAATAAGGGAAAAGAATGAAAAAATAATAATAACGAAAGACTGAAGTTCTGGATTAACTAGAGGCCGCCATCGAAGAATGACCTACGTGGAAAACCAAGGAAAAAGACAATAAACAGAAGTGAGATAAAGAAGATCGATTTTGTCAAAGAAATGGTTTGATAGCAGGAAAACAAAACGGAAACAAAAAATAAAAAATATACATTTCTTGTATAATAGCAGAACGTCAGGCGTTTGTTCAACTATTGAGCACACACTCAAAACCTACCAGAAAGAATAAAATCGATAAATTGAAATAAAAATAAGGAAAATAAAGCTCTAATCACGGACTAGTAGTGGTCGATTAAAATCAATAAGGTAGAAGAAAACATATAATTTACAAACAAAACTAAGAAAATATAATAAAGGAACAAAGAAGAAATTGAAGGATGAAAAGAGAAATCAATTAATGGGATAAAACTTATCGAAAAAGAGAAATTTTAAAGGCTAAAAACTAAAAAAAACAGAAATGGCTCTGGAGAGCGCTATATAGTTTTTAAAGAATCAAGGCAAATCCTAGTAGGAGAAGCAAATTTAGAAAGGACATGAAAAGGACAAAATGGTGGAATAATGTTTAAAGACACTAGGAGAAAAATAAAACCACCTGGAAGAAATACATTCGAACACAAAATGGCAGAGAAGCTTATAACAGAAAGAAAAATACAATAAAAGAAACATTTAAAACTTTGCAAAAAGATGAGTGATACACATAAAATAGATAATAAAGATTCTAAGCAAGACAAAAAAGAAATAATAGAAAATGAAAATAAGAAGAAAAAGCGAAAGAATTGTTATGGACTGTTTGCAAAGGAGCATAAGATACCCAAAAGAAGCCTAAGTAATGAAAAACTAATTTAATAATACCCATATACAAGAACGAGAACAAACACACTGTGAAAATTAGCTATATGTCGAAACTAGAAGAAGATTGCATTTTATGACATAGTTTTAATAGCAGAAACTAAGAATAATATGTAAAAACTAGTAAACGTTTAGACCAAGAAATAGAAAAATAAAAAATTAAAAGTTAAAAGTAAATGTAGAACAAAGAAAATGATTATAGTAAATGAAAAATGCATGGATGATCAAAATAACAAAGAAAAACTAGTAGAAGGAGCAAGAAAATTGGACTATATAAGTAACAAAAATATTAGAAAAATAACAAGGCAGAAATCAACAATAGAATGAAATGAAAATAAACAATTCAACTGGTACGGTTATATTATAAGAAAGAACATGAAAGAAAAATTATGATGGCAGCAGAAAAAGCAAAAAAACAGGCAGGTCAAAAAGAAAATGGATAGACCAAATAGAAGTTGGAAAAAATCTATCTCTAACAAGAGATAGAAAAAATAGGTATAGTATGACCTGAAAAGGCATAAGGATTGGAAGAAGAAAAACTGTAGATATTTTTGACCTCCTTTCACTTATGGTTTTCTCAAAACTACAGTATATTTTTCCTTTAGTATCATTTACGTAACATGAAGCTGACAATGTCAAAATATTAACTTGTGGCCAAAACTTCAATTTTTTATTGTTGCTCTTATTATATCAATGCAATAAAAATTATCGAAGACTAGCTAGGATAATACAAAGCCAGAAACTTCACAATTTTAAGAAAGAAATGAACAATGCGTCCCATACATGAAGACTGTTTTCGAAAGTTGTCCGACAAACTCCATTAGAAACACCAGAGACCTGGTGACGAATTCGCAGACTTATTGAGTATCTTTAAAAGATCTCACTGACTTTAAAACGCACATTGAAGAAGCGTCTCCTTTTTTTTTTTGTTGAGGGTATTCAACTCAGCTACGTCTCCGCATTTGTCATCTATCTTATGATCGTAGAGGTTCTAACAAATCCCATACATTGAACCCAAGTTAAATGGTGACGTAGTTTATTTTTTATTGCAAATTCTTGTTTGGTTTTAAGTAATTTATTTTTTAATTTTTGCTTAGTTTTATTTTGTGGTTTTGTCGCATTTCCAAAATAGTCTTTGAGTTTTGTAGATTTCCCCAAATCTGAACTTAATCTTTTTTGTAAATTTTTTGTATAGAATATATTTTTTCTCGGCAAATAAATTATGTTTTTAATTACTGCGCAAAGTTTCTTCTTGAATTTCAATGGTAATTTATTATTTCTTCCTTGACAAATTTAAAGGAAAAGACTGGAAAGATAATAACAAAAAAAGATCCAATAATGGGAAGATGAACATAACATTAAAGAACTAACATAACTGAAGTACGAGGGGAAATAAACGAAATTGAAGAAATAGAAGATTTACAAGAGGGAGAAATTAAGGAACACATGAAGAAACTAGAATTAAGTAAAACGTCAAAACGGGATAATATAACTCTCGACATGATGAAATGTATGGGGTAAGAAGAAATAACCAAATTTAGGAAATCACCAAACAAAATAATAAAGAGAATGTAAGTAGAAATGATTACTCCCCATACATAAAAAAGGGCATAAAGGAGTCTGTGAGAATTATAAAGAAATGACGTTAATTAGTGTGCTCATAAAAGTATTTGCTAAATTAATTGAAAGAAGGTTAGAAAGTACATTTAAAGGTAAAGAAATACATAGGTACTTTATAGATCTTGGAAAGGCCTTTGACAAGACGCAAAGAAAGTGTTAGCGGGGTCGAGCAAAGAAGAGTCGAGAGAATTTTAAACAAAGACAGCAGCAAGGCAGGGGCCCTTTTCGGTTTTCGGTAGTGTTAACCAAAGCAGTAATAGATACAAAGTTAAAGATGAAGACATTAAAATTAGGGTACTAGCAAATAGAGCATATATATTCGCAGACAACATGGCTATATCGGTCAACTCAGAAGGAAACATAGGTGTTGTAAAGAGAATTATATAAAATAAACATAAAGATAAACACAGAGAAGACAAAGTATAGTGGTGTCTGTGGAAGATAAAGCACATAATATAAAGCGACAAGGAAGAGAAAGAAATTCCTATACAAATAAAAACAGAAGTAGTCAGAAAAGTAGTTAGACCGACAACAATACGTGATACAAAAGCATAAGGCACAAGAAAACAACAGCGAATAAAGAAATGCAAAACTCCACTCGCTTTACACGTAACCCTAGTAGGTCTAAAATTAAGCGAAGCCATTTCTTTCTATTCTTCTAAAAATATTTTTGTTATCTCTTTTTTACTCATTTGACCATAGCATATATATTTTGTTGGTTGGACCGGTAACACCGTTTAGCTAGATTTGCCTGAAGTTGAGCGACATTATTAATTGTACCAAAAAATTAACATCCGGACAGTATGATAACAATGGAATAATCGAGTTGTGATGTCACTTTACCCCCAAGCATCGAGTCTGATGCCATTCGGTGCAGCATTTAAAACCTAGGCATGTCGAGCGATTTGTGGTTCCCGTAGCTCGTATACGAGCGATGCCCGGCCGGCTTTTTAATTAACAACGCGCCGTTCGTGTTGATGATTTAATCAGCTAGGAGACAACACGCGGCCGAAGCAAAGAGGGACACTCATTCAGGTGTGTTGCACCTGTCCGCGACACGATGGGCGTGTACGCAGGCAGTGAACTAAAACGCACGGGGGACGCTCACGCAATCCCTTAATGGAAGGGTTGGCGGATTTGCCCTCCGCGAGGGCTCGTTGCAGCGGGGTCGTGCGTGCTGCACTTAAATTCTGCAATTTCACTACAAAGTTGCAAGTCGAAATGCCTTCCCATCTCTTTATATCTTGTTCTTCTGCCGCTGCTCTTCCTTTTTGTTTCTTTGCATGTTTGGCCTTGTGTATCATTTATTTTCTAAGAGCTTTTAAGACTGTAGTTTTCCTCTTTCCTCAAATTCTTGCTAATAATTTTGTTGTTGTATTGTCATATTTTTTTAAATTTGTACATCTCTTCTTTAACTTCTGCTCCTCACTTTTTTGTTTGTGTATATGTAGTGAAAGGAGAGAGGCTCAGCTTTTGGGCGTTATAGATAGGGATGTCTGAAGAAATTTTTCCTGGTAGGGCATATCGCGATATGAAAGTAAGAGCTACCTTCGTCCGTTGCATAACGTGTTATTATTAAGTTTCTCTGAAAGAGGGCATATAACCGTTCAAAATTTTGAGAAGAGCAAGTATAGTTCAGGGACAACATCCTTAAGAAGAATAATGTTTAATGAGAATCATTTGAAAATGAAGCTTACCGATGTCGATCGGGTCTAGCGTGGCTAAAGAGGATATTCGCATTGTTCACCGTTTTCTCGAGATTAACGGTTGCTGAAATTGCTACTGAACTACAGTGGTGCTCAAGGAATCATCACCGATGTTGTGAGTTTTGAACAGTAGACGTAAGATGTGCCTTTCGGCCGGGCCAAAACTGCCCAAACTTGAAAAAGTCGAGGATTTGTTGTAGACTACACTGCAACACCATTTTTAGTCTTCACCCATTTAGTTACCGTTCTGAGGCCATTAACTATCGTTAACAATCTTTTTGTCCTTCTCTATTGTTACTCCCAAAGGTCATCTGTCTTTTCTACCGATTCATCCTTATTAGTAGCATTAATAATGTTTCTTGATTGCTCATTTCCAGTTCTGTCTTAAGTGTTTTCTGTTATATCCTGGTTTGATTTTTCTTTTTTGTCACGTATTCCGGTTTCTTTCTTTTTGAGTGTTATCCTAGTATGTCCAGTTCTGTTTTCGCAAATTCTTTTTGCTTCGCCAAATATTTCATTTTCCGCATATTGCTCTTTTGTTCGCTTTTTTGCTTCTTGCCTGTTTGTTCTATTCTTAATATTCTTTATTTTTCTCGGTTTCTTCCTGATTTGCTTCTCCATGTCCTTTTCCTGTTTCGCCACCATTGATGCGTATTTTTCATTTACTTCTCTATGTCTCTAGTTATATTAGGCATGCTTTGGTCTCGCTTCATTAACTCCCTGTTTTATAAAAAAAATTACGGCTTTATTACGTCCCCACGAGTGTTTTTAAAGCAAGCTTTGCATATTGTAACGCTAACAGGATAGGAACATTACCGGAAGAGTCGGTCAGGGAACTGACCGCAAAACCGCAATCGTAAAAATTCCTTTGTCGTCGAAATGTGATAAAACAGCAGGTTTCTGTTAAATATGTCGTTATACAGGGCGGGCAATATATAGCTGACTAATATATTTTTAAATATGCGTTTCCTAATCGTTTATTTAAAGAATGAAGTTATGTTTTGAATGTGATGTCTGATGAATGTCCACCTATAGAGGTACAGACTCGGACTCTGAGTGACATTCTTCATCACTCTTTTATAGTCTCCGAGGGTATGATTTGAATAGATTTCTGCGTATTTTCTTTAAGTTTCTCAACTGTGTTTGGTTTGGTATTGTGAATCTTCTCCTTAAGATATTCCCACAAAAAAGATCAGGGGAAATTCAATTTTGTGATCTGGAAAAATGCCGCCATGTGGCATGTCGCACCATCTTGCTTCTTAAGTTAAGTTATTGAATTTTGGGTGCAAAATGTTTTTAATTATCTCTCTTAGTAGCTTTAAGAGAATTTTCAAAAAATAAGTTCCAATTCCACCCCCAAGAAATTTTGCACCAAACCATGACCCCAAGTCTCTTTCTTCTATACACGGCAATTTTGCTTATTAACATACTTAAATAAGTCAAAATAGGCTTTGTTGCTCACTGTAAGTGCTCATCTTCCACTCAGGACGTTTTTGGTCGTCTCTAAGCTAAAGTTTTGGGTCAACTGATTTTAAATGGCTTTAAGTGCAACCTTCGTTTAAAGTGGCCTGCAAAGATGTCCAACAAATTCCTGTTTCTTGATGGAGGTACTGGAACCTTCTGTCGCACTTTGTCTTTGATACCACCAGTTTCTTCAAATTTTACCAGCAGACAAACTGTATTAACACTATCCACGTTCTTACAACCAAAACCGTTTTTTTTCCTCCTTAGGGTATGTCTTCCTTAATGGATCCATATTCACTGCAGCCTATGGCTTATTGTGATTATCCTAATACAGTAAACTCACTTAGTGAGTTTACAGGTCCTTTACAGGGTGTGTCTGGAAGTTTTCCGGTTCCAGGATTGGTCTCCCGAATGTATGTTGCCTTTTCCTACACAGTAAGGCTGTTTCTGGTTCCTTGCTACAGAGTCTGCATGCAAGGTCACCATTGGATTTACCAATTTTCCAGAACTGTTCTTTAACAGTCGCAAAACCTTACCTTACCTTTCGTAAAGTAGCAATAAATGATCAAGTACTCTAATAACACTTTCTGGCAATACACACATGCTGTTGAAATGTGAAACACTCGTCGATTAATTTACCATATGTTCTCTACATAACCCCCAAATTGCAGCTTTTGACAATTTATATATTTAAAATGATGGGAAATTCAAATCAGTCAGCTGTATTTAAAAATATACAATAATCAAAAATCCTCATATAATTTCACCACCAGCTACAACTTAAGACGTTAACTAGACCAGCACCCTTTCCCAAAAAGTTCTTAAAGAAGATAAACATATCTACCAAGTTTTAAATGCGGCGTACCATATAGGTCAGCTTATCAAAGTCTTCTTGTTAAGCAAAGTCAGATCAACAATCTCCAACTACCTAAACGCCATCAAATCACTAAGGTATCATGTAATAACCGGGCTTATTCTAAAAGAGCTACCACCAGGCGGTATAAAGATGGTCACCCTAATGTTAACTCCATCTCGCGAGCAGCAAATTGTTCTTGCAATGGAAAGTACCAAAACTAATTTTTATTTCTAAACCTGGAGAAGATCCTACGGATAAATCCTTATACGGACTGATTAGTTCCTTGGCTATGTTATCAAAGATATTTTTGGAGCTTTTCCTAAAAAAAGAAGGTAAAAAGACTGACTACCAAGTGCGATTTTAAATGTTAATATTTTTAGTTTAAACATGGTCGACTCAGTGTGCCATAAAATCAATGCAAAGAAGTAGAAACTTTAGGTGTCTTTGACTCTGGAGAGGAAGAATCATCTTATTTGTCTTCAAACAGAATAACTCATCTATAGCCTCAGAAGACGATACATCTACTTACAGTAAGATCGAATATAAAGCAAAATTCTTGATATCCTGAATGGAAATTGAATGCTATAGATCATAGATAATAATTCTTTGGGTTTTCAGACGACAAACAAGTTTTCTGTAAGCGTCAATGGGTTAAGTATTGATCTTAACTGTTGAATAACGCCCTGGACGTAATATCTTTCACCTTTGATAAGTTAAGCAAAGCCTTCCCCATAGGTATTTGGTTTTGATACATTTAAGATTATATTTTCAAGAGAATGTGTTTTCCTGAAAAGTATCTATGTAAACTTATTACTACACGAGAAACATTCGTTACCAAAAAGAATATTCAGTTAAGAGAAGATGATTGGTACAATAGCACTGAAAACTTTATGACCAGAATCAAGTAGGCTCTAAGGATCATGAAAGAAGCCATAAAGGGCAATTGGTCTAAGGAAACCTGCACTTTATGACCTGTATTTATGAAAATTCAAACCGCATAATTGAGTTATTTACATCCAAGCAGAACCAGTTCACTAGAGACCAACCAAACAGTTTATTCAAAAATAGAATTGGAGTCTTAAATTTGTAAAAGTTGCTTAGAAATATTCCTGACAACAAAATTATAAAACAAAAACTTGAAGATGACTAACAAATCCTCGCCTTGAGGCAGCCATGTTTGAAAATTCATTGTTTTTGGACAATAATAGTCGGTGGCGTGACTTTATACTATAATAAAACTCGATTAAAATTTAAACGTTGAACCAAATCATCACGTATGTTTCTTTTTCCGACCTGGTGAAGTTTACCAGTAGTTATAAAATCGATTGTTTAAGGTCATTACCTCTAAAAATAAGATTGAAATGGCAAAAAGACGCAATCATCTTACAGTCTTTACAGGCCTCTAGTGTACGTGCAATTTATTAATTTAAATATATACAATAATTCTACAACTTGTCGCGCCGTGTCGACTGCAAAAATAAATATACACGCATTTCGCCCCGTTACCACCGCTCTCCTCCAATCTTGCTCACGCCCTACATCATAATCGGTTTTTTACAAGCCCTACAAAACCGTTTTGAAAATCGGCCGTTCTGCTCCTGCCACTGCTTCTTTCTTCCGCTTATTGCTTCTTAATCCAATGGCTTTGGATCTCGTCCGACAGCGTCTTTGCGAGGCTCCAAACCTCGACATGCAAATCCGTCGGCGCTCTGAGAGCAACTAGCGCTAGCTTACTTTCACATATTACAACGCATCTTAGAATGAGCTTGGCTCGTCCATGGTGAATCTCTTGTTCTCCTCGCATGATCCCTTCCATATTCGCTTACAATCCGCCCACGTAATAGCATAATTATTGTGTCTGAAGAAAATATCATTTTGTTAATCCAGGTGCGTCATCTCCCCCATGGACCACTTTCGCTTGATCTCGCTTGATCTCGCTTGATCTCGCTTGACTGCAGCCCCAACTGACTTTTACTATACAAGAGAACTATGTGTTCGAGCTTGATTGTTTGGTACTTGAGATGGGGAAGTATGAGCAGAAAATTAAAGAACCTGGAGGGTTTTGTAATATCCACTTTTCTAGAGATTTACCATACAATTATGAGTGATAACTAATGACTGACAATAACTGGCAAAGCACAATAATTAACCATAACTACAAAAACGCTGTAACAAAAAAATAATGGCTGTTCAAAAACTCGATGGAGTTCTGAAAAAGAAGAGAGTTAAAATAATTGAAGGTCTGAATCATTAGATACGCCTTGGTTCTGCAAGTGCAAGAAAATGTCTAATCTTACTTCACTTGCATGACTGTAAAGTACAAAGTATTTTTGATCATTTAAGAAATTTAAAAACGAGAATCACAAGATGTACAATAAAAAAAAGTAAAATCTGTTTATGAAAGTTCTGGTTTTTAAAATGAAAATAGTGATTACTGTTTTTCATTTGAGCATAACCCTGCAATTAATGATTTGCCTTAATTGTCTAAATTCAAGTTTTTGAACTATGGAATCGTATCATATACAAGGATGGAGAACCACAAACACAATTATCTTAACTGTCTTTTCTTCTACGGGGTAATAAGCAGTACCCATCTTCTTCTTCTTCTCTGATTACCATAAGTGCAACTTGCATCAAAATTTAAGGCAAATTTAACAAAGCTTGCAAAATCAAATAAACAAAGCAAGCAAATTACTCCACCTTAATATACAGGCTGTTCATTAAGTTATCCCCAAATATGTTGCTTTGGAAAAGTCCAACAGCACAGTTACATAAAAATTAGAAGAAAGCAATCCTGAAAGTTTCTCTACGAACAATGCGTTATTTATATATCATCAACATATGTTTAGTTCATATTTATAGACGCAACTGTAATCTTTATCATTAATATTAATAATAATTTTAATTATGGCAAGAATTATGGAAGCTCTTATGCAACCGTTAATTATTATTTCTGGTATTTTAATGTTTTTTTAAATTGTAATAAGCTTAAATGATTGATGCAGAGGGTGTTCATAAAGTCTGTATCTATAACAACTTACCAACAGTCTTCTTATAAATTTTCAAATCACCAAATGAAGAAAAGCATCGAGAAGCAAAAATTTCTCCAAAATTATTCTAAAATTTCAAATATGCCAATGCAAATAGGCCGGATTGTCAAATGTAAAATGCTACCATAGAACTTATAGTTTAAGAATAGGAAGGTCAGCTAACTGCTATTTTTTGTTTTTTCTTTGCAAATCGCAGGATACTTGGAAGATCAAATAGATTTAGATATAATTTAGTGATAAGTCAAATTATGGTAGAACGCTTAAAAGAAGCACTCTGCTCACAGCTTCAATAACCAAATTACTTTTTTACCGCCAGGTCAGATCGGACGTTAAAAATTTTTGTAGTAACCTCTTCGCTTAAATAATGACGTTGGAGCTGCTCAGTGAAGGTGTATCTATTCTTTCTCTCTGTGAGTGAGTGATGTGGTCTTGTCGAAACCTCGGATACCCTAGAGGCAGAAATTTTATTGGTTTGCTAATTCGAAAGGGGTTAATGACAAAGTGATTGGCGTTTCTACTAAGTCTTGGTCCAAATAGATGATGGCGTATAACGCATGAACGTCGATACTTAGCACAGCCTTCCAGGTGGTGATCTTTCCCGTTCTTGACACAACATGCGTCAATGTAACTACAGAATTGAATATTTCTAAAATTTGAACTGTCCAAAGGTCTTTCTTGAAGTTATTGTGAGATATTAAAAGAGTGAATGACATGTAGCAACTAGAATACTTTCTTATCAACCTAACTTATATGCTAAAACATAAAAGTTAGTGATTTTTCTGGGTTAAGAAGGATTTCTTTAATTAATTTACTAGTAATCCTCATATCATTGTTTGTGGGAGCTCCCCAACTTTACTAGATGGATGAGATAGTAAATGCTGTCCACTTCTACCCATGAGCGTTCATAGAAACTTTGATCGGCGTCTCCTGTTTGAGAGAATGATGAGCGAGACCTTAATATATATTATTTCTGGTTGTAGGCCTGTCTGCGGATTGGCTACAAAGAGGTTGTCCAGGAGCCATCTCAAGGACACACAGTTTCTCTCTTCGACGATTCTAAAGTTTTTCTCACATTATTGTATTCCCCTATGGGGACCCATACAAACACATCCTAACGTTTCTACTCTTTCCAAATTTCTAGAGGAAGAAAATATTATTGCTGCCTGTACTTCATTTGCCAAATTTATAAGTTACCTATAGTAAAGATACATCAGTGTAAAGTCTTAATGGAGTACTAATTGTTTCGGTCCAATACAATTATAATTTTCAGTCTTTAAAGTCTTGTATCTTCTTAATTAAACGTCTAGATTTAAGGTATCTTGCCAGACCTCCCTTATTCAAATGATTTGTTGAAGTAAAAGGACTGGGGAGGGAAGAAATATAGTGAGCACATTTAGAGAAGTAAAATTGTCATTTTTGCCAAATAATTGATATTTTGACTAGATCGACTGTTTAGATCAAAAATCAATTCGGGGGTTTAAAACCCCTCTATGATTTAAATAATTTTGCATGTTTGAAAGGAAGATTTTGCCTTATAACATGATTCTCTACATACCAAGAACAATATTTAATCACAAATTCGATCTTGACAGATATAATGGGAACCAAAAGAGTGATCAAAATTGGTATGAAGCAAGTAAAGTTTGTTAGGTGCACTTCTGAAAATAACAAAGTCAAAAGTGCGTACCTTGCATACATATAGGGCACAAGGAAAATCTTACGATGTGACGCAAGCGATGGTTGCACGTTGTGCTCTTAGAGTGTGAGAGTAAAAACAGCTTGTAATAATCGTAGATTATTGTTTGGAGGAAAAGTCTTTGGTACTGGATGATGATTGTCTTTATCGTACGATTATGGATAGTTCTAAAGAAAAAATTTAGCCTGAAAGATCTTCTGATGTCCAGACGCCTATTCTTGTCTGTCACGGATAAACATCGTAGAATATACGGTCATTTCTGTAATGACAACGCATATTACCTCTGCACAACAACCTTGAAGTAATCAAAGTTTTCCCCCTTTGAGTACTTCATTAAATGAGTAGCAGCTCATCCGACATGTTTTGTGGTCCATTCAGGTGCCCAATAAATTTCAAATCTCATCAAGTCAACAACATCGTAGCAGGTGACCAAAGTTGATTTTATATACGTGAAGAAGAGACTAAAAATGAGACATTTTTTTAGCGATGAGGCCCTTTTAATTGCCTAGGATGACTAGTATGTCTAAGTTCCAGAGGAAACGGGAAAGAGTTGTTTCAACGACTGGGTTAGGGGGATGCAGAGTGTGGCAAAAAGTATTTTTCGATAAAAGTAGTCTTGACATTGATAACTATACCCATATCTTTTCTTAGTTGCCACACTTTTCGGTGTATTTTTCACCTTCATCTTGAAAGTCGGCGTTTTCTGAGAATCTCGTTTTTCCGATTCTCGGGTGATTTTGTGCTCTTTGATTTGTTCTTTGTCCAAAGTTTGGTATTTTTTTGCTACGTTGTAGACTACGCGTCTTTTATCTAGTAAGATACTGACCAACACTTCACCCGAATAAACCAATAATTTATCGGCTTTTGGATTCTCATAAAGAATTTATTTTTCGTAGGGCACCAGAAATATTTTTCCTTGAATCTGGAGAGCAAATATATAGCGTTTAATCGTCTTCCTTGTAAAGTTTCGTTAGCTTCTATAGATGCTTTTTTGCAAACTGACCGTGTGCAACAGTCACTCTTTGACTATCTTTGGCTGTCTAGGATACCACTCTTAAACCGTCAGACTCACTTAAGTTAGACTCCCTCTTAAAGCTGCCCAAATATTTTTTTATAAATTGTCACTTTTTATCAACTGAAACGCAAGGGCAGTTTTTTTTTTATTGCCAGATCTTATTTATTATATTAGCCTATAGTGCGTTAGAATACTAGGAGATGGAGTACATAACCTATAAACATTGTTGATAGCTAGTATTGTCTATTGAATAATTAAATAAATGACTACAGTTTTTATTAATCTTATGTAAGGACAAATTCTAGGATGATAGACATAACCTATGTAAATCTGTTGTGTAGGCTACTTAATCATAAGTAAATTAAATTTATTTACCTTAACCTGTTTTCTGTATTAGTGTTAATATTTCTTTAGGTGAGATGTACTTTTATAAGCTAAAGATCTTTAAACCTATTTATCGTTTTGAACTGAGGTTCACACCTAAAGGATCCTGGTCGGAATTACAAAGTTTTACACAGTCGTCTCAAGCAACTGCCTAGTTGAGAAAGTTTTGTCAGGTGATGTTCATCCCCATGCTCACCAATGAAGAGAATGTTAGGAGGTCTCTTACCACACTTTTCATGTTAAAACTGGTCGCCGAATAGTCCTCGCTTCTGTAAGTTTCAAGATAAGTTTAATAGTTTTATTGCCGGCACAACTATAATTATCACCCCATTTTCGCAAAAAAGGTCTTGTTCGAAAACCCGCGCGCGTAGCGTGAAGACACGCTCGGCGTGGCAGATTCAAACGAGGACCCACCTTTTAACCACAGGGAAGCAATGTTTATGTAACAATTTGACACGCATGCTTTCTCGAGTTTACAACACATTTCAGGCGCTGTCTTTGCATACACAGGCTCAACCTCTGAATTATTACTTCAACTTACGCAACTTTCTCGTGCGCCAACCTCTTAGTTTGTTATCCAATTTCTATTATTTTCTCTGCTTGCGCCGCGCATCTCCATATTTATGATTTTTTATGAATATTTACGGTAACGGGACCGGACGTAAAGCTATTAAGACAGCCATTACATTACTGCCAGCAACTGTACGGGGTATTTAACCGGCTTAATGGGTGCGCATATTTCTGTACGTGATATTCAAGTCGAATTGGTTTGTTTAAATTATTTTTGCTGCATTAACCTAATTGCATGGCTTTCTTTTTGAGATCAAACTTTAAGTACAGATCAAAATAAATAATGATATGTAGGTGAGATAAATTTCAATGCAGCTTTTTGTCCAGGTGATTAAATGGAGGTTGTTATCGGATGGTTTCGTCACTAACAATTGAGCTTTTAATGGATGAATATATTAAAACGACCGAAAGTGCATCCAAACTACATTAATTGTTGGATAGAGGTGCATTATCGACGAGTCGAGAGTTTAAATATCATAAAATGTTTGCTGCGAGACAAAACAAGGTCGAAAATGCAATGCACGTGTGTCGTGCTCGCATATTCAATGCTGAAAAAAACTTGAGCTAGCTATTGAGCATTAGTTATAGTAGTACCCAATCAATAATGGAAAAAGTATTTAAATATTGAAAGGTGGCCACCAGATGAGTGCCCTACTCCTTTAATGGCGAAGAAACGACTGCGCCATTTTAAATATCTCAAGAAGCTCGAGGGAGATAGACTTTTGCATCGGATACTGACGTATGATAAAACTCCCAAATCAAACGAGCACCCAGCCAGTTGAAGACGAAGCTGCCTGCGGGGAACCTCCTTGAAATCGTATTACGTTTCAATCAAAAACTTCTTTTTTTAAGACAATTTCCACCTTAATGCACCTGCCTTTACTTAAACCAAACCCGCTATGGCCCCAATTTGAATCTTTACGACTGCCATCAATTAGAAAACCAGTGGTTTGATAGCCACAATCAAGCAGCGGAATTCAGGTGAGTTACATCGTCATATCTAGCTTCAACAACAAAAGTCTCGTTGAAATTTGACTTATCCTTGTAAAGAGTAAAACCAAATACATTATTCTCAAATGGAAAAAAATTAAAAACGTAGATTAAACGATAAAAAATATGCAAAATACTTAGAAACAATATTAAATGTTAAAAATTATTTTTAAGGAGAAGAATGTATAAAAGCAAACAAAATAGAAAACAGATTCTTGGTTTAAGTAAAGATTAAAAGAGTATGCAAAGATCTTGTATTCCTAAACAAAGAAAAAGAAAAGGCGGTAAAATATCTAAAACAGAGAAAAACAGAAAGCATATGGGAGAAATAAGCTAAAAAATCAACTGCTGTGAACAAAACCAAAAAAGCAGCAAACAAAAACAGAAATAATGTAAAGTATAAAATGAAAAGAAAAGAAAAACACATATAACAAAAGAAGAAAAGACAACAGTTGCGGAGGAGATATATCAAGAGTTATTTAAATTCTAAGCAAATTAAAAAGAAAATTTAGAAAAATTGCAATAGAAAGAAAAGTTTACAAAACACTCAAACCAACTGCAAATAATAAAAAGTTAAGATGTGAAGATGAAAAAATTAAAAACGCCAACATTAACAAAAACAAGTTAGGGTTCACGCCCAGTTTGTCCAGGAGGCATGAATGTAGTTGTGGTGGTCTTTTTCTGATTATTTTCTTTTTCTTTTCTATGATTTGTGCTTAATGAATTAATTGGGCTAGATGTTTCAGTCTTTATACTTCTATTTGACACTGACACAAATTCATGTAGGGAAATGTCACATAATAACTCTCTCAGAAGTTTCAAAAAGGGTGAATACACAAAGTGTCCAATGTTTGCTTTCAATATACGTACGCCATAGAGAAAAAAATATTCTTAGATCTCAAAGTGGATTCGAACAAAAATGTGCAACAAATATCTTCCAATATCTTTAGCATCTCTAAGGTTGTGTTTGAGCATCTAATTATAACAAAACTCTCTTGTTACTGAATGGTGATGCACCTACAAAAAATTAGCTGTCGTAAAATATGGCAAGAAGTGCAAAGCAACCTTTTGATGTGGAATTTTGAGGTAATTGATAAGTTTTTCCAATTAAGAAGCCTCTTGGTGGTTTAGAAGAACTATTATAAGATGCCAGGTGACTATTTTGCTTACTTTCACATATAGTACTATCAGAAACGCAGCTAGTGGATTAAATGCAAACGAGGGTGACTTCCAAACCCAGCAGGACAATCAACTTTATTGAAACCAAAACGATTGGTTGGGATGGAAAAGTCAAACCAAACTTTATGGATTTGTTTTGTTCAAAAGCTTATCCGTTTATCTTAAAACGTTCGGATCTTTTGATGGATTTCCCTATGTTTCAGAAAGTTTAGAAGAATTTTTCTTTCTACCCCAAAAGAGCTGCGACTTGAAATTTGCTCTGGGGAAAATTTTGTATGTCGCCACTCCATGTGTTCAAGCTTTTAGTAGTGATGCAAGATGTGATCTAGGAAAGCGCCATTTTCAATATCTTACTGATTTAGTAAATCTTGCATTCGAAGCTCGTTACCTTCCTCTAGAGAAGTATCCAAACTTTTTTGGCCATGTCTGACCTAAGCATCTCTAAAATCCTGATAAGCTCTTTCCCGTGACATATAATTCTTATTAATTCAAAAAGTAAACTCCTATTCAGGTGGAGGAAGCCTAAAGAGGAGTAACTGTTAATAATCTGTTCTTGAATTGTCCCTTTGGGAACCAAGGTTGTAGAGGGTTATATAAAAAATTTGTTGAATTTAAAGGTACCACAACGTTCCAAATTTTAAAATTCAGTATGTAGATTTCTTTGTCGTAGAAAGCAGTTCCAGCGCCATTTCCAAAATGGTGTCGGTGTTTCCGTAACTGAAAATTGAGCTCGACAGCTTCACATCTCAGCAAGATGGACATGTTGAAGTACATCGTTGCGTGAACGAAAAACTTCTACTTTGTTGGGCTGGGCCATCCAGAGGGATCGATTTAAGACCACTTAGACGGTTGCCTAAGTCTTATGACCTTTGGGGTCATGTAAGAGGCACGGCTTAGTGCTACCGTTACTATTAACATTAGACAATGCATTATCGCTGCTCTGATGAACAACAACAGAAAAATATGTCACATAAGAAGGAAAGTACCCAGAACAATTGTAATGTTACGGTTATGACTGAAACATGGGCAATTTTCATTTACTTTTATGTGTCATCCCCAATTTAAGTGAAATACTTCTAATAACTCTTATAAGAATGAACAGGCAAGCATTTTGTGAAGTTTTAGTATTGCCATTATTGCCATTATTACCTTTCTTCGCTCTTTAATGAGTCGATTTGTGCAAATAAGTTTATCAAGTTTCTCGGGACTTATATTGACCCAGCATTTCTATTGGTAAGTACAAAACTTAACTCTTAGTCTTTTCAGTGAATCGCAACAGTCAAATATTTACCGAATCTTGTAAACATTTGCGCAGGTGGCTTGGAATTGATAAACTCAACTTGACTTTTCTAGACTTCTTGAACAAAAATGGCGAAGAGGTGACTTGTTAAGAAGCTGACTAGCATGGCAAATGTGATAAAATCTCCCAACCCACGTGGGGTCACGCATTGTCGCTGCTTTAAATATCGCGCTACTCTTGTATTGCATGCTCCCACCTACTTACTGATTTTCCTTCCCACTCTTTGACCATTCCATAACAGAGTTAATATCGCATTACATACATCCTCTACCATCTCTCAAATTGGCTGCAGAAAAATACAGAGCAAAATCCATATAATAAAGAAGATAAAAGCAGATTCTCTTAATTGTTAAATATTCCAGTTATGTAAGTTAGTTATAGAAACAAACATTTAATTTAATTTAATCAGCTAAATGTTGTTAAGCAATTTTTCAGCTTTTTGTGAAAAGGAAACGAAACAATTGATTGTGCGGGGTCGACAGCATTTCCCACGTGAGCTACTTAGGACAATTTGTTGCCATTCAAGGCTCGAACGCATTCCGGCGCATTAATCAATTACCTCAATACCATAGCTGCTATTGTTAATTGTTGCTATTCTGCAAACAACTATTCAATTTTTTATTGTTTTGGTTATAATTGTACTTAACATAAAGTAACAACGAAAGAGATGTAATTAAATCTTAAACTTTAAACCTAATTTTTCAAAATTTCGCACGGAAAACTGTTGAAGATTGAAAAAATGCTTCATAGATTTTGCCACGTCGTTCTTTTTCATTTAATCTACACATTTTAGCAATGCTAAGCACTCCATAGATAAAGAAATTGTTCTGGTGTGGAGTTTAACCAAACTTAAAGAATGGACGCATGTAGGCGCAAATATCTGGCGAATTATATACATGTATTTTTGTTCTTTCCTATTATAGTTGGTATCAAATAGTCCAAGCATTGTATCAACACGAAGCTCAACAAAGGTTTGAATTTGCTCAACTGTTTGGAAAACACAAACATTAACATGAACAATGTCAACAGTGTGATATGCATTGAGTACACACGATATTATTAACCTTATTTTATCGATGGAACAATAAACTTAAAGATCTATGTGGCAGAATTGATGAAACTGCACATTTGAAAAGTCAAAAATATTGATTATTACGATCGACAATAGAAAAAGAAATTCTCTATGCGCCATCGTCACATTTTGTATAGAATTTGATTGGTTTACGCTTCCCAAAACACGCTGGATTTTAATATTTCACCAAACTTTGAGCTTAGACCAAGATGGAATGATTGGACTAGGCAACTTGAGTCTTAAAAGAAGTAAAAAGAGAGGAGAAGAATTAGAAAAATGGCCAACGCGTGACAAAACCAGAAGTACTATAAATAAAATAAAAAAAAGAATGAATCACTAGATGAAGATGAAATACCAGCCACACTACTAATAGCTGAAGGACTAGAACTGTGGGAAACAATACATAACTTAATCCGAACTATATGGGAGAAGCTTGGGATGTTACCAAGCATATGCGAATATACGATAGTAACACAAATAACACCAAATGACAACAACACGACCAAAAAGAAGGCCACGCACAAGATGAATCGACAACGCGTACTAAGACTTTCATAAGCTCAATATACAACACTGAAGAAGAGACGACAAAGACCTATCAAAATGGAAGAAGATTGTCAAGTCGGTGAAAACCCCCGATGGGTGATAAAGCCGAGAAGATAAGCGTGCTGGTGATGGGATTAGTTGGTCTTATTCACCAGATCAAAATTCTTGCTGAAAGAAGACACACTCAAGGTAGCCCCCATTACAAAAAAACGTAGGTACTTTGAGCCACATTATGATAATCCAAAAAAGTTATGATTTCCGACCTTTGAGGTCTTGTTTTTTCTTAATTAAATTTATAAATTTAAGGCGCTCTGTCGGATACCCTATAAACTGTCAATTTTGCCAAATTAAATCTTTGGATTTTAAAAAAGAAAATGTACGTTAACTTAAGTCAGAATAATGACAAAAGGGGGCAAAATAACTGAAAAAACTGATAAAACTAGAAGAACACAACTATCTCTGCTGAATAAAAACCAAGAAAAACTTCAGGAGTAGATAATGAATAATATGTATCCATGTCTTTTGGCTCTTGTTTACCACACTTCGATGGTTTTCTCTCTTATCTTCTTCGACAGTCGCTAACCATTTATTCTTGGGTTGTCCTACTCTGCTTATGCCCTCCAGTTCCCTCTTCATTAGAATTTCAATATTCTGTTCTGTGCTACTTTTTGTGTATGGTCTAGTCACCTTATTTTTTGGGCCTTTATGATTTGAGGTATATTGCGTTGACTGCATAAATGCATCATCTTCTCGTTTGTCCTTATCTCTTACCAATCCCCACTTTTTTGGAAGTACTAATAAGAGGTTGGTGTGTGTTTATCCGGTGTGTCAAGATCTAAACCTTAAGAAGTATGTTTGCTCATTAGGTCGCCTGTTACGAGAATAGTTGGACATAGTTGAAAATCAGGCGCAAGTCTGCCTTGTGTAGCGGTTTGTTTGATTGTTAATAAACGTAGATAAGATTAAGTTAGCTCCCAGTTTGAAAGTTAACACGGATTTGCACACTTTCTAAGTTTATGCAACTACATTTTAGTAGTTAGTTTTGACTTAACCATTTTTAACCAAGATTTCTATTCTTCTAACTACAAAAATTGCAATACTATCTTTGCTGTAGTTCAAATTCCAGTGTTATATCTATAACACTGGAATTGCTTATCTAAGCAACTAGCCATGGGTTATTGTAGAACAAGGATAGAAGATTTGTGGTAATTATCGAGTTTTCTTGGGTTAAGAAGAATTGAGAAGATCTAATCGATGATGTTATTCAAGGAAGAGATACTGTCATTTAAATTTTCTTGATCAAGGAAGAACATTTAAATGGATTCTTCTAAAAACATATAGAACGTTCAGTATTTGGAAATTGTTGAGGTTCGTCATGACCAAAGATTTGTGCTTAGAGAACTCAAGATAGTACTTGCATTCTTTGAAACTTGCAATTTAAGCATTGTGTAGAGATGCCCTTATTTTTGTTGTAATTTGTATAGAAGAGGGCACCCAAGGACACAATAGTTTTTAGTTTGACTATACCATTAACATCTATGGCACGAAATATTGTAGTGTTGCAACTTGTTAATGTTACAAATTAATAAACATTGTGGCATCGGTAATTTATCTTTGTTCTGCCGCTTTGCCAACTTAATTATTGGGAGATTATATTTATCTATGATAATTATCTACTTTTTTTAGATAATGTGGAAGGGACATTTTTTGAAATTTTGGTTGCGATTGGTTGCGATTGGTGTAGAATTCAATTTTATTGCCCATGTAGGATTGAAAAAGACTAGTTAGATTGATTTAGAGTGTATTATTACTAGAGAACATTACGGTAGCGGGTAGGTACTACTTTACGATCACGGTAAAGTATAGACCTGCTTCAGGAACCTAGCGATCCTGCCTACGCGAGCTCTTGATTGTTCCCATCTCCTGAAACAGGAATCAATCATGTCCCAGCCTAATTCCTTACCTACATTATATATCCCTACCTATCCTCACTCCCCTCACCAACACGCTTGGCCAGCGCGGTGAGTCATAACTAAACACCCCCCAAAGTTAGGGAAGGCTTACATCCGACGATGGATGACAAAGTTGATGATGATGATGATGATTAGAGAACATAATAGATTTTTATAACTTGTTGAAGAAAAAGTGGCAAAATGTTCGACTTTATCTCGGAGTTGCATAAAGAATATCCAAAGAGTTACAATATATTGTTGATAAATTAAATAATAATGAATCTGTTTGATACTTAAAAATAACGAATGGGACTTGGTACTTTCATAAAAACCGCAGTGTCAACAGAGCATGATTGGCGACCGCAACGTCCGAATGACGGAACTCGTCATTTTCCTTCAATGTCTCTGCATTTTTGCCATCGCTCTAGTAAAGTTGCTAAGAGCTGTTTGAGGACGTGTGTACCAACGGTACGTGGCAGCGGTGCTGAATACGTCGCTCATTGGCATCAGCAGACTCCCCTCTACAACCACGGCCATTTATTTTGAAATAAACAATTCCGACTATGGTTTATTGGGACTAAAACTTCCAAATGTTACCATTCCATAAACTAGCATAGATTTTCCTGTATCTCGTGCTAGAACCATGCTGTGCGAACTGTTAGCTTACTTCCACACGTTATGCTTTGCCTTTTTCGGCGTAGTCCTCGCTTCCTTTAAACTCTGATAGCTCAATCACTCCCTCCCTCCAAAGAAACTACACCTATGGATAAGACCGTCCTAAGTTTTAAAAATATCTAAGAAATAGTTTTTATACACTTATTAACTAAAACGTTAGATTAAGAACAATAACACTCTTAGATTGACGTAGGAAGATCCCCTTTCAGTAATGAGATCTCTAACTTCCTCTCAACTTTGGTGGCCAGTACCTCTTCAATCTTTCGACCATTGGTTCTTCTAGTTGTACGAATTTTTTATTCTACCATAATAATTTGTGCTTCTGGCTTGGATGACGTCCGTGAGAAAGGCTATTTGTAAATCTTCGTGAAGAATCTGGTTGGACACATACCAAGGCATTCGTCGACAACAAAATTTTGGATCCAGATCGGTACTATGCGTGTTCTATACAACAAAAGTTTATTTTCTAAGAACCTCAGTCAGATTTGTAGCTGAGCCGGGTGATTTTGATAAGTGAGGTTGTTACTAGATCTTCGTACGTGGCAAGAATGGCGATGTCTATTAGTCTGTATATCAACTATATCAAGCACTGATCGTATCACGTTCTCCTGTTCAATTCTTGGTTTGATCGGAGAGTTCTTCGGCCTATACTTTTCTTTGGTTTCAAAATTGGCCCACTGAGTTAATATTTAAAGAGACTGTAGTAAGTTAGTGCCAAAAACTCTAATTTTGTGCAGCAATCCGGCATATCAGACCTTGTTAAAAGCTCTAGTAACATCTAGAAAGACTGAAGTAAATTTTTTTCTAGTTATACGGTGAGTTGAATGGAATTGTCTAAAGGCGAATTAATGGAGAGAAGTTCATTCTTCTGCGGGTAAATCAGAGTTAAGTACCGGTATTTGTTTTGCTGGTAAAGCAACGGCCTAAAGTTTTCTTGGTGTTTAGAAGACTGGCCTTCTGAATAACCTTTAGTTGGAGGTATGTTCTGTGACATGTTGGATATTTGTAGATTTATCTAGTGGTCTCTTCTTGGTCCTTGGCTGCAAAGACTTCACCAAGGTACTCAGCAAAGAGACTACTTCCTTATTACTTTTGGCCCATTCTGTAAAAGAGAAAACTATGTGGTGTGTAGGAAAATAAGTATTGTTTCTAGATTTGAATGGCTTCCATAGCGAATTTTCAAACTTTTTCGGTTTGGTAAAGTAAGTTTCTAAAGTATGTGTGACCCAAGAAAATTGAGTTTTATGCCACCTTGCCCTTCTTTTATTGCGGTGTGACTTAGTAGGCTGCTTGCTTACGCATGGCGATAGACCTCGCTAGAGTTTAGTTAATTAATTGAGACTTTTTAGGCGAAAATTTAAATTTAGTTCTTCCACTTTTTTACTATAATTTTCCCAGTTGGTATTTCCATGATGTAAAAAAGTCTACGAGATCAGATGTTTTTTGGAGGAAGCCGGAAAGCAAACAGATTAGAGACGTAGACCATTCTATGTCTTTAGAGAGCCCTACAGAGTATGTTTACTGTTGAAAGCACCTCCTGCACCCTTTGTTTGTGTTGCAATAGACCATCAGATTCTACAGGCTATTCTAATAAATGTAGCAGATTCTTCTAGAAATTGACCTAGAACAGAAGAGTTGCCTTCTCTGTTTTGTTTATTGGTTTCTTCTCAAAAATTGACCTAGAAGAGTAGAGTTGCCTTCTCTCTTTTGTTCATTGGTTTTGCTTTCTTACTGCATGTGAACAGCTGGTAATTTTTGTATGTGAGGTATGGTTTGTATTTTATGATTGGTAGGGTAGGAGTTTGAATATTGAGTTTGTTTTGGCGTTGTTAGCTCAACTTGCTATGTGATCCGCCGTATTTTACATACACATAGCGTTTATTGTACGTCCATACCACTGACAAAGTATTCCTTGTGACATACTTTATTACCTCTAAGCTCTAAGTACACGAAAAATATATTCAACAGTTCTTTTGTCACTCGTTGTTTTGCATCTAGAACGTTTCTCGTTTCATTCCCTTTCTGAATTAGTTCTCCCGTACTTTCTTATGTAATTGTGTGATATAGATGTTCAATCACCTCTCTGCAAGCTCACTTCTGCTTGGGTTAATAAAAAAATGTGATGGATAATTTTGTTTTCTATGATGAAGTTTAGTAATTTTCTGTACGTGTCTAAGATGTTGCAATTAATTTATTTATCTATTTCTCTGACTTGGTTAGTCATTTCTTGGTAATTAGCAAACGAATATTGTTTTTGGAATTTTACCTTTAGGTAGTTTATCATTGGTGATTTCTTTATCTACTGACGATCCAAAGTATTTGTTGGATAAAAAAGGTAACATTTGAATAATCTTGGAATTTATCTTTCTCTTTTTAGTAGGTGTTAGGTATTTTTGCCATATATTAGCATTCGCTTCTTGTTTAGCTCGATCGTAATCACTTATTGATGACAAACTTGAATAGTACTTAGTATTGTTTAGCATCTGATGATCAAGATTGGATGGTGGATTTACATATTGTTGTTGAGATAAAACGCCCTGTACAGCATTGTTTATTGGTACATCCTATATAATATTGCTATTTAGAACAATTAGCTGGCTGTAGATAAACGGGACTTTATAGGGAGACAATATATCACGTTTGAATTTGTTCTTTGTTGAATTATCACCTGCACCACACATTGTTTTTACCACTATACATTTACTGATGTTCCGAGACCGGTTAGTATATTGAGAATAAAAACGAAAATTGCTCACACGTTTGTTTATGATGACAGCAAAACATTTCTGAGAGCCGGTTTGATAGGGAGAGAATATTCGTATTGTTCGCCACCTTCTCAAGGATAATCGCTGATTAACGATTGCTGAAATTACTTCTAAGGTCGGCATAATACTATAATTTTTTTATTGACAAACGTAATTTACAATCTACTTTTACAGAAAGTATAAAGTAAATTTGATGATATAAAACCCATTAATAGGAGAAACCAACCATCGGTGATACACTTAAAGAGTCTTGGGCCATGTTTTCTTCAATTGTCTTAGTAGGGGGTAGTCGGTAGTCGGTAGACAGTTGCTGAATGAATTCATTGCTGTGTCCGTCTAATTTTTGTTGGCAATTCGTTGCGAACTTTTTGACTTCATTATCAGCGAATGGTATGTCAAGGTCTTTGTGAATTGTTTACACATCCCTAAAGCTGTATACCAAATATCCATATTGCCTTTGGCATCGTTTTATAAAGTAATAGTTAGCTTCTGATTTATAGTTTTGATTTCCTACCAAGAAACTAATAAACTTAACGTAATATTAGTAGGTATAATTGCTTGAGTTTAGCTTGTACGTGTTTGTCTCATGTGAACCCTTGGTCCTCTGTTTTATCAGTACCTGGGTGTTATTAATGTTAACTGTTGACCAAACGATAGCTTTCATAGTAAACGTGACGAGTTGATTTTGATTGGTTAACCTCTATTTGATCGCCAGCGTAGTCTTGTGATTGAGGAGCAAGCTGCGGATCCGGGTTTATTCCCCAGAACTCTCTGATGCTTAGCGGGTGGCCTACTCAATCTCTAAAAATAATTACCTGTGTTCATTTCGAACAAAGGGTAATAATGGCGGTCGTCTAAGGCGCGGTGCTTGCCACATCGCTCCGCATCAGAGATGTTACGCGACAACTGGACAAAGTGGCGAACATATGAGAGCCTTGATCTCTCCGTACTTCCACGCGGGGCGTCAGAGCCTTCCCATTACCAACTTCTATCCGCCATTTGTCAAACCATGTGGCTAATTTTGTTAAGATGCTGTTGGAGGTTAGCAGTTGCAATTACCCGGTTTTTATGGGCGTGTGTTGACAAATCAGCTATGTAGATAAGGTAAAAGAGGGGGCCCAAAAATTAAAGGAGTAAATAGAAGTATCTTGGTAACAACGTTTTTAATTCAAAGAGAAGTCCTGTGTGCCGCACGTATCAAATGCAAACAACGGTGCAATATTTTTTTTCTTTCAGAGTAGGTGATATTTTATTTACTATCCTGTGCGTCTTATGTGTAAATGTCCCTTTTCGAACCCGAATTGGTAGTGAGGAATATGTATAAATATATATGTCTTCTCGTAGTCTTTTTAAAAAAAGTTTGTCGAACAATTCACTCGTCGTGGGCGAGAGGCTAATTGACCGATGTGAGATCACATTTTCTGGTTCCTTCCGAGCTCTGTTACACATTATTATGTGTGTATATCTCCATATAGTTGGCTTAGCATACAATTATAAATCCAGTCAGTAAAACCAAGGCTTTTCTGGGTAGCATTTATAAGATTTTACCAATTTACCAGTCATCAAAAATAATTTCAGTCGACGGAAATGGGTTTATTGGCACAAATTATCTAGGAATTCTTGTATTTTTTCTCTTTGGGTTGTTGTTATCTCTAGAGAAGTGAAGATTTCAGATACTTATTCTAGTCCTTACCAAGACTAGATATAGCCCATTTTCCATTTGCCTTCCTAATAGGTCGTTTCGGCATTTGGGCGTTTGAGGCATCTTCAATTTTTTTGTGGCTCTCCAAATTGGGTGCTTATCTTGCTTAAGGTTTGTGATATATGTAACAAAAGTATCAATTTGTATCTCTCTTAACAAGGTTCTTCTTGTTAGACATTGTATTCTAGTCTCTGCCATTTTTTCCCGTATCTTCTTTTTACAAAAACCAAGTCTTTAATTATTAAAGGCACACAAGTTGTTGATTTTTCTTGGTTTAGTTCGTGTGGGGTAGATTCCCATACCGCATTTGTGAGGTAATGAGTTGCTGGGTCAATATCGTCAGGATCATTTTTAAGGTTTATGTTGTCCTCTAGATGCTATTGGAATAAATTCCAGTGGTTGAATTCTTTTTTAATAGTGAAGGTGCTTAAGTTAATCATAAGTGGTGAGTGATCTGTAGACAAATCATTATTTACCTCCTCCATTATACAGTTGCTAACTATATCATGCGAAATGTAAAAATCCAGCCAACAGATGGGTTCATCCGTGGAGTGACAAATGTAATTGTTTTGCACGATTGAATTAAGTAGACTTCGACCTTGTGTCAAAGGAATTTTATAACCCTAGTGGGTGTGCTTGGCGTTTCAATCGTGACTCAGGTTTGAAATGAAATTATTATATTAGTTAGTAGATATGTTGTGTCCGAAAAGGCTTTAGATAGCTGAGACGACCGCTATTATTACCCCCTTCTTCGAAATAAACGCAGGTACTCGAAACAATTTTAGTGACTGAGTAGGCCACCCACCAGGCATCAGAGAGCTTCAGGAATGAACCCGGGTCCGTCCGCACTGAAGCTCGCGCCTCAACCACGGGACCACGCTGGCGATTTTCCACTTTATAGTGGGAGTCAATAAATTTGAAAACAATTATTCGGCTTATATTTGATTCACCCACCTAACAAGGATTACAGTTCTTCTGACATGCACAAGTTGGAAGCAGAAACAGCTGTTCTCTGGCTCTTTAACATTAATTTCAGTTATACAGCCTACATGGTCATTTCTGGCAAATTTCCGTGTTCATTATTAGAATGAAAATTTATGCTCAAATAGAAATGGCTGCCTTACATCAGCGACTTATGCTTACATAATGGAATTTAATGTACAGGCAAATTTATTTACATTTCTCTGTTATGTAATACGAGAGGAAATAGTTGTTTCCTAAATACAAGCGAAAGTTAATAAATTTAATTACATTCTCGACACAGAAACATAATTAAGCCATTTTTCAAAAATTTAATTTACATTAACTGTTGTGTAATTAATTTTTTTAATGACCTGAACATCATAATTAACTTTAAAGCGGTATTTCAATCGATATCAACAGTTTTTCATATAAATTATTGAATTTTACTAAAATCGCGTGAAAGCAATCAGGGAGACTTCAACGTTAGCATGGCACACCAACCCGAGGAGATCGCGCCGTGGCGGCTGCAATTTCATCAGCTCGAGTTCGTAATAAAAGAGGATTAAAACGCGGCTGTAAACAGCGGAGAAAGGCAGCTTATCACGAAGAAGGGAACACGCCGGGGCGATCATTACGCGCCGCTGCTCCGCGCCGTGCTTTGAAATCAAGTCGCTCACTGGAGCACAGTTCCATAACGGCGCTAGTAATTGCTAGGACAACGGCGCCGCAAATCGCAAGGAAAACACGGCCGCTGCCATTAATGCAATTTGAAGACAACTAATTAGCGAGAGGCCTTTGGATTGCCGGCCCGTGCACCTAATCGGCGCGCTTCCTTCCAGCGATAAAGCGTCCTCCGGTTCCTGGGCGCGCCGCATTAGCGATATCGGATCGTCCCATTTCGTTATCCTTGCTGCGGGCTATCGGCCCCGCTGTCATTAAGTGCTGCCAGGATGAGGTGATGGAGTGTCGCTTCCTTATTTTTGCGCTAAATTGCCGAGCTGTAGCACTGGAGGCACGGAAGGAAGTAATTATTGCAAATGGATTACAGGCACCTTGTTATAAATTAAAGGGTGGCCCAAATGGAAGGCCACATTTAAACTTTACAGATTTTTTATGTTTTGTGGTCGGAAAACTTTTGCAGATGTCATCTATAATTTTTCCGATTAGTACAAAGTGGTTCAAATATGACTGGAACTGATTCTTTTACAAAAAAAAATCAAATTACCAAGCACTTTCTTACCCGTCAGTCTTCAACGTACTCCCGTCCGGAGTCAACACAATTTTTTTAAGCGTTCTGGAAGCATCCTGATGCTCTTTTCAAAAAAGGCTTTTGGTTGGCAGCGTATCCATTCCCGGACAGTCTGGATGGCGGTATCCTTCCGAACAGGTAGAAATCGGGACTGTGTGACGGATGTGGCGGAAGGTTCCATTTCAATTTCCAGAGGGTTTCCATTGTTGTTTTGGCCATACGGGGACGTGCATTATCTTGAAGAAAAGCTACCCGCTCTCCACCTATCTTCCGCTTGGATATGATCTTTTCCTTCACGTCTGTTGCCAAAAGGTCTGAGCAATAAACTGCATTTATTGTTCTGGGCATTTGCCAGAAAGTCTACATGGGTAACCCCCCGTCAGTCCCAGAAGAACGTTGCCATTACTTTTCCTGCCGAACGACTCCCTCGCGTTCTCTTGGGTTTGGAAGAACTGGTATGCGACCACTCGCGTGATGACTGTTGGTAATGAAATAGATTGCCACTATAGACTTGAAAAATGCAACACCTTCGTCTTCAAACTGCTGTAGAAGACAACTGGCAACTTGCATGCGCACAATTTTGACCACGTCCGTCAAAATGCGTGGTACCCACCGTGCATTGACTTTGTGATAGTGCAGGTGGTTTTTCACGATGTCTTCTACACTACCAACACTGATGGACAGCATTGCTTTAAGTTCTTTGATAGTGCTGCGCCTATTCTCACGAATAAGTGCGTCTGCACGATCAATGTTTGGCTCGGTGACGGATGTTCGCGGCCGACGAAGCACTTACACCACTTAAACCACTTAAACGCACAGTTCCATGATAGACACTCTTTCTCATACTGTTGTTGGAGTATGTGGTGAATTTCAGCGGACGGGACGTTTTCTCCCAAACAGGACTAAACAGGTTTTAACTCGAGTAGGAGGGAGGGTGGATGTTGTAGCTCTGCTCTCTCAAGGTCGCACAGCTGGTGCGCAGTGTGACTTAATTATTCACAAATCAGTCCTGGTCATATATGAACCATCTTGTAAATATGAAACGCTATACGAAAGAGCAGCGAGTTATCGTTAAAACGCATTGCAAATTTGCTGAAAATGTCTGTGCAAAAACCCTGTGAATTTTTTTATCAAAACAGTGCACCAGATGAATCGATGTCCAAAAATTGATTGCCAAATTTGATAAAATTGGGTCGGTAATGGATGCAAAGCCTTGTGAGTTTCAGTAAAGCCTGATTAATACTTTTACTCTTGCATGTTTGGAACGTTATCAAAAAATTGCACTCATTAATGAGGCAAAATAAAAACAAATGCCCGTTCACCTAAAAATTTTTGTTCCTGAACTATGTCTGGACTATGTCTCAACAACAGACTGTAGAAACTCACTCTCGATAAATAAAAGTGCAAGGCCTGACATTTTTTGTTGTTTTAACGTTAACTTTAAAATGTTTTTCATTTTCTTAAGAGCTAAAAAATATTGTTCTTCAGCGCAGTTAGTAACTGCCATATTTAAAAAAACTCTTAGAACAATGACAATATTGGAAAAGGTAGACTACGCTCCATGACTTTCCTGTCTGGTGCTCTTGACTCTTCCTATTTTATTCCTCTCTTTTTTGTCGCTTTCCGGATTTGTTCGTTCCATGTTTGCCTAGATCTGCTTTTGGATTTCTTTTCTGCGTTCTTGCTATATATACTCGTCTCACTATTTTTTTACTCATTCGTATTATATGTCCATACCATCTCATTTGTCCTTGCTCTACGACCGTTTCTATTGGATTTACTCTCAAGTTTTCTCTGTATCTTCTGATCCTGTCCATAATTTTATTGCTCTTTATTCTTTCCAGGAATTTCGTTTCCGTACTGTTTATTTTGGTTCACTAGGTTTTCGTTGTTAGCTATGATTCCGCTCCATATATTATTATTATGGCTATTTTTAATATTGTTATATAGTCGTCCGGCCGCTTCTTTTCTTTCTTTCATTTCCTGTCTATTCTCCCATCTTATGCAATTACGGATCTTAGATATTTGTGTTCCAACTCTTCTCCTTCCACTCGTGTTGTGTGTTTTATTTCTTCTCTTCTTTTAACCATTGTTTTTGTTTTGGTACTATGATTTCCATTTTGATATTTCTTAGCTGCATTTGTAATATTCCTAGATTTTTTGCTATTGTTACCATGCCATCGGCGTAGCATATCTTCAATAATTTTAAGTTCCCTATTTTCCAGCTTCCTACTCGGTAACTCGTTGTCTCTTTTCTTACCTCTTTTATAGCTTTGCCAATGACTAAACAGAATAGTATCGGGCTTAATACGCAGCCTTGCCTCAATCCTGTAGTTGTTTCAAAAATTTTCGATTCTTCATGCCATGCTCTTACATAATTTTTTCTATTATGATATAGGCATTGTATACTTCTGACTATATTTTGTTGTATTCCTCTTTCTATCAGTACTTTCCAAAAATCTTCCTAATGATTCTGTTAAAAGCTTTCCCTAAGTCTATAAAGCACAGATGTAGGTTACCTGCTTCTCTATTTGTTTTGTTTTTCACTTAGTTGTCTTATTATGAAGATAATGACCTGCAACCCTCTATTTGGTCTAAATCTATAGTGACTCTTCCAGCGTTTTTTCTACTTGCGCCCTAATTCTTTTTTCCATTATACGATCTGCATTGCAAATTTAAATCTTTATGGTAGAATGCTAAAAAGAACAATCCATTTGCCAACAAGCCGAGACCAACCGTTGTGCCATTCAAAGTTGAAGAGTCTCCCCAATAAGGACTAGAACCGCCACATATTATAAATGACGTCAACGCTACTGCTTAACACGTTCAAGGTTACGCTAAAGCACAGTAGCTGATAAATGTTTTATTGGGAAACAGAGTCAACTGCTAATAGTACCACCCAATGGATCTCCATATTACATACAGTATGATGAATAAACTCTAGGTTCTCTACCTGCACTCTAAATTTCTCAAAAAATATTGATGACACATGAGGCTCTCTTGATAAAGTGAAACAATATCAAACTATGGCAAAAATAATAAGTAACATTGACCATCAATCCTCAATCAACTGTGGGCTTTTCAAAATTGAAGAGTCTCTCCGATGCCAATTAGTGCCAGAGGCATCTGCTTTGCCATAGCCCAGAACTCCTTATCATGTTTTCAATCAAATCGGCTATAGATACAAGTCTAATGTCATTGAAATATATCAATGTCTCTTCTTGTTTTAAACACTGCTACAAAGATGTTGGTTGTTGATGAATGTTATAAGAAAGGCGTTATAACAAGACCATAATATGACAATTTGGGGAACATTGGCTA
Source organism: Sinelater perroti (assembly GCA_036346155.1). Classification (NCBI taxonomy): domain Eukaryota; kingdom Metazoa; phylum Arthropoda; class Insecta; order Coleoptera; family Elateridae; genus Sinelater; species Sinelater perroti. The sequence goes on from JARFIY010000324.1 coordinate 4,010,034, forward strand.
ATTGAGAAAAAGGGCTTCCGCATAATCAAGATGGCAAAGACATCTGTCAGATGAAAAAGAGCGATGGTTCGCTGCCATTGTTACCCCCTTTTGGGTGCATTCTTCTCGGTTGAGTTAGTATAAGACGATTTTCAGAGCTAAAGTTTTCAGGGTTACAAAATACAAAGAAACAGCCAAAATTAGTCCTTATATTAAGAAAACGTCAACTTTAACTATAACCAGCGAGTCTGACCTCAAAACTGCCTTTGGCCCGCTTAGTGCTCGCACGACCTTCGGAACAAACGCCGAGAAAGTTTTTTCTCATCGTCTCAACGAGCCCCCAAATTTCGGCTTTGTCGAGCCACGCCTGCTTTTCTTCATTCTCACGTCCCGTGCCGACTTGCTGGTTTTGTGCATGAAATTAGTGCTGCGGCGCTTTCTCTTAATTAGCGAACTGGAATCGCATCCACTACGGTGTGTTTGAACGTATTAGCGGTTTGATATTTACAGAGCTCGTGCGCCGCGTCCGCTCGTGTGCTATAGAAAGCTCTCCTCGCACGGAGCTGAGGTAATGAAGCCGGAATTCGCAAAAAGCTGTAATAACGTCGACACTGCTGCTCTCCGCATTATTGGTGACGATAACTTTCAAAAATAAAATCAACGAACATTAAAAAAATATCTATAAGTGAAGGGTACCATTACTCAATTGTTCAGGGCGTTTAAAATATTTAGCTCTTTCCTTCAAAACTCTAGTTGTATTTGCAAATTTAAATGTTCTTCTAATGCATGTGCGAAAACAAATTATTTTGGGACCTACGAGAAACGCCTGGAAACACCTGGAAACACCTGGAATGTTTGCGTTGTTCGAGTCGTTCGAGTCCTTGCACGTGCACAAGGGGCGCTCGACCGTGACGGGGCGCAATAAAAACTGCGGCCGCTGACGTATACAGGGGGCGTTCGGAAATTTTCCACAATATTTAAAGATGGCAAAGACTGTAGTGAGAGAGGAAACTTGAACAGGCTTACCGCTTAGCAGAAGTAAGAGCATGTAGAGGTATACTATAACTATAACATGGATCCGGAGACGTTTTTTGCATGTCTAGTCACAATATACGATTTATGTTTCTGACACGAGACACCGGAAAACAAGCGCCAGTCTCTGAAATGACGACTGGGTATTTTGCTTCTAATTCTCTACGTTTTCAAAACAAAAGCATGTCTAACGGATAATTTCCAAATATTTTTGATTATATCTCACTTCAGTGAACCCATTATCCACAGCTTGGAAACCCCTGTCCGAGAGAACTTTTTTGATTAGGTTTTCTCGGACCAGTCTTTTTGCGATTTATTTTGTAATTAAAACAAAATTTAAACTAACATTCATCGTTATCCAATAGTTAACATAACAAGTTTAATCAAATTTATCAATATCTAGTATTGGTAACTGCTACTCTTAAATTACACACTTATCTTGGTTCATATATTAATAAGTTTTTGTGTATTCTGCAAAAAACTACCTACAGATTGATTATAACCAAACCTTAAAAATCTCTGTTTTTTCTGTTCACTAGATTTCGTTATGATTTTCATTGATGGTAAATGTAGCTTAATTCTAAATTCAATTTTCCTTTTCTAAAGAAAAACTAAGTTGGAATCTTGTGTTTCTTTATAAAGTTTTAAGACGTTTTCTTATATGTGGTCAGTTCAGTTTAATTGGGAGGCTTCAGTAGAGTTGAAATCTCACTTTTGTCAAAAACTACTGACTTAAAAAAATGCAGACTTTTCAATAAAGAAAATATCTTTAGAGAAAAAATTTTTCACTTAAATACATTGCTCATTGTTGTTCAAAAATAATTGGTTCACTCCCTAGAAACTCTAGTTGTGTCCTAGATTAAAATGCACATTTAGTGCGCGAGTAAAGATAGACTCTAGTGCCACGTAAGGCTACCAGATGGCGTTATAGAACGCATAAAAGGAAAGGTAGCAAGGCATTCGAACAGTGCTGCAAGTGCAGTTGTGGACTAAGTAAAAAAACATGAAAGCAAACAACCAGGGGCAATGATAAATGGCGTGGTGTCTTTGAAGTAAAGAAAGGCAGTATGGACCCGGAGATATTTTCCTGTGCCTGTTCACAATAGACAAATTATGGTTCCACCACGAGACGTCGGAGAAAAAACGCCAATCTATGGAATGGAACAAAAGAACTCGTTCCAACAAATCGAGGACGTAATTATTTATTCCAAAACAAATGGCATATTTTGGAATCAGAGGAAGAAGAGAGGATTATTCTGATGGTAGTCACAGAAGCGACTTAGCCAATATATCCAGTAACGCCGATACAATAAATGAAGAGCCAACATGGCAATGCTCGATCCCTAGGCAGTTACCACACCGCTATCATCCTGTAGAATTTTTGGTACATTATGCTGCCTCACATCCCATATTTGCCGGATTTTGCGTAGACTACGCTCTGTTTGCTGCAATACAAGAGGCAGTGCGCGACACAATTTTTAACTGACAAGCTTCAGTCGGTTGCCTACAAGTACTGCCTTGCTGCATCCAGAAACGGTTTGCAGCATACTTTGAAAAAAATACCTCTAACAAAATGTGTACTTATTACTTCTTTCTAATAAAAGGTTGCGGTCCTTATCATTTTCGAATGCTTTTAACACGAACGAAAATAGGTTATAACAATAAAACAGTTGGTTAATAAAAAATAAGTAATAGTGATACACAAAATCAATTAATAACAAAATTTGACAAAAAATACGATAGTTAAAAATTTGCATTAATAAACAAAATGATAAATACCCAAAAATACTGAACTGGTACTTTTAAGTCTATTTTTATTTATTATATCAAATAAAGACAAAATAAGCAAAGAGAGCGCCTTCACCAAATATAGGTAATATTTATTAAAGAACCTGGCACACGCAGGCTCCGCCCCTGTTATGCGGTTGGCAAACATTTAATTACGCTGCGCGTAGACTCCGCCCACCTACAAAATCTGCCTCGCGGAGGCTCCACCCTTTTTGCCTGGTTGGCAAATGACAAATGCTACAGCTTGACGTCACTTGCCCGAGGACAACCTAAAATTTAAGCAAATTTCACCGAGACCTTCAAAAAAAATTAACTTACAATTTTGTTCGTATAAGCGAGACACTGACGAAACAAACGAATATTCAAGAAAATTTAGTTCGAGCCTAAAACTAAATATCCATCATAATGGTGTTGACTCTTATTTACACATTTACAAGCGTTTTTGTTGCAGTTTTTTAATATTCCGCTCCATGATTAATTCGCATAAAATGCGGTTTAATTTATTGAAATGTATTCTCGCCGTGTTTTTATAGAAAGCAATTAACGAGTTGTTAACTTCATTTAGTTAATTCAGGGCGCCGTTTGCGGTGTGTCCATCTTAATTTCATATATTCGCAATCTACTAAACAAAATATAATGCAGATATGCCAGAGGGAGTCAATTAAAAAAAATACAAATTGGACAGAAAGACTTATTTGTTATATTTAAACAGCTCCTTCATCTAATTCGTGATAGTAACAGAAGTTCTGTTTTTTATTTGATTAACCCTCGTAGGTTAGGTAACTTTAGACTGCAATATAAGCTCTTTTTATTATTCCACTAGTTATGAAAACTTGATCGTGGAAGAATCTCCTTCGGTTTCTATGTATTTGTTGGAATAAATTTTTCATTTAATGTTGTTTTTTTGTTCTAGGCTTAAATAGCCTGCGTCTCTATTAACATGGCAAACATCAGCCAGTCTGTTGCCAAGATATCCGGATACCTAGAGAAGAAAGCAAAGCTGGTGAGTTCAGAGAAATATTTTATTTATATTCTTTAAATATGAAGAGAAGACTACAAACATTCCATCATTATAAATATGTACAGGGTCACAGCAAAATCTTGTGGGATTAAATTTTATGCAGATTAAAATCGTATACTGCAATGAGTGTTAGGGAAGTTTAATTGTCATAACCAGTAAGTCTATAATTGGTTAATTTTGAGAAACGGCTCGTTCCAAATTTAAAACCAATGACTTGATTGTCGATCAAAACATTTCTAAACATCAAACTAATGGAAGAATCTTAATTTCTACATTTTACATTCTCTAGAATTGGATATTCCTTAGATTTATGTATAAATATGTGGGTACAAAATCCAGACAACTCAAAAATTTAAGCTTGTTTATGTTGGTATGGGTTGAAATGTGCTCAAGCAGATTGAAAATGGCCGCTACTTTTCCCCACAAATTATCTGCGATAGAATCTGTATGTTGTACTGGATGTGGATAAGCATTGGTTTGTTGCTACCGTCAGCCAGAAACCTTCTGGATAAATGGATGAGCTTGTATCCGGACTACTTCGACAATACAGCAGTAGATATAGCGGCCCTTTAAAGATGATAGTTCTCCATACAATAACCTCGCAGGCAGATTTGTATGTCGCTCATAAAGATGTCTTGATGATGTTCCTTAGGTCATCAACCTACATGAACGCACCTGTTGTGGTAATAAAAATTACAAGATGCTCCAACCTACACCAGAAAGCACCTAAAAAGGGGTAACCTACTATCTATTCCAAAGAAATAATTATTCACCTAACTTTTTTATGGTTTCTAAGTGTTGGAAGTTTGACAGTTCTACATTTTCTCCAACCACCTAGAGTATTAGTCAGTCAAAGCTCTCAAAGCTCGGCAACAACTCTTTGTCAGTACGAAAGTGCTATAGATTACTGCACGTTATTTTATAGCCTCCTTTATCAAGTTTATGATGAGTGAGGTCATTGGTGTATGACGCCTTTTTCGTGTCATGAGGACAAGGCACTGTCCTCAAACCTGGAAGACCTCTACTTAGTATAACAGGTTCCATCTTTGAAAAATGATGTGGCCAACTCTACCGGCCTTAACAATCTTCTAAAACAGAATAGTACAACAAAACACTACGGTCATGTCGTGCTGTATTTCACATTTTCTTCCTTAACAGCATTGGACTTTAACATCTTGAGATCAAAAGATAATGGTCTTTGCACAAGTGTACAGTTTTCCTAAAGAAACTCGTGAATATATAGGCACATGATTGATCTCGCTTCTGCACTGTGCAGAAATTCTCTTAGTACTCAAAGTACAATCTTCGTTGCTATTATTGAAAATTTTTTCTTCTAAAAAAAACTCTCCGAAGTGTTTGAGTACAGCTGTCAACAAGAAAGGAAATGTCAGTCCTCAAACCTCTTATTGCATAATCACTTTTTACAACCATAAAAGCAATAGACTACAATATAGAAATGAACTACCAACCATAAGAAGCCTCTACCAAAGTATTGCTTATCCTCCTTTAGGATACGCACTACTAGCCTGAGTTTTTGGCAAAGTTTTGGAGAAGACATCTAAACTAAAAATGAACTTCATCAATATCTATCTCTGTGTGGTTGCTAATGAATTATGTAAGAGATGGAAAACAGATAATATTCTTTCCATGCCTTAGGAGAGTCTCTCTAAAAAATGATATTAGGAGTACTGATAATCTCCTATTTCTACAAATTAACAAAGATATTAAGAAAATATCACACTAGCTGAATGTTATGCAGGATCTTATATTGTAAAAAAAAACACCACTGTCAAAACTTTCGGCTACTCGATTCTGCAATTGTGCTATTCCACAGTCTCCATTTAAGAATATCCGCGTGACCCATCTTTATAATCCATTTTGGCGATCGTCTAATATAGACGCCATCCATTTTACTGTCAACCCACCCGCATCAAATAAGAAAGAGAGGTTATGCTTCAAAATTTACAAAAAAGTTATCCTGGTTACCAAAAAATCATTACCAAAGTGAAGGTTTCTGTTTAGAAGAACTATCAACGTATATGGACTTCTAACAAATTGCAATGCTTATCTATAAGCATAAATGAGCTCAATCCAATGGTCGAATACCACAGAAGATGTTTTTAAGTGACATAGGAAAGTTATAGAAAATTAGAGACAGTAAATGATTACTTGGTCCTGCTCTTTAAACAATAATAAAAATATGTGACAAGGATGGGCAGTCTCTTTTATCCCAGACAAATGGTAACCAAGCTGATAACGACCACAATCATAACCATTAAAATTGCTGTGCACAGGTTGTCCCAGTTTTCTATTTACAGAGCAATTACCAAAAACCTATTATCTAACAAATGACCTAAAGAGATAATAGTAATGAAGAAATCAATGGCTGTCGCTCGCAATGTGATACCTCCAAAAACCTTTAACTTGCCTCTTGACTTCATAATACAAAACTTAATTGAAAGCAAGTGCTCGGTGCTTCTAACTTTCCTATTAGTGGATTGAATGTCATCCCCACTCTAGCATTTGCGGACGATACTGCACTCATTGGTAAACTTTAATACGCAGCAAGTCAATTGATAACGATGACGGTAAACTTCAATGTCAATAACGAGAACACTGAAACATCACTTGGAATCAAATGGAATCCCATCGTGGCTTTAACGAACAAATCATCTCTCTTTCATTTCCACTCGTTCACACACTTTTAACGAGTTATTTATGTTGCCTGCAGTTCACTGTGACGAGTGTGACGTCTGGTACCACAGAAGATGTTTTCAAATGACATGAAAAGAAACTGGAAATTAAGAGACAATGCAATCGTTCCTTGGATCTGCCAAGTATGAACAAAGAAACATGCGACAAGGAAGGCTGGTCGCCTTTATCCCAGACAAATTCTGAGCAAGCTGAGGGCAACCTTAATCTTCACTAATTAGAGTTCCAGTCTTCAGGTTTGCCCCAGATCTTTTATAGAGGAAACTCAGTTTATCTTTCTTATAATCTTGGAATGCAGTACTAGAAATGTGTTTTCCAAACAATAATAGTCGATGAAGAAATTAAGGTAGTTTAAAAATAGCCAAAGCAAACATTACCACTTTCAACTCGGCTTCGAAAAGTTACCCTAAATCCCAACTCTGCAACTCGATCCCTATGGTAAGTCGACACGATATATGGCATCCCATAATATTTTCTAAGGTCTGTGGTACCCCCAAAAATCTTCAACTTGTCTCTTGACCTTATAACACAAAACAAATGAAAAAAAGTAAGAACGGCTACGTTAACCACTTATGGAAACTTCCCTCGAACTTTAATTGAGTTAAGCTTGCGTTTGCGTTGGAAAGCAAATTATATGCGACAGAATCTGTATATTCTGCTCTTTTTGCTCAAAGCTGATACGCTTATACCAGGATTATCTCGGCAATACAGCAGTAGACGTGATCGCCTTTTATAATTGAAAGGTCCCCATACCACAATCCCATGGGCAAGTGCTGTGCGTTGCTATGGTATGAAGACCTCTTGATGTTTCTTAGGTCGTCGATCTACTTGAAGGTGATGAATGGTGATGAATGGTGATGATACAAGTTAAGGGATTAGATAGACGACACCGCTTAATGCGATTCCAATAATCAAAATTGATATTGGTGGTGTTGTAGTATAAATAATAAATAGCATGGAGAACCTTAATTGACACCAAATGGTATGTAGAAGGGGAGAGGGCTGTACTGCCGATTTCGAAGAACTTCTCACAAATAGTGATCATATCTTTGGGAGTGGGTAAGTTGTAACAAACTAGAACCTGGATGTCGTAGCCGGTCTTTTGTTTCCATACAACTAATATTGCTTGGAACCTATTTTTGTAGATTTTTTTCGTAAACTTGCAATTGTACTTTATGAAAACTTGGGGTCTATTTATGTATCGCTCGCTTCCATTTGCAAGATATTGTGATCTCTTTTCCCAATACTCCATTGCAATTGAGAGGCCATTCCACTAATCCGCTCCCCACTTTCAATACTTTTATGACTTTTTCTCATAAAGGTGGTTAAGAGTCTTCCTCAATTGTAATCATTTACTTGCTTCCACTGCCTACGACAATAATCGTCATCCTTCTAGCCGACAACAAGTTTTTAAATGATTCAGATTGATTTTAAATTTACCACCTCTTATATCAAGTTTATGGTCAGCAAGATCGTTAGTATATGAGTCCATTTTTGCTCATATAGATAATGAAAAAGATTAGAAGTCTCCCACTGTCACTAGAGTTTACTGAAACTTAGTTTATCTTTGCTTGGCGTAAAGGTTCCTTCCTTTCAAGAAGAATGTGACCAGCTATTTCAATAAGGAAAAGTGCGTGTGTTAAATATATTTTTTAAGTCTTTTAGAGTAGATTAGGTTTTATGGTTTTTTGCTTATCATCAGAAAATTTATGTAATTGGCTTATTCTTGGAAATAGGAAACGCACAATTAAAAAGGATAATCACCTCCCTCGCATATGTGGAGAACATTTGATAAAGGAGCTAAAGAATATATCCGCATGTAGTTGATGTCGAAAACTCTCAAATTATCTTGGTACTCAAAGTAAAAAAATTATTGCGATTATCAATAATTCTTTTCTTCTAGAAGGTCCAAATTCTCAGAGAAGTTTAGGTGCAGCTCTCAACGACGAAAGATATACCAACAAGTATAAAAAGTTTGGAGAATAATTTTATCATCATCCAATGTCTCACTGCACAATCATCAGCCAGAAGAAATCTATACCATATGCTACCATATGCTAGTAGACGTGACCGCCCTTTATAATTGTGAGCTCCCCATACCACAATCCCATGAGCAAGTCTTGATGTTTCTTAGGTTGTCGATCTTCGTGAATACATCTGTTGTGATAATAGAAGTTATAAATTAGAAGACACCACTTAATTCCATTCCTATGATCAAAATTGACATTTACGACACCACACTATCTTACGGTGTTGTAGTATCAATAATAAATGGAGTGGGGGGGGTCTTAACCGGCAGCGAATATTACATGGTGGTTAACGGTCGTGATCGGCCCTTTTCTTGGGGGTCTACTCATATACCGTTTTTCCCTATTTGCAACATATTGTGTCTACAGACCTTGCACATCTCACTGGACAGGTCCGAAGCTCTGACAAACGGCTGCGATGTTGAAATCGTTGTAGGTGGTCTAGAGATGTGTTCCATACGAAATTTAGAACAAACGGCACAACTTATCTTAAATATTCATTACTCTATAGCAACTTAGCTACCAGCATAAGTCATTCTTGAGCTTTAAAGTGAGTTGCAGTTAGTATATGTTGTCTAGACACAAACAAAAATTTTTAGATGAACTTTGTTCTTATAGAAGGATTTAGGGCGGCGACGCTAGATGGCATAATCACCGTTTGACCTTTTCAGAAGAAAATTTTAGTGATAATATTAACGCTATTAATTTTGAGCTTTAAAGAACATTAACTGTTGTCCGAGAAGTATTCAAATATTTGGTCATTTGAATATGAAAAACTGTGATAGACTGATCTTCAAATATGTACCATCCTCCACCAATTTGAAAAAAGACTAATTACCCCCCCCCACCCCCAAAGCGTTGATTTAACGCTGTTTTTACAAGAAACTCAATTTTGCACTTACATTCCATAGCCACAGACATACTGTTCGCCACCATAGTCCACAACCATTGCCCATTCGCCGGTACGTCAAATTAAGAAAGAGTACATTACATCCCCTGCAAGTCTTATCGAGCTATGGTTAGTCATGAATTATTAGCAGTCGTTTACTTAATGATTTGGTTGTCCATTAAATTGTTCTTCATTTTCTTAAATATTTCTTCGTTCGATCGACAACTGTAAAAATTATCTATGTAAAGATTGGAAAACGTTAAGGTTTATTGGGATTATTCCATCCTAATAAGCTGTAAGTTGGTTTGAAAAGTCCTTTTTGCAGGAACATTAAATTGGTTGTGTCAACTTTACCAATTCTAAAGTTTCCAGTTCAACGTTGTCCTCCGTTTTTCTTCTTCGGAATAAGAGTTAAACCACAAATTTTTTATGGTAACGCATCCATCGTGAAAGAGCCTTTCATTCTTTGTTTTTGCATATTATAAGTTTGTATGTGGTTTTATAATTACCATTAATATCGTTGTTGGTATTTGAAAGATAACGCTCTTAACATTCGTTATGTGTTTCTCATGTTATTATCTTTGTTTTACTTTTTTGGCGCTCGCTTTTCATGCGTTCCTTTTATTGATCTGTTCTTAGACTTACAGCACATATGTCAAAACCACCTTAGTTGTCCTTCAACTGTTTCCTGTTACGGGTTCAATACGTAAGTTTTATCCGTATCATTTCTTATCTTGGCTTTTTAGTTTTATTTATCTAAGAGACCTCGTCTCCATTGCATTTAGGCGTGTTTTATGTTTTTCTGTTAGTCTATGTTTTTATTATTATCGGTCTAACTGCTTTCTACTACATATATTTTTGTTTTTCTAGTAAATTCTCTCTTTCCTTCGTCGCGTTATTCATTCTTCGTATGTTTTCCATCTTGTTGTTGAATTTTTTAATCTTAATTTGCTATTGTTCTCAATTATGGATCTTAAACAAATTAAAACTTTCTTCTTATTCTATTTGTTTTCATTGTAATATGTAATATGTAAATATTGTGAGCTTTATTTTCTCTCGACACTACTATGCTTTTTGTTTTCTCTTTGTTTATTTAGAAAAGCACGTACATATTTCTCTGTCTAATAGTAAATATTATGGCTTGGGTGCTCCTTCCTCATTAATGCTATTCCTCTATGATTATTACAGACTCTTTTATCTCTTTACTTATGTATGTAAAGTTCGATTCCTACATCCCGTTCTCTTGACATTTTCATGGTTTTAATTACTTCGCTTAGTAATTCATTTCCCAGATATTTTATCGTCTGGTGTTATATAGTCCCCTCCCGATGTTCTTCTTGACATTCCGTCTCTTTTCTTTCTTTCTATTATATTATTTTTTTCTGTCTATTTGTAAGTGGTTTAATAATTTTTGATTGTCTTTTTTTCTCCAATTTTTATCTATAATTCTTTTCTACTTCATTCGCTTATCTTGTACTTTTTGTAGTTTTCCGTTTTCTGATATTTAAATATACTTTCCATGCATGTTTTACTTTTTAATTTTTGATTTGGTGTCTAAATTACACCATTCTGACTTTTTCGTACTTTCGTTGGCAATTTCCCGTTTTCCGCAACTCTACAGTATTTTTTAATCTTTTCCCATTTTCCTTCTACTCCATTTGTATTTTTTTAAATTTTTCACTTAATGTTTCAATATATTGTAACTCTATATCGACGCGCACACTTTCCGACATTTAGATTGATTTCACTTCAGTGTCGCCATTTCGAATTTGCGGAAGCTCGGTATTTATGCTTATTTGGGGTCTACCAGAAGGGCTGCGAAATTTCTCAAAAACATCTGGCAATTTCTTATTGTTTGAGCCACGCACGTGCTGGATTCCTGGAAAGCATTATGTCACTCGCTGGGGCGTGATGAGGTGCAACAAAAACTACAGTCGCGGATGTAGCGTTCACAGGCTATGGGGGGCGTTCGGAAATTTGGTACAATATCTTTAGTGTTATTTTTTTAAGTTTACAGTTTACCTTTTCTCGGGTTTTCTTTCTTTTTCTGTCAACTTTTCCTTTTTTTTCACTCTGTGTCTGTCATGTGATTTTTTTTTTTGAAATGTACATAATATCGGATGTTTGGGCCAATCACCAATCAGTTCATAGGGTCGGCCGTTTTGTGACACTCTCTGTACGCCTTTTGTTTAATTATAAATAGCCGCGGAGGTTTGTTCGCCTACGCGGCGACGTCACTGTAAAAGCTTAGCTACTACGGGCGTTTTTGGTGTAGCCATAATGGTTTTGGAAGGGTTCGACCGGCTTTAATTTTTCCGTGTGTACGTATGAGTTTGCCGGGGTGTTTGATTGGTAGCGGGAGTTTGCACATCCCGAAGATTGTTGTAGGCCTATTGCGTGTGCAGAAGTCAATATTTGCCGACAGAGAAACTCGGTCTATTTTCTTTTGTATTTTGACCCGACGAAGAAGGAAGAAAAACCCTGTTGTAAACCAAGGACACAACCAGCTGAAAGAGCCGCATTAGTTGTCTTTTTTTTCGCTCAAACCCTTCTTTTCTCTTCCTCGATCCCCCCTGATTACAGCCATGGGTGAGCCGATTCCTGCAGCAGAGCGTAGCTTCTACGGTGAGTGTCTTCCAGCCTTTTGGCCTTTTGATTGAAATTCTTTTTTTTTAAATTAAAAATACGATACAGTCCGCTTATACCTGAACATCGGATTTGTCTAATATAAATATCTAATTCCTGTACTTCTTAGCAAGTACGTTTCATACGACTTTTCTATTTGTTTTATTGTCTTTCTTTGTTTTATCTAAGACTGACTGTACGAGACTAATAGGAAATGGTCCGATCCAAAATCCGTTGTGCAAAAAATTTGGTTGACAGAATTGGAAGATCGTTAAATATTATTGTATATTGTCTTGGCCTCTCGCCATTTTTATTTAATGTTGGTACTTCTTGATTTCCTATGATATTTGCTAGTGGTTTATATCTGAGCTATAATAACAAAAAAAAGTATTAATTGAGTTAGTTGCACTTTGTAGTATACACACCTTCTTTTCTTACATGTGAGTTTTTCTCTTTATAGGTCAATAGTTGTAATTCTTTGGTAAATTTTATGCAGCTATTTTTAGATCTTTGGATACCAATTTCTGTTTCCATGTCAGCTTGCTTGGTTTGTTACCAGATTTTCCCCCCGTCTACAAATATCATTAAAAGTATTTTTTACCAACACCATGTGAGTTGGATTTTCTCAACTTTATCTGGTCTATCGTGTGGTTGGTTCTCGGGTTGGTTCTTCGAATTAGGGCTACCTCCTGTCTACTGCACCATATAAAAGACTTTTTGCTCCTGACTATAATATTCTTATGGTGTTCAACGAAAAAGCTAATGGTAGATTGGGTCATGTGTTAAAAATTCACAAATCAACAGTTTGAATTAATATAAACGTTACTACATAGTAAGTACCATAAAGCACACCTAAAAAATGAATTTTTCATTGCCGGCAACTATGAGCATTTTTAGGATACCTTACTCTTTGATAAAAAACAGTCAACTAAAATGTATAAATCAATGCCAAGGGAAAATTCTTAGTCCCAAATTAAGGAACCAAACATTTATTTCCGCTGGACTACTAAATTAAGAGTTTCTTTGTGGACGCCTACTTGTAGCTTTATACTAGGCTGCGCTCCTATAGAAAGTTGATCTTAATTTTGTAAATAATTCTGCGTGTTAAATGCATGCAGTCATTACAGACAACTCGTGTTTACTATTATAATTGCTCTAATAGACTTGCGTTTTAATGGTCGGAAGATTTAATGGCGGAGTGAAAGTTCTTCAAACGAGCACCTATAATTTCTTGGATAAATTAAGAAAACACGGGCATTCATTTAAAGAATAATGAGGTGGCACCACAGGGAAGTTGCAAGGTTTTTTATCAACCCTTTTAAGGTATATCGTCTTATATACCCAATTAGTGCCTGATATCAATCCTTGAATATGTGATGACCTTCTTTCACATATTTTTAAGGTTTTTGAAGATCTTCCTCCGACATATATAGTAGTAAAGTGACTAAAATGTCTCATGGTGCGGTAGTTCAGAACACATCTGAACGAGACCAAACTTCGTACACAAAGCTGTTCTTAATTTGGAAATTGATTCCTTGAAGCTCAGGTCAGGCTGAACTATGAAAGCTTTCGAATAGCATTGTTTGCTTATCACTCTTGGATCTTCTTGGTAGTATTATTATAAAATGTATTATAAATATATTATAACTGAAATCTTCTTTCAAATGAGAGCTCCCCATATAACGATAGAAAATCCATCATGCTTGACGATTGATTGGGATAGGTCCATGTTAAAATCTGGGCTGAGCCTCCTCCAGATTCATGCGTGACCCATACAACCTATCTGAAAAGTCGACTTGATCCCAAGCCATTTCATCGGCTTACTGTCAGCTTTATCATGATAACTGGTCTGCTGAAGATACTGAACAGGTGTATTACGGTTTACTACTCTACTACATATTGAAACGATAACTCATTTTTCAGGTTTCATTTGTCCATCTGATGGTCCTGGTCGACCTGGACTTGCTCTGCCAATATCCTTTTTTACCGTTCTAAACCATACAATTACCCAATCTACGGTAGATAGTAAAATATATAGGTTGGTCTCCGTAGATACTCTAATAGACATAATTATAAATAGTTCAAATAATAGACCTTTTTTATGTAAGACTGGCTCTCGTTTTTGCTCTCTATCACTAAGTTTGTGTGTTTAAGGGTTCAATGAATGGTATTAGGAAACAAACAAAACAGAAGATGCAAACGAATTACCTTTTTGGAGTTCAAAATAACCAACATCCTTTACAACAACGTTCATATAGCTTCCGAAATATGTCAGCAGAAATCGATTGGAGAACCACTTCTACGTGTTCTTGGATTGGATCTTAGACTTTAAATCAAACTGGTAGCAGCAGGTCTCGTCCCCTGCTACGACAATTTGGAAGAAGAATAGGTTCTGGTCACACATGGCAATGAAATCTTTAGAGGTTTCTATCAGTTTTGCTTTCTAATACCACATTTCTTTGCCATCAATCGTAGAATCAGCCGTCAATCTCATTCCAGTGTAGGTAGCGTGATCATATCTGGCGTTCTGCTTGTCAACAGCTGACCAGAGCGTCGTTTCCTTCCCGTTGTAAAAGCGTTCGAACCAGTCGTAAGCACATTTTCTGCCCAAAGATTCCGTTTCGTAACTTGCACCGACGTTCCATGCGTATCCATCGCCATGTTCCTCAATTTGTAGCGCAACTTGATGTTTTCTCATTACTCCATTGCACTGTGGCTCTACCTTTTATACTGATTACGTTTGTCTTTCCAAAATGTCTCTAGTTTTTTGCATGCGCGCACACCTGGCCCACATTACCGTTGAGATATCGAACCATTACTAAACTTTTTAGACATACTTTGAACGGCCTGGACCGTTTTTGGAATAGTTTGAGGAAGCATGTTCCCTTTTACAACATTTTGGGGAATAGATGTCCAATTTACATTCACTATGATGCCATTATTGTAAAATATCAGCTCGAACTAGACAATTTTTTACAATTGGAACGTTTCCGCTGTTCAAAACAATCTACAAGTCTTGTGTTGAAATCCCTCATTGTATTAGTCTAAATGTCGTCGATGGTCTAGCAACTTTTTCCTTTCAAATCTGATTTAAGTTTCGTGCAGAGATCCCCTGCCTAAATTTCAGACAGATTAGTTTATGGAACTCTCGTCTTATCTTCTAGTTCTGAAACTATCGATGATCTATTTTTGCTAATTGTAGTCCCTATACGTTAAATATGTTCTGCTCGTTGTTCGTTTTCCGAAATGTAGATCACTTTTAACAGATTCCCGCCCATCTTTAAATCGTTTGCACCATGCCTTTAATCCTAATACATTCATAGCATCGTGTTCAAACTCCTAGATCATCCGAGTGATTTCTGCAGACGAATGTTACAGCTTCCCTCGCAGACTGCATGTACTTAGTCACCGGCGTCTAATTTTCAACTGACCTAAACCAGTCAAGTCGTTCTCATTCACGCATGCTCAGTGACTCGCTGATTAATATTTTTGAGACAGACCTCATATGTCTATATTTATTTTGGATAGTAACTTGCTCAGAACGAAAGCTATTGTCGTCTTATACACTGGCGTAGTTTCCTTTCTTGTAGTCGTGTTTTATTGGTCCTTTCGCCCCCTGGATCACACTCAACAAAAGTTGTCATAATACTGGCCCCACTTTTGTGATATATGCTCACGTATACAACAACATTGGACTCCAAATAGGGTATGTCTAATGACTGTAAGCAAAATTTATATGAGATAAGTCCGTCATGGTAAGGCCTGGTCCACATTGGCTCTTTGCTTTCGCTGGAATCTCACTCCAGAAAAGATCGGCGAAGAGAATATTTTGAGTGGAGTGCGGCTTTTGAAAGCACAGTTTCTCATGAACATTAAAAGCAATGTTTTACAAATATGTGTTAAACAATTTTTATTAAATAACCTCTCTGGATAGAAGATTGCTTCAAGATTCTGTCGTAATCTTAATTAACACTTATTTTAATTTTTAAAAAGGCGTGCGTCTATCTCTTATGGTCTTGTGACCTGGAAAGATGACACCAAAAGGTTTTGTGGAAAAAATACAGTCTCATCAACGTTCAAGATCTTGTACTGCAGGTGGCCAGTTTCTTCTCTTCAATTTATTTGCCTTCTTTTTATGTAGTACACCGGCAACTCATCTTCTTATCTTTTATTAGTTGATAAATGTGAAAAAATAAAAATTTGTAGTCTAAACTTGACCCAATTGTTAGATTCCATCCAATGCAAAGCTAACCTTCTAAGTGTTTTTTTTTTTAGAGCAAAGGACGTTTTCTCCACCTACTTCCTAGCCTTTTTGATAATTAACAATAGTCAAATGTAAATACCTAAGATAAGACTATACCATGGTAAAATTATAACTTTAGAATGAAGAACTAAAAAATTTCCATTCACTTCCGCGGCTAATTAACATTTCTTTGGGGGTTAATTTAGGAAAAAGGAAACCAAATTTAAATAATCCATACCTTACTGTATTACCAATTAGATGCTTGTAATACAACCGTCTCTCCAAAAGAATTGAACTTTGTCCAAGGGAACTGGTTAAATTACCATTAAGACTTAGATCACCTAATAAGGTAGTAGTAGCAGCATTTATTTTCGTGCATAAAGAGATTAAAGACTATTCTTCCTACAAATTGCCCAAAATGGATTAGACAAGAAATATTTTTCCAATTTGTAATCAAATTCTACATTTAAAGAGTAAAAAGGCAAAAGAATCCTTCACAGGGAGAACATATAAATCCAAGTCTTTTTGCCATTTTCACTATTTTTCTGCCTTTATTTTCAACAACCATCCTCTTTTCTCTTCTTCTGGATCTTCTTTCTTCTACACTGTTTTTTAGTTATAAGTCTACCTTTAATTTTTGGACATAGTCCAAACTATCTTCCTTACATCCTGACATCTATTCTCCGTTCTCACGCATGAGTCTAAAGCTCTAGAGGTTTACATGTTCTTCTCCTTTATCACCAAATACTTGAATGCCATACGTCACGATTGGTCTAATGACCTGTTCGATCAATTTTCCAACTTGCCAACAAGACTATTTTTTAAGGCTATTAACCCACATGTTATATTGATGGAACATATAATTACAGAGAATTGGTTCGCCATGGAAGAAGTACTGGTTCGTCCTGGAAGGTCGCCTCCTGCTCTACTACAGGATCCAAGGACGAGTACGAAACGCTGAGCCCCTGCAAGGGGTCAATTAACTTGTGCCCCCCTTGCAACATAAAGCCGGCGCTCTCCGCCGCTTGCGTTTTCCAGATCGAGTGCCGAGCCAGCACTGTCACACTGGTAAGCGAACGCGCCGTAACATTACCCAGCGCTGACCTGGCTTTCCCGCAGAGGGCAGAGAGCAGGGCGGAGCAGCAGCGCTGGATGCAGGCCCTCCTCGCAGCTATCGCGCAATCTAAGTCTAGTCCGAATCGGATGAGCCACTTTAGGTATTCGTTGGATGACCTGCCCGTGTCATCTGCAGAGAACAAGGTAGGTCCCCCGCGCCGCCCCGGCCGATATGATAACGCCAGCTTGCAGAAGGGCGCGAAACCCCTGTCGCGCCAGAACACCATGCCCTACCGCGTCTCATCTTCGCCGAAGCGGGAGCAGAAGCAAATCATCGAGCGCCTGCAGCTGCTGGGGGCGCAGACCTACGGCGGCAGCTTGGACACCATCGCGAAGTTCGTCAAAGGGAAGTGCAAGAGCCCCGCACCGAACAGGCGCTGCCACAGCAGCTTCCAGGACGTCGGCTCAGACAAGGACATCTCCGAGCAAAGCTCGGAAAAGCAGCCGCATGCCAACACGGAAAGGGTTCCGAGCTTGCTCATTGAAAACGACCAGTACAGCATTATAAGGGAAGAAAATTCCATCGATTTGCGAAATGCGGAACAGGAGTCCAAAGCTAGTGAATCCGAGGGAATGCACAGCTTGATTGTGGAGAACGATCAGTACGCAGGGAAGGATCTGGAAGTCCAGTCAGACAACTTGCGAAGAAAACGCAGCTTTGTATTGGAGAATGACCAGTATTGCGCTACAAAGGAAGAGGAACCATACAGTCTTCGAGCCGAGCACTTGTACGAAAGAATTTCGAGCAGTTCCAACGCATCAGAACACAAAAATGCAGCGAAGCAATCGAACTTATACGATAGGATATCCAGCGGTTCCGATCGTCAGACCCTGTCAGATTACTCGGTCGTTCACCGCAAATCGAAAACGGACAAAAATGGATCAGACCATGAGTACAGCGTGCCCGTAATTGACCACAACAAAAACAACGTAGTTTTTGACAACGACCAGTACATGCCAACTGTCGATGACACAACAAACGACGAGGTCTATTCGAACGGCCTCATAGACCCGGCAGAGTACGTGGAGTACAGTGCAATAGACAAAACCAAAGAACTAGAAGACATGTACGAAGACCCTGATCAGTTGAAGAAGAAAAAGGAACGCAATTCCAGTTTATACCAGGAGGTAGAAATTGAACCTTTACTACCGCCACGGCCTGATGGCAAGAAAAATGAATCATCCGAAGAGACATCTAGTCAAACCTCTTCTAATGGCGGAAAGAAGGTCAAGAAGAACAAGTTTAAGATACTGACGCAGCTAGTGAAATCTGATAAAAAGTCTAGCGGAGCTAACGGCGCACAGAAGAAGGTGAAACCAAAGCAAAGATCATCTAGCTTCCTCAAGAGGGTGTGGGGGAAGAAAAACAAATCTCTAGAACCCGACAGTGAGATCACGTATGAAACAGTTGACTACGAAAGTATTGAAAGACAAATTAGGAAGGACAAAAATGACATTCAAATGCTGCAAGAGCTGCAGAAGATACTGGAGGCGCGGAAGAATATACTTCAGGTGAGACACTATGATTTTTTGGCGAAAAAGATAAATTTTATGTTGCAGGAAAAGCTGCAATACAACGAAAGGGCCCTTGGTAAGCAACTGGTAGACTCGAAGACTGTCCAGTCGATCTCCGAAGAGAAGGAAGAGCCTGTAGAAAGGCGCTCAGGTCTGCCATCCACTTCCAAATTATATCGAAAAACAGTGCCTCTCATTCAGGTTCTTTTCTACACTTTTTCTTTTGTTTCTATCATTTTGTTTGCCTTTTTGCTTGGTTTTTGTTTTCCCTAAACCGCATGGTCTATTTTCTTTAAAATTTCAATCGGTGCATGTTAACCTGATTTTTTTAATGCTTTGGGAAATAAAACTCGCCAAACAAGTTATCTAAAAGTTCACGAAGTTTTGGTTGCAGACTCCAAATAGAACAGTCTGAATCACTTTCATTTTTAGATAACTCTTCTCAATAAATCTTCCACTTTAAAAACGCACTAATTAATCTGAAACTCAATTCTAGCAGAAGCACTAAACGAAGAGCGCCCTTCGTTACCACCTCGACAAAGTTCCCAATCATCATCAGCCAACCATCTCTCGTCAAGTAATATCGACACCATCACCATAGCGGATCATCCCAATGCTCGCGGTTCACCTCCAGCGCGCTCTGCGACCAGTCCAGAAGCCGACCACGCACCCTCCAGTCAAAAGCCCCCAGACGTCAAGACAATCGACCAGATCATCGCTGACCTAACCAAGGAGAAGGACCTGCTGGAGTCCCGACAGAAGGTGAGGGAGCTGATCGAGAAGTTCAACGAGTTCCAAACGGACGACGGCGTCGTGCTGCGCAAGAAGGCGCGGCCGGAGCCCCGCGGGCCGCACGCCGACGCGGCCGCCCCCGACATCCTCGACAAACGAGCCGCGAGAGAGTCTGATGAACTGACCAGGCTGCTGGAGGAGCTGAGCAAGGTCACTTGCGCCCCGGTTTTGCCGCCAGGTGTCACCAGCAGTCTGGTCACCCCCACTTTAACCAATGAGGAGGTGAGCTTTCAAGAAGGTCGGTAACCGTAGTTACGCCTTTGTGGTGGTTGCAGTGGCTGCAACTAATGCCCATCCGGCGACGGCGCCTGTCCGACCCCGACTACGACGTCCCCAGGCCGCACAGTTCCTTGCAATTGCGAGGCCGCGCCAAAAATGTTGCAGACAACCCCATTCCCGCTACAAGGTTCTTTGGGCCTGTTTTGTCCCAATGTTCTATGAACCATAATATGTAAGTATGAAGAAGTTCAAAGGGGCTCTCTTTCTATACATAGAACATACAAGTTTGTCTTTTTTAAGTTCATGTATTGATTGATAATTTTATCAAAAATAATAATTTTAAATTTTTCCTTCAAATACCAGTCAGTGAAGACGATTACTTCCAAAAATCAACGACTTTATATATTTCACTACCGACCCCCATCTTCTTGATGTTTTTTTTATATTTGCTACTTGAACTCTTAAAATTGTTTGGTCTGAATAATCACCAATAACTCATTCTAGAGGATACTTTTAGGTATACCTTTCTTCTCTTTTTATTCTGTAATTGGATTTATATGACTTCCTCTACTTCCGAATGCAAGTAAACATAGCAAAATTTCTCTCTTTCTAAACTGGTCTGGAATAGACTCAAATGTTTTGTAAATGCAATAGTTCCAACCTGAAATGATTCTTCAAAAACTCATTGGTGACCTTTGCACTTTAGGAAGACTCATTCTGAACGGGAAAACCAAACAATGTTTCAGCTATTATCGATGCTTATCTTATGGTCTTTTCTCTATTACTCTTGAATTTGGTTCTGGGTGGTTTCTGAACTTTTGATAGATTCCGCTTTTTGAATATTTTAGAGAGATCCTCATAGACTCTTCGCGCCTGGTTGCAAGAAACGTGTGAGACTCTTACTTACTAATAACCCTTCTTATATTCATGGTGCTTCACGGAACAACTTTTCACCCTTTCTTTTTACTGCACATTACAATAAATATTTCCATTTAAATCTCAACCGTTTTGCTTCGTCCTTGAACATAATTTTAGTTACTACTACTGCCCGCCGTTATTACCTCACTCGCTTCTTTTATTATTCTCTCTTGGGATCATCCATCTGCCACGTTGGTTTTTGTGGCCCTAAAACTAGATCCATGGTTTTCAAACACTACTGTACTCTGTACTGCCCAATTCGTATAGTTTTTTAATTTTTCTCTGTCTAGCTGCAATAAAAAGTGCAATATCATTCGCATATCCCATCATTTATGTTCCCTATAGAGACTGAAAACGCCATAGTAGTATATATTCTAAAGGAGTGGCCCCAATACTGATCCCTGTGGTACTCCACATGTTATTTTTATCTTGGCGAACTTGCCTCTCATGACAGATTTATTAAGTATGGCTTCCTTGACCTTTTCTTCACTTCTCCAATTATCCCTCAATGTGCCACCGTGTAACAACTATTTGTTTATTATATTTTACATAGCCTGCAGCACATTGGTTCTAGATCGTTCTTTTCTAAATCCTTATTGATTTGCAATTAGGCCCTCTTTGCCTATCAGGTCATTTAGTAGCCTCCTGTGTGTTACCCGCTAATACCTACTCATTTTTCCACTCTATTTGCCACTTCTCAAGTGTTTCTCCTCTTCTTTCTTTCTTCTGTTTCATCGTGTTCTGCCCATACTTATGTCGGGGTCTATTGTGAGGTCCAAGTACTTAATACTCTTTTTATTTATTATTACAGTGTCCTCCAGTGTAATTGTAATGTTTCGGAATATTTCCGTCATCCCGACTAAATCTAGATCCATGACTTGCAACCACCACTGAAGTTTCCGAATTGCCAAATTCGTATTTTTATTTAATTTTCCCGTCTTCGGTTACAAGGACAAGTGCAATATCAGCCGCATATTCCAATAGTTATATCCCCCAGGGAGATATAGGCTAAGAACGCTATTCCAAACAAGTGGTCCCAAGACTGATCCCCTCCAAATGTTATTTTTATTTTGGCGAACTCTCCTCTAGTTACAAATCTCTTAATTTTCCAATTGGTACCGTGTATCATCTCTGTTTACTACATCTTGGACAGCCTACAGCACATTGAATCTGGATCGTTCTTTTCTAAATCCATATTCATTCACAATTCGGCCAACTTTAACCCTTTTGGAGACCATTTATTTACCTGCTCATATAATTTTGCTACTGTATTTAGAAGGTATCTGTTGGCATTTCTTTTATTAAGTTTTTCTATTGGCACCAAACGTTTCACTTTCTGTATACTTGAAAATACTCCTTTCTTTAGAAGTATTCCCAAAGTTTGTCTGGTTATGTCAGGTTTGTTCGTTCCTATCAGCTTCATTATTATAAGAACGGAGAGGGGTATTGAGTCTGCTAATTCCTTGGTTTTTATTCTTGGGAGTACTTTCTCAGTTACCTCCTACTAATTGTTTATAAGAACTTAGATTGGGTATTGAGTCTGCTAACTTCCTTGGTAACAATTTTATTCTTGGGTCCCCAGTAAACCTGTATCTCAGTTTTACCTTCCTACTAATTGTCTGTATGATCTCCAGATATAGTGTTCTTCCTAACTTGTCATCTGGTAAGCAATTTTATCTTCTCTGACTCCGCCACTACTTTACCTGTATTCGCTCTTTTACTTCTTACAGTTTTCCTGTATGTCTCCAGATATAGTGTTCTTCTATTGTCATCTGTAAGCTTTTTATCTTCTCTGATCGCCACTACTTTACCTTATCGCTCTTTTCTCTTAAGTTTTCCTTTCTTACTGTATACATCATCCCTTATTACTATTGTATATTTACCCCCTATTTTTATTATCACTCCCCAGAATTATACTTTTTGTTACGTTATTTTTAATATTGATATAGATGTTCTAATAAAAATTATGAACTTATGTACCAGCTTACAATTAGTTTTAGACCCAGGTCTTATAATGTCTACGAAAGATATCCCATTTACTCTCTAGAAATTTGCTAGTTGCTCTTCTTCAGTAATCAGAGTCTCATTTATCCATTCGGCCAAGATTTTTCTTGAGTTCTACTGGTGATCTACATTACTATGTTTTTTGCATTAAAATCATCCCCTATAGGAACTTCTGTTCTCTTATTCCTCACGTCTCTTTTCAAGGTCATGGGGACCTATCAAGCTCTTCTTTAACTTCCACCTAGACATAATCTTTTTTGATCATTTTTGTATCCTCTTTCCTGCCTTTACCTTTTACTGCTTTTTGTCACCTTTATTTTGGTTCTTGTATTAAACCTACTTCTCTATTTATTCCTCACCCTTTGCCTTCCAAACGTTAGTACTTTAGACATTCGACTTATGTCTTCTGTATTACAAATATAGGAAGCTACTTTATGTTTGCACTCTCAGAACATATGCAATTAGGGCAGACTTCAGTTCTTTCTTCCTTTTTACATTCTTTTGCTAGATGGCACCTAGAGCATCTTTTGACCTCAACCAATTCTTTTGGACTAAAAGCCCAATGTTTTTCTTTGACTAAAAACATCGTTAAAGACTTTTGTATGAAGATTTACTAGAGAAGAAGTTCAATTTGCTTCTGCAAATTAAATATCTTTTGTTACTTTTCAGGCATTAACTTATGGAGAAAAGAGCTAAAGGTCATTTAATTTTGTTAATAATTTCAGTAAGAATATTTATTCTTCAAAACTAATTAATTCTGTTATCCAAACTTGATTCTTGATTTGACAAAAATGCAGGACCAAAGCAAGCATCGAGATCAAACTTGATGCGTGGTCGTAACACCAAAGAACTTGGAGAGACTCTTTACTAACCTTCCAATCATGTCAGGATAACCACAGACCTCTCGTCATTGTCAAGCATGGACCCCGACTCCCTAGAATTCGAACAGCTCCCCCCCGCCGACAGCTCTGCAACTGCGGAAAGGGACTGCACCGCAGCCCCCTGCCCCAACGGCGACCAGGTGATCTACGCGCAGCCCAAGTTGATCAGCGGCGCGAAAGCCCCCAGCATCTACAGCAACCTTCCCAGCCCCCACGCAAGCGACGACGTCTACATAATCAAGCCCGCAGGGGTCGGCAACAAGCTGCCGCCATCGAAGCCCAAGGCCGAGGAGATGTTCGTCGGCTCGCTGGAGCCGCTCGCAGAGATCTCGACCGCCTTCTAGATCGCAGCGGACCCCGGCAATCCGCAAACCAAAGAAGACCGTGATATTAGACTTTACCGCCCGCGCCAAAGGAGATTTTACCGCATGACAAAGAAGCCGCGGTTTTTAAACGTTTGTGTTAAAGTTTCTGTAACTATACTGTGTGTACTACTTTGATAAATAAATTTATTGTATTACTGAGAGCTATGTAAATAAAGCATTTTTCATCCAAACTCATGTTCGTAGAGAAGAGGCGTGGCGTAGTAGTAAAGGCAATAATCTTACATTCAGAAACCTCGGTTCGAATCGCCAGAAAGTCGAAAAATTCTATTTCTAAAAACGGTTCGAATTATCTTGAAATCAATTATAGTGAGCTATGCTGTACTCAAAATAAATAAAAATGACGTTGTCATAACAACGAATTGTTATCTGCGGCTGTTAGTCAAATGGAGAGCATAGACAGTACACGAAACATAAAGTTTTGGAAATTATGAAAGGAGAGCATATGTAAAAATAATGAAGACACAGCGGATTAGATGACTTGGACATATATTGAGAACAGCATGGAAACCTGATACGAATAGACCAAGGGGAAAATAGATGATACGAATTATTAGAAGAGGATCTACGAAAAATGAAAATTAAGAACTGGAAAAAAGAAGGATAGTAACAGAAGCAAAAACTCTAGAAAGAAAAAAATAGAAACCAGAGGACCAATCCACCCCAGATAGAGGATTTTTGACTTCGGAAAAAAACTACCAAGAATGGACTGCCCCATATAATAATAAAACGTTAAACGAAGTTTCCAAATGCTTCAAATGTGATCGACTGTGTCGTTAAAGAAATGGGGACTAGAAATCAGTCAATAGTAAGACGACCAATAAATATATGAAGACCTACAAAACATAACAAACATAACTTATAAGGACACTGGAATAAAGATCAATAAAGATTTAAAGGCATATTAAAACATAACAACTTATATAGACACGGAGCAAAAGTGAAGATTCGTATCAGGATCGCAGTAGCGTGTAAAGATGGCAATTATAGCGAAGAAAACTTCCCTGTAGCCTCGCCCTTCCGCTTCTTTAGTTAGAGGAAAAGACACCCTCGTCTATTGCGTAACGAATTATTATCAAGTTCTCACGACAGAGAGCATAAAACAGTCCGGAATCTTGAGAAGAATTAAGGCGCAATTCGGGACATAACTTTGAAGAGGGCTCAAGTAATTTGTGGGGGCGAGAAACGGTTGAAAATAAAAATCACCGATGTCATAGAAGAACATTCGCAAGAAACATTTGGAGGACAGAAATTTGATCACAATGTTACCGTCAAAGCGCTTATGTCCAATTGTTGGTGTTCAATTTGGTACAGTGGGATCAAAAACGTATGGAATATTAGATACAATAATCCATTGCTGTGAGCTCACTAATAAGACAACTATAGAAGACAAACAGCAATTCTATAAGCAGCTGCAAGATACTGCAGACAAAATAAAGAGAAAAGACATCACCATAGTAATGGCAGACATAAATGCGAGTTATGGGGAAATATGAGGACTAATCTAAAAGAATGAACTGGTACAGTGACAACGAAATGGAAATAGGGAAAACAATTTTTCCCATAAAAACCTGTACGTAGACGAAAGATATTTAATTAAATAGACCATTTCGCCATACAAAAACAATTGAGGAGCTCGCTTTTAGAGTTAAGAAATAGAAAAGAGTCGATAAATAACGACCTCTACATAGTGGTAGTAAAACTTATAATTAAAATTAAGCTAGCAAGAAGCAGATTCAGCAACAAAGCAAAAGGTACGAATTCCAAATACAATTCAAAGTAGATATCAAGAACTAGGTGTCCTTGAAGGAGACCAAACCAAAAGATATTAGGAAAAAAGAATGTATATTAAGACAACCGAACAAATCACAGAAGCAACATGAAAAAAGGAAGAAAGAAGAAATATAAAAACAAAAACAAAGAAAAAAGTGGATCATAACCTTGGCAAACAATAGAGACTACGGTAGAAGATAAAAAATATATATAAGGCTGCTAGGATGTTATCTTGACGCTGAGCAACACAGAGGGTGCTCGTGACAAATAAAAAGCACAAAATTGTAAGAGGAAGGAAGAATGTTTTTAAGAGCTCTCAAACCGTCAAGACGAACTAAAAATAAAAATACGAAACAATTAAAAACTAGATAAGACAATACTAGAGAAAGATTAGCCATCAGCTGAAAAAGTGGCAACATCTCACCAAAATTCCTGAAAAGAGACATTTAGATGATAATAGATATATTACTCCCGATTATAATACATTTATAAGAGGCAAATACAATTACATACTTAGATAATAGAAACAAGCAATGCAGATGAAAATGTACAAACAAAAATGCGAAAAACAAACGCAGCCTTTATCCAACCACACCCAATATGGACAGTCCCAGAAATATCAGGAGCAACCAAACTGAAAATCTTGAAAAGCAACCTAAAACCTGTTCTCCTGGATAGTAGCAAAATCTGGAAAATCTCAAATCCTATCCTAGGAAGACTTCAAACCTTTATTGACAGATACTTTAAAAAAATCTTTAAAATTTCGTGGTCCAATATGACCACTAATGAAAAAGTTTTGCAACGAGCAGGAAAGACGTCCATAAGCAGTTAATTTAAAAAGAAAGTAAAAATGGATAGGAAGAACTCTGTAGCTTTTGAAAACTCCTCCCATATGTTGTTAAGTGGTTTACAGAACTCAGACATCTTCCAGCCAGTACATGACTTCCTCTGATCTTGTGTGTTGGTATCACGTTAATGATCTTCACTTTTCTCCCTAATACTTCTTCCTCAAAATTCTCAAAACAATTTTTCCTGATGTGCTCGGCGTAGATATGGATTTTGTATTAGTTACTGTAGTTTTTAACTTATTAGAAGTTTCTTTGGTTTGTTTGTATATAGTTGGTGATACAGAGGATGAAGCCTGACCATTTTGGCAAAGATGGCTGAACAGAACGCGACGGTGCCTAAACCAAACCTCCGATACTTCCTTGTAGAAACCTACGGATGATGGTGGTACCTAAAATATCAAATCTTTAACGTTTCATATGGACCTTATCTCTTCAAATGTTTTACAACTTTAAATTTCTTTGTTCTACTGCATTTTTGTAGTTTCACATACCTTTAGGCCTTTAAATGCTTCTAAAGATTCTAAAGATTCTCAGACTGTTGTCTTTTTATGAATTTATATGACTACATGCTTTATAGCTCTATAAGTTTCCTTTTCGTCTATGTAATTTCTCTTACCTTTAGACGTCTTCTTGCATTAATTATGTATATTTTGTTTTCGCAATGTTTTTTTCCTATATTTAGGATTTTTACGTTTTTATTGGTCTATGAGACATTATGGGTCTTTTAGTCTTTACATATTTTGTACGTCTGTCTGCTCTTTTTAAAAAATAGTTAACAATTCAACGATAATGATGTAAAAATTTGTAAAAAATAATACTGTAGGATTTATTTTTAAACTATAATACTATAATTTTGATTAATTTGTAATTAACATTAAAGGCTTTTTAAGATACTTGCCAAAAACAAAATCGTTTTTATTGCAACATAAATTCTGCACGCTCTTGTACATAACTTCTTACTCACTCTATATAAAGTAATTTTGTGGTAACGCCATTAAAAATTACTGGAGTAGAATAAAACTTTGAATTAACTTTAAACCTTAAAAAGTATCAATAAGCACGCATTAATCGTTTTTTGAATTTTCAAAAATGACCTTAAATAGATCTTTTTATATATCACCCACCATTTCGCACATTTAAAGAACCGGCAACGCAGCGATGTTGCCATTTTGCCCCAGTTTCATATACGGCAGTTCTTGAGTCTGTGGCAATGCCCTCTGAAAACGAAGAAAGCGGCCACGAAAGCGACGAAGTCGCCGAAGAGGCTACACCTGAAAACGGGGAAACCGCTGAAAAGCCTGACGCAGACGAAGAGAAAACCTGGAAAGATTTGGTAAGCGGAGCACATGGGAAACCTAACCTCTAACACGTTTGATTACAAATGATGCATAATAATCTTGTATGAACATTAATGATTTGTATAACAGTTCGTCACTACCTCTGATGATACTTTGCATAATATTATTACATGCAGTAACCACAAAAACTTGGTCTAATTTTGGTGTTTGAAGGGTCTTGTTGATGCGCTCTGCACAGCATGTGAGCAGCTGAAATGGAAAGCCCCGACGAAGATTCAACGCGAGTCTATCCCGGTTGCGCTGCAAGGCAGAGACATTATAGGGCTGGCAGAAACGGGTTCTGGAAAGACGGCTGCCTTTGCTCTGCCGATTCTGCAGTCCCTGCTGGAGAATCCGCAGCGGTACTTTGCATTGATCTTGACCCCCACTAGAGAACTTGCCTTTCAGATATCCGAGCAGTTTGACGCTTTAGGTAAAAACGCGAGCGGTTTTATTTTGTGTAGTTATTTATGTGTAGGTTTCAGGGTCGGGAATTGGAGTAAAATGTGCCGTCATAGTAGGCGGCATGGACATGATGTCGCAAGCTTTGGTACTGGCTAAGAAGCCGCACATACTCATCGCTACGCCTGGAAGGCTGGTAGACCATCTAGAGAACACGAAAGGTTTCAACTTGCGAGCCTTAAAATACTTGGTTATGGACGAGGCTGATCGAATACTCAACATGGATTTTGAAGTGGAGGTGAACAAAATTTTGAAAGTTATTCCGCGTGAGAGGCGCACCATGTTATTCTCTGCCACAATGACGAAGAAAGTTAAGAAACTGCAACGTGCCTCGCTTCAGGAGCCAGTTAAAGTTGAGGTGTCTACCAAATATCAGACAGTGGAGAAGCTACAGCAGTATTATATTTTTATACCTGTTAAATTTAAGGTCATTTCATCTTTGTTGTGCTTTGCATTTCATTAATTTGGTATTAAACTTTAGGACGTTTATTTGGTGCATATATTGAATGAAATGGCAGGAAATACCTTCATGATATTCTGCTCTACATGTAACAACACTATAAGGACGGCACTGATGCTGCGTAACTTGGGCTTTACAGCCGTTCCACTGCATGGACAGATGTCGCAGAATAAAAGGCTAGCTGCTCTAACGAAGTTCAAAGCGAAGAATCGTTCAATTCTTATTTCTACAGACGTGGCTAGTCGGTAAGAATCTTTATTGTGTATTTGTTCATTTATAAAGAATCCTGTGATGCATAACAGTAGTTTGATCTAGCTAGAAGTGATATTTAAAGTTGTTTCGTCACTACCACTGAGTTTCATTTCTAATTAGTAAACCGTTTAATGCTATGATTTGTTATTAATTGTTATAATTTGTAGTGGTCTAGATATCCCACATGTGGATGTGGTAATCAACTTTGACATTCCAACGCACAGCAAGGATTACATTCACAGGGTTGGCAGGACTGCCAGAGCGGGCCGCTCGGGCAATGCGATCACATTTGTTACACAGGTATTAAAGTTTTGCTACATTATTTAGTGATATGCTTAGAGTAACTAAAACAGGATACAACCCCATTTTTCTCATAAAAGTATATTTCATTATGATGCTTTTCAATGCTGTTACTGTGATTAAATTTGATATGGTGGTTGTGTTTTGATATCCAACTTTCCAAGGAAAAATATGAAGAAAAAAATGAAATGAGTCATCATTTACCTAGAGGAATGGTTGCTGCATTTGAAAGACACTTGTCATCATGACACTATATGAACTGTTGTAATAATATTTATGCATCAATTAAGCTCATATAAAAGGCAAAATTAATAATCAAAGTATTCACCACCGATCTCGATGAGTTCCCTCTGGTAAAAGATTGATGTGGATCTGAAATGGTTTCTCATCTCCAACCTCAATTTAAAGTAAATTATATGAATGTTTGTAAAATCCCAAGGTATCGAATGATTCCAAAAACAAAGAATAATCAAGAAAAATGTTAAGTTACAGTCCATGCGCACAGACTTTTGCAACAACCTATTAAATTGTCATAAATGGTACTTTAAAACTAAACTTTCAATGTTGGTTAGATGCTACCAAACATCATTTTCAAGGAGCAGCTTACAATTTTCAAAAATTCTTTTTCGGTCATTGCGTTTTCACAATATGTGATGTACATAGGTTATTAAAGTAAGTAGGAGAAACTCACTCCAAAATCATTTCTGTTTACAATTCGCGAACTTGTTAAAGTCATTCAAAAACGCGGGACTTGAAAAGGTTGTAATAAGATGTGTAAGGATTACAGGCAAGCTGCAGGGTGCGGAATGCGTTCCTTAAGTGATAACTAACATACTCCTGCTATAACAATTTCTATAAAATAAATGCTTATAGTATGTCAGGGTATCAAACAATTACTATTTTTACTTCTACTTTATACAAGTGGTGCTGATTACCTTTCTATCTATTAACATCTGAGCTGCCTCTAGAATTGAATCAAGCTGTTTTGGAGATAGAGATACACTACTGAGACTGTAGTAATTATATAGGGCATTAAAAAATAATTTGCACTCAGTATGTACCTGAACATAGACTAGAGTGCAATATGACGCCACCAGATGGCATTGCTGGAATGTGTAGAAGGAAAGGTAGTAAGTCATTAAACTTTGGAAATGGGAAATCATGGGCAGCAGTGAATAGTCCGGTTTTTTCAGAAGAAAGAAGTAACTGATTGCTTCAGACTTCCATACGAGGTTAGAATGCACCATTGAGTTGCAGAACTGCTTGTTAAATATTAGGTGCTGAAAAAGCAAAAATAGTAGGTGTCCAGCAAATGCATGTGAGCGAGCTACATATTATCTGTGTATCCGATTTGATAACAGCAAATAAGTAAACCACATTTGGTTCACTAGAGAATGCAATAGGTCTGTCTTGCAGTATTTTGCATATGATCATTCATAAGAACTTGCATATGGAAAAGATCTATACACAATGGCTTCGCCACACTTTTACCACTCGACAGAAGTTGCTACAGCATAAAACGAGGATTCAGGACGTTCTTGGGCAGACATGTTAGAATTCTAGCACATGGGCTGGAAAAAATAGCACTCCAGAGAATGATAGCACATTGCAAATCCTTATCTTAAAAACGATGACTAGAATTGTTTATTCTAAAACAAATGGCATTGCCTTTTAGGGTTGGCAGATTTTTCTGATGGATTGGTTGGCCTTTGTGAAAGCATTACCATTGAAGAAATTGTTGCACGACATTTAAGAACACCATTACAAAATGAAGATACAGCACATTACCTTAAGATAACAATGTGCAGCCACTCTGCAGACTCAAGTAGATGCTTTGTATCTTGCATCAAGTATCTATGCTGTTTGATATAATGAAAGATGTGGTGTGTGGTAGGTTCTTCAAAGATGAACTTCAGTCGACTGTCTACAAGCGGCATCATGGTTCATTGAAAGAATCGTTTTACAGCAATTTTATAGAAATTGTCCTCTTGATGAGAAAAGTGCATGAAATACTTACTAATAAAAGATTTGTAAGGAAGAAATATTTGAAGTGTGCATCATTTTTAAACATTCATTGTTTGTTTGCTTTTTGTCATCTCACAAGGGGACCATCAAACATTGTACAAACGGATTTTGATGAGTCTCAGGTATGTTGAAGAGGGATTTGCCCTGATCGGGTTTAGTGCTAAGTGAACAAACTTGTGGATGGTAATTATCATAGAAACACGTGAAGCACATCACGGTGCAACACCATGCACTTTATAAAACCTACTGTTTTGCAGACGCATGGTTATTTAAAAGTGTAATCAAGAAGCAGAACTCGTTCATATTCAAAAAGATGGGCCTTTCATCAATTAATTTTGACGCGAACCACACCTATTGTAGCGTTGGCCAAAAAACAGATGCACTCAACTGACACAAAAGCAAAGAGTGGACATTTATGAAATCCTCTCTGGAAGAGAGTTCTCGATTCGTTTTCAACAGTTCTGGAGCGTTTTGCATTACAGTAGGTTTCATAAAATATGCATGGTGCTGCACCGTGATGCGCTTCACGTGTTTTTATGATAAGTACCATCTGCAAGATTGTTCACCTAGCATTGACAGCAACAGAGAGTAATCGAAATACATTATGTATGTGTAACGCATAACAATAAATGAAATATCAAACATCGTATTCAATTTTTTTCCCGCTATTGTCGAAGGAAGTGTTATTGATATTTCGTGAGATTGAATAGATTAGGAAAGAAAAATAAAAGATGAAAAAAAGAGACAGCAGCAGGACTTGAACACGGGTCACCCCGCTTGGTAGTTGTATACCTTATCCACTGCGCTCGCTGGCTGGCTTGCTGAGTGAGCATCGTTACGGGTATATAAGCCTGGCATTAAACTTTAGTTTTAGAACTTTTTCCATCTGTACTGCAAGGGTTTTGCTCTCATTGTTTGATAATATTAATATAGAGGTATTTACAAATATAAAATCACACTATTACTCTATTTATCTATAAAACGATTCACACTAGAACAGTTTACTTTACTTTACTTGGCTTCCCCTTCGCTACTCTGCTGTATAATATTTATACAACAAATACCTGTTCTGAATCCTTCTTGTAGCATGGATACCATTTAATAAAATCTGGAATTTCCATATTGTTCAAGTCCTCGCATCTATATAAGTACCGTGGAGGTCTCAACAGCAACAGCCCACACATTGGCGCCATTATTATTAGCCGCAATTAGATAGCGTTCGGAAATTCACTACTATATTGCATTTTTGGGCGCATGTAATTTTTTTACTAACTGTAATTCATTTATCTGGTATTATTCATACCTTTACCATTTTTGAATATTATGAATTCTCTAGGGAATATTATGAAGCGGATCGTTTATTATTTAATTATTCTTTAAAGGTCACTTATCCGAACTAAAAAAAAGCTTAGGTTTACAGGAAATGATAAAAATATGGAGCATCATTATGGAATGCTTACAATAGTAGAAAACTACTGGTCGTGCAATCCTAATGAGACTTCAAGAGGAGTCTCGGAGCAAATGGCACTTTGACAGGACATTTCTGAAGAATGACTAGCTGTGCTAACGATATGTAGTATCAGTTTTTGTTTAGAAAAGACTTAAACCCCTAATAATAACTCATTTGCCGTTTATATAAAATTAATCGATCTTTACATGCTCCGACAAACAATCCGGTGTTTTATATTTGTTTGGCATTTGCAGTGGGGAAGTTTGAAAAAGGTGAAAAGTATTCTGTCTAATGATTGACAGCCTTAAGAGGAGGAAAACCATTACCAATAAATACTATACAGTACTTTGGAAGAGATTTAGTGGGATCGTGGAAAAATATCTTGAAATAGCAAAAAAGTCATTGTTCCAAAAATTGTTAAGATGAAATTTTTCTACGCCCCACCCGATTTGTCTGCTCGGAATAGCATCTGTTCTTGAAACCCAAATCTTTCTTGACAGGACAAAAAAATTGAGTCATACAATAAATAATTTATATAATTCTGTGAAACTCAAATTATTGCCTTTAACATCAAACCAAGCTACTCATCTATCACTCTTGTAGTATTTAACTATATTTTTTTACTATACACTGGTTATTGTAATAATTGCAGTACAAGGAGAGCAGAATCTAGAAAGCCAACTTTCTTGATAGTGCTTACCATCAATAATTTTAAAAATTACCCGTTAAGCTACCTTTCAGGAAAATAGGAAATAAATAGGTGCTTCAACATTACATTGAACCAAAATAAGTTTTAGCTCTTAATAAGTATTTCATATTTTAGTACACACTTTGATATTAGTGAGTGTCGTGGCTTTTTGCTGTGACCCAAAACTTATGAGGTAACGCATATAAGATTCTAAGGAGAGGTTATGAATAATTTTTTGCTTGCATTGCTTGCCTTTAATGTTCTTTTAACAATTTTTGAAGCTCCTTAGAAGACAAACAGTGGTAGACGTTTCAAATTGGGGAGGTCTGTCCAGAATATAACCTACTTTAAAGAGAGGATATTTGATTATATCCACAAACCATTCTTCTTAGAACTAACGGAGCTTCAATACGTTATCTCTTTTAAGAGACAACGAGCACATGTTCAACTCGGATGCGATCTTAGAACTTCTTCATGAAATGTTTGAATTGTCGATTGAGAAAAAGAATCAGAAGTTGAATCAATTTGGTCAACTTTGGAGGAATGTGTTGATAAACTTGACTCTTGTTGTTTCGTTACCCTTGAACTATTATGTTAAACCAAATAAGAAGAGGACATCTTGAAAGGTAGCACAGGATTGTTTTATTCATGATGGCAGAAGTGCTGGCGATAACATGAATATTTGGGTTGCGAAACGTAATTTGATTCGAGGGCCAAACCTACTTTGTGCTGTTTCTTTCATGCACGCGCGCACACACACACACACACAAATATATAAAAGGCATAAGCTGACTAGCTGCAGCTATTACAGGGTAGGTAAATATTAAAGTTTGGACATGATGTTTGCATTCTCTCCTTGAACTTCCAAAATGTGACCCGGGATGACTCCTTGATTAATGTTGATTATTCTTTGGGCTTCCATGTATAACAGGACAACACTGTCCTTGATTTTTTCTGCTCACCAGCAAACCAGTGGGAAACAAACCTGATCACTTTCTTTTAGTGGTGAAGGAAAAATTGAGATGCAGAGAATTGCAATAGAAAAAAGACTTGTAACGAGGATTGTCCATTAAATATCATCAACGCGAACAATTAGATATTTCTTCTTGAGCTTGTGAAGTTTTTCATTTCGAGATCCTTCACTTTTCTTCTGTGGTTTGTACTTATGGAAAACAGATTGGGTTATGTCATATTTGACAATAAATGATTATTGCTTCACAATTTAACTTTTCTCAATAGGTTATTGTTTCCTGATTATCTGTTGGAGTCTCCATATATTTGAGGACACCTTGTTTCTTCAATAGAATGGGATGATAATCATCCTGTTATTGGTCTCCACTAGTTTTGTCCTCTTCCTCATGCCTTCAAAGATATGGATAAGTAACTTTGTGCAGATAATTATGTGACTAAATTTTCTTTAAAAAATTATAGTTCTCTGTTTAGTTCCTCACAATTGTTACAAATAATTTCTTGGTTTAAGTGATTGTGTTAATTGTAGTCTTGTAAGCATGCATGTCAAGATCTTTGAAATGTTTTCCCTCACTACGGTTGTTTTTGAGAAAAGGTCCAGTACAATGATGCACTAATTATGTACTGTCTGAAATCAAAACCTATATCCTTGAATTTCTCTTAATAACTCTATAGACTTATTTTATGCATTTTGCCAACCAACGGACGATATTACCTCTTGATCTGACTGTGATACTGGCTAAACAAGCAATAGTGTGAGATTCCCTTTGCCCTTCAACTGATGGAGTGTAAAAATAGAAATTGCTATTTATTTGATTCGCCCACATACTTTGTTTCAACCTACACCTACCATTTATCAGCTTGCACAACTCAATAAGTAACAACTCGTAAATATATTAGAGAATAGTAATTAATTAGTATCTTAAATAATCATACATTGGCAATGGTATTTTACAGTACGACGTTGAGTTATACCAGAGGATAGAGCATCTCATCGGCAAGCAGCTGCCGTTATATAAAACAGAGGAAGATGAGGTACTGGTTTTACAGGAGAGGGTTACAGAGGCACAGAGGATAGCAAAGATGGTAATGATGTTAATTTTATTCCTGTTCTGGTGTTAATTGTCTTGTATGTTTAGGAAATGAAAGACTTGACGGAAAAGAAAGGAGGCAAACGGAAAAAGGGAGACGGTGCAGATGAGGACGATACAGATGGCGCTTTGGGCGTCAGGAAGCGACTGAAAGGTGGCAAGAAGAACAAAACTAAGAGAAAATAATGTGAACCGGCTTGAAATATATAAAATAGGGTAAAAGCATTTTTGTAAATAAATTACGAATTAAATGAAATAAGAATTGCATTCACTTATTTATAGGCTGAAGAAGAACAATAAAAAGTCAAAATATGCAAACCCCCTCATTAAGATTCTAATCTCCACCATTGTTATTACCTAACTTGTAACTTGTAACATTGCAGGCTCCCAGCTGAACTGCACACCGTCCTGCCAGAGCTAAGAATGCCCCTTGTTTCCAGTAATGTTACCTCAGAAAGCTACTAACTCTTTTGAACTTGGATGGTCTATCACCCATGTGTATCCAAATAGTAGTGAAACTGATGACCTACATTGTATAATCTAACCACATCTGTTGCCCAAACAAGAAACTTGCAAGTGCAACGGACCAAATGTGTCTTCCATGTCTCCTTGTTCAAGCAACTACAAAAATGCTTAACATTTTGTACAAACTTATTCTCTATTCTTGTCATATTTCATTCATCGGAACATCAGTTTTGTTGCCTGATACATAACATATTATACTACACTGAAGCCTCTTTTATTTGTAATGTTTGTTTCTTTTGCAATTTTTCAGACAGCGGCAGAACTTAATATAAGAATTTTGCCACAGCCCATAAAAAGAAACACTTTAATGTTTTATATTGGAAGAGTAATATAATTGTAGCAAAAATAAAAGGAATGGCTTTTGATATTAGTATCTGATTTGTTGATTTTATTATCATAAAGTTAATCAGTGTGATTATCTAGCCTGCAATATTTAGCACCTTTGCAAATGTTTGACTTTCGTATTACATGAGGAGAAATGTATTAATATAATCATCGCTACAATTTCTCAATTAGTCTGAATTCAAGTTGATAAAAAAATTAAAATGAGTATTTTGCTTCGCTTGATTAAAGGTATGCCTGCCCTATAGGCCAAGATTCCCTTGAACCCTTCACGATTCTGTTAATTCAAATCTGACTAATTCTAATGAACATGTTAACAACACATTGAGGATGAATGAAGTTATTCAACTGGAGTGTAAGAATTGGTATTCTATGTAATGGAGGATTGGGCTTAGTGCTAACTTTCCCACTTTATTAGATTCTGACTAGATGTTCAACTGTGCATCACACTTGGGCATAGAAGCAACGACAGGTGGTGATGACCTGAAAACAGGATTTGATTGGAGAAAATCAAGAAGAAAAATGTTATAAGTGATGATGCTTTATGTCAATAAAGAAAAGAATAACTGGGTGAAGAGACACTTCGATACTCCATAGAAAGACATGGATGACGAAGATAATTTTGCTGAAGATCAAACTCCATTCCGATATTTCTCAAATTATTTTCCTGATTAAAAATTTTCACTGGGCTAGTTGAGACGTCAAACACGTATTTGATATGAAAGTCTGGACAAAACGTAAACTGCAGTTGACAAGAAATACAAAAATTGGTTGCCATTCATATGCTCATGGGTATTGTTCAGTTTCCAAGATTAAGAATCTATTGGGCTCCTACGAGAATAGAAATTTTTGATGACATTGACTTGACTAAAAAACTGAATTACTGAGAAATAATCTTCAAACGGAAGACGGATAAGCTCTGGAAAGTTCAACCACTCTTACAATCTTGCAAAAAAAATATGTGAAGAGCTGCCTCTAGAAGAAAACCTATGCATTGAATAACAAATTGTTCCTTTCAAAGGACAGCTGTACTTCAAGGAGAAAACCAAATATATAGGGTGTGGTGAATCAGGCATAATTTATCATTCAGTTGTCTACACTCCAAATGGTCAGGCATGCTTATTCAGCAACAAACGGTTTAGTCATTCATTTGATTGAGCAAAATACCAATCGCAAGCACTTTTGTGATAACTATTTTACATCATTGCCTTTGCTAAAAGAGCTGAGGGAGAAAGGAATTTTCATTTCAGACCCTTG
Organism: Sinelater perroti; assembly: GCA_036346155.1. Lineage (NCBI taxonomy): Eukaryota > Metazoa > Arthropoda > Insecta > Coleoptera > Elateridae > Sinelater > Sinelater perroti. The sequence continues at coordinate 4,047,957 of JARFIY010000324.1, forward strand.
GACTCAAAAAATGCCCCTTGAATTAGAAGCAGAGCTGAGAGCTTCAGGGCGTGGTAGCAGTGACTCTGTTGTTTCAAATGATGAAAAAATTGTGGCATTTCATTGGTTTGACACCAAAATTGTCAACATGACGTTAAATTTCATCGGTGCAGAACTACAAGGTGTAGTAGGGGGTGGAACAGGGAGTATAGATAAATGTCAAGCGTCCAATAGTTATAACTGGATACAGTGCCTCAATGAGAGGCGTTGACAAAAATGACTTTTTGATTGTTTTTTTACAAGATCTTTATTAGATCTGGCAGATGGGCTTTTAGGGGGTTATTTTCCATTATTATAATCTAGATATGTGTAATGCATAGTTAGAATATCAATCAGATAAACGGAGCATTTAAGTACAAAAACTTGTCTTGGTCTATTTTACTTGGGCAATAGAAAGCTTGGCTTTTTCGGATCATGTAAGATCCACTCTAGAACGGGGGCAGACCATTGTCGAGCCCGGATTCTTCGATCACTCCAAAAGAAGTCAAGTTTAGTCATCCCAAAAGTAAAATTAGAGGAGACAATGTTGGCCAGTATTCTATACATAGAGATGGTTTGAGCAATGGTGGGCACTCGAAACTTGCACAGATCGTACTCAAATGTTATATGAGAAGTGCCAGGCATCGTACGATAAATGTGTGTTGTGTGTAAGAGAAGGGGGGATACATGACTACAAATCAAATTAATCTTATTATAGTTAGAGCCTACATACAATATGGCACTAAATAAGTCCACGCTCAAAACAAAGTAGGAAAGAAAATATTCTTGTGATAGGGAAGTTTCTGATTCTATATGTATAGAAATGTATCAATAATAAAAAAGGATATGTTCATGTGAACAATATGGCTGTTCTAGCCAATCAATTAATTATGTATTACTAGTCATAGTTTTAGAAACCGAGAGGAGATTGTTTGTATGAGGGGGGAGGGGTAGCACATGGTAGTATAAATCAGCTTACAAAAGATAAAGTGCATATGGAAAACCCCAAGAGAACGAGCAAAACCAAATTGATGTTATTCTAGTAAGAAATAAATAGCGACTACAATATGTTAGTGAGCCAATTGATGCTCAGAATAAAAAAATAGAAAGGAAATATTGCAAAATTGAAGGATTTTCAATTGAGAGAATGCGTTCAGTAAACGTTTGCAGTCTACACAAAGCGGCAATCTTGAAAACCTACAATTGGAAATGGTCAATACCGTAGATGGGGTCCGGACACCGATAATCAAAAGCTTAGAGAAAAAATTAAGAGATACGACCATTTGAACAATAAGGCTATCCTAGCCACGATAAAAATCCAATCAGTTGATTCCATGCTACCAACCATCATTTTGGAAAAAGACATGAGGCAATTGTGGGTGTGTATGTGAGAGATGGGGGTGCATGGTAGTCTAAATCAACTTACTAAAAGTAAAACTAAAATAATAAAAATATTGCAAGATTAAAGGATCTTGAGACAGGAAAAAAGAAGTGGACATGTAAAAAAAAACGGGCAACACTGAGTGGGAACTAGGATGTGTGTCAAAATAAGTGATTGGGAAAGGGAAACTTTTTTGGATAATAAAAGAAACTTAGACAAGTATAAACTACTATATAATATGCTCGTGATGCATGATTTGAAATAAATCTGCAAGAAAATCTTGGCAAATTCTTGTATCTGGTTAAGAAATCCAAGAGTTTTGATGAAATAGAGCGAAAAACTTTCACAACCAACAACTTTAATTTTTAGATGGTCAAAACCAGATGTGAAGCGTACTTTTATATAACATATGAGAATTAACAGAGAATAAAAATAATCAAGTTGTGCACGGATTATAATGAAATTTGGTACGCAGTTTGATGTCGGTCATCATATGAGGTCATGGCTTTTTGCTGTACGATCCAAAACATTTGAGATATGTGTCAAAGTTGTAATGACGCAAGATCACCCACATATCACTATATATTCGTGCCAACAAGTACTATTGTACTCTAGTCGACATCATAAACTCCGTGAATATTCTGCATCTCCCTCATCAAGCATATCGACCACAGGATCACCCTGAATCTCCAATCTTCTTTTAAGAAGAAACCCTTGCGGCAACACTTTTCGAACTCCTTGAAAATTGCAAGAATTCATCTGTTTATTGAAACTTATGTCAATCTTGACTTCAATAACCAACACATATCTTTCAAGGTATTACGAAAAAGAAAGACGAAGACGAAGAAAGTGTAGAAAAACAACAGAAGAAACTGCGTTATAAGATCCCTGAAATGCATAGAGAGATATCCAACAGCACCATAAAAAAGAATCGGAAAACGATACTCCAACAAAAAGTTATAAGCAATAATGAATTTCCAAATATGACTTATAACCTAATCTCTTTCCAAAGTGGCTGATCTCGAAATGAGAAACTTCAACGAGATCAAGCAGAAATGTCTTTCTATTTTCAAAGAGGCAAATCTGTTCAACAATAGGCCATCCATGTCAACAAGTCTTTCCACTATAGCAAATCACTGCATCACGAATTTTCATTTATAACTGGAAGGAAGAGGGTTGCATTTTACTTCGAAAAATGGCCAAGTTGGTTGCCCTTGAGTTTTTTGGTGAGCAGAAGTTTGACTTGAACGACCAGTCACTCATTCCAAATGACTTTTTCCAATACCAAGTAATCAGCATTAATCTAAAAGTTATCTGGGGTAGTACTTTGGAAGTTCAAAGAGAGAAGGCAGTCATCAAGTATGCCCAAACTGCAAATCCAACATCCATTGGTTTAAATGATTGTGTTAATTGTAATCTGGTAAGCATGCAGGTCAAGATCTTTGAAATGTTTTCCCCCACTACGGCTGTTTTTGAGAAAAGAGCCAGTACAATGATGCACTAATTACTTCTGTCTGTAATCAAACGACTGTCAAGCCGGTTAACAACATCTTTGTCGAGTAAGTCGTTCTTCCAAAGGCGACTGAATCTATTAAATCCCCGGATTTATTTTTCCATTGGCAATTCAAGCATTTCGTTCGAGTAGAACATGTTGAAGCGCTATTCGTGGACAATACCTCAGTCCCAAGCGAAATGTTCCATAGATATTCTTCTTTAAGGCAATTAAGATAAATTTCAGAGTGACCGTTCCGATTTGAAACTCCTGTCACTGTTTTTGTTCGTTCATATGATACTTCATATCTTCACATGTCTTGTGCTAAGAAACCATAACACGCAACCAAAATTCTTTAAGATCACTCTACAATAGTTTTATGACAATCTTTGTAAGATAAAATTGAAAGCTGTAAGAAGTTTCTATTAAAAAACCTAATAAAGAGTGCATAGAAAATATTGTACAGTGACTTAAAAGGAGTAAATCTTCACTTGATTAAGATCTTAGTGTACAGAAGGAACACCAAAGAACTAAAGTTGCCAAATAACCACATTTTGGCTTTCTAAGCATTACGATAAGATGAAAGAGATAACATCTAGGAGCAAATGAGATCGATATTCCAATAGACCTTTAAAGTTGCTTACAACTTGAAAAAGTCGAAAAGATGCATGAAGATCAACTTATTAGATCCCTAAAAACCATTCAAAGAATTAAAAGAATGAAGCATAAATGTCAGAGCTACCCAAGAAAAAATAAAAGAGGAAAAGGATCGAAGGATAAATTTTTACTCAAAGTAAAAGAACGTTCCTGAGATCAGCTAAAAGGCAAAGATTAAAGTAACAACTAGATACAGTTAGAAAAAAAGATAAGTAAAAAAATTATTAGACTGAAGAGATGTAGCTGGCTTGTTTAACTTGAACACAAGAAGGAGATGAAGAAGAAAGAAGACCTAAGGCAGTAGTGGTACCAAATCCTTTGAATGAACAAGATGAGACCCAAAGAAATGGAGAAAATAATTTATAAATTTCTTCAAAAGCTATTAAAGAATTGTTTTTGTTTGTGTGACTAAAATGTAAGTTCGCTATTACTTACGCAACGCCGTGTATGTAGGAGCGCTGCCCATATGACGTCGCAGTCGTACCAAACAAATGCAACGCAGCGCAGGCACCAATAACCTCACAAAGCGCCGCCCTCCTTGTGCACGGCGCGCATAGTGGCGAGAGTCGCGCGCGGGCGGTTCCTAGGGTGATCCGAATATTACCCGTGCCGCGCCGCACGTCATCGGAGAAGGACGTTCGCATACGGCCCGCGTAGTCGCCGCGGCTGTCTCGCTCTATCGCCAGGTTTATAACCTGCCGGGCATCTTTTTCACGAAACTCGCTCGCGGCCGAAAAGACGTGCTCGACGCGAACGGGCCGTGCGCGTGATGCGATCCGGAAGGCGGCTCTCTCTCGAAGGCTGCGCGTGAACGACGGCCAGCGGAATCCAGAGTGCACTCGAGCCGATGTCAAAGCGTGGCCGCGGAGCGCTGCGGCGGTTCGGTCGCGGGTAGGTGCGGAACTTTAGTCGGGCGCGCCGTGACATGCGAGTTTAGCGGAAAATGGCCTCAGGCTCCGCGTTCGAGGCGAAGGTGCTGATGTCGAAGGGGAAGCGTGCTGCGGCCGCGTACATCCACGCCGACTGCTCGCAGAGGATGAACACCAAGCACCTGAACGAGGTCCTGGACAACCTGCTCAACCCGGCAAAGGCCATCAACGAGTGGGAGACGATCGAGTGGTGCAAGTGGCTCATGGCCGGGGGTAAAACCCCCGACGAGTTCGCCAGCACAGGTAGCGTGACATTTGCCTTGTCAATGGCCTTGCGGCCGCCGCGGCACACTTCTCGCGCGCCGCGGCTGACTCATCTCCAAATTTAAGTCGCGGCCCGATGCGCAAAAGAGTGGCCGGGCCGGGCCCCGGGCTACCCCGGGGGCGGCCGCGGCCGCCCCAACTTGGTAACCGAGTTGCCCTCACTTCGCCCATTTTCCAGAAGCGGCGCCTTGATTTGAGAAAGAAGCTAAAGAAACCGAGATACGAAGGGAGATCACTCAAACCAACTGTTCGTTGTGCAAAATCCTTGTTTTAGTAGGCACCATAAATTAGAATTTGATGTTCGCACATAATATCATTCAAGGTAAATGGCGAACCTTTATAATTATGCCCATTTTGACCTCTGCAGATCACTCAGCTGATCCTAGTAGCAATTTACTGGAGAGGGGGTTACGAAGGACCGAATTGCTAGATCCACTGTCTTCCTCTTCCCGGTACATTTTTTCCACGGTTGTCATTCCATCATACCAACATTCCTGGTTGCTTTTGTTTTTCATGGCGAGGTTCAAACTCCCCCTACGTGTACTCTCTTTGGTCGCTCCCCACAGGCCAGTTATGCATGTTTAACCTCCAGTAAGTTGCACGAACTGGCAGAAGCCCCTACCAGCGAGGTCATCTAAACCTCAAGGTCATTACCCCCCCACACATAACTTAAATTTTAATGAAACTTGGCTCGTCATACTTTCCATTCCATCTGTCTGTCCGTCCATTTGCTTGGAGATGTGCAGAATTAGTTGAGGTTAAATGCTAATTGACCTTTGTGAGTAAAAAAATTTTTTAATTAATAATTTGAAGTAGCAACATCTATTATGCAATGCTAATTAATATTACAGATTTCTATAATCCATAACTACGGAACACTTGTAGTGGAAACAACATATCGTCTGTCCGTCTGTTTGCATGCCTTGAATTAGTGGAAGTTAACGTTATTTGACTGCGTAAATAAAGTTTTTGAAGTGGTGCCATCTGTGTTGCAGTAACTAATTAATATTATCAGATATAGACTTCTGTAATCCATAATTATGGAACACTTTGAAGTGAAAACGAACAAAGTGTTGAAAAAGATAATTGGTGACATTACTAACTTAAAAAATAAATTTGGCTGCCGGTCGTTGACCCCAACCGGGTAATTTATTTGCAAGATTTTCAAAATCTGGTTCCGGTTGATTTCTCCAACAGAGGTAACAATCTTGAGAATAAGATCCTGTCCTGATGGTTCCGAGCGTCGGCGTTGTTATACAATGTACACTTGTGAAGCATTGCTTTAACTCATTTGCTGCTCTTCACAACAGTAAGCATTTTCTTTCCTTCGTTTCTTCGGTTAAAGAAATCCGTTGGTGGGCGAACTCGTCAGTTCCTTTTGTTGCGGTTTGGTCATTCCGATCCTGTCGAGCAGACTGGGTTTTCAAAAAAATTCTGTACGCAGTAGAAATAGAGATGTAAAATTTCAACCACTTATTGAAGGGTCATTGACTTTATGCTGCAAGGTTGTCAAAATTGATCCTGGCGTCCATGTTTTTGATGCCCGTTTCGACTGCTTTTCACTTCAGCGCAACTTTTTTATTAAGTTAATAGGAAGGGGAAAATGAATAAACTGATGTGACGTAACCTAACCTAACTTTCAAAAGGGACCACGTATTTGAGATACTGTGGGATTTTTAACGCTCAAAAACTACTTCTTCCTTAGAAGCCATAGTGAAGCTGCCGCCAGGAATTACTTCACTATCATTCCAATTTATTCCTGTTGTTTTTCTCTTCTTTGTTCTTTCTTTTTTCCGGTTTTTACTAACTTTATTATAATACTAGCATTGAATCGTCTCCGCAAGGTTAAAGTCTTGAAAAAAATTGGAATTTCCTTGTGTTTGTCCATTTTTTTCAATGACTTTGGACTGGAAACGTGACATCTTGTGCCATTCTCTTAATAGAAGGAAAGACCGCTTCGTTTTTTCTGGGGCGAGTTGCAGACACTACAACTATTGTCGAATCATCAGTAAAGGCTACTAGATGTATATAATATCTACAGGTATGGCCCCAGTACCGTACTCTGTGGAATCCTACATATCATCTCTGTTCTTATCGCTTAGGTAGCTTGGCACTATTCCTTTATATGGTTTGCAGTTCTCACTACATCCAATCATTTATTCTCTTTGTACACTTTTGTTTTATTCCGGGCCCTCATTTTTTCTGTTGATTCGGACTAAGCAATGAACTGATTTTCTTTTACCTTTTCTAAAGGTTTTCACTGGCAGTGAGTCGTCTTCTATTTATATTGTTGTGTTATTTATAAAATACTAATCTTAGTCTATAAAATAAAGTACGTTTTCCGAGGCGCAATAGATGGAGTAACAGAATCTTCATCATGTGATAGCACATATTAAATATTAGCTACCTTCCTCTTTCTAATTCTGACTTCTCTATCCATTTTGACCTCCGCGCACCACTCAGCTGATCCTAATAGTTATTAAATGGGGGGGGGGGGGGGGGTACGAAGGACCGAATTGCTAGATCCACCAACTGACTGCTTTTGTTTTTCAGAGCGATGTTCAAATACCCTTTCTACGTTCACCACCACTCTATATAGCCGCCCTGTACAGACCAGTTGTGCGTGTTTAACCTCCAGTAAGTTGCTCGAACTGACAGAAGCCCCTATCAAGGAGGTTACTCAAACCTCGAGGTTGTTACCCCCCACACATAACTTAAATTTAATGAAACTCGGGTCGTCATACCTTTCATTCCATCTGTCTGCTTGGTGAGGTGTAAAATTAGTTAAGGTTAAATGTTAATTGACCTTTGTGTGAGTAATTTTTTTTAAATTTGTAATCTGAAGTGGCGCCATCTGTGATGCAGTAGCTGATTAATATTATCTTAGACTTCTGTAATCCATAATTATGGAACATTGAAGTGAAAACAAACAAAATGTCGAAAAAGCTTGGACTGCTGTGACCTTTTTATGTATTTTAAATGACGCTTTATTTTTTTGACAAATATAATTGAAGTTAGTTTGAACTTAATATGTAAAAAAAAACAATTTGGACCGACTTTATTGGATACTTGTTTAGATATAAAAAATTCTATGCAAATGTAGACCACAATGGCTTAAATTGAGGATTACATCAAAGAAAAACACTTTTGAGGCTGCAGGATTTTTGGGGTCGTTGATCCCAACCGGGTAATTCATTTGCAAAAATGTTAAAATCTGATTCCGGTTGATTTCTCCAACAGAAGTAACAATCGTGAGAATAAGATCATGCCCTGACGCTTCTGAGCGTCAGCGTTGTCATGCAATGTAGGACAATTTTTGTAGATTTGTAAAGCATTGCTTCATCTAATTGGCTGCTATTCACCACAATAAGCATTTTCTTACCCTCGTTTCTTTAATTAAAAAAATTCCTTGGTTTTGGTGGGGAGACATTTCGAGTCACGTTTGTTGCTGCATCTTTTTGTCACGGCTTGCTCTTGTTGATCCTGGTGGCCAGACAAAGTTTTTAACAAAATTCTGCACGTTTATCCTTAATGACTAAACGTATTATTATTGAAGGGTCACTGATCTCGAACTCCCAAAGATATCGAAATTGATCCTAGTAGTCCACATTCCTGGTACTCATTTATGGAACTGTTCCATACTCAATAAATTGGGGAAAATTGAAATACTAACATGACCTCTAACCTAATGTATCGAAAGTCAATTTAACATTACCTGACTTGACCTTAGCTAATCTTCCGAAAACCAATCTAACTTAACTTATCTGACACAACCTTTTTTCAAGGAGAGGGAAAAACTACAGTTTTTAGTGCTGTAAGATTTTTACCGCACCAAAACTATATCTTTCTTAAATGGTAACGTCTGGAGGCCTCGTTATCGTTCCTATTTAATTCTGTTCTTATCTTCGTTTTTTTTCCCTTGGAAACTTTTCATTTCTTCCAAAGTCTCATTTTTTCTATTGATTCGGACCAGACAGTAAGCTGATTTTCTGTTACCTTTTCTACTATCGATGTTCAATTTTTCTGTATAGTTGAGTTATTCTAAGTTTTTGCCATAACCACCTTTTTAAATTTAGGCTAAACAAAGCCATTTTCACGATTTCACGATTTATGATTGATTCATATACAAATCTCTATGATGTGAACACTATAGACCTAACCTAACATGCCGAAAAAAAACTCTGCGTAACCTAATTTATCTTGACCTTTTTTATTACGTGTGGAAGGTATCTTCAAATAGAACTCTGATGGAATCGTTAATTTCCATTTGTATTCTTTCCATTCTCTTTTCTTGTTTTTTCTTATTTTAGTTTCCATCCTAACAAAATCTTTGAGTAACATAAATTGCTTAATATACAGCTACGGGCCTTAATAGCTTGACAAAACTTCTATAGGAGTATTTTATTTCGTTCGTCCAAGTCGTTTTGTTTTAAAGTGTCGCTCAATGATTTTTCTAAAATTAAGGTCTTGCCAGAATTCAGAATGAAAAGTGGTCAATCATGTGTACAGTGCTACGAGTTAAGTTGTGGACAAAATGAAAATCCGCGAACACGATGGCGATGTATATGACTTAGAGTGAGAGAGAGTGGCTGCTTTGGACATAGATACGAGGCTAGTGGCCGAATCGCAGAATTGAAACGGGAAGCAACTACGCTGAGAAAATAAAAATCACCGAGTGTTCGGAAAATGCGCGCAAACCACACATCAAGCATGTGTCCGACATCAATGTATTGATTGGAAAAGCAGTCTTTGGAATGCAAATTATAAGCCTTCGTTCCAAGAAATTGGAGTCCTGTTTGTTTATTCCGAAACAAATGACGAGTGTCTTTTGGAACTAAGAGAGAAATTCTACTGGTGAATTGGCTGCCCTCTCGTGAAAACATTACCAATAAGCAATAAATGAAAACAACATGCAACAGGCTCTCTGGTATACCATGCTACCTTTCATCCAATATTCGCTGGATCTTGAGTCAAGCGCCTACGTTCTGTTAGACACCACGAAAGAGGCAGTACACTACAAGAATTTCTTTTCCAACAATGAGCCTCAGTCGGCTATCTGAAGTGATGTGCTACTTCCAAATAATGGTTTGTGGCAACATTAAGCAAAAACATTGAAGAGCAATGCGTCATCATTGTTCGACCAAAAGTAAGTTAGAGAAGTCTCAGGAACCCTACTTCTTTCTCCCACTACTTTATGCTCAAAATGGCGCTTGAATTTAGATATATTTTTTCAGATATTTGAAAACCATAACAGTTAGGTAAATTCGGTTCTCGCTGTTCGATAACTTAGTGTTCTTAACTAAAAAAACGCCAAAAATATAGGGTGCACCAGAAACGGGTGAAAATTACTCTAAAATACTTTGGTTCGGCCAAAATGTATATCTGAGAAATGGGGTTAAAAAGCTTAGGACCTACTTCCACCCTAGAATCAGAAGTTGCATAATCAAGCAAACTTTCTTTTTTTGACGATATCTTCCCAACAGAGCGAGATAGGTCGAAACCTTCGATGGTTTGAAGCTACTGTAAAGTGATAATTTTCTTAGTGGTAGTTCGGCCAAAATGATTTAAATTGTCCGCTATTTTTTCGTGCAAAGTCGCAGCGTTCTGCTTGGTGACATTTTGTAGTAAACACATTTCGGTTACTCATTGTGCAACGCTGCCCAACGGAGGAGCGAGCGACGATTGTTAAAATTTATTCCAATCATAGAGACCCTTTAATGGGTATGTCATTAAGCAAAATTGTCGCATTTAGGTCGTAGAAAATCATCGAGCCGTTCAAGAAGGGCCTATGCATACCCAAAGAGTTACAGTTTAGTGTGGATTTTATACTAGCGGAGAGGTTGGGCTGTTCTTTTTGAAAATGAGGTCAGAAACGTAGTAATTATCAATGATAAATGTTATCATGAGTAGGTAGTGGATTTTTTGTAACCTCATTTGAGCAGTATTGATTTGGATAAACTATGGTTTCAGCAGGATAGCACCACCTGTTGTACGACGCATGCAACAATCCATTTATTGGAGTAAAAATTTGCTGGGCGGCTAGTCTCCCAAAACAGCGAAGTGAAAGCAAGGTCTTGCGATTTTTTTCGTAGATTAAATTTATGCTACAAAATAAAACCATTCCTGAACTAAAAGAAAAAATTCGAAGAATTATCGATGAAATCGGGCCACAGTAATGTGAAAAACCGATATAAAATTTTGTTCGAATGTTTTTTCTAAAATTAAATCTTACTTTTTTGGGAGACCCTTTATATAGGATTTTTTATAAAATGATCCGTTTTTAAACGGCACTAGATATGAAAACAAGACGTTTACCACACTGTAGAATTTCTGTAATACAGCAGCATATATCATACGTTAGCTTCCAAAAATGAATATACAGGGTACGCCAAGAACTCAAGTGATTATTATTTATAAATAATTAATGCCTCCTGAGTCACTGTTTGATAGCATTTCTGAATGGCCATCTAATAGGTTCTAAAGTTTTTTTTTTCTGTATAATATACAGTGTCCACAAAATTTACATAATTTGAAATCGCGCGCTAGATAGAAAGAAAAAACTTTCACTATATTGCATCTTGTATTGATTAGGACATGTATCATATATTAGTTTGTTGAAATACATACGTAGGGTGCGCAAAACTCGATCAAATGAATATTATTTTATAAAATAATTATATTCTATAGCGTTGGGACTTAGGTCTTACATTAGTATCTTTAAATTCATATAGAATGTACGTCAGAATATTAATATTCAAGCCGCAAAGGATACAGTACCGAGGCCTTCATCATTTGATAACGCGTGTTGGCTAGTAGAAACTAAATATTCTCCGTCCGATATAAAGGTGTTACCAATACTGTCATATTAGTATTATATAAAAATAAGATATTCGCCTTATTTTAACTCGTAAAAAGGTCAAGAAAAAAATTACAAGTAGGATTTGAAACAGCTTAAGGAACTTACTTCAATAGTTTATTTACCATGTCTCCGCTTGCTGAGATAATGAAAGAGGCGAACCAAGAAGTTCTTCAAAAACGACCTTCAGTCAGCTGTCCACAAGTAGTGCCATGGTACGCCCACAGAATATTTGAAGCAACTTAGAGAAAATGTGGGGACGATGACGAATCAAGTGAAGAGATTTTGAAGTTATTCTCAAATTTTTCTAATAAAAGATTACTAAGACAATTGTAGTATCAATAATTTTTGAGCACCCCAAGTATATAAATAAAAATGCAGATGGCCAACTAAAACGTGAAGGTAAATTTCATATATCGAACTGACCAGGCAGTCTTTGATATTCACATTCCATACACTAATTGAGCGAGATTTCCCTTTTTTGTAATATTCAATGCCTCTTTACCAATATTTAATTTAATGACCAAATTATTATATCAAAGTCATGAAAATCTGCTCATTCATTGCTGATCCATCCGGAATGCTTTCTACATAATTGGAGTGGTATTTTAAAGAGGGCGTAGATAATATTTTAGAATTATTTGCATTCTGATAAGGCCATTTTTTGGTTTTCTTTACTGATAATTAGAGTTTATTCAACTTTTAGTGACGACATGGAGGTCAATGGGAAAGTTTTCGGAATCACCATACCTTTATATGGTTGCCTTGAAAACATTTTTGGATAAATTGACTGTTGGTGTCAAATTGATCTTTTGAAGTTTATTCATTCAAATGAATGGAAAAGTCATCAGTTCTTTTCATTTGGAAACCGCAACGAAAATTACATTTAGGTTGGGTGTGGCAGTCGGACAGTCTTTGGTTGGCATCATCAACAGGCACAATCTTTGTTTTTTGGAAACATCATACGCATCTCACAAGAACTGCTGTCATAAAACATCCAATCTAATTTGTCCCCATTTTTCTTTTTTCATTGGTACACATAGTTATTCTACCAAAAGAGGTATCATCACCATGGATACTATCGTTTGACACAGTGCTATAAGGGCCATATACCTTCAGCTCCACTAGTCCGTACAGAAGCAGATAATTACATCTTTTACTTTTTAAAAGTATTGCCATATTGCTATAGTTTACAATATTGGCATATATATAACCCTTCCTTTATTGGATATGGGACCTCTTACATTGGTCAGTATAATGCTTTCTTGAAGGATACTAAGATAATCTCTAAGTGATCAACAAACGGATTGGAAAAATGCTAGTCTTCTCCATTTCAAGATACATACGGTGTGTCTGCTTAAGGCCATTAATGGACCAATGCGGTATTTTTTTTTGTTTTGCCATATCATCGCCATTAACATATTAAGTGTGCATTATTTGGATTTCTATTTTCATCACATCATTGTATATGTCCATGCTGTCATCCCCAAAGTCGAATCCTGCGATACATCTGTTTTTATTTGGTGTATTGTTAATCTGTGTTAGTTCATAATTGTATAGAATTTATTGTTAGAGGCATTTTTACCGTCTATAAATATAAGTCCTATTGGTACATTTGGCGGGCTTTTGGCGTCTGATGCCACCACACTGTAAATTATTTTTCTTTTTTTCTCTGACTTCTGATCATCAATATTGGGTGTTTTGGCCACCCCTTTATACACCATTTTCAATTTTTTTTTGTAACAGATTCTTTAACAGTATCATATAACAAGTTTTCGTCTTTACTTCTATTCAATTTCTGTATGTAATTTATCGATTGTGTGTGCCCTTTTAACATGTTAATCTTTTGGTTTTTCATTGAAAATCCTTTTATATTGAAGTTACCTTCAATTATATATTTTGTTGTTTTTTTATGCGTCTTCAAAGATCAATTGCGCATAGATCTGGAATTCCTGATGTTTTGCCGCAGGCAAGATGTAGGAGAACATAATTACCCACGCATAGCGATTCGCATGACCTGTTCTACATATTTTTATTGCATTATATGGGATTGCATGGTCGTTATCCATCTTTTGGTTTGGTTTAGCTACGAAGGCTATGCTTACCTATTCCATGTTGGAGAAATTTAATTTTATTGGACTCAGATTGTCGAGTGCCATTGCCCGCTAAGGCAAACACGAGGCTCCAAATGATATACAATTGATGACGACCTACTTTGACAAAAACGCTACTAACACATTCACTGAAGTCCAATAATTATTTTGATCGGTGTATTAAGACAGTTAATACGGAGGAAGAATGTTGGATCGGCTCTCTTGTTGTTTTTTTAATTGCAAGGTGACAATTTTGTGAATAAGACCACATCTTTTGACTTTTGTCAATATTGTTTTCCTTTTGTACAGTTTCGATCTTAAATCGAAGTGTTTTTTTTGAGTATTATATATGTCGGTTGGGGCGGAGGTGTTCTAAACCAATTAAACAGAAAAGAAGAAACCTTCCTCCCCCTTTTTCGAGTTATATAAAAAAAGAATAATAGGAAGTATGCAAAATTTATTTGCAAAAAGCAAAACCAGAGAACTGGAAATTTTATTTTAATGTATCTTGAAGAGGAAGATTGAAGTCATTCTAAAGTTCTTCATTAGTCGTTTCAACATGTGTGACTTCTTGACATAATGGATTTTGTAGAGCGTGGTCCTAGGGCCATGTTTGGAAACCTCAGCTATAAGATATCCTCATATGAAGAAGTCAGAAGGGATGAGATCCGGTGAGCAGATTAGTCAAACGATGTCACTTCGTTGAAAGATTAAGTGGATAAGAAACATTACACAGCACTTTGTAGCTCCAACCTGTTGAAATCAAACGTTTTCCAGTTGCGATAACATGTGAAACTGCGCTTCGCCGGCAAAGAAATACTAACGCCATGTGGAACACATTCTTAGATGTTTCTAGGCGTTTCTGACAAACACGTTCGAAGAGATTCTACAGGACAACCATCTTATATGGATGAAAACGAATGTCTTGGTGTATAATATGCCATGCAATATGAGAGGAGCAACTGCATTTTTGCGCGCAGATCGCCTCGGAGGCTGCAACGATGTTTTACGATGATGGCGCTTTTTTACCTTCAGATTACAGAACCAGTACTTCCGTGGAAGTACATCGATTTTCGATCGAGAATGGAGTCCCGAGATGCTAGTTGAAAGCACATTTGTTCCGAACGTATGCTTCGACAGCAAAAGCTGTTTCTCAATGTACTATGTTAACTACCAAGGGCTAGTCTTTTCAACTACCTGCGTCCAATGAAACCAGTTCTCCCATCCTTGGGCCACCCTTCTTTTCCTAATCTTCCTTTTTCCCTGAGATTACGAAGAGAGTTTTGTCTCACCCTATATTTTTATTTATAGAAAACTTTATTTTAATTTCTTTGTCGGTGTTTTTTCTTCTATTCTAACAGTTATTTGACTATTTTACGTCATTTTTGCCTCTGAATATCCCGTCTCCACTTTTTGGGGGACACTTTTCTTCCAGAAAGAATGTCCACTTTTAGACTGATGTCTTTGTAATTCCATTTCTACGTTGTGTGGTTTAGTATTTGTTAATCTATTTTAAGCTCCGGTATTTTGGAACGGTGCACTTAAACATACACAAATACCACTCAGAAATAGATCGACAACAACGTAGCTGCTCAACGTCAACATGATGACGTCTTCAAAGCACGAAAGTATATCTGAACATATAACAATGACATGAGCATATTCGTTGGAATCTGTGATAGGAAGATTTTGACGCTCATAGTAGATTTGCTCACAATACCTTTTAGAGAAGCGATTCAAACTGGATATGAGCGAATGCTTCCTTACAAAACGGGATTTTCTAGTTTTCAAAGATAAGGCGAAGGGCTTAATTTGAAAATTTTTATATTTTGGTTTGAGTTGCCCTGAAAGGCGGCAGGGGTTGATCAGGTTTAAAAGAACCCGGAGGTGCTCAGTGCTCGGCGCATTTGATTTGTTACTACACCCACTGCAAAATCTGAATCCGGAATTTGAGAGTAAGGGCACGTCCGTGCCGCTACAAGCTAGCCATGTATAAACACCCAACTCCGTGTATGTATGACTGAAACCTGCAATCGTTTACTAAAACAGATTTGAACAGTTTTCGATCAGTGAAGGCATAAGATGCGGATGGAGAATTGCTTGAGGTAATGATAGCTGTAGTGATGATCCTTCCAGTAGTTGGTCGTTCCGAAAAATATCAAATTTTAAAGATTTTTTTTCCAATTTGACAAACAAAGAGCGTTGATCATTCGATTATTACTAAAAATCTTTGCAAAACACTGAACTGGTTTCTGGTTCCGTAAAGCTTGGATGAGATGACTTTTATGCATCGCAACTTTTCCTAAATGAGCCGACGCAAACGGGGGCCAAGCCAGGATTGACGGCCAGGAAGGTTTTGCTGTGCATTTGGTGGGATTGGTAAGGAATCATATACTATGAGCTGCTCCCCTACGACCAAACTCTTAATTCGAACCTGTATTGTAAACAATTGAATCGTCTGAAGGAAGCAATCACCCAGAAGCGGGCAACTTTGGCCACTAGGACAGGAATTGTGTTTCATCAAGACAACGGCAGGCCACACACATCTATAGCGACTCGCCACAAGCTCCGGGAGCTTGTTTGGGAAGTTCTTATGTATCCACCTTATAGTCCGGACCTGGCACCACGTGATTACCACCTGTTCCTGTCCATGGTAAACTATTTTGCTGGTGAAAAATTCGCATCAAGAGAGGCTTATGAAAATCCATTGTCCCAGATTTTTGCCAATAGGGACAAAGACTTACTTCTATGAGAGAGGCATAAGGGAATTACCTTTAAAATGGCAACAAGTTAACAAACAAAACGGCACATATTTGACCTAAATCGGTTCATTCTAAGTATGTTAAATAAAACCTTCAATTTCATGCAAAAATAATGGATTTCTTTTTACTAGACCTATTATAAGCGTTGACTTCAATAAGATTTTGTTAATACAATAAGGAAAATTTAATCATTGAAACGACTAACCATTTTGTTGTCAAATTTTTTGTAACTGCTTATGATTTCAGCAATATTATTAACTCATCTCTTTTGGTACATTTATTTCCATTGATTAGTGTCTTGTGAGTCACGGTGACTCATACTGAAAGCTGAACCGTTTTTAAAAATATACGTGGTCTGAACCGAAAGTATAGAACCCTACGTTATACAAAAATTATATTAACAATGTCTCGATAATGGTGTCGCTAAATTTTAAATTCTTCTTTCCCATCTCTTCTTTCGGCTTTAGTCGATATCCAATTTTAAGGTGAGGACGGATGTGTTGGATTGAGGCTACAAAAGATACGACAGTTGAAGTATGTGGTATGGCCACCGTTTGCCCATTTGATGGAGGCGAAAAAGGTGCCTTTTGTTACATCTGATAATGGTCTGTCAAACAGATAGGAGTCTAAGAAGTCTTTTTCAAAAGCTGCTGGAATTTATGGGACATTTTCTAGTTGAGCTGGAAGTGCTAGCAGTCTTGGGGGTGGTGGAAGGGGGGTTGATTTTTTTCGTATGAGTTCCTATTTCATAAACAAGAAATGTGTTGTATACAGGAACCTTTTCATTACTTTTTGCCACCAATTGACTGCTGCATCATTAGAATTCAACTTAACCAGCATAAACATAAAAACGGGAATCTTAAAGTGATTGATCCACTGCCCCCCTCTGTAGTAGTCACACTTCCCCTACTAGGAATATTTTTCCACTACAATGTAATTGAACTTTTGTCCCATCTCGCCTTATAATATTTAGTGTGTCCAGCAATCGCAAATGCAAACGCCAAGCACTAGAGTGCTTTCTTAGTAATACCGGAAGAGCCACCTAGTGGCACAATTCTCCACTGAGTACGCTCTTTTCAAGTGTGTCATTTTAACTACCACCTTGTACATCGAAAAATTTACTGCACAGCAAAATGAACGACGAAAGTACTTTATGTACTGGCTGCCGCATCGATTTTGCTGCGAGATGAAAGGACATTGCATTGCATTATTTATTAGCATGTTTACCTCTGAATGCTTTAGAGAAGCTCTAAAAGATTGATTTTATCGACCTCCCCCGACTAATTATAAACTGTGGAGCGTGCCTCCATCTTTTTTTTTAAAGCTTCGTAGATTTTGGTAGAATTGCTGTTCCTTGTTACGCCATCCGTTTGCTCGTTTTAGGTGAGCGCTGCTAAAACTTTTTTTTACTTAGTTCCGGCCTGTGCCCTAATTACTTGCTCTTTGCATTAATAGGTAGTTCCATTTCACTTGCTGTCGGTCTCACGTTTGCGTCAGTTGCGGCACGGGAAGAGGTGAAGCTTTAAAATTGCGAAAAATGTTGGGATTGGTTGATTCCTTTTTCTAGTTGATAGGATCTTTTTTTATTGATCAATTGGTGAAATTAAGGAGAACTATAAGTTTGAATGCTTTTTTTGCTTTGTAGTAAAGACACTTATTTACAATCTACAATAATAATAATAAGCAAATCAGATCATTACAGAAAGTTTAACATTATATGAGAGAAAAGGTTTTTAGATTTACTTATAAAATGATTACAATAGATAAATAACCAAACTAAATAGTAGTGAGCGGGTAGATCATGGCTGAGTCTGTGCACTTCGGCTTTATTGTCGAGCAAGTCCAACCCTAACGGATTTGGATAAGTTTCCCTTTAGAATTACATTTAACTATCTCTTCTTTCACTGTGAGCACGTACAGGCCGTGTAATATGTATGTTTTGTTAGGAACGTAGTAGGATGCGTTAGTGATAATAAGGGGAGTCTCGGATTGGTGTGCAATGTTGTATCCCACAAGCGGATGTCACAGCTCCAAATTGGTTTTAGCACATATTTGTAAATAAGTACAATAATTTTTCAGTTTGAAATTGAAATGTTTCATTTTTGTCCAGATGTACATTATCTAAGTTAACCCTTTATCAAGGTGCATACCAAGGTATTTAACACAATCCCCTTGGAGAAGGGCAGAAGCACCTATGCTAACTTCCGGTGTGGTGCTTCTGCGTTTAATAAATATAATTTGTACTGACTTGGACGCAAGGTTTGTGTGACTATGATAACAACATGATCTCTTAGATGGATCAGCATATGTTGCAATGGTTGTAGGATTCGTTTGTCAGTTGTGTATAAAGGCGGCTTTACACGACGCTAGTAACTCGTACGAGTCACTAAAACCGAGTACTCGCTTTTAGTACTCTCCTTGTGTAAATTGGTCTACTGGAATACAGAACACCAATTTACACAAGGAGAGTACTAAAAGCGAGTACTCGGTTTTAGTGATTTGTACGAGTTACTAGCGTCGTGTAAAGCCGCCTTAAGACATACAAGATTGGTTTTAAAACACTTCTTTCCTTAATTGGTAATTGTAACACCAGACGCAACATTATGGTCACACAAACGCTTAATTTAGTGATCCAAACTGCAATAAGGGCGTTCCAGTGTAGTTCAAAATAAATCCTCAATTTTTTTGCGATTTTGGGCGCTTGTATGGGTCAGGCGTTGTCGTGAAGCAGGATAACGTTTCAGATTATCTGAGCATCATCGACCTTAGAAGCAATTTTAACAACTGTTAATCTGCAATAATCTTCGAAAATATTAAAATTTCTGAACACCCTCCGTAGGCATACTGTTGTCCGTGGCCGCTGTTTTTGTTGAACCTAACCCTCATGCCCCAGCGAGTGACCTAATATCTTCCAGGAATCCAGCCGCGCTACGTGTGCACGAGTGGGGCTCAAACAATAGGAAATTTTCAGATGTTTACGAGAAACTTCACGTAGATTCTGGACACGATTATGGATTGCTTAAATATCGCATAGTAAGACAGCTCTAGAAGAAGACATGCCGAAGAAGGACCTCAGCACACGGTTCTGGATAACTTGAAGCTTAGCAGCATATCCCAAACTGAAGCTGTCTATGTAATCATCTGTCTCAGTATTATTTTGTATATTTTCATATTGTTCTTTAATGATAGTTTGCTAGCCGGGTACAGCAGCGGACCTAGGGCTGCCTTCATGCTTTCGTCTACGTGTATCCTCCAAATGAGTTTGGAGTTTATGGTTACGGTGAGGTATTAGAAGATGGTGACTAGGCCTAGGTCTTTTCTCCGGATAACGCTTTCCATTAGCTTCCCCAGGTTCGCTAATCTTGTAGCATGCTAGGTACATTATGGAGGGAATCCCGTTAAGGCATTATTGCTTACAACACAGAAATTGTGCCTTTTCCCTTGACCTCATGGCACAAAAAAAATAAATTCTGGTTTATTATTATTATTATAAGTCACTGACTGCGAATCGATTTGCTTGCGGCGTTCTTGTGGAAACTCCGTTTTTCTGACAAACATCGTGTTTTCCGCCAAGGATGCCATTTCATGTCATGGGAGCAGTAAATACGCATATTTGAGTGCAGTGGTCAGAAAACCCACATTTATTATGGAACACGTACAAGACAGCCCCAAACCAAACGTTTGATATGATCTGATGTGCAATTTTATCGTGGAACCGCTTTCCATTGCCGAATATTGAGAATCATTGTGCTCAGATTGAGAAACATGTTGCAATAGTTCAATAGGATCATTGCATATACAGGGTGGTATCCAAAAGTAGGACTGATTTTTTAAAAAAAAATTATTTTAGTATATCGACTTAATACTCTTTAAAATAGGCCCCTTGGGCATCCACACACTTCTGGTAGCGAGCCTTCCAGGTCGCGAAGGCCTTCTGGAAGTCGTCCTCCGGGATGCTGTTCAGCGCCCTCGTCGTTGCCGCTTGGACTGCCACCGAGTCGAAATGATGCCCCTTGAGCTGCCTCTTGATCCGGGGGAACAGGAAGAAGTCCGGCGGTGCCACATCAGGGCTGTTCCCAAGGCTCCTCTCCATAACATCCAGCCTTGCAGACCCCCCTCCATCGCTCCGCGCGCGCGGAAAAAAACCAGTCCTACTACTTCTGGATACAACCCTGTAGATTAAACATTTGTCC
The DNA here is from genome assembly GCA_036346155.1 of Sinelater perroti. Taxonomy (NCBI): domain Eukaryota; kingdom Metazoa; phylum Arthropoda; class Insecta; order Coleoptera; family Elateridae; genus Sinelater; species Sinelater perroti. Next base: position 4,068,602 of record JARFIY010000324.1, read on the forward strand.
TCGATGGAACTCATATGGAATTTCGTTGATATGTAATTTAACATAAATGTTGATAAACGTCTCTTATCTCCGTTACGTTCGTATCAGTAACAAAATTGATAAAGGAATTTTGATGTAGATACCTTCAATATAAAGTAGAAGGTCAAGAAGTTACAATTTATGTAGCGTGGAAGTAGAATAGGTTACAAATGCTCTTGCTTAGTAACAGTACAAAAATACAGACGATATATCCAACATTTGGTCCTTTCGTGTAATAGACTAGATCAACAATATTGTTCGAAGCGTCAGATGAATTGACTGCTCAAACTCAACGCGTGGACGCATGAGCAAGTGAGGAAATTTATAGCTAAATGAGGTTCTGCAGGAAGACAATAGTTTATAGATGGAATTTCAAGGTCGTAATCCACTTGAGGTAGTTCCAGATAACCTAACTTTTGACACAGATTATTGTTGAGCAAATTCTATTCTAACTGAAAATATCCAGCTTTATCAACAGAAAACAGCTTCGTCTACAGCATGACAGGGTACAAGCTTCAAGAATTTGCCAAAAATGGTCTTCACTTTGACGGATAATTTATATATGCTATAAGACAAGTGAGATTAGTTTTTTTAAATAAATCGCAGATCCACCCCAAATATGAAAAAGACATTATCTGCTCATCAATTTTAGTTTATTAAAGAGGGTCGTGAGTTTATATCTGAAAGCTAATAATCTATTGCAGATCAAAAGTTCTTTAGTGGACAGACATAACAAGCAATTGCTGGTCCCCAAGTTTAGGAGCTTGCAACTAGCCTTTCTTGCACAGATTTATCTTAGAAACCTAAGATCTGATCTTTCTCTTTAGTTTGTTCTATATCAAAATGCGATAGTATTGCAATTTCTTCTTGTCTAACAACTTTAGGTCAGTACGATCTGATTTTTCATTCGTATTTTTATAAACCACTATGTATTTTGGGAAGATTTTCTTTCCTTCCTAAAGCGTATATATCGAGTCTTCGACAGAACGCTTTCCTCTAAATCAGGTCTAGTTGATTATATCCACAAATGGCATCGACTTAAAGCTAGTCAATTTATTACACACCTTTTGATTTATATTCAGCAACAAAATTTTACTGCACTTAGTGATTTTAATGCTAAGATATTGCATGTGGGTTTGTCTTCGTTTTTGTATTTTTATGAGCTCTCCAGAAATATTATTTCTTTGGTACTTTTGTTGTTGCTCATATTGTTGATTTTTACCAGGCCGGCTTTTGTTGTCTTTTCCATCTTTTCGTTGGTCGTCACGTAGAGTTTGAGAAAAGGTTTTTCCATTTTATCTTTAGTCCTTTTGCTTTTTTGCATTTTTATCTCTCTAGCATTGATTCTGTTAGAACTGTTTACTAGATGACCCAACCATCTTATACTGGGATTTATTTTCTTAGTGGTTGTTCTATCTCATTTAGCTCCAATATTTTCCCAATTCATTTTTTTGCGGAATTTTGTTTGTTTTGGTTTTGCTTTTGATTTTTTATATAACATTCCTGCCATCTTTTCAACTTCACGTAGTAACGAATTTCCGAACGCCCCCCATCAAGCTTTGTTGTTGACATACAAATTAATGAGCTGCATGGGTTTCCATAGTTTAATCCCGCAGAATTGAATGCTCTAAGCTTATCAGATTAGTTGCGACATGTTAAGTCAGACTACTATAACCACGCGAACAATAAAACTTCCGCGTTCTATATGAGCAACAAGTCAATAAACTACAGATAGGAGCAACATGGTATTGATCTTACAAGGTCATTGTTCCTGAAGGCCAAGATGAAATCCAGACATCGCTGAATGATGCTACCAAGTTGTGCTCACGTTCTGTCTCTGGTCTGGTACTTTTTATATTTGTCTTTGTTCCTAACAATTCTTTATTGCACAATCATCTACAGGAAATTTGGGTTGGAAGTTCCTGTATGCTATATATGGCCTCCAGAAATGTATTTAAGAAAGTCATCTTTATAATCGAATTTTGACGATATTTCCTTCACTTCATTGGACCTTCCTTAGAGTCATACATCTAAATGATCCTACATTCGTGGTTTAGTTCGTCCCCCGTAAGTACTCATAATTCAAGCCCTGACATTGCTCCGAATTTTTTTTACATATTTGTAATCTGCGTCGGAAATTGTTTTAGTTCCATATAATTTTCTAGCTTCACTTTGTGGTAGTGATGGTGGTGGTGATGTGTGTGTGGGGGGGGGGGGGTATGATATATAGCTAACCTCTAAGATTTCTAATATTCTCTCTGACGTAACATTTATTTTGTTGCTTTAATATTCAGTTCCTACCAGTTTTGTGTTTAACCTAAATATTTACACGATGAGGAAGTTGCTAATTACTTTCTAAAGGATGCAGCGTTATCTTTTAGTTTTAATTATCTTGACATAATAATTCGTTCATAAGTGTTAACGCTTTTAAATCTTAAATAAATGTAATTCGCAAATTGTTTTTCTATTTTTTTTGTTATAGTTACACTCATTATGTGTCCAACTTCTATTAAACATGTAGCAACTGGTACCCTAATAAGAGTTAGATTATTTCGATCCATTTTCTGTTCAATAATACTGACACTGTTTTTTACTTTTCAAACATTATCTTTTTTCTGTACTCAATTATTTATCGTTATATTCTTATTTTTGGGTATTGACACTATGTTCCTAATTTTTGTAGCTGTTGTTTTTGTTCTTTTTGTTCTTTTATTTATACACCAAATGATCAAAATAAATCACCTACTCCAAACTATGCTATCAGTTCCAATAACTGACACCTTTTATTTTGAAGGCAGTTTTAACTGTATGGTGTTGGAACGTTCCCGATAGAATGACAGCCCATTCTTTAGAAAAAACTGTATCCCGAGCATTTTGCTTGGTCTGAAATGAATTCGGCATTCTTATCCATTTCAGAGATGTTCAGTAGCGTTGAAGTAATAACTGTGGGCCGGCCAATTTGTTAACAATTTTTGAGATGGGGCGTTATCGTGAAAAACTACAACCCAAGCTCTTCCAAATTTTGCTATAGGAATTACACATTCTGATAGGTATGGTTTTTCAAACATTCGCGACGCTCAAACTCCATTTAGATTTTTGTATGGTAAAATGTGATTTGTCACTCTAGATTACAAGTTTCTAGTTGTTCACAACCCAGTAGGCGCTTAGCAACATACATTTTTGGCTTGTGTCGGTGGTCGACCTTGCAACCATATTTGTCTCAATTTTTCACTGACTGGACTCCTGGGTATTTTTCCGCATAATTTTGTGATCTAACCGACTATGGCTTTGTTGCGTGTTATTGTATACTTTCACATTTACACTTTAGTCTCCTCCCGGACAATTTAAATGCGTCTAACCGATATTGTGTTCCAATAACTAGATCACATGCAAATTCACTGACCTGTTTTGACTTACCCATTCTTCGTTCTTCGTTATTTTTTGTATGCCTGTTTGTTAGGTAGTAGCAACATCTAGATATCAGTGTACTAGTTAGAGATTACGGTCTTATAAAGGGTGGCCACAAAGAGAAGTGGTGTGGAGATGGTTAAAAGGTACCAATGTTCCGAAAACACTCGCAAATAATTCGAAGCACTTACAATAAAGTAAAAGGAAATGGTCAAAGAGCAGAAGCAAGTTCAGAAAAGTTTGCTTAGAAGAAAGGAATCAAGCAGGGGAATAGACTCGATCCCCTCCTATTTACAATGGTAATGAAAAAACTGATTAAAAATACTAGGAAAAGAACGAAAAATCTTCAGACAACAAAGACAATAAAGGAGATGTAGAAACAAATGGATATTGGACGAAAGAAATCGAATTGAAATAAATATACAGAAAAGTAAAATGAGAAGGAGCTAAATAAAACAAAAATAATTAAGGACAAAATGATAAAGAAGTAACAACCTATGAATACCTAGGAAGCTTTATAACCAATGATGGGAACATAGAAATGACAAACAGGACGAAAAACCATCTAAACTCTACTATGCTCTAATGCAAACTAAGGAAAACGAAACTAAAACAAGAAACAAAATTAAGAATCCATGTCATAACAATTCCAACACTGCTATAAGTAAGCGAAAACTGGACATTGCAGCAGAAACAAGTAGGAAAGATCAATGCAGTGGATATGAAACACCTAAAGAAAATTTGGGAAAAACAAAATGGCACAGAATTAATACAAAAATCAACAATGAGCAAAATACAAAGGATTTGGCCACATGACTAGGGTGAACCCAAACAGATTGACCAGACGTGTTTGGGGGATAAAAATTACAAGAAAATGAGAAGACCGCGGAAAACAAGTTTACAACAAATAAATGTCCGAAAGGAAGGGGGCAAAATAATAGAAGAGACGAAGAAAATGCTATTAGATAGGAAGAAATGTATGGATGAATAAAAAAAATCTAACCCAAACCCGACACCCGAAAGAGGGGCGAAAGAAAAAAAGATGAACGCCGGATGAATGCTTTGCCGTTTTGTAGTCAGCAACTTCAATACTATGATAGATGTCATTTACGATTTTTCCAATAAGTAATATCGAACGTTTTACGACAATTCAGAGATGGTACGAAAACTCACAAGTTATCTCATCGCTTACTCTCAAAATGTATTTTAACCTCAATAAAAACAACCAGTAGGGGGCACTAATTGCAAAAATAATGGTCAAAGGGGCTGACTATCCCTAGTTTAGTCGCTAGAGGGTGTTTTCTGAAAATCTGTTTTTGTAGTTTTTTATCTTTACCCGGATGAAAAAGTAATTACATCAGCATATGCACCTAATATCTCATAGGTGACTTCAAATAGTCAAAAGTGCTGGATTCTGATTGACTGGGAGTTCGCCAGTTGTTGTACACAAACAAAATTATCGTATATAGGTTTCGGAAAATTCTCGGGTAAATTATGAAAAGTAAATGCACCCCTCAGTCACTGTTTAGTGTGGACTTTAGGCACAGACACGCTAGGTCCGTACTTCTTCGAACATGATACGGGAAATGCATGAATACTAAGGTTTTTTTGGCACCATTTAGGAATCATGGATCTAGAGCAAATGTAGTGCCAGCAATGCTTCGTCGCCTGTCATACACTCGAGCAACTGGTCACGTAATTTCGTGTTGGCAACATCAACTGGTTATCAGGATTTTGTGATTTAACGCCGAACGACATACTAAAATTATATCCAACTTTATTATGAATTTTCTTGGTCCATTCTTTTTTATTCATATTTTTCCCTTTGCTGCGGATCAAACCTTTCTGTCTTAAGTTGACCAATACTTCTTTGTTTCATGTTTTTTTGGTCTACCTCTTCTTTTTTGCTGTGGTCTTCCCTCCCATATTCTTTTTGTTGTCCTTTCCTCTTCCATCCATACCATATGTCCAAACCATCTTAGCTGTTGACGTTTGATACTCTTTGAGATCGATTGTACTTCCAATTCCTTTCTTATCTCGTTATTTGTGATTTTGTCTCTTCTCGTAACTCCTTTTATATCACTTAGAAATCTCATTTCATGTCTTGAATTTTGCTTTCTATCTGCTACTTAGAACCCAACTTTCACTTTCGTACATCAGTATTGGTTTAAATATGGTTTTGTACACTGTGCTTTTTGTTTTCTTAGAAATCTTTTTTCCCCTAATGAACGTCTTTTTTAATGCATGATGCTTTCTAGTACACTTCATTTTCACATCAATTTTTTCATTCCTTTGTATCTTCACTTCCAAATATTTAATGTTTGGATTTCTTCAGTTTTGGTATCGTTTAGTTTTATAGATTTAATTATTGAACCATATATATACTCAATAAAAATCACCCATAGAAGCAATTCAAAAATAGTTTTTTATAAGACTGTTGTATGGGAGAAGTTATGGATGAATATGCGATTTTATGCAATAGAATTGGAACAAAGGTTTCAATACCATCATTGTTTCGCTGTTTTCGCATTTGTGATTCACACGTTAATTAATTAGTAAATGAAACCTTGTAAAACCGCAAACCTTGCAACATCACGATATTGTATCGGGCTGTTTTGGTGTTCTGGGTATTTTTATCTGCACGATAAAATTGTTTGTCTTAATCTGTTTTTAATCCCTTTTCCTTTTTGGTCAAACTTTTTCGCCTTATATGTTCTAAAACTTCCTCGAGTTGTTTGTCGGCAAATAGTGGAAATTAACTGGTTCCATGTGGTTGTTTTTAACCTTGTCCTGTAGTGCAATCTTTTTATACAAAGTTGTTTTCAAAAGAGCTCGATAAGGCCTTACTTATCGACAAGTGAGAGGATTAAACGAAAAACATCGTGTTGTGATAATACTCTAGGCGACGCCGCTATTGCAATCCGCATTTTGAACCACGCCGTTAAAACCTAGCAACGCGGCGTATCGATTCCGCTGCAAAAGAGAAAATCGTTGCTTGCAAAATGTGCCGCTCAAATATTTCCCACATATCTTTTTTTAATTTCAATAACTGAATTGTTTCGACATCTGAGCGAAGGTAGCGCCCCCGAGGGGATAAGTTGATGGATTGTGTTGGTGTTGCGTAACGTGCGCGCCATAAATCACATTATAATTCATTTTCAGTGACTTCGAACGGTTTCGCCAAGCGGTTGTGATTTCAGGCTGCCTGGCGTCTTATTGTAATTCTGAGGCAGAGCTTGCTACGTGCCGCCCATTGTTGACTCAGCACATGGCTTACTGAACGTCTAGTACACTTTTGCAGGGGTCTGTGTGTCAACGATGCCGCGTTTAATTAGTGCCTACTGAAGAGGTCCGAAATATTGTTATTGGAATTACCAAAGGTGGAACTGAATAAAAATAATTGCATACACTATGCAGCTAACGCCAAATTTTGAGAAAATCGAGCTGTGGTGAAATTTAAGTGAGCACCTAGTACTAAATGATGCCACCAGATGGCGCATTCATTCTATCATGTCTCGAGTTCTGCTTGTTGGGGACCGTCCCAAACGTGATTTGTTGCCGAGAAAACGTTTGAACCAGTTGTAAACATATTTTCTGTACCAACATTTTATGCATCTCCGTCAGCGTTTTCCCTAATTTAGAACAGAACTTGATATTGATTCGCTGAGCTATTACACTTTTAGCTGTCTTGAGTGAATCGACATGTTCCAAGGAATAAAATCGAAAGTTTGGACTATCCCCTGTATTGATGGTAATTTCCAAAGATGCGGATTCGCTAGTTTCAGGAAATGCTATGGGTTTGAATATCGGTTGTCGTCGTCCCCTTATGCAAGTCTTGGGTCAGGTTTTTGAGGCTGTTGGTTGGATAGAGTAGGAATTAGAAGAGAAAGTAGAAGGAATGTTAATTAGAAAAGTCGGCCACATTGGGCAACAGTCATGGTAATGGAACGATAGGGGAGGTGATAGACAACATGTCATGCGTTCCGTGAACGCCGACTAGGACAAAAAAGAAACTTAGGTATAACAATATTTACTTGTAAATAGATATTTACAATAATTTATATCAAAAATATATTTATATACATTTGTGGCAAAATTGTCACTCAATGTAACTACCTCTCACGCTGACTACGTTCGACTATTTGCAGCGGATTTACCCTAACGGTCACGTGTACTACACGCTAGGTAGCGCTTCTCGAAATGTCTCTGAATAACCTTTTAAGAGCGTATATATGGCCTTTGTTGAAATGTTGGACCATTCATATAATTGGCGAATACAGCAGATCTGCCTCAAGGAACTTTGCATACTATCATCTAGGAAAACTGGAAGATGACAAAGCAAAAACGTGTGAAGATTTGCCAACAGTTATTATAGCTGTACAGCCTAGACTTGAAGAGGTTCTTTGAGTGTTTATTCTTAGTAGACGAATCGTAGTGCTGGCACCAGAGGCCGGAAAAGAAACACCAGTCTATGGAATAGCAAATTAGAAGCCCTGCTAGAACTACAATAAAACTGGAAAGATATGGAAGGGTCCATGGAGACTTGGAGATGACAAAGGTCTGTGAACAATAGGTTTCCCATGCTACCATCGCTCTCCAAAAACCGAAAGATACAAAGGTGTGGCAACAATTGGATCAGGAGAGGTTCTTTGAATATCTGGTTGTAGCAGACGAATTGCGATTCTGGTCCAAGATTTCAGAAATGAAACGCCAGTCCATGGAGTGACAGTACGTTGGAAACTCATGTTCTAAGAACCTCAAAATGACGATCAGGAGGGGATTCTGTTGTTGGATTGGCTGCTTCCTCGTTAGAAAATTACCAGTGGACGATACTACCAGTCACCAAAACGATTCATCTAACAACAACGCCATTGGAACGCGACCCATTTGTTTAACATGACAATGTACGGCTACATCCTAATAGCTACATCATTACCTACCACCTGCAAGTTCTTAGGCACATCTTGCTGCTTCACACCTTTTGCACTCAATAATTACTCTTGTTTAAAACAGTGAATAAATTATTTATAGAAATGACCCCAAGTTATTGTCAATAAACATTTTTGAACTGCACTGTTATCCTTCGAAGGTTTGCACAAAAGTAGAATAGGGGAGATGATCTCTTTTTTTCCACTATAAACGGATTCTAAAACACTCTCACCGATTTTTGATGTTTCGTAGTTATCTTGAATAAATTATTCCTCTCTGCAAAGTTTAATTAAGAACATTCGACTAGATTTGGCTCAATATGTACTGGATGTGGGAAGATACTCTGTAACAGAACAGGATGCCACCAGATGGCGTTGTTGGAACGCACAGAAGGAAAAGTAGCGAGTCATTCGTGCAATGCTGCGAGTGCATTTATAGACAAGAAATAAAACCACAGAAGCAAACAATCATGGGCCTTGGTTTATTTGAAGGGAGAGAATAACTGCTTCAAATATTCATACGAAGTTAGTAGCCGTGTGTGGGAACGCAGCATCGAACCATAGAGTTCAAAGGCGGTAAAGATTGCTGAGAGAAGCAAAAGTCGATCTCGTGGAACTTTGCATACTATCATCGTTGAAGACGAAGGTTACAATGGTATGTGGCCAATGGGTTCTTTATACTCTCACCATTCAACAGAAGCGTGTAGAGGTACGGCAAAACAGTTGTTGCAGCTGTGTAACATAGACCTGAAGGCGTTCTTTGAGTGTTTGGTCATAACAGACAAATTATGGTTTTAGAATGAGACATTGAAGAAGTGCGTAGTCCATAGAATGAAAATACACTGGAAGCCAGCCCTCGCCCCAAGAAGTTACAGCCTGGATTGTTTATTGTAAAACAATGCCGATTGTCTTTTGGGATCGGGGGAAGGGGTTCTGCTAATGGATTGGCTGAGATTGACGAGAACATTATTACTGAGTGGTATTGCGAATTACTGAAGCAACATTGCCATGGCAAATGGAAATGCTTTAATATTACACAACGAGACTACGTGTCAGTTGTCACACGAATACCACCTTAAAAACTCACGGGTATACTGGGTTGCTTTTTGACCATCCCATATTTGATGGATCTTGAAATATCCAAGAAATAGTACGCGCTAAAAACTTTTCAGAGACAAGTGGTGTACTATACCCAAAGAAATGTTTGCAGTAGCTTTATAGAAACTTGAAGAGTGCATAAAAATTGAGAGATGAGGGGAATATCACTAAAAAAACGTATACTGGACTCACTTCTTTTCAATGAAAGATTATTGAAGAGAAAATAATTACAGTACCAATAATTTCTGAACCCCTGAATATACATCTAAAAGTCCAGATGCTTTATTTTTCAAAAATCAAGGTAAACTTTGATATGGACACCCCCAGCTCTTCCAAATTATTTTTTTACGCTCCCCTCTAACTAATGATGAGTGAGTTATTCCATCTTTTTGTGATATTTAATGTATTTGCTTCAGTCAGACTCGAGGTATCGTTTAAAGAATCGGAATCTGTGTGGTATTATAATGTAAGGGGAATGTAGATAATGTTTAGGAATTCCGATTAGCTTGTTTTTTATCTTCTTTACTTAATCTGCTCAATAGAGTTTATCTAAACTTTAGTAAGGGTTTAGGACTTATCAAGATAGATAGGAAGGTTTTCCGAATCACCACACCAAATTGATCTGTTAAATAGTTTATTCATATCCAAAAACTTGGTGTACTTTTAATTATATGGTAAATACAAATTTAATTCGAGTGGTTAACATTTTTTTTAATTTGGAAAGGACCACAACGGAAATGAAATCCAAATTGGATGTTATTCTTGGGATTTATTACCTTCATTGTCTGTCTGGAATTTTTGAGTTTAGGAATCCACAGATGGCTACATGCACACTAGTGGTAACTACGTTTTGGACAATCAAAAACAGATCTCTGAATAAATGTGAATCAAATTGAAAAGTATTTAAGAACAGGTAGTTTACATTTTTCAAAATGAATTAGATCTAAAAAAACTTTTATGAGATTTGGAAGTGTTTAAGGGGAATCTAACGAATTTTAAGAGATGAGTGGTGGATTGCACATGAAGTCAAGTGGTGTTTTTGGATCACCAAAGAAATGTTGCTTATTGGGTGTCTTAAAAAAGAGAAAACCGTTACTGAAAGCAGTATTTCAAGTGAAACGCTCCAGAATGGTTAATAAGGACCAATCGGTTCATAATTGAACAAAAATTGACAGAATTGCTGTTAGAAATCATTACAAGTCTACTTTATTAGCCTGATTTGGTTCCTTTAGACCTCTTCCTAGTTCCCAAAATTTGGTAATTAGGAATCTAAAATTTTATTTTATTAGCAACCTTGAAGAAAGTCACTTCTGGGAAAAAATTGACAAGAAACTAGAGCAGTATCGCATCAAATTTATTGAATTTCAACTGGGCCATGTTTGAAAATAAAATACAACTTGCATTGTATTTCCGAAACTTTTCAATCTATCCTCGTAGAGCCTATCATTTTCTCTTCGAAAAAATCGGCTTGCCTTCAAATATTTTAATGGAACATTGATCCACGAGTATATCAAACATACAAGCTGACCATCAAATTAATATTTGTTATTAAAAAAATTAGAAAGTAGTAAAAAGTACAATAAAAAGGGAAATTTTTGAAAAAGTTTAGAAATTTCAAACAAAACAAATAATATGCAAGCCCTCACTCAAGTTGTTACAGTGTCTATAATAAATAGTAATGATGCAGTGATGACATCATCGACCCGTTCATGACCATATAAAATTATTCCGCATCGTGATTTAGCTATGCCTGTAAGGTGCAGCAGCCAAAAAGTAATTTATAGCTTAAAATTCAAATGAAATATGTACGCGGTTCTGTTAGAAAGTAAATTATTATTTACGTTTCTAGGACCTTTTTTGTTGAGAGTTGCTCGCGAAGCAGATCCTTACAAATCTTCATAATGAGGACTCTAGCCTCATAGATGTTTGTATGTTTGTATGGTAAGATTAAAAAACAGTTTCAAACTTAAGTGGACGTTTTATGATTTTTTAAGATAATGCCTTGAGACAACGTAGGAATGAATTCAAGTAACTGGAGAGAAAGAGCTAGCCATAATTCTCCACCTGGGAATACCCAGCGCTAGGATTCCGACGTTGAATGTCGGATTTAGAGTTTTTTGAATTCAAAGTAGTACAGAACGTTTATTTACATTTGTGCAGTGCAAACAGTTGCAAGAAGCTCATATTTATGTTACAAGCGATGAATAATGACTCGCTCGACGTTACCTTCGAGCATCAGGAGAACGCGGAATTAGAAAAGCTTTAGGTATACGTGGTTGGTTTGATGAGTACACATACTCATAGAGGGCGACAGCAACAACTGAATAGGTTATCGTAAGGTTTTCTTGATTCAGAATATTTTATGACTACAAATTATTGTAATACTGATTCGTTGTTTAACAGTTTTATAAACATAAGTGGTTTGAATAAAATTGAAATTTTTTAGGAAGAAAATCAGTGAAAGGATTTTTCTTACATTGAACGATCCACGTCCTTTCTACGAAACCCTTTGATTTGGGCGAAGGAATTGAAGTGCGACATCATAATCATTCGAAAATAGTTGTCACGCGAAAAATCATTGACAAAATCCATGATCTGGTTTTAACTGAAAGACAAGAAAAGATTGTGAGCTCTCGGAGATCACTCCGGGTATCTCATCTGAGCCACTTTACTTCATTTTTATGAAATGAAACAGCAATCCAAATGGTGGCCTGTACGAGATACAGACAGACTTCAAAAAAGGCGCTAGAAAGGCAATGGTGTTAATTTTTTAGGACACAAAATGAATCCTCCTCGTCGACTGCTTGGAAAAGAAGAAAATAATTTCTGATTATGTGGCTCTAAATTTGAAAAATCCTTTCACTATTCGTACAGTTTAGGTCCCCCAGATTAGCATCTGTTCCGAAAACTTTTGGGCTGGATAAAAAAAACGAAGAGATGATTCAGAGCAAAAATGTGATGTTCTATTCAAACGATTATTACGTTACAGTTGGAGTCCCAAAGTTGTCCTACATGGTGACAAATGAGGCAGGAAGGTGTAACATGACATCTTCCTGGCTTGACGTCCTGCCAAAATCTGCGGGGCGGGCGGCGAAAGGCGTCTCTATTTTGCTTGGCTAATGTTCTTTGGCAATCTAGGATTGTGTAAAAGCGTCGAAGGCCGCTTTGTCTGGTGCAAGTTCAAAGTTGTTTCATTATGTAACTACAGCTTTCAAATTGTATGTACATATGTTTCTTGTACGTCAAGACGATGGCATTTTGTAAATATTTCATTATATACGTGAAGAAAAATTTTGAACTACCTATCGCATCCGTATTTTGGAAAACAAAAAATATTGCGGATCTACAGCAAAGTACCTATCGCAGCCTGTATGGAGACTACGAAAGCTCAGAGAGAAACTATCCGTCTTTTATATCTATCTAGTTGAACTCGCAGAGAACGAGATCAGTAGTACTCTTTTTAATTACAGTTGCACACTGGATGATAAGACACTAGATTATTCGTAAAGTAGAAACTGGAATGCTGTCAGACTCTTTTAGGGCAACATAACTTGCATTAACAGTACAAAAAAAGAGATTGTTGATGTGGTAGTATAGACAGATGTAACTTAATAAATCGGAAAAGCTTACAACTAGAAAATTTACACCCTCCTAGACCTCGCAAATGGGATAGGCGCTTTGTAGATTAACGTCGCTTTCCACCCTCTTCCGCCCGAGATATATCCCCACTTTTTCCAATAAGTTAACTAAATGATTATAGCGAGTTCTCCTCTTTTTGCGAGTAATGTACACCTGTAAAGGACGAGAAGAACTTTACTTTTGAACAGGACAACCGCGCAGAAGGAAGAGTTGCAAGGAGTACTGACGAGGGAAGGCTTTCCGCATAGCTGCGCAATTGTGGAAAGATTAAATACGCCGCTGCATTGACGAAGACCATTACCGGAATACTAAGCTTCCTGACTAAAGAAGAGACACCAGTACCAGGAACTCTTCAGAGAAATGTCATTTAATATTTTGAAGTAGAATGTCATGGCTCTGTTCAACTTTTCCCCAGCGCGATAATAAAGGTTGTCAAAGGAATCGAACGGCTCTTTTATAAGTGTAGTAAACTGTAAAAGAAGGAGCGGAAAAGTTGAAGAAGAAACAATGTACCATATAAGGCAGTTTATTTTTTCTATAGTTTTAAGGGAGAGAAGGGTGCAAGGAGTATGGTCAAATGGTTGAGTGTTGAAAAGGATGGTTGCTTAACTCCAAAAAGGTTTTTCAATAATAAAAAATGAAATTGTATCTAACTCACATTGGACTTTTTTATGCCATGGAAAATCGGAAGTTTATGAGTCTCAATACTATGTGTGGTGTCCCATGAGGATGTTCCAAAACTTCGTGTATAAAATCTTTGAAACATTTGAAGTAAAAAATTCCCAATAAATTGAAAATTCAATCCATGTTTATTCAGACTTCTTTGATTGAAATGTTTCAAAGAATCTATACAAGAAGCTTTGGAACATCCTCGCAGAACACCCTATGTATTAATTATAGTGAAAAATCATAGACGTGGTGACGTATGTATCTTCCTTGTTTCAGTTTCCAGTACATATTCTATACAATTTTTTTAGATAGCCTTCTTTTATATCTTCCTAGCTATTCTGCACCCTCTCCCCCTCCCACACACACACACACACAACGAGTTTATTTATATGCAGATGTGAAACAATAAAACTGAAGCACAAGCGATTATAGCTTTTGTAGTATCACGCCTACTTATACTCTATCTGATCAACAATCAGTTATGGTCCATCTAGATATCCATTCCTCTAGTTTTTTTCTACTTATTGCTTTCATATCTTCTAATCTTCTTTACCCCTTTCCTCCTCCCCCAGGACAATGTATAGAGTTTGAATTAGCAGAGTAATTAGTAAGGCTGCTATCAACTACTACATAACGAAGGACGTGATATCCATATCATATAAAACTAGTTGTCCAATTCAAGAAGGGTCAATATTAGGACGGTTTCAATAGTGCCCACAACACAAACAACAATCTTTGGATGTTATTGAAGGGTTTGATGTTCTCCGAAGAGTTTATCTCTATTATATTCTTAGGAGTTTCAAAATTAGCTGTGAAAAATTCTATTAAAATTTTTCTCTTTGGTGCGTAGTACTGATATAAGCTTCTTTGCATTTTCTAGATCCATTGAAGGTTCTTGACGGACGCATATTTATAGAAAATTATTACGGCACCCTAGAAGAACAGATGTATTCATTGGTCACATCTTGAAGATGGTTTTTCATATCAGAATAATAACTTATCCGTATTGGGAGTATTTGGGAGTTTCTAATAAGCAACAATTGTATCTGTTAAGACTTTTGCTACTCATTTTCTTTATTTCATTTTTTAAACGTTTTCTTGAATTCTTTGCTAAATACCTAGCTAAAATACTTGCACTACCCTGTATAAATCCGGCACTACGAACTGGTTGGCTCTAAAAAATTTAAAATGCTCAAAGTTTTATATTGATCCTCCACGATTACATTCAAGCTATAGCGCGAAGTGTGTGCCGTTTGTCCGCAATAAATATCGCTTTTCGACATTTTCGCAAGCTGTCTGGCTGGCCTGCTGCCAGAAGCATTACCGCAGTGTTTTCCGCCAGATAGAGTGATGCGAGCAGGGCTGCTTACATTGTACCAACATAATTTCCTGCAGCGAATGAAAAAATTGACGGCGCCTTTCGCTTGGCTAGGAAATACAAGTTTCTATCATCTATCATCTTTAGCTGACAAAGAACATTGAAAATATATTTTGTAAGATTTTTTTGCGCTGCTGGTTATTAGACGCCATTATACCGATGTATTGAGAGGGTTTGGACAAACTATTATGAACTTGTTGAAAAAATTCAATGATTCCACGAAAATCAAAATTTAGACCTAAAAAGTTGGATCATGCTGAAGTATTTGTGCGATGTCTCTTACCGGTTGGTTTATAGACCGGTTCCGGATTATAAGGCTCACTTTTAGCAAAATCGGAACAAGTCAAATGGTCTACTACATATCTTTGAACTATGGCGAATCCTTACTATAACTCTTACTGTGTGTACTGTAGACCAGTAATTCCGCATTACAAGATTATTATATTAAATCAACATATTTGGCTAGTTAATTAAAAGCGATGTAAGTTTTAGTTGTCACCCCGGTATTTTTATGCAATTTATTTCATTGCTGCAGGATTGGTTGCCCTTTCTACTACTTACCAAAATATAGTAGTGATATTTTGATTAATATTGATGTATTTCGAACCACCCTTGTATATTTGATTAAAAATAGATCAAAAAATGTTAACGGGACAGTCGTTTATGCAATCTTCAACGATTTGTTAAAGCGATTGGCTTTGTTCACATATACAAGTCAAATTTAGAATAGCGAAACCTTCCAATTATGCGACTTCAAACGATTGTCACGGAGCTCTCTAAACAATCCATAATTGATACAGTTTGTAATAATATATTTCCTTCTTGTAGGCGTTTTGATGTAGTACACAATGTATATTTACACAAAACCGTGCCAATTGAATTCGACGGAATTTATTTTTATTGTTCCCGAATTGTTGAAACTCAAGTGAGTGCTTTGTGCCATCCCATACAGGAGGTTTTTGGAAAGTGCGCTTTAATAACGTTGTCTAAAAGAATCTGCGGAATTAGTCAGTTCTTAAAAAAGACTGATGGCGGATGAAAGCTTGAAAAGTTGTGATATACAACAAATACCTTGAGGCTTTTGGCAGCTTGTCAAGTACTTTAATCTCGATTTTATCTTGAAGGCCGTATGGTTGAGAGCTATTTAAATTATATGTTCAACTATATTAATCCCATTAGGTGAATTTAAAAGAAATATTCATTCTTTCCTTGATAAACTCCTATTTTCTGAGAATGAGCCAGTAGAGCAATTTAATCTGGTGAATGTTTCGATAAGGGTCTTGTGTTTCTTCAGAAATTGGTTGACAGGCGGCTCTTTGCACTGTCGCGATAATTAGTTAACAATCTGTAAGTTGCTCTTTCTCAGTTATTAATTTGTGGGCGCATCGGTATGAAACTGCCAACGAATTATATAGATTGGTTTGCAGTGGACAAGTTACTAAACGCAAACAATACCAAAGTAAAAATGAAGGAATTAGAGGTTTTTTCATAAGAGCAGCTCGATTGTTTCTAAACCTGCAAATGTGGATCCACTAAAACAAGCAAAGAAAACAATCTATACCACCTAAACGAATGATAACAATTGGCTATTACGATGATCGCTTCCGCTGGCAGATGGCAGCCGAAATAATGGAGTGGATTGGAGCACGACATATACCTTCTATAGTGGCAGAAGTGGATTCTATATTGAGCTAAATTTTGAAATCTTAATGAATGCAATAGATCATCAAATAACAATGCATGTAGTAGACAGGAAATCAATTTTTCCAAAACTACAAAGTTTTGTTGAAAACAGAAAATTTAAGACTATTTTTTTGTATATTTATTGTTCCATTATGTGTAGTGTTAAATTTGTCAAGCTATATTCGTGTTTGTTGAAAAATATTTTCCCAAGCATCTTCAATTGGACTAAGAAAGGAATGGAGGGATTGCCAAAGTTTTTTTTAAGGGGATTTTAACGATTTGAATAATTTGATGGAACCGTAGTAACATTAAGAGTGTGTTCTTAAGACCTTTCGAGTAAATCTACTCTAAGTCGTATAATACGAAAACTCTAAAGTCTGGGCTTTGATTTATCACTGGAGTGATGTAAAAGTAGCAAAGGGATTGAAAAACGCAATAACTTTCTTAAGTTCAAAATTGTTCTAATTTTTCTAAAATACACATAGAAGATTCAGTAAGAAACATTATCGCTCACTAATCCTGTCGGAAGGAGCCTGTCATCATCGTTTTAAACGCGCGGGATACACACTGAATCTATTATTCGCCAACTAGGAACATTTTCAGCACAAAAATAAGTTCAAGATGATATTTTGAAATCTGAAAGACCATGCGTTCGGGGGAGCGTTGAGAACTTCCATAACATCAGCTCAAAGGTGTTCTGTTGAACTAGAAGTACTTCGAAGATCATTGCTAAGAATTTTAGAAACGGATTTCATCTGTTTTTCAGTAAATCGTAATCAATGCAAAACTAGAAGTACAAGGGAGCGAATAACATCTGATGTACTCTATTAGAATGGAAAAATTGGTGCAAGATCGTTTGGTAATGGACCATGACCATGACCACTTTAAATGGGATGGTTTTGTAAAAGAGCAAACAGGAGGATTCATCAGCGAGAATTATATCCATCTAAATGTATACAGTATGTTACAATGTGTCATTGGACGGTTTTCTAAGACAACAATAGCCCTAACTATAAGTGGTAAGAGATATTGCAATATGTTGAGTAATTATTTAAGGCCAGCTCTGCTGATAATCTAGACATGTGGTTTCAACTGCATGGGGCCAACGCACACGCTGCTCGAGCTACGATGGGGATCTTAAAGAAGATTTTTGACAAAAAACTAATTTTAAGGGATTTTGTATTTCATTGACCCGCTAGTTTTTCAAATTTAACGGGCTCCCTTATGGAGGGTCTGATTTTGTAAATACTGATAATGGCGGATCACTTACAGGACTTCTTTCATATATTACTAATAACATTCTTTGTATTATTTTAAACAACTTCCTCCTTCGTTGTCTTACTACGCTCTTTACAAGAACTTTAAGGTTTACATACCAATAGTTCGATAAAAATCACTGTCGCACTGTCAAAGTCAAAAGTAAGTTGTGTACAGCACCGTTCTTGACTATAATACTTAAACATCCGCCGTACTCACCAGATATGAACTCTATCACTTCATTGTCTCCTAAATTATTGAACGATTAAAGGGAATATGTTCCGCCTAATAGACATCATCCTTCAAACAGTATGGCAGAAATAATGACGATGAAACGTTTGTTAAAATAGAAATATTCTTTACGCAATAGGTAATAACAACAAATAATGATGAACCTTTATTTTATAATGTTTATCATACACATAGATTACTAAAAGGACGAAAAATGATTGACATTTTTTCTTGAAACTCCGGTACATAGACTATGACATGTGATGTCATTAGATGATGTTGCTTGAACCCGCAGAAAAAAAGGAACTGAGTCATTTATGCAGTACTGCGAGTGGACAAAGTGGAAAACTACGGAAGCAGACAATCATAGACAACGATGGACGGTATGGTTTCTTTGAAAGAAACGAGCGACGGATTTAGGCCTCCATACACTTGTGTGAGAACGCAAGGTCGAATTGCAGAGCTGTTTCGCTGGATATCGAAGTTCAGAGTACTGTACTAAGAAGGGCAAAAGCAGCAGGCGCTAGGCAAATTCGTGGAAGTTATACATTATTTTAAGTTTAAGTACCTTCAATAGATGGAGAACGTGAATCTGGAGTTATTCTTTGAGTGCCCGGTCACAACAGACGAATAATGATTCTGGTACGTGATGCTGGAAAGGAACTCCACTATGGAATGGTGACACATTGGAAGTTCTTATCCAAGAAAGGCAAAATAGCGATTCTTTTTTTGGGGAATAGCGATTCCATCGACGAACTCAATGACGGTGCCACGGAAAATGGATATGCTGCAACATGACAAGGCTCGGATAGATCGTGCTACCTTACGCTTTACATTCGTCAAATTTTGCGTCCAATGATTGCACTCGTTGGCAGTGAAATAGACAGCGTATATCAGGAAGTTCTCTAATCTCCAGCTTAAGTTGGCTGTCCACAAGTGGCGCTGCACTACGTCCAAAGGATGGTTTACAGTAGGTATACGAAAATTTCCGAAACGGTAACAAAAATGCATAAGCATTGGAAAACACAATTGTAGTACGAATTTTAATTTAAAAAGAAAATTTAAAAGTGTAGATATACATGGTCTGTCCCGAAAATATTGTCATATATTTACATTAAAAATAGTAAGTAAGCAGCTTGGGATATCAAAAACTTCCCAGCGTCATTTTTATTGTTTTAAACATTCTGTAAATCATTGGATTAACATTTGTTTGGTATTTTCGGGACAGACTTTGTATACATAATCATACACTGAAGCGATTGTGAAATATAAATGTACTTTGTCATTCAGTTGATACATATTTTATCTCTTAATTTATGAAAATTATTAGCTCTTAAAAGATCATTTATATTTAGGCAACTTGTTTAAAGGGGGCGGGGTTAGCAATTCCACCAAGAATTAAATCTGTTCTCATTTACTTAGAACGTCGTTGTTGACATGGTTTAAATCAGATAATTTAATCAATGCCGCAATTAACAATTGACAAGTGTCTTTTATCATAAAGAATTGAGCGCCCAAGATGAAGGACCGAAAAGATTTAACGTTTCAAACGTCAAAACCTGCAACGAAAAAAAAATTATTTTCGAAAACACAAGCGAGCAAAAATTGTAGATTGATCCGAATTAACACCGTGGACCAATATTAGACGACTGACTGTAAATCAGGACCACATTTCATCACAACAATGTTGAAAGCAATCATCGACCTGGTTTGAGAGATTTTATCACATCCGTCCTATACCCCAGACTTTGCCTCTTCATATTATCACCTCTTCGGACTCCTGAAACTTAACGTGGTTGATAATCCGCTGCAATTCTTGCAAAGATTTGCAAATAAGTCTGATTGATCGAGTTTATTAACCTTCAACTTACCCCTTTTCCCTAAATTAAATTTGGGGGTTTCTCGAAAGGTGGCGCAAATGCATGAAAACATGAATATAGGAGGCCTCAACCCCTATCGCTCAGAGGGATTCAGTTTGCTTAATTTGCAATTTTGTTTTTCAGTTCACTCAGTGAAATTAAAAAATTTAAAAGAAATATGGATTTGATAAATAAAATAAAACTAAAATATTTCTAGGAATAAATTGTTATCTTTATTATATTATATCTAGACATTTGCTTTGCTTTGATTTATACATCATCGTCATAGGAATTCCTTTTAAGCCTAATGAATTATTTAAATGTATGATACGGTTGGATGAATTGCAGGCATAGTTTTAAATGTCGAAACAATTCTATTAGTAGACTTAATTAACGTAGTGAGTGTACATTTTTTCAGCATGTCTATTTTTGCTTTAGCAATTAAAAGATTTTTAAGCGAAAATAGATTGATTAAAAGTTTTGTACTTAACAATGGCGAGTAATGATGTTTTCGTTTTAATTCTCTCATCGGTCTGAACAAGTTTTCCAAATAATCTTATATGCGTAATGATTGTTAGATAATTGTAGTGAAGACCTATGAGATAGCGCCACGATTCGTTTGGTGACGTACTTTAAGTTTGAAGTTAAATTAGGTCATATTTTAGTTAGAAGCAGGCGTTGACACAGAAATGGAACGAAAAATGAGTTGTATGGAGTTCACAGGAACTCCACATCAACGTTGAAGACTAAATTAATGTATCTAAACGTGACGGAACATACACTGAAGATGAAGTGCATTACGGATGACTATTTGAAGTTTTAATGGCAGATAACACTGAAACAACCTGTTTGACTACCGACCAAGAACATAGTGTTTGACAATGTTTCACCACGATCTCGTCTGGTCGTGATCATATATTTAATATGGCTCCACTCTGTAGTCAAAACAGTGAGCGACAAGTGAAGACAGTTCGCTAAAGAAGGCAAACCTCCTTTTGGTCGGCTGGGAGGCTGATGACCGCTGGTATAGGGATTTAAAGGGAGTCACCTTGATCGATTATTTGGACAAGAGAAAAACAGCAACAGGAACATATTACACAGCATCATTAGATCAGAGATTCGCTCTAAAAATTTCTTTGATCCACAAAGTGACTGTTGCAATTACGAAATTATGCTTTCACATTGATTCTCCACCCATCTCATTCTTTGTATCAGCATCATTAGTATTAAGTTATTAAGTTTTCACATAGAGAGTGCTGCTCATTGGAGCACACCTCTGCATGTCACTTGTACAAATTCAGAAAATATGCTTATTGTTTGTAAAAAAACAGATTGCATTGTAAACATACAATAAAAAAATGTTATGTTATGTCTATCGAAGACGATGGCATTGTTGTCGCCAATGCGTATTTTGTAGCATTCGGAAAACCCACGTTTGTGACGGAATGGAAACTCTCTTGGCCAAGTGCCCAGGAAATAAAAACGATCAATATTAATTCTTTTTATATAGGGTGTTCCGGGGAATGAACGCGATGTGATAACGGGCAGTCGGCCCCATCCGTTCGGAAACAAATAAGCGATTTATTGAAACAAGAAGTCTATAAGTTAAATCGCAATGCGATAAGAAGTACAAATCTGAATTCGCAAGCGTAAAAGTGTTTCATAAACTAAAAAGCGAATAATAGAAGAATATCTCGTAGGAGAGATAAAGGAAGGTTCGTGGTAGCGACGTCAAAAAAGAACAGGGACATACTCGAGAATTGCGCCTGAAATCGGACGGTGTTTCTAGGCGAAATATTCAAAAGTGAGTGGAAACTTAGCAACAGCAAGACAAGATACCAAGATCTCAAAGCGTAACATCGCCAAAGGAATTTATAAAGAGGAAAAGAGGCAAAGAATCGCCGAAAGAATTAGAAAAGTGGGATAAAAATTTAGTAGCTTTTAAACGAAGTTGTAGAACCGAAAGAACCTCAGAACTGACTGTTGATATAAACATACATAAGAAAAATCACCGAGGTATCGAGGAAATTCAAGACGGAGACGTTTTAGGAGAGGTGGAAGAAATTTAAAAAAAACTAATTGAAACAACGAAAAAGGAGATAAACCAAAGCATAGAAAGAAGTAATAACGAATTAATGAAGGAAATTCAGAAAATCCAAGATTAAGTCTTAAAACTAAGGGAAGAAATGCAAACAAAAGTAAAAAAATGGGAGCAGAAGAAGAAACAAATGGAAAATACATTAAAGGTACCTTGAAAATAAATTTGAGAAACAAGAAAAAGAAAAACGCAGAAACAACATTAACATAAAATGCATGACCACAGCAGATGATCAAATTAAGGAAAGAGTAGAGCATCTAATTTTGGCCATAATAGTAAAAAGAATATCGTATTACGGGGAAGACCAGTAGCGTTATATACAAGTGAAACCTAGGTTTTGAGAGCAGAAAGCCTTAAAAAATTTAAATTTGAGGTAGGAAAATACTAAGGATAATTTACGGAGGTGAAAAATTGGGGAATCATGGAAGAGAAGAACAAACCCCACTATTACTGCAATAATAAGGCAAGCTAGAATCAAGTGGCTAAGCCACACATTACGAATAGAGGATAGTACAATGCCAAGATACGTTACATTCGAAAAAATGCAAGTGAAAACAAGAAGAGGAAGACCCGAAAGAGCATGGAGAGAGTGTGTGTGGAAGAAAGCTTATGAAAACCAAAAATTACTAACTAGGAAGTATAGGCTACGGATAGAAGAGAATGGAAGAGCGCTAGAAAAAGCCATGAGCCTCGAAGGCCTCTCGAACTGACATTATTATATAGGATGTTCCATAGTCTGAGATCTATAACTAAAATACAGTTGAAATTTGAATTACTGAAACCTGAACGAAATTTAACTACGTTGTGTGCTTTCATCATTTACAGAAGGGTTTTGTAAAATTTATGAAGTGGACTATTCAATGGTGTATGCATGGTTATTCTTAATGCTGCCAAAAGCGGATGTCAGGTTTCAAAAAAAACTGCAACAAACTTTACAAAATCAGTCGCAGTAGAAGGATTGACGAAGACTGTTCTCATACGATATATCATAAAGAGTTTTCAGACTGTAAACGAGGTGAAGGACAAAACAGCAACGTTGCCGACACGTTCTTAACACATGATGATCTGCAACACTGCTTCCACCAATAGGGTACAACGTGGGGGGAGGGAGATGAGAAAGTCACACATACCTATATTTGGGATCGTCGAATGTCGCTGGTTTCTATGAATATCTGTCTATCACAGTGAAAAATCAGGAAATCCCATACCTGAAAAGTTTTTTGACCGTCTAAATACGTCGTAATAAAAAATGTTATTTTTATAACAAGTCTGCTATTGCTTTTACCACGTTTTTAAAGATGTTGTTATGCAAGATACAAGGTAGATTATTCCCCAGAAAAATTACCTACAGGTACAGCATAACTAATGACGGCACTTTGTTTTTCATGTGCCACTATCAGTAGAACCTTCACTCTAGAGGGTTGTTTTCGATTTTTTTTTGGTGACGCCATTTATTCGAGTAACGCTTTAGTTGCTATCTAGATCTGGTCAATAGCAACAAGAAATCATAAGTAGAGTTTGTTCTTCAGGATATACTCAGTCAGTTCTATAGTCATTAGTAAAGAGACTAACTCTATTTGCAACTTGTGGCTTTAAGTAAACCATGAAGACAGTTCTCTCCATTTTTGTCACCGACTATTTGGATTTTCATCATTTGTAAACATGCGATGCACTCCATACCCTTTGCTTCATCCTTGCACAGTAATACCTTTCCCTGATCTGGCAACTATTTTATTAACTACCCTTGTAACACCTCTTCTACATTTTGAGTGTTCCACAGTGATACATACGAAAGTCTTTGTCGCCCTTGCATTTATGTATATAAACAGATTTTTCGTGTAGTAAATTAGCGACCCATTAAACTCTTTTTGAGATGAGAATTGATTATTCCGTCTTTGGAATTACTATACATACCAAGCGCAAGAGATCGCTTTTCTATAGATACATTGAGCATGTAACGTAATCTTTTACCTTTTTCATTGAATTGTGATTTTAATTTATAAAAAGTGGACTGCATTTGCACCATCTTTCGGGGAGCTCCTGAACTTCACTTCAGGAAAGAGAAGGAGGATGGAATGTAGTTGATAAACTCAGGAATCTAAAGAGGTGGTAATCTGAAGAGATGAATAAAATCTGCCAACCCAAGTTTATGATCGTTCGACCTTGTGAATCCTTTTTAGATTACGTAGACACTTAGAAAAGAATCGACGTGTGTTACTCCCAAATGCTTTTACCAGCACAATGGGCGATAGCACTTTTCCTTCAAAAATTGTTCTAGTTCATCTTCGAGTTTTATTGATTGCCCAGGAGGTTCGACATCATCTTGGTCAAAAATTTCATTTTAAGTTATTGGGAGCATTTCTTGGGGTATTGTATCTTCCCCTAAAGCCTCAGAAATCATTTATGGAGCTTCACCGGCACTTCTTTTGAATAGAAAAGGAGATAATGTCGGAAATGTTGGTTTGGGCACTGATCTTTAGGTTATGTTGGTAAAACAGGCAACTCTTGCAGTGCATTGATGAGTTTATCAAGAATAAAAGTAATAAGAATAAATGCTTTGCCTTTCAAATATTTTTTTATGGTTTGGCGAACTTTTTATAAGTGATGATTGTAGATGACATACTCAAATTTTCTTAATATTGGTAGATAATAGAGATGTGTGATAGCACGGCATGAATAATTAGTAAGGGAAGGAGGAAAGATAATGCATTTCTACCTTTCTGCTTCTTAATCAATTGCCACCACCGTTTTTCGATGGTTTAATCAAGTCGTAAGAACAGGAAAACTACCTTGAAGCCAAATTTCAAAAACGCAACAAACCTCTCATTTTTTTGTATATCTGAATATTTTTCTGTCTAACTCAGGAATGCTTAGGGATTTTGGAGCTCTTTTCGGTCATTGGACTTGCGAAGATAATCGCAATCTCGTCCAAACCTCATTCGCTAGCGTTGATAAATGTTGGAATTTGAAGTTGGGGGGTCTTTCTTTTCAGCAGTAAAATAGATTAAAATTATAAACATAATGCAATGCAATAAATAGTGATCACAAAGCTGATTGTCTATTAACAAGATCCGGGTTTGTCTTTATCTTAAGATACGAATGTCACTTTGTTCTCTTAAAGATAGATCATTCTAAATATTTTTCCCGAGTTTTAAGGCGTTCAAGTTCGTTTATAAGTTGTCCAATTTTAAAGAACCATTTACTCAGAAGTTTTTAATTATGACTTTTCCACCCAGAAAACTTTTGCTGGGGAAAAATGTGTATTCTTATAAGATATCTGAAAAAATGGACCTAGTTTTGTGATTCTTTGATTTTTGCATGGTTTTGTGGCTTAGGTTCTTTATTTGCAAACATTTTAGATAGACAACGGAGAATATCATTTCTAGTTTTTTGAACTCTATTGGATTAAGGTAGTGAATTTGTGAAATCATGAGTTAACGCCCAATCCTAATGTGTGCCATCGGAAGAGGGCGCTGCTAAGATTCTCGACCATTGCTATCAGGACTGTCTTCTTGTACACCCTGGCTAGTGTTTTTAGTCCTTTTAAGTAGAAATGAATCTCATCGCCACAAACCAATCATCCCTAATTGTGATTAAAACAGGATCATAACTTTTTGAAGTCGTTGACTTTATTAAGACGTAAACCTCGACAAATATTTTTATTAGGGAACAGAGTGGCGCCTTCTTGTATAGAATCCATTGCAAATGATAAATTATGACAATATGCGACATAAAAACACTAAAGTAAGCTAATCTTCGAGAAAACAAGTCGAGTGTGGCCAAACGGTTCGGACCTGGGCTCAGATGTCTGGCGGGTGGCCTACTCAGTCACTAAAAGTAATTGAGTATCTGCGTTCACTTTGAACAAGGGGTAATAATGGCGCCACGTCGCTCCCTATCAGGGATGGTGCGCGACGACCGAGCAGTGAGGGCTAACATGTGGGAGCCTTAACCTCTCAGTTTGCAGGCCGAGCTTCTATGTGGGACGTTAGAGCCATGCTATTATTATTGTTATTGATGAAAGAGGGAGAGATACATACATCAATAGAATAACGCAAGCAAATTGGTATATCGACGGTTTTAGGCCCATTTAAAGTTACTATAGACAGTATCTATTTCGAGTAAGAACTGCTAGAAGCTGTGTATATGTAGCTTGTGATAAAAGCACTTTTCTTGTTCAAGTAGAGCAGACAAGTTCTCTGTTTTTACTAAAATAATGTTGCAGTACCTGTAATAGATGCGCCCTTAATTGCTAATTTCTATTTCCTATTACTCTTTGAGGGATCTATATTTTAGTGTGTTTGAGGTGAATATCTGCGAAAAACAAATTGTGAAGATTAGAGCCCAGAATGAGTAGACTATAAATAGTTTTTTTAAATATTTATTATGATTTTTAGAAAAACATAGTAGTGCTGGTCTTCCCGGGTCGTTAGCTGAATCATAGTCTATTCGCACCATTTTGGAATATGTTGTTGCCCCCTTCCTCCATATATTGTACTGATCGAATCGATGACGACGTTTAGCTAGATTCGTTTTTGTCTTTTTATTTCTATTAGTCTTTGGTATCTGGCAAATTTTTTCCGCTTGCATCGAATGATTTGAGTAGGATTTTTCACTTTCACACACAATTATTCCACAATATAAGAAGTTGATGTGGCGCCACACAATACCAGTTCTTGTCAACCAATCCATTCATGAAAAGATGCCGACCGACCTGAAGATCGTTTCGAATATACCCTTTGCACTTTAACACTGCTGCTATTTCTCCATTAAACTTTATTAAATTCATATTACAAATGTTAAACAAGGATAATATACAAGGGATGTTTAGTAATTATCGATTTGTGTGACGAAAATCTTTCCCACAGTTTTATTTATATATTAAATTTTATACATTTATTACTATAATAAGTTTTTCTGAGTCAAATTAAAAAATGACTTGTTTTTAATTATCTCCTTTAATTTGCATAATAACTTAGTTTTGTTTGATTGACGTAAGTAAATTTAATGTGGAAATTAACTTTCGGCAATTTTGTGAATAATAAGTTCCATTAGTATTAACCTCACCGCTAGCATTATTTGCCTTTTGGGTTCCTACTCAACTGAGTAATTGATTGGTTCCAAGCCCCTGGACGGCCGAATAATTAGTTTAGAAATAGCATTGCTATATCGGGCCGCGCTAAATCGATATCTACGAGATAATAGTCACGATCAATCAAAATATTGTCATTTTTGCGGCCTTCGTCTGTCTGAATCACAAGCCATTGCTTTTTTTATATATAAATATCGGCCACAGTTGTCAAAAACGTGCAGATTGCTTTCGATCAACTTTTTTTTGCCGGACATTGAATTAAAAAGTGTTCGCACGGTATGGGAATGCAAAAAACCGTTTTGGAGTGATTTGCTATTAAATAGATCGTTGCATTTTTTATGCGAAAATATAAAAAATTAGTAGTTTAAATAAAAAGCTGTACACTTTATTCCGAATAAATTGTTTTGGACATAGCAATATGAAATTGCTAATGAAAACGAAATAATATACCGTGCCATCAAAAGTATCAGGACACCTAATCCATTCTTCTGTTCATAACAGCCCTAATTTTGTAGAACAAATTTTCAATCGGGTATTGGAACGTTCCACGGGAAATGGCAGCTCGTTCTTCTTGAGGAAGTGGTATAGCAGGAGCAAGATTTAGGTGATGTGAACGGTAGGATCTAAAACAAAGCCTTGAGTTGTTAACTGGAGTTCAAATTAGGTTTCTCTATTTCTATAATGTCCGCAAACCATTCCTTTGCGGGGGGTGTTACCATGTTGTACAGGCAACAAACATCTTCAAATACTTCTATCGGAGAAGGGACGAAACTTTGTCAAAATGTCTCTTGTACTCTCACATTAGATTTCTGTTCAATTTTATAAGAAGACACATTCCCTTTTATGAAAACTCCTCAATGGCCTTCAAGTTTCACTGTTGGAATTGTACATTCTGCATTCGCCGCACCCACACCCTCCAATCAAGCTGACTTATGGTAAGACGTGATTTGTCACCCCTAAACTTTCTAGCGGTCCGTAGTTCTTGGCGTCGTTCAGAAATTTTTAACTTATGAGTCTGTTCGATCATAGAATTTTATTTACTTCAATTTTAAACCGTTCATTTCACGTTAACATATCACAGTCATATCGCTAACGGTAATTTGAACAAATTGATGAGAGCTGAAATATCACTGATTTCTTATTCATGCGACAACTAATAACTAGACTATATACAGTATTACTAAGCTTTTTTTGACATAGCTCCATGTTTATTTTACGCCTTTTAGTCAGATCATGATGACTTTCAGATGTTATTATTATGAGTTAAAGTATTCTAATACTTTTGATTAGATGGTGTATATTGATGAATATTTTGAAGTGGACAGAGAAACACAAAATGGAGAAAGGTACAATGAAGATAAATAAAATGCCTTTTTGATGCAATCAATTATCAGGAATTTATCCAAAATTATCCGTATAGGGCTGCCTCCAATGTACAGAATTAGGTGGACAACAATAAGTAAAAAGAACAACTGTCCCTTTAAATAAATGGAGACAATTGGTGAGTTTGTTGAGTGGCCGCTTCTCTAGGCGACGATTGCAGACTGGTGCGAGACTACATGTCGATTAAAGAAGCAGAAAATATAAGTATGGCTCTTCAATACAAGGTATGATGTTCAGCCTTAGAATCAGACACGGTACTGCTCATAAAATGGGAAACGGAAAAGTAGTCAAACGTACAGCTATCGAATTGAATACGTCTTTGATAAGAACTTTGTTCACAACTATTATTATTAAACTGCTTATTTCTCATTAGTTACAGAAACCTAAGGGGCAAATGGCATATTATTATAATAAAATTTTTAACGAAGAAAATCTTAAAGCTATCTATGCTCTATCCAAACTTTGTTGACAGTTCGCTTAAGACACATTATCGAGAATATTTCCCGAAATGGATATTAGTTGTGGTAGTGTCCGCTAGATGGGTTCCTTATCTCTTTAATGTTGAATTTTAAATATTACGCGACTTGAGGTCCTTCAAATATTACTCGCTCGTTGCGGAAAGAAGGACAAATTTTTGCATGTTATTGACATATGTTGAAATTTGGGTTTGTCATTGCATATCTAAATCTAAAATACCAAATATAGGGCGACAAAAATAAAAAACAAAAGTGTACCCACTAAGATGAATTATCTATGGCTGTATTTTAGGATCAAATGCGTCATTTCTACCGATTTCTTAGCTGCTCAGTATTATTGCGATTTTCTAGTGAAGGTAAAATCAATCGAAATTGTGCTTGTTCAAAACAACACTCATCGCCATAACTTGAGTCAATTAAACCAAATGCATATGACGACAGTCTTGCGACTATCATCAATGGATGAAGGAGGAAACAATAATCAAGTAGAAAAATCTGTGCTCAAATGGCGACTCTATGAGTAGCTCACTATTTTTTACGAGAGTAGCATCAAAAGTTACCCGTTCGCTAGATCAAATACATGGAGAAAGGGTAATTTACAGAAAAGTAGTCTGTGTGCCACATAGCACTGAAGAATACATAGCTCTATATTTATTTACATCTATTGGTCCAGATCATAACGACCTAGCGACGTTAGTTCACAAATTACAATGTACTTTTGATTAGATGTATGTATACTTGGGATTGCCCGTCAAAAGGTATTTTGGCATCCTAGGCTGACAATTGTTTTACCCGCCTTCTCTCAAGTTTTTCCAAGGTGGGAACGTATAAATTTTTAACTGGATCGGCTTTTTCCCTTTATCGAAAACGTGGAATAATTTAACTTACATTCGAAGCTCCGCTCGGCGAAAGTAAACCAAATGGCCGAGGCAAACGCGCTTTTTGCGTGCACGAACGAACGGACCTCCTCGTGTAGATCAAAAGCTCAGAGCACCACCACATCAAATTTTATGTCAGCCGTCTTTGTTTACTTTCCGTTCAAATGTATAGGCTGTCTTTGTTTTACTATGCACGGGCCTTCTCGTGTAAACGAAGACCCGAGAATCACGCCACATTTTTTTGTTTACTTTTTGTTCAAATGCATAGATATATTATTCCGACGCTTGCAAAGGCCTAAAAATGAGAAAAAGAAGAAATATGTATATTAATGAAAATTTTTCGAAGTGGATGAATAACACAAAAATGGAGAATGAAGCAGTGAAAATAAGTCTTGATATAATATGACTCCTGGATTGCTACTCCTGAACTTACAAAAATAGGTACACCACAACAAGCAAAAGGAATAAATAGGCACAATTGAAGGGTTCGTTGAGCAGCAGCCGCGTTAGTAGTGGAGAATACAGACTGGGGCGGGATTGCGTACCGACTAAGAAAGCAGAGAATAATATAGGAATGAGATGTTAGAATGTCGAAGAAGACTTTTTAATGCAAACACAACATGGTGTGATATTCAGCTTTGGGAATCAGACATGAAACTGCTCGTAAAATGGGAAATTGAAAGGTGTTTAAGCTTACAGCGAACTATTAAATACTAGCGTGGAACTTGAACGTCCTTCAGTCGTAAATAATATTGTTGAACCGCTTGTTGCTCATTAGGTACATATACTGAAAGGACAAGTGGAAATAAATTAATGAGAAATCTGACTTATATAAATATAAAATGTCAGTTACAGTATGTCATATCTCGAGTCTTGTTTGAAAAAATAAAATTGTTGCTTGGATATATTATTAATGGTTTTTGTAAAATTTTAACAAAAGGGTTTTGATTTTTAATGAAGTTAGATGGGAAGAGGTACAGAAAGAATAAATTGATACAGTTTCTTCTCCGGCCTTGAATTACATGACACCATTTTCTTAACTTTCACTTCTTTACCAGATAATACAAATGTGATCTTATGTCTTCCTTTAGATAAAACGTTCTTGGTGGATCAATTTCCAATATATCTCGACTCGACTGCGGTCATCATTTGGGGAAAGTGGTCTTCTGGATCGCGATGTATTCTCAAACATTTCATTGCTTGAACCAAGCTTTGAAATCAACTACTAGTAGTTCGTCGTTTTTATTGTATTGTAACCATATTAGAGTTTGTACAATAAACACACACGAACTGGTTTCGAGATTTAGTACATGAATTCCAACTGTTATAAACCATTTGGGTTTTTAAGAGGAACGATATTGTCAGTAACGTTACGGTAAAAGTGTGTATTAAGATCTTCAAAATTTACCTCACTCGGGAAGACCAAGTACGGTGGATTAAGAAGCCATATCTTGAACTGTTCATAATATCGCGACTGTAATTTAAGTTGGAGATCTAAAATCATTTGTGCATCGCCACCTTATGGTACTTGGAAAGATGAAAAAATGTTTTAAAAATAAGAAAAGTTTGTCGCAGACTTCTTACAAGTCTTCGTGATGATGGCTTTATCAAACGAAAATGAGATCTTAAGCAGTGGTCAAACCCAAACATGACATATAATGATATAAATGAAAACTATGCGCCTGGTAGTACTTGGAATGTTCTATACATTTTAAATTTGTTCCGGGTGCTCTTGGCGTGAATTTACTCTGCTCAACCGAAACATAAGTATTATGTGGCTTCTGCTAAAGAAAAAGATCAAAATTTGGCAACTTAATACAATAGAAGGTCTGGTCTTTTACCATTAGATTATTATTTATTCTGTTCAATTGTTCACTTTTTTTGTGGTAGGCAGTTTAAAAACCTTGAGAAGTCTTTTTTGGTTCTAAAGACAAAACGTGGTAAAACGCGGAATATGATAATTGGTCGAAAGATGGACACAGACCACGAACTATAATGGTGAGGTTTTGCACCTCGTGAGGAGCATAGCCTGCGAACTGGAAAGTTAAGGCTTCCATAATTTTTCTCTCACTCACTGTCCGAATTCTTATTTAGTAACTGAGTAGAACACTCGCCAAGCATCTGAGCGAAATATATTTTGAAAAATAATGTTATTACTCTTTTTTATGATCAATACAATTTTTAATATAGAACTAAATTAATGGAACACTTGTATAGTAAACTTAAATGACCCCTGATTAAATGTAAAAGGAAGGTTTGCGTTTGTTGAAAAATAATTTTAAACGCAAGAATAAAATAACTTTTTGGATGTACCTCGTAATGTGGAATATTGAGGTAAAGAATTTGTTTGTTTTTTTAAATTACATTTCCATTTCGTGGTTTTTGTTTGTGACCTCTTCAAGCCTTTATTTCTTTATATTTGGCACAAAACGACTCGCTTAGCATCTGTAATTGATTTACATAATAAAATAACGTTTTTTGTTGCATTGCGTAGCCGTCGTGCGTTATACAATTATTTGTTGCTCAAGGCTGCGGTCGTATTTTTTTATTAACTGTTAGGCTTAATTTTAATTTGCATCGGTTACTTTCTGCCGCAATCGATTTAATTGTCCCATTGTATGCGTGGACGCAGGGCCATTTAATTTTTCAAATTAAAAGTCGACTGCCTGACTTATCGCAATACGGCCCGCAATGTTGCGCAATATATTGGCTTGAAATATTCCCAGGCAATTCCATAAACTTCTGATGGCAACAAAATGTATTTAAGTGTTTTGTGCTACAAGAGTTGTTCTGAAATTGCTCCGCCATGATTAAAATCATTTTTAAAATTTTTGGGAATAAGTAGAGTTTTTGGACCAAAAAGGGTTCTTTTCTAAAAGGTTCTCGAGTTGTATTTCCCTAAGAGAGGTCAATTTTGAGCCGTCGAACTTCTGTCACGGCAGTTCGCTCTGATCGAGCTATTTTTTGTGTTAAAGAAATTAAGCGCAGCTATACCTGGAATTTTGATGCACCTGCTATTCAGCCTGCATCTCGTCAAATAAGCTAAAAACAAGTCGCGCGCAGGTAATTTTGTAGAACTTAATTAACCAGTTAATGACATTATAATGAATATTTTGTGCTGCCTTATCTTTATGTTGTTATTTCACAAGAAGGAATAACACCGTTTTAATATGTATTTTCCCATACAAGAGGACTTTTTTTTAACTTGATAGGGAGAAGTGTAAACGTCTCTCCCAATAAGAAGAAATGTACAAGTTGATGTAAAAATAATGTAGGTTTTTAGATCCCCAACTTAACATTATAACTCGAGTCTATGAATTTTGTAAGGCTTTTAGAGCAAGCTCCTCTCCTGGTTTCGGAAGAGTTTCTTCTGCAGGAAGTTGTCAAGATATCTGGAGAAGTTAATAAGTTGGAGAATCTCATCGTATTGTAACGTTTTCGCTCTCGGTAGTGGTGAATAAGACATGCAAATTTACTAAAATTACTTATTTGTTTCACTTACAGGCGACCAGAATCACTTATCACTAATTAGTTGACGCGCACTTGGATTGACTGCACTTTGATGTAGCCATTTCAATTTCCCCAGCCGCCCCGCTGCGCTATATTTATGCCTATTTGGCGTCTACCAGAAGGGCCGCGAAGTTTCTCGAAAACATCTGACAATTTTCTATGGTTTGAGCTCTGACTGCTGTCCTGGAAGGCATTATATGCGTTGTTGATGCGTGACATTTAGCGATGTAGTGATATACGATCCAGAAATAGGTCCACCTATTTGTCAAGCTTCTTCGCCTTTCCAATTAGCTCCAAGTGATGATGACTTTTAATTTGTTAGTACCAGTAGGAGGTCGAAATTACCACGTCTAATTTTTGGAAACCAAAGTTGAACTATACATCCATTTGCACTTCTCACTCCAAACTTGGTTACTACTTCGAGAGGTTTCAGCTCCACTGCAGTCGAATTTAAACACGTAGATGTCTGTTTGGCAAAAATCTTGTTTGGACATTTTTATTCTTAGACCGACAGGTATATGGATAGAAAGTACATAAAAATACAGAAACGTTAAAAACCAGTGTTATTTTGGTAGATAAGTTTTGAACATGTAATCCGAATTTTAAACCTAAAGTTTACCTAAGAGTATTATGGAATAAAATGGGGGTGAGGGGGTAAATTAAATTGGGTTAATAAAATTTCTAACAATCGTTACAGGATGACGTCAAGTGATTTTAAATGCATAACTGGGTGAAGGGCGAGAGGTTGAACCACGAGGAATAAGGAAAGGTCAATATATAGTTGACATGCGATTTAAAAAATATGTCCCGACGGCTAACCAATCGTGATCCTAGATCAAGTTTTGTCTTTCTACTAGATGGACGTACGATAGATCCAGGTACTGTAGTGTATTGAGTTGTCAAATTTCTAGATTTCTAGTTAGTAAGAACATTCCAAGCCTTAATAAGTAAGAGTTAGACAAAACATTGTACCGCTACTAATACGGGAATAATGGAACGCTCCCATTTAATAGAAATTGTGTGTAAATCCAGTTTGACATGAACGATCGCCTCTCTACATTATTTTGACAATAGCGGTTACGGTGATTGAACGGCTAGTACTCAGTCATTGTTATGATAAAATTTTATGAGGAGAAATGTTAAAGCGACCTGTTCAAAGCATATCGACAGTTTGGTAGAGGTACATTATTGAGGAGCCAATTGTTCAACTGGTATGATGTTCGCCATAGGACGAAACTGGGTCGAATATGTAACATGCGATATATACAGTTGCGGTGGTGTCCGCTAGATCTCTCAGAAGCTCTTCACTCATTACGAAGAGCAGGAAGACCAATTTTTGCAACATTACTTCCGCTCTTCCCAAGTCTAGAAGGACAAATATGTAAAAAAAAAATTTACACTCAAAAACCAAAATAAAGCTGCCTATTGTTATATTTTGCAGTCGCAAGGGCGTCATTTTCACAGAATTCTTAACCGAACATAACACAAGGTAAGGACTGCCTAACGCGCAAAAATCAGGAGTGTTTCCTCTTCAAGGCAACTCTCGTCTCTACAATGTCGCCCTAATTGAAGCAAATCCATCGGATGGCTCTTCTCATCTCCCAAAAAAGTTCTTGCAACTTTCATCTTCAGATCGGTTTTAAAATAGATAAATTCGTGTCCAAGTCTTTTTTACGAAGGCACAATCAAAAAGCTGCCGGGAAGGGCGGGGGGGGCTGAGAGAGTATACCATTTAGTATTGCCTATTCTAACTGCTTATATCTCATAAAAATTAAAAAACCAAATCGCGACATCATAATGTATATAAATCAAAGTCGCAAGGATCTTTATGAGAAAAAAAAACAAAGGAAAATGTATTTTGACGTAAATCATAAAAGAGAAGAAACCAAAAGATTATACTATATGTAGTGTATAATGTACAAATAACACTTAGTGTTACGTGAATATCTTGCCATCTCCCGCAGGTTTAGAGCTTTTTGCGCGTTATTTAGCATGCAATACCTTACAGACATCATTTACCTCTGATTTTCGCCGTCATCTGCGCCGGAACCCGTTTTAAATGAGTATCGACAGGCTAAGATGGTCGCCAGGCAGCTAAGAGGCCAATTTGTGTGGAAACCTGCTCTAAATTAGTATATAATGGATTGTTTATCCGCATCAGGCATGACGAAATGATTTAACAAGTGCTTATTCGATGCTTCCAAATAAGAGTAGTTTTAGATCGACACCAATAATTAAATCGGCAGTAAATGGGGCTCCGAGTTGTGCGATGGGTTATTAGGCACTTATGTTTGTTTTCTAAATTGATACATCCACTTTGAGTGTACTGTCATAATTATGATGCAACAATAGCACATGCTGTTCATGTAATTTAAATGAGTGTGTTATAACAAAAGGTTATTAGCACAAATAAAATGGCTTTTGGAAAATACACAGAGGAAAATACACAGAGGAAATTGCATAATTAAATATAATTACTCACATGGAAAACTAAAAATAACCCGAAGTACCTCTTAAGGTTACTATGGAATGCTATTCTAATCTCCTTCAAAATATTTTTCCTTCCAGCGCTAATAAAAATAATTTTGGAATTTTAAAAAATGTCAAACAGGCAAAAACTATCTAGACAAGAATATTTTCTCTTCTTCTCATTTTTCTTGTAAAAACGGCCATAAAAAATATTGAATCACTGTGTGAATGGTAGTTCCAATTGCTTTTTGTTTTCCCATTGGACACAAATTTGGAGGTCACACCTATCATTTTTTAAGTTTCCTACTAAAATTCCCCTTTTTTGAAATTTGATCTATCTGACGGTCTTCACTATTGCTTTCAGTAAGTTTGGCGAAGTTTTTATCAGTTCTGCTGATGGAAGCGCTCCTCTTCCACTTTTAAAGGGCTGGGGTTTAAAAACTATCATTATATGTTTTCCGAAGAGTGAGTAACTTGTTGATAAATCTCAACAAAACTAGTAAAACTTTTTATTGATATAGAAAGGCGTCCCTTGGTAGACTGGCCTCAAAAAAGCATACTTACTATTAGCAAACGAACGGGGAGTCTGTTTTCATAGATAGCAGAATACAGCATTTATTTGGTCAATTTCTCCACTCGAGGATAAAGCTCAAAACTTATGTGGAAACGCCTCTTCTTCTGTCATATGGTAATGGTAGGACAATATTGCACTCCAACAATGCCCACCAAGGTCCAGTACATCCCTGTTAGAGAATGGACTTTAATGTATCTAGAAAAATGTTACAATATAAATCAAAAATGAAAAGATTTTAGATATCTTGTACGGACCCTAGACATTTTTCTTGTTTTTCGTAATTTTGTAATGTCCATTCATTGCA
Organism: Sinelater perroti; assembly: GCA_036346155.1. NCBI lineage: Eukaryota > Metazoa > Arthropoda > Insecta > Coleoptera > Elateridae > Sinelater > Sinelater perroti. The sequence goes on from JARFIY010000324.1 coordinate 4,105,554, forward strand.
TACTACTCACAAACCCTAGTATAGGTGCGAATAAATAATCGGTAGATGGGCAAAGGCTTTCATTTGAAGATTTTTTCTGACAAGGTAACATCAGCCTCTACTTTGATGATTGGAACACTCTCTTCTGAAGTAATGCTATTTGTTTCAACTACCAAATGATTGTAAAAAAAGTGCCCTAATTCCTTGGGTGTTGGAAACATTGCCGCATGGCAGCGCTGTTATTGATTTTATGGCCATGCTATGGCCGAAGGATAAGAGGTAGCATCATAAGACAGAGTAGCCTCACACTTTTTCAAGATGGAGAACGAAACGTTATTCGTGTGCCTTTGCATGTTACACGAGTTTTGAAACGAGTTAGAATCACAAAAAATCCATACCGCGCTATTGACGGTCTTCCGGCAATTACGAGCAATTGTTGAGAGTCTGAATATTGATAGTGGGCCTGGGTTTTACCACATAAATAAGATTGGATTAACTTCCGAGCTGATTGACACATAGTTGCTGCATTCCTTGATGGACACCAAGCTAGACTATGTAAATGTCGAATGCAATAAAAAAGAGCTTTTTTGATTGACAAACGACAATGACTACAACGGAAAAGGAAATGAAACCAAACAAGTGGAAGTGCATAACTTGTTCCAAAAGCTTTTTCCATCCAATGAAGGTGTTCCTGTCTTTTTTTCTTTGAGCGTCTCTTGTCGAAACGATCATAACGAATAATCACTATGAGCATCTCCAGACTACTTTCTTAAATTTTCCCATATGCATAATAGTTTGGATGTCAAGAAATTTGGTTAAATGAAGCAGTCAAAAATTGGTTCTGTCTTTTCTCTAACAAAAAAAGCAATTGCTACAAAAGAAGAATTAATCCACAACCTTGTTAAATATTGAGAGACCATTGTAGAGAATGATGGTGACTATACAATTGATTAGTGTAACCGCTTGTGTCTAATGTTTCCAAATCGGACACGAATTTTTCCAATGATCCAGTATTATTCGAATGTGTGTAACAGAACTAATGGCGCAGCCTAATACAAAAAATGTATATATTAAAGTAAATTAAAAAATTGATCTTAATTTTTCGTTTACAGTTTGCAATCTAGTGCCTAATCAAATATGAATTTTTTTGTGCTGTTGGTGATTGCCCATTGAATTTTAAGGTCGATCGGTTACTCATTACGGAGATAAGAGCAGAAAATTGCCAAAGACTTCTCAATTACTGAAAATTCTGACACAGAATTCGACGCTTATCACTTATTGCATTTCTAACCATGTCAAATGTTAATTTATTCCTATGAGATGGGGTCAAAATATTATACTATAAATAAATTCACTTGCTAAGTATTTGCCTCAAGAATTTATCATAATAATTCTAGCGACTGAGCCTTCATAACGTCTTTGTCAAATCTCCGTTCTCCAAGCGTTTGCAATACAATTCAAAACAAATTTAGCCAACCATATAATGTTTTCAATATGCGATTTTTTTTCGTCAATATGGCTGCGAACAATACGAACATTTTCTCAGTCACGCAGGTTCGTGGTGACATTGAGCTTTATGGTCAACTGCTCGTCCTCCCAAAAATTGTTTATGGTGTATGTACACATGAGTCTACTTAAGAGTGCTGTCGTCGAACTATGCCTTAAACATAAAAATTTTGAGCGGTTTTACGACCTTGATAATTCTTTGTGCAACGGAGGAAAAAGTTCTTGTCCTGACATTGCGATAGTGACTAAAGAAACGGTAGTACGAAATACCCTACTGAGGTTTTCCCTTCGGGCACCCATACTTCCGACGCTGATAAGTCGCCAGCCTTCTCATTCACTTTGCAGCGTATATAAAAATTTGTTTATGATTTAAGTTATTAAGGTGATAGTAATTCTAACGTACATATTTTTTACAGTTTTAACATACGATAATCCAACCAAATGTGGGCTGGTGTGGACCCCGAAGATCATGGCGTACCGCTGCCGAACTTGCGGCATATCCCCCTGCATGTCGCTGTGCACGGAGTGCTTCAAGAACGGCAACCACAAGCGCCACGACTTCAATATGTTCATTAGTCAGGCTGGAGGTGCGTGCGACTGTGGGGACACATCCGTCATGAAAGAAACAGGGTAAGACAGACATAATACTCTTTAAGATTATTTCCTTCTTTTCATTATATCTCGGAAATTAAATTCGTTTATAACCTTCACATGGTTTTTGTTCTTTAAGGTTACTTAGATCTTTTCAAAAGAGTTATAGTTATTGCATTAGGGTTTTGAACAAAATTCTGCATGGTAACTCAAGTGAGAGATTGAGAATTTTTTAGCCTCCATAACGGCGAGCTACTACAATGTTATGGTCCTTTTTTGTCATCTTGGCACATTGAAGAATGTACTTAGATCGTTAAATTAACGATCAAGAAAAATTGGGAGACGGGAGAGGGAGATAAAGATCACGCGAACCAACTTGTACTTAATGCCTCTGTAAACACGTAGCGGTACTGATAGTGTCAGTAGCAAAGTAGGAATTATATACCTGTCTAGAAGTGCAAAACGAGTGTGCTATGAATGCAGTGTGTACAAGTAAAGTGACTTGTGGCACCAATATCGATTAGCCGATATGAACTTGTTGTCGTTCTATGATGTCCACAAAATACAAGACTGCTATTTGGAATTGAATCCCAGAAGACAATCGCGTACGTAGTACAGTAAACATTGTCAACAGACCACAAGAGAACTAACTCACCAAGTATAGTGAAGAGAACATTATGCTTTGGCCGACAACTATGGTATTATATACTATGTTTTGCTTAAGAACGAGGTCATTTCAGAAAAGCTGATCCTTCCCAAATTTTTCATCATTGGTATATGATCATATTTAAAGCAGCAACAGGGCCTGTTTTGTATTTGTGGAGCTATCCATCGAGCGGATCTTGTAAATGAGTCTATAAGAGATTCATTCTGAATCCTATTGAATAAATACACTTAGGATATGCTTGAGAAATGTATTGTAGGACGGTATAATTTTTCTTCCTTTCAAGAACCACGTACAGCGGGAATTACAGAACTGGACCTTATTTCTCAGGAACAGCTCGATACTTTCCATATTTAGCTTGAGACCAACTTTCAAGTCTTCCCTGTAGGTTTAGGATATTTCGTATCACCTTTCAGTCTTCTGGGGTGGTGGTGGTGGTGGTGGGGGTGTGGGTGTGCGTGTGCGTGCGCGTGCGCATGCGCATGCGTGTGCGTGTGTGTGTATTGAGTGGGAACTGGTCCAACGTCTAGCTTGATTTTTTATTGATCAGTTGTGGTTATCAGCCGGGCCAGCTGAATCCAGGATTTTTAGAGAAGATATTATTCCTTTATTCTTCATCCTCGCTTAGCACAAGACATGGCGGGTTTGAAAACTTTTTATTTTGGGTAATGTTTAACACAAATGAAGGTGATAAACCAGTTTGGTGCATCATTGTTTTATTTAAAGTTCACTATATTCATTTTTTGTTCTGATGCCTTGATTAATGATCCAAAAGGATGTAACCTAATCTTAAATCAGTTGAAATAGACACTGCCATTTAATTTTAAAGTAGGCGTAGTAATTTTTGTGAAAGTACAAGAGATGTCTACCTCTTTATCTATCTGTGGTAACTTAACCAGGGTTGGTAGTTTTAGCAGCGACAATTGAAGACAAAATTCATCGTTTGTTCAATATTGAAACATTTTTTGAATTCTTATATCTACTAGGAAAAAGGGGAATTTACGTTGATTGATCGTTTATCGATTTGAAAAATGCGGAGCAAACGTCCACAATTTATAGAGCGCGTCAATATATCGACAGACCCAGTTTTCACCAGTTTAAAAATAAGCTCGTAAAGTAGGCGGCCACTTATGAAAATTGTCCAAGCACCATTAAGAAGTTTATGTTCGCATTAAGCTTTGATAACAACCACTTTGCGGATTGTTTTCCGTATAATGCTATTGACGCCGTTTTATGTTAATGATATTCAAGCGCAGGGGTTTACAGAAACACTTTCTAGCACCATAAATTTTTAAAAAGGTTAACGTCTAATAAAGTTATCTTCAACAGCGAACGTTTTAAACTTTCAATATTGGAGTGCTGGCTTTTGCAGATCATATTTTCAAGTCCACATAATTTGCAGCGAATTATCTAGAGAAACCATCTTTGCCTTGCGAGTTAGTTCAAAATTCCTCTAAAAGCTCTAACGTTCACGATTGGACCAGTGTTGATCACACAGTGTGATGACACATTATGTCTTAATATACTTTAGTTGAGAGATTTTCAACCCCTTTTCACAATGGTATCGGAGGAGACTCCCAACCACGCTATGATTGAAGCAAAATTTTGACCCCGAGAACTAAGTTTCAGAATTTCCTGTGTAACTTTAAAAAAAGTGCTTTGAGTTTAATATTCTCCAACTATTAATTCATCATCGATTGTTTTCTGAAAAAATGTTGTTCAGTAGGAGTCTCCACTGGCATTACTTACCTTTGCTCTTATAGTAAGTAATTGCTTTTACCTTAGCTGATCTATGGCAATTTGGTAAACAACCAGTCTGTTTATCTTCAATTTTTAGAATAATATAAAAATTTAAGATGCTGGGTCACACCCCCTTCCATAACAATTTTTCTTTAATTCAACTTTGTCTTCACTACAATTAAGGTACAGTCGACGTCAAGATTGTAACACCCGAGCTGCGTTTTTGTATTATAAGTTACCTTGTGAGTATGGTGCATCGTATAGAGTTGTCCAATACTGAAGTTCGCTCCATCGTCTCATTTGTGTTGACAAAAAGTATAATCGACGTGGTCAAAATTAATCACTTTCGGCAATGCGGGACAAACAAATGAAATTATTCATGCCAACCATCAAAATAAAGTTGAAGGGATCGAAAGGGAATAACGTTTTCTGTGGTAGGGCGTCGAACAAAATTTTGATAACTAAAAATCTTTATGAAATGTTCATATTTTTTTATCCATTAGAAAATAAATCTGGTTTTATTTGGTGGGTACTGTAACTGTGTCTGTAATTAAATTTGTCTAAAAAAGATCTAAGGACGGCCAAATGTCTCAAACATGTTGCCATACATTCAATAGGCATCGTTTTTCCAAAAATGAAAATAATAAATAAATTTTGAACCTTATTTAAACATAACAATGTTTAAACTTGAATATTCCTGGTATTGTAACATTAGAACACAGAACATTGAAAAAAAATTCGGACTTATATTATCAGTAATATGCAAGATAATGATTTCTCTCAACAAATTGTCAAAATCGCGGGAGGCAGTTTTTAGTAGCAGAAAAACAACGGGATTTCTTTCTTCTTGATGTTCCGTCTCCTAACGGAGGTTGGAGATCATCATGGCTATCTTCACTTTGTTTACAGCAATTCTGAAAAGTTTTGCCGATGTTATCCCGAACCATTCTCTAAGATTTCGAAGCCAGGACATTTTCCGTCTCCCTAAACAACGGGAACAACTCCCCAATTATTTTTTTGTAGGCCAAACCACTCTTATATAAAGAACACCACTCTTAGACTATTATTGCTATGAAAATTATACTTATCTAATCAAAAGTATCCAAGCAATTATCTCTAACTTATAATCGGGCCTATAGAGGTCGCGATAATCTGACCAATATGTACAAAAAAAGCTGAGCAGGACAAACAATATGAGTAAGTCAAAAAATCAATCTCATTAACTTTGAACATGTTTTGGTTGTCGGTTACCATATGAGCAGGAAGTGTATCAGAAACGTTTCCTCTTTGTCTAGTTTGTCCAAATCGCCTGCCATTGAAAGTAATTGTGAAGTAAAGACGTAAAAATATAATTACAACAAAACAAATTGTAATAATATAAAGGGTACGTTGTGTTCTTAAGAACCTGGTTTGCTAAAATAATCTAATCGCGCGAAGAAAAAACATTAAGATGTACCCAAAGAAGGTAAACAACGTGGTCATAAAACAACACCAGCACTTATGGAAATTACGGACTTTTGCAATCATTATAAAATTTTTGTTAGTATGATATAAAGTATATTATATATCGTGCTGTAACTTTTATGTTGGTCTATAAAGATATTGCAACAAATGGTATGAAAAAATAATCACACTTGAGGTTGAACAATATCCAACTAAAGGATCAGAAACTCAAAACTCTAGCCATTATTTCAATAAATTGTTATTATGTGGAAAAACAAATATCGGATTTGTGATGATATTTACGTCAACATAATGATGTGACATAAACATATTACAAACCAAACTTATGTTACTTATTCATTATCTATTTCACCTACTTATCTTTATTAGATGAGCGGTTAGATAGAGGAACTAGTTCTAAATACTTGTCATAACAAGATGAAGTGCAACTGTTTCAGTAATGGCCATGCACTGCATCTGTACTCTTGTATTCGGCGCATGACACGTGCTTCGACTCTAATTTGATCAATGTTGAAAAAGAAAGATTCTGAGCGAACTTGGGATGCGACTCTTGCAGCTCATTCAAACTTGTCACCGTAATATGGCTTGGTCATCTATAAAGCATGACTTTCAGACAATGGAAGACAGTTGAAGATCAACTACTGTTATTTCTGGGAAATTTATCTTCATTGCTTGCTGTATAACAAAGCCTTTGACGGCTCTTTCTATACAGAAAATTATAGTCTTACACTTATTATTCTCTAAAAGAATGCCTTGATATATTCTTCTAATCCATTTCATGAGACAGATATCATCCCATTACATTCTCCAAGAACTTCAAGATTTTGAAGTGAGAATTTGACACTTTCATAGACCATCTAGTCATTATAATTTGTCTGAACTCATTTATGTGGTAAGCAGTTAAGCGCTGGTTATAAGACCTTAAATCCCAAGCCTGTCCAAGTTACACCTGTATTGCAAAAACCTTCAAATATCACTGAGAATAGAAGTTTCTCTAAACTAGTCCATTTAAATGATCCTCTTCATTCGGGTGACATAGTTGACTTCCAAAAATATACTAGCGGCATACAGAATTTATTTACCAGAAGCAACAATATCTAGGATTTGAGATTTTTCGTTTTCTTGTCGGTGAAAATGATCCTTTGGAAATGATGATTAGAAAACTTGTAAAGGTGCATGTACATCCCCTACCATGCACTGATGACGCTTCTTGTTATTATAACGCTAAATTAAAGTTAGTCTAGGTCTATTCGTCATGTGAGATTTGATGACTGTGTGATTTTCCTGATGTACATTTTCAGTTGCAAGCACTTATTAACACTATGGACACATTTTAAGTGTGTGCCAAGATATTTACCATTCTTAAACTCTAAGGCCAGGGAAAAGACCACAAAATAGTTGATAGGAGGAAATATTAAAAAATAAAACTAAGAAATATGAAAATCAAGGACTGGAATCACGGCTGGCAAATCGGAACTGCCGGTGGCCCCCGAGTTCTTGAGTCCATCTCAGTTACAATACTACGCAAAGAAACAGATTAATCTACTCTAACCTACGCCGTAATCTTTGTCTGTTTAGTCTGTTTCGTTTTTCGAACCCATCTGTTACGCACTCTCGAAAGTTTCTCGATGTCGTCTCACGTTCATAACTATCTCCACCTACTCATCATCAAGTTAGCATTTCTACTTTGTTTCTGATCTGGTCTTCCACATTATATATCAGGAGATGTATATGGCACCGTCGCCTTTTCTCATACCTTTCTTGGTGTGGAAATTGCAATGTTTAGTGATAAGTTGGACGGACATTTTGCTCTCGTCCTAGCTCGTAAGTGGTTCTTTGCGAGCCCTATTTGAACCGTATCGAAAATCGATCGTTCTGCTTTTATTAAAGCTTTTATTGCCACTTAATGCACATACTCGTTTTCCGTAGTTCTAACGTACGTCTTGGTCTAATGCAATTTGATCTTGATGTCGACTAATAGCGTGCTTACAAAGTTCTAATCCTCAACTTGCAAATTCGTCTACTCCCTCTTGCTTGTGAAAACAATTAACGCCGACTCGTTGTTTGTAGTACAGCGCATCTTGGGGTAACCACTCTATGGCTGTTTACGTATCTAAAGCACTATCGGATGGCTATCACCTCGTACTAAAAATGATACTCATTATTAGTGGATCTCCTGCTTTCCTCGCTTTTTATTGTTCGCATAGCAACGCGATTGTCGTACTTCAGGCTTTTTCTCACTGAATGGCATGCCAAGTTACTCGACGGGGTGGTCCGTTTCCTCTATGAATTGGTTTCGCTTTCAAGATTAAACATAGAGGCGATAACTGCTTCAATACCAACGCAATTTCAATGGATACAGTGTTGTGTAAGCTGCCTTAACTGCAAGTCTTCTCTGTACGCTAAATAATTTCCTAGTCTGACTGATTTTGTATCATCCTGTCCATATTTCAAATACATACAACATAGCTACACTGCATTACCGTTTTATCACGAAGACACCACGATCCGATGAAAAATTGGTTTCTCTTGTTACAAATCGCCTGTATGAGACTTTTCCACGGCAACATATTGTCGACCTCTACTCCAAGGTACCAAATGTTGAGCAAGAAAGTTCTCTCGAATTCTCATGAATTCGTATGAATTTCAATTTCGAACTATCCATCTATGTTTTAAACGTCTTAAGCGCTTTAGCCGCTTTCAGTTTTAAATTCAACCGCCCCTACGATTAATAGGGTGTCGTTCGTAAACCTTAGGGTTCAGCATCCTTGCGACAATTAAACTTTGAATATACTTTAATATATCAGCTTTCACATACCGATCCGGAGCACGAACCCTTGGGGTATCTCCTCGTCACTTGACAGGTTGCGATCGCGATGAAGTGGTGTTTTACTAACGAGAGTAGATTTCGTGGACAATCCGTCTCGTCTAATTTCCGAATGGTTCTGAGCTAGCACACATTGTCTAATGCTTTCGCGTCTTTGACCTCGGAGACCGCGTATGCATCTGTCATAGATTTACACGCACGAAAACGGTATTGCCGATCATGAAACCCGCTATTTTGCCATATAGCGCATTCACCACGCATCGTTATGATCCGATGGCAACCTGATCCTAGTTATCAATCAGGGAAAAATTTCTTTGACGAGGATTTTGCGGTTAAGATCAACTTGCCAATTTTTTTCTTGTGATTATCATTTTGAAGGTCTTGTTGCTTGAACCTTTCAAATACATTTTGATCTGTAGTTTAAGATGTGGCCTATAAGAATAAATGCTTTAGTATCAACGAGTGCTTTATTACCCGCTCTCAAACGAAAATTTTCTATCGCTTGCGGTTCCGGAAATATAATACCTCGGCCGCGCCTGCCGCCGTCATTCGGAGGCGTTCGGGTCGGCACGGAAAGGCACGAACAATTGACAGCAATAGTTGAACTTTGACCTGTGTGACAGCAGCAGCAGCACTCATAATTTTTTTTGTATATATAATTTGAAACTTTTTTTGCAAACAACAGAAGTACGAAAACTTTGTAATTATTCATTCATTCTTACGTGTAATTTCCGTCTTACGATAAATGGATATTAAAGAAGCTCCTTGTGATGAGTGAATATGAATGTCATAATTAACACAGCGTGCAAATGTGACAGCAAATATTGCGCAAAGTAATTTTGATCTTCGTGTCCGACCACGCTTTTGGCAACATCTCAAGTTTGAAACGGATGAGCTGCATGTATTACTAGATATAAACAGTGCGCAATCACAAACAAAACTCGCTGCGTAGAATGGTATGTCCCGTTGTTTGGTTGAAGTGAGAAGGAATTAGATGGGAAGGAAAATATTTTGATACTTACAGGACGTTATTCTAGAAGCTTTTTTCCTCCATGCTTCTTCGTACTCTGTAGACGTAGCCTCCTTTCAAGCCGATCCATATTTTAAAATTGCAGTAGCAGCTATCCACTAACTGACAGAAGGTCAAGAAGAACATTTTACTACTTAATAATTTGGTTTGTCTTTAAGTAAAGGTTAAATTTTAACCAAAAAAGTTTTATTAAGATTTATAAGAGATTTTACAAGTAGTTCGTTAAAATAATTTTATTTTTTATCGTGTTAAAGTCGTTCGTCAAACGGCCAAACGAATTTTTTATTAGTTGCCAAAATGATTTTTTTGTGGCATTACTAATCAGGCAAGCATTCCAGCAGGTATATGTTAAAACGACACTAAGGGTTATAGGCTCTTGTGAGATTCGAAAAAAACGCGACTGTGGGTATGGATAATTTACCGGCGATGGTCGTAGACGGTAACTCCTGTGGTAGGAGTTTGAGTCGCATCCACAGACAGAATTAAATAACTGAAAGCACAATGTAATGTCCGTTCAGATTATGCTATTTGTTATCATTCACTGTTTAGAAATTAGAAAACAATTTCAGCTCAGACACCCTCAGGCATTAAAAAAATCGGATGGATAATAAGGTCTATGGATATGCAAGTTTTCGCCAGCAGACAAGTGGCAAATCATTGTAATTAACAATGACAAAAATTGATATAGTGCATTGCTGTGGCAACGGGAAAAGCGTCAGAAAAGTCGTAATTATTTTTGCACTAATTGCAATAGGATATCATCGTCGAGTGACAAACGTAAAGCGCAGTCTTCGATGTACCAGCCACTTCTATTGAGACCCCCGCAGTGCTCGTGCCTGGGGGTATAGCCTTAGAAGTAGAAGGTCATGGCTCCCACATCATATCTGAGTCGGAACGATATGACAACCGCATTATTATTCTTTGTTCGAATCGAAGGCAAGTTTAAGTAGGTCACTCGTTAGGTATTTGGAGTTTAATATCAAAACCAGGTCTGTCCTTACTATTAACCACCAAGATATCAAAGCGCTATCCCTCTCCTATTACAGAGTCCATTATTTTTACAAATAACATTTTTAATATTATCTCTCGTATAATATTATAAGTTTGGTAGCTTTAAAATATCTGAAGAATACTCTGATAACGATCTTAATTGCGCGCAGATTGTGACCCGATTTCTCTGTTGCAGGTTCTGCGACCGCCACGGCTCGAATCAATCGAAAAACAAGCCTACGGCTCCAACTGATCTTATGTGCGTTGCGGAAGCAATGATGCCTAGAATAATTTTGAGACTGATACAGCATCTTAGAGAAAATAGGTGAGTTTTTACAGGCCCTTTCTAATTGTTCGGCGTAAAACTTACGAAATGAAGAAGCTGCACGGATAAATGTCGCGCTTTCAGTTTTACGTTCCGAGTAAAATTTCCCGCAGACTTGTCCAAATAGCGAATGACTTTCACATGGCGTGTTTACAAAATTTATATCCACGCTTTCAAGACGTTGGTTTATTCGATAAAACGGATATGGTTGTGAAAGGTCATGATCGATCTATTGTAAGATCTCAAATGAATGAGTAGTTTTTGGATGATACTGCAGAAAACCTTGCGACCACTAGACGTACAATTGTTAACGTTATTGGTCTTCATGTATATGAGCAAAGCAGCTCTTGTACTCTTAGTAGGTAAGGCATTTAGAAATATAAATAGTATTCACTCTGCTAGAGATAGAAGGATATAGAAAGAGAGGTAGATAGGTTTTGGTTGAATAATATCTTCCTTACTTAAAAAAGTTGGATTTATAACCAGAGGCGGAATTATAAACCCATAATTGGACGGATAAAAATCACTATATTGTCACGGAATTCCTGCACTAACTGCTTGAATGTGAGGCAATAGGTTTTTGTGACGTGACGGGCGTTTTTTAGCCGATACTTGTGGCGGTTGGCAAAAGGTAGTCGTTGTTGGGGGGGGGGGGTATATATAGATACTCCTGGTAGACTTCTTTGAGCTTCGTTTGCGGGGAAATACTTGGGGCGCCATGGCCTTCCTAGCTCCCCACCTCCAGCAACCTCGACTTGTACCGCCGACCCGACGTCGCCTATATCGCCCTTGTCGGAAAGCGAGTCCCAGGATATCTCATAGTATATGACCGAGGAGGAATTGAAGCAAAAGCTCCAATAGAACAACATCCCCCTATCATCACCGCCTAATGCCGCTTATGTTCTTCGAATTAGAGTGGAACGATAAGGGCAAGAAAATCTTTAACGTCACTGGCATCTTAGATGTGATTGTTTTAGTGGAACAACTACATAAGAAGAAAGTAGTAAGCCAGTGCCACCGACGTCAAAAAAAAAGAAAGCCAGCAGGACTACTTGCGTTTGACTGGCTTGGAGTTTTATGTTGATTTATGTGCTTGGATTTTATGTTCTTGGGTTTAGCGCGCTGGGTAACGGAGTTTAGTGCGTTTGAACGGCGCGCGAACCGTTCAGTCAATGAGCGCTCTGACGCACTGCGCATACTCGACTCTACAGGACTGTCTCGCCACACTAAGCGTATCTGTCGCGCCAGCCCAAAATGTATAAGTGTAACGAGAACCACTACGTAGACCTTTGAGTGGTGAAACTCTTCACTGAGGGCTACACCAAAAAGCAACCGCCGATGTAGTCTTCATTGATGTGGCCAAGGCCTTCGACAAGGTGTAGCACAACAGCCTAATATACAGGATGGTCTCAACTCCAATCTTGTTATCGATGGTCAAGCTAATTCGGTCCTCCTCTTCCGAGGGAGTTTCTGAGTCAAAGATGCTGTCCCTAACGTTATATAACATATACGTCTGGGACAAGTCGACAACGGCCTCCACTGCACTAGTCCAATACGCAGGGGACCTCCTTTGTCACCCAGGTGGAGTTAAATCAACTAGAAGACTGGTGGGGTAGGCGGAGAATGAGAATCAATCCAGAAAAGAGCTCGGCGGTCCTGTTCTCCACTAAGAAACCACTTTACTTGGCAAGACAACCTGACGAATTTCAAAATTTTTGGAAGGGAGATAATCGAGAGGGAAGAGGTGAACTATCTGGGGTGATTCTGGACGCAAGCTGACCTGGAGGACGCACGTAGATAAGGTGATCAGCAAGCCGAAATAAACTGATGACTTGTACTCATCAGTTTATTTCGATATCAACAATCAACTCCAGTTCAGAGCCGGGCCGCCCCAAACCCAGATCGATAAACTCTAGGCCGTCCAGAATCGGCCTTTACGAGCCATCTTTAATAACCCATGGTTTGTAAGAATCCATGACCTGAAAGATGCAGAACTACCCACTGTCTAGGAGTTTATATCCTAGAGCGTCCAAGACCTCTACGACTCAATACAAGGTCACAGCAACTTCACCATCCGTAACCTCTACAATTACCAAGTCGACTGAATCGCCCGTCACAAATGTTCGAAGATCTTGATTTCTTTGACGGCAGTCAGCCCCACGGCGTTCACAAACCACCAAGTTACAGTCAGAACATCAAGGCTAGGCTACCGTTGCAGAGCGGCTCCAAAACGTGGATGCCTCTACGTTTTTAAAGGTTTTTAATAATATCATGCCAATCAATTAGAACGCCACAAACTTCCTACAGGTGGTTGCGGGACCTAAGAGACAATCAACATCCAGCGCCAAGGCTTTCCAGAGAAGAAAGGCTAGAGGCTTAAACTCGGATACCTTGGATGCCAAGGATGTCAACATCAACATTTCCAAATGGTTGTAACAAGGCGTGTAGTAGAGGTAACAGATGAGCTATGGGGTGGAATACTGCTTCCCTTTAACGATAAACATTTCTCCAAAATAGCTATTTAAAAGCGTTAAGATACTGAACAATTATAGGTAACAGTTAGAATGCGTGCTATGATTCATAGGAATCCGGTGAAGAATATCTATGAAAAGGTTTTTTCTATATTAGATAACTCGTGTTGCTCCTACGAAGCTAATCGACTTTGGATAAATGAATTTAAGCGTCGAAGACAAACCACGTTTTGGAAGTCCAAAAATGGCTGCTGTACCAGAAATAATTGAAAAAGCCCATGATATGGTCAACAGAAAAGTGAGTATGCCCAAGTGAGCGCATGCCAATTGGACGAACCTACTATTTTGTATAATACATTATTTATATATAAAAAAACTTTGCTGAAGATGGAGATGCCGCTCCTCTAGAGCTTGTGAACATCAGTTGGTTGTTTAGAAGTGTTTAAGAAGAATTCAATGGATTCTTTGTGGCGTTTTGTGACCATTACATTCAGAAATGAAATAACACTTCAAGCGAACCATTCCTTGATAAGGTGATGACGTCAGTTTTTGGAAAGGAATTTTCTTGATTGACTGCCCCCTTAAGGAAAGATTAAAAGATTAAAGAAAGTGGTCGCGAAAAAGTTGCAACGTACCGGCACATCAGAGAATATTGTTGAGCACAAATTAACTAAACTAAAATTCTTTCGCATCCACCCTATTCACTCGATCTAGCTCTCTCAGATTGCTATCTGTGTCCGAAACTCAAAATTTTTTTGGTTAGACAAAAACTTGGATCTGACGAAGAGATGATTCAGAGATTTTGAGAATCTTGGAGAAACATTAAAGTAAATGTGGTTGAACTTCGAAGGAACTCAAAAGCTCAAATTGCCTTTAACGTTAAATCATGTTACTTATCAAACCGCTTTCGTGATTATTATCCGTAGTACTTTGAATGTAGCGTGCGTACATCAATTTTTTTCTTGACGCACGAGCGGTGCTTCACGTGGTCTAGTTAGCAGCCGACAGCTGTGGGGGTACGTGTATATTATATAAAGCATTATAACGATGTCGTAAATCTTCTGGACATGCTGAATACGCTCATATAATGGTTTGTGTGGTGTGATTTTAGGAATAAAGGTGCTATTGCTACCTTTTTGCCGAAGTATTCATTAGAATTTTCAACAAGTTACGTGGTACCGGTGTATTTTCGGGATTTCGTGTTTTATTGAATCGTATAAGGTTTTTTCCGGAAGTACCGAGCCGTATAACAGAAATTACAATAATACAAAATCTGTATACTTAGTAAAAATCGTGCAAGATACAAGAAACATTGTGCACAGCTTCTTCCAGCATTGTTTCCACTGTTCAAAACATTTTGCAAAGTCCTGCATGGGAATCACGAATAGCCACCTCCTTAACGGTTTAGAATCCCTTCTTTGTCAAAGGTGATGCAAATTCACTACTTTACTCTTCAGCCATTCCAAATTCAGTGATCACGTACTGCATGTATTTACTCACTGACGTCTCTCATGATGTCCTCAATCGCGCATGCGCATTACAGTCCACTTTCTGCCAGGTTACATCACATATTAATATTGATTTGGGACAGACTTCACGCATATAAGTCAAAAACATGCAAACCAAAAGGAAAAAATGAGTACGCGATGAACGAATATGCGTTAAGAATAATTTGTATATCGTTTTGCTATTCCACTTTTTAAAAAGCATGCCAACACTAAACGCTTCAATCCAATTCTTGGGACTATGCCAATTATTTTCCTTTTCTTCTTCTTCTTCTTCTACTCTTATATAGGCTATTAGCCTGTTTCTAACTACACATTTCGTGTAGTACTATGAGCCATGTTGGGCGTACCCCGGGCAGGTGGCTAGTCTGACCCGTTAGAAGAAGGAGAATGTACTTTACGACCGCCAAAGGTGTTTGTATGATTTCCTTCTCAAAATATAAAAATAATTTCCGTGTAATTTGGATGCACTGAAATTTTTACTGCTCGATTATTTTGAGCTAGAGCGATCAAGAACTGATGATTTTATAGAAATTCTCACAAATCACTATGTCATCATTGAAACAGAATGGTGGCTTTTTTGGATCTTTTGAAGCTTCATCCTTAGAAATTGAAAGCTCTCTCTAAAGTGAGTAAAATTTTGTTCATAACATTCTAATAGCAGTTTTATGTTCTAGTTCTCTGGCATTTTAATCTAAATTGTAAGCTTTCAAGTTTGATTTATATAGTAACGAATTTTCGAACGCCCCCGTAGGCACGCCGGGTGTGGACGTTCGCGGTCACAGTTTTTTTGTTGCGCCCCGCCGTCACAGTCGTGCTGCAAACATTATGTCTTCCAACTGAGCGCGTGTGAGAACTCAAATACTGCGGAAATATCCAGGCTGTTTCAAGTCGTCGTCTCTTTTGAACTGACCTAAAAACCTCTTCAATATTTCTTAAACTCATAGTTTTTGTAATATGTAAGTAGTACAGTGAGCACTGTCCTGAGAGAGAAAACGTTTGTAGTAATAAAACGAGCCAGTTCTATTTATTATTGGTCCCTTAACATTGGGATACATAAAACTTCAATTCCATAAAACTATTTTAATGCATCTAAGTTTCATTCAAGACAGAGAACTCTCTCGATATGCAATATCTACAACAATGTGTGCCTCTCTTACATGTTAACAATAAGTTATCATAACCAGGCGTTCCACTCATTGGATATTCACAGGAAGGGCTACAGTGGACTCTGAACCACCTTGATCAAGGTCGTCAGAAACATATGATCTAAAAAACCTGTACACTATTCAAATATTTTTTTAGCACAAGATACCATTCCATCTTTGCACGCCATTTTGGTTAACGAGTGATTTAATAGGAGAGAGGTACCTTGTCACTTACCAGACTGTGTACTTCGGAGACAAATTCCCGGTTTGACATGAACACCACTTATAATATATTTAATTTACAGGACTATTGTTAATTGAATTTTTATACGTTTGAACCATATTACTGAAATTTAATGCGATATCTGAAGATCTTGGACATAGGGAATTTTTGGAGAATCGCTCATTGTTTTTTTTTTCCTTTATAAGAATCGCACCACGCTCCATCAAGGATCTCTCACCTTCTGTAATTTAACTAACGCTGACTTGAATAGTTAATTTTGACTACTAATTGTATAACCTTGTCCAACAGTCATGGATAACATTTTGGTGAGTTGGAGTATATGTCTAATAGTGAAGTATAAGGCCTAGAATAAGGTGAGAAGTAGAACAAATTGTTTTGGGTCGTTTTAATAATTATTGGCCAATTCTGAGATAAATAAAACACTACAGTAACACATATAAGTAACATTTTATTTATATAGAAAAATATTTGTTTGTTCTTGGTAACAATCTACTGTATCCCAACGTATTGTTACTGCAAAAATGCCACAAGAGCAGCCACTGGGGTCATAGTAGTCTAAAAAATCGACAGTAGCATGAATCGCAACGCCTGGTTAGCAAAGCCTCTCAAGAAATGGTCCAAATGGTAAACTTTATAAAGACGTAGGATGAAGGAAGATAAATACGTGGTCATGCTTCATCATAGAAAAATATAGGTTCCAAACTATGGTTATTCATTGTACAATTTGTGATGACATTGGTTCAGCTGATGGCTGAACTGAGCTCACGTACTGTGAATGTTAGATTTTCCATTTTCTCTTGAACTGTGCCAAATCAGACAACCAGCTGCTGATTTATGATTACTGTGTTATGTTCACTGACACTGATTTGATCTGAATTAAATACTTTTGTAACACGTAGACTTAACTCATTTACTTTACAAGTGCGTGAACCACTTTTCCAAGTTAGCCTTCTCCTAATCTGCCAGTAATTGTGGAACAACCTAATAATTAAAAGAGCGTTTTAAAGTTAGCAACAGAAGTTACCTTAAGGTAAAAATTCTCAACTGAGACTCATAAAGAGTTTCAACTTCACTTATTTTGACAGTAGATTCCAGGAAAATTAGGACCCTGCATAATCAAACAAAAAGTAGTGAGAGCCCTTCAGTTGAGCACCTTTGCCTTAAGAAGAAAAGGACACAAGGCTAAGCTAAGAATTATGTTGAAGTTAAATAATAGGTTGTAGTTAAAAAAATACCATAATAGACGAGATACCACTAAATACTTTAAAGGTTTGTGGAAAAAAGGATTTGAAAGTCAAAGAAGAAGTTGAAGAAACTAGAATAAGATACAGTTGAGAAATAGGAAGCAAATGTTAAAATTACACCCAGGTTTTGAAGGTTTTGTAAAGTTAGAAAACAAGAAAGAACAAAATGCTTAAGAATTAAGGAAATAGAAAAATGGCCAGTGCGAAAAAAAAGTTCAGCACAATCACTGATCATCTGTTTAACAAATAATTTCCTCATTAACCCCCAAAATTTGGCAAAGTTATTGATGATATGTAAAAACATAGTCTTTGGAACCTTCACCCAACAGTAGCCCAAAATGTCCAAAATAAAAAAAAATATTGTAATGTCGTGCCAACATGCTCATGGCATATGTTATCCGCTCATTATAATAAGAAATATCAAACAGGGCATCGTCACAACGGTTTTGTCGTCCAAAACAGAAGAAGACCTCAAATGAAGCTTTTTGGCAATGATTGTTCTCCCTCCCTTCCAGACTGAAACTTTAACCTTGTTTAAATTTGTTAATTTACCAAATGTCATCTCGTGTTCAGAAATAGTCTTTGCCAATTGAAGTTGGCCGAAACATTAAAAACCGGAAAATTGAAGTTTTTCTTTGTTCGTTTTTGACCAATTAGAACTATGGATGTGTTTATGGGGTCTTGATATTCTCTGGGGTTTTAAAGTTAATCATAGACGCGCGGGAATGGCGTTGATCGACAGCGCTCAAAGTCTAAAACAAGGTTTGTAAAAGACGCTTTCTAATCCATGAATAGTTTGTGCACGTTTTATTGTTTTTTGGACAACGCGAGGTCACAAAGTGCTCTGTTTTTTGTTATGATCTGGTTTGACGGTGTTTCATGTAATCTTTTCGTAGATCGTTAATTAGTATTTGATACCCTGTGTTCAGGTACTACTTACTCCCACTTCTATTCCAAGTCACAAACGTTGAGAACAGAAGAACTATTATACTAATCCTCGTCTTCTATTTCTTTTTTTGCAGTCTAAATATTTAATGAGGAGTGGCGTCACCTTGTTTGAATCAGTAGTTTCTCTCGCATTTGTAAATCAAAAATTAGAAATATTTTAATTTGCAAATTTACTTGATCATCGTGTAGCGTGCTCTGAACTTGGTCTTCTTTTGCGTTTCTGATGATTCACAGTACAAATGTAGATCAGAACAGGTAAAAGCTTTCTGTCAATGAAAATAATATCAAACGTTTCTTTACAAAGAAAAAACACTTAGATAATGGTATTCATTTTTTTTTGTTACAGTCGAAATGGATCGCCAGATGCATACAAAGGTGCAATACAAGACACAGACTCGTTTATTACCATGCTGTTGGAGTTCAACGACATGGGCAGCCTTATGAGGCGCGTTATAACGCAAGCACTCACCAATCCACAGGTAAAGACCCTCGGCTCATGTTTTGTAAGACGATTTAATATCACCAACCCTTTCAGATGTACAAGATGCTTACGGACGTACCGCAGTCG
This sequence comes from Sinelater perroti, assembly GCA_036346155.1. Taxonomy (NCBI): domain Eukaryota; kingdom Metazoa; phylum Arthropoda; class Insecta; order Coleoptera; family Elateridae; genus Sinelater; species Sinelater perroti. The sequence goes on from JARFIY010000324.1 coordinate 4,124,798, forward strand.
GCGACGAACTTAGAATACGCACAGTACATGGCGGAATCGAAGCGCATCTACGAAGAGGCCCTCCGGTCTCTCCCCAACCCCGAGCCCATGGACGAGTACAGGGACTGCCCGTCGCTCCAGGAGCACCTCACACATCGAACGTTCCTAGAAGAACTAGTGTTTTGGACAGTTAAGTTTGAGTTCCCGCAAAAAGTGGTGTGCCTGCTGTTGAACATGCTGCCAGATCCAGACTACAAGGTACTTCCTCCGTTTAAGTAAAACGATTTATTATAACTCTTCTTGCAGGAATCTTTAACGAAGGCGTTCGTGCTGCACTACAGCAGAATATCGACCATGTTGGAGCGGTCCTCGGATCCCGATACTTTAAGTAATAGAGTGGTTCATGTCAGCGTGCAGCTATTTTCTAACGAAAGCCTTGCTTTGCGCATGACGGAGCAGCACAACTTGCTCCAAGTTATGGTCGTCAGTCTCAAGTACATGATGAGCAAAATTCTGATACAAAACACACTTCACGGTAACAACATTAGCTAGTTGTAACTAACAACGCGTCTTCTATAAAGTAATTTCAGATCCAGACAAAAATTTTCACTACGTAGTGGACTGCGGGCGGCCGGTAATGAAGGATCATTGCTATTGGCCTTTAGTGTCTGACCTCAACAATGTTTTGTCGCACCGGCCGGTGGCATTGAAATTCATGGCTGACGATACTCTGCTAGAAATGTGGTTTACGTTTTTGTCAATGTTCCAAGGTAATTTTTTAAACCGCAATCCCGAACAAATTCTTTATTTTCTATACTTCAGGGATGAACGTAAACCAGCGGGAGCTTAGCCAGCATGTGGAGTTTGAACCAAATACATACTACGCTGCCTTCAGCGCCGAGCTTGAGGCGAGCGCCTACCCAATGTGGGCTCTCGTTTCTCATCTCGCCGACGAATCGACCGTTTCCCTTACAAGAAGGGTCTTGTCTGCCTGCCTGTCATCTCTGCTGGAGTGGCTTGATGCTATTAATTTTACTAGTCCTAACGTGGTGAGTTGCTAATACTGATGTTCTGTATAATACTACATAGAGCATGTTGAAGGAATTGAAAACAACCCATACAGTTCAGTAAAACGTTTGCAGAAGCGCTTTGCGGCTATTTTTACATTTTTATGTGATTGCGCTATTTATTTTTACCCGAGAGTTGAGCTAAAAAATGTAGCGCACATAATTTGCCTTGAGCACAAGGTTTGTTGGCCAAGAAGCTCATGTTCCACCAGTAAACAGGATATAAAGGGGCCAAAAATACAGCACTAAATTTTCTTCAGATAAGGTCTCTATTATAAAAAGTAGCTATAATACAATTGAACTTGATCCATAAGTAAAAAGTTGTCCAAACGTAATCCAATTGCAGTGTTTTAGCAATCTTGGTTGCGTTTTTAGGAAATATCTCGACTAGAAATACCATTATTGTACAGGATGCTTCATTATAAGTGCACTGGACAAGTATTTTAATTGAATATGCCTTATAGTTTTTATTTATCATAATTGAATTATCAAGGCCCATGCCAAAAATAACAAATTTGTGATTGTGCCATAAACATTTTTTCATATAGTTTTACTGTGGTTACAGGACTGGCCTTAAAGATTATCTGAATAGTCCAATATGTAGCCTTCCAAACGTTCAGCAAATACTTCTTTTATTTGGGATTACCTTGCTACACTGTCAGAACTTTACATGGTAGTTTAGGAAGTTTATTCATCTGGCTACATTATTAAGTTTAATTGAAGGTTATGATGTTTGGAACCATTATTTTTTGGATTGAAGATTCAGATATAAGTGGGAAATGATATGTGAAGGCATTATGAAACATTTTGGAAACGAAATTTGCTGGATTTCTAAATCCAAGCGGTGATTTTTCAATAGGATGGACCTACTATTTGTATTAACAAGATTAATAGAAGCAATATTTTTACCCCTTGTGCTTCTTTGGGGTTATCTGGAGGCTGTTATACATCAAAAAATTGCAGTAGTACTTCCAAAAGTGACCCTATAGTTTATGTTGTAAAAAGTTAACTACCAAAGCCCCAGACTGCGACACCAACGCTTTTGGGAAATTATAGCTCAACTTTGAAGGTTTAGGCCTTTAATAATAAGTTGTCCAAGTCAGCCTCAAAAATAGCTGCTTGGTATAGTTCTCTAATTTCGATTGTCCTTTTCTCTCTCTTTCATTTTACTCATGTGCATGCAAAGGCACTAGAGTACTAGAGCTCTGATGTAGAAGTTCTGCTGTTAGTTTTAAGGGAAGTCTTTTGGTAACAGTTTTGCTTATCTCTGATCAAATGTATCACCTGCATCATGGTATCGTTTTATCCTTCCATCAACGAATAAAGCAATTAAGGAATTCTACTAATCATAATCATCATAGAACAGCGTCATAGAGTCCACTCCAGATTTGGACATACACCTCCTCAAGATTCTTTTACTCAATTTGGTCTTGTGCCTTTCTTGTCCATTGAGTTCCTGTCCTTTTTGCGATATCATCCCTCTAATGTGCTCTCGGCCTTCCTCTATCTCGCTTGCCTCTATAAGGGTCGTCTTTTTACTCCATTGTTCATCATCTCTATGTACAAGGTGGCTTGCCCATCTCCATTTTTGTTTGGCTATTCTCTTTGCTACATCATCCACTTTCGTTCTTTTCCTTGTCCATGGATTGTTTTTCTGTCCAGTAGCCTAATTCTTAACATTCTTCTTTTCATTTTCCTTCAGTTTCTCCATGTTAGTTTTTGTTAATACCCAAATCTCAGAAGCATATGTTAGGATAAGCAGTTCTCGTTGTATGAATACCTTTGTTTTTTGGATTTGCGTGAATGTCCCCTTAAAAATACTTTCGTAGTTTGGCAAAAGTCGACTATACAAGTTGAATTGTTCTATTGATCTCTTTCCACTGCTTGGGTGGGCTCTTTATATGTCAATTTTTGCCCGAGGTATGTGTACTCGTTAGCCAGCTCTGATTATTGTCCATTCAAGAGTAAGTCCTCTCCCATCATTACTATTTGTCATTAGTTTGGTTTTTGCCATATTGATTGTGAGTCTTACCTCCTGTGCGGCTTCTTATAGTTCGACCATTGTTTCAATCTCCTACATTATTCGCAAACAAAATATCTTCAGAGAATCTCAGGTTGAAATACTCGCCGTTTAATATGTATCCCTTTTGTACTCCACTGAAGTTTTTTGAAGACATCCTTCAGTAAGTTTGTGAGTAATTTAGGGGAGAGAGGGTCACTTTATCTTACTCCTCGCTTGCTCATGATAGGTTTTGCTACTAATAATAAAATAATGTTTATAGGTCTGAGTAGCATGTGGTACTTCTACACCAGTAATTTGTTTCTGCAAAATTTTAACAAATTTGGTGACTCGGTATGCTGAACGTTTGCTTGTGAAATCTTGGTTCCCTCAATTTTATTATTGTATGGAAGGTATCAATGCACAGACATTAGATAGAATCTTTCCTATAAGCAGTTTTCTCGGCAATAAAAAACTTCACTTTTTATTGATATTTATAATCTGGAGTTTTATTGTACCCAATATTTCTGTTTCACTGTTTTTATTGCATTGTCTTTTGTTTATCTTAAATGAATTAAGAATTGTTGATCTTTGTAGCTTCATATAAGAATTACAATAAACCACTGTTCTACCATAAGTTATTTTAATGATAAAGAATAAATAAAAGGTGCTGGAGTTAGTATTTTTGACATGTGGAAAGAATTGCCTACTTTGGCTAACTTTAATAATATTGGTAAACACTAGATGGTATTTTTGATCGAAGGCCACACATTCAAGCCATGTTGCTAAACAAGAATTGACTGAAGTGACGGTTGAAATTCTTCCTCTTCCTTCGTATTTTCTTGATTTAACTTTTTCGAATGATTATTTATTCCTCAAACTTTCTTAGCTGAGCAAAACAGATTATGTACAGCATTTTGAGGGTACCTTAGAAACCCATTTCCACAAAGGACATGTGAACCTGGAGAAACTTTAGGATAAGTGCGTTGAACTTTGCTTATGTTTAAAAATTTCATAAAACTCAGATTGTTATCTTTAATATCAAATTAAGTTACTCCTTGAATCACCTATTGATAACAAGAGAGAACGTTAAACGAGTTTTTTTTAAATTGCATTGCTTTTTCCACCCCTCAAAGAGCATTTCAATGTGTTAACAAAGTGATCTGATATATCAGAACCCTAACAACTCAACAAAGAAAACATTTCAAAAAAGTGTCTAAAATTTGCCACAGATGTTGGTTGTGAGGTTTGCTCCTATTGCTTGATATGATGATTAACAAGATAATGTCTTATTATTGTACTTTCAATTATTTTTCAATTTTTACTCTTTATTTCCCATTCCTTATTTGACAACAAGCCTTTAGCAGACACATTGGAACGGGAAGAAAGCAAGAAAATTGAAAAACAAAAGGAATCTGTCATTAGCACAGTGAATCAAACGGTATTTTATCAATAGAAGACAATTTGAAATATGAAAGATAATATTGTGATGGGGAGTAAAGGAACAGAAATCAAGACAATGGTTGTGCAGCTTTTTTATTTAAACCAACAATTAAAACAAAAGCGAAATTACTGTAAAAAATTAAAATTAAGTACTTTGAGGCTTTCAAGATGTGACTTCAACTAACTAAAACAACATGATGGTCTCAGATTATGGGACAATAAAAAATATTAATAAAAGAGAAACTGACAATTTAATACATTATGGACAATATCTTTTAAACCAATGAGAATAGAATATTTTGCTGAATAACACCAAATAAAACAAATGTTCATTTGAAGGGGAGGGTATACATGAGTGAAAATGTATTTAGAAATGGAAAAGAATCTCGATTGTGATAGGTAGCAAAGCTATAATTGTTTAAAGAGACTGGCGGCACAAAAAGAAACAAGTGATTAAAGAGATTAGTTACTAAACAAAATACTTAAGTCGGTGTTGATAACTTGGAAAATAACATTTTGGTAAGGGGGTCTGATACTTTGAATTCTGTTATATTAAAGTTTTAATGTATCCAATAAAAACATTAGGAAAAATAATTAAGATCCACTCTTTTCTTACAGAGTGATAGTGTGCAAGTTTCGTTTCATCTGCCTCTACATCGGTACCTTGCTGTCTTCCTGTGCCAAGCCGTAGCCAAACAAGGACTGACACTGAACGAGATCCTGCCCAATGCAGACACACTCCATCTGCTCATGATGCATCCGCTTAGAGTTCAAGTAAGTCTTTTGTTTTCTTTCGCTTCTAAACAGATAGAAAGTTGTCTTATTGCAATTTTTTAGAAGTTTTTTATACTCCTATTGGACATGAGCGTTTTTATATATAAAGTTCTAAATGACTTTTATTAATATATTGACAGCCTAAAAGGTTGATCCCCCATTCAGTTCCCTGTTTAACTCAAGAATGATGTTATTACATTGATGGTTACATTATGTCCGACAAAAATTTTTAAATGTTATTTTTATTAATAGTTACATAAATAATATTTGTAGGTCGGATCATAGCACCATATTACTTCGCATTTGACGGTTGTTTTGTACAACAATAGTATTTTATACTCAACAAAATAGAAGTGAAAGCTGCAGTATATAATAATCAAATCTAGGTTTCCTTTTGAAAACTATAATGAATATATACTTTCTCATGCTGCACTTTTTAGAGGATTTTAAAGAAGTCTAGTTTTCTTGTCAAGCAAGATGGAACTGTCAGTTTTACTAAGTCACAGAAGTTGCCATATTTCCTGACAGATGGTATTCTTTAACTCATCAAGTATGTGCCAACAATGGACAAAGGCTGTTTAAAATCCCCTAAAGCAAGATGATCAAGTCAAATTGTTTAATCAGTAATTGAAACATTACAAACTAACCCTAGGAGTAGACCATACTTGTGCTGTATATGTGGTTGAATCATTCTTTGAGAATCACTATTTGTTGTGCCTGCAGCTCTGGCATGAAGAAATTTCTTGACATACTACCATAAATGCATATTCATTGTGATCTTTAAAAGAGTAGAGGCCGATAATTTCATACAGTCTCACACTACAACTTTCACAACAGAGATTTTTATCTGCTTATTGTCGAAATCGTGAAAATAAAAAATTATTTCATTTCATATCAGCAGATGCTGGAAAATATTGGGTTACTGGTTATGTGCCAATATGTTGACACAAATGGCTGTTGTCCTTGTCCTTGTTGATGACTCTTAACTTTAGAACCAACTGGAGTTTGTAAGAATGGAATTTTAAATTCTTCATCAAGCAGTCCAATGATCTTTATGATATGTGTGAACCTTTTGCGTGGCTGTACTAGTGCTACACAAATTTTCTTCATAATCTGTTAGGTTCTACCATTTCAAGTATTGTGTTTTGGTACAGGAGTATGGAGGTCTTAATTATTGCGTTGTAGTGGATCTCTTTGATCTCTTTCAATAAACGCTTCTACTATCCCAATCCTTAACTGCTTTGGTCAATATTCCACGGTACACTAAATGTCGGCCTTGAATCTACTTATATAGGTGTTAGCGTCACGCTCTTAATTGATAGATATAATCAGAGCCAATCTGTAACTGTATTAAAGTGGGTGATGATTACCTTGAAAAAGATTTACTAATTCAAGATTATTTTTTGAGTTGTACCGAGCTGTACCTCACTAAGTTTGTATTGTAAGTATATATGTATATAGTACTAGATCTCCTAGTTGAAGCATAGGGTTTTAATAAGAGTTTTCCAACTGATTATCAAGTAAGTCTGCAAAGTGCATCAGATTCCTTGTGTCCTGCTGCATGCCTTTTCGAGACTTGTATTTAGTAACGTATTAAAAATCAGTAGTTATGTCTTTATAGGTTACTTGGCAGGTGGCGCCTCTGTAGAGTTCTTGAATTAGTTTGTTGATTTTTTTCTGAGAGATTTCTATATTACCACATATTTAACGCAGTCAAATGCCCTTTCAAATTCTATAAATGATATATATAACGTTGATCACTCTACTGATTGTTCGCGAAGATTTTTAGTGTATTTATGTGGTTCAGTGGAAACCAGCCAGATTTCTACTGAGATAGGGATCTATTATGCTCATTAATTTTTAAACTAAATGAGCTCAGGATCTTAAAAATTGTATTCAGCAGTGTTATACTGTGCCAATTTGAACAATTTGTAGAATTTCCTTTTTCGGGAGTGGTATTGTATTTCCTTCCTTCCTTCCATTTCTTGGGATTGATGTCTGTTTCTCAAATTTATAAAAGAAAGGCGTGGATCAGTTCCGAATGGGATGAGGTGCATCTGAGAGTTTATTTGGCAAGTTATTAGGACCAGCGGCTGTTCTTTTTGAGTTGACTTATTACCTCCTGGATTTCCTTTTTACTGGGTGGCTTAGTGTTAATTGGTAGATTCTTTGTTTTATATGTCGTCTTCATTTTCTTCGTAATTAGCATTCATACCCAGCATTTCTTCAAAATAATCTTTCCAGCGTTTTATTTGTTGCTTTGAGGATGAGTTTGGTTTTCGTAATCTTGATTTTATTGTGAGTTTGTTTTGATGTTTGTTGCTGAGTTGTTTAGTTATACTATATAATCTTCTCATGCTAGTGTTCTTGTAGTATTTTTGGTTTGAAATGTGAGTGTATTGATTTAGGTTCTTTTGTCGTTTTTAAATTTGTAAAGCTGCTTCTTGTCTTTTTTATCATCTTCATTATTAGTCGTGTTTATTTATGCTTTAATCCTCTTTTGTTTTCTTTTCTTTTTCATTCTTTCCCAGTTAGTTTTAGAAATTCTGTCTCATTTTTCCATTCTGAATAACTACATTCAAAGTTTGTTCTGAACGTTTGTTTGTATTCTCTTGCTCCCAACTACGTTTCGAGTTTCTTTGGCACATTTTTAGGATTTTTAATTACTGTCAGTTTAATTTTATTTATTGCCTATATCTTCACCTCTTTTGCTAACAACATTCACTAGTGAGCTTCATCGTTAAGCTGTTGTCTGTTAGGTTCTCAGTTCTCTCATCAGATGTAACTCATCTAATCTTATAGAAATTATGCTTTCGATCACTGGATTGTGAGTTTTTACAAAGTTTGATAACATTTCACCATTTGTCCCAACCCGTGTTGTTCTGTTATGCTTTCTAGGTTTATGTTATTGAAACCGCTTTTGATATGTTGATCTCCCATGACAATGGATATATTGCTGATGATATATTTTCGAAAGTTGTTATTAGAGAAAGGTTCATTTGGAGCATAACTGAGCTTTCTGTAATGACTATAGAATCTTGCTGATATGGGCCTCCATAATACCAACGTTATTTGCATATGATTCATCCAATTCCTTTCCACTAAAAATGAGAAATTCTCCATGTGAGGCCTCATATTCTCCTTTCCCATTCCACCGTGTTTGTACCAGCTCTAAAATGTTAGTTGTATGCATCATGTTCATTGATGGCTTGTGCTGATCTAGTTGATTCATAAATTGTACGTATATGCTGAGTTCCAAAACGTAGCCTTTGTTTTGGGGTTACCAAATTCTATTAAATCCATCTGGTTTTCTATCTTTAAAGTTTCAACCATATGAGTAGTAACCCATAGTGACCTAGATAGGTATTGAGGCTGCCAGTGCTACTTCAGGAATCTCTGGGAATACAATATTTCCTTCATGCTTTGATGTTGAGGTTATACCGCTTATACTCGGTTACCAGAGCCTCGTTAGCCGTAATACCGGGGTCTATCGTGATAAGGTGAGGTTATTTGAGACACTAACCTACCACATTTGTTGTAGATATTGATTTGAAACCCGTGTTAAAATATACTCTTTAAGGATGGTTAAAAATTTACTAACTGGTGGTTTGTTATTTCCCAATCGCATCCAAATGAAGGTCGAAGTTGGGAAAAGTGCAAATTCTCAGTTTTTCGGATGGTATGTTGCTAATGATAAAGAAGAGGCTATTCTGACTTCCGATAGTTTGTAGCCAGTACAGCAGTCAATTTTTCAGTGTAGTTAGACCTATTTATATACAGAATGGTCATATTTGAGACTGCGCTAGATATAAAAAAATGCGTATATGGGGTGTGCTAAAAAATTGATATGGGCATCCTGTTTTATCTTTTAAACCGCAATAGATGCAGTATCAATTGGTAACATGGTTCTGAATATCTGCTAACAGTCTAAAGTTGCTTTACATAATGTACAGGATGTTCACAAAAAGGTTTTCCTTGAAACTACTAAATAGCTTTAACCAAATATGCATATCGAATGTGGGAAAATATCAATATAGTAAATCTTATTGTTCCGATTCGCAATCGTTACATATTACGTCTTCCATCATTTTATAATATTCTCTGCATAATATAAGTTGTTTACAAAATTATCAGCTTTATAACCGTACTAGAGAGAAAGATACGACGTTTACCACATTGTAATTTATATTGAATATAAAATGTACCATATAAATATACAGGGTATGCCAGAATTGCGTTAAGAAAAAAGAATAGCTATTAGAAAAATCAATTTTTTTCAGTTAATTTCGATGCAAAGAAAATATATAAAGCACTTGTGAATATTTAAGGATCCTCGTTTGTGTTTGAGAAATATACGGGCGTGCTTTGGACTCGGAGATATTTAAGTACCCGTGCGTGAGATTACCTGCGGTATGCAGCCGTATCTACATTCGTCGAGGTGTAGGCACAAGATACGTGTTTATTTCTTGCAATTCCAGTGTAATACAATCCTTATCTCCAGCGCAGCGCAAAACTGGATGTACAAAATATAATTATTACTATTACTAACATTGTATACAAAGTGCGCGTCGAAATATATTTTCCGTGGGAAACTTTCATTGGGCCGCTAAATAAGCCCGCTATATTAAGACCAGAGTTACGGGTGAAGCTATTAACGCGTCACACATATAAACAGCTGATATTTACTATCATCCATAAACAAATGTTAAAAATATTAATATACTTCAACCTGGTAAATCCCAATGAACACTACCGAATATTATCATCTATAGAGAAGATAGTGATACTGCACATCCGGATGTAATAAAATATGAAAACACTTCCAGCGAGTGAAATGAACAAAAATAAAAAACGATTTCTGATCTCGCCTTACAACAAGCGATATATATTTAACAATGGCATGCTACTCACCTAAAATAATTTTAATGGAATGCAGACACTAGTCAGACGCATCTCAATCACAGAAGTTGAATAAAGCAGCTCAAAAACCTAAGATGGCACCAATATTTTTACAAAATGGAACAAATTATTACCAAAATACTACTCGCAAAGGCAAAGAACGTCGTATTAACTACTGGAAGTTATTCCAAGTTAACAAATCGAAATACACTGCTGCGCTGTATTATAACAGTGGAACTAAAAACTGTCAACTAATTGGACATAAAATTACTGTCCTCCACCTACATCACTGAATAAAATGACTGTCAACTGTGAAGGGGGGACCACCGCAAATTACAGAGGGTCTGCTTGTATAAAACAGTATAACAGTAGGTTACTATATCCGATGATAAGATTATCCAATCCTAATGCTTTATTAGAGGAAGACATCTAGTGCAACCTATGCTGCACAATTCTAAAAAATCCTTCTACTCCCAAACTATATAAGTGCCCCTAAACATCAATGATGGTGCCTCCGACACAAAATCTTATCTGTCCCAAACAATATCCAACCAGCCATAGCAATGTTCACTTCATACCCTCAGCGGATCAAAAACATCGTATTTTTAATCGCATCTCGTCCAAAATGAAATTTCCAAAATTTCACTATACCTCATCTTTACGAAAGACAGAGAAAACGCATTTAGATGGGGAGGATCTGTAGTAATTGCAAAACAAAACTTTACTGTCACTCCATATACTAAATTCACCGTGAAAGACAAAACTACACCAAGAAGTAGTTCTTGTTATAAGCCACCAAAAACATTTGTAAAACTTGTAGAAGAAGAACACCAATACACCAACACACGCTCTTAGTAAATGACCTGAAGCGTAAACATCTAGCATGAAGCTAGCAGAACTAGTTAGTCGAATGGGGAAATAAAAAAAGAAGTAAAATTGACAAAGTAGAAATGTAAAAACTACTCAAAAATAGAAATAATGACATTTGTATTATGTACAAAGGGCAACGGATAAAATTAAAGAAATTGTAAAATAAGTGAAAAGACAAGATAGCCACGAAAACCAAAAATTATTTGCTAAAGTGTTAAAAACAATTATAAATGTAAAGTACAGAAATAGATTGTAAAATTAAAAGACAAAAACATGAGGTGCTGGAAGGAACACTTCGAAGAAATACTAAGTACAGTTCAAATGGCTACATCAAATGATGAGAAAGAAAAGAAAATAAGAAATATATTGGTCAATGACCAACAAGCAATACAACTAGCAGAAGTACGAGATATGGTAAAAAAGAAGATAAGCAGCAGGGCATGGTGGAATAACGTATGAGATGATAATAAATTTAGGAGACAAAGGCTGGAAGTAATAATAATCTGTACAATAAGTGTGCAGGAAAGAAATGATACTAATGGACTAGGAACGGGGAGCAATATATATAAAAAAGGAGACAGTAGAATTCAAACTGTAGAGGGCAGGGCTCACCGTACTGAGTGTAATGGCCAAAATATGTGAAAGAATAATAGAAAAAAGACTAAAATCGGTAACAGAAGAACAACAAGTAGAATCGGGAAAAGTGGAGGAGTACGAGACCTCATTTGTACAATAAAACAGCTGATTTATTGATATTTAAAAAGTATTTGATAGTATAACCAGAGAAATAATATGGAAGGGCTTAAGAAAAGAGAAATAGAAAAAAGTAGAAGAAATACATATAAATGGTAAAAATTAAGCAGAAGTAATAGGCAGGATAAAAAATACAAAAAAGCTGTTTTATGCGCTAAGTAATTCATTCATAAGAAGGAAAGCAGTGACGAAAGACGAAAATAATTATATAAAAACATTCAAACCCATGGATGTGAAAGCTGGAACATAACTAAGCAGATGGAAAATAAAATACAGGCTATAGATGTAAATACCTGAGAGCAGTTAAAAGGACCGCGAAAAGAGACAGAATCCGCAATAAAGTAATAAGAGGAACGAAAAGTGAAACCGATTTTTAAAAATGTAGAAAGATAACTGCTAAAAAAATAATTTTAAACTAAAAAGCATGCACTTATCGCATTTATTATGTGGTGCGGGCCTTTGATAGACTCTAGACTAAAAGACTGATATGAAAGATAATGAAAATGAGCATGTCTACGTATCTATTGCAAATAGTTGCATCATTTTTGATTGATAGGACGTTTCAGATAGGAGTTAATTGAAGTAACACTTCCACTAGTCATGTATGAGCAAGCGTCCCCCAAGGTTCAATATTAGGCCCCATCTTATTTAACATATTCAAGAATGCCACTTTTATAATCCCCTGAGTAGATTTAGCCATGTATATAGATGATCCAGCTATAATCACTGAAGATAAAGGTATCTGCAATGCATTGAACAAACTTCAGGATAGTGTTAATGATGAACAGTAAATGGCGAAAAATGTGACTTCAACATCTTTTTAAAGTACAACAATACAAACTTTTTTGTTTTTAAGAAGGTAATCAACCACTTTGGCTATTCGTGTTATTCGGTGACGTTTATGCGGCATTTCTATTAGTTTTTTCGAACAATTAAAACAGTTTATAACTTTTCGTCTATCATTTTGTATTATTGGTACAAAAATACCGTTTTTCTTTGGAATGGCTCTCCATTTTGGATGTTGGTTATGAGCATAGCTATTATTATCTTCTGCTTGGAAAGCTGAAGTTGTAGTTAAGGAAAAGCATTTCCTCCAGATTGTGCAGGCCGGATATTCTTCTGCTTCCTAATTCTTTCTTGTTTTACAGAATTAGTTGTATTATGCCATATATATTATGGTTTCTCACAGTACGGCTGAGATATTTAAGTTTGCGGTACTTCACCTTTGTAGTGATCTCACATAAGGAAGAACTATAAATTTTGGTCTTAGTGTTAAACTACGGCTTGTGAAAAAGTTGCCCATATTTTTAAAGGCTGCTCTTGTTTTATCTAAACTGAGTTGATACTCGTGTCCAAGTAGTTATATTTGGTACCAAACGTCATCTACGCCTTAATCAATCCAAAAAATCAGCAGTTGCTGAACATGCTTTGGAAAATCGTGACCACGAGATAGAATTTGGGCAAACACGAGTTTTAACCACTTGTAGGGATTATTACCCGACATTATATGGAGAAGCGGTGAAGATTTATAAATATAAAAATAATTTTCACAGGGACGACGTATTCAATTTATCTAAACCGCGATACGGTGAAAGAGCTAGTGACGTCAGAAAACGCCAAAATATTACCTGCAACGACCAGATTGGCGTCAGCAGTTAGCCCGATTACATTATTTACCATCCCGGTGACGTCAACAACGACCCCCCCCCCCAACATTTCTACCACACTTACACGAGTATAAAAGCGAAAACGCACGGAACAGACAGTTAATTTTTAGAAGATTTTCTTCTGCCGCAGTTGTGGATGAAACATCAAGAGTTTCTGAACTCCGACCACACGATGCACCATAACACCGACCGTGAAAGCCTTCGCATCTAGATTATTCATTTATTTCTCTTCATCAGACATTACAAAATACAAAATTATATTGTACTAATTTTACTAAGGAAGGTGGGCAGTTTTTTGATGCTGCTATCGTAAAATGGAAATTGTTGAGACCAGTCAGTCGCGTGTCAAATATGTCTTCCAAGTACTTCTTTTTTAGTGGTCCAAACAAATAATGACAAAGTCTGGGCTGTAAAAAGGGTATTCTAGTGTAGTCCAGAACAAATTCATAGAAAAAAATCAATATACAAGAGCTTTGACTGGTGCAGATTCTTTCTTCCTTTAGCACTCCATTCTGACTTGAATTCCAGAGTGTAGTGGTGTGCTAAGTTTCATTGCAGGTGAGTCTCCGTTACAAAAAATACTTTTTTCTTCAGCCTAGTACCGTTGTCAATAGTCATTTGCACTCGTCGAGACGCTGCTGTTTTGATTTTCAGTGAGAAAAATAGAAACCTAACTTAGAGGCACTTTTCGAAACATAAGTCATTATTGACTACTTGAACACCATCATAGTATATTTCGACCTCGAAAGCAATTTTAGCAACCACCATAAATCGCCGGTTATTCCTTAAAAGACGGCGAACAATGCGATTATCCCCTCCGATTACCCTGATCATTAATCGAGGTTAATAACCTTTTTGCTCAACTGTTTCTCGTTCTCTCAGAAATTGTTTATATTACGCGTATACTTAAGTCTTCTTAAGTATGTTATCTTTGAATTGGGCCTTAAGTCTTTTCAAAACCGGATGGTTAAGAGATTTGAAACTGTGTTTGGTTAAATAGCTGATCAATCCAACATAATACATATTTCCTTGAGGATCTGTTTATGTTATATGTATTTATTAGTGGACTAAAAATCTTCTGAAGGTTTCTTCTTGCCCATTCCTAACTCAAAATAATCTAGAAAATTTAAAATTTTGTTTTAGCTGATCAAACCAAATCCTCTTTTATACTCGGTAGTGACAACCTCAAATACTGCATAGTTCAGTGACAACTTTAAAAAGCTGTATCCATCATCAAATATTCGATAATAAATCAAAGAAAAACGAGAAATATTAAGTGTACAAATTAGTGTTATATCATTTATTTAAAATGATTTTGCAATACCAATACAACAAAATTATAAAACCAAAATATATAGCCGATAACAGTCTCGTAAGTGCCTGACAAGCAACACAATAAGCACTGCTTGGTCTTTATATGAGGGGAACGTACTGAGTCTACAGCACATGTAAAATTGACGAACGTTACGGACAATAAAAAAAAGTTAGAAGTCGACGATTTGAGAAGCTATTGGCTGAAAATCGTAGACAGATCCAAGCAAAATCAGCAAAAACTGGGCAAAATTCAAAAAGATGGTCGTGGAATTCCGCGTGTGATCACTGCTAACAACAAAAGTGGGATAGCGCAACATGCCTTTGTCTTTGGATTATAAATAAAATTCAGATCAACATGTGAGATTTGAAATTTCGATAAAGGCAATTATAGAAACACTATACAGGGTAACCAAACAAGTTTTATTTTCCAACTTGGAGTAGATTCGAAACGATAAAGTGAATAGAGCCTTGTGTTACTGCACAATCTAATGCAGTTACGACGTTTTCAAAATAAGAAAAGCAGAGTTGGATAAATATTGAGTGTGTGGGGGCAGAGATTAGATATAGTGTTAAGCTCTTCAGAAGATTTGCTGAGAATTCACGTTGTCTTACAGAATAACAGGAAGCTAAGTACAAACCTTCAAGAAAAGGTGCAAAGATATGGCAGACATGCTTCGACTAGATTGATTGAATGAAGAAGTACAAGTAGTTTTATGTTACTAGAAATACCATATAATTTGTGTCAGCTTGATAGACTAATTGGTTTATACAACTCTACTTCAGGAGATCATCCCATTTCAATTATGAATGTAACAGTCACTATTAAAGCTACTAATGGGTTTTATATACTAAAAAAATTTTTTTTTAAAACGTGCACCGGTAACATAGGTAGTACAAACCACTCCATTACGTTCCTTCATTGTAAACACCAGCGAGGTCTTTCACCTTTTGCCACATCTGTGGAAGTCACAGAAATTAAAAACAAATTGTAATTACAAAAATTGAGTCGGGGGATTACGGAGGAGATTGTCAAATACCACTTTTCTAACAAGTTGGTAAGGTGGACGTTTTTGCCGCATGGTTAGGCGCAGATGCTCAAGGAAGCGTTGATAGTATGTTGCGTTGACAATTTCATCTGCAGATACAATGTAACTAACGACACCACCATCAACATAACTTTCACCCTAGCAGGTTCCTGTGGACATTGTTTTAGAGGCTTCGATTTTGGTAATGTCCTTATTTGATGGCCACTTTAATTCGAACCATAGCTCTTTTCGATAGTAATAATATATTGCAGAAATCCACCTTCTCCATTGTAGTATCTATCAGTTACTGCGAATTGGTGGCATTTCTGTACTTCTGTGAAATTTTGAGGAACTCATCATACCATGATTTTTCTCGTGTAGTTTTCTACAGGATATGTCGCATTATGTGATGACAGTTATATGGATCGTTCTCGGAGAGTTCAGCGACTGTTGAAAGGAAACCCCTTATCTCGTTTTACATCCTGACCCAATCAAATTTTTACCACGGACCATCTAGACGTTTGCTTTAACCGTACACAGTAACAGCACATCTTGCTGCAGATTTCTTTTAGTACTTCATACATCTACATTGGTGCCGTAAACCCTAAACCCTAGCTAACAAGTCTGCAGTACGAAATATTTAGTTTGCAATAAATGATAAATCCAAAACATAATGAACCGGCAGTACTGCAAGCTTAATATTTCATGCAATAGATGACGAACGCAAACTCTTGTAGACTAGTTTAAGGTACACTAATTGACGCTCATTCCAAGTAATACAATCCACTACCCACAAACGCATGCGCATGAGTGATCTCGTCTCAAAGGCGGTGCCATTATTAAAGTTGAAATCCACATACTTTATCGTGTGATTATACATTTCAAAACCTAAATATTTAAAAAAAAAAGAAAATGTTCATTTGTGGCTATTGTAGATAAGGAAATTCTGAACACTAGAAGCTACAAAAAAGTGGCCCAAATAATAAAAGGA
Source organism: Sinelater perroti (assembly GCA_036346155.1). Lineage (NCBI taxonomy): Eukaryota > Metazoa > Arthropoda > Insecta > Coleoptera > Elateridae > Sinelater > Sinelater perroti. The sequence continues at coordinate 4,141,579 of JARFIY010000324.1, forward strand.
AGACGAAGAAAACAAGAAAGTGACAAATTATAGACAAAAAATTGAAAAAAGATGTAGAAGAAATCCGGAGTGGACTTCAAAGAAAGATAATAATTGTCATAAAACAAAGATGCAAAAATGCTCTAGAAGCTAGTAGTTATGTTGGGCTAAAATAAACGATTTCTTAGAAAGAGAATCAATGGAAGAACAATTTTCATTAAATGGATAGAAATTGAAAATTTCAAACTATCCGACGAATTGAAAGTAATTCAATAACAAGGGCACACCACAATAGTATGGTTGTAGAAAATTTAAAGATATGTAATTTCTCTGTGAAGCCGATTAGTGGGTTAAAGTCTTACAGTAGATCAAAAAAGATATCGAGTGCGGCCATCCGAAGTACATTTGCAGTGGTTAACTTTGGTTGCCCGGACACTCTGGATTAAACATGGGTTCACTATTTAAATCCGGAGGTCGTCTTGGCCCAAATTATGAAGAGGATGTCACCTCAAAAAGGTTATAAGCGTAGATGCAAGGCACTAGAGCACTCTTGAAGGCGACTACCTAATATTATCAACGTCTTTAAAGGTACTTACTACTTCTCAGACATTATTCATTCTCATCCTGAATAATATGGAAGAGAATTTTAGGATATAGAAATGGGTAGCATCAATGGTGGCCATTTATTTGTATATTAGAAGCAACTTGACCTATTTTAGACTTTAGGGAACTTAACATGGGTCTGCCATTTCTGTGGGTTGGTGTATTACCTTCGTGGAATTGTGATTACAATCAGTTGACTCGTTTTCAAACTGCACTTCATAGTCGGCAGATTTTGATTATTATTTTATTAAATAATTTAAGTTACAAAACAAAATCACAGGATAACATAATGGTTGTTGACATAAATCTAGGCACTGTTATCTAAAACTACGTTATCAGAAGTCGCACTATATAATATAAACAAAGTTCAATGAAGTTAGCCTGCAATTCGCTTATGGGAGCCTACAAGACACAGCAGGACTTGAAGCCCAGTTATTTATTTACTTCCACTTCCCCCTCAAAGACCGGGTTTTGTACGTGCGGAGCAAAATCGTATGTGATTATCTTGGGCGCAATGAAGCCGCCGAAGTTTCTTCTCCCCTTGTGGTAGATCCCAGCGCCCCCTAGCGGCACCGGCAGCATGGACTCCACAGGCTGCGCGTCCAAAAATGGCACCGTCGTTTGGGCAGCATCTCGGTCGATGTCGGTGTGAGTGAACTCAATGTATTGGTCAGAGTTCGAGTCTGGTACAGATGGAGCGAGCGACCGGATTGGTACATCTGGGTTGTTTAGATGCAGCTGCCTCCTAAAATTAATTCATTTATTATAATCTCATTAAATCTTCAATTAAGCTAGTCCCAAAGACGCTTATGGTTACTTACAAATGAACCGGTGTAATCAGTCCTTTTTTACTATAATCAACAAAGCGTTTGTAAGAAAAGTGCTTTGTTAGAGAAGAGCGAAATAAAATTCAAATTGTATTACCTTGGATTTTTAAACGAAGCGTCCGTGTTGCTGTTGTCTTTCCAAATGCTCCTTTCTATCGGTTCTATTAATTGTCCTGTTTCAAAGTCGAATGGGGTTATGAAAATTTCGAGATTCAAGTGCGATCCTATTTTCTTGAAACGTATTCCTAAGGATAAACATATCAATTGTTATTTCAGTGTCTATGAATGTGATTTGTTTTACCCGTCACTAAGTGGCCTGGATCAGTTTCAAGATCATCTAAGTCGATACTGCGGTGCTCCCATGTTAATGTATGATAATCTTGCCCGTTGAATATATTTCTGTCCGTTATCTTATAGTCCTCTACAGGAGCCCACCTGACAGTAGACACATCGATGTTGCCTCGTGGCATCAGCTTGCCTTCTTGAATCTGCAGGTGAATGATCCTGTTCCTTTTGACGAACCGCAACCCAGTCACGACTCTGTAATTCAGAATTACAGCATTTGCTTTAATAAGAGGAAAATGTTCTCACCTGTTGTTCTCAATATCTGCTATAACGGATCTCATGTTGAAATATCTGTCGGAATACATTCCCTGTTCGTCGCACAGGCAGAAGCAATAGGAGCAATGCCAGAACAACCACCGCCACCAACTGTCCACCTTAACCGTTCCCTTTTGGCATCCCTGCTTGCGTCCTAGTATACGTCCGTTTTCGTATTCGATATATTCATAGCGGCGTCCGCTGAATGAATCCTTTAAAGAGTTGATGTTAACCATGCTAGTGCTAGAGTTTAAGAAGACACTTACCGCCGGACAGACCCACATGTCGGAATCGACAAACCGGCAGTTTATTATTTTGCCATTGCATCTCCTTTGCTGTCGGCAATAGAGATTCTTGTAGCAGTTATGACTTTTGGTGTACGTGTACTCGGAGCAGGTTTCGCGACACGTGCCCTCTGGGTTGAGGTCGATTTCGTTTTGGACGTATCCCTGCAGCAGTTGCGTTACTTCCAAATAGGTTTCATCTAAAGCAGTAGGGTTTGCCTGTGTTGGTCAGAATATTGGTTTTTGGAAACTTACTCTTGACGTGCTTTTTGGGGTCACATTTCCACAAACCTCTGGTGCCCCCTCCATAACAGACTTTATGTTCTCAATAGTGGTGCTTGTTCTCTCTTCGTAGCGCGTTCGCATGGTTTGTGCTTCTCTTGTGAAATTACCTTAAAGAATAAGATACGTACAAGCCGATCATAAAAGTTTCTATTATCCTTTACCTTTATTGTAAAGCTTCAGCAACATGTAGGAAAACTGCATCATCATGTACCCTTTCAGCTCGGTCAATGCAATGGCGTTGTAGAGGTTGTAGAGGACCTGCTGGGGGGACTGGTTGGTGGTGCACTGCATGTCGCCCTCCACCTCCTGAAACAAAAGCTACAATTAGTACCCTAAAAAAGCAAGAACCTGTCGCGTCAAGGGTTTTCTAAGGTAGCGCCGCTTTACCTTCAGCGCCTCCTGGAACAGCTTCTCCTTGATTATGAACTGCGTTATGCGGTCTTCGGATTGCACGACTGGGGATTGGTTGTCGTTGAGGACTGTTTCGGCCAGGTCGGCCCAAGCCTGTGGGGGTGAAGGCACCCTGCCTGGCGCCGTCTGCAAGTTCTGGAACCGCCTGAAGCTCTCGTACAAAGCGTACAGCGCACGCAGCTCGGAGTACGTTCGAGCCCATATCCACACGCTCTCGAGCGCATCTAGGCCGTGAGTAACGTCTTGCGGGAATTCCTTCAAGGTTACCGATTAGTGCAGAAGGTAGAAGAGAGTTCAAGTTTCGAACTGTCTACCTTGTAGATCCTGTCCCCAAAATCTTGGAATTTCTTGATAAGCCGCACCTCCGGGGCGTTTTCTGCTTGTCGGACTCCCGAATGAAGTTGTCTTCCTGGCCGGCGACGTGGCTCCAAAGCTCACCTTCCAGCACCAGGAAGTCCTGGCGCAGCTGATCCACCGCAGTCGGGCCAGGGCCGAGCTTGCGGCCATTCACGCAAGTCAGAGCCGCAACCATTAGGTACAGGTAGAACTTTAACTGTGACATTGTTTGGTCTTCGGATAACTCTTCTCTACATTTACCCAATCTGGACGCGAATAAAGAAATTTTAACTATCTAGCAAGGTTCAGTTGACCTTGAATGCTTCAAGGGGATTAGTTCACCCCAACCATAAACAAGCGACTTGGTCATTCGGGTATCTAAACGATTGTGGGTTGACTCACTGAGCCAGCTGCATATCCCGTGTACAACGCACATTTCTGCTTACCTTCGACTTATATTTTATGTTCGAGAGCGTCACGGTTTCCGGTTGAAATGCTATTGCCAGTTTCTACAGTGTTCTGTAGCGAATTATGTAAACCAAGCAGTCGCGTGCGTGCACGACAGTTGACATGTGTAAAGAAATCGGTAGCAGAAATTTCTTAACGTGGAAAATTTTATAATTATATCCGGAAACACTGGAATTTTATAGGGTAGTAAGAAATGAACGATGTCTGAATGTCTAAAATAGTGGAATGACGGAATGAATTGCAGCAGCTCCAATTAAGTCAATTTGGAAATCGCGGAATTGAAAAAGCCTACTGTTAGGCTTCAAGGTTCTGTGCAACGTCATTTTGAACAGCTACAAATTTAGCGAATTTGGAAGAATTTAGGGGCTCCCCCGTTCTAATAGTCACCAAAAGCCTCCCTAAAAATTTCACCTCACCTTGAAGCGATCCGGCCAAAACAAACAACGCTTGAACCTTTGGTTACCTATGCTGGGTCCATTCGCACCCACCAAATTAGCACACCTTCGTTATCCGATTGCTCGGTCGAATTCACAGTTAGCTTGCTGACGCGCGCGCTATTGCCTTGGAGGAATTTCCACCGAGCGCTTGGTGCTCGACAAACACCGAACTTTGGCTTTTGTTCAACTTCCGCCGCCACACAGAGCACGACGCACCTTCAACGTGGGGCACACTGGGCATGGGACGGAAAGCAGATTAATCGCGCACTTGCGCCGTGCATTTCAGTTGTCACCACCACATGGTGGGGACCTGCAGCTTGACGTCACGCTGCCGAAGAAAGTTTTTGTCCCGGTCCGGCTTTGTTTTTGTTCCTCCATTCGAAATATAAAACAAAGTTCTCGTTGCAATGCGTTCGACGCAATTTGATGTCATTATCAGCTGGCGTGAGCGGTCGGGTCCTGTCACCAAGTATAACAGCGATTACATCAATGGCATTGATTGGCGTGAGAGAACGCCACTGCTGCGGTCCTATTGCATTATTAAATACAGTTACAGTATGTTTACTTCAACGTCGGCGTTGGAATTCGATGCAACGGCCGCGTTGTTGCTTGGCATAATTTTCCATGGCCGTTTTGTCCGATGAACTGGACCACCATTTTGTTAAAGATATATAATACAATATCAGAGAAGAAAATCCCCAATATTATGTGATTTAAATTAGTTTCAGAAGCATTGTATCTTTTATCTATTAGTCTTATTTATCTTTTATCTATTCAGTCCGGTGAGGGTGGGGGTAATACAACCTTTAATCGCATATTGACATTGAACAAACGGCGCGGTTTAATTATAGGGCCTTTATTTTACTTTACTGCCTACAATTTGTTTGCAGATTATACACTGGCACACCGGTACTTTCCTTTGAACTCCCGATACATAGCATCCACATAAAACCACCACTTTAACGCTAGTGACGAAATGCGTACCCTCGGGCCAAAAAGCTTCGCTGATTTAACGAAGAGAAAGCGCTGGGCTTCGTGTAATAGAATTCCGCTAGTTTTGAGAAGTCACAGCTCGTTTCACGTTGATCGTCTCCACCATTTTTATTTTACTTCGTAGTTGAAACGATTTGTAGGACGATAACCAACTTGAGAACAATGCAAGGGGCGAAAGAACATTTTACCTTCGTATCCAAACAATTTTTTGTAATTCAATAATTACATTAATCCTGCATGGTATGCAACTCAAAACAGAAAATACTCTGAGCAGCTTTTCGACTTACTTAACTTTCAATTTACAAGTCGACTGGAGTGAAGCCACGTGCTAGATAACATCAGGTCCGCATTTAATGGTGGTATCCTTTGGAAATGAGATAACCGCCCATAAAAATACCCAACTAGAAAGCAGCAATTATTTGCACCGCCGCAATGTAAATAAAAGTCTGAGACGAGCACCTACCAAACAAAAATTTCAAATAATCTCGATTTGAAACGTAAAAAGTAAAATTGGAGGCAATTTAAACATACCAAAAGAATCTTTTTGGCATTTTCCCACTAGACTTTTGAAACATTGAAATTTGGGGCGGGGGGGGTACAGATATTGGATTTCATTACGAAGGAAAGCATTTGAGATATGCCAATATTTTTATTTGCTATGATTTGGTTAAGTTGAAAACTGTCTATGATTCTAGATGTTTGTTTAAAAGATCTTTTTTCTGAACCATGGGGTAAATCTTGTCCAAGTGTGTATCAATTGATAACTTATTACCCATAGAGATTATACTACACATCAGAAATATGAGAAGTATCTCTTTAGCAAATTTCAATGTTTCTGAAACGAACAATAATAGGAACTTTCTTACTCTTGATAGATTTTTTTATAATTCAGTTCCCATTGCAACATTCAAACTTGCAGGATCTATCTAACACGTTTGTTCTCTTTATTCCCCATAATATAAAAAGGGATACTCAACAATTAGTGAATTGGCATCGATGTTGAGCAGACCGAAGCCAAGAGAGTTGATCAGAGTTACAAGAGCGACAAAAAACTTTAGAAGATTTATAACTAAACAAAGTCGTTCTAATGTTTTCCACAAGGAATTACAGCTTCAAAATTTCAGTTGAATTTAGAAGAGATACTAAGGGAAGTTTTTCAGCTGTTTGTAAGTTTGCCCATCTGACCATCTATTTAAAAGATAATTCGACATCTTGTTGGTATATCACTGGTTTTAGAGATGAAAATGAATTTTAAAATTTTTTAACTTTGATGACTGTGGATGAGAATCCTCTTCCCAAGTAATATAAGAAGGGGCACACGATTAGGAACAATTTGGATTAAAAACTTTTTTAATATGGGAAAATAAATAGAAGCTATTTCATTGTTCAACAATGGGTGCGAAAAAATCTTCTAGTATAGATGTTGAATAGACATAAACTAAGAAAATTTATCGAAAGCTCAAGAACCTTACTAGGTAATAAGAGTAACAAAGAGCTCTAGAAGTAACTTTCATCAAGTGATTTATAACTAAATAAGCTCATTCTAGTGTTTTGGAGTACTTTTTCCAAGAAAACGAAGACAATAAACGAGGAATTATAACTTCGATCTTCAGTTGAATTTAGAGGAGATAGTAAGGAACGTTTTTCAGTTGTTTGTAGATTTATTTATCCATCATCCATTTAAAAAATAGTTCGGCATCCTCCTACAGTTGGTGTAAAGGTGAAAAATGAGAATTTTCGTTGAGCCTCGGACATTTTCCTTAATTTTATTTAAGTTCTGAATCAAGTGTGACTTTGGATGAAGTTCTTACTCCTTCGTAATATAGGAAAAGGCACTTAACAATTGATGACAATTTAAATTAAAAAAATTTTTAATGTAAAAGAAAAAGTCAAAAGCTATCCCAATATTCAAAAGTGGACGTAAAGGAATTTTCTGGTATCATTGTTGAACAGACATATAGATCTACAAAATTGATTGAAAGGTCGAAGACCTTATTAGGTTACAAGGGCAGTAAATAACTATATAAATAACTTCCATTGGGTTATTTATAAATCAACGAACTTATTCTAATGTAAAGTAATTTCTAGTAAAGGAAGTTTTTCAGTTGTTTGTAGGTTTGCTCCTATTTAAATGCTAATTCGGCTTTCTGTTGGTATGTGACTTTTTTCATGACGTTTCTTTTAAAAGAAAGGACATTAATCAGCACACTGGGTGCTCCTTGCTCCCATAAGTTCTATATAAACACAATTATATGACGACTTCTAACCAAAACCGGCGATATGTTGATTTGAAAATTGACCTCTTCAGAATAAAAATGAACACTATTCAACTTTTTGCACTTACTGCGAACAGCGGCTGTAGGTAGAGAAAAAACACTATTCAAGAGTGCTCCAAAACTTCCAAAAAACCTTGCTCAAAGTCGCCAAACAGCCCTTGGTATACGACATGCGTCAATGGGCAGTTGTTTGTTAAGAGGATGAATATTTGTTAGGCGCCAACTTGTGACGCAGTCATATTTTGCCCAGCTATCTACTTAGTTAATTAATATAAATCTCCGTACAGGTTTCTGTAATTCAGTTTTTTGAATTTAAGATACTGACCAACTAGAGTTATTAAGAGCTATAACCGATAGTTAAATTGTGGTACAAATTAAAAACCAAGGTCAATTTCTAGTTTACTTTCTTATAGCCCACGATAACCTTGAGGTGTATTTAAACTATATGCAAATTCCACGCTACAAACTCATGAAACCCAACGCAGCTTGTTTCTTCCGCTGAAATTGGATTACAAAGCAGAGTCCTGCTTACCTACAGGATTACTTGTGTGCTAGTGGTCGGAACATATTCTTTTATTGCGAGTGGTACCGTACCTGCAAACTTTTCGCGATCACGCGGAGGACGCCGTTGTCGATGATGCTGTCCTCGGAGGGGGCCACGAAGGCGTGGATCCGCTCCACGAGGCTCCTGACGGAGCCACTGCTATGCGACACAACGGTCTTGGCGAAGTCTTCCAGGGTCAGGCGCTCGAAGTCCGAGTGGTTCAGGTAGTAGTTCAGGTAGTTCCTATAGAACACGTTCAGCCGCGTCATGTAGTCGAGCAGGTCGTTCAGGCGCAGCTCCAACTTAATCTGATCGGGCAGGTAGTGCACGAACTCGGATATGGTCCGGGTGCCCACGGAGTGCATCTCCGAGTTGAGCTGCGCCATCTCCCGCTGCACCAGGTCCATCTTGCGGAACAGCTTGCGCTCGGTCTTCTCGATGAATGGCATAGGCGCCTCCGAGAAGTCGTAGTGGTCGTCCACGATGTCCCAGGCCTTGGCGAGCGTAATCACGATGTCCTTGCCCACCTTGATTATGTCCAACGACTCCCCTAGAGAGAGGAGGGAGCCCATGGGTGCGGCGAGCGCGACCAACGCGAATGCGGTAATTACAAACGTCCGCGGCATCTTCATGACCTCGAATGACCAACTCTCACTGCGCGCTAACACGCTAATGACATGGTCTTTGTCGCAGAAGTCGCGAAAACTGTTCGCGTTTGCGATTCACTTTGCGCTACGGCAATCCTTCAGACTTCGGAGCAACGAACAGCACGGGCGATAAATCGCGACTAATGAGGAATGAACCGAAGTGATTAACGACAGCCGCGGCTTTAGACCGGTCTTTCCCCCACTTAAGTGACTAAACGACGAGCGGAAATGCATATATAGGGTATTCAGTCTACACGACCCTTTTTAATACTGACGTTTTGTTCTAATTCTTAAATACACGCACAGTGAAATCTTGTTTTTTTAAACTTTTGGTTGCGCCCTATATGAACATCATTATTGGATGTTCCGAGAGAATCACTTTGTACGACGGTTGTCTGCCTGCCTGTCTAAAGATAACTCGAGAATATTTTGGCGGCGCTCATTTGAGTTTGACACTTCTCTAACTTCAAGCCCAGGGGCTCGTGAAATTCAGAACTGATCTTTGCAGACCTAAGAAATCAAGGTCGCATGCTTAATTCAATTTCGTTCCAAATTTCAAAAATTTCCATCCCCCTCTAACGATTGTTTTTGAAACATAATAAATTGCCTACATCAAAAGAAAATTATCTTTTAACGACGACGATTAAATTAGTAGTCTAATTTAGTTTCGACCTTTTATTTTATCAGTTTGATACTGTTCTCAAAATTATGCACAAGTAAGCAAGTTTTTGATGTGTATTTTAACTCCTTGGGTAATCGCTTCTTAGCGAGCGAGTGGTGATTATAATATAAAGCATATTCTTTGGAGTTCTCGTATTCTTCCTTCTGAAAGAAAAGTGCTATAGTAAGTATTGAATGAGCTACATCTAGAATATGTAACCTATATAATGTTTGGATTTATTTTTGGATCACAGCCTGGCGATTGCTGATGTGAGAACTACAGCAATAGAAAAAGAAAGACCAGTATCATCTTTATCACAATTTTGAAGTGCAAGTTTCGTAGGAAACAAATTTGAAAATCGAAATGGCTGTCCAACAGTTCACCGCAGTGAGAGCAAAAACTTTGTTTATTAGCAACCGAACTGAAATAATTGGGCAAGACGTTAAAAATTTATTTAATGAATATCCTGAAATTATGTGTGCAACAAAAAGGAAAATGGTTCATAGGCGCCCACAAAACTTGAACTTTGTACAACATCTAGAAAGGGAATTTCATCACAAAATTTAGAGGCCGAAAACTTTCTGGGAACATTTTACCACCTCATTCAACATATGAAATTATTTACTTTCTTTCAAATTCTGATGCTTCTTACCACTACGGCAAAGAACGCCATCTTCCTCAAACCTAAGGAAGTCTTTCTCAAAGTAGCTTAGTAAAAATACGCAAGGAAGTTCTTATAACTCATAGCTTTCGAACACTCCTGTTTGATAGTAACTTTTGGATCTTCTTGGTAGTATATTAAGGAGCGCAAATTTACATAAACAGGATAGACTCTTTCTCAAGCTGCCTTAGTAAAAATATGAAAGAAGATTTTCTTCTAGCCGTTTTCGAGCCTGTCTCAAGCTGCTCGAGTGAAAATATGGGAGAAGATTTTTCTAACCCACAGAAACTTCTGAACGTCTCTGTTTGCTCTTTTTAACAATGGGACAAGAAGCGCTACCTCACCAACCAAGAACCAGCAGCTTGGACTTTACGTAATGCCCCATTTTTAAAAATGGAACAAATCGAAAGCTATCCGACCCACTGGTTAACTAATTCATAACTGCCAGACCAATCTACCGGTATTAGAGAATTGAAATTTTCAGAGAAAATCGAAAATATCGAAAATCATTCTCAAGAATGTAAAAAAACCTGGAACGCCTGGTTCAACTTGCAAGTTAATGCTAATAGGACATTTATCGTTATCAAGGCAGCAGATTTCGCTATGGTAATTGATGATGCAGGTTGTATAAACTTAACGTAAACGCTGACGTATCACAGGTGGAGGATGTAGGGACGGCGGGGTCCATCTAAATCGATTAAAGCTTCTTTTTATCTATCTATCTTGAACACTCTGCTTATTACCTTAATTCGCCAGTTCAAAATATGAAAATCGATACATCTTAGAAGTGCGTACCTCTCGTTCCAAGTCTAAGGTAGGCAGCAGCAGCAGCACCATCTATTAAGGAACTCTGAAACGTTATCGCTACGGAGTGAGGGGGGGATGAGACATAAAGGGTATTCCCCATTCCAGCTTTTCCCCCCTATCTTGGCTATACAAAAATCAATTTTGTTATCTCTTCTTCGAATTAGACCTAGCATTTTCATAACCATTTAGCACCGTAGAGCTTTGTTCAATCCCCAGATTATCTCGGTGATACTTGAATCGCGTGTTTACAAATAAAACTATGTGCAAACAAAGATTACGCGTCTGGGACAAACACTTCAGATATATCTTTGGAGATAATTTTGGTATTTTGTATAAATCCAGTTTTGTTTTGTTACCGTCGATGGTGATTAAAAATAGTCAAAAGTGACGATCAGATATTATTTTCCAATAAATTTAGAAAACCTTAATATACAAAAAACAATGGAATAATTGAAGTGGAATGAAATACGGAAAAGGAAGCGAGAAGTGGCCACTCAAAAAAAAATTTTATTAAAGAATTAGACATGCAAAGAAGAAAAGTGGATTACCAAGGTGTATGAAAGAAAAAGATTCAATAAAGTAATAAAAAAACGACATACAACTTTTATTTTGATTGTGGAGAAACATGAATGGGGGTTTATATTGGTTCTTTGTCCCTCAAAAAATTCCCTAAAATATCCATCTTTTATTGAAATTGAAGGAGCACCAGGAAGGAGCCAAATTAGGCTAGTCTTTTAATATCAAAACAAGAGAAGATTGATTAGAATTAGATCTGTAAGTAGTAAAGAAACTTAAGTTAGTCATGTTAGGATTTAATCGTTCTTGGGAACCCCATTTCTGTTGAAGACTTCTTCAAGAAGTTGATGAATGAAATCGATTCAAGATTAGTATTTATGGGACATCATTCCACAGTAGTCAATGTATTTTTTGAAAATTACTCTTCCTAAAGAGAAGAAACATGATGAGCATTGAAATTTAAGTGTTATATACGAGGGTAAAGTGAAAATTTCTCGACCTGACAATGAAAGACTGCGACTTTCAGTTAAAAATGATTTTATTTTTCTACATAATCTCCCTTGACTTCAACACACTTGATCCAGCGCCTCTCCAACATCAGTATTCCTTCTCGGATGTGAGAATCTGGAAGATTGTGAAAATATTCATCAACTTCTTCATTGGATGCGAAACGCTTCCCAGAAACAAATTTTTTTAAGTTTGGGAACAGATGAAAGTCTGACGGTGCGAAATCAGGAGAATAGGGGGGATGGCCGAGCAAATCATACCCCAAATCTCGCAGTTTTCCCATTGCCAACGCAGGTGCGTTGTCCTGGTGAAAGATGGCTTTTTTCTCCTTCAAGCCAGGCCTCTTGCGAATTTTGGCATGCAGCTGCTCAAGAAGGTTGGAGTAATATTCGCCTGTAATTGTTCTGCCTTTTGCAAGATTATCAATTAACAGGATCTTTCGCATCCCAAAACACGCTGGCCATGACCTTTCCGGCAGATGTGATCGACTTCGCTTTCTTTGGCGCTTCCACCCACTGCTTGGACTGCTGTTTCGTTTCTGGCGTGTAGTGGTGGACCCACGTCTCATCCATGGTGACAAATCGCCGCACAAGATCGGTCGGATCCCTGTTGAATTGGTCCAAAGATTGCTGCGAAAATCGTTTGCGCATTTGCTTTTGATCGGCATTCAGCAAATGCGGCACCCATCTTGCGCAGAGCTTTCGCATACCTAATTCTTCGTGCAAGATGTTTCGCACCCTTTCTTCCGATATCCCCACAGCCTCGGCTATCTCACTCACTTTCACTCTCCTATCGTCCATATCATGCACTTTTTCGATGGTTTCCGGTGTGGTTGCGGTTTTTGTCCATCCTTCACGTAGGTCATCTTCGATGGATGTGCGACCACGTTTAAATTCAGCTGCCCACTTTTTAACAGTTGACATGGAAGGAGCAGAGTCCCCGTAAACTTTTGTCAACTTCGGATGAATTTTCTTAGCGAAGAATTTTATAACCGCACGATATTCAAGTTTATCCATTTTAACAAAAAACATGCAATATGTCTACTGAAATAATTCGTGTAAACAAACTACTTGAGCGAACAAGTTGAAACTAGTCATACGAACTAATGACACATGCACCCAGGCAGGAAACATAATTGTTTGCCGATTGCAGCACCATCTCTGTGTCAGGCCGAGAACTTTTCACCTTACCCTCGTACGTTCAGCAGTTTGATAAAGAGCTAATCTCTCGTGGGAATGTCTCAAGGTAGTCTATGGTCGCTTTCTAATTAAATGATTGGTGTCTTTAGCTTCTCTAGGGTTTTTACAAACTGTGAATACATTTAATCCTTTTGAGACATAAAACGCTCTTGTACGAGCCACATGTTTCTCATCAATACTCAACCCTAATTGCTATAGTGTGACGTCTCTTGATTTTTGTCCGTAATTTATTGTCATCGCGATCTGAACTCGCAATAGCCCTTCCCGTATCATTTAAAGGTGTTAATTAGCGCTATTTTGACCAATAATTTTTCTGCATTTTCTTTACTTTTGTAATCGCAAAATACCCTTCAATGCAGAAGTATTAGTAGATCGACTTCCGACGGCAGACCTACAAATAGCGCCCATTTGCGTCAACCTGGGATTAAATATTTAACAGGCTATATCGTGCTATATCGGCTTTGCGTGAGGAGCCTGCAACTTGCGTGCAAGCGTGGGCTGCTGCTTTCGTCGATTAGACTGGCCTACGCGATTTTTCTCAAGAAAAAGTTTATGGCTGTAGTTGTGCTCTACTGCTGCATCATTTTAATTTGTGTTTGTATTTAAGCGAGTAGTCAACCAACTAGACGCCTACATAAGTTGCATAAAGATGGCGGAATGACAATCAAGATTTCGGTGGCCGCTCAATTGTAGCAGGGGGTAATAAAGATGCCTAGTAGAAAACATACTTCTATATAAGCTTAAAGAGCATTATTGCTTCCGAAGTTGCACCCTCTACGTTTGTATATGCTTGTATACGCGGTTATTTGACATTGTTAGAATATGCTAGATGGCGCTTTTGGAGAGCATTCAATAATTGATGAACTAATTTTTGTCTACATTTTTTTAGTTCTCTTAAGTTAGTGTTAGAACAACCATAAGAAAAACATTCATGAAAACTAATGAGTAATGGTAATAACCACTTGTGCTTAGGACAATTTGCGTAATAACCATGATACCACTATAACTAAAACACAGTACGATACAAATAGAAGGTTGTCCGGGCTATCCGGAAGTGTTAAGTAGCCTACAGTACGCAGTCACGCAACAATTATGATCTAATAAGGTATTTAAACTTAGTTAACTGCAGTACAGGGCTTGTAACCTGAAAACGCCGAATTCCAAAAGGACTGACTACCTTGTTCTCATTGGGAAGTTTGGAAATTGAAATAAAGATACGGCCCTATTCTTTTGTTTTATGGTCTTAGTCCACTGATTTTAGTACTTAGTTTCCCAAGGTCTGTACACTTTCTGTATTCCAATAACAACCTCAAATTGGTTTAGTTTATTTCAACATGACGATCCACCCGTCCATAAAGTTCGAAAAAAATAAAAACAGCAGTTTTATGCCTCAACGTAGAGGAAATTTCGGGCTACACATTTGTTTGGAATTATAAATGCTCAGGAATCATCTACAGTAGTAATACGACCCTCGTTGGCGTTTCTACGTGCCTATCTCCTCTAGATAACAAAAGAATAGCACGAAATGAGCCTGCTGATAAGCACTATCGCTTGTGAGCTGATTTTTTATTACACGGCGCAGTTTTCCAAATAGAATCACATTCAGCTGGTTTAAAAACGGAAACATTTATTATCGGAGATAAACGAGTTTCCTTGACTTCCTGGAATAATGCTGAAATTATTGCAAAATCGCTGCCGCAGATAAGAAATTCGTAGAATTTCGTATAAACATACACAATCAAAGGTCAAAATAACAAGATGAAACGTTTTGGTTTCTTCTTTTTTTCTGGAAACCTTTAACATTTCTAGCGATCTCTGTCCAATTTAGCTTTAATGAAGAAGATGATTGTATTAAATTTGTTCAATGTTGAAATAGGCCCCTGCATGTTTTCTCGAGTCTCATGCAAAGTAGTTTTTTTTTTCAAATTTTATATAGTATACTACTTAGCTTCCAAAAACCCAAAACATATGTAGTGGCATTTGGGATAGTCATGCTGGAGGGGGTATATAAATATGTTTTCACCAGATACTGCCTCACATCTTTGTGATATTAATGCAAAATTACAAGTTTACTTGTCCTATTTGACGCAATCTAAATTGGAGTATATGGGGGGGGGGGGGGGGTTACAGACCTCGGAACATAATGCCTCAAATAATCACTGCCATTACGAATAATCGCTTGCATCTTTGCAGCTAGTAGCAGTAAGCTGTTATTGTAGTACTTCTTCACCGGATTTTAACCAAAACCTTATTTTTAGGTAGGGCGGGTACAAAGTTTTCTATAGCTGCCACATGGCGTCTCTGTTATCAGTGTGGCAACAAATCTTTACGAAGTCAACGAGGTGCAAACTTTTAAAATTATATTGGTTTTTGCTATCTTCTCAGTGACCAAACTCGAGGCTGGCCAATTTGGACTTCCTAGAAAATCGCGCATTACGACTATGCCATCTCGTCCTGTTTGGTTGACCAGGAAAGCCATAACCTTGAATGGCCGGAGGTTGAAGTATACAAAACGCGTGTGAAGCTGTTCATTTCCCTTTTCTTGACTGCAGGTGTGTTTGCGAACATTATCCAACGTTTGCCTCCCCATTTATGTTATCTGACGGTCACGTATAAAGTGGTTGAAGGTCTATCTTAATAAGTTGCTTGCCATTCGAGGTAATGGGATAAAAACTATAGTTTTGATATTGTCTGTCCTGGTATGCAAGTAGTTACTCAAAAACCACAAGACCTAGTCAGATAATTCTTGGTGATGGATCTAAACGAGACAACATCCAACTCTGAAGTGCAATAGGACGATCAGCGACGTTATCATAAAACGTTTCGTTTGATGCTTCCCCCTGTTGTCTGTAGGTGAATAATCCGTTGTCATAACGATATGCACTTGGCACTCACACTCTAGATGACACTACATATTTAGGGCATTCAAAAATGATTATCACTTCCCCTTAAAAGTGCGGTTGGGTCACAGATGGAGTATGTGTTTGATGACTGCAGTGCTACGCGATGCCACCAGATGGCGTTTATAGAACGCACGTAAGAAAAGGTAGTGAGTCGTTTATGCTATGCTACGAGTGCAGTTGAGAACCAAGCAAAAACCATAGATGCAAACAATTATAGATAACGGCGTTGGTTTCTTTGGACCGAGGGTACAACTGATTCCAATATCTATACGAAATTAGTAGTTTGTAAACGTAGCATCGAGTTGTAGTATTTCATGAGGTATGGGAATTCCAAGAAGGTTACTATTGTGATAAGGAGAGGCAACGTGTGTGACTTGATAATAGTGATCAGGGAAATCATATCTGATGCAACGGATCTGTCTTACGAAACTTTGCAGACCATATCATTCATAAGGACTTGAAGATGACAAAGATCTATACATAATAGATTCCCCATACCCTCAACGTTCAGCATAAGCAAAACCATGCGGAGATATGCCAACAGTTTTTGCAATTGCACAGCGTAGATTTGGAGACTTTACTTGACTGTATGATCACAATAGACTAATTATGGTTATGCTACGAGAAGCCAGAAAAAAAAACACCAGTCTTTGGAATTATATAGGATTGCTTATTCTGAAATAAATGGCGATTGCTTTTGGAATCCGGAGGAAATTTTGCTGATGGTTTGGTTGTCAATGAGCAAAACTGTGAGTCGCTGAAGCGACTCACTGAAGACGCGAAATATTACTTCATCATGAAAATGTGCTAGATGAGTTGTGGCAACTTTACAGAAACTGTCGAACTGATGAGAAAACTACATAAACATTATTGGGCTGGGGTTATTTCTAATTAAATGTATACTCTCCTTTTGATGTTTTCTGTTGTCAAGCGTGGATGATGGATGTATCGTGTTTTGGTCACACATACAGGTTGCTTCAAAGTAAGTTTTTGCGATCTCCACTAAATTCTAATTAAAATTCTACTTAATGCAAGTGTTTACTCCAAATATTCTACCTTGCCAAGAAATAATTCTCTTAAGATTTGAAGGTCAGCGGATCTTCCAATCAATCGGTGTTTCGTGATTCGAAGATTAGTCACTTTTACTGCAATCCAAGTATTTCAGATTCTTAAAAAAATCTGTTTCGAAAGCTGTAAATAATTGAAGTGCGAGAAGCGTAGAAAAGTGCGATTTAGCATAGGTTTCGTCATTCAACACCAAAGAAGCGTTTACTTTCGGATTGACTTCTACAGTTTTTAAGGTTTCTTCTGTTTTCCATTTTTTTTTAACCGACAGTTTTTTTGCACGCTATTATGTTATATGCAGCTTCAAGCTTGTTTTCTATGGTAATTTAAAAATTGCGGCTTTTAGTGAACGATGTCGTAATTATAAATTGAAACGAACCCGATACATTTTACTGGCAGCCTAATTAACCAGAAGGGGGGTTAACAGTACCGTTGGACAATATGAGTGGAAATGGAAAGAAAAAAATGATGACCACTGTTAGTAAGAGAGCTACCTCAAAGGACTAGACCATATTATTCAAAAGATGAAAGTGACGTATTAGTCGTGAGAAGTAAAATAAAGATTAATTTTCAATTTGCTGATGTTATCCTAGTCTCAGAGGATTGAATACTCATTTTTGACAAACATGGTAAGCGCTGAATTCCCGTTGGGAGCAAACATGTCTAACATGTCAAAGGCTGATAAAATTAAATAAATGAAATGTGCACAAAAGTGAAATTTTGGAACCCAAAAGGTATATTTATTTCAAACGGTATATCGTGAAGCAAAAACGCCAACAAATCTACACAAAACGTATGTTAGCAGACAATAGAAACGCCATTGTTAGGTGCCTTTTGGGGATAGAAGTCCAAAGAAGGAGAAACTCCGAAAAACAAGAGTAGTCATATTGCTACAGCCATAGAGGGGGATCGACCAAGACCTGTAGAAGTAGAGACTTTCACCAAGGAACGAGATGAACTGACAAAGCGATAAAGTTCAACAGTGATCTTACAAATTCTAGTCTTATTAAAAAATATTAAACCATAATTGGACTGGACTTACCAAACATATCTTGGTTTGGTAAATCAGGAAAAAACAAAAACTTCTTATAGACATTCGATGTATTAAGTAATATGTAGTCTTACAAACAAAAAGAAGAACCACAAGTGAGATTTATTAAAATCAACTTTTTCATTGAGACTTAAGGGGTCCTTAAAATCCAGTATCAACTTGAAATAATAGCAAACGTAAGACGTAAGGGTAATAGAGGAGAAAATATAGGACATTTACATAATGTAGAAACGACATTCAAATAAAAATAGAACAGAAATACAGTCAGATGGGTTGAACCAAGATAAGACTACTAATAATATAACAATTTATAGGAGCTTTGCAGGAACACTTGTTCTGGTCTTGTCCTTTATTCTATTACAGCACCGGAGTTGTGCTCGAAGAGTCGTTGAGTGGAACTGAAGACCGATTTCGATTGATTCGAGGTCCCACTGTCGAATCACTATAGACTGGGATTTTGTTAGAATTGATGAATAAGAGAAAGGCAAATTAAACAACCTGGAAAATGATATTAATCATATCTCGCATGACATGTCGCATTAGGCATAAGTAATGTTTAATGAGACATTAATGACAGTCCTTTAATACGATGTCATTACTGCTAATTACCGCTTAATTAGTTTGAAGAAAATTTAAGTGACTCATGATGCGGTTGTTGAGGAAAGGTTTGCCAATACAAGACCAGAACTTGTATGCATATATCAGTGGTTGCCATAAACTAGACAAGAACTATAACAAGAATAAAAAAAATACTGTAGAAATAAATGAAATTGCCAATGAAAATAGAGATAATTTAAAAGAAAAGCTGAAAAGAAAATGTGTAGGTGATTGATCTCAGAGTTGTCCCAAGTTTGATATACTGAGAAGTGATTGGGCATTAAAAAATTATGAAGAATATGAAAGTACTTTCTCACGATGTAGGACAAAAATAGCCAAAATGCGCCAAAAGGTGGTTCTGGCACATTAGTCGGAGATTTCACTATCATCTTTTTCGTTAAAACTACCTCTCAATTAGTCTTCTGTTGCTATGCACTTAGCCCAACATCAACGCCACTTTTCGAAGTAGTCAGGTTTGGAATGTGGTATTTTGTTAAATTTTCTGGATGCCCTGGAATTTTTTGTCTTTTTAAAGTAGGAGACAAGAAGGTCGCAAAATGGTCAAGATCCGGCGATTACAAGAATGTTTTGTCGACAAAGAACTCAGACCAGTCTTGTAACATGGTATGGATCCCGACCTCACTGCCTAGAGGTGCACTATTCTGACCGACATCTTTGTAAAAAAAATAGTCGCAATTCGACTGCTGTACTAAACCATCCGTCAGTATTACCAGTATGACTTTTACGCAGACACGAACTTGCTTATCTTTCTCCGTTTTGAAGATTTGGGTATATTTCGCTGTGATGTTTTGCTTAATTTCAAGGTCGAATCTACAAACATAATTAATCTCACTTAAAGATGCTGTACAAAAATGTAAAGTTCTGTGCAAGCGGTTAGAGTTTTTTTTACCAGATACACCCCACCCCTAGGTCTTCTCATAATCTTGGTTATATGAACCAATTGAAATATTTGTTCCTATACCAATTTTAGAAGAGTTGGGCGAACCAAAGCTTTGACCAGCAATTTTTTTCTTAATTCAAACCGACAGTAGGGCGGCCAGTATGGGGGGGACTACCCTTCGCAGACATTTGACCTCTTTTGAAACGCAAATATCAGTAGAACGTCGTCGTGTGGCCTATTTTCTTCTCACCAAATGTTGTCTTCAACAATTTGTTAAAACAAAAATTCCCTGTTTCCTTAGATGCACCATTTCAAATTGCGACGAGTGACTTATACCATCTTCACCCTATTGCATCTCGCGTCAATTTGACCGAAGCAATCGTCACAAAAGTACAATATCATCTTGAGATATATACACATCTACTGCCAGTATGGTGTTGGTACTTTTTTTGAACAAAATGTTGGAAAGCGAAAGTTAGAAAAGAGGTTAAAATGCGAAATGTGTTCATCATTTCGATCAGTTTTTTTCTTTCTTCACATTTTCCTACATACCAAAGATTGATGAGAGCTTAGACTTCTCTATCGTCCTCTCCCATATTTTCCTATACCTTTACATCACATTAATAATAATTTCCGTTTGATCACAATTAGAATTCAATGAGTTTTAGATTGAACAATTTTTTTTCTAATAAGGTAAACAACGGTATGTAATTAAGCTTTAAAAAAACTTATGAAGCCATAAAAGAACTGTAAACTTTGGCAAGTTTACATATCACAATTTGCTATTCATTTATTTTTAAAATGCTCTAATTTGTACTGCACGATTTTTTTGTTGTAGGTAGCCTTTTATGAAATATTAAATGGGCTCTGGGTGAGGAATGGACTGCAGATAAAGGGCCAAGCCATGACCTACATCCAGTGCAACTTCTGCAACTCGATGGTGGACGCCGACTTGTACTTGCTGCAAATCTGCTGCACCAGAATACCCGCAGACGCTTTCCTGAACATCGTCATCGATAAGTAAGGAGTAAACCCAATTAAAAAATGCACCCGCTTATTGTATTTGTGGTTTAGATTCCATATAAAAGAATGGATGAGCCTAACGCCGTACCATGCACCTCAAAATGCGTATTTGGATGGAGAGCACGACACTCCCATGCTGGAGAGCTTCCTCACCTTCCTTGCAACTCTAGTCAGCATTAGAACAAACCTTGGTAAGTGTTTCGCTTTGCAAAAGACACTTAATTACTACTTTCATGCCCCAGGCCTCTCAGAAACTGCCTTAAATAGACTGGAAATGATAACCCTCTTGTGCATGGGCGACAAGACTCATTCGCAGCTCATGGAGCTGATGCCTGAAAGATGTGGGACATCTCAGAGCAGAGATTTCGAATCTCTCTTAGCTGAAGTGGCCGACTATCGGGCGCCAGCCCTAGAAGCAACGGGTAACATGCAGCAAGGTATGTATGTACCTAAAGCTCAAGTTTGGGAGAAACAGTATGATCCTATACACGTACTACTGCGGGCTGTGCACCGGAAAGAATTCCAAACTTCCATGGATAGATATACTGATTAGTGAGTTATAAAATTGAAAATGAAGGTATGCATTTACGTGACGTAATTTGTAGTGTAAGACATGCGAATAAATTAAAACCTGGCACAAGTCCTTGGCCGCCATTTCGACTTCCGGCAGAGTGTGGCTCAGCGTACGATGATCCACGCATTATACTGCAGTCAAGAGTGTTTCACGCCACCGCTTTGGTGGTGCTTTATAAGGCAGTTCGAGGACATGTGTCTGAACATGTCATGGCTCTTATCATTTTTCTGTTAGAGATGGCTGTAGTGACATGCGAAACCAATCGTGACGATGAAGTATATTTGTGGTGGTTTTGTAGATATTCTTAACTTTCTTAAATTCTTTTTAGAGCTCAAAAATGTGTCCAACAACTAACAGCCAGTCGCAAAGGTTGCTTAACGATATGGATCTAGCATCGTGGTTCACTACAGATTCGTTAACAGAAAATCTACGAACCGTCATAGGGAAGGTTATTTTAACTCCTGAGCCAGAAGTTTCTCCTTTAACATACAGCTCAGACAGTAAGTTCAATTTGTTCTCAACGTGTTGTCGTTTATGGTGATCATGTGCGATTAAATCAGGTGATATTGAGTGGGAGGGCTCGGAAGCGGACAATGAGATGTCGGATTTGTCTGCGGAAGGTCCTACAGCTACGTTCATGCTAGAGGCCGATTGGAACAACTTGCAGCAGTCGGACGATGACGTCATAGTGTTGGTGCCTCGCAACAGCACCCAAGAGATTACCACCTATCAGGGGCAGTTTACAGCTATGAGGGGGAGTATACCACATGGCAGCAATCAGACTGTGCTGGCGTTGCCGCCTGCGACTGGTGGCGGGAGCGCGGGTGCTGGAAGCAACAGCAGCACGTCCATGGCCGTAGCTATAGCTCAGGATATGAGCTTAATTCGAGCAGCAAGTGGTGAGTAGTTTGCTTTTTATTTTATTATTTTTTTTATCTTACCACTTTCAAGCTTTTCAATTAACTCGTGCACTTCTCTGTAACAGAACACTGTCTTGTATTGTGTTGCAAGCCTCTATGAATTTTGGTCCCTGACACAACCTTCCAACCAGACAAATTAGATCACTGCTCTGTGTTCATACTTCTTGCACACTGCTAGCGGAATGGCCATACTTAATACTAAAACAGAAACAAAAAATGCGCTGTCAAGGTCAAACTTCGATGACATAATGACCCTAGTATGCACAAATGCATTGTGATAAACCTAAAGATGTGTTATGATGAAAGTATGGATAATTTTGACTTTTCTACATAAAATGGTGGTACAGTCTTTTAGAGTAGTGCGATGATTTAGTTAAGTGAATTTATGTAAAGTTCTTCTTTTGTTTATAAATTTTACAATTTTAAGAATTATTATAGTACACAAATACTCTAGTGTTTTTGAAATGTAAAGTCATGTTTTTATTATATAATTGACTGTGTTTAAGAATCATGTCACCTTTGATCTAATCGATTAACAACTGTATAAGTTCTAAAAAATTCAAAAATGTTAAAGATGTCAACTCCTTGCTCTTTTTGGTGAATCTTAACAATTAAGCCAACATATTGATCTACTACATGCACAATGTGGTAAGGTGGGGGCCTATAGCCGACTTCATTCGTTATCTCGAAATAAAATGATAACCACATAATTTGAATGAAGAGAAACAAACAACAAATGACATATTGTACCTTGATAAAAGTATTTTTCAAAAATATTTTCGTTTTTCTTTCGATACTAATTTTTTATTTTTTAGCTTAATAAGAGTGCAGTGGACAACTCTGTAGGCCAAGCTATGTAAGGCACCTTTGCTCACTCTTTTGCAGCTTGTATTATACTTCATGGCACTTTGTATATTCAAATTTATGAGTGTATGAAATTTTGAAATAATTGTTCAAACAGCCTAAACAGAGTAGTAGCTTTACAAAGTAGCATCAAAATATTCTACTTGAAACAAAATTATACTTGACTTGATCCTTAAAATGCGTATTAATTAAGGCTTATTAAAATGGATAAGCACTCAAAACTGATGGAATCTACTACTTTCTCTAATATAAGGCTATAAAATGTAAAATAAAATTCTTTCTGAATTTATTTGCGACACAAGCTAATTTATACGGTTTATAGCCATTGGGATATTAAGTGAAATAACCCCAGAAGAAACCCCTGCGGCTTGATCTGTAAAGTTGTCTGCCCCTATCTAATTCACCTATAAGAATTGTTATGAAAACACTGTTTTAATGTAGAAAGAAGAATCTGTCGCCATTTTGTTCTATTATAGTAAAATAATATTATATTTCCATAGGCTATATATCACCCAGTGGTGCATCCTTGCGTATTTCATCAGGAGTGTGAAGTTGCAAGACCTTCCATTGAGGTCTTCCTAGGTAGAACATTATTTGGGTGTCCGAGGTGATGGTCTTGATGCCTAATAGTTTGGTCTTTGATTAGGTCTCATAAAAATGACATGTTTGTATGTAAGGTGAGGTTAAACAAATATTAATGAGCTCTTAAAAGGGTTCAGAGGGTCTTGGACTGGAATCTCTAGATGATATCTATGTTGGAAGGAGCAGTATAATGGTTTTATATTATTCTTGATTCACAATGTAGTAATCACTTCTTTCCGTTGCTTCAAAAGGAGTGTTTTGTCATATACAGCCCAAGATATTTAACTGAATCAACTTGCGATACATTAATGTTGTTAATAGTATCGTGCAGACAATTGTTGATGACGCGCGGATTTATTTACTTTTATTTTCTATTATCAGAGCTACATTTTCATTCTGTTGGGACTTCCTTATAGAAGATTTCAACCATTTTGGGGATTATCCTCACATACAAGAACAGCTGTATAGTTGACGAATGTTTGCATTATTGTATCTGACGTTTGTGACAGGTCAGCAATGAAAAGAAGATGCAATAGTGTCCCCAAAACGCTTCCCTAACGTACACCAGTTGTGATTGGGCAAAGTTGTGAGTAGTGACGAGTACGACTGGAATAAGCGATAAGGAATTGGAAGGATTGATTTTGGAAAGGAGTCGCTTGGATGTCATACATTGTCAAATCTCAAATGCCGGAGAACCTTGCTATACAGTATTCCCTGCTTTCATAGACTTTTGGATTGAGTTGGTTATACGATGATATTGCTATATGTTAAGTGGGATCTTCTGAAACCAAATTATGGGATCTGTTCTTCAAATAATGAATTTTTGTTCATTTGATTAAAATTAACTTTACATTTTAGATATAAAGCTGATTAGTATGTATGATTAGATATTTTTTGGAGGTTTTTTCTTGTTTTGATCTTAATATAATTATTTTATTTTTCAGGAAATTCACTGATTTTGAATTTTGACATTGGTGGTGGTAATTGAAGTGAAGAATTAGGTTTAAATTCTTCATTTAAGTGTCTTGCAATAGCTTGACTTTTACTTGTTCAGATCTATCCTATGAACCATCTTCAGCATGTAGTAGCAAGCAGTACTTACATTGTTAATCTCTTGAATTTTTTGGTTGGTTGCCTTCCATATTGTGTTATCATCTTATGATAAGTTTGCAGCTTATTGCTTTTATTATGGATATTTTGGATGTGGTGACATATTGACTTGACTTTTGGTTTGTCTTACAATGTATTCTTCTCATAATTAAGATTTCCTTTTTTTACCAGCTTTGAATTCCAATCTGCTTTCTGCAAAGTTATGAATTTATATATACAAGTGCGCTAGTGCCTGAAGTTTCTTTTAAAAATCTTATTAATATCTAAATTAATAATTAAGACTTGGAACAAGTTCAAATATAAACATGGGGCCGGCGTAGAGATTGCTCTGTAAGCAATCCCAGAACGAACTTAAAGATTTTAAATCGAATATCTCGAAAATTATTCGACATAGAATTTTTTCGACTTAATTTTCGAATTCAGCGTAATATTTCCTATAAGAATCACATTTAAAATCGTAATGTCGAAAATTTTCCCGAAATTCGAAGTCGAATATCTCGAAAATTATTCGAGATAGAAATTTTTTAATTTCGAATTCGAAATCAGCGTAAAATTTCCTATAAGCATCCATTTTCAAATTTTAAAAAATCTCAAATTTTGTGGCGGACCGACAGACAGACATATAGAATTCAGTAACGAACTTTTTAAGTTCCTTGAATATGCTAAAAGTTCTGAAGAAATGAAGAAGCTTGCCTTGACAAATTTGTTTTCTTTTTTTTTTAATTTCCCTGTGATACTAGTAAAATACTAATGTTTTTTGGATTGTGTCCCTGTTTAAAGATTTTAATATGTTAACAATTTGCACCCGTTTACAAAAAACGTTTTCAGATGGAGAAAAATCAACAATTTTACAGATAAATAACAAACTTTACCCAAAAACTTACCTTACCTCTATTAAAATTTTACAGAACCAATACCTATTCCCACCGAGAGGCAGCAGCCTGCCTTGCCGCCAAACGTGCAGCATCCGGCCGTCCTAGCTGGCAATGAGGTGGGCCGGCCATCCCAGTTTCCAGCATCCAGCAGCGCCAACTCGTTCAGCCTCGTTATGCCTTCCACATCATCGCATCGAAAAACATACATCTACAGGAGGAAACCAGTGGAGGTACCTCTCCCACCTCTCAGTAAAACACTTACAAACGATGCCTTTGCAGGGTTCCAACACAAGCCCCCCCACCGTAAAAGTGAACGAAAGCATTATTTCCCTGCTGCTTAAGCTCCATTCCCACTTGAGCGGCATTCCAGATAGTTATAATCCTGATGAAACAGACTTGGAGGCAAGCAGTAGCAGTTGGGATGGCCTTGTTGGTGACGGACCTTTTTTCATCGGGAAGTTGTTACGGAAAATCGCTGCAATGGATAGCGCTTGCAGGGACTGCATACAAGTAGGCTTGTCTTCACGTTTGTTTCTTTGAAAGCTAAATTTTATGTTGCAGGAAACTCGTCTTAAAATTTGGCCTCCTCAGCCTGAGTGTGAAGAGGAGCAGAAGCGAAGGGAGAACAAGGAGAGGGAGGAGCGGAGGAGGCGGGCTAAAGAACGACAGCAGAAGCTCATGGCCGAATTCGCTTCCAAGCAGAAGCAGTTCATGGAGAAAATGGAAACAGATGAAGGTACCAGTGGTAAGTATAAACCAATCATGTTATGAAACTTGTAGGTTATAAGTTATTTGGCAGATATGGATTCAGCAGAAGAGAAGGTGCCAGTTGGCAAGCAGGAATATGACTGTGTTATATGTAATCAGACCACAGCCAGCACTGAAGACAAGCCGATGGGTTTAGCAGTGTTGGTTCAGGCTACCAGCGTAGTGGGGCACCGAAGAAGGCAGGGTCACGGGGAGCGGGTTATTTTGCCAACTTGTGATGAAGAGCGTGAGGTGTTCAGGAAAGATGATACCTTAGCTGCTGAATTTGACAGACGGGTAGAGGAATTAGATCGCCATTTTGACCAGGTATGGAATTACACGTCATTAATTTTGACAACAAACATAATAATTATTTAAAGTTTAAAAAAAATTGTTCACAGTCTAATATGGACAGACTGGTATGGTCATTGGGTCATTCATTAAGCAACAATTTTAGAAATTTAGAGCATACATTGTACCACATATCATGCTGGTGGTGACCATTGCCTAAGTTTAACTAGACAGATTTTACATTTTAATTTGGCTCTTTGTGTCTCGTTCCCTCCTTATATTGAAACATTTGATTTTTATTTGTCAGAAAAAATACCTACTCCCTATTTATGGATAGCAGCCTTATTTATTGGCTCAATCTGTTTTTCTTTTCCTCCCCCTCTACATCTGCCTGATATATTTTCTTTAACCTTTTGATCTCTAATTTTTACAGCAATCTTGGCTACTATCAATCAATCAAGGCTGGGAAGGGGGTGCTCACGTCCAAACGTGTGGCCATCATCTTCATTTAGACTGCTGGAAAGCCTACATACAATCACTGAGGTCACAGCAGGGCACTAGGCAGCAGGCTTTGGCCCCTGATAAGTATGAGCTTTATATGTCTCACAAAAAAATTCCTAACATTACATTTTTAGAGATGAATACCTCTGCCCCTTGTGCAGGCAGTTAGCAAACGCTGTACTACCTCTCTCTCCGCAACTGGGCGATTGCTCCCAAGTTGTGCGGTCACGTCCGGCAAGCATGTCTGACATTCTCCACGAACTGAATGACTTTCTCAAGGAAAACAAAGAGGCTCCCGTAAGAGCACATTAAGATATAAATGGCAACATTGACTGATAAATTTATCTTGATTTCAGAGCACTTCTAGCTTGTCACAAGCCATCAGCAAGGCCATGCAAGACATGACTAACATTACGCACCTTCGTGAAGCCCATATTCAAGTCAAAGGGCGATGAGCCGAGCTGCCAGACGTTATTCTTGTTTGTCACGTCAATAGCGCGCACTAACTTGGAGGTGGAGCTGGTACAGAGAGGAGGCAGCCTTGTTTCTGTTACTAATGAGCCCCCTAACCCACTCCTCCCCAAACGTGACTGTATTGGTAAGGTTTTTATTTTGCTAAAGTGCAACTGTTACAACACATATTTTTAGTACCTTTGCTGCACGTGCTTGCCGTCCATGCAAGAGTACTGGCACTCTGGCCTGCAGGGAATACCTTCCAGCAGCTGTGTGGTTTACCTGCATTCTCTCCAGCTAATGCACTGGCTGCAGTGGAAAATGAAGTTCCGTTACTTCTTCGGGATCCCATAGCGCTACTGTTGCAATTTGTGCTCCTGCTGCCACTGCATTTAGATCAAAGTTAGTCGCATTTAAAACACAAATCATCATTTAATCATTATGCATTGAATCTTTACAGCTTACTTTACTACAGTTGTAAAAATGATGTACAACTTGCTCTATTACCAAGTTGTTGCTCAAGTGTCTTGTGGCCTTACCGGAGCGGAACGTGCCAGGGCCTGTCAAGGCGCTATGGTTGGGCACGTTGACTCCCTCTGCGGAGCCTTGGCACTCATAAATGAGACTCTTGGACAAACAGACTTATATATGGAGGACGACGGTGCTGGTTGCAGCCACACACCACAACTGAACATGATTGCGTTGGAGCAGCAAGTCCAGCGGTTATGTTTGCCATTTTTGCGCATATCAGCGCTATTGAAGCACCACATCTACAACCAGGCTTTGCCCGACAATACAACACCGCAAAATGAATTTGTGCGCTTGGTTTACTACCTGGAATTGGTGACCGGTGGCGTCGATTGGAGCTGCTTTAATGCAGCGATTGCACTGAATTGGCCAACAGATGTGATTGTCGCCTCACCACACACATGGTGTATGCAACTAGCATCATTTGTTAATCGAAGCCAGATTGCAGCTCGGTCTTTTCTGATGGACCAACACATAACTTGGCACCCGCCACGACTGCTGCAGTTGCCTAGAGAGTATGAAAAAATTTTTACAGTAAGTTAATTATATTTGATTGTTTTATTTATAGTTTGTGTTTTTTGTGAATTTTTGTAGTACTATCATGAAAGACCCTGCACCCAGTGCCATTCAGTACCACAAGAAACAACCATATGCTTGTTGTGTGGCACGATTGTGTGCTTGAAACAAAATTGCTGCAAGCAGCAAATTGTTTCTGAAGGTAAACAGCAGACAGTCTGTGAGGCTGTGATGCATTCGCATGAATGTGGTGCCGGTACAGGAATCTTCCTGGTGGTCACATCAACATATATTATTGTTATACGAGGCAGAAGGGCCTGTTTGTGGGGCTCGTTGTACTTGGACGATTTTGAGGAGAAGATCGTGACCTCAAGTAAGCACCAGTTCCTTGTTTATTGACAATTTTCTTTAATGACTAATTTTAGGCGGGGCAAACCCCTATATTTGAGCAAGGACAGATACAAGCTTCTGGAACAGCAGTGGTTGGCCCACAGGTTTGACCACACGAAGAAGACATGGGTCTGGCACAGGGACGCCCTCTGAGCAGGACTGCAAGAATAGGTGCTTGGCGATGTTTTTATTGTTCTCTATTTATTATGATTTCTATGTGTATGCAATTTGTAAATGATCTAACTTTTACAGCAAAATATAGTACTGAAGCATAATTGTTTGCAAATTAAGTTGGGCGGTTAACCTCTTCTTTTACACAGGGAACAATTGTAGCAGCCATGATTTGACTTTTGCAGCTCCTCACTACAAGAACTCGCATCTATCTAGTCATGCAAGAAAACGATAAAAACATTAGCCCTTCTGATGGAGGTCTCGATCTCTAAAATTCGTCCTTGCAGCGCTGTGCTGCTCTAGAAATTAATTGGAATGTTGTAAATGTTGATCAGATGTGAATCGGCTACTGGATAGATTATGACTTTATGCTTTATTTGCTCACTATTGCGTAATGTTAGTTTTATGGTTATGTTAAATTCTCTTTGGATTTGTTTAGTGTAACGTTTTATTGTAGCGACGCCGAGGGGATTTGGACACTGCGGTGATTCATTTAGAGCTTTAACCGTTGCAATTTCCCAGTAACCTGCCAGTGCTGCTTGCGCTGCCCGAACGTTTTACGCTTCCATTGGCACCTCGCAACTACGAAGTGGCTTTCCCCTAGTATCACTAAATTGCAAAGTAAATACGGCGAAGTAGTCTGCTATTGTTTTGTAGCCAACCCGACGTGGATAAAAGACAGCTGTACGCTTGAAGCTACCTGCTCGTGGAATGAATGTATCGCCTTTGTTTCTCTGTCCATTTCAGTTGTTGTAACATTGTGTTTATACAAAGTGTCTATATTAGCGATACACCGTACTCGAAGTTATTTGAGGTGCTGTGCACGCGCGCGGCTGCCTTCAAATGAATTTCGATGCGACCGGTTAGCGTAAGGGCTTGTGATAAACTTAATTTTAATGTTACTGTAAGATTACATACTTCCGAGCTGCCCGCGCGTACCGTGCTGCCGGTGCAATCGGGCCTCTCGTCTTCAGCCTTAAGTGCATATACTAGTTTATTTATTGTAGAGGTCAGCATAACGTTTTTTAACTGTAATGTAGCTATAATTTGAATTGTTCATATAGAATGGATATTTCTTGGAGTTTATTGATTGTATATGGAATAATAAAGAATGTTTTATTTGTCGTCGCTTGTTGAACAGCCTTTGGAGTGTCCTGTCCTGATGTAGTGTAAAATGAATGGTTTTGTTGTACTATGAATTTGCAGGTACCACCATCTCCAAGGGAGAAATAACCATTTGGACACCTGCGAATTTGAATATTCAAATGTTGCAGTTTCCTGCCAGACTCCATTATCCACCTTACCTCTACCATATTCCAATTGACCAAAAGAGACTCTGGAAAACCATGTTACCAGCAAGTCAGTTCAGTTTGATTTTTTTTTTCCTAAAAATGCTGATTTCCTACAGTTTCATTAATGAAAGAAAAAAAGTTAATTTACCAATACCAGGTAGATCTTTGCATCTGAAAATTAACACTGATCTTGCACTAACCCTACCTTATATTTTATCTTTGTGATATTGGATATCAAACAATTGTTAATTTCTATTTTAAGTTTGTAGTGTGCACAAGGTAACTCTTGTAGTAATTGATCAAAAAAATGTATTAGTGGTTTAAGAGTTTTAAAATAATGAAAAGGAGGGGGAGGGTTATAAGCAGAAGAAGACTGAATTATAAGAGATGATGCTGTTAAAAAGTTTAAAATCCGCTATCATCGCAGAATGCATCTGAATATTTAACACTTAGAGTGAAGTTGTATTCACTCTTGAAGGAAACATCCAAAACATAATATTCATTACTTTTCAGACTTTCTTTTCAGATACCTCTCATCTTTTCCGACATTAAGAATAAATTAATGAACCAAGTAAAAATATTTCTACTAAAGTTAAGAATATGCCAACTCAAGAATATCATGAGGTATGTAACTGAGCGGTACTGGGTTAATTTTTTTCAGGCTCCTTCCTTGCTACAATTTTCTAATCATTTCTCCTAATGTGTCTGTACATATTAATGAGAAAAATTCAGAAAATGTCCTTGTTTGATGCTGGATTCTGATGTGAAATTTGGAGAGATTACTCGACTTATCCATACCATGGTAGGATTATTATCTGATGGGACCATAATTGTTAATACATAGAAATTTCCAGCTTTTCAATGGAAATCAAATGTCTTGATGTAATGAACAAAACTCAATAATGTAGGTAGATGGAACCTAAAGTTCCGTTGAATACCCAGCTTTTTCCTTCCAAGTTTGTTTCATAGTTCTTATCTGACTCGTCAATTTCTTTATTTGTTTCCAAACAAAGATGAAGATTAAAGGTAATCTTCCCTCAAGAAACTGCTCTGAAATGTGAGGTTTTGGGTTGTAACCACGAGAGCAACGATGGCTACAAACTATTTAGTCGCCCATTTTTTCAATGTTCTGATCAAATGTAGCTCATTTTGGTTTTGATGTTCGTTATTTGAGTTAATTTGCGAAATGATTGCCAAAAATTATGTTCAACATAGTTGTGAGGCTGCTTTTCTTTATTGAAACAGTAATAGATGTTAAATGTTTGTTAGTTTAGATTTAATTTAAATCTAATTATTTGCGACATCTGTGGAAGTTGTAAAGAAGCAATAATAGTGATTACTGTAATTTCAGATTTTTAATTGTGAAAAATTGTACATTGTGCTTTCATGTGATTACAGATTACGTTTTGTCGTTAAAATTGAGTGCATTTCTACGTCCTTCGGGAATAACAATACTTTGATCATAATCCAAGCAGGTAATTACAGATCGGTTATAATATTGTTTAAAAAGGAACTGTCCTAATTAGGCAAAATTTAGGATGAATTTCCACAGAGAATGTTTATCTGTTTATGGTAAGCTTTTTCTTCAATTGTTAAAAGGGAAAAGTGAGTCGAGTGGTGTGTATACATCAAGTAGTTTTTGGAAGATCATGTATCTTAAATAATTGCTGTAATGCTAGTGTTCCAATTGATGAAAACGCTGCACTTACATTCAAACTTTGGTGATGTCTATAGTGTGATGTTTTTTGAAATATTTAACAGGCGGCGCTAGTCGCAGAGAAGCTTGCTTCTCATCAGATGAAAAAAGGCTAGATAAACTACAAAAAAAATTGTCGTCGGGATAATTAATGGTTTTTATACAAAAAGAAAACTTAGAACTTTGTAGGGTATTCGAGATATTACAAAACAAAGAAAATAGGGTCATTCACACTATTTCAAAGAAAGCGGAAATATCTTGATCTAATTGATTGCATTATCTCATACTTGCATAAAAAGCGCTAAGAGCTTATAGTATCACCAATCTTGCTAAGAAAGCCATTGTCTCTGTAACCATCACTGCGAACTCCGTCTTGAAAATGACGTTTCCCCCTCACTAGAGGAAATTGGTGGACGTCATAATGCTTCCCAACATTAGCGCCCTATCAGCTTGTCAATCCTGGGAAAAGTAATGGAAAAGATCCATCGCGTCCTGAAAATAATTATCTTGATTTGGCTACTCCATTATTCTCCATCAGTCCTGCTGTTAATTTATTAATTTGGTTCTTAATCAGGAGGTGGTGTGAGGTTATGGAAAAAGTCACTTTTTGAGACAACATTGCAAGAACCTGCACTCCCTTTGACTTGCGCTTTAAGAAAGTGCCAACTATTCTTTTTACAGAAATTCTATCAGCTTTACTTAAGTTCTATTTAGTCCTATGAAGATCACAAGACAAAATGGGCAACCTCTTAATCTTGAGAGAAATACAACAATGCTATACACTGAAAAGAGAGATTTGGGTTTATTTTTTATGATAGAACGTGACATCCATTGGAAGACTGAAGCTTAGATGATTCATTCACCAGGAGTGTTCTTCAGTAAATAAGTTCACCATGATAATAATGAGACAAATAGTGATGCACACACTTTCACTCTAAGAATATGCTTCAAAAGCTCTAGGTGATCCAGAACTAAATTCCAAGGTCCACTTTTAGTAAGCCGTGCTTCTTCAACCACATATTTTGTCAAGGTGCAAAATGTTCCATCATTGAGGGGCTGCTAAAAATAAAGGCGATGATTCTGTTTTCAACTCGCCTTTCAAACACCTGAAGATTGCTATGGCTAATGCATCTTCTATTGCTGGAAGAAGGTCTCCAAAGAACATACTCAAAAATAGTAACGGTGAAGAGTATAGCGGATACTTAGTACTTTCCCCATCATCACCATACACTTCATTACCCCGAAAGCTCTATCAACTCATGTTTAGGTCGAAAATTCACTCAAATACAAAGTATAAACTCCTGTACCGACTACAATAGTTTTGGCACCCTTATATGAGACGCCAGACGTTGCAACCACCAAATAACTTGAAAAACCTCCCATTGCCACATTTTGAGAAATTTGAAATATGGCTTATGAAATGTGCACCAAGCGATTATAGGTAGGTGACTACCCACTATTTTCACCATTTAAACTTTGAACGTTTTCTAAATGGTGGCATCTGGAACATACCAAAACTCAGTCCGAAATTTGATCATCGTCCGATTTCTCTGGTCTGTCAAAAAACCGACAAAACATTGCATAGTGAGCTGTTGTCATCGCTACCAACATTTTAAGCCTATCCAAAGCTATTGTAAGGCTTAACTCAAGCATGCGAAACTTGTTACTGGTCATCATTCTGATGAGTTCGTCAAGTTTAAGGAATTTTTCTTTTTTCCATGCCTAAGTTTTTTATATGCCACAATTAGTTTAAGATAACCCAACAACATCCTACTGGTTCACCAAAACTGGATTTATATCTATTTTGGCGTCATTATTTATACTCAGCGGTCCTTCAAAATTTAGCATCATCATAATTTTATGGCAAGACGCTTCATGTAGTAGCAGAGTAAAATAATTCACTGAAGCCACAAACTCTTCTATGATGACATTTCTCTTTCTCTTATATACACCTTTTTGAAAAACCAGTTAAGTGATGTTAATTTGACCCTTGATGATCTTTAGAGTCTTCCATGATGATATTGTTCTCTTGTTCTTGAGTCTGGCTGTTGTAATAATTTGGGAAAATTCAGGTTTTTATTATACATAAAATATTTAATAGCAGAAGATAATCAAAGGGAGGATTTTTCAAGAGAACATTTAGGCCATAACATGTCTGTCCTTGAGGGTGGTTGAGATGGTACTAAACAAAAACATATCTTCCTCCTCTCTTAAATGAAATCTGCAGGTGGGGCGTGTAGTCAGCCCCTATTTTGGTGTCTAGCAAAGTTCAACACTCAGGTGTTTAATTGAAAAAAACTTCTCTTGTCGTTATTCTTTTGAAGGATGATAAGAGAAGGTTTCTTTACAGTTTTTACAACATTTTCACTTTTATCTGAGCAATCCCTGATGGTTCTTATTTAAGCCTTTATTGGAAGTTGAAGAATCCGATTATTTTATGAATATGAAAAGAACAAGTAGGTCAATTTTTAATATCTGTTCCTCCATTGCAGAGGACTACTCTCCAGTTCACTATCTTATCAGCCGGGACCAGACTGTCTTCTATTGCTTCATAGGTTAGCTCTGTAATATTTAACTTCACCTCGATTACTGAGCACAGAAAATCACAAACAGATCACCAACCAAACCTACATAGATACGATAGGGTGGGGGTGCAGTTTTGAGTGGCCAAACTTTTGCCAAGGTCAATGTGGTTAAGTTCCATCCAGTGCGTAGGATTTCTTTTGTTTAAAACTAAATTCTTTCCATCTTGGCTCTGATTATTATAATAACTTAGAGAAATTTAGCTTCTTCTTTTTTTCTGCTGTTCTTTATGATCTTTATAACAACCAAATTGCTGTTTGGTTTGTTTTTGCTTGACCTTCAGCTTCATGATCCTTTGTTTTTGAGCTTTTTTGTCTCGTTCCGTTTTAAACGGCAGGTTTTTGTTTTCAGTTTAATTCGATCTTTTGTTTTATTCTTTATGAAAGTAAGTAATTAGGTAAGTCAAGTTTAGAAAGGTAATATTATTGTGATAGATTATGTAAATGTAGCAGACAAATGAAAGTGTAAAATATTTTAAGAAAACAAAGGAAGAGACGAAAGACAACGATTTAATTTGTTTACGTGCGAACCCCAAATTGAACATTTAGGCCATAACAAAACTGTCCTGATGGCAGTCTGGATTGCATCCAACAAAAACACAGCTTTTTTCTCTTTTTGAACTTAAATTTACAGGTAGTTATTCCTTCTCGTTTCCCCAAAGTAAGCGTGTAGTCAGCATTCGTTTTGATGTCTAGTAAAGTTCAACACAAAGAACTGCGTCTTTAAAGGGATTCTTTTTGTCGTACTTCTTTTGAAAAATATTTTTTCAACATTTTGACTTATCTGGTGATTGTTATCTGAGCCTTTGTTGGAGGTTACCAAAAAAGCAATCACGTGAATCAGTACGCTTAGTTTATTCTACTTCACCTGAAACACTGTTTAAGAGCTCCACATTACCATTACTTGATTATTGAGTACAGAAGATCACAAACAGATCAGCAACCAAATCGACATAGGATAGGGTGAGGGTGCAGTCTTATATGGCCAAATTTTTGTTAGTCAGCGTTGTTAAGCATCTAAAAGAAGTAAAAGCATGGGGACACTGTGGGTGAGACTTTTCTCAAGACCAGGTGACTGGTTATGGTCAGTATTGAAATGCAATGTTTCTCCAAGTTTGAATAGTCAGCATGAACCATCTTCCATCTCTTAGGTTAATACGCTGTGATTTCTCACCTTCCTCATTGGTCAGATATGTTGTTTTTGTTTCTTTTCTTTGTCATACATCTCTGTCATTTTTTGCATAAAGTAGATATTTATATTAATTTGAATAAAGAAGAGAACAGGAAGGAAAATGGTAGATGAAGTAAATGAAAACAGTAATCTTGCAGAGACGTATGAATGAATAAACACTAGCCATTTGCATTTCACTTTCCTAGAAACAGACTTATGCAACTTGTTGGTTAAAGGTGACCCGTGAAATATGTGAAAAACCGTTACAGGCTGCGCCTACGTCTCCAGTCTAAGGAGGTGAGCATAAGTGGTTCGATATCAATTTTCCTGATGTGATAAACCGTTCGCAAGCGTTTAAAGTAGTGAATGTAGTAGTACTTTATTGTTGCTTATTAACGTCAATTGAAAGGCAGCGTTATCTAGGCTAGACCGTTATTGTTGCAAAAATGCAAAGTTTCCTAGCAGCTCTCTGCGTTATCGCCGCCGGGCTCCCGTTGCCGAGGTTATCTGAGTGAGTATGCAAACAAAATTAGTAGCGTCGCGGCGATAGCAGCTTTAACTCTCCGGAGGTGTTCAATGTTGATGTTGCAGGTGCGAAATGTTGCCGGTACTGCTGGTCCACGGGGGCGCGGGAGACATAGACGACTCCAGGGTTCCGGCCAAAATTGCAGGCGTGAAGGCCGCCGTCAGGGCCGGGTACGCGGCCCTCAAGGGCGGCTCTGTCGTCGACGCCGTCGAGGCGGCCGTCCGAGTGATGGAGGACGACCCCGCCTTCAACGCTGGTAAAATATTTGTGTCCTTCTGTAACAGTTACGCAGAGCCCCTTGCATTGCAATATTATCTTATCTCTAATTCCTCTTCCATCTTATCTACGAAGCCCATTGTTCGTCTCGATGTCTATCATTTCATTAATCTGAAGCTGGGGTCTTTATTCTATTAAGAACTGTCATTGACTGAAATTCGGCTCGAAGGACCGTTAAATAATAATTACAATTGGCTAACATTTCTTTAAAAGTAACAATACTACAACAAGCACAACCCTCTGGAAACATTAGGTGATGTTCCGTTCTTCTTTGAGTCGTTTTTTTTGTGAGAGCCGTTTGGTCTGTTTTCGGTAGCACTGCAGCTTTCCAGTATCCTTTTTTTTCTAGGGGAGAAATCTTCATAAGACGCCACCACGCCCGTGCGAGGTGGTGTGCCTGATTCTTACCGACTAAAACCCCTTTTTCGCCACGCACGTTCCACCCGGCACTATCTACTTGGACATTCTTCAGGTGGAACTGGCATTTCTTGTTTACCTTCCTTGGTTTGCTCTTTCTTCTTCCTCTTTTTTCTTCATTATTTGCTTGATGTATCCATGTATGTGATTCCAGTTTTCCGCGCTTTCCATGCATAAATCTATTATATTCTCTATGTTTATCTGTTTTCCGGTTTTTAGTTCCCGACTCGTTCGTTCCCGATGCCATCTGTTACATTGGAATACCGTGTGTTCTGGGTCGTCTCTTTCTTTACAGTATATACAATTTTCGTTTTCTGCCTTCCCTATTCGGTACATGTACGTCCTGAAGAATCCGTGGACCGTTAAAAATTGTGTCAGGAAACATTCTGGCTTTCTGTGCTTGCACTTTATCCACAGCTCCACTGACGGCAGTGATCTTCTTGTCCATTTAGCTACCGTTTCTATCTCATTCCATCTTTCTTGCCATTTTGCGATAGTGATCTTTCTTTTCTCCTTTCGTACGTCTTCCTCTCCCCTTCTATTATGATATATCCTCACTCTTTCCTCTATTAACAAGGCGATGGGTATTACTGCACTTATTACACATAGTGCCTCTGTGGAAGCCGTTCTATATGCGCTTGCTATCCTTATGGTCATCTGTCTTTGCACTCTCATTAGCATTTTTCGGTATTTGTCTGATTCTAGTGCGTCGTACCATATTGGCGCTCCATATGTTAGTATGGACTGCACTACCCCATGTAGTATTTCACGTTTAGCATTAATTTTGTCAGTGCCCGCACTGATTTTTCCGCTTTGTTGGTGGTCTTTATATCTTTCTAATTTGATGTTTTCCAATCTCAAAGATGATATCGTCTCTTTTCCTGGGGCCTTTCAAAATAATCGCTTCGGTCTTGTTAGGCACTATTTTGAAACCGTTACCTTTCATCCACTTTCCTATGATATACAGTGCGTTGTTTATGTTGTCTACGAGTGCGTCCTTTTCTTGCACGTTAGCCATCAGGACTAAATCGTCTGCGTACGCCACTGTTGGAAGCGTTAGCCTTAGGACCTTGTCGTATAAAACATTCAATAGTGTTGGGCGAAGCACTGATCCCCGTGGTGCACCCTGCGTCCGTTTATTCTCTTTTTTGCTATTGTTACTTCTCGTTTGCTCAGGTAACTTTCTATAGTACTCACTAGATATCCGCTGATGTTTAGTAACTCCATGCAGCCGTATTAAAGGCGTTTTGTACATCGATCATCACCATTACTACCCATTTTGCTGTATGTTCCTTAGCTACTGTTTTAATAGCGTCGACCGTGGACCGTTGTTTCCTGAAACCAAACTGTCTTTCGGATAGCCCGTTTTTCTTGTCTAGTTCTTCCTCTAGTCTTTTCTTAATCATGTGTTCGTACAGTTTGCCTATGGTGTCCAGTAGGCAGATTGCTCTGTACGTTTGCGTCGCGTTGTTCGCTGTCTTTTTTGGTATTAACACTACGTTTGCCTTCTTCCAGTAGTCGGGGAAGCTTTGTTCCTGTAGCAGTTGGTTTATCATTTCCAGAATTTCTTGAGGTATGACCATCCGGTCCTGGAGCTTTTCCTTCCCTGAGTCTCTCGCCTGCTATTAGTAATTCCTCCATTGTGAAGGGTTTCTCTACCTCCGTTCTCTCTCTTTTCTTCCAATTGTCTTGCCTTTGGGGAAAAAGCTCGTTTGTTATTCTGATTTTTTCGCTTACCTCCAGGTTGTAAGGTTGGGGTGCTTTCTTCATGTATCTGGTTGCAATTTGGTAACCTTGCCTCCATATGTCTTCTTCAGTTTTCTGCACAGTTCGCGCCAGTGTTGGCGTTAGATTTTTCTGTGGCTTTCCTATACTTCCTCCTCTCTTCTTTATATTTTGCATCTGGGTTTGTGGCTCGTTTTCTTTCCCTTGTTAGCTCCCTTCTGATTCGGTTGCATCTGCTTCTTTGATCTGCGATCTCTTCGTTCCACCAGTATGGCTGCTGTCCTCTTTTCTCGTCTTCTTCTGTCTGTATAGCGAACTGTTGCGCTGCCTTGATGATCTCAATGATGTTTTTGCTGTTTAATTCCCGTCCCTGCTTCATTAGGCGGAGTGTTTCTTTAAAAACGTTTTTATTTAGCTTTTTTATTCTTGTCTCTGTGCTCTTTTTCCGCGCCTGTCGGATTTGCGTCAATGTCAAAGGTGAAATATTTATGTAGGCTCAGAGACTCCTCCTCCGATACCTTCCAATTTTTTATCTTGCCAGTTTCGCGGTGGCGTAGGTTATATCTATGTGCGACTCCGTTGTTCCCCTCACAAAGGTTGGTTGGTTGTCTCTTTTTATTACTTCCATCTTGGTTGATGCGAGCCATTCTACTATGTATTCGCCTCTTTTATCTGTCAGTTTTGATCCCCATAATGGTGATTTTGCGTTTAAATCTCCGAGAATCAGTATCTCCTTTTTGCTGCCTCGCGTCGTGCATTATTCTACCGATGTCTTCAGTAAAGCTTTGCATAGTTGTATTTGGTAATATAAAGTTATCGATCGTTCGTCCATTTCTTAAAAGTATTTTAATATATCCGTTACCGTTCGTGTGCCCGGTTATGCCCGCGTTTTTGTTTCGGCAGTATATGGCCACATCGTGTATTAACCCCTGATTTTTCGCTTTTGCCTTATTTTGCTCTTGCATGCACACTATGTATGCTCCCCATCTTTCCGCCATGGCCTGTGCCACAGCATGGGCTGCCCTTCCCCTTCCTACATTAATCTGTATTACTCTCATATCCTTGTTGTTTTCTTCCATTTTTCGGAGGTTTGCTTCCTCTTCTTGATCTTCAGCGGCTAGCTTCTTCCCTGATTATCTGTCTATATCTTGGACATCTCGTGCTGTCCGCTCTATGTTCCTTCTCTTTGCAGGCTGTACACTAGCTCTCTTCTTGGCAATCCTTGGCCCTGCGCCCTGTCTCCCCACAGTCTTAATCAGTCTTTGGATTTGTCCACACCTCTGCAATCCCTTGCCTTATGTCCGTATTCCAGCATTTATAGTTGGTATCACTTTCTATTTAATTTTACAATATGTCCATCCTAACTTAATTTTTTCTTTCTTTATTAGATCGGTTGCGTGTATTTTACGCGTTACCACTATCGCCGTTTGGTTGCCGGTCCGGTTTTCTTTCATGCTTTTGACCGTTACCTCTCCCCTTGTCGCTCCTGGTGCTACGCTTAGTTGGCTTTCTACCTCTTCTTTAGTTATGGCCGTATCTATGTCATATATGTAGAGCGTTTTGACCGTGTTTTCTGTCTTAACGTTTGTGCCCACTTTTGTTATTATTTCGTCTCTAAAAGCGCTTGCTTTATTCCTGTCTCCTTCTATAATATTTCTGCAAATACAGCGCCCTCTCTTGTTTTCTTGATTTTTTTAACTTTAATCCCTAAGCCTTCTGCGTCGATGTTGTCCTTCATATTCTTTAATAGTTCCGCGTATGTTCTTTCGCCTCGGTTTATGACGAGTTTTTCTACATTTTGTTTTTTCGCCATATAGTCTTTAGTCTTGAGTGTCTGGGTTCTCTTCGTCGTTATGTTGACCTTCAGTTTGGTGTTACAGAACACGTATTCCGCTATCTTTCTTATGTATTCTGGTTGTATTCCCTCTGGAGTGACAATTGTTATCTCATTGTGGCTATGAAAAACTTCCACGTTTTCTGTTATTGCTTTTAATTCTTGTATTTGTTTGAAAAGTTCCTCCATATCATTTATTCCGTCTTTGCTTACCTTATATGGGATCGCATATAGGATACTCGATTTTCTGTTTGTTTCCCTTTTTTGTTTGTGGTTTTGGTAGTGCTCAAGAGGTATTCTACTTGTCCTTCGCTTTCTTCCAATACCTCGCTTATTTCCGGGTATTTGGCGGTGATTTTCTTGTTTTCTGTGTATTTTCCTGCCTTAGTTTTATCTGTGATTAAAATTACGTCCTCTTCTAGTCTGATGGTGTTTGTCTCCAGTCCTATAAAAGGTCCTTTCGAAGATTTCGTCAGTCCATCTTTCGTCCATCATCGTTTTCAGTCTCTCATATCCCTGCTGTCCTTCCAGGAATTTCTTTATGTTTTGTTTGTGTGTTTCCCATCTTTCGTCCATTTCCTCCATTACTTCCTTTTCTTCTGCGTGTATCGTAATTGTCCTTGTTTCTTTTGTTATGTATCTGCTCTCGTTTTCTTTGTATTCCACTTCGTGTTCTGCGATGCATCTATTTAGACGAGTCATTTTTCGATTTAGGTCTCTGGCTGTGCTTTTAATTTCGGTTTTAGGGTTTACGTTTTTTGCGATTAACACCATCAGATCTGAGATAGTTTTCATCACTTTATCTGCTGCATCTCTTACTTCGATCAAGGTAGTATCGTGCTCTGTTTCTATTTTTGCGTTTCTGTTTATTTTGTGTTTAGGTTCTTCCATGTTGTTCCCAAGAGAATGGGTCGAAAGTGTGGTCGCCCCCAGGGTGATGCCTTTTCCTGGGGGAAGGCATTTATACTGAGGGGTGCGCCCGGTGCCCCTCCGGTTCTCCTGAGGTATTACCCAGGCTCCTGGCGTTCAGCAGTCCGTAGCTGGTAACCCCCCGGGTGATCCAGTTCCCGTTGCACAAAGTGCTTCCTGGAGGGTGAGGTGTCCTTAGCTTCCCCTCTCGCCCTCGACTTTACTGGCATGGGTGACCCTGCTGGGGGACTGTAGTCCCGCGCCAGCATCGCTCTCGGGGTCATCGGAGGTACTATACCACCCACCAACGCCAAGGTCTCACAGCTCCTTGGGAGAGTCCTTATATCAGTCTGCACAAATCCCTTACTAGGTAGTTGCTGTATTCTTCTGGATCCATTATTGGTTTTCCATAAATCACATGGATGGCTGTCTCTGTTTTCCTATCAGATTGTCTGCAGCTCGAGTCTCTATTGTACAGCCCAATTTTGTTGAAGTGTCCTCTGAGAAAGCAATGTCCTGTAAGAAGATCTATAATAGTTCGTAGCTGATTTCTGCTTTGTACTAACAGTTCTTCAGCTTGTTTACGAGATGATCCTTTTATGGAGATTTTTCCATGTCTTTGTTTTATGACGTTTCCTGGCCCATTCTCTCACCCGGCTTCGTATTGCACCTTTAGATACTCCCAGAGTTTATATATCAAGTTGGTGATCCTTTTTGTGCTAACTCATCAGCTTTTTTATTGTCTGAAATTCCATAGTGCCCTGATATCCACAATAGTTAACTTGTGTTTGCCAAAGCACTGAGTTCTTTATGGCATACCCATACCAGCCTAGATGTTACCCTCAGGTTCTTTAACACCTTCAGGAATGCCCGACATACTCAGTATGTCTTCACCTCCTAAGATTTTATCTAACCTACTTTAGTTTGCAAACGTCAGATGTCCTTTACTACATCAACCATACCCCAGAAGATTTGCTTGGTTTTCCCCACTTTTCTGTAAGTTCGTTAAATTACAGGCTATGGTTCTGTGGTAAACATGGAGGGCGAAGTCGAAATGGACGCCAGCATCATGATAGGCTCCAACCTGAGCGCCGGCGCTGTGACTGTAGTCCAGGACATAGCGCACCCTATCAGGTTAGCCATCAACATACAGTGTTCCGTAATTTATTCATGTCTTTTAAAGTCTGGCGCGTCTGGTTATGGAGAAGACCCCGCACGTGCTGCTGGCGGCGCACGGCGCCAAAAAGTTCGCTATAGAGCAGGGCGTGCCGATTCTCCCGCCCGGCAGCCTGGTTACCGAGTTCGCGCTCGAGGCGCTGAACAACTTCAAGCAGCACGGGGGCCAGCTCACGGAGATCGCTTCGTCTAAGGTGAACACTCCCCAGTTTGTTTCACGATGGTAGGCGGCCGTGCTTGCAGAACAAGGGAGATGTGGGCACCGTGGGCGCGGTCGCGGTGGACGCCGCGGGCCACGTAGCTGCCGCTACCTCCACGGGGGGGATCAACGGGAAGATGGTGGGGCGCAGCAGCGACACCTCGCTGTTGGGCAGCGGCTCGTACGCGGACGACGACTCCGGCGCCGTTTCCACCACGGGACACGGCGAGACGATCATGAAGTTCTGCTTGGCGCACAGCATCATCAGGGACATGGAGATGGGGAAGTCCGCCGAGCGGGCCACGAACGATTCCGTCGCCGCCATGACGGCTAGGCTTAAAAACACCGCAGGTTTGGATTGCCGATGTCGGTTATCCCCTCATCGCATGGCGTGTTTTAGGTGCCATAACCGTTTCCAAGGATGGAGAAGTAGGAATCGCGTTCAGCAGCAGGAGAATGGCATGGGCATACCAACAAGGAGATGAGATTCACTTTGGTATCGAAAGGGGGCAGCATGAAAAGGAATCGGTCAATGAGGTGTCTCCATAGTTGGATTTTGAGCTTGTTTTTATGAAATCCAATAAATTGGAGTGTACAAGTATTTGATTGGTTCTCTCAAATTGAAGAACAGAATTTCTCTTCAAAGGTTGATAAAGCATATGCAAATTATACAAATAGGAGTGACATAGTGCCT
Source organism: Sinelater perroti (assembly GCA_036346155.1). Lineage (NCBI taxonomy): Eukaryota > Metazoa > Arthropoda > Insecta > Coleoptera > Elateridae > Sinelater > Sinelater perroti. Next base: position 4,185,179 of record JARFIY010000324.1, read on the forward strand.
TACAAGAGTCTCATCAACACTTACTTCATCTTCTCTATCAATTGTGATTAGGACAAGATGGATAATACATTGATAACAGATTTAGCTCTCGTTATTTAGGAACCATCCAATGACTAAACCATCATCAAGTGTAATAAGATCCATTTTTTAAAAATTTCTTGCATCCATGTGATGTGATGTTTTCTAAGAATGCTAGCTATTGACCTTTGGTGCTAAATTATCATCTCTAGATAATGCATAAGGTCCTTTATGCGTTCCAAAGCAAGAGATCTTCATGTTGGCATAACACATTTATGATGTTTAAGACCATCAAGTGACCTTGAAATTAGGTCTTATCTGCTTCGCAAATGCGAGAAAGTGGTAATGAGTCATGAACTTTAAGGAAGTTTCTAAAAAAGTGCACAATGATCAATGATCGTCATAGTTGCTCAAAGAACACCAGCCAATGAATTAACCTGCCTCACATGCAATAAGAACCACATCACTGTCATTGAACATATAGACCAAGCAGACTATTTTAACTCGAAAAATCATTTGCATGCTTTTTTTGGAATGAGCAGAGTCTTCCAAGTGTTAAATCCTTGCCGACAGTTACAACTTCTATTTCGTTTCTCATTAAACAATACAGAGATTCAAAATCTGTTTTACCCTTATGATACTTTTCTTAATAACCATAAAGGTTAGTGATGACTCAAAACATATATTCTAGCCTGTGTGCTGACGGATGGAACATGAGAAATGTTTGGTTAAATTCAAATCAGCGTTGACTTTCACCACCATTCATAGTGTAGCCTTAACTAGAAAGCTACAATTAAATAAAAATAAGTTCTGTTGTGATTTTATTATGTTTGCTATTTTTATTTGTATTATCGTTACTGCATCTAATAGAAAATGCATTGTTGACGATTTGGAGAAGGTTTAGCATTTGAAAGGTCACTTGATCTTTTTGGCTCGATTCAGTTGAACACTCAAAACTGATTTGGTAGATTGATGATTACTAATATTCTTTTTTTGTCATGTATAAAAAGGGAAAGCCTTATACGACTTTGGTTGTGGATTCTTTCTCCTATTATTAGCCAACCCATATCTAAGATTGAAAATATCGATGGGGGGGGGTCTATAGCATTTACACTGTATGTAACCTTTGTACAGGCCAAACGGTAAGAGTTAGGTCAAAAATTCTTTCACCATTGGTTTCGGGAGCCTCCAAAAGGATGCAGTGACCACTTTTTTTTGGACGCAGGTCACTTTCGGTATGATGAGAAATAGTCGGGATTTTTTGTCCCCTATCTTCCAAGGGTTGACTCCCTAGAGCGAATCTCGATCTTTTAAGATCCTGTTCAAAAAGGGCAAGATATCAACCTTGAACATGTCAAACATCAATAGGAACACAAAAACACTATTATGGTGAAATACCTCTATTCTTTTTTTTCTTAACTTTCCATTGATCCAAAATTTTTTTGGGCGTTTCTTTTATATGGAGTAGACTATGACCTTGAAGTATGTCTTTATCGGGGCACATTCAGTGTCGTATAATGCCAGTAAGTTAGTTGCATGGTCTATGGTTTGAGTTTTTTCATTTATAGGGTGGGTTTATTACAGATTCAAAAACATGATGACCTTGAAGATTCCACTAAGAATTGTAAAGAAAATCAAAATTCAGTAGACATAAATGGTATCGGAACACAATTCCATATATCTGTCATCATTACTTTTGTTGTCCCTATTGCTCAATCAGACAACTCTCACTAAATTAAGCACAAAAAATTGAACTGGGGTTCAACATAACGTACATAGTTAAAGACCTATAGGTGGCACTATTGAGGACTTTAAATGAACAGTTTTATGTGGTCGACAAATGATCATTAGCGCAGTCAAGGTTGGGTTGACTTCAAGAGTGACTCACTACAAGGTTACAATGCCTTGAATGAAACTTTTATTGAGTTGACTACAAAACTCTCAACATTAGCTCCACTTAGTTGACTGTGTTTATATACAAGGGTTGGAGCAAATATTTTTTTTCAAAGTTAAGGGATGGTATTGCAAAATGTTATATCTCAATGAAGCCATTCATAGTGTGTGTCCATAAATCAAAATAATTCTGTGATGTTCTGTAATTGTTATCAATTAAACTACTGCGCAGGTTATATGTGACCCAGTGTTTGTATATTAAAATAGTTGTTCTTCATGGCATAAATGTAAGAAGATGCCACAGAAAGTTGATAGAAGCTAATAATATTCTTCCATACTGAACAGTCGTAAGGTGGATAGCAAAGTTTCAATGAGGATACAAAGCAACCAAAGATTGGCAATAATAATACACACTCTGATGTAAGCGGTCTTGCATTGTTGTGGACAATAATTGCACTATCCAGAAGATTAGGACGTTTCTCTCTAATGGCAAGGCGTAGCTGTCTCAGCAGGAAGTTTCTGTAGTAAGCTCCTGTCACTGACTCACTGATACGCGACAATCATCACCAACTTCATGGTGAACGATTCTGACAGAACTTCTGTCTTGGTGATTCGGCATGTCCCCACTCTGAGCTTTGGTTCCTATGCCCTGGTCCAAAATTCATCAATAGCGATGATTCTTGAAAAGAAGTGGTCTTCTTACTGCTTGTTCTACTCGGGTCGCATCCATCCTGGATTTAATATTGCTCTTTGTGCAATTAGAGATCATAGAATCATCTTGGGTTCTAAACACTTATTATGAATACATGTATTCCTTAAGACATCCAACATTTTGTGATACCATCCCTTACCTTTAGTGGATAGATCGCTAGACTACGAAACCAAGAGTTGCGGGTTCGAATCCCGCTTTCGCCAATTCGATCACTGGTATTTTTACGGCCTAGCTTGACTCAGGCTGCAATAAATGAGTGCCTGGAGGTTAAACTCTGGGGTAATAATAGGCGGTCGGTACGTAGCGCTAGCCACGTTACTACCCTTGTGTACCGTAGGCTCTAGATTGTAGCAGATCTATCCTGTTACGACCCCAAAGGGCCTTCAATGCCTGTTACAGGGAACTATTATTATCCCTTACCTATGAAAAAAAAACAGTTGCTCCAATCCTTGTATTATGCCATACCTCGCCCATTGTATACTCCATAAAAGCACCAATTGTACTACTAGTGGTGCGGCCGGAAAAAATGGACTGTATAGGTAATTTTGAATTTTGAATAGAGAACTTCAAACAACTCTAAAATTAAAAACACTTACCTGTGGAAACAGCGCTTCCCGCAGATATCGGTTCCCTGCTGTTGGTCCTGGGGCTTCCAGAAGAAAAGGAGAAGGATGTGGATAAAAATTAGGACAAGTTACCCCAATCTTCACAGTAGAAGCCGAAACGGTAGCGTCTTCCTGGTGTAAAGGTTTCCTCGTCGAGCTGATAATTTGTCGGCGAGAGCACAGCGAAAAAATGCCAAATGCAAAAGCGCGGACAAAGGCAAATGCGTAATGCCGCGAACGAAAATGCGAATTGCAGGTTTTAATAAAGCAAAAGTATAAAGTCGCGCGAACTTAACGTAATTGAAATGGCCAGTTTAAAATGAATAAAGCAAAGGCTTAATGTCGCGCGAACTAAACGAAATCAACGTGCCAAAGCAAGTGCTAAAAGCCAATTGCAGGAGCGCGGCTCGCGGCCTACATTGTGGCCTTAATCGCCACGCGTGCTTGCAGTCAATTGGGCCGATATAACAAATTTCACATTTATGAGAGGGAATCAAATTATAGCCGGCCCTAATTTAAAATTTCAAAAAAATAAATATTAGATTGGCGTGAACAACTAGCTAGAGCGAGAACACACTTGCCTTTGCCTACACTCCCATATTTTGAATGAGCTTCTTATTGTCAGGGCTATTCATTTATAAAAATATCAAATCGTTCACAATGGATAAGTTGCACTGCCAAATTAAGATGGGTTTGTATTGGTTCTGTACCTTTTCTTTTGTTTCAACTTTTTAAATGTCTACAATGTGTGCCTCGAGTACACTATCATATGTTTACTCCTAAGGAGTATTGCACTAGTAATAAATTGAACTGAACCATTCCTACAGAAGATAAAACTGTCAATTTCTGACATCCGAGCTGATCGATGTTAATGCTAAGCAGCCATCTATCTTACCCAACTTTTCCAGTCATCACTTGACCAAGCCCCCATTATCATTCAAACATTGATTTTAGGCTTTGTAATTTTGGGCTGCACACTTTGCTGCTGTGAATGGACTACTATTGCAGTCAAAGAATGAATGTAACAGATTTTAATAATCAATTGTTATGAGCGTTGCTGTCATAAACAGACTCTGTTGACCTAAATTTTTGCCAAGTGTTGAATGCATCTTAAAACTTATATAGCACATCATTGCGTTGTTCCTAAAAAATACCCTAATACTCGGTGAAACGCCAAATAACAGTGTATTGTGACTCCAAAAAGCGACCAACCTAACTTCATCTTCCTGGCAGCAAACACACAAAAGAAAAACTTTTCTAGAAAATTTATTAACCAAAATCATTAGACTTACAAGGCACACAAAGATATTCCGCACGATCTAAACGAAGCAATTAACAGACTGAAAGTAAGATATAATCTTTAAAATATCAACAAGTCACGGAACAAATACTCATAATAGGCAACTTAAGTATCTATCGCCTACTCTAGAAGCAAAGGTACGGTAGTTAGATCACGACGGTGGAGCCTACAAAATTTCACATCTTAATAATGCACCCGTGAAGCCGTGCTTCACAAAATCTCATTCTCAACACTGTTGGTACCTGGGGCGGTCTCCCCGTAGCAGTGCTTGGCCTTGGGGTCTTTGTACGAGTTCTCGTGCTGCACGCTCTGCGAGCTTGTGCGGCACTTGGCCAGGCAGAGTTCAAAGTGGTCGGTGACGGACGCAAACAGCACACTGTTCTGCTCGGTCGCCTTCCCGAGCACGGTCTCCAGCATGTCCTTCTGAAACGGAACTCAGTTTGCTCGCATGAAGTGACTTTGAGTGCAATGTACTTTGTCCGGGTGCAGGCAGCACGATATGCAATATTCGTATATCGCACAGCAGTTGTTGTTTTTGCATGTCTGGCAGGAGTACTGGTGCGTGGACGAGGAGCCTTCGTTGCAGCAGCCGCTCGACAGCAGGTCAGCCCTGGGGCAAACGAAGCCTGCAAACCGGCAAATCGTTTAACTGTGCAGCCGCTGGCCGACTCGCCCACCTCGGTCGTCCACGATCAGCACTTTCCCCTGCACCGAGTTGCGGCACACGATATCGCCGTCGCTGCTGGCATTGTGCTCCTGCAGGGTGCGCCAGATGAACGGCTTGGTCCGCTTGACCAGGGGCGGCGCGTCGTCGCTCAGGTAGTCGCTCTGGAAGGATAGCACGTCAGTACAGCGGCCAGTTGCTAGCGTAAACAGCACCTTGTTTACAAAGCTAACGATGCAGTAGACCAGGGACAGCGTGAAAATGATTCCGAGGACGATTCGGCGCCTTATGAAGCGGATAATAGCAGCGTACCACATTTTAGACGCTTCGCCCTTAACATGTTTATTATTTTCGGCTGCGATGAGTTCAAGTTTATTTCAATCGCGCTGGATTTTGACAGCCGCGGCGGTTATCAATGCAAAAAGGAGGTTAAGAGCTGCTAATGCGAATCGCAGCTGACGTAACTACGAGGGGCTTTCGGTATGTTCTTGTAATTTCCTAACGGAACATTTTAGCAGCTTCAGTACGGTTCTTTCTGTTTGTCCTGCGCTCTTTGAAAGATTTTCTGGCTGTCATTTACTTATTATCAACACGATTTGGTAATTTTTTTTTATATATGTGAAAAGTACTTAATAAGCTGGATACAATGATACATTATTATTTTGGGCAAACGATAAATAAAAAAGTTATAAATAATTATTTTTTTTGAATTTCGCGCCATTATTTCTTATCGTCACCAAGGCAACCGTTTAAAATTTAAATGTGGCGCAACTATTTCGCGTCGTCACCTAAGCGACAGTTAAAATTTGAATTTATTCGCATGTAGCACCATTGTTTCATATGGGTCCTATGGCGAGTGCCCTTTTTTCTCGTCGACTGTGAACATTTGCTTTGGTTTTTTCTACATCTATTAATTTTTAATTGCCGAATTAATAATTTGCCACAGGTTATCAGTATCTGGTATTTGTTCACAAAATTTCGTTGTTTATCTATTCGCTTGTTGCTGTAAAAGTATGTTATTTTATGACAATAACTTGAGATTGCTGTGATAGCATTTACAAATGGTAGAGAATGAAAAATATTTACATTAAATGCATGATTTTTTATTTCAAAAATTTCCTAAAAAATTACATTTTCAGACAAAAAAAAATTAGAATTTCAGACAAAAAATTACATTTTCAGACAAAACATTACTGTGCTTAACCTAAATTGCTGATCGTTTAGCCAGTTCTCCGAAAAGCCATACATAATAAATGCGATTTGATCGGGGGGGGGCAGCTTAACGACCTAAAACCACGTGCCGGCTGTAGCAGCCCACTGGTGAGTGCGACCCTTCTCTTTCCGGCATCGCAAGCACCGTAAACGACCAAACGTGTCTTGCTCGTAGAAGACACACGGGTCTGTGGTTTTTTCTTTTCCAAATCCTCTGCATCGGCACGAGCCTCTCGTCGTAGGCCCATTGACGCCCTTCAGCGGAGTTTCTCGGCAGCCGCCTGACGTTCCAGACCGGCCTTGCAGTCATTATCTGCTTAAACAATATCAATAAATACAATGAACATAATTAAATAAATTAATACTTACCAAAAAAACCCAAAGAATATACGTAAAACAAGATTGACGCTCTTCAAAGTAATGTTCACTGCGTGGGTGATGTGAATGAATGGCACTACATGCGAATAAATTCAAATTTTAACGGTCTCTGAGCCTAAGAGTCTTAGGTGACGACGCGAAATAGTTGCGCAATATTCAAATTTTAAACGGTTGCCTTGGCGACGATGTGAAATAATGGCGCGAAATTCAAAAAAATAATTATTTATAACTTTTTTATTTATCGTCTGCCCAACATAATAATGGTATCATTGTATCCAGCTTATCAAGTACTTTTCATATATATAAAAAAAAATTACCAAATCCTCAGCCTGAAAAGGTGCCTTTAACCGATTTTCTTTTGTTCGTACTGATTTACAATATAGATCACAATTCACCTAATAGAAAAGACCTTTACGAAGTCTTTTCGACAATAGTAACATCTATTGATTTGACTCTAAATGGGCACCTATAAAGTAGGCTAATTTTTGATTTGATAAAAAACCTAAAATTTTACGTTGTTGAAGGCGACTAAAACTGAACGTAACTTTGTCTAAAGGGAACGTAACCTAACCTAACTTGCTACCAATGGTCTAAGAAAAACCATTAAGAAAACATGGGGCCGGCGAAGAGATTGCTCTGTAAGTAATCCCAGAACGAACTTTAAAAAAAACCTTTCGATTTCGATTTCGAATTTCGGGAAAATTCGAAATCGAATATCTGTAAAATTATTCGACATAGAATTTTTTCTTCATTTTCGAATTCAGCGTAAAATTTCCTATAAGAATCACATTTAAAATCGTAATGTCGAAAATTTTCCCGAAATTCGAAGTCGAATATCTCGAAAACTATTCGACATAGAATTTTTTCGATTTCATTATTGAAATCAGTAACATTTTCTTTAAGAATTACTCATAAAATCGCAATGTCGAAATTTTCCCGAAATTCGAAGTCGAATATCTCGAAAACTATTCGAGATAGAAACTTTTTGATTTCGATTTTGAAATGAGCGTAAAATTTCCTATAAGAATCCATTTTAAAATTTTAAAAAACCCATAATTTTGTGATAGCGACAGACAGACCGACAGACCGACAGACATATAGAATTCAGTAACGAACTTTTTAAGTTCGTTGAAAATTCCGTTTTAATGCTTTATTTTTTAAAACCAAATAGTACATATTTAATTATTAAGGGGGTCAAAGTTGAAAAAAAGTTGGGAGTCCCTGCGGTAAACTATTGACACTATGCTAACAGTCATAACGAGTTATGAGAAATTAGATGATGTCAAAATATCCAAAACAAAAGCCGATAATTAATTTTACGTCTATCAAGATGTGGCTTCCAGTTTTCATATTCTTGTGATTATCAATTTTATACTAGAACTTAACACGTTCCCTTTCCCTCTCGTCTGTTTGTGGTTTGTCTTCATAGTAAAAGTGAAATGGTAATTGAAATTATAAATTAACATAAATTCGCAAACATTTTGTAATGCATTATGTATAAAAAAATGCCGCATCCTATACATTAAAAATTATGTGTAATTATGGTTTAAAAAAGAAAGTTTCATATTTCAAATAAATGTTCCATTTAAATTTAATTATTTACTATCAAGAGCATTTTAATTTTCTTTATGTATATCTGAATAATTTATCATAGTTTGCTTTTGTAGCATAGACGTCGCTGATGTCGCCCAAATTCCGTTTCCTCTGTGTGTCTCTTTTCAGTGCTGTCAAACTTTCGCCTGTCGCTAGTGGCGTGCTGAAAGTGCTTGTCGCCGAATCCGGGCTAAAAGCTGCTCCGAGACTACAAACAATCCTTGCCGCTGACAGAGACCCCTCTTAGTGCGCAGTTCAGTGCTCGGCGATGGCCTACAGCTCCAGGCGATCCGGCGCCAGCTTCGGTGAGTTCTCCCGTTCGGCGTTGTTTGCTAATGGCGGCGTTGGTAAGGCGAGCGTTGTGATGCTTCCGGTGCAACTCGCCCGGCGGGCTGCACTGCTCTGCAGAGCGTGTGACTTACACGTTGTCGTTTTCAGGACTCGGGTCGTCCAGCGTGGGGCAGAGGCGGCCGCCCCATCCTCAGATCGGCAGCAGCTTCGTGGCGGGAGGGCAGGTACGCATCTAATTCAATTGGCTCTGTTGAGATGCACTTGTTATAAGTGACAACAGATGAGTGTTGCGACTGATGCTCTGCTGTTTAGCTTGCTCCGAAAGTGGAGATAGCCTGATAAGTTCTATCTTGTCGTGCCAAAATTGCTCCAGTAAACTTTTCATTTGTTTCAAAATTTGTCTGGGAGGTCAGTAAAATGTAGGTTATCGCTTACGCAAGTTTCTTTTTTTTAGAAATTGGTTTATTTGGGTAATCTTTGCTACAACTGTATCTTGTGCTTTAGTGAAAGTGATGAAACGGGTCAATTTTAGTATTTAATTTTTTCTTATGAGAGTTGCAACATGTACATGTTTTGTTTATATTGAAACATTTGAAGAACGTTTACATGGAGCTATTAAAATGAACTGGTCAGTCTTTTCAATTGTTTGTAGGCCTGTATATATAATTTTTGAGCTACAGTCCACTTGGGTTACTAGAAAGCCCAAGGATGATGTCAGTTGTTGCATCGGTCAAAAACGTGGACACATCTGCATCCTAGAGTTATCATGTAAACATTACCTAATGTGGTAGTTGACACTGTGCATCATCTAGTTAGTCTAGTGAGGTTACTAATTGTGCAGTTTTGATTGGTAGAGTTGGAACATTGATAGTGTTGATTTAATTAATATAAAAGTAACAGTTGGGTTACAAACATTTTTTGAGGTTGTAAACTAACGGCTGGGAATCTGGATGATTATTTGATGGGGAGCAAGCATACATGCTTGTTGATTATCCTGTAATGTGAGCTAAATTATAGTACTTGGTGAGGTAATTTCATCTTCTACGTTCTAGAATTTTGTCTTCTAATTGCAGTAATGTTTAATCCTTGTTTTCAATGGTAGTCGTCGGGTGTGATAAGTTGATCGGAGATTTTGTTATTGTTTTCCGTTTTGAAACACTGGTAGTAGATTTTTCTATTTTGATGTTTCATAGCCGTCACTAGCAACTTAAAATCTAATGAGTTTTGATCTTGGTTTGTATGATCATCACAACTATCGTTTGTACTTTTGTTACGGCCTAAACCTTCTAGTGTCTTTAGCTGTGTGTAGAGGATGCTTACGTGGAAGGTTGTAAAAAGTTTAAGTCTTAATGATGAAGATGGTGGCGATGAACTACTAAAGAAGTGAAAGGTGTGAAAGGTGTATAGAACTTTTTTTGTATATGAGAAATAGTTTTATATTAACTTCTTGTTTTATCTTGCTTAAAGATGGTAACCTGGGAGGGGGATTTGCTTCTGTTTGTTCTGCCTTATCGTGACGGTCATATTTAACACAAACAAGAATTTACATATCACCAATATCATACCATATAGAGAATTTAATGACGTTAGTTGCAGGTACTGATAACTCACCATAAACAGTCAATTTTTTTTGTATCAAGCAGAACTAAATTGAGAGTATGAACCTAGTGAACGTGGTGATAGTTTTTTTTTTTTATTGTAGTAATTGACTGCATATATGGGGCTATATATGCTACCAATTTATATTAATAATTTTGTTTTTCAGAATATAGGAAATAAAAGTTAATAACAAGATGAGGTTAGCTTTTAGTGGACTGTTATAGTATCGGTACTAAATTGGCTCATCTAGTTGGGAAATATCTATTTGATTCAATATTTCGAATCACAACAAAAGTTTGAGAGGAGGGAAGATACCTGTGGAGAATTATATCTACCAAGTTCCATAATTTTTCAGAACTTATTTTTTACATCCTCCACTTTTTTCTTTTTTTGTCATTATCTTCTTTTATGTAATGGAATGTTGGAGTTTCTTTCTTTAGACATTTACCCAATTCTTCCATGCTTTCTGGTTCTTTGCCATTTCCTTCATTTCTGTCATCGTCCTTCCCTGTGCATTTCCTATCTCTTCTACTTATTGCAGCCACGTTTTTGTGGGTCTTCCTTGTCTTCAGTTCTGCTCCATTCTAGCTATGTGCCCAAACCAGTTAAGTCTTCTTTCCCCTTAGTTTTTAAAATTATATTAAAGCGCCAAGGAAAAAAAATACGCTGTGAATTGAAGAAGCAACCAATTTTAATGGTTGAGGAGTTTTTGGATTCGTTTTGAAGAGACGGGGTGTGAGTTAGAGTTTTGGTCAGATAATAGCAGAAAAAGGGTGATCTTTTGACCAAAAATGGTATTGCGAGGGAAGCGCGCGCAAGTTAATAAATTGTTTTTAATAGGACGCAATTTGCGTCATACAGTGTTCCTTGTATTTATAAAAGAGATGATGATATTGAAAAAACCTTTAAAAGCAAATAATTTGCTTGTTACATTATTATTATTTCTAGCACTAGCAGCTATAAGCTGATGCGTGCATTAATGCACTTTCGATTTCAAATAAGTGTCCAGTCTGTTCTTAAAACAGTTCACTGAGGGGGCCACAATCACACTCTCTGGTAGTCTATTCCATTCGTTCACAATACGGTTAGGCAAGAAATGTTTTTTTGGTTTGATTTGGTGTCTTTGTATTTGTAGCTTAAATGAGTGTCCTCTTAATCTCTTGTTGTTTTTTATGTATATGTTGGTGAACATTAAGGGTTTTATATGTTTCAATGAGATCTCCTCGTAACCTCCGTTGTTCTAGTGTAGTTAGGCCCAGTTTAGTGAGACGGAGTTCGTATGATAGGTTTCTCAGGGATGGAACCATTTTAGTGGCTTTCCGTTGTACTTTTTCAAGCAATTCAATGTCCTTGAAGTAAGGGTTCCATATTTGGAATGCATATTCTAGTAGTGGCCTTATATGTTTTGTAGATTTTAATGAAAATATCTTCATTTATGTAAGAAAAAGCTTTCCTGATTGTGTATAATATAGAGTTGGTTTTCTTGGTAACATTGATTATGTGAGTTTCCCATTTAAGATTTGATGTGATATATACTCCAAGATCTTTTTGACATTCTACAACTTCAACTTTTTTATTATTGATGTAATAGTTAAGTTTTGGATTTTTATTGCCTATGTGTAGCACTGTACATTTGTTTTCATTTAGTGTTATTATTATATCAGTCTTGGGTCCATTAGTAAATGCTTTCCAAATCCTTCCGCATTATGTTATGTGCTTGTAGTGGGTTACCCATAATTTTAGTGTCATCTGCAAAAAGTGATAGTTGAGATTGTACACACAACTTAAGATCGGTCAAAAAGATACCAAAATGGATTGGTCCGAGCACCGAGCCTTGCGTACTCCACTGTGGACCTTGTGGGGCTTGGAAAACGTCTCTTTCACTCGGACTTTCAAGATTCTGTTTCATAGGAAATCTTCTATCCATTTAAGAAGTTTTCCACGTATTCCAAAGTGCTCAAGTTTGGCAATCAGTCTTTGTATAGGTACTCGATCAAAAGCCTTTTCATAATCTAAATAAATAACATCAGTTGATTGACGGATGTCTTTAGTCCTTAGTCCACTTATCCCTACATGAGAGAAGGTTGGTCACCATTGACTGCCCCAGGATAAAGCTATGTTGTTCGTTCATTATTAAATTTTTCCTTGCTAAAAAGGTTCTTAATTGGTGAGCTATAGTTTTTTCCATAGTTTTGCAAATAATACTTGTAAGGCTAATTGGGCGATAATTGGCTGCTCTTTGTTTGGTCCCTTTTTTGTAGATTAGGTGTCACTATTGTCTTTTTCCAGTCTGGTGGAACCGTTGCTTGGTCAAGTGAAAGTGTCATAATGGCAGCCAACTGTCAATTCATAACATTGCTACACTTTTTTAGTAAAACAGTTGGTATGTCATCGGGTCCCATATCTGGGTCATCACTGAAGCTCATTAGGGTTTTTTGGACCAGGTCTGATGAAAAAGCAACATTGTCTATGTAACCGTGTCCTTGGTGAGCATATTGGTGGAATTGCTTTGTTCGGTGGTTCCCTTACATATGATTATTCAAATTGCTTGGCAAACATGTCAGCTACTTTTTCATGATGATATAGTATTGTAGTGTCATCCTTTAATGAGGGGGTTACTGAAACATTAGATGAGAGTTGTTTACATATGTAACTGTAGAATGGTTTGGGTCCATTATCTACTATGTTTGTTTCGAATTTTATTCTTGATTTTCTGACCTCTGCTATAAGTGCTTTTCTATAACTATGTATATTGTAGCTGGTATCAGTTTTTTCTAAGCGATATGTTTTCCACAACAGAGCTTTTTCGTTTGACATTTTTATTATATCTCGATTAATCCATGGTTTGTTATGGTTGGGTTTTGATCACCAAGTGTATCTTGGATTTGAAGCTGTTCCATGCGGCTGTGACAGATGTATTTGGATCAGTCAAGATGTTTGTCTTGGCTAGAGCTGCCTGAATTTGGTCATAGTTTGCTTAAAGTAATTTCGTCGTTGAGTCTGTTCGGTTAATCTATGTGTATTTTGTGATGGTATTTGTATGGTTGCATATAATGCCTGATGGTCACTTTTTCCAATATTTGGGTAGTGCTCTATGTTTGTGCAAAGATTTTCTTCGTTCGATAAAATTAAGTCGAGTAGTGATTCTTAATTATTTCTTTTACGGGTTATTTCTGTGACTAACTGATGAAGATTACTATTTGTAAACATCTCAAAAAATTTAGTGTAATAAATTCAAACCTGTAGATGTGTATAATAGTGGCCATTTAATATCTGGTAAATTAAAGTCACCCATAATGAACACTGTTTCTTTTCTCTATGCTTTTTTTATTGTGTCAAATAGCATTTCATCAGAGTCTTCAAATGTGTAGTGTGTAGGTCGATAAATTCCAGCAATTAGTAGATTGAAGTTTCCATAGGACATGTTGAGCCATAGCGCCTCAACATATGGTTTGTTGTTTTATGAGTCGTGTGGCATAATATATATAGGAATTCCTAAATGATCATGCGTTGCATAAATATCAACACCTTCCCATCCTCCTCTGCCTTCCCTGTCTCATCTAAAAAGGTTGTAACATTTGATATTTATGATGTCACTTATGCTAGGTTTGAGGTGAGTTTCAGTAATTATTATAAAAGTAGGTCTTAATTTGTTTATTTCTATTAGTAATAAATCTCGTTTTGCCATTAATGAAGCCAGGTTCGTGTAGAAGAAGGTAATTTCTGTAAGATCACGACTAATTACTTTTTTGAAATGACTATTCTTGGCGTGTTGTTGATGTATATAATAGTCAGATTTGATTCATCATTTTGGCTTCTTCTGTTAAGTTTTCACGTAATTTCTTAATGTACTCACGCTGATATTGAGTTAAATCATTTTTTACGTTTAGTTCTGCACGAAGTTTTTTCCCGTTTTTGAGTAAACGAACTGCCATTGCTCTGTTTGGGAAGATTAACTTAACAGGACGGGGTATCACTTGGTGTCACTTCCATTTGTTATATTTTTTGGATGATTTTGACAATTGGCCTAGAAAATATTGAATATTTCTAGTCAATAATTTTTGAATCGTCTCAACATTTGCAGTTTCATTTATGAAGGTGAACTGAATGGTGACACCTTCACCAAGTGAGTCGGTCTGTCTAAATAGCATGTTTCCATGATATATTGATTATTCACTTTTTGATCATGGTTTTATGGTTATTATGATTGGTGATTAGGATTAGGTTTTTGTATGTGGTAGGGCGCCAAAATAGGAATTTTTAAATTTTTTTACGTTTAAACTTTAGTCTTGTTTGTTTGATATACACTTACCAAAGTGTTCTATTTTTTGAAAGCTTGTTTCCTTCCACATTTGTGAAGCTTATCTTTTTGAAGACTTCTTCATCTGAGGAAATCAAGAAGAGTTATGTAAATAGGGAGGATGAAGCATGAGTGGAGTGGAGGCTTTTTTGGCTAACAATCCTTGAACACTCATTGTAGCATGAGTACCTCATTTGAGTAAACTTGGTGCGGAATTATTATTTGGGAAAATACATGATATTGCAATACTTAAGATGTATGTTAAAGGTAATGCATTGATTGAATAGTTTTTTTAAGACATGTATGAGCTGATCTGGCTCTTTTAGTTTATGTGCTGCAAATTATTGCACTGCATGGGTATTAATCATCCTACATTCTCTGGATCATTCATGCATATCAGGCTTTTATAAAGGAATCTTCAACCTTAAGTTGACAATTATAACCACTGCGAGTTTCGTGACGTTAAATGGGGCATGATTGATACCTATAGGTTTGATTATCCTACTGTGGGATTTTAGTAGAGTTCAAGTGTGAAATGGAGAGAGTTGTAGCCTGTAGTGGCTTTGTTATAATGATAGCCAAAAACTTGTGATTGGTATTGGAAAGATGTGACTGTACAACCTGCCAAGATGTGGTTATATTTATACTCGATGTTAAAATTGCATCATTTGAGAGTTTAAGATCACATCAACAGAACGAGACTTTATTCCACTACTGATATGGTAACACTGGTATTTTTACGGGAGGAAATGTGAAAGCAACTGATATTCTGCTTAGACTATGCAGACTACACGATATTGAGAAGCCACCTAGTCAAATGGCATATGATGTTGTTCTGTATAGGACGAAGGGTTCAGAAATGTAACGCACACTGATTAAAGGGCAGTCTGTAGTTGTCAGAATATCTATTGAAGTGAGTGTTAGCCGTAGTGGTCTACTCAGTTGATAATTAGAAAGATTATGCAACATAAGATTCCTTAGAGGGTCGGTCTTGGCTTGTTATGAAGTGAAGGTGAACTTTTGCATTGGGTACTTGTGTGATGAGATTTAGGTCCATCATTATACTGTTGTGACGAACAAAAGATGAGCATGTATGAATAAAAGCCACAACGAAGCGTATTGTGGGATGCAAAGACAGTTTACATTTATTCCTTCAATTAATGTTGAATGCTACTGCGATGTGCAGGAAAACATTCGAAGTTTTAGTCAGAACTGAGGTTCTTGTTCAAGACAGTCGTCCCTACAATGCTACTGTAATTTGAACCAAATTGGAGCAGGCTTAACTTAAGTCTTCATGACTTATTTGTTCGGAAATGTTCACAAATAGAGCAGCAGAATTCATGCATAATTGATCTGAGGATCGACCTGCCTATTTCTTTTTAGTATAGTGGCTTCAAATGATTGCAGATTTTCTGAATTTTATGAGAGGGAGGAGGGAGAGGTATATAAAATTATTGTGCGTTATATATATGTGGAGCTATAGCTGCTGCTAACATGTCAACTTAATGTTCAGGTCCTTTTATAAGAGTGCGATGTGCAGTTATTTGTTAGGTGATTAATGGCGAAATAATGTTATTTTATAAATGTAACTTTGGAGATATAATTGCCAGCATACAGTTTGACGCTTTTCGAGAAAAGTAAAATTTCTAAACGCGAGGAAGCCATGGCTGCCAAATTCTAACTTCTTGTTTTTTTATAAGGCAGGGACTGTGCCAGTGGGACCGCACTATGCAGGGCCTGGGTAGTGGTGCTGCTATAGGTACCAATATTCAATCGTTCGTCTAGCCTCATTTACGAAGACACTGCGACAAACACACCGTAGCGCGCCCAAATTCGATTAAATTATGCATGCACTTACGCACCTCCTTTCCAATTTGATCCACTTTGGGACCGAACGTTTGCGCAGCTTCCTCTACATCAGGCTAGTCGAAGCTATATCTTGACTATGTGTCTTCTCTAAGGGCCTGGCGATTCGGGCACTGCGCAACTTTTGTTCCGGCCGCGCAGCGCCTCGCATCGTCGGCTCTTTGCACTAGCAGGAGTCAAGATATAACCATCTGTGCCTTTAACTGGCTGATGCTGGCGCCATCGCAGTTAAAGGCAGCACCTATATCGGTGCACACGGCCGTTAAGGTTAGCTTGTGTAGTAAATCTAGCCTGCTCACGCAGTTGGTGCAGTATAACAAGCCGGTGGTGCAGATGCCAGGCCAGCAACAGGGGCACCAGCCGCCGGCGCAGCGACAGCAACCGCAGCAGCACAAGCCGTCACCGCAGGTAACTATAGTTACGTTATCGTAGTCCCCACATGGAGTCAGCAGGGCAGCCCCCTCGATGAGCTGCGCAAGCGTTACGCCTGTGGGAGAGTAGGTTGCGAGCGTCCTGACAGTGAGGACTGTTTTAGTCTTTGCTATCAACAGATCTTGCATCCCGGTCTCTGAGAGTTGGTTCACGTCATATGCCAGGTGTGAACTGTAGATATGAGACGTACATTACTTTTTCTTTTTGTATTTCATATATTTTGCTTAAGACTCGTAAATATACAAGGAAACTTTCTTTAGCACTTATTAGACATGTACAGGAGTATTAAATGTCAGATAGATGTGGAAAAAGGGGATAAATCCAGAGTGACAGGTTGATGAATATTTTAGAACTGCGTTAGCAATCGGAATGAATATACATTGCCACTTAATTCACGGACCTGTCGTGTGTGGATGATTTGATAAATAACTTGGTTTCTATATTCATAGAGGACCACAACAACATACAGATGAACGTTCTATGGTTTTCATACTAATTTGTTATGCAATTGCTTTAATACAAGCGTTTTTCGATTGACAGTATAAAATGGATAGAATTGGAATTTGTGGTCATTTTTTTGTGGGAGGAAAATGGCAGAACAAGTATAGAGGACACCATATTCTGTAGGTCGGGAAATTATCGGCAAAGTCTATGAAATAGTTTTGACAAACAAATTAAATTCAATTAAAATAGAAGTGCCAAATGGATGCCGCATCTGTTCACTTCTGAGGAAAAGCGAATTTGTATGCAAACACCAGCCAGTTGTTTTTAAGTGTTTTAAGAGTTTAGCAGATTGTTTGTGGCATTTTGTAACTAAGGATGCAAGTTTGATACACCACTATATACCAGAAACAAAACCCCAATCTACAATTACTTTGGGAATGAAAAAATCATCGATGAATGCTACTCAGCACTTTGACGGACTGAAAGCAGTGATTCCAGAGAAACGCCCTCGAATGTTGGTTCATCGCTAAGCAAAAATCAGGTGAACTAAGCTTCGGATTATCATTTGGTTTCTATTTGGATAAGAATTTAGGTCAAAACGTAATTGATTTTTCTTTTGAGGGTCACAAAAAAAAACCATTTCCTTAAAGAAATCGCAAAACTGGAGAAATGTTGAGGCAAGTGCTTGAACTTCAGTAGTTGAAATGTTGAAAAATGTAGTATTTTATAGAGCAAGGCTTGAATGACTGAATAGGCTATCCGCCAGGCTTCTGAGTCCAGGATGGAACTTGGGTCCATCTACACCACAGTTAAGTGCCTCGACCGTTCGGCTACACTTGTATAAAACTGAAATTGTTGTCTTTAATATCAAACCAAGTTACTTATCAAATCATTTAATTATTTAAATATTTGTAAGACATTGTATCACATCATTTTATAATTTTATTTGAAGACTGTCGTTATTGGCACAAGGATATTTTATGGATACCATCTGTGGCAGCGCTGCTTAATCCTGCGTTGTGTCGGGACCATTGGTGCAAATTTATATTTTTTAGTTTTAGTTGACGACAATGTTCTTTGAAATGCACAAAATTGATAAGTTTCTCATATAGCCGATGATGGGTCAAAGGCAGCAACAGCCCCTGCAGAACAGACAGCAGCAGCCTCCTCCTTCCAATATGCAGCTGCAGCAACAGCAACAACCTTCTGTGCAACAACTCCAACAGCCCAAAATAGAGGAAAAATCTCTGCCAGTTCCAGACAATACCAATGGAAATGTGCCTGACATGGAGAGCGATGGCGACTCTGATAAGAGATTTAGGAAGACTAAACCGTTCTGGATGCGGAAGGATGGTAAGATGTTGGTTTTATTATTTACTTTTCTTGGTACCACCTAAGAGTTTCAGGTCAAGAGAGTCTTCACGTTGTTGTTGTCTCTTTTTGGTTTCATTTCAGAGAGGTAGAGGTAGTCGCTATATAGAACTATTCAATTGTCTTTAGTAACATTACATTTATATATTAAAATTTTGCAGTGATGTGTATGTAGCAACATTATACATCAAAATAGGCAGGATGTCCACTTTTAACTTAAAAAAAGTGAGTACATGAGTGCCATCGTAGGGCAACTTAATTTGGCAAAACTATATAAGAAAAATACTTATGAAATGGTACTTACTTTTCTGTTGAACATTTAAAACTCAATTTGATGATTTAGGGGTATTTAAAATGGCAAAAACCATTTACTATTTATATCAAAGATAGATAAATGATTATATTAATCCTTAACCTTATCAATAGGTGAGAGATGTTTCAAGTCTTACTTCACGGAAATGACATTGATAGAAGTGTTCACCAGAGAATGTTTCTTTAAATGCTAGGTGAAAGCCTGCATCGCCTGTTCATTTCATATCCATTCTTTGTAGTCATGCGGAGAGTTAGGGAAGCGGGTGCAGCTTCGTAAAGTTTCCAATTAATTACCTTCAATTTCAAATGAATTGAAATATACTATGAATAGTTAGACACATTGAATATTAATGGAAAAATTAATATAAATGCTGTACGTACCCTGTGAAAGCGATCAATAGACTAAAATAGCTTTTTCAAAGGGTGGTTTGATCATCTCTAAACCTGCAAAGGCGAATCTGTTTCACTCAAGTAAGTAACGCTTCCTTCCACTTTTCCTTTCCCCACTTTGGCGCCGGCATCGCCCATAATTATAGTTGCAATGCTTCTCTTAATTGTTTTTAGCACTTCGTTTAATTGTTCATATCATTCTTCTATCGGTGTCATTCTTGTCTGCTGTGAGTGCATATACTTGTATTGTGTTCATTTCTCCTATATTCGTTTTAAGTTGTGTCATAAACACTGTCAGAGAGGGGTAAAGCTAGTAACTGCTTTGTTTATTTTTTTGTGTAATAAGTTTGCTACACTGTATTCCTGTGAGGGGTTATTATTTCCAGAATAGTAAATCAGAACATTATCTGTTGTAATTTTGCCTGAGCCATGCCATCTAGTATGACTAATTCCGAGTATGCCTGTTTTTAGTCGTTGCATTTCATTCACAGTATTTATCAACTGCACATTCATTCCATGTCGTTAATCTAACGGCCAACCCAAGGATTCTTAGCATTCTTTGTCCACTCAAGGGCTGCCGGGGACTGAGCGCTATTGTTTTTCTTTTCAGTCATAAATAATTTCTAGGAATAAAATAGATGATAATGTGGTGGTTTTCCATTGCCTTCTCCATCAGAGTACCACATCCGATATAATCAATATGTGATTATCACATGTTGAAATCCAATAGCAAGCTGTTCCGAGATCTATTCTCTTCTCCGCCTTGATTCAGTAGTAATGACCACTGCTGCCCTCCATGGTTCATCCGCCCTCGCGACCTGTAGGTTATCCTCTGCTTTTGAGATCGTTGACTGCTTTTCTTCTGATCACTTCAATCTAATTGCTCTGTCATTACTGTAGTGCTATGAGCCATCGACTTAAGACATGAAACCGATATATTATTTGTTGTTGTGGAATAGTATTTAGCCATTTTATCAAAATAAATGTATTGTCCTTAAGGCCCGAATTTGAACAAAACCTTATATTATGTGAAAGTTTGAGAAAAAACCAACATAATAAGTAGATTGAGAAAAGTTTCTTGTTGTTATACATAGTAAAACACTAATAAATCCACTTACTCCTTGGCCCTGACGGTCCTTCTAGAACCATGGCCTCTCTTCCAAGCTTCCCAACTTTTGATACCTGGACAGGCTAGTTAGGCCTGCGCCTGGTCTTGCACTTCTTTAATATTTTCTCTTATACTTCTCCATTTGGTCCAGTCTCTTGCCAACGTTCTCCAGTTTTTGACCCCTGCTTCCTTCAGATCCCTTTCTACCATGTCTAGCCATCTCCCCTTGGTCTTGCTCTTGGTCGCTTTCCTTCCAGATTTTCCGTGAAAATCTTCCTAATAAATCCACAATCTATTTAAATTGGCAAACAATCATTTAAGACATGCACTAAACTTTGAGCATTCTTTATCAACTGTATTTTCTGCAATAAACACGAATTCTTTCTAAAAGTTAGATCAAAAATATAGATCAGTTTCTTATATGTTCATGAGTAAATATAACTACACAGGACCTCTACAACTGTCAATGAAAAATAGTTTGACATAGATGGCACTTCAACCCGGTGTTTTTGCTAATTTATAATGAAACGAAACCCAGTAAGGTAAAATATAAGTTACGGTGTAGACATATAGTAGGATGTGATGTTTTAATATATGATCACAATCCCAAGCTGTCTGCCATACTCCTAGACAGACTGCCTCATCTTTGTTACCTGCCAAAGTCTTAAGCTAAAATCTCTTTCTTTTTACTTGTTACTATTTAGTTACGTTTATGATCAATTTCAATTAATTTTTTAATGCAATAGGGTTCTCACTTGAAATGAAGCATTGATCTTTTCGTTGGGTTCTGAAGTTAATTATTGTAACTGCAACTGATGATAATTTTGCTATGTTAATGTTTTTTATTGCATTTTTGTTCCCCACCCTGTGATGACAAATCACTGCGCAAATTTGAAGCTTGTGCGAACAACTCCGAGCTGGATGAATCTCTGGTTCCGTCCGCTTCGTTGAGTGGCGCAGGCCATGTGAATTTGTTACATCTGATTTTAGACGCTGCCGTGCTTCGGTGTTCCTTTGTACCGCAACTACTAAAGCTCGTTTTTCTACAGGTAAAATCAACAAGAAGGAGCGGCTACGTCGCCGCAACCAGCGCCTGCGCAAGATCCTGCAGCCTAAAAACGCGCTGATGGTCCTCAACGAGCTCATAGGCAGCGCACCATATAACATGACGGAGAGCGTAGACATGTACGAAGGCACTGTGTTTCGATGCACGGTGCTGGTCGATGGCTTGGAGCATGTAGGCATCGGTAAGTTTGCTTTTTAGGCTATTAAACAAAGCAAGATCTTGAGCTGGTATGGATTTTCCCAAACATATCAGTGTGGTTTCCTTGCAAGATCATATTGAAACGTTAATTATTGCTGTTTAAATCATTGAGTAATTAACTGCAATTAACGTTTTTTACACAAATTATTTGGCTGTTTGATTGAATGTTTGCTGACGAATTTGCTTAATTATGAGATAATAGCTAGAGGATTTTTAAAGAGTGTTAGTCATTTCTATGCAAAAAAAAACTATAAGCAATTAAAGGAACTTTTAATGCTTTGGAGAAATGTTGGGACGCTAATTTTTCGGGTCTTGAATTATAACAGACGTTTTTGAAAACCATGCATTTTTTGTTGTTAGGGTAAGAGAATGAGCTGTACCGTGAATAAAAGAGCAATTAAAGGTGCATCTAATGACGCTATAGAAGCTCCAATGAAAAAATTTACTTGGTGTTTTGAAGGCTATCTATGGCATATAGAAACGTCAAATCCAAATTCCTCCTAGGTTGTCCATAAGGCATTATTCAATGAAGAAGAAAAAAACAAAAATGCAGCCCACTTCTAACTTATACCTTCCTGCAGGCATGAGCATTGCTTACTAATCACTGAAGTGATAAGAGTATATGGGATTTGAGCCGTGTATGATGAAAAATTTGTTTATAACGCTGACGACCAAATTTTCTTAAATGGTCGTTCTTGTTTTTTCTTTTTCATTCAATTAAAAGATTTGCACTTTCTGTATTCTTCATGTATATTTAAATAGAATTTATGCATCATATTTATTTTTATTCCCATGCCCATGCCCATAGAGGGAAATGGGTGGGAATGTTTCCAGAGGGCCAACTTTTAAAATTTGTAGTTGCTGTCCCTTCCAAAGGATCAGGGCATTGGGAGAGAGCCTGCTGCCTAAGGGTGAAGGCTTCTTTTCGTTTCATCTCCTCTGGGAGGGGTGAGAGGTTGGCGCTTGATACTTTTACTGTTACAGAGTATCATTAGACTGTGTTTTTTGGCTACCTATAACGTTTATGACTTGATCTGTAACTGTAATTGTATGTAAACTTTTACAGGGGTAAAAGTTTGTTTCAGTTTACCATCATTCATTCACACTGATGTTATTCTTTGAGGGTGCCCTTATTATCAAAATGCTATACTGGCATATTGAATATGTGTTTTTTTTCTGATGGCAATTGTCTGCTTCATATCTCAAAGCAGCCATATGAAAACTATCAGACTAGAGACAGCGAACACAACTCTGATGGTGTATAGGCCGTTATGACATAGGCAGCATACTATGAACATCCAGATACCACTAAATCGTTCATTTTGTAGAGTATATATTTAGTTAGGTTATTGTGTCTAGCTTCTATCTTAGCCTTGTGACATTAATACATTTTGTATTGCTCCTACAGTTTGACTCTTTGTTGACATATAATGCCCAAGTCCCATTGAATATGTGGTAATATCAGTATGACAGCATGTATGCTAAGCTTAAAGTAAAACTGAGGGAACTCGTGCAGCTCTTTGGAGTTTATGCATATGAAGCTATATTTTCCTGTTCAAACCTGCTTCAACAAGTTCTTTGAATCTGTTGGGCAATTTTAAATAACAGCTTGTGTATGAACACATTAAGAGTGTGTCCCTAATGGATGCTGTTGATTCATGTGATTTGTTTGGTTTGGAGACTTTCCATTGTTTTTCTTTACCCTCAAGAAACATTGGTATCTTCTATATTATTGCATTCCTTATGGGCAAATAATAATAGTTCCCTGTAACAAGTCTTGAAGGCCCTTTGGAGTCGTAACAGGATAGGTCTGCTATGTATAATCTAGGAGCCTACGGTACACAAGGGTAGTGGCTAGCGCTACGTACCGACTGCCTATTATTACCCCAGAGTTTGACCTCTAGATACTCATTTATTGCAGCCTGAGTCGAGCTAGGCTGTAAAAATATCAGTGACCGAATTGACGAGAGCTGGATTTGAACCCGCATCTCTAGATTTCGTAGTCTACCAACCTATCCACTAGACCACTATGGTTCTTTATGGGCAAATGCAAACTTTATAATTTTCAGATACCTTTTGCAAAGGTAATTGCCTTGCTCTTTGAATGACTCATTAAGTACTCTTGATTTTCGCCTATACCCTTGTATGTCACCTTTGGAATGCGCAACATTGCTATTTTTTCACTGAATTATTACATTATTAGCAACATTGCCGAATTTTTTTTTTGCATAATACAGAGACAAAATGGGAAGTATCCTAACTGCTTGCAGCCTCTTTGTTAGTAGTTTCACTAGGACCAATTTTCCGTGTAGCACACAGCCCAGATAAGCCGATTTGTTTACTCAAAGACTCACGTCAACTTGCATTGTGGTCTTGTTTACAGCTAAATCATGAATGAACATACTATGAAAGCTTCTTCTTTAGGAGTAGATTTGAACCAACAACCAAAGTTCTCAAGTGATTTGCTCTAACCACTGCATCAAACCCGCTTTCCTCATATATATTTAGGTGTATAAATAAGTTCTCAGCTTTAGATTTCACAGGACGCAAATCACCATTTACATGTAACGTATTAGTCCGCCCTCTTGCGGTTTTAAAGCAATGACATTTGGTCATAACCTGAATAGTCAGCTGTGTTCACGATGGTAATCACAAAAGAGCATAATCGATTTTCTATCCACTTCGCGTTTCATTTTAAGAAAAACGCTGCTGAAGTCACCGAAATGATTTGTGCTGCATATGGTGAGAATGCTGTAAGTCATGCAACGTGCGAAAAGTGGTACCAAAGATTTCACGGAGCAGAGTTTAGTCTTGAAGATCAACCACGCGCTGGACGCCCTCAAACATTTGACACGGATGAGCTGCAGACGCGTTAGGCTGGGAACTTCTCCCACATGCGGCGTATAGCCCAGACATGGCCCCTTCCGATTATCATTTATTCCGGTCGTTACAGCATCACTTGGCTGATACGCACTTCAAAACAAAAGAAGAAGTCCGAAAATGCATCGATAACTTTATCGCCTCGAAGCTGGTGAACTTTTATCACCAGGGAATTCGCAAGCTACCCGAAAGATGGCAAAAGGTCATCGATGCCAACGGAGAATTACTTTGATACTTAAACTTTTTTTGTTTATTTTTAAATAAAACTTTAATTTTGCAGAAAAAAGCTGAGAACTTATTTATACACGTAATATATTGTCTAAGATGCTATTTGTGTATGTCAATCTGGAAAATTCTTTCCTTGGTTTAGGGTTTTTCTGTTTTAAATAGGGATTTTAATCCAGTTGAGCCATATATTCTGATTTGATCCATGATAACGTATTTAGTAGAATCCTCTTCAAAATGATTTCATTGTTTATATTTTTGGTACAGGGAAAAGTAAGCCGGCCGCCAAAACAGCAGCTGCAGAGGCTGCGCTGAAGCACATGGTGCTCAGCAAACTCAGAAATACTCAGCCATTTGACATGAGCGCTTCTTCCGTTACTTCTCTCGACGTCTCCACCACTGCTGAACCTCCAGTAGCACCAATGGACTCCGACGTTGACATAAAAATGGAAATCGAGGATGACAATCTGGGCGGCATCTCCTGGTCGCACGTAGCCTGCTACGCCCTACACAAATTGCTTAGCAGCTGGGACGAGGGCGCTAACTTTGCAGAAAAGGTGGGAATCTGTTTGTTGAGTAATCATCTGCTAACGAGAGGATTCCATTTGCTTGCAGTCAATAGATGACTCCAACTTGTTTGAGACGAGCACCATTAATGCAAACGCTCAAACTTTTTTGCAGCTGGCTCAAGCTGCTACAGGCAGTGGCCCAATTGCATCTCCTGACAAAGCTAAGACATTTGAGAAGAAACCTGCGAAGAAGCTTCCCGAGGCGGCGGCCATGATGAATCCCATCATGCTACTCAACCAGATGCATCCCAGCGCGGTTTATGAGGAGGTTCGCAAGGTTGGAAATCCGCCACATGTAGTATTCACTATGAAGTGCACCGTTGGGAATGACGCATTTCTTGGCAAGGGTAAAGTTTTCTATACGTTAATGAAACAGTTTTATAGTGGCATGATTGTGTAGGGTCGACTAAAAAGGGAGCTCGAAAAATGTGTGCGTTTGCGGCTTGTAAGAAGATCCTGGGCATCCAGTACACGCCTGCGTTCCTGGAAGAGCACGGCTATTCTGACGATGCGGTCACAATTTGTTCTCCCACTCGATGCCGCAGCAACAAGTATTGAAGCTGCCGGTGCCCAACCGATGCAGGTTGCATAAATGTCGTTGTCATCAGTCTACTAATTTAGTGGTTGTCAATACTACGGTGTGATTGTGTTGTGAGTGTTGGTAGATGTACCAAACGTTGATTTGCGATTGATTCACCACAGAACAATCCTCTTATTTTTAGATTACTGAAGTTTAAGGTGTACATGTTTTATTAGTTTGCAGATTTCAAAGGACTGAATTTATTTAACTGTAACTGAAGTAGTGCAAGTAATCTGCAGTGATTGTAAGTATTATTAACTCAAGCTAGGTTTTTATGAATGTACAACTTAATAAAATGTTTAGTACAGATACGATGTTTTACTGCCAGTGAGGTGCAGCAAGTACCACACCTGCTGTACTATGACACGAGCTGACCATAGTGTAAATTTGTATAATTTTTATTTATAATTAGAATATTAAAAATTTTCAGTTTCAGAGAAGTTTCTTGAGAACCTTTATATTGATATTGATTTAATTTTTAATTAAAAACCACTTTATATTCAGTACAAATTGGCAAAGTTCTAATTTTCATCAATTATAGGTATATTGTTAGTCTTAATTTTTTTTTTTTAGGCGCTGTGTATTGATCTTTCATGTGTTTTTGTGAAACAAAGGCAAAGGTTTTTAGAATCAGCTTCTATTTTTATATAGCATGCAGCTTGGCTACATAGTTGAGATGAGTGCTGCGATGTGGGCAGACCCGGGTTTGTTTCTGAAACTAATGCGTGGGAGGTGGCCTACTCAGCACTAAAAATATTTGAGCACCTTCAAAACGAGGGTTAATAATGACCGTCTTCTAAGGCACAGTACTTGCCACAGTGAACAAACATGACGGCCTCATCTTCTCAGTTCGCAGATCAAGCTCTCGCGCGGAGTTTAGCCTCACGATTATTCCATTTTTATATAAATTTTTTACATTTTTCTCTCGAGCAATTCATAGTCTTGTTTTCCATTATTTACTGTAGATAATTTTTCCTGAATTTTTAATTCTAGTTCTGGTACATACAAAACATGAACAATTTTTACAAAAGGAACAAATTTATTTAAAATCAAATTTAAAGCTGCCTGGAACAAAAACTAACAACTACCAACTTGAAACTAATTGTACAAGAAAGAAACCAGAAACAACATATTCAGGTGAATGAAAGAACTTACCATTTTTTAAGTAGAATCTGAAACTAATTCAAAATAGTGAAGTTACTTAACATTTAAGATTTTATTGAAAAATTAATAAAGAACACACCGGCTCATGACCAATCCATTCAGAAGATAATGGTTCAGGTCTCGGGGTTTTCAACTTTCACCACCATCAATAAAATTATATACAAAGAAATAAACACACCAGTTTTTGGTTTCTGCATTAATCAATGAAATCGCCCTTTTTTGCTTTTGGTTGGCGCTAATGTTTAATTCCTAAATATCTATAGTTCTCAAACAGTTTCAGTACATGCCATATTTCATGAATCACCCTGTCTAGTGTGTGTCACAACAGTTAACATAATAGGATTAAATTTCTTAAACACCCCCGTATTACTTCTTGAGATGTCAAAACGTCAACTTCAAGCTCTAATTTCATCAGGGAATAGTGAGTATAAGAGGTCACTTATGAATGTTTCCACTTTAATTTTACACTTGAATTTTGCTAATGACACTTTCTTGCCGGAAGTTGAAATGCAATCCATGGATGAAGAAGTGGAAAGTTGTCTGCTCCCTCAGATATCCGGAGATGATCATGGTCGCCCAAAGCTTATTGACGTTCTCGATTTTTAAAGATGGCGACGTCTGGCTGAGCAGTGAGAAGATAGTGAAAGAGATCTGGGAATCTATCACTTCTATGTTGCAGCATCCTGTTATTCATTATTCGACCATTTTGATATGCTTGGTGTGCAAGTTCTCCAACAAACCTTTACAAAGTATTATAGACGATGACTGGCCTAATAACTCCCAAATTTTTAGTTCTGAGCTACTACGATAGCCTCCCTAGTGGTTGATGACTAGAAGCGGAATGGGATAATGCTGTAAACATGACTGCATGAAACTTACTGTTCTTGATGTAATCTTATTGATTCTAATGACGTCTATATAATTTTTTATGTGCAAACGTCAATAACATTTACGCTTCAGAAGACAAGCTGGCCATAAGGTCTACGAAAATGTCTCTAGTATATCTCCACTTAGGGACTGGAATACATGGGGTATGAGCTCCAATGGCCACTAAAGAAGGTTGAAGATCGAGTTCTCAGGCTGGGGTGCTGCGGTTGCAACTGGAGTTGACTATTTAGCAGCTCCTTGATTATATGACTGTTTAAATGTAGTAAAATCAAGTGCTGGTGTTGGTTTCACTGAAGGAGTGGCTAGAATTGATGAATCTCGCATGGGTACATTACTTACTCCTTGCTCTAATGGACCTTCACTATCTTGCTTAGGTTTTGATCCCAAAAGTGGATGTGGAAGGAAATATGACCAGACTATATCAACCTAGTGATATTTTTAAAGTCGCCAACAATACATGGCTTGATAGAAGTTGACCCTATCAAGTTCTTGGTTTTTGAAAAATTCAGACAGCGGATTCAGAATTTCTCCAAGATGAGAAGTTGTGACCTGTACTTAATCAAGTGGCATCAGCAGAACTTTTTCATCCTTACCACCTAAGTCGAATTGAAGAGGAAAATGAAAGTTCTAGTTTTGTAATTATTTGTTATTAAACTGGGCTAATCTTTGAATTTCAGACCAAATAGAGTACGTCTTTAGGAAGCTCAATAGTACTATAGTTTGAAGAGCCATTTCATAGAGGGCAAACCATGGAAGTTGAAAATTCTGTCGACAGGTGTCGTTGTGAGCATATGTTTTCATTTATTTGCCACATCGATTATTTGGCAAATTTTGTAACTAAACGCTGACAAGATATGGGTAGATTAATAACCCCTTTATATTCATCGTATTGAGATCCGCTCTTACAGTCCAAAATTATCACATTTGTGTGTACACAGTAGCAGGTCAAATCTGGTTGAATTAGGTTGGGCTTTAATATTTATTTCGCCAATAATGTCAGTCAAATTTTTGGACCCTGGGAGTTTAGTCTTCCAATATGTCACTATTGATGATATGTTAAACCTCCTCCAAGTGATGAAATCATAGTACCATAGAAATCTCATTTCATGTTTTGCTCTGTTATCCTCATATGATATAAGTTATATTGCTATGATGTTATGGGGTACTGCAAATTGGTAGCGTACAGGATGTTTCAAAAGAGTGCAAATTTATCATTCCCGTATCACTAAACGATCTCCAGGTCCTTTACTTTGATCAGTCTATTTTATGCATTTTAATTTTTTGTCGCCGGTTTTTAACATTAGCAGCAAAGCCAATTTCACCCCCCCCCTCCAATAGATTGCCTCAATCAACCTAATCCATTCTGACACTCTTCGGCCTGTTTGTCTTGGTATTTTCCGCTGTTGTCTTACAATTAGGCTGTTGTAAATACAGAAAAACTTTACCAGGTTTTGTTTATGCAACTCTAAATACACAAAACGACAGAATGCTCAACCGACTATGATGTTATGAATGAGCACTACCAGAATAAAATCAATCATTGCGGTGTAAAGTATATATTCTTACTAAAGGTAGCGTACATGGCATGGCGACGTAGAAAGTGGCGCAGGTCACTGGAATTCAGACCGATACAAGCCCTCCAGTACTTGGTCGACTTGGATTTCCCTAGCGATGGACAGCAGAAGATCATTCAGCAGATGGTCTGATATTCTGAAAAAGAATAACCCGTCGCTCAGCACTTCTTCATTATAATATGTGTCGCTCACTTGTCTATGATGATCCATGGCTGCACCTTCGAGGTCTTCCTGTACATAGGGTTGCCTTTAGAGAACTTGCTGTACTGCAGCTTGTACTGTATCACGCTGCACGCTTGGGCCTTTGGTAGCAGCGCGAGCTGCCGCAGGGACTTCTTTGACAGGCGGCTAATCTTGATGCTGGTCTTCGAGGACTTCCCGGTGCGCAGGTCATTTTTGCCCTTGCCCTTCTTGGTAGGGCTGGCGAGTTCGGTCGCGCCCTTGCTTTTGGAGGGGCTATTCGTGCGATTCTGCTTCTTGGGGCTGCTATGAGACTCGCTATGTTGGTTGGATGCAGCAGGCTTGGCGTCAGGAGACGGCTTGGTGTGGTTGTTGGCGTTGTCACAACTCGCCGGTTTTGTTACGTCTTGCTCTTGCGCTGTGGAATCGTCTTCGTGGACCATGCATATGAGCTGGGCGTTTTTGGTGCCCGATACCTCGACCACGGTTGAGCTGTAAAGCAATATAAACCACTGTAGAAATAATTTAATTATGCATCTGGTTTCACCAAAAAGTGTCATAACTAATTTAAATATTGCAACAATATTGTTGTGGTTACATCTTAATGAGTGAGAATTCTTAAGAGAGTCTGTCATGTTCGAATCTGTCAAAAACTTCAAAGTTGATTATCATATGGTTGACTTCACAAGTTGGTAACCAAGAATTGTTGAGTAGAAAACCATAACAAAACTGATGATCTTGTAGAACTGATAATTGGGAAGGTCACTAAGCTGTCAAATAGAGTCTCTATCTGCACCTTGAGCATCTGCATTAGGCGATTGACTACAGCTTTGCTTTGCTCGCTTTAAAAAATAGCTCAGCGCTGTCTGTTACCTTGATTTCAAAAAAAGGCGATCAAAAACAACAATAACAACTTGGTCACATTTTTCTGCTAGTAAGAGGAAAGATTCACCATCATTAGATCAGATATTGAGTACAAGAACGGGCAAAGGCAATCCAATTTAAAAAAAAAACAATTGTTTGCAACCTAACATTTAAAAATTGGGAAAAGATCAAAAGATAACGATCTTCAAGACATTGGAGGACAAGCCACAATCTCAGATAGTTTTGTGGGTGCCTTTCAATGTGAGTCAAATGACCATTATTTCTTCAAACGAATTCAAAGGATTGAGAACTCAAGACTTTTTCTTCTTCCCCTTGTACTTTCCTTTCCAGTATCATAAAGAATTCCAGAACTTGGCAGTTGACTGCCGTCGGTGACCAAAATATCGACCATAGTACGTAAATTACCTAAACACAAACAGGTTCATAAACAGCTTGAGTCCTACTCAGCTGGTAAGATGTTCCACTTCTGCAAGTTGCTCTTATAGAAAGTTACTCCTTTCCGGGTTGTTAATTATGTAGTAGATGGTAGGGTTCAGTCATCTGCTTCATTCTCTTCATGTAGGTAGACACGTACAGTGCCAGAGCCTACAAGGTATGACCTTGTGTGACTCGTAGATATTTTGGTGTTTGGTAATGTTGAAGACGCCCCACCTCTCATGTAACGTTCAGCTCTCCGCAGGCTTCCTTACTATTAAGGTGGAAGACACGTACCAGAGTTTTGCTCGGATTAGACTTGACGTGATTAGCGTTGCAGTAGAGCAGTTTCTTGAACATTAGCGAAAACTGAGCATCACCATGTCCTAGATGTAGATAAACTGTCTAGAGCTGTTTGAAACTGATTGGTCTTCATCTAGATATTGTACAGCGCTGGTGTAAGAACGTAGTTTCTAGGTCCTGTACTTTCTGTGAAGGCAGATGTAAAAACCTTCTGTTTTGCATGGGAGATATCACATGATGATCTCTGATTAAATCTTCAGCACTTTTCCGTGGTTTAGGGTGTTACAGATAATTGACAAGTTGATGAAGGTCAATTCGGTAATTCCTCTCACTTCGAGAGGTCTTAATGTACTGGGTAAAGTTCACTATCCGCGGACAGCACGATTTACCGAGTTGTAATTCTGATTTGGATCAACCCTATACCTTCTAGGATCTTGAAGGTGCTTCAGAAAGGATAGTAAATGGAAACTTCAAGTCGTTTGGTTTCTTTGTGGACTTGAGCAGTGAAGTTCTTGATCTGCTCGGTCTTAAGCTCGTCTTGCTTACTTTAGTGAAGTGAGTGTGGTTCTGTGCTGTCTCCACTGAGAATTTAAGAAATTTCCTAGTCTGCTGTCCCATTAAGTCTTTCCCAGTTTAGAAGTCCTCTAATAAGTCTTGCTAGTTAAACAGTGACTGGCATCCATCAAAAGACTTAATATTGTTCTTTTAGATGCTTGCTGGATGCATGTGATAAAAACCTTGTACATCTTAGGCTAAGGAGGGATCTTGGCTATTCTGTGCTGATTTTTTTCGTTTGGCTTTCTTAAAGTTGAATAGACTCTTGAAAAGTACCTGCCGCGGCTCTATTCTGAAGGATACAAAAATGAGCGGATTGTAGCTTTCCTTTTACCGGCTACTGCCAAAGAGTTGTAGATTGGCTGCAAGATGTATGTCTTGATCCTTGGCTCCATTTTTCCTCCAATCACAAAATTCACATTGTGGTAATTGAAGATGGCTGGTTCTAAAAAACTTAAAGGCAGCCTCAGGCAACGTAGAACAGTGGGGTGCGCATGGTGACGACTTCAATACTATATATTTCAGTGAGTAAGGTCGATGTTATGCTGGACTCGATGAAGATGGCACTGTCATACTGATTATGAGGATTCTTCAGTGTCACTCATGCCACTAATTTTAAGAGGATATCTGGTATGTGGGTCTATTAGACTGAAAGACTATAATATGTATCTTCATTGCACAAGCCAGATAATAAAATCTTTTTTTACAGACGTTTCTTCCTCGTTTTGGTTGAATCATGTCATATGGAAGAAAGGGTGGAAGGTTTAGACGTTGTTGTTAGCAGTGATCTGAGGTGTGCCTAATTATGGGGTTTTAATGTAAGTGAGTGATGGTTAGTATCTTCTATTGGGTTGTCAAACAATTGCTCCCACATCTACAAGTGCAAAGCGTTTACCATACAAGACATTTTTTGGTAAATTTTGGAAATTTCTGCATTTCAATTTTATCTAAATTTGAGTCACCAAGCCTCTCCCATAACGTAAATCTCAAATATTTCTTAATGAGAAAATTTGTAGCTCGTCATAAAGATAGTGACTCCAGAAGTAGTAAATTTTGAAGTCCACATATTCTAGTTGATTTCTCCATTAAACATCCGCAATAACCTTTTTCAAATAAAGAGTCTAGAAAATATGTTTCATGCACAAAATTTGTCGTGTTCTAGCCGACTACCATTGCATGCAATGACGTCAAAATCCAGGAAGTTCGCAATATCACCCAAAAATTATGGATTCCAGCCATTTACCATCGCATATCAAATCGTAAGTCTTAAGAGCTCGCATGAGTAACTAATTTTTTTGATAATTGCCTTAATATTCTTATTTCTCTGTACTTTCCGAATCTGCCTTATCTCTACTGCCTGCTTTTTTAGTATAATTTGTTTTATTATTTCTTTTAATGCTTGTATTTACATCCATTCTTTCTTCTTCTTGTGAAGTTACATCCCTTCCTTTTCTTGTTTCTGTTATAATCTTCTTTACATTTTTAAGTGCAGTGCTTCTTCCTCTATTTCTTATGTTATGTTCCATATTCATCTACCACATTTCTTTCTCATCCCTTTTATAGTCTTCCAGAATTATCTTTTATCGCTATCATTAAGATTTTGGCCTCGAGAAACCTTCTTATGTTGTTTCTTGAACAACTTCGGCTTCATTTTCTTTTACTATGTAATCTTACTTTGTATGTATCTTTCAAGCTCCATTTCTTGATTTTTACTTTTTCTTTACGTCTTTGTTGCACCGGCGGGTTCTTTTCACCATTCTTTCTTGAGCAATTTTTGCTTCTTCTAATATTTTTGTTTTTAGTATTGTGCATTTCTTTTGCATGTTCTATTTTTGATTTTTCGCTGTTTCTTTCATTTCTTACCCTTCTACAGTCTCGTCTACCTTAGTTTAAACTCTTGCTGTTCTTGATTTTCTCGATTAGTTGGTTTAAAGTAATTTTATGTAGTGTCTTTTGATCAAAGCGACTAGTTAATACTGGCATTTGAGTATTAATCCAGGATAGGATCTTTCTTCCTTTTTTTCAGCATCCATCTAGAATTCCATAACCTCAGACCTACTTCTTTCCTGTTTTTTGGGTTTATCTTCATTTGTTCCATCTACTTAGATTTGGTGCTTTTCGAAGAACCGTTCTATTTTCCTACTGTTGATAGAGAGCGCATATTTATATTCATATTTATTGTTTTCCCTTCTTCTTTGGCCCTCGGTGTCCTTAGTAGTAGTCCAACGTTCGATTTTTCCCCTAAGGTTGTTTTGCATTAACTTTTTAATTAATTTTACCTATACCAAGTGTTGGTGGTTTTTTATATTCCTCTTCCGTTTAACCTTCTAATGTTCCACGTATTCAGTCTTGCTCTTGATTCACTCCGCTTTTGTTCAGTAATACATCTGCTCTCTTTACGTGGGTGATCAGACCAGACAACAGCCCTATTCCAGTTCATTTTGTTGTTTAGTTCCTCTACTCGTGTATGCAGGATTGATTGTGATCTAGAAGTTGATCAATCAGACATTTTGATTGCTTAAAAGGTTTTTAAGGAGATTCTACAATACAATTGTGAAGTTTTTTCTTCAATAAGACAGTTCTTCTCTTTAACCTATTTCAGGGGATTCCAAAATGCTCAAAGATGAGAAAAATCATCTCCAACAAAGAAATGTGTAAAAGTTTGTATTGTGCATTCTCTTCGTCCTAACTATGGTCTTATGATTATGTTTTTAGTGTTCTATGTCATGAAGTACCACAAATTTTGTGTAACTTTTCCTTTTTTAGTCAACAAAATGACTTTAAGACAAGGACGTGCATTTTCAGACTAAGAACTTCATCGGGTTTCTTCAATTTCAAAATACCCCCCCTAGTCCAACAATGAAAATGAGAACTAAGACAGGGCATTGTCGTCCTCTTTAGAAAATTTGAAGCTTCATGAAAAAAGTCCGGCTATTCAATTTTTAAATCAAAATGTCACATAAACTTCCCATTGGTTGTAGTTCACATTTAACTCAATTTTGGCCCTTTTTCTGAAAGCTCAAATCCTTAACACAGGCGTTTGGTGACCAAGCTTTAAGTTAGTCAAGGAAATTTGAGTGGTTTAAATGTTTAAAGATGGCCGGGGATCTGTTGAAGACGTTCTGATGGGCCATTGAGGTGTACAACTCCAGAAACAATCGCGAAAGTGGAAGTCAGACTACTTTTCGATCTGTCAGTTTTCTAACTTGTCATATGACAAATGCATTGGTTTTTGTCACAGTGCCTTCCGTGGTTTTTCCTTTTTTTATTTAAAAGGATGATGTTTTGATTATTCCAAAAAACTTGTGAACATTTGGGCATCTTCTCGCATAAGTCATTGAATGCTACAAATATCCTGTAGTCGATCAATACTTCAAAAAAATCCGCAAAGGTATCATAAGATGAGCCACGAGGTGCTATAGCTATGATCTATTTTCAAATTTGATCGGATATGTACCTACAAATTCTTTAAAATTTCAAGATTGTGAGAGGCAACCCATTTTAGACAGGGGGCATTACTACAACTCGTAAAACATCATAAATCTGACTATTTTAAGAAGCTGCATTTGTTTTTGTCCTCCGAAACAGCACGAAGCTATATGTGGGTATCAAAATTGGAGAGAACTCGGTGGACCAAGAGCCGCTGGTGAATGGGGAGGTGGTGAAACACAACCCTACAGATTTTCTTCCGCATAAAAGGCGACTCGACACCGTCTCGCCCAGAAATTTCGCAACAGCAAAACAAAGCCCTGGAATTAGGTCAGAGCTGCGTCAGCCGCCATATATTGCTCCGTTCCTAATAAACACGCCCAAATGGAATTATCACTCATTTAAATTCTCGCCGAGGCCTTCGCCCGAACGGGCTGCGCGCTGCCAATACGCGTTGTTATTCGCGCCCATGCCGTGCATAATCAATAAGCGCGTTATCTCACGCTATCACTTTCAGGCTAATAGCGCTTAATTAGAGGGACGGGCCGTGCCACCCTGCTCGCGGCTACACCGTCCCAAATAGATGGATCACCATTAATAACGCGGAAAGACCAAGGAATGTCTCGGCGGCGCGCTCGTTTCCCCAAACAAGGGCAGCAAGTGGATTAGAGTCGCATTACTTATGCGTACTTATGACTCACTTTTGGAAAATACAAGGACGATGCGTTTTAGGCTTAAATTCATTAAATGGGCTATAAAAACGACGTTACGTTGTCATATTAGATCAACGTATCCTACTTGAATACATTAGATTACTTTGAAGAGCCATGGGAAGTAGAACGAATTAAAGTTAATCCTTACTTGAAATTTTAAAATTCTTGACATTTCTCCTACAATAGAGATGGATAATAACGGAAATCTACTGCTGACGTCATTCGGCTTATTACAAATAGTGGCTTCTTATTGGCCGTAGGAAGAGGAATGACGTCAGCAGTAATTCCCTACCACTGCTCTCATCACACATGTGTAAGTATAAAAGCGCGCGTGCATTTTAATGTTAGAACATCTCTCTTCTAACTATGGGTGAAACAGAACTCCGTCATGACCTGTTCCAAGCCAAGGAGGAGGGATAGACGAGTAACAACCTTGCTAAAAAAACTGGATTAACTGGCTCGGCTGATAGCATCCCCTACTCTAGTAATTAGGAACGCGAGAATAGGAAATTGAGACGGATAATAGATAATCCTAGGCAAAGAAACCTTCAAATTAAAAATGGGCGGTAATGCTGAAGGTGATCGCGAAGCCGACAGGCGAGAAATGGAATACGATTTGGTACAAGGAACATAACGTCTCTTACAAGAAAGAAGTAAAAAAGACGAAAGAGACGGAAAAATAGAAGGTATAAGGAAACAGAAACTTGAGCAAAAGAAAACGGAAGAAAGACCTTGGACAAAAAATACATCCTCGGGTACTCAGGTACTCAAAACGCAGAATAACAGGAGTAGGTATAGTACTGCGCAACGAACTAGAAACGAAAGTAACACATTACAAAGCAGTAAACTCCAGAATACTTACTGTTAATTGAAACTACAAGAGAAAGTGGGAGTAATTCAAATATATCGTCCAACAGAAAACGAATAAAAAAACTCTTCTACGAAGAATTGCAAAGAACACTAGATAAATACCAAAGTAAGAACCGCCACACCATAATTATGGAAGAATGGAATGCACATACAGGCAACAATAAGGAAATACGTTACAGAACAATGGGAGAATAACAATGAATTCCCTTATAGAGAATACACTATATAAATATGACCATACACAAAATAACATACGAGGCCGAAACTCTAGGGCACAAAAGCATGGTAGATTAAATTACCATATCTAGAAGTATGAGATATGCATTATAGGACATAAAGGTGATAAGGGGAGCAGACTTGTTCACTAACCATAGATTACCAATAGCAGAATACATTGTTCAAGAGCCCCAAAAGCGAAATAAGAAAACTACCTAAGCAAAAAAATTGTAGCACTAGAAAACATGCAAATAAGAGAAGACTAGGATACTGCAATCTAAATTTTGGATAATGGCAAAATACCGACCAACTATAGCATAATCTAAACATATGGAAACACAACCTGAGGGAAAACGGAATGATAAACACCAATAAAAGCTAAACACTAAATATAAGAAGAGATGATAAAAGAACAGAAGTACTATAGAAGAAGAAAGTAGAATATGTGGATAAGTACGAACACCTTGGTACAATAATAAATTAAGACAGACGGATAGAAGCAGAAATAGACATATGTCCCCACACCACTACTCTATGGATCGGACACGTAGACGGTGCTTGACAAACAAAAATCAAAAACAACAGAATATAAAATGAAGTACCTGTGAAAAGTACTGGGAAAAACAAAGAGAGATAGAATAAGGAACAACAGTATAAGAGACGGTCTAATTCAACAACTAGTGATAAACAAAATAGAGAAGAATTAACTAAAATGGCACGGGCACTTTATACCCAAAATAATACACGAAATGAGAGAAGAGGGAGACCCTGAGTCCAATGGCAGAAGAGCAAAAAATTCTGAACATGAAAACAGTCACGTACCAAAAATATACTTGGATAGATGGATCCAAAAACTATTAAAATAGAAATAAAAAGTGAAAAACAATTGACCTATTAGGTAAACAATATCAGAGTCGCAATACCACCAATGATAGCTGCGCATACTCATGGATGTCGGAAGAACCACACATACAGTAAGATACGTTACCTCATCAGCTTCAAAAGGTTTTTGAGGAACAAATTATCTACATCATCTTTTTTAATACCAAAGAAATGCTGAAGGCGATTGTTGTAGACATGCTAAATTACAATAATTTGGTGTAGAGACACCAGGAATTGTAAAGTCTAACGTCAGACTTCTGGAAGATGAAACCCCCATTTACGGCACCTTAAAGAATTTTTGATCTTAGAATACCACTTTATGAATTCAATAGTGAAACTTCCTTTTATACCCAGTGGTTTACTATTGAGCATAATTCTCAATTTCTATGACTTTTCTCTTCCTCGTCCAACAAAAAAGGAAGTGCACCGAATTTCAAAAAATAGAGTCGTATCGCGAATAAAGAAACCAAATTCTTCTAAAACATCCCATAGATCGGGTATTGTACTGCCGAAAAATTTATTATACCAAACTAAAACCATCTAATAAGCAGGGTATGATCGCGATAAAATCTTTATTTTTATACTGAGTAAGGGGTCGGCAAGTTATTAATTGGTATTCACGACAGAGGACATTATAAGTCCACGCAACGCCAAACAATAATTCATCAAGTTCTCGGCCGCAGCCTGTAAGGTCGGCGACGAACCCGTAAGTGGAATGTCCTTTGCGGTTCAACACAATTGCTTCGAAAGCATAGGAAGAAAGCAGCAGCAGCTCGCAGTTGTGTTATAATCGGGTGTTATAATCCGACCGCAGTTTGTCGTTGCGCTTGGTCAGTGCATCACCCACGACCTCGTACAGACCAACAAGGCCAGCAGCGTCGATTACGACACTGAACTCTTTACGACGAACCGCACATGTGCGTGGCTGATCGCTTCATTAGCGAAATTGAGTCTTGAATCCTTTATGAATCCCTAAACAGACTCTTTCTAGAGTACCCATATTTTTCTTCCTTTATTTCCCTCCTATCTCAATCTAATAGAAATTAAAAGTAATTTGTCATCCGCAATATTCAGCAGGTTAATCCCTCTTAACAAATGCTTGTTCTACTGACCCAAGAATCATCTGAGAAAAAAAGAGTTTTACCAACCACCCATAAATCCCCTACAGAGATAGTATACATGGTCTGTTCCACAGCTGGCATAAACGAAACACAGCTGTTGATAGGACATGGTGTCATATGTTTTAACAAAATCACAAGTGGGGGTAGGTAAACTTTTTTATGAAATTAACTACATAAGAAAAGTACAAATATTGTGCACGTTCATAAAGACAGTTAAAAAGAGCAAGAAGGTGTGCCAAAAAGGTTTGGAAACTGGGGAAAACGAAAAGGGGAACATCAAGAGACATGAAAAATTTGTTTTAATTTGTCGAAATAATAATCTTATTAGCCTATTCCCCTTTAGAACAACAGATAAATGCCAAAAGATGCCCGGAAAAGCTCCAGAATCGTTTGTGGACAGTGGAACAATATCACGCCTCACTTTGAGTGGAATGCTGCATCCCCAAATGATTTCGGGGACCATTTGTATAATCTTTTCCACGTCGGTGGATTGAGAGACGGAGGCGACGCACCCCACCTTTGTATTTTTTTAATGGATAATTGTAGCCACGAATTAGAAGCGACAATACAATTGATGTTATGCACAACTTTTTACATTTGCGATAGGTCTAAGGTACAACCATAAAGGAGAGTCTGTTATTATTTCAAAACAGAAAGTCACATTCCTTAGATTGGGAATACCATGGAATCTATAGTAGGTGATCGTGACCAAATTTGAATTTTATTTTTTCCGCCCTGGAAAGATGATAAAAAACAGTAAGACAGCCAAATTCCCCTTCTCTCCTGCAACTCTTTCAACCTTATGGGTGAACTGATGCTACGATTTTGAAATAAAACCGCAAGATTAAAAAGAGAAATGTAAAACGGAAAGTTATAAGGATTAGGAAGAACATAGCAATAAAGTTAAAAGTTTGCAGTCCACGTTGAATTATACAAACAACATACACAAATTCAAACTGATAAAGGAGGCCCATATTGGAGTCTCTTAACGTAAAAAAAAATTAATTGTGGGAAGAAGGAGCTTGGTTCTACACTACGGATATTGAAATTTGCGGAACCAAGAAAATGTGAAGACAGATGAATGATAGATATGATGACAGAAACAGCAACATGGCATTTATAGAGGGATATCTGTGGTACGTAGTACGAGTGTAATCAGTAATGTGTTCAGACCGAGAATTTTGGCCAAATATGGGAGCACGAGACTATAAAATCTCATCCATATACTGTTGGGTCGTCAATGTGTCACCTAGCACTATTAGAGATCAGCTATCATATGTTATACCTTCCCAGATTGCGCCGTTAACCGAAAGATCTCTATACCTGGACAGAATGATCATCTATCCCCACAAAGAAATGACATTCATTGCTAAACACTATGCACCACTCTTGGCTAGCAGCACCACAACCCAAGACCAACATTAAAGGTACCTGAGATTGCAGATTTGAATCCGCTTGCTTTATGAAGCTGCTACATGTGTGTATAGTAGACTGGTTCGCTTTGGGATACTCTATACTGATGGTATGTTGGGTCCGTCCAGAGTCGCTCAGCTGTTACGTATCTACTGTTCCCAACAAAGTAGGATAAAATAATCGAAACGATCCTCGTGGAGGGCTATGCAGTTTGTCGATCAGCCTGTTGTTTTGGCCCAATAGATAAGGCTTCTACTAAAGTGCGTAAGTTGCTTAAATTGATGTCTTCTCATTCCGTACTTCTGCTGCTGTATTTTATGATGCGTCTTTGGCTTTGACTTCATTGATGAATTTGGGGTCTCTGAATCTAATTGGGCGCCCCCATATCATCTTGCGAGTGAATAAGAGTCTGTGGACGCTTGTGGTGGGCGTTCCCATTTGGCTTATAGTTATAAAGGCCATGGATAACAGGGTTCCCCTAACCTTCGTCTTTGTAGAACAGCTCTGGGAGATATAAACTCCCGTATAGTTGGCTCGTCGACATCTCTCTAGAGAATGGTGTTCCTTAAGAAACAACGAAAGGCCAAAGATGATCCTAAGAGCTCGATTTTGGACTATTTGGAGCTTGTTCGCGTAGGATTTTGCATTGTAGCCCCAGATGGGATAGGTATACATCATAGTCGGGTGAATGATGGTCTTTATTCGTCATCTTGTTGCTAAGGAACAGCTGGTTCCCGAGATAGAGGGTTCTCGGTCGTGAGGTTTCTAGGAGAACTTCGATTTAAGATCAATATAAGATAACGTGCGTCTGTACTCCAAAATATATCCCGGTCGAAGATTCTGAGATTCTTTAGGTCTGCTCGCCAACGAAGTTGGGTTTTCATGGAGAATGTAACGGCTACACTCTTCTTGGTATTTACTTCTGTTCTACATGTCCTGCACCAGTCTTCGAGCAACTCTGGATAGATAGGGAGGGCTATCGTAAATTTGACAGCACCACTGTGTCTTTGGATAATTGACTACATGGTGCTTTATAAAGCTACTGGCTCAGGCTGTGTAATCATGCACAATCACGCCAAATTTGGATAATTAGCATACTACTTACCATAGATTAGGTTATCGTCAAATCAAAACATTGCAAAGGTTTCAAAAGTCATTGGATTGGACGAAGAAAAGTTTAAAAGTATTTTATCCTCTAATTCAGTCTACACCCTTAACAAAAAATGTTCTATTTAGCATTTTAACGTTACATACTATTGTTTTATGTAGAAAACTATGTGACCACGTCAGAATCGGAAAATATAACGATGATGTTCAGTTTAATCAAAGAAAGCAAAACTATTTGACTCTGGTTGTTTGGATATTTGATAAGAACTGAAGTCTGACGATGTTAAATAGAGATCAAACGATACCAAAATGTGTAAGGATCAAATAATGCAGTCAGTCATACAGCTTTATAACAAAAATCGTGGACTAACAGGAACATTTTACGTATGACCTAGTTCTTCTTAGATTGGATCTATCAAAGCCAATAAGGGGAAAACAAATTACTCTAATTGCTACAATGAGTTTTACCAGAGTGTGATGGAGATGTTGGATAGTTCGAACAACAATTTCTTGATAACGTTAGCCAACTGTGCTTTCAACAAAATCAAATTTTGATCATGGTAGATGGTATAATAAAACAAAAAAGAATATTAGATGCAAAACCAAAACGTCTTTAGCTATCGGTTCATTATCTACCAATAAAAATTTTTTGGGACAAACATCATAGATTTTCTTATAACATTCTAGATGCGACATTAACAACGAAGAGTCTCTTCTGGATATCTCTTTAATCTAATCTAATCGAGATTTTATTGTCAGAAATGGTAACTAGAAGATGGATGAGATGACTTAATCTATACTGGGTCAAATCTTTGCGATATGAAGCGAAAGGCTTCTGCACACCATCTGTGAATGTCAGTTGGTAATCTTATAATTTACATATTGTCCTGCTCAGTACATTCTAGATGGGGTTGTTTGTTCTATAACTTAACCTCTTCGTCAGGAATTGAACAAGAGATATTTCCCAATTGATCTCTTTGAGTTGATGTATGTACAAAACTCTTCTTCGAAGGTCTCTGAAGAAATCAGGCCATGGTTAAAGGTTCAAGACATCTCATTCGAACGGTATTTGCTTACAAGTAGATAAGAGGATAAAACAGCTCACGTGCTTTTAGATATCTCTAGGTAGTTCTAATGATATTACAACAGATGTCATCACTTTTTTCCCATTTTATATTAGAAATTTCTTGGCTTTCTCTTGTTATTAACCATTTACAAATCACAATCAAATAAATTTTATCCCATGAAGAATGGAATGAAGTGAACGAAACCAAAATTCAAGAGATCCTCACTAAAGTTATATTGGCAATACTGGGCGAATTAGTTAACATTCAAAGTCATTATTTTGATTTTTTTGAGAGGTGAGCGTAATGTTATTCACATTTCTTGCTCAGCTTGAATTGATATTTCGTGGCGTGAAAACGTTTGAAAGAGTTTTAAGGTTTTTCACCACTTTAATCTACCAAAAATGGATGTTTCAATTTGTAAGCGTATGGGGTTCTGAGTAGAATAGCACATGTGGCAAAACAAGTGAGCAGGTCCTGGGATACAAAGCTACAGACGGACCAGAGACAGACGAACTAATTCAAAGATTGACTGTTTTAAAATCAAAGATAGGACAACGGGGTTGATCTTGGCTTCGAAGAAGGTCTAGATGTCTTAACTTTCATCAGCAAAATAAAGCGATATCTTCCAACTAAAACTGTAGGGGACCAAATATGTACGCCCCCCCCCAAATTAGCGACAGGTCTACTGATAAAGCAAATGAAGCCCTAATGCATTAGGCGACCTCCGGGTCCGTTCCCGGAAAATCATCACCAATTGATTAGACCTCTCCTCCTTTGTAAGATATGAGGGTAAAATTATAAAGCATTTGGCTGAAATTCTTAGGTCTGTTTTTCTGTTCTGTTCTAACCATCTCTCTGTTTTCCATCAAGACCAATAGCCAATGTCAGCAATTTAAGCTCTGTGTTTCAACACCACTAAATAAAGATTTTCACGCACATAACAATCACCTCAAACCCATTTTTAAGTTCTCAGAAGATATTGGAGTCGATCATGGCAGGGGTGCCTAACAGATACTTGCTAACTAAATATGTGCAACATCTCTCTTAACTCATTGTCAATAGGGTGGTTACGTATCTGAGCGATGGGCGATGGGAGTACGCTGCCACTACAAATAAGTTGGACAACTTAGTCAGTTTTGCAAATGGCTCCCTGGGGAAGCACAACATTGAACAACCTCAGACAAAAATTATTGAGAGAATTTCAGTTAGCATTCGTGATCGAAAGCAATGTTTTGGGATATTTCTGTTTGGGGTTTCCGCTTCACCTTAATAGAGAAATAGACAGAGAGAATGGTCATAACACTGGTAAACAGGGCGATTCCAGCATCTGACTCACTCTGACCTTATGCCACAATAGTAAACTTACTAAAAACTTCGTCCAACAAGAATTGGGCAAGGAAATTTATACAATCCAAAAGGAAATTTCGAAACCCTACAGTGAAGAGGTAATGTTTTGGGGGCACATTACATTTTCCGCACTAGGGACGCTTAACTCCACTGAAGAAAAGATGACCAACAAAAATGATTGAAAGTGATTGCCCACAGCATTTTAATAGGATCTGGATGTTTAAAACGTGACCCAAATCCAATATGAATTTTCAAGATTCTAAACCGAAGAAATTTGAAAAATCTTGAAATCAACTAATTACACTAATTGACACTTCAAGATATCTGAAAGACAGATGTTTTTAAATGTTACCTGCATCTAATAGCAAACTTTGTAAATCATCCTCGTATAACGTGTATAACGTATAACGGTTGAGTGAAAACAAAGCAAATAAAATAAAATTTTGAGTAGATTAGTAGATCCAAATATATAATGTAGACTATATAAGGATAACAGGACTGGCATGATTTGAGCCTATAAAAGAACCCATGGAATTTTGGTACATAAATACGAGGGTTCGTCAAAATAATTCAAATAGCGAAAGCTTTGAATGGAGTGAAAATATAAGACTTACCTAACTGCAAATAAAAATATAAAGTAGACAAAACATATATGTCATATCTATATTTTTCAAATGTCCAAACAAGTGATAATCGCAGGACAATAAGCCCGGAATATAGGAAGAGGTGTTCCAATGCAGTTCAGAACAAATTCTTAATGTTTGTCATGTTTGGGTAGCTGTAAAACGTCTCGTATTGGAAATTCGTGCATTCTATCGTGACAAA
Organism: Sinelater perroti; assembly: GCA_036346155.1. Classification (NCBI taxonomy): domain Eukaryota; kingdom Metazoa; phylum Arthropoda; class Insecta; order Coleoptera; family Elateridae; genus Sinelater; species Sinelater perroti. The sequence goes on from JARFIY010000324.1 coordinate 4,230,138, forward strand.
TATGACAACAAAACGTTGCTTAACTAACAAAAGCTGAGGTGGTGCGGGGAATTCCCTTTCAGGCATCCTTACAACTCAGAAGTCGCACCTCTTTCCATTCAGCTCATGGCACGTAAAGAAATTCCACGTTATATTTGAATAACCCTTGTATATACCGTAGCAGATCTTTAATTTTGAGAAAACATATTTATAATAATTTCGATCACTTATATTAAACAGCAAACTTTTGCATAAAATACAAACATGAGAAATGAAAAAAGGAGAACGAAAGGGAGGAACGGAGAAAAGGACATGAGGTAACGATGTCGAACCAAAAGACACACATAGAGGGGAAAATTAAGAGAAAATGAAGGAGAAATAGGCAATAAAAAAATTAAAAACAGTAACATGGAACATAAAGACGTTAAATGACAAAGAACATAAAATATTAGAAGAAATAATAAGACATGATGTACAAATACTAGGGATAAGTGAGACAAAAACGAAAGATACAGTTGAAAACTTATTACTTAACGAATACAGACTGACATGGATATGAATAACGTAAAAAATCAGAAGAGATATAGAGAACTAAAACTAACAATGCAGAGACCGAAACAGAAGAAGAAAAAGAAAGACGTAAACAAAATACTAAAAGTAAAAAAGAACGATATTGGAAACTGCAACAAACATATGCAGAATAAGAACAATAGAAAAAAATTATGTAATAAAACAATGAAAGAAATTATAGAGGTAAAGAAAAATATAGGGGATAAGAAAAGAGAAATACAAAGAAAATTATATAAATTAAACAAACCGAAACAATTACATAGGAATATTTTGGACTAGAAGTAGAACGAAGCTGTAGAAAAAATCAAAACGTTTTCTGAACAATAGTAAAAAGAATGAAAAGAAAGAAAACTACAAAAGACAAGCATAAAAAATAAAGAGTAAAGTAGAAATGGTTGACATATAGAGGAAACACGAAGAAAAATGTTAGGACTATAAACTACCAAGGTAAGCGAACTGAAGAAGCAGATACCGTACTCTAGATGGATAACAAAGAAAATATGACAACTGGAATAGCAGTAAAAAAGCACTTACTAGTTGAGAAAATGGAAAAGCCGCTGAAAAACAAAACAAATTTAGAATTAGTAAAGAATGATAGAGAACAGGCAAGAGATAGATAAAAAAATGTAATAAAGCATGAGAAGATAAACAGATACTGAAGAAATAATAATATTACATTAAAAAAAAAGACGCACCGTTAAATATGAAAATTACAGGGTGTTGCGTTTAACATCAGCTGCACTACAAATATAACGAAAATTATAGCAAAGAAATTAACATCAGAAGTCGATAGGATATTAAAGGAAGAACCATTCGTTTTCAGACCACGAAGACGGATACAAGATACTTATCAAGAAAACACATAAGAGAAAAATTAGAAAAATGTAGCAAAAAAAGCTCTGTTGCCAAAAATGTAGAGGGCGACGTAAGAATAAATGGGGTAATGTCAAAAAAATTTATTATGCTAATGACATAGTACTGATAACAAAAAATAAAAGAAAAATTCAAAACGCCATAAATATGTGAAAAGAATAATTACAGTAGATAGATTTAAAGATAAATATAAACAAAAGTAAGGTGACGAAAGTAAACAATAAGAAAACACGAAGGGAACAAATAAAAAACGTTATATGTGCTTGGAACCAATATAACAAACAAAAATATAAATATAAAGGTATATTACACGATAAACAACAGTTTAGTTAAGAAAAGAAAAATAAGCAACGAAACAAAATTGAGAATATGCAAAACGGTGTACTTCCCAAGTCTATTGTGCGGTGCAGCAGGTTGGACAATGATGGATAAGCACAAATCGAAAACTTAGAAGGGTAACTGGTAACCCACGAAGGTAACGAAGATAGAAAAACAGCAATCACAATGGGTAGGACACGTGAAGAATGGAAGAAGACAAAATTCCCAATAGAGTAACAGAAATTAATATGGAAGGCTGAATAGAAATTTGGAAGAAAACATACAAGATATAGCGGAAATCAAAGGGAAAATAGTGACAGAAGCAAAAAGGATGGCGAGATAGAAAAGTAGGAAATGGGTAAATATTTTCGTGTATTTTCAGTTTTCAATAGCGCAATTTTCTTTAATATCTTTATATAAACATAATAATAATAAGGTAGGGCTCTTTTCGACTTTAATGAAGACCGGTCGTCGCGCACCATCTCTGATGCGGGGCGATGAGGCAAGGACCGCGCCTTAAACGATCCTTCGTTCGAGTGAACGCAGGTACTCAATTATTTTTAGTGACTGAGCAGGTCACCCGCCAGGCATCAGAGAGCTCCGGGAATAAACCAAGGTCCGTCCCACCGCAGCCCGCACCGCAGTCCGCCAAGGGACGACAAGCAAAAATGATACCAAAATCTACGTGAGACTGCTATAATACCGCATGGTTGCTACTCAGTGTGGTACTTCATTTTTTTCACTTAAAAACAACATCAAGGACATTTATCTAGTACATCACCATAGATTTAATGTAGGAGTGCGCACTTATGGAGCAGTTCTATAGCCCAAATAAATGGAAAGCAAAAATGTCATCCACGTGAGTACGCTATAGTACTGTATTTCATTTTTTTCCAATTGAAAACAACATCAAGGTCGTTTATCTAGTACATTACCACATATTTAATGTGCGAGTAGACAGTTGTAATGGAAAGTAAAATATTACCACCATTCACTTGAGATTGGTTATCGATGCTACTCAGAGACGTATTTCATTTTTCCCACTTAACCTACTGTAGAAAATAACATCAAGGTCATTTATCTAGCATCTCACCGCAGACTTATTGTGGGAGTACACTCATGATGTAGGTCTATAACCCAAACATATGGAAAGCAAAAATCTACGTAAGATTGCTATAATACCATATCGTTGCTACTCATTTCATTTGAAACATCAAGGTCATTTATCTAGTATATCACCGTAGATCCAACGTGCAGTGGTTCAGCGATCTGTAGTTTTACAATTATTCAAGTTTTTTTTGTGAAACTCTTGTTAAGTCGTACGCATTAAGATTTTAGTGGTTAGAAATTTGTTTAATCGAAATTAAACTGGCTCTAGATGACAGTAAAGTTCAAACAAACAATCGGAATATTTCATGAAGCTGTCCTACTTCCCTGAAAATCAGGAATTCCGCTTATTCGAATTATCCGGATAACTGGAATACTGCTGAAAAAATAAATTTTGTAGTATCTTCTAAATGAGTAGTACGCCTTTTGTAGTTCACCCACAAAAATTCCCGGGTGAATCTAACTATTTACTCAAACATGACAAAAATGTTATCAAAATAGTCCAGCGGTGAAAAGCAAACAGACGATTGCCTTTACCAAAAACAATGACAAACAACAAATCGGGCCGAACCGCCCGAAATGCGACTTCCAGGATTCTAGGACTCCGCCGAGAGCAAAGTTCGAAATCGGCCATGAATCATTGCATCAGTTGGGCGGCTCGATCCCTTGATCCCCTTCTAAAACACCAGCGCCTAATCTTAAGTACACAAGATACTGAATGAATGCTAATACGACCCGCGGTAATTGCACTACAATACGCTGATAACGAGGTGAGATCATCAAGGTAAAAATATTACGCGGCTATATACCTGCAGCAAATTGGTTTCGGCATCAAAGATAAGTGAGCCGCCGTGGGTGTAACAACAACCGGAATGTCGCTCAATGTAAGTCTTCATTTTTGCTACTTACCGCTTCTTGTCGGTGGTCTTGTCATGTTCATCTTCTGGTTCGGCCGATTTTTCCCGCGCTTTGGGGGGAATGTCCAGCTCGTGCAGACTCTGTTTGCTGGTGGCGGCGACCACTTCCCCGTTGCGCTGTTTGGGGAGGGCGGCGCTGCTCAGCCCCGGCGTGCTGCCCCCGGTACGGGGCAGCACCTGCACGGCCTCGCCGTTCCTGGCCACTTCCGTGCCGCCGCCGCCGCTATCGATTTTGCCGTCCAGAGCCATCCCCAGCAGGCCCTTCAGCAGAAGCTCCAGCTGCTTTTGAGTCACGGCCTGAAATAGAGCAGATCGATAATCAGTAGGCTGGTGGTACTCGGGCGGCCCTCCTCATTCAGTCTAGTGATCCGCGGCCGTCTCCATGGCCAGCATCACTAGCCGCTGACATTCGCGTCATCCCCGTCAAATCCCTTGTCACGATGCACTAACTTTGTGGTTGGAAAAGGGCCTGCTGATTCCGCACTTCTGCCCGCCTGTTGCATAACCAGCATGGTATGTACCCCGGTCATTAATAAGCAGCGCCGCATGCACCGGGCGCCCCATATTTAGCCCATTCGGCAAGGTTTAATTTAGAACAATGCGTGGATTCTGACAGGAATTCTAATTGCTTTCAGAATGCAAGCGCAGCGGTTACTTGCGCGGTCTGCAGCAACTCCATCGAGGGAAGGGTGAGTAGGGCGAAAATCGGCATTCCGCCCCCTAACCGAGACTGTTGCAGATTCTCACCGCGCTCGGAAAGTCCTACCACCCGGAGCACTTCACCTGCGCCAAGTGCAAGGAGCCCATAAAGGACAGCAAGTTCCAGCAGCACGATGGAGAGCCGTACTGCGAGGCGGATTACACCAAATTGTTTCTGAAGAAGTGTTTCGCTTGCAAGCAACCGATCAAAGATGTAAGTATGGGGAGGGGGCTGCCCAAAGGGCGAAACTGACCTACAAGGCAACTGCAGAAAATTATAAAAGCGTTGGGGGTGGAATGGCATGAGGAGCATTTCGTCTGCACGGCCTGCAAGAAGAGCCTGGCCGGGTCGTCCTTCCTGGAGAAGGATGGATACCCGTACTGCACCGCGGACTACTACGAAAAGTTTGCTGACAAGTGCGGGGGTTGCGGGAAGCCGATTACGGAACAGGCCATCATCGCCCTCGACAAGAAGTGGCATCAGTCCTGCTTTAAATGCTTTGTAAGTATGCTTGGGGATCTATTAGTCATGCCTAAGCGGCTGTTGGTGTAGAAATGCAAGAACCCGGTCATAGAGGACACGTTCGGCGTGCAAGATGGCAACCCCCTTTGCGCGAAATGCTGTTGAGCGCCCTGCAGGCACGACAATGCACCGCCACCACTTTAGGCTTGGTAACCACTCACGTCGACTATATGTTATCTATATATATTTTTGTTAGAGCATGTATACGCAACCTTTTTTTTAACTTTTGCTATGTATAAAGTGTATAAAATCACTATAATTAAATGTATGCCACCATTAATAGACTACCTTTTTAAAATATCACCCCCTCAAAAAATTGAAGTAATAAAATCTATGCGGCTACAATCCGACTGTGTCGTGAATTATATATACTAGAGTAGCTTTAAATGACTGGCAATTACCCTCCTTACTTCCAAAACAAATTCGAAATCTGAAACAAAATTATGCGGCTAAACCCGACTGTGTCGTAGATTCACCACTAGGTGTAGCTTAAAATGACTGGCAATTACCCTCCTCCCTCCTAAAAAAACAAATGAAAAATCTGAAACAAAATTTATGCGGCTACAACCTGACTGTGTCGTGGATTCACCGCTAGATGTAGCTTCAAATGACTGGCCTTTACCCTCCTCCCTTCAAAAAAAACAAATGAAAAATCTGAAACAAAATTTATGCGGCTACAACCCGACTGTGTCGTAGATTCACCACTAGGTGTAGCTTCAAATGACTGACAATTACTCTCCTTCTTCATAAAAAGCAAATGAAAAATCTGAAACAAAATCTATGCGGCTACAACCCGACTGTGTCGTAGATTCACCACTAGGTGTAGCTTCAAATGACTGACAATTACTCTCCTTCTTCATAAAAAGCAAATGGAAAATCTGAAACAAAATCTATGCGGCTACAACCCGACTGTGTCGTAGATTCACCACTAGGTGTAGCTTAAAATGACTGGCAATTACCCTCCTCCCTCCTAAAAAAACAAATGCAAAATCTGAAACAAAATCCATGCGGCTACAACCCGACTGTGTCATGGGTTCACCTTGAGTTGCTTCGGCTGATTGGCAACCGCAACATGAGTAATAAACAACGCTAATTGCGCGGGAATGTGGGCAGCGACTGTTAGATTGCGTTCGATAAAAATGCCGCTCTTTGCGACGCAGTTGCGACCAAGATTACGCGACCGGCACGTGGGCGCGCAATAATCGTCGCTGGGCGCACATTGCATAGTCCCGATTTTTTCCCTCGAAATACCTTTCCAAAAATACCGGCTGTGTTTAAACGGCCGCGCGCCAAATTGCGAAATTTTCCGGCGGAAAATCGCCAGCTTGCGGTGCTCGCGACGCCCTTGTCCCCCTAATGGCGACGCGTCACTACACATTGGTAACCCGCTGCCAATTATGCGGCTGCGTGGTGAAATACATAAACGTTGTAATTCATAAGCGATATTATTTCGAACGCTGCGGTCACTAGGTACAAGGTTTGGTAAAAAAAATAGCGGAACAACAAACTTTGACTATCATTGCCATTCAAGTTTTCCTTCAGACTGCATGAGCGGTTTTTTAATATATCAGGAGGACTTTCAATAGGAATACTGGAAGAGTCTCCAATGTCTACCAAAGAACAATCACCATCCGCTTATGTACTTCTTTTTGCATGGCTAAAGGCTTCTAAAGGGATGCCAGAATTCGCTGAACTAAAACTTATTGATATGTTCCCCCTCCTTTTACTCACCTATTTAAAATAAAAATAAGAAAGGGTGTATTCGCCTTTCCAATTTGGACCCTTATTCAGCATAAGAGGTGGGGCTGGTAATCTCCAAAAACTCCACAAATATCAAGAACAAAATAAGAATATGGAATGGAGTGGAGGGAAATTATTATCCATAGACTTTAGAGGTCTTTATGAATATACATGTAGAATTGATAATCTCACATTAACTAGCATGGGAACTGCTAAATACACCATATGTCGGATGTCAGGATGTCGGTTCACTTTCAGCATCAATCATAACCTGCACACGTCTGGAGACTTTCCACCAGCTATTGATGCCCATAGGAATTGCCTTCCAATCTTTCATGAAAGCTGCAGTCACCAAATATGGGTGATTGAGCTTGATGCGTAATTTGCGTTCTAATTCTCTCTGTGTTCAATGGAAGTACAACATCTGTCTCTTCAAACTGAGGTAAAATAACCTTCTTTGTGTAAACAGAACAATTATCCTGTTGGTACAGGAAAGGTTCTTCCCCAAGATGTTTTTAGAGTTTGAAACATAGTTATCAAGAATACCATGATCATCATCATCATCATAGAATAGTATCAGAGTCCGCTCCAGTTTTGGATGCACGACTCAAGATTCTTCCACTTAGTTCGACCTTGTGTCTTTCTTGTCCATCGAGTTTCCTGCCCTTTTTGCGATGTCATCCTTCCAACATGCTCTCGGCGTTCCTCTGTACCACTTGCCTATTCGAGGTTTCCATAAGATCGTCTCTCTACTCCAGCTTTCGTCGTCTCTACATACAACGTGGCCTGCCCATTTTCGTTTGGTTATTCTCCCTACTATTTAGTCGACTTTCGTTCTTTTTCTGTCCAGCATTCCTAATATCGCTATTTCCATTTTGCTTTGTGTCACCTTCAGTTTCTTCATGTTGGTTTTTATTAACACCAAGTCTCAGAAACATATGTTAGGATAGGTAGAGTACGCATTGGTTGAATGTCCTTTTTTTTGGATTTGCGTGAATGTTCCCTTAAACATATCTTAGTTTGCTAAAAGCCGATCATGCAAGTTGAATTCTTCGATTTATCTCCGCTTGGGTGGATTCCTTAAATGTCAATTTTCCCCCCAGGTATGTGTAGTCATTAGCCAGCTCTATTCCTTGTTCACTCAATAGTAACTCCTCCTTATTCCTACTTGTAATTAGTTTTATTTTTGCCATATTGATTGTGAGTCCTACCTCCTGCATGGGTTCTTGTAGCTCTTCCGTCATAGTTTCGATCTCCTCCATATTATTTGCAAACAATGAAATATCGACAGCGAATCTCAGGTTACTGAGATACTTGCTGTTTATGTTTATCCCTTTCTTCTACACTGAAGTTTTTTTAAGACATCATCTAGTAAGTTTGTGGAGTTTAAGGGAGAGAGAGTATAGTGCTTAGTTGGTTGTATTTATGAGACTTATTCATCACTTGTCTCGGTGTTTGTATATGATCTAGAGCGCGCGTTATAGCCTGATTTGAAGCCTGTCTGGTCCGTTGTTTGGGATTCATCAAGTTTGGCTGTTATTCTGTTTGTAATTATTCGTGCAAACAGTTTAGGCTAAATTTCTCTTTTTTAAAGTTTAAAGTAACGTTGGCAGTCTTCTAGTCACTTGGGTACTTTCCCTTGGGCGATGCATGTATTGAATAGTTTTGCCTTATGAGGACTAACTTGTCCCCTCCTAATTTTCCCATTTCGATAATTGTTTAATGGGGTCTAAGCGCTTTGTTGTTAGATAATTGTGACGTTTGTTTCATTTCATCGGTTTTATTTTCCAGTATGTCTTCCGTGTGATGCTTCGTGAGAGGTGTCTTTAAATCTCTTAGGTTTCTGCGTAATACAATATGTCTGTTCCGATATAATAAATATTCTCCGCTTTATCAGTCGTAATAATAATTTCTTTTTATCCCATTTCTAAATACCTTCGGTCCCTTGTTTTCCTCTATGACCTGTTGTATTATTTTCTGTCTTATTTCTTTGTTCACTAATTTCAATTCTTCTCTTTTTAGATGTTTCATGTGTTTATTTCTCTTCTCTCTTAGATCTCTTGCCTCCTTCTTCAGCTTACTTTGTTGATGCATTTTATTTTCTGACTTTTGATCTCTCAAAGGCGTTGTGTATACTGGTGGTAATAGGATAATATTGTTTCCTGCTTACCAATTTATGAATTGAAGGCATTGTTTAAGATTGTGTAGAAAGCTTTATCGCTGTTTAATGCTCTTTCAACTTCGTCGTAGAACTGTTCTATTTCTTTGTCAGTGTGAATGCACCAAACGTGATGCGTCTACCAAATTCAGACGCGTCCATCGGATTGCCAAATTGTGTGGCTACATTTATTACTCTACAAAATTTTATTCCATTATTCCACGGTTTATGGCACCCAAATGATCATACCATGTTCAAAATCACTCAACTTTACCGACTTACTCTTTGTCTGAGTATGACCTACATTATGCTGCCACCTGCATGTTTCAGTACGTGTAGCAGCCACAACAGCTCCTTTAAAGGCGCTTGGGGGTACTTATATTGTAAACTTATTTTTAAAGCAGCTTATTTGCAAATAGTTTGCCACACCCAGTATGTTGTGACGTCATGAAAAGTTCGAGCTTAGACTAGATTTGCATATTATCTCATTCCAATTTATCATAGACTCACAAATTGTCCTTGACCAATGAGGCGGAACTTGGCGCATGTGAGCTCGCGTTTATTAGCAAATAAACAAAATCAGAGTGATCACATTGTGTGATAGTTATGGTAAAAATGTTTTGACATCTTCGGTGCGTGACCAAGATCAGCGATTTTTCAGCAAAATTTGGATACATTGATGATTTGCTGCAAAAAATATGGCATCAAGGGTATGCCGTGAATAAATGCTTGGTCGGGATGAACAAAGGGCGTACGGTAACTGAAGAGACCACATGAGGGGCAAGATCATGATCAGTTGCCAAGCTGGTCATACATATGAAAGTTAAGGCGATGAGAATTTTGACAATCAACTCTTATATGGAACTTACGGAAACCATCGAATGCTTTAACTCAGATTTGGCTTGTTGTACAATTGACATGTAAACATAATGTAACGTGTATTCCCCTTTTTCAACTTTTCCAAATTTTACACAGGACAAGGCCATCAAGACTTTATCCCTGGTATGTTATTACTAGTATATAGGAAAAACCTATCAGTTCTTCAGAATAAAAGTTGGGTGGATGTTAACAATTCGAAAAAAAAGGTTATTGCGACTTCAATATGTCGCAAAAGATTATACCGCTTGAGACCAACTGGGCATGCAAAACAGTTATATTATACCCTTAGGCGGAGAGTAGTTATTCATGAGCATAACTACCCTAAGTTCATCTTTAGCAGAATCAGAACAAAGTGCCAAAGTCTTGACTTGATGAGACTGCTATGCTTTTTCATTCCTTAGATACGATGTGCACCAAGAAAGGCAAAGACGGAAGAATTTAGACCATCAGATATTGAACTAGGGAAACTGAGCATACTCCGTTCTATGCAATCTTCCACGCTAGGAAGATAAACTATGTGAAAAATGTGAAACTACCATTCAAGAACCCTTAAAGATTGATTATTCTTGGGGAACCAGCGCCCCTGTTACATTAGCGTTATAACAAAATATAAGACTCCCATGTAGTGATATTTTCCCCAAAACAGCGTAACCGATTTCGACCTTGACAAAGTTTGATCGAACACAAGGTGTAGATTTGGGCAAGATTAAAGTCAGACACACTTTTCCAGATCGCAAAGAAAAGACCCTGAATACTAAAATTATGGGTAGCATGTTTGGGATATCTGTGGCATTTATATTAAAATTAAGAAACGCGACATTCGACCTTAGAAAACATTAACAAATTTTCATATAGGGAAAACTCAATGTGCTTTAAGAAAGTAGTAGTCGAAAACTCATTTCATCTAAGTCAGATCTATATATAAAGGCACAATATGCTCAGATGCCTCCCGTACAATTTCTTCATTATACCGGTGAAAGAAATATAACATGATTAGAGCCTTCAACCCATCTTGCAGTTCGTTTTAGATTAGTATTGAATGTCATAAAGGAAGAAAATTGTAAATTTCCTATTACTCACGTTCGTTGTTCAAGAGATTATGAAAATGAAAAGAACTTTGATCAAATATATATCTACGTAGTATAAATCAAAGAAACCATAATTTAATAAGCCCAGAACTTCCTAAGAGAGGGTAAGGAGTAAGGAGAGACGAAATGAAAGGAGGTATCCAGATTAAGAGGAGGAAGAGGAAAAATACACTGGGCGGGAAGAGATAGAGGAGGAGCAAAGAAAAAAAGACAAGAATAGGAAAGAGCTAAAAAGACATGGAGGAGAGAAGAGAATGAGTGAGGGGGAGAGAAAGAGGGAGGGGAGGGGAGCAGAGAAAGAGAGAGGGGGAGAGAAGAGAAAGAGAGAGGGTGAGGAGAAGAGAGAGAGATAGAGAAAGAGCAGGGATAAAGAGAACAAGAGAAAGGAGAGGGAGAAATAGATAAAGAGAAGATGGAGAAAAAGGAGATGGGTAAAAGGAAAGAGCAGGGGAAGAAAAAGAGAGAAAGATAGAAAGCACGTGTAACAAGAGAGAAGAAAATTGAAAGAAAACCCGACATGGAGGGAGGGGGGGAGAGACATATATTTAGAATTGAATAACTCAAAAAAATTAAAATTCGCTTCATGAATTTAGAGCATAAATTGTACCCCATTGCAGTTTTTCTTAAAAAAGGATGCAAAAAGCAGCAATTTGAAACAAAGGATCCAGAATGTAGTGCACACACAGATAATCGAAATCAAAATGTAGAAGGCCTTTTAGGAGAAGAATGAAAAAATACCAAATAAAATTGCATTTAACATGCAACAACTTGCTTCTATCTTATTTTCTTCATTTCAATTAATATCATCATATCTATTTTGTGTTCTACCTTCTATAGGAATGGTCGAGTTATGAAAATGTTCGATGTCATTCGTAGGACACATTTCACCCCCAGGAGCTCAACTATAACTCCCCACTTTGTCTTAGGAAGTTTGCTAATTCTTTTATAGAAATGGTTTTGGGGTTCTATCTGTTTTAATGACATGTAATTCATTTTAAACCCTTCTAGTCCCCTTACAGCCCCAAAAGGCTGTAAAAGGAACTAGAAGAGCAAATTAGGCTGCATTGCTACAATTTACGTCAGAATTACAGTTATAAAATTACTCAAAAACGTGCAAAAACATCCCATGACGTCACACTTCACAAAGTGCAAGGGTTGTAGTCGAGCTCATGTAGCAATGTGTTCCTTAATTTATGACAAATATTTTTGTATTATAACCATTCCTATAGAGAAACTACTTCAAGTATGTTAAAGTATTAAAAAATTATCATGGTGTCTTTTACTACTCCATATATCGTTCCGTTATGTAAAAATTTTCGTTTAAGTATGGGGGTTGGATTTAGTCAAAAATCTGATTTTCTATTAATCTCCCTCTTTGGCATTATTGCATCTTGCCTTAGATTTATTATGAATGCTGCTGTCTATATACTTTTTTATTCTTTAGTATCTTTATCTTCTTACTAATCATTTTTTTTATATCCCCTCTTTAAAATCATTTACATTTTGACTTTAATTGACAAATCTTTTCTTCCTTAGGTTTGGAGGTTTGCTCTACCACTTTTTAGCCGATTTCGTCATATTTGGTTTTCTTTCCATATATTTCGGTAATCTCTCTCTCCATATATCTATTGATTTGGTGTTTTTATCTTCTATATTTTATTTATTGATTTCTATTAGTGAGCTGGAGTTAACGCTAAGTGAATTTTCCAAGCCTATTTTTAACCAACTCCAATAATTGATTTTTCACCAAATGGGGAAAACATTCAAAGTTCAACCTATTGGCCACATGAAGGTCGTCACACCTGTAGTGCTAAAAACGATTAAAGTTAGTTCAGATGTAAACTTGGCATTCTTTATGTGGATTTAGGTAATTAGTAAAATTTTTCTCCATTATGAGGAAAGGAGTCAAAACTCATATTACACAACAGATCTTGTTGGCAAAAATTCTTATGGGGGAGTTTCCATTCTAACCAATGGTTCACCAGAAGATGACGAAAGCAGCATAAGCTACTGTGAGCTTGTCAATCGCCTATCTGATGATACATTAGGGTACCCATCAAAGTTGCTTGCAACTTTTATTGTTATTTATTGTAGTTTCTTCCAATTCTAATGTGTACTATTGTGAATTAGTTTAGGCACATCCGATTCTTGGGTTCTTAATCTCTCAGAAAAAAATGCAAACTCTCTTAATTCGGCGTTCGTCGCTCATGGTCGGCTGCATACCAGGTGACGTCAGCGTGAGGAAAGCAGTAAATGACGATTTACAAAATATTGTAAAGCAAACGTAGTCTTATAAAAAAAGGTGATGATGCGCAATTAAAAAAGCTTCTTCGAATAGCGATAAAAAATTGAAATTGCAGCTCTCCTAACCAATTAAAGTGAATTGAAGGCGACCAAAGATAAAAAAATAAGTCTCATCGTTACGATCTTAATTCCCGCGCAAATCCTTTTGTTGATCTTATCGCCTCTACGCGGAAACAGTCGCGATTACGCCATTCTCGTTAAAACAATTACCTGCCTGAGAAATCAAGCCGAACGGCCTTGAAAGAATGCAACGCAAGACGCGAGAGCCGTCACATTCTCGGCTTCGGAACGATAAGCGTAATGGATTGATTTTAAATCCCTTTTACAATGTACCTGCTTAGGACGGACACTCGAATCCGCATCCTTTAAGCTCGCGGAACCCCGATAAGTGCGCATTTTGAGGGCTATTGTGTTCCCTAAATGCCGCTATCTTCCGAGATGATTCCCCGTCCTTACAATGCTCAATTAAATTTTACAAAAAATAATATTAGAAAACACTAATAAAATAACTTCGTCGGTTCGCATATATCAACTTGGAAACTACAATGAAAAAAGTTTTAATTGAAATTAAAATGTAGTAAAAATCGACGATCTGGATAGAAATTCGAGAAGAAGGAACTTAGTTTTGCTTCGAATAAAGATGCAATCAAATAACTATTGGAATCTAGCGAGGGAAATAATAATTGAAAGCAGAATAATGACAGAAATTAAAGAAGCTAAGAGAATGCAGAAAATAGCGCCGTAAAAGATTATGAAAAACCAAATGATACAGTAGAAGACGACGAGAAGAAAGAAAGAAACAAATGATGATTCGGAAGAAAATGAATAATATTTTCGGGGAAAATAAATTAATAACTATCGAGAAGAGAACCAGCTGGTGTACAAAATGGTATAACAAAAAATAAAATTAAAGAAACAAACAAAAGAAAAAATAGACATAAGAAGGCAAGACGTCAAAGAAGAAAAGTTGGAAAAATTTTGGAAAGGGAATATAGTAGCTAAAAACACCTGAGGATTTTTGAAAAAATTAATTCACTAAGAATCAAAAGAAATAAAAATATATGAAACGGACAAGAAAAAACATTCGCTAACATTGAAATCAACAAACAGAGAAACAATAATGGAGCAAATTAAAGAAATTACTATCAATAAATGGAAATGATCATAAACAGACAAAAGGTCACAATAATGGAAACAAGTGAACAAAAAAACAATGAAACATGTAGTGGAAAAACACTAAAAAACTACATACAAATATTTAGGAAATTAGCAACGATGAAAAGATTGAAACAGAAATGGTTAATAAAATTAAAAAAGGAATGAACAGCTATTATACCATAAATAAAACAATTATAAAAAAAACACAAACACAAAGATATACGAAAAAATTGTGGTACCAACAATATTATACTCAACAGAAGTGTTGTCATCACAACCTACTCATATAGAGAAACTCGCCGCTAATGAAATGACATATGTAACTAAAGTATCGATCATAACATAAAGGAAGAGCTATATATTAACCTACACTAAAAATCAATAGCACAAAAAAATCGAGAAAAAAGCAGCTAAACTGTCTTGGGCATGTCATAAGAATACCTAACGACAGAAAAACCAAACAGTACTTGCAAACAACGAACTGGAAGAAGAGACTGATGAAAATATTGGAGAAGATAATAGAAGAAATAATAGAAAAACATGAAAAACAGTTAAGGAAATGAAGAAAACAGCGGAAAGAAGTGGAAAAGAATGGAGAAGTTGGGTACGTAGATGTTACCCAACGCCTCAAAGGCAAAACAGATGTGTAAAAGAAGAACAAGAAGAAGATGGAGAAGAAGAAGCAAATATGCGCTGTTTTATGGACTACCTTTTCATAGTTAGGATCGCAAAATAAAGAAATGAATTTTTTTATTGTTTGTTACAACAACCAATTTCATGTTGTAATAAAATCACTAGAACTTATGAACTAACCCACTAACCCATTATATATCCCTGTTCAAAAATATGCTGCGTAAAACGGGAAAACTAAAACACTTCCGTGCGTTCAACTCGGGTGCCAATTGACGTGATGGGTGTGATAAAAATGTTAATGGCGGTTAGACGAGCTAAATTGCTCTGTTGTTCTGGAGAAAACCATTTCGGCGTAATTATGGGCGTCACCCTATCGAATTTCGTAGAAAATGAGCGAGGGTAAAAAAACGATTAACGAGACGGACACGAAGAAGACAAAACGCGGCAATTGCGTCGCAGTGTGCGCCTGGCCAAGTGTGAAATGTACGGAGTGTGCCTATTAAGTAACTGCACACCGAGCGATTGAAATGCATATTTTATAATATGGGGGGGGGTAGACAGTAAAAAAATCAAATAATAATGGGTTTTTGTTTAGTATTTTGTTTATTACTTCATGCATTTTCCACAAAATTGTTGGAGAAGGGGGGGGGGGAGGATTCTAACTGAGATACCATCATCTGAACAAACAGACCATGAGTTTACTTAGAATGTGGTGGAAATCCAATGAAATCAACTGTAAGAACAAGCTAAAACGTGACAATTATACCTTTACTGTTACATCAAGAGTAGATGTCTTAGTATTGAACTTTTAGATGCAAAAATTTTTTTTTTTAGAAAAAACGCAGATATTATGAGAGCTACTCATTTAATTTAATTCTTCAAGGAGAAGTTACTGACGCTAAACTTAGTCAATATTTCGTTGTACAAAGTTACTAGTGCCATTGTAAACTGGTCGACCTAAAGAAACAGAGAATATGTGTTTATATTGCTGAGATATTAGTTTTCAGGCTTTTGCAGAAGAACAAAAGCACAATGGCCTCACCATTTGCATTAAATTTTGAAAAATTGTGGCTAAGAACTTCATATTTTTATTATAGGGGTTGAACAATGGAATTATGATGACGCCGGCGTTGGGTTTAATTGTATAAAAGCAACTACAGCCTATCTTAAAGATGACAAGCAGAGATTAGTTGATGTGTCCCGCCTATGATTAAAAAAATCCAAAAATTAAACGAACAACCCTCGTATTTACTAATATAGCAAATGATTTTTGACCCACTCAGTCCCAATTTATATCGCAGAAATGCTCAAGATGGCAAATGTCCAACATTTTGAAATAGCAGAAATTCAGTATACGCGATATTTAACTCTTATTTCAACTATTTTTACAGTGTTATAGTGTTTTTTTAGACAAAATCCTCATACAATAATAGATATTTGAATCTTCGTCAACAAGTCGAATAGAAAGGTTGTAAGGTTCCTCATCGCCTTTCTAAAATAAAAGAATAAAGGAGGCGGAAACTTAAAATCATAATAGAGATATTAAATTTTGAGCCCATAAAGACACTCCAAGACTTAATATCGAAAGTAAACCATCTATTGATGTTGTGAAGGTTCAGAGGCTGACGGGCTTTTCATCGATAGGGGTAGGTCGGTAGAATGGCAGACAGTATCTTGAAGTTGTAAGATTAGAGTTCTAGTGTAAGTAGGTGCTCCCACGCTTTTCTTGGTCGGAGCTTGGGTTTCTACTTTTGGTTTGCCAAGATACCAAAGCAATTCAATTCGTCTTTCCATTTTAATCATCTGGAATGTACTGTTCTGGACCTAAACATGGACTCTCAAACCCCAAATACCAATTTTCAGCAAATAATCCCATATACTAATAAAGCTTTTTAATGGGTGCTAGTGTAGTCATCTACTCATTAGGTAACGCCATCAAAACCAAGAACAATTATTAGAAAAACTTCTAGCTGTCCATAATTTACTGATCGAAGTGTTCCTTTCTCTTCTCTTTTTCTTTTCTTCTTCTAAATAGAGTGTTTTGGCATCTAAATACTTTAATGATGCTACCATCAAGTGTTTGGTGGCGGCAACTCTGCTCACAAGAGGTTTAAGTCAAGTGTAAGGCAAGCTCTGGCTCCATTTTAACCGACAATAGAGTTCATGTAAATTTTTATTTCACATAAAACCAAAAATGTCTTTTCAATTCGTTCTCGCTGACGATCTTGACTGTGCTATGAGGCTGTCGATTTTGAAGTACTCAATTGTCATTATCAGTAAGTTTAACGCTGCAACCCAACTTGTTATTGATAGTAATCTATATATCTCATGCACTTGGGCGTGCTTATCACGCCGAAATCGCGAAGAAATTTTGAAATTCCCATTTCTGTCAAAATGCTTTGTCGTTCATCGCTCAGTGTGTAGAATCCGTTTTTTTGTCCACATTGTTCACACTTTAATTCTTCACTATCCTTATCGCCACTATTGTGTCGACTACTAGCTACCCTTAAGGAGGTTGTTTAACAAGCCCCTTTAACCAGTAACAGTTTTTCTGTCTGTGTAGGATGGATCCGCTTTTGGTGGTTTGGAAAAAATCAAACTACTATTCTGAAGAAGCCATTTTGGGCAGCTAACCACCTCCAAAGGGGAAATACAGTGTTTATATGTATTTATTCTTACCGTGGTATTCACTGCGTTTAATTGCCCACCTGCAAGTTGTATTATAGAATTATTCCATCTGAATCATCAACGCACACTGCTTGTCATTAAATGAAATTCGTTGATAATTTTAGACCGCTGCACCCATCATTGGTTTAGATGAAACGCATTAGCATCGCTGTTTGTTTTCTAAACCAGGAACAAGACCTCAAAAAAACCTATCAACATTTAAGGTGGTTCAAATATAACCGAGACTGATTTTTTACAAAAACCCAAATTGAAAAAACACTTTCACAAGTCAATCTTCAACGTACTCCTCTCTGGAGTCAAGTGCAGGTGGTTTTTCGCGATGTTTTCCAAATTACCAACACTGTTACACAGCATTGTTCCAAGTTCTTTAATAATACTGCGTCTGTTCTTGCGAATTAGTGCGTCTGTACGATTAATGTTTGGCTCGGTGACGGATGTTCGCAGCCGACGATCAGGCGGTTCATTCTCCATGCACTCTCCGCCTACTCTGAAGCACTTATACCACTCAAACGTATGGGGCCTTGAGAGACATTCTTCCCAATACTGTTGTTCGAGTATGTGGTGAATTTCAGCGGGCGAGACGTTTTCTCCAACAAGGAATTTGATTATAATGCGCTGTTCCATGCATTGGGGTACCTTCTGTTCGCTCATCACTCTACCAACTCCCAAACAGGACTGAACAAGTTCTAACTCTAGCAGGAGGGAGAGTGGAGGTTGTGGCTCCGCTCTCTCAAGGTCGCAGAGCTGCTGCGCAATGCGACTTGATAAAACACGCAAATTAGTCTCGGTTATAGTTGAACTAACTTGTACCTTTAAAAATGGAGCGAGTCTTGGCAGAATATGTTGACATATCCGCAAAAGAAATAGTATGATAGGCGACTACATATTTTAGACATGTGGGTAACGTTGCGACTGTTGGAAATATTGTCAGAATCATTCACCAGTACTTTCAAATACGACTGATGTTCCCCCTCAAAACTTCGGGTGTGTCGCAGATTGAAATGTGCGCCCATTGTGTGTGTAAAGACTATAGTGCCACGTGACGACACTAGATGGCGTTGCTGGAGCGCATAGAAAAAGTGGCAGTGAGTTATTCGTACAACACTGAAAGTACAGTTGTGGACAAAAGGAAAACTATGGAAGCAGGCGATTGTGGGAAGCATACGAGGGTAGTAGGTGTGTGTAGAAACGTAGCACCGAGTTGCAGAACTACGTTTCGCTGAATATCGGAGTTCAAAAGCGACAGGAAATGTGGCGAGAAAGATAAACGAAGCTATACGTTATCCAGAATGTAGTTGATGTGATAATATCAAACATGCGAATCGCATTCGATGCAATGACGGACCTGTTACGGTTTGTTTCGTGGAATTTTGCATACCATTATCCATAAGGACTCGAAGATGATAAAGGTCTGTGCAAAATGAGTTCCCCATACTCTCGACGCTCAAAAAAGCAGAAACGTGTGAAGGTATCTTAACACTTGCTGCAGTTGTACGGCGTGGATCAGAGTTTCTTTAAATGTTTTGCCACGAAACACCGGAAAAGAAACTACAGTCTCTGAAATGGCAGCACATTGAAACTCCTCGTCCAAAAAGCCACAGGGACTGTTTAATCCAAGACAAACGAATCAGGATGGGATTCTGTTGATGGATTGGCTGTCCCCTCATTAGAGCATTGACTGTGAGTTACTAAAACGACGGGAAATGAAGAAACGGTGCGTTGCTTCAACCTGGCAATGCCAGCCGCCACATTGTGATATTCACCGGGCCTTGTGCCAAGTGACTATGCTCTGTGTGACGCAATGACAGAGGCAGAGCGTGATAAGTTCTCCTCCAACGAATAGCTTCAGTCGGTCGTCCACAAGAGACGTAGTGGTACACCCAAAGAATGGCATGGCAAAAGTGCATAAACAGAGAAGGAGACTACATCTTTCTAATAAAAGATTAGTGAGGAGTAGATAATTATAGTGCCAATTAGTTTTGAACGCCCCAAGTATTAACATTTTATTAGAAGTAGAGTGTTGCGCAAAAGTTATACTTTCACCAGGGGCGAATTTCTGCCTTTTTACCATTTCGAATCCCACCAAACACGGAGCATAACTTTCTGTGAATGCAATTTTCGTTTTGGCTAGAACTGTGACTGTCCACCTTTTTTCTATTCATAACAGACTTACCTCTCCCTGATTATCATTCGTTTGGTCACTATCATGAGCATTTGGGAAGGAAGAAATTCAAAACAAATGAACCACTACAAAAAGATGCTTACAGCAATAACAACAACTGCCTAATTCCTTTTATAACAAAGGTATTAGAGAATTAAAATGACAATAGTAATAGTGTCTGAACATATATGAATAGACAGTTGATTTAGACAAAGAGGACATCAATGGTGATGAAGATTCATGTGTGCTAGTGACCAATGAGGAGACCGGATTACATTACATATTTATGCAGATTGGCAATACTGAAACCCTGACATCCCCACTAAATACCTGTGGTGATTTTGTCCAATTCCAACCCTACAAAGACAAAAGACAAACTACACTTGACACTTATTTATATATGCTAGAAAAAATTGTCTATCTACAAATAGACAAAAAGCTCCGGTGCGTTGTTAAACTTCTCTTCTTGCAGAATTTCCTTGTGCTTAAAAAATATAGTAATCTGTTGGCCAAATATCGGGGTTATATTCATCGGCCAAGTTTAAGAAATTTTTGTCCAATCGCCCGAGCAATGTGTGGTCACGTATTGTCGTGTAGGAACTAAGCTCGCTTTCGCCGAGGATTGGTTTCTGCAATTTCTTAGCTGTTCGAAGTAGATAACATCCAGCGAATCCCGCTAAACGCAGAGTATGACCTTCTATAAATGCAGTTCTCGTTCTGATTGGCCTTTTCTGTT
This sequence comes from Sinelater perroti, assembly GCA_036346155.1. NCBI lineage: Eukaryota > Metazoa > Arthropoda > Insecta > Coleoptera > Elateridae > Sinelater > Sinelater perroti. The sequence goes on from JARFIY010000324.1 coordinate 4,250,669, forward strand.
CACAAACTTAAAATATAATGACTTTTGAATTACTTTTATTAGTGGATTTTTACTGAGTATTAAAATCTTGGTTGATTTCACAAAATTTTCGATTACAACTTCGCACCTGTTCTGATCAATTCCATCATCAACACCTTGGATTTTGTTCTTGGAGTCATAAACTGTTTGTGGATTTTAGGTACCCCCCAAAAAGGAAATCGCATGGCCTTACATCACACGATTTTGCTAGTCAGCTGATGTCGATATTACTTGAACTTACACGACCACGAAATTATTGGTGCAGTTAATTGACTGTTGCACGAGCTGCATGGCAGGTGGCCTCGTCCTGATTGAACAACATTTGATCCAGATCCACATGGCTCAATTGGTACCAAATAAACGGGGTTATCAGATAACGGCAACGGTCGCCATTCACAGTTACCGCATTTTCAGTAGCATCTTCGAAGAACCATGGATCTATCATACCACCTGCCTAAAATCCACACCAAATAGTAATTAGATGGGGGAGAACGAAGAAGTGCTGGAAGACCCCAACAGCGCTGATATGATGAGACAAAGAGAAACATGGACAAATATGAGAGAGGCCTATATCCAATGGATAGAAAATGGTTGAAGAAGAAGAAGAAGTATTTGTTTCTCATGAGTTACCTGTGAGGCGGCAATTTTGTTTGTTTATGGATCTTCGAGTTGAATCCTCGCTAAAGATTACTTTTCGACTTAATTGAGAATCAGCTTTGTGATACTCTGAAACCAATTGACAAATTGTCGAAAACGAGAATGGCCACTCTTGCGTCAGTCGAATTTTGTGAGTATTCGCTGAAGGGAGCTTAAAATTGTCCAACTGTTACGCATGATGCCCAGTTGATGATTTCGGATTTGCAGCGACACTTTGACTAACTATGGCAATCTGCTCACGGAAGCTTCATCCACGTTGACACTCACTAAGTCCTGCATCAGTTAGCGTTTCAATTTCATCAATCTTCGAAGAGTTGATCTATTAGGTCCACTATTTCTTACAAGGTGAACATTAACTACAAGTACAAACTTCAGGAGATAATTCCTGCAAAGAAAAGGTCCATATGAACAATGTTCTAAAATGCATGTGTTGCATGATCCTCTAAGAACGCTCATTTCAGTTACGATGTATTTGTATATCCCTTTTCACTTGCAAATCTGCTCACGAGTGGACGTCTATTGACCCATTATTTATATTAGAAACAAGCAGAGATAATTTACATGTATGGATAAACAAATGTTATAGTATATACAAATTTTTTATCACTTTCCCTATCGGGAATCACTCCCTGAAATTGGTCCCTATAGTTAACAAACATAAAAAAGGACAAACCACATTTCAAAAGTAATAATATACGGCACAGCTTTATGACATGACCTTCAAGATGTAAATGATCACTTAAGGATACATGAATTATGAACATAAAATAGTAATTAACAAGAAGACTTAATAGCGAATGCTCCTTAGAATAAATACATAACATAACACTTACAAAACCTAGTGAATAAAGAAGATTTGTATAAAAAATATGAATATATGTTGCTGGGTGTAAAGAGTAGCTGGCGCAGAAAGAATTATCATTTAGTATCTTTAATGTACTTCAAGTTTGCAAGTTAACAAGTAAATGAAACGGCAATGAAAGCATTCTTTTATATAGCACTAAAATTTTTCCACGGAAAGTGGTCTACTGTACTTCTTTGGACCATACCATACATTTTTAAAGGAATTTTGGCGATATATTTTACCATTTAGTGTACAGGGTGGTTCCGGATTACAATATAAAATTATTTGGCCTTTTCAGTCGCCCAAGAAAACTGATTGGCCTAGGCCGAAGTTTGTTGCCATTTTTCGAAGGACAAGGGCTAATGTCGACATATGCCATAAAAGGGTCTGACTGTTTTAAATATAGCAGCTGACTGATCACAACTTTCGTAATTTCCATCACTTCCAAAAGAGTTTAAATTGGGATTCTCCAATGACGAATGATATAGGTAATTGTTTAGTACCTTGACACATTTAAGGCAGTAATTTTATAGGAATTAATGTGATACTAAACCATTTCTTATTATTCAGGGAATAAATTTCAGCCCCAGGAGCTCAACCGCAACTTCTTTGTTACAACTCTTTGAAGTCGACGTCTTCAAATGGCCTTAGAAAGTTTGTGAAAAATTATTTTGCGGCTTCTCCTACTTGCTCTAATAACTGTGCATCCTATCCACAACGCGTTTAAAATTTTTCCACCCCCTTTTTACAGCCAAGTCACCTGCCGCACAGTTGCATACGTTGCAAAATGCACAGCTTGCAAAGGGCCGTAAAAATAACTAATGAATTGTTGGAAAAGTAGTTTCGGTCTTTTTTTAACAAACTTTTCCACTTTATATCATGATACCACGTTAATAGAACTTCTGGTCATTATCAACAAAAAACTGAACCAAGTGGGACTTCACATCAACATTGAAAAGGAGTTGCAAGGAGTTTTGCAAAGATCAAATTTAATGGTACAACATCAGTGCTACATGGTGGACTTTCCATCCAAGTTTCAATAATTTATAACGAACCACATAACATCCAACGAAGTGGCACTTGAAAGGCAGGGGTTGCAACTTCAAGTGCGTCAAGTTACTAAACAATTACCAAAGTAAGTCTAATAACTTTTTAGTAAATTCCAATGAAACCTGGCGAAACGTTCTTTCTCACTTCTTCATAAGGCATGCACTAAACTAACAATGATGAAGAATAATGACCTCCATAGTAATCCTTTTTCTATTGATTAATAGTATGCGTTTCTAATAGCAATATTTTTTCATTGTTATAATTTAAATACTACCACCTTCAAAATATTTCCCTCCCCTATCTACACACTTTTGTTGAATTCCCCTTTGTCGGAAACAACATTGCAAGTCTGGGTTAGATGGGAGCTTTAATGTTTCCTTCTTTGCCTCGTTTACAGTCTAGAAATAAGTCATGTTCAACACGGTTTTAACCTTAGCAAGAAGTTGTATGGAACTAAATCTGGTGAGTAAGATGGTGGGTTCAACACTATCACCCTCTTAAGAACCAAAATTGTCTTGCAGGTTTTATGGATAGACACCCACAAATTGTTCTTCTACAATTTTTTCTCTTATTTCTCACCAATTATCTCAGCTTGGCCCGAATCTTTAGGTACTACTGCTGATGTACTGCTCGAGTCATTGGTACACACTTAACTATAACCACGCCATCGATAAAATGATCAGCGTTGTCTTTGTTTTTGCCTTTTTCATTCGTGGTGATATGGGAATTTTTTAGTATAATGATCATGCCTTTGTTTCAAGATCATACTACAAACCTACATATCATCACGTGTAATGTCCTTTTGCAGCAAACAAGCTTTACCAACAGTTAATGCGAATGTCTTTATAAACGCCTTTTTGTTTCTATCCGAAATTATTGGAAGTAAATTTGGTGCCCCCTTTGTGTATGTTCAGTTAGAATATTTTGTTTAGTATTCTAGTAGTTGAGCTTTTTTTAAGTTCACAAGAAATATGAACGTAATACTCAGCTCGATATTAACATTAGCCATGCTTTCGGCAACGCATTTGTGCATAGACGAATTATGAAGAGATCTCAAAATCCATCTAGTCTCTAGTGTTATAGTAGAATTGACATTAAGAACTTCTATATATCTTTCACAACTTTAACGTTCTTTGTATGTTTGCATAATATCTTATAATGCTTAAATGTTTTTCTGCACCATTATCTCTTGGAAAATGGAAAAGTGTGTTTATAAGAATGGATGTTTTATGTTATAAATATACATATTAGCCATTTGTTCAACTCCGCCATGGCCTGTCCCAAGCCAGGATGAGAAAGGAGGAGGGATAGAGGAGTAACAACCTCTCTAAAAAACCTGGGTTCAGTTGACCCGGCTGATAGCATCCAGTAAGGGTCCCTACCCAGGCTATGGGTAACAGCTGGTCAATAAAAAACCAAACTCGACGTTGGACCAATCCCCCACTCAATATAGCACTAAAATTTGAGAATAGAAAATTGAGATGGATAATGAAATAACCCTACTTAAAGAAACCTTCTTTAAAGTAAGAATGGAAAATAGCAGAAAATGCGGAGAAACCCCGAGTCCAATGGAACAACATCAAAGAACTGGCTAGAAAGAGGGGAAAATATCATCGAGGTTAGGAAAATACCAAGCGACTTATACAGTCATAGAAAATGCATAGAGAACCCAACGCTGTAAGGCATATTTTGGAAAGGTGTTTGCTCAACTATCATGACATCACGACAGCGGCATACATTATCCGCGACAACAAGGAGAAATGTAATGTAAAACTTTTTGATCACGTTTTTCATCCACTATGGATATTTTAAATACCACACCTTTCAAAAATGTTAAGAAGCTTCTACAACAAGAACTTGAGCACTCACTTCTCAAAGTTTAACGATGTTTGTGTTCATTTTTATGATAATTCCTCCATGAGTTAGCTGATGTTCACAAATTATAGTCACTGCCACCACCTTTATCACCATTAACTATGACCACTTCAAAAAGACGCTAATTAAACTGAAAACTGAAAATCATAATGAAGCTTAGAAAAAGAGAAAATCTTCCGTTGCAACATGATAACGCCAGCCATTATACTAATTAGAAGACTGTGAACATTGCCATCTTCTAATCCAATGTTCGTATCTTCTAATTTCTATCTAGACTAAGTAGGAAACAATTTTTGAGCAACCAAAAAGATCATCTTCAATGGGGAATAACCAAGGATGGTAACTATACCAAAAAATTTTTGTGGTTGAAAATGTACTCTATCAAATAGGGTTATTTATATTTTAGTTTCAGCGGAAATAAATAAGGGGTATTGGGTTTTGGAGCAACCCTTATATTTGTTTTTAATAATATTATTACCCCTAATATGGGGTAACGTAGATACTCGTCAGGAATCTTGAACTCAAGATCAAACCTAGGTCCATCCGCACCAAAACCAGGCGCTTTAATGGCTTGGACATGGAATGACCAGGAGAAAGTTGGTCTACTGCAATAACGTGCCAGTTTTTGATATTATAGATAATTGATTGCCTATAGTATAAGCATTATCCACCATAGGTAAATGAGGATTTGCATCTTTCAGTCAAGGTTCGGACACATAATACAATCTACAGTCTCAGTTAAAGCAATTGTGGGTTGCTGATTTCTTCACAACGTTTGTTATTTTAAGTTTTAAGAAGTTGTAGTTGAATTTATTAAGAATAAATCGTAACGCCTTTGCATTTCTCTTTCCCTTGAGTTGTTTCAATTCTACTAATTTAACCCTTTGTGACTAGTTTTAGATGTTTTAGATACAGCTTTATTATATGAAACACAATCAAAAAATTTATCTAAAACCTCTTAGACATATAATTTTGGTATAGTTCTGGACAGCTTTTTGCTGCATAACATAACATCTAGGTATTTTTCATAGAAAAAATATTTCTACAGGAATTTGGTTCTATTCCTCCTCCAAGATGATAAATAATTCTGTGGTGTTATTAACTGGTACTTCAACTGTTGAAATGTTTAATAGAGTTAAGATCAAGAATTTGAGTTAGTTACTCAAGTTCATTCCTCTTCATTTCTCAAACTACTTAGCTGCAGTCTTTGGTTTATAAACGGGTGCATTGTTATGCTATAATTGTTGCCACGATGTGGTCAGCGCTGAATTGCACAAAACTGCTTCACAGGTCTTGGTGTTCATGCCATTAAATCCAGTGAATCAAAATCATACTATTACCACACCCTCCAAATTTCACAGCTACCACAATTGGTTATTCATTATGCTCTTCCATTGTTGTGAGATCCAATGGTAATATGCTTCATACCACCACATGGTGCATAGAATTTTAGGTTTACGACCACATCTAGCGTTTGGACATTTTTCTATTTAGGCAACTTTTGCCTCTTTCTACTATTCTCCACAATGTTGTATTCAAGAAATATTACACTGTAGGCGGCTGGCCCATTATCCATGACGATCTTAACTTCTTCAAATATTTTTTATACTTTTGCAGGTTGAAGGTGTAAAAATTATTGCACTCCAAAAGCAAAATGTCTCTTTCTTTTCCGATGTGAACGGAGTCGGTAGTAAAGCAAACAGCGCCCTTTATCAAGTTTATGCCAAAATGGATGAAGGGGATGAGTCCAATAGTTTTTTCTTATAAGACCGTTGTATAGTGGTGAAAATATAGATGAATTGTCTAGCTCATTTCCAGAGATGATATTAGGGTTATTTTGAGCATGGAAATTACTAATAGTTCTGGGTTAAGAAGTTTTTTTAACCAAATCATTACTGAATCATTATACCAGGATTCAACGTATTACTGTTTGGAAAGGCTTCTTTAAGAACAATGAGTGTGGTAGAAAATATGTAGTATCCATTTACATCCATCATGTTAGTCTTCGAGAATCACAAACTTAGATATTCATGAAGTCTATAAGATGTACTGCATTTGTAGAGTTTCTCTAACATTATCAAAACTCTAGCTTCTACTCCATTATCTGGTGGATGATGTGTGGAACCTTGATGAAGGTTGCTTCTGATGATTCATTTATGCATCACAACTATCATAGCTATAAAGAGCTTAAGTTTTAATCCTTCAACAAGAGAAGCTTCATCCCTCACCAGAGCCTTACAGTCGCCTGGAACAGTTGATTTCAAGTACATTGCTGCTCATCTGGGAATAAGTGCTTTTCAGGAGAGAAAAAATGTTTCTTCATAGTTACTAAGAGGAATTAAGTCTTCTAAGTGGTATCATTAATATGACATAATTACATTAACTACTAGTGAAATCACTGTCAAGACAACCTCACTGGGTACCGATACCAGAATTTTTTCCATTGAATTACTTTCCCACCAGTTTCCCCTTGATGATATAAAAAATAATCAGATGTTTTAGAAAGTCATTAAGAAAGTATAACATTGAGAGAAAGCAATTTGATTAATTTGCAAATTTTATGAATAATAAAGGCCATCGTTGATGGCTTCAATAAGAAAATGTTATTGAATGGTTCCTTGATACATTGAAGACCTATATATTTCTTGTGATGATAAGTTGAGCACATCCTTTTCAAGAAAAGAAACTTGTCCCAAGTAGAGGTAGGCTGAATTCAAGAGGAGGTTGCTGACCGACAGTCTTTTTCAATACCTTCATGAGTGATTTGCCTAAATTAACTATCAGGATTGCGCTAATTGTCAATCGTCAACTGATTCCCTCTTGTAGAATTGGCTTTAAAAAGTTTGAACTTAATCCCAATAATTTGTGTTAACAAGGGCTGGATAAGGATATAAAGATTTGGTATAAAGAATAGAAGAAGTAAAATATAAATTTATGACATGCTATTGTACTGACTCCTTCTCCCTTCAGTATCTGCATTTCTACTTACCAATGTTACTACACCCTCCGACCCCTTTCTATAAGAGGATGGTATTGATATATTAACTTATATAATTTCCTATCAAGAGCCTTGACAAAATCTTATAAATTGCCATTATTACACATCACAAGCATCTACAATTGTCATGTAAAAGCTCATTAGCAGATAGCAATAATGATAATCCTTTAAACCTTATCAAGATTATGATGTGTGTTCATACTGTCAGTTGTAGTTCAAAATCTTTTTATATGGCATACAGAGTAGGTATCTGGTAATTAATAACTAGATAATGTAAGCAAGAACAGCAACCATAGCATGTTACACCAATTGGAATATGGAATTTGTCATTATAAACCCAAAAGTTAAATCATAAAATGTATAGTCACTTATAGCCCATGCCACATTGAGAAGAAGAACACACATTTGGAGATGATTTGTACAAAATTCATTTTTATACAGTTTTCAAGCTCACAAAATGTGAGACAGACAAAACCAGGATGTATCATTGTGATAAAAAAAATAAGGCGAAAACAAATTTAGTGCACAAAAACTTACCTCCCCATCTTTATGGCTCAGCTGCTGACATAGCTGCTGGATTAAAGGCGCCAGAGCCTGCATTTGTATATCCTTAATTACATCCGCCTGGGACTTACAGTCCACCACGGCCGCATCCGGCGCCAAATCAGCGACATCAGTCTTGTTCTGTATTTCCACCATCGTTACTATTTCATCTTCGTTCTGGGGAGTGAGAAGGGGCGTATTTCTCAGCAAGCTTGACGACCGCTTGCTGCACAGCTTTGTCTTAGATGGCACCTCAGCTGCCACCGGATTCTCAGCCGGCCCTTTACTCTTATATCCAATAGTTTTGTAACGAGACTGGACGTGATTATACCTAAAGCAAACCAAGATTTTAATCATTAGAATGCCTTTGGAATTTTGGTTACCGTAATTTGTTTTTAGCCAAATTTTCCACGGTTTTCTTCCAGAAAACATCTTTGGTTCGCACGTTGGACACAGAGTACATAGAGAGCCTCGCTTCCAAGGCACCTTTGACCCGGGGCTTGGCCTTCCCGGGCTTCTTGACGGCCACCTTGTAGCCCAGCATCGCTAGCCTGGCGTCCGGACAATGCGTCATGTTCTCCACTTGGCCCCTCCTCTCGATCGCTTCGCTTATCAGGTCCAGCATGGTGGTGCATCGTTTTGCAAGCACCTAGTGATTTATTATAAGGGATTGAGCACCAATAAAACACTATAGTTACGTTAATTAAGTTTTCTCGTCTGCTGCTGCCCATTTGCCCCACGTACAGGTACTTCATGTGAATGTCGCATGTGATCAAAATCTGCTCCACGATGTACTGCAGCCGTTCGGCCAGAGCGTTTGCTAGTATGGAGCACATGTGGCTCCGGTAGGCTTGGAGCGCCTGCAGCACTGATTGATGCGTGGTCAGAAGGTGATGGTTGATGGTTTTTATGTTGGGGTTGCCGGAGTTTCTCGTCGTTTCATAGAGCTCGTTGATCTTAAAAAATAATTGGTCTTTAATATATATGATGATAATAGTTTAAAGCAATTAAAAAAATAAAATAATCTAATATCAAAAGTTAGCAACTTAATTATACGAGGATGTTTTAAAAAGTAACAGTAAAAGACGTTTTATAAGAAGGCGCAGATAGGGAGGAAAATTGTCCAATGGCATGGCATGTTTAATTAAAAGGAAGATATACAAAATGGCGACACCCTTATGAGTTTGCACCATAGAAGAGCAGTGAGGAATCGTTAGATTGAAATGTGTAAAACTTCGTAAAATTCATATAAGAAAGCTGCAATAGGGGGGGTAAGGTAGGTGGGTTTCAATATCAAAATTTGGGAGTATGTTGCTTATATGATATATAATTCCAATAGGCGGAATTTTTAAAATTCTACCCCTAAGGGAGTCGAACGTTTTAGGCCGATTTTGGAAACGAATGATTGCAAGACGTTGAATTATGGTATGTAGACCATCAAGATGGTGAAACTTTATTGGAACCCAACAACACTAAAGGTATGTAGCATATCGCTAGATGCAAAACAGAACGAGCTTTTCATTTCGGTTTTGCGATTGTCATTGCAGCAAGATTAGGAAGGTGGAAACCTAAAATCATGAAATCATATGTAACATCATTGGATAGGAAGTGGAATGATGTTTGGTTTCATTATTGACACTTCCCTCACTCTATTCATCTTCTAAAGTAAGGGAGAAATATTGCAACTCAGAAACTCAAGGTACGTGACATATTGCATTAGTATTGAAACGTAGCTTACATCTGTGTATGGCAATTGAGGTGAACAAGGAGTAGAAAAACTCCCTTAATCATATGAAAACTAAAAATATCAGCAAATAACATATTATTGGATCGAAAATGTAATCATTCTTTTGGATTTAGCATTAAAAAATAAATGTATTTCCAAAAAGTTAACAAATGTGGATACATAAATCATGTAAAAGATAATCTATAAAGTTTCCCTTTTTCACATGAGGGTGGAATGAAAGGAGATTTGAGAATAAAGGACGACAAAGAGAAAGAACCAAATCTTTGCAAAGAAGAATGAAGAACATGTTATTACAGCAATAAGTAAGAAGGAAGGAAAGAAGGAGAAAAAGGAAAGGGGGGGATGGAGACCAAAGTTATGAGATAGGATAGGAAAAGTAAATGCGAGGGGGAAGGGAGACAAGAGATGATGGAAAGAAAGAGATGAGAAAATAAAAATGAAGATAAAAATTGAGAGGCTTTTAGGTGAGCAGAAATGGAGTTAGTCAAGAGAGAATGCAGAAGAAGAAACCACATGGAATTCTAATTTGCAGGAAGGATACAGGAAGATTATCAAAACTCTTAATTAACATTCATTTGTTGACGAATAAGACTATGTAAGGTGGGCAGACATTGTATTGTGTACATAGTAGCTGGCTGGAATGCTGACCGATGAGTATAAGATGAATTCACAACTTTTCTGGAGCAGTTTAAAAATTAAATAGAAGACTTCTTGAAATCTATTGTCACAGATAACAAAATCTGGGTGCATTAGTATAAACCCAAAAAACAGTCTCCAGAAAGAATATTCTTCTTCTTGTTCTTCATGCTAACGTAAATGTAGTGATTATATTTATTTAACAAAACGAAACTACAACTTTTTTCTTGCAGCACCTTTTCCATTATTCTTAAAGTTCAATTTCATTGGCATTAATCTTTACCGTTTGACATGCCACAAAGGGGTTGTAAATTAAAAATACAATTAATTAAGTTGGTATACGATCATAACTATGAGTTAGTATCATATGAATTACCACAAGCACACCAAAGGATCAGGATTTAGGAAACGGAAAAAATTGCCATAGATTTATAAAGTGACTCTGACAGCCCCTGAATAGAGAAGGTCGTCTTGTAGAACCGCCACGTTTCCTTCTCAGATTTCAAGAAAAAGAAGTGTGGACTTACAGAGTAATTTCCTGCAGTACTACGTTTAGAACTTAGCCTTTGGCTCCTTAGACTTAATTCTAGAACTCAATACCAAACCAATTTGCGATTTTCTAACGCTATTTTAAAGAAGCAGTCAAGAAAATTGGCAGAAGATGCGGTCTTACGACATAGACACATTTATAGTAACAATTATTACATCAACATGAAATTTTACAACAAAATAGTCTTATCTATGTCATGGTTGCCATTCTTAGTGGGTTTGGAAATAAAAATTTCTAAATAAATGGTTCTTGCATGATGGGAAGAGGTAGTAGCGTGTAATGGATCATAAATCACTTTCTAGACTTTTCAATAATGTATAAGACAAAAACAAACTTCTCAAAGGAGGAACTAGTAAATCAGATGAGGCCCAGCTAGGATACATCATGTTAGCTGTTCTTAGACTGTCAGAGTTTGGATGCTCTTGACGTCCACAGCTGTAGGAATGGTGGTGGGGGACCAATGTTGACATCGATGGATTCGCTGCTGATATCAGTTGACTCACCGCAGGGCTCTCTTCGACATTTGTGACATCATTGGTTGTTCTAATTTTTTGCAGTATGAAATCCGTCATGTTTGTTAGAATTATTCTTAAACTCATAAATTTCCAGCACCTCTTTGTACAATCTCAGGTGATTGTTTCTACAACTCTACAAAATTTGTTTCCTCATAGTCAAAATTTTGACTAGAATTTTTCCAAGATATGTTCAGTAACAGTTGACTTTTCGGGTTGGTTGTGACAAAGATGTCACTGATGTTCTTTTATTCTGATCTAGACCCGTTTGTATAAACATGATATTCTTAGTGTATTCTGTGAGTAGAAAAGCTTTGCTTGTTGGATTTTATTTCTCTTTTTATCTCTCCCCTCAAATAGTATTTATTCAAATAGTTATTGACGTCTTAGACTAAAGAAGAATTTGGTTGTTTTGATGTTGTGCGGACTTTGATCTCTAATTTGGTTGTAAGATGACTGTCTAAAGGACCATCTTATAACAATCTCTGTGAAAATCACCCAGTTGTTTCTTCATTAGTTGTCATACATGGCCATTTCAAAGTATTTGGTCTTATTCTTCCTAGCTAAAGATCTTGAATCAGTCATTGCTCCAATACAATCATTTTTTTGAAGCAGAAGCAATGCCACACTGTATTATGAATATTATTTTTCTTCTCTACCAAACTTTTCTTACTGCACTAAAATGAAAAGTGGAATGATGCTTAGCTTCCAATTTAGTTCAGAACTGTTGACCAGACAAAAAGAATCAGGTGCTTTCAAGGATAAATTTAAGGCCCCCAATTATTCTACTTAGGCACTTTAGATCACCTACTTCACAAGCTTCTTTATTTACATGCAAGCAACCGATTCTCACACCAGATAAGTGAAGGGTAGTAAAATATATAGTGGTCGCCATACTTTATAACTTTCAGTAAGCTTAAAGTATAAGAAAAAAAATTCGGTGCTGCTCTGCATTATAACAGTAGATAATAAATTGATAACTGGAGCAAAACTAACACTCATTAAATTTTTTATGAGTCCTTAATGATGCAAATTAAAGTTTCCATTCATTTGCAACTTTAATTTTTTCACTTGCTGCAAGTGAGGCATACCTCTCTTCCTAATCGGTACAGATAATTCCTTCCAAAGCGAGATGCAAACTCGACAGTCCTTATTCGTGCTCTATCCCAATCCTCCGCACCATCAGGGGGATCGATCCCTGTGACCATTACATTTCTAAAAATACAAAACCGATTTCGACCTTTTGACATCATTACCATAAAACACAGTTACCGTATCTCCTCCAGGCTGTTGGTTATCCTCTGCAAGTAGCTGCGTAGCTGGAGATCAGTCTGGTTACGGCCTTTTTTTTCCACATTGGCAGCAGCAGGTTGCTCCTGGGTCTTCATAGCCGTTTTCTTTTTCGAACTGCTCGCATGCAGCTGCACGTCGGTTGTGGACTGCGCAGCAGCTTGCACAATTTCGTTGCAGCTTGCATTTACGTCAGCCGGAGCGTCAAGCTGCTGACTATTGGAACTACAACTGTAGTCGGGAGACCAATTGGCCCGTGGTCGCTGCCGCGAATGCTTCTCCAGGTTCTTGTTAAGCACGCTGTGCTCGCTGTTTGTCACTGCAATCTCGCACAGCTTGCTGTACCCATTGAGCAGCGAGCTACTAAAGTACCCATTCTTGGAGTTCAGGAAGGACGCGGAGGAGTCCGAGGTTAGCAGCTTGGGGTGTTTGCTGAACTTGAGCCTGTGGTTGCTCTGTTTCAGGGGCGCGCCATGCTCCAGCAGCAAGCTATCCGCCACTTTGTTGTGGAGGTCCGCACCGTGCGCCAGAGCCTTGGTCAAACTGAGCAGCTGCTTCGAGCTCTTCTACAACAAATCGAAAGCATTTAGACGTCGCCGTCAGGCGGAGCATCGGCCTCACTTCAAACACCATGGCGGTTCCAGTCGTTCTCCATGCTACGCAAAAAGGTAAAAAAAGCAGTTTCGCAAAGAAAAAATTCGCCAGCTAAAAAATGTAAAATATGACGTTTCGGTCCCGCTGCATGTCAACATAACCCGTACAACTGTTTTTGTTGCGGCGATCAGCTGTGCGACGCCCGTCGCCATGGCGACCGCGTGAAATTCGGCTGGCATATAAAAAGAGTAGCAACATACAGACTCGCAGCACTCAAAATGAGATAGCAACACCGGTCTGTTGAAACAAATGTAGTTGGGCTGACAGCAATCTGACAGCTCTTCGGAAGGTTATATGCAGTGCCCTATTGATTTTTTTGCCTAATAAATTATTCACAAAGCAGGTAAGCGCGTGATTATACATTTATAGGGGGCTAGGGTAATGTGCAACCTTGTAGGCTTTATAGGTTAAATAGTTACGGCGCTCTTGGACATTTTGCCGGCCAAAACGTTCAAGAAAATGCTCCACGGGCCATGCTCAGCGAGTGCCACATGATGAAAAGCTCGAGATCTGTCCGTTCTTCAAGAGGTAGAATGCTGGGAACAGAACGTAGGCTTCCGCTCAACACCATCGTGCTACCTCCGCTGCCACAGCTGGAGGACAGCGAGCTCCACATCCTGCACAAAGTTCTGGTGAGACTGCCATGACTAAACGTAGCAGGCGTTAATATATTTGCGATTAAGATAAGCTAGGACACGCCAGCGAACCTTAGGGTTCTCGATGGAGGAAGCGTGACTAGGTTTTTCACACTTCATGCATATTCATAAGCTTTGCATAATATCAACGCGTTTCGGCCGAGTTTTGCTTTCTCTACTTGGTCATTTGAAATTCTAATGAAATTGATACGATTATTTTATTTGTGCATGCAACGCGGAACGGGCCGTTACCTCCTAATTGTTCTGCAGGTGCGGAAGATTTTTACCTGCTTATAGTTCAGGAGCGAAGACTAGTGTGATTATAGAAGTCTAATTGATTTCGTGGTATTAATTAAAAATTTTAGTGGCTTTGAATGGCTTTTTGTCAATTACATTAAAGCAGTTTTCTTAATTATTAATTAAGCCTTTCGGAAAGTTCCTGGTGGGCGCAAATTCAACGCAAATTAAGTGTAATATAAAAGTATAATTATTGCAGATTAGGTGAAGTTTGTAATTCATTGTTAACTTTGTAGCTTTTCAATTTCTCCAAAATTATGCTTCAGAAAGCTACAGATTGATGTAATTGACGATATTTGGTACGAAATTAACCCAAATCCTCAGTGAAATTAAGTAGTAATGAAAGAGAGTTAACTGTCATCCCAATACATGACTATGTAGTGTTATTCAGTTTGTTTCAGTAACATAGGCTTTAGAAGCAGTAATTATTACACCTTTTCTCTTTTTTGGAAGACTTTTTATCAGTGTGTGATTTCTACAGGAATTTGGTTTCATTTTCCCTTCAACATAAAGAACAGCTCTGTGGTTTGTGAGCAATTTTATTTGGTTCTCAACTTGTCTCAAAGTTGATTTATGGAAAATGTTGAAAATTGTTAAAAATTTCTTTATAAGTTTTGGTATTTACGATTCAGACGTTAAAATGAGTGAACCAAAACGATACCATGAAAAACATGATCATTTTATTATTCTGACTTTATTGAGTTTTACATCACCTATCACACATACTAGTAGTTCTTCCATTGTTATAGACGTGCTTTGCTTCATTACAAACCATGGATTGCATTTTATGTGATGATCTTAGGCTACGGGTTATAGCTTAACCATCGAATCTAAGTGCATCCACCTCCTGACTTTCCAGTGTTGATATGTCCATTATACATAATGAAGCCATATGACAGTTTTGACCTATTGTTTTTGACTTGCAAGGCGCGCTATAACTCTCTTACCATTTCATTTTATCATTACGCCACATGTTGTGGAGGGTGATCAACAGTTTTCTGAAATCTCATTGATAAAATGACGAAACTGAAGGTATTACTAATTATGTCCAATCCTACATTACCAAATGCATACACACTTTAATAATTTGACGTTCAAGACGTTCAAGGTCTGATATGCATGACATTGTCCAGTGGGTGTCCAATGATTAATAAACAGATAGTATATGGTGCTAACGTTTCTTCAAGTGAGGGAAGTAGTTGATGTTAATTTTGTCAGAGTAATTGAAGGTACCTGAGTTCAACCTCTTGAATGAGGATGATAATAGTCTTTCTCCATACCGCCTTACACAGGATCTTCAGACATTCGTGTGGATACCATTATCCACTTTATAGTTGTACAAGATTGTTTAGATTAGTAGGTCCCTTGGATACCTTAATGAAGTTACTCAACATATGGAAAAATGAATTTTTCTAGACAGTAGACAGACAATTTTGCTTTGTAATATGCAAAAGGCGGTCCTGAATGCCTGGATGTTTTGAACAACTTGGAGACTATAATTTTGTGGCATACTGTAAAATTACTCAATATATGGGAAATTAACGTCTCTGGATGATAGGAAATCATACTTTGTAATATGCATGGTTTTGGACGACCTGAAGGTTAGAATTTTGTGGCATACTTTCATGAGTGCCACGTATGTAATGATGGACAATGAGGTAGAAGAAAAAGATGCGAAGAAAAGATTTTTATGGAACATGTCATATATAAATGTGGTAACATCTATGCTCCCATCTCTTGAACTATAAGGGATATTGCAGAGCCATGAGCTGATGGTCAACAAGCGCTGATATCCTAGGTTACTGATGTAGAATAGTCAGGAGATCATAAAAGTTTTGAAGGACTAACACAATGAGCTTGTGAAATTAATCAAAGGGAAATGATAACATTAAGAGAGCAATAGTTACTTATACAAATTGAAGAATTGAAGAAACTTAGCACGTTGCCCAGTGAAGCCCATAAGAAGAAGATGTTTATTCTTGAGGTGGATATTGAAGCTATAGCGCTTTGGCATTTCTGCTTTTAAAGACAATGTACAATTTGGAAGATCTACAAAAAAAACGTGGCTGAATTTAAAAGTTAGTCACTTTAATTAGAGAACGGACACATAAATATTTTTAGTCAAACTTTTGAGGCTTGACAAGCTTTATAATCTAACAGACGATCAGAAGAGAACCTATATGTGGTTATATTATTGTGCGATAACAAAAAAATATTGAATCAGATATTTGTTATTAATGAAAGAGATTTTGGTTGCAGCCCGGTGAAGAAATGTTTCAAATCCTATAAGAAGATGAGGGTGCTCATTCTTGCGATGGACTTTGAAAGCATAGTATTTGGGAATTTCTGACCCAAAGGTTAGTACACAAATTTGAAAATCTAAAAAATCGTGGATGAATTTAAAAATTAGTCACTCTGATAGGTAATAGATTCCTCACTT
This sequence comes from Sinelater perroti, assembly GCA_036346155.1. NCBI lineage: Eukaryota > Metazoa > Arthropoda > Insecta > Coleoptera > Elateridae > Sinelater > Sinelater perroti. The sequence goes on from JARFIY010000324.1 coordinate 4,267,415, forward strand.
AAATTTTTGCCAACGTCTAGCTAAAGTTTTGAGGCTGACTAAAAGACTTGCTAAATTTTTGCTTTGTAATCTGGCAGAAGATGAGAAGACAACCTGATCCGATACGTGGCGTTGCAATCTGCTGTACTATCTATCCACAAGAACAAAAACTCGCTGGACCAGGTACTGATCATTAATGAGAAAATCTGCTTGGATCCCAGTGAGTGTCTCAAATACCATAAGAAGATGAGGGTGCTCCTTCTTGTGGTGGATATTAAAGATGGTATTTTAGCTCTGGAAGTTAATGTGTGAATTGGAGGGTTTTCAAAAATTGTCATTGATTGAGTCGGAAATTGTTTGGTTGAATCTAAGAGTTGGTCAATCAATCCAGAGATCCCACACTTGAATTCTGGTCAAAGAGTGTAGTCCGATTAAAAGGATTGGTAACTTTGTACCTCGTAATCTAACAGAAGACCTTAAGGTTTTAATCGATTTCAAATAGAAATATATTTTGAATCTTCATCTAGAGATTCCAAATTAGACGTTATGAGAATTTAAAGAAATTGAAAACATCCTGGGCGATTTTAAAACGAAAATTGATAGAGAAAAATATATAATACAATAGTCAACATTTGAAGAATAATGAAAAGGAAAATTTTTGAGAGATGTAAAGATAATAAATACATAGAGACCATATGATACTAGGAAGTACAAAATTTCAAAATCAATATGTGAAGCTGCAGGGGACATGAATTCAGATTGCATAATGATTAAAGTGCAATGGAACCAAGTGTTCTAGGTAATTGTATAGGAAAAAGAAAAACGGTAAGATCACCCATCATACCGGTTCTATCGAACCATTGGTAGGATGGGAAAATGTCCTATAAGAACCTTCATTGACAAGGCTAAACGCTTTGATTGGTTTTTGTCTTTATCATAAGTTTTAACTTTTTTCTCAGAGTCGAAGCAGAAAGATCACCTGAACTTGGCCGAAACCGTCCCTTTTCCTTAAAGAACTTCTTATTTATCTGCCATCGCTAGGCAACTCCAATAACTCGTCTTCTTTTCACTTCCTCCCCTTTGAGAAAAAATGTTTGTTAGGGTTACCTAATATTTTTTTTGTTTAATGAACAAGGAATGAAGAAGCAAGACTGAGAGTAAATATGATAATGGCAAAAAAAATATATAGGGAGAAAACAATAAAATTGCATTAACGGAAGGGCCATCTAGACTCAGTGAAGTGGGAGATATCATTACGAACTTAAAACATAATAATGCAAGCGGAATTATTTAAGAATGGAGCTCAATAAATAAACAAAAGATATCTACTAGCAAAATTAACCTAGAAGGAAGAAAAAGTGTGTTTAGAAAATAAAGATCTAAGAGAGATTTATTTACAAAGCTTTTTTTTCTGTTAAAAAATGAGTACAGAGCGCGAAAAGGGAAAAGGGGAAGCCAATTAGAAAGATATAACGTACACAATAAAAGATAACAATATTTGTTATTCTCAAGTGATAGTGGTGTTGAAAGAAGTAAGGATGTTAGATTGGATCAAACTAAAAAAAGTAAAGGGCCCATAAACAAATGATAAGAAATGTATATACGTGAGACGAAAGGAAAAGCAACATCACCGAATGGAATCTTAGGAAACAAACAAAACTAAGAAATGCGTAAATAAGGACAAAAAATGATATAAAGAGTGCGTTAATATTCCGAATATACAAGACATTAGTCACATATGTAATTAATTATTTCCGAAATACAAAGCAGAACATATTAAGAACACAGGAAAGCAATGTAGTAAGAAAAATCCTATGAAGGAGAAAATTAATGACAAGTTATATATTTGATCTAATCAAAAAGTGAAAATATAGGAAGGAGAAATATATAATTGAACAAAGCACGACGAATATGATGTATAGGGGCAAGAATAGCAGAAGAATGGTTACCAGAAAGTTTAGAAAGCCAATTAGGGGAAATAAGGAGGAAATGGAGTCGTAGAGAAAGAGATACCGTTTTGACATAAGATCTTTATGAATCTTAATGTATTGTATGCCCTCAATTATGAATAGTCTTAGTACAGCCAGTATCAAACATATTTTCGACTAAAAATTTTAAATTAATACGGTGATTGGCAGCTGTTCTTCATAACTATTCTGGCGTTCATGTGGGTTTTTGGAATATATTAGAGGTTTGTCCTAAAAGTATTGCACCAGTCTGAATATAATGAAGACAGTTTGGAGGTCGTGATATACCTGGCAATCGAGCGAAGTGGACTGTAATGCGCATACGTGAACGATGACGACTTTATTGGCAGGATCATTTGGGAGTTAGCAAATGTGATATGTGATCGTTGCACTTGTAATGACTAAACGGGTGGAGCAGTGAAAATTTGTGTGAAACTCGAATAATCGTCTGCAAAAATTGGTTGGATGATTCAAGAAGCTTTTGGATACGATGCAACGAGTACAACACGAATAAAGGCATGGTACATACGATTTAGATATGGCCGAAAATTTATTGAAAGTGATCCTTGGTCTGCAAGATCACCAACGAGCAGAACTAAAGTGTGTGAAGTTTTAACAGAAGGTGTTGGCATGAAACATAATGCGAGAAAATTCTCAAAACTTAAATCATATTCAAAGGGGAAGAGTTTTTTTACCATATATAAGATTCAAGTCAATACGATGTGATTCCAATAGATGAGACTTTACAGAATATTTTGGACAATGGAAATGATACTGGGAGAAGAGTGAGTTACTTTAAAGGAGACTGAAGCTATATTCAATATTTTTTGTTTTGTGCAATTTTAGGCTTCTATACATTAAAATGAGAAGCCTTATGTAGAGAGTAATGTCGTCTGTCTGTCCGTCCTTTTATTTTTCAACTTTTGATCAAAGCAGCTTTCCAGCTGTAGAGAAGTTTCTATTTCTGACATCTGGCACGCCTTATAATAACAAAACATTTTCAGTATTCAACTAAGGACTATAAGTCAAGTCCAGACGCCAAAAAATCAGCCTGATTGGAAAATCTCGAAATCTTGGACATCTGTGGAACCGGAGTTCCACGTCCGCATTTGTTTACTAAACATATGGATTGTTTGTTATTACAATTTTTTTGTTGGTTAGATACTTTTGGAACTAACCACGTATGAGAACAATTTATAGGAATATTTTACTTTTTTGCCATTTTAGTTTTGTAATATTCTTGGCGAATATGCTTTCTATTCAAGTGCAGAGATGGTGAATACAACTCTCACATTTTTTTTCTTTGGTTTGATCATTGGTGTGATTATGTAGGGTGGATGAAAAGTAATTCCATATTAGAAATATTTCATAGCTTTAATATTAATTGGTCGATTTTAATTGAACAAGTTGTACATTATATAGTAGAATAGTGCAACTTAACTCCTAAGTGTTAAAAGTGCAAATAGCCACCAATATTATCCACTCGTTTTTGGAGTCGTCTGGGAACATCCCTAATTGATTTCAGCAGAATATGCCGAATCCGTTCCTTCAATTGATTAAAAGTTGTTAGCTTTACTTGATAAACTTCTTCCTTTGTCCACCCCTATAAGAAAAGTCACATTGAGTAAGGTTAAGGCTAATTGGATTACCGTCCCGGTAATTGGATGTCGAGCCACTCTCAAATAGCTCGTGCAAAATGAGGAGAACCCTCGTTTGTGGACTGTAAGTTTGGAATGGCAGTTCTTGATGGTTTTGACATCAACTGAAACATTAGGTCCGTAAATACTGCACTGTCATTTTGACATCTGCACAATGGACTGTCATACTTCGTTACAGCATGCGATCTAGACACTGCAATACAATTCTACCTCTTTAGAGGTCACATTTTTTTTTAGTTTTAGCACTTTTTAATAGCAAGTTATTTTTCACCCCCTACACTTAACGACCTATTTTAAAGAAAATGAATTTATTTTTTAGAGCTTATTTTGTATTTTGAACATACAAAAATGCTTAGCATTCCCCTAGAAACTCAAATTGTGTTGCAGATTGATGCGTGTGTGAGGGTAGACTATAGTGCTGCGTGATGCTATAAGAAGGTAATTCATATAGACTTACGAATGCTGTTGTGAGCAAAGCAACAAACCATAGAAGCAGAAAGTCATAGGCAGCGATAGAGGGCGTGGTTTCTTTGGAGGGAGGGAATGCCTGTTTCGGACATCTATTGGAGGTTGGTAGTTGTATATGGGAATATATTGGAGTTGAAAGGCAACAAATATTGCTGAGAAAGCAGAAGATAGCGGGTGACCAACACACTAATCGGCCTGTGTTCAACGTGGTAATAGCAAACAAGTGGATCACTTTCGATAAATTGGTGGACGCACCAGGTCTGATTCGCAGAATCACTCATGAGGACTTGAAGATGACAAAGGTCTGCCTATAATAGTTTTTCCTTTCACGACAGAATTAGAAGTGCTTGCAAGTATGCCAACAGTTGCTACAACGGCCTAGCGTGGATCCAGGGACATGCTTTGAGTGTCTGATCACTCATAGTTTCAAAAAATCACGGCGGAGATTGTTTATTCTAAGACAAATGACATTTATTTTTTGGGATCGCAAAAGGAGGGGTGAGTCTGCTAATGGATTATCTACTCACTCCTGAGAGTATTATCAATGAGGGGTATTGGGAGTCATTGAAGCCCTATTTATTGCGCAACATTGTTATCGAAAAGGGAGACGCAGCGCGTTGCTTTAAGATGGCAATGCATTTCTGTCCTACAGGATCTTAGAAGCTTTTTGTTATTTCACACCCTATACGCTTTGTTTGATGCAATGACTTTTTCATTCAATGGTATATAAGGTTTTTCTCCAACGACAAGCTTCAGTCGCCTGTCCACAAGTGGTGCCATGCTACACACAAAGAGTGATTTTCTGCAGTTGCTGAAATTGCTGGAGTGATGACAAAAATGCTTAGACATTAAGGGATATACCAACAAAATGTATGCTTACTTGTTCCTAACAAAAGATTAATGAGGAAAAAATAATTTAGAAATTATTTATGAAACCCCCGAGTATTATAAAACAAAACCAATTTTGTTTGCGACCATAGAAGTGTTGCAAATGTTACCTTAATACCAAAAGATGTTTTTAAAATTTTCTTTCAGAACTGAACAGTATGCTTTTTGTAAATTTTAACGAACTTTTAATATTAAAAATTAATTATTATTAAACATGCGATAACGTATTATAAAATATAATTTTAATGGATTTTATGGTCTGGGGAAGCAATTTATCACCGATTATATATCGAGACTCGATCACCGTCAGTAAATTGGCAGTATCAGCTTTTGTCCAAATAAATGATAAATCGCCAAAGGTCACTCGCTCGACAATGCATCTCTGTTTCATTTTTTGGAAGGGTGTCAGCAAGGGAATTACGATGTTCTTTCCACTTGATCGTTGTAAATAGATAATAAATATGTAGACACAGCTTCTAGATAGGAATGTAATGTTTAAGTTTATCGTAATCTATAAAAGATATTGTTACGCTTCGCTTTACTAAACTTAGTCAGCTAACCAGTGCTAGTTAGCTGGTGTGTTTTGGTTTGCATGTTTGCTTTACGCCTAGTCCGTAGTTTGAAGTAAGCGTTCACTAACGCTCTACAAATAGGTTGTACGTAGCAATTAAATCGACGAAATGGTCTATCAAACGTAAAAAACAAAGATAAAGCGAGCTAATCTGTAACTTGGGTGTCGTTTTTTTTAAGTTACGAATGGTGCTACTGCTTTTTTCGACATTTAATTGGGCAACTGTTTTAGTGGTCCTTAGCGGCACGTTTTGTTTGTTCTGAGTGTCTTCGAAATCGGGTTTTGGCAAAATAATCGTCTATCGCCTCTTTTAAGTTAAATAATAACCCGATTTACTGTTAGTAAGGATACTTTTGAACATGCATTTATTTTTCGTTGCGAGCCACCACGATCAGCATGGCGATTGAAATCATCCAGATCTTTGCATCTAAGTAACCCTAGCATGCTTCAAACATTACTAAACTGTCCACAGATAGCTGCAGATGGTTTACATTTTTTTTTGAAGTTATCACTTAGTGCTTATTTGGTTCTGACGCCTCAATTTAGTTTTCACGAATCGTAACACGACTTTCTAAATGTTTACTTTGGGTTTTACTACATCTAAAGACAAATAGTAGCATACAATTGTGTTGGATGACTACTCAAATGAAAGTATGGTGCACCACATACGTATTCGATAGATTACATAAATGTGGCTGTCCTTTTGTCATTCTTGTCATTAATTCTTGTTACTGTTTTAGTTGTTATACAGTAGAAATTTCTTCACCAATATGATAAATCTGAAAATATTAAAAGAAGTTAACGATGAATAGATATCGAAAATGCGTATAGGTATTGCTAATTTTTTTTTTTATAAGAAGACATATGCATAATTGATATAAAACTTTTTCTGGTCTCGGAAACTTTTGTAGTGTAGTGCGGAGTTTGAACAGTAGGAAATTGCAAGATGTTTACGAGAAACTCCGCGTACATTCTAGAATCGGTTTCGAGCTGCTTAAATATCACGCAGCGTGACAGCCAGGGTAATTGAAGTGTTATTCAACACTGTGGGGAGCGAAAACCTCATAATAAAATCTAATTTTTTTCTTGTCACCGTTTGATGCATGCTACCGGCGTCTAAACTTTCGATATCGTATTTGATTTTGCGACTTTCAAGACTATTCCAGCTAGGCAGACTTTTTTATTTATTATTTTTTCGTGTATTATCTGTTTCTGTTTTATTTTTTCTATTATGTTGTTTAAAGTTTTATTTTTCCTATTTGAATTTATTTATTTCTAGATAAATTAGTTAATTAATTATTTTCAGATTAAGTAGATAAAAATTGCACTTTTTGTTTAGAATTTTATGTGACGATTACTTTAAATTACACTTCATTTTGTTTTAAGAAAAGAGTTTTATTGAAAATATAGATTCTTTTAGAAGATCGATGGGGTTTTTATTCGGTTTGTCAAACCGACGCTAACAAAGGGTAGGTCATTAGGGATTTCCACTGATAATCCATCACATCTGTAGTAATTGAATGCATAAAAATAGACAAACAATCAGATTTGACTGGAGCACTTGTCATTACGTTTGACCTTGTCGAAGAAGGTTCTTATAGAAGATTACCAGCCCTATCAACAGTTTAACGCGAAATAAAGAAAACGGAAATAAACCAATTGCGTATCTAATGATTATGTTAAATTGGCATCCATTTCGCTCGTAACTTTCATGTTTTGTTTTCTTTGGTCTTTGGGTATGCTAAAGTGTTTCAGCTTTCAGCCCTACAATATCTTGATCCTATAAGTGGCTTATGATTTCATATCACCGGCTGCTTGTTTGTGTAATAGTCTACCTTTCATATGCAACAATTTTTTAATTGTCGCTGAGGAATTCTAGTTTTTATCTAAATTAATTCTCTTGTAAAGTTTTAATTAAAAGTAAAAAAGAGACCAAGATATATTTTAATATCCCATTGATATGAGTTACATGGACCGTATATGGTGTTTTGAAATTACCATATCTCTTTTTAGTTGAATTATAAGCGTATCTATAAGGAAATCTTTTTTCTCTTAACATTGTAAAACTTGTTCTAAGGTGCAGACCCAAAATTTGTAGTCAAGGGGATTGAGATTGAGATTGTCATGTAGTTAATCGGATGGGAAAGTAAAGTCCCAACATATTCATCTCAATACATTGCTGGTATCAAATCCTACTATACTCCGATTGATATTTTCATTCTTTCTCTAGAGGTTTATAATCGGCTGTTCCACATAAAGTAACGGAGGCCTTTTCAGGCGCTCAGAACCTTCTCTGTAACTTTTTGTGATCTTTAATAGCTGAATGTTCGGCTGCACTAAACAGACATACTAAAATGTTTATTGGAAAAAGAAGAAGAACAATGCAAGCTAAACGAAATAATTAAGAGATACTTAAATTGTGTTATATATAGACTAAGAAGAGCTGATAGCATCATAAAAACAGAAAGGAGAAAGAAACCAAATAGTTGGGGAAACAAAAGTAAATAAAAAGTTGCAGTAGGATTGGAAAAATACAAAAAAAAAACAGAAAGAAAACTGGTTTGAAGTTAAAAAGTTCAAGGGGGTATATTTAAACGAATTTTTAGAGCTTTTTCGTAAAAATACTAAAGATCTTTAATTTATTAAATCTATTAATGATCAGAATCCAGTCCAATAGGCTTTGGGTGGTGATTTTGGGTAGATTACACTCTCAAGCTCGTTTTACTTTAATCCACAAATCAAAAGAGACACACGACTCTATCATATCGTTCATATGTTCGATGGGAAAAAATTTAGAGATAGTATGAGTCAAAGAAGAGTTGATATCTTCTAATATTGTATTGCTGAAATACTTTATCACGAACCTTTGCACAGAGGGATGCACTTCAGTAGTAAAGTGGGTCTGGATGTGGATTCTAAGAATTTGCAGAGAACGTGATCGCTCTTCATAACTAATGGCTCCACATACCTATAATCCTACAGACAGTCATGTGTCGCTGTAAGATGACATTTTTAAAGTTGTCGAGATACATGAATGCGGCCATTGCAATGGTATAAGTTAAATACCAAAACGTACTTGGCGGTATTGAAATGTTGAGCAGGGGCGGCGTTCTACTAGCTCAAATTGTTCAAACCAAATGCGAATAGTACAGGGGGAAGGTTGTAATATTACCCCTATAGCAACAGATTGATCCCAAAGAGTTGCTCACAAAACATGCCAGTCTTCTGAGGGGGTGTTGTGCAATCCGTGTCTTCAAACTTGTAAACGTTTTCATGTGTTCTCTTTCATCTGCGCGGAATTTTCATGTTCTTTCTGCACCATTTTCGAATAATTGAACACACCTAGTTTGAGCACTAATCCCTTGCAAGGCCTCTACACCCCACCCTTTGTTTATGACTTTTCTTGTGTTTATATCCTGTTCTAATTTGGGCTTAGTAGCCGTGTGTTTTTTAATTATTGCATTTTTTGACCACCAGTGTAGTTCCCAAAAGTGATAACAAACTTTCTTAACAAATATAGGAGTTTAAGAAATAGAAATAAAAAGGACATAGATAACAACATGGAGAAAGGTGATGAAGTTTGTAAGTACAGAATGAATAAGAAGAACCACGAAAGAATAGTTTACATTTTTTAAATACAAGTAAATGAAGAGAGAGAAATGGAGGAAAAATGGGGTTTATAAAAAGAAAAAGTGGTAACTGATGTGATGATGATATATATGAGATGCTAAAAGTTGTAGAAAATTTGTACAAGACCACCAAAAACTAAAAGATAGAAGTAGAAGCCATTAGTTTATATAAGAATAGGAACTTTAAGTATAACTAAATAGAATAGCAAAAAATGAAAAAATAAAAAGATTGGCTTTTTTGAATTATAAGTGGTAATTTCTGACTCTAGACAGACACGAAGATTCTTTTTGTATCCTGAAACGCTGTTGTTGCGTGCTTGTGTTTTTTGGGGAGTGGGGTATGAATGCATGGTTTATTTCAGTCGCATTGATTGTTCTTTGATGTGCGGTTCAAGTTACGTCACGTTTCACCGATAGTCACGAGGCTAGCCACGAATTCAACTAGGTAGCGTGGCAGGAGATTGCTCCTCACGTTTCGCGCTGCTGCCTTTATGTTACCGTGAAAACCTATATAGAAGAGACTTTCCTTAGAAATACTTATGCTCGTTTTCCTTAAAAATACTGGCAAATCTCATAGGGCAGTTTTTCAGGACGATGCACCTCCAAATTATGGTATTTGATATAGTCCCCAAAATTGATCCTCTTAATTTTTATACAGATGTATATTTTTTATAACAATTAATTTTCTTCAGGTACTGTAAATTTTTGTGGTACTCCCACAGATGTCGAGCTTCTTTATTGATTTACTTTTATGGTGTTTGAGGCTTTACTCATGTCTAAGATTACTTTTTACATTGATATTTGTTTAAATGTTACAAATTATAAAAATCTAATGAAGAGAACTGGCTAATGTTGATAGGAAAAAGATTTAAAAGGTTGCTGGGCGGACTATAGTTCAAAATTTTGAAATACTTGATATTACTTTGACATCTACGTCTAAATTTAATCTTCTGTGTCGATTATCTTAGTCGTTTTGTGTACGATGGAGGTGATGGTGTGATGTTGATTGTCAACCTTACTCTATTTGCCACAGATAAGGGTTTGTCGTCAGTTAGTAAGGTCATCGACAGAATTTTCTTCCAAATTTTGAAATTTTTGAAGATATTACGCCTTAGAACTGTTTTTAGTAGAGTTACGGACGAACTAAAATGTTAGAGCTGATGAGGGAATTGGAAAATAATATAATTTGCAACTGCTTAAGTGAAGGTGTGTGAGGTCAGCTGTACAAGATACGACACACAATATTTGTGCATGAACTCGACTAGCTCAACGCGATGTAGAACCCTCACTCTTTAAGGTCCCAATTAGGGTGCTTTGTTATTTAGAAATAATACTGGCGAAACATGAATGTGTATAATTAAAACTTAAATGAGTTAAGGTGCAAACTGATTTAGAATGCGGTCATTTGCGACCTTAATCCAAGTAGTCGCTTTTGGTAACCTACCCGCACGGAGCACCAACCCTTTAGGGAAGCGCGTAATTCGGGGGGCATTCAAACGCACAATGTACGCTAATTTGAGGGAGGCAAACACGAAATCATATATATATATATATATATATATATATATATATATATATATATATATATATATATATATATATATAGGTGGACTAGTAAATAAAAACCATAGCGGATGAATAATGAAAATAAATACAATATTTAACCACTTAATTGTCTGAAAGAGTTTAATTAGAAAGGCGGATTGATCTCACGCAAGTAAAGAAAACGATTCTTCCCACTTCAATAATTGCAATTGTGATTACTTTTGCAAGTAGTCGAGATAATGTATGCAAGAAAACAGTGCAGAATTGAATTAGCAATAACAGAAATGCAAAAATTATATATAAATGGTTCGAAGACCATTTCGAACACGTGATAGATGCAGAAAATGACTAAAGTTATGGAACACAAAACTACGCGCCATATTTGAGACCAGATCAAAATTAATAGCTAACAATAATTCCAAACTCTTCAAAATAAAGATTAAAAAATTGCACGTTGATAAGCTGCAAAATTTATACCCTAAAATTATAATTGTATTTTGATATACGTCGGTTAGGCAACCGATTATGCTTTTATAAAAGAGGATTGTATCACAATAATGACAAACAAGACTTTAATGATAATTTTTTTTGGTTATTATTAGCTTATTAAAGTCTGAAATTCTTAACCAGTTGCTTGATTTACTCTGATCACCTATTGTAGAAACTTGACCAACGCAATGGAAAATATAAAACTTGTTTTATATGAATGAACCAGTTATTTCGATTATTTCCTGAATAACCCTTGTACATCAGAACCTTTTAAAATACTACACTTTTAACATGAAACAGCAATAAGTCTAACAGTTTTGTTGTAAATTATAATTAGAAAAAAGTCGGCCAAGAAGATTATCACATTTTAACTGCGAAAGAAGATTAAATTAGTATAATTGGTTGCCTATCTTCGACTGTGTATAATTATATGAAAACTACTTTTTGCCTTAATTTATATATCAGACATTGGAATAATATCTGAGAATACAATGGGCAATAAATAAAAGTTATCGGGCTTGCATGTCTTGGCTTCACGAAATTTGTTCAGCCACGTAACTGGATCGACGTTTTTTGTTGCTGACTAGCAGGGTTTGTTATTTCTTTGTGTTGTTTTTAAGTTACTTTCAATAGGGATTAAAGAAATATAAAGCTAGTCCAGTGTTTTGGTGCCAAACGCTTCCAACCAAGCGAGAGGGGCGGAGCATATGCAGTCTGAAAGGGCGGAGCCTATACGACCAGTATCTACCAGTAGTCTCATTTCAGAATACAGGTATCGTAATATTCTCAATTTAAATGGGCGGTAAAGTTGGAAAGGGAAGAAAGTTACATGACCGAAATTTTAAATAAAAATACCATAAATGAGGAATTTTCTTATGTAGCTTACTAAGTTTGTGTTGGTACTACCCTTGAATGAAGCGTTTTTGACAAAGAAACTACTAAATGAAGGGAACGCAGCCTCACATAGGCTCCGCCCTTTAATATATCCACAGATAACGAGAATTTATCTAAAAATTTTTACGCTTTATTATCTAGCTTAGTGATTTGGGCTGTGGTTAAGGATAGAGTTGGTTAATAATTTTTATGGCATTTTAAGGGGGGTGGGTGTATTTGGTGGGAATTTTAGGCTTAGATACATGAGGATTAGGATTAAAATTCCTTCCAAAATTTTTTGGATATGAGCGGTATACTATTTTAAACTCTTTAAGATAGTGACTTGGTTACATATAGAGTAAGGTGGCAAATTTACAATGTGTTAGGGTTATAGTACTATAGACCCTAAAGAATATTTTATTTCTCGCTTAATATCGGCCAAAATAAGCTCATTCCCGTCACTCGAAGGTTTTTGGGGTCGTTGATCACGAATATGATGCTTATAAAGTGCCCCGATGCACTTGAGGAGTAAAATTCTGGGGATAGGGGTGATTTTAGGGAATTACCTCAAATTTGTTTGTTTTCCGAGTTTAAACTGTCTACTTAGGGGTTTTTGGAGTCGCTGATAACGAATATTATGTTTAAAAAGTACCCAAATGCACTTGAAGGGGAGCATAATCCTGGGGATTGGGGGCGATTTTGGGAAAAACCTCAAATTTGTTTGTTTTTCGAGTTTAAACTGTCTCTATAAGGGTTTTTGGGTTTGATGATCACGAATATGATGCTTAGAAAGTTCCCCGATGCACTTGGGAGAGGGGAGGGCATAATTCTGGGGATGGGGTAATTTTAGGGAATTACCTCAAATTTGTTTGTTTTCGAGTTTAAACTGTCTGAATAAGGGTTTTTAAGGTTGTTGATAACGAATATAATGTTTAAAAAGCACCCCAATGCTCTTGGAGGGGAGCATAATCCTGGGAATGGGGGCCATTTTGGGGAATCACCTCAAATTTGTTTGTTTTTTGAGATCAAACTGTCTATATTGGAGAGCATTTTTTTTTAAATTCAACAGTTTCCGATTCAGTACACGGTAGATATTTTATTTTTTAGCTGATGGAAAATGAATATATATTTGGAAGATTATTATTGCAACAGAGAAGATTGATTGTGAAAATTTAGTCATTGTAACGTTTTTCTTTCTAAATCTGTCAAAATGACTATCATTACTTTATGAAAATTTCAATGTACTTCGATAAAAGAAAAAGGCTAAGAAAACCATATAAAATTCAAATTTAAAGATATTTTATTACTTTTGATTTTTTTACTTAAATAGGACCTTGGAAACCAGTTTTTATACCTTGAAAACCCCCATTTATTTAATACTGTTAAAACGTGGACACTGACAGGGTTGTCTGTGTACAAACAAATTTTTTTCCGTAATATCTGAAAAAAATCGTTTTTGAAAATAATTAAAATTGAATTATACTCAAATGAAAAAATGCCCTACGCGTGCCCTGATGCCCCAGGGTTTCCTTTCCCCAAAGTGCCCTAGGGTATTTTCTCACTTCGGTGCGTTGGGGTTTAATTTGAAAACCAACATCGTTATCAGAGATTCCGAAAACCTTTATTCAGACAGTTTAAACTTGGAAAACAAAGATACTTGAGGTTATTCCCCAAAATCTCCCCAATCCCCAGGATTGTGCTCCTCTCCAAGTGCATTGGGGCACTTTTTAAACATCATATTTGTTATCAGCGACCCCAAAAACTTTTATACAAACAGTTTAAACACGAAAAACAAACAAATTTGAGGTTATTTTCCAAAATCGCCTCCATCCCCAGGATTATGCTCCCCTCCAAGTGCATTGAGGCACTTTTTAAACATCATATTTGTTATCAGCTATTTTCTAGTTATTTCTAATATGTCATCTTTTGTTTTACGGCTCTTTAAAATATACTTTTCACTTGTATATGATATCTCTTTCTTCATTAAGTATTTCTCTGTTTTGTTTTTAATTTGCTTTAGAGAGGGTGGTTTTCTCTTTTTTGATATTTTTAGGATCTTGAAAAATAATTTTTTGTCCTTGCTATTTTATTCCTAACTGTGGTTTTTGCTTGCAGAACTGCTTTTTTGTTTTTGCTTCTCTATATTGTACTTTTGGCAAGCCATTGTTATTTTAACGTTTAGATTCTTCTGTTATTTTCTATTTCTTGGAAATTCTCATTTTATGTTCTGTGAGGGCTTCCGAGTTTCTAGTTTATATTTTCCTAGCAGTCCTTATCATTTTGTCACTTTTCTTCTTTACATCTACATCCACAACAGGTAATGGTCACTTCTCATTCCTACGTCTCTCCTGGCTCTTACAGCTCGTATCTTTTGTAAAAATTTTCTTTTTCTGTAATTATGTAGTGTACGATCGATCTTTCGCTTTTGCTAGATTTTTTCCTTGCGCATTTGGGTATCCGGTTATGACCAATGAAGGTATTCATTATTTTTAAATCATCTACCAAGCAGAATTCGATTAGTCTTTACCCATTGCCATTTTTTCTTTCTTCGTTATGAACATCAATAACTCCATTATACCCTTCAGTCTTGTCGTCCACTCTTGCATTGATATCCCCTATTAAGTAAGTATAATACTTTAGAAGACATTTTCATTTTCTTTTGTTTTTTTATTTACTGGTGTGTATACTATACGTTAGAAAATGCTTTGCTTATTCACCTTTTCATAGGTCTCTCCAATAGTGCTTTCTGGTCGGCAAATTCTTTTACGTATTTTTTCCAATGATGCATGCCACCCCTGTCATTGTTCTCTTATCTTCTGGGACCCCACTGTAAATTAACAGGTGGTCTTCAATCGTTAGTTGACCTTTCCTTTTTCATGGTTTTGGTCAATGCTATGAATTTTAATTTTGTTTTATGGAATGTTTGCGCTAGTTCCAATTCTTTTATTTAAAGGCGTTTTTTGAATTTGCAGTTCAATTCTATTGTTGTTTTTAACCGTATTAGTATCCTTGTCGCTTGCTGTATCCGTCTTCGTTTCGGTCTATTCGTTCCCATATTTCAGTTTTTTGTTTGTGTTGTTTCCCAAACATATATTTTTCTTATAACCGGCTCTTATCTTGAGTCCTTTACTTATCTATTCATTTCGCATTTTTCTAAGTTCTGCTTGTATTGGCTTTTTCTTTTGTGTTTGATCGTTTCTATGTAAATTTTGCAACTTTTCATTTTGTATTTATTTTGCATTATCTCTTGTTCTTTTTCTGACATCCAATTTCCAAATATTTGTTGTAGGACCGCTGTTGGTATTTGTTCGCGCCAATCTCAAACTACCTTTTATTTTAATATTTAAATTAGGGCCGGCTGTATTTTGGTTCCCTCTTGTATATATTTTGAATTTGAGGTATCGTCCGAATTCGCGCTTCGCCTTTTACGCACTTTTGTTCGGGCTTGGCCTCTTGCTATGTTCTCGCAGGCGTCGTTTTTTTGAATTCAGTTTGTGATAATTTAAATTTTCCGTAATCCGAAAGCATTTTTAACCGAGAGTTCGCCGGTGGGTTTAATTGCCAGAAGAAGTTTTCATTTTTTGCAAGGTTTTTTAAAAGCTAATTTTGTGGCGAAATTCGATATTTTGGGCAACTAGATTAACCTCTTCCCGGAGGTCCTTTTGTTTCCCGATTGCATTTCGGGGTAGAAATTGTCGCCGGTAAAACTCGGTCTATTTTTCTTCACTCTGACTCGGCGAGGAAGGACGAAGGAACATTTGAACCAGGAGAGACGCTACCGTTCTGCTCCGCTGTGAAGATTGGGGTAACTTGCCCTATCTTTTTGCCCATACCCTTATATCCTTTTCCTGGAAGCCCCAGGACCAACAGCAGGGAACCGATATCTGTGGGAAAGCGCCGTTTCCACAGGTTAGAGTTTTTAGCTTTAGCTTTGTTTCAATTTCCCTTTCTTCAAATTTAAAATTATTTATACAATCCATTATTCCGGCCACACCAGTATTAATATAACTAACCCTTTTAATTTCTAATTCGACATTCAACTTGTCCTTCAGGAATTCTTGGGCTGCCACTCCCAATTTTTGCTCGTTAAATTTGATTTTTTTTTATTAAGACATTTCTTCTTCGTTTATCTTTATCATCTCTACTTTAGATTTGAGTTGTTCTATTTTTCCTGTTAGCTGTTTTTGCCAATTTTTCACTGTTCTTCTCTTATTAACATTTTCTGTCTAAGCGGCTTGTCTTAATTTATATTTTTTTAATGCATTTTCTGGTCGCTACTGCTTTGGTGATCTGATTATCACTCTATTTCTTTTAAATATCTTTCTCTCTTCCCCCCTCTCTTGTAATGCTTAAATATAGCGTCCTTTCACTGTTTTCATCTTCATCTTCTACATACGCATTTCAGTCGCCTATCTCTTATATCAGTCACTATCTCTTAGCATTTTGCATTTTGTTTGTTGTACGTTGCAATTTATCATTGAATGTTTCATTCTCTTCGGCTGTTGTGTAGTTCTAGGCTTACTATTACCATTTGGTTAATTGCTTCCCAGTTGGTTACTTTTATTTGTAATTATATGCAGGAAATGGTCTCATCTTTATCTGCTCCTTGGTTACCTGTCGAATTGATCCATCATTGAGTATTGGCCTATAGTTGCTTATTATAGCTATTCGGATTAACATCCAAGAATGCACACACCATAATATTAGGGGATAGAATGCCATGCTCAATGTACATGGTCAAAAAGATTTAAAACCCTAAACAAACAAAATGCAGAGGGCAAATAAAGGAATAACCAAAACCAAGAAACATTGAACATTAGGGAAGCTGCCAAAAAGGAGTGGTACATTGAAATCCCAAAACTGGAACACTATCTAATGGATCAAGGTTGGGATGTTTACTATGTATATATTAAGATTAGATAGGGAAAAATAATTTTGGACGAAAGTTATTGTGGACATTCAGAAAAATGGGTGGGGGAAATCTTCGACTTTCAGTTTGGTTACGCATGGCGAGAAACTCATCGAAGATGAATCACGGGGCCGTGTTTGGGTTCGCCCATGAATATTTCATCGGCCTCGATAGGACCGCGAGAAGGGCCGACGGCAGCGCCGAGGGCGCCATGCACTTCTTAGATTGATTTTGAAAGAAATCAATACCGAGCGCGCTGCGTAGGTGCCCTTAATTCGGAGCCTTCCGTGACTCAGCCGCGCTCGTGAGCGGAAAATACCGGCGTCGCTGGAAAAGCGGCCGCCGCGTTTTCACCTGCGGCCACGCTCGGCCCGCCCGACTCGCGTCGCGACAGCGCGCAGTAATGCTCGTATTTTCGACGGGGTGATTCACGACTATCGACGTCCTCCAGTTCGCGCGCCGGTACGCTCCGCTGTTCGTCCAGTCGTGCCGCTAGACAACATGGCATCGAAAGTGATGGTCAAGATCCCGGTCGCGCCTTTCGGCCAGGTGGGTCCACGTACCTCGTAAGCCCTACGAACCCAACCCCATCCCGCTCGTCGACGATGACGCGCCGCTTTTCTCCCCTAACCCTCATTTAGCCGCTCGCGACTCTCCCTTCTGTTAGTAGCAGGCCATTTTTTTCATGTGTGTTGATGCAGGTGAGGACTACGCTGTAGGGGACTAAATTGGGCAAAATGGCGACATTTGCAGTTAAACCAACAGTAATGTCACCACGACATTCAGGATGTTGTTAATAGAAAACAAAATCTGTATCACCACACCAGCATAGCAACATGAAAATAGCTGAGTAAGAGTGAACACACCCAAACCAACATTGGGTGGAATTTTGAAATTTTCATTTTACTACTAGAGCGTTCTTGAATGGAAGTTTTGGTACGTTGCATGTTGTTGACCAGAGTGATGGTATTGAAGTACTGCATAGGTAACATTCAACTCTCGATTAGATATCTATAGTTAATGGATTATGTGCATTTAAACTATCCAATTTGCTATCGACAGTCATATTGTATTTGTTTATGAACATTTTCTCTTCTGAGATTTTTTTGAGTGGAGTAAGGCTTAATTGCTCTATTGCAAAGTTTATATGCATCGGTATTTGATGATACCTTCTCGTATGTGTTTTGGTTTACCCCTTAAATTTCGAAAAGCGTGCTGTGGAATCAGGTATAACTTTTGAAACACCCTGTGTAGTTACATGTACTTTAAGAATGGCCGGTTACGTTGCTTTGGGGAAAATTGGCCCCTTAAATTGAGGTTCCTCATTTTTTCTCATTAGAAATTCAAAGTTGGCGCGCAACCTTCAGAGGATTTCGAAACGAATTTTGCCACAAATATTCTTGAAGGCCGGCGAGGTGATGTAATGAATAAAATTATTCTTGCTTTTGCCGATGTTACCGTCGTTTGGCGCGCAGTAGCGCCCGCGAGGTCGAGCGGTTCCTTTCTGCGACCTCCGCTTCCTTCAACATGTTGCAGTTGCTCGAAGAACCCCCGTTTCGGAAAATTTTGACAGGGGTCCCTTTTGGTTTTTATTTTGAATTTAGCTGCAATTTTATTGTTTGGTCGTTTAACAGTTTTTATATATTTTTAAATTTTATCTCCTTTAATAGATATGATACAGGCAACTTTGCTATTGTTGAATATTACTTAGGAAGCGTTTTTTTTAGGGGGGGGGGGTTGTATTAAATTTGCTACATTTCTATCCACGATCTTGGATGTTTTTAGTATTCTACAATTCTTCATTTTTGAAGTTTTTTTCTTTATTTTTTATGTTTGTTTTTAAATCTTGTTTTGAATTGAATTTTTCATTATTTTATTATTTGTAATTTTGGCGTTTGCTTTTTTTATAACCAAAAAGTATTCTATATTTTAATCAGCAGCGTGGCATTTTTATTTTTTTGGGTAGGTCTGACTACTTTATTTGTCTGTCTTATATATAACTGCAGTGCATATTTTAATAGTTCTTTTATTGTCTTTGTGCGTCTTCACGAAAATTTGGGAAAAATGTTTGTCCTACTGTTTTTTTTAATTTTTACCCAATAGAGATTTAATTTTTTATTTCTTGTTAAGTAGTCTTTTTGTAATTTAATTTTTGTTCTGAATCTTCCCGCTATTGACATGGAATATATAAGGAAAATATCAAACATCACGAAATTCTATCATGCAAGAAACGAAGATATATACTAACCAAAAAAAACGAGAAAAAACTAAATTGATTTGGACTTGTCACAAGAATTCCCAACGAAAGGAAAATAAAGCAGTACTTACAAACAAATAGAAGAAAAACGTTAAAGTGGATGGAGGAGTTGGATAAGAATAAGTAAGTCCTCTTAGGCTCTGATTTTTTAAGGTCTATTATGTTCCGAGAAAGGAGGTTCTATTTGTTCATGCGATAAAGTGGGGGGGGGGGGGGATCCTGATAAATTTGAAACGTTTTTATTCGTGCCCTTGTTCTTGGTAGCTCTAATTTTTTTTTATTGTACAATCCTTCCTTTTTAAAATTTTTACTTTCATTATGAAGCTCTTTTCTAATTTACATTTTAATATCTGTTTTATTGATTTGGATGGGAATTTTTAATTTTGTAATCTTTTTAGTATCTTTTTTTCCAAAAAGACCAAAAGTCTTGTATTTTTTTTGTAATAGTAGGATGATTTTTTTTGTGTAGCTCTGACTGTTTACTTTATCTTATCTCTAACAGTGGGGCATATTTTAGTAGGTGAATTATTTTTTTTTCTTTATTTTATTTGCTTGTCAATTTTTTGTTTGTGCTGTTTTTGTAATTCAGATCTCTATTCTTTTTTCCGAAAATATTTATCAAACTCTTTTTTTTGTAATTTGATTTTTGCTTTGGTATTTTAATGTGTTGAGGGGGGTGGGGAGCTTATTTGTTTTGTACCGTTACTTTGGGCAGTATAAAAAAATATATTTAGTCGAGAACCACTTTATCCGGTTCTTTGAGTATTATGGGGGGCTGTTAAATTTGCTACGTTTCTAGTCGCATTCTCTTTGTGCTCTAAAATTTTAGTATTGTGGAATTCTTGGCTTTTAGAATTTTTTACTTCCATTATTGAGTCATTTTCTAATTTATATTTTAATGTATTTGTTTTTTATATTTGGTTTTAGATGTGAAACGCCAGTATAGCCAAGCGGTTGTGGCGCTTGGCTGAGGTGCGGGCGGACCTGGGTCCAACCCTGCGCTCAAATGCCTGGCGGATAGCCTACTTAGTCACTAAAAATAATTGAGTACTTGCATTCACTTCGAACAAGGGGTAACAATGTGATCATATAAGGCGCGACGGTACTTGTTACATTGCTCCGGGCAGAGAAGAGAAAACTTATGTTAGCCTGAACCTCTTAGTTCGCACGCCATGCTCCCACACGGGACGTTAGAGCCTGGCCATTATTTAGATGCAAATTTTTAATGTTTTGCTTTTGTTTTTTTTTTCTCCAACCAAAAGAGTTGTATTACTTTATAATAGTAGCAGGATCTTTCTTTTTCTTTTTTATTTTTTATGGCTATGATTATTTGTTTTAATTGACTTGTATTTTTACAGTTTTAAACAGTTCTTTTGATTTACTTTTTGTGTCTACACGTAATTTGGACATTTTTTTTGTTTGTGGTACTCTTCTTGTAACATTTGTCCGGTCGTGATCTATTTTAATTTTTTTATTCAAATATATTCATCAAGCATCTTTTTAATTGTTTTTTGTTCTTTTTTGCTTTGCTGTTTTAGTATCTATCATGTTCAGGAAGGGTTTTTATTTATTTTGTAATTCGTGTTATACAATTCTTGCTTTTTACATTTTTTTTACTTCCATTATCAAGTTTTTTCTTACTTTAAAATCTTAACGTTTGTTTTATTAATTTTAATTTTGTGTTAAATGCGAATTTTTAATTTTCTTTTTTATCAATACTCCAAAAGATCTTTTCCTTTTTCTTTTTTTTTGCAAATTTGATATTCTACTTTAATTGTCTTTGAGCTTATGTTTACCTAGAATAGTAGTGATTTTATTATGATTAGTATATAACTTTTTTTATATTTGCTTTGCTTATATTTATACAGATTTGGCAATTTTCTTGTTTAAGCTGCTGTTTTTGTAATTCTTATTCAATCCAAATTTCTATTATTTTTCTTATTCCAAAATGTTTCAGACTTTTTTTTGTAATTTCATTTTTATTCTTTTTTGTTCTAATATTCTATTGTCTACCATATTTTTTATTTTTTATTTAGAGACATGACGGTTGGCCTAGTCAGTTCCTAAAAATAATTGAATATCTGGTGCGTATTAGGCGCGGTGCTTACTATATTGCCCCATATCAACGATCGTGCACGACGACTGGGTAGCGAGGACAAACATATGGGAGTCTGAACCTCTCAATTCACAGATCATGCTCTCAAGCGGGGTGTTAGAGTCTCGCCGTTATTTAGATGTGAATTTTTAGATATTTAATTTTTTTATATGCTTTTCATACCAGTCTCATGATCTTTTTTATTCCTTTTTATCTTATGTGGTTAAGATTCTTTATTTTAATTGTTTCAGACCTTCTATTTTAATATTTTAAACCTTGAGGAGGGTTTTATTCGTTTTGTACCGTTGGGCTACATACAAAAATATCTTTAGTTGATGATTTTGTCTGCTTGTCCAGTTAAATTTCCAACATTTCTATATACATTCTCGTTTTTTGATACTCCAAATTTTTTTGGTGTCCAATTCTTTGTTTTTATAATTTTATATTTCCATTAGAAAATCCTTTTTAGTTTAGATTTTGATGTTTGGTTTTTTTTTATTATTTTTGTCTTGCAATTAGTTGTGATACGCTATTGTAGCTGCGATGCAGGCGAATCCGGGTTCAATCCCAGGTTCAGATGCTCAGGGCACATGCGTTTACTTTGAGCAAAGGGTAATAGTGCGGTCGTCTCAGGCGCGATGCTTGCTTCGTTGTCTCGTATTAGAGATAATGTCCAACTTCTCAGTTCACAGGTTGAGCTCCTGCGCCGCGAATTTTTAATTTGTTTATTTTTAAAGTTTTTTTGCTTTTTCCTCTAACCAAAAGAGTTGCAGGATCTTTTTTATTTCTTTATTTTAATTGTCTTAGACCTTAAATTTTTACACTTTTATACAGTTTTTCTTCTATTTATTCCGATCCAGATCTATTTTAATTATTTTAATTCCAAAATGGTTAGGGGAGAGTCTTTATTATAATTTGACTTTTGTTCTTTTTTATTTTTTATATATCCTAACACTAAAATACAGAGTTACTATAAAAGAATCATCGGATTTAAAAAATATATATTTTACAAAGTATTGCATATTAAATGATATATGAAGAGGAAGAGAAAACGCCCAAGTTTTATTCATACAATCAAAAATGTTCGATGGAAACTCCTCGCGTCACATGACACAAGTCTAAATAGACAGTAATACAATTCGGCCCACACACGCTGTAGTTGTGTCCCCATTGACGGTCCTCACAGTAGCAGTACTGCGGTCTCGAAATTCATCTGATGTTCGTATTTGTGGCACGTAAACCAAATTTATGTACCTTCCAAGAAGAAATCACAAAATGTAAGATCGGGAAATCTGAAGGCCCAGTTGAACAATACTAAAACGTCTCTAGCACATCGTCAATCCAGCAGTAACGGAGATTCTCGTTTAGACAGTCACGCATTTTACCAATGAGATGGAGCCCCATCTTGTTAGAATATGAAGTTGTTGGAATCGTTTGCTGGAAATATCACCATATCTAGATATGTACCTGTCACTGTCTCACCGAAGAAAAAGAGTCTGTACATTTTTATTTTGAAGACCACACAAAAGACATTAAGTTTTGGCAAATCCTTTTCATGTTCCACAATGGTTTGAGGATTTTTCCTGTCCCATAACCGAAGATTGTGACGGTTTACCTTTTCAGTTACATGAAATCTTCTGTTTAGATTGCTGCGGAATACCAAGTCTACGACTTCTCTGCTATTGAAGTGTTGTAGGCTACGCACGAAACTTCCCCTAACTGCCTTTCTGTGTCATTAAAAACGCCTGTTCTTCTAGTGCGTTTACGTTTATTTGGAGAACTTGTATCATTGAATTGGTGATACCATCTGGTGATCTGGCGATTCTCTTTTGTACTACCTTCTAAATGCACGTAGCACCGTAATAACCGATAAGCTTCTCGCACACTCGAGAACACAAAACACTTTCAGCTAGACCGTCGCCATTTTGTATGATTGGCCTGTGCTGCCACCTGGAACTTTTAAAATGAAGATTGTAAGTCCACATTTTAATCTTGGGTGTTGTCCCCTCCTATTCATGCATCATTTAATATTATATTTATGATACTTTGTGAAATATATCTTTTTAAAACCCTAAACAGCTATTGATATAGCAAAGTCTGTTATCACCGAACGTTTTATTAAAATTGAAAATTTTAGACTATCCAATAAAATCCCAATGCGCTATATTTTGGCCGTTTGGTTTCCTAATATTCTCAATAAAATTTGGCGTAGAATCTTATTGGTAAAGCCCACGGATTTTTTTTTTTTAGTTAATGAACGTGCGCTCGAAAGCTTTAGTAGTAAGAACGCGAGTGTAAACTACACAAATTAGTCTCGAAAAGTCCAGAATTAACCAGAAAACATATGAAAGGAATTATCTATCGGTATCATTATTAGTTATACTGTAAACTATAAGCTCCGGTGGTTTAGTGAAGCCAATAATATACTATACATGGCATTCTTAAAAACTGTTTTGGGCCGTTGCGAAGTTCCGCGAGTTTCTATTGGCGTCATATTTTTAACAAAGTATTGACGTAATCACTGCTATTTCAGTCCTGTATTGTTTGGCCTGGCGTCAGTTACTCAAGAAAAGTGATCAGTAAACCTTAATATGTTACGTAGGATTTAGTCTTTCGAGGTCCCACCTGTGCTCTGCCGCTACCGCCTTAATTGCTAACAATCTCTCGCCTGTCAGATTAACGTCCGCCGAACCGGCAAGCTGTTATTACTTCTGAGATGGAGTGAAATTCGTTGTTACTAGAGAAATAGCTTTGATCAGAAAAATTACGTTTTTTTATTGCTCCATTTCTTAGTAGCGTAACTTTTGCTTGGCTTATTACAAAATCTATGTAATATTTTGTTTTTTTTATATATAAATTTAGTGATTGAGATCGTTATAAATTGGATGGATTTCCACGACACAAAATTTTTTAAGTATATGTTTAATCGATCTATTGAGTCATCATTGAGTCATATCAAATATTTGATTGCCTGCATTATCAAGAAAATGTGTTGTTAGGTCACATTCTGAGTTTAGAAACTCTTGATGTTTTATCCCTAGCTACGGCGAACATGTACAGAAGAGAACTGTTCTAAAATTGAGCTGCTGTTGAGGTTGGCTTCACCTGTAAGATTTGAAGTTTCTGGATCCAGCTTCTAACCTTAGTCGCCTTGATGTAACCTGACGTGGATGGTGATGGACCACATAGGCCGGCTCATGGGGGAATCAAGATCTGCATAGTTGTAGAGATCATGGACGTTGTGATCGCCCTGTGTGTTAAAAATGGTAAAAATCCTTGAGCAGTAAGGGAGATGGACTCTTGGATCGTGGGAAAGTCAGCGTCACGATGGAAGTGGCGGTTCCTTACGAAGCATGGGTTGTCAAGGATGGATCTTAATGCCTGATTATTAATGACTTGGGGGGTTGATGACATCTGACTTTATAATCTAGTTTCAAATTGGAGCTGCATACGTCATGATAGGGTAGACATACGAATATACGGTTTCGAAAATGAAAAAGGGAGCTTAATGTTGATTTCGCGGCTTTGGTGGTTTGATATGTTCTTTCCAGGTCAATTTTCAACAACCCATTTCTTTTCAAAGGTTTTACTCTTTATTGACCTTGGATGTGTATATAGACTATATACACTATTTTTGTTGAAACTCTCGGCAATGTTCCCAATGATTTGTCTTAAATAATGTTCACTTTCATCAGCCTTATGTGGTTTCTTAGAAGATTTATCAGTATTTCTTGGTACCAACAAGAGAATGGAGTAATTCTACAGGAAAGGTTTAGGTTGACCTATCCTCAATAACACGACGATAATATCACATAAATATAAAGAAGAAATGCAGTTATCTTATGCTTTACAATTTTTGATTATTTGAGTTACCTTATAGCTAAGCACGATGAACAAGGATAACAATGACCAGAGCCTTTGCGCAGAACTGTTGATAAGAAACTAATGAATTTGTCCAAATTTTATCAGAATAGGTGATGCTGTCGGTGCACTATGCAAATGATGCCACTTTAAGGATGCTTAACCACCCTAGCAAACATTTTTTTTACAGAAAACAAAAAAAGATCAGCAACGTTGCGATGGGCGAGTACGAAATGTTACAATGTGGAGATGAACCATCACTTAGAAGTAACCTCTACGTGGACACCACACTTCATTTTCCAGTAGATAGGGTAATGGTCAAATTTTACAAAAACAATATATTTATTTATTTCTGAGAGATAACGCATTAGATGGAAAAGTGTAATAAAACTCTTCTGAAGAATATCACCAGATGGACCAAGGAAGATTTTCTTAATTCAGAAGTATGCAAGAAGTAATTCCCATGTTTCTGGGGACTAACTGCTGCTGCTACATGTTATGCAGATTCTCTTCACTATGCAACATCACAAAAAAAAATTCGAACATTCAGTTCTGTTATACTATTCAAAGTGTATTAAGTGTACGAGTGATCCTCAATCAAAAGATTGGATTGAAGATCGACCTTCATCGTTTACTTTAGAATATCTATCTGGAGACGCCAGTTGCTTTGCAATTAATCTTGTCCCCATTGAAAAAGGGAAAGGACTTCTACTTTCGAAATTACAAAAGAGGATCTAAAAGGTGCATTGGGTGTCACGACACGTGCCAACGAGTTTTCATCCGGATGATCAGGAAAAGCGCAGAATATTGCTATTGGGACAATTGGGATATTGGTCAATATCTTACTAAGCAGCCCTTTTCTGCCCCACTCGTTCATGATAAAAAGAGGGTCGTCTATGTAATCCAAATAGTAGGTAGAGATAGGGGTGAGCGGCAAAACTAGTGTGGGATAACTAGAAAATTTTTCACGAGATGGCTCTGTATACTAATGTTCAAGAGTTAAATATAATTCGTTTGCTGGTTTAATAGTAAAAATATGATACGTATAAGTTACAAAAGATTACATATACATCAACACACAAAAAACACTATTTTGTGGTTAAGGTACAAATGCAGCAATAAAAAAATCTGAAAATTATGATAAGCAAGTGAAATCGGAGAAGAACTGCAAACTATCCATAACGACGTGGTTTGGTATTAGTGAGATCATTCAAGAACTCCGTTGACATATAGGGTGGGCCAAAGGCTTGGTGCAAAATTTTGCCCTTAAACCCTCCCCGCTTCTCCTGGTGATGATTGTTTCTCTTTGAACGTTTTGTATTGTCTGCATGGATAATAATAAGGAAATTTATTGTATAGATGAGACATGCAAAGATAACTCGAACTATCAGAAATTAATTGTTTCACAAAAGGAAGAACAATTACTAAAGGGGGAAGAGTAAAGGAAAATTGTGTGCCAATGCTTTAGCCGATCCTGTAGATTTGTGTCAAAATGATTAATAATTTTGAGATCTGGAATTAATCTTGTATTAGTCATGCTAGTGAGATTATCGATAAGGAGTATAAAACGCTTTAGCTGCGGTTCCAGCATCTGATCTCCCACTACAAATTGATTTTTTTTTCACCAAGATTATGAAATTGTAGCGAATTTTTTGCTTTTAGTCTATAAACTGAACTCATTTAGGAAGAGCATGATAATCCTGGTTCCAATCTAAAGGATGCACACTGCAGAATGTCCAATACAGAAACCAGATGCCTCTAAGCTCGTGCTGTTGAGGCAGATACAAACTTAATAGACGGTGTTTCGATAAGATGTCATATTGAGTTGTGAATCTTCAACCTTCCACCAATATATGCCTTTTGAAGCCATCGCCAAAGCCTAATGGTGACCCTTTTTAATGTCTATACATTCTTATTGTTCCGGCAGTTTCTGTAAAATGCTGTAAATAATTATTTGAGTGTAGCACGTTATCACTTGTGGACAGTTAATTGAAGCTCGTTGTTGGAGACTTTCCGCTTTGCCCACAACTGTATTCAAAACATTGCCCGGACGACTCGCAGTTTTTCCTTGTGTGTGTTCCAGCAGCGCCATCTGGTGACATTACAAGTCTTCACACACGCGCGTTTAGTCCGTGACATAACCAGAGTTTCATATATATTTTTGCAACGTAATTATTTTACATAAGAATTTAATGAACAAAAAAGGCAGTGCTGCCTTTCTTCTTTAATTCTAATTAATTTTCCCATACCAGTGCGTGCTGGAATGTCGCAAATGTGGCGCCTCTGCTGCTTTGGACATGACGAAAATAATTGAGTTATTTGTAGGGGTTTGCGCTGAATTTCCACAGCCCTGTCGTGCTCGTGATGACTTTTGACCTCTGAATAATATTAAGCGATCAAAGAGATTTAAAATGGTGCTGTAATGCCATCCCAGGTGATTCGACCGCTTACGACTGGCACTTACGGGTATTAAAAAGCCACATTAGGGAAACGAGTCCCGCATGACTTACACTAAAGCGCGATGTTTGCTGGAGCTCGGGTGTAGTTTTTATTTATAATCTCTGAGTTGTCTTAGCGGGAACGTAGAAAATTTTTGCAACAAAATTATAAAAATTTAAAAAATCCTATTTATCAATTTTTATTTTTTGTTAAGAACAGTTATACAAGGATTTATGGCCGTGCTGCCGAAAATAAGTTTTATTACAACTCTTACTTTTATGCCGAGGAAAGATAACGACGCAGTAAACCGAATTACTAGACGTGTACTTTTAGGGGCTGTAAAAATGCTGTTCGCGAAGCTTTATAGCCGATTTTACCTTTCAAACTTTTCGGAAAAGTGGAACTGAATCGATATCTTTTATTGCGCTGTATTTATTTGGAAACTGTTTAGCACCCCGACGCACGCGAAGAGGTTATTTTATAGAAAGGTTGTTGTTCGAAAATGTTTTTACCACTATCGTCTGCAACTACTGTACCCGTTGTGACAACCCTTTGAAGTGTGACTTTCTGGGCTTTATTTGGTTTTAGTGTAAATTTATGCAGTGCGCTATATTTTGCTTATAATATTCCTTTACAACACTTCTAGTTCTTTTTGTACCATATTTTGATAGACGACAGTTTGGCAGGCGGCTGGGGTGCACGCGCGAACGTTTACGCAGCGCGCAATGTGGATAGACCCAAGGTACTAAATAATTTCCATTCTTAATTTGTATTTTTTCTTGTACCATCTTACTATTTCATCAGTACCCGAATAGCTACTTTATTACAGAGTTGTTTTATTCTTTGCCTTGGTGGCAGTCCTAATTCTGGACCTCTCTGAATCAGGTGTTGGAAAAATGGTGATTTATTTCTGTGGAAGAGTTGTAGCCGGATCTGGCTTTCTAATGCATCAGCCAAAAGTGGACTGTATAGTAATTTTAAATTTAAACTTCAAACAAAAGCCAAAGCTGAAACACTAACCTGTGATAACGGCGCTCTCCTGCAGAAAACGGTTTCCTGTGCTGTAATCTTGGGGAATCCAGGAAGAGGAAATAAGGGTGTGGGTAAAAAGATAGGACAAGTTATCCCAATCTTCACAGCGGAGCCGATCGGAAGCGTCTTTCCTGGTGCAACAAGGTTCCTTCTTGATACAAAGGAAATCGGACCGAGTTTTCTCACCGGAAAAATTTGAACTCCCGAAATGCAATCGGGAAACAAGACGACTTCCGGGAAGAGAATTATCTGGTCGGCAAAATATCGAATTGCGCCCCAAAATCAGCCTTCAACAAAACGGCCACGCGGAAATGGAAACTTCTGCCGCCAAACACGCCGGCGAACTCTCGGTCATAACGCTCTCGGCCACGGAAAATTTAAAGCCGGTCGCTTGCTTTCACAACTCAAAATTCAAAAACGAAGCGAGCGAAAGGGCTAATAACCAGCCCGACCGAACCGCTCCGCTTTTATATCGCACTGCGCAAGCGGACAAATTGGCCGCCGCCATCTCAAATCAAAACTAAAGCGTATACAGGAGGGGACCAAAAGACGGCCGGCTCTAATTCAAAATCCAAATAAAAGTA
Organism: Sinelater perroti; assembly: GCA_036346155.1. NCBI lineage: Eukaryota > Metazoa > Arthropoda > Insecta > Coleoptera > Elateridae > Sinelater > Sinelater perroti. Next base: position 4,296,659 of record JARFIY010000324.1, read on the forward strand.
ACTGGAGATCGGCGCGAACAGACATTTTTGTATTCTTTTGCATCTAAATTTGTATGTAGTACTACGAGATGGTCCAGTCCAGCTTTGAAGACTAACGTCACCTTCTTCATATTTTACTGTTACCACTATAGGACTGTGGTAGCTTTGGTCTTCCAGCAGTTAGCCACATCGGAGGTTTCTCATCAGACTGCCTCACAGTAGATTGTTATTGGTTACTTTAAAGGACTCATCTGGAGACTATTGGCGTCGTTTTGACTATAAAACTCTACTTGTCTCAATACTCGATCTGTATTAATGGTGCTGACTAGCCAACCAACAGCACTGCGAAACTCACCCATGATGGCGTAAACCACATTCTTCAACGCCCGACGATTTCTTCCTATCAATACATCTGTCTTATTCGACGGTGGTTTTGTTATGATTGTATGACGTAACCTGATCAGGTCATGGCGACTTCTAGAGGTCAGTTTATGAGTTGAGATAAATATCTGGATATTTTGGATCACATAATGATACAAACATTAAGTAGTAACAAAAACTACTAATAACAACGTAATTTCTAATTTCACATCCATCTCTTTAACGTCACGCCGATGTATGACGTAGACGATCGTAGCCGAGCATGAACGATTGTAACCGTGATATGCTTTGGGAAGCTCTACCTTCCGAGTATTAATAATCATATTAGCATGAGTTTATTTCTTTTAATTTCCGTGAAAAAATGTTAAGTAATAAAAATTAATAATAGTAGTTTAATAAGTTTATGCAATTAATGATTTTTTTAATTGGTAATTATTTTTTAATGCTAAATTATTAAAACAAAGTGCTTTAAAGTATGTTTTGAGGCCTTTTGCTGTTCGGATTTTTAATTTGTTATGGTGTCTGGCGCTTTATTATAGCAACAAATAACGTTCTAGCCGCGTTATCTGCATATTTATCGTTTATGTAATTGTGAAATAGGTTTTTGTAAGAGGAAGTGACTAATAAGAAGAAGATTAATTTACGCCGGCTTATCGGCGACTTTGCAACTAATCCTGTTCGTTATAATTTGTTGCTGGGAGAGCTGAATTTGTTTTGGTAGATTGCCACAATTGACTGGCCTTTTCTTAATGCACAATGTGCAAAATAAAGTGAAGTACATACTTTTAATTTAGATAATAAAAATAATAGTATCTTTACAGGAGAGGTTTTTTATATTTTAAATATTGTCTTAGTGGTTTTGGCAATATGGGTAGTAGCACCATCTTGTTGAAACTAATAAGCCCATTCCTTTTGCACCAAATAAAAAAATATTTTGCAACATGTTTTCTCATTTTTGAAGAATAGGTCATAATAAGCAACAATTAGACACCAAACTGTCATTATATTGGCCTGAAGAGTATTTTGATAAAGTTCTATTTATACACAAAGCTATTGGGTTGAAAAAACTAGCATAGCTAATATTCTTACAACAGCTAAATTTGCTATGAGCGCATGAAAGGCTCAAATGTGCCATGGTGATTGCTTTTTAATTTTAACTAAGAACATCTTCAGGTTTAAACTCCTAGAACTTTAATAACACCTTCTGCTACTTGCTGGATGGTTTGAGTGATCTCTTTAATTGAATTACGGAACCGTTCCACTAGCAAGTTTTTTTTAAATAAAAATTACAAAGCATCTGCGATATCACCTCTCACCCGCGTACATAAACGTTTTTAAAATCACAATAGTGCGGTGTTGCGAAATCTAGGGAAATTTCCCTATTTTATTTATAGAAGCTAAAATTAAAAACACGGGGCCTGCGAAGAGATTGCTCTGTAAGCAATCCCAGAACGAACTTAAAAAGACCTTTCGATTACGATTTTGAATTTCGGGAAAATTCGAAATCGAATATCTCGAAAATTATTCGACATAGAATTTTTTCGACTTCATTTTCGAATTCAGCGTAAAATTTCCTATAAGAATCCATTTTCAAATTTTAAAAAATCTCAAATTTTGTGACGGACCAACAGACCGACCGACCGACAGACAGACATAGAATTCAGTAACGAACTTTTTAAGTTTCTATTTTAGCCAGCAGCTACGGTTGCTAATACTGAGTTCCCTCAACAGAAGACGCTTATTGGTTTTTTAAGTATTTGGTATTGGAACATTAAATTTTTTTTGTTTTTTCCACTAATATTTTATTTGGAAGAAGTGAGAACACAGGTTTTTTCCCTTTAGTGTATGTGCACTACTGTTATCGCTCTGGTAGTTTCCATAAAACTACTATAAACCGTTATTTGGATATGACACGGCACCACTTGTGAACGGCCGACTGAAACTCGTCGTTGAAGGAGAACTCATTACTACGCACTACCTAATTGATTGCATCAAATATAGCGTAGTCGTTTGGTGTAAGATTCGTCGAAAGGCCACAGGATAGCGAATAACACAACGCAGCGCGTTATCTATTTCTTGTTGCGGCATTGCTCAATTCGTCGGCAAAATCGCTTCACTGACTCGCAAGACTGCTTTTACCTGTCTCAGTACAGTCTTTATCGTCTATAAACTCCGCTATCCAGCAAAACGCAGTTTTGCGATTCGATGCTGTGTTATATGAGTGTTCTCTTCTTTCAAAGAAACCACACTGCTCACCTTTGCCCATGATTGTCTATTTCTAGAGTTGTCCGCTATATCCACAACTGCACTCACACCACGAATTACTTACTACCTTTCTTCCTGTGATTTCTAGTAACGCCGTCTTATGGTATCACGTGGTACTATAGCCTTCACAATGGGCACTCATTTGAAACTCCCATGCAACCTGAGTTTCAAGGGACAGTCCTAATCATTACAACGATGCTGAAATTTGTCGTCCTGGAAACTCATTATTCTGATCTTTAAGGCACAACGCACACTGCCGTTTGCCTCAAACTTTCTGCTCAGACTTGTAATGTTTCAATTCTGTACGAATTTTTTCATGTAACAAACGAGCGGTTGGTGCTTTATTACACTGATTTTGATAGTCCAACTGGACTGATTTCAATTGCGGTTTCGTTGTTAATGTATGGGTTTTTGTACTTTAGAGTTACTAATATAAAGGATACTACTTAACAATTATCCGTTTGGTTACCTTTAAAAGAATTTTCGTGGCCAAATGAATTTTTCAATTGCTAAGACTTCTAATAGAGGGAAAGAGGTTAAGTACCATTCAGCTCTTGTCTTCTTAAGTCATAAACAGAGAAATTAAGATTTCAGCTCTTGAAAAAGTTTCTGAATCTTCTTAAGTGTTTTTGTTATAATAAAATATAGGAAATGTGGTAAAGCAGGGTATAATGTTTAATTACTCATGCCAGGACTGATACGGCAGTAACTTTGTAATTTGCAGCAATAAGAACCGCTGGTTAGATGCCTACAAATCAGGACGGCGCCGCTGAATTGCCCGACGCAAACATTTCACACGTCAATTTAAATGTTTTGGTTTATAGTTTGGTGTATAGTGCACCAAAGCTCTAGCACCAAAAATATGATCAACATTGTTTTTGTTTTTTCAATAACGCCTCATCATTATATGGTGATTGTATGATATTTTTTTATTAAGGGTTTACCCTAGCTTAACACAAAACTTAACGTTAACCCTCTGCTTGGATCACGTCATCCTGTAACATTCAAGAAAATGGAACAGCAAGCCAAATAGTTTGCTGCTAAGCACAGCTCTTCCACCTAGTGAGTTTACATGGACACATTTCTAAGGCCATGCTTATTCAAAACACATAATACATGTCTCACCATTACTTGAAGACTTAAAAAGGAAGTAGCTCGGTAACTCAAAAATTCCATTTTTTTTTCTTCCAACACTCAAATCGATCTCCATGGAGGGTGGTGACAATCATCTCTTTCATCTAGATCTTTCGTAGGCTACACTAAATTATGGGTTGGAGTTATTGTAGGTGAGAAGTAGAAAGTTGTAAATAGGAGAGATTGTAGACGAGTTTGAGCCATAAAATTCTATTTGTTGTAAAAAAATGGCTCTGGAGTGACGGGGTTTAGAAAGTTGCATATTATTTCTCTGCGTTTTTATTTGAACACAACTTTTGTTTGAAGTTTGTAAGCTCGGCGATTTTTATTTTGTGGTAATCCACAATGAAAAAATTGTACGTGGGGTGGTGGTAATGAAAAATTTGAAATTTTGACACAATTTTTGCAGACAATATTGTGCTAATAGCGGACTTAACAAAATAAGCAGAAACAAATGGACATATGAAAGGAAGAAATCGAATTGATGACAATGGAAATAAATATACAGAAAAGTAAAATAAAACCAAAATGACACTTGAGGCAATAGCAATCTATGAATGATGGGAACATAGACCTAGATATAACAAACGGGGCGAAAAAATCAACTAAGCTCTACTGTGACCTAAATGCAATACTAGGGAAAATGGAACTGAAACGAGAAACAAAACTAAGAATTCATAATGCCATAACCATCCCATCACTTATATGCAAATGAAAACTGGACTTTACAGAAGAAACACGTAGAAAAGATCGACGCAATGGAAATGAAACAACAAAATGGAATAGAAATACTAACAAAGTAGTCAGAAATATGGCTACGCAAAAACTAACAATGAGCAAAATACAAAGAAGACGACTAAACATGACTAGGATGAACCCAAACAGATTGATCAGACGGGTTTGGGAGCAAAAAATCACAAGAACAGGAGGAGAGGAAGGCCAAGGACACCATGGTTATAACAAATAGGAGATAAGAGAAAGGGAATTGGCCAAAACAATAGAAAAGATGAAGAAAATTGCATTAAATACTCGTAGCAAGCTCTGGTAAAAGGGGTGGATGGATAAAAAAAACCTAACCAAAATCCGACATCCGAAAGGCTACAAGGAATTTTTGCAGAGTGTAACAGCTAAGAGCAGACAAAGAAACATTTTGTCTAGATTGATGTTATAAAGAACTAATAACGGCTGTATGATATTGTAATAATCATCTTAAAAGTTGGAACACTTGAAAAATACAAAACTTCAGGAAACATTTCATTTTCGCGCACACGCGACCTTATTGAAATAAAAACGAGCGAAATTAGGATGCGTAGCTGTTGGGTGGGGACCAAATGGACATTAAGTGGGTAGTGTGCGTACGGATTGAGGTGAAGGGAGAAGCAATGAGCATAGAATACAAAGCATATTCGCGCACTTTATTCCTATCTAAGATTTTAATTGTTTGTAATTTTTGCCACTAAGGGTGACATAGCAATTTTAGTAACAAACAACAAACCACTTATAAACAAAAGACAGTAGGATCAAGGTTAGACGACATTTTGGGGTAGGATAATGCAGTTCTACTATTTTTTCCAACAAACATTCAAAATACTACTGCTATGAATATAATGGTTTCGTTGAAGAAACTAAATTTAGATTTCTGTTGTTGCTTATTGTTAGTCAGGCAGTCTTTTTATACCCGATGATAATTCTCTATTTATGTTGTCACGTTATTATTAGTCATCACACGGATGCAAACCGTAATTATTTATGTATGTAGTTTGCAAACCTTATTTGTGGCGTATCGTTAAATAGAAAGACGTGATGATTTTCCAAGTGCCACTCATTAACTGCAATTATTGATCAGCGGTTCTGAAACGTGTCTTAATTGTTTTTTTTTCTTTTTGCGTTTTGGTTGCAAGGTTGTTCAAGTGTTTCAATCCTCCTAATGTTTAACGCTTGAAAACTTCTTGAATTGTACTTCTTATGTTACTTTCCGTTTAAAAACATAGGTGGGTCGTAGTCGGGGCTACTAATGTGAGGTTTCCGTGAAAACGTCGCTTTGTTACCCGACTAAGTTCCCCCCTTCCCAACGCTGCACGGGGGGCGGAGAAAATTTCGGCTGGTTTGCTTTCAACCTTCCTCTGTCGAACGCTGCCCTCCCGTTGTTTTCCGTCCAGAGTCTTCGAGTATTAGTCGTTTCAAACTCGATCGTAAGGTGACGCTTATAATTTTGGAGTGACACTCGGTATTCGTATCGAACTTAAAGACGTTTTTAAGTCAAAAATTATTTGCTTTTAATAGGAAAAGAAAGTAAGTGTCATATGTGAATTTGCTCGAGCTAACCCACCTAGATGATTTATTTTTTAATGGTGGCTCAGGCAATGTGGCCAAAATAAAGATGTACAATAAAGTTCCGTTGGCTTAGAGGCAGAGCCTGAATCACAGAAAAAATGCGTTTACTGTGTTCAAAAAGAAACCGAACTTATTTTTCTAATTCTTTTGTGGATTAGTGATCCTTGTCATTTTCAGTTTATTGTCTTCCTCAACCAATCTGATACATTGCCCCAAGCGGTGTTTCCACATAGATCGTTTTCAGGATGTCTTTCAGAACCTATACTGAATTCATTTTAATTTCTTTAAATGCGCCTAAATGTCCCCTCTTCAACACTGGGCGAACCCCTTATAGCACTGTAGCTTATCATTGTAAGTATGTTTCTAAATTTCTAACCTTTATCAAGTTTCACATTTCAACAAAACAAACCAAGAAAAACAATAACACAAGATCTTCTGCAATGAATTAACAAAACGGAAAATATAGGTCAGTAGATAACACTGAACGCAGTCGTGCCAACCGCAAGCCTCTAGGACGCTCCTCTGTCATTCAATTTAAAAAGTTTAATTGCTTTTTGAACTGATCTTGTATAAGGAGAAATATTGGGATAACTCTCTTTATATTATATCTAGAACATAAAACGATGACCAGGACTACCAACGAAAACGAAAAAAAATGTGACGCTATGATATGGTTGAGTAAGGATAAGAACAAAAAGGAGAAAATATCAAATATAAAAAGAACTTGGTTATAAATAACGTAATGTTACTAACCACATGTCTCTAGAATGTGCAGTTGCTTTTTGAACAGATCTTATATAAATAAAAATAATATGATAACTGTCTATATGTTATATCAAGAATATATGACGATGAAGATCATCAACAAAAAGGAGAAAAGAAAAAATTTTGATACGCTAAGATATGCTTTATTGAAGGATAAATACAATAGTGAAGAAGTATGGGGGGATATCTAATAAAAAAAGCCGTAACACAAGAAGTAAATTATACTGAGTGCAGTGCTGCCAATCACACATCTCTGGGACGTTCATCTGTCATTCAAAAAGTTGGTTGCTTTTGAACACATCTTATATACGCAAAAAATGATGACTGTCTATTTGTTTTATCGATAATATCGAACGATAAGCATTGTCAGCCAAAACGAAAGAGGAAAAAATTGATGCGCTATGGTATGGTATGGTTCATTAAAGATAACTACGATATGGAGAAAGCGTACCAAAGGGGTGGGGGTATAAATATCAAATACAAAACAAATAACACAATAACTGAGTAACGAGTCAACAAAATGGAAACGGGAGGTTATTTGTTAGATTATACTGAACGTAGTGCTGCCAACCATATGCCTCTAGAGCGCTCCTCTAACGCGCAATTTGAAAGAATCAGTTGTTTTTTGAATAAATCTTGTATAAGTAGAAATAATAAACTATAAACAGGACTACCAACGGAAACTTAAAAAAGGAAAAAATGATGTGTTATGTTATGATTGATTAAGGTTAAGTGCAATATGAGGGAAGCGTAAAAAAGAGGAAGAAAGGTCATGTACAAAAATACATTAGCGCAGAACTAACATGAAGTTTATTAGGTTATACTGGACATGGTGCTGCTGCCAACTGCACGTCTCTAGGACAATCTTGTATTGATAGGAATAATGGGGTAACTATTGATATATTATTGTTAACGATGAACAAGATTATCAATTAAAACGAAAAAAAGAAAAAAACATACGCTATGGTATGGTTGATTAAAGAGTTTATACATTAGTATGTCCAAAAAGGGGAGGGGGAGAAATATAAAAAGCTTACATAACTTAGAAATGAAATAAAAGTATTGAAGGAAAAGTTCGAGTAACCTTAAATTAAGATTTCATATTCTGTTTTCTATATTTTCCTAGAATGAAATTCAGATGGCGGTCCACCACCTTCTTATATTCTCATATTGGTTTGTTCTCAGCAGAATAACTAACGACAACGTTAGAAGCTTTGTTGACGCTCCCGTTGGATCGTGATAGGTACCAACATAAAGAAAACAGAGTTCCGTTCTACGTTGACACTCCATACAAATCAAAAACTGTCATGGCGGCTATCATTTTCTCACAAATGTAACGTTTGCCTCTTCTAAACGAGACATCCAATTTGATTAATTTGACAGATTAATATCCAGCATAGAGAGAAGGGTTTAGATTCGACCGAAAATAATTTAACTTGGTACTGAGAGGTTTTAATATCAAGGATGTTTATTTTGTGGTCGATGGTAGGAAATATTATATAAAAATAAAAAAGTAAAAATTTCAAGTGGAAAACTTTTTGAACGCCTATTATAAATAATACCTTGTCAGCGTCTGGCTTGGGCGCGTTGGTGAGTCTAAATGAGAAGAAGCAAGGATGAACTTACTGATTTACTCTGCACTGAGGTTAAATTGAAGCTAAACGAAAAGAGTACCGAGTTCTCTGTGACGGCAAATACCCGCTTGTCCTTAAGCGACAACGCTGTGATCTCGCATATAGTATAGCGTGTGATGACGAAAGTTATCTCTTTATTTATTTTGCAGGTTTTATGTGTCATTTTTAATAACATTGCAACATTTTTGCATTTAGACGTCGTACTGGGTATGTAATCATGTTGGCACTCGACCTTTGCCACATTCAATTTGAGATAGATGTTTATTTGTCAGGATGACATCGTTTTGAAGGTTAGAGTTTTTATATCTGTAATATTTTAACTATTGGAGTTTCTTTCAGAAATGATAATCTTGAGAAAAATAATCTGCTAAAGTTAATCTACGGCTTTGGCCGTGCCTATCTTCATACACCTGTGTATCCAGTAGGGAAAGTGTGGGCGTGGACTGCTAACGTCATGCGACTTGTTGTGAGTAACCAACGACTTCTTACCGGTTGCTCTCTCACGTAATTGGCTATTTTACTATTCGATGCTTTTTTGTTGTTTTTTTTCGAATGATCACTTACATTTTTTTTGCGTTGTTAACGTTATATTTCTAGTAAACGATCGTTTTGGACTATAGAAATCAATCTACATTAGTCACCTGTTTGTCTACCTATTGATGTTTGCTTCCACCTATCCATATTGTAGTGAATTTCCGAACACCGTTATAAAGGCCCCGTCACATTGCGAACCGTCACGGTCAAGCGGCGAATATAATGCTTTCAATATGCGGCAGTTGCCGTTGAGACCTCCACGCTGCTCATACACGTGCGAGGACTAGAATTTACATATTGAACCAGACAGTTCTATTGCTGCAAAAATGCTCTAAAAGGTGCTGAAGGTATAAATAGCACACAGAGGAGCAGTAAGAAAAGTCAAGTTACCGAAAACGGCTGTTTAGTAAATTGTTGTAGCTAAATAGAGTTACAGTGTGATTTTATATTAGTAGATATCTGTGTAGTCTACATAAATATTATTAAATAATTCACTTTCTTGCAAGTAAAGTAAATAAGTAGTTTAAATAAATTTACACGTGTTATTCACCACTGTCGCAAGCAAAAACGTTACAGTATTAATGATAACTTATAAATGGTTTGTCCTATTGGATTGCAATGACTGTTTATACTTCTATGAGGTCGGCTCAGTTTTTCTTTGTAAGGCCTAGTTTTGATGTAGCCAAAAACTCTCTTTTTTATGTTTTATTGTATTCTATCTTGTTGGCAAAATTAAAATTTTGAAAACTTCAAAACTCTCTGGGTTGTAGGGAAGTAAAAAGGTCGAAAATAAGAAACTTAATCCACATGATGCCATAAGAGCAGTGATTTAGATCAATGTACAATAAGCATAGAGAAGCGGTCTGTTCCCAGTTCCTTTATAAATAAAGCTAAAGAGGAAATTGAAGCTGTGGCTGTATGAAGTTCAATTTATATGAGTGATTCAAATATAAACCCAAATTATTTTTTTTTTAATATGTGGGAGCAAATTACAAATTATAAAAATATTTAGAAACGTTTTTCCCAAAGGATAGGTTTTTTAGCCCCACAATCATGAACTGAAGGTGGCTGTCACAGTTAATCCCGCACGCACGCAATGTTGTAGTAAAGTCTTTGTCTTTCAAGTCCCTACTTTCAGTAGTCAAAACAAATGATAGTAGAGAAGGCCTGTGCTTCAGGGTAGCCTAGAATAAAACTTCAATTTTTTGCCGAGTTTGGACCTCTGTATAAGGCCGAATGTTGTCGTGAAATAGGACTGGAAATTTGACTTTGCTGACGATCACGTTGATTCTCAAGTGACGTTGGTGACCCTTATTTTCAAGATTTTTTATCTTTCGAAAAATAGTTTATTGCACTCGTGCACCTGAGTATTCTTAAGGGGGTATTGTCCCTTAGCCGTGCCTTCATTCTTTTCAAAATTTCGAATGCTTTTACGCCTCCTTTACAATAGACATTGTGAAATTGACTAAAAACGGTAGTGAGAGGCACCCTACCAAGAAGATCTCCTTCAAGGATCCCTACCCACAACGCTCAGAAGTCGCACCTCTCTCCGTTCACCCCACAGTGTGTGAAAAATAAATTTGGCTTTTTATTTGATTCGTCTACGTAGCCCCATTTATATTTTACGAGTTAAACAGAAGAGAAGCTACATTTACAGGTCTCTTGCCTGTTCCAGACTCTTTACTTGGTTCCAATTTGGCCCTTTTCGAGACATAGAATATAAAAATTACTAGAAGCATTGTAGGTCGCTGATGCATCTTGATTGTAGTCCGTACACATTTAACATTTTTCAATATACTACTCGTTGGTGAAGTTCCTGAATTACTTGAATAGTTTTTACAAATGAATTTTTCAACACGCTACGTGTGCTCACTTGCCGGCGACTAACTCCCATATGATTAGAGTCTGATCTTATCGGCTATCAGTTTACATCGCCATGCAAACTCTTTTCATTATACCAACATTGGCTCAATGTTTTCAGAACACACCTCATATTACATATTCGGTGTCTTCCTCTGTTCTTTTTTCCTTGTTAGTTCCCGACCTCTTTGTTTCGCTTCTTAATTTGAATTTTTTTACATATAGATTATTTGACATCTTGATATGTAAAGGACCCTTAACGTTGGGCGGTGAGAGTTTGAGGCGTGAAACTTTTTTCATTTGAGGCCATTAAATTTTTTAATAGTTTATTTCTAATTGTACGTTGTTCTTTTACCATATCATCTGTCTAAGCGCAACTTTGTTGAACTTTCACTTTTTTGGAATTTGATTATACTTTGATATCGGGGTCTCATAGACTATACGAAATCATTACGCTCTATACATTCTGAAGAAAAAGAAAAAGACAAATATACATATACACAATAAGGGTTTATCATCCGGCGTTATCAGAGACAGGATAAATTTGGATTTGGAATTGACTTTTCTTTAACCGACTTAGTTAAATAAGAGTTTTTTTGTCCCATTCCAGTAAAAAAAGGACCTAAGCATATTGGTTAGAAGTTAAAAATTGCCATTCTAAAAACAGAATTTGCTGTGAGCGATTTTTTCATTACAAGGACACTACCTGAGGAGCAAAAGCTAGTAGAATTTGAAGAATTAAAAAAAAAATTAAGTTGACAATAAGTTTTCAGAAACACGGAGATCAATATAAAAGAAACAGATGAACTCCACAATGAAATTGAGTTGGACGCATCTAGGAGACGGGGAATAATAGATGGATTCGTGAAATAATAGAATGGCAACCTCAAAGAAATATAAGGAACAGAGGCAGACCATAGACAAGATGAACGGACAATATAAATCTGATGGTATTGAGCTCCATTTCCATGATTTTGCGTCTTCTTCATCTTTTTAACTACTAGAACTATTGCTATTTTTAATTTTTTGTATCTCTGGAAGGTTTAGATTATTATGGAGATTTAACTTGCCTTTACCATTAATTAGTTAGAATGTTGCGTCCATTATCTTTAGGTTTAGACATTATAGAGGAAATAAAGTAATAATCTTTTAGGTGAACAAACCGAAGTCTGGCAACGTCAACGGCGAGCTGGTGGCCGTAGGCAGGACGGCCGAAGTGGGCAGCCGCTCGCCAGACGCGCCCAAGGGAAACGAGTCTGCTCGCATTGCCCAGCTGGAGCAGAACATCCGCTTCCTGCAAGAGCAGCACTCGCAGATGCTCTCGGGCCTCCACAAGGAGATCGATAGCTTGCGGCACAGAAACCGAGGTATTACAATTCCCACTAAACAAACTCAGCCAACTGTAACCGTCTAATTTTTCTAGAACTCCAATTTCAGCTAGTGTTTACCAAAGGGGGCATCCCCAGTTCGCCTTCTTCCCCGGAAGATGACTCAAAACCCAAGGTAAATATTTTACTGCTACAAACCATTAATGCTGCTTTTCACATCTTTAACTTTTCAGGCCTACTTAAGTCCGAAGCAGGTGAACGTCACCCCCCTGCAGGTGGAATTGCTGGAGAAAGAGCTTGGGGAGCTGAAGCTGCAGCTGCAGGATATTGACAGCAGGAATGCATATTTATCTGCAATTGTAGAGGAGCAAAAGAAGTAACTTTAAGGCTTGGAGTGTGTTCAAATAATGTAAAGGTGATGCTTGCAGGAAGTTGGAGCGTTACGAACGAGATCGAGAGCGCGAGCTAGAGCGAGCGACGCAGCCGGACCCCGAGCTGCTGCGCAAGCTCGATGATGCGGAAGCCTTGATCCGGCGACTGCGCCGCGAGAACTCAGAGCTGCGCCGCGAGAACTCCGCAGGCTCCGGTGGTTCACCGAACTCCGGTGCGGCGCAGTATCAGAGGGACGGCCAGAGGAGCGGCGGGGCAGCCCAGCCGAGGAGCAACAACGGCCGGAACAGGGGTAACAGTGCTGGCCACTACCGGGGAAACTGGTTCCCCCCTTTACATGCTCAAACTTACTGGCATGGTGGCAGGGGTGTCGAGAGAAATGGAGCCGGTGGTGGCGACGGCACCACACTCCCCAGCCTGATGCCTAACGCTGGCGGCAACACCAGCAACGGGCAGTACCAGGGCAGGCGAGGCAACAACAACAACCACTACCATAATGGGGAGGGCAGGAAATACAGGAGCGGCCAAAACCGGGGACCCAAACCTTCTTAACCTGAAGTATTTCATCCCTTTAATTATTACTAAATATGCTTAAAGGCTGTATTGTAGTATTAATGAAATATACTTATCATCATACAATTTATTAGTGATATACAGACAGGATTCGTTCGGATTTCATTTTTAAATCTCTTTTTCAGCCGTTTTGGATAATACTCTCACTAAGTGACGCCTACGCATTTATGTGTACATGTACAGGGTGATTGAAAATAATTGACAACAAAAAATTTCAATTTGATTTACATTATCTTCCGTATCTAACTCCCTCAGTTATTTTCAGCTGCGCTGTATACACTTGCCTGTGTTAATTCCAGTTTTAATTGGGATTATGAATATTTAGAGCCCGCATGTGGTGAAACCTTACCGAAACATGACACAATAAGCTTGGTAGCATAAATCCAATTATTACGTTATTTAATTGTTTAGCCGCATTACTGGATGAGGCGTAAGAATCAGTTTAGGCCGCGTTAAACTGAGTTAATTTGTATTTGTGGCAGTTAGTTTGTCGGATTTTCCATAGCTGGGTTGCATTGTATTTCTCGAGTATTGATAGGCACTTGCTGTATGTGTATTTACCTTACTGGCAAAACTGTAGTGTGTGATATTTGTTTTCAACTGTATTCTTGTGATACTATATTTAACTTTTATTATTCTTAATATAAACTTCTCTACACAGCGATGTTGGCTTTTATCGCATTTGCGAATGTCACCTTTCCTCCATTTCCAATTAATCCTATCCTGTTTCTATTATCTACATGCGATTTGTAGTATTAACTTTTAACCTAATTTTATAATATTTAATAAATGAATCGGTACTAAGTAGGATTTTGCCAGACCATCTTATAAGTACACTATGGTGGTAATTTTTCTTTGTGTCTTCCTGTTTTGAGTATCTATATTTTATTATCTATTCTCAAGCTAGTAAATCATGCTTGTAGTTTCAATACTTAATGTTTCATTTATATTTGTCCAACCCCCTTCTTCTCCAATTACGTAGCATAGATGGTCGTTGGCCTATCTGATACCACCTTACCAGGCGTCTATTGTAGTCGTAAATATGGATTATGAGGTTGCCAGGGCTTTCAACACTAAAGAACGGTTTTTGAGTGCACTGGGAAATGAACTTTTAAATGGCTTGGTTCATCAGCATTGCAGCAAAGGACGGTGGTCCTTACTAACCAAGAAGCGTCAAAGTTGGTCTTGCAGGCCCAGTTCTGGACCACCTAAGCTTGTTCACGCGTATCTTGGAGCATACATATAGCTTAATTGGGCAGATGATGGTCTTATAAATTGTCAGCCAGCCGGCTCTCGAGATAGAGGAGCTTGACTCACTCGGCTCAAATGATCGCTCTGAGATAGTGAGCTTTTTCACTCCAGGCTGTCTCTGTTAAAAATTCCGGATTTTCCAAGTCTTCTAGTGTTCCGTTTTTTCTAATACGCAGAATCGCCATAGGAAACTCAAAAAAACATTAGATGTGCACAATGAGGTGCTGGACCGAAAAGGATAAAACCTGAGCACTCCAAGAGGGAAAATAGACAACACAATATATTATCCCCTTATCTTGTTTTTTTGTTACATTGCATCAAAGTAACATTAGTGGTTTGCCACATTAAGCAATTTATTGCTTTTTAATCTATAATACAATATGCACAAGAAAATTGTAGTGGGGGACTACTACTGCCGTCACTCTATATATTATGATTAACGGCTTTCTTTCTATTGGTTGCTAGCTTCATCAAGTCTACAATTTTAGGATTTTCCATGTAGCAAAAAATATGGACTGGTCAATGACGTCAGCTACAGATGACCTAATCTATGTACCATTTTGGTCCAAATAATTTTATCACCATGTGCTAAGTTGACCAAGCATCTAACTTTTTTATAATTCAAGCTCTGTCTTCAAAGCTGTCATAGTATGGCTTTCAACAAGACCAGGAATTTTTTCATCCTTTCTCTCTTTTCCTCTTTTTCTTTATTGAAAGTCTGTTATATGGAGGAACACCAGATACCATGAGATGAAAATTACAAAGCAGGGGTGAGTACTATTTTTATTTTTTTATATATAGCCCACTGATTATCCACCCAAACAAAACCATTCCTTTAGAAGAGTATGAAATCTTTGACACAGTAAAATTTTGATTTTGGAAAGTTTTTATTAGTATGTACGTATTTTGTGTAGTTACATGTATGAAATCATGTATTTTACCACGTTATTGATTGATGGAATTGTACCTTGTTTAGAGACACGTCGAAGGTGAAAGAATAATTTTGAGGTTCAGCACTAACCATATACCAAGTACCATCGGGAAAGCCAGTATCAGATAAGAGCAGAAGATACTCAGATTAACTGTACATTTTTTCTATGTCCTGTTCACATCCATCTACTTCGTTTTTCAGTGTTTCTTGAAGTTTGGTTTGCAGTTTATTTTTGAAGAGGTTTTACTGGGTGATCTTGAAGATCACATATATACCAATATGAATTTATTTCCCAGTATGCATTGGAGAGTTAATAAATTACATAAAAAATTATAAATTTTCTTCTTCTCCCTACCTTCAGCCATCAAGATCTTTGCTCCAACTACATCATGTTTTATAGTCTTTAATAATCTTTGTTTTTCTTCTTTCCTTTAGATTGTTGCTATGATCCGAACACTTTACAACAAGAATAATGAGAGAGTTAAAAACTTCAAGAGCTACTCGGAATGGAATTTAACCAATCAACAAAGTTTTGACTGTATTTAATTTGTAATTTAGTGTCGCTTATGGACTATGTAAGTAACCGTCCAAAAAAGGTCTACAGGTTTAAGTGTCGTTTTGTTGTATTATCAGAGATAGATCAAGAATTGTTTGATAAATCGTGATGAAGTATACTATTCATATAGTTCAGTTTAATGAGTTCATTGAAGAATTTTGTAGCTCTAAAAACTACGTAACCGTAATTAACATGCCGACTTAATTGCTATGCGTTCCTTTACCAATGTAACAAATTATGGAGAACTATTAGACTCATTAGGATAGAATATTGTATAACGATTGTTCTGTTAATTAACAAAAACGCTTATTTACTTAATTATAATTTATATGTGCCTGCAGCGTTCTCAGAAGAAAATTGACTTCTTCACCTCTGGTAGTTAAAACTTTAGCATAAGACCTTATGCTATGGAAAATAACTCGGTCAGAGAAACGTCTTTGTAAATGGAATGAAAGAACCGAAGAAGAAGAAGAAGTTAAAACTTATATATATATTTTTTCAGCTTTTGGATTTCTGGTGGTGACATAATGCTACCCTTTCTCCTTTAAACGTTTAATATCGGTTAATTTTTGCTTTCCTAGTTTATTTTCTCGACAGGCTAGAAATGTAGAAATGAAATTGAATGATACTATAAGACCTAGGGAAATATGAGACAAAGCATATCTTCAGCTTTATTTTAATAAAATTCAGCAGTTTAAGTTTTAGAATAAGGTGCTTTAGCTTGTACTTTTATTGCAGAACGTTTGAGTTTGGTTTGTGCCATCCTGCTGAAGGAGTTCCAATAGACCCTGTAAAGGAGAAGTGTCTTTTCATTAAATCAATCCATAGTCAATATCTATTTGGATGTTGCACTCTTCTATACACTTGCTGTTAGGCTTAAGTTATGAAGAAATGCAAAAGCACAGTGGTTAAACTTAAGCTAAGAGCATCTCTAAGATAAAAAATCTGGTGTGAACATCACACGACTTTCCTTATCCTATTATTTGGGCAATTCTGGCAAAAATCCTGTGCTTAAATTTTTTTTTGAGTTCCTATTTTACCAACTTTTACTTTAAATTCATGTTTATCTCGTGATAACATTTTTATTCTCATGAATTTTTTGTATCTTCAACCGTTTAGATTTGCGACCTTGCGACCAAACGACTCGGCCAATTTTTACCAAAAGTTTCGCACTGGGTCCCCCACCTACAAGTAACTTGCATACCAAATGTCAAGTCTCTAGCTCTTACGGTTCTCGAGATATCCTTTTTACTGACAGACCGACAGACAGACTTCTTTATTTTAGCCTCAGAAAGTTTAGGGAATTTTGTTTGCAAATATTGGAAATATTTATCGTTTTTTAAAGGTTATGGTTGAACCCTGGCGTTACTGGGTTGAATAGACTTTAGATTTAAATTCAGCGACCCCAAAAACATATAGTAAACATATTTTGATCCCCAGACCAAAGAAAAAAATTTTTAACGCTGTTATTAGCCTACATTAGGAGATTTTTTGAGGTAATGACTAAACCCAGACCCGATGGAGCTACATGGACCTCGGATTCGGATTCAGCGACCCCAAAAACATATAGTAAGCATAGTGAGACCCCCAGGTCAGAAACATTTTTTTTTTATTTGTGGGGTTGTGTACTGGAGAACCAAATAAATATTCTTTAATTAAAAATGGACGATATAGGAGCCTTGCAAACAGAAACGGACTGGATATATAAAGATGATAGGCCACAAACTGAATATGGAACATAACGTCCCTTACAAGGAAATAGGTAGGAAGAAATGGAAAAATATGAGGTACACATTTTAGGAACGGCAGAAGGTAGAGTACAAGGAAACGGAATAAAGACCTTGAACAGGGACTGCACTTTTAAGTACTCAGAAACCCCTGTAGGATGCAGAATAACAGGAGTAGGTGTAATATTGATAACATTAGATGAAATGCACAATAAGATCCGCCACATCATAATAATGGAGGATTGTAATGCACATATAGGCAACAATAAGGAAGTAGGTTATGGAACAATGGGAGAATGTGGTTCAGAAGGAGAAATGAATAATAATAGAGAAAGGATGATCAACTTCTACATAATAAACCAGCTTCTTACAGGAAATACACTAAATAAACATAAGACCATACACAAAATAACTTAGGAGGGCGAAGCTCTAGGTCACAAAACATGATAGGTTACATTTCCGTAATTATATGTATGTTAAAAGGGCTAGAATTGTTCATTGACCATAGATGACTACTAGCAAATACATTGTTCAAGAAACCAGAAAGAGAAATGAGAATATACTTCATAAACATAAAAGTCTCAGCACTAGAAAACATGCAAATAAGAGAAGAATACCAAAGAGCATTTAATCTAAAACTAAACGTACTAGAAGCAGAGGAGAATCAAAGGGGAAATTCTCAGAACCTCAGCGACCGATGGAATAACTTTAAGGAAGCTATGTTATACTCCAAACGACCGGAGAAAACTGAGTAACCAAGCAAATAAATTATGGACACCACAACAGGAGAATGAAATGATGGAATGAAGAGGTGAAAACAAAACTCAAAGAAAAAAAGAAGCATGGAGCAAATTTAAAAGATCAAATACAGAACAAGATACAACCAACTACATACAAAAGCGAAATGAAGCAAAAGCAAAACAAACAAGTAAAGAGAGAATCCTGGGGGGAATTTGGTAGAAAAACAGAGAAAAACTACATAGAAAACCAGAAACGGTTCTGGAATATACTTAAAAGACTGAAGAACAATAGGAAAAAGGGGTTTAAAAGCCTAGCGCAATCACTATAAAAACAAATTTAAAGAAGAAGAAAGAATAGATCAGGAACAGATTATATAAATAAATACAGAACGGGAAGAAGAAAGAGTAGAAACGCTATAATATGGAAACAAAGAAGAAGAAAATGAGATAACAGAAGAAGTAAGGATGGCTGTAACAATGACACGGAATTGAAAGGCCCCAAGAGAAGACGATATAGTCCCAGAACTACTCAAGAGAGAAAATCTTCCAATAAGCATAGGGAAGCGAACAAATACCGAAAGTTTGGAAGAGAATTATAATAGTTCCAATACCTAAAAAATGAGAAACAACTACCAGGCAATATGTCTATCAGTCATAGTACTAAAATGTACTCAAAAATTATAGAGAAAAGGCTACTAAACGAAATAGAAGACAAACTGAAGAAAGAACAAGCTGCATTCCGACCAGGAAAACAAGCACAAGACCACATAAGCACGATTAGAATACTAATAGAGAAAATGATACTGACATTTCTAGATCTTAAAGTAGCATTAGACAATGTACCAAGGATGTACATATGGATGACACTACAGGAATTGCAAACAAGTTAAAAATCACTAAGGATAATTAAATGGCCGAAAAAAAT
This sequence comes from Sinelater perroti, assembly GCA_036346155.1. Lineage (NCBI taxonomy): Eukaryota > Metazoa > Arthropoda > Insecta > Coleoptera > Elateridae > Sinelater > Sinelater perroti. Next base: position 4,315,966 of record JARFIY010000324.1, read on the forward strand.
ATAATAGGAGTAGTAAGGCTAAAAAACACAACATATAGGAAAAATAATGGTGATAAATGTGAATAAAAGCGAAATATTACATATCAGAAGAGACGATAGAAGACCAGAAGTATCAATTGTTATAGAAGAACGAGTACAATATGTAAAATGCCTTAGAACAACAGGTAAAAGAAAAAATTAAAACCAGAAAAAGCAAAGCAAACAGACTTTATTACCTAGCTAAGCATCAAGCAAAGATGCACCTCTTTATGATTATAGAGAGACTGATATGAGAGAAGAGGGAAACAGAACAAGAGAGAGACCCTCGAGTCTATTGGAATGACAATTTCAAAGAGCTGGAAAGATAGAAGGGAAGAACATTAATGAGGTTAGGAGAATGGCAAGAAACTGAAAGTTAAAAAAAATGAATAGAGGACCTAACGCTGTAAGGCTGTAAGGGGAAACGAGAAAGAACAATAAAGTTAAGTGCCCTGAGTTATCTGTAAATTGTTAGGTTATGGGAACAATAGTCTTCATGGAGAATGCCATCTTCACCTAAATGTTGATTTAAAATTTTCTTTGTTATTGTATGTGTTAATTCATAGTGAAAACAATTGGAGCTTTTTCTTGATGCTTCCATTTTTGTTGACATATGTTTTCTTATGAGTTGTGGAGGGGTGGGGGTAGCAATCACTCTATTTAGAAAAATTCTTCTATCTTCTTATCAAAACATTGATTAGAGTGAGACGTTTTGTGACTGCTTCTGTTACTCATATTGGGGGAGTTTTTCTGTACCATAGCTGTTTTTGTTCGTTTATATAGGATTCATGAAAATGGAAAGTATTTATCATTCACTTTAACTTGTTCATCTCAATGATTTTTTTGTTTTCTACTAATGCAACTGCAAGTTTTCATGATGCACTAAAATAGTATTCTAAGTTCATCTAGTAGATTTTCGTAATTTTTACGCTAGATGGCAGAAGCTTGCTTCCTTATAGATCTAAAAATGAATATATTCATAATATTAATCTTTATCTTTATGATCGATTGGTAGATTATGATCAGTGGTTTATCAGGCTAAACGATTAACGGTTTATGTTGGCTATCCTGTAAATGAGGTTTTGCACTTTTTCGCAGATGGCAGCAATTCGCTACGCGAATTGCGATTTTTTGCCATTGCAGTTGGTAGCGCGATAAGGCTGTGCCGTGTTTACGTCGCATCAGCTGTTCGCCAGCCCTTTGTCTGAAGACATTGTCGTGGGGAACGCTGCAGTGCCTTGGTCGTACGGGTATATCGACAAACGTGGAGGTGTCGTGTCGGGCCGTTCGCCGAAAAGAACCTGAGGCCGCGTCCCAGCCGGGGCATCTACAGCTGCCGAGTCTTTCCTCCACGCGCATGCGCCCGCTCTCGCCCGCCAAGATGTGGCCCGTAACCGGCACTCATTCGCGACCGAGCGTTGTGTACGTGGGTTTGAGGTTAGTCGGCGCGCCGGAGTCATGCCGGGCCAGAGTCTAGAGAAGCAGCCGAACTACACTTTGAAGCTGCTGAACATGGAGCCGGGCATCCCGCAGAACCGCTCGCACCAGCACCTGGTGCACAGCGAGGACAGCTCCGAGGGCGACGACGCGGGCCGCAGCATCCGCGACGTGAGCGCCCGCGAGTGGATCACCGTGATCATCCTCTGCTTCGTCAACCTCATTAACTACATGGACAGGTTCACGCTAGCGGGTGAGTGGCGCGGGTTGGTCGCTGGCGACGCCTCGCCGATCACCTGAGCAGGTAGCGGTAGGTGGGCCGCCGTGTCGCTCTGCGCTACATTGCCATAGGGTTTGCTTCCGCCAACGTAACTACAGCTGGCTTTCGATGTCGTGGCTTTAGAAGAGGGCGACACGGGGGCTTGCCTGCACGTTTCCAAGCTTATCCCTCGTAATTGAAGATTTACCTTTGGGGGAAGCTTAAATTATTCCACCCTATCTGGCGTTAACTTTGCATAACATACCCGGGGTTGTCGGAAGTTTCAAAGTGATGTGTGAAAAGATGTCATCCTAACCTATTTTGACCTCATTACTATTAACGATAATTTTGATCAAATGTAACACCCTGATAAGCATTTAACAGTACCTCCCCCCCTTTAGATTTCGAAAATTGAAAATTAAGAAATGAAAGTTTGGGGTTGTCTTAGGCAACCTCCTTACATAGCGGGGCTGTCAGAAGTCGCTCTTGAAAAACTGCCAACTTAACCTGTATTGTCTTTTCACTATTAGCTGTAATTTTGATTTTATGTAGCTTTTGTAGATAGGTCTCTCTATGAGATTTTGAAAATTGAAAAGTAAATATAAGTTTTGGGGTTGCCATATGGGGGACTGCTAGTTGAAGTTTTTTGGGACAACGCCCCTTCGAAGGTCTGATTGTTCCAAGTTTGTTCGTAACCATCTCTATTTTGTAATTAGATGATAAAATTTGAGGACCTGAGTCAGTTGTTAAGAGGCATAGCCAGGAAAAGAACCTCCCCATTGCATCCTTTTTTCAGTGTAAATGAATAAAACTGATGGCACGTGGTTCTGACCAACCTCTAATGAAGTGAAATTTCTGTGATAGCCGCTAACGCGTACTAGAGAAGTGGTGCGTGTGCATTTAGCCTTACCCTGCACATAGACTGCAAGTGTCCATCGAGAAATTGAGACCAAATCACATTGCGCGCTGTATCTGCAGTAACAAAATATCTAAAGCACAAAAGGTCGAAGGCTGCGGTCAGATGGATAATTGGAAGGGAAATTTAAGTCTGTCATATTCATCTTGAGCTAGTGTTGAGATTCTTCACCATCTCTTGGTCACCTTTATTTTCACACCCTTCTTAGCATCATAATTAATCCTCATATAACACAATATATGGATCTGCAGAACCTTTTCAGTTGCACACGCTCTTTCAGTGTGGGTTTCAAAAAGGTTCACATCAAAATTTTTGTCGGTGTAGGTGCTTTGGTCGTATTCATCTTGAGCTAGTGTTGAGATCCTTGACCATCTCTTGGTATGATCTGCTCTGTATTTTTGCCGCTTTCTCGCAGAGCTTCCATCACAATTCACCCTAACACTACACGGTGTGAGGGTCTTCAAAACCTTTTCAGTAGAATACACTCTGTCAATGTGGGGATCAGGAAAGTTTTCCACATCAAACTTTTGTCTGTATAGGTGCTTTGGTAATATTCATCTTGAGCTAGTGTTGAGATCTTTTAAGTGATATCTGATGACACATTTTGGACTGGTGATTTCAAGAATCATTTTCAATCGACTGCTGACTCCGGAAATTTTTGTAGCGTTTCTTTTTCTAAAGTATAACGGATAACCTGCTTCACTCTGATATCTATAGTCGAGTCGATTTTTGCATTTTGGGTTGGAAAAATGGCCAAGTTTTTGGATTTGAACCACAAGCGGTAGAAAGTAGGAGTTTTTATTGGTTTATTATATCACATATATACGTGGTGTTTACAAAACGACCGTCTCTGTAACCATACGAGATGGTTGTATATGCAATTTGTTTTTGGATCTTAGAGTGATCTCGGAAATTTAGTATTTTTCTTTTTAATTACTCCCTAAGGAATACGGGAAACTTGGCAAAACAAGTAAGTGACTATTTTTCGTTTTTATACCTCTTTGTTTTGGCCCCCCACCTTCAATCGTCATTGTTAGCTCTTCTTTTTGTTCTTTTCGTTTTGATTTGCCACGGCATTTTTGAATGTGGATTAAAATAAAAAATTAGAGTTACTACCTCGTCTTGATTTACAAAAATTATCCATTAGCATACCTGATACTAGATATTTTCTGTCATTGCTTTATTTATGTAAAACTCTGTGGTTTATTTTACAATTTTTTAAAAGCTGCATTCGGCGGTTTTGGAAAATCCGGTTCGAAGGACCAAAATGTTTTAATACCAATTCAACTACTCGAATTACCCTAGAAGAGATGGTTCGGCCCCGACAGGCTTGGGAAAATATCGAGAAAAAAATGTCATGAGTATATAACATCTTGCAGTTAACTTTTTTTGAGCTTTTTGCGTGATCGGGGCAATTTTTCTATTAACATTTGTCTTTTTAATTTAAACCAATCCCCTCTTTCTAGTTGCCCCATTTTTTTACCATAGAAAGCTGAATCAAATTACTTTGTGATAAAATAGCTAGTTTTAAAACATACTACAGAACGTCTACCAGTCGATGCGTTTATCTCTTTTTTAGGATTGAAAAGTTTCTTCTTCATTTTAAATTACACTCTGGATTGTTGTGCACCAACAAGTATAGAAGATGTCTGAAATATTTTTGCAGTTTCATTTCATTGTAAATCTCACTTGTACCATGGTGAAACAAAATTTAGAAATAGTCTGTAATAGAGTCGTTTCAGGTATGATAAGATGATTTTTATCTTTATATATCTCTAAATTAAAATTCCCCATCTCTTCTAAAGTTGGTTCTACCAAAAACATATTTTATTTTTTTCTCATTTGATTATGGTATTCGATTTGGAAGTTTATCTTTATTTTCTTTAACATAAGTAATTTTTGATTTCGAGTCAAAAGGAGAACAATCTTTCTTTTTTAGTGGTATATTTATCAGCAGTAATTTTTGTGTGTTCGTTTTGCTGTTTGCTGTGGCCTTGGATGTCACTTTTTTTTAAATTGTCAATTTTAAGTGAAAGTAAAGAAGTTGTCATAGTTTTGGTTTTCTGTATAGTGCATCATAAAGAGATATAAATTCTATGAAAAGGTTGTATGAAAATTCTAATAACAATTCATCTGTTTTCCCGACTAGAGGAAGTGCTTGACCTTGATTAAATGCCGAGACAGTAGTTATGATAAAATTAGGCGCATAATAACATTTAGCAGTCCAATAGACATCTACTACGAATGTCAGTTTGTTCAGTATCTCTAATATGCTTTGAAACGACGGTGAACACTCAGAAACTATAGAGGAACTGTATATATGGTCATAAATTTGTCTTCTTTCAAATTAATATTGGATGGTTAGAAATCATTCTGACACCAATTGATTTTTTTGACAGTTGTTCATCATAAACCTTTCGGATGACAGTACAAAATAGATAAAATTGGAATTCGTGGTGATTTTTTCTTGAAAGCGCGATAGGTCCGAAAACTCATGTCACGCCAGATACTATAGTTAAAGTCTATGATATGGTTTTGTTCCATAAACAAGTGAAAGTGTGAGAGTTAGCAGGGGGTACGAGTACCTTAATCGAGCGAGTTTACTTTATTTTTCGAATAATCCAAATTGTAGTTATTGCCATACACCAAAAACCAACCAGTAATACACATAGTGGCATTTTTCTTCTTATTTTTCTTATAACTCCTTGAGGAGCAAAGGTTGTTTCAAAAATATGGCAGTGTTGCTAGTCCTGCGCATCGTGAGTTGGATCCGCGAGTATTGATAATTTCTGTATCAATTTTCTATAATTGTTCTTGTTCTGGACTATCAATTGGACTTATCCTCACGATAGGTTTTTCACATGTCCCTCGGTCTTCTTATCTTACGCTTTTCTTATATATTTAAAGGTTGCTGTTTGATTTTCTCATTATATGGCCTATCTATTCCCATATTTCTTTTCTAATTGTGATTTTAATCCTTGCCTCATTTGAAATCTCCCATAGCTGATGATTTGTTATTCTTTTTGGCCAAAATATGCGGTGTATATGCCTAAGGCATTTATTTACAAATGTTTGTAATTTTTTAACAATTTGTTTATTAGTAGTCTACGTCTCTGCACCATACAAAAGCACACTTTTAATATTCGTATTGAAGACATGGAGCTGTGTTGTCTGTTTTTTGAACGCCATGCTTTGTAGTGGACTACGCGAGGTTAATCGCCTCTGAGAATACGAATATAAATATAAATATAAATTCTTCTGATTGACTAATTTAATCTTTACCTGGAGTATAATATGCCGCATTTTTGGAGAACTTTTCTACGACATTTTGAAATTAGCTCTCTCAAATTATCATCTGTTCCCAAATCTGTGATAATTTATGATTTTGGGCCGAACAGATCATACAGTGTAAATGAGTATAATGAGGGCATTCGAAAAACTTTACTTTTGTGAAAGACTCATGAACACGGAGAAACGTAAGGCCAAGGTCATTGAACTTTGAAGGGACTATGTTGAAAGTTAAAGTACTTTATATTTGATAGCAAACTAAGTGACTCTTCAAACTACCCTAATAATTTGGTAGTATTGTAACTTGCTACTCCCAGTAAAACAAGACAATATGTCACACACCCAAAAGATCACTTTTAGATTCTTGGAAGATTGTATAGTCTGCAAGGGACCATGGCCCCACATCTGATTCTTCGACTTCCTCTTTTGGAGAATATTGACAGGAAAAGTTTATGTTAATAAAACACACATTTTTTACTATGTGAACATGAACTTCAATGTTGTAACTAGCTTTAGCCATCCTCATGTTGCTGAAGACCATTCATTTTTTGCTTTATTGAGCATTGGGTGTGTCATTGCCAGTGCATTAACACGAACATTTCATTAATAGCTTTTCCCCAGATTTTTTCAAGCTGACGTCGTGATGCTTTTATTAAAACATTTTAAGGCTTGCAACATAGCGACCTTTGACTACACGGAGAAGTTATTTGTTGTTTACTGGGAGATATTTGAAGTTGCGCCAACTTTTTTCATTTCAGCAGCAGCTGCTTCACTGAAGATAATCTGAAGTGACAATCATCTGATAAATGGGCAGCATAGAAGGAGACAATATGGAATTCGATGTGTATCTCAAGCTTAGATGAGTTGCGAAGTTGTTGAATTGTTATCAAATTGCTGTCAAAACAAATCAAAAAGTGACTAAATTTGAAATTATTCGATTTGGTTTATTCTTTAATCATCCAATTAAGCTCTTATGGTAGGTACGCTAGTTACCCGCGTGGTCGTCGAAATGCGCCATCTTTGATTTTACTTTCCGAAGGTCAGTATAGTTAGGGATTTGATTTAAAAAAGGGCCTGATGATGCATTTACACCAAATAATCATTGTGGTTGTTGAAAACCATCTTAAAGTCGTGGGGATTTTCAGCACTCCACCGATGAGTGTTTTAGGTGACGTATGGCGGAAAACACTGTGCGAACGAAAGCGCAACTTATTTTTCGCAATATTCTGACCTGTGCTTCTTTATTTTGGATAATCTTATCTCTGCATTAATGGTTGATGATGTTTGAACCCCTTCCCTCCCAAATAATTTATAGGTAGGTCTTCATCGACTAGGGAATAACAGTTGCAATTAACACGTTCAATATATATATCAATGTTCGGACACCCTTTATGTGGGCAGATTAATAATTTTTCTTTACCTAAAAGAGAGGGACGTTGCTATTACAACGATTGTTTATCTCAAGAGTATCTTATTGAATTTGGTATTTGAGGCCCAGAAAAAATTGATTTTGCTGCATCGCTAGGCGCGTATTGTTTATTTGGTAATCTGGCGGGCCCGATAAAAACACACGTACGCTGTGGCGTGATGTTGACTGTTGACGATTGGAGCTGAAATTTGTAGTGCGCGATAACGGCAGGAAAGCCGTGAAAGGTTATGAGAGGCATTTCACATTGTTGTAATCACGCTGCGAGTCATAATTGCGCAACCGAGTTCGCACTTAGGTGCTAATGGGGGCTTGTTCGCGATTTCAGCGAGCGGTGTTGCAACCTAATTCATAGATTACACACTTTGGAAATCCGCATTTCGGTTTTGTCATTTCAAAATTAGTGAAGTATAAATTAAATTACAAAGCCGAAAAGCTGAAGAAGGCCGCATTTTTGTGTTTTAGATGCGATTGGTTTATCTGGCAGCCTTTGTACCCCACAAAAATTTATTTATTAAAGCACCCGCATTGTCTGTTCTCCTTGCCCTTGATCTTCTTCAAGTTCACTTAATCTGGTGAAAATAAACTTGACACTCCAAAGCGGATAGCTATTTCAATGTCAAGTGCACACTTTGGAAAAGAGCAGATTGTTTGGAGTTGTTAAATGAACAGTCAGGTGATGTTATAGGGATCTGAAAAGGTGATAATTTGAAGAGGCGAAGTCTGTCAAATACGCAGAAAAATCTCTGAGTCGTTTTGGTTTTCCTTCTTCATTGGCATTATAAGGCCTGTTGGTAAAACGCAGTAGTTACTGTTTCATCTCGTTGAAGCAACTCGTAATGTATGACGCCCAGCTGATCCCACCATATACTCGCCTTTTTATGCTTTCTTTTTCGTCACAAGTTACAATCCGGTGCAAGAAATCCTTGAATCTGGAGCGCAACGAGAGTGATATCACAGCGTTACGAGTTCTTCCAGGCTTAATTTTACTTTTTCTGTTGAAACGCGCAAATGTTACTTGCTCCATGACTGATATTTAACTTTTGTTGGTAGAACAAACAGTAGATTGTAAAGGTAATAGATGTCGTTTCACTATGACGGTTACAGCACGCAAATATGAATAGGTACCATCTTGAAATAAAGGAAAGTCATGGGATTATTGTGTACTGATAATGATGAAATTGGGTACAGTCTGATATCGGTGTGTGATAAATACATATCAAGGAATTTTATACTCAAGACATGATCAAGAATAAAGAATTGCTTGACCCGCCTTCGATGTCGCTTGACAATGTTCGAAGGTTTTTGGGAAATAATGAGTGGTGGGAGTTTCAAATCGGGAAGGTCTCTTTAGAATGCATCCTGCCTTAAAGAAGGAATATTTGATCATATCTACAAGAGCCTATTTGGAATTGATGCATTGTCAATGAATAGAGCTTCAACATATTGTCCCTTTTGGAGAGACGAACAGCAACCCGTTCAACTTGAATGCAATCTTGGAGCTTCTTACAAAAAGAGACCAAGAGGTTGAATCAATCCGGTCGCCTTTGGAAGAATCACTTTCTTGACAAAAGCGGTGTTGATAGGCTTGGAAAACTCCATCATTTCGTAACCCTTGAATAATCCTTGATAACTTGAACTTCCCAAGTGCGGTCCAAGTCGACTTCTGATTTAATACCCATTTGATCAATGTTGATTATGCTGTGTGCCAAAAAGTCACTTGGAAGGAGTGACTGAATTTTCAAAATAAACTGGACAGCATTATCCTCGATCTTCTTTTCCTCGTCAACAAACCGGGGGAAATAATCACTTTCCACGACACGGTACGATTCTCTTTCTTTCATTTGTGATGGGAGAACTGCTTGGGGGAAAGACTTGTTGATATGGATGGCCCATTTTTATCATCATCGTGGAAAATTAGATTATGCTGTTTTGCTTCTTTGAAAATGACCAGATATTCTTCCTGAATTTTGCTGTTTTTTTAATCTGTGGACAGCGATTGGGTCATATTGTTACAATTAATGATGATTAGCGCTTTTAATCGACTATCGTTCCTGGTTGTCTGTTGGGATGCGTGATAATCGTCCTGTTGTTGTTCTTCCCTTGTTTCATCTTCTTCCTCATGCCTTCAAAAACATGGACAGTTAATTATGTGCAAATAATGATCATTATTATTCACCAGTTGTCATTGACGGTAAGACCGGCATCCACTTTAATCGATAGAGGACTCTAAAGAGTTTCCCCGCAAAAACTCCGACTTCAGAGGAGATTGAACATTCAAGGTGATTCTGAGGTCAATATTTTTGATGGGTACATTCATGGGATCGTGATGCGAGAGTACAATAACACTTGTTGACACAAAGTATAGTTGTATCGACGTTGTATACACAATGCAATGTGTGGGTGATGTTGCTTCAATAAAACTTTGACATTATTTTTCATATATCTGAGGTGACACTGTAAAAATTCATGACATTTATTCATCCCTCATCGATATAAAATCCTGATCGGTGCACAACTTCATAACATTCTTTGTAAATTGCGCACGTAATGTGCTAAAGTGAGCAGGAACTTTAATTGGCCTTATCCAGAATTCTCTTGGCTTAGGTTTGACGTATAGCCCTTTTTGTTATACCTCCCTCCCTGCAATGCGACAATAAAATAAATTATGCGCGTGAGAAATTTGTGGGGGTGGTTTGCTTTCGTAGGAGTAGGTCTACCGATCTAAAATAAACAAGAACTTGGCTATCTACGGTAAGGAGAACGTCATAGGACAAATGTGAAATTTGTGTCCATTTGAATAGTAAACTGCAAACTACTGGATTTTTATTACGGAACAAAATGTGCCCTCCTGGCATTGATCTCCCTCTGTCAATATTTAGGTAACTCATCAATATTGGTTCTTCAGAACGTCATCAGTTCCTAGGTGAAGAAGTCTATCCATTGGTAGTGTTTAGAAAATATAGTAATCCGTTGGCACAAGGTCGAGATTGTATGGTGGGTGGGGCAGGATTACCTGATCAGCCTCGAGCAATTTCTGACGTATCGCCAGAGTAACCTGTGGTGACTCATATTCGTGCAGTAAGCGATTTTGACGTCACTGGGGGTGGATTTTCACAAAAAGTTCTATGAAAAGAAGGCCGAGTTGAAAAACACGTGTGTAGTCGCTGGTTGAGCGAGGTCCTAATGTACGGTTATGAACGTAAGTAATGCACGTGATTGGTGAATCTTACATGCATTATTTTTTGCAGTAACCCAATAGGCACGTATAAATTCACAGGAAAAAATTGTACAGCTTAACCAATAGAATTTTTATCAGTTATCATATTTGTTCTCCCTGAAGGTTATGCTACCAATTATGCTCTCAGGAGCCGAAAAAATTGGAATGACAACCAACATTTTAATCCGGCAATCAGATTTGCTCGATGGAAGAACATAAATACAAGAAAATTAATTTCATGGCATGTAAAGGCGAGAGGTGTTTTTGGGACAAGGTTTTACGGTCTTTGTTTTATTGCCTGATAACATTCGTGCACCGGCCGTCATAAATAAAGGCTACATAAACACATCTGCAGGTACTAAGTTTACACTTGAGATCGATGGGTCATTAAAATTTAAGTTATAACCGGGTTATGGTTTGTGGTCGAAAATACGCTATTAAAATATGTTTACTACCTTTCTTTTAAATATCTTCTGACGAATTCTAACTTTTTTTTGCCATTATTAGGACTATTAAATATATATGCTCTCCCGCTTTTGCACATCACAATGATAAGCAAAATATACGTAACATGAACAACTACAAGTTCTAAAGGTTAACTACAGAATGGAGCAAAACTCCCTTTCAGATAGGAGGTATACAAAACTGATATTTATCATCATTTTTGATACTTTTTAATTACTTTTTCAACGTATGTTGAGGAATATTCATAATTTTTTTAAGTATTGGATTCCTCTTGTTGTCTGGTCTGTAACTCCATCCTGTTGGAACCAAAAGTTTTTCAGTTAGGGTGCATCAAGATTCGGTGCGAAAAACTGGGTAATCATTGTCACATATCGATTGGAAGTGACAGTAACACATTGGCCTTAAAAAAACGATCAATGACTCCCCAAATTTACTCACCGCACACCAACACTGAGATGTTCGCTGTGGAGACGCCTTTCTTGGGTGTCTCGAGGGTTGTTACGGGAGTTTTGTGTATTCATTGTTAAAGAAAACTGCGCCATTTGGCACAGTTTTCAAGATATTTTGACACATTTCTAGGCGATTTTGAAAAGTTCCTTGTCAACATCCATCTTGTATAGATGAAAACGAAGGTCTAGGTGCATAATTCTCCGTATAGTACGACTATAAGTGAAGGACATGCTAATTTTGTGCGCAAATCATCTCGGAGACCGTATCGATGTTTCCCGGTGTTTTTCCGAGGTTTTCCTCTTCTCACTCTCATTATAGAAGCGGTATTTTTGAAGTCCCCTACACACAATAAAATCGATTTTTGATCGGAAACTATGCAGTCACCACAGTGTTAAGGTTTGTGTATGATATAATGGGTACCAAGATAAAACTTCCCAACTAGTAAAATTACGTCCTCCAACCCCAACCCACCCTTTGCTTCATAATCTAAAGATGGAGTTTTGCCCACCCTGTATATGGAGATATAAACAAATAAAACATACATAATGAAGATGTCACTTTTATTAGCAATTGTGAAGGCTGAACGTTACGTGAAGCGAAGCTAAAAATAGCAAACGACATAAATAATGAGAGATGAAAACGAACTATACCCTTATTCTAACATGCATAATATTGGCGATTGTATTATCTACGCGAACTATGATGATGTAGCAATACAAACTAATTTGTTTATTTATTAGTTATTAGTGACATAAATTTGTTTAGAAATTATCTGGGAACTTATTCACCAAGACTCTTTAATTTTTTCGTGCAGAGCCGAGACTTTATTGGTTTACCTTGTATATTAACGAAGCAGGAGGTTTTTCAAATTACATCTCTAGGTCTTATTTGTTACTGTTAATTTAGTGGAAAATGCATGTAAGAGTTATGCAGCAATAACCGTTAACTCTATAAAGAGCAAGTGATTTGTAAGGCAATGAGAAAGCAGCGTGTTCTTGAAACTAATAGATGCATTAGTCTTTGTTTGCTTCCTCCTCTCTACTTCCACAGAAGTTGTAATGCGAATCTCAATTTTCTTCGTCCAAGAGCCTTCTTTCCATTTTTAGGGGTTGACCAATCGGTTCGAATTTAAATACACAGAACGATGGCAGTGGAGAAGTTCTTCTTTAATTTTTTAAGTCTTTGTGTACTGTTTTTCGAATTAAATAAAAAGAAATGTTGGCGAATTGTGCAAAGATAGTGATAGTAATAAATTCTAATGTCTAATGGTGATGACAAGCTAAAGGAACCTATGGTTATTTGCAAATATATTTGAATGATTATTGTGTTGGTTGTTGTTACTTTACATTCCATTGCATATTGCTTCAAAGATATTTCTTCTTCGTCTGTCAGGAGTAATTGGATAAGTCTGCAGATCATCGGATTTTTTTGCATTTGAAAATATAAACAACTTGGTTATTCTTTATTGAACTTTGAAGTTCATCATTTGAAGAAGGTATCTTAAGTTCTAAATTTATTCCAACGCCATTTTATCCAGAGTTGAAATTTGAAATAATTCTTTGGTATGGTCAATCTGTTATAGGAATTTTCATGTGGTTTTATTTTTCGTCTTCATTTAGAGGTCCAACCATTTCCTAAGTATTTTTCTACTGTTTCGACTTTTGCTCCTCGATACTTACACAAAAGCTTTCAATCTTCAACTTAAAGATTGTACCATACCTCGTATAAGACATAATACGCTCTATATATTTTGTCTAGCCTTTGTAGATGTTTTTTTTTTTGTAGGTTTTGATGTGGATATTTTAATCAATTTGTGGCAACCTTGAAAGTTGATTGATTGTTATGATCAATTTGCAATTGTAATTGGTTTTTTAAGCCATATCTGGCTTGTCATCTATGTTCGTGCGTCATAATTTGCTATAAATTAAAAATTGTTCTTTCGTAAAGAAGCTAAATGCGAAGTCGTATACGCAAATTTCTTATTATATAATACGTTAGGTACGTAGTGAGATTAAGAAGTTTTAGAAACCATGCAATTGTTGTGTTCCTGAATTTGTGGTTTACGATATGCACTGCAGCAACTGTTATCAATAGTGAGTTGTATAGATTGTAAGGGTGTTACATCATTAACTACTTTTATGCCGAGTCAGCTCTGAAAGATCCAGGCTCGTTGTACTTTATTAATAAAGATGATGTCAGTGCAGATCCAGTACAAAAAAGAAGTACTTAATTAGTGGGTAAACATATCAAAGTGTTTTAGATATGTTATCGATTGTTTTTATTTTTATATTTAAGGTAACGATATAACGGAGGTTTCATTAAAAATTTTCCTCGTAGTGTATTGCAACATCCGGTACAACAAAAAATGTACTTTAGATGTATCCTGTAACAATTGGCAGTGTCAGATAGAAATTCAATTTAAAATTTGAAAAAGCAACAAAAGCGTTAAAAAAAGTTTAGAACAGAGACAGTAGTATAAGGTTGCAGGATAGCAGTTGCAGCATTGTGTTTTGTGGACGAAGGAATTCTACAAAAACAGAAGAAAATTCATCTTGCAGTTTGAATTTTAGAAAACCAGTGTTGATGGGAAAAGGACTGGACTATTCAGTGGGCAAAAAATAATTGAACTAGAATAGATGGAAATTATTAATAGTACAGAATGAAAGGATCCACAAAACTTGATAGTACTGAAGAAGGGGAGCGGTAGAGTCCTCTTTCCTAAACCATACATATTTTCGAAGAAAATGGTGGTCAACCATCAGGGAAAAAAGTGGTCTAGGTAACAGAAATTTATTTAGCCAATCATCAAACTGAATGCAATGAAATATTTGTATATGATAAAGGGTGCCTTTTGGATTTGAAAGGAAATGAGACCCAAGTGAGAATTATCAAGGAATCAATGTATTTACAAGAGTGATAAAAATCAAAGAAATGTATGGCGGAAGATCTTATATCGACATTATCTATTATCGGGCAAGAAAAATCGAGTGAAGAATACTAGCAGACATCACTTGTCGATTTAGAAAATGTTTATGACAATGTACAACGATGTAAACTATAGAACACAATGAGAAGAATGGCAGTCAAAGAAAAGTGGATTCAAATAACAAAAGTTCTGCGGTGGATAACAAAATAGGAAATAAAATAACAAAATCAATATTAATAAAGGTTAAAACAGGGATGTATGTTGTCACCCATAGTTTGGATCTGGATCAGTTATCAAAAAGAAACCAATTGTCCGTTTCCGTGCAATTCGGACTCCAGAAATTATTAAGAATATTAAAATTCTATCCGTAAAAGCATCTTCAAGGAGATTTTGCACAACACAAACTGGTTTGTGGAAGAATATTTGAAATTATTGCTTCTGGTGATGTAACTGTGATGACAAGTGATGAACCTTTTTATTTGAATGGTTATGTCAATAAGAAGACTGTTGATCTTGAACAACAGAGAATCCACGATAATAATATGAGAGACCTCTCAGTGGGGGTACGACGATTTATTACTCTCTCCTCTTTTGAATCATTGGTATGTTCCGGAAATCATCCAAGACATACCGTTATGGCATGGGTAGTCGAATTCTTAGGTCAACCTCATTTACAAAGTGAGGAGACAATATTAATATTATTTGGTTGTTTAGATAGGACGAACTGTTGCTTAAGGGGGGTGGGTGGAAAATTTACTTCTGAACTGTTTACAAGCTCGAGTCAATGCATAGGTATCAACGAGTACTTGATCATGGAAACTTCCGACATGCCGCTTGTTTCGGCCTTGAGTGTTTTCATGGACTTCTTGGACGTTCTTTAAAGTTTCAGCGATGGTTCGTAAGTAGGTTGCAATTTCAGGGACCAAATTGGACGAGTGGAAAGAGCTCAATCCAATAGCTGGCTGTGTCTTCAATGGCAAACACCCAACGTTGGCCGGAGAAAACAGACCGGTCAAATCCATAGCCAAGGTTTCAAACTGCAATGACATTACTCGAATTCTAAGTAGACCAGCTGATTTAGATTGGTAGGTTTATATTGTTGGTACTCGGCGCTGCGTGAGATATGGTTTGTTATATCTTTTCTTATTGTAGCTCAATTCTAGTATTGACCAATGGTTCTTTGTTTTTTACGCCCATTGTAACCTGTCAAAATCAAATTATACTTTTCTGCGGTATCGACAACAATATTTTGTTTCCCAAGAAGGTATCCTATTTTAATCTCAGACGACTACAGCTGGAACCTTAAACGGTGCCATCCAGATACCTCTGGAATAACGTTAGTCCTTTGGACTTTGCAGTGGTGCAGTTCTAATCTTGGTGATGAAGGGTAATGTCGAAGGTGTGATATGAGACATTGCTTCAGAGTCTAGCTTGGGTGGAATCCCAATTTCAAACAAAGTCTCTACCATACATATGATGGTTTTGTCAAAAAATTATCAATGCTACAATACAAAAAGCTTTTGTCGCTAACTTGTACTCTCCGTATAATAATTCTTTACCAAATTCTGCTGTCGGCCATCAAACTTTTACACTTAGCAATATTGGAAAACACCACATATAACTATATCATGGTAAGGTAATGATTTTTTTTTAATTCACTTCGTTATTAGCCGTTATTGATATATAAATATCTATAGGTGATAAAGAAAGAGAAATAAGCGTTTGTGTGGTATTGATGTTTTTTTCATGCAACAAAAGTAGTGATACCTTATATAACATTATGTAACAAATGTTCAATAAAATGATAAAGCGGCATCCGGAAGTTAGACTTATTTGTAATTTACGTATTATCCACAGAACAAAAATAAACTTTTTAATGGTTTCATAGTTTGGTTGCCTAAGTGCTATATATTTCTATTACGAAAATTTTAGTAAGTTCACTTTAGGATTCTCCGATCGTATCCTGTATATTTTGTATTATTTAATTTTATTTATCACCAATTAGCGTTTTTTTTATAGCATTTTACACAACCGTTAAGTTGGTGTTTCACTTGGTTATGTAATAATACAAAATCTAACGCAAACTAGTTAATTGTATTTACTGTCTTGTTTGTTTCACGTTAACTATATAATTGTTCTTGTTTCTCGGCCTTCGTTACGGAATTGTGATATTTGTTTATAAAAAGTTGACTACTGATTTAATGTTTGGAGTAATCCTTTTTGATTTCTAAGTATTTTGGGGATCGTTTAGAATTGAACTCAACCAGACTCCTCGTCATTTTTGACGGAACTGAAGCGAGTTTTGCCCAGAGGATGTTGCAGGGATCTGAACAGGTAATGATCTAAGGGGCGAAAGTCTGGTGCATACGCTAAGTTGAATAAAATTTCTTACCCCAGGGTGGTGATGGTTTCTAAAGTTGACATTGTTCTAAAACAAAATGACTTTCCTTTTTTTGTTGTTGGTTCTTTTAGTGTTCAGTGCATTACTAACGTACATTAGTTGTTGATGACCAAAATGAAGCAACTCATAGTATGTGACTTCCCGCTGATCTCACCATACCCAAGGTAATATCTTCTATTTGGTTGTGCGGAGAGTAACCGATGGTTTACCTGGATAAACCTACGATTTTTGCTTCTTTAGATTCCGTAGAGAATTTTTCGTCGCAAGTCGCAATCTAGTTCACGATATTTTTCTTCTTAAACCTGGAGAGCAACTATATAACTGTATCAGCGTCTATTCTTGTCCTCAACAGCTTTGAGAATCTCTACTGTAGTAAACAACATCGTTGTACAAGCTGGGTGAAACGTTTCTAGGAGATTTAAAATTATAAGAACTTTATTTTCTTTTTACTGAAGTGCAGTTTGACCGATGGAACTTTTTGCATTACGTGGAAAGTACCATCACGTAAATGGCTTCCATTTTTAGCTTCACGCAAAACTGCTCTTTCTCTAAGATATTCGCTATCACAATTTTGAGTGTATCTGTGATGTCGCCCGAATTTCAACTTGGATATTGTCCATCAATTTCTATGGGGTTCAAGGTTTCTTCCGGTATACTTTTTCTTTCAAATAGCCTTATATGTTAATGTGTGAGATTGAAGGAACGTGTATTCATTTTCTGTCCGCTTCGAAATTGATTGTTCTCCAAAAACTTGTTTTAACAGTTCCATTTTTGGTGCCGCTGTATGGGCTGTGGCTCCATCTTGCTGAAACTTGAATTACATGACGCAAAAGGTTCTGATTATTTATCGGTATTGCTCTTCAGTAAAAATTGCTGCATTGCTATCGTCATTTTGGAGGAAATGTGGATCGATGATTTCTTTAGCTATTACCACACACCACACTACATTTAATGGATGCTGGTGAATGAATTTTGGATTTTGCGTGCTCCAGATACTGAGTTTTGTGTATTGACAAAATCGTTCAGATAAAAATGGGCCTCGTCCCTTATCTTCTTCTTCTGCATCTCCAATCGTTGTTCTTGAAAACGATAAATAAAATTGCTTATGGTCATTTCTGACGGGCTGTTATTCTCATTGAAAAATCGGAGATTTGCTCTGTGCACCAATAATCATATGGTTGAAAATTAGAAAACTTCAGTAGCTGCAGTTCAAACATCTAGAAAGAAAACCAGATTTATCCTGGACAAAAATTATGAATTTTTTAACCACTAAGGAACTCTTGGCCCACCCGGTATATAGCCGTATAAATCGTTTTCCAGACTTCACCAGAAGAAGGGTCATTTATATTTTTTGATGGCAGAGGCAACTCTTGTAGTGTGTTGTGAAGCTGGTAGATGGTACGAGAAATCTGTCTTCTCTAATTTGGACAGCAACGACATAATCATTTTGTACTCAGCTGTAAGTTTGTGGGGAACCCAACGGCTCTCCTTTAGAATTCTCCTCTGCTTTTGTAAACGGTTTGAACTGACCTAGCGTGTTACTTCGAGTTTCTTTGCACGCTTTGATTATGTGCGATAGAAGTCTTTTATAACATTTGTTCAAATTTCTCTTGTTCGTTTTTTGTCTGTCTAGAATGTTGGGATCGCTTCTTAGAGGTACTCCAGAAAATATCTTCTCTTCACAAATTATTTATATAATATAAATGTTGGTAGAACAGGCATCTTCTTTAGCGAGTTGTGAAACTGACGGATGGTGTTTTGCTGTGACTATACGAAATAAATAAGGTACTAGCATCAATTGAAATTAGTGTTAAATAATGTTAAACCTTAGAAGATTTTGTTTTCGTTCCGGTTGAGTTGCGCGATAGTACTGAAAAGTGGCCACCGGTTGAATAATAAAATTAATCTAACGGTTAAAAATGCATTTAGAATTCAAAGCAACTTAACTCGACGTGCTCAATGAACCAAAAATAAATGCTCGCTCAGTACATAAAGATGCTTTTGTATGTTCGCTCAATAGGTGTCGCAGGCCGTTAACGCTAAAAATATCTGCAAAGATTATTAGTTACCAATGTCACCTTGGGTCAGAGCGAATACTCAACATATATTTAACAGTTCCGCTTTGTTTTTAAGTTAGTCAGGCATACTCCAGTTTGGTATGGTCAAAAAATTCCTTTTTTCGAAAAAATCGAAGTTTGCTCTTATTACATTTCATTTCCATCTTTGTCTGGCTTGTAATTTTTTTTAGTCTTTTAGGGAGGCGAAGGTTGTGTCCTTAAGAATATTTTGTAACGATATCGACGGGTATGGGCGATGAGGTGGAAACTTTGAGCCAAAAAAAATTTTTATGATCCCGGATATTTTGCTTTATTACCCATAGAGATTTTTGCGCTTAAAGTACTCTAAACCCTAAATTTCATTACTTCCAACAAACCTTTGGCCCCACATCACGTCAGGACTTTCAGCAAATTTAGTTACAGTGATTTGAAACGTCGCGGCCGCAGAACTGCTTTAAAACCGGCATTAAACCTTATAAAAACGGCGCATTGCATTTTCGATATGCTTGGGCGCGAAACCCTAGGCTGCGGCTAATTAGGGCGTTCGAGCGGAGCGTTGGCGGCTTTTTCTAATTTCATTAGCCGGTCGATGATTCGATAGCGTTAAATTGCCGGCTGGCTTATGGGTTGCGTTCCATAGATTCTGCTAGCTGCTTGTGGCGAATTTCATGTTGGCCAACCGTTGTTTCCTGGTCCGCGGGGTACTCGAGAGTGGAGTGGAGTACGCGTGGGTTTCGTAATCTAATTCGCCACAGATAAATAGATATGATTACTCGCTAGATTGGATAAGAGCAATGACGCTACTAATTGTGGAGCTTTAAATTACTGTACAGGGTCTAGTCAGGTCACTATGGGGCCAGTTTTGAATTTTTCAGGAAAATCTTTAATATATAAGGGATGTTCCAAAATAGGGCACCGAATTTGAATTGGGCGGAATTGTTTGGTTTAAAGTTGACAGGCATGTTCTTATCATTATTGTTATCTATTCTCCAATTAGTTTAGCATTAGTTGTTTTCCAGTAAGCAATTTGTTTTGGCTCGTTTTCGTCATGGAATAGTCCTACAACAGAACATGTTCTTATTGTTAAAACATTTTACCACAGCGGTAGACAGTGCGAAAACTTCGTGCAATTCTCGAGAGAAGGAAGTGCCCAACGGATCTGCAGTTTTGAAAACTAATGAGGAAGTTTGAGACGGCTGGTTCAGAAATGGTGAAATCGCCTGGGCGGAATCGGTCTCGTTGGACAGAGCAACAAATCGCTATTGTGTAAGACTGTAGATCCTAGAAAATCGATTCGCCGATGTTCGCAGAAAATCCTAACCCAACAACTTAAGCCTCCTGATCGTAGGAAACCGAGCATGATGGGTTGTGAAGAGACTGGCAGTGGACGAAAATTTCTTAAGAAAAATAATTTTCATTGGCATCCACTTTTACTTAAGTGGGTTGATCAACAAATGGAGTTGCCGGATTTGGGGAAATGAAAATACTCGAATAATACTAGAGCGTCAAATGCATCCACAGAGAACGGCTGTGTGGTGTGATTTTTGGACAGGTGGAGTTGACAGGGCCGATTTTCTTTGAAGATGATGAGGAGATTGCAGTTACCGTCAATGGAAAACGTTAACGTAACACGATATCCAATCGGTTGTCGCCTAGCTTGAAGATATGAGATTGACAATTTCTGGTTTTAGCAGGATGGAGCAGCTTGCCATACTTCACGAAAAGGTCCTGCGATCTTACACCCTGTGATTTCTTCATATAAGGGTTTGTGAAACCATCAATTCTGGAACTTAAGGCGGAAGTCATACGCGTGATTGGAAGCACCGGACCAGACATATGCGAGAGAGTTATCAGTAATTTTGAGGAACGTATAAATACATTTACCATATGAAATTTTGGTCAACAAAAAATTTACGGTAGCTGTCGTTCCGGTTAGGCTAAGGTAGTTTTCTCACTTGCGTGTTTATTTATGTTACGTAAAAGTTCGAATTTTGGACATTCCAAATTAGAAGTTAGAAATGCGTAACGAAAGCGAATGTATTTACCAGAAGAAACCAAACTATTAACGTGAGCATTGAAAGTGCAGATATGAATTAGTTTACTTCCGTATTTAATCTTACATGATGTTTTTTTAATTATCTGTTTTATATTAATTTAAAAGTATTAAATATGGCAAGAAGCTTTTTAACTATAAAATTGACCTTCCCGACCCTCAAATATTGCAAAAATGTGAATATTCGTTAGCACGCCATCTATCTCGTCGCTCAGCTATAAGCCGTAGTTAATTTTGAAACGCCTTGTATATGCAAGACACTAGGTGAAACGCCGGGCAGCAATAAGTGGAGCCAGAGTTTTGTTATTTGCGATCGAATTAATGGAGCTGCACCATCTGGCCTTGGCCTTGTTGTTTTTGCAGTTAATGAGGCGCGTTGTTAGTGAAAAACCAAAATGTAATTTCCTGTTGTGAGCAAATTATATTAACATTGACAACAAATATGTTGCATGGTGTTATGCAACAAAATATTAAGTTTTGACGTAACATCGCTGTATCTGCAGTTTTTGCTTTATAATGTCGAGAGAATGTCGGTTTTTAATTTAAATATTGTACGGGGTACGTCGAAAGAGGCCGGGCGATTTCTTTTCACTCTTTTTCAAGGTTTCTGGATTATACTTACACGGTAATGCAGGATGGTTCAAAACTCCCTCCCTCTTTTGTAGATTTACTTCAATGTGTTTTAAAGAGGATATTGGTCAAGTGATGCCCGCAAGTCCTTCATTAAACTTTCCAAAATGTGTTGGAGAATACGTCTAATTTCCTGTGATGCATTAGATTTCGTATAGCTTGGAGGGCCCTATGGTGATCACATGGGGGAGATCTGGACGTCGCCGTTGAGAGATTAAGCGTCCAAGAAACATCTCGCGCAAAATTTGCTACATGGATTGTGGCTCCATCCTGTTGGAACCATTTTCATGTCGAACCATTTCTACAACACATTGGTTTTCCACCTCAAAAAATAAGGGCTAATGATCCCATCTTTACTCGCCGCACAACAAATAGTGAAATTTGTTATGGGGAGGCTTTTTATGAATATCTCGAGGGTTACAACTCCACTAACACATCCCCACAAGTAGAAATGCGTTTCGTCAGTCAAGAAAACAAATGCATCCTGTGGCATGCTTTCCAAGATGTTTCCACACATTTCGAGGGACCCGAAAAGTTCCTGTCTACCAACCATCTCGGTATCGATTGTTTCTTTCACCCTTTCTAACTACTGAACCATCACAAGAAAATCGATCTTCTATCAGGACGAAGTCCCGAGGCGCAAGTTGAAAGGGCGTTCGAAACAGCAAAAACTTTGTTCGTTCGTCCACGACGTGTTGACTACTAAGGGTCTCTTTAAGAAAAACTTCTCGGCCATCTGATTTTAATGAATTCACTTCCTTCGCTCCATAATTTTCTTTTGAAGTTAGGGAGAGTTTTTTCTACCATTTTAAGCATAAAGTTCTTCCTTGAATTTGTTAGCAGTTTGTATTTTGCCTTTCTTCAAAAAATGTTCGTGTCCGATGACCACGAGCACCGCTTTGTTGAAACCTGAAATTCCCGATATTGTCTTGCATACACAACTGAATTAAGAATATGAGGTTTTATACATTTGTCTGGTGTGGACTTTTGCTCCTTCGAATTAGATAATTGTGATTGCATTAATGTCCATTGAATTGATGCCGGTTGAACTGTCATTTATCGTTCGACATTGATAGGACTTTTAGTTCATTATCATAGTAATGTCTGATTCTCAACGAAGATTGTGTAATAGATTTTTAGACCAACTCTCTGTCTTTGTATAATGATTTCTTCTCAACTATGTTATAATTTATGATCAGTTTTTAGATACAAGGGAAAAAAGGCCAGATGAAGTTTTTTGAGTTTGCTTACGTTATTAGCAGCAAAGTCAATTCACGGTGCCCATTTATAGTCGCATAGAACTATGGGTAATTGTTTAGTAACTTGAAATGGTTGTAGTACTAAAATGTTTGTTATCACTCGAGAAACATATTCCACAAAACGCCCTTCCTTCTGTAGCTCTTCTGTAAACCCCTTGTCGCATCCCTTTCATGTGCGACTTCGTTTGATATTTTATAGCGATGATTCTTGTGTGAATTTGTGCAATGCGCCCTAATTTGCTTATAAGACTCGTTTACGACCCTTCTAGCTCCCTCTTTACAGCCCTTTAGTGCTACCGTTTTGCAAGATATTTAAGTTGCAAAACGTGCAGTTTTAAAGGGGTGAAAAAGGGGGCTAGAGAGGCTTTAAACGTTTTGTGAACAGAGCGCGCAAGAAGTAACAGAAGCTCGCCCCAAAATCGTTCCTATAAAATAATTTTAGAACTTGCTAAGGACGACAAAATACGCTGAACAAAGAGTGCAGGGGTTGCAGAAGGGCTATGAGGGGTAGAGTGCGTTCCTAAAGTGATAACCATGTCCACAACATAATTGCTTCAGTAGCTATAAACTCGCTTATAGAGATGAAAATAAGTTGAATAGCACTTTCGATAAGTTTAAGTTTCTTGTTCTTCATATTTTTCAATTTTTATTTCTAAAGCTTGGATGGGATCACGAAAGCAGATAAGATAAGAAACGTTGAAATCAGGAGTAATTTGTATACGAAAACAATTGAAGAGGACCAGTTAAAATGGTGGATGCACTTAAACAGAATGGACAATAAAAAACAAGTCAAAAAGATGCGAAAAGTGCGAAAAATGGAGAAAAAACAAAAAATGGAATAAGGGTACTGTCGAAGAAAGAAAAACATGGTGGTAGGCGAAAGAAATAATGCAGAATAGGAGGGAGTGACGTAAATTCTGTTCCAAATGCTTTTCAAGTGACTACTTTTGCCTTTTTCACCACTAGTCTTGATTCACTTTTTCTTTTTATATAGGTCTGTCTGTTTTCTCTTATTATTTATTTTTTAATATTTCAGGCTTCGTTTTCCTTTTTAACTTTTCTTTCATCATATTCTACAATCTTGTTCTTTTATTTTTGTTTTTGTTTATCTTCCTCAGCAGTTTGTGTTATTTATTTTAAAATATTACATTTTTTTGCTGTTTACTCTCTCCAGTTCTTCGAACTTGTTTCTAGGTTTACCCTTTTTCATTCAGTTTTTGTACTTGTATTCTTTTATATAGTTTATTTTTCCTTTTTTTTTCTAGCCCGAAAACTTACTTGCTTCCTCTATAACCAGCTTGTAGTCTGTGCTGAGCTCTGCTTCTCTTATTACTTTCACAACTGATATTGCATATATTGTTTCTCTTGTGAATGTGATATAATTTATGATGTTTTTCACTTCTCTTCTTTCTACTTTGAAACTTATTTTGTGAATGTTTTTGTATTTGCAATAGGTATTTCGTATGAGCATCTCGTTTTCTATACAGAAATTAGTATTTTTTCCCCATTTTCATTTAAAATTTCTTCTCCATTGCATTTTCTTTCTATTATTATCTGTTCTAGAATTACAATCCCCTACTATTACTGTACTTTGAAATTTGCTGAGATAGTTGATAGCTGGTTATAAAATAGTCCCATCTCTAATTTATCTTCGTTTTAAGTTAGTGCGTATATCTGAATTATTGTTATTTTTTTCTATTTCGGGTCCATTCTTATTATTCCTGGGTTTTTGTTTCCCAGTTTCTTACTCTTTCACCTAGCTCTTGACTTATTATTATTTATACTTCCATTTTCACTCTTTGTCTCTTTCCTGAATTCCTGAATATCTTAGTGTATGTCCCGAGTCTAAGGCTAACTCTCCACTTCTTTTCTTCTTTGTCCCAGTAGTTGTGTTTATATTTGATCATTTCTCCCACTTTCTCCCTATATTTTTCTTTCATGGTTTTGATATGCTATGTTCCTATTCTCATATTCCTTTTTCATTACGTTTGCCGCCTTCGAAAGTTCTGTTCTGGTCTGAGGCTAGTATTTTAATTCTGAATCTTCTTAACTACCTTATGGGTGATTATCCAAAGAAAGGTGAGCTCTGTTACTTCGGAACAAATGATATCGGCCTGTACCCCCTGATGCTGGATCCTCCAGAGCCTCGTCGGTTATGTATCAGAAGGTATCAGTGCAGCTGAGGTGGATATTTGGGTGGCTGGTTGTGGCACTACTTTTTAAGTACTAAAAAATATTTAATCTAAGCTAAACATTTGAAAAGTCTTTACGATGTTCATAGGCGATGTATTTAGAAAGTACAGTGAATTATAAGATTTAAACGAAACTAGACACGTTTAGCATGACATGAAAAAACTTGGATCTTGTTGGCAGATTTATACAGATTTACATAGGGTACTGCTATGGTTATTTTCAGAGTAAGGAAGATCGATTCTATGTTCAAAGATGGAGGAATTGTTATAAAGTAAACGATCCTTCGTTTGTGTATTCGTGGTTAAGTTTTGGTTTATTTTTTATGAAGAACAGCCTCTTCTATTGTTTATTTGCTGACCGTCTGGAGCTGTAACTTCACCATACCAAGATAAACAATCTCCGGAAACGAACGTGCCGCTGTCACTTCCTCCGCTCGTTCTCACCACCGCTCACGTGACGCAGGCCTTAGTAACCCAAGTTCATTACGCAAGCCGGGCTAACGCCCTAGATAAGGGTCTATAATTACGACGAGCAGCGCGATAGAAAAAAGCGCTCGCGCGAAAATGAAGCCGCGCTGCACGATCCGTACGCAAATATCGCCTGATCCGCCGCAGCCAATGCCGGCGCCGTAGACAGGCCAGACCTTGCGTCACCTGTAAAATTAATAGGTGGATTACCTCTGCTCGTATGGTGATAATGGCTACGCTACGCTGCTGTTACTCCGAGGCGCGGACGGATTCCCCTGCCATCACGGCTTATTTTGGGACGTGGATGAAGGTATCTGGAAGGCCAGCTGCGTTAGTCATGCGCCACTTTCAAGAGCATCGTTAAAAATACCGCTGGTTGGGATGTATACGGAGCGCGCCATGAAAGCTCGAGATTCATTTGTGTCTATACTTCTTTATATATCAATCGTTCCGAGTCTTCTCATCAAAATGTTGCAGGACTAGCAATCCTGTCGTTAGGCCCTTTGTTCCTCCCTTTGTTATAGGAAAAAGAAGAATAGACATTCAACATATTTGCACCATATCGTTTCCTGAAAGAAGGTATGGATGGAACCTTAACTTGTTCACCAAGCCAAATTTTTACCGGAAGTTGCACGTCTGTCTATATGCTGATTACGTAATTGTGTGTGTGGATAACTTAAGCCACATGAAATTGAATGACATGATAGTAATTTTAGAACAATTGAGGAAATGAGAGGACCAAGCGATGTATTTGGTGTCTAGTAGATTTCATAGTTGGATTTTGTCTTGGACATTGGTATAGTTTTATCATACATTAGGTGTTGCCTAGCTTCTTTCAGTTGATATTTAAAATTTTTATATAAACTTGGGCTATTTGATTGCTAGTATCATATTTTGACATGGGTGCAAGAAATATGGAAGGACTGATGGAACTAAATCTTCTTTAGGTAATATGTATGTGGTCTCCCTCGAAAGTATCGACCCATATAATACAGTTTATTACCATTGGCCCATTACTTTTGGGACAGATCTCGTATATAATAAAAATATTTGGACTTTCGTTTGAAAATTTGTTTTTTTTCAATCTTTTTACGTTTTTTAGATGTTCCCTTTTTCTGGTCTACTGGTATTTTGGGGTTTTCTTTTTTTTTTTTGATTCTTATACAGGGTTATCCCAAAATTGTTGTGCCACACAACGTGCACTTCGTCGATATTTTCAGGCTTCCTACCGCCATCGAGTGAGCCATTGGTCGATATGAGTACTAATCTGATAATGAAAGGTCAACGCTATGGACAAGAGAGGGGAATGGTTCAAATGCATCAAGTTTGAGGACCTTAGCATTTGCTTTTTGGACTACATGGGGAGAAGCGTTAT
Source organism: Sinelater perroti (assembly GCA_036346155.1). Lineage (NCBI taxonomy): Eukaryota > Metazoa > Arthropoda > Insecta > Coleoptera > Elateridae > Sinelater > Sinelater perroti. The sequence goes on from JARFIY010000324.1 coordinate 4,342,806, forward strand.
CTTGATCTAACAACACCCCTTAATAGCGTTAGGACAAATTGATGCATATACGTTCTAATTGAACAGTGCGAAGTTTTTCAATCACTGCGTAACCGCCCGCAAAAAATTGAAATATACGGGACCTTCCGAATTCCATCAAATGCATATAAATTTGTATTTTGTTACCTTTGGGAATGGGTTGGTTGTTGATTACAAAGGAAGATGCACTATTCATCATACGTGTCACTTTGATGGTACAATCATCGACTATATCAAATTATGTGGTACAACTTTCCAGTTCTTCTTCACCTTCTCAAGCGTAATGGGGTGGCTATGCACAGATGATTTTGAAATCACAATTTTGCCCGATGGGTCCTTTCGAGCGAAGATCCTTACATTTTACCTTACAGTAACAATCGAGTTTAAATTCTCATAGTAAAAGTCGTCCAATCAATTTGTATTTCCATTTACAAGACTTAAATGTATCCCATTGAAACAGTCAAATTAGTGTTCCTTTTAAGTATCATATATGTCGAGATCAATTCTTGTTTGATGTATTAAAAAAAATGTTAATAAAACTTTAAAATGTAAATGGCAGGAAAATTTGGGACATTCTCTCTATATAAATACAGAATACTAAAAATCACTCTATAAAATAATTCTGATGTTTTTAGTTCACGAAATATAAGTTATCAAAAAAAAAAAACACAATTTAAGAATCAACAACCGTTAATGAAGTGACCTTGAACATAAAGTGTATTGAATTTTGCTGGAAGCAACTGTAAAGTTCAGAAACTGGAATTTTTGGCTGATCTGCAGTATACATACACAACAAACGCGCATTTTTAACTGTAGTTATGCCAAGGTCATGATAAATGACAAAGGCGCCCTAAGTTATGCTTGTACGTAACCGTGTTACGTCCGGTGTAATTGCGGCAGTGACTGGGTATTCTGGTAATAAAGCGGATTCTCTACTTTTAAAGCCAATTAAAGCACCTTCTAAAGTAATTTAGTGCTTAATTACAGAGGCCAACGAAGCCGCGCTGGTTTGAATAAAACCAACACAACTTTCTTTTGCTGTTTGCTAATTAACTTAATTACGACAGGTGGGTAACGCGGAATGTCTTAAAAGTGGATGCGGCATTTATTGCACATTCGAAATAATTTTATTGTCTTCAAACAATAGATAAAGATAATTTTCGGGAATTTCCACAGTAATTTTGGAAATTAAAATTGTAAGGTGAACCATGCACATTAAAATTTTTAATTAGTTGATCATACCCTGTATAATAATTTTAAATTGAACGTTTCTTTAATTAAAACAAGTTGCGCTTTTTAATCTATATAGAGGGTTCAACAATGAAAAATGATTTAAACAAAAAGTATGCCAGCCTACAAGGGACGTTCGAAAAATAAATTGGACCTACTCAGAATAGAATGAGATTGAAACTAAATGTAGGTTATTGGAGAATGTGCCTAATTAGTGAAATGTGGTTTAAGCAGACCAATTAAGATTTAAAAATCGTTTAAGTGCTGTAATTAAATGACTAATAGTAGTGTCACTCAAACTGGGACGTTCTAATAATTATGTGGATACCAATAGATAGTATTAACAGCTCACATGCTTTTCGTAGCTACGCATCATTACCACAATCGTCCACTTACGTGGTTTCATTTGTTAGGGAAATTCTTCGTTTCCTGTAATGGATGATTTTTGTTTGATTTGGTAACAATCCAGACAATTGATAATTCAATTTGACTACAACTCTATTGTGTATTTTCAGTAGTGACACAATGACATTCTGTTGGTTTTCAATAAAGTATAACACAAATAATCCAATCAGATGATATCTAAAAAATCCGATTAGCTTCCAAAATTGTGACGGAAAGTGAAAGTATGCCTCCAACAGAATATATCACCACCGAGAAAATAGAACTCTGTAGTATGCAGTATCATCATTACTTTTCTGTTTAATCTGCTGTAGAACAAACAGCAATAGGCGCTACAGGCAAATTATATTGTGTTGACCTTCACCAATTTCATAATTATTTAAATTTAGTTTGCTTAAGTGATTGCTTAAGATACATTTTGTTGAAATTCCTGATTTAGCTATATGATGAAGGATTTAGGTAAATACATGTAAACATTGAGGAGAGGCTAAAATATTGCATACAAAAATTTGTATCTGTAGGGCGCTGTATCTATTAAGACATTTACGTTTAAAACATTTATTATTTCGGCGTGGGGGTGGGGTGCAGAATGTATTGACGAAACCTGAAATAAAAAATTATGTTCTTAAAGTGATCTCTGTGCTATAAAAGCGACATTTGTGTTTACTGTGTTGACGGATCTGCTTTGCCATAATACAGGGTGTTTCAAATATGTTGTAATCGATTGGCTTCGAAATTATTACTAATTGATTAACAACAAATGGTTCATTAATTCCACTGTTATCGAATGAGTGGACTTTACCTTGGAATACACCAGAACTAGAAGAAAATGTAAATGATCCTTACTTTTATTTGGGTGGAGAGAGTGTAGCTGAAGAAAACGAATTTTAAGTTGGCGATGATGAAATAAATTAAAAAATTCTGTGAAGAGTGGTCATTAGTTTCAAATATCTTGCCCATTGTACACTGCTGAACTGAGTATCATTGAGCGAAACAATTTTCTTGTTCTATATTTGTCAGATGCAATGAAATTTAACCACGAAACTATATTTACCATATTTGCCAATTTTGGAACTGATCGCAGTATATCTCTGGCTACAATAAGTGTAAGTTGTCATGCTTGCGGTACAATGGTTCACTTAAAAAAGATAAGCTAAAGAACTTTTCAACATCATCATCCTCAAAGTGCTTTTTTTTAGAGGTCTAAACAAATAATAATCGCAGGGTGATAGGGTCCCTACTGTAGTCCAGAACAAATCCTCAATGTTTTGTCAAGTTTGAGCAGATGTAGGTGGCCTGGTCTTGTCGCGAAGCAAGAGATTGTCAACTTGCGTCTTTTTCGATGATATGCGAGATTTATTTCGTCAAAAATATGACAGAAGCAATTTCAGCAACCGTTAATAGACGATCATCCTCTCCCCAGTCACGCTGATCACCGGATTACCTATCAACTGCTTGTTTCCCGAAAAAAATTATGCCATGTATTCTCTGAGTCTTCTTAAAGGTGTTGATTCTGAGTTTTGTCTTGTCTTCTCAAAATCTGGAACACCCTTATATAAATAATAAATATGCCCCCTTTTATGAGAAGGGTTCAAAAGTTGCTCACGTCGCGTAAAAAAGAAATGTCGGTTTATATTTAATTCCTCCGAACGTGTTGAAATAAGAGAACAAGGCTGACTCTTAGGAACTATAAGAATCAATAAGTTGTAGCTCCTTCTTGAGTTTAAGCGTATGGGGAAGGTACGAGTGGGCTCTATGACAGTTGTATATAATGGTATGACTCTTTGTTCGTCTGAGTCTACAGTGATATCTACCAGGCACCATCATTAAGAAATAAGTTTTGAAAATGGACCAAAGCTGTTGTGGAGGCAGTTGTGCATGAATGAAATGTTCAGTAGCTAGATGCGTTAACTTTTAATAGTTTGCAGACAGTTGGGTAAAGAGTCTTACGAACAACGAATCGATACAAATAAAGCGATAAGCCTTCTGCTTGGGAATAATGTTTTCAAAATTTGTATGGTCACTCTTAAATTTTGAAAACATTTGATGGGTTACAATTAGTATTGATTTTGTTTTTTAACAAAAATTATTTTGATTTCCAAAGTGAGGTGCAGACGGACTTCATCGGCAGGTAATATATATCATAGTCTTCTGTAAAATTGCAGCCATTCTACCACAGATGCATACCCATAACTGGTTTTTCTCTTTGTTGTCAAAAAATTGGTAAAATTGTTGACAATTTGAATTTTTTTACATAATGTATCTATCTGCTACTTAAAGAGCGTGTAAGCATCATAAAGAAAAGATACAGTAAGACCAACTACGAAGTTGTGCAACATGGCAAACCATTATATGGTAAAACCATATGACGTAGGGTTAAGTACGGTTGCATTCTTTTCACCCACGAGACATGTTCCAAATAATGTTTCTTAAATCAAAAGTTCAGCGCCAAGAAAACCAAAAATATGACCCAAAAAATAGAAAGACACCAAAAAGACGAAATATCACTATTAAAGACAGAAAGTGGAAGAGTTTCTATGCTGGGGGTTAAATTTGTATTGTTAACGTTGTATACACCCAGATATAAGTTAAATGCAAATGAAATGCTTTTCTATAGATATGAAATTTGTAAACCATTACTTGCAAAAAATGACTCTCTGTCGTCTAGACTAACATAACTCCAATTGATAATTCCTCAAAGAGCTCCAGTGCAAATAATGAAATTAAGATAGTAGAAAATTCTTTTATTCGACTAAGAATATTGTCCTTGTGCTTTGGACAAATCCTTAGATCTGACTCGATTTTTTTAAAAACCACTAAGATACAACTGGAGATTTCAAATATATATATATATATATATATACATTCGAATCTGGAGGAATATAATTGAATTTTTCCCAAAGTTATGAAAGTATAAACTTGTAGTTTGCCAACCGGACAAAATGGTAAGTGTCGAAATAAAGCGGCTATTTAGGTTCTTCACTTTGAATCATTAGGTTCTTTTTCACTAAGGTAACCACAATTCTAGGGTCAAACATTTGGGGTAAAATCACCATTTTTAAACCTACCAAACCAATTTTTGCAGGAGCACGCTTTTAATAAGTTTCATTGCGGTTTCAACACCTGATATCTTCTGAAACTCCTTTAACACCCTATTGAGCAAATGTAACCATTTATTCTCCATTTAAAAAAATTATCGTGCATTGCATTGCGCTTGACGTTACACCGATTCATCATGCAACCACAAAAACCACCAAAGGTCAACGTCAAAGATTGCCATGCGGTAATGTTTTTTCCACCTATGGAAGGTAGTGGATAGTACTGACGCGTTACAAAAAGGAAGTAACGAAATCTTGAATGTTTTACTTAAAACTTGGTTAAACAATGACAAATCATCACCTGAAAGTGATAGACATTTGGAGACCAGAATTGTATGTGTTTTCCGCATTTCATCATTCATCTAATTTTAACCTTATGCATTTCTTTCACTTCTCTAAACGTGAACAAATTTATTTGAAAGACCGACAAGAAAATGTGGAGAATATCCATAAAGCCGTATGAAAGTACATTAGACTGGTTGACTTTGAACATTGCAATAGAAGGCAAAAGTTGTCTCTGGTGGTATATGGTTTCTTAAGGAAACTACTTTGAAAACAAAATTTTGTAGCGAGAATTCTTTCTTTTCTTCCACACGTCCTAGAAGATTATACATCAATTATTGGATTTGACTCTAGGGTAAAAAATTTGGGCAAGTTTATAGAGAGGTCGCAAACAATTATAATAAAAAGTCATATATTGTTGTGCTCAGTTTCTTCTCTATCTATATTTGTTTGGCATTCCACGTGTAACGTGTTACTTATTCGGATGATGAAATATTCAGTTTGTTTTCAGAATATTTATAATTTGACTGGAGTGTAAGTCTTCTATGCCTCATGGCTTTTACACTTCTCCATCTCAAGCCAGCCATCTTGTTTGATGGCGTTCCTTACTTCTCTTTTCAGTCCAGTACTGTATCTCTTTGTTCCATCTGCTAGATTTTTATGAACATAAAATTCTTTTGTACTGTTGCTTGTTGTGAGGAATGCAATCCAAAGAAATTGACAGGATGCTTACTCATTAGGTACAAATTTAAAAATTGAAGATATAGATAATTCAGATGGCACGCGCTTTTTAAAGTAGAACAAAATAGTTTCTGAAAGGAAGAGAAAATAAAGTTTGTAAAACTTTTTTAACAAAGGAGACTCCCTAAGAGAATAACGGTTCAATGGATGGAAAGATGGCACAGCCGAGTGGAGGTCAAATATAGTCGATATGTGCCACTATATATTTCCCTTTAATTCGGCTAACTCTGCTATTGGTTCCGAAAAGAGGCATGACCTTGAATGGGCAACTTTATTTATTTTTGCTTTTAGTTCGTAAGGAACTCGTAACCTATTTGTATGCTTAGAATCATTCGACATCTTCCACGACCAGTGCTGAGACTATACACACATTTGTAGGCGAAAAAATGTTATCGTTTGGACAACAGATCCCAAACATAGACATTAACAGATGGGGGATGGTTATGACATTAAAAACTCACTAAGTGTTGCTGTTACTTTATATCTGTTTTGATAAAATTGTCGACTTCATATCGGCTGTATTTGTACCAAACCACTCTTTAACTATCACGCATATGGATAGATAGAAAAAGAGATTATACAAAATTGCTTTTGAAAGCTATTGAAACGTTTTTATTGAATTGGAATGGCATCGAGACTAATTATTTAATCTGGCCCATTTATAGTTTTTTATCCAAAAATACGCGAACGTACATTTTCTAGTTTTTGACTTTCTATAGGGCATCTAGATAATCATCTGTTCGTCTTGATCATAGTGTTTCTATTTTATGCTAGTCCCAAAGACGGACAACCCAAGCTAAATATTTGGTTCAGAGTTTCGTCGACAATTGAAGAAAAAATGAGCCAATAATCGTTTTATCAGCCATATCTAAGCATGATAACGTTCGTTCGACTATATTCGGTTTCACATAAATCAAAGTTATGCGACATGCGCCTACTAACGGCAAAATTGGTTAACTAGTGCATGAAACACCGATAGGTGGCGCAAACTATCTAATTACTTGATGATAATTTATATTTTGACCTATGATAGGTCAACCGTGTGATCTAAATCGATAATCTAAAACCGTTAATGCGAGGTTCGGCAACCAACCGGTTTGAATGAGGTATTGACCTTTAAAATCGGTTTATAACTGTAGGAGGAGTTATGTGTTAGTTACAAATAAACACACATAGTTACATTTTTGCAGTTTAGAGTTTGGTCATCCAAGTTTTGAAGGTCACCTAAAACATTTATCGTATTCGATAGTTGAGCTAAAATATTTTTAGTGGTCTTCGTACTATTTGCGTTAAATAGATACATAGCTTACTGGGATTGTTTTGCAGTACATCTGAACTTTCATAATCTTTCAACATACTTTCCATCGCACTCTACACACTTCTGAATTCTTCTAAACCAAATTATCCATGCCTCCTTAAATATTTAGGTATACTCACGTCATTAAACATACTTGTCGTTGGAAAATAATCCCTCTTTTGGTCTGTTCTTCAAGTCATTAAAATAAAGCCAGAGTTTCTTAACTGCTACTGTGCTATTAACATAAGAGATTAATGCATGGGGTACCCAAAGGAACAAATACCTCTAACTTGTGGAAGTGGTCATGAGAGTGGCATGGATTGGTGAAATTGCAGGATCAAACACTGTTCTATCTGGCGATGGATTACATGTCTATGAGACTTGAATGTCTTCCTGACAGCGACGTTTTCTTCCATAACAAACCACGATAGGGGTTCTGACCTTAACCCTTCTTTCTTTGTTGGATATGGTCGTACATCATATGAACCTTTTCCTCCGAACACTGATCAACACTCAAACCAAATGCAAAGTTGTACCGCAAATTTTCTTAGTACAGTGCAGATTTGAAGTTGCCACAACGTGCAACCATCATTTGCGCGATATTGGAATATTTTCCTAGTATTTTATGTATATAACAATCATTCTATCAGGAATATTTGCAGGTATACTGTATTTAGAATAGAAAACAAAAAGTATGCGAAGATTAAGGTTTTTCTACGACTTTCACCACTGGATAAGGGCAAAACATAAAACATTTTTTAGTGGAAGGAGGAAGAGAAACACTTGGTCTAGGAGTTTGTGACTGGTAGTTGGATGAACTTAACTGAGGAGAGTGTTTTGTTTGCCACCTCCTTGAGGATAACTATTACTACCGATTAAGGATTATTGAAATTGTTTCAGAGGTCAGAATGTACCACAGAAATTCTCGGGAAATCTCTACTAATGATCTTAGTTGCTCAGTCCCATACAGCTGGAATACTCTCCCTACAATCTGGACTAATCATCCTGTGATTATCATTTATTTGTACTCCCAAAAGAAGCACTTAAAAGCCAGGGCTTTGACAACGATGTTCTCATCATCTGTTGGTCCATCTGTCTATCCGTACGCGCATTAATTGGAGAAGAGTTTGTTCTAGAAGTGCAGCACCATCTCAATGGTGTAAGTAAAATTACAATGGTCATGGTGGGTTTACAGTATTACTTTGTATCTTTTTTCTCCTTACGTGTCCTACAAAAAGGATTGGTAAACTTCCTGATAAGTAAAAAGCAATTCATCTCAAACAATGCCGAATGCATAATGAATGAAAGCACCTTTGCATATTTGTTGCAAAACGAAGGAAATGCCTTTTTACAACTCGCTCCGATAATTAATTCATAAAATCATAGTTGTGTCAGACTACCTTTTGAGGTTAAACGACTATAAATTGATGACTGTAGAAAGAAAGCTGCGCGACCGACCGCCTGTCTCTTTGATATTTAATTTATGGGAACGTACGGCCCACACAGCCGGTTTTAAAGGAGTCGAGTTACTCTCAGGGGAGTACCGGCATAAAAAGGACCGATTGATAAAACGGCGGGACCACCGTCGGCGATCGGCGTATTGCAAAACAAACGAACTGAGCACATTCGCATTGGCTAATTGTTGTTTTTTATGTACAGGGGTTGATCGCGATTTCAACGGCACAATCGGTCGAAATCGGCGTTTTGATGGTCTGGGTTGCTCTGATGATGGTGCAATGCGCCCGCCTGTTGCCATTCATTCACCTTTCTCTCCGCTAACTCGTACAATTTGTATGTAAATAGATCGCGTGGGGGACTGTCTGTTTCGCAGAATATGGCTATTTTCTGCGCGACTGAATGTCCCGCCAGGCTTGGTAGCGGCCCTGGATCATAAGATTTGTCTAGAGTTGAATAAAAAACATTTTTGAGCTTTTTTGATGATTTATATTTATAGTAAATTAATTTCTATAAGTTGGTTTCATATACAATTTCTCTGATCAAAAATTATTATTTTTCTGGTTTTAAAAAGTACCTGTCGTCATTAGCATTGCAAAAGTTTTGAGCAACCCCCCTTTTTTATTATCATTTTTGCGCCCTTAACTAACCTTTAATCTGTTTATGAGAACACTCCTTTTGTTTGGTGTTTACCCCCTCCCCCAACTCTGTGTTTTTTTTGTTACCGAACCTTTTCTTTTTAAAATGCCCATGTATTTGTACTAATTTGTTATAAAGGATGTTATAAAGACCAAATATCAATGTTAACCCAAAATGACATTTTTTGGCTGCTTTAGATGCAGACCTTTAGCTTGATAAGTAGTTGCTAAACGCAAAGTTAGCCATAAGCTGAAGGCTAGGGGATAAGAAGTTGCCAAGACACTTGACCCCCCTGCCTTGTGATTTACTTTTTGACTTTGACTTCTTTTTTGGGTCTTTCGGGCGCTTTTGGTGGCACTTCTGTCAACTTCATAGCTGTACAAGTGAGGATTGGATTCCAGTGGGCTTGAACGCTTTGGTACAGTTACTCAATACTCTGGGAGACAAACTCCTGGATGGTTGGGATCTCTGGGTTGCGATGCAAGGCCGTGTTTCTCGCGTACCAAGGAGTAAGTGCCCGATTCTGGAGTACCTGGAGCTTCTACACGTGGGTTTTTGCGGCGTATCTCCACGCCGGCGGCTCGTAATCGTTATGGGCTGCACGATACTTGTGTAAATTGTCATCTGACTCCGCGGATTGAACATAGAGCTTAAGAGTTTGTCAGGCTGCCTTCGTGTGGCTTCCAGGATCACTCCAAGCTACTTGGCGTCTGCTTTTCTGAGTATCAGGTTATAATGCCAACGAGGTTTCATCCTGGTGGATAATAAGAGCGCTGAGCTCTTCTCGGTGTTGATATCTATCCTTCACCGGTGAAACCAATCTTCTAATGCTTCAAGGTGCTCTTGGAGTCGCCGTATTACTACATGTGGTCTTATTGAGCTGGTCGATATCGCCGTGTCATCTGAATATTAGGCCATCAGCGTTAAGGGCGCTATCGGCATGGCGTGGACATAAATGTTGAAAAACACCGGGGTAGAAGTGAATCTTGACGAATGCCGGCTCGGAGGTGCCTCTTAGATGACTTCATCCCACTGAACTTGATCCGGAACTTGTGGCCGTACAGGAAGGATCGGCTCAGTTGTACTATTGGCAAGGAGATCTTCGCTGAAGTCATCTTATAGAGCCCATCGCGCCACATCTTGCTGAAGACCTTGGCCATATCTAGGAAGGTTACGCCAGTGACCTCCTCCTTCTGAAAGCTTTCCAAAATTTTCTCCACCACCTGGGGCAGCTGGTGGACGGTGGAGTGACCAAGGTGGAAGCCAAACGCACCCTCTGAGTCTTCGACGGCTTTATCTTCTCCATAAGTTTTCCCATGGTCGGCAGAAGACTGATTGGTCGGTAGTCCTAGAGAAAAGAGCATGACCACGGGCGCCACTTTTCAGGGACTCGAGAAATGCTGGAGGCGGAGGACAGCATTGGTTATTGTGATAATGGTGGGTAGGGTTGACATCGGTTTCTGCGACCGTGCGCGACTCAGGTCGTTGATCCGCTGGAAGACTTCGGTGAAGGACGCTTCTGTCTCAATAGGCATTCTGCAGCTCGGTCGATGATGTTCATGTGGTCAAGGTGTAGTCGAGATCGCTTTGATGCTCCAAGCAGTCGGCAAAGGCCTCGGGATTTATTGGTGGCGTTGTAGGCAAGACCGTTCTCCCCGTGGATAATTGGAACTGGTTGAGACGGTTCTGTAGGACCTTGACCACATCAAGGGCTTCCAGTTTGCTCTCCCAAACATTGTGCAGGTGGCTAGTGTGGCTTGACAGAAGCAGAACATCCAGTTAGCAGTCCTAAGAAGTTCATTGCTTTCATTGTCCTGTTTTCCTGCGCCGACCATAATATTTCTTGTCTTTTTAGCTTCTTGAAATTATTTGTAATGTTTACCAACCAAATCACCCCCAACTTTTCTACAGGGTAAATTATTTTTATAACGGACGTACTTGTTTTTCAAAATTTGTTCATTACGTTACTTCATATGGAATTATGCAAGATAAAACTTGTTTTCTTCGACTTTATAAAAGACCTATTGCATTATAGTGTAATGTTAGCCTGAAAAACATTGACTAGAATGATAACTTAGAAGAAGATAGTCGAAGAGAAGCATTTTTAATTTAACATCTCTTAAGGTGGCTGAATTTTTTATACCTTAAATTGACTTTTAAGCAAATTTGTTGTATTGTTCCTTTTTCTATATTGTCATCTGTTTATCAACGGTAATGGGGCATTCAAAACACACCAAGGAGTGATACTATAGGTATCTCATTTTTCTGTCTTATATCTATGTTCTTTACTTTAAATGTTTACACTTTATAGAGCTAGGAGTTATTGACAATTAATAGATTTGTGCTTCTAAAGGTTCTCCACATATATACCTTTGTTTTTTCTCCTCGAATCAACTTCAAACGACCACACCCGAAGTGTGGTCGCGTTAAGATGAAATATAATGCTACATCTGACTACATATCTTCGTAATCTGACGGCTAGAGGTCTCTATCACCTGACCGAAGCTCATTAACTTTGAATGTAGTCTAATTATTGGTTTCTGTGTGAGTAGGAAATCAATAAAAAATGTCAGTACTTCCCAAATTGCCCAAGTTAGCTGGAAATGTGGAGATACAACTACAACAAAACCACAATTGAGTAAGCTATATACAATAACATAAAGGGACCCTAGTGCATTAAGAAGGTGGTTTGCAAAAAATCTTCAGTCATCTTGCCCAGAAATTTCGCGTTACCACAACTGTATGTTAAGAATTGAGACATGAGATTTCGTGATCGTAAAACTGTTCAAAAGCTAACACTGGACTGTGAACGACTGGAAACGTGTGGTTTGGAGTGGCGAATCATGCTTTACCATGTGGTAGTCTAATTGAGTCAGTTTGGGTTTAAAGAGCATCTTAAGAACGACACCTAGAATGTGTAATGTCATTTGGAGCGAAATTTGCATGAGGTAGTGTTACAATCTATGCAAAAATATTTTAACTAGTTTCCTTCTACTATAGAAGTAGAACTATAGCAATGAACCCTATCACAAGGTAGGTACAGATGAGATTCCATATATTAACACTACCAATCCGTTGATTATTTTCGTGTGTATATTTTCTTGGTAAACTTGTCTTTTTTTTACTATTCATCTACTTATGTAACTTGTTCCCATTGCCCAGTTTTCTGAACAGCAAATAGTTGCATTATACTAACCAATACAATCTTAAAATTATGGAAAAGTTGACCTTCGGTGAGATTCGAACTGAGGTTTTGCTTGATGCAAGTCTAGCGTTTTTACCGCTGTGCCATTATTTATGTTGTGTAATTTAAAAAAATATATGCTTTATTTGCTTCCAATTAACGCTAACCAGCAGTTGTACATGCTTATGACAATCACCAATCGATAAGGCTTAGCTTGAAGAAATTACAGCAATTGCCTTAATGATCGCCTCCCCGTACCTGGCAGGTCGGGCCGCCGCTCCGCCAATCAAATGTCCATAAAAATAGTCCGTTGTTGAAGCGGCGGTGACCTTTGCTACCGCGCTATAGCTCGACCTTCGTTACATGTACCTGCAGAGCGCAGATCACTTGGCGTGCTTTCCTGTTTATCGCAAAAACCGCTTTTAGATGCGGCCCACGATTTATTTCCTTTTTTAAGTTTGCATTTGTCATTTTTTGTGGTGTTGACTGGACGAAGCCGGACATCGCGTGATGTTGGGTTTTCCTTATGTATTTTTAATACATCAATGCATGCTTTGTTGGAGATCGTTTAAATTATTTAAAAATTAATTAGAAGTCTATTCATAATCAAAAATGGTCGAATGTGATGCAGAAAGGAAAGCATTCGTTTTGTGCAGTGGCGGTGAAGGTTGAGGGAGTGAAAGTCGGCTGCTTAAGCATGTATTTGTTGAAAGTGTTTCTCGTAAAAGAAGACGAAATAAGTTTCGTTAGTTCCATTAGCATATCGGATGATTTAGAGAGGTAAATGTATAGGCCATTACTAGCTCCAAGGACCCGAGAATAACTGTTTGGTTTTGTATGCAGTTTTATTGACGGTAATTGACCATTAAGGTGATGGATTGGCAATATTCCACATCCTTGTTCTACAAAAATTAGACAAGAATTGATTAATGTCACAATTTTAATGTCAATTGTTATGGGTAGTGTTAGCAATAAATAATTAAAAAGATGCATTCGGAAATCAACCGAATAATTACTAGCAATAAAAAACGCAAACAGAAATTTGAACGAATCAAGAATTTTGTCACGTAATCAACTAGGCCTGGGCTTTTTCAGCGCTTAGGCGCCGCCCACTCGAACCTTGTTCTGCGGCGACTCCGCCCGTTTTGCCTGATTGGTTAAGATTTGGCACCGCGCTACTTAAAAGGCAGAAAATTTAGTTATTTCGAATACAACCTTATATATTATATAATCAGATTGTTGAGTTCTCTCTTTTCCACCAAAATTGCCAATTAGTCACTTTCGGTGTAATTCTGTTTATTATATTTTATTTCTTTTTGAAAGATTTTGAATAACCGTCGCGTTGAAAATAGAAAATTCTATAATGAGATCGGCAAACCTTGAATAAATAAAAGTTACGCTGAGGTTTACAATACTTTATGCCAACTATGTTAAGGCCAACATAAACCAAAATAATGATGTAACCCTTTCAAATGTTTCCTGTTACATTTTAGGCACCAGCATAAGTTTCAATGGTCGAAAATGTTATATCGCAGTTCATGGTCAAGGTTACTGTTCAATTTTGATGGAAGGGAAGGGGCAGCGATGGCCTAATTGTCGTGTAATCTACATTTTTATCGTTCTGGTGCTTATTGTTACGAGGATAGATGGAAAAGTTTCCGGAATCACCACTAGGGGAGTACTTTTCCCCAAATACTTTGATGTGGTTGGGTTGGGTTGGCAACTCTTTCACATGAATTTAACCGTCGAAAAGTTTATTTGTGTGTAATTATTAATAAAATTTCTTCATTTGGAAGGAAAAATCGCAACAAATTACACTCAAGTTGGGCGTTGTTTTGGGGATTCGCCATGTTTCAGAATTCAAACGTAGTCATATGCACTCTTACAAGTGATAAAGTGTGTTCAGAGTGACTAAAAGCATCAGATTGGGGGTGGTAAGGTCCATAAAATGGTTTTGACAAATCGCAAATGAAAGTGCTCAAAATTGAAAAACTCGTGGCTATATGTCATGGACGAATGGTCCATATTCACATAATGATTGGGTCAAAAAAACTTTACAAGATGGATGCATCATTTGCTCAATTCGAAGCAGCGAACTTCAAATGATTGTTTGCAAATGTTTGAGAAGAATCCAACGAAGTTCAAGAGACGTCTTGAGATCATGGTTGAAATTTGGACTCATAATGCAATCAAATTACTGTTTTAAAGAGAACAAAGTTCTACAGTTGCCTGGGAATGTGTTATATTAAAAACTAAAAAAAAAAAAACGATACTGGAAAGTATACAGCAGTTTTGAGGAGCAGTTTAGGGAAAACACTGAAACATGGCCGAAGATGTGTTGTTTTACTACGATAACACTTTGGTTTATTCGAATGTCATCGTTTTAGAAAAGTTCACAGAATTAAACCTTATTTAACTGATTTTGTTCCCCTAGACTTTCGTCTATCTACAAAACTTAAGATATTTCTATCTGAGAAGAAGGTTCTTCTGGCGATCTATAAGTTAGAGCAACGTTAAACGTATTATTTAATAAGTTAAGAAACCAGAAAAGTTTAAATAATTATAAAACAGATAAAGCGAAATTCAATAGAATCCAAACTAAAAGAAAAAGAAGAGACAATGGGAAGTGGTTCAGAAATGACTTCTAGCCCGGAATAAAAATGTATAAATATAAAGATGGGGATCATTGTAAACAAAAATTATATATAATTGAACGATGGAGATAATATCTTACAAGCTTACAGCACGTGGAAAACAAAGACTGATGAAAAAAATGAAAGCACTGATAAAAGAGAGATAAGCTCAGGATCCGCATACGATGAAGTCAAAAGTTTGATAAAATTAATGAGAATAAGAGGCCAGATGAAGCAGCTGGAGGTCAGGATTTGTAGGAAGAGACACATTTTTTAATCGAGATAACATGGAAGAACGAAGAGATGCCATGAGAATGGAAAAAAAAGGACATGAGGCAATATGTTTGAACTACAGAGAAATCAACTTGTTCAATACAACATTGAAAGTTATATTAGATGTACTACTAGAAATACTACGACCTTACATGAAATATAGATTAAGGAGCTGCCAAACCGGTTTCAAGAAAGGAAGATCCATAACCGACAAGATGGCAGAAAAGCACTAGGTTACAGAATGTTAAAACGAAGAAAGAGAACAAGAAAACGAAAACACCGATAGAAACGACGAGGGGTAAGGTCAGAACCAAAACCCACATACAAAGAAGTTAAAATTTCGTTAAAATAAGACATCAAGTGAAGCAGATGGAAGTCTAGATTTGTGGGAAGAGGAGATACATTTGCTGATCCAGATAATGTGGAAGGACGAAGCTATAAAATGGAACATGGGAAAAGAGGAGATAAATCAATATGTTTGAACCACAAACAATACAACGTTTGAAGGTTCTATCACATGTGCTAGAGACTAAAACCCCGTGGAAAAATAGGTTAGCGAACTACCAAGCTGGTTTCAGGAAAAAAAGATCAATAACCGACCAAATAACTGAAAAAGCGCTAAACCGCAACCGCTATAGATTGGTAGTTTGGGCAAAAGTAAAATAAAAACTTATGGGTCCAACCTCCACCTCTACTCCTTCATGGTCAAAATGGCGGCTGAAGTTTAACAGATTTTTTCTAGATCTCGTTTGTAAATTACAAATAGCCTATGATAATACGAGGCATGCAACAATAAAACATGTTTGGATTGCCACAGAAACAGAAGGCATCCTAATGATTATTAAGACATTAGATAAGATAAGAGTAGGAAGAGGAAACTTACAACTCATTAGCAGTAATGTGGGACTAAGAAGAGGAGACGTGCTATTGTCCCGTGTTCTGTAATATGGTGCTAGACAGAATTATGCAAGAAAGTTTCATACAATAGGATAGATACGTCTTTAGGGCTGAAAATTAGCTTCTATATACATAACGAATTACTAACGTAAAATTACACTGTATTTACCTGTAGTACTATTTATGTTGTAGTAGTACAATCGCTTACTTCCGATATTTGACTTTTTATACAATCGATGCCGGTTCTGGAGTCCACAGAAACAATATGGTAAATATCTGGAAATTTCCTCACATGGACACAAGCACCCCGGGTTCGCATTGAAGTCATTATGTTTGCGGCTCGACCAGTGACGGTTTGCCGGCAAAAAAACTACGACCGCGGACGTTTAACGCAAGGGTGCGCCTACCGGGGCGTTCGGAAATTTGTTACAGTGAAAAGAATATAACTGAACTATAGGCATCACTCTAAGATAATTCGGAAGTATTAGGGGAAAATAAACTAAACGTAGAGCGCTTAAGGCGAACAGAAAGACACGAAGAAGTAGAGTAAATAGTTTCCAATACCTAGGTTTGTGATCAATTAAAGTAACGATACAACTTAAGATATTTCGTCATGACTGATATATTTAAGACAAAACTAATCTCTTAAAAAGAATAAAGCTACGAATATGTAGTAAGACAGTAATAAGACTTATACTAATATATAACACGATTGGCGGGTTGTCTACTCGGTCTTTAAAAATTGAACAAGGGACAACAATGGTGGTCGTCTAAGGCCCGTTTTTTGCCATGTCGCTTATCAGAGATGGTGCGTCACGAACGGGCGGTGAAAACGAACATGGGAGCCTTAACCTCTCGGTTTGCAGACCATGCTTATAATATTTCGTAGAATTTATAGTCCAGCTCAAGTCAGGACGAAATGTAGTAAGTGCCATTAATAAACGCATAATGAGTATTCAACTTTCTACCAACAATACGACCAGAAGGAAGGCAAAAATAGATAGTATTTTTACGGATCTCCAAAGAAATGTGAGAATTGAAGAAGAGATGTTAAAAATAAGATGACGAGCGGGAAAAACCTGGAGAAGCAGGATGGTTATTCCGAAAATTTTTCGAATGATCCTTATGAATTTATTTTTTTATTAATAAAACACCATTGGTGGGGGGAGGGTAGAAGTACAAATGTGAAATTGATCATGCGTAGGACATTTTGAGCGAGCTTCACGTACAAATTTAAAGGGACTAAAAAATGGCGATGGAAAAAACACTAAAAATTTAAAAAGATAATTCTAATTTGTCGTTACTTAAAACAGAAATTGTCAACTGTTTTGTGTCTGTGGGATGATAAATTATTGTCAAGTCTATTTAAGAGATATAAATTGTATTAGAATAAAAAAATTAACCTAGAGATTGGGTCTAAAAATTTTTTCGAGAAAATTAATAATAAATGGGATTATAACCGTATATAGGCACGCGAACAAAAAATTCAATAAACTAAAATAAAACAAATTCTTAGTTGTCATTCTAGTATTGCTATCTGAATATATTCTTGGTTGTATATTTGGTTGTCCTACTTATCAAAAATATTAACGATAAATTTATAGGCGTGGCCAATTTAATTACTTCAGATGTTTGGAATGCAGGGGTTATATAAAATACCTTTTTTTATCACAATCACTTTTTTTGGTTCATATTGAAATTTATTTAAGTTGTTATATTTGGAGACAATTGAAGTTAGAATTAATATTGGAGACGTGGATACAAAAATCCGAAAGTCGAGCCCAACTTGGCTGCGTGTCCTGGTTATTTGTAAGCTTTTACGTTTTCAACGCACGCACATCAAAGGGAAGTAGCGAGGCAGTTTCGGAGATGAATTGCGTTTTTGAATAATTCACTAGCTTGGGTCGTGTGCTGCGGATGGGTGGCTAATCTTAGCCTTCCGGTGGGTGTAAGTAGGTCTATCATACCATAGTTGTAATATATATCTTGTTCCTTATGAGATCTTTTTGACACCGCTGGAATTCGATGCACTTCTCCTGTTTTCTGACGATGTATCATCGCTTCTTCCCCGCACCCTAGCTGCAATTTTAAATATACACACACCCCTGTTTGCTTGGTAAAATATTTCCCCTAGTTGTCTGTGCTGTTACATAGGATGTTTCAAAAATGACACTCGAGTAGCTAGCAACATATCTTTTTGTTTCTGTTCTCGTCCAGTATTGTGTACGTAAAAATGAATTGCACCGCGAGGCCATTCAAAGGTGAACTTTAATCTTTCCATTGTCAGTGCCCCATCCTCGAGCCCCAAACGAGTGGAAATGTTAATTAGTCCGTTACGTCACCTCTTCAATTTACTGTTAAATTTACGTTACGCTGCCGCTGAGGTGCGCCGATGAGACGGATCCCCGTTCGAAATAGATAAAACTAAAAACGCGCCTAATAGAGCGTCTAGGTTCGTTCTGGATTGGGGTTGCTATAAATAGCCGCTGGATAGAGAGTGGCCCAGATAAGCGGAAGAAATTTGAGTTTCAACATCTTCAGGTGTCGTTGTCTTTTTGCATTGTCTCGTAATTGCTTTGGAAAGTTTGAGCGGCTTTGTGGATTGTTGTAATGGAGCACTACCTGAAATTTTTATCGCTGCCTTTGAGTCTCTACATTTTTGGGGCATTTTTCGATTTGTGAAACAAATACAACCATCTCGAGCGATTGAGTAAAAGAGTAAAAAAGTTGAATCAAAACAGTGGAAGTTTTATTGATTTGGAGAAAAATTATAAAGTGTTTGATAGGGTTTTTTAGGGGGGTGGGGATGTATCTAGAATGAGATGATAAACAACTTGGTTTCACATCAAAGGCAAACATTTGAGTTTTAAAAATCATTTTGTTTTTTGTCATATTTCCACCGAAGTTCAATGCAGTTACTCCAACTGATTTCTTCACAAAGGTGGATTTTATCAAAGCTTTCGAAATACCCGTTTACCTTTTTTTGCAAATTTAACTCGACGAAACGGTTTGGATGTGCTAGGGCGTTGTCATAATGGATCAACACTTTTTGGCTATTTCAATATATGTGCAGAAGTGCCAATAGTGGTATCGTCCTTCTCAAGAAGATCAATTAAGTGAATTCATTCGGTGTCTTAAAAAATTAACACCAAACCCGAATACACTTCTTTTTGGAGCCATTTCACCTTATACAGTCAATTTTTTGGACTGATGGTGTATAGTGATTAATTCAATGTTCGTCCATGTTCACAAAATATTTGTTAGATTCTTATTAAACACGTAAACAGTAGGTGTTGTTTCCATTCCGTGGGGTTTGTTAGGACCCATTGTAAGCAAAATCCTTTAAGGCATTGGGTTCGCCATTTCCCTTACCAAAAAGAAGAAATTAAAATCATACAACGAATTCTAATTTTTTCATTGTTGCACTGTCATTCGAAGCGCTTGTATTTAAGTGACTGTCGATGAGAATGATTGATAACCATAAAATGTTCTTTTCTAAGACTATGGTCGCATCGTTTCCATACCCCATATGAATATGCAAACCAAGTTACTTGTCAAATCACCTTGGTCTAAGGAATTTTATATACATCTTCTATAGTATACTTTTTTGAATCCCCCATCCCCCCCTCTTAAGACTTGCCCGTTTACCTTGATCATATTTTTTGGATAAGTTTTAGTTATGTTTTACAAGCGGCACGTGCCATAGACATATAGGCGTGGAAATGAGAGACGATTATTAAAAGTGAGACGAAGGGAATGTGCCAAAAAATCCAATTTAGATATGATTCAACGTTTCCAATCTAAATCTTCTCAATCAGTTTTTACCACAACATAGTATGTGTCAAATTGCACCTTGCATATCAATCTACAGATGCCATATGTGAAATAAGTTACCCATTAATATATAGGTACTACTAAACATTAATAATTTCCATCCCTGACATTCCACCCCCTGCTAAAAATCATTTGAAAAGACATAATTTTGGATAGTATCCAGAAGACGATTTGGAAGACACCCCAACAAAAGCTTTCTGGGACTGCTATGAATAATGGAAAAACGCCTATATCAGAGTGCAGATACCTGATGAAACTACTTACTCTAGCCTATAAAAAATGGGATAAAGACAAAGCAGGACATAAATGACGCAAAGATCCAGATGGCCATAGACCGGGCTGATTGTGATGCCCCACAACGGGAAAAAGGCACGTGCTAAAAATATCTATCACTAGTGAATTGGGTTATTACTCAATTTATTAGAAATCGTAAATGAGTAACGCTGGTAAAATCCGACCTCCTAGAACCCTTGGAACGGACAAAACTAGCAGTGGTAAGAAAAGCTGTTAAGGACTCCTGAAAAACAGTGGCCGAACTGGGACAGGTGTCAGAAATAAGCTATATGCAACACAAACGCGTCACCAAGACGAATTTTTTTAGATAAATTGTTAACAGAATTGAGCAACAGAGATATGTTCCCGACAGGATGACTTTCGTTGACCCGTTAATTTTTCTGACGATAGCCGATACTGCCATTTCAGTAAAGATGGTTAAGCTTAGATATTGGGCAAGTTCTTTCAATTGATTGGATGATAATTTTTTTTATTAAATTGTAAATTGTAAATTTTGAGGGAATTAGCATGCTATGTGGTACTGTTTGGTATTTAAATTTTGAATGATGGACTGTTACCTTTCTTCGGCCATTTTAGTTAAAAGAAAATGTTATCATAGGTTACACACAACCACCTTATGGAAAGAGGAGAAACAAATTTGACTTTTACCATGGCCGGAATAGTCTCCAGATATTAATTCAGCAATCTCCAGGTTTGCTTTGGAATCTAATATAGTGGCTTGTATGTAGTTCTTATAACTGGAACCATGTGACTATACACAATAGAAGACATTCTATTTAAATAACTACATATTGACAGAAAGGATGTAAATTTGCTGCAAAAGTTGCATATGGAGCATTACGATTTGGTCAGCCATACAATAAACATTGGTTTGTCATGAAAATATTGGCTAACATCAAGTAAGTTTGGAAGAAGTTTGTTTGCCTTCGCAAGGGAACATGGGCGTTCTTTATTTCAAAATAGGAGGTGCGACGTAAGTTACTTAGAGAAAGTGTTATGAAGATGCAGCTGTGTATTTTCGAGGAAAGTATAGTCCTGCCTCCTCATTCTCTTCACTACTGAAACGGTGCCCTCAGAGACTTTCGCTTAGAAGAATTGAGCGGCCTTAGGTTGCCTATCAATTGTGATACTATGGGGTATAGAATACACAAAAATAATGCCAAGTTTATCTCGGAACATTTCCCTTTCATTTTTATTACTAATCTTGGATTTTTAGCGACTTGCCAATTTCCCCCTACTTTGTTAATCTATCCATTTCGAGGCTTCCGGTTAGTTTTTTTTTACTGTACATTTGGAGGATTTCTTTCCTGGAGTTGTTAATCCCGTACCTAATCTTCTTTTTGAAGAACCATTTCTCCCGTTCTGGTTAGCTGCTGACCCTACGATTTACTTCGATTTAGTTACCGAGTTTGTGATGGGGTTGCTCAGGTTAATGGGTTTCACCTTGAGTGGGTAAAAGTCAAAATTTGGGTAGGTGAGACAAGTGACGCCATCTAGAGTGAGTGTGATATATTGCTTTTTATTGTCCCGTTTGAATTCTAGACAACACTCGTCATTACTTAGATGCATTCAGATTTCGTCACACATATAATGATGTGGTCCAAAATCCTGATCTTTGTCAAAACGTTTTTTCAATTAAGTGAACTTTTCTTTGCCGGTTAAAAGCGGAAAGCTAGCTTAGCGCAGAAAGATTTGTTTCTTGTACCATGTAGTGAAAGAGGTTATGTGTCGATTTTCCAAGATCAGAAATTCCATCCTTGAATGTTCACAGGAATGGCGGCTGCCATGGGTTGGAATCTACCACACCCGGAGTTGTGAATCTTTAGAATCGTTTTCACCATTCAAATGTATTATTGTGGCTTCGTGTTTTAGCACTGTATTGTCGCTCGACCGTAACGGTTCGGCGGTTACAAAAAAATGGCGAAACCGGCATTAGTCGCGAGTGTCTAACGTGCACCTATGGAGAGCATTGGGAAATTTGTTACAATAGAGACAACTTCACATTATATGTAAAAAGAAAACCACACGAACACACATATGCACCCATACAGTACCCTCAGTCGTCTAGACCATTCAACAAGGAAGCTTCACATAAGTAAAAATCGGAAATTACACAACAAGGAGTCAAGAATATGACCGCAGTGCGGTAATACTAGAATTGATTTACACAAAATGTTGTGTAGTTTGGCTATGAGAAGTTCCAAGTTCACTATGTAGCCAAAAAGTTCAGATAGTTTGACTACCAGTACGGGTCCTTGTAGACAGGACGACACAAACGGTGTTCGTGAACAAGGGGGAGGATGTTATGGTTTCACTTCTTCAACAATTGTATTGGCACTGGTCTTCTAATTTATTTCATTGGTAATACTGACACCCCAAGGTTTCCATCATGAAACTTGATAAAAATGTTGAGCTTGGCTTGCAACTGCTGCTTGTCTATATTCGAAAAAAATTAAGGACAGGTGATGGAGGCTCTATCGAATTATTCGATTCTAAGATTCGTCAATTATTACTTAGAGTTACATATGAAGTCTGCTCTGGTAGTTAAGAGCCGTATGATACAAAAATTACAATTACAACAATTAAAATTATTAGAAATCATGCGTGATACAAGAAGCATCGTATGTAGCCTCAATCCTCTTCAAAGTAAGCACCTTGGGATCTTGTACTTCTTTGGACGTGGCGAACTAGGAGATTGCCATGGAGATAGCTGAGCCACGTTTCATATTTGGTTGTCACCTATTGGTAATCGTCTGAAGTAAATCATTTGCAACTGAATCACGGTGTTTCTTCTACTATGGTAACGGTAACCGCCGATCTCCCGTCAAAATTTCACCTACTTTAGTCGATTGTAGCTCCTACAGTTTAACGTTGCCGATGTTCTACTCGTTGATGGTCTTCCATAATGGATAATTTTGAACAGATTCTTAATCATCCGAATAGTTCTGTTGACGATTGTTCCAACTTCGCACAAAATTGTGTTGTAGGTACTCTACTGGCTAGTCTTTGTACATCCGACCATCATATAGTATATGTATGTGCTCATTCACCGACTCAACTGACTCAGCTATTGAAGTTGTACACATTTACAGATGCGCATTATAATCCATTTTCATAGACAACGCAAACTGTTTTTATAATATAAAAGTTGGCTTGATACTCTCGAGATAGACTTCGAAAAAATGCCTCAGAGATGAAGGAAATACTACATGTAAAGTTCCTACTACATACTCTAAAGTCTAGCTATTAATCATTTTTGGTGTGGTAGCTTTAAGGTTCTATTATATAGATCCAAGTATATAGTATTCTTTGATACACTGTGTCAATGATATTGTCTTATTTGTATAGAAGTTTATAAGAAATTTTCTCAAACTACTCGGTTGTTTTGTACTTTGGACAAGACTTTTCTTCTCGAAAAATAGTTTTCTTTCTCTAATATGTTAATAAGATATGTCGAAGAGTATATTTAGTTACAGTTTCTGTTGATATAGATAGCTGTGGTTCGAAGGTAGATATTGTAATCACTTCTGGAGGATTTCTTTT
The DNA here is from genome assembly GCA_036346155.1 of Sinelater perroti. NCBI lineage: Eukaryota > Metazoa > Arthropoda > Insecta > Coleoptera > Elateridae > Sinelater > Sinelater perroti. The sequence continues at coordinate 4,366,626 of JARFIY010000324.1, forward strand.
AGTTTCAAGAGACTTTTCTTCAATATATTAGCAGTTTTCTTCGTCTTTCTTTTTTTAGGGTCGGTGTAGAGAAATGTTCTATTTTTATTTTAAGGGTTAATTTAGGTCCATTTTTGATAAGCAAAATAGTTCAAAAATTGGAATAATAATCAAATGAAAATTAATAATTACAACACCTTTAATGTGCACGCAATGAAAATGGTGCCCATGACGTCAGCACTAGTAACATAGTAAGTTTGCTGTGCATTTGGACAAATGTTTTTCTGTCAGTTTTCAATGCATTGATTGCATTATATGTGGTTACTAAACATCGGCACTCATCGGACGATTACGTTAATATCTCTCGTCAAAGCCAAGCTGTGGGAGAAGGAGGTACCGAAATCTTGGATTAGTAAACATTTTCACCTACTTGTTTGAGACTTTAACATGTCGTTACACATTATTCTTATAATTCATTTGGTTTAGATTTTGTTTTTTTGCGATTGTTTTTTGAAGAAACAAGGCTTGTTTACAAGAATCGAAATATCTAATTTTATGACGCAACTTGTATGCAAATAGTTTGCAGCATCCTATATATATTTTTAATACAAGAATATAATTTTTTCCATAATGTATTGTGTGAAAAAACTGAAAAGAAGGCTGTCAGAATAGCATTTGAGAAATTTAATTTAATAGAACTAGCAGAAGTGGAATGAATGTAATAAGCGGCTCAGAATTATTGAGATTTACGCTTATTAAATGAAGCCGAGAGAGTATGCATTACGTTGCATTGGCGTAACGGAACTTCAATTAAAGCTACACTGTTGTAACCAGCAACTTTCTACTGGAGAATCGCTATACGAGGGTTATCCAAATAGTTTCCGGGTTATGTTCTTTTTATAGTTTATTGTGATATGTCGACATTTAATTTCGTGTCTAATATTTTGCTAAGCCAATTTTTAACTTCTCGAATAAAAGAGAGTCTGATGGGTCAAGCAACCGATGAGTGGAAAGGATGGTTCTAAGAAAAAAATTGAGTATATTTTTGCAGTTTTTTTGTGTTCTCTCCGTAGTTCTGCGATTTTCAATTTTGTTCGAGATGTAATTACGTTGCATTGGCGTAACGGAACTTCAATTAAAGCCACACTGTTGTAACCAGCAACTTTCTACTGGAGAATCGCTATACGAGGGTTGTCCAAATAGTTTTCGGGTTATGTTCTTTTTATAGTTTATTGTGATATGTCGACATTTAATTTCGTGTCTAATATTTTTCTAAGCCAATTTTTAACTTCTCGAATAAAAGAGAGTCTGATGGGTCAAGCAACCGATGAGTGGAAAGGATGGTTCTAAGAAAAAAATTGAGTATATTTTTGCACAATTTTTTTGTGTTCTCTCCGTAGTTCTGCGATTTTCAATTTTGTTCGAGATGTTTATAGTTTTACGGTTAAGTTACCAATTTTTTTTTGTCTTGTTATCTGTATGTTGTAGTTTGAAGTTGCTTCTTCTTCTTCTCCTTTCGATGTGTATAGATGTTTGTACTTATTTTGGTTGTTTGTTGCAAAGTGCAAATGTCTCTTCCCTATTTATTTGTTAACTGCATAACAGTATATATGTAATCGTAAAGTCATCTCTGCCAATATAGCTTTATTTATCAAACATTGAGGAGGGACCCATTGGGGAAGTGTTTGAGTAGTAGAGGTAAATGTAAAATGGGGTTTGCTATCTATGTTAAGTGTGAGTGGTGTTCTAAATAAGATCTTTATTTGAACGTTCTCCTCCATTAGCCCAAACAAATTTTTTTACTGGACTTTCACAGAAATGAACTAATAAATTTATTTGCCAAGTAATACGGAGGACAGGGAAGATTTCACATATACCTTCAAAAAATTTCTCAGATAAGAACTGAAAATACAGCTGATTCCATTGCTCACGTGACTAAGATCGCAACAAAACCTATGACGGTGTTTTTATGATGAGCAAGTTATGTTTCTCTTCCTGACTTTTATTCTTTGTTGCCGAAGAAGTGTTTTTCTCCGAATGTGACCTATTTAGTTTCTCAAACCTCCATTTTTTCTAGAAAGCTTGAAGCTTAATCTTCTTCTTCTTTCTCTTCTCCCATTTTACCTCACGGTGTTGGGGTTTTGAGCCATCGGTTGTAAGCGTTTCTATCCCTTGCCAGGATCTTTATTTGTTCTATGGTCTTGCCTCTTTTCCTTGCCACTTCTCTGATGTTGTCTTCCCATACTTTTCTAGGCCTTCCTCTGGGACGCTTTCCTTCATCTTTCATTGCAAACACTTTCTTGGGGTACCTTGTCTCACTCATTCGTACCATATGTCCAAACCATTGAAGTTGTTTTAATTCTATGTTTTCTACTAAGGGTTCCTGATCTAGTTCGTCTCGTACACTGCGATTCCTTACACGGTCTCTTCTTGTTTTTCCAATTACCGGTCTTAGGTACTTCATTTCTGTTGCTGTTATTTTTGATCTGTGTTTATCTTGCATTACCCATGATTCGGCTCCATATGTTACGGTAGGCACGTAGATTGTTTTATATAAGTGCATTTTTGCTTTTCTACTTAATTCCTTTTTTCCTATTGAGGTATTGTTTATTGATAGTAGACTTTGTTAGCTTTATTTACTCTGCTTCTTATTTTTTCGTCAATTTTCCCATTTGCACTTATTCTTACTCCCAAGTATTCAAGTTCCTCTACTTCCTGCAATTGTCTTCCTTCTATCTGTATTTGCATTTACCTTGCTCTTTCGTTTTCTTCTCGCGATATTTTCATAATCTTACTCTTGTCCGTATTTATCTGCATCCCCTTCTCTTCCAATCTGTTCTTCCATGTTGTTACTTTCCTTTGCAGTTGTCCTTCACTTGTTGCGATCAGAATTATATCGTCGGCATATAGTAAGTCTTGTGTCATTGAAGCTTAATACTAGGAAAAACTTCTGTCGATTAGTATCACATGAAATTCTTCATTTACTCAACTAAACATTTTTAAAAGATTGGATTCTTCTGTGGGAAATTTCATTGTTTAATCATCATAACATTTATATTTTAATATTAATATATAATAGTAGGAGTTTGTATTTTCGCAAGTAAATGCAGGGCAGAATATACCATCTATTATGACCTGTATGTATCTGCCGGTAAGCAGATTCCTGTATATTTCGACCGGCGGCTTGTATTTTTATAACGTAATATTAATAATAAAAAACAAATTAAAAGGATGTTGGTTTTCAATGACGGGATTCTAGTTTCTACAATAGAGGACGAGGTTGAATAGAGAAGACTTTATTAAAATTTTGTAGAGATGCAAATAACGCAAACATAATTGAAGAACATTAAACAACAATGCTCAAAGCTGTAGAAGGGTAACTATCAAATATTAATGAAATTACTTGGACCGAAACATAAATTGATTAAAATCTTCGAGAAATTAATTTTGCATACCTTGTATGTTTCATTGAAAACTTCGGCATTTACTTTTCGTGGGGAATTGTAGCAGCGTACCGGAGTAGGTGGGTCGAGGAGCGTTTTTAGATGCGGGGTGCATTTATCTTTCATGGTAATCGTGCTCGAAGGCCGACAAGCTCGTGTCGGCAAGGGTTATTAAAGCCAGACGGCCTGGAATTACGTCCAGCCAGATAAGAGACGTACAATACTCGATAAGAGGCCATCACAATGCCCTATCGCGTTGTTTGATGTATTGCTGGAAGGAGGGGCGCGTGTTTGTTTCGCCTCTGGAAATTCCGTGAGATGTCAAATTCTCGCTCTACGAGGGCGTTTCAATATTAAAGCCAGTAATTTGAGTTTTATGTTTTTATGTAGTTCATTGAACTCAAAATATTTTACCTCTTCGTTTAATCCAAGTTTTTTTCCAAAACAACTTTAAATCGTGCTTTAATCACTTTTACTTAGTGCAACGACTTGAATAGGCCGGAACAGTTTGTTGACCATTCAATCACTCCAAAAATGCCGTGTTTCTCCAGTAACGATGTTTCTTTAAGCTAGTCAATTCGCATTCCAAAAATCGATGCCCTCATTTAATCTTTACAGCAAATGGTAAGGTTTTTCATCTTTTCTTGTGTAATGGTGAATCAAACTTTCATCCAGGATCACAAAACATAGCGATAGTTCTTTTGATTCTTCTTAAGCACTTCTAAACAACCAGCAGGTATTTGCATACGAATTCGTTTTTGCTCTGGAGTGAGAAAACGCGACACGTTTACTCGCCTGTCGGCGGAACCAATCGTATCATGGATTTTGTCGATGACTCTTGGTTTTGGACCTCCAGAACACGTCTTCGATATTTGCTTTTGTTTACCCATAGATTTCTTCTCTGTTTGTCTTTCAAAAAAAGAGCAAAGTCGAATTTTATCTATTTTGCAACCTCGCTCAAAATGCTATCTACTAGAGAAATTTCTCTCTTTCTGTGTCCAACCATCTCATGTTTGATTGGGAAACCATTACGAATTTTGAAATTTAGTTTTTGACAGACCGACCTTTTCTTTAAGGTTTTGTTACTTGCCAACAATTGTAAAGTATTTTGAAAATGACGTGTACATTTGGTAAACGAACTTTATGCAATAATACACGCACCTGAAATGCACCAGGGCGTGTTAAATTTAAAGTTGCGACGGATCTGAAGTATAGTCCTACTTTTGTTTTTTATCCTTCAACATTTGCAACAATTTTTGAGATATTTACACTATTAACTGGCATTAAACTCCAGCTTTATGTTAGAATGATATTTTTTTAAGAGCACGGTTAAGGAAGAGCTGGTAAAATAGAAGATAAACCCATATATAGGAGTATAGTAAGGAGGGGGACAAATTTGAAAGGTTGCTTACATATTCTTTGTATGCTTTACTTGAGTTCGCGTGTTTGGGACTTCTCTCCTGTATATCGTGAATTGTACGCATTTTTAATGTTTATACAAGGTATATGAAATATAGGGGTTTAACAGAGAATTTTGATACTTTCCGGAACCGAACGGGAGCTTTCTGCTCAATTAGGGTAAACCGCTCGGTCTGCTAGTTTTAGTATGCTTCGATTTATTTATAACTGGTTATTATTGTTTAATTAGCTGCTCTGGCTCAGTAAGTTCGTTGTTTTTTATTTTATTCTTTGAATTATGACTTCTACTTTAATTATTTTTTTTGTCTGTGTTTTTAATGTTCCATTATCCTTGAATATCTTCGGGGACGCTTTAGAAGTATCCAAAAATTATTGTAAGTTATTTAATTGTATTTATTTATTTATTAAGAAATACGAGGTCTGTCCTAAAAGTATCAAATCAATGTCAATACAATGAAAACTTGGCAGCTGATGCGAGAATACTGTAATGCGCATGCGTGTATTTTTATGCATAACCTTTCTTATAAATAACTGCTTCAAGTGTGTTAAACAATTACCATAAATATATTGATTTTTTTGTTTTATATTGTTTGATACTTTCAGGACAGATCACGTATTTATGCCAAAAGACCTAACATGATACGGTTTAGCATTTTTATATGAAGTAGTAATTAAAAAGGCGACATGTAACAATGACAACCAAGAAAGTTCAAGTAAATACAACGTAATGCATCTAGTGCTGTCCAAATTAGTTGCCAGTAAAGCAATTATTGAACCGTTCGCGTGCGGAATGCGCCAGGGGCAGATTCCGTCGTTTCTTGTCTTTGCGTGCCTGTAATAAGCACCTTCGGGAACATTAAAGGCCGCTGCGCAAACTGCGAGTTTCAAAGGGCACCAATTGTTGCTATTAGTACGCAATTACGACAGCGGCACTAAGGAATACTTAAAATGCGCAAATGGATGCCAGGGGGATTATTACGGGTGTTCTTGCCAAATAGTAGATTGATCCATTGACTGTTGATTTAGGACGACGCGAATCTTTGGTTTTGTTTCTCTGTTGTTGTGATAGGTCTGGATGGCTGGTTACAAGTCGAAAGACAATTTCGTTCCCATTTGTGGGTAATTGTTTTCCGATTGCTTACGGTGACGTAGCACAGTACTTTTCTAATGTGTTATTTAGAACGCTTTGCTCTTAATGTACAAAGCAAATGTTATTTCAAACTTATTTTAGTGTATTCTACCTATCTACCTATCATAATTCGTGATGATATATGTAAGTGTACTAGAAAACCGGCCAAGAGAGGAAGCAGAATCCCAACTGGAAGAAAAGCGGGAATCACGTATTTACCATGAGAATTAGAATTGAAAAACTCCTGGACAAAGAAAAACATATGCATGGGTTTCTTAGACCTCCTAGAAGCTTTCGATGACGGACGCAAGGAAGAAATATGAAAAGGATTGGAAGACCTAAATCCAAAACTACAAAAATACAACTGCGTGGGGAGCTGTCAAATTAAATCGAGAGACCTCCGAAGAGTTTAGGATGGAAAAGGAAGTCGAACGAGGAGTTGACCGTTAATATGATTGGCAAACACGGTACTGGGATTAATTCCTTAACCGTTCTTCTCTAGAAAGGCCTGGTGTTGGAAGGTAGTGTCGTCACATAGGCGTTTCCTAGATGGCGGAATTTTAGTTTAGTAGGCACATTTAGCGTTTGCTAAACATACCAAGGATATTGGTGATGGCGGTTCGATAAGATATCAGTCCTTCCACGACCTCGACGACGTTGTGGCATTTTTCATGGCCTCCACGATGGTGTTCTAGCCTAAGCTACCACTGTTCGTAATATATAATGGACCAAATAATAAAGAATCGCACGAAAGACAAGACTCGGAATCACCATCGCTTCTCAGCCTATGGCTAAAATCCTTTAGACTTTGACTCGGAGTCTCCTTTTAAATCCAATATATACATACGATGTAGTATAATGCAGATAACATTGTTCTAATATTAAGAAACAAAGGGAGGCTACGGAGGAACATACGAATTTGAGTAGAAAACTTGCAAGAAAAAGGGATGAAGATGAATGAAAATAAAAGTACAATCATATACATTACAAAGGAAGAACAAAAATAACGATAAACAATAACAAATTAGAAGTGGTCGATAAGTACGAACAAGCACTATCATCACAAGCAATGGAAAACTAAACCAGTATATAGGTAATAGAATAGCAAAAGCAAATAAGACTTATTACAATATAAAAAATATACTTATAGGAAAACGGGAATTAAGCAGAAAGGCCAAAATTCATCTATACAAAACCATATACACTAACTTATGCAGCTGATTCGTGGACAATAATAGACAAACACGGAGCTAAAACAACAGCAATATAAATTAAGACAGTAGATAAGACGAGAAGAGGTAGGATCTGAAATAGAAGTATCAAAGAAGAGCTTGAAATAGACCCCTAGTGAGCGAAATCAAAACAAAATAATTAAGATGGTATGGCCACCTAATCAGAATGGACAACAAAGAATCCCAAAAAGATGATCACGCGAATAGCCAAGGAAGTTATGGGAGGTACACTTAAAGAGTTGGCTTAGAAAAGGGAAAAAACAATCGTAGGGGTACAGGGAGTAGCAAGAGACAAACAACTGAAACACTGAAAAGAATAATTGGGCAAAGAGAAAGAAGACGAAGAAGAAGTTTGAATTTTTTCATTTTCTGACGAGTTAGGTTAATTACAAAAATAGGTCAACAAGTTAATTTTTTGATTTCATAATATTAAGGTGTCGTAGACTTATTTAAATATTTTGGAACTTACGGCAGAAAGCTTCTCAAATATTCCTATAGAAAATTGTCAGAAAAATCTGGGCTTGTTGAAATGATGTTTGTTGGGTAGCATGTGGCTCCGTCTTCTTGAAACCAAGACTCAGTAGTGTCCTCATAGAAATATGGTTATATCATGGTTTGGGAGCATATTGTTTCATGAAATTATTGCTCAGACCCAGAGTGCTGAAGTTGCATACGAGGCCTGTTCTTAAAATTTTGAAATTGGAAATTAAATGTGACACGCTATTTACGAAGCGCTCTCAAGAAACATACTTTTTAACATAAAATTCACACCAACTGGTAGACCCATTTCTAATTTTTTTTATTAAAATCTCATAACTTGTGATTTTTGCATTTTGTGGTTTAACGGTAGTTATTTCACAAAAAGTATTAACTAATCTTATGAGGTGTACCATTTAAGCTAAACAGAAAAACACTGCAATTATGTAAGTTTTCTCTTTGTTATAGAATGATGAAACATGTATTTGGTTGGAAACTTTGGGGATAGATTTCGTATACGGTTCTGTAATACCAAGATCTTGCATTAAGAATTTTAACTCGGCTCAAATAGAAGTCAAAACACTGCAAAGTAATAGTAATTACTATTTAATTTGTTGTGTTTATCTTGTATTATAGAACAAAAGACTAATATAAATAAATAATCATAAAATATTTAAGAATCAATATCTTTTATCACAATCACTTTGTTATATAACCGTCCATATCAAAAAAACATCTGACAATTGATAGCACTGTAGCAAACAACCACGCATTCTGTAATTTATTGTTTCTTGTGTTTGATTTATTTATACGTGGTTTGATCAAAAATTTCCACCCGATCGCGTGTATATTTTTATCAGTTGTCTAAAAATTGCGTAACACATTAGTTGAAGACGGTAAATGTAAGATATCTACGCGAATTTTTAAGATAATTGTGCACTTAAACGATTTATCAATTCTTGAGGTGGAGAGTTGTATTTAAAATATCTGTAAACACTCATCTTTATTTAACTGTCTCTTACGTGCACTCACTAATTTTATCTAATCGTAATTAATAAATTTGTCCACAATAGGTGCTCGACATGTTGGTTTTGCGTGTTTTTTAATTCTTGATTTAAATGACCCTTTGTTTACTGCCAATGTGGAGATTAGCACATGTGTATAAGTTATTTGACATGGATGGTCGTCCTTCCACATCGCTTCGACAATAGCATTTTTGATGACTGTACAGTGTCATGCAATATATTACAGCAGCTGATATTCCGTCTAAGTTAAGCGACAGTTCGGTAGAGACATGTCATCGAGAAGCCACGTACTCAAAAGGCGTAAGATGTTCTCTACGAGATGAAGTGAGGTCGAAAATGTAACGCACGCATTAGTAAGACCGACACGAAAGCTGCTTAAATTTGCAGTTTGAAGGGATTTGGCGGCTAACAGTTGACGAAACGTACGTCGAAGTGGTTAGTAATAAAAAAAGGCTGCTTGGTGGCAATGGAAAAGGACGAATACTTTTTCTTTTGGGCAAACCTGAGAAATTACAAATTTTTGAATGAAACAAAACATTTTTCTACAGTCTTAGAGCATAACCATTCTTCTAATTGCTTTCTTTACTTTTTAATAGGAGAACTGGAGTTGGTGGATTTTGGACACTGCTTTTCTTCTGTCACTTTATGAACAGTCGATCTACGGTTGTTTTCTATAACCTCTAATAACTTACGGACGTACTAAAATTTGTTTCTTAATTTTGAAGGAAGGTTTTGAAGCGAAAAGTGGCCCAAGAGTGCAGGAATCGATTTTAAGAGACGCGGCTAGTCGAGAAATTTTCTCTAGAGGGGTCCTGAATAGTCAATATGTCGTGGACGAATGAACAAAGAACAATGGCTCTTTTCGTGCTTTTCGAACACACTAACTGGCGTCTCGGGCCTCCGTTCTTAATCGAAAATAGTTTTTGTTGTAGGTAGGAAACCTCAGTAGTATTGGTTCTATAGTAAGAAGGGGAGAAGAAAAACTTCGGAGTGTCCGAACACCGGAAAACATTAAGACGTTCTATGTTGCAGTCTCCGAAGTGATATGCGCGCAAACATGCCGTTTCTCTTCATTTGCCTAGTCATATTGTATGGAAAATTTAGCAGCAAGACCTACGTTTTCATCCATACAGGATGGATGGTTGTTGTGCAGGAATTTCTGAACGAAACTGCCTTGAAACTTGTAAAAACATTTTGGGAAACGCGCCACATGGTGCATTTCACTTGTCAGGATGCGTTAATAAACAAAACTTTCGTTTTGGGGTATAGCAACCCACGAGATATCCATGAAAGGCTATTGTTTAGTGTGTGGTGAGTAAAGTCGAGGTCTCGACTCTCATTTTTTTTTATGGGGGAGACTCAAGGTATTACCGTCAATCATTATGTGGAAATGATTCAAAAACCAGAAAACGCTTGATTCCAACAGGATGGAGCCACAAGTCTCCACAACAAGAGCTTCGCTTCAAGTATTGTAAGTAATCTTAATCTGGCGATGTCGCTTGACCCCCACCAAATCTCACCTGGTATGACTTCTTTCTAAAAGGACATCTTAAGGCTGAGTTTTATAAACATATCCCTAGGACTTCCCCTTAAGCTCCAAGAAATGCAATATGTAAAGAAATGAGGCGTATTCCTTAACACATAGTAGAAAGCGCAATGAAGAATCTCAGATGATGACTTCAACAGTGCATTGATAATGAAGAAACATATTGAAATAAGGCTATACTAACGTACAGGGTGAGGCAGAAGTCAAGAACCATAGAAATTTACTAATATATATTACAGAGAAATACTTTACGTCTTTAGTATATAGTTAATGTTAACCGACTGTTCATGATCGTTGTACGGCTTCTTCTTTGGTTCTTTATTTTCTTCCTTTTTGCATGTAATGCGTCCAAATTAATGAAGAAGGTACAGGGCATCAAGTGCTACAATAGATCAATTATAGATTGACATATTAACCATAGAAAGAAACAGGAAGTGTTGCTGATCATCGTCGAAGTGGAAGACCAAAAAAGAGGAAATTAAGTCAAGAGATAGAAATTAGCCAAAGTTTTTTTTGTGCTCTTTATGAACATTATTTTTACCCTTAATTTATGTCTTTCGACCAGAATTTGCATGGTGATAACACAGATTGTGCACAACAAATTTCGGAACATACATATCAATGGACGATGAAGCCATGTTTTACCTAGGTGATCGCGTGAATAGACAATTGGTCGGATATTAATTCTACGTGGTTGGCCTTAGGGTTATGATGTCATGATGATCTCGATTGATGATTTATTAAAAAGGAGACGGAATATGTTTTTTTCTTTCAAGTGGGCTTTCTAGCTCAAATTAAGTGCTCTTCCATGCCACCGGATGTAACACCTTTAGTCTTCTTTCTAATTTAAAATTTGTTGTGCACCAAACGTGCGCATCAATATATTAACCATCTTAAAGAGAGTACTATAGAATGCAGAAACATTTTCCAAGAAGTGCTCCACCATGTTCAGAAATTTGAAATGTTAGAGCACACAAAAAATATCAAACAAAAGCGAATAAAAATTTTAAATGATAAGAGTTCTTGTGTCGTTTATCTAATTCTGTATGTCGGAAAATTTATTTTTGAAAAGTTGTTCAGAACTCTGTAAGATGTTTTACCATAAAATTTTGGCTATGGCAAATTCACCGAAGTCAGTGAATTGTTTTTGTCCTGTTCTCTGGAACAGTGTGTTTCCAAATAAAAATAGACCTTCTCTTTAATATTGAATGTTTTTTTATTCAATCTACAATAGAAACATATACCTATCATCAGTACTCAACTCGATGACCTTGAACAGAAGTTGAACACTGGCTGAAGGAGGTTTCTACCACCAGAAAACTTTTAGGAAAACTTAAACTAAATCATGAATCTTGAAATGCACACAATAGAAAGACCTGTAAAAGTCAAAACAATCATAAAATTAAAAGAAAGAGTACAGAACTTTATTATAATGGAAGAAGTCGAGAACCCAAGCGTAGCTCAGAATCACCAAAAATATTTTTATTGCTGTTAATTATCTCCAATTATGGTGTGTCAAAACATAATAGATCGCCTCTAATGGTCCTCAAAAACGTTTTATAGGCCAATAAAATGCTACTTAAAGTTTTTAGTGTTCCTTTGAGCAATCCTTCTGGATTACAATACAATCCGCCCGACTCATTGTTAAGATTTATCCAGCGCGTAATAGATATTTAAGGATGAGCCGGCGGAAAGCGCTCGCGCATTACATCGTTTTCTTGCCCCTTTAACAAACAATGGGACGGCGGCGGCCCGCTTTGTCATCCGAGTAACCCTCTATGTTTGCTGTTGGACAATATCATGAGTCAGTGGAAGAACATGTGGCAAATTCATATTTTAGCATCAGCGAGGGTCCGAACATCTGCTGCGGTTTCGTTGTGGTTGAGGCTCTTTAATTAATGTGCTTTCAAATCGTGAAATGTCTAGCAACTGTTGGTGAGATCTTATTTTTAAATTTCTGAGTAGCAAGTGTATATTGCGACCTCTATCATCTGGAGAAACAATTAAGTAGGAAGATGTACAATGGGTTGCAAACCCACAACGTGTCCAAAATCACGGCATTTGTGCCGTAGATAACGAAAATCTGTTAAGAATCACAGATAGAAGATTAAAATACATAGTTTTTGGAAAATGTTCGCATGGTAGTGGCGAGTGGAATGACAATCAATATTTTAGCCGAAATTTCATTTTTATTTTTGCGGTTCTTATTTCAGTTTTTAGTATCATCTTCTTGCTGTTAACATTAATGCGGCAATCTCATCAATAATTTGCACTGCAGCGAGAATGTGTTTTTGATTCACGCACATTTTAGGGGAGTGGTGGATTATAGACGGTACCCTCCACGTAGCACTCCCTCTCCCTTAAAACAAATACAGGATATGATGTCTGATGAATGTGTCTACGGATAGAACTGATATTGCAAAATTAAACTTCACATTTACATGAAATGCTTTTTCCTCACTACTAGCCTTCTTGTCATCTGGCGGTAGACTTACCAACTACTAGGCCTGTTTACACAGAAATAATATAAGCGCTGACGCAGCGGTGCACAATTGCCAACGAATTCTATTTTTAACATAAATGCATTTGCACTATCTCGCTAGGGATGAAATGAAAGCACACTTCAGCCCAAGTAATACCAAAGTAACAATAAATAAATATAAATGCAGTACACTCACTCTTGGGGGAAATTGGCTCTCCGTCATACTTTCTCCGTAAAGCTGATTGAATTACTTCTTAATCTGCAAACGCGGATCCACCCCAAACAAGTAAAGAGAATAATTCTTACCGCTTAAACGCATAACCCAAGTGTTTGTTCGTTGCTGGCTGTTTCTGTAGGCAGCTGGCGGTCGAGATACCAAACTCTTATTCTGTTTCTCGTTTGTTTTCTAATTCTGTAACTATGGCTTAGTCTTCACACATTTATGAATAAAAGTTTTTTCCCAAAAAGTCGTAATCTCTTCGTTGCTATTTCAATATTTGACTCATTTAAGTAACCTAAACTTTTTTCTTTCTTGAAGTAGACAGAGTTCGTCATAAATTTGTTCTGGCTTTTATTAATGGTCATTTTGTATGATGATGGATATATGACTAACTTGTCCCCCTTTTATTGAGCCAAGAATATTGTTAAACTGAAAATCGATGATGTTCCGTTCCATTGTGTTTCGCGACATAACTCAACAGATTGAGATTCTCATTAGAACAATGTAACTGTTCAACTTCGTCGTGGTGAAAAATTCCCGAGATGTTAAACCTAGTTAGAAATTTAAGGGGTGGGGTGCGGTTGTTTTATTTCCGAATAAATTTTGTCCATTCGATGAACACACCGATATTTTTTCTTTGTCTGTATTTAGTAACAAATTAGGAAACAGCGTTAATCTCTTTGTTACTCACTCATGTTTCGAGTAAGATTGAGGACTGACAATTGAGATCAAAAATGGGACTTTGATGTTTTTAAGAACTAACTAGAATCCCATTCCGGTACTACGTATAATCAAGTTTGTTTTTCTCTTTAGTATCCAAGCCTATTTATATACTTCTTTGGCATTAAAAAGTTAAAAAAAACTTTTATATTTTAGGATAAGATGTTAAAAGCACAATGGATCTTCAATACCACTAAAGACTAAAAGTTATTTTGGTAAACAAAATCGACTGGTTTCTTTAAGACATTCCACTCATTAATTGCATCAAAAGTCTTGGCTCCAAGATTGTGGAACAAGAGCTCTTTCACTTAACTTATTTTTATTTTAGGGCAAACATTGCAGATTCTTCTATTTTCATATTTTTGGTGATGCTATCTATTCTAAATTCTTGTTAATATAATGGATCAAAATTCCTAAGGAAATCTGGATACAATAGGAATGTGTTCTCTTGTATCTCTCTATCATTGTTTTTTGTATATATTGGAAATGACGGATTGATTCACAGTTTAGATTCGTTCACCCTCCAGAAAGCTTACATTCTGGAGACAAACCGAGAAGGGTACAATAAGGTTTTTTCATTTGTTATTTGAAGATGTTTTTGATGCTTTTGATGCACACTCTTGTTCCCTTTTTTTCTATCAAACTGATGATGGGTTTCCATGAATGTCTTCTGGTGTTCTTAGATGCGTGTGTGAGATCTATGGACACATATATTGTTCGTGTAGAAGATTGTTTTTCATTTCTGACTTTTCTGACTGTGGTTCTCTACTGCAAGTCATCGTGAGGAAAATGTGCGGTTTTTGAAACTTGTAACAATCGCTATGGCGCTTTGTTCTATATTTTTTGTATGATGTGGTTGGTTTTTGAAAGAACCCTCCATTCCATTGCCCCTATTTGCAATTCCTGTTTGATGAAGTCTAATGAACGTTAAAGTATGTGTTTCGATGATATAACTCATGTCTATTACCAAAACATTCTTCCCACACTTTTTAGATGGTTGGTACGATATCGATATTTAAGTAGTGAAGGAAACATTACATCATAAACGAAAAGATACATAGTTCTCTCTATAAAGGAAGAACTTCTAACTGCTCAGGACCACCCTAGAATTCACGTCGCCTAGTGGCACGTGTGCGAGCGCTCCTACGAGGTCACGCCACCAGCATCCGGTTTATCGCAGCTTCCCCCAATTTAATAACTGCGCTAAACTAATACTATGAATTAATATCCTGCCTTTGCATTCACGTTCTTCCTTGAGAGGGCCCATTCAGCTCCGGCCGCGGAGCTTAAGAGCCTGCCATTAAGCGGGCGACGCTTCTATGAGATTTGATCGTGGCTGCACAATGCGGCGGAAGAGGAACTCGAGGGCGTTTATGTTGTAAATTCCATTCATTCATCAGGAGAAGGTTTTACGGCAGCAACACTGTTGCAGCTAAGTGCATTCTTTCTGAGAGAAGTCACGTGATGCTTTTCGTTATTTAATGTTGCCGATTCATGAGATTTCGACAGCACTAAGATCATCTAAAAGCTTTTATTAAGAATGTTTTAGTTTAAATCTGAGTACAAATATAAAAGTTAATGAAAGGTTTAGAAACATTTATAAAAGAAAGTCATATTTAATGATTGTTAACATTTTTCTAACTGATCATCTCCCTTTCCAGGTATCTTAACAGACATCCAGTCATTCTACCAAATAGACGATTCGCAGGGCGGCCTGCTGCAAACAGCGTTCATTTTGAGCTACATGGTCTTCGCGCCCCTGTTTGGCTACCTGGGGGACCGCTACAACAGGCGCATCATTATGGCCTTCGGGGTGTTTCTTTGGAGCATCACGACCTTCCTGGGCTCCTTCATGGATGTAAGCGTTCGTTTGCAACCCTCAGATCTGCCCCAACTAAATTAATTCGTTCCAGAGCTTCACCTTCTTCGCACTCTTCAGGTCCCTGGTGGGGATCGGGGAGGCCAGCTACTCCACCATAGCACCCACAATCATCAGCGACTTGTTTGTGAAAGATATCCGGTCCAAGATGCTGGCGCTATTCTACTTTGCCATTCCAGTCGGGAGGTATACAGAAGTAGAATATGTAAAGGGCATGAGTAACGAGAGTTTTACAGCGGGTTGGGGTATATCATCGGTTCTGAAACGGCTCGGATAGCAGGTGCCTGGCAGTGGGGGCTGCGGGTCACTCCTGTTCTGGGGGCAATTGCAGTCATACTAATTCTTTTGGTACTTAAAGATCCTGAGAGAGGACAGAGTGAAGGTGCCATGCATTTATCTACCACCTCATGGCTGGAAGATGTGAAGGATATATTAAAAAAGTAAAACCAAGCTATTAATGACCGATTTGATACTCATTCAAGTTATTTTGCAGTCCCAGTTTTATGTTGTCTACGGCGGGTTTTACATGCGTTGCGTTTGTAGCTGGCGCGTTGGCTTGGTGGGGGCCTAAATTTATTTTTCTAGGAATTAAGTTGCAGCCCGCAAGCGGCGATATTCATTTGAGCGAGTAAGTTCCTTTTGCACATTTAATTCAAACCGAAATGTTCGAGTAGACTATTTGATGCGGTTCACCAGCTCAAAAGTGTGTATTTGCAGTGTATCTTACAAGTTTGGAATCATGGCAATGATCTCAGGTCTGTTAGGCGTTCCTGCAGGCAGCTTCCTGGCCCAAATTTTACGTAAAGAATACCCGAGCATCGATCCGCTCATTTGTGCTGTCGGTTTGGTCGTCTCGAGTCCCATGATATTTTTCGCGTGCATAACAGCTGCCACCAGCACCTTAACATGCTACACGTTTGTCTTTTTTGGCCAGCTGTTTCTAAATCTCACATGGTCAATTGTCGCCGACATGCTGCTGGTAAGAGCCTTGTTTTGTGCATTACACCTAATGACCATGTGAGATATGTTACATGTTTCTGTGAGGTGTTTGCAGGATTAGCGAATAAAATTGTGATACAAAATTAGATTAACGACACTGCTTTGTAGATATTTTGGAGCCGCACTTTGCATTAACAAATGTTTTGTCACCGAACAAGAGCAATGTACACATATCTCACACTTGCTAATGTTGTTTCAGTTTGTCATTCCCGTTCGGCGGAATTACGATGCTGGCTGGCATATGCGGTCTCACTCTGGGGTGTTTTCTGAGCCAATGGCTGATAGAAAAGTACCCGAGGGTGGACCCCATCATATGCGCGGCCGGCTTGCTAACGTCGGCGCCGTTACTTCTGGGTTGCACGTACGCAGCCCCCTCTAACTCGTATCTTTGTTTTGTGCTGTTGTTTTTTGGACAAGTCGCGTTGAATCTGAATTGGGCAATAGTCTGTGATATTTTACTGGTAAGAACTGAAGGATTTCTGTTTTCTATGATGTCTCACACCTTGGTTCTTGGTTAAATTGGCTTGATCTTCCTTAGTTAACTGTACCTGAGCGTTTCGCGGGCTCGTCCGTTTGAATATTCAGTTTGGCTTGCCTAAAGGAGGGAAATTGTTCAAATGGACAGCCCCGGTGTTGGTTACTTTATCTTATTTGTTGGTCCTGGGATCTTCAGCTTGCTTTTTGTAGTCAGTACTTAATGTTGATTAATTTTGTTGCAATTGTTTGCACTGTGCGACGCCAGGAAAATGTTATGTGCGTATAGTGTAACAATAAAGTTCTTGAACTTACTACATTGCTCTTGCCATTGATATTTTTTATATCAAACACAATTTCATGAAGGGAGTGTTGCTGTGACTAACACATTAATGTCGATTGAATAAACTAAACGAAACCATTTATGTTTTGAACTTTATTGTCAGACGATGTACATTGGCAATGCAGTTTAGTTTTTATTTTAATAGAAATAACAAATTATGCATATAGTGGCCAAATGGGCCAGGTAAAATTGAACCGCAACAGACTGTAATATAATGCACACTTCAGACGTGTAGCAATTTTAGAAACCATGTGAGAACTCACAAATTATCTTTTTTTGCAAAAATCACAGTGCTTTTTATAATAGTACTCTTTCACTGTTAACTGGAATTAATATTTTGTTTGAATTAAACCTACTTAAACAGAATTTTGTTGTTAAAGCTATCTAATACTGTTGGTTGTAGACAAGCCAAAAAATATTTAGTGCGCCCATTTTGATTGCAAGTTTTAAAGACTGTCTTTAAACAGGCTCGAAAACTGTATTTGATCGGACTGCTCACGGGGCCATTCTTAATTTGTTTTATGCATTTTCGGTTGGTGAAGTCTTTGGTTAAATCAATTTTAGCTCATAGTTTAAATGGAAGAACTTGCTTGTGTCAAAAGACGAGTAGATAGGAAATTATTCTTCAAATATACAAATTGCTGTGAATACTCTTGTGTGATCATCACGGCCAGTAAAAAGAAAGGGTGAAACTTTGAGGTGCTATGAACATGGAACTGCTGAATTAGGGTATTAGGTTTAAGAAAAGAAAAACAAACATGAATACAAAATAACAATGAACAACAAATACATACATGTATTAATAATGAAAATATGGTAACACATGAGTCAATAAAACCATTTTAGATAGTAATTTAAATGTTTTAAAAAACTAAAATAACTAACACGTGTTTCTACACTTCAAAGAAATTGGAAAAGTGTGAAGGTTATAAAAATGTAATCCATAACAAGGAAATCAAGTAAAATTTGTAGTATCCAAGATATAGAAAAGCTTGTCATGTTTTTGTTTTCTGATCATCAAATAAATGATAATAAATTGATTAACAATACTTCTTACGACAGTAAGAATAGAATAGGGTATTCTGAAATTTTTTTTGCTGCAAATCAAAATACGAAAACCTTTGTTTTTATATTATAGTCGCAGATTTTATAGAATATGCTAGAGTTCAGTCTGTTCTTTCTGAATCAAATATTCTTAGAACGCTCTATTTGTAGTTGGTACAATTGATTTTGATACTTTTGTCTCTTTTCCCTTGCACATTTGTATTGCTACTATGAAATTAGTGATGACTTTTGTAATAATTGAGCATTGAGTAATTCGTAAAAGTTTTGATGAATACTGAAGATGACCACGAGTAATTAGATGCAGTATCTATTTTCTCCTTCTTGTTACGACACCTTTGTGAGACAGCAACGTTTCAGATGCATTGCATTTCAAAAGCTTTAATTTTATGTCACTTCAGGCAAATTTTACTGCAGCTTTTCGTTTTATGCTTCCCTCCACTGCGCATCTAAACAACATAATACATAATATAAACATATACATACACGTCAGACAGACCCATGAAGAGTAGGGGTGAGGGCGGGAGGGGAAAAGAGAAATAATTGTTCTCATAAAACTTTCATTTGTGGCTCATTTGTGGCCAGTCTTCTTTTATGGCCCATAGCTCAACTCTGGGTAAAGAGCTAATTCCAATCTCTCTTAATAATGGTATCAAACTTGGGATTTTCTCATAATCTATGTGGTTCAATCCATAAACAAAACTGTTCACTTATTTTTAATTACGGAAACCTTTCTGAACACACATGGGATAATAGAACGTTATGGATAAGGTAACTGCCGTAATTCGAATTTGAATGAACCTATGCATAGATACGTTAATATTTAGCTAAGTTTGTAATGGACAATATCACTCAAATGGGATTTTTGTAACTTCTACAATTCTCACTAGATCTAGACATAATTTGGAACACATACTTAAGTATGATCCGAAAAGAACCGTCTCTGTAGTCTGGCAGTTAAGAGTTTGCTCTGCTGTTTGTGATCCAGTGCAGGCAAATTCTAGTCTTGCTCAACCCATGGATGTAGGTGACATCCCAGCATTAAGTTCGTTAAGTCTATGTTAGGCATGTAAGTTCTTTAGGTTACAGTAACGATAAGTGGGAAAAAAATGATCTGAAAATAGGGAGATTTTTTTTAGTTGGGGTGCACTTACTGAAACTGAAGCCTCAAGGGCTTATTGTACCTAGTAACATGCAATTACACTACTTCTAAACTAGAACGTCGCATATACTCATGGATTGAATGAGACTTGAACTCACCTACATCAAGCTCCGCAGACAGCAGAGCAGATTTTTAAACTCGAGGTCATGGAGAGCCTAAATGGGGGTGCCGGATAAAGGTAATTGAGCTATGGTTATAAATATATAATGAATTTTCTTTCTTCTACATTAGGAAATTTGCCTGGATCCTGATAGTCTTACCATAAGGGATTTTTTAAGTTATTTTATATTGAACAACCTTTGTGATGATTATATCGATGTTGATCTCATGCTTTGGCTGGTTTGAAAGTTTTTCTGAGGTTGTTGCCACTTGCTATTCTTTTTTTGCCTTTGGGGCGCACTTACTGGCACTGCAACCTCAGGGGTTTATTGTTGCTATTGAAATGCAACCTTATATACTACTTACAAACCAGAACGTCATATACATCTGTGAGTTTCCAGCAAGACTCGAACTTTTTTGCACAGCTTTACGGCTAGTGGAGCAAACGTTCTTGACCACTAGGTCAAATTTGTACAATTAAAAGGTTCTATCAGTCAGACTCTGGAGCCGTAGCACTTCTCAGTTTGATTTTTATGATCGCTAATTTTACAGGTAACAAGAGTATGCTGAGTTCGAATCATTGCTGATAGTCGATACTCTAAACATTTTTACGTACTCCATCTCAAAAATATTTAATGCTTTATAAACAATGATCTTGATAAACCTGGATTTGTTATAACTCTGTGTGCAATTAATAGTAGTAGTCGGATGACTATGGCATATATAGCTCATGATACGTATTTCAATTACAGTATGGTATCTAATGGGTTGCCGTCATAGCTCAGTAGGTCAAGGTCATCCTATCCTGATATGAGCCCACAGGAGTCTTCTTAACAGGCCTGTGTAGGAATTAAGTGCGTTTATAAACACAGTAAACCTTGAGATACAGTGCGGTATACCTTTTCAACTCCAGTTAAAAATGAGTACTTGATATGGTTTTGAGCTTACATATTTAAAGGTTATATACACAATATTAGTTAACAAGTTGAACAGAAATAGATCTAACTAAACAGTGAATGTGTAAAATTAAAATAAATATTTAATGCTTTATAAACAATGATCTTGATAAATAGTGATTTTTTTTATAATGTTGTGCAATTTAATAGTAGTAGTGGGAAGATGACTACATTGGCATATATAGCTCATGATAAAAAAGGTATTTCAATTACAGTATGAGTATCTAATGGGTTGCCGTCATAGCTCAGTGGTCAAGGTCATCGCTTCTCTGCCTGTGAGCCGACATACGCGAGTTCGAGTCTTGCTCAACCCACGGGTGTATGTGATGTAGTATTAAGTGCGTGTTAGTAAACACAGTAAACCCTTGAGACTACAGTGCTGGTAAGAGAGCCTCAACCCATAAAAAATGAGTACTTGATATGGTTTTGAGTTAATATTTAAATATTTTTTACATCAATATTCTTAACAAGTAGAAAACAGAAAAATAGATTAACAACAGGAATTGTAAAAAAATGTGAAAATGACACAAATCAAGTTTTTGTTCCAGATCTGCAAACTGAATCATATTTTGAAATATTTTTGAACTACGTATAATTGGTTTTAAGAACTAAATTCCATATTACTAATTTTCAAAAACTGGCAGATTTTTAGAGTTTCTTTTATTAAAAGCCACCATGTGGCAATGTGCAACAGCTAAAATTTGTTTCCACCTTTCCAAAGACTTTCACGACAACATAATTAATAGCTTTTGAGGGGCTTATTCTGCGTGATCTTCAACTACTAACAAAATCGTCATAACTTTCATGAAATGAACAACACTGAGAATCACCTTTGGTTTTTTCTGAACCCTTATGTATTGCCTCTCTGTTCTTTTTGAAAGTTCAAAGGAGTTTTCTGTTATTTTGATTTGAGGGCAACCTTCAATCCTTTAATTCTCATTTCACTGGTGCATTTGTTAATATCAAGGTTTTCTCTCGCTTTCTTCTAGCTACTTTTTCTTTCATCTTTTTGAATGAAAGGAAATAAATCCATAGGTTGAAGATTTGAGTCGTAGACATAGGGGACTTAGAAGCTAGAATCTACAGCTGAAATGTGGATTTTGCACCAGTCTGAAGTAAGTGCCTTCAAATGTTGATGATCCTACTTTGTACTCTATCAGTCTCTTGGGACATCGTGGCATTGTACTTACCACTTACAGAGAAGCGCAATAATTGTCAGACCAAGCATATTAAATTGGAAATAAACGTGGAGCTTTAACATACATATCTTAGTTTCATAAAAAAATAAATTGAAAGGAAATAGATACATAACAAATTAAAACTTAATGTGATGAAAGCATTTGCTATTTAGCCCCAAATATTTGTATTTGCTAATTGTACATTGAACGTTTAATTCAAATGCTATAATTTTAAAAAGCAGGACTTGTGCTACTATACACTGTATTGATGTATTCACTTTGCCTTTAGTACCAAGTCAATAAGCACATGTTGTTGCAAAGGAACTGTGGTGGTACTGATCACATTTAAAGTGAGTAAGTATGGAGTAAATCATCTGTTTCCTATTATTCCTTAAATATAGTAATACAACATTGTGTTAGATACCAAAATGACATAAACCGTCGTGACCTTGGTAGGTAAAAAGTTTTTATTTCAGATAGTATAAAGTTTTTCAAGATGTATGTTAATACGATGGCTAGCTAGACAGAATTATCTTTCAAAGAGGTGGAAAAAGATATTCAGGTTTTATTATTTTATTATTCTGGTTTTGATCCAATGGTGGAGATTTGTACTGTTAAAATGACTAACAGCTCCTGCCCATCAAGCTGCATTATTACAATTTCTCTTAGTAAAAGTCCAATGCATCTTGCAACACATTATCATGTGGGCTCCCAGATATGCTGTACCACTTTGAAGTGAGACGAGTTCTAACTTCTGTACCTATATTTGTCAATGGGTGCTAACTCAACCTTCTAGTACCGATGAGTAGTGATGGCTGTCCTGCAATCCGAACACAGTCATATTCAGTAGTATGAAACTCCAGAAGTAATTCTCATATGAGTCAACTTTTGGGCACAATATTCCTATAACACTACATTGACATCTTATACAGTACTGATCTAAATAATTTGATTATCATGTGTGGTACTTTATCAATTTTTTCCGAAAGCTTGCATATTGACTAAGAGATATTTGATTTTGATGAGTTTTAGTTTCACCATTTCCATGCATCACATAGTTCATTATGTGTTATGTTGGAAAAAATGACGCTTTTATGATATAGAAGGTTCTGTAGTACAAGTTCTATGATGAAAATTAACATTTTGTTTTATTCTGATGGTAGTGGAAAACTAGTACACTAGTAGTAGTAGTACGGTCCATACTCATTGCTGAATTGAACATCACTCAGACAATGTTGATGTATATTCCAAGACATCAAGAATTCAATATGCAGTTTTTGTGTATTTTTCAATAAGATCTGTAGTATATGTCAAACAAGTTGGATTTGGTGGTAATTTTATCAATTTTTTGGTTAGTTATGTATAGAAGTATATTGTAACTCTTGTAGATCAATTCGAAGACGCCTTTTTAAGCTTCTGGGGTTCCAAATCTCAGATTTCTGTTTTTTTTTTTATATAACGCTGAATGTTTGGCCACAATCACCAGTTTGGCATTAGCTATGTTTTTGTGCTATCTGTTACCATTGTTTTCCGATTTTTCAATGGATTTTCTTGAATATTTGTGACATGATCTTAATTAAAGCACAAACTGGCACTAATATTTGTGATGGCTGAGTTTATCGAGCATCCATTGCAAAACATGCAACAGACGTACCATTAAGACAGCCTAAAGGAATTTATTTTCCAATTTACTTGGTATATCAGTTGGATTGTATCCATCACATGATTTATATAAAACTCTAATAGAGCCTGACAGGAGACATTTATGTTGCACTATTGCGGTAAAGTGAAATACCAACTTTAATGATACTGGTGTGTGCGATCTGTTTGAGAATAAGCACCATAATGCTCGCTTGCTAGATAATACTAGTATACAAGAACTTAAACTGAGAAGGTTTTTTTTGTAACATTTTTTGATTAGATTTAATCTAGTTGTTGCTCTTAAATTGTGCATAGAATAAATTAGATGGCCCCGAGAAAAAATGAAGCAGCCTTAGCTTAGTTTTTTTTTTATTAAAAGTGTAGCTAAACATATTAATATGGTAAAAATGAAACTAATGAGCAAGAAACAGTAGTGTTAACTCACCGTTGTTACTAATTGTAGCAGAAAATAACATCTTGCATGTCATTGTAAAAATTGTAGCGGAACGTCATCAGCAAACGTTTAAAATTGTGCAAAAGACACTTTAAACTATTGCCCATCAGCTTTGGCGCTTACGAGTTACATTTGAGGAACAAGCTGAAACAATATTTCAGTTACTTTAATATTAAAAGTGATTACTACCTATATTTGCCTTAGTCTCTTTAAGTTTCACACACCGCTATCATTCATTACTTGTTCTAACATTGTTTTGTACTTTGCATTACATCATTAGTATATTTTGCACTTTTGCTGAGTTTGCTAAAATTGTACTCTGCTTGTTATGGCGCAGCAATCAGCAGTGGGGCACTGAAGAGACTCCTCGCCGATTGCTGCAAAGTAACGGAGTTAGCTGTTACTACATTTATGTCTTGGTTTGCCGTGTCTATTTCATAGATGTATTGCTGCAGCAGGACTTCCATTGCGGTTACTAAAACGTTGCCTTTTTTAGTATGTCGTTGTGCCCACGAGGAGATCGTCGGCCGAAGGTTTTCAGCTGCTGGTGTCGCACGCTTTTGGGGACGCTGGCAGTCCATATTTGATAGGAATCGTAAGTATTAATGTTTAAATTATTTTTTTGCAACATATTTAAATTAAAGGGACTAAATGTATTTACAAATTTATTTCATTGGGAGCACTCTTGGATGGCAATAAATTGATTTTTTTTATAGTACCATTTATGTGGTCTAGCTGAAACTTTTCTTCTCAGCTCCAATATTTTTAGTAGCAAATCAATGCTATAACTTCCTCTCCTCCCCACCACACTTTTAAAGATTGGCTGATGCGTGATGCCAGGTTAATTTTCTTTTATGATGATACTCTTCCATTTCATGTCATCATCTGCCAAGTAGATTCTGTTTTGTTTTCTGATCGTTATAATATGATCATTTGAGTAAATATCCCTCTTCCATTGTGTGAATTTTTTAGTCTGTTGGTCAAACTATAGCTTTTATCACATTTATTTCTGGTGACCCTACTAAAGTACACCTTAGGTACTATATAACGTCTCTGGAGAGATGAGTGGATCTTTTAAGGGTGTTTTCTGTGCACTTCTGCAAATCCCATTAATTATCTATTTGCTATAATTAATGGGCGATGTTTGTACTTTAGAAGAATTGTCATAAACATTAGATGCCCTATAGGTCTATTTGTAGTTTCAATTCATTATTCAAATTGAATTACGCATTCAGTAACTCTATGGCTTTGGAATTTTCTATTTTAAACTAACGGACAGATTGTTTTTTTTTTGGAATCTACTTAGGACACGTGATTTACAAAACATCAGATAATTAAAAAAATAGAATTCTATAAAAAGTGGAGTTCTGAGGTACATAACCTCAATAAGATGGCTAGGGTGATTCAAATAGATCTTAGTGTTGCAATGTTGTATTTTCATAATGAATTACATTATAGCATCATACTATACGTTTTTGAAAGAAACTGTCTCAAAGTTTCTCTTTATGGTGAACATGCATTTTAATGTGGAAAGCTTCGACCAAATGCCATCCATTTATATAGCTCTAGTAGATCTTATGTTTGTGTATACAGCGCTCCTGCAATTAGAAGTTGCAAGTTTGCTAATTGTGGTGATCAGCTGCAGATAACCATATAATTTTGAGTGACAAATCCAATTTATCACTGGTTCACCAGCAACGCACAACACGATATGGAACTTTGGTAGTTGCTCTTTCAATTCCGACATAATGCTTTATGTTATCCTAATGATTACAGCAGTAAGACATTGTGAAGCTATATATTTTTGGATCACCTTATATTTAACTTGTAGAATATATACAGAACATATAAGTTAAAAATAAGGATTTTTTCTCACCCTATCATGCATTATTTTGGTCTTTATTTAATCACAATTCTGGTGTACAGAAATAATGCTTTTAGTCTTGATTTTTAAAAGCAATATTTAAAAACAACTTCAAGCACAGCATGCAGGGCCAAATTTAGGCTGCAGTCTATTTTGAACAGAGTGCTTGTTTGGTTGGCACATTCCTTTTTTCATCTTGCGCCTTTCTTATGTATTCCATAGCCCTCTCCTCGGTAAGGCCTGCACCTCTGGTTCAGCCTAGGGGTCTGCAGATCCTAAATCGGGCCCTGACAGCATGGTGAAGACTATAGTCTATAATAAAAAATTTGTATTAAATGTGGGTATACGCCTTTGAATCATAAGAACTCCACCCCACTTGCTTCCATGAATGAGTGGAATATCTGTTTTCATAGTTGACCCTAAGTGAGCAAAAGACTGTAAACGCAATCATTTTACAAGATTAGGGACCATTGTCGTTAACCTTTGTAGGAAATTGCAAATCTGTCCTGTATTAAAAGAACAATTTGACGAAGTAAGCCATTTCTTAAAGAGATTTCTACTCATTTGTGATATTAAAAGAGTTGGCGAGTGACTAGCGTTTCAGTAATGATATAACATGAAACGAGCAGTTTGATATATGCTAATGGTATGGTGTTGAGTATATTAGAAATAAAGGTAGCAATCAGTTTCATTCATGTTCTGTCATTTTCACAATCAAAAATTTTGATTTGACTTGAATGGCACTCATATTGGGAAAAAGAAAAATGCCCATATATTAGCATATTTGCACAACGAAAAACTAAATTACAAGTAAAGGGAGACAAAAAATGAAGCTTATCAAAGTTTTGTATCCTCCATATTTTTTCTCATGATGATTCTCATCTAGTCTACACTCAAATTGAATCAAACAATCAAAATATCACTTTGTCTGATGAGTAAGTCTTTCTGAC
Source organism: Sinelater perroti (assembly GCA_036346155.1). Classification (NCBI taxonomy): domain Eukaryota; kingdom Metazoa; phylum Arthropoda; class Insecta; order Coleoptera; family Elateridae; genus Sinelater; species Sinelater perroti. The sequence continues at coordinate 4,393,359 of JARFIY010000324.1, forward strand.
AAGGGTACTGTCCATACAGTTGATAGATGTGTGGTGGCCAATGAATTGAGTCTGGTAGAATTTAATTTCAAACATGGGCCGGCGAAGAGATTGGTCTGTAAGCAATCTCAGAACGAACTTAAAAATTCGAAATCGAATATCTCGAAAATTATTCGAGATAGAAATTTTTTAATTTCGAATTCAAAATCAGCGTAAAATTTCCTATAAGAATCCATTTTCAAAGTTTAAAAAATCTCAAATTTTGTGACGGACCGACAGACAGACAGACATATAGAATTCAGTAACGAACTTTTTAAGTTAATTAAATTTGGAAAGGGTGTGGATTATAGAGATCTGTAGATATCTTTAGGAATACCAGTCCAAGCCCTTCAATAAAAATTAAAACAACTTGACTCAACTTTACTCCACTTCTTTCTGTTTCCTTCTTTTTCTAGCTTACCCCTTTGCTTCACTTTTTCTCCTTGTTTCTTCTGTTTGTTCTTCGTTTTTCTTATTTTCAACTGCTATATTAAATGATAACATATCTTTTAACTGTTTAGTGTAAATTGTTACTTACATTATTTTGTAGGTTTCAGATGCCTTGAGAAGATACCTGAATTCCACATCATCGTCAGTATCTTCTGACGCAATGAATTATTCGGTCGTCACAAACGCGTCGTTGGTGAACCTAGTGGGGGTGGAAGAAACCGACGACACCATCACATTCAGAGCCTTGCAGTATTCCTTGTTCACCACCTGCTTCGTCGAAGTGCTGGGAGGCATCTTCTTCCTGCTCACAGCAATATACATAATCGATGACAGGACAAAGGTGGACCGAGTAGTGAAAGGTAGGTGCCGACGCGCCTCAACTGCACTAGACCAGCCGAATGTTGTAACAAGCGCTTATTTTCTAACGTCTGTAGAAATAGCCATGTCAGCTGCAGCCACTGAAAGCAGCCTTCCGGACCTGCCAAAAGCAGACTGACCGGTGCGTTGGTAACTTTTATAATACTTCCGTGTGCTGGTGGTGGTTGCCTTCAGTAGATTTGCACCTCATTCGGATCCGCTTATACGCTGTTTGTGGCTTTCGAAATTGCATCAGTAGATATGTTGCAAGGAGTGTATCAATTTACTCACGAGGGTTCTGTTGCAGAGGCCGCCGAAAACGAGGTGATGTCACATGTCATAGTGAATGAAACGGAACGAAGAACTTTGATGTCTTGATTGTTTGTGTATTAGTGGACGGGACAGTGTTCTCAACATTGTGTCTGCATAACGCCTTCTTGTATCGAAACCACGAACATACCTAGTACAAAGCTTGTAAAGATTGTACATAGTATTACTAAATAGATTTATATCTAATTGCTGCAAAAGGCCAACCGATTCGTCTACTTAATAGATCTTGCGCTGGATGGTAAATGGATACTTAGCTGCTTTTTATAAGTTTGCAGGATGGTTTCCATTCAAATTCATTTTTGTGCATGAATTTGTACTACAAACCGAGGCATAATTTGGTTAAATATCAAACTGTCTATTATATTGGTTTTTTTTACAAAATTTTAGCTGTCCAATAATTTTTATTATTTGGCATTCGGCTTTGCCTACGCAGTTTGCATTGTAACAAAGTAATGATTATTAAAAAATTGTTGGGCTGTCATTAGTTATCAGAAGAAAGAAGAGCATTATAAAAAATTCGATCAATTTCCTGGTTTGAATCAAATATTTGTAAATTAGGAAAACAGGCGTGAGCAGCTATAGATGACATTACAGTTGGACAGATGAGTTGTGTGAGATAAAACTTCTATTCAGTTATTTCCAGAAGTAATCAACTAAAGTTTTTTCTATACTTTTGACTTTGCTTATTCAAAAACCTGGTAGCTATCGTCTAATTCGACCTAAATAGGTGTAACTATGTGTTGTAGTGTGCTTGCTAGAATCGGCTATTTTGCTCATCATTGAGTGACTTCTCTACTGTGTTGATAGAGATGCTGTCTGTTGAGCATCTCTATTCAATTAGGTTGTACTTAACGCCACATGTTAAAAAGCGATTCAAAGACTAAACTGTTTTATAAGATGTACTTACAGTCCTTTATTTTTTGTTTTGACACATGCTTACAGCTATGTTGGTTAAGTCTTTAACTCGAGGAAAAGACCAAGACTATAAGAAATTGCTTGGTTTTTAAAAGTACAGAACACTATGACTAGAAGACCAATTCTGGGACCAACTGTAAAATTATCTGTGTGCCTTGCCAGAAAATCAAATATTTGCACTAATTAAGTTGTTTGAAACTGTAGAACAGCCGACGCCGTAAGGCATAAGGCAATAGACAAAGAAGAAGAAGAAGAAACTGTAGAACAACTTCATTAATATATTACTTTTACCATATCATTAACAGTTCCTGTATTACATTACAATGTTTAAGGTGTGTGCATTTGTATTTACCTGCTTATTAAATCGCGATCTGATTAGGACTTGGCAGGTTCCTTTCCTATCTGGTCATTTGTAAAGTAAGAAATGGAAATCAGTTGATCCCTATAAGAAGATACGACTTCATCAGTAATCATAGGGGAGAAATGGGGGCAGTATTAGTGAGTAAATGCTACTTGCTGCAATCTTTTGTTTTTGGGGAAATTGATGTAGATGTTTGCAGCTCTGTGGAAAAGTGATAATTGAACATCTAGCTGTTGTTGAGATGTCATTAGCAGTTGAGAAAAATTATGGGCGCGTGTCCTTGTTAACAAAAATAGGTTAATCATTTAAGTAGCAAATACTGTGCAAGATTACGCACAAAAAAATTTTGAATTTATACATGTACAACTTGAATGTTTTTTTTGTATCGGTTTGAAATAACAACAAAGTTTTACCACTTAGATGCCGTTTTTATCCACGTTTCTTTAACATAAATTATGTTGTCAGTTATTTTAGCTGATTACATTTTTTGTCTTTATTTTTTTTAAACAATAAATTAATATGATTGTTATTGAAGCCCCAGTAAATTGCGCAGTTGAGCCGCTGATGCCTAGCGGGTGGGCCTACTCAGTGACTAAAAATAATTGATTACCTGTGTTCACTCGAACAAGGGGTAGTAATGGCGGTTGTCGAAGGTGCGGTGCTGGCTACATCGTCTTGCATTATAAATGGTGTGATGACCAGGCAGAGAGGGTAAACATATGAGATCCTCAACCTTCTCAGTTTGCAGATCATGCAGGGTATTTGAGCCATACCATTATGATTGTTCTTTGTTTATCACATTTATTTGCCAGTGTCCATTTTGCTTGCATTCACTTATTCACACCCCCCTCCCCCCCTTCATTGTGTATTTTTGTCACTGTGCTTTATTGGTATTTTTACCTTTTTAGTCTGTTATAATTGATCATCTTGATAAATTATTCAACAACTGACTGACGACAGCCTTTAGCGTAGTTTACATTTTTGACTCTTTGTAAACTACTCAGAATTACCAATTGAAACTCAATTGTTGTACAGATTTTACATCAACTTTTTTTATCCCACTTTGGATGTCATCTCCACCCATAAGTAAAGTATGCGAGATACAGCGATGTATGACAATGATCTTCTATGAGAACCTTTTACGTATGAGCAAATTTTGACGACCATAAATGCTTATTTTTGGTTTTAGTGTTACAACACATCCAAATTTGGGTGTCCGAAGTCTATGTTAATAGCAAGGAACAAGATATTGGTTAGTTGATTTCAACTACCACTTTAATTTAAGGAAGATCCTTCTACTACATCTTTAAACATGTAGTTAAATCACCATGTCCACTTTCAGGTTTATAATATGAAGATTAGTTATTAATTTGAAACTAACAGGCATCTGATCACATCATGTTGAAGAAATATGGCAGAAGCCGTAGCTAATGAACCGATCTTACTTTACAAATGACCTTTGCACATTTGCCCAGCAGTTGACACTTGCCTTCCCGAGTTAGTCGATAATTAATTCCTCATCATGACACTTCTACTGCCATTTTGTCGATAATATGAGTATTCCGATCGAGCGAATGCAGTTTTGCACAAGTTTGCAACCGAATCTCTGCAGCTCCTCAGGGAAGATGTGGTGGGCGTTTTGGTTTCGTTTAGTTTTATTTCTACATCACGGCAGAATGCAGTTTGTTGTGCGTTAGAGCTGAGGTGCCCAATTGAAGCTCTCTTGATACTCGAGGCTTTGGCTATTTATGTGATAGCAGTACTCTGTTGTGAGATCATCCTATTGCTCGTGATTTTCTAGAGAGCTTTAGTCATGCATCCTGCTCTGGCATGACAAAATGCATTGCTAACAATACTATAATTTGTAAGCATAAGCTTATTTGTAGGGCTCCAGTTAATTAGTTAGTCTTCCGAACTTCTCCTACGAGCCAACTTAGACAATAGAAAATGCATATCAGAAGCGTACTTTGTTGCAGGTTGAAGATGATCATGACTGCAGAATAGAGATTAATGTTTGGTTCTCGCAGCAATAAAATTTATTTGATGATATAAAAGACTGACTTTACAAGGAGAGTAAATTGTCACTAATTTGCAATGAAAAGACGCGATAGCAGCTTTGGTGCGATGGTTGCTTTGCTTTGAAGAGCGTGTTTGGGCCAAGAAGGAATATAGAGGCCTATATTGATGTATCGTGTTGGAGAAGTCTATCGGTTGTTGCATTATTAAGTTGTTGTGCGGCTAGGGTGGCTGAAGAATGTGTAGTTACCTGAGAGAGTTTAGAATTCTAAGATATATTTATGTGCCCATGAGGATGTAAGGTAAATTATAGATTATATTGATGATATTTGAGAATGTGCTCAACGTCTTGTGAGTTATGGTGCGGTTAGAGAAATGAACTCGCTTCATGTGACTTAGGGAGCAGCTGTTCGAGTTATTTTTATAGAAAATCGGTCTAACCGCACCATATGACCTTTTATTCAATGGTGTTAATATTTTGTTCTACTATATCAAAGGAAATAAATGACTTCTATGAGAGATTTGGTGTTTTTTTTTAACAATTGATTGACATGACCTCTTATATTCTAGTCATATGTGTGTATGTGCTCAAGAATTTTTTGTTATATTTACAAAAGCAAACTGGATTTGTAATTTTAGTTTGAGTTTGTAAATTGGCTATGAAAGGAAAAAAGTTCTTGCAGGGGCAACTTAAAAAATAATGAGGCTGCAATGGACAGTGCAGTAATTTTTTTTTGGGAACAGGCCTTTTGAGATTGTTGAGATGTGTTGGTAGTGGCATAGTAAAAATGGAGATGTCGGGAGATTTCAGATGGCAAAGCTTAACGGCATTCCATTATTATTGGTGATGGGTGTTGATTTCACCATTATGATTGCAAAATCAAATAGATGAGCACAGTTTGGAAATAAAATTGTTCCCTGATACCAAAGGTCAAGATTGTTCTAGGAAAAATAATCCCCTATCATCAAACGGAAACGCGTTCAATGAAATCATTTCGAGATGTATTCATTTAGTTGACGCCATAGTAAAACATGGTTTCCTGTTTTTATCACTCTTCTATATGGTTTGCACCATGTGACATTTTTGCTCCTTGTCTAAAATTTGATATGCAGAGCGAATGTCTTGGCTCATAAATGGCAGTTCTGAAGTAGGTGATGTCAAAAGAAAGATTTGTTTGGACCCTGCTTAGTATGTAGGTTTTGTAAGTAAAAAAATATTCCGCTTCTATTATGGCCCAAAATTGAAGTTTTAGGCTTTGAACTGGAGATTTTTCCAAGATAATTTTTCACAATTGTCACACAAGTACACAAACCACAAGGGGGAAAAACAGTTTTAATAATTGCATTGCTAGTTCTACAACGAATGACGTCCGCAACACTTCAATCGGTTATTACTGGAAGTAAATGGTAATAAGGCAACCGAATGTGAAAAATTCGTTGGGTAATTTCACTAATTATTCATGCCCATCAGAAGATGGACAGGAGACGAATAGAAACAAATGATTAGAAGACACTGAGACAGTTTAAATGCAACAGATATCAGTGGAAGATGAAATACTTCCACGTTTTCATATAGGTCCACTTTTTCTAAAAAACCACAGGAGAAATAAAAGAAAAAATGAAATCAGGGCAAGGCTGGCTACCAAGTCAACTCTATAATTGAACTGACAGCTCTATCCAAGAATTTCGAAGCTATTAGTAACTGGACAACAATAATGTATCAATCAAACTTTAATATGATGTCAGGATGCATCCTTCAAAGAAATATTTTCAAGTTGTGGTAGATTTCTGCAACAATTTGGTTCTATTCTTTCTTTAATGTGATGTAAGACAATGTGGTGCATTGTTCTTAGTTTGGTATGGCTCTCAACTCATGTTCCTTGATTCTCTGTTCCTAAACGTTTTAGTTATAACTTTTACTATATAGATAGGTGAGTTGTCATAAAAAATGAAATAGATGAATTCCAAATGAATATGGGCAACGTTAAAGTGTACAAAGTTTCTTCGTGAGCTTTGATGCTCATCAATCTACAGTTAGGGGACCAACGTCCCCCACTATGTAGATAAAGGACCTTTCCGTTTTTCTGTCTTCTCTTAAGTTTATAATCAGAACAGCACAGTTCTGTAAGTACTGTTCATCATCTACTTGCCACAACTATGAGGTTGACCCAAAATTTCTGCACTATTAACGGAAAATTTGGTTTTCAGGCAATTTTTATTGATTTTTTTATGTTTATAGTGCAGTAGCAAGTTGCATGTTTGGCCTTCAGTTGGTTTTTGACAAAATCGAACTCCAGGTTTTGAAGGAAGCAGGGACTTTCGTCAAGAGATACTGCTAAAAAAATCTATGGTACTGAAGACAAAGGCAGTGTCCGGTACTCTACTACTTCCAGATGGTACAAGCGCTGCGATTCCGGCGACATGAGTCTCAATGATCAGTCTTGTCCTGGTCGACCGTTAAACAATGGCAATGAAGACTTGCTTGAAACGTTGGAAGATGAGCCTCAGCGTGCACTCCAGATTTGGGATCAGTTCTTGGAGTTGGTAAACTAACGGTTTATTCAACATCTTGACTTTGTACACAAGAAGCCCCAACAGCTTCTGCATGACCTCACTGAACCCCAAAAGAGTCTAAATTTGCTGTTCTTCAATTCAAAGCCATCTGAGTGGTACTTTGACCAGATCCATGGCAAAAGATTGTAGAAAATGATTGCCTGTATTTCGAAGAATAGTTTTTATTGTTTTTAAACAACTTCAATCATAAAAATCAGTTCTTTTGCGAAACTTTTGGGACAACCTAGTGCATTTGGTAGTGTGCTTTATCATTCAATAGAATATTCTCCCATGTTATTGGGCGTAGTTTTACTATTGTAACACTTCTTGGACAATAATATAACCACTTATATTATACTATGTACTGTTTGCATATATAGTCTCACAATTTAACATTGCACGCCATAGGCTTTGATGGTTCTGATTTGTTAATAATTTTAGCTTATTATTGTACCATAATCTCGTATCTGGAACTTGTCTGAAGTTCCACAAACAAAATGATCAAATCTATGGATACTAATAATCATGCTTTGTTCAATATCACTAAAATCCTGGAATATGTTCATAGTAACAGTTGTAGTTGTTACACATATTAACATTACATTTGAATCTTTGAGTTAAATTGTTAACTCAATTTCCATAGCTTTCTCTAAACGTCGTAATATTGCAGAGCATACTGGGATAAACTGAATTTTGGACAAATTTACATCACTATACAGCCTAGTACCTTATGCTCATAAGATAGTTTTGGACAATGCAAAGCTTTTGAAAGTGAGTTTTTAGATAGTGTAACCCTGTTATGGAATGATGGCCAGTTTTTGACCTTATTGGGCTTCCTTTTCTGTGTTGTCTTTTCCGTGTGAACTTCTTAGAGTATTTTCTAACCGAAGATGCCGGGTTGTCACGTCAATGATGTAGTGAAGAATAGTATCACTGTACTCTTTTCTTTATTCGTTCCTATATTCTACTAGTTGTCCTAATTCTCTTTTTGAAGTCGTTACACCACAAATTGTTTCATTATTTTTTCTGATTTTCTTTTTTATCCTCATCTATTTCCTCAACTTTTCGTTTCATTCCCCTTCTCCCCCACAAGTTTGAAACTAGAGGGGTTGATTATTATGGAAAAATACCAACCAGTGCATCGTCGTCTTTAGCAATTATTTGCCATACCAATTTATTTAGTTCGGTTCTCACAATTTTACACTGTTATTATTTAACAATAGTTTGTACCAAGAGTTCAAAGAGATCATGGGCTAGCTTCTTCCGACAGTATTTTGATACAGTCCTTTTCGTAGATTTGTTTCTTCTTAAACCTTACACCAAGCGATTTTTTGCTTGGTCATATAGCATTTTTGATAGATCCTATTGAATCTTGTGTATGGCGAAGTCATCTTAAAGTTCCTTAGATACTAAAGGAACGAAACAAATTTAAGTTGAAAATTGGAACGAGGTATTGCTGAAAAGTTCTTTTGGATACCCCTGGCCGTGTAATGTGCTTCTAAAGATGCCAATTGAATCACTATTTTGATATTCTACTCAACTGTATTTACAATGTGATGAAATTGCATTTCAGACTGTATACCAAGCAAATTGCAAATGCATGTAACTGCAGTTGGGAAAAAATGAAAAATCCTTATGCGATTTTGTTAGGCGAAACTCATAGGCTACTACAGTCCCCTTCTTCATTTTCACATAGAAATGAGTGAACGTGCTAATGGTGAACGACAAATTAGTGGTATGATTATATGAATGTTTGAACGAATATTTGGGACGTCTAAAACTTTATGAATCTTCCAGAGCAAGATTTGATTTTATATTGAATGAATATACAGCATACACATATATTAGATGATAATTTCTTCTCATAACACTCAGAATATGTCGGACAAAATTTTCGCTGATCCGTTAAAAGCATCAAAGACGGATGACAATTTATCACCTTGCTAGAATATTTGCTATTGTATTTCCCAAATCTATACCGCTGGAAATGATCACCGAGGTCTTTAAGATTATATAAATTTATCTGAGAAATAGGGAATTGATTTTTTATGAACCAAGTGGGACTTTTCCTTGAATTTAACGAAATCCAACAGAAGCAGTCTAAGCTTGTATCTATCCGTCTTCCTTTAAATAAAACTTCAACTTTTGTTCTTTTCCACGCTGAAGATTGTTATAGTTTTTCTACCAAAATTAGCTATTGCAAAAAGTGATCCAAAAGAAACCTTAATATGATCACTCTCACCTAAATAGCAAGATAAGAGAAAAGGAAGTTAAGTCTTTTGGACGATCTCAAAATTGGAAGTGATGCCTGGAACTTCAGTTGATACTTTCTTGAAATTCATCTCGTTCTACCTTCCAAGAAGTTGCTTGAAGCTATTTGTCATTGGAGGCGCTGTGCTTGGTATCGAAAATACAGGGTCCCAAAGTTCTTAATATCTATGGAAGATGTTGAAATGTCTGCCATATTTATTAAGATATGCCTAAATATGCTTCTTCATATTGCCCAATACTTTGTAAGATGTCAGATGAGGTCTATCAAAGTCTGGAAGAGTTGGGTCTGGTGAACGAGTATGTCAAGCGATTTACAGTTGTTTAACAAAGTCCATTGATGTGCTATACACATATCGTATATGATATACTACACTCCAACAGTGACAGTGAATGTTTTTCCATAAATGTATGGGGATTTTTGCTGCTCCATAGATAAGTGATCTGGTTCTTTACGTATCTCAAGAGATGGAACTATGCCGCATCCGTGGAGAAGGTTACTCAGAATTTCTCACTTTTACTAAAAATGGAGCCTTGAAATTAAGTATAATGCTTGACATGGGATATATGGTCATGTGGAACATCTGACCGAATCAGCTCTTCAACATTACCTCTAGCGTCTTGCTATGTGCTTACCAACTTTTGTCCTTCTGAAATTCTGTCACGCTTTTTTACTAACAAATAACAGAATATATCCAAAAACTGGTAAATAGGAAACTTTTCATCTTAATTTTTTTCGTGGGGGTATCTCAAAATATCATTAGCACGGGTTTTGTTGTATACATTATGATTTTTCAATTGCAGTGATGAGTTGAATTGTGTCAATCTTGTTGGGATCAGTAATGTTAAGCACCAAGACTTTATTTGTTTTACTGTGGAGATGGCGAGATCAATTCAAATTTCAAAATTTCTGCCTATGTCTAAAGAACTGGTTTTGTTGACGCTGTGGTCATATGCCTTAAAAAATTACAGAAAGAATTATAAGTTGCAACTATGCAACTCTCAGTTGAGAACTAGCAAATTTTTATTTTCCTTTGTTCAGCTTACTTTAAGGTTGCACTCAAAGATCAGTTGAAGGTTTCGAAAAGGCTAGAAAAATCAACTTCAGCGCGGCTGGCGCGCCACCCCCACCACCGCCAAATCGAGCGAAGCGGAGCCAGACTGCGGCGAGCAAACGCTTTCAGCCTGTCGGGCAGGCAACACGTGCGTCGCCGGTTTCGCTTCGCTGCTGCAATCTCGCGCACGGGCGGCTTCGCTGCAGTCTCGCATGCAGGTGCAGCTCGAGTTGAACGGCCCCTTCTCCGAGTCGCACCCACCTCCGCGCCCTGGGTCTGGCAGACCAGGTGAGTCCCGAGACCGCGAGGTCTTTTCCTTGGAGCGCTAAATGGCGTTAGGAGCTACCGCCAAACATTTTTTGACTCGACTCTTTTTCAACTTTTTGACCTTTCGCTAGCATCGCGAAAAAGCGAGCTGCAGTCATGAATAAAAAAAGCGTCTGCGGAGAGCCTTCTCTTTTTAAGGTTGATGTGGGTCGGGTGGGAGTGTTGACGAAGGTAATTGGGCTGTGACCAAAAATTGTCTCTTTCGACGTAACTTAGAAATAAGCCAAATTACAAATTTTGTAAAATTGGCAAAAAAATTCTGTAGTCTAATATCGTTGAAAGTTGCATAATACGCCCCTGTTGCTTCTAGAAAAATTTCTGCAACTCTACTCTGGCTTGAATAAGCGTTTATTTGAAATTGTTAATATTAAGTAAAGAAAAGTCGTTTGGTGTAAGTTTTGAAGTTTATTCGTTCTACGAGGTCTGTATTCAATAATAAGACAATTGAACAAACATTTCTCATATATCATAAAGTATCGGATGGTTAAAAAAGCCGTTAGAATGATGAAAAGTTAATTTTTTCCAAAAATAAAGTGTAAAATCTTGGACAAGGTTTGTTTGGCGCAACTTTTAATTGAAACCTTCTCTTTTCTTTTTATACTGATGCGTTCTTCTGCATCTACTTGTATTTGTGATCTGGTATCATGATACCTACCCTTCATTGACTTTATCAGTTAAAAAATCGGATATTAATTTATAGGTTCTTCTACTTCAACTTTTTCTTTATATATGACTTTTTGGCCGAGTTTTTAAAAAATTATTGGCCGAGTTACATCAACAAGTACTGTTTTCAGGTTTGGCTATCTTTTGATCACGATGTTCAAATTTGCGTAACTTTTGTTCCAAAAAAATTCTTATGTTGACCTTTTTTGATATTTGTTGCCAATTCACCCAGTATTTTTGCTACAAAATGCGACTGCTGCGGTCAAAATCCAAGATTTTAGAGAAAATCTCCAAAACTTTTCCTTAATTTTCGTAATTTTTGGGTCATAAGTGTTTGGAAGCAAGAGGACAGGAGTGCCTTGGTTAGTAACAGTTTTGGACAAAAAGCTCTGCTTGTTCTAAATTGCCCTAGCTGCACTTCACTACTATTCTTGACAAGTTTGGGAACTACTGGATGTAAGCCTTCAACTTTATTTTAATATCCATTTACCTCGTTGTTCTAAGCTAACACTGACCTTGGTATGTGAGCAAAGCCGGTGAAGTTACCAATCAGGCGTGCTGCAGCATCGAGTGAGATTTTTTCTCATACACCAAGAGCACCAAAGTCTATATTGATGATTTTTGGGGATGATGGTGTTTGTGTCGATAGAAAACTGTAAGATTGGTTCATGCTCAATAATTCTTTTGGTATTTATCGCCAGTAATGATTAAGGAGCAGGACCTTTATTTCAGAGATTGTGATATGTCACATTGTTAAAAGTGTTTCTTCAAGATAAATGTGAAGGTAAAGATTATTTTACCCTATGCTGTATTTGAATGTCTTTTTCACAGCCCCGTTTATTAGAAAAGAAAGACAGTGAGGAGCAAAATGAAGAAAAGGTTTTATGGAAGATAATCACACTGTTTGTAGTTAGATGTACATTGTCATAGAAAAAAATTGAATAGTTTGAAGTGTCCGTAACAAAACCAATCTTTTGATAGTGTCGCCTGTCTTTCAATCGATATCTCGTAGTTGAAAAAATCGAAGAGCATACCTTTTTGAGGAATGAAGTCCAAAACCAAACCTTCTAAAAGGTTTTTCTCAAATCTTCTGAAAGTTTGTTCTAAAACGCCAATTAACCACCGAAAATCAATTTGGATTCTCATTTAGTTGGCTTAATAGGCTCACTATTTTTTACATCTTAAAGTTTTTCTTATACGATGAAATTGGTAGGACTAAAACTGACTGAGGAGAGTCATCTTAAGGACAACGGAACACTGTTGGATCTGTTTTAGATAGGTTTTTTGCCTTTTTAAATCTTTGTTCAGTGCGTTATATTTGACAGTTAAAGCTCCATTGGTTATTAGTTGCCGACGCCAAGTTTTTCGAAAACGTTGGTGATGTTGCCAAATTGTGGAAGTGTCCGTGACTATTGAAAGGTTTGCAATTGGTTCTCAGAATGTCTTTCTATTCACTTTTTTGTTTTGTTACGTCATCGTTATTGATGAATCATTTTAGAAGTCTATTATTTTGAGGAAAAGTATTACCATAGCTCCAAACTTGTGACATGTCTAAACCAAAAGGATTCACCTTTAGATGCGTATGTTTATTAATAAAAAAATATTGCCGTCTAAATCACAATATTTAGCTTCTACAGTTAAATTGTCGTCTTTAAAAAAGTTCCAAAACAATTGAACTCAAAGAAGATGGAAAAAACAAATCAATAACTAAAATCACACTTCTATAAAATCTCCGGTTTTGTGTATTTTTAAGGAGCAGTCAAGTTGAGGTCCGATAATTGTGTAGAGAAATTTTGGAAATTGTGCAGAATTTGTTCAGAATTTGTTCTCTTACTTTTTATTTCTTCTTCATCTATCTATTTATGTAATTTATTAAAACAGCAGTGCAACTGTTTTTAAATTTGCCCGACTCTTTATTATGCTTTGTAGCGGTCAAACGATGTTACCACTTTTTCTCTACTCATGGAAATTTCGGGAAAACTATTTCGACTTTAGCCGCCATTTTTGTAAGATGGTGGCTGCGTAAACTCTGAAGTTTAGATAAATTTTTTCATACTTTGGCTAATGCCCTTTTTGTAGATATTTTTTCAAATTCTTTCACTTTTAAAAACTCAATGGCGACTGATTTTCCTCATTGTTGAAGTAACCAATACAAAAACAAAAAATGCCAATTTGTTCCTCTACTGATTACTTCTGGAAAATTAGTCCTAATTTCGGCCGCGACCTTGAAACAAAATTGCGCCCACACAAACTCGGAAATTAAAGGAAGTCCCGCTGGGACAAAATGCTATTCCTAAACCTTTATTACCAATTCCCCCAGTATTTTTGCTACAAAATTTGTATATTTTGGTCCATCGTTTTTTAGAAGCAAGGGGATAGGAATTCCTTGATTAGACGCAGATTTGAACAAAAAGCTGGGCGTAACCTTTCAAATTTTCCCTAATATCCCTTCATCTTGTGGTTCTAAGCTAACGTGGCCCTGGTAATTAAGCAAAGTCGGTGAAGTTTCAAATCAGGCATGTTGAACCATTGGGTGAGAGTTTTCCTCATAAACCAAGAGCACCAAAGACCGAACTGGTAATTCTTGGAGATGGTGACGTTTGTGGCAAAAAATTGTTAGGCTGGTTCGTGCGCAACAATTCTTTTGGTGTTTAACTTCAGTGGAGGATATTAGATGATCAAGGAGCAGGACCTTTACTTCAATTATTTTTGTTGGGACTACTTTTTCAAGATATGCCCAATGAACAAAATAAAGATTATTTTCATTCTTCAGCTTCCTATGCTATATTTGAATATTTTCCCATATTCCCTTCATCAGACAATTGGGGAAAAGGAGGAAAGAGTGAGGACTTAGATGAAGAACAAGTCACATTGTTCATGGTTAGATATATTTCTCATAGAGAAAAATTAAAAATTTGGAAGTATCAGTAACAAGATCAAACTATGGTAGAAGAGCAGGCCGTTTTAAAGAACGAAGTCCAAAATCAAAGCTTCTCAAGTTTTTCTCGTATGTTCTTAAAGTTTGTTCTAAAACTCTTTAGAAACTGGTGAGTGATGACGTAACCAGACTAAAACTTTAGTTAACCAGCGGAAATTAATTTGAAATCTTTTTTAGTTGTTTATTTGAGAAAAGTACGTTTTACCATTTTTTGTATCTTGAAGATTTTTTAATACAGTGAAATTGCTAGAACTAAAACTGACTAAGGGGAATCTTCTATAGATATAAATCTTCTATAGCGGTTCCTTACTTTGAAGCTTTCTTAAGGATAGCGGAATACTACTGGACTTATTTTAGACAGATTTTTCTTTTTGATCCTTCTTCAGTGATATTTGACAGCTAAAGCTCGATTGGTTAGATGATAGTCATGTGGTATTTTGATTTTGGTTACTGGTTGCCAACAGCAAGTTTATGAAGGCTTTAGCTATGCTTATGTTAAGTGCTCTGTCGAACTATAGAAGTATCTGTGTAATGAAAAGTTTACCAGTGCTCTTTCATGATTGAAATCGTATATAAAATCTTTTATGTATTTTGAAAAAGCAAATAGCATCCCCCTTTTTATTTCTTTTTCTAATTTTAAAATTGAAAACGTCGCTGTGTTTTCCTGTATATGGAGACCATGGGAAAACCATTTTAGGCTTGATCACCATCTCGAAATAAATTGGCGGCCACATACATACTGAAATTCAAATAATTTTTCTCAGCCCCAGGAAGTCGGAAACGCACGAAAAACGGCAACTTTTATCTTGACCAAAGTCTTTTTGTAGATATTTTGTTCAAGTCCTTCAGCCTTTTAAAAACAAAATGGCAGCTGACTTTTCCGATTTGTGTGTTCCGCATCGCCTAGACGAAGTAACCAATGTAAAAACAGAACACGCCAATTTGTTCCTCACCTGATGACTTTTGGAAAACTATGCCTGATTTGGACCGCCATCTTCAATTAAAATGGCGACCATGCAGACACGAAAATAAAATACCTTTTTCCTTGACGCTCAAAAGTCTGGGAGACAAACAAAGAACGACTTATTGCTTAGCTAAAGTTTTTTGTTGGGCTTTTTCAAACTCAAAAATTTAACAAAATTAAATTTATCTGTAGAATAAAACCCAAATATGAAATAATTTTTCAAAATTGTTGTTCTTTCAATTATTTGGAGGAGAAGGAGGTGAGAAAAAAGTAGGGAATTTGCTTCTAGTTGATTATTAGTAGGACGACATCTGGATGTTTTTTAATGCGGTAGTTTGCTGGTATTTTCAAATCACTAGTTTTCTTGGCTAACCCTGTATATTGTATATGCAGTACATTACTATCTGAGCCTTATTGAATTTTTTTTAGTTTTTTAGGATTATTAAGAACATTGCCGGTATAAGAAAAAATTATTGCTTCCTCTCGAATCCAAAGCTACTTATGATTAGGATAATTAGATGTTTCTACGTGGGCGAATCAAATATCAACCGGAATTTCTTTTTAACGCACCGTGAAGCACACTGGAAGGGGCGCGGAATCTGATCGTTATAGAAAGAAATGCTCAAAGGAGCTTTTTCTGTAGGATGCCTCGTACTTACCTTTTTAGGCCAGTATCACGATGTCAGAGCAAGGGGTATCCTCATTCTTTCATAACGGATTATTATTAAGTTTCTCATGTCAGAAGAAGTAAAGGCAGAATAAAATCAGAAATTTTGTGAAGGTAAAGCATGGTGTAGCGACAACACCCTTCAGAAGACTTAAGTTTTGAGAGGACTAGAAGCAGTTGGAAATACATCGAAATGCGAATATTCGCATTGTTCACCGCCTTCTCGAGGATAACTGCTGATTGGTGGTTGCTTCCCCGAGACATTACCCTGCTCCACGATAACGCAACAAATGATGAATGAGGATTTTTTCTGGACCATGTCTAGAGTTTGTTTGGACCACTAAAAGAAGCACTTGGAGGATAGAGATTCTGATCAAAGAACAAACTACCTGTTAAAAGGTTAGAAGATGACGTAGAAAAATAACTTTTTGTGTTTTTCTGGTGCTTCAATAAATAAAAAACAGAAATTTCGGTTTATATTTGATTCACCCCCGTAACAAACCAACCGGCTAAAAGCTGCATTTGCACACCCTCGGCCCAAATTTGTTATACGATATCGACAAGTTTATCATCAAAGTAAGTGTAAATTGATGCTTTCAGTTTTGTAATGGTGTTTGCTTTGTTATTAGCTGGTAGTGATAGCACTTTGCCTAATTAACTTTGTAAATGGTACACAGACAAGGTGCTCATTTTAAACTGCATTTCTAATTATACAATATATGGAACTATCAAGTACTACAAAAATTTGCCTGGTGTAGGGAGCTACAGTTTTTTTGTAAAATATTTACGCCTCAAGACTATTATTGAGAAAGGAACAATATGCGCTAGGAACGAAAGTTATTTTTTGTTATACACTGTCTGATCAAAAGTATCCGAATACCGGATCGAATTTCTCATGAGACTTACTTTATGGTGCAATTAATACGGAGTGGGTCCACTCTTTGTCTCTGACAGCCCTAAATTTAGGGAGGAAACTTTTAATCAGGGAAATGACAGCTCATTTTTTCTTGAAGATTTGGGGTTTGGAGCGAAGTTGGCGCTTTAATTTATCTTAAAGGTATTCCTTGGGGTTCAAGTCGGGGCCCAGGAGGAAAAATCCTCAAATGATTTTTTCACAGGCTCTGCTTTATGACAGGGAACACTGTCGTGTTAGTACATGCAATCGCCATCACCGAATTTTTATCGTCGTTAAAATAAAAGTGACCAAAATCTCTGTGGCCTTCCATGTTCCACTTCGTTCTTCAGACATTCGCCGTATCTAAATTCTTTCATCAAATTACTACGTGGTATAACGTGATTCGTCTCTCAAAATCACACGATTGTAGCGTAGCTATTTATAACTGTAGGCAGAGCTTGGCTTTACAACAGAAATGGTCGGCTTGTGAGCGGCTGCTCAATTCTCGATGTACAGTCATGGTGATAGCTGAACTACTGGGTAATTTTTTCACAAGATGATCGGCGGTTTTTCCAAACGAAGTTCTTCAATATACACACGACTATCCTTGGTTTTATCGATGTGCTTTTCCATTCTACTCTAACGACTTAGCATTGAGCAACCCATAGTTTCGCCTTCCTCTTACACTCGTAGATCGGGTCAGTTTACGAGTTAGAGATAAGTGTCTGATAGTATAGTATATTGGAAGGTCTAAAATGTCTGCATAAGTGATTAGTCACTGATGATATAATCAAAATTTGGTTAAAGATTTTCAGCGCAACTAACAATGTTCTGAATTATGACTAAGTGACTGAGACCCGTTAGAAAGCTGCGTTGAGCGATGTTCAAAGATAACTGAGTCAAGTAGGTATGCTGCCACTACATAATTCTGCTTGGTTCGATCAATTTCGGTACTGATTTCTGGGAAAATTGGGATCTTGAACAGCGCAAACCAAAAGTATCTAAAGAGCCTTAAATGTGCGAAATATAATGTAGTTTCTTATTTCTGACCTCACCAAGGATTACTAAATTGGTTGTAAAGATTTTCAACCTTCATCAGGTGACTGCTCTAACTACTGGACATTCTTATGCTTTTTACTTCTGCTCTTTGCTTGACTTCAAGATCACATTCTCTAAACACAGAGATGACTTACCGACTGAGAGTTAAAAGCCATGCACTATATTAACTCAGCAAAAGACTTGCATAATTAAATGGTGATCGAAGATAGCTGAATCGAGTTGGCTTGCTGTCGCTACATAATTCCGTCTGGATCAGCCAGATCCGGAGCCTTGTATAGTAAGAGCCAGTAGTGTTGAGAAGGTTTGAAACGGGCACCTCTACCCTGGGAGAAAAGAAAAAAAAATTAATATGGACTATATTGCTGCTGATGACTCTACCAAGAATCATTTAATCGTCTATAGGAGTTTTCACTCTTCATTAGCTGAATACTCTTATCTAGTGAGCACTTCTATTCCAGGGGGAAGCTGGTGAGTCAAGTCTCTGCTGAAATGGGTAGCATGTAATATGAGTCCTTTTCTTGATCTCACCAAGGATCATTCAATTTGTGGTAGAAGTTTCAAAGATTTACCAGTTGAGTGCTCCAGCTACTCAGTGCCAGACTTCAAGATCACAATCTCCAAGCATAGAGGTGACTTACTGACTGAGACTCCTTAAAGACCCACGCGCTACATTAATCTAGGCACTTCTGTCCTAGGAGGAAGGTAGTGAGTCAGGTCTCTGCTAAAATGAGTAGAATGCTCTATGAGCCCTTATTTTTGATCCCATCAATGATCACTCGATCGGTTGTTAAAGTTTCCGAGCTTCATCAGCTGAGTGACCAACTACTCCGGAACTTCTTGCTTGACTTCAAGATTACAACTTTTAAATATAGAGGTGACTCACTGGCTGAGACTCGTTAAAGGGCCATGCACTACATTAACTTAGCAAAAGAATTGCATAATTGAGTGGTGATCGAAGCCAATTTTGGTAATGGCTTCTGGGAAATCCGGGGAATAGTGATAGCCAAAAAATTTAATATGGGTTATTACTTCTGACCCTACCAAGGAGTTTCTAGGCTTCATCAGCTGAATATTTCAACTACTGAGAACTTTTCCCCCAGAAGGAAGGTAGTGATATGAGCCCTTATTTCTGATCACATCAAGAATCATTTAATTGGTTGTAGAAGTTTCCAAACTTTATCACTTGAGTGCTTCAATCATCGACCTTTTTTGCGCTATCGTAACACGAGAGAGTGTTTTACTCTGTTACCAACCTCCAACTCATTGAACCTTGCTGGAGAGCCATGCTCAACAAGAAGATTAATGACCGAAAATAGCCCAGGCGAGTTTTTTTGACATTTCTTTTCGAAAAAGCCAGGGCTGTGAACAATGAGAGCCAAAAGAGTTAAGAGGGCCTTAACTGGACACTTCTACTTAAGGAAGAAGATGGTGAGCCAGATTTCCGCTGACTTGCGTAAGACATAATGCAGATTATTACTTCTACAATTAACTGTAGAAGTTTTTAAACTTCATTAGCTACTAAAATTTCCTGTACTACCATAACGTGCGGGAATGCTTTACTTCCCTGTTTGTTTTCAATACCACAGTCAAATAACTTCCAAAATTAGAGATAACTATCTGACTGAAACATGTTGAGATACCGTGATCTGTGTTGACTCGCCAAGAAGATTGCATAGTCGAGTTTTGATGGAAAATAGTCGAATGTACTACGTAATTCTGCTTGGCTCGACCGCTCTTGGCAATGACTTGGTCATGGACAGTGAGAGCCAAAAGAGTTGGAAGAGGGGAGGTCCTTAATTGGGCGTCTTTCCCCTAGAAAGAAGGCAGAGAGTCAGGCTCCCGCTAAAATGTATGTGATATAATATCCATATTATTACTTCCAACCCCACCAAGGAGCATTCAGTCGTCTGCAACCGAGTTCTCCAACCAGTAGACTTCTTTGCGCTTCTGGATTTTGCCTTTACTCCTTGCTTGAGTAGGATTATAACCTCCAGCGATAAAGACGACTAACTAACTGAGACTCTCTGAAAATCCATGCGCTCTGCATTAATTCAGCAAGATTCAGTAATGCTGCATGCTGTCACTACCTAATTCCGCCTGCCTTAAACAGTGAGAGACACGTCAAGAGAGCCTCAATTGGACACCTTTAGGAGGAAGGTAGAGTTTGTTAAAATGCGTGAAATGTAATATGAGTACTTACTTTCAATTCCACTAACAATAAGGACCATTCAATTCACTATAGAAGTTTCCAAGTTTCATCATCTCCAATTACTGGACTGTCTTGTATGTCCGTAACGCATGGTTTATTCTATTTTTTGTCCGACTACAAAATCGCAATCGAGCAACCTCCAACTGGCACTCATTAGAGAGCCATGCTCTGCATCGACTCAGGAAGAAGATGCTGTTATTTTTGGGAATGACTTCCGGGAAAACCGTGACCTTAAACAGTGAGAGACAAAAGCGTTGAGAGCGCCTCGCTTGGTCTCTACTGAATTCCACGAGTTGGAATTTTGGATATTACTCCTGATTTCATCAAATATCATTCACTCGAATCTAGAAGTTTTCAAGCTTTATCAGCTGAGTGCTTCAATTACTGAACTTATGGTGTCGTAGCGCTTGTGAGTGGTTTACATTATTCCTTGTTTGACTTCGAAATCACAAAATAGCCTCCAAATATAGAGATGATTTACTGCTAAGACTCGTTAGAAAGCTAAGCCCTATATTGAGGAATATTACATATTTAAGTGGACTTCCTATTAGGACCTAATTCCGCCTGACTTGGCCGATTGCGGCAATAGCTTCCAAGAGAACCGGTGCTTTGAACAGTGAGAGTCAAAAGTGGCCAGAGAGGCTTAATTGGAGTCAAGCCTTTGTTCAAATGCGTAAAATGTAATATGGATTATTACTTTCTGATTCCACCAAGGATTATCCAATTTTTAAACTTCAAACACTCGAAAGACCTTCAAAAATAGAAAAGGCTTATTGATTGAGACTCGCCATAGAGTCATCCTTTGTCTTGACTCATCAAGAAGATTGTATAACCGCAAATAGCCGATTCAAGTGAACATGTGCCACTACATAACTCCGCCTGGCTCTGCCAGCTCAGACAAAACTTCGAGTAGTGAGAGCCAATTGTCAAGAGGAGCTCATGGACATAACCAAGAGGAAGGTAGCGAGTTAGGCCTGTTTTGAAATGATTGAAATATCACCAATGATGATTTAATCGGCCGTGGACGTTTTTCAGCTTCATCAGCTGAAGGCTTTGATTACTGGACTCTTGCGCTCCCGAAATGCCTTACTCTATTTTTTGTGCGACTTTCAAATCACACTCGAACCTCACAATTAGAGAGGATTAACTGATTAAAAATCGTTAGAGAGTCATGGTTTGCATTGCCTCGGCAAGAAGACTGCATAATCGAGTGACGACTAAAGATAACCCCGCCGCCTACATAATTTTGTTTAGCTCCATCGATTTAAGTAATAGTTTTTGGAGAAGCTGGGATCTTGAACAGTCAGACCTAAAATCTTCAAGAACTTCAATTGGACACCTGTAGGAGAAAGGTAGTGCTGAAATGCGTGGAATGTGATATGGGTTTCACTTCTGACCCCATCGAGACAAGCCCAATCAATAGAAGTTTCCAAGCTTTTTTTCTTCTTTTTGACTTTGGTAAGCTACTAGCTTGTTTATTTACCTCTTTTCCAAGCTTCATCGGCAAAATTTTTCAATCATTGGACTTTATTGTACTGCCGCAAGGCGTGAGAGTTGTTTCACCCTATTACTTATTCAACTTCGCAATCACAGGCGACCAACCTCCAACGACTGAATGAGGGACATTATACGGCCATGCTCTGCATTGACTGAGCAAGAAGATTGAATAGTCTAGTGATGAGCTAAGATATCCGAGTCGAGTGGTCATGCTATAATTAAATATCCGGGGAAAGCCGGGTCCTTCAACAGTGAGAGCTAAAAGTGCTAAAAGAGCCTCAATTGCAAATCTCTAAGGGAAAGGTAATTAGCCAATTGTATTTATCTATAAAATAATTTATGTTGCACTAGATCAGTTTACTTCGCTTCTGGTAACTTAACTTTCTTATGCTACTTTGCTGCGTGTTATTTGTACTCCCGGCACCTAATCTAGATCTTTCTAGCAGTACCGGATTCATCTGGTACAAACTGGAAATTTTCCGCATTGTTCTATTCTCCGCACGTGTATAAACGCCACGGGGATCCCAACGGCAGCTGACCGCATTGAAGGGATTATGTTAGTCGCGTGTGGAAATTTGTGACCTTATGTTATCTACGTTATCCTTTTATAAGAAGTTGATAACCTTATTCTAATGTCTTGAGAGATTCATTACATCATAGAACGTTACAATTGCCATTTCTGAGTATTAATTAAAGGCGGCTCCCTCCTTGTTAGAATGCTTTATAAGCTTTGCGACTGCTTTATAGCTACAGTCGTGTGGTGCAATAGGCAATAAAGGCAAAACATGCTTGTACTGAGCGTTACGGCTGTTTGCCGTGCAATAAAATGAAAACACCGGAATATTGACGTCTGTAAAACGCCAGGAGATAAGCGTCTGCTTGTTGTAAGCAAATATTTTAGTTACGTGCGCTATTTTCTTACTAGTAAATTGTTTATGAAGTAAAAATTGATGTTCTTTTATGGACAGAAGAAAGTGGAAAATATTTAATTGCCGAATAGTTACTTTTGATAACAAGGCAAAAATTTTATGTTTTTTATTTTGGGTATCCAATTAAGAATTATTTTTTTTATTATATTGTTAAATTATGATGTAGATTTTCAAACAAAATCCAAAGACTAGTAAAAAGGCGTAATAAAAATTTGTACCGGAGGAAAATGTTAAAACAACCGATCTTTTGTCCAAACCGTGCCGACAATTCGGTAGAGACACGTAAGCGAAAATCAAGTTTTCAAATGTTATAAAATTTTTTTTCATTATTAAGGCAATAATTTTTAGTAATCTCGGGAAAATGGTGGGTAAAGTGAATTTAAAAATATTTTCAATTTTTTTGACAAATAAAGAGTAGGAAGGAGAAGGCGATAAGAGCAAAAACGGAAAAAACTCTTTATTTTGGCACCGCTCTGATGGAAGTGATGTCGCTTTAAAAAAGCGCGAAATAATATTGCCATGATGTTGTGACGCGAAGAAAAGTTCCCCCTCCACCTCCTTATTTCTTGCTCTTCACCAACGTCGCACAAACCCGTTTTAGAATATCTTGTACTTCATCAAAGTTCTATGAAGGTAATACACCCGCAAAGCTGTTTTTATAAGATTTATACAGATTTTTTGTGTTACCTTGAATGTACGAATGGTGACTCCGACTTAAGAAGACTGCCTATTCGCGAAGAGTTTTGGGTGTATGGATGGTATTTAAAACCATTAAACGGACAAAGAAAGCAAATTGAATGAGGGTTAAGTTAAAAAAAATATTGACCATTTGCTGTTGCAACAGTTTTGTGCATCACAAGTTTTCTTTATGTCATTGGTGACGTTTGTCCAAAGAGATTGGATAACTTGAAGTTTTAAACTTTTCTTTGTCTCAGGATAGGAAATGTGTGATCTAAATTATAATTTGAGAGAAATATTTTTAAAAGTATAAGATTCATTAGGATCAGTGCATGAAGACACGAAGAAGTTATGGTTTTGAAGAAGAACTGAACTACAATGCCAACGACGCCTACAACGTGCAGTTTGTTTACTTCAAAGTATGCCGAAATAACTCTCTACACCAACAGATACAGTGGACATTAGTTTACCAACTCAAGAGCAGATAATTCAAAATTCCACTTCATCTTTGCTGAAGTTCAGGAAATACTTAAATCGATACTATCTCTGACAAGGTTTTTGATGAGATGATTGCAGGGTCAGATTTGCACTTATCAGAGCTACACCAATGGATACCTTTAGAAATGTTATCCAAACTCGGCGGAATTATCTGGAAGCTTTTAGGAAATGTCTGAGATGCAAAAAATAAAGAAGTTATGACAATTCCTTTGTTGTCACAGCTTTTCTTGATTAATATCTTTCTAGAGTTGTTGATGTCAGTAGACCAAGAAAAAAATGCAGGCATGTCGAGTACATATTCGGTGTCTGGATGGTCAAGCCACTAATTTGTTTCAACGGCTCGAATTCTCTAATTTGGATCTTTAGGACCTTGCATGTTATTCTCTTTTTTGAGGAGCTGATTTTCCAATCCATTCAAGAACTTTTTAACTTCTGTTGCCCCTGGGTTTAAGACTTCAGATATAATTTTTAAGGGGTCAGATGCAGACATGCAATATTTGAGAAATAAAGGTCTTCAGGTCGATGTATATCTTAATTCTTTCAAAACTGTAAAATTGCACTTATTTAACGATTGGTTCTGAAATTTCTACATTGCCTCCTAATTAGAACAATGGCAATACACAATGCTTGAAATTGCAGTATCTTCTTTCGTTTCATCAGTTGCAACAGAGTCTGACTGACGTTGACTTCGTCAGCTAGGTTGAGAGTTCTTAAGACTCAGCCCCACCATGGGCAAGAGGGGCCGCCTTAAGCGTTCGAAGATTGATTCCCCTGCAAGGTGGCACGGAGGTTACTCAAACTGGTGAACAGTTGGATAGCGAGCACGCACTAGAGGATAAATACTCAGACGGTTGTCATATTAACATAGCGGTAGAAGATGGCGTTTTACACAAGCTAGAGATCTCTAAAGATTGTCCTGTGTGCCTGGTTCTGCATTATCCGAAAGTTCTCCATGCGACGTTTTGTTGCATATTTTCATAAGGATCAGATGTCTTGTTGCGAAAAGACAGCCGGTTCCTAAAATAAAGTAACGGGCCTGTCAAGTTGCCTTCGCCTTGCCAACCGTCTGTTCCCCTATGTGGGACTTTTAGATGAACTTCTCGTCTAGGATTATTTCGAAGTAACGTAACTCTTCTGTGCAGGACATCTTCCGATCGAAGATTTTAAAATTGGTTAGGTCTCGCAACCGAAGTCCGTTTTGGTAGAGAGTAGGATGACAGTAGTCTTCTTATTCTTCATTTGCTATACCGTTCTTTTAGCCTATTCAAGTGGTACCGGGGCAGATACTCCTCTATGATCCCGATAGAGGACAAGGTTTACTTCAGGGAAGCGACCCTGCTCACGCTAACCTTGACTCTTCTCCTCTGCTAACACCGGGAAAAGTCGTGTCCCAACCTTAATCCTACCCATAATCTACATAATCTTATCCTCCATACACCCTATCCACTCACCAACCCCCCGACAAGCTTGCCGTTTAATTACCAAATCCTCCTTGAATTGCAAAACTGCAAAACTTTTAAAGGGAGGTTATGTCCTGCAGTGGACTCCAAGGGCTGTGTGATGATAATGATGATGAACTTATCCATCTTTTTCTGGTATCGACAGGGAGTTCAATAATGTAGTAGAAAACAAAGCCTGTAGAGGCGCTTTTTGGTTGACTTCGAGCTGCCGAACTTGATTTGGAACTTCTGGCTAGAGAGGAATGACTGAATCAGCTGGATTATCGGCAGCGGAATATATTTTGAAGGCATCTTGTATACGAAATTTTGTTAATAGCCTTAGCCACATGAAGAAGTTGATAAGTAACGGAATGGTCGGAGTGGAAACCAAACTGATTTTCGGGATTAGCTGAAAATCTTAGGAAGTGATAGTTTACTGCAGCAGTTTCCCAGGGTTAACAGGACAGTAATTCTAAGGAACTGTGTCTCGCATCCTTAGTTTAGGAATTATTACGACTCTCCAGGAGCTTGTAAAGGCCGTTGGCAGCGTTGACTATGGTGGTATTGTTGATTGTATTCTTGGGGAAAGTCTACAATACGCGGTTTGGTGATCTGTTGGGCCAGAGAATTTTACGCAGATTTAGGGGCCGGATTAGGTAGAGGTTTTTGCTACAGGACGCGGACTCCACTTGATCTTGAGGTTACCGTCTTAGCCGGCTTCTAATAATTGTCCTAGACTGTTAGCGAATGTCTCAACTTTGTCGGCGGCGTTATAAGTGATGTCATTTTTCTCGTGTGGGATATGTCAGGGAGAATTTGTTGCATAGGATCTTGATTATTCTTCAAAGCTAGTTGTCGACCATGTTGACAGCTTCTAAGCTTACTCTCTGAAATGACGGTGTATTGACTGCGACAGCCATTCTCTTGTACTCATTGAGTGCATCACTACGCCCGTTTCTTTCCTCTTTCAGCCCTGGAAGCAAAAGGTCTCGTCCGTTTCTAATGAGGTTGATGGAAAAGTTAACGGATTTCTGGATGGAGGTAGTGAGGTAACGTACGGATTTCTCAGATCTTTGTCTGAGAAGATGATGAACATGTGTCTTATTCATTTTCTTAGATGGAAAATTGGGGTTTACCTTGAAACGTAAAAACAGAAACATGTTGTTGACCTATTCAGATATTCCTAAGGTGAGAAGAATTGGATGCTGCATGGGGATGTTCTTGAAGAGTGGCAATATTAAGGACATCCAAGAGACAGGTGAGACCATAGTGAATGGGCTTAAAGGATCTCCCATTATCAAACTATTTTACGAGGGACGCTCTTAAGTCTTTCACCAACGGTTATTACAACTTTAGATGGCGCATCGGGTACTTGTAGGTAGCGATGAGACTGACAACTTTCTGATTTTTTGTCTGGAGGTAGATGGCGAGGTCTTCGGATGATCGGTTGCCGGGAGCGGGGCTGGGTAGTGCTTCAGACAAGACTTAACAAACGTGACAGTTTTCCTTTAGCTGATGGGAGTCATTTTGTACGGTATCACCGTACCCCATCTCCGCCCATTTAACGGATCTGTATAAACTCGAACAGGTTATCTTTCTCGTCCTTCGTGGCCTCCACATTCCAGAAAGCAACTTGAATTCGAGATGGTCGGTTGAGCAGATTAGCTATTAAACTATAGAAGCAGACTTTGGAAGTCTTGAGCATGGCTTATGAGTTGTCCAAAGACTGGCTGTAGCGACTCCATTCGGAGGATAGAGCGGGGATCACTTCCAGTAGCCTCAATATTTCTATCGTTTGTAGAATACTGAAGACAAATGTTCAATCTGGGGGCTCGTTGCCGTTGGGGTCGGAGCTGAGTGTTAGCTAGGGAACGGTAGAGGCTGACTGTGTACTGGTGGTGGGGATTTCTCTAATCATTTGAGCGTAGTTTAAGAAATGCTGGGAATTACCGATACTTAGATTTTATGATGTATGCAGGCTCTCACCTTAGATGTATCGCAGCTCGACTCCTTGCAATTGAAGCAATCTCGTTGGACATGCACACATTTCTGGCAATGTTAAGAACCCCTTCTTTATTAGAGGCATATGGGCTTCTTGCCCCTTGTGCGGTGCACGTGGCGTACCCATTGGACGGAAACTGTCTCTAGCTATAGATTCTCCTTCACCAACCCATCTTTCAGCATTGTTTGGGGAAGATCGTTGCTGGGTCGCTAAGTGGAGAACGGGATACCATTAGCCGAGTTAGTCCTCTGTAGTCCTCAACTTCTCCCATAGTTCGAGTAAATAGCGCTTGTCGCAAAACACTACTAATGGGTTTTGTAACTATGTTGGCTGTTGACTCTTTACGGGCTGGACGCCGGTGGCTTTTCTTCCTCCTTTGCATAATAGTATAATTTTTTTTTAGAGTTAGAGGTCATAGCGTTATTGCCTTGGGATTCTGAACTGCTCAGAGAAGTGTCGCTTTTCTTGCAGAGAGGCATGGATTCTCCTTCACAATCATTTACACTTGATAGCAAGGTAGGTCGTGTTGTTGCTGTGGGTAGTGGATCAGAGCCCTAAATTTTTCGAGAAAGAATCCAGCTGTCGCATACTGGGCGCTCTTCTTCAAGAGGGTGGCAATTACGGTAGTACTGTCACTTAACGGGATGGTGTACAAGGCACATGAGGGTGTATACGTTGACATACTCTGATGTGTACACTACACTTCCAACAGGAGTTTTCATTTGATACATCCACAAATGTAAGTTGTCCCGCACAGACTTATCTTGGGCGGAATGGAAACGTTAAATGACATCGCAACCCATAATGAGGTGTTAGCTATACAACAGGGTATAATAATATACCTCTGACTGAATAATCGGTTATTAATGACCAAGCTCGGATAATAATAGGCAAATAATAGGTTTACTTATTGATTTTAATATAAGTTAATTACCCCCCCCCCCCACCCACTTTTTTTCTCTGTATTTTAGAACAAGCACGCGCCATCACTTTTTTGGTGGTTTCGTTCTAGGTTTCCATTATTTTAGATGAGTCTGGGTTTTAATGAAAAAGGCAGAGTAATTTTTTATTCTGGGTAACCAGGCCCTTAAAGAATTTTGAAAAGGGACGCAGTAATATGCCGAACTGCGCTTGCCCTTTTAACCAAACCAAAAATAACAGGATTGCCTCTGCTTTATATACTTGCCTATAGAGGTCAAAACGGTACGCGTATGATTTACATATACCAGGTGACCAAGGCGATCCAAGTATAGTTGCACTCAGTGTTGATTTGCATAAATGTATATGGGTATATTTTGATGATATTTCAAAAGATCCTTACAATTTTACACGTACCACCCAGAATAATATTTTGGACACATATACATGATTGTATATCATTAAAAATAAATGTGGTTTGCATGAGAGTTTCATTATTCATAAAAGTTGGCATCTCAAGTGAAGAATTGTCCATCTTTACCGCGTGGGATTGTCGATCATGACTTTCTAGCCGTTATGATAATTCCATAGAAAAATTTAAAAATGTTGTTACCTCCATCAGAGAATATGTTAACAAGAAATGTTATCAAGAAGTAAAGACCAAAATTTGTAATTCAATTATTGTGGCTTTAGGTCAGCACCAAGTGGCTATTAAGAACAAGCAACGAAGTCTTTGCGTATTCATCTCAAATCAGTGTTATTCTTTGAGCTTTATGAGCTAGCCTCACATCGAAGATTGTGCTTTCGAGACTTGTTCAATGTTTTTTATCAATATTTCTACCCTTTCTTACAGAATGAGATTAATGGCTTTGTTGTACTTACACTTACCATACTGCTCTTGAAACAAGAGATTGGCTTTTTCGAACCTTTAGAGTTTGTTAACTGGTAATGTACATCCTGACATTTTGGAAGTTGAAAACTTTTTCCATACCAAAAATATTCTGTTTGGTTTGAAGATCTTTCCAAGTTTTTAGTCGACATTGTTTTATAGTCTACTGCAAAAAGTTATCTACAAGCTTATATGTGAGTTTTTAGTCTCAACTCATTACTTAATATGGAAAGAGAAATATATTCAGCTAAATTTTTTGACCTGATTGTCCTCTTAGGGCCCACAAGAGAGTCCTTCAGATTGGCGACCTCTTTCAAAAATTCTAAATTATTTTTTGTTTTTTTCCCTCTATTTTCCCATCGAACTGTGTGAATCCCAAAAGAGATTTTTGACTGTTGTCTTTAGATCTGTGTTTATCCCTTTTTGTAAAAATGAAATTTTACATTGTTATTATGACTTAACCCTACCCAAAACTACATTATAATCGAAGCAGGGAACATGTAGCAACTTTTCCTCGTAATGTTCAACATTATTATCGTAACCAATTCTCATATTATGGGGAAATTCTTACAATCTAGGAAACATCAATAGACTTAAATGAAAAGCTTAAACATACCAAGTCTGCCGACTTTTTATTTAAAAACATGAAGAATTGTACTGATGATTAGACTGCAACAATTTAGTGAATTCGGTTTGACACGAAGCTTCTTATCGCTCTGTAATTTATTAGCATAATTACTTTGTTGTTAATAACCACTAGTTTTGTAGCTGTACCTTGAGAGTGTTGCAATCAAGTGTGGCTTTAATGGCCCGTTTATTCATTTATGGGTATCATGCGACAACTCAAGATCCTTGAAACGTAAGGAACGAGCACTAAACAAATATACATACATATTATCGCTAGACTCTGCCATTGCAGCTTACCTCATTTGAATTGTAAATGTTTTCCTTTTATTAGTGAATAATAAAAAAGTTGCTTAATATGAAAAAATAATTGCTCCAAAAAGTTTGCTTGTTGTACAACGTTTACCCCCAAACTGTGAGTTTGTCGGCGATTTTCCTTCATCACGTATCTGGGCATAGTTGAGCATATGTATTTTATATTAAGAAATGAGCTTACATATGGATATAAAGGTGACTTTTTACTACAAATTCAAAGCATGGAATTAAAATGATGAGTTTTGTGAGCAATGAAACTCTTATTCAAGCCATATTTATATATACTTTTGACGAGTGAGTATCCTGACCGTTTAAAAACTATGGTCTTTGATCAAATTCCGTGTACGGTCCAAGATATTTTTTTGGATGGTTGTCGTGAAATTATTAGCACAGCAGAGGATGTGGAAATATTATTAAAATACGTCCATGTTATTATCTTTGCCAATTTACATATAAGCGTGGGAGGCCAAAATCAATACCGGGTGCAACTGGGTTTGGATCGCCTGGTCACCCAGAACAAATCACAGGTCTTCTTTTTCGACTTGGAGGCCAACTGTTAATCGAAAACATAAACAAGTTTCGCACTAGGTTCCCTACAGGGCAATTTATAATGCAAGAGAAATCTTTTATTTAGATTTTTGTGAAGGGTTCTACATACAAGCATCTGACAAGGGGGGGGGAGGGCGGTATTTTTTGAGTTGCTGCCGAAAGAGCAAGCAACCAGTTTGACGTGTTATTGCACTCTTTTACAAAAACTGTGCCTACCGACCTCGACAAATTCTTGGATCACCTGATCACCTAGGATAAAAGTCTAGATTGAATCGAAACTTAGAATGAAACCACTAAAGAAGTAGGTAATGTGATGGCGCGTATCTCTTACGACACAAGGAAGGAGAGGGGAATTTTGTTCTATTTACCGCGGAAAGACCAAGCAATCAGTTTACAAAAACCGACTTCCCCATAAAAGTGCAGCACACCCCTGGAAAGCTCGGAGTTCCAAGCCAATTATTTATATAGAAGCTCCTAAGGCCTCACCCGCCAAAACTGGTGTTGCAAGATCTGAAGAGAAGCTTCCTGTTATACAAGGGTGAAAGAGGGGCTACCACTGCCTAGGCCGTGAAGAGCCAGCAGCCAACGTGGCTACAAAGACTCGAGTAGTAGTGCCTCGTGACTACACAAGAACTTCAGAGACAACGGATTAAACTTCTTCAAAAAGAAAAACTTGGCTCATTCCATTACTAAACATAATCTTTTACGGTAAAGGACTATGGGGGAGTAACTTGGTTGATAGAAGCTGATGGCATTCCGCTCTACAGTTAGCGGCCTAGCAACAAGCTTTCCCAAACAATGCTGCAAAAAAAGGGATTTCCGTGCCATACAAGGGATAAGAGGTCCATATCCCTTGTATTTATCGCGGCTGAGAGAATAAAGGAGTTGCTTAACTTCCAACGAAACAGCCACACAAGAAAATGACCGTCGGACAGTATCACCGCTGGCAGAAGTTTGTACACTCCAAACGAAGCTGTCAAATGCATGGAGCCGCACCACTCCAGTCATTGCGGCAAGAGCCACGAGGCGGTCATGGTGAGCACCAATTGGTTTGGAGCACATTCCGAAAGCCATAGAAGGTACTCAACCTTCCTTCAGCTACGCTCAGATGGCTAGAAAGATCCCCACCATTAACTCTCAACCGACCCTTGTTCTATCAGCAATAGCAGCTCCAGCCTAAACGAGAGAGAACTAAAGAATATCTTTTAGTGCTGAAAATTCAGCATTCTGAAGAGTGTGAACATGTATAAGTTACTGCAGCTGATCCCACGATTATTCTAGTCCACTGCAGCCAGGGCAGTCTTAGGGCGGCTCTCGATCTACACTCAGGATCTCTAGAACCTGCTGCTATCGTTTAATGGTTAAAACTTTCAGCCGGTTATCTCACATTCAACTTGCCTTCTAGAATGTGGAAGACATGAAAGACAAGAACTATAATTTTAATCTAATTTTGGCCAATAAGACCCAAGGGTGAAGATAGAATTAGGAACTAACCCATAGAACGACTCCTAGCAACTAAAAGGCTCCTACCAGCAACCTATCATTTGAAGAATACCACTATCTGTTTCCAGACAACGGATTAGATAGTTCTCAAGATCTTAGCTACCTATAACTAGGGTACATCGCCACGGTCTTGATAACAGACCTCAACCTCAAGTATCTCTCACAGAAAAGTTAGATGACAAACACTAACTGTAGAATGCTGTATAGCAACGCCCAGCTCCACAACTTGGTAGTGAAGAGCCCACTCATTATGACCTCACCGGTCCGTCGGGGTGTCCTAGATATTACATATATTCAAGAATATCCCTATGCAGCATACTATAGTAAACATCAGTGAGCTTGGCTGTGATCGCAACCCAATTTTCCCCACCTTGGGGTACCTGAGGAAGTGGACAATGTTTCCGTTCCTTTTTCATGGTCGGCTTTCACTAGGAATACATGAGACTCATTCCCACTATCTGCTCCGGTAAAGACCTGAAGAGGCTTTACATCACTTTGCCATCAACCTCATTCGCACCGGAGATGGTCAAAAGCTTCTGGCTCCAGAGTCTAAGGAGTGGATTTAAGAAAAGAACTGTAGTACGCGTAGTAGTCCTTATGCCCCAATGATTGGCGAGTCAAGACTGCTGTTGTTTCGGAGAACAAGCTTGGAACCTTTTAACATAGTCCACAGCTAGTTTTGGAGAATGATCAAGATCTCACGCAACAGATCCTTCCTCATACCTCCCATCCAAGGGTGAAACGTCACTTACACTGTCGTCGATAAAACCGAAACATCCTCGACTAAATCGACGCTGATTTTAACTATTTAGATCTCGTCGACTAAATCGTTAGACGCTTACCAGGACAGGAATGCGAAGACCAACTGAAGTTCTATAGCAGTTATCTAGCTGATCCGGACTCTAAAACTGCGTAAGGTTCCTAGACGCTATAGCAAACCGTGTATTCTAGATTTTTCCTAAAAAGGCAGTCGTTTTGCGTCAACCGACGTCGTAAGCTTTCTAATCGCAGGAAGACAGACACGTTTCCGAGGATTATCGTCAGATTAATCTCCTGCTGGGCAGCGTTCAAAAATCTTCAGCTGACTCCGGAAAACCAGTTTGGCTCCGACCACCTATCAACTCCTTGCCGTGGTTAAGGCCTTTAATAAGGTTTGGTACAACGGCCTTGCCTACAAGATGGTTTCAGCGTCTATCTTGCTGCCGAAGATCCAGTCGATCAGGTCCTTTTCTTCTGGTCGGAAGTTTCTAAATTCTCTCGTTATCTCCTACATTATTGAATCAATAGGCAGACAATACGGCGGTGCTGTAAAATTTGTTGAGACCTTCCTGGTGGTATTAAAATGTGATGCAGCAAATTCTCTGGAGAGAATAGTTACGTTATCCGAGATAACCCTGGCTAAGAAGCTCATCTAGAAGCCTTGCGTGAAGGAAGGGGCGGGTGCCAAGATAAAAGCAATTCGGCAGGCTCTCGGCTTTCTAAAGAAGCTCTCTGTTTTCGCAACAAGATTATTTACATCACCATCATCCGCCAGATTTTGGCGTTCGTTGGTCGCGTGTGGACTCATAAGGACTAAATCATCTAGAACTGGCCTTTGCGGACAGTCTTTTCCTTTCTTTTTTACCGTATTAAATAGTATGTACCGCTATTGGTATTACAAAAATTAATTTTTCATTTTGAATGCACTCCTACCTCGGTTATACGGACCCTTATGTAACGAATATCGAAAGCAGCGAACGAAATCCAGAGCAGCCGATTTAATATTTGTTACTTTCGGCAGCACTGGGGAAGAGATGCTTGTTTTAAGAGCTGGATGCTAGTTAGTGCAGGCCTTTACTG
The DNA here is from genome assembly GCA_036346155.1 of Sinelater perroti. Taxonomy (NCBI): domain Eukaryota; kingdom Metazoa; phylum Arthropoda; class Insecta; order Coleoptera; family Elateridae; genus Sinelater; species Sinelater perroti. Next base: position 4,427,084 of record JARFIY010000324.1, read on the forward strand.
TGTTTAAATCGGCGAGAGCTTTACCCTCACCTGATGAGCAAGAGCAAATTCTTCACTGTACACCGCCATGAAGAATTGATGATATTGTACTCTTTGCAACAAAGCAACTTTAAAGATTCTTTCCCCGATATTATTCGTGCTTCAGTCAAGAACTAAACGTCTAAACAAATTAGAACATTTAATCATCTATTCGCACATTGTTCAGAACTTTTGAAGAGTTTCTCCAAATTGGTGATCGTAACGTAAGAGGCCCAAAACTTAATGTTCCAGCTGTAAATACTTATATGTATGTTGGAAGGAAGCAAAATTGATTTCGTTGCAGGACTTTTAATAAAGTTGTAACTCTTCTCTCTCCTAGATTTTCCCAATTGAAACTTTTTCACGTCTCAATTATTACATAAATAATTTAAGTTGGTAAAATTTAGTTTTTACATTCTGTTTCTTGAAATATAAAGTCCAGTAGCCATTATGATATTAAAAAAATCATAATCTCTTCAAAAACACGATGTGTGCCAAAAAAACTCATTTTCTTAACTTGGTGTAAGTCGGGTTTTCTAAAAGCTTAAAATATCCAAATAAAAGCCCATATTTGGCTAAATTCTTGACAAATGTCCCCTCTAGAATTTGAATACAAATACCATCTCGTCAGTGTAGATAACAAACTGTGACTATATTTTTTCTCTCTACAATGTGTTCAAAAGGTGTAACTTTTAAGTTTTTGTGTGCCATGTACCAATTCCGTTATTAATTTAAAAAATATTGTAAATAACTTATATGTATTGTAACGAAATTCCGAATGCCGCCAAAAAGGGGGCGAACGTAATTCTTTCAATATGCGGGCAGCTGCCATTGAGACCCCCGCGGTGTTTATACACATTCTGAAAGGTGCGGCACTACGGGAAGGTTCCGAATAGGTGCCGGAAGTATAAATAACACGCGGCGAAGTAGCCAGGAGTAGTGAAGTATCGGAAGCGAAGTGAAGTTGCCCCATCTTGTTGAAACCACACGCCTTTACAACTCGAACAATGCGGCATAACGTTTTGAATTTACTGCTACAGTCTGTCTCTCTAAAAAAGTACACGTGAACTGCACAGGGGACATTAGAGGAGTTGGTCAGATTTTCTTGAAGATCAGTAGAAGAAATTTAATTTGTTGAGGTGACACCGAGAGATGAAGGATTATTTGTAATTTTTCGGCTCCGAGAAGTTTCTTTGAATTACGAAGTAGTTTGGCCGCAGATCTTGAACAGCCATCTTGTAGGGATGGTAGTTTAGGTCTAAATGTAAAATTCTTCGAATTGACCTTGCGCTAACGACGAGGGCTATCCTCCACCATTTGTCTGACCAATGCAATGTTTGTAGTATTCGAATACTTTGTTGTCCTCCATGAGCTTTCTCCGTTTCTCTTAGATTTTTAATCTAAAATGCTGCTCCACAGTCTGGTTCTAAGATAATTTTAGTCCTCATGATCTATGCTAGTCTTTGGAAGAAAAAAATTGTGGTGTCTATAAATGTTCTGTTGCCTGATTTATGGTCGATAACAAACTTCTCGTTTTGAAGTAAAATGTCACAGTTTAAAATAGAGGTTGAGATTCCTTCTTGACACCCAGGTGACCTTACCCCAGCATTTAGACTACCACCAGAGCGGTGGGTTGTGTCAGATAACTGTAAGGCAGCTGCATCTTCCTACAGTTTAAGCTTTGTGCTATGAGCTCGCGGGGTATTCTTTTTGAAGTTCCTCGTACATAAATTATGTACAATAAAATCCAACTTTTTCTGAAGCTTTGACAGGAGATGAAGGACTGGTTTCTCGTTCTGAACTTGTGGGCCCATAAAAAAAAAACAAGGAACACAGCCTTGGCCTCAATAAAAAGGCTCGGATTCTAATTGCTGGGGCTTGATTTTATGGTCCTTTCCATTCGTTCTCTTTGAAGAGAATAACAGAAAGCTTATAGAAGACATTTTGAAGTTCATAAAATCATAAGAAGTCGATGAAGGTTAGGAACAAAGTGGCGGCGTAGTGTAAAATGGCTGAAGGCGATTGCAGAAACACCACAGCGTGTAGTTTGGCTCACTAATTTATACGATCCCGATTAAGTCTTATATTATTATTGAAGCTTTATAACCCCAGTAAAAATTATATAACAAACAAAATTTTTAATTTAATTATTTTGGCAAATTAACCAACTTTTGTTAGAAACAACCAGCAGTGTGTTAATATAGTGATAATATGTATGCATATTTATTAAGTGCCTGTTTGTTACTTTCCAAGGTTTAGCGGCGAGCGTGTGAGAACAATAAACAAATAATTAAACTACAGTTAATTACAGTAATTGCAAACTGCAATTACCGAATCAGTGTTTATTAACCATAATGCGGCTATGACAATAGGGCCATAAGACTATTTTAGTCCAAACGAAATAAATTTGAACTTTGTACTAGAATTTTAAGAATTTTCTATTACTATTTTTATTAGGAGAAAATGTACAGAAGTTTTCCTCCTCATTTTTATTACACTGAAGCTTTCTATTTATGTCCATCATAAATTTCACATTTTATTTCTTCATGAATCCTAGTTTAGTGTTTTATATTATACGCTGTTTTAATGGTAGAAGATGCTGAGAGGCATTTAACCAATAACACACGCTTGTTCAAAAATTAAGGTGTAGTAGCCTGCCATACTTAAAGCTTTCAAGGAATACGTGATACTCGTGTGTAGATAGGGTTCCTCCTACCCTTCACTTTCATTGAAGGGTAGGAGGCTTGCGCGGACCAATATGATAACATCCAGCGCTCGTGAGGTGTTCTAGTTGTTCTAGTCTTGGGTGTCTACTCCTTCCAATTATCTTTTTGGCTAGGTTTCCTTTAAGCAATGAAAGCCAAGGGATCTTTTTGTCCTATTTTTTCTTCTCTGGGTAGATTGTACAATGATGGCAAGAACATTGCTTTGGCCAGCCCCCACAAACAAGGAGTCAGCAAAATCTGCGGTGTAAGAGGTTTCAAATCCGTCAGTGGTGATAAAAGTGGTAGGTGTGCCGACACACTCTTCTTTTTCTTCTTATTACTTACTAGTAATACTAGTGATTCTCTTGACGTAAACCTCGATTGGCTTTATCAGGGCGCTTTTACAAGGAGAAAGAAAAAAACATCTATTGGTGCTAATGGTACTATAAAGGTCTAGCTAAGTGACAAAACGATTTTTGTTGGTTTTATGAAGGCTGCTTGTATAAGTGGACTATGGCTTCCCGCATCTATATAGAATGACGTTTTACAAAATTGAGTTATCGGCCAATTTGAATTCAGTATCACTCGATATCACCCAACAGTTTTATATTTCATATAGGTCTGTTACAAAACCATAGCGGAGGTTTCAAGAGACCTGCACTATAGCAGCGGACGTCCACCCATGTACAAGACCGCTATTTTGAAAAGAGTGCTACCAGATTATAGCGTAATGCAGTATGAGACCTTGGCAGGGATCTTGCAATAAATATCTGGGTATAAATTATTACACAATGACTAAGCTAACAGTTTGCGTGCCTACAGGTTTGCAAAGTGTATTTCTTCCAAGCTACGGAAGAGCTCACTTATCATGGTGTAAGGTATGTATGTTCAAAGTAATAACGTGAGAGTCGGTATTACCAAGAGAACATTTGTAAACGGATATATTTTGGAGGAAACGAAGGTTAGTGGACATTTCCACTCTACGTTTTTTTTTCTTCTTCGAAGAATGTATTTTGCGGAAGCATAGCATTGAACAGCCTTCACAAGTAGGAAAGTCCACGGGGCAAGGGTCTTTGAATCCCCCAATACCGGTCGAAGTTGTGGGTGCATTAACACTTTCCCCTTCCTCAGCCGTTAGCAAGTAACTAACCTATGCTCCTAGTAAAAGAAACATTCATATGGCGAATGGATATGAGATGGTGACAAAGGTAACAACTGAGTATTGGGAAGAATACCGAAACTCACTGTTTTTAGCAGAAAGTTTTCCCGAAAGGAAGAAGAGAAATGGCAATGAACAAATAAATAAGAATAATAAACAACTTGAACATGCTATAATATGAACGATGAGATTAAATTAGTAGATAAGCTAGTGAAGGAAATCAAAGGGGCAGTAAAAAGACTTAAAGACTATACAGATAGGTTTCAATCGACAACAGAAAGCGATTTTACGACCAAGATTATAGAAAAATATAATCAAAGATAGCCAAAATGGTTGAGAAAAACGAGAAAGGAGAAGTTTGAACACAAACGCTAGATTGGCGAAATTAGCGAGGCAGAACTGAAAAAGACTAAAACGTTTGAAGAATTCTCAAACTTCTTAGACAGACGAAGCTATAGTTGGAAATTAGGGTAGCAGAAGTAAGGGAGGAACATTTATGCAGTCACCTAGAACATAATTTGCCACAATATATCCCTAAATATTTATCTAGGAGAGCTTAAGTTAGAAGTAGACAAAACTATGAATTGTTAAGGGAGTATGTCCGGCGAATGTCTTAACCTCGGAGGCTTTGAATGTTAAATCCTCTCTATGGGGCTCGCCTGTGACAGATCGCAAAGGGGAATACTTAGCAGAATGGATGTGGTGGTTCATAATGAAGGGGGAAGAACAACTTTCATTAGAGGAGTTAGCAGATTCGTTGGAGGTGTTACCTGTTAAAGCGGGAAATCATGGTGTAGGAGACGCTGACTGACTATCAGCTTGCTTAGTTAGGTGGTGCTGCAGTAAACAAAATCAGAATAGAAAAAAGGGAGGTGGCTAATGACTGAGAGGCTTTCAATTGATGTTCAAATAGAGATTGAAAACTGAAGGATAAACAAATTTAGGAAATTTTGTACCCGAACCCTAAGAGAAACATAAACTTAGTCGTAAACTAAAATAGAGCCAGAGAGACTAACTTAAAATTTGGATTCTGGAAAGGACGTTCTACCATCCACACAAAATGGTAAGGAAAGAACTGATGAACTGCGAGAATAAATGGCTGGTGATGGTTATTGTAGATATCAAGAACACCTTTATTTTGGCTACTATAAGTAGATAATAGAGGAGTTCGAAAACAAAAAGATATCACAATTAAACTTTCTGATCTGTAGCTATTTTATCAAAAGAAAGGTCGAAGTTGACGGAAGAGCGGAAATGAAATTTATGGCCAAATTTCCATATGGTTCGGTCTCGGAACCATCCCTTTGGAGGATACTATATAATAGAGCATTAAAATTGAAGTTAAGGGAAGGTAGGCTTTGCAGATTATTTCGCCGTTCTAATTAGGGCAGCACATCTGAATCGGCATATAGGATAGACCTCAAAAGGTTATATGTGCGGATAAGCGACTACCAACTGCAGTTAGCCTCGGAAAAGATCAAAATTCTTACTGTGAAATGGAAAAATTTAAGTTCAAGATTTGAGATGTCAACATAATTCCTTTAAGGTTGACGAAATACCCGAGAATTGATGATGACAGGAGCTTCAAGCAACATATTAAGAGTAACGAAAAGTTCGAGGTAGGAATGGTGGAAGAACAATGCAAAATATAGGTGTTTTAAGTAAAAAGCGAGAATTACTAAGCGAAATGGTACACTCCATTTGATGTGTGAAACTCCCATATGGTATAACGTTCTTAGCACCCACACGTGCAAAGCTAAAATGGATAGCGTCCGATGGATAATAATAATTGATAACCAGAAGAGAACATCAGAAAACAAATATATTTTGAGGAGACGAAGGCTAGGGAAACTTTTCGCGCATTTTTCCTTTCTTCTACGAATGTATTTGACGAAAACACGGCATTAGATAGCCCCACAAGGAAGCAAATCGGCAAAAGACCACGGTCCAAGAAGCTTTCAATGTTTTAGTACCGCTCGGGATGGCGGGTGTGCCGCGCTTTTGGTACATCAAAATGCAAGAAATTGCTACGCCTGGGACGAAAGTGTGGATCATACGGTGAGAAGATCTAGTTTGTCTTGGAGTTCTCCATATATCAGTGAAAAAGGAGTGGGCGAGGTCAATACTTGCAGCAGACTAGTAAAAGGAGATGTTTGTATGGTAGCTGCATATGAGATAATGACGAGGGTAAAAACCGAGTATTCGAAATAGTACCAAAACCTGCCGTTTTTAGCAGACAGTTTTTCCGAAAAAAGAGGAAGAGAACAAGTGATGGAGAATTAACAAGAATAATGAACAACTTGAGCAGGCCATAATGTGAGCAGTTAGGTTGTTGGTGGCTGTGTTTGTGAAGGACAATATTAATAGAATATTGTCTCTGATTTGATTAAATTTTCAAATTATCCAGTTTTCGGTTTTGGGACAGTTAGAACTTGTAAGTTTTTATATGAAAGCTGTGCAGACCTTTTCGAGTTCTGAATGATCTTCCAACTAAATCTTTGGAACAACCATTACTTTGTATTTCTTTGGTTTGTGGTATATTTTCAAATTACTCTTTTTTTAAGGGGTCTTTGATTTTTAGAACATCTAGAAGTTGTAAGATTCTATATCACAATTGTATAGAGATTTCCTGCAACTTTTTTTCTTGGGTTATTCTCAAACTCATTTCTTTGGACTAGTTGTTACTTCGTATTATTGGTTTTAGTCTGTTCTAAATTAATACATTCTCCATCTTCAAGTTATTTTAATTTTTAGAGCACTTGTGGCTTTCTTTGTGAAACCTGGATAGAATTTTTTTGTCTTTTTTACCCTGAATCATATTGGACTCATTTTAAGGACAAGTATTACAACCAAATTATCTCGAAGTTCTAAAAAATTATCCCCAAAAAAGTCTTCTCAAAGGGGAAGGAATAAAACTGCCAAGGAAAGAATCTACAAACACTTTAAAATGTAGTACAAACTTTCTATAGCGTTCGAAAATGACCCTGTACAAAGGAAGCCAACAATCTAAAGTGGAAATTTTCAACAAGCAATGTTTGCTCTGTCCTCCAGCTGATACCATCTAGGCGAAGCTCACAAATTTGACTTAATTATGGCCCACTAAAGACACAGAATTAATTAGCCCTCGCTGTTTCATCGGAATCGAGGCGGGAACGTATGGGATTTAATTTATTCCCTCATACATTATGCAAGACACGAGCGGGCTATTAATAGAACGGATACATCTGCTCGTAGGGAAATCGTAAGCCGCGATAAGACTAATTATCCGTAATGCACGCTCAAGGCTCTTTCCCATTTTTAACAATTTGTGTGTCATTGGTAAATATTAAAAAGAAACAAAAAAGCTAAATGGTTTATGTTTCCATCAAAAAATTGAAGGATAACCAAATAACGACAGAATCGATATTTTAGGGCAATGAATCTTCAGGCATGTAAACTGCGCTTTGAAAACAAATATTTTTTTTTAATTTTTAAAAATGAACGCTGTAAATGAATATAGTACTCATCGATTGGAGCCAGTAGATGTTCGAGATGGCTTTTTTGGAGAAAGTGAGGGGGTTAATCGCTTTTAAACCCGCAAAAGCGGATCGGCCTCACACAAGCCAAGAAAACATCTCTTACCGCTTAAACCAAGGAAATGGCGATCTTGTTGAACAGCACAGAATGGAGGAAAAAACAACGTGTAGAAGATAACAGAAACAAAAACGGTAACTTTTTAACTAACCCAGATTAGATTCGAAGTTCGGAAGATGATATTTCCATCATTGGCATACTTTTAAACTCATAGATGGCTTCCTAATGTGTTTCTCGCCAAGAAATGCTAGATTGTGAGATGAAAAAAGTAGGAAAGTTGCCTGGGGATGTAGTAAAGGGATGTTTATTAACTTGAGGATGCGGAAGTAAGCAATGATAGCAGTAGAGATGGTTGCGGATTTAAATAGACCAATATGATGATTATCGGTGTTTGTGAAGCCGATCGGAATGGCGATAGATGAAGTATTGGGAGAAGGTAGCCCGAGGATGAATTTGGACTTAAATGAAGAAAAAATACAATCAACGTTAGTTAGATAAGAAAACCAACACAGAACTTTAAGGTGGAATATGTTGAAGGCATTTTTTTTGGCGATTATACTTGTGAGAAATGGCAAATTACGAGAAGAAAAGAAGAGAATATTTTGAAACGGTGCAGTTGAGCAAATACGAAAATATCGATTTGTTAATAAAAGTCTGTACATTGACAGGAGTAGGAGGAATGTAGTCTGTGCGATTATAGGGAAATAAAAAGAGATGTACCTAATATTATATTGAGCGCGCTAAACAAAGGCAATAGTATGGAGAAGAAGTTTGAAGTGCTGACAAGTGAACCAAAAAATTCCTGCTGAGGGTGGTTTCTAGCACTGATTCGGCGAAAATAATAAGAATATACAAGGACGACAATGTATTTAAATGGTAAAAAAGAGAAGAGAGTCTGGCAGAAGAAGAAAGTATGTTATAGAGAAAAAGAAATTTCAAAATGATTTAGTAATTAAAGAATACAACAAAGTAGAGTAAATTTGGAAATCTACAAACATTTATATTGACAACGATGTTACAAAGAAAGGGAAAAAGGGGAAGAAGAATTGGAAAAAATCCAAGAGGAGATCATAGATGAAGTGCGTAAAAAACAAATACCGAAACCATTAAAGTGGAATGACTGTTGGTTTCAAAGAATGAATATAAATTAAAAAATATATATAAAAATAAGTTTATGACCTTAGTACGTCGAAAATAGAAAAATAGAATACAAATATTACTTATAAACAACGTATCGAATAAATCATCGTCTATATTTCCAGTACATACCTTACTATTGAAATTATAGTCAACAAAAGCTGAAACAGAAAGTTATAGACCTCAAATTTATATATCTTACCAATATGAATGTAATAAAAAGCAAAACGTGAAAAAGAAAATGCCAAAAGTGCCATTTGGTTGCAAAATCTGTCTCACAATTGAAGGAATTATATTCTAATGAAGACCGAAGATTGGAAAACGCCAAAGAATAATAGAAACTATAAAGAAGTAGACAATTGAGGAAACAGTTTTTTGAAAACCCAAGATGAAGGAAGAAAGTTCTAGTTGGTTTAGTTCAGAAATTTGAAAGTAAATTGTCAAAACAATTACAGACCAAATTGTAGATTTAAGTTGTAATAAAAAGTATGGACAAGTACACAATTGTGTCTTCAGGACCTTAAATGAGCATACAGCTCAAAAATCCAAAAAAAAAAACGAACAGTTGAAATAATATGTGTGAAATATAGGCGCGAAGTTATGAAAGACAACTACAAACGTTGGAAGAACATTATGAGAACAAGGAACCAAGAAATTTTTACGAAGAAATAATGAAGGTTAAGACAAAAACGAATTAGGAAGGAAAAGCACTTGTAGATACTAAAAGGAAGCTTAAAATCTGGGAAAGAAGAAAGTTAAATTTTTTGGAAAATTCGACTTAATTCCTCAAAGAAATTCAAGATCTGAATTCATGAACCTTTTTCAGGTCTTCATGGTTTGGAGACATCGTTTCTTTTTCTCTTGCCTGCTTCAAAGTGACGTGTTCTGTTAACCGGGGGGGAGGGGGATTTTTTTTCTTCCTCTGCAGAGGTAACTTTTATCTTCATTCTGTAACTACCAAGTTTCACGATTTTGCTAATGCCTCATGGGAGGGGCCCTAAAATAGCACTTTGAAATGTTTCAAACGATTATCAATCATCTCTTTGTTGCGAATTACTTTGGTACCCAGCACGTCTAGCTGCTTTTCATTGCTACGCTGATGTCTGGGTATCCACACCAGACAGAGTCTGTTGTGTTCTGTCAGTTTCGCTTGGTTTTCAAGGTCGTCTAGAAGCAGTTTGATTGAAATGACTAAGGTACTCAACCCAAGAAGTTTGGAAATAAGAGAAAGGTCTAAGGCGGATCTAACTATGATGCTTAAGTTATTTATTGACTATTAATTGAAAGACTGTAGAGAAGGGTGTTAATTTAAAACGACATTATTTTTTGTGATGGCAAAAGATTTTGAGTAGTTTAGAGTAATTATTATACACAAATAAAAGCAAAACAGAAAAACATGGGAAAGGAAACCAGTCAGTTAAAAATGATCAAATAAATGATAGAGAAGTGTCTATTGTCAAGAAGTTAAAAGAAAGACCAAAGAAAATGATTGAAATCAGCATAGAGGGGTCTTAAAAAAGTAAAAGGGAGAAACAAAAGTAGAACAAGAGATATAAAAAATTGAAGAATTTGAGTTTTTCATAAAAATGTTTTAATAAAATTTCTACGGATTGCCCAATTTAGTGCTGCTAATACACAGCGATTAGGCAACCGTTCGTGCCCCTATGATAATTAGGTTGCATGCAGGTTGTAGAATGACAACCAAGATTTTCATATAAATTTATTTGGCTCCGCAATAAAAATACCCAAAAAAGGAAATTACGGCAAACCTGGAGCTTTTTGCTACAAGAAGAAATATATTTCGCTTATGATCAATAAAGCCGCAGGCCATAACCGACGCAGGGTTAGACATAAATAAGAAATTGTGGCCCTAGGGGGCAATAATAACGTACCGGAGTACTCAGGGATGATTGCGTGAACGCCATCCCGAAACAGTTAAAATCCTCCATTGTACTAGGGGGCACTGAATGTGCTTCGTAGTAAGATTTTGAGTTTGAAGCTGTAATTGTCCCGGAGTAAATTTAAAGTTCCAATAGCCGTGGCAGTTTGTGAATCAGGTGAATGAGAACTGGGAGAACTGCACAAATGGCGATGCCGACGTCACAGCGCAGCTTCTCACTTGACCTTACTTCCGCGTATATTTAGCAGCACTAAAATAGTTTTCCTCCGCCTCATTCACAGATACTGAAGGGGGCAGTTTGCTTTTGCTTGCCGCGCTCGGGGCAGCCAAGGTTATTTTTAGGTGCTGGCTTAGTGTTCGAGATTTGCTGCTGTTACGAAGTTGCGTGACTGGAGCGGCACGCAATCAGCGATTTCTCATTTCGCAAACTTGGCCAGGTGCCGGTATCTTTCCGCTCGCTCAGGTTCATTCATACGAGTCGGTCGAGAGGAAAGTGCTTCTGGCGAGGCTAATCGAAGCGAGAGAGAGCCGGATAGAACTGGATCCAAGTGGCGTAGCCATTAGCATAAAATTCGTTTGGTGCATGTTAAAGGATGGCGAGCCGTTGGTTTCATTTCGCGGGGATAAAACCGAAAGAAACAGAATTTGACTGAAATAATTTTAAAATCGGCGGGCTTTTTGGATCTAGCGCCATCTGTTATTGAGCAGCTTAAAAATAGGAATGAAACAGAATTCCCCATTTAGATTTTTACTAAGAACGGATTGTAATAGTGCAAATATGTAAATAAACAAGACTTTTAATGAAAGAATGCATTACTCTTAATACATGATCTTTCTAACTCAAAAAATCTATTCAATTAATAAAGTTGAAGTGGTCCAAAAATGGCGGTTTAATTTATAATATTGAAGCTAGTCGTTTATAGATGGCGATATAATGAAAACCCGCCAAATTTGAAATTCGTCCAAATAGAAAAGTTTGTAAAACACGTTTTTATTGATTAATTGGTTGATAGTCTTATACGTCTCGAACTCAACAAACCAATGAATCTGTATTTTGTCAGAAATGTAGTAATTAATTTGGTCTAATTCTCAAGGTTTGTCCAAAGAAAGCTAAGAAGATTGAACATGTGCCATTTAGATAATAATTTTTCAGTTAGAGTAGAAAAAATTAGTAAATCATTATGAAGAGGAAACAAATGTAGAGGAGGTCAAAAAGACAAAGTCAATTGAAGAGAAGTGAAAATGTCATAATAAAATGTTTTGGTTATAGTAGAGTGAATCTTGTGGTTTGTAACAGTAAAATTGCTTTCCTAAAGAAGAGAACGTTAAATTTATGATATAATAACCAGCATTATGAGTCACAACCTCTCGATGTGTAACGATGAGTAACGTGAAGAGTTTAGGGTAAATTTATTTTTGTGGAATAGCTTTGTGTGTACTCATTGGGTTTTTGGCGGGGGGGGGGAGTGGAGGGGAGATAAATTAATTTATAATAAGAAAAGTTTCTCTTCAAATATTGTTTTTCAGAACTTTGATTTTGGAGGCTCAATGGGTTGTATGTGATTACTTAAACATTTAAATTAAATTTGCTAGATTTCATAAATTCTGAATGCCAATGCTACTAACATTTGGATTTGTAGAGGCGGTATCTTTAGAGAAGCGGGTGTGCTTCTTTGTTGATTTTTAAATGACGATTGATGGTATTCAAGGCTTTGAAATGATTATATTTGGGTTTTACAACAACTTTAATGGCTTTTCTCTTTTTAATGTGCTTCTCAAGGCTAAATTTGTGATTGAAGATTGTCCAAGTCGTTTCTGGTGAGTGCAAAGTCACAAAGTTGACCACAAATATTGTTCTTGGGAGCAACATATAATCCGATGCAAAAATGGACTCTTTTTATTAATAAGATCGGGGCTTTAGGAGATTTCTTTTAGTTCATAATCATCCGAAAGTCCAAAAACACATCGTTGGTTTCTTTTGGTAGATTTTCAAATATATTTTTGCCTTTTCTCCCTAAGTTGTACTTTTCAGTGTTTAATTGGGTCAGATGCTAATCTGTTCCTGTTGATGTTCTGCAGCGGTCAAAGCGTTCTAATTTCCGAAAAGTTGGATTTTTTTTATTTACAGTTGGACTAGAACTGTGCTGCACTGGCAATTTTGTCCCAGTGTTAGAGTACAGTGCCACCCAAAATACTGGCAATTCAAAATAAATTGTACAAAAAAGATTTGTTTCACAAACACACATAATAAGGAATGTTAATTCCCCAAGTTTCATTTGGTAACACTAAAAAGGTAGTAACTTTCAAATGCTCACTGAAGGCACTGATATTAAAAATGGCGCCATTAGCGGAAGAAAAAGCTTATTGTCTTCTAGAATACGTAAGAACTTCATCGCTAGCCTTTGTTCAGAGACATTTCCAGACCAAATTTGCTAAAAAAGCACCTCACTGTTGTAACATCAAACTGTCTTATCAAGAAACCCACAGAAAATTAAGGTAACAGTGCAAACCTTACAAATTTTGCTTGGTACAGTAAAAGCTACCGACAAACCAAAAGTGAACCGGCATAATTTACGATATTGGGGCACGGAAAATCTACATTCCACTCTGGAACATAAGTGTGATTCTTTGAAGGTAAACGTTTTCTGTGCCATATCCAACCACGTTTTTTTTGTTTTTGGGTTTCTTTCTTCTCAGAGACCACTGTTACAGGGTCCACTTAACCGAGCATGCTGTTCCGTGGTTGTTACCCCAGTCGAAAAAAGAGGCACCCGACTTCATTTTGCAGAAAGACAGTATCCCGCCACATTGGTTGTGCTGGGTCTAATGGTTTACCGTAGATCTGTTGGCCCTTAAGTCACCTGACCTAACCCTTATCAGTCACATGCGTGTTTTCTTTTTGTACTATTTAATGTAAATTACCCACTTCTTACACACAGATACTAATTGAATGAAAGATTACTATATTTTCCATTATATCTGTCTTATCTTTTCAGTTAGAGTTTTTACCATTAGAAAAACAACTCCAATGTTCTTGGTAAGGTGAAACATGATAAAACCAAGCGATTAGACTATGAAGATCATTATTTATTGATTTTGAATAGTCATAGTGCGGTTTTATTAGTTTTGGCTTAGACTAAGATTTGAGGAATTTTTTTTCTTAAATTACTTGTATACTGATGAACTCTCCACCAGGGAGTATGGTCATCGAATTGGAAGGTCAAAGTACCCATATGCTCGCTCTCTTTAGTTGTCATGTATCATTTATGAAATGGGACGATATGGCAAACACCATCCTTCAGAGAAGCGTATTGTTACGCATTACTCGTCAAGCTCGAGTACAAACCATCATAATGAATTTATTAGTTCTTCTCATTTTTTAACGTGTAATATTGTAGTGTTTTGTTAGTTTGAGGTTCAATTTTTAACAATAAGCAGTTAAAAAGTTTATACTTTAAACTTTTCCAAACTAATTAAATTTTATGCGATATCTATCCACTTCGCTAGACGGGTAAGGCCGTTGATTCTTTTTTCATCACATCTCGCTCCTCTCTTCTCCCCCAACTCTTCTCTCTCTTTTTTCTCTTTTCTCTCCACCTCTTCCTCTTTTTCTCTCCCTTCTTTGTCCTTTCTCTCCGCTCTCTCTCCCTCCTCTTTCCCCTCTCCCCATCTTTCCCCCTCTGTCTTATAGTTTTGCCAATCCTTCAATATAGACACAGCTATATTGCTATGAAGATTGTTTTGACTGCTGTGGTCACTTTTTTAAAATTTGTATTTAATGGAGTTACTTGTACTTTAGTTTGTGTGAATGGACTAGATGTAAGCTCACTAACATAATATGTATTGGAAGTATACTAAGTCGCGGGAGTACGTTAGATGTCACTTGTTTTTCTTTCTCATCAACGCGGACTTTTCCCCTTTAATGTCCGCTTAGATTGTGCCCTTTTTTGCCAAGCAAATTTCGAAGGTGTTGGTCCTAAATAGTACGAGTTGCTCAACAAAGTGGTCGTCGGGTGCTTAGCACCTAACAATCATCGGTTATTGGAAGGACAACTCTCTCCTTAATTTGTCTTGCTCTTGACATGATTTAAAGGCTAATTGTTTTGGTGTCCGCAACTGCAAGACTCAGTGTTAGTTCAAATTCCTTCTCAAATTGTTATTATAACTTGCCTTCCTGTTGCTGCTCCAGTGCATGCTATTTGTACCTTCAACATCTGTTCTGAAGTCTTCTCGTAGTGCCAGGACTTTCTGGACTGTTCCGTCTTGTTCTAGTTCTCGCACATTGAAGACATTACGTTCACCGCTCGACCGCGACGGTATAGCGGTTTTAGCCGCAAATTTTGTTACAATATGAACTGTAATAATCCTGCAGTCATTATTTAAATATTTCTGTAAATTGACAGTAAATTTTCTATTATACAATGACAGACGGACTAAAAAATTTAAAGAAAGTAGAATTAGCACTTGTGAAGCCAAAAATGAATGCAAGAATGAGGAAATAAAAATAAAAAATACTTTAAAACTTTAATATACGTGGTCCGTTTCGGAAATTTTGAACTATGTTAATAATCTAGCGTTAGATGAGAGTGGATGGGAACGCGCATGTGTGAATGAGAACGACTTGGTTGGTTGAATCAGTTGGGAGGTAGACGCTGATGAGCGCGTAAAGCAACGAAAAAATTAGTACATTTTTGTTTTCGTATTGTATCTTTACGCAACCTGCATAGTTAAAGCTTGCTAGGTAGCTTAAGAAACAGAAGAGAAAGAAAATGTAAAGAAGCAATCAAGAACACCACGATAACAAGTCAATTCAAAAGAAGTGGAAAATAAAAAAGGGACTCTTGTTATAGTAGAGTAAATCTTGTGGTTTGTCCCGGTAGAATTGGACCCTAAAGAAAAAGACGTTAACTTTGTGATATAAAAAAAGTTTTTAATTACTTTTAACCAGCATCATGAGCCACAGCTTCTCGATGTGTCAAATGTGATGGATAACGTACAGAGTTTGGGCTGAATTTCTTTTGTCGGGAAACTTTGTGTGTACCTGTTGGTCTTTGCCTTACTGGAGGGAAAGATTTTAGCGGAACAACCTTAGAGACTCGGGCGCGAGCTCATTATAGCACGGATCTACAATCTCTTCAAAGTTTGTCCTCTAGTACTTCGATTTTGGAGACCGGAGAGGTTATCTGTGAAAAATGTTTCCTAGAGCTCACAAAGCTATTAGACCACATTATTTGTAGAAGCGTGATATTTAGAGAGATATTTTTTTGTTGGTCTTGAAATGAAGATTAATGATATTCAAAGCTTTGAAATTATTATATTCGGGTCTTTAATCGTTTATAACAATTTTAATGGCTTTTTACTTTTCAGTGTGCTCTTCAAGGTCAAATTTGTGATTGAAGATTGTCCAAGTCGTTTCTGGTGAGTACAAAGTCACATAGTTGACCAAAACTATCGTTTTTGATAGAATTTTAGAAAGGCAAAGCAGTCTTTCATCCCGAATATTTAATTTTTTTTGTTAAGATCTAGAGGTTTTTATCTCGAATGTCCAGAAACTTTTGAAGTGATTTTTTAATTTCTGAATTTTTGAATATACTGTTGCTTTTTTTCTTAAGTTGTATTTATTTCGGCTACTTTTTAAATTTTTAAAAGTCTATGATGTACAGTGTGGGCTTGCATTCAGTAAGTCTTCGACCTGAAACGTTTCCGTGGTTGTGCAATCGGTATCCAATGTAGTAAGATCATAATGGGCTAGAATTGACTGTCCAATTATTAGGGTAACAAGATCCTATAAAACACTGGGCAATTCAAAATGAATGGAACAAAAAGAAAACTTGTATTGGACTTATTTCACAAATAATGATAAAACTCTACGCTCTGTGTGAGAGCATTGCCTTGGAACTAAGAAGTTAAAGCTCTCATATGTTCGTTCTCACTTCTCGGTCGTCGTGCACCATCTCTGATATGAGGCGATGTGATAAGTACCGCGCCTTAGACTAGCGCCATTATTACTCCTTGTTCAAAGTGAACGTGGGTACTCAATTATTTTTGGTTACTGAGTAGGTCCCTATCCTTCGGCATTTGAACCCAGGATTTAACTCAAACCCATCCACACGCCTCAATAAAACAAAAAGCAATTTTTTGCTGAAACATGCAAAAACTTTATCGGTAGTTGTTCAGAGTCATTTCCGCAGCATCAGAAAGTAGAGAAGGCAGTTTGAGGAAACGGGAAAACATGCGTGCGGTTACACACAAGTGTCTGCAGCTCAAACCTTACAAATGTCATTTTTTGCTAAAAGCTACCGACAAACCAAAACGTAGGGAATTTTGCGTGGAGTGGCAAGGTGAACAGGCATAATTTGCAATATTGGGACACGGAAAATCCACATTCTAGACTGGAACATAAGTGTGATTCTTTGAAGGTAAACGTTTTCTGTGCCATAACCAGCCGCAGTGTGTTTGGGTTTCCTCTTTCTCAGAATCACATCAACATACTATCCAACAGTTGTTACCCCAGTTGAAAAAAAGATATCCGACTTTATTTAGTTATGTTGGATCGAATGATTTGTCATGTATGTTCTGAGCCTTAGCTCACCGAACTTAACTTCTTGCAATGTTTTCCTTTGAAGGTGTGTGGAGGACAAGCTACCCCCACCTCAAAAAGATTTAGAGCAGTTAGAGAAGATCTTATCGAACATATGTAAATGTCCGCAGAAGCTTAAGGGTGAATTTATATGGTGTTTATCCATTTTGAAGTCTTTCTTGAATGCCTTAAAGTCATAGGTTGGCAAGATAAACAGAATCATATCGGTAAAAAATTTACTTACTGGTTTGCGTAAATGTGCTTCTTCTTCTTAAGGTGAAAACTAAAACAGATCTAATGATGTGCATTTGTACCATTTTCTTAGATTGTTCAGCCACGAAATTCTTCTTCCCACTGATCTTTTGCCTTCGATTTTTCCTTGTATTATAATTTGCAGTATGTTGTATTTGGATCCTCTCATTATGTGGCCAAAGTATTCTAACTTTCTCTTCTGTATCTTGAAAACGACCTCTTTCTCTTTCCCCATCCTTTCAAGGACTTGGTCATCGGATATTCTGTCTCTCCATGATATTTTTAAGAGTCTGCGGCAAATCCATAACTGGAAAGCCTCAATTCTCTTAATATTATTTTTGTTTAAGGTCCATGCCTCTACTCCATATAGTAATATGGAAAGGACATAGCACTGCGCCATGCGGGTTCTTAATTTTAAATTTTTATTAGTGAGGAATGATTTCATTCTTATGAATGCTGATCTTGCCATTTCTATCCGCTTATTTATTTCTACAGTCTGGTCGTGTTCCTGATTTAATGTTGTACCTAAATATTGATATCTATTTACTCTTTCTATATGTTGGTTGTTAATTATTATGGATTGTTGTACGTTAAACATTGCTTTATTAATTACCATATATTTAGTTCTATTGAGATTTATTTTAAGGCCATATTGTTTGCTGACCATGTTAATATTTTTCATCATTAATTGTAAATCATTTACATTTGTAGCGATTATTACCGTATCATCGGCATAACAGATATTATTGATTACTTTTTCATTCACTATTACGCCGGTTGTAACCTCTGAAAGGGCTTCTTGGAAAATTTGCTCGGAGTATAAATTAAATAACATGGGTGACAGGACGCACCCTTGTCTCACTCCTTTACATATCTCAATTTCTTTTGATGTTTCCTGTTCTACTCGTATTGTTGCGTTCTGCCTCCAGTATAAATTTTCAATTAAGTTTATTGTGCGTTCCTCGATACCCTTTTGTTTTAGTATTGCTATTAGTTTTGTATGATTTACATTGTCGAACGCCTTTTCGTAGTCAATAAAACATAAATGTAGTTCAACATTAACGTCACGACATCTTTCTATTAAGACGTTGATAGCAAATAGTGCATCGTGTGTGCCCATGCCATTCCTGAAGCCAAATTGAGTTTCTTCGATATCTTCTTCCAATTTTGTGTACACTCTATTGTGAATTATTTTTAGCAGTATTTTAAGAGTATGGCTCATGAGGCTTATACTTCTATGTTCAGCACATTCTTTCGCATTTTCTTTCTTAGGCAACATTATGAATGTTGAGGTTAACCACTCTTCAGGAATACCACCCATTTCATAAATTGTATTGAACAAATCTACCAAGGCATCCAAATTGTCATCCTTCATTATTTTAATCAAATCAACTGGAAGTTCAGCTGGGCCGACTGCCTTATCACATTTACTGTTTTCAATGGCGTACTTAACTTCTTCTCTTGTTATTTTTTGCCAATTTGGCATCCTTGGTGGAGTTCTTATAGTTGTTATAGTTCTTTCTTCATGGAATAGATCTTGTATACATTCTTCCCATCTTTTTATCTTTTCTTGCAGGTCTAATATTGATTTACCATTTTTATCTCTTATCATGCCTTTATTTTCTTTCTTCCTATTCCTTTAAGTTCCTTTATTTTTCTATGCATGTTAAACGCATCATTTTTTTTCTAGTTCTTCTATTTCGTTACATTTTTTATTCATAAATGCCTCTTTCGCTTCTCTTATTTTATTTTTTATTTGTGTATATTTCTCTATGTTTCGTCTTTTGTATTTCATTCTTTCTTCCATAAGAGTCATTATTTCTTGAGCCATCCATTGTTGTTTTGCTTCATTTCGTTTGTATTTCAGTTTATCTTTTCCAGGTTGTAATATTGCTCCCTTTATATTATTCCATTTCATGTTTATGTCTGTTATATCTTTATTATTAACTTCTGTAATATTTTTCAGGTTACTTTCTATTTCTTTCGATAATTCTTCTTTGATTTTTCATCCTTTATCATTTTGTATCTATTTTCTGGATGTGCACCTTCTTTTTCAACTTTTTAATTTTATTTTAAGGTCTGCAACTAGAGGGTTATGGTTCTGAATTGATGTATGTTCCGGGATATGTCTTTACTGAGGTAATAGAATTCTTATATCTACTATTTATCATAATAAAATCTATTTGGTTCCTGATTACATTCTGTTCTCTATGCCTTGGTGATGTCCAAGTATACAGTCGTCTTTTTGGCAACTTGAGCCATGTGTTCATTAAAGTCATATTGTTACATTGACAAAATTCTATTAATCTTTCACCTCTTTCATTCCTATTACCCAATCCATAATTTCCCACTATATTGCCAACATTACCCTCTCCCACCTTGGCATTAAAAATCACCCATGATTATGTTAACTTCTCTGTTTTTTGTTATTTTTAACACTTCGTTTAACTGTGAATAAAACTTTTCGATTTCGTCTTCACTTTTGTCCTTTGTCGGAGCATACACTTGAATTAGATTTATGCGTCCGCTTTTAGTTGTATTAAGATAACTCTTTCTGAGTACTGAACTACGTTTCTAACTGACCTTTGAATAGTATTTTTTATTAGAAAAGCTACTCCACATCTATGATATGAGCCATTCCCGCCTACATAGTACATATATCCATTTTAATTGGTTGTTCTCCTATTCCTGGCCACTGAATATCACTGAGACCTAATATGTCTATATTCAGTCGTTCCATTTCGTTTATGACATTTTGTAGTTTTCCAGCTTGAAATAAGCTTGTAACGTTCCACGTTGCACCCGGAGATTCTTAGCACCCTCTGACTATTCAAAGTCTGCCGGGGAATGAGGGCCATTCTTAAATTTCGATTTGCCATGATGATTTATACTAGGGATCATTAATTAAATTAAGTAATGAGGTGGTTTCCCGTTGCCTTCCTCATCGCAGCTCCAGAGCCGGTTGAATCTTATACGATAGTCGCCTCTGAATCTCTAGTATCAAACTGTACTGAAACCCTTTTTCTCCACTTTGATCTAGTACTGACATTACTGCTCCCCAATGCCAGCCAGTTTTGGTCCGCCCTGGGTATTTTATTTCCCCAGTACCCACCACATCTGGTGAGCATTCCCCTATCCGCCACCTGGGAAGGCGCCCGATGGGGGACTGGCAACCCCACACGGGGTGAATGTGCTAGGTGCTATAAAGTCATTGGTTTTCTTTCTCATCAACGCGCACTTTTCCCTTTAATGTTCGTTTAGATTTTGCCCTTTTTTGCTAAGCAAATTTCGAAGGTTTTGACCCTAAATACTACGAGTTGCCTAACAACTTTGTCGTCGGCTGATTAGAACCCAACAATCACCGGTTATTAGGAGGACAACTTTCTCCATCATCTGTCTTGTTCCTGACACGATTTAAAGGCTGTTACACTATAAGAGTTAATGTTAGTTTTATCAAATTGTTAATATATAGTAACGTTTTACTTATTTAATTTATTTTTATAAATTAAATTATTTAATAACATTTATATATATATATATATATATATATATACAAATAGACGTATTTACAAACATAATATTATACTCTATAACTTTATGGATCTTCAACACAATTTATTTCGCACTAACATACTTCAGTTGACTTTCCCGTTGCTGCTCCGATGGGGACCTTCTGGACTATTCCGTTTCATCTTAGTTTTCGCACGTTCATAAGCACTACGGGGGTCTCAACGGCAGCGACCCGTACATTGAAGGCATTACGTTCGCCGCTCGACCGCGACAACATAGCGATAGCCGCAAACTTTGTTGCAATACTGTAATAATCATACAATCATCCATAATGGAAAATCAAATTTGCTTTGGTGTTATTGACAAACACTTAGATCTGCGTCTATATTGAAGCTTACAAGAAACCACGATACGGAACTTTCGGATCGGCCCCTATATTTACAAATTTGACCTAATTATTTCTTTAAGTTTTTTAATGCCATTTAAAGCAATTTGATTTGATTTAAATGGCGGTTTAATACGAGTTCAAATGAGTTTTAGAGATTCTAAAATCAGGATAATTTAAAAACATAAATAGACGCTTTTAATCAGCAATTACGCTGGTGTTTTATGTAAAGATTATAAATTGTGATAAAACCATAAAACGTAACGAGATAAATAAAGTTTATGACTTCATGTCGGGAGAGATAAACCGTAAAGGTGTGGTATGATCTATTGATTTTATATTCGGTACTAATTTAATGTGTATCACTTGTTGAATTTTAATGGATTTACGTTCTATAAACCAAAAAGAGAAATACGAAACAGCTACATAAATTTGCTATTAATACGAGGCACTGTTTAAATGTTTACGAAAATTGATCACAAGTCTCTATTATACGGCAGAATCAGCATTTTTTGAATTAAAATGAATGCAAGTACAAGGAAATTGCAAATAAACTTTGAGAACACGCACAAATTCTTTAAAATTGTAATATACGTGGTCTGACCCGAAAATATCGAGACGATGTTAATGTAATAAACAAAAACCGTGGGCGCAGCAACAATGTAATCTGGTAAGCGATTGGAGTAGACTATAATGCGCATGCGTGAATGAGAAGGACTTTGTTGGTTGGGTTAGTTGGGAGTTAGACGCCGACGAATGAGTACAGGTAGTATTTGTATCAAACTTTTTGTGAAGCTGACACATTTGTCATCAGGAACTATGCTGATGATTCACCAGGTTTTTGACTACGATGCAATAAGTGAGCCATAAATAAAGACAACTCTTCGTAGAATGTTTTGAACGGTCGAAACATTGTATGGTCTGATACTTTCGGAGCAGACCACGTGATTTAATAAAAAAATTAGGAAGTATAATTACTTGCTGTGAGAATTCCAATTATTTTATTAACGCAAATTATATTTTTTTGGCCGTATAAAATTATTTTTAAATTTATTTTAACTAATCAAAATAAAAAATGTTAATATACGTATGTGGCAACCACATTACTATTTAATTATGTTGGGCGACACTGGATATTAAATGTACTGCATCAAATTTTGTTAGTATGTTGAATCTTTGC
Organism: Sinelater perroti; assembly: GCA_036346155.1. NCBI lineage: Eukaryota > Metazoa > Arthropoda > Insecta > Coleoptera > Elateridae > Sinelater > Sinelater perroti. The sequence continues at coordinate 4,449,483 of JARFIY010000324.1, forward strand.
TCGCCCTGTATAATTAAAGTATGTTGTGTTGCAGATGTTAACTTTGGTTGCTTAATTTATACATTGGCGAAATAGAACATTGGCACACAATCTTATTGCTTAATCATTACATCATTTCATATATTTACGACGACTATTTATTTCATATCCATCTGTCACAATCGAAGGTCATTGACTTTAAACGTTTTCAATTCATATTTAAAGTTTCATATATCAAGTGTTACGCATTGCATACCGACTTTTTTAAATTTGTATTTAAGTTTTTATATCTCAAATGTTACGCAATGCATACGGGTTTTTCCCAGTATCTATAATTGTGGTAGGCTAATTAAGCATAATTTAAGAAATACAAAAAATAGTTATGCAAACTTATTAGATTCCCGGCGAATTCCTTCTTTCTCTTCTTATTCAATTACAAAACTAACACAAATAGTGCTCTTATGTAGTTTTCAATTATTTTCTTTATTGTTCGTTCTCTCTCTCTCCCTTTCTCTCTATCTTTTTTTCTTTTCCCCTCTGTCCCCCTATCTCCCCTGCTCTATTTTACATTCCTTGTAGCTCTCTATTTTGATGGTGCTTTTGATAAAGCATAGAGGTAATCATAACTAAATGTTAAGAACGAAGCTCGGATATCAATTATCGATTACCTTATTGTTAGAGGAAAATGTCGTCTCCCATCTGATATTACGTTGGGCCTAGAGGGCAGAGGGTAGGAAACAGAGAGCAGAGACATGGAGCAGAAACAGAGAACAGAGATAGAGCTGAGAGAGCAGAGACAGAGATCAGAAAGAGAGGAGGGATAATAGAGAATAGAGAGCGGGGAGAGCGAAGAGATGGAGAGATATGGGAAAGGAGAGAGATATAAAGGGGGAGAGCAGAGAGATAGAAAGAGAGGAGGAGACCAGAGAGATAGAGAAGTTGGAAAGAGGGGGACAGAGAGATAGAGGGGGAAGAATAAAGAGATAGTGAGATAGACAGGAGAAGAACGGGGGAAAGAGTTTGTTGTTAGTCGCGGTAATTTATAAAAAATGCCTTTCTAACTATTTATGAGTATGATCCTATTAAAGATTTTGATTTTTCGGCTAATGGTTCCTCTTCTTCAAGTTCCGTCTCTGTTTCGAAGGTTGGCAATCATCATAGTTATATGTATTTTTGAAATGGCTGATCTAAATAATTGGGTCGTCGAACAAGTCTCAAATTCTTCCTAGTTTCTCTTCTCTTGCGTTATCAGTTGTAGCAAATGGTATTTTTCTCTCTAAGTATAGTAGATTTCTTTTCTTAATGTTGATTTCTTGTGGTTCTAATAGTCCATATTTGTTGCTACCTGGAAGCGTTGAATATTCTAATAGAATTGGTTGCGATATGGCATGTCCTGTAGTCTTTGAACAATGATCCTGAGGACGCAAAAAGTACTGTGTATATATGAAGGTTTTTCTGCAATATTTTTAAGCTAACTAATCTTTAAGAAGAACTGATTTACAAATATCGAGTTTGTTGGTGCTGGTTCTGATCATCAGTGTGGAAAAATCACTCAAACAGATTTTGGAAAGGTCGTGGCGACTCCCACTTTCAGCAGCCTCTCATCAGGTCTGTTGTAGTTTCGCTTAATTCGAAATAACTTTTATATAGTAGTGCATATGTTAAGGAATATCACTCCCATCAATAATTTCTTATTCAGTGACAGGCTGCTGCTCTCAAGAATGTTATACATTCTAAAGAATTTCTAAGTTGTCTTAGCGTACTACGGTGATGATTTCACCACTTCTCTTCCCGTAAATAGCGATCTTGAAGAACGAATTTTACAGCGCATATTGCAAAGCCTCTAGTTTGGAGAAGAACTTTACCGTTGTTGAAGAACGAAACCAAGGGCATCGCTGCCTCTTAAAATTCTTTTGTACAACCGCGTTGTAGGATGAAAGCGCAAACTTCAAGATGCAGGTAGAACACTAGCCAGAAGCATCTACTATGAGGATTCCGCTAATTTGAACTCCAAGTCAAACAAAATATGTCAGGTATGATTTGGAAGAAGTCATTCAAGATGAAAATGGGTAGTAGCTATTACACTTCTACCCACTATTCTTGTAGATTTTTTTATACACGTGTCACTATCTGGTTATGGGAAGTTTTTTAAATCTGGAAATATGAGTAACTTCCATGCGCAAAATGGGCAGAATGATATTCATATTTTAAGAGGTAAACTGGACTGATAAAGAAGTATTTCACTTTCCGGTTCTTACTGTGCAACTATGCAACAAGATCGTCAAATAGTGTCACTGCTATCAGAAGTTTGGGTATGGTTAATTCTTTTGTCATTCTATTCCACAGTGGGTTAAGTACACAATTGACCATTTTAGAGACTGTCTAAGGATCAATCTTTTTTATCTACTTGAAAAAGTGCATGTGGCTCATTTCCAACATTTTTTGGCAAAGATCTGGTAGAGGCATTATCTGTTTTGTCATAACAGGATATTTACAAAGGAAAAGGGAAAGTTTTGAGAAAGAATATCTTCGGCGCCAGTTAAATCAAAACGTTTTGCAGAATAGTATCGGGCTAAATACTAAAAAAACGTTTGGATGGGTGAAATTTCGACGACAAGGCAGTAGTATTTAACATTATATGTAACAAGCAAAAATATGCAAAAACTGCCAGTAATAAAACTGAAAAATCTTTAAAATAATTTGAAAAACTATTGACCTGCAGCGGCATAGATGTAGGGGCAGGTCTACTAATCAACCAAATGAGTCTCTACAACGTATCGGGCCGATTTTTGGATCATCGATTGATTGGGTTTCTCAGTCTTTATAAGACGCGAGGGTAAGAGCTTAAAAGCGTCTGGCTGAAAATAGTCAGTTTCTTAGTCTGTTTTCAGACTTTTCATTTACACGCGCGCGACGACCACCTCAAACTAGTGACTCCAACGTGATCTGAGAGCAAGAGATAAATGCAGGTTTGTAAACTATTAGATTTACATATCCACGGAATTTCACAACTAGCAACTTGCATGACTGCACCCGGTTACGCTTCCACAGCCGAGCAAATCGCGTGAAAGTATATGCCAACGCTAATGTTCATCTTATATATTTTACTGTCAGCTAGACTTGCAGCTTTTACGGTTCTCATAGTTTCGATTGTTACGGCAGCTTTTTGTTGTCACAGTACAACTGTGACCAATTACGTAATCAACTGGCTCTATACAATGGCACAGCGTGCTCTAGCCTAAAATCGCTACACTGCCGATCTCCAGGCCTCTTAAAACTTGATCACTGTTTATTTGTTTTCGTATGAAACGTTGTGCACCGACCAGCGCCTGCGCCACGCTCTGTTGACACTTTGTGTGAGTCTGTACTATCACTGCCTTGAGCATCATGTTAAGCTACAGATCAATTGGTGAACATCTTACTAAGCTAGTATGCCACTCACTGACCATCAAAATATTTACAGCTATAATTAAATATTGTACTTTGTCCCATTAGGTGTACTAATGACTGGGTTATCATTCATTATTACCGTTAAGGGTGCTGCAGCAATACAAATGTATTAAGCGAGACTATCGCACTAAGTGACCGACAAGAAAAGCAGAAAGCGATTGGACGAAAAAGCCCGGCCTCTCTTTCTATCTTCAAGACCGGTAGCCACCCTACCACTGGCAACTTGCATCACATTCGAGCGAGTAACTTGATAGTGCGTGTCAACGCTTAAGCTTACCTCATCAGCTTTGCACTAAGCTAGGCCTGCAACTTTCGTCGCAATAATGGATGCTCTTGCATAGGATATATGTGGCCTATAACGCCACTATTGCTGTATCCACACCCGCTAGTTGTGTGATCCACATCATGCAACGAAGTGCCTGCTCCACGTACCGTCGACGTCTTATGTGCTCAATCAGTAAACACCATACAACTTCAATAAAATAGTCGGTAACTATACCAATAGTTAAATTGTCTTTTGATTGTAACGCTTTTACTGTCAACAATGATGAATAACACGCTTAACCGTTTGAATTACTTAATAATATTTATATATACTACCTGAATAATTACATAGAAATCACACTCTATAACTCTATTTATCTATAACACAATTTATGTCGCACTAGTAGCACAGTTCACTTTGCTTCAGTACTTGACTTTCCCGACTGCTTCTTGGTGTGCTATTTATACCTCCAGCATCTGTTCTAGGCTTTTTAGTAGCACCGAAACTAACCATCTGGTTCGAACTGAAAATTTCCGCATTTTTGTAGCCGCCGCATGTGTACAAGCATCGGGGGAGTTTCGACTTGGCTGCATGAAAGGCTCGACCGTGACGGTTAATCATGAACGTTTAAGGCACGGTGCCCCTGTGGAGGGCGTTTGGAAATTCATTTAGAGAGTATACGGACGATGATTTTATTATTACTAGTAAGCAATTATTTTTAAGATATTATCCTTAAGAGTTCCTGATTTAAAATTAGAGACAGGTCAATCAAATACAACTCTAACGTACCAAGTGACTCCTGACTGCTTCAGGAAAATCATTGCCACGTGATTATGCCTCAACGCATTTGTAAAGAGCAGAGATAAGACGAGTATAAAAATGTTTGGCCAAAAATACCGAGCTCGTCTCTTCCTGAACTGATCAGTAATTTAGACCCATCTCAAACTACTGACTATCATGAACTGATTGCAAAATTGTTATATATCATAAATGCATTTCTGAGAGCACCCTGTAACAACTGTAGCGCCCCAGTCCGCCTCGTTGTATCCTAAAACTGTATTACCAACCAGACGCCTCTCCATAAGTCTTGTGTCCCGGTCGGCGCCCGCTTTACACACTGTCGATACTTTATGTAAGCCTAAACCGCTGCGGTCTTGAGGATCATATCTATCGACCAGGAAGCACCTAACTTCGTCAGCTGATTAGATCTCGCCTTCTTTGTAGGAAGCGGGGGATAAGAAGAATATAAAAGTGTTTAGTTTAAAATACTCAATTTATCTGCTTTCGCGCTTTTTCTCTCTCTCTCTTCTTCTCAATCCTCTTTTTTCTGAATGTTTTTAAGTCCAGTAAATACTACTGAGTTCCAGAATCAACGATCGTGTAACGCGACCACCCCAGACCAAAAAATAAAATATTTGTAGGGCTACTCTAGTGAAACTGAAGACAGAACAAAACTAGAGTTAACATTATCTCAGTGTTCTTTTGATGGTGCAATGAGTTATAATCAGTGATAGAGGTAGAGGAAGATCAAGGAAGATGAAGGGTTCTCGTAAAATTTTAGCTGGAAGAAATAAGTAAATCGCCGATTTTAATTATGACCTAGTGGCGGCACTAACGCATTTTCAGATAAAAGTAACAAATCAAGAAACTCTGAAAGTTATCTAGGAATTTCCGAATCTATACAGATGATGCCAATATGATGCAGAAGACGAAATTGAGAGGTACTACAGAATGGATAAGCAAAGGGAGAAAAGTTATAACTGTCTTGATGGTAAGGAATTTTTCCTGACAAGAACTGAAAGTAGAAGGGAACAAAATAGTCTTTTATAGGCCAACCTGGATTTTTACCTTTATTATTTTACTATTTGTCTGAGAAGAAAATTGGTTTGACTCAATGACGATAAACAGAAAGAGGTAAAGAAGAAAAAAATCGTATGCTCAGTTTTGGACTCGGGGAGTTAAAAGAACAAACAGATTTTTTTATGATTTAACTTCAGAAAGATAAAAACGAACTAAAGTCAAATTCCCAAGCAAATTGTTAATTTGTCTTTATCTTTCTGTCATTAAGTCATAAGAAACCCATATAAGTCATAGTCTTCTTGGTTTTCTAACTCTCCTGAGTCAAAAGTTACCATAAAATTCTTTTACATCTTCCTGTTTATGCATATTGTGAATCAAAACAATTTATATCATAAACAAATCCTGAAATTCGAAAAGTCAAATTGATTTCCATATTAGCGGAAGAACTTTTCAAAATTTTCAAAATAAAATAAGAGCGAGAATATTTTATATTGAAACAAAGAATAAAAGAAGAACTTAAGATGCAGCAGTACTCAATTGAACATGTGAAACAGCAAAAAGTACTGAGTACTAGGATAAACTATCTAAAAAGGAACTTAATGATACCAAAACAATGATTGGATGCTTCGAACGAATTTACAAAAAAAAAGATAAAATGAAAGATGCAAGATATATAAGACTAAGAAATAAGTGTAACATAAAGGGCTATGGTACAATAAGGTACAAAACAAAATAAGAACCAAACTTCGGACAATTGTGAGCTTGTCTGCAGAAGAAGAACGGAACAAGAACAAATAAAAACAGAAAATGAAAATCTTTAAAGTAAATGATACCACGATGAATAGACTTGTTGAGATCTGCAAAATCACCGTGTATACCCTGAAACACAAACCTTTTCCACCACTCCTACAAGTTGTAATAAAGCTTTGAGGGGCAACGCTTGCTGCCTGAATTATTCCTTAGCTCGCCTTCATCCAGCGCAGCGCTTCGCGGAAGGCCGCTGAAATTTTAATGTGCCGCCTCCGCGGCGCTGAAGTTGCAAAAATTGCCCCGAATCGGCCGGCTCCAATATCCATCGCGGCCTGTTCCGACGTATCAGTCACGGCGCTTTAAAATGCAAATCTGATCATTGTAATTCGGTCAATGAACGCGGCTGGCGTGGAGCACGAGGACGCGATCGGAATCTGGGGGCAGAGAGGTTGTGGGTGAAATCGAAGGTTATGAGAGGTCGCTATGGCAGCTGGATTGTTTACTTTTTAACTTGCGGTCTAGACACCCTATTTGCGGCCTGGAATGAGTTTTGTTTGACCGAATCCCAAGTGGAAACGTCTGCGAGCGAAGAACGTGGGCGTCTGCTTTGTGGAATGAGTTTTAATGACGTTTCTGTACATTGAAGCTCTTAGAAGTTTATTGGGGGGGGGGGGGCGGTTAATTTCATATTAGTAGTTTCGCTACAACGCAAGTACTATTTGATATACTTCTATAATAAAGATTTCGTAAGTTCTACTTCAAGTGAGGAAATCGGCCTTTTATTTTTTTGAAATCATTTGATTCACAGTTCGCAAATATCACCAACATTTGATAACTTGATATTGTACAAGCAACCTTTTGCGCTTTTGTGGTTTTAGTTGAACCATAGTTATATTTAAGGAAACTCAGGTTTTAAAAAATATCCTAGTCGATGACATTTCTATGTACAACTTGCATGTTGAGCTAGTGCGCGCTTGTCTCAAGCTACGGATTAGGCGTGAACAACATTTGGCACTAACGACACTAGGGACTGACTAACACTAAGCGAAGCATTACAAAACCTTTAGGCTATAATAAATCTGAAAGCTTCTTATCTAAAAGCTGAATATGTGATGAAAGACACGTCATCCATAGATAGATAAACGCAGTTACCTCCTATTTATGATAATCAAGCAAAAATAGCATCATAATTCCGTGTCTTTCTTTTTAAAATTGGCCTTTTGGGCGAATATTTCTTAGGGGTAAGAAGAATATGAATTTGAAAAAAACCCATAAAAGTTACAAATAAACACCTTTGGAAAGACCAAAAAAATATATTTAGGAAGCTGGCGATGAGAATGTTGGAAAACTTTTGCATTTAAAAGTTATATCGGGCGTCTCACTCGATACCGAGCCCGGTATAATACTTTAACACCAACGCAGTTTGAAGCGGTTTTACCCCATCTTTTAACAACATGAAGATCAAGATGTGGTACTCAGATGACACGTAGTTTTACTTGTCGAAATATATTATTAGGGCGCATTAAAATCCTCACATGATATAAGAAGAATCTCCTAGAAGATTGATCTTTGGTATCTTCTTCGATGCAACCAGCACAACAGTTGTATATGTGAAAATCTTCAACATCTTTGGATGACGAAGAATTTTCCATTTGATCTCATTTTTGAGCGACGCATCATTTCGAAAAGACTTGACCACCGCGCTCGCTAGATCTGATACCCTTGATTATTTTCTATGGGGGTGTCTAAAAGAGGACATTGACCACAAGTTACAAACACCTCAAAAGAAAAGAAAACCGAAAACATTTAGACAGTGACGAGAGACGTACTGGTAAGGACTTTCCCAAAGAAAACGGTAACCACTGCTAATAATTGGTATGACGTCATCATAATCACTAAATAGGATTTCTCCTTCACTACTGAATAGGACAACCTGTAAAATATCAAAAATCGTTATCAGTTTTTAAGAACGTAATTACAGTGAAACCACTCTAAAATGCAAAAGACCAGTCAAGGTCAATGAGTATATATATATAGTACTTTCCCAGTTGTGCCTAGAAATGCCAAAACTAATGGCATTATGGATAGCAATAGCGTTGTGTTGAGCGCGAAGCTCGCGACTTCTACACCAATGTTCTACGTCCTAAATAATGAGGACCAACAGGTCATGATCGCTTATTTTATCAACATGCGTGAAGGTAAAGTAAGAAAGCCTTTTTCTCTTAGCCGGCTCTTGCGCTCAACGTTCTCCGAAGAGACACTATAAGCGTGAAAAATCGTTAAAAGAAGTTTAAACCTCCGCTGCTGCTGTCTAGCGATAGCACCATTACCTCCGGCGCCGACCTCGAAAGCTTTCGACCACCTCAGCGACAGCGAAGAAATGTCCTAGAAGATGATGTTCGCCATTGTTATACTTGGTGTCTAAACTCCCAACCTTTCTTCTCTTTAAAGCCCTGGCGTTATGTCTTTCAGGCCCTTCTAACATGGCAGAAGCCTAGACGTATCTCAGATGTTTAGTATTTTCAAGGACGACCTTGAAGTCTAGAAAGTTAATGGAATTTGGGTAGAAGCCATGATATTCTGGAAAACTATCATAAATATGGGAGAGTCCACGTTCTGCAACCAGCCATAGTCGCCCACCCCTGCTGTTCGGGTTGCGGTAAGAGCCAAGGAGCTGACTAGGGTCGTTGGCCAAGATGTTGGGTTCCCTCTGGTGGCATAAATGCGAATTGGTGAAGTCATTTGGGAAAGGTGGAGCAACTTAGGAAATTGGGAAAAATTTATGCCATTGACACTTCAGAGCTTCTTCCATTCCCTGAAGTGGTAGTCGTTACCGCACTTAGGGCTGACGCGACAGCAGCGTTTTGTATGTCCAAAGCTTTGGTAGGGGTAGCACTGGCTCATTACCTTTCTCTTATTTGGTTACTCTACTGTTGCAGCCAAATTGAGGACGCCGGGAAGATGGATGATCCTTTTCGCCTTCTCGGGCTACTCAAGCTCTAAGGACATGAACATCAGTCTGAAGTTAGGACCCTTCCTCATGCTTCTCACTGTGAGGATGGGAAAATCGTTCAGGAGCTCCTGATTGAGCTCCTCCTCTGGGATGTGTTCGGGAACGCCGCGCATGTCGGAGAGACTTACCTGCCTTCAGCATTCTTGGAAGTAGCAGGGTGAATTCATACTCTATCTGCTACATTATTTGTTTTTAAAAAGCCAATATAGTTTTTATGGATTGTCGATTACCGATTACAGAAGGCCAAGTCTATTTGATCTTAAAGAATTATGGGAGAGAACTGTTCTTGAGAAGGAGCTTGCCGGACGAGCTAGTGTGTCCGAACGGAGGTTAGTAACAATGGGCATCTCTACGTCATTTTCGCGATCACTGAAGATCTCGAAAACCATTGTGACCTTAGCAGGAGGGAGCACGCGGTACAAAGGTATCTTACGTTTCACTAAGAAGTCGCTCTTTGGCAGGGGAGGTGGAGGCGACCGTGGTGAGCTGACGCTATATTAGGCAGATGGTTGCAGAGGTAGTAGAGGAAGTTCCCCAAAATTTAGCGCCTCATAATTCATCCTTCACGTACAGTTTCCATAATCTGTGGATTTTTTACATCTCGGTTAATGCCCGGTTAGTGTACATTTGCTCCCTTGATATCGAGCATAGTCACTGTTAGCTGGCACAATGTATTGACTGCGGAACACAAGGAATTTATCACGTGCACATGACACATGAATGTGAATTAGCATGGATCGAAGTCGCAAGAAAAATTCACTACCTAGAAGACCACCAGCCCAGGCACTTCATCCCATCAGACAAGAGACCTCCCCTTTCAGAAGGAGAGGTCTTCTTTTGTCATGTTCCAGAAGAACGAAATTTAACTTGCAGTGAGAAAAGACTGCCATGACCACATTATCAGTTTCTTAAAAACCAAAAATATGTCCATCCACCTTGTAACACCATAAGATCTCCGGTGGCTGACTTGCTTCCTGTCTGAGATATCGTTTTGCTCAAGGCAGACGAGCTCCTCTGCATCGTCATTCGTGGCAATCAGAGTATATCCCGGGGAAAAAACTAAAGACTGAACTTAGATATGATAACACCCCGTATTGACCGTGAGATTAAGGAAAATATCAAAGACAAAAAGATCTTCGACTTGACTGGCACGGTAGAGCAGCCATAGGAAAAGGGAGTTGTCAATCAGAAGTATGAGATCTTAGTGATTACAGAAATCTGAGGAACTGCCAAGGACCTCTATAGTCAGCCAGCTTCAAGGAGTGTCATGCTTTTTCCAAGCCAGCACCTTGCCAAATCGCCCCTACGCTGCATTTGCATGCAAACCTCTTTCAGAATCAACTCAATTACTAGGCCCAATCCACTATTGCACCAAATTCCGAGCGATCTCCTATAACATCGTAGCAGCTGCCAAAAACCAAAACTTGGAGGTGGTCCTTTTTAAATGGAAAATTAATAATACAGACTTTTATTAGCAAGGGTGGTTGAGATGTCAGAAAAACAGAAAACTAATTTATTGTGCTTTTATTTAATTAGCAATCATAACATTAATACATTCTATAAGCATATGAATTGAGAGATAAAGTCCTGTGTGGCTGGCAAATCTGCATCTCTGTGCAACTCTGAATTGTGTATGCACTGTAGAGCACCAAATATGGTCCTTAGCACTCTATGTAGGATTTTGCGGCGTATTCCCTCACTGGTACCGCGTAGGTCATAATGGGCCGCAAGATGGTGTTATATATTGTCACCTAGTTTTTGAAGAATGGTTGTCTTTGTTGATGGAAGATAGAGCTTAGAACTTGTTGGACTGCCCCTTCACGTAAGCGTTTCAAGTAAGCTTCTTGACAATGATCACTTTGGGGTACTTCGTCCTTCCATGGCATCTCCTGATCGAAGATTCTGAGTGGTATTATGTCGTCACTCCAACAAAGTCTCATCCTGGTAAAGATTAGGACTGCCATGTTCTTCTCTGTGTTGACTCTCATTTTCACTGGTAGCACCATTCTTTAAACTGGTTAAGGTATTACTAGAGTCGTCGTATTATCAAATAAGAATTGCAGTAAGCTGGGCAGCACCGCTGTATCGTCTGAATGCTGGGTTAGCATGGAAGACGTCGTCGGCATATCCTGGACTTAGATATTGGACAGAGTTGGGGACAGGACGGAGCCTCTCAAATGATTTTAAGAGATCGAGCTTGATCTGGAAGTGGCACTCAGATAGGAAGAACGAAATTTATAGAAGATTTCGTCATAGGATGAGAGGCCCAAGTGTTTGAGATCACTGACTTCCAGTCAGCGAAAGCCTTGACTTTGTCGACGGTAGTACGTGCGACTCCGTCAGTAGAATTAGTGAAGAACAGTTTTACAATCATTCTCTAGAGAAAGTTATCGGTCATGTCAAAGTTCTCTGGTTTGCTCTCCTAGGCGTTGTGGTGGTACTTGACGATCGCAGTTTTAACTTCGTAGCAACAGGTCTTTCCCGTCACCCATAGGCACGGGATTGCTGGTAAACTTAATGAACTTCTAGATAAAGGCGGTGAAGTGTCATACCGCCTGTTCGGAGTCCTCTCCGATTCGGAAAGAGACACCATTTGCACTTTAGGTATATCCATAATAAAAAGAACCTGGTTGTGATTACAGACCAGCTCACTGATGTTTTCGATCGTGTGCTGCAAGGGAATACATTGTTTAGGATGTAGACGTCAAGGACACCTGGGCGACTAATGAGGTCATAGTCGGTAGGTTCTAGAGAGAGATCACGTGCAGTATCCTATTGGTATTGGACTACTAGACTGTTTACGAAGGATTCTTTAAAATGCGTTCAGATCCCCAGCGATGACGGTGGAGAAGAGCGTCTCACTGCTCGAAAAGGAGAGTTTTCTGGTAAATAAGGGACTATAGGCTGTGATCAGCTTTGTAACTTCCTCGTCTGGAGGCAGGTTGCGGTGACTGGGTGATGTTCCAGACAAGATCTCACAAACACGGCAGTTCTTTCCTTGTCTTTTATCTGGCGGTCAGTACAGTCAGGTATTGGAAGGCTAACCACCTCTTCTTCCTTGAGATGGATCAAATTGCACTTGCGTATACATTTCAGGGGTTGGTCTTTTTTCTCTGGAAGACCATTTGCATTCCAATAGGTTGAAAGATCTATCTATAAAAGGGTTGCAGGTTATCGCATTTACTAGACTAATGAGAATCAGCACACTTGACACACCAAGAACCGGCTTGGTAGCACCATTGAACATGCCTAAACTTTTGACATCAGTTACACTGTCCAACGGCCTTCTTCTTCCTCGCTTGTTTGGCATATACGAAAACTAAAGACACGGGGTGTTTGCCACGAAACCCCTTTATCGCCGCACAGAAATGTTTTGCCAGAGAAGATTCACCTTAACCACTTCGCTGAGTTTCCTTTGCCTCGCAATGATGGTAGTGATAAAGTTTTCTCCTAAGTAGGTAACTGGCCTTCTCAGGCCTTCTTCTCTCTGCAGTTTTCAGCCTTGTTTCTTACTGGTTACCCAATCTTCCACAAGGTTATTCGGATTTCCAGGACCTGTAGCTTGACGGTGAGAGTCGTTATTTTAGTATAAGTGGCTAAGTGGTAGTAGTAGGACCCTTAGGCCCCACAAATTTCAAAACCATCAAATTAAGTTCACTGACATTACCTTGAACCTTAAACAATTTGTCAAAAGTGCGTAGAAGATGCTCCTTTCAAGTTATGTAGGCACATCTACAAGAATTCAAAAACACTTGTGCTCTACTTTGAACAGAAGGACATTCCTTCATCAGTTCTAAAACTTTGAGCTGTCAGAATTGATCATTTTACAATTCTTAGACCTTCTGTCATTTTCAAGTCTCTTATAGGAGTTTGTCATGTCTATTGCTCTCTTATTTAATTCACTCTTTTTGGGTCTTTTAAATTAACTTTACCGAAAGATACATCAAATCTTTTGGCCTTGAGTTATTGAATTGCGGTCGCCAAAATGTTATTTTTTATGTTAATTAGTGGACTTGGGCAGATGGAATTGCTGAGAATAGTAAAAAATGATTAGAGAATCTTTGTCAAGACGAGAGATATGAGAAGAGGGAGTTTTGAGTAAGGTAGCTACTCGAATTTTTGGCATTGTGCTTTTAGTAGTACTGACGTCACTTGGGGACAGTTTGGGTTTGGTTTATTGTTTTTGCGAGCTTGTCATAAACGAGGTGGTGAGGCTATGATCTTGTCTTATTGTCCTTCAGCTACTTTCTAGGTGTAGTAGCTATAGTGCACCGGGTGGTACCATAGATTTCCTTACTATTACACCTGCCTTTTCTATTTATTTACATACTTTTATGGTCTTCTAATAGACTGCACCACTTATCAAAACAACGGTACCAGTTGTTACAAGAACATTAACCACTTTTAAACTTTAAATTTATATTGGTCATCTCTTCCAAGGAAAGTATGGCCTTTTTTAGGTTTTTTTGAGCATGTCGGGTTTTTAACTGACTACACCATATAATATAGTTGACATCTGATTCTTTTTATTTACCATGATTCTTAAAATATCTGAATAAAAAGTAAAATGACCATTTGGTATAACCAAATTTTATTGTTTATAGAAAAGATGACAAGATAAAGTTTTGGATCAAATCTTTAATTATTATCATCTCTGGTACTGCTAGAATGTTTAAGAAATTTTTTACTGCTCCAATGGGTTAAAATGTGGAAAAATCATTTTGGTGGTAGTACCAGGAAAAACACCGCCAACAATTGTAATGAACATGAATATTAATTTTTCATTTAATACCAAATGTAGGTGAAAATGAGAGGATGGGCAAAGATTATTAGTCTAAATAGTTCATCAATTGAAATATCTATATTTAGCTTTTTTAATCTTGAAAAACATACTGTTATTACATTGCTAGAGATTTAGCAGATCACCAAGCCCAGAATTAAGATGTAAGGAACGATTTACTTGTGTTTTTGGACCAAGCAGGCCAATTTTGGAAAATTATCGTATGTCTACAAGTTGCTAATAATCATTTATATCATGATAATCCAACTCTTGATGGTATAGGCTTCATAATCCAAATAATTAGAAAGTTTTTGTATATAAATATCTCATCAATCATAATGTAATGGTTCTATTGCAGAAATTTACTTAAACTATTTATTTATTTTACTTTTATAGGCACTCTATTAATGTACACGACACATACAATTGATAATGAAAAATCACATTATGTTTCTCGTAAACATCTGGAAACTTCCTATTGTTCGAGTCCTGCACATGTATAAGCAGCGCGGCTGGATCCCGGAAGGCATTAGGTAGGCCGCTGGAGCGTGACAAGGTACAACAAAAACTGTGACCGCGGATGTCTAACGGCGGCGGCTATAGGGGGCGTTCGGAAATTCGATACAATAGTAATACTGAGCTATTTATCGTACAAGTGTTTCTTATTAGCAATCTAAATTAAATGTCCAAATTCGGACGCACAAAAGGTCAGTTATGAAATTATGGATAATTTATATCACAAAACACAAACGGACGTTGCATGATCGAAACTGAAGCAAGCAAATGAGCCAAGATCAGAAAGAAACGACCAAACCCGTTGTTAGTTCAACATATCCGGCTGTCGTACACGCCGTTTCTCCCCCACTCCAAAAAACATCAGCTTTATGGACAACCCCGGTACCCTTTTTACCGTACTTCCGTTTGCTTCGCGAATCGCCCACGTCCTGCGCGTGGGGCCGAATGAAGCCATGCAAAATTCACAGTGCAGCCTATGGCGGATGTGGACGGCTTCGAGGAAGCTGTGAGCCGTTAATAATTAAATTTTAATTTGCCGTTTCGCTTTAACAAACGCAGCTGACGTAGGAAAGTTTGCCGGGATTATGCAGCCCGTCCGGACCGCGCAGCTGAGGGCGGAATTAATTTGTTAGCGTTAAGAAGAATTAACACCGACAGCATCAGTGGTGATTAATTATAAAAATAGAGCAGAATTCCGAAATTGCCGTTGCGCCGCGGCTGGTTTGATTAAATATAGAGTACCAGGGCCAGCCGTTAAGTATGAAGGTCATTTCGAGTTTGTAGAATAAAAAAGGAGGTAATGAAATTAAAATAACCCATACAGGACACAAAAGAAACAACAGTTTTTTACGCCAAGTAGCAATATTATTTGCCAGAAATATTAGAACGTTCCCCGTGTAGAAATACAATTAGCACCAGGGCAGGCGAAAATTGCTGTTAATTTTTGCTTGCGCTTTTCCCGTCGGCACGCCTATTGATTACTCAGCTAACGACGTGTTCGCGTATCTCCCTCGTTATCATAAAATCGATTATTCGGAAATAACAGCTTTTCCAGTTTGCTCTGGTTTCAGTTGGTCTCGACTTGCCGGCTGAAATCTCTAGTCCGCAATGCATAATTTCAGCGAGAGTCGTGCTGAAAAGAATTTGTTTAAAAATCCGAATTGATTCTGTCCACGCAATGTTGTCGATATTAACTTTAACTGCGAGGGGTGATCGCTAATTATCCTCTTTTAAATGGTCGAACTTTATTCGTTATTTCAGCAGAAAAAGAAATCAAAGCTTTATTTTTATTAATAAACAAATATAAATAATGGCAAAACTACGTTGAATTATACGAATTTAATTTACCTAAATCTTGCTTCATCGCTCTAAAGGGGCAAAAAACAGGCCGCTATGCAGTGAGAAAGCGAGCGACGTCAGCAAATGCCGAGGTGTTGCCTGCAACAGTCCGATTACGTCAGCAACCAACCCGGTGACGTCAACGACGCCTCCTCCCACCACCACCATCTTTACTACACACGCAAGCATAAAAGCAAATGCGCGCGGATATTTTACAATTCTCTCTGAAAATGTCTGCCGTAGTCGTGGACAACACGTCAAGAGTTTCCAAACTCTGACCATGGCCTAGCAACCCGAAAATCAACAACACAATGCATAATTGGGGCTGTTTGAATGTGGAGTTAAGACGAATCGTTGCAGACTCCATCCTTATTCTTGTTTGTGAAACTTTTCAGATAAAATTGCACGCAACTAAAATGGAC
The DNA here is from genome assembly GCA_036346155.1 of Sinelater perroti. Classification (NCBI taxonomy): domain Eukaryota; kingdom Metazoa; phylum Arthropoda; class Insecta; order Coleoptera; family Elateridae; genus Sinelater; species Sinelater perroti. Next base: position 4,465,796 of record JARFIY010000324.1, read on the forward strand.
TGCAACCGAGCCTAATTTTTTTGAGCTATCCATTACACAGAAGATCTATAATGGAAGAATGAATCGTTACAGTTGAGGTTGCTGCCGAAAGTATTGAATTTATATCTTCATATAGTCTCCATTCGTAAGAAGAAACGAACAAGAAGAGAACAAACTAGTCATAGCAGTGTCAGAAGAAGAACTACATCCATCCTATACATCTTCACTCTTATTTTTATTCCACTACGCAGTTAGATTGCGCGTATAAGACTGCAGACGCAAGACATATTGCAGCAGGAAGTCTTGAGTTCAAATCTTCAAACGCATCGATTCTAGGAATCACTAGTTAAGGCAAAAGGCTCGTCATAGTTCAACAGAAATTACAAAATCTGTGCAGCACCATCGTCATAAGACGACAAAGACGCAGTCCTCAATCTCTTTGTCAGACTACACAAATTGAGACGAACTACAACTGAAGGTCTCGGCATTATCACTAAAGAGGGGAACTGATCTTAAAGAAGATCACCTTAGAAAAACCTCATGATGGCAGAAGACGAGTTGACACAGTATTAGTCCTCTCAACAAAAATAGACGGATCATGTACGGGAGTCTTGGTCGTTGAGAAAACCCCTGGAGATGTGAGACTACACAGTTGAAATTTCGCAGATGAGACAGGATAAAGTGACAATAATCGTGAAATGTTGAGTACAAATTATCAGAATCATTGGCCACAGCTACAAAAACTGTTGAGCCTTCGTTAGCCTTCCAGTTATTTGTGAGACTGAGTGATATTATTCTATATTATCTTACACTTACTTGTGAGACTACTTTGGTGACGTGTGAGTTGGATTATAACTGGATGTTTCGTAAATCCTCAGAGGATAAAAGTTTCTCACAGTTCTCCAGGAAGGACGAAATTGATGGAACATAATCGTCACAAGGACGACGAAGATGTCGTTCTCGACTTCACGAAGTGAGAAACATTGAAGGCTGAGATCTTGGTGGCATCAATTTTAAAAGACATCAGTCTTACAGAAGGCGGCAGTTTTCTTTCTTCCTGTTTTTATTCTAATTTGTGGGACTACGCAAGTGAGGTTACACAAAAGAATGAGATTACATAAGGTGAAGCTGTGATTGTACGTTTACGGAAATTTTTTTAAGGACATCATTGGCGATGAGCAATTATAATCTTTTCTCGCATCGTTCTTGCACTTATTTGTGAGATTCTCCAAGTAGGATTGTAAGGGTGATACTATGCAAGAACTGTGCAAGATAAGACCCAATATCATAAGTATCAGGTTCAAATATCCTGAGCCACCTGTCTCTGAAGACAGAAAATTTTTACAGTCTTTAGCCTCGCCATCTTCTCACTTAATTATGAGACTTAACTGGCACATGAAACCGCTAGGGTAGTATTATGTGCATGAGACAGAATTAGATCAAATTTTTGGGGAAGGGGGAAAACAAGGAACAAAATACAACCTTTCTCAGAAAAGTTCCAGGATTGGGCTCGTAACGAGTAATTTATTCAACTTACCAACTAATGGTATTGTCAAAGCCCTCTATCTATGCATAGCTAAAGGTTCTAAAGGCCATGGAAGCAAGCAAAGAAAGTTTCGTCCGGAATGGTTCTAAAGCTATCCAAACACCCATTTGGATTTCTAAAATATTTTCAGGATGGTTTATTTTTAGCCAGGCCACCTAGTAAGTTTGCCTGAAACCATTTTCAAAGCCACGTCTATTCAAAACACATATCAAGTGACTGAATATCACAGATAAGGAATTAAGAATTCAGTCCTGCAAATTTTCTGCCAAAAGTTGTATATTGTTGTTTGACTTGGTAAATGGCGAGGAGGTCTTTTGTCTTGTGAGAATTTCACCTGTGTTCTCAGCCAAGAAAAGTCTCTAAACCACCAAATGGGGTTAATAAATATTTTTATGATCACAGGATTAAACTTTGTCATAATAAGGTCCAGGAATGTTTACAATATTACTGAGTGTGACCACTATTAAATAGTTGGATCGCTGTTTTAATATCATCAATATTCATAGACATTTGTGTTAGACAAGATGAGACGATGCAATTTTAGTTCTCTCCAAAAACTGAGACGGCATTCGTGAAACGGATTATAACTGGAAGTCTTGTAAATCTTCAGATACATCAATCGTGGAAAACCTGCAGTGACAAAAGAGATTTTCACACTTCTGTAGAGACTGCGAAATCGGTAGAATATGACTATCATGAGGACAACGAAGATGTGCTCATCTTCTTTCAAACTTTACAAGAGAGAGACAGATCACAAACACAGATCTAGGTGGCAGCAGTTTTCAAAGACATTGGTCTTACACAAGGTCATCGCGCTTCTTTATCCTAATTTGTAAGACGGCGCAGATGAAACTGCACAAGGTGAGACTAAGCGAAGGTTTAGGACATATTTTGGAGGCACCAGTAACAGCTACAACGAATAGATGAATCGTCACAATCTATACTCTCATCATCTTCACACTTATTTTTGAGACTGTAGTAAGATTACAAAATTAACACTGTGCAGGTGAAAGTGTGCAAGGTGAGACCCAATATCATAGATATTAGGATCAAGTATTCTAAGGCACTTGTCTCAGGATAGACCCCTAGGGACAATCTTCATTCATGCCATCTCGTCACTTAATTGTGAGACTTAACTGATGTAGAAATGGGTATGAAACTGTTATGGTGATGTTAAGTAAGTGAGACAGCACACTGATATGTAAGACAGGTTCGAATTTAAATCTTTATAGGCGTAATCTTACAGAAAAGCCGGAATTGATAGAACATCATCGTCCCGTAGACTATGGAGACGTTCTCGCTGTCTTTGCTGAACTGCACAAAATGAAACACAGTATTGACAAAAGTTTTGGCATTACCAATTTGTAGAAACATCTTTCGTTGAGAAGGCCTGCGAACGAAGTATCGTACTTTTGTCCTTCCTGTATAAGGAAGAAAAGACTAGAGAGGTTTTTTAAAGGCACCGACCATAGAAAGTTCTGTTTTTGCTATCGTCGTCCTCGTACTTGTTTGCAAGACTACGAGGTCTGGAATCATAGAATTTTAAAAATTTCTCTCAATTATGCCAAAAGGAAGGAAGAAGTTTATTTGCGTGGTTTCTTTCAAAGTATGAGCGTTATCCGACCGAAATAATAGAAATGATACATCCAACTAAACTCGTTAAAGCTCGCCCACGCAGATTTCTAGGAACAGCGAAAACTTCATTTATCCCCTTTGTAGAACAGTGTAAGCCAATAATAGGCAGAAAGCTCCCCGTAAAACCCTGTAATTACAAAGGTAATCTGAGTTGCGGGGGCGACTAAGGCTCCTCAGATTGTGGGCTGTTGAATCGATTCCGTGCGCTGCGGCGATTACTTCTTTATTAGAAGTAATAGCCCTTGCAATCGTTCTCCCGGATTACAGAGTCGAAACGGTACAAAAGAGCTGTTAAAAATTCCTTAAAGAAGGTTGTAGTTTTTTCAGAGTTGCACAGAACAAAGAGTGAAATCGGAGCTCAGAAAGAGGAAATGTAAATAGGGCTTATAAAGCTGTTTTACAAAAAAAAAATTTATAAGCTAAAAGGGACAGATTTATAATTTGAATTATATATATATATATATATTAGGGTAATTTTAAGAGTTACTGCAACAGTATTGATGGTGGATGGATCTGAATTACAGTCATCTACGTAACCACACTAAATTAGAAATTTAATGATTCTTTGTGCTTTCAGTCAAGCATAGATGAAATTTAATTGGTAAATAAAAGTTTGATGTCATGTCCATATATAGCAAGTTTTCATTTTCCCCTTAAAGGTATTACTGACTTGATAGATGCAATCTTTTGACGATAATGACACAATGGAAGCTCATCAACTGGACAATTCGGGTTTTTTAGCACAAATTATACATCTTCATAGGTTGGAGAAGGGATCTGTCAAAATACAGTATTTGTTAGAAAAGTTCTAAGACTGAGTTAGAAAATAATTTGTTCAACTTACCAACTATTGTCACGATAGTCCTTCTATTTATGCACCGTTTCTGGAGGTCACGGAAGCAAGTAGAGAAAGCTTTATCTGAGATATTTCTCAACAAAAGCCGTTTGAATTGCTGCAACATTTTCATGGCATTTTCTTTCAGTTGGTTCTTTCCAGCAGTTCGGCTGTTTGGTTTGTTTCTTCCCTGTTTCTTTGACAGTGAGCAAAAGACTATTTTTGCATTAAGTTTTAGTTTCTCTAAATCGTTGAGTAAAATTTGATAAACACATCCCTCTCAATTTCACCTCTTCTGATATCGTGTTAATGGGCGGCCATCTTTGTATTGACCTCCTCATACTATTGTGCCATTCAAAGACACGGCTTCTCCACTATCACTATATGTTTTCTACATTATATTCCATGTTTTACTAGGTATTTTTCCCTAGCTTAATCCAAAACGTAATGTAAACTGTTGTGTAACTACCAACTAAATGCCAACTACGCACAGCCCTACCACCTAGTGAGTTTACATGAAAATACTTTCAACAATGTGGCTATTTAAAACGCATTTCAGATGACTGAATAATCTTCATTTCTTTTGTTTGAATATCACAAGTAAAGAATTAGAAAATCAGACTTGAAACTTTTCTGACACAAGTTATATATTTGACTCAAATTCCAGAAATATTCACAGTAGAACTATTGGATGTGACAACTATTACAGAGTTTGATCACTATACTTAGTTAAAAACTATTTGCAAACCCAAAATTTTGACTTTAGTTTTAATCTTTATTTTCAAAATCTTTAATTCATCAGCTTCTTGTTCGTTTATTGATCAATCAAGAGTGAACTAGTTACATCTCTCTTTTGGACGAAAAGTGGACTAAAATAATAATGGACACCAAGCTTTGTGAAGAAAAGGAAAAACGTCAAAAATGAGGTAGACGACGTGAGAAGAACTGTAAAGATGTGGATAAATAAAGTGCAGGAAATGTAGCTTCGGGCAGGCTTTTTCCCACCTGAGGAAAGTTGAGAGGATATTATTATTATTATTCTTTTAGTCAGACTTGTATTGTGTATTAGGAACTATAAGCACTTTCTTTCATAAACTGGCCCTTTCTTCGGTTACAAAGAATAAAGGGTGCTGCAGATTTTTCGGTCTACTCATTTTTTAACTTAAGATTCGGTATTCCACGAGGTGTACACCGTTTTATTTTTAAAATACTTAAGAGAGAAATAGGAAAGGGTTGATTAAAAAATAAGATAATTTTGCGGGTTACCTTATCTGATATACCTGTTGAGTACATATTAGGTGTATAAATAAGTTCTCAGCTTTTTTCTGCAAAATTAAAGTATAAAGCTTAAGTATCTTCGTTGGCATCGATGACCTTTTGCCATCTTTCGGGTAGCTTGCGAATTCTCTGGTGATAGAAGCTCACCGGCTTCGAGACCGGCTTTCGGACTTCTTCTGTTTTGAAGTGTGTATCAGCCAAGTGATGCTGTAACGACCGGAATAAATGATAATCGGAAGGGGCCATGTCTGGGTTATAAGCCGCATGTGGCAGAAGTTCCCAGCCTAACGCGAAGATGTGTTCTTGCGTCGCCTTCGCAACATGTGGTTGGGCATTATCATGGAGCAGGATGACTTTGAGACTTCCTTGTCCAGTAAATGGCCTCTTTTCTTCGATTGCGTCGCTCAAATTGATGAGTTGCTGTTGGTAGCGATCCGCCGTAACTGTTTCACCTGGTTTCAAGAGTTAATAGTACAGTACACCTTTCCAATCCCACCAGATACAGAGCAAATTCTTTTTGGCGTGGATATTGAGCTTTGGAGTCGATGTCGAAGGTTTTCCAGAGTCTACCCATGACTTTTTGCGCTTGGGATTGTCCTTTCAAGATCCATTTTTCATCGCCCATAATAATTTTATGCAGAAAATCCTTTTTTCGGTTCCTTGAAAGCAAATGGAGTGCGGTGTTATGTCGTCTATTTTTGTTGTCTTAGGAAAGTTTATGCGGAACCCATCTGCCTTCCTTTTGTATCTTACCCGTTGCATGCAAACGTATGGAAATGGATGGCTGAGTGACGCAAAGCTGTTCTGCAAGCTCTTTTTCAGTTTGCGCATTGTTTTGATCCAGCAATGTCTGCAGCTCATCCTGCAGCGTCAGCGCGTGGTTGATCTTCAAGACTAAACTCGCCTCCGCGAAATTTTTGGTACCACTTTTTGCACGTTGCATGACTTACAGCATTCCCACCATATGCAGCACAAATCATTACGGTGTCTTCAGCAGCGTTTTTCTTAAGATGAAACGCGAAGTGGATGGAATATCGAATATGCTCTTTTGTGATTGCCATCGTGAACACAACTGATTATTGAGGTTATGTGCATCAAACCCCAAATCGCATGATGTTTCGAAAGACCAAATGTCATTGCTTTAAAACCGCAAGAAGGCAGACTAATACGTTACATGTAAACGGTGATTTGCGTCCTGTGAAAGCTAAAGCTGAGAACTTATTTATACACCTAGTAATAATATAGACAGTACAGATGGTTCTTCAAAAAAAAAAAAAAATTATTTAAAGATCTGAATTGATTCAGTCTAAGTCAACCCGAGGATTGATTTTTATTCGTTATTTAAGCCTGAGGGATAAATCAATACTTAATTTTCTTGTTAATAAATAAAAAATAAATAACGGTGAAACTTTACGCTCCGCTTAGGGGCAAAGCTTGCGAACATATATTCACCCTCCTGCTCGATCATAGTGCATCATCTCCGACCGTATTATTGTCCCTTGTTTGGAATAAACACAGGTATTTTATTATTTAGGCCACCCGCCAGGCATCTGAACGCAAGCTTGAACATGGATCTACTCGCACCGCAGCTAAGCATCTCAACCGCGCGGCTATAAGGCGTTTTTATTTATTTATTGATATATGAAAATGTTTTTGCAATACCTAAATTTTATACCAAGAAGAAAAAAATAATGTGAGAATTATTTAGACTTCCGTAAAGCTTGGATTATTTTTTGACCCACTCTATTCCTTTATCCCATCGTTGAAAAACAAAACTTACTAATGTTAATATTAATTTCCCGCTGTACTGTTATTAAAGAAGGATGATGACTTTCTTAAAGGTTCTCTTAATGCTTCAGAATCCATTGGGGTACCACCATTTCTACGAGAATCAGACATTTAAAATTTCAAGGTTAGCAATAATTCTTTTAGAAGACGGCAAATGAAGTTTGGAAATAGGGTTACCGATTTGCATCTTTACATGGATAAATCCTATAAACCAGGATTTTTTGCACGCCATGAAGTGAATGGAGAGAGTAATTTGAGTGAAAGGAATTATTAACAAGTTGCTCACAACTCAGAGAGCGTAAAATCGCCCGAAATTTCCAGAAGACTTAAGAAACAGTTTTGGGGCAGCACTTTTAATAAGGCATAAAAATTTTTGAAAGGACCAATAGCAGTTAAAAATTACGGCTATTCACCTAGTCCAAAGATTAATGCAACCGAGAATATTCGTATTGTTCTCCGCCTTCGTGAAGATAACCATTAATTGCACCATAACTGAAATCTCCACTTATGGTAATTTAACGCAAACATCTTGGCTATGTTATACTACACTACACTCATTAAGACAAAAGGCTTGTCACAGTTACACAGAAATTACAAAATATGTGCAACATCATCATCACAAAACGTTGTCCTAAACCTTTTTGTCAGACTACACAAAAAGAGACGAACTACAAGCAAAGGTTTCGACATGATCACTAAATAGAGGAATTTATCTTAAAAAGAAGGCAAAAAAGGGGTTGTTAGAGTTGTACCATTATTTGTGAAACTGGGGAAACGTTAAAGGTGTGGACCCACGAAAACAAAGGACAGAATTGATGCAACACAATCGTTATAAAAACGACACCTTTTTTCTAGGTATCGATTTCAGAAAAGTCTCGCGAGAAAAAAAAAAATTATTGCAATTTTAGTTCTCTTCATCATCATCATTTATGAGACTGTACAGTTGGAATTGCACAGCTGAAAAGGCACACGCGAAATTTATGGTAACCAAAGGTTTTAAGATCTTCAAAGGTAATAATTGCAGAATGGACTTACGAACACAGGAGTACTCACAGTCTTACAGAAGGCATGAAATTGATGCATCACCATCATTGTACTACTTCCACGTAAACTCACTAGGTGGTAGGGCGAAGTTGACATTTAGTTGGAAGTTTCACGAATAACTTCATTTTGTGTAGTCGGACAAAGAAAGCGAAAATGTATTCATAGTCTACGTGACTATGATGTTCTAAATTCCGGGTTTTCTAAACCTTCGATAAAAACGCGTCTTACATATCCAGTGTGCTGTTTTACGTACATAAACTCACCATAGCAGTTTCATGTGCATAGTCACACTTGCGCAAGCCAACCATTTAAGTTTCATAATTAAGTGAGAAGATGGCGATGATGAACTGTAAAGATTTTCAAGAATCTTTTCTGAGACAGGTGTCTCAGAATATTCGTACATATGACATCTTCGTCGTCCTGTCCCTTTTTATCAGATTGCACAAATTGAGACGGATCACAAGCAGGGGTCGTATTATTATTTATATTAATAGAAAGGTTGATGGTAAATCACAAGGGGAAAAGACGGGTTGTATTCCTTACTATTATTTGGGCAATTATATTGCGCAGGTGATTCTACACATACAAAATAGATTACAATCGAACTTCTTCAGCTTAAATCTTTAAAGGCGACTGCTGAATAACGAACCCTGAACATAGAGGAGTAGTCAAAGGCTGACAAAGAAGGCAGAATCGGTACACATCATTGTTACTAGAATAATGTCTTTGTCGTCTATGAGTCATCATATCTTATTTTTGCGCATATGATACACTGCACATGTTGAGAAGGATTGCAATCGGAATATTTTGAGTTTGAATCTTCAAACTGTACTTATTAGGACAAACGACTTGTCATAGTCTCAAGGGAAAAACTCGTTTAAAATTCATCATCACAAGACAGCAAAGACTTCACCCCCAATCTCTTTGTGTGTCTACATAAAATAAGACCAAGCACAAGTAAAAGTTTTGACATTATTAATATAAATACCAATTAACTTTAGAGAAACCCCGTGAAAGCAGAAGACGAGTTGGTGCAGCTTTAATCTCTTCAAAAGATTATTATTTTATAGACTTTCAGAGGTATCGGTCGTAGAGAAACCCAACTGTTTCAGACTTATTTTTGAGACAATGCATTTGAGATTTTGAGTGCAAATAATTAGAAACATTTATTCCAGCTACAAGTGAGACCGTGTTGGTAAAACTGCAAAGGAAATATTGCGAGTGTGATATTGTGCAATGTACGCAATGTGAGGTAGATTGTAAGCATAAGCGTTGGGACCAAATATTCAAAGAATAAGTGGAGAAAAAATTTGTAAAAAGAGACAAATCTTTACAGACTTTATCCTCGCCGCTCTCACTCTTATTCGTGAGACTGCTTGACTGTAGCTGTATACGTGATAGATATTAAGCACGTGCACGTATGAGACGAACGTCACTAACCGAAGGTCTTGTAAACCTTTAGAGACAATTATTGTGAGACAAGAACAAAAAATTTCCACAGTTCTACAGGAAGGATAGAATCTAAACTAATCGACACGAAGATGTTGGCCTCGTCTTCACAAAGCGAGACATCACAAACACAGATTTTGATGGCATCAGTTTTTAAAGACATTCATCATACAGAACGAGGTTGCAGTTTTCTTCCTCTCTGTGACTGCATAGTTGAGCTTAGGCAAGTGAGACTATACTGATAAGATTACGCAAGTGAGACTACACAAGGTGAAACTAATTGTGGCCGGAGACTTAAAAAGAAAATTTTTAGAAGCATTGATAGCAGATACAAGATAGATAAGCGGTCGCAAGCTTTGCTCTCATCATCCTTGCACTTGTTTTACAGATAAAATGTCAATAGTGAAACTGTGTAAACTCAAGTTCTATGTACGTAAAACAGCACATTGCATATGTAACACGGGTTCTTATTGAAGGTTTAAATTTTTAGAGACCCAATCTTGCAGAAAATCCGGAATTGACAGAACATCGTCGTCACGTAGACTATGAAGACATTTTTGCTTTCTTTGTCGGACTACACAAATGAGAGGTCAGCGTCAGGGTTTTAAAATTAAACCTTCAAAGACAATAACTGCAGAATGGACTTCTAAACACAGTACTCACAGTCTTTTAGAAAGGACGGAATCTGTGCGATACCATCATTGCAAGGACAAAGTTTTCGTCGTCCTCTTCTTTATGAGACAAAGCAAATTAAGACTCATTTCAAACAAAGGTCATAGTATTATCAATATTCTTAGACAATAGTTTGAGGGACGATCGCAGCAGCAGAAGACAGATTGCCGTAGTTTTCATTTTTTGTGTCCTTACGATTATTTGGGTAATTATATTGCGCGGCTGAAACTGTACATGTAGAATGGATTGCAACCGAAAGTTTTGAGCTTAAATCTTAAAAGATAATGATCGCAGAATGGAGACACAAACAAAAAAGAGTAGTCAAGGTCTTCAAAAAGGACAGAATCGGTGTAACACCATGGTTACAATGTTTTTGTCGTCCTTCTCCTCTTTATCAGACTGCAAAAATTGAGATGTATCACAATCATAAATTGCATCATCAATATTTACAGACAGTGGTTTCAGGTTCCATTACCATTATGTGAATTGCACAGGTGAGGCTACACATGTGAAATGGATTGGAATCAAATGTCTTAGGGTAAACCTTCAAAGAAGATGACCGCAGAAAGGACTAGCAAAGAGAAGTAGTCAAAGTCTTCCATCGTTACAAAGACGACGTCTTCTTCATCCTTTTTCTCTTCGTCAGACTTCATAAATTGAAACGAATCACAAACAGAAGTTTTAATATTATCAATATTCATAGACATTTGTTTTAGGACAGATGATATACAAAAGTTTCGACATTATCAAATTTCAGAGGTCATGGTGGTAGAGAAAACCCATGGAAGCATAAATCGAGTTGTTCTGTCTCTGGACAGGTCCCTGGAAACAGGCAAATCTTTACGGTCTTTATCCTCGCCATCTCCTCACTTAATTATGAGACTTAACTGGTGTGGCTATGCGCATGAAACTGCTAGGGTGGTTTTATATACTTAAAAGTGCACACTGCATATGTAAGACGGGTTGTTATTGAAGGTTTTAAATTTAAATCTTCGTAGACGCAATCTTGCAGAGATTAATAGAATTGATAGACCATCATCGTCATTATGGAGACGTTCTCTCTCTTTGCTAGACTACACAAAATGAAACGAATCGCTAACAAAAGTTTTGGTATTACCAATTTTTAGAGACATCTTTCGTTGAGAAGGCCTGCGAAGACACAGAACGAAATATGGTACTTTTTGTCCTTCCTATACAAGGGAAAAAAGATTAGAGGAGTTTTTGGGCTCAATTTTGTAACGCCACCGATCGTAGGAAGTTATGTTTTGTCCTCGCCGTCCTCGACTTATTTGGTGTGAAAAAACTCTCCCAATTGTGTCAAAAAAATCTTGAAGGAAGGGGTTGCGCTGAACAAAAAGCGGAGTCGGAGCTCGGAAAGAGAAAGTGTAATTAGGATTTGAAAAGCTTTTTCACAAAGGAATTTTTTAGAGACCAAGAAGAACAGATTTATAATTATAATTATGCACACAACGGTATGAGAGTAATATGAAGGAACAAGGTGCTTTCAACAGTGTGTAGCTTCAAAACCATACATATGAAATTTAATTAGTAAAAAAAAGTTTGATCCATTTGCTTCTTAGAGATATTATTGATTTTATCGACCCAATCCCTTGAGGATAATGACACAATAGGAAATCATCAACCGGAAAATTCGGGTTTTTTAGTATAACTTATACATCTAACAGAATCAGATCAAATTTTTATAGGTTTGGAGGGGGGGAGGGGCTGCCTGTCAAAATACAATCAAAATAGGAAAGTTCCCAGACTGGGCTTGTGGAAAATAATTTATTCAACTTAACAACTAAAGGTATTGCTATCTATGTACAGTTGCCACCATTTCTGGAGGTTGCGGAAGCAAGCAACCGAAGATTCACCCGAAATGTCTCTCAACACATGTCATAGCCATTTGGATTGCTGCAGTATATTCATGACGTCTTCCTTTCAGCTGGTTCTTTCCAACAGTTCCGCAACAGTTGTTGGCCTTTTGTCAGTAAGTATTTTTGTATTCAGTTTTAGTTTCTCTAAATCGTTGCGTAAAATTTGGTGGCACACATTTTTATTTAGTTTTAGTTCTTCTGATATAGTATGTAGAGTAACACGACTATCTTCTTACAGTATCTCCCTCACACGTTCCATATTTGTAGCATTACGTGATGTTGATGGGCGGCCGTCTTTGGGATGGTCTTGTCCTCTCTATATTATAGTGCCATTCAAAGAGACGGCTGTTTAATAATACCTCGTCACCATATGTTTTCTACATCATATTCCATGTTTCACTAGGGATTTTTCCCTAGCTTAAGGCAGAACATAATGTTTAAATCTTTTGATAGGAACCAGCGTCTATTGCGTCACTTGTGTAACTACCAACTAAATGCCAACTCCGCGCAGCCCTACCACCTAGTGAGTTTACGTGAAAACACTTCCAATCAAAACACGTATCAAGTGACTGAATAACCCCTATTTATTTTGTTTTGATATCACAGGTAAAGAATTAAAAAATCAGACCTGAAACTTTTCTGATAAAAGTTATATATTGTTGTTTGACTTCAGTAAACAGTGGTTTGACTCTGAACTAAATGGTACATTGAATCTTTTTATTATTATTGCATTAAACATTATCATAGTAAAGTCCAGAAATGTTCACAATAGAACTGTTGGATGTAACCACTATGATAAAGTTGGATCACTATGCTTAGTGTACTAAAAATTTTTTCTGGATATTGATATGACCTTAATAAAGACTAACTGACTACAAGACTTTTTACCAAATTTATGTTCCATATTAAGTAACAATTTATATTTCTATGATTATTTCTTTAACTACAAAAAATTAATAAAAACAAAATCTCCAAACAAAAAATTTCAACGTTAGTTGTAATCTTAATGTTAAATTCATCAGCTTCTTGTTCTTTTATTAAGAGTATTCTATTGTAGCATACATCCTTGCGTTTTTTCATAAAACGGTGCTTTTTTGGGTTGCAGTTTTTACAAAGAATAGAGGGCGCTGCAAATTCTTCAGTTTACTCATTTAAAAGCTTAAGATTTGGTATTCCACAAGGTGTACACCGTTTTATTTTTAAAATATTTAAGAGAGCAACAGAAGCTTGCAAACTGACTGGTTGGGCACTCATACGTTCACTCTCACTGCTTTCGCCATCTACGACCGTATTATTACCCCTTGTTTGAAATGAACGCAGTTGTTTAATTATTTAGGCCACACGCCAGGCATTTGATCCCAGGATTGCAGTTAAGCACCTCAACCGTACTGCTATAAGGCGCTTTTATTTTTTTTAATGATATATAAAAACGCTTTTACGATACCCAAACCTTATATCAAGAAGAAAAAAGTGATGTGAAAATGATTTAGTCTTCCCAATAAATCCTGTCACACATTAGCTGTTTTAGGGTTACTTTCCGTATTTTTTGGTCCACTCTAACTTATACCATTATCCCATTTTTGGAAAAATAAAACTTACCAATTATGACAACACTCATTTTCCGCTATACTGTTATTAAAATACGATGTTGACTTTTTTAACATCAATTGGGATATTGCCATTTCTACATGGATCAGTCATTTAAAATCTTAGTGTTAATGATAATCCTTATGCTTCTGGGGGGTGGTGGGGGTGAATGAGGTTCGAAAATAAGGTCTACTGATTTGCTTATTGGGTGAACTGTTTATAAACCGGGATTTTTCTTTTACACGCCGTGAAGTGAACGGAGAGAAAAGTTTGCCTGAAAAAAATTTTCCCCATATGATTGCAAGATTATTAACAAGTTTCTTACAGCAGAGAGCATAAAATCGTCCAAAATTTCTAGAAGACTTAAGAGGCAGTTTGAGGACAACACCTTTAAAAAGGCTTAAGTATACGAATGGCACAAATAATTTTTGGAAGGACTAATAGCAGCTGAAAATTTAGGTTATCCGCCTGGTCCAAAGATTAGCGCGACCGAGAAGAACATTCGCATTGTTCTCCGCCTTCTTGAGGACAACCATCAATTAATGGTTGCTGAATTTGCTTCTGAATCTGAAGTCCCTCATGTTAATTTAATGCAAACATTCCACTTCTTGACAAATAGATTAAGGAGGGTTCTTACTAAATTTAATTTCAAAAACTGATTATTCTTTTCAAGCACTGTTTTTAACACACTTATCTCAATGGTGGATTTAATAAGTGGTGAGGTCTTTTTTATTCGGGGGTATATGAATCGTTCAGGTTTCCATCCTCGCTCTTATTTGTGAGACTGCCCAGTTGACATTGTACATATAAAACTACGAATTTGAGACAATCAATGTGAGATCTGTAATAAAAAAAATAAGGGTGAGGACGGACAGGATGGAAATTGTGATGACTGCTCCTCTACTTTAGTAGTTTTTTTTTGTGATACAATAACGACTTGTCTGTTATCGTAGGCTCCCTTTACGGATGGCACTTTGAAAACTTTGCAGATTTCAAGACTTCCGATTGAAATCTGCAACTGCAGGAATTTGTTCTGCCATTGTGAGTCTTCTGTGCAACATCATCGTCACAAGGCAAAAAAGACGCCGTCTTTGTCAGACCTCTTTGTCAGACACAAAATGAAGCAGACTACAAGTAGAAGTCTTGGCATTATCACTATAGATCGGAATTGATCTTAAAAAAAAACACGACAGCAATAAACGAGTTGTAGCTTCACCATTGTTTGTAAAAGTGGGCAAATGATAGGTGCAGCTGAGACTGTCCGTCCACTCAAATTTTCGAAAACGATAATCTCAGAATGAACCTCTCTTTCACAGAGTAGTCACAGTCTTACAAAAAAGAGGGAATCGGTGAAACACCAGCGTTATAAGAACGACACCTTCTTCATAGGTGTCAACTTTAAAAAGCCTCGCGAAAGCAGGCTCATCCTCATCATTTGAGAGACTGTGCAATTAGCATTGCAATAGCGAGACGGCAAGTGAAACTGCTGATAACCACAGGTCTTGAGATTAATCTTCAAAATGGACTCACGAACACAGGAATATTCAGTTTTATAGAAGGGCTAGGGTCGATGCAACAGCATCGTTACAAGGACGACGTCTTTATTGTCCTTTCTATCACACTGTATAAATTGAGACGCATCACAAGCAGAAATTGTAGCTTTATCAATATTCATAGGCAGCGGCTTGAAGAGAGATCACAGGGGCAGAAGGTGGGTCGTCGTAGTTTTCGTCTTCTGCGCCCTTACCATTATCTGGGTAATTATTTTATTAAACTGCACATGTAAAGGGATTGCAATCCCTTAACACGGAAAAATAGTCAGAGTTTAACAAGAAGGGCGGAATCGATGCAACACCACCGTTACTAGAACGATGTATTTGTCATCTATGAGTCTAGTTCCTCGCCCTTAATTTTTTTGATTGGAGGGATTACAATCGGAAGTTATGAGTTAAATCTTCAAACGGTACTAATTAGCACAAATAACTTATCACAGTCTCAACGAAAATACAAAATCAGTGCAAATTCATAGTCACAAGACAACAAAGATGTCGTCTTAATTCTTTGTGTGACTACACAAAATAAGACAAATTACAAGTAAACCTTTTGGCATTATTAATATAAATAGCCATCAATCTTAGAGAAACTCAGTGAGGGTAAAAGACGAGTTGTCGCAGATTTGGTCCTCTCAAAAAAATGAGACAAATCACGTACAGAAGTCTTGGCATTATCAAATTTCAGAAGCATCGGTTGCAGAGAAACCCTTGCAGATATAGGACAAGTTGGCACGAAAGTCGCTGACTGGAGGTCTTGTAAATTTTCATAACCGTTATGAGGACGACGAATATGCTATCTTCGACTTTAAAAAAATGAGACAGACCATAAACACACATCTTGGTGGCATCAGTTTTCAACGACCTCTCTGTCTTTACCCTAATTTGTGAGATTGCGCAGATGAGACTGCATAAGGTGAGACTAATTATAATAGGAGGTCTCAAGACAAATTTTATAGGTATCAAATACAATTTGTGAGACTCTATATGAGATTGCAAGAGTGATGATACTACGCAGATAAAACTGTGTAAGGTGAGACCCAATGCCGTAGGTATCAGGTTCAAATATACTAAGGCATATATCCCAGGTAAAATTCTTGGGAGAAAATTTTAGTCTTCATCTTCGCCACCTCCTCATTTAATTATGAGACTTAACTGATGTGACTATGCGCATCAAATTTCCAGGGTGATCTTGTGTACGTCAGATAACACACTGCATTTGTAACACGGGTTATTACTGAAGGTTCTAAATTTAAATCTTTATAGACGCAATTTTTCAGAAAATCGTAGAGTACGAAGATGTTCTCTCCCTGTTTCTTGGACTACACAAAAAAAAAACGAAGCAGGAACAAAAGTTTTGGTATTATAAAATTTTAGAAACATTAGTAGAGTACGAAATGTCTCACTTTTTATCCTCCTTGTACAGAGTGAAGAAGATCACAACTGGAGGTTTGGGCACAATTTTTTAGAGGCACCGATCATAGAAGGTCAGTGTTGTCCTCACCGTCCTCGTACTTATTTGTAAGAGAGCATGTGCAAGTGTAGTTTGTTCACGTAATGCTACATAAGGTGAGATAAATTATAACCGTGAGTTTCAGGATCAAATATTTGGAGGCATTGGTTGCAGAGGTGTCTTAAGACTACGGAGCGAATCGTCTTAGTCTTCGTCCCCGTTTTTACTTATTACGCAGACGAAAGTGTAAAGGCGAGGCGAGGATCTTCAATTGAAATCTTCAGATTAAATCAATTATTTGAAGAACAGACATTTCCTAAGAGATTATGACAAGTCTTGGGTTCAAATCGTTAAAGACACCATCTGAGCAAATGAGACTACGTAAATGAGATTGCTCAATCGGAGACTTTGAGTTCAAGCATTCAGAGGCATTGGGCACAAGAAGAACCCATCAGACAGAAGACGAATTATTGCTGTCTCACCAAGAAGACTTAAGTGCCATAAAGACTTCATTCTCACCTTTTTCGTGAAAAAACGCAGGTCTCTCAAATTTGACAATTTTTCTTACCTATTTTAGTTTATGCTCTTTATTATTTTTGTTTGAGATCCCTACTGCATTTAACATATTCAATATGGTCATAGAATTTTAAAGATCTTCTCAAAGTCATGTCAAGAGAAAAATCTTTAAGATGCATCGTGACGGAAGATTCCTTCTTTCAAAATCTGAGCGTTATCTAATCGAAATAACACAAATTACACATCCAACTAAAAAGCGTTGAAGTTCATCCACGCAGATTTCTAGGAATAGGGAAAACTTCATTTATTTCTTTGCAGAACAGTGTAAGCCAACATTTACCGATAATAAGCAGAAAGCTGCCCCTAACACGCCGTAATTGCAAATGTAATCCGAGTTGCGGGGGCGGCCAAGGCTCAGCAGATTGTGGGCTGTTGGATCGATTACGTGCGCTGCGACGATTACTTCTTTATTAGAAGTAATTACCCCTGCAGTCGTTCTCTCGGATTATAGAATCAGTACGGCACAGAAGCGCCGTTAAAAATTCGTAAAATAAGTAGCGTTCTCAGAGGGATCGCACAGAATAAGAGCGGAATCGGGGCTCAAAAAGGGAAAATGTAATTAGGACTTGAAAAGCTTTTTCACAAAAGGATTTTTTAGAGGGAAGCAGAACAGATTTTTAATTGGATTTAACAGGGCGCTTTCAAGAGGTACTGAAACGAGTCGATGGTGGACCCGAAATCTTCCGGGGTTGTTCGTGTAACTGCGGAAACATGTCACCACCATTCTTTGTGTCATATCCATATATAGCACTCTAAATTATTTCTAACTAACAATCCTCCGCTTCGGTGAGTATAATAGTTGTTACGAGTATTTATTTGCCTCTTAGAGGTATTACTGGCTTGACGATAATCGCACAAGGGGAACACATCAACTGGAGGATTCGGTTTTCTAGCACAACTTGTACATCTAGCAGAATTATATCAATTTTTGGGGAGAGGAGTGACAAAATACAACCTTTGTCAGAAAAATTCCAGGACTGAGTTCCTAGAAAATAATTTATCCAACTAATGGCACTGTCGAAGTAATTCTCTCTATTTATGCTCAACTGCCATTGTTTTTGGAGGTCATAGAAGCAGCGAAAGCTTCATCTAGGATGCTTTTTAAGATACATGTCTAGCTGGTTGGTTGGTGCAATATTTTCATGATGGTTTACTTTGAGCCCCACCACCTAGTAAGTTTAGATATAAACACTTCCATATCTAATCAGAATACATATCAAGTGACTGAATAACACCAATAATTGTGTGTTGGTATCACAAATAAAGAATTAAAAAAGCAGCCCTGGAACTTTTCTGACAAAAGTTTCATATTGCTGTTTGATTTTAGCAACGGTGAGATAGCCTTATTTGTCTCCGACAGAAACTAACACCAAACTAAATGGCGTCGATCAATCTTCGTCATAGTAAGATCCAGAAATGTTTATAATAGAACTATTGGGTGTGACCATTATTAGAAAGTTAGATCACTATGCTTGGTAAACTAAAAATGAACTCACCAATTACAAAACTGTGATTGCAAATGGATCAAACACTCATCAGCTTCTTGTTCCTCTATTGAGTGTTTTTTTATAAAAAAATAGACAGTAGTTGACTAGTCATCTCTCCTGGTTGTACAAAATATACTAAAATATTAGCAGTGTGGACACCAAGCTTTCTGAAAGAGGGAAAAAGACCAAAAATTGGATAGGAGTGAAGGAGTAGATAAAAAAAACTTTTGGGAGGGCTGGTTAAAAAGGGTAATTGTCCTCCACGTTTTCCACAAGACACTTTTACAGATTATCTCATTTGACATACCTGATGAGTACCTTTCCTCTAAATAATAAACGTTAACCCATATAATCTGAACTTTTTTGAAGGTTGCACTTTAAGACGATTGCGTCGTTGCTCACGTGTTAGCATCAGCACTAACTTACCTTGATCAATAAAGCGCTTCTAATTGCTGATCAGATTTCAGATCATATCCTGAAACTCATACTGCAATTTGTTATCTAGAGTATACTTTTCTAGATTGACAGTTCGATAACGCACCATCATCATATGCATCATGAGTTTTCTATAGCTTCTTAATTCAAAACTTAATTTTAACTTTCTGTTCGGAATTAGCGTCCATCACATCACTCGTATAACTTCAAACTAAATGCGCCAACAAACCATTGGGTTGCTAAGCACAACCCTACCACCTGGTGAGTTTACATAGAATCATTGTCAAGGCCACGTCTATTCAGAACACATATCGGGTGACTGAATAACACACTTGTCTTATATTTGAATATTAAAGGTCCAGAGTCAACCCTGAACTTTTTTGGCTAAGATTTTAGATCTAGGATTAAAGAATTGGAATACTCTGAATAAAAAAAATGTTTATAAAAAAATGAAGAAACAAAACTGTCATCATACAAATGAGCTATGGGAGGATAATTGTGAAATAAAATAAAGAAAATAATGACAACATAAGATGTAGCAGGGCAAAGCAGAATACAAGATACAAACTAAAAGGTTTTTTAAACTTCTAAACTTGCATCGTGTATCGTCGTTCGCCTTCGAGTGTCGTCTAAAGTTCCACGGCATCACAAAGTCTTCAAGGTGATTTCGCAACATAGCTGAAGAGCTGACGGTTCAGATCAACCTACTTTAGACAGAAATGAGTTCGAGACCTACTAAACCCATAAAGCGTTGCGATACCCGCCTTTATTATTTCACGTTTAGCAAACGTAATTTTCATTTTTTAAGTTTATCAACTTTGAATGTAATTTAGACTTTTTTATTTTTGTATTTTCACATTCAATTAAATTATACAGGATTAATGTTAACTATCGGGAAAAACTTCAGGAGATTTTTTTTTAATTGAGTTATTTAGTTTACAATCTGCCAAATAAATGAGGCATTCAGTAATTAATATGATTATCTAAATGACTTGTGGGATCTTGACTACAATAGCAATTTCCCTTTATAACATTCCTAGAATAGCTAGGTATTCTTGACTATTAACTATACTAACCTAAAACTAAGTTCACAATATTAATATTGTTCTATGTTATATGAAAGTCAGCAAATTAAACTATTCAAATCTGTTGGGTAGGTCCGAGGGTTTAAATCTTTTTAATCTCCGCACTTCACCATTATTGTTTATTAAGTTACTTGCTAATTCATTTGGATGTGCACTGAGTTTATCGCGATAGGTGGCACTCACTTTTGTAATTAACTCGTTGACCGAACTTATTTGGAGATCGCGTCTTATCACCTCATTAGGCATATACCAATAATTGCTCTTAGCACTTTAGCCTGAAACCGTCTGATAATATCGATTGTGGAGTTAGCTGCAGCGCCCCAAAGTTGTAGGCCATATGTCCACACTGGTCTCAATATTGCTTTGTACAGTAGAATTTTATTGGTTGTCGATAACTTTGATCTTCGACCTAATAGCCAGTACATGGATCTGTATTTCAACCCCAGTTGTTTTCTCTTTGCTCAGACATGTTGTTTCCACGTGAGACGTCGATCGAGGTGAATACCAAGGTATTTGACCGTTTCTTGTTGTGGGATCTGTTGTCCGTTTAAACTAACTGGTGGGCATGTTTCACGTTTTAGCGTAAACGTAACGTGAGCGGATTTTGACTCGTTTGCTCTGATGCGCCATTTCTTGTACCTTTTCAAGGTGGATTTGTAATCTGTGTGAAGCTGTTTGAGAGTCAGGGTGTGTCGATAAGATGGCGGTGTCATCCGCATATGTAGCTATTGTTGTTGACCCGGTAGTCGGAGTGTCTGCCGTGTACAACAGATATAGCAAAGGGCCAAGAACACTGCCCTGTGGAACACCGGAATTTATGTTGTACAGTCTGGTGGAGTCTCCTTGGAGTTTAACGGAATAGTATCTGTTAAGTAAATATGACTTGATCACTTGATACAGCTCAGCGGGAAAAATATTTTTTAATTTAAAAAGTAATCCTTCGTGCCAGACCTTATCAAAGGCCTGGCTGACGTCTAGAAACACTGCGGAGCAGTAGCTTTTGCCTTCAAGAGCTTTATTTATTAGTTCTACTATCCTGTGGACCTGCTCGATTGTACCGTGTTGTTCGCGGAAGCCAAACTGGTGTAGAGGCAATAAATTGTTGTTCTTAAGTATTGGTTGAAGTCTGATCAGAAATAGTTTCTCAAACGCTTTGGAGAGAAGAGGCAGTAGACTTATTGGCCTGCATGAAGCGACCTCTTCTGGTGGTTTTCCGGGTTTTGGGATAAGAATTATGGTGGCAACCTTCCACTGCTCAGGAAAATACCCTAGTCTGAGAACTGCGTTGAAGATCTTGGCAAGTAGTGTAATGCGTTTTTCTGGTAACTCTTTAAGGACCTTGCCTGTTATCAGGTCATAGCCTGGTGCTTTGTTGTTTTTTAAGTTTTGAATTACCGTTGTTACTTCCTTTTTACTAAAAGGTTTACATGGAAGACTCATTTGAAATGGCGCCACTAGAAATTGGTGGATTTGGTTTTCTTCTTCTGGTGTAATTTCGGCTGGGTAAGGTACAAAAACTTTTCTAGGTGACTGACAAATGTGAGGGCTTTATCTGAAGTAGTTCTTGCCCATGTTCCATCTACTTTACGGAGAGGTGGAATGTGCTGTATAGACCTTTTTTCAATTTCCTAGTGGCTTTCCACAGCGAGTAGTCGGACGCTTCAGTGGGAGATAAATTCTCCAGATAATGTTGTATTGCTTGGTTTTTAAGTTTTTAGTAATTGTTTGAGTTCAGTTGCAGCCCTGTTTAGATTTTGTTTATCAATCGGCGCTCTAGTGGTTTGCCATCGGCGTCTCAGTCTCCTTTTTCGGCAACTTTCTTTTTGACTAGAACTGGACAGTCGATGATTGGTTTTGTTTCTAGCTCACTCGGTGTAGCTTCCCAGGCAGATTCCTGTATAGTTTGAGTAATATGTTCGACTGCGTCTCTGAGATTTTCTTCTGTTTGTAATGGTACGTCTAGTTGCAATGCTTCATTGACTCTAGTTTTAAAATAGTTCCAGTCGGTCTTTTTGTTGAGAAGTGACGATGGTTTTTCTATATGCAGTACTTGTGTACCAAGGGTGATGAGAATAGGTGAATGGTCAGACGATAGGTCCAAGCAAGTTTTAGCTTGAAGGTAATTCATACTTATATTTTTAACAATGCAGAAATCCAGGAGGTCTAGCAGTTTGTCTAGATCAGAGAGCCAGTAGGTTGGTTCGCCAGTAGTGAGAGGGCTTAGGTTGTTTGCGTTTATGGCTTTCAACAGTTCTCTTCCCTTCGTAGTTGTCACTCTTGCACCCCAGTATATATTCTTCTCATTAAAATCTCCCCCAGCAATGAAGCGATGTCCAAGGGTATTTAAGTAGTGGCTGTACTGATCTTGTTTGTTTGCGTGCCTCGGGGGGCAATAAACCGCTGACAGAGTTATCGGTCCTAGCCAATCTTCAATTACGATAGTGGTGGCTTGGAGGTGTGGTTCAGGGTATTTATTTACTTCATGATGTTTTAGCGAAGATCTTATAATAATGGCAGTTCCTGCATGTGCAGTTCCATCAGGGTGTGGTGTGACATATATGAAGTAATTGTGTATTTTTAAATAGCTTCGTGCAGTATAATGTGTTTCGGAGATTAGCATGACATCGATATAGTGTTGTTGAATAAATGTTGTAATTTCGGGTCCATGTTGTTGTAGGCCATTTGCGTTCCAGAGTGCGATCTTAAGAAATTGAGCCATTATGATAATTTTGTGACGAGAGTTGTTAGTATGTTTAACATTGTTGACATTTGTTCCATAAAGCTTTTCATCATTTGTTTCAGTTCGGACATTTCATTAGATTGATGGGGGGAGGGTGGTGCTAATGGCTGCTGATGATTTGTATTTATGAGTTGTGCTTGGTAAGCTCTGCCACTGACTATTTGGGCATGTGTTACACCCGGTTGGATTAGTGAGGATTGTCCCCTGTTGGTTATTTGTTTTGTTCTGTGAGCAGGGAATGTTTTCTGTTGTAATTGTTTGTATATTTCGCAACCTTTATAGTTTGCCGGGTGATTCCCACTGCAATTAACACATTTTACATCTGGGCTTTTTGTTTTACGTAGGCATTGTATGGTTAGGTGGTTACCTGCACACTTGACACAACGAGGACTTCTGTTGCAGAAGTTTTAGTGTGTCCTAACCTTTGACACTTAGTACATTGGGGTATTTCTTTTTTTGGCCGGGGTGGTTCAAATTTAACTATTGAGTGTAACAATCTGTCTATGTTATATATGTCTTTATTGTTTGGTGCTGGTTTCAATTCGACGTAGAATAGTGGGAGTGCTATTTTCAACTCTCCTTTACGTTCTCGGATGTTAGAGATATTTGTTACTGTATGTTTGTGTTCTTCAATAGCTTTCTTAATTGTAACTGTATCGGTTGAGGGATGAATGTTTCGCAAGACAACTCTGAAGCTACGTTCTTGTCTGTTTTTGTAGGTATGGAATTCTGTCTTTTTCTCTGCTAGGGCGTTGATTATTGACGTGTATTTTTCAGAAGTTTTGGCAGTATTTTTATCTCGTCATTATATAATACTTTTAGTTCGTAGTCATTTTTGCTATATTCTCCAGTAGTTCCAGTAGTGGCGCCATGAATTTCACTCCAGAGACGTAAATTGGTGGCGGTTTTGGGTCCTTTATTTTCGCTTTGGTCTGTGTTATCGGCTGGGTTTTCATTTTCTAGGCCATTATATCGGTTTGCCAGTGCTATTGGTTTATTTAACCAATAGTTTTCGGTTTTGGCCTGTTTTGTTTGAATTTCTAGTTTGTCGGTGTTTTTGCTTCGTTTCCTGCTTTCTACTTGTTGCCATTCTTACTCCTGTGACACTTGATTTTGAGGTTGTGAAAGAATATATGGAATACTAAAGTTTGCGGTAGGCATCTGTTGATTTGGAATGGTTGCATAGGGTAGTAGTGTATTATTTATTGTGTTTTGCTGAAAGTTTGGCGTGGGATATCTCTGGACGTAATAGTGAGGGCTTGCGATTTGCTCCGCTTGCATCGGTTCGCTTTGTTGGGTATAATGGGATGCAGCATTTTGATAATAAGCCATAAGGCTTGTTAATTTAGTTATTTATGTGACTTTCGTATGAATATAATATAAATATAAATACGCAAGCTAAAAGATTAGCCTAACGGCTGTTGACTTGGAGGTCACTTACTTGTGTGTGTCGCTTGATATCACTCGAAGAAATCTTAAACATACAGTTTATATGAATAGATGTACGTACAGATTGTACTTGACCAAAGGTCAAGTGTATGCTACTTGATAATGTCCTTATGCAAGCCTGCAGCTGCACCGCCGCGATAACGCAGGTACAGTCAACGGCGGCACGAACGGCGGCAGGAACAGCGGCAGGAACAGCGGAAGGAGCGGCGATGGGAACGGCGTTACTAACATCGGCAGAAACGACGGCAAGATAATGGCGGGGCTCCGCCACTATGTTGAGGATGCACTCGCTAGGCCTTACGGCCTTGCGGTTATCGCTACGACTCGGTTGCTGCGCTCGCAATTATAGCTCAGGTATAACACATCTGCTCGCGCCAACACGCGAATGCGGACTCAACTTTAGGAGATGACCTCTCACAGGAAAGGGGGCGAAAAAATTCATATTGACCTAAATTTTCAAAGGTTCGCATACTGGGGCAACCGTTTTTATTGCCGCCGTGCCGCCACGGCCGAACGGCGGGCGTAATTTCTTCAATGTGCAAGCAACTGTCGTTGAGACCCCCGGCTCTATTCTCCTCCTCCGCGCCACAGCTCAAGCATGGCGTCGTCGACTTCTCCACATGCACATTATTAGGTAGGACGGGAAGTTACCATGTCCGATGTTAGGTTAAGGTACTCCGCAGCCTATCATGCTTAATGTCCGTGAAGATGAACATCCGCATGTCTACCTCTCGCCCTAACTCGTAATCGGTTCTTTACGAACCCCATTGGAATCGTCTTAAAAGTCGGCGCTCCTGGTTCTACCGCTGCCTCTTTGGCCAATTGGTTTGTACATTCGATTTCCAGCGCTCCGACGTGCGCCTTGGTTTAATGGAATCGGGTCTGGATTGAAACCTCGATTTGCAAATTTGTCTGCGCCCTTATGCCTGCGAGTAGTGCTGATTTGTTATTAGATATTACCTGTGCCTCTCTAATGGCTATCAAATTCGCACTGAAAGGTAATGCTCCAGTATGCGAGTGAATCTCCCCTTCTGGCCGCATGACCTTAAGCGCCTTCCACTCTCCCGTCGTCCGCCCACGATTCGTCCTTTTTAAGCTCCGCCTTACTGAATGGGTGCCCTCTCCTTCATAGGCCACTTTCGCTCGATTTTGACTGGCCGTAGCCCCAATTACTCTTGAAGTTGCTGTTGCGGTCGGTTGTCAGTCTCTCCCAGCTGTCAACTCAGAGACAGTCCGAATCTCCTTCTGTACTTCTACTCGGACCATCTCCGACGTAACTGTGCGTGGATTATACATATACAGGAGCGTACGCACCCTCGTATAGATTACCTCACTAGAGGATTGTGGTCCAAGCTCCTCCGGGTCCCGTTTATTAAATACGCAGGACCGCTTTCGCTTTCGTCATTGTTATTGTCGTCGCTGTTGCTGCCTTCGTCGTCGCCAGACGCCTCGATTACCAAACTATCCCCACCTTTACCATCAGAGAGCGCTTTCCAAGCACAAACGCTTGATGAGAACTGACAAAAGCCAAAAACAAATCCTTTCTATTGAAAGAAAATCCGTATAAATATTAAGGATAATACGAGGATGAATCAAATATAAACGAGACTTATTTTTTAAAAAATATTTTATTTGAACTTGAAACAAAAGAATAGCAAATTATTTTTCTACATAATCTCCTGATTTAGAAACACATTTTTCCCAACGTGTACCTAATTTTGAAATGCCTTCCTCGTAGAATGAAGTTGGTCGTGTTTCCAGCCAATTGCGCACATAGACCTCAACCTCCTAATCTGTGTCCTCCCATGACTTCTTTGAGAGGACCGAATAGGTGATAGTCGCAGGGCGATAGGTCAGGGCTGCAGGGAGGGTGTGCAACTGTCTCCCAGCCCAATTTCTCCAATTTTTCTCTTGCAAGTTCTGCTCAGTTGTCAGAAGGCGAGGCATCCACCTTGCGCACACCTTACGAAACCCTAGCTCCTCTGTGATGATCGAAAAAGTGCTACCATAACTTATTCCAATCTCAGATGCAATCTCATCGATGGTCAAACGCCTGTCACTCTCAATAAATTGTTGAACGCGGACGATGTTTTCGTTGGTGATGCTGGTGCGAGGTCGGCGAACATGGCTCTCATTTTCAACATTGTCACGACCCTCCACGAACTTTTTGTGCCACGCGAACACTCTAGCTCGTGACAGTGCCTCTTCCTTGAACTGCGTAGTCAATCTCCTCAGGATTTCAGCCGGTTTTACACCTTCCGTGGCGAGAAATTTAATGATAATACGCTGCGCAATTGACGGCGGCACTTCCTGCTCAGACATTGTCACGACGGGTACTGACAGGAACGAACGAAATCGCCCGCCTGCCTCCCCACTCCTGACATCCCTACCCAACACCTGACGAAGCGAGAACTCTCGCGCGTTAATATGGCGCGCCCGAGATCAAAAGCCTCGTTTATATTTGATTCACTCTCGTAACTGCTCTAGTGTAGAACACCCAGGATTGCTTCCCTGGAACTTATACTAAAGTTATCTTCAATCTCTTATACAGCACGCTTTTCCAATGTAGGAGTATGAATATGACACACCCGTCTTTCGTCTTCATATTTACCATCAAACGAACTTGTCCCATACAAACGACGAAAAAATGTGATTTGGTTGCCCCCTGTCAGGAATGAATTGAAACATGGCTCCGCAGTCATAGAACATGTGCAAGGTTCACCTAAAATGAATGTCTTCTGGGCTAGTTTTAAAAAAAAGGTATTTGGGCTATTTTATTTGAACACTTGGATGTATCAGTAAACTGTTTCGCCACAATTGGATGAAGATAGTAATGGCAACACATTAGTATTGTAATAAAAATAATCAATGCGCCACCGACACTACCATTTAGGTGATGAAACGGTCACCATAGGGTGTAGTGCCATCAGCCTTAATTTGGAATGGGTGAAGAATAGTGCACATACTTAATCAATGTAGTACTTGGTGACTAATGGTGTACTAAAAGGAATGAAGGTAAAGCTTTCCAACTTTGAAGAACGGATTTATGAATAGTAATAAAGAAAACCAATAAGATTATCTAAAGAGAAATATAGGGTGTGCATCAAATAGGATTTGGATGATCGCCTATACCAGGTCTTAGTCTGCATACAGTCTTTGTTTGGTAGATTTTTTTTAATTTTATTTCCGCTAATTTACAATTTATTGTATTTAAATCCAGCGATGATGTCCTGGAATTTATTGGAACGCAGTGGTTAATTGTACTATTTATTGGCATTCTCCACTTTAAAAGGGAAAAAGGGGTGCTCGGGGTTGCCATGTTGGAGCCAGCTAGAACCTGGGTGTCCTGTAGTATTTTTTGTTGTTGCTTTGCCACCATACACGACTAAAAGCGTTTATACGTTATCCTTCACCAGAGCCAATCGTCAAATTATTTCCTCCTGTTATTGAAGGAGGTTTATGAGTTGCAAAGTCGTTGATTTATAATGATATTTTTCTGTTTTTGGTTGTCATTTGAGCAAATTATTTATAAAGACATTAAAAAGGGCTATATGGCTTCAGCTGTTAGCACCCTCTTAGTGGTCTGCGTGATTTAAAACTATTTCTGAGCAAATGTGTCACCAAAAAAGATATATTGCGTTAAATATATTAATAAATCTTAGTATTGCATGGTAGAATGGTAATTCTACGAAAAATATATCGATTGACCTAATTTCTGTAGCATGACGCAGATGTTATTTAAGTGTAGTAAAGCAGAGCGGTTGTGATGAGCAGTACTAAACTTGACCATCTTATGTTTGGGTTGCCACAAGGGTAACATATGCTCTGCGAGAATAAAAGGGACAACCTCCTCTATTACATGTGTGTACAACTTTCAAAAAAAGAGGCTAATGAATATAAATTCCTAGAGGACCAGCGAGGAAGAAAATCTCAACCCAAATGAGGCTACTGCCGCCCCACCACCGTCTTTTTGCCCAACTTCTTTATAGTCATGAAAACTCAGAACTGCATTGTGTGGATAAACTAAGAGCTAGAAGAAACCTCTATGAAAGTTCTTGTACTGGCCAGAACTTTTAGTGAAGTTGAGGGTAAAAACATCTCATAGCTTTTGCAGGTATTTTCCCTGCATGGTTGCTGATACATCCTACGCCCACCCATTACGTTTTAAGAAGTCTGTCTAAATGATGATCTAAGGGCTACTGGTGACTCTCTGTTTCTGGAGATGAACTGACAAGGAATGTTATAGAGTTGTACACAGTTTGACATCAGTGACTGTTGCATATACGTCGTGGCTTTTTGCTGTGTGACCTAAGAATAACGCATATGCGATGATATCGCTGGTATTAACCAAAAAAAGGTGTTCTAAACAGAGAGCACATTTGGTAAAGAAAAATGCAATCAATTGCTCGCCTTCCATGCTCTTTTGATAATTTTAGGAAATTCTTGAGAAACAAACACTGCAGTAGAATGTATTCTTCCTTAAAGAATAAATGTTTTATCACATCTGCAAAACGTTGTTTAGAATCGATGCATTGTTAATGAATAAAGATCCAATATGTTGTCTCCTTTGGAGAGCTTCCTTGCTAAATGCTTAAATTGCCGGTTGAAAAAGAGATCTCGAAGTTGAAGTCCGGTCGTCTTTGGACAAATGACTTTTTTGACAAAAAGTGATGTTAACAGGCTTTTCAGATTCCATGATTTCGTTATCCCTGAATCACAAATTAGCAGATAGTTGCTCGGTACAACATGCATGCAAATCTGTCTTGCGCTGCCTCTTGGTTTGCCTGTTTTATTCCTACATGCAAAAGAGGCATAACTTGAACGGCTCCAACTATTGCACGCGTAACAGTAATTTAATGTTCTACAGCATTTGCTGTTGATGACTGTTTTCTCTTCTTGAACTTCCAAAATGCAACCTGGGGCGACTTTTATTTGATGGTTGTTGATTATTGATTACTCAGCGTGGCAGAAAATTATTTGTAATAAATTAATGGACTTTCAATACAAACTGGATAGCCATTGCCCTCAACGTTCTTCTCCTCATCAGCAAGCCGGAGGAAAACCAACTTGGACACTTTCTGAGATATAATGAGAAATTGTCTTTCTTCTATTTTTAAACGAAAACTCGAGAGGCAGAGACCTACAAAAGACTTGTTGACAAAGATGGCCCGTCGTTAAACATCATCATCGTGGACGAGAAATTCCTCCTTGATCTTGTAAAGTTTCTTATTACCAGATCTTCGATTACATAATATAGACACAACACAATTCGTGGGTAATGTTGCATTATAACAACTTTAACAAATATCTCAAATGTCTTGAGTTACGCAACAAAAAGTCATGACTCAGTGATATCATACTGTGTACCAAATTTTTTCATAATTAGTACACAATTCTATAACATTTCTTGCAAAATAGTAAGGAAATGTTCCATCTACTACATGTTATGCAGGTTCTTATCATTTTATAACTTCACAAGAAAGAGACTGTCGGGCAGGATAGTGTCATCGCTTCGGTAGTTCAATTCTGTAGTTATGCGGTCTTGTAGTCATCAAAAGATTAGACTGTTTACTTAGGGAGATTCATGTGATCCATCTTCAGAGCCGGAGCTCCAAAGTTTTTCTAGTTAGACAAACGATGGTTTGCCACTTACCTCCACCTGTTCTTATCACCTGCCTATCATCTATCTTAAGTCTAATGCCGCCTCAAAGTAAAGTTACATTAGGTAACTGTCTCATTGCCTCAAATAATTAGTAGCGTCGACACTATTTAGTGAAGACCTCAAGTTTATCCAGAAGATATGAATGATGTCATTCTTTCTATAGATGGAGATGCTTGAAGAGAGACTGCTTGTTAAAACCTCGACTAGTTTCCAGATTAAATACTTCCAACTTGCTGCCTCAAACTCACCTGACAACGGTCTTGACTTTTTACTAGTCTAACTTTTAACTATGGAGGCAGAAGGGTTTTTTTCTATTGAACACAACGACCCTTCTATTAAATTTCCGTCACACCAGATGATAGAGATGGATCACATCAATTTTCTCAACTAGACGAACACTCGCTCAATTAACACACTATCAGTGAACACTATAACCGAATTGATCCTGCCCAAAATTCTATACGGCATTATTTGATAGTTTTCTTTTTATGAAGTTATCACTAAAATTTACCAATAGAGAAGCTTCTTTAAGGATAGGTTTTCATCTATTGTGTAACTTCTAGAAAATCAATTCATGACAATGCCTAAAGTAGTCGACATATCCTCATTTTTTATTTTCCGCAAAGGCAAAGATTTTCTACAGAATGGAGAAAGGTTTGTTACACTCGCTGGGTTATTCTTCCTCATTAGAGCTTGCCACATACACTCCAAGCTGCACCTGAACAGATCAGCTGAACTTTGGAAATATGTTTTAAGGGAAGCAAAATATATACCAGCAGATTAGCAATTTTTGAGTACCAATGACTGATCAAATGTCTGAGTAGCGTCGTTTATACAACGGTATCAACTATTGCATTTCTATTCTGTTATACTCGTCTTTTTCGAAAATTTCTTGGACACGCATAGCTCCAGGATTTATGGCATCCCAAGTATCCATGGTAGCTTGTACAAATTGCACAGCCAAGACGGTAAAAGGTACTACTGCTTGGGACAATAATTGTGAAGCAACCACCTTACTATCAAAGAAAAACACTGGACATTTTTTTAATAGAATTATCGTTCCATAAGCTTTCTGCTGTCAATTGGAAGAGGTCGGTTATATCTTCTTAGTTTTCCAATCTTCTATTCCTTTTCAGTACAATCATAAGTGGCTTGTCCAGACTGCTGATCAAAAAGTGAAGGAAGGGATATACTGCGACGACCTCTCTAATTGTAAACATGTTGTGGAAGACGGCAGATTAATTTGAAGATTGGTTTTGTACTTTGAAATGAATCCGAGTAATAATGCTAAGAAAAAGTCATCTTAGGTAGACAAGGTCAAAGTCCTGAGGCCATCGTTTTTTAAGTAGACGCTTGTAGCGGCACCGCTCATCTCTACCTTCCATTTTGATGTAGACTTAGAAGAAGCGCCATCCTTTTTCACCATAAAGTCCATTTGCGTTAGAAAAACAACTAATTACAGAAAAGGCAAGATCCATGTTGAAAGAATAACTTGAAGATTGTTGAGGTAGCATCAATTCCATCTAAAGCTAGTCGGAGTCTACTACAGCCTCTATCACACATCACTCATCCTCAAACAGAATGACATTAGACTTAATATAAAAGGGGTGTAGTATTTGCTTGCCTAGCTAAAAAATTGCCGAACGTGGACTCTGAAAGTTACTTTCAGAAATGAAGATGCAAATTCAAAATTTTGGATCTTGAACTAGATGCTGGGGTTTTGGACGTGTTAAAGTAAATCTGGTGGTCAAAATTGGGCGATAAGTAGACTGAGGGCACAGAACTAACCAAAAGAGTCTTGACCAAAGCTTCTTTATGTTTGAACTCACTGTACGCAAAACAAAAAATAATTTATTGTACTGATGAAAATGATGGACCGTTTGTCGAATTGTCTTAACATTCATGTGCCCATATAAACTCCTGATTGATACCTATAGACTGAAATGCCGACACAAACCTAGTGAGGTGAAGACTCACAACCTCTGATCTGACTCAGTGATTCAAAATCATTTCAGTATCAGAAATTCAAAAAGATCATAATTACTGAGACGACAGTTTTCTAAATTAGTCACCTCAGTGACCACTCTACTGCTGAATTATTTGGTGGTTGTGGTTACTGAAATCGTTTTCAAATCACTGATTTTGTAAACTTAGCGAATGTTGGGATGATTTTTTCATAAAATTGACTTGGCACAAGATATTTTGATGATTGTCACTGCATCCTTCAACAACTTGTAAAACTATCGGAGCAAAAATCACTAAACTTAATCAATCGAAACCTGTCGAAACAACGAGTCCCCTATCGGATCCACCTGAACAATCCAAATCCAGCAGCTTTTTTATAAAAATGAAGGTACCACTGCTGAAACGTGAAATCAGTGACAATTATGAACGGGCCAGGCGTCCTCTCAGCTAATCAAATCTCTTTTCACATCTATGCATATTAGCAATAAAGCCCTGAATAATTCAACAAACAATCCATTACTGAAATGAAAGGCGGCTCGGCCGGAATTCCGGTAAATCCCCTGAAACTGAAATCCGCAACGTCCGCTAACGTGCGACCTCACCTACACGAGCGCCATGGCATTACGTGCAGAATCAATACGCGCAAGTTTTTTTTTATTTCCTGGAAAGTTATTTTTAGCCGAGCCAGGGCTGAAAATACTTTGGCAAGAAATGGCTTCCTTCTGCGGAAAACTTTGGAGCTGCGTAACTTGGGTAAATTGAGTTTGCGAGAAGTTCTGGGAACTTGGATAGCGCAGAAGGGCGCAAATAATGAGTGAATATCAAATTTCCTTTTGAGATTGCGCAATCTTTGATGTGAAATAACAGCATCTGCCATTTGGATGTTTCAAATACAAGTGACGTTCAGCCATTTTTATTTTTAAAACCTCCAGAAGCCGTAGTTCACACCATACGTATGGCGAAGCCAGCGCCGACTGAATTTCATCGAAAAGCTTTCGTGTCCTAACCAATGGCAACTTTTGGGATCCTTAAGTCTATCTGCTAATCCTCTTCTTCTTCGGTGACCTGACGTAGATGGTGGGAGGGAGGACTCTTACGGAGGGTATACCTGTGCCGCTCGTTGTTATAGACGCTACCGATGAAGGGGTTTTTGTGCCGCAGAGAACAGCTATTCAACGCTTTAGGAGTTAGACACTTGGGTGGTTGGCACATCGGCATATTTGTGGTAGACGATGTTCCTAATAAACTATGCAAAGCTAAAGATAGTGCTGGATGATTTTGAAACACCTGTAAGTTTTCTCACGTATATTTTAGTGGATACGCCAGACGAGGTAAGCATATAAAGTGTCATTTTCTTGTAAAAAAAAACAACGGGCTCCCACGATAAAAAAGGAGGCCAGGGACCTGTTGGGCTAACTCCTCGAAGTCAGGTTTTCGTGGAGAATAGGACAGATGCACTCTTCTCGGGTTGACAGCATCGCTGCTGTGTCGTCTGCATATTGGCCCATCGTAGTAGAAGGTATCGTCAGGATGTTCGGGACGTAGAGGTTGAATAATGTTGATGACTGCACGCCGGCGAGCTTGATTCGGAACTTCTAAACGGAGAACGGACCGGAGTAACTGGAGAATCAGCATCAAGGAAGACTGCAACAGGGGTTATTTCTTGTGGGAGCCTACATATATTTTTCCGCCACTCGGGAGAGTTGATGAGTGGTGGTGGGGTGACCAGAATGACGGTGTATTACCTACCCCACCAGTTTTCTGGTTGACAGGAGGCTGTTGTCCTGAAAAACGTGCCGCACTTGCCAGGCTTGGGAAGCATCACAACGTCCGCTCCCTTTAGGGACTCGGAAAGTGGTAGAGGCAGAGGAAGTTGTAGAACCTATCTAGGTGATCTTAAAGCTCTTGCCTCCAGAAGCCTTCAACGACTCATTCGACGATGGTCATGTGGCGTTGGTGTAATCAAGGGTGCACTGACTCTCCAGTGGTCACCTCGAGATTGTTGGTAGATGGTACGGTTCCCCATAAGTGATTAATAACAAAAACAGTTTATTACGCAGGACTTTAATTATAGCTTGTTGTAAATGAGTTACATCAAGGGCCTTCAGCTTGCTCTCCGATGAGGCATTGCGCCTTTTCACGGCGAAGATCTTGACTCTTTTGGTACTGATGCTGGTAATTGGGTAAAGACACCGCTGGGTCTAGCTCTAAAAGCAGAAGGCCGCGTCTGTCTCTAATACGAACGGTGTTGGTTTGGAGACTTGAGGAGGAGAAGTTCTTCAAATAGACAAAGAAGGTCTTACTCGAGACGTAGGAGCGAAAGGAATCCTTGCCCACCCCTTCAAGTACCCCTAAGTAAGAAGAATCCGGTTGTTGTCTTTCCTCTACAGTAAACATATATAAATTATAATACACCCTTTGCTTTTATTAGGCTTTGAAGCATTAAGTCTCCTTCCAGGCTGCTAAGCTGCGACACTTTGACATTTTTATGTCATGAACAAGCCGCCGTTATTTCCGGCAGTTTTTTTTTTAGTTTACAGCCGTCGCTATTTCAGCCAGTCAGTGAATCGCTGAAGAGTATGATTTACATTTTTAAGTTAAGAGTAAATGTAAATGTAAAATATAAAGCTTCAAAGTTTATGTTGCATTTTAAGCAGAGGAATGTCGTTCCAGGATAGAAGTGAAACTTTTAATATTTTTTCTAGGCCTAAATTGGAGTTACGTGGGTGAATTAAACATGAAACAGAATTATTTTTTTATAATTTATTTAAGGCTCATACAAATACAAAGATATTTTCTTACATAATCTTCTGACTTGGGGTATGTGAGTATGCGAGGTACCCTACGGGGAAAATCCCCATTAGGTGTTTCTACTTAGAACACTCAGGAACAAAAAATCCGGTTTACATTTGATTCGCTCAAGTATAAATTACAAAAAGGAATAAGAAAAATTGTGATGTTCGAAAGTATTGTCGAAAACCACTTCCCGTCAGTTTCACAGTGTCCTGCCATTCTATTCAAATGTTCAGTAATTGTTTAATACGCTGGCACACTCGAAGCAGTTATTCTATAGAAATGGTTGTAGTACGAAAATGTTTACTATCGCTCAGGGAACGCCTTCCATTTCCTGTAGCTCGTCTACAACTCTTGGAGTCTTTGTTACAACCCTTTGAAGTTCGGCGTTTTTGAAATAACGTTTGTGGATTAAAGTCGCGCATTTTGCAGCTTATTTTGACAGATAATTTGGCAAGGTACCCAACGCCTGCTACACCATTCTTTGTCAAGAATGTACAACATCAAAGGACTGTAAAGAGAACTAGAGAGCTTATAGGCGAGCCTTATAAGTATTGCAACATTTTTGCTGTTAAAGTGATGAATAAAATGCTTAAATTTATTCATTCTTCAACAATTTAATAATGTTTACGTACACCACACAGATATGTACTAATATAAAATCACACTCTACTTCTCGTGGCGCTGGAACTTTCTGGTATAATCTGGAGTATTCCATTCTATTCTAGTCCTCGCACGTTTATACATCCTACGGGGATCTCAACAGCAGCAACCCACGCGCTGAAGGTATTACATTCGACGCTCGACCGTAACGGCACGGCGACGGCCCCAGTATTAACCGCGAACTCACAAAGACTTCATTCTGAGGCACCATTTAGCGTTTAGCACTGGAAAGAGCTGAAACTAAGGACTCGTTCTGGACACTTCTGGTTATTGCTAAGAAATTGTATTTCCTCCAGGTACGCTTTCCTCCCACTACGCTTTCACAAGCAAGAGCTTCTCAGCGGTCTAAATTGCCAGCTTGCTGTCCACCGGAATCCTCTTATTGTGGCTAGAAACCTCAGAGCAAAGGTAGTTGTTCGGACCAAGCGCATGGTTTTCGACAAACGGTCAACTCCACATGGAATTAGTCAAGGGTCGCTCAATTTCACATCTAAGGTCCTCCGGCCATTTCCATTCAGGCAACTTTAGGAACGCCGGGCCGTTCCACCAACGGGAATGCTCGTTTAAGTCTGTTTTCCTCGTTTTTGTACCATCATCCGGCCACTTTTAGTGGGAATACTTGTGGTTTCCTGGATCTCACCTACTCAATAAACTAGGAATTGCTGGAATTACCGGGTTTTTGAACGAATCCACTTAAGAGTGGTCACGGAATCCGTCCCAGAAAACTGTGCCGTGGACAGCTCCTTGAGAAATTTGCCAGCCTGGAGACGAGAAGGAGAGCATGGAACTCTACCCTCAGAATTGAATATGTCTTCTCGGGTGCTACTTATGTCTTCCCCATAACAAAGGATATAGCGACTTAGTTATCATGTCCCATGACCCGTAAAAAGGCTACTGCACATCCAACCATTCAGAACTGCCTGCGAAAATGTGCAGCTGGATATATGAATTGGAAAATCTACTTCCTTTCCACCGCGCCTGGAAGTTCAACATCTCACCATAATTTCAGCTTCCACGGGTTTTGGACCAAGATCTTGACCTTTATTGGGTAATGTGCCAAGAACCCGAGTGGTTCCCACACCAGCGTTACCAACCGGAGTACAGATGTTTTAGTTGGTACATTCTCCCTTGTGGCGATGCCCTTTCTAGCAAGGCTGAGGTTTACTCAGAACGTAAGTATGTCTTCCTCTGGAGTACAATGAAACCCCAGAGTCCTTTCAGTGGGGACTCAAAATACCAACAACCTTTACTAACTGACTTGTGTCACATCTCCAATGCCAACAATCTTTACTAACAGCGAATTTAAATTACTGGCCAACATTGTAGACGTTGCCTCCGGAAGCTCGTCACGGAACTCCTGCACATTTGTGTTTTTTACATATTGCGCACAAAAGGAAGAGCACACGGAATCAAACATCATGACTCCGAATTGATACACGGACACCTCGTCTCGGCTACTGAAACGGTACAGGAAACGCTGGACTGGACAGTCTTGCTCTCTAATCCGCATTTGATTGAACATCTCAACCATGTCCTCGGAAAAGGCGAAATTGAAGCAGAATTCTGGCAGCGATCGCAAAAGATCTGGGCCTCTGAAGAAATAATTATTGAGCCTCATCCCATTAGCTCGCTGGCTGCGCCGAAGGCAATTCTTATTATCCCCGACTTGTTCGGATGCTGTCTATCGAAATGTGGTATCGTCACTGGACATCGACAGTTCCTCCAAGGTTTTGCGGCATTTTTTCGTGTCCTGTTTCGAAAGTTCAAGGATTCTGTTAAGAATTTTTTTCTCCAGAGTAGACCAGCGATCGTCCACTTGTCTTGGTTTCTTTCATTTTGGCTTCAGCCAAAGGGTGATGGATTAGGTCGTTATCTGTCTCGCGAATACAAGAAAACAGAGAGTCCTCCCCTGTCCCCCAGCACCTGGCCCTTGTATGATCTATCACAGCTTCGTGAGCGTCAGCGTCTCTCCACATTCCACAATATCTCTGGCCATAATCAAGTGGGTGTGGGCTTGCCCAACCAAAATCAGCGGTCTTTCACCTGGTAGGTAATTAATTATCTTGCTGCGCACATCCTCGTACTTCTTGAAGTAGTCTCGCTGGACAGGTAACTACGATTTTGGATTGTTTTGGGTCTCTTCATATTGAATCTTTCACTGCTACCGTAGGGTGCAATCCAGCAGTTCACACGACAGGAATTTTCATCTTTTGGGGGCTACCATTGGTCGGTGTTTGCCAACTCAGCGCAAACTAGCGTAGTGCTGGAGGCGTCGTCAAAGAGGGCATTCACAGCAAATTTCCCAAGTGGTCTATATAGCTTAACGACTACGATTCAGAAAGTTACGTCAAGTGTACTGCATCTGGGTAGAGCTTTTAACTCCTCCATCCCCCTCTTGCCAGCAACTTTGTCATCATGGCGGTGTGCCATGCAGCAAAATGTAATGGCGGTTCTGACAATTGTCCGCTTTGCATGACGACTTGGAACGGCGGTTCCTTACTCCGTGTCCTGGACATAGGTAGCGAAAACAGACGGTCTTCTCCTGCATCAAGCTCCACCGGTCGTCAACGATCATTTTTTTTGAAGCCGTCGCAGAAATACACCCCATACCCAGTTTTCTTAAAGTTGACACATTTGTGGGTTGGTCTACCACTTGGCATCATTGGAACTTCTCCCATCGTCTCCTCTCTACCTTCCTTCAGACTGAATTTGGGAGAAGAGATCACGCTCGCCGCTTCTGCTATCTTCATAATCGAAGCTTCGAAATCCTCGACATTTCCTGTGAAACCGGGCAATTTTTCAACTCTCGCAACAACTGGGGATTTTCTAGATGACCAGACACTTGGAGACTGTGGGGCGTCGAAATCAGATTAGCAACTGCATTTGAGAAATCCAGTGTACTGGATAACTTACCATCTTTGGGCGAGATTGATTTCCGTGCCAGGTCGATAAGTGCCCTAATGCTCCAATCTTTCCATCACAGCATCGGCGTTGTCAGGAAAGATGATCAAAGTTGCTCTGGCTTCCCCTGTAGCGCCTTCTCCAGCCTGGACATATTCAAGGGTCAACTGTCCATAATGGTCCATAATGATCACTGCTTTTGCCCTACCTCGCAATGAACTTTTTAGTGCTCTTGTTCTATAATTACATTGGCAAGGGCATCCACTCCAGACAATCTCACTGTCTGTGGGTTGCAAGTTGGCGGCGCCTTCGGTACACTCAGTTGATATGCAGCTACGGTTTTCTTGGGAAGCACCCGCGGCCTGGACTACGGCGGCGAATTTACAATATTTTTTCACAAGTGGTGCGGCATTTCCGATATTTGAAACCTCGGCTTTACAGGAGGTAGGTCGTCCTTTGCTAATGCCTCACGAGGAATCTGCTGGTTTCCACAATCTTGTCTTTAGCGTCAAGCGGTGAGGTGTCTTCTCCACCTTGAGAACAACGCTAAGAACATTGTCTTCCTCTTTACCCTCATACCATTTGCAATCAGATTTGGTCGTCTGTGAAGAGGTTCGCTGTATGTTCACGTTTTGGCGCGTGAGTAGCAGCAGCTTTCTTGTTTTCATTTAGTCACATTGAGAACTGCGGACCGCCAAACTGTTCACAAACAGTCTCCGTTCAGCTTGTGGTCACTCAAAGTCTTGGCCATCAAGGAGATCAAGGCCTCGTTGGCTGACATCTTGGCTAAGAGTGTGACCCCAAGTCGTCGTCTTCGGGCAATACTTGAGAACCCTTTCTTCTTCCTCTACAGTCTGACAGGGGGTCCTCATCATGGATAGCAGCTCCGCTTCCCCCATAACACCCCTCTCTAGAATTTCTATTTTCCTCTTCGAGTGCATCAAGGTACTAAACAATTATCCAATGTCCTCTACCATGTTCAACATTTTCCACTTAGCTAAATTGTAGTTTGAAAGAACAAAAACATGTGATCGTAGACTTCAAAAAGGTTAGAGGTACAAATTTTTCCATACTTTTTTTGATTGCAAACTGTTGGTGGCATTTGCAAAGTTGATGTTAATTAGTAAGGGTTCAAAATGTTCCTCCTGTGGCCTGTGACGTTTTCGGAATGCTTAAATCACTAGAAGATTGTCTTAAGTCTGGCTCGTAGAATTATTATCACAACCTTGTCTCAGCATTCGGTGTATGTATATCTTTGAAAGCCATTAATGTAGCTTACCATGAACCATCACAAGTATGCAAATTCTCAGATTATAAGTATAGGTGTATAAATAAGTTTTCAGCTTTTTTCTGCAAAATTAAAGTTTTATTTAAAAACAAACAAAAAAAGCTTAAGGATCAAAGTACTCTCCGTTGGCATCGATGACCTTTTGCCATCTTTCGGATAGCTTGCAAATTCCTTGGTAATAGCAGCTCGCCGGCTTCGAGGCGATAAAGTTATCGATGCATTTTCGGACTTCTTCTTCTGTTTTGAAGTGCGTATCAGCCAAGTGATGCTGTAACGACCGGAATAAATGAAAATCGGAAGGAGCCGCATGTGGGAGAAGTTCCCTGCCTAACGGGTCTGCAGCTCATCCGTGTCAAATGTTTGAGGGCGTCCAGCGCGTGGTTGATCTTCAATACTCAACTCTCCTCGCGAAATCTTTGGTACCACTTTTTGCACGTTGCATGACTTACAGCATTCTCACCATATGCAGCACAAATCATTTCGGTGGCTTCAGCGGCGTTTTTCTTAAGATTAAACGCGAAGTGGATAGAAAATCGAATATGCTCTTTTGTGATTGCCATCGTGAACACAGCTGATTATTGAGGTTATATGCATCAAACGCCAAATCGCATGATGTTTCGAAAGACCAAATGTCATTGCTTTAAAACCGCAAGAGGACGGACTAATACGGTACATGTAAACGGTGATTTGCGTCCTGTGAAATCTAAAGCTGAGAACTTATTTATACATCTAAAAATAAATTTTGAGAATCAGCAACTTTCTTCAATCAAGATTACCAATTTGGTTAAGCAAAGACTTCTTCCAGAAGGGTTGATACAGATCTTTGACGCACGTTGCTTATTAATTTTAGCACAACCTTTGTAGCAACGAGTCCCTGAAAATCAAATTACGTAAACGCAATAATTTATTCCAAGTCCGAGGTTCAGTTCCTTGAAAAACTTGAGGTTGCTGTGGTTACAATATATAAATTGCAAATGCCACTTATATAATCTATCAACTATATAAAAGCAATGAATTATAAGAAAAATCCACTATTTCGTGCAACGACACAGTCTTGGCTGCGTTTTTCTTTATTCAAGTGTATGGTAAACAACTAAATATTTGCACAAGGGTTTCGATCGCGCATATCTGATAGCAAAACCAATCGGAAAACATCAAAGACCGTTCATGCGCGCATTACCTCGAAAATAGAATTTGGCAGCCAGTCGTCATCGTCAGAACTCAACACCGCGGAAAACTTCGCGTTTACGTTTGCGACATCAGTTGATTTTGATCTTTAATTTTTGCAATGTAAGTAATTTGGTGATTTTGCACTGTAACTTTATGTGAAGTTAGAAACGTTTTAGGGCTATCGCTATTTTTGGCTTTAAAAAAAATTACGTGTTTGCTCCTTTGATTTGTAATACAGAGATTTTTAAAAATTTAAAGGCAATGACATCACTGTCGTGTCAACCAAGACCATTTTGCAGAACGTTTTGGACCTGCCGAAGTTATTCCTAAAAAAATTGAAGCTAAGGCAGTGTTTGCCTAAATTAGCGTTCTCTCTCGAGTATTGTCTTTGTTCAAAATGCCTGGTTATGCCAAAACCACTAACATCTCTTCGTTTGCAGACACTCGCTGAATTGCCCCCCAAGCCTCCAAAATCCAAGCGACCTGTGGCGAACCAACGGAGGGCGAAGGATAGCAGCCGCACCACGACCATAGACCAGCCCCCACGCTTTATCCTGTCTCGCGGATTTCACCCCCCACCGGTTCTTGATGAGCAGGAACGTGGTGCCGCCCCGCACTGTGACCACCTCCTCGATACGCCACATCCTCTGCAGGGACCCGCGATTAAGACTCCAGAGCTGGTCCAAGCGCTGGATGCAGTTTTAAGCCCCGGTCCCACGCATGTAGCAAGCCGCAGCCGCTGTTCGAATTTCTTGCATGCCTCTTCGCCTTGTTTGCTTGAGACTTCCGTCACTCTTTTCTGTAGTGCCGGTCAGGCATTTTTGCTTACTTGCCTTTTGTTCGGGGCGCGTGGCGCACTCGAACGCACACCACCGCACCTTACGTGCTGCTAGATAGAAAGCGAGATTAGGCTGATAATCACGCCAAACAGAGAGCGGAACACAGAGGAATAACTGCTATTTCGATAGTATTATTTTGCCTGTGATATCCCGATGGAGCCGCAAATTAGGAAGCGAGAGAACGGCCTGGCCCCGCTGGTGGGGTGGTCGCCGTCTCCCAACCCCAGCCCCGTAAAAGTGTCCAACGGGCTGCTGGGGAGTTCGGTTCCGTACACAAAGGTGCCAATTTCCGAAGGCAACTCCAAAACCAACGGGAAGGCGCCGGATGCGCTGCTGGAAGTGAAGTTCGAGGATACGGAGAGGGACTCCATCATCTCGTCCACCTGCAGCTTGAGCGTGGAGGGCGCCAAGAAGGCCAAGCCGAAGATCCCGGACGGAGGATGGGGCTGGGCTGTCGTGCTGGCCTCGCTGGTGATTTCGATGATCGCGGATGGCATCAGCTTTTCATTCGGGCTGCTGTACATCGAGTTCCTGCAGGAGTTCGGGGCCTCCAAGTCGGTGACGTCCTGGATCGGCAGCCTCTTCATGGCCGTGCCTCTCCTCACCGGTCCTATCATGAGTGCGCTAGTGGACCGCTACGGGTGCCGCTCGATGACTATCGTCGGCGGCATCATATCCGGAACGGGGTTTGTCC
The DNA here is from genome assembly GCA_036346155.1 of Sinelater perroti. Taxonomy (NCBI): domain Eukaryota; kingdom Metazoa; phylum Arthropoda; class Insecta; order Coleoptera; family Elateridae; genus Sinelater; species Sinelater perroti. Next base: position 4,508,236 of record JARFIY010000324.1, read on the forward strand.
TCAGCTCTTTCGGGAGGTCCATCACCGTGATGTACCTGACCTTCGGCGTGATCGCCGGGCTTGGTTTGGGACTGTGCTACGTGACCGCAGTGGTATCCATCGCGTATTGGTTTGACAAGAAAAGATCCTTGGCGGTGGGATTAGGGGCTTGCGGTACAGGAATTGGCACTTTTGTGTATGCACCACTGACGAACTTCTTCATCAACGAGTATGGTTGGAGAGGGACCGTTGTGTTACTAGCTGGGACGCTCTTCAACATGTGTGTATGTGGAACCGTTATGAGGGATCCTGAATGGTTAACCTTAGAAGAACAAAACAAGTAAGTTCAATTCCAGACACCACACAGACATTCAACTAACCCGTTACCACATCGCTATCTGATGCTAACCGAAAGTAACAACCGTTTCTTCTCTTTCTTTATTGCACAGCACCAAATCAACCTACTTGCACCATAATTTCGAACTTCACATGCTGTGTAAAACGTTCCTATATCTTAGAAAAACAGCTTTAGCATTATGAATCAGCATGATATAAAGATGGAAATTTTTGATGCTTTTGCCAATCTTTTTCACCCAGCCAAGCAGTCCAATAAACCGAAGCCCTCCTTTCCAGATCGGTTTCCGGCAAGCGGTCGGTGAAGAACGCATCAAGCACTGCCTCTATTTCGGGGAGGAGCATCTCCGAGTCGGACTTTCCCGGGGTGGAAGAGCTCAGGAAGCTCATGAAGAGCGGCGAGAAGCCGGAGTACATCCTGCAGACGCTCGCCACCTCCATGGAGTCCAACGCTTCCGAAGACTCTGTGCCTAAGGAGCGCTTCCGCTCGGTCGTGAACCTGCCTACGTTTGTTAAACAAAGCGAGACTGTAAGTGCCTCGGACGACGGGCCGTTCGGTTGACTAACTCGAACTGCAGGTTCCTCTAGAAGTTCTAGAGCAGCTATGTGCCAACAAGCGAATCTACAACGTCATCCTCGAAAACTATCCTAGCCTCATCATGTGCCGCAGCACTTCCGACGGGGGTTTGAACAAGATACCGGAGGATGCGGCCACTGTGACCACGCGGGTGCCGATCCGGATGTCCATGAAGCTCAAGAAAGCGCAAAAGCCGTCTAGTCCTATAAAACCATTTATACGCCAAGTAAGTAGGCGTGCATAATGCCATTACTCTTATTGCTAGATAAATTTTTTTTAGGAGTCTATACCAGAAGATAACGAGATTCACCAACCCCTCATCAGCAGCAACGCGAAGGACATACCCAACGGACCCCTCCTAACGCGCACAGATTCGCTGCTTATGCTGAAGACGTGCGGCTCAAACGTCCACCACTACCTGAAGAACATCAAGCTTCATAAGCACTCAGTGATGTACCGCGGCGCGATGCTGAACATCCCCAGGTACAGGCTGAGGGCGTCGAGCTGTCCGGACATTTACAAGAATTCCATGACGACGCTGGCCAGGGAAAACGAGGAGGTTGCAAACGCACAGTTTTTTGCCGAACGGACCTTCCGATTTCACATTTGCAGAAGTGGTACAGCGATCTGCTGGAGATTTTGAAGAGCATCGCGGACTTCTCTCTGTACCTGGAGTTCCACTTCCTGCTGTTGTCCGCCTCGACGGTGCTGCTGTACACCTGGTTCATTGTACCTTACTTCTATCTGGTGGAGCACCTGATCAGGCATTCCTACACGGAGTCTGAGGCGTCGTTCATCCTCTCGGTCATTGGAATTACGAATACCATCGGAATGGTAAGCCTTTAAGCGATAAAGATAAGACAACTTTTGTTACTTTTATGGGATGATGAGATACTTGTGTAATCTTGAGATGCGAGAACATTTTTATTTGATGACTGATAAGTGAATACATGTTTATGTGTTTAAGTATGTAAAGTACACGACAGTTCAGTAACTTAAATAACCCCCACTCTTTTAAACATTTTATCAGATGTAAACTCTATTGTCCTTTCAGAAAAGAGAGAGATCTTCCATCTGCCATTTAGATGTGTAAAGACAATTTATTCTAAAATTTTGATATGAAGATGGATTCCTATTGTTCTTCTTCATATTTAATTTTACTCAGCATCTTGCTGGTTTCAGCTGCGATCTCGCCTTTTTCTGCATATTTCCTTTTTTAACTTGTTTGCCTTATACTTAAATCAAGTCTAAACTATTGTCAGATATCCAATAACTTGAAAAAAACTTGAAGATTATTTTTCTTTTACAAATTCTTCAAAGACACAAATAAGTTATTAGTTAGACGATGTTCAATTTTTGATACATCATCTTAGTCCAAATGAGTTGGTTTAGTTTTAAAATTCGTTATGGGTAGTGTTGGTTCACCACAGCTTTCCCTTTTATGCTTTCTCTATTTTCCATACAGAGGAAGGGAGGCTTTTTTGAAAATTGCATTGAATTCCAAGTGAATTATATATATATTGGACAATGTTTAGTTCTTTGGTGTATGATCTTCACTTCCTTCTGATCAGAAAAAATTAAACTAACCTTCAGCCTTTAACAGATTAACAGTTGCCGAAGATGGTGTTAAAATACAAAATTTGTGAGTCGTTTTCCTCTGGTTTTTTTCGTCCAATTTAACCCTTTGGTAACTATTTTTATCTAGCCATCCTTTGTGCACCGAGTTTTGGTATGAAAGTCAGCAGAGATGAGCATATTAATGAAATATTGTTCATTCAAATAGATAATAGAAAATTTAATTGTTATCATCTTATGGTTAATCAGCTTGAAGAGCGGCAACATAAATTTCTCGTTCTTTATTTCTCCACACATAAACAGCCCTTCAGCCTTTCAATGGTTTTCTGATATTCCATGAATGTTTGTAGATACATTTGCCATTTTTTATCGTTTAGTAAAGTTTCCTGAGTTCATAGACTGAAACGATCTCTTTGGAAGACAATCAATCCCATTATAACAATTATTCTTTCATCCTTTCAATGATTGTCTATAGATACCTTTGTTATTTCTTCCTTATAAAAGTATAACTTTTTCTTTTGATATTCTATAGAGTTCCCTGGATTTACACTTTGAAACGATATATTGAAAAGACAACTAGAGTTCATGTACTTTCAGAGACAGTTTCTCTTCCTTAATATAAAAGGGGTATCCTGTGATTAGATTTCTCAGCAAACCTGTCGACTCCTCTCAATGTTAGCCCCTGATCAGCGTCGCCAATCCCTTTCATGTGTCCTTAAAGAAATCATTGATAAATAGCGTAGTTGGTTTCCTTTAAACTCTTGCTCGTTTTAGATTGGCCTGGGCTGGGCAGCTGCTCCGCCATAAAAACTTGTTCACCCCTCCCCATGTTGGCCGCGTACCAGCGTCGCCAAACCTCTTGGTGTGCCTTTTAAAGAAATCATTTAAAATATTAGCGTGGTTGGTCTCGTTTAAGCTTCTCCTAGTTCCAGGCTGACCTGGAGTGGGCAGCTGCTCTGCCAGCAAACCTGTTCACCCCTCTCCATGCTGGCCGCTTATCAGCGTTGCTAATCCTCTTCCTGTGTCTCTAAATGAATCACTAATAAATAGTATAGTTGGTTTCCTTTAAACTCTTACTCGTTTCAGATTGACATGGACTGGGCAGCTGCTCCGCCATAAAAAGTTGTCCACCCTTCTCCATGTTGGCCGTTTACCAGCGTCGCCAATCCTCTTGGTGTGCCTTTAAAGAGATTTAAAAGATTAGCATGGTTGGTTTCGTTTAAACTTCTCCCCATTCCAAATTGGTCTGCGCTGAGCAGGTGCTCTGCCATTAAACCTGTCCACCACTCTTCGTGTTGGCCACTTAACAGCGTCGCCAATGCTCTTCCTGTACCTTTAAACAAATCATTGATAAATAAGCGTGGTTGGTTTCATTTAAGCTTCTCCCCGTTCCAGGTTGGCTTGGGCTGGGCTGCCGACCAGCCGTGGCTGCACGTCACCAAGACGTACGCCGTATGTCTGGTGCTGTGCGGCGTCTCCTGCTCGGCCATGATGTTCTTCACGAACAACTACGTGATGCTGAACGTCTCCGCGGCGCTGTTCGGCCTGTTCTTCTCCAGCAACTACTCTTTCACGCCGGCCATCCTCGTGGAGCTGATCTCGCTGGACAACTTCACCAACGCGTACGGCCTCATCCTGCTCAGCCAGGGCATCGGGAACCTGCTGGGCCCGCCGATCGCAGGTTGGTTTCGCGCGAGGCGCGCGCCGGTGTACAATCTGGCCGGTTTCAGGGCTGCTGTTCGACGTGACCGGCACGTGGGAGCAGACCTTTTGGCAGGCGGGCGTGTGGATCGTCGTGGCCGGGATCCTGGTCGTGTTCATTCCCCTCACCACTAACAGGAGGCTGTGGCGGTCGGGCGCGCTCAAAAAGGCGGCCAGCGAAGCCGCGAGCATCGCGTAGTGTGGGTTAGGGAAGTGCTATGACTCACTTTGCTTGTAGATACATCCGTTACGGTCTTCTCTCGCACGACAGGGTTCGTTTGATATCATCGTAATCAATAGTTCGCAGATTAACGTAACGTGCACAAATAGGAAGCTCGTTGTAATCAAAAATTTGAATCTCGACAAATTTAAATCAAAATATCTACCTTCTATGGTATTTTGGATGCTGTACTCGTGTTCACCATTTTTATGCTATACGCACATATTTATGTATTTAATTGTTCAACTGTATACACAAATAAATTCAATGCACACAAAAGTAATTTGTTGTTTTTCCAACACTTCACTATGTTCAATTACCATCAGAATCCAATCTAGTACTACTTAACCATATCATATCACTCTCATATCACTCTAAAACTGTTTGTGTTTCTCTAAAGATATCTTGTCGGCACTTCTAAATTAAGAACATCTATAAATGTAATATTTCTTCATTGTTTCGAAAATCAGTATTAGAATTCCGAGTACAAACGACCAACTGAAGTACTTGACTACTAGATACAAGAGAAAGTATCTGAATTCATAATCAAATGGAAATTATGCTGTGGTTCAAACCTTTTCATGATCTACGCTTTGAAAAGAAACTTGTGAACAATTTTGTGTTACTACGAAAGCAAAACTATCGTTCAAAAGAAATTTAGGGATTTGAAAGTCTGCTTAATACGCGTTTCACATGTATGACTTCACCCATAGATCGTCCTTATCGAAACAATGGAGTTTTTTGTACAAGTAACTAGCCACATCATTAATCAAAGTCAAATTGCAGACCTATCAACGAACGGAAAAACTTTAAGCGGTTGTTAAAACTTTGACAGAAGTCGTCACAGTAGAAAAACTTTCACTCCCCCCACCATTGTGAAAGTGAAGAAGTAAAAGTTCACTCTCAGATTTTCAGTTTCTTCTAAAAAGAGCTATTTGGCTTCGCTAAATAAAAAATAACAAAAACTTGCGAGGGGCAACTCAAAACTGAGAAAGTGTGGTATTGCATATGGAATACCACATTATTTTTTACTGTTCTCGTGAAATTATTCAAAAAATGAAGGATAAGACAAAGAACATCTAGGTGCTGGTTTCACGTTCTTCGCGTTATAAATTCCCATTTTACGAGCAGTTCCGTTTCGGTTCTAAACATTGAGCTACATTCCGCGTGTGCTGTAATGTTTACCAGCTGAAAGAATCTTCCTTTCCTTGAAAAAAGCATGTGATGCCATTTATGCTTGTATTCTCTCTGCCTTCGCTGTATCCAAGAGTCTGTCATCTTGGTCTGCGTTTTCGCCCTGTCTACAACCGCTGCTTATCTTCAGATGAATTTCTTTATGGCCTATAAGCGCCTATAAATACAGTCTACGCACAAAATATTTTACTTAATTTACTTTCATTTTGCTTCCATAGAACCACTTTTCATTAAATATAAAATTCATTAACAATTTTATCCACCAGATAATTTCAGTTCTTTTGTAGCTTATACTTTGGAAGAATGATAAGAACTGGTCATCATCTAAAAAGATTTCTATCGCTTTCAAAGTTTGAGAATCAAACGTTTTTTTGCTGATTGTGGTGCAAAAACCTCTACAGAACTCATTAAAAGTGTTGACTTTAGTTTTCACTCTTAAACCCAATCAACTTCTTTAATTACCTTCAAACTACAGTTGTGCCTTTGGCAGGATTAAGTTCTGTTCAACAATTTTAAGAGTCGACCCATTTAAAACCATTCCTTCAAACATCAAATGGTAAGCCAATGACAACTAACTTTAGTGGCTCAGGGACTATAAACAATAACATAGTGGGTGATTTCGTTAAGCCATCATTTTGATGGATATTTGAAAGAAGTTTCCTTAGCAGGAGTTACTTTTGATTATGAATTATATGTTTGGCTAGAGTAAGGGCGATAACAGTGACTTGGAAAATCAAGAGAACCCCTTTCTGTTTATCTTATAATAATCTTTAGACAAAGAACGTTAGTAACAATATTTTGCATACTTGCAAAGTCAAGTGACCTCTATGTTATAACACCCCAGAAAAATAAGAAACGGCATCATAAAAACAATATAATTTTGGTAAATATTCATACCTTAGTTTGTATAAGAGTTGTAACGCCTAAAAAGAAGGAATCATGCACAGGATATTTCCGACTATTGTAGTCCAATTTCCTGACTACCAACAATTTCTATGGTTCTATCTGAAAGCACTAGCAATGATTTCTATGACAACAAATCAACCCAAATATAGATATAACATGATAAGCTACCTGACCCCCCCCCCGTGGAGGAAGTCAACCATTTTAAAAACTACAGGGTTTCCAGGTGATTAGCAGAATACACTTTCAATAGCAATGTGCCTTACTTTTAGGTAAAAAGTAGTAAATGGAAGAAATACAAAAGATAGAAGTCTCAATCTCTTAATAACTGACACAGATATTAAAAACCGCTGCGTTGGTGACGTAGTCTTATATTGATATCCATGACACATCAGTACCCAAAACAACTGGCAATGATGAATTGTTTAGTCTAATTTGAGCTGTCCAACTTGGGCTCTATCAATATTTTTGGTTCCACTATTCAAGGTCTTAGCAAAACCAAAATTGGCCAATACAGATATATCTGCACTCATCACTCGGCTATATAATTTTATCTGCGGAATCATCAGATAACAAGTCTCAATTACGCATCTTGACCACACGAAAGACATGGAAAGAACTGTCACTGGCAACCCGCTTATTTCTGCAAACTTTTAGTCACGATTCATTAACAGATGAGAGGATTGTTTAAATCTGAAGATGTAAGAAAGTTATTTACTTCTCATCCTCTTTTACAAGACAGAAGCATCGGATCTTTTCTCGAAGGTGAAGGTAGTCACGTCATCAAAAAATCCGCATTAGATAATGCCACAAACACCAAAATTGTGGACAATGCTATACAAATCAGTAGTACATCATCAAAGTCTCCAAACTCACACTTAAAAAAAACCAAAAATCACATTTACAGGGGAGAGAACGAATTTGCATTTGGGTTCCCAACATTTTAGATATAAGATTCAAAAAATACACCGACACTAAATCTGTATGAAGTAAAATGAATGTCCAGAAGACCCAGAGAAATTGTTACTAGTCTAAGATAAAAATCTTTTCAAAACACAGGTATTTTAGTCTGTTGGAAATGATTTTAACATCTCAATATTCATACTTTTAGAGAACACCATCACCAAAGGTCTTTGTAACATTAAATGGCTGTCATAGTGTTATTATTCATTAGTTACTCTCAAGTATTATGACCAAAAGCATAAGATCATCGATAACATTTAATAATTGCGATTGGATCTTCCGGGTGAACTTTGTAGTGTTCAAAATTGTTTTTTGTACATCCTTCTGAAGAACACCATCGCCCAGTTCTCATTTGTCGAATTGTGTGGCCAACACTCATCCTCCAGAGAGTTTTCACTGCTGTCAGTACCCCTTTGTGCAATAATTGGCAACACTTGATTGCCCTCCTAGTAAGTTAGTTGTTGCTCTTATTTCAAGATCTGCTCCTAAGGTTATTACTTATCCCGGTTGCTCACCCTCCAGGAAGAATCACCAGCTTGAAACATCTCAAGTATAAGCAGATGTGACTTCAACAAAAATTTCTAAAAGTCAAAAACCCAAATTGACGATTTTGGAGAGGGGAATTTAGTCTTCTTAAAGAGTTGTTTATCCGTGAAGTAGAGATGCTTATAAGGTGATCAGATGAATAACAAAGAAACAAATCACTAATAATTTTAGATGCATATCAATGAATGAAAATCAAGGAATCATTTGGTAATGGCCTAAAAGTTAAAAGTTACGGTTATGACTGTTGTTAAGTGATTATATTAGTTTACTACTATATTAAATTACTATGAGACTATTAAATACTATATATTATATAAATGAGAACAGTAATTATGTTTTGTAATAATAAACATTCACCAGAGTGAAAAGCTTTTAAAATTATATTGTGTTGGAAATCAGAAATGCAATAACTACATCATTAAAATAGTAAGGTAATATGAGGAGGTATAGGTGGAATAAATACGTAAATTATAATTAATAGGCAAAAATGCAACATCACGGTGGTTTACGGACCACTAATAACAAAAGAGAAGCGGAAGGGAAATAGGAGTGCATAAGTTCGAGAGGTGCTCGCTACCTGCTTGTGATGTGATGCAAGGAATAAGATTAACAACCGCAGACGGAGACAAAGGCAGTCTCGGTTAACATAATCTTTATTGAATTTAAATGTAACTCCTCGGTGATCATCAACATTACAATATCTTGCTACAAGGCTACAGATAATATCAGAAGTATTGTACACGATGGAGGTCCGCATGAAGAGCCAAACAAACGAGAGCGACTGGGTATTCTAGGCTACGTTACATGTGCCGCAACGCCAACAAACTCGTGAAACAAACTCGAATGTAGTACAGAGATAGTGTTGCTGTTTTAGAAGTACAATCACAGATGCGCTTATCATCTCAATAAAAACAGATATTTTAAACATGTTTTAGTACCATTCGCACGTTCGTCCGAGTATTAAATCTATTTTTAAAATACCCATGTGTCCATTGCACAACAAAGTGAAACAATAACAATCTCCATGTTGTATGATTGTTCTACATTTTGTTATTCCGACTATCATTTAACTGCTAGTAAGTATAGCTATATGTACTAGGGCTAAATTATCAGTTTAGATTAAGAATTATACATATCGCTAACACAGCCTTCTACGTGAAGTTGCATATGCTTCCAAGAACAGTTAAAAAACCAACTGGTGTCTAAGGTTACAACAAAACTTAACTACAATACCCAATCCTGCGAAAATTTGGTCAAAAAATGAGGAAGGAGCGACTATGTACAACGGAGTTGTGTGGAAATATACATGAATCCTCGTAGACCTGCTAAATACTATTGGCTACATTGGTATACACTTGAAATATACAATAAACAGAATCTCCCTGTCATAAATACTGATGATAGACCTATTCAGCAGAAACAAACGGGTTAAACCGATCTCAATTCGGGAATACTTTAAACCAAGCGGGAAGACGCTCAATTTGGCAAACAAACACGGATGCGCTACCGCTGTAACATTTGTAAGCCTGAGATTCTAGGGAATTGCTACAGTTCCCCACTACTCTATCACACTACTTATATAACATCCTAGTAAAGGCGAAATTTCAAACAGTTTTAACTGGTAAACTTTAACAACTCTTACAGTGTAGATAGATGAGGATTAGTTAAATGAATAATTAATATATGCATTCCCATTTCTTTTTTTAAGTTCTACTTCTAGTGTTTAAACATTACTAGTGAGGTTTACTGCTACTTTGTGCACGATACTAGTCAAACTGGAAACACTATATTTAAAATAATCGATAACACTGTAGCTAAAATTTAGATCGACAACCTAGTAGGCCTAGCAATCCTCGCATAAACGTTAGTTCTACCTGGTAGAGCAATACTGAGTGCCAATACAATACTACGTCAAAACTGCTAAAATTCCGATGAGTCTACACGTGGTTTTCCGTTACGCTGTGGCTCTTCTGAACGTCGCCTATTATGCAGGAAGTCACGGTGTCGTGGCACTTCGGCTCCTTCAGCAAGCCGCTGCCCTTGACCAAGCCATTATTCGAAGCCTGCCGCTGCAGGAAGTAGAACTTCTTGAACCTGTTGGTGGCGGGCAGTATCATCAGGAGCAGCCCCGACAGGGCGATGAACAGTCCCGCCAGGTAGAACGACAGGTCGTAGGAGTTCGTCACGTCAGATATCCATCCTGGAAAAATAAATTATAGTCATCTTTGCGGCACACTTCATGGTTAGAAACATTTTTCATCTCTTGCAGGTTGTTATTTGACATGAATCAGTGGTATCAATTATAAACCATTAGAAGTCCCTATCATATTTGTAAATAGAAGGCACTTCATACTCATTGAAACTTTTTGTGGAAAATGTGATGAGATATCACGAGAAAGGTTTAATTTAACTATTTTTTTCCTCGCATACCACTTTAATATAATTTTTTTGTTAGTAAAAGATCTTCACAGAGAGATTTTAAAGTTCTAGATTTGTTTTTCAGGTTAGTTTATGGTAAAATTCTGCAAAACTACGCCAAATTTGCTCGAAGACCATAAAAAATTAGACTTTAATGATCACTTTCAACTATTATGTGGTTTGTTCTCATACTTTTACATTAACAAGTGAACAGCACAGACTTGGCTGGATTAGATAAAAGCTTTTGGAATATTTTTTAGGTTTATTTAGAACATTTTTGACTTGTACTCACAGTGGGTAGCGTCAACACAACATTTATATGGCTTTATTCAGTTGCCTTCAGTACACCATAACATAGGGAAAAAGATCTACCAAAAAAAAGTAGATGACACAAAATAAAAGAAGAGACTGTGAAAGGAAAACAATGAAAGCTACAACAGACAACTGACTTCTTGTGCTTTCTATCAATTCTGATTCCATAAAAAATTGGATACCTTTATATTACAACATTAATGGACACCTTGTTCAGCCAGTCATCATTACGTTATTTTTCTATATTCTTAGTCATGTACATGTGTGACTAAATTTTCCATTATCTACCCCAAAGATCAGATGTTCGTTTTTAGATTCGCTATTAATTGAGGGCAAAACCCTGGGTAATTTCAAAGATCTAGCCATCTGGTTTGGAGGATGATAGAGAATTAAAGCGAAATGAGAGAAATAGGTGACTTCGAGCTTAAAATATAGAGATCTAATCCAACAGAATACAGAATAATTAGAAGGAAACATCTTAGTACAACTAGAAGATCAAAAATCATGCCTAACAAAGAAAATCAGGAAACTGAAGTCAAACAAAGTATTACATTAAGATAAGTTGCTTTGGGCAGATTAAAAACCAAAGAGTTCTCCAGCTCTCTAGAACAAGGATCTAAGTGCGTAACACCAATTGTAACCTTGACATGGATGGCCAGCTATAGAAAGTCAGATGGTGCACCTAAAAAGAGAAGTCATGGATAAGGGAAAAACCATAAGAAAATGTTATGCCTCAAATGGTAAATAGAATACACAAATTCCAGAATGAAGAACACAATTGGGTAAAAGGACAAAGTAGATCGAAGATGCGTTGAGTGGATGACGCATAACATGTCGGATTGGCTTGGAAAAAGACGACCCTGAATAGAGAATATCAAAAAGAAGTTGAAGAATCTTACATTGGTAATTTGATTGAAGAAAGAAGAACAAAAACCCAAACTTCAAATCGTCTAAGATTATGCTGTTCAGTTTACAGAAAATGTATTGGTGATATCTATGAATTGAACAGCAGAATTATTATCATTAATACAAACAAGAGCAAGACAGTTTTCAGGCAAATTTGAGAAACTGGTCTTACAACTATTTACAGCAACAATAATGGGGATGGCCTTCGCTTACAAACGAAATAGCACGCCTTAAACACAATTTTTGGCAGACTATAACATCTGAAACAATTTACTTCCATAAAGCTCACAACCAAAGTCATACTTAAAGCCACACCTAAGGTGTCAGATGTGAGGAAGTTTTTCAGATAAAAAAATGACAACGTTAAAAATTAGAACCTTCTGTCTGGTGATATTTTCACTTTTCAAAAGAAAAAAGAAAAAGTAGAAAGGAAGAAAATCATTGGGAAACATTTTTGGTTAAGAGTAGACAATTGAACTCAATAAGTAAGTTTTTTACTTAAAAATTGAAAGCTAATAAAAAAAAAGATATCACAGATACGTTTGAACCGTAGAAAAGTAGGAGAATCAAAAATTAAGCCTCAAATGAGAAGAGATGGATGGTAGATTTGGACTGCAAGACATTGGAAGACCAATGGAGAAAATTTGATACAAAAATAGGTTAAAATCTTCTGAGCAAAAGCTGGGAATTTACTAACAACAACAATCCAACATTTGGCCAATTATGATCAGATAATCCACTGATGTTGACAGTTGAAAAAATGATCTGAAGAAAATTAGTAAGAACTAAAATCAAAATCTCTTATTCGTACAAAAGAGCAATAGAAAAAGAGGTTTTAAAGTGTAAAAAACTGCACGGGGGCAGAGGGGTAGAAAGAGAGAGTATTGAATTCGGCTTACTATAAACCTAGAAACATAGAAGGTACGATAACATATTTTTATTCAGAAATTGGAGAGTAAATTATTGGAAAAAAATAGAATTCTTTATATAGAACGTAGAGGAACTTGGAAAAAGGGAGGGAAAATCCTATGAACGGTAGCACGACCACACGAAGAAAAAATCAGAAGATATCTTTAGACCAAGACAAATATTAATCAACTAAATGATCGAAGGACAAATACGCATGAGGTAGCAGAGCGTGCCTGTAAAGAAAACAGAAATTATATAAAGGAGAGAAGATCTTTCCCAAAATTATAATCAAAAATCCATTAGAAATTATAATGAAAATGCCAAAACGGCAAAAAATTATCGATCTGTTCGTCTTCAACCTGTCGCATCTTTCTTTCTTGAAATAAAACTTACATCTTACGGTTTCCCTACCAAATTCTCCAAAGAAGAGTGAAAATACTTGTATTTTCTCGTGATAACTAACAGGTTAGTAATGAAGGTAAGTTTGGCTTTGAAGTGAAAGAGCATGCAAGAACTGTATGTGCTGCAGTTATAACATAATGTTGTTGGTTCTTCCTCTTTATTTTACCTACTATTTTCGAAGAAATGAAAACAGCTGAAGTTATTAAGTAAACCAATTCTTCTTCTTTCGTTTATCTCTCATCATCACCAACTACAAATTTACAAATCAGACAATTTATTCAGCTAATCAATCGGGAAATGGCAAAAAAGATCATAAATTGGTACGGTAGAACTAAAGACATTAAAAAAATACACAGGAAGACCAAAAAGGACATATTCAGACAATGAAGAAAGGAAGTTCTTCTCAAATTACACACTGATAGACATGAAGAAGTTAACAAATAAAATTTTAATGGACTGAAAGCCAGAATTCTCCAAAAGAAGCTTATGAATATTGCAAAAACATTCAAAGCCGATAATCGATCAAAAATGGGAAATTAGATAGTATAAAAGGGACGGAAAGACAACAACCAGACACACAGGTGGTACGATGTAAGTTAAAGTTGAGGAAGACACTTTTAAAAGATACCAGAAAAATAAAGTCATTGTGAAGGAAATTATGAGACTATCAGGGATTGTATAGCAAAAACAATCTTCAAACAGAAGATATCCAAAAAAATTATAAAGATTATCATTAGTTCGTTACAAGTACAAATACAAAGACAATAAGGAAAATTGACGCTTAAGGGTGGACACAACCAAGATTACTTGGTGGATAATTGAAAAGTTGTAAACTATGAGGATATTAACTGATACACTGATAATACTTTCAAAGTACATAAAAAATAGGCAAATAGCAATTGAAGTATGTATTTCAATTAATAGTGGTAGTGAATGGGGGGGGGGGGGGGGGGTAGTAGCTAAACATCTGATAAACAGAAAGTATAGAAGATATATAGGGGACATTTATATATGGGAAAATCATAATAAAATAAAAATTAGTCCCCAAAATACAAGATACCTGCCAAAGCACGATATGCTGGAATTGAAAAACAGAGAGACAAACAAATAGTCACTTGTCAATTTATTCTATAACCAATCAATGTCACTTAAGATCACAGAAAGATATCTCTGCTTAAGGGTGGACAACTAAGAAAAAAATATGTTTTATGGTGGACTACATTTGAAAAGTAGAACAAGTGAAGGTCAAGAATTTTCAAAAAATTAGTGACACAATGGTCCGGTGGTTTAAAGATGGAAGATGACTATTTTGTACTCAGACTTCAACTGAATTTAAAAAAAAGAAATTCACGAAGAAAAGCGCGTTACCTTTACAATATAAACAAGACCATCAGATCCACAATCAAATGAAAGGTAAGATTTTTTCAGCGTTTGCAGATCCTGATTAATTAAGGTATAAATTCTTTTATTATGTCAGTGCAATGTTATCAGTTAGAAAAATCTTCCTTATATGATTTCTTTGACACCAAACTTCCAAAAACCCACAAAATTGTTGCTTGATAAAAAGGCAATTGTCAAGATTCGAAAAAAAAATTCAATCACAATTTCTGTTAAGTAAAAAATTGGAAGGTGGAAAATATCACGATCCTATTTTCAAAAATTTCCAGATTCTTTTTTATAAATCGTCTGCAAGATGCATGGGCTACAGAAAATTTAGGAAATAAAGGCAAAAATATTTAAAATAGCCCAAGCACAGTTGCTAAAGTGGATAGACCTGATTCACAACATAAAGAACCAATTGTCGAGCTAAAATGTATTATGAGATAACCTTCTCATGACGTTCATACTCAAAACAGATGATCTCCACCATAGTTGGGGAGAAACATCAAGAATTCCAAATCTCCAAACATAAACAATAGATGTTATTGGTTAGAAGTGCAACATACCTGCCAATGGTGGTCCGATAAGGTTCGCAATCCCTTGCACTAATAGCAGCAGCCCGTAAGCGTTGGTGAATTTCTCCAACGTTATGAGTTCGACGAGGATGATGCAGGTAAGCGAATAATTGGCGGCGATGGTGAACCCGAAGCCTCCGGCCGCAAGGGACAGCGCCCAGTAGCTTTGCAAGAGAGGCACCAGCGCAGTGACGGCGCCGCACAGGCACATGCAGATTGCGTACACGATCCCCGCGTTTATCGATGGGCGATCTCCGGCCCATCCCAAGATAATCTACGGCAGAAGAGCTACTGTCATAATAAAACCGCGACAAACACGAATGTACACACCTCTCCAAACATATTGACAATTCCAATGACAGAAATTAACATAGAGCCATCAGACAACCCCATCTCGATGACATAGTCCGTTAAGTACATGTACTCCACGTCATACCAAGTATACAACAAAAAATTCGATATAGCAAACAGCAGATACTTGGAGTTGGAGAAGTGCGAGAAGTCGATTATGTCGACGACCAAGTCCCAAAAGTCCCACAAGCCGGCGTACCACTGCATCTTCTCTTTAGCTATAGTGGTCATCGAGTTCCTATAAATGTCAGGGCAAGAGGAAGCTCTCAGGCGGTACCTATTGATATTGAGCATCGCTCCCCTGTACGTCAGAGACAACCTGTGCACGCGCAGATCTTTCAGGTAGGCAGTGGGGATCTTCTTCTGCGGGTTCATCCTGGGGGGCGTGATCTCGTTCCGCTTCAGCCACCACAAGTAGGCGGCGTCCGTCGTCGACGGGGATGGAGAAGGCACTGGAGGGACTTCTGCTGCGAGAGGTGACGATAGAATCGGAGCTTTCGAAGCTAAGTGCGCTTTATGAAGTCTTCCTGAGTCGCTGAAACTCCTCGACGGCGCGAGAAGGCTAGGGTAGTTTTGCAGGAGAACGTTGTAGACGTTCTTGTGGGTAGACAGCAATTCCAGCACCTCTATGGGTACTTTTTCACCATTGCGGACATAAGTCGGAAGATTTACCAAAGAACTAAACAGTCGGTCTTGTTCATCCTCTTTCCCTTCGCCGTCTTCGGATTTCTCGTTAGCCTCCACTATCGGTTGCAAGGCACTGGCAGTGTTGGTGCTATTGCTCACAGAGAAGGTATCAGCCGAAGAATCGTTCTTCTTACGCCTTAAACTACGTTTGCGCTTTCGTTCTTTAGCAGCCGATTTATGCTTGTAAGACGTCCAAGGCAGGTCGCGCATCAGAGCGCCACACACAGCTAGGTTAAGGAACAGACCGGCCAAAATCAACGTCGTCCCCCTCCAGCCGTATTCGTCCAGAAATGTCTGTATCAAAGGAGCAAAGATAAAGGTCCCTATGCCGCTCCCGCAAACGGCGAGGCCTGTTGCGAACGATCTTTTCTTGTCGAAGTAGTACGCAACTATTACGACCGACGCTACGTAGCACAAGCTCAAGCCGAGCCCTGCCAAAACGCCGAACGTTAGGTAAAGAACCTCGGTGCTGTTCGCGTAGGAGCTGGCGATGAACCCCGTGGACGCCAGCAGCGACCCTACTATGGTGACCTTCCTGCAGCCGTACCGATCGGTCAGGAAGCTGGCGATGGGCCCCGAGAGCAGCGGCATCGCCATGAACAAACTGCCGATCCAAGCGGTTTTGCTTTTGTCCTCGCCGAAGTAATTCAGGAACTCGTGGTAGATCACGCCGAAGCTGAAGGTGATGCCGTCTGCTATGAGGTTCACGACGAAAGACACGGCGACTATCACCCAGCCATAGCCGCCGTCCGGGGCCGGGCTTCCGATATGTCGATGGACTCGCTGCTGGAGCTGGAGCTCGAGCTCGAGCTCGAGGAAATGCTTGAAGAAGGGGTCGGGCAAGGGTCTTTCGCCGGTGTTGCGGCGGCGCAGCCGTCTTGCTCGCTGTGGAACTGCACGTGCAAGACCGGCCTGTCTTCGTCGTCAGACTCTGACTTCGTGTGGTTTCTTTTGGTCGGGGTGCTAGTCTGCTTGGAGGGGAGAATGGCGTCAGTCTTTGCTCGGCCCAGCAACAGATCTGTCTCTTGGGAAGAGTCGGGGTCCTTCTGTAGGGTCTTGACTATCAGCTTGGGCTTGCAGCTCACGTTTTTTCCGCCGAGTTTGAGCTGCAGCGCGGCGCGGTCGTCCTTCGCGGCCTGCAGCAAAGGGGCCATTTCGAGGCGGTCGCTTATGGTCTGGTTCGGCTTGCCGCCCACGCTGCCATTGGTGGCGTTGGGGATACCTGAGGCTGCTTCAGCTTCCCGTTTCTGAAGTAAGGCGGTTGCGAGGCGTCTACGTTGCTATCTACGCTATGTTCGATAAGATTATTGCTACGTTTAGTGGAGTCGAAGCTGATACCGAGTAGTTTAGAATTTTCGCGCGCGTCAGCTGCTGCGGCATCGTACTGGGGCGAGGGCGCTGCTCCGTTGGCGAGGGCTTGCTGGTAAGCGGGGGGCTCTACACTACGGCTGGGGCACTCTGCACTTTAGCGGGGGAATCTGCACTACGAGCACTCTGGCCGGCCGCGTTCACTTGGCTAAAGTCAGTGGCCGAGAGTTGAGACACAGTGTCCATAGATTGCTGGGCCATTCTTGGAGGTCTCTGCGGAACTGTCTGCGTGACGACGCAAGACGGAGGGAGCTAATGGGAGATATCATGCGGCTGGTGGTCGGCTCTGGCCGATAGCTGACGCTTCGGGGGTATCGTGCCATGCGTGAGACACTCCAACCACAGGGGCTGCAGACTATTCTGTAACAACGGAAGAGTGTATTGACATACAGTACCGCCACATTGGTATCATGCGCAATAATTTGTATATCCCCCCCCCCCCCATACATATAACAAGAAGACAACATCATCTGTTATCATATTCTTTCAGATTTACCTTTTCCGCTTGTGCACCTTATGTCCTCTTACTGTATTCTGCGACTGGTTAGAAAGCCACGCTCTTTGACTTTGTTTACTCACCAAGAAGGTTGCTGAGATATAGAAGAAAACACGAACACGATTTCGCGAGAGCTGGAAGCCTTAACTAACCAAAACAAAAAATACCAAGAAAGATAATCACGAAATATCTTATCGACAAGTTAATGATAAACTTCAAAATATTGACACAATAGAACGATTCGAAATGACAGAGAACATGCCAATTAAACACAACTTCTCAATCCGATCGATAACATGGAGCAGTACAATGTTAGCATTCTTTTTGGAAAAAATAACGCAAAAAGTCTGACTGAAACGTTTTCAGTCACCAGGTTTGGTAAAAAATAATTCTAATGATCAGTAACCAGAAGCTTATGCAACGGAAAACAAATGCATCCTCCTCTAATCAGAAAGGATAGTTTGGATGATCATGAAGCTTGATGAACATCTTTACAAAGCAGACTTTATCAAAGCTAGAAGAACTCTTATCAGGTGTCAATATAATCAAGCGATAGACTTAGCAAATTGCAAAGGCTAAACTAGAAAGAGTCTAGTCATCAGACTAAATATACGAGGAAAGACGAGGCTATGACGCCATTAAATCAATAGGATCAGCACTTAAGATGTCAAAGATTGAACGATGTTCATTTATGAAAAATGAAGACTTCACTGGGCTATTCTTACTGATTTAATTAACCCCAATTTTCGGAAAAGTAGAGAAAGTATCAAGATTTCTTGAGTAAAACTTATCTATGAGGGAGGGTAATGATTCAGCAACCTTAAAGTCTGACCTCTTAGATGTTTGAAATTTTGCCTAGATACCTTGTCTCCTCGTTACTTTTTAACCCCCCCCCCCCCCAAGAGTCATAGATCGATTTAATCTAACCATAGGACTCGTCGAGGAGATACCAAAAACTCTATGCACGGTAATGTCTGAAAAGTATTATAAAAAGTAATTCAGAATAAATTCAAATGCAGGTGCATTCAAAAAACAATTGTCGCTTCTTCTTAACCCAGCTTCTTCTAATCGAGGATAAATTTAAGATAACTGCAGAAGAATATTTTTGCACAGCTACCAAAAGATCTGTTGATGAAAAGTACTGTTTAAAATCCTTAGTCCACAAAAATTATTAAGGAATGCAAGCAAACTCTAAATATTGTACACATACTATTGTCTAATATTTAGAGTTTGCTCTAGAAAGAAAAAAAAGAAGAAATTAAAGAATCGATTGTTCAAACTCTATACTACAGTCAAAATAGAAATAGACCACCACAACAAACCGCCCAGTAATTCAATAGCTTCAAATTAAGGGCAAGAACTACGTGTCTCGAAATAGTTGAGTATGTCCTAAAGATTCCCCACACAAGTCGAAGAGCGCATAGTATTCAGTATCTACATAAAAAACTACAATATAGAATTCTGTTAAACGTCTACAGGAAGAACTCGCCCGCAAAACCATTTCTGGTTAAATATGAAAGACCATTTTGGGCAACATCTCTGATGTAAGAGGGGATTCGGTTAAAAATAACCAAAAGAAGTTTCTAAAATCGAAAATGATTCTAAAAGGGGGAGAGAGAGAAAAAGTTATTCGTAGGTAAGGGAAAGAACAAATATTAATTATATAAAGGAGAAAGTCGCAGAACAAAAGTGAAACAGGATGTTCTATTACCTATCCAGAGTAGGAAAGGGAAGTATTAGCAGACCAACCAAATAGTACTGGATGATAAAAGTCTAGAAAAAAGTATAAGCACAAAGGAGAGGAAAAATATGTCCGAGGAAAAAAGGAGAAAGGTAAAGAAGAAAAGGCAGGAAAAATAACAAGGAGAAGGGAAAGAAGGAGAAAAAATGGAACAAAGAGAAAAGGGACGAGAAGGTGGAGAAAGGAATAGCAGTTAACTGTTCGATTTCAAAAAGAGTCAATCTTAATCAAAATTAACTATTTAAGTACGGCAAATCGATAATACAATTTCAATCTAAAGAAAACGGTTCTCTTCAACAGTCTCCTATTTTCTTTGACATAAAGTCCAGTTCAGTAAACCAAGATCCTCCAACGTCAAATAATTCGTTCCTTATTTTTCTCAAATCTTTCCATCTATTGTCTTTTTGATCTTCCATTTATATTTTTCTCTTCCAGTGATGTCCATGTTGTTAAATCAGATTTCAGCTCCTTCATTAATCTTCTGTAGAACTTCTTAATGATTCTACTGCTACGATTCTTCTGAGAGATTCATCAAGACCATTTACTCACAAAAATGATCAATCATATGGGCAAGTTCTCAAGCAAAGATAAAAAGGACGTCCTCTACATTAGAACATCGCCAGGGCTACCTCGTGTCAAACTTCTATGGTCATGAATCAACGGATGATTGTAGATACTGACGATTGGGTAAATCAAAATTATTGAGGTAAAGCTCATTTGAGCAACTAGTAAAATCCGTTCTTCATTGAAGGAAAAACAAATTTGCGATGTTAAATCTGGACAGAGTGACGAATTCAACTAGGTTTGTACTCGAAGCAAACTTAACACCACGTTAAAGTGACATTAGGAGAATAAGTCAGAGACAAGACTCAAATGCATCCAAAAAAATAGGAAAGGAAGAATGCATCCAATCCATTTTTTGTCTTGGTCCTCTTTACTCTTTGGTGATGTCCAAGAAGCCTGGTTTCTCATTCATTTTTATAGCTCTAAATTGTCTTCCACAAATTGTCCATATCTTACTTTCGTTACAACCCTTCACTTTGGTTTGCTCTGGTATTCTGCGATACTTATCGCAATATTCCTTTGACAGTCTTTTCTGTACAATTCTATCGCCATTTTACTTCTCTTGATTGTTTTGCTTTTCCAGGATTCAATAATTTTTACTATATCTAAGAAATTAGCTATAATATGCTACATTAAAGCTTATTTAACATCCCCTTGGAGAAGATTAGGCCACTATACAAATGGCACCGCAGAATAACGCCGCGTTCGTGACTGCTTTAGTTAAGAAAGTGGAGTAGACAAAGAACTCGGATGATTAGTGGCAGTCGACTTCCTGCCAGTTTCCAGGATCAGTCGGGAGCGGCCTTATCAGGCGCGACCCGTTCCTCTTCCCAATTATTGATCATCGCTCGGATGGCGCCCGCAAAAATTGCCAGCATTCTACCCGGGCGGAAAAGGCGAACAGCAAATTACTGGATTATCGCCGCGGAAAATCCTTCACGCACGTGAATAATGGAAAAGACGAGGCGGCGGATACATCGAAAGCTCTCCCTGTCGGATAAGTCGCGGTCGAGTTGGGCGGTCCCGCGCTGCTTGTTTTATCACCTGCGAAGTTGGGGAAGAGGGGGAAGAGGCGTAGAACGTCAAATCCACATTTCGCGCCATTTACAGTTCCGAGCAAGTCTTTCAGGAGCCCCGAGTCCTGAAAAATAATACAACTGAATTATCAAGAGATCCCGCGCTTTTCAGCGCTCGCCCGTAATTAGCATTTTAATAATGCAGCCACGGGATCGCGGGATGAAAAGTTGCCATTAGGCCGGTGTAACGCCACCACATTTAAATTGCAAACTTGTTCAGGCAGTTAAAGGGAGTCGTTTGCAGCGCCCATTCGGTTTGGGATCTTTTTTGCACAACAATGAAGGGGAGGAGCAAGACACTTTGGAAGATTTACGAGATCAAGTAATGTTCTTATCGCGATACTGTTCCATAGCAACCTTTCAAAGCTTTATCATAGACCAAGGTTTTAGATCACAATAAAGCAAATTGGTAAATGCATGCATATTACTAATTGATTTTTCAGAGATACGCATTAAATTGCTGCCTTTCAAGGAAGTAGAGTATAAATTTTCTTTATATCCCCAAACTGTTCATAATGAGGATACCAGACATTAACAAGCTCTGTTTTGATTAAGTTCACCTCTTAAAGATTTAACCCAAAAGTTAAATGAACCAAGAAATCCTTCCAAAGCTTCAGCTACATTGTGTTTTACTCAATTAAAGATTACCATAACTCTCAGAATGGAGAATCATCCTTCCATCTTCTTTTCCCTTATCATTTGAAAGGATTAGTTAGAAACCAACAAAAATAAAAAATTAAGACCTTGTCAACAATATTAGATTCAAGTCTTGGTAAAGATAAGTGAAACTCACTTTTTGTGTTTAACTTGTGGAAAAGCGAATCAAAATTCATCAAAACAGAGAATTAGAAAACCAATACAATCGGCAGATTAACTGAAAATTTTGTATCCTTTATAAGGTTAAGTTGGAACCCCATACGAAGAATGAATCAGCAACCAAAGTAGTGGTTCTTCTACTTTCACAACATAAACTTCTTAGTTCATCCGGAGAAAACGTAAATATATAAACCGACTTAGATTCAGGACTCCAGCAGTGAAGAACAAATCCCTACTTTGATATTACACATACATTTTTCTTCCACTTCTTGGTGATGCATCTCATTCAATCAATATTGCCTGAAAATAGTAAATCAGCAAACTGGCCCGATCAGAGCAATAGTATGAACGATCAAATCTTCCCTTCATTGAAGAGCATCGACTCCATCACCACCAAGCACTATAAACTGATATAATATATAAGGTTAAGTTGAAAGGTCATCATCAGAACAATAACTAGAGATTGTGATGTTGTTAGACCTTGTTAGGTTAGTACAAAAGAGAAGCCACTAAATAATAAAAATGGCGACCTTTCCAACTGAACTGGATTAAGGATATGATAACAATGCATAACATTCAGATGAAACCTAAAAGACATTTTGTAGCTCTCTTCCTCATGTTGATCTGCATATTAAAATTTGGGTCATAAGAACGATACCAAATGATACAAAAGAGTCGCTTGGGACAAGAAGAGATGGAAGGTAAAACTGGAAAATTCACTGCGGTGCCGTTGCACAAACAAGCAACTTTACCCCCATCTTCTTTCACTGTACACCATATAAAATTAATAAATGAGGTAAGGCAGGTACAAAAACTACGAACTAGTCGAAAATAACAAGACGCTGGTTTTTGTTCTGCACTTTCCCTTATGATGAAAAGATAAGTCAGATGGTAAATGATAAAAATCTTCTAAAATGAGTTCATTTGAGAGTTGGAAAATCAAATAAACAACAAGTTGGTTAACAAAAGTATCAACCCTATTTCCATGGTTTCATACTATGCGTAATATTGAACTAGAGCCCCATCAAAAACCAAGAGTATAACAGCCGATAAGATAATTGGTTTGGTGTTCTGAGAAATGCTACGTTACGACATAATGAAAAGAGTTTCTGACAAATTGGCGAAAGAACATCAACAAAGTGAAATAATATTGCTTGGTATGAGATTAAGTCCAAATTGTTCAGAAGAAGAGTCAATAGATCAATTCAAAACTGTGGCTTTTTTAAACAAATTAAAATCACTGGATTCCTATCAGATATGTACTTACTTCAATTTCAACCCAATTGTGCCTTAATTCTGTTATAATGTATCATGTGGAAGAAGATCGATCGAGAAGAAAGGAAGAGCAAATTGGGGAAAATAGAAGTTTTGTCAAATATATCATCTAGAGAACCAACGTTTTACTTCATAAAGCAATCAGATGAAGTAGTGAATCAAAGATAGAGAAAAGTCAGTTGCCCTCTTATTTATAACAATGGACCAGGATAGCTTAGTTAAGAAAATTATGGAAACAACTTCCAAAGTGAACCAAAAGAAAGTTTTTTTTTTGAGATTGTGAGGTTGGCCCCACCTTCCCTAGGAAGAGTTTTTTCGGCTAAACCAAACCTTTTAAATTGTTTGTTTGGAGGAATGAAGATGCCTAAAAGAAGACGCAGGTTCAGTTGCTGAAGCACCGAGCGCACTTTCTATTGATGCAAGTAATTTAAAATACATCTGGAAGTCTCAATGTTAAGCTTCTTCACCTCAAGATTCAAGTTTCTTCTTTTTGAAGACTGTGTATGTTGCAAGTTGTCCAAAGCAGAGTTACAATTAAGATAAATCAAGACACACCAAGTGAAGAGAAATTTCTGTAAGAAGAAGTAAAGCTTCACTTGCCTTTTTATACGAGTTAATAGGAAAATAGAATTAAATTCAGTTGAAGAATGAAAAACCACAACTGGCTAGAAGTATAAAATCTTCGTTCCAATATTTTTGTCCTTACTATTGCAAATTCTCTTAATATAATGAATATATCTATTGTATAGATAGCTATAGATTGTTATTATATATATTGCTATATATATTTTTATAGAAGAACAATGAAGACAATAAATTAACCAAAACCGATCTTTGGTCATATTGTGATTCTCCACGGTTTCTCTTGAAGTACACTTTGAAGGTTTGTTTTTATTTTTTTGAAAATAATTATTAAGTTTGATTAATTTTTCCTTAAAGAATCGAATACGGGGAAGAATCAAATATAAACCGAAATTTTTTTACGTCTCATAAGGTGA
Source organism: Sinelater perroti (assembly GCA_036346155.1). Lineage (NCBI taxonomy): Eukaryota > Metazoa > Arthropoda > Insecta > Coleoptera > Elateridae > Sinelater > Sinelater perroti. The sequence continues at coordinate 4,532,522 of JARFIY010000324.1, forward strand.
GACGAGAGGGTGAAACATGGGCAATGGATTATCATCAAGTTTCTCACGGGAGATGGTGTAAAGCTGTCCAAAATTTTAGGAAGACTTAAGTTTAAGGACAACGCCCTTAAGAACGCCACCGACGGCTCCCTAAGACCAGATCACCGCCAATTAACGGTGGCTGAAATTGCTTTTGTCAACTTTTTGGCATGTCGTCGAAAAAGGCACGAATTTTCAGTCCGAGCCGTTTTGCATCGTGGCAGCACCTTGCCCTAAACAGCTGCCCAAATTCTTGAAAATCGCTGAAGGGAGAGGAGTGCGGTTTCCGAGCATTGTAAGCAAGAACTGCTGAAGAGAATTCCCCGTATGGTACCTAGCATAACCACTTATTTAGTCAGAAGGAAGAGCTATTCTCGTCCATTGCACAACGGATTCTTATCAAGTTTCTTACGTCAGAAAGATTAAGTGTCCAACATTTTTAGAAGCCTTAAGACAGTTCATGGACAACACTCTTGAGAGAACACGGAAGTCCGAAAAGCAATTAAAATGTAAGACCAACGTGACTTGAGAGAATACTCGCAGTGTTCTCAGCTTCCTCAAAGACGACCACCGATTAACCTTCGTTGAAATTGCTTTCGTCACCTTTTGGACGGAAAAGAGGCGGATGTCCAATCCGGGCGTTATTCTGCGACAACACCCCGTCCCATGCAGCTACTATGTTTTACGTGGATCGGAGTTTTTTTACATGCCGTGAATTGAACGGAGAAGGGCGTAGATTCTGAGCGTTGTAGTAAGAATTCTCCCCATAACGTACTTCGCACTTTCGGTTCTTTAGTCAATACCACGAAGTCAGAGCAAGAGGTACCCCCATCCGTTGCGCAACGGTTTACTAAGTTTCTTACGACAGCGGGCGTAAAAACGTTCAAAATTTTTAGAAAAACTGAAGGCCCAGCTTGGTGAAAATATCTACAAGAAGACTTAATTGTGAACGAACAGTTGAAAATTAAGGTCGCCGATGTGGCTCGGGGGAATATTGGCATTGTTCGTTACCTTCTCAAAGATGACTGCTGACTAACGGTTGCTGAAGGCAACAAACTCAACATTGTTCTGAATTAGACTGACACACCCTTTTCCTCCGCTAGAGTCCGGTTTTATTGCCCTGTCATAATTCTGGCTTATTTTCGATTCACCCACGCAAGAGCTATATTACCAACAAACTTACCCGCTGTTCTCAGTTGCACTCTACATAAAGGGTGGGTTTCAAGAGTTTTTCGAAAAGTGAAGATTCTGTAATCGAGGTTTATACGCGCATTGTCAGTGGAAAGAAAATAGAAACGCCAAATGGTGTGCAGTCCAAATCATTTCGACACCCAAATCTTCACCTTTATGATAAATTCCACTTTGACCAGTAGAGGGTAATTTCCATTTACTCGTTGTTTGGTTTCCATGATAGCATAAATATAACAACATTTTTTTGTAACGTCCTCGTGTCAAAGTTCATCTTCTTCTATTATCCTTCTTGATTAAACCGTTGTTAGTTTTTCCAAACTAGTAAACTGAACCTTTTTAGGTACTTTGGAGGAATCTTTCATCCAATCTGCTCGCTGTTTTGCCTATAAGGAGAATTATTCTTTAAATATTTCCTTTAAATACAATCCTGTTGGAATTTTATCAGTTCAAGGGCAGAATTAGTGGAAGGTAATACAACGAAATGCTTTCAGTTTTGAATCTATTGCAGATAGTATGACAATCATCTGCTCCTTCGTTAAGGGACGTTTCGGCTTTGAACTCCGCCGTTATATTGCGCAGCTAGTTGCATGACACACATTGCGATAAGCCTTTGAGGTATTCTTATCAGCATATAGATTAGGGCATACTTGGTTGTCTTTTGGTTGCTTTGTTCGTTAAAAAATCATTTGTTTTGATTAGCAAACACAAAAACCACCAACATAAAAGTGGAAAAATAGATGGCGACGAAATCGTAGAAAAATAGAAACAATATTTAGAACAAATGCGATGTAGAGAGAAAGGAAGTAGAACTAGAAGAGGGTGTAGATGCGGAAAATCTTGAGAATATGTAATCCAATGGGAGTACGATGAGACCATACAAGAACTTAAAACAAACAAAGCAGTGGGAATAGAAGAATTGCCAACAGAAATAAGAAAAATCTATACTCCTATAGAAGAATAGAAAAAAAAAAAGACCAGCTCGTAGACGATCAGTTTGGCTTCAGAAAAACTTAGGAATCAGAGAAGCAATTCTACCTTAAGAATCATAAATGAGAAGAATACGAAACGTACGAATAAAATACAGAGACAGAAGACTCCGTATACCACAAACAGAAAGTGGTGATAAGACAAGAAAGAGAAACGTCAGTACAGCTAAGAGTCAGACGAGGATGTGCGTTGTCTACCTTTATATATAGCAATTATAACTAAGACAGAACAAGGTTTACAACAATCGTTGAATGACTTAGTCATGAAAGAATACAAAATGGTGTGCGGAGATATGAGTCACGGAAACATACAAGCAAGAGTCGGTGGAAAAAGAATAGAGAAGGTTGAAGAGTTTTACGTAGATAACATCATAACTAAAAACTGAAGAAGTAAAAGAGAAATCGTGGGTAGATTACAACAAGCTAAAGTAATGTTTCCCAAGAAAAGGCAATTAGTAACATGGCAGTAAAATCTTTTTGGATAGAAGACTACAACTTCTACACATCTTCGTATGAACTGTTACGCTGTATGGGGCTGAAACTTGGACAACCGTAAAAAAACGAATAGATGCATTGTTAATGGCAAGATGAGTTGGTCGACTATCAAATAATAAGATATTTGAAAGAATAGAAGAAGATAGAAGATTAATGAAAGAGATAATAAGAAGAGACATGGATAGACCTGGATGATCCAGTTACCGAAATTTGTAAATGAAAAGATCAGCCGAAAAGAGAAATAGATTTTGGATTGTTTCTGTGTGCACCCTGTATTTGTGTTACGAGGGGCGTTCCAAAATTCCTCCACTAGGTCTGATTTCATTGCACAACACGTCGTTCAGCAACTTCATGGAGTAAGGGGCGGCTGGTTCAGCTCTCCCCCCGTGATTGTTTCGTAACCTTATTTCAAAAGACCCGTCACCGCGCACCCAAACAAAGGGTCACGGCCGCGGCGAGATAATCCTCAGCTTCCTAGCGTCGAAGCCTCGCGCAGTAAGTTCATTATCGCGAGCGGCTGAGGCAAACGCTAACTGCGCTAACTACGTCCTGTTTGAAGAAGCGGCGGCGGAAGCGCTCAGCAATTCCGAGCGGTTTGATGGCAAACTCGATAAATTCCGGGCACGTCGCAATGACAGGAGCGCCGAGCTCCGAAATTGGGCCCGATTTCGTGGAGCTCCCGAGAGATGCTCTGGAGGCGATAGGCGAAATGTATAGGAACATACCAGGGTGGGAGGGGGTGGGTCGACTTTGGTATTCTCCTTCTCGGTGTGACTTGGACGTTCTGATTTTGTAGCTTTTTTGCGAGAATACAAGCGGTGGCGATTAATTTTAAATACACAAATGAAAGAAAAAAATGCACGAGCATTATGTTTATTAAAATCATCCTGCCTGTTACCGGTCGCTGGTTGCTTCGCGTCCTCGCTGAAACTCTGCTATTCACCTTGTGACTGTTCAATATCGAAGAGCATTATTCCCAACAACCCTCTACCGACTCTCTGTGGCATTGTCTGGCATTTCTGCCACGGAGAACAGCTATTTTGATATATGAACGCTGTTCTGCTCGGGTCACATCCATCCTGCAACTGATTTAGAATTACCCTTTGTGCAATCAGAGACCATTACAGAGCCATCTTATGTTGTGAACACACATTACGAGTGGACGGATACGACACCATTCCTTGCCAAAAAAAATAGTTGCCATTACTTATGCCCCAACCCTCGTATGTCAAAGAGTCCTAGAGATCATTTTTCTAAAATGCCCATTTCAATAGTTAAAAATATTTTTTCAAGATTATGTTGAATTGAAGAAGATGATGCATAGGTTATTAGTGCGGTTATCGGATGAACTATGGAGATTCTAAACTATTACCAAACTAAGCGCTCCACGCCTCGAGAACTCCTTACCAAAACCCCCAAGCCGGGCAGCTGCCGCACAACCGCCATCGCGGCAAACGCGCACTTTCGCGCCGACCTGCAGGGAACGCAAACATCCGGGCTAATTCTCGGCGCCACAATTAAACCCTAATAGAGGCCAACTAACCGGATTAGTTCTAATTGCAGCGATGTTCCAAGAAGCCGGCGCAATTCTTCCATTACGCGCACGTACCGCGTCAAGGCGCTGCCAAATGATTTGTACCGGCCGAATTGACGTCAGGAGTTGCGTTTACGAAACTCGGTGTCCGGTTTTAAAAGGGAACTCGCCCAATGCGGGATTATAGCCAATTTGGGGGAGCTTTATTCTACCCTTGCTTTACAACTCAGTCGCTTACACCGCTGCTTACAATCGCTTGTCGGCCTAAGCGCAATTAACTTTTGGATTTTCGGGTTCCCTTTTAAATTGCTTATGTAGCCGCCCTTTGCCTTTCTATTGCAATCGTAATTATCACATATATTACTGTAACGTTTTCGCTCTTTTACTATATTTATCTAACTCTATGTCGACGCGCACAGCTTTCGTGCTTGGGTTCACTACACTCCGCTGTCGCCACTTGAATTCTCCGCGGCTGCGCCGCTGCGCGATATTTATGCCTGTTTGGCACCTACCAGAAGGGACTCGAAAACGTCTTGAAACACCGGCATGGAAACCCTAGTATCTTTACCACGCTCGTGTGCGGCAGCTGGATTTATAGAAGGCATTATGTAAAAAACCTTCCGCCGCATATGTCTGCGCGACGCTGCCTCTACGAGGCGCATTCGGAAATTCGTTACATTACATTATGCGTGCTAGCATTACTCTGTACCTATACTGGTACAATATTATCCTCCTCTAATTCTAATGTTAATTTACATAACCGATCTAATTTTCCTAAATTGGTTGGACAGTGTGGGTGGGCTATGCTCGGAACCTTAATTTTGGTTGTGGGCGGAGCCATGAATTTTTGAAGACAAATTTAATATTCATGGATAATTAGTGATCCGGCTTGGGTCATAGGTTTCCCCTCTGACACTCGAAGTGTGACCCCCGGGAGCCCCCTAGCCCCCCACCCCCGGAAACAGAAAAAATTAAAAATGTCAATTTAGAAAAAATTCAATAAAAAAACCTAAGCCCCCAACCCGTGGTTTCCCGCTGGTTGGGCATATCTACGATAAATTTCGCATTTTTTTTCTCTTGGTAATTTCCATGCACCGGCTTAGTTTTTGAGATATATAGTTTTTATTGTCTGCGTAGTTACAACTGTGGTCTCCGACCAAGTAGCCAATGCATTTTTTAACTCTTATGACAAGTTCTTTTCTTCTTGTTGTAATGTGCTTCTTCCAGTTATCTAGTTATCTTTTTGTCCAGGTACATTCAAAGGTATTTAACATCATCTTTTTCGGGTATGGGTATGTCATTTAAACTCACTGTATTAGTTCGACTAAGTAAACGCTACTGATTTATTTACGTTGACTTTAGCCAGGGTTGAATCGCATCTAGGGAGTTTTGTAAGTTAATCGTAGCCTGCGCTGTGAGCACAAAATGGCCGTGTCATCGCCAAAGTGTTTTCTTGGCATGGAAGGTCTAAAGTATACATCTGATATAGCACGGGCCCCAGAACATTCTCCTGGGGTATTCCCGCTTTCATGTCATGGATTGCCGGTAGATTATCTTTAATTTCCGTTTGGAAATCTCTTTGTTCCAGAACGGATTTGAAATACTGATGCAGAAGATTCTCCTTGATTTTATATGCGGCCAGAGTGCCACACTCGAAGAAAACTGCCGAGCATACTCTTTTATCTTCGAAATCCTTCTCAATATAATCTGTTCAAGAGTTGAACACCTCTCATAAAAACCAAATTGGTGTTGCGGAATTATTACGTTTTCTTCCAGGTTTTAATTGTTTATATATGATTTTTTTGGAAATTGGTGGGAAAAAGATAGGTCTGTAAGATGTTGTTTCGTGGGCTGGGTGGTTTCCTGGTTTTTGAATTGAAATCACTTGTGCGAGCTTCCAATGAAAAGGGAATGAAGGAAGAAGTTGAAGATCTGTGTTACAGCAGTGATCTCTTTCCTGGGAAGTTCTTGGAGTAATTTAGTTGTCGAGGTATTTAATTCCAATATGGACTTTTTGAGAGACGGTAAGCACAGTTATTGTGGAGGTTCTTTTTATTATCATTTGTATTCCTTGCGTGTTGTGCGAGTTTTAGTTTCCTAGTTGTCTTCCACAGAGTATAGTCATCATGGCGAGTAGATGATAGAATTTTCACGTATTCATTGATGTTTGCATTTTTCAAATTATTTATTAGCCTGGTTAGTCCTTTAGTTAAGGTATTTAACTTGTGCTTAACACTGGGATCTCTAGAGAGCTGCCAGAGTCTTTTCGCTTTCCTTTCTTCAGCTATTTTGACTCTAATAATCAAGGCATAGTTGTTGCTGCAAGGCGTACCTGTTTTCTATGATTCTGGAACTGTTGTATTCCATGATGCATGTTGAAGGGTGGTGGTTAGGTTTCCGCTGATTCTTCTATTTCGTTTGGTGTATTTAGAGTGATAAATTTTCATTCAAACATTCTCTGTTATTGTCCCAGTTGGTATGGCTGTATGTGTCTTTATTGCAGCCGTGTTTATTTATAGTGCAGGTTATTGCGTATGGTCAGAAGCTAGATGATACCAGTCAGTGACATCACTGTAGTTAGAAGAGACCCCCTCAGTGACAAAGAAGTCTAAGGCACCTGAAATTTTGTTCAGGTCACTTGACCTACCAGTGGAGATTTGGTTGAGTCAATTTTCTATGCTGAGGTAATTGAGGTCAAAATTTCAAATTTTAAAAATTTGAATTTTTAGCACTTTAACGCTATGTAAGGTATAGGTGAAATAATAGTTATATTTTTGGTAGTTGATATAGAGTATATGTGGTATAATGTGAAAACTAGGAAAATCTAGAATTGGGACGTGTAAGAGGATCACTCTATGATCTTGGTTTTTGAAAGAGGGTTTTGAAAATTTCTGTTTGGATAAATTGTAAAATTTGTAGTTGCGGTATGTAAATTATCTACAATGTTTTGGAAATTAAGTAAATCCATTCTTAAAATTTTGATCTTCAATTAATTCATGATTTGAAAATTTCTTCTAATATTGTGAAAGATTTCTTTGTACTCTTGAGCTAACCTTTTGTTTATAAAAACTTGTCTATTATATTAATTTGATTCTCTGCTAATAATTTAACAGGATTGTCATATCTTTCACCATCACTGGCATCAAGGTTTCCACAAATAAATTTGGATACAGATCTTAATGGGTTAATAAATCCTCTTTGTTTCCTTTATCATCTTGTTCAACACAAGTGAGTGTAGTTTCAACAAATGTTTCTCTAAATCAATTTATTTTTTTTCCTGATGGTCGTGTTTTCAGCCTTCTTTCTTTTTATTGGATTCTTAAATCAAAGAAATGATCTCTAAAAGGTTTTGTTGGATAATGCTGTATAAAATATGTGGCGTCTTTTGTACTCTAGTTTTTCCAAATTTAAATGGTAGTATGCCCGGATTTCTTGTAGATTCTTCAACTCTATTTATGTCATCCAAGATCTTCGAATTGGTTTCAGTTGTTGTTTGTGATAAGATCTATTCGTTCTCTTCGTACTTCGTGGGTTTTGCTTTATATATATTTTATTTTCTATAGGTACATGATGAAATACGCTTCTCTTTGAATATTTTACGATGTTCCCCTTCACGCCTTTTAACTACGAGATGCGTTCAAATTCTAAAGTCTCCAAATTTTTTCCTCGGCAGTCAGAGCAAGCAGAAAGACGCGGTTAATTTTAAAAGTCGCGGCAAATATTTTTGAATTTGTAATTATAGATGGCAGCACCATACAATGTACACAGATCGAATGACCGCCATTGCAGTGAGTACTGTTTTGTATACTTCAAATGGCGACATTTAGTGTTCAAGATCAATGTCTAATCATTCGTTTTGTTCTCTTGCGTGGTGAAGCAGCCATCGAAATCTATCGCCAATTGAATGAGATATGCGGTAAAGGCGTTATGGATGTTAAAAATGTGCGACAGTTTAAAGAAAGTCGAGTTGTGTGACAATGAACTAAAACAACCTCGGCCAAGAACCAGCTGGACCAAAACCATAATTGCGCGAGTGGAGCAAGTTGTTACGGAAGAACGCCTATTAGGTGTGCGTAATATCGCCTCTAAACTTGACATTTCCGTGGGATCTATGGAGTCCATTTTGCCGAAAGTTTATTCAAGGTGCACGGGTGGCAATGTCTCGGGACATGTTGACACGTGATGCCGGCATAAATTTTGCAATTGAGCCACTGCTGCATCAGCCGTTTTTCAGTGGACAAAACGCACACCTAAAGAAGTGTCCTCAGCAGCCATGGAATCACGACGACGACGTTGTGAAAAATGTGCGCATCTAGACGGAGATTACATTAAGAAGTTTCAACTTTTTTGGTAATGTCTGTGATTATGAGCTTCTCGTCCTCAGATATGGTTCTCTGTTTAAAGCAAATATAAACTAATTTTTAAAATAGTTTAGAGGTTTTCCGTTATTTCTAGTGTAGCACTAGTATTTTCTGACTGGGGATATTTACTATATTCTGTGAATTTTCCTAATTCTTTTGGTAATTGTTCTTCTTGGTTTAAAGTATTTTTGTTCGTTCCTAAAGGGTTGAATTTGTATATCAAAGTTGTTGATCTTCTTCTTTTGCGATTCTTCTAATATCTTATCTAATTCTGTGTAACCTTCTTCCTTTCTTTGGTTTATATCGCCCTGATGATTAAATCAAATTTCCTGTTTTTAATTTAGACAGAAAAACTGCATTACCATTTTGTTTTCCAGTTTTACAAATTATTTCGTAGATTCTTCTATTGATTTTAATCTAGTATTTGGTTCCTTGATACTGAGCAGCCATTGTAATGGTTTATGGTCTCTTATTATTTTGAATTTTTGTCCATATAAACATGATATGAATATTGGGTAGCCCATATTATTGCATAATACTCCTTTTCAATGGTTGAATACATTATGAACATTATGATCTTAAGATGTTATTAATATTAGGAATTGGATATTTATCTTAAATTCTTATTTAGTCCAATTTTTTAAAGTCTACCACCATTCTATGCGTTATTTTGGCTTGCTTATCTAGTTTTTTGGGATCTAGACATATGGAAATCTATATGCCTTTGTGAAGATTTTGAGCCTTTACATGTTAATTTGTCCGTCATCTATTGTGCCTTTATATTCAATAGAATCCTGTAGTCGAAAACTGGCATCCTTTCAGCCTATTCCTCATTGTTAATATTACGTTGTAAAAATACCGCCAGGCTACAAGAGATGGTACGCTCTGCTCTACATTTACTTGTGAAAATACGAACTGCCCCTATTATATTATGAATGGATTAGCGCCCGTTAGAATTTTGGCATTTAAACGCGCTTCCATGACGTGTTTAATGAAATCTGACAATTATTCTTTATACCCTCGCTTCCAATTTTTGAATTGCTGCCTTAGGATTTTTTTATCCGTATAGTCCCCAATTTTTTTTAACACTTCTTTTGGTTCTGGCCAGGTTTGCACTAGCTTCACCTTGTAATTTACTACAAATTGAACAAAATAGATAAGTGGTGAACATTTCGTCTTTCGTGGTGGCGTAGCTTTCACAATACCGGTCTATTTTCCATGAGAAGGAATCTAAAGAATTAGCTTTTTTCCTTCAAATTTGGGTAATAACATAGCTCATTCGGGTAAAAAAATCTGAGGTGTCGCGGTTGTTTGGGTTATTGTTTACTACTTACTTCTCCAACACCTAATTATTGCAATACTATGCGTACTGTCGGCCTATCCTCGCTGTGGGAGTTCGCCAGTGGTTTCCACTGCTCTTACTGCACTCCGGTTCTGGGGATTTTAGCGGTTCTGAAGACTTACGAGAGAATCCTGGATTTTAGATCCGTTACGACTGCGCCAGTTATGTTTACAAAACCCAGTGTCCGGTTTTTAAAAAGAAACTCGTCCAAGCCATTTTTGTGTGCTTTATTTTGGTCTTGTCTTACAACTCACACCGCCACTTGTCGAGGCAGGTGCACGTGACTCATCACTACGAAAAAAAATCTGGCCAAAAATTCTTTATATAATTGAACTTATCATACTTTGCGGTTAATTGTTGCTTATCGCGCAAGAGTTATCTTATCAGTAAAAGGTGGCATTGCAATTCAGGCGTGTATTTTTAGCCTTCGGAACTCCGACACGAAAGTGAAATGCATACGCCTGTCCCTTGACACACAGAGCAGCTACATAAATCAACAGCCCAAAGAACCGATCGTGATAGCAATTCCATCTCCCTATTCGAATAGGAACAAAGTGGATTTGCGATGTTTTCGAAGGAAGGAAGCGGGTCCCGCTCGATGAGCGATGAGCCGGCGATATCGTCTTCCTTCAGGAGCGTGTCGCTGGCGGCTTTGAATTATTTCTACCTTTCGCGACCCCTCACAAGTGGGAGAAAAGCGATGGCAATCAATCACAATTGGAAAGGCTGTGTCGCCCCACGTATTGGTTTTTGTTCGGTGGAACAAGAAAACGCCGAAAGAACTGTCCAGCTTGGTGGGCGATGAAAATAATTACTAGGGCAGTCTACTTATATCTCACCTTCTGACCTTAAATAACTAAGAAATTTTAACAAAAGCCATTTTATTTATTCGAAATATTTTTCTTCGGCAGAAATACGTTCAAGAAGTGCAGCAAATAACTTCTATGTCGCTGATTAGAATGGTGGTGAAATTACTCATCGTTGAGGATGCAAAACGGTGCAGCTTAGGGGATGCTAAAGCAAAAAATTGATGATAATTGACGAACGATGAGAAGGTGCATTATCGTGTAATAATCAACAACTACCTTCATGGTGAACATGACGAACACGACCCTAAAACGCTTATATCCATCATTATACCACTTGGTATTCTTTGTGGATCACTTTCTTGGAATCGTAAAAGCAGTGATTTTGACCTCCAAACAAAATGTTTTACGATTTCCTTCATTTGATGATCACCATTCAATATTTTGACGCTTGGTTTCTGGATTGCACTCGTTTATAAGAAGTTTTTGTCTCTTCAGACTTCTCTAATGATGCCTTTGCAATACCCAATCCGATCCTTCAATCGATGTGAAACACACTTCCGAAGATCAAGTTTTTCGGTTAAAACGCTAAGAGCTATTGTCTTAAGTATTCAAAGTTCCATTTCCACAAAGTTCTTTTCAAAGTCACACACTTTTCCACATCTTCAGTCATCGTTTGAGTTGATCGGTCTGAACGTTTATCAGCGTGCACATCCTCTCTGCCTTCTCTGAATCGTCGATGCCACTCAAAAACACGTGTTTGTCATAAACGGTTATGTCCATAAGCGAACGTTTCCACAATATTTTACCGTTTTCAATAAAATCTCAAATGATTTGTTCAAACTACTTAATGCTTCATATCTTGGTTTCTAGTGAATGAAATGTTTTGAAATTCTACAGATTTTTAAAGAAGGTTGATACTTCATAAATTAATCTCCTATCAACAGATGGGGACACTAATTTCGCTAAAAATATAGAGTGTAGTCTTACTGGCAATTTTATTAATTGGTCGCATAATGAATGTATGGATCTTGTTTTTGGTAGCCCAACCCCCTTAGTTTTGCTTCTTTACTATCACGTCTTCAGAGAAAGACATGGACTAGTCGGTGTTAATAATTAAAGACCAAGACAAAAACTAATTTTAAATGATGTGCACGCATTAAAGAAAAACATATGGGACAATTTTAACACACATATAAGTGAAGAACAAAAGAATGCATAAGAGATAGTGAACCAAAAAAAGAGAAACCCAAAACAAAATTACTAAGAAGACCAAAAAAGAGTAATGATATAGCACCTTGGCGCTTTTTATGGAAATGATTGTAATACGAAAATTTACGCTATCGCCATAGCTCATCTACAACCCCTGCACACCTTGTAACAACCCTTAAAAGTACAGCGTCTTTAAATGCCACTAAGAAGGTTGCAAATTGTTCTACTGGAACTGCTTTGGGATGAAGTTGCTCTCATTCTAACAATATTTTCATCTTTTTTTATTTCTAGTCTCATTTTTACAATCCTTACCAGCCGCGTTAGTGGATTGATATCTGTCAAAATACATTGCAAAACATCTAGGAGCAAAGGGTTGTAAAAGGAGCTAGATGGATCGTGGACGCGCAAGTTAGAAGGTGTTGTACTTATTTTACGCCAGAATCATCGCGAGCATACAAAAACATCAATAGTTTGTAACAAGATGAGCTGAGAAGTAGGGGGAGGGTGTGCCAACCATTTCTATAGCACAAACTCTTTAAAAGGGTTAAGGCACGAAACAATCGCCCAAAGAAGAATTCATCAACAATGAACTATAGGAAAAATCCTCCCCAGATGGTTAAAATATACCATTGCATTTGTATTTTTCAGTATTCTTTCTCCGAAGTCAAACTGAAGGCGACATTTGTACGAAATCACATAATTTTAAATATAATAATCAATAAATCAATAGTAAGTATATTAGAGTTATGAAAATGCACATGACTACAGTCAACTTTATCCAAGACTATACCAAAGATAATATTGATCATTTCATCTACAAACGTTACCCAAATGTCATTACAATTTGCAAAGGCAACTAGAGGTCCCTTAATTACATGAAGAAGGGGTGGGTAGGGGGTTCTTATAGCAAAAAAAGTTTTTTCTTCACTAATTAGAAATTATGAGGACCAAACAAATATAAACCGGAATTTTAGGAAGTTTTAGGGAGGTTCTCCACATACTACCGCTTCTTCAGTCAGTACCACGTCAGACCAAGTGGTATCCTCATACAAGGATTATTATCAACTTTTCCCGATAGATGGCGTAAAATCGTTAGAAATTCTGAGACGGTTGAAGGATCACTTGGAAAAAACACCTACAGATAGACCAAAATATACGCGAAGCATAAACGACTTTTGGAAGAGCGGGAAGCAGTTGAGAATGAAGGCCCGAAGACCAGCGTGATCGAGGAGAATATTCTCGAGGTTAACCGTCGATTAACAGTTGCTGAAGTAGCTTCTCAGATCTGAATGTACTACGGCAGTGATCAAGCGATCATACTAACGAAGCCCGTCGCATGCAATTACCTAAAATTGTAAAAATCGGGAATTTGACTGGACTACACTGGAACATCCTCGGAATTTATCGCCCTGGTATTGTCGTTTGTTTGAACTACTAAAAGAAGCATTTGAAGAGAAATTTGGCGTCGGTATTAGCCTAGTTTATTATTATTAATATTAATTATTAAAAGTACAGAAAGATGCTTTATCGTAATGGAACCTTCACTGCCATAATCAGAATGAACACCTTTCAGTTAAAAATATAAAGCGTTATCTGCTTGATTAGTGTTAGATAGGAATTCCGTATCAGTTAAGTTGCACTATCTACGTGAATGTACTCCAAAGACACTTTTGACACACATTCTGGACCATCAGAAGGTTATCTATCTAGCACATTAACATCAAAATTAAAGAAAATACTCAACCGGAAATCAACAACAAAAGGAGACGATTTAAGATGATAGACAAAAATTGGCATTCTGCACATACAATGCCAATCATCTATTGAGGCGCTTAGCTGCGGTACAGACAGATCCGTCATAAAAAATAATCGAATATCTTCGTTTACTTCGAACAAGGAGTAATAACGCGATCGTATTGCTACATCCCCCTGTATCGAAGACGGCCTGACAACCAGCAATAAGAGCGACCATATAGGAGCCTTAACCTCTCAGTTCGCAGGTCATACTGAGGTCATACAAGAGGAAAAACCTTGACTAAATAATTCAAAGGATTAATAGATGATATACAAAATTAACAAAGAGAACTGTGCTATTTATTGATTATTGGGCCACTCTTCCAATATAGAAGTGAATTTAATCTTAATCCAGGGGGTAGGTCTTCATTTAGAGAATTTTTATAATAAATAAAGATACATGGAGGGTAAGACAAAAGACCGCTCAAAAAAATAAATTGGCAGAAATCAAGAAAAAACAGCAAAAAATAATTTAAATACCTGTATACGAGTATCCAATGTGGTGGTAAGGCTCAAACGCCGTGCCTAGGAGCACGAACTGAAGGGTTAAGGCTGTCATATGTTCGTCCTTACTGTCCGTTCGTCGCGCACCATTTCTGATAGTGGGTGGGATTTGACAAGCACTTCGCCTTAGACGACCGCCATTGTTCGAAGTGAACGCGGACACTCAACTATTTTTAGTGACTTAATAGCCCACCCGCCAGGCATCAGAGAACTCCGGGAATGGAACCCAGGTTCGTCTTACTGCAGTCCGCACAACCGCGGGACCACGCTGGCTGTAGTATCTAATGTGCTTCTCTTAAATCTTGATTGTCACTCCACGATTGTTATGCAATTCCTTTCTTTCCAAAGAGAACGATTGGTTGTCTAATTCCATACAATTTTAATTTTAATTCTTTATATCTGTTTTGATAGTCGCGTATGATATCCATGATCAACTCAGTTAAATTCTTTATCTTACCTTGTAAAGTATTTTCCCTCCAAGTTTCTTCGATCTAGGTTTCTCTTTAAGAAAAAAAAAACTTTGAATTTCATATTTTCTCCCTCGCTCCATCCTGATTCATTGTGTTTTCATAAAAAGCCCATTTTCGTACCACGCTAATGACTTCTCTTATTCCATTTTAGGTATTTGTAAAGGAAAATTTCTGCAAAGCAAGGTTTTTGGCCATTTTCTTCCTTAATCTCAACGAGTGATGGGAAATCTCTACCTACAGTAAGCTAAGTAACGTCGAGACCGGGCCGTGCTTTTCTTTTAAATGATAATGGAGTCAGAAATGTTGAGACGTTTCCAAACCCACAAAGCGAACAAAAAATATCAGGTGATCAACTTAATTCTCAGCTCCTAACTTGATCTACCCAAATTCGTATATTATGCCTACCGTATAGTCATTATGGAGCGCCATCTGTTAGCTTTATGATCCACTAAAAATGCCTGTTCTACCAACATAACCTAAAAACCAGTGGTGAAAGCCATTTTGTGCCACAAGCAACGTTTGCGACTGTTTCAACCGAAGAAAAGTGAGATGAAGCCCAAAAAACTATTTGTTCGGATTTAGAGGGGGATAATGTTTTTCCACGGTAATCACAGAAGTGGTATCAATTGTTCAAGAGCAAAATTTTGTCATGTGTGATATCAAATATCCTGGGCAGCCATAGAGAGCCGAAGATAAAGATCTGGAAGAATTTTTGAAAGCTTTATTTCCAAGCGTTTCCACAAGTTCGGGAGGATTCACAAGGAAGGCGGCTGAATTTCGTACAAACTCATAGTTGATAACAATAGTCGTCAGTCTGCACATTCAAGAAAAGAAATATTTCCCTACCGCATCCCCTGCTTTCGTTAGATTTTACTCCTTCAGAATGTCACCTCTGCAAATCCCTCCATCAGCTGGCTAATGTTGAATACCGTCCGGTTGAGTTTGTCAACTTCAAATCACCCCTTTTTCGAAATGAAATTCTGCAGCTCCCCAAAAGGTGACGCAAATCCGTAGAAAGATAAGTAGTCGACTTTTATAAATCAACATTTACTGGAAAAGTCCGAGAATTAATTGACATTCAACCATACAGGTAAAGAAAACGAATTAAAAAAATAAAGACAATGTCTCTTCCCTTTCGCCCTTTAGTAAAGAGGCTTCCATTGTCTTCGCATCTAACGTAACGTAAGTTGTAATAACATCAGCACGTGGCCTTATCGCGAGAAATTAGATTAACACTTACGTATAGATAACAGCGGTGAGTACTTTAAACTTACAGAATTATCAACATTTGAGAAGACGTCACGACTGGTTATTCGAGTTTTCGAGATTTTTAAGTAAACATTTCAAGTCTCCGAGCACAAAGAAATAAGAGAACAAAGTATCCCCAGCAGATTAATGTACTCGCCAAGAGGGTCTAGAACGAAGTGAAAAGGGAATAAAGAAGAAGAAATAAAAATGCAAACAAGATACAAATTTAAAGGGTTGCAGTAACAAGGGGTGGTGGAACTGCAGACGGACTACGGGGTTGACTGTTGTGTCTGCCAGTGCCTTGCGGCACTGCACTGACATTTACCCTGATTGGACGACAATCGCCAAGCGGTTCGTCAGTCCAGATTACACTAACCCAGCCCACTAAAAATCCGAGCCAGAAAGTTTATAGATGAAACACCTTTATCAATATGAAAATCTGGATAGAATATTTAAAATCCCCAAATTGGTGTAAAAGTCAGCCCGACAGAAGTGAATGTGATACAAAAGGAACAAACAACCTTTGTGCAGATTTTAACTCGTACTTATCAGCATTCTATGAAGAAAAGTAATTTTCCAAATTTTGATTTCATGATGAAATAAAACGACGCTTTTGGCCTTAAAATCGAGAAGAAAGGCAACCAAACCCGGAACACGGGTCACTAAAAATATGATTCCTCAACGCCATTTCGTACTAAAGTCAAATGGTTATCGAGAATTCCACGATATTGATGTTCAAGGTTTTCACAAAATTGAACGAAAATTGAACCCACTTATAATTACGGTCTGAGGATTAGCATTTCTTGGCCATGTTATGGCTTATCAAACAGAAATGTAAAAATACAAAACAAGACTACATCTAAAATTAAAATAAAATTACGAGGTGCATTTAGAAAGTTCAACGGAACATTAATTACAATACAGTTGTACTAGATGAAGCAAATGTTTTCAAATCCATGTTATTCTGTTTGGGTGCAAAAATGTTTTACTTACAATTAGTCCAACAGTTCTTCATCTAAAAGACGTAAGAACATTCAATTTCAATTACACAAAAGTCACTTCTCTTGAGTCAAAATTAAATCAGTAAAAAATCCCCCTCCCCAAAATAGCATCAAGATCATAATGTACTCACAAATTTATTGGACATAATAATAAAATAACAAACCAAGTTGTGGTGTGGCATGGAACAAATGAGTGTTGTAGCCGCAAATCCATGATAATCAAAAATGTAAAAACAAAGTGTAGCGACACGTACAGCAACATAGTCCAGAATTATGCCCGTCGCTCGACCGTAACGGTTACGCGGCAACAAAAACTGTAAATCCAGTATCAGCCACGATGGTACGCCTATGGGGGACGTTTGAAAATTCGTTACAATATTCACATACTGTTGGTCGTCAGACTTCAGACCATAATGTCTACAATGGGAGAAGTGTCTCTCCATATTCGGGCACAATTATCTCCAAACGAAGCGGTATGCATTGTTAATACCACACATCGTCTGTCTGTGACGTTCCAAGTTGTTTCGGGCTGACATCACGACAAATGAAGCTCCTAATATTCCGGTGTTAAACATCTCACCCTAGAGGGCGCTGAGATAGTAAATTCATTTCCACAAGATGTCTATAAAAAGTTCGTGGCGTGCAAAAATCTGTATACTGGACAGGATTGCCGTGGAATCCGCACGTGCCTAGCCCACAATACTTCGATGTTCTCTAGCGATAGCGTGGGTGCAGTCACATATCCACTGTTCCTAACATAGCGAGCGGTATGATTAGAACGATTTACACGGTGGGCTATATGAAGCGGTCTCCTATCCTACTGTTTTCAGCCCGATGATAGGAACTCTTTCGAAGTTCCTGAGCCACGTACATCGATATCTTTGGCACGTATCTGGCGCTCTTCGTACTCGTATTGCGTCGACCGGTGCTTTTTGGATTATAGGACGTTGACTGATTTAGTTGGCGCGATGGGAGATACCTGGGCCCAACCCTTAACCTCCATCCTTCAGGATGATTTATCGTGGTAGAGGGTTGGCCTTCTAGCGTCTAACGGAGGAACCAGAATCTTCGCATGCTTACAAAAAGTGCCTCTGTGTGTACAAATCGCAGATTTCCATGGCCTTGGAGGCTAGAGTTTAGCGTACTAAGAGATAACTTCAGAATGTTTCGTATAAACCACGGAGCGCCAAAGATTATCCCCAATATCCTTAATTCTGGACAATCTAGAGCATAACCCCCTACGACAGCACAGGTCACAAAAGGCCTCAAAATGGTCTTATAAATCGTTATTTGGTTTTTGAAAAACAGCCAACTCCACAGATGGAATAAGAAGCTCAAAGTTTTTTGAAATATCTTCGCTATCCATACGGCCCTTTCCATGTGAGCCTTCCTTGTTAACTTCTTATCCATGATCACTCCGAAGTCTTTCACTTCTCGTTTCAGGATACTTTCCAGTTTAATATACAAACGGTGTCAGATTGTCACGCTAAGAAAATTTTATGCTTCTGGTAAATAGCTCTTAATTTTCTTAATTCTAGATATCCCAGAGCTTGTCCATGTGTAATTTCGCAGCAGAGCCCCACATTGTCGCCGCGTAAATCATAATGGACTGTAAGATGGTTTTATAAATCGCAGGCTTGTATCTGAAGGACAGTCAACTTTGTGGGGTGATGGAGCTTAGTGCTTGTTAAGCTATCTTCGCCTGCCTTCTCTTACGTGGGCCTTCAAGTTAGCCTCTTATCCATAATCCCAGTCTAAGGTCATAAGTGATGTCAAGCTCTCATGTCAAGGAAATTTCATCTTGGGTGTGGATAGTCCTTAATTTTAAACAACCTAGAGCTTGTCGATGTAGGATTTAGCGATATAATCTCACGTTGTTGCCGCGCAAGTCCTAATGGCCCGTAAGATAGAATAAGAAACTCTGAGCCTATCGGACGGTTTTCGCTTTGCCTACGCCCCTCTCTACGAGGGTCTTCCATGTAAGCTTCTTTTCTATGATCACTCCGAAGTACTCTGTATTGCCTTTTTAAGGTATCTCCTGGTTGAAGAAGTGGTGCCAGATGGTCACACCAAGAAAGTTTCATCTTGGTAGTGCTCAATGTCTTTAATTCTGGACAACCTAGGGATTCTTCATGTGGAATTTAGCGGCATAACCCCACGCTAGTGCCACGTAAGTCATAAAAGGCCCCAAGATGATATTACAAATGTTGTCTGTTTTTGAAGGACTCCAAGGTACTTACAATTAGTTTCATCTTTCCTAGTCGTATTTCCCAGTCCAAGATCCAAAGTGTTGCTAGGTTATCATACTAAAGAAATTTCATCTTGGAAGTTTTCTTCTTCTTCAAGTGGGATTTAACAGCATAACCCCACGCCGTTGCAAGTCATAATAAATTGTAAGATTACGTTTTTTGAAGATTAGCTTCTTATCCAAGATCGCTTCCTTGTACTTTGCTTCATTTCCGGGTATCTTCTGGTGCAGGCTCAAAGTGCTGATAGGTTGTTGGGCTACGAAACTTTTATCTTGCAGACGAATGGTCCTTAGTGCCCTCAGTTGTAGACAACTAGAGCCTGTTTATGTGATATTCAACGGCATAATCCCATGTTGCTGTCTTGTAAGTAATAAAGGGTACAAGAGTCTTATAAATCGTTAGTTTATTTTTCGAAGGACAGTCAACTTTGCGGATGACCTTTGCTTTGCCACGAAAGCTTTCCAGGTTAGTTTCTTATCCATGATCTCTTTGAAGATCTTCAGCTCGCCTTTCTAAGGTTATCCCCCGGTTAAAGATCCTAAACGGTGCCATATAGTCACGCTAAGAAAGTTTTATCTTAATAGAGAATAGAATCTCTGATTTGACCCCATTCTCCACTAATGGCACCGCTCTTCAACCTCTTCGAGGTGTTCTACAGTCGCCGTATTACTACAAGCAGTCGCAATGAGCTGAACTTACAGGGAATCGACTACACAGCGGTGCAAATCCATCCATGTTTTTTTTGTACGCAAATTTTATTATGACATGGTCAAATGGTTGAGGCGCTTAGCTGCGCTACGGACAGGCACGGGTTCAATCCTGGATTTAAATGCCTGGGGGGTGGCCTACTCAGTCACCAAAAAAAAATTGAGTGTCTACGTTCACTTCGAAGAAGGAATAACAATGCACGGTACTTCTTACATCATGTCAGAAACTGTGCGCAACCGGGAAAAGAAGGCAAACATATGAGAGCCTTAACCTCTCACTTAGTATAGAATATCTTTGATATTCTTTTCCTTTCACGAAAATATCTACAGAGTGTTTTGGGTGAAATTGGTGAAATCACTTTAAACGCAGAGAAAAAATTTCTCTTATTGACAACAATGGCAATGGTCTAACTTTTCTACAAATGCTCGTTACAGGCTGATATGCTGAAATGAGTGCCTTTTGCTTCTTAAAAATATTTACCCAATGCGCACTTTTGTAAATTTTGTAATATTGTAACAAATAGATACGACTTTGATTAGTTTAGAAAACCATCGTGGGCGAAATTCAAAAATTTTCGCATATGAGACGTTACAAAAAAATAATAATTATTTAGTATCATGGCGCACTTAAAGCAGTTATTTTAAAAAAATGTTCGACATCACCTAAGAAAAGCATCCCACCCTCCGAAACTCGTCTGCAACCCTTTGAAGTAGGACTTCTCGTTGGATGTTTTTTATTCTGTAGCGATGATTCTGGTATAATACGCCCTGATTTGCTTATAACACTCGTTACACTCTTATACAGCTCCATTTATTACCTTTTGATACTGCAACTGAAGTGCGCCGTAAAAATGGCCGCGCGTGCACCTCAGCCGCCTGCGAGATTGTCATTTGTCAAAATCTACAGTTAAAAGGAACCTAAAAGGGTTTTGAACGATTATTAAAGTAGATCATTCCTATAAAAAAATTCAGTAATCAAAAATCCGGAAACATTCAAGATTAAAAAGAATAAAAATCAAAATGTTAAAAACAAGATTAGTTACCTGGCGTGCGGAACCAGCAAACTTAAGATCTCAAGTCACGGCTGGACCGATGGATGTCTAGACGTCTTACATTCAGCTTAGATCAAAATTATAAGCACAAAACTCGCACAGGCGTTACTTTAGCAAGTAGACCCTGTCTAAGAAACTAACAATAAAATAGAATTATATAGAGCTGTAAATAACAAAACAATAGCTAATTAGCTATTGTTGGTGGATAATAAATTGTAATAATCAGTAAGAACAAAACAGCTTGCATCAACATTGCGTAATTATTATTACATGAAAATGTTCGCGTACTATCACATAAACAGTCTTAGTGTTTCAACTAGAAAAAATAAAACAATATATGTAAAAAAAACATTAACTGGGTACATTCAGAAAATATTTAAATATTTAAACAAAAAGCTCAGCAGATCATTCCCTCGTTTTTTATATTCAACATACAGGATGCGGAAGAGGAATTAGATAAACTGTTTGCATCGCTTAGATAGACACAACAATTTAAAAAAGGAAGTAAAGCTCTGTTGCTCTATTGTTTTTTACACAAACTTAATATCTTAAGTATTAATATCTTTAAGTATTACTCTACTTGGATGTAAATAAAATGCGCCTGTGTTATTCAAATGTTTTTTAGCTTACTATGGTTAGTTTTTTAATTATTTAAAATTCCATAGAAGCTACGCAGTTGCATTTAATCTATATATCAATAAATTACGCAATTATTTTAAAATAAAAATAAGTCAAATCCAACAAAATGGTGTTACCATCCGTACTACCCAAGTGGGCACAAAAATGAAAAATTAAAAAATCCAACTTCCTCTGCTACAGCTGGTAATTTATAATTTTTGTTAAATATTTAATCTCTGGTAACAAGCCAATGAAAATTCAATTTACTGAGAGTAAGCTATTTTTAGAATTCTCTCTAACATCCCATTAATTTAGAAGCAACAATAAATTTAATGCCAAAAATGCAGATTTCGAATACCCGTCGCACCCTCCAGTACTAACCCGATTTTTTAAATATTTCACGAAGCACCACTTCCTATTTGTATAAGAAAAAATTCATAGAAACCATCCCCATTATCCACTTTGGCAAGAACATGGACGAGACGGACCTTATGCCACCTTACAATCTCCATTTAGGAATCCATCCGCTTCGCCATCAACCTCGTCATACTGGGTATTATCGAAGCGAAATGAGGAGATTCGTGATAACCAGCAAGTGTACCAGAGACTGACTGTTGAAACCAAGACCACCGTCGCGGAGCACTATGAGATAGCTTGAGAGAACAAACAGTAGATCCCCCTAGTACCACTCATCCATACTGTAGATAGTCTGAAGGGCACCTTCAGTCACAGCCACGTCGAGCTTGACCATATGAATCTTATTAACTGAGTCGTCAGACACATACGAGACCAGAAGGCCCAAGATCACCTGAAAGTATGCAAGACTTCCGAGTTCGACAGCATACTGAACTGCCCTGTGTGCTCTTCCAAAAAAGGCAATAATTTGCGTCGCCACCATACCCAGCGCTGTCCTCTACCTTAGCCACTGTCTGAGCCTTTGGACATTAACTGAATTCGCAATGCTGCTCTACAAAGTCAAGATACCTTCTTCTAGAATCAAGATCAACCTCCTGCCAACTTCGGAAAAACTTCTGGAGCAGATGATTTATCACCTCCTAATATTAGACCTGCCACGACCCTTCCAACAAAAATGAAGAAAATCACAGAAGTCTTCGCCAAGACTTTAGGCATAGTTTGGCACAATGCCTCATTTACAGGATGGTTTCAATGCCTATCCCGCTGTCGATGACTCGGGTGATTCTATTCTTTCTCTTGGGCGGGAAGTTCCAAATAAATTTGGCAATGAAAAATTCTGCGAGGCACCTATAAACCGACTTCCCTCGTTTTATTTCTGAAGTTGCCCAACATTTACGACACCACAGTGCTGTTAGTCATTTCGGCCCTCCTTAACGATACGTCGTGTCCAGCAGGCGCTGGACAAGACAGAAGAGTGGTGTAATAAATAAAAAAGATCAACGCGAAGAAGAGCACCATTATCTTATTATCTGCCAAGAAAAAACATCGTTGGCGAGACGACCTGGATAATATCAGAATCTTAGACCAGCAGATACCCTGAAGAAGACTCACTACCCCAAGAGTAGCTCTTGTTATATTTCGTGGGCTGGGTTATCAACCCTACAGGTCTTTGGCTTCTTACTCCACCCTAAAAATGGACCATATTTTAGTACTATCAACGTATACAATACAAAGAACTATTTGTAGATCAGAGGCCGTCCGGGGTACTGTTAAGTGAATTTTGGACAGCCCAATCTCACTGTGAGTGTCCTTCCAAGCGCTGTCGTGCATACTTTCAAGAATATTTGGGCAGTCCAGCCACTAACGTAATTCGAAAAATCTTTTTTACACTACTCTCGGTTCAGACATCGTGCTTCCAACTTTTGGGTGCTTTGGTAGACTCTTCAATGGTAACTTTAAAGAGTAATCAGAAATAAAGAAAAGACAAAAAGACTGGCGTCTACCGTGAGTCTCACACGGCATAACAAATGAAGAGAAATCAAACCCCCTTTGTTGCAAAACTGTACTAAAAGCATTAGTGTAGCCTTCGTAAATTAGCAATATCTTTTAACAGGAAAATTATATGAAAAGTGGAAATTTTGGCAATTGAATAGAACGACGCGCGACCTTGGAGATAAAAAAATTTCAATGCGATTCCGCTGATGTAACATCAACGAGAGCTGATTTGTTCGTGTGATTATATCTGGTTCTACTATCTTAGAATTATTTTTGCATTACACAATACACTTCATGGAATGAAATTCTACTATATCAATTAAAGATAAAATATTAATAAAAAGAAACAACATGGGGTGATTATACCAATTTTCAATTCAATCTCTGTAAAAAAAATTTAACTAGTAGCAGGTAGGTAGCAAAAAATTAATCACATAATGGTCAGTATCGGATAATCTAAAATCCACAGATGATTTATTGGCAAGTCGTATATTCTGATAAAAAAATTAGAATATTCCAATTTTAATGTGGTTATAAGAAGTTGGATGACCATATCAAAAGGTGCTACACGTTTTGGTCATAATGTGTGTGCCCATGGCACCAGCAATGGTCAATTGTGCATTTACAAACTTGCAAACCAAATTCTAGATGATTTTGTAGTATAGATGGCATCAAGATCCCCGCGTCTTAACTATGGAAAGTGGCAGGACATACAGAGCAAAAGTAGCTCCAACAAAAACAGGGTTGCCATTTAGTTTAGTAAAAACTTTACCCTTAAGCAAGTGCTGGCCATATTAGTATGCAACATAAACCTGACAGGCATTATCGTCCAGGGCGTATTTACTCACGGTAGATAATAGTGTGCGGTGCAATAATCTACAACTCTTGTTCCCGTTGGTTTTTCTAAGAGTAACATTGATTATTCAAAATATTTTCTGGACACTTTTCTGTCATTCCACGAACAGGAAGGTTTATCAAAGTGCTCTCAATGGTATAAGACTCTTCCCATATGAGAACACTTCGTACAAGATGAGACATCAGAATCGTTTTGTGCTACACGTGTATTAAAAGATGATAATGACCTGTATGATCATCCTTATGATTCCCAAGCAAAGCCATATTACATTTAATTGAAGCTCGTATTCAAAATCTATTATTCTCTTTGTCAGACTACAGTACAAGTGAAAGTCAAATTTTTGCTGAGATTATGACCAATATTTACTGGACTAGTCAAGCACTTGGAAAATTTTTGAATCTTAGTGAAAATTTAATTTAGCTCACATTCAATGTCTTGCAATTCCCTTCGTCCGCCTACATTACAAATGAAAATCAAACTTCAATTAGGAGCAAGACCAATATTCACTGGAAAAATCAAGTGCATGGAAAATCTTTGAACCTTCCTGAAAAACCAATAGAAACATCGCCTGGCCTTTTCTGCGACCCCTGGCGCGCACGATACAGCCAAATATCGATAACTCTATTTCTTATCCCCAATTCCCTAATGAATCGCCTTCTCATTTCGGCAGCAAACTGCTTTCTTTGGCGCAGGCGGGGAAATTGGATTTTCGCGTGAGCGAGCGCCCCAATGTCAAGAGCGGTGTCATGTAACTATTTGCGTTACGTAAGGCCGAAATTTACTCGGCAGCCCTTCCCGGCTATTGATTGGGCCAGTTCCGCCGGCAGCTTTGGTTTTCCATGCTGCAGGTTGCGTAATTGCCTGTAATCGACAGATAAAGTCGTGTTGCATTAGTCTTTTCGCGATTGACGATTTAGGTAACACATTTTTAACAACATTAAAATTGAAGGTAGATCACCTTTTTACTTTTTCAGCAAATATTGGAAGAGTGGGCCGTGTTCAAGTCTTAGAACAAATGAAAACCATCAAAAAGTTGGACCAACGAGACTTGTGGTTAACCAAAGATCTTAAAGTCCAATAAGAATCAAAATGATAATTATCAAGAAGAAGGTACAATTCATTTGGTTTCCGTTTATTTTTGTACGTGGAACTAAATTTCTAAATTTTCCTAAAGATAGTTATCATAACTTAAGTAACACTTAACCATCTGACTCCTAATGATGAAGAACAAAATTCAAGCCAAAGTTTACTGAAACCAGAATAACCTCCAAAACCTTATCTGAGGGCACCCTATAAATAAAAATAATTTTTCAAAAATTGTTTTAGCAATAAGGAATCGGAGTTTGATGGACAGGAGTACCGACAAAGATATGAAGATGTGGAAGCGGCAGACAAATGTAACAAAACCCCTTATGATCAGCGATAACCTCCCATTGAAACCAGTGAGCTGAACCTTTGATTAATCACTCTTTCATAAACATTACATGTTCTTCCAGCTTTAGCTAACAAAATGGTTGATTCTTACATCTTAATTGCCTGGACAATAGTGCAATACTTCCACTTGGAACCCTGTTTTATGACAGAGCTAGAGAAGCACCTAACTTCAGATTGAGCTTCAAAGGGGGGAAAATTCAATAGCACAATTAACACTTCATAGCGACCCACAGCTCTCAAAATTTTTTGCATTTATATCATCAACCATCTCATTGAGGCTAGCAAATACTTTAGATAAAGTCATCTGGAGTATTTACTTTGGTTTCTAAATCTGGGAGTGTCTCAAGCTCCCCGTCGGTACTCTCCATGCTCCCGTTCCCAATTTGGAGAAAAAATTTTAAAACATTTTTGTGCCTCAAAATCAACTCCGCTCCACCATTCGCTACATATGGGAGCTCTTAAGTAACGCCGTTGTTTCAATAGTTTCAGATCCTTAAGAAACTGTAGGACAACTCTCATCCGTCTTACAAAGTTTGCGTTTGCTCTGAATGACCAACGCGTATTTTTTTAGAATCGTAGTGTTCTTTTAAAGACGAGTTAATGGAATATTAATTGAATGTGGAATGAGCAGTTCTTTCCCCAGCAAAGCCAATTTCCGAAACTATGACACGCAACAAAATTGTTGACCAATTCTTGATCCACACTGCCCACAATGGTCAGATATGGACCTCATAAAACTATTTTTAAAAAAAACCGAACTAGTGCAGATGTCATTACATGTGATAGTGACTCTTGGGAACTACACTCGATATGGATGGTCTTGCTAATATCGCCTTTAAACTAAAACCAAAGCCGTCGAGAATTTCAAATTTTAAAAATGCAAAAATAACAAATCTCTAATCTACCCTGGGGATTCGCTACTTAATGCTTCGTGTTCTTTTAATTCTCGTCGTATTCTGACAAACTCTGTACAGAACCATTAAAAGTTCTAAGATCCTTTAATGATGTCAGGCTTCAATATGGCGGGGATAAAGAAACGGAGGACATGTAAACAATTAAAAGCCTTCAAAATGGTATTTAACTCTCAACAAGAAAGGTAGCTTAACCAATTTCTTAAACAATATCAAAAGACAAGATTAGAGATGTTATAATGATATGTTAGTTATCAAACGCTATCATCCTTAGAAATAGGTGGCAATAAAAACATTGAAGATGTACTGACGTTTATACGGCATTATAATGTCGTTTCTAGACATTAACATTCTTCACCAAAAATATAGGTGAATCAACTTTTTAGATAAGGCCCAAAAATATTAGAAATGCTCAAATGTGGTGGTAATAAAGAAACAAAAGTGGAAATATTTACACGCCATCAAAATCATAAATCATGTCGTTCATACACATTAAACCAATAAATAACTTAACCAAAATCTTGGTCAATACAAAAAAAAAGATTAAAAATGCTACAATCGCGTTAGTCCCCAAATGTTGTCAGCTCTCGAATGTGGTGACGATAAAGAAATTGAAGATATGGAAACATTTAAAAGATATCAAAATTATATTTCAGGTCGTTCATAGACATTCATAACCTTTACCAAGAAATGTAGCTTATCCAATATCTTGGTCAACCCAAAAAAGAGATTAAAGATGCTACAGTAATATGTTAGTTCTCAAATGAGCTGATTACAAAGAAACAAAAAGGCTTAAACGTTTAAAATCCATCAGAATTGTATTTAACATTGTTCATAGACATTAATAACCTTCACCAAGAAATTTAGCTATACTAGAGAGATGCTACAATCACATGTCACTCCTAAAATGTTGTCAGCCCTCGAATACTGTGGTTTAAAGAAACAGAAGAAAGGTAAACGTTTAAAAGCCATCAAAGTGGCGCTTAATTTCGTTCATAGACCTTCCACCCAGAAATGTAGTTCAACCAACTTCTTGAAAAATACCAATAAAAAAAGATTAGAGAGGCTATAGGTCATATGTTAGTCATGAAACGTTGTCAGCCCTCGAATGTGGTGATAATGAAGAATCAGGAGATGGGTAAACGTGTAAAAGCCATCAAAATGGTACTTGATATCGTTCATAGACCTTCACCCAGAAATGTAACCCAAGCAACTTCTTGGATAATACCAAAACAAAGATTAAAGGGACTATAGGTCATATGTTAGTCCCGAAATGTTGTCAATTCTGAAATGTGGCTACGATAAAGAAACAGAAAACGTTTGAAAGCCATAAAAATCGTATTTAATGTCTTTAACCGAGCATCACCAAGAAATGTAGCTTAACCAACTTCTTAGACAATAAAATATTGAAGATGCTATAATCATATGTTAATCTACAATTCTCAATCTAAATTAATTTCACAATTTTTTAAGTACATAAAATGTTAATTGCCAAAATGGTCAAAACAAAATCAAAGCTTTCTAAAAGGTTTACTTACGTCTAATCTTTTTACAATACCCTTCGAAGTTGAAAAACCTTTAATATTGAGCTTTATTCTCCTTTTTTGTAGTTAATTTCGCTGATCTTAAACAAAATGTAGGTCCTATTTATAGAAAATATCTATCTAACCATTTTAATCCCCTTTAACCACAAGCACGAGCAGTAAGGCACGCGATCCTTGTCAAAATTACTATTTTTATTTGAAGATAAAGATCATCCCATCTTCATGTGGGGAAACACTCGTCATATTCAGTCGTACTCGAGTTAGTAAATTCCACATACTGTTATTGTTTTGAACGATTTATCGTAGTAAAATCAAAACATCATTAACAGCATGATAACCTTCAGTTTTGCAGCAAACTGCAAAATGTCCACGGATGACTTTGACCCTCGCATCGCTTGGATTAGCTATTTTCAAGAACAACTATTCTGATAACACGGTCTTGATTTGTAAACAGTTAAATACTCCAATAGCAACAATTATAAGTAAAAAATTTACAAAGTTGAAACCAAACATCGTAAATTCGATTTTAGTTTCACTAATTTACTCAACAATTATACAATTATATACAAAACCAAATACGTTTCAAAACTCCAAATAAAAACCCTGCGTACGTGTTAAGAAAAACAAAAACTGTTTCAGTTAAATAATTACAAAGAAGACTTAGTTTGAAGAGATGGACAATGCCAAAAAAATAATAAAAAAATTTTGGCTCTGGCTACGGTACAGTGTATTGAATGTTTCTTAAATGATTAAATAAGAGCAAAATACTTCCATCATTCTTTTTTCTTAATAATAGAATACAAATACACTTATAATCTTTTTCCTTAACAAATAAGGACACCCAAGCGTTAAAAATTTTTAATACTGAAAAATATAAAGGCATGTGAAATTTGTTGTTCTCAACAACCCAGAAGTATATATTTCATTCTTAAATCATCAAATATATTGGCAATACCTGGTAAAATCCGGCAGCCGATGAGAGCGGTCTGTAATGCGCATGCGTGAATGAGGACGACTTTACTGCTCAGATTAAAAGGGAGCACAGGTAGTGTGTAATCGTCACATTTGCATCGCAATGACTGTGCGAGTAGAGCAGCAACTTTGCGTCAAACATTGTGCTAACTGAAACATTCGCCCGCAGAAATTATCCAGACAATTCAAAAGACTTCGGGAACGATCCAATGGTATAGCATAAATAGAATAAAGGTATGGTGCAGATAATTTAGAGATGGCTGAGAATCCGTTGAAAGTGATCCAGGTCTGGAACAAGAATAGAAAATTGACAGTCCGAGAACTAGAAGATGAACTGGAGATTCCAAAAACTGAAGTGAAGGTCACAACATAAAATGCGCCTGTTATCAAATCAGAGGGAACATCGTGCTGCTGCTGCTACCTATGGATCAAATTTCCTAAAATAGGCGATATAAAATGACTACGACGAGAAAAAAGTCTTGGTCGTCTCTCCGGTTTGCCGCGTTCAAAGAAGTGTGTGAAATCTCAGGATGCTTACCTTGTTTCTTGTAATTTTATTTAATATATAGATCTTTTGTTATTCTAATTGTATTTTTCTTATTATATGGCTCGATACTTTCAGGACGGACCAGGTAGATTTAGTGCTACTTCTTTAACTTATCTAATACAAGAGGGAAACGCTCAAAAAGTCAATAACCCCAACAAATGTTACAGTTTAAAGTTCTTGAGTTAAATAGACAATAAAAATTTTAAACATTTTAAACGCTATAACATACGAGGAAGACTTAATAATTAATCGACTTCAGTACTCTTTTTATTCCACATCCAAATGGGATTTTAACGAATTCCCAAACTTAGCTTGGTCGCTAGACTTCTGCGGCTGTAGTTTTTGTTGGACCCTATCACGCTCCGCGGGTGCCAGAAGTCCAGGAGTCCAGCTGCCCCACACGTGCGCGCCGAACACTGGGCATTTCCACGTCGGTGTTTCGAGATGTTTTCGATTCCCTTCTGGAATGCTGCTGAATCGGCATAAATGTTGCGTGACGAAGCGGCCGAAGCACAATCTCTCAAGTCCCATAACTTTAATAAAAAATTTCTAATATAAAGGCGCTTAAATAAAACAATTAAAAATTGATCTGTGAGATATCGAGAGCTTAATTTTGTTCCTTTGATCACCAAATACAATCAGAAGACTCTCAAACGTCCCATAATTAGTACAATAAGTTTATAAAAAGCCAAGCGCTTGAATAGCAAGTAAAAAAAAGATTATCAAGATATTCCAATTGATTCCCTCGTTAAATGATGAAATATAGGTTGGTTCATAATTAACTGGCGTTTTTAAAGCCAACTCCGGACAGCTACATCGCTTTTATAAAGCCATTCAAGCCAAAAGAATCGCATTGTCTTATCGAACGCCATGTGGTCAAATCCATCGGCAAAAAGAGATTTAGATCTTCTCTCTCATTCACCGCAATCTCTTACGGGCTACCACACCAACCACTCGCTAAAAAACGCAAGTAGTAAAAGTCTACTATGATTTGGACGAGTTGAAGGCTGACGTCAAAGCGTGGATTCTCTAAGAATCAGATTCACAGAATCGACCGTTTCTACAGCCATGGAAAATGGAAAATCGTAATTGCACTCCGGAATAAGATCCTTCAAAACGATCGTCATTTCAATAAAAAAATTTAAGGTCAAGTACTGAACACTACAACTGATTGATAAGGAACGATACAAAACTACGAAAAAAATTAATAAGCGCATTTTGGTTGCGATACGAGATGTGTTTAAAAGATTCCGATGTCCCAACGATGGTAATATGGACCAGATTCGCGCCTATGCATGTGGCTATCCAAAGCACCACCTAACGCGAAGTACACGTGACGTCACAGTGAAATGTAGCAATGACTGGGCAGCAAGTTCTGCTATAATTAAAAAAAATATTGGCACAAGTGTATGGAATGGAAGTCGTGAGCAGAAAATGTGTTTACGACTAGGTTCAAACGACGTGATCGAGAGGATGTGACAAATGGTGGCACAATATTGACGACTGACTCTACATTTGGTAACGGGGGAATCGGACATCAACATGAGCATGCCCGTTCCCGGTTTGTGCTGCACATGGTGCGACGAAACAGAAAGCAAAACAGGCTGAAACTTCTGACAATTTTATTAGCTTGTGACCAGAATCTCTTTTTTTCTTTCTTTTTAATTCTCTGGTCGAAGAGTGTAATAGAGGATGCACATTTTTGGAATATTGCATCAATCCAAGAACTTGTGTCTTTGTCGATAGTTTCCAGAAGCTTCATGAATTTTAACACAAGTGCGTTGTGAAGAAGATCTATATTCTGTTGTGATTGCTTTCTGATACTATTCGCCAAATTTTTCAGACATAGTTTACAGTTCTGTTCTCTTTTTCTCTAAATGATCAAATTACATTAAAATTGTTACAAAAATAGAAGTTCTGCAAAATTATGTTTCCAAAATTGTAATGTTTCTTCCATATCAGTCATCTAAGATCCAATTATTTTATCCAAATGAGTTGGGAAGTCCTAAGTTTCTCACTGAATCAATACAAACACCATCTTAAAAGGTCAAATTTTCTCTGTATACAGTCTGAGGTTCTATAATACTAGCCGTGCAAAATTAGTCAACTGAATAATGACACTTGACTCATCGACGAACTTTCGTAACGTCTAAAGAAGCACAAGATTTCTTCTAAGCTTCACGTATAGGTCATTTATGAGTCTGTGATGTAACGATGTGACTATTTGTGCCCCCCCCAAAAAATTAGTGTTTTCAAATTCTATGAGACAGCACTATCAGTAGCGTATGAAACACTTCTTTGGTTGAAAAATGCAAATCGCAACCAAAAAGACCCGCTTAAGGTTTCTTCTCGCCATCCGTGCGCACGTCTGGTGTACTGGTCGTTATAGTCTTCATACCAAGTTGCTTCAAAAGTCATCAATGTAATTAAAATGTACTTGAGGTACTAGGAAAGTAATGTGCAAATACATCATAACCTTATCTTAGTCAAAAAAAAAGAAATTGGGCAATTTCGCGCTACAATTTTGCACGCGTTTTGATTGTTTATCAGTGTTTGAAAGACATGACTCCTACGTTGAGAATCAATCATTGTTTGACTATATTTAGATGCTACAGGGACTTCTGAAGAGGACACCACTCTAGAAGAGCTTCAAGGTCAGGACGCCCTTTCTCGGCTATCATAGAAAACGTAGCTGATGTCAGGAACAGACCATAGTACAATAGGTATGTGACATATCACCAAATCTTGCACCATTACGCCTATTATCTCCAAATGAGAAAAAGCGCATGGTACCCAAAGGATACAACGTCTTTGGCGATGTTCAATAAGTTACAGAGACAGTATTGCAACAGATGATAAAACCTGTCTTTAATTTTATGCCGTGAAGAATCGACTCAAAGAGATGGTTGACTTTCTGACCATGGTATA
Source organism: Sinelater perroti (assembly GCA_036346155.1). Classification (NCBI taxonomy): domain Eukaryota; kingdom Metazoa; phylum Arthropoda; class Insecta; order Coleoptera; family Elateridae; genus Sinelater; species Sinelater perroti. Next base: position 4,565,213 of record JARFIY010000324.1, read on the forward strand.
TTCGACTTGTTTTAGCATGTGGTTCTCAGACCACGATTCGATGATCCAACTATGGAGCAACATAGACGTGCATGACGTCAGATATTTTGATACAAACTTACTTTACTCCACGGTGTAACAAGACTAAGGGCCTTGACCTTTTTTAGGTTTTCTTGAGTTCCCGTTTTGTGGTTCGCAACAGTCGTTTGCGTCCCAACCCTGTCCTATCTCGGGGAACTTGTTGTCGCTCCATCTTTAGGATTAGTACTGTTTCCTCTAAAGACTTGGCCTCCCTTATGATTTCTTTCCATTCCCTGCCTTTCCCCCAGCCTTCTCAAATCGTCCTGCACTTTCTCCATTCATCCATCCATCTAAGTCTTGGTCGTCATTTCGAGTTAGGGTTTTTCTAACTCCCTTGGAGGACTCCACTCGTTTGACGTCTCCAAGCCATTTAATTTATTCGTTTTCTTCTTATTTCAGCGGAAATAATTGCTTCTACACGTCCAAGACGAACCAACATTATTCTAAAATGGAGCCCATGTTGGACTGAAGGATTATCATGGACAAGAGAGAGCAAACTGCAAGAACTGAAGAAGAATGAAGAAGGACCATGTTTAGAAATCAAAACTAATTATGACGAGGGCGACGATGATGACCTTATACTTAATTTATTACCAACCACCATAGATGAGCATTAGAATCTAAGGTAATCCATTTCTCATTACATAAATAACGAAAATACTCTTCTAGCCGGATGAGTACTAATTTTAGTCCGAGCAAGCACTTCCTACTTCAAACTCCGACAGATAAGATAAACAGATTATGCAACGAATAATTGCGTAAAGCAGCGTACAAGCTGGATTGCTGACCTACAAAAATTTCAGCTTCACATAACAGGCTGCCCCCGAAGTTCCTTAGAGCAGGCCGGAAAAACAATTCACGACTCATTAGCAGGGCAATAACTCGGTACGCCCCTGGCCCGGCAATTTGTTCAACAAAAAGAAACCAAAGCCGCGGCGTTTATTGACCAACAAAGAAAGCATGGACAAAGGGATACGTCGCGGGGCCGGCGCGCGCGCGGCCGCTTGGCTACTCACTAATTAGCACGTCTGCTAATGGGGCTTGGGTTTCTCTATCGAGTCCATTTCACGTGCCCAGCCCAGACGCTTTTCAGGAACAGCGCTTTATCTCGCGGAGTTCTCGCCCTGATACTGTTATCGTGCGACACACGAAGAAGGTCAACGGAGTTTATTACCATATATAACAGCTGTGACATTCACTCAGCGCGGGCACTATTCGCGTCTGCTGTAAAAAATACGAAACGATTATTGTGAAGCTGCAGTATGACATCCTAATTAATATCGCCCATGCTTGTAAATCGAGCAACATGGCTTTGATTATTAATAACAACATAACGCGTGTTATTTACTTAAAGGCTGGTCTTACAATTCTTTTGCTCGAACTTTATACAAATATTTGTGAATGATTCTTTAAAGAAAAGAGCTGAAGAATCGACTAAAAGTAGACAGAAGCAATTTCAGCATCCCTTAATCAGTGGTTATCCTCGAGAAGGTGGCTAACAATGCGAATGTCCTCAGTTGCGCTAGTTCCCGGACGACGTCGGTGGTTTCAAACTAAAATGGTTTATGCCGAGCAAACACTTGTCTTCTTAAGGACGTTATCCCCTAGTTGCGCCGTAAGTCTTCTCAAAATTTCGTTCGGTTTTATGCCCTCTGTCGTGAGAAACTTGATAAAGCGTTGCGCAACGAACGAGGGTACCTCTTGCCTAACAATTTGATACTTACTATACAAACAGGTTAAACCACCAATGGACGTGGACCCTCCCGCTTTCTTGACAACCTTCCAGAATATCGTGAAGGTCGCATATAACATCACAACCATCTTGAAGGTAATTGCACGGCTATGTCGGAATATGTTCAGAAACTACTGAAAAAGCAGAGCAAAATTCCAACGCCAGAGTTTCTAGGAGAAGTAAGGGTAGAAGCTCAGTTTCAGAAACCTTCTAAACTAAGAATGTCGACGTCAACATCAGATGTAAGTCTACCAGTCTATTATATATTTTTAAAGTCAAAAAAGTCGATATATAGACGTACAAGTGCCCTACGAGAGGAATTCCCTTCGAGCATCTCCACATCTAGAGCGCTTAAAAGCTCAATTCATTTAAGGACGCGCAAAAAAAAATAAATTAGAAATAAAGATTTATGCAAAAAATACAACAGTCAGAGAACTATCAGGGGAGGTGCAAGTCTTCATGTTTTAAGCTTGACTCTAAATAAAGTCTCGAAACAAATGAACTTTGTAACGAATTATGAGTCATATGGAAAAACACAGTTTATAGATTATTCTCTGTTGAATTTAAATGAGTAAGCTACGAATGTTAAAATTTTGATCGTTTTTCGACATTATTGGAAGTTAAAAAAGAGAACTGTCGATGTGGCTCAAATAATCTACAAGATCAAGATGTAATATCAGCTCGTAGGCCCAAAATTCACTAGCAGTGACACCAGTCTTCAAATTCGGCACCGATCCGGACAATCTTCTATAGTAAGCTGTCCAAACATCTCCAAGAATAAACGCTGGAATTCGGAGCAACTGTCGGGAGCATAAGCTAGGCAAAGTCAACAGACGACACAAAGCTTCAGACAATTCCTTAACAATACTCAGAACCTTCGACTTCGACGAATTATTACCAAAATCGTAATCCAAAAAGATCAAACCAATGGTTGAGTAGAGGCCAATGGGCAGACCTTGTAAAAAATAAGAATGTTGAGGTCAAAGTTTTGCTTTGCGTCTGATGGAATTTGGAAGGCATGGTTTACTTTGAGCCGAAGGTCTGACCATCTGTTTGACAGAACGTATACTATCTACTATAACGATATCCTGATATGGCCAATCAAAGGCTGGTGTTGCTACAAATAGCTAGCGTCACATCACAGGCGAACTAAGAAACCCGTCAAAAATTGGAGGAGCTCGATGGAATCAAATGATTATCCCACTTCGCCTATAGTCCCGCTTTGGCAGGATTACCTTCTTCTCCAATCAATGACCCAACCTGCCAACATTCAGGAAGTAGAAGATGGTTGTCCTCAGTTCTTCGATTCTATACCCCAAGAGTGGTGCTAATGAGTCATAGGAAAGTTGTCTTGTAGATGGATGGATATGATACAACACAAAAAAAAATCCAAAACACACTTGCACCACCTTAATGGCTGAAGCAATGTCTCAATACATTGAGTAAGGAGGCACAATTAGCAAAATAATAAACGAGTGCAAGTTTACAAAAGCAGAAGATAAAGACACGATAAGATATTTATTAATAAACATTTCTTGGGTCAAAAGAACCAAAGCAAACATTTAAATGTACAACATGAGGCAGAATAAGTCATAAAAGATGATAAACAAATAAGGATACATTCATTTTTAAGTACTGAAGTGTTAAACGAATAAACAGAACACAATCAATGCAAATACTAAACAAACAATTAAAATAGCAGATAGAATAATAAAAAAAGTAACTGATATACTCCGTTCGGATTAAAGTAGAAGGGAATGCAATTTTTAACAATTTCTTAATAAAAATGTCTCTTTAGTCATTAACATTGTAAAATTCATTTAAAAACTTGGCTTAGTATCCAGCTCGTATACCCTTACTGAGTGTCGAATCAATAAAGGGAACGTGCTAGCTCCATTAAATGGAAACAATAATTGAAACTAAAGCCTATCACTGCATTTTTCTGTTGGTCCGTTTGTTACACATCTTCCATTTTTCCTCAACGATAGAAACAACGAGAAAGATGAAAAGTAAAAAAATAGAACATACCACAAAGTAAATCAAAAATATGGCACTTATAGTGCAAAATCCAATGTCAATCTATTTATCAATCGTTTGGATACATTTATATTCCACCCCCACCCTCCAATAAAACACAAAGCGAAACATGGTTGCGGCAATCACTGCCGCTACTAAATAACTGTATATTTTTATTGTAAATATTTTAACCGAAAATACTTCTTCTTAAAATCCTAGTTGGCCGGACGTTAAGTCAACAGAAATGTCAATTTGGTGTTCTTTAAAAGTCATAAGCCTTGAAACAGCGATCGGCTTTCACAAGTAATATACTTTCTTCCTCGACTCCCACTCTGTTCAACCGACAGATTTTCCCATACCTTCCAACCCTAAAACAATTGATAAGTACACACCCATATAACAAAAGTTCTCAAGAGCAGCAGTCCGCGCGCCTGCAGCGCTGGTGGTTGTACGCAGTAAACGGCAGAACTAAAGTATCGAGTTTATTTTTAAAATTTGTCGAATCACCCAAAGCTCTAAATAATAGGCAACACAATTATAGTCGGCAATATGAAAGAACGTTTTATTTAGAAAGCGATACGGAGCTAAAGTTGATAATAAAAAGTACGAAATTTTAACAACAATTAAGGATGAATATTACATAGAAGACAAAAGAAGCAAAGCTCGGCTGCAAGTAAAAACAAAATGCTGAAATAATTTAATAAATGAAAATTTAAAAAATAAATTAAAACAAACGTCTTTTAATTTACTTAAGGAAAGTTTTAGAAAGTGCAATAAAAAATGAAACAAACACGAAATTTGTTGGACACGGATCCTATAATCTGGTCAACTAATTGTCAAGTTAAATTATGAAATGGTCTAGGCAATTCCAAGAAAGTAAAAAATATACTGCAAGATACAGAACCACAAAGAATTCTCATTTTACGTTAGCAAATGTGCACTTCATAAAAAAGTACAATTGACATGAAGAAAAATAAAGAAAGGTACAATCGGAAAAAGCTACGATGGTCTTGGTCTAATTACCGGAGGCAAGGAAGCGATAGAGACAAAATAAGAGAGAAAAATAAAACACAGAAGACAATTAGTTATCCGACACTCGCAGAAAGCATCAACAACAGAAAAAAAATGAAAGAATAAAAGGAAAATATTGAATTAGATATTATGTTGTAAGTTAGTCTTTCCATACAAATCAACCCCCCTAGAAGAGGTAAAAAAATGAAAAGCATCTAAAATTATAAGTACAACAAACCCTTAAAAAATAACAACTTAAAGTCAAGAAATAATTATTATAAACTATTTTTCCAATTATAACGAAATGTACACACACAGCCTATAAGAAAAAAATATGAAGATAAAAGAACTTAGCAGATACTCTTTAAAACAGCTTCATACTTCTCATTTAGACCATTGTCTTATTTAGTTCATTTCCCAAAAACGGAAGTATAATGGAATGCGGCTAAAGAAATCAATTACGAGTATGCTGATGAAGATTCTATAATATTACCATGATTAGTTAAAAAATTGCAAAACGAGAAAGTTAATAATGTATCCTTGGACTCGCTTTGGGTTCTTTTTAACCTTTAGGATAAACAAGTTGACAAAAACAATAATGAAGCAAACTTGTAAAAGAGTACGGCGTTTCTTTTGCATCCTTGGTTTGAGTAAGTGCAACCTGAAAATTATTTCGCTTGCAACCAAGGAAAGCAGCATCTGAAATGACATATAATCAATCCAGAAGTTTCAAATGAACGCCATGGTACACGCCGGGCATACTCAAACAAAAGGCTCCTGGAGTAGTAAGCAAGCTCATTTCCCCCAGTGGAGATCAAAAGATTGCTCCCAAAACGTAACATTTCCGTCGAATTTGTCCTTTTGCATTTTTATCCAGAGTTTAACAGAAAGGGAGATTACAAGTCAGCATTAGCGAGAAACTTTCATTTGGAAACAATCTTGCCGAAGCGATCTCATTGAAATGGGAAACTAAGCCAGGTATCAGTTTTCTATTTGAGACACTTCGCTATCTTTAAATGCCACCGTTTCGGACCAAAATCATTTTAATCTTTAGAGCAGTCGAAACACTAGAACACACCAAAAAGATGCAAGAAATAAAAATTATGTATAGGCATTAGGAAAAACTCAGTAACAAAGTTCTTTCGCAGACAATAAAGGCACAGTAAGAGTGAGAGTAGTAAAGCTACGGTAAAGAAACAGAAAAGCCAGTAGGGACAGTAAAAATACATTCACGTCAATAAAGGCGATAAAGATACAGTAATAGACAGACGAGAGACGATAAAGGCACTAAAGACACGGTAATACAGAAATAAAAGTGTAGTTAAGACAATAAAGGTGAAGTAAGAAACACTAACGAATACAGACATATTTAAAACAGAAAAGAGTAAAAGTAGTCAACACAGCAACGACACTGAGACAATAAAACTAGTACAAACAGGCAATATAGACAGACAGTAAAGAGGGCAAAGACAATAAATTAAGCAAAACAGCAAAAATAGTAAAAACGACAATGAAGACAGTAAAAACAATAGATGCAGTAAGAGACCACTAAAATATTAAAGGTAAAATAAGAAGCATTAAAGACAATAACAATTGTAAACGAAAGCTGTGAAGACAAGTAAATACAGTAAAGACAGTGAAAACAGCAAAAAATATAGTAAAAATAAAAATCAAAGTAAAATAGTAAACGCACACTGACGACAGTAAAGGCAAGAAAACAATAAGAGACAGCAAACTAACAGTAAAAATAAAATAAGAGACAGTCAAGACAGCAAAGCAAGTTAAAGATAGAAAAGACAATAAAAGTACTAAAAAATGCAAAGACAGAAAAGGCAGTAAGATAGTAAAGATAAAAAAATAAAAATTCAACAGACACTAAACACAGTAGATATTTTAGAAAAAGACATTTTACAAAAAAAAAGTAAAGCAAAAAATAATGGAGATAATGAAGACGACAGTGGCAGTAAAAAACATTAAAAATAGTAAAGCAAGGCGGTAATAATAATACAGTAAGAACGATAAAAACAGTAAAGACCCGTTCAAAACAATAAACACAATAGAAACAATAACTTAATAATGACTGCAAAAATGAGAAAAACACAAGGAAGACCATAAAAGCAATAGAAGCAGTAAGAGACAGTAAAGTGATAGTAAGAATAAAGTATGCGACAGTAAAGACAACAAAGACACATTGAAGATAGAAGACAGTAAAAATAGTAAAAAGGACAAAGACAGTAGATAGTAAAAATAGTAAAGTTACATGAAAAACAATAAAACAGTAAGAAAAAAAGCAATAAATGCCACAAAGATAGTAAAGGCAGTAAAAACAGTAAGGGTACGGTAAGAGACAATGAAGACACAAAAATGCAGTAAAGATAAAAAATATAATAGCGACAGAAAAGACATAGTAAAGACAGTAGATAGAGTAAAGACAACAAATGCATTACATACAATATATAGGCATAAAATGAAAGCCATAAAGACAATAAAACCAAATATAAATACAATAAGGTAGTAAAGGTGCAGCAGTAAGGGTATACCGTACAAAGTAAAGATAAACAAGACATTGAAAATCGAAAATACGAGAGAAGAAAAAAGGAGAGGAGAACAAACCGGGGGAAAATAAAGGAGAGATAGAGTAAAATATAAAGGTAATAAAGATTTAAAGTCAACAAAGTCACATTAAAGACAAAAACACTAAAAACTAAAAAGGCAGTAAGATAGAGCGAGATATCAAAGACGCAGTAAGAAACATTAAGAAAAGACACAGCGAAAGCAAGAAACATAGTAAAGACACAGTAAAAGGCAGTAGAGTTAAAGAACAAAAACTATAAAGATAGTAAAAGAACGTTAAAACAATAAAAACAGTAAAGACAAAATAAGATAATAAAGACACAGTAAGAGATAGTACAAGCAGTAAATACAGCAAAGATAGTAAATGGTGAAAAGACACAGTAAAGACACTAGAGATACACTAAAACAATAGAGAACACAATTCAGACACAGCAAAGACATTACAAACCACAAAGACAATAAAAGACAATATTCGGTAAAACATCAAAATAAAATGTAAAGAAAAAACAACAATAAAAAAATTAAATTCATTTACCATTGTCCAATCAAAAGACATATTAACAAAAGTTCGTTTATTCGCTATTTTGTGGTCTTTGTGGTTATACAAAAATTTTATATGCAGTGTGTTCACAAAAAGAACAACTAAAAGAATAGAAAAGTTGCAACATCATAGAGTTAAGATAAAGAACAACGTAGTTTTTTTAAATTTATTTTAACTTTATCTCAAAACCAGAAATCATAGATCACGGATGACAAAGATGACAAGACAAAAATGTTTTTGTAACCAATCTTATTTTAAGTATCTACAAAAACAAAACATAGCAACGTAGAAAATTATAAAAAAAGAAAAAGCAACATGGAGAGTGAAGTTAGAATTTTTTGAACTTTGAAACTCATCAGTAGAGTACTTTTGAACAACTGAAGTGGTGATCGACATCAAATTTGATTGAGACAAGCTCGAGTGGCTTCAAGCCCCAATCGATATATTTAGGAAAATATTCTCCAAATATGCTACTACCTAATTCAAGGTCCACGATTGCAAAATCCTATCCGTTCAAAAGTTTCCACTAGTGCAAATCGTGAATTTCCGCTGGTGATAAATTCGCTTCTGCAAAACCTACTGTAAACAAACGCCTGTCGGGTGATAGCTCAAGATACATCATGTTTTGGTTTGTAGAGCTGCTCGTCAACACCGCCGGAAGAAAAACTATTGACTAGAAAAAAGGTACAAACCCCAATCACCTTCAAACTTCCCGACATCACCCCCGTTTGTTCCACTTGGAAAATTCTCCGCTCCACAGAACTCTCCGGAAGTCTCAGCACGGCAACGTCATTTCAGTGGGAGAAAACTGCACTTTCAATCACCTAACACTTCGAACTGCTTCACCAGATCACCAGACAATAAGGGTGAAGGGTTACGTCAACCTCTGCGGGAAATTCGGCGCTGCAGGTGTTAAGTACACGTTCCGAACGGGGCCGGCTGATCCCGTGGAATGCGTTTCGACGTTATCGCGACGCAACTATGAACTATCTAAAAGCTACAATACTTTTGTACTGGACTCGGAGTGGCGCGTAATCTTCTGAAGCGGCGTGAATCGTAATCAGTGGCGTATCGAGGAGGCAAAGATCAATGGTCTCCAGGACCAACACAAAACACGCTTATCGGCGGTGTTGTGGGGTGCTGCGGGAGGAAACCGGCGCTTGGATCGCGTTTCAAAAACCGTTTTCACCTTCATGTGAAAAAATAAAAAGTAAGCAAGCCCGGAAGACTATAGAAACTCCAACCTATCGTTTGTAGACCACAAAAGCAATTTGGCCAAGTCAAAAAATGAGGATTCATTTTTTTACTCAAAAGCACTCAAGTCAAGAACAAAATGGCAAAATAATTTAGAAACCATACCAAAATCGATGTTAAAGTGTAGTGCGATGGTAAAAACGTCCTACGTAAGTCTTACTTTCAAATCTTCGAAAGACCAAAAATTTTTATCTCAATTATGGGATTGGTGAGACTAATTATAATTATCAATGCCCTATTCGGAAAAGTAAGTTGAAAAGTGAAGTAACAAAACTTCATGTGACATCTTTACGTAAAGTGCAAACAATTAGATAAATGAGGCGATACAACCATATTTAAAAGCAAAAGCTGAAAGACTAAACATGTCTGCGATAAAGAAGTCCAAAGTTTTTTTGACCTTGAACATGACGATAGTTCTTTTTGCGCAATAAAAGAAATTAAAGGATTCCATCTTGTTTATATGGTAGCAAAACTTAAGCCACAACAAATTGTGAACCAACCAAAGCAGCAGAATGAAATGTTTACATTTCTTGCAAGCAAAGAAATATAAGGACAGTCAAAAAGGTAACAAACAAAAATGGTAGCGGTAATTGTTTGGTACCTTGACGCACTCGAAACGCATACCACCACCCCTCATCCCCGTAGCCGCGAAAACACCCGCGCGCGCACCCCGGCCGACTGCCAGATGGTCGCCACTCAAAACACTACTTTTAATACAGCCTATAAAACGTAATCAATAAGACAGCAAAGCGTCACATTCAAGCAAATCGGCCTTCATCCTCTTCCTACTTTAAGTAGAGATTACACTGAAGAAAACCTACGGAAACCTTTAAAATGTCTAATCCCTACGGAAAACACGCAAGAAATGTTGCACAGCAATATCCGCGCTGCCTTGTTACTGATGATTACAAGGAGTGTTCGATTATAATCATAATTTGAAAGAAACCTTACAGGACAAACCTGGTAATAAAATTAAAAGAACAAACAAATGATTCATTGTAATTTGGTTACATACTTACATAAATTATAATTTTTTTAAATATATTTATATAATTTCTAATGTAATTTCGCACAGTTCAATTAAAAAAATAATTGCTACAAAATGGCAGCAAGCAGTACGAGCTAGATTAAAAATGGCTTGACGTTGCTTTGGTTGCCTATACCACAGACTATTGTGCAAATTCCTTTCAATCCAGAAAAATAAGGAAATTGGCCTTATAGAGTATCGGGATGGTCGCGCATTTTAATAAAGGAACACCAGGAGTAATAAAGTAATTCTTCGCGTATTACGTACGCTTCTGTCACTGTGGCCAGACTTTGATGTACAACCGACGCCGACGGGTTGCTGCTCGTGAAAGGAAAACGAGCGCTATCAGGCCGAATCAAATCAGCGGGGATGTCAGCCAGCGTCTGGGTCCCCCAGGAAGCATTACAGCTTCGCACGTGACAAAATCGAGCCGAACACTCCCTTTGAATGTTTCGGCCGCATTGGAGCGGATGGGCGTCGAGCTTCAACTTGCCGCTGCCGGAATGATCGATGCTCCGGTGTAGCAGCAGTGTACGGGGAGAGTTCAACTTTTAGCCGCCATCACAAATAATTGACTACAATAACCAAATTGCTATAAAGAAAGCAACAGTACAGGTATTTTTAGAGGTGGAGCTAAAATCCACCTAAACAGGAGAGAGGGCGGGGTCTATACAGAATTCAGAGTGTTGTAGAGTATACTAAATCTTTAAGTCATTTAAACTTCTTTATAATCAGTTAGATCAGGAAATTGTGAAAGAACTTCGCCTTGGTTGTTTTTAATGAAGTCGAAAGATTCGAAAAATCGACCGACCGGTCCGGTGCACCGCTGCACCTTGCTCACGGGGATTCCCCGGCGCGGTGCATAGATAATCGCGGCGATAGCCGCGAATTTACTTCGTGCAGCGGTGCCCTGTCTGCCCTATTGCACGTGACGCTTTCCAAGAGGGGTGGCCCATCACGCGACACGCAAGAACCGCATTAATATGCAATTTGCATGAAGCTGCGTAGGCTTGGTTGCCTAGCGAGCGCGAAGCGGGTTTCGCGCAGCGAAAACAATCTCGACTCTTTGTTCTCGAGTCATTAGGCACGTTCTGAGATCAGCTGCAGCTTCCCAAAGTAATTTACATGATTGCGTGGCTTTTAGGCAGATTGCGCGCATTTAGAGTTCAAGTTTCAAGGTCAGAGAGGAAGCTTCCACTGCAGTACATGTACAAGACTATAGTTCGGGAATAACAACAGAAATAAAAGAAACGTGTCGGATCTCAATCGATTGAGAACCGCGCCCCTGTTGGTTATGCTACACATCAATAACAAGATTTAAAATAACGAGTTAAAAAATCTTAGATTTACACTTTAATTCGGCTTTCCTAACAAAAGCGAGAAAATCCACTAAATGAAAAATAAAGAAATGTCTGAATAGACTCACATTCGTGTCTTTTTCAAAACATTCTCCACTTTCTTACTATGCATTCCATTTTATTTGTTCTTAACTTGTGATACAATAAATAAAAAATAGAAGAGAGAGACAACTTAAAATGCAAACTTACTCTAGGGGCTGGTTTTACAACTTTTTGGCTCCATTCTAGCTGAGAGTTACGTACTGGAAAACTGTCGGTGGTTTACGATCGTTATTGCAATTTTAAGTAGTAAAATTGCGAGGCAAATACTTGGAAAGCTTGGTATTGTGCGCAAATTGGAGATAATTGGTTATGTTTCAGTGCGTCGACAATTACTTTCAAGAAACTTTATATAATTATCTACTACGCCGCAAGCAAAATAATTAACGATTGTTATTCCGCGCAGAAATTACGGGCTATCAGATATAGAGGCACAAATTATTTTTTATAGTTCTAGTCGGCTTATTCTTTCTCCGAAGGATGCGTTGTTGATTTGATGCTTAAAACACCTTCCATTTTGTAGTTTTATATTTACAATATATTTAAATTAATTCTTCGTGTTAAAAAATCACTCAGACAGTACAATCAGACCTGGGTTCAGTCCTGGGCTCAGATGCCAGGCGGATGGCCTACCCAGCCACTAAAAATTATTGAGTAGTGACATTTAAAGTGACGAAGAAACATATAAAAGCCTTAAACTCTCAGTTCGCAGGCCATACTCCCACGCAAGCCACAGAGTCTCATCATTAAAAAATCACCCATTTCTTGCTAAAATATTTTAATCTCGTCCCGCTCATATCTATAATTTCTTATCGCTAAAAAGTAATAAAAGCTTAATTTGCGTAAGTTTCGATGAGTTCCAGAAGTCAAACAAAGAACAAAAACATTACATTACAAAGTACAGGCACATTTTAGCAGAAGAATACAAAAAATAAACAAAAAAGACACAGAAACGGTTCAGAAATAAAAAAATGTTAAACTATAAGCAAATAAAAAGAAAATTAAATGCTCACATTTAAAATTAAAAATAATATAATAAAACTAAAACAAAAGAAAGCAAAGAAGAAATATAAAACAATTAAGCAAGCTAGAGATAGGATAAAAAAACTGAATAGAGATGAGACAAAAGTTAGAACCAAAGGAAAACAAGACAAATGTTATGGCAAAGAAACATTTAATAGAGAAAGAACAAAGAGAACAAAACAAAAACAGGATAAAGAAAAATGGGACAGACAGAATAAAGGAAGATGAGACAGAGATACGACAAAAAACGGAGATAAAAATTAGAATATTTATTCTCAAAAGAGAAATAGGACAGCAGAACAAACAGAACAAGCAAGGCAATTCCAAAAGAGGATACAAAAAACAGGAGATATAAAATCAATACCAAAACAAAGAGAAGACAGAAAGACCCGGCAAGAGGAGAATAAAGAAATCTAACACATAAAGAACAAAGGTGAATCCAATTTAAACCAAAACTGCTTTTTGATGTGCTATGGGTGAGGGGAGCAGCTTCTAAAGAATCCCCTTGTAAAGTATCTTCTTTAGTCAAGATCAGAAACATTATCCTACTCCCAGACAACACTCGACCCCAGTCAGTTACCGAAACTCTACCAAAAACTACATTAGAACCCCCAAAAAAACATTCCGGACCTATCATTTGCTTGGGACACTAAAAATAGCACTTGGGGGACCTATTTGGCCAATATATTGGTGGCGAATCGCAATCATCTTTATCTTATGATAGAGAAAACAAAAAACTATCTATCCATTTGGAAAAGATGGGTTTATAAGTCAGAAGGTTCTTTGAAAATAACTTTGCATGTTTGTATTGTAGATTGGATTAAGATAAAACAAAAAAGTCTAAACAAAAATAATACAAAAACAGGACAAAGATAAGAAATATAATAGAAAAAAGACAAATAAACACATGAAATACAAAAAAAAATGATACAAGCAAAACAGACAACTTACGACTAAGGTGAGACAAAGTAGAATAAAGAAAGACATGATAGGCATAAATAAAAAATGTTACTGCAGAAATAGGATAAGGAAGAAAGGACAGAGAAACGTACGAAAAGATAAAACAAAGAAATATTGGACAGAGATAGGATAAAAAGATACTAACAATATGGAAGTGCAACTAGCGCGGAAATAACGTTCTTGTCAGGAACTTATAAATATTGGAGTAAAATAAATCATAGTCGATATTTAAAAAGAGTGGAATGTAGAAGAAATCTTGCAAAAAAGCAATCAAAGTCAAAATTCATAATGTAAATTTTCATTTCTATGTGAAACTGATCTTCTCTTGACCCTTATCTTTCGATGTTTATATCGTTCATATTATTCGATTCACTATTTTGCGTGCTCAAAACTCGCCAAGCACCAGCATGGCTGAGCGGTTAGGGCGCTTGGTTCCAGTGCGGACGAATCCGGATTCAACCCTGGACTTAGATGCTCGTTAGGTGGCCTACCCAATCACTAAAAATAATTGAGCACTTGCGTTCACTTCGAACAAGGGGTAATGATGGGGGTCGTCTAAGGCGCCCCATATTAGTAATGAAAGCCTTAACCTTTCAGTTCGCAGAACATGTTCTCACTGGGGGCAGGGGGAAAGAATACAATCTTACCATTAATTAAAAATTCGCCCGTTTCGTGCCAAAATGTTCTTTAACCCTGAAATATTTCCTCCCACCCATATCTACAATTGCTCATCGTTAGAAAATAAAAGCATAACTCTTTTCGTGCGTAAACTCTAGAAAGTGAACAAAGAACAAAAACATCAGTTATACAAACGCAATTCTCATTTCGGTGGTGTAATACAAAAAATAAACCACAAAACACAAGCCTAAATACACAACCCTAGTCAAAAGAAAACAAATACACAAAAATAAATAGACAAACAATTTGGGAATCAAACACAAATGTTAAACTCTACGAGCAAACATAAAATAAAACAAAAAGCCCCCCAAAAAAACTGAATACAGGTAAGACAAGAGTCAGAACAGAGTTAAACCAGAGGAAGACGGAACAAAGATAATACAAAAAGCGAGAACATGAAGAGGAAGACGAAAGGAAGTGCAGACATGCAACAAATGTCAAGTCAGAGATAAGATAAAGAATCGTTAGATTGACAAAGAATAAAGAGGACAAAACAACAGAATACAGGACGAAGTTACGACAAGAAAGTCGGAATGGAGATAAGACGAAAGAAGTTTTTTCTCAAGAGAGAAATGGGACAGGAGAACAAACAGAACAACCAAGGCAATACAAAAAGGATAACAAATGTCAAAACAAAGATAGGACAAAAAAAATATGAGACACTTTCTTTTTCACTCACCATGAGGTGAACCGGGAGAGGCGTGGCTTCTGAGAATTGTAGGTTGGCATCACAATATCAAAATGATGAACCCTCATCCGTTGAGTAACAGATCAAGTTTATCACGACAGAGATGAGACAACAATAAATTGAAAGTAAATGCCACCCAAGAACCAGCGTGACTAAGAAGAATATTCGGATTAATTGCAGATTAACGTTTCTGGGCGAAACAAAATCGAAAAAGATAAAAAAAATTGAGGATCTATTCTGAACTATATTCAAACTTAGATGAGAGATTTTTCGACGATATGGAGTATCCAATTACAATCACCTTCACTTTTGGATAGCGAGATTAAAAAATCGCCTACAAATGGAACAAAAAGAACAAACAGAGCTAGAATAGCTTATAAGTCAAATAAGAAAATAGAGATACAGCAAAAAGAACCAAACATAAAGAGTATAACAAAAGTTAAAACAGAGATGAGGAAAAATAGATCAGGAAGAGGTAGAACAAAGAAAAATCAGGACCAAAATAAAGCAAAAACTAGACAAGATAAGACAGAAGTATATGGTAAAGAAAAGACAAATAAATACGTAACATAAACTAAGATTGACTAAGACAACACAAAAATGGAATAAAAAAAGACAACAGATATAAGACAAAAAAGATTACGACAATTGAGACAGAATAACAAAGCATAAGATAAAACAAAGAAATATTAGATAGAGGTAGAATAAGGAAGATAGAGATAGTGCAAAAAGAATGTTCTCTCTAAGAACTTACAAACATGATGTAAATAAAAGATACTCTAGTCCAAAAGTGCAACGAAGAAGAAAACTTGACATAAGACAATCCAAAGTCAAACTTGAAAATATCCATTTTTTATGAGATTAATCTCCTCTGCTATCTTACCAATCTTTTTATCTTTATGTTTCGATGTGTACCCAATTTAATTCTTCACTAACTTCTCATACTTTTTCCCATGAGTTTAGAGGATAAAAAATCCTTCAGAAGAATCTACAACATCGCAAAAAAGAGGCATTCGAAATAAAATTTTGGAACAGAAACTAAACAGGGGCAAGGTTTCGGCCCCATTTTTATTTCAAAGCCGAAGACAACGGAAGGCAAACGCCTGGGGGAAATTTCATTTCCAAATATTTGCCTGCGCCGATTTCGCTCGAACTCACTGCGGGCCCAACTCCCCGGCCACTTAAACATTCCGATAGAGCCGTTCGCAATTTAATCCGAGCCGGGGCAAACGCGCGGTGCATTGGGAGCTTTCCCTCCGGCGGACGATTCGGAACATTCCATTTAGCAGTTGATTCGCGTATCCCCATCAAAGTTTTATGAACTCCGGAGTGCTAGAAACCTTTGAAGGAGCGGGTCGAAACAAAGCCGGCGCTCATTACCCGGGAGTACACTTCGGGCACAGCACGTGGCTGTCGAAATGCCAAGGGCTCAGATTTGGAGTTGGGAGCAAATGGGGCCTTTGCGCAACAATAAGTGTGAGACTGTTGGCCTCCTTGTACCGAATTCTAATCACATATCACCTGAAAAGCTTTGTAATATGACATATCAGATGCTACTTGATCATTTCATGATCGTCATCATCGTAATTATAGCGATATAAGTTATAAAAGTAAAGTGTTCTTAGCTAATCTTTCAACTCAAATAAAATAGAAGAGTCCGTACTACAACTAAGAAAGTTCAGAGAGTTCAAAGAAAAAATAGTTCTGCTTCTACCATAATGTGGGGGTAAGTTACAGTGGTACCATAGAGTTCCAGTTTTGAGAAAAGAATAGTAGACCATCTAAAAACCATATTTCATAGTCATGGTTAAATACTTCAATGGAACCAAGCACCTCAGCAGCCATTTCGTCTTCCAATCAACCGTTTGGAAGACTTACTTCAACTTCAATTGTTGCTCTATTACGAATCATTTTATTGTGCAACACCCAACGACCAGCTTTTATCTAACCAAGAAGACTCAAAGAACTATAAATATTGCCCTTATTTGGGAGGTAACGCGCGGGCTCAGTTTGGTTTCTTATTAGAGATAATATGAAGAAAATCTCAACCGAAAATCCAAAAATAAGCTCCTGGTCTTTATTTTTCATGCTTCCTCATCCACGCTTACGTACTGCAACCAAACTGGTGCGTGGATTTTCACCTCCTCATTATCAAAGACAATTCCTAAGTTTTAAGGTCAAAGAAATATCTTTGTTCATAAGCTTAGCTACGATAACATTGATTCAAATAAAACTCCAGCAAAAATTTCATTATTGCTTTGAAGAAGTTCGACAGATGGTCAATGAAACTTCCAGTATAACTCATAATACCTCATAAAAGGGAAGGCAGCGCGGAATTTTGAGGGATCATCTCGAAGCAGTACCACATTCATATGCCAGCAATTATGCGAACCCGAACTTAATGGGGTAATAGCAGTGCACCACTTCATTGCCGCCGGTGCATCGATTTTCCGCTGGAAAAGCGTAATTGGCAGAAGCTCGGCGCCACCTCACCCGTCGCAACAGCAATCGCCCTTGATGCGATAACGAAACAGCCCGCGCTCCCCACGACGGCGTGCAGGGCAGAACAATGCGGGGAGACACGTGCCAGGAGGCAGCCCCACCAGTCGTGGAAAATTCCCGCTTCCGCATCGCCGGCCCTCTCCAGCCCCACGTTCCCTATCGATCTACCGGCTCTTTTCAGGGTCACCATGCGGTCGGTGGACACTGGCCGCGTTCGTTCCGCAGCTCATCTGGCTGGAAAACTGATACGCCGCCGATATTCGGCGCTGAGCGTCTATTTGTATCTGTTCGGTCTGCCCTCGCTCCTATAGCGATAAGAACCAGGCTTATAGATTTTCCACACGAACAGGAAAAATATTAGAGCTTCATTTCATTTCTACCTTCCGTGGCTTTTCAGATTTTCGTAAAGTTGCAGTTCAATTTCTCAAGAGAAAATTGGATCTTCAGGATGTTAGACCAATTCGCGACTATAAAAGGTTGCGAAAGAAGATTTTTAACAAGTCAATAGCTAAAGAAGCTAAATACCAAAGTCATGTAGAGTTCGCATAGGAGACAAGAGCAGAGAAAGGTTAAATTGACCTGTATAAGGGAGGCAAACAATTTTAAGTAGACTAAGCTAAGAAAAATTAAAGTAAAGCTACAGATACTTTGAACTGCAAGTTTGGACGAAAAAAACCAACGGAAGTTAATGAGCAACATTCAAAAGGAACCTTCATAACCTTAATGACTATGAAATGACGGTGAATGCGTGATACCAAAAGATCTACAGATAAAAGAGCATACAACATGAAAATCGAAATATTCGAATAAAACGAAGAGACTCGTGCAGTCCAAAGCTAGAAGAAAGCAGGAATAGAAAAAACTAAAAAAGAGAAAACTGAATCTCTACAAAAGTGAGCAGTTTCTGAATGAAGAACGTTGGAGAAAAAGAGTTCCGCTCTTTTTAGAAAAATTGATTGGAAAAACCACCCAAAAAGAGCAACTTAAGTTTACATAACTTTAAAGCTTAAGAAAAAAAAAGAAAACGCCGCAAATGTGTCTGCAGATAAGATAACATGGTTTTAATTTGAGTAGCAAAAGGGAAAATTATACGAAAAAGTTGCGTGAGATTGGAAATAATCGACAGTAAGAAGAATTGAGATGAAACCACCAGTGCGTAGATGCATTTGATACATCTGATTTAAAGGTATATAGGACTGGCATCAAAGATAAGGGGAGATAATAGATAAATATTGAGAGACTGGGATATAAAGAAAAAAGAAAAATGAATCTTCACGACATCAAATAGTCTATAATTAGAACAGATTAGAGAAGAAAGCGATACGAGAACAAAAAGTAGATAAAAAACTGAGATAAAGTTACAAATAAGTTGATTAGACAATATCAAAACAAAAACAAACCTCTAGTTTTCGACTATACCTTTCATGGATGGACTTCAACCTACAACTTGCTTCCCAATGATCTGATTTGCCTTCTTCACGATACTATAGACCCAATTGCTTAGTCTTAATTCGCCATTCGTTTTCCAGTTTCTTCGTCAGATTCTTCAAATTTTTAATTAATTAATTGGTTTTCGTCACTCACAACCTTAACTCTTACCTCTCACGATATTGCCAGTAAAGTTTCTCTTAACACCTTAACACCAACATTATGAAAGTAATAACTTGTAACACAAAGGCACATTCAGCAACGCTTAGCTACGCGTGCAACTAATTAAATGACTCCCTAGACCATAACAATAAAAACATAAATTGTAAAATACCTTTGTTGTCATGCATTATGACTTTTTTATTTAACGTTACAGCCTATATTGCAACACATAAAAATCCACTTTTTATTGTGTTTAGAGTTCATTGATTATACAACGTATAATCCCAACACAACTCCGTGATAAGGCAACCTTAAGTGTGACTAAAGCGAAACGCAGCAATTAGCTGCTAATGAACTGTAATTAATGTAATTACAGCAGCAAATCTACATACATTACTTGATGCTCGTTAGGGCAACACAATAATAACTTGCTCGCTGCATATATAATTTATTGTAATGAGACCCAAAGCAATACTTCCCTCTTTTTCTATTCCTAATTAAATGGTTTTGAGACTACGCAGTGTGCAAAAGCATGAAAGCTTCTAGTATAAAGCAAGACAATCATAAACAATTTAGGAACAAAAAACGTCCAAAGATCAACATGAACAACAAACCCAATAGAGAGATACAAAAAACTTCAGAAGAATATCTATACCACTCGGAAGTAGAATCAGGCCCAAATCTGACACGAGGGGTTGAATTTAACCACAAAGTGAATACTCGCGACAAATAACTGCAGCAAAAATGCAATATAGCACAAGAAGATTCAAAAATGTTGAATATGCCAAATACACGCCGTCAGATGAAAAATCCTGGTAATCACAGGTAATAAGCCGGACAATGATGAATTACTGCTCGTGGTGCGTTTGGTAAGGGGCGGGGCTTAGCGCAGCCGAGAGTAGAAGTGAAACTCAGCGTGAGGACTCACGTAGTGCGCGAGCATGGGGGCTCAGACGAATCGTTTCGTAGTACTCGAGTATTACATGTGATTACCAGGTAAATATGCACTTGAACAAATTATGGTATCCAACATAGTGGTAGGGATTTCCTGGGACAATTGTCAAACACTCTGTAGAAGTTCTGGGTAAGAAACGGTGCGGTATCAATGTTTTGTCCTGAAAAGGTTCAAGATAAATTCAGGCACCACAAACTTTTTGGAGGTTAGGAATTACCCGAGATTCCTTCAACCTGTTGACGTTCCTAATACAAGATCATGAATAGGTGTATTTAGGTAGCACACCGATGGTTATAACCACAAACAAAACTTTTTATCCATCATGTCTTGATCAAGGATCTTGATGAATCGTCAACCACCTCCACTCAAAAAAGTCTATTTAGATCTGCTATGCCTCAATACCCTTTCGTCCAGTGACCAGGGTATCTTGTTTCAGTTCAGGAAAGAAGTGAATTGTTTAAAACATTACTTATGTTAAAGAGGATTTCAGAGAGCGACTTTGAGGGACAAAATCCATTCAGACTAAAATCACCGTTATCGTTTTTAAGAATCATAACAATACAGAAAAGAGAAAACTCCCCTTATTCCCTTAACCACACTCAGTTACATAGTTCATCAAATAGTATGGTACGATATGACCACAATTTATTTTTCTTGTAGAATAAAGGTCAAGTCGATTAAGATGCCATTCTATTACATTTCCTCAGATGTCTTTTTCAAATCCAAGAGGTCAGAAAAGTCGTAAATTTATTATTTTGATCTTACTAGGACCATTTAAGTTACCTTTCAGGCTCTAGCTTCAGTTACATAGTTACCCTTTTAAAGTTGAGAAAGTATATTAGACTACATATTTTTATTGCACTCAGAGTACACTACAAACTAGTTGATGAAACAACAAAAACCAAGAGGAGTCAGCATTATGTCTCTGATTAGGATAAGGAATTTAGACAGACAAGCTTCTGCTCTTCAATTAAAAATGGAGCTTATCAAAAGTCTAGTTGAATTACCATTAATTTCTTTTTTTACAGAAGAAGAACTCTCAAGTTTCAGTTGTTCCATTGGGATTAGGAAAATGTAAGAGAAATGACCTTGCCTTTATTGAAATAGGGGCAAGCTTTCTATTTGCCTAATTTATTGGCTTTACAATGTTTTTCAAATATCTGCGAGCCTTAAGTAAAGATCATTTTTGTTTTCGAACTAGCTTTTCAATTGGCAATTTAAATAAAATCTAGAATTTTATATCGTAAAACAGCAACGGAAGGAACCACACTCAAAAAAATTGATTGAATTTTTATTGGACTTTCAGCCTTCTTCATTCCAGATAATATTAGTTTGTTTGTCTTCTGTGATTAAAATCAATAGATTTGTGGTTGAAGATGGTTAGCCTTCCTTACAACAAAATATAAATATTTGGTCTAATAAGGTATATCCATACATACATTAGAACCTGGAAAGTACATAACCTTCAGCGATTCTTCAAAGATTTGTGAACAGCAACATACGTATACTTGGCAGTCTTCACTGATTCTTCAGTGTTCATTTGGAGTTTTTGATTTTTAATATTAGAAAGTCGTGGCTTTTCAAATTAAGTAAGTTTATTATACTAAACGTTTTTGATTAAAAACTGCACAGAGATGCTTCAGATTGGTTTTCCCACCAGTTTACCAACTCATATGGTACACACAAGACCATCGTACTATTCTAGGGTGCTCTAGTTGATCTAAGAGTTTCACAGCTCTTCTAGCAAAATGAACGAATTATGAATTCAAGGAGTATCATAGCGCCACCAAGAACCAAACACAATTCTGAAAGAAGCCTCAAGATGCGTTTTTCATTTCTAGTGTCCATTGCACTTTTCTAAATTAAAGTTTGCCTGATGCGTTGACCACAATAAATATTTGGGTCAAAGTTTGGAATGACATCCCATATCTTTCTCAGGCAACTCTTCAGGTTAGTTTATCAAAATTCGACATCCTGTCAATTAACTTGTTTTGATTCACGATGTGAGCAATTTTTTCTATTGAATTTTCAAAGAATTTACCTCTTTTTGACTTCCTAATACTCTTCAAACTATTTCTTATAGAACGTTAGTTTGTCTGCCGCACATTCTTTTGTTTTAAGCTGTCTCCAGTAACTAGTTCTTTAACCAGTATAGTATGTAAGTTTCAGTATTCTTCAAGTTTGTCCATGAGTCTAGAGGAAATGTTCCGAGTACATTTCTTGCGAGTTTTTTATTGAAAACATGTGCAACTTTAAATTAGAAAAATACTCTACCAATTTAATATAAGTTAGAGATACAGAACGTACAAAATACTCACAATGTATTCGCCTTTCAATGTTCTTAGGTAACCCATGACTGATAAAACAGTCAAACCGAACAACCTGTACCAGTTCTTCGCCCAATAGCTGCAAACACCTGAACAATGCGTTTCTAATCAACATGTATCTTCTTGCTTTCTTTATTAAAATAGAATTTTTCTGGGGACACAATAAATGGTTCAGAGACTTCCCACAGTTCTGCCATTGGTATGTTAGAGATATAAGCGCTGCTGAAGGGCCAATGAGAGGACTGCAGGTAGCATTTACCTCCTCCATCCCCGCCCCATTCCCAGCATCACTTCAATCGATAAGCAACGGCTGGACCGCAACGTCATTTTCTATTATGTCATCAAATCTTGTGGCATTTTAAATAAATTATCCAATGAGTGAACGAACTCTCCACACTGTCTGTTTTCGAACAGACTTTTTACTAATTAGATGGTATGCTTTTGCATAACATTCATCTATCTTCTAGAACAAAGTTCATTGGTATTTATCAAAATGCCAGTTGTGTTATTAAGATTCGGAGTATTTTTGTTAGACTAGAGCAATTTTCCCCTTGTCCACTATGTTACCCTTCTCAATATCCCTCCAGCATCTACCAATTCCAATTAGTTATTCAAATGATATAGCATTAGCTTGGTTATCTTCTAGATGAAGTTTTCATTAACGTCATTAACGAAATTTTCATCAAACGCGGGATGGGTAAAAAGGTTTTTTAAGGTCAAAACTTGATCCCATATCAGAGATGGTGCGCAACTATACGGAAGTCTTAACCTCTTAGTTTGCAAATTTGACCACCCTAAAAGTTTGGAATAAACTTACCATTACCAAACGTCTTGTACCAACTATTCAATCGAGTATTAGTTTATCTGCTTCATCTTTCACTAAAATGAAGGTTTTGACTTTCGAATACCCTTACATACATCTCGACCAGTTTTTGAACGGATACATATATTTTCTAAAATAAAATTGCTACAATTTTACCAAAATAGAAAAATGTATATAAAGTGATCTTCAGTATTTCCTAATATTTTCTTCTGCCTAGAATTACTAATACAACATACAAAGAGTAAACTATTCAATTGGCATAACCCTTTTCCCCTTTTTTGAAAATTACAACTAATTAACTTAGAAAAGAAGAATATTTCCGTGTGCTGACATAACGTCCATTAGAGCATATCAACTAACAACGTTGAAATGCAGATAGCATTTAAACCGATAATTACCTGTCGTACCTATTTTCCGCAAAAATGGCATTGTCATGACTAACTGCGCGTCAGAATGCCTCGGAAATCAATTCGGCCGCTGCAATTCATTACGAGCCGACATAAATCACTCCTAGTGCACACATGTGGATTTACCTTGGCAGGTGTTTAATGGGCCGCTTTTTCATGTTCCTACTACAAAGGGCGGTTTAGAAATAGGCTGATCCACAAAACAACTGAAAATCCAGCAACAAAGCGTGATTAGGAGCGGCCGCTCTGACGTACGAAGCGCAAGCATTTTCGGGGCGATAAATAAGCGAATTAACAGCGCCTAATTGCTAAAAACGCGCCAACTCCATTACGGCGGCCCAATTAATCGGCATGATGCAAAGCGCCGAAGCGCATTAATTGAATACAATTAGCGGCAGCGGCCGGTCTTTAATGTGCTAATGCAAGCGTTACATGATTCCGCGCGTCGCGGAATTTTCCGGCGAGGCCGGGCCGCGCAAATAGGAGCTTGTAATTGAATTTGAATAAAGCCGATGACTGGATCTCATTTCCTTCCAGGACCCCTGCTGGAGAATGGATCGGCTCGGCTCTCCCGTGCTGCTGCACGTGAGGAAACTGCCCCGATTTTCATAGAAATTCAAAATTTCGCCGGTTCTCATCTGTACATGGGAATTGATGTCAATTATAAGGGTTGGTTTGAAAATGGCCGAGTAATGGATGTAAGATCAGAGAGACTAGAAACCTAGAAAGAGCTGGAGCTGCGACCAGCGGAGAATGAGCGAAAGCGGTCCATGTAGGAGACAGAAAGCCACAGTCACATTCGCGGTTACGCGAAAAGGGCAAAAAATCCACCATGGACGAGCTAAGCTCACAGATTGCCGCACCTTTTCTAGCGTGAGCTGATAGCCATTCAAGAGTCTCAAGAGGCAATGTACTAACAGACAGCAAATCAACGCTACTTACTCGCAACAACATGCAAGTCAAGGTTTGAAGCTTTACAAAGACTCCGTTAGCCGAAATCGAGATTCTACTCCGTTGTACCAAGGCGTACATTGGGACTGTGGAAAACCAATTGGCCAAAAAAGTAGCAGCGCCAATTTTTGAGGCGGTTCCCTGGGGCTCGTAAAGAACCGGTTGCGAGCTAGGGTAAGAGCAAAATGAGAGCAGGGGAAACCTTAACCGACGCACTATCCAGCTTAACAACATTGAGCCGTGTAACTTCGGGTCCAAACTGATCAAAATACGAAAGTTTGTTGACGCTCTGCAATACGAAGGAGATTACTAGGGCCGCAACGAAAAGAATTTTTACCAGGAAGACGAGAGAGTTAAAAACGTGCGACTAGATGAGACATTCTAAAGTGCACGAATGGTAAACAGCTCTTATAAAATTCACGAATCAATGCAGGAAAATATGAGTTGGTGAGAGACTTTAGACGAAGCAAACAAAACCTGCGTCGTAGGTTAAGGTAGACCAGTTTTGTTTCTTTGCGTATTATTATAACAGATGGGAGGATTTGGAGCCAACAGTGGTTTCAAGTCACCTGCTCTGAGTCGAGTCGGAGTCTCAAACTAAGGCGAATACTGGAGCACAACAGAAATTAAGGAATATGAAACTTATAAAAGATAATTTTTTGGCTCCACTTGTGAGCATGGCCTGCAAACTGAAAGATTAAGGCTCTCATATGTTCGTTTTCTTTGCCCGGTCGTCGCGCACCATCTCTGATGCGGGGCGCCTTAGACGATCGCCATTATCACCCTTGTTCGAAGTGAACGCAGGTACTCGAGTATTTTCAGTGACTGAGTAGGCCACCCGCCAGGCATCAGATAGCTCCGGGAATGGAACTCGGGTCCATCAGCATCGCAGTCTGCATCTTCAACCACTTGGACCACTCTGGCGTATAAAAGATAAATTATAAGAAAGATAATGTAGTTATGGTAGAGTTGGTGTAATTCCGCAAGGCAACTCACTAGCCAATAGAATTTAATAGTTACTTTATAATGTTTAATGTAAATTTTACATTTAATACATTGTAATGTCTGAATGATCCATTTCAGAAATCAACTTCCAAAATTAGTCAATATGCTCGCAACACGGTGCAGTTAAAGTCACTAAACTGAAAATTTAAAGTATCGAGTCCAATAAATTTTAACGTAGAAAACTGGAATTCTATGATTCATAAGAAATAATTATAATTATTTTATTGTTGTCTCCACTCTTATTTTGCTCCAGTTTCAAAATTTTTATTTACTTTAAAATCCTTTATTGCTCGTTTTTTAAGTAATGGCGTCCTTTCTTCGAAAATATTCTAGTATTATCTCTTTTAGCCATCGTAGTGCCGTGGTTGAGGGGCGGGCTACGATGCTGACGGACCCGGGTTCAATCCCGGAGCTCTCTGATGCCTAGCATATGGCCTACTCAATCACTAAAAATAATTGAGTACCTGCGTTCACTCGAACAAGGGGTAACAATGGCGGTCGTCTAAAACGCGGTGCTTGCCACATCGCTCCGCATCAGAAATGGTGCGCGACGATCGGGCAGAGAGAGCGAACATATGATAGCCTTAACCTCTCAATTTGCAGGTCGTGCTCCCACGCAGAGCGTTAGAGCCTTACTATTATTATTATCTCTTTTCTTACCTATCAATTGACCGTCTAATTTCATCAATATCTTCCATGATTCTCTTCACGCCACATTTTCGTTTTGTCCCATTCTCTAGTGTTATTTCTTTTTAGTGTCTAGCATTCTGTCACTCTTTTTCTAAATTTTATCCTCATAGCGTTCTCCATTTCCACCACACTGGAATCTTGGAAGGTTTTCTTTGTTCGTTACTCTTCTTTCAAATTTTGCCCTTTTTCCCTATTTAATTTTTTTAATCATCCTAATCCTAATAATGAGCAAATTCTGTCATTATCTTACATTCGCAAGGGTAGGAAAGCCCTAGGATTAAGTAAGCAATTAGTTATGGATCGATTCTTCTTAATTTTGCATGGAACCTTTTCATTTGTAGTTTTTTTTCTTTTCGACAACCCGGTTATTCCTCAGAATCTGGATTTTTCGAGGTAACCACGATTAGCCTCAAACCGTTGGTACTAAAGTTGTACAAAAGACGATTCTCTTCATTTTTTGATTCAGAAGCAGCGTATCAAATGAGGATTTGGGTAGACAAATTTTTAGTGCCTAAAAACAAAACTGTACTAAATATTTCCAAAATACTCAGTCGGTCTCCGAGATAAGTAAATCAAAACAGAGAGAAGCGAACCTGTATGATTGCTACGAAGGGAGCGTCTGTACGCCGACATTAACCCGGATACGTTGCATCTCAGATCTCGCCCCATCAAATTTCCTCTTGTTCTGCGACTAAAGTCGAAGTGTTGTTGAGACTGTCAGCCAAGATCGAGATCCATTTCTATTGAACTAAAGCACGCGTCGAGACTCCGGGGGATTAGTGCGCAGACAATCTGGCCAACGAGGCAGCGCGAAAACAGAACCGCCATGGGGTTCCATGAGGTTCGTAAAGAATCGGTTGCGAGTTAGGATGAGAGCAAGATGCGAGCAGGGATGACAAACTGCGGAAACGAGGCAACATGCGCGGATATTCATTCTCACAGCCGACATGGCGCGACAAATTGTATAGTGTCTCAATCGGCACTGAACATAGCATCTTTCGATCCTACCTCTTCGGAATCTGGAAGCTACACGTCCTGATGACCTGCAACACGAAGGACGAGACCAAGACCAGAGCAGAAAAGACTCTTATCATGAGCGGGCGGTGCGCAAAATTGCGTAACGCTAATGCGACATAGTGCTAAACCTGCGAGAGTTGGGAAAATGTATATTGGTGAGAGATAAAAACTCTTCGTTAAAACGCTAAACAGAGTCTGTGGCATAAATTAAGACAGATTCGTCCTGGATTAGAACCCAAAATCTGCACCGACTTAGGGTTTCAATTGTTTTCACAAGTAAATTTGCTGCCACGATAAAGATTAAGTATAAAAGACTGGTTAAGAGGAAGACAATATATGTAATTATGGTAGGGATATTGTAGTACAAGACAGCACCAGTCAACAGAATTTAAAAGGTTATCTGTAATGTTCAATGCATTGTCTGAAGAAACGCGTCAATTAGGAATTTGGATATAGTACTGGTGGTCCAAAAACAAAACTGTGGCAAATATTTATAAATTTCACTCAGTTAGGCTCCGGGATAAGTAAATCAAAACAGCAAAACGGGGAGAAGCGAAATCGGATAATTTGCTACGAGTGGGGCGTCAATCAGCGTCCATTAACCCGGATATATTGCATCCCAGAACTTGCCTCTGTTCTGCTGAATGAAGAATGCATTACGAAGGACTAGATTTGAAGACCATGAAAGGATTAGTGCGGCTCTCAAGAAATTATACTTGCAAGTCGAGGTTTGGACTCTTGCAAGGCATTGCCGGTCGAGATTGAGATCCTATTCAATTAAACCAAATGGGGCTCGTGAAAAAACGGTTACGAGCTAGGGCGAGAGCAAGATGCCTTAAATGATACACCACTTATCACTGGGCATGGCAACTTCCGGCCCTACCTTATCAGAATCCGAAAGCTGGAGGAAGACCAATAGAAATGCGCATATGGGGAAGTCCACGACGCCATGCACGTTCTGAAAACGTGAAGGACGAGACCAAGGACAAAGCAAAGACAGCATACGTCATGGACGGGTGGAGAATTTTGAGGACTTTCAGGATTGCAGAAATGGTGAATGGCTTTTGCGGAATTTGTCATTGGTGCAACCAATTGCGTGTAGATTAGTCTCTCTTCTTGCGTAATATTGTAAATTAGAAAAATTAAAAGCCATCTTTCCTGGTTTTTCATAATCCTGTACAAATATGAACGCCAAAATAGGCCATGATACATAAAGAAAATAGAGTATTGTAAATTTCAGGTTTAGGGAGTAAGAATAATGTATTTGCAGTAATTCTGGTGTAGTGTCATAAAACAAATCACAATATTGTAAACATTACCTGTATATTTGTATATATTTCGACCAATACCTTGTATTGTTAAGAAATGGTCAGTAAAACCAAACAGAAACTGGTACAGAAATCATTTTACGATGATACAAGGCCATATAACTACTTGGAGAATTTGTAGAAAAACAACAGATGTAGCTTTGTAAGGGTTTCTTTGATGTTGAATAAACATCTATTAAGGAAGAAAAGTGGGACATTGCTTTTTGAACAACCTTAGTATAAGCAGACAATTATGGCGCTTTTGTTAAACTACACAATGCACTTAAACGATATAATATTCACAATCCCTAGGTCACTATTCAAGTACAAATCTTCAGTCTTCTAGATCTTCCCACATCCATTTCTACGCATTGCTGTTTTAATTTTCGTTTTTTATCTCTTTTATTCTAAAGCTTTACTCGCACTTATAAGCAATATGTAATTCAGAAAACCAGTAAAAGATGCTGAATGTTACATTTTGTTGATAAAAACCATGAACCTAATTTTCTTGGTTTAAGAAGCGGATTGGGGGCGGAGTCTTCAGGCCTAATAGTAAGTGGGGATGTCAGATCGGCGATCTGAGCCAGCTCATTTGCCTTTGAACCTTTACAGAATGTCGATCTCTTGGAAATTGGACAGCTGTTTAAGCGTCGTGCCAGGAGTCAAAATGCAATGCATATGCGATAAAATTTTACCTTAATTCAAGTGTTTAGAGTGTTCAGAAAAAGAAGAGCCCATTAACGTCTCACAGCTGTTTTAGACGCTAACCCGTGTGTGAATGTTAGATTGATAGCAGATGAAGTGGCACTTTCAAAATCCATTGTGCCTGAAATCGTTACGACGGAATTGCAGATGTTTAAAGTTTGTGCTAAATTGATTCCCAATATTTTAACCGACAAACAGAAGGAAAACTTCTCGTGGGTTCAAATCCAGTTTCAAAAAACCATTTTGAAACTTTCAAAAATGTGCAGGCTGCTAGGATGAGTCCTTTGAAAACAATTGCAGTTAAAGAGTTTCAGACGAGCTACAACGCGTGCTAGAACCGCTAGCAACAGTGCATTGATACCTTGAATGAACATTTTCACTTCCAGCACTTGACTTGACTTGATTTCTCTGGCTGCCTCGCTGCGTGATATCTAACTCAGAACCGATTCCAGGGCCTAAGCGAAGCTTCTGGGAACGCACAAGCAACGTGGCTCGACTCCTAAAAGGCATTATGTCCGTCGCTCGTGCGTAACGACAGGATGGCCTCTACGGGGGCGTTCGGAAATTCGATCTATAAGATATGGAGAGTTTAAAGACTTTTGCATTTTTATTCATTCTGCCCAGTTCTTGACGCCTTTGGCTTTCTACATTGCCCAGCTATTGCTTCTTGTTCAATATTTGTTCTCTTCTTTCAAGAGACTACCTAAAAATATCCTTAATTCATTAAATTAAAGCTTCATACATCTGCATAACGGTTCAAGGAGAGCGCGTTAATGAGTGTCCTTGCTCATACTAAATAAATGAACAGAAACTGTCAGCTGTTCCTACTTCCTCTGCCTATCCGAAAGGTATATAAACTTGTGTACTTAAGAAGCGTGATTACAAAATCTACAGTTGTTCGTTCTACTGACATGTTTCCAAATTAGGCCATTTCCCCCTTTTTCCAACCAAGTCATCTCTTTAAATATACTCTTTTAACCCACCAACCGTGAAGTTTAAATATCATTAACCATCTATCTGTACCATTTTTTGAAAAACATATGCCTAGAAAGTTTTTGCTGAATTTGGAGTCCTACTAAATTGATGCTGAATCTTTAAAAAATGAATCGGAAACCAATTAGTCGACGATATTTTCAAAAAAATCTTTGAATGACGTTCCTTTACTGAACGAGCGCACCCTGTATATCAGTCTAATTTGAAATGTACAACGGTAATTTCAAAATAAAGTACCTGGCAATCGCCGCCACGTTGACAAGGCGCGCCAGAGCTGCCGCATTAATAACGAAAATGAAAACGCCGGGGAAACGGCCCGAAGCGTGACGTCTATCGCGCAAAAACGGAAAACCGTCGAGGCGTCGGCTCAATTTTTAATTTCGCGGGCGGCTGCCCCGCAGCTGCAGGTCCCGAGACTGGAATTAGAAAAGCCCGCAAAGCCGAATTTCGGAAAAAAATGGAAAGCTCCTCGGCGTGTGTTTCGGCGGTCCCTCTGCTCTGGCGCGAGCATGACGGGCCTCTGGTTCGCCCTTGGGCGGCAGAAAAACCGCGCCTGGACGGGATCCAAGCTTGGATCGATTTTCTGCAGAGCAAATGAGGCGCAGGCAACTAAGGCGAAAATTTTCTGAAAGGCCGCCGTGATGGATTATCCAGAAAATGGGGCACGAACAAAGCTGGCGCTGAGAAAGCGCTCAGTAGGGTTTCGTGGAGCCGAAGGAAAGTTTAAGGAAAAAATTTGGAAGCTCTCACGCGATTTTTATTTTAAAGAATTATATACAATAAGGAGAAAAAACCAAAAGAATCGCATAAAAACATACAGAGCTTGTGCTGAAATTGATCATGCTGACATACTTTTCCGTTACTTATAATGCGGGGATGTTTTCCTCAATGTTCAAATTCAGTACAACCCTTATAATATAGTCAAAATACTATTAATATCACATTTTTATATTTCCAAAACCTTCCCATGTTATAAACACAGATCCGACTGCATTTATGATAGTTTTGCTTCCTTTATCTCACCTTATTTTTAGCTGCATTTTGTCGCATTACCAATTAACCTCATACAGGGTGTCCCATTCACTACTAAATATGACATTTCTCTAATAATTTTAACGCTAATGAAGATATGGCAATCCAACTTGAATGGAAGTAAGCTCAATATGTGGCCCATGTGGTGCCATCATAACTTGGGGGTGAAAGTAACCATTTGTGTACAGAAGACACATACAAGTTTCAATCTGAGGTCTCGCCATTATTGCCTAAATTTCTTCGGTGATGTTTGCTTTCAATTCGTAGACTCTCGTAAGCTCTGTTTTTCGCATAATCAGAGAAGAAAATAATTGAATTGGGCAGATAGATGTTACCTAACGCCATAAAGGCGAAAGGGATGTGTAGAAGAAAAAGGAAATAATCAAACGGCATCACATTAAGCGAAAGCTATGGTTAAAGTCCCTTCGAACTGACGCATTCGCTAAAAATGACCCAATTTCGGGCATATTGGCCTGAAATGTTTGAGATATGGCTCCACCCTGCAAGAAATATTCAATAGAGAGTTCCTCGTCGAATTTCATTATACAAGTGTTGAAAAATTTCATCCTTGCACCTATTGTGATGGTTATAACGAAATTGGACCAATTATAAGTGCCGAAACATACACATTTTCCTTGAATAAGAGAGTAAACTTATAAGTGAAACTATACCAAGTGCGAGAACCCGAAGCCATTGACAATGTACCGCCTTTTTACTTGGCAGGTATTCTTAATTCGTAAGCCACAAAGATTCAGTACGCATGAAGGTTCGCTCTGTCACAGTAAATTGACAATACTTCTAGAGAACCCTAATTCCTATAAAAATAGGCGGAGTGAATTCTTGGAAGACAGTGGTAGTCCACTCTTCACATTCTGAATCACTTTTTCAGATATTTGTAGGCGAGCTTCTGGACAGTGCAATGATAAAGTTTCTACGATTTCCAACGCAGTGAATTCTTGGAAAAAACAGTAGTCGGTCCTTCACTTTCTGAATCCTCTATTATATATTTGTCAGTCAGCTATTAGAATATACCAGTAATCGGTCCGTTATGTTCTGAATCGTTTGTTCAGACATTTGCAGACGACATCTATATGATGGTCGAATAATGTTTGGTTTTCAAAGCAGTGAATTTTTGGAAGACACCTGTAATCGATCCTTTACATTCTGAATCGTGTCCTCAGATATTTGTTGATGATTTCCTGTGTAGTAGTCTAATAAAGTCTCTGCGTCAGTCAGTGATTTTTTGGGAACACCAGTAGTCGGTCCGTCATGTTCTGAGCTGTTTCTGGGAAAAATTTTAGACGACTTCCTGTATGATAGTTTAATAGTCCCATTGGTTCTAATAGAAGACACTGGTAACTGATCCTTTGGATTCAGAATTGTTTCCTCGACTATTTGTGGATTCCCTCCTGTATGGTGGTTTGATGAAGACCCTTTGGTTTTCAAAGCAGTGAACTCTTGGTAGACACTGATATTCGGTTCTCTGCAATTTAAGTCGTTTTCAGAAATTTGTAAATTTAAATAATATAAAGTATGGCGGTCATCTTTTGGTTTCCAATGCAGTCAATTCTCGGAAGACACCAGGTGTTCATCCTTTACATTCTGAATTGTTCTCCGGACATTTGTAGGCAACCAGCTATATAGTGGTATAATAAAATATCTCCGATTTCCAATGCAGTCAATTATTGGAAGACAATAGTCGAATTTCGCATTCTGAATATTTTCGTGTTATATTTGTAAACCACCTCTTGTATGGTGATCCAATCTGATTAATTGATTTCCAATACAGGGTGAACCTTTGGAAATATACATAGTCGGTCCCTTGTATTTTTAATGTTTTCTCGAATGTCTGTAAGCAACGCCTCCTTGCATAATGGTCCAATAAAATCCATTTGCTTTCTAGTGTAGTGAATTTTTCAGACATCAGTAATCGTTCTTTCACATTCTGAATGGTTTCCTCGGACAATTGGAGATAACCTCTGAATGGTGGTTTCTAATGCAGTGAATTATTTTATCTGATATTTCTAGACAACCTCCTGTATACTGAACTAATAAAGTCTCCATGATTTCCATGCAGTGAATTATTGAAATTCACCGGTAGTCAGTCCTTCACATTCTGAATCCTTTCTTCAAACATTCGTAGACGAATTCCTGTATAGTGGTTCCTAAAGCAGTTGTCCGTCCTTCACACTTTAGTTTCTGAGACATTTGTGGATGACTTGCTGCACAGGGGTCTATTAAATTTCCTTTGGATTCTAATACAGTGAATTACTGGGAGAAACCAATAGCCGATTCTTCAAGCACTGAGTCGTCTCCTGAGATACTTATAGATGATCTCATGTATGGCAGTCATCTCTTTGGTTTGCAATGTTGTGAATTCTTGAAAAACACCAATAGTCAGTACTTCACATTCTGAATCATTTCCTCATACATTTGTAGATGGTCTACTTTATGGTAATCTAATAAAATGCGATTGGTTTCCTATGCAGTGAATTTTGGAAGTCATTCACATTTTGAATTGTTTCCTGCGACATTGTAGACGAATTTCGTATTGTCTCTTTGGTTTGCAATGCATTGGATTCTTGGAAGACGCCATTAGTCGGTGCTTCATGTTTTGGATCGTTTCCTAGGACATTTGTAGTCGATTTCCTGCATGGTTGTCTAATAAAATTCCTTTGCTTTTCAATGCAGTGAATTCTTCGGAAATACCAATAGTCGGTGTCCCATTTTGAATCGGGCATTTGTTGTCGACCTTCTGTATGATGGTCGAATTACATTTGTTTCCTTTCCAATACAATCAATTCTTAGGAGACTCCAGCAGCTGGTTCTTCATATTGTGAACCGTTTCTCGGACTTTTGTGGACGACCTCCTGTGTAGTGATTTGCGAAAGTCCCTTTGGTTTTGAATGTAGTGAACTCTTGGAAGACACCAGTTGTCTATTCTTTATATCCTGAATCACTTCCTCGTGCATTTGTAGCCGATTTTCTATAGAGTGTTCTAATAAAGTACATTTGGTTTCTTGTGTATTGAGTTTTTTGAAGACACCAATAATAACCAAAAAATCAAAAATGATCCTGCTGAACCGTTTCTTCTAACATTTATAAATGACGTCCTGCATGGAGGTTTGATAAAGGTCTTTTGGTTTCTAACGAAGTGAATTCTTAGAAGACACCATTTACATTCTGAATAATATCATCAGACAATTGTAGATGATTTTCTGCATGGTAGTCCATTAGAGTCTATTTGGTTTGCAATGCAAAAAATTCTTGGAAGACCTCGATCATTTGTGGATAACCTTCTGCATGCCGATCTAGTAAAGTATCTTTGGTTTCCAATGCAGTAAATTCTTGGAAGACACCAGGAGTTGATCCTTCGCTTCCTGAATCATTTCCTCGGACATTTATAGACAACCTCATACACAGTAAATTAGTGAGAGACACCAGTAACAGGTCCTTCAAATTTTGAATGGTTTCCTGACTTTTTAGGGCGACCTCCTGGAGATCTAATAGTCCTTTTGATTATTAATGCAGTAAATTCTTGGAAGATACCAGTATTTGGACCTTCATATTTTAGATCGCTTCTTCAGGCATTTGTGGACTACTTCCTGTATGGTGATCCTTTTGGGTTTCAATTTCTTTAACAATACCTAAATACTGGACTTTCTCGACGGATATCAGCCGCCAAACTCCTCCGGAAATTGTTGTTAATATGATTATCAATTATGTTTTCCAATAAGTACAAACATTAAACACTCGCTCCTTCAAAGTGTTTTAAAACATCTGCACACGTACAAGAACAGTGAAACGATCATCAAAAGTAAAGCATGAAATTGCGTTGTAAAACTTCATTAAAGAAATGCTGAATTCGGTAGGACGTGGCACTTACTGTATAACAATGAACTGCGGAATTATTGTCATATCGACCCTTAAAAAGTAACTATATCAATATTAAAGGTCACTTCATAATTCATGGAAATTAAAAATGTATTTGTGTAACATATCCGCCGCTTTAGCCAAATTCTAGGTTGCAATGCATTTTTTGTCCTACCCACAATTTGCGAAAACAGAAAAACCGGTGAAACGAGACGCCATCCCTTATGGAAGCGCAATGAATGGATTCAAGGACCGCTACAAAGTCGGGCCTTGTGAGAACCTCTTCAGCGCAACTCCCTTATTTATGCGGACAAGGCAGCTCGCATTTGCTTACCCCACGGAAAAGAGGCGGCAGGTATCGATCGTTCCTATATTTATGAAAGGGTGCGAAAGCCAAGAAGCCGGCGGAGCCTGCAGTGCGGAAGGTTCGAGGTCGCAAGCTGTGCCAGCCAAGTGACCTACTCCGGCCCGCGAATTCGGGAAAGTGAATTATGCCTGTGCCGAGCGCAAAGCTCACTAGGTACGCGCCTCGCACGGCCGCTAATCCCGCACCCTGCATTGCAGATCCTCCCTATTTAGGGCAGCAGGCCGAGCTGCTACGGAGCGCGGCCCAAGGGAGCTAGCGAAGGAGGGTGCTGGTGCTTTTGAATGCGGGCTTCGCAACGGAACGCGTGCTTGACCTTCGCCTCCGCCGCTAATGGCACGTGCTCGTAGCCCCTTGGGTTAAGCAGCTCTTTAAAATTTCTATTTAATTTTGCAGCCATATTCTGAGAGCCAACGCTTTGTGTTCGCGTAACTGTTAATTAAATCACGTTTACAGTCATTACCAAAAGTATAATTTATGAGATTAAGAGGATTAAGTATAACGATATTAGATGGTCCTTCGAACCGGATCATAACTAGCGACATTTTGCAGAAGTTTTTTATCTTTATCGATTCCGCTCAACTTAAAAAAAAATAACGTCAAAGTTATGAGAAATGACAGAAAAAGAGCATATAATGAAGAAAATTGAAGAGAATTTACTACAGTAAGTAAACGAACACAAATTCACTATAAAGTGCAGTCATCCCTCGTTACCAAAAACCGTTATCAAAAAAACTGTAAATTTTCTATGAACCATTCAAGATCATCAGACACAAGAAGTAATTAGAGTCCAAACCCCATATCATTAAAGGGGAGATCAAAGAATATATTGAAGAGAGAAAAGTAGAAAAATCTACTATGGAGTGGAACAAGCGTCCGAGAGATCATAAAAGAGTTAAAGTGCGGCGTAATAAATCATTGTCACTGCGCTCAATGATTCCAATTATAAAAAATTTTAGTTGATCAAAAATCTATATAGTAGTAACCCCCCATGGTACAAACCAATCAAAGAACTTAAAACTATAGTCGGCACCAAACGACTACATTCTTGGGAACTGTAAAAGGACAAACGTCGGTAGAAAGAAGAAAGATGCAAAATCTGAGCTATAGGTATGGGCGACATCTTTACTCACTTCCAACACTAAAGACACAACAACTGTCTTGGGTCACACTTTGGTGTTCAGGAAGTGAAGAGAGTCGCCAAGTATTTCCAAACTCCAAATGCCATCCAATATTCATCTACTATTAGGCCTGTTATGGAGAGGTTGTTTCAGATCAGTAACGAATAGAAAAAAGACGAAACTACAAGGAGCCAATCTCAACTTAAACAAATAACAAAATTCGAAGAATTATTATAAGAAGCAAATTACTTAAAGATTACCATCACCGTCACCAGACTACTACTACGTAACTATCGGAAAGATAGACCTCAAATTCTAGAAAAATTGCAAACATAAGAGAGAGAAGTAGACAAATCAGGTTTACCCGAAGTAAGAAGTAAGAAGAAGAAGCAGTCTAATGGAAATTACAACGCAATATTTCCCTTGGTTTGCTTCAACTCAGTACTTTCTGTTTAGTACGTTCATAAAAATCCACCTACTCACCAAACTGCAACTTCCAGCAGCTTCTTTTTACTAAATAATGTCTCAAAAACTGTCTCAGCCTTTTTCTCAACTATCTTCTAATCATCAACTTTCGTAGTTTTCCCTCGAAACCGCATGGCGAATGATTCTTGGAATGTAACTGAAAAGACGAATTGCGTCAAGTGTCTCCAAATATCACTGCTCATATCTTCAAAGCGACCAAGTTTGTCATTAAGTCTGGAGCCAGAATGCTAATGTTCGTCATATTATTAAGGGCAAGGCAACTCCTTCGGTTGAAGTGACTAGCGACAACATAGTAAAGCTGTCAAACTTCGACAGACTAGATGAGCGTCAGTTTGAAGATGCGATAGTTCCATGTTCAATTACTTGGTGTACAAAGTGAGCAAAATTAATCTCCCTTTCTGATAGTTCATGTTCTTTTTCTTCTCATCTTCGCCCTTTTCCTCCCACATCTCCTCCCCTCTTGCACGTTCTTCGTCTAAAGTGAGTTTGATTCTCATACCTGACTTATGATCAGAATGCGACAATGCCTTAGGAAGAGATGACGTATTTCCTCTTTCGTTCTTGTCAATCCGAGATCACTAAACTCCCCCTACAATTTCTTGGGGGCACTCTGCCTCTTTGAATTCCTCTCTTTCCACCAAGTTGGATATGACGTAAATAACTTTGTAGATGATTTAAAGAATAATTAGTCAGAATATTAATATTAGATTATATCGTTCTTACAAAGGACAAATCGCGCTTCCACGAGATCCCTTTATTGATTTGGTAGGCTTATTTTTTTATTGGTTTTACCCACTTCTTGAAGCTACAATGAAAAAACGAACAATTCTTCCTTAATAAGAATTGGAAAAATGTAATCACTGCAACACCAAAGGATATTGAGAGTGTACTGAATTTCAATATGCCATTGATTTTAATATCACATGTCTTAGAAATCTGAGCGTTGAGACATTTGAGCTCTCTAAACATAAAATTCTTTATACCTCAAAAAAAAAAGAGAATTAAAGTGTCAATTTTCTTATCACTATATAGTACATTCATATCTGACAAAGATTGAAGGTCAAAGTTTAAGACCAAATATCTACCACTTTTAACTATGAAGGTTCCATTTTAGGCCCCCTATACTTTCCACACCAACACCATCTACGCATGTTATGTATCATTGGATGAAGCAAGCCGACTACAGTTTGATCAGGTCTATATTTGATTAAAAGTTAGTTTAACCAAACATATATTGTTCTCTAAGCTTTCAAATAACCCTAAAAAATATGACACGTGTACCTCGACACTTTTTAGTCTTCCATTGATTTGATTCCTAACTATGCTTTGGCATATTAAAAGTATCTCTCAGGTCCTTTCAAAGTGCACAGATACTTTCCTTGGTTCACTGCAACCTTGTGCAATTATATCAACATTCCTTATGGAAATTGCAATAACCACTTAATCGCTGTGATGTATGGTCTTGTTACTCTAGATAATGAGTCAATTCTTCGACTAGAATACCTTCGACCAAAGGCCCAAACATCAATAAAAAAATCAACTCTTGATTTAAATCAAAAACTTGCCCAAAGTAAGCTTGCAGACGTCTCCACCTCCATAAGAGATCATATAAGACTATTGACAAGCACATTATTCTCTTCCATGATATAGTAGCACAAGATGCTATAGACTTTCAAAATCTACAACGGGATATTATAGGGGTCTAAGTGAAAAAGATCAAAACATCACGATGCATGCAATTTTCGTTAGTATTCACAGTGGTGCCTTTAAGTTGTGGTAACCTATTCCTGCCGACATTTGTACTTTAGACGAGTTTTGTTTTGTTGCAGCTGTCTTTTGTCTATTGTTTTCTAATTCGGTTTCTTCTTCCATCATCCATCGCTCTATTTGTTATTTTTTCAGTTTAGTCTATTTATTTATTCTCTAGTTCTTTAACCTTGCGACTCCTTTCAATTTTGCTTCTTCTGTTTCAATTTTTAAAGTTTCTTATATAAGATCTAGTAGAAGTTAAATGTTTCAGTAGTATCGGCCAAAATGGCGAAAGTTCCTTCTAATGCGAATAATATAGTGCTAAATGCGAGAATAGCAAAAGATCAATGATCGGAACACAGCGGAAATATGGACGAACGGTAGTCCTATAGAAGAATCTTCCAACTAATGGCTCGCTCCGTACACTGTTGTATTTGATTAACATCAAGTTTTCTTCTTCTTACGTTAGATGTCCTCATCTAGAAATTCAACCTTTCCTGATCTTCCTTTTGGGCAGTTTGTATTTCATTAGTATAAGAGATTAAAAGATTGATATGACTACTGGGCGATTTTTAATGATAATGATGTGCTCAGTATCACCGTTCTTTCTTATGGATTACTTTATCAACTTCCGCGACGATCTACGTTTAAGTTTAGACGATTGATATGTTTTCCATCAACAGTTTATATTCTAAATAATTTCTTCATCTCTAGCTGCGTTGCAGTCGATCTGATGATGTTTTTTCTCCTGAACTAGCGCTAGTGTGGTCAAGCAGTTGAGGGGTTTGGCTGCGGTGCGGACTTGGGTTCAATCCTAAGCTCAGATGCATAGCGGGTGGCCTACTCAGCCACTAAAAAGTAATATGAG
This sequence comes from Sinelater perroti, assembly GCA_036346155.1. Taxonomy (NCBI): domain Eukaryota; kingdom Metazoa; phylum Arthropoda; class Insecta; order Coleoptera; family Elateridae; genus Sinelater; species Sinelater perroti. The sequence continues at coordinate 4,604,939 of JARFIY010000324.1, forward strand.
AGCCTTAACCTCTTAAGTCGCAGACCATGCCCCTACGCGGAGATTTTTAATCCTCTTATTTCATTTCTCTCTCTATTTGTTGCGAAACCCGAAGAACTACGTTTCTGCGTTGATATAAAAGTAAAATAACTTCAGCCCTCTTTGATAGAGTACCTGATAAATAATAAACAAAACCTTCTCTTCTATGTTTGAACAATATACATATGTTATTGTAGACCCCAAAGTGAAATATGGAAGTCAAATAAAACAAAGTTAAATATTACCATAAAAAATTAAATAAACTGGTTTTCAATATTACAAATTATTCCCAGTTTAACCACAGCTGCCCAACAGCTCAAAAAAACTTATAGGAAAGTAGCTATGATACGTTAAGGTCCAGTAATGTATTTTCTACCCGAAGAAAGGAATTAAAAGAAAGATATTTAGTCTGTCTGTCAGCTAAAATAGCAGCATACAAAAAAAAATTACGGAAATCTATTAAATCAGTTATAGACCCCAGTAGTTGTTTCAGTATTGCAATTCTAAACCCAATGAAGCTTATTGTAAGTTGCTCTATGAAAGGTCAGTTACAGGTTTAATTTCACCGACAAAAATTCAAATTAGAGTTCAATTAGAGCTGGTAATTCCCAACAGTTAATGGTCCTTCGAACCAGATCATCGATGTAGTAACAAACGATGTCATGTTGCAAACTTGTTCGAATTACATCATGCAATGATGTGCACGTTCATCTCCAATTATAAACCATGATGTAAGAAATAAAAAAAGTTGTACGACAATGAAAATAAATCAAGAACCAATCAAACCACCAACGGATAAGGTCATTTCAAAGCAGTCGATCCTCAATATAGAGATGAATCTATAGGCTTACAGCCTTGTACAATACCACTGATAAAACCCACAGACCCGCCCCTATAGCTATCTAAGGTTTCAAAGTTCACAAAAACCAATCGTTCAGTTGTAATATGTCACGTTTACTATGTACAATAGGACAACATGAAAAAATTGCACTTTTAAACGCTTTGACTAAACTTTGCCTCCCAAACCAATCTCTTAAGATCAAACATAGTTTTAATAACAAATTATAAGCATCCAAAAATGTCACATGATGGTAAAAGACCTTAGAATTTCATGAAAGAACCATTCTAAAAGATTGTAAAAATTAGAGCATATGGTAAAAGATCAAAAAAAAAGATTAAATGCATGGGAAAGACGCAAATCTAACAAAACCAAAAAATTATGTCGAAAATGACCTTAAGGTGGTGGACCTTTGCAACATTCAAAGTTTAAAAAATATAAAACCGCAGTAATATACAAGTGGTGGTCAAAAAATTTTAAATTAAAGCTGGTTGAATGCCAACACCAAATACCGACCTCAGTTTGGAGACATAGGCATTTGCCAAATCGCGTGACGTCGTATTTCCATCACAATAATCGGCTTCCGCACTTCGACACGAGGAAAACCAAACTGACAGCTCCCTAACGAATTCCTGAAATGGCGACTCAATCAGCGCGGCATGTAGGTGCAATTAAATCAGCTCACCATAAATACATCTCATGTAGAACTGTCTTTAGAGGTCAGAAGATACAAGTGAAGGAGAAATTCCGGCCGGCAGCGCTGTCATCATAAACAATGACTAACGAGCGACTTGACAATCGATTACCTGCACTAGCGGGCTGTTACGCAACGCTGCGGTTTTCTTTAATTGAACCGCCGGACGCATTCCCTGCACCTTAAGCGATAAGAATGGGGAAAGCGCGGGACGTTTATCGATTGGGACACGTAAACACGCGCCCGCTCCTGCGGGCTGACGGCTCAATTCCCGCCGAGCTGGAAAGTAAATGGGGAAGAGTCCGCAAAATAAAGCGCGCCCTCTCCATTATCTGCATCTCAGACGGTGGCAGCTCGGCCAAAAAGTCCGGAGCTAATCATCTTAATTGGGATGTTTGTTGTGGGAATCAGGCTCGGGCGCTCCGATTTTGGGGTCGGTGACTGCCCAATTTTAGAGCCGCTGCGCATTGGGTTTCGGCTGGCAGCCCTCTCGCTGAGGTAATGCCATTTTTCGTTGTTACGGCGCATTTGCGGGCCAAAGCTGACAGCTTTTTGGCCGCAGCGGACTTTGCCGGTGATTTGGAGCCTGATGCTGTATACTCGAAGTGAATACACCTTCAAAGCAACTAAAATACTTTGAATGTCATGGTACAAAAAAGATAAGAAATTATGGACAAATGACACTTGGTATATAGGGGACCAGCAGAACGCATACGGTATTGAAAAACCACGTCAAACTTAAAAATACCATGGCAAGGAATACGACGATAGACAGAGATCAATGTACTGTAACGAATTGTCCCCCCCCCCCCATAGATGCACCGTCGCGCTAAACGTCCGCCGAGCCGTCACGGTCGAGCGGCGAATCTAATCCTTTCATGACACGTACTCGAACATTGCGGAAATTTCCAAATATTTACTAGATGGTTCCTGTAAGTTCTAGAAACGTATCGGAAGCTAATGACTGTGCTAGTGCAACGTAGTGTTACAGATAAATACAGTTATAAGAGTATAATTTTACATTAGTAACTATTTGTGTAGTGTACAAAATATTATTCAGTAATTTTAATTGCTGTAATTAAAATATATTACTACTTTAAGCAAAATTACGCGTGTTATTCACTACTGTTAAGAGCAAAAACGTTACAGTAACAAATCAGACCATTTGTTCTTTAAAATACGTTTCCCAAAAAATGTTCTCTCTTTAAATGACATTAAACGCAGTGCTTATCAACTTCAAAACAATGGGAATGGTATCTAAGCAAATGCCTGGAAGATCCAACATTTCTGAGCTCCTCCAAATCTGCACGTTACTATGGCACCCTTTGAACTCAGCAACGGTTACACTCTGGTGGGGGTATATCAGCATCGGGTCGTTTTTTTGACCAAACTATCACCGGTGATGTTTGGTGGAACTTCCTTTTATGGTGACAATGAGATTTAGTACACAAAACCCACAACAACCGATGAGCTGAAAGAGGAAATGTCTTTCAGTCCTAAATAAAATGCTCCATGGCGATGTCGAATCCATCGATCGGTAAGACTGCCATTTATATATTAAGAATAAAAAAAATGAGACCTAAGATATCAAAAACAGAAAGAACAGTAGTGAAAATAAAAAAGCAATCAAAGTAGTCCATCGTAACTTTAATAGCATTTTTCACATGTTCTGGTAGATATAAATGATCCCCTAGTTTTAAAAAGTAAACACTAGAAAAATACTAGACCAAAGTATATCCAAAATGAACTCCAATGTTCCAAAACGCCAATTGACCATGATGAATTCCATCCATTTATTTCAAGAGAAGGTTTTATATATGGACATCCCACTTTGGCGTATTCAATAGCCTTCAAAAATGAAAAAAGCCTAAGGAGTAACTGGTAAATAGATGAAGCAACAACCATAGCGTACAATCACTATCTTAAGAACTCTGATGACAAACACTGGATTCCACAAGACAATCAAAACCAACTCTGATAAACTTTATTAAATTTTACCAATTAAGTCTTCATGCACATGTATCTTACAAATTCCTCTAGATATTCTTCCTACTATATTAAATGACCTTCAATAATGTATAGGCAAGACAAAATTGCATCAAAGAAGGCAAGGCCTAATAAGCGGCGACGATTTCCCAGAAACGAACCAGAAACGAAAAAAAGATGGTATGTGAGGACACGTTCGTGCAGCTACACTACCCCAAGACTATGTACTTCCTTTTTGACCATATCTTTAAACTTTTTTGTTCACTTTAGAAAAACGCTGCATCCAAGTATTAGTTTTATTTAGTCCAACTGTCTTAGAACGATTAATTGAGATCTAGGATGTATAGACGTAGTCAATATTTTTTTTGTTTCCTCTGAACCTTGTTCGCGTAACTTTATATTTGTGGAACTTACTGGTACTGATATATGATTGTAGGTTTTTATCAAAACAATATAACAGGGATCACCATCATTTGCACGATCAATGGACATCCAATCATAAAAGCGCGAAGAAAAGAAAAGACAACCCTGCAAGAACTGTTAACATCAAGCTCATGAAAAGCTCAAAAAGCTAAAATGACAACACAAAATAAAATTAAATTACAAAAAAGGAAACCCTATAATAAATTTTAAATAAAAACAAACGTAAAAAAATCTGGAAAGGTTCGAAAGTTCGTCCTTCGAACCAGATACCACCGGCAATGCCATATGACCTTTCGTTTTCGTTAAAAAGAACTTGGGACACGATATAACAACCTACTAATAGAAAAAATACAAGAAGGAGTTTAAAGAACCTTAAGGATGGACTGATATTGTCGTAGCCGACATTTCGATTCCAATAGCGAGTGAACATAAAGAAATACACCAATCAGCTGTAAAAACAAGAGAGATGTTCTGCTCCTAAACAGAATTTGACGCAGCCCTGTCTGTTAGCAAAACTGCCGGATTATAAACATTTTACTGCCGCCATCGAGTTTAAAAGTTGCCCCCGGGCTTTTCTTTATCTCTCCTTTCGAAAAACAGCGCCGACCTTTGCACTTCCTCAGATAATTAAAGCCCCGCGTTTAAAAGTATCCAAACTAATTGCCGCCTGTTCGTCGGGCTTCTGTTTCAATTTCTGGGCAGAATACGACTCCATAAAGCCCCTTAATTAAATTTGGCAGTTAGGCTTCTGTTGCTACAGCAGCAACATTTGTCGTGTAAGGATTAAACAGTTTAATTGCGAGTTTAATGGGGGCGCCGTGCAGAAAGTGGCCTCGAACTTGGTCTGCTCCTTTTCGACAACTTTTGCGCCATTGCCTATCCCGCAGTCTCTTTCCATTACACTTTTTCTTGCTTCTACTTATCGAAATTCTAGCTACCGCTGACATTCCATTTCTCTTGACATTCCTTTAATAATTGTTTTTGAATTTCCAAAATTTGCATCTCTACCAACATTTAGACATGATTCTTGTTAAGGTTTTGAAATACATTTTTTGATAAAATTGTACTGTTGTTGAATTTATTACAAAAAAAAAAAAAAAATGGCAAACACTTACTTGCACATGTCAGTCTTCAACGTACTCCCCTTCGTAGTCGAGACATTTTTTCCAACGTTCTGGAAGCATCCTGATGTCCTTTTTTTTAAAAAGCTTTTTGTTTGGCGGCGTATCCACTGCCAAACAGTCTTTGAGCCTTTCGAACAGGTAGATGTCACTTGGGGTCAAATCGAGACTATATGGCGGAATGTGGCAGAAGATTACATTTTAAATTCCGGAGCTTGCATGCGAACCATTTTGTTCACGCCCGTCCAAGTGCGTGGTACCCACCGTGAATTCACCTTGTGATAGTGCAGGTGGCCTTTCACGATCTCTTCTAGACTATCAACACTAATGTACAGCATTGCCCCAAGTTCCTTGATAGCGCCTATTCTCACGAATCAATGTTTGGCTTGGTGACGGATGTTCGCGGCCAACGATTATGTCCTCTCTGAAGCACTTACACCACTCAAACACACGGGTTCGTGAGAAACACTCTTCTCCATGCTGTTGTTGGAGTCTGTGGTAATTTCAGCGGACGGGGCGTTATCTCCAACGAGAAATTTAATCACCATGCGTTGTTCCACGCTTCACGGTACCTTCTGGTTGCTCGTCGCTCTAGCAACTCCCAAACAGAACTGAACAGATTCTAACCCGAAGAGGAGGGAGGGTGGAAGTTATGGCTACACTCTCGCAAGGTTGCGCAGTGCATCTTACTTACTTACAAATCAGACCTGGTCATATTTGAACCACCTTGTACTAACAGCGCAAAAACCCATTGCTGTGATTTGCCATTACTGGCTGCGACTGATGTGTCCTTGCGCGCATTTATCGCGCTTAAGCTGCTTAGACAGTACTGTCGCTTTTCACATTGTGTTTTCGATAGAGTACTTTCTAGCGTGGTGAAAGAATCCCGGTTCTAGCATCCAAATATGATAAAGTTTGTGGCATAATTTTAGCCTATTGTGATCACAACATACGGCAGTATTTTTTTTTATTTGACAAAAAAATTAGTAAACTGTGCAAATATTTTCTTCTTGTACTTCTACTTCATTTATAACCACTACTCAAAATGTTCTCTTTTTACTCGTATACAAACTTGCAAGCTCTTGAGCCACTCCTTTATTGTGGTCTCCATTAGAAAATTACTCCATTCTTTTTCAAAGAACTTCTTCAGGGCATCCACATTTGCATAAGAAGCTGCATACACCTGCAAAATTAATCCATATGGCATAACCCTAGGGGAACAGGTCTGTCAGATGGCCACTACTCGATTGTCTTTAACCATTGATGGGCAACTTTTGGTTTGCGCAATAGCGCAGAGTTCTGCTTGAAAGTCCAGTCCTGGTATAAGATGGTTTCGGAAAAAATGATTTCTAAGATATCATCTATCTCAAACTTTAATTCATTGACGAACGAAATCAATCTGGCTGTATTCATCTAGTTCACACCCCACCAGATCATAACTTACTCAGGTTGCTGTATTCTGCCTAACTATTCAAAATTTTTAAGTATTTCTAACGCGATCGTATATACACCCTGTCATTCTGGTGGTTCAATTTCTTTTCTATTATAAAGATTTTTTGTCAGATAGCAAGATGTTTTTCAATCTCCCCACGAGCCTTCTCACCTCATCACCCAATTCCTCTTTTACTATAGACTTAGGAAGTGGCATGTGCCACATTTTAAAGCTAAGGTCCTTCTTGAGTGCCTTTCGAACGACACCTCCAGACGTCTTCATCTAAATGACCAACTTCTTTTGGCAATAGCGCTTTGAGTGCTTACGGTGTAGGGGCTACTTCTTAGTAATCCACAGTTCCAATGCCATTTCGTTTTGTTGATCACATCTCAAAGCGGAACAACTTTCAACTCAATCACGGAAAGCAATGTTTGAAATTTTTTGAAAAAGCACGTCGTCGTGGTAACGGTAGTTCTTTAAATTTTGCGCGGCAATTTATTGCCGCACTAAGTACAAAAGGAACAAAAAATAGATATAGAGAGAAAGTAGCAAGGTTGTAAAAAGAAAACGACATAGCAGACATACATAATATTATTGAAGAGCAAGAAGAAGAATTTGTCAATTGCTACACCCATCAGGTTTTCAAGATAGTCCTCAAATAAGCTAAACGCACTGTTTTCATGTAATTTTAAATCCGTTTTCTGGTATGTGTCACACCCGTGTGCTCAAATGCCTATTTGCCTTCATTCCTCGCCGTTTTTGTCGCATCTATTGCCTTGGTCGTTAGCTGTCTCTAGAAGCAATTACCAATGAAGTTCCAAGTTCTATTCCAGTGTATTAAGGTTTCATTTTGATTCTTCAGGGTTTTGTTTGCTAAATTAAGAAATCCTATTTTTAGTTTCTTCTGATTAGAAACATCTACCAAAATGAATCACTTCACAAACGAAAGACTTCCAGAGCTTACTCTATTATTCATACCAAAAAAGTCGTAGAACATCCTTTCGTCTCGTTAAAAATGTACTGAGCTTCAAGCCTTTTCTGCAATTCCGTTTTGGAGATAATGGTGAGGCTTTAACGCCCCGTGGTCTATGGGCTAAGAGATTAAGGCTCTCATCAACGCACCACCTCTGATACGGGGCGATATGAAGTGAACGCACACTCAATTATTTTTAGTGACCGAGTAGGCCACCCGCCAGGTTTCCGAGCCTTAAGAATAAACTCGAATCCGTTCGCATCGCAACAACCAAACACAATTTTCAATTTGTCTTTAAAATTATGAGTGGCTTCCTTAATTCTTCTTTCGATTTTCTCTTTTTTTAACAGGCGCTTTTAACAATATTTAACATTTTTCGGCAATTTTGTTGTTTCCTGTACCTTTATCTCTTGGTAACGCATGATGGTCCCGAGGCGGTGCCTTTACACAAATTACTTCTTCAGTTATATTCACAGTCATATCCTCTTCGTTTAGTCCTCTCATTCCATTTTCCTATTATAAAAACCTCCTGATTTGTCTTAAGTTTTTTAGCTCTCTTTTTATCTGTTCTTTCTGCGTTGTTAAGATGTTTTATTTGAACTACTTCATTTTGAAATGCCTCAACGCATAGTAGCATTCATAAGCTTCCGCATTTTTTCAAAAAAATTCTAGAAGTGAAATAAAAAAGTGCATGGAAGGATTGGCCATCTTTAGCTCCCATCTTTCTGAAAATTTACGGATTCTGCTTCGAAAGAGCGACTCATCGTTTAAGAAGACCCAATTTTGGACATCTGCATAGAAGCTGAAGTGCTGCTTCACAAGTGTCCTCTCCTCTCGAAGGATGGATACCAACCATCGTGGCTATCAATCCCTGCCATTCCCGACACCCTAGACAAACATTTCGAAACTGTTAAAAGACAACTATCAAGACTTTGGGCGTATTTCGAACATGTAGTCTTCAATAATTGAATTCAAAATGATTGATTGTTCTTGGTAGAGGTCATTTATGACATATTGACGGCCCAAGTACAGCACGCTTTCCTGGTCCCACCAAATACAGAGTACTGCCTTACTTCCATGAACATTCCGTTTTGGTATTGATGATTTGGTTGATGGTTGGCCATCGTCACAAATTGGTCTCTTGCGTTTGGAATTATCCAACTGTATCCACTTTTCACCCCCGGGAACAATGCTTCGCATATCCCACCCATTTTCCTTCTTATAGGTAAACCTTCTCCATGTCCTCCAAATACTAGTAAATCTCAATGAATCAATATTTAATGCTTCTACAAGTTCTTTTTGCTTTCGACATGAATCTTCATCCAAAAATTCCTTCGTCTTAAATTTCTTCCGGCGACCTAAATATTCTTCGCCTTCCACGTCGAAACCACTCTTTGTTTGTTGTTTCTGATAGAGCACCTTCAACAGACGGTTCTAGGAGCGTTCGACAAGTTTCAGCAGCAGTTTTCTTTATATGGAAGTGATAAAGCGATACCTCGTGTACATAAATATGATGAGTACAACCATTAGAATTTGTGTCTGCTCAAGCTACAGCTATTTGTCGATAGAGGGCGGAAACTTTTGAATGCTACCAGTACACGAACTGAATTTAATTAAAACTTGCATTTACATTGAAATGTATATATGAATAAATAAAAGCGATTTCTAATGCTGGCTTTCTTGAAAAAAAAACCTATTTAGCAACACTTAATGCGGCGTTTATTATTCTCCTTATCAACCATTTCTCAGTGTTACAGTCGATTGCAGCAGATACGGCAAGCTCGCGTGCCTTACTCTCGTCAACACGGCTATAACGCGCCGTAGCCGTTCTGGGGCATTTCGGGTACTTATTCGCACATTTGTTACACAAGTGGCGTAGAAGTGTTTCCTGTTAAACCAGGAGCGCAAGGTAAAAGCTAGTTAATGGCGAAAGGAACCGGGGATGATACCTTTGAGCTCCAAGCGAGCGCTAATTTCCCTCCCGCTTGTCCTTTGGGACATTAATCGTTATAATTTGTGCAAATATTTGCTGTTCTGCTTGTGAGCGAAACTTTCCACTGCTGCAGCGCTTCTCGCATGACGCGCGGGCGTGACTCGGCAAGATCTTCGTTACGGCTGTGAAGTGTAATAAACTTTTACGAATTGCTCTGGCCAGCAATAAGAGCAACGCGAATAGGACGAAAAAATTTCCTGGCTCTTGAAAGCTCAACTCCTTTCTCACGCCTTTTTTTACACCTGCAGTGCACAATCAGTTGTAAACAAAATTGGGCAAGTATGACAGCAATAAATTCAATAACAACCAAGAAGCATCCGATCAATGTTACCCATGCGTAACAAAATTTTTCTACTTTAGGAAACCCATTTAGGTACTAAGGGAATTTTTGTATACAGCCTTTGCCGGGAAAGTTTCAGGGCTGTTTTTAATTTTTTATCTATGATATTCAATCACAATAAATTGATGGTCTAAATAGACATGACCTTAGAAGTGTTTCCAGGTAAACTGACAAGGTGGCAGGGTACTGTTCGGCTTGTTCGTACATTTAGTTGGAAATTAAACCGAGCAGAGAGTTAACACTAGTAAGTTCTGGGTTAAGATGAGAAAAACCCCTAGTAAAATGTAAAATATGATATAGCAAGCATATAGTGATAAGACATCATCAAGAAGCCGCTACTTTGAATGTTATAAAAGGTTTTAGGGGAGCAAAAAATTGAATAGCGATTTGTATCACCGAAGTCTACGTACCAGTTTGGGAAAACGGAAACACAAAAAATTGTCCCCTACACATGAACAGGAAGAACCTAGACGAGCAATTGCTGCTGAACCTTCTAAAACAAATTCAACGTCGATCGCATTTTTTTTTTTGCTAAAGGTTTGGTGCACCATGAATATCTGTCTGAAGAACACTCAATAAAAGAAAAGCTTTACACTGGTCTATTGAAACGTTTGCGTCGAGCAATTTGGAGACGCCGTCCTGCTCCATACCGCTGTATCGGTCCAGGAATATTTGGCCAAACATCTTATCCTTTACCAAATCCCCATATTCACCCGGCCTGTTGCCGTGTGACTTTTTCTGTCTCCCCAAGTAAAAATGCCGCTGAAAGAGAAGCGTTATGAAGAGACTGCAGCAAGCCAAACAGCTGTAGCAGATGTACTAGGAAGTATTCTGGGTGAAGCTTCCAAGACGTCTAAAAATGTGACAATCGTGCATAGACAGCAGAAAGGAGTACTTCGACAAGACCTAAGACCACTAGTTGGTAGTTTAAATAAATTATTTTTGCAAGCCCAATCCTGCAACTTTTCTGACAAAAGTTGCATTCTGGATACTTCAAAAATCCGTCGTTTTTCTTTTTTATTTCATGCGACGGTGTTCTTTTCCATCTATTCACTTTAAAGGTCACGTATTACCTCAAGGGTGGCATTAATTTTTGAAGATTCACGAGTTAGGAAGCGTAGACTTACCTAGAAAGATTTGTATGCAGATTTTTACAATTTTGACTTGCTACACTATTTTTTTGTCGTTAAAAACATTATGGGGGCTATTGAAGACCCAAAGAGTTTATTACAAGAACAAGGTGGGTAGCATTAAGTCAATAGATAAGCCCGATAGTCACTGAAGACTCAAAGCTAGGGCCGTTTAACTTTAAAAGCTCTACATCTGCTCCAACTTTAGCCATGGAGATTTGGGTAATTTTATAAAATTGTGGCCCTCAAATGTGACAAAATACATTTGGATACAGCCCGAATAAACTGTGGGTGATGTACACTTTGAACGTTTGGTCCAAATCTACCTCTCGTCTCTTAAAGATCTAACTATGGTTAGAAGATTTATGATCGAAGCCAAAATCATAGCTAAAACCGCATTATGTTTAACATTCATAATCTTTGTAATCTTTCAAGGGAGCATCAATCATTTGGAATCTATAAAAGCAAATTTATCCCCTACGATTACAAAAATCCCCAAGCTCTCAAATTGTGATCATCGACTGGTAGATTTTGATTCTTTACAGCTACTGTCTCCTTGGTCGGTCGTATTTTTTGAGCCTCCACTGTCAAACTAAACGTGTGGCTCAGTGCCTTAATGTCTGACGACCGCCTCAACAGTTTTCCTTGTTTTATTTCCCTGTAGACTCGGCTACTCTCTTTTTAAAGACAAAATAGGTATTCATCTTGCCAACATCAGTGTCATAATTTGGTTTAATGCTCACATCGCAATTGGTTTAATATTCCAATAAACCATGTTATGATCATATGTATAAGCAACTTAAAAGAAAATTCGAGGTCACAATACCCAAATCAAAGCTGTTTTCAGATTTTTGCCTTCACTTTCTTACTGTCAGTATGATCATCCCAATGGCTAAATTTATATGGCAATCTTCCATTTTTCAATGTTGTCCTGGTTCTTCACTAATTTTCCATTCTGAAGTGGTATAAATCATATGTTCCAAATTTCGAAAAAACCTCCATGTATATCTAAAAGTATTCGTTTATTTGATATACTAAAAAGAAAAACTAATCACGACCCATAATGACTTTTTCATCGTTTGCTTTACATTTCTTAAATCTAGTTACATTTTGCTGTTTAGCCTGTTATCCATACGTAATTTTACTTGTGTCTCTATATTTACAAAAATTACCACATGCCTATTCTCACATAAAGGAAGAAAATTGAAAATTGATAGATGGCTTAATCAAAGTTGTTTAGCATTTCTCGTTTCTTCAATTTTTGTCTACTTTCTTCGATCATGTTCTTATATATGTCAACCAAAATATTTGAATATTGTTCTTCTGTACCATTCTTCTAATTCTTCTTCTACGTCCATTTATAACCCTCTTCATTTCACTGGTTTTGTTTCCTTTTTTCTTCCAAACACTTCAAGTTGTGCTCTTGTAGTACTGCCAACTTCAAAATAACATTGCATTTTTAATTGTATGCTTATAGTGTACAAAACTCTTACAACTATCTTCTTAGTTTCATTATGTATCTAAATCCTCGGCTTTTGAATTCCCACAAAACCATAATTCGACCTGAAAATTTGCTACAATAAATTGATCCGTCTGAATTTTCTTTTGAAGGGTCAAATCCAAACAATTTATTTCTTCTACCCATTAATCGAGAAGTATCATCCTCCCTAAGTTTCCGATGTTGGCATAAGAAGAGAGAATTTTTAGAATCTTCCACGTACTTTCTTCCACCATCTGACTGCCAAAGAACGCAACGTTCAATCGCAATTAATATCCCGGCATATCATATACCATACAACAGCAGCATAGCCGTTGAATTTTTAATCTGGCGGCACGCGTCCGCACTTTTATCGAACCGCAGTCCAATAATAGCTTTTTGAGGCTGGCGCGGCAGAAATAGCGCGGGTATGACCGGTGCTACTTTTAGGTCTAATCGCGCCTCCTGCCAGCGGATTTTTAAAAAAGCCCATTGAAATGAATGCCAAAAGCGAGGCTGGCTTGTTTGTTTCTCGCGGCGAGTAAATATTATGAACGTCGGACAGTGTCGCGTGACGAAACCGGCTAAAAAGAGGCGTGGAAGGTGTCCAAAACACTGTTCCTGGGCTTGGAAAAACTTTGCCAGAGCAGATGTTCCCCAACCTTTTCATGAAATAGTGCCCCCAGCGACCTCTAACAAATTTGTTTTTTTTCTGCGCATTTATATGTCCACGCGTACGTGCAATCAAACCCCGAGTCGTCAGGTAGCAAATTTATTCACTGGGTCGCTGTAGATCAAACTACTCACACGCCAAGATTAACACGAGAGCGGCGACTGACAGTAGCGGCTTCTGGTCTTTCTGACAAAAAAAGACCAAAGTTCTCTAGATTTAATGCTTTTATACGGTAGAGTTTTATTTTATTTATTAGTAGGAGTTTAGAGGGTAAGCACGTATTGGGAGGATTCTTCCAGACAATTTAGAGGATTCATTACAATGTTTTGCATCTTTTTAAAGTCTACTTTAGGGGGTTTCCTAAACCATCACCTTAATTTTCCATCTTTTTCAAAAATCTTGTCTCTGTAGATTTTATTTTATCAAATTACCCACTCATTTTCTGTGGTCTATGTGGACTAAGGCTTACAAAATGAGAGAAAACAAATTTATTACAATTACCTGCAGCTGTAGTTAATAATTCACTCAAGCTAGTGCATAGGCGAGTGAGTTCTTACAAAAATTTTGATGTTAGAAAACAATTGAAAGATATTTTCGGTCACGGATCCTCGGGAATTTATTAAAATTGTGAGCCTAAAATATAAGGTAATTCATTCAAATGATCTCTATGACAAAATCATACGCATCTCTTTCGAGGACCATCACAAACATCCCCCATAAACACTTAGGCATTTTCCAGACAAATTGTATGCGATGCACACTTGAATATTTCGTCCAGACAGGCCTAACGGTACATTGTGTTGTTTCGTAAGATGCACTATAAATGAAAATCGCAGTTGAAATTTGACAGAACCAAGCAAATGGTCAGGTTGTAGTCATGGTCTGGGAGATTCCCATTCCTTGATGGCTCGAAATTTTTTTGCCCTGCTTTCTCCACTTTCAACAGTTTTTCCCATAGATTCTACTCTCTATTTGAACACAAATGAAGCATCATATTTATTGGGACTTCGAATCGATTGCAGAAATTGAAGAATCGATTTCAAGAACCTCCTAGTAAGAATCGGGGAACCGATTTTTAAAGAAACGATCTCTATCACGAAGAAAGAAAGAATCAGTTGAGCTCTTTGAACGTCAAAAACAGTAGACATAAAAAAAGAGAAAAAATATTGTTCAAATGGATTATTAAGGGGAAAAGATTCATCCGGAATAGACATAGTGAAGGTTAAACATACATTTATCGCCAAATAAAACTTCACGATAAAATAAAGCGGCCTTTCCAAGCACACCAATAGACTCTTTTTTCAGTTGTGGCCTCAAAAAATTGTAGAACTGAAGAACTGCTATTACCTTTGAAAGGTGAGTCATTGTATAGAGAGAGTAGAAGCATCTGGAATCACCAAACATTTCTTGTGGTGACAGTCTTTTCACAATAATTGATAAGAATTTCAAATCCATCTGCCGCCAGTTGGGTACTTTTTTGGCGAAACAACAAAAAACCAAACGTTCGCCGCATTCACTCATTTAGGGGAAGATGGTACTTGAGAATCCATCGTCTACATTTCGCTCACAAGTGTTTGAATGACAAAACCAGTCGTGTCATGTTCCACTGGACACCAAACAAAAATACGACCAAAGCAATCGACTAAATACAATAAGGCGATTCTGAAGAAAAATATGGTGGGTCGTCAATATTTCTGTGTTCGGTGTTCTACAAAAGGAACAAACTACTACTGACCCACAGTATTCGGTTTTTATTGGGCTCTCTAGATTTTCCACCCGTTTCTAAACCTCAAAACGTTCCCGACTGGAATGAAGAGGTACTCGAAGTTGCAAAAAGCTATTTTAAAGACATCGACAAGGGCTTTGGCCCAGCGGGATTCGAACCTACTTAACGTACGCCCATGAACCCACCACTGACCTATTATAACCCAAATTTTAATACACGCCTTGTTTAGTCTGCGCTAAGCTCATCATAATATACAGCACCATCACTAGGAGTGCTCGGATCCTTATCTACTCTTATCTGCTTTGTCTATAAACAACTTTTTTCGCCTCTAAGCACACCCGTCATCTCCATGTGTATCCACCCGCCACGTCATTTAGCATTTTTAGCTGACCACCGCTTTTTCTCGGCCCTACGCCGCTGTGCCACATGCACTGATATCCGCAATCTTCCGCAAACACGCACCAGATAAAAATCGAGGTTTGGCATTGCTTGCTAAAGGCGGCGGAGCCCGGGGACGATAGCGCGCCTTGTTCAACCTCATTTCGGCTCGAAGCACGTGCGATTTGCGCAACCTTTGCGATCGTTCGATGGGAATTGCGTAAAAACCTGTAATAGACCAGCGAAGGCAAATGGGCTCGCTATCAACGCAACGCGACTGGACAAAGATGCCTTCGGGACGATGTTCAAGGTCACCGGATTGGTCGTTTTCAGCAAACGCGATATTTTCGAGGTAGCTTTCTACAAGGTAACGAAGTGATTCAGAACGGACATCAAAACAAAGTGCTGCCTTGGCCTATTTAAAAATCGTTTTGTTCCTACTTAATTAACACTAGCAACAAAAGATTATTATAAGGTATAAGAAATTTACTACGGAGTAGTTGGTTAATACTATGAATTAACCATGTATGTCTCACAGTTTCTTTAAATAGTTCACTACGCAAAATGAAGGTTTCATGTCCAAAAGTGAACACAAAATCAAATCAAAATGGAAAAAAGGAAATGACCAACATTCTAAAAAAAGGTAGTATTAGTAGTAGAGTTAGAAAAATTAGAATTTTACCACAGAAAAAGAACCGATAAGATATTGCGCATTTGTTTTCATCGTGCAGCATCTGCAGCACTTTCTAAAAACTCAAAAGCAGTTCAGACTCTTCAAAATCTGGAAACAAAAATCAAACATCTGGACACAATTATTAAAAGGCAAAAATCGACCACAGAACTCTAAGAAGTACGGAGACGCTGGCCAGGAATCTCAGCAACACCTCTAAAGCTTTTTCTAGAATTTTGAATCTATAAACGAGCCTCTACCAAACCAATAATGGTTTTAATCTTAACCGCAACCTTCTGAACTTAGAACAAGAGACACTCCAATACAACCAGCCCGAAGAACTTTCTTGTGAACTACCTGACCTAATCTAAAACCAAGAAAGGGAAAACAAATTGGAATTGATCACAAAACTAAATTTGGCGACCTAAGAGCAGGATTTTCGAAAGCAGGAAAGCAATGCCTCAAATCCAACCTAAAATGAAAGAATTTTGGTTTTGTGTCCTTTGACAAGATTCTCTTCCAAAAGATAACAAGTTTTTCTTCCATATCTTTCAAATGTTTCTCAGATCGAAGTTGAAAAAAATTGTGAGTGGTATTACAACCACAGTTGATGTATCGCCAAAGTTACTGCAAACTTTGATTGGACAGAGAATTCTTTGGCTTCAAATTTTTCCCATAGTAGCCATCCCCGTCAATTCAGACATCTTAAATGTTTGTCTCCGCTACAAAACTTTCCCTGGGACGAGACTCAGTTTACTACCAAAATAGTATCAATAAGAAAGATCTTTAGGCAATATATTGCTGTATATTGTCAATCTTTGAACCAGAAACCAGTAAAACAAATAAGCAAGGATTTATTATCGCACCAATTGCATCATAAATATAAGGGCAGAGCCCTTGAAGTTTTTCCCCATTGCGAACATAATCTTCTTGACACAACATTAGCATTAATGTCTACTCAACAAGGAGGAGCTATTTGATGTCAAGTTGAATTTCTAAAGCCTCTCCTATCTATCTTGTAGATTTTACAAAAATAAAAACTTTGATTATGATGAAAATTGGTAAAACAAATCGAGGTATGCTGAGGAAGGTTCTGTAAAAATTTTCTCTTGAAACCCATAGTCAGATTTTAAACAATCAGCTGGAAGGTGCACGAAGAGAGATGTTTGTTCCTGAAAGTGTTCCATTATCTCAACTATAGCTAATAGCTCTTTCCTGATCGCACAATTGCTGAAATTACGTCTCAATCTTCTTATTACGAACACATCAGTGTTATAAAAAATGTAGCACCATTTGTACAGTATCCTAATGACCTTTGTCAAATCATATCTTAATTTTTTTCCGCTTTGTCGGTTCGCAGGTGTGAACAAGTGTTCTAGAAGAGTCCCTGAATTTTAAGAGAATCTTCAAAGATTTTTCTAGAATATTGACCTCATCGAAACTTCTATTGAACTTTCGATGGTGTCAGAAAAGTAATGAAAAAGTTACAAAAGGCTTATATAGAATGAGTGTTCAGATGGTACGAAAACGGACTGCGCGAGAGAAGACCTACAGCTTCAAAAACCGACGACAATGTAGAAAGAGTGGGAACTCCTGTGATGTCACTCCATCAAGTGACTACAATAATCACTAGTGAGTTCAATTTGGACTGGTGTACCATTCATCACATTTTACTACAAGATTTGGGCACGCGAATAGTGGCCTCCAAAATGGCTCCAAAAAATCTCACGGCTGAGTAGAAGACCATTCAGAGCGATGTGTGTCTTGATCTTTTATACTGTCTTGAAGGAGCCAAAATCTTCCATGGAGTAATCATAGGTGACGTGAATCATGTATTTTTGTCTCAAGAAAAGTGGGAGCCAACCAAAAATCAAATTAGTGGTCGTTTTTTGGAGAGTCCCATCAGGAATTTATGCCGTCAGGATAAACTGTCAATTAAACTCTTTATTGGAAAGCCCCAATGGGGTAACCCATTCGGTACTGCACCACGACAACATCACCGGATCTAGGTCCGCTAACTTCTTTAAATTCTCTCATGTGAAAAGGCGTCATCTTGATATTACTACAGACAATGGCAAAAATCCTTCAGCGGTGTGTAACTGACCAAGAGAACTACTTTTCGGGTTGAATAAAGAAAGAATGCAAAGGCTAATGATTCTAACTTTACACACCGAGCACCAAACAAGATTTCACACTTTCGCGGAAAAGTCTTTTGGAGTTCTGGATATCTCCTGGGTTGTTGTCACTATAATAATTGCAATAATTGTTTATCAGGGCATCCTGACAAGCAAAAGAGGCGCTTCGTTGGTAAAGAAAACAAAGAAGCCCAGGGAACATGTCACGCAGTACTTGAAGCGCCATTCTTGCTGTGTGGGCTGTGGCTCCATCTTGTTGCAATGCATCCCCGCAAATGCAAATGCACTTGGTCGGTAAAAAAGACAACTGTGTCATGTGGTACGCCTTCCAAGATGTTTCCAGGCGATTTAGCTCAGAAACTTCATGTACAACCATCTCATATAGATGAAAAAGAAGGTCCTGGTGCAAAATTCGTCGTACAATACGACTGCAAAACGAACTTCCAACTGCATCGATGTTTTCCGTTGTTCTTCAAAGTCTTCTTCCTTCTCTTCTCACTACAGAATCAGTACTTCTGAAGTTCCCCTCACAACAAAATCAATTTTCTATTGAAAACGGATGTCCAAGGCGCAAGTTGATTTACGCGGCCGAAAGCTCTGTGTTCGTCCACATATCAGCTACTAAAAGTCCCTCTAGACAAACCCCTTCCGACTTTTCCCACCCTTCGCTACATAACCTTCCTTTGAAATTAGGGAGAGTTTTGCTCCACCCCGTATTAGTTCTGTGACAACCAACTTTTGACTGAATCAGACGCAAATAACAGAAAAATTTGCTATAACTTTTACAAAAAACTCAGCTCCACATCATCCACGAAAGCCACGCCCCCCGTATCTGTTATATTTGACGTTCCTGGTATTCTTGATATTTTCTCTTTTCGTCTAAAGAAAATGAAAAGTGAAAGATAGGAGTTGCTTCTTCAGAAATACACCAAGAAGAAGAAGCACCGACACATTCTGTTTCCAAATGAAACTTGGAAGAAAACTCACTTATGATAGGATTGTTCTCTCGGGTTCATTACAAAACTGTTATGCACTGGAGTTGCACAAATTGGTCACTACAGCGGTGGCAGCGAATGACTGCGAAAACCATATATAAAAGATCTTACCTTCCATATATCATCGCTTCTAATGCCTTCTTACCGTTAAAAGCTGACGTCATTAGTTTTGTACAATACCACGTCTCTGCCAAATCTTACACCTACTCTAAAATTTCTCTTAAGATAGTGATTGTACGGGGTGGCCAATTTTAAAATGGAATAACACTCTGATCTTAAAAAAAATTATTCTTTTATTTTTTACGGACTTTGTTCTAGGCAATAGCGAGCACTTTCTAGGGTACCTTCCATCACCTGTCGTAATGTTTCTTGCCTTTGTTGACCTTCAGTAGCTGGAAGGTGCCAGGTTTTTACAGCAGACTCAGCCCTTCATAGGAAAAAGCTTGCGGTCGTTAAATTAGATGAGCGTAAAGACCAATTAAAGTCCGAGTTTCGCAAAATTATCCTTTCAAAAATTTGCCTTAAGAGCTCTGAACGTCGAACTGTACGGGTAGTAGCCCCGTTTTGCTGCCACTACACCCCGGCCACTATATCTCGGACTGTGACGGTTAGTCGTTTTCTACCTCATCTTTAAATAAGTCAAGACCAAATACTCTTTTCGCGCTTGCATAGCACCAAACCGTGGTTGATGTTGCAGACTCTTATATGGTTCGACGTCTATGCTTAATATTGCAATTTTTGGACCACCCGAATCTTTCTCCAGTTTCTTTAACATTATTTTAATTTTCACAATTTCGAAATCTTACTAGGCGGCTATTTTCAGGCCTTGGAGTCTAAGGTTTCAATTCAAACTTTTGAGGCTTGTTATGATCATCCAAAGGTGTACTTTCCCTTTCATATATTAAGCTCGATATCTTCTCCTTGAAAAGCAGCATCCAGTTCTAGCCAATCCAGTACAACTCTCCAGCACAGCTGCAGTATTTTATGTCTATTCAACTTCGGAAACAAATCAGAACAGCAAACTATCCCAAATATAAAAAGCAGACATCTGCCTGCGGAAGCCGGCCCACGCCCGTCAAGCAGTGGCTTGCTTTGCTGATTTTTGGCAACCTTGCCCTCGAGTTGGCCCTCCTAATCCAGGCCGCATATTGGCCGCTCGCAACGGCCAAGAAATAAATCTCGGGGAAAGGCACTGCGGCCAACTTTAATTTGCCGCGATATTTCTCCGTTTTATTTATACCTCGGGCTTTGGCTTTGCATAATATTGCAGAGGTGCGCAATGCGGCTCAATTTATTTAATAAATTATTTAAATGTATCAGAACAATACAGCCGCAACGGTTAGAAGTAAAGGGGAACATCTTGGAGCCCAGGTTCCATTCCCAAAAGAACGATGGTGCAATTCTTTTAGAATTGCACCCTGTATATGCTGGGCGCAATTAAATTTACTATGGCACAATAATAAACTCTGAAAATCTCCAATCTAATAAACAATGACATATTATAACATACAATTATACAAGGGTCACTTCGAAAGATCCTAACTTCCGTTTTCAAAGTCCAGTTTTGTTATTGTTAGTCAATTCACATATGCAAATTCAAACAAAATCTATACATTTCTCGTAAAATTAAAAATTGTCCCAAAACTTATCAATCGCACCTTTTGCAGCAATCAAACCAAAATTTAAAAAATGTAAACGCACGTTCCCACAGAGAATGAAAAAACCTCGAATGGCTTCTTCAGCGTTGCGTCGCTGTATAAATATTTTTATATTACGTTTGTTATGATGCTAAAAACAGAAATGGGTGCAGATAACGGCCTGAAGCGCCAAACATCTTTGGTCTAAGAAGGTTTTAATATTTATATTATGCTTGCCCAAGGTCATGAAAACCATTTCAACGAGTGAAAAAACCACAAGAAACAGCGATCTCAAAGAAAAAAATAAACATAACAAATACATTGAAAGTACGACTTTTGCCACGATTCAAGAAGGAATTGTTCTATTTACATGATAAAATAAAAATGTCTGATCAAAAAGATACAGTAAATCCAAGCAAAAACAGTGTGAAGAGAGTACTACGAAGCAAAAGTCAAAATTAACCTTTCCATAGAACTGAAAGAGGTAAATACGAATTTAGTATTTTTTCGGGTAGCTTGCCGAAACTTCAATCACTAGATAAAGAAACAAACAAGAAGGATGTAAAATCCGGAAAGGCAACTTTCAAAAGACAGCACAAGATTAAAAATACCAAACGGAAAAGTTAAAAGTCGTCTTTGAGAAAGCTACGTGAGCTTTTTTAGGCGCCCTAAGATTGAGAGGAGTGCGGTTTCTCAACTTTATAGATATATCCTCGCCTGTTGTGCAACAAATTATTATCAAAACCCTCACGACAAAGGGTGTAAAACAATCTGGAATGCTGAAGAAACTTAAGGCACAATTCAGTTACAACGCCCTTAAGAAGACTCAAGTTTAAACTAATTTTCGGGAGGACGAATGAAGACCAATGAAGATCATTGACGTCGCCTGAAGACCAAGGTGACCGAGGAGAATATTCGCATTGTTCGCTATCTTCTAGAGGTCGTTGAGTTTCGAAAAATGACCGCAAAATAGATCTTCCGTCTTCACGCCAAAAAATGAAGATCTGTTCTAGACCCCCTCCACTAAAGTCTAGACTTATCGCTCTGTGATTATCTTTTGTATGAACCGCTTGAAGATTTGATGAAGGAAAACATTTTTCTAATTCAGGAGGTTATGTAGAAATATATTTTTATATGTTTGTATATTTGTAATTCAAAAATTAAAAAAATGTAATTTAGGCTTATATTGATCCATCTACGTAAAGGGCAGTCGAAAGAGTCGAGAGAATACAAAAATGTTGTGTCCAAAATGGAGATAATCAATAAAACAGAAAAAATAAATTAGAAAACCGGACCAATAATTAACAATATCAAACAATTGGCAAAAAAACAAAGACAAAACCATAACGACCGAAATGACTTAAAAATGTCAATTAGTATTAAAATAAAAATAATTGCGTGATAAAAGACACCAAGTCAAAATTCAAAATGCTTCAAATTCAACAGAACATTGCTTTGTGTTTGTATATCAAGACTTAACCAAATGGTCAAAATAGCTGATTGCCAATTTTATCGGTTCACTATTAGAACATTCCAAAAATTCATGGTATATTCAACTAAAAGTCAAAAATTTTCGCAACCAAAAATACTCTAGAACCTATCCCAAAAGAAAAGTATGGGGCTCCGAACTGGTCACACGGATCAAATAAGTGCTCATCCATAAACCCTAATGTAAATAAGCCAAAATCTACTCGTTGCTAGAAAAGAATAATTGTGAAAATGACGAGATGATCAGCAGATGTGTGTTATTTCATTATATTCAATAATGGTAGTACACGCAACAATCCTTTCCATCGTAATGGAGAATTTCTAGAAACTACATCAAGGGAAGAACTACGTTTGGTATGACCAGAACAGTTCAGGAATTTAATCATTACTTTTGTCGCAAGGTTCTGCTTAGCAAGAGTCGGTAAAAAGATTCAAGGTCTAAACAAAATTAGTATGGGGAAAACGTTTAAAAAATTAATCTAGAAGAATTTGGGGAAGATTCTAGAAGACAACACACGCTTAGTAAGTAAAGCAAGGGGTTTCTAAAAGTCACACAAAGAAAAAGGAAAGTCGAGCCTCTAAGAAAAGCAATATCAAAGTAATTACCACTAAACTTTGATGCGAAGAAGTTGGACTAGACTGGGGAAAAGTCTATAACGAGACGGTAGCAACCGCCGTAAGTCAAAAAACTTTTGCAACCAAACTCCAGAACTTATACCAAAAGATCACGGCTCATCTATAAACCTGATGTACATAACCCAAAATCTACCTGTCACTAGAAGAAAAATTGTGAAAAGTGACAATGATGATCAAATGTATATTATTCAGTAACTTCAATTACAGTAGTATACACAATAATTATTTCTATCGCAACGGTAAATTTCTGAAACTACATCAAGGAAAGAACTAAGTGATGGGGTTAAAATTACGTCCCGTATAATAAGAACAGTTCAATTCTTGTCGTAAGATTACTTCTAAGAAGAGTTGGCCAAAAGAAGCAAAATTTTAAAAAATCGCAAGGATGAAAATTAGAATCGGAAAAATTTTTGAAAAAATTAATCCCTAAGAATTTGGAGTAGTTTTACCACGAGAAAAAGGGAAAACAAAGGCAAGGAGAATTATGGTACTAAGAGGCAAAAAAACAATTCGATAAACGGGAGACTTTCAAAAGGTTGAAAGAGCTCAATAGTTTCATTGCCCAAATGAACATTGGAGGTATTTTATACCAAGTGAAAAGGAAAGCAAAAACACCAAAACAAAGAGTGAATATTATGAATAAAGAACGCTTGCATGTCTCATACCAAAAACCAGGCATAAAGTCAGAATGATGACATAATCTGAAGGTAATGTAATTTTGGTCAAAAAATTCACATCGAGAAAAAGGGTAGAAAGTTACCAACCCAATCAACTAAAAATCATCAAAACTTACGAGAAATAGAAATCATCTTTCTCCTCCCATTTTATTTTGCACAATGCCTAATTGAAAATTGGCAAAACTTCAAGAAAATTATACTAACAGACAATGATAGCTGGGAGTTTTCCAAAAAATTTGGGCCCAAGAAATCAAAATCCGATCAGATTTAAATATTGTCGGACTCTTGGAAAAAGTCCAAATTGTACCAGCCTTTCGATGTAAACATTATTTGTCCAATTAAGAATGGTTTGACTACCCTAAAATCATCGAATGTGTCAAAAGAAAAACCAAAAAATAAGTTGACTAGTAGTACGACTACAAACAAATCGAAACTTCTAGAAACAGCACCGAGAGAAAAAAAGTAGGAACTTGTGAGAGTAGCAGTTGCACATTAATTTGGAAGTGAAATTTTACATGATTTTGTGCACATTTTTGAAAACCGCATCAAACGACCATCAATCAAGAAAAAAATCAAAAACCGGTCAAGTCATCGTGACAGATCCCTTACGCAGGCAAGGCCGCAAGAACGCAGGCACACGCACCGAATTCCTGAAAAAATCCAAAAGGCGCAGATGCAGACTTCTCTGCATGGGGCGGCCTTTTCGCCGAAGGAAACAGACTTACCGGAACGAGGTGCAGGAGCGCTGCTAGAAAACGGCGAGCATCGCGCACGGAATTTCTACGGGAAATCGGCTGCTGGTGCTGCGACCGCGATCTTCAAACACGCGCGCGGCGGGGCGAAAGCGGCGGCGGCAGCCTGCGGAGAGCTGGGGCGGCGCTGGCCAACGTAAATTTGGAAATGCGGTGGGAAAGCGGCGGCGGCTACGCAACGCACTACTGCTCGGGCGCCTGGAAAACACACTGATCCAAATCCGAATAGGCCCAGTTCAGGTGCAGGGGTGCCCAAACAGCGCCTGCGTGCAGCCGCCAGCAGCCCCCAAAATGTTGGCCGCGCCGAAGGGCCTCGCCGTCTGCTAGAGCGCAAGAACTATCGTGGGTTTTTTATTGTTTCGCGAAACTTGGGCACTTAATAGATTAAAATGAAGACGATAGCTTTATTTTAGAAAATCAAATACAAGGCGCGGTTCAAAATTTTTCGAAATTTATTAATTTTTATTTTAAGAGAAAAAAGATGTAGAAGATAGATCGCAAGGATGAAGCGGTTGGGGCGTTAGAAATTAGTTCTTCTCTTATTTTGTCGTTGCCTCTTTTTATTGTTTCGTTTTTCAATTATTCGCCCAAAATGTTCCATGCCTTTAGGTCACTTGCTATTTCTTCATTTCTCTTATTCTTCTTTCCTTGGACTTTCTTATTTCTTCTACTTGTTCTAGCCACGTCTTTCTGGGTCGCCCTTTCTGTCTCTAATATTCTCATTTTGTTTCCATTGCCTTTTTTACTACTCTATTCTGCTAAACCAATTAAGCCTTCTCTTGTTTGCTTTATATAATTTGGGTTCTTGTTTCAGATAGCTCACGATTTTTTCATTTGGTACTTTGTCCCATCGTATTGTATCCGATATTTTTCTAAGTTGTCTCATTTCAGGGAAGGTTGCCATGATCTCGTGTTCGTTTTGTGTTACCCATGACTCACGTGCCTATGTTATCGTTGGTATGGCTCTCTATTTCCTTCTTTCCGTAAATTGTTTTGTATAGTGTGCAATATATTTTTGTCGCTTTCTTTGTTCTATTTACTTTTTCTAGAATTATTTTTTCGTTTTCTGTAATCATGGTGCAAAAGTATTCAAAATCAGTTACCTGCAGGTTATGTTTGTCACATCTCCTTCTCTTGCTTTTTGGTTTACTACCATGTATTTGTTTGTGTTCATTCCATTTCCATTTTTCAATCCCTTCTACCCATTAAGTCCTGTAATTTTCTATATGAGTCTGTTACTAGAACTATATTGTCTGAACACAAGAGTGCATTTATTTTTAAAGATGTTAAGTCTTTATATTCTTGTCTGTAATTTTCTTGTCCAGTGTCTGGTATTTTCCATTTAATTGCACCCTTGCTCCTATAGATTTTTTCACTACTTCAATTATTCTGTCCTTTCTTGTAGCTCTGCTCCCTTATTTCCCATATTTTACTTTGTTTTACACTATCTAAAGCTGGTCTAAGGTCAATAAAAACAATATATAATTCTTCTCCTCTTTCTACCGTTTTTCTTATTCTTCCTTCAAATACGCTCATATAAACTTTAAAAACCACCGAAGCTAAGCATATCGCTCTCTAATTTTCATATTCCGTTTCTTCTCCTTTTCTATGTGTCAGGATAATAAATTGTTTTCCCAATCCTTTGGTATTTTGATTGTTATCCAAGCCTGTCTATACATTCCCAATAACCACTTCTTTCCATCTTCTCCCAATTCATTTTATCAATTCCTGGTTTATACCACCATTACCGCATGCTTTCTTTAGTCTAATTCTCTTTAAGACCCTTTCATCTGTTTCCCCATTACTTTCTTTTTCTTGTATCTCCTGTTCGTCTTCATCACTTCTAATTTATCTTGTAATATTCCTTCCAAGTTTGCAATATTTTTCTTGTTATTTTCAGTTAATTATTTTAGTTTATTTTCTGCATCGCTTTCCTTATTTCCTTTTTAACCCTCTCTCGCTCTGTATTACAATATATTCTGCCTTGATCCGATTTTGAGTGGATAAACTTCTTCCATGTTTTCTTTTTTCTTTGCCTTCCTCTTCTTATCTTCACAATCCACCAATTTGTTCTTTTCTGCGCCCTCACTATTGTGGTTTTTCATATATCTCTTTTGCCTTCTCAGTGATCACCTCTTTAAGATTAATCCATCGTTCTTTCAAGCTCCAGTTCTGTATTGTCCGGCTTGATCCGTTTCTTGATCCGCTTTTACTGATCTATGTGCTATCCCTATTTCTGGTTTTGGCATGATTCTGATTTCTTTGAAAAGTATATTTAATTCTCGTGTATAGACAAAAAAGTCTGATTTTTTAGACTTCTTTCCTCTGCAACATATGTATACTTTTCTTGCAAGGTTTGTTGCCAATAGGAATCTCCGACCATTAAGTCGTTTGTTTGGCAGAGTTGTAGCACCTTTGGTCTATTTCTATTAATCTTTTCCACCCTTTATTTTCTCATACATCCTAGTCGTTCTCTATTTTTGAGATCCAATCCCCTATTATGATTTTCTCATCTCCCCCCAAGTAGACGATATAACATTGGATGGTCGATTACCATAGATTCACCATTACATACCAGAATCAATGCAGTTAATTAAAGCAGGTTATTCAGCTCCAAGGAAGATGAAGACTGTTCCATTCGCAGGAAAGGTTTTGTCATCAATATTAGGCAAACCTTTTGGCAACGCTTGACAAGAAAATTCACCTCGAAAATTGCAGAAAAAGAAAACAATATTTCATCAAAACAATGCGCCTGCCCACAAAAGTGCTTTAGCAATGGAAAAGTTGAGAGATTCCACTACGAATTTTAGATTTCTGATTTTTCCTAAAACTAAAACTCTTCCTTTCGGTCAACGTTTTTCTTTTATTTAAGAAGCGATTGCAACCGTAAGTAGGTCTTCTATAAACCTTGAGAAGAGTCATTACTGAGATGGGATAATTATTCTGAAGCAGTGCTGGGAAAGATGTATTTTAGTTTCAGAAAAATAAATAATAATGGACATCCAGCCTGTTTTGATCTGAAAAGGACGATTCAGCAAGATGTGCCCTTGTCACCATCCTCTTGAAACGAAGCACTGAAATTATTTCACTGGCGATGCAGTAAAAAGTGTGTGCATTTGCCAATGGCACATTCAATACACTGGTTATCTGTAGAAAGTACCATAACTTTTCTCGAATTCTGATTCGGTACTTTTGCACATTCCAGTCCAGCTTTTGACACCACCCATTTGCTTATTGTAACTTATTTTTCTTCACATCTGTTCCATCTTTTGATGTGGATTATTGGGGCTAATTTGTCATGATTTGTTAGTAGTTTAACACATCTATTATCATTCCATCACATACTTGTCGAATCTCTAATCATAGATACATTTATCTTTCTTCTTCATACTATTCTCACTTTCTATGGGACAGTTGTTGGTCCTGTTCATTCTGACAGTATCCGTTACCTTCACTGCTATTTTCTTAAGCATTAAAGTAGTTGTAAAAATAATTTTTCAAGCTGTGGAATATCTATAAAGAAAATCGTCATTAGTACTATTGAAGAACCAAGATCCCCAACTTGAACATTATTTGAACCTTTACCCTTTCTCTCGTAGACGGACATTTGATAACAGTAATCACTTTGGAAGCAGCATAAGGCCCTCTGCATGAACTCGAATCTCATAGGCTTTTCCCCGGTGAACTGTTTGAGATAACGATGCCGACAATATCTAACCATTTACTCGTCGATACTCAGATTTTGAGAAAACCCCAAATTCAAGAAATTTTTATTCGAGTGGTATAAAAATTGTTTCTTTCTTCCTCTGGGATGCTGCTAAAGAGTGCATTGTTATTGAAAACTAGGTAGCGTTTGATCTCTGGATATCTGTTGCGACTCATGCAGTTCCTTGTGCAAGTTATATTGAAGTCTTCTTCTTCACACCAATATAATTGTTCTTACGGAGGTGCATGTGACCCACTGGAAAGCAATAGTCCCACGAACTTAATACATTTACTAGAAAGCTGAAAATTGCGATTATTCTGCTGAAGATTATGATCATCAACGCCTCACCTAATAATTTCATCCTGCCTTGGCCTTTAGGTATGCTATCGAATCTCCTTTTCTTCATCCAATTTTTGTGGATCAGTGTAAGTACTCCTGTAAGTTACTTTATTCATTTAGAAGAAATAGCAGCCTTTACTTTCTTTCTAGTGCGTCCATCAGTTTCGCAACCCTTCAGTCTATGGATAATATGCAACTCCAAACTACCAGGTACACCAATTGGAAACGCATCGTCCAATGTATTTCGAACAATATCCTCGAAGTTTAATACTTCACGTACACGACCCGATGGAAACTCAGCGAAGTCAAATGTTTCATTCACATCATCTTCATCTTCATTATCGGAAGCCATGAAACTAGGAGCATTAACAATATCTTCTATTTTTGAGAACTGAGTGCAGGATTTAAAACCAAACCACAAAACCATACACATATCTGTTTAATATCACAGATGCAGATGTATTAATACAGATAGAAAATTCAGATAATTGGGATGTTACCAGGTCGGGCCCGGGCGGTGATAAATCGGGCGTCGGGACGCTACGACCGGTAACGCGTGCGGCACGGAAGGGTAAAAAACGAAGCGTCGGCTCCAACTTACGATTAGAATTATATTTACAATCTTACCAACTTAACCTACTTAGCTAATTTACAAGAACTTAACCTACGACTTAATGTACGCGCTGAAATGGGCAGCGAGCTGGCGCAGCGAAGCCGGGCCGCGAGCTAGGTGCAGCAGCGCAAGCAGCGGGGCCGGTGGCGGAACCAGGCAGAGTGCAGCAGGATCGAGCAGCGGGGCCGATGGCGGAGCCGGACAGCGAGCAGCAAGGGCGGTAGCAGAGCCGGGCAGCGGGGCCGGAAAGCAAGCAGCAGGTCCGGAAAGCGAGCAGCAAAAGAAGCCAAAAGGGACTCACCTGATGACACTTGATGGTTTCTTCTTAAGGGGCTGACGACTAAGAGCGAATTCTTCGGTTGCTCAGGTTTTAAGGGCTCAGCCGTGCCCCACTCTGCTGGTGGAGTGCAGAGTTTCAGGGTGGAAGCACGCTGAGCCCGCTGGGGAATGCAGGGCTTGCTCTGGATTGGTGGACGCCGGGGACGCCTTTGCTCTGATTGGAAAATGTCGTGGCGGCTAAGGTCGGTGACGTTCGGGTCGACTCGGGATCGCTTAGCACGACGCAGCGCGACAGGTCAAGAACCCCGGTGTTGCATACGGCGCCACAAAGTCGGCCTCAGGTAGCATTCCTTTGGGATTACGAATTCCAAAGGAGGGCTTTTGTGTTGCACATAGCTCGAAAAATTCCGAGTCAGGTAACATCAGCCCCGGCGAAATCGGAGCCAGGTAACAGGGAAAACAATTTAGAAACTTAAGATAAAAATTACATGAAGACTTACGATGAATAAGAATGAGTATAGAGAAGCAATGAAAAAATTTAAGGTCAAAATAAGTGCAAATAAACATTTCTGATGTTTTGGAAAAGTATTAAGGTCGACATAGTGGAGCTTTCCAGGAATCTAAAATAACTAAAGGTAAATACAAAAGAACACGCCGGAGGTTTAGAAAGGATTTGTAGCAAAATACTAAAGAGTGTTCGAGCAGTTTAAAAGGAAAATTAAAAGAACTTATATAGAAACAGATGCTTTGTCGATAAAGTCGCCTAAAAATAATTTTATACCAGAAAAAAAAATTGGGTTACGAAGAACTACCGTGTTTAATGATAGTTGCCACAGCAAGAGCAGAAGCTAAACTCAAAATTAAAAGTGGTGTTGAAATGGAAGCAGGGAAGGGCAAAACCACAATGGGAAAACTCAGTTCACTAAACCCAGTTAGAAAAGTTAATTGGGCGCAATGAGATTCTTTGAAGAGAATTTCAGAAAACGTCGAGGATGCTGAATTCAGGTCACTGCTATTAGTGGCAAGAAACCGAATGTTCTATGTACTTGCATGTCATAACGGTACTTGGGGACTAAAAAATCGTTACAGAAGATTTGAGAGTTAGGAGATGGAAAAAAACACCTAATCAAAAAAAGGACAGTTAGCATTTGTAGTTTGTCTCTAGAGAACTACTCTCATTGCAATGGGCCTGAAGCGAACGCAATACCAAATCAAAACTCATCCACGTTCTACTGCTACTTGTACCATCGGAAGACGTTTCGGGGGGGATGGCAGTTTTTCCATAGCCTTTTCCCTAAGTGGCATAGGTCATCGTTGTTACAAGACAGAATAACCTCAAGAAGGAAATAATAGTCGACTCCCTGGAAGAACTGCGGGTAGCCGAGGCGCCGTAGTAGTGCGTGCACACCCATAGAGTTCTTGGCGCGTCGCGAAAGTAGATTCTAGCGATCTATTTAGCGTATCCACAGGGAATCGCTAGGCTTTTAGAACGGAGCTTGTAGGGGTTTGTTTAATTTCCGACCTGTAGGAATAAATAGTCTGCATATTGTAAATAACTGTGAAGTAAAAATAAATAACCGAATTTTATTTTTTTAAGCTACATTTTTAAATATTCCTCATCGTAATCATTTTTATTGTTGTTCGGTACAAATTGTGGCTCTTTAATATTACATTTCTATTTTACAACACTACCTCTTCATTATTTTTTTGTGTAAGTATTTTATTGCTGCTTTTTCTGTTTCTTATGACCTAGTCGTTGTTCATTGCTATTTTTTGTTTTTTCTTGATAACCATTATGTATGTTTCGACGCTCAGTTGCATAAATGATAGTTATGTTAGAGGAAAGGGCAAATGCGTTTGGTTTTAACAGACAAATCAATCTTTATTACAAAATTAGGTTTTACAATTTTGGACGACAACCGACAACTGAAAAATGAAATTTTTCTTCTGCCTTGGTTTTCACCGTTAAATACATTTCGATTTGGCCCGCATCATTTACAATCCAATAAACAAACTATTTTCTTAGTAACTAGTAATTTACAGCAAGTATAAGACATTTTCATACGATGGCGGCTTCAGGATAATGGAGGATGGAGAGACATGCACTAGAGACGCATTGTGATCGTGTACTACGAACATATCCCTCCCAGTAATTAGATGACAATTATTAATTCTTGATCCATCCTTCGACTGGTCTGCGAAGGAATCCTTCAGCTTTTTTTGACCACTCTCATCTTGACTTGTCTAGCTTCTCCGAAAATGACTTGATGGCGACGCATTTGGTCCACTGATTCTTTGTGACGTTGAGATCTGCGACAAAGACGAGCTCACCGACCTGGACATCCAAAGCTTGACAGGCACTTTTTGAGTCATCTACTCCATAGTTACCACAGGCACAACTCATCATCACCAAAGACCCCCGACGGCTGTTTAATGCTGGTTGTTCCCATGATAAAGCAGTTTGGTGTAATCGCACCTTCATTATCTTTATCAACAGATATAGTGGTCGAAGGTCCACTATTGACTGAATCTTCTGCTTCGGCGAATAGAGGCAGTAGTAGATCTGGCGGGTACAATTTTTCAAAATTGCGCCATGATGTATGTAGATCCAATGATACCATGCTATCAGCAGCTTTGTCTAGTGATGTTGGAAATCCAACGTGACAAGAAACTGCCGGCTCGGAGACTTCTTAACAGAACTGTCGACACAGATTATCCCATCCTTTAATATAGAAGTCAGCGACAAAATCCTTGAAAACCAACTCATTTCACCGTTTGAAAAGGCTGGCAACTGCTGAAAAATAGTCTTTTGACTGTGTAATATACAAAACCATACACTTTTTTGGATTTCCTCCACTGATGGGTAGCCGTTTTTCTTTGGTTTTATTTTTTTGGAAGCCCCCAGGTCCCCGGTGAATCTTCTAATAGCTGCAGTGACACAAAGCAGCATTATTTGACAGCAGAGACAACGAATTCTTCTCCATAACGACTCCAAGTCTTCTTGACCTCTAGCTCTTCTTCGTTAATTGCAAAACCTGCGTTCCCCTCCCGTGGCTACTCTGATTCCGGCCCAATCAAGAAAGATGGTCCACAGAACCAACCTGAATTTGCAGTAATGTCATTTGTAACCGTATCCCGCGTTGTGTCATCAGCTAAATTTTCTTTTGCAGACACTCATCTTCACATTCCTATGTACTACTTGAAGCAACCTAGGATCTTTAGCTCTGAACCAACACAGTACACTTTTGAATCTGTCCACAGAATTGTGCTGTGCATTGGGATATTTAGCGTCTTCTTGACATAATCAGCCAATCTTGCTTTAACTAACGCAGCCTACTTAATAAGCCTATGTTAATAAGGATCACTCTAGCTTTTCCAATGGTGATATTTACTATACATTGGATGCGTTTCCAACTTTTGTTCTCAAAAACGTCACGGTGGAATACGCCTGTTGACTTGGGCCACAGAAAACATGCAGTTGGTTTTTTGCGCTTTGTTATAATGAAAGGCATCTTTGCTATCCAACAGAAGATCTCCACGTCTCCCGGAGTAGTATTTTTTCGGATTATTAAACCCAAATGCAGCAACTCGTGTTTCGTTGGTCTTTTCTTCCAGTACAGTCGGAAGACACTTTCTAGCTTATCTTCATTTCGGGTTCAAATCTAGACTTACTACTTTCAACACATATTCTTCGTTACAGAGCCATCCTCAGATTTCAAATCTAGCACGGCGATGAATTTCGCACATTTTATTATCTTCTTGATGAATTCTTCGGGTGTTCTGCAGCTGTTTAGGTAATCATCAACGTAGTGGCGATTGATGATAGCGTCGACTGCTTCCAAATGCTCTTCTTGAAACTCTATGGCGTTCTGACTTTTCACCCACTGGCCCTGAAACGGTGAATTTACTGCCCAAAAATCATGACGTCCATTATTTAGACATGCGGTATCTATCTTTCCCCTCCACATTCTCGTTGAACTGCGACTTAAATTTTTCCGTGAATTTCAAGGTTATAATGTTTCTTACGACTTTTCGATCCCCTGATAGTAACTTTGTTCTCCGTTTTATAGTTTTCAACGATATTGATCAATTTTTCTGATTTCATATAATAATTCTACATATTTATTCGTTTTTCGCGATCAACTATACTTGAATATTCCGTTGATCTTCAATTCTTCTTATAAAGGGTGGTCCAAATTAAACGCTGAATTTAAATTTTAAATATAACGACTTTTGAATTGATTTTATGATTAAAGTACACAATTCTCGATTACATATGGCTTTGGCTGCACATCTCGGTTCCTTTTACAAAATATTCAAATGTATTTCGCACATACCCTGACCAATATCATCTATAACACGTTAGGTTTCGTTCTAGAGATCGTTAAGTTTTCAAGATTTCTGACGTAGACCTTATATTTCAAATGACCTCACAAAAAGCAGTAGCACGCTTTAAATCACAAGATTTTGCTGGCCAGTTAATAACTGGGTTATTATGTAATTGTAACGGTCGCCATTTCCATCTTAAAAGAAGCATGGGCTATTATGTCGCCTACCCAAATTCACACCACACAGAGATTAGATGAGAGTGCATTTGCTTTTCATTTCAAGGTGATGAACCTTTACATTTTGTAAATGTTATTTAAAAAGATTTTGTTTCGTTTAGCTTAACGCGCCATTTTTTGGTCCATTGTATTACTTCATCTAGGCTCTGTTGTAAGAATTTGCTTTTCATGAGTTACGCGAAGATTCTTCCAAACCCCAAAACACGACAGCTTTATTTGTTTACAAATCCATCGAGTTGAAAATGCTTCTCATCGTTAAAGATGATTTTTCAACAAAACTGAAAATCCACTTCATGATGCTCTAAAAAAAAATTTGCGATTCGGCCATGGCGAGAATGCTCAGTAAAGCTTAATCTCTTGCGCCAGTTGAATTTTGAACTCGCGAAGATCCAGGTCAATATTTACTGAAGGGAGCTTCTCTTAAGCGACCGCGAATATGCCCACCGTCTCCGCCTCCAACCCCCGCCAGGGTGCTCTCCTGCCTGAAATTATCCCATCGATCATCTTGTGGGAGAAAGAGACCCGACCTGCATCTCGCAAGGTCAATCATGAGCGCAAAATTGGTTTTATCGAGGCCAAAAATGTAGCGGATGGAATTACCATCCATACCGCTGCATCCTCTGATTATCGCCCCTAAACTTGCTTCCTGGAGGAAATAAATATATAGTACCAGTGATGCGCGGCGTTCTCAAGAACGTCCTCGAAGAAGAACAGAAGCAGGAGCTCCTTGATCGAGGCTTCCCTATTCTCTTGCTGAGGCATATGAGGAAGGGTCCAAGAGACTGCTCATGTTCCTGGAGCTTGAGCAATCCAACAAGAGCAAGTTTATCTTCCAGTCAAACAAGAGGAAGGTCGTGAGCCAGCACTGCTATCGCGCTGTGTAAGGATACACCACTCCGGAGTCTGCAAGAAGTTTCGGGATTAGCCCACCACCTATGCTAACTGTTAGGACTCGCAGCCAGCCACCTTCCTGGCATGTTCTGCCTTCTCCAAGCTAGCGCTCCGACCGACGGCGGCGAGAGGAGATACTCCGACTCCCAGCGACCTCTATCAGCTCCGCGACGCCTGCAGCCCAAGCACGAAAGCTGGGCTACAATCGTTAGATGGTTCCAGAATGTAGACCCCATCGCATTTCTAGAATCGTTTTAGAGCATCCTGGCGGCTGGACTTTGTAGAGGTAGTTGCAGGCCTGATGATCTGCAGCAACATAATCAAAGCCATCCTAATTAGGACTGCTTCAATATATCGATATTAACTAAGCTTCCACCACTCCGAAAGCGCCTGAGAGGCACCACACTTCCAACGCCAAGGCTTCCCAGAAAATAAAGGTTATGAGTTTAGCCCCAAGTACCTTATAATCCAAGGAACTACTACTAGGAACGCCAGTACTAGACGGTACTCATTTAGGCCTCATCGGCAGCTTTCCGCGAAAACACTGTTGAGAACAGCTCGACCTCTATCTATGATTAGAGCTGCCCTTGCGTACCAGTCCGAAGAATACTGGATCAGTGCTTGTTTCAAGCCCGAAAGTAGATTTCCTTCGTGGAGACAGTAGACGCTTGATCCCGACACACTGTGCGAGCTGCTTTCAAGTTCTAAGGTCTCAAAATTTGTTTTCTCAACTGTGAGAGTATGCAGAAAGATGAGGTTGATTTTAAAAGAAACGGGAAATATTTCTGAATTTATAATATAGATGGCAACGCCATAAAATGTACACAAATCGAATTACCGCCATTGCAGTGAGTGTTGTTTTGTATACTTGTAATGGCGACGTTTAGTAATCAAGAACAACGTCTAATCATCCGTTTTCTCCTTCACATTGAAATTTATCGCCAATTGAGCGAGACATGCGGTAAATGTTAAAAATATGCGAAGCAGCCTCGGTCAGGAATCAACCGAACCGAAACCATGATTGCGCAAGTGGAGTAAGTTGATATAGAAGACCGTGGATTAGGTGTGCGTGATATCGCCTCTAAACGTGGCATTTCCGTAGGATCTGTCGAGTCCATTTTACATGATGACCTAAAAATGCGGAATGTTTCTTTAAGGTGGGTTCCACAAATGCTGATCGACGAACACAGGGCTGCGGGGGTGGTCTTAAGACAATTTGTGACCATGAAAAACACTCTTGCAGCCACTCATTTTTCAATCGAGCCGCTGTTGCGCCAGTGATTTTCAAGTGGACAAAACACATTCCTAAAGAAGTGTTTTTAGCAGCCATGAAATCATAGCGACGACGTCTAGACGAAGATTACTTTGAGAAGTATCAGAAGTTTCGACTTTCTTGGGCAAGTACTTTTTCAGAAAAAAAATGGAGGCCTTGGAACTTGAACGCGCCTCGTAGGAGCTTTATATATATACGGCAGAAGCTCTTCTTGCGTGGAAATTTTACTCAGGAGCGTTAAAGTACTGTGCATTGATATTGTATTTGTATTACTGTCATCTTAACGTACCAAGGGGAAACCCTCATTGTTAACAAATGACTCGCAAACATGTGGACCGTTACATTGCTGCTTTTACCCTCCGCCGCTTCTCCTCCGTTCGGGACTATCTATTTAAAACACCATCCGTCCCGTACCTCTCTCTTCCCCCCACAGTTTAAATCTGACATTTAATACGGGGCACCCTTTATAAGCCAAGTAACCTCTTCCTAACCCATCTCAATTTTGATATCACGACAATTGGATTTTGCGTCGCTGCTTTCATTAACAGAATTATGGCTTGAGACGCTTTACATGAGAATCAAAGGCGGCTAATTTATCTAAGTGATGGATAATTTCAAAAATATGTTGTACAACATAGATAACATCATTTTATCTGCGCGAAACGGTTATTTTTACGAATAACAGATAAATTCTAATTTTACTCCAGATATGATTACAGTTCTGAGTCAAATTTAATGTATTGCAATAAATTGTCTATTTATAAACCTTAATTCTAGTAGATAATGATAATGGCAATGCGAACATGCGAACTAAGAGGTTAATGCTCTTATATGTTCGCCCTTGTCGTTGCGCACCAATGCTGATGCAGGGCTATGTGGCAAGCACCGCACCTTAGACGACCGTCGTTATAGCCCCTTTTGAATATCTTTCAAACAACTTTTTAGCAGCTTTTTGATTGTCCCATCAAAAAATATTTATTTTAAATTCAAAAAAAGGTTCCGCGTTCTTTCAATATTATACTCGGAAGAAAAGCTTCAGCTATCAAGATAATTTTGTGAGCTCCTAGGAAGGTGATAGCCTAATAGAGCAAGGCCTGGAAAAATGGTAAATGTGACATTTTCTTTCAACCAAAACTGCATGCTTTTTGTGTAAGGTTTTCCTCAAACAGTATGAGGAAGCGAATGAACTATTCACTACTGCCCTGGTTTCAAAGTAACGGTCGTTCAGATAGGACTTTAGTAAACTGAAGACTTGGTAAGGATAACGTGTCGACTTCGACCACTTTTTTCAGAGCATCTTCCTGGTCTCATAGTGTATTCTGCTGGAGGTATCCGGATTGGAGCTACTTGCTAGAGATTGAAGTTGGTTCTTTTAGTATCACTACCACCCTGTGACCTGTTCTGTGTCATAACTTTCCTACATTCCACGTACATCACGTGGAATGGTTTTAATCTGTCGATGAACACGGCGATCCCACGTTCTCGTGTGCTTCTCTCGAAGGTTTTATCAGATCTGGAAATTACTCTTTGTATTGGTTGTTGGAGTGGTCTCTTTGGTCTATCTCTTCGGATAAAAACGTAGTCAATCATTGAAGACGAACATTGGTCTGTTGCCATTGATTGTGGTACTTGTGGACATGCCGACACAGAATTTATACGAAGTTAGCTGGCTCCTCTTCTGTGGTACTTTCCGGGAAAACGTAGTAGTTCTCCATATAGTATTTCTGTTACTGACGCTTGAAGATCATTCTTCTACGTTACATGGATTCCGAGCATCATCGTTAGTAGCACTTCAATGCACAGAGAGTTAGCATGACTGGCTTCAGTTGCCAATGAAACGTCTCGTCCATCCCATTGGTTTTTGGGTGTTAAGCCATGGTGTGCCATTCGAACTGTTTTTCCTGGTTGGTTGTAACTCGCAGCGGTGTACTGAATCTGCCAATATAATTGATGTAGGCGATCTCTTGGTCTTCTGGCAAACGTGACAAGTGATCGGCACATGTCAAGCAATATTTGTAACCTTTGGAGATCAGCATGACCACGATATCGATGTACACGTGCTCGAATCTTTATAATGATGGTAAAAACGTTCCTGGTGTGGTTGACATGTGCCTGGTTACCTTCACTTGTTGGCATTCCCTTTTAATTGACGGCTAAACATAACGTTGCGTCACATGTTTGACTGGGTGGACGAGCGGATGAATCAAACTTTGCTCTTCGTGACAAATGTCGGGCTGCAGATGTAGATACATCAAATGCCAATGACACGTTTTTCCCGGGAACTTGTAAAATATTTATCTGTAGTAACGGTGTCTCCTCAGCTTGAAACGCTTTACTTTGGCTTGATATCCTCTATCCGAAGAGAGTATCAATAACGACTTTTTGTTTTTCCGGATACATGGCGTACTTCTACCATACGGCGAAAATATTTTACTGCCTTGTATATAGCTAATAATTGTTCAATTAGGCAGTGCTTAACTTCCTGAAAAAGAAGACAGAAGGCTTGCAGTGACGTTGACCTGCGCAGAGGTCGAATGTCGTTGATAACCCAAAAACATAATAGATGACTGCCCGAAAAAGCGTTTGGCTGGGTTGATCACCACAGCGTACTCTTGCAACAGCTGGAAGAGCATTTCGAAGTGTTGGAGGTATCCCCCGAGTGAGAACGGTGATACCAAACTATTGTCTTCAAAAACCCCATCAATAAATCTTTGGAATATTTCAGAAGGAAACCCAAACAATCCAAAGGGCATAATTGTCTTGAAAATGTCTTCTTCGGCGCCAGAAGTTCAATGGAACTCTTCCACCAGATCGATGGTGGAGAAGATGTTTTTTCCAGCCAGAATCTGAGCGAAGTTCTGCATGTGCCGGACTGGGCCAAGTTCGCTTCTTGTGTTAAGTTCGCGGTAATCACCGCAAGGTCTCCATTTGCCTTTATGCTTCGGCACCGTGTGAAGCGGATACGGGTAGCAGTTTTGCGATAGCTTAAATGTCGTTGCATTCCTTCCTGGCCATATGGAGCTTACCTGGGGCTAATCGTTGCGGTTTGCTTGGGATTGGAAGACCCAACGCCATCTTGATGTAGCGTTTCGTCTGGTGCTTGAACGTCTCGCCCTGTGATTTCAGGAAATCTAGTCAGGAGCTCGTGAAAAGTGCTGAAGCCCACGATGACTTTCACGCTAGGGATTTTTCCGTTAGTTGGTTTTCTCTACCACAAGAATTGTAAGCTCATCGGTTTTTCATATCTCCATGTGAAGTCTCGATGGAGCCCCAAGTTTAGATTGAGCAATACAGTACCGTATATCGCAATTTGTGTTTCGTTTGCCACGGAAAATTCATATGTGGTCTTTGCTCGCAAAGGCAGTTACAAAGAGGAGGCTGGATGATCATGGACAAGGTCGTTGACCGCCATTAACAACTGCCCGTTGTGTTTTCGGCTTGTTGAAACTGCAAGGCTGGGTACACTTTCTTGTCTTGCTGCCATATCCGTTGTAGTACCAGAAAATAAACACACCGACGATTGGATGACTATGAATGCTGAAGGGAACAAGATTTTACCCGGAAGGGATTTTATCGTGATCTATGCTTCGACATCTGTTGCCATAGTATGGTGGAGATTTCTTTAGTTAGTACCTGCGCGAATTGCTGAAACTGCGCCGCCACGTGGTCGTCCGTTGTCAAACTAGTTGGTAGGGTTGACACCATAGCTTTGGGACAAAAGGAAAAACATCAGTAGTTCGAGATTGATAAAAAAAATAAAGAAACTGAATGGATTAAAAATAATGAGGCAGGAAACACAAGTACTTGTTGCAAAATTAAAAGGGTAGAAGAAGCAAAAATAACATAGAGCTCAAAAAATAAAAATAAAAATAAAGAAAGGAATGCACATTGATAACATAGTAAATATTAAGGGGGCACTAACTGAAATTTTTTTTCCCTACCCTCTTTTCTATTTGTCTCTATTCTCTATAAATCCTTCTTTTGCCCTTTCAATTTTCTCTTTTATATTTCTAAATTTAGAACTATTAGTATGTCTTTCTCTTTTTTTATCCTTTTGCTCATTATTACTTTTATGTTAATTCTTTTAACATTTTATATAACTAAATTACAATTTTTTTAATCCTCCATAGTTGTTTAGCCTTAAAGTAATTGAGCTTTTTCTTCAATTTCAGATAGAAAAAACATCAAAGAACATGCTCCCCATCACTTCAAGATCAAAGGCGATAGTGTTTTTCTGATTTCTGGAACGGCTTCAGATTGTGATGGACTTTCCTTTGTGTCATCCTTTACAACAACGATGTGTAAATAAGTTCTTTTATTTTAATGAACAACAGAACAAGAAACGAAAAACCACATTAAAAACATAAAAACAGATACCACGCCAAAATTATGGCAAACCATGAAATGAAAAGTATGAGATGGATGAAGTTGCAAGCGTCTCTTATAAATGGATAAAAAAAATGGATAAAATTTTCTTTAAAAATGGTTCAACTCGGAATTAAATATACAACCAGCTGTGTTTGGAGCTGCTAAAAATAGCCAAGGCATTCTTAGCGATGATTCATGATTATGAGTAAGACGCAGCACAGTTAAAAGTAGCTCAAAACAGTGGACTGGCATTCTGGAATAAAGTAGACGCAAAACCGCCTGCCCTAGTTAGTCAGGACGTAACACTAAAGTTTCACATACTAAACACATTATGTGGTCTTTCTAATCTTGGTAAACTGGTGTGCATCTTGAAAGTTCTTTACACGCTCTCGCTCTTCCGAGATCTTCGCCGAGATTACGGCTTTAAGATTTGTGGAGGCATTGGTCCAACGCCTTAAGATGAAAGATACTTGGGAAGACTTTCTGCGTCTCTACCGGGCCGTCTTGAATTGCAAGTGTACCAAGTGTTCGACTGTATCTTTTTAGCGCGTGCTAAGAAGGGGAGCATTCAATTCATCAAAAAATTTCGTGATATCACTCTTTTGGAACATTAAAGACAATTTTTTATTGATTATTTAGAAAAATAATTCTTCTTTAAGACATACCAAAGAAATGGTTAAGAAGGTTCTTTTTGCCCAGGTGTCTAGGTTTGTCTAAAATTGGCCTAAATAAAGAGATTATCGAAGCTCTTATTCATTCAGTTTTACTATGAACACCTCACCCAGAACTAAGAAGAGCAATATGAAATAAAACATATAGCAGTAACACAAAATTCTATTAAAAAGAATGTAAGAGTTTTTTTTCGCAACTGTAAATTACTGATTCCCAACCACTGCTGTGCTTTTATCGTTATTTGGTGTAAATCTTCTAGAACCTCTTCGAAGTATTTTGGGGGACATTCACACAGATATGTAATAGAGTGTGTCTTACTTCGACAGAAGTTGCATTCAAAAGAGTTGGCCCAGAGTATATCCAGATAAGCCCGATGAAGCTTTTATTTTTCGTATCTCCGGTTTCCCATTCTCTCAGCCACTCATTTTCAATAGTTGAATTGGTAAGGTTCTATTAGTCCGAAGTTGCGTTCAATAAGGAGGTCTTGGTCAGTGAGTATTTTTTCATACTGTAATTTAACTTCAAAATGGGGAGCTACTGTCTGAAGGTAAGTTTTATGTTGCCAATTATTGCACGTATGGATGTCTACTAGACCTGGATGGTTGATGTTCAGACACATGGGAACAATACCCTGCAATATAGCCAGTGTCGACTTTCGCAGCAAATTGGGATTTGCGCCTTGTGGAGATTCTGTGAGTTGTATGTGTTGTTTCCAGTCTTGGTTTCAGCTGAGATGTTCTGTATGTGGTTTTTAAAGGCAAGTGTTTTATTCAGAGTAATTCTCAAGTATTTTAACATTTATTGTCTTAGAATACAACGTTTAAGTTATATTTAGCTGAAGAGTTGTTCAGATGGAATGAGTCTCTACTAGACCAAAGACGTAGATACGGGGAGAGAGTCTTTTTGTTGGTTTCTGAAATTGTTAGTTTCCTTCCCTTGGACTTGGAAAAATAATAGTAATTTTTTACAAGGCCCCAAATTTTCTAACTTATGCAGGAGACCTTCTTTCCGGGCTGTATCAAAGCTAGCACTCAGATCTATGAACACGGCACAGCTTTTGAAATCCGCTTTCAGTCTAAGTGGTCGTAGCAATTTCTGTCGAGCTCTTTTAGAATTTGATACTAGACTAGAATCAGCAAAGTTTTTTGAAGATTTTTACCTGATTTTGGTATGGTTATGACTTTGCTCTTTTCAGATATGGATGACAGTTTATCTGTTCGTGTAGAAGTTTAATAGCTTTTTGACCCATATTTTCCCGAACTTTGGGTAGATGTTGTTTAAGCCTGCTACCTTTCTGCACTTTACTGCTTTTGTGAAATGTTACTCCCTGTGATATAGGCAAGCCTTGGTAATGGCTACGTCTTATTTTGAAAAATCTTTGTCCGATTTATTCCTTAAGTTGTTCAAGTATTTTAGGTTTTGAATGTAACTTTTCTGTTCGCAATGGACGAGTTATTAATAGTTTTAGCGGTTGCCTTTAAGCTTTAGAAGAATATTCCATTTTCATTTTGCTGATCTAGCTTCATTCGGAAAGTCTAGAAATTTGTGCTGTGTTTACTCCTGATAAAGTTGCTTACAGTCTTTATTCTAACAAGGAGCGTAGGTTTTGCTGACTTTTCTGGGCACATGCGTAATTTGTGACTTCGATTCGATTGAGCTTTGAAACTTTCCCAGTTTGGTTTTCAAAAGTTTTATCTTGACAGAGATTTTGACTTGATGGTATAAATGGTGGTGACAACAGTGGTGATGATTGGTCTTTACTGCGAATTGAACCACTTCGGTATGGCCGGAATTTTCGGTAGTAATGAATGTTACACATGGGTTATATTATATTTTCTATCTGGCTAAGCAAAAAAATGGTTTCTGTTTGGCGTCATATATGAGCTGGAAGTTGTTGATGTCTATCCATTTATAGTGTCTCAAGTAACGTCGTTTTTGGCGCATTCTTATTGTTGATAGTGGCAAGATATTTGTACAAATTATACCAATAGGCTTATACATGTTGACAATTTTAAGGTCACGTATCTTAAAAACAAGTAAGAGATACTCTATATTGATAGAGGAGCAGACTATGGAGAGGTTGTTGTCAACATATATTACAAGGTGGTTTAAATATGACCGGGACTGCGAAATATTTACTTGTACATGTCAGTCTTCAACATACTTCCCTTTGGAGTCAACACATTTTTTCCAACGTTCTGGAAGCATCCTGATGCCATTTACAAAAAGGCTTTTGGCTGGCGAGGTATTCATTCCTGAACAGTCTGGATGACGGGATCGTTGTCCGGAAACCGCATGCCTCGCAAGTCTGATTTGAGCCTTGCGAACAGGTAGAAATCACTTGGTGCCAAATCGGGACTAGACGGCGGATATGGCAGAAGATTCCATTTAATTTTCGGAGGGTTTACATTGTTATTTTGGCCGTATGGGGGCGTGCATTGTATTAAAGAAAGCTACCGTCTTTCTACCCGTCTTCCGCTTGGATAGGATCTTTTCCTTCCAGGAGGTCTTTAAACTACTGTAGGAGACGACTGGCAGCTTGTAGGCGCACCATTTTGTTCAGGTCCGACAAAGTGTCCAAATTGTTGTTGCCCAATTGCATTCATCTTGCAATAGTGCAGGTAGTTTTTCACAACGTCTTCTACCGTACCAATACTGATGTTCCTTGATAGCGCTGCGCCTGTTTTCACGAATGAGCGCCATTTGGCTCGGTGACGGATGTTCGCGGCCGACAATCATGCGGTTTATTCTCCACGCGCTTTCTGTCATCTCTAAAGCACTTACTCATCCCCATTTTGTTGTTGGAATCTATGGTTTTCTCCAACCTTTTGTTCGTTCATCACTTTAGCAACTCCCAAGTAGGCTAAACAGGTTCTAACCCGAGCAGGAGTTGTGGCTCCATTCCCTCAAGAGCGCACAGCTACTGAGCAGTACGACTTGTTTACACACAAATCAGTCCCTGTCATATTTGAACCACTGGCTGCAGTTTAGTATCGGGACTTCTGGAACGAGAGGCGCGACCTATATGGTGATGACCCTTGACCTCTCAGGTGTCGATATATGTAACTCATAAGTGGCGCCCCCTATCACCATATAGGTGGCGCCTCTCGTTCCAGAAGTCCCGATACTAAAGTTGAGCCGAACCACTTTGTACAATGCAGAGGTGGTGTTGATTGAATAGACGCTAAGAGATTGTAACGTAAAATGAAGTCTCCCATTGGTATCTAATAGTCGCTTGATGTATGAGTTTCCTGCAGTGTGAATATATCGACGTTGCTCTCTGTAAGTTTGCTTAGAACTTAACATGTACCTTAACTTGTGTTTTTAATATTGACTTAGCATACACAGATATGCGGTGCGACAGTCAGGTAGTCTTTAGAAGAACAGTTTTGAAAATGGGACTCCATAACAGCAGGGCAGGTGTGCGTGTCAGGAGATCGAAATATGAAGGTTGACATTCTAATTGTTCAGGACTTTACTGTTCACCAACGTGTAGTATTATCCTTTTTCCCTACTAAAGCTGTAAACAACTTTTATGAGCAACTTAAAAGAAGTCCTTCGGGGAGTGACTCAAGAAGTGTGGAGTACGTAAATTATCATGGATATTGTAGTAAAGGAGAAAACTGGAAACAGAATAATTTTAAATTTATTGTCATTTTAAAAACTTTTCCACCTCTTGCAGTTATACAGTTTATCACAGAAATATTGTAGGATACGAGTTCTTCTTTTTCTTCTCGAGATATTGAAAGAGTAATTTTTTTCATGAAATTTTG
Source organism: Sinelater perroti (assembly GCA_036346155.1). Lineage (NCBI taxonomy): Eukaryota > Metazoa > Arthropoda > Insecta > Coleoptera > Elateridae > Sinelater > Sinelater perroti. The sequence goes on from JARFIY010000324.1 coordinate 4,649,610, forward strand.
TTACATTTTCTGTGCCTGGTTCAGTTTTGTTTTAATATAGACTATTTTTGTTACTTCTCAGTATCAACGTAAACACAAAGAGACAAATTACCTTAAAAACTAAATAATGTCAAAGTTAATTGACTGGAAGTATTGAGAGGTAATTATCTCTTAGAAAAAGAACAGTAAAGCAAGCATCTACGTTTTAATTTATTTCATAAAGGAATTTAAGACTAAAATAGAAAAACCAAATTCTCAGTCGTAGCAGTTTACGTAAGCAGCTCGTTGAGTGTAGACGTGTTATTGGTCGCGTTCCGTTTTTGTGACGTCACGAGAATTTTCCAGCGGGTACTGGCCGATGAGAGATTCGTGTCAAATGGCCAAATTGTGTGTAACCCGTCAGGTGGCGGCTACCCCAGGCAGCAGTTCGTGGGAACGGGACTATCTGTATCCCATACTTAAGTCGCCGAGTTCGTGCCTGAAAAAAATTCTTGGCGCTTTAACCGTTTGAACACTACAAATGCGACAGCCAACACTGGGAAAATTCAGTAACCTATACTTTTGAGCTTTTTTCTCTCTCCAGGTGGGAAAACAGGCGCAACTAAGAAACTTGCTATACTGAACTGGAACTCTTCTTATAATCGGGGAAAAAATTTACCCAAAGTTAACTGAACCTATCGATGTAGCATATTTCTAAGCCGGAAGAACATTTCGTCTAGCTTTAATCTATTGAACGCTACAAATGTGATGGCAACCACTAAGGGGTTCTAATAGTCAACCCTTCTGGACCTTTTTATTTATGTGGAAAATGGGCATTAGGATTGACTAATAATTTTAATAATAACCTTAATGCAAGAATCTCTGTTTCCGTCATATACTGTTAAACAGTGCTTGGATTGGAAAGTGTCTTGCAAGAACCTTCATCACAATCAGTCGAGTCGATTAGCATGAGTTTTGGAAGCTTTTTCTATAGTAAGAGAAAATATTTACTAAGTGCTTATCCGTGTCTCATCTTTGACAGTTCAATGAGTTCAAATTTGAAAGAATTTCTTGTTTATCTTCAATCTCTTAAATACTATAAACGTAACGTCCTTCACTGAGAAACTTCAGTAGCCCATTCTATTTCCTTTTCCAAGTGGGTCACTTGTGTTGGGGTTAGTTAATAAGTTGACGAGTAACTTCAATGACACTTCTAACGCAATCATCAGATATGCTATTAAAAGTCTTATTATAAGTGTTTTTGGTATCCATCTTATCCTGTCGAATAGTTAGTTGGACTGCAAAGTACCTCGTGAGAAGCTTCATTAAGATCAAACGTGTCAATTAGCATAAACTTTAGATCCTTTTATTCGAAGTTAATTAAAACCATCTGTATCCCATATTTGAAAGTCGCCGTATTTAAATCTGACGAAATTTCTTATTTGACCCTAAGCGTTTGGGTGCTACAAATGTGTAGTCCACACTTTAGAGATTTTTTTCCCTTATCAGATGGGAGGACTCGCATTGTAGTTAGCTTTAATAACTACCTCGGAGAACTTTTATAAGCAATCGGGGAACTTTTATAATTTCATCCGTTTTCGCGATATTCTATTTAACTGGTGAATGAATTAGAAAGTGTCTGATCAAAATCAGACACGCCGATTAGTATGAGCCTTGTCTGTTTTCCCCGTAGTCGGGAGTAAAATTAATCGAAGTTAACTCAACCTAACTGTATCCCACATTTGAAAGTCACCAAATTCTAATCTAAAAGAATTTCTTGTCTACTTAGACTTTTTAGACACTGCAGATATAATGGCCATCACTAAAGGGCTCCAAAAGCCAACCCTTTTGGACTTTTTCTCCCTTCTGTGCGAAAAAATGCGCGTTGGGGTTGATTAATAAGTTGGTAAGCAACTTGAAATAACACTAACGCAATCATCAGATGGTGAACAAGTGCATGGGAGGTTTTGGCTCTTTTCTCCATAGTCGAGGATAAACTTAACTAAATCTTTCCGTGTCCTACGTTTGAAAGTCGCCGAATTGAAACCTGAAAAAATTTCTTGTCTGTATTTAACGTTTTGGATGCTAGAAACGTGATAACCATCACTGAGCGATTCCAATAGTTCACTATTTTGAATTTTTTCTCCTTCCAGGTGGGAGGACGTTTGTTGAAGGTGACTAATAAGCTGATAAGCAACTTTAGTAGTAGCCCTAATGCAACCATCAGATGGTAAATCTGTGGTTGGATTTGCATAAATTTTGCCCGTTTTTCCATAGTCGAAGAAACTTTTTGACCTTTCGGATGCTAGAAATGTGACAGCCATCGCGGAGTGACTCCAATAGACCACGCTTTTGAATTTTTTCCATAGTCGAGCAAGAGATTGACCAAAACTAAATGTTTCTTTATTTGAAAAGTCGTGGGGTTCAAATATGATGAAATTTCTTGTTTATCTTTAACATTTTGGACGCTCCCATTGTGGAAAACTGAAAAACTGCAATAGATCACCATTAGAAACTTTTTTCTTTTTTTCAAGTGGAAATACATGAGTAAGGGTTGGCTAATTAGTTGATAAGCAACTTAAATAATAATCCTAACGCAGATATACGATTGACAGCCATTTTATAAGTTTTTCTCTCTCTATCACATTGAAACGTGTCTCATTAAAACCTTTATCAAGATCAGGAGCTTCGATTGAACCTTTTTCCCAGAGTCGAAGAGATAATTTACCTGAAGTTGACTGAACCTATCCGTGTCCCACATTTGAAAGCACCTAAGTCTAAATTTGAAAACATTCCTTATCCGTTATTAATCGTTTGGACCGAGCAACTTCATTGATTACTCTTGTGAACTACCTCCCCCTCCACCAGCCCCCATACTACTACAAAAAAGAAAGGAATAATTACACACAATTGAATAAAGTGACATAAGAAAAGATATACAAGAATAAATTTAATAAAATAAAAACCATCTAACGACAAAAAAAACTACAAAAAAGCTATCATAAATAAGTTGATTACAATATAATATAAATATAAAAGGTAAACAAGTTATTAAACCAAGAAAAGCAACGTAAAAATCAAATATTTTTTAATTTGAAGAAAAGATAATGAAGATAAAATAAGTTAAAGAGAAACATGTTAAGAACCGCTGTGCCCTTGTTTATTTACCATGCTAATGTCAACACAGGTGTGCAAGAAATGCGTGTAACCTTTTAAAGTAGGCGTAAATGTAGCAATAAAGTTTTATTACAAGAATCGACACAAATACAACCAGGAAACGAAGTATAAGCTTGATTACCGGCGCTAGGTTGAAGGTATTTTTCATTGGAGCGGAAATATAACCTCAAACCTTGAAGATGATGTCCGACGACTCCGAGAACGACGGCGTTTACGTGGAAAACAACTACGAGAACGACATTTATTACAAGAAGTACAAGCTGCTGCTCGAGCGGTGCGAGGCCATCCAGAAGCACAACGAGCAGCTGGTGTACAAGTGCGTGAGCTCGCGCAGGTCGCTGTACTCGCATGTGCTCACGGCTCCGGTTTGCAGGATACAGCAGACGAAGAAGGTGGTCAACAGCCGCTACGAGACGGTGAAGGCGCTGAAGAAGCGGCTCAAGGAGTACGGGGAGGACTGGACGGTGATCCCGAAGGAGGAAATCGAGGAGGAGGTTGAGAGTACGAAGCACTCCACCATGAAGATGGGTCTGAAGATAAAGGAGGAGAAGCTGGATGATGGCTGTGAGTATTATTTAGTACCTTGACAAACTTAAAAAATTATTTTATAGAAATGGTTGTAGTACAAACTACAAACTTGAGGTGGCGACGATTCTGATGTAAATTTGTGCAGTGTGTCCCATTTTTTTTATCTTAATTTCCGATCCTTCTAGCTCCTTTTGCGTCTCTTTGGTGCTACACGTTTTGCAACATCTACAATACATTTGAGTAGAAAGTAAACAAACACAGCTGATATGAAATGTGGCGTGGCTGGGCTCTGAGTGTACGTTTGGTTGCCTATCTTCAGGATCGTTTTGCATATCTTTCTTTTGTTATCATTCGTAAACAAATTGTTCCATATTCTCACCTTGCAAAAATTTGAGGACAGACGGGTGAAAACTTGTCAGCCAAGAAACGCCAAAAATACCTTTTTATAGGCAACTCCTCGTATTCTAATAGAAGACAATCGGGCAGGCAGCTGGAATATCATACATAGAATTTATTGAAATATAGAAAAAAATTAAAAAATAAATAAACTGGCTGACATTAAGAAAATTTGGCAGACTTTTTTTTCAATATGCCTGATAGTTTTCAGATGCAATTTGAAACTGGTAATCTTGTTCAGAATTTCTAAATAACTGAAGACTTTGCGATTATAAAGACCAAACATGCCTGGCTATGGTGACATACACAACAAACAAAAACAAATTAGCTGAAGCAGGAAAGTGGCAAACCCAGTTTAAGTCATGGGGTGAATTGTAAAAAAGGGCACAATGTAATGGGAGTGGTAACACGCAGGAAGATTTAAACTTGCAACATGGAAAATGTGACTAGACATCATAGCTTTACAAGAAGTAAGATGATCAAATGGCATAAAAGCAAAATGTGGTTTTACACTATATTACAGTGACAGGGAAAAGAATGGTAATAAAGGAACAGGCTATATTGTTACCAAGAGGTCAAGATATGCAGTTGTAACATGCAGTACAATTAATGACTACATCAAGATAAAACAAAAAATCGTTCCAGAACACAATAACCAAATGAAGATCAACAAGACTGCAGAGAAGCATTCTACAAAAACTTGCAAATTGCATTTGATATTGCATATAATGATGATATGAAGATAATAATTAGAAATCTTAATGGAGGAAGAGGAAAAGAACACTTTAATTTGGAAGTAGCAGGAAACAGACTATATAAAAAAAATAAATGAAGACAGATGTAAGTTGAACCAATCAATATATTAATACAAAAAATGACCATGAACAAACCAAAACAAGATATTGAAACGCAACGATAATAAAAAATACAATTGAAAAAACGCAGAAACAGAAAGAAGAAACAATTGATATGATGAAAGTAAAAAAATAAAGCAAGATATGAGAACATAAGCAGCAAAGAAAGGATGTATTAAAAAGACAGAAAATGGAAACATTGAACAAATAATTAAAAAATCTAAGATGCAATTAATAAAAACAGAAAAACATAGATAATAAAATATAAATAGTAAATAAAGTAGATTATATGTATATGGAATATTTGAAGTCAGATCTATTAAATTACAAACAAAATTAAAAATTTACAAAGCAGCGATAAATAGAATAGTTGGTATAAAGTCTTTTTTTTTTAATATGAAAATTATTAATTTAAATCTTTTAAAGGCGAGAAAAGAAAGAAATAGAAAATCAATTGTGTTGTATAATATACATCCGTCCATCTATAGGGTGTGGCAAAACTCCCTCCTTGATTCTAAAGGAAAGTTATGAAGGGTAGGGTGGGGTGGGGGAATGATTTCATTAGACGTAGGTAGTTAGGAAGTTTTGCCCTTACACACACAACAATGACTGTTGTGGCCATATAACACATAAAGGGCGCACTATCAACTTATACATTGAGCAACAGTTAAGGTTATTGTGGATAAGAAACTTTGGAAGTACTGGTTGAGTAGTGAGAAGATGAGGAAGATCTAAGAGTTTTTCTTCCTGGATTCTTATCCATACAAAATAGTTGGCAAATACGTGGAATTATTTTGGACAGCATTCCACATGACCCAATTGCTTTCATTATTGAAAATTATTTGTCCTTACTTTTGGGGGGGTCAATATGTTACTGTCATTTTTAATGGGGATGTAGAAATGATTAAACAATTTTTTGCACCAAATCATAATCTACTAACTGGAAAACGTTTGGTTCCAACAGGATGATTCCTGGGCGTTTAATTTCTCAACGTGGTGACGTCGTTTGGAAAGTCTGCTAACCACATCTCGCCTTATAAGGATATCAAGGTTGAGGTTTACAAACATTGCCCTAGGCCCTTCAAGCCCTGCAAAATGCAATGTCATGAAATCGGACTTATTCCTCAACACTTATTTGAAAGAGTAATGAAGAATATGACTTTAACGGCCATCTAATGATACATTAAAGTATTTAGAATAAGATGGTTAGGTCATGTTCAACGGAAAGAATAATGAAAAGACGCGAAGAAGACTACAAGAACTAAAAGGAAGCTGAAGAATAGATGACCACAAAAAGATATCCAAGCAATGTATGTAATCAATTAGAGACAGGAAATTTTGAAGTCTTGTGGATCAGGTAGGATTATGAGCTGTGGAAAAAACAAGATTATAAAAGTTTCTAGTGTCTTAGATGAATTTGAAAAACTCCCCCATAATCAGTGTGATTACTAATTACTAGTCTTACTCTTGGAAGAGCTCCAAACAGATGTTTTCTCCTAAGAGCTCTGTCAATATACACTTAAAGATCTCATTTTAATCTTTATCAGATTGACGAAAATTCGTCGTTATCTACCTTTGTAGCCTACCGTCTGTTCCGAAATTGTCTAGCTATGCCTAAACTTTTTCATATACAGAGAAAAGCTCTTTTGTGGAAGAGCAAGAATAAAAAATCAATAGAACGCCCGTGAACGCGCATTTTTAAGATCGCAACCTCTTGTTGGTAGCCAAATTTGGGGGTCTAAGATTATATCTTCCAGAATTCCTGTTCCCAGTATAAGGATCTTCAGACTTGTTAAATGATAAGGACCACCTTCCAATTTCATACTGCGAGGAAGCAAGTAAGGCATGGTATATTTTAAATCCTTTTACTCCATTGGGCTGCATTTTATTTGAAAGATTTGTGAATTTCATATCGGCATCTAAGGTATGCAAATCAATGAAAATGACCGACCAACAGAATCTACCTTGTTCCCAATGCATTAGAAGATACTCGCATCATCAAGACCTCAATGATTTAATTTGTTGTGTATTTAGGCTATGATGACAAAAGTATTGTAATTTTAGTCCTCTGATTTAGCAGATCGTTAGGGCGAAAAAATCTTAAATAGATGAGTGGGACAAAAAATTCATTATGTAGAACAAACCCAGTAAATGAAACGTTAAAGAATAGACCTAGACCTTGATAACGCACTACCAAAAAGTGAAGAAGAAGATCAAAAACGAGAGGAAAGTAGGAAAGCTAAAGTAGTGTAATATAAATCTTTGATGAGCTGATAACTTGAGATTCAGAAATTTCCCTAAAACTAGCAAATAAAAAAAATATGGAATGACATAAATTAGGCATGATCGGTGAGAAAATTGAAATCACTGGAGAAACCAAGGAAGGATAGATATTCTCAAATAAGAAAAATATTTTAGAATAAATAAATGTTACTCATTGAAATAAAAAAGGGGATAGGGCAGGGCGGGGGGATATGTATATATATTCTAATGCTAGTTGCGCCATGCCATTGAATTTCCAACGAAATTATTTGATGCGAGTAGTGGTTGTCTTTAGAGATCAGCAATCAATCAATTGAGACCACAAATGCTTTTGCTGCCCAACTACACAGACCTAAAGTTTCAAAAACTGAAGATTTAAGAGTGCCATGTTTTCTTTTTTTTTGGTGACTCCTGCAAACCTGGTGGGAAGGTAGCTGATGGGTGGTGTGTTTATACAAATGTTGATCTTTAGAACGTGGTACCAATGCAATTTCACTAGGTTTTCTTCCATTGTCACGAAAGTGTTCTGAAGGTTCCAAGGATTTAATTAAGGTGATACTAGGAACTGTTGAATAGGCTGGTTCAGTTTATGTGGTTTTTCATCTACAATGGCGTAACAAATACAAGTGTGGTTTTGAATATTTTGCTTCCTAGACGCAAGTCTAAAAAAGAGATCCATGTTTTTGGGAGAATTCCTTGTACTGAAAACCAAATTTTTGATACCAAAGAACCAAAAATCGTATTTTACTCTCCATTACAGAAAAGTTCATTTCTTGGCATACCCTACCGATATTAATTAAATACCAATGTTGCAGAACATCAGCATTTGGAAGAGTTATAACTCCATAGATTGGGGACCTGAGCTCAGTTGAGGGAGAAGGCAATTGTTGTACTTTGTCTGGGGTCTACAAAGCTTTGAGACTGCATAAGCCTTTTTTCTACATTTTCAATTAGGCTTAACATAGGAAGTATATTTTGGAACAATAGTTTTCTTTGAATTATTTTCTACACTTTCCTCGAAAATATGAGTCCTTCAAATTTTTGAGTCACAAGAATATCCACGTGACACTAGAATATAGAGCATAAGATTTCATAATTTCTTGTACCTTAGTTTGTTAGTCAATATTCCATGTAAAACTGTTCCCATAACTGAGGCCATATTCCCCCTTTATAAGATTAAGCTTAGTCTTTGAAGAGGAAAGGAATCTAGAGAACTAGCTTCGACTATTCTCTATTGAAAAAATCTTCCAGCACATCAAACCTAATAATTGCTGATGCACTGATTAAGTTGTTTACGAGGTTGTGTGGTAGTTGCAAAATTTGTGCTCCCAACAATGAGGTGAACCACAATACTAAAGTTCTTTACGTGACATTGACTTCAGAGAAAGCTGGTTTATCTCAAAAAAACATTAACTGTTATCTATACCACTGAAACAGGAAGGGATACAAAGTGGGACCACTTGCTCCTTATCCTAGATAGCACTAAATCTTTTTCTATGAAGGTGGAGGCGTTGGAATAGCTAATTAAAAAAAAGTCATTTCTGTTTGCTGTTTGATTCTAGTGGTACAGATGGTATTCTTCTTACAGAAAAGCTAATCATGAGCCTTATTTGGTGGGTGGTGGATTTGAACTCAAAATTTTTTACTTAAAAGTGATCTTATTGGACTTGCTATGTTAAGCAATCAAATCAAAGAGCAGTATAAATAGAAAAATTAAGATACTGAGAACAATATTGAAAGACAAAACGTTTGTTTCATCAGTTTCTTTGTAGATGCCGACGAAAAACCAGAGAAACCGAAGACCAAAAAGACGCCAAAGCGAAAAGGAGCAAAATCAGAAAAGGATCCTAAGGCTCCGAAGCGGCCGTCAAACCCCTTCTTCCAGTTCTGCCAAGAGCAACGCCAGATTCTGCAGGAGCAGCTCAGTTCGGAGCTGAAACCCGGAGAAGCGGAGCCGACCAAACAGGAGCTGACCAGGCAGCTCGCTATTAAGTGGAAATCGTTGTCTGTACCTGACAAGAAGGTAAGATTATATGTCTATCTTACTTTAAATCTGAAATCATATTAGATTATTTGAAGGGGATGGTATGAGATAAAAATAATTAAAAATTTTATATACATATATGGGGTCACTTAGCTTTCAAAACGCCCCTAGTTATAGAAAAAAAAGAGATATGGGGGTCTGATAAGTCACTTGGTTTTATAAAGTAGATAGCAGAAGAAACCTAGGTAGACGAAAAGTCTCATGGTTAAAAAATTTGAGACAGTGGTATGGACAATCCAAAGGACAGATTTTCAGAGCTACAGTTGACAAGGTCAAAATCGCAAATATGATAGCCAATGATCAATAACGGTCAAGGCACTTGAAGAAGAAAATACTTTATTTCTCAACATAGTCCCTTCTAAGTTCAACTTATCCTGACATCTTGTGTGGATTTTCTTTCAAACACTCATTTACGCTCTGAATTACCTCTTCCTTGACCTAAATTTTTATTTAGTCAGGAACAGATGGTGCTCTGAGGGAGTTAAATTGGCGAATAAGGTGGTTGCAGAAGAATTTAAATCTGTTTTGCTCAATTACATGGTTTAAATGCGTCAACACAGTGAAATGACACATTTTTGACCATTCCACAATCTTCAAAAGTGCAAAGTGCCACCTAGTGTTCGCCAATAATGATTTACTTCTTCTCAAGGTAATAAATCAAGAGAATATCTTTCATATCCCAAAAAACTGACATCATTGCCTTTTCAACAGATGATATATATGCTGTTATCATCTTATGCAGTCCATCGTTTAGAATGCTATTTCGTTTCTTGTGTATAATGGTGACTTCAGCTATCTTCCATGGTTAAAAACGCTGCAAAAATTCGTTTGATTCTTTTCAAACATTTACAGTTAGCTGTTTGCATATGAACTGGCTTTTATTTGGGAGATGTGAGCAGATCCGGCACTTGCCTTGCACACTTTTTCCTGCATAAATTCTACTAGTTAAAATGTCACGATCTCTGCTAACTGACACACTTTCACTCGTCTTTTAGACAAAATCATATCATAGACCGTTGATGTTTTCTAACTTGACAGCTGTTTTCAGATCTTCGCATTTGTTTAATGTAAAGTCAAATCACTCAAAATCTCTTCAGGCTTCCTTTGATGTTTTCTCCCTTAAAAAAATTGAATCATGCCGTCACTCAAAATGCTCTTGTTCAAACTACCAAGCAATGAATTAGTCAGAGTATTCAACTAAAGAAAGAAAGTTTATAATCACTTTTAGTTATCATGATCCTTACTAGTATATATACACCAAGTTACTTATCAACCCACCCTGTATATGAGTTTTATTAAAACCGTAATGAATTTCTTATATTTTAGGTTTACGTGGATATGTATGAAAGATCAAAAGAGAATATGCAGTGGAAATGTCAGAGTATAAGGAATTCAACATGAAAAAGTAGCGACATCATTACAAAACCGTGATAAGGACTGATATTAGCTATAAAAACAAATCAATAGTGGTAGTGTATTTATTTAAAACAAAAATATAAACATTTGTTACGTAAGATGTAAACAATAGATAAAAGTATAGAAAAATTACCCCCTGAACGAATCCTTCTCCTTGCGAATGTTTGCCATTGTTGCAATGGCCTCTCCACAGCCGGCATGCTTCTGCACGCTAGGTGTATCCACCCTCATGAACGGGTTGATCAGTTTTTCTTCGGCGATGGTTGAAGGCACCTATTATGTGAACTTAGATGTGCGTTAGTTTGCTAAAAATTACTTACAGTAGGCAGGCCCCGGTGCCTCTGGTCGACCGCCCATTTCAGCTTCTCAATCACCTCGCGATTATCCTTCTCCACTTGCTGGGCAAATTTTAAATTCTGAACCGTATATTCGTGCCCGCAAAACACCTGTGTATGGTCAGGCAAGCTGCCCAGCTTCTCGATGAGGGCGCTGTACATCTGCTCGGCTGTGCCCTCAAAAAAGCGGCCACAGCCACCAATGAACAACGTGTCGCCTACGCAAACATTCTTAGCGAATTAAATTTTTCACTCTGGCTATGATACCTGTAAACACAGCAGGAGGTTGACCTTCAGAAGTCAGGTAGTAACAAATATGGCCGTTAGTGTGACAGGGCGTGAACAAGCATTCCACATTAATGTCGCCGATTGTGAACTTGTCACCTTGCTTGACTTTGTTCGTCAAAGCTCCGATGCGCGGGTCTCCACCGAACACCTGCAGGCAATTCTTCGACTTCTTAACCAGCTCTTCATTACCACCGGCATGATCCCTGTTGAGAAACTAAATCATAAAGCTGTAATTGTTGATCATGTCATGTACCAATGATGGTGCGTTGTTAGAACTTTAGTGAGGTTAACGCCTTCTTCGTTGACAGCTTCCAGCACCGTTTCTGGCGACACTGGGTCGACTAATAGCCGCTTGCTTGGTCTTCTCATCGATAATCTGTTAATTTACGGTGATATTACGTAGTGTATAACGCAGCGTTACACTTACAAGGTACATGTAGTTGTCTGACAACGCTGGGAGTACGCGAATCTTCATCTTCTCTAGACTGATCGTGGATTGGCAGCTGTGGGTTCCTCTGAAGCCGTTCTGCCTGAACGCGCTCACTGCAATACCAGGGAAAACGTTCAGATACGAGAGGTGCAACAGTCTGCCCCAAACATTCCCCAGCATAGTTCGGCTCGATGACAGGCGCACGCTTCGACTAATTTTAGCACCGGCGCGACCTAACCTAACATCTCACCTCTGCAATAGGCGGCCGTGAGTCCCTGCACCACAGAGTTCGGCAGGTAGTTGATTACAGCTTTGAGCATCTCATAAGGCGGGGGTCATGCTGCGATAAGGCGCGAGCTGGCGATGAGGAACTGAAATACATTTGAGGTGAGCGAGTGCTGTCAATAGCTGAGGCCTTGACTTTCAAATAGTCAGCGCTGCCAAAACGTGGTAATGATTTAAAATGTAAAATACAGTATCTCAAAATGTTGTGGGATTTTCCCATGCTCTTAATAAGTGAAATTTGATCTGAAAATGTAAAGCAATTTTTAAATACTAGCTAAGAAAGTAATACGATTTTTTCCTACATTTATTAACCCATGAGATTTTGAACTTTTACATCGCAATTATTTATAGACCAAGGGTCTACTCATGAGAACGTTCTACAGTTTGGATATTCGTTCTTACATTAGTCTCTACATATTTAGAAACTTTCCTCTTTAGGAGTATAACTATGTGAGTGTTGTCTTTACCAGGTGTGTCCCTAGGATAATTGATAGAGTAACGATTAAAAAAATCTAAATAAACTTAAAAAAGTACCGATTAGCAGTAATAATAATCTTTAGGACGAAACCCCTAACTAATAAGCAAAAACTTACATCATAACCACTATAAATGATGAAATGATCATTCATCATATTAAATTGGTGTATGTGAGAGTATGGGAGTCTGGACCGCATGAATGCCACTATAGATACATTCCAATTCTTAAATTATTGCGTGGGACAATCAGATGGAAGGATGATAGGAAGCTAATCTCACGGAATTTGGCACATGAATGTATAGACGTCTTCCACCTGATCAAAGGGCTGTTGGTATGGTAACTTTCTTTCTTCCCCCACATTCATAGGATCAAAAAAAGATAAACAAATTGGTGCACGTTTCAAAGAGAACTTGGAAACAAGCACTACAGATCAAGAGATGGTACTTTCACCACCTGATATAGTATCAGGGAGTGGGTTTTCTTGCCAGATTTGAAACTGAAGTAGCAGACAGTTCTAAGTTAGAGCTGTAGCTCAAACGATTCTTCAGGATCCAGAGGAAGATCTGGAAGGCCTAGAAGATGAAGGTGGGTAAAAGACCAAAGAAGATCCTCAGCGAAAAATCAACGGAGTAGAAAAGAAGAAAAAGGAAGAAGAAGAAAAGTAGGAGAGGGCGAGGGTACAAAAAGACCCAAGTTAGACACTTCTATCCAATTCTTTCCAGCAACAACAGCATTATAAGAAAACTAGGAGCCAAAAGCTGACTGGATCTTACATTAAAGCTGTAGAAGGTTTGAGTGTAGCGATAATTGACAAACATTGAAAAAAAAACAATTAAAAACACATTATTAGAGGCGTTTACAAAACTCTTTCTTTTAAGAGCTTACTGCAGTTTGAAAATAAGGTATATGGAAGCAATTTTCAATAGATCTGCCTGTGTCGATAGTAAATAACTCAATAGATCTTTGGAAAGAGACAGATTTAACTATGATAAATAAACCAAAACCAAAAACATGTGAGAAAAAGGCTTAAAGATGGAAAATTAGCGACTGCTAAACTACGAGACTGAAAAGGTGGAAAAAAAGGATTTGGCCTACTTAGTAGATGGAGCTTCTTATAGATTCCTTGAAGGGCTAAGTTCAAGCTTTATTAAAGGCTTTGTTGGTGATTTTCAAACCGTTTTAGAGTGGTCAGGGCAAGAAAAATAAAGGCAGTACAAGTGAACCTCCACCACAGGCAGCTGTAGATTGGGAATTCTATAAAAAAGATCTGGGTCATAATAGTGAGAGAGAGTTAAGAATAACTGCTCTTCAGTTGTGAGGGCGTCCAATAGGAAGGTTTGCTGGAGAGCGATGAACTCACAAGCATGTGGTGAAACGTAAGGCTATTTAAATAGGACAAAAGCTTCAGGAAACTAGGAGGAATGCAAAAGATTCTTAACAAATTACTGGGCAGAGTTTTGAAGAGTACAATGGAAGAGACACTGTGAGGATATAGAAAGGCTTCAGAGTGCTTAATAAGCTCTATCACAGATTTACCTTTTGGCTGACAAAATTTAGGTCCTGATGTATTTAGATAGAGAGAAGCAAAAGCAGACTAGTAAATTTTTAGGAAAGTGGTGACTTTATTTAAGGTCAAATAGGCAGTGAACATTTGCGCCGTTTAAATTATGGGTATGGGTTGAACCTTCAACTTAGAAAAATTATTTATTTAGAATATGTGTCTATATCAACCAATGGTAAGTCTACTGTCAAGCAAAAAAACTACGAACCTATCGGTCTTACATCACTTATAGTTAAGGCGATGGAAAAACGGCTTGACAAGTACATCAAATAGGAGACATTGGTTAACTTGTATGCTTATATGACGCTACATCATCTTCTTTTAGTTACTTATTTTGACATTTAAGAGGGTCTTGACAATATGTCCTTCAATTCCATCATCTTAGTTAATAGAAGGTTGAAGGGTGAAAATTACTTGCTGCAGTTGAATTTACTACATGTTAAAAAGAAGGGTGATGTATACATTTCTATTAAATGAGACACGGGCAGTCTTAGTAGCAGAGAGTTTTTATCTCTCCCATAGAATTGTTAGCAATGAAGGATTCTGATCTCTAGGCTACATCTTTGTAGAAGGAAATTCATTAACATAGTCAAGGGCTATGAATATAATAGTTATGTAGACTGACGTTAAAGGTTATAAGGTCAGCCCTCAATAGATCAGTATAATATCATAATACCAAGCAAAGTATTTGGGCGTTACTTTGGATTCCAAACTAAATCTAGAGTCAACATATAGATAAAATCATAAGAGAATTAGAAATTACTCTAGCAAAGGTTGGAAGAACTTGTGGTAAGTCATGGTACACTAGGTGTACAGACTAGTTCCGATATATTCAGTCCTGATATGGAAGCCTAAGGTTAAGCAGGAGACCACTAAACTAAAACTAAGCAAGTTTCGAAAACTTGCATGTCTTAGCATAATGGTAGCAATGAAGACAACGTCCACCATTGCAATAGAGTTCTTCTGCCTCTTTCTTTTTTATGTTGTAATTATCAAAAGAAACCAGAATAGGATTATTTAGATTACAACGTTCCCTGTAGGCTTAGATACAGAGTAAATAAGGTTGAAGGGTAGCATAGAGGGTACTATTATAGAAATGAGAACGGATCATATGACCCAAAATATCGTTATTGCTCACATTGAGATGAAGGATTCAAGCCGGATTTGTCCTCTGGCAGTCTGATCTAGTATACAGATGGTGCAGTCTTTGAAACAGGTACTGGATCAGGACTTTATGGTATAAGACCAAAAGAGAAGTTTGCCTTTCCTTTGGAAAAGTATGTGTATAGAAATAAATGTATCTATATTTTAATCTCTAAAAATTCTTTTAACTTCAAAAGGCGCATCTAGACTGGTTTTAGGAATGTTACAAAGAACTAAATAATATGGTAAATCAGAACAAGGTGAAACTGCTTTGGGTTCTGAGTTATTGTAGAATTTAAGGTAACTGCTAAGGCAGCGATCAGCTGACGATCATTACAGACTAAAACTTCTGGGGTTCCAAGAAGCATCATTCATCTGCAGATTGGAGATTGAGTTCATGCTTGGCATTAGTAGGCCAGGGCATAATCATAGCAAGGAGTTTATAAATATACTCAGTAAGAAGAGAACAGCAGTAAGTTACCATGTCCCTAACGACACAAGATAGTTAAAGAACACCTATGGAACATTAAGAAATTTAAAGTGACAAACCGCAGACTTTTCAGTAGCGTGGCCAGTTGGTTAAAAAAAGACAGCACATATACCGGCAGTCATGTGTTGATCCAAAGGATTTTATTTTAGATCCATTGAGAAAACTGTGCCTTTTAATATATAAAACGAAGATTAGATTGGGTGCGACTACTTATCAGAGCCAAAATGCTTTTAGAGGCAGACAGCAAAACTTGAAGAAATAACATTACAATTATTACTGGTCTAATAATAGTGATGAGGCTTTAGCCTCTATAACATTCTATAAGGGAGTATATCCTGTGAAATAGAAGATCAAGGCTTTCATGTATTTACTCCCTTTGCCCAGTTATCATACATCATTTCTAATCGATCCGAACGATTTTGTCATACACCCATTGAGGGACCTGTACCTTTTAATATAGAAAACGAAGATTATATTGGGTGTGAGTACTTATCAGGGCCAATATACTTTTAGAGGCAGACAGACAAAACTTGAAGGAAATAACGTTACAATTATTACTGGTCTAATAATAGTGATGAGGCTTTAACCTCTATACGACTCTATAAGGCAGTATAGCCTGCGAAATGGAAGATCAAGGCTTTCATGTGTTTACTCTCTCTGTCTAGTTATTGTCCTTTTTATAATAAACGCATGCCACTCGATTATTTGTAATAACTGAATAGATTACTGGTCAGGTACCTGGAACCCAGGATCAAATATAGGTTTATCCTTATCGCAACCTAGCACTTTAAGTGGTCAATTCAAAACCAGCTACGAATATTGGAATGTTTTGTTTGATAATAGCATTGTTATCTTTAGAACTTGTAAAATCTTAATTCTACAAGAACTCTCAATAAAACTTATGACTCTAAGTTAAAAATGGATTTCAAACATGTAAAAAGAACCTGAGACTGTTTTTTTTCCTTATACGCCATTTTGGATAGATACAAATAATGTGAGGAAGGCTGTTATTTACAAAGGTGTGACATGGAGAGGTTTAGTCGCTTTCCACACATTCTTTTGTTTTAGACTAGGGTGTGCCACATTCAGACCAGATACCGCTGTGTGTGTAATTTACGTTAATTTAAAAAATAAAATGTTTTTTCATGACTTACTCAGTATAAGATGCCCATGTTACGATCGCGTTTAGACCATCAAAAGAATATGTGCACGACTAACAGCCAAACAAATTTTCCATTCGAGTTACAGCAGACGTTGTTTATAAACCGATTTCCGCGTGTTTTGTGATAAGTTAAGAATTTTATCGCACCATAATTCACCGACGTTTATGGGGTCATCTCGCTAGGGCGCACTGTCTCGGGGGCAATAATTTTCAGCTGTCTATCTTATCAGTTAGACTTCTAACTGTACTTCAATCAAGCGAATCCGAGTAAATAAACGATTAATGTGAAGGTGTCAGCATTTCCGATTGTTGTATTTGTAGGCTTTTAAAGTTGAAAATTAGAAGCTTCTCGCTAATGCTTACGCCTTTTTGGTTGGTTAAACGGAATTGAGAAAAAATGATTGCCAAATTTGTTGATCAGAACCAGGAAATTTTGCATTAGAATTTTCAAAAAGGGGGAGGATCAAAAGGATTCATAGTTTGGGGTTTCTCATCCAGAGTTGGTATAATCAATTACAAATGAAAATGAATGTTTAATTAAGTTTGCCTTTGAGATCACCACACCACTCCCCCCCCTATTCCATACAGGAGACTACTGAAAGTAAAATTAATTTTTGACATATCATTAAAAGTGCATTCATTTTAAACAATAGGTAATAATACAGTGGTGTTTGTTATATCAGAGATATTGTGCCATAATTAGGCAGTAAAAAAAATAGAATATATGGAAGCAACCTTCCAGTTCACAAGCCATGTTCCTTAATGAATGCCCAAGCTATGATAATAAAGTGCGAACTAACGAATGAAATAGTTTCAGTTTAATTTAAAAAATCAACAAATAGTGTATCATCATATAAATTTATTCCAAAAACATAACTTCAACAGACCTCGCAAGGTTAATAAATAACGCATTGTGGTCAACACAATTACACAACTACGACTAGCTAAATTGACTGGTTCCATATCATTAGAAAAATCCCCTGAAGAAGAACACCATGGGGTAGACCCATTTAGGAATGGTTCTCTCGGTATCGACAGGCAGCCCGAGCCTGTACAACCCCGCACACTCTTTGTGCAGCTCCTCACGCAATTCGGCATTCTCAGTCACGACAGCCAGCTGCGTCTCCAAATCACGCTTCACCGAGCGCTCCCCGAAGTTGGGTGAACCTATCAACGTGAGGCAGGGCGTTTCGTGACCTGCCGGGTAATACCTGTCAGACAACCCGTTTATTTACTGCAACTCTAGTACTCTCAAAAAATTACCATAATCCCTTCGCATGGTACGTCCAGCCTCTCCGCAGGTATTCCTGAAGCATCACGCGGTCACCTTGGCCCAAACTCTCCAGCTTCTTTTTAAATCTCTGTGCTATTAAGCTGTAAGCTGCCGGAATGCCTCCAGCCGGGAAAGATGCTCCTTGGAAGCCATTCGCCTTAAACAAAATTGTATTTATTATAATTGGACAAAAAACATAAAAAGATGCTCACGTCCGGATGTGCCATTAATAACCTACATTGTGCACTAGAATTATTAATTATAGTATCCATATACTGGGGGGTTAAATTGAAATAACCAGTCGCCATGCACAATCGTGTACCTAGAGGTGCATCTGCAATCAACCGAGTTGTAACTGCAGCATCTTGTTCAATTCCGAGCTGCCCCATCTGCACCAAAGGGAACACCCAAGTGTCTAAAAACAGCAGCATTATATTTGCTTGTAAAGAAATTTGATTAAATTTTACCAAATCCCTCCCTTTTGTGGTTATTCTGCTCATCTCTGGCGTCCAGTAAATAACTCTCAACCAAATCACCAGCCTTGTCGACAAATTCAATTTGTCCTCCCTCATACGGCAGCTGCGACCACCCATCGCTTAAATCCAAATTGTTGTTCTTGTCCATTCGCAAGCTGAATCTTTGAACCCTGCTGACCAGCCCGCAGTAAAAGTCGCTGAGCCCTTTGTCCTTCTATGGTAAAGTAGCGGTCCTGGCGGTTGGTGAAGTAATCGTTGGAGAGGTTGGCGCCGCTGATCACCAGCGTGTCATCAAAGATGTACAGCTTCATGTGCTGCAAGCCAAACAGCTCGTTCCAGCGGTGCGGCGCCAGCTGTTTTCTGAGGCCGCGCAGCACCGGGGTGTGGTATAAAGATACCTGGCAGTTCTGCTCGTTGCGCTCTAGCAGCGGCTGCAGCATGACCCGCGAGTTGTTTTTGAACCTGCTGCCGCGCGTGTAGTCCAGCAGGATGCTGACTTTCAAGTCCCCGCTCTCGAAGTGTTGGTTGGCCAGCAGTGTCTCCACCAACTTTTGCTCCAGCGAGCCGTTTCCCAGGTACAGGCTGACTAGCAAAATGCGGCGCTTCGCGCTAGCGCACTTCTCCACCAGTGTGTTGTAGAACTGCTGCGGTTCCGTCAGGATAGCGATGTTTTTGGCGTTAACAGGGAAGCACGGCGCGACGTTCGACAACCAGCTCAGGCGTACCGTCTCGCTTTTGGTGAAGGGGCACGGGTATAATACTGCATCGGGTTGGAAAGGCTGCAAGGCAGTCTCAATCACGCTGTTCAGCAGGCGGCGCAACATTTTTCTCGGCGAATGCGACACCTAGAAATATATTCATGCCCGATTTAACTTATTTAAGAGAAATACATTCAAAAATTTTAATTATTGGTAGAAATAAGCAGAGCAAATTTAATGTAAGGTTATGTTCTCATAATTCCTAAAAACTACATAAAATACGTTTGTAAGCCTCTACAAATTTGTAACGTCGATTATATTTACCATTTCTACTTTAAATGCAAAGATAAATTGCAGTTAAAATTGCAAGCCTCGTTTTCGTTTCATGTTTTAAAATTAGTTCGAATACGACTAGTAGCATCGCCGTACATTAAAACTACCGGAATTGGAACTACGGAATTTCAAAAATTATAGCTATTTATATGCATATTTAAGCCTTTATTATTTGTATTATCAAAAACATGGGGTCGGCGAAGGGTAAGCAATCCCAGAACTAACTTAAAAATTCGAAATCGAATATCTCGAAAATTATTCGAGATGGAAATTTTTTAATTTCGAATTCGAAATCAGCGTAAAATTTACTATAAGAATCCATTTTCAAATTTGAAAAAATCTCAAATTTTGTGACGGACCGACAGACAGACAGACATATAGAATTCAGTAACGAACTTTTTAAGTTCGTTAAAAAAACAATGTCGATCAAATTCGATGTAAATGTCAGCTACATATAAAAAACGGCTTTTGGTCCTTTACAGAACTTTAGCGATTTGTAAGTGGAAGTTATTTATTTTAAAATCTTCTATTAATAAGAATAGTAATTTTTAATTATATAGCCGATATTAAAATTGTATGTTAAATAATTTTCATTTAAACTTACTTGTACAAAGCGAGTGCTTACTGTTGGTTGATTAGCTTTGAACTGAGCGTTTTATCCGCGATAAAGAAGAAAACATGCAATAAATTCAAAAATACACCTAATAACACAAGGCAATGCTTCGATAACGTTTCACGTACCTAATTACTCACTCCATCGTCATAGGAGTAGGGCAACATTTTTATTTTAACAAATTCATGTTCTACTTGTTTTGTAAAACGGCGTAATAGGTATGGAATGATAAAGTTTCAATTATATTCATACAACTGTTAATTTTACCTGATAACCTTGTAGGGTAAGTAAAGTTTTATAAAGAACAAATACAAGGTACGCCAAAAAGTAATGAGATATTTTCTTGGTCCAAGCAGGGGGGGGGGGTCCTTCGAGCCTGACGTTTGATGGGAGATGTCAGGTAAACGATCCGACCCAGCTCATTCGCCTTTGAGCCTTTACAGAGTGGACAGATGCTTGGATAACGCGTCAAAATGTAGCGCAGTGTCGGTCAGTGGTACGTGGTAACATTTTGCGTTAAACTCGAAAAGTCTACGAGAAGGATATTTATCTAAAACGCAAGTGTATAGGTGGCAAAAAGCCTTCAGAGAAAGAAGACAGAGTCGATGATGAACATGAACTGCATCCAAATACATCCAATGGTGGGACGAACTAAGTTGCTGTATAATAAACCAATAACTAATAGAAAAGTCATAGAGCGTAGTGTTTAGACACAAACTTTGCATAAAGAAAGTTCTTGGTTCAAATGTTCGAAAAGGTCAGAAACTTTTTTCGCAGTTCCGTGATGAGATCACTCATAAGTTAGTTGAACTGACTATGGTCTGTTAGCCAGAATGCGCACCTTTGGTTTATTATTGATTTCGATTTTGATTTATTTTATATGTCTAAAGTAACTGTTCAATGAGTTCACCTTTCTCTACCGAAGAAAGAAAACCGACATATATAGAACTGGCACTTAAGAAATTCTAATTATGGAAACATATCTTTTGTTGCTTCAAACAATCCACAATTTTATGGATAATGCCGAGACCCTTTCCAGATCCATAAGTACTTCCAAAACCAGTATTCTACTGTAAGAGCGACCAAACTGCTCAGGTGGCATCTATAGGTCGCCCTTCATCTACGTCACTTTTTCAGTCTATAAGGTGGCTTTTTAAGTTTGGGAAATCCTGAGCAGGACATAAACATGGCAAGTTAACGGAAAAGTTCAGGGCTATTCACAGTACACAGACTGACCACAAAATATTTTGAATAATATAAAGTAAAAACCATTTACAATAAGAGTACATGCCATCTGTTATAAGTAGCTTTCTATGTATGGGAGAAATTCAGGAATTTTAAAAACAGTTTTTTATCTTTTTAAATTTTAAAGTCGAAAAAATAGTGTTCAAATCATTAATGTTGACTTAACTGGCAAGATTTAAGGTTCCTAACCCTACCCTTTTTGGGTTTTTGTCTTCGTCCGTGATTCTGATGGAGAACAGAATCGCTGAGCTGTTCTCAATTCTTCGCTTTTCGAACCTATCTTCTGGGAGGTTTGGTACCAGTTGTAGCCGTCTTGTCACCAAAGTTGGTCACTGTGAGCTGGACAGTATCACCATGTCATCTGCGTATTGGCCATGACTCGCGTTTCCTCTTTTTCCGATGATCTTGTGCCGTACCATGTTAAAGGCTTTAACCATGTCAAGGAAAATTACAAAGGTAGTTTTCTTTCAGTATAGACCCTAGCGATACGTTCCACCACCTCGAGGATCTGAAAAATGTGGACTAGCCGGAGCGGAGTCCAAACTGACTCTTCGGAATCAGTTGGCAGTCTTCGACAACTTCCTCAGTGCTTGTGGTGCTTGTAGTTTACTTACTCCACAATATCTCCCACAGTTGGTAGAAGACTAATCGACACGTAGTCTTAGAAGAAAATTCGTAATTTCCAGGCATGACGATGTCTAACATTTTTTAACAGCTAGAAAAGTGGCAGATGAGGAGGATAGTGTTAGCACTGATGATGACGTAGACAATTGTTTTTTTTTTGGGGGGGGAAGCCTCCTCGGTTTGGAATACTATTCGGGCTGAGTTGGTAAACTTCTTCCTATGTCGCTGACCCATAAAGCAGTTGACGTTCTCAAAGTTTCTCAAGGTTGATGTCGTCGTAGTTGAGCTCTCACTAGTGTTTTTGGATATTAGCGAGGTTTCAACCTTTTTTTTAAACAGTGTAGACAATGCCATGCTCTCCTTGAATGGGTGGTAGTGGAGAAGGTTGCATAGAGTATTATGTCTCCCACTTATTCTTCTAGGCGACGTCGTAATGTTTCGTGACGGCGGTCTTTTAATTCTAAAGGCTAAAGGTCTTTTTCATTTTTGATGCAGACAAGGTATGCGGTGAAGCGAATGGAGGTGGTGATGTGATATATAGTCTTTCCCAGTTCTTTCTCCTAGCGGATAATGGGGTCCCCTAGTCTGCTGCACAAGAGGAGCATTTAAGTCTCCTGTCAAGCTCGTTACGACGTCCTTCTTGAAGATGGCGTCTAGGTCTTAGGAAAGGAGGGCTCACTCATACTCACTCGGTGGAAAATAGCCTAATAACACCAACATGTCTGTTCGCCCTTTGCTGTTAGTAGTCCGTCCGTGCTGTAGCAGATATAATTTAGAAGTCAAACCCTAACTTTACTCTTGAAATGGGATTAAGGTAACGTCAGAATTATACTTGCAAACGAATTCCAGAAGTTGGGCTTCTTTGTCCTTCGGGCCGTCCGTATTCTAGAAGCAAGTCTTTTTGATTGTTCTTTACCTTTACGACCATCTAAGCTTTAAGGATTGGTTATACATTCTTTAAAGTTTCAAAATTGGGAGAATGTAAGTATCTTTCAATTTGCACTTTTGTAATTTGAAAATAATGATATGAGCCGTCTGTGCACCAAATTTTCTGTTGAGAACACTTCTGCAGATGACAAGAGTAAAAGAAAATTGCTGCTACATTGGGCAAATAATTTTTAATAATCCATACTGATGACAAATATATAAAGGGCATCTAAAGGCATAACTTTTTTGGCTTTATTGCCATACATAGATTCCCAAAGCTATGAAGCAGTAGACAGTAGTATTGATAAAAATAACCGCTGCCTAGATGCAAATAAACCGAACAGTGGATCGCTAAACACAGACCTGCCACTTAGTGAGTTTACCTGAAAACACTTCCAAGGTCATGTCTATTCAAAACACACATCAGGTGACTGAATAACACCCATTTCCTGTGTTTGAATGTCGCAGGTAAAACATTAAAAATCAGCCTTGGAACTTTTTTTACAGAATTGTACACGTAAAAACTTTTCTCGTCTGGTTTCACTAGGATCTGGAGCTGTTTAACTCTTCGCACTCTTCATCGATATTTTGTTTTCTTGTTTATTTAGTTCTTTATGATTTTTTTGTTATCTGAAGATCTTGCAGCATGATGGTGGTACCTCTCTCTGGCTCCAGGTATGAAACCAATTCTTTAGTTGATGCAGCTCCTCTTGTAATCGCTTTATGACCAGTTGAGGATTCAGGAACGCCACTAGCATGGCCACGTCGGGGACATACAAAACCGTCTTCGTGTCTTTAGCTGTTGATCTAGGTGAGTTGTTTGCAAAAAGTTTGAAATTTTTGAAGAGAGTTGCATGCATTACTGCAAAGAATATCGCTTCTATCAACTCTTTTTGTTAAAGCCTTACGTACATCTGCTCTGCGTGTATGTGCCAAAAAAGAAGGTGACGATTACAGCTCTCCACACTTTGGTCTTTTTCAACCAAATTTTTGATTGGTCAAAGAGTATTTGTAGTAAATGCTATTTTTTTACTAAGATTGTGTACTTTTTTACCGGCTACAGCATTATGTTTATTTGTTTGGTACAGTTTTCATATTTGTATAACTTTTGTGTTTTCTTCTTCTTCTTTAGCTTTCTTCAATCTATTTGCGGATGTAGGCCTTCCCTTGTTCCTTCCATCTTGTCCTATTCTAGATGATCCTTTTCCATGCGAGACTGGCCTGACGCTTCATATGGTATAACCATCGCATTTGTGGTCTTCTTCTTGCTCTTTTGCCTAATCATTGTCTCCAATCTCGTGCGTTACACCTGGTATCTGTTTGGCGGGTGTTGCGCCCTGCGAACTGCCACTTGAGCCTGACTATTCGCTCTTTCTCTTTGTCTCTCTCTCTCTCTCCCCTCTTCCTCTCTCTTTCTCCTCTTTATTACTCACATGCGCAATATCAAAATTAAACTATTATTCAGTACTGGATTTGTTAGGTTTGCTCATTTCATGTAATATCCATCCTACGGACGCATCACATGTTGTTCAGCTTTCAAACCACCCATATTTACGCTTATTCATCTATTCCCACATTCTTTTGTATGCAAGGGTACCAACTGAGCTAACATCCAGCATGCCGGCTGCACAGGACAGTACATTCAGTACCTACCATCGCCTTAGCTTCATAGAATTACTTCTACGCCCGAATCGTCCGGAGAAACACTTTCACGCCATAGAAGATCAACTAACCAATTATCTTTCCCTTCTTTGGGCTAATCCTGAAGATACTCCAGTTTTTACAAAGAGGCACTAACCTGATCAGCCGCTCTGCTCAAAGCATTTTATGCGTTGGTAGCCCACCAAGCCTTTTTACATTTGACCGACTTCTGGAACGCGGAGAGCCGGAAGGACAAGAACGACAAGCTTCTGGAAATTTCCTGCAAGTATAATTTGGACCCCATTCTAATCTACTGCAGCATGGGCCGCTTACTTGCAGCAAAGGGTGAAACAGCCATCTTTATCCAGTCTCGCCTAAAAGATTAGCCAGTACCGCTCTCGATTAGCAACCACTCGAAGACTACCACCGTCTAACTGTAGATAAGAGGTCATAGAGTCATTAAGTTAGTTTGACGTCGCAAGGATCTAAATGCCGAGCACCTCTCTTAAAACCCACGCCCATGCCAAGACGCTACGTGAATACATCCATCCCCATGAGTTAGTTCTAATATGACCTCTTAAACCCACTCACTATGATCTCTAGGATCGTCCAAAAGTGCTGTACGTTCCCATACAGTTTTTCTGTCTTTTTTCGATCCTTAGTCTTATCGCCAGCCTTTACCGTTTATCTGAGATGGATTCGCATCGTCTACTTTGATAAAGTCCATCCGTTTCACTACAAACTCTACTATAAGCTTCTAGACAACACGAACAACGATACCTGGAACCAGCAAGAACACAGCAGGCTTGCTGTTAAGATCAAGACTACAATTGTGGAACACCGGAACGCCGCCTTTATATCACCATTTACACTTCAAAAATAAAATTAAGACCTTCACTAACAGCCACCGGAACACCAGTTGAACCACAGCGACGACGACGTCGACCTTTTGACTACTTCCACCAGGTCAATTGCATAATGGATTGTCTTTGCCGACAGGAGTCTTTTGACCACTTAAATTCAGCATTAAGGAAAAAGTCTTCAACTCATCCGAGTGGCACCATATCTTGTCAAATAACTTACCCACGTTGAGAAAGTCTACATTGCCGTTTGGTGTAGTCTTTGGTAATGCGTTCCGCCACTAAAAAGTTGAAGAATGTGAATTGGCTAAAGCGGAATCTAAACTGACTTTTCGAAATCAGTTAGAGGAGGTCTTCGATAGCTGCACTTAGACGCTTGTGGATTACATACTCTAGAAGCTCTCTCATAGTTAATAGGGAACTGTTCGGCTAGTAGACTTGGTTCTTGACTTCCTAGGCTTAGGGAGCAGCATGATGACGTTCAACACTTTTGAAGGTTCGAAATGTGGCGGAAGCGGAGGATAGCGTTGACAATGGCGGTGAGGCAGACGATAGTTTTCTTCGGGGAGCCTGCAATGCTGAGTTTAAAATATCATCCGGATCAGATGGTCTTCGATACAATCCCGCTGCCAATCATCTAACTTGACCGATATTTCCTTTCCGTAATAAAGTTCCGAGTCAAGTTCAGTGGTATGGGATCACCCGAGAAGAAACCCCGAAACTCCGTTCCACAAAGATCCTTTCTGTGCCCGATGGTGGTCATATTGACGGCGTACAGCGTAAGGTAGGTCCAATAAAGAATCTGTTCGACGCTATGCGTCGTCTCTAATAGTACCTTGGCACTTTGATTGATCTGTTCAGGGCGTGATCCTGATGAATGTTTACTGAAAGACCTGGGAGTAAAAGCTTCTGTCTGTCTGTCTTCATGTGGTGCTCCCTGGAAATGCCAAGTAGCAGCTAAATTGTCAGTGTTGTATTCCGACGTATTCATGAAACACAATTAGACCCTGGAACATTAAAGTTTAGGTCAGGTTAGGTTATATTAGCTTATGTTAGGTTCCGTTTAGACAAGGTTATGTTAGTTTTTTGCCGTCTTTAATAATGTTATGTTAGTTTCAACGTTGGATGGTTGGGTTAGGTTTTCAGCAAAAATCTTTTCGTAAAATATTTTTTACAAACAACGTTATCGACCTTTTTTGTCAAGTCTGCCAAAAACAATGTTGCCTATGTCCATAGAAAACACATTAGCGGATATTTATAGTGTCTCCGTTGATTAATAAAGTTGGGAGGAGTGTCAATAAGTTGATACAAAAATTGACCGATTTTATCATTTCCGCTAAAGCGGAATCTTATTGCTTTCTCCATCTTGTTTTTAGATTTACTTACATCGAAGATACGGTGAAAAGTAGCAATGGACATCTGAATAAATTTCTAATTCATTTGATAACCCAAAAATTATACGCTAGCTCTAGGAATATAAATATAAATATAAAATTTCAGTTTTTGATTCTTTCAACAAAAATTAGAAGAATTAACCGCAAGGATATACAAAAAAGGATTATGTAATCGAGCTGGGGGTAAGCTGCTCAAAGATCCAATTTTTCTTTGAATCTTTTGGGCAGCAATAGCTTGTTCTTGGGGCGTCCAAAAATGTTTGGATCTTTTATTAGGAAGAAGTGAGGTACTCTTTTTTAATGCCATCGCTCCAGTAGTTTTCGTAAAGCTGCTGGAAATCTTTCTTTGAATGTAGCACGGCACCGCTTGTGGACAGCCGCCTGAAGCTCATTGTTTTGTAGGAGAATTTCTTACCATGCATCGCGTTTTTCATTGCGTCAAACAGAGCGCAAGACCCGAGAGCTTGCAGAGTGGCAATGGTGTAATAACTTGCGGCTGTCATGTTGAACCAATCCATTTTTCGTAGCGGCATTGCTTTAGCGACTTGTAGTACTGTTTAGCCACAAAGGGATGCAGCATTTCTTTTAACACCCCCCCCCCCTCCCAAAAAAACCAATAGTCATTTGTTGTGGTACAAAAAATCCCTATCGTGTCTTCTTGAGCTGCCATTCCATGTACTGGCGTTCCTTTTTCAAGCGTCTCTTAAGACACCAAAAAAGGTCTCTTCTTCTGTTTCTGATGAATAGTTAAATCTTTGTCATCTTCAAGTCCTCATTCAAGGTTCCGCAAGATAGATATATATGAATTCGCCAGTGCATCGAATGCGATCCGCCTGTTTGATGTCAAGTTGGAGAATGCGTGGCTTACGCGCTTTACGTTTCTCAGCACAATTTTTACCGCCTTTCAGTTTCAATATCCAGTTTTGCAGTTTGGTGCTGCGTTCCTGGATGTCTGAAAAGCCACGTCCTCCCTCTAAAGAAAACATGCTATTCATCCCTTCTCATAGTTTTCCGCTTTGCCCGGTACTGTACTTGCGGCGCTGAGCGTTCCAGCAACGCCATCTGGTAGGATTATGTCGCACTATCTTCACACGCGCCCTCCGCGCGCTGATTTCAACCTGCGAGAGTAAATGAACGCCTTAAATTTATCTGCTTGAATATACTAACATTTTGTTGTCGTCTTATCCAAATGTGCAATTGCAGGGACACCTGTAGTACTTATTGGGGCGGGTTTGTTAGGGCATTTATTGGTTCAGGAAAATACATGCGACAGGTCGTGTTTTCAAAGTTTATTATTCGCTAAGTTCTACACATCTTCGGCAGTTACTTAAAGTTCATTGGAAACGCAAAACAGATCATCTCGATAACAAAATGGAATACACTAAAGATAGTCTACGATTGCTCAGTTCTGCTTCTTTACAAGTTAGTGAAAATTCTACCTGAGTGGTGTAAAAAATACAGTTCTGTAGTGTGGTGTGAAAATATAGCTATGACAACGTCTCGACTTCTAGCGGTAGGTTGCTCTTCACTAATAGTATAAGGCCCTGTGTAATATATAATGTCAACTAGCACTCTCTTTGGTAGGCTTCACTGTTTTACTATTTCGTGTGACTAGCTTAACATATCACTCATACGTTTGAACGCCCTCGGAGTCGGCTGAAATTATCATCAGTGGGTCTGGGGAGGAGCGCGAGCGATGCAACCGAGTGCTTACAGCCCGATGCATCCCGGCAGGAGAATGTAAATGCATGGAGTCTAATACAAAACATAAATGCACGTTCTGTTTGACAATAATTTCCTAGCAGCAGCAGTCGTTCCGGGAGGAACGCGACGTTGCTGTGAACACTGCTGGAGCGATCCCTTCACTGTTGTGAGTATTGCCCTATATTGCGTTTTGATGCGAGAACGTGAAAGGATCGCCCTGCGTCAGTGCTATCAGTTATATTACATACACAAAAGTATACAAGTAGTGATGATAAGGTAATAATAAATAAACTATGACATTTATTCACTTCAGTCTTTGGTACGAACGTTAAATAAATATAAATAGTAATTAAATATGTACACTATTACTATATACACACAACCAATAATATACATATAGAAAAAAAGACGGATTTGTTCGTAACAAGGGGGCGTCCTCAACGACCCCTCCGCAACAACCTTTCGCTAACTTAAACGAAACCAAATAAATACTCAATATTTACATTCGATCTCTCTGTAAAGCAACAAGAGCAACAGGGGCTATACGCCGAACTTGTTGTAGATGTATTGGGTGTTGACGCCGTCGCCGACGTTCTGCACCGGGTCCACCGTCGGGTTCATCACGTTGAACAGGATGGCGAAGATGGTGCAGGCGGCGTAGACGCCCAGCGCGATCCACCACAGCAGCTGCTCGTGCAGCTTCTGCTCGAAGTTCTTCAGCACCAGCAGCCCTATCGTGAGGCCCGCCAGCGCGCCCGTCAGGTGGGCCACGTACGACACGGGCGGCCCCATAGTCTCCGCCGCGTATCTCGAGTATATTGCGTACCCGACGTCACACGACGCTGAAACAAGAAGGAAGTTAGCATCGCAGCGGAGCAGACAAGTCGGTCGATCGAGCTTCGAGGCCCCACGAAGGCCGACAACCATTTGGCAGCCTCGAAGACAAAATATCGTAAATTTGCACAACAGCACTGCAGGTATTTTGGTAGCGTTCTAAAAAAATCGGACGGCTTCCACCACTCACCTATCGCAAATATCCCGAACAGTCTTAGAATGCCGCACTGCATGTTGTTGTAGTTGAGCAGCACGTTCGCTAGGTGCGCCGCGAGCAGGGCGTAGACGCCCCCCGAGGCGCCGACGAGGTACACGTCGGTGTCGAAGACGGAGGTCCCCAGCGAGCCGGCCACGACGCCGGCCATGTAGATGAGCGCCACGCGCCCGGAGCCGTGGACCATCTCCAGAGGCAGGCCGACCAGGAGCTGAACTACGAGGTTGAAGCCCAGATGCAGCCACCTGGAAAGAGCCGCTTTTCAAAACTCCGAAGACTTGGGCTCACCTTGCGCAGCACATTAAAATTTGCATGCCGCATTTGCATCGTAACGATGGGAAGCGGATTAGGGTAAGGAGGTTCAAAACTGCATAGATAGTTACGCAACCCGCGTGTGGGAAGAAACTGCAGTATGTCACGGGATAATATAATGGGATAATTGTGAAGTTATGTGGGAAAAGCCTTGAGCTGGTCGGCGAATACACGAAAAACGGAAAACACATTCGTCTAAAGCTATTTTGGGAAGGAAAATCAATTTAATATTCAATACGCGTGTAGTAGGTTTTATAAAACAAAGTTTATATCCAATAATTCTCCTACAAAATTTTTTCCATCGTTGCGGCACGAACGTGCTGTCAAGAAATCGTTTTATTATACCTAAAAATTAAAAGGAAAGAGGAAAAAATCGAAGATAGAGGAAAAAAATTGGGCCTCATAATTTACTTGATTTAGAAGAGATCTATAAGCGTCAAGGAAGAGGACTCTCCGTTAAAAAAGTTGGAAATTGTAGACGTATGCACTTTGATCCCCTTCAACAATTTACTATAGCTACTAAATTAAAAAAAAATACCAAAAGAGGAAAATTTAAAAACATTTCTGTCATAGCGGCACGAACGTGACCGTGACCTTCAAATTGCGGATTTTGAATTGACGGAAGGTCTGGTCTACTAATAAATCAAATGAAGGCCTAACGCAGCTGGTCCATTCCCGGAAAATCATCACCGGTTGATTAGGCCTTGTGTCTTTTGCAAGAAACTCTCTCTTTCTCCAAGGGTAGCAGTTGCTACTTACTATTGGGCTATGCGTAACAACTGTCTTTCAATTCTAGCACACAAAAATAGTAGTAGGAGATGTAGCGTTTAATTCTGCGTCTAATAAATATAATGGTAGTTTGAATTTTCAGATATGTAATTAAAAGATATAAAAACAAGTAATAAAAGGATTAAATTGAGGGCGATTTTGGACTCTGACCAATGTCTGAATGTTAGGTCAACAGCAGATAAAGTGGATCTTCCAAAATCTATTAATAAATGCAGAAAGTTTGTTGTAAATTGGTCTTAAAATAAACAGAAAAGACATTTGAAAGAAACACTGCAGCTAACGGGAGTATAAATATAATGGTGAGTCTCAAAACACCCCGCGTGGAAGTCAGGCCTGCGAACTACGAGGTTAACGCTCTCATATGTGCGACAACCGCATTATTACTCTTTGGTCGAAATGAACTCAGGTACTAAACTATTTCTGGTGACTGAGTAGATTACCCGTTAGTATTACAAGAGAATAAAGCATTAATTAAATCTATTTAATTAAGGGCAAAACATTCAAGATATGGAAAGAGTAAAAATATCAAAGGTAGAAAAAAAGATAGCATAGAACTTGCAGTTATATGAAATTAAAAAAAGATAAGATCAAATGAAAAGCAATAGCCATAGATCCACAGACAAATAGAAAGAGAAATAAGAGGAAACAAGAAAAACAAAGAAGACGAAGTGGTGGAAACAAAAGTTTTTGATTATAACTAGCCACCCAGGTCACAAATATAAACAGGATAAATTAAAATAAATAAATAAAAGAAGACATAAACAAGTGTATTCTTTACTAATAATAAATACCATACAAATAACTTCAAGACTCGAAAAAACTTTTGGAATAAATACATGTAAAGATGAACGAGTACTAAAAAAATAGAATTTGAATATCAGCGCCATAAAAAAATAAAACGAACTATTAAAAAGACCACTAAAAAAATGATTAAGAAGAAATGAGCAAGAAGAAATATAGAATAAAGGAAACCAAAGAGAAAAATTTGAGAAAAAAGTATTTGAATACAAATTCACTTTTTTTATATAATTTAGTAATTTATCAACCTAAAAAACTCGAAACTTCATGTACGTGGTACATCCAGAAGGTAATGAGACTGATGTGCTTGGTCCAAATAAAAGGGCCGGTGGACGGTTGGTGGAGGATGTCAAGTAAACGGTCCAAAAGAATTCATTTGCCATTGGGCCTTTACATAGTAAGGTCAAAATGTAACTCAATGTAAATCAGCAATACGCGATAAAACGTTGCGTTAAATTCGAAAAATTCGCAACCGAGATGCTTGCTGTAATACATAAAGCTTAGGGAAAGAATGCTTTATCGAAAGCACAAATGTTTAGGTAGCACAAAGCGTCCAAAGCAGAAAGAGAGAATGTTGAGAATGAGCATCGCGCACTTTGGATACTTTGGCAAAGGTGGAAGCGGTTTTGGACTGACGTCTAAGTGTCAGATTGATAGCAGATGAGCTTTTGGACCACATGAGAAACGAGCCAGATTTTTTGGAAGAAGCGATAACTAGTGATTACACATGGGCTTTGAGTACAATTCGGAGATGAAGAGACGCTAGGTGTTATCCATGAGAAGTTCGCACCACCCGGATAGATGGTCAATGTTGCATTTAATGTGGAAGTAATTAAATGGCTAAAAAACAGCTGGATCCTTCACTATAACAATGCGCCGAACCATGCATTCTCTGCTAATAAGAAAGTTTTTGGCGAAAAAACCATGGAAACTCTGCTCCAACATTCCTATAGTTCGGACCTGACCCCACCCGATCTTTTTTTGAAGATCGAAAGGACACACATTATGGGACTGTTGAAATGTACAGGCTGCTGCAATGAGAGCTTTCAAAGCTATAATGTGTGGCAGAACCGTTGGCAATGATGTTTTGGTGTTCAAGGATGCCATTTTGAAGAACATAAAAATGATCTTCAAATACACAAGTTTTGTGGAATCAGTCTCATTACTTTCTGGACGTACCTTGCATATGGAACCAGTGAAAAGAATATAAAATAACAAAACCTCAGACTATTAAATGAATTTGATTTTTAGCAGAAGTTAATAAAACGCCCCCGTTTTTGAAAAAAAGAAGAAAATTCTGAAATTAAAAAAAAACAAAGTTGGACATATTGAAAAATGAAAAAGAACGAATATTTTTCTTTTACTCTTTTATTTGAAGAACAAAAAAGTGAAAAGGCAAAACATCATAAGTAATGAAGAATGAAGATGAAGCAAATGTAAAAAAGAGAAAACGAATAATTGGCTCAAGCTAGCAAAAGTCGGTTTTTTGGCTGCAGAATCGCCGCCTGACGACTCGGCCGCGCCGATAGCGCCCAGAGGTTGCCCCCAATCAGCGGGAGCTTTATGGCCAATAAATTTTTTCTGCGCGCCCACGCTCGCCTCTGCCATAAACTCGCGCGGCCTAAGGCCCGCGTTCCCAAAATCGCGAAATGCGCCCGCGCCTCCCGCCGCGCGAGCACGGGGCGTAATTGCCCCGAATTGAGGAAGGCCTTATTAACAGATAACAGGACGGGCGGCCAGGATACGGCGAATTAGCGGCGGGCCCAATTACCTCGAAATTAAAACGCCGCGGCGCCCGTGGGCCGCCGCACAGAGCGCATTTCGGGCGCTTCTCGTCGCCGGATCGGCTCCTTTGTGCACATTAACGGGCGATTAAATGGAGGCATTAAGAGGCAAAGCCTTAAGGTTGGAGGTGAAGGTTTCTTGGGGTGGCGGAACACTTACCCTGCGTGAAGCATCATGTACAGCAGAAACCGCCATATTTCTATCCTCTTGTCCGGCCTGTAGATGAAAATGGAGTCGATCGGGACGGGGCCTGCGGGGTTCAGCTCGCCTGTGCTGACGGAGTAGTATATGAAGAACCCCAACTGTAAGAAAAAACAATATTTATGATACGTCCTGCAAACCAAGTCAAAAGTTTTCAAAATGCTTGTCAGATCAAACTTCTTCTGGTCCAAATCGTTCCGATGATTTTTGCCCTGAACTACGACTTATATGATCAGAAAGTTGAGATCAGAACTACTAGATGGAGAAACAGAAGAAATTATTGAAGACTTTATGACTCACACCAGCTGAATGTTTTTGACCATGACCCTGAACATGACCTTCAGAAATTTCTCTGTGTTGTAATATACGAGACGTAGTCGTTTGTTTGATAACAAATACCTACTAAAGAAGTCGAAAGTTAAAATATACAAGAGTGTGGTGAGGCCTATACTGTCATGTGCAGTTGAAACCAGAACAGATACCACAAAAATATTACAGACTACAGAAACTACAGAAACCCCAACATTAAGAAAAAGCAGGAAAACAAGACTAGACCACATTAGATAAGAGATAACAGAACGTAACAAGAATGTATGGCAATAATCTAGCCAGACTAGCGAGAGATCATAGATCACAAGGGAAAATAAGCCCGAAGTGTCCCCGTAAACGCTGGAAAGCTAATTTGGATGAAACATATACCCTAATAATAACACAAAGAAGAAGAAGAAAAAGAAGAAGAGACGTAGTCTTTTACTACATTAGAAGAATTTTAGTATAACTGTAAAAGGGACTTAGTTAATATAAAAAGAAAACTATCAATATTGTTTAATTCCATTCAACAGTGTTATTCTTCAAAAAGAAGATGAATCAGGTATGATATTAAAAATACATAAACTCAAAAAAGCAAAAGTTTCGATAAATTAATACCCAAATCAAAGTACATGCAAAAATTATCAATAGAATTTAAGGAAGGGTCAAACACATGTCAAGACTGTCTGTTTTTTGGTCTTCTGAATTATTCATCAAACAGGAAAGTAACCAAAAGTTGATGCCAAGAATGTACCAACGTGATAAAAAGAGCACGAAAAATAATTTTGGGTAAATTTTTTATTTTGATTAAATTACGCCTAAACTGCAGTACCTACTACTTTTATTTAACACTATTGTTCTTCAGAAAAGAAGGTGAGTCAAGTATGATATGCAATAGAAACAAACTTTGATAAATTAATATCAAAATCAAAGAAAAAGCCAAAATTATCAACAGAATTCTAGGAAGGGTTGAATAGATGTCAGCATTGTCTGCCTCTGGTCTTATGAATTATTCACCAAACAGGAAAATAACCAAAATTTGATGCCAAGAAGATACCAACCGTCAAAAATAATTTTGGATAAACTTATATCAAAATGCAGAATTGAAGTTTTGTTTCGATTAAATTTCTTCTAAATTGCAGTACCCATATGGGACAAATATGTGTCAAAATTATCAACATAATTATAGAACGAGCTAGTGGATATAAAAGAGACTATCAACATTTTCTACTTCTACTCAATTTATCCAAATAAGTGTTGTTCTTCAAAAAGAAGATAAATCAAAGTACGATACCAAATTCATAAAATACTCAACAAATTTCAGAAAAGGCGCGTGAGAGTAACAGTAAGAAAGAGACAAGGAGGAGGGAGAGTAAAAGAGTACAAAGAGAGAGGGAGGGGAAAGAGATTTGGATAAAATTATATCAACACCACAGATTCAAAATTTTGTTTGATCAGATCTACGCCTAAATTACAGCACATTTAGGCGTAGATCTTTCCCGTATGGAGTATGGAGTTGTAGAAAGGTTTCTTATTCTTTAATTATCCCCTGTCGTCCATCTTAAACTAGATCTCCACAATCATTTTCCACTCTGTCACATCGTGTGCAGCTGTATTCATTTTGGTCTTTTACTCCTTTTGACGTTCTAATTTATTTAATTCTTCTTCTTTATATTGTCATGGCCTTTATTATATTACCTTTTTGATCCATTCCTGTTTAACTATTTCAGCTACAACGTTTTCAAATCCCATCCATGGACTTATTCATGTTCCCATAACGAAATCGAGTCATTTTTTATTTGTTTATTAGTGCTTCCAAGAAGACAAAACTAAGAATATTATTCGAATAAAGAGAGATAAACAAAATGTGATAAATGTGAAAAATTATATTAAAAACAAAAGCAGATGTCAAAAATATATTTTTGGGGAGGGCATAATTGTTATCTAAAGGTCTATTAGTGTAGTCTACTTTTATCTATCTATTGCTCTTCAAAAAGCAAAGCTTGATAAAAGGGTAATAAAATAGTTTAGAATTTTGTACCAAAATCACAAAATTTGAATTTTATTTTGATCATATCTGCTCATAGTCAACACTTGTATATCAAAATGATCAATCAAGTTTTTAATAAATGGACGTAAGCTTCTCATCGTTTTCTACTGTGTATTCATTTTTGACGTTGTCAATCCGATTAACATTTGGTCGCCCCCTCTTTCTTTTATCTTTATTGTATTGTCTTCTTCGTCCATTCTAGCGACGTGTTCAGTCCGGTTCCACTTCTATTTTACTATTTTAGCTACGTCTTCTTTTTTTTCGTGTCGTGTAAAGATATATCCAGCATTGCCTATTCCATTCTTTTTTAAACAATTTTTATTTTATTTGCATAAAGAAACTCTCACATTCTCCTGCTGATCTCTAAAAAGAAAAAAAAACCAAAGTGTGATACCAAAAATTAATCACCTTGAGGAGAAGCCTTTAAAAAGATAAATTCATACCACAATAAAAAAAATGTCAAACTGATTAATGATATTTCTGAGAGGACTGTATTGACATCCAAATTTTTGTCAATTGATCAATTGATCAAATCACAGCATCTATGTGGAAAAATGATTAACAGAGTAGTATAGGGATAGAGTCTAGGACTTTAGACCTACGCCTAGATCACAGCACCTATGTGCAAAAAAGTGTCAAAATGACCAATAGAGTTGTGTAGAGAGCTTTTCCTTTTTTTAAATCATTCTTTATCGTCTGTTTTTGGACAAAGGCTTCGCTTTTGTTTTTTGTCCCGTGATAGGTGTATCCATTTTGAATCTGCATCCATCTATTGTTTGATCGACCCCATTACCTTCATCTTCCTATAACCTCCCTTATCTTTTTGACACATTCTTCTTGATCTATTCTAGCGGCACGTAGTGTCCGGTTTCACTGCGTTTTACTATTTTAGCTAAAATATCTTTAACGCCCGTCCGCTACCTTATTTTTGTTCTTGTTGCGTAAAGATACAGCCCTACAGACAATTTTGATTTTATCTGTATATAAAAGACTATTCACATATCTGCTTTTATCTTCTGGTGTTCTTCAAAAAGAAGAATAACCAAAGCATGACATCAAGAACATATCAACTTGAAGAAAAACCCGTAGAAAGATAAATTTATATCAAAATGACCAACAGAATTCCTAGGATATTGTGTACTTTGCCTTTTTATTGATCTTGAAAAAGTAAAATCACTAAAGTAGGTGTGCTACAAAGCTTGATAAAAGAGAAACAGAAAATTTATATCAAAATCACAGTATTAAAATCTTGATGATCTAAATCTATGTGGGAAAAACATGTTAAAATGATTAATAGAGTTGTCTGGAGCGTGAAAGGTTAAATGGCATTAACATTGCCTCTCGTGTTGTTGTCTAAAAAGTACATTAACCAAAGTGTGACACCAAAAAATTGTGAAAATGATCAGCCAAGTTTCAGAAAGCTCGATTGAGATTAAAAAAGGTTGTGCCTTTTCTCTAAATAGATTAGGTTCAAAAACCTCCACGAACTGAAAAATATAAAGTTAAATACTTTGATTTTCTTCCTCCAATACAAGGAGTTGTAGAAAAATTCTTTGATTTTAAATATTTTGCAGGATGTTTAGCGGCATTTCAAGTTCATGGTCTAAAAAATTGTTCTGTTAATTTTGGATAACACAGAAGGGGCGGGCAGACATCCTTTCCTTTTTCATCTAAAATTAAGTATTAGAATTAAGACAGAGTAGTAGGGTGAAATATGCTATCGAAGCTCGCCAACGCCATGTTCTTCATAATGGAAGTTCGGGCAAACAATGCCGTAGGGGCGAAGCTACTCACATGCGCGCTCGCACCATTCTTCCGCACTAAACGCGGCCGGCCGGCTTTTCGCTAATGAGATCACGCAGCTACAGTTAATTTGTGGGAACACCACTGCAAAACAGGAATTTTCGCCGCTCTAGATCCTAGTTTATGTACCAGCCCTAGCGCATAACTTTCAGGAAATGTGGGGACCGGCTGCTTGGCAAAAACTACCGCTTCTCGGAGTGGCCGCGTTATTTATGGCGGAAATAATCTTTCAAACTTTGCAGTGAAAACGGGAGTTTAGGTAAATTTAGGCGCAAATCGAGGAGTTTCTCGGTGTTTCAGTGAGTAGAGCAAATTCAAATGGCAAAAATAGCTTTCTGGTTGATCAATGGTACGTGCTAGTCCTTCAAGTTAATGTACCGTGCCAAATTCTGTAATTGAGCAATTAGGCTTGGTCTAGAGAACGACTACTGACTTTACATGAATTTGAAAAGGTCAAATGCGAGAAAATCAGAGATTTTCTTCGTCAGAAGCAAGAATAATCTTTGAATGAGAGATCAATCCATTATCATCAGTACCAATAGTATTCTATTTGACATTGTCAAAAATGGAAGAAAATTATACAGAAAACGCAAACAGAAAAATTTATTAACTAAAAATGCCAACAGTATTTTCAAGAACTACTAGGATACAAAAAAGAGGAAGATAAAACAAGTAAAATGACGACATAATTGAAACAACTTAGGAAAGATAAAAATAGCAAGAAAGAAGGTTGAAATGAAGAAGGAGAGACAAGAACACATCCCACAATTGTTAAACGAAATACTACAAACAGAGAAAATATTTAGTGATTGACAAACGAGTATTATAATTCTACTATTGAAAAAGGGAAATTAGAAAGAGTGAGAAGTTATAGGGGGAAAAGTTTTTCCGTCAATTTAGAAGTGAAAACTAGAGGAAATGGAAAATACAGTTAGTGACACACTAAAGAAGGTTGTCGAAAGACCAGAGAAATAAGCGAGAACGCCATAAGTATACAAAAGCAAGTAGATTTAGTAAACGTCTTCGATAGGATCAAGAGGGTTTAAGAATGCCCGCAAAGCAGAGGAGTGGAAAATATGCTCATAGAAACTCTATACCAAAAAAATATCAGAACAAAAAACGACAAATCAACAGAATTTGTGACGAATATGGTAACAGGTGCAGAGAAAACACAACATCAGTGATGATACCCAGTAGAACAAGTAACCAAATTTAAATCAGTGAAGATTGAAAACTACATCATCATATGCCCAGGATGATTATTTAACACAACCAGAAACATATTCTTCGGGGAAGACAAAATACCAAAAAAAAGTCATAGTAAAAAATAGTGGTATCAACTCTAATGTCATGGACTTTATTAAACAAACACACATACAGAGTCACTAGTGCAAAAATGAGGTTCTTAAGAAAGATAGAAAGCAAGACTAGGAGATCAAACCAAAAAGGAGATATTCAGAGATCGTTTAGATACAAAAAAGCAATGACAGCAATAATTCAAAGCAGGCAACTTGGATGATTGGGCCAACAAAAGTGTATACGCAACAAGGGAAATTTGAAATAACAAAGAAGGTAAGCGAAGGAAGAAATGGATAGAAGAAGTTTTTTAAGTCTCAGAACTGCGTTCTTGGGTATGGTTAGAAACATGCCATGGTGCGTCCGCAAAACTTTTCGGGATTGTAGAGTGAGCTCGCTGGATGATCAGTGGACCTACTAGCGTACCCAAAATTCTATCCAGTAAGTTCAGATTGGTCAGATCATCAATTATTTTCTGTTGATAAGTTGCAGTTACGTCTGATAAACCAATTGAGCTCTTTTTTACGTCTAACTGCTTTTTAATAATATTGTTTCCAGTGAAGTTTGCCATCTTGGTACAACCTAGATGTGTAACGATACCACTTTGGGGTTTACGATTTGATTTATGATTAATGAAAGGCACTGTTTTTTCTTAGGGTTCAACGATACCTCAATGTAATTTATATGTTTCTGGAGACTGTATAAAGTTTCGTGTCGTAAAAACTGCCGTTCCGTCTGCGAATGTACCTACTACTATTTCAGCTGTTAAAAAGTACATACGGTAAGCCCAGAATGTTGCTTTGTGGTATTCCTGATAGTATGAAGAAGCGGTTGGACTTACCATTAACATACTCCCCCGTTTCTCTACGGATTAATTAATAATATTAGTTAAGGTTGGTACTGCTTATTCAATCTCTTAAAAAGAAGCCTTTCAAGAAGCTTGCTAACTATTGAGAGAAGACTCATTGGACGATAAGACGTAACATCCATCAGGTTTTTCCCAGGCTCAGATATAATGATTTGTGCCGTTTTAAGTTTACATTAAACATATAAAACATTTTTATTAGTCTTTTTTTGGGAGTTCTTGTAGTATTTTGGCAGTAATCGTATCTATCCCAGAAACATTATTTGGGTTTAAGATTTCTGTATTTTCTTTGGAGTCAATAATTTGAGTCATTTTTGTGTTAGAACCAGCATGGGTAATTCCTCTTCTGCTTCTTGCATTCAATTGTTATTATAAGAGAAAGCTTCTACAAAATGTTGGGCAAAGAGAGCTACTTTCTCTTTATCACTTTTTGCTTACCGACCTAGGAGTGTTATGCGTTTGGGAAGGTTTTGTTTTATTGGCTTCTATGTGGAATTGTCTTGTCTTGGGAAATTTCTTGGTTCTTGAAATTTTGATTTTATTTTGGTGCTAGTTCTATTATTTGGTGTTCGTGTATGCTGCCATGTTGACCTAGTTCTTCCCATATCTGCCACCAGCTTCTTCATTTCTAATGGAGTGTTACTTGTTTTCATTTTTCATTTTTCATTTTTCATTTTCTCTCATTTCTTGCTGGAGTGTGCTAACCAGATTATTACATTGTACTTCTATAGCGTCTGGTTCTTGTAGATCTATGTTATCATGAATTGTTTAGCAGTAGGCTTTGTTGTTGTGCAGTTAAGGCGTTACCTTTTTTACTATTATTGTTGTGAGTACTGTTGCAATAATAGGGCTGTGGTCCGAGGCCAGGTCGTAACTTGATAATAAATCTGTATAATTTGAAGAAATCCAATAGATCATCAGTAGCCCAGTAAGTTGGCAAGACTGCCAAAATGAAGGAGTAACTGTTTTTTGTATAACCTCTACCAATTTTCTGCCCTTTGTTGTTGTAAGGGAAAGCCCCATAATGTACTTTTGCTATTATAGTCACTCCAGGCGTTTTTCATATTTCTGGATTTTCCTTTTGTCATTTCTGTATTGTGTCTACAAACAGATTTATACAAGAATTGAAACAGACAACCTTCTGAAAAGAGTTTAGCGCTTGTGACCATCTATCAACAGTGGAAATATTGTTAAAAAAGCAAAACAGTACAACTCGGAGCTATACATAGCCTTTCTTGATTATGAAAAGGCGCTAGACTCTATAAAACATTGGGCCATAACGAAGGAACTTGATAACGTTTAAAAATAATGCTAACAGAACTGTAATAAGTATCGAGAACAGTGGGCCTGAAAATCAACCTAAACAAAACGAACATAATGTGCCCTGAAGGATCAAAACAATAAGGTCTATTGCAGAAAATGTTACAACATATACATATCTAGGACAAATTATATCAATGAGCAAAGAAAATAGAAATAGAAAGAAGAAGGAGGGCATGGACAGCGTTCACAAAATTAAACCAAATATTGAA
The DNA here is from genome assembly GCA_036346155.1 of Sinelater perroti. NCBI lineage: Eukaryota > Metazoa > Arthropoda > Insecta > Coleoptera > Elateridae > Sinelater > Sinelater perroti. The sequence continues at coordinate 4,690,993 of JARFIY010000324.1, forward strand.
AAACAAGAAGATCCTAGCATTCTAGAACTTTTAGAACATTAGAGTGTCCTTCCTGTCATGACCTATCGCGCACAAACATAGATGAGCACACACTGCAAGTTACACAATGAGCTATAGAACTAAAAAGAGAAACGTATGGATCAGCTATAAAACAAAAGTGACAGATGTGGCCAGAAAAGTGATACGGTTGAAATGGGCTTCGCCGGTCATGTTGTAAAAGCAAAAAACAAGAGATGGAATGCCAAGGAAATACAAAAAAAGTTGGGCTGGGAAAAAGAAACGGAGGAAGAATATTCGCAAGATGGGCTTGATGACAACAAAAGAATTGTTGATCTACGGTGTTTTAGAGTAGCACAAAATAAAGATGGAAGGACATGAAGGAGGCCTATGCTCCAAATTGGGACCCAGTATTTCAAAAAATCTTTTGGATTGTCCCTTTTTTAGATTATGTCTCGTTGGATAATAGACAACTGAAGGAGTAACTTCGTGAGGAAGGCCTTTATCTTTCGTTGATGCAGCTTGTATGTGGTGTTCTTTGTATTTTCTTTTCACGGCTTGCAAGTCCATTTGCATTCCATTGGCTATACGCAGAAATTAGTCTTTTCTGATTAGTTTTGTTGATCATATCGAATACCAAGGTATTTTGCTGGAGCAATTGGCTAAATTTTTTAATTCGGTAAAATTTTGGTCAATGTCGCAGTGATGTCTTCCATTTCTTCCGTTATTTTTAGTAGCATCTGCATGAGTTCTCGAGTGTTCATAGTTACTGGAAGGTTAGATATTATTCGTTTAAGTAGGTGTACTAGTGGTTCAGATTTTTGTTTTGTTATCAACTGCGGATATTGCTCACAACCTTTAAAGTTTGCGTAATAAAGTATTATGAGGTCTTAAAAAACTTTACACATAAGTATGGTTTGTTACAATAAGTTTTGGACTATCCGTATTATTGGCATCTCATGCACTGCAGAATATTGTTTTTAATACTGCTTTTCAGGCTCTAGATGTACAAGAAATAAGTGTAAAGGTTCTTTGGTGTGGTAGGTTAATTGTGTTACGAACTTGGTATCCCAATTGGGCCAATTCTTGTTTTATGTCTGAGGGACCGTCTTCCTTTAATTGATAGTATGGTAAAATACATTTTTCTCTTTAAGGTTTCTTACTAGCCTTGGTATGAATTTGGAACTTATTTTGACATTATTTGAAAGGCTTTTTGTGTGACTTACTTGTGTCTCTTACTTGATTTATCATTTGTGTAGTTTATCACTTCATGAGGGTGGAAGAAGTAAATGGGGGCTGGATTGGAAGAAAAGCCCAAGCCAAAAGAAATGAAGAAACCAACGGTATATCTTTCAGAATGATCATTTGGAGCATTTCGATTAAGTAAGTAAAGCAAGGATTTTCATGTCCGGGTTGATTAACACCCAGCCATTCCAGTCAGCACCAAGTCTGCCGAAACCCACCTCTGCAGGTAAATGTCACTCGGCGCGGCCGACTCCACAGACGCGGCCCGTCCTAATTTTAAACGTTTCCCCGTTTCTGGATTCCGACAGCGCGCCGCAGATTGGGAATCCGGGGGAGGCAATTAGATTGTTTTGGCTCGAGCCGCTTCCTCGTTTCAGCCTGCTGCTAGCGATACCCCGGCCGGCTGGCAGACGGCCGTCCTCTCCCTCCGGCAGAGACCAAGCAGGGAGTCTATTAAGGGCGATTGCGTAACTCCAGGCCCGGCGCACGTGCCCGGCGACATATGTTTCCACGTTTGAGGAAACACCGGGCCCACCTAAATTGATTGCTTCCGACCGATGGGCCTGACACGAGCCAGCAGGCCGCCGCTCGCGCCAAGCTGCTTCCTGGGGCTCGCAGCGAGGGAGGTTGAGGACCGCTGGAGCGGCATGTGCGGACCACATTAAGGTGGCAGTAAGGAAGAGCCGTCTTAAATAGAGTATTATTCACGAAACGGTTCATGATCTGATCCGCAATGCACGCACATGAATGAGTCACTGCAGTTCGCGTCCAGTCGAAGCGGAACTACGGCGGATTTATGCCGCTAACGTAAATATTTAATTTTTTATAAACACCAGCGGCGCAATACACGCTTAAAATAACGATTTCGGTCACTCTCGTGTTCGGGCAATGAGAGCGTGTGTGATCCATCAGAGCCGCCGCGGCGATGATTTGCAGCAAATTATGCAGAATGGGAAACACAATAGCGAAATGAGTTGAGCAACGCTGCAAAAATGTGCCGTAACGAAGAAAGAGCAGCCTCCACCGTTCGCACGCTTTTTAGCCGGGCAAATTGGCGATCAAACGCGGAAACGGAAGCCGAAACGGGTACCGGGCTCGCCGTTTCATCATCGAATTCACGCACCTGGGAGTTTGCTTAAGCGGCCAAAGTGGAAAGAGCGAGCGTGCAGCCGCACCAAGGCGAGACACCTCCAGCGAGCTGGGGAAGGTGATAAAGCAGCTGTGAAAGTGCCCTCGAAACGGTTCCCACACGTAAGTCATTGTGATATAACAGAAGGTCGTACCATTGAGCACAGAATATGAAAATAGCGCTGCCGTTGCAAAATCGCGCCGTTCCGAAGGCGCCCAAGAATAGAGTGGCCTGCAGATCCAGATCTGGACACTCGGATGACTCGGGCATTTTATATGTACAGAGCGCGAATCGATGCAGCGGGGCTGCGCCCCCGCGCGGCCCGGCCGCGTAATTCGAATGCCGAGACAAATGTCCGTCATTTTCCGTAATAATGCGTTCCACCCCTCGCGCTACAGGCCGCATCGAGCGCAATCTCGCACTTTCCGGATCGATAAGCAATGCAATTCGGCGCCCTGTAATAGACTCCGCCGAAATCGCCGATTACGTCGAATTTGGGGCCGTTAGCGCGCTTTCGGCAGAAATTGCCTCGCTCACGGCGGGGCCTGCAAATGGCGGCAGCGTATAAACTGGCCATTTCAGCGCGTTTGCCCAATTTAATGGAGACAGGGAAGCCGAGATGCTCGTACAGCTGGCGCAAAATAAGAGCTGCATTGGGAGGAGGAGGAAAAAGATAAATTCTCCGGAATATTTTCATTTAATGAGCGTTTGTTTCATAAGTAAAGAGATTCGAGTTGAAACTTTGAGTAGGTGCAATGGCCCTAAATCTTCGGTAGATAGTGCCAAAGGAGCAAGTGGTATATATTCCAGTTTGATTACCCTTAATGAGCATTTTTGTTCAATAACTTTGTTATTGTAGTAATAATATGAGGCTTGAGACGCTGTCTCACAACTAAAGGGCTTGTGAGTAGATATAGTGGCCCTTGATCTTCCTCACGTAGTACCAAAAGCTCAAAATGGTATAAGCTGCCTAAAACTGAATTATGAGTCTCAAAATTAATACAGGGTATTACAAATTATGTCATTATTTCGTAAACATTCCAGCCTCATAATACTATGGGGGTTAAGACAATGTTTTATAAACAAGGGGATCTGGTATTAAACTTGAAGTAGGTGCAATGGCCCTTAATTTTCTAGGAAGTGTCAAAAGCTCCAATTGGTATAAGCTGCCTAATAACTCAATTATGAGTTTCATCTTCAATTTTTTAGTTTGGGTATTCTTAATGACAATAACGAGAAAAGCTTTTTAATAAACGTTTTTCCTCAATTTAGTCAATGTAGTAAGGGAGTTAAAATACTGTTTCGCAAGCAAGAAGACCTGGTGTTAAACCTGGACTAGGTGCAATGGCCCTTAATCTTCGCTAGGCAGTGCCAAAAACTTAAAGTCGTACGAGCTTCTTAAAAATTCAATTGCAAAGAGTATTCTTAATGATAATAACGCAAAAATCTTTTATTTAATAAACGGTTTGCTCAATAACTTTGTTGCGTTAATAATGAGGGGACTGAGATGTGAATTAATAGGGAAGGAGACCTGGTTCGAACCTGGAGTAGGTGCAATGACTCTTCATCATCGCTAAGTAGTGTCAAACGAGCTGCCCAAAAATTCAATTACGAGCCCCAATCTTCAATATTTCAGTTTGGGTATTCTTAATGACAATAACGTTTTTTTAATGGCCGTTTTTGCTTAATAACTCTGTTATCGTGGTAATAATGTGGGGCTTAGGACACTCTTCCGCAATAGTAGCTCTAATAACCTTCAATCTTCGCTAGGTAGTACCAAAAGGTCCAAGGTCATAGAGGCTCTTAAAAACTCAATTATGAGCATCCCAAATTGCTACTATTCCAGTTTGATTATCCTTAACGAGCGTTTTTGTATAATAACTTCGTTATTATAGAAATAATATGGGGGTTGAGGCGCTATTTCATAAGCAAGGCGGCTTGGAGTAGATGTAGTGGCCCTTAATCTTCACTAGATACTGCCAAAAGATCCAAGTTGTTGTGGTAGTGACGTGGGGTTTAATACGCTGTATTACAAGTAAGACAACTTGGGTTTAAATTTGGAATATATGCAATGGCCCTTAATATTCGCTCTGTAGCATCAAGAGCTCCGAGTGGTATAATATGTCTAAAAACTCGATTATCAGCGTCAATAGCCGAGGATTCTTAATGATAATAACGCTCTAATGCATGAAACTTCTGGAAATGTTTGGAAGCTAGTTAATCATTATAAAGAGTCTTGGAAAAGGTGTAATAGCTCTTAATCTCCACCATGTAGTACCAAAAGCTCCAAATGGTTTGAGCTGCCTAAAAACTCAATTACGAGCCCTAACCTTCAATATTTCAGTTTGGGTATCCTTAATGACAACGTTTTTGTTCAACGGCCGTTTTTGCTTAATAACTTTGTTATCGTGGTAATAATGTAGGGCTCAAGGCACTCTTCCGCTCTAATGACCTATAATCTTCGCTAGGTAGTACCAAAAGGCCCAAGGTGATATAGGATGCCTGAAAATTCAATTATGAGCCTCTCAAATTACAAATACTGTAGTTTGATTATCCGTTGTTGTTCTAGTAATAATATGAGGGTTAAGACGCAAGGAGACTTGAGTTTTTGACTGACAGTAGGCACAATAGCTCTTATTCTTAGCTAGATAATGCCAACAGACCTAAGTGGTATATAAAAACTCAATTGTGAGCCTCAACCTTCGATATTTTAGTTTGAGTCCTTAATAAGGCGAAAAGGTCTTGTTTAATGAGCGTTTTTGCTCAATATTTTGTTTTTATGGTAATAATGTGGAGGTTACGGCGCTGTTTCGCAAATAAAGATTGGAATCGAACTGAAGTATGTGCAACAGCCTCAGAACATTACAAATTACGTAGTTATTTCCTAAACATTTCACTTTGAGTATCCTCAACGACAATAAAACGATTTTTTTTTATTTAATTGGTGTTTTTGCTTAACTTTATTATTGAGGTAATGTGGGGATTAAAACGCTCTTTCGCAAGCAAGTTGACTGCAGTTCAAACTTAAGTAGGTGCACTGGCTCTTAATCTTCACAAGGCCAAAAGCTTAAGTGATATAAGCTGCCTAAAAACTCAATTGTGAGAGTCAATAGCTTCTTAAAAATAACACAGGGTATTACAATAATTTGGTCTAAGGATCCTTAACGCAAAAAGTTTTCTCAAAAAAAGGCTCCTACACACACAACTGTTTAGAATGTTTCAAAGTAGTCCAAAAATAGCTTGTCGTGATAAAGAGTTTCGGAGTAGGTATAATAGCTTTAATCTTCGCTAGGTGGTAGCCTAAAACTCAGCAGTGGGCCTCTATATTCCATTTTGAGTATTTTTAATAATAGTAATGAGTGTTTTTGTTCAATAATATTATTATTGTGGCCAACAAGGAGACTTTTGAGTAGGTGCAATGGCCCTTAATCATCACTAGGTAGTGCCAATAGATCAAAGTGGTATAGCTGCCTAAAATGATGATAAATACCCGAAAAGCTTTCTCAAAAAGTGCTTTGAATTTGCTCCAATTCATAAAACTGTTTAGAAAGCGGTCCAAAAATACCTGGTTGTCATGAGGAGTCTGCAAAATTTGATCCTTGCCACCTATGGAAACTTTCATTAAGAAAATAGAAGAACCCAAATCACGGGGGGAAACCCAAAGCACATTCGGCTCTCCCGAAATATAAAGTAGGTTATTGTTCATATTCTAATTTTCGACGGAGGCCGAATTATCTTCCGGCTTATTTTGGAGCGCCGCGCCGCACATGCTGGCGTGCGTCCTGCCCCCGCGAATCGATAGCGGCCGGCCGAGGCGGCGATCAGCTCGGCGCTGCCGCGAGGGCCGCAACGATCGGAATTCGCGCTGAAAATCGCTCCCAAATGTCACAGCCGTGGAGATTTATCACGATCGGCCGATAAAGCATGCACCGGCGGCGGCCGCCTTTCCCTGCCGCCGTGAGAAACGGAACACATACCTGCGGATAATGGCGCAGTAAAAGTCGCAGCAACAGCCGCGGCGCCTGCCGGCCCGCGCGACCTCCGCAGGAATTCATCGGCGCGCCGCGCCCCGGGCTGCCGGCCGGAACTTTCGGACCGCGCCGCGTACGCGGCCGAATTAAAATGCATAAAGTGCCGTTATCCGGCTGTTGGAATTAAAATGTCCGCTTAGAGAATGATTTTAATTGCGTTCCCATACTGAAATGTGGCGCAAGGTTACAGTTACACACTAATTATGCTCATTAATTGAACGAAACAAGGAAATTTATCCGGGGGTGTAAACATTTAATTGGCTCGGTCACGCACCGGGCTAATTTTATACGGGGCATTTATCATACCCGCTAATATGGCGTACTGCGGGAAAGGCCGTTAATTACACGCGGCGTTGTATATTGCCACTGCTATGCACAGGCGATTATGCAACGTTAATTGAGTTGGGGCCTAAAAGGCGGCGTAAATCAAAACGCCGGAGATGTTGCGCAAGTGGCCGATTTGCATACATCGGAAGCTGCGCGCCATTTTTTCACGTAGAGGTCTTTCGACAGAAGCTGTCCGGTGTTGCATGACTCTGCGAATGTATGATTTTAGAGGTGAAATTTAAATGGAATTGCACTATCGAGCGGCATACATTTGCAATCAAAAATACGAGTTTATGTCCTATTAAAAAGGCTTTAGCAACAACATTTGCTATCTACAAGCCATCCCGGTCATGGTAAAAGATTGGAATGGGCCAACCATTCTATTAGCAGCACACTATTTTCCTAGACACAGAGCAAATAAGCAAGAATTTGATGAATACTTCCAGACATTGATCCAAGATTTATATTGGGGGAGACGTAGGCTGCAAACGTCAGATCGCACCCAGCACAGGCACCGTTGCCAATTCGCAATAGATATCGTGCAGCCCACGTACAATGCTAAACATTCTCAATAGGGCCTTAGGGGCAGAGTTCCAAGTGAAGTCGTACAAGGAAGACGTCTGAATCAACAATCTGCGGGAGGGCCAAATTATTGGTCAACAGATACATCAAATATTCCAGACTTTCTAGCACTGGCCACACCCACATAAATTCGGCAGACAATTTTGGTTTCTTTTTGGATCAGTGAACGGCAACATTCACCTTAAGTGCAAATATAATCGTTCAAAATCAACCCTTCAACTATACAATAAGACTATAAGACGGACTAAGACTATCTTAGGAAAATCCTTGACGAAAATCCAACTCTGAATGTTCATCTAAATAAAAACAATGTATGTCGAAGAAGTCGAAGAAAATTCACCACGTGTGATTCAGAGAACAGCCTGTAAAGCAACTCTATACAAAAGCATATTCAAAATTCAAGATTACAACAATGCAGCCAGATATCCAAAAAATATGGTAAAACACTACAAAGATGAAACATTCAAAGACTACTTAGAAGGCTTAACAGCAATGGAAACTAGTAGAAAGCGACAAGACAACTTAAACAGGTCATAAAACCAGCATCAGGAATTCGGAAACAAAATGGAAAAGTTTTTGCCCATCATTTTAAAAATGTTTTTTACACACTGCCAAGTAAATCTTTGCATTCACTATTAAGGAAACTATAGCTATGACTAAAGTAAAGCATCTGCTGACACCAAATAACATCAAACTAGCAAGAAGAATCCAACCAATGAAAACATATGTATGGAGCACAGCTTCGTATGGGCGCGAAACATGGACCGTTGGCAAAAAAGAAATGCGAAGGCCAGAAGCACTAGAAAACTATTGAAGATAAAATGGACGGATATAATATCTAACGAAAAAGTACTCTGAAGGGTTAAAGAACAGTTTTGGACACAGATGCAAAAAAAGAGCGACAGAGTAGCAGGGCATATTTTGAGACACAAAGGAATATTAAAAACCATACTGGAAGGAAGAAATGCAAGAGGAAGACCAAGAATGAAACATACAAAACAGATAATGAACGATGCCTGTTGTCAAAATTATAATGAGTTAAGCGCTTATCGGAATACCGGCAGAAATGGAAGTCTGTAACACAAACCAATCTAAAGATTGATATGACTAATAGTCTAGATGCTAGAAAGGTACTTGGTTATGATTTAACAACAGAATGTGTATTGAAGGAACTATCTAAGAAGGAAATCAAAGTGAATCAAAATTCAATGCAGTACAAGAACCAATTATGTGCAGGCTCAATTTATGTTGTTTAAATCTGATCAAGGATGCTACCATGAGCTACACCCAATTTGATTAGATGAAAAGTAGTTAATCATTGATCGAATTTTTTGGTAGCTTCTACATGCCACACTTTGTGGAATACCCGAATATCATCAAAAAATTGGTGGTTTGGGCTAGTAAAATTGTTCTCTATTATTAGCATTAACCTTTTAAGTATGTTTTACTCATAGTTGATATTTATAATTCTTCATATACAGTAATTTGCAACTAGAATGGTTGAAAAATACTTTCTAGATAATGTGCAAAGTTCTGCTGGCTCTTCTTCTTCACAGTGCGTAACTGGTACTTTTTGATGCACTTATATTTGCAAGATATTCATTAAAACTCTTACTTTTCACCTCTGTTAATGTTTGATGATGGCGTCGCTCGTTATCTTTAATGTCCGATTTTTCTAGGCCATATTTCTTCATAATTTTTTGTCCGTTCTAAAAGAGGATGAACATCAAAGAATTATTTGTTTAATAGCCGAAAGGCCTTAAATTAAATACTAAGCTCGTCATAGAGCAACCTGAATTATTATTACTCAAGAGGCATAGTGGTTTCCTATATGATTTAAGGGTCTTAATGGTTCTGTAGAGAGAGCAATATTTGATGTTATCATTGCCACCTCATTATTTCCAGTGCCCTCAACTATTTAATGTTGTGTTCTTCAAATGCCAAAAATAATAAAAGCCGTTCTGAAAAGCTATCCAGATAGAGTCATCAGTTCTGTTAATCTAAATATGTTTATCGATTTTTCTCATAATGGAGGTGAGTGTGGGTGAGGTATGGAGTCCATAACCAACCCAAAAATAATTAAGCCGGTCCCCGCCTAAAAAATATTTTACCTTTAGATCATCATGATCAGCAGTTAGGTCGAGATTGACCTTGATCTACACAACTAGAGATTTGTGACCTTCGTAGTCGAAATGTATCCCAATAGTTGTACAAATTTGTTCTTTACTTCTCATTAATAGTTTCTGCTCATGATTTATTTGCAAACGGACGTAATTATTTGGTCTAAAAAAGAAGAATTTGATCTGAGCACTCAGCTTTTAGAACAAGTGAGAACGCATCATTAATTAAACTACGACATTTTTGTTATATTTTGTTTAGAGCAATTAATCTAGCCTAGCAAAAACCTTTTTTTAATTTAAAAGTTTCAGTTTTGCTATAATAAGTAAACGTTTTTTTCCTTTGCTGATCAAGCACCAAGCGAAGGTTCTATGGGTCCTTCATGTTGCCTTAAAAATGAGCAAGCCATCATTTTGGTACCCGTCCCGCAAGAACCTTTTTGTTTTTGAACTGTTGAAGGCAGCATTTAACTATTCTCTGCATGATCAACAAAAACCACCGTTCGCTGTGTTTAATTAGTCTTCAGAACATTTTAAACCACTCTGTTTTAAAACAGAACTGAGAATGTCAGCAGTTTGTGTATAATGAACTAGAAAGCTGGAACAGTTAAGGAGTAAGAGAGGAGTGAGAGAATGATAATAAATTTATGTTGTCATGAGTAATTAATATCACAACAATTGTCATATAATATAATACTAGAAATCAAAGTTACCTTTTCAAGTTTTACAACTCATATAACAAACTAATTTAAATTGCTACCGCTTTGTGCTGTACTGCATATAAATGGGCAGGTGGAAAAAATCGACGATGTTTATTCAACCAATTTGATATAATGAAAATAGTTTAGGCAGTTGTAATGGAAACTAGGTATTGCTGAGAATGGACTGTGCGCGCATACGTGAAAATGCGTAACTTCACTGGTTGGGAGTTAGACGCCAGTGAGTGAGCACATGTAGAGTATGATTATCATATTTGCAACGATTGAGCGAGTAGAGCAGCAAATTTACATAGATTTGGTTGAGATTGCTATCACTGAGTCAAATATCTACAGCCACGATCTGTAAACAAAATCTTAATCGCCCCATTGAAAACCTCCTACTTGGCTACACCCGAAAAAGTGTACGAGAGCCCAAGGTGTTTACTTTAAAAGGAACTGAGGTTACATACAGTGTTTTTAGATCTTGTATTACCTTTTGTCACTGTAATTTGTATGGCTCAATGCTTTCGGAATAACCACGTATTTTTTCCCGAGTGTCATTTCAGTTTTCCTTTGCAATTGTCTGGTGATACCAGTCCGTTCTTTAAAATTGCATAGAATAGGATTTCTGGGGCGGTCTAAAAACAGAAATTTTACTAAAATAAAGAATCATATATTACAGCGTGCTCGGATTCATAAGAACCACGTGCCCCCCTCGATGGCCCAGAGTATGACAACAAAATTTTTTCCCTAGAATTCGATTTTTCGAAGGAAATATTGTTCTTTAACCACGTAAGGAGTGAAGTTCATGTTAATGCAAGATCACCAAATCTGCTCAACTTCTGATGGCAAGCCTCTGGTGTATAAATTTCTTAATGACAATTATGTAGTCATTCTATCACCACTTGTCTTAAACTTCGCACAATACAATTTTTTCGTAAACAAGCAAGAGCTAGCAAATAATTTTTTCGAAATTCCGTTATTTGACCACGAAAATGACCTCCATCCTGTGAAATCCTACTTCTGAACCTGTCGTTGCTGAAACAATTGATTTAAGCTTGATCTTGATCAGCAAAATGTTATCTTTTCTGACAGCAGAGACTCGTACAAGAATTTTTATTATCCTTGATGTAAAAACCGATTCTTAAATGTTTGCCTTGTTCTATGTCCGCTGGTTCTGTTTAAATCAATCTTTCTTTACTCTTTAAACTACCAATAATAAGGTTTAAATCTTGATGATCTGACAAAATTAGCCCTAATAATGATAGAACGTTTGTAATAATCAAAATGAGTTCTCATTGTTGTCATTCTCCATTCTAAGCACGTGATCGTGCCCATTTAAGAATATTACAAAATTTGCTTAGTTATGATGGCGATGGTTTTATAGTCTTCATCGAGGTTTTAAGAAAACTTTCATAAGCTTTTTTCCGTAAGTAGACCATAAAGGTGCATTTTGAACAAAGTATTGGTTTGTAATGGTCAAGATTGGTATATAGTCGTCAGGTTATGATTTCAAATTGAATCTTGTCGTTTCTTTCATGTTTCTTTAGGGTTTTTGCCCTGTCGTTTTCAAACATTGCTCTAGCTATCCTGTCACGTAGAGGACCAACGGTTTTTCTAGAGATCTACTTCGCGATGTCTCCATAGGCTTCTTCTCTTACGTGCCCTAAAAATACTTTGCACTTCGCATTTTTTTCCTGGTTTTGTACTCTATCTCTCAGTGTTAGGTTTTTCGTTGTGTTTCTTTTTGTAATAGTCGACTAAGGCGGCATTTGAAGCTTCAATCGACCACATAAGTAATAATTCTTCATCAAGATATTCTAAAATTGGTTTGCTAACTTTTACAACTTTTATTTTAATTTTAAATTACCGTTATAAAATTTAAGACAGCTAGACTCGGAATATTTTGGCAAGAATAAGTTAAATTTTGCTTGGTTATAACGGTGACGGTTTTACAGTCTCTATCAAGATTTGAGAAAATCAACTTTTATAACTCTCCTTCCTAAATTGTCCGTAAGGGTGGACTTTAAACCAAATATTCGTTTTTAATGGTCGAAATTGAACATTGTTGCTTCCTTCTTCTCTTTATAGTTTTACCCTGTCGTTTCTAACTTTGCTCTTAACTATCCTGTTATGACGATCAAAAGTCTTTCCGGGGGTTTATCAGGAAATCTCTATTGCGTACCCTTCTAAAAATATCTTGTACTTCGCTTTCAATTTTTTATCTCCTGGTTTTGCGCCCTATCACTGAGCACAAACAGTGATTGTTCATAATGCTGTTCTGAAAATGATTAATCAGTTCTTTTATAATATTTATTTCATTTCAAATGACTATTATACTTGTAAGATTAGTAAGAATATTTTGGAAGTTAACGTTTGCTTAGTTATGATGGTGATGGTTTTATAACCTTCATCAAGATATTCTTTTCCTAAACTGACCTTAGCGTGGATTGTAAACCAAATATTAAGCTCTAATTTTCTAAATTGGCACATGAACATAAAGTTTGATTCAAAATTGAATACTGTCGATACCTTCTCGTTTTTAAAGTTTTACTCTTTTGTCGTTTTTAACTATCCTGTAGACGACCCTTTTGGTGATGTTTTTGGAGGTCTACCACGTGACCTTGTTGAGGTATCCCTCTATGCACGTAATCTCTCAGTTTCTCTTCTGATACTTTGTATTTTTTGATACACTAGTTTTGTACCCTATCCCTCAATATTTATCAGCTCTCTTCCCTCAGTTGACCTTAAAAGTATATTTTGAACAAAGCATTGGTTTGTAATGATCAAAATTTGTGTACGATTTCAAATTAAATCTTACCGTTTCCTTCTTCTTGTTTTTAGGGTTACGTGGACAAATAACAGTTTTTCTTGAGGACTATTACGCAATTTATCTATAGCCGACCACACAAATAGAGTTTTTTTTTGTCATAATATTCTGTATCTGATTTATCAGCTTCTGTCGTAACTTTTATTACATTTGAAATTGTCATTATAAGACTTTAGAATGCAAAATGCAGAATATTTTGCTAAAAGCAAATGAAAATGTGCTTCTAACCTTCATCAAGATATAAGATCAACTTTTATCATCTTTTTTGTCCAAGTTAAGATTAGATTTTAAACCCAATATTTGTTTTTGATTATCAAAATTGAAGCTTGTCGTTTCCTTCTTGTTTTTTTTAGTGTTTTACCCTGGCGTTTTCTAAATTTGCCCTTAGCTAACCAGCGGATCTTTTTGAAGGTCTAGCACGTGATCTTGTTGTAGTTTTTTCTCTGTGCACATGATTAATTCAAAGTTTTCTTCTATTCCATATTCTTCTAAGAATATCTTATACTTCGCTTTCATTTATTATTCTCTGGTTTCGTGTCCCGTCTCTCAGCGTTAGCTAGCCTGTCACTTTAATCAACCACGCAAACAGTGAGTCTTAATCATAATATTTTAAAACTGATTCAACAGATTTTTGTAACTTTTGTTTTCCTACTATTATAAGACGGTAAGGTGCAGAACATTATGGCAATTTTGTAAAAATTAGCTGTTTTTGATCCCAAGATTCTTCTTTTCCTAAGTTGACCTTAAAAGTTGCATTTTGAACCAAATACGGCTTTTAATTTTCAAAATTGGCGTATCATCACGTACATGGGATTTGGACAATTATCATGAGAATAGGACTAAGTTTTAACTTTCTACCAATTCAGGAACTGTCAGGTCCAAGTCATCTTTCTCAACGATTTGTTTAATTGACCACTGAATTTTTGTTTATGCTTTTCAATTTGATTTTCATTTATATTACCCTAAAAATAATTTTTAGCTTTAAGATCTTCACCCCATATGAAATTTTTGATTACGATCTGCCCTTAAGCAGTCAAAGAACACAATTGCAGTCCTAGTTTTTAATTATTGAACTAATCATTTAAAATTTTGTTGGATAATGGTAAAAAATTGATTTAGAGTTTACCATCACCCCTTGGTCCATATCGCCATAAACAGTAAGAGGTTTAGACGATTTGATTTCCTCCAACAGAAGAAACTTGATTTCTGTGTTTCTATATTGAGTTATGCTATAGTTCTACAAGATATAAATGGATAATCAAATATGAGGGACCCATGAATTTGTCCAAATCACATACTTAGAGGCAGAGTTTAAGATTGGACAAAACTGACATCAAAACGTTTTGCTTCGTCAAATAATGGTAAGGCAATTATTATGAGCTTATCACTGACGGTTTTCTCTTGGTTGCAATCAGTACTGTGGTTCAGTTCGTTCAGATTGCGAGGTTTTGAGTTTTTGACTGTTTCTATAGTTCAGAACTGCCTGACCCACTAACCATACCTTCATTTCGTGATTTGTCAGATACTTGTGCCATCCTTACATTAAGCGGCAAAAATAAGATCAAAGGTGTAGACTGTTTTGATAATGATGGGATCATCAAGATTTGAATGAGAGAGGTGTATGAATTTTCTGTTGAAGCTTCTTATTCTTCAACAGTTGATTCCAGTTCTTCCGAGTGACCCGTCCCATGCCATCCGCGCATTCCCTGCAGTTCTTCACTCCCGTGCAGCCCGCGCCAACTGGCAGGCGCGGCAAGAAGCGGGCGCGCAACCATCCGCGGCATCCAGACCCGGCCAAATCCAGGAAGCAGGAAGCGTCGGGCCGGAGCCGCGTTATCGCCGCGCTGCGCGGCGTTAACGCATGCAAATTAAAACAACACTAACCTCGACTAAGGTAATGATGATTATGAAGAGTGGCGGGGGGCAGCAGGTGTAGTGATCTGCATAGTACTTCCGGTCTCTTTCATCCGTTAGAAATTCCTCGGCTATTATCCGAACCATTCTGGAACGAACAGGCATTTTTAGCAATTCCGCGAGATACAAACTGGTTATTAAGCGATAGAATGGCGAGCCGCACTTTTCGAATGCCGCGAATGCTTTCAATTAATGCGTTTCTCCGCGCCGCTCGCGAGCGCTGATGCTAATGGGCGGCGGGCGTACGGGGCCGCGCGGAAAGTCCGCCGAGCAAAACCGCAAATGACCGCTAGCGAACCGCAGTTTCCGAACGGCCCTCGTAGCCAGCCGCAATTTAGAAAATGCTTCGGTTTCCTTTCGGGCGAGCTATTTGCATGCAATGCAGCGTACGCGCGGGTATAAATAACGGACGGCAGGGCTTCCATTATTTCAGGGAAGACAACGCGCGCATACCTCATGATAAAGGAGAGAGCGGCCGGCTTAGGGGGATGATAAATTGAAATAAACGTAAGCAGTAATGGCCCGAGCTGCGCATAAAGTTCGGGGGAGGACGCCTCAGAAAACGAGTGCATGCTAAGATAAAGCTCCCAAGCCTGATTAAATGTAGCAGGAGAAAAGCAGCTTCACCGACGAAACACAATGGGGGCGTTGTTTTGCGCCGCCGAGCTGAGCTCGCACATTGCCACGTTGAATTGCACATGCCTTCATTAGGGAGATCGCCAGTTCAACCAGGAAAGAGCCAGAGCGCATTATTAGATTTGGATAATTAATTATTCTCATTTATGACTCGTGGCCCAAACCAAATGGTCTCAGGCAATTTTTTATAATTTCGCTATAAAGATATATAAAACACTTTTATTATATTTGTATTATAATCACCAATCAAATGTACAGTAGTTTTATTATCGTTATTACCAGAGAAAAATCCATAAAATTACCTGCATAACCAAAGCAAGGCACTGAAGTAAAAAGTAACACCTGACAGGTGTCACATCATTTGTGATGGATGTGACTGCAGCACACTTCAACTAATAATTACCCCAAAAATTTTTGTTTGGCCCTGGTATACTACTTATTAATTTTTATACGAGATTATGAGTATTTTTTTTCTAATCATTAAAAGCTTAAAAAATCTAATAAACATTTAAAAAAGGACCCAAAAATTTGGGCTAATAATCAAGCAACCAACATCTGCCCAATGATCAGCATTCAGCGGAAAGTAATTTTGCAGTTCATGGTACACGGGTGAATCAAATATAAACCAGAATTTTTTTACACCCTGTAAAAATCCTAGGTGAGGATTCCTGAAGGGAAGGCGTAAAAGAAACCCGAATTTGAAGAAAAGTTCGGAAATAATATCCAAGACTCAAGCGTATGAATGTCATAAACAATTTTTGGAACATCCAGAGACAATTGAAAATAAACGTCACCGACATCGCCCAAAAACCAGCGATATTGAGAAGAATATTTTCATCGTACTCCGCCATCTTGAGGTTAAGTTTCGATTAACGGTTACTGTTTTTTTTCGCTTTCCAAACAGAGATAGATACGTTATTCTACTTCAAGACTATGCCTGACCTCGACAAGAATCGGAGGATTTATTCTGGGCTACAACAGAACACCCCCTACCCCATAGAGTCACGACTTTTCGCCTTGCGATTCTCTACAAAATATGCTAAACCTTATTTTTTAATTTTTTAAAAAGTAATCTTTAGTTACAACCTTTAACGACTATTAAGAAAGAAATCAACAAAAGGGAGAGACTAATCAAATATAAATTGATTATCACACTACCGCTACTATCACAATGTCAGACCAAGAAGATTATTATCAAATTTCTCACTCTAGATGACGTAAACTCGTCTGTGTTAAAAGAACTGAGACTCAATTTGAGAGCAAAAAAGTGTACGCATAACACAAACAACTTTTGGAAGGAAGAGAAGCCGTTGAAATCAGAGGTCAACGGCGTCTTCCAAGAAGCTTCTAGTTGCTGACAGTCACTATTGACGATCTTAGCTTTCGAAAAGTTAAAAACCCATACAAGTGCCAAAACTCGACCAAAAATTGAAAATATGTCTTAGACTATATCGAAACATTCCCTCTACAATTCGGACTTATTGCCCTGCCGTTATCATTTGTTTGGACTACTAAAGAAGTCTTGGGTAAAGATTTGATGACAATGTAGTTGTGCGCAATTAACTAGTATCACAATCTCTTTCATTTTAGGATAGCAGCATCAAAGAGTTACCAATCTGCTAAAAGTATATGTTTCTAAGGCAGGAGATAACGTAAAAACCAATTTTGTACGTTTTTATTTTTATTATGCTCCAATAAATTAAATATTTTGATTTATATTTGAATAATCCATGGATTTGACTAAAACTCAGGCATTGGTTCAGTTGTAAGAATTTTATCATATTCACCCATTTAATATCGGCTGGAATTAGCCAGTTTGGTGGCAAAAAGAATTAAATGTGGTAGGAACCAAACATTCATTGGTTGCTTAAAGTAACTCTCCCCTTAATTAATTATTACGCTTTCATCGGCACACAATCGACTCACATCGTTCCTCTAAATCAACATGGAGTCAAAAATGTTTGGTCGGATTAGTATTCCACCTGGATTATCCAGAGAAGAATTCGAACTAATCGGAGTCGCTCATTCAGTATTTAGCCGGGTCGTTTATTTACAAAACCTCGGCAATTAGAATTCAACAATAAGCACTCATGTAGGTACAAAGTATTCACCAAATCAGTCATTTATTCAATCACTAGCTCAAAAATGAACATTTGATCAAATGATTCATCCACTGAATAGAAGTTCAACAGCAAACGTTTGGCAGCGGTCAGATTTGTGTAATAATTATTCAGTCACTGCCTTAAATCATCCATACATATTAGAAATAAACATTCCAATCTATATTCGAGTCGGATCATCTATTCAACAAACAAAATTTATTTCATGAGAATGATCTTCGATGACAAACATTCTGCTTCAATTAACCAGAACTGATCAGATTGTTTCTATTGCAAGTAACATCCGGACAGTGGATAGCGGAATATTCGACCGAATCAACATTGGATTCGAATTATTCAGCTAGTGATCAAAATTCAAAAAGATTTCTGCAGTATGTTACGTGTAGAACATTAAAAGTGATCAACATTTTGTTGAAATTATTTATTCGGCAATAAACAATATTTCGTTCAAATACAATTACTCTATTCGCCAAATATCAACGTTGATTCTGAGTCACCTATTCAGTGAACAATAATGATTTGCTAGCGATAAGATTTGTGATAATTGAAATACTCGAATCATCTGCGTATACATTAGAAATTAACTAGAAATACTCGTTTCAATCTATTCGAGCCTAATCATCTATGCAATGAGTGAAATTTGAAAGTATTTCACGAGTATGATATTCACTGACAAACATTCAACTCTAATTGATTAGAAGTTAATATCAGAGCCACTTTAATTATTTAGGGGACAAGACTATTTACATTATAATTAATTTTTGGATGGTCGATAGATAGTTCGCCAAATATTCAGTTAAATCAACATTGCATCTGAATTATTCATCTAGCCATCGGAAGATTTCTGCAGTAAGTCGCATGTTGAACATGATCAACATTTAGCCAATTTTCAGTTCGTTATTCGCTCAGAAATGAACTTGCGATCTGAGTCACTTATTCATCAAACATCATTTATTCGGTGACTAGAATTCAACAAAAAAATACCCGTAAATGTATAGTGTATATATATATATATATATATATATATATATATATATATATATATATATATATATATATATATATATATATAAGTTATTCTAATTGGATCACTAGTCCAAATAGTAACATTAAATCTACTTATACATTCGACGAATAGAATGTCTTCGGCAATAAATATTTAGCTAAAATCATATACATTCAACAGTGTATAAAGTAACAAGCATTTATCTCAAATGAACTATATATAAATGAGAAATCGGCAAAAAAGATTTGTATTCGAATTTAAGAGATTAGAATTCGACTATAAGAATATAATCAGAGTTGACTGTTGTGAGCAACACTCAACTAGAATAATTCTCTGAAAGATAGGCATTTAACTCGAGTAATTACTCTGAAATCCGCATTCACTTGGAAAAATCAGCCGAAATCAACTTTTCACTCAAAGTATCTGATTAGCAATTAAAATTTAACTATAAAAAATAATTAGAATCGACTGTGCTGT
Source organism: Sinelater perroti (assembly GCA_036346155.1). Taxonomy (NCBI): domain Eukaryota; kingdom Metazoa; phylum Arthropoda; class Insecta; order Coleoptera; family Elateridae; genus Sinelater; species Sinelater perroti. Next base: position 4,710,102 of record JARFIY010000324.1, read on the forward strand.
GAGTAACACGCAACTCGAATAATTCGTTCTGAAAACAGTCTTTGCTTAGAAAAATTCCTCAAAATTAAATACATTCAAAATATGCATTTAGTATCCGGAATTTATTAGGAATTATCTGTTCAGCCATATGACTGTAATCAGAAACGGTCGTTCTGTGCGAAACACCCAAGTAGAATAATTATTTCAATGATAGGTGTGCATTTTGAATGATTCGTCCTAAAATCCACCCAAATCAACTTTCCATTTATTAACTAAAATTGTTCATTTCAATGTAGAAAAGCGACAAAAATCAGTTATTCTTTAAGCAACATTCAACTAGAATAATTCATTCAACGATAGGCATCCAACGCGAATAATTCGACGTGAAATTGGCATCAGCTCAAAAATACTCACTTAGAAATTAGAATTGGGTGAAATTATTGGTTTAGCTATAAGAACACAATCAGAATTAGCTATTCTAGGCGTAATATTCAACTAGAATAGTTCGTTAGCGATAGGTATTCAACTCGAATAATTCGTCCTTAAATCAGCACTAGCTCTGTAAAGTTCATCCACATCAACTTTGCATTCTATCCATTTAGAGACTAGTATTCGGTCATTTTGTGACCAACTTGAATAATTCGTCCTGAAATTAGTATTCGCCCTGAAAAGTTCGCCCAAGTCAACTTTATATTTAAACCATCCATCTAGCGACTAGAATGTGGTACAAATGATATGTTTAGGCAAACGAATTTAATTACAACCAGCAGAGCTATAAGAAACACTCATCTAGAATAATTTGTACAATGTTGGGCATTCAACTCAAACAATTCATTGAGAAGAATTCTTTTAAATCAACTCTTTAAACTATTTAATTAGTTTTGGTTTACTTATAGAAACCTGATCAGAATCAGCTTTTCTGGGAACACTGGAATAATTCTTTCGACAGACATTGAACTCGAATAATTAGTCCTAAAATTAGCATTTAATGAGAGGAATTTTTTAAATCAACTTTTCCTTCAAACTATTTAATTATTGACTGAAATTTGCTAAGAATGATTCGTTTAGCTATAGGAACCTGACCATAATCCCTCTAATAATAATAATACCTCTAGAATAATTCGTTCATCTATAAGCATTCAACTCGAATAATCGAATAAATCAACTTTCCATCCAAACTCGAATAATCGAATAAATCAACTTTCCATCAATTTAGCGAATAGAATTTGCCAAAAATTATTCGTTTACTTATAGGAAGCTGGCTAGAATCAGTTTTTCTGTGAGCAACACTGGAATAATCGTTCGACAGCCCTTCAACTCGAATAATGCATCCTAAAATTAGCATTTACTGAGAGGAATTCTTTTAAATAAAATTTTCATTGAAATTATATAGTTAGTCAATGGAATTTGGTAAGAATTATTCGGTTAGAAATAGGAACTTGCCCAGAATCGGCTATTCTGCAAGAAATACCTTTAGAATAATTCATTTATCTATAAGCATTCAACTCCAATAATCAAATAAATCAACTTTCCATCCAAACCATCCAATAGCAAATATGATTTGGCAAGAATTATTCTCTTAGTTATAGAAACCTGATCAGAATCAGCTTCTCTGTAAGCAACAATGGAATAATTCGTTTGACAAACATTCATCTCAAATAATTCGTCCAAAAATTAGCATTTGCTGAGAGGTATTCTTTTAAATCAACTTTTCCTATCTAATTATTGACTAAATTTGCTAAGAATTGTTCGTTTCGCTATAGAAACCAGGCCGGAATCGGTTATTCTGTAAGGAATGCCTTTAGAATAATTCGTTCATCTATAAGCATTCAACTCGAATAATCGAAAAAATCAACTTTCTATCCAAACCATCCATTTAACGAATAGGATTTGGCAAGAATTATTTACTTGAATATAGGATCCTGACTAGAATCAGCTTTTCTGTGAGCAACATGTAAATAATTCGTTCGACAGGTATTCAACTTGAATAATTCGTCCTAAAATTAGTATTTACTGAGAAGAATTCTTTAAATCAACTTTTCATTCAAATTATCTAATTAGGGACTGGAATTTGGGAAGAATGATTCGTTTAGCTATAGGAACCTGACCAAAAATAGCTGAATTGTAAGGAATACTTCTAGAATAATTCGTTCATCTATAAGGATTCAACTCGAATAATCAAATAAATCAACTTTCCATCCAAACTATCCATTTAACGAATAGGATTTGGCACGAATTATTCTCTTAGATATGGGAACCTGACTAGAATCAGCTTCTTTTTGAGCAACAATAGAATAATTCGTTCGACAGGCATTCAACTGGAATAATTCGTCCTCAAATTAGCATTTGCTGAGAGGAATCCTTTTAAATCAACTTTTCATTCAATTTATCTAATTAGCCACTGAAATTTGGTACAAATTATTCGTTTAGCTATAGGATCCTGACCAAAAATGGCTATTCTGTAAGGAATACATCTAGAATAATTCGTTCATCTATAAGCATTCAACTCGAACAATCGAATAAATCAACTTTCCATCCAAACCATCTATTTAGCGAGTAGGATTTGGCAATAATTGTTCGTTTAGATATAGGAACCTAACTAGAATCAGCTTTTCTGTGACCAACACTCGAATAATTCGTTCGATAGGCATTCAATTCGAATAATTCGTCTTAAAATTAGCATTTGCTGAGAAGCATTCTTTTGAATCAACTTTTCATTCAATTATCTATTAGCGACATAGGAATTTGGGAAGAATTGATTCGTTTAGCTATAGGAACCTGACAAAATAGCTTTTCTGTAAGGAATACTTCTAGAATAATTCGTTCATCTGTAAGCATTCCATTTGAATAATCGAATAAAGCAACTTTCCATCCAAACTATCCATTTAACGAATAATTTGGCACGAATTATTCTCTTAGATATAGAACCTGACTAGAATCAGCTTTTTTGAGCAACAATAGAATAATTCGTTCGACAGGCATTCAACTGGAATAATTCGTCCTCAAATTAGCATTTGCTTGAGAGGAATCATTTAAATCAACTTTTCATTCAATTTATCTAATTAGCCAATAAAATTTGGTACAAATTATTCGTTTAGCTATAGGAATCCTGACCAAAAATGGCTATTCTGGAAGGAATACCTCTAGACATTCGTTTATCTATAAGCATTCAATTCGAATAATCGAATAAATCAATTTCCATCCAAACCATCGTTTTGGCAAGGGTTATTCGCTTAGATATAGGAACCTGATCAGAATCAGCCTTTTTGTGAGCAACACTTAAGTAATTCGTTCGACAGGCATTCAATCCGAATAATTCGTCCTAAAATTAGCATTTTCTGAAAGGAATATTTTTGAATCAACTTTTCATTCAAATTATCTAATTAGCCAATAAAATTGTGTAAGATTATTCGTTTAGCTATAGGAAACTGGTCAAAATCGGGTATTCTATAAGAATACTTCTAGAATAATTTGATTATCTATAAGCATTTACCCCGAATAATCGAATAAATCAACTTACGCCCAAACCATCCATTTAGTGAATAAAAATTACCAAGAATTATTAGCTTAGCTATACGAATATAGTCTTTGTTCAACGATAAGAGTTTAACTCAAATATTCGCATTGGCTCAGAAATATTCAACTAATATAGCACTTAAACTTAAATCAAGGACTGCTATTTGGTAAGAATAATCCGTTTAGTGTCAGAATTTTGTTTAGAATCATTTGGTCGGCGAACAGCTTTCAACTAGAGTCGATTATTGGGAAAGAAATAGTGAGTTGGAACTAGAATTTGGCCAGAATCATTCGTGTAAATATTCGACCCGAATTATTCGACAAGCACTCAACATTTGTTCAAATGAGCATTCGCTCAAGATTTAGTAATAAATGAATCAAAGCTCGTCTTAAATCGTGTGCCCAAAAGCAAGCACATAATCAGAATTAGCTGTGTATGGTCTGAATTGCCTGCTCACTGATATCTGTGCCGATTTGAAGTTAAAAATAGTGCCAAATGAATGCTTTCTTAACGGTGTGGATTTTTGAACGCAAAAATTGCATGCTATGACATTAACGGGTTAAGTGGCTTTACCGCTGCGGCGAATAAAGTGTTGTAACACGACAAAGCTGCTTTTCTACAACTGCACCGCGCGAGCGGCGCATCGTGCAAAGTTCGTCGCGCCGCCGGCTGCCCGCGCGGTCCAGAATTCGGCGTCGGGACGCGCGCGGCGTCTGCTCTATTTCTAGCCGATGTCACCGTCGGCGGCATCCGATTTTTACTCTTTTTCATTGTTTTTACAATTTCCGCCCGGCGCCCGCGCGCGCGCACCTACCTTCGGAACAGAGGAGGTTCGACCAGGAGAAGGTGGAAGTCGTTCTCAGAGGAAACCTCCCGGTCCCTGTGGTGGACCGCGCATTTAAAGCTCCTCGACCGCTTCCCTGTCATCTGCAACAAAAGACACTTTAGCCCTCGTGCTGGCGCGCTGCGAGGCGCTTAATTAACCCCCGGCGCGCTCATTTACATCCGCTTAATTTAGTTAGCGGGGCGTGTATCGTAATCTCCGCGCATTCCGATCTAATCGAGATGAGTTATGGCCGCGGCCCTTAACTGGGCTGCTGCCGGGGGTGGCGGCCGGCCTCTCGCGGCGTCGACGTGTAGGTATCATTTGCCACACGCACCCGCCCGTCAGGGCTCCGTCTGCGCGGGGATAAATTACGCGGCCGCTTAAGCGGATTATTTACCGGGCCGGCGCCCCTCTGGAACGGAGGACCAAGCCCCTGGTCTAGCTCTTTGTTGTCTTTGCTGGAAGTTGGATGTTTCCGCAACAATCTTCTCTTCTAGATCATATCTTAAAAAAATATACCGCAAAAATCAATTAAACGAAGAAAGAAAGATTTGAAAGTATAATAATCGTAAACAACCTTCATGACAAGCCATATAACCAGATAGAACACCACCGAAGAGTTATAGAAGTTATGATAAAGAAAGATAAATAGATATAGATATGGCCAAAGTCAATTTTCCAATAACCAATAAAGCCAAACAAGGCTTTTGGGTTTATGAAACTCTACAGACAACAATAAAAAATCAAACAAGCAGCATCTGCTACTGACTACTGACCTTGATGTTAACCTATAGAATTCCTTGCAAGGGAACAGTATTGTGGAGTGTTGTATAATGCAAGTAGAATCAATTACAACATAGTGATACACAATACCATTTACAAAGTAAAAAAGTTAATAAAAAAATAAAATAAACTTGTAAAACATGCATTTATGAAGTGTAGAAAATCCACATCCTTCGACAAATATTGCTGTGTATTTGATGATTAACTGTAAAACACCACATAAAGAGCAAGTTTAATTTCAAAAAGTCTCGAATGTTTTAACATCTTGATACAAATAAAAAAGTCATAAATTAGACAGACAAGACTAAATAATTTACTTATTTCAAAATTTCTCATAATTTATTTTTTTCCAGCTAGAAATTGTTTCACCACAAACTGTGGCCCTCAAATAAAAACCAATCTTGAGAACACGTATCCTTGTCACCCATCCTAACTATTAAAAAAGAGATAGTTATCACATACCATTTTTATTTACCGAAATTACCTACAGTTTGGAATATTGACGTAGGTTTGGGAGCGCAATAATAAAAATTTTCTACAAGTACTGTGTGACCTAATCAGTCAGGGACGGCGGGGTGGTAAGGTCATTTGGTGCATTACAGCCTCATTTAATTTATTAGTAGATCTGTAATCAATTCTAAATCCGGGGTTTGAGGTAAAACACGCTCGTGTTGTAAAAGACTAATGAATACCTTCAGTGTTTTAATTGATCTACACATGATTTGTTGATCATAGATTGATTATAAGGGCGGCGAGATCAAAGATCATCTGGTCCGTTAGCACATAATCCAATTTAGTAGCAGACCTGTCACAAATTCTAACTTGAGTAAGAGCGCTTTTGTGTCACTACAAAACTAATAAAGAGCATCTTCAATGTTTTAATTGGGCTATATCTGATTTGTTGACTATAAATTAATTATTAAGGCGGTAAGGTCAGTCGGAGATGATTATCCCGGAAGAGGTCAGAGATTGTCAAAATGTCGCTACAAGACTACTGATACGCATCTTCAGTGTTTTAATTGGTTCACATTTTATTTTTTGATCCGAGATTGATTGCAAAGGCGGTGAGGTCTAATCGGATTGAGACATCATTTATTCAAAAGGTCGGGGATCGTCCAGTGCGTTAGGGTTTTGAGTAAAGACACATTTGTGTTGCTACAAGGCTAGCGGAAAGTATCTTTGGTCTTTTATTGATCTACATCTAATTTTATGACCATGAATTGATTACGAAGACGGTGAAGTTTAATTAGTCGTAGACAATTTTCCCGAAAAGAGTTTCAAAGATGCCTTAGAGCCTCACCGATTTAGTAGTAGACCTGCCACCAGTTTTAAATCCGGGACTTGAATAAAAGCTCGTTCGTGTCGCCACAAGGCCAAGTAAAAGCATCTTCAGTGTTTCATTGATCTACGTCTAATTTTAGAACCATGAATTGATTGCAAAGGCGGTAAAGTCGAATTGGATGGAGATGACTTTCCTAGAAGAGGCGGAGATCGTCCGGTGCGTTAGAGGCTTGAGTAAGATCATGTTCGTGTCGCTACAAGACTAATAAAGAGCTCCTTAAATATTTCAATTGGTCTACATTTGATTTGTGAATCATAAATTGATTACAAAGGCGATGAGGTCTAATTAGTTGATGATTGTCCGCCGCAATAGTGCCTCACCTGGTTTATTAGTAGGCCTGTTACCAATTCTAATTCGGGACTTGAGGTAAGTGCACGTTCGCGTGGTTACAAGACCAATAAATAGCATCTTCAATGTTTTAATGTATTGATCATAAATTGATTACAAGGGCTGTGAGATCTAATCAGCGACGATCTTTTTCCAATGAGTTGGAGATCTGATATATTAGTATACTGCCACCCATTATGAATCCGAGACTTAAGGTAAGAAAATATTCTTATCGTTACAAGACTAATGAAGAGCATTTTCAATGGTCTACATATGATGTATTGATCATAAAAAATCATAAGGACAGTCAGATCTAATTAGTCGGAAATGATTTCATTTCGGAAGGAACTGAAGACGTCTGGTGCATTAATGCCTCGAGTAAGAGCACGTTCGTGTCGCTACAAAAATAATGAAGAGCATCTTTAGTGTTTTAAATAGTTCTACATTATCTAATTTGTTGATTTGCTAGTATGGTTAACTGGATCTAGTATTTTCGAATTAAAATAAATTAATACAAAAAAGATTTTAGTTCATTTTGTTATTCACACCGTGCACTCTTAGTTTATTCTTACTATTATTTACTACAAAATTCGAAAGTAAAGCACAACCAGAATATCAACTTCAAAATGTCTTGATAGAAAGATTGTTTTTGTTAATCTAACAATACAATAGTAAAACATATTTACAATTTGCACGGTAAGAGTGGCATGTGACTTAATAACGCAAAATGACGTTCTTCGATGTTTGCATGACTTTTGAAACATTTAAAAATTTTAAGGTAGTTTTTAAACAATCTTGCAATATCAACTACAGTTTTAAAGAAACAAGTGTGCATTTATTGTGAGATTGCAAGGAGCAAACCTTCTATAGATACATTACCCCGTTATTAAAAAAATGCCGCAAATGTGAAATGGTGAGGCACTAGGCATCTCGTCAGGTCCAATTTTGGATAACACTTTTAGGGGATCGTTACGAACTCTTTGTGGCACGTAGATAAAAAGCAGAGGAGGTTTGGAGGAGTGAATGTCAGCTGCTCAATTATGAAAATGTTAGAAAATAGAGCTCTCCAATGGTATGAATATGTCAGACGGATGTCAAACGGCAAAAAAGTTAACGCAGTAATCTCCAAGAGGCAAACCGACTCATTCTTGAGCAATCTATATAACAACGGCTATGAAGAAGAAAGGTTTGCAGGCAGCAGCAACTTTCCCTAGATACATTACATGGTAATTTAAAATGTTAACGATTTGGAAGATTGTAGATAAAGAGCTTATCATAAAAGTGTCCTTAAGAATCATTGATAGTTCATAATTTTGTTACACTATAAAAGATATAATTAAAAAGTATCCAAACTTTACTCTTAGAAGATATAGGACAGAATCTTTTTGCAACAAATAGTCTACTCATTTTGAACTTGATAAAGTGTGAAGGTGTGAGTAGGGAATTAAAGCAGCTAAGCTTTAAATGTTGAAATAGAAACTGGCAAGAAGTCTCTTGAACTATTTTACAACACTTTACAATCTTTTCACCAGTTTGCCTGTAAAACTGGAGACATTAAAGACACCTTTATATAATTCTATGAAATATAGAGTGCCAGCGTGATCCTGTGGTTGAGGGACGGGCTGCGATGCTGACGGACCCGGGTGCAATTCCCGGTGCTCTCTGATGCCTGGCGGGTGGCCTACTCAGTCACTAAAAATAATTGAGTACCTGCGTTCATTCGAACAAAGAGTAATAATGGCGGTCGTCTTAAGCGCGGTGCTTGCCACATCGCCCCGCATCAGAGATGGTGCGCGACGACCGGGCAGAGCGAACGTATAAGAGCCTTAACATCTCAGTTCGTAGGCCGTGCTCCCACGCGGAGCGTAGAGCCTTACCATTATTATTATGAAATATAAAGGTTCGACCGTCAATTTAGTAACAAAAACTTTACTAACATGTAATTTTTATACAATTTTTATAATAGGAAGTTTTACTCTAATACATGGAAGATGTGGTGGTTAAGTCAATAAATAATTGAAGTTTTTTTTAAAGGTTTTATATGTTTGAGACGAGTTTCCAAATCAATAGATGGGGGTACCCATAGCAGCACGGTCGAAAGATTGAGCAGCGACCAGAACGGCGGTCTTCGCCGCCTTCGCCGGTTCATCCGAGGGTATTAACTGGAGTAACGCACGGGGCCATTAACTTTTAAACTACTCGAGCCGCGCCAGTCCATTTTCCCAAGAGTGAGCATGGTCTAATTACACCATAGCGTACGAATATCTCGAGAAATACCTTTCACGGTCGCCGCTCGAGCGTCGAGTTCAGAGTAACACGTACCCGCTGCCGTAACCCGGCCCGAGGTACACGTATGGTTTCCGCACCGGCACGTAAATGGGACATGTTCTGCCACGCTAGGCCAGTCCGGCAGTTTTTCGACCAGTCCGGCACCGGTTCTTGGTGTGAACCAATTCGAGGCCGGCGTCCAGCCCGCTGGCGCCGGCTCCCGGCTCGTCAAGTTTGGGAATGCGGCGGAAGCTGCAACGGCGGCTCTGGCCGATCGGAAACGGCGGGCTAATTGTCCGCTTTATGCGCGCATAAAGCACATCAAAGCCCGCGGCTTCTTCGCGAGGTCTACGAACCTCGGTTTCCCGGGCCGGGGCCGGGAAATGGCCGCGCCGCCCGGACGCCCGGATTTACGGCGCGCCGCCAGCGCGGGTGATTTACGGCGGCGGGCGCCTTGTGCATCGGTTTGGTTCATCCAGTTTATGGGGTCGATACAGGGGTTTAGTGCGATAACGCGGCTATAAAGCAGACAGCACGCGATGTTCCGGCCCGAACTATTGATTTGATTTCATGTTGTGCTGTACTAGCAAGTGGGTCGTACTTTGTGCCTCTTCACGGGCTGAAAGCTCTTTTCAGGAGCTACTAGTACAGTAATATTTGGTTACATTTTTCATGTCCAGTTAAGATTACGAATATTTTACATGAGCAATTAAAACAAATGAAAAGTTTTAAAACACTTTTCAGTGACGAATGTCCTGGAATCTTACTCAATTTTATGAAAGCTTCGTTTTGAATTAGACGAGTCATTTGAAAACGAGAAGTGGTCAGTAATCAGCTAAATAAACACCAAAACTTTCTTTAAACCTAATCAATCTAATCAATTGTCCTTACAGAGGTAACCAATTTTGAAGGTTTGAGCTCTTCAAAAGATAATCTTAGAGTTCCAAAGTGCGTCTTTGGTACCCAGGAGAGTGCTAGAAGAATAAGTTGGACTCAATTTGCCCATTTTAAGCCTCTCCTCAAGATTGAACTAAAGATTTGATTACAATTTTCATATCCAATAATCATTAAAAAACTAAATGAGCGATGTTTAGCTAGTCAAGTGCGCACAAATTTTAGTTGTTCATGAAATATCTTAAAGCACACTTTTTATGAAGAAATGTCCTGAAATATTGCTCAAATTTAAAAAAGCTTCTGTTGAAATGAAGCGAGCCTAGAACTTTGTAAAGCTGTGACAATTTAAGACTGAGATGTCGTCAGTAATCAGCTAAATAAATCCCAAAGTCCTCTTTGAGCCGATTTACATCCTCTACTCAATTGCCTTTACAAAAGTAACCAACATTGAAAACTTCTGCTCTTCGAAAGTTAACTTTAGGATACTAAAGTGCGCTTGGGACACCCAAAAGAGGACAAAAGAATAAGTTAGACTCAATTTGTCCATTTTAAGCTTCTGGACAAGATAGAATTGCATATTTGGATATATTTTTCATGTTCAATTATTATAACAAATCTTCTAAATGGCTATCATTTGCTATTGAAGTGTGCACAAACTTTAGCCATATATAAAATATCTGAAAACACTTTTAGTAGCGAATGTTTTGAAATCCTACTCAATTTTGTACAACCTTCTGTTAGATTAAAACTAGCCAAGAACTTTGTAAAACCATGCCACTTTAAAACTGAGAGATCGTCAATAAACATCCGAATAAACATTAAAGATCCCTTTAAACCTCCCTTGTCTTTGCAGAAGTAACCATCACCGAAGACTTCTACTCTTCGAAAGTTAACTTTAGGGTTCTAAAGTGCGTCTGTGACACTCAAACGAGTGACAAAAGAATAGGTTGGACTCAATTTGCTCATTTTAAGCTCTTCCAAAATAGAACTACAGATTTGGATACATTTTTCATATTCGATCATCATCAAAAACCTTTTAAATAGGCCATGCTTTGTTATTCAAGCACGTGCAAACTTCGGTTGTACCTGAAATGTTGTAAAACACACTTTTCAGTGACAAATATCCTGAAATCTTACTCAATTTTGTCAATGTCAACTTAAAACCGAGACATCATCATTAATCAGTTAAATAAACACCAGAGCTCTCTTTGAACCCTGTAATTGATTGTCCTCACAGAAATAATCAACTTTGAAGTCTTAACTATTCAAACGCTAATTTTAGAGTTCTAAAGTTCACCTGTGCCACCCAGCATGATATAGCGACCAGAAAATTGACAAAAGAATAAGTTGGACTTAATTTACACATTTTAAGTTTCTGATCAAGATATAACTGAAATTTTGATATATTTTTCATGTCCAGTTATCATGAAAAACCTTCTAAATGGGCTAGGATTACTATTTAAGTGCGCACAAATTTCAGTCGTACCGAAATGTCTATTAAACACCCCTTTTTACTGACAAATGTCCTGAAATGCTACTCAATTTTATTGAAAGCTTCTGTTAGAACGCAGCAAGTCGAGAACATGACACTTTAAAACTGAGAGATCTTCAACAATCATCTGAATAAACGTCGAAGCTCCCTTTGAACTCTCTAATCAATTAACCTCACAGAAGTAATCAATGTTGGAGACTTTTAATTCTCTAAAGCTCTAAAATGTGTCTCCGACATCCAAAGAGACATAAAAATCAAAAGAGTGACAAAAGAATAAATTTTCCCATTTTAAACTTCTCGCCAAGATGGAACTGCAGATCTGGATATAGTTATCGCTAAAAACATTCTAAATGGGCATTATTAGCTATTCTAGTGCGCAGAAATTTCACTCGTACATGGAATGTTTTAAAATACACTTTTTAGTAATAAATATCATAAAACCTCACTCAATTTTATGAAAGCTTCTGTTGGAATGAATCGAACCGAAAACTTTGTAAAGCTCTGACAGTTTAAAACTGAAAGGTCGTCAGTATTCAGTTAAATAACCACCAAAGCTCTTTTTGAACTCTCTAATCAACTGTCTTTACAAAATAACCAACATTGAAAACCTTTGATTCTTCAAAAGCTAATTTTAGAGCTCTAAAGTGTGTCTTGTCATCATACCTTAGACTCAATTTATCTGTTTTATAAGCTCCTCACCAAGATGAAACTGCAGATTTGAATACATTTTTCAAATTAACATTAAAAACCTTCTAAATAGGTTATAATTTGCTATTGAAATGTGCACAAACTTCAGTCGTACATGAAGTGTCTTCAAATAAACTTTTAAATTGTAAACGTCCTGAAGTCTTACCCAATTTTGTAAAAGCTTCAGTTGTAACGAAGCCAGCCGAGAACTTTGTTAATTTAAAATAGAGAGGTCGTCAATAATCAGCTGAATAAATAATAAAGCTTTCTTTGAATCATATAATCAATTGTCCTGACAGAAGTAACAAACTCTGAAGACTTTTAACTCTTCAAAAGCTAACGTTAGAGTTCTAAATTATGTCCGTGATATTTAAAGTTATATAGCGACCAGAAGGTTGACAAAAGTAGAAGTTGGACTCAATTTTCCCATTTTAAGTTTCTCCGAAAGATGGAATTGCATTTATTATGTCTAATTATCGTTAAAAACATTTCAAATGGGTCACGATTACGCATAAAATTTAGTGGTACATAAAATGCCTTAGACACACTTTTCAGTGACAAATGTCTTGAAATTTTATTCCGTTTTATAAAAGCTAACCGCGAACTATGTAAAGTTGTGTCAGTTAAAAACTGAGAGGTCATCATTAATCAGCTGAATAAACACCAAAGCTCTTTTTGTGCCCTCTAATTAATTGTCTTTACAGAAGTAACCAAATTTGATCTTCAAAAGTTAACTTCAGTGTTCCAAAATGCGTTTGTGACACCCAGAAGAGTGATAAAAGAATAAGTTGGATGTAACTTGACGATTTTAAGCTTCTCACCAAAATGGGACTGCAGATTTGGATACATACAGCGAGCCGAGAACTTTGCAAAGCTGCGACAGTTTACAAATCAGCTAAATAAACATCAAAGCTTTCTTTGAACCCTATAATCAATTGGCCTTACAAAAGTAACCCAAATTAAAAGCTTTTAATTCTTCAAAAGCTAATTTTAGAGTTCTAATTATGACTGAAACATTCAGAGTGATATAGCGACCAGAAAGTTGACAAAAAAAAGTTAGATTCAATTGATGCATTTTAAGCTTCTCGCCAAGAAGGAACTTCCGGTTTGGATACATTTTTCATGTCCAATTATTGTTAAAAACCTTCTAAATAAACTATATTTAGCTATTCTAGTGCGCAAAAACTTCAGTCGTGCATAAAATGTTTTAAAGCACAATTTTCAGTAACAAATGTTCTGAAATCTTACTCAATTTTAAGAAAGCTTCCATCGGAACGATTGTAAAGTATTGACAGTTTAAAACTGAGAAGTTATCAGTACCTAATCAGCTAAATAAGCACCAAAGCTTTCTGTGAACCCTTTAATCAATTTTCCTTACAGAAGTAACCAACGTTGGTGATACCCAACGCAGAGACCACAAGAGTGACAAAAGAATAAGTTGGACTCCATTTGTCTATATTAAACTTCTTGCCAAGATGAAACTGCAGATTTGGAAGTTCAATTATCGTTAGTAATCTTCTAACTAGGCCATAATTAGGTATTCAAGTGCGCACAAACTTCAGTCGTACACGAAATGATTTAAAACGTATTTTTCAGTGACAAATGTCCGGAAATCTTACTCAATTTTGTAAAAGCTTCGAATGGAACAAAGCGAGCCAAGAACTTTGTAAAGCTCTGACAGTTTGAAATTGAGAGGTCGTCGGTAATCAGCTAAATAAACATCAAAGCTCTCTTTGAACTTTCTAATCAATTGTCCTTACAAAATAACCAACATTGACGACTTTGAATTCTTGAAAAGCTGATTTTAGAATTTTAAAGTATGTCACCTAGAGTGATATACTGACCAGAAGGTTGACAAAAGAATAATGATCCATGTTAAGGTTCTCACCAAGATAGAACTGCAGGAAAAGCTCCATCAAGCCGAACTTCGCCAGCCAAGCTCACGCAAATTTAGATTAGCTCTCGCGCTACCACAAACTTTATTTGTGCTCCCCGCGGCGCTGAAAGTGCTGATAACCTCCAGCATACACAGCCGCACAAATATTGACTGCCGGGGTGGCGAAAGATCGGAGCGGCGCCCCGGGCGCCGCCGGCGCGATTAATCTCCCTCACTGCGCGGCGGCGGCGGCGACAGTTCCTGCTCCGCGAAATAGGGACAGTGACTGATGTTTCCGCATATCTCTCGCGAGTGGGTGATAACGCCGGGCGCGTGGCGTCCGAAATAGCCGCGCGTCGGCTCTTTGTGCCGCGAAAGCTCGCGCCGGCTATTTTTCGGCGCGCGAATTTAATATGCGCGAGCTTCCTGTGCAGGGCTATTTCGGGCAATTAAGGCGAGCTTTCGCGGGGCTGTTAAGATGGCCGCGAGATAGGGGCTTTCGCCGTTGCATAAGCCCGTTCAAGTGCAGCCCGAACGAAAGCCTATTTATGAGCGAAACGGAACAACATTCTCGAAATAATGGCATTGTCTCGCGCATTAGAGAACGCGCGGAATTGCTCAACGGCGCGATTCATGTTGTCTTCATTTGCATAAATTAATATTTTGCCTCGCTGGGTATTTCCAGCCGGCTCGAGGCGATTCAACATGCCTTTCAGCTTTTAATTTTCAATGTAGTTAAAACTACAGAAGAATAACTAAGGTAAAAAATATTTTGGCTCGATATTTTCTGAACGGACCTCGTATAACTGATCACTTGAATATTCAGTTGGTTTTTATGCCGATCTAAGTTAAGAGTCGTTGCCTAGTCAAAAACTGCGGCTGGTAGAGCGCCGTTGCGAGCCGGCGGAGCTTTGCGCTCCTGAAAGCTCCTCCGGCCGGAACGCCGCGAATCTAAAATCAGCTGATTCTCTTGGCACCTTGATCTAAAAATGCAGAAGTCAGTGCACTGTCCGCTGGGGGTCTAAAAACCGTCTGTCCGAGAATAGCGCCTGAGTCACGAGACGAAAGCCTCGTCTATTGCGTGCCCAGACCGTTTCGTCCTGGCCGGCGAGCTTTGTAGCGCCGCCCGAATTCCGCAGCGGTTCTCGCGCGCGCTCGGGCGTTTCCTTCAGGTTTTCCAAAATTAATGATCGGCTGATGGTTTTAAAGAAGCCGCTCAAATGTTGGTAGTTGGAGGGCGAACAAAAACTAAACCACTGCAACAACTAAAATAATTTCTGTAAGGCAAAAATATTATAGAAAGGCGAAATTTCTCAAAGCAGTGACAAAGCACTTGGCAAGAAGCTTAAAGTTGGAATTTCAGTCATTCATACAAGGGCTTATTGAGGTCTAATTCGTCCTCTAAGCTAAGTTGACCATCAAACAAAGGAGATTTGAATATGCTCTAGAACTTTAAGTACACAGAATACCACAGAAAAAATTTCTAGTTAGAATAAGATGAGTAAATTAAAACGTAAAGGCTGTTGGATGATAATAACCTTCTCATTTTTGAAAATTATTAACGTAAAAAAATTACAAAATCAGCAACAAAAAAAAAATGAGAAAAATCTTAAAGGCACAAACATTCGGTTAGAAAACGACCACAGGATTAAGGAAAACATTAATTAAGCATATCAGAAACGTAAGATAAAAATTATTTAGAGCAAAGATAATAACTAATTAACTAATGGTAAATGGAGAGTTACGACCTAAAAGAACTGGAACGAAATAAGGCATGACAAAAATAAAATGAAGAGGAAAACTCAAAAAACAGATTTGGAAATATAGAAACCCCTCAACAACGATAGGTCTGTCTTTAAAAAACGATACATGACATACCAAAAGAAATATATAACAGTAGCAGAAAAAATCGAATGCAATCGATCAAGTAACAAACATATTAGAAAAATGACAAGATAGAAAATTAAACAATTAAACTGGTTAGTCATATTATAAGAACGAAGCATAATAGAATAACGAAAAATATAATAGAAACAAGAAACATAGAAACGACCCAATAAAAAACGAATAGATCAAATAGAAGAAGTGAAGAGAAGAAAGTAAAATTTAACTAATGATACGAAATGTTTAAAAAGAGATAGCAGGACCCGGAAGAAATGGGTACAGAATGACGTGTAAGTACCAATGCAGGCACAATAACAAGGCACTTTAAAAACTAATAAAAGCAAAAAGTGCAAAAGAAACTTACATTGTCTTTTTTCTGCCAGCTCTATTAATATCCAATTTTTTGTGTCGTCATACTCTCAACGTATTGTTCGCTTTCCATAAACCATATAAATAGATAAGTTTTATTAATTATCGAGAAAATGTTTTGCCATAGATGAGGTTTACCATTATCAAAACAGAAAAAACGTGATATTAGATCATTGAAAATCTCGTAACGTATAAAGAGACTTAAAAAGATTTTTTTTATTATGGTAGGTATTATTAGAATGTATTATTGTTTCATTTCTATCTATTTTTATTGTCGCAGATAAAGCATCTTTTGTTTTGATTTTGTCGGCCACACTTTCTTCAAGTTTAATTTTATTGTTGTTTCTTTTAAAATCATTTCTGTTAAGTGTAGTAGACATACATGTTCTTAACAATCCAAATAAGGATTTAAGATGCGTGGCGGGCCTGTTAATGAATCTAATACGATCCTATTGCACACACTAACCTCGTTCTCGGCAACTTGACGCCGGTTGATTAAGCCTTGCAACACTGCGAGGAATGGGGCAAAACTAAATGCATTAAGCTGGGAGAATCTGTTTCAAAGATCAGCAGCTGCCACTAGTAGCTCTCTGGATTTCGATCTTACTTTGCGACAACCCAGAAATAAAATATCCGATCCTTCGGCGTTTGATTGCATGTACGCGACATCATTTTGTTAATACAAACTATAAAAAGACAAATATTTTATTCTTAATTAGTATAAATAATACACTTACAAATACGAAATATATCTGTGTAGGCAGAGAGCATAGAATATCAGAATCTGTATGACACTTAAATATTTAGGCTCATGTCTAAGTTTAGAAGATACATGCGAGAGAGACATCAACGAAAGCATCATCATAGTAAAGAGAGAAGTATTGCACGGAACAATATGAAATAAGAATATCAGTTAAGATATTAAAAAGAAAATATTCTATAGTGTAATGGAAATTGTATGGAGAAGAGAAAAACAAAAAACAAAATTATAACAGTAAAACAAGATTTTATGAGAAGGTGTCTACAAGTTACAAGATGGGACAGACTCAGGAGCGAAGTTGGGAAAAAAACAAAAATAGAGCTCTTCAATGGTATGGGCATGTGAGGCGAACGACAGATGGCCAAACAAATTGACACAGTGGCCTCTGAAGGGGAAGAAAAAAAGAGGCAGACCGATTTTTTCTTAAAAAACCTGTATAAAATGGCTATGGAGGAAAGTAGACTAGAAGAACAGAAAACGGCAAACCCTATGGGGCAAAAACCGAAGAAGAACAGAATACATTGAGTATTACATTGTAAGCTTCATACATTCTATAGGCGGAATGGCAACATAATAATATAAGACAACATCTCCAAGAGTAACACAGATGGATAACAAGGAGAATGAAGATAATTCAGTATATTCCACAACAAAGATTGTACCATTAGCCATAACAAGTTGTAGAATATCTACAGAACTTGCTGTTCATTTGAAATGGAATATGATTTGTTTTATAATTGAAATAGCCCTTCCCTTTCAAAGTAAAATTAGTGAATTTTGGTCTACCAGTCCTACCTAAATTTAAATGCATGGTCATAGACCGTCATTATTAAATAAAATTGACGATCAACTGGAAATTTTGAGTCTGTTAAATAGTGCGGTGCAGAACACTATTGTATGGAAAGCAGAAAGGCAAAGAATAAAATTAGAACAGAAGAATCATATTTTAAGAGAAGGTGCCTACAAGTTAGAAGATGGGGCAGACTTAGAACCGAGGAAGTTCGGAGAAAAATGAATCTCACCTGCTCAATTACAAAAACGTTGAAAAGTAGAGCTTTGTAATGTTATGGATATGTAAAAAAGGTGTCAGATGATTGAAAAAATTGACCTAGTGGTCTCCGAAAGGGAAGAAAAAAGAATCAGGCAGACTCTTTCTTCGGGAACCTATATAAAATCGGGTATGGAGGAAGGGGTTTGAAGGAAACAGACTGGGAGGATAGACAGACATAGAAACAGAAAACGGTAAATCTTATAGCGTAAAAACCAAAGAAGAAGAATAAGAAGAAGAAAGTTTACTAAGCTCAAAGTCGATCCAGAATTCCATATGGTTGTTGAAATAAAGCTCAAAATCCAGAAAAGGGAAAAACTATATTTTTATAACATCATGGTAATAAAAATATTTATTACTTTGAAATGGTCTATCGAAAGAAGAAAATTATTGTACAAGAGGTAGTCAGAAACTAGTGAAAATTCGGTAGGTCCCCGTTCAACCTCCAAAACCTGCCAGCCTTCCGCTACCGTTCCGGCAGCCTTCCCATTGCGTAACTGTTTGATCAATTATTTCCTCATAGCCCGTCTCGAGGCCGCCGCCGCCGCTGCCTTTTCACAATAGACAATATGGTGTCACGGTGAATGAGTAGTGCATCCTGTTCTGCGCGCCTCGCGATTTCCAAGTCAGCGTTCCCGGCCAGACCCGACCTGGGAATTTTCTGCGATTACGCCGCCGGACGCGTTCTGGAACAATGGCGCGCCGTGCGAAGCGGAAAAGCTGGAAAGCGCGCCGGCGTGGGAAAGCGCGTTTCCAGTTAGAAGGGCGCGTGAAAGGATCGAAGCTGCAAATGTTAAGGTTGGTCCGGTCGTGCGCGCACTCTAGATCCAGGGCTGGAAAAATGCGGACCGGATCGGGCCGCGCTGATCGCCGCTGATACGGATGTGATACGGCTGCATTGTTTAGCAAATTAGAAAGCGCGTGCTTCGGCAACGCCTTGGGTCGCTGCATATGGATGTGCGGCTCGAAGGCCTTCGAGCGAGTACGCAGCAAAAATTGGATTGCTCCATTTCGCTAGTTAAAATGAAGATTTCAACTGTTGAGATCGAGTTTGATCAGGTCGTCCCCAAGATTGTCAAGACTAATTTGCCACATAATTAATTTTGGTCCTTCGAGCCGGACTGTGATGTAACACGATCACACGTCTGTCAATAAAAAATAAAATAAAAAAAAACTCGCATTAGAAGCAAAAATATCAGTTACATGTCATACTCTCAATGTGATCAACAATTTAGGTACACAGAAACACCACAATCTTTTAAAAATCATGATTTTCTACAACATTAACTGAGAAAATATACCATATGATTATTGAATAAATAAATTTACAGTAATAATTTAAATAAAAAATATTTAAAAAGTTCAAAAATAGTTAGCACTCCCCCTGTGTCGCAAATTGAAACGGGAGCTCTGTGCGTATGTTAAGATAAACTATAGCATTACATGACATGACCAGATGGCATTGTTAGAAACTTCAAAAGAAAAAGTAACGCAATATTGTTAGTGCAGTAGTGGACAAAATAGAAAACCATCAAATCCAACAAATATGGACAGGAGTGGACAATGAGGTATATTTGGTGAGGGGGGGGGAGGTATTATTTTAGACATCCATTCAAAAATAACGAGAACTGTGTCTAAGAAAGTCAAAACCAGCTGCTCATTATTCAGTGTGTATCCGACTAGCTAATGACAAACTGTTTCGTAGAACTCCAAGTTGATTTAATGACAAAGGTTTATGCCTAATGGGTTCCCCATACTCTAACCGTTCAATACAATCAAAACTATGTGGAGGTATACCAAACAGTTGCTGCAGCTATACAGTTTGGATCCGAAGACGTTCTATGGGATGGTAGCACATTGGAAACCCTCGTCCCAAGAAGCTACGGGCGGGTTTGTCTATTCTAAAACAAATTGTCCTTTCGGATCAGGAGGAAAATTTTGCTGATGGATTGGCTGCTCTCTCATGAAACCATTGCACTGAGGAGTACTGCAAGTCACAGCAGCGCATTTCAGGAGCATTCAGCAGGACCGTTATGAAAAATGAAGATATTACATGTTAGTCTTCACACCGCAGCTACACTGCAGGATCTCGAGTACACCGTACTCCATCACATCCCATCAGATCTTGTGTTGAGTGACTACGTCTTGTTTGGCACAATAGAAGAAGTCGTAAAGGATCCTTCCCCAATAACAAGTTGCCACACTATACTCAAAAAATGGCTTGCGGCAACTTTATGGAAATTGTCGGTTTTTCAATAAAATGTGTGCTCATATCTTCCCAATAAAGTCTAGTGAGGAGGTGGGTAGGAGATTTAAATGAAGCAGTGCACGAGTCCAAGCTATGTTGCTTCCAGTTTGTGGCGCATACCTTCTCCAAGTCAATTTCGACTCTCATCTCCAAGTAGCTTTTGTGTAAAGACAAAGATGGCGAATTCCAGAAACCTGAGTAACCTTGCTGGACATCAGGTAACCAAACCGGCGAAAAAAAGGTCAAGACAGACGAGAGCGGGAGAGATGGCTTTCCAAAAAGGGAGTTGAAAAGAGAGAAAAAACCCTTCCCTAATAACCAAATAGTTAAAAATAATCAAGAAGAGCCTTGGTTAGGATGGACTAATGGCAAACAACTAAGTGACACAAAACCCAACGTAACCTAGAACAACGCGATCAAAGAGAAGACCTCGCATAGCGTGAACCAAGACTTTTAAAAGCTTAAATGTTACATTGAAGAAGGAATGACAAAAACCAATCGAAAAAGAAGAAGATTTTTGAGTCGGTGGAGGTTCTCGAATGGTGGTAAAAGTCTAGAAGAAGAAGAGACAAAGCTTTCACTTTAAAAAACACTCCCTCCCCCTTAAACACACACTGTAACGTCACCTTCTCCAAACTTCGCTGTTGAACTATATCATTCTCAAGGCATTCGTTTTAGCCACACCCTCGCATCACACTGCTACATGAGGACATGTGATCCGTCACTACAATCGGTATATTTCTAGTTGTCTACACCTTATGAACGCTTGATCATAGAACTCCATTTGTTTTAATTCTCAACATACTGTAACTCTCTTTACAATGGTAAATAACACGTGCAAATTTACTTAATATTTATGCCTATTTTTGATCTATAAAAAGGGCCGCGAAACATCTGGAACGCCGGTTTGGTAACTTTTGTCTTGTTCAAATAATCGCACGTGTACGGCAACTATGGGGGAGTACTAGTAGTACGGTAGTACTACGGACTCTTGGATGATTTTTGTACATGATAATGGACAATATTTATAAACCAAATTCTTTATTGTATAATGGTTTGTTTATACCATTACACAAGGCCTATTGGATCGTTGTTTTGTTATGGTTCCGCTTTACGTTCGTCTTACTGATAGAGCAAACTGGGAAAGGTTGAAATGTTGTAGATCAATTTTCTGCTTATGTGAAAATCCACAAGTTCAAAGCTACCGAGACCTTTTTAGCCCTGAGCAACACACTGCTTTGTGCTAATTTTATATTTTTTGTTGAGATATTGTAAATATCTCATCTTAGTTTTTGTATTGAGCAATTTTTGATTGTAGATTTGATGATGACTTCTTTTACCACATCCCTTCCCTCACTAAGAACTTTTTTATTTACATTTTCACCATATTTAACGATAAATTTTTATTGTTATTTGAGTTATACATATACGCATACGACGTGGGATAAGTAGATTATTAATTAAAGCATCATAAAAACACAAACATACAAAGTTACTTCCAAAGAGGTAGAAGTAGTTTTTGATCTTCCCATAGTCTTTATAACATCAGCTAAGCGTGCACGAACGCTCCGATAGCAACAACGTCGTCTAATGTCTGCTCTCCAAGTGCTTCTTTTAGTGGTCTAAACAAATGATAGTCGCAGGACGACAAATCCATATTGTAGGGAGGGGTTCCAATATAGTTCAGAGCAAATCCTCAATTTTTCATCGAGTTTGGGCAGCTATATGGGACTGGGAAAATGCGGATTTAGACCAAGGATTGACAGAATCAATTTCAACATCCCTTAATTGTAGGTCAGCTTAGTGAAGACGGCGAACGATGTGAATATTCTACTCGATAACTCTAATCCTTGGACAGCGCTCGTGACCTTCATTTTGAACTAATTCTACTCTTATTAAAAATTGTCATGGGATGCTTCAGTACCCTGAAGGATATGGTCTCCAAACTATGTCTTATGTGTTTTCAAAATTTTGGAGTTTTGCGTTATCTGTCTCTGTTGCTTGGATATTGTAATATTGACTAATAAAGTTGTAGTGCGAAGCACTTCTCAGTTTACCCCATATGCATGTAAAAATAAATTTGAGTTTATATTTGATTTGTTCCCGTATGTTAGGGGTCTTTCTCCCCTTTCTTGGTTTCTATTTTCTCATTTACATTGACATTTCTGGAAATCATTAACCTTATACCTCTTTCCACTTGTTTAAGTATCCTTTTATATGAATGTATCAACACTTACGTCGCCAATTAACCGATAGTATTACTGACTAGAACAATCAGAAATTACTCTTGATACCAAAAAAATACCGACTCGTCAAAAACTGCAGATTCTTTGCAAATCTTCAGTATTAACATTCAAGGAAGCGAAATCGCGATTTATTTATGCCAACTGAATGCTATTTCTAGCATTGCAGGACGTTAAACTTAATACCAATGACACGCCAACAACTCGATGAATAGCATTTCGTCCAGTTTTGGCGTAATCACGCACAAGGTTCGTCATCACCGCTTTAAACAGTTTATAAACCGCAAACCATAAACGTGGGCATAGATCGACAGACAGCACTGTAAAACAGCAAAAAACTGCAGCTCTACTGTTATAGAAAATCAGCGACAAAAAATTATAAGTAAACAGACTACAATCTGGAGCAGACTTCCTGTTAAAGCAAAAACAATATCAAATAGTAAAAAACTAACCAGATGTAGCATACTCCAAAGAATACCAAAAATAACTTCATTATATCATATTACACTTTAAAAAAACCATACCAGTAAGTTTATAGTACAACATTTACAACCACACGAGAATAAATAATAGCAAAATATGTAAAACTTCTGTGTACACCAAACCTATAGCTATAACAGAACTTTTCGCCAGAAGTAAAGAATTTTCTGGTTGTCCATGTGAAGGGAAACAGATAAAGTTAGTTAAGGAAAATGCTATGGTCAGGGTTATTTTGTAACACCATACCATAACTGTACATCCAACAAGTGAATTTCTCATCACATTTATAATGGTAAAGCTCTAATGTCCCGTGTGGGTTAAGGCTCTCATATGTTCGCCCGGTCGTCGCGCACCATCACTGATGCGGGGCGATGTGGCAAGCATCGCGCCTTTACGACCGCCATTATTACTCAATTAATTTTATTAAAATTAAATTAAAATTCTATACCAAAGTAAACGAGTGAGTCAACAAAACAACGTTAGACCTATCACAAACTCAGTCAAAAAATGTTTTCAGGCTACAAACCAAAACAAAGTTTTATAGCCCTCGTTGGCAACAAAGAAAATTTAAGGAAAACAGCTGTTGCACCAAACAATACATCAAGGATAAAATCAACACTAAAGGAATGTAAAATATACAAAAGAACAACAAATTTTACTTGATTGTAGTTCCGCAGTTGTAATGTCTAAGAGTATATTTGGTTGCATAACTGTTATTTATTAGTTGTTGTGATAGCAATATTTTTAGTGTGTAAAAAATTTCACATTTGAGTTCGATAACTTTAACTTTGATCTATTTTTACAGTGGAAGTACAAAAACAATATTGTAATTATATATATTACTATCTTTACAGTGGAAGACCAAAAACAATATTGTAATCGAAGATAAAAGCAAAGTACCATCGTTACCTACAGGGTAATCAATAATGTGTCCGATAGTATTTTCTTCTAACATCTCACGTAGCTGATCGATTGTCAAAAATCAGAAAATATTTTATCTGGCATGGTCTGAAGTTTATTTATTTTCAAAATGTGACCCTCAACTAGCAACAAGATGGCGCAGCCTACTTTAAAATTTACTGCTTGAAGGGTGTCTATTCCCGTGGGCAAAAAAAAATTTTTATAGCTTGAAGACCCTTTGTAGACCCGATCCTTCAAGTATCCCCATAGAAAAAAGTCGCATGGATTCCTGGTGGCCAATTAATTCCATCACCAACAAAATTATCCAGAAGTGTGGAAAAAACTTCCGTTTGGCATTTTGGTTCTCTTTGCTCCTCGTAGAAACGCCTCTTCAAGCATCTGGTGGTAATTTTGAGAGTTCACATTGCCGTCAAAGAAATATAGTCCGAGAATGTTTTCCCCTAAAAATGCACACCAGGCGGTAACTTTTGCCGAATGGAGGGGCTTCACAATTGCAAGGCGAGGATTTCCGGTACCCCAGTGGCGCATGTTTTGCTTGTTAACAAAACCTTGCTGATAAAAATGAGCCTCATCACTAGACCAAATTTTCGAAACATCAATCTTCTACTCTTTCGATCATCAGTCGGCCAAATTGGAATTTTCTCTCTGATCGTGCGTCTTCAGCGGATGATGGGTTTGACTCTTGTATGGGAACATTTTTTTGTGAGGATAACGGGAATAGCTTGTTGAGCTGCTCGTCGAAGCGACAAACCTGGCTGATCTTCGAAAAGATCTTCAACCTTTTCGATATTTTGTGTCGTCACAGCGTCATATTCTTAAAATTTCTGCACAATAAACAGCCTTTCTTCGAAGGTTAAGATAGTCGTATGGCCAATGGTTTAACTTCGCTCATTATTTTTTAATGGGCAAATACTTTCCGCCACGTATTATTGATCACCCTATATAAATCTCATATTCTGAACGCGCATAGCCGAAGCAAAACCAACGCGACTTCATAGCTTCGGAACTCAATATCACGCTTATCCATAGTTTCGGCTACCTACAACGTAGGCAACTAAGGATGTACTGCGGTGTAGAGGAAGAGAGCAACGGCGGCCGAGTCCTGCCGCCATACATCATTTCAGCCGGTCCTTATTTAAGGGGCTAGTTAAAGCGGGCTGTCACGACATTAACTTTTTTATTAGGTCGACCAACCCGAGCTCGTTAGTCATGGCGCATTGTCGTGGCGAATTAATTAGAGGCGGCCGCGGCCGGGGAGCCGGCGGCCGCCCCGAAATTGAAACGTTCGTCCGGGCGCGCTCTCGTAGGTGGTTCGAAATATTTATTGTAATTGCGTGCGCCACCCGGGAACCCATGAATATACATTGCTCGCCGGATCGGCGCGCGAACCATATCTCGGCCGCATTTGCATAATCATTTACTTCAGCGGCGAAGTTGAGGCACGCAGCCGCATTATATGCATATCGGGTGTCTACGAACTCCGGCACCCAAACAACGCCCGCGGGGCGCGCGGCCGCCGCCGGGGCCCCCGCCCCCGGCATTTGCATAACGGGTTCGCCGCCGGGCGGGGGCGCGCCGGCTCACGGAGCGCGCGCTATCGGCCGCTTCCAATCAATCCGATGGGCGAATAAATAAATCGAAGGCAGACATCGGCGACGTGGATTGTAGTTAATGACTTCATCACTAGCGCCGACAGATAAGGTTTCCGATAACCGCCAGCGAGCGCCACCATTTAGATGCCCGCGCGCTTGATTGTGGACGAGTTATTAAATCGGGGGTCCAGTCGCTGGATGCGGTAACGAGCGCCCCCGGCACTAAATCTCGCGTCCGCACGGTTGGATTAACGATCCGAGTAGTGGAAACTGGCCAGTAGACTCATCAAGTGGTAGGGTGCGTTCAAAACTAACACCAAGGGAACAAAGAAGAAGTACCATAGTAAGGCCAATTAAAACATTTAAGAACAATAATAACTTCGAGCTTTCTTTGCGACGTTGGACAACCTACCCAAAACATGGAAAAACCTTAATTAATTGCTTCTAATTTCAAAACGATACTATCTCAGGCGGGTAGGGCGGACAGCTCGGAATTTCTCACTTTTGGGAGGGAGAATGTTTACAATGCTTCACATGTAAAGAACCATTATGATATCAAACAAACCAAAACAACAAACAGAGAACATGACGATGGAAAAGTACCATAGCTGTAGGGTACAAGGTATACGCACTTTACAGAAAAAAGTCAGAGTTCGAAAAATTTAAATTAGACAATAATCCCAGTCATCACCACATTCGAACAGTACAACAAATGAATTATTAAAGTTGACAGAAATTTATGCACAACCAACAACCAATAAATTGTATTGTAGAAGGTATACCAAAACGTATCATAGCAACCAACCTAAATAACAGTAGGGGAAACGGATACGAACGTGATGAGATATTTTGAAGAAGAGGAAACAAAGAGTAAAGGAAATCGCATTACAATAGCGCATTGCACGGAGTAATATGGAATGAGAATATCAGTCAAGACCCAAAAAAGATCATATTTCATATTGTGGTGAAAAACATAGTATAGAGGACATAAAAACAGTATAATTAAATTTTATGAAAAGATTCAACTCATCTGTTAAGTTACAAAAACGTTAGAAAATAAAGCTCTCCAATGATATGGACATGTAAGACGGTTGTTAGATGACAGATGACCAGAGAGTCTTATCCGGATGGTGGAGAGTGGTGGGCTAGGAGAAACCAGTATAAAAAAGGGTGGAAAGAGGTTTGCAGGACGCAGACTGACTATAAAATGAAAACCAAGGAAGAAGAGGAAGAACGACATTAAGATACATTAGCTACATTGTAAACTTAATATGATAATATAAAATATAGAGTGAGATCCTCAGAAAGAATATACCTAGAAAACAAAGAGATAAAAGGTAATTCAGTACAGTCCACAAAAATGTTGTACCGTAAACTATAACAGAAGCAAAATGGGGTAAGCTCAATGTCACCTATGGTAGATACAGTTGTAGAAGTACCTATATTTATAGAACTTACTGTTCCATTATTTAAAATAGAATATGCTTAGTTTCATAATCATAAAATGGTCTTGATATATAAATAAAATGGTGTTGATCTTGTGCCCTATCCTTTAGAGCACCTTCTCCTATTTACCTTTTAATTAAAGATTAATTTAGGGTACTTGGTCTACCAATTCAGCCCCAAATCTAGATAGCAGGTCGTAAATTTATTATTGTAGTAAAATGACTGATGACTAACGACAACTTTGAGTCTGTCCAAATTCATTTTGAGGATGAGGACATTGGATATGTTCCCTGTTAAAGGTGAACTAATATACAGTTGGGGAAACTGAATTCTATGTTCATATCTATATGTAAAAGCCGATGAGGTAAAATATAACAGTAGCGAAACTAATGATCTATATGAAACTGAGGTAAAATTAACTAGCAAAGGGCCATTGATTGTTTCGGGCAAAAACCCGACAATTAGCTAAATGCCTGAGAACTACAACGATCACCCGCGGCCCCCATGGATCGGCGCAAGCCGCGAGGCCCTAAAGAGCTGCCGTGAAAAGGAACAATCATAGTGTTGATTTAATGATGTTTGGAATACGGTGGAGCTGGACACAAAGGCATTCTTGTATTTCGAGTCGTTTGTTAGACAACAACGCTGCCAGGCTGCGAGCGGTAAACAATGCGCGCTTGTGAACGGGAACAGCTCATTGACAAGGTGGTAAAAGGCGCGGAATGCGCTGGTGCAAATTGGTTGATGGGCCAGCGCAACTGATCGATCACTTCCAAAGTTTGTTTTTAATTAGTGAACACTGAATATCTTCGTTTCATCCAATTTTTGCTTATTACGTAAATTAATTCCTCTTGAATGTCAAACTTGCAGATAAAAATTATTTTGGTCTTGGTTCTTTGTGTACCCAAGATCCACGGGTTTTCGGTCTTACATTTTTGGCACTGTTTTTCTAATTCCTCTGATTTTCTGTCTAATTGTCATTAAATTTTCGATTTTCCTCTTATTAGTTCAACAGTCCAAGTAGGCAAAGCAACTTATTTTTGACCAAAACATGGTAAGATTTCAAAAAACAAGACCAGGTCAAATTTCGGCGATCTTGGAAAGTTGAAAAGCCTGCCTCGTGTTTGCCTTTTATAAAATCAAAGGCTTCATTGTTAACTGAACTACAAAATTAGAAAGAAGAAGGGTAATGTGGATGTGGAAGAATTGAGGTAAGATTTGAATTTTGGTCAACTAGTCAGGAAGAAGAATGAGCTGATATTCCAGGCTTTATCAAGGCTAAACAAAATCTCCGATACTACAGGGGTTTGAGGACATTGTCTTGAACCAAAACCTTGCTTTGGTGACCATGAGGCAGCCTTGACTTTCTGCCATTGAAAACATTTGTATTGGTGATAATAACTCCATGGGAACTACCAAAACTATAAATCAATCTGCATACCTGCCCGCTGTTGGTCACCTGCGCCTGGTCCAATTAGCCCGACAAAGCATCTTCCTGAATCCTGCGAAGCCTTGCGCGAGTATGTCTCTATCGCGCGTTATTTACGACATATTAATGCTAACTGCCCACTAAAGAGCTCGACCAGCGTTTCATCGGCTGTCATAAATAAGGCTGCAGCCTGCACCTGATTTATCTCGCGCGCCGAACATGCACCGGCACCCCGACGCGGTGATGAATGGCGGCTGTAAATCAGCGCGCTCGGAAAAATGACGGGGATTCCCACGGGAGCAGTGCCCGTGGGAAGGGCCGCGCGGCGGCGGATTCGCACTGTCCGCGGTTTCGAGCACAAAGCCGCCGCGTAGCCTCCACAGCGCCGGATCAAAGCAGCATTGTGTCGCTGAGCTGGCGTTCGCTTTCAAAGCGGCGGCTCTGCGTGGGGTTGATTTAATGGCGGGGGATTAACCCCGGCGTGTGCTCTTGCGGGGGTGGCGCCGCTTGGGGCGATTAATTAAAGCCGTAAATCGAGTTTTGCTTTGATGCCCGGCACTGCAAAAGGCTGCGCGATAGCATCCCAGCCTTAATCTTCAATGTGTAACTAAAACTTGAACCAAAAATGTAAAAAACATGTAGACATTCTAGAAGTAAAGTTCAAAAGGAGAGGAAGACACTCTGGCCACGCCCCACGTTACATGTCGGTTTTGTGATTGGTTTCCCACCATCTCTAGATCTTAGTCATTGTTACTTCTTTTTATTCCTTCTACTGAAATATATTTGGAAAGAGATATGACCCCCCCCCTTTAGTTACACCATATGAAAGAACACCGTTTTGGTACTATAGAAGAGTGTAACTGACGAATATGTAAGTTATTTCAACAGAAACTTCTGAAGCCTCCATCGATATATAGGAAATAAAAAGTCTCATTAGAGAGAGTCATTGTTTTTTTGTGAAACCTCGTAGTGAATTTCATTCATCAACCAGTTTTTCACTAATATTCAAAGCCATGAACTGATGGTGGTATAGTGTCTAAAGGCTCAAATTTGCTGAGTGGCAAAAAGATAGACAGTAGTAAGTGGGAAGGCCACTTACATTACCATTTTGACCAGTGGAGATTAAAGAAAAGAAAAGCTGTACTAATTCGAAAGTTAGCTGGATTAAATGAAGTACAAAGAGAAGAGACAAATCAAATATTGGCCCATAGCTTTTTGATCAAGGTCTGAAAAACTATATCTTGGTTTTAAAAAATCTCAAGCCAAAATTAAAGATTATTTTGGTAAAAGAATCACGAGACTGGCATCACTAGGCGAACCGACAACACTGCTCCCCCTCCCTTAATATGAGAGTTAGAATAATTCCTGCTGTAGACTCAGGATATGTTGCAGTCGCTACGAGATTGTGGAGAGCGTCTGAGGTGAAGTTGTGTTACAAAAACTGACCGGCAAAACTTTGAGTAACATTACACTGTCAAATTTTTGATCATAAAGAACATTCTCTATCTACCACACAAGTGTTGAAGATTTTAGAAATCTGGGAAAAGCTAGAAGATGAATTTCGTGCAGAAAGACGTTCAACCTCAAAAATGGACAACAATTTAGAATCAGGTGATTATCTGAGGGGAATTGATACCGTTAGGACAAACTGTCAATAAAGGCTCAAGAAGAGGGTTGCACGTGTGCATTTTATAACAACCACACCTTCCCCATTTGACAGATCTTAGTCCCTATAACTGATTTTCATTCACCCAGTAGATAAACCACTTGAAAGAGTGCCATTTTGGTACTTTGGATAATATCCAGAAAAGTGTAAGTCACGATTTGAAAGGTATTCTAGCAGAAAGTCTAAGGACTCAATTTTAAAACATTCCAAATATTGGTCCATAGTCTTTTGATCAAATTTCGGAAAATTATTTTGGCATGAAATATTTGGCAGGAGAATATTGCGACTGATCACACTGTGCACAAACCGACAACACACGGTAAAATTGTATTACGAAGATGAATCGGCAAAAGTTTGAGTAACAGTGTACTATCAAATTCTTAATCATGAAGAACATTCCTTATCTAAGGTACAAGTTAAGGTCTTTTTAAAGAGCTGAGAAGACGTGGGAGACCTCAAAAAACGTGGCATACTTCAAACTCTCTTCGCCCTCAAAAACCGAAAATGAACAAATCCAAAATGAAATGCTCATTTTTTCGACAGCCAGCGGATCATCTACAAGAAACTTGTGTTGTCAGGACAAATCGTCAATAAGGGGATCATCCATAAGGAAAAACTATTAATCAGACTTTTTATCGTAATCTTCCTGAAAGGTTCACTCTTGTGCTACGAGCACTTAGATGTTGTACTATAACTCCCCTCCCCCCCACTTGTCATCACCGGTTGAGAAATACTTAAGAGGGCACCATTTTGGCAATTGAATAACATTCAGAAGAGTGTAATCGACGATTTGAAAGGCTTTTCAGAGAAAGACATCCAGGGTTGCTGCGAACAATGGAAAATATGTGTGTAGCTGCCCAAGGAAACTACCTTGATTCATGGTTACAAGAAAAGCAGTCTTATTGTTATTCTGATAAACCTCTTAGCTAACATCACTAACCGACTAGCCTGTTTTTCACTAATATTCAAAATATCAATTGATAATATTGTTTAATGACTCAAATTGGAAGAAAACTCCTTCTCACTATTATGAATTCAATGATCTTTAATGTAGTTCATATGAAAACAGTATAGAAGACAACAGTCTAATAATTTTTCTTATCTAATAAGTGCCATTCTTAAGCCTTTTTAAGTCAAATTTGGTAGACTTTCAAACTTAGACGTCATATTTCTATATGGGGTGTCTTGGTATGGTTTCTTAGAGTATGTTCTAAACTCACACTGTTATGATTAAATAAAATTTGGACTATGGACAAATTTTGACCATTTGCAAAACCAAAATATAGTAATATAGTGTTTTTCCCCTCCTTCCTTCACTCTTCTTCGAAGAACAATCAACTATTGGAAGAAACCTCTTGAAAGCCTTCTAGTGTCTTTCACCACGTCGAAAATCTTCCGTTGTAATTGGATTTATAACTGACAGGAAACTGGTACTCGCTTTTGTTGTTCTTTATCTCCCTTCTGTTGTCATTTTTTTGTCTCTTACACTACTACTACGCGCAGTATCTTAAGTTATAAATCGATTGTCGTATAATCTCGCATTCACAATTGTCAGTCCACCTCCAATAACAAATGCGATACCCAAAACAGAGTGACATGATGAATTGCCGCAACACCATAATCAGGATGGGGATCCCGCCCTGGGCGTTGGAGGCGTCTGCCTATCCGCAGCATAACAACCCGGAGCGCGGCCGCAAAAACGGCAATCAGCTGCAGCGGCCGTGAGTCACTCGGCGGGCCGAACTTTGGGCACCGCGCGAGGTGTCTCACCTCACGTGGGTGGTTGTCTAGTCGCCCGGCCGCCGGCTCCACCTTGCCATCACCTCTTGCCTCCAGATCTCATCTCGCCGGCCGCCGGTTCGCACGCCCACGGCGGCGGCGTTGGAGGCGCCGGCCGCGGCGTCGGCTGCGGCCGAGGAATTCGGTGAGGTGCCGACGGAACGGTTCTCACGTCGGCTGCTAACCCACTTCCCTATATGGCGGTGCCGCGGCCCGACAGAGGCACGAGCTGTCGCAACGGCGGCCTTGGGGCCGATTGACGGCGCGCCGCTATCGAAGATGCAGGCCGGCCAGCCTCGTTGCACCACCGCGGCCGATCTCCAGAGCCGAGCACGAGTTGCATAACAACGTGGATATGTCAATGTCGTGTCCCAAATAGTTTGTAATCAGGTCAGAGTATCGAAGATCGGGGGTGAATTGGCATGGAAAAAGGTGAGGCCGTTCCTAAGGTTAACGTGGAACTGACACATCCTTCCGAAAGCCAAGTATGTCGGCACAAGATCATATGAAGAACTTTGGTTAACAAATTGGTTCGTCAACTGTTTGGTGGCATCATAGAATCATTTGGTTCATTTTTGGTTAACAGACGCCAGTTACGAAGCATACAACAATGAAGATGTTTATGAAGATTCTTCAATTAGCTGTGATTTGAAGAAACTTTTACGCTATGTGGAAAGTTCTACATTGGTCATTCCCAAAAGATATTAGTGTAAAATCGTTTATAACATTTTATATATTATAAATTAAAGTTTTTCAAACTATCAGACCATTACAAGATTTTGGGTAAAGTCGAAGAAGTACTTAACAAGTTCTTCACTTCTCAAGAAAGGGGAAGTGTCTTTATTGCCCAAATGCAGTTGTACTACAAGACGCAAAAAGGCAAAAACGCTTTTAACTGGAAATTTTTTGAAGCACAACAATCGAAATTGAACAAGTTTGAGTTTAAAAAGATCAATAATAATTGGAAAATGTTGATGACACTTTCATGGACAGGCCATATTTAATATCTGTCTATTACTCATAGACATTCCAAACATTTTATTTCAAATGAGACTTGGTAGTTCTAATTAAAAACAAAATCTCTGCTTCATAGAAAATGAATACAAAATCGTTAGGCTGCCATCTATCGATAGTGGTACGAACTCTCACATCTATTATTTAGAACTTGGGGAAGGTTGATTAGTAAATTACTGAGCGATCTACAGGCCCGTTCCGGAAAAATCGTAAACTAATATTTCAATGTAATTTTTTCTTTATAAGAAATTTAGGCAAGACTATATTTGCGCCTTATCCACATCTAAATCGGCACTGATAATGCCCATCCCCAACATTCTTCTAGAGCCTTTAAATCTATACAAAAATTAAATACAATGGGGTTGCCATTTAAATAAAAACCTCTAATCTAGAACCTTAAAGAGTAAAGCAAAAGTCTTTGACGTCGTTTTTCTTTTTAGGCTGAGTCTGGCAGTTTGTAAAATAAAATCTATAAAGACCCCTCCTCTCCAAAAATACAAAAACCGTTATTGAACTAAAAACCACTTGCATCATTCCAAGGTTACCTGAGATAAACTGAAAATTCTCTCTAATGTAGATATATAATGGTAAAGCTCTGCACCCCGCGTTCTTATCCTTTGAATTAAACGCAGGTACCATTATAAAGCGTGGAAAACAAGCTGAAAGGACTACTGTAAAGAATACTAAGATTTGTTCATCCGGAAGAACACAGTTTTGTCTATGGTATCATTTATGAAGCAGAATATAAAGAAGAAACGCAAAAAATTGCTTTTCAAATGGGAATTGTTGCGGTATAGCCTGGAAAAACAGGTCGGAGGTGAAAACTGCCTAGAGAAATAAGGAAGTGGTTATAAAACTGAATTGAAAGTTCACTAATGAAACTATTCAATCATGAAAAAGTGGAAAATGCCTTTACCACTATTACACTACGGGAAAAAACAACAACCGCCTTATAAATAGACCTTAGGAAATATTTGTTCGCATGTTCTTCTCTTGAAGACAAAAATAACAATGTTTACAACACATAAATATGTAGAAATCGTTCTTAAGGTCAAGGACTCTTCTTGTTCTTCTTAACGTCTCCGAAAAAGTGTCTTTCTGTAGGTTGATTCATCAGTGCTGTCTAGTTATCCATAAATGTGAAATTTAAAAATGTGTAAGAACACAAATTTTTTTAAGGTTAAAGTTGTTGTCATATTCATTATAATTGCCTAAATAAGCAAAATGTATATCCTTCATACCCTTTGTAATTAGTAAGAAACCCGAGAAGCAAAGAATATCTGGAAAGAAATGTTTTCACTTACAAGGTCAAAATCTGGGTACAGGATATTGTAACGTCGCCTAGAGCAAAGAGGGTGTTTTTTGCTGTAAAAGAACAAACGCCAATCTTTAAACCCTAACGATGCAATCGCCACTTTAAGGTGAAAACACCTACAGTGTTTGCCGTACCAGAAAACTTTTAAAGCATTGGATGAATTTTTCAAAGTCAAAAATGTAGGAAGCAATGTCTGGCTGGCGTATATGCTGTCCAAATCAATAGCAAGAGAAGGTTGAAAAACAGTTTCCATAGTGAATTTTAGACAAATTTTGTTTTCTAGATTTTTCTATGGATTTGGCATTCAGCTTACAAAATGTGAGATACCAAAATTTTGTAGTGATCAATAGAATGTTCAAGCAGATACCTTGCTCTGATAACCGAGGTCTGATTTAATATTTCACGGTTTTATCTACTTTAAGACGATAATACTGCTTTTTCAATAGTAAGTCATCAAAACGTCAAAATTAGTCTCCTAGCTGGAGGTAGACAAGTAGACGTAAGGTCAAATTATGTATCATGAATCTTCACTAATAAAAGCTTAGCAATATGTTGTTAGTCCATATCGATTACATACTTTAGAGAGAGGCGTGATAATCGAGTATGTGGTTTGGAGTAGCCAGTGTTTAATGAAGTAAAGACGATGCAAGGTAACCAAATAATTTGAAAGGTTATGCTAACGTCAAAAATAGTTTGCGACGTCGCCAGTTTGCATAAAATTGCCAAGTTTTGCAGTTTTTGCAATCTGTCAAAAGGAAGTTATATGATGAGGCTCTACAGCTCCGCGTGGGAGCAAGATCTGCAAAATGAGAGCTTAAGGCTCCCTATGTTTACCCTTATTGCCCGGTAGCCGCGCACTACCTCTGAAAATAGGCGATGTGGCAAGCACTGCCACCATTATTACCCCTTGTTCTATGTGGACGCATGCATTTAATTATTCTTAGTGACTGTGTAGGCCACCCGCCATGCAACTGATGCCGGGCGCGTCTGCATTGCAGTCAAATGTTTTAACC
Source organism: Sinelater perroti (assembly GCA_036346155.1). Taxonomy (NCBI): domain Eukaryota; kingdom Metazoa; phylum Arthropoda; class Insecta; order Coleoptera; family Elateridae; genus Sinelater; species Sinelater perroti. The sequence continues at coordinate 4,745,300 of JARFIY010000324.1, forward strand.
GCTCGGCCAAACTGACCCTATCAAACGAAAGTTAAATGAGTAAAAGAAAGATACCAGATCAAGAGCAAGCGGCTGGGCATTAAAAATGGGTTTATAAAACAGGACAAATATGGAAGCAATAACTGAAGCCCAAATATCATTCTTTAAGAAGTGCAATAATTCAAACATTCTCACTAAAATAGAAATATTAAAAATGACAATAGACAAATAATGGAAAAAGGACAGATGACGATATGCAGTAAAATATGGAGCAAATAAAGCAATTACCAAAGGGAATAAAACAAAGCTAAAAGATGAGTTTGACAAACAACAGTAAGTTAAAAGTACCAATATGATTTAAAGATATTAAAAAATAACTTAGTCCAAAATAAAAATGGAAAGAGGAAATTAAAGGCCCAATAGTAAAGACTATTTAGAGAAAAAATTTGGAAAAGAGAAGTCACAATATTGTTATCAAAGACGCTGATAAAATGAAAATAATTGAGAGTTTAGAACAAATAATAGTAGAATGTAACAACTGGTAAAAGAAAGAGGAGATTATGAATAAGAAAAATAACCCACAGAATACTAAAAAATATATTAAAAGTATAGTTCACTGTCGCAAAGAAAGTAACCTAACAGTTGGAGATTTACAAAGCGAAATCGAGTAATGTAAAACAAAAAACAGACGAGATTAGAATAATTAAAGTAGGATCTTAGAAGATAACAAACAGGTACAACAAAATATATATCAGATAAAAGAGTTAAGCAGCTTCAAGAAGACAAAACGGTGGTAAAAATAAAAAACTAGAAAAGCAAAAACGACAATAAACGATGCTATCAAATAGGATAAGAAAGTAGCAACAGGGTCACGAAATAGACAGCTAAATAGACATAAGCAAAAACTTTTAGAAGAATAAATAATTATCTGAGGATAAATGAGATGGAGAAGAGGAGATCACAGTCGATGTGGCACGGGGTGCTTCATACGATACAATAGGAAGGTTAATATTAGTTCCCAAAACGACAACGGACAGCATCAGTTATATCTGATTAGGAGAAGAATCCAGAAAAGTGTCTTTGAGGAAGAGAATTTTACGAAGATCTGCACGAGTTTACTATTATTTTTGCAGAATGTGATACAAAACTACTAATTGGTAAACAAATGCAAAAATAAGTATAGGAAAGAAATAAATTGCAATGAAAATAAGGAAACTAAAAGCACCATGCACAAATAGGACATACATAAAATGACATGAATCGGTCCAAGCGGTAGAACAGGAAACCAAATAAATCATTATTCTTATCTATAGAGATAGACAAGTATAACAAAATAGATAAGATATGAAAGGGGAGCAAATACGGGACCGTTTCATACTTTTAGTAAAGATAAAACAAAACAATTAAGACCTACATACAGATTGGGAGGAAACCAAGAAAAGGTCAAGGTATACTTAGGAAGTAGAGAATCCCGAATGCGCTATTCACAGATTTTAACGCACATGCAAGGGTGGCCTTCATCGAACAAGCTCACTACGAAGCGAAAACGAAAGAAGCACTGCAAGCAAACTTGTGGCTATCACTTTATGGAATACAAACAACATGGTCATATTTAGAAGAAAATATTTACATAGCTTTGAGAAGTAACATAAGGTTTACACCATTTGATCCTTTTTTGCAAGTCTTTTGTAATATAGTTTTAGAAAAGTAGCATAAATAGGGAGTTTTATAGATTAAAAAACCATATCAGACTTGGCAGATGATATGATGCTACTAATACGAACTAAGGAAGAGATAATATCGATTACAGAAAGATCCGAGGCAGATGCAATAGAGACAGGTAAAAATGGTAACAAAACCAGCCCTAATGTTTGGGATTCATACGTGGATTCTATCAATAAAGGTAGAGAAGAAACTACAATCATGGAAGCGAAGGATCTTCAGAAGAATATTTGAGGAAGTAAAGAAGAAGCAAGCATGCAAGAGAAGAACAAAAGAGACGACCACAGAAATCATGGCAGTATAAAGTGAAAAATCTTCAATATGTATAATCACAGCAGTTTCTAAATTATGAGGTTTGTTTTTAGGACAAAAAAACATTTGCAAAAATTACCTTTAATTATAAACCTATAGAATAGAATATAAAGAAAAAGTCTCCATATTTTTAAATTTTTAAATCAAAATTAATTAAAAAATATTTAAACATACCTCGTATACTCTCAAATCTTAAACAGATAGATTTTGTATGGAAAATATGTAAATAATTATACCTTCATATAATAATTGTAAAAAGATTTAAAGTCTTAAAAGTAAATAAATGAAAATTCTCAAAAATTTAAAAAATAAATTTTAATAATTGAAATATAGACGCAATTTTTTTAAAAGCGTCCATTTTAAGCTTATTAACAAGTAAAAAAAATTATGTAGTAAGAAAAGCATAAACAGCTAATTAAATCCCATTTTCCGGCGGGTTCGTCGTCTGTCGCAGCATTCAACTCACCAGCTGACCCAAATCGCGGCACGTCGGTACGAAGCGGAACAGCACACGGGGGCTTACCTGAAACAACGAGAAGGACAGCGTCAACGCACATGCCGGCAAAAACTGGACGCAAACACGCTAATCGCGTGATTAAACGCTTTGGCATTCGCGATTTCCTCGCCGGGAACACAATGGAAAGTGAAGATACGTCAGCGCTCAGTTACACTTTCTCGGCTGGTCGGAAGAAAGTCCACGCGGGCACCGCGAGCCGGCCCTCGGAAAAGCCCCCGGCGAGCAGCGCCCGAAAACGGTTGCATAACCGGGACTTCCTGCAGGCCGCGCTTAGTAACGCAGTGACATAACGCGTGCACCGGCTGCAGCTTCCTCTCTGAATATGGAGATTTTCCGGCCGCCGGTGATTCAGAGCGATGCGGCGTGAATAATGGCAAATCCATTATCGGAATCTGGCAGGAAGCGCGCCGGCGGGCGGCTGCACCTCCGGTCTAGCCATCTAGCCCAAAAATGCGCGCTCGCGAGAAGAGGTCAAGTAACCCAGTTTGCCCACACGTGGAGGCGCTATGGCAGCGGCAGGAATTCGCTGCAGGTTTGCAATCGAAGATGGTCGCCGACCGGCGCGCGGCCGCTTGGACGCTCATTCACGCCACACGTCATTCAGGACCAACACAATTGGTTTCATGATTATCCTGTTTTGAGATAATTTTACCAGTGACATTTTTAACAATGACACCATAGGCTTTGGTATCATCCTATTAGTATCTTTCATTCGGCACCATTAACTGAAACCAGCTGAAATAGCGTAGAACGCAAGTAAATTCTTGTAATTCTCATTCATTCTTTCTTCTTTTGGATAAATTTCAGTGTAAAAACAGCTATAAGTACTGGGTGTCCAGAAAACCATTGGTTTTGGTACTGCCATATGAAGACCATTTGATCAATTCCGTTCAAAGTCACGTGGTTTACGCATCAATTGTATACAAACAAAATACGATTTACATTTCTTTAAAAAATGTCTTTGAACATATTTCGAAGATATTTCATCTCCGAAAGAATGCAAATGATCATATTGTAGTACAGGAGTGGAAAAGATCCCAATGAAACCACCCAGTTATGAAAGAACGAAGTCGATCAGAAGTCACTACTTGATCGGCAGAAGGTGAATAAAAAATAATTTACAAATTTGTAAAAACCATCATATTTAGCAATGTTCTTGACGATGATTAAGAAGAAGTCATCCTAAATGCTGAACATTTCATCAAAAACCCAAGTCCATCGGTTAGAAATGCATCGAAAGAGTTGTCTATCGGTAGATCATCACTCCATGTGATATTGTGAAAATATTTGGAGATATTTCCCTACAAAATCCAAATCCATCAGCCATTGAGTGATAAACCCATCAAAGATCGATTCGAATTTGTTGTCACTCTCAGTCAAATGGTCAAATCAAACAAAATCGATCACCGAAAACTTAGGTTTTCAGATTAGCGTCACTTCGAGTTAGAAGGTTTCGTCATCAACACTCACAACTGCCCTCTACATTGGCCACCCTATTCTGCCGACCTGAACCCATGTGACTACACATTATGGGGTTTAAGTAAGAATATTATTCACCATCCAAGCTGGGGAAATTCGGAGAACCTTGTTTTCAAAGAAAGAATTTCAGAGACGATCGGTTTGATCTCAGAAGAAAAAAGACACAAAATTATAAACAATTTTCTGAAACGCTTGATGAGCGTCATAAAGAGCGAAGGAAGACAGCAGAACACTACGATCTATTCCGTAGTTCAAATAAACAATTGTATTTTATTTCACATTAATCGCTATAGAGGTCTTGAATAAACATTTTTGTGTTGAGAACATCTTTCTGGACACGGTGTACATCTGGATACAAAAAGTCAATCACAGACTTAATATTAGTAATGACTAACACTATAGCAGCAATCAATGTTATAGGGGTGAAGAGAAGAGTAGGATGTGGGACTGACCAAGGTCTTCTAGTAGCATCTATAGTTTTTAAGGAAACAAAAAAAGATGAGAGAAAACAACTGACAAAGAGCCAAAGTTAATCTACGTTTACTAAAAGACGAAACAATATAAAGACTACATCAAAGATGACTAAACCAAAACTAAGAGAATTCAGCTACGACAGTGATGTTACGTATACAAATACGCATATTAACATCAAGGAGATGGAAGAGATATATAAAAGGAAACTCTAATTTCTATGAAGAATTAGCTGACTGCAGCCACCTGTTGCCTAGATTGGGAACTATATGTACGCAACACCTTTGGGCCAACCCATAGACGCTTTTTTCTTGTTCTTTATAGAACATTAGGTCTAGCCTTTCAATGCAGCTCCCTGTCTAGCTTCATGCCATTACTAAAACACTTTTTTGTTTACTTTCAGACTGTTCAACGAGATAAGACACAATACATGTCCAAACAAAAGTGCTGATAAAAATGTTGCTTGTGCAAGGGCTTCTCGACCTACTCGATGAATAAAAGTCCAAATTTGGCCTATCTCTCACTAAAACTTACCCTAAATACCATATATGACCTATACAAAGCTAAATAATGTACCGCTGATAATAAGATGCCCCTCAGTTTGTTCATGTAGAGGAAAGTATTCTATAAATATATTAATTTGTTATTGTCAAACCCTAAAAGCGATTCCTGTAAAATGTGAGACATGACTAAGATAAAAATTTCTTCAGATACTGATGATACTGCCAAAAAGGGCAGAATAAGCTCTGCTGTTGTTGATTAAGAAAATATGAAGAAGGACGAAGATACCACAATACAATGTACAGATAAAAATAGCATTTAACATGCAACAAATAATGGATTCATGTTTATGTAGTCTGAGAGGTGTACGTAGAGGTACTGATGACATTATTTCCTGCATTAAGATCTATACAGAACAATAAAGAAACACTTGGTCATATATTCAGACCTTTGAATTGAATAAAAAAATTAACTCGATAGCATTTTGGCAGTGGAAGGTTTCATATAGACGAACTCAAATATCTTCTTCTAGGCCATATAACTCAACGACTATATGATCCTGACTTCTGTGTCATTAAAAGGCAGAAATGAACCATTTCGAACGTTTTTATTTATACGGAACGGATGTACATAGTGAGGAAATTTGGGAAGAAAAATCCTTTTCACGTAGTGCATATGATACAAGAAATACAACAAAGAGAATAGTGTTCCACAGTGATGTAAGATTACTCAAAGGCTTACAGTTAACACTAATTTAAAGGTACATTTAATGCAAAAAAATATAATTCCGTGAACCTGAAAAAGAATTTGATCTTTGGCAATCATTATATGTCCCATAAATACAGAGTAGACAAAGTTGAAGACTACGTTGACTACCTCATATAGTAAGTAACTCCGGTGCATCATTCTTTTTAATTCACAAGAGTTCATAAGTTACATAGAATCCGATGCAAATGTTAATAATAAAAATGTTGTACGTTATTTGACGAAGAAAGTTCAGTACATGCGAGTTTCATACGTTTAGTTCACCGTTTGACCCATGAGAGGATAAACACACATCTAAACCGTGTTTTTTCAGTTACATTATATAGAAAGTGACCTACATAGCTTCAATTACAAAAACAATTCGAAAGAAAAACAGAGAAAAAAACTAGTATAGTAGATGGTGAGAAACAAGCCAAAGAATTGACAAATACATGGATAGTGGTGGTGGGAAATAGTAAATGCACTAAGGACAAACAATAGACAGAAAGTGCATATACCTTACATTGAGGTAAAAGTAATAAATTAACAAGACCTAAAATTAATGAAGTACAGATCTAAAATTAGGAACATAATGAGAAATATGTTCTAAAAAACAATAAACGAAAATTCCCAACAGATGTACGTTATATAACAATAAAAAAAACTGAAGAAAATCCGAAAACTATAGAGGAAACTAATAAAGTACAAAATAGAATAAAGTACAGACGGAAAGGTCGAGGAAGAACAAAAAGGTTGTACATTTAGAAGATCAACTATAGATAATATAAACACGCTACAACAATCAATACAAAAGAAAAGAGATTAAAACAGGAAAATTCATCTGACATTTACAAACTTCAGAAAGAAAACTTTACAAACAACGTTACTATGGAAAACCATAACAGAAATAGGAACAACTACCAAAAGGCCGCTCCATATCACCAACCCCATTTCAATGATTCCCTGAATATATTCTAAATAAGTGGAAACGAAAATGCGATAGCATGGTCATAACAAAAAGAGAACAATACCTTCAAAAAGATGATCTTAGTTCTACGCTACGAAAACTAAAGGAAAAGTACACAAAAGCGAAAGTGAAATAGAATAAAGTACATGGCAACAAGAGAGGAAGAGACAAAAACAGAAAATAAAGGAAACAAAAAATTGAAACAAGTAAGGTATACCGAAACTAGAGACATAAGTACGAAAAAAGAGATAAAAAGAGATTATGATAGACAAAACAGTATATAAGGCAAAATATGCAACGCCATGGTGTGAAATATCATGGCTTATATAGTGCAGAGAATTGGATTATAAACAAAAAAATAGTGGAAGAAGAAACTGAGGGGCAATCGAAATGAATAGAATAAGGAATGAAGAGATTAGATTAAGGTAGACAGAGACATTGAACTGCATATAAAGAAATGAGATTACAGTAATAGATACATGTTAGAAGAAATAGTAGTAGCAGATGGATAAACATACTGACAGCCTAGAGCCGAATAGGAAGAAAAACAAGAAGGCCAAGACGATTTTGGAGAATTTATGTAGAGGAAGTAATAGATACGTTTTGTAATAAAATATGCAAAATAAAGTTCGAATGCAATGTTCAAAATATTGATAAAATAGTACATTGTTGTTTGATTTTTCTTTTTTCTAATTACTTCATGACATTCAATTAATTTAATTTTGAAATTACTTTTTTATGATTTTAATATGGTGTTAGGAACGTACAAACCTCTCAATCCCATATAAAAGCTTCTCATGGGCTTTATTTAAAAGATTCCAATTTTTGTCGCTCAATAAATGTCTAAATAGATGTAGTACGCATTTTTATGACCACGGACGTCTTTTGGGAAAAATCCTTGTAACTTTGAATCAAAGGTGCCAAAATGGATGTGCAGGTGGATGGTTAAGCGAACATAACCTCAGAACAAAAACCTAGGTTCAATTCCCAAAGTAAACCTTTAAATTTGTTTTTGATCACTCTTTTTGATAAACTAACACTTGGGTTACTAGAGTGTTGTGACTTAAACGTAAAATTTCTTTATTATGTATTATTACATACCAAGTGAAATGAAAGGGTCGTCAAGCCTATCGAAGAACTGAAAAGTTTTCTTTTTGATTTTTTTTGCATATTTTCTTTCATTCTTGTAATACTATCAGACAACCAAATAGTTTAATTAATTTTTCCCTCATTGCTGAAGATTTTCCGCTTTTCAAATACTCGTGGTTTCACCAGCCCTACTTCTCTTCTTCTATATCATTCTACACGTTATTAGAAGCAGCTAGGTCACATTTCTTTACTTTTTCAAAATTAGAAAACGTTCTATGCTTATTATACCTATTGATCAAGACAAAAATGTTAAATCCAGCCAAAAAGAATAGGTAATTAACCATTCCTGTATCATTTTTTTACTTTTTGATTTTTTTATACATTCTCCTATTATCATCAAAATTTTATTATTTCTGCCAGAAAACTGTGCAATTTTAGTCTCTTTTGCTTTACACTTGACTGGCGAAGCCAGTCCACATGTCTTTATACTTTTTTAAATGAGAATTCTATTTTTGAAAGTTTTCATTTTCTGCTTTTTGATTTTTTTGTATCTTTCCTATCTCGACCTATATTTAATCAGCTTCTGCATCCGTTCTTCTCTTTTCTTATACCTATATTTTAATATACTCGTTTCTCTTTCTTCTTACACTTTTTTAAAATCAGAACTCGTGCCATATTGACAAAAATGTCGAAATGTGTCATAAGGATTCTCACCGTATTATTTTTTCCCTTTTGATTGTTTTCGTACCCAACTCCCACCACAAATCATTTACTATTCATTATTAATTAAATTGTCTGTTCTGTAATGCTGGATATTACTATGTTTTGATCAGTTTTTACTCTTCTTCTTTTTTTCTTCTCTTCAGTTTTTAATTTTCCAAAATAAGAATCGCTCCCAAAACAAAAAATGTTACAAATCAGCTAGAAGAAACAACGAATTGATCTTCACTGGGTTATTTATAATGCTCAAGGTTTCTGCACTATCAGTTGTTTAGGCCCAGTTCCTACTTCTCTTCTTTTTTGCCCACCTCTCACTGCTAGAGGACAGTGCATATTTTTTACATTTTCAAATTAACAAAATGTCAAAATTCGAACAAAAAGATCATAAGCGATTCTCGCGGTAGCTTTTTTTATTTTTCGTCCAACCCCTTCCCCCCAACCATAAACAATTTTTTTATTTTCGTTAGATAGCTCTATAGTTTCATTAGTTTCTTGTTGTTTGATGATCGATATTTATATGTCTTCAAGTACTTTCAAACTACATTTGATAAGTTTATTCTTCTCTTCTCTTTCCTTTTACGTATCTCTGGGGTTTGCCAGCCCAGTCCACATTACAGTACATTTTCGAGATTAGAATGTGTTGCATGTTAACAAAAATATCAAAATTTCTCTAAAAGAAAATTAATTGATCCTCGCGGTATCATTTTTTATTTTTGATTTTTTGTTACACCCCCCCCCCTTCTTATATCCACAATTTAATCATAACGAATATGTAAACGCGTGAAATGTCATTAAGTCTTTTGTTCTCAAATGCTCGATGTTTTTACACTTTCAAGTACTCTTCGCCTATTCACATTTATTTATTTTTAAAAAATTAGAACTCGTTGCGTATTAACACTGTCGTGATGTATTTCGTTAGTTTCTAGTTTTCCTCTGTTCTCTTATCCTACACTTCATTGGATATCTGTATATTTTAATTAATTTTTTACTTCTTTAAGTATTCTTGATCTATATTTGATCAGTTTATACTTCTACTCTTCTCTTTTCTACTACACCTTACTAGCAGTGGCCAGTCCATCTTTTTGTACATTTTCAAAATTAGAATTTGCCCCATGTTAACAAAAATATCAAAGTGTACGCAACAGAAACAACTAACCGATCCTCACAATATCTTTTTTTGCGTTTTTTGTTAACTCCCTTCGCTTCCAGTCACAATTTATTTATTATCAATAGACGACCGTAAAATTATTTAGTTCCCTAATGCTTTACGTTTTTGCCCATTCAAGTACTTTCTTCTTTTTCTTCTCCTGCACCTTACTGACTTACTTTCTTAATTTTTTTTACATTAGAACTTCTTGTATATTTACAAAAATGTCCAAGTTTGGACAAGGGGCAAATAGTTGATTTTTATTTTTTGTATTTGATATTTGTTGTACCTCCCGCTCCCCTACATTTTATTAAATGCTTGTTCTCTAATGTTCCATGTTTCTACATCTTCAAGTATTCTCAATCTATATTTCGTCAGTTTCTACCTCTTTTCTCTTTTCTTCTACATATTATTGGTGGCAGCCAGGTCATATTTCCTTATTTTTCAAAATTAGAATTCGTTTCATATTGCAAAACTGTCAAAATTCACTCAAAAAAGACAAATCATTGGTTCTTGCTCTGGTATTTTCTTTTTCTTTTGGTTGGTTTTGTATCAATCCCCTCCCCAATTTATTTACTATCAGGTACTTGTATTATTTAATTAATTTTTTCCTATAATGCTGGATATTTCTTCACTTTCAAGTAACCTTGAGCTATATTTGATCAGCTTCTACTTCTCTTCTTGTATTCTTTATTGGTACATATCACATTCTCAAAATTAATATATCAAAATTCAATCCTTGCAATTATGTTCTTCTTTAGCTTTCAGAATTGTTATATTGTTAAGCAAAACCACATATTACAACTTTATGACTTGTGCAATGGTAAACATTGTAGGAAATTGTGTTTTTAACCATCACTAGTTAGATTTTGTCTCGTATTTGCTCCCCTTTTTGGCGAAAAATTGTGGCCCTTGAGTTTATATTTCAGTTTTTCTTTTATTTCCGTCGTGCGTGATGACTCGTTCGCTAGTTTTAAGGATCGACACCTTTGAATGATACAAAACTCGAAAATTACTCGTAATTTTTCATTTAGTCCAAGTTTAGTCTTTTTCAGCACCATCATTTCCTCTTAGCTTAATCTCGTATACAGTTGGCATACATATTAGCAGCGCATTAATAAAAAGTGTGTTTCACGGTCTGAAAGGCCCAAAGTTCGTTAGTTTCACGGGTTTTATTACGACTAATACGTTGACCCTCCCTTGGAGGCTTTAAAGGCGGCCGTGTTCATTCAGAAAATTTTAATTAAAACCGAAGCTTCAGTAGCCGCTTGCTGGAATCAAAATTTGACTCGGCAATAAATGTAAAATTAGACTTTCGGCGAATTAATTTCCTCGAGACCGTTAGGTGCAGAAACAGGCGTCATAAGTTAGTCACCGTAGGTTTTTCCCGTTTCGTGACCCGCAATTTCCCGGTGGCCGCGACGCGGCCCAAAAATTCGGAGAGTCGGGGAGGCTCTTCGGCGCCCCGCTGCGGTCTCGCGACGGCCGCGTCCGGGCTGGGCCGCCGCTGTTAGTTATGACCTGGGGAGCGGGGCCGTGGGCGCGTGTAGGAAGAGGCCCACGCGCCCTCCAGGTTCCCACGAGTCCGACCTCGTCGGTTTATTTGCACACCAGAGGTTAATGTCACTTACACGCAATTCATTTGGCTACAGTTCGGCTTATATGGCGGGCCGGGCGGGCAGCTTTGGCTTCTTGGAGGCGCACTTTCTCCCGGGTGGAGCAAAGCGCGCCGTGTGTTTGTGGATGCGCGGAGAGCGTGGGAAGCGATTTCGAAAAGTGTTGATTCAAGTAAAGTGCACACTCCCACTCGCAGCGTTTGACAGCTCGAAAAGGCATGGGTATTGAGTGCTAATGATTGGGAATAGGTGTCAATACAATATCACGTAGGTTTGCGTAACGAAATGCCCGCATGGCCTTTTCCACCCAGACACGTGGGCAGCGTGCGAGAACATAGACCACGGTGGTGCTCTTTCGGGACCGCCGAGAGATCCATGGCTTTCTAATTAATGCAGGCGCATTGCGTAAGAAACTGTATCGCTCAGCCGAACATGGAAAGAAAGGTACCGTTCTACAGCTTCTCGCGGAAAATGCAGGGGGCGGCTGCGTCCCACTGGCGGCTCACTTTCTAAGGGCGACGATCGCGGTAGCGCGGATTCCGCCGGGCGCTTCAGAGCCGCGGCTTTTCACTTTCCGGGGCCCAGCAGGCCGGCGAGTGGGCAGCTCGTAGGGTCAATGCATGGCGCTCTCCTAATACGGCACCGGCCCCCGCATCGGGATTACCTCACACCGATACCTGCGGCTCCATTATCCGATAACGCGTGTATAACCCAGCGACCATGGCTGTGCCCCAAACTGGTCGCGCGGCGCTTTGGCCGGCCCACCGGCTTTCCACGAACGGTAACAAATGGGCCGCGACCGGAAAGCCTCTTTTGGCATGGGCTGTTTTGACAGGCCTCGATAGCGGTCCTGTTGTGCTTATTAATTGCGGCCGCGCGGGCAAACAGATCAGTGTCGGATTAGAGGCCCGGAGGCCATACATCAGCCGGCGGCGCCCCGCGCGCGAAGGACTGATTGTGTGCACTCGACCCATCAGAACAATTAACTCGCGCGGCTTAATCGGCGCAATTAGGTCCCCGGCGGTCGCTCGTTAATTGATCAATACCAGCAACGGATTCATTCATCACAACCATACCACTATCTACAGATTACTTCACACCTTCCGAGCTCACGAGGTGTGTCGTTTCATTCATCTGCTGCATCGCTTCGATTCTTATGCTTTATGCAGGGTCGTCGAGGTAAATCCGAAATTTAGCTAGCTTCACATAATCTATAATCTACCATAGACGACAAAATGAACCGGTAATACGACCGCGGAGCCGCTACACTTGAAACTGGCTCGAAAAAGATCCAAGTTCATAACGTACCCAAGAAGTATAGCAAATCTGACCACCAGGAGGAGACAACTCAAGGCGAGCGATCTAATCGTAATAAAAGTGATGAATTTGTCCGCGAATTGAAAAAGAAGATGTCCAATTCTTGGGCGGAGCTTAATTGACCTGACAAAAGAAATGGGCGTGGCGAAGTCGACAGTCAGTCTAATTGTTGGCTGAGAAAAACAAAATGACCGGGAAGTTATAGACTCAAGCATGGCTTTCCACCTGCATTACAAGAGTTTCGACCTGAGAATCCGCTACCTATTGACTAAAACAAACAAGATGCACAAGAAGTTAAAGGCTTAAGCATTGTCGAACGATTTCGAGCATGACTGCGCTTGCTTCCTGAGATTATTTTCGAACAATAAGAACTCATCCAGGACAGGATCTGATCGCAAGAGAAATGATGAATTCGTTTGTGAATTGAAAAAGAAGATCTCTTAGAATCCTGGGCGGAGTATGAGTGACCTGGCAAAAGAAATGACCGCGGAAGGCTTGACGGTCAGCTTAACACTACACCAGAACTTGCACTACAAGCCTTTCGATTTGGGAAACCGCCAACTGTTGACTGAAAAAAATACGATGGACAGGAACTTAGACTCAAGATTTGCCGAATCACATTAAGCGCGACTGCGCTAGCTTCCTGAGATTCTTTTCGGACAAAAAGAACTTCATCCAGGGCAGGATCTGATCGCAATAAAAGTGATGAATTCGTTTGCGAATTGAAAAAAGGTCTGGGCGTGCATGACTGATCTGGCAAAAGAAATGGGCGTGGCGAGCTCAACGGTCAGCAGTACACCAAAACCTGCACTACAAGTCTTCCGACCTAAGAAACCGCCAACTGCTGACTAAGAAAAATAGGATGGACATGAAATTAAAGATTAAAGCATTGCCGAATGACATTGAGCACGACTGCGCTAGTTTCCTGAGATTCTTCATCCAAGACAGGATCTGATCACAAGAGAAGTGGTGAATTCGTTTGCAAATTAAAAAAGATCTCTCAGATTTTTGCGCAGGAAGGTGAATCGGCAAAATGATCGTTGGATCTGCTACAAAGTTTCCTCCTTTGTGAACAGCGAAGGGGATGTGATAGCGTCCTACTTCTTTAAAGAAGGCCCGAAGATTATCGATGTGCTGTAAAGAGTTCCAGCAGACTCAGCTCCAGCTCACAAAGCAGGGAAGACCTAAATATACAATAACTTGTATTACCATTAATCTTCCATCCTCCAGCCTCCACTGAAATCGCCCCGATTACTACGTGTGGAATGTGGTCAAAGAGAAGGTCAGCAAGAGGTATCATATCACCAAGAATAGCTTAAATACGTCTACCAAGGAAGCAATGACACAAATGGACATTGAAAAAGTTATGTTGGCCTGTAGTAGGTTTAGGTACCGGCTCGAAAAGGTCGTGACCGCTGATGACGGCTACGTTGAATAATACCATTCTCAATACGATACCTTCCTGTTATTTCTTTTTATTTTTTTGTTTTTTCCGCATTTTGACTTCTTCTTCTTCTTTTCCTTCTCCCTTATGCCCTAAAGCGTCCGAACAGCCATGAAATAAAGCTCCACTTCGGCCAAGAGATCTCTTGGAAGTGCAACGTCAACGTGTGCAAGAAGAAGGTCAACATCCGCACGGACACTTCGTTTGTCACTGCCGTCCGCTTCTTCTACTGCTGGGCCAAAGAACACAACAGTCGAATGGAACAGCTGCCGAGCAGCTTCTTCGACGATCACAGCAAAAGATGGGTGGCGAGGACATGATCGTGGAAATTGACGAGAACAATGCTGGTTGAATGTTGCCTCAATAGTGGACCTTTGGAGGAATTTGTCAAGAGACCGATGCGAGTGCTTTTTGGTGGAAGTTCCAGACCAAAGCGCAAAGATATTGATGAAGGTAATCAAGAAGCACATTACGGAAGGCACCACCATCTTCTCGGACAGTTGGCACGCCTACAGAAAAAAGGAGCTTAAGAAAGTCGGATTCAAGCACTCCAAAGTCAACCACCGACATTCACACTCAGACTGTTGAACCCATGTGAGGTTCGGGGCTAAATGGCGCAACAAAGAGCATTCAGGCACCGCACGTCATCATTTGGAGTCGTACTTGGTACACAAGCATGTTGCCGGAGATATGTTTTTGATGCAATGTGGTTTTCAGTTATAATTGCTGAATCAATTTATAAAATAATTACATCAAAATTTTTCAAAAAGGGGTCGAGGTTACAGAAAGTACTTTCAATACTATTTATTGGATTGTCCGGAAAGTTTGCGCCGATTATTAAGCAAAACAACCTTTCTCCAACTTGAAGATTCCATCCCCCAGAACTTCTCAGACATCCGTATGAAAACTACTCAAGGTGATTCTTTTATGGCTTTCAAAGAGTTGAAGTTTTTTGCAAAGAAATAAATAAATAAAAATCTGAAGGTGCAATGGTTGGTAAATATTGCGTATAAGGCACCACATCCCAGCCAAGCTCCAACAATTTTTGTCGGGTGGTCAAAGAAACATAATATCCCACATTATCCCAATACAGGATGTCCTATGAGGATGTCCCAAGACTTCGTGAAACATTTCAAGCAAAAAAGTTTAAATAAGTATGGGTCGAATTCTCAACCGTTTTTGAGATATCGATGAAGCAAGTTATCTTTGGGGATGCTTGATCGTTTTGACATTGTATTCTTCTTACAACTTTCGTGACTAAGGAAACTCGATGTAGACAAGGACAATATGTACTTAAAAGATTAGTTCTTAGCGACATTGCTATTACTGGTCTAAAGTACTAAATTTATGGCAAAGAAAATTTGCCTCCAAGGTCCCTTAAACTAAATTCTTTGGATTTCTTCTTTTGGGGCCATGTGAAGTCACTTGTGTATGGTAGAAGCAAGCCTGATTCTTGCAAGAATTCGGGCAGCTTTCGATACGATTTATAAACCGATGGAAAACATCAACGGCTGTAATCTGAGCGACTCCATTCAGGCAACACCACATCCTACTTCTAATTTCTGCAGAAACTTTCTCAATAAATTTGACAAGTCTTCTACTAAAAAAAGGAAGAGTTAGAATGATCAAGCACCCCCAAAGACCCCCAAATTGCTTCATCGATATCTCAAAACGGTTGAGAATTCGATCCATGTTTATTTCAAATTTTGGTGGGAATGTTTCAAAGAACATAAACACGAAGTCTTGGAACATCCACGTGGGGCACCCTGCAAAATATTATGCTTTCCTATTAGCTAATTCTGGACGTTTTTCCCGAATCTTGAAATTATTTAACGAGTGGTCGTTTGGTAAGAGCTTATAACACAGGATTCCTTTCGATTCCCACCAGATACAAAACATGACTAATGGTGGTTAATTTTGCTTGCCCTAGGACCTTTTTCGCCCAACATTGATGTAACTGATCTATTTTCTATCACCCGTCTCTAACTGTTTTGAAGCAGTTCGTTTTCGTTGGTTTTGTACAGAGCGTTACAAATGGAAATGTGACCCATTAAATTTTTCTCGATCAAATTACGTGAAACCCAAACATCTTAGTGATCTACGTAGCCAAGCCTCACTAAACGCTTTTGGAGGGTGGTTTTCGGTGTTTTAAAATTTTTGCAAATCTCGTGCCGTGTATCGCTGGTTGTTCTCGATCAGTGTCTTGATTTGCCAATCGTCACCCAAATGTTGGTTTTAAGTTCGAAATCAGTAGCTCCAAACTTAGCGAACCACTTTGGAACAGTTCTTTCAGCTAAAAACTGTAATTGAAAAGCCTTAAGTGTCTAAAATGCACTTTGTTTTCTCTCATCTTCAAAAGAGTACAAGAATGACGCACATCAATTTACTGTAACAAACTTTTTTCCAATTTTTCTTTAATTTTACAATGCCATCTAGTGAAAATCGGCTCGAACTTTCCTAACAACCCAATACTTTAATTGTGCTAAGTCCCATGTAAATAAATTTAATTTTCTCGTATTGAAATTTTATTTTTATTGTTTATTCAAAGAACACGAATAGGTGCAAATGCTTGGGACAACCTGAAGCAAGTGCAATCCACGTGATCGCCTAAACTCCGCAAACGCTAAAAGTTTATCGCCTTCCCCAAAAGGCTGGGCCCGATCCCACGGAATAATAAAATCGAAGACGTGCGCGGCGGCTCGAGAGGGCAGGATAATAAAGAAATCGCTAATTGCAGAATAACGCGCCACCGCGGCCCACGCCGCCGCGAAGCCGTTCGAAATTGGCATAAACCGCTCGCAATTTGGAAATGGTTGGTCGGAGCCCCGGCGCTGCCGATTTTAATCGACCAAACGGCAGCGGATCGGCGCTACTCCGTATAAGGCGGCGCGAACTTCATTTGTGACCTCACGCCGCTCTTCGCGTGGTGATCCGTGAAGAAAGGAACTCTGAGGTGGCCAGCTCTTCGTAGTGTTGCTACAAGCTGTGCAACATACTACGACTTAAGTGTTGTCCACAAGGTAGCATTTCACATTTCCTTTTTTTGGTGTTGATGATCTGCTCTGTATTTTTTACAAAGTTTTCTCCAAACAGTTACTTTTTAGGGATGTTTTCTATACTACAGGAAACTACATGCAAAATTTTTCTTTTTATTCTTAATTATCTCTTAACCTTTTGCATTTTAAATCTGGGAAAATTTACGATGAGTTAAAAGAGGAAATTGAAAGTATGTCTTGCAGTTCTAATTGAGGTACATGCTGATGCTGTCGAATCTATGGGCCTACGTTATCGGCGATTGGATCGGAGATGGTTAAATATTTTAATTTCAATAATTAAACTATTGTTTCTAAATTAACAAGCTCTGTTTCCACAATCTTTTAGAAAATAAGTGCATTTTTGGAACCCCCTGTACACGAGGGATAAGTAAATTTAAAAATATGCCTAAATTACAAAGAAATTCCAGTAAAACCCCAACAAAGTTCTTTTTGCTAGATTCTGAACGATTTTTTCTAATTTTTGAAATTTTTTACTACTTAATTTGTTTTTTTGATCGAGTTTATTACCAAATTTACTTTTTTATAGGTTTTCAGCCGCTCCAAATCATGAAATTCTTACATTACGCAATTTTTCTTTTTGTTGAAACCTTAGAAGTATTAAAATCAAATAGGGGTAGAGAAATTTTTTTGGCATGGTAATCCGAGCTCCGACTCAAAATTGAGTCGGAGCTCGGACATGGGTCTCATTATAAGTCTTAAATAAACTGTAAGCAAAGTATTGATTTCAATAGATGTTTCAGTGCCATAAGAATTGAATCTCTTTTTTCTTCATCAATTTTTTGCATTGCTCTTGGGGTACAAAGTTTTTTTATAAATTGGTTTAAGGTCGAGATTGTTATCTTTGATCGGTGTAGTAACAGATGTTTTCTCAAAAGGGAGAAGGTTTCTTTTTTCCCAATTTAGATAAAATTAGTTGGAAAAAGTAAATGAAAAAGTCACTATTCTGGGGAAAAATACATTACTGCCCTCTATTTATCTTACCATCCTCCAAAACTCAATAAGCATGCAGAAGTATTTTTGAAGTATAGACAGCTGTCCCCCCTTCAACTCGCCAGAAGTTTGCGCCAGTATCACATAACCCGAAGAATATTGAACGAGATTCCCATAGAAGTTGCCATTTGTAGCTATGATTTCGTGACTGTAAGGAGGTCGTGCAAGAGGGACTTGATGATGCACCCCTGTTTTTCTCCTTAAAATGGAAGGAACCTCGCCATGCATGCTAAAATTACTTTTCTCGGTGGAGACTCCAACTCAGAGTCGTTTCGTTGATCATTTGGACTTTTAGAAAAGATATTTTTGTCAATAGCAGCAAAAGTCTTATTAAGTATTAAGGGTGGTTTGGAGTTTTGTAAATAGCATCGATCACGTGGTATAATGGCGGCGCCAGCGCCAAGCAGATTAAAATGTATCGTTAAGCATCATCTGGGCCACTTAAAGATTTTCTGAAACCAAAGTTCTTTAAGATAAGGTTCCAAGTCTATGTATGACATTTGCTGGCCCAAAAGTGTTTCGTGATTTTTTATCTTCAAAGCTTATACCAATTATGAGAGCTCACATACGCGTCATAGAGAAGCACAATAAAAAATGGCAACAACTGCGAAACAATACAATATGGCGTATGATGCTACCATAGAAGTACCCATAATCTCCTGGCAGTAATAAAAATCTTTTTTGAAGACTCAAAAGGTTTTAAAGTTTAGCATTGTTTAAGATAAATGGTAAAGACATCAACAAAGCAATAAATAAAATATTAGTATCTTTTTGCAAAAGTTTTTCTTTGGTGCGGTTGATCGCATCCTTTTTCACAAAAAGGAATCTTTGGGTCAAACAGTAAATAATCTTAGAAAAAGTTTCTGGCAGTGAAGACTCCTAGCTTTCTTCAATATCTTCAAGACTTGCTCAGGTCAAGAGCATAAGGATGGTGCCATACATCGGTATCTTCCACAATCGAAAATTCATTTAATAATTGAAAAATTTGTGTTAGACAAGAATATGAAGAGCACTGGCCCACTGAGGACGCTAGAAGCAAAATAAATTACTTGAAATCATCACATGCTGCACTTGCAAAGTCGATGGGGACCAGATCAATTCAACACCGTAATAGGAGACAAGCTAAGGCTCTACAAGCAGAATAGGAGCTTAGAACATTTTCTTCCTGTCCAAGCAATAGTTTTGATGTCCCCTTTTAGTACTATCTACCACCCTTCATTAATTTTAAATCAAGGTTAATACTATATTACCGCCTAGGCGCTGGTGTCGGTACTCCAAAAGCAACCAAATATAGATAGTGTCAATAATAATAAAAGAAGAAGTGAAAGATGTCGAGTTAATCCTGGTATAAAATTGTTTCTTCAAACATTTGGAGTGGCTCACTCTTCATTTAATTCTTTTAGTTTTGTATAGTTTATTGTATAGTCTGTTTAGTTTTTATGCAAATAGAAGAAACGCCTGAAGGTCAGACTGAAGAAGGTAAAAAATATCTAAAGCAGAGGTCTATTAAAAAATTGAAGGTGCTCTTAAGTTCTGTTTACTTAATTGTTAATTGTTGCTCTCTACACATCTATTTACTATTCTCTATATTAATTCAATCTTCTAACCTAATGCATCATGATATTATTTTCTTCCTTTTTCTTATGCTGTTACAACAAAGATTACGTTATTTCTATCAATTTATCATTTACATAAATAGCAAACTAAGGTACTTAGAATGAAGAGAAACAAATAGATGACGTGAAGTGCAATAGAGAAGATGTTAGAAAATAAATAAATTTATCTTAAATCTTTCATGTCGCTTTCCCTTTCTTCTTCACATTTCTTTTTGACTTCTCTCAACTTTTTTCTATTTCAAAGTTTTTGTTTCTTTGAATTTGCCTCATTTTAAATATTAAATGAACCAAATCCGTAGTACAAATGAACAACATAAACAAAAATGCAAGAAGAGCTTTTTTGAAAATTACTTGATCTATACCACTATAGAATCGATCGAGTTTGTTACTCTTATTGCTGTTCTTTTGTTAGATATCAGTTTGCACAGTTTTATTTTACTTATGTTTATTGACCTATAGGATAAAATAAAAGGCAATAAAGAACATTGAAATTGTATGAAGATAAAAAAATTAAATAAAAGTAAGAAGAATAAAAGAACTCTAAAGGCAACTGCAGATTATTATAGTTGAAAGAGGTTTTGTTGTAGTTTACTTTTATTATTAGTCTTCAGTTGTTCTTTTTCCTTTTTTTCCACCATATTACTACTAGCTATTAATAGCACGTAAATCGGAATAGAAAAATTAGATAGCAAATTGGAGGATAAATTATCTTCTTAATTAAATCTTCAACCTCCCCTCAGAACTGATGAAGATTATTGATTTCTTGTTTTGGTTTCTGTTAATATCTTTATTTGCTCGCGTAACATTTCTAACAAAAATTTTTCTTAGTGATCTACATGATGTTGATTAGCTTTGTTCTTTTTTCCCGAGCACCATTCTTCTACAACTTCAATATTATTTATTGAATGATTTACTATAGTTGGTACAACTAATATTGAGCCATAAAAGGAGAAGATTAAAGTGAACCCTTAGTATCATCTTTTGATACGCACAGTTGAACGTGAGGTAGCACAAATCAATGGTTCAAAGATATATGATCATGTAAACCTTAGAAAAATTTTGCTCATTATCACATGTCTGAATTTGCCCAATAATGTCAATATATTTGCAAAAGTTGATCAAGATGAAGTTTTTAGTCAATTGCTACTGCTAATGTGTGAAGTTTTCTAATGAACCATACGCTATCCTTGGTGACCCTAGTGGCAAAAGAAAAAAGTGGAAAGATTTTGTTTATCATGTCCAGCTTTGCCTTTTCTTTAAACACTACAAAGATATTAAAATTGTTAGGAAAACAACTACTTGCTGACAATATTCTTTGTACTGGTTAAACGAATGGTTATTTAGGTTTTTCAGGAAGAAATTCTATTTTAGTTGTTTTCCAGTGTTATAACCATAAATATAATTTGTACACTGTATCAAACAAATAAACAAAAGAAGTGTATGGAAAAGGGGAAAATTCTTGTCGAGTGTTTTTCCATTTTTTTATATGAATGCTATTCCAGTTTTATTGTACGCTCATTCATTTGGTTTATTTTCGCATTTTTCCTTTTTGATAGTCTCTTTAGTCGGCAGTTTTTAGTTGAGAGTTCAATGTAATCCTGACTTTTCCTCTGAAGTCGAACCGTGGTGTTGGATGAGTCAAGCCGACCTTTACCCGGCGTCCTAATTGAGATGGGAAGCTTTGGGACGACCTGCCTGCCGGCCCGACGTGTCTGGTCAGGTTCAGGTGCAGGATTTCGCAGTGGGCCGCGGCCGGCCCCATTGAACTCGCACCCGAAGGAACCTCATTGTTCTCGGGCCAATCGCAGCACTATTTACATCCGCGGAGACGCGTTTTTGCGGCGCGCAAGTAACGACGCACCCGCGGCCGCAAAAAGCGGCTACGTGTGTCCGTCTACCTGTCGGCGGCAGCGATTTGGCGAGCAGGGAATTCCGCGTTATCGACGCCGGGGGCGCTTCTGCGAAAGCGCGCCGGCTTGTTGGAACCGGCCGGAATACCGCGCGGCTTGTTAGCGCATTGCTGCGTCTAGTCGCCACGTGCAGGCCCGGACTTTCGCTATCGAATTTGCGCTCAGATAGTGGGCAAGCCGATAAGTAACCGAGTGCACGGCGAACGGCGCAGTCGCTAGGATTGGCCATACGAGAAGTGGAGGGGGCCTTTTTAAAACAATTTTACTGTAGTCCGGAATTTACCACTATTTTATCTCCTATTTTATTTAAAATAAATTTCGAATTTAGAAAAGCTTAAGAGAACGACAGACTTAATCCATTGTTAATTATTTGGCCACCTCTAGATAATTTACTGGCAAATTGTCTGTGACACCCCAAAAAACTAACGCCATTTTTCTGAAGGATGAAATAGCCCTTTAAACAAATTTGTCTTTTGAGTGTGCTTTTGATCCTAGCAACTTATTCATAGTCGCTTTAAATTTGACTTCTTTGAGATCGTTTGGATGCGTTTTTATTTTTATCCGAGCAAATGCAGAGAATACTTTCAACCTTCTAGCTTTCATTAGATGATCTGCCAAAACCATGTTGTGGATTTGCTCAATGGTTCCTGCTGTGATGATTATGTAGACATCCTGCTCCTTCATTTCTGTGCAGTTATACTTAAAATTAAGTATGTAATGGTTGCTCTTTTATGTTATCCAAATGTTTATTCAAGTTTAGTAATGATGATCAGAAAACATTACAATCCTTCCTTGTATAGCTAGTATCTGTTTTAATCTGGCTTTATCTTTATCACAGCGACTATTTTTAAACGAAATTTCAGCACACTAATCAGCCCATAAATAATTTATGTCCGCTCTCCATATTATTAATAAGACTAAATAAATAAATTAATGCAAATGAAAATGTTTTATAGCTCCCGCAATACTCCAATTATGGGCGTGATTTTATTAAGTGAAAATACTGCTCCTGGAGATTAGCAATTGCACGAAACGGTAATCCGTTAATTAGAGCTGCCAATTACCGCAAATAAGAGTTCCCAAGTTCGTTACCTTGCGTAATTATGCTGATGGAGCCACATTTGCGCTCGCACCAGAGCTAACGCGACTTTCCGCGGCCACCAAATCTGGAAACGGCCGCGCCGAATTAATTTTTTAGTAACAATGACGGCCGCGTGAAAACGAAACAAACGGCTATTAATTACCCGGCGTTTCGCCACGTTTCGCAAGTTTATGAAAATGTAAACATGGGGAGCGCCATTTTTTGCTAATAAGTGACATCACCAGCTTTTCAAGAATTAATGGCGCAGAAAACCTCACAAACGTTACATTTGTTGTGTAAGTGTGAATTTTAATTGGGTAGCGAGACCGATTACATAAAGTTAAAGTAATCAGCAGATATAAGCAGCTTTAAAATATCGCCAATTTTCATAATCTCAGGAAGTGTCCCTAATGCGCCTAGGAATTTGTAAACGGAAGTTAATTTCACAATTCAGAGGAAATTCAAAGAAAGCCTAATGGGAATTTATGATGTTCACCTTGACAAAAGATTATAAACCGGTAATCTATTGTCCCTAGAGCAACCATAAATTTCACATTCGAAAAATTACGTGCTGAATAATTTACCATTAACTCCAAAAATATAATTAAAATTAGCATCCTTTCTAAAAATCTTCGCTGATCAGAGAATCTACAAGATAAATGTTTAGACTCCACAATAGGTTTTTAGAGACCAGATGCCTGGTGGTACTCAAAAGGGGACAATGGAAAGAAATACCAAACAAGGAGAATTTACAAACAAAAGGGGGCGTTGTGTAAGCTGTTAGTAGAATATTCTCAAGTTCTCAATGTCATTGGCCAATTCGCATTTCTAGTTTAAAAACTTTTGACTGGATACATTTAAATATTCAAAAAAATTGTGTATGTCAGATAAAATACAATTCGAATGGGTGGGTAACTCAAAAAAATTGACGATTACTTACAGAGTATTTTTCCATAGAACATCATGTTAGTTCTATCAATTTCGTTCATATCATCGATTTTAATGATCAAAAAATGAGGCCTCCAATTCTAATAAAATACTGATCAAATGGGCGGATCAAAAGAAGTTCTACGGTAATATTTAAGGATAGCTGTTAACAGAATCTTCTGTTGGTAATGCAAATTTGGTAACGTCACGCGTTTGGTCTAAAAATTTGGCCAATTTAAAAAAATGAGGGCTACTTTTTATGTGAAATTCTGGTCAAACAGGAAATCAAATAAGTCGATAATACATTTAAAGGGTAGTTGATAACAGAATCTGCAAACTTCGTTCACAGCATAGGCCAACCCACGCATTTGGTTCAAAACATTTTGACAGGTTGTATTTAAACACCAAAGAAATTGAAACCTGCTGTTCATATCAAAAACTGACCAAATGGGCAACTAAAAAAACAGACAATAGGTACATTTAAAAAGTAACTGACAACAGAATCTTCTATTGCTTCTGAAATACCAAACTAGACTTTTGGGTCGAAAAGTGTGATAGAATGTATTTAGTCATCAAACCATAAGTAAAAAGAAATTCGACAGCATATTTAAGTACATTTAAGGTTAGATGGTGACATATTCTTCCGTTGATTCTAAATGTTCTTCCCCTTATATCGTTGATCAATCCACGCTTTTTGTTTAAATTTTTTTTAATAGGACGTATTTAATCATCAACTTCTTTTCGTATGAAACACTAACCAAATGGGTAATAAAAAATTCAACAACAGATTTAAAGGGCAGTTTTAAACCGAATCTGTTGGTTTTGTAGTTTCCCGCATGTCACTGACAAATCCACGCCTTTGGTATTCAAAAATTTGTGACAGGATGTATTTCATCATCAAAATATTGAAACCGGGTGTTCATATGAAATACTGGCCAAATGAGCAACTAAAAAAAATCGACAATATACTTAAAGGGTAGCTGGTAAACAAAATATTCTGTTGGTTTTGCAAGTTTCGTCCAATCCACTACTTTGATTAAAGAAAGTTTGACAGCATGTATTTAATAATAAAGAAATTGATTCCTAGGAGACGAAAGGATTTTGCTGATGCTGTAAGTTTTGTCCATTGTTCTGCAAGATTCCCCCATACCATTGACCAATCCACGCCTTAGATTTAAACATTTTGGTAACATGTATTTAATCATCAAATAATTGAAACTTGCTTTTCATATAAACGATTTGACAAACGGATAAATAAAATAAAATGACAACTGGCAGCTGTTCCAGAACGTTCTGTTGGTTCTGTAATTTTCCCTATATATTGGGACAACCCACGCCCTTAGTTAATAATAAAATAAAGTGAAATCTAATTTCTTATGACAGACTAGCTAAATTAATAATAAAAGAAAACCAACAATATATTTAAAGGGTAGCTGCCCACAGAATCTTCTGTGGGCTTTGCAATTTTCGTCCATATCATTCAACTATCTGCGCTTTTGACAACCTACAAATAAAAAATGTGTCCTGCTTTTCATATGAGATACTCGCCAAAAGGGTAATTAAAAAACAATATATTTAAAGGGTAGCTGTTGGTTCTACAAATTACCCCATATCATTAACCCAATCGCCTTTTCTTTCAAAACATTGATAGAATGTATTTAATCTTAAAAAAATTGAGACTTGCTTTTCATATGAAATACTGACCAAATGACTAATAAAAAATGCAACAATATATTTAAAGGGTAGCTGCTAATAAATATTCTGCTGGTTCGGCAAGTTTCCTCATATAATTGATTGAATGTTGTCAGAATGTATTTAATCGCCATAAAAAATTGAGATCGGATTTTCACATGAAAGACTGGCCAAATGAGTAATAAAAAACATTCCACAATATATTTAAAGGGTAGCTGCTAATAGAATCTTCTATTTGTTCTGCAAGTTTCGTCCATAATACTGAGCAATCCATATATTTGGTTTAAAAGACTTTGCAAATGTATTTAATCATAAAGAATGATACCTAATATTTATATGAAACACTAGTGGTTAAATGGGTGGCTAAAAATATTTAGATAGTGCTGACAAAAGAATTGACGCTTTTGAGATGTGATGCTGGAAATGGAGATGCATGTGGAGGATACCCTAGACAGCAAAGAGGACTGTACTACAAGAACTCTATATTTTAGTGTACAGACACATCCTAAAATACCACGGCCACATATCAAGACGTGACAACAATAGCCTTAAAAAACTAGTGGTGGAAGGATGCACTGAAGGCACCAGACATGGTTAGATCAAGTCAAAACGGCAAGAGGGAAGCCAATACAACAAATTAACCACGAGGCCCAGAACCGACCAAGATGGAAAAACATCGTCATAAATGTAATGAATAATAAACCATCATGATCACCACTCTTCTGATAAGAAGATATGACAGGAAAAAGAAGAAGAAAACAGAATCTTTTGTTGATTCTTCCAGTTTCATCCAATCATTCGCAGATCTACTTCGTCGGTTTAAACAATTATGTTAAGATACATTTTATCATACAAAATAAGATCAACTTTTCATATAAAGTACTAGCCAAATGAGCAATAAAAAAATTCAACAATATATTCAAAGGTAGCTCGTATCATTGACAATGTTTCAAGAGTAGCTGGCACCAGTCTTCTTTGGTTAAAAAGAATGTTGACGGCATGTATTTAATAATAAAAAAAATATTTAGAGAGCAGGTGACAACAGAACCTTGTGTTGGTTCTGTGGGTTTCGCTCACATCATTAACATGTGACGTATTTGGCTTAAACGTTTTTGGTAGCATAAACAAATTTGTCAGTATAATTAAAGGGTAGCTGCTAACATAATCTTCTGTTGATCATTGATCATTCCACGCTTTTGGTTTAAAATTTTTACAGTATGTATGTAATAACAAAAAAAAAATAAGATCTGCATTTCAAATGAAAGAATGGTGCAATGGGTAACTAAAAAAATCGACAATATATTTATAGGTTAACTGCTAACATAATCTTCTGTCGGATTGGCAAGTTTCCAACATATCGTAGAGTGAACCATGCGTATGGCTCAAAAAATGTTTACGCTCATATTTTTAATGCTCATGTGAAATAGTAGACAAAAGGGTAACCAAAAAATATGGCAATATATTTTAAGAGAAGCTGCTAACAGAAGCACCTATTGGTTGTGCGGGTTTCGTCCATATTTCTGATTAATCCACGCCCGTGGTTCAAGAAATTTTGTCAGGAAGTATTTAAGCATCAACAAATTGGAGACTTGCTCTTCGTATGAAAGATTGACCAAATAAGTAACTAGAAAATATCGACAATATATTTACAGGGCAACTGCTAACAGAATCATCTGTTCATTTTGCACGTTTCCTGCATATCGTTGGCCAATCCACGCTTTTGCGATCTGGCCGAATGGGCAACTAAAAAAATCGGCAGTATATTGAAATGGCAGCTGCCGTCAGAAAGTTCCGTTTGTCTTGCAAGTTTTTCCCAAGTGCCTTCCTATTGATGGTTACTGGCAAGTCTTGCCCATATAATTGACCAATTTATGCCTTTGGTTTAAAGAGTTTTGACAGAATGTATTTAATAGTTAAAAAAATTTAGACTTGCTCTTTGTACAAAATACTGGCCAAACGCGCAAACATATTTGAAGCAATCAACCTCTTTGGTTCAAAATATTTTTAAATGGTGTACTTCATCATCAAAAAATTATATCTGCTTTTCATATGAAACAGTGGCCAAACGAGTAGTAAAAAGAGGACAATATGTGTAAAAATCTTTTGTAGGTTCTACAAGTTTTGTCCATTTCATTGACCACTCTACGCATTTGGTTCAATTCAACAATCTATTTGAAGGGCAGTTGCTAAGAGAACCTTCTGCTTGTTCTACAAGTTTCATCCATATCGTTGACCGATTCACGCTTTTGGTTTAAAAAATGTTGATAGGATGTATGTAATCATAAAAAAATTAAGATTCGCTTTTTATATGAAATTGTGACCAAATGGTCCAAAAACAATCGACAATATCTTTAAAGGGCAGCTGCCAACAGAATCTCCTGTTGATTCTGTCAATTTTGTCTATATCATTGAAGAATTCACGCCTTTGCTTCAAAACGTTTTTACATGGCGTATTCATTTATCAAAAAAATTGAGACCTGCTTTAGGTAACTAAAAAAATCAATATATCAACATATTTAATAAGTAGCTGCTAACAGAATCTTCTGTTGATTTTGCAAAGTTTCGACCTCATTGACCAGTCCATGTCATTGGTTCAACAAATTTGGACGGGATTCAGTTGATCATAGAAAGATTGAGACCTGCTTTTCATAAAAAATATTGGTCACATGTGCTATTAAAAATGTCCAATAATTCTAGTTCCACTGTATCAAAAGACTGAGTATCAAGCAACTGCAAAGACATAAACGTGCTCTCACCCTTAAATCTTGGATTTAGAATTGGCATGAATAAAATTAGGTCTTAATACATTAGACGATCTCTGGGATGATTAGACCTAGCCGTCTTTATAAAAAGAGAGAGTAAGAGTACAATAGCGGTCTATTTTCAAGACTGGTAGTCGCTGCTGATCCCTCGTAACGATGCTAGCAGCTAAAAACTATATTTGGATCAGGACTAATAAATATATTACTTGGAGGCGTAGTGTTTGCCCATACATGATGAAGGGAGATATTGGTTGAGGAAAGAACTATATAATTTTGACCGGAATAATTGTATGGCTGTTGGATTATAAAGGATGTATATATTGGTCAAAAGAACATTTGAATGTTCAAGGAACACCCCCCCCCCCCCAAAAAAAAATCTATACGAGATAATTCTACAGTAGACCAAAACAAAATTTAAAAGGGACAATGACAAAAACATTGACAAGTATTTTTGTGACCTTTACGAGATGGTTAAATGATTCATAGGTGTTTGGAGAAAGCTAACGGTAATAGCGGGAAAAAGCATAAGGTTGGTGATAAATGAGGCGCAGAGGCGCCCTGATATATTCAGCA
The DNA here is from genome assembly GCA_036346155.1 of Sinelater perroti. Classification (NCBI taxonomy): domain Eukaryota; kingdom Metazoa; phylum Arthropoda; class Insecta; order Coleoptera; family Elateridae; genus Sinelater; species Sinelater perroti. The sequence goes on from JARFIY010000324.1 coordinate 4,773,932, forward strand.
CCTCGGGGCTGCCAAGAACGCCAAGGTTCATCGGAGAAAAGCCGGGATCCGCGTAATCCCCTGGTGATTTACCTCTAACGAGCCCGTCATAAAGCCCGTTTGATCGCGCTTATATGCGGCCCGGCGGCTTTTGGGCGACGGCGGCGCGATTGATCCGCGCGTGATTTCCTCCCGGCCGCGTTACCTGTCGATGAGGCATTCGGCGCCGTTTCCGGCGATTTGTCATACCGCTCGAAGGTGTCGATCCCCGCGCGGCGGTTCTTTGAACCGGCACCGCATGGGCACGGCGAGCGCCCGGGGCGGCGCGCGGGTGTTCCGGCCGCCTCCTCCGGTGAACCAGGAAGCGCGCGGCGCGCGCGGCAGGCCTGGATCTCAGGCCCATTAGCGATTAGCTAATGGCTTAATTACGCGGCGACGTCGCTGACGCTAATAAGGATCATTAATTTTTTCCGCCGCGAATCACGTCGCCGAGCGCGGCCGGCGCTGGCCGCTCGTTACCGCGCTCCGTTTTTTCGCTGCGGTAGAAATGGGGCAAAACCTTGTGAACGGCTTCCAGCCGCCAAGTACCGGAAAGAGTCGAAAAGATCCAGAGAGAGAGATGGCACCAAGGCATCGATTAGATCCGTAGCTTGTGGTTTTTTGGTCGGATCATCCGTCTCTATCATCTATGCAGATGAATGAACAATCAAAATTTTAAGTGGAGCTTTTCCACAATTATTCACTTTATTCTTTATCTAATAGCGGTATTGTGAACCAGTAAAAAGTATATTGGAATACAGTGCCATATGTGACCTTGCTACGGTTTGTTACGTTTGTAAAAACAAAAATTATATGGAGGTTAAATTGGAGAAAAAAGCAGGCCAAAATTGCCCCAACGGAAGAAAAAACTCTACTAACTGCCTTAATTTATCATTTTCGGATCGTCAAATGACGTTTGGAGTTTTTCCCGCAACCAGAAGAACCATATTCCAAATTATAGTCTCTGTTTTTGTTCTAGAACAATACCTAGGATTAAATATGACCAAGGGAGGTGCTCATCTTAGGCCTTGGTCGGACCCCCCAATTACTTCTATAGGTACAACCTTTCTAGAAGAATGGAGGAACATTTTTTTGAGAAATTCCATGCAAGGTCAGGCATGTGGCCGAAAGAGAAACCCCATTATTAGCAGATGCTGCACAAATAAGCGAGGAGGAAGGCTCACTAGAACGCGTCTATATTAAACCCTAACGCTCTGCATCCTACTTGTTCTTGGCAATAAATCATCCCGCACCTAATCCAATCCACCCGAACAACCTTTGCGCCTATTTTAGGCGGCTAGGTGAGCCGCCCCGGCTACGGCCGAAAACGCTGGAGGAACCTGGATTCCACGCTCTGGGCCGGGAATAATCGCCTATTTTCGGCCCCATTGAGCCCTGCCCGCGCGATCGCGCAAAGCCGCGGCCGCCGCACCAAAACATTGAGTAAATACCAAGGTCGGATTTGGTGCTAAACACCTCGGCATAATAAAAAGTTCAGGGCCGGTTGCGGATTGCTCCGAGGCGATCGCCGATTTGACCCAAAGTCCCCGCTTGGGCGTTCCCGGCGTCCTCGCGCGGGCGAGGATGATTGGACTGAAAAAAACGGAATGGCCTTATACAATCATCTTGATTGCTTCAGATCGGTTCACCTCAAACCCAAAGTGGCGACTCTTCGAGCCATCCCTGTGGTACCTTCCGACCAGCCCCCGTACAACTTGCTACCGCGCACTTTAAGCCGAAAATTATTAGAACAAATTGGACTTCACGTGAAGTGAAATCGTGCGCCAAGGCTCTGAATAATTTACATCTATTTACTAATAGCTAATTACCTAAGTGGCGTGTTGCAATGCGCTCTTATGACAAATTTCACTTAATTTAGCAAATTAAGGCAAATGAGCCTCAGCGTGGTGCAACGCACCTCGATTAAATAGACAGCCGTCCAAATGTATCAGGAATTTTATGGGAAAAAATTATTCCTGCGCTTGAACATTTCCAAACAACTTGCGGAAGTTGCTCCTTAAGGCATTACGATTATTACGTCATGGAGTGTAATGGCAGTGATGTCATGCTGCAATTTAGTTAATCAAAAATTACCGTGCACTAGTATTTTTGGATGCTTGGATAATTTGAATACTCCTAGGTAAAGCAAAAATAAGGAAAGGAAGTTTAAAAAACTAAAAAGAAGACAACACTCGAAACTTATCGAATGACCTTGGTATTAATTAAATTTTTTGAATATGGTAAATAATTAGAGATAAAACTAACTTGTCTAACTTCACTTTTGTAGTTAGTAGAATAAAATATAGAAGAGATATAAAGATAACTACAACGTAAAATACAGGGATTACACTAAAAGTAACGAGGATCTGCGTAGGGCACTTTAACGTACAATTATTTTAAATTGCAAGTTTTATTTTGATCAAATCCTGCATTTTGAGCTCCTTTTAAAGAACAAAATTTAAATTTCTAAGCAACAAACTTAGAAAAACCCCACAATCGAAAAAAATGTAAGCTAGGCAAGACAGCAAACAAAAAAAATATTCTGAACTGTGCCGTGACAGACCAAGAGAAAAAATAATTGAATTTGGAGAAAGTTTTGCATTTAGGAAAGAACGCAAAGAGAATGCTACAGTTGAAATCTGCAAGCCCTCCAATATCGTGCAAAAATTGGACTTCGTCATAACAAAATTCCAAGAGGCTACAAATTTATTAATCTTAAAAAAAACGACTAGAGATATTAAATATGAAAAGCTTTCTATAAAAAAAGTAAACGTAAAAGAATAATAGAACAAAATAATAAATCAGGTCTGTACTTCTTTTAAACTATGCAAAAATGTGAGCATAGCGTTAGCAAATATTCAAAATTATTCAACAACGAAACTGGTAGGTGCAAAGCAAAAATGGCGAAATTTTCTGCAGAAAAGTCGGGTCAACCTAAAAGAACAGCGAAAAAGTTATAAACGGGATTGCTTTGAGCAATTATTTAAATATTTATTGGAATAATTCAAACAGAGAAAAATTGGCAAATGAGTGTTCGTAATATTAGAATTTGGCATTGTTCAATTTATTGAAAATTGGCATAAATTTAATTCTACCATTCGAATAGCCAATTTATTCAAATATTCGTATTATTCGAATATTCAAATTATTTATTTTGTGTGTATTCGACTGCAAAATCTTCTTAGTCTATTTGAATCATTCAAATATTCATTTATTTGATCTTAAATTATTTCGTTTGCATGTATTTGAATTCTTAGCCATTCGAATCCAAATACCAGGCTTACAACGAATAGTCGAATTGGAAATCGAATATTCCAATAATTGAAATAGTAAGAATTTTTAAATAAATACTCACAATTTGAAAATTGTGAAATTATTTGAATTACTATTACAAATGTGCACAATCCCCAAAAAATAAAAATCTCATTCTTTGCTTCTTATTCAAATATTCCTATTTACAAAAATTATTCGCATCATCCAATGACGGGTGTTTTATTTAGTCATGCGTACACCAAATGCCGCGTTAAAATAAATAATTCGAATTGATAAGATTATTTGAAATATTCAAATTTACGTAATTCTCAAAAAATTGGAATACTCGGATTATTCAAATATTCTCATTATTAAACATTATTGGAATTCTTAGTGATGTGAATATAAAATCCAGGTTTAAAACAAATGGTTTAAATTGATGTTCGAATACGGCAATAATTTAAATAGTAAGAATTGATAATTATTCACAATATTCGAATTTCGGAATTATTCAAATTATTGTTGCAAATCCGCACAATGCAAGTCTCATTCTGCTTAGCTTTTTATTCGATTACTCGAATTATTAAAACATCCTATTATTCGAATATCATTGAAACAAATAGTTCAAATTGGTATTAGAATAATTTAATAGTAAAATTAGTACAGAAGTATTCAAAATTATAATTATTACTACAAATCCGCACAATTCTCAAGAAAATAGAAAGTTTTATTCTCCTATTATGCGAATGTTTAAATATTCGTATTATTCTACTATTAAAATTAGTCTAATCACGCGTATTCCAAATCTTAGTTATTCGAATCCAAGTACCAGTCGTAAAACAAATTTGTGCACAAATATTCAAATAATTTAACTACTGGAAAGTGATGGAGCATTCGAAAAATTCGAATGCTGGAATTATTTGAATTATTATTACAAAATCCGCATAACACTTAAAAATTGGGACGTTTTATTCTTTTTCGTCTTCTAATGGAATATTGGAATTGTGAAGAATATTCAAATTATTCCGTTTAAGCGTATTCGAATCATTAGTAAATGGAATCCAAATGCCAGCCTTAAAACAGATAGTTCGAATTGGTATTTCAATAATTTAAAGAGAGAGAATTGGCAAATGAGCATCTGTAATTTTCGAATTTTGAAATTATTTGAGTTATTTCATAAATCCGCACACTAATCAAAAATTTGAGTTTCGCCCCTCTTAGTCTTCTATTAAAATATTCTAATTCGAATATTCAAATTATATCTATTACCTTACTCGGATACAAAATCCAGCCTCAAAACAAATGGTTTGAATTCGAATATTTGGATAATTTAAATAGCGAATTTGGAAAATGAGCATTATAAATCCGCACAATTGTCAAAAAAATGAAAATTTTCACTTTTAATCTTCTGTTCAAATACTCAAATTATTTGAATATTCAAATTGTTCCAGTGCTGCACATTCAAATTCTAAGTCGCTCAATTACAGAAGAAGACCTTAAAACAGATATTTCGAGTTGGCATTCATATACTGGAATAATTTAAAGAGTGGAAATACTGAAATGAGCATTCGAAGTGCTCGAATTTTGGAATTATTCGAATTATTATTTTAAATCCGCATGATGCTCGAAAAAGAAAGATTCTGCTGTTCTTACTCGTTTATTCAAATTCTCAAATTATCCAAATATTCGAATGCTTGGCCATTCGAATACAAATCCCAGCTTTTAAAGAAATAGTTCGAATTGATATTTAAATATTGGAATAATTCAAATTGTGCTAATTAGCGAGTTAATATACAAACATTCGAATTAGAATTACCATTACAAAATTAGCCAAATTCTCGAAAATTGAAACATTCTGTTCGAACACTATCATACTTAAATTCAAATACAAATATTTCGAATATTCAGAAATTGTATGAAAATTATTCGATCTTTTAAAATTCATATCCAAATGAAATTATACAGGTCTACCAGTCCCAGAATTCTATTATTTGGTCTTATAATGTGCTTTTTAAGTCTCAAATGTCAATTATTCAAACATTTAAATCTTTAAATATTTTAAGTTTTATTCAACACGTACTCGAATATTCAAGTTAGTCAAAGGCAAGTTCCAATCTTAATCCACGGAAAACAAAAAATTGCTTTCTTTAAAGACATATTTTTCATGACTTACAACTAGAGTTAGATTCAAATTACAAACAGGGTGGTCGCAAAGTGGTTATTTTAACAGACGAGTTACATCTTTCAAATCGCAGTAGATACAGCACAGGGGCTCTTGCTAGTTAATAGCAAATACTGAATTTTATTTAATAAAGTCGTTATTTACAGCGTGTTTGCAAAAAATTGACAAGAAGTCGAGACCTTAGTCGCTTGATGACTGAAATTTTTACCTTAAATAATTAATTATACATCATATAAGTTTTTAAGCAGAATATAGAATAGTCACAGACCCTAGAAACCACCTAATACTTTATGACCGAGCCGCCCAATTGGCTAAGGCGATTTTGCAGATAAAGGTTTCAAAAGGCAATTACGATAAAGCGGATTAAACAGTTCGGAGCAATACGTGGTAGGTCGTCATTTTGCCACCCCGAAAAGCAAATTTTCGATTTTTCAGGCATACGAACGCAAAACCTTCAATGGTCAGCAGCTAGCACAAGGTGCCATTTTTCAAGATCAATTTGAGTCAGCCTTGCACGCAGCATGTTTACAAAATGGCCACTTCTGAAACTGAGTCAGTTAGATCGCCGTAATAAATACAGAGACAGAATAGTAGTTTACAAAATTATTTATAACTTTCATCGATTTGTTGCCCATGCAGAAGATAGCTCAACAAACCCAAGGCGTTTACAAAAACTACCAAAAAAGGTGCAGAAATGAGACCTGTGCCATCTTGCAGCGTGTTCTCATTAGTCTAAACCAATTAATAAACATAGTGGGTCAAAGGAAGATCTGAAAACGTAAAATATTACAATGAAAATGCATTTTCCAGTGACCTTAACAGATATTGAACGTCCATTATCGGTTTTTGGATTAATAATGTTAAAAACCGCAAATTTGAAGAAAGTGCAGTCATAATCATGCATAAGAGGTGACAAAGCAGCCACGTACAGATTTATTAAGACCAAGAGCTACGTAGATTCACCAAGACCTATGGGAAAAAACGTATCATGCTACTGTTAATAGCCTGGCAACAAAAAAGTTAAACCCAAAAAGCAAATATTTAAATTTTGACTTTTTCAAAATCGCATTTCTAAATTTGGATCGAGAAGCTTTGCATTACCAAATAAAATGCCGTTAAAACCTCCCATGTTAATGGAAAATCCAAAAATATTCCTATACAGCCTGTACAATAATCCTGATCGTTATACGATTCGAAAATCCCCAAATAAAAGAAAAATCGCAGATTGCACAATAAAAACATTCTGAAAGTTATAATTTAAGATCCCAACGAGCAACGTAAAATTTCAGATAGAGGCGCCCCTTGGGGTTGCAGTATTTTATATGAATATACACTTTAACACTTCCTAGACTAAAAAGTCACAACAATTTAGATGCTGCGCCCAAAATAACTGTTGCAAACAGAAATAAGAGGCGTAAACTGATGTACGATCAAAGTCAGGGCCAGGGCAGAAAAAATACAAGCAAATTTGTTGACAGGCGGGTTTCAGTTCCCTAAAATATTTAAAAAATGTTTCGGCTTCGATGAAAAACATAATACAAAGACGATGTTACAATTCTAATTCATTCGTTTCTACAGAATGTTTGGCATTATTAATATTAAAGAAAATTCAAACAGAAAAGTTCAAAAAATTATTCTATTGGTGATAGTAAATCATTCAAAAGATATGGTAAAAAAATCAAAAATCATTTTTTCTTCTTTTCTTACTGGAAGAAAGTAAACAAGTTTTACGTAATCTAGTCCCCCTAAATTACCTTTACACATGTTTAAATAGTGAAAAAATATTCAAAATGGCGCTTCTCAAGTTTCTGATGAAAAAATTCATGATAGCTATCTAGTACATTTCTAGCCTGGCATATAAAAGCATATAAGTATTCGGTATAACGACCTTGAAAGTAAAAAACCTAACAAATGTGGAACATCGTATCTAAAATACCTATAATTTCTGTGTTTTTTCAGATGTTTGACTATGCAGACTTGCACCATCTTGCAGATTGGCCTTTAAAATGACCTGATAACAAAAACAGAGTTATATATCGTCGGCTAACTTAACTGACCTCCCCCACAGGGTTTTAAAAGATTTATGTAGTTTTTTACAATATATTTAAACTTTTTAACAACGAAAAATTGATATTGCAAGGAAAAAAGCTCCAATAGCCGAGGAAAAAATATTCAGTTTGTCTTCTAAAGGTTTGTAGTTTATGAGCAACTGTGAAAACCCATAGTTGTCGGCGAAGAAGTCAAAAATTTAAAGGGAAAAAATTCTTCCGAATTTAACTTACAGTACGCCGTTGAAGGCAAATTCGAAGACCATATAAAACGAGAAAACAGTTCACCAGCTGATGTCCTATTCCCCAATATTCACCAGGAATTCCATTAATCTTTTTGATAGCAACCCCCTTTTTGGAGAATCACGACTCATGCATGATTCAACGCAGTCTTAGATCACCAGCCTGAGCGCTATTTTCCCCGGCACGTTTGGATTCCAAGAAAAATGGAAGAGTTTGCCGTACTGCAGTGACTTGTGCTTCGGAATTTCAAAACGTGACATTTCTTTTCACCGAACCGAGTAAAGCCGTAATTCATCTGTTACTGCAGTGACTCAGTTTCTTGAAATTTGAAATCAATTATGAATTTAAGCATGGTCTTATGGTATAATGTAAAATCTGCCGAATGTTGCGCTGATAATCCCATCATGTTTTGGGTATAGAAGAAGCGGTGGGACTTCGCGCGAGGCTCGGTACTCACCCATTTTTGCTCGGAGCTGCACAAAACCACGGGCCACACGCGCACGCACCGGCAAACCGCGAAGGCCGCTCAAAGACTGCAGACAGCGTTCCTGCGCCGACGACAACACACACTTCTCACGACCAGCCGCCGCAACTGAGCCCGTCTGGAGCCGGAGTCGCCTTTTGGCGGCTCCCCTCCCGGCGCGGCCGCGGCAGGTGTGCAGCGGCACGGGGATATCCCTCGCGCGCGCACGGCCGCGCGCTTTGAGCCGGGCCGGTGTGCCGCTCCGTGCGAGCAGCAGCCCGCGCTCGCGGCCAACGGGATTCGCCGGCCGCGTGGAGGGGGCCGTGTGGGCGGGGCCCCGGCCCGGCGCTCATCGTTTGATTTGCTTCATTAATCCGGCGCGTTTGTTTTGATTGTCTTTGCTGTTAATCGGGCTCACGCTGGCGGGGCGCTTGGGATGATTATGGGGATTGATTTATGCTTTACGCAGTTCCGGGAAAGCCGGGGCTCGAAATCGGCGCTTAAATCTAGGGGCAAGCAAGCAGCTGCGAATTAAATTGTCCTATTTTCTTTTTAAATTGTTGATAATAGTAAAGATACTTTTCTAATCTACGTTTTGTTTCTCTATATTTTTAAGCGAATTCAAGTTTTCGTAACTTCATTTGTTTCCAAGTTCGAAAATTGATTTCCATTGTATGGAAGGCGATCTGATCAAAAATATCAATCTTCTGTCTTGCAAAAAGAAATATTTTATTACAAAAAGTTAGAAAAATATTAGATTAAATAAAAGATCATCTTGTCGAGGCCCCCTCCCCCCCAGATTTTTATCGCGATCCTCTTGTGGATAAATTTAGCTGCCCTCTCATTTAATGAATTTGACATCTGTTGTTTTGTAAGGCACTTCAAAGGTAAATCACAACAACGTGCCTGTGGAAACTCGATGAAAATATCAAAAACGGCTACCGGGTTTTGTGCTGGAAGATTTGACCTGGACGATATTTTACGGTCAAAATGCCCTATCGAGGTAACTGCAAGGCTCTTTAAGATATACAACCCTGTTGTGGAAAGCGATGGGGAATTCTATGAGAACTGATCAAATGATTCTCATCGAGCGACTCTCGAAATCGACACTTTTATTTTCTAAAATGTGATTTTTTGTTTTTTGCAACTGTTTTATAGTCTTCATTCTCATTCATTCTTCTTATCTTCAAATTTCTCATTGATCCATTTTTAGGCGTCTTATCACCTGTGACAAAAGATGAATTGTTTACAATAATATAGTAGAAAAGATGTTAAGGCCAAAAATGTGTCGCCATTATAGAGCCAAAAAAAGGAAATATTTTGTATTTGATGAGACTGGAAGGAAATATTTCATTGAACATTTTTATTCAGGGTCCAATCAGGCAATTCTTTATTTCAATATTAAAATCACTGCCTTAACAGAAACGTTTGGAGTTTAGGTGAAAATAATTATTTTGGCATGTCGAGGCTCATCTTTTTTATAGTGCTGTAGTTGAGAATTTTCACAGCTTGAAGATTTTATTACGATTAGAAATAATCCCAAGCCAAAAAGAAACTATAAAAAAATATAAGGCGTACAAATTAAGTATTGGGTCAACCAAGTATAACACTGACTTCAACATAACTGTTGATGCATTACCAATTTAGGTAAACCATAAACCAATAAACGGACCTGTAGCCACTAGACACATGTAATAAGTGCAATGGCGTTCTATACCCAGCATGTTTTTGTGTTCCATGTTAAAAAAAGTGCTTAGAAGGCTAAGAAGGTGAAATTTTCGGCTTTAGAGGAAGATATTGCATCCCATACGATGCCTAAAAAGCGATTTTAAAAGTTTCGGGGCGGAAATTTCATTCTCGTAGATGTTGAATGTCTGAAACTGCTCTACAAGCTTGAGGTTGGTGACTTTCAGCGACTAATGGAAGAAATTTTTGCCAGACTCAGTCGAAACTTCCTCAAATATTTTGTATTTGTATAACCAATATCTATTTCCTTATAAAAACTAAGAAAAAGACAGACTGTTGGGTTTCTGAAGTCTTCTTCTGATAGCAAGCTGAGGCGCTTTGATGGGGCTAATCGATAATGTGTGAAAGGTAGAAAGCGTAGGTCAACCATCGCCATCGACTGCAAGCTCAATATTCTTGAAAAAATCTTACCGTGCATTTGGTGGGGTGTAAAGGTGTATTGTGGAGTCGCTTAAGCTATAAATGAGCCAATTGAGCTGGTAGACCGTTTACCAACCAAAAAAGTCGAAAAGTTATTTCTATACTCACAGAAAATATTAAAGTTGGTGCTCCATAAGAGGTCACATGGCAAATGACAGAGGAGGGTAGCCAAAGAACAGGCAACCAAACCAAGATTTGCATAATTATCGGGGCCTAATTTAGGCTTGGACTTCAGAGGCTGCAGCCCAGGGGCTTTCGCCATTCGGGGTTAAAAATATTATTAGAATTAAATTTCTTTCTGTCTCATAAAACTTTGGGGGGGGGGGTCGGTAAAATTGTTTATAGTTCGATGACAATATATGAAACAAAATAGAGAAAAAATTAAGAAAGACAAATACTTCTTCCTAAGTGTTCAATTCAACACCAGGCTGTTACGTGACTGTAGTTAGAAAATTATCAAGTTGTTGAGCATTTCTCACTTTTATCCCCCAAATTTGAGAAGATTTTGTCAATATTATTTTTAAATACTTCAAATAATTTGAAGCTAATCTACGAGGACAATCTTGATATAAAGAGACGCAATCACATATTACCAGGGCTGTCGAGAGCCAACATCCTAAAATACTGATTGGGCCTTTATGAGTAAGTATAGAATATTAATAAAATGAAAATTAAATAAGAATGGACCGTAATACGTCTGTGTAAAAAGGACGTCTCCATCGTCCTCGTCTCTCACTCACTCTAACTTCTCACGTGTTTGGGGGTCCCTGGGTTTCCCAGCCCCTAACCTCCAACGCTTCGGTGACATCTCATGGACTTCGGTTGGCCTGCTTTACAGGCCGCCCTCGCACCGCCTTACGGAGGAATCAAGATCTTCGGGCGCTTGTGGCGAGCGCCCCTATGAACTTTATAATTGTAAGGGCCACGGACTGCTGGATTTCCGTGGCCTTGGACGCTGGCGTGAAGCTGCTGAGCGCACTGGGAGATTGGTACGTTGGCGTCGCTGTAAAGCGTGGTGTTTCTAATATACCAGGGGGCGCCAAAGATGGTCCGAAGGGCCCAGTTCTGGACCACCTGGAGTTTGTGCACGTGGGTCTTGGCTGCATAACCCAAAACACCACAAGCGTACATCATTGTATCGTATTATTGTTTTATAGTAGTAGCTTGTTAGTTGCCGACATCTTGCTGTTGAGGTGCAGCAAGCTACCAGAGGCTTGGTGGGCTGCTTTGGGTCGCGTGGTAAGGTAAGTTTTTTGTCGAGGGTTGCTTCGAGGTATCGTGCCTCTTCTCTCCAGGATATATCTCGTCCGAAGATCTTGGTGTTCCTGATGTCACCGCGTCATCTGAGTTTTTTTTTTTTTGGTGGAGAACAGGATCGCCGCACTTTTCTCGGGGTTGACCCTGATCCTCCGCCGATCACACCAGTCTTTCACCTGATCGAACTCCTCCTGGACATGCCGTACTGTCAGGAGAGCCTCAGCGAGCTTGACGCAACCATCGTGTAGTCTAATAAAATGGGCCATCGTCGTGGAAGGTGTCGTTGGGATGTTCCGCACGTACAGATTGAAGAGTACTGGAGACAGCACCGAGCCTTTGGGGACTCCGGTTCGGAGATGCCTCTCTGATGACTTCACCCCGTCGAATTTGATCCGGAACCTCCGGCCGGACAGAAAAGACCGGACCAACTGTATCATCGGCAGCGGGATGTTCCAGAAGCCATCTTGTAGACGAGGCCGTGATACCACATCAAGGAAGGTTGCAGCTGAATACTGCTTCTTGGTGAAGCCTTCCGTGATCTTCTCTACTACCCGTAGGAGGTGGAGTGGCCATGGCGGAACCCGTGCTGATTGTCCGTGAAAAGATCGAGTTCTTCGATCGCTGTCCTCAGGCAGTTTCACCAGGTTCGGCAGAAAGCTGATCGGCCGGTAGTCCTGGGGGAACGTGCCTGACTTCCCGGTCTTGAGGATCATTACGACGTCTGCAATCTTCCACTGGCTCGGGAAGTAGCTCAGGCTTAGAACAGCGATGGTGATGGCAAGAACGTAGACGACTGCCGCCTTTTGGAGCCTTCAGTACGCGGTTGAAGATGTCCGGCCCGGAGGCTTTCCGAAGGGGCAGGGCGCTGATAAGCTGTTGGAGTTCCTCGGGGGACGCATGCTGCAGGTGGTCGTTGAAGCGCTGGTATCGAAGGCGTCCCACCATGCGATCGACCGTCGCGAAATGGTCAAGGTCGGGTCTTTGTAGTCGATGATTGACCACATGTAGTATGTGATAATTGAATTTACAGTAACTAAGAGAGTAAGTTGAAACATTCGTTTATAGAAAGTCAATAGACTCAAACGACTTTCAAAAACGATGCAACAAGTGCAGTACGAATAAAAGCATGCTACAAACCATTTAGAAATGGTCAGAAATCTATCAAAAGTTCTAGAACACTAACAATAAGCACAACGCTGAAAATGTGGAAGGTATCTGGACTACAAACAACAAGGATCGGCAACTGACAGTTTGGGAAATAGAAGATGAATTAGTGATTCCAAAAATTAGTGTGTGAAATTCCGACGGAAGATGTTAACATGATTGTAAAAATTTGTTCTCTCACTACCGTTACAGCAAAGAAACCAGGTTTTCTCATTAACGTTTGCGTTTTCAACACAGCGGATATGATGCTCGAATAAGTGTGCGAGTTAACAGCGAGGTAACTGAAGCTGTGTTTTAAAACTCTTTTCTTATGTGAAAATTTAAGGAAAAAAGATGCAACTGAGTCCTGATATCAACCAGTTTTTTGAATTTGCATAGAATCGGATGAGAGACTTTTGGAGGATTATTTAAGAAAATAGCAACAGAATAATATGCTGGGAAGTGTCTGGGGTTCTAAGAATTGCGGGCCCGGGGTGTTCTATATCTCTCTTCTCCACCCTCTCAATGGGTTACAAATAACACGCTTCTTTGATAATTTTCCTTATTATATTCTATATGTATGCTACATATGGAGGACCGTCTACATTAATAGTTAGAGATTTTCGGTAGCAGATGGTGTGCAAGATGTCATGAACACTTTGTCTAAGGGGCGCCGTTCTTTTAAAGAAGCTGTGAGGTTTATTTCGAAAAATGACTATCAGACATCTGACAAAACTAGAAACAATTCTATGTACCGTGCTCCAAACAACTCTTAAACTTCTTAACCCTCTACCAGATTTACCTGGTGCCAAATTGCTTTAAGTTTTGAAAGTGAAGCACTGTGATGGGCAGAAATGACGACATTTGAAAAGTAAACTAGATAATGGGGGTAATGATAATATTTCGCCATTATAATAGATGACTTATCTTCGTGCATGCGTATCGCAGTCAAGTAAACAAAACTGTTCACTCACTATTTGATTTTCTGGTCCAATTTCCAACAATGGCGCATGTAGACATTTTAAGAGCACCAGCAAAATTCTAAGCTTACCCGTGTATCCGAAAATCTCCACGTCAAGGGTTTTGTAAGCAAAAATCACACCCTTATAACAAACAATGGATTATCTCTTCGTTCTCTAATGTTGTAATAGTTCTGCTGGTTTATCTATGTTTGATGATAACTAATACAACTGGAGTAAGGTTTCTCTAAGATAAAACACTTGCATAAGCACGATTCAGCAGACTTGCTTCTACGGAAGATGAAAATTATATTCTAAACAAATTACTCTTTGTATCCAAGAAATTGGCAAATCATTTTTTAACTAAATTTATTATTAACTTTTGAAAAGTCGCTTGACACTAGTGCTCATTCATTTCTTCGATAATTAGAGAAGTGGCGATGGACGGAACCAACAATGACAAGTTAAACTACAATAATAAATGACATAGTCGTATTGTACACACTTATCTATCTATAAAAATGAAGAAGTATAAGTATGTAGCTTTGTATTGTCTTATAATGTATATTGTATAAAAGAATAATATAAAAACCGATTAGCAGATTTTTGTGAAGAAAACTTTATTTCTTCAATAAAGCCGTCCCAGACTCTTGTTAATGAACCTCCAAAATTAATAGAAGTGTAAAAAATTGTAATTGACATGAAAACTTTTGGCGTAGTCTTGAATCGTAGAATTAAGTTCTCTTAAAATAGATTAGAACGACTAAAATCACCAAAAATCTAGATAATTAACTTGTAGAGAAGATTGATCACGCAGTGTCTAAGAAAACAAGTTTCTCTATGTGACTTTGTTTAAGAATTTGAAATAAAGAGTTATATAAGTCTATGCTAAAGAATAATGACGTTCTCTAATGTAGCATCGACAAAACTAAACACAAATGCTGTTCCAATCGTAAGAATGATTAGGATACAGAATACAAGTACATCGCTGCTGTTACAGAGCAATAAATAGTGAATGAAAGATCTTCAGCGAAATTTACCTATGAATACCGATGGAATACTTAAGAAAGCAGTCATTTCCAAATTTATGATCCACGAAAAGCAGTCACTAATAATTAGTTCAGACGTCTATCTTTGAATGGCAGCAAAAAATGAATATAAAGATTGGGCCAGCAAACCTACTAACGGCTTACGTAGAATATAGAATAGTGAATCTTTAACGCAGTTTACTTGTAAATATTGGAGGAAAACCTGGAAAAGCGGCTCTTTCTGTATCATTTTATTCATGGAAAACTTAAATCGGAACGAATTTTGATACTAAAGAGCAGCAATGGAAGGTGAAGATTGCGCCTGGAAAAACAAGATAAAAGTCCCAAGTGCCGCTTCTTTGCATAGCTTTTGTTCAAAACACGCGGCTCCTCTTAAACTAATTAATTCTTAAAAAAGTAATTTGTGACACCCTTCAAAATGAGCCTAAGTTTCTCCCAAAACCGCAGGAAAAATATAAAGGAACAGCCGTTTAATTTCGATATTTATAGAAATCATTAGACATAGAGAGATACCTCCATAGAGGGTCTAACGAAATGCATAAAACATGGAAGAGTTAAATGAAGATCTTCAACGCAGTTCCCATGTGAATATTGATTGAAGACCTGGAAAAGCGACATCTTCTAAATTTATTCGTCTGTGGTGAAAAGATCAGAAAATGTTCAAACGTCTACCTGGAGATATTAAGTATAGTAATCAAAGAATAAAGTTGCAGCTTGCTGCTTCAAAGCTACTTTTAAAGATTGTACGAAAATCTGCGAAACCAGTCTTTTCAAAACAAAATATTAATTATAAATTGCTATTGATAAGAAATAACCCAGGCGTCTATGCTTAAACTCAGAAATCAGAAATATAACAGGCGCCGTTGCTGTTGCAAAGTCTGAAAGAACCAACTGCAATTGTACTCCATGATTTCTATTTGAAAATTAATTTAAAATCTGTGAAATCAATGCCTGTGCTTTTGCAAAATTTTTAGAAATAAGAAGCAAATTTGAATTATTGTTCCAGATTTTCGAATAATGAAGTAAAATCTTCATTGGAATTTAGCTGTGAACACTGGATGAAATCCTAGAAAAGGTTTTACATTAATCTATTTAACCAGAGCAAAACAGTCGCTAGATATTAAAAATATTAAGGATAGGAGCAAGAAAATATTAGTGAAGATTGCTGTCGCAAAGCTTGCTAGGACAATATGGGGTCTTCAATGTTGTTCCTTTGCATGAATTGGTCGTTCGAAAGCACTTTTTCTTAAACAAATCTATGGACCATTTCACCATTTTCCATAAAATGGTCGCAAATGAAATTAATTTGGAGCCTTTGAATACCAAAGCAGCAAAAAATTATTAGTGAAGATTGTTGTCTCTGAGCTAGAAAGACTAAGATGAATTTCTTTGGCGCTGCTTTTTGTAAATACGATTCAGAAACCAGGAAAAGCAACTCTTCCCGACAAAAACTTATTTATAAAAATACGGTTGTCCACAATGCTACCGATCTTTGAATCTTGAAAATTGCTAAAACATAAAAAAGATGTTGAAGTGAATATTGCTGTCATAGAGTCTGATAGACTGTTATTGCGTAACATGAAATAGTGAACTAAAAATCCTTAACGTAATTCTTACGCATATTGGTCTAAAACTTAAAAAACTGGTTCTTTATGAATTTATTCATCCACGACAAATCCAATAAAATGACTATACACTAAAGACAGTTGCAGAAAAATGAAAATAAAGATTGTAGTCATAGAAAAAATGAGCTGGTGGTCCTCGAGCTACTTTGCATAGAAAATTTGAGAAAGCGGCTATTGTTCTTAAATCCAGACATCCATGTCAAAAAGCATTGAAACGCATAATATCAAGAAATCGTTGTTGAAGTTAAGAGTGCTGATGCAAAATTTGAGCAGACAAACTGATCATTCCTGAGCCAAAGACAGGCAAAGGGGACAATTTTAATGTGTTTATTATGGAGACTGGCTAAAGGTGTATCATAATATCATCACTTCGTCCTGATAATTAAACAATGTTCAAGTAGCGGCGTCGATTGTATATCGTCTAAAAATCGGCTACGCGACTTCTTTGTGAAGGCTAGTTACAGATGCAAGAAACCGTCTCCCTTCGTTGAATCCGACCATTCCACTAATAAAGCTTTGCTCAGATACAAAAATCCAGAAAATCGACAGAGATGTAAAGAAATTGTTATTGGGATGACCACTTTTGATGTAGTGTTGCATAGTAGGATAACAATTCTCAACATTTGTCTACTAAAGAATCATCAATGAAATGAAGACTGATGACGAAGTGTCTGGGAAAACAAGCTAGTGTTTCTCCATGCTACTTCCCCTTGAAAATTAGTTACAAATTGGAAGAGTTTAGAAGAACAAAGAGATCCTTAATGATGTGTTTTGTAATGATTGTCCAAAGCTCTTAAAAAAGAGGATCTTCCTAATCAAATTGATTTATGGAGCCTAGGTGTTTATTCCTAGACATCAGAGATCAGTAGAAAAAGTAGCTCTTACTACACAAATTATTCATTCATAGCAAAATACAGGTGTTAAATTTCTACTGATCTAATTTTTAATTATTAACACAAGCAGAAATATAATAAATCGCGATTGACGTAAAGAATTGCGGTTGTAGAGTTGTAGTTGCTAAATACAGCATTTAATGACAGCATAAGTGACCAGAAATACAAAGATGTAGAAAATAGTAGTATCTACAGGGTAGTATCCAGAAGTAGTAGGACTGCTTTTATTCCGCGCGCGCGGAGCGATGCAGGGGGGTCTGCAAGGCCGGATGTTATGGAGGGAGCAGGTGTCGACCTGCGGCAGTCGCCTGCGTGCGTTAGTTGAGTGTGGACCACTGTTTTAGTGACCTCTTGTTGTGACGCCTCGTCGTCAGTTGCGATGGAGCGAAACTTGGAGCAGCGGTGCGCCATCAAGTTTTGCTACAAATACGACCCGGAAATAAAACGTCAGAGCGAGGAGTGGCACACCGCACAATCACCCCGTAAAAAGAAGGCCAGAATGTCGAAATCGAAAGTGAAATCGATGTTGATTGCATTTTTTGACCGTCGTGACGTTGTCCATAAGGAGTTTGTACCTCCTGGACAGACTGCAAATGCAAGATTTTACGTGGAAGTGCTCACACGGCTGCGAAATCGGATCACACGCGTGCGACCAGACCTGGTGGGGAAGCGGAAGCTCCACCATGACAACGCGCCGTGCCACGGCGCGTGGATTGTGAGGGATCTCCTGGCCAAATTCGACGTTTCCACGTTGCCTCACCCCCCCCCCTTCAGCCCTGATGTGGCACCGCCGAACTTCTTCCTGTTCCCCCGGATCAAGAGGCAGCTCAAGGGGCATCGTTTCGACACGGTGGAAGCAGTCCAAGCGGCAACGACGAGAGCGCCGAACAGCATCCCGGAGGACGACTTCCAGAAAGCCTTCGCGACCTGGAAGGCTCGCTAGCAGAAGTGTGTAGATGCCCAAGGGGCCTATTTTAAAGAGTATTAAGTCGATGTACCGAAATGTTCAATAATTTTTTTTAAAAAAAATCAGTCCTACTACTTTTGGATACCACTCTGTATAATGCCATCGATAAAAACATGAACCCTAGAAATTAAGAGAATAATAAAAAAAATGCTCTTGATATAATGAAGATTGTTGTATAGCCTGAGAGAATGAGCTGCAGTTACACATTACCGTGATTTTTAAATTCATACATTTTAAAATGGTACCTGCAAATACTGGCCAAAGATTTGGAAAAGTAACCTTTTCTAAATTTATTCCTCCATACCAAAAATATCGTTAACAAAAGTAAATCCGAGCGTATACCTCCAGATGCTAAGCATGATAACCAGAAAACGAAGGTAAATAGTGTTGCTTCAAAACTGCTTTTTGTAAAGATTTTTAAAAAAAATTTGAAAGATTAGCTCTTCTAAAACAAATTATTCGTTCATGGTAAGATAACGTTGTTTAGGTCATCGATACAAATAAACTCAGGTGTCTACATGTGAACGCTAAAAATCAACAGAAATATAAAAGAATCGCTGCTGAAATATAGACTGCGCTTGCAAAGCTTAAAAGAACATGCTGTGGTTACTCGACATGATTGCTATATATAAATCGGTTCAAAATTTTTGATATTGGTACTCATCAAGTCTGTGTATCTACAAGAATAATTAGAAATAAGAAAAATTTGCTCTTGATATTCAGAATATTGAGGTTGAAAGTGAATGTGACATTACATTTTATTTTGCTCTGATAAACAAGTCCAATTTCGAGGCCGTATTGGGGACAAAATTAAAGTAGAAGTACAGTCACGTCTTGAGAAGAATACAAAGAGCAATGGGAGAAAGAAGATAAGTTTAAATACCAATTAAGAGTGAGAAAATACAAAGTTTTAAATATTGGTGCATGCTAGGTTAAGATCAAAATTGCATGCAGTGATAAAGATAAGAGCAGCTGAGTTTAAAAATTCAAGGACCAAAACCCACACCGCGCCGATTTTTGGATAGGCAACCCAAATTACAGAATTACAGAAAGAAGTGCAGAGGGTTGCAGCCAACGCAGTAGAGAAACCTTTAAACATGGATTCAGACGAATATCTCACAGATGAAGGGAAGAGAAAGAAAGACGATGTAAATGAACTATTCAAGAGAACAAGAAGAACAACTAAGACACCGACAAAAGGAGAAGGAAGCAAAGACCCAATGGAAAAGCAAATGGGGGAAATGATGTCCCTAATGAAAAATTTGGCGCAGGATATAAAAGAAATCAGAAAAGAACAGCAAAATAGCTACAAAGAAACAAAGAAGTTACAAGAGGAAATCAGGGGCTTAAGG
Organism: Sinelater perroti; assembly: GCA_036346155.1. Taxonomy (NCBI): domain Eukaryota; kingdom Metazoa; phylum Arthropoda; class Insecta; order Coleoptera; family Elateridae; genus Sinelater; species Sinelater perroti. Next base: position 4,793,549 of record JARFIY010000324.1, read on the forward strand.
AACGAACAAAGAGAATTCAAAGACGAAATAAAAGAGCTAAAGGGAGCAAATGAAAAAGCAATGAAAGAGATTGAAGATTTGAAAAAGGAAGTCGAGAGAGCAAATGAGAGAATGGAGAAAATGGAGGGAGAAAAGAGGAGAAAAAACATATTCATACAAGGGCTAAATGGGTCCTCATCTGATCCAAAAATGCTAAAAGAGGAAATGGAAGGATTTATTGAGAATGCATTGGGTGTGTCCATAAAAGTAGAAACGGTCAGAACATTGAGAGAGGACATGTGCTTGGTTGCATTGAATAGTAAAAGCGATAAAAGTATGGTAATGCAGTACAAGAGCAAACTACGGAACCAAAGCAAGAAAGTGTATATAAACGACGACCTAACATAAAATGAAAGAAATATACAGAATATAATCAGGAGACAAGCAAAGGAGGAAGCAGCAAAAGAGAAAACGGTCAAGGTAGGATACCAGAAGATGATAAGCAATCAAGAGTTATGGACCTGGAACGGGAAATCGGACAAGCTGGAAAAATATAACAAGAAGGAAAATGAGCAATAGCAAACAAGAATAAGAAACTAATAAAGGAAATAAAAACAGGGCAAGGGAAAACAGCGACGACAAAGGCGATTGATACAAGGACAAACGCTTACTCATGGGACAGAATAGGTACATGAAATGTCAGAAACCTAAATGGCAAAGAGAAAGAATTAATTCAAGAAATTAAGAGGTATAAAATGGAAATAGTGGCGGTCACAGAGACAAAGAGGAAAGGAGTAGGAGAATTAATAATAGATGACTACGGGCTGATATACAGTGGAGTAGATGAGCGAGAAAGAGCAGCGGCAGGGGTAGGGTGCCTGATAAGCCCGAAATACTTGAGGAAGTTAGTAGAGTGGAAAGCAGTGAGCGGAAGAACAATGAAAGCAACCTTTGCAAGATACAATCAGGGGAAATTGGATTTAATAGTGGCATATGGGCCGGGAGAAAGTGATGCGAAGAGAGAAAAGGAACAGTTCTGGCAAGAACGTCAAATGCTATATGAGGAATCAGACAATCCAACGATAATAATGGGAGATTTCAATGGAAGAATTGGAAATGAGATTGCAGGGAGGCAATGGGAAGACATGGAGAGACTACAAGCATTACCAATGGGGAGAATTTAATTGATTATTGTTTACAGAATGGGTTAATGATACAAAACTCCCTATATCAACACAAGGACTGTCACAAATATACTAGAGAGGAACCAGGGAGGAAAGAGAGATAGAATATATATTAACGGACGCAACCAATAGAAGAAGGATAAAGGATGTGAGAGTGTACAGGGGAGCAGAAATATCGTCAGATCACCACCTGTTAATAGCAAAAATTGGAAACAAGAAAGAAAATGAAGAAGAGAGAATATCAGAAAACAGAAGAAAGAAAGAAATAAGAACGATAAGGACACACAGACTATAAGACCAACGAATAAGAGAGGAGTATGCAGAACAGATCAGGAAGGGGATACAAGAAGTGGAACAAGAGATAATGGAATTGAATATCGAAGAAATGTGGGGAAAGTTCAAAATAAGGCAGGAGAAATAGCCTGCGGACTAACGACAACTGGAGACATAAAGAAGAGAACAAGTTGGTGGAGTGAAGAAATTAAAGATATCATAAAAACAGAAAAGATAGCATGGGAAAACTATTTACCAAGGGAGAGTGATGAAGCGTATGAGAGGTATAAGAAAGCGAGGAAAATAGTAAAGGAAAAGGTAAAAATAGCTAAAGCTAAGGAATGGGCAGAATTTGGGACCAAAATGGAAAAGGATAAAGGGGCCAACCAGGACCTACAGGACCCTAAAGAACATGAGAAATAAAGGAAGAAAAATCAGGTCGAAACAGGATACTTATGGAGGATGAAAAAATTATGGAAAGATGGAAGCAATACTTTCAGGATATGCTAGAGGGGGAAGAGGTGACTGAAGAGAAAGCGAAAGAAGGAACACAAAAAGAGGAGAAATTCGAAAAAGAGAGAGAGAAAAGACAAGTGGACGAAGCAAGTAACGGGATCAAGCGAGAAGAAATCGAGAAGGCAATACGAAAACTAAGAAATGGCAAGGCCCCAGGAGTAGACGGCATAAAAGCAGAATTATTGAAGGGAATGGGTGAAGAAGGAATGGAGTTACTACAAAGAATTATAAATAAAGCGTGGATAATACAAACAGTGCCCAAGGAACGGAAAACTGCGGTAATAGTTCCCATTTTCAAGAAGGGTAATCAGAAAGATTGCGCAAATTATAGGGGGATATCGCTACTCTGTACATCATGCAAGGTGTATGAGATGATTTTGGAGGCACGGCTAAGGAAGGAAATGGAAGGAAAGTTTCATGAAGCGCAAAGTCGTTTCACACCTGGATATTGCACACAAGACCACACATTCACACTGAAAAATATAATAGAAAAAATTCTACCGTACAACAAAGAAATATATATATATATGTTGTGTAGATATGGAAAAAGCATTTGAAAAGGTGGTGAGAAACAATATATGGGACATATTGGAGAAAAATGGAACAGCAATGGAGTTGATAGAAGCTATAAAATCGCTATACAATAACACAGACAATATAGCTAGGAAGGATAATATGGAAACAAAAAAATTTAGAACTAAAGAAGGAGTAAGGCAGGGCGGAAATTTTTATCATTTTTATGAATGAGATAATCAAAAGTAAGTGGTAAAAGCAAGAAACTGACGATGGGATATTATAAAATGAAACCAGTGGAAGTGAGTGAGTGCGTGTTCGTGGACGACATAGCAATGTTGGCAGATTCGGACACGAGGCTACAACATAATGTGGACCTATGGGTTAAAGAACCGGACAAACAAGGAATGAAAATAAACATAAATAAAACAAAGGTAGCAGTGATAACAAATAATAACGTGAGAAAAATAAGCATAAAGATTAACAATAAAAAAGTAGACCAAGTAAAAAGCCTAAACTACTTGGGTGTTACCATAGAGGAAGAAGGAAGACAAGAAGAAGAAATGAATAATAGAGTAACAACAACGGCAAAATCTTCCATGATATAAGAAAAGCGTTCATTAACAAAGCAGAAATCAGTAACAAAACAAAAATGACAATTTACAAGAGCATATACCTACCGACGCTGATTTACGGATGCGAAACTTGGGTTCTGACAGAGAGCCAATACCAAAAGATACAGGTCTTAGAATTGAAGTATCTTAGAAAAGTGGCTAAGGTCACAATAATGGGTAAAATAAAAGACGAAGAAGTAAGGAAAAGATTGGATATAGAAAGTGCCAGAAAGATCATCGAGAGAAGACTGAGCGAAGAAAGACAAACCAGAAAAGTATGGGAGGCAAAACCTATTGGGAAGAGAAAGAAAGGGAGACCAAGGAAGACGTGGGACGGAGAGGTGGCGAAGATATTGAAGGCAAGAGGAATTTCAAGGAAGCAGGCTGAAACATCAGCAAGGGACAGGGCCAGATGGAGACAAATAATAAAATAACGCAATAAGTTTGAGTGAAAGGTAGACTAGTGTAGACATAAACAGGAGGGTGATAGCTACATGCAATATGGGAAGAAGAACTTTATTATTTATTTTAAGTTATGGTAATTGTGATATTTGGACTTAATTTAATTTAAGGAAAGCCGTATTCGAGTCTCTACACCTAACGGTAGAAGAGGTATAGATTATATATATATATATATATATATATATATATATATATATATATATATATATATATTTAGAATATTGTCGGAGAATATAGAATAGTGAATTAAAAATCCTTAATCTTTGCTAATTCATTCACTCATGGCAAAATTATCACTAATAAAATTATGTCCGAACGCCTACTTCTAAAATACAAGCAAAGTCTACTGTTGCAAAATCTGAAAGTACGAGATGGAGGTCCTCAACGCTACTTATCTGCATAGATTGTTAAAAAACTTGATTTTTGAAAAAACGCGGTTCTCTAGAAAGTCACCCATAAAAATAAGTTTAAATGTCTATTTTTGAACCCTAGAAATTACCAAAAATATAAATTAATTGTTGTTAAGGTAAAGACTGCTATCGCAGACCCTAACTCGACACAGTTTTTTATAGAGAAATTAACCCAGAATTTATGTATTTTGTGAATCCATAGGAACAAAAATAAGAAAACATCGCTTTTGAGTTTTATACTGTTGTTGGAGAGTATGGAAAAAGTCTAACCATAATTTACCTGTGAATGCCGGTAGAAGATCTGAGAAAGCAGCCACTTTTAAATCCATTTATCCGTGGAAAAGCAATTACTAATAAAATTAAGTCCAGGCGACTCGCTTTGGATGGTACAAAAAAGTGAAGAAGAAGAAGATTGCTATCACTATTTTTGTGAATATTTGAAAAACAATATTTCGCAAACTTGAGAAAGCAAGAAGGGCATTGTCTATAACGTTACCGATCAAATGAGCTCAGGTATCTACCCTAAACACCAGAAACCAGTAGAAATGTAAAACAAATTGCTTTGAAATAAACATTATTGTCGTAGAGCCTGAGAGAAGATGCTAAAGTCATTTGAAACTGTTCCACAGCATTCATTAGATTAATGAAGATGCCCCTTCGTCCTTGACGAAAAAATAGAAAAATTTGGAAAAGCAGCTGTTCTTGCTAACATCCATATCAATCGCTATTGAAGATAAGAGTGCTGGTGTAAAGCTTGAAAAGGGAAACTGATATTCTCTGCGGAGATTAGCCAAAGATTCTACAGCTTACGCTAGTACGGATACTGATGAATTTAGAAAATATCTCTAAACCGAATAAGAAGTAAGCAGAGGCAAAGACAGGCAAAGTGACACATTTGAACGGATTTATTATAGAGGCTGGTTGAGGCGTACTACTTATACTGCAATAGACTTTATGGAACTCGTAGTATAGATGTTCGCAATGTTTTTATGTAATCCTAATAATTATAACAATATTTAAGTATCTGCGTTGTATATTGTCTGAAAGAATAATCTGAAATCAGCGACGCGACTGGTCAAAGATGTAAGAAATCGCCCCCCTTCCTTGATTATTTTATTCCACCAATAAAGCTATGCTCAGATACTTTTAGAAAGACAAAAAAAACCGAAAAAGAAATTGTTATTAGGATGAAAACTTTTGATATTTATCTATAGCACAATAATCACAAAAATGCTAAAGAATCGCCAGTGAAGTGAAAATTAATGACCAAGTGTCTGGGGAAACAAGCTAGAGTTTCTCCACGGGCTTCCCTTTAAAAATTAGTCAAAATTTTGTGGTAGTGACACTACTTAAGTCTATAGATGTATAGAAAATGACATTTTCTATTGTACCACCAATAAAGATAAACTCAAATTCCCATTTAAAACCAAACAATCACCAAAGAGTTTCAGGCTATTATTGCAAAGTACAGAATAGTAAATTAAAAAAGTAATTTACCTTCTAAATCCATTAACTTACAAAAAAGCAGTCATTGATAAAATTAAGTCTAGACACATTCTTTGGTTGGCAGCAAAAAATGAAGGCGGAAATTGCCACACAGCCTAGATGAAAACAATAGAGATACTTAATGTTGTGTTTTAAATACAAGTACTGTATGAGATGCAAGAAACCGTCTCCTCTTTGAATCCATCCATTCCACCAATAAAGCTGTGCTCAGATATTTTGGAGAAATCCAGAAAATTAACAGAGATGTAAAGATATAGCGTTGAATAGCAGTTCTCAACATTTTGATTGATGACGAAGTGCCTGGGGAAAAAAGTAGAGTTTGTTCGTACTACTTCTCTTTCAAAATTAATCAAAAATTTAAGGTAATGACACTACCTAAGTATATGCATATATAGAAAGATAGCATTCTCTATTGGATCACCAATAAAGCTAAAATCAAATGGTTTCTTAAACTACAATAACCTTCAGAACAAGAAGGTATAGGTTTTGAGGTTCGGACTGTTATTACAGAAATAGGAATAGCGAATTGAAGACCCTTAATTCAATTTACCTGTAAGTATTAGTCGAAGACCTAAGAGAGCAGCCATTTCTAAATCTATCCGTCCGTTGAAAGGCAGTTACTAATAAAATTAAATACGGACCTACTTCTATATGGCAGCAAAAAATAAAGGTAAAATTTTGTTACAGAGTTTAGAAGAACAAGAAGATCCTTAATGCTGTATTCTTCTAAAGATTGTTCAAAAGCTGGAGAAAGCGAATTTTCCTAATCAAATTGATTTATGGTTAATGTCTTCGATAAAAAGGAGCATAGGTGTCTATCCCTGAACATGAAAAATCAGTAAAAAAGCCTGCTCTTACTACACTCTTACGACTCATTATTGGCAAGATAAATTTGTTGTGATGCCACCGATGAAAATAGGTCTATCGGTCTATTTTTTAATTCTAAAAGCCAGAAGAAACATAAAAGAATCGCTTTTATTTAAGATGAAGATTGTAACTGTCGAGCTTCAGAGAACAAGCTGTAGTTACTAGACATAAAGTTTAAAATTTTTAAAAATCGTACTCCTTAAATCTAGACAAACATATGAATCACCGAACATACAAAGATATAAGTATTGAGGTTCGCACTGTTCGCGTAGAACATGGAACAGGTATATGAAGATCCTCTGGGTACTAAGTAGCAGTAAATTGAAGGTGAAGAGCGGTCACGCATGGAAACTAGAGGTACTCAACACTGCTGCTTTGTATAAATTGTTCAAAAAATTGAGAAAGCTGCTCTTCCACACAAATTTATTTATGGTAGAATAACGTCTATAATCCTATCTTCAACCTTGAAAATCAGCAGAAATATAAAAGTATCGCTGTTAAGATGAAGATTGCTGAGATTCCGAGACTAAGAAGAATTAAATATCCTAAACACTAATTGAAGATCTGGAAAAGCGGTCTTTGCATCAACGTGTCTCTTTTGAGTTGGAAGAAATATAAAAAAATCTTTGTTGTTGCAGAGTCTGAGAGAACTAGTTGTAATTATTCACTACGATTTCTATGTGGAAATTAAACTAAAATTTGAGAAATTGGTGCTCCTAAAGTTCGTACTTTTGTAGGAATCTTCAAGAACACGAAGTTATTGAGGTGATAGGGGTCCTTGACGCTATTTCGTAACAAAAATTGTCGGGAAGTTGCTTCCCAAAAAACCATACATGGCCTATACTGCCAGCTAGGGTAAAATAGTCAATAATTAAATCATACGCTTATCTTTATATACTAAGAACATCAATAAGAAATTGAAGCTGAAAATTGCTGCCATAGAGCCTGGAAGAGTAAGATTTTTATAAAGATTGTTCAAAAACCTGAGAAAATTTATCCTTGCAAAAATATTCTCGTCTATATTGCCACCGACAAAAATAAATCTAAATATCCACCCTAAAATCCAATAGTCAGCAGAAACATAAATGTTGAGATGCATACTGCTGTCGCAGAGTCTGGGAGAACAAACTGTGCATTTAGACTGAAATTTGTAAAAGCGCTGCTCTTTAAGTCTAGACCTTCCTATAAATAAGCGGAAATACGAACATAATGCTATTGAGGTTCGAAATGTTTGTGTAGAACATGAAATAGTGAAGTAAAGGGCCTCAACGCAATTCACCTGTGAATGCTGGTTGAAGAGCTGCGAAAAGAAGTCCTTTATAAATCTATTTATGCTTGACAAAATGGTCACTAATAAAATTGAGTCAAAAGATGAATTTTTGAATACTACAAGGGTAGCAACTAAAGAGATATTTCGAAACTTGAAAGAGCGGATCTTCCTAAATTAAGTTATTTGTAGCAAAATAGCATTATCTGTAATGCCACCGATAAAAAAGGCTCAACTGTCTATCCCCCAAACCCAAAAATTAGCAGAAATGTTTAAGCAACATTTTTTTAATTCATATATAGAATTACGTCGGCATCCCTGTATTTTCTAAGGATGGTGTTAAAAGAAAAAAGAAATTTGGAGGAAGCAAAGAAATTGTTTATATAATACTTTGTTAATTATCCATTAGGACTAGATACCATGTCTACGCGGACACGGAAACTTAGTCGATGTGAAAGTTATCTCGACAGCTTAGGCGGCCGTCAAAAATACCTTTAAACCATAAACTAGCATCGAAGGGTCCTCACGCCTAGTTGGTCTGTGGCCCGGATGAGCCACCCTGCTGTTACCCACGTGCGGTTGATTGCCTGCGGAACCGAAGGTCCAGTTTATGATGCCCTTCGGATTACCCGGATTATTTTTATTGCTCGAAAATGCCGAGAAAGCGGTCCTTCTACAACAAGTCACTTATTTGTAGGAGTAATGAGCGTTGTCCGTAGAGCCATCGATAAAAATAAGTTTACGTGCCTTTCCAACCCTACAAATTATCAGAAAGTTAAAAAGTCCCTATTAAAAGTCCCTATTAAAATAAAGATTTCTGTTGCAAGACCTGAAGGAACAAGACACCGTTATGAGGTATATGATGTTGACCTATAGCATCAAAGCGATCCTTCCTGAATCTATTTATCCATGGCAGAAACTATCATTAATGAAATTAAATCTGAATGCCTATTTATGGATAATTAAACACAGTAGTGTCTTAAAGCCTGAAAGAGAAAGATGGGGTTTTCGGCTCTGTTTCTTTGCATAAAACATGGGAAAGAGCCTCAACACATTCATTTACAGTAAATTAACGTTGTCTACAATGGCGCCGATAAAGACAAGCCTAATTAACTATCCTAGAACCTTAGAAGTCATAGTTACAGTCAAGTTATAAAAGAATTACTGTTGAGATCAGGATTGCTGTCGCAAAAGCCGGGAGAACAAGCTGTAGGTATTAGGCACGGTTTTTGGTGGAAATTAATCTAAAAAGGTACTTTTTAAATCTACCTCATAAATGAACAGTTAGATAAAGATCCTTAATACAATTTACTTGTGATTACTGATCGAAGACCCCGGAAAATAATCTTTTATAAATCCATTTATTCGTGGCAAAAGAGTTATTAATGAAATTAAGTATGGACACCTATTTCTCAATACTATGACCAGCAGCCAAAAAGCAAAGATAATGATTGTAATGCAAAGTCAGAAAAGATAGATGCTGATTTTTAAGTAAATTGTTTAGAAACTTGAACTAGAACTTCGCAAAATAGTGATGTCTACAATTCCACCGGTAAAAATAAGCCCAGGCGTTTGTCTACCCTTGAACTTAAGAATTATAAAAAATACTAAAGAATTGGAAGTTAGTTAAAAAATTGAGAATCGGCACTACTTAAGTTTATGCTTGCATAAGAAAATAAAGTTTCTTTTGTAGCACCCATAAACCTAAACTTAAACTCCGCGCTAGCCCTAAGAATGATTAGAAAGATGGATATATTGCTATTGAGGTTTGGGATGTTGTTACAGTGCATGGAATAGTAAGAGACTTTCAACGCAATTTATCTATGAATACTGATCGAAGACTTCAGAAAGCCTGAATAATTCATGGAAAACCAGCCACTAATAAAATTAAGTCTAGACACCTAGTTCTAAATGAAAGCAAAATTTTTTTTTAATTATTTGTTGCTTATTTACAATCTACTCTCACACAGTAATAAGTAAATTATTTATAATTTATAATTTTATAACATGCCATTGGGGGATCCGGCCAGCGCCTTACCCCCCGTAGGCTAAACACTAAGTTATTCTGGGTAGTTACACTGGAAGGTCTTGTGGCCAATTTCGTTTTAATCGTCTGGTGATGGTTGGCTGGTTAGAGAGCTGTTCTATTAGCTGGTTTTTATGTCCTGCCAGGTGGTTCATGTATGTTCGAGCAAGCTTCTGTATCTCTGCGGCTACGTATGGAATTCCTAGGTCTGTGTGAAGGGTTTCGTTAGAGATGTGCCATGGGGCGTTGGCTATTTTGCGAAGGATTCTTGATTGGCTTCGTTGCAGGATCTTTGTGTGGGAGGCCTTAGCGCATCCCCACAACTGTATACCATATGTCCAGATGGGTTTTATGATGCTTTTATGTAATAGTAGTTTGTTTGACAGTGAGAGTTGGGAGCGTCTGTCAAGGAGCCAGTGCATTTGTTTAATTTTAAGGTCTATTTGTTTTCGTTTGGCTTTGATGTGAGTGCTCCAGGTGAGCTTATGGTCTAGGTGTAGTCCAAGATATTGGATGTCCGTCTTCTGAGGTATAGGAGTATTGTTGATGTTGTTTAGTGGGCTTGCAATACGTCTATTTGTGAAAGTGATTTGCGAGGATTTGTCGCTATTGACTGTAATTCTACATTTGTTGAATCAGTTTTGCAAGATGTCTAAGTTTGTTTGTAGATGGGCTGCTGCAGTTACTGGGTTTTCGTCTATTGAGAGGATAGCTGTATCATCGGCGAACATTGCAAGTACAGTATCGTCAGTTGAAGGCGTGTCGGAAGTATATAGGAGATACAGCAGCGGTCCCAGTACGCTACCTTGCGGTACTCCAGATTAACTTCGTGGTATTCGGAAGTTGTGTTATTTACTTTAACTTGGAAAGTCCTCTGGGTTAGATATGATTTTAGTATGAGGTACAGCTGATTTGGAAAATAGAGTTTTATTTTGTATAACAGACCCGTGTGCCATACTTTGTCGAAAGCCTGTTTTATGTCTAGGCATACAGTTTATGCAGACGCGCTTGGTTTCTAGAGTCTCCATAATGCTGCTAACTATTCAGTGCCCTTGGTGGATAGTAGAATGATGGTGCCGGAAGTTAAATTGGTAGTTTAGGAGAATTTCATGTAGGTCGACAGTTTCATGGATTCTTGTGAGGAGCAGTTTTTCGAATATTTTTGACATGAGTGGTAAAAGGCTGATGGGTCTGTAGGAGGAGGGTTGCGTAGGAGGTTTGCCAGGTTTAACAAGGGTAATGATTATAGCATGTTTCCACTGAGTGGGGAAGTGGCAGAGTCGTAAAATGCTGTTGTAGATGGTTGTAAGTAACACTAGGGGAGGTTTTGCAATACATCTCCTACGATTAGGTCGTAACCAGGTACTTTACGTGGGTTTGCTAATTTAATTTGCTGTCTTACTTCGGCTGGTGAGAATGGTCTCAGAGGTAAGGACATTTGGCAGGGCGCATCAAGGAATGCGGAAATGTCGGTGTCATCGTTGTTTCCTACCGGTTATGGTGATGAGAATACAGTAGCAAGATGGTCTGCGAATGAATCAGCTTTTTCCTTGTCTGATCTGGCCCATGTATCATCGGACTTTTTGATTGGAGGTATCGGTGCTATTGGCCTTTTAAATTTTTTTGTTGCCTTCCATATCGTATGATCAATAGATGAAAGATTCGTGATGTAATGCTGAAAGGTGACGTTCCGGGCTTTTAGTAGTTCAGTGTGAAGTTGATGAGTAAGTCTATTATGTATGGTCTTGTCTAGCCTTTGTTTAGTTCGTTGCCATTTTTTTCGTGCCTTGCGTTTTTTTGTGGCGAGGGATATTAATATCTGCTGAGCAGGTGTTTGTTTCACTGGGTGTTGCTTGCCATGCCGCATTTTATATCATTGTAGTTAAATATTGAGTTGCTTCGTCTAGGTCATAGGCGTCCTTAATTCGGATAGTTAAATTAATCTCATGATCCAGTGTGTTTTTGAAGAGGTCCCAATTGGTGTTTTTGTTGCAGAGTTTTGGGGATGGTTCTCGGGTAATAATGGATGTGCTTAAGGTAATTAGAATGGGAGTGTGATCTGAGGACAGGTCATAGTTAGATTCCACTTTGGTGTATGTGTTTGCTATGCCGCGGGAAATAGCGAAGTCCAATAAGTCGGGGATTTTATTTGTATCTGTAGGCCAATAGATGGGTTCTCCGGTTGATATGTACTTGCAATTATGATTTTGTATTGCTCTGAGTAGGTTACGCCCTTTCGGATTGGTTAGTCTTGAGTCCCAGGCCACATTCTTGGCGTTCCAATCTCCTCCAATGAGGAATCTCGCATCAAGGGATTTTAGCAGATCTGCGTATTCTTCAGTTGAGATAGCATGTCGTGGTGGACTGTATACTGCTGCTATGATCAATGGGTAGGGTAGGACTTGAATCTTTATACTAGAGCTTTGAATTTTGTCGGTTTGAAAGGAGTTCTATTCATGGTGGGAGATTGAGCAAAAATGAAGGTGAAGATTCTTGTCACAGAGTTTAGAAGAATAGTGAGGCTCTTAAGACTTTTCTTGTAAAGATTGTTCAAAAACTTGAAAAAGTGGTTTTTCTTAATCTAGATTCATAGCGTCCTTAATGTCATCGACAGGAAGTTATTCATCATGCAATGACAGACAAAACTGATAAGCTCAGTGTAATATTTTGCAGAGGCCCAATTGAGAATAAGTTATTTGTTGCAGAGTTTCTGGGGATGGATGTCTGGTAATAATTTGGAAAATCGGCTCAACTCAGTCTATGCATTTATAGAAGAATTTTGGATAAATCTAGTGCTGACTGCAGATAGGTCGATAGTTAGATATCCTACTACTTGGTAATGTTTGCTATGCCGCGAAATACGAAGTCTAATAAGTCGAGGATTTTATTTGTATCTGACACTGGCCAATAGTGGGTTCTCCGTTGAATAACCAAACCTCATCTATGATTTTGTAAATGCACTAAGAGATGGTGTTGGACAACACCTTTCGGATTGGTTAGTCTTGAGTCACTAAGAACGCATTTAGAACAGTTCCAATGGTCCTGACAATGAGTCGAATATAGCGATAAGGATATTTAGCCTAGATCTAGGCTGTGATTCTTCAGTGTGACCATAGAACACTGTCGTCAGAAAGTGGACCGGTGTGAATAAAGCTGCTATGATCAATAGAAGGGTTGGACTTAGAATCTTTATACTAGAGTTCTCTTGAATTTTGTCGGTTTGAAAGGAGTTCCATTCTATGGTGGAGATTGAGCAACATTCAATGTAGTAGGTTAATTTCTTTTCACAGGATCTCTTAAAGGTAAAGATTGTTCAAAAATTTGGTGGGATCCTTAATCTTATTCTCTAATTTCTTTATATTTTCAGCTAGCGTAGTCATTACTACTGATCGTATTTGCTGCGCATCTCTTCAATTTCCTGTTTTTTTTTATTATTATAAAGCTTTATTATTTGTGATAATTTGAAGGCGACTATTTTTTTGGCAAGTAGAATTTTTTTTATCTTTAGACGTTTGTTTATATACCTTAGATGAACGTTTTGTTAAGAAGATGGAACTTTTGAACTTTCGATCAAAGTTTCAGGCCAATTGTTTAATATTTTTATTTAGACTGGATATGGAAATATACAGTCAAAGTAAAATATTAAACTTTGACTTAAGGTTTTCAATATCTACCAGAATAAAAGAGTTCAAAACTTGCGCTACGCATTATGGGTTACTTCTAACATACAATGTAGCCTTAGATTTAATAAATGTAGTTGGATGCTATCAACATTTTGAATTTTGTTTTTTTACGCGTGGCCTTACTTCTCTTTTTTGGTTTTCTTTAAACAGACCTTTTAATTTTTTTTTAAAGTTTCAATGCCGGTTGTAAATTTGATAAAAATGTATCTTTACCTTTTGCATCGCATTTTCATTGTCAATATAACTGCTGAATCAAATTTCGTTTGTTTGGACTAAAAACATTTCTAACAATTGATTCATGTTCTAAAGCTCCATATTACTTATTTCAGATCTTATTTTCCGAAAGTGATCTGATTTAGAGCACCAAATTCAATGCTATGCTAAAGAGTTTGCAACTGCTATTAAGCTTTGACGGATTAAACCCAACTATGATTTACTAGAAAAATAATCATCTGCAAAAAATGCAGTATATTGAAGTTCCACAACATTTGTAGCACTTTTGACGCCCTTTGTACAAAAATACAAATAATAAGATAATACTGTACTACACTTTGCTCTGAATGAATCATTATGGATGTTTCTTCTAGACACAATTGTTTTTGTCGATACGAAAATGTCTTTATACTTTATATATATATATATATATATATATATATATATATATTATATTTTTTTTTTTGAAATTAAATACAGGACCAATATACCTTACCCTTTTAGTTTTTTTTTTTTTGGTTAAATAAGTGATTTCTAGCAGTCCATTGTTGTTGTTTGTATGTTTTACCTCATATTAATAATATCTCAAGTAAACTAGAAAGAACTACACTTGAAGCAAAAAGGCAAGAAAATCAAGGCAATTGTGGAATTCCTAGGCATCCATTGAAGCACAATAAGTTGCGCAGTTAATCGAATTGAAGAAACAGGCAACAACAAAGATCGGAACCGATCAGGCCAACTGAGAACAACAACTGACAAAGCTCATCAGTAGATCGTAGCCAAAGCGATCTGAAACCGTTGTCGAAATTTAATTTGTCTCGGAAGCTAGCAAGCGGTTCACAATTTGAAGAAAAGTTTTTATACAACATAAAGAATTGTTAACTGTAGGGTCCGAATTATAAGAACATGCGGCTCAAACGGTTTACGAAATAGCCTACATTATCATATATATCACTATTGAGGTTTGGGCTGTTCACTTAAAGTATTGAATAACAAACTAAAAATCTTCAACGCATTTCACCTATGAATATTTGGAGAAAGACCTAGAAAAGTGACTTGAGCAAGCGGCTCATCCAATACAAATGATTCATTTATGGCACAGGATCATTGTCTATAATGCTATCGATGAAAATAAGTCCAGATGTTTATCTCTGAACCGTAAAAGTGTGCAGAATGTTGGGATAGAAATTGCTATCCCAGAGCCTGACAAACAAACTGCAGTTATTAGACATAGTATCTAGATGTAGATTTGTCTAAAGTGTATGAAGGTGGTATTCTGTAAGTCTATACGTCCATATAAATCGTTAGAAACACAAAGATATTTGACGTTAAGTTTCAAACGCTTTGCGCAGAACTTGAACGGTGAATTAAAGATCCTCAACTCAATTTACTTGTGAAGATAAAAGAACTGGAAAATTAGTCTTTTGTAAATTCATCCATCTATAGCAAAATTATTACTAATAAAATTAATTCCGGACGCCTATATCTGAATACTAAAAGCAACCGTAAGAAGTGGAAGGTAAAGATCGCTATTGCAAAACCAGGCTTATCCCAAATAAGCTCATGTAAAATAGCATTATCTATAATGCCACTAATTAAAAAAACAAGTGTCTAAACCTTAAATCTAACAATCAGCAGAAAAATTGTAAGAGAATTGTATTGAGATGAAGATTATTATCGCAGACCTTGAGACAAGAAATTCTAGTTATTCTACATCAAAATAACTTAAACTTGAAAAATCTGCACTTCTCAAGTTTGTGTGTTTATAGAAATCATCAAGCCCGTGTGGCGTTGCTAGTCCCCCATCGGGCGCCTCCCCAGGTGGCGGATAGGGGAACACCTCCCAGATATGGGTGGTACCGGGGAAATTAAATACCCGGGGTGGACCAAAACTAGCATATCAACGGGCAGCAACGTGGATATTAGTTCGTATAGACGGATGTCAGGAAGACAGGAACGACTATAAGAACAGATAACCTTAAGCACGGAATAAATGATATTGAAGTGGTTAAGATATTGCGATGAGGAAGGCAACGGAAAACCACCTCATTACTTTTCCTAGTAAAATCATCATGGTAGTGAAGACTGACAATCTAAATGTTACTGATCATGGGTATCGAACCACAAGATCCGGCAGGGAGGAGAATGTTGGGCCTCCAGGTCGTCATCAAGCGAAATCCCGGCAGAACGAACACAAACACAAACAGAAATACATTCTTGAAGATAAATAAGTCACCGGTGAAAATAGCAACATGGAATGTCAAAAGCGTGTATCAAGCAGGAAAGGTACAAAATGTTATTGCTGAAATGAAACGGATGGACATAGATATTCTTGGAATCAGCGATACTCAATAGCCAGGGAACGGAGAATGCACTATAAACAACAACTACAGCGTTTATTACTCTGGTGGAGATGAACCCAACCACAGATATGGAGTTGCTACCATACTGTCAGATAGACTGAAACCGCAAGTTAAAAGCGTGATAAATTATTCAAATAGAATAATGCTGATACAACTACACTATCACACCAATAACATCAATATTATTCAGATCTATGCCCCAACAGCTGACAAAAGCGACAATGAAATACAGGAGTTTTATAATCACCTGGATATACTGATGAACTCCATCGCTAAAAATGACGTGACAATCGTGCTTGGTGATTTTAATGCAAAAATAGGAGAAGGAAGTGTACAGCATTATGTTGGCCCACATGGACTAGGTCAGAGGAACGAACGTGAAGAAAAACTCATTGAATTCTGCCAGAACAAACATATGGTAATATCTAACATATGGTTTAAGCTCCCTAACAGACGGTTATATACTTGGACCTCACCAGCACACACCAACGACCACGTGGTACGAAACCAAATCGATTTCATTTTAATAAATAAAAGATATAGAAATGCGCTTCTGTCCGCCAAAACGTACCCTGGTGCAGACGTGGGATCAGACCACAATCCAGTGGTGGCTACTTTTAAACTAAAATTGAAAATAATAAAAGAAAACGTCTGGATCCAAAAGTCAATGCCCGAATTTTAGAAAATGCTACGGTAAAACTGATATAACGAAAGATATTAATATAAAATTAGAAACACTAAAGAATTCAAAAGAAACAACTATCGAGAAGCAGTGGTTAAATATCAAAACAGCAATAATAGACGCAGCCAACCAAAATTCTTCAGAAATAACCCAATATGCAAAACAGGAATGGATGACACCTGAAATCCTTAAATTAATGGAGACGAGAAGGAAATATAAAACATAGATGACAACAAGTATAAAGAAATACATAAGATTATTAAAAAGAAATTATAAAAGCCAAAGAAAATATATGACCGACAGATGTAACGAAATAGAGGAGCTTCAGACGAAACATGATACATTCAATTTGCATAAAAAGTTAAGGAGATGAGTAGCAAAGAAGAGACAGAGAAGTATTATGAAAGACAAGAATGGCAACATAATTATAGACATAACCAAGCAAATAGAAATATGGAAGGGATACATAAAGAACTCTTTGACGACGACAGGACGTCAGAAATAGAAATGGAAAATAACCAAATCAGCTCGGATAGCCCGGCTATAACGCTAGAGGAGGTTAAACATGCTATATACAACTCCAAAGACAATAAAGCCGTAGGCCCAGATAACGTACCTGTAGAATTTCTAAAGCTAATAGAGGACGAAAATCTACACTTACTTGTAGATCTATACAATAATATATATAAAAAGGAGTATTCCAAACGATTGGTTACGATCGGTGTTTGTACCTCTACCCAAAAGAACAACCCCAAAGACTGCTCAGAATTTAGAACAATAAGCATTATGAACCATACTCTAAAGGTGTTTTTGAAAATCATACATAAAAGGATCTATAGAAAATTAGAGGCAGATATTAGCGACACACAATTCGGATTCCGAAACAACATGGGGACAAGAGAAGCACTCTTTGGGATAAATGTTCTAATACAGCGATGTCTCGACATGAATGTGGATTTGTATATAGGATTCATAGATTATGAAAAAGTCTTTGATAAGGTAAAACACGATAGGTTAATAGCAATTTTGAGACAAAAAGGCTTGGATCCTTGTGATATCCGCATCATTCGTAATCTTTATTGGAAACAACATGCGACGATCAATGTTAATGGCCAGTTGTCCGAAAATATTGAGATCCTTAGGGGCGTTAGACGGGGATGTGTACTATCACCTGCCCTCTTTAACATGTACTCTGAGTGTATATTCCGGGAGGCTTTAGAGGACCAACAAGGAGGGAATGGGCAAGTGATCAATAATCTGCGATATGCGGATGACACTGTAATAATAGCTTGCAATCCCGACGACCTACAAAACATTCTAGAAAATATCAATAGAGTTAGCAAAGAGTATGGTCTCCAAATTAACTGTAAGAAAACTAAATTCATGGTCATCAAGAAAATAGGAAATAATAACATCAACAATATAAAAATAAAAATCGAAAACACCGAAATCGAAAGAGTGCACAAATACCAATATCTAGGGACCATAATAAACAGTTGTAATGACCAAGCTACTGAAATCAATAGAAGAATCGAAATGGCGAGGGCAGCGTTTGTAAAAATGAGGTAATTCTTCTCTAATCGCAATCTCTCGCTAGATCTGAGAATGCGCATGGTACGATGCTACGTCTTCTCGATTCTGTTGTACGGAATGGAGGCTTGGACCCTCAAACAACAGCAAATGAAAAAACTGGAAGCCTTTGAGCTCTGGATATACAGACGCATACTTAAAATATCATGGACAGAACACGTTTCCAATGAAGAAGTCCTCCATCGCATGAACAAAGAACGAGAGTTACTACTGACATTGAAAAACGCAAATTGGAATATTTCGGACATGTCATGCGAGGTGAAAGATACTGCTTGCTGCAATTGCTCATACAGGGCAAGATCTCAGGACAAAGATCGAAAGGCAGAAGAAGGATGTCGTGGATGAGGAACCTCCGGGAATGGTTTGGATGTTCATCAATAAATCTATTCAGAGCAGCTACATCAAAAATTAGAATAGCTATGATGATTGCTAACCTCCGATAGGAGATAGCACTTTAAGAAGAAGAAGAAATCATCAAAATCAAAATAAGCCGTTATTGAAGCTAAAAATTGTTGACGCAAACCAGTTCTTCAGAAAAAAATTATTTGATCGTAGCAAAATAATATTGTTTATAATTCCACTGATGAAAATAAATCTAAGTGTCTATCGTTGAACCCTAGAAAACGTTACTACAGAGCCAAAGAGAACTAACTATAGTTTCTATAGCTTCTATATTAAAACAAATCTAAATTTTGTAAAATAAGTACTTCTGAAATCTACGATTTTGTAGGAATCTTCAGGAACAAGAAGATAAAACTATTAAGGTTTCAACTGTTGACATAGATAATCAAATAATGAACTAAAATCTTTATCACAATGTAGTTAACCTATTTATCCAGGGTAGAACTATCACAAATAAAATTAAGTCCGAACTATCTCTGGATACCAAGCGAATCAGCAAGAAAAAAGTGAAGACTGCTGTCGTAGAGTCTGAAAATCGAGATGGGGTCTCAACGCTGCTTCTTTGGATAGATCGTTCGAAAGTAGCTCTTCCTAAATAAATTAGTTGTGGCCTATTTTACCATCTATGATAAAATAGCCATTAATAAAATTAAGTCTCAAGCCTGTCTCTGCATGCAGCAAGAAAATGAAGATAAAAATGGTTGTCGCGGAGTATGGAAAAATAAGATGGGGTCTTCAACGCCGCTTTTTTAAAGATTGTTAGAAAACTTAAGAAGTGGTTCTTCCTAAAAATTTTTCTAAGAAGAATACTATTACCTATAATGCCATCGATAAAAATGAGTCTAGCTGTCCACCCTTAAAACTCGATAATCGACAGAAACATAAAATAATTGCAGTTGAAGCAGAGTGTTGTCGCAGAACTTGAGACAACAAGCTCTAGTTACTTGACACGTGAAAAAATGGTACTCTTCAAGTTTAGATACCTACATGAATTATCATAAACACAAAGATCTTGTTAGTGAGTTTCGAAATATTTGCGCAGAACACGGATCAGTGTCCTAAAGATCTTCGATACAATTAACGTTAATAAAATTAAGTTCGGACGCCTATTTTTGAACGCTAAGGGCAACAGCAAAAATCGAATATAAAGATTGCTACCGCAAAGCCACGAAGAATAAGATGGGTTTCTTTAATTATGCCGTGTTGCAGAGATTGTTTAAAAACTGGAACTTGGCCAATTAGCATTATCTAAAATGCCACCCATAGAAATAAGTACAGGCGTTTATCTATCTTTGAAGTTCAAAAATCATCAAAAAATATAGATAACGCTGGTATCTGACTAAACCAGCTTCTCATTGAAAGTTAGTCAGAAATTTGAGGTAGCGGCACTATTTATGTATATGCATGCATAGCAAAATGGCATTCTCTATTGTACCTCTGATAAAGTGAAACTTAAAAGATGTTTTAAGCCCCAAAACGCACCAGGAATATGAAAACATAGCTTAATGAGTTTCAAATTGTTGTTGTAGAGCATGGGATAAGGAAGTAAAGGTCTTCAATGCAATTTACTTGTGATACTGAACGAAGATTTGAAAAAGCAGCCATTTTTGAACACATTAATCCATAGAAAAGTAGCCACCAGTAATATTAAGTCTAGACCCTTGTTTTTGGTTGGCAGCAAAAATATGAGAAAGCGGCTCTTCGTAAATATTTATTCCAAAATAGTGTTGTCTATAATGTCACCGATAAAAAGACCTAGGTAATCAGCAGAAATTTAAAACAAATCGCTATTGAATTAAAGATTGCCGCCGCAAAGCTTGAGATAACAAGCTAACTGTAGCTGGGCGCGGCTTAAAAATTGTAAAAACGTTTTGCAAGTCCATAGAAATAGTCAGAAATATAAAGGTATTGCTATTGAGAAACACGGAGTGGTAAATAAATGTCTTCAACGCTGTCTACTTATTATCAGCCGAAGATTTTAAAGGTGAATTTTTTAAATCATTTTAGCCATGGCGAAAAAGGCCGCTAATGAAATTAAGTCTGGATACCTCTCGCTGAATAGCAGCAAAAAAGATCGAGATTACTGTCACAGAGCCTTCAAGAACAAGAAGAGCAGTGAACTAAAAATCCTGGGAGCAATTTACTTGAGAACGCTGGTTGACTTGAAAATATAGTCTTTCAATAATCTATTTATCCATAGGAAAACTAAAAAGTCCGGACACCTATTTCTGGATACTAAAGATGACAGCAAGAAAATAAAAGCGGCCTAGAATTTCAAGATGTAGATCCTCAACACTGTTCTTTATATACTTCTTCCCCAGCCTAGGTCGTCCACTGCTGGACATAGGCCTCCCTCAAACCCTTCCATTTGTTCTTTATATAGATTGTTCAAAATTCGAAGACTTCCTTTCTAAACAAGTTAACTTGTAAAAAATTAGCCACCAATAAAAATGAGTTAGATATCTATCCTGGTTCCTAAAAATGAGTGGAAATATGAAAGAATCACTCTTAAGATAAATTGTGCTGCAGCAGAGCCTGAGAGAAAAACTTCAATTACTTGCTATTGAGGTTCAACGCAGTTTACCTATGAACATTTAAACAACATTTAGAAAAGCACCCCTTTCTAAATTTATTTATCTTTAGCAAGATTACTAATACAATTAAAAAATACGTCTGTCTCTAGATGTTAAGAATATCAGCTAGAAAATGAAGGTAAATATTGCTAGTTCAAGTTAATTTTTTATAAGGATATCTCGAAAACTTGGGAAAGCTGCCCTTCTATACTGGCTATAATGCTATAGATAAAAATAACGCACATGTCTATACTTAAGTCTAGAAATTATCAGAAATTTAAAGAATGGCTATTGAGATATAGATTGCTGCACCAGGCCTGAGAAAACTAGCTATAGTCGTTTGCCACGGCTTCTATATACAAATTAATAAGAAATTTGCAAAACTGATACTCCTCAAGTCTGTGATTTTATAGGAACATTCGAGAATAAAAAGACAAAGCTGTTGAGGTTTAAAATGCTATTGCAGACCAAGGAATAATGAACTAGAAATCCTCAATGTATTTTATTTGTGTGTAGATGTAAACTATAATCTAGGGTAGTACTATCACTAATAAAATTAAGCGTAGAGTTGTATTTCTAGATACTAAGGATACTAAGGATACAAAGTAACAACGCTGCTTCTTTGCACAGATTGTTCGAAAGCCCCTGAAATCTAATAATCAGCAGAAACCTAAAAGAACTGGTGTTGAGATAAAGATTATTGTCGGAGAACCTGAGAGCAACAAATTGTAGTAACTTGACACGGTTTATAGATAGAAGGAAGTCCAAAATTTGTAAAAGAGCTACTTCGAAAGTCTAGACATCTGTAAAAAACACAAAAATACGAAAATATCGCTATTGAGTATCGAACTGTTTGAACTAAAGCTCCTCTTTGCAATTAAACTGAATATTGATTAAAGAGCTGGGATTGTAGCCCAATTATTCACGGGGAATTCATTTAGTCACCACTAAAACTAAGTCCAGACGCCTACCTTTAGATACTAAGGACAACAGAAAGAAATTGAAGGTAAAGATTGCTGTCTCAGAGGCAGAAAGAATAGGATGGATTTTTTTCACCGCTGCTTTTGTTTAAAACCTTAAAAAACGGCGCTTGCTAGAAAAATAAGATTGCCTAAAATGTAATAGACTTAGAAACTAGCACAAATGCAAAAGATCGCTGTTAAGGTGAACAATTTTTCCGCAGAGCCTGGGGAATAAGCTGTAGTTGCTTGACACGGCTTCTATGTATATGGAAACTGGTTAAAAATTATGAAAGCAGCATTACTACGTCTATCCATTTATAGCTAAAATGAGGTGCTATCTTAAATATAAAGAATCACCAAAAATACAGAAGCATTGCTATTAACATTAGGACTGTTATTGCATAACATGAGAAAGTGAACTGAAAATCCTCCACGAACTCTGCTTATGTCTATTAGTTGAAAACTTGAATAGCTTGTCCTTTTTGAATTTAAGCATCCATAAAATTAAGTCCAGATGCCTATCTCTGTACACTAGGGATCATCATCATGATCACACGGCCATTGGAGTCCACTGCAGGACGTAGGCCTCCCTTAAAAGTTTTGCAAGTTTGCAATTTAAAAAGGATTTGGC
Organism: Sinelater perroti; assembly: GCA_036346155.1. NCBI lineage: Eukaryota > Metazoa > Arthropoda > Insecta > Coleoptera > Elateridae > Sinelater > Sinelater perroti. The sequence continues at coordinate 4,816,265 of JARFIY010000324.1, forward strand.
AATTAAACGCCACGCTTACCGGGTGGGTTGGCGAGTGGATAGCGTGTATGGAGGATAAGAGTATGTAGATTGTAGAGTAGGATTAAGGTTGGGACACGACGTTTCCCGGTGTTAGGAGATGGAGAAGAGTCGAGGCTCGCGTAGGCAGGGTTGCTTCCCTGAAGTAGATCTATCATCTATCGGGATCATAGAGGAGTATCTACCGGCTAACACTGTACACTAGGGATAGCAACAGGAAAATGAAGATAATGATTATTCGTCGCAGAGCCCGGAAGAAGAAGTTGTAAGTTCCCCATGAAGTTTGAGAAAGAGACTTTTCCTAAACCCAGATGAATAGCTATTGAAGTTAACGTTCTGACGCAAACCTCGAAAAAGCAGATTAAAATTCCCTACTGATATTGTCAAAATTTTGTCTGCACCACTACGAATAATGAGGGACTTGGATGCTATTTTTAAACCTTGAAAATTAACAGAAATACGAATTAATCACTCGTGAGTCAAAGTGAAAAATTTCAAAGGGTTTCCTATAGAGACAACAAAAAAAGTATAATAAACGACATATGGTAGTTGCATTGCACCTACTTATATATTATATTGTCCCAAAAGTTCCGACTCAGTTGCAAAAAATTTAATTTTTATGCATTTTTTTGTTTCTTTGTGCATGCAGTGTTGTGATAATCTTCATCTTTGTATTCTAGATGAGTAGGTAAGAAAGTAAGCTTCGAGCTTTGACAAGAGATGCCGTAAAAGAGATTTGCGATGCTAAAGGTGAAGGATCTATAAGTCAGTCGAAAGTTTTGAGATTATACGGGGGCTTTGAATCCAATGATTTCAGCCTTGAAGGTTTGGTTAATTCCGACTGACCATTAAAGTTGTAAGCTGTTTTGAACACCGAACCTTCATCAAGTACTCGAGATCTGGACGCTAAACTTGCAGTTGGCAAATCAACAATTCAGTGGCACTTTCAACACCTTGATTTTATCCACAAGAAGCCCCGACAGGATCCGCACAATCCACTGGAAGAGTCGAAATTTGCCCCAACTGGAATTCCATTGAAGCTGTGATTGGGAAAGAGTATGTAGATTGTAGAAGTAGGATTAAGGTTGGGACACGACGTTTCCCGGTGTTAGGAGATGGAGCCAAGCAGCAAGGAACTCGGTAGGAGGTTTTCTGAAGTAGATCTATCATCTATCGGGATCATAGAGGAGTATCTACGGCTAACACTGTCACCTTAGGGATAGCAATTCAGGAAAATGAAGATAATGGACGTTTATTCGTCGCAGAGCCGGAAGAAGAGTTGTAAGATTCCCATGAAGTTTGAGCAAAGAGGAACTTTTCCTAAACCCAGATGAATAGCTATTGAATTAACGTTGACGAAACCGTCGAAAAAGCAGATTAAAATTCCCTACTTGATTAATTGTCAAAATTTTGTCTGCACCTAATCACGAATTAATGAGGGACTTGGATGCTATTTTAAACCTTGAAAATTAACAGAAATACCATGATATTAATCACTCGTAGGCAAAGTGAAAAATTTCAAAGGGTTTCCTATAGAGACAACAAAAAAAGTATAATAAACGACATATGGTAGTTGCATTGCACCTACTTATATATTTCCCCCAGATACTTGTCACTGAACCCAGAACATTAGCAGATATGTAAAGAAATTGTCATTAGCACAAAAGATTTTGACGCAGTCTTGAATTGTAGGATGAAAGTTCCCGACATTCATCAACAGCAAAATATTGTTGTTTACAATACCATTGATAAAAATAAATCCAAGCCGTTATTTATCCTCGAGTTCCAGAATCGCTAAAAATAGAATTGTCGTTTAAATAAGATCGATAGCGCAGTGCCTAGGAAAGCAAGCTAGAGCGGCTCTGTGTAGCTTATTTTTGGAAATTAGTCAAACATTTCGAATAGCTGCATTCCTAGCCTATAAATGCATGGAATGATATAATTACGTTCTTCATTGTACTACCCATAAAGGTAAACTGCACCGCTGTTCTAAACCTCAAGAATCATTGTGGTTTGGCTCATTCATAGAAGAGCGGTTACTAACAAAATTGAGTCTGCACGCTTTCACTTGGGTGCCAATAAAAAAAATTAAGATGAAAATTGCTGTCATAGAGTCTACGAGAATAAGATGTAGATCCTCAGTAAAAATTGTTCGAAAACTCGAGAAAACCGCGTTTCCTAAATAAATTCATTCATGGAAGAATAGTATGGTTTATAGTGCCACTGACTGGTCCATCTATCTATCCCTAGCACCAGAAATCAGCAGAAATATAAAACAAATCGCCGTTGAACTAAAAATTGCTGCCTTAAAGAATGATACAACAAGATGTAGTTACTTAACACGATTTTTATGTAAAGTTAGTTTAAAAATTGCAAGTAGCAGTGTTTCCTAAGTTTATACACCCTTAGAAATCATAAGAAATATCCAGATCGCTCAAAGGTGACTTTTTGTGATTCTTTGAAAAATAAACAAATTAACTGCTACAAAGCGAGAAAGAACAAAATGGAAGTTTTCTTTGCATTTTCCTAAATAAATCCTCTTATGGTCTAGTTCACCATCTAGGGTAAAAGAGTCACCAAGTCTATAAGTTACGGAGAATGCTGAGAAGGTTAGGATGAGGGTCTTCAAAACCATTTTTTAATAATTTTTCAAAATCTTGAGAAACTGGTTATTCCTAAACAAATCTATTCTTGGAAAAACGTTATTGTCTACGTCGCCGATATAAATGGGTCTAGATGTTTATCCCTGAACCCCAAAAATCAGCTGAAAAATAAAATAATTTCTGTTGAGAAGAAGACTGTTGTCGCAGAGCCTAAGAAAGCAAGTTGGTTTAAAATTTGTGAAAGTGCTATTTTTTGGTCTAACTATCCATCGAAATCCATGGATTTCCGTACGAATATATCATTATTGAAGCTCGAACACGTAACATTGTAAAGAAACCGATAAAAATAAGTTCAGTCTATTCTTGAATCCTAGAAACCAACAAAAATATAAAAAAAATAGTTGTTGAGATGAAAATAGCTGTCGCAGAGTCTGAAAGAAAAAGAGGTAGTTACTCTATGTGAGCTTAAAATTTGTGAATGTGGGATCATCATTAGGACTCTTATTGCAAAATATAGACCAGTGGATTAAAATTATGCAACGCAAGCGGTGCTTCTTAAACCCGGTCATCCATGAAAAAGGCGTTGAAAATGAGCGGGGATAGAAAAAGTCGCTGTTGAAGCCAAGAGTGCTGACGCAAAGCAAACTGGAAGTTCTCTATGGAGATTAGTCAAAGATTGTATGTCACTACGGATACCGCCAAAGTTAGGTACCATCTTTAAACTTGAAAAATCAACAAAAAGGAGAATAATCACTCTTGAGACAGAAGAGTCCTGAACATGAGGTCCAAGGATTGTTTATAGGCTTACTGTTTGTCACTAAGGCTAGAGATACTAACAAAGGAAATATAGTCAGGCCACATATAATTTCAAAGAAAAGAGTAAGGAATATCGTGAAAATGTCTTCAGACACCTTAGCATATCCAAAAGGGAGTTGTAGATCCTTTATGTGACCATGTGAACACTTTTGATTTGGCTGAAAGTGCACAAGTTCAGACCATTGCCGGCCATGAAAGTTTTAGACTAGATGAAAGGGTTGGTTTAGGACATTTATCGTTTTTTCATTCATTTATTTTTTTAATAGGATTAATTAGGATTCTCTTGTTCTTTTCCAAAGATCCCTTCTGGAGTTTGGGCAAACAGGTATTTCTAGGGAGGTCGGTTAATGATGTAAAATTAGTAAGCCTATTCTTTAATTACTATATATTTCTTAGCCGACGTGTTTGTTGCGTATCTCTTTTCTTTCATCCTTTTTTTCATATTCATAATTTGACATCTTTTAATTTATATAGTAGCCTTACACTGCAAGATAGAAAGTATTAGAATGAAATACTTTCTAGGCTCAGTAATTTTTTTATTGTCTTTAGATGTTTGTTTTCACCTTATATAAGCATTTGGTCAAGATTTTACAGCCAAAGTTTTAGGCTGATTATTTAATGCTTTTATTTAGATTGAATATGGAGATATGGAGTCAGCTAGAGCTTCTTGAAATTTCTCAAAAATTTTTAAGAAACCGCAACTCCTTGGAAAATGATCTTTACTTGGTGAATTGCGTCTACAAGAAGCCATCATCAACAGTTATAATTTTTGGCCAAATTTTTATTTTTTCCCTAACAATATGGGTTTCGATTAAAAATTGAGGCTCTAAATTAAATAGGGAGTTTTCAGCAGCTGCAAAGTTTGAAATGTTCTGTTCTAACCTCTTTCGGTTCGGAGGATGATGTCGAGCTACGAATGGTTGGAAAACATATTCAGTAGCAAAAATGGACCGGCTTGGAATTCTGCAACTAATCGCCCCCATGTACTACCTACATTTCCTTCTTTCTTTGTCAAAATTAATGACCATAGATGATATCACATTCTCATATTTCAAATAATGAGGAAAGAACTTCACCTGTTTTTTTCAGTTGCAGTAGAAGGGCAAGTAAATAGACGGAAGAGATTAGGAAGGTCAGGAATAGCACCTGACAAAGCACTTAGGCAAGTGGTAGTTGATGAGGTTATTCTGAAAATCTAGACAAAGTTTAATTTGCTTTGGAAATTGGTAAGAGGGCTCAGTATTTTCAGAAAGAAAAATAAGATCTCTGGATCTTTTCGTATATTACAAAGTATCCTTAACTGTACGGTTCAAGGTGATGAAGAGAAGGTTGTTACGTTATCTTTATTATAATGGAGAATTGCTTTTTCTTATGAAAAATCTACTCTATCGAACAAACCCACAATCGGCAAAACGACTGAATTTATTCAATGGAGCTACTAGAACACGAAGATCGAGTTGTTTCTCATCAATAGCATCTATAGCAGGTGATGGTATTATTATCCTCACTGCTGGCTGAGATTGAAGATAAGAGAACACTTTGAAGGTGAGGATTGGTGCTTCCAAATACAAGAATTTTTTAAATGCAACTAAGGTTTTGATTTTGTTCTAGACTGTTGTAAGCCACATAATTATTAATAAAGCTATAAATTGCAAAATACTGTAGGTAATCTGTAAACTACAATGACATCCCTGTATCTTTATTAGCTCATGACTTTAAGTACGACCCTCGTACATTAATTAAATATAATGCAAATATTTTCCTTTTATTTTGTGGTTTAACCGATTTCTTATCAAATGAAGTTATACAGAAAGAAATGGTCTGCGTTAAATAGCAATTTAATTTAAAAAGCACGCATACCGACAACAATATAATAAAAGTAATGGCGGAATGCTAATTATATATGTTCGCAGCTGAAAGGCTATATAAATATGAAATAAGTCGCGCTGTCACGCAACCTGCGTAATGCGAACTTTTTAGACTTAGCAGAAGATAAATGGGACAGAGAGTAATTTGTCAAATTAACTACGTGGCGAGAAATTCAAGCGGGCGGTGTCAAAATGGCTTTCAGCGCGATTTATTTGCATATGCATGTTGCATAATGCATATCTTAGGCAAGTGTGACTTAAACGGGGCTCCAGCCGCCATTTGGTTTATTCGGAAAAGTAGTGCGGGATGAATATGCAATTTATTCGGCGCATGTACGAGGGAGGAATAGAAAGTTTTTTAAATTGACGTTAGAATTTTAGACAGACAACTCGAGCATACAAATAATAAAAATGTGGGGTGATTGTGGCACTGGATTTCAGCAGTATAAATGCATTTTATATGGTAAGACCAACTGTAGTGGAATAAATCCCAAATTAAATGCTCTTCCGTTTTCCTTGACTATTCAGGATGTTCAAAAACAAATATTTCATTAGGGAAAAGTATCTGCAAATGGCAAAAAAGTTTTTTGATTAAATTCAACGTCAGAATAGTTTCGTTTTTTTGGACTACATGAAGGTTTTTGAAGTTTATAAATTCTTTTGCTGAAAAATAATTTCTTTGCAATAAAGCGGTTTTCAAAGACGTTAACTAAAGCGTCTTGTGATTTGAGTCCATCTGTGACACACTTCTCCCAACAAGAAGATAAATTTATTGGAGCTTTCAAAAGATATTACGCCTTAAATTAATTAATTTGTATATTTTGCTGTCTAATAAGCAAGCCAAAAATTCTTTCAAGTTACAAAGCAATTTGCTACAGAAAACTTGAAAACATCCTTTCACAGAGGCAAAAAATCCACGTAGGAAAAACGAAGGCGCGTTTACTGTGAAGCAGGGTTTCGATCTTTAAATTTACAAAGCGTATGCTACAAGTTCATAACAAGCGGCTGGAAAAGCGCTGGGGCTTAAAATGTCTTGTTTAAACTATATTAAAGTAGTAAGTGAGTTGCAACAAATTTAAAAATAAAGAAAAAGCATCGCATACATGCAAACATTTAGCCTATTAGAATTTTTTGTATGTTCTGCATTACTTTGTACTACAGAGATATCAAATCAAAAGCTTTTATTATGGGTTTGTATTTATATTTCTTTGGAAGATAATGCAGAGCTTTTATTATCGATTGTTTCTCACGTGACCCCAGAAGTTATGCAACCAAAGTTGCTCTCTGCTTAATTTTGCAATTGTTTAAAACTTTCCACATACTTGAAGCAGTTGTTTGAAGAAAATCTCAATCAACAAATTCTATACTTTGTAACCCGTTTACTCCCACACACGTCTTGTTACAACCCTTCGAATCAAGAGTTTTAAATGCCCTTAACAAGCTCGCAAATTTTTATATAAATAATTTTGCTTGCTCTAAAAACATATCCATCGCATCTACAACAATTTTGAGGCTAATTTTGATAGAAGATAGTCAGACAAATGGCTGGAGGACGCGTGTCGGTGTTGCCAGAAAGCCCGCTTGCATACCCCAGCCTTGTGCCTGACTCTTGTCCGTCAAAATGCTTTGTAAAGCGTGTAGCACCAAAAGGTTGTGAAAGGAGCTGGAAGGGTCTAGGCGAGTGTTGTAAGTGTAGAGGACAAGCATTTCAAGTGCGTCAGGGCATTAAGAAGTTTTCTAAATTTTTTTTAATAATAAACTAAACTTAAGCTGCCATTTCTTAATATTATTTTGTTGATATATAAATATTATAAAACTGTTCTAGTAAAATAAAACTTTGTGAAAGCAACTTTGTCTGCTTAACCACGGGAATCACGCGGAAGACAATCAAGGCTTTGCATAAGACAGATACTATAGCAAACTTTAACTTTTGCGTTTTTTAAATTAAGATTTAATCGACTTTTGCAGCAAATTTATATTAACAACAAATGCAAAAATTATTTCTCTAAGTAAAGACTACTGTAGTATACGCTTCAAATTCTGCTACGGTTTTGTGCTTTCATTTTAGAGCCAAAAAAATTTGTAGTTGGAAAAAGATTAAAATCTCGTGGGTAAGATTCGGGCTATGAGTTAAGAGTATGACAATATTGAGCCTTCCGTTTCTTTCTATCATCCTTTACCAATTTTATATGAAGATCGATGCAACTCGAGTATTTAAGATTTTAAGACAACAGTCTCGTTGCTTAGGCACTGATGAAGGCTCCAAAAAGAAAGAGTTTCCGTTAACTCTTTTACCAAACCAGATCATGGAGATGCTCCATACAAATTTCCTCAAGCAGACAGTAAAGGTTCATCCTTGGCACAATTTCTTGAGCGGTGATCATCTGTGCATGTACCATACTGACGGATAGAATAATTATAATCAAAAGTTTTGACACCGGTGGTGCCATGCAATGGTTTTCTATATGTAAAGTTGTTGCACAGTGAAGAGAAGACATACAACATGCAGGAGATGAAGTAAAGTTGCAGAAACTATGAAAATAGACCGAGAGGATGATAGGACCAAAAGTCATTACTATTTCTCATGGTTCTTTTGAGAGTAGTGAATAGGTGTAGTAATAAATGCTACCCTCAATAACCCTGAATCACACTGAACAATTATTTGAGCCATGTCTGACATTTTGTGACCGAAAATGTGTTGAAAATAAAACCAACGATTATATCCACCACAATTAAGTCCATAAGATGTTATGCTTTCCATAAACTCAATAAGGTAAATGATTAGAGAGGCTCTTGTAGAGGTTGCCATTTGGTGGTACATCTGCATGGCACAGCCCGTTTTTATAGGTGCAAAGAAATTGGGCAGGATCCGCACATTGTTTTATTTTAATCAGTTAATTAAACCAAAAAGTTTCACTAATTTTAATTCATTCTAATAGTACATCTCATCGTCGTTGCTTCTCTCGAAATTTGCGCTTTTAAAGGGAATAGCCTTTTGCTAACAACAAGTTAGTAGAGCTCTTCCAAAATACACCATCACCCCAGTTTTGCTGCTGAATTTTTGGATATATTCATTAGTCTTCTTTACTGAAGGTTCAGTACGTACATGATGGTTAAGTTCATTTTTCTATTGCGCACAAGATGATAATCTTTCGTTATACTCATGCTGCATCTTCTTGGTATATACTGCCAAATATTTTTTCAGTAAAATGGCCGTCTTCGTCATGTTCTTGTGAATTTGCTTGAAAGACTTTAAAATCATCCAGTATATAAATGATTGAGAAGTGAAGTTATTCAACTGCAACACATAAGTTTTGAATCTTCCTGCACAGCTTTCAAAAATTCTAACTCCCATTATATTAAGGATCTCATCCCAAAATTACGCGACCATCTCGACATCAGGTTTATCATAAGGTAGCTTTCATTCACTGAACTGCCAAGAACCTTTATTTGCACATAGGATTGAAATTTTTAGTTCATCGTTATGGACATCAGCGCTTATGTCATCAAAATTTACTCAAAACCTACAAAGATGATTTGTTGCATGAAATTGTATCTCCTGCAAACAGCGAGTTGTGAGAAGTCGTTATTACAGCACACATACCAGCTGATAAGAGATTTAAAATAAGAGCTGAATATCAAGCGATCTCACTCAAAATTATCGCCCCTCCCCGTGGTTTTAACACTAAGCGTAGATACATTAGAAAAGAAAAAACTTAACTTTGGCATTGATTGGAATTTTTTTTAGTTATGTTTGGAAAGGAATATACAGTTAAATGTCACGCTCAAAACCTCCAAAGAATTGGAGAAATTGAAAATTCTGATAACGAGTTGTGAGAAGCAACATGGACAGCTACACCATACCGGCCAAAGAGATGTAAAGGCAATAACTATCCCAAAGAAATTCGAAACTAATAGTAAAGAAAGGAAAACAAAAACCAGAAAGAAACGAGAAAACACTAGAAATCCAAGTAATAAAACCATCTTAAACAGATTATCAGCTATAATCAAACTGACTGGAACTATTGGGTGCATGTTATACTTATTAATTCTCTGGTAAGTTATATTAGCGCTAAAATGGCTAATTGTGTGTAATGTATTCTAGTTGCTTGTTCGTCAAGCTTTGATAAATGATAAATTACTGCTGAGACCTACAGTGCAGACTTGCGCAGAGCGCGAGCGTGGGAGCTTGCGTAGAACACGCGAGTAAAGAAGAGAGGGCGCATTATTGCCAGTTAAGGCAGCCGTGTGGTTCTTAAAAATTAAGCGCGGACGAATCGTTTTGCAGTACTCGAGTTTATAGCAGCAAAAGTATCTGCATTAAACTCTCTGGGTTCCGCTACACCTCTCGGCTGCGCTAAGCCCCGCCCCTTTTCGAACGCATCGCGAGCAGTAGTTCATCATATTACCTGTGATTACCAGGTAATTATGCAATTATTTTAGTTAAAGGACTAGAAAATTGTCTCGCTTAAGGTTCTGTTGTGTTACGTTACTATATTAGATTAGCGGATAATGCTCGAGTTATGGATATTAAATCTGCTTTGCTGACTTTCCACTTCAAAATCTGTGCATTTGCGCAATTGGAGGCCAATATCCACCAAATGTGGCGGTGCATTCTGTTAGGCTAGCAGGAAAGGAATTTACGCTTTTGGGAACACAAACGCGCTTTAAATAAATTAGAGCACTATGATTTAGAGCATTACGCTAATTGGTGTGGGAATCAGCCTTTACATTACGGCAACGAATCGCGGAACCATGCCGTCTAATGTGGGAATTAGCCTTAACGTGTCTGTAATTTTCGAAAATAGTTTCTCCGAACTTTTTGAACTGCTTCTTAGCTACACTCCGCTCCTTCAGTTTGGAAATTCCAGTTCGAACAGTGAAGTCAAAGTATACAAACATCTAATTTTTTATATTCTTTCTAAGCTGGCGAGCGAGACGACCAAGAACAATAACAGGCAATTGAACTCTACAGCACGCAATAATGGCAGAAAGTTAGAAAGAAAAACTATTTTAATTGGATACTTCTATGTTGTAGTCTAGTTTTGCTGTAAATTACTTTATATGACGTCGCTATTTGCGCAAGTAAAATTATAACAAAAGATCTCGTGGCTAATCGAATGCAGATACGTATCAGGAACTAGTCACACCGTATTTAGCATATAATAGAACTATAATCGATATAGTCTGTCTATTAAACAAAACATAGGAAAATAACCCGGATGCAAACAAACAAATAAGCAATAAAAATATAAAAATAGGTAAGTTACGTAAAACAACATAAAAAGTTAATAGAATGGCTGAGGAGTAACAAGTCATTAAAAATAATATTATTTATGGTAAATAATTGGTTAAAAAAGAAGATGAAGGAGGATTAATATGCTCAAAACAATATTATTACACATATACAAACAAATATATTACATAATAATTAAAAAACAAAGCAAGGTGAGTAATCTAAAAACTAAAATAAAAGGTTTCAACCAAAACAACATGCAATTTATTACTCTAACGATACAAAAAACGAAAATGTAAATATTGTACAGGAAATAAACAACTGGGACTCAATGTCCTTCAGATCCATTTCCTCCATTAGTAGATATATTTGTTTTGAAATTTATTTTTAAAGAAAAACAAAGTAATAAATAATATAATGCAAGTGGAGCGAGAAGGAAGATATTAGAGAAACAAACTAAACCGCAATGCCCCTTAAAGGACACAAAGATAAAATAGAGGAATAAAAAGAATTTTGCTGCGGCTTTAATTTGCCTTTTTATTTTCTGTTCTTCCGTTTGTACGTTTTATTACGTTACCAGTTATAAAACTTTTTTGGTAATTTTGGGCGGCTTATTTGTGATTATTTATGTTTTACATAAAGTGTCTCAAAAATGTACTCGCTTCGCTTCTTAAATGCTTTTTTATACTCACTCGACCCTAATAATGGCAGAAGTATGGCTTGGTCTCTAAGAAATTTTGAAGAAGAAGACGGTCATCTATAAGCTTCCCAAAGAAGAATAATTGTAGGAATCCTTGCTTTGATCTCACAAAAATCTGTACAACAAATCGTTCGTGAGGCAGGAATCCAAAATCGAACACCCGATGAATTTTTAAGAGAATCCATTGGATGTGTTACATTCCAAACATTAATCTATGCTTTAAATGAAATGGCTCAATCGACACAATTGCACCTACCGGGCTCCTCAAAATCCAAATCCGCATCTTCCTACGGAGTACCATATGAACTTACTAGGTGTGAGATACCAAATTTGGGTATCTTAGAGCTATTTTTCGGTGACTAAACTGTTGTTGGTGATTTTTACTTAAATATGGTACAGAAATTCACGAATTTACTGACTTGGTGACGAAGAGAGTTACTTTCAACAAGATGGAGCACTTCATTACCATCAATGCGATTTTTTCAAACAAATTGGTTGAGCGAAGAGTCGTGTTGCATTCCGTGTTCGTCCTCATTCCAATAGACTTCTTTTTAAAGAGATGCCTCAAAGATAAGGTTAATGAGCAAAATCAGCAACAATATATGAACTGAAAGGAGAAATTAAAATCGATGTTGGGCCGTTCCAAATGAAATACTTCGTAAAAGATGGTAAACAGTTTTCTTTGAGATTTTTCAATTTAAACCATTAAAATATAATAGCGCCGATATACCCGGGATCAGATGTCTGGCGGGTGGCCTACCATAATAAAAAATAATTGAGTGCCTGCGTTCACTCGAACAAGTGGTAATATTAGCGGTCTTCTAAGGTGTGGTGCTTGCCACATCGCCCCGCATCAGAGATGGTGCGCGACGAACGGGCAGTAAGGGTAAATATACAGAGACTGGAGCTCTCAGTTCGCAAGTCGTGCTGCCAAACGGAACGTTATAACCTCACTATCACTAAAATATTGTAGATAAACACTCCATCTATTATCATTTGAAGATCTGTTGATCGAATCTCAACTTTTCGCTATGACTCATGTCTTTTTCTTTTTGCCTTCCTATTTGATTATTTTTTAAAGATTTCATTTTAACTTTCCAGTAGTTCATTGTTTCTCTGATCTGATATTTTTATAAATATAAATTGAGGTTTCGTATGAAAACAAGCGGCTTCACTAACTTCTTACTTTTCCAAGCATTGGCTATGGAAGCTAATACTATTTGAGGTTGTTCAGTGCAAGTTTTTTTCTATTGGTACTACACTATTTAGTTGCTGTGATACAAGAGCAGAAAGTTTCTTTAAGTTTCATCTCGTTACTGCTTAATGTTCTTTATTTTTTGGTCGCAAGAGTTGAAGCAGATAGGTCTATCGGTTCGATTTAATGCACATAAAAAATTTAGTCGTATGCTCTTCCTGAGCTTCGAAATAAGATAAATCAGACTAAAGATTTTTGATGAATTATCGGTTTTAAATGTGTTCAATGTTTAAGGAAGAATTTTGTGACACTTTTCGAAATCACAGTAAAATTCATCAAAGTAGAAGGAAGAAAAAACTCGTTTAGAAAGTCAAAACCGCGGCTAGACTTTAGTTTTCTACGTCAGCCATTTGTAAATTGGGAGATTTGTATCAACAAGAGTTTTTATGTTATTGCAGAGTTGGTAATGAGGAGGAAAGATAATTTATTTGGAGAGGTTGGTGCTTGGTGGTAGAACACAGTAATAACTTCAAGGAGGGTATAGATAACACGTTAGTCACTCACTAAACCTCGAAGGTCTTGACTAAGCAGTTAATTTAGTTTTATTTTCATATCATTGTTGCTTTAGAAAAAAAAATCCGGCGGACTTAAAGGAGCTGCCTAATCTTATTTTTTTAGTATAAAACTGCTGATGATCTTTTTGACTCGTCGCTTTGTGGGCTACTGCTCGCATCTCTTTGATGAAGGTATTTTTGGCGTCCTACGCTGCCAATTTTTTATCCGCCTCCTCTCAAATTTTTGCAAGGTGGGACATATATATTTTTAACTGGATCGGCTTTTTCCTGGACTCTCTTTTTCCCCTGGATCTGGAAACAATTTAACTTGCAATCGAAGCTCCTCTAGGCAGAAGCAAACCAAATGACCTTGGCAGACGCGCTTTATGCGTTCGGCGTCGGGCAGCCCGGCCATTCAGCAAGGAGCGAGAGCGGGCCCGACGTGCGTGTACGAACGCACGGACCTCCTCGTGTAAATTAAGCGCTCAGAGCGCGGCACGCCACATTTTATATCACCGTTTTTGTTTATTTCCCGTTCAAATGTATAGGCTGTCTTTGTTTACTACGCACGGATCTCATCGTGTAACTCAAGGGCCTAGAACCACGCCACATTTCTTTGTTTACTTTCTGTTAAAATGTATAGATAGAAGATGTTAATAGTTTACACAATAACGTCAGCTATTCGGAAAACCGATCACTTGGATCAACTATATTAATAGTTTAGTTTTGTCTTGAAGAAGAAAACATCTATTAGACGTCTTCTTCTGACCTGATTGAGTCTTAGAGCTAAGTTCGTTTTAATTAAACAGATATTGTGTATTTAGTGCCTTTAAAAAATGGCTTCCTGCTTATGGAATGTGCCTGTGCGCAATATCTTGTTAATTATAAACCAAGAAGCGGTGGTTACAAATTTTAAAGTTTTAGTTTGAGGACATTTGAGTTTTCGAACAAACACACAGCTTCACATGATGCCAAGAACGAATTGTATGTTAAGGCCAAATTCTTATAAAATAAATTCTAGTGAGTTGATGTGCACTTTATTTTTTTATATAATTTCAAATAGCGGTTTACAAACTAGATCCTGGTAACGGTTTATCCGGATAACTGACATTCGAATAAACGAGGCTTGGTTATAATAGGACAGTAATACAGTCGTATATTTTATTCAATGCAAACGTTTAAAGATTTTATTTGTTTAATTTTACCAAGCATTTTGTAATGGATTGTTTGAGAAATTAAGAAATTTAATTTTATTGTTAGAACTTGTTAAAGTTGTTTGAAAGAGAACTATATTTTTTTCTTTGTCCAACATCCGCGTTGGTTTCTAATTGGAGGTAATATCTCTTTATTTTTCTATATAATCAATTGGAAGGTAACGTAATTCTTAAATTGACCTAAATTGTTATCAAATAAATTCTTTGAGATTTGTCATATTTTTAATTCTTAATTTTCTAAATCAGTATACATATATAAGGTTTGGGAATTTCCCATTGTGCGTTTACGTCGGTAGTACTGTGCAAACAACCTTGGTATGTGTGTTTGATGTTTTGCTGAGCGTCATTGATTGTTGTTGTGGGTTTTTGAGCACCATTGCAAGAACGTGGGAGCTTCCATTCAATTTTTTGTTAAGCTGTATGGTTTTCTAATTCTGTAGTATTAGTGATGGTAGTAGTGATATGCTACCAGTATAAGTAAAAAGTTCTACTTGTTCGAACTTGTTAGACCAAGTGTTCGCGCAAATCTCCAATTACTTTTATTTGAATTTTAAATTGGAGCCGGTCGTCTTTTGGTTCCCTCCTGTACATTTTGGATTTGAGATATCGGCAAATTTACACGATCACGCGGAGCTTTAATATATAGGCCGCGGTTTGGCCAGCGGGCCGCGTTCCCGTTCGCCTTTTGCTTTTGCCTTTCGCCTGTTCTCCGCTACCTGGCCCTTACCTGGCTCTTTTCGTTCGCTTCGTTTTTGAATTTAGTTTGTGGCAGATTAGAAAGCGGGCGACCGATTTTAAATTTTACGTAAGCCGAGAGCATTTTCACCGAGAATTCGCCGGTGCGTTGATTGGCGGCAGAAGTTTCCATTTCTGCGAGGCCGTTTTGTTGAAAGCCAATTTTGTGGCGAAATTCGATATTTTGCAGACCAGATTAACCTCTTTCCGGAGATCCTTTTGTTTTCCGATTGCATTTCGGGGTTGAAATTTTTGCCGGTAAAACTCGGTCCATTTTTTTCTTTGCTCTGACTTAGCAAAGAGCGAAGAAGGAACTTTTGCACCAGGAAAGACGCTACCGATCGGCTCCGCTGTGAAGATTGGGGTATCTTGTCGTATCTTGTCACCCTTACCCTTATACCCTTTTCTTGGAGCCCCCAGGACCAACAGCAGAGGAAACCGATTTCTGCGGGAAAGCGCCGTTTTCACAAATTAGTGTTTTTAGCTTTAGCTTTTGTTTGAAGTTTCTTTATTTAAATTTAAAATTACTATACAACCCACTTTTCGGTCGCAACACCAAGTACGAGGATAATACCACAAACAAAATGACAGTGCACAATAGATTAAACCTTTTTTACGGAGGAAAAGAAAGCCCCACAAATGATGCAATGATTAAAATCATTGGTTTGCAGACCAAGTAAATATCGACATAAAAATATTCTGTAGCCCCCCCATGACTCTTTTCTTTACCCAAAGATATAGAATATTTGAAAGAAAAACACGACATTGAGGACATCGAGAGTAATACGATGACAAATCTGATAGATGTTGTAGAAAATGGTTTTAAAATTGTTTTAAAGGGTAGACTAGGTGTTGAAGTCGGTGTATAGCTTTCCAAGGGGAGTAGGTAGCACTTTTTCTAGGATCCTGTACTTACATTTAAATCTGCGAATTAAAATTTTCTTATGAGATAGTAAACCAAATAAAGTTTCTATGCTCTTATAGGTATTAGTTGTTGCTTTTAAAATTTACAATTGCTTTTATTGGAACATTGTTGAGGTGTTGTGGTTTCCTTAATTTTGTTTGAATTAAAAATTACTATTGTAGATGTGCAATCGGATAACTCATGTAAATCCCCTTACAATGGTCATTAACTTTTTTTGTGAGTTTGACGAAGGAGAAATGGTAGAAAGTGACAGCCTAATTAAAAAAAAAATATTATGCGCTAGTTTTGCTATATAACATTTATTCACTTATACTTTTAATTATATTTATGAGGGCAAATAAAATGTAAATCGGATTTTTTTCGCATTGTAAAATAAGCTGACAAAAAGGGTGACTTTTGAGAGTTTCTGGACAAACAGTTGAAATGAAGATCACTGATGTCGCCCGAAGACCAGCGTGAGTGAGGAGAACATTTGAATTGTTCACCAGCTTCTCGATGACGACCGCCTATTGATTATTTCTGGAATTGATGCTGTTAACATTTGGGCAAAACAAAACCCGTATATCATTGAAAAAGAATACTTTCTCTATAATCTAGATTTGCAATTATTATTTGTTGGTACCATTACAAGAAGTACTTGGAGGACAAAGATTTGAGGCTGATGTTGGTTGTTGTCATAACCACGATAGTAGAATCAGATAAACTACTTATCGGTTTATTTTTTGTATTTTTATGATTCTTCGGTAAATTAAAAAATATATATATATATATATATATATATATATATATATATATATATATATATATATATTTAATTCACTTTCGTAGACAATTAGCGACTGTATAATTAAGATAGTTTGATTCGCTTTGAATAGACTCGGATTTAATCTTAGTTTCTAGATGTTTAGCGGGTGGTTCACTCTGTTAGTAAATACCTGCACATGAGAGCCTTGACCTTCCATTCGCAGGCAGTATTTGCTTGTGGTGCAAAGCTTCATCATTATTATATTTAGACGACTTCAATAAAATTACTATGACTTCATTCTGTGCCTGTTGAACCTTCTGTTTCATTTAGTTCTTTCTTTTAAAAGTCTAATAAATTTTTATTTGAACTCTGCCACAGCATTCCTTTAATTTTTTCTTGTGGAAAAATGTTTATTGGGCTTGTATGACCTACATTTATAGAGTAAAGCAAAAATCAAGATTCTATTGCGAATTTTGCACGTTACTCGAGTTTCCTGTAGCCCTGCTAGCTGCAGCGCAGTTTGCTAAGTGTATTAACAGCAAATGAGAAGTCCTCGGAATTGGACGTAGGAACGCAGTCGTCATGTCGACTTGGCGTTCCAGCCCTATTAATATTCCAGCGCTGCAAGGCTGCAATTTGAGCAATTGCAGTAATAGGCCACCGGAAGCGGCCTTACAAAAACAAATTGCCGTCCAGGCGTTACATCGCGCATGGCGCCACTCGAATTAAAGAGGTGACTGATTTTTTGCCGGGAATCGCTTCGGCTGATTATTAGGCGATGCTCGGAAGCGTCAATTAGTAATTAATAGCGACGTGTGGCTCTGCAGCGCAGACGTCAAGGCGGCCTCGCCTGCAGGGTGGTGTCGGACTTGCCATCAGCAGGAAAATATGGAAGATACAGGGGGCGGGCAAAGTTTTCTCTGTTTGAGTTTTTTAATTCTTAATCACTATTCTTCAATATAATATATAGTTACTATGTTTAAATTAATTTATTTAGTTTACCCTTGTACAATAAGTAGTGCTAGTATGGCCCAGAGTTGAGACGTTTGCTTGCAATGTTGACGGACCTGGGTTCGATCTTGGGCTCAGATGTCTGTCGGGTGGCCTACTCAGTCACTAGAAATAATTAAATACCAAGGCGGTCATTTAAGGGGCGGTGTTTGCTACATTGCTCTGTATCATGGAGAGAATTTATGAGAGCCGCAACCTTTCAGTTTGCACCTCATGTTACGACGCGGGGCCCTTAGAGCTTCACCATTATTATATTGTTAAAATATTAAAAATAGTCCCACTTACTTCCATGTGAATTGCACAAAATACAGAAAAATCTATGGTTAGCACAAGTTCCTATATTTTTCACCTGACTACCTTACTGATTAATCTACTGAAATTTGACTTATAGTGGTGATGAAGGGAATGGTTACTTTTAACTTCGTATTAGTTTTCCCAATGTTTTTTGCATTCTTCTCTAAGGACTTGATGTCTAATTTCACACGTAATCTTTTAGACCCGATTCTTCAGTTTGTGCAGGTTTATTTACGAAATTATTTTCTTTGGTAACAAGTAAGAGGGGTTTGGTTATTAACTCTTATGTTTGCCAGGTGGATTGGAAACTAGATGTAGTTTTCACTTTCTGCAACTTCTTCCACCACCAAATAAATGCAAAGGCTTTCACGGCTAATGTTTTGATGCATCGTTTTGTTGGTTTCCAGGCTGCTACGCCGTGGTCAGAGTGTAGAAACTCTTAACGTTTCATCCACAATTGCGGCGCACGTCATCAAAAAATTAAGTTATTGTGATATTTTTGGCATTCAAGGTATCTGAGTCTAAGCGTCTAACTTTTCTTTTCTGGAAAACCTTAATGTTGGAAATTGGTGTGCCATTTCAGGCGCTTATCAGCCCGCGTTCTGGGTGGCCGCCACAATATTACTACGTTCTGGAAGAACTCTGCAAGGTGGTGCTTTGACTGAGCTATAATGGTCTGCTGTGAACGCCGTGGAGATGGCTGAGATCGTGGGTCTGCAGGTTATCTCTAAAAGCTGGCTGGATAGAAACCCTGACACTTGCATTTGCATTCCCCGGATTGGTGGTTCTCGTCGCACTTCAAACGAGTGCAATAGCAATGCTGTGCAACTGGCAACAGTAACATTGGCTCACCATTTTGTTTTTGTTCGGGTGTTCTACTCTAACAACCACATCAAAGATAAAACAAAATTAACGTATATAAACTTCACTCTGCGTATAGAACGATGTTCTTCAATAAGCATAAAGCAAGTTGTCATACCCTAAAGGAAGTCGTTATGTATTTAGGGTTATACTAGATAGTAAACTAAACTGAAAACAATATATATATTTAAAAAAAGAAAATAGTTAAATATTCAAATAAGAGAGCACAATTAGCTTCTAGGATGTAAATTCAACTTATCAACGGAAAGTAAATTGATCATTGACAAAGCAGTAATCAGATCAATCCAGCTTTACGAGATAGAACTTTGGGGCTGCACTAGTATAGTTAGTTAAGTAAGAGCGTGTTCGGTATAATCAGTTGGCAAAAGGTATCGCCCTAATTCTTTGGTGAGTCAATAGAGAAAACCTTTG
The DNA here is from genome assembly GCA_036346155.1 of Sinelater perroti. Taxonomy (NCBI): domain Eukaryota; kingdom Metazoa; phylum Arthropoda; class Insecta; order Coleoptera; family Elateridae; genus Sinelater; species Sinelater perroti. The sequence goes on from JARFIY010000324.1 coordinate 4,835,472, forward strand.
TCCTTGATGCTTTGCCACAAAAGATGCAGTTGCCATTGAATTCTGCTAGAGAAACGCGTAAAGCACCATGAGTGCCGCGTACGCGTTGCGCTACGAGTACCAACCCAAAAGGTCCAAAAAGGTCTGATGCAACGGCTGCTAAGTACATGAACAAGTCGAAAACATTCGTCAGCAAGTGGGTGCAGCGATATAAGGAGACAAAAACGGTGGATGACTTACCGGAACATGCCATGATAGGCAAAATGTCCCATAAAGCCAAAAAACAGATCGCAAACTTGATTTTGCAAAACCCGAGCTTAACATTGCGCCAAAAGCAGCAAAATTTAAACAGAAAGGTGCAGGTATGTCGTACGTAGCTATCCGAACTCATCTCCTTGCGCCAGATATCAAATGCTGTAGTTCGGTGAAGAAACCTTTTAGGTGGCGAAGCGACTCGTTTGTGTAAAGGACAATATCGACCAAGATTGGAGCAATGCAATTTTTACAGACGAAGCTATTTTTTGGAGATATGCCTGGTCAACCTCAACTAACAGGTTGGTGCAGTAGACCGTTAAATAATCAGTTAATGTGCATATTTGGAGCTGCTTCTCAAAACTGGGTTTCGGAACGTTGCATCTGTTTACGTAAATATTCTCGAGATTTATAAGAAATATTTGTTACCGACTGCCGAACGTTGGTTCATTAAAAAAAACAAGGACTGGATCCTGCAGGAACACAACGACTCCAAACACCGCCGAAAGCTTTGATTCGAGTGGAAAGAGCAGTCTGGCATTGTTACACGACTGGCCGTCGCAGTCGCCCGATGCAAATCCGATTGAGAATGTGTGGGCATACATCAAGCACAAGCTTCACTTTGTCGTACTTTGAAGTCCAAAGCATGTCCTCAAAGATGGCAGACGATTATCGACATTATTGATGCAATAGCGTCTATGTTCTGATGGAGTGCAACCTACCCATGTATTTGAAAATGTTTTAAATAATTGTTTCTCCATATTGACCCGAATGCGCTCTTACTTAACTGACTGTAAGCCCCATACAGCCATTATCCAACAAATTCAATCTAAAATCCTTAGAACTGTTGCAGAAGCATCATGGTATGTCTATTCACACGAATTTCAAGTCATCCAAGAACGCAACATTAAGCACCTTATCAAATTTAAAAATCATCCTAATCCACTAGTGCCCCCATTACCGTCATCAACGAAGATTAAAAAGACAACGGTCTTTTGACCCGCAAGTCTGAGGTGACATCTTTGGATATTTTACCTCTTCATGCCATTACTTGTACAAGTTATTAAATTAATTTATAGATTGCTAATAAAGTTGAAGAGGGTAAATTTACCAATTTTTTACCAAATTACACAGGTATGCGCAACAAAAAAATTAATTGACCTAGAGTTTAAAAATGTGGAGATGTACCTCTTAGAGTATTTTTAGCCGCGTTAGTTACATGCAGGCGTTTAAAAGAAGGCAAACCAAAATTCCTCGTTAGCAGGTTGTGCAGCTTCAACCCTCCTTAATGGCGGAACCCGCCGGCCAGACTACACCGCGTCGCTGGCGGATATCCGGATGTTCCCGCCGTGTTCATAATTACCCCGACGTTTTTTCACGATTCTACAGAAATTAAGCTCGTCGAACAGTTCAGCCTTCTGGTTTGTGCACGGTGCGTGACACCCCGCTCGCTGCGTTTTATTTAGACGGCTTGCTGCGTGGAGCGAAGAGGTTATTTTAAAACGCTTATTATAGGCGGACTGATATAAAGTTGAGGAGCCCACCTTCTGGAACGGGGAAAAGGAACGCAACGCGATTAAGCTATCTGATGCGGCTCCGAAATAGATTCTGCCGCAGTTAACGGGAAAAACTGTTGTAAATGCTCCAGGAGGAGGTCGCTATCTCCAGCTCAAAGCAAACATCGTTTGGAATCAGATACCGGGTTGACCGATTGAAAAGTCAGACAGATGATAATATTTAAAAGTTCATGTTTTATATTCATCCTTATCAATTTTTGCCATTGTGAATATTATATAAATAAACAAATTATATTAAACTCTTCTTCTTCTGTATCCTTATACCCTTTGGGTGTCGGATATTTAATCTCTTAACTACTCTCTACCCATTTTTCCCATTCTTTTCGGTCCAGTGCTAATTCTTTCATCTCTTCCTTCGTCTTTCCTCTTCTTCTGTCCACTTCCTCTATATTCTGTAACCAGTTTTTCCTAGGTCTTCCCTTTCTTCTCTTCCCAGGCAGGTAGTGCTTCCATAGTTTTCTTCACTAGTCTACTGTGGTCCATCTTCAATATGTGGCCATACCAGTATAGTTGTTTCTTTTCTACCTTCTTTGTAACCGGTTGTTGATCTATCATATGTCTTATATGTTCGTTTCTATCTCTGCCAAACTTGGTCTTTCCAGTTATTTTTCTAAAGTATTTCAATTATTTTACTTTCATGTTTTTCTTGCATAACCCATGTTTCACATGCATATGTCATTGTAGGTAAGACTATCGTGTTATAGACCCGTAGGTTTGTTTTTCTATTTATTTCCCGTTTTCCGAAGATGGTTTTATTTAATGCGTAGTAGATCTTTCTGCTTGTATTAATTCTTTTGGTTATCTCTAGGTATATTTTACTGTCGTCTGATATACTGCCTAAGTAATCATATGCCGTTACTTTTTCTACTCTTTTTTCTTTAATTTCTATTCTTCTTTCCTCTTCTCGTTAATTATCACCATTTTACATTTATCCGTGTTAACCTCCATACCCAGTTTATCTATCTCTTCAGACAATATTTTCGTTAGTTCTCCCATTTTTCTGTAGGTGTCTGATATTAGGTTTATGTCATCCGCGTACATGAGGCAATCGACTCTTACTGGTGCTAATCTGTTATATCCTATCATCATTTGTTGTTGTGTGGATTTCACTGGGGTGTTTCTTAATAACCTGTCCATCACGACTATGAACAGCAGGGGACTGAGGCTGTCTCCTTGTTTTATTCCTAGTTCCATTTTAAATCTTGTTGATTCCTCTCCATTTATCTTGATCACTCCCTTTACGTCATTATATATACTCTTTATTACTCGTATCAATTTTGCTTGAACTTCTAACTGCTCGAGGTATCTCCATATTATCTTTCTATGTATTGTATCAAAAGCTGCTTTTATGTCTATGAAAATTACAAACAATTCTTCTCCTTTTTCTTCTTTTTTTTCTATAAAATTTCTTAGTATGTAGATATTGTCATTAGTCTGTCTTCCCGTCCTGTAAGCCGCTTGTTCATATGCTAGTTTGCCATCACTTATTTTCTTTAATCTTCTTTTTATTACTTTTGTATATCATTTAAAATAGGTGGAGGATAAGCAGATGGCCTTGTAATTCTCACAGAGTGTGAAGTCGGCCTTCTTGTGTATCGGGTTTATAGTATTTTCTTGCCCATTCTCTGGGATTTCTTCAGTCTGCCATGCCTCATTGATTATTTTTAGAATCCATTCCTTTCCTTTGTCCCCCAAATACTTTATCATCTTTGGTTCAATGCCATCCTGCCCGCACGCCTTTTCTGTTCTGACGTTTTTTATTGCTTCTTCCAGTTATTCTATTTCTATTTCCTTTAGCGATTCTCCCCTTCTTATTCTGTTCTTTCATTGCTATCTGATTTGTTCTGTCTTTTTGCTTCATTCACACTATTCTTATCTTCAAATTTGTTTGTGTAGTAGTCTGCCCAGATTTCTAATATGTCATATACCTCAGATTTAAATTCGTTATCGTTATTTCTTATGTCCCTTATCTTTTTCTTTTTGTTTCCTTTCAGCATTTTTATTACATTCCAAAATTTTCTATTGTTTGTATTGTATGTTTGATTTAGTTCCCTGCCAAACTCCTCCCAAGTTTTTCTTACAACTTCTTTCGCTATGTTCCTTTTGTTTATATATTCTTCTTTGTCCTGTTGGTTTCGGGTTCCGTTCTACTTGTTCTTCTTTTTCTATTTCTGTTGGTTTTGCATTTTATTTTCTTGTATTTCTAACTTCTCCTCTAGCTGTTGTAGTGTGTATATTTCTCCATTCACTATCAGCTTGTTATAAGTAAGTTTTGCATTGTATCCTTGTCTCGTGCCGCTATCATATTTTATCAATGTTTTTCTCTCTTCCAATATATGCTTTGGGTAGTCTTCGTTAATCCAGATCTTATTTCTTTTTAAGTTTTCTGCCTACTTCAGGACCTTCTGTTTCTTGTTCCATATTGCTAATTCTATTAATATTGGTCTGTTATTTTGCTGTCCCTCTTCTATCCTTCCTAACATTTTAATTTCCAGAGTTTCCGTTTTAATGTCTACGTTGATCCCTATATCTCTTAAAATGATTATTATTTTCTCTTTTAGTTCAAGTTCTGGTTTATTATTTTTATTTTCAACTCCTTGTATTATAATTTTTTTCAAACTTATCTCCCTTACCAATATATCGATACGCATGCTTTGTATATCTAGTTGTGTCTTTAGTTTTCCATTTTCTTTCTTTAAACCCTCATTTTCTAATTTTGTTTGATGCAAGTCTACTTATTGCGCCCAGTTTAGTGTGTTGTTGTACCTAAATCTTTTATTTTGTCTAATTTGGTATTAATTTCTTCTAGAATCTTCTTCATTATAATGCCGGTATTTAAACAAATTCGCCTTCTCTCTGTTCAGTATTTTACACTTCTTCAGTCTTTAACTATAACTTACCTTCAAGCAGCTCTTAAAATTAAAATGTATGTGTGTCTTGTTAAATAATCAGCTGGTGCTAAGGGGTGGCTATAGTTCATCCCCTCGGAGAGACTTCCCCCTACCTGCTAGGTATTCAGAATTATCGGGCACTTTTCCACGATAAATTGTGAATTATTACTCAAGCCGTAATTTACACCTTTTCTATATTAGGATTGAGTAGACATAACTTACATGTATGGTTTCACATATTTACTAGAAAACTCTCGCAGATAGCAATAAGGCTAAACGATTTCAGTGGGCGCAAAAGTATCGTTCCTGGATAATTCAACAGCAGCAAAACGTATTATGGACCGACAATTCCAAATTTGAAATTTTCAGTCAGAAACGTAAATCTTCTAGATTGTTAGGACTGTCAAGCATGGAGGTAGGTCTGTTTTAGTATGTGGTGTTTTTTTGGCTGGCGTGGGAGGCTTATGAGGAAAGAATGTTATAAAAAGATATTAACGGAAAACGCCGTACTATCTGGGTTACGATTAATCGGGAAGTAATTCCTGATTATGCGAGACAACGATCCTAGATATACTTCAAAGCTTTGCAAGGAAATGATGATCACAGAGATCAGATCTCAACCTCATACAGTTGTTGTAGGATGAGTTGGACAGAACAGTAAGAAAGGAGCGTCCCACGTCCAAAAATCATCTTTGGAATCTTCTTTGAGGTGTTTGAAGAGATTTATCGTTCGACAAACTAAAAAAAAATCTAAGAAATGAGTGAAATCGTAAAAATGTTAAAATAAAATACAACCATAAAATTAGTATGGTGCTTAAAGTATTCAAAGTTCTACTCTACTAAATGAACCCAACATATAGGTCCTTCGAGCCGCATTCGGAGTAATATGAGTTGTGCTGTTCGGTTTTGCGCTCCCAGTAAATTTAATGAAATCCAGCGAGGTCTGTGAGTGATGTTGAGCAGAATGGAAGCCGCGGCGAATCCGACAACCGCTAGCTTTGGTGAACGAGGGCAGTCCTCGGCGGCACCGGCGGGCAGCCGACACCTGCCGGGTGCGGCGGCCGGCATCGCATGCGGCGGCCGAAACAGCCGCCCATTATAATTCCTTCCAATTAAGCAGCGGCCGCCAGTCGATATGGATTTATAGTCCGATTGTCCCTAATAACCAATAAATAATAACTCGGCCGCTGTCTGCACGTCCCCGCCGCAAGAAGTCGATGAAAAGTAAAAGTTAACTGTACCTGCATAGTGCGCCCGCCGCTCTTCCCGGCGGCGCAGGAATGCGCGCGCTTTTTGCCGCCGATGATTGATAAGGCTCCGTTTTGCGTGCGAGCGGGTTTTTCGACTTTCGGTTTCGTGTTTCGGTTCGATATTATTACTGTAATTATATTTCGCGCGGTACGTAAAGTGCACATTACGCGGGAGCGGGGCTCGCGCAAAAAGCTGCCCACTTAAATGGAGGCTGCGCGTCCGCGCGCGGAGCTCCGGATATGCTAACCGATCCTGCAGGTTCCTCGCTTTACAATTCAGGCTCATTTTGAGCCACCAGTATGAACTAGAACAATTACGAACCAACAGAACACTCAAATGAGCTTCCCTTAGCACTGGTCGATAGTCTAAAACTATAACTGATCCAGATTAAGATATTCCGGTGTCTATGCTTAACATGAAGAGTAATGGATAGAGTAATTACTGTACATTTCGTTTCATTAAATAGTAAATTTGACTGGTATTGGACACATATCGAAGTGGTCCTTCGAGCCGGATTTCAACAAGTGCTGATTTTTGTTATATAATGAGATTCAGTAGCAATTCTTATAAACAGTACCAAATTTAAAATGTATTTGTTTTAAAAGAAAGCCAGTCCTGTAGTGACATTGAAAAGTTGTGTTAAAATCGCCCTGTTATTAAACCGAAAAATCGGAGGGTATCGAAAGTATTTTTGCAATTATAATCTAAGCTATTTATTAGTAAAGTATATTTAAGGGAATGTAAAGTACAAGTTAGTGTAGCTAATAAGACTGATAAGTGCAGAAAGTGACGAAGTAAGCAAAGGGCAGGTCTGTATTAAGGTGGAAATTGCTTGTGCCCCGAGATTTGTTTCAAATTTGGTGCAGTTACAAGCGAATGCTCAAAAACGGAGGCTTCGTAGATGATGGCAAGTAACAAACCACCTAACTGACAAAACGCTGCTTGAATCAAGCAACAACTAAACTCAACTGCTGTCCGATATCAAAAATCAATTCATATAGAACTACCTTAAGTTATTATCACCAACCGAAGCTATTGAGTATTCGTTCTGGAAAGCAACCAAAGGTTTAAAGAAGTCACAACAACACAAGACACCTCTTCGTACTGGTAACGGCATTTGGGCCAGAACAGACCAAGAAAAAGCCCTAACTTTTGAAAATCATTTAGCTAATGTATTTCAACCTTATCCTTCCAAACTCACAAATGAAACAGAGACTGAAATTCAGCAATCTCAAGAAGTCCCTTTCCATGCCTATAAAACAATTTACTCTAATTGAGATCAAAAGTAAAATTCTTAGCAACTTGAATCCACAAAAAGTACCATGATATGATTTAATCAAAGGAAATGGGGTAAATAGAGAGTGGCGATGGGGGCGGTTTGCCATGGGCGTCGGAATATTGCCGCCACTCAGAGGTGGCAGATGCCGTCTGTCCCGAGTTGGAGTTACCGGAAATATAAATTCTTCGAATTGAGCAATTAGTTCAGAATGTCGAATTCCCAGCAAATTGTTTATAAGGAATTTTCACTTTTTCCGACCATACATTTTTCAATGGCTACGAAAATACCGTGGATAAGTTACGTGACACCCCTTCTTAATTTTGGAAACACTTCATTGGTGAATTTTCAACTTATGACCGCCTTCACACCCATATAAAATGTGCCACGGGCATCAGCAGACAGTAGGTACCTGCAGTGCATCCTGTAAAAATCTTTATCCGATCCGTTAGTTTGGAGGTGTTTGCAAATAAAGATTTTTAAGGAAAGCGGTGCCTCTTATCCAAAGAGGATGAGAAGGGGAAGAGTAAAGAAGGGTCATTGATAAAATATTTTGGGGCCACTGAAGATGAACCTGTGCGTCGTGAGAGCATAAGTTCCATCGTAGCAGAAAACCAAGAAACGTGTAGTCGTCTCGAGACCGCGGTCGAATCGTCAAGTCCTGTTGACGAAGCTGAACTAGTGACGGAATCAGAATCAGTTTCTGAAACTGAGAATTTGGAATCTGTTGCCAGTCCTGATCTGTGAGTGGACAATCATCAAACTTGTGGACTTAAAAGATATTGAACAGTGGCCTACGAACATCTCAGATCACCCCCGTATGTTCTTCATACGTCAAGGTTCCGCTGTGGTTCAACATATAAACTGTGACTTTGTTGAAGTTCCTAGGCCTAGTGTTTCTACGAAAGGTCCCACCAGAAAACTCATTCGAGATTGGGTTTTCCGGAAGTTACCAAACGGCGAGAAGATGCTACGTTGCTGGGTAGTGTATTCTCCTTCTAAATATTCGTTATTTCGTTTTTGTTGTAGATTCCTTGGAACTATTACTAGTCTTGCATCAGGATTTATTTCCAAAAATAGATTTAGCAAACGGTGGAAACTTAAACATAAGTTGAAAGAACCTGAATCGAGCTCTGCTCATGTTGGGTATTTTACGCAATGGAAAAGCTTGGAGATTAGAATTCTACGAGGAAGAACCATTGATGAGGCAGCACAAGAACCCATCCGAAGTGAGGAGCAGAAGTGGAGAGATCTGCTGTACCGAATTTTGGATGTCATCAAGTTCTTAGCCAAGCAGATCTTGGCCTTAACGGGATCGGAAATACGGCGATGTCAGTGATGATAACAAAGAAAATTTCCTGAAGTCAAGCTTGGAAAAAAGAATGCGATCTCTTATATGTCACTGCTGCTTCAGAACGAATTCATTAACCTTTTTGGCAATCAGGTTCGGAAACAGATTGTCCAGTAGGTAAAGGAAGCCGAATACTTTTGTGTTATTTTTGACAGTACGCTGGACATATCCCACAATAATCAAACCAGTCAGGTGTTACGTTACACGAGGATTGACAGGCCAAAAGTTAGTGTAGTCGAATCGTTTGTTGATTTTATCGAAACAAAGAGAAAAACTGCTGAAAAACTGACGCAGTTGAGAGTAGAGAAAATTCGAGCAGATGCACTCGACATCCAAGCTTGTGACAATGTAGTTGTAATGGCCGGCGTATATACTATCAAGGCAATTAATCCGAAGGCCCAATTCATTGCCTGTACCAACCATTCTTTAAACCTAGTTGAAATTTATGCTGTTTCTGTCGCTGTAGATTCTATTAAGTTTTTTTGGAACTGTTGAGCAAGTCTTTGTATTTTTTCATCTCCATCCCATCGATGGGACGTACTTACTGCTGCAACTACAGAAGGAGTAAAACGTTTGGTCGAATCGCGCTGGAACGCAAGGTATGAAGCCGTCCACATGACGAAAAACCATTACTCACGGATACTTCCGAGGGCACAACTACGCGGTCGGATGCGGTCTGCTGCTGAAAGCGATGCAGTCGTTCCTGTTTTTCTGTTGCCTCAGTTTATGTAGCCAAGTTCTCCGGGAAATCAACGATGCTCAAAGTTACTTGCAGACAAAAGGGCTTAATCTTCACCAATGTGCAATTAAAATTCGTGCCTTAGGACAACCAAGATAACATCAGTTCCAATAGATTTAGTTTTGCCAAAAAGCTGTGAGAAGAACTTGGAATCGAAATTAAGCCTCCTCGAAGGAGAAAGAGTAAGCAGAATTTTGGTGACGGATCGAAGGATGTCGATTACGTACGGGCTGGAATTGAGAGAAATATTTCAAAGACCTAGATGACAAATTCTGCTTTTTGAAACCTTCGAAGCTTTTGGATGCCGAGTATACCTGCGATTTGGGCAACGCACTTGATGACATCGACAAGGGCGGGTTCCAGGCAGAACGAGGGCGGCTTCTAGAATTTGTCAAGGAGCAGGGCAAAATTATTGAAGGAGGACCGCTTGAGCTTCTGCAGTTTATTCAACAGTTCAACCTTGATGTTTGTGTTCCAAATATCGTTATAATGTTGCGATTGTTCTTGACCGTCGAAATAAGCGTTGCAAGTTGTAAGAGAAGCTTTTCGAAGTTAAAATTAATTAAAAATTATCTCAGGTCAACTATAATTCAGCTCAGATTGGCAAACCTCGCGATACTATCAATAGAGCAGGAAATTACTGATCAGTTGGACTTTGATGTCGTTGTTAGTGAATTCGCGTTTTACAAAACTCGAAGGGTTCTATTATAAGTATGCTGTGATATTTTTGTTTTAGCCACTGATCACAGGCAAAGTTTGGAAAGAACTCCCTAACTCCCTTAGGTTTATAACCTACTTTTTTAATTCACTACTAATTGTAAGACAAGACTCTATCCCTCCGCGATGGAAAGTCGTCTCAATTATTCTGTTTTTTAAACTGAGAAAGCCTGAAGAGGAAGTTGCATCTTACAGACCGATCAGGTTGCTTCCTCTATTATCCAAGACATTTGAAAAACTATTGTTTCGTAGAATTGCACTAATACTTGTGAAAAACAATTTAATTCCTAATCACCAGTTTGAGTTTCGCAAGCAACGTGCTACCATCGAATAAACCCATAGAACCGCCGACAAAATTGCCAAAGATTTTGAAACAAAGAAATATTGCTCGGCACAAGCTTTTAACAAAGTCTGGCATCAAGGTTTGCTTATAAAATCATATCTTGCTGATAAACACTTTTTACTCAGGTTAGAGAATATCAAACTTCTCTATTTTCCATCAGTTTCGGCGTTCCCCAAAGCAGTGTACTGGAGCAGATTTTGTATCCTATCTACTGCAAATCTTTCTACCATCGCAACCACAATGACGGCAACTTTTGCCGACAACACAGCCATGTTAGCTGCCCACCCTGATTCGCAAAGTCTTCAACTTGAATGCTCTGCAAATATCATATAAGAAATGTCACAAGGTTAATGGTTCTAAATCAAATCGTATAACTTTTACAATTCGTCCCCCTGTCATAAAGAATAACACAAGACGAAAGTGTCAGATGTCTGGGTGTTCACCTTGATAGAAGGTTAACTTGGAAAAAGCACATTTGGTCCAAACGAAAACAACTAAGAGAAATATACCGCAGATAATACTGGCTGCTAGGGCGTAAATCTCAACTATCTCTTAAGAATAAATTATTGCTATATAAAGCTATCATTAAACTAGCCTAGACTTACGGAATACAACTATGGACAACAGACAGTAATTAAACATCGACATACTAAGACGATTCCAATCTAAGACCTTGAGATCAATAGAAAATCCCCATGGTATGTACCGAATGAAGTCACACGGTGCGATCTTGATATTCCTACAATTAATGAGGAGATGCAAAAACACAGTGCGTGTTACCATGATCGCCTTACTGAACATCCCAATTTTCTTGTCGAGTGCCTACTAGTAAGAGATCAAGATGAGCCGAGACTTAAGAAGTTTAAGCCTTTAGATCTACTAAACCGTTTTATGTGACTGTGCGCATGCGTGTTAGTTAACTCCGTTGAATTTTTGCCATCATGTTGTATACGTACATTATTATAATATTTACGTAATGTGAGCAAGTGACAGATTGTAAAGTTCTTATATTAATTTACAAAAAAAACCCAACAAACAATACATTTCTAAACAGTAAGTTGTAACAAAGGTGGTATTTAAATAATTAAGATAAGACTAAAATAATAGCTAGTATAAGTAAATAAAGTAAATATAACTCAAGTTCCGATAAAAGTAAGGCCTTCGATGAGTCGATCGGAGCAAGTCCTGAAAAAAAACAGAAAAGATGTTTCTGCAAATAAAACTTAAGTTACAACAAATAGTTGGAAAACTGGAGCAGCTTGTCCTGGAAATGTTAATAATGAAACAAGAAAACACTAAACTAAAGAGACTAGATAGATCAGTTCGAAAGACAGATCAGAACGAAAAATCTAGTGATTCAAGGAGTAGCAGACCAGGAAGATGAAAATGATATAGAAACGGATTAAACAGTACAAAAGTAAGGTTACCTATTAATAGAGAAATATATATATAAGTGATTTAAAGAGATTTGCAAATATAGAATAAAAAAGACTAATATTAATTAAATTAACTAAAGATAATAAAAAATGAAATTTGAGGAGGCAAGAAGAGACGCAAAGAGAATATGCAGGCAGTTAAAAAGAAAATATTTAGATATAAAGCTAGAAAAAATAGAACAAAATTACATAAATAAAGAACTAAGAAATTGTTACCAGGAAGTAAAAAAAAACCGCGAAGATGTAAAGCCCAAGAATATTACATTTATAAAAAATAAGGACGGAGAAATGGTAGGTAATACACAAGGAAAACTTAGGATATTTAAATAATATTACGAGGCGTAGTTGGGGATGAGGATGAACAATATGAAGAGAGGAGAGAAGAAGAGGAGGAGACAGTGGGCGAGAAAACACAAAGGCTAGTAAGGGAACCTACGCGGGAAGAGATAAAAGAGGAGATCAACAAATTGAAAAATAACAAAAGTACGGGTGAAAATAGAACACCCGCGGAAGTATATAAATGGGGGGGAAAGGGAATACAGCAGAAAATAAGCAAATTTATTATAAAAGTATGGAGACAAGAACAAATGCCACTAGAATGGCATAACGCTATTGTCTGTCTGATACACAAGAAGGGGGATAGGTGCCAATATGAAAACTATAGGGGAGTATCACTGCTGGACGTGGCGTATAAAGTATTGGCGAGACTGATTCGGGAAAGACTGAGTGAGCACCAAGAACGGGTAGTAGAAGAATACCAAGGAGGATTTAAAAGAGGAAGAGGAACCCTGGATCAAATTTTTACGGTGAAACTGATTCAGTGTAGTAGTTACGAGCAAAATTTGGAATTACATATGCTATTTGTGGATTTCCGCCAAGCCTACGATAAAATCAGCAGGAGAAAACTTTACGAGGTCCTTAGAATGCTAGAGATTCCGGGGAAACATAAGATTGATACAAATGACACTAAGAAAAACGAATAGTAAAATACTGATAGATCGGCAGGTATCGGAAAGAGTCACTGGAAATAAGGGAGTGAGACAAAGGGATCCCATCTCAACAGTAATGTTTAACTTGGTACTAGAAGCAATTTTGATAGAAAGTGGTATCGAGACAAGGGGAATAATTTACCAAAGACGTCACCAGATAGTGGCGTACGCAGACGATCTGGCTATTATTACCAGATCAAAAAAAGAGTTGTAAACAGTATTCAGTAAACTGGAAAAAACTGCGACAAAGTATGGGCTAGAGATAAATGAGAGCTTCCAAGGGGAAAGAAAGTTGTATAAATTTAAGAAAGTTAGTGAGGTCGATTACTTAGGAGTGACGTTATCTAACACCATAGAGGAAAGCACGGAAATACAAAAACGAATCGCAAAAGGCAGTAGAGCGGTAGGTGCAATCAGTGGTATGCTAAAATCTAAAGAAATCTCAAAAGCAGCAAAACTAAGAATGTATAAAACGATTGTAAGACCATCAGTAACGTATGCAAGCGAATTATGGGCATTAACAAAATATATGGAGGTGAAACTGGAAGTATGGGAGAGGAGAGTCTTAAGAAAAATTCTGGGAGGAGTAAGAACAGGGGACGGAGAGTGGAGACGAAGAACAAATAAGGAGTTACAAGATGAGTATGGTGACATATCAATAATAGCGTTCGTAAGAGCTCAAAGAGTACGATGGTTAGGTTATGTTAGCCGGATGCCCGAAAACAGGCATGCGAGAAGGAGGGACAGGGGGAAAAAGAAAAAAGGGCGACCCAAAAAGAGATGGTTGGATGCCGTAGTAAATGACGTGAGAAGAGTGGGGATAGAGGATTGGAGAAGTATAGCGAGAGATAGAGTGAAGTGGAGGAGAATAGTTAGTAAAGTTAAAGAAATGAAAATGTAGAGGTATAAAATGTAAATGTGAAAATATATGAAATGTAATGTTAAGCCATGGGCCTTAATGGCCTGTAGAGCTGAAATATATATAATAAAAAATGGAGTATTCGAAAAACATTAAAAGCTTGAAAAACACAAACATATTGATCTATACAGATTATCCACCCAAAATAGGAGGAGAACGGAAGTTATTAATTCCTCACTTAAAAAAGAAAAGGAAAAAACAGAGCTCGGATAAGATACAATAAACTAACAGTGAATAATGAAATATTCGGAGTAACTAACGTAGATAAGAGCAACGGGCTAGAAAGATACAGAGATTACGGGGATTATAAAATTATAGCGGAAGCTATAAAACAAAACTGAATGACAAATCCCCAAAAAATATTGCTTTTATAGATCAGATAGAGATAACTAGAACTAAAAGGCAAAAAACTGATAGCTATAGTTAAAGAATTACAATTTAAAAACATTAAGCAATGAAACAAACAGGAACATTACAAGAATAATACTAAAAAACAAAGAAAAGAACATAATATACACAGGTAATTGAAGCATAAATGAAGGAGCCTTAAAAAATCTCATAAAGGAAATAAAAGTATGTAAAATATAAAACAGTAGGACTGCAATATGCGCACTTAAAAGGAAATGCATACAAAATATAGGCAATTACACACTGTTCAAAAGTGGAAGTCAAAGTGGGCGGTTTGGTGTGGGTTTCCCGAGAAGTCAAAAGATAAAATACGAAATAAAATTTTTTGAAGAAATATCGGACCGAATGTGCATTCTAACCATAAGATAGAAGAAAGAACATATTTATAATAAAAACCCGTGTACCCATTGAATAAAAAGAAGAAGAGATAAAAGAGTAGTTCTACGAAGTACTAGAAAAAAAAATAAACAACATTTCAAACACGAACATTCTAATAGAATTGGGGACGCAAACACTAAGTTCGGAAGAAAGATCTTTACAAGAAGATAACAAAAGAAAGAAACAAACATACAAAAAGTAATGATAATGGTGTAAGACTGATTTCGTCAACAAGAAAAAAAATAAAAATAATAAGCACACATTTCCAGAGGAAAGTACACATAAAGCGGCATGGACTATACCAGAAAAAATGATACAAACCATATCGATCATGTTTTAATCCAAGATAAATATGAAAAACTAATAACCAAAGTTAGATTATACCGAGAGACTGAAGCTGATTTGCATCCGTTCTTGTGAAAGTGAAAATAAAACTAAAAAAAAGATCATTGGAAGAAAGAAGAAGAGAAAGATATAAAGCAAATCAGTTGCAAAATGAGAAGATACCACGAAAAAGTAAGACGGATGCAAAAGAAATGTTCAACAAAGAAAATATAACTGTGGACGATATTGAAGAGACATGAAGAAGATTGGAAACAACTATAAAATCTGCAACACAAAGAAATATCCCAAAACGAAAATCACAAAGGAAAAAGAAGCGATCACAAAACTCAGCGTAGAAGAAACAAAATGTACAATAACTTAAATGAAAAATAATAAGTCTGGTGAAGACATACAAACGAAAATTTTAGAACTGATAATTGAAATCCACCAAGAAGCTTTCAGAAAAAACACATCAACAACAGGGAAGGTGGCCCGCTATTATATGGTTCACAAATCGGTGCTAAGGCTAATATTAGTCTGCGGATGTGAAACCTGGGTTATAAACCAGAAAATTCAACAGAAAATAGAAGCGTGGGAGAAGAAAAAGTAGGAAAAATATTTGGTGGGAAAAACACACTACTAGTATGGAAAAGAAGGATGCATACAGCTACAAGAACTGGTTGGAGAAAATCTATTAAAGAAGAAAGTTGCAATGGCTGGGCCATCTGGAGAGAATGGAAGGCAGAAGATGTGTTAAAGAAGTAGCTTGGAGAAAGAAGGTCGAGGAAAAAGTGGACATAAGCGGTAGAAAAAGATCTGATAGAAAAACAGAATAAAGAAACTGGAGAGAACTAGCAGAGACAGAAATAAGTGTCAGAAAATTTCGCAGTTTAAGATCTAAGTGGTCTGTTTAAGCTACTATACAGTGTGTCCGTTTAGTAGATAATTGTTCGATATATCCTAAACGGTACATTACATGTAAAAAAACATTATTTAAGTTTTTTTAAGTGTTTAAGCTGCACATTTCAAAAATATTTTTAAATATACAGAGTGGCCCTAAAACACATGGTGAAACTACACTTAATTTTTTTAAATGGAACACCTTGTATTTTATTATCCAAATGATACTACTCTTAATTACCTTTCTAACGATATATTATTTTGAGATTCTTTTGCGCCGTTGCCTAGTTATTCAAAAAAGCCAAATAAAACTGAAAAATCAGGCTATAACAAAATTAATCACAGCCACTTTGAAATAAAATTTAAAAAAGTAATATTTGACATCTTTAAAGCAAGAAGGGCAAACTAAATAAAAATTATCCAATTTTTGATTTTTATTGTACAGAGCGTTCTCTACAGGTTAACTAATATGGTAATTTTCCAACGTTGATTACTCGAGATTTTCAAATAGAACACCCTATGGTTTATTATTCCATATGACGCCCACCATTTTAATTCTGTTTCCTTTTTGTCCAGGCAATACCATGTGTAAAATTACTATTTCACTGACAATCAGTAAATATGTAATTTTTCAGTTTTTGCTAAGTTAGTCTTAAATTTTTTTACTTATATCATTTTCTTTTTGGTTTATTATTAGGTTTAATTAAATTTTTGTACTACTCAATGGTCGCAATTGTTCCTTTAAATCGCGCTCACAGTATTTCGTTTTACAGCAACCCGTTGCTCACAATGATAAAATCTATTGCAACTAAGGCCAAAAATCGCAAAATACAATACAATAGAACCGCATTGTTTTGCTACACATGTGATAGTGATATCTTCGTTGAATTATTGAGGTCAAATTAACCCGTATACTTTGTTTATATTCAAATGGCTCAAAGATCCTTTAAACGAAATTTTATGAGTGGTGAAGACTACTGAAGGTTTTAACAAAGAAGTTATAGATGAAAATATATGCAAGGAAGTATCTCACTTACAATAGAGAAAAGGAGATTTTGCGTAAGGTAGAGGAGGAGAACCTCAAAGAAACGGTTGTTGATAGAGAAGTTGCTTAGACCGACTGTGACGAACATATTCCGGCAACCTTGACAATCGTAAGGCTGGTAAGGTAAAGTAACACTGGAATAATAAATTTCTAACCAATTCGAAGCTGATTTGAGAATTTTTAATTCACCGATAGTTTAAGTTTCATATTAAGGCTGTTGTTATTCCAACTGGTTGCGATAGTTTCATCAATAAGCGCCAGTGCTGGCACGATAGCTGAAGTTTCACAATAAAGTGCACTAGGTCCAATTCTATACTGTGTCTAGGCTTGAGAGCAAAACAATCGACTCACTAGCTGCACGCGCATTTTCGTCTTCTGTTTCAGTCTAGGAAAAATCTTTATTGTAGAGCTTTAAAAAATTGTTTCCATTGCATTAATCGGATGACGCATTCAAAAAAATATGCACCATGAACGGGGTTATACGAATCTTGCTAATTGGAACGTACGTGGGCGACGACTGTGATTAGCCTATAGCACGCTTGCAATCCCGCAGTTCATCTCAGTCACTTATCTGAAGTTGACGTAAGTAAGTGACGTAAGTGCTCGAGTAATTTGCAGAAAATAGATGGCACAGCCGTCGAAGTAGCCGAGGCAGTTGCATTGTTGAGAAAGGACCTCAGTCAGAGAACTGTGGGAAATCGACTAAATCTGAGTCAATCAGGTGTTGAGAGTGTAGCGGTGGTACCGGAAAACCGCCTGCTACGTCCGTCGGCAAAGAGAGGGCCGTAGGCGGAGAGAAACGATCGATTTCTCGTCTCAATATCCCTCAGAAATCGACATATGACTGGCGTTGACCTCAAGCAAGAGCTGAGTGCGGACAGAGGTGTGGTCGGCAGATAGTGAGAAGAAGATTGAAGGCAACCAATCCAACTCCAAAAAGCAAAGGCGACTGGAGTTTGCTCGCAAACATCTCGATTGGGACCTCCGAAATTGGAGTTAGATATTATTCACTAACGAGTCCAAGATGTGCCCATATGGCAACGACAAGAGACGTGTCGGGTCTATAGAAAACCAGGGAAGCGATTTGCTGATTGCTGTATTCAAAAAACTGTCGCATATGGAAGTGGATTTTGCATGTTTCGGGCGGATATTTCCATGCATGGAAAAACTTGTTTTTGTGCCTAGTGGAGGACGCGGAGGAAGTTTAACAGCGGAGCGCTATATCAGGAACATTGTGGAGGAACATGTAGTTTCGTTTGCGGAATTTGTTGGTGAGGACGCGATGCCAACCTACCTGGCTGATGTCGGTATACCGAAAATGGATTGATCTCCGTGTAGCCCAGACTTGAATCTAATTGCATGTTTGGGATGAGTTTAAGTGAAGAATCATGGTCAGAAATTTTACACCAGGTAGCGTAATGGAACTGAGAGCGGCGTTGATTCAAGAGTGGGAAGCAATCCCTTAAGACAACATAAAAAAGTCATCCTACCCATGTGTAATCGCTTGGAACGTGCAATTAGAAGTAAAACGTGGCAACACTATGCATTGAGAAAACCATTGAATCAATTCCAACTGAGGATTTCATTTTTTCCTTTCATAATCACCTTTTCCTTTTCAACTTTTTTGTGTTACATATATTCTTAGGCCCATAACTTTGTCAGAACCGGTACGATTTCAATCAAAGTGGTATCATTTGAAACAAGAGTTTTTAAGCTTTCAAACAGTACACTGAACTTTACTTGGAATGGTATCGGAGTGGATGCACATTCTCTCAAAACTCGAGCATGTTGATGAGTTGATTGTTTTGCTCTCATGTGTACTATTATAACTTTTCTTAAAAAATATTGCCATTCCTTGTAGGACAAACATTGCAAAAGCATTAGTTAAACGTTAAATTTCTAGAATGCGAAATCGATCATTACAAATGACATGTTGAGGTAAATGAAGGTAATTCAATTTAATTAAACTATACAAATAAGAAAACTAACTACTTGATTGGAATAAAAAAAATTAGAAAACGTTCTGAGCTGTAGCTTTACCAAAACAGAAATACCAATAGAGCGTGTTAAGCCAAAAATAGCATAATCGGAGGCGTTGCTCCTTAAAATCTCCGGAGAAAGTGTACCGTTGTTGGTATCAACAATGGCACTACCTACTTTAAAGACTTTTAAACCACCTTTGACAAATTGTGAGAAGGATTAAAACATTTAGAATGAGCTTTCATCAGCAAATTTCGACTCAAGGGCAAAGATAAGAAGGTTAATAAAACCCAACAAGCGCACGTGTGATCCATAGTCAGAACTAGTTGATACAGGTAAAGTTTTTTGCTGTATATCAGTAGAATCATAAAGCGAAACCCGACGTGGAAACCATCTATACACTACGAAACATTCTAGAGCAGCTTTAACGTTAAGATAAAATTAGTGGAGATGGTACATTACACCATTAAAGTGTTTTTGGACTAGACCGTCTTTCTTTCTTGCGCTTAATTATTTTTATTTTCTCGACAATACTTTTAGAGCTACAGAACTAAGAATTTTAGGTTAATGTTACGATGACTCTATTTCATTTAATAGAAGAAATAATTTTTTATGACACATTTATTAGCAATAAGAATACATAATATCCTGTGAGTTAATTCGTTGGCTCAAACTATTGTAATAAAGTGACCAGACTTTTTCCAGTGATGTGATTTCTAACCTCCTCTTAGATCTGTTAGATAATACCTCTTTAATCTTCTTATCATTGGTTCTAGTGGTGGTTGAACTATAGTATTTGCACAATTTTCTATTCTATTATAATGTTTTGCGCTTTTGGGTAGGATGATGTCCTTGACAATCTTTATGAAGTTTGGTTAGATACATACCAAGGTGTATTAGTGAACATCCGGAAAATCTTGGATTTATTTGTATTATGGCTACAACAGATTATCTGGCACATCCATATAATTCTAATCGACACCTTCAGGTCGGGGTTATGATTGTCTTGCAAAATAAAAATTTATTTTTTAAGGACAAGTTGGATATTTTACTTAGCAACCAATACAGTTCTTTAATTGTTATGTCTTCTCTCCAAGTATGTCAAAAATTCATTGAGATTCTTAAATATTATGAGATAAAAGCTTTTTGGTACTTCTGTGTTATTTGTATATGTGGGTGGGCATTGTCTTTCTCTCAATAAAATCTACATGCTTAGATTTTTTATTTAATAGATTTTAATATTCCAACAAAGTAGTCAAGGCTGATCTAGATGACTTTGTAAGATATGTTAGGCTTCTATTGCATCTTTGCAAGAATGACGGTGTCGTCTGGGAAGGTTCCAGTTACAGTGTCTTTGTTAGTCGGTATATCAGCTGTATGAAGCACGTATAGCACTGGTCATAAGCGCTGTCTTGTAAAACTCCAGATTTGATAGGAAAGCTTTCAGACACCTCCCTATTCACTTTGGTTCTAATTTTGCGATCACCGAGATAAAACTTAAAGAGACTACAGTAAGTTAGTGACAGGAACTCTGATCTTGTAGCATCAATTCAATATTTTTTTGTTAGAATATTTAGTTTGTTACAAGAGTTATGTGGTGAGTTTGGGGAGAATTGCCTAAATCCGAATTGATGAGGAGTTCATTCTTCTGCGGGACCAGAGTTAATTCATATAGGTAAGTCTTTCAAGCGCCTTTGATACAACAGGCAAACAACTTATAAGAAAATACGACGAGACCTCAGTTGGACCTTCTCCTGGCTTTGAAATCAATATGAGTTCAGCAATTTTCAGCGGCGTAGTCATTAAATCTATGCCTGGAGCTTTCACGGTATATAGAAGATCGATTTTCTCATAATCTTTGTTCAGGGTAAAACCTTTTAATTAGAGTTACGTTCATTCCTTTACGATAATCTTCCTACTTGGTGTACGTATTGTGCATTTTCAGGGCGGAATTGCTGTAAGTGGCATATATATTACTGCAATTATTAGAGAGTGATTTAAAGATGATTAAATTGTCATGGTGATAAAAAAGTGTAAGAGGTCAGGTATTTTTTGAAAGTGGGAATAGCAATCAGTTAAAACACCTGTCGATAAAAATGAATGGTTTAGTTCTTGAATTAAATTCGTTAATTATCTTCCTTTAGTTGTAAGTGTTTTTTTTTATTTAAATTGTGTAGAGAGGGGCAGTAAACGACAGCTATTGTTAGCTTGCAAGGAATCAATTTAAGTGTTGTTTCTAAGATGCCCCTAGTTGTGTTTGGTTATTTAAGCATACTGCTGTAGCAGCATTGTCTGGGCAGTTAAGTACAGCTATTGTTAAATATTAGCAAGGAATCAATTGACAGCTGTTGGCTACTCAAGAATGCCACTGTTACGAATTGGTTATAAGCATCACTGCGTCTATTATTGCTGCCCTCCAACGATTGTCTGGGCAGTTAGTGTAATTCCGTCTAAATATTAGAAAATCACTGACATGGGCGTTGACGCTTGGTACTATAAAGATATAGCAACGATCGTTACGTGAACTTTCCGCGTAGGCTCGAACGCGTTACTCTGGAACCAATGCCTTCTCAACGATTGTGCAGTCACGAGACCTCCGTGCTGCACTTTAAATGCATCATTTGTAATTGTGGAATGTTGACATCTAATAACGAGTACATATGCAACGAATCGATTCGTGTATTTCCGAGTGAAAGATAAGGAACGTAAAATTTTACCTGGTTTACAACCAATGCTAAACGCAAAGGTGAAAGCCGAGACATCCGTGATTGATGACATTTAAATGCTATATTTGAAATTAAAGTGGAATGTTTCACTAATAACGAGTACATATGCAAAGTAATAGAACTTTTTTTTTAGAGGAAAGATAAGGGAAGTAAAATTTTACCTGGTTTACAAAATTAAACGCAAAGGTGAAAGCAGCACTAAAATTGATGGACATTTACAATGCTATAGACAACTTAGAAACATCATAAAAGATAAGAATTAAAAAAATGGAACTCAAAGAGTGCCCAAACTAATGAAGAACTAGAATTCTGATAATAAAAACAAGAAATTACACAAACAGAAAACAGGAATAATACTTTCTAAGTTATGTCGAAAGAATAAGATGGGATATCTATAAGTAGGGCAAAATGCACTTAACAGTTTTTTCTCTGATCTTCATCCACATTCACCCATGTATGTCTCCTCAAAAAGAAATTCTGGCAAAATCTGGAGAGCATCTGATGAGTTTAAGGTCAAGTCCGGTCGATCCAAAGATTTTGGCAAAAATGTTAATGATTTCGCGTAGTTTTATCAGCTGCCACTAGGTGGCCACACTTTCAGGCGGGCGTTGCCGCCCCAGATGGGTCACGCATCCACTACGCTACTGTACTGTCAACGCACAATGGAATTTGCGGTGTGGGCGAACGTTGCGCGCGTTGCATAATCGGTTCGGCGTTGTGTTTTAGTCAATTTACGCAATTTCTATAGCTGTTTACCCAATTCTGCTACTGCCATGCCATCCAAAACTTATCTAAATCGCAAGGGGATTTTGTGTCTGGTTTTGGACCACTATGCAGAGATTCCAGCCACTAAGCTACCTTTAAAAGGCGACATTCTATGCTTCTATAAGTTTCACTATCACCAGCAACCTTGCGCCAACTCGAAGACGATCAACGAACTAATCGACACAGTGGCCAAAGAAGTCGTCGATCATTGGGAAATGGGCACTACGAGAAACAAGTGGCGCACGATTTCATCGGCACGCGGCGAAGAAGAAGACAGACGAGTGGGAAGCGAAGATCTAGAAACGCCTGGTGATCTTTACCAATCTAAGCTGGAAATTGACTGCAAGTGTGTGGTGTGCACCAAGCTAATGGAGAAGAGTGACAAGTTTCTAGACGACCAGAGCGGCAATGACTTCGTCACATATCACCTTTCGTTGACTCGACTGGATCGCAGAATTTCCAGGCGAAGAGTGACGAGTTCAATCGCAACTAAGATCGAAAATGCAAGGCGCTGGAACGTTTGCTGAACCGAAATGAAGCTACGCCTCAAATTGATCTATCTGAGATAATTTCCGATGACGATGAGGAGAAAGAAGAAAGCGGCAAAGACTCATCACCGGATTTGGCTGCACCCAAGTCGGAATAATAAAGTGTCTCACAAAACAGTGTCTGAGATATTCAACTCGTTGGTCTTCCAGTTTTGCTGTATCTCACCAGATCACCAAACTCGCCATTAAAAGTGGCATCAGCTCTTTGCAGTCGTTGGAAATTGCTCAGCATGAAGTTAAGCTGCGACACAACCCAACCAATGCCATTTATTTCGATGGAAAGCTATCGATTACCCAGCGATGTAAACGGCGGGAAAATGGTGGTTTCACTTGTAAACCAGTGACAAACAAGCATGTATTGGTGCTCTCGATTACTCAGATGGACACTGAGCTGGAGTTTTGCACCTCACTCACCATTCCTAAGGCGGACGATGACAAAAACGTATGTTTCCTAGTGTACCCGAGTTTTGATGGAATATTTTGAAGATCGTGGGATCGACATAGGAGCGAGTCTGATGTGTGACGGCTGCGCGTTGAATGTTGGAAAGTAGACTGATATCATTCGGCGACTCGAAGAACACCTCAAGAAGCCACTTCAGTCGGTGATTTGCCTAATGCTTCTCAACGAGCTTCCTCTTCGAGCACTAGTGCGCAAACGTGGGGAAAAACAAAAGATACATCAACTCAGATAAAGAGATCAAAAGAAACGATCTCTTCACTCCTCCTATTGCCAACTTTCGGCCTATTTTCTGGAAGAACAAGCAGATCATTTCCTTTTCTACGTGGTCTAACGAATTTCTCTCGACATCGGTGCTCAGTGACCAAGCCCAGATGTACCACCTGTGTCTGGTAGGCAAGACCGGCAAAATTAGCGACATATCTAAGCAAGCATTCACTCAAGAGATCCCAGCTCCTAATCACTCGCGCTAGCTGACGACCGCTTCTCGCATCATCCGTCGATTCTTGGCCAAAGAGAAGCCAAACTCGGTTTCTCAACTCAGCCTCATGTCAACGTATATCGTCAAGGTTTACTGACCCACGTTTTTTCTCATTTGTAGAAACCCAGCCGTTTATTTTGGACCCTACATCTACCGCTGGCGATGCGGACCCGAGGAATGCCAAGAGCTGTGCAAGAGGCAGTGGACAAAGTTCTCGTCGACAACGCTTATTTTGCTAGTCTATAGTGGATCATTAGCATCATGAATCAGAAGGATTCTTCTCTGAAGAGGAAGGCCATTTCGT
Organism: Sinelater perroti; assembly: GCA_036346155.1. Lineage (NCBI taxonomy): Eukaryota > Metazoa > Arthropoda > Insecta > Coleoptera > Elateridae > Sinelater > Sinelater perroti. The sequence continues at coordinate 4,859,508 of JARFIY010000324.1, forward strand.
TAGTCCGCCAAGCTCGAGTCACATCAGCCACCTTTCATCGTTCGAAAGCCGCGCCTCCGCCTCCTCGGTAGTTCCACAGACAAAGTCTGAGCTCAATCGGTCGATTATTACTCCCAGTTGGTTGATATTAATGTCTTTCCTGTGGAACCACCTTTTCTCAAAGGCATCCTGGATTTCTCAACCATCTCATTTCCCTTCCCAAATCACTCGCAGTTGGTGGAGAAATGTGTTTAAGATGTCCACCTCGAAGCTAAGCGGACCACTTCTGACTATGCTCGCAATGGGAATTTGCTCACCAATATTTAGTGTATTTTATCTATTATAACAATAAAATAAATAATTTGTTTTGTTCGTTGTTAAGTAGCATTTTGAGGGCCAAAACCAAATTGGGATTTAAAATGCCAGAAAAACGGGCTTTGCCCTCATGTGTCCCTCCGTAAATGTCCACTGTGTGTTGACAGTACAGTAGTGGATGCGCGACCCCTCTGGGGCGGCAGCGCCCACCTGAAGGTGTAGCCACCTAATGGCAGCTGATGAGACTATGCGGAATCATTAATTTTTTTCCCAAAATTTTTGGATCGACCGAACTTGACCTTAAACTCATCAGATCGCCTCCAGATTTTGCCAGAAATTCTTTTTAATAAGAAGATCGGAGAAAAAAATGTTAACTGCATTCTGCCCTATCTATAAGTGATAAAGAACAAAAAAGAAGACGAAGTAGAAAAACGTAATTTTGATGCAACATATTTTTCCAGTATCTAGATATTTTACAAAATCATCGGTTAGTGTTCTTGAGCTGTTACATCTGTTATAATGTTTTATTCCTTTCCCCCTACCCTATTACAGTGATATTTTAACGCGAAAACATCACAGCGGAACCCATGTGGCACTCTAGGATAGACTAATTAGTATAATCAACCAGCATTACGATTTCCCCCCAATGATTCTCAATCTAAAGCTAGGATGTTAACACAAACGAATAAATTGAAATAATCTAAAAGCCTATAGTTTGTCCAATATTAATGTTAACGTCTAGACCTGAATTTTATTTGCTTAGTGAGTGCCTTTTGGAAGTCTACGATCTTTATGTGAACTAATTCCACTTTGGACAGCACTACTCTTGACGAAGAACGGCTGCTTTAGGGCTTCATATTCTAGAGTAGTACTAGTCTTAATATAAAATTAGTGGAAAGAAGTAGACGGAGGTAAAGATGTGTTTGTCTGACCAGAAATTTTTTAAGTACCAGCTCTGATTTGAACTACGGGACGAACAATTATCATCAAAACAAAAGAACATGGACGACATTTACACTTGCCAGCCCAAAAATAATGCTTAGTTTAACATCCTCATCACAAGATTAACTTCGGAAGAGCGCGGGTTTTCTAATCTGAAGATGTAATGTTTGATCTATGATCTTTAATAGCTTTTGGTTTGTCGAAATGAACAAAAAATTGATACATGGAATCACAAGAAAAATCTAATTGCAAGATCTTAACCAGTTAATAGGTGTGTGTCTGAAAAGATACTTGTGCCCTCAATAAACAGAAATGTGGCATGTAGAATCATCTGGTTGAAGTTAAATTTCAGACAATCAAGTCTATGCAATTCACATCAATCAAAGATGAAATCGTTGAAGGTAGCGTTCACTAGTAACGTTTGTTTTGAAAAACATAAAAGTCGATGCTTCCATCGGCAAAAAGCTACATCAAACAGCAACCTTTGTGGGTGCAACAGTAATTCGACTATTAATCGAAGACTAACATTTTGCTTTTTAACAAAAGCGAACTTCATTGTTCATTTTTTGAGACCACTTTATATTCGCTCTGAAGTCAGTAGTCTCCAATTTCTTGATCTTTCAAAGGTAAAAACCTAAATTAGAGCTTGAGAGATACCTCATTCTAACTCAGCAATATTTTATTCATTTTTTGTTGGCGCTTTTGACTTGTTTGATTACCAGTTGAGTCATTGGCTTCGAATTTCTGTACTACATGATAAATTGTGCGTTCTACTTGTCAATTCAGAGTGAATTAAGAAAGTGAAAGGTTAGGCTTCAATATGAACATCCAGAAGACGAAGTTTGTGGTAGAAAGCAAGAAGAGAGACCTAAATGTGAACCTTACGGTAGCAGGTAACAACATAGAGCGAGTACAGAAATATGGATACTTAGGTACATGGGTAAGAGAAGAATGGGATAGTGACATGAAAGTTAAGACAAGGATAGAAATAGTCAGAGACGGATTTAGAAAGATGAAAGTATTGTTATGTGATAAAGAATTGAGCATCGATCTACGACTGAGAGTAGTTAACTGTTACATATGGCCAATATTACTGTACGGCTCAGAAGCGCAAGAACAGAAGCATTCAAAATGTGGGTCTTCCGGCGAATATTAAAAATCTCATGGACAGAGCGGTGTACCAATGAGGAGGTCTTAAATAGAATAGGAAGAGATAGAGAACTTTTACACATAGTGAAAAGAAGAAAAGTCGAATATCTGGGACACGTACTGAGGCATGATAGATACGACTTACTACAGAAAATAATGATGGGAAAGATAGAAGGTAGAAGAGGAGCGGGAAGAACTTATAGAAGAAGACTTGTCAATTATGTTGTCTTTAAACGAAACAAAAGATATTAAACGCTCTTTAAATTTAACGTGTAACAAACATGGTGACTATTATTGTTGGAGAACCATATAAAGAGCTGTCTATCCGTGTACTTTGTAGAACGAAGACGGTTTGTTCTGATGGTATGGGACTTGGTGTAGAGATGGACAAAAATTAGTCTGGTAACCTGTTAGAGTGTGGCTGCGTTACTTGGGATTTTTGTTGACGACTCTATTCTTGTAATGTAGAATATAAAATTCTTCTAAACAGAGCCATTAGCAACAAGTGCTGTTTTACAGCCGCATTTGCGTACGGGGGTATTTAACACCAGCCGCTTCCTCTAAGCAGCAGCCGAAAAAACGGCCGTAATGACGGCGCACCGTCCGTATAATTTGCAAAACGCTTAAAATGTGGGGTTGCGTGCGCGGCGCGCTCTGTGGGTTAGGATTTAGATTCGCCGCCGGCGAACGCGTGTTCTGAATAATGGGTCGCGCACCCGAGGAATGAGTTCGTTTTCATTAAAATATTTAAAACATAATCGTCCAAATTGCGTGCCGCGCATGCAACGGCGCGTTTAGCGCGGCTATCGCGGCGGCGGGGCGGGCCGGGCGGCCGCGACAATGCGGGCACTCACTCCATCGGCGCCGATGCAGCATTTAGAGCCAACGAGGAGCTCGGTTTGTGGGGTTCTTCTACCCTGAAGTAAAAACCACGATTTGTGTCTATGAATCAGGAGGAATTAGCACAATACAGTTGCGTATCCACGAGGTAAGCGCCAAAAGTTTGCAACCTGATATAGATAATAATAGAAACAAAATCAGAGGGCGCCATCTTTAATTCAAAGTTTGTAAAAACTTCAACAGTCATTTTGATTCAGTCGAGTAGTAACAGTCATTTGAGTTGGTAGTGCCGCGTCATTTTGCACAGCTATGACGTCACAAGAAATGGTCGTCTTAGTTGGGTTTGGGTGAGATTGATGTTTCCGTACGTAACTGGACATATATTACTTTATAATTTCTTTGATATATGATGTTTTGAGATCTTGCTATAACATGTAAACTTTTAGACTAAAACATTTTCAGAATGTCAACATTGGAGGAACTAGAGCATCCCCAAAGTCCAACCCCATATATCTAGACAGGTTTCACAATTGTTTTATAGAGTAGGATGTTATTTTCTAGTCAAAGACGAACTTTTTTCCCTATCAGCTAATATAATTTTTTGACTTTCAGGTCCACTAAATATGCTCTCCATGTGCACTCTTAAGTGCCTTCTGTCCTTTAATTGTGGTATTTCAATACAATTGACTAATATTGATGGAGAATGTTGCCTTCGCAGGGTAAACTTGCTTTGAATAGATTTAGTTTCATTGACCTTTACACGCCATTTGGTCATCCAGTTGCTTATCGAGTCTATATAATCTTGTACGTAGTGACTACTTATTTGTGGGCTTTTGCGTTTGCCAAAGCTTCGCTGTTTGTTGAAGCAAACAGATTTACAGTGTACACCAAATAAAGTATAGGCTCAAGAACATTATCTTGTGTTACAATGGAGTTTAATTTCCTAATGTCCGTCACGTTACTTTGCCTGGATGTAGCGATCCCTAAGGTAGGATTAAAAAAGGATGTAATACTGGGTGATAAGGGATTTTTTGATTATAAATAGTAGACCTAAAAGCCATACTTTATCAAATGCTTGTTGGACACCTCCTATACGATGGTGTTATTGGATAACGGAGTACTTGTGTTTCAAACCAAACAAAGTCTTGACTATCAAAAATTATGTACCTGGGTTATCCACATCAAAGATAATCACAGGGATCAGACCGATCGCAGTGCAAGGAAAAACTCTCATCATGGGAAAATCACCTTGGTGAGCACAATAACGCATACACCAAGTAAGTATGTAAAGAAATAGGCAAAATAATCTCGTTTGGACAGAAAAAGCATAAAAAATAAACCATGTGGAGGTCGGGTTCTCTATAAACACATTAACATTAATAAGGTTGCTGTCAGCTAAGTATTCCGACTTTTGTCAGTTCAAAAATAGCAATCTATGACCTGTAATAACAATGTTTAAACCTCTGTCGCAACAAAAAGAAGAAATTCTTCAATCTATCATTAAAGGGGATGAAACTATAATCCTGTACTAAAATCACCTAGCAAAAAGAGTCAATGGAATGACGTAGACCGAAAGAAAAAGGGCAAAAGAAGGCAAAAACGAATCAATCTACTAAAAAGTTCATGGCAACATCTTTTGGGATTCAATGGAAATTTTGCTAATTGATTGTAAGGAAAGGAAGAATAAACGGAAAGTATTACGACAGCTTATTGCATACATTTCGTGACGTCATCAAGGAAAAAAGGATTGATATGTTGAGTCGAACTGCCCTCCTTCTATACGATAATGCCCTTGTCAATAAGGGCACAATTGATCAGGTTTTTGCAAAGGACTAGGGCTTTGAGAAGCTTCCCTGCCTACCATACAACCCCAATTGACTAATATCTATTTTTAAAACTGAAGAAAAACCTTCTAGGTAGGTTTAACAATGGTAAAGAGTTGAGGAAGGCTGATTTGCATCTAAAAGTTTAGAGTATTTTCCAAGGCTATTAAAATGCTACTTTCGAATTGTAACAAAATATGTTGAAATACATGGAGACTTAAAAAATAACCTTATTGTCTTTCTGTCATTCCTATCACCTCTAGAATTTTCATCCTTGAGGTGTTTAGATGCAAGCTTCTTGTTTATCTCGGGCTCTTGTCTCTTGAGCTGATCAGACCAACACTATAGTGCTCCCCCTGAATAGGGTCTTTCCTCTTGGGTTCTATGTTATCGTTTTACTCGATTTCTCGGTATCTCCAACAACGTCACTTGACCATTCATTCTAGGGAGCAGATTTTTTTGACAATATAAGTATCGTAAGATCTTTGTTCTATTCATCGGATAGTTGCGTGACCTTTGAGTATAAATGTATATGCTAGACTGCGGTAGAAGAGACACAAAAAAGAAGAAAGAAGAGCTAAACATCAAAAATTCTTTCTTTTTTTCTTAGGTCCTCATTTACCCATTTCTTCCAGGCATTTCTTTGCTAATATTCTTATTTCTTCCATCTACCTCTTCTTTTCTTGTCCGATTTTCCCATTTCCATGATTTTTTTGTTAACCTTTCTTTTCTCGTTCTAGTTACGTATCTATACCAGCGCCAAAGTAGCTTTTTTTCTTTAATTCTCTTTAGGATTGGTATTTCTTTTAACTGCTCCCTAATGGTTTCGTTCTTAAAGTTATTTCATTTTGTTATACCTTTTTTTATTTTCCATTGCGTTTATTTTACTTTCATGCTTTTTTAGCCATGACCAGTTCTCTGATGCATATGTAATTATTGATATGACTATTGTATTGAATATTTTCTCTTTAATCTCTGCATCTACTTTTGTCCGATTTATTGTATAATACAGTTTGGTTGATTTATTGCATCGCTTTGTAGTTTCTGAATTATTTGTTAGTACATTGTCCATCACTTTGTTGTTTCCTTCCCACTGCTTTTCATTTATTATCACCGCCTTTGTTTTGTTTATGTTTATTTACTTCTTTATTTTGTCTATTTCCAGTTTTTAAATCGATAAATGTCAGAAGCATTTCCTTTCTTTCTTTTATTTCTCTTTCTTTAGAGTTCTTAGTATGTAAACGTTGCCGTTTGTTTGTCTATCTGGTTTGAATCCCACTTTCTCTTCTTCTAGTTTGTATTCTACGTATGTTTTTAGTGATCTTTCCTTATTCTTGCATATAGTTTTAATGTGGTTTGGGCTAGACAAATGGCTTTATAATTCTCAGTCTTTAATTTTTTTCTTTTTATGTATTGGTACAATTAAGTTGATCTCACAGTCTCTGGGAATACTCTTCTGTTTACAGGCGTCTTTTAATATTTCTCATAGTTACTCCTAGACACTTTATCATTTCCGGTGTTATTTCATCCTTCCTATTTGCTTTCCCTGTTTTTATTTGTTTTATCGCTTTCTGTAGTTCTTCTTTTGAGATTCCTCATACTTATCTTGTCCTCTCTTTCCTCGTTTTCATCTTTTGTTGCTGTTCCAAATTTCTCTTCATAAAACTCTTTCCAAGTTTCCAATATTTCCTTGTTTTCCACTTTCAGGTCCTTATTTTTACTTTTGTCTCCCTTACTTCTTTGCTTTTCGTTCCTGTTAGTCTTTTCACCACTGTCGTCCAAAGCTTTTTCATATATACTTTGTATTTATCGTTGATTTCTTGTCCAAACTCCTTCCAGCTTTCATTTTTTGCATTTTTAACTGTTTGTCCTGCTTTGTTTCTTTTTTCTTTATAATCTTCTTATTCTTTTTTGTTTGGGTATATTTCTTCCACGCTCGTTTCTTTTATTTTACTATTCTTTTTATTTCTTCATTTCATCATTTTCTTAGAAGGTTGTCCGTTTTGTTTCCAAATTTTCTTCCTTGTTCTCATTTATTAGTTTACGGAATTTTTTGTTTGTCATATCTTGATATTTTCTCGTTTTTTTTTTAGTTTATATGATTCTATTCTGCTATATACCTTGTTAATTCTGGTTCGGACTTTTGCCATTACTAATCTGTAATTTGAGCCTGTTCCTACCTCTTATATTATCTTTCTGAGGCTTCTTCTGTACACTTTGTTTTGCGTCCCCTACCACAAAGGTATATTTATCTTTTATTTCTTGTTCCTTATTAATAAATCATTAATTTGACAGGATTTAACGAAGTTTTTTCGATTTAATATTTGCTCCCCATATTACCCCATGCATCCCATGCCTCTTTTTCTACTCTTGCATTCCAATCTCCCATAATGATGGATGATTTTATGTCTTTCTTTTAAATTGAATAAAAAATATATAAAGAAATAAGGAATGTAATAAGAAAATATTTTACGATTAAAAAAAGATTTGGTAGCAATCGTTAATCTAATAAAACAAAGATGTAAAAAGTTTCTGGATGGGTCTAATTACATTGTTATAAGATTTACTATTTTTGAAGCAAATATTGTCATTTCCCCTTTTAAGGTAATTAGGAAGCAGTGAAGCAGCCTTTCATTTTAGCGTACTCTACAGCAAGACTTTAATGTAACGATTACGCGTTACGGTAGTTGCTGTTTTACAATGCGGAACTCTACGAAGGAAAACGGCGTAATGCCGAATAAATCAAGCAAATCGGAAGTAATGCCTAATGAGCAATGCATGCTTAACTATTATTGCAGAGCAATTTGCAAATTGACCGCATTTTCTTAATAATGCTCATAAATGGCATTCTAATTTTTACACACTCCAGAATTTTTGTATTATTAGTAGCTGCATATTTACAACTAGCCTAACGGCTAATAAGCAGATATAATCTTAAATTATAAATTGACATGAGAGGGGAAGTCACCCAGTGGCAATCCCCAGATATTAACTGATACTAGTTAGGTATTGTCCAGGAAGTTGAGCACTAATACATTTAGGTTCACATAGTTTACATAATTCTGTTAATTTCGTTTCTAATCCACAAAATCCTAAGATAATTATGGAAAGTTTAACTGAAGACGAACCATTCCTTGGTCTTTATATTGCAATATTTAAGGGTTTCGTACAGTGCTATATCTTTGTTTTAGAAGCTAATTCATTTTCTTAATTTTGAGGTTTAGAAAGATAGAGGACCCGACACCTTAGGGTATAAGGGATGGACAAAGAAGAAGAAGAAGAAGAAGTTAATTTCTATAATTGTTATACAAGCTCTTCATGTGAGCTTCCTATCCAAGTGCATACCAAAATCTTCGTTATGATTGAAATTTATATGCCATTCAGAAAGACTGAAGGAGCGGTACCGTGCTTTGTAATCAACTTATGGAGCCATATCTGCAAGTTGTCAAGGTAACATTGTGTTAAGAGTCATAGCGGTACGCTAATAAAATAATGTCATCCTCATAAGTGTTAGTAACCACGTTTTCATGGTGTGGAAGGTCAGGTGCAAAGATTAAGTATACTAGTAGAGTCAGGCCCTTGGGGCTACTCTGGAGAACAGCCGCATTAATTAGGTGAAGATTAGACACGATTTTTACATGTTTAACCTGTTAGTACCGTTCATTAAGTAAGATTTAATGAGAAGGTAGTATTGGTAGGGCAGTGACTGTTTAATTTTCTACGATATACCATAACCCTAAACTCTGTAAAAAGCTCGGTTGATACCGTTTTCTTTGAAATCCTGCTCTGTCGCGTTGAACACTCCGTAGATCTGCTCTGTACTGGAATATTGTTGTCTGAAACCTAATTGTTGTTGGGGGAGTATTCCTTCATTTTTCATTATTACTTTAGATAGCAGAGCCAACAGGCTTATTGGTCTATATCAGCTTCATAAGCAGGTTTATCCAGTTCCCCGGACTGGACCGCTTATCGTTAGATGTTTCAACTGGGGGAAACTGAGATCCGTTCTGACGATTGTCAGCTTATTCTTTTCCTTTTGTAGTCATCTACTTTTACAACAGTTGTTTTTCGTAAACTTATTCATCTTTATTGATAACAGTATCTACATTGTTAGAACTTATGTAGGTCAGATTTTTATTATTAGTATTGTTTTTATTTCGTCGATTAGTAATTTGTTTAGGTAATGAGGATGTACTCATATATAGATGTATAGCATATGACAGTAGTGTATGTGGGCGTTGATAATTATATGCTCAATGAGATATGTGAGGTACTGCGATTTGGTTTGAATATACTGACAGAGATTCTAAATTACTAGTCGCCTGTCAATTAATAAAGCCTTTGAAAACCAACAATATTGTTCAGCAGCCTTTCTTGATATCTTACAGGCATTTGATTAAGTATGGCACACTGGTCTCCTTTGTAAACTACGTCTTCTCCTTCCACTAAATTATTTCCTTATCCTTGAATTTTACCTAGAGTACACCAAATTGTGTCTAATATTTCTGTATCTGCTGTACACTGCAGATTTGGCAACTACCTCAGAAGCTATAACATCAACATTTGCAACGGTACTGCAATTTTAGCCTGTGACAGTGATCCTGCTGTTGCCTCTCAGAAATTGCAAGCAAACTTAACAGCAATCCAAGAATGGTTAAGCAAATGGTGAATGAGTCTAAGTCTGTTCATATAACGTTCACCTTCCGTCGGGATACATGTCTCCCGGTCCGTTTAAACAATAAACTACCTCAAGAAAATGAAGTCAAATACGTTGGACTGCATCTTGACGGAAGACTTACTTGCCACAAGCATATATTCACAAAGAGGAAACAATTAGAAATCACTTTCAATAAAATGAGATGCTGGGCCGCAAATCCAAGCTACCTTGAATAACAAACTGCCACTACATTAATCCATAATCAAACCGGTATGGACATACGGTATCCAACTCTGCGGCACCGCTTTTAATCTAATATAGCAATATTAGAACGAGTCCAATCGAAAGTACTACGGACGATCGTGAGCGTTCCTTGGTTCGTGCCGAACGCAGTCATCCTGAAAGACCTCAAAATGACAACAGTCAAACAAGAAATCCAACGTTACAGTGCAAAGTACAGTGATCAAATAAGTGCGCACCCAAACAATTTAGTGTTAAACCTTACCAATCCTCCCCTAACAGGAGGTTACAAAGACATGTGCCCGCCGATGTGATTAACAGATTTTGGTTATCTTAAGTAGATTAATTTAGTTTTTAAGATTTAGTATTTAAGTTATTTTCCTAGAAGGTTGACTCTAAGGACCAGTTGTTACAGAAGTGAGCTACTGAGTCCTTCAAGTAGCCCCAGAAGAAAAAGCTTAATGGGGTTATATTGCAAAACCACAGTGGTCAATCGATGTCACCCCTCTGGTTTGAAATGAAGTAAGTGTTGCACATCCTATGTGACATGCGGCTCCGTCTTGTTGAGACCACATGTCACTCAAGTTCAAGTCATTAGTTTATTATTATAACAGTTGAGTGATAATGAGTTGATAGCGCACAACATTGAAAGTAACAGCGTTGCCAGCTTCATCCTCAAAAAAGTGCGGGCGATGATTCAGCCCACAATGCACACCAAACAGTACATTTTTGTAAATGCTACAATTTTGACGATTTACAAAGCCATTTAAAGAACAATAAACTTCGTTGCTCAATAATTCGAAAACCAGCACCAACTTCTATGTTCTCTAAAATCCAGATTACAGATGCAAGGCATTTTTGGTGGCCTTTGATATAGTTTGCTATGTATTAGACACCAACTGTACAAACGAAAACTTCCAAAGTTTACAGTTCAAATCCTGAAGCTGAGTTTGGATCATCCTATAATTTTAAATTTTTAGTAATTTTCCCAATTCTCAATTTAGATTAAAACTAGCACGTATATTCCTTAGACATATATCTAAGTACAACCTAAAAATGGAAGATATCGGATAAAGGAATGGGGGGTTATGACTTTAACTTTTGGTCTGGTTTATTTTTGTAGTTTTTTGTTCAGCTAAATATTCACTTGGGTAAATCTTGGCTTCTTTAACAGCAATTTTTTGAGTAGCCATATTTCTACCAAATTTGAAAATTATTGTTCGTTTAATATCCGGAGGTTCAAATCTTAGCTTTAATTTTTTAAGAAATTTGATGTTAAAGATTTATTTGTTGCTACCTTATTGTTACAACTCCACAAAGAGCATTTATAGTAAAATTTTGGAGACTTCGAAGTGAGAAATTTGGCTTACTTTTTTTTCTATACTACAATGTAACAATATATAAGTGTGCTTTTAATAATTTTACTTATATATTGCTAACTGCCTTGGCAAAGTAGTTACCATTAGCTTTTTGCTTAAGTACATGCATAAAAATTTTAAATTGTGCACACCGTAAAAGAAAATAAGAGAAAATTTGATTTCTTTTGACTCTTTTTTCTGAATCAGAATTACCAAGGCTTTGATATTGGTTTAATGCTTGGGTTATTAAGCCAATGGTATAAATTTTTGTTGGTTCTGAAGCGCAATTTAAAACAATTTCAATTTGGCTTTCTTGAGTCTGGTGTTTGCCTGAAATTTCAGAGCTGATACTATTTGTTGGTTTAATTGTTGAATTGGGTATGTAGTATAGGCGCTCTAAGCTTGTTCCGTCTGTTTTTGCATAGATAGCAGTTATATTGTTATTTAAAAATATACTGTAAATGTGAACTTGTTCATATATTTGCTGGGCAGATAAAAAACTTATCAACTGACATACTCGTCGATCGTAGAGAGCACAACTTTATGGAGAGAAGATTAAAACATGTTTTTGTGAAAGACGTGTTTACAAAACTTTATGTGAGACTAGAGATTAATAAAATCATACTTTATGACACTCATACGTAGGCGATTCAAATTGATGGACTCAACTTCATACGGCTATATTTCTCAAACTTTACTTGTACATGTTCACTTAACATTCAAAGGGCATACTACCATTAGAGCTCTCACGCCTAGGGTATGTTCATGCAGCAGCGTTAGTTGTGACGAGATTTTTGGCATTCCTGAGTTCAGTAAAACAAAGTCGGCGACTGCGGTGCAACGTGTTTTTCTTCGCCATTACGACACTGAACTTTTAACGTAGGAGAAAATTTGTTATTGGAATCATCAATTTGATCAAACTGGCAGTTTGAGTAAAGGTAAAAGCACGGACTAACCGCGAGTATTGTAGATGAATGTGGAACAAATTCGAAGGAGCTTAGAGCGTAGCCTAATAAAGTCGATCTCTAGAGTGGGCAGAGAACTTAAACTGCTACAAACAACTGTCTGGTGTGTGTTAAGATAACGTTTAATGTTCAAACCATCTCGGTTTCAATTGGTACGGGCTCTTCGTGGAAATGACAAGCCAAATTCTGTAGAATTCTCTAATGGTATGCTCGAAAACGTAGAAGATGACACTTTCCTGTAGCATGTAATTTTTAGTGACAAGGCAACCTGTAACCTAAGTGTAAATGTGAACCAACACAATGGATAGAGGGACTACAAATTTCATGTAACATTAGGGACTCCCGGAAACAAAGAATTATAGACCTTTCCTTTTGATGGTAATATGATTACTGGAGTAACGTGTCTCGCAAAACTGGCTTCTTACTCAAATGAGTGAAGATGCAGAAAACTTCATTTTTCAACAGAACGGAGCTCTACCCCATTGTCTTTACCTCAACAATGGATAGGTCGCATGAAGACTGAAGACTTGGCACTTATGATCTAGCCTCCAAAATCTTATAAGCTCGCACGTTGGGGTTCGTAAAAGAAGCGGTTTATGCACCAACTCCTACGAATAAATTTGGACGACTTAAGAAACCGTATGGTAGCTGCTGTAAATTCAGTAATGCAAGGCATTCTTTATTGTGTGTGGGATAAATTTTGCTATCGTGTAGATGTTATCCGTGCAGCTGGAAAGAGGAACATTGAAGATTTATAAACTTTGAATGTAAGTGCAGTCAAACGTAATTTAAATTATGTTTGTCACTAGTCCTAATTTTGAACTATAGTCTTACAAAATGGATTCATCATTAATAATATTTTATTAGATGAACATATGGGTTGCTTTTAAAACATCAAGGCTTTGGGAATACAAAATGTGAATAAAGTCACATCAACACGTGAGGTTACTCTATACCAACTTTTTCCCATAAAAACAATACAACACTTTAACTCGCGAAGACTTCTACTTCATCTCCTTCTTTTTAAAATACTATATTCAATTAAAGCAAAATCTTCTCGGTTTTGTGCGGCTCTGAATAGTATGTGGTGTCCAGTCCTTAATGTTTTTGAGCCTTCGTTTTTCTTCAATTTTTCCCTCCATGATCAACTTCAGAAACAGGTACTTTGTGTTTCGGAATATGTGACCAAGATATGCAACTTTTCTTAGCTTCACTATAGTCAGGAGCTCTCTATCTCTATCCATTCGTCTCACAACCTCAGCATTGGTCATACGGGCAGTCCAGGATGTCTTTAATAGTCTTCTGAAGACCCACACTTCAAATGCTTCTAGTTTATTAAGCATATTGTCTTTAAAAGTTCACATTTAACAACTCAATATAAACATAACCCTTAACAAAGAGGTATCTTAATTTCAGGTTAGAGATTTTGTTGGTTAGTAGTTTTCTCATATGGAGAATATTTTCCTTGCCTGTTCTATTCGGTAGACTACTTCCGTGTGCGGAATTAATTTTTAAGTTATATAACAGCCGAGGATCTGTGATTACAGTATAATTGACGTCAACAAGTTTCTGTTGGTTTGTGGCCCAATAACGTCGTTCTCCACCGTGTTATAATTACATGATGACATGACTTCAAATGTTTTCTATATTTGGGTGTTCAGTTGTATTTACTACGTCCTTAATTTTAGCGTTTACTTTTACTTGAGCTTTGTTGCGTATTTATTTGTTTTTAAATTTATTAATTCAATTATTTTCTTTAAGGGTCGTTGCGGTTCTTTAATTTTATCTTGAGGTTTCCGATTACCGGATTATGGTCCAACTCAATGTCTGTGCCTGGGTATCGTCATGTTCATGGAGTCCATTTCTATATCTCTTATTGGTTATTAAAAGTCAATCTGGTTTCTCACGATGTTCTCTGTAGTATGTTGTGGGGACTACCAAGTATAGAGGCGTCTTAGAGGGTGTCTTAAACCAGGTGCTCGCAATTTTCAAGTCTTCTTCTTGGCGAAACTGAAATAGTATGTTGCCTCTTTCGTTCGGTGTTTCTAGCTCAAAATCTCCTACAGTGTCATCAATACTTTAGCATTAAAGTCCCCCATGATTATTAAAACTTTATTCCTTTTAATTGTTTTCTTCATTTCCGTTGGATGTTTATACATTGTTGATATTTTTATGTCGGGTCCATCTGAAGTGGGTGCGTATACTTGGATGAGATTTATATTAGTGGGAAAACTACAAAAAGAAACCATATGAGCCCAATTAAGTCGAAAATTTAAAATTCATCATTTCCTCACTCGCTTCTTCAAAAACGCATACAAAATTTCTGTTTTAGCAGCAAGTTTTTTAAAGCGAATATTGAATTTAGGTAGTTTTACAAACTGATCAGAGTTTGATTTTGTGCGTTATTGCGGAAAATGTAATTTTTACTAAACGAACGCCCATTTTTTCTTCTCTAAGCAAATTAAATTTTTCGGAGAAACATACACAAAAGACTATTAATACCAAAGCTTTTGAAAGACCACTCCAGTCTTTCAAGAGAGTCCTAACGAAAACGCATATTTTTGTAGTCAAAACTGTGTTTTTGTATAGGGTGATCCAAATTGAACTTTAGAATTTAAATTGTGTTCTACGAATGTTGGAAGTTTGAGTGGTACGTATCTAAACACATAGCAAACGATGTATTGATATAGCAGTATCAATAATCTTTAATATTGATTTTTGCAAAAAGCTCATTTTGAGTAATAAAGCTCATTTTTCTCGAAATGACTTTGCGAACAGTTAAAATTGTCGCATTTGAAATAGTGAAAATCCACGTGCTATTCACAAAAAACCAATGCATCCATAAGAATGCTCTATTTGGTGTGCATAGTGGTCTGGAAGACTTACTAGCTAGTACTTTTTTGAGACTACATTTGAATATGCTAAATCACTTGATTTTCAATGAAATTCGAATTTGAAGGACATGCAGTTTCAACAAGATAGAGTGACTTGTCACAGCATAAGAAACACTCATTTTACTTAAAACCAAATTTTTTGGCCGTGTTATCTTGCAGGGGTGACATAGATTGTCCATCGCGGTCTTGAGGTCTAATCCCACTAGACTTTTTCTTCTAGAGCTATTTGAAGGACAAGGTTTATGCCAGCACATCCAGGGCTAAAAGAGAATATCAGACGGGTAATTACTGAAATAGAGCCGCATTAATAGAAAGCGCTATAGAAAACCTCACTAAAAGGACAGTCGCATGTCACCAGAAACGTAGAGGACATTTGGGCGCCGTCATATTTCATAGGTAACTGTCAAGTCTACTTTACACTGATAGCAATAACATCGGGACTGTTCCAATATTGCGTGTTTTATTTGGACCATCCTTTGCACCTATAAGTTTCTTAAGGAAAATATTTTTCCATGCTGCAACTTTTTTTCAAACAAATGTCTCAAAACCCCAAAAATTCTTAGATTTTTCTAATTAACTCATAGTGCTATTTTTATTTCAGAAGTAGGCATTAAGAGAATGGATTACTTCAAAGCTTCTTTCAGGAGGACCATCCACAGGATTCCTTCAGAGCAAAGATCCCGTGCCCTAGTTCAGGTTTGGCATCGCCGCCCTTCCCTTGCAGCGTCCGCGGCAGATGTTACAGGTGTTGCCAGGGCTTAATCGGTTTTCGTCCAGCAGGTCTTCGATTTCAATGCTCGCAGGGCGTCGTTGCTCCGGAGCGAAAGCCATGCCCGGCTGGAGTCGGCAGCGGATGCCACCTGTCATGGGCACGCGCCTCCACCTGGCCTCTACTAGACGCTCCGCAAACATCCGCCGACACGTGTGCAAACTCCGGCCCTGCGTATATCAGATCCCAGACCTTCCCTTCCCGGATTGCGTGTTAACGTGGTCGCAAACACGGGCCGGCCGGAAAAGGTGTTCGCCGACTGCCTTGATATGGTAATGCTGGGCTGAATCACTGCGCGACCGGGCGCTTTGCAGGGGAGGGCATCGAAGGGTCGTTATGCCTCCAATGTCGATAGTATAAAAGCTCAGACTGAAATATTAAATCCAAACTACTTTAATGATAAAATTATTTTTTTATGATCTCGGAAGTTAAGACGTAGAGTGGCATTTTTATTATTTTAACTTTTTGTCAATGAAAGTCTGCTCTTGTAAGCATTGCTTTTTCAACTCTAATGATTAGTTACCTTTATATATATTTTTAAACTTATTTTGATTTAGCCAGTTGTACTTGAACAAAAGCGTGAAAGATTATTTGAAGCGATACAGCCACCTTTGAGTTGAATGGCTCAATTAGTCCGCACAATGGTACTTACTGGGTTTCTAAAAATCCACATGTTACCAAGAGTTACATTGTGGTGTGGGATATTAGAATAAAGCGCCTTAGAGCCATCCTTTTTTCACCATCACTGATATCGTTTATCCAATCATGGTGCAGGAATCCGTCGGTCCACATGTCAAAGAGTTATTTGTGAAGAAGAGATTTACTTTTCGCAAGATAGACTACCTCCCCACTATCACCGTAATACAAGGGTTTATCTTGATGTAACTTTTCTGTACAAATAGATTAGGTAAAGAGGTGGTATTCAATTCCCTACTTTACTCTAAACTCCCAGACTTTACTCTAATGATCTTGTTATGGGAATATTTCAAAGATAAGGTTTACTGTACAAAACCAACAAAATCAATGAATTAAATGAAGAAATTGAAAGGCAATGCTTCGTGACGATGTGGAATTTATTATTCCGCATTATTGGGTCTCTTTGAAAAAGGTGGTCATCGGTTGGAATATTTATATACACGCTTTTAATTTGATATCATATTTTTTAATTTAAACCGTTAAACTTTTTCTCTGGCAATAAACAATGCATTGCATGTTATTTAAAGAGTAAGTATAAGAAAGAAGAGCAATATATATCATAATTAGAGTAATACAGGTAATAAGGTAAGGAAATCGAACCAAATTGAAACATCATGGGTAAGACAAGGGTGCACACCAAGCCTACTATTGTTTCGACTGGTACTAGTCGAGGTAGTGCAAGAAGCAAAACAAAAAATTAAATCTTATGAAGTCAGACTCGAAAATGAGACAAATTACAACAAGTTAACTGTGCTATGCTGGCGACACGGTTATCACAGTAAAGGACAAAAGAACCCTGAACAAGAACTTAAAAGTATACAAAGAAGTATTAGAAAAAATTAATACCAAAATAAACCGGGAAAAAATAAAGAAATGATAATAAAATGATGATAAAAAAATAATTACAAAAACGCGCGATGTATACTTAAAAGAGAAAAAAGCTAGACCAAGAACAAAAATTCAAATACTTAGGATTAATAATTTCAAAAGATAGAAGAATGTATGAGAAAATAAAAAAAATAGGGGAAGACTTCAATAGAATTGAGACGGCCTTTATCAAAAAAGGAAACAAAGTTGCGAATTTTCAAGAAAGTTGTTACTTTGACACTCAAATTTGGCCCAGACCCGTGGACAATAACTAAACGACAAAGAAAGAAAACCACAGCTACAGAAATGAGATACTTAAGAAAAATTGAGAGTAAAACCAAAATAGATAAAATCAGAAATGTAACGCAGGGAGAGAAACTATGGGTTGTCCCATAAGTTCTGACTCAGCTGCAAAAAATTCAGTTTTTATGCACTTTTATTTGTTTCTTCGTGCTTATAGTGTTGTAAAAACTTTCATCTTTGTATTCCAGATGAGTTTGCAAGAAAGTGAGTTTCAAGTTTTGATCTTCTATTGTTGAAAACTAGAACTATCAACAAGACTATTTAGAACCAACCGAAAAGAAAGCACACCCTCAAAGTAAATTATGATCTTACCGAAACAATTTTTGAGCAAAACTGACCGAAGATTTTGGCCTTTTGGAACCCACTTCTTGATCAAAAGGTCCACTTCTCATTCGACATCACAATTTTCTTCCAAAATCGGCCATTCAATAGATTATTGAGCAGTTGGCGGCAAATATCGACTCTTTTGGCGGCTGTGTTACGGTGAGTTCGTGCAGATCTTGGTGCGGCAAAACCAAGATGCTAAAAATGCCGATGAATCTCAAATTTAGTGTCCAGATCTCGAGTGCTTGATGAAGGTCCGGCGTCCAGAGCAGCTTGCAAGTCGCCATCATCCAACTTTAATGCCCGTCCGGAACGAGGAAAATCTTATAGGCTGAGATCATTGGGTTTAAAGCGCCCGTACCATCTTGAAACTTTTGACTGACTTACAATTCCTTCACCTTCAGCATTGCAAATACTTTTACGGTATCTTATTAGAAGTTCCCGATTACAGCAATGGCGGATTAAAACTCAAAGATCACATTCTTGCAAACGCATATGGAATACAAAGGTGAGGGTTGTTACAACACTATAAGCACAAAGAAACTAAAAAATGCATAAAAATTATATTTTTCGCAGGTAAATCAGGACTTCTGGGACAACCTAATAGAAGTGAAACTAATAGATTCATTAAAAAATTGCCCTTTGAATTTAATAATCTCTCTTCAGACACCTAAAGAAGATTTCAAAAATGGTTTTTAAATGTGGGACGCTTGTTTCTTACAGTTCTGTGCAGTTCATCTTGTAGCAACTCTATGGAGTTGAGGTTTGAACTCTGTGGGGGCCATGTAATCATTTTGAGCATTTTTTGTTCTTCCTGGTTTGCTAGATAGTTCTTACAAAGCCTTAAAGTATGTTTAGGATCGTTGTCTTGCATCATCACGAATTTCTTTTCGATTAATCGCACAGATGGTATCACGTTTTTCGTTAAATTTTTTATGCTGTTCTTTCCCCATAATGCAATCGACTGTCACTAAGTCCTCTACATCAACCAAAGAGAAACACCACCACCTCCGTGCTCGACAGTCGAAACAATCCAGTCCTGGATCATTTTTCCAGTCTTATGTTAGACCAATGCAAGAAGATTCTCTGTTTCTGACTGAAAATTTCAAATTTGGATGTGTCGGTTCACAATATAGTTATATACAGTTAATCACTGTATTTAATTTAGGTGTCCATACTTCCATGCGCGGTAGCGTACATAAGAGTAAAATATAATAAATAAGAATAACATGGAACGTGGAGCAAGATTAGGGATGTAAAGGTCAAACACGGATTGGAAATGGACAGTGATTACTATTCAGTAGAGATGGAAATTAAAATTAACGTTGAAAGACAACAAGAAAAAAGAAGTAAAACAGAAACTCAAACAAAATCATAAAAAATTACGGGAATAAAAAGAACCGAAAACATTTAGAATTGAGTATTCTTGAAGTAGCTAAACAGAGCTGTGGAATCGCAAAGATAGGAAATGGCAATAGATGACTGGGAAAAAAAACTGGGAAAAAACATTTACAATTAAGAGAACGATAAGACTACGGCGCACGCAAAATCGCATAACCTGAAGATAATGGAAAAATTTGGAGCCAAAATGAAAGAACCTGGCCAAGAAGTCCTTTTAAGTACCAATAAACAATGAAGTCTCGAAGCTCGACCAAATTCAATCGGGAGTTCCGCAAGGCAGCGCTTTGATACCGCTCTTAATCGGCCCTACTTATTTGATTTATTTTTATATTCTGCCCGTAAACTAAGTTTAACAACGTTCTAATTCTGTTGAAATTTGAAATAAAATACCAGTTTACGCCATATTATGCACAAAGATTTAAATTTACGCGCATACAAGGTCCAACTGACTCAAGAACTCAAGACAATTGACCATTTCAACCGACGTGTATTCTCTGAGTGGCTCCTCAAATGTCGAGTACATATGTAGTCCTGTCCTCTTAATACTCTAGAGTGTCGAGGTTGAAAACTTCCTCCATTCCTTCCTATCTCTTCCCATTTCCTTCGCTGTGTTCCAATTATTTCCTTTCTTCTCCAGTATCTTCTCAATACCGCTGTTCCATTTTTGCTTTGGTATCCCTTTTTTGTTTTTCCCTATCGGCTTCGCATCCCAGACTTGTCTTACTTCTTTCATCCTCACTAGATGCCAGAACCATCCTAGTTTCTTCTCTTCCAGTACTTGATTTGTAGATTTTACTGCTAATTCTTTTCTTATGCCTTTATTTCTTCTCTTTTCAATTCTTCTCATTCCTAGTACTATGGTATTTCATTTCTATTGCCTGCAATCTTTGCTCTTTTTTCTCTGTTAACACCCCTCCGTGTAAGAGTACTGGATGGTAGATTGTCTTATAGACCGTTGTTTTTGGTTTTTTAAATATTTATTTATGCCCAAGAAATTTCTTTTGGAGGACATAGTAGACCCTGCTAGCGGCTTGGATTTTTTCATTTAACTCATCGTCTATGTTTCCCTTACTGTTGATTGTACATCCTAAACATTTGTATTCGTTGATTTGCTCTATATTTTTGCTATTTATTGTTACTATTATTTTTCTTTCTTGGTTGCTTATGACCATGCATTTGGTTTTATCCATGTTCAATTTAAGGTTTAGCTTTTCTAGGGAGGTTTTTCTCTAGAATGCTTTCAGCAATGGCTATTATAAGGATATCATCTGCAAAAGCACAAGCTCCTATATGGATAAGCTGTAGATTTCTGTAGCCTACTATTCGCTGTTCCATGTTTTGTTGGTCAAATGTTGTGAAATTGATCCGAATTTTTTATTGAAAATCATCTTCAGCAATGAGACGCATTTCACATCGAATGGGACGTTGAACAAGCAAAACTGTCACAACAACAACCAATGAATGCTCAAAGAGCGACTGTTTGGTGTGCTCTGTGGTCAAAAAGTGTTATTGAACCATTTTTTTTTCGAAAATGAGACTGGAAATGCAATTACTGTGAATCCTGAGCGATACCGCGGCATGATTAATGACCATTTCTTCCCGAAACTTAATCAAACTGATAAAAATAATATTTATTTTCAACAAGACGGCGCAACCTGCCACACTACACGAGCGAATATCAAGTTATTGCAGTCGAAGTTCTGATGAAGCTTTAATTTCGAGTTACGGAAATGTCACTTAGCCTGCTGGTTCGTGGGATTTGATGACGTTTTTGTGGGGATATTTGAAAAGTAGTATCTGCATAAACCAGCCGCCATGCAAGACCTCAAGAGCAATATAATTGCCGAGATAAATGCCATTGACGCTACTCCATCATAAATTTCGACCAGCATATTGAAGTCTGTAAAATCAGTCGTGGTGAACATTTGAGTGATTTTTCATACATAAATGGCATACATGTATGTTTAAAATAAAATACCCTACTTGGTTATGCAATTAATACTGCATTTTCTTGCTCCATATATTAAAACTAAGAGAAAACAAGTAGAGAGAAAACTAAGCAAATGTATTAGCTAATTGGAAGAAGATCGCAATGAATTTCCCAAACAAAATTTCGGTATACTATTTTGCCCTTCATAGGGTTGCACAGAAGCACCCCATACCAAATTCTCCAAAGATTCTAATTTAAGATCTTACGTATGATAGTTGATGCGCTATGGTATAACATGATTATTAAGTCATGAAAATGACCTAATAGGACAGTTCGTAAACCAACCAGTAGTCAGAAGGAAATTAAAGCGTCACAAGACTTAGTAATTCAGCATAATCACATTAACATGTAGCCTTTCGCTGGGTTCAACGATGGGTTCATCCTAACTAATGATATATATTGCTATGATCAAATTCAGGTTTAACAATCTTAAAAAACAAATAATGGATCGGGTAAATATTTATATTTTTTTCAGTTTTAAACTGTTGGCAGCTAGATTTCTTCTATATTTTTCAGTTAAAAATAATAACAAAAGTGAAAATGTTGAATTTTACCTAATGAGTAAGCGAAGGCAACTTAAGTGATTATAATATTGATAAGATGGTTAAGCTATTTATGTAACATTATATACACGCATGAAACGTGGAAAAACTTAGAAGGATAGAAAGTACCACCTTCTCTGCAGATAAATCTCCTACAGCGCGACTTGGCGAATCCACCCCGATGTGGCCAGCGAAAAGGGCGAGGCTCGATAAATTTGAGTTATGGAAAGCGCAGCTCGGCCGAGATCGACGGGACCCTTTATGCCCTTCCAAGGATATCTCGTCTGGACATGGGCGCCGATCTGGCGATAAGAAGTGACAAATACGCTGCGCCCAGCGCTCCCTTGTTATGAATACAAATACGCGCTCTAAGGAGATCGGCGCGGTGCCTGGGCCGGCCAGCGCCTTTTTGTGGCCGCATTACGGGGTGAATAGGTAATCATGTACTCGTCACCATTGTTTTATGATGAAGCAGGCAACCGCTGCAGACGCCCTGCTTGGTCTGGCGGGTGTGCTGCGCTGTCGGCGCGGAAGGCTCAATTTGGTTGCGACTGTTGCCTTCAATACGTGCAATGATTAAAAGGATTTAGAAGTATTTTCAAAAATTAACACATATACTTTATCAATTATAGTTATTAGCACATTATTGGGCCTTCAACTACAAAAAAATTATTCTTCATGCAAGAATTTTGGGGAACTTAACAACATGCTGGTGCCATCATTTTTTGCACAAACTTCGTTTGAATTTTCTCAGATGCCCAAAGCCATTTGGATAGGAACTCTTCGATGGTCTGGTCTGTTGCCCCAGTTTTCTTCAATACTTTCTTCACAATGGACCAATATTGCTCAATGAATCTAAGTCCTGGACTGTTTGGTGGATTTATTTGTTTTGGTACATAATCACACTATTAGCAGCATAGCACTCTTTCGTTGTCTTAGAGTAGTGGCATGTGACGAGATATGCACAAAAAAGTGGTTTTACGTACTGCAGGAACGGCAAAATACGTTTTCCCAAACACTGTTTTCGATAAATTTCCAAGTTCATAGACCCAGTGGTGATAAAAGTTTTGCTCTTCCAATCGTAACTACATAGGGTTTGTCAGGAAAGAATTTTGATTTTTGCTTTTATTTTCGGGTCCTCCGAAACACCTTTCAGGCTGCAAGCAGTGTATTAATCTTGGGCAGCAATATAATTGAAGTTAGCAAAGCAATATGTCTCACCATCTATTAACACGCACTGATATCAGGTTAATAGAATTTCGTACAGCTTACGAGAACGGCAGTGTGGTGTTTGATTCTGTTTTGCATCCCGATCAAAAGACCGGCTCTAGCTCTCACTTTTTGGACTAAAGACTGCAACATTTTGACTTTTTTGGCTTTCTGATCTGTCATTCCCATGTTTATCTCCACTTCCTGGTTTTATTTCTACCCTTAAGTTTCTCCCTAAATTGTTTTAGCACACGAGCGACAGTAGAATTAGCAACGTTTGGTGTTTGAGCAAGCTGACGACTACTCAGGTTGCGATTGTAGACGTGTTCGTGTAAAATTAATTTGCGGTGTTCCACTTCGTTCAACAACATCGTGGCAAGTGACTTCTCTAGACAATTTTGCCCTTATCAAGTGATATTTTGCACCGACTGGACAGTCTGTTTAGATAGCTTAGATCGACTGCTTTACTTAGGATTCATAATTTTCCCGGCGTCGTTGCTACTGTTAGAATCTTATTCAAATCCTTTTCAAAATAGAAATTTCAAGAATAACATCTTACATGTTTTAGTTTTTGACATCTCCAACCCATCCTCTAATTTTCGAAGTGTCAATTGCCAATATTTGTTGGTTGAATTGTTCAATTTTTGTTTTTTACCATAGCTTTATTCGTGCTTCATTAGTTGTTTTGAGAGTTTTTTAGAGAGCCATGCGAGTCGCCCAAATAATTTTTGCAAACAAATGGTTCAATTTTGCACCTGATTTAATGCAGATTTGTTGTTCTTTTTGTTCAGTCATTGCACATTGTAACGTTTTCCCTCTTCACCGTGATAAATAACACGTACAATTTGCTTGAGCTACTTATTTACTTTACTTATAGGCGATGGAAATCACTTAAACACTATCTATGTATACTATGCGTACAATAGATAACGTAAAATGACACTGTAACGCTATTTATATTGCACTCGCACAGCTTCCGTCTTATCAATTGATTTACAAGGCTGCCTTGCTGCGTGCTATTTAAGCAACTTAAAACCGGTTCCAGAACATACGCGAAGTTTGCTAGTGAAGATCTGGCAATTTCCCATTGTTCACAAAAAAATCCTTAAGAAACTAAAAAACTAAGAAACAAAATTACAAAATATTTATCACGTATTCAATACTTAGTTTAAGATAATCGTTAAGGTTTTCTCTTTAATCAAAACCTTCTGGTAGATGTTTGAATTAACTTAAGCCATTTGCAATTTTGGACAATACGAACTATCTGCCTGCAACATTATTTTAAGGATTTCTTAAATTGGAATCGAAGTTTTGTAACATTTTCCCGTTTTTTTGCATTTAGTTGAGATTGATTTGTATGTATAATTAAGTTTATGATAGTATCTATAAGTTTGTAATGTGTGTTACAGCTGTTAAAACTGAACAAGTGCGATGAATTGTTCAAAGTATTCTAAATATTTGTTTTCATGTTCACATCTTGATGTTGATCGTGAAAGGCAGCCCATCTTAAATTAATAAAGACATAAAGAAAAGATAATGTCGATTAATATGTCCTCGTTTTCTACCCATAGCTTATATTTCACTAATTATAACGATAAAAAGTTTTGGTTCGAAAGCCCTTGTGCAAAATTCTGTCCCTCGTCTTACCTTTGAATTGTGAAATAATAGATTTTTGACAGTGAAAGTTATTTTTGGTAGGTTTTATTGCGTATTAAGAAAGATCGAGAGTATCAAGGAAATTTAGGATTTTTTATGCATCGAAACATAATAAGTTAAAAATATAAATCCATTGATTCAACTGCTAAGTGAGATAGTAAAAGTAAAATATACTACAAAGTCACCAAATAACAATCAATTAAAAGTACAATCACTGGATGGGCATATACACAAGCAACAAGCTGTAGCATACAACCACTGTACACAATTACAGACACACAGAATCAAAACATACTTCTACAAACACAGATAACTAATTATTTGACAGAACTAAAAGAGATGATAAAGAAACTTATGGAACATATGGGTCATCATTCATCACACAGCCATTGAAGTCCACTGCAGGACGTGGGCCTCCATTGAATTTTGCAGTTTTGCAATTCAATGGAGATTTGGCAATTAAACCCCACGCTTGCCAGGCAGGTTGGCGAGTGGATAGGGTGTATGGAGGATAAGAGTATGCAGATTCTAGGCAGGATTAAGGTTAGGACACGACTTTTCCCCGGTGTTAGGAGATGGGGAC
This sequence comes from Sinelater perroti, assembly GCA_036346155.1. Lineage (NCBI taxonomy): Eukaryota > Metazoa > Arthropoda > Insecta > Coleoptera > Elateridae > Sinelater > Sinelater perroti. Next base: position 4,885,010 of record JARFIY010000324.1, read on the forward strand.
GAGTCGAGGCTCGCGTGGGCAGGGTCGCCTCCCGGAAGTAGATCTATCCTCTATTGGGGTCCTAGAGGAGTATCTACCCGCTACCCAGGGAACATATGGGTACAATACTAAATATCTTGACGCATAATGGCACAAACATTAACAATTAGAGTGTGAAATGCCAACGGTTTATGCCAACATATATGAAAATTTAGATCTTCTCTCCTTACTAATAAAATAGATGTAATGTTAATCTCTCAAAATTTCCTTAAACTTCACAACTATCTAATATATCATCAAACACTGCAGTGCTTATTAGACAAAATATAAAGTACTATAAAGAAACAGATTATATTCAAGAAAACATAGAAGCTACTAGTATTATTATCCAAGATAATCTAGGAGAATTAACGCTCTTACCTGTCTATTTCCCTCAAAAGTATAACAACAAACAACAAGATTATTAAAACTTCTTCAAAACATTAGGTAATAAGTTTGTTGCAAGAGGTGAGTGCAATTCAAGAAATGTCTGGTGGGGTTCTCGAATTATAACAACTAAACAACTAAAGAACAGAAGGAACCATCTTTACATAACAAACATACTGATTGGAACCACTTCTGAGGGAGGATCGATTAATTAATCAGACTGAATACACTACTTAAAACTGAAGCTCACATAGAACTAGCCGTTGAAGAATTAACTAAAGAGATTCAAACCTCTGCATGGCAATCAACACCTGAACAGAAAGATCTCAAGCAGATGCAAAGCGATGGAAATTAAGCAAATCTTCAGTAGACAAGCAAACTTTCAACAGACTACCTCATCAATTAATAGAACTACTGTAACAACTAAAAAATGAGTCACTACAAGAATACCTACAAGGACTTAATGCAACTCAATACACAAACTACTCACTTTGAAAGGCTACCATTATCTGCAATACTGCTTCTACAAACAGCAAACAGCGGATGGGCAAGAACTCCAACCCAAAAAGCCACAATATTTGCACAATTGCTTTTTCGAGTATTTAAACTATATACTAATGACACAACGCCTGAAGAAGAACTTGAAATGCGAACTATCTTAGAAGCTCCGCACCTGGTGGCTACTGCTAAAATCCTGTACTATCCTAAAAGTTGATACTAAAAAAATATATTCCAAAAATAACAGGAAAAGTCCTAAAAAGGTGCCTGTAAAATGTGTTACGTTAATTATCTACATGTTATCGAGTTGATTGCAATTAAAGCCAAACTCGATGATCATAGCAACATCACAATAATCAGTCATAACTGAACTAAATTCTGATCACCTCCCTGTAATTGTACCTTTCACGCACGCTTTAATCATCAAGCAACCCATCCCGAAACTAATCAATGGCAAAGTAGATTGGAACATATTTGAAGATCAGATGAATAGTAAACTACACTGTCCAACAAGTCTTCAAACTGAAAGAGATATTGATGTAGCCATAAGCCATCTTACCTCAACAATAGAGGAAACTATTAGACTTGCTACCACAACAACACCTAGACGAACTTATCAGACTGACTATAGTCCTCCGAGATACGTGATTGACCTAATTAAAACAAAAAGTCAACTTCGACGAGAATGGCAAAAAACCAGAGATCCCCAACTCAAAAACAGACTAAACAACATAACTCACCGAATCAAACTAGAGTTAGGCACCTTAAGAATCACAGCATACCAAAAGCACATAGCTGACTTTAGCACGGGAGACTGGGACTTATGGAAGACTGCAAGAAAAATACTGAACCAAAAAGCAGAACTCAAAATTATCTTTCGAAAATAATAATATAACCTATACCACATATGGCCAATAATCTTGAAAGTAATTTTACTCTCGTAATCACCTGCACGCCCACCCACAAACTGCAAGTCATTAATGATATCGAAAGTAGAGTACCTATACCCGACTGTATCCAACCAACTTCACTCGATGAACTCTTTAGCATCATACAAAACATCCCAGATAAAAAATCTCCCGGACATAACTCAATCACCAACAATATGCTCAAACACTTCACAAAGAAGACGTTAGCCTATTTAAGTTCAACACTCAACTCCTGTATGAGACGGGACTACTTTTCACAAACCTAGAAGCATGCACATATAGTAATGATCCCAAAAACTTCTAAAAACAAAAAGAAATTAAACAGCTACAGGCCCATTAGTCTACTGACATCACTTTCTAAGGTCTTCGAAAAAGTAATCCACTTAAGCATATTGAAAATCACAATACAATAGCTAAACATCAATTTGGCTTCAAGAAAGGTCATTCTGCGAGTTACCAGCTTCAAAGAATATGTGACCTCATCAAACGAGGTTTCAACAGTAAACAATACACGGTAGCAATCTTCCTCGATGTCGCGCAGGCGTTCGACAAGGCATGAATAGAAGGCCTCAAAAATAAAATCCTTCATATTACAATGCCTGCTTATCTCAAAGCAATTATATTCTCCTTTCTAGACAACAGAACATTTTCTGTCGAAATCAACACAACCCTGTTCGAGATCATTAAAATCCGAGCTGTAGTTCCCCAAAGCAGCATCCTGGGGTTAACTCTCTTGAACATATATACGTCTGACTTACCAGAGCCGGGTGCTACAATAGTTACCTTCGCATACGACACTTCTATTGTCACGCAAGCCGATAACGTCATTGAAGCAATCTCCTAACTACAGACTGCAACTGACAAACTTTTAACTTGGTTCAAAACCTGGAACATCAGAATAAATCCTGACAAATGCGAAACCAAAATTTTCACACTAAGAAGACTTAACAATCCTCCATGCATACAAATTGAAAACAATGAAATACCTTGGAACCCCAATAACAGTGCTGTCAAATACTTGGGATTATATCTTGACACTCGATTAAGCTGGGGGTTCCACATAAACCAGAAGCTTACCCAAAGCTACATTAGACTACAACAATTATATCCACTTATCAACCGAAAATCCTCGCTAAAAATTGAATGCGCAACGCTACTCTACAAAGCCCTAATTCGACCTCTCGTCCTATATGGATCACCGGTCTGGTGCAACACCTCAAATACCAACATACAGAAAATACAACGCCTCCAAAACAAAGTCCTAAGAATCATAGTCAACGCACCGTGGTGCGTTACAAATACCCAACTACACGAAAAATTCGGCATCTTACCCATCGACCAATACATCAAGAACAGTGGGGAAAAATGCATCTCAAACGCGAGTGCATGTACTGGTGCGGAATTCTATCAACTCTTTAAAACTAATATTCACACCAGGCTTAAACACAACTTACCACAGGACCTAGTTATAGCAAACCATAGACAAAATTAACCAAATGAGAATTCACCGCGCTTATTATTTTGTCGCACTATGTCACAATATATTTATATTATTATATTATATTATATTATAATATGACACAAAATCTGTTACCTATGCTATGTATAACAAAGAATTGTTGATCTAGCAGTAAATGTATGTAATATTAAAAAAAATCTTCTATATATTTAACGCCATACTGAGAGTGAAATACTTCCCCGGTCAGTGGAAGGCTACACAGATTACCATGATCAATAAACCAACGGATGTCACATTCCATAACTCGATTAGCCTACTACCGGTATCTTCCAGTGCATTTGAGAAACTTCTCTTAAAGCAAACCCTACAATTGCTAGATGAGTACAGTATAATATTGAATCACCAGTTTAGATTCAGGAGTAGACATACTCCAACAGTACAAGCTCACAAACTAGTCAGCAAAATTAACCGATACTTGGAAAGAAAACGTTTCCGAGGCTTTCGGCAAGATCTGGCACGAGGAACTTCGCTACAAAATCATATGTATCTTACATCTCCATTCTAAGCTATCTATCTGATAGGCCTTTTTACATCAAACATCAAGACATACATACTAAATTTAATACACTCAGGCACAAGAAAGTGTACTAGGGCCAATATTATTTTTATATATAGGTCAGACATCGCAACAACCAGAACGACGAAAGTGACAACGTTTGATGAAGATGCAGCTGTATTAGCATTCCAGATCAATCGGCTTCTCGTAATCTATAACTGCACCTGGATAAATTTAAATATTGGTTCCTAAGCTGAAAACTTAAAGCAAGTGAGACGAAGTTAATGTACGTTACTTTAATTATGGAAAAAGATGACCTCTAGTAATTACGAATGGAACACTGATACTATAAGGGAACAACACTAAATGTTTAGGTATACACCTAGACTTCGTGAGCGCAAATCAACTAGTCTATTCAGTAAACAAAGTAAGCTCTTACTCTATAAAACGATACTGAAACTGATATGAACTTACAGAATCCCGTTTTCTGAACAACGTGCTAAGGACTAAGAGAGAGAGACGGACGCTCATTATATATGGGGGGAGGGAGGAGGATTTTGTTTATGGTAAATAACTCAGACGCACAAAAAGATCAAAGACTTAAGAAAAGACGCAAAGAAATTAAATTAGGATATTGGAACGTCCAAGAAATTAGAATCAAAGAATATGAATTATTCCATGAACTAAAATCTTATAATATGGATATGGCAGTTCTTACTGAGAAAGACACATGGGAGAAGACTACGTTCAATTATATAGTGGGGTTAAAAAGCATAGAAGAGCAAAAGCTGGAGCCTCTACAGCTACTGTTAAAACAAATCAAAAACTGGACAACAATAAACAAGTGGATGGTTACAGTAGAATTGTATTGTCTTATTTATAACAGAAGTGTGTACGCCCCAAATGATAATGTAGAATCAAAAAAACAATTTTTCCACCAATTGTCGGCTTATTAAGTAATTTGGGTAAAAGAAAAGAAGTAATGAAACAATAAATGACAATGGACGACGGCTAATAGAATTTTGTGAACAGTCTGCACTAAATGATTCTATCAATACAAAAAAATTCATAAATTCACATGGACGCAAGAAAGAAGAGGTTTAAAATCTATTATAGATTATTGTATTATTAAATAAAAAAGTAATATGAAACCTAGGGATGCCAGACTAAAAAAAGCCACACGGGAAGCAGAAACCAATACCTAAATATGAACAAACACTAAACATAATAAAACAAAATTTTACCGGAATCAAATATTCCAAATATAATTTAAACAGTTTCTCAAACGAATCCATCCAGTTTTTATATAAGATGAAAATAACCGAAAATATGAAAAATGATATAGGCGCATCCCCAGATTACATATAAGACACCATAAGAAAATACTTCCACCAACCAGCAAAAGTAACCCTAGGAGAAGTTATACATATGAAGTTGAATACTTCCTGGTGGAACAAAGAACTAAAGAGCTCATTATAGAAAAGAAAAAACTGTATTACATATGGCTAAATACATAAGAAGTAGATAATAAACATGCTTACAAAAGATTTTGTTATTTAGTTAAAACAAGGAAAATTAAAAACACTTATCGGAAAAATGAAACGAAATAGATTGTTTATTAGGTAGCTCTAAGTCAAGGACAGCTCTGAAAACAATCACAAACTTAAATAAAAATGTAAATGGGTAACTGGCGATTGACCCAACTGGAGCAGAAAACTGAATACAATATTACAAACACTTACTAATGGAAAAAGTCCTTTTCGAAATTTTGAATAGAAAACAGAAGGAGTGAAAATTAAATGCAATAAAATGTCAACAGAAGTAACGAGAGCACTAGTGGAGTAAAAAATAACAAATTTCTTGCACCCTGAGGTACACCTGTGGAACGACTGAAGCGGAAAATTCGCACAGACTTTGGGATAATAAAACATGTGAAAGAAGACAAAAACACAAAATAGGAAAGGCTATAAAGACATATTGGACAAACCATAAAAAGGACGAGCTATTACTGGCAAATTAAATTCTTGTTTGGGAGTACACAACTCACAAGAAAAACTTAAAACCAATATGTTCAAATCATTAATAAAGAGCAGTTGGTTCCGAAGTATGGGTTGTGAGTGGGGTCGAGCACTGCCATGGTAGCACATGCCAAGGTAGAGCAGCCGAGTTGCTTAAGCCTTGCACTCACCGCCTAACAACGAGGAAGACCGTTGAGTATCACTGACTTGAACAGTGATATGCAATCCTAGAGATTGGATCCTTCTCGTGGTGGCCCTGTTGTAAATGAACCCTGCGGATCTAGTCGGAAAGTCGATAAACATTCCCCAACCCAGCTATCGTGTCGTGGTTAAAGGTCTGCACTTGGGCTAACGATGCCGGCAAGAGGCGAACCCTAGGCTACGCCATTGCCGATATACCATACATGGGTATTTCTGCTGTAGACATGTATTACGGGGGATCTTGGCTTAACCTCCCGGATCAAGAGGAGATAACCTCAATAAAAATCCTAAAAACAACGGTAGTGAGACCAGGCCAACGGTATGCGTGGCTGTATAGATCAGCCTCTACTGGATCCTCCTTTGGGCACTAGGCGCCTCTCAATATATATAGCCATTAATTTTTTATAATGTTTCAGACTCGTGGGAATAAAATGGACACTGAAGAAACAATTTACATTAAACCTTTACTCATATTAGAGGAGAACTCTAGTAGCGACTCCCTGACAAAACTTAGTGAACCCATGGAAGCGGAATCAATCCAGGAGACAGTCATCTGTCAGACCTCAGGCGGAACCGTCAAACAAGGGCCAGGAGGTTGCAGGCAAAAAGATAGAGGAACTGTAACCCAAGAGACTTTCTGGGGCCCAAAAGAGAAGGGCCAAAAAAGAAGCTAAGGTCATGATCATGGAGGGCACGTGGGCGAGAAAGAAGCTTAGATCTGTGAAAACTGAAAAAGGGGGGATAAGAAGAAAAGCGAGGGTAGCAAGAGACTCCGCCCAGACTCCTCAACCCTCAAATCCAAGCAACCGGTAAAGAAGCCCAGGAGCGATGAGCAGACTGGTCAATACAATGCCGCAATGAAAGGGCTAAGGATGGTGGTGCTGGACAGGCGCTATCCAGACATTTTTCTGAATCAAGGCCAATCGGACTTGATTCAGGAAAAACTTGTTACTGCTCTAGACCAGACTCCTTCGGGAAGAACTAATTCACCGCAGTTGAAAAGCTCGAGGTACACGGGAGGTGTCTTATGGATCACGTGTGCCAATGAGCAAACTAGAGACTGGCTGTGCAAAACCATCTCAGATTAAAGAGTGCTGATAGAAGGGGTTGAACTTTCAGCGGTAGAGGCTAAGGACCTACCCAAACGCCCCAAAGCTCTCGTTTCCTGGACCAGTCGACGAAAAAATTTCCAGGACCTGACTTGGGCTTCAAAACTCAGGGTTAAAAACGGAAGACTGGCGACTTCTTTGCCAAAAGGTGTACAAGGAAGGAGCTATCCTGGTCTACTCCATCGATGGTGCCTCTTTCAAGGTCCTTGAGAGCAAACAGTTCAAGGCGTATTATGAACCGAGAGCTGTTACTTTCAGGGCCATCCAAAATGCTCAAGATGCTGAGGGTACTTCAGATAAACCTACAACACAGTAGGGATGTTTCGGCGGCCCTATGTAAGATGATGGAGGGCTGCGATGTTGTCCTCATCCAGGAACTTTGAACCCATCAAGGTTAGGTAAATTGGAGGAGAACCAATATACAGTAGATCCTCAAATAGACCCAGAACCTGTATTTTAGTTAAAAAATACATGCTGCTACTGCAATGACAGGGTGGTGCAAAAGTCCTTTTGTTTTTTATGTGATTCAAAAATCAAAATATTTGTCACTGTGTTGTACACAATTCATCCAACTACGAGCCAAGTTATTATGCTTTATTGGTATAACTCTTGTGGTTTGGAATCTAAAAAACTGATGAGATTTTTTTATATTCTAAGAGTTGGCAAAGTGGCGTCCAGCCAAGCATTGAGATATTTATTGAAAAAAGATAGTAACCCGATGAAACTTAATCAGGATTATAAACGTAAATAAAGTTTTCATCCCATGTGCTCTACAGCAAGATGTATTTTTGATTGGTCATATAGAATATTTGGACTAATAAGAGCGATGGAGTACAGAAGATTAATAAACTCAGAAATAAATTAAATACTAAAAAATAAATATGCAATTAGAACAATTTATTGGTTTGGATATAAATCAGAAGATGAATTTTTTACTATTTAGAAGAGTTACAAGACGGAAACCACAAGAAGGAAACAGAGAGGCAGATCGAGATTGTGACAGGTAGATCAGGTGATGATAACATTAAACTTTTGGGAATGGCTGGGTGGAAAGAAAGAATGCAAGATAGAAAAGACTGGAGGAAGATTGTAGAAAAAGCGAAAACACACACCAACGTATAGATGTAAGAGTAAATAGAAAACCAGTGGACTAACCATCCTCAAAAAAAGGTCAATATGACTCAAACTGAGTGGTTTAAACTTTAATAATAATAATATTTAAATATTGTTCCTTCAAGATAGCATGCATTTTGTCAAGCTATTTATTGATAATAAAGCTCGGCGATGATTAGTAATTTTATTAGATGCAAAGCACGACTTTGGGCTTAAAACTTATGCTTTACAAAATGTTCTGTAGATTGGCGTCTACTGAACCATTGGTTTGAAGAATTGAAAGTCCTGATTGTCAAGCAATTGTCCATCGGTATGGCGCAAGCTCTTGTTATAATTGTTGGGTGGGCATAGCTGGGGATGTTTCGACAGATTAAAGTAACGCTTCTTGATGTATTGCAGAAGACAGCCAGGATCGCATTTGAATATTTGATCCAATTTTAGACAGTGCACTCTGATATTATACCTTGGCCTTGAACTTTCAGGATTATTTGGGCTTATCTGTACCGTTTTGTGCTAACTTCTAGGAATGCCGAGAAACGACCAAAATTTCAACATTCAGACTGGCGCGTCGCCTTTTTTAAGTTCAAATTTTAAGAAGTTAAATTATATAATAAAAAATAATCGCAAACAGCTAATAAAACATGTTTAGTGATGAAAAGTGTGTGGGTGTGTTCAAATCAACACACTTTTCTAGTATTTACTGGGACTGAATATACATCAATTATTTGCAACTTCAATTGCTGCTGTTGGTTCAGGAGCCACGGTAATGGTTACTGGTATTAAAAATAAGGAGAGATTAAGTATGCTCTTACATTTTTACTATGCTTCCCCAAAGACAATAGGGCTAATTGTCCAACGACAATTTTCGACTAATAAGCCCGAAGATCACCTGATAAAGTAGAGTTTAATTCTGCAACAGGGTGTTTCTTTTAGAGTAGACTTTATGGAGGAAGTCCCATACTACAAATCCATATTTTTGTTATCAGATAAGGTGACCATTTTAGAACAGTAAGGTGTGCAGAACTTTAAAACAACCAAAACTGTATTTATTCATTTTTATATTTACAAGTCACGTATCATTCTTAAAGGAAAACTCCCAATTTGTTACTTCTCTAAATGTCCCTTTAAACGAATATTTGCTTGATGATGTGTGAACATACTGATCCAATTTTTTATCTTTCTTCTTGACACTTTTTGTCCGTTTCGGATGTTGAGAATTGATATAGCAATCTTTACTTTGTCGAGTAGAAGTTTGGCCTAGCCATTTTCGTATGTGTCTTTTACTGCCTTGACCTCTGCTACCTTCCATCTTTATCCTGCAATATTAATTTTAGCAGAGGATATGTATCGTTCCTCATTATGTGATCAAACTTTCTCAGCAGCACCTCAGTGAGAGTTCAGGCCTCGATGCTGTAGCAGAATTAAAAAAATAAAACAGTGTATTTAGGGTAAGGCTCAGATCTCAGTTGATAAACAGACTTTTCATCTTCAAAAATGGTAATCGATAAACTGTTGACTGCTATCAATCCCCAGGTAAGTATATTTTTCTATGCGTTCTACAGGAGCATTTCGCAAGGTGAATATGCTCGATGGTGGAAGGATTTTGCCGACAATCATGTATTTGGTTTTGGAAGTAACTTCCATACTTATCTTTGAAATAGCGCAAGATATAATAGTGGGAGAGGGGCGGGCGGGCTGCCATGTGCTGAGTAGTAGGAAGCATGGAATTTGTCAGTTGCAATGGAGCAGTTTCCGGGGAAGCAACGTGCCTTTTGTGTGCGCAGTTATTACGAAACCAACAGTTACGTAACCACGTAGGCATTTTCGAGTTAGATATGGGCTTCATAACATAAAGCAAGTGCCAAGTGCCAATTTAATAAAGCTTTAGGTTCAGAAGTTCGAGCGTAGTGGTTCTACCGTGAATTCCAAACCTGTTGGCTGCCGGCGAACAGTGAGAACGCCAGCAAACATCGATCGCGTGCGCGCTAGCGTTCGGCGACGACCGCGAAGGTCGGTCCGTAAACGCGCGGAGGCTTTGAATTTGAACAGGTCCAGCGTTCAGAGAATTTTGCAAAAAGACTTGTCATGCCTACAAGCTCTAGTTAGTGCAAGCTCTGAAAACAACGGACTACCCGTTACGCCTCGCTTTTGCGCGCGAGATGATTTACAGTACCAATGTCTGTAGTGCAAAAATTGCTTCTCTTGTACCAAATCCGTTTTTGAAACCATATTGTGTCTCTCCTATTATCGATTTGCATTCAGAATAAATTGAATGTAATCGTTGCACGTTTTTCCAGGTGTTTTACAAATGGGCACAACGTTGATTCCTGCCAGTCCTGTATCATAGATGCTATTATATAGATCAGTTAATGCAGTTGGGAAATCCGTATCACTCTCACACTTAAGTTTTAGAATTTCTCTATGTATTTTATCAGGACCTGGTAATTTTTGCTTTTCAATAAGTAAATATCATATATACGTCACTTCTATATTAGGACGGTTCATTTTGAATAGCTTCTTCATACAGGCTTTCTTAGTTTCCAGTTTTTTCATTGTTTTCGCAATAAAATGACTATTTATGTCTTATAAATTATTTGTTATCGTGCCAGTTACCTCTTTTATCCTTTTTTACATGTTAAAATGGTCGTGTTTGTCTTTTATTTGTTCTATTAATTTACATCTTTTAGACATCTACTTACTTTTAGCATATTTTATGTTTCTCTTAATCTTAGCATGTAACTCGCCATACTTAATTTGATTTTTATTTTTTGCAAGTTTTTGTTTTTCCCTAAGGTTAGTATCTCATCGGTCATCCATTCTTCCTTTTTGTCTTTCTGCTTTTTAGATGTTCTCTGTTGTTTCCGTTGTGATACGTTGTGCCATCTTCCATTTACTTAAGGGATTCTTGAGTTATTTTAAATGTATTGTCATACATTCTCTTTTATGGTTTGTTGTATCAATCTGTTTATGTTTATCCTTTTGAGGTGCTTTGTGTGATTTATCTTTTAGCTTTAAGTTTACACACTATAGAGTTATAATCTGAAGCAATGTCTACACCAGGACACATCTTGGATAGATTTAATCGCATTGCAGTATCTCTTATTAACTGCAATAAAGTCATTTTCATTTCTATTTCTTTAAGTTTCTCTTAATCGGTCCTTGAAATTGTTCTTGGTTATCTTGTAGTTTTTTTTGATGATCATCGTAAAAGTTTTTATTGCAAAAAGCACTGCAATCTGAAATATTGGGTTGTCTGGAGTTTGTACCGATTGTTAAGCAAAAGGGTAAACATTTGTCGATGTTTATTTATTCAATTATGTACTCACAATTTTGTTCAGCAGCTTTGTTCTCTGTCTAAAATTCCGTCCTTCTAAAACTTCTCCGGTTTCTGAATGGAGAACTTCTCAAGGTGGTGTTGTATGGCTTCCAAAAGATTGAAGTTTTTGGCGTTAAAAATTTTTTGCAAAGACCTAAGTGAATGAACATCTGAAGTTGCAATACCAAACTCCAACAATTTTTGTTCGATAGTCAAAGAGGCACGACGTCTAACATTATCTTGATGGAACAGGATTTGCATGGTGGTTTGGAACAGGATTCCTTTCCAAGCCCACCAAAAATATGACTAAGATGAAGACTAGCTTTGCAAGTAGTTGCATATTGTTGTAAATGATTCATTTTTCATTGTTCGTTGCTAATTCCTTCAAAAAGGTGCGTTTTCGTTGCGTTTGTATTCGTGTTTTAGATGGAAATGCTTTTGGATAGTGGTTTCAAATATTTTTAGTATTTCTATAGTATTGTTCTCGATCAGTGTCTTGATCTGTTTATGGTGGAGAGTCTATCTAAGCTCTGTTGTTCTTTAACGTCAAAACCACCAGCTCCAAACTTAACAAACCACTTATGGACAGTTCTTTCAGCTAAAGAAATTTCTCCGTGCAGTATATATCTTGTGTGGTATTTTTTACCTTTTTGGTAATAGAAAAGTATTAAGTGTCTAAAATACATTTTATTTTCTTCCATTTTCAAAAGGATAGCAGAATGACACTAATCAATTTATTCCAAGAAACTTTCTTTCTGCAGATGCATTGAAATGTCACCTTTAAGAATAGTACACGAATTGTAACATATTCAGACATTTTCCAGTGTCATCTAGTGAAAATCAGCACGAACTTTTCGGACAAACTATTAGTTTGGATTTGGATTTTCATCAACTTATTTATCTCAGTGAAATTACCTTACAAAATAAATTTCAATGAAAAGTGGTAGCACAAATGCTTTAAACTCTACGGTTTTTATTTGGTTATTTTTTTAAGTAATTGGCTTCAAAGATGGGATTAGATCTAATTCAAACACCAAAGAAGAATTAATAATCTCCGAATAATCCCTTGAGTTACAAGAATTCAAAGAAGCATATTCAAAAGTTGGTCTATTACTGCCTGAATCTAAATTTAGGTATTAAAGAAAGTAATACAACATAAAAATATATGACTAATTATAAGGGAATGGTTTTGGGCAGAAAATAAGCAAGTAGAAAAGAAAATGTTGGAGTATCAGCTAGAAAGTAAGATAAACAAAAGATATTCAAGTCTTAAAGAACTATACTCTACTCAAGAGTAGTGTAAAGTCGATCTAGTCTTAAAAAATCAGCAAAAAATATTGCCATCAAGTGGGACTCAATCTATGGGAGGATTATCTCAGCAATATTCTGGACAAAGATACTAAACACTAAACTATAGTACCGAAAAGGGAAAAGAAAATTGTAGTCTCTGTTATGGGAGACGTTATTGAAAAAGTAGAGCAAAAAACGGACACAGCTCGGACACCATATGACAAGATATGGTCAGGCAACTTATTGATTGAAGATCATAATCCAGCTTTAAATTGATCACTTTGCTATTCTTAAAGTTTCTGATGGCTTTTATTTAAATTTAAATTAGAAGATTGACCTAACTAATTGACTAGAGGATGTTTAATCATATTTTTCACTGGTATCAACATCAGTTCTCCAAGAACTTAAGAATGTGCCAGTGGTTATTTGGAGTATTTCAATTACCCTACCAAAACTGTTGTGTCAGACATCCTTTGAAATAAATTTTCTCAAAAAATATCCCCCCCCCCCCTCCAAAGACCAACAAGTTTAATGCATTGGGTGCACCAACCTACTAATCATATTTTCTTTATTTTGCCCCTTGTTTCCGATGCATATATATCACAGCAGAACGGGCATTGCTTTGTTAATGTAGTGGCAGTAAATCTACGTGCCGTCATCTTTCTTTATTTTACAAGAGACAACGCCATAAATATTTTGAAATCTGATTTATATAGCATTTGACATTCTGTTTCAAAACATAACTGTAAAAATTCCAGGCATTATCCCGGTTTTTTAGTTCGCTTTGCGCTCTTCGCAGCTCTCCATCTTCCTTCGGCTGCGCCAAGGCGGGAGCAGAGCCGATAGATTCGGCGATCTTTCTTCGATCCCTGTCAGTGCGCTGCGAGTTTATCGGCGCCCGGCGAGCTTCCGAGCTTTCGGCTCTGGCAGAAAAACCAAGCACGCGACCGCCGCGCTCAGGTGCGCGCGTAATGTTATGCAGCAATGCGGGAGTTTTGAATTTTAAGAGCGGCCGGCGGAAAAACGAAAGGCGCGACGTGCCTCTACTGTTAATTTGCGACCCGCCATGATTGCGGCGGCGGCGGCGGCTGCGTGCGCGTGAAGGCGAGCGTACGGTTTTTGTATTATCTAACGGTTAATCGGCGAAGGGAATTAAGCGCGCAGCGCCTTTTGTGTCGCCGGTTCGGGGAACGCGAGCTTTGGCGGCATACAAAGGGGCTCATTATGGGACTCTACTGGAAATGGAAGCAGGTGGACTGTGGTAGCCAGTTCGGTGTTACAGGTTAAGATCAAATATTTCTCTCTATACTAGCGCTAAGCTTTAGCTGTTCATACATTTTTGTATGATCTCGCTCCACCTCTCTCATAGTCGTAAGAAGCTTCATTAATAAAGCGACGTCATTACTCGGCCGACTCTTATGTTGTTCTTTATTTTCGGTGATTCTTATATCTTCCTAGAGTGATATTCTTGTAAAGCTTTTCATTTGGTCTATCCACCTTTTGGAAAAGCATCCTCGTGGTCTTACTCCTTCAACCTCTCCATGTATTACAAGTCTCTCTAAATTATTGTTGTATAGCTGCAGGGGCAAATGCAGTCGATAACGGTATGCTGGAAGCACCGGACGAAACCTCCTTGTATCTAGACTTACTCGGCCGCGCGAAACTTTGGTCGAACAACTGAAGAGAAAGGTGTTCTTCAGGTAGGCCTTAATACCCAGCGAAGGCAGCCAAGTCAAGCAAGCCAAGTTATCTGGCGCGTCTAGAAGGAGGCTTCAAACTCTATTATAAGAAAGAGTCAATTATGTAGAGAGAAAAAAAGTCAAAAGTATGAAACAACTTTATTAAGGCATCGGGATTCAAAAACGAAGACAAAAAGAACTTCATCTGAAAGCGCTACATCGAAGAAAGACGCTTCTAAGAGACTGAAGACTGTTCTAAAGCAGAAATCCTTTAGTTAGACAGTCTCTTTAGAGAAGGTAGCAATGATTTCCACTAAATGTTCTGATGAGCTGTTGGAGGCTAACCAATTTAAAGCCATACAATTTGACATCATCGAAGCCACGGATTTCATTCCATTGGAAGGGCCCTAGGTAAAGCTTAACAAATGCAGCCTCAAATCGGGTTCACTCTAGAATGTGTAGATAAGGCGAGTGCTAGCTGGCTGGTGGGTGTCGTTCCAAAGTTAAAGCTCTGGAAAAGAGCTGCCTTCCGAGTTCTAGTAGGGGACGACATTTCCAGACGAGTTTTTGCACCGCCTTATCCCTTATGAAGTCAATAAACAACTCACGATGGAGAAAATCTAACAAAGACTAAGAGTGAGCAACTGTCAGTTGAACACTCAGCTTTGAAAGGCTTGAAGACATGTCCCCGTAGAGAAGAGCATACCTGGCTCTTTCCACGGATGGTGACTCTTTAATGGCATTAAAAAGCCTCGATATGTCTTCATACTTTGACATTGGTCGCCTTAAATTTAGGTTAAAGGACAAGGCTGAAAATCCCGAGAAAGAGACCAGCTGAAGAAGCACAAAGCTCCAGCTGGGTGAGCCCACTGAAAAAGATAAAAGATGTCGCAGCAATGGACACCCAAGTAGAGGCCCGCGCCTTTATCATAACGACATCGGGGAGACTCAGCGTCTTGCAGGTCAACCTCCAATACGCCAAGGTTACCTCAGTCGTACTTTGTAGGGGGTTCGATAATGAAGGCTTAGATGTGGTTCTGTTGCAGTAACCCTGGGTCAATGGTGGAGAAGTGAGATGTTTACAACACCAAGATAGCATATAACAGAGAAGCATTAAGACCTTAGGCGTGTACAGTCGCAAGCAATAGAATGAATTGCACACTAATTCCGGTGTAATATTGTTACACTAACTCTCTCAACCAAGACGGAGGTAGGACAGAGACCAGGAGGACTGCCTACCTCAATTAATTAAAGACGTGATGGAATATAGCAAGGCCAAAAACTTAAGCCTAACAATTAGATGCGATGCAAATGCCCATCACACATTTTGGGCAAGTATAAACAACAACCGCAGAGCTTCTAGAATTTCTAGTAGTAAAGGTTTAGAAATAGCTAATATAGACTCAGAACCCACTTTTGTCACTTATACCAGAAGGGAGGTCTTTGACCTCATATTAACTAACCATAAGACAAGTAGTACAATTTACAATTGGTATGTGTCTGAAGAGCCCTCGTGCTCCGACGACAGGCACATACCATAAGAGAACAAACTGGGAAGGATATAAAAAATCCCTCAGAATATTCTCAGGAGAGTAGATAATACATATAAGGGGCAAAGAGAGTCTTGATAGTGTAGTCCGGGATGTTAACAAAGTAATTTTGCAGGCATACAAAAATAATTGTCCAGAAACTACAATATAAAGCAATACCAATACAGTCTGAGTTTAGTCATAGTTTAGTTGGGAAGGCTATTCAATAAAGTCAAAAACAATTAGGACTGGTACACTTATAAAAAAAGCACTCACACAGTGCAATAAAGAAATCCGCAAGGCCAAAAAAAAACTCTTGGAGAAAGTTATGTGAGGAGGTCATAAAGGCTCCTGCATGTGCAAAAATGCATAGAGTTTTAGCCAAAGATGGTACTCGTAACCGAGTAGGATTAATCAAGAAGACGGATGGTACCTATTCGGAAACAGAAAGTTTTGCTATATTACTATAGGCAGAATTATATATACAAACGTCTCACGTCTTTTATGCAAAAGACTCCTGAAAAACTGGTAGATAACTATATTAGAGGCACAACACTAAGGAGGTCTCCACTCATTGATCGTCAATAAGCATACCAAACAAGGAAATCAACAGCATGTTGTAGGTAGTTCCTAGGAATTCACTCCTTAACAAGTTATCCGCAGAGGGTTTTCATTGCAGATAATCTCGTAGTAGTCACTAGAGGGCACTTTGCGGGTACTTCTGTGGGAAGATCGCAATCTGCCCTCAATATTACAAGCAAATTGTGCACAAAGAAAGAGGTTTAAATTAGCCCCCACAAAACAATTAAGTTTGTTCACCAAAAAGAGGACGTTAGAAGGGTTGAAAAGCATGGAAATCTCTTTTCCCAGAGGCTAGATATTTGGGACTAATCTTCGATTAAAAGCTCACATGGAGTTGATATTTAGATATGATCATACAAATCAAGAGCCAAAATAACGTTGGGAAGGCGCAAAAGACTATGTGGTAAGAGCTGGGGATTAAATCCCAAAATAAATCTATGGTTATACACATGAGTCCTAAATCCTATAATAACCTATAAGTCCGTGGCATGGCAGATGAAAGCACTACAGGCAAAGACGAAAGAGCTCTTTTGTGGCGTTCAAAGGCATGCGTAACTTAAACGGCACTAATTGCTGACCTAGAGGTGTTACTAAACTTGCCACCACTTCACATATTTATCAAAAATAAACACGAGCAACTGTCCACAGACTCATGTAAGGGCAAGGTCCAAGCATCATGTAGGAGAGCATCAAAAATTGATGGAGTTGGAGGCAAAAGACAACCTGGTTTCCAGTTACTTTAAAGTTGAAAAAAAAACTTCAAAATTATAATACCAGATAGAGAAGACTGGAACGAAGGACTTCCAGTCTCCGCAGATTTTATCTTGTGTATTGATGGCTTCAAGACTACATTAGGCATGTGCGCAGAAATCTATAGTCCAAAAAGGAACATTAAGAGCTTGCAAAATTTCCTACAGTCTTTTAGGCGGACATCGTAGCTATAGAACATTGTAAGAAGGAGATCAAAAAGACTAAGCAGCACTTAAAGCCCTAGCCACACCTGTAGTAAACTCAAAGGTTGTTTGGGACTGTATAGGTGCTCTGACAGAGATAGGAAAAGACAATTATCTGGTCCTTTCCTGGGTACCAAAACATAGAGGCTTCATTGGTAACGAGATGGCAGACTTATTGCCCAAGGAAGGGTCAGAAACAAGATCTATAGGACTCGAACGCTACTATGACATTTCAAATAGCCTCAGAAGAGCATCCAGTAACGAATGTATACTTAATAAAACTCAAGAAAGGTGGAATAATACCTGCCACTTAAGACAATCGAAGAAGTTTATAAAGGCCGTCACAAAAATTTACAACATGCTTCCTACTACGAAACAGAACTAAACTTAAGGCCATAGTTGATCTCTGACAGGAGACTGTCACCTTAGGAGGCATTTAAATCTCCTAAGAGTAACAGCAAGCCAAGAAGATGAGGAAACTTCAGGCGACATTTTGTGCTGCTGTGAAGCCCTTACGAGGCTGAGATTCCTACAACTAAGCGAAGAAAAGCCAAAGTCAAACAGCTATACGAAAGAGCTTCTCTGTAGACTCTAGGAGCTAGTCAAAAGCCTAGGCCTAGAGAAATGGTCCAATAAATTAAAGGGGTGCACAATAGATCCTAAGCAGTGCCTAAGACGGGCGAATGTTTTGATTTTAGATGTGTTTTATACTTAGGTAAGCCATGAAATTATCTAGGAAAGTTACGCGAAGTAATTTCCCGTTGCTTTCTTCGCGAACTTAAGGATGAGTGTTAGGAGTGTGGGGAAGGATGATAGGACTAGGATTGGGACATGGTTTCTCTCATAAAAGGAGGCGAGAGAAAACCAAGGCTTACGTAGGCAGGGTCGCTTCCCTGAAGTAGATCTGTCCTCTACCGGGTTCGTAGAGGAGTGTCTACCCGCTACCTAATTTTGCATGATAGTTGGAAGCAATTTTATCTTACACTAAGGGCACTCCCAAGTCTTTGTGGATGACTTAGTTAGTGACATACCAGGTTCAGTTAATTATTGGACGTAGAAGGTTAGATTTCTTGGCACGTCCTTACATATTGGCCTTAATAAAATTTTATATAGCACCAGTTTGTTATTAATGATGATCTACTAAGCAAACAACAAATTTGTTTGAATTCTATGATTAATTGCTATTTTTTTATTTGAAAGTGTTTTTACATGTTAATTTCTGATCCAGATGTAGTTATAAGTATTCATTACTCACAGGATGTTGACCATAGGAAAAATGATGATTCTTGTAGTAAAAGTAACTTACCTAAATTTGGTTTTGTTGGAATTAATTTACTATGGACTTGACAAAATTTAAGTGTAATTTGGGTCTTCATGAATGGATAAAATGGCATTGTCGTTAGCAAATGTGATAATTGCCCTTTGGGAGACCCAAGTTGGTGGAATGTGTTCATGTATTTCATTGAATAATAACCGCCAGATAGGTACCATATTTTTTCAAATGCATATGGTACACCGAGGAACGCTGCCGGGTAATATTTCTTCTCGTCTAAGCTGTTAACGATGTTACTGATAATTATATTTATTTGTTTGATGAAAGCTTTTCGCAAAATCTGAATTGATGTCAAGATATTACTGTCAAAAGTTTTACGTCTTTTCTCACTCTTTTCATAACAAATTAAGATTCTTACTAAATATGGAAACCAAGCTAATGGGTTTATAAGACGTTCCCTTTTCAGGTGATTTACCAGATTTTATTACCATCAACATGTAAGCATACTTTCAATAGATGACTCGGTAGGCAATGCTCAGCATGTACTTACATATTTTAGTGATTAGGACGGTTGCTTTTTTAGGCTGCACCTTCAGTATTTTGCTCGTTATTAAATCTCAGACTTAAAACTGCTTCAATTTGTTGACTTCCAGTTTTACTCTAAAAATACTTCAATTGTTTGATTGTTATTGTTTGGTGATGGATCGAACTATTCAACAGGTTTTGATAGGCATTTTCAGCCTTTTCTTTATTTGATGTAGCCCATACACCATATTCGCTCCTAATTAACGGAATGTGAACCGGATTTTTTTAGTTTTTTGTTGCTCTCTAGATGGAGTAACCTTAGAGAGTTATTTTCAAGTTAATGTCGTAGATATTTTCTATCTCGCGTGAACTTTGTGTTTCAACCAGGGAAATTTACTATATGTAGGCGAATCTCCTCCTGAATACTAAACTGCTGCATCGAGCTTTGCTGGTAGTTCATGTACACAATAAAGCCAACTTCCCTTTTCGACTAGACAATAAAAAGAAAAAAAGAAAATAAATAAGTAGATTTGTTTGTTAAGAAAAGTGCCGTCTATAAAAAATAAAAGTCCATAAAGAGATTCCAAACAAACAACAATTTAAATATGCGTTTCAAACAGAACTTAATGAGTAAGTCTTCTCTTAAGCTATGTATAGAATTCACAACTCATTAAGACATCATATAGAAAACTGCTCACGCATGTAAGTACTAATTGATACTACAATGGTAATTCAGTTGTATTTTATAAGTAAATAATTAAAAAGATACCAAATTTAAACAAACAAAAGACAAAAATTTTATGTTTTTTATTGTTATCACATCCTTAAGAAGACTCGAGTGTACGCGTCGTTTAAATAACCTTTGAGAGAATGAGAAGCACTTGGTAAAGACCATCGACGTCGTCCGAGCACCAGCGATGACTGAGGAGAATAGCTGCATTGTTCACCCCCTTCTCCCGTTTGTATTCTTTGCTTACTCTCCCGTTTTCAGTTATTTCTAATGACACCTAAGCTTTTAAAATTTCAACTACCTTACATCTTAAGTTCCCTGTTTCTAACTTTTGATATTTTATTTTTCGTTTCTTATCTCTATGTATTTTGTTTTTCTCAGTTTATTATCAATTATCTTTTCCAATGACAAGATAATATCTTGTAGACTTATTTTAGACTGATTTTCGCTGTACCTGTTTTATTTATAATTTCTCCATTAAGAATGCAGTTTTTAATGATTTCATTTAACACTAACGAAATAAGGTAGTCCATAAACCGCCCCCATAGTCTACATCTAAATTAATTTTAAACTTTCCGCTGATTTTGATTCTTTCATTGGCATTGTGATTAATTTAATTATTTTTCTAGGTAGTCTCATTTTCCTTATATCATTTATTACAACTATACTTTTTGGACTATCAGAATTTGTTGAATTCTAATGATTTGGTTTACAATGCAATCCAATTTTCTTTATAACTCATCAGCCGTTTGTTTATTAGCACGGTCAAAATGTTATACGCTACATGTAGAATGCTGATTTCTCTATAGGAAGGTGGCTGGGCATCATCCCGGATACGAGGAGATGGTAAGCATCGCACCTTAAATGACCGCACTGTTACCCCTTGCTCGAAGTGGACGCAGGTGCTCAATTATTTTTAGTGGCCAAGTAGACCAGCCGATAAGCATCTAAACTCAGAATTTAACCCGGGTCTTCTTCAGTGTGTATATTACTTGGGTTTCCTTTTTTAATATCAGCACTATTAATTCCTTTTCTCATTAGCTGAACTTACATTCCTTTTCCTATATTTGAACTATAGAATATTTATTTTATTATCTCCATACTTAATAATTCCATTGTTTGTCTCTCCTACCTTGTTTTGTTTAAGATTCCTCTTTGATGATAATAATCCATCTATTCTTTCTTCGTCATTGTCTACATTTAATTATTAAACTTATCAGTGTTTTCGCCGTTTCTTACTGTCCACATTTGCCATATTTATTATCTTGTTTTGTTTTTTAATATATCTGTAGATCGTTATGATACTTTTATTCTTCCAAGTCTGTTGTACCTTCTATACACTTTATTTTTTAATTTTTATTATCTTTGGGCACTCGTTCCTAATTGCCACGTGAGATTTTGCATCCCTTTTATTTTTTTCCCTCACAGTTGTAGTCAAACCAGTTGTTGTCTTTCTTTAAAAACTTTCCTATCTATCATTTTGTTTGTAGTATATTATTTTTCATATCAACTATTCGTTTACTTCCAATGTTTTTGACTTTCCATCCTTTCTCTTAATTAAACTGTTTCACTTATCAAGCATTCTTCATTTCAGTTTAGTTAGCCCTAGGAGGTGATCAGATGGAAGGAAAAAGTAGAAAAAGATCTAAGAATAGTAGGAGTTACCCAATGGAAACAGAAAACAGTTAACAAAAAGAGTGGAGAAAAATCTTAGCAAGAATCTAGAATGGGGACGAGTTATCAGCAAAGAAATCACCCTCCTGGAATTCATACCAAAGGTTGAGTCGCGAGTGACAACCGCATCTTGTAAAATAGTAGTCTAGAAACTCTTCCGGGAGGCCATAGCCCCTTGAGAACCGTTGTGCCGAGGAGTAAGTAAGTGAAGAGGTGATCAGATATATGATATGTTACAGCATAATGGATTATTTTTTGTTTTTTCTTAGAGCTCAGCTTTTTTTCGAGATTACCTAGGTGACTTTGTGTCTATTTTATGCTAAAATTATGTGATAACTATTATCATATATATTGCTATTGACAGATTTACCTATCCTTGTTCCGTTGTCATTCGTAGCATTGTAAACTTTTTCTTTCTCTGATATTAGTTTTATATACATTTTTCTGAATACTAACATTAAACTCTCAAAAAACCATAAAAGTCCTTTGGAAAGTTTCTTTCTGCATGAGTGAAATAATGATCATAATCCTTTGCGTAGTTTATATATTACAAGTTTTTAAAATTTGGTTGTTCCAAAATTTTTAAATATTTTTTTATAATTTTGTTATATTTCTGTATACCATTATTGACACATTTCTAAAAAAAATTTAACCTATTAGTATTTACACAAGAAAGTTGAAAATCTGTTACGCTTCAACGTAATCTCCGTCTAGACGTACACATTTTCACAATGTCGCCGCCATGATTTCATTACTACTGAGATCACTTCTTTATAGGTGTATTCTGCCACTGAAAAATCGCTTATGCAAGAACGGTTCTATTGGAAAATGAGCGGCCACGCAGAGAGTCCATGGTGGGAAAGTCATGGCGACATCGCATATAAACATGTACTGAAACATTGCTATCCACGCAGCCTTGTGTTCGTCGGCCAGCATTCGAGAAACTTTCCGCATTTTCAGGTCGAGGCGATATCACGCACACCTAATTGCCGGTCTTCCATAACAACTACCTCGCGCGCGAAATCATGTTTTCGGTCCGGATTGTTCCTGGCCGAGGCTTCGGATTATTGTCACACAACTCTCGACCTTCTTTAAACTTTTGCACCCATAAACGTACATTTTTAATGTCGCTTTTGCCGGATGTTTTACTCAACTGGAGATAAATTTTGATGAGCGTTTCACCACGCAAGAGAGAAGATAGGTGATCACACGTTGTTCTTAAACACTAAACCTAGCCATTTAAAGAATACAAAACAACACTCACTGCAACGGAGGTAATTCGACCTGTATACATTGGGTGGTGCTGCTATCTATATGACAAATTCAGAAATAGTTCTCCCGTCTTTTAAAATTAACCACCTCTTTCTACTTACTCTCACTGCTAGAAAAAAATTGGAGACCTTAGAAATTTTATGTAGCTCGTACTGTTTTAATGAGAAAATGTGCCCCAATCCTTCAGAATATCAGAAATCATAAAAAGTCCAACAAAAGTCATACATTTACTTAAATATAAATGAATACAAAGTTAAATGACAAATTGCGTGTAAAAAAGTTGTTTGATAAGGCTGGCCGCAATAAAATATCAGGAATAAAATAATGAATTCGCTTTACGGTCGCAATTTGTAATAAAAATGGGATTTAATGCAAAAATAAATTTAACAATTCAAATATGGAGCATAAAGTTTACCTTAATTACATTAACTGTTGTTAGTTTGTTCTTTTATACATATGCAATTTTGTCCTGCCTATAAATGTCAAAAGCAAAACGTTATATTACGTACTGCAAATAAATTACGGCTGTGCTCTTTAAGAACTCTTAAACTTAATAATTTCATTTCATATAAATATCATTAAAAGAAAAATTGAGAATGTTAAATTTTTTTTCAAAACCTTGCTTCTGGTTGACCTTGTCCTTTAACATATTGTTGACGCAGATTTGCATCTGTATATTACATGCATACAAGATGGATGACGCAAATTGCGTTTTTAACACAGGCTTGGTTTTCACGCACTATACACTTAGCAATATATGGAGCTTCTCCGAATGGTCCTGCTGATGAAAGTTTACGAAACGTGACCTCACTCACTTGGAAGCACCTTAGACTATATTTTTTTATTATTTTATTGAAAGTTACCACCAAATTAATTATTGTAATCATGTGACTATTACTAAAACTCCCCTTTCAAAACAAGTTAGGGAGAATATGGAACAATCAGAGTGAACAGAGGTCTTCCTATAGAAATAAAAAGAAATCACAATCCTTGAAACGTAGAAAAACCATATTCAGGAGAAAAGGTAAAGCTCTTCTATCAGGAAAGGATATCCATGTTGTCAACATGATTTCCACTACTCACGATTCAACAATGGCTGAAGTTCCACGTCAAAATGAAAAGTGTTGATAAGGCAGATCAGTACTTGTTTTATTATTGTCTATACACAGAATTTCTGCTATAAGAGGTAGAAGATTGCGCTACAGAAGGTCGACACAGACTCAGACACAGACTCAGCGCGCCGTGGAGCATCAACCCAAACTGGGAGACTTTCTAAAAAATGTTAAAAACATGAAGTAAAAGGAAATATTTTTCTGGGAGGTGTTATGCTTGTGATGCCCATAAAAACAATTTTTCTTCAGAAGGAGGATGTTTCCAGGGGTATCACACCGTTAACCACTACTAGGGCATTTGGTGAGTAATTTCTGAAAATTTTAGTTCACAAAATTTGTTATAGATTTTCAAAAAAGTTGATTTAAAGGGTTTGATCTTCGGGAATGTGATTTATACAGTTTTAGTATCCCGTCTTTAATTTCGATAATGATACTTACATGAAATAAGTTTTTTAAATTAAACTAAAATAAAATTACGGCAACGGAACGTTCCCCAAGTGTGTAATGAGCGAAAAATTTGATTTAATGAAGATAATGGAGACTAAATTTTTTTTTGATAAATAAAAAAAACTTTTTAAAGTTTTCTCCTGTTAACTACGCGACAAAAAATTTAAATATTGCAAAAAATTTCTATTTTAAAGGAAAATCGGACTGTATAATATATCTTAGTAGTAGACTGTACACAATGTAAAAAAAATTAAAAAACTTATTTTGATCCACCAATGTAACGTCAACATAACGCAAACATAGGAAGAACCGATAGCATAAATCGGAACAATACCAACTGCAGTGACCTATTTTCATGTGGCTAGTAGATGTGTGCGTCCAAAATTGTAATTTTTTAAACATCTGGAACAGAAAAACTATTCTCAGTAGAGTTTAGAAAAAGAAAACATATGGAACTCCCCTAAAGGACGAAGGAATCGTTGTAAGATAGAAGAACCGCAAATTATTTAGGGTTCAATGGTCGTGTTTATCTGATTAGAAAAGTTATCAATAAAAAATCACATAAATAATTAGAACAATTCCGCGTACTCCTTTCACATTTAGTTATAAATCAATACAAATTTTTAATGTAAACCTTATATATGGTATACTTGCAAATATAAAGACTGCTGCAATCTTGAACAATTGCTTATCTTTTTGTGTAAAAAGAAATGCTTATAATAATAATATACAGATAAAATAAGTCTAGTCTCCAAATTAAAAATGTCACCAAAATTGAGTCCATGCCATGGTGTATGCACTGTGGCTCCATCCTGTTAGAACCAAATATTTTCATAAAACATGCATCGGGATTTAGTGCAAAAATTTGTCGAACCACTTCCACATATCTATTGCAAGTGACAGTGATACATTACCCTCCCCCCTCAAAAAGTAAAGTCAATAATCTCAAATTTACTGATCGCGAGTTAAACAGTGACACATTATCTAAATGGTTGTTATTATTTCAATAATAAAAAATAACTATGTCATGTGGTACGTTTTCCAAGACGTTCAAACATATTTTAATTACCAGCCACATTCAGAAAGCTCCTATACTATAACCAATTGTTATAGATAAAAACGAAGGTCTTGGTGCAAAATTTATCATATAGTACGACTAGATAAGTGTAGAGCAACGGCATGTTTGCGCGCAGATCGCCTCGGAAACTGCAAAATTAAACGTCTTATTTACTGTATTGATGTTTTTCCTTTTTCCCTTCTTACTACAGAACCAGTACTTCTGAAGTTTCCCACCTACGAAAAAAATGATTCTTGTTCGGACTCGTCCGATGAACAACCTGACAGCGTGTCCTAAAAACTGGTTGTGTGACCATAACAGAGTTATTGTTCCGAATGTACATTTCGACAACAATAGCTCTCCCTCACTTCTAATCTATCTGCGCCAATAAAATGACTTCCCCCACCCTCAGACAACTTTTTGCTTTATAATCTTTCTTTGAAATTAAGGCGGGAGTTTTGTCTCATCCTGTTAATGCACCTGCTTTCATAAAAATGAATTTCTAGTGATATTATTAATATTTCAAAAAGTTATGGTGTAAAGCGTACTTTGTTTTATTTTTATGTAAGGCATAGGAAAAGAGTGCAAGAGAAAGAACACGTCAAAAATTGATAATCTTCATCAGAAGAAAATAAAAAATAAAACAAAAAGCAATACCAATTAGATAAATAAATAAGTGCTATTGCCTCCGACTGTATAAAGAGAAGAAAAATTGTTGAGTAACAAGAAGCTGCTCATGTGGTAAAAAGTAATGCAAATAAGACAGCAAAGAAACTAATGACAAAATTGCAGAAATAAAAAAGGGACAAAGAACATGTTGGTAGATCAAATTAGCAATAACAAAATATTTTGTAGGAGTAAAAGATTTCTAACAATAAAAAAAAAGTGAAGCGAGTCCGAACGCCAAAGGGAAGGATGTGGTAAAAATAGCTCTAATCGGACGAAGACATCATTTTGTTCTCTATTGTAATATTGATTAACATACAAGTACAAAGAAAACTAGAATCAATTAGATAGGTGCATTTTTTGGAAGACTTTGAAGAACTGTAAAGAGAGCAAATAAAGATGATGGTAAAGATAATCAATTATGATCTAACAATGATGAAATTGTAAGATTATTAATAAAAAATAAAATATGCATAAATAAAAAATAGAACCACGCAAATGATACGACATAAGGAACATTTATTAAAGCTACTGCCAAATGGACAAGAATCTTTATCAAGAGAAGCAACATTGAAGGTTCTTCTTCTTCTTAATTTGCCTTCTCCTGTCGAAGGCTGGCAATCCATCTGGCAATCACCGTTCTAAACACCGGTGCTCTGAAAATTTCTGTTGAAGTACAGCGAAACCATCTTCGTAAGTCCTTTAACCAGGAGTTTTGTGGTCTTCCAACTGATCTTCCGCCTTGTATTTTTCATTCTATTATAAGTGTGATTAACTCATACTTTTCTCCTCTCATTATATGTTCTATGTATCTAGTTTTCTCTCTTTAATCGTGATTAAGAGTTCAAGAGGTTTCCGAATTCGAGCAAGCACCTCCTCATTTGTTATTCTTTGAACCCAGCGCCTGTACAGGTACATCTCAAATTCTCGGTTATTAGATCCAGAGTCCATTCTTCCTTGAAGGTTAAACGTTACTTATCAATATGAAAGTGTGACTGTCTATGTGAACAAATAATTAACTAGTGGTTGTACCACTATCAAGTTTTCAGATGAGTTATTCACTCTTTATCGAATACTGAATATTTAAATGAAGCTGTATATGATTCATAGTCGAGTCAAAAACTCTTTTGTAGACTTTTTCAGTGTTTAAAGTTACACAGTTATTTTTAAAAATCAAATGCATCATTTAGAGGAAGTAAATGTGTTTAACCCCCTAATACGATCACAGTTTCTGAGATAAATATGCTTTACAAGACAAATCAAATCATTACGGCTTCTACTGACAGACAATCACGCAATGGCACGGAACTTACGCAGAGCAAGATCTTCAGATAAATATTTCTTCAGTCTTCTCATTCCAAACTACACCGCGCTAGTTTAAATGGCACTATAATAGGTACGCATTGGAGCCTGTTCACACCTACCAATTATACATAAAAATTACTACAACGGGATTTTGGAGCGTCCAAATTAACTCTTCGGATTCTGCCTAATTTCGAGTTTTAGTGACGTCAACTAATGGGAAGTAGCTGCTTGGATTAAGCTGAGTGGCGTCAGCATCAGTCTTCCGCTACACTCTCTAGTTCACGAGAACGATTATAAAAGTTAGTTTATCCAAATAACAGTTGAATATTTTAGATTCTTCTTCTGTCTTTAAAAATCACCAAAGAAAAGCCAGTTTAATGTTCTTGTATTTGTCATTCACTGAGAAGTTAAAAATAGAGTTAGAATAATTATTTGTGTCTGAAGACGTGATATTCTTATTACTTTTTTATCTGCGTTTCTTCATAGCATCAATCTATTTAATGAAGGCGATGTAGAAGTTCAATTTTAATTTGCGGAGGTTAGAAGTGCAAGATGTGCGAAAAGAAGAATAGACAGCTCTACAAGGCCTATGTGAATGTTCAGCTCTCAGGACCGAAAGATTCAAGCATTTTGGGGCTCGATATGTAGAACCGAATGAAATGGTGTTTGCATCCACTGAATATATTCTAACCATCTATAGTGGTACAGGCTTAGTGGAGTAAATAAATTATTTTATGGGATACAATAAGCTTAGAGTTTCAGTGCGGTGGGTAAAAACTGCACCCAGAATGAGAAAAGAAAAAGAGATTAACAGTAAAACCCCAATTATCTTTATCCAAAAGCAACAACGCAGAATGATTTTACTTTTGTTATTGTGTTATACAGGGTAATTGAAAAATGTCTGGCCAAAATTTAAAGGGGATTAGGGGGGACGAATATAAAAGGATTCGCAGTACAATGCGTTTCCGGAAACGCCGCGTGAAGGTGGTGGAGGGCGCTGTGTAAGACAGTCGCAACAAGCCAGCAATGCGGGAAGCTGCCATTCCCGCTGTGATTTCATACAGCATGCAGCACTTTAGGAATGCTGAACTAGCAGATATCCATCTGACGTATGGAGCTGCGAATGGAAATGGGAGAGCTGCGCAAAGGTTGTACAGGAAACGATTTCTCAACAGAGAAATGCCAAATCGTCAAACTTTCGAGCAAGTGTACAGACAGCTTCGCAAAAGCGGGTTCTTCAATACCAGCAGGCAAGATGTGGGCAGGCCTCGCTCGGCGAGAACAGTGTGAGTGGAAGAAGATGTCTTACGTGAGGTTGAGCACCATCTCTTTTTTCCGAACATGCATTGTACTGCAAATCCTTTTATATTCGTCGCCTCTAATTCTCTTTAAATTTTGGCCAGACATTTTCCGATCACCCCTTATATGTATAGTCCACTCAATTACCTGCGTTCGATTGAAACAAGGGTTAACAATGACGGTCGTCTAAGATGCTTGCCATATAGCGCCGTATCAGAGATGTGCGCGACAACCAGACAGTGAGAGCAAATGTATAAGAACATTGACTTAAGGGTCCGCAAATCATACGTTCTAGTGAAGTGGATAGCTTCACTATATTATGCATTATCAATTTTTTATCTTGAAATAGCACGCATTGTACAGTTTGCTACAAATATTGTACAACACTTTTCCAGTCGGTATAATGGAAATGTTGATATCAAATGTTATTGGGCAATTTCCCCATAGAATTTAAATAAAATCAAGAGAAGATGTGATAATCTTTAAAATTATATGTTTATTATGGCTCCTAACGATAAAAAATTACATAAAAGGGACAGAACCCACGCAAAACAAGGTCTTCAGATAAATATTTCTGCAGACTTTTTGTTTTAGACTACGTCCTAGTAGTCTTGAAAGTTACCATCATAGATACGCATTTCAGACTGTTCATATCTACAATTTACGGGCAAAAAATTTTTAAATCAAATTTTTAAACGACCAAATTAACGCTGTTTGAATTTTTAGGCAAAATTTTGAGTGTTAATGACGTCAGTAGCTAACAAGTTAGGCCGAGTGACTCAGTATCAGCCTTCCACCACACGCAAGCGATTATAAAAATTGGTTTATGCAAAATAATGATTTAATATTTCAAATTCTCCTTTTGAAGTATTTTGAACACGGTCTACGTAGTTAAGGAGAGTCAATTTGATGTTCTCGTATCTGTCATTACCTGGGGAGGTTAAAAACAAATATTGTAGTACCTCCTGTATTAAAAGACAGGTATTATTGTTATTCCTTGTATTGTGAGTAGTATATTCATCTCTTTACAGGATCAACTCGCACTTCAATGGTCGTGGTGCAGAAGTTTAATTTTTACTGGCAGAGTAGTGGTTAAATCCCAATCATCGTCTTTATCCAAAAGTAATAATGCAGAATCATCCAATTAGGGAGCTTGGCTGCGCTAGGTTTTAGATGATTGCCACATTACACTGTATGTGAGATGGTGCTCGACAATGGGCATGTAAAGCAAACGTACGAGAGCCTTGACCTCTTCGTAGGGTGCATAACCTCACTATATTGCATCATCTACTTTTACTTTTGATTTTAAAATACCACTTACCCTATTTTCTAGAAATATCTGGTATAATGGAAAATTTGTTTTTTTCAGCTGTATTCTGTGCTTAGTAGTGCCAATTTATATATATAATATAATATAAACACATCTAGAATCCAATATCAAATGCTATTAGATAATTTTCTCAGAGACTCTTCGGAGAAGGTGTGGCAGTCTTGAAAACCAAATAAAAAGATTTCGCACACATTCTTACATACATCGTGTTGTCTATCTTTAAAGAGGAATCGATTAGTGTAAGAGTAAATATAGGTCATAAGGTAGCTAATAAGAATTGAGAAATTAGAAGAAACAACCAATAGAAAATACTGTACGTATTGTAGATAGATTTAAATTGGGTGTATCAAGAAGTTTTGACAACCACACTGGGAGTATTGGACCAGTATATACATCAGAGTAGAAATTTATATTGTTGTTCAGTTGTACTTAAGTTAACACATCCTCGCTTTAAAAGTTTAAAACGCTCAAGTACCCGAAGCAACATTTTTAAAGCCATTTGTAGATTGAGGTACCAATAAGGGTATAGTGAAAATTTTTTAACTTTTACTTTAGCGTTCCAGCTCTGCTGTGTTGTATACTCCTATATCCGTATACGATTATAATTAACGACGACCGAATGAAAGGCCCCCAACGTTTCTGTTGGAGTAGAGTATTAAATTTGTTCCAGCTTTGTAATCCTTGTAAAGAATTTATTTTAGGAATGGTGACCCTACCTACCTTACTCGTTAATAGGCCCGAAAAGCGCGACTTTTATTGTCAATTATTTTCATGCACGAGGGCAAGACCGAATATTATGGGAATCGGGTATTTCTAAACGTTTCCCGTGAACAAAACATATATATTCATAAACATTGACATTACATTGATCTAGTAATCGTGTCAAAATTCTTCTGGTGGTATTAATACAGTTTAAAGTAAGAAAATGCGATAACACTGTTGAAATATGCTTTTCGGCGACGCACCAAGCGATTTAACTTAACGGTATGTTGATCAATTGGTTTCAGAAGCAACTTTATCGTCAGCTTCAAGAATTCAAGTTTGAATATAGCAGTTTCGGGGACGAGCTTTGAAAATGTCTATCAACTACAGCTATAAATCTACAAAAATAATTATGATGAGATTTAGTCGACTATAGGTATTGGGAGAAGCCAAGAATATTCAATTTTGTATGGCCCCTTATATGTGAAAAAACTATGAGCTCGTTTGATTCCACACAACTGAAATATAACTTAAAAACTGAATCGTGTGGTATGATCCTTCAACAGGGGTACATAATTACAGGGCGAAGATGTATTAGAACATGAACCTGAAAGAAATACTTTAATCACCTGATGAGGTAGTTGAAGCCTATAGAAACATCAAAAGCGGCTTTCAAACAAACTTTGAGCCTTAAAAATAATAAAATGGAGTCCAAAGAGTCAGTATATATCAAAAAATGTAGAAATGCAATGTGTATTAAGTATCATCTTTTTGAAACAAGGTGATAAAAGCGTCAAAGTACCAAAGTGTACCTAAAACTTGTATTTGATTTTGATTTTCAAACAAATCATTCGATTGAAAGAGTAATAGAATGGATTCCAGAATATCCCAAAGCAAGGGAAAGGACGTGTTCAATTTAAAAATAAAGAGAAGAAAAAGAAGACGATTTTGAGGAGCGAAACTTCCGCATCTGTCCAGCGGAGCTCCAAAATTAGCTCTATTTAGTTAACCTCCTCGACGGTTTCAATCACAGCCGCGCAAATATTTGCATGACGATCGGGAATTTGTTTGGACGCCCGTCTCCTGGCGAGACGGCTTTATTCGGAATCGATACGCGCCGGTCACCTCGGCGAAAGTCAGCGGAACTTAGTTAAGTCTGGCCGAGCGCGATAGTGCTTTTGTCAGGCCGAATATTTAATCCGGAGCAAAATAAACTCCGTTTATCGGCGCACGCCATCCGCTAGTCAAGGCCGAATGATTTACGCTCACGTTTGAACTATAATATTACATTCGTATAAATACACTAAACGTTAAGTACACATTAGACGGAATCGAGCTAAAACGTACTGCAGCAAGAATTATAAAACATATTTATAATGCCTATTTATTTACATTGTATTTTATATTGCAGTTTTTTATTTTAACTGTAGCAAGACGTAATTGATAGTTTGGAAATAATTTCTTTATTAGCATTCTACCAGCGCAATATTTGGAGTGACCACTCATTGCAATATGTAGTTACAAATAATTTTTATGCAATAATTTGGTACAATTTTACAAGTAATTTAGAGTTCTATGAATTTAAATGAGGCCATAATTTCTACAGAAATAAAAAGTTTATTAGATGTGATCAGTTTTTAAAATACATAGCCAATGTTATTATATAAAAACAATTTGCGTGACCATTGTCACCTGGCAGTCGATGAGAGTGGATTGTATTGGGCATGCGCAAATAAGAACAGCTTTACTAGCCGGGATAGTTAGGAATTTGACGCTAGTTTAGTAATTATTGAATTTGCAAAAAATTAGTGAGTAGATAGAAAGTCATTAGCAATTGCAACATAACATTTTGCGGCCAAATATCCAAATCTGGACTTGTCTGAGCCGCATAGGCATTCAAAGAGTTCAAGGTGCGTTATAAAAGAAACTTCCAATAAACTGCATTGCCCACCAACGACGAGGCTTTGAAAGATTGTTAACTCCATGAGCAGATATTTAAGCGCGTACAAGGAATGTGCACTTATTGTTAGATACAGTTAGCATGGTAATTTAAATGCGTTGAGGAAAAGTTAAATCAGTATAAATAAATAATTGGTATTATTGTCGAAGGAAACTGTAGAAATAGACAAAGCCGGTAAATTGTTAAGCAACTGTTAAGTAAAAATAAACAATCAAATCAACCACGTCGAGTTTATTACAATTAGGTTTAAAAGCTAAGTAAATCAAGTCATGGGAATTAAAAGTGGCGGGGCTAAAAATGAAGTTACAAGGGCGAACTTTAGAAACAACAGGAAAGAAAATCATGCCGTAGGAAATATTGATACAGGCTGTGGTTCAAATGTATAAATATAGGACCTTGAGGAAAAATTAGAAAAACAGCCCCGAGTTTTAAAAGAATTAAAAAGAGATTTACGAAAGTTGAAAATGAGTACGAGAAAACAATTCAGAAATTTTAAAGGAAACATTATAAAAGTTAAAGGTACAATAGGAAGAATAGAGCAGAAATTGAATGTTTAAAGTTTCAACCAATGAAGTGAAAACAGATGTAGAAGAACACCATGAACGTTCGAAAGGAAGATCGTGAAGAAAATTGCAAGAAATGAAAGTAAAACTTAACAGAAGTTTACTCGGAGAATTAAAAGCGACTTGGAAGAAACAAAACTAGATGCAGAACAATCCAATAATAAAGGTAAATGAGGAAGAACAATTCCGAAATTTAAGATCAGATAAAACAAGCGCAAAAGAACTTTTAGAAAGTTTTAACACGAGTTAAACGTGAACGTAAAGGAACATTCTAGAAAACTGAAAGAAGTTGAAAAAGAACACGAAAGAGTTTTCGAGAAGTTTTAACGAGAAATGAGAGATAGAAGTAGATGTCTTGTCAACAAGGTTGCTAAAAATTATTTGCAGTTAGAAGAAAAAGTGTGAGTTACATGACGATTACTGGTTGTTATAGCAGCTACGGCGAGAGAACTTGATTTGTGTTTAAAAAGCGCAAATGGACTAGACCATAATGGGAAGAACTCAGCGCATGGTACTAAAGGTTCGTTGGGCGTAACGGGATTCATTAAAGTTACAGGATCATCTTCTGAAAAGGACTTTGGAGATTACGTTTTCTAGTGTTGAGAAGTTGAATGTTGATAGTTTTACGTGATTGTTATGCTGGAGAGTCAGGAAGCCACTTTACAATTGTAAATAGCACGTAGGAGCGTGAGTTGTATGCATTAAAAAAGAAAAGTCACTACACAGAATGTGGAAATCCAGAGAAAAATTTTTTAGATTCATTTCTACAAACGGACAAAAGCAGCGAAGATACTTTTGTTGTTGCAGTTATTTTATCAACGGGTTTGAAGCGAACGCAACTCCAAATAAAAAATAGTTCATAGTTCAGTCTAGTTCTATCCAGGACAGGAGAAGTAGTGTAACGGTCGACTTCCGATCCAGCGAATTCTTAGCGCGTCGCGAAGGGAGATTCCAAAAATTTGCTGGGTGCGTTGACGTGAGGTTTTGAAGATTTCGGAAATTCTGTGCGGATATTTAAACGTGTACCAGAAATGGCCAAGTAGGCGGTTACCCACAGTTCGTGGGAATTTAAGCGTGCCGGGGACCAGATCGGCCAGTAGCAATAAATAATTAGCATTAGTGCGTTAGCTAATTATTGGTTAACCCAAATAGGGCTTATTAAATAATTTGCGAGTACTAGCAGTGATACAGTGCAGACGTTCTTGGCCTGTCTCTTATCGGTGCGATACGCTGACCTTTAAGGCTATTCGTAGCAAATATTGCAAATAAACATAAACGTTCCTATCAATGAAACCAAAATGAATTATCGCGCGCCTGCTAATCATGATCATCTCTCACCGCCAATTAATGACGTTCAAAAGCGTACCGCATGATCTTCTCAAGACTTATTATCTACCAGCAAGCCTTGAAAAGAAACTAACCGAAGGTTCCAACAACAACGCCTCTGAAATAGAAGATAATACACAATTAGAAACAACCACATCTAACGCAAAAGTTCTACCAATTTATTTAGCGAATTTCATAAACCACTTAGCCCCAATAGAAGATATAAAAAGCAAAGCAACGAAAAGCTTTTACTACTACATATAATACAACTACACTACGCATCAATCTAACAAAAATAGAAGACTTTCGAATATTAACAAAATACTGCACAAAAAACAAAATTCAATATCTCAATATCAAAATCCCAATGATAAGCCAATAGCTTTAGTTATTAAAAACGTTGCATTATCCTTTACTGATGATGAAATAAAAAGAGCTAATCAGTCAAGTACCAATAACTAAAGTAACACGCCTATACACCAAAGATAGAAAGCCCCTGTCAGTTTGTGCATTAGAATTAACAATAACGAATAAGCAAAACGAGTTTACTCGCTAAAATCAATGTTCCAATTCCATTGTAACAGTAGAGGCTAGAAGAAACCCAAAAACATTCCTCAGTGCCATAGGTTCCAGCAGTATGGCCATACGAAAAACTACTGTAGTTTAACACCACAATGCATAAAATGCCCGGGAACCAT
Source organism: Sinelater perroti (assembly GCA_036346155.1). Lineage (NCBI taxonomy): Eukaryota > Metazoa > Arthropoda > Insecta > Coleoptera > Elateridae > Sinelater > Sinelater perroti. The sequence goes on from JARFIY010000324.1 coordinate 4,920,586, forward strand.
TTACGTACTGACTGTCAGAAGAAACCCAGTGATCCACCCAAATGCGTTAACTGTAGAGGCGATCATAGCGCAAATTATCGCGGCTGTCCTCGCCACATTGAGCCGTTAAAATAACGTAAAAGAACCCAACCAACCAACTCGTATGTAAACAGCACATAGACTTTTGCAGACAAACTCAAGAGTAACATAACTCCGAACACTACTCCTACTCCCACGTCATTGACCTAATTAAAACAAAAAGTCAACTTCGACGAGAATGGCAAAGAACCAGAGATCCCCAACTCAAAAACAGACTAAACAACATAACTCACTGAATCAAACTAGAGTTAGACACCTTAAGAACCACAGCATATCAAAAGTAAGAAAACTACAAGAAAAATACTGAACCAAAAAGCAGAACTCCCCCCATTATCTTCCAAATATAATAATATAACCTATACCACAGACCTTGAAAAAGCAGTCGCTTTTGTCAATAATCTCGAAAGTAATTTCACTCCTGTAATCACCTGCACGCCCACCCACAAACTGCAAGTCATTAATGGTATCGAAAGTAGAGTATCTATACCTGACTGTATCCAACCAACTTCACCCGATAAACTCTTTAGCATCATACAGAACCTCTTAGATAAAAAATCTCCCGGACATGACTTAATCACCAACAATATCCTCAAATACTTCACTAAGAAGACGTTAGCCTATCTAAGTTCAACACTCAACGCCTATATGAGACTGGGCTACTTTTCACAAACCTGGAAGCATGCACAGATCGTAATGATCCCAAAACCTGGTAAAAACAAAGAGAAATTAAACAGCTACAGACCCATTAGTCTATTGACATCACTTTCTAAGCTCTTTGAAAAAGTAATCCACATGCATATTGAAAATCACAATACAATACCTAAACATCAATTTGGCTTCAGGAAAGGCCACTCTGCGAGTTGCCAGCTTCAAAGAATAAGCGAGCTCGCCGCAAGGGGCTTCAACAGTAAACAATACACGGTAGCAATCTTTCTGAATGTCGCGCAGGCGTTCGACAGGATGTGGATAGAAGGCCTCAAAAAGAAAATCCTTTATATTACAATGCCTGCTTATCTCAAAGCAATCATATTCTCCTTACTAGATAATAGAACATTTTCTGTCAAAATCAACACAACCCTGTCCGAAATCACCAACATCCGAGCTGGAGTTCCCCGGGGCAGCACCATGGGGCCAACTCTCTTCAATACTTACCAGAGCCTGGGGCTACAATAGCTACCTTCTCAGACGACACTTCTATGTTCACGCAAGCCGATAACCTCAATGAAGCAATCTCCAAATTACAGACCGCAACTAACAAACTTTTAACTTGGTTCAAAACCTGGAACATCAGAATAAATCCTGACAAATGCCAAACCAAAATTTTTACACTAAGAAGACTTAACAATCCTCCATGCATACAAATTGACGACAATGAAATACCTCGGAACCCCAATAACAGTGCTGTCAAATACTTGGGATTATATCTTGACACTCGATTAAGCTGGGGGTACCACATAAACCAGAAGCTTACCCAAAGCTACACTAGACTGCAACAATTATATCCACTTATCGATCGAAAATCCTCGCTAAAAATTGAATGCGCAACGCTACTCTACAAAGCCCTAATTCGACCTCTCGTCCTATATGGATCACCGGTCTGGTGCAACACCTCAAATACCAACATACAGAAAATACAACGCCTTCAAAACAAGGTCCTAAGAATCATAGTTAACGCACCGTGGTACATTAGAAATACCCAACTACACGAAGAACTCGGCATCTTATCCATTGATCAATACATCAAGAACTGTGCGGAAAAATGCATCTCAAACGCGAGTGCATGTAGTGGTGCGGAATTCTATCAACTCTTTAAAACTAATATTCACACCAGGCTTAAACTGAACTTACCACAGGACCTAGTTATAGCAAATCATAAACAAAATTAACCAAATGAGAATTCACCGCGCTTATTATTTTGTCGCACTATGTCACAATATATTTATATTATTATATTATATTATATTATAATATGACACAAAATCTGTTACCTATGCTATGTATAACAAAGAATTGTTGATCTAGCAGTAAATGTAAATTAAAAAAATAATAATAATAATTTGCTTCTCGAATCCTTTGTAGGGAAGTTTGGCTCTCGATAGTTGACTGTTACAACATTTTTTTTAAATCCTAGACAAATGCTATTTACTTCTTAATTTACCAGTTGTTTCTCTGCGTATGTTTATGTATAATGTAACTAATTTATAAATGCGCCCCGTAGAGCCGAGGGTTTTCTTCCACCCGCCATGCTCGGCAGTCGACATAAATAATGTTTTATACAAATCAGCTGCCGCACACGTGAGAGGCAAACATTCTAAGCCTTTCCATGCCAGTGTTTCGAGACGTTTTCGAGTCCCTTCTGGTAGAACCGAAATAGGCATAAACATCGCGCGCGGGGCGGCCGTGGAGTGGCGACAGCGAAGTGAATTCAATTGAAGTGCGGAAGCTGCGTGTAACATAAACAGTGTTGCAGATAAATATTGTAATTTGTTAATTGTTAACTTACACGAGCAGAAACAATAACTTTTATTTATTTTATATAGGAGATATCAGTAATTGCCCTGATATTGAATAGATGTTAACAAATGAAATATTTATGGAGAGCATCCCAAATATCAGTAGGACATTTGAACCAAGAGCTACAGCGTTGTGAAAAAGATTATTAATGTATTTGGTCGTAAAGCACATAAGAGCAATTTACTATAAATTTAAAACAAAGTTGAAAATAAGCCACATTTTATCTGAAAAAAATTATAAAAATTTTAAACGTTAAAGGTACTTTTTAAATAATACATTATTAACTATTGTTTATTTTATAATGTCTGTAAGAACAGCATAATGTGGATGGTATACTAAATACCACTAAGCATCTCGAATCCCCAATCGATCAACAGTAGGACGGGATTAGGAAGGCTATACATCGTGATGGAAACTAACATATGTGCCAAGATCAATATAAAATGTTTTGCAAATACAAACGCTTCCATAGATAAGCGAAGAGTTTGATATTAATCATAAGATCTTTATGTAATATGGAACATTTTAACATATTGCCGAAAGTATTAAAATATTTTACGTGTAAACAAAAATAATTTTTGGGCCTGTAGTAAGATTGCATGAAACAACTAAATCCTCTAACAAACACAATATTTAAAAGCTGCAATGTATTATTCAACTCTAGCAAAATTCTTCCTCTTCTTCTTTTTCATATTACATTTATGCCTTACGGCGTTGGACCCTCAATCCATCTTCTGTAGTTGTTCCTCTATCTCGCCAATATCCTGACTTTCTGGATGGTTTTCTCTCATTTTCTTGCCAGCTCTTTGAATGTTACCTTCCCATGTAATTCGGGGTCTCCCTCTTTTCCATCAGACCTCATTTAAAATATTTTTCTAGAGTATGCGTCAACTCTCATTCGAACAATGTGTCCTACCATCTGAGTTGCTTGTTTTTTACTTCCTCCACTAATGGTTTTTGGTCTAGTTCTTCTCTTTTGTTTCTGATTCTAACTTTTCTGGTCTTGCCTATCACTTTCCTTAAGTACTTCATTTCGGATGCCGTTATTTTTGATCTTACTTTATCTACCAATGCCCATGATTCTGACCCATGCAGTAATATAGTTGTATATATTGTTTGGTAAAGATGCATTTCGCTTTTGATAGTAAATTTTATTTAATATATAACTTCTTCATCTATTTTTCCAATTTCGTTGATTTTTGTTCGCAGTTATTCTGTTTGATCCACATCCTCCAGTTGTTTGTTTTCTATTTGAATGTCCATTCTTGCTATTTGTTCTTTTCTAGTGACATTGTTTTACTTTTATTGATATCGATCTCAATCCCCTTTTTTAGGCTTCTTTTCCAAATGTTTATATTATTCCAAAGTTGATGCTGGTTACCCCTATGAGTAGTATTTCGTCTGCTTATGTCAAATCCTGGGTCGCTATTTGCGTTAAATTGTGATGTCCTAGCCTTGTTCTTCTAGGTTTGATTATGCTGTTCATCTATCGCCCTGTTCGCTCTTTTATCCATATGGAACTTATTCGATTTACCTCCATTGAGGCTTATCGTTCCCTCTACATTTTTGTTGATGCTTTTGATTATTCGTATTAACTTAGGGCTGGTTTGTACTTCTTCTGGTGCTTTCTATATATGTTTTCGTGATACTCGATCGAATGTAGCTTTAAGGTCTAAGAAGGCCAAGAAGATTTCTCTATTTTTTTGTCTATTTCCTTTTCATTTATATATGTTTCAAATCGTAAAAATGTTTGTTTGCAGGACAGAAAGCCGTTTGTTCATCTTCTATTTTGTCTTCGATTTCGCTCCTTAATCTTTCTCTACAATTTTGGAGTACATTTTAGTCGCAACTGATGATAAACATATTATCCTATAGTTATAACGGATTGTGGTTTCTCCTTTTCTTGATATTCATCTCCCAGTCCGTTGGTAACTGCTCTGTTCTCCAGGCCTGTTGGATTATTGCCTTGGGCCATTTTATGGGTTTCTTGAATAATTCTGGTGTAATGCTATCATCCCCAACAGATTTTCTATTCCGCGTTTATTTTAGGTATTGTCTTATTTCTTCTTTAGTAATATCATCCTCAATTTTGTTTCCTTCATTCTCTTCTTCCCTTTCCGGTTCTCTACTTTGGTCTTCCTCGTTTTGGAACTTAGTTTTGTAGTAGTCTTGCAAGCCTTAATACTCCTTCGGTTTCGTTTCCACCTCTCCTCTTTGGTCCTGTTTCGCTTGATTTGCTTTTAATATTTTTACCGTATTCTAGTAAAGTTGTCAATTTAAAAATTGTAAACAATAAAATGAATAGTAAAACGCAGTTATTATTTTACAAAACTCTTTTAAGATAAACGTAGAGTGTATATAAAGACAATATCCATAAGGTATCTTAGCTTTCCATATGCACCCCACTCTGATGGTGATAGTGTACCTATAGGGTAGTATTCTTGTAGATGAATTTAAGTTTGTGTAGTGATAATCAATTCTTGTGTCTTTTAGGCCCATATCTCTATCGTATTATATCTTGTAACTGAGAATTCAGATAGGTGTTTTATATTTTGTTGTTTTCTCTATTAGAATCCAGACAGACTGTAAGTGCTCTATGGTGCTGTGCAATCTTTCCTAAGCGCAGACTGTTCTACTGGTTGGTAGAAATCCAGGTTCGCTGATATTTGGTTTATTATAATTATTAAGGAGAAGTTATATATTTGCGAGAGGAGGTTGATGGTCTATGGCTGATCAAGTTCTTAGCGCCTTTTTCTGAATTAGGTTTAGTGGAGCATTTGTCGAGTCTTCAGAGGTATCCTCGTGTAGACATTTATTACAAGGTTTGCTTAACCCACTAATCGACAAATTTCCTTTATTTTTTAGCATTTCTACCAGCACTTAGATTTTACCCACCGCTTTTCCATTCTTTATCTGTTGTAATATTTCATCGAATTTAACAATTATATTGACTACTTTTCTTCGTTTCCTTTCTTCGCCTAGGTCACATGGAAGTTCCGTTTAATAAAGTATTGTATAAAGTTCTTCAACTTAAACCAACTTGAAGATTTCTTCTTTTACTACTACGTTTTGTCAAGATATTTTCGGGCTCTTGTAACATTCTAATAATTTTAGGGGATAGAAAATAGGATTTGGTACGTTTACTCTGGGGACCCCATAATGGCATAAAAATTATTAAAACGTATTGGAATATATTCATGTAATGTATAAGATTCATGCACGTGAAAGTTTCTGTTTGACTCTAGAACTAATCTCATGTTAGTTATCAAAACCCTGGGCTATAGAGCAAAAACTACAGAAAAGTATTGGTTTGTGGTCTGGAATTAGTTTGTGTTCAACTATCAAGCGCTGATTTTAGTTTCTTGGGAACTAATTAAAGAAGAAGATGTTACCTCTTCTTTGGTTGTAGACTTGATCTTTTTATTTTAAACTTTTTATCTATAAATTTAGTTGGTCTGTAGTATTGAGTTCCCCAATCTTTTTCATTCTTATTTCTTCCCGTAGAATTGCTATCAGATTTGTCTGATAGGTGATGTAGATGCGTTAAGTGCTTTGTGGTATAACAAAGAGAATAATCTGCTGCATCTAGAAGAGAAGCTTGCCAGATGAATACTTTCCGAACTTCTGTTTTTCAGAAACCTTTTTTTAACCTTCATTAGAAATCGGTATTGGTTTTCTTTAGGTGCGAATTTCCAAGTTACATTTTGTACAACGTATTTACGCGTTGTATAGCTTCATTAAGGTGTTTTTTGGTTTTAGAGGGTTCTTAAATAAGTCATATCCGCTCTATAATTATAAAGTTTAGGAGATTTCTGTATGTAATATGATGGTGAACTTAACTAGACTAAAAATGGCAAATAGTCTGACGAAAGATCTGTTCAATCCTGGTGTCTTTTGCTGCGTAGAAATCAATAAGCTAAAACTTTTCTATCCGTGGGTTAGTAAAACATATTTGAGGTTATTCTTACTCAATTATGTTACACTACCTCCCTTTAGGGGTAGTTAAATTAAAACCCTACTGTTGATACTTAAAATTATGGTTTTTGTTTGCGATAAAGAGTTTACTAAGAGCACTGAAGCGGTGGGTAGGTTGTCTTTTTTTATAGAACATCCTATTCAATTTTCAGCTACACGCTTGTTGCCTCAATGTGCGCGTGCTGGTATTTATGTATTTAACTCGTGATATTTTATGGAGCTTTTAATAACTGTTGAGCTACCATGTACTGTCCCATTTGCGTGTTTAATAATAGCAAATATTGATAACCTACTGTTTCATATATTATTACTAAATCAGAATTATGTCGACCAATGAACACATGTAGCTCTTGATTGTAATGGGCCAATCTGTTTGCATCATAAACTGCCATTTTAAAAACATGAGTCGTTAGTACAACTTACAAATATTTAACTTTCTTCTAGTCTTATTACAGGTTATGACAGTTGAGAATTATCTCAGTTTGTATCTGTTGTTGATTGAGTAGGTATTAACCTCGTGTAGAGGGTAAGGGGTGGCACCAACATCCAGTCATCCAAATGTCAACCTCACCTGCACGTGGTACGCTCTGCTAGATAACGAACGAGGCTCTGACGACCCAGCGCCGGGGGGTATAACCTGGTACCAGTTATCCCGAGGTAACGGCGTCTCTGTCGTTGGACCAATCACCCACACGGAGTACAACGATTCAGAGTATTCAGGGGAGCCCCGAAAACGGACGGAAATCAGGCAACGGAAATGCGAGGAAAAGGTTAAGATTCGGAACGTGGGACATTAAGACACTTACGGGAGAAGAGGAAGAAATAGTTGAAGAAATGGAAAAATATAAATTAGGAATACTTGGTATCAGCGAGATCAAGAAAAAAGGGCAGGGCTATAAAAATTTATCAAAAAATTATACATTGAGGTATGCAGGAATTCCGGTGGGAAGTCGGGCCAAAGAAGGAGTAGGAATAATAACGAATACTGAGATCGAAAGTAGAATAGTAAACTGGGAAGCTGTAAATTCCAGAATTATTACCATGAGCCTAGAATTAGAAGAAAGAATAGGACTAATACAGATATATGCCCCAACAGAAGATGCGGATGCAAGAGATAAAGATAAATTCTATTAAGACTTACAAATATCAGAGGAAAAAATGCAAAACAAAAATAAACATATAATGATAAGGAGATTGGAATGCTCGAACCGGATGGAAAAAAGAGGATGGATATGGAACGATAGGTAAGTTTGGATGAGAAGAAACTTTAAATAACAATGGACAACGAATGATCGACTTCTGTATTGTAAACCAGCTTTTAATAGGTAACTCTTTTTACAACCACAAAACGATACACAAAATAACATATGAAGCTGATGGGAAAGCACAAAATCAATAGTAGACTATATAACATATGCAAGATCAATGAGATATGCAGTACAGGATATTAAAGTCATTAGAGGAGTAGAACTTAATACAGATCATAGACTATTGATAACCGATACAACTTTTAAAACACCAAACCCCTATGAAACACAGACGACTTAAGTTAGAAGAACTAGAAAAGATAGAAAAACAAGAAGAGTACCAAAAGAAATTAACGGAAAACCTAAATACACCAGAACAACAAAAGAATAGCCAAGACACATAAAATGGCAAAAACTAAAAGAAACCATAAAAACACACACCTTTGGAGTACACCTTGCCCAAGTCTTCACACCACTGACATCTAATGACCAAAACTTTGATGCAGAAATAGAAGAATATTTATGCGCGCCTGGCCGATTATCCCGTGAGTCCCTTTTCACCAGCAGAAGTATATAGGGAAATTAAATTAACCAGATCGTATAAAACCCGGGCTGCGACCTTGTAGTGGGAGAAGTACTAAAAAATCCTTCCGAAAAAAGCAGTAGTACTCATCACAACGATTTTTAATCGCATGCTTGCCATTTCTCACTTCCCTACTCAGTGGAAATACGCTAAAATAATCATGATTGCTAAACCTGGAAAACCTCCACATGAAACCACCTCATATCGGCCATAAGTCTGTTGCCACTATTATCAAAATTATTTGAAGATTACTGCTATACAGAATCAAGGAAATAACACAACCAGATGAACTAATACCTCCCATCAGTTTGGTTTCCGTGAGGGGCATTCAACCATTCAACAATGCCATAGGATAATTAACTACATCAAAGAAAATCTGGAAGGAAGAATATGTGTGCGTCAGTGTTTTAGATGTGCAGCAGGCTTTCGACAAGGTATGGCACCAGGACTACTATATAAAATAAAAGAAAGTTACCTCATCAAATTTATCTTCTCTTATAATCCTACTTAAATGAACGACACTTCCAGGTTCAAGTTGACAACTCACTATCATTCTACAACTCCCTTAACTCTGGAGTTCCACAAGGTAGTGTCCTTGGACCCTTTTTGTACCTCCTGTATACCGAAGATGTTCCCACTACAGACACTACCTTAATTGCCATCTTTGCAGATGATACTGCCATATTGTCATCTGATTCTAATCCTAACCCGGCATCCGAGAAGCTGCAACTACACCGAAACCTCCTACAAACTTGGCTAGATCGCTGGAGAATCAAAGTAAATAGTGGAAAATCCACCCAAATCACATTCACTACAAAACGCTCCACCTGTCCACAAGTTACTATTTATAATCACCCCATTCCCATAAAAACTGAGGTTAAATACCTAGGACTCCACCTTGACCAAAAGCTGACATGGAAACCCCATATAAAAGCCAAACGGCAGCAACTAAATTTGAAAACAAAAAATTTATATTGGCTCATCGAGCGTAAATCGCAACTAAGAATCGAAAATAAAATTTTACTGTATAAAACCATCTTAATGCCTGTATGGACCTAAGGAATCGAGCTCTGGGGATGTATCAAACCCTCCAATACCAAGATACTACAGTCCTTTCAGTCGAAGACTATACGTACTCTGGCAAACGCTCAATGGTCCATCAGTAACCAAATTCTGCACCACGATCTCAGAATTCCCTTCATCAAAGATGTCATCAAAACTTCAGTTTGCATTAGCCAAGGCCGCACATTGAACCACACCAATCAACTCATCGCCCACCCTTTACAACCTCCAACCTGCAAATCGGAGACTCAAAAGGATGTGGCCTGAAGATCTCGTCGAGTGAATCTTGGAGAGCCATCAGCGGATGGAGCCCAACTCATGACATTTAGCAACACCGTCACATTATTTACTTATTACTCTGTAGACGGAGTATAGATTGTAAATTTGCAATAAATTCTCTAATAAAAAAAAACAGTTAAACTTTGCCTATTATATTAATCATAGGCAGAGTTATGTTTTTTATATTTTTTTAAAATTATGCACTCTAAGTTGAGTTTAATTAACAATAAATCTGCTTCTATAGTATATTTGGTGAGGAATTCTTATGAGGAATTAATGTGCCTCAGCTAATTTTGGCTGATTTTAAATCTACATGCAATTGCGATTTGATCATTTATCGGTTGTTTCTAAAGTTAAATTTAAGTTGAGTCTATAAAGAGTGGGATTGTCACTGAGTAAAAAAAATATTTTTGTTATAGTTAAATGAAGTGATTGCGCAGAGCAATTGAGTAGATACAAGTATATATTTTAAACATTAATAACTTGGAGTGAAATAGACACCAACTGGAATTTGCTAGTTCAAATTGATAAAGCAAACTCCGCAAAAAAGGATAAACTATCTGCAACTGAATAACACTCTTAATTTAGTGTTATGTAAACCATGTCGCACTTACTTGCATGCCAAGATTTAATTGATTTCAGCCATCGGCGCATCACGGGTCACGCCGATCGTGATGCCTTGCAACGAGAAGTAAGTGCGTGTTTAAAAATACCCCTGTCAACAGTAAATCGGGTTATTAATCAATTTGAAAGGGGAGATAAACGATCAGCACTGCCACGAGTTGATTTTCAGGACCCTCTAAGTGAAACGAGCGTTGTTAAGAGAGAATGTTAGGAGCCTCCGAAAGACAGTTATTAAACAGACACAAAGTGTTAGAAAGAAAACTTTGATGACACACTTCTGTTGTTCCTAACAAAAGCTAATAATTTAGTAATAATAGTCAAACTAAGATATGAGGGTATTCGTTCAATCAATCGTAATAAATTCCCTCACCAGTCTGTAAAATATGAAATAGTTGGCGTAATAATACCGGATTTTGTTTACTGTAGTAGCAGGCCACGTTTAATTTTGCGTTCCGACAAATATATTAAAATTTTGGGTAATGAACGCCTGCCTAACTGTCATGAATGACATTTTTCTTACCATTGAGTGCATACAATTATCACTTGGAAAGAAAAACAACAAATTTGGCTTTTGCTATGGCCGAGACAGCCTCCAAACATGAACTCGATTGAAAACTTGTGATGTACTATCTTACATTTGTTTTTCCGATTGCCTATTCTCTAATTTATAAATTATTATCATGTCTATCATGAATTAGGTCGTGGACCTGTTCCCTTCCGCCCTTTTCTCGGTCTTCCATCGTGTCTTTTTTCCCGTGGTTTATACTTTAAGGCTTGTTTTGGGATCCTTTTCTCCTCTATTTTTTCTCTCTGTATTGCAAGACTTTATCAGTTAAGAAATATATATTTAGATCTTCTCTGACTTGTTTGTTTCGCATTGTGTCCTCTCTCGTACATATCTTAGAAACTTCATTTCTGCTGTTTGGATTTTTTCTTTTTTTTTTGTTATTACCCAGGCTTCGCTTGCATATAGTATTTCAGGAGCAGCTGTAGTTTTGTATATTTTAAGTTTTGTTTCTGTTCTTACTTTACTTTTTAGTGTAGTTGTTTCGGCCAAAAGTGGAGTGTATCGTAATTTTAAAATTTTTAAACAAAGTAACTTCAATCAAACGCTAAAGCTGAAAACCTTACCAATCGGCTCCCCGTGCTGTGCTCCTGGGGAATCAAAGGAAAAAAAGGGTGTGGGTGGAAAAAGGATGTTACCCCAATCTTCGCTGCGGGGCCGATTGAAAGCGTCTTTCCTGGTGGGGGTCTTTCAGCTGGTTGTGTCTGAAGTTTGCGTCTAGGTTTTCCTTGGTTTCTTGCCGAGTCAAATACAAAGGAAATCGGCAAAATTTCGACTTACGAAATACAATCGGCCGACAAAACGGCCTCCGAAATGAGAAAACTCTGGTCGGCAAAATATCTAATTCCAATATAACAATCGGTCTTCAACAAACCACCACCTGGATGTGGAAACGGTTTTGTACATATGGAAAATTAAACCCGCCGCACGCTTTCTAAATCATCACGGTTAAAGTTCAAAACAAAGCGAGCGAAAGAGAGCGAGGCTTATATATCGGCGCACCGCGCAAGCGGGAAAATGGGGCGCCACTATCTCAAATCAAAACTAAAGCGGGTATACAGAGGGAGTCAAAAGACGGCCGGTCCTAATTTAAAATCCAAATAAAAGTAATTGGAGATTGGAGCGAACAGTAGTTTTTATTGTTGGTTTGGAACTTGTTTATTTTGTTTTTTGCATCCTTGTTTGACTCCTTGGTAAGTGGTCATATAATTTGTACCTCCAGCTATTTTTATTTGGGTGTTCTTATACAGGCTTTTTGTGACATTTATTAAGTGTTTGGGAAATTCCCTCTTCTCCATTATAGTCCACAATATCTGTCTGTCTACTATGTCGAGTGCTTTTTCGAGGTCTATAAATGCTAGATGGGTTTCCAAGTTATACCCTCTTCTTTTCTCTATTATCTGCTGTAGTGTAAATACTCCATCTATGCAGCAGCGTCCACTTCTGAACCCATTCTGTTCTTCTATTGGTATGGTTTGAATTCTTGAATTTATTGTCTTTGCGTATATTTTGTATCCGGTGTTTAATAAGCTTGTCTCTCCTTTTGAAGATGGGTTGAACCATGCTTTTCTGACGATTTTATTTCTCTTTTTTGCCAGCATTGGTTGATATGGTGTAAATATCTTAGTTTTAGTAATAGGCATCCATATTTAATTATTTCTGTATTTATTTTGTCAGAACTCGGTGCTTTGCGATTTTTGGATATTTGTAGTGCTTGATTTAGTTCTTCAATTGTGATATCAATTCTGTACACATTTTGTTTTTATGTTTTTTCTTCATGATTCTGTTGGTTATTATTGCAGCATAATTTCTCGTAATATTCTACCCATTCCTTTTCTTCGATGTTGTTGATTTTAGCTTTTCTTTCTCATTCTTTCTTTTCTTATTTTACAATGTATTTACCATTACTACGATATAGTCAGCTCTAATAAAATTTTGTGAGGTTCATCCACCCCGCGTGGAAGCTCGGCCTGCAAACTAAGAGGTTAAAGCTCTCATATGTTCTCCCTCTCTGCCGGTCGTCACGCATCGTTTCTGTGGCAAGCACTGCTCTTTAGAAAACTGCATCATTACCCCTTGTTCGGAATGAACCCTGGTACTCATTTATTTTTAGTGACTGACTAGACCATCCGCCAGGCATTCGAGCCCCATTAATGAGACCGGCCTCAAGCAGTTTTAGATTTTTTGTATACTTTTATCAAACATCGTATGTCTCTATTTTACACGACTAAGCCATACATATAGTTGGTTACTATAAAACTATGACATTGCAATTTTGTGTACGGTAATTGTATGAGCCCTTTATCTTCTTACTTTTTTCATATCCAGTGTTTTTTAACGCCTTGTTTTATCTGTTTCTGTCCTTAATAGCGTTTAATATTAATTACTTTTTCACATTGTTACATCGTGATACTTTCTTACGAGAAATAATGACTTCTCAAAATCCTTTTCATCGCGTAGGTTAAACCTCTCAAAAATAAGTATTATGACGGTGCATATATTTTATTTCTTTAATCAGATTTCTAGAAAACTCTTCATGTTCCATAATTTCCCATAATTTAGGGCTTACGAAGCCATTGAAGGCTTTAGAGTAGTCTGGAAAAGTAATGTGCGTTTCAAGATTTCCTTACAACGATTTTTAAATGCTGATTTAATCCAAATGATGGGGTACTATAACATGCGAGACAATCTCCAGTGTCTAATAATTTAGATTGCTAAATTCAAAAGTATGTCTTGTGTATATTTTGTAGCACAGATGGGTGAAAATTACACCCACCCTCATACATAAATGACTTGGTAGACATAGAAACAAGCTCCAAAAGGCATTCAATTACAACAAAATGCACCCGAATCATTATAATCGCAAAGTCTGGTAAGCCACCCAATCAATTATTTTCCTATAAAGCCATAAGCCTATTACCAGTAACGTAAAAAATCGAAATACTCTTGTTCAAGAAAATAAAAGAAATGATAAATCTCAAGTAAATAATCCTATCTTACCCATGAGGCTTTCGAAAACACAAGAAAGCCATCGGATTATCAACCAAAATAATGGAAGGTTTTGAATCCATAAAATTAAATGCAGCTCCATTTTTAGATATTAAACCAGCATTTTACAAAGTATTGCATAAAGGCTTGTTCTTCAAGATCAAATTAGATTTCCCAAGTCAGAGTGATCCTGAGAAGTTCTTTCAAGCAGCAATAAAAAATGCCATTTCGAATTAAGACCATATCAAGTCAGGTATATTTTGCAGGATAGTGTTTTAGAACTAGTGCACTTCGACAAAACAGCCACAGAAAACATCTCTATGATCATGTTCGCAAACAATGTGGCCATCCTATCAACTAATAAAATACTTAAAGTACCAACATTTACAACACCATCTGATCTATTGAAAAACTGGACCAGCAAATGAGAAATTACCGTTAATAGTAATAAATTAGCACAAATAACCTTTCAATTGACTGCTTACAAACAAGGAAAGATGTACAAACGAAGAACGATCGAGAAAAACCTAAGATAAAGTGCACGTTCTTTGCAACAAAGAAATAGGACACATTAAAACAGCTTAGCAAACTACAAAAAAAAATGATAAAGGGAATACGTAAATAACACGCTGAAACGAAGAAAAGACACAAATAAAATCAAAAATATAATAAGAATAAACACGAGACCGGGAAAATAAACAATTTTTTTTAAATATGTGCAAAATTAGTAGAGAATAAATACTGGCAATACCTTCAATGAAGCAGAAATACAGAAGATAAGTAAAAAAATGGAAAATCAAAAGAACGATACAAAAAGTAGATGAGAATTGTAATATTAAGAAGTACAAATTGTCTTACCAGAAATTTATTTTTGAATTTATAGAGGGTTCCTCAAAATGATTGCCTTCGACCTGTACGTTCTTACAAAGTCAACAGAATGATCTACAATAATTCTGGCACTGCATTTAACTCAGTTCTACCTCACTTATTAATATGTAAACAAGGTGTTTTTGGCCAAGTTTAGATTTTTTTTTTATAAAATGCCTATGCAGCCAAATCATTGGTTATTTATGGTTTAAATTTCAATAAATTGTTGGATGATAGGAATTCTGGAAAGTGAAAATCGAGTCACTGATCTCCATATCCTATAAAGTGACACACTATCTGACCATCTTGGTTATAGTCCAGTATGATTCGCTCCTATGACAACCTGCTTCCTCCAAAGAAGACTTTTCACTATCTTGTAGATTTCTAATAGAATTTGGTTTGATCGAACCTCTACTTGTAGTATTTTATGGGCGGTTCAGATCAAGATTATGAAAAGACCATCCACTCCTGTGTTTTTAAGTTGGTTGTTTTTCTTCTCTTGCTCTTCGTCTTCAGCATTATTTTATATCGTTACCCTATCTCATTTGAAGTAGACCACCCCGACTTCTGCTCGCGGTTGTTGTTCTTCCTCTACTTTAAAGTGACACAAATCTCTCCATTGCCTCCTACGTCTTAATAACTATATTTGCTTTGGTAAAAGTCGTGATTGAAGATACAATACTGGTAACACGCACTGATTTAAGATACAAGTTACTCACCCGTTACCTAGCGTTTAATCCAATTAATATTCTGTTATAACGCTTGAAATCAATTTTTTCGTTGCTACAGCAGATATTATTCGAAAACTTAAGCGTATTTCTATCTTATTGTTAGTTTTCTTAATCTTTAAAAATAGCGTTGTTAATTTTCCGTAATTGACCGTCTAGTATTTAAATTAGAGATCAAAATTTCCGATTCCATATTTAAAAAAAATCCATTGTGGTGACATTGTAAAATAGGACTTTTTGGAATAACTAAATAACTACGAGCGATTAAAGTCGGGAGTTTGGGACGTTTGCTTAAATTTATTCAAATTTTTCAAAACATACGGTTACAGCCTATACTAAACAAATGAAACATTATGTCAAAAGGGAACAGAATGTTGTTTGTGGCTAGCCCTGATTTTATCAGTTCCGGAGAGTAAGGTACCGTAGGACAGCTCTTGAGATTCTCTTACCAATCCTCGAAGTCATGCAGAATTATCCAGAATAGGTCTTGGGATTCATCCAGTGGATCCATGACGTATTTGACTATTAGATCTAAGCACAACCATCACCGGGCGGATGATATGATTACCTATATCATTTCTCGATGTCGAAACACTTTATAGGCTACTATTTAGCCCAAACGCTGCCATCTCCCAGTGGATGGTATGATCAACTAATTATATTATCATCAGTCGCATAGCAGCTTATTCAGTCCATCGTCGGACGTAAGCCTTCCTCGGGTTGTTCCCTTCTTCTTTATTGTGTGTTTTCCTCATCCAATCGTACCCTACCACTCTTTTTATGTCATCTACCCACCTGGTCTGCGGTCTTTCTGTATTTATATATTACATCGGTTACTTTGGATCTTTTTCGTATTTAGGTATTTTGTGTACGATCACATAGCTTAACGTTCAGCTTCTTTTTCCCCATGGACTTTTGTGTTACTTGGAGCTTGTGCACGATATTGTTATTGAACGCCCAAATCTCTGACCATACATTAGAACCGGCAACACAAACGGATAAAAAAATCTTTGATTTCAGTGTACTTGGTATTTCTAACTGAAGTACATCTGTAGTTTTCCGAACGCCGACCAGGCCAGCGATATTTTTTTATGTATGTCTGCTGTCAGATTGTTCTTTGAAAGTTGTATTTTTCCGCTTTTTCTATTGTTTTTCCTTCTAGCCGGATTTCCTCTTGCTCGTCGATTTTATTAGTTAAATACCTATTTTGTTTTGTTCATGTTTATTTTTAGTCCCACCTGTTTGGATGCTTTGTTTAGTTCTTCTAACATTCCTTGGAGTTCTATTTTGTCTTTTGTTATCATCAGCAATCTCAGACGATTAAGTTACTCGCCATCGATATAAAAACATGGAATCATAGACTTGCCTTGTTGTCACTGTACGAAAACCAAATGACTTAAGCAAACATAGCCAAATACCTAGGCATTCGCCTAGGTAGAAGGCTGTCTTAGCAAACTCACATTTCTGTCAAAAGAAAAGAACTAGGAGCAAAGTTGAAACAGAAATTGTTTACGAAAAATAAGCTGCTATTGAATCCTGTCTGAGCGCAAGGAATACCTCTACTGTGAAAAAAAAAGAAAAGAAAAACCAAGAAGATTGGAACGATTCAAATTATCTGGTTTGCGGATTTTTCTTTCCAGTCTTTTATTCCTATTTATTTCAAATCCTGTATACCTCTTCCTTCCATTTTCTTCTTGGCCTCCTTGTGGGCTTTACTCTTATTAGATGTATCTTCACCATCTTGATCACTTTGTTGTTGCTTGACGTACCGTACTATTCTTGGTCCATTGTATAGTTTTAGTTTCTATTTGTTTACTTCCGCCGTTTTCTTTATATTTTACGCATCTCCTTAAAAATTTTTACTCGCAATTCAGCAATTTTGCTTCTTTTACTGTTTCCAGCTTCAACGTTTCACATCCTGTACGATTTGAGTGCTGTTTTATAAATGCTTACGTGTTTTTGTCCTAGATAATATACATTTTGACTTTATTATCACCTCTTGTCAGTCTCATTTTTGTTTTTTGCTCTTCCCTTCCATTCTCTGTCATTTGAAAACCTAGACAAGTAAATGTTTTCACTCTCTCCATTTCCAGTGCTTTTTTTTCTATGATTCGATTACTAAGTTTTAGCTTTCTGTTGTGCCATACATTTTTTGATTTGTCGTCGTTGATATGCAGTTCTACTTCCCTCGACTTCTTTTTGACTTTCTTTATTAATTTTATCAAATTTTCCTTGTTCGCTATTAACACTAAGTGGATTTGTGTACTTTCGTCTGTTTTAGATTGTTTTATTGCGCACTTCAGACTTATAATGAATAGGATCGTGGATAGTGAGTCTCTCTGTCTGACTTCGCTTCTAACATAGAAACTATTCGTCAATTATTAAACAATTCATTCTAAATCCTGCTTGGTATTCCTTTATTTCTTTCTCTATATCATCATCATCAAGCCGTGCAATCTTAAGATTATGGCTGACGCATAGTTGCGCCTTGAAATCCTATTTATGAGGGGGATTACTCCTCTTTCCTTTGGTTGATTACAAATCCTTGTGTGTCCTGGCTTCGCGAGTTATTTTCTTCCACTCCGTTCTTTCCTTGCATTTCAGTTTCCAGTCTATTATTCCCAATGTACTTATGTCTTCTTCTACTTGTTTTAGCCATCCTTTTTGGGTCTTCCCTTTCCTTGGGCCTAGTGGGGTCCATTGTGTTATTCTCCTTAGCGTCTCCGTCGGGTCCTCCTCATGATGTGCCCCGCCCATTTCAAACGTTGTGCCTTTATAAATCTTGTGATAGTTTCTCCTATGAGTTCGTCTTCTATTTCTTTATTGGTTTTTCGTCTTCTTTCTCCAGTTGCTGTTATATTTGGTCCTAATATTGTTCTCATTATTTTTCTTTCCGCTATTCTCAAGTCTTCTTCTTCTTTTTTGCTTATTATTGCTGTTTCTAGGGCGTACGTCAGTATTGGTCTTATTAATGCCATATACATTTTTATCTTAGTTTTCTTGGTGATTGCTTTGTTTTTCAGAAGGTTCATGTTTCTTCCATAGGCTCGGTTTCCTTTGAGGATTCTTTCTTTTATCCGATCTTTGCCTGATTGTTGTATCGTCGTTCCCAGATAGTTGAAATAGGTAACAGTTTCGAAATTGTGCCTCTGCGTTTTAAGGTATTTTGTGTGTCCTTTCTTCTCTTCCTACTTTCATATATTTTGTTTTGCTCTGATTTATTTCCATTCCATATTGTCTTGCTTCTTCCTCTATTTTTCTATTGCTTTTATTAGTTTCTGTCTCGAGTTTGCCACTATTGTTATGTCATCCGCATACGCTACTATTTGGATGTCGTCGGTAATAATACTTTTTTGTCTAGTTTCACGTTCCTTATAATGCTTTCTAGTACTAAGTTGAATAGAGAGGAGAGATTGAGTCTCCTTGTTTTACACCTTTTTATTTGGAATTCTTCCGTTGTTGTTTCTTGAAATCGCACTTTTGCTTTGGTTTCGTGTATTGTCATTTTAAAAGTTTTCTCAACGTTTGGGATATCTTTAGTGTTTTAGCTCTTTCATCATTTTCCTCTGTTGATTGAGTCAAATGCACTCTTAAAGTCTACAAAGAGTACATGAACTTCTCTGTTATAGTCTCTTGTTTTTGGAGTATTTGTTCTAGGATATGTATTCCGTTGATTGTTGACCTGCCTGGCCTGAAGCCATTTTGATAGTCCCCGAGATTTCATCCGCTTGTAGTTTCAGCCTCTTGTTTATCAGATTTGCCAAAATTTTGTAGGTGGTATTCAGTAGGGTTATTGCTCTGTAGTTCTCACACTGTTCCTTATTTCCTTTTTGTGAATTGGTGTTATTATTCCTGTGTTTCCATTCTTCCGGCATTTTCTTTTGTATCCATATCTGCTTTATTAGAGTGTGTATTTGTTTATGTAGTTGTTGGCCCCACATTTCAAGTTCTGACTCAATTCCATCCTCTCCGGGATTTTACGTTTTCAGTCTTTTTATTACTTCTTGGACTTCCTTTTCAGATGGGTATTCGTCTTCTTGTTCTAGCGCTGTTGTGCTACCCTCTTCTGGTTGTTCCGTTTTGTCTGGTTCTGCATTAAATATTTTTTGTAGTAGTCTTTCCAGATATTTCCTATTTTCTGGGGCTCGTATTCTATTTGGCTTTCGTTGTTTTTAATCCCCTTGTTCTAGTTCTGGGTTTATTTGTTTGGTTTTTATTTTCTGTAGAACTGTTTTATGCTGTGGTTATTACTGTCTTGTTCAATTTCCTCGAGTTTGTTATTTAGCCAGTCGTTCTTTTTCCTTCTATATAGCATGTTTGCGTTATTTCTTTTTATTTCGTATTCTCTTCTGTCTTGTTCTCTACTCGTGTCGATCCATTTAATTCTTGCCTCATTCTTTAGTTTTCTTGCTTTTTCACAGTCTTCGTCGTACCATTCTTTCGTTTTCTTTTTTGTTGTCTTCCTTCCTAGCACTTCTTCCGCCGTTCGCTGTATGTGTTGTTTCATTTCTCTCCATATTATCTCTATGTCCGTAATGTTTGTTAGTTTGTTTTGTGTATTTTTAGCGTATGAATCTTGATATTTTTCCCTCGTTTCCTCGCACCCGAGAGCTTCTAGATTTACTTTTGTTACTTCCGTTTTGGTGTTATAGTGCTTCCTTATGTCTAAGTTCTTTAGCTTTGTTATTACTAAGTAGTGGTCTGATTCAGCTTGTGCGCCTGTGTAGGATCTTGTGTCTCTTGTCTTGTTACGTATCCCTTTCGTGGCTAGTATGTGGTCAATTTGATTTTCTGTTGTGCCTGCCGGATGTCTCCATGTTGCCTTATGTTTTTTGGGGTGTTCGTACTTTGTAGATATAAGCGTCATATTGGAGGCTCCTGCTAACTGACATAGTCTGTGTCCATCGTCGTTTTTGCCTCGTGTATTGTCCCTTTTCCGTTTCCTCTTACTTCGCCCAGGTACGGCTCTTTCCCTATTTGGGCATTTGCATCTCCCAATATTATAATTTCGTCTTTTTTTGGCAGGCCCTCACACAATCTTCCCAAATTTTCATAGAATCTGTCTTTCTCGTCTTGCTCTGCGACTTCCGTAGGTGCGTAAATGTTAATAAATGATACGTGCATATTTTCCATTTTTAGTCTTAGTAATGCTATCCTGCCGTCCACTGGTGTAAATTCAGTTATGTTTTTTACTAGCTTTTTTCTCTTTTCCCTTCTCCGCTGTATAGGAACGTGTATTTGTCTTTTGTTATTTCTCCTGATCCTTCTAGGCCTTTCTCTATATAAGTTTGTACTTTATTTTTTAGAAGTGCAGCATATATTTTGTAGGTTGAATTTAGTAAAGCTATTTCTTTATAATTGTTGCAGTCTGCCTTCTCTTCTTTTTTGTGGATGATGGTTATTATGGCTGCTGTCCTTTCTTTCGACATCTCTTCTTGTTGCCATATTTTGGTAATTAACTTGTGTGTCTCTACGGTTAATCATCCTTCTACGTATTGGATTACTCCGTTTTTGTTTCATTTTCTCTCGGAGGTCCTTTTGTTTTTCAGTTTCTATCATGTTCTTTTTTACTTAAAGCTTTCTCAAAGTTTTCGGCAGCTAAATTGATGTTCCTATTCTGCGTCTTTTACGCACTCTTTAATCTCCTTCCGGTTTTCATTGATATTGTGTCATTTTCTTTTATCTAGTTTCTATTTCATCCTTCTGGCATAAGTCTCTCTGCCTCGCATTCTGTTTTCCTTGTCCTGTGGCGTTGCGTTTTCTAAATCACGTGTTTATCTTCCAGTGTGATCAACCTACTAGGTAATGGTCTGCGTTCATGACCATTCCTATTCTTAATGCACATATGGTACATTGTATTAGTGCGTGATCTATTTGGTTAACAGTTTTGCGATCAGGTGCCATCCAAGTGCTTTACATTTTTTTTCTGTAGCTTTTTTCTACTGCAAAGCCTATTAATTTTGTTCCATTTTTATGAGTTTTTGTATTTCCTGTGTTGGGCTATTATGAGTTTAAATGTTTATTTTTTTATAATTTTTGCATCGAAATCAGCTACTATCACTGTTATTATCTTTGTAGAGGTTTTGTAAATTTTTGTAAAATTCATGTTTAATCTCTTCTTGCTTTTTGTTGGCGTATGGCCAGTTATAATACTTAGTAATTTTTTTTCAATTTTTATTGTTACATTATTGAAGTAATACTCCTTATATTGTCTTTTAACTTCTTTGTTATCAGAAAATTATTAAGAAATATGTACTTTTCCAGCTCTTTTGTTTGGTCTCTTGTTAGGCCAAAACTTTAAGTTGCACCGTTTCGCTCCCAGTTCCAGTTCTATTTGGTCTTTGTAAGTTCCATGTACCCGTGATCTATTGGTTTTGTTGCTTCCCCCTTTTGTTATATATTCCTTTTTGGCCTTAGCCGTTTTCGTCCCTTCGTTTTCTTGATATTTTCTCCTTTAATACATTTCACTGTTAATAGTTGATTTCTGGTAGCCTACTCTTACTATTTTTCTTTCATTTCTTTTTCTCTCTCTTTTTCAGTAATTTTTTGCCATCTTTTGTCTTAAAGTCGTTTTTAAATATAATTTTATAGTTTATTTTTCTTTAACTTACTTTTTCTTGTCTTTTCAGTAACTGTATTTGACAACCATTATTTGTTTCTGTTGTTTTCTCCACGGATGCTAATTCTAGGTTCTCTTTTAAGTTTTGCTCCTTTGAGTACTGAATTGTTTTTTTCAGTTAAGTACTTTTTTATCTAAAGTCTTATTTTGTTTTCCTATATTTTCACCTTTTTCCCATTTTCATTCCATTTTCACGTTTCCTTGATTCTTTTGGAGTTCCTTTTGTAATTCGCCCTGTCCTTTCCATGCGTCCTCTATTGTTTCTCTTTAAAATCTTGTAATGTTGCTTAAAAGGCTTCGTTTCCTCATTTTTATGTTCCCGTATATACTGTTTAAGTTTAATTTGTTGTTGACTATTTCTAATAGAGGCGATCTTCTTATTATAGTACTTCTCTTTAATGTTTGTTCTTCTACTCAAAACTTTTTTAGGTTTTCTATCTTTCTTTTGCTTTTTAGCTCTTTTAGTGACGTAACACTGTTTGTTCTGTCTCTTCCTTATTAATGCTACCATATAAATGAAGAATATTCCAATCAGAGCTGATAAATATCAAATCAAACTTAAAAATATTGTAAGAATTAAATTCAGACGGGCGGCTTTAACTCGAGACACAAAAAACTGATTTATCGGAGGCAAACTCGTGTTTATCCGAAGAACGCATGCTCTCGTCGTGCCGGCCGTAACCTAATAAAGATTCTGCTATCATTAAACGCTTCCCCGCCCATAGCGCATACTAGAGCCGAGGCGCCCGGGGCTCACCTGCCGAGCCGCATTTAAACTGAAAATTGCTAATCGGCGGTAGTTAGTCGCCGCGCGGCTGCGGTCTGCAGCTTGCGAGCTTTCGGCAGCGCCGAAACGCCGCGGCTTAAATATTTATGCCCCATCGCGCGCCGCCAAGCAGGCAATTAAAATGCGAAAATTGTAATTGCCATCGTCGCGTCTGTTATTACGCAGAACAATCCGCTGCATGCTAAGGCTACTTCCGACGGAAGTCGCGGCGATTTTATCTGCGCCCATTCAATTTGAAGACTCGTTATGCGCCGCGCGGGGTGCAGTGCCCCGTTGCCGGACGGCGCTGTTACGTCAGTTGCGTATCTGCTTGCGAAACCCTGCCGGGGCTTCAAGAGCTTTTTGTATGTTAATGCAATTCAAGAGCTTAAACGCAAGAACAAGCCTTAAAGTCCGCTAATTTATACCGTAGTACAACCCAGCATAGGGTTCGTCGTCCAGTTGGTCGTCGGAATCTTCAGTTTAAATCGTGTTTTTTTCTCACCAATACAAACGCGCTAGTTAATTAAGCTTTTAAATTGTGTTTATACCTTTAGGCTTGTTGCACCGACGTGTTTATGTGGTATTAATTTTAATTGTTAGAATTTTTACGTTTATTTCTATGAGAGATAATTTATTTTATTAATCTAATCCTTGGGTTTTTATAGCATTTTCCATTTGTGTCTCTTCTGAGCCAAGTGAATCCATTTTAACATTTTTTTATGTCGCCAATTTATCTTAACTTTGGTCTTATTTTTCTTTTCTCTTCCCAGGTTCGCTATTGTACAATTTGTGTTGTTATCTCTGAAACAACGCCTCCGACTTCCGTTTTTTGTCTAATCCCAGCACTATATGTATGTTTGATTCCTTCTTGTTTATAACTGTCTTTAATAACAGCCAGATTTCTGTGTTGTACGTTGTCATTGATACTGTATAGTAATTAAAAGCTTTAGCAGCTTAAAATATTTTCTTTAAATGGAAAGCTCAACTTTATCTAATTTAGTCTTTCTTGTAAGTTTGATTTAATTATACCTCTGGATATTTTTGTCTTTTTCCATAATTTCTTTTACTGTTCTGGGCTTTTAAAGTGTCTAACAATCTGATTTTCTTTTATCAATGTTTTTCGTCTCCTAAGCCTGTTATAAATAACTTTGGAAATTTGTATGTACGTATGTATGTGGCTTGATACCCCTTGAGAAATAGCGCCGCGTTTATGCTTTCTAGATCCATCTTTGTGGGGTGGATCCGTCCCTGTTCTAACTTTTATTCTACTATTTTACATATTTCCGCCCATTTCTTCTTATCCATTGCGGCTTCTCAGGCATCAACTATTCCTGTCCTGTTTAATTGATTTTTTACCTCGTGTAACCCTTTCGATCTTGGCCTAGATCTTCGTCTTCCTCTGTTAATTCCTACTTTCTTTTATTGTACCATCCCCTTTCAGCTCTTGTAATCTTTCTTGGTTATTCCTCTGCTTATGTTTAACTTCGCCTACTTGAACTGACCTGAATATTTTCCTTACTAACTTTCTATCCGATGTTCTTAGCTTTTCTTCTTTCTTTGTGATTGTTATCAATGCGTACATTACTATTGGCTTTATTAATATTTTATATATTTTTAATTTATTACGTTTTCCCAAGACTTTATTTTTAAAAGTTATTCTGTTGGAGCCATAGACATTATCTGCCGTTATTATTTTCTCTTTAATCTCATCTATCCTCTCTACTTTGTTAGTTATGGTAACTCCTAGATATTTGAAGTTACTCATTTTCTCAAATGCCTTACTTCCAACTCTTACTGTTAAAGCTTTTTATTTCCTTTGTTATCCTTATCAGTTTTGTTATGTTTATTTTCCGTCCCACATTTTCACCTTTCTTAATTACCTCCTTGAACATCTGTTCTATTATATCTCTTCTTTTCCTTACTAGGACTAGGCCATTCACGTAAGCTACTATTTGGCCCCTTATCGTTCTTTTATTTATACTCTAATTTATACATTATATATTCTATAACCATGTGAAAAAGTGTGGTGAAGAGCGAGTTCCTTGTCTAATCACTTTATCTGTCCTAAATTATGTGGTTTATTTATTAGTTCCATGCTTATTCCGCCTTTGCATTACGTCTATTGTCTATAATTTCTTAGAGTGTAGTTTTTTATCCATCTTTTTTTTGACCTTCCGTCAGTAAAATCCCGAAGTATTTCATCATACCATATTTTACTTTCCTTTCTTTCCTATTATTTTATCCTATTTATTTTGTATGTTCGCAATTTCGCTCTTTTATTTTCTGATCAAACCTCTTCATATTGTTATTCTTATTATTATTTTCAATTTCCTTTGGTTCCAGTTCTATTCATTGTCTTTTCCTTTTTCTCATTATTTTCACGTTCTTTCCGCTTTTATTTACATAATTCTCTTTTCCTTTTGAATAATCGGCTTGATTGTTTGTACGCTATTTAGAACTCCTATAATTGCTCAGTGTTATATATTTTTTTGGTAACACATAAAAGCTAAGTAAATAGTGTACTATGCTATGACCTACTTAATTAAAAATGAGGATGTTTGCAAATTTTAAGGCTCTCTAACTCCGCCAAAGAGAGTTTCGCAAAAGTTAAGAAGAAAAAAAGCGAAACTTTGTTTTGTCGTCTTTAAATAGTGTCTAACTCCAGAGGAACGAGTCAGTCTAAAAAATCTATTTACCTTTAAAAATTTAAAAATTTTTAATTGTTAATTGTTCTATTTCTGAAATTTTATATTTGAAATTATTTTGGAATTATGAGAGTTGTCTTTATGAATTTATGAAAAGAAAACATCGATGATACTTGACTTTTGGTGTTAATCACAGTCACTTAATATACTTAACTGAATAGGTTTAGATGTTACCATTAAATTTATGTCTAATCAATTTCAAATCTTAATTTTACTATTATAAATTAACAAAAGAGGATTCTAAAATAGTAAATGTAGGATCTGAGGATATGCCGGAGATCAGTGAAGACGAAATTTTGCATGCCCTGCAGACGATGAAAATAATAAAGCGCCGGGAGATGATAATATAATAATAGAAATGATGAAAGAAGCCAAAGAAACAGTAATCCCCAAGCTAAAAATCCTATTTAACATGTGCCTACAACAAGGGAGAATACCAGATAACTGGGATAACGCCGTGATAGTAATTTTGTTTAAAAAGGGGACGCATTACTATTACAAAATTACCGCCCTATCAGCCTACTTTCTCAAATGTATAAATTGTTAACAAAGATCTTGACTAACAGATTATCACAAAAATTAGATGATTATCAGACAGTAGAGCAAGCAGCTTTCAGAAAGGGATATGGTACCTGTGACCATTTACTTACTGTTAAAATTCTAATCGAGAAACCCATCGAATATAACCTGCCTTTGTTCATGGCTTTTATTGATTATGAGAAGGCGTTTGACTGCGTTGAACACTGGGCAATAATGAAGGAACTCAATTGTGCTAGAATAGATTCCCGATATACAGCACTGATAAATAATATATACAAACACGCTACAGCAACAATTAAATTACATGAATATAGTAATAAATTCTCAATTGATAGAGGTATTAGACAAGGAGACACAATGTTCCAAAATTATTTAATTTGGCACTTGAAGGAATATTTAAAAATCTGGACTGGTCAAATAGTATTAATCTAAATGGGAAAAAATAAATCATTTAAGATTTGCCGACGACGTAGTTCTATTTGCAGACAACAAAGACGACCTACAAATTATGATAAACGAATTAGAAAAACGTCTAAGAAAATAGGTCTAAAAGTAAATTTGAATAAGACGAAGACAATGTGTCTTGAGAACCCACAAATAAACATAAATGGAACTATCCTAGAAAATGTCAACGACTATATATATCTAGGACAAACTGTAACATTAAGGAAGGAAAACAGAGAACACGAGATAGATAGAAGAAGACGTCTGGTGGGCAGCTTTTGGAAAGCTAGCTTATATTTTAAAAACAACAAAATACCCCAACGCTTGAACTAAGGTATATGACCAATGTATACTTCCCATAATGACATACGGCGCTCAAACATGGACATTAACGAAACAAGTAAAAACAAAAGTCACTCAGCGAGCAATGGAGAGAGCAATGATTGGAATTACAATACGAGACAAAAAAAGAAATAAATGGATAAGAGTTAGAACTGGGGTCGCGGATGTAGTGAAAAGAGTGACGAAATTGAAATGGGAATATGCAGGACATACAACTCGGATCAAAGACAGTAGGTGGAACGTTAAAATCCTCCAATGGAGACCATGGACAGGCAAGAGACAGCGTGGCAGGCCAATAATGAGATGGCAAGACGACATTAAGAGAGTAGCAGGACTGCCATGGATGAGAGTCGCACAGAATCGCGCTACATGGAAGAATTTGAGGGAGACCTATGCACAATACTGGGCGCAATGAGGGTTAAAGAAGAAGAAGAAATTAACATATTCGTCTCTTTATTTTATCTTTTTTTCTTTTACTTACTTTTAACATATTCTAAAGCATATTCTTGTCAGAATTCTTATCATAAGAGCATACATTTCTTTTTTGTGCCATTTTTTCTTTTTGTTGGTTCTTCTTTTTAAAAATTGTAATTTATATTTTAATTTTGTTAAAATTTCATGTTTGTTTAAACTGTTTAAAAAAACCTTAAATTATTACACATTTTAGCTTTGCCTTTAGCAGTATTTCATATTAATCGGCATTCATATTGGTTTAGAACCCAAACACAATTCATGAAAATTATTTAATTGATGAGTATGTGTTTATACTAATATTTAAGTTTTAAGATCTTTTTAAAGTTTCTTGTTCAAAACTTAATCTTCAAAAAGTGTTATATTCTAGAGTTTTAATTGCAGACTACAGTCTGAGCGGTTTCAAACGTTAAAAACGTAAAGTATTTGTGGAGCCTTAAGATTAACGTATCAAGAGGTGAAGAAGGAGGTATAATTTTGCACCAGTACGCCGAATATGTGAAAAATTTGTGTGTGATTATAAAATCAGTTAACAATAAAATAAGATGGGCGTTATTAATAAAAATAATTTATGTTCGACAAGTAGTAGGCCTGTGGAATAACTTTGTTGCAGTTTGCAAGGTGGAAGCACAGTGCAGCTTTGTAAACTTCTAAGAACTAGTCTAGTAACACGTTATAGTCCAATAGTTATTATATCTAAATTTGGAAAAGTTTTTCCTAGGTAAAGTCACACAGACCCATCAATTTATCTGTATTATAATAAAGTTGATGGAAGAACTAATTGATAGACATATACGGGAATTCTAACGGCCAGGGGACTTATTTCAGCAATATTAACATGCCTATCAATTAAAAGATTCATGTGAGATTCCACCGGCCGATAAAGAAATTAGAATTCTCTAATCTATCAGGAAACAACATTAGTTTTCGTTTGGTATTGTAAAAACTTTTGATCACACTTCCTATACGTCAAGACGTGCAGCAGAAAATACCATCTGCAGGTAAACAAGTAACTTGTTGCCTAAGAGAATGACACGGCCAACCCTATTTGGTAAGGCTATGAAACTAAGTGTTACTATAGACACTCGTAAATGGGAGTTTCATTACCCATGCTGCGGAGCCTGGTAGAAGACTAGTTCTTTGCTGAACTCAGGGGTATATCAGGCATCTAGTACTAGTAATCAATACAGTCTTAGAACGTGGAAGATTGAGAATTGTAAAGAGGTGATATGCCATGAAAACATTAGTGTAAGTCTTCAAAAAAAGGCGAAAAGGATATGGGTAAGTTAATCAACAATTACAAAAAGTTAGGAGGTTAGATAATTAACAATTATTCTAAATGCAAAATTAATCTGGAACTTACACTGCTATGGATGGTTAGCACGGTGGTCTAAAATAAAACAGAAGCTAGTTAAGCTCCAAGGCTTGCCTGTCTATACATTATAGGTGCAATTAAAAGCACCATAACTGGAAGCATGAAAGTCTTACTAAGCTTGCCTCTATTAAAAATTTTAGTCAAAGCAGAGGAAACTAGTACGTAAGTCGTAATCCTGTACTGTCATAAGCCTATCACTGGAAATAAGCAGTAATACCATATCAGTTGGGCAAAACTTTTTAAAACTACTAAGCTCCCTGCAGAATGTTTCAGCAATGGCAAAATTGTTTGATAATATTCCATTTCTAGTCATATTAAACTTAACTCGAGTAATGTGCCATCGCCTATTCACCACTTAAAATTTTGAAAAGGTTAGGAGGCCATTAGGCAACAAAATCCATTTGTAAAAAGTCGTAGCTTACAGTAAACATCATAACCAAAGCTCAAAACTTCAATTTAAATAAATCTTTAAATAGATCTTGTTTCACTTTTAATCCTAAAAGTTTCTATTCGAATAAACTTTTTGCAAAAAATTCAGGCTTTCTGTAAATACTTTTCGTTTCCTTACTCTAAGATAGTGTCAGCAGAAAGATTTGGTTACCTAATCTCGTTATAACATTGCGTATGACAAGTTTAAAAATTTTCTTTTTTAAGCTTGTCTAATGATAATTATAGAATTTTTGGCTTCCTAGAAAATGTTTCACTAATTCAAAAACAAATCTCCAATTAATACCAAGCTCTGATTACTTTTCATTTGTAGTCAAACCAACCTCAGCCCAAGTCAAAGCCCAAAGCTTTCTGTGCAAAAGTCATCGTTGATGTGAAGTCTTTCCATTAAATAAATATTTGAATGGATCTTGTTTCATCTCCAGTAGTAAAAGGTTAAAGGATGAGACCCTAATAAGTTTCTTTACTCCCAATCGTTGTTAGCAGAAAGCCTTGGTTATTCAATCCCATTGGCATAATCATATTGTTCTTACGTTACAAGCTTTTGCTTTTTATGATTCCAATTTTCGGATAAAAGTATGTTAACATAATTATAAAGTCTTGCATATTCCCAGATGTCTCACTAATTTCAGATTTGAATGATTCCATTTTTCAAATTATAATTTTTTATGCTAATCTCAGTTTTTTTCATTTGCAGTCGTAGAAAGCTCAAACAAAAGAACGAGTCATCATCGATTTAGAATTTATGATTTTGGAAAGATTAAAAAGCTAATGGGCAACAAAAACAATTTACTAGCTTATAGCTAGTGCAAACCCTTCTCACCAAATGAATCTCTTAATGGATTTCGTTTCGTTTCTAATCTTTAAAGTTCCTTTCAAAATAAATTTAAAAAGTGCTGTTAGCAGAAAAATCACATTTTCTTTGCACAACAATACAAACTTTCTTTGTAATTTGTAGATAGAAATTCTTCAATATAACTTCAAAAGTTTAAGCTTTTGGAAGATGTCTGGCTAATTTCAAAATGAAACGGCTAGAGTGCGGCCGTTTAATTTTGAAATTAGTGAAATCTTGTGGAAAAACTTTGATACCTTGACATCTGAAAATCTTCTACTTCTAGTCGCACAAAGATCAACCTAAATAAAGTGCCGTTGCCAATTTATTGTTCAAGGTTTTAGAAAGATTAGGGAGTCACTAGTCAACAGAAGCCGTTCGAAAGAACCTCAACCCACTTTTCCAGGTCGTAGTTCACTTTGAATATCATACCTGAACCTCAAAGCTTACAATGCAAACATCAATTTTGTTATGATGTCGTTCTCACCAAATAAATCTTTAAACAGATCTTGTTCCGTCTTCAACATTAAAAGATTATTTGCAAATAAGTTTCTAGAAAAAAAATATATAACTTAAGCAGCGTGTCATGGTCGGCTTACCACTCTAAGTTTTAAAAATATCGGTAAGCTATTAGTTAACAGAAATCAGTTGAAGAATCATAAGCTAAGTTTCAAGGTTATAGTTCACCTTAAACATCATACCAAAACTCAAAGCTTTCAACGCAAATATCGGTTTTGATGTGAAGCCTTTCTCAACAAATAAATCTTCAACTGGTTATTGTTGTGTCTGTAATCTTAAAATTTAAATAGCTTTTTCATAAAATTCTAGTCTTTCTAAATTTTATTTCTTGTATTTATTCTGCCCCTTCTTACAGTTCTCTCCGTTCTCAAATAACTTAAAGGTTCTAATTTCCATAAAAAATATCTGGTTATTGAAATTCGCTGCATAATTAACTTTTCCTTGTCATAATATTGGGTAATAGAACTGTACACGAGTATTTTTCTGGTAAAACTATCTCAATGTAACTTTAAAAACTTTGAGCTTCTTAAAAGTTGTCTCACTAATTTTAAAATTAAAGAGTCGCACTCTCAAATTGCAAGAAAACTTTTTATCATCTTCAATTTGCAGTCATAGTTAGTTCCACCCAACTAATGTCATTACCGACTTCCCACTGAAAGTTATGGTAAGATTAGAAAGTTGTTGGTTAACAGAAGTCATTTGGATAAACCCAAAGTAGCTTTAATGGATCACAGTTCATCTTGAACATTATAACAAAAGCTTCAAACTTTCAGAGAAAATATCAGTTTTGATATGACACATAGATTAAGTAGATCTTGTTTCGCCTTTAATCTTAGAAGTTTTCCGTCAAATGAGTGTTTTATATTCATACCGTTCCTTTTTACAAACTCCCGTTTGCAGATAAGTTAAAAATCAAGTCCCAAAGTACAAATATCCCTTCTTCAGCTTTTGCGTATTATGACGTTTTTTTCTTGGATACAAATGTTTTAACATAATGATAAGCGCCTAAGCTCCCTGGACGATGTCCCAGCAACCACCCACACCTTCGTGTTGTAAAAAAACCCTGGTACCGAGTTTTGGTAATCTTCCATTGCTAGTCACACAAAGTGCAACTCAAGTAACATACCATCGTAGATGTTTTAAACTTTTAAACATATTAGGAAGCCATTAGTCAACAGAAGCCATGTAAAGAACTTTAACCCACTTTTCCACTTTGAAAACTATACCGAAAGCTCTATATTTTTACTGCAAAGATCAGTTTTGATGTGATACACATCTTTAAGAAGTTGACTAAATAAATATAATACATATAAAAATAATGAGTAAATCCCATCAAAACTGCTAAAACTTGGTGGAAGCACAATAAAAAATGCTTAAAACTTCATTTGAGAAGGATAACATATTGCTATCAAGCAGACAATAGATTAGGCTAGCGAATGAATTAATTTACAGTTGATGTTACTTAATAAGCATATACATAGATTAATTGTTTATAGAAACAACTCATTTATAGACTCTGTAATAACGAAGAAGTTTTATACCTTATATCCGACTGCAAATCTATTGCCCGATGGATATATTCATTCTAGAACTATCAATCTTGAGAGACTCTAATTAGAAAAGACACGGTAAAAAACTTACTTAGTTTGATAAAAAAAATGTAGTTTTTCTATGGGCAAGTAAATAAATACGACTGTAATTTTAATTAGTCTGCAATTCCATCTTTCACTCTACAAAAAATGCTTTACATAAAAGAATGGATATTTTAACTAATAAATTAACCATATAATGGCCACAAAACAAAGCTTAAGGCTGGTTCCTGAAGGATACAAATTTATTCAACAAACATAAAATATTTCAAAAGCATAGGAAAAAAGACACAAAAAATCGGTAAAAAGGTATTTTTTTGAAGAATTTTAGTGACTAGCAACAAAAATTTTTTAAGACTTAATTAAAAAATATTTCAATTTACATGAAGAAGAGATTTGCCGCATCTAAATCTCTAAAGTGGTCGATATAATAATAGTCATAAAAAGATTACTATAAACTTATTGTTAACATATCTGTTTAAATTCCATTTTTATTACAATTAGAATTAGAATAAAAAATAATTTGTTTAAACTTAGCGACAAAGCTCAAAGTCATTAGCTGAGGTTTGTGTTCTGATCGACTATTGAAGTCTCCGCTCGAACAACTGCATAAAACCTAAATTAAATTCGTTTTCAACGCCTATAAACGGGCTTTTTGGAAGTAAATTGGTAAAGTGAACCAGTAGACCGTTAGCTAGCTTTTTGTTTCTTTTCAGGCCAGGCACCGCGCCCCGGAGCCGCAGCGCCCCCGGCCACTCGAGGCGCAAACGCGACCGAACAAAAACCCAGTGACTCGTTCATGTAGCTGAGGTAATCAGACATCGAGGGTAACATCAAACAACACTCGCGCGGCAGGTGCTGCGAGGCGCAAAAAACGCGGCGGTCGAAGGGCGGCGTAATAACTCGCCCGATTTCCCGCGCCGCGCTGCATCCTCGTCCGGCTGCCGGCAAATTGCGCGGCGGCCGGCGCTGAGATGAAACGGGGCATTTAGCGAGATCGCATGCTGCAGCGAACCACTTGTTAGTTGGGTCACGCAACGCGATCGCCGGACCACGGTGAAAGATCACCGCTACCGCCTGGAGTGGAGATTCCGGTGCCTCCGGTCGGCTCCGCGATGGGCCGCAGCCTAATTGAGGCTGCCTTTGGTGGCGGATTTTGCTCGATTGTTTTAAGACAGCAGTCCTCAATTTTTTCTGAAAAAATTTTATCTTCTTTTGTTTTATTCTTAGTCCGACATCTGTTCCTGTGGTTTATACTGAGAAATAAAGAGGTAAATCGTAAAAGAACAGACATTGAATACAAGAAGGACAAAATTAAGGAAAGAACGCGTAAAACCGGACAGAAATAGGGATGGAAAATCAAACAAATGAGAAGTCAAATTCAACAACTCAAACAAAGAAGAAAAGTAAATTAGAAGAGATCTACGGATTAAAGAGAAAATAAAAACAATCTTAAGGGAATAATGCAAAGATTCAAAGCGGAAAATTCTGTTCAAAGAACGTGGAGAAATTAAAAGCAACTAAAAAACTGAAAGGTACAAAAATCTACGTGATAAAAGATTATTTCAAAAGAAATGCAAGAACATAGGAAGAAACTAATAAAATACGGGAACAAAAATAGAGCAAAAAGACATCATGCGATCATCAGATAAACAAACTATTTTTTGAACAATTAAGCGCAATGGAAAATTTAGATAAAAAGGAGAAAGAGTTGGAGAACAGGAGAAAAGCGCTAGAGAATTAAATATGGACATAGAACATAAGAAAAGTTGAACGAAACCCTCAACAAACAAACAAACAAACAAAATAATATACTAAAGATGCAAAGGGGCCAAAGTAAATATACAAAAGAAAGGTAGAACACCAAATCAAAGATCATCAAGTAACAACAAAGAAACTTTGCGAAAGAAATTAATGAAGATTACTAAAAATCTAAAAACAAACCAAAGAACTAAAAGTACTTAACGAAGGATAAGAAAGATAAAAACATACCAACTAAAATTAATATACGAAGCAAATTTCTAAGGGAAGAAAAGGATTAATCGGGCAAGTGTAATAATACTAACCAAAGTTGGATAAATGAGAACTAAAAAAAAAAGATTAAAAAGAAGGAGTTGAGAATAAGTACATAGAATGTGAAAACAATATTAAGAACGGAGAAAACACAAAAAGTTGCAAAAGTAGTCGAAGCGTACAGTATAGACATAATTGAGCTACAAAAAATCAGATAGGATGACTGAGCAAAAATAGAAAGAAAAAATAGCAATGTGGCGCTCGGGAGAGAAAAAAAAAGGCCATGGAAAACCACATTGATAGTAATGGGGAAAATGAAAACTCAAATGATTTAATTATGGCACTCAAGGCAAAATTTAAAAAATAAGAATTAAGACCGCTAAAAACAAAAAAAAAAGGAGATTTCGATGTAAACAGACAAATTTAAATGGGGATTTAATATGTAACTTTGCAGCTGCTACTACGATATACATTATATCTCGAAGGAGAAACGTAAAGTCAAATAAACCATATCTCGACGAAAAACAGAGATAGTAAAGATATACATGATGTACAGTCTTTCAGATGTGCAAACGCAGACTCTGACTACGACTTAGCGAAATACAAAATTAAAGGCCTTAGTAGGAAAGAAGAGAACAAATTATAAAAGACGTAACAAGAAAATTGGAAATAGAAGAATAAAGAAGAAAATACTTAAATGAACTAAAAGAAATACTATACAAAGGTAGATAAGATAAAAGAAGATAAGAGTACAGAAGAAGAATGTAGGATAATAATGGAACCCAATAGTAAATACAATTTGGTACGAAGACAGTAAAAGAGAAAAGCTTGGTTTAGCAATAAATGTGAACAACTAATAAAAGAAAAGAAACAAACAAGATTAAATTAGTAATTTATCGGAAGACGAAGATAGAGAGAAAACGTTCAGAAATCCAAAAAGATAAAAATGAATTGAAAAAACGATGTTAATAATTGAGACACAAAATTATAATTTATAATTATCTAAAAATAGCAAAATATTAACAGAAGAAAATGAAAGTTGTATATGATGATGAAAAAAGAGCGAATTTTAGAAAAACAGTGAAGAAAGAGAAATAAATAAAGATGCGAAAATATACCGATGTTAGAAGAATGCATAGAAAACCTAAAAAAAGCAAAGCTTACGGAAGTGATAGAGTTTGCAAAGAGCTATTAAAATATAGAGTAGAAAAATTTATAGAAAAAAAACTTACTAAAAAGAATATGAAAGAAGTGAAGATGTACAAAGAATAAAAAGTGGGGATGATAATACCCATACCTAAACATAGAGGTACGATCCTTTGAGTAAATTACAGAGGTACTTTGTTAAACATTACATACAAAATATTAACAACTATTATAAAAGAAAGACCTACCCAACCTGCCGAAAAGGTACGAGTTACGGTTTAGAAAACGGAAATTAACCAGAGACATAACACTTATTACAAAGCAAATCAGTGAAAAAAGTTACGAACACCAACATAAATTTGCATCTACTTACGCTGATTTTAGAAAACTCGGTAGCAATTGTAAATTTCAGGAAAAAGTATTACAAACAAATTGAAAGTTAGCAGAGGGGTTCAACAAGGAGATGCTTATCTGCTCTATGGTTTATCACCCGAAACCCCAAAGAGACACTAAAGAATACATACAAGTAAGTGGATGATCTTGTAGTAGTAGCAAGAAACCGAAGAGACCTAGAAAGCACGTTTAGAGCAATAAAAGAAAAAGCACGCGAAAGAGGCATGTAGATGAATGGGAAAAGACAAAATATTTTTATTGTAGCAGAATGAAAAGATTATCAAGGAACTGCATAAGAAGAAAGAGCGAACATCTAATATATTAAACAAAAATTGAGGAGTGCAAAGCATTTCAGCAAAAAAAAATGAGAATGTGCTCAACAAGAAGTATACCTACTGTAATGTATGCGGCTGAAACAGCAAAGTTGGCACAGAGGAAAAAAACAATTTGATTATTTAAAGGAAAATTATTAGAACCATATTTGGGCCTAAAAGAGTAAATGAAGACGAAACAAGTACCACCGTTAAAACAAGAAATTGGCGAATTATTAAAACATGAAAACACAGAATAATTAAGACGCAAAGAGTCAGACTATATAGGCATCTAACAAGAAGAGGAGAAGACAATTTAAGCAGAATTTCAATAAAATAGGCTCTAGGGGGACGAAGATTGAGAGGAAGACAAAACGAGAGAAGAAGCAGGCAGAAAATGTCTTAAAAGCAACTGAAATAAGAAGCTGGAAAGAAGAAATGCCTTAATAGAATTTTTAGAAACGTATAACTCCTATAAGTATGCTCTTGATAGCATTTTTTTATGCTTTTAAAAATATTATCAGTATCTCAGACAACTAAATGGTGATATACTTGTTACCTCTGAAATTAGTGATTTCTTGCTCATTTAGAAAATTTAAAAAATGCATTTATGCTTCTCTTATTATTAAAATGCTAATAGAATATACAGTTTGTCCTTACTTTTTTTAAAGAGTGCTATCTTAAAAAGTGGTATATTACCTGTTTGTTTCTGATATCCTGAATGCTTTTACGTTTGTAGTGATTCCAATCACATCTTACGAAATTTGGAACGGTTGTGCTTTTAATTTTTTTCCTGTTTGTTTATTTGCAATGTGCCACATAGCAACAAGCAATACAGATAAAAAATAAACATGGTGCTTGAAATAAAGTGTGAAACGAATATCCTTTGGCACTTCTCCTCATGAATAATTTAATTAAATAATATTTTCAATAGATACTTAATCTAATAAGTTAGTTGAAGGTAAAAAAATGGAAGGTCTAACCATTTAAAGCGTTTCAGTCTATACACTTCTTTTCTGTTGTCTAAAAGGTTTAATGCAAGTGGACTAGGATGAGCTTTTAATTTACCGAGATACTTGGCACTGCACTTAGCTACTTCTTTCTTCATTGTTAACACTTTCAGGTCGTTGGTTATAACCCTAAGAGCTTTGGATTGGAATCGTTCCAGTATTTCTGAGCTTTGGATTGGAATCGTTCCAGTATTTCTATGTTAGAGTGTAAAGCAGTAGCCCACAACTGGATACCACAGCTCCAAATAAGTTTCAATACAGTTTTACATACGAGAAGTTGTTTGCAAGGGAAAGCTTAGATTTGCGACCTATCAGCCAGTCGTAGTTGTTTCCTCTTGGTGCATATATGGGTTTGCCAAATTAATTTTTTGTTAAGGTGAAGTCCCAGGTATCATACACTGTCGACTTGTAAAATAGCGTAGCTATTAATACTAACTCTAGAAACAACGACTCTAAATTTTTTTGTTTCGTTAATCTTAAACCTCCATTTTGTAAACCAGACTTCATTTAAACTTTGCTGAAGGGTTCTTGCAGTTTAGTTAGGGTCTTGATGTGTGAAAAGGATTGCTGTATCATCAGCGTAAGTTGCCAAGAGTGTAGTGGGGTCCATAGCAATGCCTGCTGTATAAAAGATACAACATAGGGTCCAGTACCCTACCTTGCGGGACTACGGATTGAATGGGATTTACATCAGATACCGCTTCGCCATATTTTACTTGGAAGAACTTTTCGTTGGGGTGATTTGAGAATCATGTAGTATAAATGCGGGATAACTTTCTTCAGCTTAATTGTAGACCCTCGTGCCAAACCTTATCAGCAAACTGCAGAGCAATAATCCGTACTGATAGTCGGGTATGAGCTGTTTGCTTCAAATAATTGATAGGAGTCTTTTCAGGAAAAGTCTTTCAAACAGATTAGAGAACAGTGGCAAGAGGCTGATGGGTCTGTCGAGGCTTGTAGATAAAGATCACTTGGGTTGTTTTCCATTGGAGTAGAAAGTGTCCGGTTCTCAATATGCTATTAAAATAAGGGCATGGAGCTTGATGCCTTTGGCCTTACCTCCAGATGGTCTAGTGCTTCCCATATATATTGGCATGGTACTTTGTCGAATGCAGATTTTAAATCTAAGCATGCCAAATATAGTGTTTTGTTTTTATCTATTCTTTTCTCTGATAGTGTTCGAAGGGTAAATATGTGATCATGGGTTTGTCTCCCCGGTGTGTATGCTGCTTGTTCATCTTGTATTTTATTTCCTATTTCTACTCTTAGTCTGCTTTCTAAAATTCTTGAGTATGCTTTGAACGCTACTCCTGATAGACATATAGCTCTGTAGTTGTCACTATTTGTGGAATCTCCTTTTTTTGTGTAGAGGAATCGTCATCTATACCTGGTAATAGCTAAGAAACAGTCTAAAGATGAGTATTATTTTCATCACTATGAGCTCATGTTCCATCTACGTTTCGAATCGGAAGTATTTGCAGTTTGGGGTCTATTGAAGCACCTTGTGGTTTTCAAAATGGGTACTCGGTCTCCTCCGTAGCTGTTAGTCCCTGAAGATATTCATCGATATATTTTTTTTATTCATTGGTCATTTCTTTTAGTTTTCTGGCTGCTGTATTAAATCTGTGTTTGCCTATAGCTGACCTAATTTCATGCCATATCCTTCGAAGATGCCTGGTGTGGCGGCCTTTTCGCCCTTGAACCGCTTTATATCGCGGCGGCATGCGGACCTTTGATATCAGCTACGTTTTGCCGTCGCACACAAACGGCATGGGCTTTTGCTCAGCTGATACATTCACGCCCCGCAGCGCGGCCAGTTCGGTCGTGTCTTAGTCCGCATAAATTCGCATTCAAGCACCGCAGCTCGGCCAGTACGGTCGTGTCTTCACCCGCAAGAAACATTTCGCATCCCCGCAAGCATTCACGCCCCGCAGCGCGGCCAATACGGTCGTGTCTTAACCCGCATACATTCACGCATATTCAACACCCCGCAAATATTCACGCATCGCAGCTCGGCCAATTTGGTCGTGTCTCAACATCCCGCAGATACCAGATCCGCAACGAAGAGGTGGCCACCTTGGAATCGCCGACGAAGCCGAAGCCGAAGCCGATTCAGGTGAGCGATTTGGCAATTCATTGGTTGATATCGGTAGCCGCCCCCATCCGCTAACGCGACGGCCGTTTAAGGGACGATTTTGGCCTTATCGGCTAACCTTCCAATACGGGCCGTACTACGTTTCCACACCGCACCACGAGAGCGGCTATTTACACGCCTGCCTCTCCATTTTTTGGTCCTTACGAGCCGGATCGGTATCGTATCCCACACCGCACCACGAGAGCGGCTATTTACACATCTCCAATGCCGTTTTCAGTAATCTTTTGTTTTACTACTGTAGTGCAATCACGAGTGGTGTGGCCCTTGAGGCAATCAGATGAATTTTTTGGTTGGGCATTTCAACTGCATTTTCAATATCAGTAGCCCTTTTCAATGGAATATTAGTTTCTGGTTGATCGTCTAATATATCTCTAAAATAGATCCAATTTGTTTTGATTGGTTAACGTCGGAGATCTTGATTTGCTGATTACTCATAATAGAGATCATGGCTAGGACGAGGTTGTAGTTAGAGGATAAGTCAAGATACGATTCAATTTTCAAATAGTTCAGAGGAATGCTGATAACTAAACAAGTGATCTAGGTGGTGCTGCTGCATAATGGAAAAAGCATTCTTTCTCTTGGGGTAATTAACCTGAATCCCAGTGGGAGGTATTGAGCATTGAAGTCTCCTTCAGCAAGAAACCGATTTCCTAGGGATTGTAGATAGACCGACAATAAGCTGCGAAAACAACTACTGGTCCTGTCGAGTCTTCTAGAGTGATACTGGCAGTTTGTGTAAGTTTAGAGCAATACTTGGGAGTTTCGTGATGTCTTCTATGGCGTTTTATTATCATTGCAGCCTCTCCTCTTGCTAATATTCATTGTTTCGGTATTTATGCTCACAATAAATTTAAAATTTTATTATGCTCCTAGTAGCATAAGTGGTATGCAGTTTCTTGTAGTTATGTTAAGTTGGTGTACTTTAAATCGTAGAATGTATGCACAAAAAAAGAAGAAAGTGTTAAAAATATCGGTTTTAACTTAAAAGTAGTACAATTTACTTAATTGTAAATACTACCAATGCTGTTTTAGTGTCGTCTGTTCTTATATGGGACTGTTTTCGTTTATTCATCATTTGCTATGAATGGGTTGTTACAAACTTATCTTATTCCCTTTTTTCTTCTTTTGGAGAACTGCAACGTTTTGTATCCTGTAGGTTAACTTGAAAATCAGGAATTTAATTTTCTAATTTCAGAAGTACATTACTGGTTGGTAGTTGAATATGTCAGACTTATATTGTTGCTGATTCGGTGGTCATATGGGTGCTTTTTAGTATTGGCGACATGAGCAGATTAGTTTAAACTTGCTGATGTAAAAAATTTTGAATTTGTATGACTTACTGATAGGGCCCATGTTGATTAAATAATATGTTCTTTCGATTAAAGAACCCATTCATATCGAGTACCATTAACAGCGTTCATTGATTCATTCAGTTATTCATTTCATGTAACTCCTAGTGGAGCGTATGGCGCCATTGGCGCTTCAATTTGCAATGGTGAAAGATGGCAGATTGCTAGTCCTGCGCATCTGAAGTTGAGTGGTCCACAATCTTCTTCTCAAATTTTTTCCACTCTTGTTTGTTTTGTGCAAGCCTTTTAACCTGCGTCCAATTGATGTTTTGGGCTTCCAGTTCTTTATTCACATTTCTTTTCCATGTTTATCTGGGTCTTCCCCTCGCTCTCTTGCCTGTCCAGTTGAAGTCCAAGGCTTGTTTGGTGATGCTATTTTGTGGTTTCCTGAGTGTGTGTCCTATCTATCTCCATTTATATCTTTTTGTTGATTTGTCAACCGTCTCTTCTTCTGTAATTTCCCAGTCCTTCGTCGGTGATGCGTTGTGGCCAGAATATGTTGCATATGCTTAGACATTTATTTATGAAGGTTTGGACTTTTTTAATGTTGTTCTTGTTTTCTATCCAAGTTTCGGCTCCATACATTAAAACGCTTTTAACATTTGATCTAAAAATCTTTATTTTTGTCTTCCTGTTGATGTCTTTGGAGGCCCAAATCTTCCATAACATATTAAAGGCCTTTTGTGCTTGCATTATCCGTCTTGTTATATCCGCTTCGCTCCCACATTTTTTATTCACCACGCTTCCCAGGTAGCAAAATTCTTCGACTTCTATTTCCTGCTTCTCTAAGTTGATTTTCCTACCACTTTCGTTTGCCTCTGTTAAGAGTTTTGTTTTCTTAGTGCTTATTTTTAACCCCACTTGTTTTATTGTCTTGTTTAATTTGTCAATTTTTGCTTGCATGTGTAGTTTGTTTGTCGTAATTAAACATATATCGTCTACAAACTCCAGATCTTCGAGCTTTTCGAATACAGTCCAATTTAATCCTGATTTGTTGTCCACCGTATGTTTCATAATCCAATCGATCACTATGAGGAATATCAGTGGCGGCAACGTGCAACCTTGTTTAACTCCGGATTGAATTGGTATCTTTTCCGTTAGTCTCCCATCATGTTTGATCCTTGCGTAGTAATTTTCATATAGCATGCGTGTCATTGTTATGTATTTCTTTGGTATACCGTAGGTAGCTAGAATTTACCACATTTTGCTGCGGTCGATGGTGTCGAAGGCTTTAATGAAGTCTATGAAGATCGCAAATATTTCCCCTCTTTTTTCTGTGACTTGCTCCAGAATGATTTTCAGTGTGCATATTTGGTCTATACATGATTTCTGTGGGCGCAATCCTGCTTGGTTGTCTCTCAGTTTTCTGTCAACTCCCCCTCTCATCCTGTCAAGCATCAGTCTTGTTAGTATCTTGCTGGCTGTACATAGCAGAGTAATCGGACTCCAATTCTCACATTCGGCCTTTCTTTGGCAGTTTAATTATAATGCCCTCGTCCCGTATGACTTCGTCTGTCTATTTTCTTTATTAAGGTATGTATTATTTGTGTTGTTGTTTCGAGGTCGGCCTTTTCAGATAATCTGCCTGCTGCTTTACCATCTTTTAATTTGAGTATAGCCTTTTCTACCTCTTGTTTTGTAAATTCTGTCTCATCAATGTTTAATTGCCCCTCCAAATCTTTTCTTATTGTTTCGTTTTCGTTTATTTTTCTTTGCTGGTATATTTCTGTGAAGTGTTCGACCCATCTCCTTGTTACTTCTTCTTCTATTCTGAGCAGCTCCCCAGAATTTGCTTTTAGTTTGGTTGCCTGTTTGCGCTTCTTACCCATTAATGTTCTTGTGATCTCGTACAGTTTTTTGACATCATGTTTCTTGGAGGCTTCTTCTGCTATTTGGCCCAATTCTTCTATGTATAACCGTTTATCTCTTCTTGCGCTCCTATTTTTAATAGCGTTCATAGTTCTCTATTAATCAGAGAAAAGAATCCAAGTCAGGTCTTATTTATCCAGTCTGGGTAATATCTCATTTTTTAAATTAGTAATAAATTTATTTTGCAGCTTTTACTCAATTCACTACTAGACCGCACTTCACCTCGCATTCGAATTATCACAGAGAAGCTACACGCAAAATTGTAGAATTTTCTTGATTCAAAGCAATTCTAACAAGACAAGGATAGTGCACGAAAGAAGAAAATCTGCTAGTTCAATCAATGGACATCTAGTTAGAATTGATTGTAACTCTTGAAACTAACTGTCGAAAGACCTTATCATAAATTCGTTCTAGAACTGTGCCTTGACTATTATTTTAAACGGTTTTAAAAAAATTAAGTTACTGTTTCAGATACAAACAAATTTTAAGTTACTGTGCCCTTTTGAACTATGGCATTTCCAGATTTTTAGGTAAATTTTACTTAAAGAACATAAACA
This sequence comes from Sinelater perroti, assembly GCA_036346155.1. Classification (NCBI taxonomy): domain Eukaryota; kingdom Metazoa; phylum Arthropoda; class Insecta; order Coleoptera; family Elateridae; genus Sinelater; species Sinelater perroti. Next base: position 4,963,551 of record JARFIY010000324.1, read on the forward strand.
AGAGAAAAAGGGGCAGGTGTATATGCATTGCAAGTAGCCAAAGGTAAAAAAAGATTTTTATGCGAGTCTGCAGTTTACGTGTCTTTACAAAACGACAAAGGTTCTACTGGCCACTTCTTGAGTCTTTCCTTTTTGTGAAATACTAGGTAAATATGGTTTTTTCATTTCACTGTCTTTCTTGCTCATCAACCATTCTTCCGTTCTTTTGCGGAAACACTACGTTAAATTTACGCGAACTGCCAACTCCATGGTGGTCCTTGCTTAGTTTCCTGTATGTCCTGACTTTATTTAGATTATCTGTTAATTTTCTTTTCCCACGACTGTCTCAACTTGCTCAGTTTCTTATTTTCTTTCCTTCTGCTTATTTTCACCCCTTTTTATTATAAATTCAACAATAGTTAATGTAAGGAGTAATTTGCTGAAGCAGAAGCGCAATAATGTCAAATATTTTATAAAAATAAAACAATAGAAAGTTCGATAAAAATAGAAAGAATAATTTTATGAATTTGAAATGGAGCAAAGATAGTAGAAACTAACATTAAGAAGAAAGCGTAAAATATAAACTTCAACGTGCAAATTATCTAGGGAGACTAAGTAAAATAATATTTAAATATCTCCACATTCTACAACTGTAAAAGTATTGTAATCATGCACTAAAAGAGTCTAACCCATCAAAGAAAATCGTCAACCAAACAATAGAATTCACCAAATTCCCAAATGGTCTATAGAATGATTAAAAGATTAAAAAGTTTATAATAAACTTAAAAAGCTCTATCAAATGGTCGTGGCATTAAGCATAATAAAACCAAAGCTAAAAAAGCTTTATAAAAAGTCACCCTTACTGCATTTACTTTCTGTAATACTGCCTTTATGTTTACAACATGTGGGACAAATTTTCAGATCTACTAGCGACAGAAAATTATTTATTTTCCATGGTTTTGAAGAATTTGTTTTTCAACTTGAAAATAAGACTTACATATTCACGTAATATTTTTAATAACAAATTAACATTAAAAATTGCTCAAGAAATTATAGTTGAGCCCGAAAGTGTGCAGTGCACTGAAAATTACCATTGCAGATGTTCGAATAACTGCGTAGGTGTTACTAACCTGGCCAATATAACAATGTGGCACTGAGATCTCACTTACATACAAATACAGGCTAGTAGACCATAAATAAACACTGATGTGTATGTCTGACACGTCCATTCTTTCCTTATAAACGTTTTATTTTTATACGAGAAGCGGCAGGTGGTTATCACAACAACGCGTGTTGTTCACTCGTCGCAGCGTTATGTGCCTTGTAAAGCTTTTAAATGAACCAAATTATGGTACGTTGCTGCAAGAATCATAAATGCACTGAATAGCAGGTGTGATAGAGCCTGCTCATCTGAATCATACACTGCTATTGTTTATTAATATTAATAGCATATTAGCACTGCACTTCTAAGCATTACTGAAACTGTAATTTAAAGCAGATACGCATCGTTTGCCAATTTCAGGCTTCTATACATAATATATATATATATATATATATATATATATATATATATAAATAAAAGTTTATTGCGTAGTCTATCCGTATATCTGTTAGTAGCTTCTTTCAGCTTCGTATATTTCCGGGATGCCCCGAAAATACTCGGAAGATCACTGCGCCGGGGGATCACTGCAGCTCAGCGACCTGCTGGCGGGACACGCGGTGAAAAAACTAACGCTTTGTAATTGCACCTCGATATTACCAACAATTTGAGCTTAAATTGATAATTATTATGGCAAAGTTCAGCGATATACTATTTCAGCACTTATGGCTACGTGGTCGGTAACTAAATTTAAAATGACTGTCAAGCTAACTTTTAAAACGTGTATAAAAGCTCGGGATATCTATGAAACATTGTTCCACTTTCTCAACTTGTTTTTCTTAGCAAATCTATTATTTCTTAATATGCAGATAATTTGTTTATAGTTTTTTAAGAGACATTGCTTGATTCTATTTTGTATTTGCTATGAGCTTCCCATATTCCCTTTTCTTAAATATGCAAGGTGATTGAAGTATGATCGGGACTGATTTTTGTACAAAAAAAAACAAATTGCCAAACAAATGCCAGATTTCAACGTACCCCCTTCCGAAATCAACATATTTTTTGCCACGTGGTGGAAGCGTCCTGATCCCCCTTTCAAAAAAAAACTTTTGGTTGGCACCGTATCCACTCCCGAGCAGTCTGGATCACGGCGTCGTTGCCCGTAAATCACATTCCTTCCAAGTTTCATTTTAGTCTTCCGAACAAGGGACTCCTGGGACTCTAGAATGAAGTAGTGTACCCACATTTCATTGGTGGCCACTATAGACTTCAAAAATGCACCACCTTCGTCTTCAAACTGCTGTAGGAGACAACTGGCAGCTTGCATGCGCACCATTTTCTTCACGTCCGTCAAACTGCGTGATACCCACCGTGCATTCACTTTGCAGGTGGTTTTTTGTAATGTTTTCTACACTAACAGTACTGATGGATAGCATTGTTCCAAGTTTCTTGATATAGTGTTGCGCCTATTCTCACAAATAAGTCGATCAATATTTGCCTCGGTGATGGATGTTCACGACAGACAATCATGCAGTTTATCTTTCACAAGCTCCCTGCCCTCTCTAAATCACACCACTCAAACACACAGATCCGTGAGATACACTCTTGTCCATACTGTTGGGAGTCTGTGCTGAATTTCAACGGACGGGACGTTTTCTCCAACGAGGAATTTGATCACAATGAGTTGTTCCACGCTTCGCGGCATCTTCTGTTCGCCCATCTCTCTAGCAACCCTCAAACAGCACTGAACTGGTTCTACCCGAGCAGGAGGGAGGATAGAAGTTGAAGCCCCACTCTCTCAAGGTCTGCTACACAGTGCGGCTTGTTTACGCACAAATCATTCCAGGTCATATATGAACCATCTTTTATATTAAAAAATCAGTGTAATGCGGTAAATCTAAATTAATTAGAAACCACTAGCTTCTAAGATGTAACCAAACAACATTTGAGGAATAACCGTATTCCTGTTTACAAACTTCGCTAGCATAAATGCTACGAGGTTGAGAAAAATATAAACTTAAATTTTTTTTATTCATCGTGAAGGAAGAGGGTGCTATTTATAAATATTATAGAAGGATGCCTGAAAGGAATTACTTCCGTAAGGTACTTCACACTATCGCTTCTTTAGTCAGTATCACAATCTCAAAAAAAGTACTCTCATCTTCTATTTTCTAAGACACAAAGAACGCTTTTGCAGACTTTCCGCGCTAATATTAATGCAATAAAACGATCGCGTCAGGTATTGGTGCTTTGGGATGACCTAAATCCCAACATAACCGTGCTTTTCATTATTTGCATCTGTATATATATTCACAATCAATTATTATCAAGTTTCTCACGACAGAGAGCGTAAAACTGTCTCAAATTTTGGGTAGATTTAGGGTGCAATTTGAAGAAAGCACCCTTAAGAACACTTAAGTGTACGCGCGAAGAAAAAATTTTTGGAAGGACGATAAGAGGTCAAAAATTAAAGTCAATGACGTCACCTAAGAATTAACGTCACCGAGAAAAATATTCGCAATTGTTCGATGTCTTCTCAAAGATGACCGCCCAAAAAATTGAGTACTAGGAATAACTAAGGTTAGGATAATCTCTTTGAATACTCAGCTGTACGGAATGGGCAAATACCTGTCAAATGTATTCAAACATCAACGCAACTCGGACCGATATTTCAGTTTTCGAAAATATCCTAGTAATTCAGAAGTTTTCAAAAATTAAATTCTTGCACTGTCTAATATTGGCCACAAAAAGTTAATGTCAACGATTATTATTTTATAGAATAAATGTTTTTCGGTTGAAAATCGCAGGTCTTTATTTTTATTCTACGAGAGCTCACACTTAATGCGAAATTGCTTGATAGGAAGACGCACTCATAGAAATCAAAAAACTCTTGTCCACAACAGAAGAGATTAAAAAAGGAAGAGTAAGAGAAGAAAAGAAACAAATAATAAAGGAGAAAGATTGTAATACTAAAGAAGATGCGATGCCAAGTTGACAATGTCAAAAAAACTGTAGAAGAACTAATGGAACAAAAACTCCAAATCCAGCTGGTAACAGGCGAAGATGAAGGAAAGCAAGCAATAACAATTAAAATGGTAGATTGGGCAGCTAAGAAGGAAGTTATGCCAAAAATGAAAAACTGAAATGACTGAAAATTATATCACTCAACAAAAGAGAGAGGGAGATTCAAGAGAAAACTAAGAAGATTGTTGAAGAGAAAAACAAAAGTGGTAGTGAATGTGGTACATGAGAAAAGAATATTGACTGGAACAGTATGAAGAAAAGAGCGTTCGCGAATACTAAAGAGCAATAAATAAATAGAAGTACATCTGAGCATCACGCCTATGGATGATAGTGCCCATCTCTGTTTCGCAAAAAAACTTTAGAGGTGTTAACAGTGCCATAGAATGTGGTGTTGCAAATGGATAGAAAATATGCGTCTTCAATTTTATGAGAAGTTAACATTTTGGCCAACCATAATTGGGAAGATTGGAAACCATCTCTATTCAACTGTAACGAAGACTGACCCTTCACTCCTAAGAGCATTTCGAACTTTGAGAACGTCGCATTCTGATTTCCCTCAAAGACGAATTTTTTCTTACTGTTGTGGTGCCCCCAATCAATTAAACAATCCAACTGCTTAATTACAAAGCATCCGGCAGCGGAGCCACCGCGGTACTAATCTCGAGGCTCGGGCCCCGGCCCGCCCCGCGCCGAAATTAAAACATTGCTCGGATTCCGGGCTAAATGTGGCTTATTACCCGAATTAATTCATAAAGTGGCATTCCGGGCGCGCATAAATCAAGCCCACGTTCGTTATTTTTTGCGGCAGAGTAATTTGGTGGCGTATTACACCACTTTGCGGCCGGATTCCTCCGCGAGATTAAGATCGGTATTCGGATTAAATTAAAAACCAATATGTCGAGATGAATAGGGTTGCCGTCAGCCGCCATTATGCGCAGGGTAAACGGGGCTAACGCGATAATAAATAACAATTCGGTGAGCTTTAAATCTTCGGGTCGGCGTTCGGAGGCGTGGCGCCTAGAACTGTAATTAGCAATTTGAATATTAATGATCTAATGGGGCCCGGGCTGCTGCAGTTAGCGGCCCTGTAATTTCGGCCTGCTCGATCGCGCCCTTGTCGGGCATCCGGGGCATTCTGCGTCGATAAAGCGCGCGCCAAAGTTTTTTGGGGCCGGTGGCGTGTGCTGAAATACGATAACCTGCTTCCGCTGCAAAGGTACGGACTTCCGCCCTTAGGGCGCCCCGGATCCATTCACGGATCGGGCACGAATTGACAGGGCGCATGCAAATGCAGGCGGCTTTTGTCGGGCTCGAGGGGCAGATGGGAGCTTTCCCGGCCGGCGAAGGCAGTGTGGGGCACGCGTCTTGTGCGCTCGACAAACGTTGCCGTCACGTGTTAATTTGGCGAACAAACAGTTGGCCCATTATGCCTGCTAAGAGGCGCTTTTGTGAGACGAGCGTAGGAAATGGGGTGGCGTAGAGCTTTCAGCACTGAAGGGATGTTATAAGGAACTTAAAATAAGCCAATCGTCAGGTTGAGTTATATTTACTAAAATTATATTGTAACCTCTGAAATACAGCAAAGAATTCAGGGATGTGGGAAAATTCTAAAAAGGCCCTAACTAAGTATAACAAGGCTCTAAAGAAATCCAAAAGAGGTACGTGGAGGAGGTGGAAACCACTAGAGAAAGTGCCAAATTACAGAAGCTTATAACTACTCTGAAAACGGAAACAAAAAATACACAAACACTGGAAAAAAACAGTCAGCGAATTACTTAGGGTACACTTTTTAGGGTCACTAATATATCACCGAGTAACGTAAAATTCAGAACAAAAACACCCAAAGTGAATATCTACAGAAAATTGGCAGGATACAAAGAAAGTGGTGGAAAGTAAAGTGACAAATTTATCCTATATATTTTGTTACGAAAGGGAAGTGGGGGTATATACCAAAATCCTAAAAACTATTGAGACTTAATTTTATACCAAAACCTGGAAAAATAGGATAGGATCAGGCTAAGGCTCTAACACCGATTGGTTTGATGCCTTTGCACTGATATTTCTAGAAAAACTGCTTTGCTAGCATATCAGGGATAGTGTATTAGTCACTGGACCATTACGTCAAGACTAGTATGCATATAAAGTAGAAGCATCTATAGAAACAGCATTTCATAGACTTGTTACCAGAATGGAGAATGGTATAGAAAACCAAGTTGCCTTTGGACATTGAGGAAGCGTATGATGATATATTCCTAAATTCAATCATTACAACGTTGAGGAATAAAGAACTCAACGAAATAATCTGCAGACTTTTAGACTGTATGCTCAAAAAAAGTTTAGTACAAGCATCCCTGATAGGTCAAACTGACGGCTGGGGTTGTAAGAGGATGTCCACAAAGAGGAGTTCTGCTTCTTCTACTGTTAAACCTGTTAAAGCTGTTAAAGACACTCAAAGCACTGAAGTAAGCAGATGAAGATTTAATAATATAATTAAGGAGCGTTTGCAAAGATCTCTAAATATGGTTATAAATTGGACAGATGCAAAGACCATAAACATAAGTCCTTCGATGTCTGTCATAGTAGAAGAGACTAGGACCTTGTATAATTCGAAGTGAAGGAATAAAGTTATCAGATAAAGTAAAATATTTTGGAGTTATTTTAGACTCAAATCTCACTTGAAATCAACACATCAAAAATCAAAAGAAAGACTGGGGTTTTACACCAGTGTTAACCAGGCGAGCTCATGAAAAAACATGGAGTCTAAAACCAAAAGCAACGTATTGGATATGCACTACGGTGGACAAATCCGTGATATAAACAGTTTTGGTATGGTGGGCAGAAATGATGCAAAGAACCGCTATAATCGCACCAAGAAAATTGTCCGAGATTAACGGGCGCTATAAAAACAACAGCAACAGTGGCAATGGAGACTGCTAGACTTCCCCCCTCTTAATTATGGGAGAGGCAGGAGTAACTCTTTAGAGTGCGTAACGCAGCCACCCGCAGAGAAAGTATGGAAATGGAACATCTGAAAATTGTATACATGCGTGGAGACATCTTCTTCTTCTTCTTCGGCCCTTTCATTCCATTTAGGAATATAGGGCGTCAGAGACGTTTCTCTGACTGAGTCATTTTCCATAGTATAAGGTAGTCGGTCTTATGCTATGCGTGGAGGCATACTGGGTATAAAAACAAACCATAGGATGCCAAAATTAGCTTTCAACATAAATTTCGAGGTTAATGTTATGGACCGAAATAAATATGTAAACGGAATAAGCAACAGAAATATTATCTGGCATACAGAAGGATCAAACACCGAGTCTTAAATGGGAGGAGGCATATACTGTGAAAAGAGAAACTTGCGTTTAAGCTTTTCACTGGGAAAATACCTAGCAGTTTTTCAAGCGGTGAAATTTACCACACTGCGGTGCACCAGGCAAAATAATTTGAGTGCTTATCAAAATAGACAAATCAGCAGCATATTCACGCACAGTCAGGCATCTTTAAAGACTTTAAAAAACTTAAGGGTAACATTCAGGCTAGTATGGGATACGGCAAAAACTCGGGGCTTTGGCAGACCACCAGTTAACTCTGTTGTGGGCCAAAGTAACGAGAAAGCTGATGAGCTAGAACAAGAGGGATCATTAACTCCATATATAGGCCTCGAATCGGCTCTGGAAAGATCTAAAAGTACAATACAAAGCAGGATGCGAGAAAATAACATATAAAATCCTGGAAAAATGTACCGGGCTAAAGACATGAAAAACTTTAATGAAAACAAAGTGAAGAACTGTTGATACAAAGTAGAAGTCCATTAGAAACTTCAACAAAATAGAATTGTACAATGGAGACCTGAATTGCAAACAATGTGATAGAGAAAGAGACAGTCGTCTATACTTTGAGTGAATGTGAAGCTTTAACTCACAGGAGGTAAGCTATTTATGGAAAACCAATAATGGATCCAGAAAAATACAGCAACCATTTAGTAAGAAATTTGTATAGACTGGAAAAAGTGCTGTAAAGAAAATGAGAAAAGCACAATACGTCTATAAAACTGAAATAATATAAAAAATGTATTTGGTGATGTTACGGTAGGTAAGATCCATTTCAAACAAAAACGGGATCAATTTCATCCAAAAAAAAAACATTAATTTTATTATGCAGACTGAACACTACAGAAGTTGTCGAAAAATAAAGATTAATTTAAAATAAGGGAAGGCTACAAAAACTGGATGAAACACATGGAGACTGCACCACTGTTAAAGGCAATTTAGTTCTGGATAAAATAAATTTAAATGCGGCTTAAAGTCACTACAATAGATGCAATTGAAAAATCTATTTTACTGGCGGATGAAAATAGTGTTTAACATTATATATGAAAAATTATATACACGATAAGCATCCACACTTATTGTGCAACAATTTATTATACCATAAACAAAACAGCACTCGAATTAGTGAACATCGAAAGCTAAAAGTGGACCAAAGAGAACAGAGATTGTCTTATCGAATAAAAGGTGATGGTCAGTGTGTTTTAAAATTTCTAAGACGTCATTCTGAATGACTAAGTGAGAAGTAAATAAGGAGCGGCAAAGATTTGTGCACAAAAAGCTCTCTTTCACCAAGACAACAAGAGTCGACTGTGACATTATCAAAAATAATCCCCATGTTTTGTAAATTTAACTGCAAGCGGCTTCTTTCTATTTTCAAATCTGGAAACTTGGCTTAATGGGAAGAAGTTTCCGTCTAATGAGGATGCCATCTTTTGCAGCTTTTGAGAAAAAACATTCTTCTGCTGGATTGAAAGAATTAGAAACTCGTTATCCAGAGAAATATTGTAATTTCTAGATAGCACGTCTGCAAGGGAATGCCTCGCGCGGACCAACAAATACTCGCCAACTTGTCCGACCAGCGTGGCAAGTTAAGGTCAAACTCCCTCCATATGAATTAAGTAGGATCGCAATGGCCCTCAGTTCTAGGCGGATTGAAATTCCACCAACTAAGGTAGTGGTGAGGCTGCCAGAAAATCAGAGGGTACTAGAAATACCCGGATAAGACAAGAAAACTGACCATAACCACGTAGTTTCCAAACTCTTAGAATTGATAAAGGATTGACTAAACTTGAAGATCTGGGATATAATAGGTCTAAGTTAAATAGAATAAGAAATCAAAAATGAACACTATATAATCAAGAGCCTACGTCATTATCCAAATATCAAAGAAATATCAGCATAAAAGAACCAAGGGTTATGCTCCTACTACTTACTATCTCAAAAATAAAACACTTTTTTACGTTATCGTTGGAGATTTTAACGTTAAGGTTGGTAAACGAGAAGAAAATAGAAATTTTAAAATAAGTAAGGGAAACAGCAAAGAAGAACTAGGGAACTAAGCAGAAAACCAAGTTTTATTTTGTTATAACACAACATTGCCACATAATAATAGAGCAAAAATAATAATAAATACATGACAAAGTTATTAAAATAAAGAATTCTTTATCGTTTGCGTCACATAATGAAGGGCCTGTAGTTCTAACCCACAAAATTTAAAAAAATAACTCAAAAATTACAGATTAATTAATCACTACAATTTCTTTAAAACATTTTTTGAATTTTTGTTAACTGGGTTTACTTCCATTAATATTTTTACAGTGACTTTTTTGACATTTAGTACTTGTCATTCTGAAAGTTGACATGGAACTTAACTAAACATCCGACTACCTAAGGATTGCTATAGTCTTTGAATTACAAACAACCACTAATCAATAGTTCATTATCAAGAACATCCAAGGGCAATGGATATATCTTAGCAATTGGTCTCTTAAAGACCTTGTCTTTATATTGCAATGTGACTACTCTAGTTATTCCATCTGCATCTGGGTGTTCCTCGATAATACGACCCAAAAACCATTCCCCTGGAGGTAGTCTAACATATTTGACTAGCACGACTGAACCTAACGATAATTCTGGCCGAGAAACGTTCCACTTATAGCGGCACTTCAGTATTGTGAGATACTCACATTGCCACCTTTACCACAAACATTGTTGTATCATGTACCATCTATTCAACTGATTAAGCTTTAAGTCTGTTAGTGATGGTTCCGGTACATCAATCAAAGGTTCCTCTAACAAGAAATGTACGGGAATTAACGGAGGTTCATCCAGAGAAGTATTCACTAACGTAATAGGGCGAGAATTGATACAAGCCTCGATCTGAGCCAAGAGAGTGTAAAATTCTTTGTATATCATAAATGTGTGTCCTATGACACGCTTTAAGAGACCTTTGATAGTCTTCATCCTAGACTCCCAAAGTGGGGGGCACTAGAAGGGATAAAATTCCAAGTTGTATGATCGTGGGCAAGCAATTCAGCAACCTCAGTAGCTATCTGAGATTTTGAATTTCGAAACGCAAGATTTAATTCTCCTGACGCGCCTATAAAATTAGTCCCACGATTGGTCCAAATTTCCTTGCAGTGACCACGTCGGGCAGCGAACTGTAGCAGCTTTTGTAAGATTTGTCTGTTTAGAGCGACCTGAATACGGTTTTATAGTAAATGGTCCAGCAAAGTAAACACCACTTGTGAGGAAAGGGCGATTAGGTTTGATTCTAAAGTCGGGTAGGTTTCTCATATATGGCACAGGTGGTGTAGCTTTCTTACGTGAATAAAATATAACTCGAATTTAAGTTCAAAATTGTCTGTTCGAGAGTTCCATGTAATACCTAATGTTTTCATAGTATCTTCTATTTTTATATTCACTGCACCTTGTAATTCTTTATCACTGTCTGGAATATTATGCAACACAAATTCACTATTGGACGACCATTTACGTAACAAAAGATCACCGCGAGCTAACAATTCCGTTATTCTCCTTTGCAGATATGCAGCATTTTCTTCAGTAGACGCACCTGTCATCAGATCATCAGTGTACATATCCGTTTTTAACAGTTCGCAACAGGGCGCAAGATGTACCATAAGTGACGGTGAGTAGTCGGTACTCTTGTATGGGTTGTGCAGACGACTCTCGCCACAAGATTCTCTGGTAGTCAAGATCTTCTTTAGGTACCAGGATCTGTCTATACATCTTCTGGATATTAGCAACCAAGCAGTATTTGTGTTGTCTCCATCTGGAAATTAGATCTCTAATATCTTGTTGCAGTGAATATCAACTCAATAGTTCATAATTTAATGAATTTCCTTTTTTAGGTGCAACACTTCCGTCGAAGGCTACCCCGAGCTTCGTGCTTAAGCTCGTAGGCCTAAGGACAGCGTGGTGAGGTAAGTAGTATGGTTGTGATATAATACTCATTTCTGTTTCAGGTACTTTCATCATATGACCATGCGATTCATATTGCTCCATAAATCTGTCGTATTTTTCCTTAAACTCTAATCTTTGTCTACATCGTTTCTCCATTTCTGAAAGATAGTCGCACGATGTATCGTCCATCATCTTTACGAGTGTGAGTATTCTTGAAGTGTTCTTCACATTGTATTTCCAGATTTGTCATAGGTTTTTTAAGTGGTAGATTCTCTTCCAATTTCCCAAAATCGTCTTAACAACTGATCTAAATCTAAGTTGGTGTGAGTAACTACAGTATTGTGTTGTTGTGCAGCAGCATCAGTATGTAAAACTCTCCCTGATATATCAACCAACCAAGACAAGAATTAAGTGCAACAAGAGAATCATATCGATGTGAACCTTCAAGTATAATGTGAGCATCCACGTCGGCACCTGGAAGAACATTAATAGAATCTGGCTTGTGGAAGTTAGGTTCAGCAAGATCCCACTGCATAGATAAAGGCCAAGTGTCTTGTGAGAATTCACGTGAAGGCAACAGTGAGGCGAGTTTATTTAGTACATAAACGCTGACTTCAAATCGTGATGAATAATTCTTTGTAGACTGTATGTGTAAGATTTTGTAGTTACTACTGATGTGTTAGAAATACCAGAGATTTTGCCGATGATTGGAGTATGATCAAGATTCAACAGTTGTGATACTGCTTCAGATATAAAAGATCCCTGTGAGACTTGGTCAGCAAGAGCTTTTAATTTGTAAGTATCACTATTATTTGCTTCAACATTAATTATAGCAGTAGCTAAAATAACATGATCGTCGTTGGTTATTGCTTTTAGCTTTTTCAATTGTCTTGTTAGAGATTGTGCGCTAGAGCAAGACGTGATGTCTACGATCACATTTCTTGCACGTCGTACTTTGACGGCATCTATTCACCGAATCACCTTTAACAAGGCAGTTGAAACACATATTATTCTGTTTGATGAAATCTTGACGTTCTGAGACAGTTAGTAAGGCAACATTTTTACAGTAGCAAATATAGTGATTCTGTAAGCAGTATGTGCAAGTGGTGTCAATTTTGTTCCAAAACTTTTGACAGTAGCAATTTTGGGTACGTGGGTAGGTTTAAATATTTCTTTTCTTTGTGGTTCTTTGATTTGTGTGAAGTTAATCATTTCCGTAGTTCTAAATCTTTTCACAAGAAACAAGTAAAATTGCTCATAGGTTGAAGTTTCTGTAGAATTTTCAAGAGTCCCAAAGTTTGTGGGTTTCAATGTTTAACTTGGAGACTAATATGTGAACAATAATCACTTCCCATGAACTAATATCTATTTCTAATTTTTTAGTGATGTAAGGCTTTGACTAGCTGTATCTAACATATCTTTAATGCCTTTTGCAGATTCTGAGTTTAATCTTCGTTGAGTCAATAAACGATTTAAAATAGTATTCACAATAATCATATCTTTCTTGCAGCTTTTACATGCATCATCATAATTCGATTCTGTGAATGAATAATTTCTATTAACTGTTCTGCTTTACCAGAAAGACTAGCTTTTAGATAATTAATGTTTTTCTATTTTGGACAGGCCACTCTCATCATGGATAAGAGAGATAAACAAGTCTCTAAAACTCATCCATTGATTTATAGTCACCAGAGAACGTAGGTGTGGAAAGCTTCGTTCTAAAACTTAGAGATTCATTAATAGTACTTGAATTCAAACAAGAAGTTCCCAGATCAACATTTCCTTTTTTATTAAACTCATTCATGTAATCTTTTTAACTTTTTCAGCTCCAAATATGCCTCCTCAGTATTATTATAATATTCTTCAACCGAAAAGATTCCGAATCTTCTTCTGGTTTGTCACAATTGCTACAATAATAAAGTTATGTTTTCACAAAACTTAACCAATGTTCATTTAATGTGTTCATCCTCGTATCTAAGTACCCTCTAGTAGTTTTTGCTTTAGCACATTTTTTGTGTTTATAAGTAATTTTATAATTTTTGACGAATAGTCACATAATAAGGCAAAATGTTGTTGTGTTTCCGCCATGGTTAATGTCCAAAACCACTGTTGTAATAATTATCACGAAATTCACAAAGGTACGGTGATATTTTGCATTTAGTGTTTCACTAATTACTTGCACAACTTTAATACTAATCCGTTCGGTTTAGGACCGTAATTATCCACTACAGTTTCTTTAAAACACTTTTTGAATTTTTGTTAATTGGGTTTGCTTCCATTAATATTTTTACACTGACTTTTTTGCCATTTAGTACTTGTCATTCTGACTTAACTACCCTAACTAAAAAGTAATTCTACGTCATATCTCACAAAAAATGTCTTAAAACAACAATCATATTTAAAACTCAGGTGATTTTCCTTAATGAATGCAAGTCATTGTTCTTACAACTCATCAACTAGAAGAATATACTGTTAAGTATGCCATTCTCACTCATCAGTAAAATAGCTAAACAATGGACCTATTACTTCATGGAATGAAAATGGTTTAAGCAACCATAAAGCTAGGTTAATTAAATTCCTTCAGTACTATAAAATGCGTTATGTGATCATAATGTTTGGGGAATGGTAGCAGAAAAGAAACAAAACCAAAAATATAAACCAATTACTATAATCGTTATCCTTCATAAAGGCCACCAAAGGCCTCTCTAGGAATCAATTGCAAAACTGCTGTCACACGTTCTTGGATTGGCGCGTTTTAGGCGGGAAACCAAAAATAAGTTTACAGAAGAATGTATAGATCTTATATGGTAATAAAATCTCCAAAAGTTTTCACCCGCTTTGCTTTCTGTTTATCGGATTTTCTACCTACACAAATCTTTGCAGATGATGGTGTCAACCAGTCGTAAACACATTTTTCTATTTCTTCTGTCCCGCGTACAAACATTCTATACGTTTCTATCGCTATTTTCCTCAATTTGATTTTTTCCAGAATTTGGTGTTCACTCGTTGCTCCATTGCACTGACTCAACCTTTTCTACTGACTATGTTAAACTGCCCACAGTAACAGTTGGGGTATTCCACATTAGGTGGTGTTTTCAAAACTACCTCTGTATATTTATTTATGTTTCACTGATTTTGAAAACGCTTTTCTGAAAGATGTATCTAGACAGTGTATCAATGAATATCAATTTTAAACTGCAACTACAACTCGAACGATAATCTGAGCTGTCAATATTATAAGTAATATACTCCTGCACATCTGAGAATATGTTTCAAAAGAAGGACCTATGGCAAAGAAGTCAAAGTCCTCTATATAAAAATACAAGCAGCCACATCATAAGAAACTAAAATGGTACGAAAAGGTTTTAAATTGGGGAAAACCCGAAATAGAAAATGCATCTATCAATAGTCTTTAGCCTTCTATAGGATATACAAAACTTTTGATCAGTTCTGGCCCAATAAAATTAAAAATATTTTAGTTTGCGGGTTTAACACATCAGAAATTTTTAAAAACCAGATAAAAAAGTAATCGTGCTGCTGATCGCCATCTATAATGATATGCTTAAGTTAACATTCTATATAATACCCTGAAAATTCTCCAAAATCCTAATGATTTACAACTCGGTAAACCATCGTTTGAAACACCATCACATTGGTCGAGTTATTTTGCTTTCAACCATGGCTAAAGCATTTGAAATTCTCTCAATGAAGAGGCTTGCAAAGACTTAAATGAATAATATTATCACATTATGTTTAACTTTCAAAAACACCATTCAACAATTTAGCAAAATCATAGAATTGTAAATGAAATACTTGAAGGGTTTGAAGAGAAGGAACTACATATGATCGCCTTTATTTATGTTTAACAGGCTTTTGCCCATGTGTGGCACGATGGATTATTGTATAAATGTGAAATTTACTCTATCTTTTACTAAAAACTTAGCTGACCGATCGATACTTTCATACTGAACTCAACCTCCAGACAACTGTATATTGCTCCATCCAATTAGCTGGGATTTTCACTGCTGACGCACCAATCAGAGCGGGTACAAAAATTGCTACCTTTGAGGATCGCATTAATCCCCTTGAAAGAGAACCCACATGTGGTCTTCAGTAACCTACAACTTCAGCTCAACCGCCTCCAAGTTTAGCTTAACAAGAGGCGAGTAATAATAAATCAATCCAATATGGCGTCAGTTCCATCTGCAATACGATAAGGAAAATGTTCAGAAGCAAGATTTTAATATAATCAATTATTTTGTGAAAAGTGGGAAAAATATTTAGAGTCGACACTAGAGTGACATTTTATACTGAAAGCCCATATAGCAAACAACAACGAATTTTAAATTATAACAAATTAAACATCTGGACGCGTAGTGTTCAGATGTGAAGAGATACAAGATCTGTTAATACCAACAGATTCCAAAAACTACAATTTAAAATATTAAGAGTAGTATTCGAAGCCCCTTGACACTTCTGCTAACAAAAAAGTTTGCAGGCTAACCAACATTTACTTAAACAATCTCCCTGGCCGTACAAAACAAGAAGTTAACACATTAAGCTCTAAGAAGATAACCCACAGGTATTGGACAAAATAATGAAAACACACCAAAAGTAGGACATATTTTCACTGTGCCTAGTAAATCAACCACCCCTTGTTTGTCGCAGATAGTATGGACTGTGCAATGTGGTTGTGGACGTTGTGCAGATGTAGTGGGTGACCAATATGTTCGAACTGATTGAGTTTCAAAGAGGTCTAATTGTTGGTGTCCGTCTAGCTACAGCATATGTGAGCGAAACAGAGACCTTATGCGGAGTAACACAAGTCATGACCGCATACACAGTGCATGGTAATATATGGTCAGTGGTTGAAAGACAAAGCTACAAGATAGAGACTGTCAGGTCTTGAAGCGTACTGTGACGTTACAGAAGAAAATAACAACCGAGAAAGTGACTACCAGCTTTCAAACACCTAAGTGTCATCCAAAACAGTAAGGCAGGACCTGCATAAAATTGGTATCTATGGATGTTTAGCTATTGCCAAGCTCCTAATAACAGACACGAATGCTTAAAAGCGACGTGCATGGTAAAATTCCCACAATAACTGGACGTTAGAGGACTGGCAATGTGTTGCTTGGTTGCTTGAATTCTTGGTAATGAACGAGTTAAATTAGCTTATCAAACACCTAAGTGTCATCCAAAACATAGGATGCTAAATTAGGCTATTGCCAAGCTCCTAATAACAGACACGAATGCTTAAAAGCGACGTGCATGGTAAAATTCCCACAATAACTGGACGTTAGAGGACTGGCAATGTGTTGCTTGGTTGCTTGGTTGAACGAGTTAATTAGCTTTCAAACACCTAAGTGTCATCCAAAACATGGATGTTTAGCTATTGCCAAGCTCCTAATAACAGACACGAATGCTTAAAAGCGACGTGCATGGTAAAATTCCCACAAAAACTGGACGTTTAGAGGACTGGCAATGTGTTGCTTGGTTGAACAGGCTCAACCTTGTACCCTGTTACTTTCTCATTACTGAGACTAAGCGTGTGTAAATGTCCAAATGAGTAGAGACCTCCTGAAGCTTTATACGCGATCATTCGTAGTCTCCGCCCGACTGTCAAACAATGTGGCGACTGTATTACGGTCTGGGGCGTTGTATAGCGGTATTTGGCAGTCCCCCTTGTCACATTACACGGTTAGGCCACAGCAGCAGTGTATAGAGAAGTCTTGGGTAATCAGGTCCACCCAATGGTGCAAACTTTATTTCCAGGAAAGAATGCCATATTCCAAGATAATAATGAATACCATCGAGTGCCTGCGAGCTGTTTTGGAAAGCAGGGTTCGGTGTCGATTTCCACCTCCTTCGTCTATACCTGGAGCATGAAGACTGACCTTAAATTCCACTCACCACTATTTAGAACAAGATATTTCGACTTCCACAAGTGGTTCCATTATTTTGTCCAATGCCTGTATAAATTTCAAATTGTAGTATTAATATTAGCAGTCAAATTAATTAGCTCGAATTTACATAGAGTGGAGTTATTGGACTACTTCTTCCTCCATATTGCAATTCTGTCAAAGAATTCATTTATTGTTTTTGCAAACAGTTTGTAAATTGCAATAAGAAAATTTAATTTTTTAGTTTCCTTTAATGCTAGCATTTTTGCGTTATTATTCTAGCGTACTTCATTGTATTACCGAATAAATTCCACCAATAAAGTGGCAGCATACCATTTTATATAACTGACACGTCTACATCACGCAAAGAATCCATTTATATGTTTACTACATAAACGTTTTGGCATATCACTGGGTTTTTAGATCACAAATTACGCTACGCATACTAATAAGTAAAATGAAAACGAATTAGAAGTAGCTACTAACAAATACACATGTCAGGTAAAATTAACTATTAAATTACATAAACATGTAAATCCTGTAGAATATCGAAAAAATATTCTCACTTTTAAATGACAATAAATGACCTGGAAGCAGTAGCTGATGGTTTAAATTAAAAAAATGTTATATGATACTAAATGCACCTTCACAAACTTTCAAACTGTTGGTCAACTCTTTAAAATACAGCAATGGATTAGACGGCTTTGCAAAGAAGTATCGTCTTTCAACTCTTTTAGCTCATCAGCCGTTCCTGCTTTCGTACTATAAACATTATGTTTGAGGTATCACCACAAAAATTTTATTGGATTGAGGTTTGAAAAACTTTCTGTTTAATAATCCTGAACATTTCAGGATGCAGTACTAAATCGTGGGCATTCCAGGTCGCAATTTATATTTCTTTACGAACGGATACTTAATGTGGTGTTTTTGTTTGATCAGCTCTTTTCATAGCATTTACCCCCGGGGATTTGCACAGGGGAAGATATGTGGTAAAAGATTTGATGAGTAAATGGAACTAGGGTTAGCAAAATTTCCTTCTATTCGGGAAGTGAAGAAGAAGTCTAAGGCTCGCGTGGCCAGGGTTGCATCCCTATAGTAAGTTCATTCTTCACTAGTATTATGAGAAAGCTACCCAAGATTCCTAGAACTTAAGAAGCCAAAACTTGTCATCAGTTGCTACCAATCTAAAATCAGATAGGCTACTTACAATAATAGTCACATATTATCAAAGAAAAAATGGATTGCACTTCTTTTTTAAGATTGCATTTTAAAATATTTATGGCACACATTTTTTGTTTAATTTACATCGTGTTGGCTCTTTAGTCTCTTAATGGTGTTTTTCATAATTTGAAAGTAAAGCATAAATAGCAATATTGAATGTAATAGAAAGCGAACTCGAAGAAAGAACAAAGAAAGTTATGATAAGTATATTTGCTTTTTTAAAACTTCTAATAATGCAAGCATGGTCTTAACTTGAAATGCCACTAATAATCAAATGAGGTGCGGGTACAAAAAAGTTTGGTTAAAAATACTCAACTTCACTTTCAA
The DNA here is from genome assembly GCA_036346155.1 of Sinelater perroti. NCBI lineage: Eukaryota > Metazoa > Arthropoda > Insecta > Coleoptera > Elateridae > Sinelater > Sinelater perroti. The sequence continues at coordinate 4,982,360 of JARFIY010000324.1, forward strand.
GTGTAGTAGCTAATGAGCACTCTAGCTAATATCACCAGTGCCCAGTGAATAAACATAGCACTTGAGACGTAGTGTTTCATATGCATACATATGACAAATCCCTCAAACTATAAGAAAAATTAAAACTGATAAATATATTATCATAAAGAAGTCATATATGTTATAGAAAAAGAGCGGGTAAACATTTTTCGCGAACCGGGTTGAGACAGGTCTAGCTCAGGGATGCAACCCTGTTCACGCGAGCCTTGGTTCTCTCTTATCTTTTGAAGAAAGAGAGAGAATCGTGCTCTAAACCCGAACTCCTATATATCATACATCTAATTTTACATACATCTTCAAAGCGAGTAAAGCCAAGAGAGTGACTACTGCACTACTTTTTATTTCCAGGAATATGATAATGGCTGTAAAACTAAATCAAGGTCCTGAGTACGGGGGCCCCTTAAATGGGGCAAGGGTGTTAGAAATCCTATTGTTTAGTCGCAGTTAATATTAATTATAGTTTAACGTGGCACAAAGCTGATAAAGTAAATAATACTACAAAAGGTTTCATATATCTATACTGGATATCATTAAAATGCAATCACAAAATATATTATTTAGGTGAAGACAGTAATTACCATCGTAACGGCGTAGATTTTATTATAACAAAATAAGTCGATCAAAACATAAGTATGCCATGTTTCTATAGGTGTATAAATAAGTTCTCAGCTTTTTTCTGCAAAATTAAAGTTTTTTTTAAAAACAAACAAAAAAAGCTTAAGTATCAAAGTATTCTCCGTTGGCATCGATGACCTTTTGCCATCTTTCGGGTAGCTTGCGAATTCCCTGGTGATAGAAGCTCACCGGCTTCGAAACGATAAAGTTATCGATGCATTTTCTTCTTCTTCTGTTTTGAAGTGCGTATAACCCAAATGATGTTGTAACGACCGGAATAAATGATAATCGGAAGGGGCCATGTCTGGGCTATACGCCGCATGTGGGAGAAGTTCCCAGCCTAACGCGAAGATGTGTTCTTGCGTCGCCTTCGCAACATGTGGTCGGGCATTATCATGGAGCAGGATGACTTTGCGACTTCCTTGTCCAGTAAATGGCCTCTTTTCTTCGATTGCGTCGCTCAAATTAATGAGTTGTTGTTGGTAGCGATCCGCCGTAACTGTTTCACCTGGTTTCAACAGTTCATAGTACAGCACACCTTTCCAATCCCACCAGATACAGAGCAAATTCTTTTTGGCGTGGATATTGGGCTTTGGAGTCGATGTCGAAGGTTTGCCAGGGTCTACCCATGATTTTTGCGCTTGGGATTGTCGTACAAGATCCATTTTCATCGCCCGTAATAATTTTATGCAGAAAATCCTTTTTTCGGTTCCTTGAAAGCAAATGGAGTGCGGTGCCACGCCGTCGATTTTTGTTGTCTTCGGACAGTTTATGCTTAACCCATCTGCCTTCCTTTTGTATCTTACCCATTGTATGCAAACGTATGGAAATGGCTGGCTGAGTGACGCCAAGCTGTTCTGCAAGCTCTTTTTCAGTTTGCGCATTGTTTTGATCCAGCAATGTCTGCAGCTCATCCGTGTCAAATGTTTGAGGGCGTCCAGCGCGTGGTTGATCTTCAAGACTAAACTCTCCTCCGCGAAATCTTTGGTACCACTTTTTGCACGTTGCATGACTTACAGCATTCTCACCATATGCAGCACAAATCATTTCGGTGGCTTCAGCAGCGTTTTTCTTAAGATGAAACACGAGGTGGATAGAAAATCGAATATGCTCTTTTGTGATTGCCATCGTGATCACAGCTGTTTATTGAGGTTATGTGCATCAAACGCCAAATCGCATGCTGTTTAGAAAGACCAAATGTCATTGCTTTAAAACCGCAAGAGGGCGGACTAATACGTTACATGTAAACGGTGATTTGCGTCCTGTGAAATCTAAATCTGAGAACTTATTTATACACCTACTAATAAAATCATTATGATTAAACTGAACTCAAAATCTGTAGATATTACCTTATTTAAAATATAAGCTCCAACAGCATATAAGAGCGAAGATGACCTGGAAAAGTTCCACACAGACCGACTAAAAAATAAGGGCACAATGAAAAAGTCGGCCAAAGTAGCCAGTATAACAGAGCTGGTGATTTGGGCTCGGTAAAAGAAGTGAAAGAGGGGATCAATTCGTGGAAATCTGTATACAGAAAATTAATAAACCCATTCTTCAAACTGTCAAAAGGAGACTGTGCCCCTAGAAGTCTTCAACTTTATAATCCATACCACAAAAGTTTGTAAAAACCAGATCGATTTTTTAACTATTAAAGAACATTACAGAAACTTTGTCAAGTCAGTCAAAACCTATCTTTTGCGCGGACGTACCTACAGATGACCATCTGTTACTAGGATTAATAAACTAAGATTAAAGATTAAACTCAAAAATAACCGACAATTGATTGCAAACTCCATGGTAAATAAATTTAAAATTATTAACCATCAACACAGCCCAAAGATAAGAAGATTCAGTTTAAGATAATAATACAAGATAAAATATCTAACATGACAATATTTAAATAGAAAAACATGAATGCATAAACGATGAAATTTTAGACCTAATAAAGGAAACCGAAACATCTAACACTATAAAAACATCAACAAAGAAGTGAAAACATATGTATAAGAAAATAAAACAACTTAGAAGATAGTAACGGTAAACTCATAGGTGAACAAGAGAAGTTGATGAGAAGGAGGGAGTATTATTTAATTGCAAATAACCCGAATATAAAATATAAAACATTATAACAGGCTCTAAAATAACATTAGATGAAGTAGACCATGCGATAAAAATATAACCAAGAAAAGCGACAGGTCCAAATACTATATTAACTGAAATCCTCAAAATCCCGGAAAGAAAAGGCAAACAACTGCTCCGTTTGTTTAATAAAATCTACGAGACAGAAGATATTTCAACCGATTGAGTGAGATCTGCAACTGTGGCAATCCCGAAATAACTAAACCCAAGAAAATTCATTGCACATCGACCTATCAACCTAATGAGCCGTGTTCTGAGGGCATTTATCCAAATCATTCAAACCAGAATCCACTATACATTTGAACAGAAAGTAAACAAAGACAGCTGATAAAAATGTGGCGTGGCTGAGCTCTGAGCGTACTATCTTTAAGATAGTTTTGCATATCTCACTTTCGTAAGGTTATCCCTCTGCGCAACACGCAATTCTGTACCAATCTTGGAACTAGAGAAGCACTGTTTAGCATCCAAGTTCTAGTACAAAGATGTAAAGACGTTAACCATCCAATATACATGTGCTTTGTTGACTTCGAAAAAGCATTCAATCGAGTCAAAGATAACAAAACGATCTTAATTCTCCGGAAAACAGGTATTGGTGATAAAAATCTAGGTATTATTAAAAATCTACACTGGAACAACAACAAGGCAATATAAAAATGGACCAAAACTTCTCTGAAGAAATAGAAATACGTTGTGAGATGAGACAGAGTCACTTTCTGTCACCCCTGCTATATAATATATTCTTAAAAAAACTTTCAGAGCAGTATTACACGTAGTAGATGTAGGTTTCAACGTCAATGGTAGAAAAATTAATAATTTAAGATACACAAATGACATTATTCTAATTAGTAGCCTGGAAGAACTCCAATTTCTTGTTGAGAGCCTTGCAAGAGTTTGTGACGAATGTCGCTTAAAGCTAAATACCACGAAGACCAAGTTCATGATCATCAGCAATCTACCAGTGAATGCTCTAATGCTAAACTTATGGCACACCACTTGAAAAAACAATTAAAATAACATATCTGAAATGTCAAATCAATGACAATTGGGGCATGACTAACGAGTGAAATGTATGAATAGAAAAATCGCGTGCTATTTTTTTTATTAACCTCGGATTGAAAATTAGACTCCCAGAGTGTTGTATATTCTCAATACTATTATACGGAATTGAATGCTGAACGCTACCAAACACGCTATTGAAAAAACTTGAGCCTTTGAGTTGTAGGTTTATTGAAAAATACTTCAAGTGATCTGGGTTGATAGAGTTAACACAGTAATAAGGACGAAGTAAGTAAAGAGACGGAGATAGTTAAAACGATAAAAAATTGAAAGCTAGAATATTTTGTATATTGACATAAAAAATAAGACAATTAGAAAAAAATCCTAGGTCAAAGACAGACATCTTGGAACCTGCGAGACTGGTACCATAGATCGACGGTATGACTATTTCGCGCGGCTATTGGTAGAGTTATTCTAGCTAATATGATAGCAAACGTTTGGTAACGAACAAAGCACAAGACTAAGAATAAGAAGAAAAAGAAAAAGACAGAAAGAAAAGATTCCCAAAAGAATAAGGGGCTAATATGCTATCCAAAAAAGTATAATTCATAGATTAGAAAGAACCTAGAGCAAGAAAACCTCGGAAATGAATAGAATCAGTCTAGAGGTAGAAAAAGTGGTGTGGACTCCCAAAGACAGCAATGAAAGAGGCCAAAAGAAGGCCAACAAAAAGTAGAAAATCCAGGATAAAAGACCGAGATAGAGGTCGCTGATCCATTAGAACGTTGCGTGCTGAAGTTTCTGCAGACGCAGCTCCGTTCAGTGCGAGCAGCCTGAACACAGAAAAGCCCGCATTTAAAGACCGCATAGGAAGTAAAAGTGGCGTAACTAAAAATGGCTCGTGGCAGGATGTTCCGCTCCATGCATGCCTTCCCATTTCCACTCCACTGCTACCAGCCTACAATAATAAAATCGCTGCACTCTTTAATCTCCGCAAGACGTTGACCTTTACACTTGCCTGCAGACGAACGGGCCGGCAGGTGCAAAAGCGCCCGGCGAATCTCCCGTTTTCCACCGTGTCCTAATCCGGGCATCTGCAGCTCCGAATTCGGCCTGGAGCCGCCTCCAGCCGCCTGCATATTTCCTCGTACTTGGACAGTCCCACGCATCGAGTCGAAATTCCGCGAAATATGAGTACGAGACGGCGATGCATTTATTTCATTCATATTCCAATCACGGCCATCGCAGGCATTTATAGGCATGAGTAAGTTGCGAGGAATTCGCCTATAAATATCTATTCGCACTTTCGGAGAAACTGGTGGTACGGGAGGAATTCCGATATAAAACGGATTCGCGCGATCTCGCCTCTGTAAAAAACAACTTAAAAATTAATAAAATAGAGCAAAAAGTTACTATCAACAAATCTCAAATCTCGAACTTAATACCTCTAGGGCGAAAATGACACGAAAGAGAAGAAGCAAATAGTGAAGATAAGAATTATAGATCTATTACAAAGTTTATTTTTTGTTCTAACTTACTTTTCTCTAATAATATTTAACAATGTTTCAATTAATAACAAGAGGTGTGACAAAATAACAAAATTTGCTAACTCAAACATCAAATTCATAACCTACAATACAATATTCAATAGTATTTTATAAGAATCGGATTAAATTACACACTTCTTGTAGCTGATAATGTGGTTCATCTATTAATTTTTTCTTTCTAAAATATTAATTCAAAAACAATTTTAATATATTATATACGTTACGTCTTATTACCTGTGCTATATGTGAACAAGCCCTTAGATTTAAAACGCAAATATAATAAAACGCATATAAAGTATAGATGTGAGCAAATTTGCAATTACTTGTTAGAATGTATGCAGTACTAATAAAACTAAAGTAAAAAGAAAGAGAAAACATCATGTGGATTCTAGCTATCATTTCCAAGATAACTCGAGAAGACCCGTAATCCGCATGGATTACTAAGAATAGAATTAACTTATATACGTTTCGTGGCTGAATAAGCGGCTAATGATAATTCTATTCTTTCTTCACATTTAAATGAAATAGATTTCTGTGTTTCATTAACTGCTGAATATGTGAACAAGTCCTTACTTCTAAAACACATACGCGTGTGACTAATAAAATGCAATATAACACAGATAAAACATAGATTCGAGAGAAATTGTAATAAATTATTAGCGTTTGGGCATAAAAGCAACTTAATGAAAGATAGAAAAGCACCGTGTAAGAGCTAGCTATCATTTACAAGTTTACTTAAGACGAACCGCAATCCACATGGAATGATAAGGATGGAACTAAATTCAAATAAATTTTTAGAAAATTTTCTTCTGAAGATGTCCGCTGCAAGTCTCCAAACTCCGACCACGGGTTAACAACCCGAGAACCAACCATACGATGGAACTAAATTACTCACTGGTAACTGAGCATGTAATAAAACAATAAATTCATTCTTTCTTCATTTTTAACTCGACTGCTTTTCTATTGCATTACATTCTATAAGCGTGTGAGTAATACTAGGTGTATAAATAAGTTCTCAGCTTTAGATTTGACAGGACGCAAATCACCGTTTACATGTAACGTATTAGTCCGCCCTCTTGCGGTTTTAAAGCAATGACATTTGGTCTTTCGAAACATCATGCGATTTGGCGTCTGATGCGTATAACCTCAATAATCAGCTGTGTTCACGATGGCAATCACAAAATAGCATATTCGATTTTCTATCCACTTCGCGTTTCATCTTAAGAAAAACGCTGCTGAAGCCACCGAAATGATTTGTGCTGCATATGGTGAGAATGCTGTAAGTCATGCAACGTGCAAAAAGATTTCGCGGGGGAGAGTTTAGTCTTGAAGATCAACCACGTGCTGGACGCGCTCAAAGATTTGACACGGATGAGCTGCAGATGCGTTAGGCTGGGAACTTCTCCCACATGCGGCGCATAGCCCTGACATGGCCCTTCCGATTATCATTTATTCCGGTCGTTACAGCATCACTTGGCTGATACGCACTTCAAAACAGAAGAAGAAGTCCGAAAATGCATCGATAACTTTATCGTCTCGAAGCCAGTGAGCTTCTATCACCAGGGAATTCGCAAGCTACCCGAAAGATGACAAAAGGTCATCGATGCCAGCGGAGAATACTTTGATACTTAAGCTTTTTTTGTTTGTTTTTAAATAAAACTTTAATTTTGCAGAAAAAGCTGAGAACTTATTTATACACCTAGTCAAATTCAAAAAGATACAGTAGATGTAAGCAAATTTGTATTGGATAGTTAGAATTTATGTAATATTAACATGCAAGTAACGTAAACTAAAACAAAAAATACCGTGTGCGAGTGTAGTTATCCTTTTCAAGATTACCCAAGTGGAACCGTAATCCACATGAATTAATAAGAAAAGAATTAAAATATCATTTCTTGTGTCAGAGGATATTGTTAACAATAAATTCGGCCTTTCTTCACTTTTAACTCAATGCTTTTGTGACATGTTATCTGTGTTTTATTAACAGCGAAATATGTGAATAAGTCCTTAGATCCAAGACACATAAACGCATGAGTAATAAATGCATATAAGACATACAGATAAATTATAAATACAAGCAAATTTGCAATTCCTCGTTAAAATTTACACAGTACCTACAAATTCTAACGTAAAAATAGCAGAAAAATCATCACGTGCGTTCTAGCTATCATTTTCAAGATAATTCAAAAAGAACGTATGGACTAATAAGGATGGAATGTAGTTAAAGAATAAATTCATCCTTTCTTCACTTCTATTTAAGTGCACTTGTCGTACATTATCTCTTTTATTAATCGGGAAATATGTGAACAAGTCCTTAGGTCTAAGATACTTATCTGCATGAATAATAAAATGCAACAACACACCAGGAAAGCATAGACGCAAGAAAACTTGTAATGTATTATTGGAATTTAAAGGTAAATAAAGACTTACAAAGTACTGCGTGCATTCTACATATCATTTCCAAGAAAACTAAAGAAGAACCGTGGCGTGCGTGACCAAGAATTTGATTAAATAATAAATTCATTTTAATCCAGTCGGGTTTCTGATACATCACATCTGTGTTTTATTAGCCATAAGATATAGATATAGATTTGAGATATATAAGCGAGTGAGTAAAATGTAGATAATACAGAATGCGAGCGAATTCATTACAACTCATTGGCATTTTTGCAGGAATATCTATAAAAAGGATGTAAACGAAGACTGAAAAACCATAATGTGCATTCGAGGCACAATTTCAAAAAATGTCCAAGAAGGTCTGTGACTCGCATGGATTAAATTACAATTCAACGATTATTTTATTTTTTCTGGACTTTTAATCTAACAGAACTTTTTATATATTACATAAGCTACATTTTAGTACCCGTGTAACATGTGAACAAATCCTTAGGTCTAAAATATAAGTATACGAGTAATAAAGCAGAGATAACACAGATGAAACACACACACCGGCGAATTTGTTGTGGCTCTTCAAAACCTAAACGAAGATATAGAAAACACCTTGCGCGTTCTAGTCATCTTCATCAACCGTAATCCGATTGGATTAATAAGGATGCGATTAATTTAAACATTTCTCGGGCCCAAGCACGTGATTAAGCAATAAATTAACTCATTTTCCGCTTGTAATTTAACATCTCTGGCGCACAATATGTGAATAAGACTTGAGATTTGAGACACATAAATACGTGAGTAACATGTGAGTTAACATGTGGCTAAACATTAAATTAATTTTTGGTTCAGTCGGATATTTGATACACTACAGTATCTGTGTTTTATTTTCGGCAAAATGTGTGAACAAGTCTTTAGCCTAGATCAAATCAAAGTATATGCTTTTTGTCCCTGAGCATGTGGTTAACCAATAAATTCATTATTTATTCATTTTTAATTTAATTTTTTTTAATTACATAATTTGCTTTAATATAAAATACAAGTGCATTAATTCATTCATCCATTGAGCCGTACAATTCTGCCAATTATGGCTACGCCTTTCTAAGGTATTTTCAATCCATTCATTGGGAAGGATCAGTTTGTTGTTAGTTCTGGCGGTCTCTATTAACTTCTTCCATTCCTTTCTATCTCTGCATTTCTACCTCCAATCTTCTATTCCCATTCCAGAGCATCTCTCCATCTCTTTCTTGGTCTTCCTCGTTTCCTGGGTCCAAAGGGTGTCCACTGCGTCACCTTCCGTATCATTTCCTCTGGTTTTCTTCTCCAGATATGCCCCGCCCATCTTAAGCGTTGTGTTTTTTTGTGTCTGACTATGTTTTCTCTTCCTAGTTCTTCTTCTAATTCTTTATTCTTTTTCAACATTTTTTCTCCATCCCTTGTTATGGTAGGTCCTAATATTGTCCTCATAATTTTTCGTTCCATGATTTTTAGGTCTTCTTCTTCTTCTTTTTTAGTTACTGTTGTTGTTTCCATCGCGTAAGTTATGGTGGGTCGAATCACGGTCTTATAAATTTTTATTTTGGTTGTTTTACTTAATGTTTTGTTTCTGCCATACGCCTGGTTTCCTTTTAGCAGTCTTTCTTTCACTTTGTTCCCCCCGTTTTGTCCTATCGTAACTCCCAGATAGTTAAAGCAGTTAACTCTCTCAAACATGTGCTCTTGTGTTTTTAAACAGTCTTGTGCGTGCTCATGTTCTTTTCCTATCTTCATGTATTTTGTCTTCCTTTCCAATTTTCCATGCCAAATTTCCGTGCTTCTTCGTCTAGTTGATCTAGGCTTTGCTCTTTTTCCTATTTCCTATGATTGCTATGTCATCCTCATATGCTATTATTTGTATTTGATTGGTCATGATGTTTTTCCTATGCAGATTAGTTCTTCGTACAATGCTTTCTAGAGTTAGATTAAATATAGTTGGGGATAGGGAGTCAAAAATTCTGTTACTGTTCTTTGGAATCGTACTTGTGTATTTGTATTCGTAAGGGTCATTTCTAACAGTGCTAGTGGTTTCCCAGGTATTCCTAGGTGTTCTAGTTCTCTTATTAGTTCTTTCCTGCTCACTGAATCGAAGGCCATTTTGAAATCTATAAAAATAATATGTGTTACTTTATTATGTTCCCATTGTTTTTGGGTTATTTGTTCTAGGATATGTATGGCGTTTATGGTCGATCGGCCCGGTCCAAATCCATTCTGGTAATCTCCAAGTATATTTTTGCTAGAATTTTATAGGTGATGTTTAAGAGCGTTTTTGGTCTGTAATTTTTACAGTTATCTGTTCCCCCTTTTTTATATATTGGGATTATTATGCTGTTGTTCCAGTCCTTTGGCATCTTGTTTTGTCTCCATATTTGTTTTATTAGGTAGCATATTTGCATTTGTATTTGTTGTCCCCCATATTTTAGTAGTTCTGCTTCGATCCTGTTTTTTCCTGATGCTTTACCATTTTTTAGTTTTCTAATTCTTTCTGGATTTCTTCATCATCAGGGCAGTCTTCTTCTTCTTGGTCTAGATGTCTGTTTTATTTTTCCATATCCCCTCCTTGTGTATATAGCATTTCTTGATAGTGTTGTTTCAATATGTCATTCATCCTTTGTGGGTCGTTCTCTATTTTGCCGGTTTTGTCTTTTATTCCTCTGGTTTTTGTTGACTTTCTGTATGCCTTAGTTTCTTGTAGAATTGTTTTAAGTTGGAGCTTCTGCCTTCTTGTTCTATTTCGTCTAATTTCTTATGTATCCAGTCGTTCTTCTTCTTTTTGTATAGTGCGTTTGCTGCGTTTCTTTTAGCTTTGAATCAGTTCTGCTTTGGTCATCTTACCTTTTAATTGATTTAATTCTCGCTATTTTTTTGTTTTCTGGCTTCCTCGCATTCTTGATCAAACCAATCCTTGCTTGGTCGGGAATTTGTGGGATTTTCAGTGTTTCCTCTGCTGCTTTCGTTATGTTGTCCTTCATTTCTTTCCATATTTCCTCTATGTTTGTTGTGTCTTTTGGTGCCTTTCTTGTGATGGTTTCTTCTAGTTTTCTTTTGGTTTCGTCGTTTTGTAGTTGTTCTACATCCTGTTTTTCCCGGTTTTTACTTGTACTGTATTTTTTCTGTAGATGTTTGTGCACCTCTATATGATCGTGTGTCTATTATCTTCCTGCCTATGTCTTTTGTGGTCATTATATGGTCAATTTGGTTTTCAATGTCTCCTGCTGGATGTCTCCAAGTAACTTTGTGCTTTTGTGGATGCTCGAATTTTGTTGTTTGTAGGGTCGTATTTAATTATCCTGCTAGTTGAGTTATTCTGTTTCATTGTGTATAATTCCTTTTCCATTCCCTGTTACTTCACTGAGATATAGCTCCTTCCCTATTTGCGCATTCGCAAAGTCCGTCCTTGGTCTTCACATATTTTACTTAGTTTTTCGTAATAGTTATCTTTTACCGTATTTTCCGCAACTTCTGTGGGTGTTATATATTTACTATCGAAACAAATTGGTGTTAAACTTCAATCGGCGTACTGCTATTCTTCTATCTACCGGTTTAAATTCTATTATATTATTTACTAACTTCTTTCTTATGTAGAAGCCGACACCATTGCTTCCTCTTTTTTCTTCTCCGCTATACATGAATCTGTATTTATCTTTCGTTATTTCGCCTGCTCCTTCCCATCTCGTTTCCTATATGGCCATTATGTCTATGTTGTATTTATCTAATTCTCTCGCTATTTCCTCCATTTTACCTACCCTTAACATTGTGTTGATATTCCAAGTTGCAATTTGTATTTGGTTGTTTTTTTTGTTTTTTATTTGTTCTTCTTGTTTTTATGTTTTATGTTTGTGTTTGTAGCCTTATTTATTTTATTCTTCCCCATTCGTTGTCCTTGTTCGTTTCTCCGGTCTTTATCGTTTTTTGAAAGTCTACTCGTTTTTGTTATCTTGAGTAGTCTTTCCCGTAGATGTTCGTCATCATTGTTCTATGGAGATCTCTGGCTCAAAGTTCTTCCTTTTTTTTTGGTTATCTGAGCTTTTGCTCGAGTCAGCTCTAGTTGAGTCTCTTTCTTTATTTTCTTGGTTGGCGTTCTCTTGCGTTCTTTCCCTATCGTTATTAAGGTTTTTTAAGCTGTTTAGAGCAAACGCCTCCCCATCAATTATCAGTTTGGTAAATCTTAGGATAGCGTGGTGACCCATTTTTCTGTATTGTTTCATAGTCTATATTAGTTCCTTTGAAAAATCTTCCTCGAAATAAATTTTAGTGCCCTTTGCTGAGTTTAGAATTTCAATCTTTTTGTTCCAATTTTTTAATTCTATCATTATTGGTCGTTTCCTTCCTGCGTGCTCTCTTCCCAATCTTCTTATCTGTGTTATCTCCACCTCAATATTTAAAGATCGCCTATGTCTCTTAGGATTACCCTTACTTTTTCTTTTATTATGTCCTTCTCTTCTTCTTGCTCCTCCACTCCTTGTATAATTATATTGTTCTTTCTAATTTCCCTCTCAAGATTTTCGATTCTTCTTTCTTGCATAATTAATCTTTGTTTCAGTGATTTATTCTCATTATATAATTGCGCGTTGTCATTTTTCAGTTTTTTAATATCCTCCTGATATTTATCAATCTTCTTCTCCAATCTGTTATTTCTGTCTTCTAGTTTATCTAATTTTCCGTTTATATCCTGTAGTAATTTCATCATAGTTTGAGGGTCTGCTGTATCTTCTCCCATTTTCATAAGTTGTCTTCAGATTCTGGCTGTGGGGTTGGCGTGAAAAATAATTTGGATGTACCTGTATTTCAAAACCTAAAGTGTGTATTGACGGCACGATAAGGGGCCGATCCGGATCGACTCCGCGGAGATCGTCGCCCGCTTCTTGTCGTCAACTAATCTACTACAAGCTGAGAAACTGTCTTCCCCTACTTTACAGGGATATTTCTTCTATTTTTATATGGTACTTCACTTTTTAAATGGTACCAGTTAGAGATCTAAATCAACGCTTAGGAATTTAATCTGTTCCAGGGGTAATCTGAGGATAACTGCGAGGCAGATAGTGGTGTGTGTTTTGGTTATGTTTATTAGTCCCACTATTAAATTATATGAAAGCAAACTTTGGTTTTGTCTTTTATGAAATTGAAATTGATAGGCAAATTTATATCTATTGATATTTGTGTTATCGTGCAGACTTTATGCTCGGCGTTAATATGGTGGACCTTGACTTTTATCGGTAAAATTATATCCGAGAATACCTATTTAGGTTATTTCCTGGAACTTATTACTTAATTTTGCCTTACTTTTACTGATGTGATGTTATTGAAAACTTTACTGCCGGACCCTTACACTTTAATTTTCATTCTGCACCTCTTTTATTAATTAAATTACTCGTTTGTCTATTTAAATTGACAATTTATTAGGGAGTGCGAAATCAACTTGGAGCGCGCCACGTAACCGCATTATAGAGAGGTAATTTTTTATAATTCATTGACATTTATAGAACATTATCACGAAAACAATGTAAACGGAGACAGAGGAAACATTAGCGTGCGTTCTTTGCTATCACTTTTAAGAGTACTTTAGAAGAAGCGTGAATAGTATGGATTAGTAAGGGATAGATTAAATTGTATACCTTGAGGCTCAAAATGTTAAACAATAAATTTATTCTGGAACTCTAACTTAACTGTATTTGTGATATATAATCTGCGCTTTATTTCTCGCCCAATATGTGAACATGCCCTTAGTCTAAAACACATTAGCGTGTAAGTGATAAAACAAAAGTAAAACCTAAATAATGCACACTTGAGAGTTAATTGGTAATGATTTTATTGCCATTTATGAAGTATTAATAACGTAAACGAAGACAGAAAACACTGTGTGTGTTATACTGCTATCACTTCTAAGATAACTTGAAAAGATCCAAATTATACACTCCTTGTGGCTGAACATGCGCTTAAACAACAAATGAATTCTTTTCCATTTTTAAATTAACCGAATTTCTTATATATTAAAGTACATAAGCTGCATTTTATTAATTGCAGAATATGTAAACAGGCCCTTATTTCTGGTTAGTAATAAAACGCTGGTAAGACACCAATAAAGGGTAGATGCACGTGATTTGTTTATGATTTATTGTAAACAAAAATTGGAAAAATACTGTGGATTAATAAGTATCGGATTAAATTAAAATTAAAAAATCAATTAAAATTAAATTAAATTCTTTACTTTTAATTCAATTGAATTTGATGTATTAAATTATTTGCGTTTTATTAACTTTTGAAAGCCTGCAAGGCGTAGGCGAAAATTGAAGCGATCACGAGGCTGTCTGTATCTATGTGTGTGTGTCTGTTGACACGACAGCTCCGGAAGTACTTGACCGATTAACTTCATATTTGGTCAGTAGATACCTTAGTTCGGTATCTTCCTCGATATTTCAGACCTGTAGCTCTCATATGACCCGAGATATGGGGGTCATATGTAGGACTTGCTTTGCTTTCTAAAGTTGCCTTTCAGGATTTTACGTACGTTTTGTTAAATATGATATATGTAATCAAGACCTTATTTTAAAACGCACAAGCATGTGGGTAATAAAATGCAGATAAGGTACAGGTAAAAATTTGTAATGACTTATTGGCACTTGTGCAGTAGTAGTATAAAAGCAATCTAAAGAAAGACAAATAGAAGACTATGCGTTTTTTTACTGTCAGCTGTAAGAGTACTCGAGAAGAAGTATGAATAGAGTGGATTAATAGAAATCTGATTAAATTATATATTTATTGTGACCGAACACGCTTTTAAGCAATTACTTAATTCTTTCTTAACTTTTGATTTAACTGTATTTTTGATATATAATATCATTTGCGCTTTATTGCCTACAGAATATGTGAACAATCCCTAAGACTTGAGAAACACAAGCTCAAAAGTAGTAAAACGCAAATAAAACCGGTAAAGCAAATTTATAATGACACGTTGGAGGTTATGCAGTACTAACACGGAAGCGACGTTAACGAAGACCGAAAAACACGGTGCGTGTTCTATTATTTAAATTACGTTCGTCTTGCGGCTAAGCAGAAAGCTAAAAATAAATTTTTCCACTTTTGATTCAACCACCTTCCGATATATTCTTTTATTTGAGTTTTCTTACCTGCGCAATGTGTGAACAAGCCTTTAGATCTGAAATACACAGGATAGAGCATAGATGTGAGCGAATTTGTAATTACTTGTTGGCATTTGTGTAGTATTAACGTAGAAGCAACATGAAAGCGGGGGAATACTGCGTGCGTCGTATTGCTTTCACTTCCAAGATTATGTGAAAAGAATCGTGATCTGCATGAATTAATAAGCCTCAGATAAAATTTCATGTCTTATGGCCAACCATGTGGTTAAATAATGAACTCATGCTTTCTCTTTTAATTTAAACACATTTCTGATAATTTACATGATTTGGGTTTTATTAACCGCAGAATATGTGAGAAAGTTCTTAGATCTGAGACATAGAAATGTAAAGAAATTTATAATAACTCATTGGTATTTATGAAGCATTAACAATAAAAACGATGTAAACAAAGACAGAGAGAACACTGGGCTAGTTCTATTGCTGCCACTTTCAAGACTACCCGACAAGGACCTTGATAAAGCATATATATATATATATATATATATATATATATAAGGAAATTTATAATAACTCAATGCTAACTATGGAGCATTTACAATAAAAACAATATAAACAAAGTCAGAGATAAAACTGCGTTAGTTCTGTTGATACCACTTTAAAAACTACTTCATCTACATAAATTACTAAGTATTTTATTAAATTACATACTTCTTAAAGCAACCAATAAGTATGTGGTTAAACGACAAATTCATTGAACTTCTGGTACATTACATTATATGCATTTTACAACCCGAAAAATGCACAAAGAAGTCTCTAGGACTAAGCACATAAGTGTGTGTGTAATAAAATTCTCAAAATAATAACGATGCTCCTAGACAACAACAAACAAAAGAGTTCTGTGTGAATGAGATAACAGAGACAGAGAAAATCATTGGATAACGAAAGATTGGGCAAAAAGAGCTCCATTAGAATCTGAAACCAAAAATATACCCCGAAAAGCTCTCATAAATTCCGAATAAAGTTCTTCTTCCGCCTCTGCATATCAAGTTAGGGTTGATGAAGGAATTTGTCAAAGCCTTGCCAAAAGAAGGTAAATGTTATAAATACATTTGTGACAAATTTTCAGCCTTATCAATCGCCAAACTAAAAAAGGGTCCTGATATTAGAAAACTTCTCAAAGATGGTAATTTTGTGAAATAAATGGAATTTGCGGAAAAAAGCCTAGATAGCCTTTAAAGACGTAGTAACCAAGTTTCTGGGCAATAATAAGAAGCAGAACTTTAAATTAATCGTTGAGAATATGCTGCAGAAGTACAAAAATTTAGGCTGTTACATGAGCTTCAAGGTTCACTTCCTAAATTCACATTTCATCAAAGAAATGGAAAGGAGGTGTCAAAAAAATGGACTACCACGATGATTGCTGACTATTGCTGGATGTTACACCGAGATGAACCCCACAGAGAACATAAAAGGAAAAGCACAAAGCAGAGCATAAGGCGTCCAAAGAAACTTCGACACATGGAATAAAATTGTAAGTATTTTACATACCTCGTCATTAAGAGTGGGTAAAGAAGAGAAGTGGTTTCCAAAGCCATGACGTACCTTATAAAAATTAATTAAATAAATAAAAGTTAATTCATTTAAAATGCACTAAAATGGAGATTTAGGCTAATTTTGTGGAAATTTTATTAGAATTTGAAGGGCTGATTTTCGACTTTTTATAAATTTTGAAATTTGCACTTTTCAAATCAATCCTGATGTGATGACAAAGAATGAAAGTCATTTTGAATTTAGCGCTAAAAGAATACATAAGAATCAATTATCAAAGTTGAAAAATATGACACAACTCAAATTTTGCATGCTTGTGTATCTAGCTATTGTAGACTATTTTTTTTAAAGAAGCAAATTGAAATTACTTAGGGTGTATAAAAGTGATTGCAACTATTTCTGTTTTCTCCTCTCTGATTTCTTATTATAAATAAGCGAGTACACATTTAGTTAGAGGTATTCCTGACCAATGTCTATGCATTTTTTCTATCGCTGTTTGCGTGGTCGTGTGTTGATTGATTTTTCACTTACAATTACTTTGATTTTTGAAGGTTGTAGCGGAAAACAACTATAATAAGGTGCTGAGAAGAGAACGTGGAACCTCGGAATCAATGTAGGAAGGCATGAGGGCTAGCAAAGGGGCATCAAAATTTTCGACAAACTGTGATAAAAGACAGTAATAAAAGTAAAGTTAGAGTGATAAGTGTATTGTGAATAAAATCACGTTAAAACAAATTGCGACGTTGCCAGATGTCAGAAAAGTGGAAGATTCAGGAAACTCGTTATAAAATGGGCAAATAATATACCAGGCTCGGAATAATATCAAACGAATGGTGCAAAAAAGAAAAGATGAATTAGATGACTTTTTTAGAAGGTCCAAAAAGACTATGAGAACGCCACCGGAAAGGATAAATGATAAAAGCAGATGAGAAAAATGGTGATTAAAATGAAAAATCTAATCACGGATGTCGCAAGTATAAAAGAAGAGCAACAGGAACACACAAAGAAGTAAAAACGTTAGAGCAAGAAATTAGGAAATTAAGAATAGAAAAAAAGTTTAAGAAAGAATCGAGGAATGGCGAATCCTCCAACAACGTATCAGAAGTAGAAGATAATACACAATCAGCAACAATATCTAACGCAAAAATTCCGCCAATCGCTTAGCGAATTCCATAAACCACATAGCCCTAATTGAAGATATAAAAAAAGCAATGGGAGCTTTTACTACTACATAATACAACTACACTACGCATCAATCTAACAAAAATAGAAGACTTTCGAATATTAACAAAATACTTCACAGAAAACAAATTTCAATATAACACCTACCAAAATCCCAATGATAAACCAATATCTGTAGTTATTAAAAACGTTCCATTATCCTCACTGATGACGAAATAAAAAAGGAGCTAAAAGTACCAATAACTAAAGTAACACGCCTGTATACAAAAGATAGAAAGCCCCTACCAGTTTGTGCATTAGAATTAACCAATAACGAACAAGCAAAACGAGTTTAATCACTAAAATCAATGTTCCACTCCATTGTAACAGTAGAGGCCAGAAGAAAACCTAAAAACATTCCCCAGTGCCATAGGTGCCAGCAGTATGGCCATACGAAAAACTACTGAGGTTTAATACCACAATGCGTAAAGTGCGCAGGGAACCACTTACATACTGATTATCAGAAGAAACCCAGTGATCCACTCAAATGCGTTAACTGTGGAGGCGATCATAGCGCAAATTATCGCGGCTCTCCTCGCCACATTGAGCTGTTAAAATAACGTAAAAGAACTCAACCAACTAACACATATGTAAATAGGATGCAGATTTTTGCAGACAAACTCAAGAATAACCTAACTAATAACACTACTCCTACTCCTACCACCCTAAATACACCCTCAATACCAAACAACATTATCCAAACTCTACTTGACCTCATATCTCAGTCAAATCAAAACTTTCATTATCAACACTCTCCTATCAATGCTTATCAATGGACCATAATCATAGGAAAACTTAACCATCCTTAACTGGAACGCTAATGGCATCATCAACCAACGCTCATTATTTATTAGCTTCCTAGCAAGATATAACGTAGACATCGCTTGCATAACGGAAATCAGATCAGGCCATCAAATTCCAAATACCAGATTATAACACACATCGTAAAGATCGAAACTTCAGAGTAGCTGCTGGTGGAGTGGCGATACTCATCAACAACAAATACATGCATTCTCTACTCCCCGAAATCCCCCAACTTAAAAATCGAGTTGATTGCAATTAAAAGCAAACTCGATGATCATAGCAACATCACCATAATCAGTACTTACAGGCAGCCCAACATTAAGCTTATCGAGGAAAATCTAATTATATAGTTTTTGATACGCCCGAACCAACGCTAGTTCTTGGAGATCTAAATGCCAAAAACATTCTGTGGGGTTGTAGAGTTTTAAACCTCGAAGGCAACAAACTTGAAAACCTGGCCACAAATAACTCTTTCCAAATTTTGGCACCTAACGAATACACCTATTTCCCGTATCACGCTGACTACGAGCCTAATACTCTAGACATAGTTCTTCAGAAAAATTTTAAACCAATCTACCAAAGAGTCATAACTGAACTAAATTCTAATCACCTACCTGTCATTGTACCTTTCACGAACGCTTTAATCATCAAGCAACCCATCCCAAAACTAATCAATGGCAGAGTAGATTGGAACATATTTGAAGATCAGATGAATAGTAAACTACACTGTCCAACAAGTCTTCAAACTGAAAGAGACATTGATGTAGCCATAAGCCATCTTACCTCAACAATAGAGGAAACTATTAGACTTGCCACCACAACAACTCCTAGACGAACTTATCAGACTGACTATAGTCCTCCTAGATACGTGATTGACCTAATTAAAACAAAAAGTCAACTTCGACGAGAATGGCAAAGAACCAGAGATCCCCAACTCAAAAACAGACTAAACAACATAACTCACCGAATCAAACTAGAGTTAGACACCTTAAGAATCACAGCATACCAAAAGCACATAGCTGACTTTAGCACGAGAGACTGGGGCCTATGGAAAACTACAAGAAAAATACTGAACCAAAAAGCAGAACTCTCCCCATTATCTTTCGAAAATAATAATATAACCTATACCACAGACCTTGAAAAAGCAGCCGCTTTTGTCAATAATATTGAAAGTAATTTTACTCCTGTAATCACGTGCACGCCCACCCACAAATTGCAAGTCATTAATGATATTGAAAGTAGAGTACCTATACCCGACTGTATCCAACCAACTTCACCCGATGAACTCTTTAGCATCATACAGAACCTCCGGACATGACTTAATCACCAAAAATGTCCTCAAACACATCACTAAGAAAACGTTAGCCTATTTAAGTTCAACACTCAGTGTCTGTATGAGACTGGGCTACTTTCCACAAACCTGGAAGCATTCACATATCGTAATGATCCCAAAACCTGGTAAAAACAAAAAGAAATTAAACAGCTACAGACCCATTAGTCTACTGACATCACTTTCTAAGCTCTTCGAAAAAGTAATTCACAATCGATTACTTAAGCATATTGAAAATCACAATACAATAGGTAAACATCAATTTGGCAGGGTATGGATAGAAGGCGGCTAGCGTGGTCCCGTGGTTGAGGGCGAGCTGCGATGCTGACGGACCCGGGTTCAATTCCCGGTGCTCTCTGATGCCTGGCGGGTGGCCTACTCAGTCACTAAAAATAATTGATTACCTGCGTTCATTCGAACAAGGTAACAATGGCGGTCGTCTAAGGTGCGGTGCTGCACATTGCCCCGCATCAGAGACGGTGCCGACGACCGGGCAGAGAGAGCGAACGTATGAGCCTTAACCTCTCAGTTTGCAGGCCTAAGCTCTTATTCACATATATACGTTGATTACTAGAAGGCTGCAAAAGAAATCTTTATACAATGCCTGTAATCTCAAAGCAATCATATTCATCCAACTAGACATTTGCTGTTAAAATCAACACTCTGTCCTGAAATAACCAAAATCCGAGTTGAGTTCCTGCATGAGCAGAATCCTGGAACCAACTCTTCAACATATATATCGTCTGACTACTAAGCTGGGTACCTAGCTACCGTTCGCAGACGACACTCTATGTTCACTCAAGCCGATAATCAATGAAGCAATCTCCAAATTACAGACCGCAACTGACAAACTTTTAACTTGATCTATAAAACCTGGAACATCAGAATAAATCCTGACAAATGCCAAACCAAAATTTTACACTAAGAAGACTTCAACAATCCTCCTTGCATCACTTGAATGACAATCGAAATACCTTGGAAAATTCCATCTCAAAACAGTGCATGTCAAATACTTGGGATTATATCTTGACACTCGATTAAAGCTGGGGTATTCACACATAAACCAGAAGTTACCCAAAGACTAGTTATAGCACCTGACAACAATTAACAATGGAATTACCACTTATCAACACGAACAATTCCTCGCTAAAAATTGAATGCCAAACTGCTACCTATGCATTATAACCACTAATTTCGACTCAATAATCTATAAAGAATACCACACGGTCTGGTGTATAAAACCTAACAAATTAGTCCAACATATCAGGCATATATAAGACAACGCACTTACCAAAACAAAGTAAATCCTAAAATCATAGTCAATGCACCGTGGCACGTTAGAAATACCCAACTACACGAAGAATTCGGCAATTTACCCATCGATTAATACATCAAGAACTGTGCGGAAAAATTCATCTCAAACACGAGTGCATGTAGTGATGCGTAATTTTATCAACTCTTTAAAACTAATATTCACACCAGGCTTAAACGCAAAGTACCACAGGACGACGTAGTTATAGCAAACCATAGACAAAATTAGCCAAATGAGAATTCACCTCGCTTATTATTTTGTCACACTATGTCAATATATTTATTTTCTAAGTTATAATATGTCACAAAATCTTTTACCTATGCTATGTATAACAAATAATTGTTGATCTAGCAATAAATGCATATTAAAAAAAAGAATAACCACAACGAAAGGGAGGTAATATAAATTCTAAGAAATTGAGAGTTTCAAATATCTAGGACAAATATATAAAAGACAACCGGACTTAACCAAAAAAATAAGAGTAAAAATCACGACAAAAAATGGCTACATAGAAGGGTTAAATACAGTACTAAAAACAAAGAAATATCAAGAAAACTGAAATTACGCATACACAAAACGGTAATTAGATCCATAATAATTTTTAGAAGTGAGGTGTGGAGACTAAAAAAAAATACAGAAAATTGAAATATACAAAAGAAAGGTGTTAAAAAAAATCTTCGGAGGAAAAGTGGATGGAGGCATATGAAAAGAAAGACTAATAAGGAAATATATGACCTGTTTAATGAACCAAGCAAAATAGGAATAGACAAAACGCAACGCCTGAGATGGATAGGATGCATAATAAGGCTGAAAGACCATAGAACTCCGGAGACGGTGGAGGAAGGAGACGATTAGGCAGACGTTTTTGCTCAGCGGTGAGAATATAGAAAACCTATCGTGCCTAGACCTTTATCATCTTCAGATTCTTGTAGATGATTGTATGCAGAATTCCGCGAGAACACCATTGTATCTTTGAGCTCCAATATTCAGCAAAACACAGTTCTGTGACTTAATGCTGTATTATTATACACGGCTACCAACTTCACGTGAATTTACAAAGTAAACACTTATTTCCTCCAAAGGAACCACCCTATTTATCACTGCTTTTATGATTTTTTGTTTTGTCCACATCTTCCAGTACTGTATAAATGATCAACTACCTTTTCTTCTGTGTATTCTGTGGATTCTAATGTCATCTACTGGTTTCAAGTATTACCATAGCCTATCTTTACACACGATTAGAATTCTCTTTTCAATTGTGACAAAAGCAAATTTTTGAGCACCAATAATTTATAAACGCTCTGGATATATATAGGGTCACCTCGAGAGAGTGCTAGATCAAAAGAGATAAAGGGTAAAACTATTACCACAATGTAGTGCATATTGTGCATAATGTGTCCAGTTGTATATAAAAAATTTTATTTTATAAAATAATTTATATTTTTGAGCTTGCAGTTGAGATTTTCACGGTATTTTTGGCCATATGAAAAGTAGGGCAAGAACATCTAACATCAATTCTTTAAGTTTGAGGTTCTTCTAACTGGTTTCTAAGGTCAAATCAATTTTTGCTTATAAGAATTTCACTGCCATACCAAATCTTAAGCCTGGAAGAGGGACTTAAAAGCCGTAGAATAGTACGTGGATTTTGCCACTCCTCCCTCGAAAAGGAGGTTAAAATTAAAGCGAGTAAATTTTTGATGTTTTAGTAATGTTTGGTAACTTGGTTAATATAGTTTTATTTTTCAAGAAGAGTTAGACCAAACTGGTATACAGAGTGTTTACAAAATGGTCATTTCTAAAAATTCAACTAATTACTTGCGGATTATGTTTTTAAAACACTTGGTCTTTATTCTTATTGTTATTTATTTTATTACAATTTTTTCAAAAAAAAAAAAAATTAAAATCAATCTTTCATTTCCCTCATTTTTGGGTTTATTTGTAGGTCTCTCTAATGGTAATAGATATTAGAAACAACATTTAGATTTGGCTAGTTTTTCAATCTTTAACTCATATTTTTTGTTTCACAATTTATTACAGCTATTTTACATCTTTTTTTGACAATTTTTTATATGACCTTCATGTGCTACTACTTGCACTTAGTTATGCGCTAGAGCAGCGCAAATCATAACTCGGAACAAAAAATGTTTTAACCTGAAAACGTCTTAAACTCACCGGTTTCATGCTTCTAGACTTGATTGCGCAACAACGTCAATTTTGGCGGAAACGTTGTTTTGAGCGCTTTATCTAATTGAATCTTGAAAGCTTTTAGTGTTGTTACCTTATAATTGGCTAAGCTCTTCCCTTCGCTAATTTGCAAACGGATTAAAATTTTGTAATTATGCAATTACCCGACCCTTTTAAATAAATGAGTGCTAATTAGCGTAGCGGGTGTTAGTTGGGTGGAGAAATTTGCATGGAAGTGGGCGAAATGTGCTGTTTATATAATTGCGCAAGGCTTTCGACTACTCAAGCTAGAACAGGTCGAAATATATTACTAAAGAATAACGGGTTTGATTTATTTTGTTTTCGTGACTTATAGAGCGCTTATTTGAAGCCTATTATTCAATTTAGCAATTTTTTCCTTTTAGTCCGGAAGAGAGCTTTAATTAATTTGGATTTTTTGTGACTACCTATTTTTTTAATTATTTTATTTATTTCTTGTAATCTATTTACAACAATACCCACAATATGTTAATGTAACATAAATGGCATAAAACAGTGACATAAACAGTGAAATTCAGCTATTGCAATATAAAAATTACTTTAAATTTGTTTATCACTACAGATCTTTATAATTTGTAACTTAATTTGTTAAATGTATGAGGTAGGTTTAACTGTTTATATCTATTTTACTATTGTTTAATGGGTACATTAAAATTATGTTCTAATTTTCTTATATGGTAAGGCTTTAGGCCCCGCGTTGGGGCATAACCTGCAAACTGAGAGGTTAAGGCTTCTCATATGTTCGCCCTGTCTGCTCGGTCGTTGCGCAGGTACTCAATTATTTTTAATGACTTGACAAGGAATGTCATGGAGTTGTTCTGCTCCGATCGTTATCAAATTTGGTATACAGTATGATATGACTGAGGGATGAATACATGTTATTGCTTTTTGTTGTGTGACCCAAGACGGACGAGATACGAAAGATCAAAATGACGAAACATCAGGCATACATTGTGTTGTGTGTATATTGTCCATATCACTATTTTTTCTCTCGTGTCAACAACAAGTGTTCTTCTATTCTCATCAAGATGGCGAACCCCATAAATGTTCTGCATCTCCTCCATCAAAAATATCGACCTCAGGATCACCCTGAATCTCCAATCACCTTTGAAGAAGAAGATCTTGTGGCGAAACTCTTCGAAGTCCTTGAAAACTGTAGGAATTCATCTCTGTCTATTGAAACTGATATCGATCTTGACTTTGATAACTGGTGAGTAATAATCATCATTATCATTTGCACATAATTAATTATGCATATCTTTCAAGGTATGAGGAAGACGAAGACGAAACAAGTGGAGAACTACAACAGAAGGATTACCATCCCAGCCCACAGAAAGAACAAGGACCATCCCACACTGCACTGGAGGGTGCCCTCAAATCCAACAGCATCCCAACAGACAATCAGGAAACGATACTCCATCGAAAAGAGCCAAGTTCTGAGGTAATTATCATTAATTGTTAAATATGATTTATAACCCAATCTCTTTTCCATAGATACAAAGCACAGAAGGAAAGTGGAGGATCTCGAAATGAGAAACTTCATAAGATTAAAGACGAATGTTATGGCATTTTTAGGGATGCAAAAGAGCATCATCTAATTGTCCACGATGATGATGTTCAACGATGGGCCATTCTTGTCAACCAGTCTTTCCCCCAACTACTTCCTCCATCGCAATTCTCTGCGTCTCGATTTTTCATTTACAACTGGAAAAAGAGAATCGCATTGTATCTCGCACAGTGACGAAGTTTGTTTCCCTCCGGCTTGCTGACGAGGAGAAGAAGATCGAGGACAATGCTCTACAGTTTGTCTTGGAAGCCCAGTCACTCATTCCTAATGACTTTCGGCCACACCGAGTAATCAACATTGATCAAATGGGCATTAATCTAGAAGTCATCTCGGGTCGCACTTTGGAAGTTCAAGGAGAGAAGGCAGTCATCAAGTGTGTCCAAACTCCAAATGCCATCCAGCATTCATCGACTGTTATGCCTGCAATTACTGCAGCGGGTGAACTTATGTCTCCTTTGTATATATGTATGAAAGAGGCAAATCAAGAGGCAACGCAGGGTAGATTTGGTCCTCAAGTCGAACAAACTATGTTCCGTCACCCAAACATTCATGTTGTGGCCAACACCTCTGCCATCATGAATAAGGCAAGAACCAAGGAGTACTTCCGCGATGTCCTCTTTCCAAATGCACCGAACAACTTTCTGCTCCTTTGTGATTCAACAAAACTGTTCAAGGATGACGAAATGATCGAGTCTGTCAAGCCTGCCAACACCACTTTTGTCAAGAAAGTCATTCCTCCAAAGGCAACCGGGTTGATTCAACCTCTGGATCTTTTTTTCAATCGCCAATTCAAGCATTTTGTGAGGAAGTTCCAAGATCGCATTCGAGTTGAACGTGTTGGTCTTCGTCTCTCCAAAAGGGACAACATATTGAAGCTCTACTCGTTGACAATGCATCAATTTCAAGCAGAATGTTTTGTAGACATGATCAAATATTCCTTCTTTAAGGCAGGATGCATACGAGAGAGACCTCCCCTTCGAAAATTGTCAGAAGGACATCGAGGGCGAGCGATGCAATGCATTATTCTTCATCAGATGTGCTCGTTGTCAAATTTATCTTTGTGTTCAACACTTTTTTGCAGTTAACACTAATTATATCTCTCATATGCATTATTGTTAAGCGGTAAACTTTCACACTTCATATCTCTAAAATTTTGAGTCACACAGCAATAACATGTATTCATCCCCCAGTCATATCATACTGTATACCAAATTTGATAACGATCGAGCAGAACAACTCCATGACATTCCTTGTGAGTAGGCCCCACCCGCCAGGCATCAGAAAGCTCCGGGAATTGAACCCGGGTTCGTCCGCACCGCAAGCCGCGTCTCAACCACTGGACCACTCTGGCGGTAATTTTATTATATATTTATCACTAAACTTCATTATCACTTCTCTTACGTAGCCAACTTTTTAATCACTTAAAAAGTTCTATATTAATCAGCAAGAAGCTTCACAGCTAGCACGTAGCACTATAGATTGGAATCTATTAATTATATGGATATTGGGTTTGGGTACAGTACCTCACAGCAGGATATCATAGGTTCAGGTGAGTTAGAAGACTATAATACAGACAAGAAGCTTATTAGATAAAGACAGTTTAAAAGAGGATGAGCAAAACCCTATGGACCCTGCACCCCCCGCGAAAAAAAGTTCTAACTGGAATATAAGACGAGGCTAAAGGTTAGGACCAATTGTTTAAATCACATTGAGGTACCCTCTGAAACTCACCGAATTTGGTGTCGCGAGGTTCTGAGCTCTTGTTTAAATCCTCATTTGTCATCACTAAATAGCTAAGGCCAGATTCAGTTTTAGGCTGTGATCGCAATAAATTAAAGAAATTAGAGCAGGCTGCCCCCTATTATTAGACACAGAGATCGTTTTTCTAAGTTCTAAGGCCTATATCTTTATGTTCAAAGAGGTCGTACCGGGTTGGTTCCTTAGACGATATTGCTCAGGACACTTAGGGCTTTTGATTGACATGGGTTTCAAATTTTTGATTTGGGGCCCAATTTGCCCATCCTCCCTTTTGCCAACTAGCCAACAGTACTTGCTAAACATTCTTCCAAGTTGTTTTCCTTTCTTCTAAATGTAGGAATTCTAAGTCAGAGCTTTGCCGAGCTACATGCCGAGGTATTTTACGTCAATCACTTGAGGCAACACACTATTACCTCAAGTGATTGATATAACATTTGGTAAAATGGTAAAAAAGAATTTTGCTTAAAAATATTTGCGGCTAGTACTGAGTACCCAAATACAATTTGAGGATGAAACAGAAGGTGCAAAGTAAAAACGTTTTGAGTTTGCAAACTAATGATCTAGGGCAGCAGTTTTTCCAAAATTAGTCTTAATATTCTGATAAACAATATTTTTAGTAGTTCATCTAGCATAGGTCCTAAATTAATTGGCCTGTAGAAATTTAGAATTATTTGAAAGTTTTCCGAGATTGGAAATATGTATTACCTGCGGTACCTTTCACTAAACCGGAAAGTACAGTCAGT
Organism: Sinelater perroti; assembly: GCA_036346155.1. Lineage (NCBI taxonomy): Eukaryota > Metazoa > Arthropoda > Insecta > Coleoptera > Elateridae > Sinelater > Sinelater perroti. Next base: position 5,009,729 of record JARFIY010000324.1, read on the forward strand.
TACGTAAGAGCGTGTTCGGGTTAATGTAGAAAAAATATTATTTAAAAACATTTTTAAATACATCGGTACATTGTACTCCATCTGAACAAAGATGCTATTGGCGACGATACTTGCCTAGTATTTTAGAGGCATGCTTTCGACCAAATTAATGGCGCACCCATCCGACAAGGACCTCCAAATACGAGTTAACTGTTTCAAAATAAAAACTCTTCTTTCAAAAAGCTTGTGCTTGATGTATGCCTACACATTCTCTAACGGAATTGCATCAGGGGACTGCGACGGCCAATCAAGTGTAACGATGTCAGACTGCTCTTTCACTCGATGCAAAGCTTGCTGCGGTGTTTGGGGTCGTTGTGCTCCTGCAAGATCCAGTCCTCGTTTTTTGTGATAAACGACGTTCGACAGTCAGTAATACGTAAACAGATGCAACGTTCCAAAACCCAGTTTTGAGGAACAGCCCCCAAGATGCACTCTTACTGGGTGTTGAACAGTCCGCCGTATCAACCTGTTAGTTGAAGTTGACCAGGCTTGTGGGACGATAACATATCCCCAAAAAGAAGCTTCGTCCGTAAAAACTACGTTGCTCCAATCTCGGTCGATATTGCCCTTTGTCCAAGCGAGTTGCTTTGCCACATGATTTTCACCTAAAAAAGGTTTCTTAACTGAGCTACAGCATTTGATATCATCAGCACGGTGATGAGTTCGAATAGCTACGCATGACTTATCTATCTTTCTGTTTCAATTTTGCTGCTTCTTGATGCAATGTTAAGCCCAGATTCCACAAAAACAAGTTCACGATCTGTTTTTTGACTTTAGGGGACACTTTGCCTATCGAGCCACGTTGCGGCAAGTCATCGATCATCCTTCTACCGCTTCACCCCCTTGCTGAATGTTTTCGACTTGTTTATGTATTTAGCAGCCGTTGCATAAGACATTTTTGGGCCGTTCGGGTAAGTACAGAAGAACACAGGTTCGTAGCGCAACGCATACGCGGCACTCATTGCGCTTTACGCGTTTCTCTTGCAAGAATTTCCAATTTCACCAACTGCTAATTATGCCGAAGGTGATCTTACTTAACTGACCACAATTAACTTTTCGGTAATTAAATTACAGTCTGGAGTTTTCTTAACGTTTAGTTTGTTTCTCACTAAATTTTTAATTTCTCCTACTGCTAAGAAATTCACTGGCAAATAAGTTGATGTGGTGATGTCTTTTTGTTGGTTATTTGAGAAAAGTAGCTTGGAAGACGTTCACTAGGTGTTGAGTGAAGCTTCTCTTAATGGAGGGATTCATTTTTTTTTTATTTGATTTTAATAGCGGATAGTTTGTATCTATTGTTGAGCTCAGAAACGTGAAGTATTTTTGAAAACTCTCTGTTTAGATATTTAATGAGTGGTCTCAACTTTAATGATCCTTTAATGTATTTTATCAGATCCCTCTTAGTTATTCTTTCTTCATGATCTTTTTTTTCGTAGTCCGCTGCTAATGTTTTTAAAAGTAGCTTCCATGAGTGATCCTTAGATGATTTTGTTGAGCTTGTAGACTGCTATTCAAGTTTTTCGTCAATTTAGAGCGAAACTTTGAAGTCTAGTTGGTTATGAATTGTATATCTGTAGTATCAATACGATTATTGAACAATTTTGTGGTTTTACCTGATTCATGATTGTGCTACATACAGTTGTACTCATTGAACTGTAACCCGAAGGTAAATAATTTTGAGGTATACATACGTCGGCTATGCTTGTAGTTAAAAAAAGTCCAACAGAAGGCCAATAGGTAGGTTCATACGTTGATAAGTGACCTAAATAAAGTTCTTGTGCATCCTTTTCTTGCCAAGTGAAGAGATCCAGGGGCCTTAGAAAGCATGCTCGGCATTGTAATTTCCCGTTCCTAAGAACCCATGATCTAGGAATCCAAAGTATCCACCAAAATGAGTATGTAGCTGACAAAAATATCACAATGGTTGTTACCTTTTCAATAAATCGTAATGGTTTGACGACTCTAGACTCATATACTGTATGTTGAGTTTTGGATTTATCACTTTAACGTTTCGTAAATTTGTACAGTTTAAGGATTTTCACTAGCCATAATTTTTTGCAGAATTTGAGAAAATTACTAGTTGCTTTAGCAGTTTTTATATGTGTAAATGTGGTGATCTTGCAGTTTACATATAGTTTCAGTAAAAAATGGTGAATATTTTTGAAACCTTAAAGGTTTATTGCGGAAAGCTCCGAATTATATAAAATTGCAACTAGATTGATTCCTAAAGAATGTAACAAATATAAATTATTCATGTTAGATGTCATTACTAACCAAATAATTTACATTAGAAGAAAAGCTTTTTAACTTAAAATCAGCACAACGCATCAGGCAATTGTTTGAGCACTGGTGTAACGTAATTTGTTACTAGCAATTGCAACTAAATCTATTGTATTACCCGATGTTATAGAAATTCTCGCATATAATAGTCATACCAAAAACTAGCCAAGATCAATAAGCCCTTTGCTTCTCATGAGTAAGGTATTTAAGAAGCTTTGGCTTCAGAGAAAAAATTCAATGACGTCTCTTAAGCATTCCATGCAGTGGAGCATACGGGGCTGCTCTAAAAGTTAAGGATGCTGTTATTCAGCAATTACTACATATTCCTCAAGTTCAACCTATTAATTTGATGTCTTTCCAAAGCATCCAGGCCCAATTATCGCAGCCAACACCTAAATATAATAGCAAAATGGATGTTGCTATGGCGCATTAAAATAAATGAAAACAAGTCATTACAGGTTACATTTACCAAATGGGGCGCAAATCCAACTTATCAGTCAAAAACAAGTTATTAATCTACAAAGTTGCCTATAAACCAATATGGACCAACGGCATAGAACTACGGGGGACAGCAGCAAATTCTAATATCAAAATCATGGAAAGATTTCAAGCAAAAGTTCTGAGGAATATAACTAACGCACCCTGCTTTATACTAAATAGTGAAATTCGTGACGTTCTAAAAGTTCCCACAGTTAAAGAAGAACCGGGCAGGTGTAGTGAGAAATATCTAAAAAAACTAGAAGTGCACCCGAATACTCTCGCGATAAATCTCTTAGACAATAGTGAAGCTCTACATAGGCTTAAAAGACATAAAACAATAGACCTGCCAACGAGGTTCATGTAAACAGTATCAACAGTATCCCCAAACTAGCTGTGTCTACGGACACCTAAAATAAAATGTAGAAATTACCGAGTTAGTCACTGGGTGGCGGCTCTCTTTATTATTCAATATCTGTACACACAACTCAAAATATTTACTTATAGTATTAATTGTATACTGATTATAAATAGTAATAAACAATAAAAAAAAACAATTTGATATTATTCTGCCAACCACAACGATTTATCCCAATATCATAGCATGCAATCCACTGTTCCCTAAGATAGTGTTTTAGGCCCGTTTATTTATCGCACTTATATCCCTAATACCTAGAACACTATTATTGATACTATTGTTGACAACACTGAAATTTTAAATAATCACAAAGAGTCTGGCTCGTCACCATGTCATCACATCAACTAGTAACTTGGAAATGAAATTTTTTCAAATTAATTTATTTATTAGCAATCAGAATTAACATTCTATGGGCTGGCTAATATGATAACACCATCATACAGCCATTGCAGGACGTAGGCTTCTCTTAAATTTGCACTTTTGTAATTCAAGGGGGATTTGGCAATTAAACGCCACGCTTGCTGAGCGGATGGCGAGTGGATAGGGTGTATGGAAGATAAGAATATGTAGGTGATAGATGGGATGAAGGTTGGGACACGACTTTTTCCCGGCGTTAGGAGATGGAGAAGAGTCAAGGCTCGCGTGGGCAGGGTCGCCTCCCTGAAGTAGATCTATCTTCTATCGGGATCATAGAGGAGTATCTACCCGCTACCCAATATAATAACATAGGACCATAATATTAAACAGTCCCTGATGGCGGGATGAGAACTTTTCTAGCTAGGAATTCACCTACTTCCCATTTGAGGTCAATTGGCCAACATTTTTTTAGTCTTCTGTGGCTTAGTGGACGTGATTGTATGAGTGGATTAACAAGTGTGTCTAGTCGGGTATGATTTGTAAGACGGTTGAAATGAAATACATAAGGAGATCATCGTGTAACGTTTTGTTAGTTTCGTATCACGGTGCCTCAGGCATCGCTCAAAAATCTTGGATTTGGAGCTTTGGATAATTGCTGTGTTTGACTTGCTGGCACATCCCCATAATTTAATGCCATAAGTCCAAATAGGTCTGATTATTGTCTTATAAATCAAGATATTAGTTTCTAGGGCAAACAAGATTTCTTTTCAATCAGACAATTTAGGTCCTTGAATCGTAAATCAATTTTTTTCTTCTTTAAGATGTGATTCTTCTAGATAAGTTTTTCGTCGAGGTGTAGTCTTAAATAGCGCGCTGATAAAGATGTAGGCATAGGTATATTATTGATGGTAATTGGTGGATGGTGGCTCTTTCTCAGTGCAAATGTTACCTGAGTTGGCGTGCTTTCATTAATTTTAATGTTCAATTTATTAGTTCAATCTTGCATAAGATTTAAGTGGGTTTGCGCATATAAAGATGCTATTATTGGATCTACATGGCTTGCAAGTGTGATTGTATTATCCGCAAAAGTACCGATTGTAGTACTGCGTACAGTAGGTATATCGGATGTATATAGTAGATAAAGCAAAGAACCCAACACACTGTCCTGCGGTACCCCAGCTTGGACTGGAAAAGTGTCCGAATAACCGCCATTTAATTTAGTTCGGAATTAACGAACAGCCAAGTAAGATTTAAGGAGTGGAAAATAGGATGGAAGGATTTGCTTAATTTTGTTTAGGAGACCAGCGTGCCACACCTTATCAAACTTTTGTTTATTGTTTGTACGACGCGATGGGACTGTTGAATGGGTTTGTCGAAATCCAAACTGATGGTGAGGAATGACATCTAGGAGGAGACTGATTTGGTAAAGTAGAAGTATTTTTTAGGAACTTGGAAGTAATAGATAAAAAACTTATAGGTCCGTGCGAGGAGACTCGGTGTGGATTTTTAACAGGCTTGGTTATTAGAATTACTTCAGTAACCTTTAGCTGGAGAGGCCGATAGTGGAGTTCTTTTAACATTTTCGGTATAATTTGGTAAAGTCCAAGTGATTTTCTAATATTCAGATGAGCGATTTTTTTAAATTTATTTGGGAATAATTAGTTTTATGAGATCAAGAGTTTCCACAAGACTTTGTCCTCTGTAATCATTTCTTGTATTGGTACAGCATCTTGAAGGTTAAACACTTCAACCAAGGATTATGTAAACAGATCGGCCTTGCTCTTATTACTTCTAGCCCAATCTTCAGGTATGGGGCCATCTTTGCGGATTGGAGGGTTAGTTTGAATTGGTTTTCTGGAAGTTTTTATTGGTTTCCATATTGAATTGTCACAACGGTTAAGATTAGCAACATAATCTTGGAATAATTTGTCTTGCGTTTTTATTTTATTTTTAATTTGTTGCTTAATTGGTTGTATGTAACTTTGTTTACTGGTGAGTGATGCCATTTAGTTTTGACTTTTCTTTTGTCAGTGATAGGTTTTTGATTTCTAATGAAATGTTGGAAAATTTTTTATCGGTTGGTATTGCATAATAAATGTCGTTTCTACAAGAAGATAAAGTCACAGCTTACACGGCAAGGATTTCAGTGCTAATTGTTCGACAAATGTTTCCTCGATACTTGGAGTTTGGCGATATTGGTCTGTCTGCGATTTCTCAAATCAAAAGTCTACGTTCAAAATCCTTGTACGAGGCGCATTCATAAAGTAAGGGCCGTTTGCATGTATATAAATAGTGACGCTTCGAAGCACAGTTTTACCACTGCAGCGCCATCTACTGACTCATTGCGAAGCTACAGCGTCATTTGTTTTGATTCTGAAATTGTATTGTTGTCAGTGAATGCAAAGAACAATGGCCGCGAAAATCGTTGATCCCGCCAAGTGTGAAGGGCGTTCTGTGATTCGTTTCTTATGTGCAAAAGGATCGTCGGCTGCTGAAATTCATCGGGAGTTATGCCTGGTTTACGGACCTACAGTTATGAGTGAAGGAAAGGTTAGACAATGGTGCCGTTATTTTACAAATGGCCGAACAAATGTCCATGACGAAGAGCGGAGTGGCAGGCCCAGTATCCAGACTGATGAAATCGTTTCACAAGTGGACCAAGCACTGCGATCTGATCGTCGATTGACGATTAGTGGCCTGGCTGACAAATTTCCTCAACTTGGACGCACTACTGTTTACAATATTGTCACAGAAAACCTCGCATACAGCAAATTGTGTGCAAGGTGGGTACCAAAATGCTCACCGACCACCACAAAGAGCAAAGAATGTCTAGTGGACGAAAGTTTTGGCCCGTTATCAACAAAATGGAGATGATTTGTTTTCTCACATTGTTACTGGGGACGAGACGTGGGTATCCTACGCCAACCCAGAAACAAAACTGCAATCGATGCAGTGGCGACACTCATCCTCACCAAAACCGAAAAGTTTAAACAAACTCAGTACACAAGTCGAAAATTGATGGCTACAGTTTTTGGGACAAAGACGGTGTTCTTTGGTTGATTTCATGGAACGTGGGACAACAATTACAGCTGACGTGTACTGCGAAACGCTCAAACACTTGAGACGTGCGATCAAAACAAACGCCGCGGGAAACTGTCATCTGGCATAATCCTCCTCCACGATAACGCGCGTCCTCACACTGCTGCCAAAACCATTGAGAAAATTCAAGATTTTCGTTGGGAACTTTGACCACCCACCGTACAGTCCCAACCTTGCACCTAGCGACTACTTCCTCTTCTTGCATTTTAAACGGTGGCTGGGTGGACAACGTTTTGAAACCGAAGACGGACTCAAAAACGCCGTTGTCAACTGGTTCAACTCTCAGGCGGCAAGCTTCTATGCAGAGGGGTTAAAGAAGCTGGTGCAGCGGTACGAAAAATGCTTAGAAGTGAACGGCGATTATGTAGAGAAGTAAAGTAAGATTGTACCTAACTAAATATGACAATAAAATTTGTTTCTTATGAGTACATTTTTTTCTGTGACCAAACGGCCCTTACTTTATGAATGCGCCTCGTACATTAGATGAGCTGCAAGGTTGCCATTCGCAAAGAAATTACGACTGTGCCAGAAAAAAGGTTAAAACTTTGGAAAGTAGGTCTGAATGTTAAGAGGGATGTTATCTTTTTAATATAATCTTCCGCAACTGATTAATCAATTTTTATATATCAAAACTATATTTATTACAGATTGTTTTGGTATTAAACAACAAAAAGTTACCTTACATCAGGCGCCATTCTGCTCTTTATTGTACTACCTATTATTAAAACAATTGGTATTTATCCTTGTACTGTGCCTTAAATTAACAAAATTTGAATAACTAAACAACCTGAGATAATTAAATTTCTTCTTCTTCATCATCTTTCTTTTAAGTAGACTATTTAGCCTGTTTCTAACTACACGGTCGTGTACTATGAGCCATGTTGGACGTACCCCGGGCAGGTGGCTAGCCTAACCCGTTGATAATTAAATTTGATAAATAGAATTAAATATTGTCTGCAAGCAATAATACAAGGTGATTCAAATATGACCGAGACTAATTTTTTTACAAAATAAAGAAATTGTCAGCCACTTACTTGCACATGTTAGTTTTTAACCTACTCCTCTCCGGAGTCAACACATTTTTCCAACGTTCTAGAAGCATCCTGGTGCCCTTTTAAAAAAAGGCTTTTGGTTGGGGACGTACCGCTTCCGTACTTCCGAACAGTTTGGATGATGGCGTCGTTGTTCGAAAACCGCAAGCCTTTTAAGTCTGATTTAAGCCTCCCGAACAGATGGAAATCACTTGGGCCCAAATCAGGACTGTACGGCGGATGTCGCAAAAGGTTCCATTTCAATTTCCAGAGGGTTTCTATTGTTGTTTTGCCGTATGGGAGCGTGCATTGTCTTGAAGGGAAGCTACCCGCTTTCCACCTGTCTTCCGCTTGGATCGGTCCTTTTCCTTCACACTTGTTGCCAGGAGGTATTAGTAATAAGCTGCATTGACTGTTTTAGCATCCGTCAGAAACTCTATATGGATAACCCCTTGCCAGTCCCAGAAGAACGTTGAGAACATTTTTTCTATCGTTAATAACTCCTTCGCCCTCTCTTGGGATTAGGAGAACTCGCGTGATGACTGCTGGAACTCGAAAATGAAGTAATGTAGCCATGCTTCGTCGGTGCAGACTTCAAAAATGCATCACTTTGACTTTAAACTGTCGTAAGAGACGACTGGTAGCTTGCATGCGCACCATTTTGTTCATGTCAAAATGCGTGCTACCCACCGTGCATTCACCTTCCGATAGTGCAGGTGACTTTTCACAATGTCTTCTTCACTACCAACACTGATGGACAGCATTACTCCAAGTTTCGTGATAATAACACCGCCTATTTTCACGAATAAGCCCGTCTGCACGATCATTGTTTGGCTCGGTGACAGATGTTGACGGCCGACGATCATGTGGATCATTCTCCACGCGTTCTTTGCCCTTTCGGAGGCACTTTCACCTCTCAAACACACGAGTCCGTGAGAAATACTCTTCCCTATACTGTTGTTGGAGTCTGTGGTGAATTTCAGGGGACGGGACATTTTCTCCAACGAGAAATTTGACCACAATGTGTTGTTCTATGCTCCGCGGTACGCAATTGCTGCGCAGCGAGGCTTGTTTACACATAAATCAGTTCAGGTCATTTTTAAACCACCTTTGAACACATAACTACGAAATTAATATGAGCAGTAAACTAAAATAAATTAAGCCAAACGAGTACCATTTTAAAAAAGTAGTAAAAAATCAAATTTAGGAATAAGAATACCAAAACTATAAGAAAAATAAATAACAATGGTTATGGATAAATAAATATAGATAAATGCAAATGAAGAAGATTGAATTAAAACGACTATTAACTTAGAAACAACAAGATTATCTTTTGAAGTGTAGGAGAACAGTAGAAATTATAAGCCTTTTAGGAAGATTTGGTGAATATAAATATGAAAATTTAGGAATACTTTATCTATTTACTGGCTCTAATCCAATAAATATTTTACTGTATCCAAAAACAAAAATAATTAAAAGAAATTCATTTTCTTTTTTCTTCTTCTTCATTCCCTTGTCCCATGTTATGTGGGGTCGGGTTTCCTCAAACATCTGTGCTAGGACGCTCTATCCTGGGTTGTCACCTTTGGAACTTAGGCTTCCTCTAGGTCTTTAAGTGGGCGACCTCTTTTCTTATTCTTTATTTAGGGCAACTCGAACTACGTGGCCATTTTCGCGTCTCATCACATGTCCATACCAGCAAAGATGGCATTCAGTCAATTTTTCGACTACGGGGGCTACTATTAAAGTGCCTCTAATATAGACGTTACGGATTTTATCCATTCTCATCACGCCTCCCGCCCATCTTAGCATCCCCATTTCGTTAGTATCTAACTGCTGTTTATGAGATTCCTTAATTGCCCAGCACTCGCTACCATATGAGAGTGCAGGTCTAACTCTCATTTTATATACCTTTCCCTTTAGTTTTAGAGGTATCCGTGGATCACACAAGACACTAGTGAGCGTTCTCCATTTCAACCAGGCGACATTTATTCTATGGGTCACATCTTCATCTGCGTTAGCATCTAGAGTCAAGAAGCCTAGGTATTTGAACTTACGGATTTTTGCCACAGGTATTTGGTCTATAGATAATACATTGATTATAGGATACGCGATCTCTATAGTAGCACTTTAGATAATCGGATTTATTTCTACTTACCCGTAAGTCAAATTTTTCAAGCGCACTCATCCAGGTATTCAGTGTACTTTGCAGATCTTCGGAACTTCTGGTAGATAGTACTATGTCATCAACATATAATATGTACCATAGAAGTAGACCCTAAAAGTCTCTAGTAAGATAGTCTATCGACAGATTAAGGAAAATAGTCTCAGGGTCGAACCCTGGTAAACTTCCACCTTTACTTAAAATGTATCACTCATACCTGCCAGGCTTTTGAATCTTGTATGTGTCTCTGTACATATCTTGTATTATCCTGACATAATGTTCTGGAATAAATTTAGCACGCAATGCTCGCCACATTCATTTTGATCCCTAAAAATACTTCAAAGGGAATTAAACTCCAACATCAGTCTAAAGCTTTGCAAGATAATTAATTCTAAACTAAGAAAATGCGATAAGTTTGCAAATTTATTTTTAAACATCTTTCGAGTTCTATTATGCATAAATCATCCTTAAGGTGTTATCAAACCTTTTTTTAATTATTTATAAACCTGTCGATTCACTTTGACGTGTTTTCATATTTTTATGTGTGATGTACATAGGTTATAGCATAATTTTTGAAAATACTTTTCACCTCACTTTTACATCCTTCAGAATTAGGCAACCGAACCCATTATTTCACGCATGCTCGAGAATCTGGTTACATTCGTTATCCCATGCTATAAGATTATGGTAGTTGAAAAATTGTCTTCATTTTACTGTTTGTCACAGATTTCGTTATCTATTCCGATGCTGTTAATATAGTAAGATATTTATTTTTCAGTTACTCAGCATCCTACTCCAATAAAAAACACAAAAATACAAACAATTCTCGCTTACATTTTGCCATGATGGTAATCCAAAGTAAATATTTTAACTTCGTTCTTGTATATAGTCTGATTGGTAACGTACCAAAATCTTGGTTTTAGTTTAGATTTGTATTAGCTTGGCACATCCTCATAACTATATATGTTAAGTTCAAATTGGTTCAAAATGTCAACATCCTTCTATCTGGCAACAAACGGACGAGGACGGGCGTTTTGACTTCAGAGCGCCTATCAGATTAAAATGTCCCCCCTAAAAGCTTCAAATGTTAACCAACATTTAAACGGCGTGCAAAATTGTAACAAAATTATTCAGTATTCTGTTTTTGACCAAGATGACATTGCGAGTACTTTTCATGATAGTTTAGGACCAAGTAAAACCAAGAGGTCGTTATACTGGCTGCAGTACTAGTATTAACTTGTGGTGTGGCGGCCTTTTCGCCCTTGAACCGCTTTTATATCGCGGCGGCGCATGCTGGCGGCTTTGACACCTGCCACTACGTTTTGCCGTCGGCGGCACCTTTTGATATGAAAGGTGCTGGCGAATGAAAATTGCCCGCAAAAAGACCTGCCGCCAAGCCAGGCGCGAAGCCCGGCAACATTCACGCACCGCAGCTCGGCCAATTCGGTCGTGTCTTAACCCGCATACATTCACGCACCGCAGCTCGGCCAATTCGGTCGTGTCTCAACCCGCATACATTCACGCATCGCAGCTCGGCCAATTTGGTCGTGTCTTCACCCCGCAAGAAACACTCGCCATTCGCAGCGCGACCAGTTCGGTCGTGTCTTCACCCCCCAAGAAACATTCGCTACCCGCAGATACCAGATCCGCAGCGCAGAGGTGGCCACCTTGGAATCGCCGACGAAGCCGAAGCCGAAGCCGATTCAGATGAGCGATTTGGCAATATTCGTTGGTTGATATTGGTAGCCGCCCCCATCCGCTTACGCGACGGCCGTTTAAGGGACGATTTGGGCCTTCTCGGTTGACGTACCAAACGGGCCGTACTACGTTTTCACACCGCATCACGAGAGCGGCTATTTACACGCCTGCCTCTCCAACTTGTTTTAATAAACTTGAACACAATATGTGACTATCGCTTATATCACATTGAAAAAAATTTCTTAGTATTCTATGTACGTGGCCTGTTCCAAAAATATTAATCCAACATTAGTGTAATAAAACTCGGCAGGTGATAAGAGGATACTGTAATATAAATGCGTGAATAAGGACGACTTTACTAGCCGGGTCAGGTGGGAATTAGATGTCTCTGAGTGAGCACATGTAGCGTGCTACGAAGTACAACAAGTTAGTCTAGATTAAATATTATGGGCTTTTGGAGACGGCGCAATCTGTACAGCAGGAACAAAGGTAAGGCATAAATGATTCAAAGATGGTCAAGAATCTATCAAAAGTGATCATCGTTCTGGAAAACCAGCAACAAGATGAACAATGAAAAAATATTGAACGCATATGAGCTACAATTAACATAACATAAGACGTGTTTTTTGGTTGAGACGGAATTCGCTAGCACGCGTACGTTCCTGTAGGTCAAATAATTACCAAAGAGTACTATCTCGATGTCTTTCGTCGGTTGCAAGACGCAATATGACTAAAATGGTCGCAACTGATGATTGGCAGCTTCATTAGAACCCTCAATAAAATTCAGTTATTCTGAATTCTAACACAGGATGTCTTGAACAGTGAAAATGACTTTGAGAGAAGCATGTGAGATCCTTAGCTGCTTGTTTCGAAGGGGACTAAAGCTACGTACAATGTTTTTTATATATTTTACTATTTTTTTGTTATTGTAATTGTAAACGGCTTGACACTTTCAAAACAAACCACGTATTTTCACATTGACCTTTTTTACAATTCTATGCAGTTTCACTAGAATTGTATTTATTGGTATTCGTTAGACAATTAATTATTCTCCAGTTATTCAAAGACGTTACACAATTTAATGAAACACATTTTTCAGTGCATTTTTAGTTTTATTAAGCTTCAGGCGCGGTTGAAGAATCAAGAATACTTCTGCCGGTTTGTTTTTAACGATCGAAGCTTTCCAAGCTCGCGCCGGGCAGAAGCGCCCACAAGCAGCCACCATATGGCCCGTATCCCCGATGGATTCGATCATCCACAACAAAGGCTGTCGATTGTATGAAAATAACGCGCGACATGTGCCCGGCGCATTATCCAGGTAATTCCGGCCGGCCGCGCGGCGAGGGCGCATCATTAGGGCCAGAAGGAAAATGTAACACCAAGCAAACAGCTCCAGGTGTTTGCGGTCCTCGATGCCCGGGAGCATTGTTGGGCGCCATCTGCCCCGGCGCGTGCTCCAGTCCACACCCCAGCCCTGTATCGGGTTGCCCTGGCTGACGCTTTCGGTTATCTCCATCTTGCAGTTTGCATACAAACAGTCTGACGTAGTCTTCCCGATAAAAGGGGGTAGAATGTGTTTTTCAACGTAACGCGGGCGCCCCCAGCTGATAAGCGCCAGCAAGCGGTACCTGATAACAGCGCAATTGTCTGTACACAGTAATCAAACATGAGAGGGTCAATATTGGGCTGTATAATATTTAATGTTTGTTTTTTGGCTTTAGCGCTTAATGCGAGAGATAAGTGGTGAGCAAACAGCGGAATGGTTACATGAATCTGGAATGACTCTTCCGGTCGGATTCCATTCCTTTGTATTATACGTATTTTTTTGTATTTCCAATTTTTATACGTTGAATTGTAGAATTGGATAATAAGTATTTTATGGGGATTAAAATGTAAATGCAGTATCACTGCTAATAACAATTAGGCATGTAAGGTAGGGTTCCAGCGAAACTCTCCCCTTACATTATCTTAATGCTATTTGACATAAGATAAATTAATTACAGTTGAAACCGTGTAGGTAGCTCGGATGGTTTTATACTTTTAGTCTTTTTGGTTCCTCGTTATAATCGTCTGTTAGATGATGCGCAGTATCATTTGGGTGAGCACTAAATATGTCTTTATATCGCGTGGATACACTCAGGTCACTTAAAATAACTCTATTGGGGACGTACAACAGTGGATTTGCCATCGTTTGTAGCACTTTATTTTGGAATCTACCAAGGATTCCCAAGTTTTCTGTAGCTGCAGTTTCCCACAGTTGGTTAGAAGACCAATTTATAGATTAATAGCTTATTTTCCAGTGGTAGTTTGGATTATTTCCGATTAACCAATGTAATTTACAAAACTGTAGTCCAAGTTATTTTTTTTATTGAATATGTGAGTACGACAGTCTCTGTGTGGGTTTAAAGTTCACGATTGACAACTATCCCTTTTCATAGTGAGAGTAACATTGTGGGATTTGGATTAATTTACTCTAATTCGCCATGTCTTGAACTTTGTTGGGGTGAGCTTGGAGATACTTCCATGCAGCTTGTGGGTTTACATGGAAGGCTAAAATGGCCATATGATCTGCATAAGCAGCTGATGTCAAACGAGATGTAAGTAGGTCGGCGTTATATAATAGAGGAGAAGAGAATACCGAGATTTCGACTCTGCTTGGTGCTGCTATCACGTTAGAATACCATGAGCTACTCAAGAAAAACTCCCTTGATGCAGTGTAATGAGAGTTGACTGCTTGTTGTTGTTGTACCACTCGTTACAGAACAAAGTGTTTTGTGATTTTTAAAAGTTTTTGCAGGTAAGTTTTCAAACTCAGGTGACTTGAACATGGATGTTAAGCATAATTTACACTAAAAGAAATGTAGTTTGTTATACGGTGGTCGTTTTTCAGCTGACAATGTTTTGTTCATCAGTTTAAATGTTCATTTTTCAAGATGATATGGGTAAAAGCATAGTATTCTATATAACCCGACAAAATATGCCGAATAAAAATAAAGTTAAAATTACAATATTGGTAGCTAAACAATAATTATTAGTTATATAAATAGTAATTTAAAAGCTAAATCTATTGGAATGGAAACAGGACATAATATTTCTGTTATTTGAAAATTAGTCTATAGTTTAGAGGTGTTTTGTCTATTTAAATCTAACCCCTCCCTTTGTTGCAAGCATTTTAATTAGTCTGTGTTTTTTTTTCAGAAATGCCTAGAAAGAAGGAAGATAAGGAAAAGAAGCGAAAGTTTTGATGTTAGACGCAGATGGTTAAAGCTATAGAAGCTGTTCGTGAGAAGAAGATGGGGCACTTTAAGGCCTCCAAGGAATTCCAGGTTCCCAGAGCGCCTCTCTTCCGCCTTGCCAACAGTAAGGAGAAAAATGAAAATGTAGGAGCCTCAACTACTCTTGACCCTAAGCCAGTTTTTCCTAAAGAACTAGAAGACGAGTTACAAAAATATTTAGTTGAGATGGGGGCCACGTTCTATAGGCTCACAAAAGGAGATGACTGCAGTCTTGCGTATCTACTTGCGGTTCGCAGTAACATACCCCATCCATTTAAGGACGAAACTGCTGACAACGATTGGTTCTGCGCTTTTATGAAAAGGAGACCGAGACTTTCAGTCCGTAAACCCATGGGTACATCTTTTGCCAGAGCCAGGAAATTTAATAAAAAAAAGTAGACAAGTGTTTTGATCTAATCGATGTTGTTTTCAAAAAACACAACCATCTTCCTAACAGGATATTTAATGTAGACGAAACTGGTTTGTCTGTGGTTCAAAGTAAAGTTCCTCATGCAGCAGGCCTAAAAGGAAAGAGACAAATTGGGTCCCTTACTTCAGCTGAAAGAGATTCTCTCGTTACCATCATTCCCTGTATGAGTGCAAGAGGTGACTTTGTTCCGCCTCTTGTGATATTCCCGAGAAAGAACATGAATGAACAACTTCTCCTTAGAGCTGTTCCACTAGGGACCATCGTATCGTACCAACCGTCTGGTTGGATACAGACAAAAATTTTTACTAAGTGATTTCAACATTTCATTGCAGTTCATTCAGCTAAGTCACCTGTCCTGCTTCTCCTAACATGAATGTAATTAATTTAGCAAGAATAAGTCACGTTACAATTTTGTCTACCTCCCCACTGTTCGCATAAAATCCAATCCTTGGATAAAACCTTTATGGGTCCATTAAAGTTTCATTATAGTGAGGAAATGAGATTTTTTAAGACATAGCTCAACGTTCTTGAGTATTTTTGATATTATGGAACTGTTTGGCAGGACCTACCTTAAAGTACAACGCGGGGATAGCAGTAAACGGCTTCAAAGTGACTGGTATTTATCCTGTCAATAAAAATGTTTTTAGCAGTGAATATTTTATTGCTTCTGCACTCACTGTTCCTAGGCCTCAGACTATGACACCAACAAATCCCTGATACGTCTAAGTGAACAAGTTTTGTCCTAACCACAGAGATATCACCACCACCTCAAAAAAACAACAACAGAAGTTAAATAGAAGCAGGAAAGCTGGATCTGCTTCTACAATAACCTACTCTCCATATAAAAGTGTTAAAGGATGAACTGCAAGAAAGGGACAGAAAGTATACACCAGAAGCTTCAAAACAACAAAAGAAACCGAACATTCAAAGACCCCCTGCTAAGAAATTAAACTTAGACCAACCCTCTAGGCCTAAACCTACTAGAGATGACTGTAGTATTACCAGCGATGAATCATTTCATTCTGATGTATCTATCATCTATAATGGAATTCATGCCATCAACTAAAGAACCGGAAAACAAAGACACTGAATGTATCTTCTGTATCGGAAAATTCTTCGAAGATCAACGAGAGAAAACTTTGACTCAATGCTTCAGTTGTTCTCTGTGAGCTCGAAGCAGAAATGACTTGCACATAATCTTAAAAATATGACTTTTATAGTTAAAAATAACTATGTCTAATTCCCATTCATATTACCCGACTATTTCATATTTACCTACGTTTGTAACTTTTTTTTAATTAATTCTTTTTGTAACTACAAAATGAACAGTATTTTATTCTACAAGTGACAGTTCATTACAATTAGTGATAGTATGTTCTCATGATGATTTTGGGAATTTTTATTCAATAACCAGTAAAGTCATTTTTAGAAATGTAAATGTTATTCCATAATACCCTCCTCTCCTCTAAATATAATATGGGACCTACGGCACTGCCGTGTGGAACGCCTGAGAAGATGGGGTGAAAGGTCGTGGTTTCGCCTTTGTATTTTATCAAGAAATGTTGATTTGATATGTAAGACATCAAAAGTTCAAATACCTGGTAAGGTAAGTATGTTTTTAGTTTGTAGTATAAGCCTTGATCTCATACCAAAAACACCCCAGAATAGTATCGTTTTCTCTCCAAAGCTTTGTACCCTGTGCACCTGCTCGATGGTATCGTGCTGACTTTGGAAGCCAAATTGGTGTTTAGAGATCAATTCTTGCTTATCCAAAATTGGCATTATCCTACGTAAAATCAGTTATTCAAAAATCATTGATAGGATAGGGGGTATAGGTCGTACGATGTTATTTCTGCTGGCGGTTTACCTGGTTTCTGTAGGATAATGATTTGTGCTGTTTTCCATTGGCTTGGAAAGTGCCGAGTTATAAGAATTGTATTATTTAGGTGTGTAAAGGTTTATATGATTTTTCTTGATAAGTTCTTGACGATCACCCCAGTAAAGCAGAGCTTTTTTGTGTTGACCTTACTTATTTCTCCTTCTACCTCTTTAATGGTTAAAGATTTGAGGGTAGACATACTAGGAATCGTGAGTCCAGAAATGCGAGAATTTCTGTTTCTTCGCCTAGAACAAAAGAAAGATGTAAAGACTTTGGTGAGATATTCGATAAAGGCATTTGCCTTTTCTTTGTTGCTGCGAACCCAGTTGCTATCTTCCTTTTTAACAGAGAGTATGTGCAAAATTAGCCTTTTAATTTTCGTACTATTTTCCATAGCGAGTAGTCTGTTCGTTCGTTTGCACTAGATAGTCCTGAATTCCTTGATTTATATGTTGGCAAAGATTTTTTTGTTTGCTAGCTATTTTACCTTTCAAGGTGATAGGAACGTCTTTAATTTGTAAAGTAGTTATCAGTTTGGGAGTAGCGTCCCATGCTACCTATCGAATGAGTTCTGTGAGTGAGACTACTGCTTGTTGTAGATCCATGCTCACTTTTTAGTGGAATATATAGATCTGCTACGCACTCGAGTCTGTTTCGAAAGCATTTCCGATCTGTATGTTTGTTACGAAGTTGGATTTTAGTTATGTGCGAATATACAGTTATTGTAAAGGCCAGTGATCTGCTACTGGTGCGTTTAAGCCCTTAATGATATCAAAGTCTAAAAGATCCGGAATTGTTCAACGGTCCGTGAGCCAGTAGGTGGATTCTCCCGTAGACAGGCAAGTGAGATTGTTTTATTCATAGAGGCCAGTAATTGTCGTCCGTTGGATTTTGTTAAGCGGAAACCCCAATGCTCATGTTTTGCATTGTAATCCCCTGCCGCTATAAATCTATTGCCCAGATTTTTGAAGAAATGAGTGTAACCTGCTGGAGTGATTAAATGTTTAGGTGGGCAGTAAACTGTTGAGTCTTAATCTCTTCCATGTTATTAGTTTGTTGATTTTGTCGAATCGTTCGGTATTGTATTATGTTTTCTGGAAGGTTGTCTTAAGTTAGTAGTGTCTGGTATTTGCGTATGATGTTCCTGGTGTTCAGATTAAAGATATGGTCTTTTGTACGTTTTTGTATCATCTATTTTGGTCGTAGGTAACTATTTGTGGACTAAGCAACTGCGGTAATTGGCCGGGTGGTTGCTGTTGCAATTCACACATTGGACTTTATCATCTTTAACTGTCTTTCGGCACGCTCCTGTAGGATGAAGTTGTGTATTTAACACACCTAGAATATGCTGACAGTAATTCTTCGTGTGTCCAGAGCGTTGGCATTTTATTCATTGAGGAATTGTTCGTTTGGCATGTGGAGGTTCTACTACAACACTTTTATTCAACAATATTTTTGTTTTGTAGATTTCTTTTTTGTTGTCGCTTTGCTTTAACTCCATTACAAATATTGGGGTGGTTTTTGTTTAATATTCCAAATCTTAATGACGTTATGTCCTACCTCATTTAATCTTTGCTTCATTTTGGTCATAACTGTTGAGCAATGTATATTTTTTAATGCCTACTTTAAAGCTTCTGTTCTATTTGGGTTTTTATGTATGTTGTACATTTCTTTCATAAGGATCTATATATTTTTGTGTCTAAAATCATCTCAATAGGGAACTATTATAGAGTAGCATTCCATACCCAGTGGGTGCAAAAGTTTTCAAAAAGGCGAACATTACTAACCCCCCTCTGCAACTCACAAACCTCACAAAATCTCTTTTCTTTCATTCCACATTTTTGATTCTCCACTGAACTCCACCCGTCAGTGAGGTGCGTAGTGTAATGGTAAGGTGCAGAACTGACAATATTGTGTAGTCTAAGAGAGGTTTTATTGTATATTATAGATGTCCCAACTGTTGCTATAATTGAAGACTGGTCAGATGACAAGTCGTAGCTGGGTGTAATGTTGATGTATGTCGAGTTGACTTCGTTTGTAACATAAAAATCTAACAAATCTGATACTTTTCGTAAATCAGTCGGCCAGTATGGATATCTACTGTCTCCTAATGTTGTTAACAGTTCTCTAATTATGGTTGTTGAGCTTCGCTTGGTGTGTTTGCTGTGGTAATCACCAATAGCTAGAAATTTATTGCCTAATGTTTGGAAATATTCTCGAAAATTGTTTGCTTTTATATTGTAACCAGATGGATAATGGACTGCTGCAATTGTCAGTGTATACGGTAAAGTTGTTACTTTTATTGTAGTGGATTGTAGGAGGTTTTTTTGATACTTTGATAAGTCACAGTTGTGTATTGTATTTTTAATAAAAACTATTGTACCGCCATGAGCATGATTTGTCTCATATGTTGCATTTTTGTATTTCAAAATATGTTCTCTCTGCAAGATGTGTTCCACTGATTAATAATCTGTATATTAACAATGTTTATATTTCTGCTTTATGTTGCTCAAAATTAATGGCATTACCTAATGCTAATCCCAGGACCTTAATCATTAATGAGTTTGCTAATTAGGGTTGTTAGCATGTTAAGCACCATGCCATTTTATTGAACAAATTGGTTGAATATGGCTATAAATTAATTGAGATTGAGACAGTATGTATTGTTGAATAATTCGGATGTATTATTATTATTTGGACGATTATTCACTACATCACTAGGTGTTCTATTTTGGTTTTGATGACGGTCTAAATAAATGTTGCGTCTAGCATTTAGATTATTTTATTTATTTAACTTTTGCTATGATTTCCCTGGATTACTTTGTCATAATCTTTAAATGGTTCCCTCCACACAATACACAATAGGCTGGCGTTTCCTTTTTTTTACAGCTTTTACAGCTTACAGTGCAGTTGTACCTCTATATTTTACGCACACGTATGATCTATTACAATAAGACTTGGAGTGTCCGTACAGTTGACATCTCATATGCTGCACAACATCGTTATTGGTTTTGTGAGAAGGTTTAATTTTTATATTTACATTTTGTAGTTTTTTTATATTGTATACTTTCTTGTTATTGTTTGTTGGCTCAAGATCAACAGAAAAGAGGTTTAGAGATTCGTTTGTAGTTCTGTGTGTCGCATTTGTAATGTTTCTCACCTTAAGTTCTAAGTTTGACAATTCAGCTGTTATGTTTTCAGTTGGGAGGAAGCTATACAGATGATTGATAATCACTCTGTCAGCTCGATCTCCCTTTATTTGCTAGCTGTGATAATATATTTGTTGCATGAGTGGTTGAGGAGCCACTTCATATGCTAATTGGTGAGTTACCAAACCATTAAAGCTCATTTTTGCGGTTATATAGTTTGTCGAGCATTTTACTGGCGTAATGAGAGGAAACGGTTGCATATACATATTTTATTGTTGTAGGTTAATTGTATTTTTATATTTGTTTAATCACTTAAAGCTGTTTTGTACATCTTATCAGTTGTACACTTTTACTTGCAACATTTCGCAGCGCGCTGAATAAATATCAGCAGATGTTTACGTTATAAACTGAATTAAACAAGGAACACGGTATGGCACAAATTGCGTCCTATCTAAAGTAAAAATATTTATTAACTTAATGAATTAATTCCACGCATCACTCATAGTGCGTAACGACACTCAATTGCTTTAAGGCGATACTTTTCATGGTAAGGGCAGTAATTCTCTGGTCGTGTTAATAATTTTGCTTGACTAAATTATTTAATTAATTCCATTGAACAGATGTACAAACATTAAATGATAGAAGAGTTGTCGTTGCCTTTATGAAAACGAATGGTTTCGCTTTGTCACGTACGAAACGCAGTCATAATGCTTATGCAGATAAATGACGCACGGCACTTAATTAGATTACAGCGGCGGAGATTATTCAGATTAAAAATGACACAAGAATTGAAATGTTGCAAATAAAATTAACATCGAACAGATGTCAAGCGCTTGGCGCCATTTTGCGCGCGGTTCCCTCGCAATCCAATCACCATTTTTTCTGCTGTTATCTGATCATGGTTGACTCAAATTGCATTCAAAACTATAACTCGCACCCCGTCTCTTCAGGACGAATCTAAAAAGCCCTCAACCATTAACATCGGTTGCTTCTTCGATTCACAGCCTATGTTTTTCCTTGACGCTTTAACAATGTAGATTAAATACCTTGTTAAGTAAATAAATGATTGAAAGTATTGGTTAAACGGCCTCGCATACAAGATAATAATATCACTTAAACTTTATAGCGATCACAGCGGTAATTCAAACATTTTTACGCTCATCATCATCATATGACATGTTCGGTCTCCCAAATGCTAGTGATCATTTCAGCGAATGTCTTTCGGTCT
This sequence comes from Sinelater perroti, assembly GCA_036346155.1. NCBI lineage: Eukaryota > Metazoa > Arthropoda > Insecta > Coleoptera > Elateridae > Sinelater > Sinelater perroti. Next base: position 5,031,253 of record JARFIY010000324.1, read on the forward strand.
TCTGCTAATCTAAATTTCAGATTCCTGTCCAATCCGGGATATTTTCTAGTCATAAAGCTCGCCTTGTTCCCACTTCTCACAACTTTCTGTCTTACTCTTCAGTCCTAATTAAAGTATATGATATTTGTTGCCTTTTAACATATCCCCTAGGTTAGTTGTGAGCAATTCTCGTTCTATTAGAGTTCTTTGCAGGATTTGTTCGTTGGTTTGACAAGCGGTCCAAGAGATTTTAAGCACATCACGACGAATGCACATCTCGAATGCCTTTTGAGTGTTCATGTCTCTACATTGTATAATAATACCGACCAAATTTAACATTTTACTATGCGTTGTCTTAGTTTGAGATTGAGGTTATCGTTACAGAAAACTGACTTCAATTTGGAAAATGTTGCTCGGGCCAATGTAACTCTTCTCTTTATTTCTGACTGGTTTGAGTTGATCATCATACTTTCTAAATATGTAATGTTTCGAGCTCGTTGAAATGGTTAGTTGTAAAGCTGTAATTCAACTCCATGATGCTCATCTCTACCGAAAACTATAAATTTAGTTGTAGTAGTGTTTACCGAGTAACTTTCTCTTTAAACCACTCCGCTATAGTTTTGAATGCGTGAAGTACCCCACATTCCTAAAATAAATATTTTAACCTAAACGGTACGTTTTTAACGCCGCCTTAAACTGGAAACCCCAAAACTTTTGGACTGAACAGGTTCCCGAGCCGCAATTTTGCCGTGCAGTTCAGGTTTGAATGTATCTTAAACGGCTGTTTATGTGTGTATCCTGCTTGCGAAATTACGTAGCCTTGCAGCTATGGAATGCATTTCCTCTAACCTTTGCAAATGACGAATAATTTCGTCCAATTAGCTCCGCCGTAAAAATATGTGATTAATGGCACGCCGCTGGAGTTTGGCTTTAATTGTTTTAATAAATAACGACGCTTTACATAACGCCGTCCTGCTTTACACATGCTGATTGTGCAAAGTAATTGCCGTTTGAGGTTATCCTTGACAAAATTGTTGGCATGTAACTAGCGCTATCTTGTCGCATGGAAAGAATACCCGAGCCATGCACGTATGTGCAACCTTAACTTAATTTGCATTGTCATAACGATGAGTAGGATGCGTAAATTAAGAATGGGCATTAAAAATCACTAAGTTAAAAATATAAATTTCCAATAATACGGTTATGTTTCGGGTCTGCGTAATTATGTATAACAAAAAAAAAAATAAATAAACAGAAAACATATTAATCTGCAAAATATTAAAAAACGCATTAAGGTAATGCAATTTTAATAAATTGTTAAAAACCTGAAAAAACATTGCTCGAATCAAGTGAAACATTAAAAATACTGATGCATAGTTTGAATAACAATAGCAAATAGATTCAGCAGATCATGTCCATTAGATTATTTACCAAAACCCTTGACAAAACAAATACAAGATGTAGTTAGTAGGTGTATAAATAAGTTCTCAGCTTTAGATTTCACAGGCGCAAATCACCGTTTACATGTAACGTATTAGTCCGCCCTCTAGCGATTTTAAAGCAATGCCATTTGGTCTTTCGAAACATCATGCGATTTTGCGTTTGGTGCACATAACCTCAATAATCAGCTGTGTTCACGATGGCAATCACAAAAGAGCATATTCGATTTTCTATCCACTTCGCGTTTCATCTTAAGAAAAACGCTGCTGAAGCCACCGAAATGATTTGTGCTGCATATGGTAAGAATTCTGTAAGTCATGGAACGTGCAAAAAGTGGTACCAAAGATTTCGCGGAGGAGAGTTTAGCCTTGAAGATCAACCACGCTCTGGACGCGCTCAAACATTTGACACGGATGAGCTGCAGACGCGTTAGGCTGGGAACTTCTCCCACATGCGGCGTATAGCCCAGACATGGCCCCTTCCGATTATCATTTATTCCGGTCGCTACAGCATCACTTGGCTGATACGCACTTCAAAACAGAAGAAGAAGTCCGAAAATGCATCGATAACTTTATCGTCTCGCAGTCGGCGAGCTTCTATCACCAGGGAATTCGCAAGCTACCCGAAAGATGGCAAAAGGTCATCGATGCCAACGGAGAATACTTTTATATTTAAGATTTTTTTGATTGTTTTTAAATAAAACTTTAATTTTGTAGAGAAAAGCTGAGAACTTATTTATACACCTATTAAATGATGCCAGTAAAGCATTATACAAATCGTACTAGAAAATTCTTGGTGCTTCGATACACATGGTATGAAGCAAATGTAATATTGGATAAAACTGAAGTCTTGAAATGCCATCAACAACAATGAACAATGTTCTTGTAAGGTCTCGAGCAGCAAGTGAAAGGTTTCAAAGAGAAAGTACAGACACAAAAAAGAATATTAACATCCTTATAATCAATACTCCAAAAAACCAAACAAACCAGGTGTACTAATTGCGCTGACAAACATGCAGCGCGCTACAGCGGATATGGTCATAACGCTGAACTGCTTCAAAAACTCTTAGAGAGAGAAACGCTTAGGAATGTTCATATGATTCAATTGTAAATTTACTCATTCCAAAATAACTTTTTAAACCCTACCCTCAATACTTCCAATATGATCAAGAATATAGAGCCAAGCAATCTAATTAAAACCATAATTGATCTTTTCCCCCATTTATCCCTCAAATTAAAACTCTCATTTCCTTAAAATAAACTTTTGAAATTAAAATTTAATTTCAAATTAAGAAAAGGTACACGAGATATGAATAGCTTCCAAACTAAAGATACAAATAGGAGCAAGAATCAAACAACATAGTGATGCACAGGGCAACCAAAAGAATGCTAAAATAAGTTAAAATACAAAAAAAGAAATTAAAATAGAATTATATCAAAACTATCGTAGCCAAAGATGTAGCAATATACAATAATATATTAAATAAGCAGTCAACAGTGAACCCATCAAACCCACATCACCTAATAAACTAAAATCTAAATACCACACTGGTTAAAACAAAAGGTCGTAGACCAAAAGTTGTGTTAACATAACTAATTAAGGTCCCTAACGTACCTCCAACAATATTAAATGTTTGCTCCAGGACGAAGAAAACTGAAGTATCAAACATGAACTCCCAACCAGGAAAACAAATATTATAAATAAAAGTCTCTTAACATCATTATCCAAACTACTAGAACAGGTTGTCCATTTTCGGTTAATTCATGGAAAGTGGTCATATATCCATCCACAAAATTCAGCTATAAAGAACTCACATCACGCTTTATAAATGATAAGATTAATTCGAAAATAAACAAGACACCGTACTTCTTTTACAATGCCCAGGCTTAGAGGCCTTAAACATTAACATGGATATCTAACTACAAGTGGTTCAAATATGACCGGAACTGATTTGTGTAAAAAACCACTCGCTAAAAAAGTCCAAACCGAAGGATGGTAACAACCTCCACCCACATCCCGCTCGGGTTAGAATCGGTTTGGGAGTTTCTAGAGTGATGCGAACAGGTGGTCCGAACGTGAACAACGGCTGAATAAAAAATAGATGCACAGGGCAACCATAAGAATGCTAAATCAACATAAAGAAATTACAAAAATAATCTGGAACGCATATTTATATCAAAACTTGCGTGTAGCCCAACAGAGGTAGCATATACAATAAATGATATTAAAAGGAAGCACCCGTCAACAGTGAACCCATCAAACCCACATCACGTAATAAACTAAAATCTAAATACCACACTGGTTAAAACAAAAGGTCGTAGACCAAAAGTTGTGTTAACATAACTAAATATAAGGTCCCTAACGTACCTCACAACAATATTAAATGTTTGCTCCAGGACGAGAAAAGAAATATACAAACATACCGCCATTCTCCCAACAGAGAAAAAACAAAAATTATAAATAGATAAGTCTCTTAACATCATTATCCAAACTATTAGAACAGGTTGTCCATTTTCGGTTAATTCATGGAGTGGCTTCCCTTAATATCCTCTCTCCACACAAATTCAGCTTATAAAGAACTCTACATCTCACCAGCTTTATAAATGATAAGATTACATTCGAAAATAAACAAGACACCGTAGCTGTCTCTTTTATGTAGCCCAGGTCTTTAGCGAGGCCTTAAAAACTACTTAACATGGGCATATCTAACTACAAGTGGTTCAAATATGACCGGAACTGAGTTGTGTGTAAACAAACCGCACTGCGCAGCAGCTATGGTACCTTGAGAGAGTGCAGCTACAACCTCCACCCACACTCCGCTCGGGTTAGAATCGGTTTGGGAGTTTCTAGAGTGATGAGCGAACAGGTGGTATCGCGGAACGTGGATCAACGCATTATGATCAAATTTTTGATTGAAGAAAATGCCCCGCACGCTGAAATTCACCAAAACTCCAACAACAGTATGAGGAAAAGTGGCTCTCATGGACCCGTGTGTTTGAGTGGTATAAGTGAATCACAGAGGGCAGAGAGCACGTAGAGAGTAAACCGCATGATGGTTGGCCACAAACATCTGAGCCAAATATTGATGGTGCAGACTTAGAACAATGCTGTTGATTAGTGTCGGTAGTTTAGAAGATATCGTAAAAAACCATTGCACAATAGCAAGATGAAAGCACGATGCGTACTATGCACTTTGACGGACCTGAACAAAATGGTGGGTATGCATGCTGCCAGTCGCCTCCTACAGCAGATTGAAGACGAAGGTGGTGTGTTTTTGAAGTCTATAGTGACTACTGCCGTTTGGCAGGAAAAGTGGGATTGATACGAGATTATTTTTGTAGACTTTCTGAGGGATGCTACAAAGACAATGCAGCTTATTACTCAGACCTCCTGGCAACAGACATAAAGAAAAGATCTGATCCAAGCGGAAGACAGGTGGAAAACGAGTATAAATTGAAATGCAACCTTTTGCCACATCCACTGTGCAGTTCCGATTTGGCCCCAAGTGATTTCTGCTGTTCAAAAGGCTCAAATTAGACTTGCAAGGCATACAGTTTGCGGACAACGACGCCGTCATCCAGACTGTTCGAGAGTGGATGTGTCGCCAGCCAAAAGCCTTTTTTGAAAAGGGCATCAGGATGCATACAGAACGTTGGAGGGGAACACGTTAAAGAATGACATGTGCAAGTAAGTATTTAAAAATTTGTTTTTTTGTAAAAAAAATCAATTCCGGTCATATAAAATAGAACCATTGCTGTAAAAATAAATGCCAAAGTATCGAAAAACGGTAGCATCAGAGCCGGAGTTCCGTAAGGTAACATTTTAAGACTACTACTTTTTGATACTTACATTTCAGATATCCAAAAAATAGATAACACTTTAGCAATATTTACCGACAATATGGCTATGTTCACTCAAAGTAATGATTTTTTTAAATTTATTTATAATCAGCAATCAGAATCTATGTACATCCTATGAGCTAATAGTATGTGTTTACGAGATTTGATGGGTAGACTCCCATTTGAGTCATCTCTTCTTTAGACGGTTAAGTCTTTTGGCCATTTCTTCTGAAGACGTCGATTTTGCGGATTTACTGTTAATGGTGCCAGGGTTTCGTTTGGGTGATGTTCCAGTGTGGTTTGATGTTTGATGGCATATTCTTTGATTATATCTTTCACATAGGGGATGTCAAGGTCTGCGTGGAGTATCTGGTTTGTCACATACCAAGGTGCGGCTACCATGCTGCGAATGGTTTTCGGCTGGAAACGTTGAATCATTTCGACATTGGATCGACTTGCACAACCCGAGAGCTGGGATCCATAGTTCCAGATTGGTCTGATAACAGCAGTTTGTTTTTTAAGGATAGTATGGATTTTTTCCCAATGAGCCAGACATCTGCTTCATTTTTAAGTCCATTTGTTTCCGCTGTTTATTAATAAGCGTTTTCCAGGTTAATCTTTTGTGAAGATGGAGCCCAGATATTTAACTTCAGTGGACTGTGGGAGGGTAGTACCATTCAGGATTACTGGTGGACATTTTGTTGTAAATGTGACACGTACCAACTTAGTCTCATTTAGTTTGATTCTCCACTTAAGTAACCATTCTTCGATTTGATTTAAATGGGTTTGCAGTGCAGCTGATGCTGCTATTGGGTCTTCGTTACACGCGAGCACCGCCTTTTCATCTGCAAATGTGCCTATTTCAGTGGATTCCGATGTGGGTAGGTCAGATGTAAATAGCAGGTATAACAAAGGTCCCAGGACACTCCCCTGCGGTACACCTGCCTTTATTTCTTTAATTTGAGAGACATCTTGACCAATCCTTGTTTGAAAGGTTCTGTGTGTAAGATACGAGCGTAATAGTAGATAATAGTCAGAAGGAAAAGTTTTTTTGATTTTGTGTAATAATCCTCTGTGCCATACTCGATCGAACGCCTGTCTAACATCTAGGAAAGCAGCAGTACAGAATGCTTTATTTTGTAGTGTAGTTTGTATGATGTTGGTAAGTCGGTGGCATTGTTGAATAGTGGAGTGTTGGTGCCTGAACCCAAATTGGTGGTTAGGCAACCATTCTTCTTGCAATGAGTTTTCATTAATACGCTTCAGAACTACTTTCTCAAGCAACTTGGATAATATAGGAAGCAGGCTAATGGGGCGGTAGGAACTGATTTCGTGAGAGGTTTGGGGTTTGGGGATCAGAATGATCTGCGCAAACTTGAAATACAGCGGCCAGTACGTAAGTCTTAGGATTCCGTTGAATAAAATTTGTAAATATTTTATTCCTTGTTCAGGTAATTGTTTGAGCACGATTGCTGTAATCAGATCTTGACCTGGTGCTTTTCCATCTTTTAACCATTTTATCTCTTTCTTTATTTCTTTGGCTGTAAACTTTCGTATTGGTAAGGACATTTGTATTGGAGATTGTAATTCTTCTTCTATTTCAAGATCAACCTCAAGAGAGTTTGGTTGAAATATTTCAGCTAGATGGTCTGCAAACGATTCTGCCTTCTCTTTGTCTGATCTTAACCATGATCCCCTTTGGTCTCTTAATGGAGGAATATGAGTTTGTGGTTTTTTTTATACCTTTAGCAGCTTTCCAAATTGAATTGTCATGGACATTTAAAGACTTCATGTAGGTTTGAAAGGATTTATTCTTGACAGATTTTAATTTGTGTTTGAGTTGGCTATTTAGTTGATTGTACATTCTTTTGTCTTCAACGTTGTGGGTGCGTTGCTATCTAGCTCTCGCTCGTCTCTTTTCTTTTACTATTTCCATGAGCTCGTTTGGTATGTTGGGACTCATTACTTTTATATTATCTGGCTGCCGTGTGGCTTTCCAGCCCGTTTCCTGAATTGTAGTTATAAAGTGATTCGTTGCTAATTCTATTTCTTCTGCTGTTTTTAGGCTAACTTGTAGTAAGATGCTGTTCAATATGAGCCTTGAAGATTTCCCAGTTAGTTTTTCTGTTACTGAGCGAGGGACTAGGTGTTTTGTAGATAATGGTACTGCTTATGGTGGCGATGATCGGTGAGTGGTCGGACATTAGATCATAATTGGAGATGACATTCATATAGTTGGATGAAAAACCGTTTGTTACGAAGAAGTCCAGAATGTCTGGAATTTTGTTAGGGTCTGATGGCCAATATGTTGGGCTACCGGTTGATAGGAAGTCATAGTTGTTATCTGTAATGAGTTTAAGTAATGTTCTACCTTTAGTTGTAGTCAAGCGCGAGCCCCAGTGCGTGTTCTTGGCGTTGAAATCCCCGCCGGCTATAAATTTTTGTCCTAGACTCTCAAAAAACGGTTGGAGAAGTTGTTGAGTTAGATTGTGTCTGGGAGGACAGTAAACAGCCGAGATATTGAGTGAAGTTGTGAGTTTTTCAGTGACTTGGATTGTTGTAGCTTGCAAATAGTCAGTTTTATATTCTGGTTGCTGGTAATGAGTAATAGAACTGCGGATGAGTATTGCTGATCCACCGTGTTGCCGTACCGTCTGGGTGTTCCGTATGCTAAACAGAATATTGTGGTATTTTTATATACGTTCTATCAGTAAAATGTGTTTCTGACACAAGTAAAATGTCGATGTTATTTACATGTAAGAAGTTTTCAATTTCCAGGCTTTTGTATTGAAGCCCGTTGGCGTTCCATAAAGCTAGTCGAAGAAACTTAGCCATTAGTAAGATATTTTATTAATGACTATTAATAATTAGCATATTTAGAATTATGCTATTTTGTTGGAGTAATTAATTGAATAAGGTTTTGAATTCATCTAGAAATTTTTGGAGAGTTAGGTCGTGATTGTGGTTTAACTGATTTGAGACTATTTGGGAATAGGTAAGGTTGTAGAGGGTTACTGATTATTTTGTTGTCGATTTAGGATTGGAAAATTTTGTGCTGTTAGCTAAATAGGTTTTCTGACCGCTGGTTGGGGATTAGGTTGGTATTTATGTTGTAATTCTTGATATACTGAGCACCCCTTGTAATTGGCTGGGTTCGAACCTTCGCATAATACACACGTGGCCTCAGTTTCCCTGGTTTTGCGACATGTTCTAGTGTCATGGGGTCCACCGCACTTAACACACGCATATGGTCTATTACAGTATGCTCGTGTATGTCTATAGTTCTGAGAACGTGTGCATTGCACTACTTCTGCATTTTTTCTTGGTGGCTCAAAATTGACAACTATGTTACTCAGGTATCGAATATTCTATATTTCTTTGTTATTATTGGCCGGTTCGAGGTCAATGAAGAATATTGGAAGTGGATCTTTCGTGCGTTTGCTTCTTATGTTTATAATGTTTCGTACTTTATGACCTAATTTGTCAAGGGCCTTTATGATTTCTTGCGTTGGGGTGGTGTGATGCACATGTTTTAATACTACTTTATATGGTCGATCCTGTTTCATCTGATATGAGTGGTGTATGATATTTTTTTCACACAAGTATTTTATTAGCTTTCTGTGTCAGGTGTTTTTGCATTTATTTTAACTACATTGTTAGTTAAACACTTTGTCGTGTATTGCTCAATTTCTGCTAAGCTTTTTATCATTTCGTCATAGTTGGCCACACCTTGTATAAAAATGGGGGGGGTTTGTTTACTAATGAGGCTGAGGTTTGTTAATTACTATTGTTTATTGATTGATTTGTAGGGTTTTCTGCTAGAACTAAGTATCTGTTTGCATTTAAGTCCGATTGCTGTACATTTGTTGATATCGGAGAATTTGATATTTGAATTCTTTTACGTTTATGCCCTTTGACTATTTGCCAGCTGTTAGTGTTTTTAATTAGTTGGTCCTCCTCGTCATCGTCTTCGTTTATTTCAATGGCTTGGTTTGTCTTTTCGTCATTTTTTGTGTGATTCGAGTATTGCGCTAATGTGATTGTGATATTAAAAATGTCTATGACGCGGGTAAATGCTGAGACTGTATTGTTGGGTAGAATTGAGTATTTGGGTATTGCAGGTTAGGTGGCTGGTAGGTTGTTTGATTTGGGAAATTAGGATTTTGTATTATAAAACCCTTTGAACTGGTTTGAAGGGTGTTCGTAGGTGGGTTATTTAGGGATTGTTGCTGAGTAAACATGTATTGTTGTCCATTGTAGCCGTTGCCGGCTGGCAGCATTGCTGCCTTTAATTTTAATTAGATTCTTCTTATTGCATACGTTTATTTTACTTACAGTTCGTATTTGATGTTAAATATTAGTAGCGGAAGGTGCTCTTGACCTCGCGTCTATCGCACAAACGTTATCACAGTTACGCTTGACGCACGTCTTTGTGCTGTGAAAGTCAAGTGAATGCTTTTTCAAAGTAAGGATAAAACAGAAACTTTTCTCCTACTACTGAATGTAATTAACAAAGTGTGTTTGTGAATGAAATCCCGTAGATTCGACAGTTAAATACTTAGGAGGAAAACAAAATCTTTCCAGGATCTAATTTCAATAGACGGATACAAATAATCAAACGACGTTGACAGATGAAGCAAGACACTTCATAAGTTGGCATAATCATTTATTTTATGTATTAAAAATACCATGTATAACATAAGTGTTTGTCGAAATCCATGTTCAAGTTGTCTATGTGTCAGCTAGCTATTTCTGGATCCTCATCACAACTTATCACAGCTGTACCATATATAAGTTATAAAGTCTCAAAATATTATATTGTGGTACATCAGATCGTATTTGCTGGTACATGGGTACTTCATTGCTAATCTTAACTTGGAAGTATCGATCATAAAGATAGCATTGAACTGGCAAGTAACAGGGAGTAGGAAAAAACATTTTAATTTTAAATAACAGCCCTTTATGCCGTATTAGTTGTATTCAAAAGTTACACCCTCTAGCGATAAACAGCTGTGGCTTAAGCAGAGCTAAATTTTGACGGCTGTATTTGGCATCATTTAGTGCGCAAAGATTTGCGCTTGTAACGATTATCCAAATATAAATGATTGGCATTGTCACTTCAGTATAAAGAGAACTGCTCCCGAATCTCATCGATTGTTTCTATAAGCTTATGGTAAACGCGTTCTCTTAGAAACAATGTGCGGACAAAAATGTAGAAGACGAAAAATTGCAGGAAGATTCATATCCAACGCACAAACAATTTACTCTTAATATTCATTTAATGTAAATATAAGTTTTTCTTTTATGTTTGTTAGAATCCCAGCATATGGAAAGGAATTGTTCAAAAACGGAGATAGTGTCCATCTGTAACTGTCTTAACTGCTTTGCTAAGGAAAAATACTCAAAAAGCCGTTGCTCAACATTTGCTACATCACGCTAGCTAAGCCTTCTACGAGTTCTTAGAAGCAGTGGAATGAATTAAACTTCTTTCAGGGAAAGCTAGCCTAAAGAGTCAACGAGAGTTGGAAAATAAGTTTCAATGTGCCTTGCAAGTACATTAAAAGTTCTACATTCAACTCTTTTCAAGGCGTTACGTCTCATAGGTTATTTCACATCTGTGCGATAGCAAAGATGTGTATCTTTATATCTTTGGAAATTCTAAGGATTTAAAACATTAATGACACTTTCCATAAGATAATTCATTTTAGGTCAAAATTTTGTAAGACCAGATCTATCTTCTGTTATTGCCTTGGCGCTATCGACATCACTGCCCACTCAGTATCGTACTTATTAGCATTTTTCATAAAAGTGTCAAATATTGGTCTCAAATAAAAAATCTTCTGTAATACCATTTTTCGTATTGTATCCTACGGATTCTCTAAACTGATCACACTTGGAAGTATCTGCAGATTTATACATCTGTAGTAACAAATGTATGCACTTCTCAATTTCTGTTTTTGCTGTTACTTATTCTTCAGTAGGTAGTACTATTGCAGCCTTTTTACTACTAAGTTCTAGAAACCATTAAGCGCTTTGATCTCTCTAAGGTCTTCCAAAAAGCTTTCTGTTTTTACAGAAGCGCGGTGGTCACCCGCATTTCAATCTTCTGGAGTTCCTTTTACTTTAGGTAGATGGTCACTTATTTTATTCTTTTTGTAGCTTCTTAACACCTGCTAAGATCTTCCTCCATTCTTCTTTATTTGACGTATTATCTTCCGTCTTACTGCTCCCATGGCTTTTAGGTCTTCTAATCATTTGTCTTGGTCTGCTCTTCGTTCTTGCACCTTCTAGTTTATTACTCAAGAATCTCTTTAATTCTCCTTGCAGATTGCGAGCGTTTGACGTGTCTTAGCTATTTGACTCTTTTGTTTTTAATATCTGCGAATATGCTTGTTTCAACATACTAACTTCTTATTTAATAGTTAATTAACATTCCTTATACCCAATTCCTGGGGATTTTCCATTCCCCTCTAGATCTAGTTTTTCCATTCTCTTTTGGTTAGGCATCACGTTTCTGCAGCATATGTCACAATTATGTCTTAACATTGACTTATACACTTTAATTTTACTCTTCAGTGAGAGTAGATTTGATTTTATTATATCTTTTAATCCGTAATAACACCTGTTACCCGCCATAAGTATAGTTTTTAGTTCTTTTCCTATGCTATTTTATCATTGCTTATCGATCCTAGATATTAAAAGTTGTTAATTCTTTCATACCTTTGTTGGTTTGCCGTTATTTCTGTCACATTTCTATACTATCCAAATTTTTTGTAGTGATCACGTATTTTTTTTGTCGTGTTTACCTTTAGCCCTTGTACAACCAAAGTCATCTTAAAATATTCTACGTCTTCTGTCATTTGTTGACCTATTTATAATGTCGATATCACCCGTGCACGCTAGCATCTAACACTGCATATTTTAAATTGATCCTCCAGGATTAACAAGTATCTTTCGCATAACTCTTTCCAACGCGAAGTGTGACTGACATAGCATCTTAGCCTTAAGCTAGTTTTGACTACAAAATCATCTGATTCCCGGTATTCTCACTTTTTCACTAATGTTATTAGTTTCCTGGATATTCCAAATTCGTTTGAGCTTAAGTAATTCTGCTCTGACTATTATGACATATGCTTGTTAGAAATCTATAAATAAGAAAAACGTGTTGTACTCCCAACATTTTTCCAGGATCTGTCTAACGATAAATTCTTGGTCAGTCACCCCTTAATTCACTTTGAAACTACACTGGTAATCATGCCGATTCCACCGAGCTATTCAACTCCCTTTTTATTATTTTACTTAGTACCTTGCAGTCTATGTTTAGCAAATTTATGCCCCTATAATTGCTTGCCGTCAACTCCATGTATCGGATATATAACACCTAACTGCCATTTTCGTGGTATTAATTCCTGTTTCCAGATGTTTTCTTCCAGATTTCTTCCGTTACAATCCGCTTTTATTTTTGAACATCTCCGCTATCCTGTCTTGTCGTGGAGATTTATAATTTTATAACTTGTATGATCTCTTCTCTTGTAGGTGATTCTATTGGATCTCTTCCTTTTTGATTTTCCCACATTTCCTATATTATTATTTTTTTATAAAATATTCTGGTATTCCTTGCGACTCCCGCATCTTCCATTTTCTTTTCCAACAACCGTTGTTATTCATACGTCCTTTTATTTTTTTTTCAATTTTTGTGTGCAGATTTTCTTTTATTTTTATAATCTTCCATTTCCTCTTATAAAGCATTTTAAACACTGCTAATATTGTCTTGTTTCTTTCTTCTATTATTCGTTCGTATTCCTCGTTGAACCATTTACCTATCACTTCTGTTGTTTACTTTATTATTATTCTTATTTCCTCCCAATTTTCTTCTATATCTTCCGTTTCTATACTGCAAGTCAATTTTTCGATATCACAATATTTATAAAGTTACGCTTTTCCTTGTCCTTCATTTTTTTATTTTTGGCTTAATTTAGCTTAAACTATGAAAAAATATGTGTTTCAATGAGATTTTCTGCAACTTCTTACATTTAAGTTGGTGTTTGTATGATACGCATCTATTAAGCCATGGTCTATTTGATTTTTTGTTTCTTTATATGATGATAAACACGCCTCCTTATATATACGAGGGTAAGGTGAAAAGTTCTCGGCTTGACAATGAAATGATTTTATTTTCTACATAATCTCCCTTGACGTCAAAACACTTCATCCAGCGCCTCTCCAACATCAGTATTCCTTCTCGGAAGTGAGAATCTGGAAGATTGTGAAAATATTCATCAACTTCTTCATTGGATGCGAAGCGCTTCCCAGAAACAAATTTTTTTAAGTTTGGAAACAGATGGAAGTCTGAGGGTGCCAAATCAGGAGAATAGGGGGATGGCCGAGCAAATCGTACCCCAAATCCCTCAGTTTTCCCATTGCTAACGCAGGTGCGTTGTTCTGGTGAAAGATGACTTTTTTTTTCTTCAAGCCAGGCTTCTTCTCGCGAATTTTGGCTTCCAGCTGGTCAAGAAGGTTGGAGTAATATTCACCTGTAATTTTTCTGCCTTTTGCAAGATAATCAATTAACACGATCCCTTTCGCATCCCAAAACACGCTGGCCACCTTTCCAGTAGATGTGATCGACTTCGCTTTCTTTGGGACTGAACCATCGGCTTCCACCCACTGCTTGGACTGCTGTTTAGTTTCTGGCGTGTAGTGGTGGACCCATGTCTCATCCATGGTGACAAATCGGCGCACAAAATCGGATCCCTGTTGAATCGGTCCAAAGATTGCTGCGAAAATCGTTTGCGCATTTGCTTTTGGTCGGCATTCAGCAAATGCGGCACCCATCTTGCGCAGAGCTTTTGCATCCCTAATTCTTCGTGCAAGATGTTTCACACCCTTTCTTCCGATATCCTCACAGCCTCAGCTATCTCACTCACCTTCACTCGCCTATTGTCCAACACGATATCATGCACTTTTTTGATGGTTTCCGGTCTGGTTGCGGTTTTTGGCCGTTCTTCACGTGGGTCATCTTCGAGGGATGTGCGACTACGTTTAAATTCAGCTGCCCACTTTTTAACAGTTGACATGGAAGGAGCAGAGTATCCGTAAACTTTTGTCAACTTTGGATAAATTTCCTTAGGGGTTAATTCATCCAAAACGAAGAATTTTATAACCGCACGATATTCAAGTTTATTCATTTTAACAAAAAACATGCACATGTCTACTGATAAAATTCGTGTAAACAAACTATAGGTGTACAAATAAGTTATCAGCTTTTTTCTGCAAAATTAAAGTTTTATTTAAAAACAAACAAAAAAAGCTTAGGTATCAAAGTATTCTCCGTTGGCATCGATGATCTTTTGTCATCTTTCGGGTAGCTTGCAAATTCGGCTTCGAGGCGATAAAGTTATCGATGCATTTTCGTACTTCTTCTTCTGTTTTGAAGTACGTATCAGCCAAGTGATGCTGTAACGACCGGAATAAATGATAATCGGAAGGGGCCATGTCTGGGCTATACGCCGCATGTGGGAGAAGTTCCCAACCTAACGCGAAGATGTGTTCTTGCGTCGCCTTCGCAACATGTGGTCGGGCATTATCATGGAGCAGGATGGCTTTGCGACTTCCTTGTCCAGTAAATGGCCTCTTTTCTTTGATTGCGTCGCTCAAATTGATAAGTTGCTGTTGGTAGCGATCTGCCGTAACTGTTTCACTTGGTTTCAAGAGTTCATAGTACAGCACACTTTTCAATGCCACCAGACACAGAGCACATTCTTTTTGGCGTGGATATTGGGCTTTGGAGTCGATGTCGAAGGTTTGTCAGGGTCTACCCATGATTTTTTGCGCTTGGGATTGTCGTACAAGATCCATTTTTCATCACTCGTAGTAATTTTATGCAGAAAATCCTTTTTTCGGTTCCTTGAAAACAAATGGAGTGTGGTGTCACGCCGTCTATTTTTGTTGTCTTCGGACAGTTTATGCTTAACCCATCTGGCTTCCTTTTGTATCTTACCTATTGCATGCAAACGTATGGAAATGGCTGGCTGAGTGACGCCAAGCTATTCTGCAAGCTCTTTTTCAGTTTGCGCATTGTTTTGATCCAGCAATGTCTACAGCTCATCCGTGTCAAATGTTTGAGGACGGCCAGCGCGTGGTTGATCTTCAAAGCTAAACTCTCCTCCGCAAAATCTTTGGTGCCATTTTTTGCACGTTGCATGATTTACAGCATTCTCACCATATGCAGCACAAATCATTTCGGCTTTTCTCCAGCAGCGTTTTTCTTAAGATGAAACGCGAAGTGGATAGAAAATCGAATATGCTCTTTTGTGATTGCCATCGTGAACACAGCTGATTATTGAGGTTATGTGCATCAAACGCCATCAAACGCCAAATCGCATGATGTTTCGAAAGACCAAATGTCATTGCTTTAAAACCGCAAGAGAGCGGACTAATACGTTACATGTAAACAATGATTTGCGTCCTGTGAAATCTAAAGCTGAGAACTTATTTATACATCTAACACTTGAGCGAACAAGTTGAAACTAGTCATACGACCTAATGACACATGCACCCAAGCAGGAAGCATAATTGTTTACCGATTGCAGCACAATCTCTGTGTCAGGCCGAGAACTTTTCACCTTAACTTCGTATTTTAATATGAAAAATTGTTCCATTGTCATTACAGTTAGCATGTAAGCTATATTTCCCTAAGATTAACACATGCATTTGTCCCCTTCCCACCTTTTCAACAGCTGCTGGTAAATATAAAGTTTTAGTAATTTTATGCAGCTTATTGGTTTTCGTAAGGAAAAATGCAGCTCAGCAACTTGTCAGTAATATTTTTTCACTATAATTGGTTACTGGCGTGGAGGAAATTTAGCTTTCTCGTAAAAAATTCACAAACTTGCCTTTTTTCTCTAGATATTCGCTGTTTAGATGCTGAAGTAAATTTGATGCCTGCATATTTTTTTAACAAGAACTGTAAGCAAACAACACGCTTAAAATTATTGTAGAGAACCACATTTAAGATATTCGTGACTGTAAAATCTAGTTCTCTTTTTATTTCTGTCTTCCAGACGCACACAAACCTATGATTTGTATAAATCTATGTATATTCAAAAGAATAATAGGTATAACTCATAAATTATAGTTAAATGTACATATAAATATAAATACACAAGTTGAAAATGATGTTTCATTGCATTTCGCTGCTTATATAGGGCCAAACTAAAATTTCCAGAAGGCCATATAGTATTACATCGACTATGGGATAAAATTTCGGAAACGCGAAGAGAGAAATTGGACTATTTCGTAAAAGAAGGAGCAGGTAAAAAAATTGTGTTACTTGGTTACAGGTATTTTCAGTCATTTAGCCGTACAGTCGCTATTTTGTAAATGAACTTGAATACGACAAAAAGCGACAACAAAGTTGCCTATAATAGTCTTGTCATTAGGGAGTCCTACTTTAGAAAAGTTTAAAAACCACTCTCATAGTCAATCTACTTTTTTGTCCAGTACGTCTATCTGTCTTCATTATGGAGCCATCGGTCACAAAATTTACCAATTTTGGCACCAGTTTTGCATCAATAATTTCGGTTCCTTAAGATAAGCGCTATACATCACTGAGTTTTAAAGTGACGTGCATCAGATGCCCAATGTGACATTTAAAAAAATTTAAAACAGAAAAGAATAGCGCAATTTTTGTTTTGAATGCAGTTAGGAAGTTGTTCAGAATCGAAGCGCCGTCTTTATGAAATAAAGAAAGTCCGTGGATGTTTCAGTTGTAAATGATGATAGCACCAGAGATTGTTTCCGTTTTTTATTTACAACTTCATGCTGGTGGCCTACAATAATGCTTTTTATGTTACCTAATCATTAAACATCCATAATATAAGTAGCAAACTGAGTTCACATCGTTTAGACTTCCTCAATGTTATCACGGTGGTCATTTTTGCTACATGCAGTTCCCTAAATAATGTAGGTCACATAACCCATTAGATGCTTTAGCAAAACAAATTTGACATCGCCTCTAAATACGCGGAATGCATAAGCTACAACGCCCACTCTAACAGTTTTTGGGAGTGGTCTCGTTCAAACGGAATAGGACGTTTGCAAATAACAAGGAATAACTATTTATTTAAGCTAATTTAAAATTCATCCAAAACATTTCCTAGATTTATAACGATTTTGATTAAAGATATGGAATAAAATAAGCAGTACGGGCAAAAATACAAATATTACTTTAAGATTGATTTTAGATTGTCTCTTAACAGTAAACTGGTTGGTGTAGTGGATGCGGTGGATCAGTAAAGCACCTTGTCGCTGAGCTTTAGTTCATAGATCATTTTGTTTATTTTGTGCACCAATGCTGTTGTAATAAAATGAATTTCATCATTGCTATCCGACCACCTGAGACGTTTGCAGTGTGATTCGTTTCCTGTCAGCCATTACAAACAATTGTGTTGTAAAAAAATATATTATCTAGGACAAACAACCAAAAGAACAAAACCGCGACACCATCAATAAAAAACAGTGGGCTTCAATTGCATGCAGTTGTAAACAGGATAATTTACATTTTTCCTTTTGCACCAAGCTGTTTTGACTGCAGCTGATCGTTAGTTTTCACTAAGTGTGTCTCATTTCCTGCCCGACAACCCTTTAAAAGGCGTTGCACATTTCGGCGTTTTTGTTAAACTGCGCGCAGTTAAGCATGTGGTACCTAGGCAACGCGGTGCTGGCGGCATTTTTATCGCTGTTTGCCCTAACAGTGGAAGTAAGGTTGTTCTTCTCGAAGATCCACGGATAATGCAATTCGCTTGCAGTATCAGCAAACCAAGTTCCATGTCACCTTTGAGAGGCTGGAACTTGCCGGGTACAACCGCGACTACATGGAGTTCGCCAGGATAGTTTCGTTCCGGTACAACAGGACCATTAAGGCTGCAAATATTACATTGATCTTCAAAAAGAACCTTACAGACGTCAAGGTATTGTCTTTTATTATTTTTGAACTAGACAAGTTGGAAAAAGTGTCCAATTTGACTTATATTGTCTTAGAACATTATTGTTCGTGTCACTTTTGGTACTATATTTGATAACTTTAGCTTACAGAGTTTACCATTAAGGTACAAACCTTTAATTAACCCTTTAGTTAAGATCCCACAAAGAATATGTATTGAGAGTTTTGTTTTTCTATTGGTAAAATTTGTACAAGTCTCAGTATTCATTTTTACGGAGCTTATAGTGTCTTCCTAACAGTTCTGAAGTTGTCCATGCTAACTACCAGTGCTTAGGCAACACTTTATTGATGACCTATGACTTTTATTATTCCTTTCTAACCAGACCATGTTTCTTTATTAGTTTTTAGTTTCGCGTGTGTTGGTATTTAAAGAAACAATAATTAATATAATAATCAATATCTGTTATAGTTTCAATTCAACTTTACATTACCTGCCTAGTTGCTTGAATAAATGGTTGTTTTTTTACTATGTAGGTTTAACTTCTGTTTTTAGTATAATTCGTCACTTAGAAAACCATACTGTATTTATCTAAAATCTTTCTGCTAGATTTAGAATGACTTATAACCCCCTTTTAGTTTTGATTGAAATATCCATTGGTGTGTCTCGAATGACATCTGCTTGTAACTTTCTTTAAAGTTGCCATTGTTTGTTTTCATGCAAGATGCTTATAAATATTTGCTCTTACAGGTTTAACCTCGAGGAAAAGTTAAATCCTCAAAAATGTTTCGTATCTAAACAAGAACACTTTGTACACCATCTACTATAAACTTTTTTCACTTCACATTAGTTTACGAGGAATGTTCAAAGCCTTAACATAGTAATCAGACACGTAGTAAACAGACATCCAAGTGTATAATAAATAAAAGCAATTATTTAGAATGAATCTAATCGTAGTTCTGAATTTTTATTGATTTATTTAGGTTTTTTGGTTCTTGGTAAGATTGTGTCAATAACATAATTTTTTGTTGTGTCAAAAGTGTTGAAATTACAGCCTTTAATTTAATATAAAAAAATTGCTGCTCAACCTCATTGGACGTTTGTAGACGCATATAGTGAACATATTCCATCCAAAACAACATATAAAGAGCGGTTTAGATGCTTCAACCGTAGGGATTTTGAGGTGGAAGGCAAAAAACATTCAGAACCCCTGAAAAAAGTTGAAGACAAAGAAGTGCAGGATTTATCGGATGCACATTAATGTCAGACACAAAGGCAACTTGAAGAAACTTTGAATACTATCAAATCTTAAAATAAATATAGGGAAGGTTTACAAGAACGGATAATGGGCACCTTTAAAGAAATTAGGCATCAAAAATCAAATCCTGTATAATATGCAAAAAATTAATTAGTTTTTGCATTATATTGCTCACCCGAGGGTTAAAATTGATATATTTCAATAATCCCAAACTCAAAAATGATTTTAAATCCCAGAACAACCATCAAAATTAGACGCGAAAAGGAAATATTTCATGAAAGAAGGCAATGTTCTGTATTTGGTGAGACTAGAAGAACGTGCTCTGCTTCAAGTTATTAAAACTAAGTCAAAAGACTAGAGACCTCTAACTGTAACAATAAATTAAATTAAATCAACATTAAAAACAAACCTTCAGAATACACTTAGCTATGGCAAAGCTACCCGTCTACATGTTGGAAAACAGGTCGAAAATACTTATTTCTTGTTGTTTCATCAGGTATTGCTCCTTCCAACCACCACGTATTTGGTTCGATTGTAAAATTGTCCAAAATAGCGCGGTTCAATAGTTTGCATCAAAATATTTTTAAAAATGTTAACGCAACTGTTTATTTCAGTTTTGGTACAATTTTTGATTACACTTTTCCTATAAAAATAATATTTGTTAA
Source organism: Sinelater perroti (assembly GCA_036346155.1). Taxonomy (NCBI): domain Eukaryota; kingdom Metazoa; phylum Arthropoda; class Insecta; order Coleoptera; family Elateridae; genus Sinelater; species Sinelater perroti. The sequence continues at coordinate 5,051,375 of JARFIY010000324.1, forward strand.
CTTCTTAATTGTAATATTGCTATAAAGATTAAGTAACAACTTTTTTAAGGTGGGGGGTCTCGTGGCAGAGGTATACCTTTAATCGTGCTCGGTCACGCCAAATGTCTTTGGCAGGAAGTGGGTCACAGTGACTGGGCTTCGCAAAGTACACAGCTCTCAACTATTGCTCTAAGTGCCATATTCTTGAAAAATACATGAACCTGCAAACTACACTAGTTGAGAGTAAGCAAACATGGTAAAGTCTAGCATCTGATCCAAGTTGGAGCGACTGATTCTACACTGGAGAAGCCAACGGAATACCACTGGGGTACATAACTTCCAAGATGTCTCCAGAAAGAAGCACAGACAACTACCCGAAGACTCATGCAAGGACAAGCTCCAATCATTCCCATGCTAGTAAGAGAACATCAAAAACTGAAAAAGGAGTTGGACGCGAAGATGGGACACAGTGGGAATACTCATCGACAGTTACTTTAAATTTGAAAAAAACTTCAAAATTATAATACCAGATAGGAAACGAGGATTTACAGTCTCTGCAGATTTTATCTGGCATACTGATGGCTCTAAAGCTGCATTAGGCACAGGAGCAGAAATTTATGGTCCAAACAGGAACATTAAGGTACGAATAGCGCTTGAAGAATGTCTTACAGTCTTTCAAGTGAAAACACTATGCAAAGGATCAAAGACTTATAATTAGAGGCAAGAAGATAGGCATCATTTCGGCTAGCCAAGCACCACTTAAAGCTCTAGCCACATATGTGGTGAAATGTTTGGGAAAACGATTGTCTTATTCTTTCCTAGGTACCGGAACATAAAGGTTTCAGCGATAAAAAAATGGTAGACTTACTGGCCAAGGAAGGATCAGAAACAAATTCATAGAACTCAAACCCCACTGTGGCATTTAAAACGGCATCAAAAGAGCATTAATTAATGAATAGATACTCAACAAGAAAGGTGGAACAATACCAGCCACTTGAGACAATCGAAGAAGTTTACACAGCAGACTTCCTATGACTAAACAGACCTAAACTTAGAGTCATAGTTGGCCTGCTGAGAGGACACTGTCGCCTTAGGAGGCATTTAAATCTCCTCAGAATAACAGCAGCCTGTGTAGATTTTGCCAGGAAGAAGAAGAGACTGCAGACCACATTTGTGCTACTGTAAAGGCATTACGAGGCTCAGATTCTTACATCTAAACGAAGAAAATCTAAAGAGCTATATAAAAGAGCTTCTGTCTAGACTCAAATTAGAGGGGTGCATAATAGATCCTAAGGGTAGCAGTGCAAAAGGCCGTTGGGCCCACTCCATTCTACATCTATCTATCTATCCAGGAAGTCACTATGGCGAGAAACCTATTACAAATGACCCCTAGCTTCGGTCACCCCTTGGATGGGTAAGGGATATGAAGAAGATTTTGACTCAAAGCAATGAATTTCAAAATTTAAATAGGAACGAAGAAAAATCTGTTCGCAGGTGGAAAATTAAATAACTTAATTAAGGATGTAGAAAGTATGGAAATAAAAATCATCAGAATTAGTAAATTTAAACGGAAAAGTACTATTTGGAAAGCAACGTAATGGGGTAGGCGTCATTATTACCCAATAATTTATAAACTGTGTCACAAACTTCAGACTAATATCTACTAAAATTATACTGCTGTGATTCCAAGGTAATATTAACATAACCCAAGTATATTCTCTAACAACCAAAAGAAAATATGATAAAGATGGGGAACGTGCTTAGTTCAATAAATAATGATAGCATTAGCTTGGTAACCAGAAACTATAATATATGGTTGGACAAGGTCACCGCGCCTATACTGCATACCAAGTGACCACAGCTTGAGTGAAAGTAATGATAGTGGAGATAAACTGCACCAATTCTGTCAAGAGAGATATACGGTAATAACTAATACATGGTTTAAGCTACCAGAACGCCGTCTATACACGTGGAAAGCAACTTCAAAAACCCAAATAAGTCAAAGGTTTATTATGAAAAGGCACTCGATAAAGTACCAGATTAATTTAATAAATTCAAGAGAAAGGCTGAATAGAATTATAAAAAATCTATACTGACCACAAGATCCAGAAGTCAGGATTGGAGACCTAACATCATCAAATCTAGAAATCCAATTTAGTACAAGGGTGTATTTCTGTTTCCCTTTTATTTAACCTCTATGCGGACAGAATTTTGAAAAAGTCCTGAATGAATTGTATTTAAGAATTGAGGTTAATTTTGGACGAAGTCACATCGTTAAGTACGCATATAATACCATTATCCTCGCTGACACCACAGAAGATCTTCAAACATCTGGGATGTTTAACAACGGAAAATTTAGATCCAGAGAAACAAATTAAACGGCGAATTCGAGATTGTTCGTGTTACATTTAATAGAATCCTGCTATTTTTCTGTAATGACAGCAAAAACCTTAACTTAAGACAAGATATGGTCAATGAACAGCTTGAAAGCTCAAAACAGCCTTGGTCATAAACTACACTGAAGAAAGTATTATCTATTGTAACTTATATTGAAGAGTAAAATTAAGGATCGGCGTAAAATTAGTATACATACACAAACAGACTGCTATCACAAGCACAAAACAGCTATTTAGAATAATAGAAGACAGAACTGCTTACGTCTAAGTGAGTGCCAACGTCAGGGAGACCCGATAAGGCAGAAGAAAAAAGAACAACTTTTTTACACAACCTTATCAACCTTTTTAATGCCGTCATCAGTTTTGCTAGGATTATTGGGTTGCCCCTCTTTAGTGATTAGTCAGACAACTTTTCATATTAAATGAGTCACAGAGATAATTAATTAGAGTAATGTCTTGAATGTCGGAGCCGCGGTGGTTTGGTGGATAGGTCGCTAGGCTACGAAACCAAGGGTTGCGGGTTCGAATCCCGCTCTCGCCAATTCAATCGCTGGCATTTTTACGGCCCAGTTCGACTCAGGCTACAATAATATGTATCTGGAGGTCAAACTCTGGGGTAATAATAGGCGGTCGGTACGTAGCGCCAGCCACGTTACTACCCTTGTGTACCGTAGGCTCTAGATTGTAGCAGACCTATCGTGTTACGACCCCAAAGGGCCTTCAAGGCGTATTACGGGGAACTATTATTATTATAATGTCTTGAATCGATTGCCTTTTTCTTATACAAAAAAACTAAATATTATTTTGCACCATTTCTGACTTTTAATGTTTTCTTTTTATGTCGCAACGAAAGACCTTCTAGTATTATTCTCTGTTCAAATAAATCATGTCCAATTAACAGTTCCCAAAAATGAGAACAAGCAAAGATTCAATACACATATCATAGTCACAGTTCGGATGCTCAGCATGCTTAAAATCACTCGTAAGTGATCATTAGGCCCTGTCATCTAAAGAGGTTATTTACAAGAATGTTTGGTCATTTGTTAATTGCTATCTTACGGATTATAGCCACTTTTAAAAAAAAAACTTAATAAAAACATCTAAAGCATCTGAGATTTTCGGTAGCTTCATTTTTTACTTTCACTTATATTTACCTTTATACAGAAAAATCATACTTTTGCAGCCCAATTTGCTGGTTCTCGTAGTGACGGCGAGCAATGTGTATGTATACGTATATTGCCATACATAGACTCCATTACCCATATATACATTACATGCGTCCACATACTTATATATACGTACTACTATACATACATGCGTATATATGTCATATATGTAGCTAAAACAAAGAAAAAGCTTTGCTGACTTGTGAGAAAGCGATGTGACAAAAGTGTAAATCATGAGAAATATATGACTATGATTTTCCTTCATTTTCACCTTTTTCGCTAGCTTTCTCGTTAGTCCGCAAACTTTTCTCCTGGTTTCTTTCCAGTTTTTCTTCGTTTCGTCAAAAATATTTTTGATAAACAGCACCTCTTGTCCAATATTGTTGTCAAGTTTTTTTTTGTCACTAAATATCTAATCAATGTAATCAATTTAGATGTTCAAGGATTTTAGCGTGAGATTTCGTCACCTTCTAGAGATTGCTGTGTACTCTCAAATCGACAGTCTTTCTATTGGAAATTCATTTTTTCAAATTTGCCTAATTGTGGTAAAAATATATTTATGTCAGTCATTGTCATTAATTGTAGGAGCTGGTATAATCTTTATTGTCATCAAGCGTCATGCTATGGCAGAACGCATCTTTTTCTCAAATTGGTGGAACAAAGTTTACATCTTTATCGTGAAGGTCATCAACATCATATTTCGATGTAATCTAAATAGATACACATAGGAATTTACAATTTTTCGAGAAGGAAAAGGATCCTCTGCACCTAATTTTGAAACTGTGATTCTCATCACATCAGTATTGTCAAGCTATCTCTATAATAAATATACCCTCTCTAACATTCTGACTTTCCTCTCACAAGAAAAAATATTAGAATTCAGGTAATAAGAGAGCAAATATGGAATATGGAAACATTTTGCATGTATGTGATTCCTTATATAAATGTATTGAATTAAGGCTTATTTCAGGATAAAAAGACCAACATGCTTACTATATACCGTATTTCCTACAATAGAGCCTCGGAGCTCTATTTGCAAAAGTTGCTAAGACGCACAAAGGCTCTATTACAGATCCTGGCAGTATTGGAGGTCAGGCTTTACTCCCAGTAACCGAAAATTTAAAAATATTGTTGGTATAATGCGCTAGATTTTTATAAAAACCCTTGCTAGTTTGTGACTTTCGTATAGATAGACGTTTGCTGTCATCAATAGAGTCTGGTAGTACATTTCACCAAATTATGCCAAAAATAGTAAAAAAGGGTTGATGATATGTACTTCAAATAATATTATATTACGGATTAGTATTGGGAGCTGTCCTAACGTCAAAATGGTATTCACTGGTGATATATGGTAAAAATGTTTAAAACCTTTCTGTACATTACGAATGGGGCTGTGCGAAAGATAAGTGATACATGCTAGTAATTTTTTTAATATTGTCGGACATTACACACATTACATAACATTTAAACTAACATGCTTCATCTTCTTCTTCTCCAATACCGTCTCTATTTAGAGGTTGGCGACCACGGTGTCAAATTTTTCTCTGTTACTCGCAGTTCTTCGGCGTTCATTCTTATGTTTCAGTCAAGATAATCTTTTTCTCCCCACTCCTCTTTTTCCGTCAAGTTTTCTTTTAATTATTAGCTGTGGTAGTCTGTATTTATTATTTCGGAGGATATGTGCAAAGTAGGCAGTCTTTCTTATTTAAATCATACTCACTAATTTTCTACCTTTCCCTACTCTTCTTAATTCTTCAGCATTACTCTATCAGTTCAAGATATTTTTAATATTTTCATTATTATTATTCTATTCGTTTCATATAATTGTTTTCTTTAACGTCCAAGGCTCCACTCCACACGTAGCACTTAAGAAATTTCAATCGAATTGCACACTACATCAACTCTGGGAGCTATCAATGAATATTTTGTAAGACAAATCATGCATATACGAGCATTCACTTACTCATAAAGCCACAACGATAAAATTAGCTGCTTTGTCAATAAAAAATTCTGAATTGTGAGTCATTTTCTTGTTACTCGTTAGACTTTCCGAAACGTCGACCACCAACGCCTACCTATAATTTAAAGTAATGCAGATGAGCAGTTAGAAGTTGCCGAAAAGCAAAATGTTAACTTGGAAGACTCCGAGCACAGCGATAGTGATAGATCAAATCCTAAACTTTTCCAGAAGTTCCAGCACATGAGCAGCCGCAGGATTGGATGGAGCTAAAGATGCTGTATCGGATGAGGATAAACCACCTGTGCTAGAGATTTGAGCCTGAGATTAAATAAACACCACCAATCAACAGAGTAAGAACGTTAGATCACTGCAACTACAAAGGATAATAGGGCACAGAGGACTTAAAACCATCTTTGAGGTTTTTTACCTCTTTTTTGATAATAATAATGTTTTCCGGAAGTATTTGCAATTTTATCAATGATTATGGCAACCAAATCAACCAAATTTTCCATTAAAACCATCCAAAACCTCCAAAACGCTAGCTGGACCTAAACATTGAGGAACTGAAGGCCTTCGTCGGGATTTTCTTGTAGTCTAGCCTATATACTTTGGACTACGGAATCGATTGATCGCCAGCATTTGTACCCTCCTCCAAATCCTACACTTCGACAACAGAGAAGAACGACAGCAGAAATGCCTAGAACATGGCCACTAATCTGTTCCCAAATGTAGGTCGGTGTCCCACACCTTCAATGCCTCAAAAAATGGAAGAATTGTATTACCCCGGAAAAAATCTGACTGTTAATAAAACAGTTACAAAAGTCAAAATTGTGGACGGTGGCAGATACGGAGTCTTAGAAATGTAATTCTACGTTGGAAGAGAAGGAGCACCGGATAGAAACAAAAAATAAGAATAGTGAAGAATTTGGTTAAATCCTACTATGGGTTTGGGAGGACAATTTGTTCAGATAATTCCTTGACAAGCTTGAGAATTGCAAAAGATCTGATGGGCACGTTAAGAAGTCACGGTAGAAAATTCTGGAGGGAGGACGGAATGAGAACTCTTCCAAGTTTCTTTTTTCTGAGCCTGAGAACGCGGCCCTCGTCTCATACCGCCAGACTAAGAAAGATGTAGTCCTCCTAATGTCTAAATTGAGACAAAACTATCCTTCAGAAAGACAATCCCGATAGAAAGCCTCTCATGGTGTTAGCCTACAATACCCTTAAATCGGGGTTGATATTGCTGACCAGAGCATAAGAGATCGTTGTTGCCAGACAACAACTCACAGATCACCCATGAAGACTGGATACTTCCTGAGCGACGCTGCTGCTCATAACACCATCAAACTCTACAAGGACAAACGCCCACACTGGCTTCAAAAGTATCAATCTTCTAAAAGGACTGCTTTAAAGCAATTATTTTTTAAACTTGTCCAACCTCAGCTTGAACGTAGGACCCGAACTATTTGGCGGAAGAATGTTCGAAACTCCATGTGTGAACTAGCCAAAAAATTGGGAATTGATTTGGAATTTAGGTAAGTATTATGTAAATGTAATACAAGTACAGAATATTTGTTTCTAAGAATTAGAAATTCCTTTTTTATTTAATTTTAATTCATATATACTATCATAAGCCTTTTTGTTTCAGTTTAGATCTAGCTCAATCTATATATGCCGCTATGAACCATTTTGTGCCGATTTAGACCACGTTCAAACCATGTATAACTTTTCCATTGCCTTTTTTTTTACACATTAGACCCGATGCTATTTTATGAGTTTCATAACCTATTCTGTCAACAGATACAAATATATGTGGAACAGCCGAAACTGACCTCAACAGACGAAAGTCCATTTATTACAAATGAGCCATTTTTAGAATTTAAATACGAGAATTTCATGAAGGGCAATGGATTACCCTACGATCCCACTCTACTTTAAGTTCAAAACCTTGGGTTGCTATACTGGAAGAGTCTAAAGCTTAGTTTAGTGATATATTTTCTTCAAACTGCACTGGACCACTTTCCATGTACGAAATGTCATTCTGTTTATGAGTGTGTCGCTAAGCTAGTTTTGGACTACTACAACCAGCAATTTATCTAGTGCCTTTTTTTCTATAATAAAAGGAATATACTGTGTAAAATGTTACACCATAGGTGACAAAAATTGCAAGAAAATAGCGGTTTTCTGCCAAAAAAAGTATGGAAACTCCTATATAAGCATTGGATTCCTTTTTTTTATAGTTTATTTGCAGATTAACAATCAGAACCATTTTACATAATAAACATATAATAAGGTCTTATGAGCTAATGAGATGACGCTACTGACGTGAGGGGAGTCCATCCATCGATGTTATCCCGTTAGTTTCTTCTTAGATCAATGGGCCACTTTTTTTGTAGTCGTCTAGGGGGCGGATCATGTTGCAGGCTGGATGCCAGGACATTGGGATGAACTTGAAGTCGCAGGAAATGGTTGTTGCTTCTTTTACTACGTTCTTCTACTACTGTTGGCATTTCCAGGTCGGTATGCAGGGTGTTGTTGCTAACATACCAGGGAGCATTGACTAACATTCTCAGTGTTTTGGATTGCATGCGTTGGATTATCTTTACGTTTGACTTGCAGGAGCATCCCCACAGCTCGATACCATAGGTCCAGACAGGTTTAATTATTATTTTATAAAGTAGAATCTTATTTTCTAAAGATAGACACGATTTCGTATCAAGTGACCAGTACATTTTTTTAAGTCGTGTATCAACTTCCTTTCGTTTCTTTAATATATGCAGTTTCCACGTGAGTCTTTTGTCTAAATGAAGGCCCAGGTAGCGGGCTTCATTTGCTTGAGGAATTGCTATATTATTTAGATGCACCGGCGGGCATTCCAAGGGATTTAAGGTAAAATTTACCTGGGTGCATTTGGCTTCGTTCACTTGGATTCTTTATTTGTTTAGCCAGTTTTGTGAGAGGGACAGATGATGTTCCAAGTTTAAGGAGACTCTTTGAGGATTGGTATGATGAGAGAGAAGGACTGTATCGTCAGCGAAGGTGCTTATAGTTGTAGCTACTGTTGTGGGTATGTCTGCAGTGTACAATGTATATAGAAGAGGTCCAAGAACGCTGCCTTGTGGTACTCCGGAGTTGATTGAATGAATGGCAGAATATTCTTGGCCATACTTTATCTGGAAGTGTCGATTTGATAAATAAGATTTTATAAGTAAATAATATTCACTTGGAAGGTGTAATTTGAGTTTGTATAAGAGCCCCTTATGCCATACTTTATCGAACGCCTGTTGTATATCAATAAATGCTGCTGGGCAGTAAGATTTAGAGTCCAATTCTGTGTTAATCATATTTACGACGCGATGACATTGCTGAATGGTAGAGTGATACTTTCTGAACCCAAACTGGTGGTCCGGGATGCAGTTTTCCAATATATCTGTTTCATGTATTCTCCTGACTAAAAGTTTTTCTAACAGTTTAGAAACTTGCGGCAGAAAGCTTGTTGGACGGTAAGATGTAATTTCCTCAGCAGTTTTACCTGGTTTTGGTATGAGAATTATCTGTGCGAATTTAAGTGGTAACGGCCAATAATGGAGACGTAAGATAGAATTGAAAAGGTTCCTTAGAAACACCAGACCGGCTCTAGGTGATTCAGCAAGCACTTTGCCCGATATTAGTTCGTATCCTGGTGCTTTTTTATGGTTAAGATGTTGAATTTCTTCTTCCAGCTCTGCACAGGTGAATCTCTTGATAGGTAGCGACAGTTGCAATGGTATGTCCAAGAAGCTGTTTACTGTATCATCAGGATCATCTGAGTAAGGCGTAAAAACATTAGCAAAGTGTCGTGCAAATAAGTCTGCCTTTTCCTGATCTGTTCTAGCCCACTCGTTATTTGTTTTTCTTAGTGGGGGATTTGTTTTTTGTGGCCGTTTGTTTGCTTTGGCGATTTTCCAAATGCTATTATCTGTTCTTGATAATGTAGTTAGATAGTGATTAAAAGATTCCCGCCTTATCATGTGTAGTTGGTTCTTTAAGGTATTTGCTAATCTATTATACACTGTTTTGTCAGCTGGATGTTGTGTTCTATGCCATCTAGCTCTCACTCTTCGCTTCTGTCGAACTAATTCAAGTATGTCATTAGGAATATTTATATCTCTTTGAACGCTGTTTGTGATCGTAGGTGTGGATTTCCATGCTGCATTTTGCAGAGTAGTGATAAAGTGATCAGTAGCTTGCTCTAATTCCTGGGGAGTTTTTAAACTAATATTTGATCGTAAGGTTTCTTGAAGGATGGCTCTGTATGAGTCCCAATCTGTTTTATTGTTATAAAGTGATAGTCTTGGAGATTTTTTAATTATCGTTGTACTGATTGTAGCGATAACTGGTGTATGATCTGAAGATATGTCAAGATTGCTGATAATATCCGTGTAGTTAGAAGAAATTTGTGACAAAAAGTCCAGCAAATCAGGTGTTTTATTATGGTCTGTGAGCCACTATGTTGGCTCCCCAGTTGATAGGTATCCATATTTTTCTTTTCGTAGGAGGTTATATAGTGTCCTACCCCTAGTGGTAATTAGCCGAGATCCCCAGTAGGCGTGCTTACAGTTGAAGTCTCCACCGCATATGAATGTACTGTCAAGTGATTGGAAAAACGGCTTGAGGTCCTCCTTGGTAATATTATGTCTTGGTAGACAATAGACAGCAGATATGATAATTGGGTTTGGTAATTTACAAACTTGTATTGTTGTTGCTTGTAGGCATAGATCCACATATTTTTGTAGTTCATAATGAACTATTGAGCTCTTTATAAGTAGCGCTGTTCCTCCGTGGGCGGTACCATCCGGATGTTCTGTATGATAGCATGTATAGTGCGGAACTCTTAGATAAGATCTGTCCGTAAAATGTGTTTCTGATATAAGAAATATATCTATATTATGGAGTTTTGAAAATAATTCGATTTCTTGAATTTTTGATTGGATGCCATTCGCATTCCATAAACATATTCGTAAGGACTTAGACATTAACGACAAGTTTATTTATGACAGTAGACAACATGTTTATTATCATGTTGTTTTGTTGCATTAGCTGGGTGAACATCATTTTGAATTCTTCTAAGAACTTTTGTAAGATTGTATCTTGACTGTTGGCTTGTACAGTGTCACCTTGTACTACTTTGCTGTATGTTGAGGGTGTTAACTTTGAGTGTTGTCTATTGTTACTGGGTGGTAAATGTTTTAAATTGATAAACCTGTTTTGAGTCTGTGTATCTGGTTTCAGTCTGTTTTGTAATTCTTGGTGTACTGTACAGCCTCTATCGTTGGAGGGACGATCACCGCCACATAAAGCACATTTAGCCGGCAAATCTTTTGATTTTTTGCATGTCTTAGTGTCATGCGGTCCTCCACATTTAACGCAAGTGTAGGGACGGTTACAGTAGGCTTTGGTATGGTTACATTGTTGACACCTCGTACACTGGACAATTGATGTATTTTTACGTGGCAGCTCCACTTTTATAACGTGATTATTTAAGAATTTAAGATTGTAAATGTCTTTATTGTTTTCAGCAGGTTCCAAGTCTACAAAAAACATTGGTAAGGGTAATTTTGTAATTCTGTGTTTGATATTTGTTACAGCTCTTTGAAACCTTTCTCTTCCAGCGATTCTGCTATTTCGCTAGAGGGTACAGTAGGATGGAGGTTACGAATGACAACTCTATAAGCTTTATTTTCTCTCATGTGATATGTGTGGTAAATTATACCTGATTCCTTCATGACTGTTACTAACTTACGGTATGTGTCTGGAGTATTTGCACTTAGCTTAACTATATTATCAGCCATTGCTTTTGTTTTATATTGTTCTATTTCAGCAACAGCTGTTAGAGCATTTACCATTTTATTATAATCTGTAACGCCATGTACAAATATCGGAGGTGGTCTGGGTATCTTATTTTGTTGAACAACCGGTGCGACGTCAGTAATATCCTCATTAAGGCTATTAAGGGCAGAATATCTATTATTTTGTGTGACATGTACTGCTTTATTTTGTGCTGATTGTTTTGTTATTCTTTTCCTTTTTCTGTTTTGTACACATTGCCATTCTTTATTGGGCATTGTATTCAATTCCACTTCACTATCACTATCGGGTGTATTTATTCTGTTTGATAAATTATTTGTCGGTATGTTATTTAGTTGCATTGATGTAAAAGTGTGATTAGTTTGTGTATTCATTTGAGATTGTAAATTTGGGATCTGCACATTTGGCACGTATGTCAAGTTGTTAAGTAAATGAGGAGTATTGATAATAGGAAATTGGGGATTTACCTGGCTATCCATCGGGGCGAAGCTATTATGTGATTGAGATGCTAGCTGCTGTGTTAATTGCGTTAACGGAATATATAAATTATTATTGCTGTTGCATGCCATTTTAGTAGCATGTGGATTGGTTTCATATAACTATTTTACGAAATGTGAGTTTATAATTATTATACTTCACTCAGATTAAACCACCGTATTGCTGACCCAAGGTCAGCGATAATCGCGTTACACACTTTCACTATTATCACTCAGCACACGTCTTTACGGTATGAAAGTCAAACGCGGACTTCCATTGGATTCCTGGGTCAGTTTCAACACGAGCTGGCGTTTTGCTTTGAAACAATTGTGATACAAGTCTCTAGCTTTCCCAATTTTCAGCCTTTGGGTTTAATTTTTATTTTACCAAATTTTTACATAAAGATTTTTATTGTATATTTTTGGAAATTTTCTTGAAGTTTGAATAAAAATGTTTTAGAGAAAATTTTGCAATAGTTGATCTTTTTAGTTTTATTTTTTCATTTCATGAACATCAATGCATACAAAAATTCATATCCTGCATTTTTTATATATTCACATCATCTTCTCATACAATATAATATACTTCTCATTCCATTCGCAATAATGTCTATAAACATTACATTTACCATTTGTTTTACTTATTATGCGGCTCATAACTATATCCGCTGTGGCCACGTTTGTGGCCCAAATTCGTAAGATAATAAAGTTTTATGACATTAGTAAGGCGTAAGTTGAGCGAATTATCATCTAAAAATGTTTAATAAACTTTAAATCTATCGAGTTTGCAAGTTTGGAAAACATTCCATAGCTTTGTATCTTTTACACCATCTTCTGCAATCGTGAGATTACCACTTAGAAATACATCTACGCTGACAGCAATCACACCACATTGAATGCCATTTTTTAAATTCGATGATTGCATATATCACTTTATAATAATATTTTTCTTTGTAATACAGTACATCTTATTTTTAATTAATGCAGATCGGTGTAAAGAAATTTTAATGCGAAGAATGTAATTATTCAGACACAGAAAAATGTATACACATTCTTAGTATTGACACAGAAGAATCATAACAGCCCTTGCTATTAAGTTCACGCCCTGACATCACGCTAAATAATTCTGGAAAAAAACTTGTCACCCAAAATAGTGCCTGACCTCATTCCCCAAGGACTTATCCCCTAATGATTACTTCTATTTCACAGTAAACTAAAAATTTTTTAAAACATTTTTCAAAAATTCAGTTGACAGGTTATTCTAGAGATTAACCCTTCTATATAACTAAAGATCACAAAACAGAAAATCAAATCCTTCAGGTGACAAACTTTCCTATTTCAGCTCGAAGCTCAGGCATTTAAATTTCTCAGCAACGAGTACCGACCCTTTCCGATTCTGCACTCCTACGACCTCTGCGAATCCATGCGGAAGAACGACTATGGCAATCTGCAGCTGCTGACCAAAGGAAACTTGACGCACTGCCCCCCTAGAAAGGTTTGTTCCTTACTTTACCGCCAAACTCCTTGCGTCGATTGAAATTTATTGTCTCGCAGGGCAAGTACGTAATAAACAACTTTATCCCGGAATCTTCAAAATACCCCCCTCGCATACCCCAAGGCGATTACATGGTGGCTCTGAAGCTGTTCGAGAAAGCAGATGAAGTGATAGCTGTGCATGGGTACGGTATTATAAAATACGTGGCTCTGTGGGATCATAAGTAGGGGTCTGTTTTACGTAAGTTGAAATAAAATGTCCTTTCGGTATCAATAAAGTGAGAAAGTAAAAATAACTAGCCATTTGACTGTTTATTTTGTTTGCCATAAAGGGGAACGAGAAAATGATCCTGTTAATCTTATGAAAATTCACAGAACTGAAAAGCGATTTAGTGATCCTATATATGAGACTGGAGTGTTAAGAAAAAATTATTTAAATGGTGGTTTAAATAAAGCACATTCTATAAATCTAAATATGTAAACATGGCGTAAATAAAATTATTAATATAAGAACTTGAATTAAGTTTGTAAATTCATATAGTGAAATGACCAAGTTCTAATGATGTTATACTTAAGTGACATAGTGAAACGAAGTATCTGTGCTCAACTGAGTATGGCGGTGTAAGAAATAATACTTTGATATATGTCACTGAGTTTGCTTTTTCTTCAACTAAGCGTAAAGAGTCATAAAATCTTTATCATTTCTGATATGGAAAAAAAAACATTAAGAAGAATATTTTCGAAGTCTAGGTCCAAAATTTATTACAGCAAAAGACTTCACACTATGAAATAGCGCCTAATTACTTCTAAGAGAAGAGAGCTAGCAGATCTCATTTAAGACAAGAACTAGTTGTTTCTTTCGATTGTCTCCCCAACATACTGACCAGCCGATGTAAGAGAAAAACCAGATCTGTTTGATTTCTTCATAACGAACGGCATCTCCCAGGGATATACCAACATAGTGGAAAACTACGATCTAAATTTTGACCGATCTCCAATAATCACCACAATTAGCACAACTGTATTCCCAAAATACCTACTCCTAGATTTCAGTACTTAAGAACAAAGTGGAAATAATATCGTAGCATAATAAATGATGGTATAAATTTGAAAGTAAAACATAAAAAAACGAAATCTACTGCACCTCCAATCCGAAAAACTTCACCAGTAGCAGGACAGTGGACCATAGGCTAACAGCGATATGGAAAAATTCACGGTGTTGGCTGAACATCTAGCTGCCGTATTGTCCCCGCACGATAATGAACACGACCAAGAAGTTGACCACTATTTGACCATCCCAGCGCCAATATCAAGGCAACTACATTATAAGATTGTAAGAGAAATAAAAAAACATCACCCTCAAAAGTACCTGAAACTGATCTCATAATATATAAAATGCAACATGAAGTATGAAGAAAAGGAATAGTATATTGGCAAAATTCTGATACCAAAGCCAGGAAAAGACCCAACGGATATAGCATCTTATTTTCCCATAACTCTACGTCCTGTAATTTATAAGTTACTTGAAAAAGATAGTACTAAGTATACTCAATAACGAACTATCGCCACAAGACTAGATATCGGATCACCAATTTGGTTTTCTGCGAGCCCACTCCATCATACAACAAAACCACAGACTAACGCATAAAATAAATAGAAGATAAGCAATACTACACAACAAAACTGCTAGATGTCAGTCAAGCCTTTCACAAGATCTGGTATCCTGGTTTACTTCTTAAAATAAAAAGAGCTTTTCGTTCATATTTTAAACTTCTGAAATCATAAGTTTCAAACAACATTCATCCGTGAAGTTTTTGGTGTTCATCCAACGTTCTCGAGCCCTTCTTATATTTACTGCACACAATGGATTTATCAACGTCCGATAACCCAATCTCAGAAACATATGCAGATGGCATAATCATCGTTGCAAAGAAACAAGTCATCATCATCCCTCTTACAAGGTCATCCAAGTACATAACATTTACCATCATAAAAACCTTTACATGAATAACAAGAAACTTCCACAGATCAACAAAATGAAATACCTTGGCTTATTCCACATTGTAAAAAAAAGAAAATAAATTGACCTAAAAATAAAAGAGCTCAACTGGTTAATCGGTAGAAGGTCAAAATTATCGCTAAATAATAAACTTCTCCTGTACACAATACCAAAGCCCATATGGACATATGGGATAGAATTATGGGGTTGCGCAAGCAAATCAAACGTGGCCATACTACAAGGATGCCAGTCAAAAATTCTACGGGCTATTACTAAAGCTCCGTGGTGCGCCTTGAACCTCACTCTCCACACGGACCTCAAGGTGCCATTCGTGCAAGAAGTCATCCGTAAGATATACTCCAAATATCACGAAAAATTTAAACTGCAACCCAACCCCCTACTACAACCACTTCTACTACCTACAACAACGGTAAGGAAGCCGAAAAAGTGTTACTGAACGTCTTTCTCATCACACCACAAGTGTATTCTTTCATACGTATACTAAAGACAGAACATTAGCTCATAGAATGCTTTATGTTTTGATTGCTAATTCATTGGTAATTAAAAAAAATCTTTGATATGAAAGATGTTAATCCAAAGCAAATGAATTCTTGAATAGAAACGGTAGGGTAAAGTATGTCTCTTCTAAAAGTGAATTATGTGAATGGGTCTTATAGTTTCTTCTAGATAGGTGGTGGATGTTGATTATGAGAGTAAACAGTGGAAGGAGACATTAGCTATTTGCTTTTACTTTGTCAAGTTGTCTGTTGTTTAAAAGCCGTAACAGGAAACCAATGTGATGTTTTGCACTTTCTGGGTCCTCCCTGTTACATCAAAAATGGTAAGAAAACAAAAAACAAAACTAGCACGCTGAAGAGCTAAAGCAAATTTTGCTGACAACATTGCTCTTCCAAATGCAAGAGTTAGTAAATGTAAAACGATAACACGTTTTGGAAGAGTTGGTACCATCGTCTTCTTTATTATTACGATAGCGTTTAGACAGTGCATACATCAGGCAAGTGCGCACATACAACTGGTTGGTAGCTTTTTTTCTTTGTCACCATAAATAATTCATATCATAAGCCTTCCAGATGAGATTACAGATATTTTTAGCATTTACCCATCATACTGTTAGCGTAAGTTTGGATTACAATCAATTTTTTGTTTCTTTGTTGATTCCAATACCTAATTTTGGTAAGTGGTGCAACACGAAATTGTTATTTTTACCATAGCAGTATCCTAATTTAAACTGTAGCAGATTATCTGATTTAAAATTCAAAGCTATAGAATTACTAAGGTTAGGACGATCTTAGCCATATAGATGCTATAGTAGACCGCCACAACGACGGCGATTGCTTCGTCAAACGTGTCTGGAGCTCTCTGATCACTTGAAGATTGCGTTCTTCGAAGAGGTCCATTAAATTACCCAAGGTATCATTAATAGCCTTTTAAAGGTTTTCCTGAAGGTGGTATATGTCATCTCCCTTATCAAAGCTAGTAAAATAGGTGATGATTCAATGTTTAACGTAAGCAGTTGAAGACGTTGAGCTGATTTTGAGTGATTTTCATGTATTGCAATGAGTCACGAAGATTTACCAAGAGACAAACCACAAGTGTAGTCTAAGATTATGATAAAGCGCAGTATTATAGCCCATTATACAAGGTCACTTCTAGAAAAAGATTACATATGTGACATGACGTTATTAATGAGGCGATTATGCACCAGTGTTTTACAAATTTGTCACAAGTGTTTCTGTAATTTATAAACTTTTACTGTATGAAATTTATCTTCTATAATTTTGATAAGACTCCATGCTGTTGTACATTCTGGGCGTTATTTTTATAATCCATTATCGCCCCTCAACCGCTTTTTCTTTACTATAATGAGTCCGAAATCTTGGTGATCTGCTTTAAACCTCAATAACAACTTAGTTTTCTAGATTTTTCTTTTAGCAAACTTTTAATTTATTCTTCGATCTTGTTTGCCGTGATAAGATATCAAGAAATTATTGTTAGAGTAATTGAGTTCTTCATAGTTTCTAGATAAATCATAAAGAGAAATGATGTTCTATATACAAACCATAAGTCGTCAATGATAGTCCTTTCCAATAACAACTCTAAAGAAATCTTCTTGTCTCATTGTATACGTCACTGACACATCATAGCTGTGCACCTTTACTTATCACTTTGGTCCATAACATTACACAGTTTGTGATGAATCGCAGCTGTCAAAAGTTTGTTGCACGCAGAAATCGTGTTACTGCACAGACTTCATATTTGGCAAAAATTTTTATGGCAATGGTCATTTTCAATTGATCTAGCGGACGAGCAAACTGCAACACAACCTTTCTGTTTTACTTCGCACTTTGCTGCTAAACTACTGCGTGCAGCACCACAGGGCAGGAGGTCTATTTCCTTGTAACTATAAAGTAATGCCCATTGTTATACGGGGTGATAACTATAGATTATCAAAGTATGTAATATCAAGGATTCTTAAACTTTGACTTTCACCAGAGGGAAATATATCTAGGAAATCAGGTAAGTAAATTGTCGCTTTTTTAGAAGAATTTACTTTTGTTCGGGTATTCCAAACCAAACACCCACTTAATTTCCATTCTCAAAAGCATATATTATCTTCTTTAAATAAACTTGAAATATTAAATTCCGTGATATTTCCACATTACAGCAGAGACTAGCTTTATCGTAACAAATTATCTTTGAAGGACTTCCTAAATGTGTCACGCATTGCATACCGTAAAGGTTTTGGTTGGATGAGGTGACAGTTCACCTTACGTCCCTTTAACGCTAAGAAGACGGACTAGAACCCCAGATTTGTCAACACCCATAACCCCTTTTTATGTTTCTTCCTTGTTCGTGACAGTCCTGGGAAGCTTCCGTTGGAATGCTTTTCTAATCGTCCGTTGCACTCTTTAGAAATTAGCCAAAATATCATAATGGTAACCTTTTAAAAAATAAATTGCATGGGTTTAAATATGGCGAACAAAGGAGCTGGAAAACATAAGAATGCCTTTTGTGCCAAAAATTCGCTGGTGCACACTTTTCTTAAACCCAAATCTTTTCTTTTTGTTAAGAATTTATACCATGTGAGTTAAGTAACAGAGAGAACTGCCAACGAAGACCATCGCCCATTCGTCAAATCCTTGGATTATTTCGTCTGAAGTCGTCGATGGTTTGATATCAAATTCATCACTGTCTTTAACGTGTGGAATGTGTAGCTCGTTGTGATTTGACATGTACTATGGTACGCTTGACATTATTTGAAGAGTTAAATTAGAAATATTAAATGATATTTAGATCTAGCAATCCCCACAGAGGATGTTCACATGTTCAGTTAGCGTTAAAACTAACTTTTTCCCACTATCCAGTGCATTTTTGCCTAGGTGCCTTTTCATTTTGTTGTGCATTTCTTTGCGTATTTGCTACGAGTTTATTAAGGTAGAGTTCTAAGTATTTTACTTTATTGGTTTGTAGAATGGGAGTATTGTTAAGACTTATTTGTTCAATTTTTGTTTGAAAGCTTATATTAGTAAGGTATGAATTAAGTAGGAGGTAAAAGTCATGAAGAAAAGTTTTATCTGTTTTCCGTAGCAGGTCCTTATGTCATACTTTTTCCAGCGATACTGCAAAACATTATCGTTTATCTTAAAGTTCAGTTTGCCTGATATTTTTCATGTATGTTTTCATCAAAACCAGATTGATAATTAAGTAACAATTTATTTCTTCTTAGTTTTTTTCTAATAGTTTCGAGAAGAACGAAAGGGAACCGATAGGTCAATATGATTGGATCCCGTTAACAATTATCGGGGGTAGGTTCAACGGGATTATTAGGAATTTATTATTTATTGTATTTCATTTCCTGTTTAGATAGTTGTCTCAGTACTGTTGATATTATTTATTTCTGTTTAATTTCTATGCCAGTAAACTTTCCAATAGTTAATTATATCTTCAGGATCCTTTAAAGTTCTTCTTTTACCTCTCGATACAGTGAAATTTGGTTTGGTTAAATGGTATGCAAGTGCATCTTAACCAATTACCTCCTTACGTAATGGTAGTATAGGAGGTTGATTGTTTGAAAACTTCAGTGGCATTTCAAAGAGAGGGAATAGTGTTAATGTAATCATGGAATATTTTACTGCAAGTTTCTCTTGTTTTTTTGTTTGGTCGATTAAATTTAAAAACATTTCTTAGCATGTATTACTTACCTTTCGCACAGCCCCATTCATAAATTAATGGGCAAGGAGGTTTTAAACATTTTTACTATATATTACCAGTAAATACTATTTTTATGTCAGGACAGCTGCCAACACTAATCCGTAATATATATTTTTGAAGTGCATATTTTCAACGCTTTTTTTACTATTTTTGCCACAATTTAATGAAATGTACTACCAGATTCTATTGATTACAGCAAACGTTTATCTATATAAGAGTCACAAACTTAGAAAGAGTTTTTGTAAAAATTAGAACAGAAATATTTCCTAAATTTTCGGTCACTGGGAGTAAAGCCCGACCTCCGATACTCCCCAGGTCTCTAATAGAGCTTTTTGGTCCTAGGAACTTTTGCAAATAAGGCTCCGAGGCTCTATTGTAGCAAATACGGTATATAATAAGCATTTTGGTCTTTTTATCCTAAAATAAGTAATAATTCAATACACCTATGTAAGGAATCACATGCAAAATGTTTCCATATTCCATATTTGCTCTCCTATTACCTGAACTCTAATATTTTTTCTTGTGAGAGGAAAGCCAGAATGATAGAGAGGATATATTTATTATAGAGATAGCTTGACAATACTGATGTGATGTTGTTTTTTGTGGTGATTTACTATACAACGATATGATAATGAAATAGGATGAAATTAAATTTTTTTCACAGTTTCAAAAATAGATGCAGAGGATCCTTTTCCTTTTTGAAAAATTGCAAATGCCTATGTGTATCTATTTATAGAATATAATATAAAAACAATAGAGGGACTGTGTCGATTTGAGAGTAAACCGCGATCCCTAGAAGGCGACGAAGTCTCACCCGAAAATCTTGGAAAATCTAAATTTATGGCATTCACTAGACATTTGGATGTGACAAAAAAACTTGACAACAATATTAGACAAGAGGTGCTTTTTATCAAAAATATTTTTGACGAAACGAAGAAATACTGAAAAGAACTTTTTCTTTGTTTTAGCTACATATATGACATATATACGGCGCAACGCATGTATGTATAGTAATACGTATATATAGGTATGTGGACACATGTAACGGATATATGCGTAGTGTGCGTCTATATATGGCAATATACGTGTACATACACATTACTCACCGCCACTACGAGAACCTGCAAAAGCAACATATGATTTTTCTGTAGAAAAGTAAATATAAACTAACGTGAAAAATGAGGCTACTGAAAATCTCCGATGTTTTAGTTTAACTCAGTAGCTTTTTATTGACTTTTCAAAAAGTTGCCAAAACGTGGCCATAATCCGTAAAATAGCAATTAACATGTGACCAAACATTCTTGTAAATAACCTCTTTAGATGAAAGGTCCTAACGATCACTAACTAGTAACTTTAACCATGTTGACTATCAAAACTGTGACTATGATATGTTTATTGAATCTTTGCTTGTTCCAATTTTGGGAACTGTTAATTGGACATAAGATTTTTTTGAACAGAGAATGATACTAGAAGGTCTTTTGCTTCATCATAAAAAAACATTAAAAGTCAGAAATGGAACAAAATAATATTTAGTTTTTTCTATATAAGAAACAGCCTATCGATTCAAGACATTTTTTTTCAGCCTTTTGTGGCGTCCAGTATTGAGCATAGGCTTCCCTTTTTGGGGGATTTTTAGCAATTAAATGCCACGCTTGCCGGGCGGGTTGGCGAGTGGATGGAGTAGAATGTACTTTACGTCCGCCAAAGGTGTTTGTATGACGACCGGAGAGCATTAGATGTTTGTCATTGCCGGGGTTCAACCCGGGGCCGCCGCGCGCTGGTTTGTGCTCTCGATTCAAGATTCAAGACATTACTCTGATTAATTCTCTCTGTGATCCATTTGATATGAAAAGTGGTCTGGTTAATCATTAAATAGAGATAAGTCACGTCCTAAATTCTAGCAAAACTGATGACTTTCGTCATAATGACTTCCTGAATCGGTAAATAGATGTAGAATGGGGTGGACTCAACGGCCTTTTCCACTGCTACCTTTAGAATCTATTGTGCACCTCTCTAATTGGTTAGAGCTCTCCCTTTCTTTTTCTAGGCTTAGGCCCCAGAGTCTAGATAGAAGCTTTTTTGTATAGCTGTTTAGCTTTTATTCGCCTAGTTGTAGGAATCTGAGCCTTGTAATGCCTTTACAATAGCACAACATGTGGTCTGCAGTCTCTTCCTCTTTTTGGCAAAATCTGCACAGGCTCTTAGGAAATTTAAATGACAGTGTCCTCTCAGCAGACCAACTATGACTCTAAGTTTAGATCTGTTTAATCGTAAAAGGCCTTCTGTAAGTTCTTGTGACGGTGGCTCAAATGGCTGGTATTGTGGCGAAAATGGATGGACATATTTATTGGAAGAAAGTCGTACTGTTATACTAGTAGTTCATGACGTACAATTGAGCGTCGAATGACTGTTGCTGAACCTTCGTGTGCAGTTTTGTAAGAGTGTAGAGAATGATAAATATTGTATTTGGGAATATTTATATAGGACCTATCATAGTACAACCTTTAGTTAGTTTGGTGAAAATCGTTAAAAAACACACATTTTAGCTGCCGTATATTTTTGCCGTGCATTTTTTGCGCCTAACAAACACAACTTCAACTTAACGACTTTGAACTTGTAATGAGTCTTCAGTAAGGGTTGTTCTAACTGCCATGTGAAAGGGGAGGCAATAGCGTTGTCGCTTCGCATACATTTGCTCTACCAAACATCATATGCAATTCATATGTAATTGCATTAAAAAACACTAATTTTCAGATATTCTCTGAAATAAAATTACAAGAGATTAGACTTGTCGAGAAAGCCACCCACAAGATGTCCGAAAAACTCCTCAGAAATACACCCTCTTCTTCTTCAAAACTATATTACCCTATTATGCCAAATTCCACGACACGACTTAAAAAATAACACACTGACTGCAGCAAGGGTTGCCATAAAGTTGTAGAAGATTACTTAAAGCTCTTTAATGAAAATTCTGGCTTATAAGGCTGTTTAACAAATATAAATAATCTTTTGTCGCAATATAGTGGAAGGTAACGTCTATAAATAAAATTCCAATAAGACATTTTCAGGGCCGAACTGTACTGTAACAAATTTCCGCACGCTCCCTATAGGAGCATCGTCTCTATGCGACGTTTACGGCTAATACCGGAGTCGCCGCCGAACTGTCACGGTCGAGCGAACATAATGCCTTCTATGCACTATATACATACAGGGACTAGAACAATGCAAAAAAATTTCAATTTGTACCAGATGGTTCTAGTGTTACTAGAAAGGTCTAGATCAGGTTCTAGAGGTGTAGATAGCAGACTGTAGTCCAAGGAAGAGTACCGGAAGCGAAGTTAACTGTGCTAGTGCAACATAAATTGTGTTATAAATATTATAAATGTTATGAGTATTATTTTATTTCCTGCAAGCAGAGTAAATAAGTAATTTAAATAAATTTAAGTGTTTTTCCCTAATTTGAGAGCAGAAACGTTACAATACATATTAATCGAATGTTGTGCAGTACTAATAAGCGAGTGTATTTTCTATTCAAATGCACAACCTACAACAGTGCTCTGCAATACAATACAACCGCTACGCTTCGATGATGAGATTACCACTACTGCCGATTTACAACGGAATTACGTACAACTGTAAGATTTTTATCTGACTCTCCTTTGTATTACATAATAATGGCGTGTTGGACTGATGGTTTTACTAATGGTTTCTAAAATTGCTACTATCGTGAATGGTAAATCAAATTTAAATGGTCTAAACTTCCTAAATGTCTAATATAAATCTCTGCTAGTACACTTCTACGCACTGCCTATTAAGCTCAGTTGAATATGCGTTGCTGCTACCAAAAGACGCTGCCGTGGTTTTTGTCGCTGTTCGCTTTGACGGAGGAAGTGAGACTGCCATTTTCGGGCTGCTACTTCGCTTATTGTACAGTTCTTCATAGTTTCAGCAAACCGAGTTTGAGATTACCTTCGAGAGAATGGAGCTCGTGGACTACAACCGCGACTTCTTGGAGTTCGCAAGAGTAGTTTCCTTCAGGTACAACAGGACCATTAAGGCTGCAAATATTACGCTTGTCTTTAAGAGGAATCTCAAGAACGTTAAGGTATGATGCACTAGTTCTCTTGCCATATATATGAACAGTCCAGATTTTTATAAAAGTATGATCTATCCTGTAATCTACATTTTGAAACACTACTAGACCTCAATTTACAGCTTAAATATTTAAGACTCGCGTCCCTAGATAGACAAATAGTCTAATTATTTTAAAATTTTCAGTTCTGTTTTTCTTCTTTTGTCATATTATAATTTGAAAATTTTCGCTGTTCTTTTACTTATCTTCAGTGTCTATCCTTCGTTTATAGTAAGATTGTTATTTCATCTCTGTTGAGATCTTCCTATATATCTATCTTCTCAATGGTGCTTACTCTATTCATGTCTTGTACTTAATACCCATTTATCAATACTTTTGTTATAATATTAATTTCATTCATATATAATTTTAATAGTTTACTCTCAAGTAAACCGCAAATTAAACAAAATTTTAATCTTCTGGGATCCTTGTTATCAAACAAGAATCTTGATAAAGCTCTTTAGTGCAGCTATTGATTTTTGTGCCCCATTCCTTAACTATCTTATGCAAGAGTGATCTTTACCTGGTTGTGTTCAATTCACAAATTATTACTAGTCCTTCTCGTTCTGTACTTATAAATATACAATCCACTATTTATATGTTTCTAGTTAATAAACCATTACAAATTTCAGTATCTAGAATTTTTAGCCTTTTGCCAACTTCCCTGGCTTAGAAAATGTTACAATAATACTCGATATTTTGACCGAATGTAAAATTATATTGAAGAGTAAAATTGGAAAATTGAATAATAATAATTAATACACAATTAATACACTGAACGACTAATATGCAAAGTAATATTTGTATTCATTGACATTATTATTAACACGCATCATTATCATTACCAATACAAAAAGTAGTTGTAAATCTACTACTACCAGTGAAATGAGTATGTTAAATTAAAATAAATTGATTGTTTGAGCTTATATATGATTTTTAAAATATGCAACGCTCTTATCCAATAACGAAAACCCTCCGAAGTGATTATTGATAATAAAATAGAAAATAATTTTTGCAGGACAATAATGATCTTAATTTTTGAATAAAAAGCATGAATGCACAAAAATTAATACCTCAAAATCGGTTTGATACATTAAAACCTTTTAAGATCACCAAGCATCAATGGAAAGTTCAGCTATTTGAAAATATTGATATTTCAAAAATGCTTCTACCTTCCATTTAATCTTCCTTGTAAGAAAATGAAAAAATTAAAGAAATGTAATCTAACAGAATAATTTTTAAAGGCAGATAAAGGTCTAAATGTATTTTAAACAAAACAAACAATAATTGCACATTCCTAAGATAAAAAATATCGCTTATTATAACTGACAATGTGCTTTATCTCTATATCGGAAATAGAAATAAATTTAAATAAAAAAAACTATGATAGTAAACAAAAAATAAAAAACTGAAATAACAAAACAATTAAATGTAAAAATACTACATTTAAAAGAGCAACTGCTTACTACCATAACCGAAGATGGGAAAATAGATGCAGAACTAGCAAATAAAGCGAATAAATCAATCAAATTATATTACGCATTAAATAAAACCATATTTGGACACAAAGACATATACATAGACGTGAACATAAGAATCCGCAATACGATAATAACTCCAACAATAACATATGCGTCTGAGAACTGAACATTAAGAAGAAAACGAAAACACTTGAGAAAAGTTTCGGGAAAAACCAAATTAGTCAAGGTAAGAAACGAAGATATAAGAGAAATAACAAAACAGGAACCAATAACCGAAAAAAGAAAAAATATAGAATTAAATTGGTATGCACATATAACAAGGATGCCACCAGAAAGACTTACAAAACAAATAATAGAAGTAGGAGGATTAGGTAAAGCTCCGATAGGGACACCAAGAAAAACGTCCGAATCAAATACAAGAAATAGAACTAGCAAAATGTAGAACATTGGAAGAAATGAAAACACTAACAAGAAATAAAAAAATATGGAAGAAATAGATCCTGGACACGGATTCTAACTCTGACGCCTGAAAATGTAAAAGGAAGATGAAGAAGTAGTAACTGCTAATAAAATATCAAAAAACTGATAAAAAAGATCTTTTGGTTAAGGAATGTACAATGACAAACAACCTGTTGTGATTTCTCCTTAACACTAAGCAACTTAAGCCAATTAGTAACAATTTATTTCAAAGTAGTGCTAATATATGTATACATCCTTTCCCTAACAACTCCTGTATTCTTGATAATAGTTCTGAAAGTCTCATTCAATCTACGATACGCCTTTATAAACAGATCATTCTACTGATCCTATTAAGAAATTAAAACTACTAGTTAAACTATTAGAAAAAAATAAATTCATTGGTTAACATTACCACTGTTTTATTATCCAAACCCAGCATTGACGAATCCGCTAAAGACAATGGATGGAATGCTAACGGCACGACAAAAAGAAGGCAAAAATTATAATTCTTTATACCACAACGTAATATTTATTGGTTAACGGAAATGGAACAAATTAAAGAGTTAATTAGAAGATGTAAAAAATGAAAGACCAACAAAAGAAAGCCCAAAAAACTAAAAATTAATACAAAAACTGGACAGAAGAGGGAAATGGTAAATACAAAGGTGATAAAGACAATATTATCATCGAATCTAAAATGGTTAAGAGTAAAAAGAAAACTAAAAAAAAACACTTGAAAAATAGGTATTTGGAATGTTAGAAGAAAAGAAAAATGGAAATGAAAGGTGGACATTGTATCATATATAGTGGGCATAAACAGTACTCACCAAACGAAGGGGTGGAATGTGTTTTTAAAAAAGAGAATAAAAAATGTATAAACAAATAGATGGGGATTTCAGAGGATATGAAAGATAAAAATGGAAATTGGCAGAAAATTAACTTTAATAGTGGCCTATGAAGATAATACGACATGAAAAAAAAGAGTTCTGGGAGCAATTAGGATAATCTATGGAGAAAAGTAAAGGAAGATTACTCATACTAGGGGACTTAAATAGAAGAGTGGACAAGAAAGACAAAGAATAATTAATTTCTGCATACAGAACAATCTGATAATATCGAGTTTTATGTTACACATAAAGATATAAATAAATATATTAGGAAAATAGTCATCAAAGAAGAAAAAACGATATTAGACCACATAATAATGAACGAAAGATACAAAAGTAAAATAAAAGAGAAACGGGTAAAAAGAGGGTTAGAAATATACTCCGATCGCTATCAAATTCAATAGGACAAACGAAAAATAATACTAGAAGAAGTAAAGAAAAAAATCAAAAAATGTATGTTAGGAGAAAAGTAGGCGGCAAGAAAATATAAGGAAAGAGTGGAAGATTAGTTCAACAAAAATAATGAAATTATTAATAAGTTACCACTTGAAGTATTTTGGAAGTGCATTAAAAAACACCAATAATGGTAGCAAGAGAAGTATGTGGAACTAGAAAATTAACAGGAGAAAAAACAAACGCGCTAAGGAAGGAAATAACCATGAAAAGAATACTTAGGGAACGGATGATGAACAAAATTCAAATCATAGGAAAGTTTAGCGAGAAAATGGAACGGGGCTGCTCAGGGAAAAAACTATTTCACAGATACTTAGTTCGCTTAGAAAGAAAAAAACGGTCAAAGCTAAATATATAAAAGGCAAAGACGGAAGGTTATTGGTAAACAACGGGTTATTTTGAGAAAATGTTAACGACAGAACAAATGCAGTAAGTGGAAACAGAGAAAGAAATTGAACCAAGTAGCAAGTACCTTTTTCACACGATGCGACCATGTTGTCATCGCATAAAAGACGATGAACATTTGATGTTAACAATTAAAGAACCAATCCAAAATACTCGAGCAAAATATTTAAGAATTTAAGGAGATGAATGCAACATATTTAATCAAAAAAAGAAATCTCAATTTGAAATTTATTGACTAATAAGACAAAAGTCGCAACTTAGTTTAGAGAACAAACACTTTGAAAGTTCCTGGTTTGTAACGTATCTTCAGATACGAAAGTACAAGTGCCAATGGAAAGTACAGTGAAACACTTTCAGTACATCTAAATCTGCCAGTCTACACACCAATAGACACGTTTATCCATTTGCATAGAGCCAAGCGATATAAACCATCAGACATAAGCAATACGTACAAAAGTGATCAGAAAGTAAAGGCATTTTTGAAAATGCAAGATAAAAACAAGAGAGTCGCGTTGGACTGCAACACCACATGTGGTAAGTTCAGTCATATGACATAGAGCAACGAGAGTAAGACTGTCGCCGCTCAGCTCAGTGATTACACCATCAAAAAACAACACGCCGTAGTGCCTCTTCTGTGAGCCGAAGGGGTTAAATCTTCGGTAATCCATCGCCGGATGTTAGTACAGAATAGACCATGCACCATACATCAATGAAAGACTACGAATGGATAGAACGCTTTAGAAAGTGAACGACATCTGTAAAGGATGAAAGCCGACTGTATGGCTCAACTATACCATGCACGGACTAATATAGCCATAGGGTTGCCACCATAGAATTGCATTTTCAACCCCTTAAAGGAGACACTGTGTCGCCACAAGTTCAGCAGGGCGGTGAGGTTCATCGAGCGGCGCAGACGTGACTGTGAGCAAACAAAAAACTTCTCTTTCCAAAAGATGTTAAACGACACCAATCGTTCAAGACTGTGCGCTATTGAAAAGTGACATGTGCATTTATTCACCATCAATGGAAATAAAGTTCTTATAAAAAATCGCCTTCATTTTCTGATTTACTTATATATTAATTGAAAAAGTGATAGTGATTAGAGTAAGTCTATCAAAATGAAAGGCATGAGTTGCTGGAAAACTGCCTACATGTTATTAATTCAAGTCGAAATTTCCCAGAATTTCCAACAAGACATAAATGGCAATACCAGCTTTTAACAAATTTGGAATTAACTACACCTAACCATTATGTAATAAGAATAATGCCATACAGAGTGTTGCACTACAAAATATACAAACGCCGAAAGTATTTCCGCAACCATTTCTTACCCAACCAACGACAAGCAATACAAATACTAATTTTCCACATCAGCAATTCTCCTGACACCAAACAATTCGTTAATAATTGTAATCCGTACTATCACAGAACGTCGTCTACCAGTGATGAAGATATAACTGAGATAGTTGATGTTGTAAACCCCCGGCAGAAAGTAAAAAACCACAAAAAAAGGAAAATACATCTAAGTCTCAAATCAACTGAAAATACTAACGTAAACAACAGATTCAACCAAACGAGAAGATCACACAAGAAATTCAAACACAAAATAGAGTACCAAAACCTTCACCAATTTATATCTATGGGGTAACAAATTATAATAAAATATAAAAAACCAACCGAAATATTAGAGATAGTACAGTATAAAGCCAGATGTTTAGCAGTTAATACTATAAAACTAAATTACCATACTTCTGAAAATTACAGAAAACTAGCAAGATTCCTAAAAGAAAGCAATATTATCCCCCATACGTATCAAGAGCTAGAGCTAAGCTGTAGGTCACTAGCGGGGACACAAGTGGCGGATAGTGGATGGCCTTCAGATATGAAGGTTAGCTGTAAATCTGTTGAATAAGCAGTCCATACAAATGCGAAGCACATCTATCACGCACTCAATTTAGTTTCCGTGACGTAAGGTACGAGAGAAGCCCTTTTTAGTGTTAATTTAGCGATGCAGAGATATCAACTGCACAGTGCACATATGGTTTGTTGACTATAGCAAAGCCTTCGACAGAGAAAGACATGACAAATTAATGTCTATATTAAAAGGAATAGGTCTGGACGATAAAGATCTTAGAATTATTAAGAACCTATACTACATTCAAGCAACTAATATCAAGATTGAGAACGAGGTAACAGAAGAAGTGGCAATACAACAAGGCGTGAGACAGGGATGTATACTATCTCCTGCTTTTCAATGTCTACTCAGAAGAAATTATGATATCAGTCTTGAAAGATGCTAATGAAGGAATCCTAATAAATGGTGTGCACTTGAATAACAACAGATATGCGGACGACATGGTTATTTTTGGGGGCAGTCTAGATGAACAACAATACGAGCTCGACTTCAACGTTACGAAAACAAAATACATGACTCTAAGTAAAGACCAAATTCCCTGGACAACTACTGTTAAACCAACAACCAATAATAAAAATAACTAGTTATACTTGCCTGGATACCAGCATTAAGAATCAATGGAATTATTCAAAAGAAATAAAGCAACGCATTGGGATAGCTAGAACGTCCTTCAGTAAAATGGCAAACGTATTTAAGAGCCGTGACTTAACGTTAACGACAAAAATACGTCTATGGCGATGCTATGTATTTTAAGTCCTTTTTAATAGTGTGTAACAATGGACAGTAACTGAAGAAACAATGAAAAAACTGGAAGCTTTCGGAATGTGGTGCTACAGACGGATACAAAAAATATCGTGGGTAGACCATGTATATAATATGAAATCCTTTTCAACGTTAAACAACGCAAGTTCGAATATTAGGCCACATCACAAGAAACGAACAAAGATACAACTTACTACAACTAATCTTACAAGGCAAAATATACGGAAGAAGAGACCCAGGTAGAAGAAGAAACTCTTGACTCCAGAATCTAAAACAATGGTTTTCGTTAACAACTGAGGGACTTTTTCGAGCTGCAACCAATAATATTAGTTGGTCGTCAACATCTGCACCGGATAGGTATCGTAAGAAGATACGTATCAACCAAAAAAAGAAAATCTTTTAGAATAGTAATAAAACGTTTACACCACACAACACAAACAGAAGAAATCCAAAAGAAGCTATCGGATAAAGATTATAAAATTCGCAACATAATAAATGGGGACATAAAATGACAAAAACTCCTAAACTCATTCTTTGTCGATTTAGAACTCTCCCAAAATAACAAAGATGTACATAAACTTGATTATCTTCAAAATAAAGCAAGTCATAGAGCTACCAACAAAAGTGAATTGTATCATCCACTGTGTTAGAAGTCAACAGTATAGTCACTCCAGAGTATATTGTAACAGACCATATGTTCAAGTCAAAATGTTGCCACATGGCATAACAATTGCGTCAGTATACTGTGCACAATATGCACAATATAAAGAAGGATCACTTCGAAGCTCCTTTCAGACACTTGGACCAAAATTCATCGCAGGGGGTGACTACAACAGTAAACACATCATCTGGGGTTCACGTCTTACCGCAAAAAACAGAGAGATGGCAAACAATTATTCCTTCCTGTGAACTGGTACCCCAACATACTAGCCCCCCGACCAAAACAAAATTACTAATGGCATCTCCTCGTCGTGCACAACAGTAGAACCCAATTATGACCTATCTTCCGATCACTTCCAAATTATAGCGCTGACCAGGAGTCCTATCGTCTACAAAAAACTACAGCTCCGTTTACACAACAAGAAAAGCAACATTCCACGCCTATCTTGCAGCTACAACATTAAAATTTTAATAATATTTTAATTAAAATCTTTGGCAACTATTGCACGTCCCACAAGACAAACCAGTTCTAAATAGGGCAATGAACCAGTTAAAAGCAAAAATTAAAGAAGAATATGACAGAATATTCCAAAACTACATTACTGGTTTAAATGGATTTGAAACAAGTACCTCCCATAGTCGATCATAAGGCACTCATTTCATATTGGGCTAGAAACAATGAAGAGAAGACAGTGGTGTTTGTAGAACATCTCGCCAAAGTATTTACTCCTACCAAAATGAAACTGATGATAAAATAGAAGAACAGCTTTCAAACACTTATCTAATTATAACAAAAATCAAATCATTCGCCCCAGAGGAACTACAAACAGAAATTACAACAAAAGTGATAAAGGAGTTACACCGAAAAGATGTCATAATAATTACCTATATATTTAAGGCAATTCTTAGTAAAAATCATTGGCCAAAACAATTAACAAGGGCAAAACGCCCGAACCAGGTAATGATACAGGTAGAGTAGCTGGTGCGGCCGGAAAAATTTTGAATTTTGAATAAAGGAACATGAAACGAATCTAAAGTTAAAACGCTAACCTGTGGAAACGGCGCTTTCCCGCAGATATCGGTTCCCTGCTGTTGGTCCTGGGGCTTCCAGAAAAAAGGATATAAGGGTATGGATAAGAAATAGAACACGTTACCCCAATCTTCACAGCGGAGCCGAACGGCAGCGCCCTTCCTGGTGCAAAAGGTTCCTTCGTCAAGTCAGATCAAAGAAAATGGACCAAGTTTTTAACCGGCAAAATTTCAACCCCAAAAATTAGCCTTTAACAATAAGCCTCGCAGAAAATTAAAACTTCTGCCGCCGATTAAAACCGCCGGCGACCTCTCAGTTAAAAAATGCTCTCATCTGACGGAAAATTTCTGTCACAAGCTGAATTCAAAGAACGACGCAGCGAGAACATAGTAAAAAGGCCAAGCGCAAACAACAACGCGTACAAAACGGCGAAGCGCGAACGAAAAAAGGCCAAGTGCGAACGAACAACGCGTACAAACGGCGAAGCGCGAACGAAAAAAAGACTAAGTGGGAATGAACAAAGGCAAAGGCGTAGTTCCGAAAGGCAAAAGCGCCCGCGGCCCAACCGCGGCCTATATATGCACAACGCGTGCTCGGACAAATTCAGCCGATACATCGAATTCAAAATATATACAAGAGGGAACCAAAATACAGTCTGTTTTGTACAAAATCTACAAGTCTGTTAGGTTTAGTTGCATTGAAAAAAAATAAAAAATTGACTTTTCTATCAGTAGCCATTACTTACATACGTTTTGTAAATAATTAATAGAATAAAACTAAATAAAGAAGAATATCTCACTGATATGGTAAAAATGCTAAGATCAAAAAACAATTGGACAAATTCAACAAATTTAACAGCAAGAAAAGACAATAGAAAGAATGTAACAATTAAAAAAAGCAAAAACTTTAAAAATGTAAAAAGGATAATAACAAAAAAAATATTAGAAAAAACTAAAATGCAAACATACGTGGTCTGTCCCAGAAGTATTGAGCTCTATAACACAAAAAAATCTAATAACAGAGAAGTTTCGGACCCCTTCAAAACAAGTACATTTAAGTCTCACACACTGCCCCTCCGTCGCTTTCACGGTGCAAAACAATCTGCAAAGTCTTATGTTGAAGTCGCAAATAACTATCTTATCGTATAGGTCAAATTTCCTCAACGGTCTGAAAACTCTTTTCTATTAAAAGTCATGCACGTTCTACACGCTCATTACTACATGTGCTCACTCGCTAGCGTCTAACTCTTAACTGACCCGGCCAGCAAAATCTACTCTCATAGGCCGCCAAGTTACATTGCGTCTGTTCCTTCATCAAGAAGCGTTTGGTAAGCTGCCTAACTTTGATTCTTTTCTTTCTTCATCTGCCTTTTTTAATTTCCTTTTTATTTTTCATTATTCAGCTCTTAAACCAAATATATATTTAACAATCCTTTATCGCACTTTTATTTTGAATCATCTTGAGTTTTTCATCCCGCTCCTCCAATTCGACCAATGTAATGCTTCTTTGCTGTATCAGCCCAACTTCGAAACGAGTCACTTATGTTAGAGTAAATTCAAGCCGTAAGATTCTTGCTCTGCACTTTAAGAGTACAAAATTAAATCCTTTAACACAAGCGAACTGAGAGGTTAAAGCTCTCATATGTTCGCTCTTTCTCCTGGATCGTCGCGCACCATCTCTGATGCGGGGCGATGTGGCAAGCACCGCGCCTTAGATGACCGCCATTATTACCCCTTGTTTGAGTGAACGCAGGTATTCAATTATTTTAGTGACTGAGTAGGCCACCCGCCAGGCATCAGAGAGCACCGGGAATTGAACCCGAGTCCGTCCGCACCACAGCCCGCGCCTCAACCGCTATGACCGCCCTTAACACAATAAAAAAGCATAAAACCTACAAAACATCCAAAACGTGGCTTTTAATGTTATTTCGACATATTGGTACTAAATTCCACTGTTTCAGATCGAATCTGAAGCATACAAGTTCGTGAGCAACGAGTACCGCCCCTTCCCGATTCGCTTTTCCTACGACTTCTGCGACTCTATACGGAAAAACGACTTTGGAAATTTGCAGTTCCTAACCAAGGGGAACATGACGGACTGCCCCTCGAAAGGTTCGTCTGCAAATTCGGTGCTAGCATCTTTCACTGAAATTAATTTTCTTGCCGGTAGGGTACGTACGTGATCAGCAATTTCATTCCAGAGTCTTCAAGGTACCCTCCTCGTATACCCCAAGGGAATTACATGGTAGCAATAAGGCTGTTCGTAGGCGAAGTTCAAATATGGGATGCGCGAGGATATGGAATTGTTAAGTACCTGTCTTTGTATGAACATAAATAAATAAGTTGCCTTTAGCTTATTGACACATGTTGCAATTAGAAAATAAATTACATATTTAGCTTTCTTTGCACATCTAACGGAAAACACTGTTGTTGTATATTCTTCTAAACCTTGTGTCAATCCGTAAATCAATTTACTTAATTTATTCAATGTAATCTCCATGTGATGTTTCTTATTAATCCTTGTTTCTACCATGCCTTACATCGTAATAGACAATAAATAGTGCTAAAGGAGGCCACAAGCTTGAGGACCAATGGTAGTACAGAGTGAATCTTCCTTGCCGTTTAAGCTAGACTGAAGTCTTTCCAGTTACTTTACAACTTTCTTCAGGAGGTTGCTGTAACTGTAAGTATTACCTTTAAGCATTTTGAAAAATTTTGTACCATTTTGACATTTTTTATAATTGTAATTATGATAAAGGCATCTTGGTACATACAACGATAATTTTGGCAATTCTTTCCTATTTTTTCCTTTTCCTTGAACATGAATAAAAAGCAAAGACTATCATAGTACAAATCTTTATCCATGGTTATCTCACTACGTAATTATTGATACTTTGCTTCGAGTCCCGCTTGATCTGTTCTTTAATTTACAAATAATGTTCCCTACGATTAAATCGCTTGTTATATGGTTGTCTCACCAGCAGTAACTCAGGTAAAGATAAAACTGAAAATTTTAGTTCTACAAAGGTGTGTTCCAAACACTTGCTAATTTCTGAATTCATAATCAAAAACTCAAAACTGAATTAAATTGTTGAAGAAGACATCGCAATAGTAACACAAAACTTTTCTTGGTATTAAAGAGACTAAAAAAAGCCTCATGCATGGTCTCATCATATGTTTCCCAAATAACAGCTTTAGTTCCATAACCTATTTGTTTTACGTAACATTAAAACTATGCTTCAACCCCCCACAAAAATGATGCATCATACAAATCAAACAATTTGCTGTCGCTCCGATCCAAGGTATTTAAAGAAATATTCCTTGCCAGCATTCTAACTATACCTTTAGACAACCATTCTGACTATTTCATTACATTTATTCGGACTAATATTAATCGTATTTTGCCGACAAATAATTCCTAGTCGAATTCAGAGAATCTCAAACCACCGCATTTCTTGTATTAGTCCTTTCGTCCCTAAAGATAGCATACTTGAACGGACATTATGTTTTGGATTTGACTGATGCCTGAGTGTTAGATTGATAGCAGATAAGGGGGACTTCAAAAATCCATTGTACCTGAAATCGTCATGAGGGAATTGCAGATGCGGAATGTTTGGGGTAAATCGGTTCTCAAGATTTTGAAGGACCAGTAGAAGAAAAATCCCTCTATAGTCCGAACCTGGCCCCATTTGACTTAATTTTGTTTCCCAAGCTCAAATTCAACTTAAAAGAACGACGTTTTAAAAATGCTAAAGTGTGCCGGCTGCCGTAAAAAGTACTGTACAAAAGATTCTAGTTCAAAGGCAAGCTACGACGCGTGACAGAACCGCTGACAACGTTGTATTGATGTTCAAGGATTTTAAAGAATATTAAGTGTATATAAATATATCTTCAATTAAACGAATTTTCTCATTACTTTCCGGATGTACCTTGTAGGTATACAAAAGTAATAAAATTACGTACTTGAATATATTTAGTAAATGTTTATAAAAAGATATTGATATAAATTAACGATTCTTAAAACAAACAATAAAAATTCGATTTAAGTTATATTTGAATACAGTAATCTCTCTCTTTCTCTCTCTCTCTCTCTCTCTTTCTCTCTCTCCCCTCTCACTCTAAATCTAGAAAATTTGTTCGTTTAAATTCTCTTGTAACGACATTTATCTCAACACACTGCTGAGAATCTTGGAAGAAAAATTAAAAGCAAACGCCTGAAAGACAAATTAGGAAATACGAAATAAGAAAGAATATTTCAGAAATTTGATGGAAGTGACCATAAGTAAGAAAAAAACACTTCAAGAATTATAGATAAGAATTAAAGGCGAATAGAAAGCATATTTTAAAAGTATGAGAGTAAGGTGAAAAGTTCTCGGCCTGACAATGAAAGACTGCGACTTTCAGTTAAAAAATGATTTTATTTTTCTACATAATCTCCCTTGACTTCAACACACTTGATCCAGCGCCTCCCCAACATCAGTATTCCTTCTCGGAAGTGAGAATCTGGAAGATTGTGAAAATATTCATCAACTTCTTTATTGGATGCGAAGTGCTTCCCAGAAACAATTTTTTTTAAGTTTGAGAACAGATGGAAATCTGAGGGTGCCAAATCAGTAGAATAAGGGGGATGGCCGAGCAAATCATACCCCAGATCCCGCAGTTTTCCCATTGCCAACCCAGGTGCGTTGTCCTGGTGAAAGATGACTTTTTTCTTCTTCAAGCCAGGTCTCTTCTCGCAAATTTTGGCATCCAGCTGGTCAAGAAGGTTGGAGTAATGTTCGCCTGTAATTGTTCTGCCTTTTTCAAGATAATCAATTAACAGGATCCCTTTCGCATCCCAAAACACGCTTGCCATGGCCTTTCCGGCAGATGTGATCGACTTCGTTTTCTTTGGCGCTGAACCACCGGTTTCCACCCTCTGCTTGGACTGCTGTTTTGTTTCTGGCGTGTAGTGGTGGACCCATGTTTCATACATGGTGACAAATCGCCGCAACAAAATCGGTCGGCTCCCTGTTGAATCGGTCCAAAGATTGCTGCAAAAATCGTTTGCGCATTTGCTTTTGATCGGCATTCAGCAAATGCGGCACCCATCTTGCGCAGAGCCTTCGCATCCCTAATTCTTCGTGCAAGATGTTTCGCACCCTTTCTTCCGATATCCCCACAGCCTCAGCTATCTCACTCACCTTCACTCGCCTATCGTCCAACACGATATCATGCACTTTTTCGATGGTTTCTGGTGTGGTTGCGGTTTTTGGCCGTCTTTCACGTGGGTCATCTTTGAGGGATGTGGGACCACGTTTAAATTCAGCTGCCCACTTTTTAACAGTTGACATGGAAGGAGCAGAGTCCCCGTGAACTTTTGTCAACTTCGAATGAATTTCCTTAGGGGTTAATCCATACAAAACGAAGAATTTTATAACCGCACGATATTCAAGTTTATCCATTTTAACAAAAAACATGCAACATGTTTACTGAAAAAATTCGTTTAAACAAACTACTTGAGCGAACAAGTTGAAACTAGTCATACGAACTAATGACACATGCACCCAAGCAGGAAGCATAATTGTTTGCCGATTGCAGCACCATCTCTGTGCCAGGCCTAGAACTTTTCACCTTACCCTCGTATAAAAGAGAAATTACAAGAATTAATAACAAACAGGGAAGAAAATTCCATAACATTGGTTAAATTAAAGACAAACGCAAAGAACATTTCAAAAGTTTAACAAAAGAATTTCACTAATTAAAAATGAATGCCTTGTTGTTGAAGTCATATCTGAAAATTTATACAACTATATTGGTTGCTGAGCCGTGGTGGCTTAGTGGATAGATCGCTAGACTACGAAATCAAGAGTTGCGGGATCGAATCCCGCTCTCGCCAATTCGATCACTGGCATTTTTACGGCCCAGGTCGACTCAGGCTGCAATAAATGAGTACCTGGAGGTCAAACTCTGGGGTAATAATGGGCGGTCGGTACGTAGCGCTAGCCACGTTACTACCCTAGTGTACCGTAGGCTCTAGATTGTAGCAGATCTATCCTGTTACGACCCCCACAGGCCTTCGGGCCTGCTACGGGGAACTATTATTATATTGGTTGCTGTTATATAAATTATAGCCAAACTAAATTGAACAATGCGCGGCTTAACATCAGCAGAAAGAGGTGATACAGCGAGAGGGGGAGACAGGGAGGAATGGAGAGATAAAGAGCGGAAAGGAGAGACGAGAGATAGAGGAAAAAAGGAGAGAGAGAGAGAGAGACAAGATAGAGGAGATAGAGAAGAGAGAAGAAGAAAAAGAGACGGTAGAGAGGGGGTAAAGGAAAGAGGGGGGAAGAGAGAGAAATAGGAAATAAAAAAGAGAGAAAAAAGAAGAAAGAAGAGAGAAAGGGAGATAGAGAGGGAGAGAGAGAGGAATAGTGAGCGGGGAAGGAGGAGTCATGGGAAAAAATCAGAACGTCAATCTTAATGGCAAAAGCTTTTTGGACATATTAAGATTAAAAGGAAATCTTTTAAAAAAAGTTTTAAGTAACTGAACTGAGGTGTAAATTGTTGGTGTCGAGAACATTTGATGTTTTATGTTATTTGGATGATGAAGCATCAGTAACTAATGCTAAAAAAAATACTGGCAATCTACATTATTAACCCATTCCCTAAGAGTGATAATGGCAATAAATATAGTCTTATTGTTATGAATTACCCTATCAAGTAAATAAAGCTTAGACAGTGCCCAATCAAAAAGTGTCCATGGTTTTTCAGTCGAATGAAAATCAATTCATATCAAGAGTACAATTCCAAACTAACTTGTATCAATTAATAGAACATAACAAAATCGATATAACTAAAGATAATAAACATTAATAAGTTTACAACTTAAGGTAAAATAAATAGAAAAATCCTAAATAAACGATTGGTCGTAAGAAAATCCAAAAAATCCTAAAAATTAGTTAAGCTACAAAAACTTAATAAACTTTTAAGTTGGGATAGCAGCTGAACTATAGAAAGATTTGTTTGATATCTTAATCAAGACACCCGTGGCTTGCAGTGTGGTCCGGAATTTCATATGGATAAGAGAGCAGCTCCAGTTTTTGAGAAGTTTAGTCGAGCGAGCGAGTTGTGGTAACGGATGAAATCTTGATGTTGCAGGATAGGAAGCGTTCCATGTCAAATTTAGTAGCTAAGCAACTCTCTTGGTAAAGAATATGATATTCAAACTCAAAAATAGGAGCAAACAGTAGAACTATAAAATCAGTCCAAAAAACGCTTAATAACTCATGTGTTCACTCCCCGCCTTTCTACAAAAAATGTCCCGATTTTTAAAAACTTTTGTTTTTCGCTTATATTTTCAAAGCGGCAAAAGATAAAAAACGGCTCGTTTACCAAGTTATAGGACCTAAAACAGGACACTTTTTTTGTAAATGATTTTTTCGTACACCTTATGGCCGAAAAAAGTACATTTCCAAAACCGATAGCGATATCTTCAGTTAGTTTTTGCGAGTCAAATGTTAAAAATTTAGCTCCATGGAGAAATCCGTTCGCCACACGCACGCACGCACGTACACGACCACAACCACGACCATAAACCACGACCATGAACCACAAACACGTCAACAACCACGACCACGACCACGACCACGACCACGACCACGACCACGACCACGACCACGACCACGACCACGACCACGACCACGACCACGACCACGACCGCGACCGCGACCGCGACCGCGACCGCGACCGCGACCTCGACCACGACCACGACCACGACCACAAACCTTCTGATTCGTTCTAAAACCTCGCGTTTGAATATAAGGCGGAGCAAGGCATTACCGGCAATCGAACAGGAGAAGTCATACAGCTTATACAGGATGGCCGAAAAAAGTACATTTACAAAATTTATGTAGCAATCATCAAGGAAAATTGGTTGGTTTATTAATCAAGCGGACGATTATTTTGTGCTCCGTGCTAACTATAGAGAAGAACGATGTTTCTAATAACTAAATTGATCCAAAAAATGACAATATAATAAACGATTATAACTATAACCTTAAACATAGAGAATGCATATCTGAATTTATTAGTAGAAGTCGAGTTTCGCAAAGAATGGATTGTAAAATAACAGAACAATACACAATAAAGGAAGAAGCTTTATATTGGCAAAATGTTCTTTTAAAAGTTGTCTTCGTTGCCATTTTTCATACTTTTAATCATTTCTTTTATTTCTTCTAATATGGGTTCTCTTATTAGATATTTGTCTCCATATATTTGTATGTGCTTCTATTCTATGTTTTCTTCTATTTCTTGGTGTTCTTTCATTAAATTGTTTTAGAGTGTCCTCCCATGATTTTTATATTTCTTATTTATTTATACATAAATTCCCTTCGTTATTATTTATTGCAGTTGGTAGTGATCGGTAGTTCTATTTTTCCAGTCTTAGGTGTTTATAAAACTTCTTGCAATATTTATTTTTGTATGATTCTTCTATTTCTGTTATCCTCTTCCATAACTCTTTTATAATCTTCTTCGTTCTCTTTGAAATCTTTGTAGTAGCTTCAATCTTGACTGCCTTCTTGCTCCTACCGGTTCTTTACATTCCTCGTTGTACCATTCTTTACTACCTTTTTCCCCTTAAGCCTCTCTGCTGCTATTAACATAGTTATTTTTAAAGAGTTCAATTCCTTCTGTATAACTTCCTATCTACTTATTTCTTAAATAATTTTCTCTACTGCTTCGGTGTATTCTCTTTTTGTCTTCGTCTTCAAATCGTCATGAGGAATTTCAGATGCGGAATGTTTGGGATAAATCGGTTCTCAAGATTTTGAAGGACCAATAGAAGAAAAATCCCTCTATAGTCCGAACCATTTGACTTCATTTTGTTTCCCAAGCTCAAATTCAACTTAAAAGAACGACGTTTTAAAAATACTAAAGTGTGCCGGCTGCTGTAAAAAGTACTGTACAAAAGATTCTAGTTCAAAGGCAAACTACGACGCGTGACAGAACCGCTGACAACGTTGTATTGATGTTCAAGGATTTTAAAGAATATTAAGTGTATATAAATATATCTTCAATTAAACGAATTTTCTGGAATCAGTCTCATTACTTTCCGGATGTACCTTGTAGGTATACAAAAGTAATAAAATTACGTACTTGAATATATTTAGTAAATGTTTATAAAAAGATATTGATATAAATTAACGATTCTTAAAAAAACAATAAAAATTCGATTTAAATTATATTTGAATACAGTAATCTCTCTCTTTTTCTCTCTCTCTCTCTCTCTCCCTCTCTCTCTCCCCTCTCACTCTAAATCTAGAAAATTTGTTCGTTTAAATTCTCTTGTAACGACATTTATCTCAACACACTGCTGAGAATCTTGAAAGAAAAATTAAAGCAAACGCCTGAAAGACAAATTAGGAAATACGAAATAAGAAATAATATTTCAGAAATTTGATGGAAGTGACCATAAGTAAAAAAAAACACTTCAAGAATTATGGACAAGAATTAAAGGCGAATAGAAAACATATTTTAAAAGTACGAGAGTAAGGTGAAAAGTTCTCGGCCTGACAATGAAAGACTGCGACTTTCAGTTAAAAAGTGATTTTATTTTTCTACATAATCTCCTTGACTTCAACACACTTGATCCAGCGCCTCTCAACATCAGTATTCTTCTCGAAGTGAGATCTGGAAGATTGTGAAAATATTCATCAACTTCTTCATTGGATGCGAAGTGCTCCCAGAAACAATTTTTTTAAGTTTGGGAACAGATGGAAGTCTGAGGGTGCCAAATCAGGAGAATAGGGGATGGCCGAGCAAATCATACCCCAAATCCCGCAGTTTTCCATTGCAACAGGTGCGTTGTCCTGGTGAAAGATGATTTTTCTTCTTCAAGCCAGGCCTCTTCTCGCGAATTTTGGCATCCAGCTGGTCAAGAAGGTTGGAGTAATATTCGCCTGTAATTGTTTTGCCTTTTGCAAGATAATCAATTAACAGGATCCCTTTCGCATCCCAAAACACGCTGGCCATGACCTTTCCGGCATATGTGATCGACTTCGTTTTCTTTGGCGCTGAACCACCGGTTTCCACCCACTGCTTGGACTGCTGTTTCGCTTCTGGCGTGTAGTGGTGGACCCATGTCTCATCCATGGTGACAAATCGCCGCACAAAATCGGTCGGATCCCTGTTGAATCGGTTCAAAGATTGCTGCGAAAATCGTTTGCGCATTTGCTTTTGATCGGCATTCAGCAAATGCGGCACCCATCTTGCGCAGAGCTTTCGCATCCCTAATTCTTCGTGCAAGATGTTTCCCACCCTTTCTTCCGATATCCCCACAGTCTCAGCTATCTCACTCACCTTCACTCGCCTATCGTCCAACACGATATCATGCACTTTTTCGATGGTTTCCGGTGTGGTTGCGGTTTTTGGTCGTCTTTCACGTGGGTCATCTTTGAGGGATGTGGAACCACATTTACATTCAGTTGCCCACTTTTTAACAGTTGACATGGAAGGAGCAGAGTCCCTGTAAACTTTTGTCAACTTCGGATGAATTTTCTTAGGGGTTAATCCATACAAAACGAAGAATTTTATAACCGCACGATATTCAAGTTTATCCATTTTAACAAAAAACATGCAACATGTCTACTGAAAAAATTCGTGTAAACAAACTACTTGAGCGAACAAGTTGAAACTAGTCATACGAACTAATGACACATGCACCCAAGCAGGAAGCATAATTGTTTGCCGGTTGCAGCACCATCTCTGTGCCAGGCCTAGAACTTTTCACCTTACTCTCGTATAAGAGAGAAATTACAAGAATTAATAACAAACAGGGAAGAAAATTCCATAACATTGGTTAAGTTAAAGACAAACGCAAAGAACACTTCAAAAATTTAACAAATGAATTTAACTAATTAAAAATGAATGCCTTGTTGAAGTCATATCTGAAAATGTATACAACTATGCGTGGCTTAACATCAGCAGAAAGAGGTGATACAGCGAGAGAAGGAGACAGGGAGGAATGGAGAGATAAAGAGCGGAAAAGAGAGACGAGAGATAGAGGAAAAAGGGAGAGAGATAGAAGAGAGAGGAAGAAAAAGAGGCGGTAGAGGGGGTAAAAGAAAGAGGGGGAAGAGAGAGAAAAAGGGAAAGGAGAGAGAAAGGGGAGAGAGAGAGAAATAGGAAAGAAAAACGAAAGAAGAAAGAAGAGAGAAAGGGAGATAGAGAGGGAGAGAGAGAGGAAGAGTGAGCGGGGAAGGAGGAGTCGTGGGAAAAAATCAGAACGTCAATCTTAATGGTAAAAGCTTTTTGGACGCATTAAGATTAAAAGGAGATCTTTTTAAAAAAGTTTTAAATAACTGAACTGAGGTGTACATTGTTGGTGTCGAGAACATTTGATGTTTTATGTTATTTGAATGATGAAGCATCAGTAACTAATGTTTCTAATAACTAAATTGATGATTCAAAAAATGACTATATAATAAACGATTATAACTATAACCTTAAACATAGAGAATGCATATCTGAATTTATTAGTAGAAGTCGAGTTTCGCAAAGAATGGATTGTAAAATAACAGAACAATACACAGTAAAGTAAGAAGCTTTATATTGGCAAAATGTTCTTTTAAAAGTTTTCTTCATTGTCATTTTTCATACTTTTAATCATTTCTTTTATTTCGTCTAATATTGGTTCTCTTGTTCGATCTTTGTCTCCAT
Organism: Sinelater perroti; assembly: GCA_036346155.1. Taxonomy (NCBI): domain Eukaryota; kingdom Metazoa; phylum Arthropoda; class Insecta; order Coleoptera; family Elateridae; genus Sinelater; species Sinelater perroti. The sequence goes on from JARFIY010000324.1 coordinate 5,094,808, forward strand.
ATATTTGTATGTGCTTCTATTCTATGTTTTCTTCTATTTCTTGGTGTTCTTTCATTAAATTGTTTTAGAGTGTCCGCCTATGCTTTTTATATTTCTTCTTTATTTATACATAAATTCCCTTCATTATTCTTTACTGCAGTTGGTAGTGATCGGTAGTTTTGTTTTTCCAGTCTTAGGTGTTTATAAAACTTCTTGCAATATTTATTTTTGTATGATTCTTCTATTTCTGTTATCCTCTTCCTTAATTCTTTTATAATCTTCTTCGTTCTCTTTACAATATCTTTGTAGTAGCTTCAATCTTGCCTGCCTTCTTGCTCCTACTCGTTGAACCATTCTTTACTACCTTTTTTCCTTTAAGTCTCTCTGATTCTATTAATATAGTTATTAAAGAGTTTTCCATTCCTTCTGTATGACTTCCTACCTACTTATTTCTTAAATAATTTTCTCTACTGCTTCGGTGTATTCTCTTTTCTTGTCTTCGCCTTCAAATTCTTGGGTAATCTTCTATTTTCCTTTTTCTTGATTTTTTCTAGTTTGAGTATCCGCTGTCTTAATACTGGCTTAAATCTATATCCGCACCCTTATACGTCCTTACTCATCCTATACACTGTCCGTGTACCTGTTTCATTAACAGGTAATCAATTTGATTGAACGTCTTTTCGTCTGGGCTCTTCCATGTAGTTTTGTGGATATTTTTGCGTTCCTTGAACGTGTTTTTAACTGTCATCCTTGTTGGTTTCCTGATGTAGGCTTCCTTTTTCTGCCACTAATCTGTTTCTTTCCTATCGTAGCATTCATATCTCCAGCTACTACTTTTATGTCAAAATTGGGTGTATTATTTAGTAAGGTTTCCGTCATAGAATTCATCTTTGATTTTTTCAGTGTACTCTGAGTAAAGGGAGGTTTATAATACTAATTTTCCTACAAACAACTTTTAATTTTAGGTAACTTAATCTTTCATTCACGACGGGAAGAAGAAAAAGAAGAATCTTTCATTGACAACCTTGTAGTTTACAATTGAGTTCCTTATTTTTCTTTAATCAGGAATGCTGTCCCAAGTCTGTTTTCAGTTTCTCCCCCATTAAACCATAGGTATAATTAGGGTTTTATATTTGAAACCCCTTTTATATTTATTGCTTATGCTATCAGAACATCTAAGCTTACATTTTTTTATTTCATTCGTTAGTTATTTAGTTTCCCCTTCTTATTGAAGTCCTATACATTCCAGAATACTACACTTATTTTATTTTCTCTAGCATTCTCATTTTTTATCCCAGCTCACTTATATATAGAAAAAATAAACCATCCGTACATAGAACATCAGCTAGTAGACATTCATTTATAAATTTTGTTTCGACCTAGTTGCAATCCTTCCTTTTTGGTAAAGGTAAAACAATTCTGAATATGATCATCTTTATAGATCAGGTACGGCTCCATTCTTCAGAATACGAGGTGTGGCAGAAAAGTAACGAGACTGGCAACGCTACGCTGTTGTCCTTGATAGAGGACGTGTATAAATACCCTCCCACAGTTGAGTGCGAGTTTCAACGTGATTTTTGTGACTGCTATTAGTGAAGTTCTATTTTGGTTGTGCGTCACGCAAAATGGAACAGCGGAAACTTTTTTTTATAAAGACGTCCTTGGAAGGCTCAGAAAAAGGGTCATTTGCGTGAGACCAGACATTGCAGACAAATGGATGCTCCATCATGACAACACTCCATGTCACATTGCCCTCTCCATAACGGAATTTTTGACTTCAAAAGGCATTCTTGTAGTTCCTCAGCCCCCTATTCACTTGACCTCAGTCCCTGTGACTTTTTTCTTTTTCCTAAACTGAAAAATGTCCTCATAACGTCATTTTGGGACTTTAGGAAACATCCAAAAGAGTGTAACGGACATGCTGAAGACCATACCATTTGAAGACTTCCAGCGCTGCTACCAACAGTGCCCAAATGCCCAAGGGAACTACTTTGAAGGGGATAACATTGATGTTTGAAAAAAATAAAAACTTTGGTAAATAAAAAATCAGTCTCATTACTTTTCTGCCACACCTCGTACATGAGTAGTCAAAATACTCATCTATGGAGTACTGAAAAGCCTCATGAAAAACCTTTTGCAAACAAATACTGGAATGGGATATGTAGTAAGCCGCATGCATATAATTGGTTAAATCTGCTTTCATTGAGATGGTGCTATTGCAAATACAAGGCACACATTGTCGGTCTTTTTAATCTGATTATTCATCACAACTAACTGCTACAGACTATTTTCTCTAGGATACATTATACAAGATCTATGATAATCTACATTAAATGTATCTAAACGTCTAAATGCACGTACGTATGGAATATTAATTCATCCATCTGAATTAAATAGGTAAAATAACGCGACTACGTGCGATCTCTGTTATCATTGTTTCTGAATGACCCCCATTCACCTGCAGATCTTTTTACTTCAACATTAGCATAAACCGCAAGTTCCGGGAGCTTTGCTTGCAGCCAATTGCCAGTTCGGAGGCTCGCGGCCCGTACCGGCGACCGTCTCCGGATGGCTAACATGACATAAACACACGTAACGCGTATGCGTATGGAGAGCGAAACGGCTCATTATCATATCAGAGTGTGCCGTTCATTGACTAGTGCTAGCGGAAGAGGTCCATTCAGCTCGTTGCCGGTTTCCGGCCCCGCGCCGCATTGTTTCTGCTGATTGTCATTCGCCACCGCCCACGCCGCCTCTGGCGCAATCCATGTCCGCCATTCACGTGGCCCATTCATTACGCGCGCCTCCGCGCTGCAGCGCTCCGGGTAATTAGGGCGACGCTTGTTTCGGGTGTCATCTTTTCTAAAAAATCGAAGCATTTCCTCCATAATCCTGATTGAGGATGGAGCTACTTCAGGGACGAAACCCTGCCTAGGCAAACATTGGTTTTTCTTACCTTTTTTTGAAAAAGTACCTAGTCGAGAAAGTTGAAACTTCTGTTACTTCTCAATGTAATCTCCCTCTAGACAACCCTCTTCACAATGTGTGTCAGCATGATTCCATGGCTGCTGGAAATGCTTCTTTGGGGTGTGGTTTGTACAATGTATAATCGCTGATGCAACAGCGATTTTATTGGAAAATGAGCGGCCACAGAGAGTGTCCTTTATGGTCGAAAATTCATGGTGGCATCACGTGTCAACATGCTCTGAGACATTGCCACTCGCGCAACCTTATGTTCGTCGGTCAACATTTGTTGAACCCACCTTGAACAAACTTTTCGCATTTACAGATCATCTTGCAAAATGGACTCCACAGATTCTACAAAAATGCTTAGAGATGATAACACGAACACGAACACCTAATCGACGATCTTCTATAACAACTTGCTTCACTCGCGTAATTATGGTTTCGCTCTGGATGGTTCGTGGTCGAGATTGCTGCAGTTCATTGTTATACAACTCTCGATCTTGTTTAAACTTTTGCGCCCACAAACGCACTTTTTAACATCCACAACGTCTTCACCGCATGTCTCATTTAATTAGCGATAAATTTCAACGCGAGTTTCACCATTAAAAATAAGAAAACCGATGATTACACGTTGTTTTAGAACACTAAACGTCGCCATTTAAATTATACAAAACAACACTCACTGCAATGGCGGTATTTCGACCTGTGGACATTGTGCGGTACTGCCATCTATATTACAAATTCAGAAATATTTCCCTTTTAAAATTAACCTCATATTTCTATTTACTCTCACTGCTAAAAAAATTGAGAGCTTAAAGTTTTAAATCCAATAAACCCTTCATGTCTGATGTCATCTCCCAGAACTCAACTACCTCTTGTGGATAGAATGTGCGACTGCAACTCAAAACCTAATACTAGGATAGCTATTTGAGTTGAAAAATAAAGCTCAAAACATCAAGAAGGCTGTGACTGGTTTAGTAAAATACATTGAAAATGTAAAACTTCATTACACTGCAATCAGAAAATGCAGTGCTATACCAAGGACACTATACAGAAAGTCAATGAGACGTCGGACTTCTAGTCCGCAAAACACTTGTTGTAAATATAATTAGTTCCAAAGGAATCTGAGATAGGGTTCATACATAATTATAAGAATGACCAATAATTATAAAATAAAGGTGATTCGGGTGTATGCCTCTAAATTGACTCATGAAGATGAGGAAGGTGAGTCTTCTATAAAGATGTTGCAAGTGCAAGAAATGATACAAAATGTAACCATAACCTAAAGCGTTTCTAAGAAAACAGAAAGAAGAACCACAACCCCATTTTCAATAAAAAGTTGTAAATATAGTACACCTGGGTAAGTCCAAAGGACCTGACAAAAGATGAGACAAGCTACAACTTTAGCTCTTCAAAATCAATAATAAAATACGTAATAACCCTAAACACATTTAACACCGAAAGCGACCATCGTTTAGTGAGAGCGAAAGTGCATTTAAAAGTAACAAGACGAATTATACGAAAAGTAGTCTTTTTTTATTTATTTATTTGCCAGCTCAACAATCAGTTACATGTTATACATGGCAATGATAATAATAGTAAGGTAAGCAATAAAAGTACGTTCTTTTATAGTTTATGAGGTAGGTTGTACCCTTACAAGTACGTTAACTAATTGTTATATTAACTAATCAATGTCGAGTTCGGTTAGATATAAATCTTGTGGTAATTTTCGTTTGAGTCATTGGTGTATGTTTGGTCTGCCTAAGTTGTATAGAACTGCACCTTCACATTTATGTAAGTTTTCAAAGAATTTTTTTTCACTCGCGGCGATGTAGCTTTGGATTGTTGGTATGTCTAGTTCATAATGTAGTTGTTCGTTCCGAATGAACCAAGGAGCATTTACTGCTATGCGGAGAATTTTGTTCTGTAGTCTTTGGACTTTTTCTATGTTTGACTTTGCAGTGTTGCTCCAGATTGTTGATGCGTATAGCACCAACGGTCGTATTAGAGATTTGTACATCATAATGGTGCATTTGGGCTTAAGAGATGACTTTCTATTAATGAGAGGGTAAAGTTGTGCCAATCGCGCGTATCCTTGGTTTAACTTGTAGTTAATATGAAGTTTCCAGGTAAGTCGAGTGTCAAGGAGCACTCCCAGATACTTGATCGCGGCATCGGCGGGATTCCAGGCAATAGTGTTGTTGTTGATTGTTAAGCTGGGAGGGTTTCTAATTCTTCTGAGGGAAAATATTTTTGCCTGACATTTGGTGTGGTTGATGTGCATATTCCATTGGTTGAACCACGAGCATATTTGGTTCAGTGCAGTCTGCTGCTTTTCAATAGCTAAGGTAAGGTCAGTGTGTTGGGTCAAGATTGCGGTGTCTGAAGTAAAAATATTGAATAATAGGGGTCCCAGTACGCTTCCTTGAGGTACGCCTGCATGGATGGACTTTGTTTCAGAAGATGCGGAGTTTATGCGCACCGCAAAAGTGCGGTTTTCTAGGAAGGAGAAGACTATGGCTTTAAGGTAGCTGGGAATTTTTATCTTGATGATCTTGCTTTTTAGGCCTTCGATCCAGACTTTGTCGAAGGCCTGGGCTATATCGAGGAGAACTACAACTGTATAACCTTTGTTTTCGTAGCCCTCTTCTATTTTTTCATTTATGCGTTGGAGTTGGTGCTGCGTAGAGTGTGATTTCCTAAAGCCGAATTGGAATGCTGGTAGGATGTTGAGTGATGTTAATTCATTCATTAGCCGGGAGTGGATGATCTTCTCGAAAACTTTGGAAAGTGATGTCAGTAAGCTTATTGGCCTGTAGCTACTAATCAACATTTTGTCTTTACCTGGTTTAGGAATCACCAGTATGTGTGCATGCTTTCATGTTTGTGGGAAATAACCTTGCTGAAGACATGCATTAAAAGTTGTTGCTAGATAGGCTAAGGTTTTGGTGGTGAGCTGAGATAATATTAGGTTGGTAATGAGATCGTGCCCAGGAGCTTTTCTTTTAGGGAGACTGTCGATTATTGTTTTAATTTCATGGGGAGAAGAGGGAGTTATTGGTTCTGTAACTACTGGGAGATGAGTTTCAACGTGATTAATTATATATGTTGCGTGGTTTGGAGCTCAAGTGACTGTTGGAGTGAATACACTTTCGTAGTGGGTAGCAAAGGCTGTTGATTTTTCTTCGTCAGTAGCAAGTAGTGTATTATTCACGCTTAATGTTGGGATGTCCTCTTTGCTTTTAATATGCGCTTTGTAGCTCTCCACATTCCGATGTCACCTGGTTGGAGATCTTCTATGTATTTTTGATATGAGTTGATTCTCAGCTCATCCAAGCATCTTTTTAAGGTGTGTGTTAACCTGTTCAGTAATCGTTTTGTTTCCGGTATCCTGGTTCTCTGCCATTCGCGTCTGACTTGACTTTTTCTTTTGATTAGTGCTGTGATTTCTCGAGGCAAGCTATGGTGATTAGGTTTTTTGTTAGTTTTGGGCGCTAGTGTTGATCTTTGCACGCTGTCAGTTATTGATGTTGTTAGTTTGGATATGATTAGATCGATGTCCTCGTGGTTGATAAGACCGGTTGGGCATATCAGCTGATCGTCTAGGATGGCTTGGAATTGTTCCCAGTTAATTATCCCGTTTATTAGTTTTGGTACTGGCTGTACCAGCTGAGGTGAGCTAATAAATGTTATTATAATTGGTAGGTGGTCAGAATCTAGTTCTTCTACTACAGTTTGAAAAGTTGGTTTATCGAAGTTTTTTTGGTGTACTATGTCTAGTATGTCCGGCTGGTGATCACTGCGATACGGGTAGTAGGTATAATTCTCGGGGGCTGTTATTTGGAAGGAGTATTTAGTCGCGTAGCCTTCCATCTTGATTCCCTCGGGATTGTTAGCTCTGCATCCCCATAATTGGTTTTTGGTGTTGAGGTCTCCAAAAGTAAAAAGAAAAGTAGTCTATACACGTATAATGAAAGAAAACAAAAAGGAAACCTATAAAAAGCAATAGACAATATAGGACACATAAAGAAAGATCTAAATAAATTGTCCCAGCTTCTAACTACTGCAATAATAAAAACGGATAGTGACATCGTAGATAGAACATAAATTAAACCTAGTAAAGTAACGGCAAAATTATATTAAAAACAGAACAAAAGTTGAACACTATATAGACAAGATAAATACAAAACTGAAAAATATAGAAAAGCTAAAAAACCGCTCGTAGAATAATCAGAAAAGACATAGAAACAATGTATGAGAAACCAGTAGAAAAAATTGTTAAAAATAATAAGCATATGAAATGCCTAAAAAGAAACTATGATCACAAAGAACAATGAAAGGAAAATTAAAAATTTAGGTTAGAAATAATATTACCAATAGAAGAACTTCACAAAACATTATGTAGTTCTCCTATCCAAAACTAGCAAACAAAAAATCAAAATACAAAAGTAATAAATGTTAGATCAAAGGCGATATTATAAATAACAGAAGAAGAAATTACATATACCTCACACACCATGAAAAATAATAAGATAACGGAAGAAGACGCAGTAATAATAGAAATGATAAAAGAGGCAGGTAAAATTCTATTCCCTGTATTAAAGACTATTCAACGGGTGTCTAGAACAGGGACATATTCCAGAAATATAGAACAACGCCTTAGTAATCCCACTTTTGAAGAAAGGAGATCCAATTAGATAAAAAATTATTGCTCAATCATGTTGTTGTTAGAACCAGCAACAGAGTACAACCTGGAGCTATACATGACCTTTGCTCCTTATGAAAAGATGTTCAACTCTATAGAAACTTGGGCCATAATGAAAGAACCTGAAAACGCCCGTATGTTACACTATGCTATTAAATAATATATACAAGCAAGCGACATTAGTGGTAGAAGTATATGAAAAACATGGCTATTTTCAATTAAGAGGTATAAGACAAGAGAATAAAATATTACCGAGACTGTTTACATTGGCCTTGGAAGGAGTCTTGAAGCAACTAGAAAAGAAATCAACCTAAATGGAGAGCATCTAAACCATCTAAAGTTTACGGATGATATATGAAAACAAAAGTGACAGATGTAGTAAAAAAGTGACACAATTGTTGTAAGACCAAAGGAAAACAGATAGAATTCCAAGATACTACAATAAAGACCGTGGTTAAGGAGAAGAAACAGAGGAAAATCAATGGCAAGATGGGCTGAAAAACCCTCAAGGGAGTCGATGGTCTACAGTAGTTTAAAGTAACACAATAGAGATAACAAAATAAAGACAAATAGAAGAAAATAAAAGAGACCTATGCTCAAAATTAGCCATAAGAAGGAGAAAATAGATTTATTAGAAATATTGCGCTGACGACATCATTTTGGTCTGGTTGTCTTTCCATCTTCCGTTCTTCAGTTCTTCCACGATCCTCTAGATTTGCGTTTTTGGCATAGGATTCAATTCTGTGATTTTCTTTATAGGCGCAAGTCATGACAACTAACTTTTTAAGTTAAATCAGTTTTCAGTCAATCGCCATACGAGAATACGAACGTGGTTGGAAAATTTTAAATATACAAATGTTCTATCAGCTCTCCGTAAAATTCTTTGGCATTTTTGGCTGTTTTAACATACGAACGCTCTTCTACTCGGGTCACATCCATCCTGCACGACAATTAACTGAGAACAGATTTAACATTGCTCTCTGTGTAATTATAGAACATCATAAAGCCACCTTGCGTTGTAGACACACATTATAAATGCACGTCATCCTTAAGACATATGACATTTTGTGACACTTAGAAAAAAATAGATTCCATGACTTACGGCCCAATTCTCGTAGTTTCATCTCTTTTTATGTGTATCTGTATAGTTGTAATCTTTTTTCTACAGGGTGTTTGCTAGATTACCTTCAATTACTTTCCCAATTTATATGGTTTTACTAAGTATTCTATCTGTATTACTATATACCTTTTCTCAAAATTTCAGTTTTTACTGTATTTATCTTAGATGTTCTTATTTTTCCCCTTATTGGCCAGGATTTTGGACCGTATGGCATGACAATTTTGATCAAAGATTGACGTACATATTTATATTAATTTTTTGTACTGTTGTTGAGCCATCTTGTCTATAGGTTTAATAATAGTGCTTCAAGGCACGTGAGATAGATGCTATATTTTTCAAATCAGCAGCTAGCAAGGACTCGGTAACGTTATCCTGCAATATTAGGTAACTCAACCGTAGTGGTCAAAATGACGAGTGACATGACGAACAAAAAGATAATGCCTTTGCTTCAACCGGAAAAGAGCAGATAGCCACTTTTAAATTGAAATGACATAGTCTACACTGAATGTTTGAAGCAATGTGATATTAACAATTTCAGCATCCACATATGTGAATACTTTGAGGAAACTACCAAGGCAGTCGATAAACATCTGATATTTTGCGACGAACACGTTGCGGTATACGTCTTACAATCTGAATCTTGTCCCTCGATATTTTCTTTATTTTTCTAAAACAAAAGAAAAGTTAAAAGTCATGAAGAAGTGCAAGCAACCATCCGTAGCTGGTACTGGCAGCAAACACCTGGCTTCTTCTCCAACAGGATGAAAAAACATGTTTAGTGTTGGCAAAATAAATAAAAACTTTTTTCCAATAGTTTCTTTTTCTTAGATCATTATATTACCTTCTACTTCTAATTTTTCTACAAGAAACTGTTTCAATTTATTTACACAGATGTAGAGGGTCAAAAAAGTAAGTTATTTTTCTATACAATCTCCATACTTTTCAATGCACTTGGTCCTGCGTTCCATAAGCTTGCGTATACTGTAGAAGAAAAAGATTATTCATTGATCACCCAAACATTTATGTACCGCTTCCCGCACTTTTTTGTCCGGAGAAAATCGACGACCTTGTAAAGTACTCTTCAGCGATACAAAGAAATGATAGTTGGAAGGGGAGAGATCTGGGCTGTAATCAGAATGTTCCAGCACGTCAAAACCGAAATTGGTGATAGTCTCAACGATTTTTCCAGTCGTAACACTTTATTTGGCACTAGACTTCGGCGTTTCGTGCGAATTGTTGACTTCAGATTATTGGTCAGAATATAATTGTAACTTGTACTGTTGGTTTTACGCCTTTTTTGCAAGTGGTCTTCCAATACAGACCCATGAGTTCCAAAAACGGTTAGCAACACCTTTCCCATAAAAGTGTAAGTCTTGAACTTTTTCTTGGATGTTCCCATTCTATACTTTGCTCTTCGGATTTTGGCTCATAACGTTTCACCTTCTGTAACACCCTGCTCAAAAATTCTTCTCCTGCATTTTGTAACGATCAAGTAAGCATTAGTAGATCTCAACATGTTTGCTCTTATGACCTGCGGTACCCTCTTAAAACCAATTTCGCACAGACTTTGTGGAAGCCGAGCTCGATCATTTGATAGGAAAAACTATAACGAATATGCTACATTGTGGATGATAACTCGTTACCTATCCAATACCATTTCTTGAGCTAGTGAATCTTCTCGTCAGTAGTGAAGATTGAAGGCATCCTGTTTCTTCTTCAAGCATCACGCTTATCGTCACTTTTAAGCTTCTTGGTCAATACATACACATTTCTAGGTGGTAGAGCACTGCCTTCGTATTGTATTGCAAGTTTTCGATTAATTTCAGCCCCTGACATACCTTCCTACCAGAAAAATCGGGTTACTATTCTATGTTCTTTCTTAGTATAGACTCATAACAGAGCGACGGTGTTTACACTGAAATAGAACAAGAAAAATGACGCTCTCAATGCCAAAGCTTCAATAATACGACTACAATCAACTCTAAATTTGCATGCACAGGAAACAGTGTGACAAATCTAAAGATGTGCCAGCGTTTTTACCATGCCTTATTCTACACTAATTACATCGTTTAAAAGAAACATGCAAATAACCAAAATGATTTTTGCAAATGCATGTTTTAACTTTGAACAGAATTTGATGCAGATTTCTTGCTTTCTCGTTTATTCATTTCATATTGTAACGTTTTCGCTCTCCACCGTAATAAATAACACGTACAAATTTACAGGCGATCAAAATTAGGTGATTAAAATGTGACCGGGACCGATTTGCGTGTAAACGGGACGCATCTCTCAGCTGTTGTGCGACCTTGAGCTAGTAGAGCCACAACCGCTACCCTCCCTCCTGGCCGGGTTAGCACCTGTTCAGTCCTGTTTGGAAATTACTAGAGTGATGAGCAAACGGAAGATACTGCGGAGCGTAGAACAACGCATTGCGATCAAATTTCTTGTTAGAAAAACGCCTCGCCCACTGAAATTTACCAGAGACTTTAACAATAGTATGGAAAAGAGTGTATCTCACAGACTTCTGTGTTTGAATAGCGTAAGTGTCTCGGAGATGACAGAGAATGGAGAATAAACCGCATGATCGACGGCCGCGAAACATTGATCGTGCAGGCGCGCTTATTCGTAGGAATAGGCGCAGGACTATCAAGAAACTTGGAGTAATGCTGTCTATCGTTGTCAGTAATGCAGAAAATATCATGAAAAACTACCTGCACTATCGCAAGGTGGGTACCATGCACTTTGACGGACGTGAACAAAATGGTGTGTATGGAAGCTGCCACTAGTCTCCTCCAACAAACGGTGATGCATTTTTTAAAGTCTATAGTAACTACTAGTAAAACGTGAGTGCACTACTTCATTCCCAAGTCCCAGCAGTCATCACGCAAGTGGCAGAATACCGGTTCTCCCAAACTCAAGAGAGCGCGGAGGAGCCATTCGGCAGGAAAAGTCATGACAACGTTGTTCTGTCACTGACAGAAAGTTATTCATGTAGACTTTCTAACGGCTGCCAGAACAGTCAACGCAGCTTATCACTCAAACCTCCTGACAATAGATGTGAAGGAAAAGATCCAATCTTTTAGCAATGTTGTAAAATACTGCCACCAAAAACATTTTTAAGAATCGTTTGCAAAATCGCCGTCACATACCCAAAACTTGAGCCTTTTATGGCGCTCTTAGCAGGGAAACAAAAAGAAATACCCAACGGATAACGGATAAAACGATACAGCCGGGTATGTTGTATACAGCCGAGATATGAGCAGAAGGATACAAATCACAAAGACTAAGAACTTGCTTAGTGTACAGAGAATACTTGTAGTTAAGCGGCAGGCGACAGATGCTTAGAATACCGTAGCCACCAAGACGATCTTAAGCCAGTTAGTGCCTTTACAGAAGACAGCAAACCCAAGGCGGGTGATAACTGAAGTTCAAGTAGCTACTTTAAGAAAATCTGGGGCTGTGACCAGGCGAGATTGGGAAAAACGATTCATGGAGAAGACAAAGCACCCGTCCGAGCTAGATGTCAATCCAATAATTAATTCGCGATAATTGTCCTACCATAAGAAAGCTGCGTTTGTGATCATGTAAAAAAAGAAGACCTCCACCAAGAATGAACCCAGCTCAGAGCGTGGGATACCAGTTCCAGCTAACAGACATCTGGGAGTATCTAAAATATGTCAGCAGGCATAGAGTAGTTATTTGAAGATACGCTGCATTATCGGACCGCAAGTCAGCCCAATTTGTTCGTGGAAGCCTGAGGATCCCGACGGATTCGTAAGTGGAAGTTTAAAGCCTTGCAAAAGTGTTGTTGGTCGAGATAGTGACACATTAGACTAAAGCGCATGTCAAGAATCTAGGAAACGAGCGTGCGAGTCGATTGTTATAAAAGGCTGCGGTAAGAGCAAACCTCTGTTTTTAGAATCATTCGCAATGGAGTTCGTAAGGAACCAATAGAACGATAGGAACTGGGATCACACCTCACCACTAGTCTTATATCATCAGAATCCAGAAGCTGAAGTAGGGCCAAAACAGATGCGCATTTGGAAAGCTCGACGACGCCATGCCGTCCTGCTGATCTACAGTACGGAAGAGGACACTAGGCTCAGAGCGGATAGGGTCTTTACTACAAGAGGACCGAGATGACCATAAACGCACAAGGAGATCGGGGTTCTTTCTAAAATACGTGATTGGTGAACTGCTCTTGGAGAATTCACGAACCAGTGCTAGCGATTACGCGTTTACGCGAACTTGTGAGCAAATTAACGCTGATGTACGACGTAAGTGCCGAAAACTGTAAAGATTTAACAGGCATAGCCTTAAAGTAGATTACCCTGTTTCTTTGGACAAATTGTAACATGGTTTCCTAGACTTATACTGTCAAATTCTGAAGCAAGTAAATTTGCAAGTATCGTGTTCTAAGACAAAGCACCAGCCAATAATATTTAAGCATCCCCATGTTTAATGTTTAATGTAAATGTTTTAAATAATAAATTGTACTGACAGTTTGTATGACATAAACCGAGAACAGATTTTCCGTCTACTCAATCTCCGTGGACGGTGGTGCGCACCGTGTTCTTGCAAATGTCCAATTCCTCGCCACCAATTATAGAATCAGTCGTCGATCTTGTACTAGCATTTGTTCCATTCGCTCGATTACGTCTGGGTTTCAACTTGTCGACGGTCGACTCAAACCTGACTTATCTTCAATCGTTTTTCAATCTTTTCTGCTCACGTCTTCCTTCCTACATACTTGCATCAACATTTCATGCGTCTCCATTGCCGTTTTCCCATTGTTCTGTCTCATTGTTCTGTTATACTATGACCTTGCCCCTTACATTGACTACGTTCGACTGCCCGTTCGACTTTACCGTGACGGTCACGTGTGCTCCACGCAGCATTTCTTGAAGCGACTCTGTGCATGTGTGTGCACCTGGCCCATGCTACCTTTGGAATATAGGATTGTCTACCGAACACGTCCCGCATTTATAACTTTTAAGTGCTAGTTATCCAATTTATTGACTGCTAATTCCATCTTGGTTGTCATTACATCAAATAGACCTCCAAGTTATTTACATCTTAAGGTTATTTTCAGTTGCTTTTATGGTGGGATACAAAAGTGAACTTGTGTTACAGACAAATTTTTTTATAAATTTGGTCACTGTTCAGTGCCTCAAACAATTAAACCGCGCGTATGTATTTTTTGCAAAATATAGAAAATGAAAAATATTAATTACAATTAAGAGTTTATAAAACCTAAAACGTTTAGAAACAGAGCAAGAAAATTCTTAAGGAACCAAATAGAGACAATTGTCCACCCATGCAATAGCACTACAGTCCAAATCGGACTTTAGTCTTCAATTTTTACTGTATAAAGCAGCCACTTTTTATTTTATCTTGACGGAGATCCCTGGGTCTGTCTGGTCGTATGCCTTCTGGTTTTTCTTGCAATATCTTCTTTACTATCCTTGACGCATCCATTCGTTCCCCATTGTCGTCCAGTGCATTTAAGCCTATAATTTGATAGAGGCTGCAGCGGTGACTTCTTTAAGCTGTTGATATATTTCATAATTATATCTAAGTCTGCACTAACTGCTCTCCTTGATTGGTCCATACAACTTCTGTAGAATCTTTCGTTCGAATGCATTTATGGCTGCTTCCGCTCTTTATGACAATATCAATGCCTGATTTCTATAACACAATACTGCATAAGTATAACTGTGTAGAGTTTACATTTTACTTTCGTGCGCATATCGCTTGACTTAAATATGGACGATAGGCTATAATATATTTTTTGTGCGTTGTATCTCCTTCATTTTGTTTGGTTTATTGATATGAAGTCATTCAGAATAACAAAATTCTGGTCCCCTATTGTTATTTTCTAACCTCTTGCTCCATTACTGTTAGTCTGTATGGTCTTGTTTTGTCCTCATTGATTTCTAAACCTATCTGTGCCGCAGTATGTTTTTCCAAGAATGTTATTATCATTCTACATATTCTGCATATTCTACTATTTGGTTGAATTAAGAAATTGACGATTATTTGTGTTCCCTTTTACAACAATTCGCGTCTGTTATAGAATGCGAGTCCATTCCTTGATTTATTTCAATGATACTGTCTTTCGGTATCTAAATTTTCTTTTTTTTTGCAGTTATCCATTTTAGCAATTATTGTAGTTTAATAAGTGTTAAAATCTGTCATTAGTTTTTCTGTCGATCAATAGCCAGTACCGTCTACGTTGAACTTTAGTATTTCCAATATTTGTTTACTAAACGTTGATTTGTGGTTGTTATTGAGTATTCAGCTTTCTTCCACTCGCGTGTTATTTGTCCTGTTTTGGTTACAGTGCTTTGTTTTCCACTATTGTCTTCTTTATTGTGGCATATACATGGTGCTTGTTTCTTGCCAGGATTTACTAATCAAGTTCGGCGCTATGAATGCGGTTACTTCTTTTTCTAATAATTCTTTGCGTTCTTTTGCATCTTCATATTTGTTTCAAAGATATTTGTAGTCTTGCATAAGTGGTCTGAGTTTCTTTGTCTTTTACAAACCAGTCCCTGAGGCGTGCTTTACGTTTGTTCATGTAATGTATCGATCTTTTGTGAGGTTCTTATGTACTCCATCTGTTTCCAGTCGCGTCATTATTTCTGTTTTGGTTACATCTTTGGTGTTCCAATATTTCTTTTTGATATGATGTTACTGTCTTGGTTTCTTGTAGGATTTATATACTATACTTACCTCTTATTTTATTTCTGATTGCCTTCCTTTTGATAGTACGGTTTCTAAAGATAGTCTTAGCTTAATAATGGCCAGAGTCTAGTGTCTTCACGATACGAGCTGGCCCTCATCTTCTCTCAATAGCTAAGTGATCGATTTGATTGGAAGTTTTCCCATCTGGTAATATCCATGTGCGATCATAGAAGTTAATATGTGGTGAATACGTTGAGTTGATAGACATTCTACTATTTATAGCAAACTCGATTCGTGTTTTCCATTATCGCTTGACTCTTGGTACAGGCTGGGTTCGCGGTAGTGTTCTTCTTTTCTAATTTTGCGTTTAGGTTTCCAATAATAATCTTGTCTCTTTCGAAGGGATTGTGTCGTGTCTTCTTCCCAGCATTTAGTAGAGAGCGTTCTTGTCATATTCAACTTTTTTCCTCTTCAGTGTACGCGCTTATTATTATTACATTGTAAAATATTATTTTTGTTTATTTAAATTGATGATAGCGTTCTTTAGCGCGTTGCCTATTATTAAGGCTACACTTAGTTCATAATCGGCCGTTTCCTTTCCGCTGTAAATATTGTATGAGTTTTGGTATTCATCACTTCTTTTTAATTATCTGGTTGTTTAATTAATCCGATTTTATTTAAGCTTTGCACATTCTACGTGCCTATAATCATAGCTATGTCTCATCTGAGTCGTCTTTCTGTGTTTTGTTCATTCCGAGGCTTTATTTGAGGTTTGCTAATTGGGTTCTTTTATGGGCGAGAGAATTTTGATCCTCAGGGGTAGTGAACCCCTTACCTGACCCCTTTACTTGCTTCTTATGACAAATAAATGGTATTGTGGGTCTATTTTTATCCCAACTCTCAAGAAAAATAGAAAAAAAATTGATAGATCAATTTGTAAAAAGATTTGCTACAATTAACAGTAAAAAATTATCTTACAATTTTTTTGAGTTTTTGTAAATCTTTTGTAAATACTGTTTCTCGTGTTTCTTCTTTGTTTAAATTTTCTCTTGCCAAAGTTGACTCTTTGTTGTTGTGGCATACAGTTATCAAAACCAGTAAATTTTAAGAACCTTTTTGTGGTCTTAAAGCCTTAATTCTATTTTCCTGCCAGTTGTTTTTTAATTTATGTGGTCAAAACAATATCAAACATTATAATTTTAATTTTTGTTGTCCTATTTGCAATAAATGTTTTCTAAAATATTTAAAAAAATGCATAAAAATTTAGAAAGTAAGAATACATTAATATACATAATTCCTTGAGGTAATACAAATAAGTGACTAACTCTCAAGAGATTTTCATTCTTAAATAAAATAGTTAGTAGATTGCCCGACGTTTCTCTAGGTACTGAAGCATTCATTTGAAGCCGTGCTTTTCATTATCTTCCAATTATAATTTTCTAACAAAACCACGGGAGACATGTATGGAATTAAACATAAGCTACAGGAACAAACTTTAGGTCATTTTGGACAAAAAAGAGAAAAGCCCATAAAACATGTTTAAAATTGCATGTGTTGCATAATAGGTAGTGATATTGTTGTTCATGACGTTATGCTTTCTTAAAATACTCATCTCGGTTACGGTGTGTTCATACGTTTATTTGCGCTAGTACATCTGCTTCTAAGCAGACGAGTGTTATGACCTGCTCTAAAATAGCTCGTTATTCATGACAGGAACAAGTTTAGATGATTTACACAGACGAACAAGCAATCGCCTGGCACATAAATAACTCAAGAAATATTTTTTCTTATTTCTGATCCAATTAAGTGAAAATGTTTGTCGCCTCTGATCCAGAGGACGAACCGGTCGTCACAGAGTTCAACAGTCAAGTACGACTTTAGTCACTTCTATAATATAATGGAAACAATTCTTAAACCGAACTCCTTCTAGCAAAATTATAAAACAAGTAGTTGTTTAGTTTGATGTATTCCCTTTATATCTTTGCGATTTGAAGTATTTTATTGGTCGATTTTACTGCTACTAACTATAGATTTGTGACTAAACCATGTACCGGGCAGTTTTACATGAAATGGATTCTATAGAAAAACAATAAGTTTGCAATTCTCGACCAAATAGCATCTATCCAGTTGACATTCATTATTTGCTGCCAAAGCTTGGCTATGGCAAAAGCTATTTTTAAAAATCTGAATTTCTATTGCCAAGAGTTGTCTTTGAAGGTCTAAATAATAGTCTCTAGGTTATCACAGTCCAGAAAAGATAAATCTGTATAAATAAAATGTATGAGGGAAAACTTCGTAACCAAATTCATTCAAGTATAGGCTCGTGCCTATAAATCATATGTTCTAAACGGAATGGAATTCTGTTGTAATTGCCTCATCAGGTTGCAAGAAAGAATAATGGATGGTGCCTTCAATAATCTACCATACAAATAGCATGATTGTGATGTCTAAACAGAAAAAAATATCACATGTAGCCTGAGTATGTTGTTGGGTTCTGTTCATTCATATGGAACCAATCTGTTAAGAAACAACTTCTCCAATATTAATTTTTGTTTGAGTACAGGGCACAGTGTAGCTCAATATCTTCTTTTTACTTATTTAATTAATTTTTTCTTTAAATTATGTTATTACAAAGGTGAATTTTCTCCGTAGCACTGCTGCCTTTTTAGTCCATCGTTATCACTTCAAGAGTGCTCTAGTTCGTTGAGCAATGGATCATCAAGTTTCTCGCGACAAACAGCGTAAAACAACACAAAATTTTCAGAAGTCTTGAGACACCTTTAAGAGGTCTGAAATGTACGCTCCCCTTAATCAATTATAAGAAGAGAAGCAGTGAAAATACAGGGCACCGATGTCGCTTCCGAGGAAAATACTTCAATTGTTCGCCGCCTTTTCAGAGAATAATTGCCTTTTAATGGTTACTAAAATTGCTTCTGAGATCTGAATAAGCTACGAGAAAGCTTTGGGAAATATAGGTAGTTGAAGTACGGTTCAAATAAAAGCTCAGAATAAATTAAAATTAATAGAGTGATGTGAAATAACAAAATCAGGTGAATAATTAGTAGCTTGTCCCACTGTTGTTAAAACTCAAACCTTCCAACTTGTCGAAATTTTTTGCCTCCCAAGTATTTTCATTTACAGGGCCCGGCAAAATTATTTCCCCTTTTCCTTCTATTGGTAGACGTCGCTCGAGCTGTACATCCTTGATCACCACAAAGCATACATTTTTTAATGCCCACCATCGTGTGGAGTGGTGAACACCGTGAATTGGTGTTGAAACTGATTTTAAAAATGGTGATTATGTGATGGTGGTGCTGCGTTAATAAGCAGAATTTTCGGTATTGGATTCCACAAAATCCTCGACAACTCCTGAGCGACCTCTCCATAGTCAGCGCATAACTATTTGGTGTGCTGTTGCGGAATTTGGCATCATAGGGATGTATTTTTTTGGATACGCAGGTCGCGTGCTGACTATCATTCACCCGCTAAGTTATCATATTAAGCTTCTTGGAGCCCAGGCTCAACGAACGTAGAAACGCACCACTGTGGTTTCACAAGATGGCGCTACCACACACACGGCGAGAATTTCTCGAAAAGTTTTAGGACAAATGTTTCCAAGCTACCTCCTCATGGACGGCTAGGTCATCAGACTTGTCCGATTTCGATTTCTTTCTGTGGGGACACTTGAAGGCTGAAGTTTTTCAAAAGGGTGCTATTTGTAATGCGATCGCAGCAGTACCGGTCGAGATGGTTCGACAAGCAATGAGGAACTTTAAGGTGAAACTGCAGGAGCGCATCGCTTGTGCGAACAAACATTTGGACGCTATTATCTTCAAAACTGGTTTATGACTAAATTGTAAGCATTTTTCTGTATGATATTACGATAAAACATTGCACAGTGTTGTTCTTTTTATTGTTGTTTCAAAAATTGGAGATCCATTCTGCCAGACCCTCTGCTCTACCTCTTCTTTGTCAACTTTAGTATTAATATTATTAGTGATTTTATGTGCAGTTGCTCACGCTTTAAAAATGCTTCACAGTTAAGCTTTTTTAATCTCAATGTGTTTTTATATAATATATAACTGGAGTAACATGATTACAAAATAAATATTTATGAATTTTAAGTCAACACACTCTTGTTGATTGAATTGAGAACAGCAATAGGTTAGTGATTTAATTATTTCTGATGCGAAGAATTAAGCAAAATCTGAAATGTGTGGCCAAAAAACCAAAAATTTGCATTTCAAAGAACTTTAATTCAATATATTATAATGATTCTATAAGACTGACATTCTCAAGTAGAACTATCAAAATAGTAAGATCGTAACACGAAGCATAGTTCCAAAGGAATGTGCGAGAAGGATATTTAAATAAATTTCCTACTTCATCCTTCAAGTTTTTAAATTTTCGCATGTAACAATTGTATCCCCAAAGAAACAAATTGCAAACCGTAAGATCGAAAGGCCTGGGGGCGGGGCAGTCAAACAATACC
Source organism: Sinelater perroti (assembly GCA_036346155.1). Taxonomy (NCBI): domain Eukaryota; kingdom Metazoa; phylum Arthropoda; class Insecta; order Coleoptera; family Elateridae; genus Sinelater; species Sinelater perroti. The sequence continues at coordinate 5,114,758 of JARFIY010000324.1, forward strand.
AAATCCTCTCTAACATATCGCCCAATCCAGAGGCAAGAGTTCCTCATTTAGATAGTCACACACTTTATCATACCAATAAGATGTAATCCAATGTTGTTGGAATATGGAGTTATTAAAATTCTCTATCAGCTGCGAAAAGAGCCATAACTGATCTGTTGTACGGGTCACAGTTTTTCCAATAAAGAAAAGATCTGTACACTTTTATTTTTGGAGACTGCATAAAAGATTAAATTTTGGCTCACAACGGTATGAAGATTTTCTGCATCCCATATATGCAGATCGTGATAATTTACTTTTACAGTTACATAAAGCTTCATCGCTGAATACTAGACGGTTAGCAAATTCGTCGTCCTCCATCGCTTCCTGCCTTACTATACAAAATTTATTCATTTTATATAGTTGTCGGGTGGTAAACTATCCACCACATGTAAATTTATTTAAATGTTTACAATCTACTCTTACAAATTGAGTAATAAATAAGCTTGATCGTACAAGTGTATGCATGCCATGAGCTGTCATCAAGCCACTGCTATTCTACCAGAGCGTATATACTAATTTTGATCAATTAGGAAGCTAAATCTTGTAGCCATTTATGCTTCAACCTTCTTGGAACTAGTGGCTGGTTTGTGAGTTACTCCACCAAGTCGTTTTTAAATCTTGTTAACTTGTGGTTGTATGATCTTGCAAGCGCCTGAATGTCGGCGGCTACATACGGGATTTTCTAGTCTATGTGAAGAGTAACGTACTGAAACCTTTGGAGAATTTTGAAATAAGATGCCTTTGCACAGTCCCATATCCCCACAGCTGCAGATCCATATGGACTTTAAAATTATTTTTTAGATTGGTGACTTGTTTTATAGTGATAATTGTGACCTTCCAATTAGCCAGTACATTCGTGTGTGCTCTAGGTAAAAAAATTACTTTAGATTTTATTGGAATGTTAACATAGTTAAACCTAACTTGCGGGCAGTCTAATCGACTGTGAAGGTTATTTGTGCTGATTTATAACTATTAACCGTAACTCTTCACGTGTTGGTCCAGTCTTGCAGTAGATCGAGATGGTGTTGTAAATGTCTTTGTCAAACGCTTGTTTGCAATCTAGATTCAAGACCTTCCATTTCTTGGTTGATGATACAGTGATTTGGATGTATCGTAAAATGGGTTTCGAGAAAGTTGAAACATTAAGATGGTATTATTTGTTTCAAATTGATCCTTTCTTTTATTCTTTTGAGCAAAAGTTTTTTGAATATTTTTGACACTAAGAGTAATAGACTTATGGGTCTACAGGAGGTTGGATAGTTTACCAGGCTTTGGGATCACAATGATCCGTGCGTACCTCCATAGTGTCAAAAGGTAGGCTAATCTCACTATGCTATTGTAGCTGTTGGTGAGCAGAGCTAAGGCTTTTCTTGGAAGATGTTTTAACATTTCTCCAACGTTGAAATCATACTCAGGGGCTTTTCTGGTGTTTATAAGATTAATTTGGTGGCAAACTTCGGACGGCGAGAAGGATCTTATTGACAGCGAAAGCTGACACGATACATTAAAAAAATTTCAATTTTAAAATCGCCAGTTTCCTTGTGGGTTTGTAGTTGTAAAAATGATAGAAAGATGTTTTGCGAAAGTATCTATTGTCTTTATCTATTTTGATCCAGGTACCGTCAGGTTTTCTTATTGGTAGTGTAACGGAGCGAATACTTGAAAAAATATCTGCTATAACGGTAATATTTTTAATGGCTTTAAGGTTGGTCGGCACAAACTGCTATTATGCCGTGACAATTAATTGGACATTTGCTTTCTTTTACCTTACAAAATTACAGGAAAGATTTTCCTTCTCCAAGATGGTCAAGTTTCAACCCTTACCTTTGACCGATTTACGAACGGCAAGAATAAGGGTTAGCATTCAGCCGTTGCAATACGCACATCTGCGGTTGGGCGTAGCCAGGTGTACGTCTGCCTACTTAAGTTTGTCACTATTTTGGCTTGCGTGTCACAGTATTGCGTACATTAAAATATATATATTTATAATTCACCATCCTAATACCTACAGTGGAATTGCTACTATAAGATTCTTGAATTTTTCGCTGCTTTCCAGATTGAGTGGTTATCAGGGAAAAGTTTTATGATGTATTCTTTAAATGTTTTGTTGCGTGCTTCCGCAAGTGTGTTACGTAGCTGACAAATTAGTCTGTTGTAGATTGTCATCTCATTTTTTCGAGCTCTTCGCTTCTCAGTGATTAGGTCTCGTATATGGCGGGGGATGAATAAATGATTCTTTCTTGGGGACGCCTAGATTTAAAATAAATAAATTTGGTACGCCTCTGGCCTACGACAGCATTCAAAATATGAGGTTGCAGCGAACCCAATCGATTCCCACCGCCTATCCGGCACCTCACGGGCGTAAACCAATAAACCAATAAACCAATTTGTCAGGTGCAATAAGCGTCCGCCTAGGCGTCGGTAATCTCGCCTTACCGCCACCAAGCATGAGTCGCAGCCGTGAGAAAGCCTTCCGAATTGCCGCCGCACAATTGCCCTAATCCCGCCGCCCCATGCCCACAGGTGTACGGGAGCAGGTAACGCCTCGCCCTCGCCGGGCCCGCTCATTGTCGCTTTCGGCGCCCAGAAAGCGGGGTAATCCCGAATTAGTATGCCGGGCGGCGTTTCCACAACTGTGAAGAATTCGGGCCATTCGGCCCCGGCAGAGTTTATTGCGAGGATAATGCAAAAATAACAGCTTTTGACACCTCCGCGAGACGTGCAGGAAATAAACAGCGCAGGCATGATCCCACCGGCCGGGCGAGTTAACGCCAAGGACAGCCCGCGTCCATTGTCATTATCCCATTTAGGAGCCTGCGAGTCTCGACCTGCATTTCTGTTTGCATTTATCGCACTTGGATTTGGCAGGAAAGTTTTCTGGTCACCTACTTGACTATTACTTAGATAAATCATTAGCTCTGACGCACATTTATGGTAACTATGACAAATTCTCCAGGTCAATTTAGTATGAGAATAACACCCACAATTTAAAATTTGGATCAAACTTACGTTTCTTTCAATAAGTCTGCAAAGAATTTAAGAAAAAATATCAGCATGCTTCTAATGTTTTTACAAAATATATTTTTTCATAATCTCAGTTTTAACACAACTAGAAGTACGGACTATGTATCTCCCAGAAATATTCCTATCAAGATTTTAAACCAAAGAATTGATTTTATGATGATGTACTTGCTGATAATACAAAAAAAAAGAAAGAATTGCTATGTGCCTTGGAATTTATGACGAAAATGGTGAAAATTGTATGTGAAATCTATAACTGCTCTATTAATGAAGAGAAAAAGGGAAGACAAAATGTGTCACCATATCTCGAAATGAGGCAGATGCTTGGTTTACAAAAATAGTAGTTTTTTATAGTTATATCACTTGTTCATGCAAGAGATGGTTGTATCATTTTCAGCTATACTTAACACTATTTTCATCTAAAAACAATTACAAAAGAAGAATGTGACGTTGCGAGGATTGTTCGCGTTGAAAAGACTAATTTTACTGCAGCAATTAGGGTGGATACAAGCCACGTTTAGAGTGTCGTAACACCAATGGAGGTTGAAAGTGCACAAACAAATACGTAATGAGAAAGTGCATGAAGAAAAAATGAAAAAGTTGCATTAATGACAATGAAAGCACACCAAAAAAATCTAAATACGAATATTCCAACCACATGAGTGGAAAAAACCACTTAAAAATTCTAGAAAGTTCAAATTTTCAATAAACAGTTATAAGACCGTATAAATGACAAACATTAAGGGACTGAAAATACTGAAAAAGCTCCCCGCAAGTAACTTTTTAAAACGATTTTCTCGCAGAAAATTTACGAAGAGTTGTTTTAAATAACAATAATAGAAAAGTTTTGCCTAAATAATCTAAAATCCAACTCACCCTTAGCCTAGCTTACTTCAACAGACTACCTATAGAAGATAAAGTAAAATCTGACATTCTGGGTATCTTTTACCACGACCACATTCCAAAATTCTATGCTTCTTTTTACGAGTATTTATTTCAGTAATAGTTTTGATGATTTTAAAATCTTTAGTTAAAATTTGATTTTTTGTTTGGTATTTTCACTGATTATGTAACCTAGAGTTTAAATTATCTAAGTAATCTAAGTAATATCTGCTATTGGGTTAATGACTGCTTAAAGTCGACGAGGCGCACTTTCAATTGAGTTAAGGATCACATTCCAGTTGATGTTATTGCACTCCGCCAATAGCAACTCTTTCAGCTCCTGTGCAGTTATTGGAGCTGTGTATGTCTTCGGGTACGTCGCCCCAGCTCATCGCAGACATGTTCAATGGGATTCGTATCTGTATTGAGAGCTGGCAACTCGAACCGCGTAATTCCCACATCATCAACTCTGACTAAGTGAGGTCTAGCATTATTTTGCATGCAAATGCCATGCTCACCCATGACATACAACTTCCGTAATGTACCTGTGAGCTGTCAAAGAGCTGTTTTGTATAAAAACCAACTCTGTGCTTGTTTGTGAAAACTCTCCCCCACCCGCACCCCCAACCATAACCGACTCGTCAATACAAACTGTAGCGTATCCTTCTCCAGTGAGACTAATCTGAAAACAGTACCCTGTTCCAGTCCACATTATTTCATGGCAAGTGATTTCGGGCAAAAGCAATGGCGGACCCATAGCCATCCTTCTACAAGACAATCCCGCAGCACGAAGTTTTCTTCTAAGGGTGTATGCACTAACATTTATATCTCCAACTTCTTGGAGTTGATTTCCCAGCCAAATCCCAGAAGCTGTTCTATTTCGCACCCAAAAACGGTCATCTCTTTGAGCGGTGACTCTTTTTTGGCCGGATTCTGTTTTTTCGATTATCAGGCCAGTCTTTTTAAAGCGCTGGTGCATCTTTAGTGCAACACAAACGCTTTTATCAACAATTCTTGCACTTTCACCTGGTCCTTTACCAACTTATAATGACGCTATAATTTTTAACACAATAACAAGATCTAAAGGCATTATGACCTGTTAAATAAACCCTGAATACACTTTACCGTGCGATTAAAAGGTTTTACACAAAAAAATCAAAGTTAAACTCTGACACACAGACATTGAAATGGGAATTTTCAAATAGAACTAATGCACTTTATTTAATAAAACTCGTAACTACGATGACAGACAACAATGTGACAGATAGGATTTCTCGAAAAACTAATGCAAATATAAGCGTTTAACTAAAAATTATAGAAATAAATCATAATTTTAATATAATCTTAATTTTTTACCCGCAAGTGTATAATATTATGTTCAACAAATTTTGTCAAAATATTGCGTTAGAGTGCATTATTTACACACCATTTCGCGTTTTAGGGTAACAACACAAATGTAAATATCCAGAGATAAGAACAATGGTGCAACTAAAAAAAAATATTTTCCAGTCTTGGAATATATATATATATATATATATATATATATATATATATATATATATATATATATGACGGCAAAATCACTTAGATATTCGTCGTTAATCTTCTCCGGATGACAATTCACACCGACAACAGTGAGAATCCCAACGGATACAGGAAGGGGATAGTTCTGCCAATAGTAACAACTTAATCTTTGACGGGAAAAGTAACATAAAAATTAGGACAAATAAAAAGAAAAAAGCCTAACATATGGGACGTGGAATATACAATGATAGAGAACAAAGTTAAAAGTAGTGTTAAATGAATTCCAGAATAGCAACGCTGACCTACTTGTAATTAGCGAAACAAAAAAGAAAGAAGCTGAAACAGAAACAATAGATGGAATCATTCATTGCTGAAGTGGCAAGCCAAAGGAAGAAAGAGCAAAAGATAGCGTTGAAATTTTATCAAAATCCAATCTTTTTGATCATTGTTTTATATGTTTGTTTACATTAAAAAAACTGCTGCTGGAAGCTCCGACTTCCGAGCTCGCCAGATCTTGTGCCGCTTACTTGGTTTTTTACGTCTTGTTTTGAATTTTTGCATTCAGTGGCGCATGGTAAGCTTCTCTCTATAGAAATTCGTCCAACCATTCCTACTTTACATCAAGAAAGGCGTAACGTCGAGAAAATATTAAGGGTTTGTGCGACGATGAATCTTACACTAAAATTCTACAGAAAAACAGGAAATCTTAAAGATCGCCATCGCCCTGAGCCATCACGAGTAACATCCGATGCAGAGGATCAATTAAAATTAATTGCTCCGTATATGTCTGCAGAATTTAAACGGATATGTGATAAAACGGCTTATTCAGGAGTGAAATCTTCACTCTTTACAATCAGAGATAGGTCTACTTCAGGGAAGCAACACTGCCCACGTAAACCTTGGTTTTTTTCACCTCCTATCAATGAGAGGAATTATATCCTTCTTAACCCTTATCCATCCTACTTCCAACTCGCTTGGCCAGCGTGGAAGATTATGGTCAACCCCCTCCCCTCTCCTCAATATGGCGAATTTTAAAACAAAATAATCTAGTCCCCAGATGGGTAAACACAAATCCCATCCTCTAAGGAGGACCTCCTCAAGGAATCTGAGAAAAGCAAAGATTCGCTAACAACTCCAAATTACCCTCCTAATATTGTCAAATGGCATATAATCTTTAACACAAAATCATTACTAGCAGAAGAACGCCTAACTTGAAAACAAACTACAGACTTGAAATGGGACGTAATTGGCCTCAGTGAGGTGACATGACCAGGAGAACAACTAATAAAATTAAAAACTGGTGATAGCTTACATTATGCGGCGGAAGATAATACACAAACGCCACAGTGAAAAATTGTATGTGTGGGGAAAATCTCAACTAGGGTGATATACGTTGTTTTAAGCCTATGTAAGAGATACTGCATCAAAATTATACAGATTTACGCACCGACTAAAAGCCATTCAGATGAGGAAGTCGATCTATTCTATGACGAAGTTGCAGTGGTTATCGCAGATAAGAAAACGCATTACACTATTCTGTGCGGAAATTTTAATGCCAAAATAGGGATTAAGTCCTATGCTACGGAAATCTCGCTGGGAAGCTACTGTCTGGAATGCAGAAATTAGCGCGGAGAGACAATGTTGGGCTTTTTACTTCAGAATAATTCGTTTCAAATGAACAGCTTCTTCTATTAAAAAAACAAATAGAAGATGGACCTGCGCAGGTCCAGACGACGCACGAAAAACGAGATTCATTTTATAATAACTGACAAGGAACACACAGTTAAAACGTGTCGGTACTAAACGGGTTCGGAAGCGATCACAGGATGGTAAGAACGAAAATATTAATTATTATCAGCAAAGAACGATATAAAATGATAAACAAGAAAATCAATAGATAGTGAATGAACCCATCAGATACTCAAAAATTTCAGCGAGACAAAAACAATAATAAATGCAATACTAGAAAGTCAAAACAAATACTGCCCTAAAACAGAAGGAAAAGATAAAATCGGTCCAGATACTAAGAACTTAGTGCAAAAGAGAAGAGACATGAAAAGTCAAAAGACGACAAACACTGAACAGCTAAAAGATGAACAAATAAATATTAAAAGCTATACAAAAAGGTATCAGAAAATACAATCCAAAGAAAATCAAACAAACCTTAAAACACGGAAATGGAAAGAGAAAAATAATTAGAGTTAGGGACTAAGAAGGAACTATCAACACAAACAGAGAGGAGATATTGAAAGTAGTAGAAGAGTCCTATCAAATGATGTATAAAAACGAAAAAAGAAACAGACTTGGCTCCAGTTTAAAGCCAGAAAGGTTAAAATCAAGAAATAAATCAAAGATCAGAATCACTACCAGGAATTACCTTAAAAGAAATAAATTTAGCATTAACAGACGCAAAAAACAATAATACGCCTGGAGAAGATAAGGTGATTACTGGCGCAATAAAAATAGGCGGTTCTTGTCTACTTAGAAAAATAAGATATTTGTACAATCTATGCCTGTATAGGTACAATAGCATATAAATGTAACCATGCTTCACAAGAAGGAATATATAGCTAAACTGTAGAACTATAGACTTATGTGGTAAATCTTTTAAACCATATATACAAACTATTAACACAGTTTATAACTATGAGACTAGAGAAAAATGTAAAATTTTACCAAACACTGGAGCAGGTAGGCTTTCGTGCCGGATTTGGGACCAACGGAAATTTACAAAGCGTCAAAACAAGAACTGAAAAATTCATTAGATACAATAGGCACTAGTTTTAGACTTCCAGAAAGCATTCGACACAGTTGAGATTGAGGCAGTTATGGGATCGCTGTAAGAATGCCGTGTCGACTATCGGTACAAAAGGTTAATATACAACTCTTACAAAAATATATAGTAAAACTACACCAATTGTATACCAGTTGGGAGGAAAGTTAGGCAAGGGGACACAATGTCCCCCAAGTTAATTTACGGAAGTACCAGAATATGCTTTTAAAAAGCTAAATTTGGAAGGAAAAGGCCTAAACATATATGGGCAGAACCTAACAAACTTTCGATTTTCGAATGACAGTTTCAATGTCAGACAATTTACACGATATTTCGTCAATGTTAAAAGAACTTCAAGAGATGTGCAATGAAGTGGGCTTGAAAATAAACAGCTCCGAGGCAAAATTTATGACCAACTTAGTCCCTAGTGAGAATTTAAAAATTGATAATAAAAGAAACTTTAACCAACGTAAAAACTAAAAAAAATTAAAACAACACAGAGTAAAATGGAATGATCGATGCTTGGCGTGTCCTTAAAAGATCATATTATGAACGAAGATTTGTGCCGAACCACAGGAGTGACTGATGTAATCACACAGATAGCAAAGCTCAAGTGGAGCTAGGCCGGACATATGACCCGGTTGACGGACGGGAGATGGACGAAGAAGCTGCTTAAGTGGTGGCCGAGAGCCAACAGAAAAAGCAGAGGAAGACCACCTACACGATGGAAGAATGTTATTAGAAGAATAGTCGACAACTGGACTCAGGCAGCCCAAAGTAGAGAAGAATAGACGAAAATAGAGGAGACCTATATCCAACAGTAGACGCAAACGGTTGATTGATAATGATAGATCTTCATGGTCGTACTGCGATTAAAAAACCGTTGTTACAACGTGGTAATAAGACTAAATGGCTTGAGTAAGCTCAAAAACATCATTCCTATACAAATGAATAGTGGAAAAACGTATTATAGGACCGACAATTTTCAATTAAATCGGAGAATTTTCGTGCGTCAGTCTAAGACTGGAAAAATAATCCAGGACTGTATTGTTCCCACTGACAAGTACGGAGGTCGGTCTGTTTTAGTGTGGAGCTGTTTCTCTTTAGCTAGTGTAGGGGACCTAGTAAAACCGATCGCATTATGAGGAACAGTATAAATTTTTTTAACGAAAAACCTCATACCATCTGGATTGCGATTAATCGGGAAGTGATGATGCAAGACAACGATCCTAATCATACCTCAAAGCTTTACAAGGGCTATTTAACAAACCAAAAAGAAGAAGAAATGCTCAAAATGATGATATAATCACCACATAGTTCAGACCTCAACCCCATAGACTTGCTATAGGATGAGTTGGACAGAACAGTAAAAAGAAGCGTCCCAGTCTAAAGATTATCTTTGGAGTCTTTTTCAAGGTGCCTGAAGAGAAGTACCACTTGAGAAATTAAAAATGGTAAAATCGGCATGCAAAGGGTTTTTTTATGAAACAAATGTTTAATATTTAAGTTAATTTTTTGTAGCATTTATCATGATTTTATTTGTTTACGTGTTGTATAGTAATACATTATATAATAAATTGTTCTCTTACATTTGAAGCTAATTTTCAGGAAATTGCGAATACTCAAGCCATTAGTAATGTTTAAATAAATTACTGAATTCTATAAAGCGCATGGCATAGAAGAATGCGAGTGCTTCCTCCACAGGCCCAACGCCGGTCACGTCTAACACATCGCCCCCCGAGAAGGAAGCACCGAATCGAATCGTCAAAAATCAACACGCAAACAGAGAAATGATTCGATTAACAAACGGAGCCGTGACAAACAGACGCTGCCCAAAGCTGGCGGAGCGGCGTTAGAATGAATTAAGCGGTAGGTTTTTTGCTGGGCTTGGTCAGAGAACACACACGCGGCCGCCCACGATTGTTGCCGGCTAAATGATTATTTTATATATTCATTGTCTGCAGTCCGCGCCCCGACTGACTCATGTGGAGCTGGCCGTGAGAACCGTGGACGCCGCGCTGACTTTATTTATTTTTTGTTTGGATCGGCCCAAATGCGCCCGTGGTAGGTAAATGTCCGAGATAGGGTGGGAATTTGGTAGTTTAGTGTCACTTTGACACTGAAAAATGCGCCGGGGATTAATTTGGGCGCTGCCCGCGCCGCCCGGTGCCGGAGATGGGCGCGCTGGCTAATGTCTTCATCCTTTGGCGCTGCCGCGCGGACGGCCACGGGGAATGCTCGGCGAGACTTAATGAGCCGAATTTTCCAAAAAAACAGCAGCCTCACTTGGGCCTTGGTGCAAAAAAGTCCGGCTGAATTATGGGGAGGTTCAGCTCCAAGCCAGAAGCACGCATCTGACTTTTCTAAGAAGTTTTTCTTTGTCTGCATACTACTTTAAAAAAAGTTTTTGTTTATAATAAAAGTATATGTATTTACTAAAAAACGATCCAAGCTTATAAGAAAGGCAAGAAATTAGGAAATGTGAGCACCCAAAGGAGGTAACTGCTGGCAGTATAACTGACTTCGTTCGCAAATTAAAAGAGAATGTCGATCAGGATCCTGGGAGGAGCATAATTGACCTGGCAAAAGAGATGGGCGTGGCGAAGTTGACGGTTCGTCTAGAAGTACAGCCATCTGTGGGCTGAGAAAAACAAAACAGACAGAAAGTTAAAAACCCAAGCACTGGGGGATGAATCCCCAAAAAGACCGTTGGTTCTGTCAAGATAGTTTTGAAAGGCCTACCGTCATGCATACAAAGTTTCTGTGATGGTAGTGAGACTCGTGACCAGTAAAGGGGATGTCATGGCGCACTTCTTTAAAAAAAGTTTGAAGGTTACCGCCGGCAGCTATGTAAATGTACTGGAGACAGTTGTCAAGCCCTAGATAGAGGAGGTAGCCACCGGGCGGGAGTATGTGTTCCAACAAGACTTCAGTCCAGCCTAAAGGCAAAGAAGGTCCTTCAACTTGTGGACACTTTCCAGCCTCGACTGCTACTAGTGGTCGAAACAAAGGTCAAAAAGAGACATCATAACAGTAAGAGCCTCTCATCATGAAGGTAATGATACATACTGACCAAGTGTAAGTTGTGTTGGCACAGCTCAAGAAGCTCGTGGCCGTTGATGGGGACTACATCTAATAATATAATTCCCAATGCTATTTATTTTCATTCATTTTCTAGATTTATATCAATAACCATGTATAAAGTAACCAACTTAATTGTTGACCCTTAACTTCACAAGGCACTACAAGAGATGCCTGTTCTTCCAAACCCGATTAAATTAGTAATAAAAGCAACATTTGCGACGCTGCCTTTTTTATGTTTCAATTGAAAAAGTGCTGATGGGCCTTGCAAAATAATTTGTGCAACTTTAGAGAAGGATTTTATTTCTTGCAGGACCTACAAAGTTGGTTTAAATATAGAAATTTTAATTTGCATAATGCCAAAGATCTTGTACAGTCCAAAACAGTTGAAAGCAACTAAATTCAACAGCATCTGCAAGAAAATTGCTATTGCACACAGTTAGAGTTCGCGAAAATCGAAATAACAGATGAAACCGTTCTTGAGCATCTACATAGGCTGCGAAGAATTGGCAAAGTACCCTGTTGGGTTTTTCACAAACTCACAGGTGAGAACAAAAGTAGGCACTATGATATTGTGAACCATCATCGATCTGGGCCAATTTTACCTCTTAATATTCCCATTTCTTCAAATATCTGTAACATCATTTAGCTAATAGCCACTTCACTTATGTCAAAAATATCCAAAAAAGTCAGGTCGAGTTTATCAACTCCAAACTACCCACTTTTTGGAAGAGAAGTTCGCCAGCTCCTTGAGATATGGTGCCAGGAAAATTATTTCAAAGATTAAGTAGTCACCTTTTTATAAATTAATTGAGTTGCTCACACCTCAAATATTAAATGTAGAATAAAAGCCGCATGATTCATCTTAATAGAAGTGGTAAATAAATAAATTAATAGTTATTCCACTCCACTTTATACTCTATCTGCAGTTAATATCTTTTTTTTAAACATTTTCCTTCACAATTTTCTCTCCTTTATCTTCTCCCTCCATCTTGTAATTTCCATGTTTTTTATATCTTTAATTACTTACTCCTCGTAGCTTTGGTCTTCCTCTTGGTCTTATGTGTAGTTTCTATTTTATTATTTTCTCAAAACGCCAGCTACATCCCTTTTGCTTTAATTTGACGATATTCTCATTTTTTAGTATTTATTCAATCTCATTGTTCATTAAAATCGTTCCTATTACTTTTCTTTCAAAAGTTTTTAGTTTTTTTCATCTCTTCTAGAAAGGCTTGTATATTTTCTGCTGTACACGTCCACACACGCCCCAAAGGCTAATGTCTAAGTTAAGTGGAAATTAAGAAATAATAATTTCAATGAGTAATGTGTTAAATTTGCTTCTAAAAACTATGCATAACTGAATTCTTTGAAAATGTGATAAATACTTAAGCACAAAGTTGAAGTCTAGAGACGAGTTTACATTTTTTTAGTGAAAAAAAAAATACTAATAAGGCTAGATAAGGTAGGTTAGTTGATAAGGATATCATTAACAAATAAATTTGGCATACATAAGATATAGCTTAATATGTCTCACATTGAAAATAATGTCACACATACCAACGTTAAACAATAAATGTGGATTTAAAAATAACTTAAGCACGCGTCAGCCTTGTTTAGCCTTTAAGTTCTACTTTTGACCATGTAAATCATTCAAAAATTGAATTCCTACAAAAAATTGGTTGAGACTTAGAAATGTTCAGATGTGTTGGGAACCTTTATTGAAACCAAATACATGTTTCATAATATAAAAGAAATGTTCAAAGTCATAGATATTCATAAAGGAGCAAGGTGGAAGTGTATTTTCTTCGTTACTATTTAACATATACTCTGAATTTATCTTAAAAAAATATATTACAAAAATGTAACATAGGCGTCAATGTAGGATGTCAAATCGGTTATCCAAATGTTAAAAGAGACAAGCAACACTTGCTCCACAAAGTTGCAGAAATTAGAAAGCAGCATGCGCTAGCAATTTATATAAAAACAAACTACGCTTGTGTCTAAGCAGATTTGTACAAGCCAGGTAATTCTTTATTAAAATGTCAACTGTTGTATAACAAAAACCTTCAGTTAAGCATATGTTTAACAAGTCATTACATATTTTCTGTCTTGTATGAATCTGAGGCGCGCACTCCCAACAAATTGAAAGTTTTAAAATGTAGATTTGCAGGCACACACTAAAGATTCCTTAAATCCATAGAGTGCGAAACTTAAAGGTGCTTGAGAAAGTAGGCATAAAATCAAAATTGTTGCTATATATCAGAAGAATAAAGAATATTCCGGTTTTTTACTTCGGCATGAGAGATATATTACCCCACAAGTCATGATACAGGTAAAATTAAAAATAAAAGGAGTTTAGGTTGCATAAAAATATTCTCACTGAAAAACTTGGAAATTTGTACTCTGAAACTAATACATGATTGCTTCGTTTAATCGTTAACCTCAAGAGAAACATTAAAATAACATAAGAATGAAATCAGAGAGGCATAATAATCAAAGAGGAGGTGATTAATAATTTAATGTATGTTAAGCAATTCAATAAAATATCAATTTTTATCATTTGAAGCTTACATCAGAACAGACATAGGTCGCAATATAATGTATGTACATGTATTCCCCAAACCAAATGGAGTCATTCTCAGGATCAAACTTTTCTCAAAAGTATGCAATAAATTTTGATTTAACCTCATTTGCCGCTTGAAGTCGTCGATGATGGAAGTGTTTTTAGCCAAGGACTCGAATGGGTTCTGTCGCAAAAGCTGCCTTCGTAGTATCCGTCTCTTTAATTGTCTGGAGTTCCTTCTTTTCCTCTAGGGTTTGTTTCTTTTCCTTCTTTTCAATTTTCTTCTTCTAATCCACACCTCTGCCTTTAACTGTTGCACCTTATAGTTGATTGAAATTCTTGGAGTTGATTTCGGCAGTTTTTGTATACAAGGAGACCTCAGTTTGACTGGTTGACAATGGTAATAAACCATCTATTAACGTTCATAAAGGGTTTACGAACTTGTGGGTCCAGCATGTGCGTGTAGAGCAACAGCAAGTTGCAGAGCTACGCTGATGTCTACCCTACTAGACGGACGCGTGTCTGTACATAGGTAGACATCTAGAACCTATAAGACACTTTTCCCATCCTCTTTTGACCTTTCGGATGAGTCCTTACCAAACCTTACTATTCCGAGAATGAAAAACTCCCAGCTTAGGAGGCTGAGAACAAATCAAATCCACGGCGCATTTTCCAAGTCAGTCTTGCCTCGTAGTTGTTCATTAGTAACATAGTAAGCAATAGCACTGCTGTCCTACAAGTACTTGCCATCTGTTTACCCCGTAGGAACTTCACTCGTGGAAACTTCTTCACAAAAGCGTCCGTTTTGTTGGTCTCGTTGAAAATGATGTTCGGTTTGACTTTGCCGTCGGTAGCGGTATACTTTACGGCGATCCGCGTTTTGTAGGCAGGATATATGGTTCCTAAGACCATCGCGGTTAATACTACAAGTACTTCAACGAAGAAGAAAGTACACAATCGTTTCCATATCATTTTAAATTCAACAAGAAGCTGAGCTCATCAAATAGATACATAGATGCGAATATTTAGGATGTTGGGTAAATGATAAATGACACATCACCGAGTAAATAAAGTAAAGCTAAAAATTGCCCGTAGAGGTTTCTGCAAATTGCAGCCAGACTCACCAACCGCAAACTAAATATTTGACTAAAAGTACATAGACAAGGCAATATGTTATGTATGTTTTTATCTTTATGTACGGTCTAGAAAGATGGACACTGATAAAGAAAACAAGCTGTAGGCTTGTGGACTTTGAAGAAAATCCAGAGGTTAGAAAAATGTTATGCATAAAATGAACAACGTAAAGCTTAAATGTACCTACTTGAGATGTCAGAAAAAAACAAACGTAAAAATAGTTGTAATTAAGAGGAAGACTTCGTAGGTCAAATATCTTCGGAGATGATGCGACATAAAAATGGAGATGCTTGTCATTAAAGGATAACTAAAATTTGATATCGAATTGGTATGATCATACCGAGGGTAACAGAGAGTAACTGGAGGAACAACCTTAATATGAACATCAATAATCATATACAAACTCAATTTAGCAAAAGAGTCGTTAGAAAGGTAAGCCAGACCACAAACCAACTCTTCTACATTTGGTCAAGAATCTAGGGCACTCGGTATCCCACAGCAGTAGGAAAGCCTCGTTTTTATCGATTTTTCTCTTAGTTTCGTTTCGACATAAGAGCCTCAGTAAGTCCGTTATAAGAAAAAAGGCAGATTTCGTCATCTGCTACGATCACAGTACCAACGACCATCAGATATCATGTTATCTGCTCATCGGTTAAAGCATTGGACACTCAAACGAAACAAACTTTTCTCACTTCGGCATCTCAAGGTACCACAAAGCACATCGTTCATCTACCTGCTGATTAAATCAAGGGAGACTCAAAGGAAACAAATTTACCTCAGTTAAAGATGGTTCTGCTGGTTCTATCTGGTGATAAACCATATGCCTGTCGGATTCAAAATTTTTCTATCAACAACGATTTTTTTCTCTATGACAGACGAAGAAGGGCGTCCTGACAACGCAGCATCTTCCAGAAAGTAATCTTCCCTACAAAACTCCCGATATTACCTGAATATATAAATATATGAAATCATCTTTCAGAACACGAGCCATTTCCTCCAAACACTGATCAGTATTCAAACAGTGCTAGACTATAGTTTACTCCATATCACAAAAACTTTACTAGCACCCTATGTATAGAAAAGTATATATTAAAAAAAATTAAAAAATAATTCTTTAATAAAGTGGTACTAAACCATCAGCCAACCAAAAAAGAAACGTAAAATAGTATGATGCAAGTTGGACAAAAAGAAATCTGCTTGGGACTAAACTGAACAGAAAAGTTCTTAAAAAGCTAATAAAGCTGCCAAGATTTTAATAAAATATAGATAAAATATTAGAATAATAATAATAATAATAATAAAATCAATGCAGTAAAACTTTTTATAGTCCAAATGAACAATAAGTTCCATCATCAGATGATGGCATTAGAAAATAAGTGCAATAATTCTAACAGTCAAAAAATTCCAGAGTCAAATGTTAAAAATAGACATGAAATGGAGATTGGCAGAATATAAATAAATTTAAAATTTAAGACAAGCCCAGTCCTAGCGCAGAGCAAGTAGGTGTATATTTAAATCGTACCGAGCAACTATTCAAATTTGGGAAGTTTCGTCCGATCCAATACGTATAAAGTTTGGCGACGCTGCTAAAAAAGGAAGTTGCAGTAAGCGCGTTAAAAATATAAGGTAGGTGAAGCTTATTCTTAAGTTTATTAGGTATGTTTGTAGAGTTTAAGCTTCGAGGAATTAATTAGCGATGCACAGATCACATATGCATGACTCTAAGTTGTAAATAAACAAAAAATAAAATATGACACTGCTATAATAAAAAATTTGGAAAACAAATATACACCTGATAACACGAATAAGAAAACTCAAAGAACAAATGGATGTTTTCAGCAAAAGCGAATTAGCAAAGAGATCGCCGGCGAAAAAAGAAGCTAAGAAATGTACGTTACGATGCAGATTTTCGCATCGAAGGGGTTACAGAAATTATAAAGGAATAGAATAAATACAAAAATAAAATCAGTAAATTAGAAACAAAAATAAAAACATTAAATATGACAATAACCAAATATCAAAGAAAATAAAATATTAAAAAATAGAATAATTAAAGAATGAAAATAAACGAGATAACAGTATGATTAATCATAGGTCAAAGAGATACGAAGGCTATCACAGCCGGTGTTATGGTGCATCGTGTGGTTGGTTCTCGGGTTATAAGACCGTGGTTTTTTTAATTTATAGAAGATTTTCTTATGAAAAACAAAACGTCAAGAGTTTCTGAACTCCGACCACTGCCTTATAACCCGAGAACCAACCACACGATGCACCATTAAAGGTATTAAGAATTATAAGACTGAAGAAAAGTATACCACAAGAAAAAAGAACAATTGAGGGTTAAAATGCAAATTAAATCGGCTAGGAAACACAATAATTGTCTAATATATTTAAGTGGTAAATAATAAAAACATGGTTGTATTATGGCATTTGAATAAGCAACAAATTGTACCTTAAAAGATAATGAAAATATGGGAAATAAAAAATAAAGATATAGGAAAGATAAACAGTAAATTTGACTACTCGGTATATAAGGAGCTTTAGTGTAGAAGAAAGTTAATAAACGAAATAGAAGAAGTAAAAAATAAAATAATAGAACTGTTCTAAAAAAGATAAAGTATTATCAGTATAGTCAGAAAAAGGCACAGAAGATTAAACGATATAGAAAAAAATGATTTATAAAAATTCGTATAGATGGGGTACAGCAAAAATTGAATGATTCAGGCTGAGAGAGGAATGCCGCAAAAAACTCAGGGCTCTGGCAGACTATAAGTTAACTCTGTTATGGATATTAGGGCACTGCAAACTTGCAGGCAACAAGAAGCTGATAAGCTACCATAAGAAAGATCATCAACCTTATACACAGGCCCTGGGCCGGCTCTGGGAATATATAAAGGTACAATACGAAGCCGAGTGAAAAAATGAATCATAAAACAACAAAAAAAATATTGGAAACCTTCATAAAAGGACCATCTCGTAAAAGAACTAAAGAACTGTTAGTGTAAAGCAGGAATCAGTTACGAACTATTGCAGATCACCTTACAGGACGTTGTTTTCTCAGAGGAGACCTCAATAAAATAGGGTTGTGCAACGAAGACCTGAGCTGCAGATAATGTGGCGGAGAACTAGAAAAAGTCATTCACATCTTGTGCGGGGTTTGAGGCCAACTATCTAGTAGGTAGCTTGTACAGGCTGATATAAGCAACAAGGATACTGAAAGAAGTGCTGTAAAGAAAATGAGAGAAGCACGATAAGTCTATGAGGCGACAGTGGCATCAGAGACATGGGTCAGACGACTCTTAACAAAAAAAAGTTCTTTAAGTAGTTAGGCATAGACATCCCAAGCGATAGAAAAGTAGACAGCAAAGTCGGAACGCAAAACTACCAGAGAAGCAAGATTGTCGGGATGTACAAATGAGCAAATTCGACAAAGATGAAGAAGACGAAGAAAAAGAAGTAGAACACTGCATATTTTAGAAAGTTGATAAAAATGTTATTTCAGAGATAAAACAAGATAAAAATAAAATTATCAGCCAAAGGAAGCCGATCATATTCTTATCTTGGGTGTAGGCCGAAAACTTTGTTATAAATTAAATTTCTACAAAATTTACTTCCATAAGGCGATAGAAATGGATTGAAATACCTTAATTAAATTTTAAATTAAACAAGAGATATAACCGGTTGTAAAGGGCGCTTTTTCAGTCCGCTACCAATTTGGTGTCGTGGTCTCGCAGGAATGTCGCAAGATCGTCTTCCGCAAGCGCTTGTTACAATTTGCAACGTGGAAGCGACCAAAGTCTGCAGCCTAACAGCCATTCTCAAGATTCCAATTCCGTTCCGCATGGAGCGCTATCTAAACGTCTTCATTTCCACGGAGCGTCCTAATAATGGCGCGCCGCCTTATCTCCGGTCCGGTTTGCTCTCGTGGCCGCCGCACCGGACCAGTCAATTATTTTTTAAACTGTGACAACCTTAATCTAATTAGGGTAGTTTGGCCACCAACCGTAAACGATATCGCCGCCAGATAAGGCAGGAATTTCTCGAATTTTTATAGGCGCCCGCTCGGAGCTTTCGGCTGCTCCGTCCCGAGCCGCCCGGCGACCGCCGTTTTATGGGAAATGCGTTTTCACCGGATCGCTGTCGCGCCGAGCGCCGGCCGGGGGGGGGGGCATCCGAAGAAATTAATTTAGGAGCGAGCCGCAGGCACCCCGGCGCTCTGCCCACTTTGTTCTCAAATTTATGCCCCGCGCGCCGTGCGCGATGCAAATCGCCGGGCGCTGCCCTTGTACGGCCGCCCGAGATGAGGATGGAATCGAACCAAATTCCTCAAGGCGCCATGTACCGGCCAGCACCTCTAGTGTGATCCTGCTGATTTATCGCCGAACCCGCGCCTTGTCGACTGGCCGGCTCGTATCTGGATCGAGCAGTTTGTCTATTTTACTACAGCTCTACATAAATACTTGACGCCGCTTCGTTACAGGTATATGATGCTTCGCCCCGGGAAAAAATATTACCGGCTGTGTAGCCGGGGAGTTACAAAGCCTTTCGTTCTGAACTCGTGACGAAAGGCATTCTGGCATTGAACTTCTGACTTTGGAAGAAGTTCAAAACTCAATTTAGAATAAAACACCCACTCCGTTCTAACAAAAAGGATCGAAGTTGAAATTCCATCATCAAATAGTTTTTGACTTGTTTTGCAACATGTGACCGAGTATTGTCGTGCTGGAAAATCACTTTGTCGTGTCTTTCGGCCTATTCCGATCGTTTTTCTTTCAACAATTTGATTAATTACTCTCGGTAGCGATCCCCAGTGATAGTTTCGCTTTGACTCAACAACTCATAAACCACCACGCCCTTTTGATCCCAACCAAATACAGAGCATTGTCTTCGAACTATATATGCTTCGCTATGGCATCGATGTTAAAGTTGATGGTAATTCTTTAATTGCCAGTCACGATGCGATGCAAAAACCTTTTCTTTTAGTGCCTTTGTAGTAATTGTTCGTAAATGGAAAAACGTCTTTCGACATCTCTAGGCTTCAGTTCGTGTGGCACCCAATTCCGTTGCTTTTGAATCATTACTATTGCCTTCAAACGTTTACCGACGGTCGATAAATCAACTTTCAAACGTCTGACACGGATCTTCATAGAATAATGCTTCTAATTCTGCATCTTTAAACTTTTTTGGCTGGCCCACGCACTCCTTGTCTTTCATGTCAGAATTACCACTTTTAAGTCATCTAAACCAATACTCACAAGTTGAAATCGATAAAGTTGTCCATCATAAGCTTCGGAGAACAAACGAAGACTTTCAGCTGCCCATTTCTTCAAATGGCAACAAAAAAGTAACGCTGCCCGCAAATTGCGTTTTCAAGGTTCAAAAAAATTATTTGTTTTGCCCTAGATAAAATTACACACACTCATAATTAAAGCCGAATGACGATGCTTTGCCATGAAGTTAATTGCAGTATGTATGGATTACAAAAAATACTAGTAACGCCATGTGTTGTGAATCCTTCAAAATTAATTCCAAGCTCCAATAACTTAAAAATGGTGATTTCAAAACCCAAACATCTCAAATCATATTCCAGACCATACAAATTTTTGCAACTACAAAATATTTTACGTATTATTAATATTGAAAGCTCACGCGATGATAAGAACTGTAATAAAAATCACACGTTATACCGTATATCTTACCAACCATTCAGATGGTACACACAGAGGATCAGCTGTGATTATCAAAAACACAATCGATCACTATAAATATAAATCTTGTCATACTATTAAAATTCAAAGTACAAATATAGTACAAACTAGTAGTATGCCCCCAATAAAAATACTAGACGGTACTTGAACCGTTCCTTGAATACTTTGCTAATGTTTTTACAACGCCACAACGGCAACCCCAACAAAATAATGAGGACATTGAAATTATATCGTTTCTGGATCTACGTCAACAAATCGTAATCACCAATACTCGCAAAGCCTTGGACATAGTCTGATAGTAGGAGAGCTCCTACAAAACTTCCTAGGAAAGCTTTAGTACTTCTTGCCATTATTTACAATAGCATACTAAGACTACACCGCTTTCCCGACCAGGAGAAATTCATCCAACTTATTTTCATTGCTAAGTCTGGTAAATCACCTGTACAACTCCTCACATATCGACTATCATCCTCTTATCCTTAATGTCCAAGATATTCGTCAGGCTACTACTTAAAAAAAATTACTAAACTGCGGATTTAGATAACATAATTACATTATATCAATTTAAATTTTGACACTGTCATTCAGCAATACATCAAGATAATCGAATTGTTACACATGTAAACAAAAGTACATATGTACAGATGTATTTTGAGATATACAGGAGGCTTTTGATAAGGTAGTGCATACGAATTTATTATATAAAAACAAATTCCACTTCTCAATGCTAAAATCGTAATCTACCCGAGAGAATACACTAAGTTAAGATAAACAATTATGTTTGACTATCATGTAATTAGCTCTGGAATTCCATAAGGCAACGCATTAGAACCGCTATTCTATCTATTGTATCTCTGATACACCTATTACAGACAACACCATAGTTGCCACATTTGCCGATGATCTGGATATTCTGTGAATTAACAAAAAACCGAAACAGCAACATTACATTTACAAGCCTACTTCAACACCTTCCAAGACTGGTTTGCTAAGTGGCAAATAACAACAATCCACACACATGTCCACCCAAGGTTATAATACCCCAAAGGTCTGAAATTAAATATCTTGGATTGTATCGCCGACATTAAAGCAAAGAGAAAGCATATAAATATAAACGTTAAACAAATGAACTGGCTGATTGAGAAACAATCTCAACTTTATTTATTAAAAAAAATACTCTTATATAAAGTAATGTCAAAACCTATATGGACTTATGGAATCGAACTGTGGGGCTACACAAATGTATCTCATACCAAATCTTACTGAGATGCAAATCAAAATTTTTTAGAAAATCGTTACACCCCCTTATCTACGAGGTGCAGTCAAGTTATAACACCTTCGACTTTTTTCTCAGGACTGGAAACAGATAGAAACGCGCAATTTGTTTCAAAATACGGGCGTGCTTTTGTAAATAAGTGACAAAAATGGCAGTACGACATACAGGACTATAGCGGCAGCGGCGAGAGTGAGGTTGTTTTGATACTTAAAGTGAGGACGTTTTCAGTACAAGAACAGCGTGTAATCATTTTTTTTTCATTTGCGTGGTGTGACACCGACTGAAATTCATCGCCAGTTGAGTGAGACATGGTGTTATGAATGTTTGTGGGTGCGAGAGTTCAAATAAGGCAGTATGTCGTGTGACAACAAACCAAGACAATCTCAGCCAGGCTGACGACATGATCAAACGAGTAGAGAAACTTGTTTTAAAAGATCTCCGAATGAGTGTGAAACACATCGCCTCCAAAGTTAGCATTTTCGTGGGATCTGTGCATACAATCCTGCATGAAGACCTGAAACTGCGAAAGTGTTCTCCAGGTGGGTGCCACGAATGCTGACAACTTTGAAGTGATTTCTCATGCTCCTACTCAACTAACCTGGCCCCTAGTGACTTTTGGCTGTTTCCAACGGTGAAATAAATACACAGTCCGTGGTTGCAAATTTACTTGCCGTGTCGCTATTGAATCAGCGATTTTCCAGTGGTCAAAGAAGACTCCTAATGAAGCGTTCGCAGCAGACATGGAATTATGGCGTCGCTGTTGTGAAAAATGTGTACGGCTGCAGGGATATTACGTCGAGAAGTGACGCAAGTTTTACAGTATTTGTGTGATTAGTTTGTGAGGAAAAAATCGGAGGTATTATAACTTGAATGTACCTCGTACAGCAAATCAAGACGAACGGCCTAAAACAAAAAGCAGGTATAAACAACCACAAACTGAAAAATCTCAAAACCATCCCCTATATTCATAAATAGTGCAAAAACTTCAGACCTTCTTAGTAGCAGAAAAGGGAACTCTAACAAACGAAATCGACAAAATTACTCCATAGCAACTGAAAATGTCAAGCATAATTTAGAAAACAGGCTATAAAGTTTGCAATATAATAAATATCAAACGTAAGCTGACTAAAGAAGCATTATCATCATTCTTCGTCGACTTGAAATCTCAGTCAAACAACAAACAAATATTTCACCAAGATCTCTGCGGGACCTCCCGAAAAAAACCACAACTTAATTCAGTGCATCAGGTTTCAATCCGTGATCATTCTAAATTATTCTAAAGCACACAGAAAATCCAAAGATGTAGAAAAATGCGCATTGGCCAGAGAAGATCATTCCACCAACCTCAAATGATGTGCCATCTATAGAAACTTAGTGACAATAACTAGTTATCAAAATCCAGATAGATATGTACAAACAGCAGATAATTCTTTACCTAACAAAGTATCATTGATAGAGTAATTTGATCCAACTAATAACATTTCTGAACGAATTCAAACTGAAATTCTCCTAACAGTTATGAGAAAACTAAATCCATAATAGTACATATCTTTTAAAATGTAACTTTGAACGCCAATGGATTGCTTACCACAAGCAAGAAATTACAACACTTTAAAATAAGCTTACATTTTGACGATAAGCAAGGCAAAGTTAACCGTAAACAACAACAAGAACAAGATACAATAAAGCAGACAGAATTAAATAATGTAATGAAAAAAAGAAATATCAATATAACGATACTTTCCGAAACCAAAAAGAAGTTACGAGGTACCCTAGATAAGGATGGTAATCTGTTAATATAGAGTGAAGTATCACAGGAAATAAGAACCAAAGCTACTGTAGCTATACTAATCAATAAACGCCGAAGAAAAGACACGAGGTTATAAATATGTCAACGAAAGAGTCATGATGGATGGCTTGAAGACAAAGAGAATATCGAACTGTAATCGAAGTATTGTAAAAAGGCAGAAACGCAAAGGTTCTACGAACTATAGTCAAATTTATAAAAACAATTTTATAATTCTAGCAGGTGATCTAAATGCCCAGAATAGAAAAGGCACTGTCAAATAAAATAATTGAAAACAAATAAAAATCAACAATAATCGAGAATGGCTTAGAATAGCGTCTATTTGTGACTTTCAATAACTTAAAAATAATAAACACATTTTCTGAAAGGAAGTTATTAATAAATACACGTGGACAGCCAGAGGAAGGCAGAGCATTATCGATTATCTTATAGTAAACCAGAAATTGGGCAGGTTAGCTAAAGATACACACGGTTTTAGCGGCGCAGTTATTGAGTTTGGCATCTATTTGGTTAGAAGAAAAACTGCACTGCCACTGCCACCGCCTTGGTTAAAAGTTCTAATAAGATGACACCTATTTTTCCCAAGATATTGGTATTAAATATCTACACCAAACAAGACTAACACAAAACTTAACAGATATAGACATACAGTCTGGAATAGAGATAAAATGGCTGAATTTGAAATATAGCATACATAAAGTGCTTGATATAAGAAAGAAAAAACTATAGGAAGAGAGGATTAAAGCTGCAGTACGAGAAAAGCAAAAAACATTTAAAACCTATTTGATAAGACGGCCTTCTAAAAATGAAGAAACTTACAAAGAAGAAATAGTCATATTTCCATAACGTGTGAAAGCTCGGTAATATATAGAAGTAATATAACAGACAAGAATTTGGTTTTAAAATTATAAAATACCTAAGTAAATACTAAAAAGAAATAAATTTAGAGACACATATTGCCTTCATAGCTTATACTAAAGCTTTCCATAAAATCATTAGACATAAAACGTAAAAAATATTAGAGAGTTTACCGTACACCTAACAGAAGTATATACGATTTTATATAAGCACACTTCCATTATTATTGAAAATAATCCTGTTAAATATATACAGCCGATTAATATAAATCAGGGCATAAGGAAGGGCTTGTTTTCTCTACTAATTGACAAACATAGGCAATCTGATTATAAAATGGAAGAAAGAACCACCAACGGGAA
Source organism: Sinelater perroti (assembly GCA_036346155.1). NCBI lineage: Eukaryota > Metazoa > Arthropoda > Insecta > Coleoptera > Elateridae > Sinelater > Sinelater perroti. The sequence continues at coordinate 5,139,783 of JARFIY010000324.1, forward strand.
TCAACTTACGGCATACCAAAACAGTAAATGCCAAATCCAGGCAGCAGAAATAAAGTTTCTACGATTCTAAAGGTGTACGAAAACAGACAAATTTACAAATAATGATATCAAAAAAGAACTCAAAATATTCGCAATTAACGACCAAACTCAGACAGGATTCACCTAACATCTCCAAAGCAACCCAAACACTATGTTGACTGACTCTCACCTAAAAAGTCTTCCGGACACGACCTTATTTCTAACTCCATCCTTCAGCATCTCACGAAGAAAGCTTTAGAGCTCAATCTTCAATGGCTGCCTAAGATTAGGTTACTTCCCTCTGACCTGGAAACACGCCCAAATACTAATGTTTGCCAAACCAGGCAAAACCAAAACCAAAGTCAACAGCTACAGACCCATAAGTCTGTTAACCATGATCTCCAAGCTGCTAGAAAAAGTAATACTTGATCGATTAACTACTGCACTCGACAAGTTCAACACAATCCCAATCCACCAGTTTGGATCGTTCGAGTGAACTCAGCACTTTCGGAAACCAAGAGCATCCACTCTGATGTACCGCAAGGCAGCGTGCTCGCCCCAACCCTATTCTGCATCTACACATTTGACCTGCCCAATACCACAGCAACTCTGGCCACCTTCGCTGATGATACAGCAATTCTTACCCAAGCAACCTCTCTGGATGAAGCCATACTAGCATTGTAACAAGCTACACACCAAATTTATCGATGGTTCCAACAGTGGAACACCCAAATAAACCCCAAAAAATGTCGGGCCAAAGTCTTTACACTTAGAAGAGTTACAAATCCTCCAGCCTACATATTAATAATACTCTAATACCATGGAAACCACATGATTCCCCAGTCAAATAAATGGGCATCCATCTAGACACACGGCTTAACAGGAGCTTTCACATTAACCAGAAACTACTTGAAGGATATACCAGACTCGAGCAATTATATCCTATACTTAACTGCAAGTCCCCCTTAAAAATTGAATGTGCAGTCCTCTTCTACAAAAGCCTCCTACGTCCGTTACTCCTATATGGATCACCGATACGATGTAATACATATACAATCAACATAAACAAACTGCAGAGATTCCAGAACAAAGTGCTGCGGATTGAGGCCAATGCACCCTGGTACCTCCGAAATATTCAACTGCACTAGGAGCTTGGACTTATGATTATTGATGACTACATTAAAATGAGTGCCAAAAAATTTATAACCAACTCTAATGCGTGTAGTGGCGTGCTTCATTACAAACTATTTCAAACACAGATCCACACAAGACTCAAACGGCGCCTACCATAGGATATAATATCATCCGACATCGCAAATCGCTGACGCTGCTATTGTGAAGTGTCCATCGAGACAGCCGAATAGTCTCCTTACCTTAGTCCGCATCAAGTATATCATATGTAACATCATGCTATGTATGACAATGTAATTGTTAATCTGGCAATAAATATAATATTAAACAAAATAAAAGCTTTTCGGTGGAACTTCAAGATTTTTCCCATTTACAGCCCACCACAACACACAATATCATCGGGTGAATATAAAAATTTTCTTTGATCCCTTGACATCAATTTCATCGTAGGAAAAGATTGAAATGCGAAACATAATTACCGGGGCTAAGGAATTATTATCACAAAAGCCAAAAGCTGAAAACTATTACAATCATCTTACTAATGGAGTATCTACTTTTGGGCCATTGGGCTCAAATAAACTTCCTGACCTTCTGGGACTATACCAAAAGTGGGTGTAATAAATAAAAATACCGAAGATTCATAGCCTAGCCTACTTAAGATCATAGTGGTTTGTTGAAGAACCACGACCTACTAGATGAGCTTTTTTTAAGAAGAACACCAGAGAAACCCATTAAAAATTCCCTTCATAGACACTAGTTGATACAAATAGTTGTACTCGGAAGCTCTACAACCATGAAGACAATGCGAGAATTAAGGAAAAGCAAACAACTCAAATTAACGATGTGGAATGTGAAGAGAATAGTGAAAAAAGTATAATTAATAAATGTCATAAAAGAAAAATTAATTAGTATAATGGTGCGCACAAAAACGAATAAAATATAAAAGACAAAAAACGTCAAATATAGTGTAATAATAATCTAGTGTTCCCCAAACTAGGAGAACAAGTGCAAGGGTTTCCACTGTTATAGAAGAAAAAGAAAACGTTTTTACAAAAATATAAACATATTAATAAAAGATTTATTAAAATCAAACTTATAACCAACAGAAGACCTGTAACTATTATAGGAAGATATGCTTCCGGAGAAGGAAAAAAGAGATAACAATAGAGTTCTGTAAAATGTCACAAATACAGTATAATAAAATCAATCGAAACAATTATGTTATTGTAATTGGAGACTCGAGCGCCAGAGTGGAAAAAATCATATACCAAAGATATGTGACTCATTTAGAAAACAAGCCATTAATGCAAATGTAGAATTTCAGTAATTTACAACTTATTAACAAATGAGAAATCGAAATTTTTAGTATAAGACATGCATGTATACCGAGGAAACGACATCTCTTAAGACCACTATAATAAATCTCCAAAACTGTTGGATTAAATTGCAAAATATCAACAAAAACGGACAGAAAACTTATTAATACACTTGCTACTAAGCAATGAGATTATGACACCAAACTAAAGAATGATCTACAAAGGACACCTATACAAAAAGACATAGAACAAGAATAGCAATACATAAAATAACTAAATTGATTAAAAAAGGCAATCTGTAAATAGTAAATTAAAGAATCCTATAAAATATTGCAATACAAAACACTGAGGCTTCAAATAAATATATAAATAAAAATGTTCAGAATCAAAAACAATAATTAGAGAAGGCACTGTAGAAGTTGGGAAAATTATATTAATAAAACTAATGACATAAAGGGCATTCAAAATCCCTTATAGAACAATAAAGAGCACAGATCAATATAAACATAACACATGGGTCAACCACCACCGACAATTGTAGTATGACGAGTGTAGACAATATAATACTAAACAAACTTATTGACATCTTAGAAAACTATAAAACTGGAAAGATACTGGCATAGATGACATTAATTTTGAATTATTGAAATGTGGAGAATTGTGGCTATACAGTAGATTACATCTGGTAAATTTGTGAGGAAACAAACATACAGTCCCCGAAGAATAAAATATAGCAAAGATTAGAGCTCTCTTTAAAAAAATATAGAGGAATTAGCTTGGTTACATTAAGTTACAAAATGTGTTATAAGGTAATAAAAAAGAAGATCCAGACAATAGTCTAAACACTGCTGAAAGAAGAAAAGGACGATCTTGTATTGATGCCATAAATGAAACAAGAATACAACGCAAAAGCACGCATTTATTGGCTACATAAAAGCGTTTGACAGTTCGACGTGAAATATCCTAGCTAAAAGGGTAATACCATTTCATTTAATGAAAGCTACATTAAAATCAAAAATTAGCAATATAGCAAATTAAGGCAAACATATAACAATAACCATGAAATTCGACAGGGGTGTACCATGTCGGCCATACTTTTTAATTTATATATAGACGATATGCTGACGAAATAGAAAAAAAAACCGACATCTCTCGCAATCTCTTTAAAATGCATCTACTACACATCAATTCATATTTTTTGCCTACTCTCATTGACGAGTCCAAAAATGATCTACAACGAGCAGTATTCAATCTTCATCAATTTCACAAGAGTGTAACTAAGCTCCCCATATAGAAGACAAAAATAATAGCTTTTAAAGGGAAATATCCAGTCGGTCCAAAATTATAATAGGCAATTAATACCTGCAACAAATTTGTAGTTTTCAGTATCTAGGGTGTAACTTATTATATGATAGAGACAAAGATTTAGAAAACAAAATAAATAAAAATTCCAACATGCCGAACTTAGAAATGCACAGTGTTCGCGCCAATCTCAAATTACCTTTTATTTTAATTTTTAAATTAGGGCCGGCCATATTTTGATTCCCTCTTGTATATTTTGGAGTTGAGATATCGACGCGAATTTGTCCGAGCACGCGGACCGCTGATATATAGGCCGCGGTTTGGGGTTTCGGGCTTCTCCTTTTATTCGCGCTTCGTCTTTCGTTCAGGCTACTTGCGCTTTGCCTTTTGCTAGGTTAGCGTACGCGCTTTTGGCCTTTGTTCGGGCTTGGCCTTTTGCTATGTTCTCGCAGGCGTCGTTCTTTTTGAATTTAGTTTGTGATAGTTTAAATTTTCCGTAAGCCGAGAGCATTTTAACTGAGAGTTCGCCGGCGTGTTTAATTGGCAGCAGAGGTTTTCATTTCTGCGAGGCCTTTGTTAAAAGCTATTTTGGTGGCAAAATTCGACATTTTGCCGACCAGATTAACCTCTTCACGGAGGTGCTTTTGTTTCCCGATTGCATTTCGGGGTTTAAATTTTTACTCATAAAACTCGATCCATTTTTCTCTGCTCTGACTCGACAAGGAACGACGAAGGAACCAGGAAAGACGCTACCGTTCGGCTCCGCTGCGAAGATTGGGGTAACTTGTCCTATCTTTTTTCCCACGCCCTTATATCCTTTTCCTGGAACCCCCAGGACAGCACTAGAACCGATTTCTGCGGGAAAGCGCCGTTTCCACAGGTTAGTGTTTTTAGCTTTGTTTCAAGTTCCCTTTATTCAAAATTAAAATTATCTATACAGTCCACTTTTCCGAACGCACCACACATATAAAGTAAATGTTAATAAAAAACTGAAATTATATGCTACTATGACAGTACACGTACTTCTTTATAAGCCCAAAAATAAATCAGAAAAAATATGTAGTTAACAAGAATTCAATCAAATGCAATATCTGAGATCCGTGGTATAGGTTAGACAACGAAAATATCAGGACTCGATATTAAAAGCTTAAAAGACAAAATATATGAATATAAATCTAGAAAGAAAGAACACACGATTCAAATGTCAAATACGAAATTCCTATAGTTAGCAAATGAGTAGAAGTTAAAAGACGACGTGAAACGGAAAGATCGAGAATGAAGTGGAACATGGAGCTAAAATAAACTTTAAAGCCTAACCCGTGAAATTTGATGGTGATAATAATTATAATCTTGTAAACTTTTTTATAACAAACAATTTTTGATCTTTCATTTAACCACAGACCGGCAGATAGTATACGTACTACTGTTATAAATAAATCTTTTTCTCGATGCAAACTTCAAAATATACTAATTGGACTCCCAAACGACTAAAAGCTCCCAAAAAAAAACAGAGGAGACAACTTAATACTTCATTAAAATAGTCCAATAAACATCCACTGATTAAAATGATTAAAAATCATAACTAATGTTGCCGCAATACGGTTACATAGCATCATTGAAGGCAACAAAAAGTTGTTAAGTTTAACTTCTACTACATTATATGGAAATATAATAAAATCACCCTTTAATCTGTGAAAAGCAAAGTATTCGAAAAAAATATATAATTTTCTAACATTTTTCTCCAATCAGTAGTTTGGTCATAGAATAGTCAATATGATCGCTAAAAATCCATAAGGGAAGAAAATCTATAATGTAATATATCTGGACATCGCCGCGGTCTCCTCTTGAAGTTAAAAAACACACTCTCTAGTAATTTCTATTACCTCTTAAAGTTCTACTTAACTGACAAAAACTTCTTAGTAAAACACTTCCTTTTCTATCGAATCTGGTGTCCCTCAAGGTAGTGCTCTGAGACCACTCCTTTTCTTAACATACACGGTTGACATACCTGAAACAAATAATATTACAATTACTAGGAAGTAATTGCTGACGACGTAGTTGTATTAGTTGTAAGTGAAAATTTAATAGAAGCTCCTGAGAGCATAAAAACCCACCTGGGTCTCCTGACTAAATGATAGAAAGGTTTATCTGTAACAGTTACATTCAAACAAAACGCAAACTGGTAGATCTCAAGTTTCGCCAAGTGTATTGGCTTATAGGCCAAAAATCCAAAGTAAGTAATAAACTGTAACCTTACAAAATTATTATTAATTCTATATGGACCTACAGAGTTCAATTATGGAGATGTGATATAACAACAAAAAATCAGTAATAGTAGATTCCCCATGGTATGTTAGGAATCAGATTTGGCAGATTGCTGTCAGATACGAAGGTCAAATGACAAGCTATAAAAATGAAAAAATACAACACATATATAACAACAGTCTTAACGCAAGAAAGCTCTGTAAAACTTGGCCTCAAGACTAAATATGACATAGAAATAATACTCGACAAGGAAAAGCATCAGTGAACGTTTCCCTTACGTGTGTTACACATTTATTACATTTACTCAATACTCCCACAGAATTAGATTGTATATTTGCTAATTATTCAATAAGAAACTGCAAGAAAAGCTTTGTCGAGAACATCACAATCGTTCGGATGCATATAGCGACATGTTTTCTCTCTAAAACAGTCAACAGCTTCTGCACCAAAATAAAAAAAATAATTAAACTAAACATAATGAATATGCTTCACTTTTATCTAGGTCTTATCAACAATGTAATCAGGTAGTGAAAATAAATATGAATTTAAAAAAGATCTTGGAAAAACCTCTAATTTAAAAAAGTTTAAAAGGCACAAAATTTAAAAAACACATTTTTGGTCAGAACTCTGTTAGTAAACCTTTTTCTTAACATACTGAGACATGCTAAAACCATTTATTCTAAAAAAAATGTAAATCTGCTTACGAACACCTCAATGAGTGTTTTGGGCGACTAAATTAATCCAAAATTCAAGTCAAAATTCAAGAGCATTTAATAATACGTGGGACTAATGTCATATAATCTTTTCCCAGATCTAAAATACTATCGAGTCAAAAATAATAATGAAGAATTAAGCAAAAAAAATATGATAGATTTATGTTTATTATTCCTATAATGTGCTTTGTTCCTCTAGAAAAATCTGCAAATACATCAGAAATTTGTTCATCATCATCATAGAATAGCGTCTCACAGTCCAATCCAGTTTTGAACACGCGGCTCCTCAAGATTCTTCCATTTAGTCAGATTTTGTGCATTTATTGTCCATTGAGTTCCTGTCCTTTTTGCTGTCATGCCTCCAACGTACTCTCGTAATTCTCTTGCCCTGCTTGCCTTTCGCCGTCTCTAGGTACAAGGTGGACTGCTCATATCCGTTTTTATTTGGCTATTCTATCCGCTACATCATCAACTTTCGGTCTTTATCTTATCCATGTATTGTTTTTTCTGTCCAGTAGTCTGATTCCTAACAACGCTCTTTCTATTTTCCTTTGTGTCACCTTCAGTTTCTGCCTGCTGGTTTTTGTTAACCCACAAGTTTATAACTTTGGTTTTTGAATTTGCGCGAGTGTTCCCTTAGAAACATTTCTTATTTTACCAAAATCCGACCATGCAAGTTGAATTGTTTGACTAATCTCCTCTGCATAGGTGGGCTCCTAAAATGTCAATTTTTCCCCAGGTATGTATACTCGTAGCCAACTCTATTCGTTGACCATTCATTAGTAACCCCCTCCCATCGTTCCTATTTGTCATTGGTTTTGTTTTTGCCACAATGATTGTGAGTGTTACCTCCTGCCTGGCTTTATGTAGCTCTTCTATCATATACTTCCTTCGTTTATGTTTAGCCTCTTTGTTTTCTACTGAAGTTTTTAGAAGGTATTCTCTAGTAAGTTTCTGAATAGTTTTGGGGACACAGGGTTATTCTTACTCTTCACTTGGTCATGATAAATTTTGTACCTTCGAGCAGTCCGATAACGATATTTTCACTCATGTAACAAAAACCTGCATCTTAGATGTCGTTCGTTAATCCCCGGACTTCAACCGTATTGAACGCATTGTGGAAGTTATAAAACCATATAGAGTGCTTGGTTGTAAACATAAGAGACGTGCCTCCCTATTTGTGTGTAATATAGAATGCTATATCCTGCTGTGAAGCCTGCCCGATCCAATGTTTGGAATCGATCAAATTTGGTTATTATTCTGTTTGTTATTATTCGGATAAACAGTTTGCATATGCAGGAAATTAATGAGGTCAGTCTATAATCCTCTAATAGATTTATGTAGTCTTTTTAAAGATTAAGATAATCCTAGTAATCTTCCAGTCGTTTGGTACTTTTGCTTAATCAAAGCCGGCATCGGAGATTTCGCCAGGTAAGAAATAAACTTAATCCTTTCTTTCGATAATTTTTTCCATGTGATGCTTAGTGAGAAGCATATTATTCTAAATTAAGAAGCCTAAAATTATCTCACCACGATCGTTTCTGCCTTCCAGACCGTAGCCTCCCACTGAGATTTCCGTAGCATCGGACTTAATCCCTATTTTGGGATTAAAATCTTCGCACAGAATGGTATAATGCGTTTTCGATTCTGCGATAGCCGCTGCTCCTTCGTCATAGAATAAATCGACTTCCTCATCCGTAAGGTCTTTGATCGGTACGTAAACCTATATAATTTTGAAACAGTATCTTTTACAAACGGCATATATCATCCTAGTTAAGATTTTCTCCACACATCTTCACCCGCGTAATAGAAGCTATTAACAATTTTTATTTTTATTAGTCTTCTCACCTTACTGAGGCCAATCACGTCCCATTTCATGTTTTCGTAGTTCTTCTAGTAATGATTTTGTGTTGTAGATTGCGATATGTCACATGACAATATTAAGAGAGTGTTTTGGGGTTTTCAGCAAATCTTTGCTTCCCCAGATTCCTTGTGACCGCCCTTCTTGAAGGAGTGGGATTTGTGTTTGCCCACCTAGAAACCAGATCCTTTTGTTTTAAAACTTGCCATATTGAGGAAGGAGCATAATCTTCCACGCTGGATTAGCGGGTTGGAAGATGGGGTAGGTTATAGGAGGGATTAAATTGGAGTAGGATGGATTAAGGTTAAGAAGGACATGGTTCCTCTCGGTGATAGGAGGTGAGAGAAAAAACCACGGCTCACGTGGGCAGGGTTGCTTCCCTGAAGTAAACCTATCTCTACTAGGAGTGTAGAGAGTGTCTACCCGCTACCCCCCTACTTTAGATAATTAGAGTAAAATACCAACAGGTTATTTCATTCAGGTTTTTGCCTGGTATGGGTAGTAGAATATTTTGTGCTCAATATTAACCCAAATACCTACTGAAACCTAAATTAAGTATCTCAAATTACATTTAGGCCAAAATCTAATTTTACGTGGTAGATTAAGTCTAAAATAAAACGATTAAATTTTAAACTTTAATAATTAAATTAAACGGCATTCCATAAAAAATGAGGCCTATATATTGCCGTGGTATCCATATTTGGTGATATGCAAAAGCCTTATATACAAAGATACTTCAGCGATTTCAATGAAAAATTCTACCCATCAACCTAAATGCCCCGTGGTATGTTAGAAACGATACGCTGCATAGCGTCTTAAACATACCATACATAGTTGAAGAAATTCAAGGAGTGGCAGGTGACTTTCAAAAAAATCTAGAGTGATAACTCAACCAGCCACTAGACCAACTTACATACTAGTCAACCATAAGTCAGAAAATGTCATAAAATGTTTAATTTTGACATCTGTCAGTAATATTTAATACATAATAATTTCCGTTTGTAACATTTTGCTAGAAATAAGCAGAGTGGTTTGATGATTCAGTTGTGATAATTTTAATATGGAATGCAAAGAACATTTCAAATACTTGAAAAAAGGCGGTGACGAAGAATTGCAGGAATTATTCGTTGAAGTTTTTTATCAAACGTAATCAATTTGCATTAAATGTTATTCAGTTTCATCGAATGTCTGAAGGTCAGGGGGAGACTTTACAGAAAAAGAAAATATGTGCCATACAAGTTGAAATAAATGATGTTGAAAAGCAAAAATTTGCTTAATAGGCAAAATGGAAAGAGATTTATTTTTGGTGTTGATACTGGAAATAAAAAATGAATGCATTTTTATAATACCAAATGCAAAAAATCACTGTGATCTAGGCCAACAATCAATATCGACGCCAAAACAAAATATTCATGGAAATAAGACAATGTATTTGATAGACCCAGAACAGTGTACTATACTTTGAGCTATTAAAACCCAGTCGATCGACCATTAATGATCCTTAACAATAGTTTTAGCATTAGCATCGAAATCCAAATATGCAGAATACGCCAAAAGACACGACCAAGTGGTCTTTTAACAGAACAACGCCCGGCCACATGTTGGGAAAAAGATAAAAAACACGTTTGAAGTGGTTGGCTGTAATATTTCACCCCACCTGCCGCATTTACCAGATATTTTTCCTTTTGACTACTACTTTTTCAAATCAATGGCATACGCGCTTGAGAGCAGCACTTCAGTTCAATAAAAACGTTCAAAATTCTACCTTTCAATAGATGCCCCAAAAAATGAGTGGTTCTTTCAAAGCGGAATCCGTGCCAGAAAGATGAGAGGAAGTTATAGCTAGCGGTGGTGACTACTTGTATTGTTGTGATTTTTCGTATTCCTTGTTAAATAAAGAATTATATTTTGAATAAATGCGGAAACTTTTAGCACTGACCTTTTTTTACTTATTGCTGAAATTTACAGAAGTAAATAAATATTCATTGAATAAAATAATTTAAATTTCAAAAAATTATAGGGCGTCTCAAAAAATGTACTCATTCTTTAAATAAATGCAGTATTTGTTCAGTTAGAAGTATAAGATTCAGTAAATGCGTAGAAAAATTGTAAAAAATCGTTGGAAGCTGTGGGGCTTCTTCTAAGCTTAAATTAATAGCTACAGTTGGGCTTATTAAAATTCACATTTTACTACAAAATACTATTAGGAGATACAACGTGTTGATCATCCTAAGGCAATACATTTTTTAGCAAATCATTACCGGTGCGTTTATGTAAACGAATGCAATAATTTGTCGACCCCAGCATCAAAGAGTTGTTTAGTAACGAAGAAATTTACTTTTAGCAAAATGGAGCACCTCCCCACCATTATCGTAATGTAAGGGCATATTTCGATGCGACTTTTCCGAAAGAGTGATGTTAAATTCGCTACGTGTTCTCCATATCTCACTCAAATTTTATCGGAATACCTCAAAGACATAGTTCGCTGTACAAAACTAGCAATAATTGACAAGTTAAAAAAGGAAATGAAAAGACGTCTTGAAGTTCCAAATAAAGTGCTCATAACGCTATAAATATTATAATATTTATAGAGAATTTGAAAAATAAGCAAATAATGCATGCAGAGTTGGGAAGGTTCATGTTATTTCGGGACATATTAATGCAAATTAAATAATTCAGAATTTCTTTGTAAAATTACACAATGATAAGAGTTGCAAATCTTAAAAATTCTTAGTTAAATACAGCCGTGGCCAAAAGTGTGAGACGCCCTTATATTTGTATGTTATCTTAACATTTAAACGATAGAGATGACTTTGTTGTTGTCATTAGATTGTCATGTAACTTCATTGAACATCAATAAAATACTTTATCTGTAAAACCTGAAAATGTGTCTTGTATAAAAAAATTTCAAATGACAAAAATTGCTTTTAAAGCAAGCCCGTGCCTTATTATTGTCGATACGTAAACGGATTTTCAAGTACCAGACATTAAATAGTGAAAATGCCTGAAAGAAAAAACTTAGTATGCCTGAGCATATACTTTCTTATACGAGTAGGGGGGTGAATCTTAGGTTCAAATCGCGAATTACACACATCGCTCATAGAAGTATGGACACCAAATAAAAAATGAATTTACACACTTTAATGTAAGAAGACATTTATTATATAATATATTATCATATGACATCTAAAAAATAAACAAAAATCGTCATAAACACTAATTTTTTTTTTGATCAATTTTATATTTCTCGAGTGGTACATCTATGCAGACACTTTGAAGAAGACCTCACAAATGATTTCTGAACATTGGACACTCCTTTCTTACCGTTTTGTCCAGAACATCCCACATAAACTCTATGGGGTTGATGTTTGGACTTTGTGGTGACCGTGTCATCATTTTGGGCATTTTTTGTTCTTTTTCGTTTACTGCATAGTCCTTACAAAACTTTGAAGTATGTTTAAGGTCATTGTCATCGCGAATCCCCTCCCGATGAATCGCAACCCAGATGGAAAGGCGTTTTTCGTTAAATTTTTTCATAATGTTTTTCCTCAAAATGTCATCGACTCTTACTAAGTTCTTCACGCCTGCCAAAGAGAAGCACCCCCACACTAAAACAGGCCCACCTCTCTGCTCGACAGTCGGAACAATACAATTCAGGATCATCTTTTCTTTCTTAAAATGGCGCACGAAGATTCTTCGTTTTTGACTGAAAATTTTCAAATTTGGATTCTTCGGTCCATGATACGCATGATTCTGTTCAATGACCATGAACAATGTTTTTGGCCTTATTACCATGCTGTAACAAAGATTTTTTGGTCGCAATATGACCATGAAGATTACCCTCCTAAAGACGCCGCTTTATTATGCTGACTGATATTGTTTTATCACGCCTCCGGTTAACTATCTGCGGCAGTTAATCTTCTAGTTAGCTTACTCATCAGTCCAATGTACTGATCCTCTGCATCGAATGTTACTCGTACAGATCAGAACAATGGCAAGCGAGAAATCTGAGCTCCTAATAGCGCTCATGTAATGTAAAAAACATCTAAAACAAAGGGTAGAGACAGAAAGAAAAATTCCAAGTGTTGAGTGATAGTTCAAGGACGTAAAAGCATCACTTTTTTATTCCAGTTTTCGACCCAACAAATGTTTATAAAAAATGTACAAGTGACTAATTATTTTCATTCAAAACAATACTGTCTAAGGAGATAGAAAATGGTTAAAGAAAACAGAATTTATTACGATAGGTATAGTTATTCACTGTGTAACTGAATTTTAATAAGCTAATCGTATTTCCATGAGTGGCAGTGTATATTATATGTTTTGGTTGGGCTATATTTTTTTTTAATTGAACATAACTATACAATCTGTCAGTATTTGACATTCAGTAAGTAATTTAACACATATATAATTACATCCTTAACATGTACATACAGCTTGCTGAAAATAGTCCAATAACAATTTCCCTAGAGTAACTGGATAGTAGTTTGACGTATATATACATATACACGCACACATTAGTTATGCAAAGCGGTATGGCAGCTGCGATGGCTTAAACCTCTTCAGTCTAGGTTCGTCCTCCTCGCTTTCCAGTAGATGCTCTACTAGCGTGTTTGGATGGGCGGCGAGCCGGTCGTGGTAACGGTACTGAATCTTCGTATTTCTTCATCTATTGTGAGAATGTCAAGGTCACGGCGTATGACCTCGTTTGGTATATACCATGGAGCATTGACTATTGAACGTAGTACTTTGGCTTGGAATCTTCTCAAAATGTCTGTTGGAGTTACTGGCCGTTCCCTACAATTGTATTCCATATGACCAAACGGGTTTAAGTATGGCTTTATACAATAGTATTTTGTTTTTCAAGGATAATTGGGATTTGCGTCCAATAAGCCAATATGAACAAAGTCCCCAATTGTTTACGTTTTGTCTATATGTGCTTCTTCCAAGTAAGACGTCTATCTAAATGGATTCCTAAGTATTTGCCACTTTCTGCTACAGAGATTTGTTGATTATTAAGCCAGACAAGAGAACAAGTGTCTCTTCTTGTAGTGAAGGTTACATGAGTAGATTTCGTCTTGTTGATTTTGATGCGCTATTTTGTAAACAATAGCTGTAATGTGTTCAGGTGGCTTTGAAGAATACGCGATGCTATTTGTGGATTAGAGTGAGAGGCTAGAACGGCGGTATCGTTCGCAAATGTGGCTGTCAGTATGTCTCTTGCTGTTGGCAGGTCTGCAGTAAATAGGAGGTACAGTAAAGGACCTAACACGCTTCCTTGGGGGCGCCAGCGCTTATAGAAAATAAATTTGTGTAGGATTCGCCACATTTGACCATAAGTGCCTGCCGGCAAGGTAAGATTTAATAATTTCAAAAACGTATCAAGGCAATGCACGCTTGATTTTATGCAGTAAACCGATATGCCAAACTCTATCAAATGCTTGCGAAACATCAACAAACACGGCAAAGCAATATTTTTTGTCTTCAAAATCGCCAAGAATTTTATATGTAACCCTGTGAATTTGCTCAATTGTGGCATGGTGTTGTCTAAACCCAAATTGATGATTAGGAATTAATTTGTTGGTTAAGAGTAACGGTGTTATTCTTTTCAACAGCAATTTTTCAAAGATCTTAGACATCACTGGAAGCAAACTGATTGGTCGATATGATGAAGCGTTTTCTTGGGGTTTGCCCGGTTTGGGAATTAAGATAATGGTAGCAACTTTCCATTGTGGTGGGAAGAAACGCAATCTTAGCATGGCGTTGAATAGATACGTTATAAATATATAGCCTTTATCCGTCAGTTCCTTTAGAACCTTGCCAGTGATCAAATCATAGCCTAGTGCTTTACGAGGATTTAGATTAGAAGTAATTTCGAGTTTGACTTCATTTACGGAAAATTGTTTTATTGGAAGGCTCAACTGGAAAGCAGATTCAAGAAATTGCTGTATTTCATTCTCTTCTACGTTCGAGATTGCAGATGGAAATAGTTTAAATACTTGGGCTAGGTGATTTGCAAAAACTAGCGCTTTATCTGAGTGAAGAGGCGATTTGTGTTGCTGTGGTTGTTTCAGCTTCTTAGTTGCTTTCCAGATAGAATATTCGCTGACTTCAGTTGGTTTCAAATAGTTTTGTATCGATTGGTTCCCGATGTCAGAAAGTAGCTTTTTAAGATCAAAAGCAGCTTGATTTAATATAAGTTTTTCATTTGGATGCCTTGTTGTTTGCCATCGCCTGCGTAGTTTCCGCTTTTCAGCGATTTTTTGTTTAACAATTACAGGGCAAGCAGTATTCGGAATATACAATATATTGCCGGGAGTGGCTTGCCAGGCAGCTTGCTGAACGACGTTAGTACAATGCTCTGTAGCTAAAATTAAATCATTTTCTGATTTTAAAGGAACGTCTAGCGGTAATGTATCATCTGATATTTCTCGGAATAAGTCCCAGTTTATGGTTTTATTGCTCAGAGTAAGAGCTTTCCCGTTAATGACTACATGTGACACTAGCGTAATTATAATAGACGAGTGGTCAGCTGATAGATCTAGACAAGATTCTACCTTCAAGTTGTTTGGGCTAATTCCTTTGAATACGCAGAAATCAAGCAGATCTGGTAGTTTCAATGGGTCTGACGGCCTATATGTTGGTTCACCAGTAGATAGGTGCGCATGCCATTACTATTAATTGCCTTCAGTAACTCGCGGCCTTTAGTTAGTGTTAACTTGGATCCCCACGCCATGTGTTTGGCGTTAAAGTCTCCAGCTGATAAAAACTTAGTGCCCAGGGTACTAAAGTAATGTTCATAGTGACCTTGTTTGTTATTGTGGCGAGGTGGACAATAAACTGCTGAGATTACAAATGATCCTGTCCAGTCTGTTACCGCTTGTAGCTTGAAGGTGGTCTTCTTTATATTTTTGTAGTTCATAGTGCTTGATACTACTTTTAATGATAATTGCTATGCCAGAATAGGCTCCTCCATCCGGATGTTGTGTTACATACAGTATATAACCTGGGATTCTGTCTGTGAAGAGTGCTTCTGACACCAGCATGATGTCTATGTATTGGTTTGAAAGAAAGAATAGCGATTCATCTTTGTGTTGTGACAGCTCGTTGGCGTTCCATTGAGCTATTCTAAGGAGTTGACCCATTACCAATTTTTGGGACAATGGTTGTTAGGAGATTTAACATTATTCCCATTTGTTCCATTAAAGTTTTCATCATTTTTTTTAGCTCACTCACATCGTCAGTTTGGTTGTTTGCTTGCTGCTGCTGCAGCTGCAACTGCAAAGCGGCATTGGAGTTACTGTTCTTCAGAATTTGGGCATGAGTAAGATTTGGACGAACATATTGTCCAATACGTTGAGTAGTGGGAAACATTTTTTCTTAAAGCTGTTTATAAACGAGGCAACCTCGATAATTGGCTGGGTGATTCCCAGTGCAATTAGCGCATTTTACGTCCTTGCTTCTTTCCTTCCTCTGGCAATTTCAGGTTAAGTGGTTGCCGGCGCACTTCACGCATCTTGGGCTCCTGCTACAAAAATTTCTCGTTTGGCCAAACCTCTGGCAATTAGCACATTGAGGGGTTTGGCGTTTTGAGTGAGGCGGTTCAATTTTGATCACTGAATGAGCTAGTTTTGTGATATTGTATATATCTTTGTTATTATTAGCCGGCTTAAGTTCGAGTGAGAACTCGTTGTTTAACGTTCCAGATGTTGGTCGCTGCGTGACCATGAGTTAACAGTTCTTCCTTTAGTTCTTCTACATTAATAGTTGGGTGTAAATTCCTAAGTACCACTCTGAAGGAACGCTCTTGTTTCTTTTGATATGTGTGAAACTCCGTATTTTTTTCCGCTAAGGCTTTAATTATGGCTGTATATTTCTCAGAGGTTTTTGGTAGGATTTTCACTTCTTCATTATGTAACACTTTCAGCTCATATTCATTTTTAGCTACTGTTTCGAGTAGACGAACTTATTATTATTCTTACTCCTGACACAAAGATCGATGGAGGTTTGGGAACTGTTTTCGAGGCATCTTGGGTCTCCTCTTTTTCTGCATTGTCGCCACTTAGTGGATCAAATCTGTTTTTGGGATTCAACCAGTATTCTGCCGCTTTTAGTTGTTTATTCTGTTGAGCGGACTTTTCAACAAACTCTTTCCGAGTACGCTTTCTATTATCTACCAATATCCATGGCTCTTGGCTTAATTGTTGTGTTTGAGGCTGTTGGTATGTAATGTTGTTTTGGCAAGATAGATTTGTAGCCACAATGCTTGAGAGTTGTACAATATCATTCATAGGGTACGATGTGTATGCGCTATTTACTGCGCTTGGTAAATTTGCTCAACTTGCATAGCGCAAGGCTGGTGTCCTGAGTTTGGTGTTGTGGAAGGCGAATAATAATAGGCCATAGTGGCTTTATAATAGGGATGTACTCAACCCACGAACGTCCACTCTGCCTCGATGCACTGGGCTAACGGCGGCAGAAACAACGGCTAGAACGGCGGCAGGAACAGCGGCAGGAACGGCGGCAGAAACTGCAGCAGGAACGGCGACAGGAACGGCGACAAGGGGCCGCAGGCCAGCCAAACACTAGGTCATATCGGCGGGGCCCCGCCAATACGTTGGCGGAAATTGTATGTATACACTTAATTTATAATAAACAATATACAAAAAAAAAGAAATAAAATAGTTTATTCCACTTAATCACTGTTTTAACAGCGCTTAAGGTTCACTGCGCGATTACGGTAACACGCTACGCGCACGGCATGTGCTCGGCTTGAACGCTCGAACCGCACTGACTATTTAATATACTATAAACTAGATAGACAACAGAGAGAAAACTTCTAAATTCGAAGACTGAAAGTTGGTTCGAGAATTACTTAAACATCTTTCAAATTCATTGCCACAACGCTTACAGAAATTTTACGGTTGTAAGAAAAGGAAAAGTAACTGTAAAGCCTGCAAATCGAAGAATAAGCTATATCTATCGTAGAAGAACAAAAAAGCTAACTTACAGTGAGATCTACAACACCACCGTTTAATAAAGGAATATTAGGCAAATGTTCTGTGATCAAACGAGCCTCTTTTTGAGGCAATCTTATTGAGACACTTTACCATTATTTCAAATGTTTAAATTATAACGATAGATTTGTTCATGTACGCATGTACGTTTTGACAATTGTTCAAATTTTTGTCAAATTTGGTGTTACTTACGTGAAGCGACAAGCGATGAAGATTACCTTCTTCTCATTGTCAGTATGGTGCTTTCAGTGAAACACAGAGGGGACAGCGTGGTAATCTGGGGTTCCGTGGCGGCCTCCGATATAGAAGAAATTGTTGTTTGTAAACATTAAATAATATATTGCTCTGATGAAAACGGTTCTGTACCCATCTTGTACAAAGAGTTTCGGTGACATTAACTTGGACATCAGCAAATTTCACCAAGATAATGCGTCCTATCACAAATCTACAAACAGCATGCAGTGATTTCAAAGTAATCAAGCGCAGCCCTTAGACTGACAAATTAAATCGTTAGATCTAAATCCTATTGAGTATCTTTAGGGCACACTAAAGCGGAGATAAGGAAGGATAACGTGACATCATGAAACGTCATAAATAAATTCTACAAAAAGAACAGAACGTTTCTGAAGAATATCAGAAGATCATTAGGAGTTTTCCCAAAAGAATAGCTACCATTATTAAATCTACATGTGAACCAACACAATATTAAGTACCTCACAATAAATAATAAAAAATTAAAAGTTGTCTAACACGGCTGCATATACAGTTGGCACAAATATTCTTAGGGTTGTATAACTAATCTTAAGAATAAAAATAATTCGATTGCTTGGAGTTATGTTAATTGCAATTATTAATATATGTAAAAGCTACCCCTCCCTCTTTCTTACAAAACTAAGCTCAGTTAAGCATCACTCATGACCTTCTACATCTTCATTAAAGTTACATTAACCTTCAACTTAAGTACTCCAATCACAGGACGTCGTTTATTTATTTTCGTCTTAGTGAGGAGCAAATTACTGAAAGGCCCTGAAAGGCGCGCCAGCCTTCAGCGGCCGCCTCGCTCGCGCGGAGCGACCTTGCCTGCGAACACGTAAACGAGACTTCGATCGTTCGGGGACAGATCGGCGATCGAAATAACCAAGCGTGAGAATATTCATGACGGGCAGTCACAGCACTTTAATCCCGCTGTAAATTGCTGAAACCGCAAAAACGCCGCGAGGAATTCGAGGGGATTCAGCGGAGGCGCGACTCGGCGAGCTGCAGACCGCGGCCTTGCGGGCGATTGTCTAAATCGGCCTCAAGGCTGGGATCTGCAGGCATCGATTAAGAGCTCAATTAAGCTCGGCGGTGACGCGCTCGGATCGTCGAATTAGCGACAGGCCCGTTTCGGCCGCGTGGGCCAAACTGCAAGCGAACTTCAGCCTGAAAGTGACGGGATAATTCTGGTGCCTGTCTTGTCCTCCGATCCTTCAAATCACCCGCCGGGCTCTTTCGACTTGGGAACCGACTAACAAAATGTCTGTTATCTGTTTACTTCCAAGAACAGACAAACGCCATTTTTCTTAACTAAAGGATAGCCCAAATTGAACGCATTGCAAATTGAGAAAAATTTTGCAGGAACAATACGAAATTTTAGCTCAAAGTGCATCAAATGAATCAACTGTCCAATGATTGATTACAAAATCTGAAGAAATTTCAATGGCTTTGGATGCAGGACCTTGCCAATATCAAGGTAAAGTAAAGTTCTTTGAATATTGTCAAAGTTCATGAAAATTTCGCTGAAAATCTGAAAACACCGACTCGCATTGTTTACAGCAATTGGAAATTTTAAGAAGTTCTCTTCAACGAGTATACTCATTAAAGACTTGCTGACCACTCTCACCTTACACAATTCATCAATTTGTTTTCAGAGTATCATAAAGTGGATATATAATTTAGTCGATAAAATCATCTTTAACAATAAGGAGGTTTGTATTCAAACAAAATTGTTGCATTTGGGGTTCGAAAAATCCTCACGTAACTGATAAAAGCAAATGCAACCTAACAAATCACTATTCAGTTTGGATTTTGAGCGTGTGGCGTGATAGCCCCATACTTCTGCGAAGATAATGCTGGAAAAACTGTAACTGAAAATTGCGATCCTTACCATTTCATGATAACGTAGTTTTTTTGGTATCAACTGGACAACATGAACTTAGAACAAATGTGGCTCCAGCAAGACGGTGGTAACTGCCATACAGCTCATCTAATAATGGATTTACTGGTTTTGTAGTTTTTCAAAATACCAACAGATAAATTACATGTTCTGCTATTTATCATAAATTTTTTCAAGAATAAATGAAATAACATTGTGAGAAGCAGAACTTTTTGCCTAAGTCCTATTGTTAATCCTTTGGGCGGTTACTCCTTCTAGGTTGACTACATTCCAAGTTTTTGGAATGTCATCTTAACCAAAAGCTTTACTATTTTTGAAAGCTCTAAGTCTTTCATCGTTCTAAACAGCTTATTCCTCCTCAAACTGTTGTTAGCATTTTTATGGGCAATGAAAGCATATGCAACGTTACTGCTTTTTTGTTTTTCTTGTAGTTATTTCATAGTAAACAACCAATTCGTCATCCAAATATTCCCTCTAAACCCATGCAGGTATTTCCAGGTTTTCTTTTTTGTTAGTCCTTTTAATCTAATATTTATTACTGATTATATGATTTTGATTGATAACTGCTGTATTCAAATTTACCTCCCTTTTTTTGCGAATATGATTGATTACCGCCCTCTATTAATTTGTGCATTTTTTCTTTTTCTATACGTCCCAAACCAGTCTTCACGGTCTTCCAGTTTTTATTAGTTCATCTTGTATTTTACCTTTCCCTACTGTCTTGCTATTTCACAAAGCTTTAGTCTTTCTTACTTTAACTGCCTTGTACTTTTTTCCTCTCCTTAATTTTTCGATAATTGTCTTTTCATCTTTCAAGTATACCTTCCCTTCTATTACTTATTTTTATGTTTTTGTATCGACATAAATCTACATTTGGTTGGTAGTTTTTTTTTTTTTGTTATACTATAGATATCTTTTCTTAAAGGTTTTTACGTCCTGTTTGTTGTAGGCTTCTTCTGCTTCTTATAACACATCTTACTTCTTTGTCGTCATTATTAAGTGGCGAAGCGGAGTCACTTACTAACTTCATGTTTGTCCGTCCGTCCGAGCAATAACTCGAGAACGGCTGGGAACTTCCAAATTCTGTTTTCACCAATCGACAGGTGACCAAAAAGTCTTGTTTGCTAGTGATTTTGAAACTGATTGGTTAAAGGTCAGATAGACTAGAGGGTTCTCAAATTTGGGAGACTGCTTCGCCACTTCGCTATGCGTTGCAAGCTTTGCAGGTTTATTTTATATGCGTGTTTTGTATTTTTGTTTAACATTTTATTTTGTTCTATTTAACTGTTCTACAATTGTTTTACATTCTTTATTTGTCTATTATTTTTCTTAACTTTTTCACTTTGTAATAGTACCTTTGCTGCTTATTTTAATGAACCTTTTAGCACGTTTCGTTCTTCTTCTATTCTTCTTCTTACTTTCTATTTTTAATATTTATTCTACTTTGTGTCTGTAGTCTCCTTTTATATTTCATCTACTGTTTTTTATATGTTTACTTTTTTAAATGTATTTCTAGATTGATGTTTACCAAGCCATATAATGATCGGAACTTCTACTGTTTTGACAATTTTCATATTTTGTATACAGGTTTCGATTCGGTTAGCATATGATTCCTTTGATTCATTGTTCTGCGAAGCTTTTCTCAAGTTCTTGATTTCTATCTTGAGGTTTTAAAAATGTTGGTTTTAATTGTAGTTGTTTCTCCATTGCACAAATAATTAATTAATCTTAGTCCGTTATACAATAATTTTTATATTCAATTTCCAATTTTTTTTGTATACAAATTCTAGCTCTTCCTAAAACTTATTATTTTCTTTCTCTTTTGCATCTTCTGTAGACCAGTGTACGTATATTATTTAAAAGAAGCTAAAGAAAACTAAATAGTTTTCTTTGGCCTTTTCTTATTCTCAGATATCTTATACGTTCGTTTGTTTTCTTAATGTAAGCCAAATTCTCTGCTTTTGCTTTCTTAAAAAAGCCTGTAAAGCTTCTGTTGTCTTATCCTCCTTCATTGAGGAATATACCTATGTCCATTTATTAGATTTGGTTCCCCAACTTCTAGTATCCCATCTTAAACAAAGTGGTGCAAAAACAAACTTTACTATTTCATTTCATTGTCCCTATTTTTAACAGTTAAACTAATAATTATACTTCGTTTTTAATTAAAATTTTACCTATAAAGATTCAATAACAAACAAAATATGTATTACTGGGCTTTAAAAAAAAACGAAAGTAGCACAAAGAACCTAATAATTCGTCTCCAAATTTGAAGTTACCGGTACTTACTTTTGAGTATTGTTTATTGTGTCTATTGTTGTTTATATGTCTATTTTCCGTTATTGTATTCATCATTTTAGTTCTTCCTTTTTCTTGGTATTCGTTTTTTATAGTGTGTTTACTATTTTTAAACTTCCTTTTTATTCTAAATCTTGTTCTATTTCATACGTGTCTTAATTAGACTTTTCTCTAATTTTTGATATATTTCTCGTATTATAAATATCTCTCTATACTTCTTCATCTTTTTTTACTTTGTTTAGGAGCCTCCAGATTTATTTCAGGTCCCTTTAGACTCATTTTCTCTCTGTTCTTAAATAATTCTAAAAAAAAATTACGCTGTTTTTCTACTTTTTTGATTATCTTTTTTGTTCAATTATTTTTAATTAAAAGGCATCAAATATCGGCAACGTCGCGTTTTGTTACACTGCAAACTTGTTAGCCTTGATTACGCTTCGATTTCACTCTTATAATTTACGACTCGCGGGTTTCAAATTCGCGCTACCTCCTCTGAATTTCATGCACTTTTTAAGCGTATTTTCGCCAGTTTCTTCTTTGCACATCTTTCTTTCGCTTTTTTGCGTTTAAAAACATAATAAATGTGTAGCATTATCAGTCGCGATTGTTGACAATACCACCTTCCCTAATCTGCTATATTGAATCCAATATATTTTATGTCATATATTGAGTTATATACTTTTTTAAATTTATTTTTACATTAGCAATCAAAATACATTGTATATCTTTAACTAACATTTTGGTTTATAAATTGAAATGATGAGGGTCTGTCTAGTGACTGGTCCTCGTCCTAGAAAATAGTGCTAAGGTGTTAGGCCCATGTGGGGTCCTCTTCAGTGGAGGTCTGCAGGCCAATGGCGCTTGAGGCGTCTAACGACTTGATGGTGTGGAAGTTCTTGGAGAAGAAGGTTGTCATGGGTGGTAAGTTTTTCAAGATGTTTCCTGGTTCTGACCTGTATTACTGTATTGAGCATTGGGATGCCGAGGTCGTCGTGTATCATCTTATTGGTGATGTACCAGGGAGCATTAACGAGAGATCTTAAGATCTTAGATTGACTTCGTTGCAGGATTGCGAGGTTAATCTTGCTAGCACAACCCCAAAGTTCTATTCCATAGGACCAGATTGGTATAATGATGGTTTTGTATATAAGGATTTTCTTAGAGAGGGATAATGGGGAGTGTCGGCCTATTAGCCAGTAAAGGGTTTTAAATCTGAGCTCTATATGTTTTTTTTTCTTAGTGATGTGCTCCTTCCAGGTGAGCTTGCTGTTCAGGTGTAATCCCAAGTATTTCATAGATGGGGATTGTGGTATCTCGATGTTATTAAGATGTAGTGGAGGACATATCCCTTTGCGAAGAGTGAAGGTCACATGAGTAGAGCCAGTCTTCAAGTAAGCTGAGGTGAGTTTGGACATATTCCACAGCGAGGTTTAAGTCCGTGTGTCTCGCAAGTATAATTGTGTCATCGGCATATGCTCCTATAGTAGTGGTTGGGGAGGCTGGAAGGTCTGAGGTATATAACGTATAAAGAAAGGGACCCAGAACGCTACCCTGTGGAACCACAGATTGGATTGGGTACACTGGAGAGACTTCGTCGTTAACGCGTGTTCGATATTTTCTGTCTGTTAGGTAGGAGTCCAAAAGTTTATGAAATTGAGGAGGTAAGATTTGATGTATTTTGAGTTTGAATCCTTTGTGCCAGACTTTATCAAACGCCTGGCGAATGTCCAAAAGAACAGATATGCAGTAGACTGTTCAAATGCCGTGTTAATTTCTTGCGTGATGCGATGGCACTGTTGTATAGTAGAATGGTGTCGGCGAAAGCCAAATTGATAATCAGGTATCCAGTTAGTTGCAGTGAATTCTGGGTCTAAGGTTTGTAAGACATACTTTTCAAGGAGTTTGGAGCAAACTGGTAACAGGCTTATGGGGCGCTTTGATGACGCATATCTGGGATCTTTACCTGGTTTAGGGATGAGTATTATCTCTGCGATCTTAAATTCTTTCGGCCAATATTGAAGTCGGAGTATAGCATTAAATATGTACGTCAGCAGAACTATTCCTTTTCGTGGAAGCTCACGGAGCATTTTCGGTGTAATTTTGTCCGGTCCCGGTGCTTTCTTGAGATTTAATCTCTGAATTTCAGATTTTACAATCTTCGGTGTTATTAGTGGTATGGGAGGTGTATTCGGTTCAGGTGCTGGTTGGTCTGGGAGGTTAACGTTGGGTGGTTCATCATGTGTTTGGAATACTCCAGATAGGTGAATAGCGAACAAATCCGCCTTTTCTTGTCACTCTTGGCCCATCCTAGAGCTGGAGGTAGTTTTCGTATTGGTGGGGATGTGGTTTGGGGTTTTAAAGATGATTTGACTGGTCTCCATATTGAGTTGTCATATCGGTTTATGGTTGAGAGGTAGGTATTCAACGAGTCTTCCCTCAGGGATTTGAGTTTCGCCTTAAGCTGATTTCCAAGGTTATTGAGGGTTGTTTTGTCTGCTGGATGATGGCTCTTTTGCCATTTGGCTCTGGCTTTCCTCTTTTGGGCAACTAGAAGTTTAACTTCTAGAGGAACATGTGTGTATGAATTGACTTTTCTCTGCACCTTAGGCTGTGCTTGATGTGCTGTAGTTGTTAGCAGAGAATTGAATTTGGTAACTGCTGTATCGATTTCGAGAGGGGTTTTTAAACTGACTTTCAAGTCAATGCCTTCATGAAGAATTTGCCGATATAAATCCCAGTCAGTTGAAGCGTTATGGATCCGTGCGGGGGGATTTTTGATTAGGAGACTTGCGCTTATAGTTCCTATGATCGGGGAGTGGTCCGAGGAAAGGTCGTAGCTTGGTAAGATGCCCATGTAGTTTGGTGATATTCCATTAATGACGAAGAAATCGAAGAGATCAGAGATTTTGTTCTGATCGGATATATATAGTTTCATATAGCTCTCTGCCTTTTATAGTAACTAGGTGGGAGCCCCACGCAGTATGTTTACTGTTGAAAGAACTGGTCGAAGTCACATTATTTGATATTGTGTTTTGGGGGGCAGTAGACAGCCGCAATGGTTATTTCATAGGGCAGAGTAAGCAGTTTGATGGAAGTAGCCTGGAGAGATTCCTTCTCGTAGTTGGGGAGAGCGTAATGTTTTAAATTTTGTTTGATTAATATAACGGCTCCAGCGTGTCCTGTTTTGTCTGGATGGTTAGTGTAATAAAAATGGTAGTTAGGAATTTTGATGTACGATTTTTTCGCGAAATGCGTTTCACTAATTAGCATTATGTCGATGTAGTTATGTTTTAGGAATAGTATTACTTCGTCTCTGTAATTTAAGAGGCCGTTGGCGTTCCATTGTGCAATGCGGAGGAATTTATCCATTATTTGTTTTGCTTATTAACATTTTCAGCATGTTAAGGACCATGCTGTTCTGCTGAATGAGTTGGGAGAACATACATTTGAATTCTTCTAGGAATTTGTTTAAGGTAAGGTTAAGAGACTGGTCAGAAGGGATTTGTTGTTGGTGACTGGTAATACTAGCGTATGGGTGAATGGAGTTGGATATATAACTTTGTCTATTTATGATTGGGGATTGGGTTGTTGGCGGTTTGGAATTGCTATTTCTACTTTTGTAGAAGTTGTGGTAATGAGTACATCCTCGGTAGTTAGCCGGGTGATTTCTTCCGCACAGTGCACACGTTGTTGGCGTGTCCTTGTTCTTCTTGCAGCTGTGATTACCGCTGCATTTGACGCACACAAAGGGACGGGAGCAATATGCTTTTATATGACCATACATTTGGCATCGCATGCACTGGACAGCCTTTCGGTTTGTTCTTGGCGGTTCAATTGTTATGCGATTGTGTAGTAAAGATTGAATGGAATATATCTCTTTATTATTGTAAGATAGTTCTAAGTCCATGAAAAATAGATTCATTAGCTCCTTTGCGGTTCTATGTTTAGTATTCATGATGTTTCTAATTTGGTGTCCTTGTCTAGTAATTTCTGCTTTTATGTCTTCGAGTGGAATCGAGTGATGAAGATTTTTTATAACTACTCTAAACGATCGTTCGTCTTTTAGTTGGTAGGTGTAATGTATAATTTTATTTTCGCGCATGTACTTAACTAGTTTACGGAGTATATCAGGAGTATTTGGTGAGATTTTAATTGTGTTATTTGCCAGGCTTTTAGTGACATATTGCTTTTCTTCTGCTATATCTGCTAGTGTAGCTTTCATTTTTGATAGACCTAGGACTCCATAAACAAATATGGGCGGGGGTTTGGAGATTTTATCAGATTCTATTGTTTTATCTTTGGGAGTATTGTTTTTATTTGTTGAATTGTCGATTAGGAATTAGCTAGTGCAGAAAAACAGTTGGAAAGGGGTAAAGTGTTTGAGGATACCGTGTCATGTGATTTTCTAACTTTCTTTCGTTTAGTAGTCTTAAATACTTGCCAGGGGTTTTCTTTAGATGCGATGTTCTCTTTTGAGGGGGATCGTCTCCCATTTCGTCGTCATACGTTGAGGTTAACCTCTATAGTTGCCGGTAATTTCGAGGCTGATAGAGTCCTGAAGATTGCATTGCTAAGTATTGTTCCTGGTTACGGGGAAGGGGATTACTTGGTCCTTGTGAAGGTTGACTGGTTGGTGCAATATAGGGTAATGATAGTTGAGTGTTTATCATAGGTTGATTTTGGTAGGTATTCGGAAATTGTGTGAAGTGTACATTTGGCGAAGGATGGCCCTGTATATTATGAGATAGGGGCTGGCTTAAATTGTAGTTAAAGCCAGTTTCGTGTCCTGATGATAACATTGTCGTATTTGTTAAATAAAAATTACCTTTTGTTAATTATGTTTCTTTCTTGATTAAAATAACTTAAGCAATGCACTTGAACTTGAACTCTTAGCGCGTGTATCTGCGATGTTTACGCTTCGAAATTCAAACTAGTACTGAGTTATATACGACCATTTCTGTTTTATTATTTTCTTTCAACTTTTTGCAAGCCCCATAATGTGGCCTTTTAAAAACATTTGCAGTTTCCTAGTAAAACACTGTTTGGTGGGTTTTTATATAATTTATAAGATTAAATCTTTTACTGAAAAGAGAATTCTTTAATAAAAAAAAAACATAAAACAGTACCTGGACAGTATAGAAGATGAGGCAGAATAGCCCAATCATAGTTTACAAACTTGTTTATATCGACTAAAAACACGTGAGGCTTGGGGTTATCGTGCTAGAAAACGACACCCCGCCTTTTTGTTAATTCTGGGAGATTTTTTCTAATGTTGCGTTGATTACTTCTTTCATTAGACCATTTGGAAGCAGTATTTCCATTTTATAGGAGCAGTTCATAATAAATGGCACCCTTCTATTTTACTAAATAGGCATCAAAATGTTCTTCTGGAAAACCATGTCGCTACTGTTAATCGATGGACCGAGAGATTTACATTTAACATTTTTATAAATAATCCAACTCTCATCCCCAGTAACTAATCTTTCTTGTTTCGCTGAAAAATGAAATCACACATAAAAACCTAGCTAAAAAACCTCTTTAATTTGGTTTCCACGGGGTATACCACTCTCTAGCAACTAACGTAGCTGAGTTTTATAAAATGAATATCTACTATAGTTTTAGGGAAGTTTGAAGTATTCGCCAACACGTGAGGTGTATTTCATAGATTTTTTCTGTAGTAAAGAGAATAACAATTGCCATTTTCAAACCTCCTAAACTAAGTACGAATACCCTAAATAGTTGCAGCACAACTCCCATAAAACTAATTTACAATATCACTACCTCTGCCCCCTTTTAAATAATGCAGAATTACATGTCGCAAATGTTTCATTTGATTTTTTTATTCATAAAGATGTATGAGAGGATGTGTATAGCTCTTCAATGCAAGCAAAATATATTTTACGGTAATTAAAGCTATAAAATAATACAAAGTACAGAATACTAAAGTACATCTACAATAAGAAAGTCTCCACAACGCTAAAAAATGCAAAAATAAGTTTTACTTTTTCTGCCATCATCCACTAATTTTACCTTACAATTATTCTTCAAACGTTCACATTGTTGTCAAATTACCAGTATTGTTATTTTAGGGAGGCGTTCATATTTGCTTATGTAAACATCACTGTTCTCTCTGTGAGATTGACAACCACATAACGGACATCCATTTTACTCTTAGACCCTCTGTTCTGATTTAGACAATCAATATTTTGTATTCTTACTAGTTACGAAAGTGTAAAACTTATTGTTCGCTTCGTTATATCTGGAGCTTCTTCCAAATTCTGTTTTTTGAAGTACAGTTTTTTTTTCAAATATTGGAGATGGCGTTTGGGTTACATATACTTTCTTAAATACACTATGAACTATGTGATCCTTCAGATCTTAAGTCCCTCAAAGTGGTGATCGCCTGCCTATTTTACCTACTGTACACCAGAACGGCAATAAATTTAGAGTACGGAAAGCTCTAACAGGAACAAAACTGAATCTTTTGTAACGAAACCTCGAACAGAAAAGTTCCTTTATCGATTCACAAAAGAATTAGGAAGATGCCTTTTACCAACTTCTAATTATGCCGAACGCGCTTTTACTTAACTGATTGTATGATCGTAGAAAATTTTTTGTTGTGGTCGTGTGATATTAGTACTTTAAGAATACTCTAAAATAGTTTTAAAAATAAATTCATATTACTGACAAACTGCATAAAACTTCAAATTAATATATTTCATTTAAAAGATTCAGAAAATGTATTGACAAATAAATTTAAAAGCCCTTTTTTTAGACTGTACTAAAACGCATACTAGACAGTGGTGTAGTGCCACTGAAGGCAAAAATTATAAAACACAACAGTACTGCTGCTACTAAGATCAGACTAATTGGCATCTTTTCTACTTATAGAATTATCGTCAAATTAGTCTTCTGTTAATAATAGGAAAAATCGCCGAAACTATTTACCTAAAAACTTTGGTAGACTACTAGAAAGTAAAACTTGATTCAAAACAAAAACATATTTGACCAATTTATACATTCTATTACAAGGTTGGTCAAAAAGTTTATGCTTAAGATCAAAAATGTTATTTTCATTATGTTTTTCGATGTTATTTTTTGTTATCAACATATTCATCACTCTTCAGGATGGCTGACACTTATTACGAGGTTACTAGCAAAAAAATTAGAATTTTGTTTCAATATCAATAAAGGAAAAGTTGGACTACAAAAATTGCTGTTGAAGACAAAGGAATAGTTTGTTCAAGAGTTTTAACAAAACAAATTTTAATCGTAAAGGCAAACCTCGTTCTGGTTGGCCATCAAAATTGAACAACAAAATTTGCTGACAGCATTGCGAGATAAGCCTTACCAAATATTCGTGATCTGGTATCCAACTGTGCTCAATGACAAGATTCGCACAAACTCATTGACGTATAGACCAACAAGCGAGTCGAACTCTGCTATCATTTGCTCAAATAAGTAAAATATTGAAAAACTTCCAAATCCAGCCTAGAATCTTGACACTGCTCTATCCGACTACAATATCTTCCAATCAATGGAGCACCTCTTGCGTGTTCGCCGATTCGAGTCTCATACACAAAACTCTTAGAATGCTAGTCACTTTAGAAATTTCACGAACTTTAATGCGACAATCTTCTCTAATTAAACGTTAAACAATTGTGCAGTTGTCGTCCGTATGTGAGGTCCTTGGTCTGCCTCTCTTCTTCTCCATATCATTATATAGCTCCGTTCGTCCATCATAATTTTTTGCAACAATCGCTGACTCCTTTTCGACTTAAAACGTTCGAGCCATAAACGTCTCTAAATCTGCGATAAATTTCGCTTTGGTTAACTCTTCGGCTTGAAAAATCTGATAACTCCACGCACCTCACACTTCGAATACTCTGCGATTACACGCGTCGTGTTCGTGTGCTTCCCGAGAGTTATACTGAGTCTTGAACAAAACAACACCCAGACTCCACTACTACACACAAGACCTAGTCATGCATCTAACGGCGATATTGCACATGCTCAGTTTGTATAACACCCCTCGTAGTATTTATCGAAATGTTATTAACGGGCGTTAGTGAGAAGCGTTTCCTAAAAGTTAGTATTGTCTTATCACCGCCACATTTTTAAAAATATGTGTGTAATTGCATAAGTCACAGAATTAGGCTAGAGGATCAAAAATATAAATCTTCCTTTTCTAAATTTATATGGTTATTATGCGGAAATTATTAGAAAATCGAAGCTTCCCAACCTAACCAAACCTACTCTAGAATTCAGTTTTTTTTAAACATAATGTGGAGATATGTCGATTACCTTGCACTAGTTTTAAGAATTTCGTTATTTGCTGTCTATTGCAGAAAGTTGCGAACGTGCCCGCTGAATTTGCTAGAGCTCTTGCTGCGGTTACAGCTGCGGTCTGCCAATTTAAAATGATATCGGACGATGCATAACCTAGTGCCCTCTAGGTGAAGCGACTTTAAGATAGAGAGGAAAAAATACCAAATTCTAAATGAGTCTTCATGGCTTACTACCAAAATGCAAACTGGTTAAACCTCTAGTCTGCTTTGTTACCTATCCACACCTAATATTCAGTTACCTATCCACTAACAACACATATTTTCTGCATTATCCACGACTACCACCAACTAATGCAATAATGTAGACACCTAAGCAGATATAATAATTTTGTATCCCATATCGCAACCTTAACTTTAAGCTCCTGAAGAACAAGTTTGGCAATTAGTAGAAGGCAAAAACACCATAAAAGCTCCGATAATTTAAACGACCAAAGTGTGGCGAAACAAACTAGTAGCACTATTAAATCATTATATGGATCTCGACAAAGGAAACCCGAATTATTAACAAAAATAATTCAAAACCAACATAAGTATTTCTGTATTAGAATTGTTAAAAATTTGTTAAAAACAGAAATAAGTCAAAAGTATTAAATAACGCTTACCGGTCTGAAAAATACAAGGCGATTGATAACCGAAACGTGCACTGAGTTCTATACATATGAAAATAAGAAAGAACAAAGTCATGTTCATTCTACAACTAATTACATTTTAACAGAAACCAGCCGCCCTTTTAAAAAAGACGATCATCCAGGTTGTGGATTAGCTCCTTTAAGTTTTTATTAAATAACAGTTACGTAGAATAACAATGCAATTATACGTAGAAACTCACTAAAACAGTACAGCAATAAAATTTAGCTAACGTAGCAATATATTGAGTTGTAGGAGACTAACTTACCAGTACAGCTAAGCGTCGGAAAATTAACTGGGGAGACTAATTTCGGGAGACTAACTGTGTAATACAATTCATTATAGGAAATTAATAATGATTTAAGCGTGCCAAATGCTTTTATACTTTTTGATAATACTTTGAAGGTCTCACATCTGGCGAGACGTCTAACTAAATATTAACTAATTCAGAGGGGCTGTAATGGTCGAGATCATTATTCCTCTCTCCTGAGCCGACTCAGGCGAGTTCGAGTCTCGCTCAACCAATGGGTGTGTGTGATTGTTTTATTATTAAGTGCATGTTAGTAGGCACAATAAGCCATTGCGACTGCAGTACCGGTAAGTGCGCTAATAATAATTAAAAAAACAATGCAGCGAAAATCACGTCGTCCATAGAGCATAACAGAGTCTTTGTCTATGCACGGTGATCAATAAAAAACAACATAAACACACATTTATAAATATCTATATTATCAGAAAGCTAATTAGTAAATAAATTATTATTATTTTATGTTTAGTTGAAATTAACTCCAAACAACAAAAACATAAAATGCCAGAAACTAAAACATACAAAAAATAGGTAATAAAAGTTCTTATAAATGTTTAAGAAACTAATTAACTACACAATGCCTACGTAAAAATAAAATCTTGATGTGAAGTGTATCAACTGTAACCCCAATAATTCAGTGTTGTGTACAAAAAATTATAACGAAAATATTTGTTAGACTCGAGGAAAAACAAACAATAAACAGAGACCAGGCGTCACTTACGCCAAAATTGTCAGTAGTAAATCACATCAACCACAATTCATAAATACTACTTTTCGGCAACAAATAACACCATCATCACAATAACAAGAACGATGTAATACCATAAAGGAAAATTTCTGCAGCGGTCCAAAATCGTAACGGTCAATTCCGGTTGCCGTTAACCAATTTGGCTGAAAATAAATCCCGTGAAAGGTACTAACCTAAGATGTGTGTATGCCAAGTTTGAAGTGAATCCGTTGGATATAACGGAAGTTTAAATGTTTTCAGACACACAGAAAGACATGAATTTTCGAAATCGTAACGGTCACTTCCGGTTGCTGTTAACCGATTTGGCTGATCTGGAATAAATGTGGTCCCAGCAAGACGGCGCTACCTGTCATACAGCCCAAGCAACAGTCCATTTATACCACCTACAACTTCCTGCTCGCGTAATTTCACGAAATATCGATATCAACTGACCAGCGAGGACTTGCAATTTAACTCCGTGCGACTTTTTTTGTGGGGTTCTATGCAGAAATCCACGAACAGTTGACGACTTGAAAAATTTATTTACATTTAAATAGAGATTTTGTAAAAATTAGAAAATCAAATTGAAAACCGCCTCCCGGCCTTCCATCATCGTTAATAACTCAACAAAGCACCATGAATTAAAAATATATACCAGTCACCTCAACTGTAAGAGACGATTGCTTGAGTTCACTTACTCTATCAGTAGCTTACTGCTCCACCACAGAGAACTACCGGAAGTTATTATTTCAAAGAACTTGATTGTTTTCCACTGACGAACCAACTTCCTGGCCCTGTAATTTAAACAAACTCCCTAATTTTTACATTTCTGTGTTATCAAAAATATAATATATATAAACTGCAATCGCCTTTTAATTTAAAAATGACAAGTAAAATGATTTTGTCATATTTTTTAACTTTTAATTCGAAAATAACTTACATTTTTTCATCATGTCAGAATTTCCCCAAATCGCAATTTCAAAATTGTTAGAGCCGAAAAATTGCCCCGCGTTTTTCCTTTTGTGTTCTCTATGGGGTTCATCTCGGTGCAACATCTAGCAATAGTCAGCCATCATCGCGTAGTCCATTTTCCTTGATACCTCCTTTCCATTTCTTTGATGTCCCCATGAAATCTCTCACCCATCCCCTCGCTAACGGCACCCAGATTTTCAGGAAATGTTTGTACCTTCTGCAGCATGTTCGCAACTATTGATTTCAAGTTTGGGTCCTTCTTATCGCCCAGAAACTTAATTACTACGTGATTCCCGGGCTTCTTTTCTTGCATCTTCTATTTGTTTCTCAAAATTACCATCTTTAAGAAGTTTTCTAATGTCAGGACCAGTAAGGACACCCTCTTTTAGTTTGGTGGTTGATAAGGCTAGAAATTTGTCACAAATGCATTTAAAACATTTACCTTTTTTGGTAAGGCTTTGACAAATTGCTTTATCAAGCCTAACTTGATGTACAGAAGTGGAAGAATAACTTTATTCTAATTTATGAGAGCTTTTGTTTCCAGGTTCTAGTAAAGCTCTTTTTGGCCAACCTTTCTATACCTAATGACTTTATATATCTCTGCTATTCCATTCACACAAAAAAAAAAAAATTGTATAGCTTCCTTGGTGTCCTAGGAGCATCGATATTATTTTGAGATTGCCGCACGTAATCCAGTTATGATTGCTGTATTTAACTTTATCAAGAACGAATTCCATAGTTTCATAACACTCTTTTAAAGGCACGGAGTCCGACGGATATTCACGCATACGTATTCCCATTGTAAAGAAGGATAACTTTGAGGCTTTTTGGGAAATCTTGAACAATCTCCAATTGGTACTTTCGTACGGAATGTTAGATTGAGTCAAAAATTCATGTACATCAGTACAAAACATTAATTCTCCTTCTTCCAAAAAATCTTATTCTCTATACCTAAACCAGGCAAATAAAATTCCATCTGCCAGCTCTTGTTTTTAAGGCTCGAACCAAGCAATTCTAAATTTTCTTTGGTCAGATGTAAGTCTCGAAGCAAATCGTTTAGTTAAGACCGTAAAAAAAGCTCTGGTGTACAGCTATCTCTAGGTTCGTATTACTCAATGTTATCGTTATTTGAGTTTGTGGAGCCGTCTACTTCAGGTACATTTTCTGGTGGAATAGGCACTGGTACGTCTGGACCATAAAGAACAAGGCTTAAAACGGATGGCATATTCGGATAGACAATTCTTCTTTTATTCTTCTAATTAAAACCGTGAACACCAGTCGAACAAAAGTAACAATAATTGCTATGATGTCGTGGCTCTCGACGCACTATTGGAACTCCGAATCTAAACTCTTTCTGTTCAGCGTTTGACCACCACCTAAGTCTTTCAACACATGTGTAATAAACGTAGCGGGGTGTCCAAGTTTTATCTTGATCTCATATTTTCACTCCGCGAGGTACATTTGTCGAACGAAACTTGTTATATTTCTTTTTTGCTTTTCCACCATTAACTCACCACAAATGTAACAAAAAAAATCTGAAAACACTTCAATCAAATTGTACAAAAAACTACTAACGCTATACGACTCCAAAAATCATTGAAACAGCAAGAATTTGATAGCTGCCGTGTATTAGACAAAAAAATTATCAATGACAGAAGACTAAGATTAAGACAGCAAACTAAGAGAGCATCAGCTGATAAACATTATCTTAGTTATGATGCAACTGAACTCAGAAATCATCTAAATCATTTACAAATTAATCAATGCAACAAGAAGGTCACAAACTACTCCTTGTGGAAAGCCACAAAAAAACTAAAGAGGCCTCTACACAGAAATGACTTTGGTAAAGCGCTAGTATTCGCAAATCGTTTAAGAAGGTTTTTTTGAACTCTAACTGCTAAAACGCATTCTAAGAAAATAAATAGCAATTCATCGGCCTTCTTGAGTTACCCTGTCAAATGTAGGAAATAATTTAATAATTTAAAATGTAATAAAGCATCAGGATACGACTCTATCACGTGTAAAATATTTAAAGAATTGTCAGACATTGTCATTAAATTCATTATCATAGTGTTTAATGCTGTACTTAGATGGGGTATCTTCCGGTTCAATGGAAAATTACCATAATTCTAATTCAGACAAAAACCGCTAAAAGCCAGTGAACTTACTTTCACTACTAATCCACAATAAAGCCAATGAGACCAAATCAGATCATATCCTGCAGTTATTGTTACATGGCAACAACATACAATAACTAGAAACCGTCAAATACCTTGATACATATCTTGAACCTCATAAGTAAACATTACGTTTGGACGGTAGAAACAAAATTCTACTTTAAGAGTAACTGCAAACGCCACTATTGGTATCATTAGAAGAGTTCAGAACAAGATATTATAAGACTATAAACACTCCATTGTGTGCGCTTAATAAGATGATAAAAAGTAATCTTAAAATAAATTTTCTTAACGAATTAATTATACAAATGAGTGTTATCGAAGGCGTTATGGATGTTAAAGATGTGCGTTTGTGTGACAATAAATCGAAGCAGCCTCGGCTACGAACCAGCCGGACCGAAACCATGATTGCGCGAATAGAGCAAGTCGTTATGGAAGACCGTCGATTAAGTGTGGGTGATATCGCCTCTAAACTTGGCATTTCCGTAGGATCTGTGGAGTCCAGTTTTCATGATGACCTGAAAATGCGGAAAGTTCCTTCAAGGTGAGTCCCACGAATGCTGACCGACGAACACAAGGCTGCGCGGGTTCAGGACATGTTGACAAGTGATGCCGCTATAAATTTCCGACCATGAAAGACACTTTCCGTGGCCGTTCATTTTCTAATCGCTGTTGCATCAGCGATTTTCCAATGGGCAAAACACACCCCCAAAGAAGTGTTCTCACCAGCCATGGAATCATAGCGACGACGTTGTGAAGAATGTGTACGTCTAGACGGAGATTACGTTGAGAAGTAACAGAAGTTTCAACTTTCTCAGATAAATACGTTTTCAGAAAAAAAACTTTCGTATAGAGAATGATGTGACTTTGTTGTCGCTGCACTTGTCGGTTTCGTCCCTCGTATAAATTCAGCGCGAATTTCATAAACGCAAGCGAAACAATACCATCGCGCTAATTAACGCTACGCCCGGCCAACTCCGGCGCAACACACGAACGCCCCCAGGCCCGCGCCCAAGCCCAAAATCATCAAACAACATCTGTTATGTTTACAAAGATCTGCCAAGCAGGGCGCGGCAAAAAGCAGAATCACATAATTAATGCCCAATTTCACGCGGCATCTTCGTAAAAAGACGTCAGAGAGCGCGCGGCCGAATGACCACCCAAAGTCCAATGAAAGAGCGGCGCTCGTTTTTTTCCCCCAGAACGAATTACGTATCGTGCCGGCCAAACGAGCTCGCGTCTTTCTTCCCAGAGAAAGCATTGCGTTAATTCCCTCTTTTTGCTCGCGCAGCTCCCCGGGCGGGAGCCGCCGCCTAATTACGGCGGAAAGCGAGGAATCCGGCGATCGGCTCGGGGAACAAAGGGCTTCGATTAGTTGTGACAAAACGGCTTCCGCGGCGGAATCCGACAGGCCGGTCACAACAAGGCCGGTGTTTGTGGAAGCTTCGAAAGGCGCATTTTCCGGGCATTATTCCGGGCCTGGGCGGCCCGGCAGATGTCACCGTGTGTGGCGGCGGGGGCCGCGCGGGGCAGGTTGACAATACACACTAATTTCTCGTCGTTACCAAGATATACGTCTTATTTTCAAAGTTCGAAATTGCTACATTGTGGACGGTTCATATAAAATGGAAACATTCCTTAAAAGCTCATGACTTTTTGATATAGAATAAAATCCATTGTGTGACTTACAAATACATGCATCTGGGTCATAAATACATGGTCCGGCAGGGAGGTATGGTGTTTGAAAAGACTGTCACATACTTATTTTCGAATAAATTTCAAAATTTATTCATACATTACTGCTACATTACCCTTTGAGAATACATAACGAAACATAAGAAAAAAATATTCAGCTGCGAAAAATCAAATCAGTTATGTGCCGTCCATTTTTGTTGAGGTATTGTTGTGGATGGGTGGCAAAATTGTCAAAACTCCTTTGAAACATGTCACGAGGAACCCTTTGCATTTCAGGCATTCAGAAAATGTTGTTTTAAAAATCTGTTATTGCTCTTGATATACGGCAAGTCGCCCCATTTTGCTGAAACCAAATTGTGTTGAAGTTAATGCGTCGTCGTCTTAATTCTGACAAGAAATAATCGCGCAACATGGTAAAGTAGCGATCTGTGTTAACAAACGCTGTTCGTCCGTTTTCACGAAAAAAATGAGGTCCAATAATTCAGGTTTGAGATATGCCACACCAAACAGTTACTTTCTCATAGTGCGGGTTTTCGGCTGCCCAGTACCGAAAATTATGATAGATAAAAGCGGATCTCGTTACTCATGGCCAAAACGATATCGTCTGTCAGCAAGTCCAACATCGTTTCTGCAAACCCGTATCGCCTCACGAAGTCATTGTGCCGCAGTTCTTGTACAATCGTAATCTTATAAAGATGGAAATGGAAGTCCAAGTGTAAGATTCTGCGAACTGACCTATCTGATATCCGAAGAGCGCGAGCGTGACGTACTGCCGAACAAATAGGGCTGGCTTCCACCGTTTGTCACACCCTTTCAATGTTCGATCAGTCTCAAAGATCCTGTTTAAAAACTATTCACCCACTTCATAATAGTATCCCGTTTTTGAACGCGACCATGACGACGACCAACATTAAAATGGTTTCGAAATCGTCGCTGTGTGAACACCACAGAACGACCCGTTTCAATAAAGGTGTTGTAAACAAACATACGACGTGGTATAGACAAAAGCTCCATTGCTACTGGAATGGCATCTGTCATTGAGTAGATATTAACCATTTCAAAAACATTCGGCCCACCCCAGCGCGTATGACAGTCTTTTCAAAAATATTATATTTCCCTGCCGGGCCCAGTACTATCTCAAGTTGAAAACAAATTAAACACACAAAAATCAAAGAATATTGGACAATAAAACGATAAAAATTTCATTCCAAACGATTCCAATCAGTCATTAACAACATTACGCATTACTTTCATGCTTAAATTCATAATTGTTAGAACAAATCATTATTTCAAATGATCCAAACTAGATTTTGTGAACCATGACCTTCTCAAGTCGGAACCTAAACCTGCTGAAGGCCAACATAACTTCCGCCTTCTCCTTGTGTCATTACTTTTATGACTGCGGTCCTTAATTTATCTTTGGTGTTATGATGCTTCTCACTGACTTTCGCCTCGACCACGGCCCACATAGTAATTAAAAAAATTGTAGACAACACGGATGGGGTGGGGAGTCCCAACAAGTTAAAGGGGGCAGTGATAATAAAATTGTGGTACAGCAATGCCTTACGGACTGTAACATGTGCTCTCGCCCAGTAGCCACCTGCTCTATCCATATACACTACCGTTCATAAGTTTTAGAACAAATCATCGTTAAAAATATTTATTCACTACGTCTACAGCACTCCAAAATGAATATTGTTATGTTAAAGCTGCTATAAGTGCTGCACGTATACGCGGCATTCTTTGTGAGAGTACATCTGCATCCAGGCGTCCTGTACCGCTCTCCACAACTGTTACGCTAGCGAGGAGCACCATTTTACGGATGTCCCGACCTAACTCATGTCAGAGCAACTCGATTGGGTTGCAGTCGGGGTTTTATGGTGACCACACCATGTTATTCAATTTTCTACAGCCTTTTGTTCTCGCCAAATATTTCTTGCACACTTTTCCGAAATGCTTCGGATCATCCATCTTGTAACACAAACCTACCAAATAATTCTCCTTACGCATTTTGCCCTCCATTTTTACAAGACCTCTAACTTTTCTACCACCAAATCAAATCCACATCACAATGGAATCTCCACCATGCTTGACTGTAGGTAGTACACATCTCAGTCTCCCTTTCACCAGGAAATCTTCTATCGAATGTCTGCTGTTTAAGCCGTCTATAAATATAACTACTATAGCTCCTTCCTCTTGTAATGTAATCTTGTAAGAAATTTCTTTGCCGCGACACACTCTTTTAGATCTGCTTCTAACAAGCGACGATGTGTGGGAAATTGGATTAGGCCGAGTGAAATTCACTTCCCGTTGAATTTCTCGCAATTTTAGTCCGGAGTCGCTTCCTTAGCGAAACCACAAAGTGATCTTCGCTTTCAGAAATTTTTCCTGGCCTTCCACACCTATTAAGATCACGATTTTAACCGATTTCTGCAAACCGGCGTTATCTCAGTGAGAACTCTGACATCTACGGTTATTGGTCGATTTCTCTGATTAAGATGCCTTCTTTATGGAGAGACCGCACTTGTACTCTCTTTTTAGTGAAATACTGAGCTCTCAATCCCATAGTGTTGAATTATGGGTCAAAGAAGCCAGGTTGTGCAAAATTGCAAATTGTTTAAAGGTTTATTAGTGCTTTTTACCTACTATTTGGAGCTTTTTATATAAATCTTCAATTTATCAACGAACAGCGCTATAAAATTACACCACAGTTAATACGGGTTACGTTTTTGCGTTTGATTTTAATTCAAT
The DNA here is from genome assembly GCA_036346155.1 of Sinelater perroti. Lineage (NCBI taxonomy): Eukaryota > Metazoa > Arthropoda > Insecta > Coleoptera > Elateridae > Sinelater > Sinelater perroti. The sequence continues at coordinate 5,179,457 of JARFIY010000324.1, forward strand.
GGTCAAATAATCAGAATTTTATAGTGGAAGTGTCTTTATTAGTTGTACGAAAACACTTTAATATTACAAATTACGGATTTATTAGCATTTTTTGTCCTACAACATGTGGACAGTAGTGCAGCCGTCGGCAGTCACCTTCAGGCCTAGTTCGGTTCGGGCATTCAAACCGAGCGGATGTGTTATGCAGCCGGTTCGCGCAGTGTGTGACAAGTGTTAATTTGCTAGTGTTCAAAGCCTTGTGAGGACATAAACAATTTCGGGATTGGACTTGCGACACACCAAGGTGTGAATGAGGTCCAGGGCCCGTCATCAGTGTGGCTTAGGCCGCCTAGCCTGCAGCCTTTCACCGCCCTTCTTGCCGCTACTGCCGCCGCTCTGAGGGGAAGGAGTAATGCACCGGGTTCCTCGCCATCGCAGCAGAGTCGGGGTAAAACAGACTTTATCCCGTGTCAAAGAGCAGGAATTTGCTATTCCTGTCAAATTTATATATATAACGGTTTGGACTTATTATCTGCGCTATCGCCTTAAGGAAAGGTCGACCGCATTTATTTATCACACGCGTTACGAGTTCAGGTCAGGTGCGTTGTTCGATAACGCGGCTGCGGCCCCCTTATCTCGTATTGCGCAACCTTCGAGTCAATTTAGTGCTACCAACAGCTAGTCTGCATTAATATTTAAAGAGTAAAGACGTATCGGAGCGCTAGTGATATTAGAGTCGTGCATAAATAAGTGAAGCCGCAAGGCCAAGCTGCGGAACTGGAGTGATAAACAATTGTCTACAATGGCATACAATCAACAGTATATAAATACGCAATTACCTTATACACAAGTACCCGTCAATTATGACCTCAATTCACAAATGCATATAACCCCACAAGCCGTGGCATACACACAACCAATTCAACAAACGAATATACAAAACAATATTTACTATAGTCAACACTGGCCACATCAACAGCAACAATATAAGCAGCAATACGAACAACAAATACCGTTCACTCAAATTCCTCCAAAGGCGTTACAAAAGGAACAAGATTGGCAAATTGTGAACCGTGGTAGTGAAAAAAGATTACTTAGTGCAGAAGTAACAAACGAAGGCAACGAAAGATATTGGTTAAGTAACCCAGTTTCAACAAGCGATAGATATGAAGGATTATCAACAGAAGAAGTCATGGACCAAGATAAAGAAACAAAAGATAACAACGAACCAAAACCACCGCCGATCTTCGTAGCACGGGTGACGGACATCAAACCCCTAATGGAGTTGCTCGAAAGTCTAACAAAAGAGAATTACACTTTAAAAACAATTAACACTGATCAGATAAAAATACAACCGAAAACAAGAGAAAACTACAGTGCAATCATAAAAGCCTTAAAAGAACGTAATACTGAGTTCCACAAGTATAAACACAAACAGGACAGACATTTTCGAGTTGTTCTTAAAAATTACCACTCGTCATCAGACTTGGAGTTGTTAAAAGAAGAACTAGGAAAACTTGGTCATCAGGTAATCAATATATGGAACATCAAACATCGAGTAAAGAACGATCCTCTACCTATGTTTTTTATAAATCTACTAACAAAGGAAAACAACAAGGAAATATACGACGTTAAACTACTACAAAACTGTGTGGTACAATTTGAAGCACCACATGCGAAACGAGAGATTCCACAATGTGCTAAATGCCAGAGATACGGCCACACCAAAAACTATTGTCATCAACCGCATCGATGCGTCAAATGTTTAGGAAGCCACGCAACAAGAGACTGTTAAAGTAAAGAAAAGGACGACAAAGTGAGATGCGTAAATTGCAATGGCAATCACCCTGCCAACTGCAAACGATGCTGGGTTTACAAGCAAATGCAGCAGAAGCTCTACCTGACGCGGAGGCAGAAGACCAACCTGACCCCAACTAGATTTGTTCAACCAGGAATAACCTTTGCTCAACAAGCATCAAGCCAACCACAAAACCCAAGCTTTAATAATAACACTACTAGAATAACCGCAGATAACATACCACAACCAATAAACAAATTCTCTGAACTTCAAGCGATGATGAAGAAATTAATGGAACAAATGAGCATGATGCTAAACCTGTTAACCACCGTCGTCAGTAAACTAGCTTAATGGCTGAGTTAATAAGAGTAGCAATATGGAATGCCAACGGCCTGTCCCAACATGTGCAGGAAATCTCCCACTTTTTAAAACTAAATAAAATCGATGTCATGTTAATATCGGAAGCACACGTTTCAAATAAAACCTACATTAAAATACTCAACTATTGTATTTACTTGACAATGCACTCTAGCGGAAAAGCTCATGGGGGAACAGCAGTGATCATTCGGCAAAACATTAAGCACTATGAACTGGAACAGTATAATATGACTACTTACAAGCTACAAGCATCGCCATAGTAGACCACATAGGGTCCATGGTTATATCTGCTCTATACTGCCCGCCTAGGCATAACAACAAACAACATCGCTATGAACAATACCTTAAAACCCTAGGAAATAGATTTCTTGTCGGAGGCGATTTTAACGCTAAAAGCGCACTGTGGGGATACAAAAGGCAGGGAACTACTAGCTGCAATAAAGAATGTTAATATACAATGTCTTGCAACGGGTGAGCCTACATACTGGCCAACAGACCCTCGCAAGATACCTGATGCCATGTATTTTGCCTAACAAAGGGAATCGACACTAAACAATGCAAAACTCAATCATCAATCGATCTCTCATCTGACCATTCAGCTGGCGTAATTACCATGTACTCACGAAGCCAACAGAAACAAAAAGAAGCAACGCTATATTCGAGGGATACTGACTGGAATTTATTCAAACTAAGGATAGACGAATTGGTCGACTTGAACACATTGTTAAAAACTAAAGAAGATATAGACAAAGAAGTTAATGATGTAACAAAAGCTGTACAAGACGCTGCCTGGAAAGCAACCCCTGACGTACATGAAACTACAATTCAAGAAGAATGTCCAGTAATAGTAAAGGAAAAAATTGCAGAGAAACGCAAATTACGCGAACGATGGCAATTAACACGATCACCTGAAGATAAAAGAAAGTTTAATAAAGCTACACAAAACCTGAAACAACTATTACTGGATATTAAAAACCAAAATATCCAGAAATACCTCTCTAACCTCACAGCGACGGAAGCCTCAGACTACTCCTTATGGAAGGCTACCCGAAAAATGAAAAGAACGCAGCGAGCAGCGCCACCCGTGAAAGATGAAAACTGAAAATGGGCACGAAATGACAAGGAAAAAACTATTGCCTTTGGCAAACGCCTTGAAAAAGTTTTTACTCCCTTTCCCTCACAAGTAAGTCAAAACGAAGAGAGAGAAATCAGTAGTTTTCTAGAAGAGCCCTTCCAAATGGAATTGCCAATTAAGAAATTTACATTTCTGAAAGTTGAAAGAACCATACTAAAGGAAATAAACCCAAAAAAGGGCCAGGATGGGACTTAATTACTGGCAAAGTTTTGCAACAAACAACATCAAAATTTCTAAAAGCACTAACATTCATATTTAATGCCATAATGAGACTGAAATACTTCCCTAACCAATGGAAAATAGCAGAAATAATATTAATTCCAAAACCGGGGAAGAACATAAACAGTCTAGAATCGTATCGGCCCATAAGCTTGTTACCAGTGCTATCAAAGATATTTGAAAAGTTACTACTACAAAAACTTAAGCCAGTACTGGAAGAAAAAAAGCTCAACACAGTACAACGGAACAAATACATAGAATTGTTCAAAAAATAAACAATGATTTTGAACAGAAAAAGTACTGCTCTGCTGTGTTCTTGGACATCAAACAAGCGTTTGATAAAGTGTGGCACCAGGGACTACGATATAAACTGAAAAAGACATTACCACATCCCTATTATGAAATCCTCACATCGTATCTAGAAGGCAGATGGTTTCTGGTCAAGCAGAATGAAGAAAAATCAAATCTATACCCCGCTGCTTCTGGAGTACCTCAAGGTAGTGTGCTTGGCCCAATACTGTACACGATGTATACAGCCGACCTACCCACAACTAACATAACTACTACAGCCACATTCGCTGATGATACAGCAATACTAGCTTCGGACAGTAACACGATCGTCACAACTGAAAACGATAGGTACAACCTAACACAAATCGAAGATTGGACGAGAAAGTGGAAAATCCAAGTTAACAACTCTAAATCATCGCATGTTACGTTTACGTTGAGAAGAGGTACGTGTCCACCGGTAATGCTTAATAATGCTCCAATCCCCCAAACTGAAGAGTGAAAGACGTGAAATATCTGGGTATGCACCTGGACCGACACTTGACATGGCGCAAACACATATTCACAAAAAGAAAACACCTCGGTATTAAATTCAACCAGATGTACTGGATATTGGGGAGAAAATCACAGCTGAAAATAGAAAATAAAATCTTCCTCTACAAGGCTATTATTCGACCTACCTGGACGTACGGAATTCAACTGTGGGGTACTGCTAGTGAATCCAACATTGAAATCTTACAAAGGTTTAAAAATAAAGTGGTGAGTTGTATTGTCAATGCTCAATGGTATGTGCCAAACTATGTAATACAAACGGACCTAAACATGTAGTCAGTGCGTGAGGTAATCAAAAATTACAGTGTTAAATATGAAAGTAGACTCACAGTGCACCCAAATGAACTAGCCATCGAACTATCACACAATAATGACACTAGACGGTCAAAGAGATTCAAACCCATGGACCTGTCCACTAGGTTTGATTAAATTTACATTGTCGCATGAGAATAATGTATTGGCTTTAAATTACACAATTAGGTAGATAATTTCTATAAAATAGAACTATCACTAGATTGTTCTAGGCAAGTCTTATTATGTACTTAGGTTTAAGGAAAAAGACACTAAATTTACTTATTGTTTGCGTGTAACAGTTTGTAAATATAATATGTAACATTAAAATAAAAAAAACCTTCAGGCCTTTCTCAAAAAAATAGGGCGACATGAGGTGCCCTTCGCAGCTTACATGCTCCAGCACTATCACAGAGGCAAAAAACTTTTCATACAAAACAATAGGTCACTTCAAAGGCATATTGGCAGATCTAGTGATTATATTGACAGTTCATATTTCTGTCCTGAACGAACTTGTTATCATCCGAAAAGAATCTCAAGAAGCCAGTGCTGTCTGTCGTACTTGATATCGTTTGCTCCTTTAACTTACCATCTATCTTGGTTTGCGGTTCCTCAGGACGAAAAACGTGTAGTTCAGGTCCTAATGTGCTACTAAACTGACAGGCGACCTTGCCACGCCCATTTCTTTTGTCAGGTCAGTCATGCTCCACCTAGGATCCTGATTTTCTCTTTCAATTTGCACAAGAATTCATGGTTTTCCTTGCGATCAGATCGTTTGTTGTAAGTTGTTTTGTCAATAATTACCTCTTCTTGATGGTTGGATTCGCTGTAGTTCTTCGCTACGTCTCAAACTTGAGCCTTTTTGTAGCCAAATCACGCAATAACTTGAGATTCGAGTATAGCAGCTCTGCGCTTGGTTGGAAACCATAGGTTGTTGATTATGTGAAGCTATCTTGCTGTGTTATGTGCATAACACCTTAAAAACCTCTACAATTGCAGGTTTACCTTAACAATTCTGCACTGAACACAATATTTTTCCAAAACAACCATTCTAGAGTAAAAAAGGTCTTGTGGGAAAAAATGAACTTTTTGAAACAGCTTTGTTGACAAGGGCTTTAGTATGTCCAAAAAGTTTTTCGGTGCACTTTTATTACACTGAGAGGGGATACTTCCATAGCCATACCGAACTCGAGAAATTTTTCTACAAGCTTTAAAATTCTAGTTTGGTGATAAAAATTTCTTCAGATTCTCAAGAGTTAATGGTTTTGTATTGACCTCTTAGGCGAAGAGTAGAAAAATATCATTTTCTTCATATAAAAATATTTGATTTAAGATATTGATTGATTACCCTTTTTAAAGATTCTCTTGATACGTGGCCGAATTAAATCTACACCGGAATTTCTTTTTCACGCGCCGAGAGGTGAACGGACAAATGCGCTGCTTCTGAGCGTTGTAAGCAAACATGCCTGAAAAAATTCCTTTCATAAGCTACCTCGTTTCTTTAGCCAATATCACAATTTCAGGGCAAGAGTTATGTACATGTTGTAGAGCTGATTATTGCGACAAAGAGAATAAAATCATCCAAAATTTTCATAAGGTTTAAAGCACAGTTTAAAGACAACATTCTTAACAAGATTGAAGTATATGCGTGGCGTAAATAATTTTTTTGAGAAACAAGAAGCTGCTCAAAACAAATATCACTGATGTCGCCAAAGAACCAGAGTAACTGGGACAGTAATATAACTAATAGTACAACGCGTGTGTTTATTAGTAAAGCCATTTCTTTTAAAAAGTGACAGTAAAATCTTCAATACTCTTTTTTTTATTTTTTATATCCGGACTTCCTGAGTTGGTGACCACTACAACAAAGGCATTTATATCTTCCGCTGTACGCATTAGTTCTCCTATACATATCTTAAGTCAATTAATTTACGGATGCTGTCTTTGCCCGATGTCTCGATGACCTTCTATTTTGCCTTTAATTACGAGTTGGAGTAGTCAGTAGTTTTAACTTCTAAAGATGTTATCATATTTTACGAAATTGACTGTTGTTAATAGTTGCATACCGATTTTAGCACTTCTGTGTTAGATACGTGATCTACTCACTATACACGCATCATTCTTCTATGTAATCACATGTCAAAAGCTTCTAGATGGTTCATAGTGCTAACTTTTAGAGTCCATGGCTCAACCTCGTGTAAAAGACTATATATGATATTCTGCCATTCTTTGTCTTAGCTCGAGACTTAGGAACTCTCTCAGTTTATTAAATGCATTTCGTGCCACCGCTATTCAGCATTTTATCTATATATCAGGGTCTATTAGTTAGTGATGGTGCTTCCAAAATATTTAAATTTATTTACACATTTGTTTGAAACATTGGTAAGTCCTAATTTAACAGTATTATATTCTGCACGTCTGAAAATCACGAACTTAGTAGTACTGGTATTAATAGTTAGACCGTATCTATTTGAAAGTACGACTGGGTCATCAGCGTATCTGATCGTTGTCACAGGTACACCGTTTATTTTTACTTCAAAGTGAGATCATTCCAATGCATATCTAAAAAAATATGCGCTCAGAATAAAACTGAATAACAATGGGGAGAGGAAACATTCTTGCCGCACGTCTCTTTGAATGCTAATGTCATCTGTTGTTGACCTACTGTCACATTCGCTTTCTGCCCCCAATATGAATCCTTTCTCAACCGTCAAAATTAATTTCTTGTAAGATTGTTAGCAATTTATCGTGCAGAATTCCGTCAAATGCTTTTCCAGTCCAGAAAGCAAGAAAATACTTCTTTACATTAGTCGCAACATTTTTGTAGTAGAACATTAATACCGAACAGTGTCTTATGTGTTGAAAATGCGTTTCAAAACACGAATTATGACTAATTTAGGACTTCTTTGCATTTTCTTATAATACGGGCATGAATTGTTTCCAAGAAAGTCTTTAGCATGTAAGATAAGAGATGATACATATAACTGACGAACAAGAAAAATCGCTACTAAAGTTTTAATTTTTAAGTTATTACGTATTGTAATATCATTAGATTGTGTACGGCTAACGAATATATAACCTGCATTGGATGTGTCCAACTTATAGTATATAATCACACATGTTTTTTGTTTTAGGTAGATATCGCAAAGAAGTAATCACATGAATCAACGTTAGGGGCATGTAGGCCATATTAAAAAGTTCTGTATGTCAACGAAACATTATACATAGTCCAAAATGGCCTTACAATCAATCAGGAACAATTTTTGTTCCATAAACACAAACCCCACCTTGTATGAGCATTTTAGCAATCTTATTGCTAAAAATGATGAATAAATGTGTCCATGTATTAGACACTTTCTTTAAAAAAATATTTCTACAATTAAAGGTCCTATAATAGTTAAACTTTTATGCAATATTAGGAACTTTTTTTGACTATAGTGTTCATATGAATTTGTTCTGTTGTGCAACACGTCACCTTTTGTAAAAGCCTAACTAATAAGCTGTGCATATCATTCTTTATTAATAACAACTCTTCAACTTTGTATGAGAATAAATACAGATTTGTTAAAAGTATTTTCTGAACAGAACAATATGGCTAGTTATTCTCCTTTCTTCAATACTCTCCGATTTGAGGAATATGACAACAAAATGCTGTTTTTTTTTTAAATAATATTGTCGGTTTTATACTCCATGGCTAGTTTATCCACTGCCTGCAATAAGTTTTCCACGTAAAAAATAAAAATTAAAAAATTGAAGCAAGTGGGATGTTTTCAAACATATGTTTGAATGTTTAAATAAAAAATATTGTCTTACAGATCTTTCTACGAGATGTTTTTGCTCTACTTTTTCCCTATTAGGATCATGGCCACTTTTTTAAAGTAAGAAAATACAATTCCCAAAATCCTACGAAAGATAGTTCGTTCCCATACCATAACCTCGATAAGGCTAATTAAAGAGCATTCATAAAAAATAAGTAAATCAGTGGGGTATCCTTTTGTTGTACAAATGCACTATCTTTTATATGCATTAAATCAGTCATAAACCAGGTGTGCAAACCTTGAGCTATAAGTACATAATACAGCACTGGTGAATCAATGTTAAGTATTGAGCCTCATATGGCAAACCTACATGGCATTACAACGTACTATATTTTCACCAACGCTCCCAACAGAATTTTTTTTTATTTTTCCAAAATTCTATAGTGATGACTCCCAAAATGACTTCCAACGTTCCATATTGATGAATGAACGGTTGCTGAAATCGCTTCTGTTGACTTTTAGGCAAAACAAAACTTGAATCCTGCTTTTGAACACCCTCCCTACAGTTCAGACGTATCTTCCTTCGATTATCATTAACCTGGACTACTAAAAGAAGAATTTGGAGGACAAAGACTTGATGAAGATGTCACAACCATTTTCATTATACAATAGCGGTGTGATAAAAACATTTTTGATAATATTAAAACTTTTTAGCAATTTGATCAACGCTTGCTCTTGTATAGGACAACTACTAACCCTATGTACTCTTTGACTTTTAACACTCCAGTAGTCGTGCGGTTTGGAGTAACGCCGTTTGTTGCGCGAAGCTCAATAGTGTTCAAATTTTAATTTTTAACGCTGATTTTGAATAAAATTTAAAAAATGATTTACACTGATTTATATTTTAAACAAATTTAATATGCATTAATAATCTATTAGCAACACTACTTTACATTTATTAATTTGTCAATTTTGGTTTAAATAAATTATAAAGTTGTGTAATAACGAGAGAAAGGCGTTTATTAAACGCACAATCAACTTGAAAAAAATGGAAGTAATATAATTGTGAAAAATTTACTTATGGCTTTTAGACATTAAATGACAAATTTAGTCATTGCAAGCTTCTTTAGTGATCGGGACACACCCTTCCTGGTAATTTTGTTTGCTACTTACTGACTAGTTTTTGCTACCATCGATGGTGGAAGGCGTTGTAGATGAACTTCTTCTAGTTTCAAAAGTAGTTTACTTTATTTTTCTTACTATCTTTTCTAGAGTGTTGCGCTGGTAGATTTCTGGTCTCACGAGATCAAATGCCAAAATTGTCAAAAAGTTTAGACCATTTATTTTAGTATATTGCATATTGGATTTGTAAATATTAAGAGCCTTGGCTGCCACAACATTCAATATGAGGTAAAAAGAATTAACGATCATCTTCAAGAATTTCTTGCAGTATTATACTGTCTCCATATTTTTTGTGAATGTTTATTCCACATTTGGTATCATTGTAGATGGTAGTTATAATGGGCTTTATCTCATAACCTGTGTTGAGATCAATAGCTTTATTGTTAGTATTATTGATATGGTTAAGACGGCTTTATTTATTTTTAGTATATTTCTCTTAGAAACCAAAAAAACTAATTTTAAACTTTCTATCAAAAGTTAGTAAGCGTTAGATGGAACTCCACGTTTGCTCTTTTAATGTTATAATAAAAGTCAGATCTTTCTCTTTACTGATAGCCAAAGGTACTGAAGCAAACTAATCATCGCATGTGATGTTTCTTTTAAATCTTGCTATTGACTCTACTAGTCGCATTACTAAGTCCTGTGGAGAGTTGCTAAGTTTGTATGGTCCATCTAGCTAAATTTCCACGTACACCTCCAGATTTGTGTATAAAAGTTAGTTGCCGACACAACAGCAAACACTATTATTCCGTATTTTGCCTCAGAAAACAACAAGCTGTTCACCAGTCGTAAGATAATCTGTTGGTGTAAATGAAATTTTACATTTCGATACAAGTTTATCAAAGACCTTCTTAACAACAGTTCTTCGTTGTTCTCTACTATGAACATTGTTGAAACGGTGAGACCTGAAGCGCTGCTTACTCCTCGTAACATATAATAATTCTATCCCAGTCCCACATTCCATCTATGCTTCTCCTATAGAACTTCGATGCACTAGCAAGTATTAATATTTGTTAATTTAGTATTCAGTTCTTTTTAAAAGTTATTTTTATGACTTATCTGTGACACTTGAGGTACTAAATACCATCTGGTTTACTGATCTTTTCTAAGATAAAACTCTTTAGTGTTAGACATCACTCAAAGGGATATTTTCTGAAATGTCATTAATACCTTCTTCTACTTCTCCGTTTATCATGTCGTTCATCTTCACTATATTCCACAAAATATTTTTCTAATTTGTCTTCTTCTGTATCTCTGCAGTATTTTTATTCACTTTCAGTTTGACATTAGCAGTACAAATTACGTTCTTTAATAAAAGAACAATGTCCGACCACTAATTCGCACTTATATTACATTAAATGAAAAAAAATGACATCTACCACTCGGAACACCGTAACGAGGGTGCTCACGTGGAGCACAATAGTGCTCCAATCGTGCAGTGCGTAGAAAAATATACAACAAACTATAAGACGTTTGATACTGGACTGAACGGTTTCAGATAGATTGAGGAGAAAGAGACATCAAAACAGAATACCTAGAGCACAATCGTGCTCCATCCGACCATTGAAGTGCTAAGACCTACTCGATGGCTAAAATAGTTAGATGAACATAGCCCGCTCCTGACTGACACCGTCCACGAAGTGTCGGCTCAACATAGGGAGCGCCATACTGGCAGGTATAAGAGCACCCCCGCAGAATGAAGGCAAGCCCGAGCAGCGCGGTCCGGCCGCCGCAGCAGGTACCGGGACAATAAATTACTCATCTACTTATCACACTTATTAGGTAGCTTTATGGGCAGCGTTAGCAAGACTCGCTCGTAAAAGCGCCGTGTCGTTCTTGTGGGAAAGCGCGACTCCGCGGCGCAGCCCGGACAATTATCTCGGAAATTTTTATAGCTTTAAGTAGAATCTCAGGAACACAATTGAATGAATTAGATTCGAGGCTGATAAGGATCGGCCTGTTCCCAGGCATTTCCATACTTATCTAATTGGCCATTACGGCGGGTTCCATTCGGTGGCACGTCCACCGTAGTGGCGGCGAAAGCGCTTCATGCGAGTGCAAATTGATTCCCACGTGTTCCGCTAAAAATTAACATTTAATACTAATAACTTGGCCGGCGGACTCATAGTGATTCAAATAAACAGTGAGAATAAGCCATAATTTAATAACCTACTCTTACGAAAGTGTAACAATGAAGATAAAACACACACATTATGCAAATGAAAACAGCTCGAAATAATAGAATTAGTAGAAAGCTAGTGAAACATAAGGTAACGCGCGTCTAGGAAACAATTCATATTTTAATTAAATAAATATTCAAAAACCCCTGTTAAAACATTAAACGAACAATAATAACATTCTATTTAAAATGTTATTTTACTATATAATCTGATTATTTAACAGATGACAGATAATTATTTTTTGTTAATTATCTGCTAAACATAAAACCAAATATCGAACACAGTCCCCAGCAGACTGATCATCAGGAGAATGAGTCAAAGAAATTCTTCTTTATCAAAAATAAATATCAGACAACAGAACAAAATCCATAAATTAAAATATGCATAAGAAAGGAAAATGAAGGAATTTAACAATGTACCAGAAAAAATTAATTGCAATCTGATAGGAATATCAGAAATTAAAAGATTAATCGACGCAATATTGCAAAGAAAATCGGGCGACATACTATACACAAAATATAAAAAGAAAGGGCATTATGGAGAGGACTTTTATATTGGAAGATATATGGTAGAGGTGATAGAAGAAGTAAAGAGATACTCAGACAAAATAGCAGTAGTGACATTAAAATTAAATAATACATAAAAACTAGTTGCAATAGAAGTACATGCATCTACAGAAGCTGTTCTAAAAGAGAATATTGAAAAATTTTAGGATCAAGTAAAGAAAATAATAAAAATAACAAGAAGAAAAACAAATAACATATACTAATAGGTGATTTTAATAGCAAAATAGGTAAATATAAAAAAAGATAAACTTGCAATACGAAGATATGGATGTAAAGAAAAACAACAAGAAAATACGCTTAATAAATTTTGCCATCAAGTAGCTGCTAACATAAAAAAAAATGTGGATTGTTATCGAAGATGAGTGTGAAATGTAGAAAAAGCAATAATAAAAGTGAAAAACCGAGAAAAAAGATAAAACTAAAAATTTAAGAAAAAAGAGAAATGTTAAAGAAAGGACAAAATATGTTGAATTAAATATGACAAAAATAGAAATTAAAAAGATCTGAGGATACACAAAAAGAAATATTGAAGTAATTATAAAAAGTTCAACGCGAAAGCTGGATAAAAAACTAAGCAAAGCAAAAAATAGGATTAGACAACTTAAGGACGAATAAAAATAGAAAAATAAGGCAAGCGTTTACAGATTATTACAGAAACCATTTAAAAGTAAGAGACAAGATTTAAAAAAAATTAGGAAACAGTTATAGCAAAAGAACTACAAAATGTATTGCATTAAATAGAAAAGAAGAAATAATGATGGCTCTAAGCAAATTAGAAACGCCCCAGGGGAGGATAAAATAATAAATGTATAATTAAAGAATTCACCAAAATAAGGCATAGGCGCTTTAAAATAAGTTTTTAACAAAATAATTGAAGAATAAAAATTCCAAAACACTGGTGACATGTTAAAATAATATTAATATCATATATGCAAATGAAAATAAAGATAAAATATACAATTACAGATCTGTTAGTCCTATATCAACTTTCTACAAACATTTTGCTATCATCATTAAAAAAATATTGAAATGTTAAATAGAAACCAATTACCCGAACAAGATGGATTTAACAATCGACAGTTTGGAAATAATAAACCAAGTAATGGAAAAATTCCAAGAATACAACAAACCCATACATTTTGTATTTATAAATTACTCAAAAACTTTATTGAAAAATATATAAACAAAGGAAAATCAAACAAAACTAGAAATAGAAGAAGAACAGGGCGACTCCATGCCACCAAACCTATTTACAAGCGCTTTAAAACTAGTTTTTAAAAATCTACAATAGAAAAGATATAAAATCGTAAGTTGTCGAATTTAAGATTTGCTAATGATATAATTTTATTAAAAGCAAACAAGAAAGTTGAAAGAACTAGAATGAGAGAGTAGCAAAGTGGAATTAAAAATCAATTTTAAAAAAGTTGCCTAATGACCAATAGAAAAGCAGATGGCAATCTTCGGAAATAAGATATTGAAATATGTGCAGCGAGTTGTTTATTTACGCCAATTAATATCCTTTAAAAAGAGAACAGGAAAATGAAGGTAAAAGTGTTATTGCCCCTCCTCAAAAACATTCTAAAAAATTAAATTTCCATATATCTTAAAAAAAATTTTGTGCTCAAAGTTGATCATTAAACAAAAACTCGTGCAATCAAAAATGGCAAGATCTATATTAAACCTAAAACTATAAGATAAAATAAGGATTACAGACATAAGAAGAAAATTAGAAACAACAGACATGTTAAAAGAATGTGAAAGTCTGAAATGGATTGAGCGGGATGTCTAAGAAGGCTGGAAGACGAAAAGTGGGCACAGTTAATAACGAAATGGGTACCGCAAGATGGAAATGGAAAAAGAGGACGTCCAAGACAACGATGGGAAGAAGAAATTGTGGATTAGATGGACCAACATAGCGGATGGAAAAAACAAGAAAAAATAACAGCAGAAATTAAAGTGAAAATATAAAAAAGGCAAACATTATGTAGACAAGATAAATACGGAACTGAAGAATATAGAGAAGCTAGAAGAGACGCGCATAGAATTATCAGACAAACAGAAGAAAAACATAAAATGTCTAAAGAAGAAATATCGAAAGCAATACATCTATTAAGAGTGCAAATAGTGGTAGAATAAGCAAAAGAGTATAACCTACAGCTTTGTTGATTAGGAGAGGGCGTTCGCCTCTATAGGACATTGAGCCATAATGAAAGAACTTAATAACGCCCGCATAGACTATCGTTACACTATACTATTAAAGAATATATACACGCAAGCAGCAGCAGTGGTAGACGTAGGTTTATGAAAAAACAGGATCATTTTCGAAAAGGGTACAAGATAAAGAGATACAATATCTCCGAAATTGTTTACATTAACCTTGGAAACACTCTTTAAGCATTTAGATTGAACAAAAAAATAAACATAAATGGAAAGCATCTAAATCATCTAAAGTTCGCGGATGATATTGTTAGGTTTGCTAACTTGGAAGATGATCTAAAAATAATGTTAACAGAACTGGAATCAGCAACTAGAACGGTAGGCCTAAAAGGCAACTTGAACATAACAAAAATAATGAGCCCTGAAGGATTAGAAATAACAATAAAAAGATCTAGTATAGAAACTATTACAGCATACAAGGTGTGGCAGAAAAGTAATGAGACTGATTTTTTATTTAACAAAGTTTTTATTTTTTTCAAACATTAATGTTATCCCCTTCAAAGTAGTTCCTTTGAGCAAACACACCGATCGAGACGTTGTTCCCACCGTTGGTAGAGCGCTGGAAGTCTTCAACGGTATGGTCTTCAGCATGTCCGTTACACTCTTTTGGATGTTTCTAAAGTCCCAAAATGACGTCCTTTGGGGACATTTTTCAGTTTAGGAAAAAAAAAGTCACAGGGACTGAGGTCAGGTGAATAGGGGGGCTGGGGAACCACAGGAATGCCTATTGAGGTCCAAAATTCTGTTATGGAGAGGGCAGTGCGACATGGGGCGTTGTCATGAT
The DNA here is from genome assembly GCA_036346155.1 of Sinelater perroti. Classification (NCBI taxonomy): domain Eukaryota; kingdom Metazoa; phylum Arthropoda; class Insecta; order Coleoptera; family Elateridae; genus Sinelater; species Sinelater perroti. The sequence goes on from JARFIY010000324.1 coordinate 5,194,784, forward strand.
GGAGCATCCATTTGTCTGCAATGTCTGGTCTCACGCGAATGACCCTTTTTGTGAGCCTTTCAAGGACGTCTTTATAAAAAACTTGGTTAACAGTTTGTCCTGGAGGAAAAAATTCTTTGTGGACGATTCGCCTTCTGTCAAAAAAAAAACAAATCAGCATTGATTTGATCTTTAATTTGTTCATTCGAGCTTTCTTTGGTCGAGGAGAATTTGCAGCGTGCCACTCCTCACTTTGCCTCTTGGTCTCAGTATCGTATTAAAAAATCCATGATTCATCACCTGTGATCACACTATTAAAGAAATCTTGCTCATTCACGATTCTCTCAAGAAGATCAAGACACTTGTTTTTTCGAATGTCCTTCTGCTCAATTTTGAGGTTTATTGGCACCATTTTGGCACAGACTTTTCGCATGTGCAAATGTTTATTCAAAATTTGATGAACAGTAAATCTGTTCACTCAACATTCTTAATGTTAAACGACAGTCTGATCTCGCAAGAGTGTTCACACGTTCGATGTTTTCGTCGGTTTTCGAAGTTGAAGGTCTCCTTGAACGGTGTTCATCTTCAACGTGTTCTCTGCCTTCCAAAAATGATTTGTGCCAGCGAAAAACTTGAGCTCGGGATAAAGAATGTTCCCCATAGGCCTGCTTTAACTTTTTAAGCGTCACACTTGCCGATTCTCCAAACTTAACACAAAATTTAATGGCACAACGTTGCTCCAAATTCCGCTGTTCTATTTTGCGTGACGCGCAACCAAAATACAACTTCACCAATAGCAGTCACAAAAATCACCTAGATAACGGAACGAGTTGAAACTCGCACTGAGCTATGGGAGGGTATTTATACACGTGCTCTATCAAGGACAACAGCGTTGCGTTGCCAGATCGCTTGCAGTGTTGCCAGTCTCATTACTTTTCTGCCACACCTCGTATACGTACATAGGACAAGCTATATTAATAGGTAAAGAAAAGAAAGCAGTAGAAATAGAGAGAAAAAGAAGGTTGGTCTGAGCAACGTTCACAAAATTAAATCAAATATTGAAAAACAATAAGTACCCCCGACATTTTAGAACAAAGTTACTTGATATATGTATTTTTCCTGCCATGACCTACAACGTGTAAATACGGATAATCACAAAGCAATTAGCAAAAAAACTATAAGTTACACAGCCAGTCATAGAACGATCGACATTAAAATTACAATGAGACAAAAAAAGAAACCAATGGATCCGTAATAAAACAAAAGTGACACAATTGAAATGAGACTTGGCCGGTCATGTTGCAAGAACAAAAGACAAAAGATGGAATGTCAAGATAATGAAATGAAGATCGTGGGTGGAAAAACAGAGGAAAACCAATGGCAAAATGGGTTGATGACATCAAGAGAGAGTTGCTGGTCTATAATTGTTTAAAGCAGCACAAAATAGAGGTAAACGGAAGGAAATGAAGAAGGCCTATGCTCAAAATTGGGCCCAACAAGCCTAGAAAAGAAGAGAATATATATTTTTATTGCTCTTATAAGTTGGTTGTTCACTTGCCTATTCTTCATACTTCCCCACATTTTTTCTCTCTTAACTCGGTTAAAGATTTACTCCGTGTGTATAAATGCAAAGCATTCTTTTAGCTTTTTGATTAATTTTTTCTATATTATATCTCGTACTATAAAAATGCGGGTATGTACTCTTTTTCTTTTCCTGTATCTTTTAGCCTTTTTTACAAAATTCATTTATGTTTTTAAAGCTATGGTTTATTCCTCTGTAGTTGCTACATTCTCTTATGTCACGTCCTTTGTGTATTGACGCTGTTACCCCTATCTGCTAATCTTTCGACACTATTTCTTCCTTCTAAGTCTTATTACATATTTTTGTAAAAAGTTGTTCTTCTCGTTCCATGTCCTTTAACATTTCTGCAGTTAGTTTGCCGTATCCTAACGCTTTCCAATTTTTAATTATTTTGTTTCTGTAAGTTTCATCTTATCGACTCTGTTTCTTCTTCTCTATTATCATCTGGTCTTTGTATATCGTTAAATTTTTCACTTTTTTCCTATACTTCTTCCAGTAATTCTTGACATGCTGTTCGTCTCATCTCCCATTACTTTTCCTTCTTTATTCTTGATGAACCTGTTATTGCATGATTTTCCCTCTTTAGTATTTTTAATATTCTATAAACTAGCTTATATTTGTCTTTGCTACCGCTTTCGAATTTTCTCTAAACTTTGTCCACCCATTTTTCTCGCTTTCTTTCACCATATTCTTCACTTTTTTGCTTCCTGTAAATCTCATATCTGGTTTCTGTTATTCTTTGCAGGTATTCCTCCCACCTATCTTCTTTGTTTTTGCTTCTTGCTTTATTTCTTGAATCTAACACTGCGTCTGTTTTTCTTTTATTTCTTTATTCTTAAATAACTTCCCTTTTTTGTTTGACTATCAGTTATTTCTATTATTTTCTTTATTATTTTTTTAGATTTTCTTGTTGATTTTTCTCTTAATTTATAAACCTCTATAATTTTTCTATTATATTCCCTCTTGCTTAGTTTTCTATCAACATGTAGTGATCGGTTGAAATTTCGGAGCCAAGCATAATTTTTGTAGCCTGTATTTCGTTTCTTTTTCTCTTACTATTAATATGTGATATTTAATGATTTATCTTGGGGATCTCTGCCTTGTCGTATATATTTATATATTTCTTTAAGTTGATAAACGATTAATAAACTTTTTGCTGTTATTATTTCTGTTTTCTTCTTCAAGTTTGCTTAATACTCCCGTATTCATAGATTCTCTTCATATTCTGCTGTATATATTTTCAGTAACATAGATATTTGCTTTGCTGTTCAGTTATTAAGTTTAAATAAAAATTAATTTTTGTCTTTGGCTCTATCGTTTTATCGTTGTAATTTGTCCTTCCAAGTTGATTTCTACTGCGGGAATTCCCTTCTAATGTGCATTCCATTGTCATATAATGTCCGCTGGTTCTTCATTTATTAAATAGCCTATCCCTGCTGCCGCTCTTTTTCCTGTTGAACTCTGCTCTATATCTATGTATGGCCGTGTTATAGTATTCTCTTTTCTTGTTTTTTCATCTTCCTTTCCAGTCTTGGCAGAATATCTAGATCATATTCTATTTTGTGTTTTCCTTATCTTGATGTATTTTCATTTTCCTTTTCACAATCTTATTCGTCAATGGCAGTCCAGCCAGAAAATTTCCGGTTTCTAGAATTTTGAGTGCTTGATGTGAAATATTTTCAAAAGAGCAAATTGTAAAACTTTGGCAATAACCAAAAGAGATTTAAAGCTGAGAGATCCCCTGATGAACAATTAGTGAAAACCAAGACCGGCGGGCTTGCATGTTCCAAGTGCATAATAACCCCGCGATAACCATTCAGCCTCGTTTTAATCTGCGGGAATGCTGTTGAAGCCTGGATGGCAGTCGCGCTCAACAGGTTCGCGAACGCCCATCAAAACAAAATTCCGCCGTGATTGCGGCGTAGGTTCGGCAGGTGTGGCGCTTGTCAGTTATTACGGTTTATTACAAGCGGACGGCCAGCGAGCCTCCGTGAATCACCGGCGATTATTGTTGTTCGATAAAAAGAGCGGCTCTGCATGCAAATGATGCGGAATCGATTTCGCGACTCGTTAGCGCGGCGCCTGAATAGACCGAACCGCAAGACAATATTAGGCAGCGCCGGCTTCTCGGAACGCAACGGGAACTGGGATTCGGGCAAAGCTCACGTTAGGAGCAGGGCGAGGCGCTTTTTGTTTGCTTTTTGTAATCATTCTCAAATAATAATCGTGGGTTTGCGTTGCCACAATGACGCCTGTCTTGAACTTTTGCTTTTATTGTTGAAATTATTTGTTTTTTTTAATTTTCATTGAAATGCACTTACTGGCACTGCAACCTTAAAGACCTATCGAGCCTACTAACATGAAACTTACATACTATGGCATCACATACACCCAAGGGGGGTCCAGTGAGACTCAAACTCGCCCTCGCGCTGGGTTCTCGGACAGTCGATGCTTGTGAGAACTACGTCAAAGTGATGAACCTCACTGACACATTACTATGAGATGTGTTCAGTATATTAGAATATACGGATAATAAACGAACATTTATAGAATTGTATTTTACTGCCATCTATGAACAGTTTCTACAATGAGACTTTGATAGTTGCATACACAACCTTTCTGTGTGCTAATTGATTTCGGTTTTTTGAATTTTTGTAAGTAATTTTCTGACTTCGTATATAAAAAAAGTAATATTAGGCGGCCTAAAAAGAATAAAGTGTCAAGAACTCTGCTCCCATATAAACCTAGCAAGAGATATTAGCCAAAGTAAAGAGTGGGCAGAAGATGTCTGATGTTGTTAGGCAGTGTCTTGAATGGGTCTACAGTAGACACAATCTTAGCTAAAAAAAATTCGTGGAGCTAAAATAATATCGAAAATCACATCTGAGAAACAAAGATGTGGAACACATAAAAAACATAGAGATTGCTTTCACTTTGGATAACAAGGCCGCAAAGCAAAATTAATTTAATAACAAGTTGTAACGTAAAGTCGGCTTCGCGGCCTTGATAAAGTTTGGTTCTGAGTAAAAAAATAAGCTTTCGAAAGGTGTGTGTTGAGGCGCTTGTCGCCTGGTAGCTACTGGCATATAAATGTAAAAGGAGCTATTTTTACCAGTTGCGCTTGTTTTCTTAAATTTCTGATCACGAATTCGGATTCTAGGTCAAATTTGGCTGCCCCTTTAGTTTTTCCAGAGGGAACCGGCGGCTAGGGGATTTTAAGTGCTATCCTTATTTTTGTAGAGGGAAAGAGAGGAAAACGAAAATGTAATTAGCATGACTATCATTTAAGAGAAAGCTACAGAAATGTTTGAAGAACTGAAAGAATAAACTCCACATTTATCAGATGAGGAAGCAACATTTAAGGCTACCACTGAATTGTGTGCAAACTTTAAAAGAACATCTGACATTAAACATGAAGTAATGCTAGTATAGATAAGAAAGAAGCTAAGAAGTCTCGTCTCAAATTTCAAGAATTCGTTGGAAAATAAGGATGTTGTTTACAACTAATTTGCAATTGTGATGAAATTGATTTATTTTGAAAACACATGCCAAACCGTACCTTCATTACAAAAGATGAGGAAAATATTCCTTAGACATTACTTTTGGAAGCTAATGCTAGTGATGGTATAAAGCTTAAAACGGTTTCTTGTTTTTCACTCTGAAAACCATAGAGCATTTAAAAAAATTGCCAATTCTTTTTTGAAAAAGCATCAAGGATAACTTTCAGCCTAATGAATTGTCATTGAAAGCACAGTTGGTATTGGATAATGCACTAGAACAACCAAAAGATCTTGAATATAACTTTCTGGAATACATTCTCTGTCAACAAAGTGAATTCAACCAATAGATCAAAAGATTATTGAAGGTTTCAAGAAATTGTACACTTGCATCACCAGTGTTTTAAAACCGACACAGTGACATTAAAAACGTTTTGGAAAGAAAAATTTGATATTCTTGAAGCTATTTGATTTATACAAAATGCGTGGTCAAAAGTCACTGAGCGGCAGCTTATTTCTGCTTGGCGAAAGCTGTACCCATCCTGAATTCAGGAAAAAGGAGATGATGTTCTTGAAATTATCGATGATATTGTGACAATTGCTAGAGGTCTGGAATTAGAGGTGAATGAAGATAACGATGACGAGATCATAATGGAACATGAAACTGATCTGATGACATAAGAAATTCGAGAACCTTTAAATGAAGAACGCCTAGAAACTCAACGAGATGTGTTTTCTGAAAAAGAAAAAAAAAGAGAACCAATCCCAACATCTGTTATTAAGGATATTTTAAAGAAGTGGTAGAATGGCAAAGCAACAGTTTTAGAATGGCATCCAAACCAGGTAAAGGTCAATAAGCTTGAGGATCTCTACAACGACTATGCTATGAATCCTACAAAAGAGAAAAGTAATCGACATTGGTCAAATTTTTTACCGCTCTACAAACGGAAAAAACACGAGACCAATAAAAATGGAAGACTGCATGGATGATTATTATTAAACATTAATAAACGAAGTAAAAAATTATATAATTTTTATTTATTTTTTGGATCTTTAGAACGAATTAATCAAATTCCAATAAAAATTTATGGCAAATCGTTGTTAGGTTAACGAATAATTCAGAAAGCAAAAATTTAAATTTAAGTTTCTTGTGTGTTTTGTAATTTAACAATTATCATAGTCTCACATAATTTTAGTTGCAGTCTCATTGTTAATTTTAGTTGTTATTTCTTTATGTTTACTTTAATCACAGTACCCTTGTATCTTCAAAAGCCAGTTAAATTCTGTTACCAGTTTCATTTTTAATATTTCCAGACATCTACATTTTCAGCTCTTCTGTTTGTCTAAATTAAGGTTTCATTCTTAATTTTCCTTTTTTTGTTTGGGTATTTTGATTTAAAATGTTATTTTCAGTTTTATCAGATGCTTGAATCCCAATTCTAGTATCAAATTCAATTTTGCGGTCCTGACTTCAATGGCGCCTTCCACTTTGTTGTAGTTTCCAATCGAATGCTAGTCTGTTTCCGTTTATCTTAATTTTTTAATATGAGCTTCAGTTTAGACAAAGTTTTTTAACAAAATTTATTTGCCATGTCATTTTCTCTGTATATTTATGCATCTACCCACCTTTTTGTTTTGTAACTAGCAATATTGTTAGTCATCGAATGTGAGTAATTACGAATTCTATTATTTTCATGATAAATTTGTAAAAATAGAAACTAAAAAGTACTTACCAATATAATTTTTTATCAAAGCCATCTATTTAAAATAACTGCAGTTATCCTCTACACGGTATGTCCCGAAAGTAAGAAAGTTTTGAAATGGTATTAATGGTATGTTCCCGAAACAATGTTCTTGTAAAGACTCGAGAAGTAAGTTAAAAATTTTAAGCAAAAATAACGGACAGACACAACAAAAGTCACTACTTTTGCAGTATTTTAGAAGCTTTTATAAACGCTTTGCAACGAAGGCAAGTTTTCAAAGTTAAACAATAAAGCAAATGTATGAATGTATATAAACACTGCATTGAAGAAGAAAGTTAATAAATGTTTTGTCTACACAATCAACTTCTTAGTAATTTTTATATATACATACATATATTGTCTAGAACTTAAATTCACACTTAGTTAATCTGTATGCGATACAGCTAGCGTTGAGTCCACAATTATAAAATAATACTTAGCATTTAGAATCCCTGCCTTAACTTGGTCCAGTAACTGTATAATTAATTTACTGACAGTTGTACTTGATAAATATGAGGAAACAATTCTTTCCTTATTTATTTCGATTTTGAAATCAGCTCTTCACAACCAAGAAAATTAACATTCTTTATAGAGCCTAATATTTCATTATCGCCATGAACTGATAATATACGGGAAGCTAAAATATTTACACTTTCAACAACCCTTAAGAAAACATTTCGCCAAATTCAAAGCTTTTCTCTTCTATTGTTCTGCTATTTTACAATCTACTTCTTGTAAAACTCTACTTTTCCAATAAATTTAAAATGTGCTCTCTGTTTTCGGAGTTATTTTTCCAGTCATAAAACCCCTTAGTTGTTAAAAACGTTGTTCTTCTGTAAAAATTAATACGGCACACATATTTTAAATAAACCCATTTTGCTTGATGCACCTTTCATTCATTACGGGTAGCGATTAAGTACTTCTCTGCGGTCCTGGCAGAGGATACTACTTCAGAGAGACGACGCTGCTCACGCGGAAATCTATATAAATCAGAAGACACAGAAAGACCAAGAATAATAAATGTCAACTCAGAGGACATATCCGAGATAACAGTAGCAGAAGTAAAAATGTACTCGAAGAAATGAAGAACCGATCGGGAGAAGATGAAATGATTATAGAACTGATAATGGAAGGAGGGGAGACGCTTTAGAAACAAATTTGCATATTATTCAATAAATGCATAAAAAAAGAAATATACCTGAAGGATAGAGAAATGCAGTAATGGTTTTTATACACAAAAAAGGAGACGCAACAAAATTAACAAATTACAGACAGACAGCTTATTACCATAAATGTATAAACTACTGTCGAAAGTAATAACAAAGAGATTAACTAATAAGCATGACTTTTATCAACTATCTGAACAAGCTGGATTTCGTAAAAACTATGAACCACCTGCTAACGCTCAGAGTTTTAACAGGGAACATTACAGAATATAATCTACCGTTTATTGATTACGAAAAGGAGTTCGATAGTGTAGAGCATAGGCTATAATAGACCTTCAAAACGGAAGAATAGACTCCAGATACTCCAGCTTAATCCAGGACATATACAGAAATGCAACATTTACCGTTAAATTACAAGAAAAGTCAAAACAAATAAAAAAAAAATGAATAAGACAGGGAGATAATGTCTCCGAAACTGTTCACAGTTGCATTGGAGGATGTGTTAAGAGACTAAAGTGGGAAAACAAGGGAATAAACATAAACGGAGAAACACCAAATAATAGGACATTTGCCGAAGACGTAGTGCTGATCACAGACAAAATTGACAATCTCCAAGAGATGCTGGAAGAATTAAATAAGGAGTGGAAAAGAATAGGGTTAAAAATGAGCAAAGAAAAAACAAAATACATCTCAAGGATAATGGAAACAACGAAGAAAGGATAAAATAGACAACGAGGAAATAGAGCAGGAAGAAGAGTACATCTGCTTAGGAGAAAGAATAACCAAAGGACAAAAAATCGTACAATAGAGGCCTAGAAGGGAAAGAGAAATAGGGGACGACCAAACATGAGACGGATTAATAACATCAAGAAAATTACAGGCGCAAAATGGATACTGGCACAGGATAGAAAACGGTAGAGGGGAATAAGGAAAGCCTATAATCAAGGATGGACGACAAGAGCTGATTAAAGATGAAAAAACTCTCAATTCATTAACTTTTATAAAACAACTGATTGGTACCAAATCTTTTTTTAGTTGCATAATTTATCTCAGATTTTTTAAAATTAGAGTCATCACAATGCACCACAATACCGAATGATACAATTGAGCCTATCTCTCTGAGGGTATTTTTCGAGCTCTGTAAGCTCAAAAACTCTTACAGCTGTATATTTGATTCATTACAATTTGGGCTTGAAGTTACTAAACTCTATGGCGACGATTGTGATTACTGCACATTGCGTGAGAAAGAAATCTCTAGTTTTGGTATCTTCTTGATCACAGCATTCTGTCGTTCAAGATTTTTCTGAATTTTGCTCCACTTGGTTTATTTAACAAATGTCGACCATCTTTGCCACTCGTTCAGCGTTTATCATAAGTGAAGATATGAATTGAACTACGATTTTATTCATAACTACACTTTATTCACAAAATTTCAATATTATTAAGAAAACAGTCGATGCTTAAATGCTCATATTCTTTTTCTTTGTGATATGTTATTTTTGTTACAATATACAAGGTAGGGTGCTTAAATCCAAATAAATTGAAATTTCAATATCCCGCCATATAGTACTTCCGCGATAGGCCGTAGTTGCCGTTCTTAAAAGCCATCAGAAAACAGTCATAACCTCAAAATGGATGAGCTGTTGCGAAAAAGTGCTGAATACCCCTGACCAACTGTGTATGACACTTACAAAATATAATACTTCTAAGAAGTCTGAAAAAGGTTCCGCTGACCTGTTGTCATTCGAGTCATTCGAGAGAACGCGATTTCGGAGAAAACTGCCACGAAAGGAGTTTATTTGAGTGTTTTGACGAACATCGTGAGACCGTGGATGGTGGATGCTATGTATTTCAACAAGATGGTGTGCCGGCACATACGAGTCGTGAATCCGAAACTGATTGTCGAGTAACGTGGACATATTCTGGTCTAAAGAATTCTGGCTCCTTAATAACCTTAATTTGAATCCCTTCAACTACTATGTTTGGAGCGTACTCGAAAGGATTACTAACAAATTCAGATACCCTAATGCAGAAGCTCCCAAACTTTTTTTTCTCATAGACCACTTTGAAAGTTTTGCTGGTTCCGGTGGACCCCCTGCAGCTACATATCTATCATATTCCCAAAACTCGAAAAAAATGTGAAGATTAGATCTAACTATGGAAATTTGCGTTGCGGTTGAGTTATTGGTTAATTAATTAATTGATTGTGATGTGAGAGGATGTCAAAAAAGTAAAGTTAGCCATTCAAAAAAGTCATTCCATCCAACTTTACTCCTTTGACATCTACCCACAACACAAGAAATCAATCAATTCTCACATATTTTATTTAGAAAACTCCCCATTCAGAGTGGTAAAAATAAAAAGAAAAATAATATATTTCCTTGTGTTGTATTTATTCAAATATGTAATTATTACACTATTAATTATTATTGTTATCATATTACATTGTAATATGATAATATCATATTACATTGCAATATGATAACAGTCGTAATATAATTAAAATAAAATATTAACAACGTAACGTAACTTCTACAATGACAATCACAAAATAGTTATAATTTTAGTGGGAGGGATGTACTTGATGGATTGACAGCAAATTATCAATATTTGGCTTCAGTTTTGTTAGGAATAACCGCAAATCTCCCCGTTTTGTGATATTCAATCTGCTCCTTTTTTTGTTAAAAGGTTTGTAACGACACTAAAACTTTTCTCGACAAGATATGACGAGAGAAACGCTATCAAAAGCTTTCTCGCAATTCCCCACAGTCCAGGATATTTTTCGGATATTTCTGCCTGCAACCAAAATGTTTGATACCCTCTTTTATATTTCACCTTCAGTTCCTCATTAGTGCTAAGCTCGAGTAGCTCCTCTTGTAATATCACATTGTCCACTTCCGTTTCATCAAGTGGATTTATGATCCTTGGTGGTATTCCCATCGTCAGAATATCTTCAAATCCGATTTTAAAGTCATCATGCAGGGCAATTAAATGTTGAACGTATGTGTGAATATCCTCATCAAGGCATTCTACCTGTAACAAGTTTGAAAACTGGGAAAATTCGCGCCGACTAATATTTTGCTTCATAAATTTCAATTTTCTAAGAAAAGCTGAAATTACACCCTTTGTTTTTATTAAATTGAGGCTGTCCCTTTGTAATTGTAAGTTAATGCCATTAAATTTTTTGAACAAATCTGTCAAATACGCGATGTCTGCTTTCAAATTGATCAGGTTTTCTTTTAAATCTGATCTTTACTTTCCAGAAACTCTAAAACTGATTCAAAAGTGAGAAAAATCTTGTTAAACACCCTTTCGACAACCAGCTACTTCAGTATGTAAGAGCAATCGTTGGAAGTCTTCATCATTTTCATCGCACAATTATGCAAATAAACGCATATTCAATGCATTGCTTCTTATTTTGTTAACTGCATTAATCACAAATTGAAGCGATTGGTGCAATTTAACACTCAAATTTTTCACTACTAGGTGTTGTCGGTGGATAAAACAGTGAATTGCAGTTACCTCTGGTATAATTCTTTTAAGATGGCTTATAAACCCACGACATCGCCGGGCCATGGCAGGAGCTCCATCTGTTGCCACCGAAATAACGTTTGTGAATGGAATCGATTTTTTTTTAAAAAATTTCTTAAAATATTATCTGCCTACATTAATAAGTGAACTCAAGACAACATTTTAGTTCTTCACTATCGAAACCAGATAAATTTTCGTGGACCCCCGCTTACAAATTGTGAACCCCCATTTTTTTTGTCACGCCAACTTAGACCCCCGTCGAGTCTCCCGTGGAGGGGGTCCACCTAGACCACTTTGGGAATCAGTGCCCTAATGTGACATCTTTACGCACCGCTATAAAAACAGTATTTGCTAATAAAGACAATGCTGCTTTAGAGAGAGCGTACGAGCGCTTCAGGCCAAGGATAGTGGCGGCCGATGAAACTGAGGAGGTTACAATAAATGATTTTAATCTGATACAAGAATTTTTTTATTTTAATTTTTTGTTCACTAAAATTTTATTTTAACAATTGATTTATTTTCCGAATTTAAGTCCGTGCTCTGTACATGTTTTTAAAAATCAGACTAACGCCAATGTGGTCTAAGAGGCTGAGACGCGGACGGACCCAGGTTCCATTCCCGGAGTTCTTTGATGCTTGGCGGGTGGTCTACTAATCCTCTAAAAATAATTGAGTACTTGCGTTCATTCGAACAAGGGTAATAATGGCGGTCTTAAGGCGGGTTTGACATCGGCATCAGAGATACGCGGACGACCGGGCAGACAAGAACATATGAGAGCCTTAACCTGTCTGTTTGAACGTGCACGCGGGCGTTAGAGCCGTACCATTATTATTATACTTCAATTTACGATTTTGAATTCTAATAGTTATAACCTATTCAAAGTTTCTCTGATTGAACTCATGTTTTCATTTACTTAAAATTTTGCGCCCCCCAAATCCATTACTTCGGTCCCAAAAGACCAAGCAAGATAAAACAAAAAAAAAATTGATGAGACTCCAAAATTGTTTTGACGTGACGCAAATAAACTGTGACAATTTCGTAATGGTCAGATCCACAATATGTCGCTAACTTCTCAATGTTTCTCCAACTGATGACCCGCACGTACGCTGGAACGAGTCGAACAACCCCCAGATTGCACATAATGACACCTCGTGCAGCAGCGCCTGCGAGCATATTACTCCTGGCCCATCTCCGCATTATCGTCCTGTCAAGGCTCTCCGTGCCCGCTCGCCCAAATTGAGCGCTCGGTCCACTTCAATGGGGCCGCGCGAAATGAATCAGCGCTCGGCAGGCAGCGGACGCCGCGCCGCTCGCCTATCTGCGCTTCAATCAGCATTCCTGTAATTTCCTTTAATTTCGCGCGCTTCGGACCACCTACTCCGCAAGGACACGCAAGGATAATAGGGCACAGGTCAGCCCGGTGGCTCTCTATTTAGCAGCGCCGCGGCCCAACACCCCGCCCGTAATGAGCGGGCGGCCGCCGGCCCGCCCGACGCGCCGCTGATTGCGTTTCCCTGTCAGAGCCTACTTGGCGATGCTCTATAATCAGCCCGTGCCGAAATACAATTATTTACCTTTGCTAAATACTGGAGAGTTTGTCCCGGCCGCTCGCCTTGTTTAGAACGTGAGCGGTTTTTTGCCGCGGCCGCAGCCCGAAGAAACGACTCCTTAATGCCCGCCGGCCAGTGTTTTGATACACATCGGCTTCTATCATTAAGATAATCGGGCCGGCTCTCATACCTAAGTACATGTTTATCGATGAGCTTCAATAGCATATACAAATTATACATTTCAAGTACATTGACATCCTATCAAGACTCCTTTTCGTCACTTTTTTATGCAGATCTGATCTATAAAAACTATTCGTTCTATCCAAAAATAGAACATTTTCTTTAAAAAAACTTAATAATGGGTTATCTAAAAAGTTCGTGTCGATTTGCAAAATATATTATTACGCACGATTGCACATGGGTTGTACGATATTGTGAAAAACTAACAAACAAATGTTCAATTCTGGAAGCTTTTCTATTGTTTTCCAAAATATTCTTCCTAGCGGTCAATACATTCTTTGTTGCATACGCTGAAATCAATTTTCATAGCATTTTTCCCATGGCAAATCAGGTAGCAGCGAAACATGGGTTTTGAACGTGTCAACCGCCCCTTCCGGTGTCGAAAATCGTTGTCCACGCAGTTTTTTCTTCACGCGTGAGAACATAAATAAATCGTTAAGTACCAAATCAGGACTATGCGGCGGATGATCCATCAATTCAACATTTTGGGTGCTCAAAAAGTTAGTTGTTTAAGTCGATGTGTGTGAGATCTCATTACCATGGTGGAGAATGCGTTGGTTTTTCTTATTTCTCCGAAAACTTCTGGAAAACAAATGATTGTGCACCATTCAGAATTGACCATTTTACGATCCTCTAAAACCACGGTTGCGACAACCAGTTTTTTTTTAAAAAAACGGACCATTTGGTCAACCATTGATATATCATATCAATAAAAGTGCGTCAATCGACTTACTTCAACTTTTGGTGATAAAAGTCTACTCCTAGTCATTGTATATCGTTGGTCCAATGAATTTAATCATGGTCATAGTGCGTTGGCTGATTAATTTAAAGAAATCCGTCCAAAATCGGCTGCGGCGCCATCGACGCCGTACGCGAAGTGATAAAGTAAGATCGTCATGTGACTCATCGTAAAATTCAGGCATCCTTAGGCATTAGTATGACCAGTATCCATTCGATATTGTATAAACATTTAACCGTAAAATAAACTGTGTGCGCATTAGATCTCGCATAAGTTAACGGTCGTTCAAAAAAAGACTCGTGTCGATTGGTCGAAGGAAATGCCCAAGAAATACGTCCGTGATACTTCAAAAACCGTTTACAACATCGTCGTAGACAACGAATCTTAAAGTTATGCGTGTGAACCCGAAAATAAATAGCAGTTAACTGTAAGGGTCTTCCAAGACGAGCCAAACCCAACAAAAGTCGTTCGCGTTCGAAGCACTTCGAAATGGTCGCCTGTTTTTTTGGAAAAACTGGAAAGTCGCAATCGTGGTTTTAGAGAATCGTAAAATGGTCAATTCAAAATGGTACACAACCATTTGTTTGCCAGAAGTCTCTTCGTCTAGCCGACAATAATTGTTGGACCCGTCTGGGATGTGCTGTTTCACCCGCCACATTCAGCAGACGTTGCACATTCAAAATTTTAATTATTTAGGCCTTTGCAATATTCATTCTAAGTTCAGCTCTTTGGAAACCATAATAAAACACCTTAATAAGTTTTTCAAGCTTTTAATTTCGCTCACGCACGAGGTGATAAACAGGAAATAATAATCGCTCCGATATTAAACTTAAAATTTGGCGGCATCGAGTGGTTTTGATTCGCCGAAATTTAGTGTCGGGTACTCGATAGTTAACATCGTTCAAAGTCAACCTATTCCATAACACGGGAGCAGATGGGTAAATATTATAAATATTAGAAGTGCATATAACATTAGTGTGCCAATAAATTCGTAGAGTAAATAACAGGATTAATGCATTTCATTTTTATGAAAAGTGGACTGCTAAGTATTATCTAATATGGCGGCTGAAGAATATTTTTCTGATTACTCAGAAGAAGGTAAACGTAAAACAGGTGAGAGTGAAAATATATTTCAGAAATCTAAGAACGACAAGAAAGATAACAATACGAATATTCTGGTAGAAATAATAGCAAAATGAGTGATTCCCTAGAGAAGGTCAAGGAAATTCAAAATTTAAAAACGTACAATAAAGAAAAGAAGAATTTGAAATAAGGAAATAAAAAAATTAGAAAAAAATTGGGTAGATTAAGAAGAAAGTTATGAACCTGATCAATATTGCAGACTTAAAAAAAGATTAAATATGGACACTAAAAATAGCCTAGACCTGAAAATAGCGAAGAAAAAAATAGATTAGAAATAAAAACGGATATAAAAGAAGATATTATGAAATGATAGATGAAATCGCTTGTCAATTGAAATTAGATAGTTATAAAAAAACGGAAACAATAAAAAGTAAAAATAAATTCACAAGACAAAACTAAAATATTCGGCAATCACACAAAATTAAAATGAAAAACAGAATAAATAAAGTGACAGATAATTTTTAGATGATATGATCGGGGGTACAAAAGGACAAGCGTACAAGAGCTAGCGTTGCCTTAATATTGAAAGAAAATAAAATAAAATACCTACATAAAAACAGAAAGCGAAATAATTCTCCTAGTAAACATAAAGGAAATGAAAGAAAAGAACGAATATATATGTCTGTGATAGCCTATGGCCTAAATGTAGATGTGAAAAAGGAGTAAAAAGATACAGTTTTCTAGAAGTTCAATAGAAAATAGACGATAGTAATGGGTGTACAAATAAGTTTCCGCCGTTTTCAAAAGATGGCGCCACCGATAATATAACATCGAAATTGTCAGCTGTAAAAAGTCGTATAGTATATGTTGACATCTGGCAACAGTATAACCTTTTAATACCTCTGACTTTTTGCTAGCATCACTTAGTTTTCATCGTGTTAAGATGTCAAGTTTTGAGCCAAATAAGCGTCATTTGCGGGAATTGCTGATTTACTTCTTTAATTTAAAGAAATCTGCAGCTGAGGCGCATAAGCTACTCGTAGAAGCATACGGTAATGTTAATTTGAGTGAGAGAAGTTGTCGGGAGTGGTTCCAGAAATTTAAAAGTGGCGATTTTGACGTGGAGGACAAAACACGTAGTGGAAGGCCCAAAGTATATGATGACACAGAATTGGAAGCTTTACTGGAGGAAGATCTGTGCCAAACGCAAGAAGAACTTGCACAAGAGTTAGGAGTGACTCAGCAGTTATTTCACAACGTCTCAAGGCCCTGGGTATGGTTCAAAAGCAAGGAAATTGATTTTACGAACTGAAGCCAAGATACGTCGAGCGTCGCTTATTCGCTTGCGAACAATTGCTCAAAAGGCAAAATCGCAAAGGATTTCTGCATCGAATCGTGACGGAGACGAAAAATTGATCCACTACGACAACCCAAAGCGTAGGAAGTCATGGGGTAAGCCGGCATGCCTCTACTTCGATGGCCAAGCCAAACATTCATGGCAAGAAGCTAATGCTGTGCATTTGGTGGGATCAGCTTGGAGTAATCTATTACGAACTACTCCAACCTAATCAAACCGTCACCGGGGAACGTTACCAACAACAACTGATGCAATTGAGCCGAACATTGAAGATTAAACGTCCACAATATGCCAAAAGGCATGATAAAGTCATTTTTCAGCATGACAACGCTCGGCCACACGCTGCAAAAATCCTAAAGGAAACGTTGGAAGGACTGAATTGGGACGTTCTACCCCACCCGCCGTATTCACCAGACATTGCTCCTTCAGATTACCACCTATTCCGGTCGATGACTCATGGTCTGGCTGAGCAGGACTTCACTTCTTACGAGGAATTGAAGAAATGGGTCGATTCGTGGATCGCCTCAAAAGACGAGCAATTTTTTAGACGGGGTATCCACTTGCTGTCCGAAAGATGGTCAGAAGTAGTAGAAAGCGATGGGCAATATTTTGAATGACATTATTTGTACCTTTTTTTTACAATAAATTCTTAATTGTTTATAAAAAAAGCGGCGGAAACTTATTTGTACACATAATAAATGCAATGTAATACTGATGGGGGATCAAAGAAAGAGTAGGCAACAACAAAATCAAATAGTGCTTAGGTAAGAAAAAGGAAAAAAATGAAAAATAATTTGAAAACAAACATTTTCGGCTTAAAGAAATTAATAAAATCATAAGAGAAGTAGATAGTAGAAATAAGTGATCAACAATACATTTTTTCAGGAGAAAGACTTTAGTTAGAAGTCAGAAAAGGAGCAGAAATTCAAAGCGACCACTGCTTCTTGGAGGTGAAATAGAAAACCAAAAACAAACAAAAAAAGCAATAAAAGGAAAATCGAGAATAAAAAAATCAGATGTTATAAATTAAAGCAGATACAATTTAAAAATAGATGCCAAGACCTTTCAGAATAAAAAATGAGAAACATAAATAAGCCAGGAACAATTCAACACGTGATCGAACTTCAAAGAAAACATCATAATAGCAATAAAAATATGCGGTATTCTACATACTGTAGTTAAAATAACGCATTGTAAAAGTTATTTTTTACACCCGGAAGAATAGAAAGGCCATAGGATGAAGTACGTAACTAAGAAGTTTTTTACCAAGCCTGTGAAGTTTCGAAAGAATAGAATTTTCAAGTTTTGTAAAATATGTTGGACGAAACGGCGAATACACAATTGAATAAACATCGACAAATAAAATTTTTGCATTTAAATTTTGCTTAATAATCAGCACAAATTTTCCAAAAACGCAATATGTAAATAGTTTTTTTTAATTTGGGCCTCATACAATGACACATAGTAAATTGTATAACCTCGAACATGTATAAGTCAAAGGCATGAGTTCAATAACAAATTCCTTGTGTTATAATAAATAATTGTTTGGTCTACGGAGAACATGAACTAACACACACAATCACACAGAACGGTTTGAAAGATTATCAGATGGCTTGACTCTCTTGAGTTTAATAAATTTTCAAAAAGGATTCAAATAAATTAGAGTGGACAGCAAGCCAGTTGTGATAATGCACATTGTGTTTTTGTATTTCCCCAATAATTGTAGAGATACCAAGGTCTCGCTGTATACCTTATTCGGTACACATTATGGAGCACTGTCTATGGATCTCAACGTCTTAGTTTGGAAACACCTTAAAATATCGATATTAGAGTGACTAACTATTCCGCACAGTATGTTCTTCTAAAGATAGAAAGATCTGTTGTGTACTTCTTCTCCTTTTTAGATATAATGTCATCTAATTTTGGACATAGCCTCTCCCCTCAAATTTTTCATGTGTCTTTGTCCTGTGCCTATCTTTTTTAACGTAAGCCGCCCCCCCTCTCTATGTAGATCATTGCCTCATCTCATATCTTTTACTTTTATTATTCTTTTTATTCAGATATTCGTTTTCTTATTTGATAGTTTTATAACATAATTTATAATTTAGAAAAGTTGGCAAATCTGTACATTGAAAACCCATAAAAATATTCTTTAATATATCAAAATTTGTTTTCTACTTCTCAAGTAGTTTAGAAACTCTTTAAGTGTCCATTTGAGAAAGCTTTAAATTTCTTTCGGCTTTTCACAGGGCGAAAATATGGGAGATGTGCCCAAATATTCCAATAGTGCAAACCAAAATAGCTTTTTAGAACCTGCCATCTTCCGGAAGAAATATACGTTTGGTAATTTTTTGAGTCATCCTATTTAAAATACGAATATTAAGAAAATCACTGGTAATTTTAATCAGATACAACTTTCAACGACTCTATTTGATATTTGCTCTCCAGCTTCTAATCAAAATCTTTGTTAGTCATAATTGCGTAGTAAGTAGAGCCTCGTCCGAGTTTCATCTGGGGTCAACATTTGCTTTAAAAATCCAATGTAACGCATATAGCGAAGAATAGTACTATAATAGGCATCAACTCTTATATCTGTTTGTTCTTCATTCAACTTATGAGCACTCCTTTTTCTATTCAAAGAGGCATAGACAAAGAAGCGCTATCTAGCGTGGAGTACACGCAGATATCAGGATAAACCTACTGAGAGTAGTCACAATGAAGTGAATCAACTAGTGACTATCAAGTTTTGATAGTTGAGAAAAATGAAGATGCATGAAATAGTGCATGGAGGGAAAACCCATGATTAGGAAGTTTGTTTCGAACGTTTTTTCGGTGGGAAGGAAATGACGAAACATAAGTGAGCCCAACAACGATTAATATAGGGAAATTGCATAGTACCAAGGACATGGCGCGCAATATGGTTGGAAAAGATTTGTGCAAATGGAAGACCAGCTTGAGGTTGGTACCGCACAATTTGACCAGGATTCATCCTTCCTTTTCTGATCTGATTTCTACGGTTTCTTTTAGGCCCACTAAAAAGTATTATAAAAACCACGTTTTGAAGCCGTAGTGGCAATTGAAGAAATACGGTTCCGCTATCAATATTTAAAGAGACTTTTGCTAAACTTTCCCTGAACTTTATAAATGTTACCAAAAATGTGCTATAAAAACACTAGGTCAATAAACATTTTTTTACAAGTATCGTATTGTAAACGCCGTGTACTGTAATTAAGTTTTGAGCGGAACATAACTGGCATATTGTTGAAGAAAGCGTGAATTTCTAATTCAATGTTTTGTTCTGCTTAACAAAAGCACCCGCTGCCAAACATTTATTCATACTCCAGAAAAACTGAAAAAATGTTCTAGACTGCACTACAAGACTCCTCCTGTGGTCTAGATGTATCGCCCTGTAATTATCATTTGTTTGGATACTAAAAGAAATAAGCAAATATTTGACGCTGATTTTGCTGTCGAAACGTTCGTGCGCGATTGCACCATCACGTTCATTTTACGATAAAAGAATCGAAAAGCAACCCATTCATTGGAAAAATATATTTCTAAATTAGAAGAATATACAGAAAAATACTATGTATGTTTGTATTTTTATAGTGCTTCAGTAAAAAAAATAACAATTATGGTTTATACTTGATTCACCCATGTTGGTCCTGTAATAGTATTATCTAAATTTTGATGTACAAGGTTAGAAGTAAATTTAAAAAAAACTGGAAAATAAACCTTTTTCTTTTTAATGAAATTAAAACTGTCAAAAAAATATTAAGATATAAACGTATATAGTAAATAAGTTTTATTGTCATTTTGTAATTTTCTTGATATAATCAAACCATCTCATGTCGTCCCCTATTTCTCTTTCCGTTTCAGGGCTTCCATTATAAGATTTCTTTTTCCCATTCTATACCTGTTCTCTACCTTATCCATGTTTCCCTTTTTTTGTCGCGCAGCGATATACTCAGTATTACCCGATCCATTCCTCTTTAAGCTACTTTAATTTTGTTTACTACTGCCCTTGATTTCAAACTTGCCTCTAAACACATAGCTTAACTTCTGAAAAGCACTCCATCCTTATTTTATTCTTCTCTTTAGTTCTGCCGTCTGGTTTAGTTTTCCCTTGGTCATTCTTTGTCCTAACAATAAATAGACGTAGTCTTCTACCTGCTCTATTTCCTCGTTGTCTATTGTTATCCTTCCTTTGTTTTCTTGCACTATACTTGACATGTATTTTATTTATTTTTTATTCACTCTTAATCCTATTCTTATTGACTCTTTGTTTAATTCTTCCAGCATGTCTTGCAGCTCGTCAATTTTGTTGATGTTTGATGTTTCACCGTTTATGTTTACTCCCCTGTTTTCTCACTTTAGTCTCTTAACGCATTCTCCAATGCAACTGTGAACAGTTTCGGAGATATATTATCTCCTTATCTTATTCCTCTTCCCATTTTTACTTGCTTTGACCTTTTTGTAATTTAACGCTAAATGTTGTCCTGGTTAAGGTAGAGTATCTGGTGTCTATTTTTCCGTTTTGAGGAACGTTCATTATAGCCCAGTGTTCTACACTATCAAACGCCTTTTCATAATCAACAAACGTTAGGTATATAGGTAGATTATATTTTGTGGTTTTCTCTATTAGTGTTAGTAACTGGTTTAGCGTTCCATAGTTTTTAGTTAGTTTATTAGTTAATCTATTTGTTATTACTTTCGACAGTAGTTTATACAGTTGTGATAATAAAGCTTATCGGTCTGCAATTTGTTAATTTTGTTGCGTTTCTTTCTTGCGTATAAGAACCAATCCTGGATTTCTTCATCCTTCAGGTATATTTCATCTTCTATCCATTTTTTGAATACGCAAATTTCTTTCTAAAGCGTCTCCCTCTCCTGCCTTTACCAGTTATATAATTACACTGTCTTCTCTCCGAGCATGTCGGTTCTTCACTTTTTCGATTGCATTTTTCACTTCTGCTACTGTTATCTCGGGTATAGTCTCCGAGATGACATTCATTATTCTTGGTCTTTTATTTTCCGAGTTCTGTCTTTCTATATCTGATTTATGTAGATTTCCATAAAACGTTTCAACTATTTCCGCAATTTATCTATTTAGCCCCCCTGCTATACTCATTATATACAGCAGATCTCCCAACCACAACAAATACCTTAATCGGTACGTTTGCTGATGACACAGCTATTCTGGCTAGTCACGAAAATCCCATAATCGCAGCTTCTTACCTGCAGGACCATCTAAACCTAATTGGAAAGTGGGTCAACAAATGGAAAATAAGAATTAATGCATCAAAATCAACCCAAGTAACCTTTACACTGAGAAAAGGTAGATGTCCTTCGGTCACCTTCAACAATGCTCCCATTACACAATCTTCTTCAGTGCGTTATCTAGGACTACATCTTGACGAAAAAATGAATTGGAAAGAACACATAACCAGAAAGAGGAAACAAATAGATCTGAGGTTCAAGGAGTTACACTGGCTGCTTGGAAGAAAATCGCATCTACCACTCGAGGAAAAAATTTTACTATATAAAGTAATATTACTACCCCCATGGACATACGGCATTGAATTATGGGGCTGCGTGAACTCACTAACGCTCCATGGTATATGTCTAATAATACACTGCATAATGACCTCCGCATCCCATACATCACTGAAGTTATCCAGCAAAGAAGCAACAACCATCATACCAGACTTACAACACACAGTAACCCTCTTATACGCCCACTTCTATATCCTCAAGACAACAGAAGGCTAAAACGTCTCTGGTCAAACGACATCCGATGAAAATGACGAGGACTCTTCGATGGTAGAGGCCACATCATGACCGATAAGGATTTTCATATTTAAGATCCTATGTTAGCACATTAGCCTATAGAATACATATTCTGATTGCTAATTTATTGTACAATAAAAAAAATTATCTATTGGGAGTATAAATTAATTTGTTCGGTTTTTTGGTGTCAAAAATGCATTTATTTCAAAACAATATAAATAAACATATTAATCGAAGTATTGTCCATTGATGGCTACTACATTTACCCATCTCTCAGGCAATATTCAAATTCCATCTCGAAAAAATATCTCGTCTTTTGAGGCGATCCACGTTTGGAGCCAATTTTCGATTTCTTCGAAAAAAGTGAACCGGTGACCTGCCAACTCGTGCTACATCCGTGGAAACAACCAGTAATCAGAAGGATCAATGTCTGGCGAATACAGCGGGTGCGGTAAAATATTTCAGTTGAGCGTTTCTAAATGATTTTTCACGACTTGTGCAACATAAATCCGAGCGTTATCATGCAAAAAATAACTTTATCGTGTCTTTCCTCGTATTCTGGCCTTTTTTCTCGTAATTCCCGGATTAAACAAATCAATTGCAGTCTATACCGATCACCCGTAATAGAATCACCAGGTTTTAGCAGCTCATATTATACAACATCCCTTTGGTCCCACCACATACACAACATGACTAAAATCACCAGCCTTGAAACGTCGAAGCCATTCCCGACATAATTTATTAGTTGGAGCATTGTCACTATAACCTTCCACCAGCATTTTATGCGCTTCAGCTGCGATTTTCTTACAATTAAAACAGAAAAGCAAAACCTCCCGCAAATGCTGCTTAGTTACCACAAATTTTGACATTTTTAACACAATAAAAATAGGTGTTTTGTATAAAACTCGAAGCAATATGAACTGTATGTTATTCACGTGTGTATAATCTCTCTGAAACCACCGCAATCAGCTGTCACTATGAAACATTCATAACGGCCAGAGCCATTTTCGAAAACGGGCGGAATTAATTTGTACTCCCAATACATTCGTTGTTCTTTTTCTTCGTGGTTTTTTAATTTTATTATCTTGTTTTTCCCATACGAGGGATTTCTTTTTAGTACTTTGAGGTTTACGTTATTTTTATTACTGTTTTAGTTATTTCTTCTTTATACGAGGCGCATTCATAAAGTAAGGGCCGTTTGGTCACAGAAAAAAATGTACTCATAAGAAACAAATTTTATTGTCATATTTAGTTAGGTACAATCTTACTTTACTTCTCTACATAATCGCCGTTCACTTCTAAGCATTTTTCGTACCGCTGCACCAGCTTCTTTAACCCCTCTGCATAGAAGCTTGCCGCCTGAGAGTTGAACCAGTTGACAACGGCGTTTTTGAGTCCGTCTTCGGTTTCAAAACGTTGTCCACCCAGCCACCGTTTAAAATGCAAGAAGGAAGTAGTCGCTAGTGCAAGGTCGGACTGTACGGTGGTGGTCAAAGTTCCCAACGAAAATCTTGAATTTTCTCAATGGTTTTGCAGCATGTAGGACGCGCGTTATCGTGGAGGAGGATTATGCCAGATGACAGTTTCCGCGGCGTTTGTTTTGATCGCACGTCTCAAGTGTTTGAGCGTTTCGCAGTACACGTCAGCTGTAATTGTTGTCCCACGTTCCATGAAATCAACCAAAAGAACACCGTCTTTGTCCCAAAAACTGTAGCCATCAATTTTCGACTTGTGTACTGAGTTTGTTTAAACTTTTCGGTTTTGGTGAGGATGAGTGTCGCCACTGCATCGATTGCAGTTTTGTTTCTGGGTTGGCGTAGGATACCCACGTCTCGTCCCCAGTAACAATGTGAGAAACAAATCATCTCCATTTTGTTGATAACGGGCCAAAACTTTCGTCCACTAGACATTCTTTGCTCTTTGTGGTGGTCGGTGAGCATTTTTGGTACCCACCTTGCACACAATTTGCTGTATGCGAGGTTTTCTGTGACAATATTGTAAACAGTAGTGCATCCAAGTTGAGGAATTTGTCAGCCAGGCCACTAATCGTCAATCGACGATCAGATCGCAGTGCTTGGTCCACTTGTGAAACGATTTCATCAGTCTGGATACTGGGCCTGCAACTCCGCTCTTCGTCATGGACATTTGTTCGGCCATTTGTAAAATAACGGCACCATTGTTCAACCTTTGCTTCACTCATAACTGTAGGTCCGTAAACCAGGCATAACTCCCGATGAATTTCAGCAGCCGACGATCCTTTTGCACATAAGAAACGAATCACAGAACGCACTTCACACTTGGCGGGATCAACGATTTTCGCGGCCATTGTTCTTTGCATTCACTGACAACAATACAATTTCAGAATCAAAACAAATGACGCTGTAGCTTCGCAATGAGTCAGTAGATGGCGCTGCAGTGGTAAAACTGTGCTTCGAAGCGCCACTATTTATATACATGCAAACGGCCCTTACTTTATGAATGCGCCTCGTATATTCTGATGGCTCTTTTCAAATTTTGTTTAATTTTCTTATTTAAATCCCTATCCTCGTCTGGGTTCCTTTTTCCGTTCGTTACTAACTGTCTTTTTTCTTCCATTGGTTTCATTTACTTTTTGCACTTTTCTTTTGCCCTCTCCTGTAGCCACTTGAGTACCTGCTTTTCTGATTGTCTCTGTTATAAGTTTGCTTATTTCATTTATAGGCTTTGTTTTAATTGTAGTTGGTATTGCTCCTTGAGAGCCGTGGTGGTTTAGTGGATAGGTCACTAGACTACGAAATTATCCCGCTCTTGCCAATTCAATCGCTGGCATTTTTACGGCCTAGCTCGACTCAGGCTGCAATAAATGAGTACCTGGAGGTCAAACTCTGGGGTAATAATAGGTGGTCGATACGTAGCGCTAGCTACTACCCTTGTGTACCGTAAGCTCCTAGATTATACATAGCAAACCTATCCTGTTACGACCCCATATGCCTTCGTGGCCTATTACGGGGAACTATTATTAACTTTCTACAGCGGAGCTTATAGTAGAAAGTTAATGAGATTATCATCCTGTCTGTCTGTGTGTCTGGAGACACTATAACTTCCGTTCTATTCAACAGATTCACTCCAAACTTGGCATACACCATGTTAGGTCAGTACCTTTCATGGGATTGATTTTCAGCCAAATCGGTTAACGGCAACCGGAAGTGACCGTTACGATTTCGCACCACTGTAGAAAGTTTCCTTTATGGTATTACGGACCTCGTTATTATTTATTATTGCTTTTATTTTGTTTTACCTTGCAGGTGTCTATAGTTATTCTCTCTTGTCTTGTAAGTTTTTGGCTTTCTAATTTTGAATTTATCTATTTTATACAAAGAATAACTATAAAAAGTATAATAACTATAAAACATATTGAAGTGTTATTCCCGGTTGTACAAACGCACACTAAATCTAAACGGATCTTTAAATAACTACTGCGGCTGTCTAGTGTCAGAAACCTTTTTATAACAGACCAATGGCTGTTAAAAAAGAAATTGACATGTGACATAGTAATGGCGTGTTTAAGAGTCTGTTAGCAGGTATTTTGATTGCACAAAGCAATTTTGAGTTGCAATAGTTGAGTTGGCAGTTTCTGAATTTAATCACTCCAAAAGCACTTGCTTAACGCATTTTCTTACATACAAAATTAGAGGGCTAGAACAATATTTTTTAATACTGTGTTAATGGGATTTTAATTAATTTTTATACGAATTTGTGTAATAAGTTTTTATTTTTTATTTATTAGAAATATAACCTTAATATAGGTTTTTTGCTCGTTGATCACTCATTTATGTTTATTTTACTTATTTGTATATATATTATGGCTATGAGTGAAATTTATACACTTTAAATTATTTTATATTCAATGTAAAATTTAACATTTGAAAATACGTATTAGTCTGCCGAAACCAAAATTATTTATAAAATTCGCAAGTTGTGTTAATAATAATATGCAAATATAAAGTGCTTTAAAATTATTTTTGTATGTAATTATTGTAATATAATTAAAAGTAGATTTTTAGTACTTACTTTCAGGCTATGTTCGTTAAGAGAATTTTTTATGGTAAAGCATTTTTCTCATGCATTTATGTAAAAAAATCTATATGTTTGAGTTACATAAAGTACACTTGCTAAGATCTAGTGATTTCTATTACTCCTACCAACTGTAAATGTAATAAAATATTTAGTTTCTACAGTTAAATAGAAATACAGCGAATCAGGGACTGAAAGACGTTTTGTGCAATCAATTTCTAACGGACGGTTAATGTTGATCCACTGTTAGATCCCAGTTTATGCAACTGGGTTTTAAAAACATTAACTAATGCAAATTGCAACCATGTTCATAGATACCTCACATAGCGACAAAAACTTATCTTAAAACTGCTCCTGCCTTTTAGAAATTTTTTTATTCTTCTTGTGACTTATTAAATATAGAAAAAATTATATTTTAATTTTGATCCTCTCTGAAAAGATTTGTTGTCGCCGGTTTAATTGCTTTAATAATATTGATATTATTTTTAGTTTTCGTTAATATTAAGTGCCGGTGTTAGCTATTAATTTGTAATGAATCGTTCAAACAAATATACGTCGATGACCAATAGGTAACATTTAGGGTTTCGTTCCGACTCCGCGTGACTGCCTTGCGGCAGGTAAAGGTCAGAAGCCCCTGAAATGGTCTACTATCGACAGATTGTTCATTGTAGTAGTTTATGTATTGATTTTAGGTAATATTACCTGACGTTCCGTGTTTGAAATTTATGATATTCTTAATTCTAAAAACAAGGTTTTACGTGTTGGTCTGTTTCTTTTTCATTATTTCTTTTCAAAGTAATGCACATAGGGCACTCTAAAAATAATTAGTAAATAATTCAAACAATTTAAGTTCTATTTATTGAATAGAGAAAACAGTTAAACTATCTAAACGCATCTATAAACTGGAAGGAGTAACTATCAGTCAAAATAATTGTTGAAACGACTATAAAAAACATTTTTCAAGAGCAAATTATATAAAATATTAGATAAATATTATCTCCCAAAAAATCTATGGAAATGTGAACTATTAGTCACTTTTGCATGCTTTTAACTTTATAAAATGATTTTTACTTGAAAGAAGAACAATGCAGTAATGGTCCTTTCGCCTCTTCCTAAGTAGATGTGGTTGTAACCGTTTTCATTTATTTTAATTAAATACTTTTTCTTAATGTCCTCACTTTATGAAGTTCGATTAGAGGATTTTCGTAAACTGGAAATAAATTTTGGTATATACAAGCTGATTTGGAAACTTCCATAAAGTATTAAGTATGATTCTTAAAGTTTTTAACTGAAACGATTGTATTATTGTTATATTTGACCGATTTGTACAATCTAATAGCTAAATGCCATAGGTTCGTATTGCTTTGTAAAATTCTAAGTTTGTTCTCAAGGGAGAGTTATAACTTCGCTTTTATATAAACTTTTCATATTGGTCGGTGATCCAAAAATAGTATTAAATGTCTTCTTAATAGTAACAAAATTCTAATGGACGTGTAGTTGAGAGCAGGTGTTGCTTTTATTTTTAAAGGTGATCTGTCTTCACTGACTGTTATTTTCCATTTAAATGTTATAGATTTTTAGCTGCTTCTATTGAATTTGCACTTGTCGGTGGTAATGCAATGTCATTTGTAAAGGTAAACATAGTTGAAATGTCAGCTATGTATAATAAGTATATGAATGGACCAAGCACGCTACCTTGGGATACTCCAACATAAATTTTGCAATAATCAGTTTGAAAAATTCATCACAATTTTTTGCTGCTATGAAGAGGTTGAACGTGACAAAACCAGTCCACAGGCGAATGTTTAACTATCAGGTCCTTCTTCCTATTCACTTTTTTCCTTGTACTTTCTCCATGGTAATTAGTTGTACCAGATGGCATTCCTCACTTCTCATTATATGACCTAAGTCGCCTTTTCTATCCTAATTTGTATTAACAACTCTGTTCGTTTTTTAACACCTTCTTCATTTGTTGTTCCAGAAGATTCATTCGTCTTAAAAGCCACATTTCATGCGAAGGTAGGAAAATTTATATAGGTCATTTCGAGTATTCACATTTATGTTCCGTACAAGAGTATCGACCAGACACCAATTTTATTCATGAAGATAAAGAAAGATTTGCATACCAAATTAATTTTTCCTTTTGAGAAATGCACAATTTCCATTGTTCCAAATTCCTAAATATTTATTTACCTATCTAGCATCTCCGGTTGATCCTTGATATTAACCGTTTTGTGATTTTCCTGTGACCATGACCTTGGCCGTAGTTTTCGTTAGATTTTTGTAAAGCTGGCAGAAATATGTTAGAAAATATCTAAGACATTTATGCTCGTCTCTGTAACTTGGTTTTGTGTTATTCGAATGTCTTTATTATTTTTTCCGGTTTTTTGAAGTTGTTCGAAATCACTATTCTTGTTATTTAGTTCTATTTCTTCACATTGCTTTTGTATCCACTGTTTTTTTATCATCATTATCTTATGTTTGATTTCCTTATTATTACTTTGTATTTGTTATTATTTGTTCATTGTGTGTTCTTTTTTTTGTTTACTAGTTTAAGAATTTGTTGCGTAATCCACTCCTGTTTTATCCTTTTTATATTTAATATTCCTGGATTCTCTTCTCTTACTTTAACTATTGTGTTTCTAAAGTTACTCCACAGTTTTCATTTTTAATTTTCGAAAGTTCTTGGTTTAATTTTCTTTTAACTAGGTCCTTTTTCTCCTTTTTTGTGTTCTTAATGTCTATTGGTAACCATTGTTCATTTTTTCAGTTTTGGATGCACCTGAGCTACGACCAGGATATGATCGGGGTATATTTTTATGCTTTAAGTAGCATTTTTAAAACAACGATTGACGAGTATATAATCTTTCTGATTAAGTATTTTATGATTCTGTGTGTCCTGTAGTTATATCCATGTATACAGATATCTAGGGTGGAGTTTTAACTATGTGTTAGCTATTATTAATGAGTGTTTCTAGCGGAATTCATTTAAACGATCATCCCATTCATTTCTGTCTCCAAATCCATAGTTTCTTGCAGTCCTTTTCCAACTTTTGCATTTAGGTCTTTTAATCAGGTCGTGTCGCTTTATTAATTTTAATAGATCTTCGATTTCAGCATATCATCTCTTTAAAACTTTTTCAGATTTGCTTGTTATAGGAGCGTATGCTTGAATTATATTGGTGTTCATCGGATTTCCTTGTATCTAAATTCGTATATTTTTCTCTGACATAGGAATACAATTTGTAAGTGACTGTGTTATTCTATTTTTAAGTTCCTAATCCGTTTCTATATTGATTGTCGTTATTTCTCCAATAGTAGAAAATATGTTCATCCTGCTTTATTTTCTCGCAAATTGGTCATCTAGTCTCATACACGTCCAACACACCGATCTCAAATCTTTTCACATCCAAGCATACGACTTCGAGTTTTCCGGGTTCGAAAAGAGTCTTTACGTTTCATGTTCCCATTTTTATATTTTCTTTAAAGGTTTTCATCTCAGGTAGCACTCTTTGCTTATTCAAAACCTACTGGAAATGGAGGTCATTTTCTTTATTTCCATCATGTGATTTTTATCTTGAAAAAATAATGAGGTGGTTTTCCCTTGCCTTTCTCGTGTTTTCTATCACGATTCTCTCCTTTAGGTGATAGTTCTAAACTTGAGCCGCCAGAAACTCGTCTTTCCCCTCTTCTATTTACTACATAACGCACATCAAGGTACATGATAAATAGCTTCTCGTGATACTGTATGGAAACAGAAACGTGGGCCTTCAACGAATCCGTTATCAATAAAAATGAGCTTCGACCAAAGGATTAAGCCTAGTAAAATAGTCGAAGTAACAAAATAGACAAAAAGCAACATATGGTTGCGAGTTTATCAAAAGCAGATAACAAAACAGAAATGGGAAATAAAGACGTTGACGTGGACTCCGTTGTCGACATTGGCGATCCCTTAGTACAACTCATTCGGTGACCTGGCGTGGCAGA
Organism: Sinelater perroti; assembly: GCA_036346155.1. Lineage (NCBI taxonomy): Eukaryota > Metazoa > Arthropoda > Insecta > Coleoptera > Elateridae > Sinelater > Sinelater perroti. The sequence continues at coordinate 5,225,080 of JARFIY010000324.1, forward strand.
TAGATGGCTTTGCTTAGCTTATTAGTACCATCTTACTGACGAATTAGAATCTTGCAAAGGCTTTCAGCAGGTTTTAAGCGCATTGCCACGTCAGCGTTACCGATGGTCTTATAAATCATGACTTTGTTGAGAAAGGAGAGCCACTCCCAGAATAGAGCAAGCAGTCAATGACTTCACGGTTGTGTTTGCCTTTTCAAGCTTCCAAGTGAGCTTCTCATTGAAAGTCTTTTTAAGTTATCTCCCGGTTGAAAAATCTGAGTCTAAACAGGTCTGGTCGTTAACAACGTTGAGTTTTCGTGGAAAATAGGATAATCGTGTTCTTTTCAGCGTTGACTCCTATTTTTTAAGTGCTGAACCAATCTTTCTGCAAGTAAAGCTCCCCTCGATCTTTCTTAATCGTCAAGAACATCACTGCCGTGTCGTTTGCATATTAGAACATCGACGTAAATGGCATCCTCGAGAAATGCTGGTTACAGTAATTTTGAAGACGAGGCCATTATGCCAGATCGTCTCAAAGGTCTTCTCGTCTCCAAGAGAGATAATTATAGTGGTGTGTTTCTTCTGGAAGTCTTCCGTGATTTATTCCACCACATGGAGCAGTTGGTGAAAGTAGAGCGACCGGACGGAATTAAAAATGATTTTCTGGTGTCAGCTGGATACATTGAGTCTTTAGAGGGTGGTAAATCACCTACTAGCTTCGTCAGGCCTTCAGAAAGAATAGTGAAAAAATTAGTCTTAGGAACAATAGGCAGAAACTTTATGAAACTGGAAACTGATATAGGGACATGGTCTAAAATTATCTACATATTGCAATTCACATTAAACATCAGGTTAAATCTCATACATGATCTTAATATTTGATAGCTTCCAAATTTTCTTTGCAGAGTTATTTGAAGAAGAAGCTGTTGACATAAACTTCACATTTTCAAACAGTTGTAAAACATTATGTGAAGACGAAAAACATTTCCCTGGCATTATTTTCATAGTTCACCACAAATAGAGGCGCAAGTAATATATTAGAGAGAAATTCATTAAATCTGTCAAAAATAATAAATTTTAAAGTTTTCTTCAAAATAATTCTGATTAAAAACCAAAAAAAAATTAATAAACATTTTTTGACAAATTGAATATTCCTATAAACTAATAATACATAAACGTATTTATTATTAAGCAGTGATACCATTTCATATGCAAATGTAAATCTACTGTCTACTTACGTTGTAAACGTTTAACAATTACTTGCTTAACGTTATTTACAATTAAATCATTGGAATACGCTTCAAGTCCCTCTCCGTTTAGAGCTGCATTAATTATAGCAATTACAGTAGAAGACTCACTCTTAGTAGCCACCGTGAAACATAGTATTTCCTATCGACAACTTAATGTTGCACGTGATAAAAAGACGGAGTTACAACTCCAAAGGATTTAATTATTTAATAAATAATTAAAAGTTTCGCACAACTGGATCAATTAAGGGGAAATCAGCGGCCGTCCCGTATGACTCGAACTCTAGAAAATGTATAGAGAGTGAGAAGGTCTATTCTTCAGAGTCCTCGGTGTTCCATTAAGTGTCGTGTTCCAACGTTGGGTCTGTCTCGTAGGATGAAATTCCATCTGTATAAGATCATGATTGTTCAATAGCGCCTTTGAGGTAATTTTATCAAACCTAAATTGTATTTTGATAATCTAATTGGGATAATGAGTGATTAGGCACATTTCTATTTAGACGGTTAAGTCAATAAGCAAAACGAACTTACGAGAATTACACTACAAACGTCTTCATAGTGTTAAGGTTACAGTTGGTATGGCATTTCAAAAGTAGGATTTGTTGGATCTTACCTTTTCTGAAGAAGAAGAACAAACTACAGTAACAAAGCACATGTCGATATGCTACGCAATTTTTTGTCTCCATAATTTCAACGTTACGGGTCAACGTGGTGAAAATATATTTCCAACAAGAAGAAGCCACACCCCAGGCGGCAAAAACTTCTATGCTAGTTATTCGACAAATATTTCCCCAACACGTAATCTCACGTTTTGGCAATGTTACTTGGTCACCCGCCAGATTTACTTAACTGCGATTTCTTTCTTTGAGGTTACTTCAAATTAAAAATATACGTTCAAAATCCTCGTGCAGTAGATGAGCTGAAAGTTGCTATTCGCGAAGAAATGACAACTGTGACTGGAAAATTCCAAGCCTTCAATACTCAGAAATACTATTATGAAAAAAGAGTCAAAGAATACAGCTAGGGTGCAAAGCTTTTTGCGAGTAACCAGAGCTTCAGGGACAAAATCTACGTAAAAAACCAAAATCAGGATATATGAGACAACAATTAGACCGATTGTGACATACGCAGCCGAAACAGTAAATCTGACGCAGAAATATCAACTCATGGTTTCCAAAAGAAAGATAGTCCGAACAACAACGAATCCCGAACAAATAAACAAAAAGGCCATTGTTCAATTTTAAAATTCATGAAATACTGAATCACATAAACATGGAACAATTAAGACGAAAAAAAATGGTTGATATGTCCATAGCATTAGAAAAGGCAAAAAAATCCAAGCAGGACTAACAGATTGGATACTAACAGAACCAAAATCGAAAGAGAGAGACCTATTTCAAAATTAAAGAAACAAGTAGAAAATGACCTAAGAACACTGGAAGGAATTGGAGGGAGATAATGGGAAACAATGGAACAAGACGGTGAAAATGATAAAAGCACACAAAAGACTAGGAGAACAAATGGAAATACGGTCTGATCCATCATGGTAACAGGATTTAGAAGTTAATAAATAGCTACAATTTCTACTAAAATGTAATACCTAGTAATAAAAAAGCTCAGAAAAACAAAATTATGTAACGATAAAAACGGATAGACCACCTGTATGGCAGCAAAACGTGGGACAAATTCGAGAGAGTTTAAAGCGTAGCCAGTGAAGTCAACCTGTAGAGTGAGTAAAGAACTTTGACTATCAGAAACAACTGTCTGGCGTATGTTAAGGCGCCGTTTAATGTTCAAACCATACCACCGCTTACAACCGGTACAAAATTTCTAATGGCATACTCGAAAAAATGGAAGATAAAGAAGAATAATGTTTGAATATGAGGGCTACAGAATCCCCATGCAATACTAAAACATAGGGAGACTCCTCTTCGAAAGTTAATCTGTTTTGTGCCGCATCGAAAACCTTTGTTTCTTGATGGTAACCGATTACTGGGTAACTTATCTCGGAATGTTGAAAAACTAGTTTATTACTCTAATGAATAAAGGTTCAAAAAACTTCATTTTCCAACAGGACATAGCTCTACCCCATTGATACCAGAGTGATCTGAGTGAACACAACTAAGTTCATCATTTTAAATCACCCTGTATATAAGCCAAGAATTAAAAAAATAATGATTGCATGGTAATTCTGCGGCTTTAAATAATTATGCTTTAATAATTTTTAACATTTTTGTTTATAAATAATATACAAAAAAATACAGGAGAGATTAAAGAACTTTAAGAATAGCAAGAGTATCAAGTAAATAAATATTTTGAACAAGACATAAAATAAAAAATTTAGAAGAATTTTTATGGAAAAATGAGAATACAATCCCATTGTGCTCATTTTTGGCTCTGTAGTTATGGTAATAGCTTTTCGTGTTAGTATATCAAACACCATGGGGAACATTCTTCACTTTTATTTTCTCACACACTCGTCTGCACAATTAGGCATATAAAAAGGAGCGCACACCAAATGTGGACCAAATAGTAGCGTATAATAAACTTCTATTCGAGCACACAATGCGCCGATGTCAGCCGAAGCCCACAATGGCCTTATCCTGCGCAAATCTTCCGAGCTGCGCTGCGAAAGGAAGCGGCGAAAGCTCGCCGAATATCCCTAATCCTCATTTAAATCCCATGATCTGCCCCGCACAATGATATTTAATGCCATTATAATTTTCCGAGCGGCTGAGCCGGGCCGGGTCTTTATGCTTAATCCGTATGACCGACTGCGCCGTTTGAATGCGGTTGTAAACCTATTTGCAAATCTTTTTGTTGCCTTTTCATGCGTGTCGCTCAGGCATGGACATTTTGACATTTTGTAGATCCCGGCCTTGCCTCGCTATTCGCTAACAAGTGCAGGCCGAACGTGACACAATGTCATTCTGGAAACTCGGTGCCCTCGTTCCGTTTGTCGGTCAGTGCATGATAGACATCTTACTTTCCCATGGCATGAATAATTGCCTTATCACACATTCCGATGCGACGCACCACTGTACTGCAATGCCACCGTAATATGCAGCAAGTCCATATGTAGGTCAATTAAGTATATTGATTTTTTTTTGAATATACCTCGTATAAGGCATTTCTATATATTACTTAAAAGTAAACAAAGGCAAAGGCGGAAGGTTATTAGTAAAAGAATATGATATTATAAGAAAATCCAAAGAGTATTTTGAGGAAATGTTAATGACAGAATAAACAAAAGAAATAAAAATAGAGGAAGCAAATAACACAAATAGTACAGAAAGTACAGAAAGTAGAGTACAAGAAAAAATAAATATAGAGGCTACAAAAATAGTTAAAAAGAAATAAAGCAGCTAGCCACGATACTGGAACGGTCAAGAACCTAGGCAACAAGGGCTAGCAATGCTAAACAAATTATTTACTAAAGCATGGTAAGAAAAGAAGATTTCTAAAGAGTGGCAGATAGGAACAGAATTACCAACATACAAAAAATGAGATAGGCGGGAATGCACTAACTACAGAGAAATCACCTACCTTGCTGTTGATAGCAGCCAAGATATACAAAAGAATTTTAGAAAGGAGATTAATGAAGGACATGGAACCTCAGCTAGAGGACGCACGGTGAATTCCAATAAAAAGTCTATACTAAAACACACGAGAACGATTTACAACAATGTGGGGACTAATACAAGAAGGAGTTCTTAATACCGCCTCATCCAACTTAGTGATGGACGATATCTTAAAAAAATAAAGAGAAAAATTAAAAACACTAAATGTAGACTATATGAACATGGAACTAATAGAAGTATCAGAAAGTGTATTCGCTGATAACTTGCTGATACATATATGTAAAGAACAAAAAGACCTGTAACAGTACTTGTAGATATAGGACGTAATACTTGCAAGAAACTTAAAGATAACTTAGAAAAGACTAAGGCAATGAAAACAGAAAAAGGAAGTAAACATATAAATAAAAACAGACGATACCAAAGGAAAAAATCCAAACATTTAAATATTTAGAAGTAAAAATACAGAGAAACCGAAAAATCGACGTGGAAATAAATGATAGACTAGAAAGCGCAGCCAATATCTACCATGCATTAAAAAACACATTCATTATAAAAAAAACCTCTAAGAAAACGAAAAGTACAATGTTCAAAACCATATTCAATTCAATAATGATGTAGAAAAGTAAAAATTGGGTTTTAACAAAGCGAATAGAAAGCAAAATTTAAGCCATGAAAGTGAGTTTCCTATGGGAAAAACAAAATCAGAAATGACGAGATAAAACAGAAATTGGAAGTAGAGTCGATCTCAAAGAGCATCAAACCCCAAAAGCTAAGATGATTTGGACATATGGTGCAGATGGGATAAGAAATCACAAAAAAATATGGGACCCAAGATCACAGCAAAAAAAAAAAGGCAGATCAAGAGAAACGTAAAACAAGGACTGACCTGGAATAAAGGGAAAAAGTTGGCCAAAACAAAAAAGAGTGAACCAAGTAAATTCACAAAAAAGTGTATATTTAATATTAGCTTACATTCCACGCTTGTGTTTCGGAGCGGACGATCGAGTGCCATGCTTCGATAGTAAGTACCCCAAAACGTTTTACCTGCTATTAAGGTCAGAACTGCATTTCCTATTAATATTAGAATTACGAGTCAAGTTAATCGTGCGCACTGACCTCAGGGTCAAGTGCAATCGTTTATTTATATTTATACATATTCGTGCCTATTATTATCTATAAACTGTAAGTTACTTTAATTTAAAATTTAATTTGCTTTGTGTTCAGTTACTCCGAGGCCAGTATGGCCTACTATTATCCAAATCAAACTGCAACGATGCCGAACGCTCAACATTACATTCCCATGCAAACTGATCAATCTCAACCGATGCAGATGGTTCAACAAAACTATCAATACGCTAGTAATTTTGCAAATCCAAACCAAACGGTCACACAACATATGACCACGCAAGACACATTTAAACCTCCTAATATGACACAGTATCAGCCACAACCGTCCTACCAACTGTACCAATTTCCTTCACCGCCACACAATACTGAATGGCAACAAGTTAACCACAAAAAGTGCTGATAGCCGGGCTAATCAAGATAAGCAAACAAAGTCTTCAACCTACTGGTTGGACCCAGAAAATCGTTTCAGCCCGCTTAGTAACGAAGCTACACAAGGACAAGGAACCTCAAAAGCAGATCCAAAACCGCCTCCGATATTTGTCTCGGGGTGTCAAGATCACCCAACCGCTAATCCAATTCCTAGACTCGATAGCCAAAGATGAGTACTCATTAAAGACCTTAACAAACAATGAAATTAAAATAATGCCAAAAACAACTGAAAAATATTCACTAATAATCAAAGGCTTAATAGATAAGAATACCAAATTTCACACTTACCAATTAAACAAGAACGGAGCTTTCGTGTTTTTCTAAGGAATCTACACCCTTCCACGAGCATCATCGGAATAAAGGAAGAACTTCAAACGCTTGGTCACGAAACTATCAATGTATGGAACGTAAAACAAGCAGGCACCAAAAAAGAGCTACCTCTCTTTGTTTTAGATCTGAAACCATCCGATAAAAATAAAGAAATATATAAAGTTGACAAACTTATGCATATTATGGTAAAATTTGAACCCCCCCCCCCCCATACTAAACGCAACATACCCCAATGCTCCAGATGCCAGAAACATGGGGACACAAAAAATTTCTGCAACAGATCTCCAAGATGTGTGAAGTGCACTGGATTGCACCACAAGTTACAATGCCAACACAAAGAAAAATACCAAGACGTCACGTGCGTGAACTGCAACGGGAATCATCCTGCTAGTTATAAAGGGTCTATAAAGAACTCCACCAAAGAATGTTTCCCCCACTACGACAAAAGACTCTATCAAATACAAAATTTTATCAGACAGGACTAGCATACGCTCAAGTTGTAAATGGCAGCAACCAACAATCCAACACAGCTATCCTCCTTCAACACAATACTGGACCGACAAACAGCTCAACAGATATTGCTGAACTAAAGCACATGCTAAAACTATTAATGGAACAGATGGGAACAATGTTAAACCTTTTAACCACGATTGTAACTAGAACATTCAATGGATCATCACCTTAAAATAGCGATATGGAACGCCGACGGGCTGTCACAACATAAGGATGAACTCATCGCCTTCATTACAAATCACTGTCTTGACATTGTACTAATCTCAGAAACCCACTTCACGGATCGCTCGTATTTTACAATCCCTAAATTCACAACCTACGGAACAAATCATCCGGATGGCTCTGCTCATGCGGGCTCTGCAATAATAATCAAAAACTCAATTAAACATCACGTACTACCCAATTACAGTCAACCTCAATTACAAGCCACATTCATAGTCATTGAAGACTGTCATGGCCCAATATCAGCGGCATATTGCCCACCCCGTCATAACAACAAGCAAGAAACGTTTGAACACTATTTCCGAACGTTAGGTAACAGATTTATCTCGGGCGGTGACTATAATGCTAAGCACACCCACTGGGGCTGCAGAGAAACTACCACCAAAGGTTGAGAAATGTTAAAAGCAGTAAATAACATGAATCTGTCGCCATTATCTACAGGAGAACCAATATACTGGCCCACTGACCCTAATAGACAGCCAGACCTACTTGACCTATATTTTATAAAAGGAATTAACACTAAATTCCTTACCGAAAATTCCTGTCTAGATCTCTCTACTGATCACTCTCCGATTTTAGTAACCTTAGGTACAAATATAATCATCAAAGACAAGCTGCCAACACTCTAATAAATACACCAACTGGACGCATTTTCAAGAGCTGATTGACATATCTCTACGCACAGATCTACCTTTAAAAACTACTGTGCTACACTTCACTAAAGTAAACCAAAAAGCAGCCCGCCAAGCTACCCCGATATCAATCCGACACATCAATCCAGTTCAATGCCCAATTTAAGTCAAACAGAAAATTGCCGAGAAACGTCGGTTAAGAAGAACCTGGCAAACAACACGACACCCGAACGATAAAAGAGCATTAAACTATGCCACCAGAGAACTCAAAAACCTACTTTCCACCATCAGAAACCAAAATGTCCAAAACTTTCTGAAACAACTTTCTCCAACCGAAGCAGATGACTATTCGCTCTGGAGGGCCATAAAGTACCTAAAGCAACCACAACATAAAGCCCCGATTCGTACTGTCAACAATTCCTGGGCAAAAAGAGATCAGGAGAAAGCGCTGCCATTTGCGGACCATCTAGTTACGGTCTTCAAACCATTTCCGGCAGAACTTGACAATGAGAACGACATTCGGAACATTTTAAATCTTACCAAATGAGCCTGCCACCAAAAAAAATTAAAGTACACCAAGTGGAAAATACCATTCTCAAACATGTAAACTCCCACAAAGCACCGGGTCATGACCAAATCACTAGCTTAATTCTTAAAAATCTGCCTCAAAAAGGCATTCAATTCATAACCCAACTATTCAATGCTATCCTAAGGATTCGCCATTTTCCTGAATCATGGAAAACTGCAGTGATAATCCTAATTCTAAAGCACAGAAAACCTACTGATTAACCAGCTTCTTACAGACCTATCAGCCTATTACCAGCACTGTCCAAGGTCTTTGAAATTATGCTCTTACAGAAATTTTATACAATCCTTATAGACAAACACCTTTTTCCCGACCATCAGTTTGGTTTTCGCAAGCAACATGCAACAACCGAGCAACTACATCGAGTTATGGACAAAATCACTAAGGACTTTGAAGAGCGTAGGTATTGTGCAGCAGTGTTCTTGGATGTAACACAGGCCTTTGACAAGGTTTGGCTCGACGGCCTACTTTGTAAAATCAAAAAATCCCTACCCATGGATTATTTTGAACTCCTGAAGTCATATCTTTCCAACCGGCATTTTCTTGTAAGATATGGTAGTGCCCTAACACCAACCTATCCCATCAACTCCGGTGTTCCACAAGGGAATGTACTGGGACCTATTCTATACCTCCTTTTCACGGCAGATCTTCCAACCACACCTGGTAATATGGTTGCCACCTTCGCGGATGACATAGCAGTACTCTCATCGCATGTCGACCCAAACCTAGCTACAAACCCACTTAGACGCAATTCAGTCCTAGTGCAAAAAATGGAGAATCAAACTAAACGAAAGCAAATCCGTCCAAGCCACTTTCACGCTTAGGAAACGTACCTGCCCACCGTTGATGCTTAACAATCAGCGGATCCCGCAAGCAGATAGTGCCAAGTATATTGGCATACATTTAGACAAAAGAGTGACCTGGAGGAAGCACATCTGGACAAAACGTAAACAAATGGGTATCAAACTTCAAAAGATGTACTGGCTGATAGGGCGTCGTTCACAGATTTCGTTGGAGAATAAGTTAGTTCTCTATAAAACTATGCTCAAACCCATATGGACATATGGTATTCAACTCTGGGATACCGCCAGTTCTTCCAACATCGAAATTTTAAGAAGATTCCAGTCAAAAGTCCTAAGATCTATAGTAAACGCCCTATGGTACATTCCCAATTAAACCATTCGCAGAGATCTTGCAGTTCCTACAGTGTAACAAAAAATTCAACGGTATTGTTCGCGCTATCGAGATCGTATTAGCAACCACCCAAATACTCCAGTGGAGTGTCTTAAAAATCGTGAGAATGTAGTCCAACCGCGCTTAAAACGTTTTAAACCTTTCGATCTTGTAAACAGATTTGAATAACATCAGGATGTTCTTCATGTTATTTATCATAATTAGTACCGCTAAACTACTCAATGTGTAATATAGGGGTGCATCACTGGATGCTCCACCTTCATGTTTATCACTTTTATCATGTCTGTTAAATAATATACTGAATGTCAGTTTATGAGAGATTGTAGTGTCTGTATTAAATAAAAAAAAATATATTAGCTTACATGTTTAAGCCAATAAGCTTATATAGTTATGTAGCTAATTTGTTTACTCTTATTTCGCAAATCTTCTTTATTTTCTTATTCCATGGTTTCATCTACTTCTTTTATTATATGTATCCATCTCTCACACTCATCAGCTGAGCTTCCTCTATATATAGATAATTAATGGTTGAACTTTCAATGTCCTTCTGATATCTTTGTTTCTAATTCGATCTTTCCTTGTTACTCCTATTTTCCATAGGATTCACATTTCGCATGCTTGCAGTTTTAATTTTTGTCTACATGTTAACGCCCCTAACTTGCATTCATATTTTAAAGTTATCCGTTTTCTTCTGTTCGTTTCCTATACTCAACTCGTAGCTTTTTATATTATGGTATTTAGTTTTTTTTTATCGCTTTATTTCCTATTTCCCTCTAAATTTACCAAATAATAATATTTTCGCTCTTCTTTTAACTCTTAATTATAAATAATATTATATAATTGCTTAACATGAAACGACGAAGATCTTTGCTGTCAAAGCTAAAGCTTAAATTCGTTTTAGTTAAGCAAATACTTTTTGTCACTCACTTCTAGATCTGTTTATCGTTTTTGATAAATTTTATATTAAGACTAAAAGTACTTAACAGAAGGAAGCAACGGAATTGAGAAGGGTTTTTTTGGTAAAACTTTAACTAATCTCCTGTTTAAATTCAAGGACACGCCGAGGACTTCCAGCTTGCTCTTCCAATCTCTCCTGACAGTGGTTTAGTGGCAAATTGGATAACATCTTAACCTCGTGTAGTAGTTATTCGCGAACTTAATACACTATAGAATACTGAGATACAGAACAGACTCTGTTCAAAGCTCTAACACTATACAACAATATTCTTTGTGTAATGAATAACCAAGACGCCCCATCTTCTTACACATACATTTTGCACTTGGAAATTGTTGATATTCCAAACTTGACAAGGTTTTAATAAAGCTCATCAGCACTCTATAGTTGTTCGAAAGAGTTTCTTCGATGGTAGTAGATAGCTATGATAAGAAACACCACCAACTTTCATTTATTGCATAGTCCCTCGTAAATTAGCAACTGTACAAAAAACTTTAGTAGAATCTCTACCCGACATATCTCTGAAGGTAAATTTGAGTTAATGATCTATCTGTGGTTCACAATCCTTCGTTTTTATAGCTGTAAAGCGATTGTGCAGGATGTCCCAGATGCTTACAACCAAGTACCAAGATGGTGTTACTGGAGGCGGCTGATAACCGGGTCGGAGCAGTAACTTCCAGGAACAGCTAGGGCTGGGCCAGGCGTGATTCAGAAAGTGGTCCATGGAGAAGTTTAGACTTTACATTTAGTGTCGGCGCTAACATCTAAACGCGACATGATGGGGCTGTCTTAATTTAAAATGTATTGAGGATAGTAGAGGGAATTGTCTGTGTTTACCTAATTAGATGAACACCCAAGTTTCCAGGGCCTAAATTTTTTTCTTAAGTATCAGACAGTTAAAGATATAATATTTTTCTAATCGAAAATTCTTTATGCGCACAAATTATTCAGGATAAGTTATTAAGTGTGACACAAACAAGTTTATGATTGAAAATTGTTGTCGTGTTCTAGATACCTAGTCTGGAGTAGGAAATCTCCATTACCAACAGCCTCTTTTTCGTATCTGATCAACTTTTGCTAACGCAAATGAGCCCTCCCATAAGGAACTATGCAGTAATATACATTAGTACGACATGACCAATACGTTTGGTTGTGTTGAGAAATGTAGCACTGTAATAATTTTTTGTTAAAACCCACAGATCATGCATCAAACTCCTTATCGCTTTTAATACTTAGGTGTCCTTATTTCCTTTGAATATAACTTTTGATTACACTTATCCACTGCTGTCCGAGAAAATCCTCAATAATAATGAATATTACTTTTGTGGCAATCGCATCAAGAAAAACCTTTATCTAAAATTTTAATAACTTTCTTAGGCAAAATACACGAAATAATCCTCACTGTTCTGATAATAAAGTGAGCTTGTCAAAATATGTTCTACTTGTTTCGTGTTATCACTGCCAAAGATTCAAGCACATTTAACTGTTGCCATACTATCCCACAACATTCCAAAAATAAAGATCTGCGGGACTCCTATAATCATTTCCACTATCAACAAGAATAAATATTCTGTCTTCATAATTGAAAGACCAAATTTGTGTACTAGTCTTTATCATCAGATGACTAGAAATGTAAGAGCGGCTACCAAATTTAAAAGCATCATAAGAAAACATAAAAATGTCTACTTGATGTGCCTTTCCGGAGACTAGTATTATTAAATAACCCTTCCTAACCCTACTCATCTACGGGGAGAATAGTGTCGTCCATATTGTCATAAACAGGCTGAAGCTCTTCGTTGAGAGCACTCTCGTATACAGTATAAGCATGAATATAAAATTGGAAGTGAATGATACACCAAGATAGATTACACAGCTAACCACAAACTACCCAAACCAGAAACATCTACTGAAAATAAAGAAACTTCTAAAAGATTCTAATGTTCAAACTTCCTCATTATGTAAAATTATAAAATTTTGGTTCTTTTTTCCAAGTCCAAAGTACAAATCTACTCGAAACATTTTGGCAAAATAATAATGACTACCCGCCTTACAATGTCTACATACAAAAAAAGTATTTAAATATTTGTATTTGCAAATCAATTTTTTACTAAATTATCTGTGATAACCAAAATGTGAGTTACATCACACTTAAACAATCAACAGCATTACTATTTTACCTTATTTTCTGACAATAAGAACCAAATGCAACTTTGTTAAAACTGTGATTAATAAATAAATCCTAACAATTTGAGACAAAGAAGAAACGTTGTTACTAATCTTTTACAAAATTGAAGGTCAAACTATTTAAAGCATTTCGAGAAGTTTGCAGCATATTTCCAAAATTTCACCAAATCAAAGCCATAAAAGGCTAAGAACGTGGATAATTGAATGGAAAATAAATCTTCAATATACTACTGCTTTTATTTAAAAGTTCCTCATATGTTTGAGAAAAAAACATTAGCTTATACAGGTTATCAAGTATGAAGCATGATTTGATGAAGGTTTGGAACCTTGCAAATTCGATTTTATTGAACCAAAGCACACGTTGTGATTTCAAAAACAAGTTGTGAACCACGTGACCAAACAGGCAGCAAAAAGACAGAACCGCCCATTATCGAGCTTTAATGGGCCTCGTAAAGAACCTGTTACAAGCTAGGACGAGAACAGAGAGATGACAAGCAGCGGAGATGGAGCGACATGCGCGGATATTCATCTTCACAGCCGACAGGGCGAGAAGTACCTTAACCGGCGCGCTATCTAGTTTATCACTGGACATGGCAACTTCCAGACCAATGTCGTGAAAACCTGAAGCCAACCACTCTATACAGGTCCCATTGATCTCCAAGGCGAGAAAGAAAACCAAGGTCGGAGCGGAGACGACTACGAACGAGGAAGAAAATCGAGTAGTACGCGTAGGAACGGATTTATAAAATTAATTCTGGTGCACAATGCAAAACCTGATAACGGAAAGCAAGTTAGAGCTACTTGCTTTTTAACAGAATGAAAACACCGACGGATTTGCAAGTCAAAGTTGAAACCTAACATATACACTGTCGGCCGAGATCGAAATTCGAATCCGTTAGAACAAGACGCAATACACTGGGGAACAAGCATGCGCACCCACTGGCCAAGGAAACTCCGCCGATTTTAATGTGGTTCTAGTAAGGATGGTAAAAAACCAATTATGAGCTAAGGTGTCAACAGTGAACAGCACGCAACAAGCGGTAGAGTAACATAACCGACATACCGTCCAGCTTATCACTGAACATGACAACTTCCAGTCCTATCTTCTTAGAATCCGGAAACTAACAAACGATCGAGACAGATCAAGAAATCGATAAGGCTAAGAACATTCTGTTAACCTGCAACACGGAAGAAGAGAAAAGGGACCAAGCAAAGTGAGAGTGGAGATGGTCATAAGCGCGATACTACATTGAAAGACTTTTGCGTGAAAGTAGTGAACGGTTCTTTTTAAAAAGTGTTACGAAATTCAAAGTGCTACCGGTGAAGAACAAAGTGAGAGTGTATAAGTCAATAATAAAACCAGTGGTGATTTACACAGTGCAAACCTGGTGCCTTATAAAAAAAGAAGCGAGAAAGCTAGATACGTGGGAAAAAAATCCTTAGGAAAATCTTCGGCCCGGTAAATGAGAACGGAGCTTGTTGTATATTAACAAACCGAGAATTGAATACAAGATATGGAAAAGCAAGTACACTACCACTTATGGAAGCATGGACACTTTATTAAAATTCAGTTATACAGTGAATAACTATACTTTTCGTAATACATTTTGTTTTGTTTAATCCTTTATCATCTTCTGAAACAATATTGTTTTGAATGTAAATAAAATGTCACTTGTAGATTTTCGTGAAACATTTGTTGGGACGAAAATTAGAATAAAAAAAATCACACTCAATCTGACTTTTACCCACATTTCTTGTTTTAGATGTTTGTTTATATTAAGAAAACTGTACGCCGTCCGGAGCTCTCACTTTCAAGCTCGTTAATTTATCATCAGGCTTTGTGCCGCTTACTTAGGATTTTTATCACGTTTTGAATGTTTGCATTCAAGGGCTCATAGCAAAAATCTCTTCATAAAAACCAGTTCAGCCATTCTTACTTTACATCGAGAAATACCTAAAGATCCTAAACATACTTCAACGCTTTGTAAGGACCATTTAACAAACCAAGAAAAGCACAAAATGCTTAAAATGATGACATGGCCACCACAGAGTCCAGACCTCAACCCCGAAAGAAACGTCCAACGTCCAAAAATCATCTTTGAAATTTTCTAGCTACAAACCCCTAAATCGAAATCCAGATGGTAAAAGAAATAGAGGACGATCAAAACTTAGATTGATGGAGAAAGTGCAAAACGATTTGAAAAGGCTGGGCGTTACAAAATGGAGGAAAAAAGCAGGGAACCACAGGGAATGGAAAAATTATAAGAAAGCCAAGTCTCTAGAAGAGGAGTAAGATGCAAACAGTAAGGATACGAGCGCAACTGCTCAGCACTATAAATATGAACAGAAAACGAGTCACTCAGAACAGAACAAGCCCTTGGAATGTTAAGACATGAGTGATTATCGCGGACCACAAAATGAGAAGTCAAAAAAACCAAAAAGGAGAGCTCCAAGGCCCTTGCGGCCTGTTGCACCGTGGAGTAGTAGTAATAGTTGTTGTTTTCTAATTAATATTTAAAATTAGAATGAATATGTCAAAGAAGCAGATTCCTAACAAAAAAATTGGACCAAAAAAGAGGAGAAGAAGAAATAAAGCCCTCACACATCGAGTTTTGATGTAAGAAAAATGTGCTCAAGATAGTGTAACTCCAAAGGCATTCACTGTTCAAAATCAATTAACCTTGCAAATGCTTGTAACGCATGAAAATGTGTACTTGTATGAATCTCACAACGTCATTCTCATCTGGAATGTTTGAAGAGCATCGGAGCTACAAAGCGATTAGGAGTCTCTAAGCAGGAAAGATTAAGCGCGGCGTTGCATAATCTCTGGCCAAACAAACACACCTCGTGCTGTTACCTGCTTACACGTTTCGATTAGTCATCTAATTGGAATGGCAAAAAAGCGCCGATAAAAAGCCGCTATTTATAACCTTTGTGATATTGAATACATTAACTTCTGTTAGGGCCGCGCCGCGCCGCCGATCCGACATGAAAGGCCCGCTCGGCGGCCAAAACAAAACGACCGCTTTGGGATTATCAACAATAATTTAATAACGACTCCCGGTGCAGCGCTGCCGCGGAAATTATAACGCGCCTTTATTGCCGCTGCAGTTCGCGTGATAAATTAGCGTTTTTGCGCACAGGCGCGAATTCCAGGCATTGCAGCGGCGGTCGCGCTTCAAGGGCGTTCGCGGGTGGTTGCCTTAATCACGCCCGCTACCTGTGCCCGCTGTCCTCTTCATTAACCGTGTCACGACAAAAAGCTTGGGAATCCGATCCTCTCCGGCGGAATGCGAAAGTGGCGAACGCCGGGTCATTATTTAATTTGTATCGTTCCGGGAACTCGCCCTTCCCGCCGTTGCTGCGTTCGGCCTTGTCTGGCTGATTTATTGCCCCCGCCGTTGATTCATTTCTTAAATTATATGTAGACATGCATGGCAGCGTTAGCGGGCCCCGAAACCCCTAACTGCAGTTTTATGGAAATGGTGGCTTTCTAGCGGTAACGCTACGCCCCTGTCGGTTATACCACCCATTCATCACGAAGGTTTGGCTCTTGGCACGCCCAGAACCAATGTCCGAATTACAAAAACACATTTTTTCGCTTCGCTGGGCTCTAAACCCCGCAAGATTAGGGTTTGCGCCCCCGTTGCAATAAAACTCAAATTACAGATAGAAGTGTATATATAGCATTTGTCATTTTCTTGTCATACTTTAAACGACACCTGTACTGTGTAGGAGAAAATAAATGCAAATATTAATTTTGGGGCTATTGCAGGATTATTAATAAAATTTTCTTGTGTTTATATGTTCTGATTAAAAAAGATGGGACATTTTGTTTTTCCATGTTTCCACGAATCAAAATGGATAAGATATCTACACAAACGAAAAATGTGTGTTTATAGTATTAGAATGACCAATCCCTTACGGAGACATTATATAAAAGCCAAATTCGATATGGAGGGCACTTCGAATGAGTCAGCAGTTTTTCGGTAAATATACAATTTTTTAAAAAGTAAAGTTGTTAATTTTGAAAAGAATTAATTTTTTTCGTTTCAATCGGTTTGATCAGAAAATTCTAAAGTATTGGGATAGTGGCTGAAGACAGGACGACATGACGCTACGACAAATGACGACTTCCCCCGGAAGAGAAGCAGTTCGTCTCAATATAAAGGATTGGTCAGCTAGCAAGATCCTAAAAGTCGATTTAGAATATTTATTTATAAGATCCAGCTGCAACAGCCACTCACACAGGTCAATTTCGACCAAAGATCGACTTTTGCTAATGATATGTAGATGAGATTCCGAGAAAAAGCAATCGATTTGAACTACTCCTTAATTTCAATAATGAGCGCTATTTCCAGTTGAATGAATACATAGATAAGCAGTAAAGAAAATCTTCATTTGGCTGAAGTTAGAAGACTCCAACCAAAAAAAGTCAATGTGTCGTACTCAATCATCTACACACGCATTATGGGGCCATTTTGTTTTTCTAAATATGTGTATGAAACCGTTGATCGAGAAGAAATTCTTTCCTAAAATTCGACGCCAGAGAACGGTTCGACTATTGGTTCCAACAAGACAGAGCCACACGCCATTGTACTGCGAACAATTTGCAATTGATTTCCAATGTACTTGAAGACAGGACTCAGGTTGGATGCCTCCCCGAAGGCACAAGGTGGCATTGGTTGAAGTAATTCACCCGATCTAGACCCATGTAGTGGGGTTATTTGAAATAACAGTGAGAGCTGTAAATTACCTATTAAAACTAAGCAATTATCTTGGAATACGAAGCTTAGAATGGAATTCTATGGGTGTGAGACTTGGGTGGTCTATCAAAGGACAAAAGAAGTACTGAAAAGGTAGGAGAAAAAATTCTAAAAAGGAAGACAAAGATAAATATGTAGGCAGGACAAATGAAGAAAGCAAGAATATTACGTTAACTAGCACACATTAAGAGAATAACCAAGAAAAGAATAGTAAACGAAAAAGCTTGGAAAAACCTGAAAAGAAAAGAAAAAAGGGAAAACCAAGAAAAAGGTAAAGATGGACTTTTTGGAGACTTTATAAGAGAAAGAGATAACTTACTGGAAAGCCAAAGCAAAGAACCGAAAAGAATGGAAACTTATTACCCATCAATAGCATCGGAGAACTGTTTGGCATAGGGCTATAGTGGCCTTTGAAACTCTGCTGCAGCACGCGGTTACTAGTAAGGTGTTTACTTCAAAAACCTTCTTCATTAGATGTCAATTGTCACTCTATCATAATATCCAAGTATAAAATGTTTGTCTAATACTTTTTTTATAATTAATTTTTCAAAAAATTTCATTTACTATCTCCACTCAGTATATACGCCAGAATAATTATCATTTACTAGGATAACTGCCGTCTTCCTAGATTTAAAGGAGTTTATAAAAACATTTCCATTTTACTTGCTCGCCTTCCTTTGTTATATGATATACATATAAGGTACGTTCAGAAAGTAATGAGACTCCAAAAAATTAATTTAAATGAAGATATGTTTATATATACTTAATATTCTTTAATACACTGTTGTTAGCGATCTCTACTGGAATCTCTTTCAGAGTACTCGTTATAGCAGTTTGCACATTTTTAACAGTCCCATAAATGTGACCTTTCAAGTTAGATTTGAGTTCATGAGAAATTGACATACGTTTTTTCTTTTGTCCATGAAAACCAATTTAGTACAAGCTTTCCACATTTTCAATTCCATCCTGACAATTTTATTTGCAATGAATTTTGAAAATCCCACTTTATCTGTTATCAATATATCAAAACCACTTTCACCTTGCGGGTTTGTGGAGTTTAACACAAAATTTCATCACATATCGCAACGCATTTACCTAACAGCCCCTGCCAACCGTCAGGTCTGAAGATCCTTCTGCTTGAACCACAAAAACCAATATTATTACTTCCCGGACATTTCTTGTACAATAAATATAGGTATCATTGCTGTTATCAGTAGAGAAATTTTGCTTAGTTGCTGTATTTATACATTCCAGTTGAGGTGTGTAAAATACGATAATACACACAACAAATTCCTTCGTGAGCCTAAAACCATCCCGGACAAGGCTATCTGGCGAACTGCAAGGGGTGAATGCAAGATATAGATAGAAATACAGACCAGAGAATTGTTTTTACTTCGTGTCGAACAACCAACTCAAAGTCAATAAACAAAACAAACATAGGGTTAATATGTACTGTACCTCAAACGCAAATCAAATAACTTCTCAACAGTCACAGCATATTCTTTTTTACTAAATAATTTGGTCACTCCACTATTCTCCAGCTCCTCCGGCT
This sequence comes from Sinelater perroti, assembly GCA_036346155.1. NCBI lineage: Eukaryota > Metazoa > Arthropoda > Insecta > Coleoptera > Elateridae > Sinelater > Sinelater perroti. Next base: position 5,244,378 of record JARFIY010000324.1, read on the forward strand.
GGAGAAACGCTTCACCAAGGGCTGCACCAAAAAGAAAATAACCGATGTAGTCGTCTTAATCGATGTGGCCTAGGTTCTCCACAAGATGTAGTACAACAGCCTAGTGTACAAGATGACCACGATTCCAATCCCGCTACCAATGGCCCGGCTGATCTAATCCTTCATTTCCGGAAGAAAGCTTCGGGCCAAGTGGTATGAGGTCATTGGGAAGGCAACTTCGAGTCGGCGTCCCCCAAGGCTCCGTTCGGTACCCGACGTTATACAATATCTACGTCCGGAACATGCCAACAACCCAGTACGCAGACGACACGGCAGTTCTGCCCAGCTCGCTAAAAACTTCCTTTGTCGCCCAAAGACTCTAGACGGAACTCAATAAGCTGTAAGAATGGTGCAAAAAGTAAAGAATGGGAATTAACCTAGAGAAGAGCTCGGCGGTACTGTTCTTTACCAAGAAGCCATTTCACTGATGAGGCAATTTGGCGAATCTTAAGCTCTTGGAAAAAGAGATATTCTGCAGGAAAGAGGCGAACTATCTCGGGATAATTCTGGGCCGCAAATTGATAGGGTAATCAGAAGAATCAAGTCGGCAAGATTAGTGCTCGGCTCCCTCATCCATCCTTGGAGCCGACCGCCAAGTCGAAATAAACTCATCATATATAAGACGATCATTTGGGCTGGACAGCAAAAACTCACATCAACAAATTCCAGATCGTCCAAACTTGGGCTTTAGAAGCCATATTTAATGTTTCGCGGTTTGTGCAAAACCATGATCTCTATAGAGATGCCGAACTACCCATCATCCATCTCTCAGAGCGCTCAAGATGTATATAGCTTAATACAAGGTCACGGCAACTTCACAGTTCGTGAGCTATACAATTACCAGGTCAGCAAAGATGCCCATCACAAACACCCGAAAATCTTGATTCCTTTGCGAGACGGCACGGAGACGCCTTATTCGATCGGCCATTCACTATCCATATCAGATTATTGGGAGGATAAACGAAGTTAGGAGCTGGGCTCAGAAACCGCAAGTCTAACCAGTGAAGTCAACGTCAACATCAATTTCTGTACATACCTATTTTGTATAATGTTTAGTCGGTGATCTGTTAGAAGTCCTACTATATGTCTTATTTGTACACGGCCTACATAAGTGCCTGCTAGAAGGTTTTCTAATTAGTTCCTTCCCCAGTCTCTGCCCTTGAATAACAGCTCAGCGAGAAGTATGTCATTTTTTTGGTCCATGCCACACTATTGCTGTTCGAATATCATTATTACCCGAAGTGAACGCAGATACTCAATTATTTTTAGTGCCCGCCCGGCACTAAAGAACTCCGGAAGTGAACTCGAGTCCGTTAGCACCGCAGCCCGCAACTCAACCACGGGACCACGCTGGCTTTACTTTGATCATCTAATATGCAGCATTATTAACCTCGTACTTTATAATACTTCATTATTTATTGATATGTGAAGATTATTGGCTTGTTTTCTTAGTTTTAGTTTTCTTCATGTTTATAGTTAAGCCAAACTCTTTACTTTCTTGAACAACTAAATTTAGTAGGTCCCGCATATCATCTCTTTTTTCCTTATCACAATGTAACGGTGACAGTACACAGCCTTGATAGACACCTTTGACTTCTATTTTAATTTTAGCCCTTTGATTCCAATAAATATTTCTAATATCTCTGTCATCTAAATTTAAATCATTTAATATAGATAACAACTTTTTATATTTTACAGATTTGCTTTTGGCAAAGTAACGAAAGTTATTTTTTTTAAAATATTCTTGTTGAGTGTGTTATCAATTAATTTTGTTAACTTTTTCAATCCATCGTCATATAATAGCTTTACATTTCTGTTGGTATTTCATCAGGGACCATCGCTTTCCCCGTTTTTGATAGTTGTATAGCTTTCTTAACTGTTGTCGTAGAAAAATTTTGAAGGTAATTTTTCCAAGTCAGCATTTTTTGCGCGGAATTTACGATGATGCCATTTTCATCTAATAATACGTTATTTGCATATCGTTTCTGTCTTATTCCTGTCATTTCTTTGACTTTTTTGTCGAAGCTATCATGTTTTTAAAAAGCTTCTGTTTACTTAGCAACTTTAATCTTTTCTCTTATTTATTTATGCATTTTTCAATAGCGTCGTTCATTTTCGTTCTTAAATGATCTGGTTCGTACATTTTGGATTTGTACTTGTTGTTGCACGTTCCGTCTAATTTCTTCATTTTGCATTTTTTAGTATCCCATTTTATCACTTTTTCGTCTATTACTATTTGTTCAAGTTTAAGCGGACTGTATCATATTCTTAATTTCAAAAAAAGAATTTCAATCAAAAGGCCAAAATGCTGGAAGACACTCACCGTGGAAGCGGACACTCTGCTGTAGGAATCGGCTCACCCGGGGATGTAATCAGGTAGAATCGAGAAAGAGGAAGAAGGGTGTGGGCGGAAAAAAGGACAAGTTACCCCAATCTTCGCTGCGAGGCCGATCGGAAGCATCTTTCCTAATGTGCGTCCTTCAGCTGGTCATGTCCGAGGTTTAGAACAGGATTTTTCTTCCTTCCTCGCCGGATCAAAATACAAATATCGACTCCCGTACACACACTAGGCCTACAACAAACAACCCCCGAGATGTGGAAATTCCTACCACCAATCAAACATGCCGGCGAACTCTCGATCAAAACAATTTCATACACACGGAAAAATTAAATCCGGTCGAATGTTTCCAAAACTATCAGGATTACACCAAAAACGGCCGTAGCAGTTGTGCTTTTATAGCGACGTCGCCGCGCAGGCGAACAAACCGCCGCGGTTATTTCTAATCAAACAAAACGCGTACAGAGGGCACCATAAGATGGCCGACCCTATAAACTGACTATTTTAAAACCCAAACAGAAGGTATTGGCGATTGTCCGAACACTATTTTTTAGATAAAATCGGAAATTTGCAAACACAAGATTTCCTTTTAGTCCATTTAAGTTATTTGTGAACGGTTTTAAGACGTCTATTTTTACTGATCGTGTCGTGCTCGTTAAAGTATTTAGTGAACAACAATATTTTTAATGTCCTACCTTTGGATGCAATTTTTGAATGGCTGCTCTAATGCATGCTTGTACAGTTTGATTATAACAAAGCTGTCACTTAACAATAGAAGTAGAATATATTAAAAAATTCTGAGCACCTCTTTATATTAGTCCTGTTATCACATTCCTAGCTACAGCATTAAAGATGTTATGTTATTTTAAATTACTTAAAATTAAGGTAATAATTGTTTACCTGTGTTTACCCATTATCAATAAAACAAATAACATTTAGAAATATCGGGATCGGTTTATTGGGAAACCGCCCGGGGAACCGACTGATTGTATTTGGGAATGATAAAATATGTACCGTCAATTATTTTTAATATTTAATCAACAGTAGAGTTAATTAATACAAATTATTACATTATTAAACTAAATTAAGCACTACAAAAACACGTTTATCAAGTTTTATAATTCAGATAATAAACCAATTTAAATAACGTTATGCTGCATGTGAACCCACAATTGGTGGACCACGAGAATTGTTTTAGATGAGTTTTGCTTTCTCGTAAATATAAGAGAAGAGGATATAACTGTCTATCGATACTAATTAGATCTTTAAATTTGCTCAGAATGGAATTTAAGACTTGAAGTATAATATTAAAATTTATTAAAACAATTAACAGTATATTTGAGCCTGCCCGGACCCTCTCCCCTCCCTTTCGATGAACCTATCCTTATAATTTTCCTGTAGATATATTACATATATTTTTTAAACTTAATTTGTCAAATGTTTCTGTGTTTATATATTATATCCAACCAACGTATGATAAAATAGAGAGATAGTAATTCCTAGAAATTTTGTATAATAACTCTCTTTTATATAATAAAAAATAATAGTAGCACTTCTGTTATTACATTCAATAATGTCTCTTTTATTTTTGTCTGCGTCGCTATAGTCTCACTTTTTGAAGGAGTGCTAGTTTTTGCAGCTCATAATCAACTATAATCAAGCATGTTTACTCTACAAAACCTATAATCTAGGCAGCATATTATAAGAAGTTTCTAGTGCAAGAATTCCAAGAATAACGAGAAGTAAGCTTCTTTTAAGCTAGTAAACATGTCTAGCAACATTTAATGGTGTACGTCCTAGGTTTAAGCATTCGATTTGAAACTAAATGGTTTTCTTAGCAATATTCTGATTTTTTAACTTAGATAAATGTTTGTTATGATTGTCCTTAAACTAAAGTTAAATCGAAAAGTACGTGACATAGCGGAACTCTTCTATTGCACAGCTTCTACTCTACTACTCACTAAAATGTTATAGTCTATCCATGTAGCTCAGTATTAATACTAGATCAATTAAACGCCAACAGTAGTGGATCAGAATGTATTATATACTATCCATTTAGTATATTAAAATTCTGCCAAAACTACAAAGTATAGATGGCAACACTATATACAAAAATGAACAGCACAACGCCTTTAACTTCAAAAAGTTTTAAATTACTCTGAACCTTAAAAATTATTTAAAAATAAAAAGTGCGCACATGAACATCATCTGAGAAAAAATAATCAATTAATTTAAATGCCTCCGCAATGGTACTTGTATTTTTATCAAAGATTTAAAACGCAACTTGATCATTAGACGTATTTTAAAAGGTGAAAGCGCAACCATTCAATATTTATACTAAAGACCCAAACGTTTACATTAATGTTTTATGAATAGATGGGTTTAAACGCTAGTTATTAATTAAAATGTTGGGAATATACCACAGACATTTGCTATAGTACAAAGCCTTTCGTATTAAAAATATAGTATTTCAATATTCGTTATACTAGCTGATTCTTAAAATAGTATACCATATGTCGATTTTTCACAGTAATCGATTTATTGTTCTGTTATAGTTGTGATGGTCATTAGTTAAAACACAAGAACAACACAAAATATCCATTAAAGCTTTGCAACCTCGACTTTAAGAAAAATTGTAGATAATTTGTTAAAAAAAATACAATTGCGGTTGCAATATACAACCTACATTTCACTATACTACTGGCCTAATTTACAATTTACTTGAATACAAAAATATTTAAAATATATTCCGAATTTGAAGTAAATATATTTATAAAAAACTATGCATAACATAAAATAAGTAAGCAACCTTTAAGAAATCAAAAATTACAGCCCAAAGAATGTACTACCTCGTTAGAAGGGAGGTTGTAATAATATGTTCGGCACGCAGACATACATCCACGAGACTTTGTATTAGAGTATGTAAGAAAAACAGTCAGATAAGGAGGGAGGGGCAGTTGCTGTTAGACACAGTTCACATGATTATTATCTGCTAATCCACCGTGGAGAGAAATAATGTCTCTGTATATTATTATTAAATAATTACTAATGGGGAATAAATAAACAAACCCCAACCGATGCCAGAAGTGGGACCCGTCGTTAACTCCAAGAGCTCTTTTAAATAAATTGCCATGTTAAAGCAACTCTATGATGAGGCTAAAAAACAAATTAGAAGAACAAGATTCAGAGATGACAGGAAACAAAACTGCGCCTTAGAAAAATCGCGACAACCCTTAATTGACGAAGCTGAGAATCCAGACACGGATCGAAATGCCTTGTGGCAAAACATTTGGAAAGAATTGAAAAACATTTCAAAAAGAAACAGAACTTTAAAATAATTAACAATAAATATCAAAGAACTAACCGAAAATTTAGTGGTAAAAAAAAGATTAAAAACAAATGCAAAATAAGGTCCTGAAAAATTAAGAGAAAAATTGAGAATAATTGTAAGAAATAAAAGTAGATATTAGAAGAAATGCTAGAGCCTCTAGACAAAAGAAGTAATTAAGCATGAAAAACAGTTTGGAGATTTCAGAGACTGTGAACGCCAAGGAATATTCTAGAAATCTGCAAGAATACACATCGGGAGTTTTAGAAGGGATTTGAAAAAGCGTTTAGGACATTTAAAAAAATATAAAGGTTGCAGGTAGAAACTGATGCTTTGTTGAATAAATTGTTCGGAAATCATTTGCAGCTAAAGAAGGGATTTATAAGTTGCGTAGACCTGACATGTTTGACTATGGATGGTTACCACAGGAGTTGCACCAAGACCAAGACTTAAAAGTAGTGCTAAAATAGAAGCGACCCCGATACGAAAAAATCAACACACTAAACCCAACCACAAAGGCCTAAGGTTATAAAGTGGCTTTCTAAAGAAAAGTTTAATGGCAAATTCAGGCCACCTACATAATAGAATGTCAAGAAGACATTTTAAAATCAAAAACATATGAAAGAAGTGTAAAAAAACATAAAAAATGGTGCCGAGAGTGAGAGTTATGTGTGTTGGAAAATAGTCTCCTTGGAAGGAAAAAAGAACTAATAAAAAACACAATGTAAAAAGCCCAAAGAAAGGAAGGGCAGGTGATGTTTCTGGTCCATCTGCAAATATCTACAATAACAAAGATGCTTTAGTTGCTGTAGGTTATTTTACCGATAGATATAAAGCGTATATGATACTAAATCAAAAGTCATAGACAGTTCGCTGCAACTTCTACCATAAGAACACATACAACTCCAAAGTGGTATAACGATTCCTTCATGGGTCTTACCAAGTACAATAAATCATAGCAATTCTGGAGCAAATCGACAGTGTAACGGCGGACGCCAAAAAGCTGGTCCTCCTTGGAAGAGCAATAAGCATGGCAAACCGACAACTGTAGGAAAATTCACAACAATTCTCAAATCTCGGTGTGGTCTAGAAGAAAGGTTCCAGTAATCCATTTGGTGTTAGGCTTCTAGAATAAAGTGTAAAGGTGTATAAAAATACGAAAAATAGCCCAAAGGACAGTTGAGGACTGTTGGTGTTAGAAACAGTTCACATAATCATCGAAATAAGCCGAAGAACAGTATGGAAATAGACATCTTAGACATAGTATTAATGCATTAATTAATTAGCCACCTACTAACCGTCAAAAATAAAGCTCATATTGTTAAATAAATGTTAGGTAAAAATAAGTAATAGAATCCATAAGCCAAATTGGATACAATACAACCTTTTGCATTTTGTAGTCCGAGCTTAACAGTTTTTGTCTGATGAGTATCGGTCTGAATGTTTAATGAAAAAATTTCCTACAGGAACCAATAGAAATTTTGAATTTTTTCGTTTCTCTAGTGATTTTTTGTATAATTGTGTTCAATTAAAGTCTTAATATGTACATAACAACTAATTATTCATTATTATAACAATATTTCTCTAAAATAATAACACGTCATACAGATATCTACACAATACACAGAATGGTCACCTTAATTCATGTTAATACAAAACAGCAATACAGCAACAATAAACCGTTGGTTTTGTTAGCCTCTAAAATATTTTAGTTTTTTTGTATCTTACTATTACAAAAATAAAGATACTGATCGTGTAGAACAATAAGAGTTAATTATGAACCAATAAAAACAGAGCTGAAAATTTAATCCAATGATTAACATCTACAGTTACCCTCAGTAAATCATCTGGGCGATAATTTCAGACAAATGTGATATTGTATACGTGTGCCGCAAACAAACTGATCTCTTGAAATGCACTATAATAAGTTTTGATCCGCTAGAGGCAAAGCAAGTGGTATTGCTTTGTAACGAGTGTTGTTTTTGTAAAGAGAGTCGCAACGGTATTCCTGTGCCACCATACCTAAGCCCCATAAATGAATATTGCAGCAGCAATGCAAGTCTCCGAATTTCCTGCGAAGGTGGGTAAAGTGGTACCAGGAAACAAAATCTATAGATAAATTGCCAATTGAAGAAAGGGACAACCAACTTCACAGACTAGTATGAATATTTAAAAAAATCCAAACATAAACATAAAATTTGCCAAAAAGCGCCAAAGTTGAGCTTATGACAATTAAATAACATTTAAAAACCCACGACATTGCGTGGCAAAATACAACCTTGATAACATTGCTTACTGAAAAGTAAAAGATAAAATTTTAGAAAGGGACTGGAAAATGACATCCTTTTGGATTTGGCTTCCTTTAGAGAGGTTATACGGATAATATGCTTCCCGCTTACTGCACTGTAAACCTAGTAGTCAATATGCATGCGAAATCGTTGCCATGTGATGATAATAATAAGTCAAGGCGTAATAATGCTTTATATTTCGTTTTATTCGTCAAATAAAAATATTTCTTGAAATCCATCAATTGTATTTATTTATATGTTTCTATAAATCATACATTTAAGTCAATATTACATTTATATAGTTACATTTAAATTCAATTTAATTTATCTAACTAAACTAATGCAGCTGATGGAGAGCATAGTGTTCCTGATTCGAACTAGAAATTTAAATGCTGTTTACGGTTATAAAACTGATCTAACTTGTAATCAATCACTAACTCAATATCAGCTACATCAAGTACCATTTCTAACTCATACCCCTTCTATCTTTTTTAAAACACCTAACAAAAAAATGCTCTGAAAATGCACTAGATGGTAATCACCTGTGGCAGATTGTAAAAAAAGACTAAACTAATTGATCGAAAATTTTATAGTAATTGACCGACCAAGTTCAAACAAATAGAAATAACAATCCTAGAAAACTATTGAAACCACCAACAATATACATACATATATGGTATCAAGAATCATAATGGCTCGGTGGAAAACCTTGAAAAAGTTGCTAAAAGTGAACAATATTATACCAAATCACTAGGAAATAATACAATTCAAATCAACGCATACACACCGGATACATACCATAAAATTATTAGTCATTTTAAAAGATGTCAAGAAGATAAGGTTATACGAAGAGCATTCAAATTATAACATTTCTGAATTTTTTTCAAGACTGGGAACAGATAGAAATATGCGGTCTGTTTTAAAATACGCACGCACTCTTTGTGAAGAGATGGCAGCACTGCACGGCACACAGGACTCTAGTGGCAACGGCGAGAGTGAGGACTGTTTTTGATGCTTAAAATGACGACGGTTTCCATTACAAGAACAGCGTGTAATAATTCGTTTTCTCCATTTGCGTGGTGTGATACCGATTGAAATTCATCGCCAGTTGAGTGAGACATGTGATCATGGTAATAGTGTGTGGATGTGTTTAATTTGCGTTTGTGGGCGCGACAGTCCAAAGAAGGCAGAACATCGTGTGACAACAAACCAAGATAATCTCGGCCTCGCACCAGCCGGTCTGACGACATGATCAAGCGAGTGGAAAATAAGAGTAAGTTGAGAATCTTGTTAAGATCGAAAGAATATTATGCAAGCTCTCCAGTAGAATACTAATTGTAATTATTTGACACAAGTGCATACATTTTTTTGCTTTTGGTTATTATAACTTCTTAAATCAATATTACGGTTTTCAGTGAATAGTGAATATCAAAGAGAGCAGTAGATAAATGAGACTTTAAACGAACAAGGAAATGCATACACCTCAAAATGTGTTTTAAAAGATCGCCGAATTAGTGTAGAACACATTGCCTCCAAAGTTGGCATTTCTGTGGGATCTGTGAACACAATCCTGACCTGGCTCCTAGCGACTTTTGGATGTTTCCACCAATAAAAGACACTGTCCGTGGTCGCAAATTCACTAATCGTGCCGTTATTTCATCAACGATTTTTCAGTGGTCAAAGAAGACTCCTAAAGAAGCAGCCATAGAATCCTAGCGTCGACATTGTGTAAAATGTGTACGGTTGCAGGGAGATTACGTTGAAAAATGACACAAGTTTCACAGTTTTTGTGTGATTAGTTTGTGAGAAAAAATCAGAAGTGTTATAACTTGAATGCACCTCGTATATCACACCTACCAGCCCAAAGAAAACGATCTTATTGAGTATTCATTCAATAAGTACTACTTTATCAGACAAAATACATGTATTAAATATAAACACCGCCATAATAAAAAAAACATGTGCAAATCCTAAAACTCAACCAGTGAAATGTGCCCTATGTGAAGGCAGTCATCCGCAAATTAAAAAGGGTGTTCTGTCCATAAAAACTGATAAATTCTAGAAGTAAAACTCCCACAGGATGAACGCAACGTAGTAACAAATCTCATTCTCACAAAAAATGCCGTTGAACAATAGGAAAGATAGGAAATTCACCACTTTTCTCATGAATCTCTAATGAATCAAAATAACATTATAATCAATGTATTGACAATTTGACTTACAAAACTGGCACCATAAACCATAAACGAAATTACTCAGTTAATACAAAATTAACACAATGCTATCACCAGAAACGCCACAAACCATTCAGATAGCACAACGCTTGCGGGAACCGCAGTCATCATCAATTGAATCCCTTCCAAACTGCAACAATACAAGCTACAAATATTGAGGTGCATGCATTTCTTTGTTCCCTTATAGTCTCATTCGTCTACTGCTCTCTTCGATATTCACTACTCTCTAAAAACTACCATATTGGGGCTCTTAAATCATAATCACCAAAAGCATAAACATTCTTTATGCACTCCTGTCAAATAATTACAATTAATACTCTACTGGAAAGCTTACATACTATTTTCCGACCTTAGCAAGATTCTCAACTTACTCTTATTCTACGTATAATATAGAATGCTATCAATACTATCATGATTGAACCGAAAGGCTTATTCTCAGATCACATGCCAGTTACACCAAACTTAAGTACCACAACTGTCAAGAAAGAATTTACTGCTTACAGTGAAAGAAACCGACCTGGAGACCTAAATCGGACAGTCCAATACCTTGTAACTTTTATCCAAGAAGAAACTGAAAGCTACTCCTTGCCAAACCAGCTATGCACAATAAACCACCTACACCACCCTCTATATCAAAAAATTGCTCGCTGATAAATGACGAGATAGAGTAAAATGGTTACAAACCCGTATTGCTATTGATAAATACAATTATAACCGGCTTAACAAACGATTCCGGTGACATTCAGAACGCTAACTTTAAAGGACTTTGGGTTAATAACCCTCCAATACGGAAATCCAGTGCTAGTTCAGCAAGCTTTAACAAGCTGATACCTTTGCTGACCACTTTGCCTCTGTATTCTAACCCTACTCCCTCATGACAGATAAAGCTATTGCGACGTTCCTAGACACTGCGTGCCAGATGTCTCTTCCCAATCAATATTTTCACCTACCTAGGTACAACCTGAGCTGTTAAAATTAAACGGGCATAAAACCTGATTGTCATTTTATAACTAGAAAACTACTAGAGATCCTATCAAAAAAAACAACCATCGTTTTCCTCACAACAATATATAATCGTTTACTTAGAATTTTATATTATCTGATTCTGGTAGTAAGTAAACATAGTAGTGGTTTCCATATTTTTTTATTAGTCTTCCGCCCTTACTCTTGGTTAGGTATTTAAAAAACTCTTCAAAAAAACTACTTACTGACACAGATATTTACCCGATCAATGGTTTGGGTTTAAAGAGCACCATTCTACAACACAAAATACATAAAATAGTAACGTAAATAGCACGAAACCTTGAAGAAAAGAAGCATTCCACAACCGTGTCAATTAACGTAGCTCAGGTTTTCAACAACATCTAGCAAACTGGACTACTACATAAGCTTTAAATTTTCTTACCAAGCCTCTATTATTTTCTCCATAAATCTTACCTAAGCAACAGATATTTTTCAGTAAAATACAATAATAAAATCTCAAATTACAGTTTTACAGTTCTATTCTGCATTCCGCAATGTAGCTCTCTTGGGCCTTTTCGTTACCTTATCTACCAGAAACCGAAAACACTACCACCATCTCCTTTGCAGACGTCACTGCTATTATATCAATTCATGATGATCCTATAATAGCATCTAACAAACCTCCAATGCCACCGTGACATCAATGACTTGGTAAATAGTGCATTCAAATCAAACAAACTAAGTTTATCACACGATTTAATTTCTCCCTGTTTGTTACTATAAATAGTTCTGATACCTATTAATACTGAAACCAAATATTTAGGCCTGCATTTCGACCAAAGTCTCACATGGAAAAATCATATCCACGCCAAATTTTGGCAATTAAACTTAAAGTTTCGTAAAATGCATTGATTTAACGAGAAAAGATCCAAGTTACCTAAAACCGAGCTGGATGTATGGATTGCCATTCTGAGGCTGCGTTAAACCAACCCCAATACAAATCATGTAACGGTTGCAGTTCAGAACACTTTGCCCATTAATGGACGCGCCATAGTTCGTCTCTAACTTCACGATATATAAAGATCTATGCATCGAATTCGTCATCGATGAAATCCATAGACTCTCCCGTAATTATCAGAACAAACTCCAGAAACACGACGATACACTAATTTTCCAATATCCACCTTATCTCCTACCGTGAAAGAAGTGCCATAAGTAATATTATTACCGAGTGATTAGATTGCAAATATATTGAAAATAAATTTTAAAAAATCGACCAGAAGTTCTTATAGGACTAACTGTACTGAAAGTGCCTCTGAACAAAACAATGTTTCTAAAACCTTGAATACCACAAAACAAGAAGTAATGATTAAGATTACAATGATAGATTTTCTTCAAGATCTAGTGTCTAGCTCTTATCCTACTATAACCTTAACAGTTTCTGCTACAACAAAGTTATAATAGTAATATTTTCTGAGTTTCTGGTAGGATTTTTATTTGGTTATTTTACTAGAATTTTCGTTTTTAGGTTCGTGGCCTCTTTTTGGAACAAAATACATCTGACTATGATTCATATCACGATCCGGAATACTTCCCAGAAACTTGAAAAACCGCGAGTAACACAGAACAAACAGAACCTGATGGATGGAACGCATTGTTTAGTACTTCCAACACTCTCCGATTCAAGTAGCAATAATGATGTTGAAACCATGAAGCTTCGAAAGGTTACTGTACAAAAAGCAAATAAAGAAGGAAGAAAGGAATACCAAACTAAACACCTGGAAACTTCTATGCATACCATCATATACCGAGAAGTGCACCGAGAATGTCGATAGAAGTGACAGGTGCAATATATTTAATAATTTTCATAGACAGGGTAACAGTTCATAGCTTCCTGCGTTTTGAAAAACAATGTTGCCCGAAGAGCAACCATTTTACTTACACAGATAAAAGTTTCAAAGAAAATTTAACTTTGAGGTATTCTTTGAAGTGTAAGACAATAAAATTCAAGTGCACAAAACTTTTTTTAATGCAATGGACATTTCAGAAACTATTGTAATAACTGCATTTGCCAAAAAAGTTAAAGGGGGGTTTATATACTGTCTGATCAGAGAAGAAGAAAACGGTCAGGTATTAAAAGAAAATTTGCAAGCATCTAAAATTGTCGTCAAAAACTGTTATAATAGGAAAGTTCTACCGAAAAATATTTAACCAATGAATTTAATATGAAAAATGTACTAATTTCTACACTAAATATTGTAAACAAAAAATGCACGAATCATAAATAGACAAAGAATGATTGTACAGCCACATTTTCAACGATGAGCTTAATTCTGTATTCAAATTTTCAGAGAATAACACCTGCGATCAATGTAATGACAATAATAAAGAATTCCAATGAAGAAAAACTGTGAAACACACTTAGAAGAAGCAAAACTTAGATATAAAAACTAGCTCCAAAAAATTCTTATAATAATCGACATGTAGAAATGCTTAACAACATCATACTTGACTAATTCATAATCGCTATTTTAAGTTCCGCTAATGGAAAAATGGGGTAAAACGGTCGGAACACGAAATGCTGGTGAGGTCTCGTCCTGTATTTTTAAGTGCGCTCTAAATACAAGTGATATTAAAGAATTAATTATTTGATCAGGTAATTGTGAAGGACAAAAAAAATATTTCCTTCATTAAAAATAGTCAATCATAAGTTCCTTCTTAAAGGATACATCCGCATGGAGGTAGATGAAGTTCACTCAGTAAGTGAGCGTGCAAAAAAGAAAATAAGTGATTCGCTCACTATGATTGGCAGCAATTCATCCGTCAGTGTAAATTTCAGAAAATTTTGGGAGTCTAGGATATGACAACAGAAGACCTAAAACAAATTTTAAAGTTTTGTTTGAAAAGGGTAATTTCACTCTAACTAATCAAAAAAAGGATACAGAATAAGAAAACTTTAAAATCACTAAGGTAGTACACCTAAAATTGAGAAAGGAGGAGAAATTCTCTGTTACTAGATTTATTTTTCTGGTGAAAACTCAAAATCGTAGACATGAAGAGGGACACGAGACGAGCTGCAAACTGACCTGAAATATTTTCCAGGCAAGATCCCTTTGAAAAGCCATAAGTAGTATCAAGTATCAAGACTTACTGATACGTCTAAAGTGAGTAATAGTAATTTTTACATCGTTTTTATGAGAGTCTTCAACACTCACCGGGGGCAGATGACTTCCCATTGGTGAAGTTCAATTATGTTATCTTCAATGCAAATAATTATTTGTTGAGCATGGAAAAACAACTCCATCAACAGAAAATGTTGCTGTGAAGTAGATAATAAATACAAAAATTAAAAACAAATAACTGAAGTTAGCTAATATTAATCGATACGTTTTTTAAGTAATGGAACAGGTGAAACTTTCATGACTCGTTTCTATAAAATATTGTAATATACAGTTACGACATTTTACCTCCAGGGTACAAAATGAACCAAACAAATATACCATTAGTTGACTTACTTTCCCTCATTTTTAATTTATATGACACTATAAAAAAATCGGCTAAAATTGTGTAAACTACCACATTACCAACACTACAATCACTTTTTCTCAATCTAGAAAAGCAACCTCAAAAATATTCGCAAACGAAAAAATAAAAGCAGCACGCCGACTTTATTGCACCATCAGCGATAAACCATCGATGCTATCGAGCTGCTTCGATCTTATCGGCATATTAATAACGACCCCATAACTGCGGGGTTTAATAACTCGGCCGGCTTTATTGGCCGCTTCTTTCGCCCATAACTCCGCCGGGAAATTTTAACGAAGATACAAATTAATTTTCATTGAATGGAGTTATCCAAAGAAATAATAAATACGGGCGTCGCATCAGCGAGATCGATTTATGGCGCCAATAAAATATTTATGTTTGCCCGGCTGCATTTGGGCCCTGTAATTGGCGTGCCTTAAATTTTAAGTGCGCGCTCTCGCTTATTTATGCTTTCGCCGCGTCCTTTTTGTCCGGCTGATGTCTTAATTTGGGCCGCGAATCGTTGTCCCGTGAGAGACGCACGTTATCGGCACAATGGCAACGCTTCTGGTAAGAAACCGCCGACCGGTTGACAATTAAATCAAGTCCATCTACAAATTTTCTCATCGGGCTGAGTGAAGGGGGGTTGGACAAAACTGTTGTGTTGCGGCTGAATGCGGGAGCAAGGCCCGAATCAAGGGAAATCATTCAACGATAGCAAACAATAGCACATGAGCACCAGCGGCAGCTTTTGCTTTCATTCACTTGATTTGATTGACAAAAATAAAGGCGTCTGTTCCCCAATGTGGTGCAGTCAAATTAAATGTGAAAGGCTGCTAACAAGCCAACAAAGCAACTTCTAAATACAACCCGCTGAGTCTTTGTAGTGAACAACAATTAAAGCAGAATTTAATTGATTTATAAGCTAAATATACAAGGTGGCATCAACAATTCGAAATTCAAACTACAAATAAATTGAAAAAATAAAAGTAAGCTTGATATAATATGACATGATATTTAAATACATAAAAAGTCAAACCAAAATACTCAAAGTACAAGTTAATGTGACCATTAAAGTGATGATCATATGAGATTACTAAAAACCTTTTAAACATCTTAGAATTTTCCCTATAATAATAAAACTACAACTCTTCCGTAGTCAAACTTTAATAAGCCATTTCATAATTCACAATTTTATTCTAGACAAAATCAAATAAAGTCCTACATTAAAAAATAACTACCGAAACGTAGTAACAGTGGTAACATTATAGCTTAACAAAACATAAACGCAGACTCAATGCTGCTGTGGACAGCACGACTCGTGTGTTGATAGCTCTGAAGATAAAGAAGAGTCCTACTTAGTATAGAGAAATAAGAAAAACTATGTAAGTGTTGAAAGCCAAACAAATAAAAAAAAACAAAGACAAAGGTGCTGTATACTTGACTTCCAAGTCAACACTTGGATCAGTGATTAGCCGACACCGATGCCAACGCATATATGTATAATTTCTTCAAAACCTTCACACCTAATTAGACTTAGTATTGGAAAAAGACAAACAAATACCCCAAGACGGAAAGAAATCGTGCTATCAACACACAAGAAAGGGGACAAAAAGGAATGATTTAACTACTGAGCTATTACTTCGTTGTGCACATTAACAAAAATATATGAGTGGATTTTGGATAGAAGACTAAAAAAAAACTAGTAGGACAATTAGAAGATTCCCAGTGTGAATTTAGAAAAAGAAGAAGAGTAATGTCAAGATATATATGATCTTCCTGAACATCAAGAAAACTTTTAATAGCGTACCCAGAAAGTTGGGAAAAAATGTTAGAATTAAAAATCTAAGATCTGAAGAATGAGTAACTGGAGAAGGACTAAGACAAGGATAGATCCTTAGCTTAGCTTTGTTCAATATAAAAATGGACAATGTAATAAATGAAGTAAAAGAGAAGGTAAGAAAATTGAAGCAACTTCGCAAATAATCTGATTATATACACCAAGAACAAAGAAAATCTACAATATAATTTAGATACATTGAGAAAGACTTTAGTAGACAGCAGTTTAAAAATAAATGTAGAAAAGACTAAGGTGGTGGTGATAGGAATAGAAGGCAAAGAAGTAATAATAACACTGAATGATACAAAAGTTGAGGTAGTTAGAAACAGCAACAACAATATGTTATTCTATAAATGATGCATTTAAAAAAAATAAAATGAAAGATAACCGAGATCACAGTATATAACACCATCTTAAAACCGACATTACTCTACGGAAGCGAAACCTGGACATTAACGAAAAAAATGAAAATCAGAATACAAGCAATGGAGATGAGGTATTTAAGAGGGATAATGGAGATAACAAAGCGAGATAATGAATGACAAAATAAGGGAAAAACTGAAAATGGAAGCATTAAAGGACGATAACCGACGACAATTAAAGTGAGAATAGAACTGGAAAGAACATTAAAGAAAATATTGCAAGTAAAAGCACAACAGAGAAGAACAAGAAAACGTGGAACAGACTAAGGGAGAAGGGCAAGGAACGACACATAACAAGAGAATTAGTCATAATAAAATTAATTAACATGTACCGTACCTTTTGTATGTTAGACCTTAACACCTAACGGAAAATACGGTTATTATGGTAATATACAAAAATAATGGAGTCTGGGCTACCAATTGGCATTTAAACATCTCTATGATAGGCATCCTCTATATAACAGGAATAAACGGAAACTTGTTTTCTATAAGGTCCACAAACCACGATGGTTTCGTTGCAACCACAACGAAGAAGACAACTAAACTGAAGATGCGTGCGGTGAGAAACAAAAATTTATATGCAAATAAAAGAATTGGAAGCTTTGTTAGCGTCTCGCGCAATTATAATGAGACGTTATGACACAAAATACTACTAATGAAGTATGTCGCTAGCGTTGTCAATGATTTTCCCAAAAAACTTAAGATCAATTATATCAAATGTGAAAACTGTCCGTTGGAGAAGTACGCGTGCGGCAAATTTGAGTCGAGAGAACACAAGCCAACTTAACTCAAAGAACTTGTGCACTCATACTTGGAGGTGTCATCGCCAACGAGATAGGGGTCATCTAATGTGGACTTCTTAAGAACAAAGACTGGAGCAGAGGTAACTTCTCGCGTTAAAGATTATAAGGTTACATTAGAAACTGAAACAGGACAAAAGCTTCGGGTACTCAGAACTCGGAATGGTCTCGAATGTGTGAATAGAAATCTGAACAAGGTTCTCAAAAACACGCACGTTCTACATCAAACAAGTGTTGTTTTTGCTCCACAACAGTGAAAACCAAACACTAGTAGAGATGGCGAGAACTTAAATGTAAGAGATTTTGCAAAGGAGGTTTAAGCTGAAACCATCAACTGTATCAGCTACTCGTTGAATAGATTTTCGAAAAAAAAATTGAAGTTAACGTTAACGGAGATGTAAAACATCATCCTTTGTTTAAATCGGATGCGTTTGTAATGATACCGTAGCAAAAGAGACTCAAACGGGACGCAGAGTCAGTCAAATATGTGTTTGTCGGTTACTTCGACACACAAAAAGCATGAAGTCTGGAATCCGTTCGCGAGGAATCATTAATCGCGTGTACTAACAAACCCTTGCGTTATAAATGGGAGAAGAATTCCAATAAACTGCCGTTATAGAAAGAAAATCACCAGTTTAGTCTCGTGGTTGAGGAATGGGCTGCGGTGCAGACAGATTCGGATATCATTCCCGGAGATCTCTGATGCCTACTCAATCACTAAAAACAATCGAGTACCTGAGTTCACTCGAACGAGGGGTAATAATGGCGGTCGTCTAAGGCGCGGTGCTTGCCACATCGTCCCACATCAGAGATGGGGCGCAACGAGCGAACATATGAGAAAAAAAAATTTAAATATCGATGAAGAACCGACACGAACTAAATCAATAAGAAAAACACGTGGTTATATGCGTTTTTCTACTACTGTGTACAAATATAACTCGGAATTTTTAATTTAAACTGCGCGGGCATTTCGTTGGGCACAAACCTTTTTAGTTTTAAGTTGGTAGGACTGCTGCTGACATCTGTGTCAAATTTTAGGTTAATATCTTAATTAGTTGAAGAGTGACGCTCGTTTTCGTAAGCAACCAAAATTAACTTTTTCGATTTTTACCATGTCAGAAAATATTCAACAAAGAAGTTCGATTAAATTTTGTGTTAGAAATGATATTTCTGCTGCGGAAACGCTCAGAATGTTACAAAAAGCCTTCGGTGAACAGGCTATGTCTAAAACACAAGTATACGAATGGCATAAAATGTTCAAAGAGGGTCGTGAAGGCGTTGAAGACGAACCACATCAAAGACGTCCAAGAACAACAAAAGACGAACAGCACGTTGCGAAAATTAAGGAATTGGTGCTCCAAAACCGTCGATTGACAACTAGAGAGCTTGCTGATATCGTTGGCATTTCAAATGGATCAGTCAACACCATTTTGAAAGAAGTTTTGTGCCTCAAAAAAGTCAAATCTCGTTTGGTTCCAAAAACCCTCAATTTATTCGTGACCATTTCGCTAAAATTCCACCCATATCGTTCCGCAACCGCCCTATTCGCCTGATTTAGCTCCATGTGACTTCTGGCTATTCAGCAAAATGAAAAGACCACTCCGGGGACACCGTTTTGATACGATAGAAGAGATTCGAGCCGAATTGAAGAAGATGCTGAAGGGCATACCGAAACAGGACTTTTGATGTGTTTTGATGAGTGGAAAATTCGCTAGCATAAGTGCATTGCAGCCGAGGGGGATTACTTCGAATGCGATGAAATAGATTTTTAAGAATAAATAACGATTTCAAAAATTATAACAAAATTCCGGGTTATATTTGTACACAGTAGTATATATTTTTTCTTATAATCTGAGAAACGGAACATTACATTGCAAAAATAATTTCTCTTGTGGTATGGCACCCAATGTGGGCAAATCCTAAAATTTAAAACAAGCGATGGATTATTCAAAAGCAGAAAACTGGCGCAAAGCGATGAAATAAGAGATGAAATCTCACGGAGTCAATAAAACACGGAAATTAATTGATTTACCACCAACAAGAAGATCACTGTCATACAAATGGTTCTTTAAACTAAAAAAAAGCAAGTGAATTGATTGAACACTTCAGAGCTAGATAATCGCGCGTGAGTTCACTCAAAGGAAAGGCATCATTATGGGAAAACATTTTCACCAGTAGTCAAATATGGCTCAGTCTGAACATTATTAGCGTTTGCGATACAGATAGACATGGTGTTATATCAATTAGACGTAAAAACTGCCTTTCTTCATGTTGAACTCAAAGAATAGGTATATACGGAACAACCCCGTATTGAAACACGCGTTTGCAAACTGGTCTGAGGCAAGTGTTAAGACAATGGAACCGAAAGTTCCATTTATATCTGAAGTCACTTAGATTCACGCAAGCGGACATTAATCACTGCTTGTATCCCCCGACGTTTAAAGTCATACTGTTGTGTTCATATGCGGACGACGAACTGATGGGCGAAAGATTGCATGTTATAATTACTTCAGAATTAGAAGGTTTAAAACCACACTTCGAAGTATAAAATGGACCGATCAACTGTTATAAACGCCAGTGAACTAATGATATCTTAAAATCATTATATCAAAAAATTGTAATAAAACATTTAAAGATAAATTTCTGCATTCCAGTTGCCACCAATAAAGCAGAACTATAACTGGAGCTTGAAAAAGATATAAAATATGCATGAAAAAATGTGCACTATAAAATATTTCAAATATGCAAAATAAAAATAGGTGTTTTAAATAATTAAATTTATTTTACAATGTCGACACCCATATTACATGTATACTTATACAAAAATGTCATAAACGCATTTTTAATGGCAAAACAAGAATAAAAATCACTATAATACAATAGCAGGCGTTTGTATTTTCCCAAGTACATGCAGAATAGAGCACACCATCCATTGTGGCCTATATGTACCTGTTCGTAAGCAGATTGTTGTATATACCTACCGATAAGCAAGTTTCTGCGTATTTCAACCGGCGGTTTATATTTTTATATTAACATAATATTAATAATAAAGAACAGGTTAAAAGGGTACCGATTTTCGACGACGGGAATCTAGTAAAGATAATAGTCAGTGTGGGATAATAATATTTAAAAAGTTGTACAAAAGTTTTATTAAAATTACTTCGGGTAAGCTTCAGGTAAGCCTCGTATAATAAATACAAAATTAAAAAGAGACCACAAGAAGCTTTTTTGCCAGCACCAAGAATCTGATAGACTTACCATTTTGTGACCTCACTGCATCACCATCGGGGTACGCAACCTTCGACTCTGCGAAGCAACAGCACCATGTTTCATCACAAACACCAAAAATTCACCGTCGCGATGGCGCTAGTGCAATTATTCCAGCCGTATCTACGATCACACCACTAAAAAAGATGCGAATTTGCTTTATCGAGGGCTTTTCAGACGTGTCTGGACAAGAAAAACATCTGCGGACAATCGAAATTCGCCAACTGTACATCAAATGTCTGCTTACCTGCAAACTGTTTACAGGACCAAAAACTTGTTTCTAACACAAAAAATTCCAACGCGTTCCCCATATTATTGACACAATCAAACCATAACGTCAGCGAAACCTAAACTTGATTAATTCCTAGTGGACGCACTTAACGCTGCAATCCCGCCCCTATTTATTACTCCACCGTTTAGTCCAAACTTGTTTATTCTACTTGTTAGCTCAAGCAAGAAAATTTTTACTATCCGCTTACATTTCATTTTTGCTTTGGAAAAGTTTCAGAACCCCTGGATTGAAATGTTCAGATACAAACATGTGGCTCAAAATCATACAAAACTTAGCGGTTGTGGGATTTATATAAATGCAGGTGGACAATTGTATTAATGTGTGCAAAACTGCAAATTTGTTATTACAAAAATGCGATCTCACCAGTTATGTATTAGGATGGAAGAGACTGTAATATGATTATATATTATTAAAATTGCTCTTAGTTCACCCTTTTGTACCCTTGTTTTCTTTGTGTATTTAGAACTATTTTATGTTCGTTACACAGGGAAGAATAAAAAATTTCCAGAATTGTGAATATCACTTTCAGATATTCGATCCAACGATTCTGCCTTCGTTAAAAACATTGAAAGACGGCTTGAAACCTTCCAAAGTTTGGTAGTGACATTTACTTTGATGTCAGTGTGTGACGACAATTTACGAATTTTGTGTCCAAATCTAATATAGATTCCATTTAACTGCAGACACTTATCCAGATGCAAAATCAACTCTTATGTCGTTTAAAAAAAATTGATGGCTTCTTATCCACTAGCTTATAGCTCGTTTTACGTCATTTAAATTCTGAAATGACACATCATGCAGGGTTTTTAATTCTGAAAACAGTAGTTACTGAATGTAATACCAGACCAATAAGGCAAATCTGAGAGATTTTCTAGTATTTTATAGTCCTGATTAACCTAAATATGTATTATATATCTCTACATTGGAATTTACTAAATATTTTTCTAAACTGTCAATAGTTGAACATCGTCTTCGATCTCTTAACAAATGTTTATAACTTAAAAATTTTCAACAAGTGCGTATTTAAATTCACACATTGTAACTGGATCCAATTCTAGATCATCCCTCTGTTCATCGTTAATTTTTTTTTTTTTAAATAATATAGCCTTCATTTTTTGTCACGATGAGTTTAGCTTTGTTTAAACTTTTTTTTTAATTTCACTATCACCTTCAGTAATTATGCTTCTCAAGCTTTCAATCATTTTTAAACTTTCATGTAGTTAAAGTTCTCGCTTCCCTAATGTTTCAATGGCAGTTGCGGAGCAAACAAAATTGGATTTAGTGTAAGCCAACTGCTGTTTAATTGGTGGATCTCTAAAATACTTAATACAATTTTTAGTTGCAGCTGAACTTTGTGAATGAAACTGACATACGACATCTTTGATTTTGGTATAATTTGTTCGAAAAAAATTTACACATTTTAACCAAGTTCCCTATCTTGTTAAGATTGAGTCTAGTGGTAAAGGGAGTTCAGGGTACTTTTCCTTTTACACTTAATCTCTAAGTGCTTTAATAAAAAAATTATTAACATTCTAAACTAAATTATTAACTAAATTATGTTATAATCTAAAAGTGGCAGACAGCACTGCGATTTAAACGGTGACCTAAAGTACAATGATCTAAATTAGAGAAAAAAACTCTCAAATTTTAAGATGCTTTTACCATGTATCGTGCAGCATTTGTAACATTAACATTGTTTCATCAATTGGCATTTGATTCGGTAATTGAAAGTTACTTAACGATTCATTAATGAATCTAGCTATAGTCATATTATTGTTTTTTCTAGAGCTTTTACACTGACTAAATAGCCCCTTCCATGTTCATTTTCATCCAACGTGCCCAGCACAAATTTAGCTATGTATCAACCTTTAACATCAGTTGTTTCATCTACTACAAATCACAAATTCACGGCAGAAGTGCTTTTTAATTTCAGCCATTGCGTTGTGATAATTAATGTCGACATATTTTTTTCTTAATATTGAAAACCTAGTAACCTAGAGTCAGATCACACTCAATAATAACCTTAAATGCAAATATTACTTGGAAGATTTCGTTACCTAAGCATTGTACTACAAAGACTGACTGAAAGCAATTCCAACTTATCATTAAGGGTAATATTAATCTACCCCACAAAATGCATCTACCTAATAAACCTCACAAAACTCATTCAAGATGCAAACACTAATTTAACGTACAAATATCACTAAAATTCACAACATACCACACCAATAAGTAGCTAGTAATAGAGAAGCGCTAAACCTATAAAGTATACGGATAAAATCATCTAAACGATTTAACCCAACGATTTTACAATGCTGTTACTTTTACATCTGGATTACAGATCACCAATAGAGCAATCTTATCTAGCAAACGACAAAAAAGTTCAAAATATCTACTAGTTCTATATGAAAACTAGATATAAACAAAAAAACTTCGTTAAAAACCGTCTTTATTGCCTCCTAATGACCTAAAGTTCAGGGCAGAAATAGAAGAACGTCTCAAGTCTTCTGGCTAATTATCTCCATCTTTAAAATCAGCGTTTCCCCTAGACATCCACAAAAAAATAAAATTAACCAGCTCATATAAAACTCCATATGCAAAGGTGAATCAAATACATACCGAAATCATTTTGTTTTGATTGTCATCGTAAAATAAAATTGGGACACCAACCAAATGCGCACAAATGATTCGACAGTAATATCGTCGTTATATTTCCCAAGAATTCTTTTAGTAGTTCAAACAAATGATAATACCAGGGTGAGATGAATTTTTGTCGAGTTGAGATAACTGTATGGGGCTAAACATTGGCTCGAAGCAGGATAACTGGCTAGAAAAATGCGAATACTCTCTTAGGCCACGCTGATCCTCGGTTGATGTCATTGATCATTTTCAACTACTTCTAGTCCTTCCAAAAGTTATTTGTGCTACGCAAATAGTTGGGCTTTATTAAATGTATTGTCCCTAAACTCCAGCTTAGATCTTTTTAAAAGGAAGATGGGCAAAACCCTATAGACCCTGCCCCCCCCCCTGGCGCGTAATAAAACTGTAAAAAGTTCTAACTGGAATATAAGACGAGACTAAAAGTCCTAAAGCCTATATCTCAGATCACTTTCTTGGTATCCCCTGAAACTCACCGAATTTGGTGTCACGAAGTTCTGAGCTCTTTTTTAAAACCTCATTTGTCATCGTGCGACACTTCGTAGTCCCACTATGTCAGGTCAAGTTCTAAGGCCAGTAGCTAAGGCCAGATTCAGTTTTAGGTTGCGATCGCGATAAATCCTATTAGAGAAGACTGTACCCTTTCATTAGACACCGAGATCATTTTGTATGACTCTCCGTACCTGCGCTATGGTCTATTTTTTTAAGTTGTAAGGCCTATATCTTTGATTAGAGAGATCGTACTGGTTGGCTCCTTAGACAATATTGCTGAGAACACTTAGGGCTTTAGATTGACATAGATTTCGTCTGGGTATCCGAATTTTCGATTTGGGACCCAATCTGCCCATCTTTGTTTTGGACAGCTTTACACCCTCTTTATATCTTCTTGGTCTCACATCGTAATATTGACTAAATAAGCGGTACTGCAAAATCCCCTTTAGAACACTCTTCTCCATTAACCTCACGGCGCATAAAAACAAATTTCGGATAAAATTTCATTTAGTCTTGTACTAAGTACAATAGTACTTTTTAAAACTATATTTTATCGTATACTTGGTATTTCTCACATTTTTAGTATAAATATACAATAATCATGACTAATGAGTCTGGTAAAAATCCAGCTTATATCAACTAATAAAGCTACTCTACTCCTTCATCTAAATTAATAGAACAGTTGCTGTTGCACAGAATCGAAAAAATAACTTCACTGGGTAAACCCATTCCTTTGTAATAGTTTGGTTTCCACAAAGGTCATTTGAACATTTAACTATGCCTTAAAATAATTAACTATATCAACAAAAATCTCAAACAGAAAAGATTCGAAAAGTTTTTGACATAATTTGGCGTTGCAACCCTTTGTATAAAAAAATTTAGCCCTACCTAAAATCTAATCTAAGTGAAAGAAATTTCTCTAGTCCAAATCGGGAACGTACTCTAGAATTACCATTCCTTTAATTCCAGCATTCCACAGAGAAGTGTGTCCGAACCTTTTCTATATCTTCTCTCTCATAAAGACATACCAACTACAAATACCACTTAAATTGCTACCTTGGCATATCACACTAGTATCAGGTGCCAATCCTAACAGTGCATCTAAAAAACTGCAGCTACATCTAAATCTCTTACAAATTTGGCTATATCGTTAGAAACCAAAGTAAACAACAACAAATCGACTCAAATTATGTTTATTACAAAACTTGCTATTTAGCGGAAAATAACCATCTACAATCAAGTTATTCTCCCAAAAATGAGAATAAATATCTCGGAATGCATCCAGATTAAAGTCTGATTAGGAAGCCCACATAAAAGTCAAACAATAAATTGAAAACAAAAAATGTAGACCAGTTAATAGGACAAATATTACAAGCGATTTTAGAAAGTAAGCTGTTACTGTATAAAGTCATTGTAATTCCAATATAAACCTACAAAAATAATTGTAATGATACGAGGTGTATTCAAGTTCTAAAACCTCAATTTTTTTTCTGAATAGGTACTTGACCAAGAAAGTTAAAACTTCTGTTACTTCTCAACGTAATCTCCGCCTAGACGTACACATTTTTCACACGTCGACATCATGATTCCATAGCTGCCGAGAACACCACTTTAGAGGTGCTCTGCTCACTGGGAAATTACTGATGCAACAGCAGCTCGATTGGAAAATGAGGGGTCACGGAAAGTGTCCTTTATAATTGAATTGAAGAAATTTTCCCCATTTTCTGGTTATCATGCAAAATGGATTCCACATATTCTACCGAAATGCCAAGTTTAGATGCCATATCACGCACACCTAATCGACGGTCTTCCAAACAACTTGCTCTACTCGCGTAATTATAGTTTCGGTCCGAGTGGTTCGTGGGCAAGGCTGCTTCGGTTCATTGTTACACAACTCTCGACCTTCTCTAAACTTTCGTACCCACGAACGCACATCCATATCGCCTTCACCGCATGTCTCACTCAATTGGTGATAAATTTAGATGGGTGTTTCACCACGCAAGAGGGGAAAATCGATGTTTACACTTTGTTCTTAAAAACTAAACATCGTTATTTGAAGTACACAAAACAACACTCACTGCAATGGCGGTAATTCAAACTGAGTATATTACAAATTCAAAAATATTTCTGGCATCTTTTAAAATTAACAACATAATTCTACTTAGTCTCACTAATGATGAGAAAAAAAATTGGAGACTTTCGAACTTGAACGCACATCGTACCATAATTTTGTAAATCTTTAAATCAAAAACGCTGCGTAAACCTCGGATTATCAATAATTTTGCTATGAAGAGCTATACTACCACTAGTCCACGAATAGAAGACTAAAAGTAGACTGGCTAGAAGATCTCATTAAGTAAATCTTGGGGACTCAATTTATGACATATGTTAACTTTCATATTGTTTACTCATTACTTTTTAAATTGAGTAGATTGTAAATCTGTAAATATTATTAAAACAAAATTAAAAAATACATTTGATATTTTGCCCAGTTAGAACAAACATTAATTTAAAGCTTACAAATAGAGTGTTCATAATATAAAATTATCGAAGTTGCGAACAAGACATTAATATTCATTATTTTTAACGTTAACAAATCTTCCAAATTACTTTCTAGTTTAAGCAGTCAGAAAATTCAGAGCCGTGCTGCAACGTTTCCTGAAAACCCTGAGCGCGAATTCCAACTCCCTTATCGCCCGCCATTCGCTGTTCAGGCACGCAAAGCACGCCGGAGCAGCGTTCGCTTTTAATGGAACAAACGAAACGGGGGATCGAATTTCCCGCTCTTGAAAAGGCAAGCAAAATCCACTCACCACGTTAACGAAGTCCTGAAACGTGATCGCCGGAGTGGTGGCCGTGCGAGCTTTTTCCATTAGGACCTCTCGTTTCCCGGAGCCCACTCGCTGCCGAAACTCCGGCTGCCCCAAAGCCGCCAGCAGGTCGGGCCACGGGATTTCGCCGAACCCTTCGGGGTCGTACTAAAGCACACCCAGGATGTAGAGGTCGGATTAGGCTAACGAGGATAATTTGGGGAACGAGTACTGACCTGGTCGAAGAACTGCCTCCATTGCTGAAAACAAAAAATTAAATAAATCCATTGTTATGCCATCACATATTAAAAAAAATTATCGAAAAATACTGATACATCCATTGTGTATGTATACAATGTAAATAAAAACAATGATAACTCATATATGAAGTGTATGCAAAAAGTAACAAACTAGACAAGCCTAATTACGTCATTGCCGCGTGTAGTCACATTTCTATTCAACATCAAGTATAATTTATGTGTATAAAAGTGTCGCACTATTAAAATAAAAAAATAAAATTACAAACTGTATATCATAATGTACACTAAAGCTCCTCTCAAAGATCAAGAACGAAATAATTTGTTATCTATATATAAGAACTACACATTTAAAATTACCACGAAGTCTCGAAAGTCGCTTTGCGACAGTGAAAGCAAGTAGATATGTGCGCTGACTCTCGTGCATCGAAGGAAAATGGACGTACCTACAACCCAACTCGTGCCTGCGTTATCAACGCAGCAGCCTTGCTTAAGGTCAAGTATACCGATAAACGTACTGAATTAGCTGGTATAAGTTATTTCAGTATTTTAATTAATAGAGTAATATGTATCCAATCCATAACGGCAACTTAAACACCACTTACGGGTGTGTAACCAATTTAATCACAACAATCTTATCAAAATATATCTTATGACAGTCATAAAAACTTCCAAACATAATTTAATCCTGCTTGCCATTCACACAACCAACCATTTCTTTCCACACATTCTCCAACCTCTGCTTCTTATGTACACAGCAGTTCAATCTGCTCACTCATCAAGAATCAACAACGATAATGTGGAGCAAGAAAACGAAAATAATGACATCCTTAACAAGCTCCCAAAGAAATAAAACGTTCGAATAGATCAGCTGAACATGAACATTTAATGCATCCACAAACTTCAGCCCAAAATGGATTCGAGCCTTTAACCAACTGTCGCAAAAGTCACTGCCAATGAGCAATTCTATTTTTATATTGTCAACAAGACAGTAAAAATTAACGCATACACTCCAGACACCTACCGAAAACTTATCAGACATCTACGAGAAGAAGAAATATCCACCATACATATCAGCGCAAGGAAAATATAGAGTTGTGATCGGACATCTTCAAAAGCTCAACTACAAAGTTTGTAATGTAATGAACATAAAAACATAAACGTAGCAAGAAACCCCTTCCGCACCTCTATGTAGACCTGAAACCCGACTGAAACAATAAGAAAATATACAATAATAAATTCTACTGCAACTGAAAAACAGCTGTTTAAGCGTCACATAGAAGAAGAGATATTATATAGTGCACAAGATACCAGTAATAGAAGGCTTATCGCTTAAGACAATACAAGTGTTAAATGCAAAGGTAACCACGATACAAAGATATGCATAGAACCAATAAGCACGCCTGCAAAGTGCGCTTTACGTGATGGCAAACATTTTGCAAAATATAAAGAGTGCTCAACATACAAGGATTTAATAAACAAGCAGAACAAAGCAAAAATCTAACAAAATCAAATAGAAGACTTAGTCTTGCTCTAGTTATCCACCACATCCCAATGTGCCAATGACGAACTATATGCAAAGCTATAGCCAGCTTGTCAGTGGAAGTCCCAATAAACAATAAGTAAAATTAGGTGAACAGTTTTCCATCTCTCTCGCCGAATTTAAAAACATCTTTGCCCAGTTGATGAACTAAAACAACACAATACTTAACTTACTAACAACCTTCATAAATAAATAAAATCTATAATGGCTAATAGACTCCAAATTGCAACACAAAACGCGAATAGTTTACTAAACCATAAACAAGAATAAATAGCCTTTTTACACTTCAACAAAATTGATATAGTGCTAGTGAATGAAACCCACTTCACTGAAATAATTATATTTCGAATACGAAACCAGTTATCATAAAAAAAAACTCTGTTTCTCACTATGAAATATAAAGCTATCAAACTGAACTAATACAGACTACAAATTCCTTCTGCTGATCTTAGCTGTCTACAGTCCTCTCAAATACCTCATATCTACTAACCCATTAATAATTTCTTTTCAACCCTAGGTAATAAATTTCTTATGAGTGGCGATTGGAACTCAAAGCACGCCCACTAGGGTTCCAGAATTGCACTCAAAATCTACTTAATTAAATCCTTCAAAACAATTATATTTTTCACTCCACTGCTGAACCCACTTATTGGCCGTGGGACACAAACAAACTTCTTGATTTACTGGGTTTTACATCTCTCATGGTATAGTTAGTAATTGCGTAATGGTGAAAGCAAATGATAATCTGTCTTCAAATTACTTGCCAATCACAGCCAACTTAAGTATTTCCGCTATTAAAAAAGGACTCAACCATAAACTTGTGTCGAAACAAACTGACTGGATGTTATTCCAACAGTATATACAGAATAATATAAACCTTAAAATTCAGATAAAGGATCTTGACGTAGCAACTCATTACCCTTACAACCAACGTGCAGATACCACAAAGTACGACAGCAAAATATCTGGGCCTACATCTAGATAATAAGTTGACGTAGAAACAACATATAGTTAAAAAAAGGAAACATATGGATCTAAAGAACAAAGAACTGTATTGGCATATAGGTAGAAAATCTCGTATGTCAAGTGAAAACAAAATACTAATTTATAAGACAGTCATCAAAGCAATTTGAATATATGGAATTGAAATATGGGGCTGTGCTTCCAAGTCTAATACAGCAATCATCCAAAGATGTCAGTCCAAAATCCTTCGCCAAATTGTAATTCATATGGATCTTCACGTCTCAACAGTCCAAGAACATGATCCAAAAGATGGCAAAAATAAACCCACAACTTATGTATTCTCTAGAGTTAAAGACCTAGTTTCTGAAAAAAGAAAATCTAGGGAAAATGACAGATATGTCAATAAAACTATTTACAATCATCTAACACGAAGACTACATACCCTGTTAAGGGAGACACAAAATACTATTTTTGCTGAATATATCACAAACAAGATGACCGCTCAATTTGGAGATCCACAAAAAAATTTAAAAGACTTCAAACGCCCAAACGATCTATTAGGAAGGCAAATGAAGAATGGGCTAGATCTAGCCTGGATAAAGCAGATACTTTTGCAGAACATTTTTCTGAAGTTTTCATTCACCTAAAAGAGACGACGAAATACAAAAATTCCTAAATACTCGTATCAAATGACACTTCCAATAAACCAATTTTTGCTAGCTGAAGTTATATTTAGGATAAAAATGATATGTCAACTTAAGGCGCCAGGTCTTGGCTCGATAACTGGTAAAATCTTACAAATGCTACCCAGAAAAGCCGTAGTATTAATGATTACGATTTATAACCATATGCTAATGCGTCTTTCACTACCCAATCACCCCCTCACCCAATTAGCCTCTTGTTCATGATAAGTAAATTGTTGAAAAAACTCCTTCTTAAAAGGCTACGAGAAGATACTCATATATTTACACATTTGCCTCACCACCAATTCGGGTTCCGAGAAATCCATTTAACTACATATCAAACACACAGTAACATATAGTAAATAAAATATCATCTACCCTAGAGGAAAAGAAATATTCCACCGCCGTGTTTTTGGGCGTTCAACAAAGTGTAACAGACAGGACTTCTCTTTAAATTAAAAACGCTGTAACTCAGCTATTTCTATTTACCCTTTGAATCCTATCTAACTGGCCGATATTTTTCCGTCAAATACGATAATAAACTATCTTTATATTTTATCAAATTCGGCATCCCTCAGGGCAGTGTTTTGCAATATGTCTACCCACGAAAACCCGGTAGTTGCAACTGTTAATCTCCAACAGCATCTCAACAAAATTAGCACATGGTTCGACAAACGGCGGGTAGAAGTTAATCGATCAAAATCAACACAAGTAACGTTTACCATGAAAACTAGCATTTACCCACCAGTTAACATTAACATTAATAACACCCCGGTACCGATAAAAATGAAAGTTAAGTACTTGGGACTACAGCTTGACCAACGACTTAAGTGAAACAAACGCATACAAGCTAAACGCAAGCAATTGCAAGAAATTACGTTTTGGCTTCTTGGTAGAAAATCAAAACTATCAATCGAAAACCAACCATTACTTTATAAAACGATGCTAAAGCCAATTTTGACACTTGATATGGCGTTTTGGGGTTGTAGCAAGCCAATTATAATGCAACAATTCTAGTCTAAAACACGTCGAGCAATAGTTGGTTCATAACCAATTAAGCAATTCATGAAGACCTTGACATACCGTTCGTTGCTGATGAAATTAAGATTCGCAACGATTTACCACCACCAAAAATTAGAACACAGCAGTGAATTAATTCAGTAACTATCTGCCAACTACCTCCCATTAAGACGACTGAAAAAAACATGTCCCCGAGACCTGCAATAATCAAATCGCCGGAAAATGAATCTTCTTAAGGGTATCATCGATAGATGGTTTTTCTTATCAATGGCTTTTATATCATCAAATTTACTTAATACTGTCTGTAAAAATAGATTGTAAATTAGTTTGTCAACGTTTGTTAAAAAAATAGTCTCTAAAAAGAAGATAATCATTAAAACGAATCGAAATGATAAAAGAAATTTGTAACTGGAGCCATATAGTCATATTATGAGAACCATATAAAGGGTTCGCCAATAGGGACGCAGAAAAGAAAACGTCAATTTGACGCAAACGTCATGTTTTTTTCTGTCAACCTACGTCATTTTTTTAATTTAAGATTCGTCATTTTTTGATATGGAGTCATATTCCATTGAAGACTGCGTTAAAATAATTAAAGAACACCACAAAAATGCTTAAAAAAAATAAAAAGCCATTATCGGGCTCTTCGCGATTGTTTCGGTCGTCATAACCGTACAAATGAGACCACTCCAACAGTGGTGCGAAAATTTGAGGCCGCTGGTTCTATTGATGATATGACAAAGAGTGGACGACCCAAAAGTATTCGCACACCGGTAAATATCGCTGCGATAAAAGAGAGTGTGAAAGAGGACCTAAAACTCTCAATAACTCGTCGATTGCAAGAATTAGGCATCTGGAAGACCAGTTTATGCCGTATTATGCACAAAGATTTATATTTACACGCTTACAAGGTCCAAGTGACTCAACAATTCAAGGCAATTGATCATTTTAACCGAGGTGTGTTCTCTGATTGACTCCTACAACATCGTGGTATTAAACCGAATTTTTCATCGAAAATCATCTTCAGCGATGAGACGCATTTCACATTGAAGGGGGCGGTGGGTGAATAAACAAAACTGTCACATTTGGGCCAACGAGAATCCAAAAGACTATCAATAATAACTAATACATTTTCAAAAAGTGACTCTTTAGTGTGCTCTGTGGTCAAAAGGTGTGGTTGGACCATTATTTTCTCGAAAATGAGGCTGGAAATGATGCAGTGGCATGATTAATGATTATTTTTTTCATAAACTAACATAAATAATGTTTCAAATTTACTATATCTCAAAATTAGCATTTCAGTACCCTTGGAAAATACTACAAAGTTTTATCTGCAAAATGCTGCAAAACAGCTTTCTGCAACTATTCATTAAATTTTCTACCCTGAAAGTCTTCAAATAGATGCATGTCTTACTTCAGTTTTTAAAACTAAATAGGCGTTTCTAGAGATTATGTCTCTTCTATAAGGTAAACGGGAAGCTCCCCAAGACCATAGTCCTTTGCAACAACTTGGACAATTGCGTCCTTATGGACTGAAACGTTATCCTGCAGAAGGTAAACAGTTCGACTTAGCATGCAACTACTGTTTTTCTAAATAATGTCGAGCAATTTATGCAGTAAGCAAGCTGGTGTATTATTCTCTATTTATACAATAGGGTGTAATATCGGCGTTTACCGCTTTACTTAGAATCAATTAGCAAAATTTATTTAAATCTCAAAAGATTGGTGTCATGATCTTTTTCGTCGATTGAACCAACTTTTGCTTTTGTTCGTTGTTTTTTGTTTGATCTACATCATTTTACTGAGTCTTATTTTGTTAGATGATTATAGAACAGCATCATGATTTTATCTTCCTAAACCATGGATCGAAGAACTTCTTCTTTGTTGTTGTGACAGAAATTTAAAAATTGTTTACAAGCCACACGTTGTTGTCTTCAAACCACTAATAAAAATTGCCTTCGAACTGAGATGTTACGGTTTTCATATATTCACTCCCACTGCTTGACAGCCATCTCTGATATGGGACAATGTGATAAGCACCGAGACTTAGGCAGGTACTCAATTATTTTTAGTGGCTAAGTAGGCCACCTTCCAAGCAAATGAGCACAAGATTGAACCAGATACATCCACACCGCAGTCAAGCTTCTCCTCAGCCGTATGGCCACACTGGCACTTTGGATGTTAAAGATATTGGAAGAAACAAATGCACAGAAAAACGTACAATACTTGAGAAACAAACAAAAATAAGAAAATTACGTAACTAAGATCAACCAAGTCTACGCCAACGACTAAGTTTCATCGAATTCGTTGGCTAGTGTATGTACGTAGGCCTCAGAAACACCAAGGCTGAAAGACTAAACAAACGGAAAGAGAAAAAGAGATAGTGTGGGACTTATCAGAAATAAGAGTTATCAAAGTGGGAAAGTAAAGAAGGCCGAGAGAAAAAGATAAAAAAATATGAAACAAGTCTTGGACATACATGACCTGTAAGGTTAATAATAAAAAAAGTATGAAATACAGGTAACATTATACGTTGCCTCGGTTCCCTTTATAGTAGGATCAGTCGAAGAACTAGAAGATGGACTAAAAGTGTGTAAAATTTTGGCACAAAAACGTGTCTCAGCATAATTTATTTTGTGAACACTATTAACAGAATAAAAGGACCATCATAGTGCAACTATTATTGACTTGCTTCAGAATGTTACTAATAAGCCAAATTTTGAAGGAGAAAAGAATCCAGACCATCGACAAGATGCAAGCCAACACAACTTGGTAATTTCAACACAAAATCTTGCAAAATGTTTCAACAGAGGGAAATGATTATAGCCAGTTTAACATTTTTCGGTATTCTGCTCGTTAATGATCTTCTAGAATATGGATTACTTTCAACAGATTCTCAGAATCGTACCACGCCTTTGTTCTTGTCGCTCTCATTGCATCGTTCCCAAAATATTCTGAATGATCTGAATATTACAGCATAGTACAAAATTTGGTCTATATTTTGGTGTTCTGCTCTTTCATCTAACTCCCAACTAACTCTACCATTAAAACCCTCCTTTTTACGCATGCGCATTGTATTTCACTTTCAACAAGTGCCAGATTACATTGTGGCAACACAAACTATTTTTATTGTAGTGCCATTATATCTCAATGTTCGTATGTTGATACCAGGCTTAAATGAAAAATTTATGTTAATAAAAAAATTAAGAGAATATTATACTCGCTGATAAACAAGGTCACATTTGAATATAAGATGCTCCATGTTAATCTACGAGTCACTCGAATTGCAGTGACATTAATATGAAAAAAAATCCATGTAAACTTAGCTGTGTAGCAATTAATCCACTAACCATAATCTCTATTTGGGGATTTCTATTTATATTTCATATTTTAAACCATTTTACGTTGGGACATCTATTTCTTCTTTATATTATGTCCATATATTGTATAAAACTGTGCATACAAAGAAATTGTTAAATTATTTAAAACAGATTGGTTATGGTAAAAGATCTGTGTGAGAAGCTCAAGATTTTTAAGGTTCCATCTCCTCAGAGTTTTTACAAAGCAGTAAGTTATATTTGTATACAAAACATTTTCAACTGAAGGATATTATTATGTTCCCTAATGCTCATAGATGACATCTAATAATATATTATGTTAATAATTATTTTCTTCATTTTGTGAGGACTACTTGAAGTCTGATTCATATTTAGGGCTCATGATAGATGTCACCACAAATTATTTTCTTTATTTTTTAGATTACAATGATACTCTATTATAGCACTCTTCCACGTGTTTCTCAAGAATTAAAAGATATTGTAATGATCCTAATTTCATGGCTTTCAATAATGAAGATGAAGATGATGTGAATGAATCAGTTGGCCTTGATAAACTCCCACCAGATCGTGTAGACGATCTACAAGAAATTGAACGAAGGAAGGGATATTTGATAGCATACTTAAAGGACAAGACGATAATTGAAGTTTTCAAAGAATTATTCGATAAACAACTGTCCTGTAGAAAGTGAGAACAGTATGAAGCTGAAAGATAGAAGTGTCTGTGATTATAGACTTAACAGCAAGAATGAGATTCTCAATTTCATGGAAGGATACTAGTTGCGACAAATTACTAATAAATCATGACACTACAGAACATGTAATTGACGTCAAAATATGGAGCAGATGTGAAGAAAAAGGAGTTATAAGTCCCTCAGCCGAAACTAGTGGCAGAGTACAATACGAAAATGTTTAGTATCGATAAGATAGACTTGAATGTACAGAAGTATCGAATCAGAATTCGATGAAAGATATGGTACTTTCTACAGGTAACCAACGCATTGGATATGCACATGCTCTCTACTGCCTCGCCAATGCAAGGGCATATCTTCCTAATATTCCCTTTTAGACCCAAAACAGGCTAAACCTCCATCGTACACAAAATCATCAACATTACGTGTTTCAGTAGAGATAAGGACTTTTAGTACCGGAAACATGATCGAACGCACGGCCTGCAATAAGAACACAAAAAAGCAATGCTGTGTCTGCAATGTAGAACTGCATGTGGACTGTTTTGTTGTTTAGCATAATAAACAAAACATGTAACACGAGTAAAAATAAAGGTGACATTCGCCATGGTCCCCAAATGGGAACTATGTGCTTTTGGTTGTCTTTTACTCGATTTAAATGCTCTAACGGTCCTATTTTACAGTATTTTTTAAGAAAAAAATGGCAGTTACTGGCTTAAGGGAGATCAAATGTTAACCTCATTTTGTTTACTTCTAACCGTCCCATTTAACAGTCATATATAACTAATTTACTTAGAATATATAAAAAAAGAATTAATAATTAATTTTATAAACAAGAATATTAAATCCCCCAATATTTTCAGAGAAATAGCTTAATGACAAGTAATGCAACTAAAGTTCGTTTTAATACAACAAAAATTTTGAACAACCCTCGTATTATACGACACAAAAGCTCAAAAAAAAAGAAATATTGTAAACTCAACACTTCCTTCAACCT
The DNA here is from genome assembly GCA_036346155.1 of Sinelater perroti. Classification (NCBI taxonomy): domain Eukaryota; kingdom Metazoa; phylum Arthropoda; class Insecta; order Coleoptera; family Elateridae; genus Sinelater; species Sinelater perroti. The sequence continues at coordinate 5,281,161 of JARFIY010000324.1, forward strand.
ACATCTCTTAAGAGCAGCCTCTTCAGCTCCACTTCTTCCGACTCGCTGGCCAAATCCGTATGGTCCGTATCATAGATCGGATCTGCATAGTCCGGTTCCGGAATGGAGGCTAGCGAGCCTGTGATGGTAGCGATATGTCCCGGCTCTATCCCGGATTCCTCGGACTGCACGAGCGATGTGGTCGTCCCCAAGATGCGCGTTGTAGAGGGCGACAGGCGATGGGGCCACGCAGAGTGGGATAACATCCTTATGTAAACTGCGGTTTGTCTCTCCACTAACTTATGGATTCAGCTTTCACTGCTCAATTATTGTCTTTTCAACACTAACATCCTTAAAACTCACTTATCACTATATAATTAAATAGATGATATTAAAATTATCTAATTATCTATTACAATTACGCTACCCCGTCATTGGGTGATAAATATTGTCGCCTGTTTTTCACTTCAGCTGATTTCAAAGTTCTCTTGCTTTATCTTCACAACGAACATTTTAAAAAAACATTACCTTCACACAGATTCTAATTGCTGCTATTCTTAACTCAGCCTTGATTACGTGCAATTGATCCCATTTCGCTACCTAAAAGATTGCGGAATTACATTCTTAACTTATGCAATTTTTATTTTCTGTGCTCACCCTGTACATTTCATTCATTGCAATAATATGCAAAGCCAATTTAATTCGCCACCCACGTGACTGCCACTTCTGACATTTCAAGCGCGATCGGGGGAAACACTAAAGCCCGCCTTGGCCACCAACATCCAGTAAAGGCCGCGCGATGTGCGGGAAATTAAAAACAATCCGAAACAGAACTGAAAACGGGAAAACGCGGCCGCCCGTCGCGGGTCGCGGTTTGTTTACGGTGCCGCTATTTCCACGTCCGGCGGCGCTAATCTAGCCCACCCCCTCGGCCGCAAGTTTCCCTTCGAAGTCGACGCGTGCTCGGTGGGGTTTTCCCCTAAAGGGGGCGCCCGGGCGCTCTCTTTCGCGAGGAACGCGGTATGCAGTTCGCGCGCAAAACCATCGATTTTCCCTTCGGCGGTGCAGCGATGTCGTGGGGGTGAAGCGGCCGAGTCGGGGCGCTTCTTCCGCGCTGGCCGATTGCAGGACATGTGACTCATTTTCCGCGGCGAGGGCTGTTAAGTGCTCGAATATCTTATGCATGGATACGTGCCCAAGAGCGGGGTGCAAGGATTGCCTTGAAACTCAGATGGAGTTGAGCTTTCGAGTGTGTTAGCAGAGCTCTCCTGAAAATCCACTTTGAGAGTCACTTTCCACTTGCATTATAATAAAAAATTGGCGTCCTTTCAGTTGTCCCGCACGTTTTAAATAAGCCGCCATGATACCGCTATAAAAGAGTTAAAAATGTATCCAAGCAAATAATAATAATACACAGGTATTGGACAAAATAATGGAAGCACTTGTGTAAATCGGAACATTTTGTATTAATACGGTATTGGTCCACCTTTAGTATGCAGTGCAGCTTAAATTCTGGAAATAGACCGATACAAGTGGTGAGTGGAATTTAAAGTCATTCTTCCTGGAGCGCAGCTTTCAGCTCAGATAGAGGCGAAGCAGGTGGAAATCGACACCGAACCCTGTTTTCCAATACAGCCCACAGAGGCTTTATGATATTCAGATCTGGGGGCTGGGCTGGCCACGAAAGGTGTTGAACCTCATCGGCATGCTCTTGAAACTACTCTTGAACAGGGCCAGCGGTGTGAGTGAGGACATTATCATCTTGAAATATGGTATTCCCGCCTGAAAATAAAGTTTGCTCCGTTGGGTGGATCTGGTTGCCCAATTGTTCTCTATATACTGCTGCTGCAACTCGACCGTGTAGTCTGACAAGGGGCTGCCAAATAGCACTATAATGGATCCGCCACCATGTTTGATAGTACGGATGGAGACAGTCCATATCGTATGTTTCAGAGGGTGTTCGCCAAACAAACACGGGTTCAATAATGGGGAAGAGGGTAAAGAGTGGCTCGTCTGACCAAACCTTGCCAGTCCAGTTTTGTGGGCTTTGCACTGTGCACGTTGCTTTTAAGCATTCGTATTTGTTATTAGGGACGTGGCAATAGCAACACGCCCATTGATACCCATTTCATTCAAGTCCCACCTCACTGGGATGTTTAGGTGCTGATTGATTTCTGTAGTCACTTTCCCTGTCGTTATTTTCTTCTGCAACATCACAATACGCTTCAAGGCCCAGGGGTCCCTATAGTGCAGCTTCGTCTTCCGACCACTATGACGCTTCGCCAACCCTGTTTTACCGTACACTGTGTATGCGGTCATGACTTTCAAGACCGTGTCTTGTGTTACATCGCTATTTTACTCACGGATGCTCCAGCTAGACGAACGCCAACAATTGGAGCGTCAGGTCGAACATACTGGTCACTCATCACACCTACACCTACCTGCAACAAACAAGAGACGGTTCATTTACGCAGTGCCCAGTGTTACCAGGTACACTAAAAATCTCACTTTTGACAAGTATTATGGCAATAAGGAGCTGATAAGAATAAACTGAATTTACATGCGCAAATGCCAGATCAGTTAGGAGTTAGCCGTCGGTAAGTGAGCATGTGTAGTATGTGGTCGTCGCATTTGCAATAACTTAGTGAGAAAACGAGGAAATTTGCGTTAATGATCCAAAAATCTTTCAAAACATTGCAATAGGTGCAACACGAATAAAAGTGCAGCTGTACTTGCTAGAACAGGAGGAACAGTGCGTTGTGTTTGCTAACAGTCAGTTCAGCAAATAAATAAAGAAGAGGAAAAATCAAAGAACATTATAATAGTAAGAGACAAAACAAAGTGTGGACACAACATTCATTAATTTGGTCAAGTATAAACAATCAATTAAAAACAAAAAATTTAAAAAAAATTAATGAATAAAGGGTCAAACCTTACAGATTTGGACTCTGCTATGGATAGAGAAAATATAAATTGAAATACAAATGACAAAGTTTTTGTGTGAGAGCATGGACTACAAACTGAGAATTTAGAGCTCTTGTATGTTCATTCGACATCACATTCATCCACAAGTTTTCAGTAAGACTCAAACTTGCCGTACGCTGAGTTTCCCTACACAAAAGCATTCGCTCGTAACCAGTCGACCACAACAGCGAATTAAAGCAGTTTCAATTTCAGTCTCGTAGAGTAAAGAACTGCGGTTGCAGATACGAGGAAGCTCATGAATGTATATAACGTCGCAGTATTTAAGGATGCATGTTAATAGGCCAAAAAATGCTTAAAATTGTAGTGCTAGTGCGTAGAGCCCCCAAACAAATCTGTGCGCTCGAGATATTAAGTAAATTGTGACAAATTAAGGCCATCAAACCACAACTATTTACCGAAAAACAAACATTTTACAAAGCACGCTAAGTAATTCTTGTCATGCAAAATTCAAGTGATGGTTATCCTCCAAATCAAAGTTAATATCCTCGTTACATGCAGTAACAAAATTATATACATCAGCCCTGTAATACGTACACTCAGCAAACAGCATCAACTGTACAAAAGCTCCAACAACCCACTAAATCACTAACATCAACATTTACGTTACCATCACTATAAATTCAGACATATAATTCTATACGTGCTACTGGACTTCCGAGTATGCGAAAGACGATACCAACACCACAAACGAATCATAACTTATCCTTCAAAAGCTCTAACGTAGTAATCCTTAATAATGATAACATGTCAACCGTAAGCGATGTTTTTCATGTAATAGAACTTTCAAGAAATAAGACATCACAAGAAAAGCAAAATCGTTAGTCCCACCCCCTCTAATCAAAAGGCTAAACATTTAAATCCAACTAATAAATTTCAGCTTCTTACAAGCCTTGATGATACTAACAGTAAATACAAAATACAAATATGTCCTTTCATATTTCATTACATCAAAGCTATAAATCCAATGATCAAACTAGTAAAAGGAAAACTTTTCTAAAGTCAATTATTGTTATCAACTGCTACATAAAAACAAGTTGCAAATAAACAACGAATAACACTATGAACAAATCGGGGATGTTCTACATGTTAACAATGTAGCTAGAAGAAAAAAAATTTAAAGTTGCAATACTTTACAAAGGTAAACAGGATCAAATAAAGGCCGTAAAACACTTAACATTGCAAATTTAATTAACAGAGAAACTAAACAAAAAGACTATTCTTTATTGATAATAAACCCAAGGAAAGTAACAATAAATCTTTAAATATAAAAAAACATAAAATGCAATCGTTGTATTTAAAGAACCAAGCAAGAAAGTTCACAGTTCAGAAATAATTAGTGTTACAAATGCACTACAGGATTACTGCACCTGTCCAAAAAACCACAATGGCAGCAAATCTTCTAAATTCATCCTGTGTCAAGGTCCTTGCTAACTATAAATACTGCAAGATCTATCTAGAAATTCCAAAACCAAGCAAATTCTAGCTTAACTAAGTGAGCTAAACGAATTGGCGAACTTGGTACGATCTGCACTATACAGTTTGACATTTTTGACAGTATACGGATACTATTTCTTTTGTTGTCATAAGTTAAAAAAATTTTTTCAGCCAAAACATGGAATTAATTCGTTAACATTTTCGTGCGTTGATTTTTTACGTCTTTCGACGTAGATTATCTCAACAAGACTGCGTCGCTCAACTAGCTTCGACTTTTGATGATTAAGCCCCACATAGAGCCACTGTATATCGTCGGTTTAATGAATTTAATCGCGGTCGTAGTTGGCTGGCGAATGAATCTAAAGAAGGCCGTCCAAAATCGGCTGTAGTGCCAGCAAACATAGATGCCGTGCGCGAACGGATAAAGCAAGATCCCTTTGGGTTCCAGGATTTCTCCACCTTGCAAGAGAAGAGTGCTGTATCAAGTAGTTCAAAAACTGTATCTGAGTTACTTATCAACGTATAAACCTAACTATTGACTTTCCGATTTAAGTAAAATACTAGATCTCTTGGACCTTTTTTCAATTACATCATGCCAAGCAACACTTCTGTGAACGCAATTGTGAGTACTACAATCATAAATCAGAAAAAAAAACAACAAAATTGTTCAATCACATTGATTGGAAATACTATCATTCATAACCAATCGGAATTGAATGTTTTGCTCCAAACTGATATAGAACTTGTATGGCAGTCTACATCACTAAAATAATTCAAAAAGCAGCCATGGAAGCAAATAAAAATTATTTCCAAAAAATCTTGTCCTAATGCAGTAAAAAGGGTGACTAAAAATATCTAGAAAAATATAAAGTACCTTTCGAACAAAAAGATAAAACAATTAAGCTTCATTAGATCTGAAAGCACCTGTTGAAGGCCTAAAAAAATTCAAGAATACTTTAAATTAGAGCTCAATAGTTGACATAAATTATTCCCTATAGAAACCAACGAAAAAAATAAAGTTCCTCCAAAAAAAGCTTTGACCAATGCCTCTAAATGAGCACGTTCCAAATTACCCCATCTGAAATATCTATCAAAAAGAAAATAGAGATACAAAGTTCTTTAGAAACACCGCATCAACTTACTTTGATCGTGAAATTATTCGCAGTAAGAAAAATCAAAAATGTAATTATAAGTAACTATAGACTACTACCAATGAACTATATTTTGAAAAGGGCTAATATAGGACTTTTCAGAATGTTTTGGACGGTGAAAACGACGCTGAAAAAAATGTATAGGATATTATTAAAGTTCTTACTTTGAAGAAACTGTAGTTACTGTTTTTTGTATATTGTACCATTTTTACTAAATGTATAACATTTCTAATATTGCACTTTTGAAAAAAAACTACTTACTTCTGAGATGCTTTCTTCATATGCCCTTGTGCCCTAAAGCGTCGGACTGGTTGCCTCGATCCACTTCTTCCAGTCTTTTCGATCTCGAGGTAGCCTATTAATTTCTCCTTCCTCCATTCCTCTTTCTCTTGCCATTCTATTCATTTCTTCTATCTATTTTATTCTAAGCCTGCTTGGTCCTCTTGTTCCCCCTTGTCTAACTTCGAGTACTTGTTTCGGAATTCTTTCTGCATCCATTCTGAGCACATATTCGTACTAATCCAACTGCCTGTTCTCTATTCTTCCATTCAAGGGTATTTGCTCCACTTGCTCTCTGATTCTGCTGATGTTACTCTAACTCTTCTTGTTTTGTTGGCCATTTTTCTTAAACATTTCATTTCTGCCGCTTGTATGCGACTTTTCTGTTTCTCCACCATATCCAGATTTTTGCTCCATATGTCAGGATAGATACAAATACTGTATTATATATTTGGAATTTCGTTTTATTTTGCTCTGAGATGCACTTTTTTTTAATGTAGTTCATTTACACGTGATAAAAGTAGTAACAACCATGGATAAATTTAGTCGTCCCTATTCTCGTACTGTTCTGCACTATAACTTTAAGCTCTTCGCTCGAAGTCTCAATTTGCCTACCCCCCAAGGAGAGCTACGCGTTCTTGAGTAAGACTGGCTTTTTAGGTGTCCTGTTTTGCTATTTATAGGGAAAAATGAAAGTTTAGCGGGAGATGCATTAGGTTGGGAAAAATTTGTTTGGGGCATTGCATAATTGATGGTGCGTTGGCCATCATCTCTTGTATTAATGTGTCACAGCATTTGTCCTCCAGCCCTCTGTGCGCTAGTGATTTTAGACTTTTTTCAAAACCAAAAGAATACCATTTTTTCATATGAGGAGACGGAGAGGGTCGTGAAAGAAGAATATTTTAATGTAATCAGTAAGTTGAGTCTTCGAGGCTAGAAAGAAAAACAAAATTAACATGTCAAATGTCTACAAAACATACATCACAAGAAGAAAAAGTTAAAAGTTCTTTTTGGTGAAAACAGAAATAGAAATTATAAGTTTTCTGAGCGATAGATTTTGTGATAGTAACATATTATGCTACAATTCATTCTCTAAAGCTCAATCTAGTACAAAAAACAACAACCTACATAGAAGTACACAAGAAAATAAATATTTTGTGTAAACAATCAACTTGTAATATCAAACTTTGCAATCATAAATATTATCAACCCTTTCTAACTTGTCCACTTTTTGATATGGTAGGTAAAAAGTTATAACATGAGCTCATTCCATTAAAAAATCATTCGCTAAATCATGTGAACAGTCTGAAAAGTTTTGAGCAACATGAAGATGGCCCTATCCGTCAAAACCATTTTACTACTAGAATCGTACATGCTTTAAAAGATACCTTTCAGCCATTTTGGGCGCTAAAAATAGGAAAAATTGAATATCGTGTCGTAATTAAGTACTTGCATTTGAAAGGCAATACGCCTATGCAAATTAAAGCCGGGCTAGACCGCGTTTACGGGGAGCCTGTCCCATCACCACCGTGAAAAGATGGGCAGCTGAATTTAAACGTAATCGTACCAGCTTGGCTGATGCTGGACGGTGAACAACTGAAACCTTCACCAATAACATCGAAATAGTTTACCAACGTACTGGACGACGGTCGAATCCAGGTTAGAGAGATACCAGAGGTTGTGGACATATCTAAATAATGCGTTTGTCATTTTCATTGGGCATAAAAAAGCTGTCCCCGCGTTGTGTCCTGAGCTTGCTCACTTTGAACCAAAAATTCATTCGAATAAACATTTTCATGTCTTGTTTAAGCGGTTTTAAGGAAACAAGTCGGACTTTTTGCGTCGATTTATCACTGTCGATTAAACTTGGGCCACCACTACACTCCTGAGACGAAGGAACAGTCAAAACAGTGGACTGCAAAGGGTGAACCTGCTCCAAAAAAGACGAATACGGTTTCATCGGCTGGGAAGGTAATGACGACTATTTTTGGGGAGAATTCTGTCTATCGATTACTTAGAAAAGATGATAGACAGAGGAAGGATTTACACCTGGACTTCGTTGACCTTAAAAGCCGCTTTCGCCACCGTGTCTAGAAAACAGATATGGAAAGTACTAGAACAACTAAAAGTAAATGAGAAGCTATAAAAATAATAAAGGAATATTGAGACTAGGGAAAGAACAGACGGAAGAATTCAGTATGAAGGAAGGAATCAAGCAAGATGATGGTTTCAGGCCACTGCTATTCATCCTTGTTATGAACACGATGATTAAAAATAGCAAGCAGAAAACCAGAAAGCTAAAGATAGATAATTAGAAAATGGAGGCGGTGAAAATCCAAAACATGGTCTACACAGATGATATTGTGGTCTCAGCAGGAAGTAAGAATAACTACAGGTAGCAGTAAACGTGTAGAAAGAGGAAATAGAAGCAGTTGGACTAAAAATCAAATGTACATATCGAAGCAAGAACACCAACCAGTACAAAGAATTAAAATAGACAACATAGACATAGAAGAAATACAAAGATATGAGTGTCTAGGAACAATAATTTCAAATGATGGAAGAATAGACAGCGAAATATTAAACAGGGTGAATAAAACAAATCGACTATACTACGCTATAAACAGAAGTATAACAGGAAAAGGAGAGATAAGGAAAGAAACAAAGCCACACATATAAAGCAGTATATGGTCCAATTTTGACCTATAGGGCAGAAAGCTGGATTATGTTAGACAAACATAAATCCAAGAAGATAACTATGGGGAAAATAAAGTACCTAAGGAAAGTAGCTGGAAAACGAGAAGAAATACGAAAAGAATGGCAGAACACCAAACCCGAAGACGAATTCTAGAAGCAAGAACGGAAGACAGACGACCAAACGGTAGTCCAAGGAGAATGTGGGCAGAAAACATTCAGGAAATGGTAGGAAAAAAAGGAAAAACGATGGGGAAAGTAAACAGATTGACAAAAATAGAAACAACTGAATGAAATGAATAGAGCCACACGAGGCCGTTTAGACAAAGAATGAAAAGAGAATGAAGAAGAAGACTACTTAGAAAAAATAAAAACAATAACAGGCTCGTACTGCGCATCGTTATCGGACCAGTTGAAGCCATTTGAAACGCTTCGGCGATCGCCATGTCCAGAATCACGAATTACAGTTGAAATTTATTGACCACTCAGCATATTCACCAGATCTGATTATTTCCTATTTCCTAAGCTCAAATTTTGGCTCGGAGAACAGAGATTTTCAGTAAATGAGGAGGTCATCGCTACTGCAGACGCCTATTTTAAGAGCAAGGCGCCAATTACTGTTTGGAAGGGTTAAACAGGTTGGAGCATCGCTGGAAAAAGTGTATCGACTTAAAAGAAGACTATGTTGAAAAATAAAATTTTGAATTTGACAGAAAAATACTTGTTTCTATGTTAGACTCAAAAGCTTTCAGATTAACCACGTATATATCTAATATGTCTGTCCTCTGAAACAGAGTTATATTAACTACATGAGAAATTAATTCAAAATTAGTCGCAGGCTGAATATTAGCTTTAGGAACAAATTTCAGGTGATACCCGAAAAGCGATGAAAACGTTTATATAAATGTATATCCAAAAATAAACAGCGACTTTACAATATTAGGTCACAACACATTACATTATACCACACTATGTCATTTATTTCTGGCATTAGAATGGGTATTTGAAGTGCTTTCTTCCCTCCCAAAGACCTATATCCAAATAATATCACAAGCTGCAATGATACGTTGTTCGAGTGTGTGGACATCGGGAATTAACTCAGCATAGACGAGATGCAGAAGAACATATTCATAAAAATTTTACTCGTCACATCGCAAAAAAATTTGAAGAAAAAACTACAAACCATAAAATGGTATTGGTTTTAGGGAAAACAGGTTTTTTTTTATTATTATAGCCTTTATATGGCAATAGTTTATAAGTTAATTGTTTATGTTGCATTTTAAATATTTCTATTCGGTGTTGGCGTGTCTTTACGACACATAAGCCTCTTCTAGCTTTTTCCACTCTTCCCTAATTTTAGCTGTTCGCTGCCATAATGGACCTGCTATTTTTTTATTTCATCGGACCATCGTTTTCTTTGTCTTCCTCTTTTTCTTTTGGTTTGGAATCGGGGAGTCCATTCTGTTATGTGCTTTGTCCATTTATTTTTATTTTCTCTGAGCATATGTCCTACCCACCCCCATTTGAGATGTTTTGTTTTGGTCACATCTTCTATTTTTTTATGTGTCTTATGTCCGTGGCTTCTTTTTTGTATAGCCCAGTATGCTCCTCTCCATTGCTCTTTGACATGTAGTTAGTTTTTGGTCTTGTTTTTGTGTGTTTGTCCAAGTCTGGCAACCATAGGTTAGTATGGGTAGTATACAGGTGTTGTATATTTTTCTTTTCATTGCTATGCTGTATTGTTTACTTTTCATAATTTCCTTGAGTTTCCAAAATCTCTTCCATGAGTTGGCAACCCGTCTCTATTTCTAATTCCATTTGGTCACTGAATGCAATTAGTTGTCCCAAGTAAATGTAGGAGTTTACATATTCAATGTCTTCCTTTTCTATTTTGATAAGTTTTTGGGAACGATTTGTTATTATTTAGGTTTTTGTTTTGTTCATTGTTAGTCCCACCGTTTTACTTTCTTGTGCCAGATCTTGGAGCATAATTTGTAGGTCTTCTGGGTTATCCGTTATGAGTATTATGTCACCCGCAAATCTTAGATGGTTCAAGTTTGTTCCATTGATATTGATACCGAAGTTGTTCCATTCTATTTTTCTAAAGATTTCCTCTAGCACTGACGAAAACAGTTTTGGTGAGAGTGGGTCTCCCTGTCTCACCCCTCTGTTTCTAGTTTTACTCTGCCTGTGCTGTTAGTGTATACATTTTTCATTATCCTTATGTATTTATTTTCAATTCCTTAATTTTTCAGAGCTTCCCAGATGTAGTGATGTTCCAAGGGGTCAAATGCTTTATTATAGTGCACAAAGGCCATGTATAGTGGGTAGTTGTATTCATGGCTTTTTTCGATTAGCTGTTTCACTACATGGATGTGGTCCACTGTGGAATATCTTGATCTAAACCCAGCTTGTCCTCTTGGTTGTTCTTTATCTAGTTTTTTGGTGATACGATTAAGTATTATTTTTGAGAATACCTTACATACATTAGACATCAGGTTTATTGGGCGATAGTTGCCTATTTCTGATCTGTCTCCTTTTTTGTGGATAAGAACTATAGTACTTGTTGTCCACTGTGTGGGTATATATTCCGTATTTAAAATGACATTGAACAGGTTCGTCAATTTTGTTGTTGTTTCTTGTAGTCTCGTCTTCATCATCTCATTGGTTATGTGATCAGTGCCGGGAGCTTTGTCGTTTTTCTGTGATTTTATTGCATATTGAACTTCACTTTCAAGAATTTGAAGGACTTCTTCTATGTTGTCTTCACGGTTTATGTTACTTTCTTGAGTGTTTTCAGTAGAATATAGTTTACGATAATAATCTGTTGCAATCTTTAGAACTGGCTGCCTTTTTGTTTTTTTCTTGACCTTTTTTATTTTTCATTTTTGGTATCCATATATTTTCCTCTTGTAGCTCTTTTAAAGCCTTGTTTATACCTCCTGATTTGGATATATGGTGTTTGATACATTCAAGTCTTCTATTTTCCTTATCTTGTTTTATGTTACGGTTTATTACTTTACTTAATTTATTTATTTCTTGTAATATTGCCTTGTCTTTCTTATTTTTAAGTAACTGCTTCCTTTTCTGAATTAGGTCTATTGTCTTAGAGGTTAGTGTATTTTTGTTTAGTTTTTTCTTGATTGTTGTATAGATTTCATTTATTTCTGTGTTGTAAAGTTCTTGCGTTTTGTTTAATTTAAAGGGAAAACAGGGTTAAGCTTACTTAAATCTGCATATTTAATTCTACAAAGTATTGCATTCTGCTTAAAAGAAACTGCCAGTACTGTAACTTCAAACATTAAAGAAATATTAAAACTAAAATATATGATAAAGAAATCTACGATTTAAAATATGGTTATAAATTTAAAATTTTAAAAAAATTCATTGTTCTGCAAAAATTATTATTTTATAAGAGTAAGACTAAATTAGGTCAACAAAATTTCAACTTTATTTCCTAGATTAAAATGGCGACCTGTTTACTTGTAGTGTTTCAGCAGTAAAACAGAATAATAATAGCGACTGTCAGCTCCTTTAGCACTCTAAAGTACAAAGCTATACAAAATTTAGTTTACAGACTCTACGTAAGACGTACACTAATGATATGAAAATAATTAGAAAACGTCATATGAACCAATCCGTGTGCTTTTTTCATGTGATAATATTTTACAGTAATTAAAAATATTGTTGGACAAGCTTGTCGATTTTATATTTATGGCAGGCGGTTGTCAACGCGTTGAAAAGGGCAGCATTCAGGTTACAGCAAAGAATAAATTTTATCTATGCTGCCATGGCGCATTTTTATAGCCACAGGACAGAAAGCCAAACAAAAGTTTCGGCTGTAATATCGCATCGAACAACATAAAGTTTTGCAATGTATACGAATCGGACAGCATTATGCGTTTTTATGGTTTTAAGTGAAGTCATTTTGAAGTTTTAAAGGTGCTAGAGGAACCGCGACAAGTAACCATACGTCCCTATTTTGTTTTCAGCAAGTCAAATAGTATTTTCCATAAAATGTATATTTTCTAAAATAGAGTATCTTTTTTCCGTCTCCGAACCTAATAATCGTCAAGAAAATGTGGTCTAGCAAATCTAAAGTCGAGAAAGTAAGATCAAATATAAACCAAAATTATTTATTTAAATTTATTGATGTCCAAAATCTTTTAAACTCTTAGTAATCGGTTTGATGCCGAGGAGGACTAAAACGCCAAGTATTTCTATTGAGGCTCAAAACTCAAGACCACTCGGAGACCCACCCTCCTAAAGGTATTAACTGACAATAACTACATATAACCCGTATATCTAATGGAGAACCCACATACAGGCCGACAGATGTGGAAAACTGCTAGATGTCCTGGATTTTTTTATAACTAGTAGCATATCAACTCAAAACTGTACAGTGGATTCAAATCACAAACTGCAGTCAGACCACAACCTTGCTTCTCTAAGTCATAAATAAATCTACACACTCAAAGCTGGAAACGAGATACGCCGACTGGAAAAATTTGTAAATACATAAATGAAAATATAAATCTCAATATCCACATTACAGATTCAACAGATGTACACTATAGATGCCACCGCCCAGTACTTCATTAGCCTATTACAACAAGCTGCGTGGCAATCAACTCCTAAAACCAAGCAGCAAATTCCATCTGCACCCCCTTATACATCCGACAACTAATCAGAGAAACAAAATAAATTAGAGGAAAATAACAACAAAAACGTACATTAAAAACTTATCCTCTAGTGATCACAGTCTATGGAAAACTACAAAAAAGTTTAAAAGGTCCACACCACCAAAGTTCTCCTATAAGAAAACTTATCAACGAATGGACACGTTTCAACAAAGAGACACCTTTGCAATTCGTTCATCCCAGGTCTTTCAAAAGGTAGAACCATTCTTTGACATTCTAAACTATAATATTAAAGACTTCCTCAACATACCTTGTATCCGTAAGCCCGACAGAAGCAAAAGTTCAAATAGCGAGAAAATTCTAAAAATGCTATACCCCAAAACAATTACAACCGAATGCAAAATATGCAGAAATAATAATGGTATACAAAAATGGCAAATCTCTTTATGAAACATCTTAAACCTATAAGCATACTGACCATCATTTCTAAAATATTTGAGAGGCTGTTACTCAAAATCCTCTAGGAAGACTATCAACTAAAAGTTTGCTGTCTATCTACCCGTTTGAATTTCGTGAAAATATGTGGAAGGTACACCAAGCCCATAAAATAGTCAATTAAATATTTAAGAACATCGAGGAAAAAACTATTATAGCGGAGAATTTTTAGACACTCTAAAGTGTTTGATAAAGTGTAGCATACGAGCCTACTCTACACCTAATATGATTTCTTCATAAAACACAACGACGCACTTTCTCCATACTATTCCATACAATCTGGTGTCCCGCAGGGCAGCGTACCGGCCCACTTCTCTATCTTATATATACTGCTGACTTGCCCGAAACAAATAACACTATAATTGCTGGATTTGAAAATGACCTTGCTATTTTATCCTCACATAATGATCCTGTAACAACCTCTAAAAACATGAAACCCACCTAAATCTGCTCAACGAATCAAAACAAACCAATCTAAATCTATACAAGTAACGTTTACTACCCATACCGAAATCTGTTCTGTAACAGTAAACGGAGTACCTGTGCCTGCAAAATCAGGTGTTAAATACCTAGGATTACATCTAGAGCAATACTTGGTGTGGCCGAAACACATACAAACGAAATGAAGACAGCTGGGCCTCAAGCCTGAATTGGCTCATGGACGGCAAATCAAAACTTTCAATGAGAAGAAAATCCTGCTCTATAAGACTATACTAGAACCCATACGGTCTTATGGTCTACAGCTTTGGGGTGTGCCAAATCTACTTGACTAAAAACAATACAAAAATTTCATGCGATTGTCTACGCACCATAATACATCAGCAATTTAATGCTCCACTAACTATACACACCAACTTAGAGGACATCCAAACGCTCTCATATATAACTTATATAGGAATGGATCACTCAACAAAAATCTGAAGAAAACATGCTCTTCAACAACACTATGTGATAGTGATGAAATTTACTGATGCATCATGAAAATACAAACATACAAAATTATGTTAGTCTAAAACACACTTATTTCAACGAATAGGTGGTGTTTTAATCTAGCTGTGATAAAATAGGGGTGGTAGTGACACCAGCTAAGCGTCCTAAATGTTTAACATCAACATTGTCGTCAAATTTCACTCACAACAAACGATAATCGTAGGGTGATAAATCCGGACTGTAGGAAAGGTATTAATTAAGATGACGGCTATGTATGTAAATTCTTCTTGTTTCTACTCTTTCTATCATTTCTTCTACTCTGTTCCTGAATCTTGTGCTACTTTCTATTTGATAACCTGATATGATTTTATTGCTTCCTTAAAATTGCTATTTCACGTATTTAACTTAGTACTTATTTCTATATTCGTTTTCGTTTTTAATAGATAATAATTGCTAAGTATCTCAAAACCTCTGTATACTCGTATATCTTTTATTTCGTGCCTTATAATTGCTTTTATTAATACATAATCAATTATAGATCTTTCATCCTACTTATAACCTATATTGTTAACTCACGTATTGCCTTAAATGAGTTAATCGACGTCTATGATTCTCTTTTCGTTATTTACCATATAAATAAATTGCATCACTTGTTCTGTCATCTTTTAATCTTACCCTACCACCCAAGTCACCAAGTATATGGATTCTATTTTTGCAGCTCTCGATTACTTCTGAAATATCGTCCCAACACTTTTCTTTAAATTCACTCTGTCGTTTTCATTTGGTTCGTACAGTATTATGTTTACTTCATTCTTCTTTTCAAGTTGTCACTCAATTTTATTATCCTTTCATATACAATCCTATTTCTTTATACTTCGTTATGATTCTATGAACTAAATACCTAATTCTTCTTTTTGCTCTTTCTATGTATCCAATTTCGCTTAATTTTTTTAATTTTAGTTTTGTTTCCGTGATTGCTAGAACATCATCTACATTCGCATCTTCAAATTCCTTTACTTAGCCCCCTTTCCTCCCCATTTAAGCTTTGAACATTCCATATCGCTACATTTAATACTCGTATACCTATTCTTTGTCAAGTCGGTGCTATAGTAAACCTATCATTGCTATTTTTAGTTAAGTTTATAGAGAGCTGAGTTTTCTTCTTTCTGTATTTTATTGCCCGTTTTAATTGGTCTTACTTTTTCCTTGTTCCATTTCGATTCTCGCCCATCTGCTGTTATTTTCTAATACTTAGCCTTAACGTTTGTCCCCTTCTGCCTTTCCTCTTGGGCTATTATTATAATTTTTCCTGCTTTTCTCTTTTTTCTTTTGTGATATCGTTATATCGTCACTGATATTATTTTTTCTTGTTTATATTCTCTTAATTTACTTTTCTTATCCAATTGTATTTGCATTTCCCCAGAAATCAAAAACAAGAGCCAATAAAGATAAAATACTAAAAATGATGGAAGTTTTAAGCGCGATGTAAAAAAGTTAAGGAAAGTGTAGGCGAAATTTAGAGAAGAGATAGGGGAATTGGAAGCGGAAAATAAAATACACAAAGGAGGAAAACAAAGAGTTAAAAAAGAAAATTGAGATAATCAAAAGAAATAAGAAGGGAAAAAAAGAAATAACATCATAATGATTAATGCTAGGACAGAAGACCCAACAAGGTTGAAGATACAAATAAAAAATTTCATGGGAAAGCAGCTAGTAATTGAATAGAAGCGAAGGGACTAGGTACGATAACCTACCTCGTAGAATTTGAAAATACAATTGGAAAAGAAAAGTTATGGAAAATAAAAGTAAATTAAGAGAATATAAAAAAGAAAAATAGATATCAATGACGGTATAACGATATGACAAAAGAAGAAAATAAACAGGAAAAAATTATAAAAGCCCAAGACAGGAAGAAGGGGGCAAACGTTAAAGCTAAGTATATATAAAATAACAGCAGATGAGCAAGAATCGAAATGGAACTAGGAAAAAGTAAGACTAATTAAAGTAGGCAATAAAATGCAGAAAGAAGAAACTCAGCTCTATAAAAAATTAACTAAAAATAGCAGTGATAGGTTTACTATAGCAGCGGCTTGGCAAAGAATAGGTATTCGAGGATTGAATGTGGCGACATGGAATGTTGAAGGCTTAAATGGAGAAGAAAGGCGACTAAGTATAAGAATTTAAAGATGCGAATGTAGATGATGTTCTAGCAATCACGGAAACAAAACTAAAATTTAAAAAATTAAGCGAAATTGGATACATAGAAAGAGCAAAAGAAGAATTAGGCGTTGAGTTCATAGAAATATAACAAAGTATGTAAAGAAATAGGATTGTATCTGAAAGGATAATGAAAATTGAGTGACAACTTGAAAAGAGGAATGAAACAAATATAATACTGTATGGACCAAATAAAAACTGCAGAGATGAATTTAAGGAAAGTTCTGGGATGAGATATCAAGTGATTGAAAACTGCGATAATAGAATCCTTGCACTTGGTGATTTCAAGGGTGGGGTGGGATTAAAGATGAAGTGATGTAATTGATTTATATGGTAAATAACAAAGAAAGAATCATAGACTCTATTGAATAACTCATAATTTAAACACAAGGCAATACATAAGTTTACAATATAGATTATAAATAGGAATAAAAGATCTATAATTGATTATGTATTAATCAACAGCAATTATAGGAACGAAATAAAAGATGTACGTGTATACAGAGGTCCTGAAATACTTAGCGATTATTATCTATTAAAAACGAAAACGAATATAGAAATAAGTACTCAGTTAAAATATGAAATAGCAGTATTCGAGAAGAGATAAAGCCATATAAATTATCAAATAGAGAAGTAGCTCAAGATTACAGGAACAGAATAGAAGAAATGATAGAGCAGGAAACAAGAATTACATATATACATAGTCCTGTCCTTTTAATACCTTAGAGTGTCGAGGTTTGACGAATTACAATATTGAATAAATGTGAAAAATATTCAAAGACATTTTAACTGATGCAGGAAGGGAAAATGCGACAACGAAAGTTAATCGGAATAAAAATAAAAGAAAAACGGCATGGTGAAACGAAAATATAAAGAAGGAAGTAGTAGGTATTAAAAAAGACAAATAAAAAAGTTAATAAAATAATGCTGAAGCCAAAAAGGTCACGTGAAAAAAGTTTGGTGGGAAAATGAAATCTGGTTTCCATACGAACCAAAAACTATTCTACAAGGCACTAAGAATTTAACATCCGAAAATAAACAAGAAGTAATAAAGCAAATTAGAGACGAAAATGGAATAATTTTAACAAATGAAGATATCAGTAAATCGAGAACGCGCTTCAAGGATCTATTGAGTAGCCAGATTAATGAAGATCATGATGATAGACTACGATGTAAAAAAAGAGCAACAAAGAACATATATTAAGATTGAAGATGTTGAGGAGTGCTCAACATACCATCAAAGATATACGAAAGAATTTTGGAAATAAAACTGACGCAAGAACTAAAACCACAATTCAAACAATCACAAAGTGGCTTCAGAAAGGGTAGGAGAATGCAAGATCATATTTTTACGATTAAGATCACAGAAGAGTCGAGTACGAGCGGTGAATCGGTGGGGACGCCTTGCATGCGCTCCGATATCAATGCGACACGCTTGACAAAAATTGTACGTACAAACAACTTTCACTTATTTTATTGATTTAGTTTATTTATTGAATGTAAATACAACATAATATGTTTCCAATCGGAAAAATAGACTTACGAGCAGAACAAAGCAACAATAGATCATATAGCTCCTGAATAGAGTTGTAATGGATGTTTGTTAGAGTGCTCAAATAGTCGATTGTTAAGATTTCGGATAATAAGAGTTAATATTTGTGATCATACAATCTGACGCAAGAACTAAAACCATTACAGAGACCAATCACACAAATTCAGAAAAAGCGTGGCAGAATGCAAGATAAAGATAAAGCGGATACATTCAGAATATCTCGATAATCGTATTTAATCCCAAACCCACATGATAACAATGACAACACAGAACTTCAAGATTTCCTGACTGCTCCATGCCAGCTTTCGCTACCAATAAAACCCTTCTCCGCATCAGAAGTCCTTCGGCAAATTAAATTACGAACACCAAAAAAGCCCCTGGCTATGACATGATCGGAGGAGAAGTTTTGCAGCACTGGTTCTTCTTACCATCACATTTAATAGTATAATGAGATTAAGCTACTTTCCAGTATTATGGAAGTATGCTCGGACCACCTAACCACCGATCTTTCTATAGACCTATAAGCCTTTTACCCTTAATGTCTAAGATTTTTGAAAGACTCCTACTGAAAAGAATAAAAGAAACAGTAAATCTGAACCAGATAATCCCATCCTATCAGTTCAGCTTTCGTGAAGCCCACTTAACGATACATCAATGCCACCGAATCGTTAATCAAATAATAGAAAGGCTTGAAACCAAAAAGTTAACTACAGCTGCATTCCCAGATATCAAGCTAGCTTTCGACAAGGTCTAGCACACAAGCTTGCTTTACAAGATAAAATTACACTTCCCAAGTCCGATCTATCTAGTTCTAAAATCCTACCTTGCCGAGAGATCCTTCCAAGTCATGATAAATGACTCAACCTCTGACTATCACCAAATCCAAGCAGGAGTGCCACAAGGTAGTGTTTTGGGTCCTTTACTCTACCTGATCTATTCATATGATACGCCAACCACGCAGGACACTTCTGTTGCCTTGTTTGCCGATGACGTGGCCATATTATCAACCAGTGACAAGCCCGCAGTATCTGCAGCTCACTTACAGCATCATCTAAACTTACTGCAAGATTGGACTCGCAAGTGGAGAATAACAGTAAACAGTGAGAAGTCAGCTCAAGTAACCATAACTAATAGACTACTTGATTGCCCTCAAACTACTTTCAACAACATTGCAATTCCAATTAAGTCTGAAATCAAATACCTAAGAATGCACTTTGATGCAAAACTCAACTGTAGCATGCATATCAAAAATAAGAGAAAACAAATAGACTTAAAGGTGAACCAAATGTACTGGTTAATTGGAAGACGTTCGTAGCTATCGCTATCAAATAAATTATTACTTTATAAGACAAACATAAAGCCCATTTGGACTTATGTGATCAACTTTCGGGCTGCGTGAAAGCATCCCATACAGAAATACTCCAAAGGGTTCAGTCTAAAACCCTTCGCATAATGAATGATGCACCATGGTATGTAAGTAACAAGATCATCCATGACTTGAAGATCCCGTATGTAGCATCCGAAGTTCAGAGACTTGCAAAAGCATACACCCACAACTTACCAGGACATGAAAACGACCTCATAGGGCGCCTCGTAAACCAACCAGCCATTGTAAAAAGCATAAATGGCCACAAGACCTAATTCCCTAAGCGATTTGTATTAGTATATTCTCCCCTAGGTTGATGACAATGGCTTTATCCTAGATCATGACATGTATTTCTATACAAGATCAAATTTACTTATTACTCAATTTGTATAACATGAGTAAATTGTAAATATGCAAATACAAATAAAAAAAAATACAGAAAAATATACCAAGCTTTCCTTGATTTAGAAAAGGCAGTTATCAAGGAGGACCCTTAAAAAACAGACAAAAACAAAATTAGTACAATAAGTCTGTTCAGAACCAGAAATCTTATGAGAACAGATAACATCCAATCACTTGACTTCCCAAAGAATGAAGATATATGGCAAGAAGTACTAAATCTACTATTATCAATCTGGTCGTGGGAGATGCAATAAAAGAAACGAAAAGCAATCACCAAAACTATTTATCAGTTGAAATTTGAAACTTGTTTGGATAAGCAAGTGTGCATTTACCGATGACGGCCTCAACATATTTGCTAATAATAAAATAGAACTGAAGAAAAGTTTAAAACTGGAATGAAAATCTAGAAGCAATTAAAGCTAAAAATATTGGGTAGTGGAAAGGTGCCTCCAAGGGATATCACAAGCCTAAAAAATAATTGTCTGGTAAAGGTCATAATAAAAAAATAACCAAAGATAATCAGAAAACGCTAAATAAAGGGCTTAAAAAAATAAACATCAATTGCAAAACTACCCCACATTGAACAAGGACAGCACCGATTTCTCATATTGACAATACAGGTAGGGCTGTAATAATTGCATTTTAAATAAATTAAAACATAAAAAGTATTGTAAACTAAAATTAGCCATCTTTAATTCTGGTTATTAAATACAAAATCTGAGTCATTAATGATTAAAAGATTTTCTACTCCACCATATTGTTTCAATGGACTTACTAGTCATGTACTAATAGTTGAAATAAAAAAGCTATTCAGCTGTCATAACTCCATTAGTTTATATTATAAACTAAAATGGATTTAAAAATCAAGACAAGACTATCAAGTACTTGGAAAACAAACTTTGGAATAATAATCTTTGTAAGAAGTTACTACACCTTGCATAGCAGCATGGCTTGCAAATTCATAGGCTTAGCCGTGCTGCCCAACAATTGCATACAAACGTATTTAGTTATTTTTGGCAACCAAATAGGCAATATACCAAATTGAACCCAGTCAAAATCTGGATTCATCCCTTATTGTAATAAAGCACTTTGCCTACACCCGCAATTTTTACAGAAAAAGCCAAAAATCTCCAAACATGCAATTGCATCTAGAGTACTATACTTTAAAAAAATAAACAGCAACAGTTAAAATTGTGCATTTATAACAATCAGAAAAACGCAACTCCAAAATTAAAAGACAAAATACTAAATAAATGTTTTATTTGTACGAAATTAAACATGAACAAATATTTAATCTTCCTCCTCTTCTGCTGCACCGCCACCGGCGCCCTTGCGAGGTTCTTCCTCTTGACACGGCCAGGCCGGCCACCTCCGAAGGGTGACTTCAGGGAGAAGTCAATGTGCTTCTGCGAATCTAGGCGAACAATGAAAGAAGGAATGTTCACCACCTGCTTGCGGACTCTGAAAAGCATCACCAAATAAAACACTCATTCAAAAGATCTAAAATAAAATAAATGTCGCCTCGCAGGTACCCAACCCAGCATGGCTTGCAGGGCCGGGGCATATAACTGGTATCATCACTCTTCGAGAATTCTGTAGCACTGCTCAAGCACCAGTCACAGCTTGAGTAGTGACTCTAGTCTCGGTATTGCAAACTTATCCTAATGAAATTATACCTGCAGCGATAGCTAACTGCAAACGCAAGGCGTTGGGCATGGTCAACATGCACCAAGTGGCCCCGCAGACTATTTCAGGGCGTTAGACGCATGTCTAAGTGGCCTTTACGGAAAGCAATCCCAAGGGTGGGGATGGGACATTACCGAATGTGCCTCTGGCGGATCAGGACGCGGGCATGGTGGATCGATTTGGCGAGCCCCAGCTTGAACACCTGCGTCTGCAAGCGGCGCTCCAAGAAGTCTTCAATCTTCAAGCCCAGCACGTAATCGAGCTTCATTCGGCTCTCGTCCAATACACCAATGCGAACAAGGCGGCGAAGCAAAGCGTTGCCTGTCAAAAAAATTATTACAAACATCACATCAATTGGTGATTTTGAAAGCAAACCAAATTTATTACAACAAATTTTGTACAATTTCCCATTACTGATGATAAAATTTGTATGTACCCACACTTTCGGCACAGTTAATTTCAAACGAAAAGAACTGCTTCCTAGCTGGGATTTAATCTTGCCCTCGATACATACTGGCAGCTCTTTACAAAATATGTCTGCAAGAGCGTGGCGATGGGGCTACAACAAACAAAATTACAACCCACGCACCTTCAAACAGCCGCTTGGGGTCCTTCTCCTCCAGCGTCAGCAGCTCTCGGGCGGCCTTACGGATCTTCGCCAGAGTGTACTTCACGCGCCACACCTCGCGCTTGTTGCGGAGCCCATATTCGCCGATGATTCGCAGCTCCTGGTCGAGCCGGGCCTTTTCGTACGGACGCCTAGGCGTGACGTAGGTCTTGGAACAAACGGTCGGTATCCTGCCGTTCACCATCTTGCCGATCTTTTACTGCAAGAAGAGCTTCGGTTCAAACGTGGCACGCACATAACCTCAACAGCCACGAGCAACGAGGCGAAATGTAGCGCTGGTATGAATCAGAGGAGCTAGCGGTCGCTCTCTGGGATTAACCCAGGCCATATTATAGCCCCACCTGATTAGGAATGCTTTGAAAGTGTACTCAAAGCTCCCTGCCCAGAAGCGTAAGGCACGTGGTATCCGCAAAAATTTCGACCATCAACTAATAAAACAACGTAGCACTTCCTATAAGAGTATAGCAAGCACCAAGCTTTCATATTTTTACCATATTTTTAGAGACAAACATAAAATAATCTTGCAAACTTACCAGCATCCAACTTGCTTCAACGATGAACGACGATAGAGAGAACGGAAGCGATAAAGTGAACTCTACTATGTATCTCCCCTCCAACAAATCCGCGCAAGTCAAAGAGTGTCTGGGACGACAAAGATAAACATATCTGAAGTTTAATCATCAAACAAAGACAAAAAATACGTGCACTAACATCTGATGGTAATAAAATCTGGAAAGAAAATAGAATGGAAATATAAATGGCAATTAAAAGAATAAAAATTAATAATAAACTAAAATTAAAATGTAGTTTTTTTTCTAAGTTTAATTTAATTTTTATCAAGCATTTGATTATTCAATTTTTTTAGCTCGCTATAAAGCATCTTGTAGAATATTTCTTCACATTTTTAGGAATGTTAGATTCCTGGATTATTGCAGACTACTTAAAAAAATCCAAGAAACTTTGATACCAGTTAAGGACTTAACGTTTAAGGTGCATTCCAATTTCCAAAGCATCTTCAGGCGCTGATTTTCCCCAATTTTATTACTACTAAAAAGCGTTGCCTCTGAGGTACTCAGACCAAGGACAGAATTTTGAATCAGCACCCTTCTGCGACATAAGTTGATTTTGAAAAATTCACAAGATCAGAACAAGCCCCTCTGGAGGATGTAGTAAGAAGAATGATATTCGAAAATTAACTAGACTAACAACTAACAAATCTCCCATTCATAAGACCACCATACAAATTTTAGCCTTCATTAAGCTTCCAAGAGAGATTTGATTATATGTGATCTTTGATTTAGAAGGAAGTAATTGGAAGAGACTAAACAATACATGAACTCGTTCCGATTACAAAGAACTGAACGAAAGACTAATACGCTGTTAAAATCAAAGAGAAAGTATTTCAGTCCAGTAGTTTGACCTGATTCTACAATCCATAAATATATCATGAACTTTTAGCTTTGAAAATTATTTAATAGTTAATCAAAAATAATGCCTTACTGTGAAATAAACAGAGAGCCCTCCCCTCAAAAAAGAGCAGGTTGGTCGTTAGATGATTCAAAGAGCTTTAAAACTGAGTTATAAACAAATGTACCTGTGGCAGAAAAGCTCGATATAAGGTAACGACCAAGATACGACATGTATGTAGCATGGGATCTTCGTGTTGACAAAAAAATGATTTCTGTTTTAAAGAAACAAGGCAGTCATCTGTACGACTTATGAGAACAATATCAGACAAAATCTTGCAACTACAAGACAAAGAACGCCCCAAACGATTTTATCATAACTCGAATTATGTCACTATGTGGAGAAATCCATCTTGCATTTTGATATGGTAAACCATTAAGATATTAAAAGTCTGGTAGTATAATTTGAACTGGTCAGATTGACGAGTGGTTTAAAATCTTCAGCTTCAATTTTAGTGGACTAGCATAATGTAGAAGAATTATGCCGATTTCTTTATGATCCATTCTATGGATATCAACAAAGAGATCTTATGGAGGGGGTAATGCAAAGGCTATATAAATAGGACCCGCTGATTATTTTGGGCCGATGTCATAGAGTCCTGCCATGTTTGCCCATTTAGTGTGTTATTTTTGAACACTCTTAGTCCATGTTCTCATATAGCTTTTCTCTTGTTCTATTTGCGCCTAGTTTCAATTGCTATATATTTTTATCTGTGTCTCTTGTTAAATGTTCTAACCATTGTAACTGTTGTGTGCTAGAGTTCTTTCCAGTGCTTCAACTTGTAGTTCATCACAAATTACTAGATTTTTGTCTCTTCTGGTAACCTATTAAACATCCCATTGCAAGCTTTGTAGTTTATTCTTCCCCTCGAAAGGTCAATGTTGGTTAAATGATTGTTTTATGTATAGTAATTTTTATTTCCCTCAAAATCTTTTTTTCATACAGGAATGAATTTAACAGTGTTTAGTAAAATTATTCTTTTGTTTAGCTTTACTTTGTGTCCACTTTTTCTTTCTATTCTGATTCCAAGGTATGTCAAATCTCTGACTTCAAGTTCCCAAATCCATATGCCCTATACACAATTTTTATAATAGCGTCTATAGGTAAAATAAATAATCGGTTGCTGTATATTCATATAAACTCTTTACTACTTCGATCACTTCTTGGCCTCAGTCAAAAGGCTTTGCCAGATCAATGAACGCTAAGTATGTTTCCCTGTTTTGCTTTAGTGGTTTTCTACTATTATTAAATGATCTTGCATCCACCCATTGTGTTTCTGCTTTCTTTCTTAAGTGCTACCCTAAGATTTTTTTCTATATTTTTTTATATATGCTTTTATAACTTAGCACACTTCTACTTGCTGTTAGTTTGACGTCAGATATTTTTCCCGTCATTTTTGATCATTCTTTTTCACTATTAAAATTTCTTGAAAATATTCCTTTCATTTCTTTGGCACATCATTTCATCAGTTATGTTTGCCATATTTATTCTTAATTTGATTTAGTGTTTGCTTTTCGCCATTCTAAATATACTTAATACTCTTTAGGTTTTCTTTATAATTGGTTTCAATTTGCTCCCAAAGTTTTCCCACGTCTTCACATTTATTTGTCATCTTTATTAACGGCTTGGTTTTCTTCTTTTTTATATTTTCTATATGCCTCTTCTGTGTCTTTTTCTTATTCCTTTCTCTTTATTCTAAATTTATTTTTAATTTTTCTTATTGTACCAGCCTGTTTGGTTATATCTATTGCTAATTATAGAAACTCCACAAACTATCTTTGCAGCTAAATAATCTTACATTTCTGTTACATCTTTTCTTTTCATAGATATTCTAGGTGAATTTTAATTAGTTCCTCAATTATTTCTTCGTTAATTTCTAGATTTTAATTTTATCTACAGATTTTGTTCTTCTGTAAGCTGCCCTTCTTTATTGTAAACTCTTTTGCTGGGTTTGAATTTTTCTTATTAATTTTTATTAATATGTTTTTTATCTTTATCTATCAGTATATAAACAAATAAGCCAGCGTGGTCCCGTGGTTGAGGGGTGGGCTGCGATGCTGACGGACCCGGGTTAAATTCCCGGTGCTCTCTGATGCCTGGCGGGTGGCCTACTCAGTCACTAAAAATAATTGAGTATACCTGCGATTCATTCGAACAAGGGGTAATAATTGCAGTCGTCTAAGTTGCGGTGCTTGCCACATCGCCTCACATCAGAGATGGTGCGCGACGACCGAGCAGAGAGAGCGAACGTATGAGAGCCTTAACCTCTCAGTTCGCAGGCCGTGCTCCCACGCTGAGCGTAGGGCCTTACCATTAAAATATAAACAAATACTGATTTTTCTCTTTTACTTTTTATTTTTCTAGTGTGTTTTATTATGCCAGTAAAATGTGATTATAACAATAAGTTGGTTTCTTCCACACAAATCTAATAATCTTGTTTCTTTGTTATTTCTTTCTTCTTTTCTAAATTTGCCCAAGGTCTCTGATGATAATATAGTAAAGTATAATTACCGTTTCTTTCCTTTCATCTTTAAGTGTCGTTAGATCTTCCCAAAATTGATCTTTATTACCTATATTATCGTCCTCGTTGGATCCATATATTGTTATTATGATTGATTTATGTTTATTTTCTCATAATTCCACTTTCATTTATACATGTCTAATTGCAATTTTTTTCGTTCATTTTTGACATATAATACATACTATTCCTTCTTTTATTTTTTAATTGTAAATATGTCTTCCACTTGAACCATTTTGGGTTTTTTTATTAGTCTCAATTATAATTTTTTCTACTTCGTCTATCAACTTATTTTCTTTCCCACTGAGGCCAAATTTTATATACATCTTTTCTCTTTCTTCATTTTTCCTTATTTCTACGTCCTCTTAGTGTCCTATTTGGTGCCTGCTCAAATGCCTTTACATTGTGAAGTCCTCTTTCTTATATGTGTGTCAATAGAGTTGCATATTGTTCTTTCTTCTTCTCTCACCATTTCCACTCTTCCCCGCTTATGTAGATTTCTCTTAATCCTATTTTATTTTCCAACGTTCTCTTTTTCTGGACTTCTGACATGCACTTCTATAGTTTATTGTACCTTTAACATTCTGTTTTTTGCTTTATTTATTTTGTCAATTTTCATTCTTACTTTCATTTTATATTATTCTGGTTTTCTTTCTGATCCTTTCGAATTTCTCTAACCTATCACATTACCAGATTTGCATCACAAGACACATTTTATTTAGTGTGTCCTCAGTCTTTCTTTTTCTCCGGGGATCTCTTGGTTAATTTGCTCCTGCTAAAAACGTCTACTGGTCCGTAGATTCTCTTTTCTTGGTCCTGTCAAAGAACGTGTATTCATATTTCAAACTTTGCACTGTAGTATTTTTCTAAGCATTTTCCTACACCGTATCTTGTTTACAAGTTATAATAATGTATGTGCTAAGACTCTCGTCCGAATCAGCTTCTGGGGACTCAGACTCTTTTAACGCACCTAAGAATTTTAAATGCGCTTCTACTTTTAATACGCTTACTACCTCCAGGCTTTACACACATTGGATCAGATAAAACCTCCAACATTGAGTATTAGTTTCGATACGATTTATACCCAAAACTGCTTGCTTCGTGCGAGGACCGGACTCCTACATTTCTAAAATGTTTAAGCCCTCACAGAACAGATCTGCAATAGAAAGTATACACAGCTTTTATATTTTTATTAATATATAAAACATATATATTCCATTGAGATTATTCTATAGAATATACGAGGGCATTTTGGAAACCTTTGGCTTTTTACACCTGATAATGTTGCTTCGAGGCATACAAAATAGATATTATACTATCCTTTAACTTACTGATCATTAGGGTACCCAGTAGCATTATTTGCAATGTCAGGTGGCTCTACTGTAGTGATCAAAACGACAAGGGCACGGACATTCTATATATTTCTATCTTGTTGCTTATGGCAACGCTTAGGCACGTGTCAGTACCGTTGTCGCGGTGGGCAATAAGCAATCCAGCCACAACAAAAGTGTATTACCAAGCTCGATGTCCACCACAGATGAACAGCACCAAGCGCGTGTAGACAAACCGACTCGTATTAATCGACCCGTGAAGCAGAAGGAACTGTAGGAATTTCTCTTGAGAGAATTCATCACATCATTCACACCTTGCTTGTCTACAGGAAAGGGTGCGCATGGTGACAACTGAAATAAATCCCTGTCGGAAAGAAATTTACACAGCAATTTTTTGCTCCTGTGTATACCATTACGACTCGGAAATCAAGTATCCACCCATAACGGCACAACTAACCTCAAAAAATTGAAAGCATTCGTTTTGGGAAGAAAAGTGTCTTGGACATAATTTATATTGAGTTATTGAAGCAAGGCAACATTATCCATTCAAACTAATATATAAATACTTTAATAAGACTTACGAGATTAGACCTCGCGCAAGCAACTTCCCAACATGACAATCCTCGTATTCACAAATTGCGCACCTTGTACCTTGCGATTTTGTCTTTTCCAAAGTTGAAAAACAACTTGGAATGATAGAATTAGCTAATGATGAAAAGGTTTAAGCAGCTGTACATCATTGGTGTTGATAGTAGCCCCCTGAATGTTTCTCCAATAAGATCAAAAGATCTGCTCGGCGTTGGCGTGCATGCGTGGACAAGGATAGCGATTATCATAAAAAAGTTAAAATATCTGTTGATAGAAAAAGCATTTTAAGCTTATAGGAAGTATATAGTTTATTTATATACATTATCTGTTAATAAAGCGATTGCGAAAGCAAAACTTTTTAAAGTACCTACATATGTATTCCAATGGTA
This sequence comes from Sinelater perroti, assembly GCA_036346155.1. NCBI lineage: Eukaryota > Metazoa > Arthropoda > Insecta > Coleoptera > Elateridae > Sinelater > Sinelater perroti. The sequence continues at coordinate 5,309,892 of JARFIY010000324.1, forward strand.
AAAAAATTACTCACAACTGTGTTCAAATTTCATTTAATGTATGATGTGTAAAGTAGAGGTATGCACATTGTATTTATCATTTTTGTCTCTTCTCTATCGTCCGTGAAGCACATCTGACTTCTTGTTTGCCCTTCATTTGTTCTTCAATACGATGGTACTACGCATTCCATAAGTGATAACTTTTTCACTTTTTTTTTTAAATAATTACCAGTTTTCTTCTACCATCACCAATAACTTGTAAAGTATTTTCTTCCACTATTTGATTAATTTCTAGTCACTATCAGAAATCACTTTTTTAAATTCTTTTTGCTGTGTCAGTTTCAAGAACTTTTATTATCTCTTACATCCGTTTTTCCAAAATACATAAAGTGCATTAGAAAACAGTGCAATGTACATTATGGGGCATTCAAAGAAAAATATCCAATTCATTTGATGACTTGCCAATATTCATACCCATCAACGGTGAGATGATCTATAGTAACAGTCAATTTCAAACAAAATTCTCTTAACGTGTTTTTCTGCGGAACTGGGAGAAACTTTTTCCTTCACTTATTCACTCCTTTATGACTCACTATTTTGTATAAACAAAAGACGCTTAATTATCACATTAAAGGTTATGTTGTGTATAAGAAATCCAAAAGGATACAAGAGTCCTATTAAATATAAAATCATCTGTGTCAACAACGAACGGCTTCTTAAATTACCACATTTACTCTGCATAAGGTGGTAATAAGAAGAAGAGCCAACGGATCTCATTCGACTCAGAATAGAACATCGACTGCAGCTACTACACTTCTACTTGCAGAAGGTAGATAAAAGACAAGATAAATAAATATACGCGGTCACAACAATAATGAGTCTGCAACATATGTATTGTGATGGAAAAAATAAATTAAACGAGACTATTTTTATTTATGTTTACCTACATTTGTACCAGGCCATAATTGTGTTGGTGGGACTGATATTGAAAGACAGTCTGTTGAAAATAAATAAGATGTTTAGTGGAAAAATATGTCGCTGCTGATAAGACACCTAAAAACAAAATAAATAACACGCAGTTGACATAAGGTGGTCTATGACCCCCCTCCCCCAAGTGAGTGAATAAAACAATAGTCATCACTTTCTTCAATTACAAAAGATGAAGTCCACTCAGGCAACTTCAACACATGTTCCATTTACCAAAGAGAACTATACAGATGTTTTGGATTAGTTAATGTTTAACGATAGCGTGGAGAGTGAGCTTATAAAATAATAAACTCAAATTTTGTCTTTTTTTTTACTAAGAACTATTTGACTGATGATCGAAGTTTTTGGACTAAGAAAAAACAAATAAGATTAGCTAAATAAAGTGGGAACATCAACTGTCAGTTTTAGGGTACATCGTATTAAGCAAGATTATGAATAACACAGAATAATTTTAATCATATTCATTAAGTGAAAACGCTGTCTAATTTATTGTTATAAGCCAGCTAATGAATGGAATTTATATGAGTCATGGTAACGGTTGCTCGACAAGGACCAATCCTGAGGTAACTCTGAACCAGGACCAAGCCAACGTGGTTAAAAACCAATTTATTGATGCAACGGACAATAACCCTACCGGGAGCAGCAACCCAATATAATTCAACAGGACAACGTCTAACGGATTAGTCTTGTGATGACCTGCGCTAATGGAGCCACCAAAGACTGACTCATGAGGACGAGCGGTGATCTGAATCGACTTTGAAAGCCGCAAATTTGACTGTGGTCGAGTACAAGGTTCTTCCGAAAAGATCCAGGGTGTCAGTTTTTTGCCTAGGCCAGTTGTGCAGAAGGAGCAGGCCAGAACACGCGTAGCGAAACAAAACTCTGCACTGAGTGAGAGGTTGGGTTCTAAGTAAAAAAGTAGAAACGGAGGGACAACTTGTTGCATATTCCATTAAGGAGCATCCCAGTTTAGGACTTTGTATAAGTTGGCCAGGATCCTAAAGGGTTTCGGCAATGGAGATGGCGATCCAGTTGCTTCAACTTAGTAAGGCGTCTTACTGCATTTTGGAAAATGTTCAACGTGGCTCTCACTTAAAAACCTTGGGTAAACAGGAGCAAAGCTAGAAGCTATGGGACATAGGAGAACTGATACACAGTATTATAATCAAAAAGTTTCAAAACACTGCCCTTAAATTTTTTGTGTTTCAGAGACTTAACGATAGTTAGATTAAGGGCGGAGAATGAAATTGGGCTAAAAAAATTAATGCTCGTAGTGGCATAAGTTCCTCATTCATTATCAGCTGTGATGCAAATTGATACCTGGAGAAGCACCAACACCAATAGACGAGTTGCGTCTTTGCTACAATCCATTAGGGCAAAAAATTTAGACATACCGATTGGAGACAATAAGAAAGGAGGTTAAAGATATAACAATCGATACTATGGGTGCTAGTAGCTTTGTCAGAAATTAGCATTTATCTGAAAATGTAAGTTATTCCAACCACAAGCACATCCACTTTGAAATAGAGGGTATCACAGACTTATACGAAACCTATCGTAATTCTTGAAAAACAAACTAAGAAGTCTCTACCAAACCGACCGAAAACATTCTTAAAGGTTGAATAGAACGATCAGAAATAGTACGGAGCAGGAGATTGCAGGATGCTGTAATATCGACGTAGGAAGATAACTGCCCTTGGGTGAAAAGAAATTCCAAACGGAATGTGCCTTGGTGGAATGAAGAAAACTTTTTAATGCAGCAACTAATTCGGAAATAGGATCATTTTGAAAAGGTTCTAATTGAATACAAAAAGGCTTTAAATAAATTTAAAAAAATACGTGAAGTAGGCATTGTGAGGAGATGGAAACTACTGGAAAAAATGCCAGACTCCACAAAATATTAAGAGCATTTTGAATTTAGAATATAACCCACTAAAGTGAGTTTCTATGGAAAATTGGCAGAACTCGAATAAACTGATAGATGTAATAATAATAATAATAGTTCCCTGTAACAGGCCCTGAAGGCCCTTTGGGGTCGAAACAGGATAGGTCTATAGATAGATGTAAATATAGTAAAAAGGGCAATTAACTTATTCCAACCTTATAAATCGCCCGAACCTAAAGCATTTAAGCTACAGAAGGTAAGTGACCTTATATATTATATGATGTGTGATACTCTTAGGGCAGTTCTTGTTCTGGGTATGTACTGAATTATCTGGTATACAAATAGATTAAAGACCGAGTTTAGAACAGGAGCGGGAATATACTCCAAAAATGGAAACTTGCACTTAAGCTTTTCACTAGGAAAGTCGTCGTCCGTTTTTCAAGTAGACATTTTTGCTATACTACAGTGCGCCAAAAAATAGGCGAATACACATATTCATGGACAGTCAGGTAACATCCTAGTGTGGAAGTGTTGTGAAGAACTTATTCTTTTGGAGGATAAACACAATTTAGCTCTATTGTGGGTGTTAAGCCACTTTGACAATGCAAGCAATAAAAACCACGAGTACCTAAATGTAAAATCCAAAGCCTGGTGAGAAAATGGGTCAGAAAATAACGTAAAAATACTGGAAAAATGTATTGTGACAAAGACATGTTAAAAATTGTTAGTACAAAGCAAGAATCAGCTACAAACTCTACAACTTTCCTCTTAAGACATTGTTTTCTCAGAAGACAGCCCAATAAAATAGGGCTGTACAATGGAGGCCTGAGTTGCAGGCAGTACGATAGAGAATCAGATCTTATGCGAGTGTGACTTTTATTTATGATAAACCAATAACGGATCTAGAAGAACACAGCAACTATCCAGCAAGGGACTTGTACAGACTTGTACAAGGAAGTAGGATACTGAAAAAAGTGCTGTAAAGAAAGTGAGAGAAGCACGATAAGTCCATAAGGTTGCAGTGCTACCGGAGATATATATCAAACACTTCTCAAGAAAAAAAAACATTTCGAATAAAGGTTAGAACAGCTTTTTACTCTTTAAGAAATGTCTAGAAAAAAACAAATATATACTTGCAATATTGATATATTTACATATGAAAAATGCATATGTCAGTAATGGCTACAAGTGAAAAATCCTTTACCAAATAATGACAGTTATTTGTTGTATGGTAACTGACTGAGTTATTGGTTAAAAAAGCAGTTCACATAGACAACTCGCTGCATATCTTTGGCCTGTTTTTACACTCGACCAAATTTTTTTCTTTTACTTAACGCCCGGAAGACATAAATGTGACAATACAATTTATGATGAAAGTTTATTTAAAGCTACAGTAAAAAATGGCTTTGGACATTGCTTAGGATTTGGTACTGTATACGAGACATAGGCAACCACACCACAAAATCGCTAACAAGCAATTAAATCTAAAATCGATAAACGTTTCAAGTCAATATTTTTATCTCCCCTAATTTTTTTTGACTAGTAATAGCTTCCACGATATCACATTCCTCCAGACAAGAAATTCACTACAATTTTGGAACAAATTGAGTATATTTTCAAAGAAATTTTTGTAATACTTGAGGGTAAGGGATGGTGCTAACATCTAATCATCCAAATGTCAACCACACCTGAACATGGTATTCTCCGACACATAACAAACGAGGCTTTGACGACTCAGCATCGGGACTATAACCTGATACCAGTTATCACGAGGTAATGGGGCCCTTCTCGTCGGGCCAATCACCCACAGAAGGTATTGTGATTCAGAGTAATGTATCGAGCCTCGGACATGGACGGATCAACAGGCGATACGATTTGGTAGATGGAATATCACATCCCTTACAGGAAAAAAAGTGAAATACAAAAATACAAGATACACATTATTGGACTATCTGAACTCAAGAAAAAAGAAAGTGGACTAAAGTCTTTAGACCACGGCTATACACTTAGATACTACGCCTCCCCCCCCCCAAAAAAAAAAAGAAAGGGCAACAGAAGGTGTAGCAAACAGAAAAATTGACTGAAAATAACCAGATGGAAAGCCATAAACTCCAGTACCATAACCATAAACCTAAAACTAGAGGAAAAAATAAGGGTTATACAAAAATAAGCACTAACAGAAAAGGCTATCACTCACTACAAAAACACGTTCTAGAAAGGACTACAATGTACCATAGAGAAAATTCCTGCATTTTCTGAATTAATAATCAATTACTAATAGAACATACATGATTCAACCAAAAAACATACATAAGATAACCTTTGAAGTGGAACAACTAGGACCCAATAGCATAATATGAAAATAATATGAAGGAACGTTAATAAGAAAACTAAGATATTATAACAAGAACAACAGGAAGAAAACCCATGGACATTAAATAAAAGAAGGAATACATTCCAGGAGACAATACTCCAAGTAGCAACAGAAGTATGGGAAATAAAAAGGATATAAGAAAATTCAAAGAAAAAGAACCAAATGGTGTAATGAAAACGTAAAAACAAAGATCAAAGAAAAAAAGCATAAAGGCCCATTTAAGAAAAAGACCAGATCAAAGTAGAAGGACATATACAATTAAAGGAAACGAAGCAAAAGAAGCGTTAAAAGAACCCACGAAAGCGACATAGGAAAACATCGGTAAGAAAATTGAAGAAAACTAAATCGAAAATCAATAACAATTCTGGAATTCTAAACATTAAAATCACACAAACAAATTGTAGAATAAGTACTACAAACTTGAAAGGTTTACTACACAAAGAAGTTTGGAGAAAAAGATATATAAAACCAAACAGAAGAAGAAACTTTTAATGAAAAGAAAAAAATAAACAAACCAAATCAAGACATAACAGAGGAAAAAATTGAAGATGCCCTAAAGAAAACAAAAAACGGCAAATCACCAGGAGGAAACAACCTATTTTCAGGATTAATCAAAAAAGGGGAAACAGCAGTGATTCAATTGTTAAAATGGAAAAAGGAACAAAGCCCAGAAAAATGGACGAAGAATATTATAATACCCATCTACAAAAAAGGCGAATCCACCAATTGTGATAATTATAGGGCAATATGTTTGTCTCACAGAAACTCTACACCAAGATAATAGAGAAAGGACTTAGAAGAGAAATAGAAAATAAAGTAGAAAAACAGGACCAAAACGACAAACACAAGAACTACATACATGTATATCCTATAAGCCATAATACGAGAGTATTATCTTAAAGCTTTTTAAATAAAACAAACTTTAATAACATTCTACATCTGTATTTTGCAAGTTTACAAATTTATTTTTCAACATAGTCGCCCTGGCGACGAACACATTTCTCCCAACGAAAGACCAGTTTGTTGATACCGTCACTGTAGAATGTTTGACTTTGTTGACGGAAATACAACTTTACCTCTGCTTGGAGCGCTTCATCACTATCAAAGTGAACTCCTCGAAGGTGTTCTTTAAGTTTTGGAAACAAATGAAAATCGGATGGGGCCAAGTTGGGACTGTATGGAGTATGATCTATGACAGTGAACCCAAGGCGTTAGATTATTGCAGATGTCGTAGCGCTCGTGTGTGGTCTGGCATTGTCATGCTGAAGGAGAGGGTGCTCCATGTGTGGACAAACTCTTCGAATTCGTGATTTAAATTTCCTGTGGGTTTCGCAGTACCTTGCAGAGATTATGGTGGTGCCTTAAGGCATGAATTCCAAATGCACCACACCTTGAACATCCCAGAACACTGTGAGCATGACTTTGCCTGCTGACGGCATTGTCTTGAACTTTTTTGGCGTCGGTGATCCTTTGTGGCGGAACTCCATTGATGCTCTCTTGTTTTCGGGATCAAAATGGTGAATCCAGCTTACATTATCTGTTGTTAAGGAACCCATCACCCTCACCCTCAAAACGCAAAAGAAATTGTTGGCCGATGTCCATTCTCCTCTGTTTCATGTCAGGAGTGAGCATTCGAGACAACCACCGTGCACAGAGTTTTCTGTACTGAGTTTTGCAATCACGTGATATGTTACACTTACCTGAGAGCTGTGTCTGTGTTATCCGACGATTTTCTCTGATGATTTCATCAACCCGATTCCGATGAGTCTTGTCGGTTGCTGTACGTAGTCGTCCACTCCGAGCTCTGTCACAGACGTTGAGGTTAGCATTACCGTTTCCTTCATTACGAGTACTAACAACCCAATGTCGCACATTACTGATGTCGATAAAATCATCACCGTACACAGTTTTCATTCTTCTATAGATATTAATTGGAGACACGTTTTCTGCGTTAGAAACTTGATAACAGCACCGACAAAGTTACGTTACACACCGCCATGTTGCACGCTACAATTCGGAGCCCTCTAGCGGCAGAGGGTTGCAACTTACGTCAGCAAATTGGGAAAGTCGACCGAGTAATATGCATGACATGTAATACCTCAACCGATATTGAGAACAGAATAAAAAATTCGGAGGCATTACTTTTCAGCACACCCTCGTAGAAAAGGAGAGAGTAAAAACAATAAACTATACTTAGTATTCCTCTGTCTGAAAGCAGAATTTGATCTAGACCAACGAAAATACATATGGGAAACCATAAAAAAACTGCAAATAAGCAAAAAGCTCAAAAGAAATGTCAAAGCACTACATGAGTCAGTAATAGGAAAAATAAAATTAAACGGAAAAGAGGGGTATCAAACAAGGTGACAGCTTAAGTCTCCTTCTCATACTATATATGAATAATATGCATATAACATGTAAAGGGAAAACAGGAAACATAGTACTAGGATATCACAATCTAAACTCAGTGAAGTCACAAGATCTGCTATGATGATATACTGCTAATGTCAAAAAATCCTAAACAACTAGAAAGAAACATTAATATATGGAAGAAACAGCTAGCGTGAAAATAAACATAGAAAAACAAGATTATGTGCATATCAAAAACATAAATAGAGCGCCAATACAAATATACCAAAAAACACTAGATTTCATGGCCTCGTATGGACTACCTAGTAAAAAATAGTTAGTAAACATGGAAGGATACATCGAAAAATTAAAAACAGAATAAGTAAAAGCAACAAACTACACTGTCAAATAAACAGCATACTAATAAACAAAACAACTAAGTACAAAAGCAAAACTACACCTACATAAAACAATTTACACCCACCCTACTACATGGATCCGAAACCTAGACAGGGATAGACAAACATAGATCGAGTGAAACAACCGCAGAAATAAAATATCTTAGACGCCCAAGATAAGACAATACAAGGTCAGAAATAGAGGTGTAAGAAAAGAACTAGAATTAAGGTCGATAGTAGAGGAAATGGGGCACAAACAACTACAATGGCACGAACATCTGAACGGCATGAAAAACACCAGAAACCCCAAAAAATGTTTACAATGAGAACTGATGGAAAAAGAGCAGAAGAGAGATCAAAGAAAAAACATATAACAAATCCGGATCCTTTAAAGGAATAGACAAGAATATAAGATTTGGCTCAATACCCCAAGATTATAATGGTAAACTAGAAAAAGAGACAATAAGTTTTTGTAGTACTACTTACTATTTGATCTGGATGTTTGACGGTTGCTGGTTTTTTCTGAACACCCCTAGCATAAGGTCCCTTACAAAAATATAAAAAATACACAAGAGATAGTAAAATTAATATTTTTGTTATATTTCTGAAAGTGTAATTATTTTACTAATTTATTTAACATTATAAAAGGAGTATCAACTTTTAAATTTATAATCTACTACTCACACAGGAAGTTTGGTTAAGGCTGCAAACCAAAACCAGATGAATTTCCTGTTATTTTATCGTTCTTAATAAAAAGCAGTAAATTGTATCAAACATTAAAATTCTATAATTAGATATATAAGTATAACTATTTAAAATATTTATTATATAAATAATAAAAACTTGTCAAATGTGTTGCCTACAAATATTACTTGTAACTAATTTTCTACATTTTTTATATCTTCAAAGGGAGATTTAAAATCAAAAATTATTATTAAACCACTTTAAATTTAAATAAAATACACATACATTATTAGGGTGTCGGCATTAAATTTTATTATTTCAGCTATGAGATGGTTATCTTTATCATTACAGTAGCACGTGTCTGAATGTCTGTATGAGCGATGTTGCCGAGTTTTAGTAAACAAATTAAATTTTGAACTATAAATGTTATTAAAAATGTTTTATGATGTTTTTAAGATAGTAATTTTGAAAATATGCATTAGCGCTAATGCTTATAGGGTTGTTAATAATAATTTTTGAGTATACGGGTTTGGTAGCTGTGGCAACGCCGCGCAGGGCCTGCATGACAGCTACTGCAGCTGATCTATGGAGGGGGTGTAAACGGACAGTTTTACTTTCACCCAGTGGCATTAGCGTAAAAATAAGTCGTTGTCGTGTTTTGCGTCGGAATTATGTAAATCAGTGTGGATACAGTGGACATGCTGCGCGCAGCGCGGTCGCTCGATGCTGTGGTAGCTTCGCGATGATTGCCTTACGTTTAGCGCACGGCTCCGGTGTAGTGCAAAGCATCTTCCGCAGGCTCTCGTTGTCGACCGGCGATTTGCGCCTCCCCGGCGGCCTGCACGCCTGCAGCCACGCGTCCTGTTGTGGCAAGTTGCTGGACGCCTTCGATCACGTCTCCAGGCTCCGGTGAGTCCGCCGATAATCTCTGGGGTGACTCATCTCTGTTGTCCTCAGTGTTCACGGCTCGGGCGGCACGTAAACAGCAGCCTTGCGCGGCGCCGCTGACATTGACTCTCCGCCTAGCGGAAGCGGATTTAACCGGCCAAGGAAGTGCCCGGGGTTGTTTACATTCTCTTACTGGCGCGCTATCTTTTTAGGTCATTGTCTACCGGCCAGAAACCGGCCTTCCTCTCGATCAGGAAGATGGCCAGCGGCGGCGGCGGGCCCTCCTCCTCGCAGCCCAGGAAGAACCGCCTGGCGCTCGAGAAGTCGCCCTACCTGCTGCAGCATGCCACCAACCCCGTCGACTGGTACCCGTGGGGGAACGAGGCCTTCGAGAAGGCCAAGAAAGAGAACAAGCTCATATTTTTGTCTGTAGGATACTCGACATGTCATTGGTAACAGCATTGCTCCATATCGCGCCTGTCAATCTCACGCGTAATTCATTCCGAAGGTGCCATGTGATGGAAAAGGAGTCGTTCGAGAACGAGGAGGTGGCCAAGATTATGAATGAGCACTATGTGAACATTAAGGTTGACCGGGAGGAGCGGCCAGATGTGGACCGTATGTACATGTCCTTCATTCAGGCCACGACAGGGAGTGGGGGCTGGCCCATGTCAGTGTTTTTGACTCCGGACCTTGAGCCGCTAGCAGGAGGCACGTACTTCCCCCCTGAAGACATGTTTCGGCGCCCAGGTTTCAAGACTGTCCTGACCAACATTGCCGAGCAGTGGAAGACGAAACCAACTGCTATTGTCAACTCAGGTGGGTGCGGCTTGTTTTTTGTGGAGAAGATTCTTAGCATATGAGTAGTGGGAGAAACTGATGATTAATGTTTGTCTAATTCTTATAAAGATGTAGCTATTAATTTGACTGAACTTGTAGCTAGATTTTACAGATGAGAAATGGAAGTGAATTATAACTAATGGTACCAGCTCCGGCTGCTTATTAATCATGCATGTTTTAAAGTACAAGTTTTTAAAGGTAGTTATTCATTCTTTTATTTTTTTTTTAATATACTAATGTGCTTTACAATATGTACAATATACTATTATCAAATTATTATATTCACTAATTTGGCTAACTTACCAGAAGTAATATTTCGGGATGTTTTCTTTAGTCTCGTATATTCTTGTGCGATTCTCTGACCTGGTGTAATGATTAGTCGTGTAGTTCTGAAATTTTATTCAAATTTTGGAAATTATGAAAAAATTGTACGTTAAATAGTATACTAGTTTTAAAATTGAGTCTTACGAGGTAACATATTTTAGCTAAACTAAATTGAGACAAAATAAATGTGCAAATAGCCTTGAGGAGTCGATTCGGGTCTTCACGCCTATTGCAAAGCTATATTAAGTATTAAGGTGTATTTGTTTGTTTAAAATCCGTCACTTATAGACACTGTAGCTGTTTGGTGGATTTCTTTATTTTTTTTATCTTCTTTTTTTTTGGAATTTTCTCCGGAGCCTGAAAATAAGTCTAAAAAATAGTAGAGTGGTGATTGTATTTGATTTAATCAATTTAATACTTCAGAACAGTTTTCAGAGTAATTATGAAAGAATTATTAAGATTAATGAGAAATTAGCTAAGTTAAATACCTTAGATTTAAGATCTCAAAGAATGGATGTGAAACTAGATAAAGTCCAAGTAGAACTATAAATGATGAAACGAGAAAATCTCGAGAATTAAACTATAAGAAAGAGGAAAATAGCGATGCAAAGTTTAGAAGAAACACGAAGAGATATACAGAAGTTGTAATAGATATGGACAGAGAAGTATAGGAAGAAAAGATCGGCAATGAAAAAAATACACCAAATATTGATAGAAATATCATAAGATTGCGAAAAATGACAAAAAACCTCAAGGAAAAATATTTGGTTTAACAATGGTTATATAAAAAAGACACAGGAACAAAAAATCATTAGTTAGACACATGACAGTTGCAAGAGAGAAAGGATTTAGAACAAAAGTAATCTAAAATAAACTTATGGTAAATGGGCAGTATTATGCACTACAAGAATTGCAGCAAAGTAAGGATATGATAAAACTAAAAAGGGCATAAAGTAAGAAAACCCTTTGCAATGAAAAAGAAGAATGGGGCGAAAAGGATGGACAGAACAGAAATAAAAAAAATACAAAATAATGAAAGGGATGTGACTGCTTAACCGAACAATAAGCAGAAAATGCATTTTGGATGTTGGAATATTCGGGAGAATGAAGAAATAGGAATATAAATCCATTGCTAGAAAAGGATAATAATAAAGACGGAAAGAAGAAATAATCACAAACTACACTACTCTGCAGCAAATTTAGTGCAAAGGGCAAAAGGACGGGTGGGAATAGTAATCATAGACGAATTAAACTGACTACTGCCAATTTAAGAGTAATAGTGATATTTTCCAATATTGGAAACAGCAGAAGAGGAAGTGGTATATTATTAAATAAAACTACAAACAGCAGTAGATAGTATAAGAAAAGCAAATGAAAAGAATAATTGAGGAAATAGAAAGGTGATAAAGATACGTTTGTTATAGAAGGGCGAAAGGCCGAGAGTTTGATCGACTATTAGTATACGCTTACAACTTATCAGAGAAAATTAAACTGAAACAAGGAAACAAGCAGAATAGCATCTAACCATAAATTAGTAGCCAAAATGCTTGAATGAAATCATTAAGGCAGAAGAAAACAAATAATATAGCAGAGTGGCAACCAAAAAAGAATAAATAGAAAAACACCAATAAAGTCAAACGAAAACTAGAACGGGCTCTGAAGGAAAGATGGACAGTCTTTAACGAAAGAAACAAAACATAACGGGGGAAACATGCGGAAGAAGTAAATTTAGAAAAGACACTAAAAGAACAAAATGGTGGGAAAATGGAATAAGGGTTCTAGCAAAAGAAAAGAAAACCCCGTGGACAAAATATATTCAAACTAAAACACAACATTATTACAATAGAAGGAGAAATAAAGTAAAAAGATCGAAAAGAGAAAATTAAAAGGAATTTGGCAGATTCAAGTGATGCACACTAAATAGATTATGGAAAATTTTGGATAAGATTAAAAAGACCGCGATAAAGAGATAAAGAAAAGAAAACGGAATCAATTTTAGACACGTTGAAAGAATTTTATTCAGAAATATTTGATCTAATACTATCAGAAGAACGAATAGAGGAGAAATTAAAGGAATAAGTAGTCTAAACCAGTTTTAAATTATATATAAGAATATCAGAGAAAACATTGAGAAAATATATAGAACTGAAACTAGAAGATCAAGCAGCTTTCAGACCCAATATACAGACAAATGATATATCTTAAGAACATTAATAGACAGAACAATAGATTAGAAATGTTTTTAACATTTTTAGATTTTAAAGAAGTATTATTATTATATTGATATTATTGATATGGTAGATAGAAAAGAAACATGGAGGAGTTTAAAAAAATAAAATAATTAGTACAGTTGTTAAAATAATTATGCAGGGCAAAGATCGGAACATTTTTAGAATTAATAAAGGGATAAAATAAGAAGATAACCTAAGCTCATTATTATTTATAATTGGATAAGTTAATTAAATGCATTCAGGAAAAAGGAGAATAGATATACACTGTAATTGGATACGGAAACTTAGAATAAATTAAAATAAGCAGCAAGCACATGACAGTTTTAGTGACACAAATAAATAAAACGCAAAGACTAGTAAACGAGTGTGCTAGGAAAATAGAAAATTCAAAGATAGAAATAGATGCAGAAAAGACTAATGCGATGATAATAAATGAAAAATACAGGGACAATCCAAGTAATAAAGGACATCAAATGTAAAGAAAACTACTAAAAAGATTAACAACATGAATGTTGGGTAGTATTGTGAAGGAAGATGGGAAAATAGATGCTGAAATAACAAACAAATCAACAAAACAGCGATAATAATAATAATGTATGCAAATGAACAGCAACGCAGTATTGAATATGAATTTCTTATGAAGATAGAGGCTCTAATGATTTTTTGAGTTTATCGCGCAGATTTACTTTCACTCAACATTTTGCTCACTAATTTGTGTAATTTGTTTGCAAATTTGTAGTGTAATGTTTGTAGACTTCTTGGTTTCGATATGTCGAGATACAGATTCTAAAATGGCAAAAAATGCTGACTTTTTAATAACATTGTATAGTTGTTTTAAACATATAAACGAAAATCCAAATTTGTGACAATGTGCAAAACAATATAAGCGGTATTGATAACTGAAAATAATAAGTTCCACTTATCTGAAAGTAGAATTTTCTAGAGGTTTTAGAAAAAGCCAAAAATTTCTAGCTCCGCCTACCTAGGGCATCAAAATACTTTATATATCACATATATTCCCCTACCTCTATGAAATAGAAAATCCAAATAGAAAAAGTTGAAAATACTCCTTTTTAAAAATTCCAGACAGGTATATATTACCAATGGGGTGTTGGATTATATATATTCGTAATTTGTTTGGATTACTGATTTAGTAGTACTGTACTTTTGTGTAAATTTATCGACCTTTAGTTTCAGAGAATGTTAGTTATTTCAAAGCTTACTAATACGACTAATTGTTCCATATAAAACTTGGTAAGGACTTTAGAGGGGTAGAAGTCTTATATAATCGATATTCAAGTATCGGTAATATTTATGGCTTAAACATGATTCTAAAAACTGTTTTTTGCCTAGGAAGAGAATGTTAAGGATCTCTTCCTCCCCTCCACAGCTAATTACTTACTTATTCTAAAACCTCTTCTATTACTGGTATGGAGGTGCAGATGCCTCCCCATCTTTTTTCTCAATAAGGCTTTTGCTCTTTTAAACTTTCACTTATTTCTTTATTCCGAGCTTTCCATGGACCTCTCTTCCCCGTTTTTGTTTGTGGTCGATTTCTATTTTTTATATTTCTCTTATAAGTTTATCTTCACTTATTTATAGTATTAGTTCAAGCCAACTTAGATGCTGAAGTAAATGTTATTTAAATACACTTTCTACTTCTAATCTCTTTCTTATCATCTCACTTATTTCACTATATTTCTTACATCTTTTGCCATTTTAATTTTGTTAAAGAATATCTCATGTAGTGCTCCATATAGTGGCACCACGTTGCTCAATCTGTTTTTTATTCCATTTTATAGTTTTCCTTTTTTTGCATCACGACTTCAATATGTTTTATTTGTTTCATTTTATTATATTCTGTCTCTAGTACTTAACGATGATTTCCTCTGCTTTATTAGTGATCATAATTTCTGGCTTGTTTGGGTTTATTATTCAAGCCATATTGGGATAGCATATTCCTTCATCTTTCTATTCTAGCTTAAGTTTAGTTTTATTATTTGTAAAAAGTATTAAGTGTACTAAAAATAATTGAGTAATTGCGTTCATTTTGAACAAAGTGAGTGCGAACATATGCGAGCCTTAAACCCTCAGTTCGGAGACTGTGCTCTCACTTGGCGCATAAAGTTTTACAATAAATAAATAAAATAGGTGTTCTATCTTTTATTATCTCTGTCATGTTTACTGACTTTTTTCTATATTTTTATTCTCTGTATGTTGTGAGTTGTTTCTAAATCGATTGTACAGCAACATAATTTTTTATATGCCACAATTACTTTTTCGTCTATTTGCCCAAGTGTGAAGATGCAGGCGTTTGTTGATCTTTCAGTACTGAATCCATTTTGTTTCTTTAGGTGTATTTTTTATTTTTGGTCTAATTCTTTCTTTTAGGGCCTTCTTATATACGTTATATGTGACACATCTTAACGATAATACCTTGTAGTTGTTGCAATTTGCGTAATCGAATTTTTTGTATATTGGCATTTTATTAATTTCCCCTTTTTGTTATTCCCTAGTTGTATCATTCTGTGCAGTTGTCTTGTCCCCTCAAATCCTGTAAGGTTAATAGATTCTGGTCTTTTATCATGTATGCTGGAAGCTTTAGCTATTTCTGTATTTGCACATTTTTCTCTTGGATTTCCATTAATTATTTTCTGCATGTCTTTTTACACTTTTTTTCTTGTTTTCTTGCCTTCAGTAATTTACCATAGTACTCTCTCCATATTTCAAATATATCGTCTACTTCATCTTTTATGTTCAGTCTTTATGTCCCTCAGCGTCTTAGCAATTCCTACAGCAACTCTCTCCATTTTTTTGGTTCTTTCTCTCTGTTTTTTATGTTCGGCATGTTTTTCGTTTCTTTTATTGGTTTTAAGGTAAATCCTTCACAACGTTCTTTTCGTTATTATTTTCTCTTTAATTTCTTCGTGCTATCATGTGTTCAGCCAATTAGGTTCTTCCAATGCCATCACGCATACCCCTTAGTTTTCTTTGCCACCTTGCAAATCACTCGTTTTGGCGAAGCCCAAATCCTCAACTCATTTATTATTACAAAAACATTGATATAATGAGCAAATACCTTAAATTAAATGTGGTAGAGAAAATTCTATCTCAATTATATAAGACGAAGAGATGGGCGTTAGGGTCTATTTTTTAATAATCGTGGAAAGTCCTGGAATTTTAAGCCATATTTACTGCATTCTTAGATTCTAAATAAACAACCAAAACATACAAATAATAAGGAAAAAAATGTCACAAGTCATTTATTTTGAAAATACGAAAATCTATAAACAAGAAATAAATCTGCTAAAGCGAGACCTTCTTGTCTATCACGTCTAATGGTGAAGGAGGATGCATAGTTATTTTTTTTAAATAATAACCAAATGGTGAAATATAAAATTTTCAACTAATATAGCTCACGTCTTACTGTGGATTTTTAATTTTCAAATTTTTGCTATATGTACCACACATTTCATTATTCCATTATGAAAATTATTTTCTAATTTGGTCCTTGGAGGGCACATCCAAATGTATGTTATAGAGAACAATCAAACGCCCTGGAAGCAAAGCAGTTCAGTAATATAACCTATGAATAATAATTAGACAGGCAAGGAAGATATTTAGCAAGTTGACAATTGTAGAAGAGATATTTTTAAAAATTAGTAAAGAACTAGAAATACGAAGGCCTTTTGAAAGGCCTTCTCATAGTAAAAATAATTCGCTGCAACTATGAAACGAGCATTCACAGTCATAATGTTGAGGAATAAATTGGATTATGGTTAAGTACCTTTCTTGGTGTCGAAGTACTCGAGTTTGCGCTGGTATCATGTTTATACTGAGTGTTTGATTTTCCCAATTTAAAGCTTTAGACTTGGGGTAAAGATCAGTTAGTGGATGCATTAATAAGTAGCGTGTCCGATTAGCTTTATGCTTATGGCTTTTATTTCTCCGGTACTCCGGAATGAGTCGAGGATAAAGATCAGTTGGAATTTTGTATGTTTCAAGGATGAGGAAGTGATTAACGAAAGCAAGTTCCAAATTTCTAATTGTTTCTGTGATATGGAGGGCGATGGATGGACTGGTCGGATAGATGGGTATTTGGGAAGTTTTCCACTGTTTTCAATATTTCTTTATTTCATAAATTGACTTTAGAATATTCTAAATTAAATACCGATTATAATTTTATCATTGGCCCGTTTGTGGTTGCGGTGTGGACGGACCCGGGTTCGATCCTGAGTTTAGATGTTTGGCGGGTGGCCTACTCAGTCACTAAAAATGATTGAGTACCTGCGTTTATTTTGAACAAGAGGTAATAATGGCGGTCGTCTAAGGCTCCGTTTGCCATATGACCCCCGAGCAGGTCTTGTTACATGGCCCGCCCAGTCATGGGACTACACTTTTGTGTAAGAGTACCTGAAAATCGTCTTTTATACAAAGTTCGTTCTTGACGAGTGCATTTTGGGACAATGTGTATTGTTTTTGTAGGCGCAATCGGAGTCATCAGTTTATCGTGAATCGTGCAGATATTTGTATTGAACCCCATTTGACAATTCTTGTGGGTTGACCGTGTATTTCATGCGATTGATTTCGGTATAGACGGACTCAGGTTTGATTCTTGGTTCCAGAAGCCTAGCAGGTGACCTACTCAGTCATTAAAAATAACGGAGTACTTGCGTTCATTTCGATTAAGAATGCGCAATGATTGGAGAGTGAAGGCGAACATGTGGGAGCCATAACATCTCAGTTTACAGACCATGTTTCCTATGGAACACAGAGCTCCTCACTATTAAAATAATTTTGTTAGACGCATTTCTACTAATGGTACCTGATCTGAATGAGCATGAACAAACCAGTCTGGGCCCATCAACAAACATAAATAAATATGAATTGTTTTTCTGAATAATGCCGAATACATTTCAGTGCTTGTCATCATTTTAAAGAAAAATTTGTTGAATTTATGTGCATGTAGTTAATTTGTAGTGATCAGAAGGAACGTTATATTCATTTGTGTGTAAGTGTTTATTAACGTTTGTTTGCGTTCACGTTTGTTTGTTAATATTTGTTTAAGTTTGTTTGTTAGTTGTATACATTCGTTTAGAGTCGATACGGTGCAATAGAATGTGATAGTAAGTTCTTCAGGTAAATCTTGGATGCGAAATAGTTTTACGTATTTGCGCATGTTACATAACAAATATTTACTATATCAAAGTGTTTCGCTAAAACGCTGTTGCGCGAACATGACAATAAAATTTTAGAACTTTAACTTGCTAAAAGCAGATAAAAGAATGATTTCACGGGGTTACAGAAAGTGTTATCTCTTATTTTTAAGAATTGAGAATGCAATATCTTTTTTATGCGGACTTCTCCATACTCGTCTACGTACTTTTCACTATGGAATGCCAAGACTTTATCGAGAGCTAAGGAATAGCTTCTATAGCAACCCTTGAGATCTTATTCGGGGTTTTCTATTTAACCACATTGGAAATCTCATGGATAGTTAGATGACGCTTCTGATAGATAAATTGGCTAGTTTTATAAACTTTACTATTTCACAATTGTCGAAAGCTCATCTATAGTCATAACACTACTACCTTAAATTTGACTTAAGAGGTTTTCTGCTTTAAGATTCTTTTAATGGATAAAAATGCGACGGTGTTCTGAAAACTCTTGTCATTTAGCCTATAAGTTTGGTAATATTCTCAAACTCGTTGACTATCAAGATACTCAGTGGCATTTTCCTGTAGTATTTGGTGATCGTATTGTAGTGACATGGACATTCGATTGAAGCAAGGCATTAAGTTGTTAACGGTTGAAGGTTGTGTGCCTATTGAGATTCATCGATGAATGGATGTCTGTGTAGATGACAGTATTGTAAAGGGGACAAGAAGTGTGTTTGGTATGGTCGGCTCTTGACAATCACAGATGAATAGAACCATGCACTTGTACTAAGCGTTATGTAAAGCAGGATGTCGGATTTTTTGCGAACTGTGCTTATCTACAGGAAAGTGTGTGCAAAATGTTATCTCCTAAAATGAAACATTCGGAAGATTTGCCAACAATTTTTCGATTCTTTGCAAACCATCAGGACGCGGAGAACAAACGGAAATTAATGGAGTATATGGCTCTCCTTTGCTTTAGCAGGAAACTGATGATGAGTGTTTTTTGGAGTTGAGACAATAGCGACACTATCTGTTCCAACCAATATGAGGACACTTTGAGCTCGATTACAACATGACAATGCTCGTCCTCATTGCAGTCGATAAATGCAGGGAATATTACAGGCCTTGAAATTTTTGTAGCTCGCTACAACTACTAGCGAAGTTTTCTTTTTCGAAGCTGAAGGAAAACCTGAAGAGACAGCGTTAACATGAAAATGATAAGGCGCGTCACTGGTGGCGGTAGTAGACGCTTAATATCTTCTCCAAAGAGATGAAGCAACTTGTTCAGCGTTAACGTGCGTACACGGTCAGGGACGGTAATTTCGTAGAAAAATAATGACACCTTGATGAAGGACATTTTAAGCTCTTAAGAAATGTTAAGCTTATTTGTATATACCTCGTCTATTAATAAAGTTATTGTGGAGGCAAATCTTTCAAAGTGTCCTCGTAGATTGATAAAACTTATATTTGTAGTTATAAATCCATATATAGACCAGAATAAAAAATATGATTTTGTATAAAAAAAGGTTTCTTATTAAACCTTTGTATTTTTATTCATAAAAAATATTTATTTTGTTAGTCTAAAGTATAGAAATTAGATTTTTGTATTTTTTTGAAGCCTAAATTTATTAAAATTGTTTAATTAGAACTCTAGAGAATTTTTGCAAATTTAAATTTTTTAATACCTTATTGTATAATAGTTAGAGGGGACGACAAATGTTACTTTTTGTTATTTTAAAAAAGAAAGAAGTTCTTTATGCTAAACGCTTCCAAAAGTTTGCAGGGACAATGGCGTAGGTGGGGACAAAGCTTCTTTTTCATTGTGGCAATTCTACCTAACTCGAGGCTATGCTACGGTTTAATTTTGTCACATATTTTTCAGAATTTTATTTTTTTAAAATGTAACAATAAAAAATAGTTTTTTTATGGCGCAACAAAGTATTAAAAATCTTTAGTAGTAGATTTTTGAATTTTCTTAAAA
Source organism: Sinelater perroti (assembly GCA_036346155.1). Classification (NCBI taxonomy): domain Eukaryota; kingdom Metazoa; phylum Arthropoda; class Insecta; order Coleoptera; family Elateridae; genus Sinelater; species Sinelater perroti. Next base: position 5,329,971 of record JARFIY010000324.1, read on the forward strand.
TTTAATGCAGGTATGTTGCTTGAATTTGTTTTAACCGCGCGCGAAAATTGAACTAAGTCTAAAGGATGTTATGTTAGTAGGTACTAGTTATGGTAAGTATAGGTGGGAACTTCCCCATGTAGCCTTGTTCGCAAAGCACTAACAATATCTTCTTGGATTTTTAACTGTGTGTATTATTCTAATACGCTTGAAGTATGGTTACAGAACATTGATGGTCAAGGAATATGTTATTTTTTGGAGGTAATCTGGTTTTAAAAATACAAATTCTGAGCTGGCCTGGACAATTTAGTGCAATGATTGATTTGTTGAATGTTAAATATGAGTTCCGCACAGGAAGCAGATAAATCATTTGGTCCTTGATTTCTGATACTTCAAATAAGTAATAATCGAAAATCTATTCAAGTATTTGTTTATGCAAATGATACCTTATTATAATGATAAGTTTTAACGTTGAAAATCAAGCTGCATATGTATGATTATCTGGATAATTGTCAGCTCCTGAATATTCCCTGGAAAATTATTTGTATTATCTGGTATCGTTTATGACGACAAAATATCTGCAGGTGTGTAACTTAATTCTCCCATGAAAATGTATGTCGTATATAAGTGCCACCCTTAGAATGTACTACAAGAGCTGCCTATTTTGTTAACATGTTTTGAAAACAATGTCCTGCGATAAGCAACATTTGTGACGCTGTGAAGCCAGGGAAATGATTCGCGCGGCTTTAGGAGAGGATATTGTTCCTAACAATATCTACAATGAGTGGTTCTAATGGCTTAAGAGTAGAAATGTTGCGTAATGTCGGCCGTCTTGAACAGCTAAGGAAAGTCAAAGATGAGGAAGTGGAATTGTTGGAAGAGAATTGTTGCCGCATGCAGCCAGAGCTTCAAAATAAAATAGAAGTAACACGCGAAGCAAGTGTCTTCATGAGTTGGGGTCTTCGTAAACATATAGCTGTGAATAACAGAAAACGCTATGTCGTTGCTTTCCAGATTCATAAAGAAAAATTTTTTGTACCGGATTATGACCTATGAGAATCCAAAGATGTGAAAATCATGGGTTTATCCAAGGGAACCATCGACTTATACGGCACGACTGAACATGCAGGCTAGGTGGATATTGTATAGTGAGATCAATGGGGTGTGTACATTGACTTGTTTCCACTTGGTGAAAAGGTAACTTAGAAAAGTTCTTACACAGGCAAAGGAAGAAGAAACGGGATAACGCGTGACCACACATCGCTTAAACGATTTTGTAAATGATCGTCGATCTAGATTAGGAGATTTTATCACACTTTACGTATTCCGTAGACTTGGCTCCTTCAGATATAACCTTTTCAATTTTAATCTCAATTTTATGTCATGGGAACTTAGATCGAAGTGTTTCAGAAAATTTGAGATCAATTTTGTGACCATTTATAAAAGTGTTTTAATTTTTTTTAGCGAAACAAAATTTTGACAAATTCAGATCTGGAAAGTTTGCTCTTCATTTTCAAAACATAGGAGGGATGTTTAAATTGGGTACAAGGGTTTAGTACCAAATAAGCGATATGCTACTTTTTTAAATACAAAACCATTTTTGCACATGATTGTAATTGGGGATGAGAAATACATAACATACATAACAATATTAAACAACGTCATTAGTAGGTGAGTGCCGAAGAGATACCTAAATAATCCCTGCAAAGTCTTGCTGCATGTATGGTAGAATATGAGGGGTACATTTCATTCGAAACCTTAAATGTTAGTCAAACAGTTATTTAGGATGTCTATTGTCAACAACGAGGCCGACTTAAACTGGCACTGGAAGAAAATCGGGGTTATCTCTAGTCAGTAGATATGGTGCGTTCTTTTATCACTATAGTGTTAGACCGCCGTAGTTTTTTGGCTGCGAAATTATGCAGCACTCTTCATATTTCCTCGATATTTGATCTTCCAGTTACTATCTGTTTCTGTTCCTTCATAATTGTTCAGCTGGAAAAAATTATGAACTTCTTTGATAACGTAAATAAGGTACGATTAAAATTATCTTATTGACTACATTTTAAATGATTAAAACCGACATTTTTGAAATAACCTGATAGCCGTAATATTATCCTATACAGAGCAAATTAACTTTTTACATATTCTTAAGTGAAGTCTTTGTATTCTATAAACTGCGAGTGGAACTTTTCCGTCGTTACAGTTTTATTCAAATTAATTCGAACTAGAGTTGTCTAACGGGCCGTTCTAAGCCTATGAAGATGATCATTTAAGTTTTTAAGCCGATTTTGATCCGCAAACTACATTTCAATAATGCTTTCATGGTCAAGCGGACCGAAGTAGTAAACAGGAGTATTTTGTATCAATCAAACCGACAATAAGCCGGATATTTGTGAAAGACTAATATTAAGCACATTTTCAATGTCGGATATTCGGATTCCATGCGTGTATAAAATCAGACTGAACTCTGGAGGTCAGGCGGATTCAAGGTCCTGCAGACGTCGACTTATATTATCGCGTTGTAGGTGTGACCTTTTTGTGCGGATTGTATTTTTCGCACCTGGAAAACTGGTATTTTAGTCACGCTCCGGTGTGGTTTTGCTGTTAATCTTGATGGCGCTGAGAGTTTTGAAAAAGTATTCTTGTTGTGTTTGCTTGTGTGATGTTGGTGTACAGAATCTAATTATAAGTTTTTTTTATATTGAAATAACTGAAAATACTGAAAGATATTTTAATATTTTAATATAATAATCTTAATAATAAGAATAACTTATAGGTCAATTAAGTTAGAAGAAAAATTAATGAGACCAAAATACGAGTTATTACAAAATTTTAAAGGAGAAGGCATTATGTTAAAGTACAGAGAATTAGATGGTTGGGGATATATGACGAGAAAAGAATGGCGACGAAGATATCAAAATGACAATTAATGGAAACAAAGAACGAAAGGCCGAAAGTTAGATGGTGGGACCAGGTTGTGGAAGAATTAAAATTTGGAAAAAGAAAATTAGAAGGCAAAGGTTATTGACAGAAAAATATCCTGAGAGGAGTGAAGCTTGGTATATATAATATGAGTTACAGAATGCTATGAAACACTACAAATGACTGTTCTAAGTGTACATTAGTATTACGCAAAACTCTGGCTTATTTAAATCAAAATGGAGGACTTTTGATCGATGATACTTTCGTTAAGGCTGTATTTGGAAGCACAGGCTACAATTTATAATGTAGAATAGGGACTTTTAATGGAGCTCGTGAAATTGTGAAAGGGGTGGATAGAACTCGATAGCTCCATTAGGGCTTGATAGGTGAGGTTTGTACTTTTTTTTGACAATCTTAGATAATTTTTAAACTGACAAAATATACTGTGGTCAAAAATCTCAATATCTAGAAGGAATAAAGATAAAGCTTTGCAATTCTCCAACAATTTATGATTTATGAATTCTGACCAACTTAAATAACTCGTAACACTTGAGTACAAAAAACTAATATCAGATTTGGATACTGGTTTGAGATAGTTCATGACAGATACGTTTTGCTCCAGTTCACAGCTTGTCTTCAATATGCGCCTCCCAATCATATCTCGGACAGGTTTAACAATTAACTTTAGACATGCGGGGCTTGGAAGAATTGATATGTTCTATTCTTTAAAGAAGAGTGATATGCAAGCAGGCATTGTCGCTGATAGTTTCCGCTAGACTATCTGCACAGTGTTATGCATTATTTTGGTAATATGGCGGTTATAATTAAGGATTCTACGAATTTACACTAGACGTGATCACCCTTCACCTTATATCATGACCTCTCGGGCAGATGCCGTGTGTCGTACCTGTACAGCACTTCCTTGATTATTGTTCTCCATGTCGTTCGTGCACACGAATTGTAGTAAATCCAATCGAAATGGGATCAAATGCCTTGATGTTCACGTATCATCTCAGTCGCACTTTTATATTGAGGTGTCGGGAGTGTCAACTCCAAATTGTTACAACTCATCGGTTGCAACAATTTTGTCATCACGAATGGTAGTATATAGGGAGGATTGATATACTGTTACCTGTCATCGTTCTTGGACATCGTAGATTGGATTATCGTAGATCTTTTTTTTAAGTTTTTGAAATTTGCCCAAGGTCTACTTACTATGGATTTCTAAGTGATATCTGATTTGCAAGATTAAGTTAACAGCTTGATAGCTAAATTCCCCTATATATGTGTCTTTTCCTCTTCCCCCACTTTTCTCTTCTTCCTTCCTCTTTCTTCTTCTTTCTCTTTTCTCCAATTTTTGCCTTTTTCTCACCGGTCTCTCTCCTTCTCCTAGTCTCCCTTCTGACTCTATCTCTCTCCCACCTTCCTATCCTTTCCTCATTTTTCTTCTGTTTCTTTTCTTTTGCACTTTTCCCCCCTTTCTTTTCCTCCCACTCTATCTCCTTCTTCCTTTGCTATTTCAGAGAATGGCAGTGGTGATTAAGCAACATGGTGGGTGGTTACTTTGAGAGAGATTTTTTTACTGAAATGTTGTGATATGTGGTTTGCTTTTGTAACCATGGAATTATCTTTACTACGAGGAAACTGATTTTAAATTTTTAGCCTCAGCAAATTTCTTGATATCACAATTTTGGACATATTTAGTTTATGAATCGGTGCTGATCGTTTCAAATTGGGATTTTTACTTTCACTATTGGCATGGAGGTTAGGGGGGTATTATAGTCTAGATGCACGTTTTCAAGGTGATTTTTGGGAATGAATTGTACAAAACGGTTAAACATACTGATCTCAAATTTTGTGTCCATATTTATTCATATTTAAAGTAACACCTAAAATTTTTATAGCAAATTGTGCGAGATATATATAAACACAAGTCATGTCGCAAAATTTTGTTTCTATCGGGCGTGGTGATTACCGCCGTCCCGTCGTCTGAAATAAACGACTCTTTTTTTATTTTATTTTGTAGACATGTGGTTATCGTTCGAATCTCTAATAAATAATTCAAAAAAACTGACAAAATGGCGGCGCTTGAAAGAAAATATTCTGATTTTTACTACAAAATTTCACTTATTACGGTCCGAAAAAATAGTAATTGTAAACGTATATAAAAGTTAGAGGTTCGAACGATAGCCGAACATGTTACACTATGTAGTAGTTTGTGAGAAAAATACATGCCCGACTTGCAAAATGTCGTTTCGAGAAAAACGCCTTTAAAGTTTTCCTCTCCTGACTCTGGATTTCTTCGTATTGCCAAGCCGTAGTACTTAATTATTTTCTAATCGCTTCTGTAAATTTCCCTGTTCCTTTTCCATCGATGCCTTTGTTGCTTTTTTAGCATACGCTTTTGTACGTAGCTAACGCATTCTTTTTTTTCAACGATATAATTTTCACTATATACCATAGCCTCCGAAACAGATTTTAATCTAAACCTTTATATCTCGGTTAATTTGACGAATTTCATTGTAATATTTTACAGACATTTTCAAGACCCCAAACTTTAAGAAAATACCAATAAAAAAAATTGATTTTTTGGACAGGCTAAACTATAATACACCCCCTTAAGATGGTGTTTTTGTCTTGGTCGGTCGTAACAGCCCAATATCATTGAATAATATACTCTAGGGTAGGAGTGGACAATTTTCTTGGGATCACGCAGACTGGAATAAAGTTAGATGTAAGAAAATCTTTAATGAGTCAAGAATGTTTTTATAACTTCCTAAACATAAATTTCAGGTAGCGAGCTGAATTGAATGCTAATGCGATCCGGCGCCACTGATACAGACAGGCACATTAAAAAGCTTTTAGAGGCCCTCGAAAATTTGCTACAGTTGTACATTCCGAGTTATGATAATTGTTCAGAAACGCAATGAAGGCGTCGAGTAACGTAATGTGTAATTTCCGGTTCTTTTTTAACTTTTTTTATTACTACAGGAAGACAACAGTTTTGTGAATGTTTTACCGTTTGGTAGAGAAGTCGAATCGGGCGGTAATTTGCGCAGGTTGTTATTGAGCCGCGATGCTGGTGGGCTATTTGGTTGCAGCTCATTGCTCGTTGACTGTCTTGAAATATTGTGGTAGCGTCGCTTAATATTTTTCGAGTCGGGCGACTTCTAAATCCCCGAAGGAATGTCGGTGGGCCTGCTTTGTCGTGCTCCATAATCCACACCGCGACTTGTACAGAATTGGCTTTATTTCCGAATCTTAGGTCACAGAAACTTTTTTGAAAGGGAGAGGAGACGATTAGACGGCAAAAACAGGGAACAGTTGAAAATCACCTTTTTAATTTTTATTTAAATTTCCGAGGTGTGAGGTTTAAGCTGGTGACTTCTAAAATGACTCTGTTTTTGTTGATAATTGAGATTGCTTGATTGATGTAATTCTGTTTCGGTCAATAGAATTGGTCCCTTTTTCTCGTAAATTGTTGAATATTTTTAATTTTCAATTAAGTTTTTTGAAATAAAAAACACGAATTGTATACTTTTTTGTAAATTTGTTTGTTTTATGTAATACATAATGTTCCAGAAGCATCTGGCTATTTTTAAAATCAAATTCTTAATTATTTTTCTGAGTGTCTCTAACCGTCGTTTTTCTGATATTTAGGAATCTAGATGAGATCGTACGCTGATCTGTGAAATACGATATTGTGCCAGTGGAAATCTTTCTAAAGGCAGAGTCTATCTTACATTAATAACAATGTTTTGCAATTATGGTTAAATGACCCTAAGAATTGTGAAGGATAGAAATTCTCCAGATTGTACTGATTACACTGAGTATAGCGATCAGCGACAAGGTCTTCATTATCACCCTATAAACTATGGGTTGTTGAAAAGCTACCAAACAGAACAAGAAACTCTGAGATTGCTTTTGTAACGAATGTCTGTATTTAATGAGAAGTGACGCAAACATTGTTCTCAAGTTTTATGAGGTTTCCTTTATTTGTACAGCTTCGTAAACAAATTGGATTTTTGTTTGATAAAATACAGCAGCGTCTACTGAATAGCCCAAAATATATATGGTGTGCCAACCTTTATGTGAAAAGTATTGGGCCATATTTTTTATATGAGACGGAAGCCGTGCTGTAGCATTAACTCTTAGCTCTGCAAGATTTGACATTTCTGAGACACCAGGCTAACTCTTTTTTACCAATTATTGCTTCAGCAAATTTGAGTAATAGCGCTTCTGTAGGCTTACGTGAAGTACAAAGTTTGTTAACAAGTTTATTTTAAGGCGTATTGTTGTTTATTTCTCCATATGAAAAACAACGTACCACTGCGAAATAATAAATTTACGAGTCTATAAACTTTGGTAATTTTATAGGAGCCTGATTTAACAATTTATTTGAGTATATTAATATTTGTCGGTTTTTGAGATAGTTATTAAGACTCCCCTCCAAATTAATCATAATTAAAATTTAACCGATCAAGATTTTTACTACTAAAACATATTGCCGCGCTTAGAATAAGTGAACCAAAGAGAAGAAAGTTGCTATTAGGATCATCACGAGTAATATTACAATTGATTTGAGATTAGTCACGATAAATACGTAGAACTGTAATCCGGTCGGTGCTAATATGTTACAACCCTGACTCCTAAGTCGCAATTGTTTGTAGTACATAGTAGGGCAAAATTCTCGAAATTTCAAAATAGACTTATGAAGGTAACCTGAGAGTAAGAAAGGGATTTTATTTGCCTAAAGGGGGTTTTAATAGCCAACATGTCATGGACGAACGAACAGAGCTTTTGCTGTCGAAGCGTACGTTCGGAACGATGATTGTTGTGGCCCTACAATGTGTTTTTCGGACGTGCTATCAACTTGTGTCCTGGACTTCCGTTTTCGATTATGTTGTGAATAGGGAACGTTAGAGTGCTGACCATGTAGTGGGAAGGAAAAAAGTTATTAGAGTGCAAGAATATCGGAAAATATCTATGGAGTAAACTGTTCCATTTAACAGTCTCCGAGGCGATTCATGCGTGAATTTGTCATTGTTTTTGACTAATACTGTACAGTAAATTTTGTACCAATATTTTTGTTTTTATCTATAAAAGATTGTTGTTATATAGGAACTTTCAGAACGCGATTGGTCAAATCGCCTGGAAAATATATGGAAACATCTGACTTCTTTGCTTTTTTTTATAAAGCGTATTTTTTGCTTGTCTGGATGCGTTAATAAACAACACTTTCATTATTGGAGCAACAACAGCCCACGAGATATCCACAGCCAACGTATCATTATTTGGTGTGCTTAAACTTTCATCCATATATGGAAATGATTCAACAATTTTTCGCATCTCTTTAACTGGAAATCGTTTGGTTACAACAGGATAGAGCTATAATTCACACAAGAGCTGTGCTCCAAGTGCTGCGTGAGATGTTTTCTGGACATATAGTATCTCAACGCGGCGGTGTCTCTGACCAACTCGTTCTTCCTATGGAGATATCTCAAGATTGAGGTTTAGGAACATCGCCATAGGACCTTTCAAGCTCCATGGAGTGCAATACGTTAAGAAATCAGGTGTATTCTTCAATACATGTTGGAAGGAATAATGAAGGATTTCAAAATTTGACTTAGACAATGCATTGAAAGTGAGGGGTACCACTTGACCTACATTCTCTTTAAAATTCATTGAAATAAAAGTTTCGATTTTGTAGGTTTACCCCGTAAAAACAAGAATTGTATAGCTTCTATCATTTTGTTTTAATTTAACCTTAAAAAAGGGGAGAGAGATTGTATAATCGGTATGCTTTTGGAATGATAAATGAGGAATATGTACATGTCTCGGTGAGCCATTTGACTCGGGCACGAACAGCTTTCAAATGTGATTTATTGGACTAAGGGAGGTAGGGCGGCCGATCCGTTGAATTGGTCACCACACGGAGCGTTGCGATTGAAATGTGCTATGGTGCTGGTTGTAGTGAGAAAATAGGTTGCGATCTAGAATCACCGTCAGAAGTGAGGATCTTGTCATTATCTGACAAGCGCGAATTTAATCAACAGTCTTTCGATAATCTAGAGACACGCATCAATAACAACGACGACTCCTGTTCCTACCCGCACTATCGGAAGCTGATTTGCGGAAGGGTGTAAATTATATTAGTCATACTTCAACATCGCTAACTTTGTATGCAGTTTAGTTTTGAGCGGGTGGCATGGACAGTCGAGGAATGGAGATGCATGATGACTGCCATACTTTAATATGAAGGGTATTGGTTATGTACAAATTTCGACTGTTGCGGTGAATACCATCCTAACTGATGGCGTTGTGATGAGGGAAAAATCTATTATTATTCTTGGTCTTTGTATAGCTCGGCTGTTTTATAAAACCTACAGTACCGGTCAAAAGTACATCAACTTTTGGTATTTTCCACATAAATTTTCTATGTGCTGATGAATTTTCAAATTTTTGGACCTGTTTCGCAATTATGCGAATGAACATTTTGACCATTTTAAACGCCTGCTGATAATAGTGTGCAAATCACTGTAATCAGTGAAAATCACCGATTTATTGCCTTTTGAAGAACTCACCTTTCATATTGTTTTTATTGTTTTTTTCTTGCATTTTTTTTGCAAAATATCCCCAGATATTCAGATGGCGATTGCCAATGGTCTTGTCCAAGCTCGAATTCCCCGTGAGCTTGCAGCATAGTTCAATCTTCACGAGAGCACTATTTCCTATTTCCTGAAGTGCTGGAGGATCAAAGGTGGTGTGAAGAAGCCCAAGACGGGTCGTCCTAAAATTACCTTGAGATCCCTCTGGATCTGAAACCATCTGTTCGTACTATCAGAGGTCGTTTGCGGCAAGCTGGACTTAATCAACGTCGTTCGACCAAGATGTCGATGGTTTCGGAAAAGAAGAGGAAGCGTGTGTGAAGTGGATGCAGGGCCACAAGAACTGGACGAGCAAAGAGTTAGAAAGTGTGCTCTGGAGCGATGAAAGCAAGTACATGTTTTTCGGAACGAACGAGATTCAATGGATTCGTTGTCCTCAAGGTTTCGAGCTCCAGTATCCGATTCCTACGACGAAGCACGGAGGCGGAAGTTTCATGGTGTGGAGTTGTGCCTCCGGTCTTGGCATGGGTTCCCTCAGGAGAATCCGCGGCAATATGGATCGCTATATATATGAGAACAAGATGCATCAATATGCCTTGCACAACATAGACAGAGGCTTTATTTTCCAACAGAACAATGATCCTAAACATCGTTCGAAGCAGGACTGGTCCAGCTAATCCCCCTACCTGCGTCGTTTGGTTGGCAGAAATGTCAAAAATGCAGATGAAAAGTATTCCCAATTCGAGGAAGAATGGAAGAACATTTTCCTCTCCTTCATCTATACTCTTCTGGACTCTATGATTTGTTGTATTCGCTTCATGCATCTATTCTTGTCTACTGAACAATTTTGTCCGAATATGTAGATAATTTGTCTTAACATTGTAATTAACTATTTGTTTTTTATTCTATTATGACGTTTTTCAAAGTCTAATAAATTTTATGGCAGTGATGTAATTATTTTTAAAATGTTCTAGTTGTGATTTAGCTCGATATTAAATTTCTGGAAGATAATTTTGGTCTGTAATTGTGAACAAACAAGCCACTCAGACTATTTTAATCTAATACATCTGTAAATTATTGAAAACCCGCATAGTTCAATTACACAAGGAGTGGGGCTGCTAGGACTAGATGTAGATAAATGACGCGGTTACTAATCTATGATATATATGTATATTAGAATGATAAATATCTTGATAGGGTCGTAAACTTTTTCATCTCACATCTGCAATATTTGTATTTGTTTTAATAACCTCTGAAGAAAATAAATCCATCATTAGAACTTAAGTTCACTCATGATGTCAGCTCGAAAGCCAGTTAAAAGGTGCTCCAAGAATTTTTAATCGACACGACCTTTTTCGTTATTGCACAATTAGGCATTCGAATGGGCGCCCGTGCAATTAGCGTAATTGTTTGTTTTCACTTCGTGTGTTTGTCTGCATTATACTAATTAGGTTTAGAATGCAAGTAAAGCGCTCAGGGTTATGGCGCTGTGGGGCTACCGCGGAATTAATTAAACATGTTCTTTCCGACAGAATGTTTGGGAACACTTCGAATTTATTGCTGTAGTTAAACAGCGCTCTTTGCATTCGTAATCGCGCTCGCAAGCTGTAGGTCACGGTGAATAGACTCTTGTCACGAGCCGCGGGGCATTTGCAGCCATTCTCAGCAGTATCGTCTGGAAGAGCTATGCACATCGATGTCGCAATTCCGAGGAATTTAATACGGTTGAATTTCCAGATCGGCTTTAGTGGTTTTGCTCTTCACCGTCCCTTCCTTTTGTTCTGTTACATAAGTAATAGTTTTTGTGCTTTTTATTCAGCTCAAACCAGTATTGTCATCATATCACTCTTTTATGGATTAGACATAAAATAATTTTTAACCACCTGACACTAGTTTGGGAATTAATGTAATAAAAAGTTTTCAGCGAAATTGCAGATCTTACTGGTAATAGAAGTCTCACAATAACTATGTTAGGATTTTTAGTGCTCTAAAGTTTCATGCTGGTAACGTTGTTTATAATTAAGTAAAAATTAGGAATTTTAAAACGACTGTTTCTTCGAATTACCCTTCAATAGAAGTTTTATTCCAAAAAACAAATAATTCAAATTCAAATTCCTTACTAATGACGCCTAAGGTGGCGACTATTTGAAGATAAATACCGAAGTAGGCTTTACTTCTCAGACACAGCTAAAAGGATGATAGTAGTAAAGTTATTTAGAATAGGCGTTCAAATAAAGGCATAGTTATCTACATCTAAGAAGTTTGTTCTTTCATGACTAGGTAAATAAGTATCTTCCTTCGTTTGTTTGGTAGGTAATGCAGATAAAAAAATTATTTTACTAAATTAAGCTTCCATTTTCAACGCAAAAAGCAAGAATCAATTAAAAATTACTAGTGGTGCTGAAATATTTTGAGCAAAACGTACGCCGGACGTTTAGTTAAAAAAATAAAATAAAATGGAATATCAAAAATTTAATTTGACAGAAATGGTTGAAATATAGTCAGTACGCCTGAAAATCTCTGAGACTGATTGTATCTGTTGTTCGCGACATTGTATCCCTTTAATAAAGGGTGAGTTACAACGGTCCAAGTAACGGCATCTTTGTTCATGTGGTTACATCAATATTATGATGTGAAGGACTAATATCAAATCTTGTTGTAAATTAAAGATTGTAGACAAGATCTGCAGGACTACGAACTGCACGCATGTTAGAGATACAATTGATGTATCAAAATTATAACTCATGGTATTTTACGCGTTGACCTGAAAAAGAGAAAAATCTACGTTTAGTCTCCGTTCAGTTCAAGTAGCTCATGTTGATAATTTAGATAACTTTTTTTTCTTCGTATAATTTATCTTTTCTTAAAATTGAAGATTCTAACGAAAGAAACATAGTTTCTGATCTCTAAGCGGTCGTAATCATAATATCGTGAGCAGTTCCACAAGAAGACCCATAACAAAGGATTAGCGGTGCCAAAGGAACGTATTTTGTATAAAATACTGGTATCTGAGCTCATTTGGTTTTTTACAACTCTAGTCTTGGAACTTTTCAAACGTTCTGTATATGTACAATATAAGGTCTTGTTTTGTAATTTTATTAATGATAATTTTTAGTTGTAATCTATATCAGTGATTTCCAAACTGTGGATGGTGACCCTTTGGTGGTCTTATTAAATAATTGGGGAGGGAAGATAGAACAAAAACGTTTCTTTGAGGCATTTATTTCCGTCTTTTGCAACATAAATAAAAAAATACTAATCAAAAACATTGCCTTAATTACTGAATATATACATTACAAAGTTCTTCAGGAACTTTTGTTTAGAAGCTTCTAAATCTAGACTCTGTATTCAATACACATGCAATGAATAAGAGGCGATTTCCCATTTTTTTTTGATGCGGCAGTAATAGGTGGGAAACTTAACTTGCATAAACATGATGTTACAAATGGAATTGTTTGACAGCTTCATCCTCCATCTGGGGATAATCTTGCACCCTTTTGGCCCAAAATTGACTTGGGAAAAAGCTTGGTTTCAATTTCACTTGATATTTCAATAGGGTTTTCTTTTATGTTTATAGGAATTTCAGAAATTGTCTAGAAACAGGTTCAATATCCATCTTTGATTGTCATAGATGTTTTTAATTTCTTAAAGAAATAGCCGCAGCGCTGCTGTTTAAAATTCTGCGAACTGACGTGCATTTCTGTTGAAATGTGGTCATAATTTGTCATATTAGACTTAGCTGATATTATCATGATTAAAAAATCATAGAAAAGGATATAGGGGAGCACGAGAACAGATTCAGACAAGGAAGATTTCTATGGGCGCAACTTATGTAATGAAGCGAATAGTACAGAAATGTTAAGAATAAGATATTGAAATAGAAATTATATTTACACATTTTGAATAGTTATTTGACGTATTAAAAGTATGGTTGTAAAAGATCAGCAGTTGCAAATGACGAGTTAACAAAATATATTTGCATAAGTGAGGGAGTACGGCAAGGAAGCGAATTATCGACGACGCTATTAACATAGCAATTAAAGGAAGTAGTACAAAGTTTTAAAAATCCAAGGAGAATAATAAACAAGAAAATGAAGAGGTAGATCAAAAGGTGCAATCTGGATACAAGGCTTACTCCAGCCATAAAATAATAATGTGTAATAAAAGGGTATTGTATGGGATGTGCACGGGTGTCTCCCAAGAAAGGGCATTCCAGAGCACACATTTTTAAAATTTGATAGATTGTTGTAAAAGAGAGTTAAAGGTATTTGTATCCTTATGCTCTTTATTGTGCAAAAATTTAAAAGTGGTGGTTGTCTTTTAAAATCCTACTTACCTGATTAAGTACTTATGTAATAATTATCTGTACTGCAGTGGGAATAAAAATATGTTCTCAACAAAACCTCACAATTGAAACCGATACCAGACAAATGCGTATCTTTCCTTTCGAAAAATGGGAAGATTTGCCGTTGGTTTTGAAAAATTGGAGATTATCATGGAAACACTGTTCTTTGTATTCCCCTGTTATATTCAGTACGGCTTGCTATCTGTCTGCGGATGCTAGGTGGTGTTATGATTCTAAGCAGCTCAATTTTTGTTTTTTTAAAGGTGGTTAGTAATTATTTGATAGTTTTTGTTGGGTGACATATTACTTTTGAAGAATGAGCTGAGCAACACTATAATGGACAAGCATGTTATCTTTCGAGAAAGAATCAGCAAGGAAGATGATCTTAGAATATTTAGTTTTTTCGTTCGTAAAATACCAACCTTGCTACAAATGTCCAAGTCAACTATAAATGATGTCATTATAAAATAGAAACGTCTGGAATATGCTCAGACTTTGAAAAGTGTGGTGATGAAAAATTGAATGTCTTCAGTGGCAACGATTACTCGTCATTTTCAAAGTATTTCCAGCGTTGCTGCTAGCACCATTCGTCGAAAGTTGAAAAACATGGGTTTCCATTGTCGTGTCACCGCTCACAAGCTCAACATAAGCACGGTAAATGCAAAACGTCGCTTGTAATGGTGCAAAGCTTACCACCATTAGACTGTGGAACATTGGAAAAAAGTGCTATAGAGTGATGAATCTTGCTAGATGTTCGGTAATCTGATGGACGCTTCTGGTTTGGGTGAATGCCAGAAGAACGTTTCTTATCCGAGTGTGTTGTGCTCAGTTAAGTTTGGTGGTAGAGGCATTATGGTTTGTGGCTGTTCTTCGTGATTTGGCCTGGGTGTCTTAGTGCCCCTAGCTGAAAGTATAAACTTTGAGATGTATCAGGATATTATTGACAACGTTGCGCTTCCACCTCTCTGGCAACAGTTCGGGAAGGACATTACCTCTACCATTAGGATAATTCTTCTAACTATAAAACGAAGGTTATTCGACCGTAGTTTGAAGAGATGGGTGTTGAAAAATAGGATTGGCCTTCACAGAGTCTCGATTCGTCATATATCATCACATAGAACAATTTGGGAAGAATTGGAACGCAGACTTTGCGCCACGCCAACTTGCCCATATTCAGTGGTTGGACTCACTGCAGCTTTCATGAAACAATGAGAGGCAGTTTCTACATACACATATCAAAAGCTGGTCGAAAGTCTTTCCCGATGAGTGTAGCTTATGACTGATGTTAGAGATATTAATATATGCCAAATGAGTCTCTTACACAATGGGTGTCGGGATACATTTGGTTCTATAGTGTATCTTAATGTCTTACTGTTTCCCAATGATTAAGGTGTAAAGATTGATTTTTGAGGTATTTGTTTTCAATTTGTTGCCTTTATAATATCATCTAATGTTAAAATAATAGCATTTAGCTTTCTTTCGACCTTGCCCAAAGCTCGGTCTTTTAAAATTACAATGAGGTCGTTAGTATAGCAAAGTGTCGTAGATTATGATCATCAGTGGGTTGATTGTGTATAAAGACATTAAATAACAATGATATTAAGACACTACTCTGTGGTTAAAAAAACTCCAAATTGTTTATTTATCAGCATTGCACGAATAGTCTGGAGTAGGCTGTTGTTGTTTCTAATGTTATATATCTTTTTAAGCGGGTTGATTTAAAATCTAAACAAAACAGCACTAATTTTTGTCACAGTCATTATGAGGTTGCTTACTGTAAGGCTTTAGATTTGGTTATATCGAATTGTAATTACTTCTACCAACTCCTTTAGTTAAATCTTACGAATCTTTTATTTATACTGTTGAAATGTAGTTAAAAGGTAGTTCAGAAAAAGAGTTTAGCGATGTTGTTGCTTTAGATGATTCTCATACACAAAACTCCAAATTAATCAATCTGTATTGAAAACATTGTACATAGACATGGTTATGAAATGGTTATCGAATGAACGTGGTTCCATGAAAGCTCAATTAACGTAGGATATGAAAGAATCAGCACACATTTGATCTGATTACCCTAAGGCACTAGTTGGAAAATTTGAAATGTCATGTGGTAAATAATGGAATATTTGTTTACAATGTTTGTTTGTTTTTAATTTACTGAGAAATTATTCTACCCCGAAGTCGTATCGTAATACTGATAATTCTATTTTCAAGTCACTGAAGGTGTTTGTGTTAATGGCAATAAAATAGTCATAGAGTTGGGGGCATGAATGAAATAATGTTTATTATTTGGAGTTACGATTTAATTATTGAAAATATTGAATCACTTAAGTTACTTGTATTTTCATTTCTCATCTCAAAGAACTTGCGAAGGTGAGTTCTAAAGTAGTATTAGGACGTTTAATGCAGATAAATGGAAAAATAAAGATATTGAAAACCATGTTTGAGATTTGTTTAATGATCGGAAGTTGGGCAAACACAAATTGTTGTTCACTCGCATGGAGTACCACAAAGTGTAATTTCATACTTCTGGTGATTAGCACTGTTTATTTATCGAAGGTCATTCTCGATTATTGTTATCGTAGTCCACGATCCATACCTATTATAGAGTAATAGAAATCTCACGTTATATACTGGGCGAATGTTAACTGTAGGGCCAAACTGCAGGAGGTGTCTGGAAATGCACAGTGAATTTGCAATACTAAATATTTACATCACATGTCTTTTATTTTTGACAATACAAGCGCGAACGCGTCACATTATTGAATCATATGCCCGTTTAAATCTTCTGGGCTATTCGAATAGCGTCATAAACTGCAGTGACACTTTTTAAGTATCCTGCTGTTAGATAGATACTGGCGAAAGTTAACAATGGAGTGACTTGAAATTCCACGCATCAGCTACAGAACCTGTTGTACTACCAGTGGCACAGCTTTAAGGAATAGAAGTAGAGTGCCCTCCACCAATTGCAGATTCATTGAGTTGTTGTGGAAGAACATTGATGCTAAATCGTTGCTGATGATGAACTTCAATAATTTCATGGCGATTCTGCACACATCTGACTGTTGCATAAGTTGATGATACCTTACTATGAGGATGGACAACAGAACAACGAAATACTGCTGCAAAAGCTTTTTGATTTGGTTACTCAACTATTTCGATATCTGTAGTTCATGCCTGCTTTTTTGATATGAATAACACTTTTACTATATATATATATATATATATATATATATATATATATATATATATATATATATATATATATATATATATATATCCTCTTGACAGCTTATCTGCAAATGAAAACATACCGTAACTTTTTTTCTTCTGGTGCCTTATTCTTTGAGGATATTGATTGTCACGTTATCCATTTTATTTTGCCAGCCATGGATTTAAACAGTATGACTGCTGATATTCCCGACCATTGTCGTAGATCATTCAGTCAGGATGTTCATTGCTTTCCTGGGCCTCATTTATTCCCGAATTTACGTTCTATGATGGATTTTATGAGCTTTTATTTTGGATCTCTGTCCAAAGTAGCCTAGTTTTCTTGTCTTCACTATATCTAGGAGCTGTTTATTTTTCCCCAACTTTTTGCAGTATTTTTATGTTTGTTACCTGTTGCGTCCATCTTATCTTCAATATTCTTATATAATACCATATCTTAAAGCTTTTAATTTTTTTCTGCTAACTCTGTGAGCAATACCGAGAGTATGTAACATTTTAACATTCTACTTTGTTTTGCTATCTTTAGTTTGTTGTTACATAAAACATTTTTTATTTTGTTAAAATCAGTTTACTCGTTTAAGGAACATCCTAGGTGTGTTATAGTTGGTATACTTTTCAGTATATTCATATTTTTGACAATGTTACATTTTTCTATAAATCTGTCGGACCAAGCACTTCCTAGCTGCTTCCTAAGGTTATCGTGCATTCTGCATATCTTAAATTGTTGATAGTTTCTTTGTTTACTACAACTTCTTTCTCTATATTTAGCAGAACGTTTTTAAAGAGTTCTTCTAAAAATATATTGGATAGGATATGCGATAAGAAGCGGCTTTGTCCTACTCTTTATCTGATAGGCATCTCTTTTGAGTGTTGGTTATCTGTAAGTATTATTGCTGTTGCATCCAGTATAGATCAGGAACGAATCTGACGCTTTATCATCTATTTTAGGATTTTGAAGTATCTGTAAGCCTGATGTGCTGAATATTGTTAAAAGCTTTCTTAAAATAAACGAAGTATATGTGCATATCACAGCCAATATCTCTGAATTATTCTATAAAAGTTTGTAGCTTAAACACCGTTTCTCTGTTTCCCAAACCTTTACTAAAATCAAGTTGTTTATTTGATATTATATTGTTCAGCTTACTGTATATTCTTTCGTGTATTACTTAATCCAAATGCCTTTTTTACTTTTCGGTGTAAGGCTTGTTTGTGATGACTCTGAAAGTTGTGTTGTTTTGAATTTGATGATGTTTTCTCGTGAAGGCTCCTTCCATTATTTTCAGTTTTGGGTTTTTCTTCTAGTTTCATTCCAGTCTACGTCCCTTTTCACTCCTGCCATCTTTACTTCTTCTACTTATTTCTTCTTTGATCTACCTACTTTGTTTCTTCCTGTTTATTCTACTGTCGTCTATGTGTAGTATATAACCTAACCAACTTCGTCGCCTCTCTTGAATTATTGTTGTCTTGCTTTTATATCCAAGTGATCTCTAAATATCTTGCTTTTTATTTGATCTGTCATAGTTTTGTCTTCTGTCTTCTTAAGAATCTCATTTCCACGCCAGTGAACTTGAATTTGTATTTGAAGTCCATGACTCACTATTGCACACTAAAGTATGTTTTTTATACACTACTATCATTACTTCATCGTGATATTTCGCGCTTTCCAGAAGAACGTATTTTTTGTTGCGTTGAATAATCTTCTATGCTTCCTATTCTGTCGTTAATTTCTTGATCTAGTTTTTTGTCTTCTAATGTTCTCTTAGATATTTAAATTTGGTTGCTTGTTCTATTGCCTCTTCTTCTATACTGATATATTTTATTCTTCTGCATATCTTTCATAGTTTTTGTCAATCTTTATGTTACTTTAAAATTTGCTATAATTAGCAACTTCTTACTTGCGAAACTGTTACCTTTTTCTAAAGTCTTGATTATTTTTAGTTTGGCTTTCTCAAATTGTGTCCTTTATAGCTAGTGTGAAGAGAAATGGGTTTAGAACTCATTCTTGGCGAAGTACCATATTCTAACAGGTTTGATATTTTTAGTATAGAGCTTTTAATATCTCCGTTAGTGTATTTCCACTCCTCTGCTTTACAAGTATTTCAAACATTTTCCCTTTTGACTCTATGGAAGGCTTTTACTAGATTACGAAGCACATGTGTTGTTCTTGTCTTCCTTTGCTTATGACTTTTCTTTTATTTGTCTTATTATGAATATAAAGGACTATCTCCTTTCTGAAGCTGCACTGTATGCCATTAATTGTGTTGTCCATTTTTCTCCTATTTTTACTTTTAAAATTGATGTAAACGCTTTCTCGGATACGTAGCAATTTAATATTCCTATAATTTCTGTATTCTCCTTAATATACTTTTTTGAGAAGTGGAATTATAGTGTCTGATTGCTAATTACTAGGTATTTTCTCTGTATGTAGTATCTCATTTAGTAATTGTAGGAATACGTGTATTATTTTCTAGAATATTTTTAGTATGTGATTCATGAGGCTTGTTCTGTATCCTTCACATTGTCTTGCTTGCGTATCGGAAGGAATGTATATATGAGTCACTCTTTTAAAATCTTACCAGTGTTATTTATATTATAGAAAAGGTCTAACAGTAGATTTAAATATTTATCTTCCCAATATATCAATTTTAGGAATTCTAAAATTATTTTATCAAGTTCTACAGCTCTGCTGTTTTTAATACTCTGAATTGCTTTTTCAATCTCTTCTTTACTTATGGATGGTCAACTTATTCCTGTTATGAATATGTTGTCTTTTCCGTTTTAATTTTGAAAATATTCTTCTAGATACTCTTTCCATCGGTATATTTTGTTCTCGATGCGTTGCCTACCTATGCCTTATGTTTTTTGTCTGTTACAATTTCTAGATTTTTGTAAATACCTGTTGCTTCTTTAATTCTTTTATGCAAATTAACATTGTTATGTTGTTATTCTAGTGATTCGATTTCACACACTTTTCTGACAATAATTTTCCTTTTGATAATTCTGTTTGTGTTCGGTATTATTAATTTTTTATGTTTCTTTTCTTGACATTTATAATGTTATCTGTTATTTACTCTCTGTATTTTTGCGCGGAACTAATGGAGAATGTTATGAAGAACAATATTGTAATTAATTAATCATATGAATTTGTTTGCTCCCTCTATCAGGGATCACTACCTGAAGTTTATCTCTTTCCCTTGGTGGAATTTTCTGTATTGGTAACACTGCGATGATATCCATGAACGTTTGTCGGTGCAGTTGAAATTTTTAAAGATATCGGTCTGGAATTATTGCATCGGGTTTGCACCAGTGACGTATGTATTATAGAAAGACGGAAACTAAATGTTGAATAAATTTTGGCCAGAATATGCTAAAAATGCAAGTGTATCAAAAAGCGAGGACTATGCGTAATTATGAGTTCGTGTACTATAAATTATTCGATTACGCTGTAGAAATCAACGTTAAACAGAGAGGAAAAGGTTATTTTGGCTGTTTTGTTTTCGTAACCTAAAATTATATTTGTGATTATTGGTTATTAATATAGAAATAAGGGATAATATTTAAAAAAAAAAACAGTCAGACCATTTAAAGGCTTAATTTTTTTACTACTGCTACAAGTGCTAAGTGGCTCTTTCTCTAATAGGAACCATATTGAAGGTCATAATGAATCTGTTTCGAGTTTTTAAGTATTGCAATTTTTTATTTTTACATGTTTAAAATCAATTAGATAATTCTAATTTTTTTTACAATTGCTACCCCTACATTTCATGTCAGTTTTAATATATTTATTTGCATTAATTCACCCAAGAAACATTTGAATAATAGCAAAATGTTCCTCTAATTGTTTAAAGTAGTAGAATAGATGATGGAAGGGGTTTTCAACAAAGAAAGTATATTTGTTATTGTGGCCACGAGCAAGATATTTCTTATTTATTATCAAGAATTTATTAAGAAATAATTTTTTAGATAATAAATTGGTAATGAACTTATCTTGTTGGATAACTCTAATTAAGAACTGACTAAATGTTTGTAATTGCTGCGATAGCAGTATTATCAAGTTCGTTACATATTTCGACAAGTGCCTTAATCACAACAATGATACATTGTCTCTTTGTGCTTTACCGCTTTGCCTGCACTTCAATGTTGCAGCTATCAAGCTAAGGCGCCACAATACCTACTCGGAAGGTCGCTTTTAAGTCAAGACCCACGCAGTTGAACTGTCAATGACACGCTGAAAAAGTAAACTTAAGGTTGTTTCGAGTTGTACAAATAATGTTTTTCAGATACGTTATCTTCTGTGATTTTGGGAATGACCTTTATTAGTGGTTAGCCTACATTTGTGTTAGAACGGCTTTGTTTACATGAAAATCGTTGCCTCCAGTAATGTTTGCTGCTTGCATCACTGTTTACGTTACACTTTCGGTTAGGTCACGAACGCGCGCACGTATAAACATT
The DNA here is from genome assembly GCA_036346155.1 of Sinelater perroti. Lineage (NCBI taxonomy): Eukaryota > Metazoa > Arthropoda > Insecta > Coleoptera > Elateridae > Sinelater > Sinelater perroti. The sequence continues at coordinate 5,351,511 of JARFIY010000324.1, forward strand.
ACTTTCCACTTTTTAAATTAATGTTCAGCCATTATAATGCTAACGATGTTCTGAAGTGGGCTACTTTGATTAACTTATTATTTAATGCGTTATAATGCGCAGAAACAATGGCCTTGATCATTCCCATTACGCAATACGAGCACGTATGGTTTCATTGTTGTTCTAATAATAGAAATTCTTTTGTTACACCACCACATCACGTTTGACTTAAGACAGATTCTTTCATTAGCTTTAATTACATTCATTCAAATATTATGCAAGGTTAGGCATTAACACATACCCTCTTTCTCTTTTGGCTAAGTTTTGGAAAAACTCACGACTAGTGCAAGTTGCCGAAAAATAAAGCTATGGGCCTGAATGACCTATTTAAAAATTTGATGTATTATAATACATGCTTGGTTTGCCATGTCTATGAAAGAAGGTGAATATGGGGCGAGTTATATGTTAACTCTTCAAATAGTGACTGCGATTTCAAGTAAACAATATTTCGATAATTTTATTCCTGTTTTACAATATGAATGCGAATTGAATATCTGTGAAAATTTGCTTGGAATGAAGTGGCAGTATATTATGGATAGAAATTTTACGATTTGTATTATTAACACGGATAACATGACACACTAATTTGGTTACGCAATATGATTATAAAATTCTTTAAAGATCAAAAGTTCCATCTTTTCTTTCGGATGTTTTCGTAAGCTGCGAAGTGGTTCAGGAATTGGGGCATAATGGGAATGCCCAGCAACAGAAAGAAATTTGTCAACACTGTGATATTTTGTTACCTGAAAATGGCATGAAGCATTGCGTTATTAAAACAAAATAATCAATTTATAGATATTTGTAATATAAATACGTATTAAAAAGACGTGAACCCAGAACTAATTTATTTGCGTGATATAAGTCAAAACAACTGAAAGGAACTAAAAAGAAAGAGTGCGTTTAGGTGAGTCTAACAAATCCGCCATTTTTAGCAACGCCTACGAGTAACTTAATGTCAAAAAGGGGTATATTCAAAACCCATGCAACTGAAACCATCCCCAGATATGGCCAGGCCTATGTGTAGCGTGAGTATACTACCTTGTTTCAACTGTAGCACTGGTTATATAGCTATGAAATGTGAGCTGTAAAAGAGGAACTGTGGATAAGAGTTCAAATGATTGTAGCTGAACTAGAAATACATCCAGTTTGGGGGAAATAGCAAAATTTAACACAAGATTCATCGCTGTATGTACCTCAAACTTGTATAATAAAAGATACAAGGGTTTTAGTCACGTTGCTTGGATGGGATATGGGTCGTACAATTATTATGGTCTTAATCGAGAAACTGTATACGATAGTAAGGAACGATATACAACTGACACAATAAAGGTTGTTGAGAAGACAGTATACAACACGGTTGAAAAGATGGCAAAATCAAAGTTTAGTGGCGCCGTTTGTCAAATGACAAAATACCCGTCTCACTGTTAGAACATTTTTACAAATGACAGGAAGTTTATGAACATCATCCAAAACCATCTGATAGGTTTTATCTGTCATAGTATGGGATGAAATTTTCTCAACAGATAACACCTTTTTGTTTTTATACCCGCAGGTCTCACGCAGTTGCATTTCGGCTTAGAAAACATTTAGGCGGCCAGTTTTGTACAATATCTGGATTCTGTGCCTATCCATAAGACAATTGACATAGATGGCCCCAAAAAAACTTTTTTGGCTTTATCAACTGTTGAACTTGTTCGGCTTAAACTCTACGGACTATAGCGATTGATTATTTATAAAGGTCCAAGTCTGTACAAAACTACAGGAGGTTGTAATCATTGAACAGAGTAGGAGAAATTGACAATTAATGAGGTGGGACGCACAACCACTTCACTTCCACATCGTTTGGAATTGTACATTAAGGCGGCGGAAGGGAGGAGATTTTTATATTCAATTAGTGTCTAAAATATTAGCTTGGGTGGGGTAAGGAAGAATGTGATGTTTATATATTGGGTAACTTTTTTTAATAACAAGTCCTGTAGATTAAGACGTTCTTATAAAAAATTGAAACAGAAAAACCTGAAGACGCACTGAATTTCAGAAGTTTTGTTGGATAAAAAAGAAACTAGAAGTAAGTGAGCATTAAAAAATGTATCTATGGTACTAGGAAAGTTTTTGAAATCAGTCGTCGAATCAGTACTTCCAAATCATTTTAAGCATCTGAACTCGCGATTCCAAATCATTAGAAGGTTTTCGTCGTTAGGTAGCCGCATTTTCTTTACCCTGTTCTTCATGTGGACAAACAGCGCGAAATTTCATGAAGTGAGGGCTTGGACGGAAGATTGTTTATTTTCAAACTTCTAGAGCGACTCGTTGGTATGGGATGGGCAATGGAAACAATTTTTTCTTATTGGTACAAATGACCGGTGCAGTAATGTCTAAACAGTCTTCTGTTTCTGATAGCGGCAATGTTCTCATGTGCGACAGACGAGGATTCTGACCTTAGAGTATCTTCCAGACCAAAACAATAATCTACATACAAAATTGCCTTGTGTTCCATTTTTGATGAAGATAACATTCCGAGGTTTTTTGATTGCCTCAATTCAAGAGCAACTATCATCTAGAGGTTCTTCTATTAGTTAGTATATGTTTGAATCTGTCTCAACACATTTAAACTTGCGACCATCGCTTGTTCGTTTTTAGCGTTTTTAAAAATATGTTGCCTTCTTATATCTTTTTACAATTTTTTATCTTTGATATTACTCGCGTTTTTGTGCTGTTCTCATGTTTTAATCCAACGGTTATTTCTGTTTGAATAGTTTATAGGATTATTTATGCCTTTTAAAAAATAAAGTTGAAATAACAGAAATGAAAACTGAAAACCGTGGCAAAGATCGTTTAAAATTAAACAAGGAGTATAGAAGATAACAATGTATTCTAAATATATCCACATTCATAGTGTTAATCCAAAGAAACTGAGAAAATAAAAAAAATCACTGTAAAGGTTCTCTCCATTTGTTATATACGAGATCTGTTCTTAAAGTATCAAGCAATATAATGAAAATATACAAGTACAGTGGATATTTTTGAAACAAATCTGTATATAATAATAATGTAGTAATGAGGACTAGAAATGGAATAAGTTTTCGAAGTAACCCGAAGTGATAAGGCAGCATAAACGAATATAACTCAAGAGGCCTTACTTGAATGTATAAAATTGGACGTAGTTTATCTATTATGTTCCTATTTAACGAAGTATGCTATTCGGTGGACAAAGAATGATGCAATGACATAGAAGGTTTACAGTCTTCACTGTACCTATAACATCCATATTTAAAATTGTTTGTTTTGTCTCAAGTAGATAAAGTCTAGATTGTATTATCACAATGCGGTGGTACGGGAATTTTTGCTCATATTTGAACAAAGATTCACATAATTTGTTTTTAAGATCCGATTTTATTATTTTGTAGAAGTTGCTTTTGTGTAAAATGTGACTAATATTTTATACAACTGTAAGCGAAAATCTATAGATTCATTTAGGTCAGCAAAACTTAAGGATTTCACAGAAACCTGATATAAATTAATGAATAAAAAATTGTCACTTGTGTGACATGTATTTACAATGACAAATAAAAATATAGAGCAGTTCTGCAAAATATTGATAGGACGAGTAAGTTTGGTACTGCTGATTTAGACTATCGAATTTTAAATATATTAGCAGGCCATTAATTTAGTATTTCTCGTTGTCGAGACGAATATTTTGTCACTGTTGGCCATTAACCTTAGATTTGCTAACTGAGTGATAAAAAGAGTTCTTGGGAATTCCATCTTATCTATGTGTTATTAACAATTTTGTTACGAAGGAGGTTTGCATATGCGATATTAATTGAGTTTGTTGTTTCATTTTCTTGATGGTAAATATTATATGAGTAATTAAATTTTTAAAAGAAAAGAGAGTGAGTTCTAAAGAAAGAAAGGTCTGGAGATGAGGACAGGTGCGTGAGCAGTGGCGGATTATTTGTCTAAAGACGTTCTATTAAGGTTGACCATTGATTATTGAACGACAGAAGAGTTTATTAAAAATGGTCATTTTATGTATATTAAGGAAATGTTACAGACTAATAGCAATATACAGTAGTGGGCAAAAATCTATGATATTCGTTTATTTTGTGCGCCGTTTTTGAATGGTAAAATTCGGGCTTTTTGGTCAGCTTCGACACAAAACAATTTAACTGATTAGGAAAACTCTGCTTTTTTCGGAAAGATACTGCACATTTCTGAACTTTCGATTTTCGCAAAATTGGCAAATGTCATCCGAAAATGCCAAGAATTGAGCGAAACTGATGCCAAGCATAATTTTAGCCCAAGACATATCCTATCGTGTTGTCAACTCATGAAAGAATAGTATACAAAAAACTGAAAATTCTTTTATACTTGCTTATTAATCTGCTTTAATTCTTAGACGATGCAACATCATGAGACTTTTCTTGGAAAGTGATGACAAAACTTGTTTATTTAAATGAGCTGATTCAAAATGTATATTAAGTTCAAGCTAAAGCTGATAGATATCCAGTAGTTGACGTCTGATCTTATAGAATATGAACAGGATAAAAATAGTGAAAGAGAAGATGAAGAATTTTGAGGCTAAAGATTATGATGATCAAGTTCCTCCATCTTATAATATGAGACGATGAAATAACCCACATCCATTCACTCTAGAGTTATCAATATTTGTAATACGTTCCCGTTTTGTTACTTAAAAATAAAAATCGTCCAATAAAGTCTCGCCATTGGAAGGATTTTTAACTGCAATTGTATTTTTTTATTTCTAGGTATATTTCTTACATATGGGGTTAATAGTTCATATTCAGAACAAAGTCTGGTATAGTAATTATGGATAAATTTCTAGAATTTTATAGTATAAGAAGGGCGACTAGGGGATTGCTTGTATTTTTTCATGCTTTGCTAGCATGGCTGCATTTCCAGTATTTATTAGAAATTGTATACCATAAAATTTGGATAAACAGAAAAGAACTTAGAAAACAACATCATCATATTCTATTGTCGTCTTAAAAATTGTTAAATATACATTAGTCGTTGTTATCAAAGCGCATAAGTTTGCGGATTTTTTCGTTAATACGTTTAACTGTTTATAGCCAGTTCTTTCTTAAAATCCTTTAGGTCCTTTAAGCTTACTCAGTACTTTTAAATTCACCTTCCATCAATGTCCATTAAGTTTTCACCGGGCGTAACTCTAGACAAATAGGTGAATTTACTAAGTCATATTTTTTGTAGTACTCTAACGTAAGTTTAGCATAGTGGTGTTGGCAAAAAATACTCTTTAACGTAAACAACATATTAGCTAATAAAACTTTGGTTTCTAAGCCCACGCGGATAGATCGTTGCAAAAATATTTTACCGAACTTCTCTTTTATAACTGTGTAAAGTTCATGGCTTAGTTGTTGCTAGACTACATGTTAGAATACTGTTTAAGAGTAGTAAAATGCTAGATTTGGCCAATATTGCTATATTGAGCAGAAACATGGCCCCAATAGAACAGATGACTAAACAGAATAGAGGCTTTCGAATCATGGATACTGAAAAGGTTTCTTAAAATCTCATGGGTAGACTATACAACTAAAATAAAGAAGCACTAAGGAGAATAGGTGCTCACATAGTACTATCGAACCTTGTTTAACAGAGAGAAGAAAATTACTTGGGTCATAGATTGGCAGGTGATAAATATAGATGCAAAAGATATTAATGGGTAATATGGACGGAAAAAGAAGACCCGGTTGAAAACAGCAGTCATGGCTAATAGATAAGAAATTGGTACAACATACCTGACGTAGAAACTATAGCCAGAAGAGCACACGACGATATTTTATAAGGCAAGTACATGGCACCTTAAGAATAAAAAGAAGGAAGTCACCAGAATTTAACCACTTCAACCGTTTTCAAATAACCATATGGCTCAGTTTCCTTTCGACAACATAAATCTTGATTGTAGTATATCGTATTAATAATTTCTGTTTCCAGCAATAGCAGAACAAAACTTTTGTTGATTTCCAATTGGTGTCTAAAGAATAAGATTCTTACTACAATATAAACATGAAAAACAACCAAAGAAATGTATAAAAAACAAATTTTACACAAGTGTTAAGGCATTATTTTATTATAATTGGTTGCTCTGAATTAAGCACTTTATCACACGAAAAAAGCATAAAATCGAATCCTGTCAAAACATTGGTACAGACCGGTCAAAAATAATCAACCTTCAGTATGTTTGCCATAATGTTGTTTATTTGTATTCCCCGCTGAAATTTTTAGGGAATCTTTTTCAATGTATTTCACACGGTTCCTCAGCCGATTTTTCAAAAAAACAAAACAAAACGAAGCCTCTGCCCATATTCGGTATGACATATGGACGCATCGTGTTTTCGAGGATGTCCTCATACAGATAGCGATCCCCGGATTATTCTAACAACACACATGCTAAGATTGGAGATAATTCCAGACCATGACACTTCCGTCTCCGTGCTTCGTTGTGGGAATCTGGTATCTGAGATCGAAACTAGCGCTATTGGAGACGACGAATCCACTGAATTTTTCCATTTCGAACAAAATGTACTTGCTTTCATCAGCCCTAAAGCATAATTTCCCCACTTTTTCCTCGTCCAGTTCTTGTGTGCTTAGGCCCACTTCATACGCGATTTTCTGTTCTTTTCCGAAATCATCAAACGAGCTTGCTGCAGACGACATCTGATAGTACGAATAGATGGTTTCAGGTCCAGGGGTTACACAATTGGCGAGAAATTTCAGCTGACTTGAAACTGGGTCGTTGTGACACATGCGGATGACATTCCTGAGGTAGTTTTTGGATGAACACCCTTGGACTTTTTCACAACACATACAGAGTTCGACTTTGGGCACGACCATTGGCAATCGCCGTCTGGATATCTGGGGGTATGTTACGGGAGCCTGACCGCTTAACCCATACCTGACACGATCATTATTATATAAAGAATGCAAGAAAAACAAATATGGCGGTCGTCATGAGTTTGATCAACGAATAGCTTATAATATTCTTTTTAAATGGGTGGTCTTTATAATTATTTTATTATATAGAGGTTTTGTGCTTATAGTGATTTCTAAAATATTAGCGAACTTTTTCATTTGACAGCGGTTTAGAAGATAATTACTAATTATGTTAGATGAGGGCTTTAATATAAATTTGATAATACATCTAAACCGCAGATACCTGCGTACAGAGCCATTTCCAATGCAGTTCACTCTACCGGAATATTTATGTATTTATGCGACGAGCTTAATAAAACGTCATGCAACATGCAATTTTATGTGCAGTTTATTGTTACGTTGGAATAAAACTTGTTGCAATGTGAAACAGCAGTTTTATAATGCAGCAACTGGTTCTTAACTACGTCGTATTGTGTAACCGCGCTTTTAGTGTTTTTTAAATGCAAAATACAGGCATTAGATGCGGACGGTAAGCGGGAAGTACTAATTAAGTTCATGTACTCTGCACATTTCACCATTATTTAAGCTTTTATATGTCCTACTTTCCACTTTATTTAGTCAAAAATAAAGATCTCCGCTTACCAACTGTACTACTGTTGATTGAAATTGCAGCACATTACATTGCATTGAAATTTTTATGTTAAATTAAGCATACCAAAGGGTGTCCCAAAAGGAACGCAGGGTTCTTATTTTTGTAGCATAAATTTTAGTTTTCACCAATCCCCAGAGGAAAATCGCACGTTGTGTCGTTGCAAGATGTTTGTGGTCAGTTCACCTAGTTGATTTGGGAGATTAAATTTTTTGCTCCATCAATTGAATTGTTTCACAGGTTATATATTATGTGGCGCTGTTATTCTTTGAATGATCCAAGGATTTTCTGTATCCCAAATGTGGCAATTCAACTTATTGACATACTCATTAAGGTGGAAATGCGCTTGTCTATAAAGATGATTTTCTTAACACAATTGCTGTCAACTTTTGATTCCCTAGTAGCCAATCGGCAAATATTCGGAGTTTCAAATGATCGTTTGCCTCCAGTTCCTGGGTTATCTGAGTCTTGAATGGCTGCAGGCGCAGATCTTTAGTTAAAATGCACTGTATGTTGCTTTTGAAATGTTTAGTTGTAGTGAGGTTTTTGGGCGCTTTGTCACACTATTTGTAGTGTCAATTCTTTCAGCTGAACTACCGGTACGAGGTCGATCTATTTTTTTTTGTTGCCTGCAACCGAACTTGTTCAAATTTTGGAAATGCCACGTGATTTGCTCACAATCTTTGCGAAATACTCTCCGTGCTGACTAACCGCAATGTGTTTACTACAAAATATCACCAAGCAGAACACTCGCGTTTCTTTTGGGACACCTAATATAATTAGAAAGCAATTGAATAAGGAGAATAATATGTCTGTCCGTGATTTGGTTATATCGTTTCTTAAACATGAGGTCTGGGGAAGTGCAAAACAGACATAGAAGTGACTATTCAGATTTGGTATGTGTAACTACCATGATATAAGAATGCCTCGCCGTTGACAAAGGGTATATCACCAACACTAAGAGGGTGTTCTTTTACTAAAAATAGGCCGCCATACCAATACTGTGGAATATGGAATTAATTGTTGAAAAACGTATTCATTTGCAAAGCCAATGATATGGGTCAATAGGGAGAACAACCAACTGGGAGGGATGTTATTAGTTCTGTAACACAACAATGGTCACGGAGAAAGGGAACAATAATATTACATTTGTACGGTGCACACAACGTCAACTATGGGGATTATGGTATAGGGAGCTATCGATTGTGATAGTAGATAATCTCTAGTTAGAGTTAGAGGCAGTATTCAGACTTTTAACGACGCGCTCTTACAGCTCGTAGTACTTCCTTTTCTTCAGAGGGTGTGCTAGGCAATATTTCAACAGGATTATGCTCGGCCACATGTGGCACTTAACACATTAAACTTTCATCAGCAAAGCGGAACTGGAACTCTCTCATGTCTGATACAATCACCTGAACTTTCATTTGAAAATGTATAGAATATTATATCCGGAACTTTCAAGGAATCTAGCTGAATTATTTTTATGTTTAGCAAATATATTTATTTATTTGTCTTACACCATTAAATAAATCTGTAAAGCTTCAGCCGTTAATTTGCATTTTTGCTTGGTGCTGCAATTTCAATAAATATTAGTGTATGTGTAGTATTTGATAATCTTTACATCATCTCTCTTAAAAGCGCAAGAGGCTCTCATGAAATTATGGTAAAATATCAAAGCCATTTTTGAACACTGTTATATAGGGTGATCCAAATTGTGTTCGGGATGTTTTTCTCGAATAAAACACAAAATATTGGAACAATACGAATTTTATTACTGACATTGTAAAGTACTTAATTTTTTTAGTCCTGGAATTATAGCAGGTTTGTTGACTTAGGTATAGTCCCAAAGAAAAAGTCTAGTGGGGTTAGATAGCAAGACCGCGATAGCCAATCGATGTCACCTCTCCGCGAGATAATATGATCAGGAAGTTTGGTTTGAAGTAAAGTAAGTGTTTCTCGTGCTGTGTGGCTCCATTTGGTTGAAACCACGTGTCATTCTAGTTTAAATTGTTGATTTTATTGAAAATCAAGTTATTAAGTACCTCTCGATGACGTACACCATTGACACTAGCAGCGTTGTCAGCTTCATCCTCGAAAAAGTACGCGCTGGTGATTCCCCCACCCACAATGGACACTAAATAGTGTGTTTCTGTAGATGAATTGGTTTCTCGTAAATAGCACCTGGATTTTTACTATATCAGATACGACAATTTTGACTATTCACAAAGCCATTTAAAGAAAAATGAGCTTTATCGCTCAATATGAGTTTTTTTGTTTAGTAAATATTAGCATGTACGGCATTTCTGGTGTTCTTTAGTGGACTTTGCGTTTATACCAACTATACAAATGCAAATTTTCAACGTTCACAGAACCCAAACAGCGCGCAGTTTGGTGCTTTTTCTACTAGTTGTAAATTGTAAGACATTTAATTAAGAAATATTTGGATTACTTCATTTCTAGGTAATTTATATTCATTTGGTCGTTGTATGTCAGTCGTATTGAATAATTTTGCTATTTTGTTACAACAAATAACGAGAGTTACAAAAAGAGAGCTTTGTGTTTGAGTGTACTCGTGGAAAAAAAAAGTAGAGTGGGCAAATTTGTTGGTGATCCTAACTGATCACTGGGTATATATGGTAAGTAGTGGTGTAACACCTTAAATCGGCCTTAACGGAACTCTAGAAGAAGTTGTTTGCAAAACTCTTAACTTTACTACAATTTTATTAATCAATTTGAATCCGTAGAAAGCGTTCTTCTACTCATGTCTAATGCCCAAGCTCTTTGCATGTCGGATTTGGCTGGATAATAAAGGGGGTTCTGCGAATTTTTGTTTCACGGAACATCATTTGTGAACTGCTGTTCTATATACTCGATAAAGGCCACGTGGAACGCATTGACTTCCGACTCTAAAAACTTTGATATGATCTGATGCGTTGTGTTTTAACTCAAAGGTTGTTTGCTGACGAGTGTGTTAAAGGTCCATTGAAGGTCTCGTTAATGATGCTTAGACTGGAGATAATTTTATGATAAGCTAGAGGTGTTTTTGTATAATCTCAGATGTCTAACATTTCTTTGATAAACACACTGTTTTTCAAGGCAAGGGATGCCTCTGATAGGGCTAATATATTGTCTGACTGAAATAAGTAGCACTTACCAATACCTTTTCAATTCAGTTGATCCATGAATATATATTTAGATACCTATTGTTAGAGGTGATTTTCCTATCAGACAGGACTTGTGCGGTTATTTCTTTAAAGACATATACCAGTTACTAATTGACATTTCCAAGAATTTTTTTCGAGGAGCTTAGTTATAGTTATATGGCTGTTATGTGCGTGGTCTTAAAAAATAAAAGACGTCCAACATAGTGAAAAAACGGAAGTGGTGTGGACTATTAGATTTCAAGAAACCAATGAATGGAAGTATCGTTACATTAAAGAATGTGTGAAAGTTGTTGGTACTTAGCACGCTTATCTTTTATACATATGCTTTAGGAAGTCAGCATAACTTGTCAGCTAAGGCATTAGATTATTTTTTATACTGTCTTTTGGTGGTGAAGTTCGTTGAGAGCATAAATACTTGGGGCGTTCAAAATGATCGTAACTATAATTGTGTTCTTCTCACCAATTTTTTATTAGGCAGAAGTGGGCACATATTTTCTTAGAGCTATTTCTCTTCAATTCTGTGTACTTTGGTAGTTTCTGTAAAGTGTAGTGTCTATTTCATAATAGTCAATCGGCGTAAGATATGGCGAATATGGGGTGTCAGATAACGGTGTGACAACTGATATGTGGTTACACATTGTCATGTTGAGGCAACGCGATATGTCTCCAAATACGTCATCTGAGTCGCTTTAGTGACTCGCAATATGTTTTACTGGTAATACATCCACGAGGGGTACCAATCCATCAGCGGAATTCCTTCTTGATCCTTAAAAACATTTTTTTTGAAATAAATAATTCGGGTTGTGATTTCTTGGGATAAGAGCTTTTAATATGATGCCATTCCATGGACTGGCGTTTTCTTTCTGACGTCTCGTGCCAGAACTATTCGGCTACTGTGGCTAGACAGTCAAATAAGGTCTCCAGATTCACTCTGTACAGCTACAGCAGCTATTGGCATACCTTCCATATACTCCTGCTTCAACTGAGAAGTGAGAGTATTGGGCACAGATTAAGTCATCATGTATAGTGGTATATAAAGTTCCATGAAACAGACCTCTTTTTTGTCCGTTTTCCATAATAAAGTCGCTGGATAATGTGTGGCTTGCGCGTATTTGTTGGGCACTTGCTGCATTTGTCTTTCTCTTCTCACCGCCTTTGAATGTCAGTATCCAGCAAAATACACTTTTGTGACGTTTTCGCACATGGCTGTTAGGCTTGTGTGGATGTCTAATGCAGTTATTTTCTTCCCCCCAAAGAAGTCACGCCGTCCTTCGCTGCTCATAATCGTCTGCTTCCGTGTTTTTCTTTGTTCACAACTGTACTCGCAGCATTGCACGAATAATTCACTATCCTTTCGTTCATGTGTTTTAGCGATGCCATCTAATGATCTTATATGGCACTGGGACCACATTTTTATTTCTGACACAAATGGAATTTCGAAAGTGAGACGCCATTATTTTTAAGCTCCCTAAATACTTCTTCGTATTTGTTGTTTGCCAAGATTCGGCATCAAACATGTCACTTTAAAAAGAAGTTACATATGTTTTAAATAGTTTGTTTTTCAAGCTCACTATCAAACAGCATATCAAGGAAGCTAATATCCTTTAAGAACTAAGATTTTCTATAATTATGGAAAGCTTGATCTCAGAAGAGGAAGGCTGAGATGATAATAAAAAGCTGTTTACAGTTGTATGTGTACCGACCCTATATTTTTTGTTTTCTTTTTAAGTTCACTTGTGTTGAGTAGATCAATAGTATCATTTATTGGTTTCGAAATTTTTCAGTTCACTGTATAATAGAATCTTCGAGAGTATTATACCTGATAGATTTTAATAGATTTTTAATATGTGTGAGTTTTATATCACGTTGTGGTGATCACTATGAAAGGTTGAGATGATAACCATGACGCGTATGCTGCTTAATAGTTTTATTGTGCCTGTCCATCACTTCATCCGTCCGATATTTTGCAATGGGGTTAGTGGATTAATTTTACTTGAATATGGCTGTGTTAGGGAGGAAACAAGACTCTTAGTTTACAACTTTTATTTCTCCTCCCGGAAGTGCGCTTCAAATTTGATATATGGAGTCTTAGGGGGAGTGGAAGAACTAACTCTATTGATTTTTATATTCTACCGGAGATTAGGAATCAAAAAGTGCCCATTTGATACTCCGTGTAAACAAAATTGTCTTCATCGTTTGATGAACGAACTCTGTGTAGTAAAATATAAATGTTACTTTGATAATTAAAAATCAAACCTAACCTTGCTCGCGTGTAGCAGCTATGTTTGTCTCATCTTATACTATTTTAGTTTTTACGGCTCTAACTCCCGTGTGGGAGCACGGCATGTAAACTGAGAGGTTAAGACTCTCATATGTTCGCCTTCTCTGCTTATCTGCGGGACGATGTGGCAAGCGGCGCACTTTAGACGACCGCCATTGTTGCCCTTTGTTCGAGTGAACGCAGGTACTCAATAATTTTTAATGACTGAATAGGCCATGTTCCAAGCATCAGAGAACTCCGGGAATGGAACCCGGGTCTGTCCGCGTCCCATTTCGCACCTCAACCGACCTGTACCGGCTTATTTTGATCGATTATTTTCACCAGCAGTAAGCTTAAGTCTTCACAATTTTTATTATTTATTAAAGGACGTTGCTCCCAGCAACTATACAAGGTTTTGCTAGTTATTCTCTCAAGAAATATGTGATTAGCATGGTATTGGTGCGGCCGGAAAAATGGACTGTATAGGTAATTTTAAATTTTGAATAAAAGGAACTTGCAACAAATCTAAAGCTAAAAACACTAACCTGTGGAATGGCGCTTTCCCGCAGATATCGGTTCCCCTCTGTTGGTCCTGGGGCTTCCAGGAAAATGATATAAAGGTATGGGTAAAAGATAGGACAAGTTTCCCCAATATTCACAGCGGAGCGGAACGGTAGCGTCTTTCCTGGTGCAAAAGGTTTTTTCGTCGTTCCTTGTCGAGTCAGGGCAAAGAAAATGGATCGAGTTTTTTTTATCGGCAAAAATTTCAACCCCGAAAATTAGCTTTTAACAAAAGCGCGGCCTATATATCAGCGCAACGCGTGCTCGGACAAATTCGGCCGATACCTCGAATTCAAAATATATACAAGAGGGAACCAAAATACAGCCAGCCCTAATTTAAAAATTCAAAATAAAAGGTAATTTTGCGATTGGCGTGAACAGTATTATTGTGTTGTTTATTATTGAACAATCCTCGTATAAGCAGCTTATCGTGCTGTCCAGATATTTTAATAAGTTGCTGCTTGTGCCAACATTTAGTTGACGGCAATATTAACAGAAATGGATATGTTATTTGTTGCAGAGTTCTAGAAGTTTTTAATAGTTGCGGGACGTTAAAAAACCTTTTATCTGTCTGGGAAAATAAAGTACTCCACCGACATAAATCAGTTGCCTGATGTTATGCAGAAGCAAATCGACTTCGTTTTATATCCTCGGCGGCGCGGTTGATTTATCTGTGTTTATGCAAATATTATTTTCGTAGCAATTTTTTCTAGAATAAAAAAAATAAGCGCCGTGTACGTGCAGCGGGGAGTCATCAGTGTTTTTAACACATTACTGTACCTGGAAGTATAAATTTAAATAACCCTAACATCGAGTTATAGTAAATTAGTGGAGATCTAAAATAGTGTCGAGGTGCAATTGTTTTTGGGTAATTGAAAGGGTTGGTTATACTTTGGTAGAGTAACCAGAGCAATGGCTATTTAAATTAAGGTTAGTGTCATTGTACACTGCCTGATCAAAAATATATTGATACTTATCTCCAAAAGTTGCCATGACCTGATCAACAAGCATAAAAGGTACATGAACCTAGATATCTTTTAGGGCTAATTAGTAAAAGCAGTCTAGATATCGGTTCTCATATGAGTAGGAAGTCGGAGACATTTCAGTCATTTTCATTTTTTCCGAGTCAACTGTTAATGACATGATTGTGAAGTGGAAACGTGAAAGCATTATTACAAGAAATATGATTGGATAGACTATGCGGTGTATCAATAGAAAGTGACGGATCGCTCTTTACCATGCGAAAGTTTGATAAGAGAACAGTACCATTAGCGAAATTTGAAGATGTTATCATAGTGTGAATTTTATAAAACTAGTCTAAATGCAGAAGGGTACAGATATTTTGCTTAGTTCTATTCTGTACCATAGACGGAACAATTTACCTCTATTGGCAGGACATAAGTTAGAAAAAATGGTTTGTGGACAACAACTTTACATTGGTTGAGAGTCCCGATTTGAAGTATTTTAAAGACCTATGAGACTTACACTGTGAAATGTTCAAGCTATGGTTGTTCAAGAAAAATGAACTGCCATTTCTCGGGAGTTTCCAACAGTTTCGAGTAGTGCGTTTGGATACTTTTGATCAGATAGTAGTAAGTTTTCCAGAACTTGGACTTTAGACTTCATTTTGAACTGTAGATACTTGTTTTTTTTTTTATTGGATTTCCTTCCTTGTAGTATGGTAATTTGATACTATTGATACTATCACCAGCTAGTAGGCAGTTTATTTGTTCTGTCACCTAATATATTTAACTTTCTTTGTATGCTGCAAAAAATGATTTTAACTGTAGGTTTTTTACAGGAAAACACTCTCTAGATGTCTTGAAGCAAGTGTCCGAGCGTGAGCTGGTATCTTCTCAGCGCATCGACGTGCCGGCGGAAGACTGCGGCAAGAAGTGCATCCAGCAGCTGACCCCTCCTTTGAGCCCGACTTCGGCGGGTTCTCGCACGCGCCGAAATTCCCACAACCCTCAAACTTCAACTTCCTCTTCCACATATATGCCCGCGACAAGGACTCCGAGCAGGGCAAGCACGTGCTGGAGATGTGCCTGCACACGCTCAAGAAGATGGCTTACGGGGGCATCCACGATCACGTCAACTGCGGTTTCGCGCGGTACTCCGTGGATCGCAAGTGGCACGTGCCGCACTTCGAGAAGATGCTGTACGACCAGGGGCAGCTGGCGGTGTCCTACTGCGACGCGTATTTGGTCACCAAGGACTTATTTTATGCCGACATCGTGAGGGACATTCTGAAGTATGTGTCCAGAGATCTAAGCCATCCTCTTGGGGGCTTTTACGGAGCCGAGGATGCCGATTCGTACCCCTACGAAGGCGCGAAGCATAAGCTAGAGGGGGCGTTCTGCGTTTGGGAGTACGACGAGATCAACAACTTAATCCCTGATAAAAAGCACGCAGAAATACTGTGTTATCATTACAACGTTAAACCAAACGGAAACGTGGATCCAGCTCAAGACCCCCATCAGGAGCTGAGGAAGAAGAACGTGCTGGTTGTTTTCGGCAGCTACGAAAGAACGGCCGAGAAGTATGGAATCAGCGTTGAGGCTTTGAAGGACATCTTGGAGGGATGCCATAAGATTCTATATGATGTCCGGCAGAAGAGACCGAAGCCTCATGTGGACACAAAAATTGTGACGTCTTGGAATGGGCTGATGATGTCTGGTTTTGCCAAAGCAGGTTTTGTGTTGAAAGAGCAGAGTTATATTGATAGAGCTATACTGGCTGCTAATTTTATTCGGAAGTACTTGTATAAGGAGGAAGATAAGTCGTTGATTCGGTGCTGCTACAAGGGCGAAGATGGACAGGTCACTCAAATGTATGGGATTTGATAGCAAAGTTGTCTTTAGGTGTGATTTATTATGCTTTTAATTGCAGATCTGCACCAATTGTTAGATTTTTGGACGACTATGCTTTCTTAATACGTGGACTTCTGGATCTGTATGAGGCTTCACTAGATGCGGATTGGCTGCAGTGGGCTGAAATACTGCAAGAGCAACAGGATAGAAAGTTTTGGGATGCGCAAGGTGCTGGCTATTTCACTAGTCCCGAAGGTGATCCTAGTATTCTGATCCGTGGAAAAGAAGGTAAGTTTTAGTTTTTAAATTCTGTTGTGGAGCTTAATGAGATATTTTGCATTTCCAAAAATTGACTAATTTTCTTGTAAGGGAGGATCAAGTGCAATAAATTTTAAATTTACTTGTTTAGAAAGTGTCAAGTATGGTACTAGAAGTACAACTTTAAGCACATCTACCCCTATAAATCTGCACATTTGTCATAAACAATATAGTAGTCATTGTATGTTTGACCGTCTCTTCCAAAGTTGCCTGAATTGCACAAGATTATGTGGTGGCAATGGTCTCGCTAGAATTTGTGATCTTCAATCACTACCCACCTCTATAATCTCAAAAAATTTGTAGGTCAGTGTTAATTACTTTCTAAGGAGAGCAAAATAAGAGAACATTATGTGAATCTTTATCGACATTTTTAGTAGCATTTATTCATCTAGTTTTCCTGGGGAAGACCCCAACCTCCTGATTAGTTTATTGATGTAAAGTTCCACATTTTCATATATTATGCTGTTTGCTTTCTGTAGAGATTTTTGAATAAGTGACAGTTTTGCATTTTTGTGTAGGATAGAATTAATTATGTAACTCCATAGAGTACTTTTTAGCTTGACCTAGGTAAAGTACTAAAGTAAATGATAAAGAGTAGCCTACTAGGTGGATCTTGGTAGCTTGCTCTCTATCATTTGTTTCTAACTGATGACATATTCTCTTTGTTTTGACAATTTATGATTAATTGGGGATATAGTCAGGTTGATAATATTATCAAATTACGGTTCTGTTTAGCTGATCTGGCAGGAATAGTGCTTCGGAATACTGGTGATGCCATTCATCTTATAGGTTATAGTCAAAGTTGTCTTTGTCTTTATTTGTTAGTAAATTTTAAATCTGTTAGTCTCGAGTAATAGTTGGACAATACCTGCTTCTTTATTAATAAATTTATTATTAGAATGCAAGCTACACTGAATTTTTTGACTGGTTGAGGTAAAGTTTTGTTATGCAACAGATTTTATAGGAGTATAATATGCAACAAGTTGTGAGCTTTTTCCATCCTTGCTTGGTTATAGCAGATCAAATATTTTTGATGTAGAGGTCTAAATTATGTTTATCTAGAACTTTTTACATTTGGTCTGCAATATTGTTGATTGTGAAAAGAAAAGTTTTACCACTATAATATGACAATGACTGACCATTCTCCATGCACTTTTAGGCTTTTATATATATAGAAATAAAAGCCTATTGCATAAATATTGTATAAAAGCCTGGGATATCTGTGAAATGTTGTTCTACGTTTGCACCTTCTTTTCTAACAGACTTATAAGACTTGTTTAGGATGTTTTAACTACTTGTGTAACAATTGTGGGTAACATATTTATTGTGCTTATTTTACTATTGCTTTACTATCATTTTTGCTTTGAATGGAGGTTTAATGGTTTGTGACTTATCAGTTTTTGGATATATATGTTGGAAATAGACTTATTTTTTAATTTTTATATCTTATTTAACTGTTAAATTATATGTTTGAATGTGGCAGGTTGAGATTATTTAAGTGAGTTGTGTTTCTGCTCCGCAAAGGTGTTACTAACATGCTTTAATCATAGAAATTTGAATAGTAGCATGGTATTGGCAATTTGTTCAAATTTTCAATGTAGTAATTATCCATTGTGGATATTTCATTTTCTATAGCTGCATCGTCCTTTTGTTTTTACTGAGTAAGTCTTTGCAGTCTTCAACAGAGAGTATGCCCTGCACATTTGAAGGTTAAGGCTTCCATTGTTTGCCCTCATTGCCTGAATGATGCGGCAAACATTGTGTTTTAGGAAACCGTCTTATTACCTCTTGTTTGAATGGAATGTAAGTACTCAATTATTTTTAGTGACTGAGTAGGCTATTGGCCAGGCACTCAGGATGAAATCTGGGTCTGTTTATGTTGAGTTTGCCAAATGGCATAAGTGAAGCTAATATCACTGCTTTTTTTATACAAGTTCTAATAAAAATTTGGTGACAAAAACATGTATTATATTTTCGGATATTCTTCCAGATTTTTTGAAGTAACAAACAGAATTACTTTATTTAATTTTAAATATTGACAATGCAATATAAAAGTGTGCTTATGACTTTAGTTGTGTTTATCTATTTCTTCATGTGGAATATTGTGTTTGAATTTTCAATTTTTTATTTCTACCAAATTTTGCAAGTTAGTAGGCCAAGAAGGAGAGGGGTTTATTTAAAATTTCAAATTATTTTTAGTTCCTCAGTTAACATAGTCATGGATATTTCTACATTTGTTTAGCAAAAAAAAAACTTACTCATTATCTTGCTGTACTACAGATAGGAACATAATTATTTTTTTATAAGACGTGTCTTGAATATTAAGTATTTGTTAAGCTTTGTTAAGGTTTGTTACTATAAATATTTCGTGATGGGTTTTTATTTAATTTACTTGCTGCAAAAATTTTGTCTTTTTCTTTTTCATTTCTGCTGCACGTTTCATTTATTATTTTGTATTGTTATCATTATCTAATGCTTTTTATACATGTCATAGATTTCTAGACACATATCATTTTGATATTTGCATTTTTTATGATAGATTTTTGTTTTTAAAATGTACAATATCTTTTTTCCTCTTGTCTATTTTGTTAGTTCTCATTAAGTTTTCACCATTCACTTCTGAACTATATTATTGTAGATTTATAATTTAGCTCATTAGATACATCATTTAATTGCTATAAGAATGTATCTGTTAATTGGGTGTTTAGTTCTATACTATTTTCTTTTCTGTTGGTTCAAATGTTTTTCCTTTAGCTGTTTTGATTTTTAGATTCTTTTACACTTCATACACTTAATTCAATAAAATTGACTTTATTAAAATATGTGGCGTTTCTTTTCATTTTGTAATCAATTTTAGCTCATCTATGTAATTGTTTGATGTCTTTAAGAGGACAAAGTGCGTCAAAAAACCATATTGATAGGTGTTGCATGGAGACCGCACAGTAGATCTCCTATTAACACATCTTTTAACGGTTTTGGTCTGGTGAGGATTGCCCATTTGTTGCTGAAGCGTTTTTGTGATTGCTGTGTTGTCTTCCAAAATCATTTTGCCGTTAATTGTAATGAAGATAATAATGATTTGCGGTTTTATTATTATATTATCAAGAAGATTTCCTAAAGTGTTCCAAGAGATGAATTTTATGTGTATTGCTGAACCTCATTTTCTTGATTAAGTAGAATAATCCGTCCTACAAGACTATTACACAGTGAATATCTTGCTATGTGTTGTATTGTTGTTGATTTTGGTGTCATGAGTCTTTACTTCTTCAAAGAGGAAGGCATAATAGTGACAGCGACTGCTGACTATTCTGTAGATCTATTGGGAAATTTTTTGTAGCCACAGGTCGAGAATTTGATGTAACTGCTGTGTGTTTCAATGGGTTATACAATTGGAAGATTTTAAAAGAATTGTTTTGTAGTTATAGTCCAGTTGAGGTTGGTTTGCAAGTAGAACTAAATGTGCAGAAGTTGAATTTGTGCATATTAGTTGCCAAAGAATGCTGTGATTACCGCACTATAAGTCTTATGTCTCACACACTAAAAATTCTCTTAAAAATCATTCACTCTAGGATACATCGGAAACTAGAAGCAGATATCAGTGAAACACAGTTTGGTTTTCAAAATGGAGTGGGGACAAGAGAAGCATTATTTGCATTCAACGTGTTTATTCAGAGATGCTTGGATGTTAACCAAAGTGAATATCTATGCTTTATAGACTATAATAAAGCCTTTGATAGAGTTAGACACAACGCACTCATAGAAACTCTCAAAAATAAGAAATTAGATTATCAAGATATAAGACTAATATCAAACTTATATTACAGCCAGAAGGCTACAGTACGAATAGGAAACGAAACATCAGAAGCAACTGAAATTCAAAGAGGTGTCAGGCAGGGTTGTGTTCTGTCGCCCAGTCTATTTAACGCCTACTCAGAGGAAATAATGAAAAAAGCCCTGAATCTGAAACTGCGGAATAAAGGTAAATGGAAAACCAATAAACAACCTAAGATATGCAGATGATACCGTAATTATTACTGAAAACTTAGAAGATCTAGAAAGGGTAATGAATAAGTAATTGACTATAGTGAGGAATACGGCTTATCACTCAATATCAAAAGACGAAGTTTATGAAGATCAGTAAAACAAAACAACGACAGCTTAGAATTAGAGGAGAACAGATAGAAAGAGTCAAGAAATACACTTACTTAGGAAGTCTAATTACAGAAAACAACGACTACACGGCAGAAATAAGATCAAGAGTAGAAAAGGCAAGAGCTAATTTTCTAAAATGAGAAACGTCTTCTGTAGTAAAGATCTGTCGTTACCATTAAAAATACGACTGCTCAGATGCTATGTGTTTAGTGTACTTTTGTATGGTATGGAAGCGTGGACGTTAAATCAAGCCGCACTAAACAAACTTGACTCCTTCGAGATGTGGACTTACCGGAGGATTTTAAGAGTATCGTGGACAGATAGAATGACAAATCTGGAGGTACTGAGAAGAATGGGAAAGGAGAAGGAAATTACAAATACAGTCAAAGAAAGAAAACTCCAATATCTGGGACATATCATGCGTGGAGAACGGTACAACATACTACAATTTATACTACAGGGCAAGATCATGGGAAAAAGAAGCGTTGGTAGAAGACGAATGTCATGGCTGCGCAATCTACGAGAATGGTTTGACTGCAGCTCTGGTCAACTGTTTCGAGTAGCAATATCAAAAATTAGAATAGCCAATATGATTGCCAACCTCCGAAGCGGAGATAGCACTTGAAGAAAAAGATATTAGTTTTATTAATAGATTGGCTAGTATACGAAATGTCTTGGAGTGCTACTGGGTTGTTTCTTAAATTTTAGGGCTCTGAACGTTTAAAGCAACTCTTAAACCATACATCAAAATTAAATAAAGCTAGGTTTGAATGTAAGCCAATAAAATAGGCAATTGATAAATGGTACTGTATTTGAGGTCTATTGATTTGGGATCTGAAAAGTGCACCATACTTGAAATACCCGATGCGCAGCAATAAACAAAATTTTTAGTAAACTGGATTTGCAGTAAAACAAAAATGGCTGAAATAAAAGTTTCAGCACAGGGTTTCAGGTTTAATTTGATGTGCCCATCATATAACTCGCGCGGAGTATGGTCAACGAGGCTTCCAATTTGAACTTTTCCAAGCTTTGATTGAGTATACTGGAAAATTGTTTCCTGGTAGTAGTAATCTTCATCACAAAGTCCCTACAAATTAAGCAAAATTGTATCTAGCATCTTTTGAGTTAAGATATGTGCTTGGAATGCTTTGGTAACAAGTCTTTGTATAAATTTGTTGTTAAATATTGTCGAGTCATGTTGTCATCTATAAGCAGAGCAAATGTGTGAAAAGAGCCTTGATAGCATATGATCAATCATCTTCTTACCTATCATAGCCCTGATTGCTCCTACACAGTTTACGATTAGAGGGAATCTGCTAAGGCAAGTCATCCTATTTGATTGATTGATTTTAACTCTGGAATTGAAGCAGTAATCTTAACAAAATCTTAAATAGTGCTTGGTTTAATATAACTATACGATGACCGTCTTCCTTGCCTTAGGTCCTTGTGGTCAAATTTTAGAGCTATATATATAGTAGTTGCATCAACTAGAGAGGAGTTTTCATTTTCTGTGGCTGATTTCATGTAGCCACTTCCAGATATTGAATTTCTAACATATATAGAGAAAAGAACGTATTACTCTTGTCATCTGTGAGAAGCAAACTCACGAAAATTACACACTAGCCTATCTCCCTCTTGTCTAAAAGCCCTCTAAAATTTCGACATGAGTTTCAGCTAATTGGGTGAAGTTACAAACTGATATTTTTCAAAACAGACTAGGGAGGCTTTTTGTTACAACTAATCAGAATATGATTTCTATTGGTCATATTAACAGCTACCATATCAACCCTCAGATGGGTTACCAGTTGTCAAATACTTAGTAGTGCAGGATTAGAGTATTTTGATTGTGTCACGTAACACAAAAGTTTACATTGTCAAAATAGTATTGATGAATAAATTCTTGTCCTTCGGAGTTTCTTGTACAGCATCATTTTGATGTTGGATAATATAATTTGCATATATTAAAATTTTATTGTGAGAAATAGAAAGTTTAAGATGACGCAACAGAGCCAACAGCTGCCTCAAACCACATAAACGATGGATGTATATACTTGTTATGAATAACTGGGAAATGAATTATTTTGGCCTGCATGTGGTTGTAAGGCTCTGATTCATAGCAAGTATTTTTACTATCCCACTTTTTTCGTCTAAATTTTTGGGTTTTTATAGCTTTTTAATCTCGGGAACCACGTCTGCATTTAAGACTTCTGGACAATTTTTACAACATATGTATAACGTATATCCTTTCTGTGTGGGTGGTTGCGCTTAGCTGTTTTTAGTTGATTGCGCTCCGCTCGGATTATCCGGACATAACTCGGCATTTATCCCATAAGAGATTGGTAAAATTAAGGTAGTTACATCATGTTTGATGATCTTGTACCACACAATTTGGCAGCAATTCTTCTTTATATGTTCGGTGAACAAAAATTCAACTTTTCGAATAAAACACATTGAATTAGTTCAAAACACTTTTCTGTAGTCTTTATACGATTTTTTTTGTTTTCAGCTTATTTTAACAGTTTGACTTTGTTCATCAAATAAAGCAGAGGTTTTCTATTTGTGACACGTCCATTAAGACCCTGTTCCTATTAGCAATTATTTATAATTTTTGTTTTAGGACAAATTTTTGGTGTTGGTATACCTTATTTAGCTGTTGACCTTCATAGTTCATGAAAGAGCCCATTTCTCAGTAGTTCCCTAGTGTATTGTGTACGCGGTCTTAGATATTTTAAGTTTCGATAGCATCTGTCGCTTAGACTCCCTTCTTGGTTTAGTGTGGTGAAAGCACTTTTTTGGGCAACCTACAATTTAGATCTTAGATTCATTCTTATCGATATTTATTGATTTTTCTCGAGATGGTTTTTCTTTCAGTTTTTTTGCAACTGAGACTAACTTCTTGATATTTTGAGCTGAACTATTTCCAAAAACTTATATATGATTATCTCGGACCAGTTTTCACAAAAATAAGTGCCAGTTCATTTTCTTATTAACATCCCACATTATTTACAATCTGTACATGTACATTTAGTAAATAGTTTGGAGTGATTATTTGGACACGTAGAAATATATACAGTAGTATGCTTCTGTAATAGATCTATAAGTTTTCTGTGGTTTTGGGCACAAAATGAAACTTACAAATAAGACCTTAAAAATAAAAATAAAAGTTAAGTTAAATAAACTTTATTATTTAAATAAAGAATTTCTATTTTGATTTGTAGGAACCATAAGGCCTGTAGCTAAAGTGTGGGTCACTATATTTAATATTGTAATGGTTGATATTTTCTTTCACTGTTAAGATTTGTCGATTATTATGGATATTCGCGTTGGACACAAACTAGGACGCGCTCACAATCGTATGCAACACTTTCGATTGGAAACCTTCTAGGATTTGAATGTTGGAGTTGGCAGTTATGCCCCATAGTTGGATACCATAACTCCAAACTGGTTTGAGTATAGTCATATAGGAAGAGTTTGTGATCTATCGAGAGCTTAGATTTACGTCCCAGTAACCAGTATATCTTGGATAAAGTTAGCCCCAATTGTTTGCATTTTGTAAATATATTCGTACGTCACGTGAGATACTCGACTTCTTCTTTTTGAGGTACATGATTGGTGTTTACCTGTACTGAAAGGCAGGTTCCTCTGCGCGCAATAAAGGTTACGTGGTTGGACTTGGACTCATTTGCTTTAATTCTCCATTTGGTTAACCATTTTCCAATAGCAGTTAAGTTGGTTTTTAATTTCTATCAGACTATGGTTGGATCTCACCGCAAGTCAAGTTTATTATTGAAGAGGAATTTAATGACAAATATACTCATTGGGGCTCAAGACTAACAACAAAGAAAGAAATAATTAAACTAAACGGAGATTGATGTTCAACTTGCAAATCCATTGATTGATCAACGGATATAAATAAAATCTCAGACCTTCTGAATGTTCTTCATTTCAAAAAAATTGCCACAAATAAAAGAGTGAGACCACTCACCAAAGATCGTTACCATGAACTTTTTCGTCAATTAAACCATCTTTGTCTTCTTTGACTTTGTGCACGTGGTCTGTTTTTGATCCTTTTTCCGTTCAAACGAAATTATTTCATCCATTATTTTATAGTTTATCTTACACACCATGAAGACGTTGTTTAATATCACTAGATCTAAGTCCTTTAGTGAGAAATTAACATTGCACAAAATGGCGCGGCATTACCAGCCCAAATGACTATTGTCATGCGACCGAGAGAAATCGGTTGGTGAAATTTTTACGAACGTTCAACCAAGGATGGCGCTATCTGATACTATCGCTATTTTATTATATTATTACTGGAATACAGCCAGGTCAAAAGCTTCTGGTGTTTATTTCATATATATTTTGAACCGTTCCAATGTTTCATCAGCACAAAACTTGATGTTTATAGGGTGTTCTGCATTACAGTTTACTTTCAGATTTATTATATTTTTGTGTTGCCAATAAAAACAGGCGACACTATGACGTTATTCAGGAATTAATGGTCACACCTCCTATGTAGGTTAAACAGAGAAGTTGAATAGTTGCATATGTACTTATGAACAGTCTTATGTAGAGTTTACAAAAGAAAATTATTTATAGCAGAACAAATCCACTAATCAACTTTTCTAACCGAGCGCGCCAATTAACTCCAAATAAAATCATATTAATGCCAGGACCAGCTTATTAATGAAGCGCGCCAATGCTCCCAGGTTATAAAACATTCATTTCCCACGTGCCGTTGCGGCCGCGGAAGAATTCTTTAACCGCCACGACAACGCGGCGGTGATTGATGAGTTATCTGCGAGCGAGGTATTTTTGTAGCTGATTGATTGAAACGCCGACGCGAAATTCTGGTGTAAATACGGCCTGACAGAAGTCAGAGACTTCAACGGACGGCGGGTGAGCTCGCCCAAGGTAAATAAATTCGATTTATTTTACGTTTGATCTTCAAGCTTTGCGGGCACATTAATCACGGGCTGTTTAATGAAATTGCTAATGTGCAGTTCGACCGAAGGCCTTCGCTTTCGCTGGCATTTGCTGTCAATTTATGTCTTCGTGGACCTGTTCATTGTTAGATACTAGGCGATTCAAAGTGATGGACTTAGTTTTGTAAGTATGCAATTCAAAATTAGAACCAGTGACAAACATGATATAAATTACATTTGATTGAACTCGCATTCAAGTTTATAAATATTCAAAGTACTTTTGGAACTACGGGTAACATCTAAACAGTAGCAGAATTCATCCCACACACGGTGAAGAATGTCTTGGGTCACTAAGTTCATCGTAGCTCTGATACGGTTTGTTAGGTCGTCCAAAGTTGTCAGTAGAGGTGGTACCAAGTTTTCATTCTTCATGCAACCTATTCATCGCCGAGGTAGATTCATTTAGAAAACGTTGAATACCCCAGTATCAATGAGGTAGAGCTTCGCCCTGTTGGAAAATGAAGTTTTCTGCATCTTCATTCATTTGAGGAAAGAAGGTCCATAAACCATCGTCCTTGATGTAGCATATTAAGTTTCGTGAAATTCTCATGTTCTAGTGTTGCATGGTGAAACGTTGCCCCAGTCACTAAACGTTAAATGCGATAGAAAGTGCCATCTTCCATGTTGTCGAGTATACCATTAGAAGTTCTATATGCTTTAGCTTGTCGTTTGCGTGAAGAGCCTGTATCAGTTGTAGGCTGTATGGTTTGAACATTAAAGAGCGCTTCAACACACGTCAGATAGTTGTTTGTGACAGTTGTCTGCTCACTGTGGGTCGACTTTATTGGCCTACGCTTTGAACTCCCTCGAATTCGTCCTACATTATTGTTCGATAGACATGGTCGGCTTGTGCTTTTACCTTTACACAAACAGCTAGTTTGATCAAATTGATGATTCCAACGATAAATCTTTTTCTTCGTTGGTTTTATTGAATTCACGAATGTAAAAAACGTTGTGCTGCACTGTAGCCATCTCGCTCACAACTAACATCCCAATTACACCTTGTAATTTAATTGAATGGATTTAACAAGTTCGGACAATTGGATTATGATGAACTATGGCATCAGGGAGCAGAATTAATTTTTACGTTAACCAGAATAAGACATTTTAATACTAAGGGATTTTCAGTTTTGAAAAAATGAAGTTGATATGCTGCATATATCTGTCTAATATATTGGATTTGTGTTCTAGATAGCAAGATTTGAATGCTACTGAGAGCATGAAATTTATCTGCGTCTCTGAGTCTGACTTTTGTAGAAAACAGAGGAAATCTACTCTGGAGCCCTAAGAAAAGACGACGTTTAATGCTCAGATTTTATTGGTTTTAACCTTATAGCTTGGATTTGTCATCTATTATCTAATTCATTTGCCGTATTGTGAAGTTTATTTTTCTTTTTTTTATATTATTGATGTAGGTTTTCCATGTAAGTCTCTGGCCAAGAGTTAAACCAAGATATTTAGTTTTACTTTTTATGGGGAGGCGTATGTTGAATGTTACTTCTGGACACTTTAGCCTTCGGTTAGTAAAGGTAGTATGAGCTGATTTAGATTGGTTTGCCGATATTTGCCACTTATTGAATCAGTTTTCAAGAAGATTACATTGGGGTTGTCATGACGGATATTAAGGCGGTGTCATCCGCAAAAGTAACTTTTGTGTTATTTGTGATTGAAATATCATCAGCGAAGACCAGGTAGAGGAAGGATCCCAGCACACTACTTTGCAGCATACCTAACTGGATAGGGTAAAGAGTGGATGTATTAGTGCTGCATTTTGTTTAGAAGGAGCGGTAGGACATCTTTTAAAAAGATGTAATAGGGAGTAGGAAGATGTAGTTTCAGTTTGTAAGAGCCCCTTATGGCACACAGTCACGGAAGGTTGCTGTGCACAGTTTCTTTTCTTCTAGTTCCTTAAGTATCTTGATAATTCTGTAACTTTTCTGAATAGTGGAATGTTTTGCGCGGAAACCAAATTAATAGGATTGGTATAAGTTCGTTTATGTCGACAGAGTTACTGGACCTTTGAAGCAGGAGTCGTTCGAATATCTCAAACATAGAAGCGGGTAAGCTAATGGGCCTATAAGATACTACTTTATGTGGAGTTTTCCGAGTTTGAGGGTCATTATTATCTGTAAGAATTTTCATGTTGTTTGAAAATAGGTAAGTTTAATATGCCATGGTATATGGTAGTTAGCAGTACGATTGCTTTTCTAAATAACTGTTTAAGTATTTAGGAGGCAATTAAATTAAATCTTGGGGCTTTACAACTATTTCAGTTGGATATTTCTTGTTTTACTTCTGTTGGAGAAAAAAGTTGCACAGGTAATTCCATCTGACAAGGAATGTCCAGGAAGTTGATTATTTCTTGTTCTTCATTATGGTTATTTGCAGGTGGGGCTTGGAACACTTGAGATAGGTATTAGGCAAATGCAGTTGATACCATCTGGTTTTCTTATTGGAGCAATGTGCGTGACTGGTCTTGATTTTTTTTTTAGTTTTGTAGATAGAATTGTCTTTGGATAGTAATGTAAGATTCAAATGTAGCATTTTTGATATCGTTTAGCTCTGATTTAAGTAGTTCTATCCACAGAATCACGACTTCTTTGCCATATGCATCTGGCTCTCCTTTTTTTGCCATTGATTCACGAATATAGAGAGGGATGTTAGCTGTATAACTTGAGTTTTTTTCAGTTATGGGAGTAGATTGCCAGGCAGCTTTTTGAATTACGGAGTTTACTGCAACATCAAGATCATTAGGCTATTTTAATTTGAATTTGATGATTAGGTTATTGTCAATAAACTCATGAAAGGTATTCCAGCCTGTTTTAGGTGTTGTAAGTTTAGGAACTTCTGGTCGAGATATTATAATTTGAGCACTAAGCGTTGTAATTATGGAAGAGTGATCTGTTGAGGGATCTCAGTTAGACATGACGTTGAGAAAGTGTAGTGATATTCCTTTATATAACGAAGTAGTCAATTAGATTGGGTAGTTTGTGGAATCTATAGTATGTTGGTACGCCTGTGGATAGATGAGTATTGATGACTCGCAATAGGTTTCTGCTCTTCGGTGGAGTAAGTCTAGATCCCTACTCGGCGTGTTCGGCGTTCCAGTCGCCTCAATTATAAATTTGTTTCCAAGCTGTTGAAAGAGAGTGAGATAGTCTTCCGTTGTGATTGTGTGTCCGTGAAATGGGAATGGTCGCGAGTATATATAAACTATGATAATCTATATTTTATTGGTTTGGTGAGCAAGTACTACATGGTGTTATATAGTGTTGCGAATGATAACTGCAGCTCCGCCATGGGCCCCTCCACTAGGGTGATTATAACGATAGACGGTATATTGTGGTATGCGGAATATTAACCTATCAGTCAAGTGTGTGTCAGAGATTAAAAGCAGATCAATTTTATTATATTATAAGAAATTGATTATTTCCACTATATGGTTATTTAGCCCATTTGAATTCCATGAAGCAATGTGAAGAGGGATCGATTCATTATCTAGTTATTTTGTTAGACAGAAGATATTATATTGAGGATCATGCTATTCTGATTGATTCATTCGGAGAACACAGATTTAAATTCGTTCAGGAAGGTACCGAGCTGAATTTCTACATTTAATTGTTGTTGTTTTTTTGATGATTGTTCCGCGTGCAACTTCAGAATAAGTCAGAATGCTGTTTATAGGCATACACAGCAGCAATATTTCTGGATCTTCGACAAGGCTTGGTTGGAAGATGATAGAGTTACATATCCCGATCTCTTCTTCTTCTTCTTCTGTCGTCAAGGTTTAGGCCATTCTGCCTGTTCCGAACTTCATTTGATTAGGACCATCTTTTCTTCGGTCTTCCTACATCTCTGCGTCCTCTTGGGTGGTAGTTTAGGATTTGTTTCGGTATTCTTTCTTCTGTCATCCTATTAACGTGTTGTCTCCAATTGTTTCTGTATTCTTCTATTTTGTCGTTAATGTTGAAAATTTCTAGTTCTTCCCTTATTTCTTCATTTCTTATCCTATCATTCCTTGTACAACCTTTAACATTTCTGAGAAACCTCATTTCCGCTGCTAGATGCTAGATTTGTTTTTTGTGTTTGTTATCCACGATTCGCTTCCATAAGTGAGTATAGGGACGGCCATGGTCTTGTAAAATTTCCCGATCTACATAATTAAAATCATATGGCCCTTTCAGAGTGAGAATCAACTACGTTATCCATTGTGAAAATAATAAAAGCGCGAGTTTCCCTAGGGAGTATACTCAGACCTATCTTATTCAATATATATGTCCATGATCTGCCTGTAGTTATTAATTTAATTACTCAGAGTACAGCAATTGAAACAACAATCGAACTTCTACAGAACGCAATAAACATAACCTGCGAATGGTCACAAAAATGGAAAATACAAATACACTCCAGCAAATCCCAAACTAAGATACATTCACAGTTAAGCGTCACATAGATTTTCTACCGATTAGAATAAATAATACTATCGTTCAATGGAATCACAAAGGTATTGCAGTAAAATGCTTAGATGTCTATCTAGATACAAACTCAACTGGAATATCATATAATCATAAAATTTAACGAATGTCTATACTTAACATATTGTACCCAACCGAAGATCTCAGCTTAGATCAGGATGCTCACTTTTAATTTATAAGGCGGTACTCCGACCTACAAGGTCTGCCCGGAAAGTAATGCGCCCTATTTTTTTCTGCCGCGACTCTCCATCGTACAGCGTTACCGCTTGCACGGAAGGATAGGGGGGAACACAGCGCGACCTGCGCCAGTCAGCTCCGAGCTCCTGGAACGT
This sequence comes from Sinelater perroti, assembly GCA_036346155.1. Taxonomy (NCBI): domain Eukaryota; kingdom Metazoa; phylum Arthropoda; class Insecta; order Coleoptera; family Elateridae; genus Sinelater; species Sinelater perroti. The sequence goes on from JARFIY010000324.1 coordinate 5,382,177, forward strand.
CACAGTGCCTGTTTCAGTGAACCCTTGTGTGAGTGCTCTCGAGCAGAGATACGCGATAAAGTTTTGTTTCAAACTTGAGAAGACGCCGCCGGAGACTTTTGACTTGCTTCAGAAGGCTTTTGATGAGGACTGCATGTCATATTCGCAGTGCAAAAGGTGGCATAAAATGTTTAAGGAGGGTCGTGAGGAGGTTGCTGACGAACAACAATCAGGTCGCCCCTCAACGTCGCGAGATGAAAGTTCGGTTGACAAAGTGCGCGAATTGTTGAACTCTGATCGAAGAATGAGTGTCCGCCTAATGTCAGAAATACTTTACATTCCGAAAACTAATGTGTACGAAATTGTGACGAAAAACTTTCAAATGCGGAAGGTGTGCGCCAAACTTGTCCCGAGAGTGCTCACCGATGACCAAAAGAATCGAGTGGAAGTGTGTGAAGAATTGTTGCAGTTCTGATTTCTTTTTGTTCCTGAAGATTAAAAAATCCCCCAAAGGACAGCATTTTGGGACCCTGGAGAACATCGAGGCGGCTACGATGAGGTTACTAAAGGACATCCCAGTGAAGGACTTCCAGGACGCATATAAAGCATGGAAATCTCGTTGGAACAAGTGTGTTGAAGCAGGACAGATGTATTTTGAAGAATATTAAGTAATTGTACGAATCGGTTTAATAAATTTCTTAAAACAAAAACGGGCGCTTTAGTTTCCGGACAGACTTTGTATTTTAACTTAACGCATGCCCAGTATGGGGCAACGCACCCAAAATAACATTCAAGTAACTGAAACTATACAGAACAAAGTACTATGTGCTGTAATTAACTGATTTGTACGAAATGCACAAATACGTCAAGATCTAATTGTTCTTCACATAACAGATTACATGTATAAGCTAAGTGGCAACATTAATATGTACTTTGTACCAGTCAGTGCAACTCAACTAAACCTCGGCCAAAAGAACTTTCATACAAGACTGAAGCAAAATCTTTCCCAAGACCTACTGGATATTGTGTAACTTCATAATATTAGAAGTAAACTACTATTAGACAGAGATGTGAATGTATTCACTCTCCCTATATATATGGTATCCCACGAATCGATGGAGAAACTTTGTATACTTATACAGGTTCAATGAGCAAGTTTAAGCAAAAAAAATTCAATATATTTTTTTAAATTCTCAACCTTTTTAGATATATGGAGGTTGAAAGTTGCAAATTCACATGGGTGATTTGCTCTACTTTCATGGAAAAATGTTAGATTTATTGGGGAAAATTTATGTTTTATTCCGTAATTATTAGGCAACAAATGAATACTTAATTATACAAGCAATTTTCATTACATTAAAATTAAAATTATGGACTAGAACATCATTCATTAAAGATAAACAATTATCAAAGGGAACAGCTACAAATGGTCAACATGCCCACCACCTTCAACAACGCATAGCTTGACCTTTCGCAACTGTCTTTGCCAGTTAATGTTTTCTATGTTATTCAATCAATCAATTCAACCATCATATCTCATGACAAAACAGCTGAGGTCTACTAGACCCCCACATATCCATTGTAGGATTAATATCATTGGTTGTATATTTTCTCAGCGATCAATAACAGCCTCTATGTTGAGTTAGAAAATTGTTGTGTAGAAACTCCTCTGCACTTCATGGTTTGTAAACTAATGTAAGATTTGATGTTATGTGTTGTTACTCTGGACCAAATTTTAAAATTCAAGCCTTCAATGTAGACTTGTAATATATCGGTCAGAATTTGATCACTTAAGAGCTTCAAAAGAACGAGAATGCACCTTAGTCGCTGATGGTTGCACTTTAAACTTTGTCTTGCTATTTTGTTATTGCTGATGATGTTCTTCAAGTAACTGGCGTTTCTGTGTTCTTCACTTTATTGTCCGTATCTACATTCTTATTCTATATTATAAGGATGTCTAGAGAAATTTTTGAAAAAATCTAAAACGCACAAAAATATTGTTAATTAATATTTTGGGGCAAAGTTTAAGGTTATAATTTTTAACGCATATGATGTTTGGCTTTATAGTTTATTGATATACAAACAAAAATACGTAGCACTGGCTGTGGTACGAATGAAGTTATCAAAGAATCAACACCCTTTTGGCCACCCAATGCAATTTTCTCACGGAGCTTATTGTTAGGAGAAACCAGCCTGGACGTGTAGAGCTTTTACCGTGATTGGGAGTTGGCGTCCTGGGAACCATTTCGATGCCCGTATATAAACTTCCTAACTACTTAAGTTAACGAGATCTTTTTCAAATATTTATGCGAACTATCGCGGTCTCCCCCAAGTTATTTGCCTTCGCTGCCGTTTCGAGCGCTAATCGAATTTAGAGAATTTCATTTGTTGCAAACGCCAAACCAGTTGCGCTCGCCGAATTTTACTGCTCGCGAGTGCCTGCAGATTTCCGATAATTTATGTAGTTCGCGCCGCTCGGGGGACTGTAAGCCATTTTAAAAGCGCAACTGGTGTTTTTTCGACAGATGTACGCCTCCTTTGTGCCGTATAGATCACGAAATGTGGCGCGCCGCGCCTGTATCGGAATTTCAGCTACAGCCGCGAAGATGTCTGTTCTAACCGAGCGAGAGCTTAAGTCGGGAAATTTATTTTCTACAATTAGCGTTTCTGCATCTCGGATATTAATTCGAACGGGGGCGATATTAAATTAACCCGCTCTAAATGAATTCCTCAAAATGCTTTGAGAGGCTGGCGTTTCGACGAATTAATCTCTCTTATTGCTTGCCGTTTGCAGGCTGAGCCGAAAAGTTGTTTGGAATTGGCTTGTTAGTGGAATTGGCTTTGTCTTTCTAGTTGAATTTGCTTAATGAAGATTGCGTTTGGATTTATGTTCAAACATTCTAAAACGAGACTTATGGTGATGAAGGTAATAGTAAGAGAGACGATTTAAGAATATGATGAGATTGCCTAGGAGATAAATGGAATAAATGACTGGAAAGGAAATTAAAAAAATTGGAATGAAAGTTCAGTGGAAGGAAAGCTTTTATTAACTTTCCTCCTCCTTCCTCGAAAAGTAAGACTAGAGATTGTTTATTTAGTAGAGAGAAGTATATTACAGGCATTATGTTTTTGAAATAATGGATTTTCCAAAAATGACTATAAAAATCAAATATATCGCATTCTTTATTTTAAATTAAAGTATCATCTATTATAGTTGAACATAAAAGATTATATAGTTTAAATGTCCACCACGGTTACGTTGCCAAGCGAGGATTGAAATTTCGTAGGATATTTTTAAGCATGGGAGCTTCAATCTCCCTTATGGTGGCTCGGATATTATCTTTTAGGGCTGGAATGTTTACTGGCTTATTAGCATAAACTTTACTTTTTAAATAACACCATGGGCAAAAGTCTAAAGGTGTCAGGTAGCAAGATCAGTCACGGTCCGAGTTCTCTTGCGCCCGCGCGAGACGTTTCGCGACGTTTTTCAAAGTGTTTCGATATTGTACGTCATTAGCACGCAAATGCACATGAATAGTATTGTACGATATTTATTACTTTTTTACGTAAAATTTCAAGAGTCAAGTTAGGATTTTTTGACAGCAAAGTGAGAATTATTTTCTCGACTTTCTTTGATACTTTGGTAGAGGATCCACTTGTTTACAAATTGCCGTGAGGTGTGAACACAAAAATACTCGTAGCGCGAAGCGTAAGCGACACTTATTTTGTTTAACTTGCGAAAATCTAGCTAAATCAAGTGAACAGCTGATTACTTTTTTGCTAAAGCATTTACGACCACCTGCAACATGAAGTTCTTTCAGAACAAATTTCGCCACGGCACGTTTCGTGTACAGATTTTCCATCCAAATTTCATATATTTTGTTTTGGAATCACCGTCGGCTCTTGTTGGTTGTAGATCATATTATTATTGAGCCCTACAGGCCTATAAGCCTTTAGCTTCTGTATAATTCTTTTCCATTGCTTTCTGTTCAATACTAATGATTCCTAGTTAGTAATATATATTTTTTATTTTTTCATGTTTGTCTATGTCTTTCTTTTGGTTTTATTTTATAGATTTCCTAGATAGTTTTGTTTTTTATAATGTAGTTAGGTGCCCTAACCATCTTATTCTATTTTGTTAAATTATGTTTGTTATTTTAGTCTTGAAACATTTTTCCGATTTCTTTATTTGTTCTCCGCCAGTTTCCTTCTTCATTTATACCTCCGTATATTAATTTTAATATCTTTCTTTTCCATGCTTTAATTTTGCTTTCTTTCTTTCGTTCATGGCCCAGCACCACCGGTTTTATAATTATTTTATACAGTTTAACTTTGGTTAGCCTTGAAAGTTCTTTGGATGTTAAAATATGTTTTAAGGCACTTACTTAATTTTCTTTTTATTTTATCGATTATTTTTCCATTGGATGTTATTTCTGTTTTTAGATATATCACACGGCTTATTTGCTATATTTTGATGCTTTTACCATTATTCTTAATTTGTAAATATTCGTTTTCTTTAGTTTTCCCCATAATTTTACATTGTGATTTTTGATCATCGATTTTGAATCCTACTTCCTCTGTATCGTACTAGGATGGACGTTATATCTTGTTAAAAGCCAAGTATTGGTTGGGCCCTTAGAGAATATTACTATTTGTTTTTATATTAGTGCTCATTGACTCTCCTACCTTCAGTCTACAATTTGTTGAGAATTTTTACGTTTTTTCTCTTTATTTTACCGAATGTTTCTTTTAGCGCCATCTTTACTAACTTTTAGAGTTTACTGGAGCAATTGAACTGTTTTGGGACTTTTACTACTTCTCTTTTTTTTATTTGATGGTACGCTTGGCGAAAATCGATGCATAATGAGTATATTTTAATATTCTTTTTCCATAATTTTTCTTGCATTTGTTTGATAGTGAAGATGTGGTCTGTTGTTCATCGGTTTGCTTGAAAACCACATTGATAGGTTCTTGCAAGTGGGTTAGCTGATCTAATAATTTTTTAAATTATTTTGTGGGCTTATTGGCCCATAGTTTGTACATTTTTCTGTTTTTTTTTTTTATATATTGGTAATATTATTGATTCTTGACATTAATCGGACAGTTCTTTTTTTCAAATTTTCAAAATCAATTTATGTATGTATATTATGTATTTAGGCATAACTTTCCATATTTCATAAATTCATTGTGTATTTGATCTCCACCATATGTCTTGCCGTTCTTGTTTGCTTTCTATTTTTTCTATTTTTCCATGAGTATTGGCTTAGATTGTTTCTTTTGTGTTTGTTGTGCTTTTGCATAGAACAATCTTAATTGTTTGTGTTGGAAGTTTTCTATGTCTGTAATAAATTTATTCCGATCTTGTCTTCTTTTGTTTATAATGGTGGTTTTTCTTAATTCCTGGTATATGATCGTAGCTTCTTCGGTATTGTATCTTAAATATTAAAGTTTTGTCTTCTTTTTTCTATAAATCTTTTACATTCGCCGTCAAAGCATTCATTTCTTTTTTTCCTTTTTGTATCCCACTACTTCTGTCTTCTCATTTATTAATTTCCATTCTTCATTAGTATGTTTTTTGTTGTCATATGTCTAATCCTGTGTCAATAGCTTTGATATATTAAGCCTTTGTATTTAGTGTGTTCTCTTTTTACAGTTCTTTTTCAAATTTGTTATTTCTTCTTTTAGTGAGATCTTGATCATAAAATGGTCATTATCTATGTCAGCCACTCTTTATGTTTCCATTTTTTTGCGTGTTTTGATTCCATTAGGAGGTGATCGATTTGGTTGACGGTTTGTTTGTTTGGACTTATCCATCTCTCTTTACGGATGTCTTTATTCTACATACTTTGACTATTAGTTTTCTTCCGATGTAAAATTTATTTTCCCGTTATCATTTGTGTTATTATATTTGCTATATTTGCGTCTTATTCCATGTGGACTTTTTCTTTTCCTATTTTAGCGTTGTATTACCATTTTCACATTGCATTTTAGACAATTATAAATTCTCTCGAATTCTCTATAAAATTTCCGCGTTTTCTTCGGTCAGTGCATGTCCATTATTACTTACACTTATTTTTCTTTAGTCCTTATTTTTATATGACTGATTCTTTGCCCCCCCTTACCTTTATTGTTCGATTAAGTTTATTTATTTTTATTTTGTTCTTTTTCTGCGATTCAATTTTCATGCTTTTTTTACTTTATTTACTTTTTTGTTGTATTTTTCTTCTTTGTTCATGACCATGTCCGTCATTATTATTGTTTTCCGGCTTACTTTTGTATAATAGTTTTATATTTAGGAGCTGTTTCCTTCTTGATTAGCCCATATGTTCTGAATTTTGCTATTACTTTCTTTTTCATCTTGTGGTAATTTTTTCTTAAATTCCTGTCACCATACTTTCTGATTTGCTATTCTCGTTATCCTTGCCACCCTTTTCTAATTTTGCTGATTTCGTTCAGGGTGCCATTTTGCTTTTATTAAGGTGTTCTAATTCCTTCGTTCCTTGGTATTTTTATTTAATGATTCTGCTCTGTCCAAAATACTTTTGTGTTTTGTTATAATGAGCCATCTTAGTCAATGCAGTGCTGTGCGTCTGTATTTTATACTACTTTACGTATTAGTTGTCTGCTGTTTGTGTTTCCCATCCAAGGGAGGTTGAGTACCTGTTAGGGTTTCTTCTGAATTTATTCCCTGTATTCAGGTATTCTTCTACTACCTATGCACCAATTTTTATGAATTGATTTTACTGGAGACCATCCAATATTTTGATCTATTTTCTGAGTTTCAATTTACATGTGTACACATAGACAATCCTCCCACTTTTCATGTAGGTCATACACGTGTAATATTTTTCGGCGTTTTGTCCATTGTTAGTTTTCCAGAATTCTGGTCACACTTGAATTGTTCGTTTGTGATGCACTCCGGCTATGTTTTTCTTATTTACGCATGCATATTGCAATTCATTCTCATCGACTGCCGGATTACATGACACTCACGTAAGTGTTTTCATTATAATTATATTGGCTTAGTATTGTTGGGACAGAATTTGCTATGTATGTGAGTCTGTTTATGAAAATATGGGACCATTTTTTCTTTCTGTATTTAGTAAAGAATTTTGAAGAAATATCGTATCAAATGTGCATTGTAATCTTAAGACATAGAGAAGAAAGAATATATCCATAATAAATATTCATGCACTTAATAAAGAAAAAGAGTATATGACAGATATGTTCTATGAAATGTTAGAAGAAAAAATATATAACATACCAATCAAAAACATTCTAATAGTAATTGGGAACGTAAACGGAAAATAAGATATTTACAAGAAGGTAATCGGAGGAGAAAGCAAGCACACAGAACGTAATGGTAATGGTGTAAGACTGATTTCGTTAGCAATAGAAAACATTTAAAAATTACGAGCACGCATTTACAGAGGGAAAAGATACATAAAGGGACGTGGCCTAGAAATCAGGCAAACCAGATCGATCACGTACTAATCCAAGTTAAATACGCAAAAATAATAACCAAAGTTTGATCACATCGAGGGACAGAAGTTGATTCGGATCACTTCCTTGTGGGAGTAAAGATAAAACTGCAAAAGATAGAGAGTAGAGAAAAAGAAATAGATATAACGTGAATTGCAAAGTGAGGTGCACGAAAATGTAAGAAGAAATGCTTAGCAAAAAGAAAATAACTGTAGACGATATTGAAAAGAGATGGAGAAGATTGAAAACAACTATAAAATCTGTTATTCAAAGAAATATCCCAAAACGAAAACCGCAAAAAGCAAAAATAGTTGGACGAAACGCGCGAAGAAGAATTGCAACCAAAGATATTAAGACAAAGAATGTTACAAAACGCGCCAGAAGAAAATTATCAAAAATGTATCAGGGAGAGAAAAAAGGAGAAAGCGATGTTAAAGAAAAAGAAAAAATAAAAGAAATAGAGAAAAAATATCAAGTAATAGAAATTACAAATTTCTATAAAGATGTAAAAGACATTCTAACAGGATATCAGAATAATGTTCTATTTATCAAAGATGAAGACGTTAATTTATTAGCAGACGAGGAAGAAAAACTAGAAAGGTGGAAATAGTACTTTGAAGAAGTATTAAATGTAAAATGCGAAGAAAATCAAACAGATCAAGACAATACGTCCAATGAAGAAGAAGCAATTACAAAACCCAGTATAGAAGAAATAAAAAATACAATAAGCAAAATGAAAAATAATAAAGCGCTGGGAAAAAATGAAATAACTGTTGAGAATTTGAAGGACATCATACAAACAGAAATTTTAGAATTGATAACTGAAATCTGGCAAACGAAAACAAGGTTGTGAAATAAGGCAGTTATATTAACAGTATATAAAAAATTGACTGCAAAAATTAGAGGAATTGTTCCACTAGATGCCACATGTAAAAATTGGGAAGCTTAATAAAACAAATAATAGAAGAGTGTGCAGAAAAAGTATTGGGAGAATACCAAGGAGACTTCAAAAAGAACAGATCTACAACAGATTGAGTTTTATTATTAAAATAAAATTATATATAGTTGTTATAATTGCATTAGAGGATCTTCAAATTCCGCCGAAATTAATTAGATTAGTAAGAATGACAATACAAAACATAGTCGCGACACTTCAGTACAATACAATTAGAAGAAGTAGAGAACTACATGTACCTGGAAATTTTGATAATTGGGCAGGATGACTAAATAAAATATTGAGATCAAAAGAACACAAAAGTCAGGATTTACAAGTTAGTGCTAAGGCTAACATAACTTGCGGATGTGAAACCAGAAACACCGACCAAAGATAGAAGCATGGGAGAGGAAATGATTAAAAAGGATATTTGGTAGGAAAAACACAGTAGTACTAGAAAAAAATGGACATAGAGCTATACAAACTGTTTGGAGAAAACTCAGTGGGGGAATTTATTAAAAAAAGAAGGTTGCAATGGCTAGGTCATCTGGAAAGAATATACGGCAGAAGAAACGTTAGAGATTGGTTGGAGAGCACCAGAAAAAAAGGGAAGAAATGAAAGCCGAGAAAAAGATGGACACAAGTGGTAGAACAAGACTAGATAAAAAACAGAGGGAAACTGGAGACAACTATCAAAAGACAGTAACAAGTGGAAGAAAATTATACAGCTCAAGACCTAACCGGCCTGTTTAAGTTGCTGTATGTATACTTATTCCCAAAACCGGAATTTTTTTTAATGATATCCATTGGTTGGAAAAACTACTTTTAAGAATAACTGATGACCCCTTCGACGAAAATATTTGATGATTCCGCAATGCTACAGCATAACAAATTTTATTAAAAATGTACTTCAATATAAACGATTTTATTCTGATATATCGGTAGACGTTCGGCGAGCTTTTGATAAAGTATGGCATAAAGGATTAATCTACAAAGTAAAGAAAATTTTTTCTTAGAAATATTACCTCTTCTTTAATTCATACCTTACTTATTGATGTTTTTAAATATAAATTGGCAGTGCTGTGTCGCAAATTTAATAAATAAACTTAGGGGTGCCCCAGGGTAGTGTCTTGGGCTCAATATTATATCTACTTTTTACATTTGACCTGCCAATCTCCAATGACTCATTAATAAGCATTTTTGCTGACGATACTTTTCGTACCATCGTCCAACATGATATGGTATGTGTCAACTCGCATCAAATTTTTTACTTGACAATGTTATCCATCAATATGCTATCAAGCATCATACTACCCTGGAAGGTTATTTAAATGAAACCTTGGATCTTAGTTAAATCAAAATTCGGAATTTCATCGAGGCCGATATGTAGATCTCATGAAAGGGATTTGTTAACCTGAAATCTCTCTCCTCCGCTCCAAATATGTCTTCTTCACTTTAAAACTTAAAACTATTCACAGTAATTAGGGGTAATTATTTGGAACTGCTGATATAGTATTGAACCTCACTTGTAAAGAACAGAACATTGAATGAAAGCAGTTGTTAGACCTGCGTATATAACTTTAGTTTTGTCGCCAAAGGTTACGAAGACAGCTGTGATTGTCCTGTAACTCCTGCGGTTATTTACCCTTGGTATGATTTCATCGCCAATGATTCCGCGTGGGTTACGGTCCGGTATGTGCAACTGTAACCTGTGCTTATAATAGCGCCGAAGCGTCCGCCCAGTGGATGGGCATTCCTGCCGTTGTTTATTTGCGTTCGTCGTCCTTATATGCTCCTGCATCGCCGCGTAGGCGGTCCGGCGTGATTTAGCCCGCGCTTCCTGCCTCAAATTCTCGCTTCCGGTACGCCCTGGGCACTAATGCATCGAGCGCGTAAAGCTTCTTCTGCGAGAATGTAAATAACTGCGGACATTAAAGTATTTAATTATAGATGTGATTTCACTCGCATGACTGTGTGCGCCTAATCGCAGTTGAACTCTCTTCCTTGAGGTTGCAATGTTTCTCTAAAAGTAGAGGAATCGCTTTATCAAATGTTAGGGCATTTTAAAATAGCTGCTGCTATTCTATGCGGATAAATGTTTCGCTGAATAAGTGGGTGTTTTGTTTATATTGACAAATGGTGGGTATAATTCTCTTTAAATATACAGACTTAATTTGTAGGTATTCGAAAGATGCCAGATAACTCGCTCTTAACCTTCTTGACCTCTACTCTACGAATTGTTTATCATTTGTTCTAGATCCATTTTCTCAGTGTGGATCCGTCACCACCCTAACGTTTATTCTATTTCTTGCCCTGTTTAGATCATTTTTTACTTTTTGTAACATTTAGATCTTGGCCATAACCTCTGATGTGTACATCATTATTGGCCTTATTAATATTTTATGTATTTTTAATTTAGTATACTTTACCAAGGCTTTACTTTTAAAAATGGACCTATTGGCATAGTGGGCCCCGATCGCCGCCAATATTTTCTCGTTAATCTCATCTTATTATATTTCTTTTGTTGAATATTGTAACTCCTAGATATTTGGAGTTGCCTCACTTCTTCAAATTCCCTACTTCCGACTCTGTTCCCTATTTCCTTTTCTGCTCTCATCAGTTTGGTTTTATTTATCTTTATTTTCAGCCTTATATTTTCACCTTTCTTAATTATCTCCTCTAACATCGGTTCCATTATATTTTTTTTCGTTGCTAGCACTAGGTCATCCTCGTAAGTTACTATTTGTACACCTCCCGTTCTTATCATCCCTTTATTTATCTTCTTAAGTTATATATTCTATAGCCACTAAAAGCGCGAGTCTCCTTGTTTAACTCCTTTATCTGTCCTAAGTTTTGTAGTTTCTTTTTTTTGTATTCTCACCGTTACTCTAGTTGATCCCATAGTATTACAGATTATTCTTCTTAATTTTGCTGCCATCTATAATTCCTTATAATATACATACATGCGTTTTACTTTTACTGAGTCGAAGGTTTGCTCGAAATCTATAAAGTTATAATCATAGGTCTTCTCTATTATGTGTTTTATAACATGGGTAGCATCAATTGCAGATTTGCCTTTTGTAAACCTGAATTGGTACTTTGTTATAACAGTGTCCGTATTCTCCCTTAATGTTTTTTGGATTATTTATAATAGGAGTTATAAGTTATATGCAATAATTCCTCAGTATTTCTTACACACCTTCTGATCTCCTTTTTATCTATCCTAAACTCCTATCCTTTGGGCATTTTTTCTTCTTTGCAGATCATTTGTATTAGTGTATATATTTGTTTTTTTAATTTTTCCCCACCATATTTTATTAGTTCCGTGTTTATTTCGTATTTTCTAGGGAGCCTTTGCATTACGTCTAGTGTTTTATTTTTATGAGTGAATTTGATCTTCTGTTAGTAAACTCGTGAAGTATACATACCTCCCATACCATATTGTATTCTCCTCCCTCTTCTATTATTTTGCCATTTATATTCTGATAGAATATCTTCATATTGTTATTCTTTTTATTATTTTCAATTTTCTTTAGTTTGCGTTCTAACCATTCTCAATATTTTCTTAATTATTTCCGTTTTAAACTTGCTTATTTCTTTTTTATTTGTTGTTCGCAAATATTTTTTTTGTTATATAGACTTTCGCGTGTTCGGTAGAGATACAGACATCTTAACTTTTAGATTCATTCGCGAATAATACACAATACTCCGATCTACACTATGTAATGATATGGGTCTTGTAGATCTGATGACAAAGACTTTGTTGCCTTAGCCGCTTTACAGGGTAACTTGTACCCCAACGAATGCTGTAAAATCTATAATAGCACTTTGTACAACTTAAGCTCCTAAACCATCGCTCATTGAACGATTTTAAATACAAGTCGATCGATAACCGACGGTATAGAACATGAATACGGGTGCAGAAAGTCATGACCCATTTACATGCATAGCGTTAACAGTCGTAAAGCGCACAGCACACGCATTTTCCAAACTACCGGACAGTGTGATTGTTACCTTATCACTGTTACGAATGTTTATTGCACCGTTAGCTCTACCACGTGCTTCCAGAAAGCGTTAAGTATGAACAGGCTACTATGCATAATGATCTTTAATTTATTAACGTGGGTGTAGATAGAGTCTTAAGAGAAGCACTAACTTAATACTTAGTTTGGGAAATTATATCAGTTATAAGTTTTTCGGTCCACTAAAAGCCATTTAAACCATTACACACAAATATAAGAAGCTAAACTAAGCATAGCGGATGTGACAAAAAATAAGATTAATTTTCCTTTGACCATGAATCCAAGTATCCCCCTTGGACAACTAGACACCGATAGAGTGTATCGTCGTGTAGTCGGAGTTCAGAAACTTGACGTTTCGTCCACAACTGCGGCGGACATCTTCAGAAGAAAATCTATTAAAAATGAAGTGGCTGTCCTGTGCGTTTTCATTTTTATACTCGTGCGAGTAGGGCAGGAATGGTGTTGGGGGTTGTTGACGTCATCGGGATGGTAGATAACGTAATCGGGCTAGCTGCTGACATCAATCGAGTCGTTGCTGGTAATATTTCGGCATTTTCTGACGTCATTTGCCTTTTGATTGCACTGCGGCCTGTTTTTTCCCCTTGATTTGTGTTACTATTTTGAAAAAACAACGTTGTTGTGTACTACATACGCTAACTGTCCTGTGTTGGAACCGCAAATAACGGCCTTGTCGTATTAGCTTAAATTTCAATGACGATCTGAAACTCCTTGTTAAAGAGCCGTATTTGCTGCTCTACTCGCTCACACACTACGTATGCGTACTAATAGTTTTCTAAATTCCATTTACTCGGTCAGTGAAGTTCCTATTCACGCATGCGCAGTGTAGTTAAGTTATTTTCATTATACTGGGCCTTCGTTATGTGATGAAAACGATAAAAATTCATTAAAAAATATAAGCAAGATAAAACTATAATTCTTTTTTTTTTTATTATTATTACGAATAAATGGAGTTTAGCACATTGTTTTCAAAATAAGTGCCTTTACTAGAGATGGTCATTTAAACCCTTTTTTCGAAATTCTCAATTGCGGCTTTTCTGATGTCCGCAGAAATGACCAAAACATCTGTGATGCGATTTTTGAGTTGGTCGATGGACTGGGGTTTGTTCCAATAAACCCTATCCTTAACTCCATAATAAGAAATCATGGGTTTAAATCGGGGGAATTTGAAGGCCACTCTATGCCACCTTCTATCTTATGGGGAGGGAGGGTTGTCCAGACGTATGATTCTGTTTCTAAAGACTTCTGTGAGGATGTCAAAGCTGCCCCGAGTCGGATGAGCGGTGGCTCCATCTTCTGAAATTAATTTTGGTTGACTTGCCTTTTGTCTTTCACAAATGAAATGAATTCCTTGAGATCATCTGTGCGATAAACTTCTTCATTCACATATTTTTGAGAAACAGTGGGCCGGTAATTTTATAGTGGGAAATTGCACACCATACATTAACTTTTTCTGTGTGCAATCGACGAATTTCGGTCAAATGTGGGTTTTCCAGTTTCCCCAGTGTCAGTAATTTTGTTTGTTGATGTAGCCATCTAGATGGAAATAGGTCTCATCGGTGAAATGGACGTGTTTTATGTCCAACCATCTCAATGATCAGTTTGGTAAAAGTGAATTGTTTGCCAATATTGACTTCGGTAAGAGGCGTTTGCATTTAATCTTATACGGAAATAGATTCAATTTCTTGGTGAGGATGGGTGTGCATATAGCCCACACTCACACCGAGTTGAGCTGAGCCTTTGGAGATCGAAATTGTGGGCTTTATGAAACTCCCGAGCTTGTTCTACGGTCTCGGGAGTGGTCACAGTAACTGGTCTGTCCATATTTGATAAATTCTCATCTAGTACACTGCCCGTCTTCTCAAACTTTTCAATCAGCCTATTATGACATGGAAAAATAGACAATTTAATTGTAGAGCAAATTTTATCATGTTATTTTTTTACCTTGCTATTGTAGAGACACACAAGGTAGTGTGTTTGTCAAACTTCGCGTTTTACTAGCACTTCGGGCCCTCTCGTAAAAGGCGGTCTTATGAAGACTCTTTCTTTGGTTGAATAGCTGGTCTTAGCTGACGCCATATACAGTGTTGACCTAGAGTGTAAACAAAACTCCAAACATTGAGATAGCTATCTATAACTAACGTCAAACATAAAATTGGCCGAAAAGCTTGACCTTGGTAATAAAAGCTTTTTTGCGTGACGTAATGAAGGCCTGTTTATGACGTGTACATAAACTGCATTGTTGGCTTTGCCGTGTTGCGATATCTAGTGCATTCAATCTGTGCCGGCTATCGGCTTGCATATTTGTATCACTAATTAATGCACGTCTGAATGCTCTAAGCTTCTCATTCAATTAAATGCGCGTAACCAATATTCACGATGGCATTCCCTATCCATTATGTCGATTTCCTCTGCTTGGCATCGTTTTATTGTAATTGCTTCTCTGACAGTTACGTTACTCTAAGTATGTCTGCACTCACTAAGAATGTTATTTATAATGGGGTGAGTAATTGGTTTTACCATTAAAACTAGTAAACATTGGAAGACATAAGTGTTTTTGAATTAATTGAGGCATTTTTGTAGTACAGATTTTCTTTTTTATTCGCATTAAAAATACTAAAAGAGATTCCGATGATCAGAAAAGATATAAGAAGAGTCAGGGACCAGAAAAGTTGTATTTAAAATTGTGTATCTAATTGTGTGTTAGGTATTAGTGATGGTGACCTTGAGATATCAATAAATAGGGTTGTCTCTGGCTTGTCGCACGCGTAGGAACGTTCAAAAAGCTGGCGATGCGTTATGAAATTTTTGGTCGGGGAATATGCGAAGACTAGAAATTCGTAATCTGATGAAAATGAGAGATATAAGAGTTATGCACAAGTGTATGAATTGAAGGGTTTTAAGAATGGAGTCACTAGTGTGAAAGACTTTTTCGCCCGGGTCTAGATCTTATTAGTCATCGTTAAATTAGCTTATTATTAAGTGGCGAAGCGAAGCGGATTCACTTACTAACTTCATGTTGTCCGTCCGTCCGTCCGTCCGTCTGTCTGTCCGTCCGAGCAAAAACTCGAGAACGGCTGGGAATTTCCAAATTCTGTTTTCACCAATCGCCAGGTGACCAAAAAGGCTTGTTTGCTAGTGATTTTGAAACTGATTGATCAAAGGTCAACTAGAGGGTTCTCAAATTTGGGAGACTGCTTCGCCACTTCACTATGCGTTGCAAGCTTTGCAGGTTTATTATCATTTATGACCACATGAAGCTCCGAAAACTACGAGCAAGATCGATATTCAAGTTATTGACATTTTAAATGAAAGAGAAATATGTTTTCAGTTTTGGGACAACGATAAAGTTTGTTTGGTGATTTCTTCGAAAGAATTCTATTCTCGTAGTAAATGCGTATTTGTCAAGCACTGGAGTAAGTGCATTTAATTAGAAGATTATGTTTTATAAGTTCCTTTCACTCCTCTTGCGAACTTAGGGCTTCTACAAAGTGTTTCCACTTGTTCGCGGCAAGAGCTTTTAGTTGTCTCCAAGACTTACTCTTTTCAGATTTTTTGAATACGGAGCGCTTCCAGGCCGCCATTCGAATACTTCTCTCAGGATACTAACCATAGGTGTTCGTAAATGAAAGTGGGTAGGTTTTCATTTACGACGTTTTTTCTGGATTTCTAAGCTATTTTCTTTTGTATTTCTTCGCAGATCTAGATTAAGAATAGAATTTGGCCAGTACATGCGCATGATTATCCAAAGACATTTATGTATTTGTAAAGACTTGGTTGCAGTTTATTTCTTTTGTTACCATCCAAGATTCACATCTATATAACAAGATAGACTTGATATGTTGCATTAAAAAAGGGAGTTTTGTGTTACTAGAGTAGCGAGATGAATTCTAGATGTTTAGAAGACCAAATGCCGTTTTTCTTTCTGAATTTTACTTTTCACGTCTGCTAGGGATCCTCCATATTGGTTATAATGCTGCCAAGGTAGGTAAAACTAATAACTTCTTCTATTTGCTGGTTGTGACAGAGAAATCTGTTATTTGATTGACTGTTAATGTGCATTTCTTTAGTTTTCCGAATGTTTCTCTTTAGTCCAATTTTGGATGCTTCTTTTTGCAATCGTTTGAGTTTGTTGTTAGTCATTGAAAGTGTGAAACAGAAGACATATATCATCTGCATAATCTAGATCCTCTAACCTTTGATGGAATTCTCATTAGTTTTTGTTAAGACTTCATATAAGACCAGAGTATATAATAGTAGGGAGAGAATACACACTTGTTTAACTCCAGCTTTTACGGGTATCGGGGTACTTGGAAGAGCCTTTATGGCTGACTCGGCATCCAGCACCATGATAAAGTTGTTGGATTAAATTAAGTATTTTTACCGGAACTCTTTGCGGTGAGTATATTTCATATCGCTGAGTGACGGAAGCTGTCAAAAGCTGGCTCAAAGTGTATCAAGGTGATATACAGTGGTGAGCGCCATTTTCGAGATTGTTCTATTATAAGACGTAGTAGAAGACTATGCTGAATATTATTAATTTGATTATTTTATTGTTTATAATTAATACTTCAGCTATATTTGCGAGGTTTGGCAAAAAAACATTGAGAGTGACAACAAAGTACGAACCAATAACGCTGCTGGATTCCTCTCCACATGGCAGTTACATAGACTAGTATAGGCCTGAACTTGTTACAGTTGTTACGCGATTCTGAAGCGCCTGAAGTAAAGCAGTGTTACGAAAATGAACAGGTAAAAATTTGAGCAATGTTGTGTTATTAATTTCTGTAAATAAGGCCTTTTTTTGTGGGATAAGAATAAGTGGAAAACAAAGCTCATAAACGGACGACAATTTGTAGAGGACTCTTGTGAAGTCAAACCGTCAATTGATATTGAAAATAATCAGTAACGAGTTAAATTGAACTGTCCATTAGATTTTAACATATAATTTGGGCACGAGAAAAGTATGCGCAAAGATGGTTCTCAAGAATCTCACGATTGAGCAACCGGCCAGCGTACCGTATCCTTACTAATCTCTAGTTGCTCCTCTACTAATTGTAGTCATCACTCGTTGTTGTTGAAAGTTGACTTTAACGTCGGTTATCCTTAGTCATTTCCTTCCTGTCACGAAAGCATTTGAACCAATCGTAAACACCTTTCGCATACTTGCACCAAAATTTTATGCGTCTCTGACGCCTTTCCCCAATTTGTAGCAGAACTTGATGTTCACTAGTTGCTTCATACCGACCACGTTTAACTGCCCGCAGCGAGTTTACCTTCATGATTTTGATAGCTATGTGCATTGGGCTACACCTGACCCATGTTACAGTTGAGATTATCGGACCATTCACCGAACTTTTTGGACACCTCTTGTACATTCAATTACTCTGCTTATCCAGATGCTAGAAACGAGATCTTCCTGATGTTCAATCTTTGCTTATTTCCTTATTCAGTTTCACCGCATTTTGGCAAGGAATAAGGAAAGTGTTTTTTTTTCGTCTGAAAGCATGCAGCTTATGTACTTATCTGATTATCCGATTAAAGATTTTCTTAATACATTCATTTTCAGAGCCACACATTTCTTTTTGTACACAGAATTACTCGAAATTAATCCTCTTACTGTAAATGTTAAAGAATTAGTGCCCGACTTATGTGAGGTAGACAGGTTTTGGCCTTCTCGATATAGGAGACTTTACTTATTCTTTTAATTAATGATGCAGCGAACGAACCTTTGCATGCTATTAGGGTAGCATAAAAGTCTTATGGTTTTTAATACAGAAATTATTTATTTAATATTTTAAAGGAGGAACAAAATTAAGAAGCCAAATATGTGCCTTTGTGTTGTATAGTATCCATTCATGTGTCAGCCCAGTTTTCTATGTCTTGTTGGTATCGCGATTTACAATCAAAGAACTGCGACACCTTTCTTCTATTTGTTGGAACCAAATCAGATTTATTGTTGGGATGCGTTAATTCGGTTCCTTCAATTGTGGTCGGGTTCTTTCGGCTGTATGTGGCTTGGCACCATAGATCTGTAGCAACACTTGTCTTCGACTGACCTTAACAGGGATTTATTGTTCCAAAATAGTATACATTCTGTTAAGTAGTAATAAAGCTTGGTGGCGGTGGTCTGATCTTCAGGAAGCGGCTCGAAAATAAATTATACTTTCGTAATTCCACTAGATGCAAACAACCGTAATTTTGACCTCAAAATTCTGCATCTTACCATTTAAGTATCCATTGGTTTGATCCGCTTGGATTACAAAGTTTGACTCACTTTTCGTCACTGATAACAATTCGGCAAAACAATCGAAGATTCTGAATACTGTCAATCAATTTCGTGCATATATTAACTCAGTGTTCCGCTTGTTCTCTCTGTATCGTCCGTTGACATTGTCTAGCTTGTGCAAGTAAAGGCTTATTGTTTATCGGGGTCCAAGCTTTTGCAGTGATTGTCTCGTAAATGTTTCGACATTTTTGAAGTAAAGCTTCTAGGAACCAGGTCACATGGCTTGAGGGCGCATTTGAAGACTGGTGTTACCGTTAATGAATGTTTTGAACTACTGCATCTTTGAACCTCGAGGATTGTTCGAGTCAAATTGTCAAAGAACGGCCGTGTTATAAAGAATAAACAAAGAATAATTTGCAAACTAATATGTTAATATGATTTACAATTTGCCAAATGTTTCAATTATTTCAATGGGTTATTTATAGTCCATCATATACAGCACTGTAGTACTAAGATTTATTTAACAATTTGATTGTATGCGTAGCCACACTGTTACTAACACTCAGTTCTATTTAAAACCCCGTTGCATTTTTATTTGAAAAGCTCTGAAATTTATTTTGACATTGTTTTGTAGAGTAAGGTTTCAGTTTGAAACAACAAACCCCTTTAAGAGAAAGTATTTATGACCTCTATATATTTGCTTTAATTATTGTTTTGTTAGTATAAAATTTTGATATGCAATTTGGATTTTCTTTAATGCTTTATCGTTTCGCGAATTTTATAACTCATACGTAATGACCGTAATGACCAGTAGTCTCAATTTATGGGCCGATTATTCACCCGAGGCGCTTGTAAGCGAGAAAAAGTGCATTAAAAAAGTGAAACACAAATATGCCGGCGGCTGGAGACAGAAGCGAGCTTAGGCTAGTGCATGTTGAACAGGATTATCGGTTGTTCTTGAAAGATGGATGAAGGAACGTTCTGGCAGGCATGTCATAATATTTACACTGGGGATCTGGGTAATGTTCTCTCCAGGGCTAGCGGGGCGTCCAGCTATTCCTCTGTTCGGATGTTCGCAAGTTCGTTTCGAAATGCATCGGACAAGTTTCGAAGTTGCGCAAACGTATCCGAGATGTAGATGAAGGAAGTCTACAGTGTTTCCATTTTGAAACACCATTAATAGCTATTCGAAATTAAGTTGAATCAACTGATTAGTGTATTTTCTTATTTATACACATTTTCAGCTTAACTTATTCGAGTTAAAGAAAAACTGTTGTAGTCTTATAAATAATCCGTATAACACCTTTTCAATGCGTTAAATGAATGACCAGTTATAAGGAAAAAATTGTATTTGCATTCAATACTAATTGGAACATTTCTTTTATTCATTGGATTAAGAGAAATGTAGATTTTCAAGTTTATGCTCTTAATTAATAAAACAGCAATTGCTTATTGCAGTTTATGACATTTTTAAACTTTCATTATATGCATTTTACTGTCATTATTATTGTAATTTTTCGCCATAAACATATGTTCACTAAAGGTTATTTTGCTTGTTTCTTTTTTCCTATTTAATTAAAAATTAATTATTTATCTAGTAGTTTATATGAAGTATCGTAGTTTTGATCAGTCGTGCTTGTGATGTGGGTTTGAAATTTTATAGTTGAGTAAATCGATTTTTTTCTTACTTTCGTGTACTATACGTTTGTAACAAAAACCAGTCTTCAGTCATAACATACCTAAAATAATACTCATTCCCCCTTTTTTTTTCAATGCTCTTCATTTTCCTCCCCTTTGTCCTTTCCTCCTTTTTCACCATTTCCTCCATATTCTCTTCCTGTCACCCTTCTCCCCTGTAATTAAATTGTTATTCTACTCCGACAATAGTGCTGATTTGGCACTAACCGATTATGATATGTTTTGATTAACGGTTCATGTCTTGATAGGAAAAAAGAAAAATGTACTTTTTTATTCCAAATTACAAGACTGGTACCAACGAGGTTTAGAACATTTGGCTCGTAAATTGGTGTATGCTGTACAACACTTTGACATATATTTGGTTTTTAATTTTCTGTCTCTGTTAAAGCATTAAATTAATTAAGATTCGCGAAGAACACTAGCAAGAGAGCACTAATTCGCATAATTCAGACACTAATTCATCAACGATACAGTAATAGCGCGAATTCGACGTAATTCTGTCTATAAAGAGGAACTTGTGGCTCTTAAAATGTATGTATCAAGAAAATATTGAATAGGATAATTGTATACGCACTCACACTGCACGCTTTTAGACAAAGGAACACAAGAAACTAAAAAGAAGCAAACAGTTGACAAGGAGGGAAGCGAAGGATGACCATCAGAACATCCTGTTTTTCAATAATTATTTTACAATCAGCATCTGGATAAGCAGAGTAATGAAATCTATAAGAAGTGTCTAAAAAGTTCGGTAAATGGTTCAATATCTCGATTACAATATGGGTTTGGACTGCACGCGTGCGCATGGCTATCCAAAACCACTTTGGAAAGCGCTACCTAGTGTGGAGTACAGGTAATAATCAGAGTAAACCCGATACGGGTAGTCAAATGTAATCGGTGTGAGAGATAGGGTCAACAGCAACGATTGAACATCAAATTATGCTACAAATTGGGGAAAACCGCAATATAGACGCATGGTCTGTGCAATTGCACGGTATAGAAACCGCTAGCAAAAAATGTTTTACGACTGGTTCAAATACTTTCCTGGCGAAAAAGAGACGACCATTATAAGCTATATTCAGCCATCAAAAAGCGAAATCTGAGGCAATCGAGCGAATGCGATAAATATTGACATGAGATCGTGATGAGGGCCCTTTCAACCCTGGTATCATTTTCTGCGTTGTAGGTCAACAGGACGTGAATGGCGTTCTTTTCTCCATAAGAGCATCTGTCTTGGTTCTTCGGCAATTTTTATATTTTGATAAGGTACGACTGGAAGATGGCAAATGATAAGTTGGACGGTGTGCCGCTTATTAAACCGTGTCGATTCTGAGGATGAATAACTGCCCATATTGCTTTGTTTCCAAAGTTTGCTATTTCTACTTCCATTTTGCTCTCGCAGTTTGTAACCCGTTTTTTATGATCGCTATGTCTTTGGCCAGCTGGTCTGCACGCTTGTTTTTCAAGCTGTTGTGTGCTCTGGTCTAATGGAAATTGATTTCGATATCCCCTAACAGCGTCTTTGCAAGATTTCAAATGATCAAAAACGACCTTACTCGAGATATATTTATTTATTGGAAATACTTTATCATACTTTTGAAAAACTAAGTGTTTACCAAATAAGTATTTGTAGAAGACATTTTTTCTTTATTTTCACAAAAGTAAAATATGGTCATAAAATGAAAAGTTAAAATTTAAATTTTCGCAAATAACCTGAAAACAGAAAAGGCTATATCATTTTGGCTCTCATCATTTGTCTATTTGGTATTTCGTGATTGTGACGTTGAGTTACCAAAAGATATCGTTGCATGTCTGAGGGATTCATAGGAGCTTCCGAAAAAATGGCGGCGTTTTTACAACCGTGCATCTTGCTAAAACAGTGGTTCCCAACTTTTTTTACCATCTTCTACCCAAGCATTTCTAAAATTCCGATCTTCTCTCTCCGACATATAACTCTTATTTATTCAAAAGCTGAACTATTAACGTGAAAGAAGCCTAAAAGGCCATTAACTGTTAATAACTATTGTCGAATTGGCCCTCAGTTTGAGAACCATGGAGCTAGAGCAAGTGTTGTGAGATTTTTGCTTCGCGAATATGTGACACTTATTTCATCATTAGATGAAAATTCAGTACGCTGAGCTATGAGTATTCATACAAATGCTGTACAAAATCAAAACTACCCTTGCTTTACACAGCATCAAGGTATGTGACATTGACACAAGGTTGCAATTGTTGTCTTAAAGTTATAAGTTGCATTGTGTTTCTTGTCAAATTTGGTTAGTTACCAATGAAGTGGGGTGACTTGGATGTCTTGTATTATTAAGCAAGACTTGCTTATAAAATATATATGACAGATGCTTTAAAGAAAGATAGGAAAGAAAAAGCAAAGAGGTTATTGACTGAATACGCGCATAATGGCCACAGAAAAATCTTGTTTGCAGGCGAAAAGATTTTTACAACCAAGGAATCTTTCAACAAATAAAATGTCAGAGTACACGATAGGTTGTTCAAAAAAGTATTTCGGTTAGTGTTGACGGTTCAGAGAAGAAAGTATCCAGCAGCAACTGTAATGATTTTGTGAGGAGTGTGTTACGATTGATTTACCGATATTCATTTTTGTGAAAAGAAAGTCGAAACTTTGTTGTGTATCAACCGAATGCTTTGGAAAATGTAACTTTTTCTAAGTGAGTCTTGGATCTGTCGTCTAGATTCTGCGCCCGCCTTAAAGCAAAGCACGGTCAACTCAAAACTCGGCTGAGCATAATTTTTATTAGAGGATTGGCTTTCTGGTAGCACATATTTCGATCTATTAGGTTATAAGCTTTAGTTTTAAGACAGTTTTAGCAGGCATAGTTTGTTCAAAAAGACGGCTGCAGTCAATACTTTTTTCGAGTGCTCGTTTGACTTTCAACGTGTAAGTGTTTGTCCGGAGCAAAGTTATGAACTAAGATTAAAAGTGCAGCCGTAAGGCCTGGTGTTAAATAATGTTTAGTGGAATGGGATCTATCTCTCCACAGTCGATGAGTTATCTACCACAGCCAAACTTTTTCTTTAATTCTTTTTGTGTCAAGGAAAACAACAGCCACTTTTTCAGCAAAATTATAGCAATGCGGGTATGTAACAAAATTTTACGCCATTTCTTCAAATTTATGAGCAATTCGAAATAATACCCGCCAACGTTAACGAACTTCAAAACTCCTACTTACCTGAAACTAGCAACGAAGAAACAAGCAATAATAAGTTTTCTTGGCAAGTTGTACTTAACAACGTTGCGCCAGCACGCAACAGTTAAGTACAATCCCAATAATAAACCATCTCCTATCTTCGTACACCGAGTGATTAATCTTGACCAAATGCTAAGAACTCTAGCTGATATAGTGGAAGAGAAACATATCACTAAATGCTTATCAAATAACGTTAAAATAACTAATCTATACAGAAAACTCGTTACATTTATGCAGGAACGAACTATTATTTATTATACATATCAGTTTAAGGAAGAAAAACCATACAGAGTTGTAATCAAACAGTTACATCCTACAACTCCAATTTAAGATATAAAAGATCTAGAACGTTAAGGGCTTTCCTATATCAGCAATATAATCGCACTAAAAGCTACTCTAATCGACCATACGCGTGCGTAAAGTGCGGTGGCGCACATGATATAAAAACCTGGAAGAAAACTCCTGATATCCCAGCAAAATGTATCCTATGCGATGGCACACATCCAACTAACTATAAATGGTGTCTGGTATACAGTGAGTTAAAAAATAAATATCGTACGAGACAAGGTAAATCAAGAAAACGCATAACTGAATACAGACAATACAATACCAGTTTTATCTACGTGCAATTGACTAAAAATAATGCAATACCACATTCAGATAATTCAGATATAACCTTTCCCACGTTCTGTTAGAATTTAAAGGAACGTTTAATCAACTTCTTAACCAAAACAACTTGATACTTAACATGTTGTCTACCGTTACAACGATATTGGTGCGTAATGGGTAAGTTCCTAATAATAGCTCCATGGAATGCCCCAGTAAAAAATCTGAAATTGAAATTGCCGTATACTGTCTTCCTAGGCACATCATCAAGGACCATCTCAAACCATTTTTTGAATCCCTAGATTAACGGTTTATTGTTGGCGGGGACTTCAATGCCAAGCACGTTAACTGGGGATGAATAATAACAACGACTAGGGGACGAGAGTTTTACAAACTTATACACGAAAATCGATATCTCACGCTATCCACGGGCGAACTAACTTACTGGCCAACAGACCTGAATACAGTACCTGATCTACTATATACTTCTATATTCTAAGTAGAATTTCAGTCACCTTCACTGATGTAAGATCAAACTGTTCACACACGTTATTAAAAAAAAAAAAAAAAAAAAAAAAAACTTAAGCCAACGCTATACAATAAGACTATTGACTGGGATCAAATTTGATAGATCATAAAATATCTCAGTTTACATAAAGACAGAAGCATATATAGAAGTCCTCTATATATGCTTCACTACTGTTCAAGAAGCTGCTTGGAATGCTACTTCCACATATAAGCTAGAAGAACGACAAACGCAAAATATTCCCATGGAAATAATGGAACTGGCATTTCAAAAAAGAAGCCGGCAACATGTTGATAAAAATACATATAACAGACTAAATAAATTAGACTAAAATTAAGAGTTCAAGAATGAAACTTTCACCACCTATGTGAAAAATATAACCACCAAAGACAATACGATCTGCAATGCAACAAAAGGATTTAAAGGCCCCATCTCCACCGTTTCTCCACTTCGGAAACCTGATGGTACCTGGGCTAGATTAGACTGTGAAAAAGCCGCAGCATTTGCGGAATATCTTGCACAAGTCTTTCAACCGTACAATACTTCTTGGATGCTCCTCGCTAGCTGTCTCCATTAATTAAAGAATTCAGTCTACAAGAAATAGAACGCGAAATAAAATATTTAAAAAATAATAAGTCATCAGGATTCGACCTAATTACTGGAAAAGTTCTATCCGAACCCCGGTTTATTATTCGTAAGAACGTTATTCACTTCCACCCTGAAACTCAGCTACTGGCTCCCCCTATTTAAACACATATAGATACATCATATTAATACCAAAGCCAGGCAAACCGCCAACCGAAATAGCTCCTTACCGGCTTATCAGCCTTTTACCGATACTATCAAAACTTTTAGAAAAGCTACTATCAAAAAGAATAAATGACGATAATTTGTTAGCGGATTGCATATCCGATCACTAGTCATTCAACTATATAACAGTGTCATCATTTGACGAATACTATTTACACAGCCTTTGAAGGAAAGAAGTACTGCTTATTAGTCTTCTTAGATGTGAAGCAAGCATTTGACAAAGTTTGGCAGAAGAGCCTTTTATTTAAACTTAAGCGCGTGTTTCTGCACAACTACTACGAACTGCTGAGATCATATTTGCTATATCTTACATACCAAGACAAACATGGCGTAGAGTTATCACAGATCTATTTTATTACTTCAGGCGTCTCTCAAAGTAGCGTTTTAGGCCCACTGTTATATATAATCTATACGGCAGACCTACCTACAGCTCCGTATGTTGACGTGGGAACGTTCGCGGACGACACAGCAATCCTAACGGCACATAAAGATCCAGCTATGGTATCACAGCAATTGTGGAGCTACCTAAACCTTTTGGAATATTGGTTGAACCAGTGGAGAATCAAAGTTAATGAGGGCAAGTCCACCCACGTTACCTTCATATTACGAAGACAATAGTGTCCTTATATTTACATTAACACCGTAGAAATACTACGTACCTCCGAAACTCGCTATTTAGGACAACTCGCTAGCTAGAACAAACGAAAAAGAAAGGAAATCGACCTTAAAAAATGACTTGGTTAATCGGTAGATAATCTCCACTTTCCGTTGATAATAAACGTCTCTTCTATAAACCAATCTGGACCTACGGACGGGAACTGTGGGGATGCTCTAGCATGTCCGACTTGAACATTATTCAGAGATTTTAATCTAAGGTCCTCAGACAGATAGCAGATGCTCCGTGGTATGTTAACAACCACACTCTACATATGAATTTAAAAATGCCAACTATAAAAAAAAATTCATCAACGTGCAGCGAAACATCGTGACCGTTTATTAGCACATCCTAACTCGTCAGTTGAATTTCTAGTTGAAGCTCCAGTCTTTAAAAGACTATAAGAAATGGCCTTGTGACCTGATTTCTAGGGTAATACCAATAGGTTAATTCCTCTAGTCTTATAGGCAAATCAGCTCACAGAACTAATATGTATTATATTCTAGTGTATGTACATAGTTCTGATTGGTGATGTAATTTATATAAAATTTAAAAAATATTTTTTTCAACAGATGTAGTATGTGCTGCTTATAGACGTCTTAAAACTGTTTAGAGGTTAAGGGTGGCCATTTTGAATAAATCCTAAAAATTATATGCAAAATCAGTTAATCGTTTTATTTGTCGCTGTAACCAGTGTGTATAACACTATTTATGGTCAGATTATATGTATATAAGTATATGAATTGATTAGGGAGTTCAGAAAGCTAGTCATACTCTAACAGGAATTTACTCTTCTTTGTATTATAGACGTTATTTTTAAGGAAACTAGCAGATTACAATTAAGTTAGTATTTCACGTTCAGCCACCCAGTAAATTGAGAGATACATTCCCAACCACTCCTCCAATAAACGGAGAACGTCGAACAATCGCCGCTATTGCCCCATAAACAAAAGGAGACCAACTACTCCACTCGACCTTTGATATTAATCCGGAATGTTTACGAAATGTACGGCCGGGCTTTAATGTAAGTAGCAGGCTGACTTATGTATTCCATAAAATCTATTTTCAGGAGTAGTTTGAAATTTATCGCCGGTGTAATTTCGCCGCGGATCATTCAGAGAGCGAGCCTGCCATGCAAATCGGAAAGCCAATTATTTTCGAGAGGGCGAGCGGCGCATCTCACAAATGCACCTCCTTTGCGAGCGCGTGCGGGTGGATGTGCATTAACCGTGCCGCCGGGGGTTTCTTCCCGGCTTATTTTTGCGCGGGAGCGCTGCGGCGTCGTTATATTAGTTCAAACGAACGCCGCCGCTTTCAGGTGCTCTACCGCTTCCGCTATAATGTGATTAAGGCACTTTTTTGTCTGTGTGGGTTTTACGCCGTTACTTGCAGCTAATGCTTTCTGAATATTGTTTACGGGACGTGCTGGTCCTACTATTTTCAGAAACTGTCAGTTTGGTCGGTTGCATGTGTATCAAAGGGCTATTGATGAATCGCCTGTTTTGCGAAAGCGTGTGAATCATTTCTTATTTAACGGTTCTATCGACGAGTTTGCAGTTTAAAATTTAATTAGGGTCCAGGCAGATTCAATTCAGTATGGATTTATCGCCGTTTGTTTACTTTGGCAGACGCTTCTTACATTTATTAGTTTATTTGCCAGTTCAAGGCTTCAGAGTTTAGTTTTTGAAGTTTGTCTACTTCATCAGAAGGTTGCTCTCTTTATTGATTTATGTCAAGGATATACCGTTTGTATTATTTATCCATGACATGAGAATTATTGAAAATGAATGTTATTTTTTTGAAAATAGGGAGAGATCATTTACACTCATATTTGTAAAAAGAAGAACCAGAGAAGTTCAAGTTGATGCAGCTATTTAGCGTGAAGAAAGTTACATTTATACCTAATTATGTAGTTTTTAATCAGGGCCTGCTTAACTCATTAGGATGAGTAAGCTGTGTTCTAGGGCGTCAGGATTTGGGAGGCGCAAAATTTTGAGTTAAGCAAACAAAAAGGTTAGTTCAATCAACGATTAATTATTAAATTTTGAAATCGTACATCGACGTATAACAAGTTTATAAAAACATTTATATTGTAACGCATACATCGTATCACGAAGAAATTATTCAGGAACTTTCCAGAACAATCGATCTCTGTTTTGAGTTTAAATTTTGGGAACTTCTGGCTCCTTCTAGAACCTCGCGTTTGAATATAAGGCGGACCAGATGGGCATTCGCGGCATTCGAATAGGAGAAGTCTATACAGTGATCAACAGTGGTGCAAATAAATTAAATTTTTTTATAGCAATTGTTGACCGTTACGTTAATAGTATTATAATTTATGATTATCGTGCAACAGTGCAGTCCTTGTGTATAAAACTTAATTTTGAATTAAATTATTGTTCAATTCACATTTCATTTATCATAAAGTCTGAACAATGCGTGGCAAAGATGATTAAAATTTGTGGATCAAAATTTAGAAAACGTTACAAAAAATGTTGTGATCAAGAAAATATCAAAATTAGACTCTTTTCTCTCACGTAGTGTGCATCAATTACAATTGTAGCTATCAACATCAGTGATCCAAATTATCAAATGTACAGATGCAAGAGGTTTCGAGCACATAGAGCTCTGAATATACTCTCAAAGAAGTAGACTCAATTATACCACTCGATGACTTGACACTGTCCTGCGTAAACGAGTTGGTGGCCTACATTTAACTAAACGATGACTCTGACTTTAAAAAATCTGAAAGATAGCATGCCGTTAAAAAAGATTTTGTATCAACCGATTATTAAGTGGCGAAGCGAACCGGAGCCACTTACTAACTTCATGTTATCCGTCTGTCTGTCTGTCCGTCCGTCCGTCCGAGCAAAAACTCGAGAACGGCTGGGAATTTCCAAATTCTGTTTTCACCAATCGACAGGTGACCAAAAAGGCTTGTTTGCTAGTGATTTTGAAACTGATTGGTCAAAGGTCAGCTAGACTAGAGGATTCTCAAATTTGGGAGACTGCTTCGCCACTTCGCTATGCGTTGCAAGCTTTGCAGGTTTATTTTATAAAAATTTAATGAAGAACGCACCAAGAAAATTGTTTGGGTTATTTAAAATCAACCGGGCTAGTATTTTGTGCGCCGTGCAAACTCTTTGGAGAAACGACGTTCTTAGTAATTAAGAGTTTTTAGCTTTCTTTGGACTGCCAATTTATGGCGATAATGAAATATGGGTTCTGTAAAAAATGACAATTTTCTTAACTCTGTAGAACTGATTTCAAAATTCGATCTTTTTATGGCAGAACATGTAGCACAATTTGGAAATAAGAGAACAGGTGTTCCCTCAGGACAGACCTGCGACAATGCCAGCAACATATCTGGATGATACACATGTCTTCAGGCTATAATAAAAGAAGTAAATCTCCTAGCTATATACATCTTTACAACTGGTTGGTTTTGCAATTGCATAGAGTAGAAAATACTATGATGAATTTTTTCTTTGG
Organism: Sinelater perroti; assembly: GCA_036346155.1. Lineage (NCBI taxonomy): Eukaryota > Metazoa > Arthropoda > Insecta > Coleoptera > Elateridae > Sinelater > Sinelater perroti. Next base: position 5,411,849 of record JARFIY010000324.1, read on the forward strand.
AACAACCAATTTATAACTCTTAGTTCTTCAACTAAAAGGTGGGATATCTTGCAGTCTCACCTTAAAAAGGACTCGTTATCTATAAAAGCTCATGCTGACGCTAGTCAAGCATTATATATTATATATATTACCCACAGTACTGACCAGATCAAGAACGCACAGTATGAAGAAAATGTGTTATTGGATTGAATAGTCTTGAAATAGCATTAATGGCATGTTTCTGTACAGTACTTAAAGCTTTTATAAACACTCTTGGAAACGAAAATGAGTTTTCAAGTCAAGAGAACAAAGCAAAATTAATGATGTGTGAAATTGACATCTTCAAAACAAACGTCATTATCAGAAAGAGGAAGCCAAAAGTTCCTTTTGCTAAAAACAAAGATGGAAATTATGGGTTTTCTGCTATAGAATCATATTATGCTGAAATTGATTTTTCAAACCTTAATTTACTACGAAGAAGGACAATTTATAGCGAAATTAAGGATTTCAACTTGCTAAGGTAAATCACTCAAATGAAAAATGACAAAATACGGCGGAGAGAAAATCGGCTATTGGAAGAGCATGCTTTTGATTTAGGTAAGACATTGAGGAATGTGTGCATTTAGCAGCATTTTGAAGGATTGATAAAAGTGCTGACAAATAAGATAAGAATACCAAACAAAAAGCACAATTAGAAGTCATGGGACGTAATCTATTTTTCCCGATATTGCCATCGTTCTAAGAATTTTTCTAAGCATGGCAGTTACTAATTACACTGGAGAAAGATCCTTCTTTTCAGCTGTTAGAAGAGTGAAAAAATTTTTGAGATCAACCTTAAAACAAGACTAAATGAGGGGTTTTGATATTTTATTTATTAAGAATGAGTTTCTTTCTACAGAGGCTTTTTTTAATGACAAAGTTCAAAAGTTTGCTAATTCTAAATCCAGGAAAAGAAAAAAGTTTATGTATGTAACGAAAATTGAAAAATATATAATTTTTTGATAACGTCCCAAACATGCAAACGTTTGAGGAACAACGTGGAAAATATTGTTAGCCTAGGGCGCCAAAAATCTTAAGCAGGCCCTGTTCTTACTGCTTTTATTCTCTATGTTGTCGACTTGTGATGTGACATACTGGAAGTGAGAATTACGAGCTATTTCTAACGAATAAAGGCCCGTTTCTGTAGCAATACTCTTGAAGGCAATGGAGAAAAAAAGGTCGTCCGGTAATATATTTCCCCGAACACTCCAACCGATAGGGGGAAGTAGACTGTAAGGTCCACAAATAAGAAAATAGACACACATATATTATTGATAATTACAATTCTGTATGTCTTATTGGTAACGGTACTTCTTATTAAAGATATAATGCGGACTTATACCATCTCGTTAACATATGTGTGTCCGCCGGTGAGCAACACTCGTGAGTGGTTTAAAAAGCAGTACTCCGTAGATTTTTAACCCAAAAATGTATTTATTTTTACAAAAACAGAGCTTAAGACATGCCATTTGAGTTACTTATTGGATTATGAAAAATAATGTCATTTAGATTATGGACATCTTTTGACTGTTGGTTTCAATGCTTCGCTTAAAGTCGTCCGTCACTCGAGTCAACAACTGTTGATCAATTGTGAGCACTTTTTGTGGGATGACATAATTCATTTCCTTTAAATTAAGGGGTTTGTGAGTCTACTACGACTATTCAGGAACCCCCATAAGAAAAAATCATTTGATGACGAGTAGGGAGACTTGGGATATACGTTGGCAGTATGCACTATGGCAGTATCTCGATGAAAATAAACATTTCTTATGTTTATTTGTTCTGGTAGTAAAACATTGTTTAGCATGTGATTGTAACTTCCGAGTTCACAGTCACTGTTAATCTGTTTTCCTAGAAAAAAATAGGGGCTTATAACGTTGTAACTGCACACCACATTGTAACAAGAGGTTTTTCTCATAGTTTTTTTAGAAGCCCAGTAACAAAGATTCTGTTTATTTACTTTCTCATCATGCGATCCCCGAAACCGACAAGTCGGGATCTACGTAGATGGGCTTTGGTCTTTCTTATATTTTCATTTCCCTCAAAAGAAATATATGTTCAGCCTAACTCGCCTTTTTATGTAAATGAAGAAAACATCTACGATACGAACGAATTGCAATACATTGACGAGCCACATGAAGAAGAAGTAGGGTGCAAGAAAGTCGAAGAAGATGAAGAAAATTATTGGAAAGAAGAGTCAGAAAAATCAGAAGAAATAAAGCAATTAAGTCTTATACCTGAAGAAGCTATGAAAAAGACAGTTAGTCTATTTAAGCAGTACATATATCAATGGAAATTGGCTAGTTACAAAAAGCTTGGAAGTACATACTTGTAGAATCTTTACGACTTACCTCGGTGGGAAAGCTACTTGGAAGAGAAAGGAAATCGTGACAGGAAGATGGATCTAATTAAAGAACACTTACGCATAAGCTTTGCTGCAGCTAGATCAAAACATTAACTGTTCACGACATTGACTTACGTAGATGGGCAAGAAAAGAAGCAAAACAAGTAGGATTGACCAATTTCAAAGCTTCACATGGTTGGATATCAGACTTCAAAAAGCAAATACGCATTAGGTCACGCAAAGGAACTAAAATTATTTCTGTGAACAAATTGGTAAAAGAGAAAGAAGATACAAAGAGAATTGAAGAGTTTAGAAAAAATGTAAAAGAATTCATGGCTATTTAGAATTTTAGACCATCACAACTACTTAACTTCGATCATGTTGGAGTTTCTCAAGAGATTTTTATCAATCGTACACTTTCCCACATTGACGAAAGAAAAACTTGGGTAAAAGTTGATTCTGAAAGTCATGCTTTGCATTCACACATCATTTATCCGGGCATATTTGCCGATGGAACACTGTTTCCAAAAATACTTATTTGCTTGCAAGAATCCACTGAAAATTATGTTGGTCCTCATGTAAAGAAAGAAGTTGAAAACATACTTGATAGCTTTCCAAATTTATTGCCTGCAGCAAATCTGGGAAAATGACTCGAAACTTAACAAAGGTTTGGACTGAACAATGTTTTCTACCTGAAGTTAAGAAATATGGGCAGGAAATATTGCTTCTTTTGGATGCTTGGGAATCACATTGGCATGAAGAAATATGGGAAAATGTTGATCAATCAATTAAAATTAATCGTATGAAGATACCAAAGAGAACAACAGCAGTGGCACAACCTTTGGATGTCGCATTCAATCAATATTTCAAGTATTTTATTAAACAAATATCTCAATATGTTAACATCAATGAGCTTTTTTTAAAATTAAGTTCTCGTACTAACTTTTGTAAAATGATTTCCCTTATTTATAATCAACTTGCTTCTTCTAAATTCAAAAACCTTGTTTCTTATGCATTTTTTAAAGCGGGATATCTTGGTGAAAGGCCAGGAATATTCGATAATGTAAGAGATGTATGCTTTTAATTTGAAAATCATTGTAGTGAAAATGATTGTGATATCTTGTCATTTATTAGATGCTCTCATTGTGATAAAGATTTATGTTTTATTCATTTCTTTGTATTTCCACATACTCGTTTTTAATTGGAATTGTGCTAATTTGAATAACAAATTAAATAAAATACTTTATTTGAACAATTAACTTGTGTATTTTTATTATTTATTTGGAATTTTCAAATAATTTTCTTGATTATAATAATTTTCTATTAATAAACTAATTAATTTATAGTAAAAATAATCGATCTCCTAACCACTGGACCTTTGCTCCTCGGTTAAGAAAACCGTTTTTATTTTTAAGTAAAGAAAATATATAAAACTTTAAAGGGTCATATCTTGACCCTGAGGCCGCGTTGGCGGCTATTTTGTACCTCATCCCTTTTTTTGAATGTATTTTTTCAGATTAGCTTGGTTTGGTTTCAATAGAAATTTTAAAGTTTTGTACTTCCCTTGTTAGATGAAAAAATTGTCAAAAATAACAGAAGAAACACAACATCGAAATGAAAACGAATCAAAAATGGACGTCCCAGAGTACTTAGAATGATCAAGAAAAGAATAAGAGGAGATATAAGAAATTGCAATACACAAAGAATAAAAAACGCCACTGAAAATAACAAAACTAAAAAATGTTTGAAAAGGGAAAGGGCTAAATAAAATTTCAGGTGCACCAGCTGAAAAATTCTGTATAAATAAAACGTGATGATAATGGCATTGTCGAAATTGTTGAAAATTTTTACAACAGCTTATATTCTTCTGCCAATCGTCAACCACTAAACGTATATCTCCAAAATGTAACAAATGTCGGTTTAGAGAATAATCTGGTTATTACAACAGATGAATTTGAGTACGCTTTGGTTTAGCTAAACGAACGATAATCAGGAGAGGATGTTATAACAACTGAGATGTTACAATTGGCTGTTAATTGAAACAATGACAATTTTATTTAACAAATACCCTAAAGAAAATAAAATACTTAAGGGGGTATTATAGTCTAGATGCCCGTTTTCAAGGTGATTTTTGGGAGTTAATTGTACAAAAAAGGTTAAACCTACTGATCTCAAGTTTTGTGTTCATATTTATTCATATTTAAAGTAACACCTAAAATTTTTATATCGCTTTTTATAGCGTTATATATATATATATATATAAACACCCAGGTCATGTCGCGCAATTTCGCTTCTATCGGGCGTGGTGATTGCTGACGTCCTCGTCATCTGAAATAAACGATTCTTTTTTTATTTTATTCTATAGACATGTAATTATAGTTCGGACCTCTAATAAATAATTCGAAAAAAATTGATAAAATGCTCGCGCTTGTTGGGGGCGTTGTTGACGTCACCCAGATGGTAGATAATGTGATCGGTCTGGCTGCAGACGTCAATCGGGTAGCGAACATCATTACAAATAGATTAATGAATAAAATAGATGGATATCAGCCCTCTAAGTAGGTAGGTCTTCGTAATGGTTACAGTAGGGTAGAGCACATTCAGACAATGTGTGCGCTAATAGAGAGGCGTGTGGAATACAACATCCCACTCTAGTTGGTGTTTGTAGATTATAATAAAGCGTTTTCTTTAGCAAAACTTTGGGGCAATTTTAACGGCTATGCAAAACTTATGAATACACTCCAGATATACCTTAGAAGCACGTTTAATATATACGGAAGATCTAATGACAAAAAAAAATATCGTGAGTCGTATGAGTACGACAGGAAGATACAATCTTTCCAAAATTGCTTACACAAGCTTTCAAAGACCCTTTAAAAAAAATTTGAATTGGATTAGAAAAAGTCAATATCGACGGCTGATACCTAAATCCCTTTCGTTTTGTAGACGATATCGTCGTGATCAGTACCAACCCGAAGAACTACAAGAAATGTTAAGCGAACTTAGAACGGTATCCTAAGAAACAGGGACCCTCCATGAACATAGGAAAGACAAAAGTTATGTTTCCAGAAGGCGTAGTACAGAGTTGGTAACGACATCTTAGAAAATTTAGAAAAGTACGGATATTTAGGTCACATACTGAACTTCTGCAAAGAAACACAAACTTCCGAAATAAGCCAGTGAATTCTGACATGGACAGCAACAGACTAGTACTTCAAGATTTAAAAATACCAATCAACTTCAAGAGGGAAGTATTTGACGTATGTGTGCTTCCGGTGTTGTATGGTGTCGAGATCATTTTGTTAACTATAAAATTATCGAAAAAATACTAGTCACGGTAGTAACGAGCTTAGAATAGAAGATGCCTCTGAAAGAATTGCAAGGGAAAAGTGGAGATGGGCAGGATATATAGTCAGGCAGGAAGAAACAAAATGGACGAAACATATTTTTAAATGGAGATCAAGACTGCGCAAACGTAACGTGAGATACCACTCAGCAATTGGTAGACGATAATAAGAAGAAAGCTGGAAAAAACTGACTACAGACAGGTAGCATAAAACAGAATGGATTTAAAAGAAAAGAGGAGCTACACGTTCAGGAGTAGACAATCAAATGATGAAAAAGGAGCAAGAAGGAGAAGAGCTGCGAATAGATTTTTGCGGGACAAAAACATTTTTTTTAAATGCAGGGAATTCCTGGTCGTTTAGATACCCTTAGGTATTTGTGGTCTAGTTAGTTTAGAAACGGCTTTGCTGTATGTGCTATTTTATTATCCCGTACGCTTCACATCTCTATAACTGTCTAGTTGTGTGTCATACGATGTTTTATAAGTGTTTATATATACATATGTTTACAATAGGCGGGAAGATAAATAATTATATTAGGTAAAGAAAGATAATTCCGGAAAAATTGTGTGAGTAAAAAGGACATTTATACAACCTATCCTACTCTAATAGGCTGACTAGATCTTGAAATAATACTATTGGCAGATTTTGATCTACGTGAAACTATAATAGTATTATCAAACAAAAATACAAAAAGTAGAGTTGTATGAACACAATCAAACATGGTATGTGATTAGAAAATCAAAATTATTTGCAGCATTGTGACGCGTTTGGAAAGGATATTTAAACATGAATGATCTTTTAAGCACTTTCTAGAAATTGGAAATTTTCTTGGTATTCAGATGTTGACAGAATGCACGGTCATTATTATTGTTAGAAACCTACAACAGTACATTACTTTTCGGCATAATCGCCATGCAACTTGAGGCATTTGTCGTAAGGCCTTGCAAGTTTTTAAATTCCTTCTACAAAAAACTGTCGTTTGGAAATGTCAAAGCGGTGCGATGCATGACGGCCCTTTTTCTAAATTTCTTGCACAAGGTCATCGTTGACCACAGATGGGCGGCGACTTCTTGCCTCATTGTGCGCACTAGTATATCTTTAAACATGCCACACCACTGACTTGTGACACCTTTGCTTATCACTTTTGGTCAGCAAAAATTACAGAGCCGCCGAAAATTTTTCGAACACAGAAATCGTATTATTACTGCACGCACTTCATATTTGGCGGGATTTTCTAAACTGCAACACAATATTCTGCACTGTTTACTGAACTGCTGCGTACAGCGCCACAGGACGGATGTCGCTATCCTTGTCTGTTTCTCATGATGCGCAAACGGAGCTTTCTTTCAGAATTGCTCTCATACAAGTCAGAACATAAAAACACGTGAACGAATAAATGGATCGCAAACTTCCGATCCATTAAATGAAAATTCTCAGAAAAGTTACAATCAGATAACGGATGTATTTTTCTGCTTTATTGATTATCAAGGAGCTTTCGATGCTATCAAGTACCAATACTTAATAGGTGGATTTATTGAAAGAGATTGGAATTGATAAAGGAACTATTAGAACGAAACTCCAATTATGGATTTTTTGCCACAGGTGCTTAAAATTTCTCGATTCTGTGATTAATATTTTCAACAACGAACTGACGTGTTGGAATGATATAATTGTAAAAAAGGAAAATGTTGCAACCCAGTCAACGGTGTACCCATTAGCGCGGCTTGCCGCAGAATGTCGATAAAATTATCGGGAACAAGATTTGCACACGGTGTTGAACTTGATGCGCCGGTCTATTTCTGGACAGCCGCATTGTCCGTCGCGGTTGTCGATTTTCCAGCAGCCTTTGCCGGTGCCGCGCATTCATCTCAATCTCGTAACTCTGCTGGCCTTTTTACGGCGGCAACTCTAGTGGTTGGCAATTTAAGCCACTCGGGGTGCATTCAGCTTGGGAGCGCCCCGACGCTTCTTCCAGCGCCGCGTCGCAAGAACAGCGGCCGGATTTATTGGCTGGAAATGTCTAATTGAGGAAGTGAAACTTCGACAAGGAAATGTTCGTAATGTTGATTGGATCCGTTGCGATAGGTTCGTTCGAAAACATCTAATGTCGGACGATAATTAGTCAAGTTAGTTGACAGTATTTATTACTTTCTTCTTTTTTGGGGAATATTTATTTCGAAATGAGTTTAAAAATTAGTACACTTATTTTCTTACGACTTCTAGTAGACTTTTCAAAGAAAAATTTAAGATTAATTATGAATAATGTACTACATTGGTCAGAGATAGGAGTAAGCTACACTATATGAATATTGCAAACAATTGGCTATGTTGTTGAAACATTCAAAGACTCGGAATGGTAAATTGCTGAAAAAAGGGGGATGGAATGTCTACTGATGAGCTAAAGTAAAGCTTAAATAAAATATATCAATGGAAAGGTATTAGAGAGCAACCAATTTTAAAAAATAACATTAAGAGCTATTGGGCGCGAGATGACAAGCGCAATTTTTGATAAATTAATTATAAAGTACTATTAGATACAAAGGTCTGATCTCCATAAGTCATAACAGGAAGTATGCAAAGCTCAGATATGGACGTTGACAAAGGGAAATGTGGATGAGAGAGAGTAGCTAGACTCAAGTGGCAATTCGCAGGACCCAACTCTCGCCAAATAGGTATCAGGTGGAACACACGAGTTTTAGATTGGAGACCATGGTTAGGCAAACGAGCAAGAGGAAGACCACAAATGCGATAGTTAGACGATGTGAAGCCTCACACTGGTCTCGCATGGAAAAGAATCGCCCAGAATAGGACAAGATAGGGAAGGTATAAAGGTTGGCCTACATCCACAAATGGATTGAAGAAGGCTAAAGAAGAAAGATGGTTAGATACAAAACTTTTATTCTTGTGAGATTATGATACAGTGGTAATTGAATTTAATGAAGAAGGTTTTTGAAGTGGGTATCTTCACTAATGACCACGTACTGCAGCAGAGTTTCAAAAGCCATTATAGATTTATGCTGAATATGGTCTGGAATGCTTTGTATTTCACATGTGATCCAATTTTTGAGTTTCTCGATGATACTGATTGGGGTTTGATCATCTTAATTCATCAAATAATCTTAGAGGAAATAAAATTACAGGGTTTGAGATCGGGTGACTTATTGGGCCAATCAATACCATTGCGTGCCTTTCCGGGGACCTCCAGTTTAAGAATCCTGTCTTCAAGTACAGTAGAAATCAATTTGAAATTGTTCGCAGTGCGATGGGGTGTGGCTCCGTCTTGCTGGAATAAATAGTCCGCAGCCACTATTTGGCGTCGAATTGCGGGAAAAAAATTCTTCAGCATTTTTCGTTAAAAAAGAGGATTTTCTTTACCCCAAAAGCGATAGTTCTGCTTATTGACGTATCCATCCAACTGGAAATAGGACTCATTAATGAAATGAATGCGTTTGAAGTCAATGGCAAAAGTCAATCAATGGTCGCAATTGATCTGCGTGAGTGGCTGTTACAGTTGAATCTTATAAGAAAGCACTTCTAAATTAACTTTCAGAATTTTCCTGGCTCCTCATATTGAGATGATCCGTTTCTCTTCTGGGGGAAGTACTAGTCTCATTTTCATAGAACTCTTGTACTACTACCTTCGATTAATTATCATTAGCCACTGTACGAATAGTTTTGAAATTTTTGATTAAACTGATGAAACGAAAAGTAATTATTTTTTTAAAATAAGAATTTTAGTTTAAGAAATGGTATATAGTTACCGAAGAACCGTTGACTCATTCAAAGTGCTTTTCTTATTGAATTTGGCTTTGAATTTTCTTACCGTTTCCGCAAAAGATTTGCTATTTTGACAATAGACCTTCACGATGAATACATGTTCTCTGATGGTGCAGAATACCTTAGAGGGAGCCATTTTGATTCCTGAAAACAATGAAAAACAAAATGACCTACATTTGTTAATCAAAACATCATCAAAAAAAGAGAAGTTTACCATGAATTCTACAGATGATGCCAAAATTTTGCATTTATTTTCTCGCACCCAGTATTTATGGGTTATTAATTGTATTTTCTAATTAGGCCTGCATCTGAAGGTGTCATCTCCATGGACAAATAATGTATGAGTGTATTCTTTTCTTTAATTATAAACTTTAGGATTTGAATTGCGTGCCGTCATATGAATGTTAGACTTTTGCATTTGTAGATTTGGTATTTAAATACATGGTATGGTAGTTAAGGCACCGTATACTATTCACGTTTATCATGAAAACAGGCTATTGACCTATTAAGTCCATTTTTATTTAAATGACTTTTGAATCAACAAAATTGGCGCATCCTACCTAGGTGGTGAAATTCATGTGTTATCCACGAAAAACTAATGCATATACAAAAACACACTATTCGGTGCGCATTGTGCGGTGGAGGATGTATTAGCGCGTACTTTCTTGAGGACGAAGCTGGCAACGGTATTGTCAATGATGTGTACTATTAGAAGATGCCAATCATCTTAATTTTTTCAATGAAATTAATGATTTGAATTTGAATGACGTACGGTTTCAACAAAATGGGGCCACATGTCACACAGTACGCGAAACACTCGCTTTAGTTCAAACCAAATTTCCTGGTCGTGTTATCGTGCAGAGGGATGGCATCGATTAATCACCGCGGTCTTCCGATCTAACCCCATTAGACTTGCTCATTTGGAGCTACTTGAACGAAAGGGTTTGTGTTAATAAATCTTCTACGACTACAAGAAAACAACAGACGTGTAATTACTTAAATACACTCGCATTTATCGGAAAGCATACGACGATGCAAGCATGTGGAGAGCCGACATCATATACGTAACTTCAAAATCTATACTTTACAATGTTACTAATAATATAAAGATTGTTGCAATATCTTGTATCTTACTGAGAGGACATTATAAAGTTCCATGTAACACCATCATCATTTGTGACTGGTAGTCTAATTTGTGACAATCATTTTTTGGCACATTGCTTATTATTTTATAACTATTTTGAAACTAAATATAGATTTACAATATCTTGTTAACAGACTAATAATTAAACCATAGACACTGATTAACAAAGGATTATCACTTGAAACACTTCCCACTCTGGTTTTTTGAACTGCTTACAAATTTGTGTTATCTTCTGGGGTCATCTTTAATTTTACCTGTATGAAATTTTAATCTACCCTACAGTGACACCTAGTAGTGAATGGATCTTGAGGCTTTCTTAATTGTTATTTTTTTTCTCTTCATTTTCTTATGAGCTTTTTATTTATTTTCTTTTGTAAAATTTTTTGGTTTAGCTTAATAAGCATTTTCTTTTTTGTGATCTTTATCATGTTATTACAGTAGATGTTTTTCCTTGGTCTTCTATACGATATATTGAAGAAGCAGTTGTTTTTCTTGTCAGCATAGAGTTCTCTTAAAAGGAAATCTAATATTAGAATCTACCGAAATATTCAAATTTATAGTTATTGGATGGTTCACCTTATTTAGAATTGTCTGGGATGAAACAATCCTAGTTGTGTCGATTATTAATAGAACCGTTACATTTTATTTCTCAAACGTAACTCCGGTAGGGTAATCAGCTCGATTTCTAATTTCGAATAAGATTATTTTGTCTCTTGTCTCTTGTTTCTTTTTTTTTTTTTTGCTAACTGAGGAGCTTTTGAGGTATTACACTCATAAAGGCAGTTGTGGTTAATCTTTGGTTTATTCTCTGAATAATTTATATCGCATGTCTTCTTACTGGGTAAACTAGATCTAATTTTCGACCGTTTTACAGTTAATGAGACTTAAAAATTTTAAGGAAATAAACTCTTGATATTCAATAACGATATTCACTTTGTCAATGATAATAAAACGCAAAACCTTAGTTTTAACGATTTTTTGACATAAGAATAATTTTATCACATACATTAACTCTTGTTAGCAATAGGAAATTTGCAAAATACTTATATATATTGTTTAAGACTCCCCGGTAACTTTTTTTTTATTTATCTTGGAATGGCTTGGGAGTTTAGTTCTGGCTGGCGACCAAAAACTACTAAATTTATAGTACTCTAAATTTCAAAATACTTGATAAATTATACCATAAAATCAACTCAATGTAGAAAATATTAAAATAAGTGCGGTTACGGAGAGAAATATAAAAAAAAGGGAAACGGTGAGTACGAAAATATAAAAGTACATAAACAAACTTAATAAATTTAAATGTAATAACTTGAAACCACAAGACAGGATATTCCATTTCTAGACGATACATTTTACAAATACAGAAGGTAAGCGTGGCAATTATGCAGTGTTTTTAATTAAATAGGGACTCTGCATCAACGTGGTGGGATCTAAACTAAAAATGGAAGAAAACATAATAGAAATAAAATATAAAAAATATAATAGAATAAAAGCTTAATGAAATTCAAACTGGATTGAAAGACAAAAACAGAAAATAATAAATTAAAATTAAAACGACAATACAAAGTATTGAAATGTTGGAAAATAAATAAGAAAGAAAAACATCGAAAAGAAGACGAGAAGAAGAAGAGAAGATCTTGGATATGATACACAAAATTAAAAGATAAAATAGATGCAACACTAAACGAAAAGGAAAACATAGTCGATATAAAGAGATTAGGGAAACAAAGAGATGACAAAGAAAGGCCAATGTTTATTAAACTAAAAACCGAGATAATAAAAATCGAAATATTGAGAGCAGCTAAGAAATTAAAGGGAGCAAAGCTGTTGTAAGTGAAGATTATTCTAAGGTAATCTGTTGAAACATGCAAATAATAGCAGATACCAGGCAATTATGCATTGTAATAAACTATTTGTAAATGGGAAGGAATACACAATGCAAGGTATAGGATGCGAGATAAACAAAATAAACGGAATTTCAAGTGCAATGCCAAAAAGCTCCAAATAATGTAAAAACAAAAGAAAAAATAAAACGACACAAGTAACGGAAAAGGACATGAATAAAGACACGAACAAGAAAAGTAATAAAGAAAAAGAAAAAATAAAGCAGGAAAAGATATGAAATATATACACGCTACTACGAAAATATATAGAGATAACATAAGAAATGGTTAGCAATAAGAAGAAATAAGACCAGTACAGGGTGTAACCGAAAAAGAAACCTTAAAATTCTATATAAACCTACAACAGGTACTAGGTGAAATAAAGGAAGAAAACGAAAAAAAAAACATAATAAGAGATTGGAATAGCAGAATAGGTAATCCGCGCTTCCTTAATGCTGATCAAAAAGTTCTTAATTCGTTATGTAGAGAGGGAAAACGGATGTTTGCATTGGATAGTTAACGTTTTGAGATTTATGTCCATAATTACAATCCTAAGTGCCAAATGTGAAAGTAGCTAAAAAAGATGGAATGTTGAAATAGAAATGCGCTTCTTCTTTGAGACAACTCGATCTAAATTGGAGCACATACAATGCAGTGGACAACAGTGGTTTATTCTTTTTACGGTTCCGATTTGAGTCCTGATTATCTGTTTGGCTCCTTCACAGATTCCTTAGGAGGGCAAGTGGAGAAATTCTGGTGGAAATGTCTTTAGGATCTACTCACGTCTTTTATAAGAGCATTTTATCTAGCATTTGCTAGAGATAATTCATGGAAAGGGAGAGAGGGAGAACGTAGCTTTGTATGGCTTTGAATGTTTTTCATATGCATTATACATACATTTTAGCATTGGGAAATGTTACACTAAAGTGCAACACGAATTGGTAACTTTCTAAGTCTGATGATGATGGGAATAATAAAAGAAAAGAATGTTTGGACTCTGATGAAGTATAAGAGTATGTGGGTAACCTAGTTTTTGACAATATTTTGAACTATTCTAAATGATGGAGTTATGAATGATTATATTAAACAAATATATGTATTATTCTGTTTAAAGAGTAAGGTAACTTTATAATTTGAAATTTGCGCGAAAGTAGTAGTTCAATTTTTTTTCTTATGTTGGTAGAACTTTCAGTAACATCCGTTTCAAATTTCGGTATGGTATGTCGAATATTTATAAGTTACAGGAGTTTATTTAAATTAACATTTTTCCTTTTTTCGATTTTTAAAACGTGTAATATTTTTGAATTAAATTTTGTGGCAAAAACGAAATTAATGCTGTCTAAACCTTTAAAATGGCGCAGATCAATCTCTATCAAGCAAAACTTCCAGTTGCATAAGCTGTTTAGCCATTGTCGTGAATTCGTAGGTAAACCTTGTTCTGGTCGTCCATCAACATCTATAACTGAAGAAAATATAAAAAAGTTAGAAACAAAGTAATGGCATACCATCGTTGGACTATAAGAGAGCTTGCTGAAAATGTTGGAATATCAATAGATATATCAATTTTAAGTGATACTTTGGTTTCAAACATTTGTCAGCAAATGTTGCAAGCACCATATTGTCAGGATATGTCACTATGCGACTTTTTCTGTTCCGTCGATTAAAAAAACCACTTAAGGAACTCAATTTAACACAGCTGAATCGATGGAACAAAAATCGAAAGTGGTGCTGATAGAAATTCCAAAAACTGAATTTTAAAAATTGAAAAAGTTACTTTGAATAGAGTAGTATGTGAAACTGAATCGAAAATGAGCTGTCTATGGGTAACAAAAACAGATTCTTCTGTATTAGTTAAGACAACTTATCTATACATCACTAGGTTCTGAGAACTCAATGGTATTGAAGTTTTACTGCATTTGGTACAGTTGTGCTGTGTTTTTAAAAGGTTTTCCTACAAGAATGATATGATTTTGAAATGAAATGCCAACTATGCTTAAAATGTTATAATTGCCATTAGTTGTCATTTGTGTTTAGTATATCTGACAGTTCATCGTGGTGAAATACATGCTTCAAGAACGTTTAGTTACTGTCCAAAAATTTTATAAAAATTGATGTTCTGTTGTGCACACTCTATGTGCTATTCGCGAAACCTATGATTCACTTAATTGCTATTCGTCGAATTGTTGAAACATTTGAAAGAGATTTTACTCTTACCGATGCGAAAATACTAACAACACGTCGAAATGCAAGAAATGCAGAGAACATTGCTGCTGTAAGAGCTAACGCTGCAGAGGTTACAAATGTATTGTTGATTTCTCATCGTGCTCAAAAATTGGGGCTTAAAAGAAAGACAAGTTGACGCATTTTGCGAATAGGGTTGGGTTTATACCCTTAGAATATTGTGTTGACCAAGTATGAAATGCGGATTTTTTCAAAAAAAAAACGTTGAATTCGGAAGAATGATTTAAAGTGGTTTATTGAAAATATGCTCCATTACTAGTTACTCATTTTCCCCACCTTTCGGGTAATTTATGGATACCACGCTAGTAAAAATCTCCCCCTTTTGCCGCGAATCATTCATCGATCCGTTTTTTTCATATCTTTGAACGAACCAAAGCGCTGCTCAGCAAGTGTGTGGCCTATCGATGCAAACAAATGGTAATCGGAAGGAGCCAAGTCTGGTAAGCGCATGGAGGAAAATGATCTTGTGTTGTCTTTTTTGATATTCTGGTCGTTTTGCGAGTAGCGAACGGTTCACATCAATCAATTGTTGTTGGTAGCGTTTGGTATTAACCGTTTCACTAGGCTTTAACAGCATCATAATAGACCACACCTTTCTGGTCCCACCAAACACAGAGCATCGTTTTCCTGCCAAAGCGTTTCGGTCTTATGGTTGATGTGGATGGTGTGCCTGTGTGATTCACTTTTCATCTCTAGTAACGATACGATGCAAAAACGACTTTCGTTTGTGTTTGTTTCGAGAAAAATTTCAGATGTGTTCTTGCGCCTTTCCATCTGTCTCTTGCTCAGCTCATGTGGTATCCATCTGCCGGCCTTCTGAATCTTTCCCATCTATTGTAAGCGATTGGAAACAGCTTGTTGACTAATGTTCAATTGCTGTGTGGATTGTTTTTATGTTTGTCTTCGTCCAAAATGCTTGAAATTCCACATCTTCGCACTTTTTGGCGGTTTTCCGTGTTCCTTGTCTGCAAAATCGAAAACACCACTTTTGAAACGCCGAAACCATCGGTCATACGTATCTTGCAATGGAGCAAGATCACCATAAGCTTTTTGAAATAATCGGTATGATTCAGCAGCAGTTTTCTTCAAATGAAAACAAAAAATTAATGCTATCCGCGAATGCACTTTATTTGGCACAAATTTCGACATATTGAACACAGCAAAACAATACTCTGCAACTTATCACTTGTGCGCGTTGATTCTTGTTGGTGGCACAACAAAATGGCATTACGTCACATTTTTATACGCACTGTATCGGTGCACCGCCTATTGTCTCAAATTCGAACTTCATACTTATACACCTGGCTAAGCCACTGGGCCACCGTAAGCACCGTGCCTTTGCTGCTTGGTCTTTAGAGCAACTTGAAACATATTATAATTTTGGAAAAAAATTATCTTCTCAGGTGAAGCTCATTTCTGATTAATTGGATATGTTAACAAACAAAATTGTCATTTTTGTGTGAAAACAATCCACAAAAGATTCACGAGAAGTTCTTGCATCCGCAAAAGGTCACTGTATGGTGTGGTTTATAGCATGGTGGCATCATAAAACCATTCTTTTTCCAAAACAAGATAGGAGATGCAGTTGAAGTTAAACAAATTTAGATGAAATTGATTCGGAGAGCATGTGGTTTCAACAAGATGGTGCCATATGTCTAATGTCACTATTGATGTACTGCAAGAAGAGTTTGTGATTACTTTATATCACTTTTTATATTTAATTTTAATTTTATAGTTAATGCAAACAAACCACGAACCCTTGATGCATTAAGATTGAATATCGAATGCTTCATTCATGACGTTAGACCTGAGTTATTGTTCAAAGTCATTGAAAATTGGGCTCATCGAATTTGCTCGTCGAAGTGGACACTTAAATGTTGTATTATTCAAAATATAATGTAGTAGACTATGCTTTAAAATAATATAAAAAGTTTGGTTGTATCTGAAATAGTTTTTATTTTATTTTATAATCATATGCTCTTGTTGGAAAACCCTTTATCTTTTTCGAATGTTTATAAGAATAATGCTTGGGTATGTCAAAAATGTGTGTGGATATTGAGCCGCTCCCAAAACAAACACTCGCAACTTAGAATATCACAATGCAGTTCAATTAGATAATTGTACAAGTTAGGAAAAATCTATAAGAACTGTTGTGTGGTAGCACATTAGCACAACAACAATTGGCTGTTCTCAATTCAATAAACGACCATTTCGTCAAACGAATTGTTTACGACGAAAGATCAATCATAATCAACTTTCTAAACCTATGAACAAACGTAAATATTTGAACACAACGCTATGTTGTGCGTTTGGGGATCTTGTAAGAATCCTACCTAATCACCAGACTTAGTTTGAGTCTATGACCTATTTGTTGCGATTTGGAAATCTAAATGAAGTGGAAGCTGGAGTTTATTAATGTTTTGTCTCAAAACCCGAAATTTGAAATTTGACAGAAAGATGTCTCGAGGCCATAGAAACATGATGGGGGTGTACATTTTCAAAATTGTTTTGATTTTGGTTTTGAAATATTTTTTAAACAAGTCAGCTCACACTTTTATGAACACTTGAAATTGTATTAAGAAAATCTGACGCAATTATGGCTCCTTTTATTTTTCGCGGACTATTTTCTTGGGAAATCATCGGAACACCCGGCGCGAAAACACGCATCTTATTTGAGACACCCGGATATGTATTCAGATTTCCGCGGAAAACGTGCAGTATTCACACGACTCCTCCCGAGTGTTTATTCGAACCGTTTTAAAACGAACGAACTAATGGAGGAGCGGGGAGCATCCAAAGCGGAAAAATTTGAATTTCATTACGCTTTTATCCCGATGAAAATGCTTATATAATGAGCGCCGCATTTTACATATTTGTTGTTCCAGATCCGCCCGCTAAATTTTTCGTAATGCATTGCGGGGCGAGGGCGGCGGGCGTTCATTTTCTGCTATTTTGTTGCATAACGGGACGTCCTTATATTTTCTGATTACTTTAAAAGGTGTCGAGGCTCTCGAGTGCGGGCTTTCCAGATATATTGCAAAGCCTTGGTGCAGTCGTTGTAAAGCGGCGGCCATTACACTTAATTTAAAAAGCTTGCCGGTGGGATTTCCGCTTTTAGTTGGGGTTTCGCGTAAATGCACAGGATCTTTCATTTTTGATTCATGTGTTCTATAAATAATTGTGCATGATTAACATTGTTTTTGTAGAGGATGTAAGTGAGTTTAATTTATTCTGGTGTTTTTAAATGTAGTCGGGACCTCGCAAAGTTCAGTTGGATTCCCATGCTTAAATAACAAATAAACGATGATGCTTAATTATAGTTTATCTAAGTTAGAACATGTTAATGAAAGGATTATGGTAGTTCGAGTTTTGATGAAATAAATATTAAATACATAGATAATTTTTATATTTGTCATGTAAGTATTTAGAGGCACGGTAAAAATCTTGAATGGGTATCTCCTTCAGTATTGTCACTAAAATGATCTTTTCAAACAACACTTCATCTTAGAACAACGAAAAAGGTGTAGCTCGCTACTTTCCTCGCTGTTCTTACAACGAATGCAGAACAAATCTCTCACGTGAAACTCATCACTGTTTTTTTAATATTAATATCAAGTCAAGGCTAACAATTTTCCCAGCTTACTCTATATTGTTATTTGTTCGCGTGGAAACACGACGTTCAGAACATGGCCTGGTTTTCAGAGATTTCAGCCCACTTTTGATATTAAAAACGTTTTTGCACGGCTCAAGACAGTCGTCTTTCTAAAGTTCAATTTTTTTTATATATTTCTGTAGCAGCTGTATCTCATTTGATTGTTATTCAAATTTGCCCGATTCAGACAAAAATGGGGGAAGAGCCTAAAGATTAGACAGTGTCAGCAGACCCTACTCATATTTCTTGTTTTTCATAAAAATTTTCATCTTGGGGATTTCTTTGGCTGATAGCTTTTCTTATAACATTTCTCCGTGTTGGTTTTCAAAAATTCCTTTTGGGGACTTATTTTCGTGTATTTTTTTTTACATGGCTGTTCCATATTAAATGTTTTCCCCTGCATTTTGATTGATAGTCATTGTAACATTTATTATTACTTAAATTGTGTTGTTGGCCACTCTCGCCAATCTAGATACTGTACAAGATCTTCTTAATACATCTATTTCTAATAGTATCAGTCTCCTTTGCTGATTCCACTTCGCTCATTCGCCATATTTCCACCCCATATAGGATAATACTTTTAATAACTGTGGTGCAGATGTCGTATTTTTCATTTTAGTTATTTCCTTTTACAACTTGCTCTCTAATTTCTTGTTAGCTTTGACCATCTTTTGTTATTTTCACATTTAGGTATTTGCAATGATTATATATTGATATTTTCTCTGAATTCTCCAAATATAGTTTATTCTCTTCAGATCCTATACATAAATAACTGATTTTGTTCAAATACATTGACAGTCGCGACAGTCCTGTGCTAAGTGAAAGTACAAGTTGGCTGATTTTTACTCCATAATAAATCTCAAATTAGCGGGAAATTACGACCATTCAAACTAACAAAGAACTGGATGAGTAAAGGTGTAAAGCGATTATTTTACAGATTACGATCAACTAAAAACCAAGATTAGTTAAGAAATAATTTAATAGGAACAGGTCGACCGACTTGTGGGTTTTAACACGGCGTGATAAGATAAATGCGTGTAAAAAAGATGGCGCCGAATTATTATTTTAGTATTTTTCAATTTATTTTAATGGAATTCGTTGAACTTTGATTTGCTGATTAGGATGGATTATTTAAACTACAAAAATATTAACATAATGTGAAGTAAATGGGAATATAGTAAAAAGAGGAACAGTACTAAAGAAGACGAGGAAGAGGAGCTTTAAGAAAGGCAAGAAAACGGGAAGGTCACTAGTGTCATAGAAAATTATACCATAACATCGAAAAGATGATCAATATGATGCAAAAAGGAAGAAATAACGAAGTATTTACAAATAGAAGTCGAGGAAATGAAAGAATAACAATAAAAGTACGGGGAAGGGATTATATTGCTGAAATAAGAGAATGAAAAATTAAGTAACGAGAATGATAAAAGGAGAAATAACGTAGTTATACATTGGAACAAGTGGACACGAAAGGCTTAGAGAAACTAAAGAATAATATGGAAATGTTAATGGAACAGGAGTTGAATATAAAACTGAGAAAAAACTTGCTTAGTTCAACTAGCAAATAAGACTGAAAAAGATAAAGTGATGGAAAACAAAAAAAATAGGAGACAAATATATATCCAGAATGTTCGATCTAGAGAGGAAAGGGATATACAAAGACAAATTGAAACGATAGAAAAAGGAGAAAACAAAAGGGTAAAGAGATCAAGATATGGTTCAGGAAGCTCAATATAGGGACAGAAGAATGGGGATGGAGCACGTAAGAGGAAAAACTAGGCTCCAAAAAATTAATAGAAGTATAAGAAAATTCCGAAATTAAAATAAATAGAAACTGCGAACTAGGCTATGGATAGGGTAATGAGACAAAGGTTTTAAAAATCACAGGGTAAAACAAAGACTATGAATTAAGAAAAACAATCGATAGGAAAGATAATTTTGGAAAAAATAAAAAACCAGAACAACACGAAACTAGAAATAAGAGAAATGCTAATAAGGAAAAGGGGAGAAAACTAGGAACATGGAATATTAGAAGTCTGAATGAAAAAGAAATAGAGATAACAAAAAAATAAAGGGAAATGAATAATAGAATTAGAAGATGGCCACTTATTAGTATGGAGTGGAGTGAAAGAGGAGGCATGCAGGAATAGGATGCATACTATATAGAGAAGCCAAAAATGCAATAACTAAATGGGAGACAGTAACTGAATCAATACGTAACAGTTGAGTTAAAAAGAGAAACAAAAGTAGGAACAATAATAGCAGTGTACGGTCCAGATCGAGATGAGAGATCAGAAAACAAAGATAAGTTTTGGAAAGCTCTAAACATGAAAATAGAGATAGCAAAAGGTGATATTTACATTGCAGGAGACTTGAATTGAAAAGTTGGTAAAAGATACCACACCTATTACAATAGTCATGGGAAATAATAATGGAAAAAAACTATTAGATTTCTGTGCACTTTACGATTTAATAATAAAGAACAGTTTCTAAATGCAACCAAGTAGAGGCGCGAGAAATGAATTATTGATCAGATAATTGTGGAACGAGAAAACAGGAGAATAATACGAGATGTTACGGTCAAAAGAGGCTATGAAATAAGTAGTGATAATTATCTTTTAGTAGCAGAAATAAAAACTAATAAAATCAATATTACTAAGAGTAACGCAAAAATCCGTACAAAAAATATAAGATGATACAAGAGTACAAACTAAAAAACCAAACAATGGTGAGTAGGTACAAAGAAAAATGAGCAAAAGACTCGCCAATTTACAAGAAATAAGAGATAGTATCCATATCGAAGCAACGTGGAAAATATTTAAAATAAGTATTACAGAGTCAACACAGAGTACATATCGCACGAGTAAACAAAACAAATATAGAAAATAAATAGCACGGTGGACAGAGAAAACTAAACAATTAGTGGAAATTAATAAGAAGAGATGGAAACAGTATTTAAATAAGAAAACAGAGAGAAGTCATGAGCCAAACAAAGAAGAATAAAAGTAAAAATTTAGTTGAACAGTCGAAATAGAAATAGCGGAAAGACTGGCAATAGATTGGAAAGAGTAACCAAAAGTTGTTCTATGGGGTTTTGAACAATATCAGAAACAGTAGAAAGGTAGATAGTATTGCAATTAAAAATAAATAGAAATAAAATATGGGACCAGTATTTTCAAAAATTATTTACGTCTGCGTCCACTACGGAAAAGAACAGGCAAGAAGGCGAAGATAGAGAGCAAAGGGAATAAAAGAAGGAGAGATAACATTGGAGGTACTAAAAGAAGCCATAAAATGTTTAAACAACGGCAAAGCGCCAGGCGGGGACAAAATTGCAACTGAAATGATTAAAAACCTGGGAGAAAGAAGAACAAGGTTACATTTAAAATTTTGCAATAGAGCGTGGAGGGAAGGCTTATACCAAAGGACTGGAAATGGGCCTAATACTACTCCCCCTTCATAAAAAGGGCCATAATAAAAATTGTAATAATTATAGAGGTACAACGTAGCTAAGCACTGGGATGAAACTATTTGAAAAAAATATTGAAAAAAGGCTAAGAAAAATCTAACAAATACAAAAAACTCAGTGTTTTTTTTTAGTCTTTTTGGACACGGCGAAAGCGTTCGACAAAGTACCAAGAGTCAAATTATTTGAGTGTTTAATAAAGAATTTGTTAGTGATTTTAGTAATTAATTTGCAGACCTGAGAGAGCTAACTAATATGCCTATAGTTTTTTAGTTGTTTATTTATTACTTTTTTGTGGATCAAAACTATACTCGCATTATTCTAGTTCTGGGGATTTTTATTCACGACGTTTACTTAGCAAATTTTAAGCTTTTTTAGGAGAGGTTTTATATTTTATTAATTCGAGTGTATTATTTTCTCCCGACCCTCTGTTGTATTTCATCTCTGTCATTGCTTGTTTGATCTCGGTATATTTCTTTTAACCGTACATTTAGTACCATGTGTATTTTTGTGTCTTTTTGATTTAGAGATTCATAACAATTTTCTGTTTCGATAATTTTATTTTTGTTGTTTGTGGTCGCTTTGTCATTACTTTGTAGTTCTAATTTATTTTTCGTCTTGGTATTTTTAGTTCTATTTTTTCTATTGTTTGTTTTATTAAGCTTTCTTTATATCTATTAATGTTCATTTATAATGCTGTTTTGACAGATTTATTTAATTGAAAGTTTTTCTTTTTCCTTGGCTGAATAATTTTGCTCGTTCGTATATTAGTTTTTGAGTTTTAGCATTTTCGCCTATATTGTATCTGTTATTTTTGTATTTATTGTATCTACCGAATCTTATTTTATGTTGCTATACGATTGATTTTTGTTAAGCTCTTACTGATATTTCTCTTTGTGTCCTGTATTTATTACTACAGTTGCTCTTGCTAGTCTGTGGTCACTGCTTTTGGGGAATTTATCGATTACAGTTACTTTTGGCAGTGTGGTTTGATATCAAATGGATTTTAAGATATCTGCATAAAAATATTCGGCTGTTTCATGGTCGTTGTCAGTAGTAGGGGCCCAAGTCTGGATTATTTTAAACTGGTAATGGATGACTCTTTGTGCTGTATTGTTCATTTTAATTGTGTCCTTTTCTAGTCTTTTGTTTATTAGGAATTCTACCTCGGCTATATCGACTGTGTTTTCTGTTATGTTGTGGTAGAATGTAGCTGCGAGTAGCTGAATGTACATTTCTTCCTTTCTTCTAGCTTTTTTAGAGATATTACATCACTCAATTTTTCGTCAGTTGTAAGGGTTTTGACATTATACGTGAGTATGAACGATTTAATTTTGTTTTACTCCTGTATTTTTAGCAGCCTCTGATTTTTCATCTGCTTCGTCGCTACTTTGGTGGATGGCTTCCAATCTGCCAGTGACCGAGGATTGCTGTGGAGAGAGTTTGGCTTTAACTCAACGGATTGATGAGTACCTGTTGGCTCACGTAATTTATTTTATTTCTCTTCTACCCACCCGCAAGCTTCCCTATCCACCACTAGGGGTTACAGGCTCCCCGAGGGTTTGTTATACTGTATTGCTTCATTGCTTACAGTATGGAAATCTTGGCATAAGCTGCTATCGGATCTTTGTTTTTTTATGAGTTTTGAAATTATTTCACATTTAGTGTATGTATACGGATGATTGCAATAAGGTATGATCATAATTCTGGCACTTGGTTTACATATTTGTAGTTGTGGAGGTGGTTCTAAGGTGACATTGTTTTGGGAAAACTTTAAAGTATGGTTAATAGTTCAAACAAAAATTGCTTGGGTTAGAACTTGTTCAATCCTGTTTGGGAGTTATGTGATGAGCGAACAGAAGATACGGCAGAGCGTGGAACAGCGTATTGTATTCAAATTTATCGTTGGAGAAAATGCCCAGTCCGCTGAAATTCACCACAGACTCCAACAACAGTATGGGGAAGAGTGCCTCTCACGGACCTGTGTGTTTGAATGGTTTATGGTTCAAAGAGAGCAGAAAGCGCGTGGAGAATGAACGGGATGATCGTCGGCGACGAACAGCCGTCACCGAGCCAAGCATTAATCGTGCAGACGTGCTTATTCGAGAATAGCCGCAGCACTATCAAGGAACTTGGAGCAATGCTGTCCATCGGTGTTGGAAATGCAGAAGACATCGTTAAAAACCAACTGCACTATCGTAAGG
Source organism: Sinelater perroti (assembly GCA_036346155.1). Lineage (NCBI taxonomy): Eukaryota > Metazoa > Arthropoda > Insecta > Coleoptera > Elateridae > Sinelater > Sinelater perroti. Next base: position 5,435,931 of record JARFIY010000324.1, read on the forward strand.
TACACGTTGGGTACCACGGATGTGAATAGAGTGGTGCACATGCAAGCTGTCAGTTGTCTCTCACATCAGTTTGAAGACGAATGTGATGGATTTTTGAAGTCTATAGTAATTACCGATGAAACGTGGATGCACTACTTCATTCCCGAGTCTCAGCAGTTATCACGCGAGTGATAGCATACCAGTTCTTCCAAACCCAAGAGAGCGCGTAGGAGCCGTTCGATAGAAAAAGTGATGGCCACATTCTTCTGGAACTGGTAGGAGTTACTCATATAGACTTTCTGACGGTTGCCAGAACAGTCTAATGCAGATTATTACTCAGATCTCCTAGCAACAGACATGAAGGAAAAGATCCGATCCAAACGAAAGACAGATGGAAAGCGGGTAGCCATAGGGCCAAAACAAAAATGGAAACCGTTTGTAAAGTGAAATGGAACCTTCTGCCACATTTGACATACTGTCTCGATTTGGCCCAAATTATTTCTACCTGTTCGAAATCAGACTTGCAAGGCATGCAGGTTTGCGGGTATCGGGATGTTTCCAGAATGTTGGAAAAAATGTGTGTTCAGGGGAGTAGATTGAAAACTGACATTTGTTAAGTGTTTGGCAATTTAGTTTATTTTTGTAAAAAAATCAGTCTCGGTCATACCTTCCAGCGTGTTTGTTATTATGTCGTGGAAAACTTACTTCAGTAGTCGATGATTTTGTTTGTATTCAAAAATTTTTTCCGATGCTCTATGTAGAGCAAAAGAAAGCAGATGAAGAACAGAAGTCTTCGGAAAATCATAATATTTGATAGTTTTTAATAATTGACACGAGCATCGCTGTCAGTGTGACATACCCTGCGTATATGGCACTATTAAGTAATTTCTACCCATAAAGTGGGATTCTGATTCATCAATGTTCTGATTGGTGAAAAAAGATCTTTAAGTCTTTATTTATGTTGTGTCAAGCCGTTGGCGTTCCAGGCTGCTAATTTAAGAGCCGAACTATTAAAATTTTTTATAATTTGAGGTCTCAAGAAGTACTACAATTTTGTACCACATAAAATCAAGCAACTATGCATGCACGAATAGGTAAGGCAATTGAATATCCCACAAGACGTTTTCTGGGCGCGCATCTCCGGCAAATAAAGGATTACGCCAGGTGGGGTACGTTGAAAACACGGAGGAGGACATTAAAGGTGATGAATGGCGCCGGGCGGAGGTGCATTTACATCGAGTTAAAAATGTTTTCGGCACTTTACGAGCACACGATCCAAGCGCGCATTTTCCGATCGATAAATTTGATGCTTGTTATTTCATTGCTCAGTTTTAGCATTCGAATGCCCGTCTGTTTCCGAGCGCTATTGCAGATGGCAAGATGAAATGTCGCCTATTTCTGACGATGAGCGTCTCGCTCCTACAAGAGTTAGTTAGACTGCAATGCACAAATGGGTAAAGTAAGTGTGCTGCTTTTTGGGGTTATTTTAGACTGAGCGAATCGCGCTTTTTAGTATGAGTAAGCCTCAATAAATAGACGGGGTAAAACTGTGACTATGTTGCTTTGAGTATTTCTAGATGGCCTCTGTGGTTACTAAGAAGAAATGCTATTATGATATCTGAATTTCCGGAGAGTATTTTGAACGATTTACTTATAGTAAAAAGGTTTTTCCATTTTTTTTATTGTAGTCATTTATTGCCACTTGATTAATTTTTTTTGGTAGAATTAAATAAGATTTTATATATTATTATTAAAATTGACATTAAAGAATACTCATATACATAGTGAAATTCTATAGTTTTCAGCATTTACTGCCCATATTTTTATTTGTTGTTTTGTCCCTCTACAACTAATCTAAATGATGACAATAATTCAAAAATCGCCATTCTCTTAATAATGTTGAAGTTTGCATTGCTGATCTCTTTTCTTTTTCTGTTCAAAGTCTTCATCTGATGTTTTGAGTATTTCAGCGATTGTCTTGCATTCAAGAAACATGTCTTCCATACACCCATTTTAGTCTTTATGATATCGGTGACTTTAGTCTTTTGTCTGATTTATTCATTCCGATGTCTATCTCTTAATGTAACACCTATTCCATAGCTCTTTGTGTTACCTTCAGTTTATCTATTAATTTTGCGTGAGGGTCTGTGCTCCGTACGTGATGACCGGTAGTGCACATTGATCGAATATTTTCGTTCTGAGATGTGGTATTTTCTTTTTTTTTTAATGATATGCGTCAATTTTTCAAATGTAGCACATCTATTTTTTTCTATTTTGATGTCTTTCTTTTATTGTTCGATTGTTATTTGTTATCCTAAGTATATATAGTCTTCAATGTTTTCTATTTGTTTGCCATTTATTGTGATGTGTATGTATTTGTTGTGGACTCATTATTTTTGTTTGTGTAGGTTATTTTTCGTTCTATTTTTCGTGATTTTTGGTCAGTTCTTGCAGCATGTTCCTTATATGATTTTCCTCTTCAGCAGTCAAGACTACATCGTCCGCATTTCTTAAATGTGAGAGTTTTTTTACCATTGATACTGATCCCTACCTTGTGCTCCAGTCTAGTTTATTTAAAATTTTCTGGACTCTTTACCTTGTTGGAGTGTTATTGTGGCTGTCGCTTTTTGATAGATGTCTTTTATTAGATTTGTGTAGCGGGAGTCTTTGTGCTTTTCCAGCTCATTAATTATGGTTCAATGTTTTATGGAATCGAAGCCCTTTTCTTAATCTACAAAGACTATAGGCATTAGGAAGTTGTATTCTGTTGTTTTCTCCAGCAGCATTTTTATCGACAGAAGGTGGTAAAATGTTCTATAGCTTTATGAAATGCTGCATGTTCAACAGGTAGTTGCCTCGTGTGTTCTCTAACCGATTTCCTATTATTCTTATAAACAGCTTGTGAACTTGGGATAGTTAAGCTATAATTTTTAGACGTGTCCTATCTCATTCCTTGAACAGTATCGCTATTATTGCATTGATCCATGTATTCGGTATGTCCTGTTGTTCCAAACAGCTGTATAATAATAGTTTTAGGTTTGGTATTATTATGTATTTTGCTTCTTTAATCATTTCGGCCAGAATTTCGTCCTCTCCTGGTGCCTTGATTTTAAGATATTTTAAGGCAAAGAGGACTTCCTCTTTGTGTATTTCTGGTACATTATCTGATCTCATGTTTATTACTTTTTTCTTTTGTGGTGATTTTCGTAATATGTTTGTATTATTTGTGTTACATCGTTTTTGTTTATTTTTCTTTGTCCTCGTTTTTTAGTGCAATGATTTCGTTTTTCTTTTTTTTCAAGCATGTTAGGTTCTCATTTTTCTGTATAACGGTTGTTACCATTTTTGCGTAGTTTTTCTAAGGCTTTCCTGATCATTGCTCTTGCTTTTTTCATTCGTTTATATTAATTGGTAGCATATTGTCTTGTTCGATGTAGGTTTCCTTCGTTTTTTTTATTCCTTTTTATATCTTCTGATATTTTTTTCTTTATTTATTTTTCTTCTTTGTTTTTCCTTTGCAGCTTTCTTCATTGCTGTTATATTTTATGTCATCTTGCTAAAATTACGAAAGTTTGTTTTATTACGTACATGATTCGATACGCTGTCTTTGTAGGCTTCCTTCTTGTTTTGGATTTGACTTATATATATGAACGTCTTTTTGGCTTTTATGTATCTTTTTCCTACTATTGGTCTTGTTGTCATTTATCTCTGCTTTGGCCATTCTATGGTTGCTACCCGTGTTGAAAATGTTTAAGGCTGTCCTTCGTATAAATTTTTTAGATGATGACATGAAATTTGGTTTTTCTATCAGGACTAGTCCATGTCCATTGGCTTTTTGTTGTATAGATGTTTCATCGCATAAAGTTTTTGTCCTTTTAGGAAGCTTGGTCTATGTATTCTTTATGTGTGCTTGTTGGCGTCCCACTGGAGCATTGAAATCACCCATAATAATGTCCTGGGTAGTTTTGTTTTCTTTTCGTTTCTATATCTCCTTGTAGTATTTTTCCTCTTCATCATCATGGGCAGATGTTGGTGCATGTATTTGAATTACTTTGATCTTATTTTTCCCTGAAAGTTTGATAGTTAAGTATGCAGTCCTGCCCGATATACCTTTGACGCAATCAACAAGAGGTAGTAACTTTTTGCTTATTATCAAGTCCACTCCTCTCTGACTCTCTATGTCATGTTCCTTATAGTATAATGTATTACCTGACTTTAATATTCTAAAATTATCTCCTGTTTTCTAACTTCTGAAAAGCCGATTAGGTGCTAATTTAATTTTCTAAATCGTGTAGGTGGTCATCAGTTTTTAATGTTGTGTGTTGTTTTGCCTTATCAACATTTTTGACGCAAGTTGACCTATTGCTAGTGAGGAATTGTGGTATTTTGACTCTACTCGTCTGGGGTATTTTTGTCTAAGTTTTGGAGCTTGGCATCTTTAAGTGGGGAATTTGGCATTGCAATGTTGGGCTTGCCTGGCATGTTTTGTGAGGATGAGTTAAGATTGTATTAGGGTGATCAGGATTGAGGATAGGAAATGGTTACTCTCTATAATAGAATAGAATTTATCAAAAGAAGTACTCCGGCATTACAATTTTTGAAATTATTCACAGAGAAGAGTAGTGTTTGAATATATTAGTATGGAAGATGGTTATTCTCTACAACTTTCTGACTGAAACCTTCTAATTGAATTTTATCTAACAAATTTTATTCAAGAAGAGTAAGGGCCAGATTTTTTAGGGCAGTCTGAGAATATTCTTTACCATGTTTGTCATAAACGTTGTTGCTACTGAATGCAATTTAAAAAATCACGCATAACGATAAACTGCTACAATTGTTAAGACTTCTGCCATTAAGACGTTAGTAATCCTTTTAAGCTAGTCACAAATTCACTTAGACTTTAACAATTTTTTTAGGGGAATCTAAATTTGATTTATGTGAGGAAAATATCAATGCAGATACATTTTTGGGGTGATGTCCACGTTTTCAGTTTCTTTAGCACGTTCAAAACTTGTTCCTGGCACTCCTACTTCAACATCCAGAGGGTATCCCGGTCTTTAGTGACCCCTGCCAGCACGGCCCAGCCTATGAACACCATGTTCTTCCGCTGCTGCGGGTCTTTAATGCGGAACTTAAACTTACGCAATTTGTCAAGGTCATTCTTTAGCACGCGCTCCAGGTATAGCTGTTTGATCTCACGCTCCGACCTCGACGGCAAGCCTCCCTATGTAGAACATCCAGGCAGTACTATGATTATATAGATCGGATCACATGTCAATGTCGGCAGCTTGTATGGTGTTAAAAACGAGTTCTGCAATACCCTGTCTTTTAACATTGATGAATTGAAGCCGGAACAAGACCTGATACCCCAAAGATAGAGTGTACAGCTCCATTAGTACTGTCGTTTCTAAAGCTAAACACTGTTTGGTTTTGATATCATAACCAGTGTATCGCAACTCTTTCTGAAACGAAAAGTATATTCAAACAAATAGATATTATTATCTAATTTTCTACCCTCGTTAGATTGGAATGTTCTAAATATGAACTGCGGATTTTTTTTTTGTTTAGATGTTTAGGGAAGTTTTTCAAATTAATCTACGTCTTTTTTTTTATTCAAAAAGACACAAAAATTAATTTCTAAGAGGTGGTTTTTAAATACAAAATGGGCAATATATAACTGACTGAAAATATTTTATATATAAAAAAATATTTTATTTTTTTAAGGCCCAAAAATGACACGATTTTCTCGAATTTTTTTTCCATGGAAAGAAATAAATGAAGAACTCAATGTTTTTGGTACTTATTTAATAGGTCTTAAAGTACGGAAAACATTTTTTATATTGAAAAATAATGTAATAATTATTGTTTATTTGTACTGAAACGTGGCAGCCTTAAAAAAAGTATCCAAGCGGGCGGTACTCTAGCGCTCGTTCCTATCATCTGAAATAAGAAATCCAATAATGTTCGTGAAATATATTACATTTATTGGAGGATGAACCTATAAAACCAACAAAAAGTAGAAAATTGGAAAAATGGCGGACATGCAAATTTTAGTTTTGGTTTTCGCGCTTTTTTCCGTTCTTCAAAGTGCTGTACAAAAATAAATAATAATAAATATTATTTTGTAGGTTTTTCCTCCAATAAATTTAATTTACTTTGAAATACAAAAAACAAAATAGCGATATATTCAGTAGTTTTTGAGATATCGTGCCACCCAGTTGGAAAAACGTGGTTTCGAGAAAGACGCGTTTAAAGTTTCGGTACACGAACTGTTTATATTCGGAGCACGTGGTCGACTAACACTACACTCTATAACCGTTGATATTAGTATATATAGAAGCACATCTATAAAATAAAATATTCCGACATTTGGTGGCACTAGAGGTAGCTATATTTACCATGGTCACCCATGGTATGGTCGTAAAGGTGGGAAATTCAAAAATATTACAGAAACACGCTACTTTTTTGCTATAACTTTTTTAAAAAAATAATTACGTACAAACCGTTTTGGGAATATATTCTACGGATAATTAGCTATGAAAAAATGATCAATTTTTTGAAACTGCTTGATGAGAACCTGGCTTTAATTTAATGTCTGAAATTTCGTGTTGAATATATCTGAAGGCTACACAGACTTATGTATTGAATAGCTTCTTATAAGTTTTCTTTAAGTTCCTTAATTGTATAAATGTAATTGAGCAATTCTTATTCTTAAGTTATTTGCACAGAAAAATCTTCTTAGCATATCTATCGTCTTCCTTGCTGTGTGGCATGCCACACCATCTTGTTGAAACCACATTTCTCAAGTTAAGTTAATCAGTTTGATGGACAAAAAAGTTCTTTATCGTATTAGGATAACGCTCTCCAGTGACGATAAGAGAATTTTCTGTTTCATCCTCAAAAAATAAGGTCCATTTACACATTAAAAATATTTTTACCAAATTGTGACCTATCGTTAATGTAATGGTTGTTTATATATCTAGATAATAGTTTTGTTTTCCCCAGATACAGTAATTTTGCTGAGTAACATACCCAAATAAGCTAAAGTGGGCCTCGTCGTTAATAGTGAATTAATTTGCTAAAACGTTTCGATAATGCCGACGCTCTATTGAATTGCGAAACGCTTTATAATTAATTTGCCATGTATTCTCCACATAACCTTCAAATCATAACTTTTGCCAATGCATATATTTAAGTTGGTGAAACATTTATATCATTCAGTTATCTATTGCTCACACTATAGTGCAACTCCAGCGATTAGTTAATTATTTCTTATTAACCCTCTATTACTGCTAGAATGAAAAAATGTTAAAAAAATTCTGGCTCTTCAAATTAGCTCTATCAGTAAAACCTCACCTTCTAGATGACTACGGTCTCGCCAATATTTTCAACCAGATTTCGAGGATAGAAATGAGGCTAGCGAAGGCTAATTTTGGCAAAGTTTCAAGAAGTGAAATGGCCGCTAGAGGGTGTACAAATAAAAATTATAAACTTTAGTCCGGACCATTAAATTCACTATCTGAACTAAATCAAGCATACTGATCACGAATCTGAAGTTAGAATTACAATATCTCTTTTAGTTTTTTCGCTATACGGCGAAAAAGTCGAAGGTTTAAACATTGAGATAGAACACAAAAACGAGAGTGTGAATTTTTAGTGGCACCTTTCATATATTTGAACTAAGCCAAGTAAAGTTAATTTGGAACCATTATTTAAAGTACATAAGGTACTATGAAAGTTTTACAATACACCTTTCATTTACATGTTTTTGAAAATACTATACACCACACCTATGCACTTCTGTATTTTTCAAACTCAGTTTTGAACCAACTGTTATACTTTTTGTCCAGGGATCTCGGCCATCGTTTTCAAAAATTGTAATTTGTACTTTAGTGAACGTGTGACACAAATAAAGCCAGTTTTCCATCTGTTAAGGTGATATTGTTATTGTGAAATATGCTAGTTAAGGCATGGAGTACTTAAAGGAAACAAACTTTTCTCATTTGAAGGTGGCCGTACAGGATAGTATGAATTGTTGATGCAGGAATTTCTACATTTCTATCTGGTGGTAGGACTCTTAATATTACTCTTAATATGGTCCTACAATGAGGATAATTTCCATAGACTGATCGACACTCAAATCGTTTACAAAGTTGTAGCGCAAAATTACTCGCTGCTCTATTTTTGACCGGAATTACATTATAAGCTCTTTTTTCTGACACATTCAGGGGGTGCCCTGCCGGTTGCAGTGCAGGTTTGAACCTGTTATAATGTGCTTCAAGTTGTCATAAAATGCAACCATGCCATGTTGGAAATCTAGTATTTCTTGTGCAACTAAAATAAGCCAGTCCAGTAACTATTGTGTTGCATATGCTATAAAAACAATTAGTATCTTCTTGTAAATGTAACATTTTTTCTAACTATAACTGTAGATTCTATATAAACAATTTTGAACTTATGTTCGCATTTGCTTGGTCTTTGAAGAAAATTTCAATGGTATGATATTCTTCGGTCTTCAGTTCACTAGTTTGACCTTTACAATTTCTTCGAATCCATCATTTGTTTAGAATGAGATTGGGCGTGAAGGTACATGTGAGGGAGTTTGAAGAAGTTAATGATTGTTGAAAATGTCACGTCATCCTCAGGAACTTATAAGCCTGATATTAATTCCTGAAAGGTAGCAAAGACGACTTTAGAAATGTAGAATGATTAATTACCCCGAACGTGAAGATCCAATTCGAGATTTAGTTAAAGGTTTATGATATATTTTTTCCGAGTCAAAATCTTTCATGTTTCGTATACCCTTCGAATGAGTCGATATAATAATTATAGTAATTCTTCTAATGGATAAAAAACATTTTTAATGTGTAGTTAACAATAGAACTAGTTTTGACACACCATGTTTAAGCACTTAAGTTTTGTTTGGTGATTGTAGTCGACAAGTTAGTTCTAAGACTATTATGGTCTTATAATATTTATTAGGAACTTTTGCTCTAAATATGCGTTTTTATGAGTCGATAGATAGTTTTTTTGTTCCGATTTACTGGAATCAAAGACACTGGCACTATTGGAATAACAGTTTTCCACTCTTTTATGTAGCTTTGAATTTTTGTGAAAGAGCGCGCTCTGAATTTTTTCATCACTCTTAACGGTTAATGATCATTGGGGAGTACTCGAAATATTGACTTAACGCTCTGTCGTATTGCGTAAGCACATCTTTTGCCCATTTTTATGGTTGTTTCCTTTGAAACTTGAAGAATTTCATTATCTTCAAACCAAAATACTTATCAGATTCACAGCTAAATGTTTATGTGCTCACCATAGTGTTACTTTGTTGTGAAAAATGACCATGACATATTCTGATCATGGTATAGGTCTACGTGCTACAATCAGAGATTTGGGAGTTTATTTGATAGATTTAATCCTCTATCTTAAGTATTTATGGCAAATTGCCTGATTATCTATATTTTCGAAAATGTGATGTCACTTTCCAATATTTACCATTTTTCAAAAAATGAAGTCATCTACGTGTCCTTGTGTGTACGTTTAATAGCGACTTGAAAAATGTGCTTTGCCGTTCAACGATCAATTAATCTACCACTTCAACATTAATTTATTATTTTGTAAATGATAGCTGGGAATCAAAGCTTATTTTCTTTGAAAAAGTCTGTTGGGTTTCGTTAGATGTATAAAAAAATATTTTGTTCCAGATCAAGATGGCGCCGAACCTTGCGGAAACTCCGTGTCCGTTCACAACCTCATCCGCCTGGCCGCTTACCTGGACCGCCGGGATCTGCGCGCCAAGGCCGGAAGAATCCTGACATCGTTCTCTGACAAGCTCTCCAGCATTCCAATTGCGCTGCCCGAGATGACCTCAGCACTTCTATTTTACCACGACTCTCCGACACAAGTGAGTTACCGACCTGCACGTTCTTAAAGGGTTGCTCTTATCTACTTTGTGTTTAGGTTTTATAGCTGGCGAAGCGGAGGACGACAACACCCAAGCTCTGCTCGACGTGGTCCGCACTAGGCTCATACCGGGACGCATCCTAGCTGTCGCCGATGGTCCTGGAGGAAGAGCCGGCTTGCTGTACAGGAGGCACGAGGCTTTGTCGCGCCTGCACCCCGTTCAGGGCAAGTCGGCCGCCTACGTCTGCAGGAACTTCACTTGCGCGCTTCCGGTGACCGAGCCCGACGAGCTCGCCAGTTCGTTAGACGCCGAGATGTCCAACAGGGAGCGGTTGGCTGCCGGGCAGAGTTGCAGTAGACCCCGCTAGATGGTAGGTTCTGTTTAGGATGATTCGTTGTTAACTTGATCTTGTTATAAATGTAATACGTATTTAATTGTTGTGTATATATGATAATCATTAAAAGCTTTGCCAGATAGATAGTTGTAACTGGGGTTAGAAATGGTATCGAGAAGTTATCGCCCATTGTGATTTAACGGGGTAGTTAGATGTATCTGGGGTAAGCATATCAGTTTATATCGTTGCTTCTTCACTTTGAAGAGAAGTCATCAGCAAAACAATGTTATACCTTAGGAAGTGAGTTAAGTAGGTTGTTGCAATAGGGTAAAGTAAGAAAGTTTATTTTGATAAGCTTAAAATTCTAGATGGTGTATTTTTATTCATTAAAACGTAATTGTAGGTATAATTCAATGAGCGTATATTGTACTCAAAATTTATTGATAGGGACGGTAACTAATGTACTGCGTGCGTATCCGTCTGTTGGCAGAATTTGATCTTCATAAGGTCATAGAGTCGTACTAATGCTAGGGTTGCAGATATTTATAGTAATAGATTTTCGGTTTTCTTTGCTTAATATTCTAATTATCAATATTGATGCCAGAAATTATCATAGCACGATTCTTTGCTGAGGAAGTGATGTGGGAAAAATGGGAAGCGACACAGCTGCATGTTCTAGCGTTAGCTTCAAAGATTAATTTATCAGTGCTTGTCGATATTGCATGAGTATCTATATGGCTTGTTGCTTAAGGCTAAAAATATGTGATAATGCAAAATTCAAACTACAACGAACACGGAAGACGTAAAAGTTACAAGACTAGTCCGCATCTAATGGGCTTATTTTGCCCGAACCTCCCAAATATCGGGAAACACGACCGATATGATTCTTTCATGGGCCATCTTTCCGGCGCGGCGTCCTTATTGGGGCAGATGAAGAGCACCTAAATCTCCTTACGGGACCGGCGGACCCGGCCGCCTCCGGGTGATTACAGCCGGCCTTTACAGGATCACGTGCCGCTCCTTCGGTCCATAAAAGCGGCGGCGATGATTGTCTCGCGCTTGCTTGCGAGCAGTGAATTTATCTTGTAAGCATCCCTTAGTCGCTGCAAATTTATGCACCGCTCGGAGTGGCGCCTGTGGTGTTTGGCCCCGTTGAAATGTTGAAAAATGCGAGCACGCGCGGCCGCGCGCCTCGTTTATTGGGCCCATTGAGCTATTTTCAGCCCGGACGAGGGACGCGTAATCGCGAAAGCTCAAGAACGGGCGTATCTGCGAATTGTCCGGCTCGGAGGCGCTCTCGGACTCTGGGGGTATTTTTGCATTAAAATTGCATAGCAGGGGATTGTTTCTGTTGGTGACCTCCCCCCTTGAATCGGCATTTCACCTTATATTTGAAATATTGGGTCTTGCATGAGGTTATTTTTAATTAATTAAAACAAAATTTAGTTATAGAGGTACCTGCAAGTTCACTTCAATCATAAAGAGGCGCATAATTGGTTTCCATTATTTCTAATTTAGTTATGTAGTAATTATGTTTAATTAACCTGCCTTTTTGTAATAAATACTACTAAATGGGATTCTTAAGGCAACAAAATGCGCATGGTTTAATATCCCTGAAATAAGGTGCATAAATAGGTCAATTGGGGATCATGGAGAGTGTCACCTTTATTTCTATTCCTGCCACATTTTTTGTTTATTACGCCAAACAAAAAAAAAACATGTGCAGACCTACACTACAACCACAGTATTGCTTCCTTGCGTTCTTCTTCCAGACTGCACGTTTCCTTTTGTTTTCTCATGGAACATGTAATATTGATGATTTTGGGACCGATGAACGTCCAGCTTGCTTCAAGTCTGAAAGGTACAACTCAGCAAGAAATGCCCTTGCCACCATGGTCTTGAATTGAAGCAATTTGTTTCATTGGCCAGGTAATAATAAAAAAAAAAAAAACTTGGATGCCATTGGAAAGTGCCAATTTTTTTCTCGAATTTTGATAGGGTGTTTGTGCACATTCCACTCTAGCTTGTCGACACCACCCATTTGCTTATTGTACTCTGCTACTAGTTTTGGATAAGGAATCTGTGGCTCCTATTTTTTTACATCGGCTCCATCCCTTGACGTGGATTACTGGTTCTATTGTGTCATGATTTGTTAACTAACAAGATCTCCTTGTTGCTGTCGAGCCCATAATCATAGATAGCTTTATCTTTTTTCTTCATACTGTTTCCTCTTTCTATGGGACAGTTGTTTATTTTGGCAGTACTTTTTGCCCTTACTTCCATTTCCTCGACCATTTTCGCAAGTTAGAAACTCGTAAAGAAGTTGTCAAAGTGGATTTTGTGAAGCTGTGAAGTGTCTATAAAGGGTTATTATCTTTATTCTTTTCCTTATAGACAGACATTTGTTAACAGTAGTCACTTGAGGAACAACATAAGGCTTACCGCTTGAACCCCAATCTCACAGGCTTTCCCCGGATGAATTGTTTGAGATAATGATGCCCATAGCACCTGTTCCAAATTTCAAGAAATTCTTATTGAGGTGGTCTGTCAGTTTTGATTCTTTCTTCCACTGCGATGCCGCTCAAAAGTGCATTGTTATTGAAATGTAGATAACCCTTGGCCTCTAGATATCGGTTGGGACTCATACATTTTCTTATGCAAGTCATATTAAAATATTCCTCTTTACACCAGTATCTTGAGGAAGTGTATGATATTTCTTAGCACATTTAGTAGAAAGCTGAAAATTGTGATTGTTTTGCTTAGTAGCATATTGAACACTTTCTCTAATGACAATGCTCATTAATACCGCATTGAAAACTTCGACTGCTGTCTTGCCCTTTAGGTATGCTATCAAATCTGTCCTTCGTTCAAGTTCTTGTAGATTAGGGTAGTTACTGCTATAAGTTGCTTCTTTCTTTACGCATTTAGAAAAAACAACCTTTAATTTCTTTATAGTAGACCCATCATTATTTTTTACTGTCTCTGTAGATGTTTCGCTATCATTCAGTTCCACGGTTAGTATACACAGCTCTAAACTTTGAGGTACATTAGCTGGAAGCGCATCAGCCAATGTATTCTGATCAATATCATCACAGTCTAATACCGTATCTACATGATCTGATGGGAGTTCGACGAGCCTAATTATTTCATTTACATCATCTTCATCTTCATTATCGGAAGTTATAAAATTAGGGTCATTAGCAATATCATTTACTTATTGAGAAGTGTGTAAGTACCTTATAATACCATCGTAATCTGAAAAAACGAAAAGAATTTTAGATGACGTTTATCATGAGCCCCGAATGGGGATATCAGTCTTCAAGTAGCCATCATAAAAATCGGAAACTGATTATTAATGTAATATATCATTATATACCACGTACAAGCATTAGGAAACATAATAATATACCTCAATTGTAAATTATTTATGTACAAATGCAACACTGAAGTGATGGAAGCTTGAAAATCTTCATCTTGTTACACAGATGTCTCGCTACAACCAATCTGTTTTAAATAATTTAACAATCCCTTTATGCACAGGTTTGTACAAAATGCGGATAACAATGCAGAGGAAATCAGGTCTGCCAACGTAAAAATTACTTCAAATATTAAATATAAATTGAAATCCCCAAACGGGGATCATGGCAGTTAATGGGTTAAACGAAACTACATTCTTTGAAAGAAGGTGGCAACCATTAATTTTGATTTATATCTTAGTATCACAAATCATTATCTTGTGGTTTGATCCACAATCAACAGAAGCAGAACAATGGTTTTAGGATATCAATTGAAGATAACTTTTGTTTTCATTTTAACAGAAATGAAATCGTGATGATCAAGAAGCGCAAGATTTTCACATTTTCTTTTTTCTAGTGCCTCGTTTAATTGGCTCTATTAACTTGAGCCATCATTATAGTAGGATTCGTTCTACTTTTTCCATAATTTCTGGTCTTTTTTCAGTTTTAAGACATTTTCATGGTTAACTTACAAATTTTTGCACTGTTGTTTTGTTTTTTAAAATTCTTTTTATTAATCTACTGTTAATGTGGCCAATAAGATTTAAATCCGTTTGTGACTTGAAGAATAGATTGTTTATCTATACTAGAGACCAAAGTTGTCCAACTGAAACTTCCAAGAGATTTGTACGCCGCTGCTCTATTGAGTGAGTAAAATTTGATCTAAAGAATCATATAGAACTGTTGGAACCTTATGTACTGAGAGAATTTTGATTGAGTCTCAATTTTGAGCGTAATTATAATAAGGTAACACTGAATTAACGTTATTTTTCAAATTTTGACGTACCTACTGTTTTCCTAAGATTGAATTTAATTATCTGACACTACGATTTTTAGATCAATAGTTAGAAAGTGCTTTGAATGTCTATTTGCCAGAACAATATGAAATTCAGTTGAAATCAACTAACGAACAAATACAACATGGAAGATGAATCAAAGATTTTAAGATGGTATTTTTATGAAGGAAGATCAGGAAGAGGGAATTGGGCGAAGATTTTAAAAGGTGTGTGGGATTAACCTGACAATGTATTACATTGATTGCGATACTTTTCGGGAGGCCTATATCCAGAACTGGTCAGTTCAATAGAGGAAAGGCTAAAGAAAGAAAAACAAAAAGATCATTAGAATTAAATTAGTCTTCCGCTGCTCTAAATCCTGAAATTTGTTCGTGAGTTAACAGATATATTTCACTCTAGAGTACCCGATTCAAAATGGAGAGCATAAATACCTCTCTGATCCAGAGTAATATGAAAAAAAATCGAATTTAAATATCAACAAAGGTTCCAATGTTTTATGTCACATTTATTATTCACGCATTTCTCAACTTCTTATGGTCAACAAATTTCTTGGATGCTAAGTCGAAATAAGTTCTGATTTGTAGAACGAATTTTGGTAGGAATTCTCAACGACAAATAGTAGTATTGGGGTTCACATACCACCTTCAAGTACTTCTGGTATAGTTATAATTGAAGTGCATCTGGTCTGACGTATTAGTATATTTTCAGTTTTTAGAAAGAACAGTTTTGGGACGGCTTAAAGTTTAGGATTACTCTGAACTTTACTTGATTCCGTTCTTTTTCTTTTTTCCAACCCTGTTTTATTCTTTGTTTTTATTCATTTTATTTCTTATCTCTTTTCTTCTCTCATTAATAGTTTAGTTTCCTAACTTCCTCTCCACCCTCCTTCGAATTTCTGGCACAGAATTTATATTCCTATTAACAGACAGCTGCAGAAGTACTTCATTACTCAGTTTGATTGCATTAGTGCGCATTGACGTCATGGACATTTAATGAATGATAATGTATAAATTGCGCGAGCCGGAGTTTGAATTACTGTTCGTTTTCGCGCGCATGAAAAATTCAGGCCGCCTAAGATATTCTCTTTAGATGGGGCGCTAATATTTACTGAGCGGCTACTTGGAAGCGAACGCCGCTGTCAACACCCCTAATTAAGGGGAAGATGCCTCAGGCGCGCGCCGCGGTTGGCACTTTTATTGGTTTTGGTCGTTTCTTAATAACCGAGAAGCCGCGCACAGCCGGTCCGCTAAAATGCCCCGGATGGGCGGGGGCAGTTTAATTAAAACTGCAATTAAAGAGCGAGAAGTTGGCTGTGAGAAGTTCCCATTGTGTGGACTCTTCCGCTGTTGTGCTCGTTTGGCTTTTTCTTTAGTGCCAGGCGGCGTCAGCTAGTTTTTGTAGCCACAAGCTTTATTCTGATTGGGATTGTATACGTAGTATAGCTTAAGCTCCATGACGGTAATAGATATTAGTTCGGTTAGTTGATAATTAGCAGCCGAGGGGGAGTTGCAAGGATTGTTGTGATATTTGTTGAGCGATATAAATATGTATTTTTCATATGTGTCAATGATTTTTGACTTAGTTGTAGAAAGCTTCATTTACTAGTCTGCTGTTGTAACGAATCGCATTATGTTGTTTATGTGCAGATATATGTAAATAATGTATTTAAGAAAGTAAAGACGTTCAATAAAACTGGTAAATGTTTTTTTTTTTATTAGCACAGTTTTCATTCCCAAATACCTAGAACCTATCAGTACTTGAGTTCAAGTGAGGATAAAATCTGTTCAGCAAACGCGGGGTTTAGTGAATGCCAAACCAAAGCTTGTGTATCAGGCCTAATAACACCAGTCTGGGGGGGGTTAGCAAACGTTCAATTAAGTTTTTTAAGGACAACACAACGGTAAGTGTTGGATTTTTACTAAAAACCTTAATTTTTTAATGTGGTCTCTCATAACAATTAACTCGCTTGTTTTGACCAATAAGCAGAATTTTGGAAATACCTTTTGACGCATAACTTCAATTTTGAGAATACTATTTGGTGAATACAGTATTCTACTATTGCCTCATTTTAGTTCATCGCAGACTTGTAAAACTCTTGATGATTCATTAAGTATAAAAGTTACGTCGATGATTTTTGGTGACAATCAAATATAGTTTTCCTCTTTTGGAGCCACAGTTTCTTAGCGTTTTTAAAGAGCCTTCCAATATTGCCTTATTGATTGCTTCAATGACTAAATCTCAGTTTCCGTAGCGAATCCCAGGTATGCGAGCTTTTAAAGGTGCTGAACAGTTCAAGCAACAGAGATGCACATCGGGTGAATATAGGGGGAGACCCCAAGTCTCCCACTTTTTCTCTAACAAATACTCTGTAATGAGCTTGGCTTTGTGTGATCTGGCATTATCATGAACACTGATAGGGAACGTCGCACCCTTCCTTTCCATCTATTCTGAGATATAGGTCTCCAGAAGTAATTTATAGTATAGTATTTAGAGATGCCAAATAGCAATTCCATCGAAATCCATTGCTACAATCAACATTCTCTTCCTCTTCCTGAACCTTTGCCTTAGCTCTCGTTGAGCTCTCTCCCTCTCCTAACCATTGAGTCAACTTGTTTTTAGGTAGAAGGGTACCCAACTTATATTCACTTCAATAGCTGAGTTCAATGGTTGTACCGAAGGAGATTATCGCGGCATATGTCGATTCGAGTTTGCATTTGCACTTCAAATTGTGAAGGACAAGTTTTCCAAATTTTGTGATCAGAAACAAATCTTCCGGAGCCTAGTTTCGAGAGAATCAACATGTATGGCCAGCTCGCCAACTAACTACGATCTTGTTTCGACCAAACATGATTTGATTTGCTCCTATCTTTGGTAATTGATCGGGAGCCATGTGCTTAGATCTTCCTGTGGTCTCTTCAGTTGCAGTTCGTTTATCTTGGCCACTCATTTGTTCACGGTGTGGATAGAGAATGCACTTGATGGCGTACTTTTTTTAGTTAATCCAATTGTGCTTCGGATTTTGATGAAAGTTTTTTGATTTTAGTCATACCGAATATATCAATAAATTTGTATCAAAACTACAAGACATTTTGTTTATTTTGATTGTATTTACTTGTTAATTAATATGAGCTCGCATGTGCTATGTTTTACCTCTTCAAGTCAAGTGGTTTATGGGCAAGGCATAATTCGCGAGTCTATGATAGTTTGGAATGAGGTAATAATTTGAAATCCCTTTGATGGCCGTTGTAACAGGAATTATCCAGTTCTTCACTTTGTCTGATGCATATTTGTAGATCTAGAAGCACTTTGTCAACAACTTTTTGAACATTTTTATTGGAAGTTACCGTTACAGCGTATCCTGCCGGACTGACTGACTCAACATCCCTCAACCCAAACTGCTGACTCCCACTAAGGTAAGATTTTTTAAAATCCAATTCTGAAGGTTTTTAGGTAGATTTATCAGGATTTAAACGTTCTCAGTTTAAGATGTTCAAAAATGTTAACAAAACTAGCATTTATCAAAATAAAGAAAACTGTATAAATGACACACCATAACAAAACGAATCATACCATCGCAACATTCGGGTCAAATGACAGTGACGGGGCACAGAATCAATTGTTTGAACCTTTCAGCCGAATTATTTGCTTTTTTCTTCGTTAATCTTTTCTCCAGTTCTTCCCATAGCTTCGCATGACTTTAAGAATGTTCAGGTAAATTTTCTTGTCAATGATTCCCTTTATCTTGCAGAAGGAATCGATCTATTTCGCGCGGAATGCTTTCCACACCATCACTGATCCGGGATTTGCTAATGAATATGAAATCTTTTGCCATTTGGGTGACGGACATATTTCATGCCATGGGTACCAAACAACATGAACTGTCTTTTATCCTACCAGAGTACGCCGTTTCACTTCTGACGAGTCCAGTGCAGATGACTGAGGCCAAACTTGAGGTGAGCCTTGTGATTCTGCTCACTGCTAAGTGGGTTGAAAACGGGAAGGGATCCATGTAATATCGGAGATGTTGAACTCATTTAGTACGGCGAGGATCTTCACGGGACATAACTAGGATTTTCCTCCGGACGCAGTTTGACGAGAGACCGCTCCAAAATCATTAATCCTCTTCCACAGCTTCGTAATAGTAGACTTCTGAACACCAAACTAACCCGCAAGTCGCTGGTGAGAGAGTCGTTGGAGATGGCCTTATTGGATGGCTTTTCTCTCTTCATCTGTCAACCAATGATAATTACTAAAAAAACCCGCGTACGAGACGATAACAATGGCAGAAAATGAGAGAAAAGTGCATTGAATGAAAATGGCCATTTCTATCGATTTTAAAAAATTAGTCAATTTTTTTATTCCGCTGACCGGAATTTGGGAAACCATGTCTTAATAATAGTGAGACCCATGCTAAAATAACTGCAAATTTTCAACGGGATAGGTAGAGTCTTTAAAAAAAACGCACCGGTGAGATTTTTTGAGCACTGCTGTGTCCCCAAAGGGCCTGGGATGTTATTTGCAATTTTCTTAAATATTGGGAGTTTTTTTGGATTTTAAAAGGGAGGAAAACGGGGGTACGATATTAGAACCCAGAAACACTAAGCACGCTGCACATTATTGTATGCTAAACAGAATGAGCTTTTCATTTCTGTTTCATGATTCTTAGATTGGTTGCAACCGAGAAGCTTAACACACGTGGAACATTATTGCACAGGTAATGGTACAGGTAAAGTGGAAATGGAAAGCCTCCTAATCGCGTATTATTGGATTGGAAATTGAATCTTTTTTTAATATTTAGTTTACTCTTTAAAATGAAATACATCATCTAAAAGGGGGAAATCGGTATGATGTATTGGGATGCATGTAATTATATATTGAATTTAATAAGCTGTGAGATGGATAATTGGTCACTATTTATAAAATTTCCTTTTTCATGAGATGGCGAGATGAAAAGAAGCCCGATTATATTGAATAACAAAGGGGAAAGGTAATGCATGCAAAGAAAAATGTAGACCATATGATAGTATTGGGAAAAAAGCTAGACAAAGAGGGGGAATAAAGAAACAGAAGTTTGTGACGGGAAAGAGGAAAGAGCGAGGGATTGCGGTAGGTAGTAGGCAAAAAAGGGGTTAGCCAAGATAGAATGAAATAGAAGAAACTATTTGGAAAAAGTTTGCAGAAGGGTTATTAGAGCTCTCATTTGACATTCATTTGTTGATAAAGAAGACTGTTTAATTGCAGAGTTATTTGTAACATATACGTTATTTGATTAACTATCATCAATATTGGGTTAAGTAGGTTAGGGACGAAGTACATGGACTAGCTTTCGCAAGATTTTATAATAAGGTAGGTGCGTCTTCCTGTTTACCTAATGGCCCGTAGTAAAGAAATTCTCATTTATGTTTGATTTACGTTCGTATATATAGAATGTTCGGGAGGTCTCTACAGTAGTATCATAGGTAGTGTATTAGACACAATTATTTTTCAGATGTAAATTAAGTTGTTTACATTTCAAATGTATTCAGCACTCCCCAGGGGGATATTGTTTCGATTTTCGTAACAACGTCTACGGGAATTGGCGCTCCCGGGGTCCCGAAACATCATCTTCGCCATTATAAAACCAATTTGCAGTCTGTGATAGACTGTAGATCTTAGCTTGCTAATTGTAAGATAGAGTCGAAACTGTTAAGGGCATTGAAGACTATTCTGTTTATTTATTTTCTATATTCTGTTAACTCTACTAGATTGAGACCAGGCGAGCCAGTTGCTCTTTGTCTTCTTACATGTCCCCATCAGTTTCAAAGCAAACTTACTAAATGCGCTCGTGGACAGTGTGCCCTTGGAAGGAAAAGTTGATCCTGCCAATTGAGAGAAACCTCTAGCTGCGCAGAGGTCGGCCAACACATTGGGTTTGACTTCAGCTTTGGCAATGGATGACGTGCTATACTTATGCACCGGGTATAGAATCGGCTTCATGATGTACTTTGGGAAATCGGATATGAATCATGAATAAGGGCCTCCTGCACAATATCACTGACGATCGCACCGGTTTGTGGTGTTGACGACCATGGGGCTCCGTGGCGGGTGGTGAGCTATCGGGTGCGCTTATACTAAAAATATATATGGATATAAACAATTTCCCCCATTTTCACGGGAGTTAAATAGTCTCGGATCGACACTCTCAAGATTTGTTTTATGCAAAATACCATAAAACGCACTTAGAAGTATCAGTAAGGGCATAGAAAAAATTGGTGGTAACGTAAACAGTACGAAGAAACTGCGAGATGGTACATTGTTGATTAAAACCTTCAGTGAATACCAATAAAACAAATTTCTCAAAGCTACACAACTGGTGGATGTAGCAATCGAAGTAGAGCTTCATAAGGCACTTAACTCGTCTAAACATGTCGTGTCCTGCTTTGATTTGTTAAACTGTGAAATAGAAGAGATCAGAAAAGGATTAGCTCCACAGGGTGTAATATATGTACGTAGGACCATTATAAAGAGAAACGGGAATATTGAAAGTACTATTTTCCTTTTACTACTTTTACTACTTAAAGTAAGACCTTACTTTCTAACTCCATTACGGTGTTTAAACTGTCAACGTTTGGGCCATACGTCTCAGAACTGTGGTAATCCACAAATTTGTGCCTCCCATGGTACCAAAACTCACGAGGGCATCGATTGTCAGCTTTCATTGAAATGTATAAATTGTCGAAGAGAACATTGTCCCAGATCCCGAGATTGTTCCACTTTCAGGATGAAAACCAAAATCCAAACGCTCCAAATCTCGGAACAACTTTGGTCTAGCGAAGCTCGTAAGAAATATTAAACACTTGCTTGATCAGCATTTAGTGTACCCTATGCGGCAAAAGTTGTGCCTTCCAAGCAGATATCCTTTGTTGCTATTCAATTCAACATGATTGACGCCAGTTGCCAAACGGATTTTGTCCAAGAAAGTAGTACACCAACTTCAATACCAAAAAAAAGACGCAAATAATAAGCTGATAAAGAAATCACCACCGTAATAAAAAATCTCAAACAATCTTACGGTGGCTCAAACACTAGAAGAAACCAAAAAAGTCTCATTAAAGAGTTTCTCCTTCTATGGAATCCAAACCAATTTTAAGAGAGGGATTGACGAGCTCTATCGGCTCTATCAGAAGACAATAAGTCACGAAGCTATACTGACTAACACGGTCGACGCAGAATCCGAAAAATTCCTTAGACTTAGGTAGCAAAACTCGCCCTAATCGATAATTTTCTTCAATGGAACTGCAACGGTAACTTTGGCCATATATCTGAAATGCTCGTTTTGATTAAAAAATATGAATTAAGTGCTATTGTTCTATTTGTTTCGTAGTCTTTTCTCTATAATTTTGGAGTCCATTCTTAGTACTAGGCTGTGATAGTAATATTGCCTGGTAGTTGGCACAGTTAGTTGTTTCTTCTTTTTTATTTATTGGAACTACAATATTTTCTTCCAGTCTTTCGGTATTGGTTGGCTTTCCCGTAATTGTTTGAAAATTATTTTTAACCATCTGTATATTACTTATTCTTTTATCTTAAGTAGTTTTATGTTCATTTCGTCTTTTCCTGGGGCTAACCGAACTTCTTAATTTCGTTATTTTATTTTACTCTTCGTTTCCATACTCTAATGTTTCTAATCTATCTTCTTCTCTTTCTATTTATATTTATATTTCTATTTCCTGTTCTTCTTTAAATTTATTTTTATAGTGATTGTGCCATGCTTCTATGACCTCTTCTGTTGATGTTTCATGCCTTGTAGGTTTAGAGTATTTCGTATTACTCTCTTCTGTTGCCAAAGAAGTTTATTTTGTTAGCATAATCTAAAAATTAGTTATGAAAGCAATGTGAAGCGACCAGCATCATTTGTGGCACTGCTTTCTTTGCGCGTCTTAACTTAAAAATACTGTCGGTGAAGCCCAAAACTTTAAAAGAGATTTTTTCTAATAATACCTGCAAGAAATGATTCCAATAGTTTATAAGTGGAAATTTTGACCTGCATGATGTAGAATCACCTGAATAGCCAAACACAGTCAATATGCGGTACCAAAACATCTTTAGGAACAGGAGCGATGTGGCATAAAGTCATCGCTTAAAAATATCAAGCTATATCTAAGCGCCTATACAAACCACAGAAAGACTGTTGGGTTCCTCACAAACTAACAACTGAAAGCAACAGCAGACGTTATAATTTTAACATTTCGTTCAAGAAGAAAAATTTCTTTTGCCAATTTACGACTTGTGATGAACAACGGATCCTTCATGAGCATCAAAAGAGGTAAAAATTGTAAATTTATCTATACTATCGATTGATCAGTACAGCGCAACCCCATATCTATGCCAGGAAGATATTTCTGTATATATGGTGGCATCAGCGGGGTGTTGTACATCAAAAGTTGCTGAATTTTGTGAAACGATAACTGCTGTGTTTCAGTAGTAGCAATCAGACTTTATTCCTTCAAATTATTACTTTTTCAGATCTCTGCAGCATCACCTAACTGTCATACCTGTTACACTTGAAGGTGTCAAAAAAAGTTCTGGTTGAGTTATTAATTCCAAATCCAGCTTCGATTTTCTAGAGCGGAAGAGAAAGCGAATCGGATTATTTCGAAGGTTAATGATTATTACAGTTGAGTGAAAAAGGCCAAGAGTTAAGTTGCGCACTTAATAATAATGGAAAAGTATTTGTAACCAGAAAACGAAAGTCGCTTCACATATGCTTTTTACTTGCCTCCTGTCGCTCTTCTGCACATATGCCCAAACCATTTAAGCTGATTTCGTTCGACTATATCGTTCCTTGTTCTATCTTGTCCAATTATTTATTTGACTCGTTTTAAATATTTCATATCAATGGTCTATATTTTTCTCCTCATTGCATTTATTGGAGCCCATGGCTCGCTAACATATGTTAATATGGGTCTAAAAACTGTTTTGTAGACCACCATCTTTGTTTTTCTACTTGTTTCGTTTTCCCCTACGCACTCTTACTCAGTAAATGGTATATCCGAGCTTTCTTAATATTTACTTCAAGTTGTATTTTTGTTGTATTATTTATTACTGTGGTACACATTTCTTCTATATGGTATACTTATGTATATCCTTATGCGCCTAGAATCTGTTTGCTATTATAATGATACTATAAGGAGATGGAGGGTATAAAATGAGTACCGACTACAAGGATTTCGTGGAGGAAATTAATAAAATAAAAGAGGAAAACAAAAGTTTGAGAGGAGAGAATGAGACGATAAAGCAAAATCAAAAATGAATTGAGAGAATAAAAAGTAACGTAGAATTTATAGAGAAAGAAAAGCGAAAAAATAAATACACTAAAGCAGGATACGGGAAACTTTATAGAGCAGCACTTGGACATAGAGGTTCAAATTGAGAAGATAACCAAGGTGAGAAACGTGTAATCGAATTTGGAAACGAAATAGGTAAAAGAAATAATGCAGAATACATCAAAGCTAAAGAATATTGAATTAGGCAAAAGCCGAAAGAGAAAAATTGTGAAACATTAGGAAACTAGTGCAAGCAGAAAAAGGAAGAACGGTCAAAACTTGGTACAGTAAAGTAATATAGAAGATACTGAGTGGATATGGAATAAGAATAAAAGAGAAATGAATACAACTTCAAAAAACTTAAACTTCAAGAGAATGGTCGAAAATGGTGGCAAATCAAGCACAGGATAAAGTTGTGGAAAACGAAGTAACAAAATAAGGTTCACAGACAAAAATGAAAACAACAAAAAAGGGAAACGGAAAAATAGAAGTTAAAACTAAAAGTAATACAAAAATGG
The DNA here is from genome assembly GCA_036346155.1 of Sinelater perroti. NCBI lineage: Eukaryota > Metazoa > Arthropoda > Insecta > Coleoptera > Elateridae > Sinelater > Sinelater perroti. The sequence continues at coordinate 5,460,289 of JARFIY010000324.1, forward strand.
TAATAAAAATAGCTACATGAAAGCATAAATGATAAAGAACATAAACTTATACAAGGCACAACTGAGCATAATAGCGATAACTGAAAAAAAGAAAAAGGGACAAGGGATGACAAAAATACATAGACATATATTATGTCACAATAGCGTCGCACTAGAAAAAAAAGTAGCAGAAGGAGCCAGGATGTATAATCAAAGAAGAATATGCAAAACAATATAAAGAAATGGGAATTTGTATCGGAACGCATCTAAAATATTGATATAGAATTTGACCAAATAATTAATACAAAAGTAATAATAGTATAAGGTCCCAATGAGGACGAATTAACAAGAAAGAAAGAAGAGTTCTGGGATCAATTAACGGACACGATCGAAAACTTAAAAGTCAGACTAATAACGTTATGAGACTTTAATAGTTGAATTGGGAAATAAATTAGTGATGTACTCGGCGTCACAGGCAACCATGGGGACAATAATATAAACAACAATAAAAACAGATGAATACATTTTGTAGCAAAGAGCCGAAATAAAAATCCATAATTGGCTACATACTTATCAATAGAATATACAGAAAAGAGATCACAGTCAAAGTATTGAGAATCCCAGAAATTTATAGTGACCACTATTTGCGAGCAGGAAAAATAAAGATAGAAACGGAGAAGGATGCTCAGAAAACAAAAATTTAGAGCATATAAACTGCAAGAGATAAACACTGCAAAAATATACAGGAAAATAGTAGGAAGAAGAATAGAAGACAAGAAAAATAGGTGGAAGAATATGGACTTTGGAACCATCTTAAACATATACTTCTAACAGCAGTAGAAACGTGTGGCACCACAGTAATAAATTATAACAGAAAACAAACTCGATGGTGGAGTCCAAAAATACAGGGTGTCTGGTGGCAGATTTATATTTTCAAACTTAAATAAAAAACGTAATGATTGACTTAAAGTTTTATTAAGAGCATTGAACAATAGAATAGAAATGCGGATTTTATTTTTTAAAGAGTATGTCATCCAAATGTCTTCCGTCGAGTTGCACACACTGTTCAAAACGAAGCCTTGTGTTCTGCGCCACACGCTGCAGTAAACTTGGTTCAATTGAACTGATTTCTCGACGAATATTTTCCTTTAAAGCCACAAGAGATTGGGGATTGTCATTATAAACCCTCTCTTTGAGGTAGCCCCATAAAAAAAATCCATGGGAGTTAGATCGGGCGACCTCGGTGGCCATGGGATGTCCCCAAAGCGACTGATCAGTTTTTGGGGGATATTTTCCTGAAGCAAATTCATCGAAGCTCTGGCTGTGTGTGCAGTCGCCCCATCCTGTTGAAACCACGTGTGTGAAAAGTACGATGGATGAGCTCGCAGGTTTGGCAAAAAGAAATCCGTAATCATCCGTCGATAATTTTCACCATTGACATTCGTCGCCTGACCTCGAGAATTTTGGAAAACAAATGGTCCAATTATCCCATGCGTGGATGTCACACCCTGGAGCAATGCAATGGTTTTTGATGTTTCAATCGAGGGTTGCGGGTTCTTGGAGACCAGTAACGGCAGTTTTGCTTGTTGACGTGGCCGTTTAAGTGAAAATGAGCCTCGTCGCTCCAAAAAATGGGATTTACAGTGCGAAAACGCTCCAACATCGTTTCACAAAAATTTTTGCGTAAATCAAAGTCACTTTCTTTCAGTTCTTGAACGATTTGAATTTTAAAAGGATGGAACTTCAGATCCTTTCTTGAAATTTCATGAATAATCGCTCTTGGAAGTCCCAGTAAGGCTGCTCTTTTCCGTAGAAAGTCGCGGATTTTCACGTAAACTGCTTTCAACCAGTTCAATGTTTTCGGGAGCCATTGAAGATCGACTGGGCCCTGGCCGTGGGGCATTCATAGCCGAGGCAGTTGCGCGGAATCTCTGCACCCACGAACGAATGAAATTTACACTCGGTCCATCACGTATTCGCCGAATACCGAACTTTGAACAAAATTGTCGACGGGCAATTAGTAAGAATCATTACTCTTAAAAAATGTCTCTACAGCGAACGCGCGATGCTCACTCGACCACTGCGACATCGTGACTGACAAATCCGCACAATCGGTGATTCCAACGGCGCCACCCTCACCCCGCACCGTTTATTACTTTTTGAAATAATCGTATTTAAAAATATAAATCTGCCACCAGACACCCTGTACAACTTGAAGTAAAGATTAAAAAAAACTATGGCAGCAATCCTTAGATAGTAGATCAGCGGCGAACTATCAAAATCCGTTTAATCGAGAATACTGATAGTCTTGTGATATATTTAAATTCCCCAATTTAACATAAAACTGAAGGAGCTTTGTTCTAGTAGTATGATGCAATTGAGCATTCGCAAACTTTTTTTAAGTACATTTTTGTGAATGGAAGGAAATTTAGGTTTCTGGTTTATCAGATCTAAATCTTTCAGGTTACTTTTTTTGAATCGCTTAAAAATGAAATTGAGTTGTACTTGTCATTCACATTATCAGGTCTTATCGTTCCCGCTGCAGAACGTGATTGACAATATGAATGAGTATGTTTAAAGATGTCCTGATCCGCACGAGACGTTTGCTACATGTTTTTGAGGAACACACAATTATTTAAAAATATTTTTGGAATCCACGATCTTAATGTTTTTCGTTTTCTACGGTGAGAATCTTTTATCTTTAGAAACATTGCTTGGCAAATACGAGATGAAATAAGTCAGCGGAGCTAAAACGAAAGCCGAGCTGAAGTCACAGCGAAATGTAAAGCAAAGCGCTTCTGCTTTAACATGTTTGGAGCTGCCGAATCGCGGAACTTTCATCTACTGATTTATATGGTAATGCAATCCGTTTCTTACGCCGTGTTTGTGTTTCCTCGGAGACGTCGCGAAGCGCGCCTATTTGCTTGCTTGTCTAGCCGCTTATTTACCAGGAATAAGTGAATACAGACCAAGAGCTTGCGAGGTGACTTTTGAGCTTGGCTGTAAACTTTTACCTTCGTTCGCATTTCTAGAGCTGCATTTCACGTGTAATAAAATGGTTAAAGCACTATGAGGGAAGGTTAAATGTAATAAAGGATAATTAGTAGAAACTCACCAGTGCCCTTCTAAATGATTTAAGGGGACATCCTGGTTTGGAAAAAAATCGATTTAAAAAAAAAAAAGATTCTTATAATGTTCTCAATACTGTTCTAAAATATTACGAAAAAAATATGGTTTTTGAGTATTAACGTTATATATATAATAACTATTATGCCGATTATGGCTGATTTTTGGGCCGAATTAGCAAATATAGTTGTGAATGTGGTGTGCAAGTTTCAAGGAAATCGGTTAAAGCGTCTAGGAGGAGATAGAATTATAAGTTTAGAAAGTTAGGGAGATAAGACAAATATTACTTACAGATTTGTAACTGTATAACGTTACAACACAATAATAAGCGACTGTTGCTTACTTACACAGTATTATTATAAAAAAAATCATATTGGGACGCCGGTGCGCGTGTCGGATTTGTTTTTCGTCACCTTCAGTAGTACTTTTCGGCTCGCGACATTCGTTACGATTTTTTCCGTGAAATTTTTTTTTAATGTCTGATGTTTCAAAAAAGCGTGCTTGGCATTCCAGGAAGCCGAAAAAGCATTTTCACGGCAATTAACACACTGCAACCAAAGCTGCACTCAAAGAAATTGTAGAGAACCTGGGTGCAACACGTGCATCAGCCAAGAAAATTCGAATGGATGAAGGCTGCTTGGTATCCTCGGATCCTTTAGTTTTGTACGTGTTTTTGGCTTTCAATTCGATTTTCGGACCATTGAGTGAGCAGCTTAAGTGTAAAAAATGCGATGGTGATGTGCACTTTCAAAAATCACCAATGTTTGGACTTGGTTTCCAATTGCATGTGATTTGTGATTGTTCTGATACGAAAATCGATTCCTGTTCAAGGATCGACACAAAACGCATTTCGGGGGTGAAAACATTTTAAATAAATCGAAAATTTGTGTTTGTCATGCGGGTACTTGGCGTGGGTAGCCAGGGTATCAACGTCTTCTGCGGGCTGATGGACATATGTGCGGACATGGCGAATAGCACGTCTTACGACATATTGAAGCACATAAGTATTGCAAGCGAAACAGTTTTCAATGCCTCAATCCAAGGCCGCACAAAGTGAACAAGAAGAGAACAAAAAGAATGGAAAACCGGAAGCCATTCTGTCAGTGTCGGGGGATGGAACGTGGTCTAAAAGTGGCTATACTTCTTTACTTGGAGTCATTACTTTGATTGGTAAATACACTGGAAAAGTACTTGATTTGATAGTAAAGAGTAGTTTTTGCTTGGCTTGTAAAAAGATGCTGAAGAAGTTGAGTAAAGAAGATTTTGAGCTTTGGTACGATGAGCATGCTGAAGATTGTTCGGCCAATCATAGCAGAAGTGCAAGGAAAATAGAGGCGGATGGCGTAATCGAACTGTTTGAACGATCTCTGGACCACCATGATTTACGTTATGGCGAGTACATTGGCGATGGAGACAGCAAGACTGACTCGAATCTCTTTTGAAAAACACGTGTATGGCGAAGAGTTTCCCTGGAGTGCGTACTTCATGTAGGGAAACGAATGTACAAGCGCCTGGAAGAAGCCAAGAAAAAATTGACCGTGAAAAAAACTGCAAAGAGAAGCTGAGAAAAAAGCCGCGGAAAAGGCCGCCAAGGAAGCCGAGAAGGAAGCAGTAGAAGAACTACCGGAAGAAGTTGCTGAAAACACCGAGAACGATACTGAAAATGCAGGCCAAGAAAACGACGGCCAATCTGATGGAACTTCAGTAAAGAAAAAACAGGGTCGAAAACGTAAGGTCACAAAACCCGTCAAAAAAACCGGATGCAAGCCTCCCAAAAAAGTGCTCCCAAAAAAACCTGAGCCCGAGGATCCGGTCGCTAATTTTGTGGATAAAATAATCCGAGAAATGTCGAGTTTTTATGCCCTTGCCACCCAACGGCACCGGATTCATTGGACGAAATGTACAAAGAAATTTGAGCTGGATTTTACCATAAAATTTCGACCAACGACCATCCACAACATGATAACTGCAATGTAGAATGGTGTAAGTGGATGCAGCACACGGCGAATGGACTGGAATTTGAACACCCACCAGATCCAAAACTTCACTGAGTGATCTAGAACTTCTTCAAAGGTGCTTGGGAAAAAATAACCAGAACAACAATGAGTGTTATAACTCATGCCTCTGGCAATTGGCTCCCAAGCATGCCTATGTTGGTAAAAACGTCCTGGAAATCTGTGCCTGGATTTCAGCAACCGTTTTCAATGACGGTGCCAAATCATTGCTAATGATGCTGAAGTGCATGGAAGTCAAGGTGGGAGAGATTGCTGTGAACCATTGCGCGAGAGTGGACAAGCAGCGAGAAAAACAATGTTCGCGCCGGTGCAGTGAGGCCAGCAAACAGGGCAAAATCGACAAGAAAAAGAGGGACCAGGACCTTCAAAAGGCATATGAGGAACGGGAAGACTTATTATATGCACCAGGGATCGAGTAGACAATGTAAGTTACGCAAATAAAGCCATTTTCTGGAAAATATTGCACGAAAAATCTTTTTTCTTCTTTAAATGCGTTTTTCTCGAAATCCATTTTTTAAAATGTAGTACAAGGATAACTTGAGAACTACTCAACCGATTTTGATCTACCTGGGCTCATTTTTTTTTTGTTTAATTCTTGAGGTTAATGACCACTTTGAGCCTTGGGGGTGGCATTGTACATACTTTTTTATAAAAAAATTAGGGCAAAAATTTCCGTTTTTTCGTAAAAGTCGATTCAAATTTTTATTTTTGGAAATTTTTTAGTCAAAGTGGTTAATAACCTAGATCTTTTAATGCTCTTCAAAACGATTTTTTTTCAGATGACTTGGAGCCTCGTAATCCATGTACTACGAAAAAAGTGGTCTTTTCTGGGCTCCCTCTGGTGACGACGAACGAAATTGAAATGTAAAAAAAATTTTTTTTTGTAGATATTTGATATGTATTTTCAACAATAAAAAATTACAAGTCGCTATCTTTAACCGTTTTTTTTGTAAAAAAAATTGAACTTCCCATCTTTTTTTTGGCGCCAAACCAGAATGTCCCCTTTACTTGATGTAAAAGAAATATAATTTTTTCCAGGAATGTGCTTTCACTTATTGCAAATTGTTTTGACTGGGAACTTTTTTGGAAGTCTATTTAATTTGCACAATTCGGCGTCTACTGTATTTTAGTATATAATAAACATTACACGGAAAAATAATTTAGTTTTTATAAAGACGAATTTTGTGTGCTCTATTAAGATGTTAAGTATAACGCGACAGTGCAAGACCAGCAGGTCAAGAGTCATTGTAATAAGTTATAACAAATACAAATTATCAAGATATCCAATATTTAGAGAACGATGGTTATTTTAAATTTTAATAAAATGCAGTTTGTGCAGCTGATGCTCATCTTCATTATTACCAAAGCTTACAAGCACAATTGCAAATAAGCTCTTACTTGAAACTTTAGTCACTAAGTTGAGCAAGTCGGTCAACTAGGGCAGTACTGTGGGTTCCACGCGAAAACGCGTCAACAAACTACTCTCAAACAGTACTGGTGTAATAAACCTATAAGAATTGCAAATAAACAGAAATGTTTAAATATAGAAACCCCAGTAAAAGATAAAAGTGACGTTGACATAAATTAAACCACTTATAATGTAATTAAATAGCCACCAATATTTCTAAAAAATGTTAAATGTATTTAATTCTTAATGAAAAAATTAGATAATTGCGTTCCCAATAATTATACCGTAAACACAGAAGACAAAACCAAAATTAAAAAAAAAACAAGTTCTTCAAACTGTGCCATTACCATTTATATGTTACGCACTTGTCATTACTCAAGCCGACAACAAAGTCATGCAACATGACCAGACTATTAAACCCAATTAAATTAGAACAACCCCACTCTAAAGAACTGCTGAATAGTTTCAAGTCTGAACGACTTGGTCACAATAGGACATTTTTCTGTGTAAAGCAAAGATATGTGAAAAGTGTAGTGGGTCATGTTACACCAAAAAAGGACGAAACAATTACATCGTGTGCTTAATCCCATAAATTACATAGGTTGTACCGTTTATAACCCCCTTCCCAAAAAAAAAGAAAATTTTCACAATCTAGAAAAATGTTATTTAACTTTTCTTTACCCCCCCCCCCTCCTTCCCTAAATGTTCACTTGGAAATATTAAAGACAATTATCGAATGATTATCAATAATTTCCAACAAAATGATGAACACATAAAAGATGTTCATGAAGATGCTTGATTTTGTTACTGTTATGATTGCCAAAATAAAGGAATGTGTAATATAGAATTTAAAGTTGTACTAAACGCCAATAACTTGACCTATGACCGAGAAATAATTTTTTTATTTTAAATTATAACTTAGACATTTTGTTTATCTCCGATTCCCATGTGACTGACAAGTTTTACGCGAATTTCAAAATTAATAATAGGCTACACAGGCGGGCTGCTACTTATCCTGAAGTATATAGCAAGAGAAATTTTCAGGCTGCATCAGTTGAAGTGGAAAACCTCCAGGGTCAATTTACACAATTACGCTGTAGTATTTAAAACCCTTTAATTAAAACATGATGTTTCACTGGTGTTTTGATACTTTTGGACATAGATTTGTAGATGAGGATCACTTTTTCAAATATATTTACTAAACTTTTGTTCACTTCATCTTTCCACAAGTTAGGCAATAGTAAATCTACTGATACAAACAAAATTCTAGGCGGTTAGTTTTTGTAGTATAAGATATGAACATAATTGTTTGCTAGTAGACACAAAGGAGAGAGTCGCAAGTGAGTAGCGTGCATGATACGCTGCTTCTCTTGATTCACTACAACAACGAATTAGCGAAAAGTGAGTTTTGCTGATAAGTGTGCTCCAGGCGTAGCCATCATGGGAGATTGCGCCCAAGTCCTGCTGGAAGGCTACCGTGGACAACCTTACCCACTGGCTGCTTAGCTAAAATTATTAACGGTGCTGAACTATAAGGATAACACTGTCCCAGTCCGCTGAGTAAAAAATGTCCCAACTGAAGCTCTTGCCAGCAAACTCACTTCCGCTACGTTTCGCACCTGGTAAGCCCCCCGTCGTGGATTAGTGAAGATGGCCGATAAGACCGAGCTGTTTGGGAGTGGTAGTGTGGGAATAAGTGTCAGTACTAGTGCCAGTGTGAAAATCAGTGTTGCTGATGGAAGTGACACAACCATATGCTCCCTAGTGGCAATACACAATACATGATTACACAACTACAAAGGTTCACAAGAGGGGACCACGCCGACCAAAATTGAAAGAACCCCCCAGAAAAGTACTTATTTCCAATAGGTTTACCACCATCTGAAACAATGAAGAAGGAGAAGTCGCGTGAACCCAATCCTTCGCCAAAATGCTTCCAATTATATTAAAGACGCTCGGATTTGGAAACACCTGTTACAAAGAAAAATGCACGAGGCAATCAATTCATATTATTTTATGCGCGGGGGAAGACACTCTCGGGAAATGTGATCATTAGAGGGGCCATTGTCGTTCTAAAAGGAATATATTCATGAAGACCTTCTTGAACATGGGCACCTGGTCTGTCTGCAGGATGAGACGACTGCATGACAAGCACCCAATGCCCCTTATTTTCGCCGAAATGAAACGAGTTGGCCCCATCATATACAACTTTCGCCACTGTTAAGAGGCAGAAGAAAACGAAGACTATAAGACAGTCACAGGTGCTATTATAAGTTTGGACACGCCTAGCGCTGCTGTCGTGCTAGCTCTCATTGCGTGAAATGCGCGGATGAATATTATTCGGATGATTGCGCCAAGAAGCACAGCACACCTCTTGTTTGTACCAGTTGCGCTGGCGCCGACTCTTGTCAACTAGAAATAGCACCTCGCCTCGCGAGTCCAGCATGAGCAGCGGCTTCTACAGCTTCAGTTTTCCAGGGTTGCTCCTAGATGTAAACAGACGGTTTGAGGAGACATCTCTACCCCGTAGTCTGTTGCCTAATCAGTAGCCCCACAGAAAGAGCCCCCTGGTTTTATTTTTATAATTGCCAAGTCCAAGAACCCTTTCTAGGGCTTGTGAATTATTTTCAGCTTTTTCCAGAAGCTAGAGATGGCTAAGATGGTGTAGTTATTTATCAAGGTGGTTCGGTCTCTCGAAGGAATCACCAATTTGGGGCATATTATCGGAGACCACGCTAAAGATAAGGCCGTCATCCTAAAGCTACTTTATTGATTTGCTTTCTGGAACGCAGCTGGTCTAAAAACCAGCTTCTGGAGTTTTTCCGCAGATAAGATTTTGATATTATTCTGATCTAGAAGAGCTTTATTAAGTGCGAAAATGTGGTCAGACTTTCGAACTGTATGTGGCATCGCACAGACTACCAGCTAACAAGAAACTCAAGTTTCGGCTAGAGTATTATCAAGCCCCAACCATCGAGCATTTGTAGGTTATGGAATTATTAGGCTAGTATCCGCTTATAAATTTTTGTTGCACAAACTCTTTCTCTTTGAAGACCTAGGTGCCGTCTTCGATGAGGGCATCGCGACGGTCTTGGCAGGAAATCTAAATGCTAAGAATTTCTCATGGAATAACAGTATAGTCAACACCAACGGCAGGACGGTGCATTATTTAATCTAGTCTAGCGATTTTGTGGCGGTGGAACCCCTGAAACCCATTTATTATGTAGACTTGTCTTCCGAGTATTTTTGATATACACCGCCTCACCATCTCTATCTATAAATCCATTTTTCTACATCTTACAATAGCGCAGACATTGACCACCTCAACCACATCAACTACTTTCTAGCTCGTATTTATGGATTGGAGCCCCATGACTACCTAGACCCAGCAACCTAAAAAGTTCTTCAGCTTATCAGATACTTCAAGTCGTGCAAGGCATCCGGCTCGAATAGCATCTCAAATTGTGCGCTTTAAGCTCTCCCTAAGAAGGTGATCGTTTGCGTCACTGCCAATGCTGTTATCTGCATCTACGAATTTTTGAGCTCTTGGAAGATGATCGACGTCATCATGTTCCTCAAACTAAGTCAGGAATTTTCCTCCAGGAGTCTCGGCCAATAAGTTTTTTGTCGACGGTGGGGAAGCTTGTGGAACAAGTAATCCACAAGCGCTTGATGACCGTTATAGAAGCTCTAACTGATCTCGGAGAGTCAGTTTGGATTCCGTATTGGTTACTTTATTATCCTTTAGCTTCTCAGGGTAGTGGAATGTATTATAAGGCTACACCAAGAAGTAAATTACTGGTGTAGTCTTCCTAGGTGTGACCAAGGCCTTCAATAAGGTGTCGCATAACAGTCTAGTGTACAAAATGGTTTCTGCAGCAATCCCGCCATCAATGGTTTGATTTTCGGAAGAAAGTTTCTCGTTAAGTTTGACAGCGTGCGGTTATGAGAGGAGCTTGGGTCAGGTCAATTTGAGGCAACAATAGATATAATGGATATTGAATATCAGATAAAATCAGGTCTGAAAAATAAAAATTTCAGTTGACAGCGTCTTCGCAATGCTTTAAACCTCAACCTTGTAATCCATTGGTGTCTTCATGCTTGTGAGGATAAATACCGTTGAATGTTGAGATAATGTCTCTGTACCTGGTGATGTTTTTTGTGCACTCTCGAAACACTGGAAAATGGTGCTACTATTTTGCTTATCCATATAAGATTTTCTTTTATTTGCATGACCATAAAGCGGCTCTTGCTTTTCTGCCGTCCGCGTAGCAGCACAGTTGTTGCGCCCCAAACTCTCCCTCACTGAATTGAATGTCTTCTTTCGGTTGGATTTTCTAGTTTTTTATATGGGCTGTTTTTGCTCGATCTTGCTTTTAAATTTGCTATTATAGCCCTGTCATATGCAGCCTTTTTTTGCCGCCTGTCATATAAAATGCAGAAGCCGTAACTGGCTCGATACGAACGCAGTTTAGGTGATTACGGTGTTGTAAGCTCCGGCAGCTTTAACCGAAAGTATTTTTTTATGCTAAGTAAACTCCTAGTCTCTCATTTCACCTTTGCACAACATAACCAACTATACCGCTTCTTCAAAATACGTCTTTATACTGCGAAAACCCCAAGTCAGTCGTATGGTTGTCTCGATCCTGTGGGAAATTCGCTATCTTTTGTAAAAAATTGCCCGCATGTAACTTTTTTTATAAAAACTAATTAGACTAATAATTAGTTTCACTTTAAAGAAGCGTGGGGATATTGATCCAAATTATTTCCCCGTACCCTGACTTTAAGTGACAATGTCATTCAGAAAAAAAGCAACTACCTGGTAGACTTGTCAATAAGCTGACTGATTGATAAAGCATCAAAATAACTTTTGAAAACTATTGAATGAAAGATAACAAACATCAATTAGATAAAGTAGAATTGTTTGCTAGAAATATTTAACAAGCGGCGTAAAAAATACCCTAGAGATTAGTGAACTAACCACTGAAAAAAAACGTAAAAGAAAATGACATCAGGTCAGGCAACCTGTAGATAAGATAGCAGTAAAAAATGCTACTCGGTAATTAAAATGTGAAATTCAACGCATTAAAAAGGATTCGATTGATGAACACCTACTAACGACGACAAAACTAATTGCTTTCTGTGGAAAACCACTAAAAAATTAAAAATGCCTATACATACTTTAAAGGCTGGAAATTCGGCTTGTAACAACTGATTTGGAGATGATTTATTAGACAAATGATGGGGATGTTTCCCAGGACGGGACTAAAGAGCGAGAAAAGAGGATATTATCATTAAACCTACCTCACCAAACAAAAGTTTATAAATAAATTAAAGTTAACATCAATCTCTCGGGGGTTGGCATACCTGCCGAGCGCTTCTCCAGGTGTCGGATAGGAGAGGCTTTTGCAGTCAAAGTTAGTGATCAAGTTAGTAAGGAAACGTCAGGCATGAGAACCTGCGCGGTGAACTGAAAGATTCTACCGCGGACCATCCCCTTCTACGCTGGCTTGTGATCGATTGGTATATTTTACAAGGATAGATCACTCTCGTGTTTGTTCCGTGAGAGGCGATCCGTGTCGGTGGATTGAGCCATCTATAGGATGGGTGAGTTTTCTGGAGTGCGGAAAAACATCATTTCGACCTGGATTTCACCTAGACGGGAGGTTGAGACTAACCTACCTTGATGAGTGATGGGACATGTAGTGGGTCTCTACGATTGGGTGATGTGGGGTCACTCATTTGCGTGCAACGCATTCTCGGGAGATATCCAGTAACCTTGGTGTTGAAATTTGACATCTCCTTGTTGGACTCAGCGGGGAGTTAGAGAGATGAACTTTATTTACCCAACATGAGTTTCTTACAGGAAACCACTCTACAGGGAGTGCCTTTTGATACCCCGACAATTCAGTAACCACAACAGGACATTTAGACCGAAGAAAAGAAAAGAATTTCTGGAGCTGAACAGAAGAGACGTAGGAAAGCCCGCCTTGTAGCAGCAGCCAACCAAACCAACCCAATCCCTCCTACCTTCAAGTAGATGCTGGTTTCTATAGTTAACACTGCGAAAGAGATCAGTAAGGGAGTAATTATTGCCACCACTACCTTTTCACAGGAGCTGGCTACTAAAGCTAATCTTGTACAAGAAAGTAGTAGAAAGCAAACAACCTTTTTGGAAGAAGAGAACTGGCGGTACTAGTACTGCTACCTAAAGTTTGGATGCTTCAACTGACTTGAGGAAAGCTAATTCCAAGGAAACTTTCTCTTCATATATAAAGGGTAAAAAGAGTCGTTTGAAGGAAAGATCGCCAGCTACCTCCAACCCCAAAAAGAAGGCAAGACAGCAGTTAGGTCAACAACAATTTCATACATGAGACTATATATAGAGGCTTTCAAAATTCACCTGCGAGTAGCTATTGTAGACCTAGCTAACTCATACGGGAAAATAACCAGTGGTCAAGCTGAAACATTAGGCAGCGAGGCTCAAGATTTTGGATACTTCACCCTAGCAGAAAATTAAACCGTACCTATTTTTAGTGGACGGCAGTATTCCGGAGAGATTCTTAGAATCACCTGTGAAGACGACCACGCTTTCCAGTGGCTAAAACAGGCAGTTGCCAACCTTTTCGTCCTGTGAGATGAAGCCCGTCTGGACGTTGTGCGGGTGGATCGGCTGCTTAGATTGAGGAAAGCAGCTATGTGGATTCCAAGGAAACCAGAGATCACAGAAACCGTAATCCGTAGACTGCCACTGCAGAATCCCTAGGCGAAGGTGCATCTTTCACAATGCCGAAGAAGAAAAACCTGTGGGTAGACTGCTAGTGTTTGGTATAAGTATAACAAAGTACGGAAATTGTTTTATCAGTTCTTGACTTTAAATATAAAAATCAAGGAAAACGAACAACAACCAAATGGATATCCCTCAAATGCAAGAATAACTACCGCAAGAATAGCAGCTTTTGCAACATTACCAGCAAAACATGGCTGCGATAGTTCCGCAAGAGATCCCCTTCATGATACAAGTGACGCCTACCATCATGACAGGGGTAACTCCAGAAGAACAGGATCTAAGCATATGTACGGAATGGGCCTTGTAGCGGACCCATCCTGCCAAGGCTGCAGTTTAGAGGATCCATGTTGGGGGAGTTCTGGGCTAGCGGACATGTTCAAGTTCATCCAAGGATTGGTTGGCTTACCTTATCAACGCATCCTTCAGGTTGAAGTCGTGCGTAAGATGTGGGAAGTTGCAGAGGTTATAGTGATCCCCAGTCAAGGAAAACTTCTTCGTGAAGTTTTATCATGCAGGTTGATTTCTACTTCCTGTCATCTCCAAACATTAAGAGAAGCTATTGATGAAAAGGTTAAAATTAATAATAGAGAAGAAAGACTTGATTCATTTCCATCATTTTGGATTTAGAGAAAGTTATTCGACCATTGATCAAGATTAGGAAAAAAGTCTATTTTATTATCTTCTTTGATCTAACGAAGGCAATTGACATAATATAGCATGAAGGTTTTTTCTATGAGCTAACTAAGACATTGCCAAGTTCTTAGTACTTTTGAAATTGTTTCTATCAAAAAGATATTTTAGAATAAAACAAGACGAGCATTATTCCAAATTGAAAGAAATGAAGGTAAGAAAACCTGATGCGAATGCACTTGCTATAAACCAGTGATATTTTTATAAAAGATACATTAGAAACTGCAATATTTGCAGTTGAAAGAAACCATAAAGGAACAGCCAAAAAACTCAAACATCTGTTGAGTAGATTAACACCGTGACTAGAAGATGGCGCATCTAATTGAATGAGGACAAGTCGATGCGCGTCAACTTCACTAATAAACGTAATCGACATTTACTTGTTAGACTAAATGATGGTTAGATTTCCCACGCTAATCCAGTAAAGTATCTGGGTATTACACCTGACGCTGGCCTTTGCTGGAAAGTTCATATGAAAAATAAATGAGAAGAACTTGACATTAGATACAAAAAATGTATTGGTCACTTAGACGAAATTGCAAGCTATTGACATATAACAAACTGCTGCCAGCAGATACTGAAACCCGTGAGGACATACGGCATTCAACTTTGGGGATTCTAAAGTAAAGTGTTAAGGTACATGGTCGATGCACCCTAGTTCTGCTGAAACAGTAGATCTCTATCGAAACCTCCAAATGGATACTATTGACAAGGCCATTTGCCAATAGCTATGTTTAGGAGTTACTCTATCATGTAAATGCCAAGACTTTGCAGCTCTTTGACAATACAGGGATAGTTAGAAGGCGTAGGAGGGCCAAGCCTTTTTAGATGGTTTAATGAATCTGCTATGGCAACGTTAAGTATTAATGTACATAATTTAGTCAAAATCTAAGGATACTATTGAGTAAGACCTTAGTTTGAAATTACGTTACCCACTGATCATAAGATCGAATATATTGTAAAGTTAATAAAAAAAAGAAAAGAAAAGTAATGACTCTTTATATGAGATGAGGTATCTCTTAGTGAAAACATCATAAAGCACTTTTATATACTTAATATATCACTCAATACATTTATTCTATTAAAAACGCTCTTTTTATGTATTTACTTTATTTTTCAACTAGTAGATTGAAGACCCGCATCTACTTTTTAATAATTAATTTGAAACGTCTGGCTCCATCGATTTCTTGTAAAAACATAGGGGCCGACGTAGAATTATATCGAGAATTATGCCCAAACTACTTACAACTTTGAATAAGGACTGGCAGCGAAAGCAAGGCAAATATTATTATGGAACAGCAGGACCGCCAATATTGGCAGTTCTTGATTAATTGCCCGCTGCAGATTTTGATAAAGCAATTAATCTGCCAGAAAGGAACATGACAAGTGGGATGTGCAGTTAATAGGAAATTTGTACCAGTGGCGAACAGAGAGTAATAGCCGCAGCACGAGCGGAATTTTAAAAGATAAGCCTTTACATGTGGGCTACTTGCTCATTTATAAGGCCGGGATAAAAACTAAATAAAAGTTTGATGGGAGAGCTTATGGACTTGTCGGGGCTGCGAAATTATATTAAAGAAAATCAATAGGAGCAATTAAGGCTTTAACAACAAAAAGATGCCTTTTTATTAATGCACTTCACTTACTTCACTTAATCATGTCCTCTTGTACCATTATTGGTGTCGAGGTGTTCTGTCTTGGGTTGAGCGTCTTCTGACGAAGTTTCTCCATACTTTCCGGTCCTTAGCTAGTTCTACTGCTTCTGTCCAACTCTTCCCTCTATCCTGTAGGCTTTTCCCTATTGTGTTGTTCCACTTGTTTCTGGGTCTGCCTCTTGGTCTTTTTGCCTGTGTTTTGCAGTTCCATATTATTTGGGTTGTATTTTGCTCCTCCATCCTGATTAGGTGTCCGAACCATCTTAGTTTGTTTTCTTCTATGTGTTGGCGTAATGATTTGGTTTCCAGGTCTTGTCTGATTTTATCATTTTTGTGTCTGTCTAGCTTTGTTACTCCTCTAATTTTCCTCAACACTTTCATTTCTACTGCTTGAAGGCGGTTATTCTGTCTATCGCTTAGCGTCCATGCCTCACTACCGTACGTGAGGGTGGGTATGTATACTGCTTTATAAACTTTGCTTTTAACTTCTTTAGAGATTTCTTTTTTGTTCATAAGGCCTTTATAAAGCGCCCCATGTAGTCTGTTTGTTGACTTGATTCTGTCGTTGAGCTCATCCTCTAGCTTCCCATCGGCTGCGATTGTTGTTCCAAGGTACTTGAAGCTTTCTACCTGTTCTAATATGGCGTTCTTTACTTCTATTGTGATGTCTTCCTGTTGCCTTGCGATAACCATTGTCTTTGATTTTTCTGCGTTGATTTCCATGTTTCTTTCTCTCAGTGCTTCGTCCCATATGTGTATGTTGTGTTGGAGGTCCTGCTCATTGTTTGCAATTATTAACATGTCCGCGTAGGCCATTTTTGTTATATATATGGGTTTCAACTTATAGTATCCTGCATGGAATTTCTTAACTTGTCCTTTAACTTCCTCGATGATATCGTCTAACACTAGTATGAATAATAGCGGGCTTAAGGTTCCTCCTTGTGTGACTCCTAATCTAGTTAGGAACGTTCCCGATTTTTTGTTGTTCGATCTTATATAATTCCGGCTGGTTTTGTAAAGACTCTGTATGCTTCTTATTAATTCATCGCTTACATTCCTGTTTCTTAGTACCTTCCATATTTCTTCTCTATGTATGCGGTCGAATGCCTTGATTAGGTCTATAAAGCAACAATAGATCCTTTGATCATATTCTATGGCTCTCTCTGTCAGTTGCCTGAGGCTGAATATTAGATCACTTGTCCCTCGTCCGGGCCTGAAACCGCATTGCGATTCCTCAAGTTGGTGTTCCACTTGTTTCCTCAGCCTGTTTTCTAGTATCCTTTCATATAGCTTTCTAGGTACGCTGAGTAGAGATATTCCTCTATAATTTCCACATTTTTTACTGTCACCCTTCTTGAATATGGGCAGGATAACGGCTATTTGCCAGTCTTCCGGGATCTTCTTGTCCTGCCACACTTTGTTCATGATGTTAAGTAACAATTTTAGCCCGTCTTCTCCCATTGTTCTTATCATTTCTGGGTAGATTCCATCATGCCCGCTTGCTTTCCCGAGTTTCAGTCTATTTATTGCTTCCCGTAGCTCTAATTCTGTTATTGGGTCTTTTTGGGCTTCCGTCCGACTATTGTCACGGTTTGCTTCTGACCAAATTTCGTCGCTTCCCATGTTTTCTTCTCTGTTTTCATCTGTTTCTGTACCCTCTAGTAACGCCATAAAGTATTGTCTCCATCTGTCTATAATTTCCGTAGAGTTTGTGATGACCTTCCGTTGTTGTCCTCTATTTGCGGCAGGGGTTTTATTTTCTTTTCTGAAGGATTTCATTACCTTGTAGAACAGTTTTGGTTGTTTCTGTAGTTATTCTCCATGGTCTCGCCAAATTTCTCCCATGCTTCATTTTTGGCATCTCTTACGGTCTGTTTTGCTATGTTCCTTTGCTGTTTGTATAGTTCTAGGTCTGTCTGCTGGTTGGTGTTTAGATATCTTGACCATAGTTCTTTTTCTTTCTTATCTCGTTTTTACCTCTGATGTCCACCATGCTGTCTGTTTTTGTTGGGCTTAATCCTGTTTTTCCGCAACTCTTTTCTGCTGCTGTTAGCACCAGTCTCTTGAATTTTTCCCACATTTGTTCTATGTTTCCGTCTTCTTCTCCTTTGTCTTTGTCTACTTCCTGTTTGATAAGCTCCTGGTATTTTTGTATGTATCCTGGCTCCCTTAGTTTATGTATCTTGATTTTTTCTGCTTTTGTGCTTGCCCGTTCTACCGATTATGATTAATGCAATGGGGTAATAATGAGAAGTTTTAGTATCCCAAGTCGTCATTTAAAGATTGTCAGATTTGAAAGATATTGTTAAACTTTATTAATGCCATTTAGTAACAAACTTTATATCTTTAAATCATTTACAAGGAAAGTGCAAATTTGGTGTTCTTTAATTGAGCGTGCAAAGCAAAAAAGAGAAAAAACTCTTTAAGTTTTTAAGGTTTTCTCAACCAATAAGTGTAATAACAATATTTTTTATTTGGGTCTTGTGAAAGTGAAGCTTCTTGACTGTGGAAAAGAGATAAGAATGTATTGGCGTTGGTTAAGAACAAAGAAAAAGTTATTTCAGAATTGATAAATAGATTACTTCGTGTTTTGACTGTATACTCTCTTCCATACTTGAATAGCTATGTGTAGCATATTATATAGAATGCTCCTGATGGCGCAAAGAGAATAAACAACTCACGGTTTGTCAAGGACATCACACTCTTGAAAATGTCTGGATTGCTTGAAATGAAGACAAAAGTATAAACTGTGGGTCTGAAATTAAACCGTCAGAAAACCATATTGATTATTATAGATCGAAGAGACATAATCAGTAACGTAAAAAACATACAACATACACAGATCTTCTTCTTTTTTTACCCTTGAGGGTGTCCGATTATTTTTCTTCTAGTTTGTTGACTATTTTTCCATCCCATCTGGTCTAGTGCATAATCATTTCTGCTTTCGCCTTTCCTCTCCTGTTTTCCATTTCTTCTGTTCTTTGCATCCAGTTCTTTCTAGGTCTTCCTATTCTTCTTTTTTCTATTTTACCTATTTTCACCATCTTCCTCGCCATCTTTTCTGGTTCATCCGTATTATATGGCTATACCAATTCAGCTGTATTCTTTCTATTTTCGTCATTTGTCTTATTTTTTCATTTTGTTTTTTATCCATATTTGTGTTTCCCGCTATTTTTCCAAGAAACTTCATTTTCGCTGTATTAATTTTCACTCCTTGATTATCATGTAATGTCCACATTTCTTCCTAGGTTTTTCTTCTTCTTTTTATTTTGCTTATTTTCGCTATTTTCCTTATGTGAGTACTGGTAGTATCGCTGTGTTGTACACTCTTATTTTAGTTTTCTTGTCTATTTACTTTTTTAAAATTTTTCTTATTTAATGCGTAGTAAATTTAATGATTTTATTTATTTTGTTATTTATATGGTCATTTGTTTTCCCATCTTCTGTTATTACACTTTCTAAATATTTATATAGTGTTATCTGTTCTAGTTTTTCTTCCTTGATGAAAATTTCTCTGTGTTCTTTTTTATTTTGTTATTGATAAGTATTGTTTTTTATTTATTTTATTTCCTAGCTCTTCTATTTCTTTGCTCTATATTTTCACCAGCTGCTCCGTCTTTTTATGATTATCCACTATAAGAATATCTGTATTGAGTCAAAGGCAGCTTTTAGGTCAATGAATGTAATAAACATTTTTCTCCCTTTTTTCTTTCTTTCTATTATGTTTCTAAGATATGTTTATTATTGAGTTTGTTTTCTTGTCCTGTTCCTCTTCTAATTTATTATCGATATATTTTCTTAGTCTGCTTTCTTATATTTTGGTATATAATTTAAGGGTGGTGGAGGACGTATAGGTTTATAGTTCTCACGTAATCTGCGTAATCCCTGTTTTTACAGATCGGAATTATTATATTGTTTGTCACCCTTCTGGGATTTCTTTTGCCTGCCATGTGTTCCTGAGTATATTTAATAAACGTTCTCTACCTTTTTCTCCTAGGAATTTTATTATCCTTGGTTCTATTCCGTTTTGTCCGCTTGGCTTTCCTATTTTGATACTTCTCATTTCTTCGCCTAGTTCTTCTGTGTCTATATCTACTAGGGTTTCTTCTTCCTTATCTAATCACTCGTCTTCCAATACGTTTTTCTAATGATTTTCTTTCTTTTATTCCTAATTTCTTTGAAAAGAACTATACATATTCCTAGTACGCTTTTTATATCTGGTTTTACTACATTATTTTGTTTCTTATTATTTTTATTTTTTCTTTTTATTTCATGCTCTTACGACATTCTAGAATTTTATGTTATTTTGTTAGCCAAAGTCTTCCTAACTTTTTCTTTTTGTTTCTCTTACCGTTTTTTTGCTATATTTTTTTATTACGTATTTTTGTCTGCATACTTCTTGTTTTGTTCCTCTGTATCTTTTCCATTGCATTTTTTGCTTTTGATTATTTTTCCCACTTCTTCATTCCACCATACTGTTTTATTTTTCTGATTTTTTTATGTTACGTGTGTCCTTTGCTATTCTACGTATTATTTCTCTAAAAGTTTTGCATCTTTTTTCTAGTGTTCAATTTTCCTCCTATTGTTTATGTTTAATTAAGTCAATATCTATTTTTCTTTGTATTCTCTTTTTATTTCCTCATTTCGTAGCTTTAGTATTTGTATTATATTATATTATTTTACCTTTTTTCGTACCACCTCTATATCTTTAATTATTGTTGTTATTAATCTGTGTTGGGTGCCCATTTTCGCCTTTAGTATTGTTTTAATTTGTGTTATTCTACTTTCTATTTCTTGTGTAAATACTATGTAATCAACTATACTTCTATCTTTTCTTTCTTTCGCTACATATGTGTATCTCTCCTCTAGTGGTTGTTTCCAGTATTTTTTCTTTTTGAATCGTTTAGTTGGCAGAACTATTTTTATTTATTGCATCTTCTCCATATTTTTCCTTGCAGTTTATACCTTTATTTTCGTCATTTTCAATTAATGCATTACAGTCGCTCATAATTATTACCTGATCTCTAATTTTATGCAATAATATTTGCAGTTCGATTTAGAAGTTTAGTATCTCTTGTTTTTTTGTTCCTTCTACTGGTGCATATATTTCTATCGTATTTATTTTTACTTGCAGTTCTATTTGTAGTGTCATAATTTTCGGACTTATTCCTTCAAAATTACTGACTGTATTATCTACTTCCTTAAATACAATTAATCCTACACCCGTTTTTGCTCTTTGTTCTTTATATCTTTCTGAAATCTTCAATTACGTTATTTATTTAGGTTCAGATGTAAATAGAGATGAGAACTGCTCCACTACAAAGCGGAGAAGAATAGCCACGGCAAGAACAGCAATGGTTAAACTTTGTAAGATTTGGAAATATTGAAACATATCAAACGAAACAAAGAAAAGACTAGTAACAACATCAATATTTCCAATAGCAACATATGGGGCAGGGACATGGATGCTAAAAACTGTTGATAGGAACAAAGTAGATTTCTTTGAAATATGGAGAAAACGTTCAGGAATTCCTACAGAACAAATGTGTCCATAGTAGAAAAATTAAACATACAAGATCGCCTTTCCATCGTGGTAAGACGCCGTATCTTAAAATACTTTGGCCATATCACCAAAAGAAGTAAACATAATTTTGTAATAAAAGGAACGGTTGAAGGAGTAAGGTCACGAGGATGCTTTCCCAAAAGGTGAATAAGCTAAACATGAGAGTCAGTCATGTAATCACGTAGCTTCATTAATGAAGCTTACGAATATCAGTGATATTGAATATAACATAGGATCGAAAATACCCCCCCCGTGGTAAACTGCCAACAGTTTGATGTACCATATACTTCTTAATATTTAAGTTGAAATATTCCGTTGGTGCGATATTATCATTAATAATGAATACACTATATTTCAGTTTTTATAACAAGACTGTGTACCAAACTTTGTCGAAAGTTTGACTTTAACTATACCAACAGGTCAATAAAATTGTTTATTTTCAAAGTCTTTTACTAATTGTTGTATCTGTTCCGTGGTTCCATGCCCTTTTTTAAATACGAATTGATCTTCTTCAATTATTGGTGTTATTCTTTCTAAAATTATTTTTTCTAGTACTTTGAGATAATTGGTAATAGGCTGATGACCCGGTATGACGGGACATTGTTTGGGTTTTTAGCTGGTTTTATCTTTCTGCAACTTTTCAATAACGGGGATAGTATTCAAGATATGCGTTAATAATGTTTAGCTTTTTTTATGTAGTTCTCTTAAAACTTTTGTAGCAATAAGATCATATCTAGATACTATATTACATCATTGTTTTAATTTCATTTTTATTGTTTTATTTAAGTGACAACCATCTGATATTTCTTTTTTTATTGTTAGTAGCTGAGAATAATTAGGTTAAAATATTATTATTAAACATTTGATCAAATTTACAGTCGAGCAGTTTCTGCCCAGGAGTTACTATTTTTTTGTTGGTGGTATTTGTCCTTTTTGATGTTTTATTTTACCGGTAACCTGACAAAGCGAGTACTATGTGACTTTGAGCGGGATTAGCTCTTTAAAATATCCTTGTACTGAACCATTTTTGAGCTTATAGAACGGCTTTGTTTGTTAGATAGAGCCCTTGTTTTTTGTCATCTTGTTTTTAATCTTTGTTATCAGAGAGTTTTTCTTTTAAAATTGCAAGGCGTTTCCCGTATGTCTGGTATTGCGCGTCATGCTGCTATTTGTATTGTTTTAGTTAAGCCTTCTATCGCTTCTCGTACGTAAAGTGTAGTTTTTAGTGATATTTTTAAATTTAACAGTTGACCCAGGTTTCCTCTAAAGAGATTTTAATTTGTCTTGCCAATATCTAGTAATGATCTTTTTGGTTTTCTAAGTTCAAGAGTCGATTTGGTTGACAGTGACTTTACTGGTGAAAACAGAGATCCCTGGGTTCAGCTTCAAACCTCAGTCCTCTTGATATGACGTGGTGTAAAACGGTGGACCGCCGTTTAGGCCGCCTCGCAGAAAAATTAGGATCTTCGAGCATTTACTACGGCGCTTCTGTCAACTTCATATTAGCAGAGGCCACGAATGGTGGAATTACCGTGGGTCTACACGTTCTCATATAAGTGTGGAGCGCTGTAGGAGATATACTCTTGAATTGTTTCGATGTTCGCATATTTGTAAAGGTCGTAGTTTCCAGCAGACCATGAAAAGCCGAAGATGGACCGTAGGTTTTTTGCGGTTCATTATAGAGCGGATGACTGACTTACAAATTGTCAGCTTGTTATAGGTGGATAATCGGCTTTTTGAATGCCTTGGCTATCGCCCCGTCGCAGTTCTCCAGACCAATTTCCGGTCCAGCATCACTTCGAAGTAAGTAGATTTTTCCTTTCGGGGTATCTTTCTTCTGAAGATCCTAAGGTTTGCCAGGTCGTCTTGCAGTCAAGTGATTTTCTGGTGGAGAATAGGACTACCGAACTTTTCTACCTGTTGCACCAGTATTCCAAGAAATCTAAATTATCTTGCAGCCGTCTTGAAACGAAGAATATCCTCGGCGAGCTGGATAACACCGCCATGTCGTTGCGGTTGAAGCCATCTTGTACACTAGGCAGTTAATGTGAAAACTACTATTGATATATGAACAGAGATAAGTTCAATCAAGAATCAACTAAGACTTTTCTTAAGTTGAAACCCAACAGGTTTGATGTTCTATTAGGACCAAAAGGGCCAATATGTGGATTGTTTTGTTCTTAGGTAGATTAAGTTGTTGTTTCAATGGTATTAAAAAGGTTTATGCTTTTGGTTATGGTGGTTTTGGAGTCACAAACTATGTGCTTAGCGGTGAAGTCTCCTCCAATCAAAAAACTATTTTCTAATGTTTAAAGTTTGTTTTATATTTTGCTGTATATATTGACCTATTTTGGATTACTTATGTAAAAGTTATTTGTATACCGAAACCTCTAACAGCGTTTGCATTTTGCGCGTGGGGCATCAAATTGTACTTTAGTATAGGATGATTGCAAAAGTTCGTGCCCGATTTTATAAATTATTACAATATTTTTTATTTTAAATAAAAGGGTTTTATCAATTAATTATATAATCGCCATTCTTTTCCACGATGGTTTTCCAACGATTAACAAGTTTTTCTATGCCATTCTTGTAGAACGAGGTCGGTTTGTTGCCAAAAAAGTCTGAAAGGTGGTTTTCGACAGCTTGTACAGAACTAAGTCGTTTTCCATTTAAACTGTTTTGTAAGGAGCGGAACAAATGAAAGTCTGAAGGTGCAATATCAGTATGGAGGATGCCGCAGGACTTTCCATTTCTATTCCTGCAATTTTTGCAGCGTCTGTTGAGCCGCATGAGGCCTAGCATTGTCATGGTGAAAGATGACACCCTTTCTGTTTGCCAAAACAGGACGTTTTTCACGAATAGCAGCATCAAGCCTGCTGTTATTGTTTCTCCGCGCCTCAAAAGCTCAAAATAAACTATACCCCCCTCGCAGTCCCACGAAACACACAGCAAAACCTTCATTGGATGCAGACCAGCGTTTGCGACAGGATCTGCACTTTCGCCGGTTTGTTTCGATGTGCGTTTTCGTTGCACATTGTTGTAAAGGACCCAGTCAATTCAAAACCGGTCTAATTTGTTCCTTTTCGTTAAACAATGCGGTACCCAGGTATCAAGCTTGGAGATATAGCCAAGCTTTTTTAAACAGCGAAACGCGACAGACTTGTCAATGTTCAGCCTCTCAGCTGTCTCCTCAGTCGTAATTCTTGGACGTGTCTTCACTAGAGTACGCACAACGTCATCATCAAGGCCAGAAGGTCGATCAGGGCGAGGTTCATCTTCCATTGAAAAATTGCCTTGCCGAAACCACTTTTTAACAGTTTTCAGAGCAGGAGCACGGTCTAAATAAACAGTCTGAATATTTTTTAAACCGTTCCAACACTCAGCCCCTTCCTGAATTTATACAACATCACAAGCCGCAAATGCACTTTTTCGTCTCCCACTTCCATGGACCTACTGAACGAACACGTAAACTTTTTAAAGCTTTTTTTGCAAGAAACGGACGCAATTTTTTTGTATATCATTTATAAATCGAGTGACACTCACACACATCAAAACAAATGCGCTATTTCCTATAAGCAACGTCATCTATAAAATCGGGCACGAACTTTTGCAATCATCCTGTATTTAAGGGTAAGTTTATTATCTATATCTTTATTGTTATCGTTTGGATTTAAGTCTATCAAGAACATTGGCAGTATTTTTTAGCACGTTTTATAATCCATATGTTTGTTACAGGATTTTCAGCAGGATTTGCTTTATATTTTCTATTTTAGTTGTTGGATGGATGTTTTTGAGGATTGCTTTAAGATATCCTTTGGTTTTAGGATTATAGGTGTGAAATTCTGTTTTATTTTGTATGAATTAGTGCTTACGTTGTTGTAGTGTACCTATATCAAGCTTTCTGCTGATTGCATATTTATTTGATTGTTGTACGTATTTGCCTTTGGAAATTCCATTTAATAGCTCACTCAAGGATTTTGTTTTCAACGACTGGCTTTGGTGGCTTCACTTCGATGGTTTTTGTTTATTGTTTTTCGTTCTAACTCTTTTTTTTGAATCTTTCTGCTATTGATTCGTTATGTAATGCGAGCTTTGCGGAAGTACTGGATTTATTGTAGGCACTTGGGTACTATGAGGTTGCATTTTGCTTGTATCCTCGATGTATTTGGCTTTGCTTGTGAATAAGATGAATTTGTTGGCATTTGCAAATATAATATTGGCGGGTTTGGTTGTTCATACTTGTTTATGTTTGGCTGATTTGTTGTATACTGCCCATAAATGGGCGTATAAGTCATTTGCAACAATTTCTTGTACACTTAACTGTGCTTGGTTGTTATAGTAAAACTCAAAATGTAAATTTAAATAAATAAAAAGGGCGCAGTGGACTTTTTGCCTGAAGTGATAGTGGAGGATATGTCCACACCGCTTGAAAGCACATACAAGCACACATGTCCTGTACTGTTTTTCGTGTTTCATGTTATCATTTTTTCTCTAGTCTGAACAAAAGCTTAAAACAAATTAAAAGGAAGAAAGTAGCTTAATTGAATGCACATATAATCTAATGATGAGTAGCAGTAATAGTATTCGAGCAAAACATATCTTTAATATAGAAACTTAGCAGCTATTGATTTAAATACGACTAACCCTGACTAGTTTATTTATACTAATTTGATCGATAATAGCCGTGGTAGCAGTATAGAGACTAGAAACATTCGAGCAAAACTGGCATCTTTAACTATACATGAATACAAAACTGTTAATAGGTGGCGCAGCTGAAGTTCTATTTTTAAATACACTAACCCTGTACATAGTTTATTTATTACTAAAATTTAAGGATAATTTTAACGCCGTAGTAGTAAAATAGAAATGTCCTTCTACTAGTTAACATTGCAACTGACGCTTTTTTTTATTAAACGTTTTAATTTAAACTGGTATTAATGCAAAAACTTCCAGATGAGTGAAGCCAGCAAATGTAGCAGAATGCCAGGCACGCCAGATTTGCAACCTTCAACATTTGCACGCCAGATTTTGTTTTTGCCTCTTAGAATATAACGCAGATAACTGCATGCTCCTCCAGCTTCATTTTTATGTAGTTGAAAGCTGATTAGGACTTGCGTTGTTCCAAGGGTTTCGTCGAGCAGAATAAACGCCTTTTTTACTTCAATCCGAGACCCAGGATGCGCTAAGTTCATTGTAATAAGCGAGCACAGCATATTTAATGTTTGAGTGGATATTCTATGCAATATTTATACAAGGTGTGAGCGAGAAGTTTGCCTTATTTAATTACGTTTTAAGAGTTCTTATAGTTATTTTTATTAAATACAGTTTGTCTACTATTGGATTTCAGTTTCCTTTTACGTATATTTATTCCGATTTGGTTAAATTTCAAATATAGCATTCAAATATAAAATGAATTTTTATTTACCACAGAAAATTGTCTGATTGGATAATCAGCCTTTGTGTAGATACTTTTCAGCTTTACAAATGCATCGACAATACCGCAATTTAAGGGAAAATTGCGAATGAGACACTTCAAATTCGCAATTACTGTAACAAATTGTTAAAAAACTGGCATACATGCAAGCAATACTAAAAATTTTTAGAAGATTTTCTTCTGAAGATGTTGGCCGCAGTTGTGGACGAAACGTCAAGAGTTTCTGAACTCCGACCACGGCCTTATAACCCGAGAACCAACCACACGATGCACCAAGATGAAAAATGATTTCAAAGGTTATGAAAATTTTATATTTTCTTCTATACTCGGGTATGTATAAGATTTAGTTATTTTTATTAAAGCTAACTAATTGTTTTATTTTAATTCTCGAGAATACGACTAAAAGTCATTTTCTACCAGTTTTTTAGCTCTACAGTTTTAAACAACAGTTTTAAGTTTAATTAGACGAATAATGTTCGCGAGATCTCAAATACTTCGCATATTAAAAATTGTTAAGAGATTTCCTATACAATGTTTGAATACTTCAAGTACCTCATTGTGCTATTAGAAACTTTTCAAATTTTATTATAGCAGAGTAGCAATGTCTAATCACAATTCTGTAGTTTGAAGTAAATTTAAGAAGAAGTGAAATTGCTTTCCGGTTATAAAGGCCAATCTATTTGCTAAAAATGTTGCTAGTAAATTTATGCTCCTTTTAATACTGTACTTACAGACTATTTCAATGAAATCTCAATACATTCCATATAGTGAGATACAGGTTTCGATAGCATCTCTAATTTTATACTGAGGTGGTGGGGTGATTCCATCCTTATTTATCACATATTTAATGTTATTACGTAAAGAAGCTTTTTATAACCAATGGAAGACTATCTTTAATAAAGGAATTTTTGAAAAGTGTAATAAATGTGATATCGAAAATTACAGGCTTAGGTATATTATTGCTGTCATTATGACTAATCCTTTAAATCTTTAATTATTCTTGAGAAACACAAATTTTAAGATAAAGTAGCATTTTGTAATTCAATGAAGCTATTTGTAAAGGAATTAAAAATACTTGATCAGTTTGCTGTTTGTCTCCAGGTAGACTCAATTTACACTAATCTAAAAATATTCGACATAGTGGTCACTTAACTTTGCTCTCCTTTCTTTATTTAGATAGAATAACAGACAGTTATGTTTAATTCTACGTGCTTACATCTCCTTGACTCCCTCTTAGGTGTTCCTCGAGGGTCTTACTCTGACGTCTCATAATTTTCTTCTAGGAGAATATGACTACTTAATTTTGGTGTTGTCTATTCGAAATATGGGTGTTGTCTTTGTAGTCTTAGCTTTTCTGAGCACATTAACATATTCCATGGCTTTTAGAGCGTTGGGATCTATTCTAGGAAATTTTCAAAATGTTGCACACGCTAAAACCTTCTATTTGCTCTGTTTGAACGCAGCTTGAGTAAAACTGCACGACTTAGTTTCTATTTTATAGCGTTTAAGTGAAAATATGAAAAAGGGTACAAAACAAATTTATTACAAGCTTTGTTTGTGTTGATAAAATATCCAAGGGGTTTAAGAATTTCGTAAAGTTGTGTTGGCACTACAGCAATTCATCAAAGCAGGGAGAGCAAATTTGGATTTAATTTGTATTTATAAAATTTGCATGAACAGATCAACACCCCTGAGCTTTTGGTTTACCTCACTCTTTTTGTGCTTCAATTTAATCTGGGATATACTTAAACCTTTTATAGCAATAATTCTCTCGCTGCTATATGAGGCTCAGTAATAATTTATTACAAACTCGAGTGGATATTTCATTTTTCGCTGATTGTTTACGAAACATGCTGAAGCTAAAATATTTTATTTACCGAGCAACTGATTTAAAAGTATTTTAGTTATGTTTATTAGTTTATTTCTATATTATTGTTGAATACTAACTACTTTGTCAATGTACATATAACTTCATAATATCAGTGAGGTTTGCCAGTTTCTCTGTTGGGCACGATTCCCTATGAATGGAAGAGTTGAGGTGGGGGAAATAAAATATTCATAAAAGAAAACTATAAATAGATAGATCCACAGAAATGGTTTAAATGGTGTAACTGGGCTTTTCATAACTACAGAGTCCGATGTTGCGCTCGGTAGAGGACTAGATGAGGTATCCTTGGTCGTCATCTAGTGAAATCTTTATAAATCTACTAAATCAAAGAATCAGATACTATCCAAATCCAAACTGGTCTCAAATTGGCCTATTTCATCAAACATCACTAAAATATATATCAACACGAAAGAAAGCAGTGCAAATAATGGAAGGTTGAGCAATACATAGAATTATTTAAGTGGTTGCTATTAAGATTGAAAGTCGAGGTGAAGGTTAAGGGCACTCACTCAGTCTGGAAGAAAAGAAACTCGGACTCATTTCAAAACATGAATCCTAACACCTTCAACCACCAAGCTTCAACAAATTCAAGCTGATGCCAAGCAAACGCTTCGAACAGAGGTCTAATACTATAATTCAGCCAAAATTTCGTAAAAAGTTAAATAAAGTAAAACTGTCCAAAGCGGTAAGATATCAAATTGCACAGCTGGCGTATGCAGCTGATGCCATCATAGTCTGTGAGGTTGAGGAAGAACAACCCCAAACGTTGTTCAGAAAGACCGTAGTGGCAGCAAAGGATTTGTATGACCACATAATCCTTAAAAAAAGACGTCGCCGTAATCAATGAATATAAGAAAGCAGTTCCACTACGCTAGGTTTGAATTAAAATAAAAAACACAAGGAACAAAGATATAAAGCAGAGAGAGAGGCATTTTGATGTACTAAAACAAAACGTAAATATAAAAATTCAGGCAAAAGTTTAATTATTGAGAATGATTCACAAAGAGATATAATTATTACCACCAGAATAAAATCTTTAATGAGGATGTTAAAAGATTTTATTGTCAGTTAAACATTCGAATACATGATGTTGCTGAACTACTTTCCCAACAGCAAATTATGAACTTCTTATACTAGAGTAAGTGCTGCTCACAATGATAAAGCAACTTAGACCGGAGAAAAGAACCACGAACATATAAGACCAAGATTATAGAAAAACTTTGCCGTTAATGAGATGCTGATCAAGCAAACTTATAATTGAAAAGGGTCTAAGCCAGATGAGTTATGAAATTTCTCTCTTAAATAGCTAATAGATTTTCATGAAGACTGAATTAAAGCTTCCGTAATTGACATCTGAGAATACCTTTTTTCTTTAAAAAGATCTTAAAGGATCTTAATAGTTGTAATGACAAATAGTGGTTTTCTACTGGACCAACACAAAGGGTATAGATGAGCATTTAGAGGTTATAAAAATCTGCTGGTTGGTAAGATGGTTGTATCTGAAGCCAAGAAAACGTTTAACAAAAACTATAAAAAGACATTTGATAGTTCACTTTATACCTGTGTAGTTGCAGTTTTGAAGATTTGGCTCATCTCATCAACCATAATTTGATTTGTAGAAACATCTGTGACACAGTGCGCAAAAGTAACAAAGTTAGCTAGTATTCTACATGGATGAAAGATGAGACATATCTACAGCAGGGTCTCACTATTGTTAAAACATTTAGCGATGACATCAAAATGGAATTGGTCTGGATTTTTAAACGTGATAAGCTATTTAAACACCAAAACATTCAGATAAATAATCAAACAGTTATTGACAATGATAAAAACATTACCATTGTGTCTATCAAATTATCAAGACCTACTTAAGCTTTAAAAGCAAGATCGCTGCTATCGACTCTTTAGTTATAGTAGTCGTATCATACAGTTATGATGTAATTGGAGGTGAGGACAGATATTGAAATAATGGGTAGAAAGATAAGAAACCTAATTACAATGGAAAACGCTTGTCATTTAGACTGCTTTAAAAGAATTACATTAAGAAAGAAGACAGAGAAAGGGGATTTATGGAACTGGAATCAACATTTGATTCACCAATCGTTAGCCTAAGTGAGCACATGAAGCTGGGTAAAGGCAGATTTAATAGTACCCTCTTTAAAAGGAAGCCTAAAGAAAATATATAAGGCAAAAGAACGAACTTCAGAACGTAAAGTATCGGCAAAGAAAACATGCAAAGATAAAATAGAACTACTGAAGAGAAATCCCATATTTGGACAATTTTTTAGAAACTTGTAAAGACAATTTTTTGATAAGTACTCTTTTGTACAGTAGTTTTATAGTTTCGGATTTAAAAGAGAGATAAATGGCTTCATTATAGTAGTACAGGACTAGCCATTTAATACCAAGTATCACCAGCAGAATATCAATAGATAGTAAAATGTAGACTCTCAACAAGATAAAAGAACACATTGGTCATAATTGTAATTGTACGTCTAAATACACCCATAGACATAAAAAACTAGTTAGTTATATACACTGAAATATGTGTAAGAATGTAGGGGTACAAGTGCCAGATAAATACAATGAACACCAACCAGAAACGGTCGTGAACATCAACGGGATCCCAATAGTCACAAATATGACAATCTTGGCCCATCGTCCTGATATAGTACTGCACAACAAAAGAGAGAACCTGCCTGTTGATTATGTGGCTATTCTACATGACTCGAACGTCATGGTGAAATAAACTGAGAAAATTAACAAATACTAGAACCTAAAAAATGAGATAAGCAAGATATGGAACTGTAAAAGAGAGGCGTTGCTAGTAATAGCTAGAGCATTAGGTACTAAAAGAAAAAATTTGCGATGAAAACTTATCAATGCTCCCGGACTATTTATTAGCTGGTGAGGTACACAAGGTATATTTCTACTTATAGGTACGCTACATATTCTCCGAAAGGTTGGTCCCAGGACAAAATTTGAATTTACCCAAATAATGATTATTAAGACTAGAAGTAAATTTAACAACACTTGCGCCCATACACGCACATACCATGCTACAACACCCTTTCACCCTTTACGTTTAGTAATAATTACATTTTTATCAACTCGACATTCTTTTGTAGGCATATATTTATCGCCATTATTGATTGACAAGCGCACGGCAGTGGCACCTGCCACTTCGCAAGCAAGTCGCACGGGAAAACGCCACATTTAGGACGTGGGCCCATCCTGCACGCGATTTCCGTACACGGCCTTTGTAGTCATTTATAATCGCGTTACGAGCCCGCGTTTACATTTCATCTGCATGTCGCTCTATAAATAAGTTTAGTGTAGTTTAAATATCCCGAGCAGCTCGAGAGCAATTCATGACTTGGAAAACACACCCCGGCAAATGGGGCGTCTTGGTGCTTTCCTGTTGCGCGCCTGTTTGTCGAGCACCGATCGGCTCTTGATATGCAAATGCGGGAAGGTGTTTTTCTCGACAAAAATGGGACTCCCATTCAAATGAACTGGCAACTCTAGGTAATTTGTAAAGAGCTGTCATACCCGAAGACAATTCTTACCGAAAACAATAATAAATGATGATGATTGTAGCCATAAGTCAAACACTCATAGGTCTTCGTTAAGAAGTTAAGGTTTAGATTTACTTGTGTGTCGAATTTGCTTAAGTGTCATTTTAATTTTGTTGTCTACTGAACCATTCTTCAGGATTTTCTAGCCAAGAAGTTCTTCCTCTGCTCAGGCCTCTTTTCCCTAATATCTTGCTTGCCTGATGAAGCGTAGAATGTTGTATCTCTAACTTACGTATTTTCGTTATTTGGATGACTTTAGTTGATTAACCCAAGTGATTCTGTAGCTCTTCATTTTTTTACTCTCATTTAACTTCTGGGAGAGACCCTTCTACAGACTCACATTTTAAATGATTTTAATCTTTTAAACAGTGTGTAGAGACTGAAAAGCAACATCTCCTGAAAAATTTTGCCCTACTTTAACATTAGTTATTTGATGCCAATAAATATTTTTGATGATACGCAGATCTTTATCATCAATTCCAATATTCTGTAGAATTTCTATCATTTTGTGGTTTTGCCAACGCTTTTTCAAAACCTATAAAGTACAAATGTACATTTTTATTAACTATAGCGTTGTACTAGAACTGGGATACTAAAAAGAGCCTTTCGGGTTTGTAAACCAAATTGGGATTCGCTGATATTTTCTTCTATTTTCCCATATGTTCTAAAATGAAGAAAAATCTTTAAGTAACGACCTATTAAGCTAATTGCTCGGTATTTATAACATTTTGCATATTTGCTTTTTACAGTCTTCTGATACGCTGATAATTTTGCTGAACAGTCTTACTAAGGAATTATTTTCTGAAAACTTAGTTTCAGTGGAATTCGTTGAGGTTCAGATACTTTCATGCTTTTTCTTAGTGTTACCACTCTTTCTAATATTTCCAGTGTTACGGGTGATTCAGTTTTATATCAGGTTTTATATCCTCTAACATCTCCTTCTTAAATTCACTCCATCTATTTAACTTACCCTCCTGGTTAATTATAAATTTACCATATTTTAATAGATTTATTTTTATTTGTATCTATCGCTTCTTTAATCTTTTTATACAAATTGAAGTTGTCATATTTTTGTTGCACTTATTTAATATCTTTGCATTTCTTTATATAGCAATTTTCTTTTATTTTTAGAATTCTTCTTATCGTTTTGTTGATTTTTGTTCGATAGTTGCCTTTCTTATTTTCTTTTTGGTTTGGATTTTTATTGTTGTCTGGGAAATATTCTTGATTTTCTTGTATGTAATTAAAATTAATTTCTATTTGTGTCTATATATATTTTGGGTGTCTTAATGTTTTTGAATCTTTGGCTTATAACGAAATAATCTATTTAGTTTATCAGTGATAGTGATTAATTGAGTTACCAGAGATTTCCATAAGTACAAGTGTCTTTCAGGTAACTTAAAGAATGTATTCATTATACAAAGTTTTATTTGTTCTTTTTCTTATTTTTATCGACCTTGAAATTTTAGGTAGCTCATTTGTATGTTTCTATCGTTGAGTTTTGCAATAAGACTGTTAATATCATTATAGACCTTTGAAGATCTTTTTCTGAACACTTAGACACTTTTCTACTTTTTGTCACAATTACTATAATTTTCTGGAATTTTTTTAACCGTGGTGGTTTTCTGTTTCCTTCTTTGGGATTGAAAAATAGAAGGAATATATTTGGAAATGTTGTAGGTTAAGTTAGAAATGATTTTCCCTAAAACAGGAAAAATAAAGAATCAAGGCTTGGTAGGCAGGGTCGCTTCCCTGGAGTTCTCGATTGGATACTACTCGCTGTATGTGAACAATTGTTGCATTTGTATTATACTTTTGGTCTAATAACTAAAAACAAATGCATTGTCTGAATCTTAAAACTAGCTAGGTGAATAAGGAGAAAAAAATAGTGGTGCCAATTAGCAGCACACAAAAGCAAAGGAAACGTCCGCCTTCGCACTATTATTTGTAGTCGATGCTCAAAAGCGGAAACGTACAAATATACTGGCACAGTAAATTACTATCCTATTAAATAATGTCAGTTTACTGTTGGTTAGAGTATTTCCTTATACTTGTTCGCATATTTTTTTCTTCGGCTATTTTTTTCAGTGGCTTTCTTTATTAACTTATTTATTTGCCCCTGTTTTTATTGTTGCTTTAAGCAAGATGAATTTTCAGTCGAATTGGAATGATTGCGTAGCTAATATATAGTTTTTGCTATAATACGACGGCAAAAGTTTTTAAGAGATTGATATAGAAGGAGAAAGAGATATAGGCTGAAAAGTGCAAGGTTAGAAACTAGGAGCTTGTGAATTACTTGTGGTTAAGGCGGCAGGTACTTTCAACATCATAGCCATCGAAACATCGTTATTATTGGGCCAGTTACCGTATTTTGCTTTGAAACACGCGGGCGACAACCGACCCGGAGTAGAAAATTTGAGATGAGGTGAGATAGGCGGGTAAGGAGGAGACTAACAACTGTGTTGCTGGACGGATGCATTGCGGGCGGACGACAAGAGAGTAGCACCGCATTTGTGAAAGATTGCAGACAGGATTAACACTTTTCAATGTGAGCTGGTAGCCATTGGGGAACGCCAGAGGTATGTCGCCAGGCACAGAGCAGCTATCCTAAGATACGCTGTGATGTCTGACAGCAAATTAGCGATACTTGCTGCGGTAAGAGCAGGTCCTCCGATTTCCGAGACGGTTTTCATGGGGCTCGTAAGAAACTTGTACGAGCTATGACCAGAGCAAGGTAAAAGCACAGATGACTAGCTAGAGAAACAGGCTGACACACTTGGTTATTTATCTCTACAGCTGTCAGGGCGCGTCAAATGGAAGGCTACATTAATCGGCACACTGTCTAGTTTCTCACTGGCATGGTAACTTTCAGTCCCTTGTAAGATTTTGGTAACTTAAAGGGCTCTTTACAATTACATAACTATGTAAGTAGGTACTTTTAAATCATCATAAATGTCTTTGTTGGTCACAAACCAGGGCGTATCAACTTTTATTAAAATCTCTGTACGATGGTTGTGTCCTGAAGCTGTTTAAAAATAGTGTCATATGCTAAAAGTTTATTACGCATTAGACAGTATTGATTTTCGTCCGAAGAGGCAGCAATATCTACCCGATTGACGTTATCAGCTAGCCCGACTACGTTATCTACCATCCCGGTGACGTCAACAACATCCCTACCGCAATCGTACGGGACAGACACTTAATTTTAAAAAATTTTTTCTGAAGATGTGCGCCGCAGTTATGGACGAAACGTCAAGAGTTTCCAAACTCCGACCACGGCCTTATAACCCGAGAACTAACCACACTATGCACCGTAAATGCTTTCGCATCTATAAAATAAACACTGAATTCGTAATTATGACTATAATACAAATATACCCCCCCCTACTACTAACGCAGATGAAGAAACCCTTGAAGATTTTTACACACTCTTAGAAGAGGTAATAAACCTTATTCCAAATAGAGAAATGCTTATCATTATGGGGGACTTCAATGCAAAAGTGAGAAAAATAGAGGACAACACACATATTAAAAACAACATAGGAAAACATGGATTAGGACAAACAAATGAAAAAGGAAAAAAGCTCTTAGATTTCTGTATTAATAACAATTTGACAATAACTAATACTATGCTTAAACAACACGCAAGACGTTTATACAGCTCTCAATCCCCGGGTGGCAACTATCGTAATCAAACAGATTATTTTCTAATACACACACGTTGGCGCACTTCAATACGCAAAAAAAAATACTCTGTGGTAGATTGCGGAAGTGACCACAGAGTACTGGTCGCACGAGTCGCAAATTAAAACTATCCACTCAGATAAACAACTCAGATAAATCAACATTTTAAAAAAAAATTTAACAATCGCTAGAAGTTTTAGTTGCTGACCTCACAAAACACAGCTGTAGAAAAACTGTGGGCAGAAACAAAAACCATAATATCCAACGCAATAAAAAAAATACCAAATAATTTCAGGGAACACAAAGGCTAACGGATCGTACATGGGAACTAATCATAAAGAGAAAACAATGAAACACAACACGACTATAAAACGGGAAAACAAAATACATAGATATAATAGTCTTACACATGAAATACAAAGAGCATGTAGAGAAGACAAAAACAGCTATATAAAAAGATTAACTATGAAAAAAAAGTGATGATAGTTGACAGAAGAGAACAAAATCGACCTGAGATTAGACGTATTCATAACTGCCAGATAATTACATGTATTTGGTATTTCTCATTACTAATGACGGATGTTGTTACAAAACTAATTTTTTTTTATTTAACTTCCATAGCAAATTATTCAATCAGTCCAGAGAGGACTATAAGTATAACGTATGTAGGCCTTAAACTAGATACTTAAAGCTAAT
This sequence comes from Sinelater perroti, assembly GCA_036346155.1. Taxonomy (NCBI): domain Eukaryota; kingdom Metazoa; phylum Arthropoda; class Insecta; order Coleoptera; family Elateridae; genus Sinelater; species Sinelater perroti. Next base: position 5,496,795 of record JARFIY010000324.1, read on the forward strand.
ATAATACACGACATGGAGAGTAGCAATCCAGCGAAGGCCCTCTTAATTTACTATTGAATCGGTGAGTACGTTGTTTTTATGTAAATCTGGTAGGAAGGTCAGAGGGTTTAAACTAGTGAGGATGCAAGATTGTTTGGACGAGTGGTGATTCTATCTCTGTATTTGATGCAGTGTCTTGTTATTTCTTCCTCAATGGTTGGTATCTTCAGGTCAGAATGTAAAAGTTTATTAGAGAAGGCCAGGATGCCATAACTTGTCAAAGGCTTGACTTATATCAGTGAAGAGTGCGGAGCAGTAACGTTTGCCTTCTAAGTCGTTGGTGATTTTTCTAACCAGTCTGTGCGCTTGTTCGATAGTTCCATGTCCCTTACGGAAGCCAAATTGATGTGGGGGTATTAGATTCTTTGATTGGATTTTTGATGGGCATCAAACGTTTAAGCAGTAGTTTTTCAAAAACTTTGGATAAGAGCGGAAGGAGGCTAATTGGGCGATATGATGTTACATCATTTGGAGCATTGCCGGGTTTATAAATAATTATTATTTGTTACTTTCCAGTGACAAGGGAAGTAGTTAATTCTGAGTATGGAATTATACATTTTTGTTTTTACTGTGATGCTTTTTTGTGAGAGTCCTTTTAGTATTTTCCCGGTGATCAGGTCATATCCGGGAGCCTTTCTTGGATTGGTTTCTGCGTTTATGGTTGTTACTATCTCATGAGCTTTAATTGAATTGATTGGGAGAACCATCTGGTGAGGAATCTGTAATTTATTAACGATGTTTTCTTCTTCATCCGCCCTTGTTACGGAAGGAAAGGGTTGAAGCACTAATGCGAGATGTTCCGCGAAAGCTGTGGCCTTTTGTTTATCCGTTTTCGTCCAGGTGCCGTCGCTTAGGCGTATAGGTGGTATTTGATATTGGGGTCGTTTTATTTTTCGCGTAGCTCTCCAAAGTGAGTAGTCCGTGACTGCCGTGGGAGTGAGTTCCGTTAGATACTTTTGAATGGCTTGATTTTTCAGATATTCTAACATTTTCTTGAGATCTTTTGCTATTTTGTTGTATCTTTGTTTGTCCAAAGGATCTCTTGTTAGTTGGCATTCTTTGCGAGCTCTCTTTTTTATGCTAGTTTCTGTTTAACAGTAATCGGATAATCTTGCGTTATAGTGGTTTCACTTATGTCTGGCGGAATTTTGGATAACTTTCGTTATGTGCTCTACGGCTCTTTCTATGTCGAGTTTTGTTTTTAAGGGCAAATCTAGCGATAATTGCTCATCAAGTAATGATCGAAAATAATTCCAGTGCGTTCTTTTGCTGAATACTGAGGGTTTCTTGGGTTTTCCAAGTACTTGGGTATGCATGGTGACCAAGATTGGTGTGTGGTCCGATGATAGTTCATGACATGATATAACAGTAACTTTTTTGTTATCGATTCCTTTGGTTATGCAAAAGTCTATTAGATCAGATATTTTATTCCGATAGGTTGGCCAATATGTGGGCTCCTTTGTTGATAAATGGCTTAGGTTGTTATTTGCCATGATATTGCTGCAATGTGACAACTGTAAACACAGCTCCATTCCGCGATGAAAATAAAAGTAAAAATAGAAGGGTTAAAGTGTAAAATAAATAGCGAAAAAGGAACAGTGAGTATATAGTAAACCTAGAAGTGGCTTTTGAAAACAAATTGCAAAAAGTGGGCAAAGACAAAGAAGATTACAAGAAAATCGTGATAATAATAGATAGTGACGTCAAAATTACACGGCAATAATAGTGGAGAAATGAGCGTGCGCAAATAACCAAGGTCGGCAATAACAACGCAGTATTTAACGATGAGGTAGGCAACCAAAACAGCACCTAGCATACCAGTAAAACCACACATTATTGAGAATAATAAAATGGAAGAACAGGGCATAGAACAACGTGTAGCAGAGTTGAATGAAGTAAACAAACAATTATGAGCAGAATTCGAAAGGAGTAGAGAAGAATTACTTACAAGTACAGACGAATTAGTAAAATTAAAAGCCGAGCTATTAAGGAGAGAAGAAGAAAGGAATCAGGAACGAAAACTGCTACTGTTACAAGTTAAAAAATTAAATAGGAAAATTCAAAAACAAGTAGTGAGTAATGCACAAAAAAGAATACGCTATACCCCCTATAAACTCAAGCAGATAGCAAAAACAATAACAAAAGAAACTAAAGCAGGAGAATTGCTAGTTAAACTAGATCAATTAGGAATTAGAAGAGAAAGAAAGAAAATAAAAACCGAGGCAGAAACAAGCGGCCTAACATTTGCAACTTGGAATGTACAAAGTTTAAATGAGGTGGGTGCACTAAAGCAATTGATAAGAGAAACAACAAGATATAAAATCGATTTAGTCGCATTGCAAGAAACGAACATCAAAGGGAATCAAATAATGGACATAAACGAATATACACTGTTCATTAGTGGTGGAACGCAGGCAAGATTAGGAAATGGATTTTTAATAAAGAAAAGCGGTAATAGATTTTAGAGAAATAAACGATAGAATGTACTACTTGAGACTACAAGGGAAACACAGGAAAATCAGCATACTTAACGCACATATACCTACAGAAGAAGCAGAAGACGCAGAAAAACAACAATATTATGAGAAATTGAATGACGAATATGAAAAAATACCAAAGTATGACATAAAGCGATTGCTCAGCGATTTTAATGCAAAGCTAGGAAGGGAAAACAGAAATAAACCAATGATAAGAAATTTTAGTAAACATGTAAAAACGAATACCAACGGACAGCTTTTGATAAATTTTGCGGCTGATAAAGGTTTGGTAGTAAGAGCAACCTACTTAAACCACAAAAATATCCACAAAGGCACGTGGAGAAGTCCTAACGGAAAAACAGTAAATCAAATAGATCATGTTCTCATCGAGGAAATACACGCATCATGTATTAAAGATATAAGGACCTGCAGAGGAGCTAACATGAACTCAGATCATTATATGGCCCGAATAAAGCTAAAGCAATGGATGCCAAACGAACGGATAACAAAAAGCTCAGAACAGAAAAGAAGGTGAAATTTACAAAAGCTCAAGGAGCAAGAAAGAAAAGAAAAGTATATTCAAGAACTAGAAAAGCAGCTACAAAACAGTGAAGAGAAAATAGACATCGAAGAAGAGTAGAAAACAATAAAAGAATCAGTTATACAGCCAGCTCAACAAGAGCTTAAAGTAGAAAAGAGAGCACCCAAAAGAACATGGTTTAATCAAGAATGCGAAGAAATATTGGAGAAGAGCAAAGAGGAAAATGTATAGAAGCGAAACGAGAGAAAATCAAGAAGCCTATAAAGAAATAAGAAGAAAAGCAAATAGGATATGTAGAAATGAGAAAAGGGAACATCAAATGCGTATCCTTGAAGAAATAGAAGATTCACATAATAAACAGCAAATAAGAACATTCTATGGGAAGGTTAGATCATGCAAAAAGGGCTACCAACCAAAGACATCTCTATACCGGAAGAAGAGTGGGGAACTTGTGGGAGGAGAGAAAGAAGTCGCAGAAAGATGGAGAGAATATTTCACAGAAGTTTTATCCACAACAGATGGCGAAACGGAAGAGACAGGAATAGAAAATGAACAAAAGAGAACAGGAAAAAAAGAAAAAATACCCCCACCTTCCAGAAAAGAACTAGAAGAAATAATAAGGATGATGAGGAACAATAAGAGTCCAGGTAGTGATCAAATACAAGCCGAGCTAATAAAAAACGGAGAAACAAATTTAACAGAAAGGCTTTGGAATCTTCTAAACAACGTCTGGGAAAAGAAAATCATCCCAGTGGAATGGAAAGAGGGAATTATAATTCCTATACACAAGAAAGGGGATCGACTAAGGTGCGAAAATTACAGACCAATAACATTGCTAAATGTAACATATATAGCAACGATAATAAATAAGGCTGAAAATCATATTTGCAGACAAGTGTATAGAAATATCAGTGAAAAATGGATCATACAATTACACGATGCAGTTGTCTTAGATTTTAAATCAAGCATATTTTGCGACAAGAATAAGACAGAAATTGTATGCACAAGCAATGGAAGAGCTACAACTTACACATGACTTTTCTAATAGAGTTAGTGAAACATGACGCATAGCAACAATAAACAGTTAATAACCAGTGCTACAAGAATGGAAGAGCTTTACCTGACGAACTAATACGAGCTTAAGACAAGGATGATCGCTAAGCCAAACTATTATTTAACATCATGTTCTAAAGTAGTAATTAGACCAGTGTTCAGAAAAATTTACAACAAACCAGCACGGCATTAATTACAAGGACGCATACGTCTGAGACGAATCATTGGCGATAGCTTATGGTTCAACCATTTGTTGTCTTCAGATCCATGTAGTAATTCACGTGAGGTTGGCTAAATCGATTATTACAACTGCACCATAATCTAACGAGCCAGTACGTTCTTGTTTATTTACGAATATTGACTCGCCTAGCTCATATGAAGTTCTATGTCTTTTAACTGTCTTCTTCCATTGGTTTTAATTCGTGAGCTGGACATACACGATCGGATCCTCCATTTGAGTTAAATCTTGGTTCGAAAGAATTTCTCCGAGCCAGCTGCTTACTAATACAGCATTTATTTGGATAAATTTGTTGTACTCGGCAGTGCTGCGAGTATGACAAGTTCGTTGGTAATTGTGCATTAAATAATTGCTATGTCATTTCACTGTATGTGTGTTTGATTGTAGGACAGAGACATATTGCACATAATTTGATGTAGAATACATTTATTTACTCACAGTTTGAGTATATACGTATTAGGTTCGAAGAATTTTGTTGCGACTGGCTGTTGCACTAATACCAGCATTTTCGACGATAAATACGATACGCTTCGTACTCAGTCGAAAGTCAAACGCGAATGTACAAAACTAAATAAAAGTTTAAGCTGATCGTAATATCTGCTATTAATACTAAAAGAAAACTTATGAGGCGCTAATGTCATTTCCATACTACTCTATGTGTTCCAAAACGGTGTATGATAATGGACCAGACGAATATTGCACATAATTTGGTGTAGAATACATTTATTTACTCACAGTTTAATATATACGTATTAGTTTGTAAGAATTTATCACTGTTTGCACTAATACCTGACCTCAGGTCGACGAAAATACGATACGCTTGCTCCTTACTCATCGAAAGTCAAACGCGAACTTTACAAAACTAAATAAAATTTAAGCTGATCGTAATATCTCTATTAATACTAAAAGAAAACTTATGAGGCGCTAATGTTTTCCATACTACTCTATGTTTCCGAAACGCGGATAATGCGAAAAATGGACTCCAGTCGAATCGATTCCTTCGAAATAGGTAGCTGGCGAAGATTACTTAGAGTGTTATGGACGGAGAGAAGAACTAATGTGTCCATTATTGAAGAAATCCAAGAATCTATAAGATTATTCAATTTCATATACAGAAGAATTACAAAATACTTCGGCCATATTCGACGGAGAAATTCAGGCAACCTTAAAAGATTAGTTGTACAGGGCAGCATTCAGGTATAAAGGCCACGGAGACGATCACCAAAAAGGTGGACGGACCAGATCGAAGAGATCACCGGCCATACTATCGAACAGGCTACAAGAACAGTTCGAAACAGAAGTCGATGGCGAGACATCGTAAAAAGACGCATGCAGAACAAGTAGTTTTTGGGTCACGACGCTTCTGACAAGAAGCCTACGACGGAAGAAGAAGAGAAAGGAAAACTGAGATGGTTCGGACTCGTGAGAAAACGACAAGGAGAGTGTTCGAACGGAAACCTTATAAAAAGAAGAAGAAAGGAAGACCGAAACAAAACTATCGGCTAGCAAGGGGCGATCGCTTACACCAGGGATCACTCCCTTCTAACCAGCAGGATGTATCACGAGCAGATGAGGTTGTCATTTGGGTTGACATATTCAGTGTCATCACCCATGGAATGATATAGTAGAACATAGTGGCTAGATGATATAAAAAATTGCAAAGTGAAATAGTGATTTACCAAACTTTGGTGTTTGCCATCTACGAAGGAAAAACAGTCATCTGCTCAGAGTTCCAGAAAATTCCAACACCTGCAATGCTCGCGGCCTGCTCGCCACGTGCGGGCAGTTGGCGGCTCGCCGGCCGCGGCCAGTTCGCACCTGATTGATTCGCGGCGCGGCCGTCCAGGTGCCGGGCGGGCGATCGCGCGGTTCTTCGGGACGTCGACGCTTGCGCCGCGGCTGGATCACGCCGGGACGCTGTTGCATCTCCAGTCAGCGTCCAGCAAAGTTGCGTCGCGGCGCGTCGGGCACCGAGACACCGCCGAAACGTCGGGAATACACTCGGCCGCGGCTGGCGGACGAGCGGCTGTGCGTTTGGTCGGCCTTCGGGAGTTGGTCGCGCTTCGGTCGGGCGAGTGTTCGCAGATTTCGCACGGCCGGCTTGGGCGTCCCAACCTAATTGTTGCTAACAGTGCAGCCCCAAACTTTTCTAACTGCTGAATCAGCCACAGTTGCGGGTTTTTGGTGTTGCATAGGAGGGCTCGGTAGATTAGTTATCTCGCATATTATTGCATAAGTGGGTATATCGGCATCATTAATAATATTAATTAATATTAAATCCTCAAAGTTACATTAAGTACTCGTAAGCTGAATGTGTAGTAGGTTAAATTTAATGTTAAACATATACAGCTAAATCAATAATATTTAAAGAGGAAATCTACGTTTGGGGCAAATTAATCGTCATTAGTGCCATAAACAAATAGTGAACAAAAAATAGCGCGCATTGTTGGGGCGCCCGGATAGGGACAGGCGCGCGAGCGGTTCGGGAGCGCGATGGAATTCGGTAGTGATAAGTGTCAGTGACCAGGAAAATGCATTACTATCCCAGCGCCGGTTACATGCACTGCCGCTCCGGGTCCGACTCCAGGCTGTCTCACCGCCGGAGTGCCCGGCGCGACCCGGAGCCGACGGACAGCGGGGACTCGACGCTGTCGGACGTCGACGGTGAGTGGCTCGTCTGTTTATTTGCTCTGGCGTTGGCCTTCTTGTCGAAGCGCCGATTTACGGCCTCTAATTTAAGCCGCTGGCGCAAATGGGCCGATTTGGAAGTGCGCAGCCCGCTTGGGGCCCATTAGTCGGAAATAGCCGATAAGTAGGCGAAAATAGGCCGAAGGTCCTTAATTCTTTGTAATCTAAAGAAAAGGATCAGAAAAAAATGAATTTGAAAAATTTAAGTCGCCAAGCATCTTGACGGTGTCTTCTTTTATCTTTAAGATTCTCACCCTCTAATGAATTAGCTTTTTATCACTTTCTGTCAGGTCTATATGTCTTGTAGTTAACAATAGACGAAACATTGCTTTCTCTACAGATTGGCCAAAATCTCCCTTTTGTATCCAAAATTTGTTTGGCATGATAAAATTTCTGAACTGCTGCAAGAGGCGATGATTAAGTTCAGTGAATGGGGTGCAAGATTTTGAATACACACGAAGACTTTTCGAATTTTATATTTGTATAGTGAGCACGGCCCAAATTTATTTTTATTTTTAAGCGTTATATGGCACCTGACCAAATTCGATCTATCAATAATTTTATTTTAACATATTTTTTATCTGCAAAGCATTTCATTAACAATCAGAATATACTTCCTATAAGTTAATTTGATAATATTATAATACACGGAAGAGAAAAAAACAACTCAGTGAGGTGGGTGGCTGGCTCATCCAGCAGTGTCGCCTCAATTTCTTTGCAAGTTTGATGACCACTGTCTTTTCAGTCTGCTGGGAGCGCGTGGATGTAGTATTGACGCTATTAATGGATTAGTATGTGCTTCCAATTTTGTGCGTTGTTTATCTTGGGTGACTTCTGCGTGTAGAATGTAATTCGAGACATACCACGGTGCATTTGCAATTGCCCGCAGTATTTTCGATTGGCTAGCTTATCCCCAGTGTTCTGTCCCGTAGGTCCATATTGCCACAATTATGGCTTTATCTATTAATAATTTGTTTATATATCTGCGGCCGTCCCAGAAGCCAATTGATTTCCTTGGATTTCAAGTCGATTTGTTTTCTTTTTTTCACTATATGTTCTTTCCAGGTTAGCCTACTATCAAGATAGAGTCCAAGATACGTAACAACTTTTGTATTTGACTGAGACTGACTGGAAGGCAATGGTATTTTCTAAGAGTGAAAGTTATGTGTGAAGATTTGGTCTCGTTAACCTTAACTGTCCATTTTTAATCCATTTTTCAAGTTATGATAGCGGCATCGTCCGCAAATGTACCTACTGTTGTTACCCTTGATATTAGTAAGTCGGAAGTACACGTGAACGTACAGCAGAGGACTAAGAATGCTTCCTTGAGGAACCCCAGAGTGTGTTGGAAATCTGTTTGAAACTTTTTCATGTACTTTGACCTCAAACTCACGTTGACCAAGATATGACCCAAAAGTTTAAAATACCCTGGTGGAAGAACCCCCTTTAGTTTTACTAGCTCTTACTGTTGTACTGTTGAATGAGTTTGTCGAAAGCCGAATTGATGCGGGTAGCAGTTTTTCCAAAAGCTTAGATACTGTTGACAGTAAGCTTATTGGACGGTACGAAGTAACATTTGTTAAACCTTTACCAAGTTTTGGTATCATTATAATTTGCGCACACTTAAGAGATAATGGTCAGTGTTTTAGTCTTATTATAGCGTTGAATATGAACATGAGTGCTTTCAAACCTTTACCTGGCAATTTCTGCAACGTTGTAGCCGCTATTAAATCATGTTCTGGACCTTTTTTTGTATTTAACATTTAATTCCCCTTTTATCTCGTTTAGTGTGAACTATCTAAGTATCCTGATTTATATTTCTATCTTGGCCATTAGTATACGCATAAATACTTTGTAGAGACACTCTGCTGCTTTTTTGGAGCTTTTTGCCTATGGTTCAGGTGAAGTTGTGTATTTTCAAATTGGCGATGACATCGTTATTGACCTTCTTTCATTTTTTATCGGCCTTCAAATAGATATATTTCGTCTTTTAAGTCTTTTAACATATTTTTCAAAAGAATTATCATTTATTTGTTTTAGCTTAATTTGTGATTTATTACTTAATTGATTATATTTTTTGTTACTGTCGGGTGTATGGGTTATTTGCCAAACTGACCTTGCCCTTCTCTTTTCTGCCACCAGCTTTTTTATTTCTAGTGGTAGGCTTTTTGTCGTTGTCTGATTAATTCTATTTAGAGTATCTTTTATGAGCGACTTTTTCAGTAATTTAATTAAATTGGCAATTTCTTTATTTACGTCTTGGCTTCTTGAAGCTCATTGCCATCATTTCTCTGTAGGTATTCCCATTTGTTTTAGTACTGCGCAATCGTACTGTGGCCTTTCTAGTTATTTCGGATGTGCTTATTGAAGCTATTGGTATGTTGAGAAAATGCCTTGTGTTAAAAGAAGTCCGGTAGATCCGGAATTTTGATGGCATCTGTGGGCCAGTACGTTGGTGAGCCACCTGATAAAAAGGAGTAATGTTCTTCTTGAAGAATTTGGGCAAGTTTTCTACCTTTTTGCTAGAATTAAACATAATATCAATTGTAATCATGCATCCGGCGATAATTTTGATCCTAGAGTTTCGAAAAGGGCTATGAAGTGTTATTTATTTGTGTCGAGGTGGACAGTAGGATCTTCGTTTTTTATCAGTTTGTAATGTTGAATGTATTTTTATATAGCAACTCCTCCATGTGCCTTACCGTCAGAATAGTAAAATGCGTTTCTCTAATTAAAAGGATGTCTATAAAATTTTGACTTAAAATCAATGTGACTTTATTTTTATGTCATTAAAAACATTTTGTATCTCAATGAGCTATTCTTAAAAACTTTGCACGTTGAGGACAATACTATTCTGTTGAATAACCCTTTCAATTTTTCTAAGAATTTGGGTAAAATGTGTTGTGTCTTCTGCCTGATTTGTGTTTGTATGTATTTTGGTTGCATCTGTGTAGTTTATATGTTGTCGTGCAAAAGTACTTTATTGTACATTGTTTCTGTATATGTGAGTGTTCATATATGTTGGACTCGCCTTTTTATTTCTTCTGAATAGGTTGCGATAATGTTCACACCATTTGTAATTTGCGGTGTGGCTATCACCACACAAAACACATTTTGGTGCTGTTTATTTGGTTATTTTACGAGATGTAGTGCTGTCAGACCCTGCACATTGGACACATACGAAAGTTTTCTTACAATAGCTTTTAGTGTGCTTTTATTGCCAACATCTCATATATTGAACAATGTTCTATTTTTATTACTCTAAGGGGGTTATTACTTTGTTTTGCAAAAAATACTTTGTATATGTCTTTGTTATTCTCCACTAGATTAAGATCTATGAAAAATAAGTTGAGTGTTTTTTGGTAATTCTGTGCCGAGAGTGTTATTATGTTTCCAATTTTGTGACCTAATGTGAGTGATTTCTTCTTTATCTCTTCGGTGTCTGTTGAATGGTGAAGATGTTTAGTTTCAACTCCGTATGCTCTTTTTTCTCTGTGTTGTTCTCTTTAAAGTTTCTTACGTATCCAGTTCCTTGCAGTTTATTTTAATAACATAGTTAGATAGCCTATTTTTAACATACTGTTCCTTTTCAGCTATGTCTAATTTTTTTTTATCATTTTATTATAGTTAATAACACCGTGTACAAAATTTGGATTTACTGTTGTTGAATTCTCTCCCTTATTTGATAGTACGGAAAATCTATTATTAGAATTTATTACTTCTCCTTGAGATTTTTGTTGTTGTTTATATATTTCTTCCCTTTTGCAGTTCTCATTAATTGCCATCCGTTGTTGTCTTTGTTAACGATGTTTTCTTCCTCCTTGCTGGTAGACGTCATTTTTTGAAGGTGGAAATTGTTAGAATCTACATTCATTATATTATCGAGGTAGATTGTTCTTGGAAAAGTTGGGGTTGACTATATGTTGCAGCCGATGACGTTATTTTACGTGGAATTGTAGGATTATTTATCACCATTGCCATTGCGGGTTTATTTGTTAATACAGCTGACTTCCGGCACGCTACTGAACTATAATTATTAATCTCTATTTACTTACGGTTTTCGTATTGCGTACATCTGCTGATCGTGCATAAAAAACATTTATTTAAAATTACGTTGCTATCGCGCGATAGCACTATGACCTCTTGTACTCGGAGATTATCAGTTCTTTACGAATTAGTCAATTTTAAATTTTAAATAAACGACTACAAAACAATTTGGTTATCGCTCCACCCGAAACTTGCGCCCGCTCGCGTTGCTTGCCCCAATCAAATTTAACATAAATGAACTAAAATACCTTAAGGTATCACCAGTCGGCGTCTCCTCTCAGGTTCTAACTTACACTATTACACTGTGCTCTGCTTTTGTGACACTTTCATTTTGAATTTACACGAGATTTGAAAGTTTTGCCCTCGTCAGTCTTCTTTGTATCTCATGCTGGTCCATGAGCTGGAGCATTTCGATATTGACAAGTGTATGAAGTCCAGCTTTGAGTTTTTGGGTAAATCTAGGGATTTCTTATTTAAGGCTCTCCATTTTAAGATATCTGCGTAAAGATACTTTCCAAATATACCAAGAGAATCCACAATATTTCGGATTACTTTATTTTGACATTTTTGTATGTTATCTACATTAGTTGGCTTAGTATAGTCCTAAAGCTGTATGCCATAAGTACAATTTGTTGTGTGTTAATGAACTCTGATCTTCTGCCCATTAACCAGTACAGTTTTTTATGTTTTGCATCTAACTTTTTTCTTAATATGCTCTTTTCCATTTAAGCTTTGCATCTAACAATAAGTTCATTCTTTGATACTTGGTATTTTCATATGGTACCTGGTTTCCATTTATCGTGATAAGTGTATTGTTTTGGCAATTTTTATTTGTATAATTTATATTTAAGTATTTCATTCATTCAATTTTATTCTTCACTGTTTAGTTTATCTGCTAAATTCGTTAGTTGCTTATTGTAACTTTTGTGTGGCTTTGTTTGTAGTTGTTTCTCTTGCTAAAAAGGGCAGTGGTAGATGAATAATAGTTACAAGTCAGACTCAATGACGGTCACTTGTGTCATTCCTGCTTTAGTTTGTTTTAATTTTCAGTAATTATTTTTTTTTCATTTTATCTGTGATTACTTTAAGTGTCTTTAGTAGAAGCTTCTCAAAGAATTTTGATGAGTCTGTACGATTTAGATTCATTTGTTACATGTCTGCCTAAAGGATGCATTTGTCAAATTTGTGAGTTTGACAATGCCTTTTCTTGGAAGCTCCTGTGATAAGATCGCAACTTCTTTTGGGGTGATAAGTTTTACCTCCTCTTTTTCTCCTAATGATTTTTCCCAGATCATTTTCTATATCTGATTCATTAGGTTGAATGATCTTTTCTGGGTTGTTTTGCAAAAAGGCCCTCTTTTTGTTTGTTGTCTTTAGCCCATTCTCCTTTTTCTCTTTGTATTGGGTGATTGGTCTCTTCGGCTTTTTGTTGCTTTTCAAAGCGAGTAGTTATTATCTTTGTAGTTTGTTACTTCATGCAAGTATGAATTAAAAGATAAATATTTTAGTTTTTGTATCTTTTTTTTTATATGTTGAGGGAACATATTCTTCCGCCTTGCCGCAATTTTTCCTGGCTTTCTTTTTTATACAAGTGTTCTAAACATTTCTGTCGGATAGCTATTGCCAGCTGTTCTTCTTTTAATTTATACTGTGTGGTTCCACACTACTCATTGGATTTTTCTATTTCTGTCTCTACGGAACGTTAAGTTTTATTCGTTCACTTAGTTCCCACCGGAAATACTCCTAATTTGTTAATTTGTTGGATATGGGAAAATTTAGAGTTTGTGCAAAAATTGACAGTATTAGTACGTCGTAATGTTCTTGCCTACAAGACTATTTTCTAGTTTAAGGCCTAATAATATGTTTAAAGACTATTTAGGTCCAATAAACATATTTTTAGATAGTTTGTGTAGATTCTCTCAACTTCGGTGCTCCAGTTTTACTGTGTTTACCTTTAGGAAGAGTTCCTCAGCTAATCGTAGGCTTTATTAAAACAATATTTCTGACAAATTCCCGCGCGAGCTCTCAAAGATGCTTCCTCATCGGAACTATCATTTTGGCTTATCCGAAATAACTTGTTCATCTTCTAAATGTTTTTTAACCTCTAAATTTTTTAAACTTGCAATATTCATATACCTTTTCTGTATTTTTTGGAAATCTCATTGATAAGCAAACGGCATGGCGCATATTGTGATGCTGTAAGTTAGAAAATGGAACATATCGCTATGTCAATAGGATGGTAGCAGGTGACATAAACCTGACTTTATTTTTATAATATGGGTACTAAATCCAAATACTTTTCAACAACGAAAGCGTGTCCAGATTCCTGCAGAAATGTGGGCAAGTTGGTTCAATAAATGGTTTAGACGGTTGCGACAGTTTACAGAGTGGTGGGAAGTATTTTTAAACATGATAAAAACTAAAAGTCTATTGCAGTAACATTTTTCTAATAATTTATATAGGGCTAGTGCAACGAAAAGTATGATATTACAGATTTTGCTGCTGCGACATGTAGCAACATTAAAGTACTTGCTTTTACTATATATGGTATCAATCTTTAATCTTCAGCAACGATGATTTTTGTTAGGACGAATTACTCTAATTGTAAGACATTTCAAATCGTGAAGTATGAAACTCAAGTGAATCCATCGCTCCTGGAAACAAGTTTAGGATTAGCAAGAGCGTTGGCGTGTGGCGCTATTTTTGGAATTCCACTCGCCATTCTTGACAAGTCATTTATAAAGATATTGAAAAGGCTTCGAGGATCCTTGTTCTCAGCAGTCTCTTTTCAAACTCAGCCTACTTCATCTTAATGCAAAAGTTTCTTTGCTTTAATTAACAATTCTTTTTTGAAGCTTTTATAAGACCTGAAAATTAGTGAAAGCTGCTTGTTGCTTAGCATATTACTTTCGGTAGTTTTATAAATAAAATGTTGCAACTTAGTAGCAGTAGTATGACAGAATTCTACAAGAGTTACAGTTGTCATGTTGTATTTTAGATTTTTCTTCCTAGACTTTACCGCCTTGTGTGTGTAATTTGTGCGGGAAATCGTAAAAAAAATTATGAAATGTGTAACTGGGTTTTAAAACAAAAAAAATGTTTAAAAATTTGTGTTTAATATAAAATATTACATTTTATGTATGAACTTATTCAGACACAACAACTGGTATTTAATATTAAGGCCATCATCCTTCACGATCTTTTGTCACCGTTTCATAAGCTGTTGGATCTGGTCATAGTGATATTCTAGTTCCTTCAAATAAAAATATTTTTGACACGCTTCTTCAACGTTATCAAAAGACTCAAATCTGCGACTACGCCAGACTCCAATGATCGGAAGAGACCGTATTCCGACGAAGCAATGCCTGCTTAGTTGAGCAATTGAGCTCGATTGAATTGCTGACCTGTGTTTCGAAGAGCTTCATGCCAATCCTGTCGGGGTTTCTCTAAACAAAGTCAAATTGATGCAGGTGTTTGAGTACAGTTGAATCAATGTCAGATCACACTACTTGAAGAAGACTCATCTTCCAACGCTGGCAACGAATTTTTGTTTTTTTCTGGTAGTCGACTAGAACGAGACTTGTCTTAAAGACAAAAATCTTTTTAGTTGACGCGTTAGAACCATTTGGCTACCGTTTGTTAAGCAGCTATTTCCTCGCCTTCAACTCTGTAAATTGGCTCAGCTTGTGGCTAGGCCTTTCTTCTGATAATGTCGTAACAAAACTTGAAATTTGCTGATTCCGATTGTCAGCCATCCTAAAAAATAATTGCAATATGCTTACCATTTTGTAATTAATTTTTATAATTACGGATGTAATAATTTATTTACCTTTTTTATGTGCTACTTATGTAATCGCCCTAACTCGCAAGTCCTATTGTGATGCTGGGTGCAAAGCTTTACGCTTATGTCTTTTAGTGCTTACAAAATGTACGATTTACATTCGACAATGCTTTTATGTACTTGTTATTAAGTGCTAAAAGGAATCTTTATGTAGTTATTCAGAGTGCCTCTTACGACCGAGGACGGATTGTTATCTATGTAAAATCGTTCTGGAAAATTTCCTAGTCTACTTGCAGGTTTTATATGTGTGAATGTGCAACGATTAATTGTGTAGAAATAATTATATTAGAGCTGTGACTTAAATTCAGAATAATTGACGATTAAATATTAGAATTGCTGTAATTGGTATATGAATAAATATAATAGCGCCCCTAAAAAATTTCATACTACCAATTTAGAAGTTTAGTTTATTGAAATACCCGTTCTCAAGAATTGAATGCCAATTTGGGCTATTCTAGTATTCAAGCAAATTTACACCATTATGGCATTTCCATATTACAGCAACTGTAAAAACGTTTCCTGTTGATTCTCCCATTCATTTTTTGTTAATTTATTTCTGGATATTTTATTTAATAGCATAGTAATGGCATCTTGCTATTATTTCAAGGAAAGATTTATATATTTTAGTTAGTTTGTCCGTTATCATATTGATTTTACAACTTGACTTTTGTCAGGAAAGTTCCAGGACTGGTCTCCTTAAAAATAATTTACTCAGGTGACCATCTAATCGTCCTAGATCTTGTTAATGTAGCCTCTTTGGCTATATACGCACCAGCTACTAATATTTTGGAAGGTTGTGAAAGCAAGCGGGGAAAGCTTCATTTGGAATTATTTGAGCACCTCTGTCACATTCACTTGCACTGCTGCAAGGTCTTCATGATGCTTCTTTTTTAGCGGCTTTTTTACACAAGGAAAAATAAATTATATTTCGACAGATTCCCATAAATCAAGACGACACCGCCAAATTGCTTGATGCAAGAGTTTTGACTTATTGTCTGTCCTTAAGGCAAACAATAAGAAAAATAAGCAAAATTAGACCACTAAAAATTAAATATCACATTATACATCAGTTTATGAGCTGCCTATTTAAAAAGATTGTCCAATCAGCGCAAAACTATCACTCGATAAGGGCACAATGTCGGTACATGAAGTGGAATACGGCAAATTAATTTTCACAAATCCAACCTGCAAACTGCCCCAATTGTACTGTCACTCGTCTGCTGAAACAGTTTAGGGAACGACATACGGTGGAAAAGAAACCAAGAAGTGGAGGTGAGCATGAAATGACATATTGGAAGAAGCGACAGAGAGTCTGTAGCTCTTTAAAGACAATCCGAAGATTTATTTGCTAGATCGGGCCAATGTCGCAGTCTTTTGTGCAAAAAGTAAAAGCTAGAGCCGGTCTGAAAAGTTTTAGGGGTCCGACAGCCCTTAATCGGGATGAGAAACAGAATCAAACAGCACGGTCTCGTTCCTGTAAGTTGTACGAAGATCTATTGGCACGATATCACTGGTGGTTGATGATGGGACCTATTGCTTGGCCACCTTCACTTATATTGCTGGGCAAGATTACTACGTTGTCTGCAGTCGGAAAGGTATTCTATGTGAGTGTAAAAAAAGCGAAAGGTGGTTTTAAGAGTAGAGTTTTCATCACCACTGGATCTATCAACTCGGACATGCACCGAAAAGAGTGTTTGCAAAAACGTCTTTTGTCGTTTCCGCAGAAGCACGATGTTAAACCGCTTTTTTGGCCAGATGATGTGACACTATTTGAAGGCAACGAAAGAGGGGTATGCTGCTAATGGTACGTATTGCGTACCAAAATAAATGAATCTATCAAACAGTTCAGAACTGGGGTTCATTGGGTAATATTGGTCTATCCTGAAGATCCCAAACCATCGAAGAGTTCCGATCCAAGTGATTCTAAGCTTTACGGAAAATTCAAACGGAGTTTGTGCAAAAATTGATGACACCAGTATGTCGTAAAGTTTGCACAGCTGGATACGCCTGAAGAACTATTTTGTAACTTCAGGCCTAGTAATGTGTTTAAAGACTATATAGGTCTAATAAATATATTTACAAATATTTTGTTTAAATTCTCCGATTTTGCTGTACCAGTTGTGGGCTTTATTAAAAATGTTTCTGACAAATTTCAGAGTGAGCTTCCAAAGACGCTTCTTTCTCAGAACTGTCATTGTGGCTTATATGAGTTAACTCGTACATTCTTTAGATGTTTTTTGGTCTCTAAAATTTATTACACTTATTATATTAATACACCTTTTTATATGCTATCATTTGGGCCCCCTTCCACATTAAAGTGAGGAAAGCTTGTTCTTTTCAATTAACTCGTGTTTTAATTGGTGAGCAGATGGCACGGCGAGTTTTGTGGTGCTACAAGGTGCTCAGAAAGTTTGAAAATGGGACATACCACTATCTTATCGTATCAATCAAATAATTTTTGTCAGCACGAATTATTTCAAGAGCTTTTACATTTTTAGATGTGGAATCCATTATTTCTTGAAACCATTTTAGGATTAGCAAGATTGTTGACTCGTGACTATATTTTTGCAATTCTGATCGTTGTTTTGGTCAAATCATTTATGAAAATATTGGGCTACAAGACTTTTGTTGTCAGCATCCTCTTTTCAGACTTAGCCTACTTTATTTATTTGCTTGAGAAAGGGTGTAATATATCAGTGCAAGGTGATATTAACTTTAAATTTAATTAACAATTCTTTGTTAAGCCTTTTGTAAGATCTGCAAGTTAGATTAAATTGCTTTCCATAATTAGCGACCGTTTAAAGCCTCTTTTGCATACTACCTTTGGTGGTTTTATGAATAAAATTTTGTTCGACTTGGTATCGGAAGTGTGGAAAAATATCAAGGTTGGCCAAAAAGTTTATGTGTAATATCAGAAACGACATTTTTATGCATGAATTTATTCAAAAACAATAACAATTAGAGTATCATCCTGACTTTTTTGAATTAGAGAATGCTTCCCACTCAAATCGGTGCAAGAATGGCTCTATTGATTGGAAGAGATCGTAGTCTGAACTATACATGGGGCACCGAAGAACTTCGACGCCGTCCAGCTCTCAAGCTTTTTCTTAGTTGGGCAATTGACGGCGCTTGTTGGGCTGTGCTTCGGTGAGTTCGTAAGAAACTGGTCGGACTTTTTTGTGAACAAATTAGAGCTGAAATAATGCAGCATTACGACTGCTATCAACAAATCTTCGTTGTTCAACATTGATTGCCGAATAGAACGAGGCTTGTCCTTAAGATCAAAATATGCTCATCGAAACGCTTGAACCGTTTGGTTACTGTTTGTTGAGCAACTGCGCCGTTGCCTTCAACTTTATCTTTTGTGGCAGTTTTTTATTAAATTTTTTAAATGTTTTCTCAATTTTTTGAGATCCTGTTATTAGTGTGCTCTTCTTCTATTTTTTTTATAATTAGGGCTGTAATAATTTTTAATGTGCTGCTTATGTAAACTTATATGGATGCTTTAACCTTCAAGCTTGCAAGCCATAGCATAAAGCGGGGGCCAAAACTTCAATATTAGTGTGATGGTTTATAAAATGCATGATTTATATCCGCCAACGCATCTACATGCTTAGGCTGCTGAAGGGAATTTGATGTAATTATTTAGAGTGCTTCTTCAGGAAGACAACAGATTGCCATGTTTCTCAAATTGTTTTGGGAATTTTCTGAATCTGTAGAATACATGTTAAAGGATTTTATGTCTGGAAAGTGCAATGATTAATTTATTACTACCACTGTGTATAAATATTTATATTAGGGCTGCGATACGAATAATTGGCGACTAAATAATGGAATACATGGAAGTCAAATTGGTACTTGAATAAATGTAACTTTGCAATTAATTTCTATTGTGAAACTTTTAAACCAATTTTGACTGTTCGAATATTCAAGCGAATAATTAAATGATTATTCGTACTGTAGAAGTCCCTGTTTTAATTTACATTATAATTTTATTTTCATGTTATAGCAACCGTAGGCGTTTTAATGGCGCATTTTACTTGTCTACTTTACTTTTTCTATGTACTTCAATTATTGATTTTTTTAGCAGCGTAGTAACGACAGTCTTCTATTCTTTAAGGAAAACCTTTATATATCCTTATGTACATTCCTTAAACAAATTATGCTTTAAGCTTTTTTGATTTTACAACTTTTGTCAGAAAAGTTTCAAAACTTGGTCGGTAAAAAATAATTTATTTAATTGATCAACTAATGGCCCTAGGTTTTGTCAAAGTAGGATATATATGCCACCTTTTCTGGAGGTTATGGAAGCAAGCGGAAAAAAGCTTTATCTGGAAAGCTTCTCAATTGTTTGGAATAGAAAATATTAAACCATAGGTCGGCTGAACACGGGTGATATGGAAGAGTAGAAAAGTGATGTCTGGGGCCTTACATAGTTGTTTAGGATTTCAATGTAAATATTTTGCTTTATCGTTTGTTTTTCAGACAATATTTATGGTTTATTAAACCTAGCAAATTTAGCATCAAAAAGCTTTGTTTGAAGATCATACTGGTAGTTCCAATTTTTATCCCCGGAAATAACGTTTAACACAAAAAAGGATCAATTCTGACCGTTAGTAGCATTTGTTCCGTTTATTTTTCTGTTTCTTCATTAATGTGGGAGGCATTTTTCCCCCTAAATCATCGCATAATATTTTGTGACACACATTCTTATTCAATTTTAGCACGGTAACGGGACAGTCTTATTGCTTTAACTGCCTCACATTTGCAACTGTATGTCTTGATGACGAGTGACAAACACTGAAATCTTGAACTGAATCTTTATCCTCCTAAAACTTCTTGTGTCATTTAAAGCCACGGCTTAACTGGATTTTTTAGCGTAACACGGAACTTAGTGTTAATTCTCTGCTCGTAATATGTGTGTAAGTTTCAACTCAATGCGTCAACAAGCTAAATAGTGGGTTGCTAAGCACAGCCCTACCACTTAGTAAGTTTACATGGAAACACCTCCAAGGCCATGCCTATTCAGAACACATATCAGGTGTAAAATCTATTGCTTGTGTTTTAAATCAAAGGAAAAAAGTTAAAACAGTCCTGAAGCTTTTCTAGCAAAGTAATTTTTTTAATTTTTTTTTGTAAGTCTTGCAATTCTACGTGTATGATAATATTATCTACCTTTAATTATCTTAGTTTTTATAATTATTTGTTTTGTTCATACTTAAAATTAGCGATTGCAATTATTAAAGGGGGAATTTTTGTTTAAATTAGACCAGATAAAACTGGGTAAGAGACTTATGTTGAAAACTTGTTGAAACGGACTAGAATCTTTTACAAGTAGATATTTTTTAAATAACGTTATTGGTCGACTATAAGATATAGGCATCCTAATTTGGATCGTGCACTTTTTAAACTTAACCAGGGCTCTATTTCAACAAACTTTGCAACTTTTATCTTTTACATTCCTGTTTCTCTTTGGAGAATTTGTTTTGTCATTGCTCTTTACTTTGCTAGTAAAGAGTGAAAAAGTTAGTTCTGTTTCACCATTATGTTCGTTTTACAAAGTGCAACGTTATGCCAGTGTTAAATAAAGCGATTTTTTTGCAAGAGATAGTTTACTTTACAATTGAAGAAATCTGTTCCATTATTAAAAATATATTCTTTTGTTCATTAGAAAATTAACACTGAGTTTACAAAGATGTCATTCTATGGGTGAACCGTGTGGCGTCAATAGCATGAGAGAATCTATCCACCGATTTTATCTTATATCTTGGAGCTGGCTTCCTAGTAGATCAATAAACCATTTCTTTCTGATCCTGAGAGAGAGAGAGGGAGGTTGCTTATTATGTTGTAGACAATGGACAACGGTTTAGATGGATCCGATTACTAATATACCAAAGAGCATTTTCGATCATTTTAAGTATTTTAGCCTGACAACACTAAATAATATTGACGTTAGATTTACAGGAACAGCCACAGAGTGCAATACTGTAAATTGGCTTGGTGACTACCTTATAAAAAAGAATTGTATTTTCCTTCCAAGTGACCAGTTTTGTGTTTTAATTTCCCATCCTTGTTCCTAGATAAGTGTTTTGTTAAAAAAAGACCTAGGCAGCGTGCTTCATTTACTTGCTATTTAATAGATTGTTACACAAGTTCGTGCTCGTCGAGCTTAACATTTTTTACGATTCTTGTATCTTTCGATAGCTTGTGATGTTCCAAAAATTTGTTATGTAACACTTATACTATATAATGTGCTCCAAATAGCTTGAAGATGAACAAATTCGCTTGGTGCTTGATTTTAAATACAAACTCAGGTTGAATGCTACTCAATCTTCCGTAAAGATTTGTAAAGCTTATGTCAAGGATACGATGGCAGTTTATACAGGTTGAGAGTTGTTAAAAGTGTTTAAAGAAGAAGATGGTCGACCAACTAGCTGTCCTAAATTTAGACGTTCAAAAGAAGTTAACCGTCAGGTATTGATCGTTATCAGAAAAGTGGCAGGAAGTTATCGACGTTGATGTAAAATACTTTGATTTTGTCTTGTGTATCTACATAAATAAATACGTTATAATCTATGTGCACAAACTTTTGCAACAACCTGTTATATACACTGATGGGTGTTCTATACGATTTGGGTTTTGCATAATTTACTCTTATTCGCCGCTTGTTCAGTCAACTTTATAGGAGAATCACATGGGTGTGGGATTTTGAGAAGCTGTTTGATTGGTGGAATAATTAAAAAGAAGTATCATGTCATTTGCAAAAGTGCCTATGTGACCAGAACCTGTAAACTGGTGCTTTAGTTTTTTAAATTTATTGTATTCTCATTTAGAATACATTAATTGTAGGTTTTGTTTCGAATTATTTATTTATTATAATGCGTTTGTTTAAATAGTAGTAAAACGCGAATTAAAATAAACTGCAAGCTTCTACTGTTCTATTCCATCATTGAAGTCTCTAACGTATCCCTGTATTGATTTTCTAATTTAAGGTATACCTAAATGATATTGTGTTTTTCTGGATATTTTATGCACTTCTTATGTCATTTTTATTTATTTTCTTGTGGTCTTGGATAGTAGACTGTACTTAATAGGTTTTTTTATAGTACAATTTTTTTATTAACATTAATTGAAATTTTATTTACTCAGAATGAATATTAAGTTGTTGGGTTATTCGAGTATACGACATTGAAGGAGATAATAGTTTATTTCTCAATCTTGAGAGGGGGAGGGGGAAAGCAGGAAAGATAGTTTGTTTTGTGTTGTTGCAACAATAAATCTTAAGGTCTTTACGGATGGTTTCTTAGATCGTACCTGTTGGATAATTTTGATGCTAGATTTCTTGGCACATCTCCATAGTTCAAGATTGTATTATCCATATTGACTTTAATATAATTTTCCAGGGAAGTACTTTGTCAGCAGAAAATAGTGAGGACCAATATATGCCTAAATTTTATGTTTAATTGTTGTCTTTATATTTGCATGCGCCTTTTCCATCTTAATCTCTGGTGCAAATGAAATTCTAAGTATTTTAATTTATTTTTTACGCGGAACGTTGATCTGCGGCCAAATAGTGAAAGTAACTTATGTAAATTGGGTTTTGATGATGTTAAACTGGTCCTCCATCGATGTTGGTGATCTTCGTTTTCAATTAGTTCTCGACTTCCATTTGAATCTTGAATATTCTTAAGGATATCGTCTTTGAAGTATGTCTTAAGCCTTTTTAAGGCTATGCAAGGAACTGTAAAGTAAAAAATTTATTTTATATTTGATTTACCTACAAATACAGATGCATTTATATTACTGCAAGAGTTACGTTTGGTAAAGTTTGATAATTTTTAAGAATTTATATATATATATTATAAATTTATAACAAAATTATTATATTCTTCAGTTAAGCCTTCCTCAAAAAATCAAAAAACCTCATAATATATGAAATGTTTCCTTGATAGTTTATGAAATAAATTTCTGCCCTATCATATCTATTTGAAGCACATAATTCAATGGAATTGCCGGAGTGTGTTTTAAAATATTTTACGCAAATCTAGAATTTTGTTGTCAATAAAAATATTTGTATATTTAGTACTTTTAGGCTTTTTTGCTTTAATCATTTATATGCGTTTTTTATTATTGTGAAACTTTGAAACTAAATCATGTTCTTCTGGCTTTTGCCATTTCTTCTGATGAACGCCTAATTCGGATATATAAATAACATCTTTTGTAATCATAGTATGTGCGAACTAAATAGGAATAAGAACGTAAAAATATCCTTATTTCTATTTTCACCGGAGGCCTGAGCCCCTGAAGATAATATTAAAGACGCGCAACCTACTTTTGGCTGAATCCCAATAGCTCGGTACAATGGCTGGTTTATTTCTGAATGAAGTACTCAATTTTCTATAAATTGAACAACTCGGAGGTTTGACCGATTTGTTATTTCTCATATTGCGCTCATGAAGTGAGCATGCTGATGCTACACGGGTGAATCAGATATAAACCGCAATTACTTTTTCATGCTGTGAGGT
The DNA here is from genome assembly GCA_036346155.1 of Sinelater perroti. NCBI lineage: Eukaryota > Metazoa > Arthropoda > Insecta > Coleoptera > Elateridae > Sinelater > Sinelater perroti. Next base: position 5,520,244 of record JARFIY010000324.1, read on the forward strand.
GAACACAGCTTCTGAACGTTGTATGTAGTACCTTGAAGAGATTTACTCTTTCTTTGGTCAGTATCACAATGTCAGAACAAGAGATACCCAAAGAATTATTGTATTATCAAGTTTCTTACAAAGAGCATAAGGCATCTGGAATTTTAAGAAGACTTAAGTCATAGTTTGCAAAGAGCACCTTTAAGAAGGTTCAAATCTGTGCTTGTCATAAACAATTTTGTGAGAAACAGTAGAAAATGAATATTTCAAGGGCATTGTTTGCCGCCTTTTGAGGATCACCTACGCTTAACGGTTGCTAAAATTGTTTCCAAAATTGAAATAATTTACTCATGTATCTTAATTCTTCTGTTTTTTAATATGCGTTGAAGTTTTTGAAATGTAATCACATTCCTAATAGCAGAGTAAACAAACTCTTTGTTATTATTAGAATTAGTAATACAAAAGGCTCTAAATGTCAAAAATGTGACTGTCAGTTGGTCATTACATCTTGGCTAAAAATAAACCACGGTTCTCGGAGAAAAAGAAAAACTTTTTTACATTGGGCTCCATAATACCGACATTAAATAGAATAACATTGGTGTATGATCAGATGGGTCTTTCAAAGACACCAACATGGAGATCAAATTGGAGCAAGTTAATGTCTACCACAAAATCTGCAAGCAGTGTGTAATGGTGTCAAGGCAATGTCTCTTTTTTGGAGTATAATATTTTGTAATATGACAATTTTGTTTATTTAAGCTTTTTTCATTTTTATGTCGGTGAATTTGAACCTTTTGTGTTGTTCTCATTAGCGTACACTATAAAATGATCGATATAGTTAGGACTTCTTTCTTTAAGTAAATGCTAACTTAATGATTGCATAAGCTTATGATTGTTTCTTTGATAATCTCATTCGGGTTTTTAAAATTTTGATATATTTGATTTTATTAATACTGTTCCAGACTGCATTTATTTTTTCCCCGTAATTTATGAGTTTAAGCGGTTTATAATATTTGATTTTTGCGTGTTTGTGTTTTGGGTCAGTATTTATTGTATCAGAGTTTCTCATTACTTTCATTAGAAAAAAGCGAGTACATATTTATTAGAGTTATTGCCATTAAACGCCATCTCTTTGGCATGTTTCATAAATTTGTTGCAAAGCATTCTTTAAGTATAGCACAGCACCACTTGTGGATAGGGAACTGAAGTTTATCTTTGGAAAAGATCTTGCCACGCAGAGCTTCTTTTGTCAAGTAGAATGTAGTCCTATGTTGAACCTAAGCGCAGCTTATTAGCAATGTTTTTACGAGTGGGTAGTTAATCCATCAGCAGAATTAAAAAATTGCCATTTGTTTTGGAATGCAGCGTTATACCATAAACTGTCGTTATTTGTTAGCTTGTTTATCTTCAGTTTATACATATTTTTCTGTCGCCCTTTGCTTTTGTTCTTCTTGTAATTTTTTCCTCTTTTGAACTTTAAGATTTATGAAGACATAGAGTAATTATTGTGTTCTCATGCTCAGCTATTAAAATTGAATTAATGTCGAAAGCTGTTACTCTTCTTCTCGTCAAATAAACTACGCTGTCCATTCCTGTCTATAGTTCACAATTCATGATTTCTCATTTTGTCTACAACTGCACTTGCAGCACTGCGCAAGTGACTTACTACATTTTCTGCTGTAGCTTTCAACAAGGCTATTTGGTAGTACCATGGGGCATTATATCTTCACATTTGCACAGGCGCGCCACAAATAAAATTTGGAGGAAGAGTCCCAATGATTTTGAGTAACTTGAACGTTTTGGAGGTTTACTTTTTAATTTGTGTGTGTAATTTTTTTAATAGCCCTTAGCTTTTTCTGTTCAAATATCATAATTTATAATTATTTAATTCTATGGAATTTACAAGGAAATAGACAGAATACGAATTATCGTGTTTTTTCGTATCTTATAAAACTTAGGTTGATTATTTTTAAATTTATTTATTTATTTGGTTACTTTTGCCGTTTTGGCTTTTTGTGTAGAAATTTATTTTTGCATTAGACATCTCTTTGTGGTGTCATTTTATGCTATTGGCGACCGATTTCCTATTTATAGTTAAGTAAAACAGTTCTCAAATCATGACAACCTACTTCTTCTAGCACATTTGTGTCTCTAATTTTACCTATTGTAATGAATTGTAGCAACAGGCTCTTCATACGTATGGCTTTTACCATCTAGGGTTTACAACCCATCTATTTATCTATAAAGCAGCACTACATAAGTCAAATTGTTTTTATGTCTGGCTTATTTTCATAGATTGTATTTATGCTATTTATAACCTTTGTGATGTGGACAGGATGGCATAAATCTTTAAATACGTTTATTTATTATTTCTTGTGTTTATTATTTGTAAGTTTATTTTGCTTATTTTGTTATTTTTAGTTCGGCTAATTAATAGAGAGATGTAAAATACATTGTAGGTTTTTACTGTTCTGCTCTATCGTTAAAGTCACTAGTACATCCCTGTATTCTTGTTTAATTTAAAGTATCTAGCAGAGCGACAATTGATAATCCGGCCTAAGTAGGATTTAAATCCGTTCAGATTATCGACTTACCCCGATTTAATATCATAGCAAGAAGGAGAGATACATATAAGCGTTTCAGTTAATTAAAATATAAATGTTAGAGGAGTTTACAATAATGATTGTATCAAAAAACCAAAAACAAACAAAAAATAATTCCAATTATGAGAATGAGAAAAACGCCCAATGTAGAATTTGAAGGTCTTTCGGCAAACGAGGGCACTGTTTGGAATTATGTCTGCAACAATAATTTTTTTTCCTGTTTAGACATTCGGATTTGCACGCTTTAATTTTTATATACCATATAGATTTTTATAGTTTTAGCTTACTGACCATGGTATAACAATATAGGCTGATCCAAATTGAACTTTAGAAAGATTTGTCTGAATAAAACACGCACTATTGGAACAATCCAATGGTTTTTGCTATTACTATTTGTTATGTTGTGTAAAACTTGAATCCCGATGTCGGCCAAATACGCTCCACGATTCCGCTGATATGCGACCATTACATTTCCATACATGTCTGATTTAGCGCTAAACTCGTTGCAGATTTGTAGGCATAGACCTTTTTCTCTAAACAGCATCAGAGAAGAAGTCTAGAGAAGTTAGATCACAACACCATGGCGTCAAATCAATGCCCCCCCATGCGAGATAACACGACCAGGAAATTTGGTTTGAAGTAAAGTGAGTGTTTTACGTGTTGTATGACATGTGGCTTCATCTTGTTGAAACTAGGCGCATTTTTTTTACTACCCTAAGTGCGACAATTTTGATGATTCATAAAGGGATTGAAAGAAAAATGGGATGCCGGTGTTTTTATAAAAGGTCTGATTTGTCGTATACCATGGAGTATTTTTAATTAAAATTGTTAGATGGTTTTGATCCTTATTGGTTTGGCACAGCCCCATAATTGTGTCTTGTACGTCCAGATTAGTATGATCACTATGTTGTAGAGTAGAAGCTGGTTATTCAAGGACAATTTGGACTTTTTTCCAAGGTGCCCAATAAATTTGTCTGAATTTTGTATGTGCTTGGTCCATTGAGGTATTGACAGGTATGCGAACGTCATTTATAGCGACTGGTAGACACAATTTTTTAAGGTAAAATTTACTTGATTTAGTTTCGTTGATTGTAATTTTTTATTTATTACGCCATTCATTTAATAAGTTTACGTGACGTTGAAGATTTTTGGATGCGACGATACTTTCTATTTTGGACTTTTGGTAGGCCAGTAGTGAATATTAAATAAAGGAAGCGGCCAAGGATACTTTCTGTGTGATCCCGGATTGAATAAGATAATTCTGGAAAATTTTATTATTATACATGTTTATTCGAGTAAAGTCTTTGTGTTATATAGGACTTGAGTAAAAGATAATAGTGGCTTAGCAAAAGTTTTTAAAATTAATATAGCAACCCAGTATGTCAGACTAGATCAAACGCCTGGGCTATATCTAAGAAGACAATTGTACAATATTTCTTCTTTTCGAGGCTTCTCGACATCTGATTTAGTATTCTATGTATTTGCTGAGTTGTTAAATGGCCTTCTTTGAACGCAAACTGGATTAGGGGTAGGTCTGCTAAAATTTCTGTCTTTTGGCAACCCTTTGAGAAACAATTACTCAACTACTTTGCCTAGAAGGGCAGAAGACTGTTTGGTTTATAAGGAGCCACATCTTCTGGTGGTTAGTCACCGTTATTATAAGCGTGTATGTAAATAGGATGGGATAGTAAAAAACATTTGATTATAGACCGTTGTTAATAGTCTGTGGCTTTTCTTGGAAACCTTTTTTGTATTTGCGTTTTATTAGGTCATAGCCCGGCGATTTATTTTCGTTTAATTTCCGCGCTCTAACCAGTAGGAAAATATCGAAATATGCTTTGATAGCTTTGCCTGCTTTCGTTTGTTCGAAGAGTAGAAAAGTATTCAATAAGTGTTCTGCAAACATATCAGAGTTCTTTTTGTTTGACCTTACTTAGGCTCCATTACGTTATCGTATGAGTGGTATGTTTGTTTACTTGCGGCCTTTTAAATTGTTCTGTTGATTTCCAGATGGTATTATGTTTTCGTTTGAGATTAGTAATGTAATAGCTAAAAGTAGAACTTTGGCAATCCTGTAGAATAATATAAAGCTAACCTGTTTAAATAAATTTATCAGTGCCGTTCCGAGATCTTCGCTAATTACTTCTAGCATTGTTTAACAGGAAATTAATTCCTTTATGTAATTTTTTAGATACACTTATACTGCTTTATCTAGGTATTCGGGTTCATTTGTCAACGTTAGAATAGTTTTTATTGATGGTCCTAGCTTTTAAGTTCATTATCACTGCCACGTTATCCAATGATAAATTATTATTCTATTCCGTTAAGACTGTGCTTATAGCTATCATTTGTGTAATATAAAAATTCAGTAAATCTGTAATCAGTATATTGGCTTACCAGTAAAATAATCATTGAAGTTGTTAGTCCTATGTACTTTGAATAGATTTTTGCCTTTTGTTTTGATGAACTTTGATCTCCAATGAAGAGCATTCCAATTGCTACCAATTTGTCGCTCAACGTCCTGAAAAATTTATCATAATTATTAGTGGATCCTATGTGTTTAAATAGACAGAAATAGACCAAGGAAATGTATTTATTTCCATGTTTGTGGCTTGTATCTCTTTAATTTGAAATAGACTTACCTGATTATGAGATATAAGGGTTTTGATTATAACTTCATTAATATATGAATATATTACTAAATTAATTTAGAAAGATTGTTAGCTCTTTCTTTTTAATAATACGCCGGATATTTGTTTATACGACTTCAGATGCAGGCGATTTGGTAGCTTACCATTACTAATCAAAATTATTGAAGTAGCGATTTAATTGGTTTGTACTAGACTTTGGATTTACGAGGGTGAATCAAATATAAACGAGACTTATTTTTTAAAAAATATTTTATTTGAACTTGAAACAAAAGAATAGCAGATTATTTTTCTACATAATCTTCTTATCTATAAACACATTTTTCCCAACGTGTAGCTAATTTTGAAATGCCTTCCTCGTAGAATGAAGTTGGTCGTGTTTCCAGCCAATTGCGCACATAGACCTCAACCTCCTCATCGCTGTCGAATCTATGCCCTCCCATGGCTTCCTTGAGAGAACCGAATAGGTGATAGTCGCAGGGCGATAGGTCAGGGCTGCAGGGAGGGTGTTCAACTCTGAACGATGCAATTTCTGCTCAGTTGTCAGAAGGCGAGGGACCCACCTTGCGCACACCTTACGACACCCTAGCTCCTCTGTGATGATCAAAAAAGTGCTGCCATAACTTATTCCAATCTCAAATGCAATCTCATCGATGGTCAGACGCCTGTCACCCTCAATAAATTGTTGAACGCGGACGATGTTTTCGTTGGTGATGCTGGTGCGAGGTCGGCGATCATGGTTCTCATTTTCAACATTCTCACGGCCCTCCACGAACTTTTTGTGCCATGCGAACACTATAGCTCGTGACAGTGTCTCTTCCTTGAACTGCGCAGTTAATCTCCTCAGGATTTCAGCCGGTTTTACACCTTTCGTGGCGAGAAATTTAATGATAATACGCTGCCCAATTGACGACGGCACCTCCTACTCAGACATTGTCACGACGGGTACTGACGAAATGGCCCGCCTGCTTCCCCCACTCCTGACATCCCTACTCAACACCTGACGCGCGTTAATATTGCGCGCCCAAGATCAAAAGTCTCGTTTATATTTGAATCACCCTCGTATTATCTCTTGATAAACAGATAAGCACCTGTAATTTGCAATTAATATTTTAAATTTACGAAATTAACTCACTTGTTTTTTTTTACTAATGGTCAAAGACGTACTAATGGAATAGTTGATGAATTTTTTAAATACGGTTTATTAGGTCCTGTACAATCTGTTGGGCAATCAAATTTGCTACCGAAACTCAATTTTTTTTTAATTATGAATGGTGCTGTTCAGCTTATGATTTATCAATGCACAATAAGCTTTGGGTGGGCGCCATTATTGACAATTTGGTGGATTTACTGATTGTACTGATTTTACAGTTTGTTTGCCTTTTTTCGTATTACTCTATCATAATTTTAGAATATTAGTATAAAGCTAAATACAGTAATAAATTTCAAAAATTTGATAGCGTTTTATAGAAGACAAAAGATGTACCTGAAGACATCCAATTTGTGCGGATTTTTGACTGTTGGCATCATCGGACCACTCTTCTTCGAAAACTCCGCTGGTCAGGAAATAACAGTTAATGGTGCTCGCTGTCGCGACATGATAATCCCGTTTTTTGTGCCTAACTTGCAAGATATGGATGTAAACAACATGTGATTTCAACAAGACGGTACCACATGCCATACAACCCACGAAACGATTCAATTACTGCATCAGTCATTTCCTGGTCGTGCGATTTTCCGTTTTGGTGATTAGAATTGGCCGTCCAGATCGGGCGATTTAATGCCGTTTGACTTCTTTTTTGTTTTTTTTGAAGTCTAAGGTTTATAGCAACAACCTTACAACCACATACGCCTTGAAGCAGGAAATTAAGCGCTATATCAACGATATTCAGCTACATTTATGGAAAAAGGTTATGGAAAATTTCAACAAAAGAGTGAGCATGTACCAGCAAAGCCGTGGAGGCCACTTACCCGGTATTCTATTCCATTCGTAACCCTATACTTTATGAATCAATAAACACCCTTTATAACACCCTGAATTTTTATATACTGTTTATCAAAACTTATTACTGTAGAATTGAGATATCGTTCATTGTATTATTCACATTTGCAAATGATAATTTCTTAATTTATTGCAAAACTACAGAAGTACCTGGTCGAAAAGATGCCCAAATATTAATTTTCTCCAAATACATAGAAGGCAAAGAGTTATCTCGAAATAAAACTGCTAAACAATTATAAATTCTTGAATCTATGGTTTGAAATGTTTTAAGATGGTTTAACAAAAGTAGACAGAAATAAACGATATAACGGTGTATTTGTGAATTGGTGTTGACAAAATGATGGTTAACACGTTTTGGATGCATTTGTTGCTCAACAATGACTCGTGGATTTTCTGAACCCCAAATGCGACAATTTTGACGATTAACGAAGCCCTCAAGGTGAAAATGAGCCTCATCGCTGAAAATGATTATTTTCCGAATAATCAGCATCCACTTGTTTTGTTCCATAATCCATTTAACGAAGTCTTTTTGCTGTGCGTGGTCAGTAGGCTTCAGTTCTTGAGTCAATTGAACTTCGTAAGCATGAAGATGCGAATCTTTCGTGAGAATACGCTGTAGAGAGCTTCTTGAAATGTCCAATTCTTAACCACGGTGCCGAATTGATGTTCCTGGACTCTCAGCAACACTCTCACGAACTGCTTCGACGTTTTGTGTTGAACGACTTGTTGAAGGACGCCCAGAGTGTCTATTATCAATAATTGTTCAAGTATCCCTGAATTTATAATTTAATCTCTGCACAGTCGATGAATTTAAATCACTATTCCGACCATATTTTGTACGAAAATTGAGAACTGTAGCTGCCAAACTTTCATTATTTTTAAAATATTGCTCAACAATGAAAACGCGTTGTCCTTCGTGTAGCGCTCCATTTTTAATAACCCTTACAATGTCTTTTTTTTCGTTGGCAACACTTTCCTGCATCAATGGCGCGAAATTCAAAACTTGCGTGAATTTTGGATCACCCTATATATATCTTTCAGAATTATTGTATAAGTCTTTATTTTCTTGCAATAAAAGACTTTGTCTTCTCTTTGGTTTTGTTACTTGTGTTTAACGGCCCATTTATTTTGATAATAAAGATATAATTAATGCATCTTAGCATTTATTGGGCCCAGTCTGTATCGTGTCGGTTAAAGTTCAGCTCTTTTAACCCGATTAAGTTAATTTTACTAAACTGCTAGGTTTTATCCCTATTGCTTTTATAATTCTAGTATGTACAATATTATTCACACACAAACCCCTTAATATATATTTTTTAATTTATTAATCCATAAAAACAATGCGAAAGTTTCTATTGTGGCACTTGGCATTTGTGAAATTGGCAGTTCCTACTCTTCTGATATACTATTCTAAAAAGGTAACGATCTCGAAGTTTTATGGCGCAACGTCTAAATAAAATACAGATAAAACTATCAGCAGCAGAAGTTTGGCCGACAGAAAACGAAACAGTCCTTCCGCATCCAAAAACATGCCTGAAAGTAGGGCCAACAATGATTTATAATATGGAGTTTTCACGTTTGCAAGCCCCTTTTCATGCTGAGGAACAAAGAAACTTTTTACTTAAACGCTTCGCAACATACCAAATTGCGAAGCGCGGCAGCTGTAAAATTTGCTCTGAGGGAAGTTTTGTGTTTTTACATGTAAATGGGCGATGACTATTATACCGTTTTCATCATGTATAATTTATATTATGGAACATTAAATTTCATTAGATTAATAAAAGGAATTTATTGTTTAGAAAATTTAAGGTTAGTGATTTGATGTAGCTCTATTTAAACCCAATATTAAAATTTTCTAGTTATAAACCCTAACTCTTAGACAAGACAAAACGTCATTATCTTAGAGGAAGTTAAGAGTTACTTTTAATATCTCAGATTATATCGATAACATGGAGGATTTATTAAAATTATCGGGTCATTGCCAAGTTTACAACAAATTTGAACAGACAATCGAAAAAAATATTTTTTTTGGTGTATAAATAAATCGAACACCGAATCTGAAACCGAAACAGGTATATAAGGTATAATATAAGAAAATATACGTGGGCTGCACGATATCGATTGCGAATTGGCAACCCTGCGTGTACTAGGTGCGATCTGACGTTTGCATCATACAGTTTGGCCTTTCCAACGACCTACGTACTCAGAACAGTTTGTCATACAGACGCTATTTGTTTTGTTTTCATTAAATTAAAAATTTTCTCTCTGTCGAAAAATGGAATCATTCGTGAACATTTTAGTGCGATGATTTTCAACGTGGATTATCTCAATAACAGTGCGTCACTCAAAATAGTTTGCCTTTTGGCGACAAAAACCTTCACAGAGTCACTGTATATCGTTGGTTTAATGAATTTAATCATGGTCGTAGTTTGCTGCTGAATGAATTTAAAGACCGCCGTCCAAAATTGGCTGTGGTGCTAGCAAACATCGATGCCGTGCAAGAACTGATAAACCAATATAATCATGTGACTTATCGTGAAGTTCAGACATCCTTAGGAACTAGTATTACTAGCATACGTTTGATATTTCATAAACATTTAACCGTGAAGAAGATGTGTGCGCGTTGAATCCCGCATAAGCTAACGATCGGTGGAAGGAAATGCTCAAGACATACAATTGCGGTGCTTTAAAAACCACTTAAAACACCCTCATAGATGATGAGCCTTGCATTTGTTCATATGAGCCAGAAAGTAAGAGTAGTCGGCTGTATAGGTCTTCCAAGGTGAGCCAAACCCAACAGAAGTCGTTCATGCTCGAAGCACTTCGAACCAAATGGTCGTCTGTTATTTTGGAAGAACTGGACATGTCGCAACCGTGATTTTAAAGGAACGTAAAACGATAAATTCTTCGGAGAAAAGAAAAACCAACACGCGACGCCGGATTATCCTCCACTATGCCAATGCGAGTTCACACACATCGACGCAAACAAGTGACTTTTGAGCACTCGAAACGTCGAATTGATGCGTCATCCGCCCTACAGTCCTGATTTGACCCGTAATGATTTCTTGTTGTTCGCACACGTGAAGAACAAACTGCATGGACAACGATTTTCGACGTCGGAAGGGGTATGTTTTGGAGATACCTAATTCGCTATTCAAAAATTGGTTTCAGCGTATGCAACAATGTATTGACCGTGAGACAGAACATTTTGAAAAGCAGTAAAAAAGTTTTCAATGTTAAACATTTGTTTTTGTCAGTTTTTTGCAATAGTTATCGTGCACGATACATCTGTCTTTCATTCGGAGATATTTTTACTTGTATTGCGCTAGGCAAAATATTTGAGAGCTATGGAAATTGACGAATCAACATTTTAACGAACAATCAGTCATCCTTGGAGGAGTTGAAGAACTCAAAGGTGATATTCAAATTGATACGGCAGTGCCGCAAATAACTCAGTGCACTGGCAGATCATAATAAGCTAACTCTGTTGTGGGTACCAGAGCACTGCAGATTTGCAGGCAACGAAAAAGCTGATGAGCAACACAAAAAGAGTCATCAACTTCATATGTAACCTCCAAATCTGCTGCCAGAATATCTAGTGGTGCAATATGAAGTCGGGAAGAAGAAAAAAAACTGAGACGAAGTGAAAAGTATAACTAAAAAGTAGCATAAAGCGAAACAAAAAGCCAGAGGAAAATAGAGACGAAAAACAAAAAGACCCAACCCCAACCGCCTTACACCAGAAATGGTAGAAAGGTCCTAAAGTTAAGTAAGTAAGTAGTGAAATGACTCAAATTTTGAATTATAGAAAAATATTTTAAACTTTGAATGTTCTTGTACGATCTTTAATCTTCAATTTTGCGTTCGAACTACTAACTGAAGTTTCGTGTGTTGAGCTACCTTGACAGCCATAAATAATTGCAAGCTGCGGGTAAACATCATGCCCGGAATTAATCATTAATTAAATTAATAATTAATTAATTAAAGAATTGGGGAATACGGGAGCTTATGAATCTATCGATTCGCCCGAAGGCTGCATTTAACGCCCGAATAATGCCCTCGTTAGTGTAAATGGATTTCTGCAACTGACCTCCGAGTTCATGCCGCGCGCCTCATAATGGCTCTCCCGCGATCTTTTTGAATCGCCAATGAATGGGCAATTTCTATGAAAAGCTCTCCTTTGGCATTCACGGCCGAGAATCCTATTAAGGAAACCCAAGCCGGCCTCGCTGCGATGCGCCATGCAAAACTCGCCGGTTATACGGAACGACAGCCGTTCCTGTTCTGATTTCATTGTTATTGGAATAACCGCCCAGATAGCTTCCCTTATGGATATTTTTATTTTTCTATGGCGCTTGTGGGAATGACTTACCATACTCAGTTTGAAGTAAACAAAAGCTCAGCACGTTGACAGGTGCAGTTTGTTGGAATACCCCACATAGCCATAGATTCTAAATCTTAACCTTTTGTTTGCTCTGTTAATATTAAAGAATGAGATCATATATGCTGATGCCAAAGAAACTATGGAAAATATATAAAACTAAATTAAATTTTAAATAGCGCGAAGGTGATACGGGGGTCGGATTTAATTTTAAAGGATTTTTTTGTAAAATTAAGTGTTTGGAAAACTACAATTTTTTCCATCTTTTGCCAACAGGCGAAAGAATTTCTCGTCATTAATCGACCCATTTTTTGATATCTTCAAAAGAGTTGAAGTGCTGTCTAAACAGACCATGCGTCATCGATCGAAACAATTGGTAATTAGAAGGGGCAATGTCTGCAGATGGGATAGAGCATCCCACCGAAGTGTTTCCAAATAGCCTTGACTTATTTTGCAACATGTGGCCGAGAGTTGTCGTGCTGGAAAATCGCTTTATCGCGTTTTTCGCCGTATTTCGGTCGTTTTTCTTTCAACGCTCGGTTTAATTTGATCAGGTGTTGTTGATAACGATTCACGGTGGTAGTTTCGTTTTGTTCCAGCAGCTTATAAAACACTATGCCCTTCTAATGGTATCAAATACAGAGTATTACCTTCGAACCATAGATGTTCCGCTTTGGGGTCGATGTTGAGGTCAATGGTAATGCTTGGTCGGGCATACATCTGACTTTTCTGCGCTTGAAGTTTTCGTAATGAATCCATTTTTTATCATCGGTTACGATACAATGCAAAAAATATTTATTTTTGGGGCTTTGGAGCAGCTGTTCGTAGATGGAAAAATGTATTTTGATGTCTCTCGGCTTCAATTCAAAGGTTTTTTTTGGGTGCACTTCCAAGCACTGCCGCCTCAAGGGCTTATTGTGCCCACTAACATGCACTTAAATGCTAGGACATTCACACACCTATGGGTTGAGCGAGAGTCGAACTCAACGCGCCGGCTAGAGGACAGAGTCAACTGGTTGAACCATCTGCATCTGAGCCACCGCGTCCCCTCTTCAAAGGTTTACCGAGGTCCATAAACCAACATTCAAGAAATTTGCCATGTTTTCAAGCGTTTGACGTGGATCTTCACCGAGTAATGCCTCCATTTTCAAACTTTTTCGGCTGGCTCGGGTGCTCCTTGTCTTCTGTGTCAAAATTGCTAGTTTTGAATCGTTTAAATCAATACTGATAGAGCATATTCACCACAAGTTTTATACATCAACAGAACTTTCAGTTGCCGGCTTATTCAAATGGAAACAAAAAAGTAAAGCTCACCGCAAATTGCGTTTTGTACGAAACTAGAGGTACCTAAGGTGGTGTTCTAAGCCCTCTACTTTACCTTTTATTTACCACAGATTACCAAACATCATAATAGGCCAATGATGCATAACAAATTAAATAACTCACAAAGATTTTAAGATACCAACTATAAAAAATATCAGTTAGAGAAGTATCATCCACCGTCAAAAAGTAGAAACACACACAAATCCATAAATGCAGCCTTTATTAGAAAATATTACATTAAGAAGGAAAAAGCTGACGTATAAAATGGACTAAGACATTTCTTCACTGTATTCACTTTATTGATCTAAATACATAATACTTAGATTGTAGGTTAGCAGATTAGCATATAAAATACTTTGTATTTTGAATGTTAAGTAACAAATTATAAAAAACTGCTAAGTAGCAGCGTTATAGGCGAAAGACCCCTAGAGCTGTTCGTAAGGTACGTAAGGTGGATTATAAAAAATAATTACGGTTTCAGAACACCTTCTTGTGAAATTCCTGAAGTAATTCGTTATATCCCTGATATTTTATTATTAAATTTGACTTAAAAAACTCGATTTTAAGGTAATGCAGTAAGACAGAAGATATGGTAACGCTTGGTTGTTTTAGTAGAGGAGAGAATTTGTTAAATGCTTATTACACGTCCAAGAAAACAATTTTTTGTTTTACTTCTAGTGCATTGCTTATGATGTTTACAAATCTGTGCTTCTTAAAGCGAAATTTGTGTTACGGTAGCTAGTAAATCCTTCTCGACTTGTTTGAGTAATGATTTTTCCAAAATTTTTGAGATAAATCTAGATACTGAATGGTCTGCAGGATGAAACTTTATTCGGAGGTTTTCCATCTTTTGAGATTCATGTAACTTGTGCGAAATTAAGTTGTTCGCACTACACAGTTTAATGTAGTAGTCATAAAGAATCTACCCTATTTTGGAAACTCGTTTAATACTTTGTTAATGATATCTAAGGTTTGTAAGCTTTTCCTCTTGTTGAATTTTAAAATTGTACTTAGCGGTAATCAAATTGAGTACCAGACGGATCGGCACGGTCGCACAACTGAGTAAGTAAGGAAATTTAAGTGCAGTAAAGCGGTAAAAATTGTTAAAACATGCGGTGCTATAATAAAGGAAGGCGAAGCAAGCAGTAAAAATGAGATTGGTAACTCGTTAGAAGAACGCGATTAGTACTAGAAATCGCCACAAGCATCGCGAGGTTGGGAACTGAATGAAGCGCGGCGCGCATCGGTTTTTGAAGGGCTGATCCGGGCTGATAAGAGCCGTGATATCCAACTACAGGGTCAGAGGCGGCTCAAATTTATTTTACAATAAATTCTGCAAGGGGAGTTTACTTTGACGTAAAATTGGTTAAAGGGACAACATAAAGGTAAGATAAGGACAAGCAGTAAAATTATATAAAATGAGTAGCACGGACAAGTCAATGGAGAGAGAGAAAAAAGAAAAGAACGTGAGGGTGGGACGTTGCGGAGGAAGTGGAAGCTTCAGCAAAAGCAAAACAATGAGCAGGATTTTAACAAAACACAACTGAAAAGTAATTAAAATAGACAAGATATTAGATGCTACAACAGCTAACTATAAACGTAAGTCGGATAAAGTTGGAACAGTATAAGCAAGATTTAGGTACATTAAAGAAAGGAAAGCAATTATTAAAAAACGAAAATAAGATCATAAGAAAGGATAACTTAGAGATTAAAGAAACAGTTATAAGAAAAAAGAAAAACTTGAAAAAGAGAAGAAACAAAAGAACATATTTGCTCAGGGATTAGTTCTGAATGCAAGTAACCAATTAGAACCAAGAGACAAGATGATAAAATTCCTTAAACATAATTTGGGTATCGAAATCAAGATTAAAATAACACATAAAATTAGATTAAAAACATATTTTACATATATAAACAATGATTTGACAAAGCAAGAACATGACATTGAAAAACAAATAAGGAAGAGAGCACAGTGAAAAAGAAAACTAGGGTTACTTATAACAAAAGCTATTTATAGACAGAGATATGGAAAGGGAACAAAGAAATAGGCAAAATTTAAAAAAACAAAGCTGACGACAGACATATGATGCCGGACACGGCAATGAAAATGGACACGGAGAGACATAAATTAAGAACAAGATTAAGGCAAAAAGGGATAAAAACGCAATTGAAGAAAAAGTAAAAAAGGAAGAAATTTGGAAAATATGTATTTGAAACATCAAATAAAGAAAAAAAATTAGAAGAGGAATTTAAGAAGGTAGAATTAGACATACTCAGCATAACTGGAATCTCAAAGAAGGAAAAAGGGGAATAGGAAATGGAAGGACGTCACATATACAACGGAGTAGACAATAAGTATCGAGCAAGGAAAGAATTGGAATGTGTAATAAATAACATGAAAGTGAAGTAAACTATATGATGGAACGAAAAAATAAAAAACAAGAACCGGGGATGGAAGGAATATTTGAGTGACAAAACAAAAAAAAAACGACAGATACAAATATCAACGAAGAAAGGTGAAAATGATGGGGAAAAACTGAGGAAGTATTGTGGGAAGAATTCGGGGACAGGGTGGAAACAGACTGTTTTATAGAGTATCAAAAACCCCCCAGATAAGGAAAAGTGCAAATGAATAAACATTTGAAAAGCAAAGATGGAAGAATACTAAAAGAAGATGGTGATATCGTAAGAAGGTGGAGAAGGTATTTGGAGAAACTTTTATGAGCAGAAAGAACAAGATAATAACTGAAAATGAGCATGACAGTCACACAGATTATAGGAAGGAAGTCGAAGATACAGCAAAAGCAACAAATGCTCTTAAGAGATTAAAAAGAGGCAAAGCCGCAGGACACGGCGGAATGTCTACAGAAATGGTTGATAATTTAGGAACGAGGATTAGAAACATTAGCCAAGCTACTAAATAAAGTTTGGTAGACGAGCAAATACTACAGGACTGGGAGATAGGAATTCTGCTGCCAGTACACAAAAAAGGGGCAAAAGAGAATGCTCTAAGTATAGAGGTGTTACTGTGTTGTCCACCTCAATAAAAACGAGACGCATGTAAAATCCGGAAAGGCAACTTTGGAAAGCGAAACAAGTCATGTATGTGACTTTGTGGCCCCTGTACCTCGGGTTAAATGAGAGCAACATGTCTGAAATTTAATACCGACTTAAGATATCTACTGATCAAATATGAAGTGAATCGGTCAAGTAGTTACGGAGATATCGTGTCAACAGACACAGATACACACACAAACAGACAGGATCGTAATCGCATTAACTTTCGACTATAGGCTTTCGAAAGTAATCCTTGTAATTTTTCCCATTCTTCTTTTTGATATAATGTGGCTGTTGCTAATACCCACCACTGTCATAAATTTCTCAACCACGATATCACCTTTAATTTTGTCTTCCATAGTCAGAGTAATAAGCTCAGTGAGTCTGATTATATGTTTGTAGTAGTTTAGTTTTCTCTTCTTGGCAATATCTAGGAGCTCATTTTTTCCTATTTTCTCAGTACTTTGCGTCTGATATGTGTTGCAACCATAAAATCTTCGACATTATTATAATATTACATCTTAAAGTTCTCTATTATTTCTTTTATTTCTGCGGAATTTAATGGATGAACGATTCCATTGCTTGTTTAAGGAACATTTTTTTCTTCTTCTTTAGCCCCCCATCGTTCATTTTTAGACATAGGCCTTTCCCAATTAATCCATCTGAAGCTAGAAAATTTTTTCAGGTTGTCGCCCCATCTCATTTGAGGCCTTATTTTACTTTTTTTGTTGATATATGGTCTCCACCGTTGTACTACAGTATCCCATCTTTCGTCACTTTATTATTATTTTTGCTATTTGATCAGCCACATCCTTTAATTTAGTTATTTGTCAAATCCAGGTGTTAGTATACCTGTCTTTAAACATATATTCAACATAGAGTTCAAGTTCAAGTGCATTGTTCGATAAAGCGGCTGCGGCCGCCTTATTTCGTATCGAGAACCCGAGTTTGCTTAAGTTATTTTAATCAAGAAAGAAACATAGTTAACAACAGGTAATTTTTATGTAACAAATACGACAATGTTATCATCACGACACGAAACTGGCTTTAACTACAATTTAAACCAGCCCCTACCTCATAATATACACACTTCACACAATTTCCAAATACTTACCAAAATCAACCTATGATAAACACTCAACTGTCATTACCCTATATTGCACCAACTAGCCAACCTTCACAAGGACCAAGTAATCCCTTTCTCCCTAACCAGGAACAATACTTAGCAATGCAATCTTCAGGACTCTATCAGCCTCGAAATTCTTGGCAACTATACAGGTTAACCTCAACGTCTGACGACGAAATGGGAGACGATCTCCCCTCAAAAGAGGACATCGCATCTAAAGAAAACCCCTGGCAAGTATTTAAGACTACTAAACGAAAGAAAGTCAGAAAATCACATGACACGGTATCCTTAAACACTTTACCCCTTTCCAACAGTTTTTCTGCACTAGCTAATTCCCACAATCCAACCCCCATCGACAATTCAACAAATAAAAACAATACTCCCAAAGATAAAACAAGAGAATCTGATAAAATCCCCAAACCCCCGCCTTTATTTGTTTATGGAGTCCTAGATCTACCAAAAAATGAAAGCTACACTAGCAGATGTAGCAGAAGAAGAGCAATATGTCATTAAAAGCCTGGCAAATAACACAATTAAAATCTCACCAAATACTCCTGATATATTCCGTAAACTAGTTAAGTATATGCGCGAAAATAAAATTATACATTACACCTACTAATTAAAAGACGAACGAGCGTTTAGAGTAGTCATCAAAAATCTTCATCACTCGATTCCACTCGAAGACATAAAAACAGAAATCACTAGGCAAGGTCACCAAATTAGAAACATCATGAATGCTAAACATAGAACCACCAAAGGAGTCAATGAATCTATTTTTCATGGACTTAGAACCATCTAACAATAATAAAGAGATATATTCCATTCAATCTTTACTATACAATCGCATAACAATTGAACCGCCAAGAACAAACCGAAATGCTGTCCAGTACATGCGATGCCAAATGTATGGTCATACAAAAGCATATTGTTCCCGTCTCTTTGTGTGCGTCAAATGCAGCGGTAATCACAGCACAGCCAGCTGCGTGTGCACTGTGCGGAGGAAATCACCCGGCTAACTACCGAGGATGTACTCATTACCACAACTTCTACAAAAGTAGAAATAGCAATTCCAAACTGCCAACAACCCAATCCCCAATTATAAATAGACAAAGTTATATATCCAACCTCCCGCATTCACCTACATACGCTAGTATTACCAGTCACCAAGAACCCCAACAACAAATCCCTTCTGACCAGTCTCTTAACCTTACCTTAAACAAATTCCTAGAAGAATTCAAATCTATGTTCTCCCAACTTATTCAGCAGAACAGCATGGTCCTTAACATGCTGAGAATGTTAATAAGCAAAATAAATAATGGATAAATTCCTCCGCATTGCACAATTGAACGCCAACGGCCTCTTAAATCACAGAGACGAAGTAATACTATTCCTAAAACATAACTACATCGACATAATGCTAATTAGTGAAACGCATTTCACGGAAAAATCGTACATCAAAATTCCTAACTACCATTTGTATTACACTAACCATCCAGACAAAACAGGACACGCTGGAACCGCTATATTAATCAAACAAAATTTAAAACATTACGCTCTCCCCAACTACGAGAAGGAATCTATCCAGGCTACTTCCATCAAGGTGCTCACCTTTCCCTATGAAATAACCATTGTGGCTGTCTACTGCCCCCCAAAACACATTATCAAAAAATGTGACTTCGACCAGTTCTTTCATACCCTGGGTCCCAAATTCGTATCAGGCGGCGACTACAACAGTAAACATACTGCGTGGGGCTCCCGCCTAGTTACTGCAAAAGGTAGAGAGCTATATAAAACTATACAAGACAATAAATAGGACTACCTTTCAACAGGGACCCCGACATACTGGCCATCCGATCAGAACAAAATCCCCGATCTCCTCCATTTCTTTCTCATTAATGGAATATCACCAAACTACATGGGCATCTCCCCCAGCTAAGACCTTTCCTCGGACCCCTCCCCGATCATAGAAACTATAAGCGCAAGTGTCCTAATCAAAAATCCCCCCGCACGGATCCATAACGCTTCAACTGATTGGGATTTATATCCAAATTCTTCATGAAGGCATTGACTTGAAAGTCAGTTTAAAAACCCCTCTCGAAATCGATACAGCAGTTACCAAATTCAATTCTCTGCTAACAACTGCAGCACAGCAAGCTACCCCGCCTAAGGTGCAGAGAAAAGTCAACTCATACACACATGTTGCTCTAGAAGTTAAACTTCTAGTTGCCCAAAAGAGGAAAGCCAAAGCCAAATATCAAAAGAGCTATCATCCAGCAGACAAAACAACCCTCAACAACCTTGGAAATCAGCTTAAGGCGAAACTCAAATCCTTGAGGGAAGACTCGTTGAATACCTACCTCTCAACAATAAACCGATATGACAACTCAATATGGAGACCAGTCAAATCATCTTTAAAATTCCAAACCACATCCCCACCAATACGAAAACTACCTCCAGCTCTAGGATGGGCCAAGAGTGACAAAGAAAAGGCGGATTTGTTCGCTATTCACCTATCTGGATTATTTCAACCACATGATGAACCTCCCAGACCAACCAGCACCTGAACCGAATATACCTCCCACACCACTAATAACACCGAAGATTGTAAAATCTGAAATTTTGAGATTAAATCTCAAGAAAGCACCGGGACCGGACAAAATTACACCGAAAATGCTCCGTGAGCTTCCACGAAAAGGAATAGTTCTACTGACGTACATATTTAATGCTATACTCCGACTTCAATATTGGCCGAAAGAATTTAAGATCGCAGAGATAACACTCATCCCTAAACCAGGTAGATCCCAGCTATGCGTCATCAAAGCGCCCCATAAGCCTGGTACCAGTTTGCTCCAAACTTCTTGAAAAGTATGTCTTACAAACCTTAGACCCAGAATTCACGGCAACTAACTGGATCCCTGATTATCAATTTGGCTTTCGCCGACACTATTCTACCATACAACAGTGCCATCGCATCACGCAAGAAATTAACACAGCATTCGAAGTCAGCCTACTGTATAGCTGTTCTTTTGGACATTCGCCAGGCGTTTGATAAAGTCTGGCACAAAGGACATCAAATCTTACCTCCTCAATTTCATCAACTTTTGGACTCCTATCTAACAGACAGAAAATTTCGAACACGCGTTAACGACGAAGTGTCTCCAGTGTACCCAATCCAATCTGGGGTCCCACAGGGTAGCGTTCTGGGTGCCTTTCTTTATACGTTATATACCTCAGACCTTCCAACCTCCCCAACCACTACTATAGAAGCATATGCCGATGACACAATTATACTTGCGAGACACACGGACATAAACTTCGCTGTGGAATATGTCCAAACTCACCTCAGCTTACTTGAAGACTGGCTCCAGCGCTGGAACATTAAGGTAAATGAGTCCAAATCTACTCATATGACCTTCACTCTTCGCAAAGGGATATGTCCTCCACTACATCTTAATAACATCGAGATACCACAATTCTCATCGATGAAATACTTGGGTCTACACCTGGACAGCAAGCTCACCGGGAAGGAGCACATTACTAAGAAAAAAAACATATAGAGCTCAGATTTAAAACCCTTTACTGGCTACTAGGCTGACACTCCCCATTATCCCTCTCTAACAAAAAAAACAAACAAAAAAAACAACAAAAAACATAGAGCTCTCCATTGTTCTCTGCGTTTTAATAAATTTGCCAGGTTTGGCAGCCATAAGTCAATACTAGTAGCACACATTTGTCAAGAATACGAGTTTTTAAGTATTGTGGTAATATACTACTTTTGAGGATGTATTTTAGTTTCCTGGAGCTTGCCCACGCGATTTCAGCAGTCTGGTTTTCTTTGTTCGGTACTTACATATTCAGGCGAATTCTCAATAATTCGATCTTTTTTTGAACGTTTCTTCTTTGTCACTATTCGTCATAGTTTTATTCCAACTTTCTTAGAGGTTTCCGTTAGTTGTGCAAGATAGTTTGTAGGTCCTCGAAGTTGTTAGTATTCCAGATGATGTCAGCAGATTAGAATTGGTATGCCTTTTGTTGTAGCTTATACTTTTATTACTTTAGATGCCTTTTTATAGATATTATGTATTAGATCTACATAACGAGAGTCAATTCTATTGATGTTTAAGACATGTTCTATAGCCCACAACTGTAGCGTGTCGAAAGCCTTTCTACAATCGACTAAGGCCAGGTACAATGGTATGTGATACTTATTCGGTTTTTCTGTTAAGGTTTATACAGTTGACAAATGACCGGGAGTACTACGAAAATTGACTTGCTCAACTGGTTAATAAGCATCCATTTTATTACTTAGGGGGTTTGTAATGATTTGCATAAATAGCTTGTATGTGTGTCTTATTTATTCTTCATTTCTCTTACGACTTTAGTTCACGTTTATGACCTTTTTTGTCAGTTGTCGTTTTGTATCATCATCTGAAACTCTCTTAGAACTATGTAGATCAGTATAGTACTTTTCTGTTGCTGTGGCTATTTTTGTTTACCTCTGTGTTCTCTACCATTTGCATTTTTCAACAAGATTATTTATATTCTATCTAGTGTTAGTTATAAACTCTTTATTTCCTTTAGTTCCTTTGTTATCGCTGCACTACATAGTATTGTATGTTTGTAATATTCATTGGTTTTCTCATTTTCTTTTTCCTTCTGAGATATCATTAGTTCATTATATCAGTTCTTCTTCTAGTTCGTAAATCCTTTTGTCTGTTAACATTGACCTTATGTTATGCGTTCCTATGTGTAATCCTGTTTTATATTATTGTCGACTATTTGACGTTTTCTTTGTGTCTGTCGAGTAATTGCCTCCACTAGAATCGTCGAGGCAGGCCGTTAAAACAGTGTGGGATTCTAGACTGTTTAGCTTACCCACCTGGAGAATTGTTGTTTTCTTACTCAACATCTCATTTGGAGGTACTTGGCTGTTGTGTTACCACGCTAGCTCTGCGCCTTGGTAACTTAATGGTGGCCTATCTATCTATCTACTTAGGAGCGGATGTGCCACTGGCACATTTTAGGCGTGACTCCACGTTCAGCAAGATCGAAGACAACCTAACTATGCTGCCTGCCTGTTGGTCCGCGGGAGGTATTTTATTTCCCTCCTACTAGGCATATCTACCAGGCATTACCCGATTCGCCACCCGAGGACACGACCTCTAGGGGCTATACATTCCTCCGAGGAAAGGAACAGTCCAGGTGTTCTTAACAATATATTCTCTTCTGTTTGAATTACTCCACATGTATTCTTGTTTTTGGTGACGATTACTATTTTTGCCTTACGGGGACTAATCCTTTTAAGAGAACTTAAATAAAGTTACCCATTCAAGTAGTTTACGGTAAAAATTTATTAAATATCTTTTGGAAGTGAGCTTATTGGTTTTATACGTGGAGATTATACAAAGATTTTAAAGATGTATGAACTTTAATAAATAAATAAATAAAAGGAGTTATGTAGGGATAAGTAGGTATGTTTAAGGCTAATATTTCATTTTATTGGAAAAATTTTAAATTACCGGTATACGTTTTAGAGCTAAATATGAAGAACAAATTCGGCTAAGAATTAGTTCGAACTTTAACTTTGTAATGCAGGAAATTGTGCATCTATTCAACTGAAATGCCTACCGTACCAGAAAATTGGCATATTTTTATTATAAAGATATCGTAAACTCTTCCACCATAACTTGTAACTTCAACTGAGCGTCC
Source organism: Sinelater perroti (assembly GCA_036346155.1). Lineage (NCBI taxonomy): Eukaryota > Metazoa > Arthropoda > Insecta > Coleoptera > Elateridae > Sinelater > Sinelater perroti. Next base: position 5,543,072 of record JARFIY010000324.1, read on the forward strand.
AGAGCGAGCTTTTTGGCAACTGCTGCAGTGTCCACTCCAAGCGCGTGTAGAACAAAATCAATGCATCGCTTTGGCTCAAATTCGGCCTGCTTTCGTTTGAACAGTGCGTCATCAGAAAAACTGCGGTGCCATTTCACAGAAATTTACCCTTATTGTGCAACGGCGCTCGTAAAAAGCTAATTAGCTGAAACCAGTCCCCGCACTATGTTCGCATAACGGACAGTCTTTATGCGCAATAATCTTGCGTACACTGCGTATCCTGTTGAAGGTCGTCTGCAACTGAAAATAGGAAGCTTTATAGGTGCTGCTTGTAGTTCAAGGAAAGCGATTTCGGAAGACTTAGGTATTATATCTGAAACGAGATAATATATTTAAAAATAGACATATAATTTGGCTGGTAAAATGGCTGTTATTTCTTGTTCTATAATTTATCAGCGCCTATAAGCTTATGGGAGGTATGGCTGTTTAGTTATACTTTTCAAAATTTATAGCAAATAGAGTACTAAAATAACAAATTAAATTTATTATATTGGTTGCGTTCTAGAACTAGGTTTATAGCTTATATTGTTTTATATTGGCGTATTATGTCAAATATCAGATAAAGAGTTGTTAAGAGCTAATTTAAAATGGTCAGTAATATAAAAAACTAATAAATATAATATTCTGTAATATTAAAAAAGTTTTATAGTAAAAATTTTTTTTATGATCTCAAGCTCAACTTGAATTAAAAAATGGTGTAATTGTATTAAATATTGTTTTTAATACCAACTAACGAGTAATTTGTTGTTAATTTTATTAACAATGTATTGTGTATTACTTATTAAGAACGTTTATTGAAAAAGACACAAAATGTTATAAAAAAGATGAAGATGCAACAGTTACTTTCATAGTAGGCATAGTAGGACTTTATGTGCTTTTCTTAACGACTTCAATGTTCAAGACCTTTTAAATGTTTATATTGTATGGGAATTGGCATTGCATTTGTTGCATCGTTTCCGAAATCCGTTTGAATTGTTGCTAATAATTTAATAAAATTATGCCTCGTTTTATTAGTTAGGTCATTTTTAAAGCTTCATGCTTATTTAATGACGTCTACCCCCTCCACCAATACAGTGAAATCGTTATTATTCATATATCTATTATTTAATTAATTCTTCTCGATTTATATAATACATAATCGCCGGGTAATCGTTCTCCTTGTATTAACAATGATTGGATATCTTTCGAACAGGTGGCGCGCGATAGACGCATGGATTTGAAAAGGTCATTGCTCTCTTTCTAACGGTCCTAGAAAGTTGAAAGTGGGGTGATTCGAAAGAGGGAGATGAAAAGTTTATGTTCCACGTGGTTTCAGTCACTATAATAGAGTGATCCGTGCAACAACGTGTTTTTTGTGTGCATACCTATTTGTCGAACAGTCGCTCGATCGTCCGCGTGGAGCGTGCCTTCCGTTTAAAGTTCAATATCGCCCCCCCGACCCGCGATCGAATTCCCGATCGAAATCGAATTCTCGCATGGGTTGATGCATTTCAGAATACCGGAAATGCGTCCACGATAAGAAGGGGACCTCAAAATACCGTCTCTACCCCAGAAAACATCGAGAGGGTTCAAGCTGTAATTGAACAGGCGTTTAATTCGGAAACAGACAGGTCCCCTTGGCATTTCGAGACGTTCCATTCAACGAATCGTTAATGAACATTTTCATTTGCACCTCTATAAGATGTGAAAACATGCTTGTTGCGTTGCCTCAAGACGGTATCGTTTTCTTCTCTGACGAGGCACATTTTCACCTCAGTGAATGTGTCAGTAAACAGAATATGCGCTATTGGAGTGATACGAATCCCAGGGAGCTCCAGCAGAGGCCTTTGCTCTCCGACAGGGTGACAACATGGCGTGCAATTTCAAGAATTGGGATCATCGGCTCTTACTTTTTTGAAGAAAATGATCGAGCGGCTACAGCCACTTCTACATGTTACCTGACCATGATCCAGGATTTTTTCTTGCCTAAATTGGAAGGGATAGAGGTGGAAGACGTCTGGTTTCAGCAGGACGGGGCGGCAGTCCACACAGCAAGGGTTTGCATGGACTTTTTGCGAAACAAATTCCCCGGGCGCCTCGTCTTCTCAAAATTTGTATGTTATTATGGAGCACTATTGTAACTTGTTGGGGATTACAAGGGGAGAGGTATCAGCGTTGGAAATTCTAAGACCATTCTCCTTTATAATGCACGAATTTTTCGGTCCATAGTCAAAGATGAAGAAATTGCTTTTAGAATAATTATTTAATAATTCGGTTGTGGGAAAACTGGTAATGAATTCCTTTCATATTATTGAAACCTTATTCTAGTAGACTTCTTTTTATAGAAATGCCCCAAAGGTTTATCGCATAAAATCAGCAACAGTTTATGATTTGAATAAAGGAATTATAAGATAGTGTCTCACAGTTCTAAATTAAATGCTTCTTAACGTTGTCGAATCCATTGGTGCACGTTATTGCCTGTTTGAAAAGAGAGTCGCCAGTTTGAATATTTGTAAAAGTGCATTTTATTTTGTTTAATATTTTTTTATCTACACTATTGAACTAGCCTTGTTAAGTTAAACACTACATTTACTGTAATTGCAAGATTGAATACATTTTTGAGACACTTTGATTTATGTTATTATAAGATTTTTTTTCGTCGCTGAACAGATATTGAGTCTATTCACTTCTAATCAACTGTTGTGAACTCCTCTATGTTATATTGCGCTCACTCTATTCTAATTCTCGTGTTTTAGGGATTTATAATAATTTTGATTGTAAAAAAGTTGTTAAGCTAATTTTTAAACTTTTTCTATAAAGTTAAAACTTTAAGAATGATGAAAAAAGAACTGTGGTTTGTAACTCCACAAGTTCTTTCCAGAAATAGCTATTGATAGCTTAGTAATAGTGTTAAACCATTAAAATGCCAAAATATTTACAGTATTTTAGTCCTTCAAATAACAGCAGATACATTTGCTTATATATTTCTGACAAGTTACTAGAATATTCTGCATGTATAAAAAATTATTGTTGTAATTCTTACACGTACTGAAATCTGTATTTAAACAATAATATCAGAGGACAATTCTGGAGAAGGCAGTCAAGAGTTTCAAAAGCATCTTTTTATGCAATATTTAAAACTTTATGAATGTAGTCCATAGGGGAATTAATAGATGTTTCTTACTTGAAGCTTTAATACCATTAAATTTATAGGTTTATTAGCTAAAATTCTAAAAATGCACATGGTACTGTATTTTTCTAAAATTTTACTTTTTCTAGGAAGAATAAACATTTTCTATTGTAGTACAAAAAGAAACGAGAAAATGTATAGTTCCAATAAAACCCATGCATTTCAAAGTTTTGTATGATAAACTATACCAATTCTTCAGAAGCAAATAGGATAAAGGAAATAATAAAGAAAAATAATCAAATATACTAAAAAATAAGAGAAATATGTCGAAAGAATTTTGTGCTAAGGACAAAAACGACTTTGTACATCTTCAGTTATTTAAATATTTATATAACATTGCTAGAAAAGTTCCAGGACTAGGCTCCTAAAAAATAATTTACTCTTCTTATCAATCAATAGTCTCATGTTTTTGTTGCACTCCCTTCGACTGTCTATATACAACTGCCACCATTTCTAGGGACTGCGGAACGAAGAAGGGAAAGCTTTATCTGGGATGCTTCTCGGCACATCTGTCGCAGCTGTTTGGATTGGATATACGAGGTGTCCCACAAGAAAGCCTTTTAATTTAGTTATAAAAAACAAAGGAGACGTTTATTAAAAAAACTTTTATTTGTTGTTAGAATACAGGCTTTGGGAATTTTTTTTTTAAAATAATGTCATCTAAATGTGGTTCTGCACACTTATGACATTCTTTAAACGAGAAGAAAAATTTCTAAACACTGCGCGGCACGTAGTCTCCGTAATGGCTACCACTTCTTCACGGATATTTTCTTTCAATTGAACTAGAGAGCCCGGATTGCTGTGGTATATTCTTGATTTAAGTTTATATCACCTCTTCTCGAAACCAATATTTGGAGGAAAATTTTACGAACTTGTGGCAGAGACATGTCAGAGTGTGCGATGTTGCTTCATTTTGCTGGAATCATGTTTTTTGATTATAATGCGCAAAATTCGGCAGTTTGGGTACCTAGACATTGTTCGGCATCTCCAAAGAAGTACGGGCCGATTATTCCTCGCGCTGACATTGCAGCCCATACAGTCACTTTTGCTCAATTAAGGTGTTTTTGATGCTTGCATTGTGGGTTTGTAGCGCTCCAGTAATGGCAGTTCTGATTGGTAACATGCAATAATTCCCGAATCATTGTTGTTGATTTTCGCACACAAAACACACGAACCGCTCTTAAGAAACGTTCCATAGCGATCACATTTCTAAAAGCCGCACTACCCATTAACATGTGCCGCGCCCCCCTCAGGTTGATTTATTGCATTCACGCAGTGAATCAATCAAATTTTCTTTTGGGACACCCAGTAGTACTGTAAGGGTATGGTGTCTGGCTATACATTCCTAGACTTATTGATGAATTATTTGAGGCAAACGCTTCAGCATGTAATTATAAAATTTTGGTTTATTGTTCGTCTTTCAGGCAAATATTCATGGTGCACAAAAAACGTCCGAAAAGCTTTTTTGGAGGCCGAGTTATAATTTTGTCATTTGATATTTTGGCGCTTCGTTTGAAGGTTATACCGATAGCACCACTTTTTACCCTTACAATTATTGTTTAACAAACATTGGATCAAGTTTAACCTTTTCAGCAAAGTTAGTACCATTTATTCTTGTTTTTCCTGTTTCTTTGTCAGTGTGTGAGGGACTATTTTTGCTTTAAGTTTCAATTTCTCTAAATTGTTTCATAAAATTTGGTGATATAGATCCTTATTCAAATTCAGCTCAGTCATACGACAGTCTTCTTGGAGAAACTGCTTCACACATTTGACATTTGCAGCGGTATGTAATGATGATGGTCCATTAACTATGAGATCGTCTCAGGGTCAGCCGACCATACCAGATAATTTTTTGAAACCTTTTATGTGATTCAAAGACACGGATGTTTCGTCACCATATGTTTATCATGTTTTATGTTCTATTGAGATTTTTCTTAGTTTGACGCAGAGCTTAATGTTTACGTTTTGCACATAATTTACCTCCATCACTATTTAGAACTCATATCGGGTGATTGAATAACACCACTTTCTTATATTTGTTTACCATAGGTAAAAATAAAAAAATCATTTCTAGTGCTGTTTTGATCTATTTTGTACGTAACATTACAGAGTACAATGTGTGTACCAAAAGTATTAAGCCATATAAAACAAACTATTACAATGGGAATGACAGAAAGAACTAGATATTTAGTAAGATGCAAGATATATTCCACCGTTTTAGCACCTTGTAATCTCACATATTTCCTAACATCGTTCCTCCTTGTTCAAAATATTTTTAAAGCTTCTAAGTTGGAACTGCGAACTACCTTCTGCTCCAGTAACACAAAAAATTAACACAACACGTTTTATGTTAACATAAGATCTTTCGTCACAGTTTCATCCACTTTAGATTTGAAATCTTACGCTCATTTTTTAGTTTTTGGACTATCAATCAGAACATGAATTACTTTCAACAGCTTTTCGTCCATTTTTGAGTTATTTTTACCATTTTTAATTTTTTTGTGCTGTACTTATAACATTTTATTTGAAGAATTTATAAATCATCCGATATTTTTGGGTTTGTCTTTGATGATTCTGTTATCCATACGTTTAATTTACTGTTGTTCCTATATCTTGATCTATTTTAGTGATTTGGTTGATCCATGTTAGTCTCGATCTACTTCTTTTCCTTTTTTTGTATATTTATTTCCATGACTTTTTCTGATAGTTTATCTGTTGTCATTTTGATGAGGGGCCCATACTATTCTAATTGCTTCTTTTCTATTTTCTCATAAATGGACTCTTTGATCTAGTGTTGTTCTGTCATAATTTATTATATGATCCAATTTTTTTTTATTCGTTATTTTCCTTATGACTTTCATTTAGGTAGCTGTTAGTATTCATTGGTGTTTATTTTGAATGGTCCAGGTTTCACTGGAGTATAGCATTATTGGAATTATTATATATTCATCTTTTACCAAAGATAGTTTTACTTATTTAATACGCCGTATTTGCCTTTCATTTTGTTAGCTACTTCTAGATCAAAATTATCATCATTCTTGATCGTACTTTCTAGATATTCTATCGTTGTTATCTTCTGAATTGTATTTCCATAGTTGAAGTTGTATTATTCGTCTCTTGGTTTTTGCTGTTTATCGTTATTTTGATTTTGTTCAGATTAACTTTCATATGTAAGTTCTCTATTTCATCTATACATGCATTTAGTAGTTTCTGAATTTTCTTTTTGTTATACGTCTGCATAGAGGAGGACGTCTCTTTGTGTTTGGTTCACATTTTTATATCTTATTGTAGTTTTTAAACAATTATTTTTTTACTGGCGTTTTTCAATTTTTTTCTTAAACTTGTTTCTTCAGTATGTCGTTAATTGTTTTATCTTAATTCTTTTTGTTTGTTGGTATGATTTCTATTCTAATTTCATGTTAATTCTATACCTTACTTTTTAGTGCGCCATATGGTTTGTTTATTTTCATTAAACCTAAACAGTATTTTAAAATTTCTAGCTATTTTTGAGTTAGCTGGGGGAGGATAGGTGGTTGGGAGAACGAACGAACATATTGAGTTTGCGGTGATGTTATAAATAACATTTAGGCTAGTCTTTGCAGACACTTTTGCATTATAAAGAGAAGATGAGAATATATCCAACTAAATTTTTGGCAGTTTTGATGGACTGACACGTTCCGAGAAATAAAACACGAAAGTTGTATTTGCACCCTTCATTAAGAGTAATTTTTAGAGCTGCGGAATGGTTGGTCTCGGGAAGTGCTGCTGGTTTGGGTATCGGGAATGTTGTGGGTCAGGTTTTATAGAATTTAAAGGGGTGGAAAAAACTATTGGCTGAATTGAGTAAATCACGGTAATGGAACTCTAAGAGAGGTGATTAGGCGACCCTCTGCTTAAAGATTCATTTTATTTACTTAAAAAAGAAATCTACAATCGATTTAAAAAATGGAGTTGTGAACTTGGCGGACTTTCTGCATTTTCTGCAATATCGATTACAGTAGCATGGCAGCAGTTACGCTCGGTGCTTAATTAACCAGGCAATGCCGCATCTGCAGGCCATTTAAATTCAAACATTAAATCTTCGCTAGGCCGCTGAAACGAATGACACCCCGGCGACACGCAGGCGGCCTGTTTGCACCAACACGAGCGGCCGCGGCGAATAATCGCGGCCTTTGTCGTATTGAATGTTGCATGCCATTTCCGCCAGGTCGAATGTGCGAGGCTTGATTAACATTGGGAAATATATTGTTTCGGAAACAAAAACACGCCGCGTATCTGAAAAGAGTTATCAAGCGCCGCAGGGCTGGTCGGAACATATCGTGTGTTCGACACCGTTTCGGGGGCGGATGTTTGCTTGTGTGAGGGCGATGCTCGGGCAATCTACCAAGCTGTGGAAAAGGCAGCTTTGTGTTTCAGTATTTTATGACTCGGGCTAACGAAATTCTGTTTACTTATTTAGTAACAATTTTTTTAATAGATGGCCGTCTCTAGTTTGTTTCTTATATATTTAAGTTTTTGGGTATATACATATATATTTAGATTTATTTTTGTTTTTATACAGAGCCTGTCTGCACGCCTGTTTATTAGCAATTTTTTTAATGGAAAAGTTAATAGATTACGAAGATTAGCAAAACAGATTACGAAGAACACGATATAACCCTGTTACAAGGAAAAACTGTCCAATAGGACCTTAAATTGTGTGCTTTTAAGAAAAAGAAGGTCACATTATTATGTTAAAGAAACAAGAAGATGATAAGCATGTATGTCAAAAATAACCTTCTAAATATCCTCCTGTTGTAGTATAATTTGAAATATACTGTTCAGGATGTGACAAAATTATATTTTTGTTAAAAAAGCAAGGATTGTGGTTGGATCCTAATTGTGAGCTTTATGTGAGTATGTTGTATGTGATGGATAGAGTTTATGATATTAATAATTTTGTTGATCATGAACCTGTAGTAAGTAATGTAAACCATGAATGATGTAAATAATATAAAAGAGGGGTTTTTCTGTTTTCTTTCTCCTAATAGAATAGAAAGTAAAAGTGAGTATTTTTCTTCCGAAGTGTTCCATCTTTTTGATATTAATGATATTAGTTATATGAAGTTTTGGTCATTTATTATAATTTGTCATTATATTTGTAGAATCATTCAATAACATCGAATCTCAAGCGCAACAACATTTCATATTTGTATTATGAGGGTGGATCCCATAAGTACCCGGCCTGACCTAGAGATGGCGGTAGTTGTTTGAAAAATATCACTGTATTAGAAAGTATACAATCTATAAAGCATATGTTTCTAGTTTGAAAACGCCACGTTGTTTAGTATTTGTTTGGCAGCCATCAATAGTGAACGTTGCTAGTGAATTTGTGAAAATGGAGAAAATTGGTCATCGTTATGTGATACAATACTTTTATTTGAAAGGCATCAACCCAACGAATAGAAAAGCTGAACTGGATTCTACTGTGGGTGAATCTGCTCCTTCGTTTACAACAGTGAAATATTGGGTAGCAGAGTTTAAACAAGGCCGTACAAGCATCGCAGTGGTCGACCAAATGAGGTGACGACTCCAGAAATGGTGAAGAAAATCCACAAAGCGGTACTGGATGATCGTCGACTGAAAGTGCGCGAGCTAACAGACATAGTAGGCATTTCAAAAAGTGCGGTATATCGCATATTATCTGAAAATTTGGACATGAGTAAGCTGTGTGCAAGATGGGTGCCGCGTTTGCTCACACTCGAGCAAAAACAGTGTCGTGAAGATGTTTCGATTGAGTGTTTAGCGAAGTTTCACAGCAACAAAGCAGAATTTTTGCGCCGTTTTATAACCATGGATGAAACATGGTTCCATCACTTCACGCCCGAGACAAAAGAACAATCAAAACAATGGACTCAAAGGGAGAACCGACTCCAAAGAAGGCGAAGGCCGTTTCATCTGCAGGCAAGGTCATGGCGCTGGAATGCGCGTGGGATAATTTTCATTGACTATCTTGAAAAAGGAAAAACTATCAACGGCGAGTATTATGCGAACGGCCGCATTTGGTTAAGAAGAAAGTGTTGTTTCATCAAGACAATCCACCAGCTCACAAATCCATTATTGCAATGACCAAAATTAATGAATTAAAATTTGAATTGCTACCTCATGCGCCCTATTCGCCAGATTATCCCTCTCGGATTATTTTCTGTTCCCAAACTTGAAAAATGGCTCAGTGGATCAAAGATTTTCCAACTATGAAGAAGTGATGTCGGCAGTTAATGGCTTCTTATATATATAGAACATCGCTGGGAAAAATGTATAGAGCTGAAAGGAGATTATGTTGAAAAATAAATATATTTTTTCCAAAATTTTTGTGTTTTCTTTGTTGGGTCGGGTACTTCTGGGACCACCCTCGTACACCACACAATAAGATATGATCTTAAGAAATATTTTTAAAATATGACATCAGTGCTATGGTTCTGTATTCAGGGCAAATTTTACATAAAATTAAACAAACAAGTTTTAGGAGTTCTGGTTCAGCAGAGTTTTCACACTGAGTTCTTTATGGCAGATTAAAACTCTTCTTTTGAGAGTTTAGGTCTTGTTTTACCAGATTTATGCGTTTATATTCTCAATTCTTTTCTCATATCCTGAGATAATTCTTGTATCTAATTTTTCTGTAGAATCATTTTTTGTTTCATACCTGTTATTAAGTTTCTATGGGTTGTTAAATATTTTTGAGTATATTTTATTTCCAAAACCTACCATTTTTTATGTATAATGAATTATATTATTTTTTTATTATTAAAATTCAACACATTGTTCTGTTAGCCATTTTTTCTGTTGCTTGATCTTCTTGTTCGTAATATTACGTAATTCTTTATATTGTTCTAGTTTCTGTTTATTTTTATGTCTTTCATCCATAAATTTAAGTATCTTTCTAGTCATCTGTTGCTGTCTTTTTAGCTGGTATTGAAGCTTATTTTGTGTGGTTGGTATTAATGTCTTTTGTATTTATTCTCATATTAACATCTGTAGTTTTTCTTTGCCTATTTTGTCGTCTGTTTCGGAATAGCTTTTCTCTCTGTTAAACTTTTTCTGCTTATAGTATGTTGAGCATTTTAGTATTTTCAACTTGAAGTTGATAGCTGATGTTAGTGGATTATAGTCGGATTTTGTGTCTGCACCTTGTAGTTTCTATTAGTAAATTTCTGAACCTTTGGTTTATCAAAATGTATTCAGTTTGGTTCCTTATAATTTGCCCACCTTTACCATCTTTAGGTTCCTTATGTGCATAAAGGTTGTCTAGAAAATTCGGAAAATATGTTACAACAAAGTGGGCGTTCTGATAAAATTCACTAAGCGATCTCTCACTGATTTCGGATTCCTAGCCCGTCTTTGGCAACACACTACCATTTCCAACTTTGGCGTTGAAGTCACCTCTTATGGTTGTGACTGCCTATTTTTGAAGAATTTGATTGAGACCTTTACAGAATTGTTCAAGCTCATTGTCTTCTTTGTTCGAAGTTGGTGGATATATCTGTATGATGTCACAAACGGTAGTGCTCATCTGAAGTTTCATCATTATGATTCAGCACATCATATCTATCATTTAAACAGTTGTTGAACATTGCGCCATTTGCAGTGGCGCATTTACCTGTTCCTGGCCAGAATATCACTATTAAGACGTTTAATTTCAGCTACAGTACTGTCTAATTTTTAGGATCTATATAAATTTCATTGTGGTTGATTCTAAGTTGAGAGATGTTCTCTCTAAGTATTATCGTTGGGCAGCATTCAAAATTGTTGTTTCTGTATATCCGATTAGGGAATTATTAACTTCGGATTGTTTAATCCTGAACTTTACCGTGAAGATTGTGCTAGGATTATCAAATTTGGAATTCTTGGTGCAGTGGTTACCTGTTGTCTTTTGCATTCTTATAGCGTTTTCCATCCGCCTTTAGAGAACAAGATAATATCTTTACCTTTTGCTAGTTCTTCTACTCAAGAAGCGGTCGCTTATGTTTGATCAAAAAGGCTTCGTTAATTATCCAGCAGATAGGCGAGGTTATCAATTGGATTGACATATTGAGTATGATCACTCCTTACATTTCAAGAGAAGCTTAGATCGATCTAATTGTTGCCGAGCCTGACAACATCTTGGTGTTAGAGCACACAGCTGGGCAAATCTTCTTGATGTTATTCAAATGGAGATCGAGTATTTGAAACAAAATATTCCAGCTTAGATAAGTGTTCGTGATAGTCGATAGTGCTGAGCATAAGTTTGGTCAGAGGTAGCGTTGGTTATTGTCCTGGACTTATCGGTTTCCTTGCAATGTTTTCTATTTTTGTGGCCACAGTATCCAATCGTAAACCATCTTTACAGCAACGCTACGTTTTAATGACACATTTCAGCGGTTTTCATGCAATCCACCAATTTTAGTAAGAAGAAGTCAGTAATCTTTAAAATAGTAGCATAACACATTTGCAATTAGCAGGTTACTAAGACGGGCCTGTTCTGAAACTACTGCTTAAATAGTTTCCGCCCTTACTTTAATTAGCTATAGAGGCAACGATCGATTTCAGAAGAGAATATTATTTTTAGCTAAATAATGAGAATGTACATACAAGCTCGAGTAATTTTAATTGTTGTTTGTCATTAGATTGAAAGTAATATTTGTTTTTATTTAAGATTAAAGAGTTTCTAAGACAACATTGGATATAAAATTTACGGGTGTTTTTGTAGAAATCTTTCTAAAGGAAATACAGCTGGTGTAGATGAACGTAGAAGATTAAATTTGTTCAAGTCGGATTATCCTCACAGCATGCAGGTGGACGTGAAGCAAAGTGAGATAACTTGACTCGTATATGATGCACCTAAGTAACCGCAAGTCGGTGGTGTCGTCGCATGTAAAGTGGGTTTTTAATGGTAGCTGGAATGTGTCTTCATGTACTACTGTTGTGGGTATAACCAAAATTAACTTATTTCTATTTTGATTTAGAGAGAATATTTTAGGATTTTAAATTTTGATATAACAGTCTATGAGATCGGCCGATACCAAATAGCACACTATATAGGGTACTCTGTCTTTTGGAAAATAACCGCTGCTGGTTTTAAACAAATCGATTACTTCACTGATCTTTACTTGATGCACATGTTGCGTGCTCCTGCAATATTTTTTATTGATCGCTTTCATGGAATTGTAGATTTGCTTTATTTTGTACACTTGGACAAATGATTTCTTCTCCAGTAGACACAAGACTTTGTTCTTGTCCATTAAGACAAGGTGATATTTTGTATACTGTAAATATTGTTACTTCTTCCATGATCTATAAAGAAAGAAGGTAAACACAGCTGACAATTTAGTGGAGTTTTCAATCTCTTCTAGAGGTTATTTGTGATAACCAAGTTATGCCTGTTTTTAGAAATAAAGCCTTTTGTATTCTTTAAAAATCGTGACTGGACTTAAAAGGATATAAGTCGTTTGGGTTTACAGTTACCGTAGTTAGAGTTGTCACACGGGCTCTTTGTTTATAATAACCTTTTGTGCAGCATATTCTTTACTTTTATTATGGGAAACTCCCTTCATTTACCCTACCATGTTGCTGCCGATCGATTAAACATCCATTGTGTTTGACAGTCTTTGGACTCCTCGATTTCTTCTAGTTGATGAGCTCCAGTAAGATTATCTTTGTTATCGGACTAAATGGTGGCAGGGCATTCAAATACATTTAGTGTTTTTCAACCAATGATTGATTAAAATCTAATAAACATAAGGACGGGCATATAAGACAATTTATACATTTTGTCCATTACCAAGGTTAATTTTTGGGACTTGGGAAGCATCTATATGGAAACTCAGTCTATACTTTGTCATATTTAAGACTATTTTACTAATCTCAAAGCAGATATTATGACTTTTTATTGACTTTAAGTATTTTACCGGCGCAATGTGGTATGGTCTGTGGAAATTACCTTTGAACTATTCGTTAAGTACATATTTGTAGTGTTGGAAGCGATGGAAGTGCTATTAGTTTTCTTTGATTGGGCTATAGCAGCTTTGAGACGCTTTCTATAAACTTTATTGTTGCAGCACTTGTGAATCGGGCACACTTGGTATGCATTAAAGTATTTTTGATTCATATATCTTAAAATTTTTAAATTTTACTATTGCTAACGAGCTAATATAACTTGTACGTTACTGATTACAGAGTGTGACTCTACAATTTATTTGACAGTGATAAATTAGAAAATTCCCTTGTAAAAGTTAAGTGAGCACTCAAAACGGTTTTTACTTTTATGAGATTACAAGCGTGAACAGAGGGAAATCAAGAGACATCAAAACTGAGGCCAAAATATGTTCAGAAGGTATTTTGATAACTCAGTAAAATCTATTATTAATGGCAATGTTCAGAAGCTTACTATGAATTTGCTAATAAGAGAAAATATTAGATCACAAATCAAATTTACTCAGGAAAGGTTTGTCTAGTCTTCAAGTTTAAATTGAATGCTTTTGATCGTGAAATTTGGTCTTATCTAAGACGGGAGGTCTGTGGAAGATCATTTAAGATTAGATTTTGCAGAGGTTAATTTAGACGACTAAAGAAGTGTGCAATCTATAGCTGGGCATAACATTTTCGGGTTTGCATGGAGGTTGAAGGGGACTATTTTGAATAACAATGTCAACACTTTACTCGATAATGTTTGTTCTTTGTTCACTATTTTAGTTTTTATTTTTCTATAATTTGTTTCAAATTTGGGACAATCATACAACTGACTTAAAAAGCAAAAAAAAAACAATAAACACGGTCTGGTATGATCTGGTAAGAGCGTAACTAATCCTATCTTTATTAAAAATAACAGACAGATAGATATTAGGATGATACCTAAATACTTTAGATTGTATTAGTAACTTCCACAATGTCGACCCATTTTTGTTAATTAAAATGCGTGAATGAATCAAACATAAACAGGAATTTCTTTTTTACGCGCTCTCAGTAGTCTACTTCGCACTATCGTTTCTTTAGTGTTCAGTAAGAGGAATCCTCGTTTGAGACGCAACGGATTATTATAAAGTTTCTCACGATAGAGGGCATAAAGGCAATTGAAATTGTGAGAAGACTTACGATACAGTTTAGGATCAATACGCTTACAATAGAGCGATCAAAAGTTACATACTTTTTCGAAAGAATGTGTTTCTAAGTTAGAAAATTATACAGAAAAATACTTTGTACGTTAGTATTTCTTTTAATTTAACATGAGCTAATTTGATATATTGTACAATACTTGATATATTTCTACATATAATAGCATAAAGATATAATCATTCAATAATATCACCTCAGATTTGTAGGTGAAGAGGCTATTGTCTTTTTAATCTTTTCTGTTATCTGTAGATTGTAGTAGTGCCAGTAGTAGTAAACTGAATTAATTTTTAAGTCTTATATAGAACTTAATGCTGCGTTCTCACATGACTTCGTCCATGTAAGAAATCTTGATGTCCATATGAATGGTACAGTTAGAGACATACCATTGTGCACCGCGATACTTCTGAGACTTACTAGCGCAGACTCAAATTTCTATTCTGTAAGTCCAGATTGGTTGGATCACTGCTTATAATTTATTTTCCATTGATAAGTGGGATTTACGTCCTAGGAGTCAATTGAGCTTGTTTTTAGTTTTTTAACTATTTGAATTTGTTGTTTCTAGTTAAGGTAGCTATCTAGGTGCAAGATAGGTGACGACTTCACTTTAGGTTATGAGAATTTGATTTATACTTATTGAGGAATGCTGTTATTTTCACAAGGTGAAGGTTACATGTGTTGACTTTGTTTCATTTACCTCAATGTGATTTGTATGTTTTTGCAGTTTGATTAAAGCGATGATAGAACCTTCGTGTGTTGCAAAAATTGCCGTATCGTTTGAGAATGCACCTAGTGTGGTTACTTCGCCCGTTGGTAAGTCAGCTGTGTAAAATACAAGGTCCATCCCAAAAGAAATGAGCCTTATTTTTTTTCGGACGCGAGTGTACATTCCGGCGTGCTCTGACGCTTGGGGCAGGTGGTGGGGGTCTTAGCTTCCATACGCGGTCGGTGCAAGTCGGCTCTGAGCTCGGAGCGAGGACGGTGTTTCCGTGAATGTCTATTTTCAATTTTCGACACGGCGCGATGGATTCAAAATCGATCAACGCTACGCAATTAAATTCTGCTTCAAACTCGGCAAGAATGCTACCGAAACGTTTGGAATGCTTCAGGAGGCCTTCAAGGATGATTGTTTATCGTACTCGCAAGTTAAAAGTGGCACAAAGCATTTAAGGAGGGCGGGAAGAGGTGGCCGACGAACCTCGGTCTGGACGACCGTCAACCTGGAAGTCCTCAAAGACTCAAAAGAAAGGTCACAAGTAAGCGGAGCGCGATCAAAACGACTGGAGTTTGCACCACGACAACGCGCCGAGCCACACCGCGTTCATCGTGACCAAGTACCTGGCCCGGATTCAACTCGGCGTGGTTCCCCAGCCTCCCTACAGCCCGGACTTGTCTCCCCGGACTTCTTTTGTTTCCGCGGTTGAAAAGAGTGCTAAAGGGCAAGCACTGGGACTCGGTTGAGGACATCCAAGAGAATGTCACAGCAGCCCTCAAGGACATCCCTAAGGAGGCCTACCAGGAAGCCTTCCGGACTTGGAAGACCCGTCTCCAAAAGTGCATTGATGCAGGAGGATCCTATTTTGAAGAATTTTGAGGTGTTGTAGCGATCTGCTCAATAAAACTATTTTTTTTTGAAAAAGGCTCATTTCTTTTGGGATGGACCCTGTATATTCATTAGTAGGTCCAGGATGCTTGCCAGCGGTGCTTCTGAGACTTTTTACCGTTGACTCTGGTTTCGAACTGACGGTCGTTCAAGTAGGATATGTTTTTTTGATTCTGAACAAAAGACCTGGATACCGCATCTTATCGAAAATTTGTTTTACGTCCATAAAAGCAACGGTACAGCACTTCCGTTTCTCTTTGTATTAATATTAGTTAAGCGGCGGCACTGCTGGACACTCCATTGAATCCGCTTAAACCAAACTGATAATTTTCTGATCTTCATTTATTTTATTAAGATTTCTTGTCTTCCGAGAAGTTTGAAATTGTTGAAGAAAGACATTGGACGATAGGACGAAACATTCATCAGGTTTCTCCCATGTTTGGGGAGTTCTTATAGCATTTTTCCAGTAATAATATCTATGCTAGGAGTCTACTTTTGGGTTTCAAGCCCTAATTGCTTCTCGTGTATGCTTCGGAACGAATAATTTTATATTTGGGTTAGAACTGGTGCGAATAATTTCTCTTCTACTTATATACTTCAATAAATAAATAAAAAAATCTTTACCCACGTCGTGAAAATTACTTTAAACTACTAAACCTTTAAAACTGGATGATGCTTTCAAATAAAAGCAACATTTACTTAGCGGCACTTTTTCCACGTCTGGGGAGGCGGCAGCACGCAACAAGATTCAGCAAACAGACTGGCTGGGGTAATCCGGGTTTTTGCGGCCCTGTTTTTGCACCTCTCAGGCTGCTGTGCCATTAAATATATTTTCGTGTAAGATACGGCTTAGTATAGTTTTTACACCCTTTCGCATTTAGCGCGGTATGTGAACGCAGCGACGCTCGAGAGGACGTAAATTGATAATGGATTCGAGTTCGCCGCTCCATTTGGAGGGCGTAAAAAGCAAAGCAGACGGTTTTTTGATTGCTAGCCCAAGGTGTGCATGACTTGCAGCTCTTGGAACCTCGAGTGTGTTAGCTTTGGGTTTTCTGTGTAAATATACTTGATAGGATCGCATTTAGCAATGATAATAATAGTAAAAGCCACAGCAGAGAAACTATGGTGCTAGGAAAATTTTGCAGTAATCTTTAATTTTTATATTCTTTCAAAATACTTTATACTACATTCTATGTACTTAAAAACTAATCATTGAGTTAATTCTAAGCTCTAGGCACATTGGTTATCCCACACTATTAAAAATCTTCACTTCATAAAAATAAAATCAGGCTTTTGTTATCCATTATAATGTCGTTTACCATGAGATTTCAAACGTATTGAGCATCTATGACTCCAACAAACTCATCATGATTTCTGTTTGTTGGTTAAGGCATAGAGTATCCAAAAAAAAACTTTCCTCATTTGAAGGTGGTCGTGCAGAATGGCATAAATTGCTGTGGGAGGAAAATCTAAATGTTTCTCTGTCTGGTGATAGATTACATGCTTGTCAGTTTCGAGCATCTTGACAACAGTGACGTTCTTCTCTGTGATACACAAATATGGGCGTCCTGATTTGTAAACTTTTTTAAGACTGAATGAAGTTTTCTTTCTGGAACTCCCGATATCGCTGGAAACATTGATGAAAACAAAAACATCTTCAGCACAGGAGTCATTTTTCAATCTACGTGCAAGGTTATGGTGCAGTGTTATTCGATACTACGTTCTTGACTAAGATGTTATTTTATTGCCCTAGATTACCAGCAACTAGCCATGGGTTGCAGATTTGAATCTGTCTCAAGGCGTTTAAACTTTTTAAAACGCAAGACCATTGCTTGTGTCATAGTGAAAGACTTTTCTAGTACCTTCTGTGTATCGGTTTACTAATGTCGTAATTAGTATATAGGGAATATTAAGTTAAAATGCTCGATGAAAATATTTTTGTGTGGCCAAGCTTGAAAAACATGCTCAACAATGTCAAACTCTTCATGTAGCTCCAGATTTTGAAATATTTGGTTGACATATAAGTATTGGTCGATGGTCTAAAGATGATTATCTTGACTAACAAAAAAGACATGTGGACTTAAACAAAGCTTGTCCTTTAAGTGGGGAATTATGTCATATAAAACTTAAAATTGTAAATAACAAGAATTCTTATACATCAAAAAGGTGGTATAAAATGCAAGAAACAATTTATGTAACCTCAGTTCCCTTCAAAGGAAATATTTTGGAATTTCACAATTCTTTTCGTTATATAGGTTTGAAGTACCTTTTTTCAAAGTTTTGTGAAGTCGGAAAGAAACTAATTCCCAGATCGCCAGTCGCCAATTCTTACTGCTCAACAGACTACTGAATCGTTTGTACCATACTGCACTCAGTGCATCGCTTCTAAAAGCTGTCTGAATCATCCAAATAGTTCTTGTGAAATAATGTTCGAATTCCGCATAAAATTTGATGCGATTCTCTGCTTCACTCGCTCAATTATGATCGCATACTGCATACACTAACTCACTGCCAACTATCTCGGCCAGTAAAGTCGTCCTCATTTACGTATGCGCATTACAGTCTACTCCGATCGGTTGCTAGGTTACAATGCGGCCACGAAAACTGATTCATTATATTAAAATTAGCTTGACGTTGTGTTTCTTAGTAGCTTAATTTTTATATGACTAGACCACTAATCTAATGCAAAACCCTCAGAGTTAGATGTCCAGAAACTCTATATTTAAGGTTACCATTACTTGGCTAGTCCGATCTAATTAAAAATAATATTTTTTTAATTAAATATATAGTCAATACACTGACTGCATACGTTTTAGAGAGAACTTATAGCAACTCAAACCGTACAGATGTCTTCAAAAACTAAAATAGATTTATACTTAGCTATTAAATATTAATTAGAATTATACGTGTAAAGATATCAATTGGAGAAGAAGGGGACGCTTATATTTTTACAGTTATTCTATTCTAATTAAATCAAGCTACACAAAGCTGAAAGGATTACTAGACACATTAAAAAAGAAATCTTCAAAATTGTCTACAGAATATACCGGCATCAAAAGTAGTAATTACTCACATCTGAAAGTGACAAAGAGAATAAAGCAACCTCAAACCAGAATATCGGTAACACGCAACATAGCTGTGCTAAAGTGGAAGTGAAAAGGCGAAAACTTTCACTTAATACTTTACTCTACATCTTCCTGAAAATCAAATGGACAATGTAGACAAAGCCCATTAAAGCATTTTCTACTAAAGAAGTGTTTCACGATATCAATAAAAAAATTCAGTCTCAAGAGAGCTCCGGGATATGTCCAAATAACTTGCAATATATTAAGAAAACTTTCAATTCAAGAAAAGCTGCTCCACCGCATTTATTGATATAATGCAGGCCTTCGATAAGATTGCTATGCGGCTTAAATTAAAAGTACTAAGTAAAATTACCACTCGAGAACTCAAATCTGTATTCAATTAAAACTTCATCAGGGAAGTGTTCTAAGAGTAGTATTGTATATCATATCTAGGGTCCGCCATATAACTTTTTATTTTAAAATGCTATAAATAAAATACTACTGAATATTTTTCCAATTTTTTTTTATTTGAAAGTACAATCCTTCCGATTAATAATGGAATATAACTTCATTCATATGGCTCCCTTGGCTAGCCATGCAGTAGCCTATACGATCGGTCCAATTTTTGAGTACATTTTCGATTGTATGCAGCTCTATTTCAGCTATGGCTGCACGAATGTTGTCCTTCAAAGCCTCAATTGTCTCTGGCTTGTCAGCGTAACACTTATCTTTGACGGCTCCCCACAAATAATAGTCCAACGGTGTCAAATCGCAGCTCCGAGGCGGCCAAACGACTGATAATGCGATTTTCGAAGACAGTGCGCAAAAGATCGATTGTAATGTTAGCTGTGTGGCACGGAGTGCCGTCCTGTTGAAACCAAATGTCGCCAATATCTTCCTCTTCAATTTCTGTGAACAAAAATTCGTTCAACATGGCCTGATAACGCTCACCATTGACTGTAACAGCCGCTCCTTTCTCATTTTCGAAGAAAAATGGCCTATTGATGCCTCTGGACCAAAATCCGCACCAAATAGCAACTCGTTGTGGGTGCATCGGCTTTTCTTCGATTGCGTGCGGGTTTTCTGTGCCCCAAATGCGACAATTTTGCTTGTTGACATACCCACCGAGATGGAAATGAGCTTCATCTGAAAAGATGATGTTTCGCCCAAAATCGGCATTTTCTTCAAGTCGATCCCAAGCCCATGAAGCGAAGCGAAAACGCATTGGATGGTCAGTTGGCTTCAATTTCTGAACCAATTGGACTTTGTATGGCATCATACCAAGTTTTTACGCAAAATTCGTCTCAATGATGTCTCCGAAATGTCCAATTGTTGAGAACGACGGTGAACTGATGTTCCTGGCGATTCACGCACACCCTCGGCAACAGCAGCGATATTCTCGGGTGTACGCACTGTTTTTGGTTTTTCACGCGTTGATGTGCAATAAGCATGCCAGTTTCTCTCACCTTTTTAACAAGATAAAACACATACGGAGCTGACGGTGCCTCTTTTCTTCCCATTTCCGTACGTAATTTTTGCACACATTCTGCAACATTGCCAAGATTTTCAAAGTAATGTCGCAATATTTCCCAGCATTCTTCAAGCGTATACAAAACCATTTTCTTTCAGTGGAAGGATAAAACTAATTTTCTGTCAAAAATGTCATGAGCTAAGTGTTGCCATTCACCGAATAACCGCTAGTTCAAAAAAAAAAAGTTAGATGGGGGACCCTGTACATTTCGAAACTTCTTCTTTTTCAGACTTTTCTATTTTACGATCATATTTTTCGGTGTTTTGGTATCTTTTTTTAACGTTTTCCTGCTATTGTTTTTATGTCAACTTCCCAACGTTTAAGTGGCCTACCTACATTTCTCTTCCATAGTCTAGACTGCCAATTTAAGCCTATTCGTTCATCTCTCTTCTTCTTACTAAATTCCTCATGCAGCTCCACTTTTGTAGTGCAACTTTTTCAACTATGTCTGTGGCCGCTGTTCTTTCTCTTAACTATTCGTTTTTTCTGTCTTGCAGTGCTACTCCTAATATTCTTCTTTTCAGTGAAATTTTTGTTGTTCGTAATTTCTTTATCACCTTGCGGGTGAACGTCATAGTTTCGGTAACGTGTGTTAGGACTGGTACAAATATATTTTTTATTTTATTTAATTGGTAATCGGAATATTAATACATTCTATGAGCTAATGTTTTGTAGTATAAGTAGGCTTGATTGGTTGACTCCCAGTGGAGTCCTAATTTAAAAAATTCGTCTGAAGGCGTTTGAGTTGTAGATCTTTTGTCAGTGGTGCAAGATTTTGTTTGGATAAAGTTCCAGTACTATTTGGCGCTTCATAGCATACTTTTTGATTAAATCTCTTAAATAAGCGATGTTGAGGTCTACATGGAGTATCTGGTTTGTCAAATACCAAGGTGCGGCTTCAAATACCGATGGCTTTGGATTAAAGACGTTCAATTACTTTAATATTTGATAGACTTGCGCAATCCCATAGCTGACAGCCATAGGCCCAGATTTGTCTGATACTTGATTTGTATAATAATATCTTGCTTACCAGGGATAGATTGGAGTTTTTTCCAATGAGCCAGTACATCGGCTTCAGTTTTAAGACTATTTGCTGCCGTTTTTATTGATATGGGTTTTCTATGTCAATCTTTTGTTAATATATAATCCTAGGTACTTGATTTCATTGGACTGGGGGAAGATAGAACCATTAAGGGTGACGGCTGAGCATTCTTGATGTTTTGTAACATTGTTGAGTTGACTTAATCTCATTGGACTCTAATCCTCCATTTGAGTAACCATTGTTCAAGTTTGATTTAAATGTTTGTAATGCAGTTGATGCTGCTACCGGATTTTCGTTACACCGACCAACCGTGTCAGCGAATGTACTTATATCAGTCAATTCTGTTGTGGGTAAGTCAGAGGAAAAAAATAGGTGTAACATAGTTTTCAAGACACTTCCCTGTGGTAGTCCTGCATTTATTTCTTTGATTTGGGAGATGTTTTGATTGATCCTTGTTTGGAAGGTTCTGTGTGTAAGATATGACCGTAATAGAAGATAGTAGTCAGAAGAAAAGGTTTTTCTAATTTTATTTGTAAATCCATGTGCCATGCCCATCAAATGCCTGTGTTACGTCCAGGAAAGCAACAGCGCAGAATGTTTTACTTTGTGGTGTAGTTTAGATAATATTTGTTGGACGGTGGCACTGTTGGATAGTTGAGTGTTGTTGCCTAAATCTAAATAGATGCTTCTTGCATTGAGTTTTTACTAATAGGCCTCAGGACTAATTTCTCAAGTAGCTTGAATATAAGATACATGATCCAAATATTTTCATTTTCAGGTCTATTGGGACAGTTCTGGATTTTAAAACGTACACTAGTTTATTAAATGTTACCCATACAAGTGTAATTCGTGGTTTATCTCTGATTCTTGATTTTCTATACATGTATATGAATTCACTTATGCTATTTGCTCGTTATTCAGTGCGGTGTTTAATGGTTGCTCTAAATTTGTTATTGCTCTTGTCTTCTTTTTGTTTACAGTTAAGCCTCCTTCAGCAGATTTTTCTTGAATTTGTTCCAGCATAGTCTGTAGCAGATTCTTGTCTTGGATTTGTTCCAGCATTAGTAACTGTCAGCTCTTGCATTTAGATTTGCGGATTATGACTATTCGTCATCCGCAAGGTTAGTGTGCGTGTTCTATCTTTCGGTTCCGGCGAGCGATAGCTAATCAAGTGTTCTATCTGCCGATCGAGCGATTTCTAATCAAAGGTCATCCGATTAATATTTGTAACATATCAACATATTTCACCGATACCTATTAATATCGAACTTGTACATAGTAGCTAACATATTTCACCGATGTATGCGCTACAAATATCGAACTTATCAAGTGCCTCCCCAATTACCGATGTAATTGATCAGCCTCAATCCTGGTTCATATCAACATACCTCCCAACAACACAGCATGTTACAATTGATCAGCATCTCAATCCTTCTACAACTACCCATCAAAATTCCTTCTCAGTCCCAACACACTTATCCTACATACTTAATGCAATAATCACATCAACAAGGAGCGCATTCTTCAACTCCCGACGATCAATGGCAAATTGCAAACTCACGAAGAACAAAACGTAATGGTTCCGAACTACTCCGCGATCCTAAGCAAACAAAAATATCTGATTATTGGCTTAAAGCCCCATCTACCTCTAATAAATACCAACCTCTCGCCGATTCTAATCCTGAAGAAGAGACAGAAGAAATAAAACCGCCGCCTATATTTATTTATGACGTAAATAATTTGAAACCTTTTGTTGGAAGAAAAAGCCAAAGACAATTACGTTGTTAAACTAATCAATAACACACAAGCAAAGGTGCAACTAAACAAAGCTACTGATTATTGTAAAATTATCAAAATACTTAAAGAAAAAAACACGGAATTTCATGCATTCCAACAAAAGGACTACAAAAAGTACAAAGTTGTACCACGGGATATGCACCCCACAGTTGATATCCATTAGCAGCTGAAATAAATAAGCATGGACATAATGTTCTGAACATTTATAATAAACAAAAAAATTTATAATAAAATAAAAAAATCTTCGACATAGAATTTCTAATGAAATCTAAAATAAGATTCGAACCACCAAGAATCAAAAGGGAAATAATTCAAAGTCAAAAGTGCCAAAGATTCGGCCACTCAAAAAATTACTGTAACAGAACACCAAGGTGTGTTAAATATGCAGGTGAACACCAAACGCAAAACTGTGAAAGAAAAGTTAAAAGCCAGGATGTGAAGTGTATTAACTGTCAGGACAGCCACTCAGCAAACTATCGCGGCTGCATAGTTATAAAGAAATACAAAGAAGAAAATATCCCTCCTTGCGCCCAAGGCCGTCTGATCCCCAGTCCAACTATGTACAACAAGGTGTATCGTATGCTCAAAAAACATCAAACAATATGCCAGATCACAATAAAACAAATATCCCACAACAACCCATGCAAATCCCATCTCAACTACAAACAGATAACAAGCTGGAGACGCTTATGACCAAACTCATGGAAAGAATGGACACTATACTCAACCTGCTTACCACCATGATCAGCAAAATGAATCACAATGCCTAATATACTAAATATTGCTCTATGGAACGCCAACGCCCTTGCTCAACATAGCCAGGAGGTTAAATCTTTCTTATCAGTCCCCGACATAGATATAATGCTAATATCAGAAGCCCGTACCACAGTTAACTCTTATCTGAAGATACCAAGGTATACAATATACTCGACCTCTCATCCTGATAGCACTGATCATGCAGGAACCGCACTCATAATAAAATCCTCAATCAAACATTATGAATTACAAAAATTGCAATCCGAATATCCCCAAGCTACTACAATTGCAGTAAAAAACAGAGATATCATCTTCTCTTCTGTATACTGCCCGCCACGACCTACTATTACAAAACAACAATTTGCATCCTTCTTCAATACACTTGGGCCCACGTTTATAGCTGGTGGCGATTACAACTCCAAAAATCAAACATGGGAATCAAGAGTAACATTAACTCGCGGAAGAGAGTTGTACAAAGCAATGGAAGAGCAAAACTTACACCACCTAAGTACATATGAACCCACGTATTGGCCATCAGATATCAACAAGATTCCAGATCTACTAGACTTCTGTGTCACTAAAGGAGTCTCGTCAAACCACTTAAGAGCTCACTTTTGCTGGGACTTGTCCTCTGACCACTCACTAGTGCTTGTTACATATAGTACAGAAGTACTAAAAGTCCAAAAGCCAGCAACACTATCTTTTAGAAACACTTCGGGAATTAATTACAGAAAGAATACAATTAGACATTCCCTTGAAAACAGAATACGAACTATACAGTGCCATTGAACATTTTAACCAGACTGTACAAAATGCGGCTTGGGAGGCTACTCCAGATCACGAAACTCAACAAGTTTCAGAATCCTGTCCAACAATTATCAAACAAAAACTACAAGAAAAGCGCAGATTACGAAGAATCTGGCAAACCACAAGAAATCCTCGGAATAAAACATTACTCAATCAAGCTACTCGGGAATTAAAAAATCTTCTGTCCACAATAAAACCCCAACAATTGTAAAAATACCTCACAAAGCTAACACCTACAGAGGATACCTATTACTCTTTATGGAAAGCTACGAACAAGCTGAAAACATCAAAGCTTTCAGTTCCACCCATTAGAAAACACGACAACTCCTGGTCAAGAACTAATCAAGAAAAGGCGAACACGTTTGCCGATTACTTGACTTTAGTATTCCATCCACACGACAGATCCTGCCACGTAAATGAAGAAACACTTATTCATCAAACCCTCAATGAGCCTAACAACGTCTGCCAACCTATAAAACCTGTAAAAGTTAGTGAAGTCCCAGCTATTATAAAAAGTCTTAACTCAAAAAAGCCCCAGGTTACGACCTAATTACAGCCAAATTCCTAAAAGAGTTACCAGAAAAGGCAACAAAACTTATAACTTACATAATTAATACCACCCTTCGTTTACGTACGTTCCCAGATCAGTAGAAAGTGGCGCAAATTGTGATGGTACTAAAGCCTGGAAAAAAAACCAGAAGAGGTCACCTCATACCGACCGATCAATTTGCTACCTATCGTGTCCAAAGTTTTTGAAAAGATACTCCTGCACAAGATAAAACCAATACTAGACCAACGAAACGCTATACCAAGGCGTCAATTCGGCTTTCGGGAAGGTCATGGCACTATAGAACAAGTGCATAGAATAGTCATAAAAATAAATCATGATCTGCACCTAAAAAGATACTGCTCATCGGTGTTCCTAGATATTAGCCAGGCCTTTGACAAGGTCTGGCATACCGGATTGTTATATAAAGTAAAGAAGGCACTACCACCAGAACACTATGAGTTGCAAAAAACATACTTGTTGGATAGAAGTTCCTACATCAAATTTAAAGACGCACAATCATCCGTAAGGCCAATTCAAGCAGGCGTTCCCCAGGGCAGCATTCTAAGTCCTCTTCTATACCTTCTATACACAGCGGACTTGCCAACAACACCTCAAACACTGACAGCAACATATGCAGATGATACCGCAATCCTTGCATCACATAATGATCCCCAAACAGCATCCCAGATACTCCAGCACAATCTCAGAAAAACAGAAAAATGGCTCAAATTATGGCAAATGCATGTGAATGAATCAAAGTCAGCACTAGTAACCTTCACTCTACGGAAAGAAACCTGTCCATCAGTAACGCTCTTATACCACGACAAGATAGCGTAAAATACCTAGGGATTCATTTAGACCGACGCTTGATCTGGAAGACTCACATAATGAAGAAAAGATTACAACTTGGGTTAAGACTCCGCTCCATGTATTGGATGATAGGACGAAACTCTCAACTATCTCTTCAAAATAAAATACTACTTTACAAAACAGTTTTGAAACCAATATGGACCTATCGAATCGAGTTATGGGGGTCTGCTTCTAATTCAAACCTAGAGATTTTGCAAAGATTCCAACATAAAGAATTTTCCTAATTGGCTGTTACAAGATCTACCCGTTCCTTCAGTTAAGGCAGAAATTCTCCGTACAAGTACCAACTACCAAGCAAAACTTAGTGCCCATCCCAATGATTTAGCTGCTGCTCTCTAAGAACGACACTTTGACAAACGACTCGAAAGATTCGACCCGTTAGACCTGGTTAATAGGTTTACCTAAGATTAGTTTAATCTCAAGTTTACGCACACATAATTTATTATAAGATAAGAAGTAACGTTTGAGTATTGCTTCCTCATGTTACGTAAAATTCAAATAATTTACTGAATGTTAATATAATTAACAGATTGTAAATATTCAGAGAAATAAACACGTGAAAAAAAATCTGCATATCTCAAGTGTGCGAAATCTTGACCGTTAATATTTATACCCAAATGAAACTAACTTTTCGAATATGTTTTCTAGTGCTAGCGTAAATAGTTTTGCTGACAATGTGTGTCCTTGTCCTCTTTCTGTTTATCTTCTCTGATTCAAGATTTAGGTTAATTCTGCTTGTTGCTTTTTTATATACATTTTTAATGTTTGAATAGCGGGTATCAATACGGGTTTCGTTCAAAGCTTTCAAAATAGTCATAATCTCTATTACATGGAAAGGTCTTTTGTATGTTATATTTATTGCTTTTCTCTATAATTTTTTTTAATGCTTGCAGGTGATCGTTAGTTCCAAATCCTTTTTCGAATCCCGCCTATGTGTGTTGGTATATGGCTAGTTTGTTTTCTAATCTTATTGCTATTATTTTTATATGTGTTCATGATATACAGATTATTCCATATTGTTGATATAGTTGATTAGAAGTTGACTTTTTCGTTCAAATCGCCTATTTATAATCACCTACACTTGCTTCTCGTACGTCTTGTTTTGTGCCTACTTTTGCATTTAAATTGCCCATTATAATGTTGAGGTGTGCTTTATACTCTTCTAGATACTTGTTAACATTCTCGTAGAATTCTTCGATATCTTTATCAGATAATGAGCTCGCAGGTGTATACAGGTGGACAATTCTTCCGGAAATTCCTACGATTTTATTACATCTTTTAAAAATCCTGCGTCTGTTTGTGATTGTTTTGATTTTCCTTGTAGTAGAATATGTCTGCATTTTTAAGGGTTACATTATGCCCCTTTCTATTCCCACTAATTCTACCTGTAATTTTAGAAATCGCGTTTTCGAAGCAACAAATTTTTCATTAAAGGTCGTCCATTATCATTTCATATTTTTGGTGGCTTGTCGTAGCTTAGAGATTACTTTTCGCACCCTTTCATCCAAGTGCTAATCTGACTGCTATCGTAACTCTGGTTAGTTCTGGAAACTTAAGAGTAGCATTTTATATACTTTGCTATTTAGAAAGAGAGTACTTAGCTATTACTCGTGTACCTACTGTCCCGCGGGAGATATTTTATTTTCCTTTGACTCACCGACATGCCGGGTTGGGCGTTTGCGTATTCGCCACTTGGGTATGCGCTCTCTAAAGTCTACAGGATCTCAAAGGCATTTCGGTATGCCAGAATATATTAAGACTCTTCTATCAACTCTTGTAGATGATACTGGTATTCTATCCTTACACAATTTTTTTTCCGAGCATAAATACCTATACTACAAGAATATCTGAACGATATATAAGTTCAACTTACGTAACCTTTACCAATCAAAGAGAATATGTCTACAGGTTACACTAAAAAATAATCGGCTACCAAAGCCTGAGTTAGTTAAATGCTTTGGTATGTACATAGACAGGTATCTTACTTGGTGAACACACATTTGGATCACGAGGAAGCAATTCGAGCAAATACTGCTGCTTTATAGGAAAAATCCAAAGTTATCGTTCAAAAATAAATTGTTTCTTGTATAAAGCGTGTATAAAACCAATATCTATGTACGGTGTTGTATATTAAAATATATTAGGAAGGTAACAGTATAACTTTTTGAAATTATTGATAATTACGCCATTGAAAGTGATCGCAACATAGCTTGTGTTAAGGAAGATTACAATGAATTGTAGCTGTTAAAAGTCTTTTTGCCCAGAAAAATCATGTTACTGTACGAACTTCACATTTGGTGGGGTATGATATGGTAAACAACCAGCTTCTTCTCTTACAGGACGGGCGTCTCTATCCTCAAACATTCGCAAACGCAGATTTGTTTCAGAATTGCTCTCGTATGTTGTAGGAATAATCACTCAAAACTACTTTCTATCTCCATATAGTTAGTTAAGTTTATGGTGTGCTGTTAAAGGACAACCCTCGGTATAGGTCAAGTTTTCTATTATACCAATGTTAGAACATGTAATGTTACTTGTAAATGAAAAAGGTTGCGCAATAACTATGTCAATGACAAAAAATTATTCCTTCATTGTCTCCAATTCTTTTTGCTAACGGAATAACTCGAGCCCTTCTGCTTAAGCGAGAAACTCATTCTGCAGAAGCCGATGCGGTTTCCGCTCCGCGCTGCCTATCCATCAGGATTGCGCTTTGAAGGCCGCAAGCCGCGCACTTGGCGACTGCCTGCAATATCTGCGATGCTTGTTCGGGACCGAACGGCAGCTGCTTGAAAAGCTTCGACAAACCGAACAAAGCTGGTGAAGTGCTTTCTGCCACTTTGACGTGGAATGACGAAAAGCTTGACAAATGTATTAAAGCGGAACTGGCGGCGCTGCTGCGGCCGCTGCCTCGCGACAGCCGAAGTTTTGCGGCGGGATAAATAGGGCGACGGAGGAAATCCGTGTTTTACGAGTCCGGCGCTGTAGGACATTTACTTCCTTAAACTCCCTATTACTGTTTTGCGGAGACTTCTGGCTTCCAAAAAAGAAGTTATTGAGAGAACTGCTTGAATGATTTATACGTCAAATAGAAAGTCTAGTGAGATCTGTACGTTGCTCATTAACTATAAATTGGAGCCAACTATAGATAATGTAACCACGCGTTTTATTTGAACATAAAACAGGTTTTAACGTTTTCTTCATAAATTTTAATAATTGTATGAATAGTATAGTAGGTAATTAAACTTTCCGTATTTATATCCACAGCTTTTTGTGTTCTCAGAATACGTTAATTACTTGCGATAAAAGTTTCGTTTCGTGTTTGGTCAGATGGTTATTGAAGAGTATAAAAACAGAGTCAGCCCAATATTTATTAAATCTGTTGAGAGAGTTTTTTAATAGTTTATATACGTTATAGTTCATATACGATATAGAACTAACATTTTTAATTTGATTGGTGTCGAAAAATTGTTTTGGCCAATCCACTTTACACTTGAGAGTAAAACAATCGACTTACTAGCTGCACGCGCGTTTTCGTCTTCTATTTCAGTCTAACCGCCAGAGTAGCTCAGTGGTTGAGGCGCGGGCTGCGATGCGGACGGACCCGGGTTCAATTCCCGGTGCTCTCTGAAGCCTGGCGGGTGGCCTACTCAGTCACTAAAAATAATTGAGTACCTGCGTTCACTTCGATCAAGGGGTAATAATGGCGGTCGTCTAAGGCGCGGTGCTTGCCACCAGAGATGGTGCGCAACGACCGGGCACATTGAGTGAACATATGAAAGCCTTAACCTCTCAGTTTGCAGGCCGTGCTCCCACGCGGGGTTAGAGCCGCGCCATTACCATTACCATACCATTTCAGTCTAAGGAAAATGAAAATGAAAACATTAACATGCAAGGAGTATCTTTATTATTGAGTTTTAAAAAACTGTTGCTACTTCATTAATCTGATGATGCTTTCAAAAAAATATGCATCACGAACGGGGTTTTACGAATTGTTAATTGGAGCGCGACGACTGTGATTGGCCTACAATACGCTTGCAATCCGGTAACTCATCTCAGTCACTTATCCGAAGTTGACGGAAGTAAGTAAGGGGCGTAAGTACTTGAGTCATTTGCAAGGAAATGGACACCACAGCCACCGAAGCAGCCCAGGAAGTCGCATTATTGAGAGAGGGTGTCAGTCAGAGGGCTGTGGTAAATCGACTAAATCTGAGTCAATCAGCTGTGTCGAGAGTGTGTTGTCGGTACCGGAAAACCAGTGGTTACGTCCGCCGGCTAGGAGGCAGCCGTAGGCGCGTGACAACGGACAGAGACGATCGATTGCTTGTTTCAATATACCTCAGAAATTGACATATGACCGGCGTTGACCTCAAGCAAGAGCCGAGTGCGGTCAAAGAGTGGTTGCCAGCGTTTGGACAGTGAGAAAAATGCTGAAGACAACCAACCTGACCCCAAAAGAGGCAGCTACGAATCCCAAGCTGACTGCAGTTTAAAAACAAAAGCGACTGGAATTTGTTCGCTAACATCTCAATTGGGATCTCGGCTGTTCGAATCAGATATTATTCACCGACGAGTCCAAGATGTGCCTACCTGTCAACAACATGAAATGTCGCGTCTATAGAATGCCAGGGAAGCGATTTGCTTATTGCTGTATTTAAGAAACTGTCGCATATAGAGGTGGCTCTTGCATGTTCTGGGAGGCCATTTTTATGCACGGAAAAACTGAGTTGGTTTTCGTGTTTATTGAAGGACACGGAGGAGGTTTAACATCGGATCGCTACATCAGAGACATTTCAGAGGAATGTATTGTTTCGTTTGCGGGATTTTTTGGTGGGGACTTCATGCTAATGCACGACAATGCGCGATGAAACACCGCGCGTGTGATTATTATCTACCTAGGTGACGTCGGTATATCGAAAATAAACAAACTTGAATCCTATTGAGCATGTCTGGGATAAGCTTAAACGAAGAAGTTGGGCCAGAAATCTTCCACTATGGAACGTGATGGAACCGAGAGGGGCGTTGATTAAAGAATAGGAAGCAATCCCTCAATAGAGCATAGGAAAAGTCATTTGATCCATACGTAATCGCTTGGAAAGTGCAATTAGTAGAGGTAGCAACACCATGTATATGAAAAAATCATTAAATTAATTGTAATTTAGGATTTTATTTTTGCATTTCATAATTACCTTTTCTCTTTTAACTTTTTTGTGTTACACATATTCTTAGGCCTTGTCAGAACATGTCCGATTCCATTCAAAGTACTATATTTTTAAAACCACAGTTTTTAAGCTTTTAAACGATCTACTGAACATTACTTGGAATGCTATCGGAGTGGATACACATTCTCTCAAAACTCGAGCATATTGCTGAGTCGATTGTGTAGCCCTCAAGTTCCTTTCTGTCCTGAATTAACCGGAATTGTTTTATTTCATATTTAGGCACTAGTAGCGTTATTTGTTTTATGTCAGATTGATAGTTGTTTATTAAAAACCCAAATATGACGCATTAAGTGACAATGTACTACGAATACGCCCCAATATACTCCAAAATATTTAAAATCACTTATGGAGGTAAGTGTTTATGACAAAGCAAAATTTTTAAATGGAATGGACGATTCAGGGAAGGCAGCAAAAATGTGGATAATGATAAACGTTCACGTTGATCAATAAAAAGATGACCCAAGAAAATGTCAAAAGTACATGATTTCATGAAAATTTTGAAAATATCGTTAGGGAGATTTATGAAATATCAATCAAAACACTTGATTTGTTACAACTAAATTCAAGGTTTGTCCTCCATCATCGATGGATGTCCAAAAGTTGTAGTGAATTAGGTGTTGCAAAGACATAGTGAAGCTAGAAGATAGGGTAGTTCTTAAAAGTGATTGTAACTGGCGATTGTAACTGGTGTTTTTAATACGATCCAATAACCAAGTGTCGAATTATTAAGTTATAGTTACCAGAAGAACATTCAGAAAAATTTCGTATGGAAAAATCAAAAATTAAAACAATGCTCATTGCTTTTTGCGATTCCAAAAAGATTGCCCGCAAAGATTTTTTTAGTAACAAAATAGTTAATCCTCAGTATTAACGCCGTATTTGTCGTATTCGTTTTGAATATCGAGAACCAGGCAGTTGGCGATTGTTGCACAACAAAGAAATGCGCCTTCCCATCTTTGTTAATTGTTACTGATTTTAAGAAATCAAAAAAATTCTTTTACCATAATATCTCCTTGGTTCTTTGTGACTATTTTCTATTCCTAATTTGTCTTCGGCGATAAAAATAAATCGTTTTGCATCAACTGAAGACATTCAACGGTCAACGACGAGCAATCTCAACACAATTCCAATTAACGACATAAAATAGTTATTTCATGTACTTAAATATGGAAATCGTTATCAAGATTTATTAACTATTTTCGTTTTCTTGAAAGCTGTTTATTTTTGGAGTAGGTGCTTTATACCATTTTTGAGCAGACCTTAGCAAATGCTTTTCATATATATATTAACCCGAGCTTCTGCATTCAACAAATCTCCAAAGAGACGCAACGTTTAAAATTCTCAATCACTAAAATGTTCTCCAAATGGGGAATTTAACAAAGCGCTGAAGTAGTTTACTTCTGTGTACGGACCAAAACCGCTTCAAGGAGACCAAATCTAAAAGTAAATAAACATTGCTCCGGTTACTTTTCAGGTGCTTTTCGTTAAGCAATACTACGATTATACATATAATATTGTGGATCTCTAAACGTTGTTTAGTTATCATAAGCCCTATTTTAACACCCTTTTTGAGAAATTATGGCGAACTTAGCCAAGAGTTAAGTTTGGAATTCTTTACAGAATGTTTGTCGAAGTTGCTTGTCTCTTTCCTCGATGTGGTAATTTATCCACCGCTCTTGTTTTGTGATATTGCTATATTTACTTTCGCATGATATCACGAGATTTATAGGATTTATAGGATGGTAAAGAAACACTGTTTTAAATCTCTTTGCAAAAACAGCATTTGTAAGGCAATATCCCTCGTTTTGCCTGCTGCAGATTAACTGAATTGCAACTTATAAATCATATTAGATTGCGTTTCAAAAAAATTATTAGTTTATGGCCTATTTGTTTAAAATATTGACGAGCTCTTGTAAAGATAACTTAAGTCCCCTAATGAAAAAGTGAAAAGTATTCTATTAGTATACTGGAGAGGCAGGCGTGTAAATAGCCGTGCCCTCGTGGTGCGGTGTGGGAAACTAAGTACGGCCCATTTTGAAATGTAAAACGCTAAGGACCAAATCGTCCCTTAAACGGCCAGCGCGAAAGTGGATGGGGGCGGCTACCGATATCATCCGATAAGTAAAGCCAAATCGCTCACCTGAATCGGCTTCGGCTTCGGCGGCGATGGTTTCATCGTGGCGACCTTGTTGAGGGTTGATTAAATGCGGCCGTACTGGACGCGATGCGGTGTGAGTATTTTGCGGGTTGATTAAATGCGGCCATGCTGGACGCGATGCGGAGTGAGTATGTTGCGGGATTAAGCACAATCGAAATGGCTGCGTTGCGGTGTGTGTATGTTGCGGGATGTTAAAACACGACCGAATTGGCCGCGATGCGGTGCAGGTATATCGCCGGGCTTCGCGCCTGGCTTAGGGGTAGGTCTTTTGCGGGAAATTTTAATTCGACAGCACTTTTCATATCAAAGGGTGCCGCCGACGGCGTATGCAGACTTGCCGGCTGAGCAAAAGTCCATATGCCGTTGTGTGTGCAATAGCAAAACGTAGCGGCAGATATCAAAGCCACCAGCATGCCGCCGCGATATACAAGCGGTTCAAGGGCGAAAAGGCCGCCACACCAGTATACCATTAAATACCACTAAATTGTTATATTTAATTATGTATACTATAATTACAAAAGTATTAACGTTTACGTTCATTTGAGAGTTGGTTATATAAATTTTTAGACACGAGGTCCGGGGAAGTGTTAACCATAGGCAGACAGTGAACTTGGTGGTTTTATGTTTGCAATCAAAATTGTACGTGCATACAATCTATTCAGTAAATGCAAACACTATAAACAATTACGTCCTTTGTAGTCAAACGATAGTGTCAGTAGATCCTAACACAATTTTAATCAACAAAACCTTTCAGGAGCGTACATTGACGACGTGGGTATACAGAGTATTGGTGAGACTAGTACAAATCTAAACGACACCACCAATGATACCGACCAAGAAAATTCAACAAATTGCAAATTTCAAAAAGCAAAAAAAAGAAGAAAAGGAACACACGCCAACTAAATTTTAACATAACCCAACAGGTACTAAGTCCTCTTTCAAATAAAAATTATTAATTATAATGATTAAATGAAACCCATGTCTACCGATATAAATTCGTGGTGTTAATAATTATGAAAAACTGATAAAATATACCAATCAGATTCTCGAAGAACAGCAGTACTGTATAACACATAAGCAACATCAGCGACGTAATCAAAATTAATTCCTCAACTGCAGATTCCAACAGATTATTAACGTGCATCTCGTAAGTGAAACTATAGTTCGCCACGTAAATCAGCTTAAAGAAGAGCATCTATAATGGCCATCCAAAACTTATATCATTTCAGTAGATGTAATCAAGGATGAACCAAGCGAACAAGGTCATAAAGTTCGTAAAGTAACCAAACAACATTTTTTCTTCATTATGGTAGAGCTCAAACCAAATTATAATAATTGACGTAAGACACATCGGAAACAATCGTTTCAATTGAACTTTCCAGGAAGAAAACTATTATTTCCCAATTCCTGAGATATTAAGACTACGAAAATATGAAAACATACTGTAATAAATGTTTTATCTATGTTAAATTCACTAGTGGACACAAAACCTTAACATGCAAGAAACATTTGAATATACTGGAAGCCATTGGGCTAATTATAAAGGCTGCATAGTTTATCAGGGCCTTTAAAGAGCCAGAAATGCATATTTTAGAGGAATAGCAGATAAAACTTGTTCTTAGTAAGAATTAAAATAGTAATTCTAATAACGAACTCCTAATTAGTCTCATATATGAGTAAGAAGAAGCAACCATCCACCAAATGACTGACAAATGAACATTTACGGGATACTATTAAACTTTTTCATTGAATTTAGACCAATGCCTTTTCAACATACTATATAAAGGCAGAATAGCATGATCCTACGCATGGTTTTTAACCTTATAAACAAAATAGTTTCAGACAGACATCACATCTTTGAAATCATGACTTATCTACAGATGCAACAATTATTTTAGAAACTCATACACCGAGTAGGATAGCACTATGAATACCTTCTTTTAATATTTATTATGCTAATTACTTAAATGGTATAACCCACGGCGGTTCAGCTGTGATATAAGAATACAATTGCCCATATCGAATTATAATACTATTAGGAGAGCAAACATATAAGTTCAAATTCTTCCATACTAATTTATAACTATAGAAATTTACAGTCGACCGAAGTATGCCTTATCACTTGTCTAATAAAAATAGTTTTCTTAGGTCCCCAAGCACATTCATAGTGGAAGGCGATTCGAACGCAAAAAAAACGGATCAATCTAAAAGGACGCAACCTACTAATAGTAATATAAAGAAACAACTTTCTCTCTCTCTCTCTCTCTCTCTCTCTCTCTCTCTCTCTCATTTGCAATCACTAACGGTATAGCAATTATCTGTGCTACAAAATCTATTTATTCACTGATCATCCTGTAGTTATTATCACCGTTAGCACAACCACAATCACTATAGAACTAACTGCCCCTCGAGAATTGTAATATGCATATAAATTGGAATCATTTTAAAAATCACTTGGACCCTAGTCATCAAAATTAAAGATAACTAAAATTTAAATGCTGTCACTGAATACTTGGCTATGCTCCGTTAAGTTGCTTGTCAAGCCACATTTACCCCAACAAATGACATTCTTGAAGTTACTAATATCCTTCATTATATAGGAGATCTCACTGTTGAGAAACCCAAAGCAGTAAAAAATGGCAAAAGAGAAGAAAGAGATAATTAATATTTTAAGGACTCTATCTCAAAACTCTCTGCTGATAATTACATTATGTAGAAGACAATGAAGAAATTTAAGGACTAGTAGTATCAAGCTCACCAATAATAACTGGGCTAGAATAGATAAAGCTAAAACGTATACCTTTGGCGAACGTCTCGTCAATGTTTTCACGGTTTTACCACCCCAAGGAAATAACGATGATAAAGAAATCAAATCATTGCTGGTCACTCTGTGTCAGCTAGACTTGCCAAACACATTATTCTCTCCAGCTGAGGTTCGCCAACAAATAAAATACACAAATATCCCCAAAGTAATATATTATGACGTAATAGGAGAAATATTTTAACATCTTCCAAGACAGGCGTTGGTGCGTATTACCATATACAGTAGCATTTTAAAGTTAATTTGCTTTCCGATACATGAAAGTGTGCTCAGGTCACAATGATTGCCAAGCTTGAAAAATTACCAAACCAACGCGCATTATGGAAACCTTAATTAATAAGTCTCTTACCCCTAATACCTTTCAAGACCGTTACTAAAAGAATTAAGGATACATTAGACCTCTACCAAATAATCTTTTTCTTCGATTGGCTATCCACTCCATTGGATGTTGGTGACCACATTGTGATTTTCTTGGGAAAATAATGGGGGGTGGTTTCCAGTTGCCTTCTTCCAGTCCAAAATAAGTGTATTATTATTTATTTTTTGCAGTTTACATTTTAACAGAGGGTTTTGCCATTTTATTTTTAGCTTAATATGTTTAGAAGTTTAAAGACGTTTTAAGAGCATTTCTAAAAAGTCCCGTATTTCAACGTGATCGACCTAGAACATTTCTCGTCCCTGGTTTTGAACTCCCCAGAAAACCTTTGGATCTGCACACACGATGAACTGATCCAGAGAGATTTTTTGGCGCTGGGGTTGTTCCTGGTGATCAAAAACTTGATAGACGCGGGAAAAAGTTAATGTCCATCTGCTCGAGGGTGTAGATGAACTTGGTCTCGCCCTGGACCTTTTTTGGTCGTAGTTTCTGATGTAGAAGTGGAGCTGCTCAAATTCCCCAATGTTCAGGCCACCGTTCTTGTGCACGAACTTGCAGACTCCGCCCAAAAAGTGCTAACTTTTAAGTCTTTTATGTCTGCTGTAGCTCCTTGGTGGTGACTTTATTAGTGTTGATCGTGACCATGGTCTGAAACCACTTCGCGACCTCGACATGCATCGGGAACAATCGCTTAATCTGGTTGGATGTCAAGCATGATGAGTAGTCGTAAGTGTTTATAAAGGTTTTTTTCTGATAGTGTGATGAAGCTTCGATGGGTGTTTTAGGCATATCAGTAATATTTTTTAGTTGTTTTTTTAATTCTAAAATTTTACAGAAATATACCAAATAATCATATTTTATCAATCCGGATTTCATGAATACCACCCTATGATATACCGTATCATCATTCAAATAATGGCGAGCTTCGTGACAAAGAAGGTATGTACGGATGCATTCCTAGACAAGCCTTCGGCATAGTACGGCAGAAGAACTTGCCATACAAATTCTAATAATACCTTCCAAGACATCATTTAATTAGTCCTTCTAAGTTAAGATTAACAATGGGGTTTTAAGCGACCACCAAATTATGTCTGGAAGGTAGTGTACTTGACCCACTTCTTTGCCTGATGTACAGATAACAGAAATAAAATATCTCGGAATGCATCTCAATGAAAAATTTACGTGATATATACGTATCAAAACCAAGAGAAGACAACTAGACTTAAAAGTCAAACATATGTACTGTTTACTTACGCATTAATCTCTAGTTTTGCTCTTAAATAAGCTGCTGCCATGCAAAGTAATAACAAAGCTCATTTGAGTCGATGGGATTTAACTCTAGAGTTGCACAAGGGCGTCTCATTTCAAAATATTGTTGTTTATCCAGTCCAAGATGGCCAATATATATATTATACTGACAAATGTGCTATGGTGAATTAGAAGTCCAAAGAGCTAGAAGTTCATAGAACTGTAAATCTATATTATTAAAGCGCCAAGCGAAAACACACGCTGCGAATCGAAGAGGCAACCGATTTTAATAATTGGGGGCTTTTTAGATTCGACTTGAAAAGACGGGGTGCTAGTTGTAGTTTTGAATGTTATCTGAATTAACCATGGTCAGATAACAGCAGAAAAGGGGTGATCTTTTGACCGAAAATTTCCGCCGCTGTAATCTAATTAAGTTCCGTGCGTCATTTATGTCCATAACCATTGTGACAGTGTTTGTGCGTGATAAAGCGGAACCATTCGTTTTCATAAAGCCCACGACAATTCTTCTATCATTTAAGGTTTGTAAATATGTCCAATGAAATTAATTAAATAATTTAGCCAAGCAAGAAAAATTAATACGATCAGAGAATTACTGCCTTTACCATGTAAAGTATCACCTTAAAGCAATTGAGTGTCGTTAGGCATTCATTAAGTTAATAAATTGTTTGACTTTAAATGGGACGCAGTTTGCGTCATACCGTGTTCCCTGTTAGCATAAAAATGACCTTGTAGAGTAGCTGTCTAGTCAAATATCAGTTGTCCGAACACTTAGTTAATGTACATTTTTCGACTAAGCAATGGCTATATTATTACCCATCTTAAAAAAATAAATTGTAAATTTGGAATTGAGTAATAAAAGAAATATGCTAAGCACTTACGTATAACAGCTTAACGACTATTTATAAATTGTTTGTTTAAATATTTATATTATCTAGGTAGAACGACTGAAAGGCAGTGTGTATTGTCGATTTTGATTTTTTGTTTCTTTGGTATGTCTGGAAAGTAACAAGACTAATTTTCGTGGTCTACGCAGAAGGATCAGGAGGAAGAGCGGAATTTTCGAGCTTGATGGTTAGTGGGAGTTGTCAGGTATATGGTTCGATTCAGCTCAATAGCCTTTGTTCTTTTGCAGAGTACGGATCGCTTGTAAAGTGGACTGCTGTTTGAGTACTGTGTTACAAGTCGAAGTACAGTGCAGTACCGATCAGCAATACGCCTTAAAATTTTGCGTTAGACAGCTTACGGAAGAGAGGAAGTCTTTTGGATTTTGACCGACGTCCGAGTATTAGATTAACAGCAGATAAAGTAGGACGGAATTGTAAATGCGGGAAGTTCGTGCTCCTAAGGTTTTAACGACAAACAGAATTCCGCATGAGCTTTTGGACCGCGTGAGAAGTGAGTCTGATTTTTGGAGAAGATGATAACTGATTATAAATCGTGGTTTTCCGAGTACTGAAAGACATATTTTTAAGCGGCGCACTACCAAATAAGGTCTGAATGAGCAAATCAAAATTGATGGAGATGCCTGTTGTCTTTTTATTTTAAAGGTGTTGTCCATAAGGAGTTCATACTATCCGGACAGATGATCAACTCTGAATTTCACAGGGAGGTAGTTAAACGGATGGTTCTTCACCACGACAATGTACTGCTAACGAAAGAATATCTTAACCTTCCTACAGCCCGGTTTTGGGCCCACTTGATTTCTTTTTTCCTTGGCTCAAATCTTGCTTGAAATGACACGATTTTGAAGAAAACAGAGTGCTCTGAAAGAGATTTAAGTTTAAGACTTCTAGGAGAGCTACGACGCGTGGTAGAACCTCTGGTAATAGTGCGTTGACGTTCAAAGATGCTATTTTGAAGAATATTATGTGTAATTCTAGAATCAGTCTTGTTACTTCCCGGACGTACCTTCTATAGTTCGATAACATATTTAGATTATTTACTACAAAATTTAAAGAGTTGTTTATCAACAAAGCCACTATATGTTTGTTAGTACAATTTATTTCTTTTTCTTTCAACCTTGTTCTATCCATTGTTGGACATAGGTCTCCCCTAAGGGGGTAATAGTCATTATCTTCCACGCTGACTAGGCGGGTTGGAAGATTTTGGTATCAGGCGTCCCTAACCTGGGAAAACAGACGCTGTTTGCAGCCGCTTCTCTGAAGGCAGACGCTGCTTTGCTAGTTTTGGTCCGCCCCGGGTATTTCATTTCCTCGGTACCACCCATATCTGGGAGGCTTTCCCCTATACGCCACCTGGGGGGCTAGCAACCCCGCACAGTTTTATATATATATATACACATACATATATATGGTAGTATAACGCTCTAGTTTAATTGACAACACAATTTCTGTTGCCACAAATAATTTTGAATGGATATCGATACGAATGGAATGCCTTTGTGCTATTACCAATTTAGAAAATTACGCCAGTAGTACGTAATGCTTCATGACTGCTTCACGTTCTACATGGCTACTAACCGAGGAGGTCAAGATCGAGAAAAACAATGCGTTGGCCAGCTTCCAGGAAAGTTTTCGTGTTGCGATTATATTTATGCGCCCCTGCTTCTCTCTAATTTGCACCAAGCAATTACTAGATTAGCTCTGACTGCTATCGCTACGGAAACTTGCAGAGGCTGTATCTCAGCTTGATTTAAGTCTGTTGCCTAACTTGACCTGCCTAACTTAACATATTGTTCGGTTCGCTTAAATTATCTTGGCAGTTTACCATTTATATAAGAAATTTTTCTTGTCATTCATTGGATACGCAAACAAAATTCCTTTCGGTAATAACAAGCTTTGTGACGTGATTTGCGGGGGGAATTTTGAAACGTAAAGCCTCCTGCGCAATATCTTTTGTAATATTAAGGGCGCTAGACCTCTACAAGTGGCTTTCGTGGTTCTTATTCATCAGATTTTGTTCGATTTTTGGGTTATTTAGAGTTATATTTTATAAAATTTGTTTGATGTGATATTGCTGAAGTTTTTCTTGAAAATTTTATATTTGTTTCTATTGTTTGCCTGCAAAATGATGAATATTTTTTTATTGAAAATAAAC
The DNA here is from genome assembly GCA_036346155.1 of Sinelater perroti. NCBI lineage: Eukaryota > Metazoa > Arthropoda > Insecta > Coleoptera > Elateridae > Sinelater > Sinelater perroti. The sequence continues at coordinate 5,584,325 of JARFIY010000324.1, forward strand.
AAATCAAATGCCTTGTCTGTTGAATTTTATATTATTTCGTTAGGTATCCCTAGTGGCCGACTAAATACAATTTTGCTCAATGTATAAGGAATGTTCCATAAGGATTTCGCTATTTTTTAAATAAAGCAGATTATAATGCGTTGACACTTAAAAAAATTTTGTTTTTTTTACAGTCAAAGGATGATTAAGCCTTACTAATTATAGTCTAGGGCATCAGGATTTGGCAAGCGCGAAACTATTAGTTGATAATTATTAAAATTATAATTATTAAATTTTGTAATCGTACATTCATCGTTCATTGACGTATAACACATTTTTTAAAACATTTGCATTGCAACAAAAATAGCACCACAAAGAAATCGTTCAGGAACTTGCCAGAGTGATCGATCATCGTCTGCGCCATTTCTAGCGGGGCACCTGTGAGTTCAAATTTCAGAACCTTTTGATTGGTTCTAGAACCGCGCGGTTGAATATAAGGCGGAGCAAATGGACATTCGCGACAGTCGAATGGGAGTAGTCGTGCACCGCGCAACAACGGTGTAAATAAATTAGTGTTGTTCCAGTAATCGGCGACCCTTGCGTTAGTAATATCATAATATTGTAATTATTGCGCAGCAGTTCAGCCCTTGCGAATAAAATTAGTTCTGAATTAAGTCGTCGCTTAAGTCACATTTGATTTATTATAAAGACTGAATAACGAGTAAAAAAACAAGTGGATCGAAATTTAAAAACGTTTCAAGGAGCGTTCGACTTCAGCGACTTTAAATCCAAATTTTAGAGCAATAAATGTATAGCTGTAAGAGGTTTCGTGTTCACAGAGCTCTAAAATACTTCCGAAGCAGTAGACCCAATTATACCACTCGACAACCCATTAGTGTGATGTGTAAAAAATGAAAATTTTTGTGAGTTAGTGGTCTAAAATGACATTCAACAAAACGATGACCATGATTCTAAAAAATCTGAAAGATAGTACACCACTTAAAAAGATTTTGTACCAATCAGTTGTTTTACAAAAAGTACACACAAGTGTTTTGTGCGCCGTGTAAACTCTAAGGAGAAATGATAAAAATCTCTCTTCTTGTCATCAATTTTTAGATTGGTTTGTCGCCGACTTCCATTTCTGCCGGTTTTCCGATAATTGCTTTATCTCATTATAATTTTGGAAATTGGAATCGTTCATTATCTGTTGTGTATGTTCCATTCTTGGTCTTCCTCTCGCATTTTGTCTTTCCATTCTTTCTTCCAGTATGATGTTTAATAATAATTATTTGTGTTTCAAAATATGCCCCACTAGCCTCTCTTCTTTTTTGTATATGTGTCCAAAAACTTTTTTGTTCTTTAACCTTTTGGAGCACTACTTCGTTGGATATTATATCCCTCCATTTTATTTTAAAACGCCTTCTGTAGCGCCACACTTTTAGTGTTTCTAGTTTTCCCATTTCATTTTTTTCAACGGTCTATGTTTCGCACCCATACAAAGCTGTGCTCCATACATATGTTTTTATTAGTTGTATTATTCTTGCTAGTTTAATGCTATTTATTAATCAGATGCTTTACTTTATTGCAAGCTATTTTCACTTGTATTATTCTGCTATTTATATCTTGTTTACATCTTCCTAGCGTCGTTATATTGCTCCCCAGATAGCAGAATCGGCATAACACAACATCTTAATCTTTTCACCTTGTAAACAATACTAGGATAACAATCCCCAAGTTCATTCTTTCTTTTATATAATTTAGTGCTTCTTCTACTTTTTCTACTTTATCATCTTTATATTGGAAGATAAGCATGTACACCTGTATAATTACTGTGTCTGACGGTTTTTGTTTCTAACTTCACTATAATGATTCTTTCATTTTACGTAAGATAACCCTTAACTCTCCTCCCAAATGTCTTGTTTGGAATTATTGCTACCGCTGCATTTCCAGGAACCGCGGCTTTGTTTATGATTCTCTGTTTTTCACTTCAGAAGTCTTCTTGTTGTGGCCAGCGATGTTTATTTTACAATTCAGATCTCCTCTAGTTGTCCCTTTCAGAGATCCAATTGGAGGACTGTTTTGACTTCGGCATATTTAACTGGGGAAGATTCTTCCGTTACATTATTGCTGTTACTGCTTTATTTTGGAATATGTCACCAACGCCGTGGTTTTCCTTTGTCTTCCGCGTGATGTCTAGTTATATCTTGCAGACTAATCGTCTATGATGGAATTTTCTCTATTATCATTTTTAGTATTGTGGTTATACCATTACTTGGTTGTCAGAGCCTCGTTCGTGTGAAACAAGGTACACCGGCGCAAAGGTGAGATTGACATTCAGATGCTGTGACTTGCGTTTCACCATCCCTTATATCCCGTTGGAAAAATAACCATGGAATAAAGCTTTTAACTTTTATTTTATTAATCTATAACAATAATAAAATATTAGGCTAGGTAAAACATGATAATTTTCTTGGTTGTGTAGAACTGAATTCAAAATTTTTTGTGGCCTAACATGTAGCTAAATTTGGAAATAGAGTTTCTTTATACCTGTCAAGTGCAATTGTCAATAAATTCATTATATAGCTATCGGATCAACTCAAGGCAGATATTGTCCAAGAGATTGTAAATGTCAAGTATTATTGCATAACTGTGGATTTAGCCCCAGATGTGTCGCACATAGACCAAGCTCTTGTGATACACGATATGCTATCCACGGAACGATTTTTGGCATTTTTTTCTAGCTTTGGTTATAAAGGTAAAGAGATGGTAAATGCTGTAATGTTTACCGTAGAATATGTAGGTTTTGATCTCTATGACTATAGAGAACAGATCTATGGCAATGCCATCTACATGTATGATCGCTACGCACGTCTTCAGGACAGAAAAAAAAACTTTTTACAACTAGTTGGGTCTAAAGCTAGGGAAAACAGCAAGTACTTTGTTTAATTTTTTTTTAAAAAACAAATTTATAACTTTTTTAGTTCGTTAACAAAAATATGGCGTATTTTACAGGCTCAACTTAAAAAGGAGTCCTTATATTTAATGGGCTGACTGCGCTGATACCAGTCGAGTATTATACAAATCGCAGCATAAGGTCCTTGGGGCTTTAAAACAGATTACTCATAATAGTTGTCAGATTAAGGACGCACAATGTAAAAAAAATATGATATAAGATTTTAAGGCTATAAAACAAAGCAAAATTGATGTGTAAAACGTCTATAAAACAGACAGTACAAGAAAAAAAAAACCAAAAGTTCTTTTTGTTAAGTTTTCTAAACTTTCGTGATAGAAACGCATTATGGTGCAATTGAATATCTGAAGTTCAACTTGGTACGAAAGAGAACAAAGATTAGAGAAATATGTAAGGATTTTGGAGTTTAACGGAAATCACTCGAATAGAAAATAATAGAATACGACAGATTTCTGATTTATATAAAACATTATCTGAGCAACATGTGCATTTAGCAGCATTTTTAAGAATTAATAAAAGTATTGGCAAAGAAGATAAAAATACCAAGCCAAAAACACATTAAAAGTACAAAGACTAATAGCATTATTATGGTCATAGGACGTAGAGTCTGTTTTTTCCCAAACTGCCAGCGTTCTAAGTATGGCACTAACTGCACTGAAGAATGATCTTTTACAGCTCTTAAGAGAGTTAAAAACTTTTTGAGATCAACGTTAAAACAAAGAAAAATAACGTGTCTTCAACTTTTATTTATTTAAAGCGAGTTTAGAGTTTTTACATAGTCTTTTTGTTTTGATAGCATAGTCCAGAGGTTTGCTAAATCTAAAAGCAGGATAAGAAATCTTTTTTAAATAAAAGTTTATAGATAAAAATGGAGATTTTCTTTATTTTTCTTCATTTAGGTGTGAATGTATGGAAACATTGCAATGAAGTGTTTGTATGTAAAATGTCTTGGAAAATTAAAAATTTTTTTTGTAATTCTTTGACAACGTTCCAAACATTAACCAGGCCCCCTTTACACTTAATTGCTTACCTAATTCGATGCCTTTCTACAGTTGGGTGTAGGGCAGGTGGAGTTAGGTTTGTTGTGGTGGACCACACTTTTACTTTGCCTTTTTTGTATTTTATCTTTACCTGCTCTCCTGTTTCTTTCTCTTTTATTTTTTTCTCGGTGCTCGCGTTTTAAACAGGCTTTCTTTGTTAGTCTGTTCTTATAATAATAATACTGAGCTGTACATTTCCGAAGAAATTTAAGCTGTTCTTGCGAACTCTTGAATCTTTTTGTTGTGGGAGATTAATCCATTATCTTTTACTTTCTCTTAGCTTTGTAGGTCTGGGTGTGTTTTCGCTTTTAATACAATTTTCCTCCATTCTTTCTTGTTTTGCAATACTTCTTTCCAATTCATTATTTTCATTTTCTGATGTCTGCTTTTACTTGTTCCTTCCATCTTTATTTGGGCCTTCCTTTAGGTCGTGTGTGTAGTGGTGTCCATTCCGTGATTATTCTCTGTGGAGATGTCTCTTCTTGTCTGCATAAGTGTCCACACCATCTGATTCTTTGTACCTTGTGTATTCTTACGATGTTTTCGCCGTTCAATATTTGATCTATCTCATGATTCATTAGTAGTCTTATTTCATCTTCCCGTTCCTTCTTTGGTCTCATTATTGTTCTAATGATCTTCCTTTCAAAAAATTTTAATTGTTCCTCTTCTTTCTTTAGTAAACTTGCCGTTTCTGCTGCATACATTACAACAGGTCGTATCATTGTCTTGTATACTTTTATTCGCATCCTTCTGATAGCCTCTTATTCCTCAGTAATTTTTTATTTGCATATAGTGCTTTGTATACCTGCTGGATTCTAGGTTTTGTGTTCACTCTTTCGTTTCTTCTATGTATCAGGAACCCGAGATATTTATATGTTTCTACCTCCTCAAACTTGGACTTATCAATTTTTATTTCTCTCAATGTTTTTTGTTTCCTGTTGCAGTGCATGTATTTGTTTTATTTTCGTTGATTTCAAGGCCTCTTTCTTTTGATGCTTTTTCTATTGTACTAAATGTCCTATCTAGTTCGTCTCTTCTTCTTGCTATTATTGCGATGTTGTCTGCGTAGGCTAATATTTGCACTGATTTGTTATTGATTGTGCCATTCTGCTTTGTTTCTTTGATAATGTCATCTAGAGTTATGACAAAGAGCAGCGCCGATAAAGCGCCGCCCTGTCTCTAGTTACTTCAAATTCCTCTGTCGATCCTTGACTGAGTATGACCGAAGCCCGTGATTCCTTCGTTGCCATCTTAATTAGGTTTGTAAGTTTTTGCGGTGTTTGTGTTGCTTTTAATTCTTCTATGGTTTTCGTTCTTATTAGGCTATCAAAGGCTTGTTTGTAGTCGAGAAAGAGGACATGTAGATCTATTTCATATTCGTAGCTTTTCTCAGTGATTTGTCTAATTGTATGTCTGGCGTGCGTTGTTGATTTGTTATTTCTGTATCCTAGCTGGTAATCTTCCATAAATGTTTCTGCATGTTTTGCAAGTCTACTTTTTATTATCATCGTTACTATCTTGTACGTGATATTTAATAAGGTGATGGCTCTGTAATTTACACATTTGGACTTGTCTCCTTTTTTTGGTATAGGTTTTATTAGTCCGATTCTCTATTCTTCCGGCATTTCTTCTTTTGTCCAAATATTTGTTATTAATTCATGAATTCTTTGCTGCAGTTTTTCCCCTTCTTGTTTTATCATTTCGGTAAATATGTTGCTTCCCGCTTCCCGCGGCTTTTTTATTTTTCATCTTTGTTATATGTTCTTGTACTTCCTCTATATCTGGTGCTCTTTCTAAGGTTCCTAGTGGCTCTTTCAATGCCTTTTCTCCTTCTATTGTGTGATTTTCTTCTTTATATAAATTACTAAAGTAATTTTTCCATTATTTTTCTTCGATTTCATCTAGTGTTCCGTTGTTTTTTTTGTTTCGTTTTTTAATGTATTGATACAATGTCGTTATTTTTTCCATTCTGCTTTTCTGTTTCCTCCAGAATTTTATCTATCCATATTTTTTCTTCTGTAGGCACATTTTGTTTGCTTCTTTCCTTTTGCTCTGATAGTTTATTTTATCTTGCTCTTCCTTATTTTCTTCTTTTATACAATTTTCGCATCCAGTATCAAACCAGTAGTTTTTCATTATTTTTCCGCTGTGTCCAATTGGGTTATCTGCCGCTTCTGCTATTGTGTTCTTGATTTGATTCCAGTCTTCTTCGATATTTTCTGTCTTCCTTCTGTTTTCTAATTTTTTCTTTATTTCCTCTTTACATTTTTATGATATCATTTCTTTTTTTAGTTTTTCTATATTCCATCTTTTTTTCTTCGATTCCAGTCTGTTCCTAGGTATACGATAAGCATGTCCTTTCACTGTATTCTTAGTTAAAGATTTAACATGTAATTTTTGTCTGTTTTTTTGTTTTATTTTCTTTCATTTTCACTGCATTTAAGCGGGTTTTGTTTCCGTTTGGGTCTATGTTTTACTGCTATACATTGTTGTCAGTTTACTGTTTTTTAAACATCTTCAATTAGGATCAAGACTTATCAGCCTTATATTGCAAATCGGATTATTTTTAAATCTAATAATGAATCATTTTCTTTTTGTTCCTTATTTAGTTTAAATGCAATAATAAAGTATATAAACCTAAGACTAAATGTTTTATTTAACACAGTTCATGATCTTAACGAATGCATCTTATATATAACAATTATTATATCGTATGAAATGTTACACCAAGTATTGAGAACCTTTAACTTTAAAAAATAGCTAAGAGAATATGACAAGCAACCGGGTAATAAACAGATCAAAAAACTCGATCAACTTCTAAATAGTGAAGAACGAAAACCATTTTAAAATAATTTAACAAACCTAGCAGCTACTGATCATTCCTTTTAGAAGGTTATAAAAAAATTAAAGATACTTTAAGGAATCCATTTATCCATTTTGGTAAAGAAGCTTGAGCAAATAACAATATTCGGGCAGAGTATTTAACAAGCGCCTTCAAAAACTTCTTCTACTTCTTCGGAGTAGACTCAATTATTAGGCGAGATACTGATTTTTCAAAAAATTCTATCAATGTTATTCTACATCAGTCACTGAGATTCTGGAGCCAGGATAGTTATCTTTGGCCTGGTGTCCTGGCGTCCTTTAATTTTACCTTATAGTGCTAGTTGTAATAAGTGGTATTTGGAGTTTCGGATTATGTAGCTAAGGTATTCGAGTTTGCTTGTGTGGATGGCTCTTTTTTATTTTCTCTAATACTTTTTTATTACAGCATCTATTTATCTGGAATATGCAGTGAATTTTCCTGTAAGACCATATTTGAAACGCTTCGATCTTCTTCACTGCTTCTTTCGTCAGTTTCCATGTCTCTCTTCCATAAAATAAAATCGAGTAAACATAGTATCATAATAATCTGGTTCGTAATTCAATGTGAATTCGATTAGAATATAAAGTTGTGTTTATATTCATTCTTGAAGGCTATCACGTCGATTGTTGAGCCATGATCTCAAGTAACAAAATTGTGTTGCATTTTTGCTGTTACAGTTGTTATATTGCATATTTATATGCATATTATTTGGATTTCTGGTAATCACCATTGATTTGGTCTTTTGAACATTGATACCTAGACCATATTCTGCAGTAACTGTAGCTATTCGATTTAATAATTTTTACAGTTATGCTAATTTCGTTAACTACACGATAGCATAACATGTAGATGATATCTGTTCGCCATTTATTGTTATTCTAACTACATTGATGCGGCCGCAAAGTGGACTGTATAGTAATTTTAAATTTTAAATAAAAAGAACTTCAAACAAAAGCTAAAGCTAAAACGCTAACCTGTGCAAACGGCGCTTTCCCGCAGAAATCGGTTCCTTGTGCTGTTGGTCTTGGGGGATCCAGGAAGAGGAAATAAGGGTGTGGGTAAAAAGATAGGACAAGTTACCCCAATCTTTACAGTGGAGCCGATCGGTAGCGTCTTTCCTGGTGCAAAGGTTTCTTCTTCGTTCCTTGCCGAGTCAGAGCAAAGAAAAAATGGACCGAGATTTACCGGTAAAAGTTTCAACCCCAAAATGCAATCGGGAAACAAAAGGACTTCCGGGAAGAGGTTAATCTGGTCGGTAAATGTCGAATTTTGCCACAAAATTAGCTTTCAACAAAACGGCCTCGCAGAAATGAAAACTTTTGCCGCCAATCAAACACGCCGGCGAACTCTCGGTCAAAATGCTCTTGACTTACAGAAAATTTAAAGCTGGTTGTTCGCGTTCTAAACTATCACAAACTAAATTAAAAAGCCAAAAGAGCCAAGCCAAAGGCAAAGGCAACCGCGCAGCAAAAGGCGAAGCGCGAAGCGCTCCGCGTGCTCGTGCAAATTCGCAGCCGATATATTGAATCCAAAATATACAGGAAGGAACCAAAATACGGACGACCCTAATTTAAAATTAAAAATAAAAGTAATTGGAGATTGGCGCGAACATACATGTTAAATAATAGAGGTGATGAAAGACACTCCTGTCTTACTCCTCGTAAGATATCTATTTTTAGGGTGGTTTGTCCTTCAACATGAGCCAATAATGCTATCGATGCTACTATAAATTTATTAAAATGGGTAGACCTGGTTGATCCAATCCAAAAAGCTTGTCGTGTTTGATTTTGTTAAAAGCCTTTTCTTGGTTTAGAAAGAGAAGGTAACTCTTTTTTCCGGCATTTTTTCAGCACAATTTTCATGAAAAGGGGTGGTTCACGTGTACCCAACCCTCAGGGTAAACCAAACTGTTTCTCCGCTGAACGTTCTTCACATACCTGATAAACTCTACGTTGCACAATTTTCAAAAACGTTTTAAGAATGTCGTTCATCAAGCTTATTGTGCGAAAGTTCTTACACTTTTTGGGTTTGGTAATTTTTGTAAATGTTATTAAGACAGAGTATAGCCAATCTTTTCGTAGAATATCTGGTGCATGTACAATTTAATAGATAAACTAGTATTGTTATATTGTCGTTTTCTATTAGTTTTACAAGTTCTGTTGGCATTTCATTCGAACTTATTGTTTTTCGTCACTTTTCTTTACACAATTCTTTATTGCATTCACAACATAGTTGTTATTTCTTGGACAGTTTTCTTTTGAACAGCTACTGGCGGTTTGTTCTTTCTGTTATCTTTGAAAACATTGTGTATATAATTCTTCTATGGATGTAAGCACTTTCTCTTTTGTATCTATCAAAAAGCTATCTTGATTATTATACTTGTTTATATAAATTGCGTGGGTCGTGTTGTTGTTCAATATTTTGACATCTGTTGTATAGTCGTAATTTTCAGTGATGTATTGGTTTAACACCTCCCTTACGCTCAAACGTCTTCTTGTTGGCCTTTTGTATTTTTGTAGGCTGATTCGTATGTTGGATACTACAAGATTGTGGTCGGAGGCGTTGTCAGCGCCTGGGTATGTTTTATCTGATTTGAAACCGTTGCGAAACGGTTAATTTCATATTATTTGACCAAGTGTATCCGATGGTGACTTCCATGTATATAAAACTTTAAACCTAGCATTTATTACGATTAAATTGTGTTCTTCGCAGAATTGTTGTATGCTTTTTTTCTATTTTGATTGCCCATTCCGAATTCTTCCACTATACCTTGGCAGCGTCCTTTATCAACTTAAATATAATCACATCTTGTTTTTTGGTTAATTTTAATGCTTCTACTAGGTCGTTATAGAACATCTGAACATCTAAACTTACTGCCGTTGGAGCATCCATCTGAATTATATTAATCTTCCTTTTATTTAAGGACTTCAACTGGATTATTCCTATGCGGTCTGAGAACGGAACATAATTTGCCACATATTGTTTATACTTTGGTCACACCGTTATAGTTTCTTGTGGTATTGTCTCTACAGTAATCTATTATTTCACCATCTTAGGTAGCTATTTAGCCATTATTTGGCCACCGCATCTTACTCATTCCTAATATGTTTATCTTCAATCTACTCATTTCTTCAATGACATATCACTTGCCAGCTTAAAATAAGCTCTGAACACTCCAAGTAGCTATTCTAGCAAGCTAGGAGATTCCTAGCACCTGGTGGACATTTAAGTCTTGCCTAGTACTCAGGACCATATAATTTAGATTCCCTGCCAAGATTGTTTTTGGAATAATTTTGGGTAATGCGTGGTAGCTTTTCGTTGCTTTCCGCACACGCATTTCTATAACCATTTAAGCCATTCTGGCCATGCTTATGGATATGCCTAGTAATATCGTACCACTCTACTCGATCTCTGCCATCGTTGGGTCCTAACTAGCCTGCTGCCTCTCGTTAGCTGTTCACCACATCTAAAGGGTCTTTCATTAAGCGCTTCCTATCTTTAAATTTAAATAAAACAAAGTGTGTGTGAGATATCAAGGCCTGTCGATGCCATTATGTATGGAATTCAACATCGTGCAAATGTCCGCCGCGGCTTTGCTAGGTGGTGCGCATCCGAAATGTCCAATTTTCCAAGACTCTGGCGCATAAGTCAAGCTGAATTTGACCGATGGCATGGGTTATGTTGGCTTTGAGGGCCGCTGGGGTTTGTGGCTTATTCGCATAGACCTGCGACTTAAGAAAACCCCACAAGAAAAAGTCTAACGGGGTCAAATCGCACGATCTCGGTGGCCAGTTCACATCACCTCCACGTGAGATGACCATGCTCTCAAATCGCTCGTCCAGAATGTCCAATGTGGCATGGGCTGTGTGGCACGTAGCGCCGTCCTGTTGAAACCACATGTCGTTGGTGTCCATATCATCCAATTCAGGCCAAAAGAAGTTGGTAAGAAATATGGACCGATGACGCCAAAACAGTGACTTTTTCGGGATGCATTGGACGTTCTTGGATCTCGTGTTAATTGGAATCGTCCCAAATTCGAAAATTTTGTTTGTTGACGTACCCATTCATTCAGAAATGGATCTTATCGCTGAAGATGATTTTTCGATGAAAATTAGGGTCAGTTTCCAACTGCTCCAGGGCCCATTCAGCGAACACACGCCGTTGTCTATGGTCGTTTACCTTCAGCTGCTGGGTCAGTTGAATTTTGTACGGGTGCAGACCCAAGTCACGACGCTAAATTCGCCAAGTTGTGGTCTGCGAAAGGCCGAGTTGTTGTGAGCGACGTGAAATCGACTGCCTCGGATTCTCCTGCGCACTCTCACCGACAGTGGCGATGTTTTCAGCAGATCTTGCGTTTCGTCGCCGTACGTGTATTGGTTGACTATTTCCTGAACCAGTGGACTCAAATTTATCCACCACACCGCGAATGGTCCTCGCGGTAGGGTGATTATAGCGACCGTAAAATGGGCGAAGCGCGCGGAACGCTGCCCGAATAGAACACCCATATTGTTGAACGCTATATCCATCCATGGTAATTTGAGAAAACGGACTGAATAAATGACAACAAATTCGACAGATGTAGCTTCAACAATCTGGGCGCTATCGACTGTCAAATTTCGGAAGTCCCTATTGGAAGACCCTTTACATACTCTCATCTAGTTTAGCCTGCAACTCAAAGCAGTTTCCTGGGATGTGGCCGCAATTACTGAAGATAGCAGTGCTACCAGAGGTCATAGGTGAGAGCTGGACATGTGTCCTGACACTTGGTGACCGTTTATAGCAAAAATGTACTACTTCTTCAGCGTACTCATACATCGAAATATCAAATTTTAGAGAAAGATAAAAAATCTCAAAAACATTTAGAGAGACCAGAAAATTCAAAGCTTCTGAAAACATATGATAAAGAAACCCTTAAAGAAACTACCAGAAATATGAATTAAATTTTTCACTAATTTTTCAACACCATGTTATTATTAAATCATTTATTCAGCAATAGAAATTAGCTCAAATTATAATATCTAAGCTAAAAACTTAAAGATCAGATAATATCTTAGCGCTAAAGTAAGTCTATTACAATACTACCGAAGATATTTAAAATGTTATTTATTAGCAGAATTAACACACTATACAGAACATTATGAATCAGACGTGGCTCAAGGTAGCACACTTGGGCAGCTACTATACCTCAGATCTCATGATTCAAAAAATGTATAAGAAATGGCGTGTAAAAGTTAAAATTAAACAATGGACGCGTACGGATTTTCCAAACGAATCGAAAACATTTATAAACATTCTTAGATATAAAGTAATGGCTATTGCAAGACGTCAGGATAATTTGGTTGGAAGAGTTTATGACACCAACAACCACAACAACATCAAAGCTTCATTGCAAAATATTAAAAAACTTTGAAGCTGCATCCAAGTTAAACAAGCAGAGCGCGAATGTTTACCAAGGTCGTTATAACCTTTCATGACAATGCCGGCTTATATAATGTGGCTTCCACGAAGCCTTTACTCGCGCAATTTAACTAGGCTGATTTTTACCGCCTTCTTTACACCTCTAACAGGTCGCTTGGCTTTATGATCTCTTTATTAAGGTACGAGGGCGAATAAAATATAAACCGCATTTTTTACAAGCTAGGAGATACACGGAGGGAAGAACGGCTTTTGAGGGTTTTAAGTACGGATATCTGAAGGAGATTTATCATAAAAGTTACGTCACGTGACCTCTTCTTTAGTTTTATTACGATCTTAACGGATTACTATTGTTTTTTACGACACAAAGCGCAAAGCCGTCCAAGATTCTGAGAAGACTTAAGGCATGGCTTAAAGATAACAGTCTTAAAAAGACTCGAGTGTGTTCAAAGCATAAAAATTTTTGGGGAAAGAGAAGTAGTTGAAAACAAAAGCCAGCGTAACCGAAAAGAATATTTGTGTTGTTCTCGAAGTTTTCTAGGGCCTGAATAAACTACGGTAGTGCTTAGGAAATCAAAACATTATTCTACTTCAGGACAACTCAGTCTTATACAGCTACCAAAATAGAGAAAAATAGCATTTTATTTAGAAAGAAGTGCTATAGGCACATATTTTTATTGATTATGAGTAATAATTATTACTTGCAATAATAATAAAATACTTGGGGCCACTTAATCGATGCATTTTCCGCTATATTTTAATTTTGGCCTCAAAGCTGGTAGGTCGTAAAAAACTAAAATCTCAGCGTCGGATTTCAATCTGAATAAGGTCCTTGTGTTACATTGTGCTAATTCAAATGAATGGCGTCCTTAGGTAGCGACTTAATTAATTAGTTTTTCCTTTCATCGGAAAGTCAACAAGAACTTTTCTGATTTAAGTACAGGGCTTAATACGTGACAGCTTACCGCTTTACCAATTCGTTTAATTAGTTGCTTTGTATCACACGTCGCACTTGGAATTTGTATTTCTATGAGAATTTGTATTTAAGTCAGCTTAAGAAAGTTGATTACATTTATGTTAATAATATACTACAAAGATTGTACGAGGGTCAGATAGAAAGTAAACTACATTTTTTTTTAATTTCTAAGCTGCTTCGTACATGTTTTTATTAAAGAAGCAATCCTTTAGGCTCTTTTTTAATGTTATGAATTATTTTAAGGCGTATTTCATATTGGGCAATAACCTTGTTGGTTCTTTGATCTTAAGTCCTATTTAAGAGGAGAAATTTTTGTAAGACGCCACCACGCTTATGCGGCTAAAACTCCCCTTTTTCGCCACGCATGTTCCACCCGGCACTATCTGCTGAGACATTCGTCAGATGGAACTGGCATTTCTTGTTTTGGTCTTTCTTCTTTCTGTTTTTTATTATTTTTATTTTCCTCTTCTTGGTTTTAGGAGACTAGACTTTTCCCTGATTATTTGTCTATATTTTGGACATTTGGTGGTGTCCGCTCTGCATTCCTTCTTTTCGCAGGTTGCGCAGTAGTTCTTAGCCCTATACCCTGTCTCCCCACAGTTTAGACAGTTTTTGGATCTCTCCGCATCTATATCATCTGATTGGTATCAACTTCTTTTTTATTTTGCAGTATATCCATCTTATTTTATCTTTTTCTTTCTTCATTAGGCCTGTTGCGTGAGCTCTGCCCGCTGTCACAATCACCGTTTCGGTTTTCTTTCATGCTTCTCACCTTATTTCTACCCTTTTTGTTCCTACCACTTCGCTTAATGCATTTTAGCTATGGTCACATCTATGTCGTACATATAAAGCGTTCCGTGTGTGTTTTCCATCATCACGTTTGTGTCTCCTTATGTTATTATATCATATTTAAGGGCGTTTGCTTTGTTACTGTCTCCTACTATTTCTAAAAGAACATCGTCTGTCCTTGTTTTCTTGATTTTACTGACTTTGAGTTCTATACCTTCTGTGTCAATGTTGTCTTTCATAGTCTTCAGTAGTTCTACGTATGCTTTCCCCTCGGTTTATGACGAGTTTTTCTGAGTTGTGCTTTTTCGTTTTGTACTCTTTGGTCTTGTGTGTTTGCGTTCTCTTAGTCATTATGTTGGGCTTTAGCATGGTGTTATGAAACACGTATTCTTGTGTATTCTAGTTTAATGCTCTTTGGTATCACAAATGTTATTTTTTTGTGACTGTGAAAAGTTTCAACGCCTTCCTTTAGTACCTTTAGTTCTTGGATTTGTTTAAATAATTTCTCCATGTCGTTTGTTCCTTCTTGATCTACTCACATGGGATCACATATAAGATGCTTCATTTTTCTGCTTAGTTTCCGTTTTGTTAACAGATTTTGGTAGTGCTGAAGAGGTATTTTACTTGTCTCTCGTTTTATTCAATTACTTCGCGTATTTGGTGGTGATTATGTTGTTTTCTGTGTATTCTCTTGCCTTGGTTTTATCTGTTATTAAAACTAAGTCCTCTTCTAGGATAATGGTGTTTATATCACCAGTCCCATAAAAGGTCCCTTCAAAAGTTTTATTAGTCCATTTTTCATCTATCATCGTTTTCACTCTTCCATAACCCTCCTGTTTTTTCAGGCATTTCTTTGTTTTGTTTCTGTGCTTTCCTTCTTTCACCATTTTCTCCATTATGTCCTTTTCTTCCGCTTGCACCGCAATTGTCCTCAATTCCTTTGGGATGTATTTATTTTCGTTTTCTCTGTATTGTGTTCTGCGATGCATCTGTTTACATGAGTCATTCGGTTTAAGTATTTTACTGTATCTTTTATCTCGGTTTTGGTGTTTATGTTTTTGGCAATTAACGCCATCAGCTCCGAAATGGTTTTGGTCGCTTTGTCGGCATCTCTTATTTCGGCGAAGGTATCGCCGCCCTCGGTGTCTCTTCTTCCGTTTCTATTTATTTTATGTTTTTAATCTTCCATTTTACTTTCATAAGATGGAGGAAGGCATTTATACTGTGGGGTGCACCCGGTATCCCACAGGTTTTTAGAGGTGTTCTTCTCCTTTTTATAGAGGTGTCGTTCTCGCAAGCCGGCCGGTTAAGGCAAGCTTCCTGGTCGTAAGTCCCTCTGTAACATACCACTGGTACGCTCTCCAGTGGTTGTTGGAACACGGGTTGCGGTTACGGTAGCTAAAAATTTCTCCGGGTACGCTAATCCCTGTGACACCGCAGATTTCCTCCTGAGAATGAGCTGTTTTTAGTTTTCCTTCTCGTCCTCGACCTTACTGGCATGGGTGACTTTACCAGGAGACTGTAGTGTCCCGCCAGCATCGCTTTCGGAGTCATCAAGGGTACTAATCCCCCCCCTTCCACGTCAAGGTCTCACAGCTCTTTGGGGGATCTTAAGTCACCTAACTGATATCAAGGATTTCTCCCATTTTGACTTATTTTTCTGTACGTTTTTATATTTTACCACACAGGAATTTATTCAATGCATGTATAAAGGAGGAAACAATTTTAATTATCAGCTTTAATTAACTCAAGTAAAATTAAAAATTAAATGTATAAATATTTTAGAGTGGGTAAATGTCGATGAAAAATGTTTTAGTTGTTTATATCAATAGCTTTTATTCGAAATCCCTTCATCAAGCCTTATTTTTTAGCTTCTTTTCGAAGGTGAAAGATAAAAAGAGATTAAAGACCACTGGCACTACAGTCTTACTGGCTTACTGTACTACTCATCCGTTTACTGGTCTAAAAAATTTTACAGACTTTATCAGGCTAAGCAGACTTTTTATCAAGTTCTCTCTAACTCCCCCAGGAGTAAATGCATCCATTAAGTAAGAACTTTGCACTCTAATATCAAGTGGGTTGCTTTTTAATTCCTTCATTAGAAAGAATACAATTTGGTTCTTCTCTGTAAACATGTGTACGTTAAAGTAAGGGGAAATTAATATATTACAATAAATTAATACATCGTAACTTAACTGCATATCTAATTAAAATTTGTTATCCTTTGTAATATATTTACTTATTAAATTGTTTAGTTAAGTGCAGTCTATGGTTTTGATTACTCAAAATACTAGTGCGCCAAATTTTTTATTTTTAGATGTACAGTTATGTCTTAACACTCACATAAGAGTAACTCTCTTGAGGTGTGCAAGGATTGTAAGGTTTTACAGACAACAGACCGATTTAGAATTGATGTGGTAATTAGCTAGGATTCTCACTTCATCCTAACTATATGTTATGAGAAAGATGCCTTTACGTTGACAGTTTCTATTTAAGTTCTCGCGCAGATTTATATTTACAGCGTGAATGTGTGCTTATAAGGTATATTTTTTAAGAGATGCATGTTGTAAGGAGAAAGCCGAGTAAAAAAATATTTTAAAGGAGTTTGTAAAATTTTATTACTTATCTCAGCTGAGAGGCACGCTGTCGCGTCAGAGTTAACAGTTTTTCTTGTTATCAACAACGCTATTATTATTATTATTATTAATATTCCAAAAAGTCCAGCCCACGCGCGGCCAACTGCCGTCGAAACCAAAGGCCCAACCCATAACTCTACCTAGTCGCTGCACAACTTGGACCATCTGGAATAGTTTCATTTTTAAAGAACTAACTACAAAAAAGGGGATTTAACGTCTACGCCAATTGCTTACGAAAACTCATTTGTTTTCTATTGATTGGTAAGCCACCTGGATTATCTGGGCCATTTACATCGCTTGAACGAGAAGCTCACAGTTGCAATAAATAAAATGCGTCTTTTAAATATCTTATTATAAATGTTCATATAGCAGATTAGTTTTCTGCCAGTTAATGTCTACGCACAACCCTTTCATTTCAGTGTAGCCGGTTTTTAAATGATTTATTAATGTATTCATTTTTAGTAATGGCTATGTGTCAGTTTTTGTTATTTTGGCATGTTCAAGAGCAGAGTCTTGCTTTTGCCTTAACTAAAATGTTTAAAGGTCTAATTTGGTGAAAATTTTATAGGTAAGGTTTGAGTGCTTATAGCTAGATCTCACCACATATGTATACAACTAGAGTATTATGTGTGGTTTAAATTCGTATGCTTTATTCAGTGTTTATTTAGTGTTTAACCGGTTAGCTTTGCATCCAATATTACTACCAGATACAGTAGCCTCCTGGTACATTTGTAGTTTATCATTGAAAAGATATTATCATTTTTCTCATGAATAGTAAATAATAGTAAAGTTTTCTCAGGATTCACATTTAGGTTTTTGTCTACACTCTTTCTTTACAATTCCCTGAGTCTTTTCCTTAAGTTCTTAAACTATTCTACTAGGAAAGTTTTGCAAGATTAATGTTACTATATTGTCAATATATTCAGGAATGTTTCTTGTTCATTTAACCTAACAACGAGCTTGTTCACTTCAAAGATTTTTACAGCAGGACTAGTGAGTTCTTTTCGTGCCATCCTTAGGCAGCAGTTGTCTAAATCATTTCACCAGATTGATTTAACTGGGTCTGTTTGTCGCGCAGCAAATTTTTTATCCATATACACCGCACCTAACATTAACTTTTAGTGAAGTTGAATTTCAAAAGTTTTGCTTAGCGTCACTATATAAAAAATAATATGTTCGCGTAATCATGTGAGATTAAGTACTGAGCTGGTTTGCTAATGTTTGTTAGATTGACTAAAATGTCAGTGTTTTTATGAAAGTTTTTCCATATCTTTGTCCCGGTACATTGTTCCAGTGTTCTCTATGTTATTTCTTGATCTGTTCTCTCACCCGGCCTCGTATTGCACCCTTAGGTACTCTCAAAGCCGTTTCGGGGCCTATATATGAAGTTGATGATCCTTTTTGCTAGATCATCGGTTTTTTTGCTGTCCTGGTATCCGCAACAGAGTTAACTTGTTGTGACCTGCCAGAGATCTGAGTTCTTCACGGTATTTCCATATTCATGTCTGTCTTTTTATACTTGTAACTTTTTTATTTACTCTTTTAATTCACTCTTTGTTAAAAACTGCTGTAAAAATACCGCTACGATTTTCTGCACGTTTTTCTATTTTGCCTTTATATTTATATCATTTGAAAGAAATTAGATTTTATTTGATATTCTTAATTATCAATTATTGATTATTAATTACTGTTTAGATTTAAAACTAATTACACGAGTACAATATTCAAACTTGATTAAGTTTGCAATAATCTATATAAGCCAATTTGTTATACAACTAAAATAAAATTAATTTTCAATTAAGCTGTACTTACAGTATCAAATTATTGTTGAATGTTTTATTTAACATTAATATTTAACTAACTTTTTTGTCATAAATTTAATGAGTCTTTCCCGTCTTGTTTCATTTTTCACAAGCATGAACTATTTTTAATTATCTAAAACAACTTTTTTCTCTCTGCAGAACTATGGCGTAATTTTGTAATTTTTAGATTTATTTAAATAGTACGATTGTATGGGCTTTGCTAAAATGATATTAAAAGCGTTTTGTAAAATGGAGTGAGCGCTGATCACATGTCGTAATAAGTTTAAGCATATTAAAACAGACACAGGATAATTTCTGGATGCTAATGAACTAGAGCTAGTCAAAAACCAAATATCGGACAAAATATTTCTAGTATACTTGTGTTAGAGTAGTGTAAAGTCTTCATATTTTTTGGGGTTACATTCCAAAAGAGACTTTTCTTGTCTGTTTTTACTTTGAATGGATGCTGAGTTATTTTACTCTTCTTGTCGCTTCTTGACGACCGCTACGATCTTCCTCCATGATTTTCTATTTAACCGTTCTTTTTTCATTTTGTTACAATTTGCAGGTCTTTTTCTACTTCTTCTACATCTCAGTTTTTATAAATCAATAACAAGACAAAAATCTGGTTTTAAATTAAGATTAAAACTATGTAAGGATAAGGGAAGAAACTTAATAAGGGGTATTATGGAAACGATAAAGAGATGAAAATAATTCTTTAAAAACTAATAAAGAAGGAAGAGACCTAATAGAACCACCTACAAGAGAAGAGGTTGAACAAATTAGAAAATAACAAAAAAGTTATTAAGTTCCAGGAGAAGATGGGGTAACAGTGGACGTACATAAAGGTGGCTACAAGGCGGTGTGCAGTCAGGGACATAATTTGACTAAAGCAAGTTGATAGAAAGAAAGCTGAACAGCTGAACAAAATCAACAATAGGTAATTACTAGCGTGGTTCAGAATAAATAGAGGAACGACCGACTAAATATTTATCGTTAGATAAATCCTGGGAAAATTTTTGGAATACAACGTAGATTTATATAAATTATTTATAGACTTCTAACAAGCAGACGATAGGATAATTAGGACAAAATTGCTTAAAAGTTTATACAAATTTAGGGTAGCCAGAGAACTAATAAGATTAGTGAACACTAGACACTAGAGCCAAAATGAGAATACAGGGACAGCTATCAGATTACTTAAGATAAAGGGATACTATGTCAACCATACTGTTTAATTTTGCTTTGGAAAGGGATATGCTAAATCCTGGAGGACCATTTTGTAATAGGCAGTACCAGTTGCTAGATGATGTCCAGTACGCAGATGATGTCGATGCTATAAGTAGGAAAACAAATGACCTGAAAGATATAGTAAAATATTGAGAGGAAGCGGCAGTTGGAGAAGGGCTAAAGATAAACAGTAAAAACAAAATTTATGATCTTGACAAAAATTTGGATTGAAATATGAGGGAAATAACGGCGAACCAAGAAAGATATGAAAGAATCAACAATTTTAAGTATCTAGGCTTGATCATTAATAAAAAATTCGCATGGGATAAGAACTAAAAGCTACGGTTATTGATGGTAACAGATGTTATTATGGATTGAACGGTATAAGAAAGTCAGTGAACACTAAAATTAAAGTGTACAAGTCAGTGTTAAGACCTATACTGACGTATGATGCAGAAATATGGTAAAATTAGATATGGGAATGGAAAAACTCAGAAAGGTATATGGTCTGGTGAATAAAAATAAGGCATTGCAAATGTTAGTTAATCGAGAAGTTGGTATGCACGAACAAACATATTCACAGATATTAAGAGTAAAAAACTTAGATAGCTAAGGTACGTAGAGCAGTCGCAACGTCCTAGGGGAACTAAAAAAAATGAAGTAGTAAACTGTAAGATACGACAGGGGGGTAAACCTAGAGTGAGATGGTTAGAAGAAGCGGAGAAACTTAAAAGTCGTGGTAGTTACAAATAGAAAAGAATGGAGAAGACTGCAACGGACGTTAAGAAGCGAGAAGAAGATAACCGACCATCTATCCAAATTAAAGGGCGACAGGAATTGTCTCTTCGGAATATTATTCTAGGACGTTGGAAAGCAGGTGACCGCTAGAAGCTATACCAAAGAAAAAATATAAATAACGCAAAGTAACAGGTTACGACCGTACTAAGACAGAAATGATTAAAAAATGGGAAAATAAGACAAAAGATTGTTCTTTAAAATTTTCAGAAAGGCCTGGCATACAACAACAAGACTTAAAAGTTTGCGGGGTAAAGATTATATTGCTGTTACATAAGAAGGGAAAAACCGTATGTATCTTTTATGAACAACTATTAGAACAAAAAATAAGAAGGAAGATAGAACTGTAGCTAGCGGGTTTACAAAGCGGTCACAATATATAAGACCATATAGTCTGAAGCCGAACAAAGACTGCATTTTAGCATTTATTGATTTGAAAAATGCTTTTGGTCAGGTACCGAGAAAGAAGATTTGGAATAACTAGTCAAGAAGAGGAGTAGGAAAGCAACTAATTGAGGCAATAAAAATTTTATATAAAAAGCAAAAATTATGTTAGGACAAAACATGCACAGTTTGAAGAATTTACTACAAGCGAAGGCTTACGACAAATTGGCGTATTAACTTTTCTGATGTTAATTATACTTATGGATGATATTATAAAGATGTGTGAATCTAAAGCGGCTAAATTATATAAAGAGTACAGAAAATTAAAAGTAATAAACATCTTTGAATGTTCATTTGCAATAGTTGCATCAAAGAAAAAGGAACTTCAAAGGAATCCAGAAATTTGGAAAGAAACACTAGAAGAGAATAAATGTAGGAAAAACTTGTGGCAATATATAAAAAGAAAGTACAGATGAATGTAAAACTGGACAATAACAAAGTAAAACAATTTGAACAATTCGTTTACCTAGGAGATACCATAGACAGCAAAGGAAAGCATAAAGCAGAGATTAATAGAAGAATAGAAAGTGCATCGAAGTTTTACTATATAAAGTCAAATGCATCCCTGAATTTGAAGGAAAACACAAGGAAAATGAAAATTACGGTATGTAAGACAAGTGACTAATCAACTGTGATCTTCGGAGCAGAATCTTGGGTGTTAACAGATGGACAAAAGAATAATCTAAACTTAAATATACATTTTTATTTACATCCAATAATGAAACTAAATATCTAAAAACTCCTTCCTTTGCGTGAACGAATCCGGACTATTGTTTCTTCCTTCGCGTCAGTGTCTTCGCTTCTTACCATGTTACGTCTTCCGTAATCTTCCTCTTGTTCTATTTGTATCGATTCTTGATTCTCACATTTTCTTAACTTGTCTATCCAGAAGGGTATAAGGCAGGAGTTGTGCCTCTACTGAATCAAGGCTATCGTAGAATTATCTCTCTAAAGATACTCCCAGTCGAAAATTTCAACAGGATTTTACAAACTTTGACGAAATGCAGTAGTTTCGTCAACATCTAGCTACGGTGTGGAAAGAATTACTTCGAAACAGCATTGTCTTGAATAGCGGAAGGCACAGCTGTAACAGCATCAGCGACTTGCACAGAAAGCAAACAAAATTACTATTGTACATCTTTATGACTGATGAAAATATAGAATTGACCTTTAGTCCGGGGCACCTCTTAAGTGAGAAGAATCTCCCCCGTCGTTTATCAATAAAGATATGAACAAATTACAAATTTATAACAACATGGTACGAATTACCACCGGGAATATACGCAGCCTGTGTATGACAAACGTGGATTTAAACAGATGTAGAATAAGGATTGACATTTTAGGCCTCAGCGAAGTTAGATGGCCCGGAGCGGGCAAATCACAAAAATGGCACTATTTACTACTCTGTGCGTGACGACTCAAAACACGAATATGGAGATAATGAGATCACCTTAAATAGCAATATCAGTTCACTTCTTTGTTCCTATCAACTAACGAATAATGTTATTAAGATTACAAACTTTCCACAGGATTATAAATATTATCCAAGTTGGCGCACCAACAAATGAGAAGCCTGAAGATGACAAAGTTGTAAAATTTGCAGTAACCTACATATTTTAAATATCACAAAGAAAGGTGCACTGATAATGATTACAGGTATAGGTATAGATCAAATTTTGCAATGAATAACAGCTTCTTGTAGCCAATACTTTCTTAAAACTGCCCCCAAGGTGTTTATATACGTAGAAATCGCTGACAGGCAGAAAAAAACATTGTAAGCAACCAAATAAGTTAAAAAAGAATTGAGGAAATATGTTAAAGCAGTAAAAACCTAAGGTGCAAACGCAAACTCGGATCACAATCCAGTTGTTATGGACTTCAAAATGTGCCGATTTCTAAAAGTCAAGACAGCGCCTACAACCAAGAAAATAGATATACAAAACACCAAAATATCAGAGATTAAAGAAGTAGTGGAGAAGAAGCTAGAGGACAAATTTAAAATTCCAATAAATAAAAATTCCAACAAAACAGAAAACGAAACTGTCTGCTTCCAAATGACCAAGATACAGTGAAAGTTAAAAATGGTTAATTAGAATTACTGTAAGGATGATATTTAGTTAAGGATTGAGTGAGCGCAGGTCCAATCAATAAAACACAAAGGATCACGCGAAAGTTACTACTTGCCTAGGCATAAAACTTCTCGCGATTAGAGAGGAAAGCCGGGGCAAGAGTAGGTTTTATTGGTAGTTGTAAACTTAAGCTAAATACAATTCATACAAGAAACAATAGTAAACGACAATACACATCATCGTGTCGCAACGCTGCTAGTGGCGCGAACGCAATTACGCAAGCCGCAAGGTAGCTTTCCGCATGCAATGAGAGCTCTCTACCTGGGCGAGTGTACGCGCCGTCCCGTCCAGCCCCCACGGACACCGCTTCGCAGAGAGGATGACCAGCTAGGCGTATCCTGCCTCCACGGACACCGCTCCCCTGTGAGGGTGTCCAGCTAGGCGTTCTTGCCGCACAGGGCTCTATGGAAGGGCCACGGCAGCTCCGTGCATCCTTCCCCAAGAGGGGTCACACATACCGCCCTTACAACACAATAGGACGCATACGCAACAAACGTACAGATTCCGCACTGAGCTGTGTCCTAGTCACGCAGGCTCGGGCAACACGGGGTTGCCGCAAAGCACTACGCCGCAGAAGGGCCACGATCGCTCTGTGACTCCTTCCCCAAGGCACACATACTGCCCTTACAACACAAGAGGACGCATACACATCAATCATCCCGAATCCACACTGACCTGTTTCCCTGTCACGCAGTCCTCTTTCCCTTGAAAGCAGCGTACTGGCGCTAACGTCTCGAAGGCTCAACGGGCTCGAGTCAAGTCCCTGCGCTGAATGTTGCGCGGAGCCGCACGCGAGCCCGTGCACCCCATTCTCGCCAAGGCCCAGTGGCGGCGCATCCGAGAGAGGGGTCCAGCGTCTCCGATACAGCGGCGGCGCCAAGTTAAGTATCTTTTGTAAAGGCGCACGGGCGCCCGGTAGTAAAGCCCGAACAGAAACTAAAACTTAAGTTGAAAGAATCTGGGATTTTATAAAGAATAACATTGTGGAAATGCAAAACAACGAAGAATGACAAAAACAACAATGGATGACTGACGCGATGCTAAAGCTCATGAAGGGCAGAAGAAAATGTAAGACCAAGAATGCAAGTAAATACAAACAGATGAACAAGCTAAGTCGCTGAAAGTGTAGGGACGCTAAAGATCAGTGGATGGCGGAAAAACGCCAAGGAATAGAAACACTCCAGAATAAATACGACACCAAACAACGACACTTAAAAATAAAGAAAATAAGATCATAGTAGACCTTCAAGAGAAAATTGAAACGTCTGAAGAATACAGCGAACAGTTTTTCGACTATTGCAAGCTTATCCATGCTATAAACATACAGAAAGATGGGAAAACAGCAGGACCAGATCGAATTCATAATGAGATATTAAAGGTTATTGTGGAACAAGACGACGCAGGGCTACAACTACCACTATCATTATTCAATTCAATATATCGTATGGGTAAAAGTCCAACGGACTGGTTGAAACCAACTTTTGTCACAATACCAAAAAGGCTTAGCTCTTTATACCGCAATGACTATTGAATGATCAGCCTAAGGCTACAAGTCCTAAAATATTTCTAAGAATTATCCACAGCAGGATATATAATAAATTTGGTTTTCGAAAAGGGCTAACGCAACGATATCGAGACATGAACTTACCTATATATGCGTGTTTCATTGATTATTGAAACGCCTCCGACTGAGGTAATCATGAAAACTCACAGAAACCACAGTTAACTAGAGTAAACAACAGAGATATTTGCATAAAGGAGGCATTGTATTGGCAACAGTCAGAGAAATTAAAGTAGAATCTATTCTCACAAAGAAAGGTGTCTGCCATGATTGCATACTCTCTTCGCTACTTTTTAATTTGTATTTCGAGGCTATATTTAGAGAACCCCGAGACGAAAACATTGGAGGAGTGGTGATCAATGGTCGCAGAGCAACAAATCTTCGTCATGCACACGATACAGTTATAATGGCAATAAATGTAACAGAGTAACAAATGATGGTCGATCGATTAGTGGAATATGGTGAAAAATTCGGTTTAACCTTGAATATATCAAAAACTAAGACTACAGTAAAAAGTAACATCGTAGAACAAGTACCAATTTTAAATAACTAGGAACTCTTGTTAATAAAAATGGAGATAATAGAAACAAATCCGCTTGAAGAGCATCTACAAGCATGAAAAAGTTTTTCACCAGATCTGACCTCAAGCTCAATCTACACTTACAAATAATACGATACTACTTATCCCCGATTCTTCTGTAAGGATGCGAATGCTGGACTTTGGATCCCACCACAGAAAGAAAGATATACATCTATCGACGCATTCTACGTATACCCTGGACAAAAAGAATAATCCAGCGGAAGAGGTTAGTAAGGAGACCAAAGAACTCTTGGTTAAAAGATATCCGCCGCTGGCTTGACTGCAAATCCATTTACATATTCAGAGCAGCAATTTCCAAAACAAAGTTAGCTATATGGATCGCCAATCTTCGTAAAGAGACTGCGCAATAATAAGAAGAAGTCTATCCTTGTCCATCTTTATTATATTTCCCAATTATTGTAGCTGTCGCGCTTCAATTTTCTTTACTAGTGGTTCAACTTGTAATTTTTTTCGAATTATCTGGTTCCTTATCATATCTCGTCTGGTAACCCCTTACTACTTTTTTTTAGAAATTTCACCTATATGATATGTACGTTAAGTTTTGAAAATATGCCTTTACATCACTTAGGGAAAAATGCTATTGAATGTATATAAAGGATATAAAAAAATTATAAACAAAAGTGTTTACTTGTATCTCTTTTAAAATGAATAGCATGAATGCAGTAGATTTTGTCTTTTTCGTGTAACATATTCTCACCGACAAAGACAAATCTAATTGGGGTCGCTGTGAGCCCCCGCGGAGCCCGACAGAAGGGCATCTTTTTGCTGCCCGAAGTAATGAAACCTAAAACAGCGCATTTGTAGAATTCCTCCGCTTTTTGCCGACTTCGTATCAGCTCTATATATTTCGCCGTTATAACAAACTGGCAGCCCGAACTTCGCGGAATTACCGAAACCCGCTCGTGTACACGGCCATGTGGAAAGCAGACAAATAGAACTTTTCAAGTTTCATTTGCCGGCGCTGTCTAAGCAAGCAGAAAAATCGGGCGCAAAGGCGCGTAATGCTCGTGTCCCAAGTCTGGAGATGAAAGTTGCGGTTTCGGCTCGCAACTCGGCGTATTTGGCGCGGCCCAGTGTGCGCTTTTTGCTGGGCTTGCTTTGGCAAAAGTAACAGAGCCGGAACGACCTCAAGTTTCAAGTCAAACTTTGGAAGTGATACCCGGGTCGCAGATAAGCAGTCGCTGGCGCAGTGGATTTCTTAATGAGGAAATCCGAAAATATGTCTGTACTTTTAGCAATTAGAAAGCTTATTTTTCATGTTTGAGCGCAAAGCACTTTTTATGGTTTATCAAAACATGCCCTTTTATATAAGTAGCTAATTTTTTAAAATAAATTATTTTTGATGAAACTAAAACTCATAAATCACAACTTCTCTACTCAAACTGTGTGAATATTAATAAGGTATTTCTTAAATTAATAATATATAATAATCTGTACCTCTCCTACCGTTAGGTGTAGAGGATAAAATACATCTTTCTTTTAAAAATTAATCTAGACACCTCATTTACAATAACTTAAAATAATTTCGTCTTTCCGTGCGAAATAAAAATTATTAGTAATTCTACATTTGCATCAAATCCTATCTTGCTCTGTCCCTATAACTAGACTCCACTCTATTTGTGATGCTTCTGTCATTTATCACTTCACTAACCCTTCCCTTAAACACTCCACATTTTCCCTTTTTCTAACCCCAAGCCTAGCAGGGATGTTGAACAACTGAACTTCCCTTCACTCACACTTATTTCCCTACTTTCACACTGATTCTCTACTATTTTATCATTGTTCTCCATCTAGCCCTGTCCCTTGCTGTCATTTCAGCCTGCTTCCATGATATTCCTCTTGACTTCATTTTCTTCGCCACCTCTCCGTCCCACGTCATCCTTGGTCTGCCTTTCTTTCTTTTTCCAACGGATTTTGTCTCCCATATTTTTCTAACTCGTCTTTCTTCGGTCAGTCTTTTCATGTGCCCCCACCACCTCAGCTGTGCCCTCTATGATCTTCTTGATCCAATCTTTTCCTTATTTCTTCATTTCTTATTTTATCCATTAACGTAACCTTAGCTACTTTTCTAAGATACATTTCTAACATCTGCATCTTTTTAAGTTGTCTCTCTGTCAGTACTTACGCTTCGCATCCATACAGTAGCGCCGGCAAATATATGGTTTTATAAATTGACATTTTTGTTTTATTACTAATTTCTGCTTTGCTAATGAACCCACGTTTCATACTATGGAAGATCTTTGCCGCTGTTGTTATTCTATGGTTTATTTCTTCTTCTTGCTTTCCTCATTCCTCTATGGTTACTCCTAGGCTTTTACTTGTTCCACTGCCTGGTTATTTATTTTCATGCTTATTTCTCGCTCATTATTATTATTTATCATCTACTACCTTTGTCTTGCTTATATTTATTTTCATTCCCTGTTTGGTCAACTCTTTCACCCATAAATCCACATTAAA
This sequence comes from Sinelater perroti, assembly GCA_036346155.1. Lineage (NCBI taxonomy): Eukaryota > Metazoa > Arthropoda > Insecta > Coleoptera > Elateridae > Sinelater > Sinelater perroti. The sequence goes on from JARFIY010000324.1 coordinate 5,612,013, forward strand.
TTGTAACCTTGTTTCCGTATCTGCCAATATTGCAATATCGTCTGCCAACACGCATTCACTCACTTCCACTGGCTTCATTTTATAGTATCCTATCGTTAACTTCTTGCTTTTGCTGCTTACTTTTGTGATTATTTCATTCAATAAAATGATAAAGAGCAGTGGGCTAAGGTTTCCTCCCTGCCTCACTCCTTGTGAATTTATTTGTTTCCATATTGTCCTTCCTTACTATATTCTCCGTTTTACTGTATACTGGTTTTATAGCTTCTGCCAAATCTTTTGCTGTGCCGTTTCTCTCCAGTATGTCCCATATGTTCTTTCTCACCACCTTATCGAATGCTTTTTCCAGATCCACACAATGTTCTCTGTTATGTTTCTTAGTGTAAATACATGGTCTTGGGTGCAATAGCCGGCTGAAACCACTTTGTGCTCCATGTAACATTCCTTCTACTTCCTTCTTTAATCTTTCTTCCAAGAACCTTGCATGTTGTGCATAGAAGCGATACCCTCGATTCTTAAATTAAAAGTTTTCAAATACACCTTTAAGTTTATGATCTATCAAAATACTTTCTATGACACTTTTACATTCTTATAAATCAGTTGTCAAGCTACCTTTTCCGTGTTTGGCTAGAGATCTGGGTACGCTTGCCATTTCACACCGATAGGTTGTCATCGTTGATAGACCGCCTCCCTTTTAATTTGTTTTTCATTTAAGGTTTTGAAATACATTACGATGTTGTTATCATAACAAGATGTTCCATTTTCAAACTTCTTCTTTAAGTTTCTCTCCTAACGGAGATTAAAAATCATTATGGCAACTTTAAATTTGTTATCAATTCTTCTGAGTAGTTCACCGAAGCTGCAGTTGTACCATTTCCGCAGGTTTTTCAACCAAGACAGCCTTATTCTTCCAACACTTGGCTTTGCTTTTATTTTGCTTTGCATGATGTTTCTTAATAGTTCGTATTTTTTTCCTCTTATAACATACAGATACCCAAGCTTACATCTCTTAATTGTTGTCATGACCTCGTAGTCTTTCTCTAATCGTTGTTACCCTTTCTGTCCACGAAACCTTAAACATCGTCCTGTAACACCATATCTCAAAGGATTTAGCTTTCCTGATGTCGATCTGTTTCATAGTTCAGGCCTCGACTCCATACAGTAACATCGAGAACACGTAGCGGCGGAGCATAGTTAGTTTTAAATTATTACTGATGCCTCGAACAGCGAAATGTTTTCATTTTGTTAAAGAGATTCCTGGTGATTTCAATTTGGGTTCTAATTTCTTTAGTTTGGTCTCATTGCTCCTGTATCCATGTTCCTAGGTATTTGTAGTAGCTGACCCTTTCAGTATGTGCATTGTTGATGTTGATGTTGTTTTGATTCTTCATTATCATCATAAATTTTGTTTTACTTAGATTTAGGTCTATACCATATTCGTTACAGTATAAATTGGTGTTGTCGACAAGGTATTTCAGATGCCTGAGTTGCTTGCTATTATCACCCCGTCGTCCGCGTACCTCAAGTCTGTTCTCTTTGTAGTGCTTTTTGGCAAATTTTTTCACTATACAAATTTGAATAGTAGAGGAGACAGGATACAACCCTGGAGTACACCACGCGTGTTTTTATTTCATCAGTCAATTCGTCTTCGAATTTTACCGTAGATTTTTGGTTCTAGTAGAGCCCTAAAGTAATTTTAATACCTTTGTTGTCCAAATTTATACTAATAAGTATTTTTCTTAGTTGTTGATGTCTGACTTTATCAAATGCTTTTTTGAAATCTATAAAACGGGCATATCTAAGCATCTTTGTGTTAGTACCTTTAGCTCGAACAAGGCTTCTCTGCTACCTAAACCTTTTCCGAAGCCCATTTCAGTGTCGCTTATTTCTGATTCTAGTCTTTTGTATATGCGATTATGTATCATTCTGAAAAAATGTTAAGTATACGGATCATTAGCGCTATTGTTCTGTGTTTGCTACATTCTTTTGTATTTGGTTTATTAGGTGTGTTTATGAAGGTGGAGATTAACCTTTTCGTGGGTATTTCACCAGTTATGTAAATGTTGCTGTAAAGGCCCAGGAGAATATCTATAGCCTCTTCGTCTATTAATTTTAGTAGTTCTACTGGAACTTTATCGGGAGCAATAGCTTTTCCATTTTACATAAGTAAAATCATTCTTTATATTATTACACCAGGTGAAATTGATGCTATTTAACTATGAAAGTCAAACAAGGAAAAAATAGCGTGCTATAAGTCTAATTTGATCTAATTGATTATAAACATGATTTTTACTATTTTTGAGCAAGAATTCATACAGCAACAGTCCGACTAAAAGTTCCTAATTGCAAAAGATGACTATATTTCTGGAGGTTTTTTGAGAGCCGTTTGAGTTCTGTCTTACGTATCATTGTAACCTCACGCACTTTTCCCAGTATCTTTGTCACAATATAAAATTTTGACAAAGCTACTAGCAAACATAGTATTTATTGTTGTACTTATAATTTCGTTCTCCGTATACTAATCATGGTAGGTTTATTGCCTACATTCAGTACGTCTAAATTATTTACCGTAATGAATTACAGAAAAAAATTCACATCGTTCATTGGTGTTACTGTTTCCTTAGGTTACGCGGTGTAAGTTTGCATCATTGCCGATATTGAGTTGTGTGCCATTTCCTTATCATCAGTTCTTTCATTTATCTGATTGGTGGTAGGATAGGGAGGTATGCTGATCTGAACATTAGTTTTTATGCCCATCCTTAATCTATGTAATTACCATTAAGTTGCTAGAATGCAAAGAATGTATGGACATTATTTTAAAACCTCTAGAGGTTTCTAAGAGTTGACTGTAGGTTCGTTATTCCATTCCCCTTGCACCTTTAATTTTTCTCTGTTTACTCAGGGTTCTCGAATGAGGGTCGTGCCAAATATTCCCTAAAATGCAGTAAGGACCGCAGAAGTTACTTATTATAGGTTCTCCCGGGGCACTCGGATCGTCATCTCTTCCACCAAGACTCTAAGATCTTGAAGGTAACCTTGCCCAACCTATAGAAAACCTTAAACTGGGATGCCTCCAAGGTGCCACATAATTCCTCGTTACTAGAGTATGCAATTATTTGACTTTCTTTTCATCCTGCAACTTTAATCTAAGGCTTTGCTTTTCTAAGCATGTTTTGGCCTGTTCTCCATGCAAAAAACATTTTGGGTCTTCTTGGAAGGCCCTTGGTAGTAAAATTTGCAGAGACGCAGGTCACTATTTGTTCTCCTAAGACAGTCTTTATTATTTGAATTAGCGCAGGTTGTCACTAGAATCTTCCGCTAAAGTAGTCTTATTGAATTGTAATGAACTGTTGCTTCCTGTAGGAATGTCGTCCATTGGCTCGATACGTTTTTCTTGAATTGGGTTGGCTTATTCCTAGTTCAGAATTGTCACAGGAGGGCGCTTATCAGTTACTGCCATCATTGTATCTGCTAGTTTGCACCTGCGTATAATTGGATTTTTAGTTGTTTTTGTAGACCACTTTCCCTACTCTGTTTCGCTCGCCTTTACGTTTTCTTTTGCGGCTTCCTATAGGTCCATGTTTGTGCCGAAATCTTTCTAGTTTTGGCAGGCTTCCAGATAGTCTCTTCAAATATTATGTTTTGACCTGTATGTTCTATTTCTGTTCACACGAGCATGGAGGAAAAGAAAGTCCACATCTGTAAAGTTCCTTGTACAGATGTTAGCTTAACTACTCTGGGAGGTTACTCGGTATCCCAGAGACTCTGTTAACAACACTGTATACGCCCAGTGTTATTCATCCCTCAGCACAGGTTACATAATATTTTGAGTTGGGTTAGGAAGACAACCTCTTGTACAATTTTCTGAGCGACGATAACTCAGGGGGGAAGAAGAGTATCTACCGACTCTCTAGTCTAGATCCAGGACAGAAACCTGCACAGATCGAGTTCGTGTTTTGGACCTAGTAGAGCTATAGTGCTATGTTCTAAAATATCTAGCTGGTCCGTGGAGTAGTTTTCACCTAAACCATGGTGAGGGCTTTAAGGCGCTTATACAATTAGCTCTTCGCCATTTGCAGTTTGAACTACTATTACTATAGTTGGCTGTATCAAGAACACAAACTAAATACTCTGGGATTTATCTATCCGCCACTCAGCACGTGCCCGACAAATAGGTATGGAATAGTAAATGTAAAATAATCATAAATATACAATAAAGCAAAAATATGACGAAAGAACAGGAAACTGATAAACAAATCTTTTATAGAAGATGAAATTTAATGTTTATTTATGTAGAAGCATTTGATTTTGCCCACATGTTTTTCAAACGTTACTGCTAACTTACAATCTACTCTGTTAGACCGAGTAATTATTAAATGGTACGATACATAAAATTTACAAGGCGAGGTTTTCAGGCTACAGTTGATTGTGCCGTGTTCTCCAGGGTTGGGTGAAGAGGTCGCTGATAAGTAAATTGCTGTGAGAAGTGTTACGCTCTTTTTATCTGATGGTAGAGGATTTGATTACGTCATTTACAAAGGATGTTAAGGTCTTTATTTAGGGTTAAGTTAGAGAGCATTCATAACTACCCGGAGAGTTTTGGACTGAAATATCAATCCCATAAGTCAAAAATTTTGCACACAAGTAATTTGCTTTCGGGTGATAACTGTGATTTCCTATTAAGGAGCCAGTTTGTGCTCTTGAGTTTCAAATGAAGTTGTCGTTTCTCGGCTTTAATATGCGCTTTCCACGTGCGTTTTGTATCAAGGTGAAGTCCAAGATATTTTATTTCATCTTGAATTAGTATGGGATCGTTAATAATAACGAGTTGAGGGCTGATCTCTTTGCTATGCCAATTTATTTGTGTTAAAATGAATTTATCCCTATTTGAACCAGGTTTGGAGGAGGATAAGGTGACCCTGAAGTTTTTCTAAAACACTGACAGGGTTCGAGTCCGCGCACAGAATATCAGTATCGTCGGCAAAAGTTGCCAACAGCGCATTGTTGTATCCGCTGTAAATAGTAAATATAAAAATGGCCCAAGGACACTGCCTTGAGGGACCCCTACTCGAATCAGTTGATAGGAAGAAACAGAGTTGGCGTATTTGACCTGGAAAAAGTGGTTTTTGAAGTAGGACTTGATATATGATATATGATTATATAATAGGATATTGTGCCAAACCTTATAAAAGGCTTGTGGCACATCAAGGAGTCCGTGACACATATCTCCTTTTGTTCAAAGCTTTCTCGCTTTACTACTTTGGAACATTGTTACGTAGTGGAGTGATTTTACCTAAATTCAAATTGGTGCTCTGAGATTAAGTCATCTGTAAAGGTGGTATCCAATATTTTGTTGAGTAAAAGTTTTTCAAAGACTTTAGATAAAAGGACAACAAGCTGATTGGTCTATAGGATCTAACGTTTGTTTCATGTTTACCAGGTTACCATACTATTTAAGCAAACTTCTATTGTAGGGAGGATTAGAATAATCGTAACATGCTCTTAAATACCTTGCTAGCCATTAAATTGTAGCTGGGTGCTTAATGTAAATTTAAGGATTATATTTCTTTGTGGATTTTTGTGGGTGCAAAAGTTCTTGTTGGAGAAGAGATACTGCCCAAATAAAGAACTGTTTTTTAGGCAATAAAGTACGATATTTTTCTTATAGTAGCAAATATTGCTTTGGTTATCGTGTTATGTCATACGGAAATAATCGAAATATGGAATTCTTGAGAGGATAACAGTAATAAGGATAACAAAATTACCGTTCCGTTGCGGTACAGTCCATAAATCATCAAACTCCACATCTGGGCTATTATGAGCGTACCTTTCATTAATAACCTAAGCTTGCACCTTGCATAGTCTGTACCTCTCCCAATTTTCCCAAATCATGATTTACGGCAATTTTTGGACGCTGCCTGCATTTAATTATGCCGATCAGCGCCGTTGCCGCTTTCTCGCCGATCTCTTATTAACTCGTTTTATTGCTCCTGGCGGTTATGTAAAGAAAGCTCGGTCCCCGTAAATTCAATTACACTACCGCTCACCTGCGGCCCGCGCTCGTGCAGTTCATTCTGCGCCCATTATTCTTGCATTTTTAATGGAGCGGATGAATGGGTCGGTACACATTCATTCTGTATCGGTTGAGATCCCATTGGCAAATTAAAAATGTTATTTGGCCACATTAGCTCGTTAACTTGCGTCGGAAGTCGGCGCTGCGCGCTTCTTCGCTCGCGCCATCTCTTACAAAAAATGGGGCTCATGCTTCAAAGAAAATTAAAAACAAGGAATTTCCGGACATTAGGAGGCCGCGGGGCCGAATAAGTTTGTTGTTGCGTTTGTGCCGTGGAAGAGCGACAGGGCACTTTCCGGCTAGTTATCTAAAAGACGTCGGTGAGCTCCCGTTTGGAGAGCGAGCAAATGGCAAACTGAAAGGAAATAGAGTTGTTAGCGTCTTCTATTCTGATATCTCTTCGGGAGAGGTCACCGGTGTAAATAAGGAAAAAAGAAAATCAAAGAAGTGAACTTGCGACAACGTTTGAACTATCTATTCTTCTTTATCTTATAAATATTTTTTATATCTTTGTGATTAGTAGAATTGCCTTTAATAAATTAATAAATATTTATTGAAACTTATCAGGTATTTAATTATGTTTTTCATAATTAAATAATCTAAAAAATATATTTTAAGATGCGTTAGTGATTGGCATCACTGTATTCTAGCAAGGTGGGAGTTACTACCTGCATCCCATATTTAAATTTTATAACTTCAAGTTTGTAGACTGATAGATTGCTTTACAGGGGGAGTTGGGAGTGACGTCAAATCATCTAATAGTATTTTCGGAAGGTATAGCCCGACCCTTGCACTATATTTACGTATGCCAAGTTAGGTATCGGCCGAAGTGTATTTTTAGATATTTTATGTGATAGAGTATTACCGTAAAATTGGATATGTACCGATTTTTCCACAATGGCTCAAATACGCTATGTTTTTACCAATCTTTCCGTTTGATGTAAATGCTGTTGTAAATATCTAGAGGCTACCTACCGTAGGATTGTGGTGGAAGGGCATTGTTGTTGTATCATGAACAAATGTTGCGAGTACTATATTTCTATTGGTCGGTAGGTCAGCGAGATATTACCTTGAGGAGCTCCTGATTGGAATAAGTACAAAGGAGCAGTAGAAGTTTCATATATATCTAGGATATAATTTGAATACAATATAATAGGTATATGGCAAGCATAATTTTATTTTATATAATATATATAATCATATTTTCGAAGGTTTGTGTCATGTCGACAAATGTAGCCGATGGTAGTATTCTTCTTAAAAAAGTTTTTGGAACACTTTTGATAATATTAATAACAGGCTAGTAGTCCTACATAAAGCTACATCAATGTGTGGTTTATTGAGTCTTGGTGCTGATATAACTTGGGCACCTTCCACTGAGCCGGGTAATAACCTAGCTTTAGAACTGCATTGAAGATCATTGTTGCCAAAAATGTTGAAAACAATAACGAGTATATATGGCTAGCACCTAAATAAATGATTCATGCAGATCAAAATTAAAACAGGATCAAAAGCCGAATAACTAGTAAAGAGGCTAAAATGACCAGATCCGTTAGGCTTACCACAATGAACAAATGCTTATATAAGGAACGCGAAGAACAAATTCCGGAACATTCTTAAGGGTACGCGTGCAAGCTTCTTTGACGGCCCATAGGGTCCTATGGTGGTGTCCTTTGAGGGAGAATTTTAATTTGGGAATAGGAAAGAGTCTGCTGGTGCCAAGTGAGGACTGTAAGGGTAGTCGGTGATCATGGAGCAGGTGTGGCTAGGTGCATTGTTGTGATGCAATTTACAATGTCCGGCGATTTGGCCTCACCCGGTTGACCCTTTTCTTCAGTCTTCTTAGCACTTTTTAGCTAAAAAGCACCATTCTGACCCTCAGGTACAAATGTGTAGTGGATCACCCCTTTGGCGTTGAAGAAAACGATGAACATGGCTTTCACTCTGGATTTGTTCATTCGTGCCTTTTTTGGATGAGGTGATGCCGCAGTGTGCCATTAAGAACTTTGAAGTTTTGTTTCCGGATTGTATTTAAATATCCAAGTTTTATCTCCCGTGATTACGTTGTCCAAAAAGTCGGGATCTTCTTCAACGTGTTGCAGAAGGTCTTCGCAAGCAGACACACGCCTTTGCTTTTGGTCGTCCGTCGAGACCTTCGGGACGACTTTAGCGCAGATATTCCGCATCGCCAAATTTTTAGTGATAATGCTGTGCATTGTCATCTTATCAATGTCAATTTCATCTGGGACTATGCGCACACTTATCTGACGGTTTCTCTCGGCCGCCTTTGAAGAGCTTGTGCCACTTAAAAACTGGAGTTTGTGACATGCTTTGATCCTTGAACATTTGGCGAATCATGCCCAATGTTTCCATACCTGATTTCCCCAATCCAAACCAAAATCGCTGTTCAATAGTTCGCTGTATTTTGCGCTTGCACCTAGTCACTCGACAGGAGCCCACTAAAAACACGATCTAGCCTGAACGAACGCTTGCAGGCGACTGGCGTTTGGCGCGTCTTGAAGATCACATCCCCCACTACCGAGCGTGCGCAGTGCCAGCGCGCTTTGACGTACAGTCACGTCAGGAAAAAAAAACATTTTCAATACTTTTTATACAAACCTTGTATATTGTCAAATATGAAAAGACTCCTGGCCTGTTATTCGTTGGAAACGACCAAACTTTTTCAAAGGTACGAAGACATTTTCTTTATCCATGATAACGTCACTAATTTCACTAAGCGACTATGAACAGTTTTTTAAAATTTATTCCAACTTATTTCTAATCCACTTTATAAATAAAGTAAGTGTGCTATAATAAAGAGATATGTACATCATTAGGACAGACTGTCCATTAAGAGCAATCAAAAATTTAGTTAGACATTTTAATTTGTTCATCGTCAACTACCCAGAAAGCTTATTGTGGCACTTGTGAGCGAGCTTTTGATCTTATCAATAACAAAAGGAAGTCCAAGATCTTCATGTATAAATTGGTTGGTAATATACCAAAGCGTATCCACCATAATACAGAGTACCTTAAATTAGAATTGTAATTTTCTCTTGTTGATTTAGCAGGTTCCCAACATTTTAAAAAGGAGCCAACGTATTTAAAACTTTATTTTAGCTTCGGGGAAATGTTTTATAGTAATGATATCGGACGTGACATATCCAGGAATTTTTAAATTTTACTATTGGATATAGGTGAAGCAGCTTTAAAGGGGGTGAAGACTCTGGATAGATGTTTTGTAAAAGTTTTTGCTTTATCCGGTGATCATCTTATCTTTATACATCATTTGGATTAAATTTCGTAGTGGATCTCAAAATAAAATAATCTTCTGGTCTTAGGTTAGTGATATATCGGTGAAGTTATTATTTTGTAGCTTCCGTAATAAATGAGAAAGTCTTCGTAATAAGCTATTATAAATACGTTTATTGGCGAAGAGTATCCTAGTAGTTGTGTAGATTCTCATGCTGCGCGTTCGTCTATGGATCTGTAGATATGTGTAGACTAAGGTTTTATAATTGTGATTTAGTTTTTTGTTATTAATGTTATTCAACGGCACGTGTCTGTTCAGGTTTGGGATATTTAGTTGACCTAATCGTATATTTTCAAGTGATTTGATCATTTTTTTCTTTAGTTTCTGTTTCCATTTAAGACGTAAGAATCTATGATTAAACGCATAGGTTACATTGAATACAATTCTTGAGGATTGTTGACTACCTAGTAGTGAGAGTTGTTGTTGGTATTGCACATTGATACATTCCTAGAATCGAGTTCTATTTATTTCATATAAAACCCGATTTTCTACATTTTGCAATCCAGTTGCTTGTGATTTGTTTAGATGTGAACCGGAGATGACTTTATTTAAGACCCAAGCCGTGGGAAGACTATGAAAAAGAAAGCACAGAGATTAACTCGAGGAGAAGAGCCGAGGTGGGAGAGATAATAACTGGAGTAAGGCATGCAGCCGGAAAAGTGACCAAAAAGGTTTCAGAATTAATGACACTAATCGACAAAACACAAACACAAAAATAGAGATAAAGCAAGCAGTAAAAGATGTAAATAGAAACTAACCCAGCTCAAAAAAATAAATGACTGAATACGACGAGGAACTGAAAGAAAAGCAGCAGGGATCCGAGAGGCTAAGACCGAGTCAATTAATTGCTGGAGTAGATCAAGCGACCCATATAGTAACTCTCAAGGAACTGAAGGAAGAGGAAGAAGTGACGCGATTAAGAGTCGCAATAGACAGAGCAAAGACATTTGAAGAAACAGAAGTTTACGAATGACGAATCGCCACAACGGACCTATAGATCAACCCGAATCGCTTATAGGATTCAACCAATGTGGAACGTGCAATACTTATAGACAGCGACCGCATCAAATCTGACTATCCGTCCTTAAAGTCCCTTATAGGAGAAAAGAAATTTGAAAAGGAAAAGCTGGCAACCATAGAGCATGGCAAAAATCTTATGGTAGTGGGCAAGGAAAAGTGACGCTCAGGGACACGCCTTCTTTTAGTGAGCTGTATTGCACTCACAGTCAATTTTGAAGACGTCATTAAAGCACTTAGCGGCGTAAAAAGGAACTAGTCAACCACGAAATAGAAATTATGTCGTAGCTCCAGCCGAAGGGGTCGAAAGAAAATACTTTAGGAAAGCATTAGAATATGCCCTAAGAGGTAATAGTTTTAATGTTGATATTTGCACAGGTCGTAAAAAGTGAGAAGAATCAAATAAAGTGACTAACACACACAGTTCTGATCAAAGGTCCAAAAAAACCTACTCCAAGATGCTTAAGGGCATGAAAACTGCCGTAAACTCGGACGAACTTGGGGTAGCTGTATAAATAGCGGAAAAGATCAAGGGTATTGAAGTCAAGGTCAAGATCAAGGAGATTCCAGTTATAATAATGGGTCTAGTTCAAACAGTGACAAGCGAAGAAGCCCTGTTGGCCCTAACAGGCATAATCCAGCAAGGAAGCATACAAGTAGGGAACGTCAGAAAGGGACACTTTGCGATCCCAGATTTACTGCAGTTGGGCAGGATGAAAATTTATTAGTGGAACAACTGCAGAATCAAGAAAACGATTGTTTTAAATGTCAAGGATTTGGCCATATTGCCAAGACTGTGAAAGAGTAAAAGGAGCTCGCAGATCCCTAAAATGAGACAGTGAGCAGCATATATAACAATCAAGTGGCCAAAAACGGGCCGCATCGCTACTTGTGTAAAGCAGATGATCACAGGGCCGATTTCGTTGCTTGCCTGGAATATCGCAAGTTCGTCAAGGCCAAGAAGAAGGAAAATCAAAAAACAGGTGCTAAAAAAGCCCAAATTCTTAAAATGGCGCAAATAATTTAAGCTAACGCAAACAAAAGTGGAGCAGCTCTGAATCTACTGTACGTCCAGGCCAAGAAAACCGATACTGCAATAATTGTCGTATTAAAACCAAATAGGACAACTATCAAACACCCTAAATGGTATACTGACACGAGACAAGACGTAACAAGAATGGTGCTTTGAAACAGCCGTCAACGGTTCAAGCAACGGTTTTGTATGCAGAGAAACTCGAGATTGTGTGGTATACAGCTGCTGCATTTTCCAGAATGTCTATCTGGAAGCCTTTAGAGAGTTCCTCAGGGACCTATAGGATGATGCAATGCGGCACAAAAAAGAACTGATCATTACGGGCGACTTTAATACGAACTTGGTTATCTGGGGATCGTCGGCGATAAAACCCAATAGATGAATCAATCATGGAGTGAATGGCAGCAGATTCTTTCGTATTGAACAACATTGGAGTCGACCAGACGTTTTTACGAGAAGAAAGCGAATCTTTCGTCTATCTGACCATTAGCTCAAAGCAAATCTCGTAGAGAATCTCTGTCTGAGAGGTTCTGAAAGGAAAATAAACCCTGTTTAATCATGACCATGAATGGATAACTTTCTAAATCCGGCAAGAAATCCTGCGAACTACGGAAAACGACCGAAGTGTGGAAATTTAATCCAAGAGGCTGGACCGGTCCACCAAAGAGCTGCGACGCAACTTAGATGCTGAATTAGGCGAACGAATACTTACTTCAGTTTTCGAATCGAAAAATCACGAGAACGGCAAAAAATCTATTTACTGCTGAACCGCGAAGGACATGCCTCCACGAAAAGCGAAAACTCGTCCGTGGAAATAAAGAACGTGACAGATGCTTACTGCAATGGCATGAAAGCTACGCTGAGGCGAGGAGACAACTCCTCATGGTCATCAGCCGCGAAAAGGTCTGACATGGAACAAAATCATGGAAGACCTAAAAAATGATGTCTGGAGTCTAGGATACAAGATTGATTTCGGAGGCTAAAGATAAGCAGTGCCCCAGCTCTGGCTATGACGGAACAGCTAGAAATAGCTGCAAACTAGCCGGCAGTGAACGTCACAGAGTCGGTAACACAATTCACCGAGGACAAGTAATAAACGCTGCTTCTGAACTGATCTTGGGAACAGCCCCAGGACCAAACGGTTTACCAGCGTAAGTAATAAAAGCGTTGGTCAAATCCAATCCGGAGCACTGCACAGCAATGGTGAACCATTGTCTCGAAGAAGTGACGTTTACGGATAAGTGGAAGACGGTTAGGCTCGTTCTGTTGGAAAATGTACCAAATCCCGCTTATTAACGTTCTGGAGACGCTTATCGAACGATTAAACGCCCAGATCGAACGCATGTCGGACAGACAATACAGATTTTAAAAAGGACGATCCACAGTAGACCCCATTCAACAGGTGCTGGAAATTGGCGAGGAAGCCGCGTGAAGTTCGTACCAACACCGAAAGCTCTTAGTAGCGTTAAAAACGCCTTTAACCGGGCCCCATGGAGTGAGACCGTGGAAGCACTACGACGGAAGCAAACTCCACCATACCTGATCCGGATGATCTAGAGCTACTTTAACAACCGATGGCTACTCGTAAACAAGGAAAAGATACGGGTGTCCTGCGGAGTCCCGCAAGGGACAATCATTGGACCGTACCTCTGGAACGTGTTCTACGACTCGATCCTCGATATGGACACTCCAGACAGGGAACAACTCGTAACATTCGCCGACGATCTGGTATTGGTGGTCAAAGCGAAAACGAAACCGGAGTTAGAAAATATCGCAAACGCAACGCTCGGAAACATACAAAGTAAAATGAGAAGAGTGGGACTCGAACTAGCCTCCGAGAAAACGGAAGCGGTGCTTCTCTACACGAAAAGAGCGATACCGTCCGTACAGCTCCGGGTAGGGGAGACGGTGATAGATATATCACCCCGTCTAAAGTACTAAGGCGTCTGGATTGGGACCAAAAACGGTCGGAAAAAATCCGAAAAGGTTTCTTAAAGTCTAAGCCGATTAATGCCGAACGTGAGCGAGCCAAAAGCAAACAAAAAAAGCTGCTTGCAGGGATCATTATTTCGATTATTCTGTATGCAGCACCAACGTATGACCGAATCAAAAACTAAGAGTAATAGGGTGGCTACCTTTATCGTTAAAAAGAAAGAAAACCGAGAATGAGAGCTATGGGAAATTAAGGAGTAACCGAACTAAAGTAATATGAAAAGTAGTCTCGGGGCGACTAGCGGATAGAGTAGAATACTCATTGGACTCAGTCCAAGAGTGTCTATAAGAGATTTTACCACCTCTTCCCCCACAAAAAAGTTCTATGTAAGCAGCTAATTGAGATACAGACCTAGACATTTTGCTTCTGTTATAATAGGTAAAGGCGTATACCAGCTCTTAAAGTTGAACGTAACTTGGATTGTCTGATTGATTTTAAATATCATTCGGTTAACCAATCACTAATAGGGTGGGCATGATGTTATAAATTAGGAGAAGCAAGAAGGATTGCCGTATCCTCAGCAAAAGTTGCAGTAATGGTGTCCGACGTTTTTGGTAAGTTAGCTGTATATTTTAGATAAAAAGGTGGCCTAAAACAGTCCTTTAAGAAACATCGAAGTGGATAGTGTAGCCCTTAGACAACTCAAGACTTTGTAGATAAAGATTTTATTTTCCACGACAATAAATTGTTTCGTCGTAGGACAAAAATAATTCAATCCTAGATAAGCACCAGTAAAATCCTGATTCTTGATCTCACAGAAAAGGATAGTAAACTCACAATAAAAATGGAATTAATATTATTATACTATTTAGAATTATTTATTATATTGAACTAGATATAATCTAATTGAAGCTTGATATTATTCATATTTGGAGAAGTTGCAGAAATTGCGAATCCCATACAAATATCAATGTTAGTTTAGATTTCCGTAACATATTATGTCATTTTGCTATTTTCTTTTTATTCTGGTGTCTAGTCTATATAGTATTGCAATGGTATTTTATTAAATAAAATATTTTTTGTGCTTTTTTATAAAATTATGAGTGACCGAAGAATAGTTTATATTTTGAATTTACTTTTTGAAGGGATGCAAGACTTTCACATTATTGTAGAACAAGCGTCAGCACGAAAGTGAAGAGGCAAACTATTTTAAATACGTAACAAAACTTGTATCATGCAGACGACATAAAAATTGCTGAATAGCAGTAGCAACTAAAAAATACGCTGATCATTTCAAGAAAGTTTTTTGGGGCATTCAGTATGTTTGTTAAATATAGTGATATTGCGCGCTTGTGTTTCGAAGCAAGCGGACTTGTGTTGCCCTCCGATATACATATGTGTGCCCAAAACGCTTACCTGCTATTTAAGGTTTAATTTTGATTTTTAATTTATAAACGATAGCTACTTCCAGTTTGTCGTACGCTTCTAATTGCATATCTACACGTAAAAGACCGTCAGTGCTGGCGTGCCGGCTGTAAAGGGCTGCTAACCGATGTCATTGACCAAAATAATCATTCAGTTATTTATTATTTTTACTCTTTTCTGTCAAATCTTAAATCACTTGTAACCTAACTTTTACTCTTATCCAAATCAAGCAGACCCACAACACCAATTTTAATATAAGATCTACAATATAATGCATTACAACAACTTTTTCTTTCACAACCTCAAATTACTCAGTAGCCACTAAATCTTTATAACGCACAGGTGACAAATATGTACCCAATAAATCAACAACATCCTACGGCCCTTGTAGCCTGCAACGAGTTAGGAAATGAATAGTACTCAGTCAACAATAATAAAAAAAGATTCAAAAGCCCTCAAGTTATTTTAAATAATCAAACTCAAGGGAAAAAACGCCAATATTGTCTAGACGATCCAATACCAACCAATAATAGATATAAACCACTAAATATAGAAATTGATGAGCAGGCAAGCATCTCACAAGAAGTAACCATTCCAAAAGTTCCTAAACCACTACTTACTTACATATCTGATGTTAAAAACATTAATTCTCTAATAACGCTACTTACCGAAATTGCAAAAGACAACTATAAATTAAAAGCCATTACAAGCCAAAGCAAAAGAGAACATTCAGAGTTGTAATGAAAAGCATCCATCATTCAACAGACACAGCAGAAATTGAACAGAACTTTAAAGTAGCCATGAAGTAGTTAATATATGGAACATAAAACAACAATAAACCAAAATTTTGCTTCCCATGTTTATAGTGGAAATTAAACAAAAAGATAACAATAAACATAATTACAAAATTAAACTATTTATGAACCCCTCATGCAAAAACGAACCCACAATGTGCCATATCTCAAAGATTTGGCGATACCAAAAACTACTGCCAGTAAACGGATGACTCACGTCACATCTCAAAATCAACATGATAAAGAGCTTAATTATGCAAATGGAGATTATCATAATCCTTCTAATTCCGCTAATTAACAAAATGGCATAATGGCTGAATCCTTAAAAATAGTTGTTTAGGCTTAGCTAACACGTTTAGGAAATCAGACCATTCTTTGAAAATAACCAAATTCATATCCTCCTTATAACTGAAAGCTACATCAGATTTTCTAACTATTGCATTTACAACACAAACTAGCCTAAGGGAATTGCTCATGGTGGAACAGCTATTATGATAAAATCCAACATAAAACACCATGAGCTAGATAAACATTGAAAAACCATTTAAAAGCTACTGCTATCCAAGTTGAAGACAAAACAGCAACTATAAAGATTTCCGTTATTTAGAAATCTGCAAAACACTCAACAAAAAGGATTATTCTCATTTCTTCCAAAGTCTAGAAAATATATTTTAACGCAATACACCAAGACTGTGGCTTTCGTGTCATAAGAACTGATGGTCGTAAACTACTAGCAACTATACAAGCAAACAATCTAAATCTACCAAGAAAAATCCCAACAGCAATCTGCCTCTCAATATTAAAAGAAAAATAATCAAAAAGGAAGCCTAAGAAAACGTTGGCAAACCATTCGACCAGAAACACACAAACGAGTACTAAATCAGACTTCAAAACAACCAACAAAACTTCTATTGAAGTATAAAAATCAAGGCACACACAATCTCACAAATACTGAAACCTCTGACTATTAGCTCTGGAAAGTAGTTAAAAAAATTAAAAGATCTACAATGCACAAACCACCTATTATTAAATAAAAATGGACGACGGATCCGCAACAGTACAGAAAAAACAGAAACCTGCGTTATACGCCTAGTGAATATGTTGAAACCCTTCCTCAGACAGTGTCGTGAGGAAGATGTTAAAATAATTGATTTTCTAGAATCCCCTAGCTTACCCATCAACTCATTTGAAATTTTGAAAATACAAGAAGTAATTAGTAAAAAACACCTAAAAAGGCACCACGCTTTGATCTTATTACTGGGAAAATTCGTGCGATACTTCCCAAATACCTGAAAAGTGGCACAGGTAACAACGATACAGAAGTCTGGAAAGGTACCTACTGATTACCCTCCTATAGACCCCTTAGCCTCTTGCCAACCCCCTTCAATGTCTTGGAAAAGTTATTATTGAAAGGACTTCAGCCAATTCTAGATAAACAAGGATTGATCCCCAATTGTCAGTTCGGATTTCGACATCAACACGCAACAGTAGAAGTGTTTAGGCGAGAGAAAACGTGTCAACGCCTTAAACTTGGGACAATTGTGGCTAAGGTTGAATCAGTTTTTGACTCTACTTCGTGTAGTTGGATTTCGGGTTGTTAGGCCGTCATTGAAGTTTAGAAGTAGTCCGTCTCAGTGGACGAAACGTCAAGAGGTTCCAAATTTTGACTACGGCCTAACAAACTAAAAACCAACCAATAATTCACCACAATATAGGCCTTGAGAGCCTTAACATTTATTTTAGTTTTGGACTCAGATCAATGTCTGGGCAGTTAAACAATTGCATATATGGAAAGTTTGTGTTAAGTTGCTTTCTAAGGTTTTTTTTGACCAGCTAACAGAAGAAAAACTGTGTATTAATTTCTCATGAGCTTTTAGATTACGTAAGCCTGATTTTTTGGAGACAATGATAAATGGTGATGAAACGTGGATTTTTGAATACGACACACAAACGATAAGAATCTGTGTGGCAATTGTCAAGTCTCTTTGACCAAATAAAGTTCGAGCAAGTAAATCAAAGATAAAAGTGGTTCTCATTGGCGTATCTGACTCTGGGGAGGTTTTTAACGTTGGATTTTACGTGGAAGTGCTTAAATGTCTGCAGGAAAGACTCATGTGCGTCCGCCCGGAAATCACAAACTTCTGGATCTTTCCACAATAATGCGCCGAGCCATGCGTCGCTGCCAGTGAGAGAGTTTTCGGCGTGACAATGCTCTCCGACTAGAAGGAACACGAATTTGAATTGTTAAATTATGCAGGTTACTGTGACGAATTCTGTGAAAGAAATTCCAATTCCAAGTTTTCCAGGTAATCCAAATAAGCGTAGCAAAATCGCGTATTGATTTTCAATGATGTTATTTTCAAGAATATTAAATGTGTGTATCTAGCCGATGTATTTACGACTCCCCCCCCCCCCCAAGGGATTCACGACAGCAACGAAATCGACTCCTTCCTGGACGCCCCTGCCAGCTTCATTTGCCCATCGCACCATTCTCTCCAGCTGAAGCCCGCCATGAGCTAATACACACCAATAAACGAAAAGCTCCCGGATACGACCTCATAGTAGAAGAACTATTACACCACCTCCCACGCAAGGCAATAGTACTTATCTCCACCATATATAATAGCACACTACGTTTAATCTACTTTCCTATGCAACGGAAGTTCGCTCAAATTATAATGATTGCTAAGTCTGGAAAACCATCTCACCAATCCTCTTCCTATCGACCAATAAGTCTTCTTCCTCTCCTATCCAGGACATTTGAAAGACTATTACTTAAACGAATCAAAGATACAGTTGACCTCGACCACATCATACCTTCTTATCAATTCGATTTCCGTGAGCAACACTCGACGATATATCAAGGTTACCGAATCGTCACTCAAATAATGGAATGCCGTGAAACCAAAAAGATCTGTACGACTGCACTCCTAGACGTTGTACAAAATTAAATTTCACTTTCCAAGCCAGCTCTATTTGCTATTTAAATCATACCTTACTGACCGGCTATTCCAAGTCAAAATCAACAACACGGTCTCTGAGTACCACCACATTACATTAGGAGTCCCGCAAGGCAATGTACTGGGGCCACTCCTCTACCTACTTTACACTTCCGACCTTCCAACCACAAACGACACAGTGATTGCCACATTCGCGGACGGCACGGCTATTCTAGCAGCTAGTGAAACACCGCAGGTTGCAACCGATCGCCTTCAGCACCATCTGGACCTACTACAGGACTGGACCAATCATTGGAGGTTATCAATTAATACTGAAAAATCCGCCCAAATAACTTTTACCACCAGACGAGCAATCTGCCCACAAGCCAGATGCCATGACACCCCCTTCCCCTGAAAACTGAAGTAAAATATTTAGGGCTGCATCTCGACACAAAACTCACTTGGAGCACCCATATTAAAGCCAAAAGAAAACTCAAGAAAATGTACTGGTTGTTGGGGCCCTGCTCTCAACTTTTCCTCACAAACATGTGGACCTATGGTGTACAACTTTGGGGCTGCACAAAGGCCTCCCACACTAAAATATTACAGCGGTTTCAATTTAAAATTCTCCGCCTGATTACTAACGCGCGTTGGTACATTCGGAACGATACCCTCCACACAGATCTGAACATCTCAACTGTTGCATATGAAATCCAGAGACTCGCCACCACCTACCATCACCAGTTCGCAGGGCACGAAAACAACCTCATCGATTATCTGTCCAGCCCACCTGCAATTGTCCGCAGACTCCAGCAAAATTGGTCACAGGACCTCATCTACTATCTTCCACATAACATTAATTATTCGGGAAAATAGCAATGGCTAGGTCCCCCCACATGACATGTAATATTTTACCATTTACTTATTACTCAATTAAAGAGTAGATTGTAAATAAGCATGAAATAAATAAAAAAATGTGTATACATATATTTATTTAAAAAAATCGGTTTTATTACTTTCCGAACGTATCTCGTATATATTTGTAAGTTCAATATTTATGCCACAGTTATTAGCGTGGATTCACTTAAAAATAATTACCAACGAAGATAATTAGACATGTCAAGCCAAAAAATATTCTTTGTCATTTTCAGACACTGCGCAACGAAATATGATAAAACAAATTATCTGAAATTGCTAACGGAACTTTAGTTTTACCACTTTTAAACTTTTGTTGTGCATCACAGCGTATCTGTGGTCTGGGAACAACACTTTTTACTCTCGCCTGCGTGTTCTATCAAAGGAGCATATGCATACTTAAGCAATGTTTATTTATGTAGGGCTAGAGTTAATTTTCAATAAAATATTTGCTTTGAAACTGTTACGAAATTTGCAAATTTGTGGCTCAATTAGGTGCTGCTGAGTAATATAAACAGCCATTTGTTTATGTCGCAATAAGCTTGTTCTGTATTACTTTTGTGTGTTTTTGTACCTTTCTACATTATTATTTTTTTCATAACTAAGTGAAAACTGATTGTGCCCATTTTAAGTAACTATTTTTTAGTAATTTTTATTACATCTATAAATTTTCCTATGCGAAGACAAATATCACGAGAATGGTGTAAAACCATAAATGAAACTTTCGACAGCGGTGTGGCGAATTAGCGAGAGGTGAAATAAACGCATGAACCAAAATCTGGTGTTTCATGGATTCGCTCCGAGATTTTTTACGAAGAGCCTTACTACGCCTCCATAAACTCGTACAGAAAAAATTATGAAGTTCTGAGAACTCGCTGATGTCAACACTCTGGTGTTTTATGGATTCGCTCCGAGATTTTTTGCAAAGAGCCTTATCATCTCTTCATAAATGGAATTTCGGGAAACGCTAATCCGTTAGATGGACACAACGGTGGAACTTTGCCTTTTATGATGTGACTCTTGCAAGTTCCGCAAAACTGAGGATTATCCACGTGTACACACAACCTGAGCTAGTAGTTCGTCACTGATTCTCTTTTCTTCTATTTCGGCTTCGGTGAGTGTCTTGATGTATTCTTTGTAATAAATGCAGTCACACGAAGGTCACGGGTGAATAGGAGATTCGCGAATGTGACGCTGAAATTCCTGCAGGAATTTTTCAAAGCCGGCGTCGTTTCTGCGGGCATTACGGATGTCAAACTCCAACCTCCGACGAACTGGATCAGCTCGTGGTCTGGCATGAGATTCGCGATCTCGATCTCGTTCTTCAGCACGAGCAGCACTTCGCGCTCGTGATCTCTGAACTCCTCATCCATCCGTCGCTTCTGCTTTGACGCACTGTCGACCTCTCGGTCACGATCCCAAACTTCTTCATCCATCCTTCGATTTTGCTTTGACGCACGGTCTGCCTCTCGTTCTTCATTTCGAAACTCTTCATCCATCCGCCGTCGCTGCATTGAGGCTCGATTTATATTTCGTTCATGATCTCTGACCTCCTCATCGACCCTTAGTTTCTAATCTCTTGGTTATGTTTAACTGTCTTCACTAGCACTCAGTTAAACAAACATGACGACATGTTTTACGTGTTAAAATAATCTATTATTTTCATTAAACACTTGAATAAAAAAATACGTAGTAATTACAATTAAAATTGATCAGGAATAGAAAAAGGTGAATTCTCTCAATTAATGTTGTAGAAGTAAGTTGCACACTTGTAAGTAAAAATACGTCAGTGCAGCGCAACAGAAATGCGCCAGTTTTGCTTAAAGCTAAATAATGTACTGAAAGTAAACAAAACATGCACAAACCATTTTCTTTGTGTTGAGCTGTGCAGGTTTTGTTTTTTCCTCCACTTCTTTGCATAGCAAACAAAAGGGTGGGGTTACTTGAGACAAACGTCATGTGTGCATTGAATGATCGTGCACGGAAAAAAGGAAAGCAACGTATCCAATGTTACTTGTGGAGTCTGCTTTCAAATGAAGTATCAAGCTATGTCAAATTATGAAGAAAAAATGTTTACCTTGTCGTGATGTCATGACCATTGACCGATAATAATAGCAGAATAATGTTGTTTGTGACGTTTACTTTTGACTGAGATATCATGAGTCCTTTCTTAACTGGAAAAATCATGATGACCAAGTCGTGACTTCATGACCTTTGACTGAATTAACGAAATTAGCGGAATAATGTTGATTATAACGTCTTCTTTCGAATGAGGTATTATAAACCCTGTCGAATCCTGAAAAATCCTGTTGACCTTTTCGTGATCTCGTGACCTTTGACTGATTTCAAAAATTAAATGTTATGTGATGGAAAAAAGTTTGACCTCACTGTTGACCCCTTGACCTTCGGTCGATTTGGCTGAAATTCAATAGCGAAGAAGGTATATGTATGCCAAGTTTGAAGTGAATCCGATGATTATAACGGAAGTTATCGTGTCTCCAGACAGACAGACACCATGTTAAAATCATTAACTTTCGCCTATAGCGTTCCGCTGTCGAAAGTTAATAAATATCTATGCTAAAAATAAGAATTTTTGATATTAATACCATCAGGTATCTAACATATGATGTAATACACATAATATAATGGTGGCTAAATTGATTTACAAAACCTTTTTACTTATTAAATTTGCTAAAGGAGTAGTAAATCATGTACTATATTTCTGTTTATTTCTATTGCAGTTATATAAAGCAAATATTAGCTATAGGGACTTCATAAGGATTATAATCATAGTACACCATTCATTCATTTTCAGCGTGTTTCACTCCATTTCGGGATATACGCCTTTTTAATATTTCGCTACTCCTGCCTATTGCTCGTTTTTGCCGTCTATTACACTCCAGCTAATTTCTGAATGTCGTCCTTCCATCGTGTTTTTGATCTTCCTATCGCACTTTGCTAAAACCTAAAATATCTATGTTCAATTTCTCTGTACCGTGATTGACATGCATGTTCTTTTTATTTATTTCAGATGGTCCATTGGACTTAGCTGAGACAGTATTTTTAATAAAGTTTTCTAATTACAAGGGTGCCCTAGAATAACGATAACTTACTTTTAATTCTCTGCCATACGAGAATAGTTTGAGGTAATCTTGGTCTAATCTTCTTCTTCTTGTCGTGCCTTCTCTTAATAGAGGTTGGCGATTACATTGGCAAATGTTACATTACAAATGTTTCTCTTTCTGCAGCTGCTCTAAATATTTGTTGAACATTCATGCCTGTCCACTGCCTTATATTCTTAAGCCAACAAGTTTGCCTTCAACCTCACCCTGTATGATAAGTTGGGGTAGGTTATATTTTTTATTTCTTAGTAGGTGTCCCAAGTAGGCGGTTTTTCTTCTTTTTATGGTAGTTATAATTTCTCTATTACAGTTCATTCTTTGTAGTACCTCTTGGTTTGTAATCCTGGCTGTCCATGGGATTTTAACTATTCGTCTCATCAACCACATTTCAAAGGCTTGCAGTTTGTCTATCTCGTGTTTATTTAGTGTCTAGACTTCCGTTCCATATAACAATATTGACCATATATAACTCTTTACCATTCTCCATCTGATTTGTAAATTTAGATTTTTATTTGTCAGGAGTGTTTTCATTTTTATAAATCCTTGCCTAGCTATTTCTATTCTACTCCTTATTTCTATATTTGAGTTTAGATCTGAGTTTAACCAGCAACCTAAATATTTGAATTTTTCAACTTCTTCTAAAGCGTTGCCATCAATTGTAAAATTTATACCCCTAGGATTTTTACTCACTTGCATGATTTTTGTTTTCTTAGTATTGATTGTTAGGCCCATTTGTAAACTTGCTTCGTATACTTTGTTAATTAGCTGTTGTAATGCTCTAGGGTTGTCTGCTATTAGTACGCTGTCATCCGCGTATCTTACGTTATTTATCGTTTCCCCGTTTATTTTTATTCCTAAATTGCAGTTGTGTAAGGCGTTCTGAAAAAACTACTTCCGAATAGAGATTAAATAACATTGGGGACAGTATGCAGCCTTGACGTACCCCGCGTTTAATTTCTACGTTGTTTGTTTCAGTGTCTTCTACCAT
This sequence comes from Sinelater perroti, assembly GCA_036346155.1. Classification (NCBI taxonomy): domain Eukaryota; kingdom Metazoa; phylum Arthropoda; class Insecta; order Coleoptera; family Elateridae; genus Sinelater; species Sinelater perroti. The sequence goes on from JARFIY010000324.1 coordinate 5,635,559, forward strand.
TACTTTAGCACGTTGGTTCCAATAAAGATTTTTGATTAGTTTGATGTCTCTTTCGTCTAAGCCAATGTTTTCCAAACATTCTATGAGTTTGATGTGTCTTACTTTATCAAATGCTTTCTCATAATCGAGAAAGCACAGATACACATCTTTTTTCTGATCTCTACATTTCTGCATCATTACTTGTATGCAGAAGAGAGCTTCACGCGAAGTATTATTTCGCCTTAACTCTCTCGCGAATCAAAGCAAAGGTAGACAACAATCGTTGATTAGGAATTTTCCTTGATAGTTCTACTGCTGCTACCTTATTTTGAAAATTATTTAAGTTAAGTCTAATAATAATTACTTTTTTACGTTAATTTTAAAAATGTTATACGATAGACATTTGGTTATAAGATTATCTTTCTTACCTATGACAGCCGGAATATTTAACATTTGATGGTAATGAATCACTTCATGAATGAAGATTGGACGTGGCCTAAGTGATATCAATGTCGAGGTTTCATTAGATTTGTGGACGCCATTATTTTGTAGAAAATTAATATTCTCTTCCGAGTTACTAGGAGATCAATATCTATTTGTCAGATTAATTGTAGCAACATTTATTGTATCATGATGAGCTTCTTGCCACAATAAGGTATTCATTTTTTCTTAATCTTAGAATTTATAGGTATTTTCGTTTTATTTAAAATGATGAATAAAATTTTATTTGCAGGTTAAAATGAGTAAATAATGCACAATTTTGAAAACAAATATTTAATGTTGAAAATTATTTTATTGTTTTTCAAAATATTCTCCCGACAGTGAATAAATACGTTGTTGCATACGCTAGAACCAACTGTTATAGTATTTTTTCCATAGCGAATCAGATTGTCCACGCAGTTTGTTCTTCACGTGTAGGACAAAAAGAGATCGTTAGGGGTAAAATTGGAACTAGACCGCGGATGACCCCATCAATTCGACGTTTTGAGTGCTCAAAAAGCTCGCAGTGTCTTGATGGAGAATAATCCGGCGTTGCGCATTGTTTTTTTCATTTCTCCGAAGACTTTTAGCAAACAAATAGTTGAGTAGCATTCATAATTGATCGTTTTACGATTCCAAAACCACGGTAGTTAAATGTCTAGTTCTACCCCCCCCCTTCCAAACAAAAACAGGTAACCATTTACTTACTTCAAAGTTCTTAGAACGCCAACGACTTTTTTTGGGTTTGGCTCGTCTCGGAAGACTCATACAGTGGACAGCTGTTTACTTTCGGGCTCATATGCATAAATTAAAAATTCGTCACCTGTGACGATGCTGTAGACGGTTTTTGAAGCACCGCGATCATATTTCTTGGGCATTTCTTTTGATCAATCGACACGAGTATTTTTGAGCGATTGTTGACTTATGCGGGATCAAATGCGCATACAGTTTTTCACAATTGAACGTTCATGCAATATCGAATGTATGCTAGTCATACTAACGCTTAAGGATGCCTGAATTTTAAGATAAGTCACATACTGGTCTTGCTTTATCGATTCGCACACGGGATCGGCGTTTGCTAGCACCACAGCCAATTTTGGCCGGCATTCTTTAAAATCATCCGCCAGTGAACTACGCCCACGATTAAATTCATTGAACCAACGACATACAGTGGCTCTGTGTGAGGCTTTAGCACCAAAAGTGGAAGAGAGTTGATCGACGCACTGTTGTTAAGACAATCCAGGTCGAAAGTCGTAAAAAATCATCACAAGAAAATGTTCACGAGTTAATTCTATTTTTTTTTTGGCACGGAGGAAATTTTCTATTTAATAAAAACAAAACAATTAGCATCCGTATAATAAAACGTATGCTGTCAAAAAAGTAAAACTATATGATGCACCCAGCACACGTAACGTTGCCAATTCGCGATAGATATCGTGCAGCTCACGTACGTTGCTGACCTTGATTCATGGGTATTTAGAGAAAGGGTTTTAATAATATTGAACAGCCAATAGCTCCCATTTACTAAACATTTAAACTTACAGCCGTATTCTAATTTCAGTTTACCCTCTATGTTATTTTATCTCATCTAAAATAAAAATAAAATACTAATTTGATTTTTTATGATCACTCTAGATAATTTTTTGTCGGAAATTTAACTATTTTGACAGTGCGAAGAGTATAAAAGCCTGGATAAAGTTATGAACCAGCTGTTACAGCAGCCCTGCACATCCGAGCCCCCATCGCTCCGCGATGCAGGCATAACTTATTTATTATCATATTTATTCTGTTTGCTCTCACACCTTCGCAATTTTGTGCAAATCCCTGATCAAACATTGCGCTTATTACGTCAACCTAGCCGTCAGCCGGGCTTTAATAAGATTACGCTGCTTTTGGAAAAAATAAATTGGGACGAAGTAAATTTGGCGAAGGATTTAGGGGAGCTGCAAAAGCGGGCGGGCGGTTAGTAAATTGTGGGATTATTTATTTTCGCGGGAAAGTTTCATAATTCCCTGACTACGCAGCGGTCGGGTTGAGGCGCTGTGAGCCATGTATTTGTTTGAAATTGTCGATATTAGTTTCTTGTAATTTGTTTGTCATTTTCTAAAAACGTCTCGTTTGCTCTTAGCGGAATTGGCTCTGGCAATTTTTATTTCTATGCTTATTTTTTGGGTTACATTTAGGATGCTTTAAAAATTGTTGTGTCTTGTAATAGAATCAATACCATTATGATGAAAAACACAGTGGAAGATGTTTTTCGGTAAAAGTGTTTATAGAGGGTACATAAATGGGATATATCAGTTCACCGAGCTTGAATTGGAAAGCCAACCGATTTATTTGTTGTAACAGGTACACAAGAAGATTCTTCCGATTTTCTTGAGTCGTAAATTTGTATGATAGTTGTGAATTATGAAATACATATATGCACCAAACTATATCTAAATACAAGATCTGGCAGAATGTTCTCCCCTTTTTGTAAGTAAATAACACAAGGCATGGCATTTTAGTACCCATCACGGCATGGTAAACACCGTGCGTTTGTGTTGGAGAGTTATTTTCAAAGTGGCGATTTTGTGATTGCGAGGCAGCGACTTTTTAGTAGGCATTTTAGAGTAGCTTGTCATGGAAGAGTTCCGACCATTATGTTGTGGATACACAATTACCGACAGACTAGTTTAGCATTGCAACTGAAATTACTTGGTAGACTTCGTAGCGTTCGAACACCCGAGAACATCGCAGCTCGAGAATATTAATATATAATATCGTATTCCTTACAAACTGTAATGATGTGATTGGTACACTTGGCAGACTGCTTGCGAAGATATGCTGGCAAATGTTCCAGCTGATGCTGTTGTGGTTAGTAGTGACAAAGTTTATTTTCATTTATCGGGCTGTGGCAACACGCATAATTTTCGGTATTGGGTCCGACAAAGTCTTTAACAACTCCAGGAGTTGCCTCTCTACAGCCTGCGTATAACTCTTCGGTATGCTAACACTGACTTTGGTATCATATGGCCCTGTTTTCTTTTTAAAGAATCAGGTCTGTTACATCCACTCGCTGTGTCACAAGGTTATGTAATTTTTTACCGCTCGGAAATGCACCATTATAGTTTCAACAAGATGGTGTTATCTCACACACGGCGGGAATATCTCGAGAAGGCTGCCTTATTTCATTACATGGTGACATCCCACGATTGTTTAGGAGACAAGACCTGTTCTCTTGCGATTTCTTTCTGTGAGAACTGCTGAAAACTGAAATATTTCAATGCAAGTCGCAGACTATTGAGTAATTAAAGGTTACTATTTGCAATGGGATCGTGACAGTATCAGTAGACTCAGCAAACAATGCGGAAGTTTAGTATGGGGTTGCAGAGTGTATCACTGGTGCGGGTAAACATTTGGACGATATGATCTACAAAAGTGGTTGCTGACTAAGTAGTCCTGTGTAATGGACAGAATCTAGTTTTTTATTGCTGCTTCGAAAGACCATTTTGCGGGACCCTGTATTAGAAAATGTTTTGGAACTAATTTTCAAGGCATAGCGCTGTTTATTTGAATGATGAAATTTATATTTCTGTAATAGGAAAATATTTTAGATGTTAACCTACCAAAAATATGTTATTATCTTTAATATAAAAAAACTAACTAAATCAGTTGAAAGAGAGGAAGAAGTTGCTTCTACCCCATTCAATCATCCCATTAACTGCTAAAAATTGTTTTGTAGTAAACACTGTAACATGGGTTCTTCAAGGCATCTAAAGAGAACAAAGCACATAGTTGAATATTTTTAAAATAAGGGACATAAATAAGCCAATCCCCAAATCGGGACCATGGCGAAAGTCACTTTTATTTTTACTCGTGGTGCAGTTTTTGTTTATTATGCTGTCCTATATTGCAGACACAGCACTGCGTGCGTTCTTCGTGCAGACTACATATTACTTTTGTTTTTCCAAGGCTTGTGTTCGATCATGTGCCCAGTTGCAGAAGTCCTGATCTATACTGGAATACGTAATGTTGAGTACGATGGATGTTCAACCTGTTTTGGGCCTGAAAGGCACAATTCAGTAAGATATGACCTTGCAATTATTTCCCTGAACTGAAGCAATGCATTTTAGTTATTGTCGAGACAGTAGAGAAAGTCTGTATCGACCAATGCCACATTCAATGCAGTGGTTACCAGTAAAAAGTGATATTTATCTTTCCTCTAATTTGGTACTTTTGCACGTTCTAATCCGACTTGTAAACATTACCAATTTGCTTATTGTATCTTTCGATAACTGGTTCTATTGGGTAATGATTTATTAGTTGTTTGACAATGTAACTGCCAAGATTTCATTCTTCCTGTCAAATGTTAATTTAAATAGACATTTCTATCTTTCTTCTTCATACTGTTCTCACTTTCTATGGGACAGTTGTTCATTTAATAATTCATCGAAAACTTTAACTGATGCCTTGCCTTTTAGGCATGCTACCAAATCTCCTTTTGTTGTTCAATTTCTGGTAGCTCAGAGCAGATACTGCTATAAGTTGCTTCTTTCTTTACCAATTTGGAAGAAATAGCAGTCTTTATTTTATTTATAGTAAGTCTATCGTTACTACCAGATCTAACAGCTGAAAACGGATCATCCAATGTATTTTTTTATTTTTTTTATTAATATCCTCGTAGTGTGATTAGTCATGTAATTAAGATCATTAAGAATATTCTTTAATTATTGAGTACTAAGTGCAAGAGTACTATAATAGCGTATCATTGTAATCTAAAAATATAAAAAAAACTATTATAGATGAAATCTGTCATGGGGATCAAATCTAAAGTAGTTCTCACAAAAAGAGGAAAACAATTATTGAAGGAATATATTATTAGATATCATCTACACGCATTAGGAAGCATAATAATGCCCTTCAATTGTAAACTATTTATATATAAATACAATTTACTGCTGTCTAAAAACACTTTGAAAATACTGACTGTGTCACAGAAACCTCTCACTACAACCAATTTGTTTTAAATAACTTAACAATACCCAGGTTAATATAAATGTGGAAAACAATGCAAAACGAAAATCAGGTTTAGTAACGGAAAAGTAGCTTCAAATATGAAGTATAAATAGAAATTCCAATGAGAAATGTGGTAATTAATGGGTTAAAATCTAAACATTTTTTGATCAAATTATTGATGATTTAACACTTACGATAACGTGGTGGATATAAAAACTATTAAGTGACAACTGTTTAGATCCAGTACGGGATGGCTTCTTTTGTGTGAGTTGTGTGGTTTCTATTAGTATAATTATCTGCAGTATATTTCTAATTAACTAAGTAAGTAAACTCGTCAAGGCTAAGTAATTTCATTAATAATGACCAATATTACGCGAGGATTACGAAATTAAAGTATGCTACAAGTCCGAGGGTGAATCAGTGCACAGTTCAAGAACCACACCCTTAAGAAGATTCAAGTATCCCTATAGCATAAACAATTGTTGTTATTGGAAATGAACAATTGCTGAAATTACAACTGAGGCCACAATAAACTATAGCAGCGATTTTATGTTTTTAAAAATGTCATCAAAATTGTACGAGGTATTACGTACTATTGTCAGGTAGCAGATAGGTACTCCTATGCGATCCCGGCATGGAACAGACCTATTACAGGGACGCGACCCTGCCTTATGCGAGCAATGATTTGCCCCTACCTCCACTTCTAGGGGAAAATAATTTCCTACCCTTTACACCTACCCATCTCCCCTACCTACCCCATCCCTTACCAAACTCGCCAACACGCAATGGCAAGCGTGGCGTTTTAATGGCAAATACCCCTCATTCTCTTTAACTATGGTAATGTCAGTATCCAAAACAAAATTACTCCAGGTGGGTAGAGCTCAAAGCTCAGAATCCCACACTGATCTTTCAGTTTTTCCCAAGGATTCTGGGGGGGACAAGACACTGATACATAAGAAGAAATGTTCACTCCTGGTAGCCACCTGTAACTGCAGATCCCTACTAGATGATTCACAACTATACGATCTGGAAAACGAAGCAAGTAAAATTAATTGGGACGTATTGGGACTTGCAGAAGTAAGGAGAAAAGGAGAAAGCTATATCACTCTACCATCAGGAAACGCACTAATGTATAGCGGCCATGAAAGCGACACTCAAAGAGGAGTAGGTTTCCTTGTTAAGAAATCAATAATACCAAATATTATTAGCTTCAAAGGAATATCTGAACGAGTAGCGTATATGATCATAGAAACATCAAAGAACTACCGCATAAAAATAATACAAATTTATGCACCTACTTCGGCATATACTGACGAGGATGTTGAAATATTATACGAGGACATTATAAATTCGAGGAAAGAGGGAATGTCTAATCTTGATATAGTCATGGGCGACTTCATTGCGATTATAGGACATATAAAAGAGGAGGAAGAATGCATCGGAAAATATGGATTGGGCGAAAGAAACCCAAGAGGAAATATGCTAGCAGCCTTATTGGCAGATCAAAAATTGTACGCCATGAACACCTTTTTCAGTAAAAAAGCCCAGCGCAAGTGGACGTGGATAAGCCCAAATGGACAGACCAAGAATGAAATTGACTATATATTCTCATCCAAAACGTTAAGCATAAACGATGTCACAGTCTTAAATTCATTTAACACGGGAAGCGACCATTGGCTCGTAAGGGCAAAGGTTACTGTTCAAAAGTTTAACAAATATAAATATAGATATAAAAGAACGATAAATGACTAGACACTCAAACAAAACAGGGAAACCTATCAAAAGTACATACAACAATCATTGCTATTAAAGGAATATAATGACAACAATCTAAACCAAATATCTCGTGATCTGACACTAGCATTAACAGAAGCGTCGGAAAAAATCACAAAGACGACATGCCAAAAGATAAATAAAATTACTCAACAAACAAAACAAAAAATAGAAGAAAGAAGAGAGTTATATAAAGAAGGAAAATATGCAACTGATGAATATCGAGAAGTGAGAAAAGAAGCGAGGCGTATGATAAGAAAAGATTTAGAAAAATTCTATGAAGAACAAATAGAGCAAGTAATAGAGGACAACAAAAGCGTGAAGTGCCTGAAAAGAAGATATGGGAAACGAGAAATCAATGTAGTGAAAGACTCCGCCGGAACAGAAATAAGAAACACAGACGAGATCCTAAAAACTACTGAGAAATACTATAAAACACTATATGGGTTGCACATTAAACAACCTGAGGGGCCAAAAGAGAATTCTAAAATAGTAAATGTAGGATCTGAGGATATGCCGGAGATCAGTGAAGACGAAATTTTGCATGCCCTGCAGACGATGAAAAACAATAAAGCGCCGGGAGATGATAATATAATAATAGAAATGATCAAAGAAGCCAAAGAAATAGTAATCCCAAGCTAAAAATCCTATTTAACATGTGCCTACAACAAGGGAGAATACCAGATAACTGGGATAACGCCGTGATAGTAATTTAATAGTTTAAAAAAGGGGACGCATTACTATTACAAAATTACCGCCCTATCAGCCTACTTTCTCAAATGTATAAATTGTTAACAAAGATCTTGACTAACAGATTATCACAAAAATTAGATGATTATCAGACAGTAGAGCAAGCAGCTTTCAGAAAGGGATATGGTACCTGTGACCATTTACTTACTGTTAAAATTCTAATCGAGAAATCCATCGAATATAACCTGCCTTTGTTCATGGCTTTTATTGATTATGAGAAGGCGTTTGACTGCGTTGAACACTGGGCAATAATGAAGGAACTTAATTGTGCTAGAATAGATTCCCGATATACAGCACTGATAAGTAATATATACAAACACGCTACAGCAACAATTAAATTACATGCATATAGTAATAAATTCTCAATTGATAGAGATATTAGACAAGGAGACACAATGTCTCCAAAATTATTTAATTTGGCACTTGAAGGAATATTTAAAAATGTGGACTGGTCAAATAGGGGTATTAATGTAAATGGGGAAAAAATGAATCATTTAAGATTTGCCGACGACGTAGTTCTATTTGCAGACAACAAAGACGACCTACAAATTATGATAAACGAATTAGAAAAAACGTCTAAGAAAATAGGTCTAAAAGTAAATTTGAATAAGACGAAGACAATGTGTCTTGAGAACCCACAAATAAACATAAATTGAACTATCCTAGAAAATGTCAACGAGTATATATATCTAGGACAAACTGTAACATTAAGGAAGGAAAACAGAGAACACGAGATAGATAGAAGAAGACGTCTGGCGTGGGCAGCTTTTGGAAAGCTAGCTTATATTTTAAAAAACAACAAAATACCCCAACGCTTGCGAACTAAGGTATATGACCAATGTATACTTCCCATATCACGCACAGCTAATCGACGGTCTTTCAATCATGATCTCGGTCCGTCTGGTTTGTGGTCGAGGCTGCTACGGTTCATTGTCACATAAATCTAGACTTACATTAAAATTTCGCACCCACATACGCTCATTTTTATCGTCTATAACGCCTGCTCTGCAAGTTTCACTTAATTTATAATGGGCATTTTACCACGCTAGAGAAACCGAATGATTTCTTGATATTCTTGAACACCAGACGTCGCCATTTTAAGTGTACAATACAACACTCACTGCACTGGCGGTAATTCGACCTGTGTACATTGTATTATATTACAAATTCAGAAATATTTCCAATCTCTTTTAAAAGTAACCGAACCTTTCTGCTTACTCTCACTGGTGAGAAAGAACCTGGAGACCTTAGAACTTGAACGCATTTCGTATAGGTTAATCCAAATTGAACTTTAGGGTTTGAATTGCCCACAGTTTGCGTTTTCTCAATGTTGGAAGTGTGTGTGAGGTGACTATTTAAACACAAATGGAAAAGTTATCATAGCATCGCCTACTGTGCAACAGCGCATCAATATCATTCAATTTTATTATGAAAGCAGACGATCAGTTACGATTATACAAGGAAAACTTTGATCATTGTTTGGACTCAATAATGTGATAAGCAAACGTACAATTTGTGATCTAGTGCAAAAATTTGAACAAGTGGTATTCTTCTTGAGAAAACAAGGATTAGCTATCAACGCAAAGGTTGTTCAGGTGGCGATGTTTCTTCAAGAAGTTATAGTATGCATGAAGAACCAAACACGTTAATTCGTCGCCCTGCGCGGCAATTGAATCTTCCATGCGGAACTACGCATTTTAACAAAGGATCTACATTTGAAGGCGTATAAAATTCATTTGCCCCAAGAACTAGATTTTAGAGAACACAGCAGTTGATGCCGAGTATTGCAAAAACAAACTCATATTGAGCGTTAAAGCCCATTTTACTTTAAATGGCTTTGTAAATCGTCTAAAGTGTCGCATCTGGAGTAATGAAATTTACGAAAGTATCTACAAAATGCACTCTTTGGTGTAATTAGCGCGTACCTTTTGTGGGCGAGGCTGACATCACAGTTAAAACAGCTTTTTTTCCATTTAAATTAACGATTTGAACTTGAATGACATGCGCTTTCAACAAGATGGCGTCACATGTGGCAGAGCACGTGAAACACTCACTTTATCTCAAATCACATTTCAATGATGTACGCTGTCCGTAGATGACAAACAATTTTTTTAAAATAAAACTAACGATTTGAACACGTTAGTAGTTTCAACAAGATGGGGTCACTTGTCACATAGCACGTGAAACACTCGCTTTACTTCAAACCAAATTTTCTAGTTGCCTCCCAAAGGGGTGACATCAGTTGGACATCAGGGTCTTGTAATGTAACCCCAGTAGACTTTCTCTCTGGGGTTTTTTGAACGTTAAGGATTTATATCAACAAACTTGCTAAGATTGCAACGCTAAAGGAAACCTCAGACATGTAATTGTTGAAATAGAGCTGCATTTACGGGAAAGCATTATGGAAAGCTTTACTAAAAGACTAGTCGCATGTTGACTCAAATGTTGAATCGAAAGGCATTGATCCTAACAGCAAAAATAAGATCCTTGAAAGTAATGTTCTGGAGGCGAAAAAATGTATTCTGTTTTCTTAGGAGTTACTCCTGGCTATGATCCTGCTTCCACTTCCACTCCAACAGAAGTTTTACAAAATGAATTTTTTGTTTAGCATACTTAATATTTTTGAAATTTTTAAGGAATTGAGTATGTTTCTAAAAAAATACATTCAAATTTAATAAAACACTGAACAAGACTTTTTAGTATTTTTAAGTGCCAATATAGTTACGTTCATGTGGCCACTTGACTGTGGCGTGGGCGAATCTGTGTTCAATCCTGGGCTCAGATGGATGGCGGTTCGCCTACCAAATGACTAAAAGTAATGGCGTTTACTTCGAATAAGGGATAATAATGAGGTAGTTTAAGGTGCTGATTTCCACATCGCCCCGTATAAGTGAGAGGGCAAACAGATGAGAGTTTTAATATTTTAGCTCGCAAGCATGTCCTGAATATCGTTGCTTATTTTTGTACCAAAAATTTATTGCCCTGACATTTCAATTGTTTGTAGTTTAAGGAAACGAATTGTAATTTTTTAACACAAATTATCATTTTTTAAATATTTCATAATATAAATGATTGTTGACTCTTTTGTAAGAACAAGAATAAGTTCTTTTTTAATCAAAATTGCTTTATTTTTAATTTAAAGTGTTTTTAAATACAATTCTCTTAAATCAGGTAGATTTTAAGGGATTTTTAAGATTGCGCCATTTTTTCTGCTTCCAATTAAACACTTGCTTCCAAAAGTATTGCAACTTTCCTTTTGCCCAGAAACTTCCCTGGATTATTTCCTGTCGGCCTTTTTGATGCTTTGGGTTGCTCTAAATCTCTGGTATACTACAAAGTCTGTTTATACACCTACCTTGCAACTTGCTGTAACCCAGGTCAAATGCCGAAAATCCTTCGGGAAAAAGTACTGCAACTTCACTTCCGACAATGCGGTTTCAGTTACGACGGCTTTTGGTCGTTATCACATCGAGGTGTTGAACCACGAGATGTTTGACACCGTAAATTCTGTCCACAGCGCATCCGAGGTCGCCCGTTTCTTTTCGGTCCCAAAGTCTACTGTATCAAAGATTTTCCTGCGTTATCGAACATGATGTGATGTCCAAACGGCACCGAAGTCTAGCCTCCCGCGTAGTTTGTCCATTCGTACAGACAGGAAGATTGTCCAGTTCTCCATTGCGGATCGCCGTCGGACTGAATTGACCGACGCTGAATGGGAGAAATTGTCGATCCGTACCGTCAGATGACGTTTTGTTGAGGCTGGACTCCACAGACGCCGCTGATTTTCAAGAAGAGCCGGGCCACCAGAGGAGTGGGTACGGCAACACAAGGACTGGACTATCGCCGACTGGAGTGACGAGAGCAGGTTTTGTTTCCTTGTTCGAATGTTGCAACGTTCATTCATCGCCTTTTGGGCACTAAATTCAATTCTCGGTACCAGGCACCCACGGTCAAGCATGGCGGTGGGCTGAGGTTGCTTGCGTTGTTCCGTATTAATGGAACAATAGACCAATTCGTTTACGCCGACATACTGCAGGGTCACATGCTCCCGCTTGCCGAAATATTCCACGCGAATGGGTTTTTTAGCATGACAACGACCCCAAACACAAGTCCGCGCACGCCCTGGGATAGCTTGAACAAAATAATGTATGGGTTATGACCTGGCCAGCGTAGTCCCCAAACCTCAATTCTACTGAGCATCTGTGGGATGAGCTGGAACGTCGAGTTGATGAACAATGGTCCAAGTCGGTTGCGAAAAAATTTCCATGTTGTACCAGATGTACTACATAGTAAAGAAATACTAATTTATTGTTTTGTTAGAAAGTTTGCGGCGTTTTCAAAAGTCTTCCGAGTCCACTCATAGTTTCTGCGATAAATTTTCCAGTTTCGCATATTTGCAAATTTGTTGCTCTATTTCCCCAATCATTACTAATGCACACGCTACACGTGACAACTGGTCTGACCGCTAAAATCGTTCTTATTTACGCATGCGCATTAAAGTTTATTTTTATTGACTGCTACGTTACATCGCGGCGGCGCAAACTGGTTCTGTTATATTAACATTAGGTTCTTATTTTAGTGACAAACCTCCTATATGGCGCTACAAAAATTATCTTTATCCTTAGAATCTGAGTTTTATATCATTTTCATAGGCAAAATCTAGATAAAAAGCTGTTGAAATACAGACACTCAAAACTTTTGATTACTTTGTTTGCACTTATGAAATGGTTAATTGTTATAAGTAGTTCTTTTAAGTTTTTAATATTAAAGAATGATAAATAAATATTAATGTCATTAATGCAATAAAATACAGCAATTCATAGACATTTTATAACTGCACCTCATTGCTCAAGTAAAAAAAAATAAATCCAAAAAACAAGAAAACGTTCCCAGTCACGCAATGCAGCAATCGAAACGGCCCAATCCAAATTACATATTAATTATTAACGTTCGACAGCTTGCTGCACGCCATTAACAGAAATAATTACTTGATGTTTACTTCCGAGGCGTATTTCAGCCCAGATCTCTGAAAGGAAGCAATTACTTTTAAGTCGAATGTGGTGTACCTTTAATTGGGCGGCAGATTGGATTTAACTGCGTTTCGTCATTAGGGCAAACAACACGCCAAACGACCTTCACTACGAGTGGGCGCGCCGTTTGCCCCTTCGCTTATAATTATTGCGAAATTTAAGAGGCCCTCCACGGTTTATTTGTTTATTATGACTCGGGGCTGGCTGTCGTTTCGAATGAGAAGTACGGGAGAATGGTTGCATTTGCCTTGTGATTGTTTCATTGCGAATTATTGTTTACAGGGAGAACTTTTATGTAACCTAATTCGTCAGGAATTTTTCTCTCATTTATTGAACGATAATAATATGTGACATACATATATGATACAATATAAAACATATTTCTTTGTGGCAATAACTTATCCGAATGAGAATCACAGAATCGCAATTCCAATTCTATTTTGAAATACTTTCTTTAACGTTTCTTATTGACGGAGACCATAGCGCTAAGAATGCTATATGGGAGTCAAGATTAACAACTCATTGGGACAGAGAGTTATACAAACAAGAAAATGTTAACTAATACACTTATCTAACAGATTTAGTATCTAAGTATTGGCCTACAGATATTAATAAAATTATGAATCGTTTAGATTTCTATATTAATAATAATATTTCAAAAAGGTACGTTGAGAAAACATTAAATATATCGGATCATTCCCCTGTTATTGCCACTATTAGCACCGTAATCATTACTAAAACATCTAAATCCAGACTATTTAACAGCTAAACTGACTGGGGTTTATTTTACTCAAATTAAATATAAAACCAGAAGAAACTACGAACCATTCGTTCTATTCAATTCACAAATTTACAGCAGATTTGACAATAAAGCACTAAAGTTACCAAATATTTCTACTGAAATAAAAGAACTAATTGCTATAAACCAACATCTGGAGCGTAATAGTTGAGAACTCATAACCAAAACGATAGAACGGATTAAAATCGCTCAATTAACAAATTAAAAAGAAGTCGTGAATAAGTCGTTTGCAACGTGCGTTGAAAATCTTAATAAAGAAGATTGCGATTTTTGAAAAACTAGCAACCATATAAATAAGGCTAGAGCCTTAATTGCAACCCTACGAAACGAATAACGTATATGGACAAAACTCAATTACGGCAAAACAGTGTTACTTGCCCGACATCTATTAGAAGGATATAAACCACACTTAAATCATGAAGATGATAATGTGGAAGCTGATTTAAGGGCTCTACTATAATTATCGCCATCTGTCACCGCTTTTATCTGTCATAACTTAATAACTGCCAAAACACTCAAGCAGCAGAAATAGTATTACTAATCACAATACTCAATTCCATTCTATGATTAATTTTAAAACCTGGCAACCCTCCTGCAGACATCGGTTTTGTCCTCTTATTAACTTTTGTCCATAATTTCAAAGATTTTTTTTTATTTACAGCATTTGTCAGTTCAACAATCAAGTGTTATACATGACAGTTTTGATATAGAATAACTATAACTAACAGTACATTTATTATCTGTGTTATGACCAGTTAGCAGGAAGCTGTGTTTGTTTCATGGGGACAGACAATGGCGACCTTTGACGATTGTGTTGATGGTCTAGTCTTCTTCCTCGGAGAGGATATCTTGTGGGAGTTTTCTCTTTAGTCTTCTATGGATGTTTTGCTGTCCGAGATTGTAGTGTGCTGCGCCAGTGCAGTTGTTCATGGTAGTAATAAAATTCCTGGTGGTCGTGATGATATATGTTTGAACTGGTGACACACCAAGTTCTTGGTGTAATTGAGCATTGCGGACAAATCAGGGGGGCATTCACTGCAATTTTTGTAGTTTTAGGAAATTCGTCTTGGATGTTGTGCTCCAGATTGGAGATGCATAGAGAACTAGGGGTCGCAGAAGGGATTTGTAAAGAAGGAGGGTGTTGCGGTTTATGATGGGGCATTGAGCTAATTTCTGATTGATGTGATAACTTCAGCTCAGTCTAGTGTCAAAAAACACCCCTAGATATTTAACTGCTAAGTCTTTAGGTGTCTATGGTATAACTTGTCCGTCTATAGTAAGAGAGGGGAAATTGGTAAATCTTCTTAATGTGAAGATTTTGCATTGACATTTGCTGGCATTAATTTTTATGTTCCACTCTTTAAGCCATTTGCAATATTTATCTGTTGCGTTTTGTGATTGTTCGATTGCTATCTCTAGGTCGGTATATTGCGTTAAGATGGCCGTATCATCGGCGTATGTGGCTAATGTCGCAGGTATGTTTGGTATATTCGAGGTACACATATTAAATAGAAGTGGCCCTAAAATGCTCCCTTGGGGGACTTCCGATCTTATGATTTTGGTTTCAGAGATTACACCATTGACCTTAACAGCGAAGGTGCGGTTTTCCAAGAAGGAGAAATAGCTTGCAGGTATCGTGGGATTTCGTAGTCTAGGAGTTTTTTCTTGAGGCCTACTATCCAGACCTTGTCAAAGGCCTGGGTGATGTCCAAGAATACTGCCGTGGTGTAGCATTTATTTTCAAATTCGCTAATCCGTTGCAATTGATGGCAGGTCGAATGGCCTTCTGAATCCGAACTGAAAGGTCGGGAGAATGTGGAGTGCATTGATAATTTTGATTAGGCGTAAGTGTATAACGTTTTCGAAGAACTTAGAGATGGTGGCCAGTAGGCTGATTGGACGATAGTTTGTAAGGAGTGCTTTGTTTTTCCCGGTTTTGAGAAACATGAGTATATATGCATATTTCCAGTTTCGTGGGAAATAACCTAATCGCAGGCATGCATTCATCAGGGTTGCCAGGTATGAAAGACATTTTCTAGTTAGATGTTGGAGGACAAGGTTGGGAATTAGGTCATGTCCGGGGGTTTTTCGTTTGTGTGCTAGTTCATCTGGGGATATGGGTTGTTTAATGTTGGAGCTGATCGGATAGTGTGTTTCAATGTAATTCGTTATGTAAGTCACTTGGGTGGGGAAGCATTAAATTGTCGGTGTGAAGGTCTGTTCCAGGTGGTTGGCAAATGCGGCGACTTTAGCTTCGTCTGTACAGATGGTATCATTGTTTGATTTTAGTGTTGTGGGGTTTTTAATATTTTTCTAGTGGTTTTCCACATTTCCAAGTCCCTTAGGCCTTTATCGGCAATGTGTTTGCGATAACATTGAATTCTGTGATCGCCCAATACACGTTTTAATTGATACGTTAGGTTGTTTAGCTGCCTTTTGGTTTCTGGGTTTCTTGTTCGTTGCCAGAGTCTTCGGGTTTGGCTTCGAAATTTGATCAAGTTGAGGATGGGGGGGGAGGAATGTTATAGTTGGGTCGAGGATATCTGGGTTTACTTAGGGATGCCTTCTTGGCAGCATCGGTTGTCGATGAGATTATGTTGGAAACGGCTGTATCTATGTCGTTTTGGGTAATAAGAGTTCTCATTTTGGTGAGGTCGAGGTTTAATATCTCTTGGAAAAGTTACCAATTTATTGGTCCGTTGGTGAGTTGGGCAGGGGGTGGTTTGGGTTTTGGAGTGCTATCAAAGGAGATTAGTATCGGCAGGTGATCAGAATTTAGCTCAAGTATGATTCGTTGCACAATTGGCTTAGCGAAGTTTTTTTTAAATAACTATATCCAGTATATCTAGTTGATGATCAGCTCTGTATGGCAAGTAAGTGTATTCGTCTGGAGTTAACAGTTGGAGACCATATATCGTGGAGAATTGTGTCTGTTGGGTTTGTTGCTCTGCAGCCCCAGATTGTGAGTTTACAGTTTATGTCGCCGATCATCAGTGTTGGTTGTGAGGTGTTGAATAGTATCTTGACATTATTTTCTTGTAGGGATTTGTTGGGTTGCCTGTAGGCACTCATGATGGTAAGGTTACTTGTATTGTTGAGTTTAACTTGTATTCCTGTGACTTCTAGCGTAGTATGTTGAGAGATGGCAACCGGGTTGTGGGCGTAATTTTGATTGATGATGATAGCAACTCCGCCAGACGCTATCTGGGCGTTTCTGTCTTTGCGATACACGCGATAACCTGGGATTCTAAAGTTTCGCCCTCTGTGAGGTGGGTTTCAGAGATGCAAGCTATGTCTACTTGGTATCAGGCTAAGAAAACTATGAACGTTGAGCGTTGAGAGCTGATGCTGTTGGCGTTCCAATTGAGGATTGTTGATACGTTGACTGGTCGATGTGGATTAGGGTCCATTTAGGAGTATGGGTAGGAGAGTGTTAACGAGGAAAGATTTGATTCGGGGGAGATATGGTGTAAATAGGTTTATTAATATATTGATGAGATCATTTGAAGGAGCAGGATCTGGTGTTTGCTGAGATGAGTTTGCTGAAGTTTTTGGGATATTGCTTAAAAGGTTTTGTACGCGTTGAGAATATGTTTGGTTATCTTTTACGTGTGCATTGTTGGAGTTGGTTCTATTAGGGATCCTAATATGGGTGCGTTTTTGTTGGAGTTCCTTGTGGTGGCTGCATCAACGATAGTTGGCAGCGTGGTTCCCCCGCAATTAGCACATGTTGGTTTTTCGTCGGTTCTTTTATTGCAGGTTGTGTGATTATGGGTTCCTGCACATTTGACGCGTTTAAACGGCAGATTGCAGTAGTTTTCTGTGTGTCCGTATTTCTGGCACCTGTGACATTGAGGTATATTGGTGGCCTTCTTTCGTAATTCCACTGTAACGATGGAGTGATCTAGCTGCTTAAGGTTGAATATTCTTTTGCCTTCGTCGTTGTGTGTTAATTCGACTGCACAAATTGGTAGCGGTCTTTTTTCTTTAGTTAACAGTCTGGTTAAATTGATAACTGGTAGGGTTGTAAGGGCTTCGCTTATTTCTTGTTTAGTTAAGGACAAGGGTACATTTTTGGTCACTACGGATAGAGGTTTACTGTTGGGGTTGCGGTAAGTATAATAAGGAATTTGATTAGTTTTGTAAAACTCTGCGATAATCATCCTCTTGGGTTAAATTAATTCGTATGGTGTTTTGGCTATGCGTTGTTGTAAATGGGCCTTTTATTAGGGCTTTAATGTCTGTCACCAGAGCTTTGTGATTTATATTATTACCTAGGTAGATTGGCGGGATTTTTATTTTGTTTGTAGTTGTGGTTTCTGTGGGATCTTTATTTTTAGTTGACTATTATTGCTTTATTGCACAAAAGTAAATAAATTCACTAAAAGGTAAAGAAAAAACGTCTGTGAGAAAATTTGATAAGATGTTGCGAAAAATGGTCAACTTTGAATGGCGATATCTCGGTCACCGTCGCTGGCGCGGAGTCCATTAAAAAAGCAATCTTTTTGTTTTTGGTAAATCTTTCTTTTCTCTAAACATTTATATACTCCTAGGATGTCGTGAAAAAGAATTATGGGTGAATTAATAAAAAAAAAACGATTTTTCGTAAATTTTTAACTTTGTTTTATAATTATTTTTGATACCAAAAATTGGAAAAAAATTATTTAAAACGTATTTCAATGGAAAATTTAATGTTCTATAAAAAAGTATATTTGTAAAAATTGCCGAATTTGCATTGTGTTCGAGTTATTTTGAAAATAACTAAAAAATGAGCTTTTTCGGTTAGTCCTGAAAAAGGCACCCCGGAATTTATTAGCACATTGTGATTTTATCATATTTAGGTGTCAAACTAATATATTAAACAATAAAAATCCCCCAACGTAATTGTTTCTTACTAAAAGACAGATTCAATAGCCTATTTTCGAATATTTGAATTATATCAAAATAATAAACATTTCCAAATAAAATGTAGGAAAAAATATCTCAAAACTATCCTACAAAATCCATAGTACAGTAAGGCAGTATTTTAGGGCGACTACTGTATCTATTGTGTACCTCAGAGCATCTTATCTACCGAAAAAAATCCACATTTTACTAGAAACAAATACGCCACTTTGACACAAAATCGCTCCTCATATTCAGAAGCTTAACATAACAATACACCCATCCCACAAACGAATAAAACAGAATACATAGGGAAATTTCCAGACAGTAAATGAATTTAGAAATAATATATCAAAAGCAAAAATAAAAACACATGAATAGGCTTATTGGAAGAAAGTCGACAGTAAAGCTCTATAGGCGTAGAAAATGGGGCTACTGGGATGCTCCTATAAATATAACATAAGTGTGATCGAGAGATTCCAAACCAAAGCGCTCCGTATTATAACGGATATCTCTTGGTATGTACGAAAACAAAATCTTTACGCCGACCTAGAAATTCCGCTAGTAAGTGAATTAATTAGTAAGAGCTGAAAATATAAAGACAGGCTGGCAACTTATTTTAATCAACCAGTGTAACAGCAGTTAGAATTTCTGCAAGACACATTTCTGAATCGTAAGTGGCCACGGGATTTAGCCTGAAGCATAGCTTAATTGAAAGCTTCTGTATCACGCTTACTATGATTTGCAATTTGCTGATAGAATCTATTATGTAATTCTGATTGCTAATAAAGTTTAAAAAAAATTAACGCCAGATTTAAATTTCAAGCAGAATGACTTTTGAATTGAAATTATGATTACATTTTGAGAATTTGTTTGCGGATTGTTGGCGTAGACCTTAGATTTTAAATAACGCCATAAAAATCGGGCGGTGTTAAGTCACAAGATCATCCTGATTAGTTGATGTCTGAATTTCGTGAGATTACGACCAGGAAACTTTTGTACAATAAATCGACGGTTGATCGATCTGTATGGTAGGTAGCACCATCCTGCTGGAACCACATGCTTTATATGTTGCCCAGTTGGTGCTAAAAAACTGGTTTATCGTATGTAACAGTAGCGATCGCTATTCTCACTCTTTCTTGCATAATTTCTAAGAGATTGTAGGCCTGTCACACTACTCGTCCAAAATGCACAACAAACAGTGACTTGTTAGAGGCGCATTTGCTTTTATAAGCCAAAACTTCCTTGGTCCTAAAAGTGCCTTATCGCTTAAGATTCACTTTATGATGCTTTAAAAATCAACTGACAAATTATCAATAATGTGAATGGTCAGCAAGTTTAAGCTCTTGCGTCAGTTGAATTTTGTTCGCATGAAAAAGAGATCTCTAGTGAGTATTCACTGAAGGAACTTCTCTAAATGTCTAATTTATGTGTACGATGTCGAGTCGATGTTTTTGGATTGACAGCGGTACTCGGACAACCTTCAAAATTTTGTTACAAAACCTTGCCTGATTCTGATTCTCACAAAGTCTTATATGTATTAATAATCAAGTGTGATCAAATTTTGTAATAAATTCGGATTTATTTGGTGCATTATTTCGTCCGAACATTCCATGGAGTGTTTGCAATACTTTTTAGCAAAAATAACTCTCTGGTCTTTCATAGAGCACCGAAGAATTGTAGAAGACATCTGTCAAAGTGTGAATTGTCGACTAGAAAACAATAAAAATGTGTAACGTTTTTATCAGACGTACAAATGGGTCATTCTTTATAATAGGCACTCCTTTTAATGTTTTTCTATAGTTCTTAACCTGAGCTACAGAGGGTGGTTTATAACTAGAACACCATTGTATTAAACAAACTTCTCTGGCTTTATTTCGTTAGGTTCATTAATTGTTCACTAATTTATTAAGATGCACTTTTAGTTAGTCGCTGCATTTTGTACTAAACTTGATTATCTCACCTTTAACTATTAGTATATGTAAATCATTCTTTGTATTCAAACACCCTCGAAAATATTGTCTACATAAATTTTGTCTTTTTTCAATGTTTCATAAGTAATTTTAAAATAGAGTGGGTAGTAGTTTAATTATATTAAGTGGCAAATTTGGTTTTTTTTGTTGCTTCTATGTTATTCTTCCCGTTGATTAATCGAATATATGATTGCGGTTGTTTGATTCATCTCTTTGCCTTATGCAGTGAACAGTCTCTAGAGCTAATAAATAATTAAATTTTTATTTCAGATCTTTTACGGGATTATTAGAATTTTTGTGGGTCAGTAGGTTAGACAGTTCTTCTAGTGACTAATAATGTACATTATTTTCTCTTATTGCTTTGTTTTTTATTTACTTTTAGATGTTATAAGTCTAAAGCCCCACTGTAGATTTTTAGCATTGTAATCTCCACCACCCACATATTTGTTGCCAATAGTGTTAAGAATCGTTTACAATTTTAGTGTTTGTTATTATATTTTGGTGGATAATGTACTGCAGATAATGTAATCGTAGTACATTTTTCTATTATTGGTTTTGGTAATGAACGTATGTGGAGTTTTCTTAGATTTGATTAGTGACATGAGCATATGGAATTCCTGACTGCACATAAAGTTGGTATAGTAAAACAGCACTTGCTTTGTTGCATATTTTAGCTTTTGATATATTATTAATATATCAAAAGCTGCAAGATTATCTTCTTCTTTAAGTGCCATGCTCTCCAATAATATTGGCGATCGATAACATGGTTTTCATTTTATCAGCTGCCGTGAGTGCATACCACTGATTTTTGAACCACGATATTTTGCGTCTTTCTAGGCCGCCTTTGCCTTCAATTTTTCCTTGAATAATACTATGAAGTAGTTTGTATTTATTATTCCTCGTAACATGGTCCGGATGTGTAAGTTTCCTTCTTTTGATGGTGTTAAGAATTTTACGTTGTTTGTTTAAGTGTCGTAGTACTTCTTCATTTTTGACCCGGTCCCTCAATGAGATCTTCAAAATCCTTCAATAGGTTCATATCTCAAAATCTTCCAGTCTTTTGCACGTTGCTTCCGTAAGCGTTTATGCTTCAACGGCATACATCTTAACAATCGAATATGTAAGGGAATGGACAAGTCCCTACAGGTCAATTTTTTTTGAAGGAGTTGTCTTAATTGCTCTATCCTATATCTAATTTCCTGTGTTAAGTCCCAATTTTCGTTGACATAGCAGCCAAGATATTAATACGATGTTACTCTTTCTATGAACTCCTCTCCCACAAGTGTATTATTATGGATATCATTATGTTGTTTACTAACGATTAGTCATTTGGTTTTCTTGATATTGAGTTTCGTTCACTATGGTTTGTCATTGCTGTTAGGAGTATTTGTAGATCTTGCATACTTGTGGTTAGCAGGATAGTGTCATCAGCGTATCTCAAATTGTTTATTACAACTCCGTTGATTATGACCCTTCTGCTCTTTCTACTAGAGCCTAACGAAATTTTTTCAGAGTATAAATTGAACAACAGGGGCGAGAGAACACACTCCTGTCTTACTTCTCTCAGTAAAAAGCATGTCTTCTGATAGCTGACCATCCACGCTAACAACCGCTGTCTGACCCCAATATAGGTTGGCTATCATACGTATATTTCTACCGTCTAGACCAATTTACCTGAGAAGTGTAGTAATTTATCGTGCCTGGCGGTGTCAGATGCTTTTTCATAGTCCACGAAGCACATATATACATTACATTGACATCTCGACAGAGTTGAATAAGCACCTATATGTAAAATAGGGCCTCTCGGGCTCCAAACCCATTTCTGAAGCCAAATTGAGAGTCACTAATGTTTTGCTACATTTCTGATATATTCTGGCATGTATACTTTTGAGAACTACTTTTTGGATGATGACTCATTAAACGGATAGTTCTATAGTCTTCACAGTATTTTCCACTGTTTTTAGGCAAGATTATAAAGATAGATTTAAGCCAGTCTTGCGAAATCCTACCAGTTTTATATATGCAGTTGAAGAGTTTCAGAAGCAGGGTAATAGCACTGTCCTCTTTTAATACTTTCAGATGTCAGTACGCATATTATTTGGCTCGATGCCTTTCCATTTTTTGCTCCAATTAGAACAATTTCTGCTCTGGTACTATTGTCTGAATCTACACCATGAGTTAAGTTTCTTGTGTCATTGAAAAGGTTTTTCTTGAATATTTGTTTACTTTCATTCATATAAATTTGACTGTTTTTATTTAGACATATATCTGCTGCTTGTGGATATTAAAAGAGTCATGCTTTGCTTCAAGTTCTTCTATCTCTTCACACTGTTCTCGTAACCATTTTTCTTTTGTCTTTCTTACTTTGCGTCTGATGTTTTTCTAAGTTTCAAGGTATTATTCTGGTTGTCGGTTTTTGTATATTCTTCTGAGATCCGTCAGACTTTTGTGTTTGGTTATATGGTATTGTAATAAATCATTGATTACCTCTTATATTACTGTTTTCATTGAATTCCAGGTCTTTTCATGATTATTAACGTCTGGACTTATGTATTAATTTGTTTCTGAATTGATTTTGCTATTTCTGGGTCTTATAGTTTCTTAGTATCTAATTGCAGTTGGTGTTTACTGATACTAAATTTTTAAAGCTTAATCTTTATTTCTGCTGATAAAAGTATGTGATCAAAGAAGACGTCAGCATCAGGGTCAGTTTTTACGTTCTTTATAATGTTTCTGAATCTTATATTGATGCCAATATAATCGATTTGTTTCCTATCTACATTGGACATCCAAGTATAGAGACGTCTGGGATGTTGTATAAAATGGTTACTAATCAGTATTATAACTTCTCCTTGGCAAAACTGAGTTGCCTAGACCGTATTTGCCCACTACATCTTCTCGATGACATCTTCACCTTGACGTTAACGTCACCCATAACAATGTTTATGCGTAATGGATTTGTTGTTTCCAGTACTTTTTGATGTCATTATAAAATTGTTCTACAGAATCGTTAAAGACAGTCCTACATGCACTGTATAAAATTGCGTATAATAGGTGTTGTCCTAATCTGGAGAAGACATGCGCGACCCGACACCGGAACGAAATCATTGACTGCTTTGTGTGTTTTTTTTTTTATTAAACTTTATTAGCAATCAGGAAATACATTCTATAAGCTAATTTGATGTTATGTACAATGTTATATTGTACAAGAGAATGGCATGAAGAGGTTCATCATCCAGTGACTTCGCCTCGGATTCATAGAAGGTCCTGTGGCCAAAATCTTTCTAATCGTCTGTTTCCTTTGGGTTGTAGAAGATGTCGTAGTAGTTCATTGGGATGAGCTTCAAGCTTTCCGTGGTGTGAGGTGGCTCGTTTTTGGATAACTGTGTTTATGTATGGAATATTGAGATCTGTGTGTAATGTGTGTTTGGTGACATACCAGGGTGAATCTACTGTTGTACGAAGGATTTTGGACTGGATTCGTTAGATTATAACTGTGTCGGACTTGCTCGCGCATCCCCAAAGTTCGATTCCATAAGTCCATATGGGTTTTATGACGGTTTTATATATAACTAATTTATTGTCAGTTGATAGGTGTGAATTACGACCTATTAGCCAATTAAGGCCTTTCATTTTCAATTCAATTTGTTTCCTTTTCTTTGTTATGTGTTGTTTCCAGTTTAATTTCAAATACAGATGGAGCTCCAAGTATTTCACTACTTCCTGTTGTGGTATGTTGACGTGATTAAGGTTCACGTTTGGACAACTCCTTTTCCTGAGCGTAAAGGTTATGTGTGCCGATTTTGATGCATTGACTTTTATTTTCCATTTTAACAGCCAATCCTCTATGAGGTTCAAGTGCTGCTGAAGTTTTGATACAGCAGTTATTGGATCATTCTCAGTTGCCAATATTGCAGTATCGTCTGCAAAAGTGCCCATAGTTGTATTTCGAGAAAGAGGTATGTCAGTTGTGTAAATCACATAGAGAAGGGGCCCGATGATACTGCCTTGAGGTACTCTTGATTGTACATAATATCGGTCGGAGGTTTCCCCATTTATTCTAGTTTCAAAGTCTCGTTGCTCTAAATACGATTTAAGTATGAAAAAGTACTGAATTGGAAGGGTGTTTTTGATTTTGTAGAGTAGACCTCGGCGCCAAACCTTATCGAAGGCTTGACTTACGTCTAGGAAAGCGGCTGTGCAGTATTGTTTGTTTTCCATGATTTCCTGATTGATTTTGTGCACTAACCGATGACATTGTAACGTCCGTCGGATTTTTTCCGGGTTTCAGTATCATTATTATCGTTCTTGTGAGGAGTAAATACTTTTGATAAGTGCTTCGCAAATAAGGCAGCTTGCTCTTTGTCGCTTTTGGTCCACGGACCCGGTGGAGTGGAATTTTCACGTATAGGTGGTATCGCAGGGTTTGGGTTTACTCCTATTTTTAATATGTTTCCAGATCGAATTGTCTTGCCTGGACAGATTTGACACAAATTTTTCGAGTGAAATATTTCTCATTTCCTGAAGCTTCGTTTTCAATTTGCTACTTATCTGATTGTATTTTCTCCGGCTATCCGGCGTGTGATTTCGTTGCCAGGTAGATCTAGCTCTGCGTATCTCTGCTACTAGTTTTTTAATTTCGCATGGTATGTTATTTACTATTCGGTGGGGTTCTTTTCGTGGAGTAGAAAGTTTGGCAGCGTCCTGAAGTAGGTGGATGAAATTCTCCGTCTCATTATCAATATCTTTTGATGTTTGTGGTCGTCCAGTTAGTCTTATGTTGTCGTGTATTATTTGACTAAACATATCCCAGTTTGTTTTGGAATTGTGAAGTCTGGGGGGTAGTTTTTCTGGTTATCACCGATGTGCTTATAGTTACTATTATAGGACTATGGTCTGTATATGCTTGTGAAATTCCATTGGTTACAAAGAAGTCTAGCAGATTTGGTGTTTTGCTTGGATCAGACGGCCAGTAAGTTGGTGTCCCAGTAGATAAAAATGGATAGTTTTCTTTCTGAATGACCTTAGCTAATTCGCGACCTTTATTAGTCGTAAGCCTTGAACCCCATAGAGTGTTTTTACAATTGTAGTCGCCACCAGCTATAAATTTTGGTCCAAGTGTTTTGAAGAATGTTTCGAAATGTTCTTTTTTTAGTTGATGTCTGGGTGGGCAATAAACTGCAGTAATCGTTATTTCGTATGGAAGGGTTCGTATTTTTATAGATTTTGCTTGTATGTGATTTTCTTCGTATTTTGGAAGTTCATAGTGGTCTATATTTTCTTTCACGAGGATTGCCGAACCCCCATGGGTAGTACCATCTGGATAGTTTGTGTGATATGGTTTGTATTTGAGAATGTTGAAATAGCTTCTAGTAGTGAAGTGCGTTTCGCTGATTAGGAAGATGTCGATTAAATTATGTTTCAAAAAAAGTTTTGTTTCCAATTTGTGGCTCGGAAGGCCGTTGGCATTCCAATGGGCAATCCTAAGAAACTTATCCATTTTTTTTGTTAGTGGCCCAACTCAAGTAGTTCTCTTTTTATGTTTTCTATATCAGTTGAATGATGGAGATATTTTATTACAACTCTATACGCTCGTTCCTCTTTCAGTTGGTACGTATAGTGGTATATCTTGTTTTCTTTAAAGTTTCTGACGAGTTTCCTGTATGTTTCTGGTGTTCCACTGCTGATTTTCACAATATTGTTAGCTAAACTTTTTGTACAGTATTGTTCATCCTCTAGTATCTCCTGAATTCGCTGTATCATTTTGTTGTAGTCTTGTACTCCGTGTATAAAGATTGGTGGGGGTTTTGGTAATTTTATAGTAGCAGTGTTTTCCATATTAGGCGTGTCTGTTGCATTAGTTAGTACTTGATAACGATTATTGGTTTCGGTTATATTCGTATTATTAGGTTTTTTCGTGACCTTTTTCCTTTTACAACCACGTATGAGTTGCCAGTCATTCTTGTTGGTGTTAGATTTCTTCTTCGTCTTCGCTTGTAGATGACATTATTTGCAATTGCTGATTTGGGTTTGGAGTATTTGTATAATTAAATTGCATTTGTGATTGGGCTGGCGGGAGAAGTAATTGGTAGGTGTTTGTTGGAATGATGATGTTTGAGGTATTAGATTAGGTGCGATGGGAACGTTTGTTGTTGGTTGCCATTGCATATTGGTTTGTTGATAATATTGAGGACTATTCATGGCGTTAATATTTCCTAAACCTGTCCCGGATGGAACCACAGTTTATAGAATAATTACATTGTTTTGCGTATCTGTTTATAATTGATTGAATAAAGTACACTATCAAACTAGTTTTAAGTTTGTTGACCGCGATTGTGATTTTTATTTGCGGGTCCGTGATAACACTTGATATCGCACTCGCAGAGCCGTTCTCGGTACGTGTTTACGCTACGAAGCTCAAACACAAAGTCATTATACGGAGATAGGAATCAAATTAAAATTAAAATTTATAATGAAAAGTAAAATTTCCAAGAGCGACCCAAGAAAATATAAATTGGAACAGGTAAAATACGGCTGATCTTAAGCAAAGCGCAGGCACGGGCTGGCTTGTAGATCCGTCCGTTTTCCTTCAAAGCAGGAGGGTTAGCGTACACATCTACTCACTAGCACGGTCGCAAAGCGAATCGAATTTAAATTACCACTTTGAAGTGAAGAAAATTTGCTTCTTTTAGGTATTTTATGCTTTAATCAATGACTAGCTATCACAGTTAGTTTCGTGATATCGTAAGTTTGAATTTTTTTTTATGACATGTCACTTGCTTGCCGATGCTGGCGAGTGTGTTAATATTTCTGAGCAAACGCAGAAGAAATAGTTTAACGACTGGTTTTAAGTGACCCAGAAGGGTAGAAAGTATGGCGAGAAGTATTTTTTAAAATTAAAAGTGTATTTCAAAACATTGGTAGCACCTTTCATATTTCAAATCGTTTGATTTCTCTAAGTTAAAGCTAGTTTAGATCAAATCAAGACATTATTTGTTTTTTGTTCGACCAAAATCTCCTTGGTGATTTTTAGTTCTACCATAAGCAATCAATATACAATTGTCCGTGTACATCAAAGTGTTATTTTTTCTAATTAAATTCTTAAAAATTTTACTCATAATGTTTAGATAAAAAAAAAATAAAATTATTTTGTCCTTAAT
Organism: Sinelater perroti; assembly: GCA_036346155.1. Lineage (NCBI taxonomy): Eukaryota > Metazoa > Arthropoda > Insecta > Coleoptera > Elateridae > Sinelater > Sinelater perroti. Next base: position 5,663,385 of record JARFIY010000324.1, read on the forward strand.
ACTGCTATTTATTTAGCTATTTAATTCTTGATCATTTTATGAACGTTAAAGAAACGTTTTGGTGTTTTTTCTTAGGCAAATCAGAACTGTATTTTATTATTTCTAAAAAAAAGTAATTTTCAACTCTTCAAAGTATGCATTTAACTAATTTCAATTACAAGCAGCTGTTTTTTGCTTATAGCATACTGTTAAGGATTTTTTTATGCAAAAGTTTAAAGAACTACTTGTACTATTCTGTAGTCTACATTGTACATGTACTTTATCACACTGAAAAATGTAAGCAAATCTTTAAATATCCACGGACGAACCGGTGGTGACAAACAGTTTTCTCAAATGGCCAAAGATGAAGTACACAGTCTTCCGAATGATATCGTTTAGGATATTGCTGAAAAGTCCTACAGAATGCTAGAGTCTGTCCTGTACACCTCTGTTGCGTAGCTCTAAGCAGTATAAATCGCGTGGAGTGAGATCTGGCCTTCTTGAAGGTTATTATGAGATCTGCCTCATTTTAGCTAACGCCTTAAAAAATGGTCGTGTAAGCATACACTTAGAGAACAATGGGGTGCACAACTCTACCTAAAAAGAAAGTCTTTAATGTTATCCCAGTTAGATACCGTATGCCACACTTTATCTTAAAGCATCTGAGTGTAGCATTCTGCATTTGTGGTGTCACGCAGAAGATATATTACCGTCATTCTGAACCACACAGTCACTTTTGGTTGAGCTTCCACCCTCTCGGCCGCTCTCAACAGATGTTTTCAAACAATTCAGGTCAATATTTATGGAAACCCAATATTTATTCTTAATATTTCGTTCTACGGTCGCAGTGTTCAGCTTTTAGCTCATGCATGCAATGGCATTTTTACGGAGGAAATTAAATTATTTATGTAATACCATATGTGTAGTGTGTCTTGGTAGTCTATCTTCATTAGCTGCCCAATTTGTTGATTTTTGCGGACTGCTGGTAAACATTTCTTGTACCGTCGCCACGTTGTCTGCAGACTGGGATTCTTGCATCTTGCCTGAGCCTACTGTCATCAGCTTTCTATAACACTTTTGAATGGTCTTCGAACGTTGGGTTGCATTTCTTTCTTTCTCTGCACAAGAACAATAAAATTCCACACTTCATAGTGTGCTAAAGTCTTGGCTTATGTCTGGACTATCCAAATATGGAATTATATTCACTGTTATCTATTTAAAGTTGTTTTTTATTATAATGCTAGTGATACTACAAGTTCTATATCCAATTTTTAGTGGTTGGTTACGTTTCATCTATCCAGTAATTATTTTGTCAATAAAAAAGTTAATTATTAATGTTTTTTATGTTTAGATAGATTCAAATCCTATATTTTAATATGTTTTAAGTAGATTATTCAAATTTTTATGTTGTAGTCTCTCGTAATAGTAGACTATTACAAGTCAAATAGCTTAAAATAGTATCCCACATCTTTGGAGTAAAAATTAAACAATTTTACAAAATAGACTTTAGATGATTGTTGTTTGAAGGCTTTCATACAAGACTGTAAAGAGTTTCTTAACACCTGGAAAAAATTTGATTTTTTACTAATTAATCAAAGACAATGACGATTGTTTTTCAAATTAGAGCCCATCATTATCAACAACTTCTTGTCAACGCCTGCAAATTTTGGTTTAAATCTTTAACTGGGTGGAATGACAAAACTATTTGAAACATAGTTCACACTTTCTCTTCTTTCAGCATTGCAATTTTTTGCAGTAGCTTTTGTTAATAGTGCCCGTTTCCAATAATAACAAGTCTAGAGCCATAGTTTAATATTACCAATTGCCATTTGGAATCTAAAGATAGAGCACGATTACACTATAAAGACGACAATCAACAAATAACAATTTTTGCAAGTGCTAAGAAACTTTTTTCAACCCAATAATTACGTGGCTATTTCGGTTGTCGCAGTTACCCGACGAGTTTAAGTCTAACTTACAAACTAAGACGTACTACAATATTTACCCTCTCAAATACTCAAACTATGCTGCCTATCTAAGTTAAGCTTTAATTCCAAGATGATGATCACCTTATAAGAATAAAAGCATATCGTTCAATTTTTTAATCCTAAAACTTAATTTATGGAGCTTATATTTTTTGACAATCTTTTCAGAAGCCTTGATCGTAAATACATTTTTGGCAACCGAAATATTTCAGACCGCGAAAATACTAGTTCGCGCCAACGACAGGGAAGCTTATGCACAATGCCCAAACGAATTAAAAATTGGGGTCGGCTAGAACAAAGGGCGCCACAACGGGCTCTCTGCTAACAATGGAACGTTGTACAAAAGTGATAGAAATCAATAGCGACTCGACAGGGCATTAAACAGTGAGACTGGCGCGGGAAACACCTGCCGTTGGCATTTAGTTAATGCCATTACGGCCTCAGTTCTTGGACTTTCAGCTTTCCCAAGAATTGCTCCATTCAGACATAAATTCGGGCCAAGCGCCAACTTTTAATTAAAGGTATCAGCGTTGCGCTGCAGAAAAGACCGTAAGAGTTCAATTACCATAAATTGGCCATAAACGGGAGGCAAGCAGGCGATACGGTTTTAAGCAGTAACAAGCACACCGGAGGAAAAATTAATTTAAAGTACACCACAATAAGAAAATAAATGAGTATTAAAAAATCAAAGTGAAGGTCGCGCATGTTTAATTTCTGAATGTATGAAGTTGGCAACGATAAGCTCTGTCACAATAAAAATATTTATGAAAGCATTATATCTGCTATTTGTACCTAATGTGCACTTCTATTCAAAAATAATGTTTATCAGTATGAATATTCTAAATAGAAAAAATAAGAGGAATTTACGGCTAGCATTAAAAAAAAATAAAACTAATCGTGTTGTACTGTGCGTTGAAGAATCCTATTACACTTCGCTGACCAAGCTTTCGGTACAAAAGATCATGCCCAGAAAGGAGACTCGTCCGAGAAGATAATGTTGTCCCAATCTCGATCCAAATTTTTCTTTGCTTACGCTAGTCTTTTTTTTAATTTATGCAGGTGACTTTCAATCGTATTTGGAAAGACCTGCATTTCTTTCTTAGAGAGCTTAATTTGGACGTAGCTTAGCGAAAGGCCTGGCTTGTCTTTAAAGAGACGCAAAATCGCTTCATTCTTCTTCGTTGTTATAAAGCTGACTATTCCCTTTTCAGCATGTCATCTACATTTTTAACCTCCAAATATCGCTTTACTGATGACTCTGACTTCCGCATATATTTTACAGCCGCTTTATACGATAGTTTCAACCGTTTCGCATAATTCACACTGCATCGTATCGCTTCAGGACTTATTATGAAGATAACGAATTCACTGACATCAGTAACACAGTATGCCGGCATAATGTATTACTTAACGAGACAGACCTACTTCATACCACATTATCTGCAGCTGGTGGATCAGCAATAATCGCTAAATTTTATGTATCTTATCACAAGTTAGACAAACTAACGAAATCTAAGCTATAAACATACAGGTAAACACCGAAGAGTAGAACCTGGCTGTAATGCCTCTCTATTACCCATCACATCATATCAATCCTTTTGAAAAATACAAACATTTTTTTAAAAACTTGGAAACATATTTATTACAGAAGGAATAAAATTGTTAAGTATTCTCATTAGTGATCAAAACTCAGTACAACTAATGGAGAACTCACTAATTAACCAACAAACCTGAGAAAGCTATCGACTCTCCTGGATTTTTTTTAAAATAAACTCCAAACTAGTTAGCAGATTTAAATTATGACTTGCTATCTAATCACACTTCTATTATTATAAGAGTGAATATTACAGAAAAATGGCACATCTAACAAATGGGCTCGTCTCAACAAATAAAGGCGATAACTTTGCTGGTTTATGTATTCCATGTCTTTCAAGCACCTGATCCGACACTTGATATTTTAAAAAATAATATCAAAAATTTTCTTGACGTACCGTTGAATGTCGCAATTTATAGTCCATAAACGCCGAAAATTTTAAGCTGAAATAACCAAGTTAAATTGACATAAAACTCCGGGCCACTTTAATATTCGGACAAATTTCCATTATTCTTATAATAATTTATAACCAAGTTGTGTCTTTGCTACTTTTTTTATACGAAAATATGAAGAAATAATAACAAAAAACATCGTCATACAGCCTTAGAAAACATTTGAGAGGTTCCTACTCAAAAGAATATAGAAGAAAAACCATCAGCTAATACATTTACTGGCTAGCTCTCAGTCAACACACCAACCCTATAAAATACTTTATAAGATAGAAGAAAATGCTAACTGCTACCTCCTTCTAATATTATTTCCCAGTGATAAACATTTTCCTATGAAACAAAAAAGCATACTTTCCTCTTACAATCTAGTGTTCCTCAAGGTAGCATGTTGGGCCCACTTCTTTACCTTATATATTTCGGTGACTTGCCTGAAACAGATTACTGCATTTGAAGACGATGGTGCTATCTTAACATCAGATAACAATCCACTAACGTTCTCTGGAAACATTAAATGGTACAACAAATGTCGGATTAAAATAAATCAATTCAACTCTGCCCAAGTCGCAGTCAGTACTAAAATCTGCTCTCTGTGATCGTTAACGAAGTTACCATATCTGTAAAATCAGATGCTACACGCCTAGAATTACACTTAGATCAATTGTGAACATAGCAGAAGCACATATAGGTGGTGTGTAAATAAAGTAATGAAACTGACAGTGTAGCTTGCGACCTGGGAACACTGGGGCTGCCTGTTTGGAAGAAAGGTGGGTCGACATCCGATGCGCATTCAGTGCGTTGTCTGTAGCGATTTATTTCGTAAAACGATTTTAGCGAGTGCGTTTTGACGATGAGTGACAGTAAGGTGGAGCAACGGTGTGAGATCCGGTTTTGCTTCTGATTTGAGCTACAGAAACGTTTGCAAAACTTTAACAAGCCTATGGAAACGTTGTTTTGTCAAGGGCGCAGGTGTTTCGGTGGTTTAAGGTATTTTCAAAAGGAAAAGAGACGAATGAAGATCAACCGCGTAGTGGACGCTCTGCAACTGCACGGAATGACACCAATGTCGATAGAATCCGGCAGATTTTGCGTTCTGATCGTCGGCTGATAGTCAGAATGATCGGGGAAGAGCTGCATTTGACATAGACTACTGTTCATCAGATTAGGACCAACGAATTGGGGATGCACAAAATCTGCAAAAAATGGTTCAGAGAGATCTTTCGTTTGAACAAAATAATAACCAGAGGAACACGTGCCTCGACTTTTGGAACGGATTGAAAAAGACTCTTGTTTTTTAGAAAGTGTCTTTATTGGTGACGAAACTTAGGTGTTGTAATACGACTCCGATACGAAGCACCAGATCCCCTTTGTTCACGTCCGTGCGCTGTCAGCTGAAGGCAATCCCAGTATTCGCGTTTCAGCACTGCTATGACGAGCAGAAAAACCGTCTCCAGCGTTGTGTAGCTGCCTAAGGCAATTACTGTCAAGAGGACAATGTCCAATTATAACTGTCATTACTTAATAAAATGATAAAAGATCAGTCTTATTGCTTTATTTACACACCTCGTAAGTACGTAGCCTTAGTCCTCTATAAAGTAAGCAAATTATGATCTCACATGCCTTTGCTTCCGGATTTCACCTCCGGTTATAATCTTTTTGAGGAATTTTGGATCAAAGGTAGCAGTCCGAAGCAAAATATTAGCATCTGCAGCACGATCTTTTTTTTACTGTAATAACAGTAGGCTCGGGAAGTTTTACACCAAGAACTTTCGTCAAAATTTCACGCATTTAAATTTTTGAAAGCTCCAGCTTTTCTTATAGTTCTCGTAAAGTCAGTCGTTGATCCATATTGATTGTAGCTCTTAAACTTGTAATATTTTTCGGCTGCTTGTTGCTAGACTTCTAAAACAAAATTCTTCTTCAACAGATTTCCAACCATTTCTGAATGTTTGTACAATGCTTTTATTCGTGCTGATATTAATGGAATTTGATGCAGATTTACTGGTCTAATCACTCAACTGAAATTTAGAGCACACACTGCAAGTGCTCACTCGCCAGCGTCTAATTCTCAATTGACTAGGCCAGTAAAATTGTCCTCATTTGCGCATGAGCATTACATTCCACCCTCATTAGTTGCCAGGTCACAACACTGTTTTTATGTGCCCATTTTAAGTCTATCATGTTCTAGAGCAATTCATCTGCATCATTAGTCAAAACATTCAACATTACGTCGCCTTACACACCTAAGAATAAAAGATAATAACGTAAGATACTATAAAAGGGTTAATACGTAGAAATCAACTGAGGAACAATAAGTCTGACAATTAGATAAAGTACCCGAAATTTCTAATTGAAAATGCCGAAAATTTAACTTTATATCATGATGGGTGACAAATCTTACTTTTTATTGAAAAATTTTAGGAGCTTAGATTTTCATTCATCAGACAAGAAAACCATAAAAAATAGTTTAAATAAGAAATAAATTTCTCAAAGTGCTACATATTTCGCTTGCAATAAACAAAAAAGGTTTTTGTGAATAGTTGTTTGGTTTATCAAACTTCGTTTTGAACAGTTCCAAATGTGCTGAGAAAAACCTGATTGTATCATTTACAGAAAAGAAATTTTAAATAAACGTTATATTTTTGGCATCATGTTATGATGCTACAAAAGCCATAGAACATTTCAGTAACTCTGCTAGCGTTACGCTGAAAAAATCGAAAATCTGTTGAGTCTCCCCCATTGCAGTCCATAGAGCGTTTTGGATTAATTTGAGCCATAAAATTTAGCAACATTTTCAGAAACCAAAGTCGCGTTTAAAACCCAAGTGTTGAAAAAGTTGTACTTCTTCCTATACGAAACAATAAATTTTGTGGAGGTTCCAGACAACTACAATCATTACTTTTCAGCCTCAAAGGGTTGAGTTACTGCAAAGTAATTTGTGGTTTTCATTAGTTTCCTAAAATGTTGAATATCAATATCCTTTTTCTAATGTTCAGGTAGTCGTTCCCGTTTTGTGGAACTTCGATGAAGGTTTAGTTTGTTGTTAAACAATTATTGCTTAGACTTTGGAAAATATGCAGTAATTTGTTGGTGTTAGGTAGAGCTACATGGCGAATAGGGTAGGATTACATGATAAAGTTGCTCACAATACAGTTTCCAGCTCCGGCGAACGTCACAAAATTCGTCAGAAGAAGGCGAAAAGAGTAAAACAGGTATGTGCAAAACCCACTGACGACAGATGTATCAAGATAGCAAGAGACCCAAGATCGAAAAAGGAAATCCAACTGACTCTAGAAGAGATAGTTGGATTTTCACTTCTAAAAAACTGAAAAGCCATAAAATGCAGAGTGAGAAACAGTTGTAAATCTAAAAATAAAATAGGAAGAAGAACGTAATCCTACATGCCGAACTTTATTAAAAGCTTAATTGATATATATCCATAAAAGGAAAAAAACAATATTATTTTCTTTCTGGATCATTATTTATTTTAGTCGATGGACTTGTTCGATAATTCTATCTATTGATCTAAAACCAAACTGATGATTGGGTAATAATAATGGTAAGCTTTAGGCCCATCGGACCATGCGTGCAAACTAAAAGGTTAAGGCTCCCATACGTTCGCTCTCTCTGCCCAGTCGTTGCGCACCATCTCTGATGCGGGGCGATGTGGCAAGCACCCACCGCGCCATTATTATCCCTTGTTCAAGTGAACGCAGGTACTCAATTATTTTTAGTGACCGAGTAGGCCACCCGCCAGGCATCAGAGCTTCGGGAATGGAACCCGGATCTGTTCGTATCGCAGCCCGCGCCTTAACCGCTTGGACCACTCGGGCGGTGATTGGATAATCTTCTATAATTAGTTCTACACGTCTTAGCAGGCAATGTTTTCAATACTTTTAATGTCAAGCGGTAAAGGCTGCTTTTTTCTGGTTTGAGTACCATAATTGTTCGGGCTACCTTTCACTGGATGGAAAAATTTGTATTATGACATTGAGGTTTTTGATTTTGCTGACAATAATTTTTGGGAATTCTGATAACACTTTATCAACAATTAAATTATAATTGGGTATCTTTTGAGGTTGGAACCTATCCAACTTGATTTTGAGTTAATTTTCGAATGAAAAGTCTATTTGATTTGGTGCCTTGATGTAGCGTAGAAAGCTTCAGATGTTTTTTTTAGCAAACAGTTGTATTTTAATTATTAGTTTTCATATGCTTGACGTTAATTTTTTTTTTTGTTATTTATTTCAATATCTAACTCAGACTCCAATAAAATGTCGGATCAATTGTTTTCTCCCAAAGTATTTTCCAATTTCTTTTTACTACAAAGTTTTTTGTAATTAGAGGTACTATTGTTGGAGTATGGTCTGAGGTAAGGTCTAAATAAGGTTAGATGAATATATGTGTATAGTCTAAACTATTGATAATGCAGAGAACTAGTACATCTGGCATTTTGCCAAAATGTCGATTGTCTCGTAGCTAACCAAGTTAGATGATTTCTTTGTGTAGGATATTCCAATTTTTTTTAGTTTATCAAAATCTACTGTAGGCCCTTAGCATTGAAGTCTCCTCCTACAACCTATGTATTGCTTAAGGTAGTAAAAATGTGCAAAATATTAGCGTTTGTTATTGCCTTTAGGTGGGTAATAGATAGTTGACATTATTATTTTTTCAAATTTATTCTAGATAGTGATACTAGTAACTTAAACATGTCCGTGTTTATAATTTATTTTTGCAATGTTTAATATTTTACCTTATAGCTTATTCTGTGTTTAACAAGTCTTATCATTATTTATCTTTTGCTTAAAGTTGGACTTATTTTTTTAAAGTTTTTTATGAAAGATACATACATCCCATATGGTGAGCTGGATAATTTTACTTACAATTTACACAAACTACTTCGCCATTCTTGTTTTTCTGTGGGAGGGTTAATCCTTTGTGAGGTGGTTGGTGGTACAATTTACACACCTTATAGTATTGATACAGTAATTTTTAGTATGTCATTGTGGCACCCAATGCATTAAAGTATTTTTCTGTTAAAGTATGGTGGTTTAAGATGTGCGCCCATATTTAACAACATTCTTATTTTATGATTTTCTTTAAATAAGGAGCTATATACTGTTTTTTGTTGTTTAACATTTTTTGTTTGTTATTTGGCGTTCTTTTTCAGACTTTGTTTGATTTTATTTACATAAATTGGAGAATAAACACTCTTTAATGCAACTCAGAAGCTTTCTTGTCGCGGTTTATACGTACTATTATTTTGTTTTCTTCATTAACGCTCTAATAATAGCAGTATATACCATACTTTCTAATTTTTAAGTCTAACTTAATTTGGTAATGCACTTTTCGTTTACTAAATTATTTAATAACTCTAATGCGTTTATGTTCTTAACACCTTGTGTAAAAACAGATGCTGGCTTTGGGCATTTTTTTGCTTTATTCTTATCATGTATATCTCTGTGTACTACCTTTTCATAGTTATCATTAAGCTGTACGTTATGGCCCCGCCAATAAAAGTGGCTTTGCTTTATTGCTATTATACTAATACTTTTGTAGTTAATATTTTTTGTTATAAATTACTTGTCGTCATTCCGAATTGGAAATATTGTTTAACAATGAAGCATAATTAAAGGTAATGGGTTGGTCTTCCATTCCGTCTCGCCAGTGTGGAATATTGCGGCTGTTAAACCCTCAAAACAAATGGAATGTGCTCCAATTTATAGCATCTCAAATATTGAATTCCACACTTTAAAAGTTTGCTTCGGGGATTTCAACAGAGGCAAAAATTTGCCTGTACCACTTACAATCAAAACCATAGTAAAGTTAAATTATACACACAATATAAGAACAATGATAGAAGACTAAATAAAACTAGAAGAAAAATTAAATCAGATGTTCTCGGCGAAACAAGATTAGCAGAAGAAAAACGTACAACATTCAAATCCGAGCATGCTTTATGTCAAAACAACACTTAACACACACGAGTAGTGTGGTATCATAATCTATAAAAAACATACAACAGAAAGCTCCGACATAGACATAAAACAAAACAAATCATTAAACTTGTTTCTATAAGCAAAAGGGGAGATATATTAATAAATTAATACAAAATGAAAACTCTATTGCACAAATTTTTTTTCTGAAAACCGCCGCAGAGAATATAAGCATAGGGGACCCCTGACGGTCGAATTACATTATATCAGACAAGGTATATATAATAAAGGATGCCACAGTTTAAAAAAACTTGTAGTTACTACAGACTTTTAGGGACAAAGTAAAGATTAACATCAGATTAGAAAGGAATAAGATTACAAAACATGTAGATTGTCTGCTAGAGAATAATTAAAAGAAAAACCAACACCTATCAGAGGGAACTCAATAAGAACACGTAGAGTACGACAGGAAGATACGATTTTGCAAATTTTTCTTACCTTTGCCCTCGAAGAAGTTTTGAAAAGATTTAATTGGGATAGAAAAGGCGTAAATATTGATGCCTTGAGCATGTGCTCTCCATGTGCTTACATAGAAAAAACAAAAGTTATGTCCCCAGCAAACACAACATTTAGAGGTGGTAACAATATCTTAGAAAATGTAAAAGGGTACATCTCTTTAGTCTGCACAGTAAAATTTGGTAAAGTAGATGAAACCCTGAAATAATCACACGAATTCAAATAACATGAGCAGCTACTGAGAAACTAGGATCTATACTTCAAGACTACTGATGAATTTAAAGAGAAGGTTAACTATGACATTAGCAAAAAACTACAAACAACTCAACGGGAAGTAGAACGTGTTGTGTTAGGAGTAAGCCTAAGATATGGAATTAAAAACGGGGAAATTAGAAAACAAACTGCAAAAGAAGATTTCATAGAAATAACTGCTAAGGCATATAGCTAGACAGAACAAAACAAGATGGATAAAACATTCTCTTGAACGGAGATCAAGATTACACAAACGTAACGCGAGAAAACTACCCGGCAGATGGATAGACCAAGGGTCAGTAATCCGTGGACCATCAGAAAAACCTTTTTAGACTCTAAATATCTTATTTAATTTAAATAAATGATTATTATAATTATTATAATCTAGTTATAACTATGGATAGATAGATATATAGGTAGAAGACAAATTTGGATTCGCAGGAAACAAGGAACTACTTGGAGCTCCTACCAAACGAGTGCAATATGCTAGTTGTAGCTTTACTGAAAGATATTCTGAAATATTTTTATATTTTTAAGAGGTAATGAGTTAGTTTTCCATCCTATTTATCTAGCGTGGGAGATTTTGGGTATTAAACTCTCCAAATACGGGAAATTTTAAAATAAGCAGAAATATACACCAAGCGGGTAACACATCAAATGAATCCTATACCTTGAAAGAAATCTGCCTTACATATTTTGGAAAAGTCAAAAAGCTTGTTCCATTTAAAATTAAAAACCATAGAAACGTTATACAGGACAAAAACGATGAATTTAATAAAAATCCGAATAAAACTAGAAGAAAAATGAGACCAGATGAACAAAACAAGATCAACAGGAGAAAAATGTACAAGCATCTTCTATATCCGAACATTAATGCGGAAATTACACTCCTGGGTCTTAATTTACAAAAACATGAAATATGTGATTATTCAAATAGGGGGTAATATATGTCTCTCAGCAGATAAATAAGAGATAACTTCAAGTAAGTCATATATATGCTCCTGCCAGCGCACCAGAAACGGGAGACTTGATGTAAATTAGAAAGTTCACCGCGATAATTGGCGATATTAATGCCAAAGTAAGAAACTTTAATAAAGACAACATACCACAGAGAAGGACTTGGTCCTTAATGCAAAAAAAGGTATTTTAATAAACTACTTACAAAAACTTTTTTTATTATGTAAGTACTTTTTCCGAAAACTGCTGTAGGGAAGATGGGCATGGAGGAGCCCTAATAGTCGCTCAAAAAATAGGCTACACCATATCAGACAAAGCTTACATAATAGAATAAATAGAAGTATAAATTGACACCACATTAAAGAGAAACAGGCCTATAAATTCTTATACTGTAAAGTGAGGTCACATGCTATACGAGGCGAGATTGCACCATTCTTGATTTAATTCTAGACTACTGTAGATGGCGTGAATCAAAAAAATCGATTCTCACATCATATAGCATAATGTCACCCCACTTTACGGTATATATTTTCTACTAAAGAACATACATACATACATAGACCTATCTTCTTAATACCTTAGGGTGTCGAGGTTGAAAACTTCCTCCATTTCTTCCTATCTCTTGCCATTTTCTTCGCTGAGTTTCAATATTTTCCTTTCTTCTTCAGTATCTTCTCAATGTCGCTGTTCAATTTCTGCTTCGGTCGCTTTCTCTTGTTCCACTAAAAAACAATTAAAAGAAAACATCAACATTTATCAGAAGAAATTAAATAAAAAATATCACAAAGAGAAAAATTAATTAATATAAGAATTGACACACCTAAAGCAAAAATAAAAAATGGTATAAAGCAGTAAATAAACAGATATACTCTAAAAGACAGAAACTATAAAATACAACAAAGGAAACACAAAAATTAATTGAAATAAGAAGGAAACACAAAAGAGGATTACCCAACAAAATTGCCAAGAGAAAAAACAAGATGAAAAAATTGTACTACACAAAGAATAAAAGCAGTTATTGAAAATACTAGGTAACCAATCAAGTTCTTACCGTTTTTGCTTTGCCATTGAATGGGAGCATAGGTATGCAAATATTCTATCACGTGGTTGAAAAACCGGTCGGTCGAGAGTAGGAATATCAGTCGTTATAAATGCAGGTCCACCTCGTACTTTTATCATTTGTAACTCGTACAGTAGCGAAGACAAATGGAAGTGTCTAAGGATCTTGATCTGTGTTGTTTGCTTTACGAGTTCAAAATGGGCTTATCAGCAGCTGCATCACGTTGTCGAATATGTCAAGCGTTTGGGGATAGTGCTGTGAATGAACGTACTGCAAGGCATTGGTTTCAATTGTCCCTCTGTGATGAACCTCGTAGTGGACGACCACAGGCCTTGGATGACGAAGCCCTGCAGGCGGCTATTGAGGAGGACAGTAGTCTAATGTGTGGTAAACTTGCAAGACAGTTTAACGTTTCTGATGAAACAGTTAGACTCCATCTGCACCGCTTACGTAAGACGTACAGGCTGAGCAAGTGGGTTCCGCACACGCTGTTGGAAGTCCACAAGAGACAACGAGTGGCAGCCTGTATTTCGTTGCTTTTTCGTCACCGTATCGCATCCATATTTAATCGAGTGCTTACCAGTGACGAAAAGTCGGTCCTGTATGACACTCCCAAGCGTTCCAAACATTGGTTGTCACTGCAGGATACTGTCTCTTACAGCGCAAGTCCACCTATGCACCCACGCAAGATTATGCTTTGTGTCTGGTGGATAGGTCGTCAAGTAGTTTACTATGAGCTGCTACCAACGGGCCAAACTCGCGGACCTGTACTAGCAGTAATTGGAACGTGTGCAACAGACATTGCAACAGAAGGTGTCAGCACCGGTGAATCACAAATGTGTACTCTTCTTTATGACAACGCCAGACCGCATGTCGCGCGGGTGGTCGGGGATACCATACAGCGACTTGGTTAGGAGACTTTGTATCATCTTCTTACTCACCTGACCTTGCGCTATCCGATTACCACCTCTTCCACTTCCTGGACAATCATCTACGTGGAAAATCCTTCACCAATAAAGCAAACTTGCGCCACTCACTCACGGACTTTTTTGCGTCCAAATACCGCAAGGGGATTGCACAGCTGGAGACACGTGGCGATTACTTTGAGGACTAACAATAAGCTACACTTTCTGTACATCATTTTCTTTTTAGCCATTAAAAACGGAAGGAACTTTATTGGTTACTTTATAACAAAAATATAAAAGTTTAGTGCAGAAATAATGCGATAATAAATATATTACCAAAATTGTCAATACCTTTTACGGTAGCTTATATTTGTTACCACCCTTAACCACTAAGCTTATATCTCCAAGAGATAGAGTAAGAAACGCCGGGTTTAGAAAGGATTTTGGGCATCACAATAAATAAATAAAGTGCACTTTAGCTGAGATAAAGAACGGGCAGACATCAGGGAAGGATGCTAAAATTGGGTTACGTTGTTACAACTGAAGCAATGCCAATTTTATTAAACAAGTACTTTAAAAAAAATATCCACTGTTTATCTTGTTGTATAAGAAAAGGGGTAAGTTAAAACTGAATTATTATAGACCAATAAGTCTTCTTTAAAAAAAAGTATTACAAACAGATTAACGAATAGACTTGACTAATATCACCCCCAAACAGGTAGTAGTAGATAATGGAAACGTTAATAAATCTGGCGTTTTTAGATTTTAACGAAGCGTTTAATTTGGTAGAACTTTGGGGAAGTTTTAACAGTTATGGACTACAAATATAGAAACACATTAAAATATACATAGCAATTTAAACTTACCTGAGATCTTGTAAGAAACAAAATTAGCATTAAACGTGGAATACAGCAAATAAGTTCAAAATAACTTATTCCTGTCCCCAGAGAAGTTTTTAAAACATTAATTAAGATAGAAAAGGCGTAGATATTAACGGTCGATGCTAACATCGCCTCTGTTTCACAGACGATATTATCTTGATCAGTACCAACCTCTGAGAATTGCAGTAGATGTTCAGTGAACTTAGAACAGGCATTTGAAAAAATAGGACTCCCCAGGAACATAGGAAAGCCAAAACTTGTCTCTAAAAAACACAATATTCGGAGTAGGTAACGATATCTTAGAAAATTTGGAAGAATTTATCTAGTTGCACCATACTAAAGAAAATCAAAGTGGTGACATAAGCAGATGAATTTGAATGACACGAGTAGCCATTGGTAAAGTAGGATTCATACTTCAAGACTCGAAAATACCAATTGACTTAAGAGAGAAGTATTTGACATGTGTATACATTTGGTGTCTACAAAACAAAATCGAGTAAAAAATATATGTTGAGGAATAGATAATTTAATGATAAAAAAGAAGAAGAAAGAGAAGAATTGGTTGGTCAAGTGTGTACTACTTTGGGGGTTGCTTTTGATACGTTGCATAGTAATGAGGTTATGGTTGGTGAATTTTTTTTAGTTCTATACAGTTCTATACAGTCCGTCGTCTACACGCGTCCAACTGCTGGTGAAACCGAAGACACATATGATTCTGACCGGTCACTCGGACCATTTACATTTCTTGAACAAAGAGCTCGTAGCTTCAGCTAACTAAATGTGTCTTCCAAATGTGTGCTCCTTCAAGCAACCGTTAAAAACGCTTACATTAATTAGAGACGTACATTATTATTGGGCACGCTAACCCTACTGATTACTTATGTAATATCAAGCCTTGAGTATTACCTAATAAAAATAATAACGTTGTTATCTTTTAGTTATAATTTTTGCCGCTGTTTGGTCGATGATTGTTTTATCTAATAGCGCATTTTTTAAATTTATTTAGCTTATGTACTATCTACATATAATGATGTTAAATTTTATTTTGAAAAATTAGGGGATTTGTGAAAATTGGGACGGAAGTAGCCAAGAGAACCGCGTGAATGTATTATGTAAGTACAAATGCGCATAGCTGTTCGGGGTACATAATTCAGCGAAAGGCCGACCTTGTGCACTCCCCCAAATCCGGGAGCAGATATGCCGGGGTAATTCAGCTAAACGAACTGCCCTGAATTATTAAAGTCCAGCAACCCTTTAAATGATACCAATTAGCTGCATTGTGCATGCCTAGACACCGCGCAGTAACAGGTAGACCGAATTGTAAGCAGATGTTGTCCTTGTTGCAGAGAGCGAGTCCGGATCGGGAACGGAGGTGAACCCCAACATCCCCTACCCAGGCATCGCCCCCATGGCCCTCGGCTATCTGTCGCAGACCACGAGGCCGCGCAGCTGGTGCCTCGCGCTCATCTCTAATCCATATCCTTTACATGCTAATTGTTACATTGTCCTTCGTGGGAGGATCTAAGGTAGGATTACTCCGCATTTAGGCGCGCCATCCAGCGCGAAGCGCGCCGATTCCTGGATTGGGAGCCGGCTTCAGAAAGAATGACGAATGCCGGCGCCGACTGGCTCTGGAAGCTTTTAATCTTTGATTCTTAGGCCCTAATTCAGAAACCGTGATTTATTGTCTGGCCGCGACATTCCGCGATGAAATATGTCATTGCCCGCGAGCGACTGGCGACTGAAATACGGACTCGCGGTTCGTGCTTCAGCCCTGCCGGGTCCATTTGCAATTAAAAGCGGATGTTTTCCGGGCTCCTTTGCGGCCTGGAAGTAATGCGAAATAAAGTGAGGGACGGCGGGCTTACGACGCGGCCGGATAAAACCCTGGTAAGCTTCTTAATGCTGAAGTTTAATCAACTGGCGCTTAAATAATGAATTAGGGGGTTTGGGGCGTCCTCTAAAATGAAAGTGACATTATGATGTGAAACGTGAACAAATGTTTCTAGCCGACAAAACGATTATGTGCCACTGAGATATGGCCCTTTATTTTTTGTTAGGATTACAACCCTTGTGGTTGCTTATGTGTGTGGTTGATTATGGCCAAAAAATTTAAAGAAGCCAACAAAGGTAAAGGGTGTCGCAAAAGAAACGTAGGGTTTTATTTTAACAAAAAATTATTTATTTATCAGTTAGCAAAGTTATGACTAAAAACATTGCTGTTAAATTTGGAACAGGATATTTGACAGATTGATCACTTTTTCTCAAAACTGTGCCTCAATTGCGTGGATGATTTTTCGAATTATTGTAACATGAATTTTGGTCTTTATGCATCTTCAAAGAGAGAGATTGGTCGTCCATTATGTTTGCTTCAATAATTAGATTGCTTTACGCGTTGTATGACAGGTGGCACTATCCTGCTGGAACCACAAGTCATCTAAATCCGTGCCATCCAAATGAAGCCACAAAAATCGATTATCATCTCACGATAACGTTTACTATTTAAAAGAATTTAAAAAGCCCAATTACAAAATCCACACCAAACTCTCACTCTTTGGGTATGCATAGGCCGTTCCTGTTTGATCCTAGAATTCTATGCCCAAAATGCAACAATTTTGTTTATTGACATATCTACTAAGTTGGTAAAGATGATTTGCTTAGCAAAATTGTTGTCAACTTCTTACTTCTCTAACACCCAATGAACAAATACAAGGCATTTAATATTGTCACTTAGCTTCAGTTCTTGGGTTAGTTAAATCTTAGTTGCAAATGCAGATATTTTGTTAAAATGTTCAGGTGCAGTGGCCGACGGCGCACTGAGGTTTCTGGACGCTCCGTCATTCTATCGTTTGCAGCTGTCTGTTTAAATTTTATAATTGTTGTTTAACAGTTATTTAATTTGCGCCGGACTTAGCGAAACATTCTCGGTGCTTGTACTGAATTTTAGGAATCGTCATTCGCTGCTCCGTCGAGTAACTTTCCATATTGAGTAACCGCAATGTGTTTACTACAAAATGTCACTAACCAGCAAGCTACCAACCTTGCAAAAAAATCATAGCGCACAATATAAATTCTACGTTTCTTTTGGGACACCCAATATAACTTAGCTATTTTAAAATCTCCATATTAGCAACAAAGTTTTTTTATATAACTTCAAGAGTAGTTACCAACTAAAAATACTCTAAAAGCAGTAAGTGATTTTCATTACTAGTACGAGGGAAAGTAGAAAATTATCCGTACTTTATCATTTCAATTTATTGACATATAGTCCAGTGGTCCGCAGGTTTGCATATATTCTCTAAGAAGATTTTTAGTTGGTTGCCCAACCATCTGTGCACGGCTCCCTGCACTCATTTGTCCGTAGCTAAATCGACGACCTCGTAAAGTATCTTTGAGCAATCCAAAAAGATGATAGTTGGAAGGAGCAAGATCCGAGCTGCAGGTAGGGTATTTCACCACCTTAAAACCCATCTCGCATAGACTTTATAAAAGCCGAACTCGTCATTGACGATTTGGTAGGTAGAAATATAATGAATCTGGAGAAACACGCTACATTCTCGATGGTAACACCCCGATTTGCATTTTTTCTAGCAGAGCGACTATGTTTACACCGAAACAGGAGGAAATATGCCAAACTTAAGGACGTGTTATGCTGAAAGTATGAATAATTTTTTAGTTTATTATTTACATTTATAAACAGTTTAATCTGTACTATTTTTGAAAATCGACGTTAATACTAAAGAAATTATTTGTTTTGAATTATTTTTAATTTTCTCGTGCTATTTAAATTTATTTATAAATTTACAGGTGCACAACTTAATTTTCGGCTTCTTTACTAAATTGTGCTATTAATTCGTAACAAGTCTACCTAATTTTTCAAAAAATACTTGATTTATATGCATTGGAACTAACTTTCCGCCCAACGTCTTTTCCTGTAATTCTCTCTTGTGTAAACGCTTAGAAACGGCTTAATGTATTACTCCACGTTTCTTTGCGAGCACTGATCGTGTGCGATAGCAATATTCTTCTAGAAGGCGTTCCGATTTGTTATCTTCGACTTCATTCGGTATCATGCAGGACAAAATTTTTATTTTTTAACTGTGGCCGAGCGAATACTTCGAAAAGCTCTAGGGATCGTATTTATCCCCACCTTCTTTTACCTGGTCGGATTGTGGCAACTATTTTGCTACATTTACTATGATCCTTACTTTCGACTGATTTAAGATCAAAGAAAGATTCGGATTGCAATTAGCCGTAACAACGCGCACTTCTGCCTACTCAAGTTTGTCGCTAGATATATTTGGCTCGCCCGCCACATTGCAGCTATTTCGTGTAGATACTAAAAGAATCGGCACCCCCCTCTAATGCCGCACAAATAATTCACCGGGTTTTGCCCGCATTTTTTTTAGTTTTGCAAATGTTGCTAGTCACACTATGCTAATTTTCAAGTTATATTTGTAGTATAGGCATTTTTACAGTGCGTTGTAGAGCTGATAGAGGGCACTTTACTGTTGCTATACGACGGACACGCTATACGAATGGGAATAGGTATAAATTCCAGTTAGGGTGAGAATTAAATTGTGCACCGATTATAAATAATACTTATCTATGCTGTATTTGTTTGCTAATGCATTTTTTGCCAAGTGAAGTGTTTAGAGTCTCAATTTCTTAAACAAATCATTTTTTCCCAATTGCAATCCCAAAAATTAGGGAGGGTCCTAAATGCGTTATTTATGGGAATATTAATAAATAAACAAGTCTAATAACTTTTATTACTATAAAGCTTTTTATTATTATAAAATACAAATTATTCTCTACGATGTATTTGTGCTTGTTGGAGAAATGGTACAACAGTTTTGTTTTACTATTTATTAGCTATTGTTGGACTTTCAGAGTTTTGTTGGTCCACCTTTGGATTTAATAACGATACTTGTTTTTTGAGCAAACCCCTAATTAATTTCGGGCAGCAAGAGCTTTCTATTCTTCTCGGAAAATTTCTCCGAGACATTTTTTGTCATGTTGCATTTTTTTTATCTTTTGGTTTAATGAGCCCCAGAAATACTCCGTAGAATTTAAATCTAGCGATCATCACGTTGTCTTTTTTATGTTCGATTGTAGAGATATACCAAACACCCAAACAGCTGTCAAAATTTAACATTATTTTATTACATATATGTTTATATGTAATAGACCTATCGTTAGGATTTAAGCTTTTCCATAAGCAAAAAATAATATTAAAGCACCCTATTAAGTTGCTTTAAAAATCATATATTATATTAACATATAATCATAGAACGTTTACCTAATTTTTCTGTTAAATGTTGTTATTGTAGAACCCAATGTGGATGGATCTTTTTTTCTTCTCCAAAACCAAGGCTTTTTCCTGCCCTACGCCCTTTCAGCTTACTTTTACGGTTTTAGTACTAAGACACCGATTAATTTCTGTAGACATTATATCAGCAAGCTCGAAAGAGCTTTTTCCAAATCACTTTTTACTCTTCTTGTTTATCAGTTACATTTTTCAACCGTTTTTTTATTTATATGTAATTCAGGGTACTTAATACCTTTCATAATACTGTAAACAGCTCAAAAAGAACTTTTACTGACCGTGTATGAAAGTATGCACCATGTATATTTTGGTTTATAGTCATTGACAACCTAATAATAACGAGAGAGCCATATTTGTCCTTTAATTGTTAAGATAACATAAAAAATATTAAAGTGCCCCATATTGTAGCTGCGGCTGCATCTAATCTACCTTACATTTAAGATTTTATATTATACTTAACAAATAGTTTCGTCGTTACATTCCTTCTCCCCTTTTGGAATCTGAATTTACTCTACTTTTTATATAAACAATTTAATTAATAAGTACTACATAATGATGTTGGAAAAAGGCGTACATTTTTTTTAATTCACTTTCTTCGTGGATTCCAATTTGATATGATTGCCGTACTTCTATGAATAGGCGCCTGTTTTTGACCTTTGAATTTTTTTTTTACTTTTAATATAGTCAATTATAATTTTTTTCTCCGAATTTGTTTACAATTATTAATAAATAGCGTTTTAAGTTTTTAATGTACCCGTTTTTCCACAATTTATTACAATTGCAAAAACATTAATTATATTACAGCTCTCAGCAGCGTATATAATTTTTTTGCTGTCGATCTTCTTTGCGGTTAGATTTTGGATATATACATACATTAAATACTTTGTCTATACGTTTTTAAGGTGTCTTTTTTAAAGGTATTTGTAATTATTAAATTGTTGCGTAATTTCTGTTGTATGGGTAAAATTTTAACCAACAGAATTTTTAAAAAAATTATTGGTTAACGATATATTGACCATTACTTTTAACAATTTGTTCCTCTTTATTAGACAGATTGTCACTTTCTATGCAAAAAAAATTAACCAACAAATACTGCATTGTTTACTTCATTTCCCATTTTTGTCTCATTCATGCAGAGAAAAAGCAAATGATGTTCCAACGTCGCAACATCGAGAAAGTATGCTGGGTGAGGCAGAACTTCATCCGGTTTCTGTTCTATCTTAAGTGCGCTATATAGTTGAGCATCGCCGTGTTTAAAGAAGATCTATTGTCAGTTATGCAGTAATTTTATTTTGCAAATGTAAAAGTTTAAATTTTATCGTTCTTGAAAGCAAAATATTGGGCTCGACCTAACAGACTCGCCTATGGAAACATCGTCTTGTCTTTTTCAGTTGGTGATCGAGGAGGAAGTTACGAAAAAATTAGCAAAAAAGGAGAAAGAGATATCAGAGATTCTCTCACAATTTTTGTTTCACTAAAACGCGTGAGGGGGGGGACTGAAATTTAAATAGATTAAACTATTCGCTGCTAAAGCTATTGAGTGGCATTTATTTGTAAATAAAACAAAACGAAGCTGAGACTATCGCTGGTGTCGGATATTCGAAGCGCACAATGAACAAACAGCCAATTACCAACGCGGACCCGTACCTTCAACTCGTCCAGGCAGAATGCTACAGCAAACAAGAAGACCTTCCACTGTACAAATCCGTGCGTTTCCTATTTTTTAGAATTTGAGATCAACACCTAGACATTTCTTTTCCTAATTTCTGCATGCAGCCGCGACAATTGCTGCAATGCATATCAGCCATATTAGTCATTCCAGATGGCAGTAGTACATAATACAGATATCCTTGTCGACTCTACCAGGTATATAGACCACGTTTTTGTTGATGCATATTACATTTAGGGATAGCTGGAACCTTTCACTAAGCACACATTTGGCTCTCTTCCGCAGTAGATTCATTTCTGATGGTCTGTTACTAAATTACACGAAACATATGGTCACTCGATTAACCAAGTTTGCTTCTGTGAGCTTATGTAGTACTTATCTGCCTAACTTTTGAACGTAACCAAAAGTTATTGACATGACAGGATACCGCCATCTTTAAAATGGTAGCATGCACTACAGACCATCTCTGAACCACCGTCAAAACATCAACAACATTTTGTCCTACTGCTTCATATGAGTATTTCGCAGCAACATTTGTGTTGTCATCTTTATGAAATTTGTATAATACGCGATGCTTTAAATGGTGTTTATCGATTTCCACTTTTGGTGCGCAAGGTTTTGAAAAAAATGGACAAAAATTGTAAAATTATAAATGCAATACCCAATAAAAGGGAAAAAATTAAATTTGTTAGTTTAGCAACTATGACAAAAGGTTGAAAATATTAGTAAGAAATTTCATAGAAATTACTAATTTTTGGATAAAAGTATTATAATAGCATGTGAAACTATACATGATACAAACTTTAGTTGTTTATCTCAACCAATCTTATTAACTGTCACAAATTAATTACATAATTACAACTATAAACTTTTTTACAACATTAATTCTTTAAACGTTGTTTTAAACTACAGCAAACATTGATATTCAAAAGAATTTGTTAATAACAATAATACAAAAGACTTGTTTGAATAAATCACAAGGTTTTTCAGAAAGTTCCGTAAAACTTGCGAAATATTAGCAATAATTTTTTACGAGCTTGTCAAAGCAAAATTCTTGACATGCTCGATCGAACGACTCAGAATGCCGACTGCTGTAAGTAGAAACAGGCCCTAATCACAAGATGCAAGACCTGTACTGTAAACTGGATGCCACAAGACCTCAATTCTATCAATTCTTTGTAACGTGATAAGCAGGCGCGTTGTCTTGTTGTAGAGTAGCCCGTGTGCAGCTGTTTAAAGTTGAATATTTTTGCTTTGAGCCTTAGTTGCCCGCTATACCCGTCATTTACTATTTGGACTATTTGAAACCAATTCAAAGTGCACAATATTGTTAAATTTCATCACATTGTGATCTGATTTTTGACATAAGATACACGTTTTGCTTATTTTTATTAATCTCTATTATCTATTGTCTATAATAGCTTTGTATTGCTTAACATGTTTATATGCGACTTAATGTCAAAAGCAACAATAACTATTTTGCATAATACAATCCATCATTATAACAATTTGACGACCGCGAAACAAAGACTTCTTGGGATGCGCCTTCGACTTGATCAAACAGTTTAAAACGGTAAGCGCGCAGAAAGTGCTTGTAATAAGAAGGTGCTAGATTGGTTCAGTAAGCTGGACGCAGCAAAATCCCAAATCTATCCAATTCAGCAATTGTGTCTGATATTTATCGTACGTTGTCTTGTTTAGGAAGAGTTTGTTTGTAAATAATTAAGGCGGGTGCCTTCGTTTTAAAACTATGTAAATATGTTAGGGTTGATCGCTGTGCAGCTCGGCATTTAGAGTTTTTCATTTAAAAACAATTAAAGCGAACAATTCCATTAACATTTTACAAGACTGAGATTATGGCTTTCTTGCTGAATAGCTGGCGTCAAATTTTGTCCTTCGACAGGGCAAATCTCCTTTTTGTCATCTCTTATTATCAGTTCCCAGATCAAGCAATAGCAAATCAATATTCACAGTACAATTGTATCAATTGCCATCTAAAATTCGAGAATAAAATATTTTGCTACGCAAAGCGAAAGACAACTTAAAATGCTCAAAAATTAAATTATTGCACGTATCAAGGAATTTTGGTATGTTTTGTTGGACACTTAAAAGTTGAGTTTAATTAAAAATTTAGTTGTAATTGTAATAAACTGTAAGAATAAGGGAGTAACTTAAAAGAATCGATAGAAACAGAACTGCTAAGCAAACTTTGGATAATTAGACAAAGTATTAGGTCACGTTTTTTGGCAAAAAGGATGCGTTTGGCTCGAGAACGTTTCCCCTTTCATGCAGTTTGTAAAATGTCTCTCAGTATAAAAATATTTTGTTTGCGACTTTGCTCTATTATTAGAATAAGAAATTTATGACTAGCCAACAGTTAACTGTAGTTGTTATACAAGTAAATTGAAAACAGAAACAAAAGTTGGGTTCAGTTTTCCAAATTTAATAAAAAAAATTTAGGTGGGTAGCAGTAGGGGCTACTAACGTGAGGTTTCAGTGAAAACGTCGCTTTCACCAATGAAACCTACATTATAAGGAAGAACGGAGAAGGTGAATGGGTTTCAGTAGATACCGAAAGCCGTTAGTGACAGACTTTGTGGGCACCTCTGTATCGTCCAAGGATCGTTTACAGGTCGCGCACAACTTGAACGGTACCGCATTACTTTTAGAAACACTGATCTTAAGGTTCCGTAGTGTTTCTCCCGCGTATTCTTCAGCCCAGACTGCAGTCACAAACGATCACATACATTGCACTTATAACAAAACTCGTTCGAAACAAATGTCTTGTTGAAGTGGATATCATTCCTGAATTTTGTCTGCTGCTGAGATGTCCATACTGACTATCTATGGAGATGTCGGATTCTTCAGAATATTCTTCGTCTATTGGAGGCCGATTCATTGCTGCACCCCCCACACCACTGGACCCCGCCAAAGTTGGCGTGCTGAAATTTTGAGACCGTTTATCAAGGATTGTGTCAACTTTATTCCCCCGCATGGCTTTTTCTTACTCAGCTTTTCTTCTTCAATCGGTAGCGTCCACACTTCTCGCTTTAATTCGACGTTACGCCGATTCTGCTTTAACTTTCTTTTCATGTACTGCAAAATTTTCAACTTCAATGGATCACAATTTTTCCAAATTTAATAATACGCAGCCCTCTATAGCCTAAAATTGCCCCCAGTGCTTGATTTTATACAAAACGCTACAAACAATGACACGCGGCCTTCAAGACTACTAGGAGCCCCCCTTCCCTTGTGTCGTACGGGAGTGGTGGAGGGTAAAGTAAGTTTCGGCTGGTTTGCTTATCGCTTCCTCTGTCGAACGCTGCCCTTCCCGTTGTCCTCTGTTCAGTGGTATTTGAGTATTTAAAGACGTTTTCACATCAAACACATTTCTGGAAATTGCAACACCCCAAAACACTACTGACTAATTCAAACTGAAATGCTTTATAAAGAAGAATTACCGTGCAAGGTATTATTTCCGTTATTTTATCATACTGATTGGAATAATATTTAACACTATCATTCGAACATGTAAAATCTTGACATTTATGCGAAGACAAAAGCAGAAATTCAAACAAAAGACCTCCAGCTGCAATCATCAAAAGCTATATTTAATGTTTTACTTAAGTGTTAAACTTAACTGCTAAAAATAACTAGAACATGGCGAAACTGGATTTATTAGTGCTAAGATCAAAGGGAAGTATTACCCTTTTTGTTAAAAACTTATGTCAACTATCATAATTGAGCAAAACTTCTCACGTTAGAGGTTTTTTAGATACAAAATTAGTCGAAATGTCTCTTATTTAGAACAATTAATAAGTAACTCCATTTACCAGATAGGAAAGTTTTCGATGAAATGACGAGTTCACTGAGAAAATACATCCAAAGTCACTGACTTGTTAATTGATACAAAGAAATTGCTAAAGTTCCAGAGATTCTAAAAGAATCAAATCGAGAAGAAAGTGATAAAAGGAGGAATTCTAGAAGAATTTTATCACTTTTGTTCAGTTTTGAATTGTACCAAAAAAGAGTTGGTAGGCAATCTTCTTCTTCTTCTTCTTTTATGTTCCATCTCCGCTACGGAGTTTGGAAATCATCCTAGCAATTTGCACTTTTGAAACTGCTGCTCTACAGAGTTGATTGGAGCTACAGTTATACCATTCTCTAAGATTGCGCAGCCACGACATCCTTCTTCTTCCCACACTACGTTTGCCCTTGATTTTTCCCTGCATGATAAGTTGCAACAGATAATAATGTTCCCCCCGCATCACGTGTCCCAAATATTGAAGTTTGCGCCGTTTAATTTCATCCAATATTTACGTTTCCTTTTTATTCACTCTGTTTAAGACATCCGTATTCCTTATTTTTTCGACCCATGAGATTCTCAGAATTCTCCTATATGT
This sequence comes from Sinelater perroti, assembly GCA_036346155.1. NCBI lineage: Eukaryota > Metazoa > Arthropoda > Insecta > Coleoptera > Elateridae > Sinelater > Sinelater perroti. The sequence continues at coordinate 5,689,297 of JARFIY010000324.1, forward strand.
CCACATCTCTAATGCTTCTAATTTTTTCATAAGATGTTTGTTCAATGTCCATGCTTCCATTCCATATAAAAGTGTGGAGTGAACATAACATTTCACTATTCGTAATTTAAGTGTTAGGGAGAGGTCTTTGCTGCATAGGACATTTCTCATATTTAAGAATACATTTCTTGCTTGTTCTATCCTAGAGGTTATTTCGCTGGTATTATCATTTTTATCGTTGACTATAGTGCCTAAATATTTGTATTTCTTTACTCTTTCAATTTGCTCTCCTTGAATATTTAAGTTAACGTTATAGCAGTTTCTTTTAGATATAATCATGAATTTTGTTTTCTTTGTGTTTAGGCTTAGTCCCATTTCGTCACTAACCACCGCGATTCTTCTCATTACTCTTTCCAGGTCTTCGAGGGATTCTGTGATTATGATGGTATCATCCGCATATCTGATGTTATTGATTGGAATTCCATTAACTCGCACGCCCGCCGTTTCATTTTCTAATACTTCGTTTATTACATGTTCTGAATAGAAGTTAAATAGAACTGGTGATAGGACGCACCCTTGTCTGACCCCTCGTTTGATCTCGATTTCTTCTGATGTTCGGTTTTCTATACGTATTGTCGCTTTTTGATTGTAGTAAAGATTGGCAATAATTCTGAGGTCTCTTGTGTCTATATTCTTATTTTTCAGCAATTTCATTAGGATGTCATGTTTTACTTTGTCAAATGCTTTATTGTAATCTATAAAGCAGACAAAGACGTCTTGGTTCATGTCAAGACACCGCTGGATTAATATATTATATACCATAAGTGCTTCTCTCGTTCCCAGTCCCTTCCTAAACCCGAATTGTGTGTTCCCTATGTGCTCCTCTAGTTTTCTATATAATCTGTGGTGGATAATTTTAAGAAATACTTTTAGTGTGTGACACATAAGGCTAATTGTCCTATAATCGTTGCAGTGTCGGGCGTTATTCTTTTTTGGAATGGCTACAAATGTGGAGATCAACCATTCTTCCGGAATAATGCCAGTTGTGTATATCCTGTTGAATAATTCTTGTAGCGTATTAATATGTTCTTCTTCTAGCAGCTTAAGAATTTCACTTGGGAGATTGTCTGGTCCAGGTGCTTTTCCGGTTTTCGTATTTTTTATGGCATATTTTATTTCTTCTACAGTTATATCAGGGCCACTTTCTTCCCTTCGTCTTTCACCCGATTGTCTTGAAATAGTTTTTCTATATACTCCTTCCACAATTTTATTTTTCTCTCAACATCTGCTATTATTTTCCCATTTTCGTCTAATAAATACATGGTTTCCCGTTTTTTTGTAAGTCTTGTTGCTTCCTTTATCTTTTTATGAAGATTATGTGCGTCGTGATCTTTTTCTAGTTTTTCGATCTCTTCGTTTTTTTTTTAAACCAAGCAATAGCAACACTTATCTGGATAGAAAAGTATTGTTGTTTCTGCTTATTTTTATCATCTGCTTGGCATTATAAAATCTTTGTCCATTTTTACTAAACACAATGGAAAGTTGGTTACCCAGGTCACCTGCATGTATTGTCAGAGGAACATCAATCTTCCCAAACTCATGATTTGCATCTCGACAATGGTGTCGACTGAATAATCAGCAGGATTGGACAGTTCCTCAATTATGAGAAAAAATTATCTAATTGGTTTAAAAGCAACATTCAAAGCTGGAACTATATTTTTAAATTTATTGAAGCACCATAAGGATGCAAATATATAAAGTTATTGCTTTACATAATCTTTTGAGTCATAACCACATTTTCTCTAAAGGGTGGGCAGTTCTTTGATCTCGTCGTAAACTAGAGGTAGTTGTGATACCAACAAATCTGTTTCTGCTCTTCAAGTGCTTCTTTTACTGGTCTAAACAAATAATAATCCGGACTATAAGGAGAAAATCCGGCAATTATCGCAAATGTTTTCCACTTGGGCGTTTCTTATCCTCTCAAAAATCATATATGCCACGCATATACCTGAGTCTTCTTGCATATATTGTCCCCGAAACCGTACCAGATAAGTCAAAATTTTAACAAAAAAGACCCACTAGCATGGTTAAGATTTGGATTTTCCCCAAAAAAGTAATAAAGATAAGTAACAAACAAAAAAAAATCGCGCGCGAAAGTTTCTCTGTTTCTGATTTCCTAGTGGTTCAAACATACAATATTCAAATATGTATCTGGTGTAATTCAAAAAAATTAATTTGAACTGCTGTACGGGGCCGCTCGTTGTTGTGGAGGATGATGACGTCGCGTATTACTTGAGCACCGCCCCAGAAGCAATTTCACTAATAGTTTATTAGCCATCGTCCTTAAGAAGGCACCAAACAATGCAAATATTATTCTCAGCTACGCTGGTCGTCGAACAATGTCGATGATCTTCATTTTCAATTGCTTCTGGTTCTTTAAAACATTTTTATGCACTCAGATATTTTAAGGGCGTTGCCGCCGAACTGCCTTAAGTCTTCTTTTACTGTGAGAAAGTTCAAAAGTCGCACACTTCTCAGTTATTTGCATTTTAATGTCTTCATTATTTTTTTAACCATTCCCAGATGACTTATTTTTTCTTCTTTCACATTTTCTCCTGTAATATTTTGTTTGTTTTTTGTAGCTTTAGATTCGTTTTTTTTATGATTTATTTTACAATTGTTTCTTACGCCGACCTTGGGTCGTGCATGTGTTAAGATCTCGTGTATTACAATTAATCTATCTATCCATTGCGAAATAGACTATCAAGTGTCTCACAGTACAGGGCGTATAATAGTCCAAATTTTTGAGAAAACATAAAGCACAATTCAAGAGAATACCCTTAAGAATTGAGTGTTCGTCTGACATAAAGAATTCTTAGGAGAAGGAAAAGAGTTGATAATGAAAGTTACGACGTTGCCCAAGAACCAAGTTGATTGGGGAGAATATCCACATTGTTTGCTTCCTTAATGGAAAAGATCACTGATTAGCGATTACTTGCTTCTATCAACTTTTGGAAGAAATAAAACTTGCATATAGTCGAAAAAGGTATGAATTTTAAATTGAAGATATTATCCTGTTTATGACAACTTCTGGCCCTATACAAACTGTTGAAACTTTATAAAAATCGCGAATACCTTCTGGCTTACACTGAAACACCCCCTTCAGCAATTATTACTTATTTGGGGTACTTGGAGACTAAACTGTTCTTGTAAGATGAGCTGATGTCACAATCGCCTTTATCTTACGATAGTGCCATCAGGAAGCTAACTATCCTTCGGAAAATGGCTAGTTTTTAACCAATTATCTTAATTACAGGATAAGCTTGGTCGTACTCCCAATTGTATGTTTAAGAGCAATTTGGCTTTTCCCGGGAATACTTGCACATGTTTCCAACCGATTTTGTCATATTTTAAGTACGTGAATACATTTCCGGCAACAATAAAACTTTATGATGCTCTCGAACTCGAAGATGTGTAAAGATTTACTTCTGTAGTTTGCTCAGGAAACTGGCATACAGATTAGCACGCAGCTTTTAACCATTAAAAAAACTAATAACAATTTGTTTTTAAATACCAAGAAAAGAGAATTTCAAGCCTCACAAATAAAAATCTCTTTAGATTCTACTAACGTGGCGCTATTTTTATTGTGTTCTGAATTCAAAGCGCGGAGCGTTATAATTGCGTTCGTGCCGGGTTAGCAATTAAACAATTAATTAATACGAGCCTAATAAGTTCGCATAAGCACGCTTGATTAGCTGTGAAAGGATGTTGCCGGATTTATGACGCATTTGGCAGCGCCAGCCGTTCGTCTCACAATATAAGCTGCAAACGTGGGTATTAGCGGGGTGATGTCGGAGTTATAAATGGTTATTTGAATAGAGGAAGCTGATGCTCATTATTAATAGCTCAAGCAATGACCTGAAGACCCGAATCTAATACAAAGCCCGGTAAGACTGCGTATTGGCTCTGTCTTGTTGCTCGTATCTGGGGCTATTGATTACGGGCTGCATTGGTGGCGGTTTGTGTGGAAACTGGAACAAAACAACGGGAGCTTGTGGTACAAGATCGCTGCACAATAGTTGGTGCATTTTTTAATGAGTGTTATCAAAAATTTAAAACATATGAAGTTTAGGTTGTCAAACGGGAAAAGAATCGTAGTACTTTCAGTTTACTTTTACTTGATCTTCAGTACTTGAATGTTGTCATACTGAAAAATAATAAAGAAAACTATATGAAAGGCTTTTTTCATTTTGTTACTATAAAAAGGATAAGCAACCGCACACAGAGTAATTTAATGTTTTAATTGTCAAAGATTTGAGAACATTAAAAATTATTGTCGTATCAGTTTAAGAATGGATTAAATATACTAAAGAACATTGGAGAGGCAGGCATGTAAATAGCCGTGCCCTCGTGGTGCGGTGTGGGGAACTGAGTACTGCCCGTTGAACGTTGAGGCCCAAATCGTCCCTTAAACGGCCGGTGCGAAAGCGGATAGGGGCGGCTACCGATATCAACCGATGAGCAATTGCCAAATCGCTCACCTGTAATCGGCTTCGGCTTCGGCGGCGTTGGTTTACGGTGGCCACCTTGTTGCGATGTCTTCGTGCCTGGAACACGACCGCACTGGCCGGGATGCGATGCGAAAGTCTTCGGGCGTGGTTAAATGTGGGTAAAATAAACACGACCGAACTGACCGCGTTGCGGATCGAGTCTTTCTTGCGGGTTGGTTAAACACGACCGAATTGGCCGCGTTGCGGGTCGAATCTGTCGCCGGGCTTCGCGCCTGGCTTAGCGGTAGATCATTTGCGGGAAATCTTAATTCGACAGCACTTTTCGTCTCAAAGGGTGCCGCCGACGGCGTATGCAGACTCGCCGGCTTGACAAAAGCCCATATGCCGTTTTGTGTGCGATAACAAAACGTGGCGGCAGATATCAAAGCCACCAGCATGCCACCACGATACACAGGCGATTCAAGGGCGAAAAGGCCGCCACACCAAACATTTAGCAAAAAGATATGAAGCGAGGGAGGAAGGAAAATCGTGAGGGTAATCATCCTGCAAACTACAGAAGGAGCATAATCTTTCACCGTTTAGGTCTAGACAAAATTTATGATAATAATGTCAATATTATGGTGACTTAAGGAACTTATATTAAGCAGAAGATGTCATCAGCATCAAGTCGTCAATCTTAAAATTAAGACTGACGCAGCGCGTTTTTAAATCTTATTTATTGAGGGGGATTACTCTTCTTTCCTTTAATTCATTACAGATCCTCGTGTGTCCTGGCTTCGAACGTTATTTTTTCCTTTCCTGGTATTCAGTTTCCAATCTGTTATTCCCAACGTTTGTGTCCTTTTCTTTTCGTGGGGCCTAGTGGAGTCCGTTGTGTTATTCTTCTGAACCCCTCGGTTAAGATTCTTCTCATGATGTGCCCTGCCCATTTCAGATGTACTTTTATGAATCTTGTGATAGTTTCTCCTCCGAGTTCCTCTTCTATTTTTTTTGTTTTTAGTCTTTTTTCTATTTTCCGCCATTTTCATATCCTCTTCTCTTTTGTTTATTACTGCTGTTTCTAGGGCGTACGTCAGTATTGGTCTAATTAGTGCCTTATATATTTTAATCTTAGTTTTTTTGGTGATTTTTTACTTTTTAAAAGGTTTTTATTTCTACTATAGGTTTGGTTTTCTTTGAGGATTCTTTCTTTACCGGATTGTTGTACCGCTGTTTCTAGATAGTTAGAGGACGAGACGGTTTCGAAATTGTGCCTCTGCGTTTTGAGGTATTTATGTGTCTTTCCTTCTCTTCTTACTTTTATGTATTTTGTTTGCTCTGCTTTATTTCCATTCCATACTGCCTTGCTTCTTCTTCTGTTTTCGGTTGCTTTTATTAGTTTCTGTCTCGAGTTTGCCACTGTTGTTAAGTCGTCTGCGTACGCTATTATTTGAATGTCGTCGGTAATAACATATTTTTTTAGTGTAAGAAAGATAGAGTTTCCTTGCTTTATATCTTTTTTATTTGGAATTCCTCTGTTGTTTTTTGAAATGGAACTTTTGCCTTGGTTTCGTGTATTGTCGTTTTCAAAAGTTTTCTCAACATTTGGGGTGTTTAGAATGTTTTTATCATTTTTCTTTGTTAATTGAGTCTAATGCACTCTTAAAGCCTACAAAACTTCCCTTTTATATTTTGTTATCTTTTGGAATATTTGTTCTAGGATGTGTGTTCCGTTGACCGTTGATCTGCTTGGACTGAAACCATTTTGATAGTTCCCAAGGATTACCTCAGCTTGTCGTTTTAGTCAAGATTTTATAGGTGGTATGCAATAGTTGTTGCTCTATAATTCTCACGCTGTTCCTTACTTCTTTTTGTGTATCGTTGTTATTATTCCGGTGTTCCGCTCTTCTGGCATTTTGTTTTGTTTACATATTTGCTTTATTAAGGCGTGTATTTATTTGTGTAGTTGCTGGCCCTCAAATTTCAAAAGTTCTGACTCGATTTCTTTTATTTCTTGGCCTTCGTTGTTTTTTGATTCTTCTGTTCTGGTTCTAGGTGTATTTGTTTGGTTCTTTATTTTACTGCAGAATTATTTTATGTTGTGACTGTTACTGTCTCGTTCTATATCCTCAAGTTTCTTTTTTATCCAGCCGTCCTTTTTTCTTCTATACATTATATTTGTGTTATTTCTTTTCATTTCGTGTTCTCTAGCAGAAGATGTATTTGGGACAATAAAAAATAAATCGAAATTTATTATTTACGCACCGAGAAATGAAGGTCAAATATAGAGATGGCTGAAGGAGATTTCCTTGTACGCTACCTCGCACTGCCACTTTTTTGTCAATTGCTCAACGAATTATTATCAAGTTTCTTATGACAGAGAACGCAAAATTGGCACACTCTAGGGGTAACATCCTAAAGAAGACTCATTTATACGCGTGACATAAACAATATTTGGGAGAGCGAGAAGTAGTTGAAAATGAAGGTCACTGTCCGAGGAGAAGATTTGCGTTTTTAGCCACTCTCTCTGGGATGGCCGCTGAATAATGATTCTTAAGCCTGCACCTGTCAAAATTTGGACAAAACAAAACTTGAATATTGTCGGAAAAGACGCAGTTTTCTAATTCGAGGCATTGAGAAAGATAATTATGAGCTCGATTTGATTGTACGAAGAGAACTAAATCTATTTACTCTATAAATTACTCTGGCGGAGCATCTCGTGTTGGCATGGTAGTGAAAGTGAAGAATTCAATAAGGCATCATGCAAGTTATAAATGCCAGCATGAGCAAAGTTTTCAATTTTTTTAACATTCTAGTTTTAGAGGTAACTGTAATGAGTTTATTTAAATTTTTGTTTACACCATACTTAATGTTACATGTTTGTTATATGTGAAAAAACCATCACTGCTAGACATGTTGTCATTAATAAGAGTAAAATATATTTTATTATTACAGGTCTGCAGGTCATTCTTGTCCATCGGATTCTTGAGCTACCTAGCATAGTATTTTTAAAATAATAAAACACGATTAAAAGCTCATTTGTACTATTTTGCGTTAAGATGACAACGCTTTTTACGATTTCCCAGTTAGAGTTGAACTTTGACTTTTGACCTGTGTACAGTCATAATTTTTATATTATAAAAGCTTTATTAATAAATGTTTTCCATCAATGAGTAAATAATATCAGTTGGGACAATTTGTCCTATCAGTGATCAAAGGTTATGACCTGTGTACAGCAGCAGCAGCAGAGCATATATTTATATATGATCAAATCATTTTCTTCCTATTCCGGTGTTTTGGGCGGCTATAAGATTATTTTTCTAAGAGCATTGCAACAAAAACCCCCAAAAACTTCAAATTTGTTACTATTTTGAGTTAAGATATGCAAATCCTGTTTTAAGATTTTCCTCATCGATCTAATCTTTTAGAATTTTTTTCGTTTATTTGTTATATTTAATAAAAAATAAATTAATAAATGTTTCAATAATGAAGATAAATAAACAGTTGGGACATGCATATAGTATCAAAAGGGTTAAGATTGGTAAAAGGTAGATTGCTTAAATAGACCGTTTTCTACCTTCCACTACGTCGAGAAATTATGAAATCTTAATTGAAGTAGTCAACATAACCAAACCTTTGCCAGGAGGCTCTTTGATTGTCTTGTTACTACATCAAATCCTTGAGTCTTGTGTGGGTGTAGGTTAGTTTTAATTTTGTGACTTTCTTGGCAGAGGACAGGTTTGGCATTGCAGGCGTTTGGTATGGGGTATTTTTAACGATGTGAGATTTTGAAAGACTTTTTCTAAAAGTTGTGCAAACACTTTTACTCTCCAAGTAGTAGATCCCTAACTGCTTTTTCTTATTATTAGATGGATATATTGATCTTGTCATATTATTCTTAACCTTCTCTTCCCTACATTTTTCTTTTAGTTGGAATTTTCCATGCTACTTGAACTACTTACGTAGAGCGGTATATTGCTAACTTTAGGTCATCTTAAATGAATTTTTTTTATTTAACTGATTAACAACCTAAAACTAAAGTAATACCAGACTTTTATTTAATATTAATTTGAGGAAAAATCCGTTCGTGGTGCAGTAATGTTTAGTATTCTAATATCATACCCCTTCTCGCAGAAAAGTCTAGCAGATTGGAAGTTTTATTTATATCCGTGGGCCAGTATGTCGGGTAATTAGGGAGACAGTACGTAGCTGAGAACGGAAATAAATCTTTCATTACAACGCTTATTACTTGTAAATATTTTAGGTTTTAGTTTAAGTAGATCACAATGTTTGATATCTTGCCTAGGTTGTCTTTCGACATTTTGGTGCTGCTTGGAGTAGATAAAATGGTTTAAAATGTTGTGGTAACCTATTTTTATGAAGTGGGTTTCTGAAGCGAGTAGAAGAAATTCTTACTTCTTGCCCGTATTGTGTAGATCAATTGGCTTTCCAGGGATCAACTTTATATGCAGGAGGCATTTTTATTTTTCGACAGCTCTTTTCTGTTTGCTAACTCATTTATGGTTTGTCGTTGGGCTTGTTTTTGTTTTGCTGTAAATTATTGTAGAAGTCAATTCTCTTACTTGTCATCCTGTTGTTTTACTGTTTAATTGATAATATTGAGAAATTTTGGGTGATGGTTGGTACATTTATTTGATTGATCTAAGCTTTGGTGAATGTAGATACTATTTTTGGTTTTAAAGTTGACTTTGCTATTGTATTTTTGATTGATTGTGTACCACCGTTTTGATGTTTGAATTGCTTACTGTTGCTTGGAGATAGTGGATTTTGTTTTGAGCAATTTTATCATTGTGTATCACGCATTCTGTTGGTACTCCATATTTTCGATTGTTTGGGTATGTGTAGTAATTATAATTTTGTGTTACTTAGTTCATCGGGTTGGTATAGTGCACCTATTCTTCACTATTGCGTTCTTATCTATATTAAATTTTGAAAATTTCTTACCTAATTTAATGTTCGTCTCTGTCTTAATCTAAGATTTGCTGCGAATTCTTAAGGTTATATACTATCAGTTGCCATATACATCGTGCTATTCAAGTAAAAACTGATGATTGTTTATTTAAATTTTCTGTTTAAATTTTTTTCTTTTCATCATGTATGTGTTAACTTTGTACGTACTGAGTCAAAAGCGTTTTGTAAATTAATAAATAAAAGTTTAAAATATTTATTTTCGTTACTTTTAGTTTTTCTGTAGATTGTTTGATGGTAAATATATGGTCTTAGGTACTCTTTTCTTATCCAAACTCTCTTTGTATTTGATTTAATTGTTACTTGCTTTTTTATAATTGCTGTTCTAAAATTCTTTTGTAAAATATTGAATCGGCAGCACTTCTATTTGCGTGCTCTATTTAATCTACTTCTTTTAAAATTGACCTAATTATGGTGTACTACTTTTTGTCTTATTGATTATTTAAAGATAAAGTCGAATAAAAAGGGATTTTAAGAGAGTTTGTAGTACTTTATTACTTAGCAACTATGTCTACGCGGATGCGGGCTGCTAACCGACATGCATGAGTTAAGACAGGGAAATAAAATAATTTCAAAAAAGTAACGGAGGTATTTTTGCAAAGCACCTACCAAATGGAGCATTTGTAAGAATTTGGTGCGACGAAATTACTCATACAAGTATCTAAATCATTAAGGGATAAAATGGGGGGTCTAGAAAATGACTAGGGTGAAAAAGATTTCTAAACAACCGCGAAAGTTATGCTTGTCATAAAGCAGAAAAAGTTAAAAAGTAAGCAATAGGCAAAGCGATTATAATGGAAAATCTGATAAAGAAAATAAGAAAGGAAACCAATAAAAAAGATTTAAAAAGTTCTTTGATTTGTAAATGTTTACAATGCATTAGTTTCTTGTCTATTTTCAGTTGCTGTTTCATTGTTATTGTTCCATTAGTTTTTTCTAACTAGTAAATTACGTATTTTATCTATTCAGCATTTAATTGATCTTATAAAATATTTTTTAATTGTATTGTGTAATTACATTGCTTTTTAGTATCTATTTCTGTTTTTTGTTCAACTTTTTTTCATGCTTGACCCACACATTTGAATTTATTTTGGAAAGTAACTGGTGTGGCGGCCTTTTCGCCCTTGAACCGCTTGTGTATCGCGGCGGCATGCTGGTGGCTTTGATGTCTGCCGCCACGTTTTGCTATCGCACACAAAACGGCATATGAGCTTTTGTTCAGTCGGCGAGTCTGCATACGCCGTCGACGGCACTCTTTGAGATGAAAAATGCTGTCGAATTAAAATTTACCGCAAAGACCTACCGCTAAGCCAGGCGCGAAGCCCGGTAACATACTCACTCCGCATCGCGTCCAGTACGGCCGCATTTAATGAACCCGCAATATACTCACACCGCATCGCGTCCAGTGCGGTCGCATTTAACCAACCCGCAGATAACTACCCCGCAAGACATACTCGATCCGCATCGCATCTCGGCCAGTGCGGTCGTGTTCCCGCCACGAAGACATCGCAACAAGGTGGCCACCGTGAAACCATCGCCGCCGAAGCCGAAGCCGATTCAGGCGAGCGATTTGGCAATTACTCGTCGGTTGATATCGGTAGCCGCCCCCATCCGCTTTCGCGCTGGCCGTTTAAGGGACGATTTGGGCCTCAGCGTTTTACATTTCAAAACGGGCCGTACTTAGTTTCCCACACCGCACCATGAGGGCACGGCTATTTACACGCCTGCCTCTCCAGTAACTTTTTAGAAACCAAATAAAAAGTTTTTTTTAATCCTCTAACAGTTAACAGCAGACAGTAATAGAAAAATGAAATAGAAATAAACCTAGAAGGAGATTCAATGAATAAATCAAATGTGCAGATAACACCGTACTTGTTATAGAATGATTAGAAGATCTACAGAAAATGTTATATCAGGTAGTCGAAAGTAATGAGAAAAAGAGCGACACTCAATGACAAAGACTTTTTATTTATGACAATTACAAAATCACAGCAGCAAGAAAATACTAACTAACGAATAATTTCCGTACTCTTTTATATTTCCATTGATTGTTTGCACATTAAATATTATTAAAAATATTAAAAATATTATTAGGAGATATTTCTCTCTACAATTTGTCTCACACTGGTCCTCTAGATAACATTTTGCATCACATTAGCTAGTGCGTTTTCGCCTACGTCACGAATTGCTGCATTAATGTTTTCCTTGGGCTGTTGAATGTTTTATGAACAATATTTCTTAAATAATCCCCCATAGAGAAGTCAGCAGCCGTCAAATCGCGCGCACGTGTGGGCTATTCAAAATCGCTATTGAGTGAAATTATTCTTTCGCCAAAATTGTCTATTAAAAGCTGCATGGGCCGTATGGGCAGTTGCTCCATCTTGTTATCACTATAAGTTATTATATCTATTCTAATCTATCTTTACCTTCAAACTTATTCATATTTTCTAATATGTGCTCTTTACCCAATGCCATTTTAAAATTATACATAGGCATAGTCTTGCCCTTATTTAATTAGAAAATATTTTCTTATACTACCTTTTTTAGTGGTCAGTATACTTTTTATTTATTCTATATTATATTTATTACGGTAATCTACTTTTTTATTTTTTTAGTCTATTAAAACATTACATTTCGCTTCTTCATAGGTTTTTTTTTGTTAGTGCTGATCTTATCATTATCATGTTTATCACGACGTGGACCTGTTCCTGTTTCTTTCCATCTTTTTTCGTCCTTTGTACGCCCCTTTTTCCTCGTGGTTTATACTTTAAGGCTTGTTTTGGGATCCTTTTCTCCTCCATTCTTCCGAGGTGGTTTGTCCCTTTCTTCCTATATTGCAAGACTTTGGTTTGATGGTGATTGAGAAGTATATATTTAGATCTTCTCTGATTTCTTCGTTTCGCATTTTTTCCTCTCTCGTATGTAACACTCTTTAATTTTGATTTACATAACTCATCATCGCTACCAGTTTACTTTGCCATTTAAAACCAATTTTTTTTACGTTGTAGTGTATTATCTCTAAGATATTTTATTTGTATTCAAAATCACTTCTATTTTTCTTTAATTTTTATTGTTATGGAATTTATTACATATAGACACCCCTAAAATAATAATCAATTTACTGTGCTTTCAGCATAAATCGTTTATTATTTTCTTCTTTTCGCAACACCTCAATAACGTAGCGAGAGATAGTAAGATTTGGCCGCCAACACTAAACTCCATACACGTCAGTGCCGTAATAGCCCAAAGAAATTAGTGGCGGGCTCCCGCCCGCGGGGTGCAATCAATTTTTTGTCTGCCGGCGCCTCCGCCATGAATTATAAAGGAAGAAGTAATAGCGCGGTAATTTGCCGGTTCAGTGCAGGTGGTAATATTGATGTAGCGCTGCTGACACTGCAAGTGCGGCGGCTCGCCGAGGCCAGCGAGAAAAATTGGAGAAGGTGCGAGGTTATTACGTATAAGGGCCGGGATCTAAACAAGCGCGCTTGGCGAATAATGAATTTTTCGTTGAACCCGTTGATTGGCCGTTCGTGTGCCTCGGTATTTTAGAAATTGCTGTATAGGGTGGTCACGAAGAACCAGCTACTATCACTTTCACGTTTTTTGCTTAAAAAATAAATTTCCGAGTAGTGCTCGTACTAATTTTTATTCGGAATCTTAGTGTGTTAAAAACATCAATTTACAGAGTAATAAGCAAATGTATTATATGTGAAATGGCGTAAGTGGGATTCGATCCATCGATAGTGTACCATGTCAACTCTTCTTAATCTTCTATTTTCCAAGGATTTATTGGGTATTCCAGGTATTAGCTGGTTGGAGTGTCCCATATTATAATATATGTATTTGATAGCTTGTGATTTAATGACATTTTGTACCTATGGTATTTTCAGTTCATTATGTATTGTGAGCTTCGATGCATACCAAGAGAAGTTCGTTATCATACAAATTGTACCGTCTGTAATATTTTTGAGCTGAAGGCTTACTGCAACCACATAGATCCACTACATATGGGTTTTAGTACTGTTCTTAGTTTGCTTTCTAAACTGTGTTTAGCCTTTCTATCAATCAACCAGTACATTTGTTTAACCTTTAAGTTTATTTGTCGTCTTTTGACTTTGACATGTTTCTTGTTAATTTTTCATCTAGGAAGAGTCCTAAGTGTTTCACTTATTTTTTTTTTTATTAGTGTACGGGTATTATTTATAGTTGGTTGTGGATAAAAACTACGTTTTGTTTTGAGCAATTCTCCAACGTGGTCTCCATCTTGGTGACTTTGTAGGTTTTTCGATGCTTTTTCTGAGTACAGGTCAGTTATAAGGTTTGCTGTATCATCAGCGAATGTGGCTGCTACAATATGCTCCGTGTCTGTCGTGTAGATTAGAAATAAGTGTGGTCCTAATACGCTGCCCTGCGGTACTCCGGATTGTATTAAGTGGTAGTCAGACAAAGTATTATTATATTTTACTTGAAATTATCTGTCTCGCATGTATGATTTTAGAATGATATATCAGCTCGTATAAGAGTTCATCATGCCATACTTTATCAAAGGCTTGTTGGATGTCTAGAAAAATTGCTGCACACATTTCCTTTCCTTCGAAACTTCCTTGGTCTTATTAGCTAATATGTGTCATTATTGTGTTGTGAAGTGCTTTTCTCTGAAGCCAAACTGATGTTTTGGTATTAGATGTTTTGTGGGTACTATATCCATCTTTAATTCTGTTAAGGAGTAGACTTTCAAATATTTTTGATATTATAAGTAAGAGACTTTAATTGCCAGCTTCGCTGGTTTTGAGATTATAATAATTTGAGCAAATTTTCACTGTATTGGTATGTAGCACAGTTGTAGAATATTATTGAAAATTAAGAAAACAACCGTTTTCCTGGGTATCTATCAGACAGCTAGGCGCCTTTGAAGGCTTTATCAATCTAGACTGGTGTGGGAATGCATCAACGAACTCAATGCACTGGCAGAACATAACACGGTAAAACTGCTATGAGCACCTGGGCATTGTGGGATCTACGGCAATGAGAAAGCCGATGAACTGGCTAGGCAGGGATCTAGTGAGGCTTATATCGGCTCAGAACCTGCTCTAGGAATCTTAGGAAGTGCTGCCCGAAGCTTTATCAAGAGAGAATACGCACTCATCATCGAATGTACTGGAAGAATCGACCAGAGCATATTTTCAGCAAAACCTTTAACAAGGGACCTTGCTAAAAGAGAGCTGCAGAACTCCTTAACCTAAGTAGGCCACAGCTAAAAATAACCATAGGGTTTCTCACAGGACATGCGACTGTAAAAGAACACCTGGAAAATTGGTAAATTCAATGGTGACTTTGCATGCAGACTCTGTAACAAGAAACCAGAAGCAGCTTTACATATCCTTTGCAAGTGTGGTGCGCAACACATATTCGGAAGACCGATCCTGGTACCGGAAGACTGTATCTGCTGATTTAGGGGACATCAATTACAGGATGGTTGTGAATTTGCTTTATTAGGGTAATCACAATAAGCCATAGGTTGCAGTGAACATGAATCCATCAAGGAAGACATACCTAAAGAGGAAAAAGTCGTATTCAGGAGTCTTGTGAGAGTTAACGATTTTTATTTCGTGAAGGACTTGCTATAATGAGAATGGTTTTAGTGGGAGGGACAATTGACATGGATCTTCAAGATAGGTTTGCATTTCGCCGTGGTCTGCTTCCAAAATAATTACATTAGCATTATATTTCGCAAAAACTTTAGCCTGCATCTGAGCGTGCCCAATCGCAGCCTGGTTTTCTTATAGGTGACACCGAGATTGTCAGTCTTTTAAATATTTCTTGTCGTCTTCATAACGAATGATCTTCTGGTGTTAGTTTAATGACATAGTGTTGAAACGTATCATTTCGGGCTTTGGTAGAGCTGCGTGGAGTACGTGTTAGCATATTCAATATCGTTTTATCTTTAGAGTGTAGGTCTTTTTGTTTCTGGCTTTACGTTTTTATTGGACAAGCCTTTTTATGTGTAATTGTACGTAGTGTCGTTCTGGTAGAATTTTACTTCTTTTTTGAGTCGATTGCCAAGACGCTTTCTGTAGTAGTTTGGTAAAATACTGCACTACTTCCTCAATTTCGCGAGGTACTTTTATACGGAAGCTTGATGTTTTCATTAATGAACTGCTCAAATAGTTTCCATTTGGTTTGCTTAGGCAAAGGTGCAAAGGTAAATCTGTCCAGATAACTTCACTACTTAAAGTTATTATAATAGCACTGTGATCAAGGTTTGACTCTAGTTTACTGCATATATTGGACATTCCTTTCGTAGCGACAAAATTCAGAAGATCTGAGATCTTATTATAATCAGTAGACCAGTACGTTGGTACTCCACTTGTTAAAAAGTAAAGATTGTGTTGTTGCATAATTGTAGTAGGTCCTATCTTTAGTTAAAGTTATTCTTGACCGCCACATCATACTTTTGGCATTTCAATCACCAGTGATTAGAAGGTTTGGTCCAAGAGTAAAGAAGAACTGTTGGTATTCATTAGCCGAGATTTGGTTCCTTGGTAGACTATAGATGGCTGCGATGCACATAGTCTGGAGAAATGTTTCTATTTTTATTATTGCTCTTTGTATTTTATCTGTAATGTATGACTGCAGAGAGTAGTTTTAAAGCATTACGTATAATTACAGCGGATCCTGCATGCCCTCTTCCGCCAGGATGATTGGCATAATATATAAAAACAAAAATATTACATTTGAAGAGGCAGGCGTGTAAATAGCCGTGCCCTCGTGGTGCGGTGTGGGAAACTAAGTACGGCCCGTTTTGAAATGTAAAACGCTAAGGCCCAAATCGTCCCTTAAACGGCCAGCGCGAAAGCGGATGGGGCCGGCTACCGATATCAACCGATAAGTAAAGCCAAATCGCTCACCTGAATCGGCTTCCGCTTCGGTGGCGATGGTTTCACGGTGGCCACCTTGTTGCGATGTCTTCGTGCCGGGAACATGACCGCACTGGCCGAGATGCGATGCGGATCGAGTATGTCTTGCGGGGTAGTTATCTGCGGGTTGGTTAAATGCGACCGCACTGGCCGCGTTGCGATGCGAGTATGTATTGCGGGTTGGTTAAATGCGGCCGTATTGGACGCGATGCGGTTCGAGTCTGTTGCCGGGCTTCGCGCCTGTCGTAGCGGTAGGTCTTTGCGGGAAATTTTTTAACTCGACAGCACTTTTCATCTCAAAGGGTGCCGCCGCCGGCGTATGCAGACTCGCCGGCTGAGCAAAAGCCCATATGCCGTTTTGTGTGCGATAGCAAAACGTGGCGGCAGATATCAAAGCCACCAGCATGCCTCCGCGGTGTACAAGCGGTTCAAGGGCGAAAAGGCCGCCACACCAACATTAGTTTTAGTCTTTTAGGTATTGCTAATTCAGTTGCACAAACGCTTGTCAGTGCCATCGTCTTCTCACAGTGGATTAAAATTAATGGTTCGTTAGAAATTTGCTAATAGCGTGTTTAACTACAGGAACTAAATATTTAGTTATGTTTATACAAAGCTGGCAGTAAAAACATTAAATACCACTGGATTTATTTACATGAATATATGAGTAAATGCTTTAAAAAGATTTTTAAATAAATTTTGCCTTAAACAATAAAAAATTATTGCTTTATTAAATTACAGTAATCATATATAAGTTAAATGTAAAAATATTACAAAGACGTATGGATGTTGTTAGAATACTCTACATATTTGAGATTGTTGTTTGATGGGAAAGTAAGAAAAACAATGAAGAAGTGCTTCGATGTGATGATTATGTTATATTCTTCTTCAAGTGCCTTGGCCGTTATCGATCGTTGGCGATCATGTTGGCTACCATATTTGCTATTTTTATTTTCTCCACCGCTGCTCTAAAAAGTTGCACTGTGGATTGCCCGTACCACTGTCTCAGACTTTTTAACCATGAGGTTCTTCGTCTACCAGGGCCTCTTTTGCTGTCTATTTTCCCTTGTATTATGAGATGTAGTATATCATATTTTTCTTGGTGTCTCATAATACGAGCAAAATATTCCAGTTTTCTTTTTTTCACAGTTTTAACGTTATATTACCAAACATTTTAAGACGTTGAATTTTATGCTTTATCTTAATATTCCATATTAGTTTATACAGATAGTCATACTCTTTGTATGAGCACAATCAGTGCTTATTTTGTTTAAATTTTAAAAATTTGCGTTGTTGTTTAGATAGATAATATTTATACAAGGTCTGTCCGGAAAGTAATGCGCCCATTTTTGTTTTAAGAAATTTATTGTACCGAAGAAGTCGGGCGGGGCCACGTCAGAACTGTAGGGCGGCTGGGGGAGCGTTAAGATTGTTCTTTTGATCAACGGTGAGCACTCTCAGGACAGGTTTGGCGCACACCTTCCGCATTTGAAAGTTTTTCGTCACAATCTCGTGCACATTGGTTTTCGGAATGTCAAGTATTTCTGACATTAGGCGAACACTCATTCTTCGATCAGAGTTCAACAATTCGCGCACTTTGTCAACCGAACTTTGATCGTTGTTCGTCGGCGACCTCCTCACGACCCTCCTTGAACATTCTATGCCACCTTTTGCACTGTGAATATGACATGCAGTCCTCATCAAAAGCCTTCTGAAGCAACTCAAAAGCCTCCGACGGCGTCTTCTCAAGTTTAAAACTTTATCGGGTATCGCTGCCTGAGAGTTTGTTCCATCTTAATTTCGACAGAGCACTCACACAAGGGTTCACTGAAACAGGCACTGTGACGCTCCAAGAACTCGGAGCTGTCTGGCGCGGGTCGCGCTGTGTTTCCAAGATTCCCCCCTTCCCTTCGGTGCAAGCGGTAACGCTGTGCGACGGAGAGTCGCGGCAGAAAAAAATAGGGCGCATTACTTTACGGACAGACTTGTACATATATTTATAGCAAACCTAAATCAGATATTAATAAATAAAAAGAAATATTGAGATTATGTTTCTAATAAATATAATATTAAAGCTTATTTTTACACAAATGCATGTAAAAACTAATTAAATCCACTTAGTCCATTACAAGAAAGCTTGGTGTGCTTTTTATCTAATTTTGTTGTCATTTTGTATATATGGAAATGTGTTAACCAGTGATTTAACAATTTGTCAAATGACATTTAACGGACTATTACAATCAAAAAATACCTTGTGCAACTGGCGTAACTACAAACAAACTATTAAATACGTTACTACTACCCCACTTGTCAATTCCTTTGTTAATTACCATCGGTCTGTTGAAAAATGGTTTCTTCAACTACTTAACACTCGTGTTAGTGGCTAAAAAATCTGTTTATATTTAACATGCGTTTGTACAAATGGATTCGAAGGGCCTTTCTATGTTTAAATATGATTCTGTCATCTACAATTGAATACCACAGCTCTATACTGGTTTTAGCACTGCTTTGTAGACGAGAATATTATTGTAGTGGGGTAAACTTTTCTCACATAAATAATGAACCTCCATACCATACTTTGCTTGGCTTACTCTGGTGTTCTTATTTTTAAAGTTCGTATTAAAGTTATCTTTTAATTTATGCATTTTTACTACAGTGTAGTGTTGATTACTCAATTTAAACTGAAGTAAATTACTCGGTTTTAAGGGTGGGAACATGCGTTTTCAGAATAAGCCTTAGAAAGGTTTAGGGACTAGTGGTGAAAAACTGATAGATTCGTAAACTGCAGGATTGTTATTATGTTTTCCAGTCTTATGGCGCAATTTTTCATTGAGCAGGGTAACATTATGTTTTTAGTATACCCGTTCAAGATTAATGAAAGTAATTTGATGTCTCTGTGAGGTAATATTTTGCTTATTTTTTCAATGATAATATCATATCTAGGTGATTTTGGCAGTTAGTATTTCAACTAAGAAAGATTTAAAGGGAACAGGGAGGTGGTAAGGAACTGTTTAGAAGTTTGGGACTAGCATTTTCTTCTAATTGATCTCTTGGTGGTGGTGGTTAAAAAATTTGAAGATGGATAATGAATGATTTTGCTTTATTTTCGTCGGTATGTGTTTTTGATCCATCTTCGTTTCGAATCGGAGGCATTTGTATTTCAGGCCTATTGAGGCGACTGGTAGCTTTCTAGTGTACATACTCCGTGACCTCTATATCTGTCAGTTACTTAACGTCTTCATTGAACAATTTATTTTCTGATTCACTAATCATTCTTTTAGTTCTCTAGCTGCTGTATTAAGTGTACGTTTATCGTTTGGTGATCTACTACTATGTCATATTCTTCGGGGACATTGTTCTTCGGCAATCTTTAATTTTGAACATATTGATTAGCCATTTCAATTGGATTTTCTATAATAGTGGTATATTGGTTTTCAGACGTTGCTTTACAGTTATGCCAGTAGTTTGAATGAATTCTGATTTTTCGAATTTTGTAGTATTTTATTATGATTGTTGTCATTTTTCCAACTAAGCAAGTAAGACTAAGATGTACTTAGGAAATCAATAGAATGTATATGGTATTATATAGCATACAGGTTTTTACTTTACTAGACCGTTAGCTTTCAATTAGGCTATTTTGGACAGATGCGCTTTTTGGTTAGACTATTAATTGTTTTACTGACACTTAGTTTTCTCATTGTTTCCATGGACAAAAATGTAGAATGTAAACGTATTACATTACTGGGCCACCTTTATTATCCTATTTGGTCTGTTAGTATCTTATGGGTCCGCATTGACGCTCGTAAGGGCGCATCAGACTGACTGGATTGCTATTACTTCATTAAAGCTTTGTGTGTCGCAAATACAACTTAATTTAGCTTATTGCAGTTTTGAACGCTGTTTTACGGCTGCAAAGTGAAAAACAGAGCAACAAAGCTGTATATTACTGTTATAGGTGCTTTACGGCCGTTCCCGTCCAATAAAGTGCTGACGTTCTTTTAACGAACTGTTTGTGAGAACTTTATGTGAATTACTCTATGAATATCAATTTATCAAGATTTTATATTAGTAAGGCTTTCTTTAGAATCCTCGTTATTGCCTTAATTACGACCATTCCAGTGAATATTTTAAATTGCCTTATTTTAGGTCAGTAGGCAATTTTTTCAGTTTTCTGTTCTAATGTTAGTCGACATGATGCTCTATTTTACTGTGATGTTTGGAGTCTTTTTTGGATTATTTTGGCAATTAAAAATATTTTAAAGATCATTTTGTTGCATCATTAGTTAGGTACCAGGAACAGTCATCCATCGCCCAAAGTAACTTTAAATGTGCATTTTGAATGATGGATAAGTTTAGTCTGCCAGCGCATCTTCAAAACTTGACGGCATAAATCCAAATCGACGTAATGTCTGTTTCGTATAACAATATTTTATTCTGGGTAATAGTAGTCTTCTGTCAGGTAGCTGGTATATTTCATTGAATACAAATTTTATATGCTTTTGATAATGTTGATTGCGATGTAATTACGATGTCAGAAGAAATTGGTGGACATTTTCCATTTGCTTCTTTAATTTTTATCTTGAAGCTCATTCAGATTATTCTGAATATATAATGATGCTACCGTAAGATTTTCATGTGGAGTGCTCATGATAAAAGCTGAGTTGGTGACCAGAAATTATATTTAAAGAGGGGTTGATTCGATGGAAAAAGAGTTTTTCTAAGAGTTTGGATACGCATAATCACAAACTTATTGGCTTGTATAAGGTTACATTATTTACATTGTTCTTAGATTACGGGATAATAATTATATCTGACTTCGTAAGTCATTTCTACCAATTTTTAACTCACAGGGTGGTATTAAAAAATTAGCTTATTACTCTTTGTCCTTTTTTCAGTAATTATTTTAGAATTTGATGGGTTATTTGATCTAATACCATGGATTGTCTTATGTATGGCAGAGATAAATGGAATGTGAACTACAATTATCATTTTTTAATTGAATAAACTATTATAGGAACATAAACCTAGAAAATACCTTTTCTATATAATCTCTTGTTCTTAGAAACATTTTTTTCAACGAATAGGTAGCCTTTTGACCCCGCTATCACAAAATCTACAAGTATTTCTTTAGCAGTCAAATCGTAGGACAATAAGTCCGAATTGTAAGGAGGATGTTTTTAGTTATTTTTACAATTTGGGCAATTGTATGTGGCTGGATATTGTCGTGATGCAGGATAACGCTTTTTATTGAAAATCAGCGCATTTTCTGGCAATAATCGAGTGTTACTACCTTTAAAAAATGAAATAAATTTCAGGACCTGCTAATAAACGGTTATCTTCGAGAAAACGGGAAACAATGTGAATATTTTTTTCACTAACTCTATTCTTTGGGCGAGAATGGTATTCGTTTTCAATTGCTCTTCGTTCCAAAAATTGTTTATGCGGCTGATACGTTTGAATCTCCTTAAATGTGTTGTAATTAAACTGTGCCTTAAGTCTTATGTCGTAAGTAACTTGTCAAGAACCTGTTGCGCAACAAAAAAGGATAAGTCCTACTTTTTTTTTTATCTTTAAGTGCTTTGCTGTCACTGCTGATAAGGGTATTTGTGGATCTTGCATGCTTGTGGCTAGCAGGACAGTGTCATTAGTATATCTCAAATTGTTTATTACAACTCCCTTGATTATTATCCCTTCTGTTATTTCATCGATAACCTCACAAAAATTTTTTTAGAGTATAAATTGAACAACAGGGGAGAAAGAACACACCTCTATCTTACTCCTCAGAATGAGCGTGTCTTGCGATAGCTGACCATCCACACTAACAAACGTGTATTAATTTGTTTCCCAATTTCTTTTGCTACTTTTGGGTCTTATAGTTTTCTAGTATCTTGCGCTTGGTTTTTACAGATATTAAATTTTTAAAGCTTAATCTTTATTTTTGCTGATAAAAGTATGTGATCAGAGAAGACGTCACCACCTGGGTAAATATTTATGTTCTTTATGATGTTTTTGAATCTTTTGTTGATGCCTATATAATCGATTTGGTTTTTTACGTTTCTGTTTGCATTGAATATCCAAGTATAGAGACGTCTGGGGGATGTTGTTTAAAATGGGTATTAGTCAGTATCCTATCTTCTTCTAGGCAAAATTTTACTAACCTATAACCTCCATCATTTGAGTTGTCTAGACCGTATTCGCCTACTGCATCTTTTCGATTACCTTTTCCCGCCTTGGCGTTGAAGTCACCCATAAGTGTTTATGTGTGATGGCTGTGTTATTTCCGTTGCCTTTTTGATGTCATTATAAAATTGTTCTACAGAGTCATCAGAAGCAGTACATTTAGGGGTATATACCTGAATAAAATTACATATAATAAGTGTTGTGTTGATCTGGAGAAGACATACCCCATCCGATACAAAAACGAAACAAAAACTATTGACTGATTTGTGCAAATTCTTGCTAATTATAAAACCAACACCGTTAAAATGATCGGGTTTATTATTACCTGACTAATATATTGCATGTCAATCGACTTGACACATTCCTGAATTGGGCCATCTCATCTCACCGATTCCAAGGAGATCGACCTTTCATCTTTTCATCTCTCTTATTGTATTATGAGTTCAAAAAGAATACGTGTATTCCAGGTTGCTACTTTTTTCATGGTTGACCTGGAGATTCTTAGCACCCTCTGCCCATCTAAGGGCTGTCGGGGACTAGGGGCCTTATCTTTATTGTTCTCAGTTATGTTAAAGACTTTGCTGGGAAAATACGAGGTGGTTTTGCGTTGACTTCCTCACGCAGTGTAACAGTCGGTTAAACCACCGTGGTTGTGCATGTGCCTGTGAGTGTCTGATGTCAAGCCTGTTGAGAAGTCATTTTTCGTCAGCCTGGACTCAGTAATGACGTAGTTGCTGCCCTATGTCATGTCCTCAGTTGATCCGCGGGTGCTTATTTGGCAAGCTTTATTCGCACCTGTCCTGCATATCTACAGGACGTTCTCTATCAGTCATTGGGACGCGCCGTGTCGGGGTTGAGGACATCCCCATCTGAGTCTGTTTTCCGTGGAGTGTTAAGAAACCCCTACTCGCTTTAAAGTTTTTCCTCTAAGGAAACTAAGACCCGGCACGGTACGTTCTACATTAACATAATAATGACCAAAGAAGCAGTAGGAAAAATTTTCTTGAAACAATCCTATCTGTAATCTTTAAAAACTGCGTTCTCTACTCCAAGTAAAAAACTTTCTGAATGATTTGGTATATATTAGACTAATGTTGTTCGTTATTGTCCTATTACTTAATGTGTGATCGTACGTACTGTACACGTCACTATTTTTGTTTTTTGTCTGACTTCTTTAGGCACTATATTGAAGAATAGTAATGTGACCTCTAAAGTTGTGAATACATTTTTGTTGCCATTTCTTCTTGAGTTAATTTTTGAAATGGTTATATGTGTTTTTATCCTCTGAAGCGTAAGACTTCCGTTCTTTTCAGAAATTATTTTTTTATTTCGAGTGTAACATTTCCTTCGTATTTCTGAACAATTACATTGGATCTGACAGTTTCGATAATTTGTTGAGTTGTAATAATTAAATTTGTAGTTGATTTTTCTATTTTTAGGCGTTTTAGACTTAAGCTTAAGTTGAACCTTTGTATCTCTAGATTTGCTAGATTAGGCAACTTTTATGTGTTTTATATAACTGCTAATTATTATAATTATAGTTGATTGGTCAGAGGACAGACTATAGTTTAAAATAACGTTTGTATGTGATAAGATTCCATTAATACTATTTATTGATAAGTATGATTAATTTTTTTTGTGTGGTAGTTTGAATACATGTACATACTCTCTCTTAAGGGATTATAACCCTCTATTTAGTATTCTTTCTTTAAGTTATAACAAAGAAAAGGCGGACAATGTGATATTATATAGCACTTGAGGTGGTCTATAGACGAACGAAATATTTCTATACTTGGGTTTATAATTTTTATAGCATCATCTAATGTGTTATTTGTTATTTAAGCTTCGCTTTTAATTATTTTTTTATTAGGTTTATTTGCAAGTATGACATCATATTTCCTTTTTTGCTATTGCTGCTACCATATTTTAACAAATGCGACTTTTGCTAACGTTAGTTTGGATTAATCGGGTGATCAATTTGTAGTAGTTTTACAATATTTTACCCTTTTAGGATTTCCGGTGGTACTCATAATACCAAACCGGAAAGGCATCTTCCTTATTACATTCTTTACTTTTATGTCTTAATTTTCCATATTAAAAGTATAGCGTTTTTTATTTTAATCCATGCTATCTGCGGTAGCGTGATTGTAGGCCCAGCATTTTATGAACCTTTTTATTTTTATTCTTTTTTCCATCGAGCATTTTACTATCCACCTTTATATAGGTCCCTCTTAGTATTTATTTTGCACGTTTCTTCGTCGATATTATTGATGATGTTTGGGTGTGATTTATCTTTGGTCGAAATTTTCATATTGTATAGTTTCTTCCCTCTCATCGATTTTTTAATAGCCGTTAAAAGTTTATTTGGGAGATGTTGCATGAAATTCTCGTATATAAATGTTTTCATCTCTATCTAAAGCGCCTGCTGCTTTGGCTGTCACTTTATTGGAAAATGTTTCTATGATCTTTTGATTTCTTCAATTGCTGATCTTTTGTATTTAATGGATTTTCCAGTTCAATTTCAGTATTTGTGTATATATTTTTATATTTTTTTTCATTCTTTTCCAACCTTCTAAGTTACTTATTACATCTGATGAAGTCACTTGATTTGACGTGCGACCTATGCTCCACCCTTCTGTCTACGTAGCCATATTTTTGGTTTGTGTCCTTACATTAGTCTGAATATTCACGTCATATTTTGATATTTCTATTTCTCTGCATTTGTGTTTTATTATCCAGTACTCTGTTATATTTCTTTCTAGTATTCAGTATTTTTTTTGGAATTTGAGCACAACCTTTTTGATCTGCCACTTTGTACTTGGGATTTCGACTCTCTTATCCAGTTCCAATAAGCCCCTTGCAATTGTATTTAAAGTGTTCAGTAGTACAAGAGCTATAGAGATCTTTTTCTTTTTAATAGCTTTCTGTGTTGCGAACAAGGTATATCCGACCTTCCTTTTTGTTACATTGATTAAACTGAGTCGCTTTTGTAAAGTTGAATATAGGCTGCGTTTAAGTTAAATTTAGTTTTAGTTGAAAAAAGATCACGCTACAGGTTCTCTTTCTTATATAGAGGTGTTGTCCTCGAGCCTCCCAGCCGCAAATTCTTGTGCATGGTACTCCTAGTATACTCTTCAGAGGTTGCTGAAGCTCGGGCTGCGGTTACCGTGTTTAGCAACCGCTGCAGCTAGAAAACCTCCATGTTCCGATGCTCGAGACACCTACAAACGCTCCTGGGGTTGAGTCGTCCTTGATTTTATCTCTCGTTTTCGGCCTTATTGGCATAGGTAATTCTACCAGGTAACTTGAAAGAGTGTCCTGCTAGCATCGCTTTTGGAGTCAAAGGAAATTCAGCCCCTCATTAAGGTTTCACAGCTACTTGTAGGGGGAGGGGCTAATTTAATTAACATAAATCATACATAGTAAAAGTTAATATTGTTTACTAAACATTTTGTTAGTAACGTAATAACATTAAAGGGTGTATTATTGGTTGTAGCCAGTTTGCTATTTCTGTGTTAATATTGCTTTCTTATTTCTAGTAAAGGAGGTTTATATTAGTACTTTACCAGAAAAAAACTATAAAATAATTAGAAATAAAGGACAAAAAATCAAAGTAATAAATTAGTAATTCTTATAATATAAGTATTTATGTAAATGTATTTTAAAAATATTAAATTAATTAAAAATTATAAATAAACAATCTTAAACCAAAAGTAAACTTTCTCGTTTTAGCCCAAGTATATAAAGATGATATAGAGAAATGGTTAAGACAGGAAAAATGGTGCAGGCAAGCTTTTTTAAGATAATATTTGTGGAATATGTTACTGCATATAATAAATAAATGATGTGGTAAACAATAAGACACCTCCTGCTACAATATGTATTTTATAGGAAAACCAATATCTTTAATACAATTTTTTATCACCATCATCAACTACATGGTAAATCTATTGTCTAAAGTGCACTGTGTTGTTCATGGAAAGTGTAGACGATGAAGAAGATAAAAACAGGATGCTAGCAGTTGAAATGAAAACTTCAAAATATCTAGGTTAGAAGGAATTACAAATAGAGAGGTTACAAACAGCATGAGAGCGAATGGGGCTAAAATAATCACTTATTGCGCATGAAAGAATATAGACGACCAAAGAGGTTATATTTATGGATATCGCTAGGGCACCGGAAGAAAGGACGACCATGCAACTCCTGGATCGAGGGAATAAGAAGAACAATGCCAAAAAGAGACCTACAAGAAGAACAAGTATACAATTGTGAGAGTGGACATACCTTAGTTGTTTAATTATATTACATATTTTACAACACACTCTTGATAATGTTCATAAAACTTTTGGAACCTATCAGCAAAAACATCTTTAGAAATAAATTGCGTATTTAATAAGTTATCATATGTTTTTATTGCAGCCATGCTTACCAAATGTACATTTCTCATGATGTTCTTCAGGTGGGCAACAGAAGTATGTAGGTGCCAAGTGAAGGGAGAAATATTGGATTTTCATCATTTACGATAATAAAATTTCCAAGGTTTCCATCTGTCTTACTTCAGTTTAACAGTCAATAGTGCGTATTATGTGCTTGCTAATGCCTTTAGAGTCAGTCGCCGATCTCTTGTCAGCATTTACCGCATTTTCTCGATTATGTCTGGGGTTCTACTTATCAACGGCCGACTCGAAGGTGGCTCATCCTCAGTCGTTTCTTTCCTGTTGAAAAAACTTTTGGATTAATTGTAAACCCATCTTTTTAATATTTTTAGCAAAATTTGTATTTTACCTGTTGCTCCATCGCACTGTAACTCTACCTCTCATATCAATTGTGTCCGACTGCCCGCAGCAGGTTTACTTTAAGTCACGTAGTCATATGCTAATTTTTAGCTAAAAGCCCAATAAAAAGTATTGCATTAATTGTACAAATTTAGGCAAAAACTATAAAATTTTGACCGTAACTTAATTAGTTTCGCCCGAGTATGTTATTACTGATATATGGAGATCAAGGGTTGGTGGTGGTAATAGGATCTTAGTCTTAGTTAAAATTTTAAAAATAAACATATGGTTTCTTCTACGAGGGCTATTTTTTGTCAAGGTCCGTCTTGCGCTGTGTCTGTAGTTGGCCCGGCGAACGCGTCGATTCGCGATTGTCATTTCTGAGTACGTAGGGAGCACATAAACAGGCTTCGAAAAATAGAGTCTCCCGCCAAATGTGAATTGCGTTCAGTCATCCGATTTCTGCATGCTGAAGGAAGCAATGCAGCTGAAATTCATAGACGAATAAGTAAAGTAGAAACGTTTATGAATGACAGCAAAGTACGGACGCACAGATGTTCATGATGCAGGCGGATGATCTTGTACAGCGCGTGGATCAGGCGATTCGTGGAAATCGTCGGTTCACAATTTCTGGGTTGAGTGATTTGTTTCCGGAAATTTCACGGTCAGCTCTCTATATCATTATGAGTGAAAGACCAGAGTACCGCAAACTCTGCGCGAGATGGGTTCCCAAGATTCTGTCTGACCATCACAAAACTCAGTGAATGGGCGCCGCATTAACATTCCTCCAGCGCTATCATCACGACGGAGATGAGTTTTTGGACAAAATTGTCATAGGAGATCAGATATGGGTCCATTACGAAACTGAAGAAACGAAAGAGCAATCCAAACAGTGGATGCATTTACACTTCTACGAGTTGTAAACCAGTGAAGTTCAAGCGCACGTTCTCCACCAAAAAGTGTATGGCTACAGTGTTTTGGGACCGTAAAGGTGTTTTCTTGGTGGAATTCATACCACGTGGCACAACCATCACTGCAGCTTCGTACCGCAAGACTCTTCAACGTCTTCGAAGGGCAATTCAGAACAAGAGAAGAGGAATGTTGTCGTCAGGCATTGTCCTTCTTCATGACAATGTGCGGCCGCACACTGCAGTTGCAGTAAAGATCCTCCTGCAGCGTTTTGGATGAGAAGTTTTTGATATACACCATACAGTCCTCACTTGGCTCCCTCAGATTTTCATCTATTTGCCCACATGAAACGCTGGCTAGTAGGACAAACTTTCACCACAGACAACGAGCTGCAGACCAGCGTACAGAATTGGCTTAAAACACAGGCGGCTGCTTTCTATGATGAAGGTATTGGAAAATTTGTACCACGCTACGACAAATGTAAAAATCGGAACGGCGATTACGTCGGAAAGTAGCTTAATGTTGTATCACATTGTTCCATATAAAATTTTCTTGATTCTGGCTGTGATTTTCATTTAGCGACCAATTGGACCTTGTACATCAAGTCATTATCTACTGATTTTTGCGTTCTGCTTTATTGTGCCGAAGCATAAAACAATAAATCAAAATAGATTTTAACTTCTGTTAATAAGCTTAGTCAGTCAATAGCAGAACTAGAAAAAATACTTGGCATCACTTTTTTTCCTAATTTTTAGATTTTTCTGCCTAAAATGCGGAACTCGTTAAACTTCGGTTTACTTATTTACTTGTAAAAGTTTGGGGCGATCCATAAAGGCTTGCGCCAACAAACAGAGCAGCCTGCAACGGCCTTTTAGCAGCCCCAGCTCGCACCCATTTCGGCAACCGAGTTCCGTCTCTGAGCCGCCGCCTTGATACCGGACCAGTTCGTAAATAATTGATATAAACTGGCGGTACCATGTTTCGCGCTGTTTACACGCGGCCGCGGTGCACGGACTGCGCAAATAAACGCCGGCCAGCCTGCCGGTATTTTTAGCCGGCCGCGTTCCTCACCTGCGGGTGGCTGAAATGGCATCTGCGCTGAAAAAGTTAGCGGCGCCGCGCGGCCGGAAGCGCGCCTCGGCCTCTTGATGTAGGTCACGTCTGCCAGCGCCGTTACTTTTTCATGGGCCTGCAGCTCGAGCGCCCGGGGAGCGGCTGAAAATTTTATCCCGGGGGACCTGGAGCGACAGCTTAAGCTGGGGACGAGGAGCTTTCCATTGTTTGGTTGTCGGATGGAGACCCCGAGTTCGATGTAAATGTGCTTATAGGAGTGAATTTTGCTTGGAATAGAATTGCGACTTTACAATTCAAAATTTTTGTGAAGCGGATAGAACCACAACCATTAAGGCTAATTTAAGTAAAAGTAGAACACGACTCTGATGCACATATTTCCCTATTCAAAAAATTAGATGACACTCGCGCGAATGTCGTAGTTAAAAAAACTTTTTTATGTTATTACAACTTTCAGTGACATTCGCTCCTAATTTCAGTTTGATATGTCAAATAGTTTATAAGTTATAGGAGTCTATTTACATAACTTTTTGCCTTTTCGCGATTTTCAGCGTGTCTTGTATTGCTGAACATAGATGTTGCACTAATTTTGTGTTAAAAATGTAATTAATGCTACTGAAATGTTTAAAATGGCGGAGCAAGTATTTGGTGACCAATCTTTATCGAGAAAAATCGAATTTTAGTTGCATAAACTGTTCAGAGAAGGTGGTGGATTCGTAGAAAATAAACTTCGTCTGGTCGTCCATCAACATCAATAACCAAAAAAATATTGACAAAATTTTTATATACTAGAGGTGTAATAATAATTAAAAATTGGAGCAACTATATCAAGGAAACATTCGAAGAGAAACAAATGTGTGCTTCAATATTTTTGGATATCCAACAGGTTTTTGACAAGATATGGCATTGTAAGCTGTTATATAAAATTAAAAGAAAGCTACCTCACCCAATATTCCTCCTCTTAAAATCCTATCTAACTCAAAGACATTTACAAGTTCAGTTCGAAGGTATACTGTCAGCTCCGGTGTTCCGCAGGGAAGTGTCCTTGGTCCTCTTCTTTATTTTCTCTATACCAAAAACATACTAACCACAGGCAATACCTTAATTGTTATTTTCGCAGATGACACTGTTATAATGTCATCTAATGCCAACGCTGGTTGGGCATCTGAAAACTTTGAGTCACATCTAAATCTTCTGCAAAGCTGAATCGATCGGTGGCGGATTAAAGTAAACAGTACTAAAACAGCTCAGATAATTTACCGTTAAACACTCTACTTGGCCCCAAGTCATCATTTACAATCAGCTCATTCCAATAAAAACTGAGTTGAAATACTTAGAACTTTACTTTGACCAAAGACTAACTTGAAAACCTCATATAAGAGCTAAAATACACCAACTAAATCCAAAAACCAAAAGTATGCAATGGCTAATTGTACGTATATCCCAACTGACTATAGAAAGCAAGCTGTTATTATACAAAGTTATCGTAACACCTGTATGCTCATACGGGTTTGAGCTGTGGATTACAGTAAACCATCGAACACTAAAATCTTGCAGTCCTTCTAATCGAAGACAGTGCGCATTCTAACCAATGCACCTTGGTACGTCAGCAATCAAACTCTCCATGACGACCAAAAATTCCATTTATCTCTGAAGTCAGCAGGAGTTACGCAGGATGCGCTCCTTAAATCATACCAATCAACTAATTACCAACCTCTACCCCCACCAGCTTGTGGATAGAAGATTGAAGGGACAATGGCCAGAAGACCTCTTTTTTTCTAGAGGGAGTATTAGAATTCATATATGCGGATCTAGGTGTTCGAGCCACTCGGGCCTGTTGGATCGACCTTTTCTCTTCGCCCATGTACCTTCTCCCGGGACCACTTGAGCATTAGATCGGGTGGGTGGCTGTATCTCGTTCTATTTCTTATAGTATTACTTTACGTTGGTTTGCATGTCACTTATCTTTGTCTGTCATTTCTCTAAGTATCTTGCTACACATATTGAGGATCGCGCCCCAGTTGGCCTCTTTATTATAAGGTCACAAATGTTGTCGGGGGTGACTTCGGCCTGTACGCTAATTTCTGTACTCTGTCTTTGGGCTAGCCATTGCCTACACTTGAAGATGACGTGCTCCACGTCTTCCCTGTCGCCGCAGAACCTGCAAATTGTCATTTTGTGCTCTCCCGAAGCGCTCCAGATATACTTTAAAGTCCCCGTGTCAGCTTAACATTTGTGTCAAGTAATAATTTAGTTGACCGAAATTTCTTTCTCTTCAAGGCCTTATTTTAGGTACTAATTTTTTGGTTCAACTACCTTCATTGCTTTTATCCCATCTATCAACTATTTTAGTTGATAGTTTTGGTCTCCTTGTTTGCTCCGCAATTATGAGCTCTTGATCTTGCCAGCAGATCCATGGGAGGGGTCGCTGTTATAACTTGTAAAGCAGCCGTTGATGCCGTCCGGTATGCACAGCAGATTCTGATTAGTGCTGGTCTTTGGGTAGATAGTAGCATGTTTACTTTTTTTTAGTCTTGAGGCCCAAACATGTGTTGCACATAGAAGAACTGACGTGACGGAGTTTAAAATTTTTCTATTTACAGTATTCGGACTCTTAGTTCTTGGCATCAGTCTAACTAGTTTGTTTAATGTTATTTGAGCTTTCTTTGTGACCATCTGGATGCGTTCGGACCATGACAGATGTCGGTCTATCATGACTTCTAGATATTGTATTTCTTTTTTAATGGGTATGATTGCACCTAAAAAGTCGATTTCCTTGGTGGTTTTCTCCCTCTTACCGGTTATGAAAATTGTTTACCTTTTTGTGATATTTCCAGTTCATGGTCTACCATCCAGTTAACCATTTCTCCCAGTACAGTATTTATCTTGGTATTAATGTTGTCTTTGTCTCTGTCAGTTATAATTGCCACCAGCTCATCCGTGAAGGCTACTAATTTACAGCCTGGAGGTAATGTGACTTCCAATACTGTGTCATACAGAATATTTCACAGTATTGGTCCGAGAATGGACCCCTGGGAGACTCCACATTTTATTTGCATATTTTTATCCTTGTAGATTATTTCTCTGTCCTCTAGATAGCTCTTAATTATATTAATAAAATTACCAGAGGTTGCACGGTCTATTAGGCTCTTCTTCACATCTCTGTCTCCAATTGCTCTCCTAGCGCTTTGGGCATAAGCTATTACTTCCTTAACTGCTAATTGTTGAGCGCCCCGGGCGAAACCCATACTGATATTTTGATAGCCCCCTTCTTACTTCCGAGTCCCTCATGAGTCATTTTTAATTATAATTTTGTATAACTTGGCTAGTGAATTTAAAAGACATATTGGCCTGTATGTTTTGGTAGCGAGTCAAGGTTCTCCACTTTCCATGCTGCAGGCAAGGTATTCGTCGACCATAGGTTGTTTAAAGTATTTACGAAGTTGCCGGGCTGACATCCTCGGCAAGCTTTACAACTTCCGGCAGGATCTCGTCTGGTCCGGCTGCTTTTTTATTTTTGAAATTCCTCGCAGCGATTTTTATTTATTTTGTGTTATTAAACTTACTTCCTCAGTGGGTCTGACGTATTCTCATATATTTTTGCTCCTGGTTGAAAAGAGGTCGTTGATTATATTGGAAATTTTCACAGGGTCTGCTGGAGGTAATATTTTCCTCCCAAATTTCCTAGTAATGATTCTGTAGTCGTCGCTCCAAACGTTGCTGTCTACCTCATCCAAGATGACTCACCACTTCTCTCGTTTTTCTTCTTTTATCTTTAACTCATATTCTTTCCTGAGTTTATGATGCCTTATTCTTGGAACGTTTCCACAGCCTTCTAGCCTTTACGCAGCTTTCCTAATTGCAGTGACCTCGCTGCCCCACCAGTACACTGGTTTTCTATTTCTCGAGTATGTACGTCATATTAGAGTTTCTTCGTAAAATTTGTTAATTATTTCCGTCACGTCTGCGGGGCTGGGCAAGTTGAAACAATACTAAAAGTTGACTTTAATTAGTTTTGAAGTGTTTTTGACTTTTGGGATTGTAATACCAGCCCGTCGGTTTGTTAGTATTTTCAGGTGTTTTACCTGCTATTTGAAACAAAATGGCTCTGTGGTCACTGAGTGTTTCTTCGTCTAATACTTTCCAATTGTGGATTTTGTTATCCACGTTGGAGCTAGCAATCGTTACATCTACTAGCTGATCTTCTTGCGAAATTCGGTTTCTTCCAGACGTTCGCAATTATTACCAACCTCTACCATCGTCAGCTTGTTGATAGAAGATTGAGGAGACAATGGACAGAAGACCTCATTGAGTAAATCATAGAGACCCGTCAATGGATGGTGCCCTATTCGTGTTAAATAACGTTCATGTCGACTCATTTACTTATTATTTCGCATTAAGAGTAGATTGTAGATCGGCCATAGAAATAAAATTATTTTTTTTATATTGTCACACGTTCTTTGTAACTCTCCAAAGAGAGCTTTGTATATGTCGAGCTAGTAAATTCTTTTAGCATCTATTAGATGCACGGAATTTGGTTTTCCACACTCTTCCTCATATTTTCATATTTGTTCTACTTTTCTTATGATCTATATTCTTCGATTTTTAATACTTTTCTCTTATATCCCTAATATTCTCTGATTATTTGTATTGAAGATATGAATACAATATTTTCCTTAACAAGAATGTTATTATTGAAGGCAGGTAAAACTCCATCATTTATCATTTATAGTACTATCACACAAAATTAAATGTAATCGCCCACAATACCAAATAGCTTCCCGCACTATTATGGTAATCCAAAATATGTTTACTACAATTTGGTGAAGATATTTATCATATTATTCTGTTTCTGGAAGACTGTCAGAAAAGGTTTTGTCTTGATGCTATACTATTTGCAGCGGTTCGGCTACTATTGTTGGAGGCTTCTCTTATCACTGCTTATTTTTTCCATTATGAGGGTCCTAAAAAGCCACATCCTAACAGTGCTGATCATTTATTGTTTTTTTTTTAATTATTAACTTAATCCGCTACTTACAAAGATCTTTGTATCCAGGTAAAGATGGTCATTGTTTTTTTTTTGCAAAATTATGAAAGTCTCTTTCTGGTAAAGTACTGAATACCTGATCAGTTGTTTAATGCCTTATGGGTCAAATTATTTAAAAAATTAGTATAAATACACTTTAAGACAGCAGGTTTGCTGTCTTTTAGTTAATATATTGCTTTGTGATCTGATCTGCTGTTATTTTTATGCTGTCTGGGTAGTTGAAGTCTTTGAAGTAGTTCTGGTCTGTTATCAGGTCAGCTATATAGGCTTTCCAGGTGTTCATTTTCTTTTTGTTGTAATATTCCAAATGTATTGCGTTTACACATTTCAGCTACTTTTTAAACTTCTTTACACATATTAAACACATTATACTTTTGTTCTAAACCTTTTATCCGTACATTGAGTTTTGAACCAGTTTTGTGCCGTTTTTAGTTTTCGCTTTATTTGTCTCTCAGTAGTTATCATTTTTGCTTTGTTGTATTTAACTTTATTTTTTTATAAGTTATAGTGTGTTATCCGTTATCCAATATCTTCTTCTTTGCTTTTGGCTGATACCATAGCGCTCAAAAAGATTTTACCGTTTTGTTTTTTCGTCATAACTTTGTACAGACTCATTCTATCCGGTTGAAACTTTCAATGTATTTTGGCATGGGCTTCACTATTATTGAATCAGGGTTTCATAACTTCCGGCCAACAAAACAAAAAAATCTGATAGATTTCTGAAAATAGATACCAATGGCCATTTTCGTGAAATGAATTTTTAGCGTTTTACGTGCGTTTTTTTTTGTAATTGGTTTTTTAGGGTAATGTCTGATACTCGTGAGCATCGTTGGTTGACAGATAACGAGAGAAAGGCGACCCAACAGGGCCATCTCCAAGGACTCTCTTACCAGCGCATTGCAGATTAGTTTTGTGTTCAGAAGTCTACTGTTACAAAGGTGTTGAAGAGGATTAATGATTCTGGAGTAGCCTGTCGTCAAACTGTGCCCGGACGACTCAAGGAAATTCCTCGTGCTGTCGTTAGGAAGATCCCAATGATGTCTCATGAAGACCCTAGTTGTACTGCAGTCGACATAGCTCGCAAGCTAAATGAGTTCAACATCTCCAATATTTCTGCTCAGATTATCACAACTTCGTCTGTCGAACTAAATCGATGCCGCCCCGTCCCGTCTTCAAGCCACTCGTCAGTAAGGAAAATCGAAAGGCACGCCTTGAGTTCGTTCGTAATCGTCTGCACTAGACTTGTCAAGAGTGGAACGACGTACTCGGGTCGGATGAAAGCAAGTTTATGTTGTTTGGTTGCGATGGCATAAAGTATGTCCGTCGCCCAATCGGCAAAGATTTGATCTTCGTTACCAAATCCCGACTGTCAAACATGGTGGCGGATCAGTAATGGTGCAGACAGCATTTAGTTGGTCCCTTGCACAAGCTAGATAGAATAATCAACAAGAAAATCCATCCAGATATTTTTGAAAAAGCCATTCTCTCACATTTAAGGTTTAATCTTGGTTAAAGATTTACCTTTTAACAAGACTGATCTACAACATGCCCTCAAAGATGTCAAGAAGTGGTTCAGCAGGAAGAGAATGACTGTAATGGGGTGGGCAAGCCTAGGCGCGGATTTGAACCCTATCGAGAACTTATATGAGAAACTGGAGAAAAGATTGGCAAAGACAAGAAGAAGTTTGATCTATTGAAGGAGAAATGACAGAACTCTTAACACCATTCCTCGTTGTTTTTAGACTGTTATTGATTCAATAGGTCTTGCTAATCATTATTAGGGATTATTGAATTATTATAGTTGATTTGTGATCATTTGACCCGGGTGTTATAATACTATGATCCGTTTTATTATGGTGTTGTTGATTTTGATAAATACGCTAATTTTGAAGGAAATTTGGAGAAAGTTATGACAAAAAAACGCACCGGTGAAATCTTTTTGGGAGTTGCTGTGTTTGTCACCATTCTCATTAAATGCATCAAATATTTTCTGCAGTAAAGTTATGTCTTCTACATGTCTACGTTTCTCTCTTAGTAATTTTGTCACGTTTCTCTTGGCTCCTCTTTTAATTTATTTCTTCTTGAAGTTTCTTCAACACCAGTATAAGTTTTAACTAACAGACAATTGTTTCGGAATTTTTGTTGATAAGTGAATGAAACTTTTAGAACAATTAAACAATTTAGTTTCTCATTTGGTAGTGTTTATTCAAATTAGAGGAAGAGTTACTAGAATTACCTTCTGGTTGTACAACACCTTGATAGAATCCATAATTGCAACAATATCACTTCTATCAATTCTAACAGACGTATAATCGAAGATTATATAAAAAAGGAAAAATTAATCTTATTGTTAATTTTTATAATAAATATTTCGGCGAATTTAGTTTACAACCCCGCAGCGTGTACAACTATCACTTATTGATAAACTACATCTGGTTAGCAGAGTCGAGCTTAAGAGACAAGTATAACTGCCCTTGGAAAGTAGTTCGTCGCAAAGCGGAGGCAGGATAATGCAAAAGTTTGTAAGCACTTACTTGGAAAGTGCTTTAGGTATAAATACGGCATATTGATATTGATCTTTGTGGAGCCGTGCACCAGAAAATACGGTTTTAGGAACGAAAAGGCAAATAAATTAGAGGGTGCTTAAAAAACTATAAGTTTGGTATTTCATAACAATTAAATATTAATGATCTCGCTTTTATTTAGAATCTAAATTTATTTCTATATTTGTTGTGTTTAGTGAACGTAAATTAATTAAAAAAGATTAAAACGCCGGTATTTGTCAGCACAAAATATTAAATTTGTATTTGTATTACGCCTTACAAAGGCCTGTCATTATTACGGAATTAACACATATTTTATTATTGTGAGCTAAAATTGCACACAAATGTTATTGCTCTTAGCACTCTTAAAACTGTAGCACTGATTAACTTTTTATTGTACAGGGCGAGATAATTAAAACATTGCCAAAGTTCAAACGCACCAGTCATCGTAAAAGTAATTTGTTTCTATTTACATAAATACAAGATCTGTCCTGAAAACAGTTTATGCAACTGCAGCTATTTAGAGTGTGCTGTAATGCGCATGCGTGCATGAGGATAGTTCTGCTGGTCATTCTAGGTGGGAGTCAGCATATATAGTGGTTGGTCATCGCATTTGCAATAACTGGGGGTGTAGAGCAGCGGATCTGCAACAAAATTTAGGCGAAGCTATAACATTTTATTTTAGAAGTTATTCTGATTATTCAAAAAGTTGCAGAAGAGGTTCGGAAATGATTGGAAATTTGTTGAAGGCGATCCACGTTTTAAAAGATCAGCAACGACTAAAACAGAGGAAAATGTAGACGTGTACAGGCTGCAGTCAGATGAACTGGGAATTCCAAAAACTAAGGTGTGTAAAATTTGCCGCCATGTAACTTTTGGTTGTTCCCAAGACTTCAATCATTTTTAAGATGAAAAAATTCTAGACCGTCGACTAGACAAGGCTGCAGAATATTTTGAAGAAAAATGCGACGCCGATAGAATTGGGTGGGATCTCTAAGTGCTTACTTTGAACAGGATTGTGGCTACATACGAGGTTCCAGTTCTAAGGTCTCTAATTTTTTTTCTGAAAAAGTTGCTGTTATCTTCGCAACGTAATCTTTGTCTAGACGTACATACTTTTCCCAACGTCGTCGCCCTGATTCCACGGCCGTTGAAAATATTTTTTAGGGGTGTGTTTGGCCCACTGGAAAATCGATGATGCAGCAGTGGCTCTATTGGGAAATGAGCGGCCACGGAGAGCGTCATTCATGGTCGGAAAAACATTTCCTGAGACATTGCCTTACGTTCTTCGATCAGAATTTGTGGGACCACTTTGAAAAACTTTCGGCATTTTCAGGTCATCGTGTAAAAGTTTAGGGACGATATCACGCATACCTGATCAACAGTCTTTCATAACAACTTGCTCCACTTGCGCAATTATGGTTTCGATCCGGCTGATTCGTGATTCAGGCTGCTTCAGTTTATTGTCACACAACTCTCGACTTTATTTAATGTTTCACACTTTCACACTCACGAACGCACATTTTTACATCCATAACACCTTCATCGCATGTCTGACTCAGGTGGCGATGAATTTCAATAGCCGTTTTATCACGCAAGAGGAGAAAACGGATTGCATGTTGTTTTGAACACTAAACGTTGCCATTTTAAGTATACAAAACAACACTCACTGCCATACCCGTAATTTGACTTGTGTACATTATATGGTGCTGCTATCTATATGACAAATTCAGAAATATATATTTTTTGAAATTCCTCGAGCTCTGCATTACTTTAGCTTAATGCTTTACCTTTTAAATGGCGCCCGGATACAAAATTATAGCGTCTAGATTGATTATGTTCGTTTACAAATAGCTTTAGTCGAATTGTTATATTTGTACATATCGGTTTGTGTATTTCTATGCACTTATTGTAGAACTTATTCCAGTCAAATTGATTTAAAACCTTCTAAACACACATGTTTTTTATATTCTTTTATCTTACATATTCGTTGGAACATATATAAATAATTTGACGATTACTAAACTTTTTAGTTTCTGATTCCACCGCAGTAGGTATTTATTTTACATTTTTTATAATTCGTATTGTTTTCTTATAGATTCCAGAACATTTAAAAATTTTGGCGACCTATACGTACCTATTTGAGGTAAATTCCCATTTAGCATTCTTATATGGTTGTTTTTGCAATTTTTTCAGATTGAAAGGTATACAAAATATACTTTTACAGAGTAACTTTATAAAACTGTGAGTTTGATTTCAATATATTTAAAGGGGATATCAGCTAAGTGGTGTCCCTCATTTACGATGCAGTTTTGAAGTAGTGTTTTGAAGTTCTTGATTATTATATATAATACGCCTGATTTTTTAACGCATTGCATTGCGTTGGGCGTTGTTTGTAAACCTTAGCTTTGAGATATTCCTATAAGACGAAGTCTCATGGGTAACATTTGGTGAGCGTGCTAGGCAAGCGATGTCACTGGGAGCAAAGTTCTTGTGGGCTGTGGCTCCATCTTGTTGGAACCAAACATCTTTCAGTTAGACTGTATCGATATTCAGTGCGAAAATTTGTTGAATCATTTCTACACATTAGCCTCTCTCATCAGAAAATCAGATCAGTGACCCCAACATTACTCATCACACATCAGTGACACGTTTGATGAGCATCTCGTGGTTTATTATTATTTCAACACCAAAAGTTTTGTTTATTAATCTATCTCGACAAGTGGAAATGCGCTAAAGAAAGTAAACTTCCCAAGATGTTTCCGCGCATTTTCAGGTTATCTTGCTAATCACGTATAGTAACCATCTTACATATAATTTACCGTACCATACGCCTAGATAAATTAAGAGCAACGGCATGTTTGCACACAAATCGCCTCAAAGACTGCACTGATTTTTTCGGAGGTTTTCTCCTCCTCTTATTACTGCAGAACACATCTAACATTTCCTAGACGCACCAAAATCGATTGAGCACTACAGAACCAGTATTTCTAAGGTTTTCTACCTACAACAAAAGGTCCACAAATGTGTACTTTGATAGAAAGTTCTCTGTTTGTTCATTCATAGGATGTTGTTTACTAAGAGACCTCTTAAGCAAAATTTGCAAATAAGCAAATTAAGCTCTTTGCTTCATAATCTTTCTTTGAAATTAGGGAAGAAGTTTAAATCTATCTTATATTTCCTTTTTTAAGTACAAGATTATAAGCTTAGCATACTGCTATTTATCAGCGTTTCAAAATATATGCACTGTAGGCTATCATTGTTTTCCCTAATATACAAGCAAATTTCCATTAGAATTAATTGAATTTTTACTTACCTTTTTAGTTTACAATGCTTTATTATCTTTACATTTATTTCAGTATCAAGTTTATAAATTATAGTGTTCTCAGTTTTGCCCTTTTGCATTTCTGGTATACTTTCTATATTCGCATTGCTTTCACTGTGGTGTTTTTATCCAAGAATTGTTTTTGCTTTTATTTCTATAGTCCATTTACCGTCTTTCACTTTATTAATTCGACTATCGCTTTATCTTCATATTTTTTTGTTACTATTATTGTTAACGAGTTACTTTATATCGTCCGCTTCATGTGTTGCTTCAAAGCTTAATTCTTTTTCTTGGCTAGTTCATTACACATTTTAATGTTTTAATTATTAAGTTTTCTTTTATTTTTCTCTAACATAACTTTATTTGTCATGAACTTAGTTTAAATGACCTTGAGCTTTCTATTTGCTCTTTTTATTTATTTCTGTTCTTCCTTTCTTATTTCTCCTCCTTTTTCCGTTGTGACATTGTAAATGTATATTTCAGCAGAATTTGAGTACCTAAGTTTTATTTTATTATACATAATTTTGCTTTGGTATATAATTATGGTTGTTCACGGTACGTTACAGAATGTTTCCTTCATAGTTGTTATATATTTTATTGGCATAAACTATTGATTTCATCTATAATTATCGGGTTGTTTAGTACTACATTATTTTTTTATATCTGCCTGTTGTTTCTTAAATGGCTTTTAGGTTCCAGTTAGTGCAGTTTAATTTTTTTTTATGTGCTCTGATCCCATTTAACGTATTTTATTTTTATCTTGTTATGGTCATAAATTGTTTTGTTATCATACCTTATTTTCATGTATTTTACCGTGTTTTCCCGTGTTTTTGCTCTTTCCCTTTTATTACTTTTTTATTTTTGTTGCTCTATATGATCGTGTATTTTGAAGGTTTATTAATGAAATAATAACATTTGTTGCGCTGCCCTATTTTTCCATATTTTGTTTTGTTCTAATTCTGTATTTTATTATACAATTTTTTTTATTCGATCTGTTACACTTAGTCTGGTCTTTATCGAAAGTAATTATTTGTATTCTACAAAAAATAATATTATTTGATCATGGATATAAATTTAGGTGCATAATTGTATGACTATTTTAGTTGTCATCACGATAACGTCACCCATACGGGGTCATCAATCACGACTTTCTCTCAATAAAATAGAAACATTTGGGGCTGTTTACCGACAAGCAACAAACACGAATATTAAAAGTTTAAAGATAACCTAATATAAAATATAAATAATAAGAAAATTAAATATATGGCAAGAGGGCACTTTAAGCTAAATTGATATTTTATCAAATGACAGTAGTCTAGACAATAAGCACGGTTATAATAAATAAACAAAATAGTTCAGTCTGTACAATACCCATAGACACTGTAATAAACACAGAGAATGTCTAAACAGAAATTTGAGTCAAAATTCGACTAAATACAAGAAATAAAATAGAAGAAGCAATGAGAAACCTAACTATCGTTTTCACTATGTTTCTTCAAATGAAACACCTTTAGGATCACAACAACTGAATACACCTAGTAATGACAACTACTCCTTGACTATTAGAGTTGAAAATGCTGAAAAGAAAAAGCTAGAAAAATCTAGCAGTACAATAGATAGCAAAATGATAACAAAAAGTAGGAGTTTCAACGAATATGTGAAAGATTAGACACTTACCCGCTATGACAATTCCACTATGTGGAAGGCAACTAGGAAAGTAAAATTTCTGTTCTTCCTATTCGAAAAACCGATGAAACCTGCTACAATTTTGCCTAGCCATCAAGTGTTGCTCTCCCCAAAAAATCTAAATTGAAACTAACTATTTTAATAATAAACAAAGGACTTAACTGTAAACCAATTATAGATAAAGAACCCCAAAAGCTCCATCAAAAAAAGATATCCGCTTTAACATATATTTTTAGCTCCTTCCTAATATCCCAGAATTACTCTTCCCAGTAAAAGATTGCAGAAGTGTTTTTATTTCAGAACTAAATAGCTAATCTTCTTCTTCTTCTTTTTTTTCATCATCCCTTGTACCATTAAGGTGTCGGGTAGTGTTCTAGGACCCACTTTTTCCATTGAGTTCGATTTCTTGCAATTTTTTGTAGTTCCTCAAGTGTAGTGTCATGTTTTTTTGCTATATCTTGGACTATGTTAGTTAACGTTTTCCGTGGTCTTCCCGGTGCCTTCTTATGTGTTGTTTTTGATTGTAGATATTTTTTTGTTGTTCTTTCGGGCTCCATTCTTATAATATGTGCTTGCCAATTTAATTGTTTCTTCTCTATTTTGTTCGTTATCTTTTCTTGTTTGAGTTCGTTATATATCGTTTCGTTTTTTATTCTGTCTAGTCTAACATAGTAACTCCTTGTATTTTTCTGAGGAATTTCATTTCTACAGTAGTTAATTTTCTTTTATGTTCTGGTAAAGTTGTTAGCGCCTCTATTGAGTATAGTAATGTTGGTGCTACTACTGTGTTATATACCATTTGTTTTGTGCTTATTCCTACTTCCCTTTTTCCTAATATTGTTTGGTTTATTGTATAATACATGTTGGTCGCTTTTCTAGCTTTGTTAGCCACTTCCATTTCTATTTTGCCATCGTTACTGATTATTTATCCTAGATATTCGAATACCGTTACTTCTTCTAGTTGATTTCCTTTACATGTTAGGTGGATGTTTTCTTCTTTTCCTTGTGACTTGCATTACTTTTGTTTTGTTTTCGTTAATCTTCATTTCCATCTTCTCCAGTTCTGATGTCCATATGTCTATTGATTTTGCATTTTGTGGCTGTATCTGTTATCAGAACGATATCATCTGCATATATGAGTGCTTCTATTTTATTGGATTCATGTCTTTATATCCTATTATAGTTTTGGGGTTTTTCTAGACAGTTTTCATTATTCGATCTATGTATATAATAAAGAGTAACGGGCTTAGCGAATCACCTTGTTTTAATCCCGTTTCTATTTTGAATGGTTCTGATTTCATCCCATTTATTTGGATGATTCCTG
Source organism: Sinelater perroti (assembly GCA_036346155.1). NCBI lineage: Eukaryota > Metazoa > Arthropoda > Insecta > Coleoptera > Elateridae > Sinelater > Sinelater perroti. Next base: position 5,732,529 of record JARFIY010000324.1, read on the forward strand.
TGACGTTTTTATATATGCTCTTTATTGCACTCCTCAATTGTTTTGTGACTTGTAGCTGTTCCAGGCAGTGCCATATTTTATTTCGGTTAACCGTGTCGAAAGCCGCTTTCAGATCCATGAACGTTAGAAATAGTTGTGTATTTGTTGCTATTCTATCTTCTATTAGTTTTCTTATGACACTGATATGGTCCGTTGTTTGTCTATCTGCTCTAAAGCCTCCTTTAATCGCTAATCACGATGTAATATTCTAGAAACCAATTTTTCTTACTACCCTTAATTTCACCACATTAATATGGTTGCTGTGAGAAGCATTCTAATTCTGAATATGTTTATAAAGTTGTTAATAATATTGAAAAGGACTTTGAAGAAAAAGTGTTTATTTAGCAATATTTCTTGACATTAGTAAAATATTTGACGGAGTATAGTATACCGACCTCTTAATATAAAATTAAAAAAAAACTTCTGATCAGTATTTTTTATTCTTTAAATCTTATCTGGTATAAAGACACTCCCAATTAAAAGTCGAAGATAGTCTTTCTACGCTCCATGACATTTATGCTGAAATACTCCAGAAAATTGTTTTGGATCCTGTGCTATATCAGGTATCTACATTAAACCTTTTATAAGAAGTAAACCTATTGATAATACCATTTATTAATAAAACTCGGAACAACTGATGACTTCGATTCCCTAACGCTTACAACACTGCGTAAGGAAAACAGACTAAACTGCCATAATCTAGCACTTAATCTGTCTGTTTTGACTGTGAGTCTTATAGTCCGCATTTCGCAATAGCACTTTGCTTAATTACCATGCGCCTATTATACATCCGCGTTTGCGTCTCCGCGTAACTTGCTGCACCAATTTGCAAATTCTGCGAAAGCCGTCCATCACTCCCAATAGCTCCGTGAGCTCTTCATGCTTTCACAGCCATTTCCACCATCTTTTCCTCTACGTAGCATTTGTATAGCGTTGTCCTTCTCTCAGTATCTGCCTTGATCTTCGGGGAGCTTCTAAATCCTAACGAGATGGGACAGAAAGTTGCCATGTTCAATGTTTACCTGCACGGTAAACCAGATCAGAAACTGCTACCTCGTTGGCCATTGTAAGGAGCTCGCACTGAAAGATGCTGGTGCAGTTTGGGAGCCTGGCTTGCCCATGGTGGATCTCGTCTTCTCTTTGGACGACTACGAATGCAGTTCATCGCAATCTGTCTCCATCTCCTCCATGGAACGCTCTGTCGCAGCTGTAACTTTTCTCAAAATTATTGGTACGATTCGGTCGTCAGTCCCCTGCGATCCGCCGCCTCTTGTAAAATATAATTTATTGGTGGTAACTGGTTCAATAGTAAAGCTACGCCTCCGTAAGGGTCTGCGACATTAATTGCTAGTATTATTTCCGCGTTAAATGGATCCCTAGCTTCTTTAATTTTACATCCTTCCGCTCCTATTGCGACACCGCTTTTCCGTGAAAAACTAACAATAACCGAGCTGCCGTTCCAATCTGGTGGGAAATCTGTTTTCTCTTGTTGTATACTACCTTGACGTGGCTTTTTTTACAATAGTCTATCGTCTATTTCCACTCAAAAATACCGGATGTAGTCCTTGCAGTAGATAGATTTGCCGTTAAACAAGAAATACTACTTCGGTTCTTTTTGTATTGAATTTTAACTTAGCGTTTCCTCCCACGTTTTAAGCACCCCGTTACCGAGCGGTTTCAGCGTCTTAAACTGCTTCACCCGCACGATGAGCAGGGTGCCGTCGGCAAACCTTTCGATTTAGTACTATTCCGACAACTGCACTCTGAATATACATTTGTACACCAGTTTTCAGTATGCCAGCCCGGAGCACGAACCTGGGTGGCGACCTTGCGTTAGCCGTCGCGTCAGGATATCTTCTACTGTTTTAACTTGTGATGTCTTCTTGATAAAGTAGTGCTTTACTAGCGACAATAGATTCTGTGGACAATCTCTCTCTGCTAGTATTGCGTTCTCAAACTCCCCCACGATATTCAACGTGATTAGCAAGCAATACTCTTTTGCGTTTCTCGCGTCTTTAATTCCTAAACCGCGGATGCGATCGCATCCGCGGTTGATTTGCCTACCTGGGAGTATCGAGCGCCCTAGCAATCACCAGAGGCAAGCTCATCACCTGGAAGCGTCCTGGGTTAGTAGAGTCTTTTTCTCTCGGATTCGGAATAAATTGAACCGTCTTGATTTTCCTGGATTTCTAGATTTTTCTTCAATACCGTGTCCGTTGATATAACGCCGCACCTTGAAGCATTACTTGGGTCTATTCTTGCCATTATCGTCCACATTTTGCCTTTGGATATTCGAATGTCAGTCCATCCGTTTCCGGTGACCGTGGTTGGTTCTTGCTTAATAACCGACTAGTTTGCGTTGTCCTTGCCTGCGTAGTCTCCCGGAAAAATCTATCTAAAAGATTCTCCGAGGTTTGCAAAACGACTTTTGTAAACGTCCCGTCGTCTTTTCTAATGTACGAATTGCAAGTTTTCTTCTGTTTACCGCGGATGACTCGGTATGCGATTCCATATACTTCTAAGAGTCTTCGCGAAACGCTAGCTCTCTTTCTCTCTTTGTCTTTTTGTCATCCCATCACCGCTGAAAAGTCTACACTTTCCCGAGTTCTTCTGTAAGTTCCTCGATTTAACAGGAACCGCGCTTTGGAAAAATTTTGCGTCTCATCATCGACAGTTTTGCCTTACGGATTTATAGCCACATTTACTGACGATATGGCTAGACTAATCCATAACAGGTATCAATAAACGTACAGTTTCTTAGATGCTATTCAAACAGCTCCAACCTGGTGTGTTATTGTTAACAAAAATAAAGATATGTAAGTTATTTTTACTTTGAAACAAGTTAAACCAACTCAAGTGAGTTTAAATAGCATTCCTATATCAAAGAGTTATGTACTTAACTAAATAGTTAACCTGAAAATAGCATATTATAACTAAAATGGAGGAACTTGACATTGGAATTAAAAATGCATTGGTTATTAGGATATAAATCTGACTTGTTGTTAAGCAACAAGGTACTACTACATAAAATCATATTAATTCACATATGGATTTATGATGTGCAGTTCTGGGGTTGCAAAAGTCTTTTAATGCTGCCATGTTTCTAATGTAAAACTCTTTGAATAATTGGTAATGCTAAGTGGTACATCTACAATATCACAATGCACGACCATCTTGAGACTTTTTAGGTTAAGGATATGGTCAAAGCCCATACAGGCGGAATAAGAGATCACCTCACTAGTCACTAGTCACTAATATACTCCTCACAAGATTGTTTAGAGGTACAAAAAATTTTTGAATTAATTAACTAGCAAATAATCAGTGGCAAAACAACTATCATCGCTTGATGGCAACTCTCCCCCCACACACACAATTTACGATAAAAGTTTGGTCGAACTTACAAAATACAGTTAAGTTGGACCTCTTTTCTTCCCAATAACTGCCAGCATATGCTTATTCATACTGTCATAAAGTCCCTTGATCATTTTGGAATGAATCCACTTCGCATGATGCTTGATTTCCTCAAATAATTAGCCATAAACTTTTCCTGTAAATGCTCAAAATGTTGTCGATTAAGCCGAGTCCCGACTACGGGCTGATGAGTTGTTTTGTTTTCAAACCCGAGATTGTTGACTTATTTCACATCTTGCCCAAGGAAAAAAAGTTTGGCGGAGATCCAAAATTCAGTCGGCTGCCTTGTAGTTGCCATCGACTTTCTAAGAAGGGCAGTAGACTTTTCGATCCCAGAACTTACTTTTATTAACAGGCAGTCTTTAGTTACATTGCACTCAAAATCATGATACCTCTGCCACTCTTTAAGTCTGACTGTTCTAAACTCAAGTTTTCAGTTTCGTAAGAATCAAAATTTGTCCAGACCATCCAAATTGACTCTTTTTATCAGTAAATATCGAGAATCAAGTATTAGCGTGCATAGCTGTGCTTCAATTTCCTGTGATTGGGTGTCAAAGGCAATTTCTTATTGAAATTTGCTTACAACACCTGGTCACGCTTTAGTTCTTCTTGAATTGCTCGACAGCTTGCGTTTTACAAGCCCAGATTATTTTTGATCAAGCGTGAATTAACGCTAGCACTAGAACGGACCTCAACGACACCATGGGGTTTGATTTGGTAGCGATCGCAAACCTAAAGCTTTTTCGGATGGCCATCTTGTCGCAACTTTAAAGTTTTGCTTACTTATAGCAAATTTCTTGTTTCCTTTCTTTTCAAATTATGCGAAAACGTTTAAAGTTGCGCATTTATCACATAACAATAGCACGCGAATAAAATATGCAATTCAATCATGATTTGTAAGTTCGTCCAAACGTGCGATAAATTTGAGAGTTCTTCTGGTTTGTTAGTTAATTTTTGATGAAAATTACTGATAGTCATAAGGAGAATATAACCTGAGAATATCAGCTAAATCACCAAGTAGATCTTAAGACGGGATGGTCCTTCGAACTTTTAGTGCAGTACACTAGGGCCAGTAGTTTAGTAGGTAGTGCGGAATGAAAGAAGAAAATTGTGTTGCGGTATTCTAATCCGCTAAATCAATTAAAAATGAACGCTATCATAGAAAATTCTGCCAAATGTGAAGTGTGTGCAGTAATACGATTGTTGTGTGCGAATATAATTTTGCGAATTTTCCTAATTTTGCTAATTTGCTTTTTTGCGGACTATTCATTAATGAGAAGTAAGTGAAAAAAGGCTATTTACACATTAATTATAAGATATTTCAACGAATTACAGTTGTAACTTTGGTATTTATTACTTAAAAATGTTTTTTTTTGTACAAATGTATAAAACTGTAAAGAGCGATGAATGCATCGTTTATGCGAATCCGTAAACTTCAACAAATCTGCGCCGCGTTCCGCAGTTGCCGTTATGACGCGAGGCGTCCAAAATTAATTCCTCGCAATTCCAGCACGCGCCCGCTAACGAGCCGACTCACTTTAATTGAGTGCAATTTCTAATAGGGGCGAATGGAACGCGCCGCCTAATTTAAAGACGCCGCGCGGTTCTGGAGATTGATAGCGGCGGCGCCGCGCGGAAAATTGGCCGGCGCCTCCGCTGCCGGCAGTTTTCGCCCGAAAAGCCGATTTCCACTCAACGGCGTGTCCGTTGAACTCCAGATTTCATGCGTCCCGCTCCCTGCCCGACTTTCTTCCAGGAGCAGCCTGGCCGCGGACGAGCGGCGCGCGAATTATTTCGCCGGAAGGACATGAATTAGGTATTTTTCTTGGCGGGCGCCTTGGAAAGGCGCCAGGCAGTTTCATAGGCCGTTTACTGCCGGTCGCGTTGTTCCAACCTGCCGCTGCGCGCTGGTCCTTGTTTACCCCGCCGCGGCGGTTCTGCGGGCAAGGCGGCGGCGCGGAGCTTAAAGCTCGCCGCTGCCGCGCTTATGATTCATTTATAAGGAGAATTGGCCGGTTAGGAAAATTAAGAGGAAGAGAATATTTGTCGTTCCAGTGCTCCAGACGAGACGACTGAGCCTGACGTCTTTGTTAGATTGTTCCATTTTCTGTATTTGTTGCCGCAGAGCTGCAAAAAGCGGCTTAATGCTATTACAATAGGAGATTAGTTTGCGATATTCACTTTACTGGCGGTTCGCCTTTTTATCAAAGGCAGAAACACAAAGTACAAATGATGCGTTTTGAAATGCTTTTGACGAAGTTATTTTTCACGCAAAACATTATTTTTTGTTCGTTTTACGCCTGTCTGCTTTTTGGAGTTCGGTTCTGCTTGAAATTTATCTAGGGAAAGCATTTTCAATTTTTCGCATTTGCATTGAGATTTGCGGATCAGATTTTTACGATTTCCAATTATTTACGTTGTTTTGCTTATCCAATTACCAAGTTTATCCAAATGCAAATATGCAATTTACTGTTCCTAGTTTTTTTATAATTTATAATAGGTAATGTTACTACACATATGAATACATGTCATGAGGTGGGATCAGAGCTATTGCTATTCTCTCAGAGGCTGTATACTAAGTTTGATCAGTTAGAGAGCAAAATCCTATGGTCATTTGCACTTCAATCTCTTGGAACTGCTATCTGATTTGCGAGTTGTTCTACCAAATCGTTTTATGTTTGACTAACTTGCAGTTGTATGATCCAGCAAGTCTCTAAATTTTCCGCGGCTATGGGATCTTCAGGTCTATGTGGAGTGTCGTTCCTTATATACCATGGGGCGTCGGTCATCGTGGGGAGGATCTTGGACTGAAACCTCCGGAGAATTTTGGAATGGGATGTTTTTGTACAATCTCATAGCTGGATTTGTAGCTCCACATGGGCTTTAAGATTATTTTGTAGAGTAGCTTGTTCGATAGCGATAATTGCAAGCGTCTTCCAATTAACCCGTATATTTGTTTGGTTTTAAAATTTATCTGCTTTCCTCAGTTTTGATTGTGTGCGTCAGGTAAATTTTACATCAAGATACTTTTACGTTCGGTTTTATTGGAATTTGGACATTATTAAACCCAGTTTGTGGACAGTCTAATCGTCGATTTGTGAAAGGTTATTTTTTGATCCAGTTTTGCAGTAGATCGAAATGGTGTTGTAAATGTTAATAGGATCGCTAGTGGTGTTTTCTGTAGTTGGTGTGTCGGGGGAGTAAAGCAGATATAGCAGTGGTCCCAAAATACTATACTGCGGTACACCAAACTTGATTTGGTCGTAATCCAAAGTTGCATCGCTTATTGCTACTTGGAAGAACCTCTCAGTTAGATAGGATTTTAGCGCCAGATAAATTTGACTTGGGAAATGTAAACTTGATCTGGCCTTTATGTAATAATTTGTCAAAGGCTTATTTGATGTTGCACTTTTCTTGATTAGAGACTTTCCATTACTTGGTTTATAATCCGGTATTTTTGGTGTATATTATTATGGACTTTACAAAAGCCGAATTGGTAGTATGGGATTATTTGCTCGAGATTTATCGTCTCTTTTGTTTTTATATTTTTACAATGGGGGTAATAGGGTTATGTAAGGATGATTAGTTAGGTGGTCTACCAGGCTTTGCGATCATGATTATACAGGCGTACTTCCATAACATCGGAAAGCAGGTTAATCTATGCTATTACAAGTTGTGGTGAACAGAAATAATGCCTTTCTTGGAAAATGTAACATTCCTTTTGCATCAGATCATAGCCAAAGATTTTTCTGGTATTTATAAAGTTTGATTTGGTAGCGAACTTTAGATTGGCAGCAAAAGCGGGCATAGAGCATTCAGAAAATCTTCAATTTCAGTGTTCTCATACTTACCTTGCGGGTTTGGAGTTGTGAAAACGCTAGAAAGATGTTTTGTGAAAACATTTGCTTTGTCTTAGTTCTGGTCCACTTATCATCAGGTTTTTAATTGGTGGAATTATTTTGTTGAGAGTAAGTGATCATTAGGGAAGATTTTTGTGATGTATACTTTAAACGTCTCGTTATGTGCTGATGAGTTAGTTTCTTATAGATAGTTTTGTTTATCTCGTCTCTTGTCGTTTGACACTTTTTTCGAACTCTGCTTCTCAGCGATTAGGTCTCGATACATGGCGGGGGATGATAGTAACTTCAAGTAGCGCGCCAGGCATATAATTGTATTATTATGTTTATACATTACATTGCTTCGTCTTGGTTTTGAGTGTCTTTAATCCTAATAGCTAGGTTAATATTTTCTCCTAAGTAGTTTATAAAATGACCCCAGCCCGTATTATAATACATAATTTAATGGGCATTTTTTTTCGATTATCGTTGTGCTGACGGTAATGATGACCATTGCGTAGTCTAGTAGTTTGTGTGAATCACTAGGCCAACAGGTTGAAAGACAACAAAAATTCTTTCTTTGGATTGTTCTTAGTGCTTACGTCCTTTTTGGGTTGATTATTCTAAACCCCCAGTTCTGTATTTTGCAATTCAGTCTCCTCCTGTTATAAATTTACTGCCTTGTGACCTGAACAATTTTTTGTATTCATCAGACACTAAAACTGCTGTAATTACAAGTGAACAGGAAAAAGCTTGAATTTTTACGAGCGCGTCTTAGACTTTGTTTCGTAGGATTGGAAGTTATGGTAATAAATTGTATTTTTGATTATCACAGCTGAGCTGTTGCAGGCCGTTCCGTTAGCATGATATATGTATGCTATTACGTAGAATTTTTACTGCTGCCCTGTTTGTTGACTGTTTCTAGTTGTATTATGAATTTTAATTCTTCTAGGGGGTTATATTATTTTCTTAGATAACTTGACATTATAGAGCTTTATTGTGTTCTTGTTAACCACGATAACAGAAGTCGCAACATATGCTTGTATAAGTTGTTGCAAATATTTCTTTTACTTTATTGTCAAAGTCTTATTTTTTAATCATTGGTTTATTGCGTTACTTTTTTGTCTTTTTATTATTTGTTTATATATGTTGTTGTATTTATTTGTAGCTTTTTTTATTAATCTGGGGCCTTATATTTTACTTTATATTTTCTTCAGTTTTATAATTTCTACTTAAATTTTAGTATTATTTCAGTAATAAGTTGTATACACTGCTTACATTGAAATTGATCTAAAGATTAGCCGTCAGTTTACATCTAAAGCCGTTACAGTGTAAAGCGAATAATACAAGTTGTAGGAAATATGCTGCAAATTCATATGGTAGTGCGATCTTGAGCTTGATTTATTTGTAATTGCTCTTTATCTTCTAGAGCGTGTTTAAATAACATTTTTCAATTAGTATCGCTATCTCTCACTGACACTATTATCATTGTCACTTTTCTTGTACTCTAATTCTCCACTTAGTTCAATCCTTTGTCAGTTCTTCAGCCTTTCTCGATTTTAACCATTTTTTCTTACAAATATTTACCTGTTTGATCAATTCGCTTCTTTCTTGGCCTGTCTTTCGAGTTCTTTTTATAGCCATTTTCAGACTCTCTTAGTTAGCTTTGGATTCGGTATTCTACATATACGACCAAATTATTTTAGTGCATTTTCTCGTATTTTATAATCTGCAGATTTCACCTTTAATTTCTTCCTTATTTGCACATTTTGGGGTTTGCCAATTAATCTTGGTCTTGCTATTTTTCTTAATGATTTCATTTCGCTTGCCTGTAGTCTTCCTATTTATCGTTTACTTAGTGTCCATGGTTTGAATCCAAACCTTAGTGTTGGCACAACACTATTACTTTAGTAGCCGTTAGCAGTTCTTTCTTATTGAAAGTCGGCTTACTTAATGCAAAATATAATCATGTATTTGCTTTAATTATTTTTTACACTTCTCTTTCTATTTTTCCATTTACTTCTATTATACCCTCTAAATATTTGAACTTGTTTTACCTTCTGAATTTCTATGTGTATATCTATATTTTCGGGTTTTACCACTTTGGTTTATTTGCAGCTGTTTTTATAATTTGTTATACTATATATTTAGATTGTATTGTAGATTTTTGTTTTTATTTGTCAACAATACAATATTATCTGCAAAGGTTAAATGATTTATTTATATTCTACAAGATTGTAAAACTCAAAGTTGTTTTCTTCATATTATATTTGTTAATTAAGTTATCCATTACCATATTAAACAACCATTGACTTCCGATGTAATTGTGAATTTCTCCCGGTCTTACACAGTTTGATTGTTTATCTTTCTTTTGTTTATTATTTTCTATATATCGCTTCTGTTCACATAATCAAATGCTTTTGATATATCTATGAAGCGTATGAATATCTTTTCGTTTATTCCTATTGTTCTCTCAATCAATTCTTTTGTTACAGAGATTGCATAAATGTACTTCTCCCTGCTCTAAATTTTTCCACTATGACTTTTAATTATAGTGTTATAGTGCTTACATATATTTTTTAGGAATATTTAATCGGAGAATCCAAAGTAACTTTCGCATTCCTTTGCATTTTCTTTTTTGAAGTGTGGCAGAATAATTGCCGGTATTCAGTACTCCAGTATCTTATTGTCTTTGTGTATTTTATTTATTAATCCTTACAGCATTTCTTTCCTTGTTCTTCAATGTATTTTATTATTTCTGAAGTTATTTGGTTGTAACCTGGCTTTTTCTATTTTACTTCCCCTTATATCTTTCTAGCTTTTCTGTTGCTATAAGTTCGATTATCTCTTTTACATGTTCTGTTTCTTCCATTATATTCCTGAACTCTTCTTTATTAACATCTAGTAGTTATTTGTAAAATTCGCGCCATTTATTTTTATTTTGAATGTAACTAATATTGCTTGATTTACTTTTCCCGCAGCTTTTTAAAATCCTATAAAATAATTTTAGTGGTGCGTGAAATTTTGTTCCTTTTTGCCCAACCTTTTTAAATTCTTCTTTCTTAGTTTTAAGTGCGTTTTTAAGTTTTTTAACAGTCTGTTTGTCTTACGTTCTCTATAGGTGTATGTTGTTCTTGTACTTAAGTATTTTTTGTAGTCGGGTTTTTTGTGTTCATCGTTTATTTAACTTCTTTTGGCCAGCATGCTGGTTTGTTTGATATGATTGTTGTTCCATATGTTTCTTCTGCACTATCTATAATACTTTTTTCGTCTTTTCCACAAAGTTTGTGCATCATATTCTTCCATATTAATTATATGCGATTAATATTTTTGTTCTAATTATCTCCGTATCTTTCTACGTCATTTCTCCTTAATGTATATGCTCTTATTTTTATATGTTGTAATTTTACTCGTTTTCTTTATCATTTTTTTGGGACGGTAGTCTTATTTTAGTTTTTATCAAGTGTTGGCCACTTTCTATTTACACCTAGGCTTAATTATGGTCTCTTTTAATCCTGTTAAGAGTGTTCTTTCACTATAACATAGTCAATTATGAAATTTTTTTTCCTTGGTATCACTTTCAATATTCCGGAGCTTACGCCCTTAATTTACTATTTTATCCTTCCAATCTTTATGAGTATTGCCACTCCTCCTTAGCTCTTTCAGTTACCTTTACGCCGCAGTGAACTAAGATATTCCCTGTCAATAACTTTGTTCCTCCACTTTTATTTCACCTTCTGCGATTGTAATTAGGATCATTGTTGACTTATCAAATTTTTTATCAACTCTTCCTATTTTTCATTTAATCTTTGTACATTTCATGTCCCCATAGTTAATAAAATTTTACTGTTATTACTTCTTTGGAGGATTATTAGGTATTTCTACTTCTTTGTACTTTATTAATAACATTGATAAAATTCGTATCCTTTTGCGTTGGTAACATTTTTTAATCTTACTTTGTGTAGCTATATGTATAAGACTATTTCCGTTTCTATCCTATTTTCATTCCTCTCCGTTAACTCTTATTCTTGAAATCCCATCTTCACTCTTTTTCTCTCCACTTTCTATTTATTAGTTTTGGTTTTTATTTCTTATATTACCTTTTATTCTTTGCTCATACCGCCATTTATGAATACTTTGGTTTACTTTTATATGTTTTAGCTTGACTTTTTTTCATTAAACTCATCTTTTTAGATGTTTTTTAAGTTCTCTTATGTGTGATTATTATTTGCACTGTTTGATTATATTTTCATTTGTAAGGTATTTAATACGAAGTTTTCCAATATGTCTTTTAGTTTGTTATAATTTAGCAAACTCTTGTTTTTTTCTCCCGATCACATCTATTTTCTTTCCTACAATTTTTAGTTTCAGGATCATAATCTCTTGTTTTATTTTGCTATGTTCCTTTCGTAGATCTCTTATTTCTTTAATCTATTTTTTCTGTTCTCTCAAATCTTTCATTTCTTCTGTTAAATTTTGCAGCATGTTTATTATTTTTTCTGTTTTATTCTTTAGTTTTTGGCTATATCTTTATCTTTATTAGGCGTATTTTAAGTTCTTTTACTTCCTCTAAAAATTCCTTTTACGTTCTCCAAGTTTATTTTTTTTTGTTTCTTTTTCAATTGAATATCGATCTGACATCATTCTTGGCTTATCACAACCATCTTTCTGACCTAATTTAATTTACTATTATTAGATGTGATAATACCGCTTTAAAAATGACCAGTATCTCATTTAGTTTTAACCTCACTTCTTGTGTTTATCACCATATTGATTTTATTAGCTATTAATGGCATGTTAATGACTTTTTGCGTTGCCTTTGAAGAGATTATCGGTTCCACTTTACTGTTTACTATTTGATGGGGGACACTTGTACAAAACAATGTTATAAAAATTCCATGCACAACACACTAATAATATGTAGTTTTAGGGTTCTATGCCTGAAAGGGAAGCCCAATGGAATTGGCGCGGACTTCTGTCTGTCCGTCTGTCCATCGCGACATTCAACTACTGAACCTAAAGACATAAAGGAGTTATCATTAGAAAGCCTATGATCTACCGGTGGCATAGATGGGATGTTCTATAACAATGCAATAAGGTTTTGATCAAGGCAGTTTCCAAGCTAAAGACCAGCTTCTATTTCTGTCATTTCTGACATCTGTCACGCCTTATAATTTTTGGTCTGCCTTTATCGGTGTACTCAAGAGCTTGCCTTATGTTCAAGGTTGGTTTTCTTAAAGTCTGCCGATCCAGTTCTATCGGCGTCTCTTTATACTTATATGGATGGGCTTACAACCAGAAATGTTTCATAATTCTGTGATCGATATTACAGTTGGCCAGTATATTTTCAGTATTTTTTAAAACACTTACTGACGAAGGTTTGAATTTCCTTGGTTTGGTGCTTGTTTAGTACCCATGATTCAGATCCCTACAAAAGTACGCTAATTATATTTGTATTGAAGATTCCGATCTTGGTATTTTTTGATAGTTCATTTGCTGTCCATATTTTTTGTAACATTTTAAATGAGGTTTGTGCTTTAACAATTTTCATATTAACGTCTGCTTGACGACCCCCTTTCTGTCTAATGAGATAATTAAAACTTTGGGTACATTATGTACCTTTTCTCCATTCAGTACCAGTTGTCTGGTATTTTTATCGGCTGTAGTTAATGTATTTGACTTTTTAGTATTTTATTTAGTTCGGTTTTAGTCACATTTTGTTATAAGGCAGACATTATCAGCGTATTCAAGGTCTTTCACTGATTTAACCATTATCTAGTCTATTACTAATAGGAATAGGAGGGAAGACAGTATACGTCTGACTTCCGTTTCAATTGCTATACAGTATTTTAGTCATTCTGATATATTTGTCGGGTATTCCATATTATGCCCTTCACTTCAAAAAGGGGAAAGTTCTCAATTCGACTATATATATATATATATATATATATATATATATATATATATATATATACAGAAGCCCCGGACATTGGTGGAAAAGAAGTTTCACGCCCTTATTTGTTTTATTTAATTTCTTATTTTGTTGCAATCTATTAGTAAATTTTGTTTAAATACCTAAGTTAACATTTAAATAGCTATCTTAAATACCTATTACATGTCAGGTAGAGTAATGCTTTTATGAGCAGTACTTATAAATCAATATAAAATGCAACTAAATCAGCATATAGAATTATGTAGGGTGGTAGTCATGATGCGTTGACTATTACTCTGAGCACCGTCTTCTGATATCTTTCTATTTCAATGTTTGCTATACTAACAGTATCCCATGGCGATTTCATACGTTCAAATGGGCTTTTGGTAGAAACGTGTGAGCCGTGGTGATTCTTCAATCTAGATAAAGAACCCGGTATTTTATTGAATTTTTTTCAGAACTAATTATAATATATTTATTGGTGTATCGTCAGCATGTGTGACAATCTATTTTTTATTTATTAAATATAACATAGACTCAAGAATACTTCTTTGTGGCATTCCTGATAGAACTAGAAAAGGTTCAATATATGCTTTTTAATATTTAACTTAAAATTTAATAACCGGTTCATGGTTCTATGTTCTTTTATAAATCAGAGTTGGTATGTAACATTGAGTTGATATTTATCAATTTCTTAATAATTTTGAAGTGATTGATAGTAGGTTGATGAGCCGGTTTTTAACTGGTTTCAAAATAATGACGATTTCTAATACTTTCTATTGGCAGAGATGGAATTCAAAACGTAATATTACGTTGATCATTTGTACTTATTTGAATATTACAGTAATTTTTTAAAATAGCAGCAAAGCAAAACATTATAGCGTCACAATTTGTTCTTTCTCTTGCGTACCAGTACTTTCAAATTTGCTATTCCATTATATAAATTTTCTTCTACATCTTTTTTGTTAATCGTCCATGCTATAGGACCTAACTAATGTAATTCATTTTGTTAAACTGCCATCTTCATTTTTGTGTATAAATTTCGCCAATTCCGCATTTGTTCTTCTTTTTTATTTGCCCCCCTCCTAAGCTCTCTTAAATATTATTCGCAATTTCCCAGATCTACAGTTCATTCAGTAACTATTGAGTTTACACCCAAACTTTGCTAGCAGAACTCGTTACCGGTCTTGAGGTAGATTTCTGTATTTTCTCATACTTCTGCGGTAAGTCATTTGTCTATATCACTGTTATTATGTCCTTCACTATTAATTTTGACACCTAAATACACTACACTATTAACTAAAGTTCTATTTTTTGTTATACTTCCATGATAGCACATCTTCGTGCTTTTCTTTTTTCAATATTAAATATTTGAATTTTTAATTGTCTTGTTACGTCTTATAAAACTGTTGTTGGTTTCTTTTTGTCTTTCACATTAAAACCAGATTATCAGTATAGGCTAAGCGTCGATACAAATGTTGTAGTATATTATTTGCTAGCTTTTTTCTTCGTGAGGACATCTCCAGTATTGGATCACCCTGTTTGAATCCTACACTACTACTAAATTTATTTGATGAACTACCACTGAATGGTATTTCATTAGGGATGTCTTTTAACGTCATTCCTTCAAAAATTATTCATTCCCTCATCACTTCAAGTCTAGGATAAGCCGTTCTATTCGGAATCCTTCTTTGATCATATTTTTCTTGTATAGCCTGACATTGGCTTATTTTTTGTTCACTTTTTCTTGCAATCTCACTTTAATTAAGTTTGGCAAAACTTTTTAAATTACGTTAAACAATAGTGCTGTTCTAAATTTTCTATTTCGTTTACTTTCTTTTTTATGCAGCGGATGTATTACTGCTGGTGACTACTCATCTGACATATATTTCTTTCGTCATATTTCTATGATTAGTGAATATAGTTTTTCAGTAATTTCTGCATTAACTACTTTAAATACTTATATTGGAAGGCCGTCAGAACTAAGACTCTTGTTATACGTCATATTCACTAATTCCTCTCGTATTTCTTATATCGCTGATTCTCTTAGCTGCTTCCCATTCTTTCCACACCACCCATATACAGCGTCATGTGTAATAAGGAGACATAAGAATTTTTACAATGTTGTACCCACATTTTTAGCAACTTAATATGTTCACTTACCATCTTACCCTGTATATTCCTAAAATACAGTGTTGTTTGTTGGTATCCTTGTTTTTCTTGTTTTAAAATTCTGATTAACTCTTTGTTTTCTTCTCTTTAACATATGGTATGATGTATTTCAAAATAAATTTTAAGAATTTACTCTTTTACTTAGTAGTAAACTCTAACGAATTTGGATGAAAATTTTACAATTTTTTCCAACCATGAAAAAAGGGTCAAAACTCAAAAGTAGCACCAATCGATTCGATTAACCTTGTTGATAGAAGTTCATCAAAAAATGAGGGAATTGGGCCAAAATTACCACGAGTTCCTTAATCGTGTATCTGATGATTCGGTTGGGATGTAAGTTGCACAATTCTTACGTCTTTTTTCTGAAACCTAGGATAAGTGAATATTTTTGTAGGTAAAATGTGAAAGCACCGTCCACTTTTCCACCGTGCACGTTTTCCATGCTGCAAGTAGTTTTCTATTAAGCCACGTCCTGAATTTTGTAAGGTCGGCGGCCGGTCTTGATTGAATGTCCTGCGGACCGGCTCGGAAATTTATACAACCAATTCGGGCTTAGTGCTCCGTCCTTGAGCGAGCAGCCGCCCGTTATCTGCACCTTTTCACCCGCTAATGTCCTTACCGCGGCTCCAGGCGGCGCGGTAATCGACTAAATTGATACTAGAGTGCGGAGTCTTGAGCTAATCCGGCTAATTACGAAGGCGCGATGCCCCTCGCGCCCGGCTGTCACGACGGGTTTGCGCCGATTATTATTCGAGTTGCAGCTAATGACGGGAGCACTGGACGCCATTAGGCGCGTCTTCCCTCGGTTTCTCCTCCTGGGGGTTCTCTAAATTTCATGGCGCCGGGCGCTTCGGGCCGCCAAACCACGGCTGAATCTGCGGTTTCAGTGAACGGCTCGCGTTTCGTCCGGGGGCGGTGCGCAGGTGCTCGCCGCCGCAAATATTAGTTTACACGCCGCGGCGTTTGTAATGCAAAACCGTTAATTAGTTCGCGAACGAAGCGAGCATTTTTAGGAAGCTTTAATTACCTTCCAAAGTTTAATCAAATTATTTATTTCAGTTTCCCCATGCTTTATTAATCATACCTTGTCCTGTAAAAAGGGATACCATTGGAGCCTTCCTAATAAAAACTAATTACATAATGCAAACAATGTACAAGTTTTATTATAAATAACACAACCTCATGTAATGCGTTATAGACAGGGTAGGGTGGATTTCAACCATAACGAATAACGCAGATCTACTAAATTTAATTATACAGAACTCGTAAAAAGGCCCGCCCTTAAAACCACATTAATCAAAATTGTGCCGCATGTGTCTACTAACGGCAAGAATTGGTTACGTAGTGGACGAAACACTGGTAAGTGGCGCAAACTGTCTAATTACTTCATAATAATTTATGTTTTAACCTATAACAAGTCAACCGTGACCTAAATCGAAAATCTAAAACCTTTATGCGAAGTTTGGCAACAAACCGGTTCGAATGAGGTATTGATGTTGAAAATCGGTTTATGTCTGTAGGAGAAGTTGCAATATTAGGTTACAAAACAAACACACATAGTTACATTTTGTGTTTTATAGAATGAATGTGCTGAATATGCATCATTGATCCATAGGCAACATTTATAGCTTCATATTACAGCTGGTATTACAGCAGTTGGTAGATTTGATTGGATGATAAGTCTCAAGTATTGTAACATCAGGTGGATGAGAAGGGAACAGAAAGTCTGTTGTATAGTTAATAAATTATTTTGCAAGGCGTTTTAAGTAAATTTTTAATTAAAACAAAGTACAATATGCCGCCTCATTTTGTTGAAACCATTTATTGTATCGATAGAAGTTCCATGTACTACAAAAATTATTCGAATCTTAGAGTATGGTGATTAAGGGTTAATAGATAAAGCGAAAAATGTAAGAATAGAGAGAGTAAAGCACCAGAAATGAATTGAAGAAAATCGGGGCTTCGAAAAGGTTAAAAATATCATGAAAGAGAGCAACTTTGTTGGGTGTTCTTAACAGTTTTTAATTTTTGTTGTATTCGTTTGTTAGTTTTTACTAATGCGCTAGTTTCTTTACTGTAATTGTACCGCCAATCTTGTCGTTGATAATTTTATTTTATCTTGTTAGCCTCTCTCTAAAGACCTCTTTACCTTCTTACAGAACTAAATAGACTATGGTAAAGTTTAATATTTGCTAAATAAATTAAGCTTTCATAAATTTGATGTCAGATTATGATTTCTTTCTCACAATGGGCCTCTTATGTTTTCGATTTATATTAATTATATTAAACTACTACTGTCTACGAATAATCTAAAAGCATTTAAAGCTGGAGTAACTGTAGATGTCTCCTTAGTCCTACAAAAAAGTTAACAATCTTGTTAATCCGTCTAGTGTCATTTTTTAATTTAATTTGAATAGCGATTAGAATATAGATTCTATAAACTAATTTTATGACATTATATTGCACTCTGTGGTGATACCTCTATGGGTTTATTTAAGAAGTATTGGCTAGGAAGCGCTAGAGTTTTCTATGGTCATTACTATGGGTAAGTTACTTTAAAAAAAGATTATTGTAGGATTGGAGGCAATCATATTGTTTACTGCTTCTTTTGTGAATGACATCTTGAACATAAGGAACTTTGAGATCGCTGTGAATGGTGTGATTCGATACAAACCAGGGACCATTTACAATCATTCGGAGGATTTTCGATTGACTCTTTTGTGTGATTGCCATGTTGAACTTACTAGCACAGCTCCATATCTCAATGCCATACGTCCAAACGGGCTTGGTGATCGCCTTGTTAATGAGCAACTTGTTTGCTAGTTTTAGTTTTAATTTTCGTCCTATTAGCCTATTTTGTATCGATTTGTTTGCGTTTTTGACGGTGTGTCTCTTCGAAGTTAGTTGACAAGCAAGGGTTAATCCAAGCTATTTGATTTATTCTACTTCTACTATATCTTTGTGACTAATTTTCAGAATCAGACATTGTCCTTTTCAGATGATAAATTTTTTATGCTGGGATTTTTGTTTATTAACCTTTACACTCTATTTTAGAAGCCATCTTTGAAGAGAATTTAGGTGAGTTAGGACATAGACAGCAGCTTCCACTGGGATTTTATGTTTGGGAAGCATAACCGTATCGTCTGCAAACATATCCCTGTGCGTGTTTCTGTCTGTTGGTAAATCTGTCGTATAAAAAGCCTTTTACACGGTCATATTAGCTCTCAGTTCAGTTTCATTTTTTGTTTTCGTTTCATTTCAGCCCGAAAGGAGGTTTGTTTTTACACAATCCGTTCAATTCTCAGTTCTCAGTCTTTTTAGATCTCTGTTCAGTTCGAGTTGTGTTTTAAAAGTGTACGTATGTTCAAAAGGGTACTTAAAGCCTCTTTCTACACTAGTCATGGATGAGAATTGTTTCATTGCAGTAGCCTTAACTTTAATGCTGAGAAAAGAGCGTGGTACCTTAAAAGGCATTTATTGTTACTCGTAAATTGAATGAAGGAACTCCGCTTAGAAGCATGTGATTGGTTGAACTATGTATTTGCATATGAATGAGGATGCGTATCTCCTGTTATTAAGCCTTGTTGCGCCTATTATATCAAAGCAGGATACCAATATGAGGCTATAAGTCCTTATAAAAGATTATGTGCGACACTGCGATATTTGGTAAGTGGAAGGACGTACCAAAATCTCAGGTTTCACATAGTGATGTCAACACCAAGTCTAGGTAAAATAATATCTGAAACTTGTTGAGGTACTTAAGGATTATATAACGGTAAATAATGCATTAAAAGTTTGCAGTTTTTAATAATGCATTTAAAATAAAAATAATAGAAGAGAAAATAGTTTACTCGAAATGAGGTCTTGTAGTAAGTGAGGACTTTATTTGTCCGAAAAATGTGAAAACGAATGTCAAACGGATCTATAGTTTTCTTGGGTCTCTGGAGGATGATGGAAAAATGTAGCTCCATACTAAAAAAATGGTCTTGTAGTGGCTATAAAGATGAAAAGTGTCCCATTGGCTGCGAAAAACAGCTCTGTGATCGCTGCGGAGACGAGTAGTGGTTCTGTGGTGATTGCACAACTGAAAATTGGCTTGACATTCGCTGTGTACTATTGATGAAGATATATTTAAGATTTTCATATACCCTTAAATATAGCCATGCTTATAGTTTTCTCGGCATAAGGTACCGTTTCAGGTGGCATATTATTCAATTCTTCGGCTACATGCTTGACAAAGATGTCATGCTTTTTCAATCTCTTAACCACCGACTGTAGCACCTGCTACTACCTGCTGACTGTTTGCTTCCTGTGCTTATTGTTGTTTGAAACGCGGATGGTCTTATAAATTCTTGATTTGATGATGTACCACATTCAGAAATTTCATCAACTGCATATTTTTCTGATCGACTGTAAGTTCCCTGAAAATAAAAATAATACCTGTTATGACCCAAACTGTTTGATCTTTGTTTTGTGATATTTGTATATTTAAAAGTATTCACTATTCTATCAAAAAGTTAGCTCAAGTCGACTGATTGGGCATAAACAACGTTGGTGGAGGTGATTCTACCTATCTTTCCGTTATTTCTACTGTTATATTACAAGACCTATTACAATAAGTTGCACTATACAAAGTTTAAATTAATACAGAACTTTCCATAGTTTAGTGTAATTATAGTGATGTATTTGTTTCAACTTCCGCAGAATGAATTCGACTGGAGAAAACTTGTTGATGGTTTTCAGGAAAGGTGGTATTTTCCAACTTGTCTGGGAGCTGTCGATGGAAAACATGTACGCGTAATTCCTCCAACAAGAAGTGGACTTCTATTTTGGAATTTGAAGAAGTTTTATAGCATTGTTCTCATAGCTATTGTGAATTCGAATTACAAATTTATAATGTGTGATGTTGGTACAAATGAAAACGTATCAGGTGGCGGCGTAATTTGGAATACTAAATTTTACAAAAAAGCTTCTGTATGTATTCGTGGGAGGCGTTTATGTTGCGGCGAAACATTTTACAGAGAGTTAATAAGAAATAGTTGAATTGTGAGCAAATGGTCTTCAACTACAAATTATTGAAGGCTACAAGAATAGATGAAAATGCGTTTGGAATATTGTCAAATAGATTTTAAGTTTCCCCTATAAATTTGAAATATATTGAACATGTGAATATCCTCGCCTTAACATGCTGTTATCTTCATAATTTCATAAAGAAATGGTCTCAATATTCACACATTGCACCCGATTTAAATGACATAGATCTCAAAATTGACAAGAGCAGCGGGAATGTTAATAGTAATGCTAAATAAGTTTGAAATAAGTTTGTGAAATATTTTGTTATTAAAGGGCAAGTTGAAGGACAATGTGAAATCATATTTTGGATAATATTTTTGGCGATAAAAAATGTACAAAACAAATTAAAAGTATAAGCAATGTTTACTTCTCCAGTCCCTGCTTCACTTTTTTCACTATCTTTAACTTTTCTAAGTTCTTTGTTATAAGTTGACCGCCGGCTATTAATTTTGAACTTTACTATTGCCTTTATAGCCGCTTTGTTGTATTCTTGGTATTTCTTCAATAGGAGAATGCAGGTAGCCTCTCTAATGTTTGCGTTGTGATAGTGTGGGCCTTATTTGTTCCACAAACACATAATTTTTTTATAAAGTTTAATGAACTCCACAACGAAATCGTGGTATTTTTTGGACATACCAATGGCTGTCCACGAAGTCAAATTTTGAAGAGAACTGACGTGAAAAACTGAGCTATGACGCGTTTTTTTACACCTAGAAATTCCTAGAACCGCCAGGTTTCCGTCTCCGTTTTAATTCTCCTTTCAATTTTTAGTTTTTACACAGAAAAAACTGACAGCTTCACTAAAATGTAAACTAAACTGAAAACTGATATGAACATGTAAAAACCTTTAAAGGGTGTATAATAGAGGGTTTAAAACACTGCCCTGGAAAATTTCTGCTGTAATTGGATATAAATTGGAGGTTGCACTGCTATATTTAGTTTGTAACTGTCTATTAGATAGATAAGATTTGATCAAGTTGAAATATTTCTGTGATAGGCTTTTTAACTTTTGTTAGTAGGCCTGGCAAACCTTAACAAAGGCTTCTCTATCAGAACAGGTACGCAATATACAGATATAGAGTGTACCTCGCAGTTACTGGTAAATAAATCGTCCTTAATTCTTCAGAAGATCTTTTTCCAGTATCTTAGAGACAACAGGGAAGTGACATTCATTCTAGTCTTTAGAATCATGAAAAGTTAAGCTAATTTTAGGTCAGAAGTTCTACTCATTTCTTTGGTAATTATTTTAACATTTTTCGTGTTATGAGGTTAATTCCCGGTGATTTTTTGATGATGAGCAGCTTAATTTTAACTTTAAGTTTTTTGAAAGTTCCTGCTGCGATCTTGCGTGTATTATCATTTGGTTGCCTTAATAATTCTTCCATTTCTACAGTACTGTGTGAGTTAAATTCTTTAACAAGATGATTTGCTAACAAGTCTGCTTTCTGCTTATCATTTTTTGCCTAACATCCAAGATGGGGGAATTGTTGTGGGCTTATTTACATTCTTTATAAAATTCCAAATGGTGGTCTACTGTCAGCTGCTCTGCGATACCAGAGAGCTCTTGCTTGCGCTTCTCTACTGTTAGTTTTTTTCCAAGAGTATGTTAGTTGAGTGATTTTTTGATTTAAATGGTGGTGTAGCTTTTGAATACTTTAGACGAATTCTGACTTTATTCTTATGTAATCTAAGGTTGGGTCTCTTCGAACAGACTGTTGTAGTTGTTGTTGCAATGACAGTCATTTATTTAAGACTGAATCTATCAAAATGTTTCTTTGGCTTGATTTTCAATAATAAACATCCTTACACTTTCTCTTATACTACTGATATTATCCTTAGACAGGGTATGTCAGGTTAATAATTTATTAGTTGGCTTATTTAATATTCATACAAATAATTATTAATAAGGTATCGACATATTTGTTAAATTTGATAATTATATTGTAATTATATAGTTGATCTGTTATCATTACCAAATAAACGAATAAACTTCATCCATAGTGCAAAACGTATTGAGGTGGTGTCGCATATGTGCACTTAAATGGCGAGTAGTCAGATGCTAACTTTATTTAATGGGTCATTGGACAACTAAATTACGTACAGTCTAAGACTGGGATTGCTCTCTGTTTTAAGATTATTACATCTTACTACAGAAAAATCTAATTTAGCCCTGAGGACTTTGTCTAGTAAACTTACTAAACCATACAAAAAGATTTTGAAAGACAATGAAATCTCGACACACGAAGAAATATTCAGCAATAAACCGTTTTGGTTGTTTCACTCTCATAAATAAGAGCCGCTGCCGCTGAATCGGGCTGAGCACATATTTCTCCTTTATGTGATGTCGAAAGAGGGCGGCTACCCCAGATAAAATAGTGCGACGACGTTTCTGACCATCGCTGGATCCGCGTCCTACAGTTCCTACATGTAATGTAAACGGCCCCATCCGTTGGCTTTATGTTACTTCGAAGCGAAATCGAACCTGTCCAGCAGCGGGCTTGCAAATCGGCCCGGCCGATAATCGGTCGAAAAATACCTGGCCGGCGAGCGGGAAAGCCCCGGCCTATCCGAAATGTCTTTAGCGGGCACGGACCGTGAAATTGGCCACTGAGCTTGACGGCGCGTGCTGTATTAATCTGATTTCTGACCGCCCGCTCCCGATAGCTGGGAGCTGCCACCGGCAAACGGTCTGCTGGAATCTTTCGTTTACCTTAGCTCGGCTCGGTTTATTTACGAAGGTGCCCCAAATTCCGGCGGTCGTCTTGGTGGAAGTGGATGTTTGGAGATAACAGCGCACGTGTGCTGTTTGGCATGCGAGGGTCATTCCGACCGATTAATTTGTAATGGAAGCTTTTAACAGCTCCTGCACGACGGGGCAGATCTTTCTAAAGTTAGCGGGTTTGTTATTGTGCTCGTGAGTTACTTTGATTATTAGCTTGCCAAATTTAATTTTCTTTTTTAATGGTGATCTTTCAATCGTATGGTTTCAGAGTGGTTTAAAAATCCTATTCCTGCAACACACTGTTTTGTGAGGCCTTAGCAATATTTTGCCCTGAAAATTGTCAAACTTTTCTTAACCTTTATCAGATCCTCTTTAATATTTAGAAAGTTTGGCTGTGGATACAAATAAGAGTTATAGCGCTTTATACAGAAGATCTGTGGCTTTAAACATTTTTCCAATAAATTTTTTAGAAGCGTTCTGGGTTTACCAATTAAATCTTCGTTTAACCTATTTTTACTATATCCCTGATCCGATTTGAATCTAAACATCTTTTATGTGAAACAACCTTAATGATTACTCTCGATCCATTAGAGTGATTTAAATTAGACTTCAGGGTATCTTCCTGACAATGAATAAAACAAAAAATATTAGAACAATTCGATTTCTATTGCTATTAGTTTAAAGTAGACTTAGCAGTACTCAATATAATCTCTCAAGTGTTTTCCACGGCTTTGCTGACATGCGACCGTTCTTTTGGTGAAGTTTTCCATAATGCTTTTCCATAAATGCGGCTCTATTTCAGCTATTACACGTTTTTTAAGTAAAGTGTTGTGTGACATGTGGCCCCATCTAATTGAAACCACATCTCATTTAAGTTCAAATCGTTGGTTTAATTAAAAAAAAAACAACTTCTGATAACGTACACCATTGACAGTAACAACATTGCGAGCTTTGTCCTCAAAAGAATGCGGTCCAAAGATTGTTCTAGCTCATATTTCACACCAAATAATACATTTTTGTAAATGCACTGCTTTTGTGAAGAAAACGTGGAATTGTACTATCCTAAAAGCGATAATTTTGATGACCCACGAAGATATTTAAAGAGAAATTAGGAATTAAACGGCGTGCAGTCTAAATACTGAGGTTTTATCTGGATCACCCTATGAACACGAAACACAAGCAAATCTTTTTGTGAATTACAAACAAGTGATTTTGCTTATTTTACAATAGATAATAAAATGGACATAGAAGAATAATAATGATATATTTTAATCTATAAACAAGTTTTTTTTTTATTAATTTAACCAGCGTATTTAAAATCTACTCCTAATTTGAGTATTAAGTAAAATTATATAACAATACAATGTCATGCGGGGAGCTCTAGCCAGTGCTAGTCTCCCTAATGATTACATCAGTTTTGATTAGGTTGTGCGAGGTCCAGCGGCCATTGTCGTTTGAGCCTTCTTGCGATGTCCGGTTGATTGGAGAGTTGTTCAATGAGTTGGTTAGGGTGTCCTGCCAAGTTACTGCTATAGTTAGTTGAGAGCCTTTTGATTTCACTATCTACGTAGGGAACTCCTAGGTCGTTATGGAGGGTGTCGTTCTTTATGTACCATGGTGCATTGGCCAGCATACGGAGGGTTTTGGACTGGAATCTTTGAAGGATTTTAGTGTGTGTCGCTTTGCAGCATCCCCAGAGTTGGATCCCGTAGGACCATATGGGCTTCAGGATGACTTTATACAGCAAAACCTTGTTTGATAGAGAGAGTTGGGAATGTTTTCCAAGTAACCATGCCATTTGTTTGATTTTGAGATCTAATTGCTTCCTTTTAGCTTTGATATGCGAGCTCCAATTGAGTTTTTGGTCGAGGTGCAAGCCGAGGTATTTTACTTCCCTATGGATTGGAATTGGGGTGTTATTTATGCTGGTTTGAGTGCATTCGATACGTCTTATAGTGAAGGTTATTTGAGCCGATTTATCAGTATTGACTGTAATTCTCCACTTATGGAACCAGGCTTGCAGTGAGTCTAGATGCTGTTGGAGATGTTCCACAGCAAGTTCAGGAGATTGGTTGACTGAAAGGATGGCCGTGTCGTCAGCAAATGTCGCAAGTATAGTGTTGTCTGTGGTTGGTGCATCTGATGTATAAATTAGATATAGCAGTGGTCCCAAGACGCTGCCCTGCGGGACTCTGGACTTGATTGGATGGATATCTGAGACTGCACTGTTCATTTTGACTTGGTAGGTTCGGTCTGTGAGGTATGACTTGAGTAGTACGTATAGCTGCCTGGGGAGGTGTAATTTGAGTTTGTATAACAAGCCAGTATGCCACACTTTGTCAAACGCTTGCTTAATGTCTAGGAACATCGCTGGACATACATTCTTCTTCTCCATGCTTTCCATTATATGAGTGATGATTCGGTGGCTTTGGTGAATGGTGGAATTGCTTTCACGGAATCCAAACTGGTGCAGTGGGATAAGCTGGTCTAGGTCTACAGATTTCTTAATGCGCTTGAGTAGTAGCCGTTCAAGAAGTTTGGAAAGGAGAGGCAGGAGACTTATTGGTCTGTAGGATTGTGCTTGGGTGGGCGGTTTGCTAGGTTTCGCAATCATTATTATCTGGGCATGTTTCCATAACATAGGGAAGTAGCAGAGTTGTAGCATTCTGTTAAATATTGTGGTAATTAGTACAATCGCTTTTCTGGGAGGTTTTAAGTACTTCTCCAACCATTAGGTCATATCCTGGTGCTTTACACACGTTTGTTAGTTGTATTTGTTGAAAAACTTCTGCTGGCGTAAAGGGCTTGATTGGCGGTGACAATTGGCACGCAGTATCAATGAAGGATTCAATTTCTTTATCGTCAACATGACCTTGTAATTGTGGTGTTGTAAACACGTTAGCAAGGTGTTTCGCAAATGAATTGGCTTTATCAGTATCAGATCTGGCCCAGGTATCGTCGGAGTCTTTGATAGGAGGGATAGTTGCTATTGGCCGCTTGAATTTCTTTGTTGCCTTCCATATAGAGTTGTCATCAGGAGAGAGATGGGTGATGTATTGACTGAATGTTTCATTGCGAGCTTCCGCTAGCGCCTTTTGCAGTTGATGCGTTAGTCTATTATAGTGGGTTTTGTCTCGTCTATCTTTGGTTCTCTGCCATTTTTTCCGTGCTCTTCGTTTCTCAGAAATGAGGTTCCGTACGTTCAGAGGAATGTTGTCTGTTTCAGGTGATGGTTTTGGAACGGGGGTGGCTTGCCATGCAGCTTCTTGTATAATGGTAGTTAAGTACTGGGTTGCCTCATCAATGTCTTGAGCGTTTTTTATTATGATCTCGAGTTTAATTTCATTTTCTAGGTAGTTCCTAAAATATTCCCAGTCGGTATGCTTGTTGCATAATTTTAAAGGAAGGTCTTTCTTAATGACAGTCGTGCTGATACTTATAATGATTGGCGTATGGTCAGAGGATAGATCGAAGTTGGATTCCGTTTGTTGATAAGTATTCGCTATGCCATTGGTAACTGCATGGTCAAGTAAGCCTGGTAGTTTATGTGGGTCACTGGGCCAGTATGTTGGTTCACCAGTTGATAGGTAGTTGTAGTTGTTTCGTTGGATTGCAGCTAGCAGTCTCCGTCCTTTCGGGGTGGCAATCCTTGAGCCCCAAGCAGTATGCTTGGAGTTCCAATCACCCGCTGCAATAAATTTTGGCCCCAGGGTTAGTAGGAATTCCTCGTATTCTTCAATTGTGATGGGGTGACGTGGTGGGCTGTAGATGGACGCAATGACCAGGGGGTACGGGAGAACTTCTATTTTAATTTTTGCACTTTGTATTTTGTTGGTTATAAAAGGCTCCATCTCGTAGTGGGAAATTGTGTTTTTGACAATTATAGCTGATCCAGCGTAAGCTGTGCCGTCTGGATGATTGGCAAGGTAAGTAGTATATTTCGGGATTTTAACTATTGTTATTTCTGTTATCGGATATCGATTTGTTGCATTTGTAGGAAGGTCATTATTTCCGGGATGTGTCGGGTAATGCCATTGGCATTCCAGGTACCAATACGTAGGTAATTAGCCATGTTATGCTATTTTGTTAATTACTGTGGAGAGCATGTTGAGCACCATGCTGTTCTGCCTTATAAGTTACGCGAACATTGCTTTAAATTTTGCAAGGAAGTTGGAAAGTAGATCATTAATGTTGTTTTGTCCTGTAACTGTTTGTTGATACGTTAGTGTGTTTTGAAGAATATATGTGCTAGCTGCGTTGTTTGCGTTGCCGGTCCTATTTCTAAGGGATGGGAAGTTCAGGTTATTCATGGTGGGGGGCACCTGGTGGGTTTGACGTGGGTTATTTGTTACTGCTCTATATGTTGTATTTCTAGATCTCTGGAGATTTTTATATACAGTACACCCTTTATAGTTGGCCGGGTGGTTTCCTTGGCATAGAGCGCATTTTGCTGGAGTATCTGGAGATTTCTTGCATTTGTGTTGCATGTGTTGCACCGCATTTAACACAATTGTATGGTCTATTGCAGTACGTTTTAGTATGGCCATAATTCTGACAGCGCATACATTGCGGTATAGTATTTTTAGTTCTGGGCGGTTCAATGATAACTTTTATGTTACTTAGATACTCTACATCAAATATCTTTTTATTATTCTCGTTTGTCTCCAAATCTACCATAAATAGCGGCAGTGGCAGTTTAGTCGTTCTGTGTCATATTTATGATGTTACGTACTTTATGTCCCAGAGCTGCTAGCTCTTCCGTTATTAGTTTAGTTGGTACAGTGTGGTGAAGGTTGCGAATAGCAATTCTGTATGCCCTTTCTTCCTTAATTTGATAAGTATGGTGCACTATATTCTCGTTTCTACGGTGTGTCGTAAGTTTCCGATAAGCATCTATAGTTCGGGCATTGACTTTGACCACATTGTTGGCCAGTGCTACTGTATAGTATTGCTCTTTCTCGATAACGTTCGTGAATTCGTTAATCATCTCGTCATAATTATTAACTCCATAAATGTATATCGGTGGAGGTTTGGGGATTTTTGGGGGTGAGTTACCGGGAATTGTTTCAGGGTTGTTATCACTTCTTATTTGCGAGAATATATCAAATCTGTTAGAAGTCAAGGTTTAACTAGCTTGTTGTGAGTTAAGTGTTGTCTGTGAATTTCTTCTCCTTTTCTTAGCAGTCGTTTCCCGGCTGTGTTTTGGGGTTGGGTTATTCTGATCGTCATAATGAGGGCAGTCGGTTAAACTTGCATCGTCTTCGTAATCTGTTTTGTCGTCTTGTTCGTCAGTATTGCCGGTATTTTCAGAATTATATGTTTGTTGGCTTGTAATCGTTTGCATCTCCTGGATTGTGTACGGATTTATTGTGTGGGAGGGGGGCGGCAGTAAGGTTTGATTTTGAGGTGCGTTTACAAATTGCGGGGTTGTTTGAAGTCTGTATAGGTCTTGCTGTTGTACATGCGGAAAATTTTGCATGTTGGGAAAGTTAGCCATAATTTTCTCGAGGGGTTTGAGCATTGAATGTTGTACCGGGTGGACCGGGAGGACCGGGACCGCACCCGTTTCCAACAATTGGAAACATGAGTTAACAGCTTACGTATATTAGAATATGTATGTTTATACGTACAGTTTAATAGATTGCAATAATATGCGACTGTTATTATCAATTGTTGACCTCAGGTTCACTTATCAGCGTGCGGCGCACAAGCACGTTCAAATATAGTAGAGCGCTACGATGTGTACACTTTGAAAGTCAAATGACCACTGATAAACAAGTTAAGAAGATTTAATTATCTGTTATTGTTTTAAATAAAATCTTCGAAAGCAAATCTTCTAAAATCCAATTTTTCAAGGATATTATTTCTCCAATACTTTAGTAAGACAATTTTTAGCTGAAATTTCAGTTAATAGATTCAGACTCTTCGTTTTCTCCCTTTAGTCGGTTTTACTTAAACTCGAATCTTTTGAATTCATTTTACCTGTAGACTTTTAGGTAGCTCTACACCTACTATATTATTAGTGTTATACAAGTTATGCCCGAAAGATAATGAGACTGATTTTTTTGGTCTAAGCAAAAGAGCTGAATGGTAAAGGCTTCTGGCCTGACGGCTTGCGAGGGATGTAGGTAAACAATCTAATTCAACTTTGAACTTCTACAGAGCCAACGGTTGTTTGAGTACCGCATCATGGGTAAAAATGTCGATTAGCGATACGAAATCAGACTTTGCGTTAAACTTGAAAAAGTCTACGGATATTCAGGTGGTACTAACCATTTAGAAAAGGAGGAGAAAGTCTTGAAGATGAGCAATTTGCAGAGAGACTATTAACATATGACACTTTGGATTATGCGACTAAGGTAA
Source organism: Sinelater perroti (assembly GCA_036346155.1). NCBI lineage: Eukaryota > Metazoa > Arthropoda > Insecta > Coleoptera > Elateridae > Sinelater > Sinelater perroti. Next base: position 5,762,077 of record JARFIY010000324.1, read on the forward strand.
AAACGGGTTTGGAGTCTGATCAAAGTTTGAGTGTTATATTGATAACACACATTGATTGATAGCAGATGAAATGGGATTTTTAAAATTCGCAATGCATGAAATCGTCACAATAAAGTTGCAGATGAGGAAATTTTGAGCTAAATTGCTAACCAAGGTTTTGACCGACGCACAAAGAAAAAGCCGCGTGGTGATCTCTCCTGAGATTTTAGGTTGTATGTGAAATGAGTAATTTGTTAGAGGTGGTGATAATTAGTGATGAAACTTAGGTTTTTTAGTATGATCCAGGGATGAAGAAAGCCACATAAAGAAGGCTCGAATGAGAAAATTAAAGGTGAAAGCTGTCCTTCGGTTTTTTTCTAATTTAAAATTGCTGACCAAAAAGAGTTTGTACTACCCAAAAAGACGGTCTACGAAGAAATGCCTAAACGGAAAATAGCCGCGCGAGTCCGCCTAGAAATCGCCAACTAGTTTCTTCACCAAGACAAAGGGCTGCTGCTTGTAGGATAGTTTCTGGGGAAACCAACCATAGCAACGCTTTTCCAATCTATCTACAGTCCGGACCTAGCCCAGTCTGAATTCTATTTGCTTTCTTTTAAATGTCAAATCTTAAATAAATTAAAAATCATTTCGTGACCATTAAAAATGTGCAGATTGCTGTAGTAAGTGCTATGAAACAAATTCCAGTTGAAGACTTCCAGGCGAGCTAATGCGTTTATTAATGCTCAATGATTATTTTCAGGAATATGAATATGAATATAGACATGTTTTTATTTATACAAATTTGTGGGAATAATTCTCACTACTTTCCATATATACTTTGCAGTAGTTTTTGCTAGCGAGTTATGGTAACCAGGAATCTATATAGTATTTGGTGTTGGCGACGTCCTCAACAATGTTTGCGTCATCGCCTATCTGTCAGCTGTCAGGAGGCACATGCTTTGATTTATATGGCCCGTATTTTACACCTTTTAAATAAAGTTGGCTTTAACACTAAAGAAGATTGTAGGCTTATTTACAAAATCTTATAATTTGCGTTTATTTATTTAAAAAATGATATGGTATCGTGCCCTCAAGTGATCAAGTGATTAAGGTAGAATAACAGACAGTTTTGGAATATTGTTAAAACCAAAATTTCTTACAAATTTGAAATTGTTATTGTCGTAACTATTCTGGATTTAGTGGCATCTCAATTGAGAGTTTATTTTTATTCATTAGGGCTACCTCAAATTATCGACAATAGCTGATTTATTACCAGTAATGTAACAGATGTGCTTATCTAAAAGTCAGAATAGCTGAAATGAAAATAAACGGCTTTTCGTGTGATTTTATCTGTTGAATTTGATGAATATTAGAAATATATAACAATAACATAACATGTGTCTGTTAAATTCCTTGACTGGGCTCGTAAAAAATAATTTATTTAACTTACCAACAAGTAATGATCCTAGATCTTGTCAAAGTAGTCTCCTCAGCTATCTATGCACAGTTGCTACCATTTCTGGAAGCTAGCAGAAAAAGCTTCTCTAGGATGCTTCTCAGCATATCTTCATAACGCTTCCATTGCAGCGGAATTTCCACGCGGGGAAACAAGAAATGAATAGAGGATAAATTGCTACCCAGATAACTACAAAGTTATTAACATATCAATGTAAAAGTTTTGATTTATGGTGCATCAAAAATGCAATCAACATTTTCTTTGTTTTAAAATTATCGCTTCTATTTTTTTGAAACTGGTTAACCGTGACCTCTCCATTTGGCACTTTGGCGCTCCCAAATGTAGAGTCTATTCTGGTCCTTTACAACAGTTTGTCTGATTTCTTTCTGTTCCTGTGTTAGTAACTCTATTAATTATATCACACGCTCCATATTTCAAGCTGTATGTGATGTTGATGACCGGCTGACTATGAGATTGTCTTGCACTGAATCTCTGCTCTTTCGAAATTTTGTGCCATTCAGCTTATAGGCAGTACCTCCTGACTATCAACTTGCTTCCATATTTTATTAGTTTTTCATAGTTTAGCACTTAACTCAATGCATGTCATTTGTGTAACTTCTAACTAAATGCGTCTACAAGCCGAACGGCAGGTTACTACTGGCTCTGTCACCTAGTATGTCTACATGTAAACACTTTCAATGTTATGTCTATTCGAAACACATATCAGGTGACTGAATAACATCCATTGCCTGTATTTGAATATTACAGATTAGGAATTAAAAAATTAACCCTGGGATTCTTCTGACAAAGATTGATTTGATTTTCAACCCGCAAAAGCCAATTTCCTCGATCATCAAAAGAAAATAATAAGGAGAACACTTTACCCGATTATATCAAAAAAGAATAATTTAGTGCGCAGAGAAAGAGTTTCGCAGATCGAAAGCCTTTGTACATTATCTTCAGAGAACTGACAATCGACTACACCAATTATAAGCTAAATTTGCTAATCTAAGTCTGTAGTCGTCGAAATACGTGTTATATTGCCAACAAACAACGAAAACCAATTTCTAAAACCCGAACTACATATTACCAACTATTCAACACAAAAGAATTTTCTCCAAAAATTACAAAATTATTGATACGTTCTTAGATTAATGTATAAAAAGTGACGCGAACAAATTTCATTCGTGAAAATAATCATCTGCTGTTTTGAAGAATAATAGTATAAAGGTAACGGCTTCTTCACTGATAAAAAAGGTTCCTCATTTTTAAAAAAGACAAGATGGATTTTGAGTAGCTTACTACATAGCAGCATCACCAAACATATTTTATATTTAAAATTTCAGAGGGTGGACTAGAAATATAGACTGCCCTTATACTATTGGGGTTTTTAGATTGAGTTTTTTTATATGCGCTTATATTTTTCAAGGGGACTGTTTTCTGATGCACACTATTTGCATTCTTTTATGTTTCATTTACAGTTATCTCAATATAATTGCTCTATAGCCTTCTGTGGCGTTTTCTTAATCCTGAAAAAGGTAAGACTTTCGACACTTGGTTTTTCAGCACTAATAACTGCATCACCGACATTGACCATAGTTTCCTCTGTATTATCTTCTAAATTCAAATATTATCAGTTAGTATTTATTTTAATGCGCTGATTTCTTCCTCTTATGGTACGCCTTCTCAGCGCTTCCACTCCAATACTACACTTATTTTAAGTCTTTTTGTTCTTGTGGTAGCTTATAAATCGTTTTCTCTACTTGCAGATAATTAATGCACGAATTTGTGAACAAGATATCTATTTCCATCTCTGATTATTTTAATTCACCTTTATGACCTCCAGAATATTTATGTGTTCTCTTCCAACTGCTTTCTAAAATCTTCAGAGTGTACTTTCAGTTTTCTTTTGAGGTTTATGAAATATTCTCTGTGTTTTTAACTCTTTTTCAAAACTTCTAGAATGTTCTTTCGTTTTTATTTTCACTTTTTATCTAAACTTTGGAAGTGTTTTTACATATTTACTGTCATTTCTGGTAATTTCCTTTCCATAATCTACTTAATTTTCTATATTGTTCTTTTGTGTATACTATGCTTTCTGTAACTTATATTTTAATTTTTTTCAAATTTCCAAAATACTTTGCATAGCTATAATTTTTTAAAGTTTCTGGGATATTCCTTCGGAATCTACTTTTATTTCCTGCAATTTTTTTCTCAATTTATCTTTCAAATATTTAGAGCAGTCCTGCATTTATTTGAAATTTTGTAAGATTATGAAGAATTTTTTGGAGTTGATCTAAGTTCACTGTTCTAATTCTCCTTCAAGGTTCAGAACTAACGTATCTAGACCCGTGATTTAAGCAAAGACGTCTGGATTTGCACTTTTATGGATCATTATCTCACTCAGTCTTTTCTGCAGCACAATTTTCTTCCCTATTATCTGGAGCTCTTGCATATGCAAGGTTATTTATTCAATTATTCAAAGTTGGTTTATGGATTTTATTATTTAGTTTTACTTTATTTCTGTTCTGCTTCCATCTGCTTCACCAAATATTACGCAAGGTTTCATATCGACACGCTAATTAATGAAATCTTCCGTGCCGAATATCTCAGAAGCGTTGAAAACCTTCGATAGGTCTTTATAGGTTTCATGCACTATTTCATTTATTAAAAATTATAGTAAGTCGGAGCTTTTTATGATTTATTTTTTTTAATGCGTCTTATGAAACTTCTTACACTTCTTTTTGTATATTTACAATTGCACATTTACAGTCCACTCTACAATTTAGAGTAGTGAGTAAATTGAGTGACTATGTTGAACATGAAGAAAGAGACTATCGAGTGAATGGTGCTTCCGCTTCTATTTTTTGTGTTCTACATTTGTCTTTATCTGATTGGATCAGGTCCATAAGTCATGCCTTTTTCAGTGATCTGGTTTCTTGCGGTTCGATGGAGGGTTGTTACATGGGGATGTTTTTGTGCCCTGGTATTATTATTGGCTAATGTATTTATTTCTTTTGCTATAAATGGAAGACGTAAGTTTTTATAGAAGGTCTAGTTGCTTATATATCAAAGAACGTCAGCTATAACCCTCAATGTTTTGGACTGAAAACTCGCATCATAATTTTCTAGCTAATAGTTATGGTAGATAATATTTTCTCTTTATTATTTTTATAAATCTTTATTTTATTGCCTGACAAATATTTTAATGTAGCGTTGCGTCTTTTCTATTACCCTCATCATATTTTTTTATCAATTCGTCGAGTTTTTCTAGTTTGTAAATATGTATTGGTGGTGGTGGTTAAGAAAAGTTATCACAATAATATTAATACACGTCTCCTTCTTCTTGTCGTGCCTTCTCTTAATAGAGGTTGGCGATTACATTGGCAAATGTTTCTCTTTCTGCAGCTGCTCTAAATATTTGTTGAACATTCATGCCTGTCCACTGCCTTATATTCTTAAGCCAAGAAGTTTTGTAATCCTGGCTGTCCATGGGATTTTAAGTATTCGTCTCATCAACCACATTTCAAAGGCTTGCAGTTTGTCTATCTCGTGTTTATTTAGTGTCCAGACTTCCGTTCCATATAACAATATTGACCATATATAACTCTTTACCATTCTCCATCTGATTTGTAAATTTAGATTTTTATTTGTCAGGAGTGTTTTCATTTTTATAAATCCTTGCCTAGCTATTTCTATTCTACTCCTTATTTCTATATTTGAGTTTAGATCTGAGTTTAACCAGCAACCTAAATATTTGAATTTTCCAACTTCTGCTAAAGCGTTGCCATCAATTGTAAAATTTATACCCCTCGGATTTTTACTCACTTGCATGACTTTTGTTTTCTTAGTATTGATTGTTAGGCCCATTTGTAAACTTGCTTCGTGTTGTAATGCTCTAGGGTTGTCTGCAATTAGTACGCTGTCATCCGCGTATCTTATGTTATTTATCGTTTCCCCGTTTATTTTTATTCCTAAATTGCAGTTGTGTAAGGCGTTCTGAAAAACTACTTCCGAATAGAGATTAAATAACATTGGGGACAGTATGCAGCCTTGACGTACCCCGCGTTTAATTTCTACGTTGTTTGTTTCAGTGTCTTCTACCATTACTTTAGCACGTTGGTTCCAATAAAGATTTTTGATTAGTTTTATGTCTCTTTCGTCTAAGCCAATGTTTTCCAAACATTCTATGAGTTTGGTGTTTCTTACTTTATCAAATGCTTTCTCATAATCGAGAAAGCACAGATACACATCTTTTTTCTGATCTCTACATTTCTGCATCATTACTTGTATGCAGAAGAGAGCTTCACGCGTTCGCATCCCATTTCTGAAGCCGAATTGGTTGTCACTCACTACTTCTTCACATTTTCTATATATTCGGTTTTGCATTATCTTCAAGAGTATTTTAAGGGCATGGCTCATGAGACTTATTAATCTGTACTCATTGCAAGATTTCGCATTTGCATTCTTAGGCAAAGTAATAAATGTTGATTCCAACCAGTCATTTGGAATGTTACCCGTTTCATATATTTTATTATACAAATCAACTAGTATCTTTAGGTTGTCTTCGTTTATTAGTTTAATTAGTTCCATATATATGTTATCCGGTCCTGGGGTTTTTCCTATTTTTATTTGGTGTATTGCATTCTCTACTTCTCGCTTTAGAATTGTGGGTCCTTTTGTTCTTCTCCTCTGTTTTGTATAATTGTTTCTGGTCTCTCGTCGTCAAACAATTTTTCTATATATCGTTCCCAGATTCTTATTTTCTCAGTTTCGTCCATTATTATTTTGTTGCTGTCATCTCTTATCATCATTTGTGTTTTCTTTCTGTTGGTGCCGACAACTTCTTTTATTTTCTTATATAAACCAAACATGTTGTGTTGTTCGTTCAAGCTTTCTATTTCTGTACATCTGTCGCACATCCATTTTTCTTTTGCTTCTTTAATTTTAATTTGTATAATTCTATTTATTTGTTTGTATTCTGTTTCATTGTTATTTTTGACAATTCTCCGTCTATCCATTAGGTCTAATATTTCTTTCGTCATCCACTTCTGTTTAAAGTTCTCTTCTCCTTTGAATTTCAGACTTTCATTTCCAACTGTGTGTATCGTTGTTTTCAATTTTTGCCATAAATCATCAATATCTTCTTGTGTGCTCCCTGTTGTTTGTGAGCCATCACTTATCAAACTTGCTATTTCTTTTATATTATTTATTACTTGCATTTTTGTTTCTGCATTTCGGAGTTTATTCACGTTTAGTTTTTTGTTTGTTTTCTTCTTCTTGATAATTTTTTTCAGTCTGACTCGCATTTTGATGATTATGGGGTTATGATCTGATCCAATGTCTGTGCCCGGGTATGTCTTAGCACTTAGCATATTGCTTCGATATCTTTTATTTATAAGCACATAGTCGATTTGATTTCTAACTATGTTGTCCTTCCTGTTTTGAGGAGAAGTCCAAGTATATAGTCTGCGAATTGGCAGTTTGAACCATGAGTTGCTTATTACGTAATTTTCCTCTTGGCAGAATTGGATTAGCCGATCTCCTCGTTCGTTTCTTTCTCCTATGCTGTATTTACCTACAATGTCATTGACTTCCCCACTTCCAATTTTGCGTTCAGATCACCCATTATGATGTTTATATCTTGTTTTTTGTCAAACGTGTCATGTCTCTGATTTGCAGTAAAATTCTTCAACTTCAGCATTAGATCTTTCCGTTGTTGGAGCGTATACTTGAATGATATTCTTCTGACAAAGATTGATTTGATTTTCAACCCGCAAAAGCCAATTTCCTCGATCATCAAAAGAAAATAAGGAGAACACTTTACCCGATTATGTCAAAAAAGAGTAGTTTAGTGCGCAGAGAAAGAGTTTCGCAGATCGAAAGCCTTAGTACATTATTTTCAGAGAACTGACAATTCATGAAACTTGACCACACCAACTATAAGCCAAATTTGCTAATCTAAGTCTGTAGTCGTCGAAATGCGTGTTATATTACCAACAAACAACGAAAACCAATTTCTAAAACCCGAATTACATATTACCAACTATTCAACACAAAAGAATTTTCTCCAAAAATTTCAAAATTATCGATACGTTCTTAGATTAATGTAAAAAAGTGACGCGAACAAATTTCATTAGTGAAAATAATCATCTGCTGTTTTGAAGAATAATAGTATAAAGGTAACGGCTTCTTCACTGATAAAAAAGATTCCTCATTTTTAAAAAAGACAAGATGGATTTTGAATAGCTTATTACATAGCAGCATCACCAAACATATTTTATATTTAAAATTTTAGAGAGTGGACTAAAAATATAGACTGCCCTTATGCTATTGGGGTTTTTAGATTGAGTTTTCTTATATGCGCTTATATTTTTCAAGGGGACTATTTTCTGATGCACACTATTTGCATTATTTTACATTTCATTTACAGTTTTCTCAATATAATTGCTCTATAACCATCTGTGACGTTTACTTAATCCTGAAAAAGGTAAGGCTTTCGACACTTGGTTTTTCAGCACTAATAACTGCATCACCGACATTGACCATAGTTTCCTCTGGATTATCTTCTAAATTCAAATATACTCAGTAAGTATTTATTTTAATGTGCTGATTTCGTCCTCTTGTGGTATGCCTTCTCAGCGTTTCCACTCCAATACTACACTTATGTTAAGTCTTTCTGTTCTTGTGGTAGCTTAAAAATCGTTTTCTCTACTTGCAAATAGTTAATGCACAAATTTATGAACAAGATATCTATTTCCATCTCTGATTATTTTAATTCACCTTTATGACCTCCAGAATATTTTAGTATGTGTTCTCTTCCAACTGCTTTCTAAAATCTTCAGAGTGTACTTTCAGTTTTCCTTTGATGTTTATGAAATATTTTCTGTGTTTTTTTAACTCTTTTTCAAAGTTTCGTTTTTATTTTTACTTTTTATCTAAACTTTGGAAGTGTTTTTACATATTTACTGTTATTTATGGTAATTTCCTTTCCATAATCTACTTAATTTTCTGTATTGTTCTTTTGTGTATACTATGCTTTCTGTAACTTATATTTTAATTTTTTTCAAATTTCCAAAACATTTTGCACAGCTATAATTTTTTAAAGTTTCTGGGATATTCTTTCCGTATCTACTGTTATTTCCTGCAATTTTTCCCTCAATTTATCTTTCAAATATTTAGCAGTCTTCTGCATTTATTTAAAATTTTGTAACATTATGAAGAATTTTTTGGAGTTGATCTAAGTTCACTGTTCTAATTCTCCTTCAAGGTTCAGAACTAACGTATCTAGACCCGTGATTTAAGCAAAGACGTCTGGATTTGCACTTTTATGGATCATTATCTCACTCAGTCTTTTCTGCAGCACAGTTTTCTTCCCTACTGTCTGGAACTCTTGCATATGCATGGTAATTTATTCAATTATTCAAAGTTGGTTTATGGATTTTATTATTTAGTTTTACTTTATTTCTGTTCTGCTTCCTATCTGCTAAAATATTACGCAAGGTTTCATATCGACACGCTAATTAATGAAATCTTCCGCGCCGAACATCTCAGAACCGTTGAAAACCTTCGATAGGTCTTTATAAGTTTCATTTCCTTTATTAAAAATTATAGTGAGTGGGAGGTTTTTATGATTTATTTTTTTAAAGCGTCTTATGAAACTTCTTACACTTAAGCCTTTTTGTATATTTACAATTGTACATTTACAGTCCACTCTACAATTTAGAGTAGTGAGTAAATTGAGTGACTATGTTGAACATGAAGAAAGAGACTATCGAGTGAATGGTGCTTCCGCTTCTATTTTTTGTGTTCTACATTTGTCTTCATCTGATTGGACCAGGTCTATAAGTCATGCCCTTTTCAGTGATCTGGTTTCTTGCGGTTCGATGGAGGATTGTTAAATGAGGATGTTTTTGTGCCCTGGTATTATTTCTTGGCTATTGTATTTATTTCTTTTGTTATAAATGGAATACGTAAGTTTTTATAGAAGGTCTAGTTGCTTATATATCAAAGAACGTCGGCTATAACCCTCAATGCTTTGGACTGAAAACTCGTATCATAATTTTGTAGACTCGGCTTTATATTAAGCTACTAGTTATGGTGAATAATATTCTCTCTTTATTATTTTTATAAATCTTTATTATATTGCCTGACAAATATTTTAATGTAGCATTGCGTCTTTTCTGTTACCCTCATCATATTTTTTTATCAATTCGTCGAGTTTCTCTACTTTGTAAATATGTATTGGTGGTGGTGGTTAAGAAAAGTTATCACAATAATATTAATAGACGTCTACTTGCTTTTATAGCTATAACCGAGCAAAATTCCAACATTTAGAAAAAAAATACAAAAAATGTTAGCACCGCTCTAAACACATGATGAGCTTTAAATTAATAAGCTCTGGCTTTTGATCTACATTTTTTGAGGATGTGTAAATGATTACACTTATCATCAAGATACATTTTTGACTTTTGTAGAAATGGAATAATTAAAAGAAAAGTAAATTCGTCAATGCAAATGTCCCAAAAAGATAAAGTAAAGCTAATATCCAGATAAGAGATAACTGGCGTCTCGCAAGCAGCAAGGTGCTCAAATTATATTCTAATTCTGCCAATTGATAGACTGGATCCAATTTACTTTTTAATTGACAAACTGACATTTACATTTTGCCGCCTGCGTTTCATTCATTTAACGATCAAATTATTTTTCGCGTTTTAATTGGTTGCCAAATTAAGATTTTTTAAATTGCTTGCCTCCATTCTTCCAGCGGAGTGGGCGTTGATCTTTTGTGCTCCTTTAAAAACTTGAACAATCGTTAATAATGAGAAAGAAAATTTAGGAAACAGAATTCAATAATGTACTCTCTCTTAGAGCGCAGGACATTTAAGCTTCAACCATATAAATAATAAAGGATTTCTTAAAGGATCGCTAATTAATAATTTTCAATGCAACGGGCAAATATAAGTAGGGCAATATTGGAGAAAAAACGAAATAGCTTGTAATAAATTTTGTAATTTAAGATTATAATAAAAAAGGAATTGTTTTAACACAACAAATTGACTAGTATGGAAGAGTAGAAAGTTTTAGAGTAAACTATTTTTGTAGAAATTTTGGATTTGAAAGGCAAAAACAACTTGAGTGATTATCATAGGGGTTAATCGTAGGTTACGAGCCCACTTTAGCACTACGACTTTGCGACCTTATGTGCGCCCTTTTCCTAACTAAGGAAGATCTGTGCCTTCAACTAATTTTAGGATGTTCTTTATGAGGTTCTCGTGATTTGTCCTAAAAAGTTCCTGCCTTTTGCGGTATAGTGCTGGGCAGTAGCGGCTGCAGAGAACAACCGTGGCGCTTCTACTATGTTGAAGGTTTGCTTAAGGTAGCCTCAGTCCCTTTGCTGGTGCTTGCGACTGTTGCTCTTCCCAACCCTAGACATAGCTTTATGTCTAGGTTTCGAAGAGTTGACATAGATTTTTGGTCGATAAAAATTATCAACGTTCTTCTATTTGGTTCTGTTGCACTGTGGATTACTCTCCAGTCCTCTCCTCAAAGCCCCTGTTTTGGGCCTTCAGCAGGTCTAAGATCTGTTCCTGCGGTTTGGTGCTAACGGGTTTGGGTGCCCATAAAAGCATTTCACAGCATTGAGGATATCCTTAGCTGGTTCTACCTTAAGGTTTGCTCCCTCACATAATTTGAGGTTAGGGGTTGTGGTTAAGAGCCACGACTTGGTTTCCTCATTTATAGGAGAGGACAACTGCTCCTTTCTCATAGTAGCAGCTAAGGAATTGTGGACCTGTACCCTGTTCTTCCGCTTTTATTTGTTCCAACAGTTCTAGCTGGATCTGGTTGGCTTAATCCTCCGTCAGTTTCTATTTTGGATAGTCCTGAGGAGCTACTGCCATTTTTAAGCTTTTAAGCGCTTCCTTAAAGGTTAGTTTCTTCTCCTCTTTGCCCTGTTTAATGGTGCAGGGCTTTTTAGCTGAGATTTTGACAGAGTTAGGTGTGTCCTCATTAGATCTCTGCCGTTTTACGGAGGGCGTTCTAGAAGTTTCGCCTGTGCTAGCAGCTGTGGTATTCTTCTTCTTCAGATGTTTTCTGGGTTTTATAGGTTCCCCTCTTGCTAACGCTCTGGCGATATCAGTCGTTCTCTTTTGGGCACCTGAAAGGTGCTTTGTTGTTACAGTAGTGGGGGTTTCTGTAGCCTCCTTGCTGGAATGGGAAACTACATCCTCCTCAGTCATGTTTTTATTGGCCACATCTTAGTTAGATGAGTTCAGTAAAACTTCTTTATCCTCGCCGTTGGAGTGTGTCACTGGAGGTTAAATGTCGTCAATATCCATCCCACGAGTAAGGGGGAAAGGGTAAGTCACCAACGCCAGAAGCTTTCTGCTGGCGAGGAAGGCATTGATACTGCGAGGTTGTGCCCGATTCCCCGAGTTGAAACCAGGAGAGACTGCTCTTCTACCCAGTCTTTCAAGACCCCCTCTCCCACTTCTTCCTGTCCACGAGTACATTACGACAGTCAATAGGAAGTTGCAGGGTTTTTTGGCAACACTTACCTAAAAGGTGTGATAGCCGACGCCGTTGCCCCCGGTGCAAGCTTAGCTACGACACGACAGCTGGGCCAGAGGAGGGTTTGGCCCGCGGGGGACTTTTCACTTAGGCCATGTTGCAGGTTTTCACACCCGCTCAGGCACTTCATATGCTCTCCACTATGTTGCGGGTTTTAAACCGCTCAAGTCTCTGGGTCCTTGTGGTGAGAGGCTTATCACCACCCTACCTATGACAGGTGCCCTGGCCGTCCTCCTATCCGCTACTTGGAGACGCGCTTGATATGTACCACACACGGGAAAAACAACTTAAAAAAATTATTTAAAAAGCTAGTAGAAGTTTTCCCAAAAATAGAAAATAAAGAAATTTAACAAAGTCGTAATCACGAGCATTTAGTTGCAATGATAAAAATGTTTTTGTTAATAAGGTGGTTGCGCATACATGCAATCAAAGGCTCAGTAGTCAGGTTCCAACTTTATTCACTGAGTCGCAGCAAACTGCTAAAAGCTAAGATCAAAACATAGACGGCTGCTGGTTTCGATACAGAAAAGAAAAATTCTTATTTCTGTCTAATCCACTTCACCATCTAAGTAGAACAAAGTGTATGTATCTATTTTTAATTGGTACTCTATCTTTTGGATTTATATACATTTAGTACATGCCCTAGAAAAATATTAGAGTTGGTAGATGTAGTAATGTCGCAGCTCTTCAATGTTTGAATCTAGTTCTATACATTATTTTACATAAGCTCGTCCTGTTATACACTTGAGGCAAGACAATCGACTCAGCAACATGCTCCAGTTTTGATAAAATGTATCTACTTCGGTAGCATCTAAGTAAAGTTTAGTGTACTGTTTGAAAGCTTAAAACTGTGGTTAAATTATACTACTTTGATTGAATGCCTGTTCTGACAAAGTTATGGACTTAACATGCAATCAAAGCTCTAGTAGTCAGGTTCCAACTTTAGTTCACTGAGTCGAAAAATCTGCTAAGCTAAGATCAAACATACGGCTGCTGGTCTTCGATACAGAATAGAAAATTCTTATTCTCTGTCTAATCCACTTCACCATCTAAGTAGAACAAAGTGTATGTATCTATTTTAATTGGTACTCTATCTTTAGATTTATATACATTTAGTACATGCCCTAGAAAAATAATTAGAGTTGGTAGTAGTAGCATGTCGCAGCTCTTTCAATGTTTTAAGTTCTTCTAGTTCTATACCATTATTTTTACATAAGTCCGTCCTGTTATACACTTGAGAGCAAGACAATCGACTCAGCAACATGCTCCAGTTTTGATAAAATGTATCTACTTCGGTAGCATCCTAAGTAAAGTTTAGTGTACTGTTTGAAAGCTTAAAACTGTGGTTTTAAATTATACTACTTTGATTGGAATCGGGCCTGTTCTGACAAAGTTATGGACTTAAGGGTACATGCAATCAAAGGCTCAGTAGTCAGGTTCCAACTTTATTCACTGAGTCGCAGCAAACTGCTAAAAGCTAAGATCAAAACATAGACGGCTGCTGGTCTTCGATACAGAAAAGAAAAATTCTTATTTCTGTCTAATCCACTTCACCATCTAAGTAGAACAAAGTGTATGTATCTATTTTTAATTGGTACTCTATCTTTTGGATTTATATACATTTAGTACATGCCCTAGAAAAATATTAGAGTTGGTAGTATGTAGTACATGTCGCAGCTCTTTCAATGTTTTGAAGTTACTTCTAGTTCTATACATTATTTTTACATAAGCTCCGTCCTGTTATACACTTGAGAGCAAAGACAATCGACTCAGCAACATGCTCCAGTTTTGATAAAATGTATCTACTTCGGTAGCATCCTAAGTAAAGTTTAGTGTACTGTTTGAAAGCTTAAAACTGTGGTTTTAAATTATACTACTTTGATTGGAATCGGGCTTGTTCTGACAAAATTATGGGCCTAAGAGTATGTGAAACACAAAATAATTGAAAGGGAAAACGTGATTATAAAAGGGAAAAATATGAAAACCTTAGTCGAAATCAATTTAATGATTTTTGTAATACATGGTGTTGTTACCTCTACCCCTATTCGCCTTTCCAAGCGATTACACATAAATCGGATGATTTTTCCTATGTTGTCTTAGGAATTGCTTCCCACTCTTTAATCAACGCCGCTCTTAATTCCATCACGCTCCCTGGTGCAAGATTTAAGCTCATTCTAAACAACCTCAATTGGATTCAAGTCTGGGTTGCACGGAGATCAGTCTATTTTTGGTATATCGACGTCAGCCAGATAGGTAATGGTCACTCGCACGGTGTGGCATTGTGAATTGTGATTAGCATAAAGTCCTCACCAACAAATCCCGCAAACGGACCAACACGTTCCTCTAGAATGTCTGTGATGTAGCCGTCTGCTGTTAAACCTCGTCCACTTCCTCCACTAGACACGGAGACTAGTTCAGTTTTTTCATGCATGGAAATGCTCGCCCAGAACATACAAGAGCCACCTTCATATGGGACAATTTCTTGAATACAGCAATCGCTTCCCTGCCCTTCTAATATTAGAAGGGACCCGACGTTTCCTGTCGTTGCCATGTAGGCACATCCTGGACGCGTCGGTGAATAATATCTAACTCCAATGGGCGAGGTCCTAATCGAGATGTTCGTGAACAAATTCCAGTTGCTTTTGCTTTTAAACTGCAGTCAGCTTGGAACCCGTAGCTGCCCTTTTGTGGATCAGGTTGACTGCCTTCAGTCCTTTCCTCATTGTCCAAAGTACTGGAGACCACACTCAGCTCTTGCTTGAAATCAACGCTATATTAATAAAGACGAGAAATTGATCGTCTCTTTCCATTGTCACGGCCCTACGGACGCCTTCTTGCCGGCGGACGTGGCTACCAGTTTCCCGGTACCGACTCTACACTCTCGACACAGCTGATTGACTCAGATTTGGTTGATTTATTTTCTTTATTAGCATTAGTTGTGTAGTATCAATTAATCCATACACCGCTTGTTCTTTACATAATTATTTATTTTTCTAGCTTACTTTTAAGTATTATACCACATTTCTTTTCAATAGAGCTATAACACTAATTTACAGATCTGGAAATGTTGCCTTTTGCTGTTCTTAAATATTGAAGTTGAGAGAACTAAGTTTTATTTATTTATCTTTGATTTACTACTAACCGCCTTTTGGACTATTAGTTATATTATTCCAAAGAGTATTCCAATTTAGTACTTTTTGAAATTTGGTGGCATTTCTTCTAGCCTTGTTGACTTATTTCCATTAATGTAATATATTTATGCTTTTTCTTCTTTATTTAAATTATCTAAATATTCTTGTTAACATTTTTTCTTTCTTTAACAAACAGGTTTACACAATATGTTTCCTACCATTTGTCTTCAGTGTATTTGTAGTGGCAAATTCTTTTCAATTTTTGTGTAAATATTTTAGTAACTTCTATAGCATATTAATATATCTTATTACGACTATTTACAAATTTTTCTTTGCTTTTCTCTGCTAATAGCTTTGGATTTTATTGTTTTCTGTTTTTTTTTGTGCTTAACCATATATTATAGACGAAGATGCTTTTAAAATAAATTTGGTAATTTGTTTTAAGACAAATGAAATAAATGTCATGATAATATCTAAATGATTGACTATCAAGACACACAGTAGAGCTTTTTTATACGCTCAGGTAGATAAAATGACAAGTGATATAAACATAGCATTTTTGGGCGGTGAGCTAAAAGTGTGAAAGGAAACGTCCTCCTACAACAAATTTACCTGGTCAGGTTTAATGTGGTAAGCTCTCGATAGCCACAAATGAACATCAAGCGCGTGTAGACTAATTGATTTGTGCTTCCTACCATTGAAACTTTTCTTGAACGAGCAGACGCCTAATTTCTTCTCCAACGAGTTGAAAAGAATTGGTTAGCATTGGTGTCAGTGTGTGGGCTGAGATGGTACTTTTGTAAAAAAGTAATGACACTCTTTAGTTGAGCCCATTTCAATAGTTTGAAAAGAAGGTGTAATTTTACTCTTCATGCTATCATATCTGAGCTTTGCCAATCTTTTATCTAATTTTCTACGATTCTGTCTTGTAATAGGTGTAGCCTCTGTTCTTTTGGTACAACACTTGTTTCTTCTATAACCTGGTTCTCAGTAATTAAGCATTTCTAATCGTTGCTTGAACGAGGAGATATTTGGAAAACACATTTTGTTAGTTGCAGCTTTGAGCGCCTTTTTCGGGAAAATAGAGCGGTTCAGCTTATCAGAAGGAATTCTGTGGGTCTTTGGTTCCGCCGGCAGTTGGCTACATGTGAGCGATGGATTGTCTAGACGCTCAAGCCTGAGCAATTGACCGTCTGGACTCGAGAATAGTTTTAGCGACATTTCGAGGTATTGAAGTTGTTAAAAACTCACTAAAATGTGTCTCTTTGTTTGACTACTTTCTTACAATATGCTTACATATATGACTTATGATTAATTTTGCATTCTGCGCCCCTCTTGACTTTCATGTCTGCATTATAATGCATCACAGTAGGTTTGAATATAATTTGAATATTCTTATCTTCAAACCACTCTGCTTTCTCCGTTAAGGCAACCAAATGAAGATTTCTGTATGGTATCTATTTTATTCTACTCTTATGAAATGTCTAACCTATTTTAGTACTTCTTATTCTATCTTTTTAAATGCAACAGACTCTGGTGCTCTTAACCTTCACACAATTTTTTTGTTTAACTTCTAGTTTTTACTTTGATTAATTTTACTAAATAGTCTATTAAGAATAATAGTCATGATAATACTATTACACTTACTCTTAAAGATTAATCTAGGTTTCATGTGAAATTGTTGTTTTGAGAAAATTGTTAACTTACTTTATTTTTATGATGTTGCTACCTCTTATTACCAATGCGTTCAGTGACATTCTCTCAGATTCTGCGACTTTATATTTTTTATTCTCTCTTGATTTTGAAATTTTATTTTAGTGCATTTTTATTATTAGTCAGAATCATAAGAGTGACCTGAAGTTGTTTATTTTTAATTAGTTGATTACATATTCTTATTAAATTAATTTTTGCGTTTTGATTAAGTTTTGAAAGGTTAAAAAGTCAGGCTTGTTTAGCTTTTTTAATCAGTAAAATTTATTTTAAATTTAAGTGCTTTCAATTTGATTAATAATAATAAAAATCTGTGTGACAACAATATTTTTTTTTGCTATTTTTAACACATCTCCTACGTGACATAAATTAGCATAAAAGCTGAGACAGCCTACTTCTGTGCGCATTTGGCCTGTAAATAACGGCACCGACAGCGCGAAGCCCTAGCAGTGGCACATCCAGACAACTAATTTGTTAGAATAAAGTATGAGCACTAATAAATAATGAAAATCCTTTCATAGCTCAGGAGGGCTGGCGGGCGGCGCGGGGCTGCCGCCGCCGAGCCGGCTGCGCCCGCAATCCGGGCTCAACAAGTGCTTTCGCCACCCCATCGGGCCTTGCAGCATTGTTTTACGCGCCGACAGAATGATAATTGAAAAAGTTTTCGGGCCAGTGAAAAACGGCCCGTCGCGTGGGCGGGCTTCCTTGGCGGGGCGCGCGGCGAGGCGCCGAGACCCGCGCGCTCGGGGTGCAACCTGCAGCCGGATTAATTAGCGCGTTTGTTATCGGGCGAGCATTAATTACGGCTTCATCGCAGGAAATTGCGCCCAGATAGAGTCCAGGAGTTCCGCTTATTCCGAGAATTTCGTCAATAACGCTCGGGGGTGAACGGCTCGCAGCGCGCGCTACGGGGTGGTAATTGGGGCTGTTAGGATTAAGCTGCTGTTCCATCAACATTACGAGGTGCGTTCAAGTTCTAAAGTCTCTAAATTTTTTTCTGAAAAAGCATTTGCCCAAGAGAGTTGAAACTTCTGTTACTTCTCATCGTAATCTCCGTCTAGACGAACGTATTTTTCACAGCATCGTCGCCGTGGTTCCATGGCTGCTGATAACACTTTTTAGGGGTGTGTTTTGTGCACTGGAAAATTTCTGATGCAACGGCGGCTCGACTGAAAAATGAGTGGCTATGGAGAGTGTCATGGCTGCACCACGTGCTAGCATGATCTAAGACGTTGCTTCCAGTGCAGCTTTGTGTTCGTCGGTCAGTATTCGTAGGACCCACCTTAAAAAAACTTTTTGCATTTTTAGGTCATCATGCAAAATGGGCTCCATAAGTCTTACGGAAATTCCAAGTTTAGAGGCGATACTACGCTCATCTAATCGACGGTCTTCTATAATACTTTGCTCCACTCCCGCAATTATAGTTTTGGTTCGACGGATTTAAACTTTCGCACCCATAAACGCACATTTTTAACATCTATAACATACTTTACCATATGTCTCACCTAATTGGCGATGAATTTCGATGGGGGTTTTACCACACAAAAAGAGAAAATGGATGATTACACGATGCCCTTGAACACTAAACGTCACCATTTAAAGTATACAATACAACACTCACTGCAACGACGGTAATTTGACCTGTGTGCATTGTATGATACTACCATCTATATTACTAATTTGAAAATATCTCTGGCGTCCTTAGATCTTAAACGCAGTTTGTAAAAAATACACAGTTTTCTAATTATTAGATTATTTATTCATTTCGATGTGCAGGGTAGCTATTATTTTGTAAAATGTGTTATTTTTTGATATTCGTAATTTTGGTGGCATAGTGGAATTTTTTAAAATTCATAACTTGGAAGTAATACACATATGCCAAATATAGAGTCGCTAAAACCCAACAAAAATAAACGCTAGTGATGAAAGATAAAGTTAAATGGAAGCATTTTATTTACAATAATCTTAAAATACAAAATTTAAATTTAAAAAAATTAAAATTTAAAGAAATTCCAAATGATTTTTTTCCTGTATATTTATTAAAGTTTGAAATAACTTTCTTCTAAGAGATAGAAGAGTCTGTCTGGCCTCTTTAAAAATTTCTAGTAACTACTATTTTGTGTTATCGTTTTCATATTAGACCATAACACCGGGAGGATAATATTGTTCTGATACTCAACTATCACAATATCTAATGGTTAAAATGTTATGAGCATATCATTTGCATCCTTCTAATTTAACTCACTTGCGACGTCTGGTTTTACCTTCTTCTCTTTACAGTCATGACCACTTTCTTCATATAGATCGTTTTCAGAATTAGAATATGATGTATCTCCTTTTCGATTCCATTTTGTCCTATTAGAAAATCTAATGATTGAGATGATATAAGATCTATCATTCTTGGCCTTCTAATTCAATTCCAAATCACTTGGCGCCTTTGGATTTTACCCTTTTCTCTTTACTGTGCCCAAGAAAAAAATGTAGCCGCAATCACTTTTATTATGCAATGTTTTCAGAATTGGGACATGATGTACTTCCTTCAGATTCCATTTTGGTATTTTCACTTTCATTTTTGCTTGATTTTATTTGCGTTCCTGCTATATCCGTTTTTTTTTCGTCTCTAGAATATTTGTAATAACATTAAAGAGCGGTGTACGTTTCGGTTGTTTATTTTTGACAAAGAAAGATTTTGGAATAGCTCGTAATCCTTCTGAGACCCTCGCAACCGACTAAATTCTTAAAATAGCCTGACTAGGCAAGTTCAAATTTTTTTTTAATTAAATTTTATTAGCAATCAGGAAATACATTCTATAAGCTAATTTGATGTTATGTACAATGTTATTTATATTGTACAAGAGAATGGCATGAAGAGATTCATCATCGAGCGACTTCGCCTCGGATTAATAGAAGGTCCTGTGGCCAAAATCTTCCTAATCGTCTGTTTCCTATGGGTTGTAGAAGATGTCGTAGTAGTTCATTGGAATGAGCTTCAAGCTTTCCGTGGTGTGAGGTGGCTTGTTTTTGGATAACTGTGTTTATGTATGAAATATTGAGGTCTGTGTGTAATGTGTGGTTGGTGACATACCAGGGTGCATCTACTATTGTACGAAGGATTTTGGACTGGGTTCGTTGGATTATAACTGTGTTGGAGTTGTTCGCGCATCTTCAAAGTTCGATGGCATAAGTCCATATGTGTTTTATGACGGTTTTATATATAAGTAATTTATTGTCAGTTGATAGGTGTGAATTACGACCTATTAGCCAATTAAGGTCCTTCATTTTCAATTCAATTTGTTCCCTTTTCTTTGATATGTGTTGTTTCCAGTTTAATTTCGAATCCAGATGGAGCCTCAAGTATTTCACTATTTCCTGTTGTGGTATGTTGACGAGATTAAGGTTCACGTTTGGACAATTCCCTTTCCTGAGCGTAAAGGTTATTTGTGCCGATTTTGATGCATTGACTTTTATTTTCCATTTTAACAGCCAATCCTCTATGAGGTTTAAATGCTGCTGAAGTTTTGATACAGCAGTTATTGGATCATTCTCTGTTGCCAATATTGCAGTATCGTCTGCAAAAGTGCCCATAGTTGTATTTCGAGAAAGAGGTATGCCAGTTGTATAAATCACATAGAGAAGGGGACCGAGCATACTGCCTTGAGGTACTCCTGATTGTACTTAATATCGGTCTGAGGTTTCCCCATTTATTTTAGTTTCAAAGTCTCGTTGCTGTAAATACCATTTAAGTATGGAAAAGTACTGAATTGGAAGGGTGTTTTTGATTTTGTAGAGTAGACCTTGGTGCCGAACCTTATCGAAGGCGTCTAGGAAAGCGGCTGTGCAGTATTGTTTGTTTTCCATGTCCTGATTGATTTTGTGCACTAACCGATGACATTGTTGTACTGTGGAGCGGGCATGTCTAAACCCGAATTGGTGGTCCGGAATCCAGTCATCTGGATTTATGTCTTGTTCGATTCTCTTAAGCATAAGCTTTTCGAGGAGCTTTGATAGAATTGGCAATAGGCTAATAGGACGGTATGATGTAACGTCCGTCGGATTTTTCCGGGTTTCGGTATCATTATTATCTGGACAGTTTTAAAATATTTGGGCCAGTAGTCTAGTCTTAATATGGAGTTGAATATATACATAAATTTAACTAGTCCTTTCTGTGGAAGTTCTTTAATCATCTTGGATGTGATTAAGTAAATACCTGGTGCCTTTTTTTCGTTTAGTTTTAGAATTTCGTTGTTAATTTCTTTTGGAATAAAGAGTCTTAGGTGTTCATGTGTAGGAATAGGTAAGGCTAGTTCTTGCTCTACCTCTGGAACTTGATCGTTGTTGTGAGGAGTAAATACTTTTGATAAGTGCTTCGCAAATAAGGCGGCTTTCTCTTTGTCGCTTTTGGCCCACGGACCCGGTGAAGTGGAATTTTATCGTATAGGTGGAATCGCTAGTTTGGGTTTACTCCTATTTTTAATGAGTTTCCAGATCGAATTGGCTTGCCTGGACAGATTTGACACAAATTTTTCGAATGAATTATTTCTCGTTTCCTGAAGCTTCGTTTTCAATTTGCTACTTATCTGATTGAATTTTCTCCGGCTATCCGGCGTGTGATTTCGTTGCCAGGTAGATCTAGCTCTGCGTTTCTCTGCTACTAGTTTTTTAATTTTGCATGGTATATTATTTACTATTCGGTGGGGTTCATTTCGTGGAGTAGAAAGTTTGGCAGCGTCCTGAAGTAGGTGGATGAAATTCTCCGTCTCATTATCAATATCTTTTGGTGTTTGTAGTCGTCCAGTTAGGCTTATGTTGTCGTGTATAATTTGACTATACATATCCCAGTTTGTTTTGGAATTATGAAGTCTGGGGGTTGTTTTTCTGGTTATCACCGATGTGCTTATAGTTACTATTATAGGACTATGGTCTGAGGTGAGATCGTAGCTCGGAATTACTTCTGTATATACTTGTGAAATTCCATTGGTTACGAAGAAGTCTAGCAGATCTGGTGTTTTGCTTGGGTCAGACGGCCAGTAAGTTGGTGTCCCAGTAGATAAAAATGAATAGTTTTCTTTCCGAATGATCTTAACTAATTTGCGAACTTTAGTAGCCGTAAGCCTTGAACCCCATAGAGTGTTTTTACAATTGTAGTCGCCACCAGCTATAAATTTTGGTCCAAGAGTTTTGAAGAAAGTTTCGAAATGTTCTTTTTTTAGTTGATGTCTGGGTGGTCAATAAACTGCAGTAATCGTTATTTCGTATGGAAGGGTTCGTGTTTTTATAGATGTTGCTTGTATGTGATTTTATTCGTATTTTGGAAGTTCATAGTCATCTACATTTTCTTTCACGAGAATTGCCGAACCCCCATGGGCAGTACCATCTGGATAGTTTGTGTGATATACTTTGTATTTGGGTATGTTGAAATAGCTTCTAGTAGTGAAGTGCGTTTCGCTGATTATGAAGATGTCGATTAAATTATGTTCAAAAAATAGTTTTGTTTCCAATTTGTGGCTCGAAAGGCCGTTGGCATTCCAATGGGCAATCCTAAGAAACTTAACCATTTTTTTTGTTTATTTCATTTTATTTACAAGCATAGTAATCATATTGAGTACCATGCTGTTCTGTTGTATTAGCTGATTGAATAGGTTTTTGAATTCCTCTAGGAATTTTGTTATTACGCTAGTTGTACTGTCTGCATTGTTTGTATTGTTGGCTGCCATTTCGGCGTAAGTTTTGTGTTGTGAGTGTGGTGTAGGTTTTAAATTTTGAGTGTATGCTCTCGTGGCAATTGGTGGAATAGATGATCCATGAACGTTGTTTCTATTATTTCCTCTTATTAATCTATGATAGTGTTCGCAGTCTTTATAACTGGCTGGGTGATCCCCGCCACATAACGCACATTTTGCCGGACTGGCCTTGGTTTTCGTGCATGTTGTGGTATTGTGGGTTCCGCCGCATTTGACGCAGACAAACGGTTTGTTACAATATGTTTTGGAGTATTGTTGGCACCTTGTACATTGAATTATATTGTTTTTGTTTGTTCGCGGAGGTGCTATTTCTATAATTTTGTTTTGAAGTCCTTTTATTTTGTAGACTTCTTTATTGTTTGCTGCTGGTTCCAAGTCCACGAAGAATAAATTAAGTGGCTCCTTGATCGTTCTGTGCCGTGCATTTATTATATTTCGAACTTCGTGACCCAACTCAAGTAGTTCTCTTTTTATGTTTTCTATATCAGTTGAGTGTTGGAGATATTTTATTACAACCCTATACGCTCGTTCCTCTTTCAGTTTGTACGTGTGGTGGTATATGTTGTTTTCTTTAAAGTCTCTGACGAGTTTCCTGTATGTTTCTGGTGTTCCACTGCTGATTTTCACAACATTGTTAGCTAAACTTTTTGTACAGTATTGTTCATCCTCTACTATTATCTCCTGAATTCGCTGTATCATTTTGTTGTAGTCTTGTACTCCGTGTATAAAGATTGGTGGAGGCTTTGGTAAATTTGTAGTAGCAGTGTTTTCCGTATTAGGCGTGTCTGTTGCATTAGTTAGTACTTGATAACGATTATTGGTTTCGGTTATATTCGTATTATTAAGTTTTTTCGTGACCTTCTTCCTTTTACAACCACGTATGAGTTGCCAGTCATTCTGGTTGGTTGTTGGGATTTCTTCTTCGTCTTCGCTTGTAGATGACATTATTTGCAATTGCTGATTTGAGTTTGGAGTATTTGTATAATTAAATTACATTTGTGATTTGGCTGGCGGGAGAAAGTAATTGGTAGGTGTTTGTTGGAATGATGATGTTTGAGGTATTAGATCAGGTGCGATGGGAACGTTTGTTGTTAGTTGCCATTGCATATTGGTTTGTTGATAATATTGGGAACTATTCATGGCGTTAATATTTCCTAAACCTGTCCCGGATGGAACCACAGTTTATAGAATAATTACATTGTTTTGCGTATCTGTTTATAATTGAGTGAATAAAGTACACTATCAAACTAGTTTTAAGTTGGTTGACCGCGATTGTGATTTTTATTTGAGGATCCGTGATAACACTTGATAACGCACTCGCAGAGCCGTTCTCGGTACGTGTTTACGCTACGAAGCTCAAACACAAAGTCATTATAGGGAGATAGGAATCAAATTAAAATTAAAATTTATAATGAAAAGTACAATTTCCAAGAGCGACCCAAGAAAATATAAATTGGAACAGGCAAAATACGGCTGATCTGAAGCAAGGCTGCGGTCACTGCCGTTGATAGCGCAGGCACTAATTTTCTGGAGAATACATAAACAGGAAGTAATAATTTTTTGTAACATTTACTATGGCCGCAAATGTGATTTGTTTATTTTGTTTTTTCAAGACAGTCTGTTCTACTTGTTTGATAGTAAAGTTGTCATAAATGTTCTCCATATGGTTTTTATAAATTGAGCGCCAATTTTGTGTTTTCACATTTTCTCAAAGGGGAAGGATTCTTGTAACGAGAAAAGAAAATCAGGAGCCCAATTTTACTATTGTCTTTTAATGAACACAGTTACCAATCCGACCATCCTTTTTGTTTTTGCACTTATGTATCTGAAGATTAAGATAATTCTTGTGTATGATATGTCGATAATGTAGTTTAAACATTTCAAAAGTTGTTGAAGCAATTAATTGGTTGAGTTGTTGATGTTTTATTTTTTACCAAGACTCATTTTTAGACAAAGTGTCTTGACATTTTAGTCATGCATATAGAATTTACTGTTCAAGATGCTTTTTAGAGTAAGCTTAACCATTTGCTCTAAAAAGTATGTTATCGCTCTATAAAATTACAATTAAACTGAATGTATAGAACTATCTCCTTCCCATATGTCTGAAAGAGCTCCACCCATCATTAAAGTACTTTTGGTACTATTAATAAAATGACGCTACGTTCAAGAAAATAATTCATCGGAGTTTTGTTTTTAAGTAGATTAAAACGGTTTTTCTATTTACGAAACTTGTTATATAAAACAATCGATTTGGGGGGAAATTACAAGGTTTATTCAGATTCTTTGATGCCATTGTCTCGTGATATCTCTGATTTGTCTTTCCTTCTTTTATTTCTGATCTTTGGTACCGTATAATTATTTATAATAATTGGTTGCTACATTATGATTTCTTTTCTTTTTTTACCATTATCTCCCCTGACTGTTTTTCTTCAGACCTATTTCTTGAATGATTTCTTTAATTTTCCTCTTCAAATTTTCTTAACTCTTCCTTTATCTTTTTCCTTGTTGCTTGTTCAGTTTGCTATATTCTATTACGTTTTTGGCTCCTGGCAATGTTTTAGTCTTTCCTCTTTTTTGATTCCGGAAGAGAATTTTTTAAAATTTCTGGTTTATTGTGCTTACTCTTTTCCTTTAAGTATAAACGCCCCGAAGTATTGCACATTTCTTGGAGTGTAATTTTTTTATATCCTTATCAATCTGTTTCGTTCTCCTTCATATCTCTTTGTTAAATTTGGTCTCTTCCGATTTTAAAGCTTCTTATTATGTTTCTTTTTAATGACTTATAGTCTCTTTAATACTGCTATCCTGCCCGAAAACTCTTTTATTTCTAATATGTAGTTTTTCAACCTTCCCTTATTTCGTTAAAATATGAGATCCCATTTTGTTTCTCTATAATTGCCCCTGCTTTTTATGACTTCTGCTACTGTTATCATATTATAGTTTATATCATTTTTCTCTTCCGATTTTAAAGCTTCTTATTATCTTTCTTTTTAATGATTTATAGTCTCTTTAATATTGCTATCCTACCCGAAAACTCTTTTATTTCTACGATGTAGTTTTTCAACTTTCCCTTATTTTGTTAAAATATGGGATCCCATTGTGTTCCTATATAATTGCCTCTGCTTCTTTTATGACTTCTGCTACTGTTATCATATTATACTTTATATCATTTTTCTTGCTAGTTTCTCCAATTCTACAATTTTTTAAATTCATAGACACATTGCGTGCTTGTTATTACTATAATTTATCTGTCTTAATATAATACGTTCTCCCTACTTTACTTGTGCTTTCGTCTCTTTATAGTTTACTCTTTTATTGAGAGTTTGCTATACCCAGACAGATTTTTTATCCTTATACTTTATTTTTATTTTCTTTTGCTGAGTTCACAGTACTTACTTTGTCATTCTTTTTTGCATCCACACTATTTGTTCTAGGTATTTTATTTTCCTTCTCTGTTAACACTTCCGCTCTGCTTTCACCATATCCACAGTCTTCGTTCTTTTTAATTATAAGCATGTTATATTTCAACACTGCGGATGTCCCGTTTAAATTTTTGTTCTGAAGAAAACAAAGCTAAGAATTATCGAAATTGTTGTCTTCTTTTTTTTCATGTGTTAGTTATTTGAATCTGGTGATGCAACCTAAGGAACTGTAACATTATTTTTTCTAATTTTACATAGCTTGTATCTCCTTCTGCATTTAAACCATGTTTCGTTTTCTTATTTGCTTTTCTACTTACTCAACTTGATTTTTTTGCCTAATCAATTTATCTTCTTTCTACTGTATTTCCCTTTTTATGTTTATGTTATCAATAGCTATTTTTATATATTTGTTACTCTTGTTTTATCTAATTTAAAATTTAGCATTTCCTCATTGATGTTTGGCTTGATTTCTTATGTTTATTGGTTTGTATAGAAGAGAAATTTTGTTCTAAGAATCTGTATTAGATTTTTTATCATTCTTTTGTTAAACCTTAGTTCAGAGTTATCTAATTATTCAAAAACACTTTCAGTAATTCAAAGAATTCCTTACTTATCTTTTGAGTATTAATTTGACCCTTTAATACTTGTAATTAAAAAAATTATACCCATTCGTGGTACACACCATTCACACTGAACGAGTGAATAGAAAAGCTACTTAAAGCATATTTTTCGGTAGCATTTAAGTTTTTTTTGAATACCATAAACTTGATCATCATTTTAGTTGATTCAAAATTTGTGAATTGATCGAAGTAACTCGCTTTAACAGATATTATAATTTCTTAAAGAATGTAGCCAGTCTCTTCTTGTTATACCTGTTGGTTGTTTTTTTTAACAAGAACTTATTGTTCCGTGACAGCTGATTAATAATCAGTTACTTATTTTAGCAGTTCACATATTTCTTGAGATCAAGATGACTTTCGTCGATGAACAGTATCTTATTAAAGTCTGTTTTCTAAAATAATTTGACTAAATTTAACTCTGGTTATCGTTCATTTATCTAGTGGCTGTTAGAGCTGATCTTGTAAAAGTGTAGGCTTACATGTTTTTTATAAGTTCTACTCAGGTTCTAAACCCAGATGCTCACTTGCATAAAAATCTATGTGGTTAATATATAAAGATCTTCTGGTACAGTTCAATTTTCTTTACGTGGTCTTCATCGAAGTAACTCGCTTTAACAGATATTATTATTTTAGTAGAGCCCACCTAAGTATTTTCATAAAATAATGATTTATTTAAAAGCTTTCTGCTTCAAAACTCTTATTTGTTGTTAGTTATACTTAATAATTAGTCATAATTTCATATGTAAACAATATAAACTGTATACGTATTCAACAAAAAGCCAAGTAGAGCTGCGTCCGGAAAGCAGAAAATAAACACGAGCCAGCTCAGAAGCGAGGATCTACTAGATAATTGATATGTTTGCAATTTCAGCAATTTATTATCCTGTAAATTCGCCAGCGTGTGCGCTAGTAGTTAAAATAAACATCAGGCCGAACGCGTTTCGCAGCCCGCGTCGTTACAGGCAACTATCATTTAATAAACTCGTGTTATTATGTCCCGAGTCAATAATTTACGCGAATTGCATGTTTAAAGTGCTGCTGCTCCTGAAGACAAAGAAGTGATTTATGGTGGCGGTGCCAAGCAGCCAGTTCAATCGGTCTAATCCACCTTATGTACTAGAAGCGACTCTTCAATTTATTCACCGCAAGGGGCATCTAAGTTTAAATAGTACATTGAATAGGGATTTAGTTTTGATATATTGGTTGTATAGTAACTCTTCTAACAGGTAAATATATAAATCTCATTTTATATAGGGTCATTGAGGTAAATCCGGAATTTTAGAAAACGTCGATAGGCCGACTTATACGCATGGTATCACAAGTCAGCTTTACATAATCAACCTTCTACGATACTCAACAAAATGAGCCCAGAATACTATCGCAGAGCTGCTATGCTCAAACCCTTCGGGTTGGAAGATCAGCAATAGTAATTATTGCGTGGTTTGATTTACGACTTGATCATCAGAAAGAGGTAGCTGCTGACAGGGCAATTTACATCTGATCGCAAAACAAGTGATGAATTATTCCGCGAATTAAATGAGAAGATCGGTTAGGATCCTGGGCGGAGCACGACGGACCTGGCAAAAGAAATGGGCGTGGCGAGGTCGACGGTTAGTGTAGCAGTGCACCATGATCTGCACTATAACTCTTTAGTCCTGAGAAACCGTCAACTGTTTACTGAAAAAACAGCTTTAAAAGCTAACATAGCAAGTCTACGTGTTGCAGCAGTTCTATTAAAATGGTTTGAAAGCTGAAAAGATAGTACGCATCGTTCTAGTAAGGGGTTGATTATTGGTAATGTAATGAGCCCCATAAGTGTTTACAACACAAACAGAGATATATTCCTTCGTGAATTTTTATGAATCGAAAGCATCGAACTTATAATTTGGTTCATATTATTTAATTTTCTGTTCCTGGCTGATTTTGTTTCTAGTAAGATTTTTAAAAGAGTTTTACTACTTCTATATTAAGATAATCCTAATATTTCTATTTGTCTTTTCTCTTTGTGGTTATGTGTTGTTGAGAAATACAAGTAATTTTTTAATATATACAAATTTTTGGTATCAGCAAGTATGTATATGTAGTTTTGAAATTTTAACAAAAGTAATAGCCAATTTTATTTGTACTGCATGCGTATCTTACACTATTTTGGTATAAACTTAACCAGATAGGCTACGTTTTGTTGTTATAAAATCGTTAAGCACAACTGCTTTGTATTTAAATTGTAATGCAAGATGCTATGACGTCATGCATTAAGAATGCACACGAAGTTTTCCGAATATTGTAAAATTTGTTCACATAATTGTTGCATGAATACAAGGATAACTTTCGTCTACTTGACTTTGGATTGCTATGCTTTTTTAATCACGGAATACCTAGTTCTGAAATTCTTCTTCTTCCATGCCATTATGTCCCATTTCTTTTAGGGTCGGCTCTTCTGGTCCTTTTTCCTCATTCTGGGGGTATTTGAAACATCTCAGGTTTTAAACCTTTCGTCTTCATATCTTTTTTAATAGTCCCGATCCAGGTCGTCGGCGGACCTTCTGTTTTTTTTGGTTGTTGTATCTCTATGACTGTTCTAGTCATATGACCAGGATCTCTACGCATAACATGTCCGTACCAACGCAGGCGATTTTCTGATATTTTACCTACTATATTCGCAACTATAAATGTCCCTCGGATATATTCGTTTCGAACCCTGTCTTCAAAAATTACTCCCCCCCGCTCGACCATCGTAGCATCTTTATTTTCGCCCATTCTGATCCGTATGGTAAAGCTGGTCTAGTTGCTGTTTTATATACATTTCCTTTGACCTGTGTGGCATTTTTTATCGCACATGACACCAGATAAAAATCTCCATTTAAACCACCCTGTTGTTATACGGTTCTTTATGTTTTGCATGTAGTAGCTGTTGATGTCACTACTGATCCAAGGTATTTGAAGTGGTGTACTGTGACTAGGGGTGTGTCCCCGAGATACAGCGAGCGCGTTTCGTTTCTTTGACCAGAAAATTGCAGTACATATATTCTGTTTTGGTTCTGCTTACTCTCAGTCCTCTTCGTTCTAGCGCAGTGCACCATGTATTTAGGTCAGCTTGTATTTCCTGCTGTTACTCAGTTACAAGTACTATATCGTCGGCGTATAACAGAGTCCAAGGTGTTGGCTTCTGGAGTTCAGCCATTACGTAGCTTATAATAAGATTAAACAGCAAAGGGCCTAAAGTAAACCCTTGGTACCCCAACTTTTACCTCTAAATTTTTACCGGTACCTGCCGGCTTACAACTCTGGTTTTGATATTGTTATACATATCTTGGAGAATGTCAATGTAATATTTTAGTACTAGCTGTATGCGAAGAGCTTGCCATATAAGTTGTCTTGGTATTCGGTCAAAAGCCTTTTCGAGGTCTATAAAAACGAAATTCAGGTCTTTTTGAGAGCTTTATACTTTTTCATTAACATTTCTATTGTGTAAATGACATCTATTGTTCCAACTCCACTCGTAAATCCACATTGGTTAGGTGTAGTATTAGTCAATTTATTTATTCTTTTAACTATTATACTTTTGAATATTTTCAAGACAGATAGTGAAGTTAATGGCGCGGTAATTGCCGCATAAAGCCACCTTTATTTTTGTAGAACGGGATAAGATCAGTGAGTCTCTGGGCCTCCGGCATTCTACCTCTCTTCAGAATAAGGTTAAAGAGGTTAATGAGCTATAAAGTGCTTGGCTCTCCACTTCTTTTTAGGAATTCTGAAGATATTTGATCAGGCCCAGTAGTTTTGGCGTTTTTGGCTAGTTTTATGGAAGTTTTCACCTCTTCTGGTATTATCTCCTCTAGGAAGCCTTCAACAGGTTGTAGGCAACGGAGTGGCTCTTGAGGAAACTCTTTGTTCAAAATATTTTTATAATATTCGTACCACCTTTTTTTATTTTGTCATCAGAGGTTAAAAGTGTACATCTGCTTATCATATGGTTGAGAAGTTTGTGCCAGGGGTTTGACGACGGAGTGACCTTCTCCGGGTGTTTTGGTTCTCGGCGGGTATTTCATTTCTCCACTTATATTTGGGAGGCGTTCTCCTGTCCACAATCCGAGGACGCGCCCGATAGGAGATACACCAACTGCACTCGGGAATAGCTAGTTCTGAAATGTGATTTGAAAATTGTAGGGTGTGCAATAACTACTATAAAATTTTTGCTTATATTGGGTTAGTCATATTTTTAAAAGTAACTAAATTTGAATGTAGGTTACAACAAATAAATATATGATTGAGAACGTACCTGAATTTACAGTGATGGAGGCTTTTCTTGTTGAAGAAGATTACTTATAGTTTTCCACAAAATGTTAGTGATTCTAAGAGGCCAGTGCTAAGGATTAGGTGCAAATATGATAATTATGGCTTAAAGTGAATTATATAATCATTGGTTTATCCACCACTGGGGATTAGTATATAAAATAGTGTTATGTTTGGATACTTTATTAGACCAATGGAAGAACATCATGGCAAACGACGCCTAAAAATGTTTTAGGACGCTAAAAGTGTTTGACCAATTTCAAGAGTAGTACACAATAAGTTAATGAACTACCAGTGTCGATATTAATAAAGAACTTGATGATTCAAAACATTTTCAAACACATATACTTTTCTAGTTTTATATAGATGTTACTATGTTAGTATGTCTATCAATAGTTTTATTAACTATTGAGTTTTTTATGATAATGTTGCAACACGTTTACTGAAATTGCACTTTACATGAATTTTTTTGTTGCAATACGTATATGGTAGATGGGATTTACAAAAAGCAAACAAGTAAATAAAAAACTAACTTTAAGGACATGGTCTAGTAAAGAAAAATTAGCATTTTATTGTAAAATTTTTTACAAAACTATAAAGACTGATTTGTACATAGTTTGTCATGGAAAACTTCTTGGGTTATGTTTTACTTGGTAAAGAAGAAAACAAAAAAATGCAAATATCAAATGAAAAGCTAACTCTTAGAGGACACATATTATTTTAAAAGCAGAAACATACTTCTTTTATAATTAAAAAGACAATGCATGTGGATGTCATCAATGAATTTCTTAGAACATATATAGTGCGAAACCAAACTGATTACATGTCAGTCAATAAAAGATATTGAAACTCTTTTAAAATTTATAATGGGACTGAGGTAATACTAGACCATACTATGTTAAGGAACAAAGGCAAAAATTAAAATAATCAAAAAGAAATCAGAACAGAAATAATAAACTAAGAGAAGGTAATACTCAATCAAAAGCTGAAGAGGAAAGTGTATAGACAAACTAAAGGCAACAATAAAAAAATCGGAAACCGGATAAAGCAGAAAGAAAAAAATTGTGAAAATATTTAGAAATGATAGAGTACAAATTTTAAAAAACCCAAAAAAGTTAGCGAAGCTTAAAAAATAATTCGATAAGGATTCTAAGAATCTAAGATAACTAAGGCAAAACTGTAAGAAAATTACATTACAAAATCATTCGACAATTTAAGACCATAACTACTACATTCCACATATACACAATAAATCAACAGATCCATTCGGAGTTCCTTAAGTAACCGTGGTATATAACCAAATATATTAAACGGGTAATGTTTCACAAGTATAGCTTAAAGAAGAAATAACAATACTTTAGAAAAACAAGAGCGTGAATGTGTAAAAAATATAAAACCATTAGGCTACCGCTATTTTTGGAAATCATTTATAGTAAAATGTATAGAGTTAATTTGGGGTTTAAGACATAATCATGCCTTTTTGTTTTATTAATATTATAGTGGATATAGTTTGCCTATATTAAGATAGATCAGTCAAGTAATAAATATATTAAGTCGTAAAATAGAGATGTGCGTTGCCACCATTATTGTATAACATCTTTTCTAAAAAGCATTTGGGAAAGCAATGAGAAATTCTAGAAATCACCCAACGAATCAGTACCAATAAATATGCTGACGATACCATGAGACAACGTTTAGAAGGTCTGCAATAACTTAGAAACGGAAGTCAGCATGCAGGGGACAGCCTTGATCTCAACGTTACTAAAACTAACGTATGGTAATCAATAATAGACAAATCTATTGATAAACCAGCAAAAAGTAGAGAGAGTTTAAAAAAATTTATGCCTGGATGCAGAATTAATTATTTGGGATTACTCACAGGAGATTAAATGTTGTAATAAGAAAGCGAGAGTTTTTTCTAAAAATCTGCTCACCCTTTAAAAACCGTTTCTTTAAATTGTCAACAAGGTAAGGCTTCTCAGATTATTTTTATGGATCTGAACAAAAGCAACCAAAAACCGGAAGAATAACAGCCTTTGAGTGATAGCTTTACCATAAAATTCTAAAAATCTGATGGGATACCTTATATTTAATCGCTAGGAGAGGGCATTTTTTGAGGATTTTTCACATTATTCTACATTACTAATGAAAATAAATATTAATATAAAAAGTGGTAACTCTTCTTAAGTCCTATTAGGTACTACTACCTGTAACATAACTAAGCTTAATTCTAACTTAAATCTGTTATGCTGCAGACATTCGTAAAGGATGAAGGCTTGCTAAGTAAACAAGGTTTCAGCTCATTAGGGAATCCCGAAGTCCAAATGAGTACGCAAAATCCTATAAACCTGCCAGCGATTACATTTTTGTCATTTTTTTACTCCTGTAGTATAAAATTCTCATAGACATCTTTATGTAAATAAATGCAAATCTTTGCACTGGGATAAGATTACCATAATTTATGCGCCCAATGTTATTCTTAAAATAAATTTTTTAAAATAAGAAGCCTAGCGTTGTTGGTCTACAAAATCATGACTTCTTCAAGCTTTTAACCTAGGAACCAGGTACCAGGAACCAAGTGGAAATTTATCTAGTTTTATTTATTGTCATTCGTAGGATCTCTCATAATGATTTTAAGGGGAGCTTTGGTTTGCTAATTTTTCAGTAGAAAGAATTTAAGTATGCTATACGCATTTCCTTGATGTTTTTAAAATTCTTGCCTTAAATAACTCAACTATTGAGCAAAAGAAGTATTAATCTGAGGGTAAAAAATTAGAGGCTGCAGGCACTGTGGTTATAAAGTTTTAATTATTTTAAATATTCGATTTTAGCCTTTTAGAACAAAACTTTATCCTGTTTTTGGTACCATCTTTTTATTTATTGGCGTGGAACAGCGCTGAGAAAAGGGTAATATTATGTAATCACATCGTCATCACCGGTAGCAAATTTAAAATGCACTTTTAAACTTCGTTTGATTAAGAATTCTTTTCTGCGTTTGTGCTTCTACTTGGGACATTCAAAAATTATTTACTCTACAATTACTTTCACCCTAC
This sequence comes from Sinelater perroti, assembly GCA_036346155.1. NCBI lineage: Eukaryota > Metazoa > Arthropoda > Insecta > Coleoptera > Elateridae > Sinelater > Sinelater perroti. Next base: position 5,796,054 of record JARFIY010000324.1, read on the forward strand.
TATTGTTATTGGGAAGAAGTGAGTGCGCTTTAATTCCTGCATACTTTTGCTATCGCTTCGACAGTTTTGTCTTATTTAGATGTACCAAGATATCACTTGTAGACAGACAACCGAAGCTCGAATTGAAGGAGAATTATTAGCCCCGTGTTGTCTCTTTTATTAGTTGGTGTAAAAATTGCTATGTTAAAGCAATGCTTCAACGCTTCAAATATACGTAATACTACTCAGTGGTAACGGTCTTTAGAAGGGGGGGGTCAACCAGTTCCTCAACAAAACTTTCTCCTAATTTGAAAATGGTATCGCCATTAATTGTGGAATAAAGAATCCTGGTTGTAACTTTGTGGGAAGAAAATTTTTGACTGCTATTTTATAAACTGCCGTCTCTTTTCCAACATCCGATGGCTCGTGCCAGAATTATTTATTTGTCTGAAGTGACTAAATACTCAAGGAACGCCTTTAAATACATACTGTACAGTTGTAATAGTTGTCAGCATATCATTACCTGCTTCTACTTCTGTGAAACAATGAGAGAGCAGGAGATCCGTTGTGCATAGGCCTTTGTCGTCTTAAATTCCTAAAAGTAACGGTATGAAATATTCTGAGAGACAGATATGTTGCATTGGATGTAATTTGCTATTATTAAATCAGACACATGTTAAATAATGTGTGATTTAAGCCTCTTACTGCACTTATTACTATTTTTATCGCTTTTGAATTTTGATAGCCAGCAAAAGACTGCGACTTGGTGCTGTATTTCAACAAACGGCTACTAACCTCATATAGACTGCTTTAGACAACCACTGTCTCTCTCTTAAGAAACCACGTCGATAGTTGATTCAACGGTTTTTTGTTTTGTTCACAACTGCACTCGCTACCCTGCACAAATGATCTTTTCTTCTGTGCATTTTAACGTCACTCTGTAGCATCACGGAAGACTAAAGTCAACAACCGAAATTTTGAGGAAGTGAGCCAAAAATGTTTAACGCCCTATTTATCATTGCATAAGAACCCTACAATAATTGTATGTTTCATAAAAAATTTGGTAGAAAATTTTGGGCGATTATTTACTTTATTGAAGATTTTGCTTACCTGTAATCTACGTTTATTTAATAATAATGGTAAGGCCCTATGCCCTGCGTGGGAGCACGGCCTGCGAACTGAGAGGTTAAAGCTCTCATACGTTCGCTCTCTCTGCCCGGTCGTCGCGCACCATCTCTGATGCGGGGCGATGTGGCAAGCACTGCACCTTAGACGACCGCCATTATTACCCCTTGCTCGAATGAACTCAGGTACTCAATTATTTTTAGTGACTGAGTAGGCCACCCGCCAGGCATCAGAGAGCACCGGGAATTGAACCCGGGTCCGTCAGCATCGCAGCCCGCCCCTCAACCACGGGACCACGCTGGCTATACGTTTATTTAGAATGTTAAATAAATTTGCTGTAATTAAATAGCTTATAACGAAAACATTAAATAATGTGTTCTCTTTTTCGTTGTTGTTTCATTGGTGTGGCAAGTCTTGAGGCCATGTCCTTTGTAGACGTTTGGTGATTGGGCCATCGGTATAGAGTTGGTCTATTAGTTCATTTTTATGGTATGCTATCTGGTTGCTGTATGATCCAGGCATTTTCTGTATTTTACTTATGATAAAGGAAATCTTGAGATTAGTATAAAGTGTCTAGCTGTTTATGTGTATACGATGGAACGTTTTTAATCATTCTGAGTATTTTAGATTGAAATTTCCGGATGATATTTGCATATCCAACGAGTTTTCTGCAGGGAAGCCATTTTCAAGTTGTCTTTTTTAGACTGAAGAAATTTTAGGTACACCGTCTCTGTTACAGATATTTGCTCGTTGTTCATTGCTGCAGGTGGACGTACTTTACATTTTATGGTAAAAGTAACTTGAACAGATTTTGAAGCAGGTTGAGATGGTTTCATAAATTCTCGTTGGTAGCAATAACCACATCACCAGCAAAAGGTATATCGGTTGTGTAAATGAGGAAAGGCAGCGCTCCTATTTCACTATCTTAAGCAACTTTTTATTGGACAAATGTAAAATAGCAAAATGGTAGTAGTTGTAGGCAGTGAGTTTTTTTTTTAATTTAAAGAACAAACCAAATGTCAAGGAATGCTGCGTTGGAAAACATTATCTTCGAGACTTGCGTTAACAATTTTGTGGACTTGTTGAACTGTGAAATGGTGTTCTTGAAACCCGAATTGGCGCTCAAGGTTTGCTTATAACTTTTGTGAGTTTTTCAAAGCCTTGCTAATGCGTCTATAAGATCACGATCCTTGTGGGGGCTTCCCTGATTTTTGGATAATTATTACTTTAACATATTTGCAGATTGTAAACCTATAATAGACTTAAATGTCTTTAAATGCGATTGTTAGGGGAAAGATAGCTGGTATGTTTAGTTATTTAACTCCATTCTTTACTTTTATAGGAGAGAAGCTTTTATAGGTGGAGATATTTGACAAAGGTATCTGTTTTCCTTTAAACGAGATCACTCTCTACTAAGAGCTACAGATAGTGTGTAATCATTTTCAAATAAACTAGTAATGTATTGTACAAAGTATTTTTTTATATCACCTAGTGCTTTTTCCAGTTCTTTGTTTAGTCTGTTCCAATCATGTTGGTTTGCAACGTTTTGTGACTTTTGCCAAGTTCTTCCACTATCAGTTAACGAATATGTAGTGGTATATCTACTGTATTTTATTGGTTTTGTAGAATTGGGCTACTTCGTCGAGGTCTTCCAGGAATTTGAGATGCAGATTAAAGTTAACTTTTCTAGGTAGCGCTAGAATAAGTCCAATCTGCATTTTTTGTTGCTAGTTGAGGTGTAATTGATTTTTGAATGATTAATGCTTATCTCTTACTCTTAATCCAAAACCTTTCTACCTTTCGGTGTAAGGCTATTGAGCTGAGTTGTGCTTTATGGGTTCGGGCTTGTCTTGCACAGTTCTCTCCACTTTTTTCTATCCTTTGCTGTTGTGCGAATTTGTTCCCACTTTATGTTTTTTGATTCTGCTGCCTCTTTTAGTTCCTCCTTCCATGTTTTTCTCGGTCTTCCTATCCTATTTTTCCCCTTTGGTCTTGCTTCAAACACTTTTTTCACTGTTCTGTTTTTGTCCATTCTTATTATATGTCCCAACCACCCTAACTGTCTTTCTTGCACTGATACCGCTACCGCTTTAGTTTTTAAATTTTCTCTAAATGTTGTGCTCCTGATGTGGTCTCTCTTTGTTTTGCCCTCTATTTTTCGCAGGAATCTCATCTCCGTGCTTTCTACCCTGCTCCTTTGTTTATTCACTGTTGTCCATGATTCTCTGCCATAGATGAGTATTGGTGTTACAACTTTTTTGAATACTTCTACTTTTGCGTCATTTGGTACTTCCTTTTTTCCTAGAAAAGAGGACTTTATGGAGTTAAATAGTCGTCCTGTAATTCCTACTCTTTCATTTATCTCGTCATCGAGTTTTCCATTTTCCTGTATCCGTACACCTAGGTATTTGAACTTCTCTACTTGTTCCGATTTTCTTCCCTCTATATATATACGATGTCTTCTCTTGTCTGGTGCTATTACCATTGTTTTGGTTTTATCTCCGTTTATCTTCATGTTTTTCTTTTTTAGTTCTAAGTTGTATACATTGATATTTTCTTGTAGGTCTTTCTCACTTTTTCCGAATATAACCATATCATCAGCAAAAAGTAATTCTGATATGTAGATTTTTTTCCATATTCCAGCTTCCTACATGGTATCTTCTTATTTTTTTCTTGCATTATTTTATTGCCTCATCTAATACTAAATTAAATAGCAGCGGGCTGAGTACACATCCCTGTCTTAGGCCTATATTGGCCTTAAATTCCTCCGACTGCTCGTGTCTCGTTCTTATTATTTTTCCGCTATTTTCGTATAGTGCTTTGATTGCTGCTACTTCTCTGTATTTTATGTTTGCTTTTTCTAGACACTGCCATATTGTCTCTCTTTCTATTCTGTCGAAGGCCTTTTCCAGATCTATAAAACATAGATGTATTTCTTCCCCTTTCTCTATGACCTTTTCACTTAGCTGTCTGATTGTAAATATGTGGTCTTGTACCCCCCGTCCTTCTCTAAACCCACTCTGGGTGTCTTCTATTGTCTTGTCTAGTTTGTCTCTGAGTCTAGTTTCTAGAATCCTTGCGAATACCTTCCCTGGGATGCTTAGTAAGGAAATTCCTCTGTAATTACAGCATTCTCTTCGGTCTCCCTTCTTATATATGGGTATTATGATTCCTATTTTCCATTCCTTCGGTACTTTTCCTGCTACTAAGATGTCGTTGTATAGTTCTAGTAACCTTTCCTTGCCTGTTTCTCCCATGTATTTTACCATCTCTGGGGTAATTTCATCTATGCCTGGGGCTTTTGCTAGTTTGAGTTTCCTTATTGCTATATCCAATTCTTGTTTTGTTATTTTGCCTTCTGCGCTATCTTCCTCTGTTGAGTTCGTGTCTTTTTCAAAGTCGGTATTTTCCCTCCTCTTCTTTTTCCAATCCTCTCTGTTCTTCCCTGCTGCTAACAAATCTTCGAAATATTGTTTCCATCTTTCCATAATATCGTTTTCCTTTGTCAGTACATTTCCTATTTATCCTTGATGTTTTTGTGGGTGTAGTTTTCTTTTTCTCAGTTGCTTCAAAGTTCCGTAAAATAGTTTCTGGTTGTCGTCAAATTCTTTTTCATTTTGTTTCCGAATTCTTCCCACGCTTTCTGTTTTGCTTCCTTCACCTTGTTTTTACCTGCGTTCTTTTCTCTTTGTATAGATTGTAGTCCTCTTCCAATTTTGTTTGTAGATATTTGCGCCAGCATTCTTTTTCTTTTTACCAGTGTTTTTATATCAGTTGTCCACCATGCCGTTCTTTTAAAGTCCGTGTTAGTTACTTTTGCAACATTTGCGCGCTGCTTTTATCATGCATTGTTTTATCGTTTTCCATTTATCTTCTATATTTGGTCTGATATTTTTTGTCTCGTACTCCTTTTTTAGGAAGTCTTGGTATTTATTCCTGATGTGTTCTTCTTGTAACATGTGGCTTTTAATTTTCACCTTAGTTATTTTTTTATGTTTCTCTGTCGCTTGTTTTTGCCTCACCCTCATATCCGTTTGGAGTAGGTAGTGGTCGCTGCCTATTTCCGGTCCTCTCTTCACCTTAACAACTTTGATTTTTCGCCAATTCTCCCCGTTCACTAGAAAATAGTCTATAATTGATTTTTCGTTTCTGCTGTGTTGCATCCTTGTGTATTTGTGTATGTCTTTATGTACGAACTTTGGGTTCGTTATTACTAAATCATTTGCCACGCAGAACTCTACAATTTTCGTTTTATTTCCGTCTTCCTAAAATTCTCTATGTCTATTACATTTGTAGTTCCTCAAAGAACTGGTTTTTTATTTCCACTTTCTCGTCTTCATCAGGTCCGTACGCCACAATCATTTGCCATGTTTCTTCTTTTTCCCCTAGTTTGACTTCTACTGCCATTATTCTTTCATTTACATACCTTTCATTTATTATTGTTTCCATTTTGCCAGGGTGTACCACTAAACCCACTCCCACTTGTGCCCTTTCAGATTTTTCTATTCCTGACCAAAGCATCCAATATCCTTTGTGTAGTCTTGTATGTCCTTGCCCTTTCTTCTTTGTCTCTGTTATTCCCATAAAAACCAGCTTTTGTTTCTCCATTTCTTCTATGAGTTCCTCCTCCTTTCCGTTTATACTTCTGATGTTCCATGTTCCTATTTTTATATACTCCTGCTTTCCTCTTTTTTGTTTCGTTTCTCTACTCGTGTCCGTGTCCTTTGCTCTGTTCGTCATCTTTTGTGTCTGTTTTTTTATTTTCTGGGTGCTTAGTTTTTTGAGGAGGGAGTTTCTTCTATGACTCTTTGTTCTCCTTCGCTCCACTTGTAGCAAGTTCCGTCTATTATTATCTTCTGGTATCCAGTTTTTACCTCTTTTCCTTCTGCTCTTTTCGCTCTTGCTATTTTCCTGATTTCCGTTTGTATTCTTCTCTCGTCCTGTGTTTGATCGTTTTCAATGTATATTCTTGTTCCTTTCAAAGATTTCTTGTTTTGCATTATTTCCTGTTTTTCATTCCAAGACTCCATCTCCACAACTGTTAGTGGTGGCTTTATCTACATTTTTTACTTTGGCCTCCACTTGTAATTTTTCTTCGAGGAACTCCATCACAACTTGTTTCTTATTCTGTCCTTTGAATTCAACCCCTTTTATTACAATCTTGCATTTCCTTCTATTCTTGTCTGTTGTCTCTAGTTTTCCTTCCAGCTTTTCTATTCTTTTGATTAGGTAGCCTTTTTCCAGCTCCCACTTCTCTTCCTTCTTCTTGAACTCCTCTCTAAGCTCTTTGTTAGCTTTCGTGTTTTCCTTTATTTCCTTCATCATCTCTTCAAACATTATTTTCAGCTCACTTATTTCCGACATTTTGGTATTCGCTGATCCTGTGATTTTTAACAGGGGGGACTTGATAATGTTTTTTCTCTTGCTTTCTCTACAGAGTTCTTGGTCCAATTCTGTGCTATTTAACTCCCGTTCTCTTTTGTTTGTGTTTTCCATCCAGTTAGCTCTTAAATGTGATCCCTTAAAATTTGTTCAAGTTTTATAGCACGCTTATTTGTTTATTTGTTTATCTTTCCTCTGAACTCCGTTGACCGCGACCTTTATCGCTATCCGCACTTGCACCGCTCGCTTATCACACTTTCGCCGCCCGTTCGTTGTCGTCCGCTCTAGGTTTATTCACTGCATTGTACACCTAAAATCACAGAACGCTGCACACAAACCCTTTGTTTTCCTCTTTTTTCCTAACTTCTCGCCACTCAATCCGCTTTGTTTTATATGCACGTTTTACGTCGCGTTGAAATTTACGAATTTCATTTGGTGTGGTATAGCCCGTATACGGTATTTATATATCGCCACCTGCTATAAAATTCGCGTCCGCGCCGTCCGACATCCAAAACTCAACTCCCTACTTATACTACTTATAAATATGACACCAAGAATTCAAAAAAAATCATTGCTTGTGGGCCTGTTGATGGTAGAGTGGAATAGCAGTTTTTGAGTGTTTGGCTTTCTGTAGATTTTTGGCTATAATAGAATTTGTTGGTGTCCTTTAGCCAGTGCAACTATTAAAATTCAGTGTGCTTTGTGTTACATAGCGGGCGTGCTTTCCGGTTTTCTACATACCTTTGTATCGTAGAGTTGACCATATTTTATGCAGTGATACTTTATGTTTAACGTCCAAGACATTACAGACTTTGTGACCTGCAGTCTTTAGATCTGATTTTATGTTTTCTGTTGATATAGAGTGATGGAGATGGCGTGTGACAATTCTATATTCTCGTTCCTCTCTACTTTGATACATGTAAATATATTTTCTTTTTTTTAGATATTATTTTTCTGTACGTATCAATTGTGTGTGCATTGATCTTTGACAGTATTAGGGAAGATGTTAATATAGTATGTTTCCTCTTCTGTTACCTACCTTTGAATTTGTTAACTCTATTGGAGATCGTTTTAGTATCTTCTGATAGTTATTCTTGTCTGTTTTAGTTGAATTAATTTCGTCAGTGGCTGAAAGCGGGCTGTAGGGGTTTTGAGTTTGTTGATCTTACATTTGCTAACCAACTACCACGAACTTCTCTGTTCTGTTTCTTTCTCGTTGAAGTTTTGCTCTTGGTCGCTAATTTCAACATGAATATTATCGCTTTACCATATTATTAAATGTAGAATATCTTGAGGGATAGCTTGGTCGCTAAGGTTTTGATAAACTGGTTGAAATGGCCGGGAAAGTTGTGTTTGAGGGTGAAAAGGTATTTGAATTTGTTTTTAAATTTTGGTTGCTGTCAACATAATTAATAATAAATAACTAATGGCGGATATTGCTAAGAATTTACGAACTTGTCTCTCAAGAGAAATTTAGAACCAGCTGCTTGTCTGGTTCTTTATTGTTGCTTGTAAATTTCTTCTTATACAACTGGCGAAGTGGAATCGAAATGTGTGGGTATCTTTTAAAATTATATTTAAGTTACTCGTAATTCTGTGATTAATTTGTAACCGTTCTGCGTATCTACGTTACCCTTTGTTACACCCCACGTTACAAAAAGGTTATAAAAAGTAATGTCCTTTTTTTGATACGCGTCATGTCAAGCAATATTCAGCATGTGCTTTACAACGCATGAATAGCCAAACACTCGTCCCGCTTAAAACGACAACTAATGAAAACACACCGGCTCTATGTTTTCATTTGGAAACCTAGCACGTTGTTCTGCCAGAGTAAAAGTAATTTTCAACAGAAGTAGCGCACGCCTGTTTTCCAAGACGTTAACTCACCTTCAGCCTATTTACACACAAAACACCCCGCGCTCATCGCCCGCAGATACAGAGATTAGCCCAAACAAAACAAAATATCAGTAGCCAGAAAGGGCCCTCCGGCAACCTTTCAGATGCAAACCACCGTGCAAACAGCGATCCGAACTGACTAAACAAAAAATCGCTTTGTTCTTGGCAAATAAAACCATTTGCCGGCTCTTTTGGGGCTGGGCCCTCCCGCGCCCCGCGTCAAATTACGGGCGAATTTATTCATTTCTGCAAAATTCCGCTGCCGAGTGCCCTCAACATTTGCTTAAGGGCGGATGCGGGCGGCTCGAGCGCCTCCACTTCCAGGAATTGGATGTTTTCGGGCGCTCTGCGTAAGTAATGAAACGCTTCTTGCAGCTTGACAAATTGTTAACTCCGTGAATTATGCATGCGACTGATGATTTTGTAAGGCGTTTTTGATGTTCGCGCCGCTTCGGGAGGAATATTAAGGGCTTTTTGGCGTTTTAATCGAATGCGACAGATATAAAAAGCTGTCTCTTCGTTAAAAAACTGAAAGACAGAAAAAATTTAACTTAAGCTATTCAAAACCAAATGACTGAATAAGTACGGGAGACCATATAATTTTTAAAATTTATGGCACGTTGTTACAAAACTGTACCTCTTTCAGCAATGCTAACATTTTCTGTTGTCATAAAAGAAGTTTTTATTCTAATTTGCAATTTTTTAATTGAGTTGAGGAAACTAAAATTGTATTAAACTGTGTTTCGAACTTAACAGATTAATAGAGAAGGTTCCAATTAGACTATTAGTTGTGGTAGATAGGTCAGAAGTATACAGGATTGTAAAATGATGGGCCTAATGTATTACCCTGAGACACTCCAGTTTTAACCGTAGAGTGGTTAGAGTATTCGCCGTTAACCTTAGTTTGAATCACTTAAGTACGATTTAAAGGCTATGTTTATAAAGTGAACTTTCTAACATACATACCTTATCAAACACCATACTGATGTCTTAGCAGGATTTGTTTATTGCATGGATGATGCGATGACACTTTTGGACCGTTAAGTGGGGTTGACCGAATCCAAATTGGTGGTCAGGGATTTTATCTAAGATACGGTAGACAATTAACCATTCTAAGGGTTTAGGTAAAAAGGCTTATAGGTTTGTAAGATTTTTTGGAGGCTTAACTATCTTTATTACTTCTGCTGATATTAACTGTCGAGACGAAAAATAGTATTTAACAGATAGTTTAGCATTGCAGTGCTTTTTCTGAAAGATCCCTTATCATTTTTGGTGTTATTCGGCCAAGCCTAGGCAATTTTCGCTGTTTAACCAAAGGATTTTGGAGTTACTAATTTTATGGGATCAGCAGTAGCCGGAGCATTGTTCAGATATCCAGATGTTTCTTGGTTTGGTATGGTATTATTTGAAATAAAAACTTCAGCAAGATGTTTGGCAAAGAGGCCAGCCAGACTTTTTTTGTTGCTGAGTGCTCATGGTTGAGCACGGGAGTTTTCCTGCGGATTTAAAGATTAGTTAGCAGTAAAGTTTAGGTTAGAAATGTAGTCTGTAGTCTAGAAATGAATTGATACGAACTTCCTTTAACTTGGACTTCAGTTTGTTGACTGGTTGACTGTCTGCTGGTGTATGACACCGGTGCTATCGAACGCTGGCTTTCCTTTCTTCAACTATAACCTCCATAAAATATTTTTAGAGTTGTAATCACCTCCTCCATGAAACTTGGTGTAATGTTTAAAAAGAAATCTTTGAAGTTTTTATACTTTAAGTTGTAGCAAGCTGAGCAGTATGTTCAGGACATAGTCGTATACTAAAATCGTTGACTCTGAGTACTGTGGCTTGCAGGTGGTCTATAGTCTTCTTTATAAGTGTTGCAGTTTTAACATGAGCTGTGTTGTCTGGATGATTAGTATGGTACTTCAACGAGTGATCTTTTGGTAAAGTGACTTTTGTTCGTTAATAAAATGTCAATTTTATGTTTTTTAATTTTTTCTTTATGCTGGATTGCTCCGTTGAATTTTCAAAGACCAATTCTCCAAAAAGCAGCCATTATTTTTTCGCCATCAAAGTTGTAAGTCTATTTAGCACTGTGATGGATAAGCTGATTAAACATATTTTAATTAATATAAAAATTGCGTGAGGAGAATATTAACGATTCATTGCTACTAGTGTTAGTGTTGAATTAGATCAGAAAGAGTTGGCATTTGTTGGTAGATGAAATTTGTGTGTGATGATTGATGATTATTGGGTTTGCTGTTGCTTCTATTATTTCTATAAAGACAGTGATAAAAAAAAAACTTCCATATAAGGCACACGTGGCATGAGTGTTGTTGCTCTTTTTGCATCTTGCGCATTTTATACAAGCAAATGGCTGGTTGCAGTGAATTTTTGTATCTCCGTACAGCTCAAGCACAGAATCATGTTTTTTTCTTTTCTGGGTAGCTCCTTTTGTACTGAGCAATTTCTTATGAATGTCTTTATTATTGGTGGCTAGTTTCAGATCTCCAAAGAACATATTTAATGGCATCTTAGATGATTTTTGTTTAGATTTATTATGCTCACTGCGTGTCTCAATAAAGTAGTTCTCTCTTTGACGTCAAGGATGTTCATTGAATACTATTTTGTTTAGGTTGGTATGTTCTTTCATAAACTTTACCAATTTTCCGTCAGGAAGATGACAACTGATTTAATGATATTATTAGACTTACTTCTGGTAGTCTCTACGTCCCCAAGTTTTTTAGTCACACTATGTATAAATGGAAGAAGAGGTTTAGGGACATTCTTTCACAGGATTGTTGGTGCTTGAAAATTCTTTATTGGTGTTAATGTGGTACATTTATTATTGAGGTTTATTTACACAGTTGCAGCATTTTTATTAGAAAAGTTTTATTTTTTAATTCTTTGTACTGTTTATCATGGATTTTCTTTGGGTGTATTATCTATCTCCTCGTCGCAATTTGGTAAAATTTGGTGTAATTTTCAAATTGATCTTAATTTGGCGAGTAATTAGTATTATTTATTCATATCTGGATGTTTGGTGGATTACGAATGATATAATTATATTGGTATTTGTGGTCGCTGGTATTGCAAGCATTTTGGTGATAGTATAACTTGCATGTTACTCCTATTATTTATATATCCGAGGCTATTCCCTTCAGGAAACATTTTTAATAATTTATGTTCTTCTGAGTTATTTTATTGATAAAATTGATTATTAGCAGTACACATAGTTCCTTGTGAATTTTGCTGTTACGCACAAACCACAGGCACTTTATTGCAATTCGAAGCACTTTAAGCAGTTTAGCCATTGTTGCCTTCGACGTATTGCATCCAATAGGGCAGGAGTAGGTGAATATTGGACGGAGAATTGATTTGTAAATCAGAACTGAACATTCGGTTCTGAGATGAAAGTTACGATTTATTAAAGGATATAATATACGCAATTCGTTGAATTTGTGGGTAATGTGAAACCCTCAGTTTAGCCTAGCATCCAAATAGACTCCTAGAGACTTCACATCTGAGTCCTTAGGGACCTAAATTTCCGACATAAATAGATACTTTTTACTGAGGTCCGAGAATCTCCTTAAGGCTTAAGGTTCATATTGAGGAACCCCTCCGTAGGGTTCAAAAACAGTTTGTTTATTGGAAATTAACTTCCAGTTGTAATAGTGATTTGAATATTAAATTATTGAATAAATAAATATACCTGACCTTAATGCACGGGCCGAACTCAATAATTTACGTCTATTTGCTTTTAAAAATAAATTTATAATTGTACGTATATTACTACACTTTCCATAGAAGGCTTTGGCCTTACGGGTCTCTGTCTCAACGTCCCAACATTAAATTTAAAATTGAAATTAATAAACAAATTCGGCTGATCTTGGCAAGGCTATAGTTTTTTTTACTTCGATTCACGTACCAAACTCAAATCTAACCTTTCACTGGTATTAGATTGTACTTAAGGTAACAAATATACGAAATCTTATAAAAATGACAATATTTATGCAAACACTTTGTTGATAAGTAATTTAGTATGTTTGCGAACGTCAAACTTTACACCGGAAGAAACTTAGTTTGTTCCAAATTTCGAAAACTCTGAAATAATGTTGCTATATGCAGATATTATGCGAATGTTATTCTCCTTCTTATCTATCGTTATTAACATGAAGCTTACAGCAAGAATATTTGGTATAGTAGAGGAGATCGAAGATCACAAAATCTATTGCAAGGTTTGACTTAGAAAGCTACTAAGAAAGCTTTGTCTCTTCATTCTACTGAAAATGTTGCAGACAAATCCTTCCAGGCCGTTTGTGAGCTTTATCAAATATTGTGAATTTCTCCTATACCAGACTTTTTTGTTACACTACCTACACCAACAACAAATTTTCTGCTATAATTTAAATTTCCAATTGTAAATAGCTTATCACGGTAGAAATAAAACATAGAGGAAGTTTCTTTAACAAAAAGCTTGATATCTTTGACTACTAATTACAATTTTCAAGCACACTATGTCACTTTTTGACTTTTTGTTAGATCTTATTTTACATATTCAAGGCGGTCGCAAGATATAAGGGCAAACCCTGAACGGCGATGCTTGAAGATTAAGAAAAAAAAGTTAAATAAGTGTATGTCCGACAATGGGCCTTCTTCTTTGGAAAATTAATCTTACAGCCTATTTTATTTTAGATTATCTTTACCTCTTTTATTTGGCTACCCAACCTTACTATGTGTTGGTTTTCACTCTTACCTGCGATTTTTGAGCCAGTGTTTTCTAATGTCCTAGCTTTAAGTGTGGTCGCTTAATGTATCTACTTTATATAGTGCATTTTGTTCAAAATGTTGTTTTAATCAGGTCCTGTATACGTAAATCTTTTGGAAGTTCCTCTTTAAATGTTATTTACTTACTAGTGGAGTCTTTTTTACCTTCTGCATTATTAAGAGCATCTTGACTAGTTTTTGATCACGGTCTATTTCTGTTGAGTTCAGTATTCGAATATTCAAAATCGGGAATGATTATATGCTTGTTTGATATTATTTAATTGGTAACACTGATTTACTAGTTCTATTATTTTTTGTGTATTTTTACTGCATTTAATAATCTATTAATTTTTAGATTATCAAAGTACTACTTCATACATTGTATAATGTCATTCCTAATGCGTGAGTTTAGATCCCCAACCAGATACATGAGCTGATCTTGTGGAATTATATCTAGATATTGATATAATATTGGGCTCGGATTCTTTTAGTGTATAATCACTTACGCGTAATATGTTGTGATCTAATCGTAAGAGTCGCTAGTATTCGTTTTGTATTTTCGACTAATAATAATACCTACACCTTCTTTCGTTTGTTTTCCTCTTTAATACCACTGTACATAAAACAGCGTAGTATCATTAAAGTTTTGGGTTTCAGGATCCACCAATTTTTATAACTCATCTTCTCTCCTTGTTATGCAATAACAAAGTTACCTCAAGTAGTATGTGGAATTTTATCACCAACTACGGTCTTGGATAGGTAAAAGGAGAATAAGAATAAAAATTTTTAAATTCTCCGCGAAAAATGTTACCAAGGTATCTGTAGAGTTACTCGTAGATGACGAACAAGACGGAATTTTGGCCGAATTCCTTATTTTGAGATACATTACACTCGACGAGACTTTGGAACGTAGTCCTGTTTTGACGTGTCGCCCTAAGGTCCTCGCTCACCTTGTCAAAGGTAGGAGTAGGACGATTTGTTGGTAAGGGTTATCAGCTGCCGTCTAGATAGCACCTGGCTCCTCCGTACCACCCCGATGCTCTCGGCGCGCACTCAGGGAGTCCAATTCCCACCACATATCTGAGCGGCAGTTGATTTTACCAAAAAGTTATCTTTGGAACGTTAAAGTTGTTATTTATTCAAACAGAAATTAAGGCTGCTTGTGTAGACATAGAAGGCATAGTCTTGTGCAAGAAAGTAGCGCTTTGACGCCTGTTTTGTATTAATTTTTTTAATGTTTCACTGTGATCCTAGTATTAAAAAAATTACAGAAATATTTTTTTGTAATACTAAGCAATACAAAAGCTATCATTTTCTAATTAGAAAGTATTAAGTCAAATTCCTTTGATGCATTTGTAAAATGCACTTCACTGTTGCTTTGGGTATGCACTCGCGAATTAAATTTGCCCCTTGGTTTCAGTCATTATTTTTTTGAGAATTCCACTTTATTTTTTAGTATTTATCGTGTGTCATGCGAAAAATAAGGAAAGTTATGGCCGAGTTTCTAAATTGTAAAACAACAAATTTTGACTGCAATTTGGTCAAATCTGTGAGTTTGCAGTTTTCACTTTGCTTTTCCACAATGAGTATATTATGTCTGAGGAAACTTAGAAACATTGGATTGCTCCTGTTTGTCAGCTCTTAATCCGCTTCTGTTATGGTTGATTGTATATTACTGTTTGGGTTCCAAATGACAAAGGTACAGTGAAAATTAAAAATGGATTAATTAGAATTACTGTAAGGGTGAGACTTAGTTAAGGATTGAGTGAGCGCAGGTTCAATCAATAAAACACAAAGGGTTACGCGAAAGTTACTACTTGCCTAGGCATAAAACCTCTCGCGATTAGAGAGGAAAGCCGGGGCAAGAGTAGGATTTATTTGTAGTGGTAAAACTTAAGCTAACTACAATTCATTCAATGAACAATAGTAAACGACTATACAAATCATCGTCTCGCAACGCCGCTAGTGGCGCGAACGCAATTACGCAAGCCGCAAGGTACCTTTCCGCACGCAATGAGAGATCTCTACCTGGGCGTGTGTATACGCCGTCCCGTCCCGCCCCCACGGACACCGCTCCACAGTGAGGGTGACCAGCTAGGCAACCTGCCCCCACGGACACCGCTCCCCTGTGAGGATGACCAGCTAGGCGGACGAGTCCTTGCCCCACAGGGCTCCATGGAAGGGCCACGGCACTCCGTGCTTCCTTCCCCAGGGTCACACACACCACCCTTACAACACAGTAGGACGCATACGCAACAAACGCACAGATTTTGCACTGAGCTGTGTCCTTGTCACGCAGGCTCCGGTAACACAGGGCGGCCGCAAAGCTCTACGCCGCAGAAGGGCCACGGCACGCCGTGACTCCTTCCCCAAGGCACACATACTGCCCTTACACCACAAGAGGACGCATACGCAACAAACGTACAGATTTTGCACTGAGTTGTGTCCTTGTCACGCAGGCTCGGGCAACACAGGGCGGCCGCAAAGCTCTACGCTGCAGAAGGGCCACGGCACGCCGTGACTCCTTCCCCAAGGCACACATACTGCCCTTACAACACAAGAGGACGCATACGCATCAATCATCACGATTCCACACTGACCTGTTTCCCTGTCACGCAGTCCTCTTTCCCTGGAAAGCAGCGTACTGGCGCTAACGTCTGGAAGGCTCAACAGGCTTGAGTCAAGTCCCTGCGCTGAATGTCGCGCGGCGCCGCGCGCGAGCCCGTGCACCCCATTCTCGCTAAGGCCCAGTGGCGGCGCATCCGAGAGAGGGGTCCAGCGTCTCCGATACAGCGGCGGCGCCAAGTTAAGTATCTTTTGTAAAGGCACACGGGCGCCCGGTAGTAAAGCCCGAACAATTACCTTTTCACGTTTTTGATGGTCTTCCAACTGGTCTTCTATCAAAATGTTTGTTGTTCTTACATATATTTGCTATTCGGTCCAGTTCCACCCTGTCTACATATTTTTTCATTTTCTCTTTCTCGTTTTTATCCATTTGTTAATGTTTTGGATGCAACATTGCTCTCGTATGACACTGTTTCTTTGTCTATCTCTTACATTACTAATTTTCTGTTTTGTTTTATTTGTGCCTACTCTTGTCTCTGCTGCGTAAGTTAGGATTGGTCTTATAGTTGTCTTGTGTACCCTCACCTTACTTTTTGTGATCATATATTTATTCTTCCATATGGTTTCTCTTAGGCAGCTACTAATTCTCGTCGCTTTGGTTGCTTGTCTCGTTACCTCTGCTGTCAAGTTTCTTTCGCTGGTGATTTCAATTACTAAGTAGTTAAATGTCATGACTTGATCTATGCTTTTTCCTTCTATTTCGAGTTTACATCTTCGTGATTCTTTACTGATTACCATAGATTTAGTTTTTTTCACTGAAATGTTTATGTTGTGTGTCCCCGCTGACACGTTGAAGGTATGAAGTTGTCTGTCTAAGTCGTCTTCATTGACGAATATTAGTACCGCGTCATCAGCGTAGTATACTGTAGTGATTTTATAAGCTCCCATTTTACATCCTTTTCGTTTTTTTTTTACTTTGTAAATTATTTGATCCTTTATCATATTGAATAATAACGGGCTAAGTGAGTCTCCTCTCGTATTCCTCTTTTTAAATTTATGTATTTTATTTATTTCTTTAATTGATTTTATTATTTGCTGTATTTCTAGTAGGTTATTATATCGTTCCGTCTCATCACATCGAAGGAGTTTTTTAGGTTTACGAAGCACACAAATGCAGGTTTGTTGTATTCAATGGATTTTTCTACTATTTGTCGGATAATAAAAGTAGGGTTAATGGTGCTGTGATTCTTTCTATAACCTTGTTGTTCTTTCTCTATATCTATTTTTTTTCTATTTTGTACTTTACTACTGTCGTTATTAGTTTGAGCGTGCTGTTCATTTAGTTGACGACCCGGTGATTTTCTGGCTCTTTCGTGTTGTCTTTTTTGAGTATTGGGTATTAAAAGACTATTCTTGTATTCTTCTGGCACCTTTTCAGTGTTTATTATGATGTTGAATGGTTTTTTGTTGTTTTATATATATATGTTTATTTTTTCTTCTGATACTTGCACTCTACCTCTGTTTTTTCCGTTGTTTATTACTTTGTCATCTTTTTTTGTTTCTCCATACAGTTTTGTGAAATATTCGATCCAACTGTTCTTCTGTGAGTCCATGACCTGCTCTTATAATTGCTGATGCTAGGGTGCTAGGTTTATTATATTTGTGAGGTGTATTTACCTGTTTGTTATAATATAGTCAATATTATTTTGTAGCATGTAATTTTGTGTTGTACAGGGTGCTCGAAGTATGTGTTATTAATTCGGAGACTTTTTAGTAGGCATATTTCTATGAGTCTTTCTCTTTGTTTCACTCCATTAATAGGTGCGTTGCCTACCCTTGCGTTGAAATCTCCAAAGATGATTGTTTTACTGCTAGTTGTTGTAGTGTCTAACAGGTCTTAGAGGTTTTCATAAAACGTGACTTTCTCTCCTTTACTTTTAATAATACCTGGTACATAAACAAGTATGATATTTGTGTAGTGTTTTCTAGCTTCAAAGTGACAAGCATAATGTGTTTGTCAATATATTTTATACCTGAAATATTATATATTTTTTTGTATCAGTAGGCCTACACCTTCCTTAGCCCTTTTCTTCTTCTTAACTCCGCTGTAAAATAGTACAAATTTGTCTGTATTAATACTTTCTATTCTTTTTTCTTTGTTTTGCTCAAGAGACATGTTTCAATTTTGTGAGATTCCTATACTTCTCCGATTTCCTGATCTTTTCTGTTCCACGAGCCAATGTTCCACGCACTGACTCTTAAAGTATTCTTTCTCACTATTCTTTTTCTTGCTCTTATCATTTTTGCATCCTTCCTATTCCAAAGCTTCCTTTCGGTTCTGTGAGCAATTTAAAGAGTTTCTCTCAGTTGGTTGCTAGCCTTGTTGAGAGCCTAATCTGTTTTAGACTGCGGGTAGTTTTTTGTTTCCCACTTAATCGCCGGCCTAGCTGTAGTAGATCGGTTAGGGGATTCTCCTATTCGCTACCTAAGGATTGAAGTGCACGCCGAACTGTTTTATAATTCAAATAACTTTTTAAATATTTATTTGAATATTCAAGTAATCATGATAATTGAAACTATTTTTGAAATATTTAAAACTGCATCCAAACTTTTAGAAAATGGTATTTGTATAACTTTGACATAATTTGCATATGCCTCACAGAATTGGCAAGATTTAGGTTTTTTTGTATTATTCCAATATTAGAATAAAATAATACTAATAATAAAATTTGAATTATTCAAATAATTTAAATAATTCAAATTCCAGTTCTATTTTGTACTTCGACTCAAATTAGAATATTGTTTTTAAGTAAAAATTTGGAATTAATAAGCCAACATATTTAATACTTATGTTAGCTTTAAATTCTGTATTAATCTTTCTGGTAAGTCAACAATTATAATAATATACGTTTTCATATTCAGCTACATATTTTTGATTTTATTAGAAAGTATCCATTGCTCATGCACTGTATATAACTTGTTCAATAAATAATTATTTTCTTGATAAAAACATTTCGAAATTTTCTAACACTACTGGCAGTAAACTAATTAATTTGTGAATTGATCGGACTGTATAAACATTATTTTTATCATTTTTATCTCGTTCTCTTTCATCGGCGATCGGGGAGGAAGCTAGAAAGAAAGTCAGAAAAAATTATCGTACTGGAAGTCGTCGAAATACGTTTCTGTCTTTTGTAATCCACATTTAGCTGAAACGAGCTTTTCGGAACGAAGAGGGGGGGGGGTAGTGTGTAGGTAAATTTGAACTAGGGTTTAAATAGAAATAAGCTACACATCGGTTAAGCTATCAAGCGGAACTATTAAAGCATTCGAAGCAAACAACGAAGAAATGGGCTCGAACTCAAAGTGTTTCTGAAAGATTCAGAATTTTTGCTTTATCATATATGCTACAATACCAATCAAGATAGGTGTTCTTAATCTTCTCATTTGATTTTCTGCACAGAGCGTCACCTACGAACTTATAATTGTTAAAAGCGCATGACGTCTTATATAACTGAGGCTGTCTGGCTTCTTATGCGGTTCTTCGACTACAAGGAATTACAGCAAAGCTGTAGTTTTTTCTTATTCACAAATTAGACTTAATTATCTAGCTGATACTAGTGATTGCAACGTGTTGCGTTGATTTTTATTTCTGTCTACACCACTATCAATTTTATCTGCTTAAGAACATTGATCTAAATTATTATATCTACACAACGCTAAAAATAACCCTCGACATATAAATAATGTACCTTCCAATTGCCTTCCCGCATGCACAAATACAAAATCGATATCAAATTGATGTTAGACGCTAAAAGTATTGGTAATGCTAGATTATTTATAAACCGGAACTAAATATTAAAAGGTAGCGCCATAGTTTTTACTATTTAATTAGTATTCGCCCGGTGCTGAAAACTGGGTCGCAGATAAAATGCCAATATCAACGCACGAGATAATTATGCATCATTTGGGATTCCATTTTAATTTGAGAGCTAAATTAGTTCGCAAACACGCTTTTTGTGCGAATTTCGGTTCGAATTACGCCGGGTGTTGACACGCCAACGACAAATATTCTTCTCTTCGTAATAACTCCAAATGTCTACTTTAATCTTTACATTAATAATTACGGCATCACGTTAATGCAAAATTGTATTTAACATATTTCAAGGTTCATGTTGGACCTAATGGTTTCGTGTTTGTGGTTGTAGTTTGTATAACGTTGAAAAGAACGTTGCCTATAAAGCAGCTTCGGATGGCTCAATATATTGCGTTTGTATTAATACGCAATTTATACATTATAAATCGATAAACCAATCCGTAGCGAGTTATTATGTCAAAAGCAATATTTGTCTGCATATTTGTAGTTGATAATAAATTTGAAAGTATTTTGTTTTTTGCATTAATAATATTAAATGTCTCGGAGAAGATGAAACTTGTGTTTTTATTATCTGATCTACATTTTCCATTCAATTTAAATAACAGATACATTTTGCAGGCAACATTTAGACTTCTTCGCAATAAATTCATTAATAAATAAGATCATGTGTCTGTTGCCATCACCAGTTATGTACAGCTACCTGCAAATTTTCATTGAAAGCTTGAGGTTTTCCTTTAGCTTGAGCCAAAGACAAAATTGCAAGGACTGAGATTCAGGCTGTAGTAAAAAAGGCGCTGTAATACTTACTGCGTTTGTCGGCTACAGAGAGGACGAGCATTGTCATGTTGAAGAATCAGAGAAGACGATTCTGTGTCACCCGTGTGTCCACAGATGTCTAAAATCTGCATTGCCGGATGCAGAAAAGTTAGTAGCAGTCGCAATGAAAGACGTAGTACCGTTGTTAGTATTATTTTGAGTAATAGACTTCAAATATTACTCCTACGGTAACCATTTCTTCGGCCTTTATATAGTACAAAAGTCATCCGCTTTCAAATTTGTTAACTTGATGTACCTTTTGTCGATAACGAAGCATTCTTACACTGTGTAAGTTGCAAGTACCCATTATGCCTCTTTTGTACGTAATATCAGTACGCCCCCTCCCCCCAGACTTTACATCAAGGATACTATATAACTAGATATCGGACATATATAAAACAGTTGTCAATTTTGAATTGTTTGCTGATTACAGTACTTTCTTCTTTTTTAGCCATTTGTGGATGTAGGTCTCCCCTTGTTTCTTCCATCTTGTTCTATTCTGTGCGGTTTTTTCCCATGTGAGATCGGCGTGACGCTTCACAGTGTCTTCACATTTCCCTTGCTCTTTTGCCTAATCATGGTCTCCAATCTAAGACTCGTGCGTTCCACCTGGTATCTGCTTGGCGGGTGTCTGACTTGAGTCTGACTACTCTCTCTCTCTCTCTCTCTTACATCTGTAATTTTTGTCTTCTCTTATTGTTTTTTAGAGTTATTTATGATATTTAGCGCTTCTTGGTTCTTTGAGTCTTGTATGTATTTTTTTTGTGAAAGTCCAAGTTTGAGCTTTATAAGTTGTGATAAATACTTTTGACCTAAAATGTTGGTTCGGTTTTCAAAATATAACTTAATCTGGCAAAGGCGACACATCCCAGTTTGGCTCTTTTACACTTTCTATTTCTTGGTTTGCTTTATTGAGTATAAACCCTTTCCCTAGATATGTATATTCTTCTACTTCTTTTATAGTGCTTTGTCCTAAATCTATATTCATTTCCTTTTTAGATTTTGTCGTAATTTTTGTTTTTGCAGTATTTATCCGTAACTCCACATTCCTAGAAGCCTCGTTTAGTTCTTGTAGCATTGAATCTAGTTGTTCTTCGCTTGTTGCAAATATTATGACGTCATTTGCGTATTTTAGGTTATTCAAAAATTTTCCATTTATATTTATACTCTTTCCCTCCTTATTTAGTCATTTGAAAATATCTTCAATATTCGACCGCCTTGACAAACTCTTCTTTGAATCGGATTGGATCAGTTGAACTGTTATTGTTGTATTGCTCACGTTTCAGTGCTATCAAATACTTTCTTACAGTACACCAGTACTATAAAGTGTATAAAGGAAGATGATGTTTATTTACTTTTTCTATTAGAAGTTTAAGGAAAAGCCGGCTTGTTCTTCAAACAGATACATTTCTATTTTATTATTTAATATTTTTGTTAGTATTCTCGACAAAAGTTTATGTACCTTTTTGCACAATAATATTGTTATGTCATCTTTCGACTCTAACACTATTTTTCCAATTTCCATACAGTTATCGAGCAACGTCTTTACCGTTTTTATGATTTCTTCCTCATTTTAAACATTAATTTTTTTGTTAGGTTAGCTTTTCCGGGAGCTTTCTGGTTTTTGTGTTCTTCAATGCGCTTGTTGTTTCTTCTTCTTTTATTTCGAACATGTCTTCTGAGTTTATCTTTATTATTTTCCTTTTTAGGTTTTCTTTTGCTTGTGGGAGAGTTTCTCTTTGAAACTTACACAATTCTTCATAAAATTCTTTTACTGTAGTGTTTATTTCTTTTCCTTTTTATCTTTTATTGCTGTTATCTTGTCTCAATAGCTTTATATTTTGATTCTTTTCTACAACTTGTTGAATTATAATGTCCTGTTTTGTGATTTAATTTCTTCTTATAATTCTTATTAATTTGTTTGTTCAACAAATGCTACAGCCTTTTACTTGTTCTATTGTGTTAGTTGTCTTCTTCTTTTCAGCCTTTTTTACTTGTTTTGAAGGTTGTTTTTGGACTGAGTTTATTGTTTTTTAGGGTTTTGTTAATTTAGTTTATTTCCATGTTTGTATAGTCCTTGTCTTGTAACTGGCTTTTTATTACTTCTTGATACTTTTTATAGTTGATTTTATAAGTATTACTCTTTCTTCTTTTTACTCTCTTTAGTATTATATTTATGTGTAATTTGGCCCTGACTAATCTGTAGTCTCACCCTGATATCTATAACCATTTGTTTCTTGTTAACTCATTATCGATTTTCTTTTTGATATTGCCTATTGATTTTGTGGTTTCTTCTTCAAGAACAAAATTCTTTACAAATAAGTTCTCATCTTCAAGAAAATTATATAAAATTTCACCCCTTTCATTTCTTATGCCACATCCGAAATTTTCTATCCTGTGCTCCTCTTCGTATTTTCTTTTGCACAACTTTAAATTAAAATCTCCTATAAACATTGTACATTGCGTTGAATCATCTTTAAGAGCGTTAGACATATGCTCAAGGCAACTTTCTACTTCTTCGTCTTTGTATGATTGAAATGGAGCATATATCTGAACTATTTGTAAGAAAATTTCATTATTAAGTTCTATTATAAGATACGTAAACTTTTCTGTCGCTGATTTGTACGTTTTTGTTCTGCTCGTGATGTTTTTGGATATAATGAAACCTCCGCTACGACGCGTTACTTGAATTAAATCTTATGGTTTTTTCTCTTTTATTCGAACTTCTGCAGGCCATTTTATATCATGTACTCTATCTTTGGATTTCGAAGTTTGCACGTTATATGTATAATTTGTGTGCCTACGTATGTCTGTGTGCAATGTTGTATGTCTGGTCTTTTTCTTATTTTGTAAGCAATTGGTTACTGAATTCTTGCTTTCTCTTTCAGTATTTGTGGAACAAACTACCCCAGGTACTGTGAGATTCGGAACTTTTTGTTCCATCCATGTACGCAATCCGTTCTCTTCAAATTCGACATTTGAAAGTATAAATGCGTATTTTGGTCATTAAACAACACGATGGGCAGGCAAGTTGGCAAGTTCTGTTCTTAGCCGATCCTGTGGTTACAGACGTCAATTGAGTTTATATCATATTTAAAATTAGGGTTGCTACTTCTACTTATGTCCGCTGAATTTTAGGTTATCTGTTTTATCTTTTTCATAGTCGTAGACTTCATTCGTGACTCTGGATAAATGCTTTTACAAGGTACTATCAGCCAGAGTCAGCCGAACCCAAGTTTTTTAGCGAGGTGTTAATCCCCGATTCCTCCTCCTTCCTTGCCTTTTGAGTGGTAAGGTTCTCTAATTGAAACGGGCTTAGCGGAGTTCGTAATGATAACTATTAGAAGGAATTTGAGTGGTACCTCATTGGGACTCAACCTACATGGGCTGGCAGATGGGTGTAGATTTTTGCGCGTTTTGGTTGGATACGAATGGATCAATAGATGCAACGTATATATTTTTGCTTATTACTCGCATTTTCTAACATTACACTTTTTTCCCTAATAAAAGCATTATTTTGCGTGTAGCAATAATTTATTTTTAGGTAGTCCACTCCAAGTTGTAAATGATTGTTACTATCAGAAACGGTGTTTAAGTCTTTTAATCGCAGCGTCTGTAGTATCCGTTGCCACAATTTACACACATTACAGCCAATAGTGATTTATTTTTGTAACATTTATAATAATCTTTAATGTCACTTTTTTCTGAGGAATTGTTGTCCGCCGTCACTTGCTCGACATGCTCTATAGAGTGTTTAGGACTTGCCACCAGTAATATTCAGGTGAAAAAAGCGTTACTTTTTTGATAGTGTAAAGTTAAAAGTTGCTGGAAACTGTCTTTCTATTATGTTGGACTCGATTTATTTGTGTCTGTTAAGAGTTGACCTGTTGCCTAACAGTACTGTCATCCACACAGCTGTTGCTGCAACCAAATATCTATATCGGCTGTAGTACAACTAGCTAAGATTGTAAGAAAATGCTGCTGACTTCCTTAATAGTCAACAAGTATAATAAAATGTTTGAAGAACTATAACGATCAGTTATAGTGTACCTGATGCGAGTTACAAAGTTGTTTCTGCCTTATATGATACTGAGAAGTTTAATATTGGCTGGCTGTTATATTTATAACGGCAGTGGTTGGAATAAACATGGTAGGGGTGGCTTATATTTTGTTAGAACTGGC
The DNA here is from genome assembly GCA_036346155.1 of Sinelater perroti. Taxonomy (NCBI): domain Eukaryota; kingdom Metazoa; phylum Arthropoda; class Insecta; order Coleoptera; family Elateridae; genus Sinelater; species Sinelater perroti. The sequence goes on from JARFIY010000324.1 coordinate 5,820,634, forward strand.
GTTTCTAGTTCTTTGTAGGACTTTAGTTTATTATTTCTTGGTTTAGATAAGTTTTCAATAGATTGAGCAAGAATTTTTGACTATAGCGAAAGTTCTTCAAACTCAATGTAATCAGATAAAACTTTTTTTGAAAAAAGTTGTATCTTCATATTTTGGTATACCTAAAACTTCTTAATCAAATTTTTTGTATTTAGAATGCATTGAAACTTTATGTAGCTATTCGTAGATATCCTTATCGATAAATTTAATAGGTTGAATGAATGTTCTGATTTACTAACAAGAAATCAATTTTTATGCGCGAATTTAAATAAAATTTAACAATTTCTGAAGCTCGGCTTTACAAAACCTCTCTTTAACGATTGTGATTGACCAGATAGACTTTTCGTCCGAAATTACGATGCGCTTCTAAAATTAGGTATTTAACGAATTGCTGAGAAACTGGTGGCAACTCTCAACTTGGTGAAATCACGTGGGTCTTTGCAAAGCTTTTTTGCACAAAATTCAGCTGATGAAGATGATTCAGCACATTTTGATGAGATGGAACCCTGGGAAGTGGAGCCAGGTCTCAAACGACGAAGGTCCATTTTCCGAAGCTGCCAACAAATCGTCACTGTTTAACTTCGGTGGCCGACCAGAATGAGGTTATCTTGAGATGGTTCGAAGCGTCAACAGCGTTTCAAGTTCGGTTTCTTCCAACGCCACTTTGAGTCAAAAGTTTTGGGCCAACCTGTTCTTTTTAAAGTTTGGAGTTATTTTTCAGACACAATAACATATTTCTAGTTTACACGCAGTCGATAGAAAATTTATTTCATAGAAAATGCGCTGGAAAATTAACGAAACTATTCTTCAGATTTCAGAATCAACCAATCCAATGAAATTTGTGTCAGTTGGGAAAACCTATCAGGAAATTCTCATAAGAGGCGAGAGACTAGTTGTCATAAAATTTATTGTAACTGTCTTATTTGCTCTCTACGTTTTGTTATTTATTTAATATGGGTTTTTAAATTGATTGCTATAAATTTACTGTTGGTTAAAAAATTATTTTATTTTTTATTTCCGCAATGTGTTTTTCTTATTTGACAGTAGGTTAAAAATGGATTATCTTATATAGTTAACAATATATTTTTATAGATAACAAGATAACGTTTATTCACTAATATTGCAGACAATAATAAGGTATGTCTTTTCTAGTATTTAATTTTTTTAACGACAGTCTACTTATAATCTGCTGTAATGCATAGGCATGGAGTAATTAAATGTCTCTTCATCCAAAGTTGATGCTATGCTGATTTAGTAAACGATCTATTCGAATAAGTATGGAGTAGTGATTAATATAGCAATTTCTGTTATAATTTATTCTATAATAGCTACGATTTAATGGCTACATTCATAACTACTATTAATAAATAAATCCATTGAGTTTAACAGAGTAAGTAATACTTATTTTTATATTTAACTCTATGACCGAATTTACTTCAAAATCACGTCTTTTCACTTTGTTAAGTGTGTTCCATGGTACGACTTAGAAGCTTTCTGATAATATCAATTGTAGAGTTTTTAGCTAAACCTCGTAATTATTAGCCATATGTATATTATACAACAAAACTTTGTTTGGTATCGTTAGTTTTGATTTTCAATTAATGAACCAATGATTTTTTGTTGTTGTTTTGTTTTCGACCAAATGTGATGATTCCATGTGAGGCTACAGTCAAAGTGCCTGTAGAGGTATTTGATAATTTCTGGTTTTGGCATCTGGCTGCCATTTGGCACAACTAAAAGAAAGTAATTTTGCTTTCACTAGCTGTAATTTGAAAATTGTGTGAGGCTATTATTGGTGAGATAATAAGGGGGTTATAACATCAGCGTAGGTTTTTAATAAGTCAAAAACGCTACCTTATGGAGTCTATAGTAGATTTGGCTTGAAGTTGAACCAAGTAGTGTCGGTACGATAAACTTGTGTTGAGTTAAAGTTTGAAAAGCTAACATCTACTTGGAAAACTCATTCAAAACAATAAATGGGGGAACTGGTAAATTTCTCTGGGATAACTTGTGGAAGATATGATTCAAAACTATATTTTACGGTAGGAGAATACTAACACTTTGTCGAAGCTATATATTTCTAGTCCATTTTTCTTCTTCCCCTATGCAAAATGGAACGAGTAGATGTTGCTCCCATAAAAGACAAATTTTTCGAATAGTTCCAGTTCTGATTAATTTTTTTATCCAATGTGGAAGATTCTAAAATTAAAACTGAGTTTATCAGCTGATTTAAATCTTTATCTTGGTTTTTTCCAGTCAATAATTGATTCCTATTACTTAAATCTATCTTGGAATTGCCTTCAAGAACCTTTTTACAAATAGATTAAATTATTTAACTGTGCTGACCATATCATATTTGTAAAGCATATGTAAACCATCGGAAGGTAAGCCGCGACAAGATTTAATTTGTAAGAATTTTTGATAAAACAAAATATACTGAGTCAGGGAGTTTGTTAAATGGAAAAGTCAAAACGTTGGCTCGACAGTGGGAAAAAGCTCATTTTATTATTATTCGAGTTTTTTTATTTGAGGTAATGATTGTTGACAATTGTCCATTCTTTGTGGTCGTTAATCTGGAGCCCCATCTTGTGTCTTTATATTTCAATCTTCCCAGATGTAATAACGGTTTCTAAGAATATCAATCAATTGTTCCTGTTTATTTGCATTTTGTAGCGGGTAGTAATTTGTTAACAGGCTAAGTAATCGTAACTAATCCTCCGTCACAATTGAAGTAGTTTCTAGGCTCTATGCAGTTCAAAATACTTGTGTAGTTTGGTGGTTTATTGAGTTTCTAATAATGATGACAATTCCAGCGTGTAGTTATGAACTTTTTAATTTTTTAGTGTGCTTCTGAGATCCACACATCAATTTGGTGCTGCTGTATGTATGTTGTAATTTCAGTCTCATGTGTGGTAGGCCATTGGATAATCTGTTAAGAAATATCTGAGAAAAAAAGCGTTAATATTTTCAGTACAGTTGATGTTTTACTTCATAATATTTTTCGTCATACATCGTTTGATTGTTGTGATGTTGGTTTTATTTGTTGGTGGAAATCAGTGTTTATAATTTGTGCTTTATATAGTCCACCTGTGATAATTTGCACGTAAATGGCATCTGGACCGATGAATGATGGTTGTTTTTCGTTGTGTGTAGAAGACTTTATGCACAACACATCCTTATGTTTGGTTGGATGATTACCATTAACGTCATCAAATATGACTTATATAGTGTTATGCACATTTAACTCAACGAGACCTTCTCTTGCAGAAGTTTTTGGTATGCCTCGGTTTTTGCAATTAACGCATTTAAGTTTCACGCTTTGTTCGATGAAGATCAAATTTGACTAATGACAAAACGTTATTTGTGTTGCTTGTGTCTTTGTAATTTGGAGCTGATTTCAACTTGAAGTAAAATAATGGCAGTTGTTTTTTGTATCCAAATGACAACTCTAAAGCTTAATTATTGCTTATTTTGTACGTTTGAAATCCAACACTCTTTTCCTCAAGAGACTTAGTACTCATCATGTATTTTCAGATGTTTCAGGGGTTACTTTTACTTTATCCTTATATAATACTTCTCACTCATTTTTATTTATAGGTCTAATAGCTGGTGAACGAAATTGGATTCCGGAGATAAAAATTGATGGTAGTTTTTAGTCAATATTTTCACAATTCTTTCATTGTTGAGATTCATATAACTAATTGATATTTTTATTGTGTTCTTAGTTTTGCCCTTTATTATTTACCAGTCTTATTCTTGAGGAGCTTGATATTAAATAAGAAATGTTATGTAGTTGATTAGGTGTCGATATCCTCGAATTCACAAGATATCAAAGATATGTATTTTTAATAAATAGTGCCTAAGTTGGATATGGAAGATGTTAGTAGGTAACAGAGTAGGCTGATAGTTTGCAGGGCTTCTGTTGCTTCTCTTTGTTATGTAAGGTAAAGCGGAACAGTTTAATCAATAATATTGTTTTTGTTGCAACACTGCAATGTAGATATTGATTAAATAGGTTCAGGGTTTTTATCCTTACATCCTCTATAAATAGGTAAAGTATCGTTAGAGTAAATCCAGAAAATGAATAAATAATTTAGCACAATTAAAGTAAATAGTATTGAGAACCATATTATTTAATTTAGTCCCCATTAGCTGCTAAATCTGCTCCAGTTCAACACAACTCTCTTCTTGCGTATATGTACCATTGCTTTCATGACAAATGTCCTTCAGCTGTCTTTGGTGTTTTTTCCTCGATCTTCACCTTGACTATGCCCGATACGTGTTAGTCAAAGGGACTACAGACAGGACTGGAGGGTGGCCGCGCATGGGGGAGCCCAGTGGTAATACAAATGGTTGTATAGCTTTGCTTGGACCATTGTTGATTTGTGGGCTAGAGCGGAGTCTAGGTGAATAAGTCTTCAGAACTTTATATAGCTGTCAGCGGTCACATTTAGACCTTCCTCACTAAAATTGGGCGCCGTGACATCCTCACCCTTCGCACAGAGGCGGGAAAATTTGTATGCACGATGATGAAAACTTCAAAGGTACTTGACAAATGTCTTCTTGTTTTAAATGAAGAACTAATTTAGCATAAAAGTTCCTTAATTTTGCAATTACATCCTGACGATTTCGCGCAATAGATTTTGGAAGCCCCACTTCATTTGCTCAGACGATGGCCAAAATTTAAAACCGCTGCCTTCTTCGCCGAGTTGTCCGAAGTGTAATACGTTGATGGCTGTCTTGCACGTTGCTTATCATCGGCGTCCTTTCTTTCTTCTCTACTTTTTATACAAAGCATTCTTTCAGTAGGCTTTTTGTATTATAATAAGCATCTTCTTTTCGGATTTTTAAGTTAAAAAAAATTTTTGTTGCATACCTCTGATCGACACTACCTTAACGTGAGCTATCCACTTTGCAAGCGATCACAATTTGTAAAGGGTGAAAGACAAAGGAGCTGGGTCGAACTGTTTCCCTGATATCCTCCACCAACCTTCAGGCCCGAGATTACTCCCCCTCCCCGACCTTTTTGCTTGAACCTAAAAAATCATTTTTATTACTTTTTAAAGTTAATTTAAAGAGTTAATTTAGAGAGTTGAAGTAAAATCAAATAACTTACATTAAATGCGCATGCAATGACAATTTTACAAATTTTTTATAAATTGCTCTAAGTTTCAGTGCAGCACTTGTAATTCTAAAGTTAGCGTTTTATTGCGCAAAAAATAGATAGTAGTAAAACCGATACTGAAAGTAGCTGCAGCCAATAAAAAAATTTACGCAGCATTCTGTTTGTCCTGAAATATTTATTGCCTGTCAGGCACGTAGCAAAACAAACAGATTTTACATTGGTATTGACTTTCGCCTGTTGGAAGTCGCTGTTGATTTGCACAACCTGCCGGGTTGGGATTTCGATTTTGTGTTCACTATGCGGGCACTGAAACCATTACTTTCCCTGCAAGATTTTCTATTTCCTAAGCAAATGAGACCCAAGGCAAATATTCCGCATTTCGGGGGCGCGAAACAATGGAGGGCTTCCAGAACCCCGCGCCGAATTAATTTCAAAGAAGCGGCCTGCGCAGGTGCCTGTCACAAACGTGGGGCCTATTGTTTCGCTAATACCCCACAGTAATGGCACGAGTCGCGTGCAGACCGCAAACGCGTTTTGTATGCAGGCTCGGGTGCGTGTTGGAATAAAAAAATACTGGGCCAAAGAAGCTGCTTGTAAATCTCTCGTTACTTAGGCACAGAACAGCCCAGTATCTCCAGTCTGGGGCCATCTATTGAAAAGATAGGGGTGGATTTATATATGCTTTGCAGTAGAATTTTGTTTTTGCGCTATTCTGCAGATCTTGTCCAAGTTCGAGTTAATTTCAGTTTTTGGCTCTGGTTTTTGTCTTTATATTATAGTTTATTGACCAGCCTCTTCTATTGTAAGTGATTCTGAAAATATAGAAGCTTTCGTATTGTTTGTGTTGAAGAAGGCCGACAAGTTTATAACAATAATAATTTTTTTAATAAAATGAGACAAGAATATCAATCATATATTTTTATATTTCGTGAAATTATGCCAGCGGAAAATTGTTAGTGCAGTAAATCGATTGTTGTTCTAGCTGTAGGTAGGTAGCGTCGTCATGCTGCAACGACATTCATTCCAGATTCATGTTACTCAGCTGGGGTCAAAAATACTATTGTCATGTAACGGTAATGATGGTCATTCACAGTTAAAGACTTTTTAGAATCATTTCAAACTAATACGGACAGACACCTAAGACCCCCTGCGGAAAATTCACACCAAAAAGTAACTCGTTGGGGTACATTTGCTTTTCAGGAGTTCCATGAGGCTTTTCCGAACCCCAAATATGACAATTTTGTTTGTAAAATGTTGAGTTGAAAATGCGCCTTATCACTAAAGATGATTTTTAGACTAATTTGACACCCACGTCATAATACCAATCGACGCACTGTTGGTGGTGAAAATGGACAGTAAGCTGAAACTCTTGCGTCTTGCGTCATTTTGTGAAGGTTCAGATCTTTAATGGGTGAAGCTTTTTGAAATATCTTCTTGTTACGCACGGTTCATGTTTTCGGAATTGCAGCGATACTTTGACTAACTTTATCTTATGCTTACAAGGTCTTGCATTCATTTTCAATCCAGTTTTATCAATTTTTTCAATCTTCAGACAGTTCATTCATTTAGTAGAATATTTCGATTAAAAGGTCCAGGAGTTTTGGCATCAATTTTGCAAAGCATCTTAGTAATAACTCACTGTTTCAAATTTACTAATTGGAAAAATAGTAGATGATGTCTGTCAAAGTATTAATGTTAGCTATAGTTTTTAGTCTTTTACATATAGCTTTCTATATTTTTTTCTGTTTTTTTCTCTTAAGCGTTTCTATTATGTTTGCAGGCTAAGAGTCTCTAGTTACCTTATCAAATGTAGACTAAAACCTAGTTGGTCTTAGCATAGCACAATATCTTTGGGTCACTTTTTCGATAAAGCCAAAGTAGCGAGTTGGAACTTAATAGTGTTCACAAATATTATCAAATTACACATTTATTTTAATTATTGCCTAATACAATTTTGTTAAATATATTAAGTTGAACAATTTAATTGGCAGTTTATTCATTTTTGTTCTTTGTTAAGACTCCTGTTTTGTTATTAAAAATTAGGACTGTTTGACTTTAAAAAAATCTTCTCAGATTTGTTACCTATCCACGTTTTATTGGATCTGAAACTTTTATTTTCTTAACTTTGTCATTTCCTGTTTATAATGTATAGATGAAATATATTTTGTCTTTTAATACCACTTATGCCATATATTTAAGAAGGTAGGAACATAGAACAATATTCTAGAGATATTCTGAATTTTTATGCATATAAAAGTTAAGTTAGTTTGACAGCACCTAGGCTATTTTAAATTTAGTTAGCGACATAGCCATAAGTGTTGAAATGGTATATCGTCAAACATTGCCTTAATATTTTTACTCATATTATTAGTAATATCGAGATGCGTTAGTTTTTCGACGCGTACCCCGACAGCCGGCCGCTGCGCTGCGCCTATCGTCTGTCGCGGTGATCGTTTGAGTATTTTCGGGTCCACGCGGAAATACACGAATGATTGCTATATATTTCGGTATGTCTATATGACGTTAGCGCCCACTTCAGCCGTGCAACAAAGTGAGACGGAATTCGTGACGCGCAAAAAACTTTAGGGCGGACATGGCTGGAATTCGCTGGAGCCAGCAAGCGCCGAGCCGCGATCTCACCGTCGCCAAATTTTTTACTTTCAACTGGCGAAACTGACTGAAGGAATACTTTTACAAAGTGATTACTTTTCTTTACTTTTCATAAAAGTACTTATAGAAAAAAAATGGTACTACTTTCGAAATTGGTCATTACATGTTTTCCATTTTATATATAATAGGCTACAGGATGAAATTCTATTTCGGCTCTTCTCTATCCTGATGAATGAATATTTTAAATTACTTGATGACTTCTACTTTTCCGTTTATCTTTTTCAGCAATGATTTATGATTATTTTCAAAGCTTTACAAGTGTTTATTTCATGATTTAGGAAAGTTATAACTTCTTCTTCTGCTTGTGCCGTATCCTCATTGGACGTTGGCGATCAGTCTGGCCCATCTAATCTTGTTTATCGCTGTTCGGAACAGGGCGACCGATGTCATTCTTGTCCACTGCCTAAGGTTGCGAAGCCATGAGATTCTTCGTCTCCAGGACCTCGTTTGCTTTCGATTTTTCCTTGCATAATCAACTGCAAAAGACGATATTTATCATTTCGCATGACGTGACCAAAGTATGCTAGTTTCCTTTTCTTAACAGCATTAAGGGTCTCTCTGTCCTTGTTCATGCGCTGAAGGACTGTCTCATTTGTTACATGGTGTACCCATGAAATTCTGAGCATACGGCGATAGCACCATAGCTCAAAAGCTTCCAATCGTTTGTTTGCAGCTTCTGTGAGAGTCCATGCTTCTGTCCCATATAAAAGAATTGAGAAAACATAACATCTAAGTATTCGAGTACGAAGTTGCAGATTTAAACTCAAATTACAAAGTACTTTCTTTAGGCGGTTAAATGCACTCCGCGCCTTTTCGATTCAAACTTTTATTTCCTGAGTATGGTCCCATCTCTCGTTTAACGTACATCCCAAGTAATTAAACGCCTGTACTCTTTGTAAAGGGGATTGATGATCATCACTTTTGTTTTACTTATGTTAAGCCGCATACCGTAATTTTTACTAGTTTCTGTTACGCGGTCTATTAATCTTTGCAATCCTTCTGAAGTGTTGGCCAGCAGAACCGTGTCGTCCGCATATCTAATGTTGTTGACTATCTCTCCGTTTATTTTGATTCCATCTTCTGCATCCTCTAGGGCTTCTTTGAAGAGGTTTTCAGAGCAGGCGTTAAATAACATCGGGGACAATACGCATCCTTGTCGAACATCTTTGCGGATGTGAAATTCTTCTGATGTTCTGTCCCCTATACGGATTGTGGCTCTTTGTTGCCAGTACAAGTTGGCAATGATTCTGGTATCACTGTTATCTATTCCTGCTGATTTTAATGTTTGTATTAATTGCTCGTGTTTTACGCGGTCAAACGCTCTTTCAAAATCAATAAAACATGCAAATATATCGTAGTTGACATCACGCGCTCTTTGTATTAGCACTTGTATCGAGAATAAGGCTTCCCTTGTTCCAAGGCCATCTCTGAAACCAAATTGCGATTCGCCGATATTTTGTTCTAACTTGCTGTATACACGTTGGTGGATGATGTGTAGAAAAACCTTTAGTATATGGCTCATTAGACTAATTGTGCGATGATCTTCACATTTCTTGGCCCCTGGCTTTTTTGGTAATGGGATGAACGTAGAGAGTAACCAGTCATTGGGCATGTTTCCTGTTTCGTATATTCTATTGAACAAATCTAATACGGCCTGCGTGTGTTCTTCTTCCAATAACTTTAGAAGTTCTCCATGGGTTTCATCTGGTCCTGCTGATTTGTTGTTTTTTATTCTCTTGGTGGCTTTCAACAACTCTTGTCTAGTTATAGTTGGTCCTAATGTGCCAACTAGTACATCAGCGTCATCTCTATGTTCATCCGAAAATGATTCCTCCATGTACTCTTTCCATCTTTCTAGTATTTTCTCTTTGTCGAATATTGCTTTATTATCTTTGTCTGTGACTATTCCATTGGATTTTGTTCTTACTATTCCTCCAGTTTCCTTGATCTTTTTATGTAGGTTTAGTGTATCATGTTTTCCCTCTAAGGTTTCAATTTCTGCACATTTGCTTCCTAACCAGGCTTCCTTTTTTTTTGTCTAATAATATTGTGTATTCGCTTATAATTTAGTTCACTTTTATTTCTATATCTGCGCCTTTCTTCCATAAGATCTAGTATTTCGTCCGTCATCCAATCATTGTTTTTCTTTCTTGGGTTCTTTGCTAGCTTATTCTTTGCAATGACGTTCAGCGTTTCTTTAATTGTTTTCCATTTCTATTCTATATCGTTGCCCGTACTTATATTGATTTCAGAGAATTTTTGATTTAGCTGTTGTTTTACTTCCTGCCGTACATTCTCTGTTTTCAGTTTCTGTACATCTGTTCTTGTTTGTCTCGTACCACTTGCCGTTGCTTTCTTTAATCGTAACCTGAATATAGCTAGCAAGAGATTGTGGTCAGATGGAACATCTGCGCCAGGATATGTTTTAACCGATGTAATCGAATTGCGGAATCGTTTGTTTATCATTACGTAATCAATCTGATTTCTTACAATGTTGCCGTTTCTATCAGCGGGGGATTTCCATGTATATAATCTTCTGCTTGGTAATTCAAAATAAGTATTCATAATAGAAAATTGTATTTCTTTACAAAACTGTACCAGCATTTCTCCACGCTCATTACGTATTCCAAGACGATATGTTCCCGCTATTCCTTCGGTTGCTTCGTTGCCAACTTTAGCGTTTAAATCTCCCATAATTAAGGATATGTCTTCTTTCTTTGTATATTTTATTGCTTTCCTTACGTCGTCATAAAATTGTTCAATGACTTCATCATTGCTGTCTGTTGTTGGGGCATAAGTTTGTATTATGTTCAAGCTACAAGGTTGTGCATTTATTTTTAACATAGCAACTCTATCCGATATTGGTAGGAATCCGCTTACTGCTTTTTGAACGTCCTTTGTTATTATAAAACCAACTCCATTGCGATGACTATCATCACCTATATAGTATATTTGATGTTCATCTACCACACACGTTCCTTCGCCTGGCCATCTCATTTCGCTGCATCCCAATATGTCAATATGTAGCCGTCGCATTTCTTTAACCACGTTGGCTGCTTTCCCTGCTTGGAACATGCTTCGTATATTCCAGTTCAGTTTTTGTTTCAGTTTTAATTTTGGGGCAATATTGTCTCTTATTGTACAGGGATTTCGCTGGCTGATGACCTGGGAAGCCCTGTGATCTTCCCCTGCCGGATCTTGGTTTCCGAGCCCATGATCAGTGCATTCTTTAACATTATATTTCTCTGCCATCCTGATTTTTCTTGGGAATATAATGAGGTAGTTTCCTCATCGCAGTGTTACAGCCGGGTGTATCATAATTTGATAGCCACCTGTAAGTATATGATGACAAGCCTGTTACCGAAGTCATTCTTCTGCAGCCTTGACTCATTAATGACACAGCTGCTTCCTATGCCATGCTAGTTTTGGTCCGCCCCTGGTATTTCATTTCCCAGGTACTACCCATATCTGGGTGGCACTCCCTTATCCGCCACCTGGGGAGGTGCCCGATGGGGGACTAGCAACCCCACACGGGAAAAGTTATAACTAAATAACAAAAATGGTAAGAAACATCATCGTTTTTTAACTTTATCTCAATGATATGGATAATTGACAAAAAGTCTATAAATGAGGCTAGGGAAGACATATGGCGATGAAGTTGTCCTTTATTTAAACTAATAGGCCATTTCTTCATCAGTTTTGTCAATGAAACTATAACTGTGGGAGTATTTTTTAATTTTTCTTTGGTTATTGATGTTTTAAAGTTTTTGACCGAAAGCGTTCGATTATGTCTATGGTTGGCCTACTTTAGTGGACGGACGTTTTGTTCAACAGAAGTCAGTGGGAATTTTTCCTAACCTTTACATTTATTTGTTAGTGATTCAGATACCTGACATCATTTTCTTGCCGATTTGCTTGTTGTGAAGAATGTTAGACAGACATAATGACTATTTTATTGTGAATGTGACCTGTACGGATTTTTTCCGCCAAACTTAGCTCTTCGTTCCTTTAGCCTTGTTGTTGCCCTTATATGTAAGAATCGCTCTATTGTCAGCGAAAATTTGCATCAGTTTGTTTTGTAGTTGGTAAATCGAAGATATAGGGCAAATTCAACAAATTCCCCAGGAAGAAACTTTGAGAAACACCAAATCATTTCAAATGTTTCGTCGCACGATTGTCGCCATAAGATCTTGCTCTTGTATTTTTTGTTATTAATGAGGTTTATTTTATTTATTATTTCTTTAACTGTGAAATTGCATACAGGAGATAAGATTTGTAGTGAAGAACGTGAAAATTTATTGATTTATTATCGATTATTTGGGTTTGGATGTGAATACTTCTGTAGTGTCATACGAATATTGTTACTCTTTCTTTCCCCAATCTGGCTCAAACACCTGTTTAATCTTTTGGTAGTGATATGTGCACTATTTGTATCGTTAGTGATTCTACCTTGTTCTAACATTTATATTGCGAACATGCTGGCGTTTTCATAACTTTTGTAAAGTATTTTGAGGTGTTAATTTTATAGGTTGCACATTGGTTTTTCATCCTACTTACTGTATTGTTGATATTAAGTGGTGAGTGGAGGTGTCTAGGTTTTTTAGTGATGACAGTATCAAGTTGATGTCTAGATGTTTCTAACATGATCTTTAAACATCTACCAATTGGCCATTTTGATACTACATTTTGACTTAAATTCTTTGTTTATCATTATTGGGTTTACGGGCGCTATAACTGAATGATAGGTCTTAATTAAGAACAACTTTCATGTAGTTTAGTGCAAGACCAGAGAGATCCAATGGGTTAAAGACTTTGTCGTGTCCTATTGGCCAATATATTGTGTTACCAAAGTCGAAGTTGTAGTTGTTATTTGTTATGAGTTACAGTTCTCTGTATTACGATTATTAGTCTTAAACATTAATGGGCGTGGCATAAAGCTTTTTAACAGTTGACAAAAATAGTAATAGCATTTATCTTCTAATGTTATGGCTTTGGTGGTTAGTAGAATATTATAATGAACATTATTATTCTCGCGATTCAAAAAGTAATATTCCTAATTTTTCGATTTTTAGTGTTTTTACGAGGGCAGTTTGATAAGTCAGTGACTTTTTAAATAAAAGATATTTTTCGGAAAAAAAAACGTTTCATTCCTCAACATAGTCTTCTTTTAGCTCGATACATTTAGTCCAGGGTTTTTTAAATTTTTTTCTCCCTTTCAAATAATAGGTTTTCTCAAGGTCCTCAAAATAGGCGTTTGTTTCAGTGGTGACCTCTTCATTCGACTCAAATCTCTTACCGCCGAGCCATTTCTTCAGGTTTGGAAAAAGGAAATAGTCGCAAGGGGCTAAATCTGGAGAATATACTGGATGGAGTAGCAGTTCGTAGCCCAATTTATGGTGCAGTGTCTTGGTGGACGAGTACTTATTTCTTCGCCAAATGCGGTCGTTGTTGCTTCAAATCAACGTCGAATCTGTCTGAATAATATTCGCCGGTGATCGTTTTATCCTTTTCAAGGTAATCAAAGTGAATGATACCGCGTGCATTCCAAAAAAACTGTTGCCATGATTTTGTTGGCCGACAAACCCACCTTGGCCTTTTTTTCGTGCACGTTTACCGGCGAAGTCCACTGCTTTGACTGTTCCTTAGTCTCTGGTGTGTTGTGATTGATCCATGTTTCATCCACGGTTACGAAAGGCGCAAAAAATTTTTCGGCTTGCGGTTGAACATCGCCAAACACTCATTTGAAGTGGTCGCACGGTTGCGCTTATGGTCGAGTGTCAGCAATCGCGGCACCCATCGCGCGAATAGCTTTTCAGGTGCAAATATTCATGTAAATGTGATGTACCCGCTGAGTTGAGACGCCTACATCTTCAACCACCTCACGCACTTTCATTCTCCGATCGTCCAGTATCATTCCATGGATTTTACCGATGATTTCTGGCGTGACGACGTGTTTTGGGCGACCTGAACGTCCGGCGGCACTTGTGCTAGTACGACCACAACGGAATTCAGTAAACCACATCTTAACCATTGAAAATGACGGTGTAGAGTCTCCATAGTATTTATCAAACCTTTTCTTGTTTTTTTTACGCAAAATATAATGCTTGATGAGCACACGACATTCACTTCTTTTCATCTTCGTCGAAATTCACGAGGTTGTCTGCTTTCAATGGCTGTCAAACACAAACCAAATGACGCAGCTTACCCAAAATTTGACAGTAGTCTATTAACAGATGGTAGTTAACAGAAGCAGTGTTGCATTTAAAGTTACTACGCGGAAAATTTAAAAAGTAACTGACATCAAACTGCCCTCGTATTATCTTTATTGGTCACTTATGGTTTCTAGCCATATACTGTATTTGCTATTACTTTCGGTAAGATATCGTCACTCCGTATCAAATTTAAATAGTTTTGTGTTATTTTTAAATTTCTGCTTTACTCACTAAGGGTCAATTTTATTGGATAAATAAAACTCTTGCATTGAATATTTATTTCTCTCTCCTGAAATTTTACTGTTGTCTATTTTAAAATCTTAATATTTTTTCTGCAACTAAGAAAATAAGAAGATGCATATTGTAACGTACATAGCGCCTGTATTTGGCAAAGCTATATTACAGTGCTGCCAATTTTGTTTATCGTTTATTGTTTATCAATTGCAGTAAATACTCCTTACCTTTTGTAGATTTAAAGAAAGTGCCATTAATGGGTTAAAGAGACTCTAGTGTTGAGTTTGAATTTAACAAGGGAGTAACATTAACATCTACATAAAAAAGTTTATTTGTGTTAACTGCGCTTGTTGTATATTCTTCTGTTTTCCCATACTTTTGTCTTTCTTTGTTTTGTTCTTTAACATTTAACATGCGTGCAGAATATGCTGCTGTTGTCGCGCTCATTTACCTTGTTGATTGCTCAGTGTGTAGTTAAAACTTTTTAACTTTTAATTATTATTTTTAGCATAACTGAAACATCAAATTACCATCTATAAGGTGTGCATAAAGTTGTTATAATTTTTATTAGTTGCATTACTTTTGATACATTCAACTAAAAGAAACGCGTGAAAATTTAAAAAGTTCTATTACAGCTGTTTTTCGTTTATTCGTTAACAAAAGATTTGTTAGTGCCTGATTTCTTTTCGTAGAGCTATGAAAGAAAGGGTCTTATGAATAAACATAAAACTTTGGAAGGGTTAAAAATTATCATACCCACCAACAAACCTTGTGATATATTTTTAATAGCCATAAAAATGCTTTAGTAGGGGCTCACTATTACGTTGATAATAGGGGGTGGTCATTTCACTAATATTATCGGTACAAAATATTGGTGCTTCTTCAATGGAATAAGGATTTTATTTTACGCTACGTTATATTACCGTCTGACCGCTTTCCAAAATTTCAGATTTATTTACATATTTTGGAACTTTTTAGTGATTTTAACGAGCCGCATGCTATAGGCTGCACCATTTTTATAATTCTGTCTTGCACTCATCTACATAACTTTTTGCTTTATTAAACTGTAGTTCTTAACTGCTTTTTTGGTGCTCCTTCTACCGTTTTAAGTAACCATTCCGTTCATAGCTCTAATCTAATTGCGCGTCACTGTACTTTATTTTATCTTGAAGCTTTACGAAACTCCAGCTCCCTATTTTTATTTATTCATTTTATTTAATTGTGACATGAAGTAAGAAACATAAAAAAAGATTTGTTGGCACCTTTTTGTCCTTTTTAGTTTAAATTTTAATGGCTATTGAAGAACGAATCATAATCGTGACGCCACTTTATCGTATCTAGGGTTGCATTCGAGTTTTAGGATTGCATATTGTTTATTATTTATTTTTCTTAATTGGTCTATTTTTATGTCCTATGTATGATGCACATCTCAGGCTTTGCAATAAAATGTAACTCATGATTAAACTCGAATACCTAAGCAAAGTTTTGTTTGCGTAACTTCATTTATAACGATAATCATACAGGGAACATGGGTCTGTTTCGGGTCAGCTATGAAGCTCAGTGCTTTATTATTTTATAGTAAACTTTGGATGTAGCAAGCCATTAGTATGCGTATTTTAATTATATCTCTTTTAAAATTGTTTTTGTATTCTAATTTTAGTATATCGCATTGCTATATTCATTACTTTATCAGTGGATAGTAAATTCCATACAACGATTTTATTTGTTACTTTTGAAAGTTTTCTGATCCTTTTGCGGGACGTAATATCTTGTTGATTGCCTCTATATGTTTTTCTTCGCTTCTTCCTCATTTTCTACTTTAAACACTTTCATTCAGTTAAGCTGTTTTGATTTGGGTATTATCTTAAAAATAAAGAAACAAATTACAATTTTTAGTTAGAAGAATTAAATTTCTGTTAGTTATTGGATAATGTTACGAGAAAAGTAAAAAATAGAAACAATTACAGAATCAAAGTCGAAAAATAATACAAGTTATTAACTAAAGTCTAAACCAAAAAGTTTATCATCCTGTTTACATACTGAAATGTATTATTATTCAAAATTATGTTAAGTTGTATGAAATGTTTTTCGTTTTCTTCATAATTCTTTACATATTACTTTACAACAGAAAAGATACGTTTTTAAATTATATTTTAATACTCTAAGCAAATTTATCGAGTAGTTGCTTATTTATCAGATATCGCATATGGATAATTTTATAATTTTTCATTGTCTTCATGCTAAATTTATGATGCTAGCTTTTCAATTAACAAGTTCAGAGTAGTCCTGTAACAATTTTTATGTGTGACTATAGTTAACTTAGCAGACGTTTTTGTTGTTTAATTAAAATTCTAGGTAATTGTGCTGGGAGTAACACAGCCATATTAGACTTCTCATAGATTCTCTAACCTAATAATTCTATCAGGTCTAGCTGATTGGTTGCTCAAATGTGATATGAACTTTTTCTTGCACTAAATAACAGATTTTAACGTAAAACGGCTGTGTGTGCCTTTAGAAGCGGCGCCATAGAAAAAGGTGGTGCACAATTTGTCTCAAGAGCAAGTTCTTTTTGTTTGCCCAAAAGTGAATTTTTTAAAATTTTACTTCATCTAACTTTTGACTACTTATTTAAGGCAACGTACATTATGCTGCGTCTTAATTCTCACACATTTTAACCCCTATACACGGTATTATGATTACTTCATTCACGCTGCGTACGGCAATGCAGTCGCGGCCGCCCAGAGGAGCGAGAGCGGCCCCGACGTGCGTGCACGAACGCCCGGACCTCGTGTAAATTAAGCGCTTAGAGCGCGACACGCTAAATTTTATGACAGCCGCCTTTGTTTCATTCTGAAGGCAGATTAAGGTCTGTACTATTAGTGTTATTAAATAAATATGAGGATCGTATTATTTATGCCCTCTGCAAGGTCTTATTGATAATTATCACTATGTAATTGTTGTTATTTATAATGAAATATACAGAACAAAATGGAGATAATTTTATGTCAGTGAACAATAATTATTATGAACTAAAATGGTAAATTACATTGTTGAAAAGTGGGTTAGTTGCAAGTCTATTCAAATTCGTTGATTTTAACGTAGCAGTAGAATTATCTAACAAACTATACGTTTGTATAAACAAAGATCTACACCAAGCTCTAACAAAACGTTCTTGATACTATTTTAGTCTCAAATCTATTGTAGCCTAGGTCTTCTCTTAGTTTGTCATTTCTAGGAGTCAATTTTTTACCATTTTTAAACTCAATGTTTTGTGAGATACTTATCAGTATCATCTTATCGAATGCAATTAATCCAATGAATGATTTAACATTTTTTTCAGTCTAATACTTTACTAATTTAATCCACAAGGGTGCCGAATATATATTTAGTTTTTTTTTAATTTAGCTGCTGTACTATATTGCCAATAAACCAAAAAGGCTTTTAAAAAAATTAATTTATGATGACTTATGTTGTAGCGTAGACCTAGCTATGTACTATACATTTAAACAGAAAGTAAACAAAAAAAGCTGATATGAAATATGGTGTGGCTAAGCTCTGAGTGTACGTTTGGTTGCCTATTTTTGAGATCGTTTTGCATACCTTAGTTTCGTTAGGCCAGTGTTATTATTTGTAAATAAATTGTTTCACGTTCACACCTTGCAAAACTTTGAGGGAAGGCGGGTGAAAATTGTTAGCCTAGGACGCCAAAAATACATTTTTTTGGAAAACTCCTCGTGATCATATAAAGCAATAGGGCGTGCTCATTGCCTTCATTTTAATACAAATATTTGCTATAAAGAAGTTGAAAATGTAGTTTACCTTATCTTTTATGTAAAGGATGTCGCAAAATAAAGGCATGTATTAATTTAAAAAAAAATACGTCGTATTTATTTATTTAGTAGTTGATAAAGGTGTGCCATTAAATGTGGAATAGGGTATTTGACAAATATTCTGCACGGCTCATTTGACATTTTTGAATTCTTCTGACAAAATTTCTTGTTTTTGCATAACTGTGATCTCAATTTCGTCGATTGCTACTCAAATTTTTGCGTCTAAGTCAAGAATTGTTTTTATTTCCGTAGCGTAAACTTTGGTCGTCTCGAATACCAAGGTCTTGGTGGCGAGTTGACTTCTCTTTTGGGAGATAGATCGCCCATTAAATTTTTGCTCACAGGCGGCACTCTTTGTTGGAACTACAAGTCATTCAATCTACCAGTAGATTCTAATCCAAAAAGGCAAACGGCATTTTTTTTGGAATAAAGAGAAAATAATCCCATTATAGCTTTTTAAAGAGTGTGCCATCTAAATGTGGAATGCTTTCTATAGAGTGCAATTATCTGCACTGGTCATCTTGAGCCAGTTTTACATTCTGTCTAGACCAGATATTGGAACCTATCCGGATTCATGTTGCATAACTGTTGATCTTATATTTCGTACGATTGCTACTCTTAAATTTAGTGTCGTAAACTACAGTTCTAAGACTTGGCACTCGTGTGTTTTCATTTCCGTAGCGATAAACTGTTCAGACTCACCTCTTATTTTGAAAGCCACATCGCTGTCTATGACTGAGCTACTCTCTATGAGATAGTCGCTCTTTGTCTACAATTATTTGCATCGCTACACAAAAGACTTACTACCTTTCTAACTATGCATTCTAGTAACGTTATTTAGTAGAATCGCGTGAAATATGGTCTTTGTAAAAGACCAGTGTTTTGGAATAATTTCATGAATCAACTTAATTCCATCAATTTCACGATAGCTGTTTAATGACGACAATCTTCCTAATCAAGCATTCGATAATTGTGCAAGTTGGCATTTCGTGTAAGTCATCTCGAGCCGGAATGACGATTTGTCTACTGTGACCAGATACTTAGATACCTACTCCGTTCGATTCATGTTGTGCAATTTTACAGCAAACTGTTGACTTACTATGCTTAGCACAAATTCGGACCATAAACGCCCTCTAAATTGTCAGATGGTTCGCAATAAACTACAGTTCTTCATCGAAAATGTCTTATCTTACGCAACTCACACTCCGAATACTTTGCAATTGCACACGCCACGTTTGTTTTCTTCCGAAAGCTAAATTGAGTTTTGAACAAAAACTCTACTACTACACACATGAACGTGTCTACTTATGCATATGGTGGCGATGTTGCGCATGCGCAGTTTGTACAACAGCCACCTACACTATTAAAATTGGGCACCCCTCGTACTTTCAATACCTATGTACTGGTTCCCCCTGTAACATAATAATATCAATCAACTATAATTAGTCTAATATAAGTTACAGCGTTTGAGTTACAGCTCACGTAAATTAATGCGAAGTATTTGCTGCTAGCTATCCATTTAAATAGCCGTCTTGTAGTTTGAAACTCCCCCAATTAAGCTGCACATGCCAGTTTCAGTAATGACCATCGGCGCTGACTAATATCCCTTTGGACGCAAGGCTCTCATCTAGACCTTTCAACTGACTGATGTTGTAACTTATAGAGCATTTATTAAATTAACTTGAAAAACTCGATTCCCTTCTTCATTTCTTAAATGTCGTACCACAACCTTAAAGAACCGACATGTCAGATGCCAAGAACTAAGAGCCGAACGCCTTGTATCCCGGAATAACTCCGCATTCAATTACAGCAGTCAACAAGTGCCCCGCGCGGCCGTGACCTCACCCTCGCCGTCTAGCACTTTCCTCGCCCTTTCAGCCCGCCCGAGCCCCGGCCGCGACGGCAACTTTCTGCATTTAGCGCGCGACGTGTGCCGCCCAACTCGTCGAAATTTTCAGCCGCCGCCAAGGTGCTGGTAAGTGAGTCTTCCGAGCCGGCTGCCGAGGAAATTAACACGTTTCCGCGTTTTTGCCGGCTGGATTTTGGGATTTGCTGCCGCGAGCGGCGAAGTTGCGCGAGTGCTGGGGTGTGTAGCAAAGTTGTGATTGCGTTAAGCTCCGCTTGGCGGGGATTTCGCAAAGCTCTAACTTCAATTAGTGATGATTGTATTTCATTTGTTTTTGGAAAATTTTTGACAATTTGCAGTGGTTATTTGAAATTGCAAAAATAGTAGGAGGGATATTTCAAAATAAAATCGAAATTGGAGAAGAAAACATTTAAATCTAAATTTATCTTCCACATAGTTGATATATAGATTTAGCTATTTATTCAGTTAACCCTTCTTTTTGGCCTTAATTTCGAATTTTATCAGCATGATGCTTTTTGCGACGGCGTTAAAATTTCCATTTTTTAATGTCCTTCCCTTACAGACACGTGCTGACCTTGTCGGTGACCTTCCTTTCATATAAAAAAAATAAATTATGTCGTGTATCTCCTAAATAACGAAGTATTACAATATAACTATATAAGTTTACCAAATTAGATCAAACATATATTAGCTAGTTGTATCTACACTTCACTAAGAATTTTCTTAGCCCATTTTTTTGCTCTTTGGAAAATTTTTCCCTTCACTTCACGTCAGTCCTTTCTATCTGAAATTGTTCACTACTTCCTTCTTCCATATTTTACTTGGTCTGCCTTTTTCTCTTTTTTTACCCTGATTTTGCCTCTCATATTCTTTTTGTTGTCCTTTCATCTCCCATACGTACCACACGTCCAAACCATCTTGGCAGTTAGCATTTGATGCTGCTTGAGATTGGCTCTACTTTCAATTGCTTTCTTATCTCGTCATATCTAATTTTACCCCTTTTCGAAACTCCTCTTATGTCCCATAAGAATCTCGTACCCATGGCTTGAATTTTGATTTCTATCTGCGTAGTTATAAACCAACTTTTACTTTCGTACATCAATATTGGTTCTTTAGAGATTGCTTTTTTCTAACTGAACGTGTATTTTTAATGCATAGTAGAACTTGGCTGCGCTTTCTAGTCTATCGTAAATGTTGAAATGTTTGGACTTTTTCAATTTTGGTATCGTTTACTTTTATTGATATGTCTATTTTCTTCTTTCCTATTACCACCATCTTAATCTTCTCTACGTTAACAAATAGTGTTTTTTTATTTTAAAATTGTGTTACAGGTTTTTTTTGTTCTTGGGGTATATCAGCAAGTCATTGGCGAATACACTTTCTGATATTTCTGTTATTTCCATGTTTATGTAACCCATCTTTAGTTTTTTAACTTTTCTCTTTGTTCCTTTTAGAACATCGTCCATTACTAAGTTGAACAAGGCGGGACTAAGCACTCCTTCTTGTCTTAGCTTCTTCACGGTTAAGAATTTTTCAAAGCGTAAGTTTATAGTTCTCACGTAGGTTCTTGTTATTTCATATTTACTCTTTATGCATTTGACTAGTTTGTCACCTATCTTTTTTCTTTTTAGTGTGCTTCATACTAGTTTTCTTTTAATGCTATCAAATATTTTTTTTAAGATCAATAAATGTTACAAGTATTTAATCTATTAGTTGTTTAACTAAAAATATATGATTTTGCACTTTCCCACCTTTTCTGAATTTACACTGTGCATCCTATAAGCTGATGTTTCATTTACCCTTAATTAATTTGCTTTCTAGAATCCTTTTATATATTTTGACTGCTGTTGCTAGCAATGTAATTTTTCTGTAGTTCCTACATCCCAACTCTTTGAAAATTCCCTTTTCTTGTTATGTTTTATTAAATAATTTGGTTAGCATTATTAGTCTCTTGCTGCCTAGATCCTTTACTATTTCTTCTACTCTACTTTAATTTATTTTATGTGTTTTGTACTGCTTGGTGCATTTCTTTCTTCTATTTTTATTTCTTACGTTCGTTCTGTCATTAAGATCTTTTACCAGTGACCTTCGCCTTTATCTTTTATGTATTTAAAGTTGTCTATTTTTCTTTTTCTAAGAGTTTTTTTATTTTTTAAGCACTCTCGTTTTATCTTCTGTCCAAATTCTCTCTATAATTTTAATTTCATTTCTTTCGTCGTGTTTTCAACTTTGGAGCTCTGGTTCTCGTATCTATCGTATTTAGCGACTGATCTGTTTCCTATTTATTCTTTCTATAGCTGTTTCTTGAGTTTTATTTTCTCCCTTAGTTCGTTTGGTTTCTTTTCCAGTTTCCTGTCGTTGTTAGTGTTTTCTTAATACAATTCGACAATAATTAAGGTAGTAGATTATTAATATTTTTTGTGGTCCGCTTTGTGTCCAACTTGTATATTTTTTTAGTTTTATAACTACTCATTCTTCTAGTATTATTTTCCTCTGGTCTTTCAGTTTTTATCTTTATTTGGACATTCACTATGTAGCGATCAGAGTATATTTCTAGTCCTCTTTTTGCTCTTATATGTTTTATTTAACTTCTGACTTTTCTGTTTTTTATTATTACGTAATACAATATCGATACTTCTCCTTTTCTGACTACTCCTCTAGTATATTTATGTATATCTTTATGCGCAAAGTAAGAATTTAATATTATCAGGTTCTTCTTTATGCAGAACTTAATTAGCCTTGTCCCATTTTTATTTCTGGTATTTTTGCCATACTCTCCTATAATTTCTCCTCATTTGTGGTTATCTTGTCCACTCTTTTTTTGGCCGACGAACAGAAGAAAAACCGTGATTTATTTCTCGTGAACTCAAATCCAGCTTGAATCATTTTGGAACTGCTGAAAATAAGTAGGTTGTTGTGACGAGTGCTCTGAAAGAGATCCCAGTTTAAGACTTCTAGGCGAGCTTCTATGCCACACAGAAGTACTAGCAACGTTGTGTTGATGAATAATATTAAATGTGTATAAACATGTCTTCAATTAAACAAATTTCTGCGATTACTAGCATTACTTTTTAGGTGTACCTTGTATAAAAGGTAAAAGAGCTGGTAGATAATATTTAACAACGTGTTACTGTTTGATGCATATTTTAGACTGGAGGCATCATCGGACCATTCTTCTTCGAAAATGCGGTTGGTCAGGCAATAACAGTTAATAGTGCTCGCTATCGCGACATGATAATCCAGTTTTTTGTGCCTGAATTGCAAGATATAGATGTAGAGGATATGTGGTTTCAACAAGACGGTACCGCGTGCCATACAGCCCACAAAACAATTCAATTACTGCATCAGTTATTTCCTGGTCGTGTAATTTCTCGTTTTGGAGATCAAAATTAGCCGCCCAGATCGCGCGATTTAACGCCGTTGGACTTTTTTCTTTAGGGTATTTTGAAGTCTAAGGATTATGTCAACAAACCCACGACCTCCCATGTCTTGAAGGAGAAATTAAGCGCTGTATCAACGATATTCAGCCACATTTATGCAAAACGGTTATGGAAAATTTCAACAAAAAGTGCGCATGTGCCAGCAAAGCCGTGGAGGCCACCATTGGTATTCTATTCCATACGTAACTCGATTCTGTATACTTTATGAATCAATAAAAAATTACAATTTTTAATTAAAAACCCGTGTTTTCTATCACAATTACTTTTTGCGTGAATCTTAGGACACCCTTAAATAAAATTTAAAATGGTGTTAGAGACATTATTAAAGATTAAAATTAAAAAAAAACTCTACAATAAAAATAATGTTCTATTAAAAAATAGTTCTCAAATAAATTATCACAATTTATAGAGGATGACGAAGAAAGATGACTGATATTAGCGGAGATTAATTTAGCACAAAATTATTCCGATTTGCAATTCCGTCGTGACCATTTTATACGCAATGGATCATTGAGGTTTCACTTCATCTGTCTTCAATCTAACACGTCGATCAAAGTCTAATTCGGCTTTTACTTTAGTCACATTGTCCGAAGTATAAGATATTGATGGACGCTCTGCGCGTTGCACATTTTTGAATTGCGGATTTTTTGAACTTAAAACAAAATTTTATTGCGTTCCGCTGATCGGAATTGTACTGCATTTTGCCCCGTGATACAACTCTGAAACAAACGACCACTTCATACTCTGTAAAGGCTCAAAGACAAATAAGCTGCGTCAGACATAATGAATACATCACGCTCCCTGCTATAATCGATCGCTAAATTGAATTAACGTGTTACCCACAAGTGTTTTTGATCTATCCTATAACCAAGATCAAAAAATAAAATTATTTTTTCATATTTAACAAATATTATAATTATCTATAACGTTATTATGTAACAAAAATGCTTACTTTATTTTGTTCTACACTGCGATTAAAGATTTTGGCTAAGTATTTTCCTTCTATACATGCAACTGATTTCAGTTAAAAGCTCGTTAAGCATTTCTAAACAGTTTTTGGCATGTTAAGCAATGTGTAGTGACTACTCATTATTAGAGTACTAATATTAGGTAAGTGGTTTCTTAGTCTTGGATCCATATTTATTTTCTAGGAGATTAATCTGTGTATATGCCTACGCGTTAGACAGCAAGTTTACTATCGAACTGTTCTGTTTAGAACCTTGTTTATCAAAGCACTGTTGGAACAGACGCTCGTTTTTTTTAGACGTAAAAAGGACCGCTTCGCCAGACTTTTTTAGAAACTTTCAGCAGCAAACCTTACTAATGGCTAATGTTGTAGACAGAGCGCTTGTATAGTGATTTATAGAAAAGCTTTTAGAGTAGTCGAAGAAAACATGCGTGTTTGCGTATTCAGTGCATTATAGTAATTAATGCAAGTTGTATATTAATTCACATAATTTAAATAATTGGTGGTTATTAATTATATAGGCAACATTAAAATAAAATTATAAAATAAACGGAAGTCTAACTAAATAGGTAGTAGATTGAGATAGCAGGGATAAAGCTATAGTTATTTATATTCACCCAATGTAACTTTAAACGAAGACAGAAAAGTATTTTATTTCAACTAATTGACAGCTCTGACTGAAACGCTGTTAGTAATGGATGGCAGCTGTAGTAACATACACTTTGCAGCAGTTTTATTCGGCTTATTTAATAATGATAAAATTACTTTTACATCTGCCGTTCTATTTTTCAATTTTTTCCTCAAAAGAAGCGCCTGTGCATACTAGAGTTATATTGTCAAATTTTTTAAATAATGTAAGCAGAATAATGAATAGAGTGCTAACCACGCTACAAAAAGTCATGATTATCTATTTTTAAAACAAATTGAATCAGACGCTCTTGTATTTCGCTACAGAGACAATGAATGATCGGATAAGTAAGATTTGATGATATAGGAATTTCTTTTGAAAATTCTGGATATATAACGTTATCTCAAAAGCTTCTCTATTTCTCCGTAAGTTGCAAAATGATATCTTTTGAAAACTTTGTTGAACTGAACCTTCTGCTAAAAACAAAACTTTGTATAAAGGAAATAGACAATCATATGGGACAAAATTAAAGAATGAGATAGAAGATGTTAGTTAATTGTGAACAGTTTGTTTTTAAGGGTTAAAGATGTAAAGGTGGGGACACTGTCCTGGAAAACGGTGCTCCGTTTAGTGCTGACTGCTTTTTTATTTTGTCCAGTTAGAAACACTATTTTGTTAAATTAATTCTTTTCCTTGGGAAATAGTTAATAATAAATGATACTCCCCCACTTCGATTAAACATATATAATCTTCAGATGAAGATTAGCTTTTACTGCCTTTAAAGATTTCCTATTACTGGAAAATTCAAATTTCACTCCTAATATATCCTTTTAAAGCATAATACTTTCTTGTTTCAGTGAAAAAGCACATTACACGTGAAAATACAATTAAGGTTGCTCTCTATCAATTGATGCTGATCTCATACTTCAGGGCTTTATGAGATAGTTGTGTACGTTTAAAGCATCCACCAATTTTACGAGTAATATATCGCGGCTCTTTCTCAGTTGAAGGCATACTAAAGACAACTAGGCAACAGTCAAAAAAGATAACATCAACATCTGAAAGAAAGGTTGCGCCCAAGTGACGGAATAAACTTTTTGGGCTACTTTACTTCAGATATTGAAGAGCCGGTAGCATAAATCGCCCGTCAAATAAATTTGAAGTTCGAATATGCTGCAAAAAGAAGAAAAAAGATAAACAACTTTAGTAACCAACAGTAATTAACTTGAGTAACTAGACAAGTCTATGGGCAGAGTTCAATTGCGTTTAACAAAAGGTAGTATTTACGTTTATTTGATAGATGTTTATAACATTTATAATATGTTATAAGGAAATAATCAAATTTTATATAAGGAATGTAGAAAACAAATTGCAGCTTTATATTTGAAGAAGAAAGGCAGACAAAGACCTACACGTAGAAAAGAAAAAGATAATTAATTATTCAATGATGTTCCAAGTGGCAGCAAACAACAACCCATTAGGAAACGTGAAAGCAGAGATTTTAAGTGATAAATTCTAAAACAAAACTATTTATCCTTTGCTTTAAATAGAATATGGCAATGTGTGATGAAAATTTTGAACCTCACAATAGAAAAAATTGAAATACTGCAATTTGGGCGTGAGGTGGGCTAGAACTGCGATAAGAATGGCTGAATAGGATTTTCTTTTTGGAGTACCTCACATCTTTAATCAGTACCATGACTTCTGACGTTGTGCAACGGATTGTTATTAGGATAAGAAGGCTTAAGTGTATGGGCAACATAAACAGTTCTTGAAGAACAAGAAGCTGTTAAAAATAAAGATTGCTCAAGGATTAGCGTAATCGGGGAGAATATTTGCATTGTTCGCCGCCTTTTCGAGGATCGAAAAAGAATAAATGTTGCTGAATTTGCTTTTAAGGTTTGAATAAACCACAGTTGTTTGATAATTGAGCACAGTTAAAGTAGCTCGATAAGCAAAACAGGAAATAAAACAAAACAGAGCTGTGTAAACTATATATTGGGCAAAACTAATTAGCCACAAAGTAACAATGAAGCAAACAAAAAAACTAGGGAAATCAATACAACTATGCTTGAATAACTTCTAATATGGTGGGCGGCAGGTCAGTTGTGCACTCTCCAGACTGCGGGGAAAAAGGTGCTGTTGGGACAAATGCACGACGAAACAACTAAAACGAGATTTACCGCAAGTAATGGTCTCTAGTAACCTGGACGGCAGGTTTCGGCGTGCTCTTCGTTGCCGGCTTCAATCCTGGGGCACCACGGACGGGGCGGAACGTACAATAGGCAACGACAGCGTGCCAGCACAGCGCAATAGAGCACCTGGGTCGGCTGGCCGGCGGCTTCGTCGCTCACGAGGGTTCGAATAGGAATGCCGGGCGGCGGCAAAAATCCCGTTTAGTTGCGCCTAGGGTAGGTTGGCGGACAGTCAAGGTTACATGTAGAGTTGGGATTCGGGACAAGGGTTTAGAGATGAGCACCAATCAACAGTAGTACTGAGGTAATCATTGTTGATGGTCAAAAAACGGCAGCATGTCGAGATATGTAAACTTAAGTACAAAATTACACCCCGGAAGCCAAACAAGCCAGTATGGAGTGGCAAAAAGAAAATAATCTGTACTCGTCAAAAGTAAGACTTGACCATCAGCTGAAGAAGTTCCTGGAATTGTATTTTTAGTTTTGCACATTGAATTTCTCCACAACACTTGTGCTTCCGCATGTTGCTTATCTATTGCTAAAATATTTACATTCTTTCTGCAGCAAACTAATAGAAGAAGCAAAGTTTTAAATTTTTATTATCTGCTACAAACTGTAAGATTTACAATGTTTAAATTTGCGTTCTTCCTTTTCTCTTAAAACAAAACAGACACAACATGGTACGACTTTCATGGTTTACTATACAAATCTTTCAAAAAATTAATTTTTTAAATCAAACATTTCTTTTGTGTTTTATTTGCTACTTTGGTACGATTACTTGGAAGGTTGAAGGTAAATACAATTTTCTTCAAAATAAGTTTTCTATATTTTAGATAGTTTTTTCCTTAAATAGCTGATTTATCTCAAATTCATAATAAAAAACAAAAAGGTGATACTATATATTCCAGTACATAATGTAATGTAAAACTCAAGTTGACTATTCAGCTCTAGTTTGAATATTGTAGACTGAGTGTATGTGTTGTTCTTCGTATTATTTTGAAGAATTTTTCTACATATTCTGACATCCAGGATTCGTTCGGGATCTGAATCCATAGTATTGTATTTATATTGTTATTGTTAAATACGTTTAACATATTTTTTGTTTTAGTTATATCAATATTTATAATTATGTTTCTTGTATTTTTATTTTTAATAACTCATGTAGATTTATTTACATAATAATTATATTGATTGCAAAATCAACGATTTACTGCTTAGACCTTTTTGTCACATCCAATAATACTAAATACAATAATACGCTAATTATTTCAAATTAAAGCTTTTACAAATTTATTCCTGTTATAGTTTCAAACAACCTATTCTTTCTGACCAACTTGTTCACTGATAAACCCTTGACCAATATGGTTATGACTAATATAACTGTATATTAGGATTCTATATCTGAAAGTGGAGCGTAATGAAATCGGTGCGGATGTCTATCTGTCCGTCGCGACTTTCAACTGGAGAACTACTGAACCTAAAGACATAAGGGGCATCATTCGAAAGCTTATGGCCTAACGGGTTCACATCTGCGAGCTGGCATAGGTGGGATGTTCTATAACAATGCAATAAGGATTTTTAGCGGACCCAGCTTCCACTATGTCATTCCTTGTAACTTTTGATCAAAGCAACTTTCAAGCTAGAGACCAGCTTCTATTTTTGCCATGTCTGTCGTCTGTCACGCCTTATAATTTTTGATCTGTGACAGATAGAGACATAAGGTTTTCAGTATTCAACTAAGGACCATAAGTCAAGTCCAGACGCCAAAAATCAGCCTTATCGGAAAATCTCGAGACCTTTTTAACCGGAAGTGGCCGCAAATTTTTGTTTGTGTACAGAAGCCCGGGACACTGGCGCGAAAGGAGGACCGTATTTGTTTTACATCTATTACCACGTAACTTTGTCATTACGAGTGGAAACAGTAAAAGCGCACGTATAAGATAATTTGGTTTTATACCATAATCTACATATTCGGCCTTACCGCTTTCAATCATATAAGAGTAAGTAAATAAAAAGCGCGCGACTGGTTCTTCTCTTAATATGTTAAATGCAGGTTAAATAAATACAATGAAGGAAGAATAAATCAAACATTGATTTTTGCTAGCTTAAAGGCTCCAAGCAGGCACAAAGTGATTTGAAAAGGAATGGAAGACTAGTCTTTTTAGTCTGAATCTGTGGGTAAATTGGGGCATTAATTCGAACGTTCGCAAATAAGACTTAA
Source organism: Sinelater perroti (assembly GCA_036346155.1). Lineage (NCBI taxonomy): Eukaryota > Metazoa > Arthropoda > Insecta > Coleoptera > Elateridae > Sinelater > Sinelater perroti. Next base: position 5,850,062 of record JARFIY010000324.1, read on the forward strand.
TTGAAACATAACTATTTCCATTAAAAAGCTGCATTTTTCGTCAAAAGAAGCTTATTATGTCATATCATCAAAAAACTATAGAGCGTCTACATAGGCTCTTCAAGACGAAGATAAATTAGTTCAAGGTCGTCAGTCTTGCACTAATACGCAATTTCATTTTAATTTTAGTTTGAGTTTACTTGATGTGCAAATTAACAAATTTAGCGTGTTACGAACATAACAAATTTTATATGGTACGGTAAGGTTTTATTAAGTCTGCCCCGCTTCCTTCTACCTTTGACGGTGTACTCAAGAGCTTGGCTTGTCATGTCCGAGATTGGTTTTCTTAAGGTGTGCCCGTTTCGATTCTATCGACGTTTCTTTATACTTATGTGGATGGGTTGTTGACCAGTAATGTTCCATAACTTTGTGTTTGATATTACAGTTGACCAGTATATTTTCAGTATTTTCCTTAAACAGTTATTGATGAAGGTTTGAATTTCCTTGGTTTGCTGCTTGTTTAGTGCCCATGATTCAGATCCGTACTAAAGTATGCTAATTATATTTGTATTGAAGATTCAGATCTTGATATTTTTTGATAGTTTATTTGATCTCCATATTTTTGTAACATTTTAAATGATGTTTGTGTTTTAACAATTCTCGTGTTAACGTCTGCTTGACAACCCCTTTCCCTCTAATGAGATAATTAAAGCTTTGAGCATTATGTAACTTTCTCCATTTAGTATTAGTTGTCTGGTATCTTTATCGGTTTTAGTTAATGTGTTTGTCATTTTAGTATTTATATTTAGTCTGGTTTAGCCGCATTTCTTTTTAGTAAATTTAGCTTGTTTTGCAGGTGATCACTTTTCTCCGTTATAAGGCAGACATCAGCGTATTCAAGATCTTACAGTTTTTTGCGAATCTTTATGTTAGACCTCTTCTATTATCCACTGATTTAACTATTACCCAGTCTACTACTAATAAGAATAGGAAGGGGCACAATAAACATTCTCATCTAACACCTGTTTCAATTGCTATACAGAATTTTAACCATTCTGATATATTTGTCGGGTATTCCATATTCTTTTGGGATTTTTCACATCATGGTTCCATTTATTTTATTTTTAGTAAAATCTGCAAAAGCTAAGACTATGTGCCTTAGCCATTCATTGCTTTTATCAATTATAATGCTTACTGTAATGATATGGTCTATGCATGCTTTGCGAGGTCTGAAACCTGCTTTATTATTATTTTCTTTTATTCTTTCTAGTATAATTCTTGACAGGATTTTGTTCGTTGTGTTAAGAATAGTTATGGATCTCCTACTACCACAATTAGTTCTATCTCCCTTTTTTGGAATTCTAATAATTAAGCCTAATAACCATTCATTGGGGATTTGTTCCTCGTCCCGTGTTTTTTTTTATCAGTTGATGTAAAATTTTGACATTTGCTTGCGATCCTGATTTTAGTAGTTCTCCTGGTATGTCATCAAGACCCGCTGCTTTATTGGATTTTAGTAGTTTTAGTGCTTGCTCAATCTTTTCTTTGGATATCGCGTTTGTGTTTATGGTGGGTTCTTCTCTTCCTGTACCTTCGTTTACTACGTTGTCATTATCTTTATTTGTTTCATCTTTAGTACAAATTTCTTTAAAATGTTACATCCATCTGTTAATAATGTCTTCTTGTGCGTCAAGTACTATTCCATTTTTGTTTTTATTATTGTTTGATGTTACCGTTCTGCTTTTTGCCATTTTTCTTGTTATGTTATGTAGGATAGGTAGCAGATAGGTACTCCTATGCGATCCCGGCATGGAAAAGACCTATTACAGGGACGCGACCCTGCCTTATGCGAGCAATGATTTGCCCCTGCCTCCACTTCCGGGGGAAAATCATTTCCTACCCTTTACACCTACCCATCTCCCCTACCTACCCCATCCTTTACCAAACTCGCCAACACGCAATGGTAAGCGTGGCGTTTAATGCCAAATACCCCTCATTCTCTTTAACTATGGTAATGTCAGTATCCAAAACAAAATTACCCCAGGTGGGTAGAGCTCAAAGCTCAGAATCCCACACTGATCTTTCAGTTTGTCCCAAGGATTCTGGGGGGGACAAGAAACTGATACATAAGAAGAAATGTTCACTCCTGGTAGCCACATATAACTGCAGATCTCTACTAGATGATTCACAACTATACGATCTGGAAAACGAAGCAAGTAAAATTAATTGGGACGTATTGGGACTTGCAGAAGTAAGGAGAAAAGGAGAAAGCTATATCACTCTACTATCAGGAAATGCACTAATGTATAGCGGCCATGAAAGCGACAGTCAAAGAGGACTAGTTTTCCTTGTTAAGAAATCAATAAGACCAAATATTATTAGCTTCAAAGGAATATCTGAACGAGTAGCGTATATGATCATAGAAACATCAAAGAACTATAGCATAAAAATAATACAAGTTTATGCACCTACTTCGGCATATACTGACGAGGATGTTGAAATATTATACGAGGACATTATAAATGCGAGGAAAGAGGAATGTCTAATCTTGATATAGTCATGGGCGACTTCAATGCGATTATAGGACATATAAAAAGGAGGAAGAATACATCGGAAAATATGGATTGGGCGAAAGAAACCCCAGAGGAAATATGCTAGCAGCTTTCTTGGCAGATCAAAATTGTACGCCATGAACACCTTTTCAGTAAAAAGCCCAGCGCAAGTGGACGTGGATAAGCCCAAATGGGCAGACCAAGAATGAAATTGACTATATACTCTCATCCAAAAAGTTAAGCATAAACGATGTCACTGTCTTAAATTCATTTAACACGGGAAGCGACCATCGGCTCGTAAGGGCAAAGGTTACTGTTCAAAAGTCTAACAGATATAAATATAGATATAAAAGAACGATAAATGCCCAGACACTCAAACAAAACAGGGAAACCTATCAAAAGTACATACGACAATCATTGCTATTAAAGGAATATAATGACAACAATCTAAACCAAATATCTCGTGATCTGACACTAGCATTAACAGAAGCGTCGGAAAAAATCACAAAGACGACATGCCAAAAAATAAATAAAATTACTCAACAAACAAAACAAAAAATAGAAGAAAGAAGAGAGTTATATAAAGAAGGAAAATATGCAACTGATGAATATCGAGAAGTGAGAAAAGAAGCGAGGCGTATGATAAGAAAAGATTTAGAAAAATTCTATGAAGAACAAATAGAGCAAGTAATAGAGGACAACAAAAGCATGAAGTGCTTGAAAAGGAGATATGGGAAACGAGAAATCATTGTAGTGAAAGACTCCGCCGGAACAGAAATAAGAAGCACAGACGAGATCCTAAAAACTACGGAGAAATACTATAAAACACTATGTGGGTCGCACATTAAACAACCTGAGGGGCCAAAAGAGGAATCTAAAATAGTAAATGTAGGATCTGAGGATATGCCGGAGATCAGTGAAGACGAAATTTTGCATGCCCTGCAGACGATGAAAAACAATAAAGCGCCGGGAGATGATAATATAATATTAGAAATAATCAAAGAAGCCAAAGAAATAGTAATCCCCAAGCTAAAAATCCTATTTAACATGTGCCTACAACAAGAGAGAATACCAGATAACTGGGATAACGCCGTGATAGTAATTTTGTTTAAAAAAGGGGACGCATTACTATTACAAAATTACCGCCCTATCAGCCTACTTTCTCAAATGTATAAATTGTTAACAAAGATCTTGACTAACAGATTATCACAAAAATTAGATGATTATCAGACAGTAGAGCAAGCAGCTTTCAGAAAGGGATATGGTACCTGTGACCATTTACTTACTGTTAAAATTCTAATCGAGAAATCCATCGAATATAACCTGCCTTTGTTCATGGCTTTTATTGATTATGAGAAGGCGTTTGACTGCGTTGAACACTGGGCAATAATGAAGGAACTTAATTGTGCTAGAATAGATTCCCGATATACAGCACTGATAAGTAATATATAAACACGCTACAGCAACAATTAAATTACATGCATATAGTAATAAATTCTCAATTGATAGAGGTATTAGACAAGGAGACACAATGTCTCCAAAATTATTTAATTTGGCACTTGAAGGAATATTTAAAAATCTGGACTGGTCAAATAGGGTATTAATGTAAATGGGGAAAAAATGAATCATTTAAGATTTGCCGACGACGTAGTTCTATTTGCAGACAACAAAGACGACCTACAAATTATGATAAAGAATTAACGAAAATGTTAAATTTGAATAAGACGAAGACAATGTGTCTTGAGAAAAAACATAAATGGAACTATCCTAGAAAATGTCAACGAGTATATAATATATATAATATATATATATATATATATATATATATATATATATATATATATATATATATATATATATATATATATATATATATATATATATATATATATATATATATATATATATATATATATATAAGGACAACAACATTAAGGAAATACAGAGAACACGAGATAGATAGAAGACGTCTGGCGTGGGCAGCTTTTGGAAAGCTAGCTTATATTTTAAAAACAATAAAATACCCCAACGCTTGCGAACTAAGGTATATGACCAATGTATACTTCCCATAATGACATACGGCGCTCAAACATGGACATTAACGAAACAAGTAAAACAAAACTGGAAGTCACTCAGCGAGCAATGGAGAGCAATGATTGGAATTACAATACGAGACAAAAAAGAAATAAATGGATAAGAGATAGAACTGGGGTCGCCGATGTAGTGAAAAGAGTGACGAAATTGAAATGGGAATATGCAGGACATACAGCTCGGATCAAAGATCCGTAGGTGGAACGTTAAAATCCTCCAATGGGGACCATGTACAGGCAAGAGACAGCGTGGCAGGCCAATAATGAGATGGCAAGACGACATTAAGAGAGTAGCAGGACTGCCATGGATGAGAGTCGCACAGAATCGCGCTACATGGAAGAATTTGAGGGAGACCTATGCCCAATACTGGGCGCAATGAGGGTTAAAGAAGAAGAAGAAGTTATATAGGGTTTTTATGTTGTATTTTCTCTGCTTTTGTTAGTAATCCTTCTTGCTGTTTCTTTATTTTTTTTGTGCTTTTATTTATTTGTTCATTGATACTCCAGTATTTTTGTTCTAATTCAACTTTTTGTCTTGAGTTATTGCTGCTAGTATTTCCTGTCTTATTTTGTTTCTTTCTTCAATTAGTTTCTTGTATCTATAGTAATCCACGGTTTATCATTTGTTTTCCTTGTTCCTATTATTTCTTTGGCTGTACTGTTTCATATATCTATGTATCATCTCCACATTTCTTGTATGTTTAGGTTTTCAAAACCTAATTCACATTATTTCCAGTTTCTTACTGTAAGATTCTGATACTTCTATAATTTTCACTAACTGTGTATTGTATTTCACTCTTTTCTGATTTATTTGATAATTTGCTTTAATTTTAATTTTAACTTTTGTTCTCATTAAAAAGTGATCGGAGCCTATGTCCGCTTCTCGTATCGCTCTTATATCCAATAGACAATTTTTAAATCGTTTATCAATTGTTATGTGATCTATCTTGGGGTTTCCGCCCCATGTTGTTTTTAGTAACACACTTACAAGGCAGTTGTTGCTGTCTTACAGTGATGTACGTTTATCTGTAAGTATTTGATCGTGATATTTTCTTCGTCTGCAGTACAAATTGTTATAAGTATTCTAAGCTTATAATATTTTCATGTTTTCTAAGATTCTTTTTCTGTTCTCTCCGAAGAACTAGAGCTCCTATTTATCCCTCCAGAAGATTGACTTTTTATTTTCTTTTTTATTCCACTTATTATCGAAAGTTCTTTGGCGTTATACTAGAAAATATCTTGAAAATATGTCAACTTACAACTTAAATTTTTTAAATTTAAATTGATACATTTTCTGTTTCTAATTTATATCTACTATCATTTAAATTTTGGTTTGAGTGTCTCTAATTTATAACACAATCTTTTGTAGGATGGTCTAAACCAATATCAGTAGTTGGGTCTTCACATACTTATTTGTTGTGAAAGATCCTTGGACTTCACGAAACCGAGTATCTAAGTTTCTTATCCTGAAACTTCTAACTAGTAGCATTTTTCTTGGCATGTACATGTAAAAAAACTTACATTGCGCAGCCTAGGATGAAAGCAGTTTGCTTCCCAACTGACTTATTAGTGTTTTTAAGAAGGAGGTTTTAATTATTGCTGCCTGATTGGAATATTCGTCCTTTGTGACCACCTTGATACATATTACAGTCTTTATACTAACGATAAGTTGTAGATTTAGGATCATTACTCTTTTCAGTCGTTTGTTGGAAGGCGCTCTCATTCTAACGGTTGCTCTTATCCTTCATAGTAGATATCTTCCCACTTTTATTAACAGTGTATTTTGCCTTACGCTTTGTTTGTTTTCAGTATTTTTCTGAGTTCTTCTCAGTTTGGAAAATATAATTTATTTTTCTTTCAGAATTGGCGTTTTTATTAATTGCTCTATCGCTCACGTTAGTTCTAATCAGTTGCCCCCAGAGAGAGGGGAAGGCAGTAGAGAGTGTTTTTTTTAGTTAGTCATGCATTTCTTAGTCTAGTCTCCTTCACCCTAAAATTTGGGGTTTTATTGAGATTGCCTCTTATCCGTCCTAGTGGTTAAGGCAAGACATTCTGGACTTCCTGTCCATAAGACATGACTACAGACAAGTCGCCCATATTTAGTAGTTAGTTTCATTTGAGTGAAAGGTGGCCGGTGTCACTTATCTTGCTACATGCACTGTAAGTATTCTGCTGAAAATTATTCTAATTGACTAACATCGACGCGTTTGCGCTTATGCTTTGCGGTAAGTCCCCTTGCTCAGATTTTATAGAAGGCGAGCGCCTCATAAATAATTTGATAGGCAGAACCATGACTAATCTGCAGAGGACCTCATTGTCGATGGTAACTTTCCAGTATTTCAGGACCGTTTAGAGGTAGACGGGTAGCCCACTCATACACTACGCTTGTTCGGCCACTTTTAAACTTATTTTACTTCTACGTAGTAGAACACTGTATTGTGTTGTCAGTTTCAATGAATATAAAACTTTGATAGACTTTTCGAAGAAATCGGATCGTTGCACTTAGTTCCTCCTTAGTGCACATTGGTTAGATACGTTTACACTAAAAGAAAAGCAACAAAAATGACGATATCAAGGTCATGACTACAATAGTATCAACTTTAAGCCTGAATGCCCCGAAGATAGTGTAACAAACCTAAATGTGTTATAGCAAAGAAGCAGATAACTTTTGATTTTCCTACGTAAATAAGCAGACAGATAAAGTAAACGATATTATATTAATGAAAAAATTTCGGAATGTTTTGATGCTTTAGTAGTATGGAATTATACGACGAAACCACAGTTACTTAAATTAACCCACTGTGACTGCAAACGAAAACAGAAAATCTTGAGATAAACGTAGCTTGAGGTAATTTATTTCAACTAATTGACAGCTCTGCGTCAAATACCGTTGTAATGGATAGCATTTGCAGTAACATACATTTTGCAACAGTTATTTCGTGTTTCGTAGATGTTTTGAATTTTAGCTTCTAGTGTTTAATTTACAATGGCAAGTTTATTTACAAACTTATTCAATACAACTCACAGTAATAGCTACAATCATTTCTGATGTATTATGTTTGTAACTTAATATTATTTTTTTAGATTTTTCTTCCTTAAAAGAGGACGCCTACATTTATTATATATAAATTTCAATGTACAGTAAATAATCCCAATATGCTAATTATTGTTTACTATTCTTTAGGCCATAGATGCAAACGAATGAAAAAGGTTTACAAACGTTCTAAAAAGCTCATGATTATTTAGTTTCAATAGAAATTGAAGGAGATATAATTATATATTCTTATAAAGTCAATCAATAAATGGATAAGAAACAATCCGCTGATTATATCATAGAAATTCTGATTGAAAATCCTTAACCTCCATCGCGCACAATATTGGATCAAGCACAATGCGCCTGACAACCACAGGCAAAACGATCGCAAATTTATATCTATTAATTTTAATTTTAGTATTCTAAAAGGAATCACTGATCTTAATGAGAACGTTTAAAAAAATCAACTTTGTAAAAAAGAACGCATTTATTGTGCAGAAAACATTAAAATAAAATTTACGATCCACCAATAAATTGACTTGAATTGGATAATAAATTAAACTTTGTTAAAAAAAATGTCGCATTGTAGTGCACTCGGAGTCAGAGTTATTTAGTTGAAGTTCAGCAGAAGAGGGGCATTTGCACAGAGCATAGCACATTCCGCATATCATATTTACATGAGCCAGACAGATTGCGTTGTGGCATTTTTTGCATTCATAATTTGTCATCGTTTTGAAACCAGTTTTTGAGGTGCAGGTTGAGCACCTAGGTCTGTTGTGGCGTAGAGGGGTTAAATTTTCTGAAACATCTTCGTTAGGATAATACCTTTTCAGTCACATTTGGAGATGTGATGGAGATTCCAACTGTCTTCGCGCTTCTTCGGTTTAACTCTCCAAGCACCAGTTCGTGGGACAGCGTTTTTAGGAAACATCTTCTACGACATGGTTCCAGTTGATTGCCGAGGTAAATCACTTAAGTACTGATACCACTTACATTTCGGCTGTAAGTAGCAGACATTTGATCTGCAGTATCAACGCCGCTTTTGGTGGAATTGTAGAACGTGATCATCTCTAACTTCTTTTACTCTCCAGGTTCAAGATCGATGTCATTGTGAAGGGAAAGCACCAGATTCACGTTCTTGTTCGCTTTCGGGACATAAAGCACCAAAAAAGTTCCCTCCCATCACTGAAACCAAACGTGCTGGTGCATTGTTTCTTCTTTTGACCGAAAAAAATTGCTGAAGCAACTGTCTTTTATTTTTTCGCACAGTTCTGACGTAGGACAACTTTTTCTCTTTCAAATCATCGATCAGATCCATATCAGTAAACTAATTATCTGCAGTGATATTACGACCAGATTCAAATAAGCAGTTTCCCACCATAAATTTTCATGTTCAGTGTATAAAACATCCTTGCAACAATAAGGGCAAAACATTTTATGCCGTACTTGCTCGGTTTCGACAGTTCGTACTGTTGTATGGACACCTTCCTAAGAAACCTGGAAGTATTTCGTCGATTGTGACGTTCTCCCCGACGCGATAGCGTTTCTGATAATTTTCCATATCACGAATTGGGGTAAGACAGTCGAATTCTTTTTGATCTTACCTGGTAGTACGGTCGTCAAAACGAAGACAACCTATCAGTGTCTTGAACCGTTTTATGTTTATTACAAGGCCAAATTTTTCAACGCCGTCACGGTCATTTCCCAAAGTTCCTGCAAACTCTGACTATTGCCTCTGAGAGCTTTTATAGGTACAACAAACCAATGAAAGCCCTTAGTTTAATGACATCTGTGGATGCGATGTCCCTCTCTCTGGAAAATTTGTGCTTCACAGATTCCATATATTGGTTTGTGTATTTAACGATCGTGTCCAAGCTGTTGTCAGTGAATAAATTATTCCAACAATCGGGTGCAGTTTCGGCGTTTTTAGCGTTTCCTATGACTCCAAAAGATGAGTTAAAACATTGTGAGCCCATCTTCGAACACTTTTTGTGGGCGGATTTTCGGTCCACTTACACGCTTTACCTTTTTCAAAAAAAGTTGGATCCTGGATCTGGTTCTTATTCATTTTTGGCCTCATTACCATTTTGTTCGTTCCTCAATCGCCCTTAGCTTCTTCTACCTTAACTTGAGCATCAATGTCGCTCTCTTTCCCCAAATCCTCGTTCACTGCGGGGCCGTCCTCGTCATTTTCTTCCGACAAACGCGTTACTTCTTTACAATCACTCGGTTTAGACAAATCGAAAAATTTCTGGGCTATTTTGGCGGAAACCTGGAACATGTAAGAGAAAACACCATCATAAGTACACGTTCGGGTGCAATGTGTCTGGTGGGCCAGGCTGAAACATTCACATATTTCCGGAAAGTAACGACAAATTTTGCATGATACAGTCATGAAATAAATAAAATAAACATATACTACAAACCTTTATACGTGTGACGAATTCGGACGCAATGTGTTTGTGAGATTAAAATGGCGATAACTACCCTCCACAAAGCATTGGAATAAACTGACTAGGTTGGTTTCAAACATGCCATAAATATAGGCGACTATTAGGAAGAGCAGACTTCTACCCTTCTACGAGTGGAAGTGTGAACGAATCTGTCAGGCCGCTTGCGAGGGTTAATAAACGCTCCAAAAGTTTCATTTGTTTTCTTGATCAGTAAGACAATTACAATATTTATGTTTTATGTTTTACTGCCGGTCTATATAGGTGCATGTTGCTCTATTACCTTCTCTCATCTTTCTGTAACAGCACGTAATTTTCCCAAAGCTTTTAAATTGTTTTATCTTTTGAACAAAGTTTACACTTTTAATATCATCATTCAGGCGAATGTAGGTTCTTACTGCCCGTAAAGACTTCTTATTTCTGGACGGAGAAGGTTGACGCTTAATTTTGTTATACAGGATCCAGAAAAGGTTTTATTTTGGTTTCTGAGGAGACAAGCTTCGCGTGGAATGGGATTAAGGAGGTTACTCTGTGTCAATTGATGCGAAACCCATACTTCAAGCGATTAATATAGCCGAGCTTTATGAAATTGTGAACCGTTGCTTAGGAAATATTTTAAGTATCCACCAGCAGAATGTTGTCAACTATGAGCTTGTGAGCTTATGAGTCTATTGTAGATGAGCGGCTGCTGCGGTGGCAAATTAAGTGACCAGCTCTGAACCTCCTAAACCAAATGCAAACTGTTCGAATACTTCTGTAAAGAGCAGAAACTTTATTTACAGTAAGGCCAACACTGATTTTTTTAATGATGCAACATTGCATGTTACAAATACGTCCTTTGATTTTCCATACCTAAAAGCGTACTAAAGACTATGAATAATCCTTCGATGCAAACAGAACATACTGTAGTATAGTAAGACAACAATCGAAAATAAATTTATAAACGCCTACGAGATAAAGTTGCAGATTTATATAAACTATCGGTTTCCAACCTTTTTGGCCAATTCCCACCTAAGCATCTCTAAGATCCCATTTTTTCTCCTTTGGCATATAATTATTATTTATTAAAACAGTTAATTGCCTTCCTAAAATATAAATTATCCTGTTGAGCTCTACTTTCGAGACCATAGTTATAAACCCTGCTAGATAAAGCCGATAAAATTGCGAAAAAACTTTTCGAACAATCTCATATTGTTAAATATAAGTCGGTAGTATAAACTACCCATATAAAATTTAAAAAAAAATTTATGGCAGGATGAACATTCCGAATATAATTACCATTATGCATTTAGAAGAAGATGAGTTACGCATACAGTGTGTGCCAAGGCTATTTACATTTTTTTTAACAAAGAAGTAATATTCTAATTGCCAAAGAGAAATTTTGGTACGCATAACAGAAAAAAAGAATTTATGTTTCTGCGCAGTCGCAAAAGTATCATTTATACGAGTTGCTTTTCAGAATTGGATATTTTAGAGATTGTCTTATCGCCAATGTTAATTCCAGCTTCAATGGGGGAAGGCAGTAGAGACTGATTCTACAGACAGCCACGTATCCTTAGTCTAATCTATTTTATCCCAAAATTTAAGTTTTATTGAGATTACTTATTCCCAGTCCAAGCGGGTAAGTCGAGACACTCTGCACTTCCTATGCGTAATACATGAGTGGTAGTTTGATTCACTGAAGTGAAAAGTAGTCAGAGCCCCTTACCTTGCTATATGCACTGTTGTATAAGCGTTGACGGATATCAACACATCAAGCTCTCTTGCTCAGACTTTATAGAATCCAAGCGCGCCGTGGACGATTTGATAACCAGAACCATGACTAATTTGGAAAGGACCTGCTATATTATCGATGGTAACTCTTCTATTTGCCAGTACCAATTCTTGAGCTTGCTGTTTATCAGTAATAGAGGCTCCTTCTTAGTGCATCACCCTTGTCACCCTTATCACACTTTGAACTTTTATTAGTTTTTATGTTTATAACATTTAGTTCATTTTAGATTTTTTCTTCCTTAAAATAGTATATAAATTTAGTCTTCTAAATTGTTTTGTAATATACTGTAGACTATAAAAGCCAAAAAATGTTAAGTAAAAAGGCTTCAAAAAGCTTACGGTTATTTGTTTTCGAAATAAAATGGATAACAAAATATTTTGACAATAATATTATGGAAAATTGCGTTGAAGGCCCTGTATATAACAGGGTTGTACTAAAAGTTTCTTTGTTTTCTTAGTGCGTAAAACATGCATAATATTTTATGCTTTATTTTATATTACTGAGTTATATCTGATCCAATCTGCTCCTTTACCTTTCCTCATCTTTCTGCACGTTTCCAAATCTATTGAAGAATGTTGGTAAAATGATTCTATCTTTTGGAAGAAATCTACAACAAATGACATCTTCTAATCTCATCAAATAAACTTCTGGCTAAGATTGGCTCTTGCAACCGTTAAATGTTTCTTATCTCTAGATGGAGAAAATCTAGGATTCGAAATTTATTCCCAGAAACTAATTTTTCCTAAAAAGTTCTTATTTCGGTTTGCTGAAGAAGAAAACTATACATGGAAATGGGATTAAAGGGGTTAGCCTGTGTGTTTTGGTGCAGAACCCATATTTCAGAACGATTGCGAAATTGTGTACCGTCGTTTCAGGCCCTTGGGGGGCTACCGAAGTATCGCTGCTAGACAAAGAAGATGAAATCTCCTAAGGAAGTTCTAGAACAATTTCAGAAAATTAAGAAGTTGGTAATATGCGCTTTTTCTTTAAGAGATTTAAAAAAAATTTATAGCTAAATAAACATATCAAATATCATTACCATTATATACGTGTTCATTCTCTGCCAGATATATTTACGTTTTTTTTGGAAAAATTACCTAATCGCTAAAAGGACATATCAGGACGCCAAGTACAAAAAAAAAATAGTTTTTAATATATTTCTCAGACAACAAAACTTCAAACTTCAAATACTTTCTCTCAAAGCACGTCAAGTGATGAGACGGTAGTTCAATACTAGCTTAGTCAGTTTTATCACTGTAATATTTCTATAACATATTGCTGTAACTTGCTTAGTCTTGCATCTAATGAGTTGGTTTTAAGTCTTGTTCGCCTACAGTATATTCTGTAACCTAAAATTTTACCAATTCTTTATTTTTCTAAAGTTCTTACTCTTCTGTTGTCTTCTTTGGAAGATTAATGATTTTATTTATTCTCCAACAGGTTAATTTTTTTCCTTTTTATTTTCTTCCGCTATTTGTTAAGTTTCTTTAATACAGTGTTGGAGAAATTTATGGAAAAACATCAACATCTTCAATCTTCGATTTTCTTGTAAGATGTTTCGTTCAGCATCAAAATACGTGCAACCTTTTTGTCTCTTCTTCAAGTCTACTGTCCTTCAAAATTTGGTTTGTGTGTTGCAATCTCTGGTGGGATGGTCTTACCGGAAATTTGGTGTTTATGCCTTATCTTTATTTTGGTGTGGAAGATCCTTCTAAGGGGCCGAACATCTTAGTATCTCTTTTTATATATGAGAGATTCATCACTTTTTCTAGCCAGTGGTATGTTCGTTGGCCTACATACGTGAAAAAACTATTGTACAGTTGAACCTCAATAAGCCTAGGTTGCAGGAAGTTTGCTTTCTTATCAATACCTTCATTTTGATGATCGCTGCCTGACCGGGAGTCATGTGTTTGGTAGTTAATTCCTTTTAGGAGAAGGGCAAGCGGACTCTTAGCCACGGTACAACAACTGGGGCTGGAGATTTTCACCTAGGTCATGTTACGAGTTCTAAGTTGCTTAAACCTCTGATTCAATACAGCCCAACACAAAGAATGTATCTTAAACAAGCTGACTAGATTTTTTGGGGTTTCTTCTCTGCCACCTAAATACCATAGGTTTCACCACACGTGATTATAGGCAATACCCTTCTTTTGCCTTGGGAAAATCGGAAAACACTAAAGAATTGTTTTGTATACAATGTAGTAAACATATTATGTGTATTTCTGTAAGCATATTAAGCTTTATTGCCCCTTTTATTGGCGATTTGCACGGAGGAAGTTCTAATGGTATCCTGCTTTTGATCGCGCCTCTGCGTCCGCGCAGTTTAATATGTGTCGGCGGAGCTAATTTAGCTCAAAGCGAACACTGTTTATTTTGGCGTTTGACAGACCGCGCTGCACTCGGCCGAAACGCGCCATAACTACTTTTGAAACGTAACGCATTTAATGCGCATTTAATTACGCTGATGTGCAGCCACATCTATTGGCATCGAAAGCCGCGGCAGTTCGCCTCGACTGTTTGGAGCCGAGCCGCCTGAAATAGCGCGCCGCGTATTTCTGAAGCATGATGGCCAAAGCGCCGTTTCCCGGAAAATTGCTGCCTACCCGTACGTTCAGCTCTGAGCTGTCGCACGGTAATAAGCATACAATTGGAAACTGTTGCACGCCGTATTGATTTTACGACTGCCGGTACATCTATTTAAACCCGCTCCCTAATATTCTATGAATAATTCCCACAGTGAGACAGATGGATGGAAATGCGGCGCGTTGTAAGAGGAACTCTACATTGATATGACAGTCGATTTACTTATTTTATCCTGTAATAATAGCGAAGAGTATTTATGATGCTTTTATTTTTCCATTCGTATTTAAAATAGATTTGTTTGTACCACCTGCTTTATATCTAATTATATACAGTTTTATACTTTTTTTAATGTAGTTGTTCGTAGTTTTTTAGTTTTTTTAATAATCTCCGATAGAAGCAAACATTTTAAAAGTTTGAGTTTGAAATTTTAAAATTTCTAATTCTTACAAAATTATTAAAGCAAACTTGGAGAGAATTGTTAAATTTCGTGTCCTAGATGATTACTGGTCGCTTTATATTATGTAACTTTTATCAGAAGAGTTCCAGGGATGATTTTTTTATTCTTTACCCCTGATACTGAAACACAAGAAATGGATGTTATTCAATCACTTTGTATATGATCTGAATGAACATGCCCTTGGAAGTGTTTCCATGTAAACTCACTAAGCGGTAGGGCAGTGCGTAGCAACCCACAGTTCGGCGCATTTAGTTGGAATATTACATTTTAAATTGTTATTTGCAGATGACGGAAGTCATTATGTTGACGAAATGACATACTTGTTGTCACAAATTGTTTGCGTATAGGTGGCTCAAAAATTGCGTTTTAGTGTGGAGTAAAGGGACGAGCTAAGAATTTGAACGGCAGGTATCAAAAGCTCTAGAAGACTTAGCATACCTTTTAAGTGTCTAATATTGTTTCTAGTATTTTCTGTCATTATTTTGCTGCTGGCGGCATCGATTAACCTTAATTGCTATATTCTTGGAGTCTTTTAGCCATATTTTGTTAAATAACGCGCCACAGGTTTTCCATCAAGTTCATGTCTAGAGACTACTATATAATAGAAGTCAACTTTGTTTCTTCTTCTACCGCGGGGTATTTGTATGAAAACATTTTCCTTGGCGAAAATGTTATTGTTGAAGGTCGAAGCATATTAATGAAAATTTCAATTTATATTACAAAATTTACCGGACATCACATAAAATTATACGTGATCTGCCAGCATACCATAAAATACCCCACACCATAACGTTACAGTCTGATGAAGACATTTATCATCAGGTTGGTTGGACGAACACTTCCGTACCAAAATATGATTCTTCTTCTTGTGGTTTCTTTCTGTTACCGGATGTTGGCAATACTATTGTCTCAGGTTTTTCAACCATGATATACGTCTCCTGCCTGGACCTTCCTTTTCTATTATTTTTTCTTGTAATATCAGTTGTAAAATTTCATATCTTCGGGATTCCTCTTTACATGACCTGGATATTCCAATTTTTGATTTTTTATTGTAGCGATCACTTCTGTTTCTTTTTTCATTCTCTCTAGAACTTCTTTGTTAGTTACGTGATCGACCCATGAGACCTTTAACAGGCGGCGGAATATCCACATTTCAAAGGCATCCAGTCTTTTGCTTGCCGCCTCTGTTAGGGTCCATGACTCAACTCCGTACTAAGAGAAAACATAACATCTGAGTAATGTAATCTTTGTATTTAGGTCTGTGTCATGACCACAGAGGACGTTTTTCATTTTATAAATGCTGATCTGGCGTTGGCTATTCTGTACCTTATTTCTAGAGAGTGATCCCATTGTTCATCTATAGTATTTGATTACTGCCACTAAATTGGCAGTAACGACGTCTGTCAGAAAACGAATCATCCAATACTATCAGGTCACGAGCGCATCTTTGTTGCCTAATGCTATGAACACTATCTTTAAAGGAGTTTTAACAAGGTTTCCTTTTTGGAAATGTAGTGGTACATCTACATCTTATGCAAATAGAGTTGAGTGGTACTCCTGGTTTTTTAACATTTAGAACAGTTTTTGTAAATTCTAAAGTTTTACTACTACCGATTTTTTACCTTTTTTTAATTTAAGTGATAACCCGGTTACCTGCTGACAAACTTGTGATTAGACATCAATGTCTCGTTGCGAGGCACGACAATGAGCTTAGCCAATGATATGCGCAGGGTTGAAATCTTGTAAATCAGCGGTTTCCAAAAGATAAGTTGCGACCTCTGGAGAGTTGTGTTAGAAAACTGGAATCGTCGTCAGAGAATTTGCAATGCCTTATGAATCATTTACTTGGGACATGTGTTCTTTATATGTAAATCTTCTTTAATATACAAAAATAAAATATTTATTAAGGGATAACGTCTTAAAGAGAATTTTCCAGGTGAAAGCAAAACTTCTGATGTACTTGTAAGGTTTAAATTTGGTTTCCTAGGCTGCTATTTGAATTTTCGAACGCTAGTATTTAAAGCAACGGTGTTAATATAATCACAAATTTTGATAATGTTAAGGCAATCATAAAAAATTTGATTTATGGTCGGCTTTAGTCAGATAAAGGAGTTTGGTTCGTTTCGGTGCATTTGAAAATGTTATAGTAGCTACGTGCAATATAACTTTCAAACCAGAAAATACGATTTCCACAGTTTTCCTTTTGCAAATTTAAATATATAGTGGTTGTGATTTATAGGCGGTATTAATTTAAATTGGTTTCATATCAAATGCATATGTTTTATTTTTATAGATGTATAGTAAAACCATGATTTTTACTAACTAGACGTATGCGAGTTTCAGATTCTGAAAGAATTGAACTCCACTCCTTCTTATTTTCGTTACCTCTTAGATTCTTTCTATCTTTGATAGATGTGACGGCACAAGCATGCTCTGTTCTCAAATTCCGAATTTAGACATAGCTACAGTTTTGTCCATAAATCATTTGAGGCCCTAACTCATTTGACGATCTTTAGGACCATTACGAGAAGTCGCTATAAAGATTCGATTAAAAATACTCGGCTTCTCTTTCTTGTCCCATCTCCCCCTTTACCTCCACTCTTTCTTTCAAACTATCAAACGTTACTAAATTAAGTAATAGAACTGATTTTTAATCCCAGAATGGAAAACCTCGATGCAGCGTTTCATTTACACGAATGCAGCGACTATCTTAAGGCCTTTCCTACTAAAAACATTTTAAATAATAAATTCTTTGAATACGCAACAGCGTTATAGACGAATAATAATAATAATAATAATTATTATTGTTAACGGCAAATAATGTAATAAAAACGTCATTTTATTTTTTAATCACAAAGACCCCAATAAAAGCTATTCGCGACTTAAACCACCATTTTAAAACTAAAGGACGGCTGGGCAAACCTAGAAAAAAGTTAAAAAGCCCAACGAATTTTGGCTAAAGCGCCCTTTTTAGGTCTCTTTTATATTCGTTTGTCCCCAAAAAATGAAATGATGGCTGATTAACTTCATCAAACGACATAATTGATTTATAAACAGAAAACGCCATTGTGTTCTACTCTTGGAAGCCACAAGAAAAGCATTTTTGACTTTAACCACCATCATGAAACAAAAATTATAATAATCCTTTTCTTGGATCTCCAAAATTACTGGCAAACGAAAAACAACATATTGCATCTTAGCTAAAGCGTGTTTTGTAAACATTTTTTCGTTTATTTTATCTAGGACGTTTTCTATTGACTAAATGACGCTATCAATGTAAAAATGGAGAACGCCATTTCGCTTCTATCTTTAAAACGATATCCCAAAGGCTATTTTCTACTTTGGTCGCTATCTTGAAGAATAATGGTACTACACAAAACCAAATATTGTATTTCTTGACTCTCAAAATAAAAAAAAAAAACGAATAAAAAATATTTTATAGTATTTTTGAACAAAACGCTTTTTAAATAAAATTCTGACTTGCATTTCTCTTTATATATTACAAAATTAGTATCTTTTGAGTAACACTTAGTGTCCTTACAATTTATTTGAGATGAACTTAACGTTCCTCTTGGCTTGCATTATTAGGTGCGCCTTTTGATAAAGCCGTTAGTGACGTAAATTATTTTTAACTGAAGATAAATATCTTTTCGAATGATTCTTCAAAGTATATTTTGTGTTGACACGATGTGATAATTTTAACAGTTTATATTCCATGTATAGACAAATATAGGTTTCAACAGCAAATAGTTAAATTAAAATAAGTGATAAATGGATAAATATCGCCATTTATCATGTACTAAGATGAAGAGTTAGTTACCATACAGTTATTAGACTTTTAAAAGAAATGTAATGGTGATTCACATATAATAAATACATCCATATTATTTCATGAAGCTGCCTAAAATCACAACACCGTTAATAAGTTTAGATTTATCTTCTTTATATTAAAAGAAGTTGTTTTGCTTCTACTACTTTGCTTATTTGTTTTAGTACCACTATTGCAAAACTTTTAAGAGAGGAGAGATTTCCGTTATTTAGCATCTTTAACAGAGACATTAATTTTCTCTTTTCTGGTGTCTTTTACCTGATACCCTTTTACATTATATTTAGACCCTGCATCTTTGCTAAAAATTTGGCTATGCTCTATTTTGGTTTTCTGTGTGACGATCTGTTCTAATTGGAGCTTTTTTGAGCTTTATTTTATTTGTTGCTAAAGTTTCTAAAGTCAAAACTTTGAGCATTTTGTTGGTCGGCTTTTTAATTTCTTTTTATCTATAATTTGAGTTTTCAAGTAGTGCTCGATTGAAGGTTTTACCTTTTTGGATCTTTCAAATTTTCGATATAATTCATATGTCTCGATTCAATATTTACCTATTGCAAACTTTACTAAAATTATTGTCTGGATAATAGTCGCTACCCAATTGAAATTATCTTTTATTTTTTAAATGTACTGTAGCACGCAGAATTGCGTAGCATCTCTTCCACGCCATGTTTTTGTGTAACTCATTTGATGTTTATGATTTTTGGTTCTAGAAGATTAACATTTCTCTTTTTCGTTTTTATCTTTTTGGAAAAGTACGACGTTTCTTAATCTAAAATCGCCTTTGTTGTTGTACTTTCCAGAATCGTATGCACCACACTTTAGTAACACTGAAGAAGTTTAAGATATTTGTGTTTTCTACTGCATGTCAAAATGAGCTCCGTTGTAATTAGTACCACTTTTTTGTCTTAGTATATTTTAGTTATCAGCCTGATAAGGGAAAAGGAAGGGATGTCTCTTTAATGCTTTTAAATTTGCTAAATTTTCTCTTTCAGTTTATTTTTGTAATTTTTGGCTCAAAGCTTCACAGTGCTTCGCTCTTTTTTTCATTCTTATTTAACATGCAATAACAAAAGCCCTTTTTGGTTTATTTTAGTCAATGTAATAATGCTATACAATTGAACAAAAGATTTGAGTTGATTCTTTTATGATGTACTAATCTTTTTCTTGCCCGGACCTGTCCTCTACAAGGTTACCTTTATGAATACTGAAAGTGTTTACATACAGATAAAGTGTCTAATAAAACTCTTTTTTTTAAAGAACTACACTTTATGGTTTACTTTTGTAGTAATCAAATGAGGTGTCTTTTTAAGGTTAGTGCTTCTGGTATAACTTGGTTTACTAGTGTCTATTACTGAAGATAAAAAGTGTTACTTCTCATATGTAAATTTTTACTTATTCTTACTAACTCACTTAACCAAGAGTAAGCTAGTGAGATTGTCTATTGATGGCAGACGATTGGAAATCCTTAAGATTTAAACCTAACAATCTTCAAATATAGGTGGTTTTAAGAAGCTTGTGGTAAAAGAGCTTCTAACTTTTTCTAAAAATATTTGAGTATGGAGAAAAGATCAAAATTTTAGTTAAACAGCCAAAAGTACAATATTACATGTTTCTCAGTCATATATCTGGGGGATTGTTTTAAAGTTGGTATCAATGTTACAGGTCAAAATCACTCTTTACTAAACTAAGGTTGATATATAATCATTTTTTTTATTATCGTAGTTCCTTAGTAACTTATTCTGAAACTTGTAGCACATAGTTTGTTACTAAGACACTAGTAATTTTGCGTCAAGGTTATGTTCGTAGAAAACCTTCAAAGTCTTTGCTGCCAGTTTGCTTATTTTATAATAATCTCAGATGTAGCTCCGCAAATTTACAACTCAACTATGTTTTAGGCTTAATATTCAGTACAGCCTATACAGAAATGCACTTTAAAATCTTATTTGCAAAACGCCCCAAATATTTTGTTATTTAATTTGCCACCCTAAAGATCTTTATTCAGTTTTAAAAATGGGTAGTCATTGACAGCTAAGTCTGCAAACTGGGTGGGGAACCTTCTCGAAGCCATAGTCCTTGGTAGTAACCTGGGCAAACTACAGCCTTATCAACAGAGGCGTTATCGTGCAGAAAGTGGACTGTTCGACTCACCATAACGTTACCCGTCACACAATCTATACACTAAGCTAGCGTAACACTCTTCGTTTTTTACTGTATTTATTTCCTTAATATCAATTAATAAAATTACCTTTAAATTACATAAAATCGTTACCATGATTTTTTCGTCGATTGAACCGCATTTCTCTTCTTTGGCTGTCTTTCGTCTGGTCTCCACCATTTTATTGATTGACTTTTTCTTAATGAACTATATTACTTCATAGTTTCACCTCCTATAACAATGGATTGAAGAACTTCTTCGCTTTGTTTTGACAGAGCTTTAAAATGGTTCACAGCAGGTCACACGTTGCTGTTTTTTGAACTGCTGACAAAAGTTGCCCCCACTTGACACTAATCTTATTTGGATAAAGGTACTCATCGCCTATTTTCCTTCATGCTCAACTAGATCTGTACGTGGTTCTTCTTCGATGCTTTTTGGACCATTTATTTACAGTAGAATATCAAGATAGAGATTTGCCGTACACACTATCCAAATGTTGTTTATTATTATTTAATCACAGCTCGGTGTTCGATCTTCAACATTGTGCTAAATGACGCGGCACTGCCAACTCAAGTGACTGTTGCTACGTTATTGAGACAAATCAGATGATGATATTTTTACTGACGTCGTTATTTTGTTTCTATAGTCAGATCAGATTTGTTTAATTTAATTATAGAAGCTACACATAGACCTGCTTTTACTAAATTACATAATGCTTACATTCAAAGATGATATTCAGTTGAAGCACTTTAAGGGAGTAGTAAAATGGTTCTTGATATGGCGTTCAAAATAAGCAGATAAGCTTCTGTACGCTTCTTTAAAACTACCGTGACATAATATAACCAGCTCCATTACTTTAGTAGAGCTTACCGGCATCCGGACGTAAGTATAGCAGCAGCTTCATCTGCCGGCAGCAACGAGCTGCGTAATGGCTTTAGTAGAAAAGGTAATTTGAATGTCGCGATCTATTAAGGGCGGCTGCAGCCGAAATCCAATTCCGGGCACCTTTCAGCGCGACGAATGAGTGAAAATTGCTGCATGAGGCGGAAATCGCTTTTTGCGCGCTGCTCCTTAAAGCGGCATTCCTCATGCTATATTCGGCCGCAATAAAAATCAGCGACATCGCTTTGCCTTTAAGGACGAGACGTGGAGCGCCCGCGCTCGCTTTTGAACGGCGCGAACAGTTGCTGTGGGTTTTCGGGAGATTAACTCTGAATGGGATTTAGGAAGTAGTAAAGAGGTAAAAGTTTCCCAAATATTATGAAGGAAATAAAGATCTACAGCCTACCAGTGTGGTTTCCCCAATGATTTATTAAATATCGTTGTATATCAAACTTGTAGCCTATAAAGGCATTTAATAAATGCATATTTGTACATCTCTGTTGCATATGCACTTTGTTTGACAATTGCTCCGAAAAACGCATACTACCATGTTGGTTTGAAAATCCAGAACAAAAAAAGTTAGTGCTATAATTTGGGTGATTATATAATTACACGGTAATCACAGGTAATAAGCCGGCTAATGATGAATTATTGCTCGCGGTGCGTTTGTAAAGAGGCGGGGGCTTATCGCAGCCAAGCAATAATTTATCATTGGTGAGTTTATTACCTGCGATTACCAAGTAATTACGCATTTGGTCAAATTTTAGCACTAGCCTTTTTCGTTCGGAATTTTCTATCCAATGTGGTAGTATGAGTTTCCTGGAACAATTGTCAAACACCGTGTATACAAGGTTTGGTTGAACGATCTTTTCTTTTTGAAAGAACAATAAAAAATACCACACCTAACCGGCTACGAAATATCATATAGTGAGATAATACGGCCCGGAAATATTTGTTTCAGAATAGCTCAAGAAATTTTCACCTTGTGTGCGGTAGCACCACCTTGTTGGAACCACAGTGGTGCATTTCCATGTTTCGTGAGTCCTGGGCTCCAGAAAATTGAGTACCATTGCAATATAGAGGGTAGATGTGACAGTTACCGCGCGTCCTGCTTTCTCAAAAAAAAAACAGCCCTATGATATCAAATTCCGTAATAAGACATCAAACAGTTACAAGCTGACTGTAAAGAAGTAACTCACGGAGTTGCCGAGGGTTTTATGGGCCTAATATCTACAAAATAACCGCTGCATTGCAATCACAGAATCACAATTTTAAAAATAAGTCTCTAACACATAACGTACGGTGTTTACCAGTCAAAGTTGTGATGGGCACTAAACTGGCATGCCTTGTACTGTCAAGGATGTACGACTTGAGCAACGTCTACTGGCAGATTATGCGCAGCAGTCAATTTAAAAAGGGGGAATTATTCTGCCGGATCCTGTATTTCATTTTAGTTTTTACTCTCAATTGCTGTATCGTTTTTAGTCTTTTCAGTTTCGTTAGGCAAATTCAACCCTTTGCTGTTTGCTTTATTTTTTTTGATCTTTGCTTTTCACAAATTCCATTTTGTTGTTTATGCCCATCATCGTCGTTTATCTGCAGTTTATCTTAGTTTAAAAAATATTTTATTAATGGGTCTTTTTTATAGTTCTATAATTTCTGGGTTTCCAGACAGTATCTATATTTTTTCGTCTTTTTAACATGATCTTATTTCTTAATTTAAAATTAAACCTATAGCCATTTGTTAGACCAAAGTAGAAGCTTTTATAAACAAAATTTTAAATAAAATTTGTTCTATTATTTATATATTGTTATTTCAGATTTTATATATTTTTGCCGTCTTTTATTAACTTAATATTACTTTTAATGTAATATCTATCCAGAGTCTATATCCTGCAAAGCTGCGTATCTGACAGATTGCTCAGCTGCCATGACAATACACCCAATGCTTTTGCTCTATAAAGACAACACTTGGGTGTAACAAAAGTTTTCTGCGTCTACGTTTTGAGTACTTTTCTTCGTCTATCTGTTAGTTTCTCAGAACTTATTCCACGACTACTTGCTTCTCCAATTTCTAGATAAAATGGTATTTATGTATCTGCCTACTCCACTGTTGTTTATCAGCTTTTATGAAATCTTTCCCTTTTTGGACACTTTAAATATTTACATTTTTATTTGTATTCTATGGTTTACTTGTTTAACGATTAACGGTATTATATTAATTACAACGCTCTTCATAATGTCACTTAGCAATGTTATCTACTATATTATCAAAAAAATGGATAACCTCAAAATCAGCAACTAAGTTGAACTTAAACTATTCCACATGCAATAGGTTCAAATTAAATGATTTTCTTATGTAGCATGTAAGCAGTAAATTATAGAAGAAAAATTAATTGAAATACTACATTCACTCTTTGAGTAATCTTTCAAAATACTGAAAATTTTATAAAAATAAAATAGATACTATTTTTCCGTAATCCTCGTGTATTTTTTAATTTGCTTGCTAGTGCAGTTAAAATATTTTTTGCTTTGGTAAAAATTTATAGGAATGCACTTCTTCTTTGATAAATTTTTTAAGTACCATACAGTTACGTAAATGGTTTTATAAATGATTTGATACCCACATACTGGCCGACAGATCCAAGAAAACTGCCGGATCTCCTGTATTTCTTTATAACTAGAGGCATACCGACGCAAAACCGCCTAGTGGATTCAAATCATGACCTGTCATCAGACCACATACCAGTTATTCTCAGTATGTGCACCGCAGTCATAAATAAACCTGCACACCCAAGGCTGACTACGAGATACACGGATTGGGAAAAGTTTTTAGAATACATAAACGGAAACATAAATCTCAACATACGCATTAAAGATTCAACAGAGCTTGATGCCGCCGCCCAATATTTTACTAACCTAATACAACAAGCTGCATGGGAATCGACTCTCAGAACAAAACAACAAACAATAAGTCCCACCAGCACTCCCTTACACATCCGACAACTTATCGGTGAAAAAAGACGAGCCAGACGGAGAAGGCAGCAATCACGCAATAGAAACGACCTACATTGCTATAGAAGACCATCCAGGAAACTTACTGCAGCACTTAATAAAGACCAAAACTCAACGTTCGAAACATTCATTCAAAACTTATCACCTGATGGCAACAGCCTAAGGAAAGCTACTAAAAAAACTTAAAAAACACACCACCAAAGTCCCCTATAAGAAAACTCAATAACGAATTGGCCCGTTTCGACCAAGAAAAGGCTGACGCCTTTGCAACCCATTTATCCTACGTTTTACAAGCAGCAGAACCAATACCTGGCGTCCCAAACGATGTTGTTGAAGACTTTCTTGACAGACTCTGTCAAATGTTACCACCAATAAAAAGCATTACCCTACCAGAAGTTAGAAATGAAATAGCCAAGCTAAACCAACGCAAAAGTCCGGGATATGATTTAATAACCAGACAAATACTAAAAATGCTACTTCGCAAAGCTCTCGTTCTTCTTACAACAATTTTCAACTGAATGCTAAGCCTTTGCTATTTTTCTATTATCTGGAAATGCGCAGAAATAATAATGATACATAAAAATGGTAAATCACCCCTTAAACATCGTCGTACAGACGTATAAGCTTACTGACTATTCCTTCTAAAATATTTGAGAGGCTATTACTCAAACGGCTACAAGAAGACTATCAACTAGCACATTTGCTGCCTAACTATCAGTTTGGGTTTCGCGAAAATATGTCAACGATTCATCAAGTACACAGAATATTCAATCAGATATCCAAAACCATCGAGGACAAGAAATATTGCAATGGGGTATTCTTAGATATATCCCAAGCGTTCGATAAAGTGTGGCATAAGGGCTTTCTGTACAAGCTCAAAAATATGGTTAATAACAATTACTATATCCTCCTAAAATCTTATCTTACCGACAGGAATGTCTCTGTGAAGCACAACGGTGCAGTCTCTCCCCACTACCCCATACAGTCTGGCGTCCCGCAGGGAAGCGTGCTTGGTCCGTTCCTCTACCTTATATACACTGCTGACTTACCTGAAACGGAAAACACCATTATTGCTGCATTTGAGGATGACGTTGCTATCCTATCCTCAGATGATGGTCCTGTAACATTTTCCCAAAATATGCAAACTCACCAAAAGCAGTTTAGTGAATGGTACAACAAGTGGCGAACCAAGATCAACCAATCTAAATCTATCCAAGTAACATTCACCACCCGCACCGAAGCCTGTCCTCTTGTAACAGTAAATGGAGTCCTTGTATCAGCAAAACCAGATGTTAAATATCTAGGGTTACATTTAGTTCAACGTTTGACATGGCAGAAACACATACAGACGAAGCGAAAACAGCTGGATCTCAAACTCAAACAGATGTATTGGCTCATGGGCCGTAAATCAAAACTTTCCACCAAGAATAAAACGGCGCTAAAACCTATTTGGTCTTACGATGTACATCTCTGGGTCTGTGCCAGACCTACCCGATTAAAAACCATAAAAACATTTCAAAACAAAACACTTCGTACGGTTGTGAACGCGCCGTGGTATATTAGCAACCTAATGCTGCACCAAGACCTGCAAATCCCATACATCACTGAAGTAATTGATACCGCTGCCACCAATTATCGAGACCGCCTTACAGGAAATTCAAACGATCTCATAGAGAACCTATACACGGATGTTCTGCTCAACAGAAGACTTAAAAAAACATGGCCTGCAGACCTACCCCAACAACAGTAAGTAATAGTGAAATATAAGGAGAAACGTCAGTGGACTTTTCCCTTTCAAGACAAAGACATATCACATTTACTCAATACTCCTAGCGAAGTAGATTGTAAATTTACAGTATGTCAATAAAAAAAATGATTTGATGACATGTAGTGGAGCAGTGTATGAGCTTTTATATTACAGATTTGCAAGTATTTGGTTTATTTCTTTATTAATATTATCGACGATCTTCTCTCTTGGATTAACATCCTGCTGGAGCATTTATTAACAATGCATATTTCAGCTAGCTTACGGAATTACCTTCCCTATTACATTTTTTTTAGTAAAGCTTATTTTCAGATTACCATCTATTGCAACTAAAACCCATGTATTTTAGAAAAATAAAGTTGTAGATTGTGATCTGTTCGCTTTTATGCTTCTATTGGATGTACTGAATGTACAATAGTCGTTATGAAGCGCGGATTTTGGGATATTCTCAATTACCCATCGGCTACTTAGAAGAAAATATTTAAATCTGGACATATAATTAACTTCAGTCTTACGAAATGATATGTCGCTTCAGGTTGAAGTTAGAAGTTCACATATGCAGTGGTGAGCATTCAGAATTTACGTAAATCGTGAGAAATATTTTCTTCAACAATACAGCAGGTTGTATCGGAACTGGAAACAGCAGAGTAACTGCACAAAATTTGAAATTAAATAGCAAACAATATACGCCCCGTTACAAGTTTTAATGTGAAAGCAATGAGAAAATATAGACAAAAATAAATTAAGCAAAACTGTGTAAAGCAAGAAGCAATGAATGGAGACTTTCTTTCAAATTAGTTGATTATATTTGTAATGCTTGAACGAAGAATCCTTAATATGTTAGTAACCTTTTTTGCGTTACAATTCCTGAAGATCCTTGACCTTATCCAACATTTCTTCCATTTTTTGTCAGATTTTTCAATTTTATTCTCTTTCTTAACTCCTCGAGCTTTTCGCCATACATTTCTTTAATGCTCTTCTGGTGTATTTTTTTTGTATTATATATGTCCATACCAATTACAAAGCGCCATTTTTATGTCCGACTCTCGGTGCAGACCTTTTAACTCCTTGTGTGGAGCCTGTGACTAGTCCAGGTTTGCAAAAATTCTAATACCTCTTAGAAGGGCTTTAAATTTTTGTACCTTATATAACCACTATTTTTAAAATCGTCGATGAATTTACAGCTCAGATTTTTTAAAGAATTTGAAGCATTACATTATGTTTAATCAGGCATAGTAAGTTTTGTTTTCCACAGCCACGTGAGCTTTGATTTTCGTAGCACATGAAGTAAGCTCTTCTAAGGTTTTGATCGATCTTTTTATCAGATTTAAATCGTTAAATCGTTGGTAGGTATACGCCAAGAAACACAGAGTATTATTAAGAACGGAGCTTCTCAGATTGATCTCGATACACATGCTAAAGATAATTAATACCACATTTTCCTGTCTTACCCCCGTTTGATCATTGACACTCTTGTATTGCGACTCTGCTATTACTTTTCCCTAAATTTTATGGATATCTGAAAATCTGATCATAAGATTATCTACTATCAATATAGAATCGCGTGTGGTCTTCCTTCTGCCATATCTTCTCATTGCTTGATACAAGTCTAACTTCAGTATTTTTCAGTATATTTATCTTCTTTGTCTTCTTTATTATATAATTCCATTTTTCCTCGGACGTTTAGCCACGTTTATTGGGTTCATCAGCTAGCTAAATCACTGGTAAAATTTGCTTTTTCCTCTTTTTACTGTTAGTGGTTTTAAATTTTGATGTAGTTGCGAGAGAACGCATTTTTATAATTTTATAAGGTGACTTCCAACATACTCGACCCCAATAACTGGTTATACAAATATTAGCATTGTCGTTTAGATCTACGTGGGACTACATCAAGAGCAGTAAATTAAAATATATCTTAAGGTCTTTTTTGACAACTTAAGCGTTTACAAATGAAAAAATTATAATCTTGATAATTTTATTCTGTACGATTGAGTTTAATAATTTTATTATTTCCAGTAGCAAACTTCAATTTTAGTATTTAAAGGAAAACAGCACGTGCAGTACAATAAGTCGAAAAAGTACTTAAAGTAAATAAAGTTTTATATTACATTTTAAACTTCTTTACAAGACAAATTACACTGCAAAGAAGCTTGCTACTAAGTTTTAAATTCTAAATAAAGGGTGGAAAGTCAACTTTCATGTAGGAATTTTAAAAGGACAAAGCACTTTATGTAGCTGCTTTCTTGGCTAACATCAGTTTGTTTATCCATTAAACATAAGGACGTAATACAATAACAACGTAGTATACGTACTACGTCTGGTTAAAATTTATAGCGCTGCAGAATTTAGAGGGAACAGATTTTGTCGTAATAATTTTTTTTGCATATTTTTAAAACTGGAATGCTTTCTGCTGGTGCAGAAAAGTGTAACGAGAAAACGTACATGTTTTTGTACCCTCAACGGGCACACTGATTGAAGTGTATTTAATTTAGGGTGCCGAATAGAGTAAAGCATTGGATTGGCGGGTTATGTGCTGTATATAACAATATTTATATTATATGAAAAAATGCTTAATAGGTTTTTAGTTTTTATAATCGTCAAAATAGTTTTCACCGCACTCTATTCAATTCTGCATTATTTTAAGCCAGAGCCAATTCAGCTGTTTCACGTTTCTTCAAGGATTTGGGTACATTCTTTGCCATTAGAAAGGCCTCGTCGTTAGAAGACTGTCTCCATTTTAACCTGGTTTTGAATAAGAGTGTCGTCTTCGATTTTAATGCTGTTGACATAGCAAGATGTTCTATTTTCAAACTTATTGTTATTACTTATTGATTACAGCTGCAAAAACACTATGTTGTTTACGTCCTACCCCTTACAACTACTAAAAATCGTAACTAGCAAAATCTTTTTATTAAATTATTAAGTGAACCAACTTTCTTATTCACAAACAAAGTTCAAGTATTATGCATTAAGTTTGTCCAAGTAAGGAAATAAATAAAAATTGGAATAAACCTAAATCTACATCACTAATATACATTAGCTAGTCTAGTCGTATAACGCTTATCAAAAGCCTTTTCTCCTCAAGACAACGATCAAGTTTAGAAGGTAGAATAAAATCCAAAATTTACTCATCATGGAATATAAACACTTGAGAACATTTACTACAAAATAAATTAAGAACGAAATTAATAAATTAAACGTAAAAGCACCAGACATCAATTTAATCATAGTAAAAACTCTTGAAAAAGTTCCATGGAAAAAGTATACTTAACTCCATATTAAGACTCGAGTACTCACCTAATCATCCAAAATTGCTTCAATAATAATAAAACCAAAGCCCAGGACGTATTATATTACGACCCTATTAGTTTACTGTCAATGGTATCGAAAAGCTTATTCTTATAAAATCAAACAAGACTTTTATTTTTATGACTGAATTCTAGATCACCAATTAGGCTTCTGAAGGGCTCAGTGCAACAATGTCATCGTTTAGTAGAGTTAATCAATCAGATTATGGAAAATAGGCACTGCACAACGGTTTCGTTAGATGTAACCCAGGCCTACCATAAAAAGTAAAGAGATCTCTCCCTCCCCCTCTCTCTATTAAATACTCTTACATAATAAGACAGTATTTCGCATTAACGAGACTTCTGAACCAAAGTCAACGGTGGAACCTCTATCCGATACTGCATTCAATCAGGAGTAACTGAAAGTAGTATTCACAGATTCATCCTCTGCTATTTGTACGTTGTCTTACATGCCTCCTTCTAAAAATATAACAATAGACACTTTTTCAGACCACACCGCAATATTTGCAACTGAAAACTATCCGACAGTTAATGAACTTTCAATCTTATTGAACAGTGTCTGAGCAAAAAGAAACATACCATACAAAAACGTGAAGCTCATTCTTATCAGCTACTAAAGGCATCTCATAACTAAGAGACACCAGACAACTACCAAGACTTTGTCCACAAAATTTTCTATGAATTCGAGGTGATATCGTTAGACGATATACATCTAACCTACCTTAACACACTTGAATTTATTACATTAGTCATTGCTTGCGTCATATTGTAAAACCTTCCTTTACTTATAAGTTAAATTGATTCTGGCTTAAGTTTTGAAGCGGGCGGACGTTATTTTGCGGTTGGCGATAATTAAGTGTCCGTGCGTAAATTCAACTTTAACGTACAAGTGAAGTGTGTCAGCGTTGTGCATATTGGAGGCCAAATTACATTTAAAACTATTTTTAAAATTCTTGTAGGTTTCCAAAGAGGTTTGGCACCGGCTCTGGGCACCCGATTGTGAATGCACCAGGACCGATTAACAATAAGTTTAATCTACTTATTGTGCAATCAGCAAATATGATGCCACAAGTATATCAAAATCAGGTATCTTATTCTACTGCAAGTCTAACATTTCCACAAATATATCAAAATCAGCCGCCAGTAGAACAAATTTCCACGATTACTAGATATTATCAACATCAAAACCAAATATAACTGATTACGATACAAATCTCAAACTGCATTTTAATTTCAACTACGTCTCAAGCAAATTGCAGTAATTATAAGAAAACAAACATAAACGAAAAAACACAGATCATGTATTGTTAAGTGAGGATAAAAAATGTTGGCCGAGACAAGTAAAAACACAAAAAAGAACATAACTGGCAAGTTATTAAAAAAAGGGAAAGGATACGTAAAGGATTAGTTTCTTAAAAACAATAAAATAAAATAACCTATAAATCCGAACAACTAATTAATATCAACTGTTAACAGAAGCAAACATATATCGAAGCCAAAATGAACCAATCATATCACAAAATGAAAATATAAACTCTCAGGCAGAGGATCCAAAACCTCCCCCAATATATATCTACTGTATAACGAATTACAAAGCGATGACTGACAAAGAAAAATTAAGGCAGAACTACCTCAAGTTAAAAAAGTGGTAATACCAGATATATAATATACCAGATTTCAAGATTATGATTACTCAAAAACTGTTTGTATAAAATGTAGGAAATCCCATGACTCAAAAACAGTGCAAAGCCCAAAATACGTTAGCGACATATGCTCTATGTAATGGAAGCCATCCAATAAACTATAAAAACTACACTGTTTATTGGGACTTAATAAAAAACACAAAAGTAATCTATACCAAGAAACTATATTCATCAGATACAAACCAATATGAATTTATTACAAAACCAACTGTCCACAAATAAATCCACATACCCACAGGTAACTGAAACAGATAGAAGACCAAACGGGGATATAACAGAGAAATTGACGAAATTTTTAAATGAGAACAGTATAATTCTATCCATGCTAACAATAGTAATCGATAAACTCGCATAATGATAGCGGCCTGGAATGCAGATGGGCTATCAAACTACATACATAAAATTACCCATTTTCCCAGACTATTTGCAGGGCAGCAATCTACAGTCCACTAAGGCGCCAAATCTCGGCTAACGATTACCAACAGTTCTTCGTTACTCTTGGACCAAACCTTTTAATAACTGGTAACTGGAATGCCAAAAATATAATGTGGGATCAAGATTAACTTCAACTAAATGTCGGAACCTACTACAAATTATGCAACAACACAATCTTAACTTTTTATCAACTGAAGAACCAACGTACTGGCCTACTGACCACAATAAAATATCAGATCTTCTGGATTTTGTTGTTATAAAATGAATATCAATATATACAGTAAAAGAGTCAAACCTTGATCTAAACTCTGATCACAGTGCTGTTATAATAATGTTAAGTACTGAAGTTATCTGAGAGATCCATCGTTGCACCCCGCTTTAAGCAAACCAACTGGGAACTATTTGAGCAATTCATTAATGAAAACATCAAGCCTTCGTATAAAAGAACCTCGCAAAATTGGGGAAGTAGTAAAGTATTTTACTAAACTACTACAGGAAGCGTCATAGTAATCGACTTAAAAAAAGTAAAATTCTAACGGAACAACAACACAACATACCATTACACATAAAGAAGCTTGTCCAAGAGAAACGTAAGGCCCGTAGCAAGTGGCAAAGGACGAAACCTCCTGAAGATAAACGATATTGAATAAGCTAACACATGCACTCCATGACAAGTCAAAATGATACGTTTGAGCACTATGTCGCTAAACTAACACCAGATTATTCATTGTGGAAGAAGATAAAAAAATTCAAAAGACCGACAATACCAGTACTGCTCATATGATAATCAAACCGTAGTTTGACACGGTTTGATAAAGAAAAACCTAAAGTCTTTGCGGAACATTTTGCTAAAGTATTTACTGCACTTCCATCAGGAGCAGGCGACAGTGAAGTGCAAACCTATCTTGATCCTTGTCAATTGTCCCTTTGTCACCGAAGAAAGTCTTTCACAAAATAAGTGGAAATTTATTCAAATTATTATGATCCCGAAATCAGGGAAACCACCAACTGAAGCATAATCCTACATACTGATACGTATGTTACTTATAATGGAAACTGTTTGAAGGACTACTCCTTAACAAAATTAAAGATGCCATATCCACAGAACATCTAACACCAGATTATCAGTTTGGCTTCAGAGAAAAGCACTCCACAGTACAACAATCTCACAGATTAGTTAATAAGATCGAGGAAAGTTTAAAAGAAAGAAAATGTGTGTAGCAGTTTTTCTAGACATCCAGCAAGTCTTTGATAAAGTATGACATGATGGACTCATATACCAGCTGAAAAGAAATTTACAATATTTTAAAATCATGCATGCAAGACAGATATTTTAAAGTAAAATATAACAATACTTTGTCTGACTACCACTTAATACGATCTGGAGCACCGCAGGGCAGAGTATTAGCACCATACTTATATCGGCAGACTTACCAGTCACAGAGCACACTCTGGCAGCTAATAGGTGTATAAATAAGTTCTGCAAAATTAAAGTTTTATCTAATAATAAACAAAAAAATCTTAAGTATCAAAGTGTTCTCCGTTGGCATCGATGACCTTTTGCCATCTTTCGGGTAGGTTGCGAATTCCCTGGTGATAGAAGCTCACCGGCTTCGAGACGATAAAGTTATCGATGCATTTTCGGACTTCTTCTTCTGTTTTGAAGTGCGTATCAGCCAAGCGATGCTGTAACGACCGGAATAAATGATAATCGGAAGGGGCCATGCCTGGGCTATACGCCGCTAGTGGGAGAAGTTTCCAGCCTAACGCGTCTGCAGCTCATTCGTGTCAAATGTTTGAGGGCGTCCAGCGCGTGGTTGATCTTCAAGACTAAACTCTCCCCCGCGAAATCTTTGGTACCACTTTTTACACGTTGCATGACTTACAGCATTCTCACCATATGCAGCACAAATCATTTCGGTGGCTTCAGCAGCGTTTTTCTTAAGATGAAACGCGAAGTGGATAAAAAATCGAATGTGCTCTTTTGTGATTGCCATCGTGAACACAGCTGATTATTGAGGTTATGTGCATCAAACGCCAAATCTCAAGAACCACAAGAGGGCGGACTAATACGTTACATGTAAACGGTGATTTGCGTCCTGTGAAATCTAAAGCTGAGAATTTATTTATACACCTAATACATTAACTGACGATACAGCGATTCTATCAGCTGAGCTGGACCCACAAAAAGCATCGAAAAACCTACAAATCCACCTAGAACTTAGTTCTTGTTCCCAAGTAACATAAATAATACCCCTATACTAACAAAAAAAAAAGGGAAATACTAACAACTCTACCTAGATGAAAGCAACAAATAAACCTAAAGATTAAACGAGTGTACTGGTTGATAGGTAGAGAGGCTCAACTCAGTTTAGAAAGCAAACTAGGAATATACAAAACCATACTGAAGCCCATATGAACATATGAGGTAGAGCCGCCAAACTAAAATCGACAATTCTTTGTATGATAATAAACTCCCTTTGGTGTGTATTAAACCTTATAATACATAATGATCTAATAGTACCATATGCACAAAATGACATTAAATCACAAGCTATCAAATACATATAACACAATATAACACACTTCAACCAGCTAATAGGTGGAATACCCCATCAGCCTTTGGAAAATAGAAGATTAAAAAACAATTACCAAAAGAATTGACTCGGTAAAATTGGGTGCACCATCGGTAAATGAGATCTTGTAAATTTGGTGGATTAAAATATTGAATATAGCGCTAAAAATACATAAGGAAAATTTAAACACTAACTTTGGGAAATTTAACTAATAATTGTTATAAATTATTAAATATTAAAATAAAATAAATTTTGACTTAATGTACACCTTACTTAACAGTTCCTTCGATATGGTTTCAAGTTTACCATCCTACAATCATCCAAATAATAAAAGCAACAATAAATGTTTTAAGAAACTTTGCCAGCAACATAATCATTAAATACGTGTTTATGAAAGATCTAGTAGGCATTTTTTGTTGAACCGTCTGGTATATTAGAAAGTGTCTCATAAGAATTTTTAATGTGAGTTTTCCTCCCTTTCCTCATAGTCAGGATTATTTTTGGAAGATACTCGAAAAAGATTTGAAAAAATATTAAAAGCAACCTGTACGTCAAGTTATTTTTTTGTCTTTTTTTTAAACATATGGATACCACAGATGTGATGATTATCATTAATTAACTTAAACAGCTTGTCCTTGAAACTTATTTTCCTATTGTAGTGGGAAAACTTTTATTGTGGTTGGCTGAAAAAGATAAATTCAAATACAGAGGAGTAGATGATATCCAAAATAAGTTTGGACAATTAAAACTGGATAAATTTATAGGATTTAAAGAGTTCTCCAAAGCAATAAACTAGACGCAAGGTTTTAAAAAAATACTCAATTCAAGTAACATTTTCCTTTCTTTAAAGTTCAAATATTATATCCAAGTTAGTTCATATATCGGGGATCGACATTTCAAATACCCCATTTTACAAACAAGCTTTTAGCACAAAAGAATTGCATCTTGAATCTGTGCCGTAGGTTCATGCGCTCAAGCAAAAACACCAAGGTACATTAACTCCTTAATTTGTTATGGTAAGGATTCCTTTGCCTTATTAAATCTGTTTATAAACACGCACGCCAGCTGTCAAGCGGGCCTGTGCGCAGAAAACGGATAAACACGAGAAAGCCGAGAAAAATTTGTAGCGACATGTCAGCGCAACGGCAACAAGACGTCAGTCAGCCGAGTGTTTGGAGCGAGTGCTGATAAACACCTAATCAAGCCGAGGAGTGATATTTCTAGGAATGAATAGTTCTTATTGTTTAAATTGCCGCGCTGTTACTTATTTTCAGCATTGGGCAGAGTTTTTTTCAGAACTATATCTATTTATGTTGCGCTCTATTTATTTTTGTCCATGTCTTGGATGGAAGAAATTAGAACAAAGTTCGATGTCAGCAAAAAATTAATTTTTTTGTCTTCTTGTTCCGTAATCTACTATTTTTTTTTATTGGAAATCATAACACGCAGGCACACAAAAGTTTGATTTATGACACCTGAACCACTTTCTAGGCTGACGGGGGGATTCTTCGCACCGCTTCCCACCTAAGGGGTGTTCCGGACTAGCGGCCATCTTGTTATGATTTTCAGCCATTTTGATTATCTTGAGAAATATAATTCAGGCTTCAGGTGGTTTCCTGTTGCTTTCCTAGACCGGACTAAGGTGTAAGAAGGGATAGGTTATGAGTAGGATTTAAGGGATGAGATTTGGTTTCCTTGCGGTATTAAGAGTTGAGAGAGGCCCAAGGTTCACGTAGGCAGCGTCGTTCTACCTTTTTCTATATTACTACCAGTTAATAGGTTCAATTTTAACTGCCATGAGGGTAAAATTTAGTAAAACACTAAATGGTAAGTTTATACAATAAAATTAGATAGTTTTTCTTTATAAGATTTGAGATGTGGATTTTACTCCTAAGGGGGTAAACATAAAAGAGTTATATTATATATATATATATATATATATATATATATATATATATATATATATATATATATATATATATATATATATATAGGGTAGCGGGTAGATACTCCTCTATGACCCCGATAGAGGATTGCCCACGCAAGCCTCGACTCTTCCCCATCTCCTAACATCGGAGAAAAGTCTTGTCCCAACCTTAGTCCTACCCGTAGTCTACATACTCTTATCCTCCATACACACTATCCACTCGCCAACCCGCCCGGTAAGTGTGGCATTTATTTGCCAAATCTCCCTTGAATTGCAAAATTGTAAAACTTTTAAGGGAGGCCTACGTCCTGCAGTGGACTCCAACGGTTGAGTGATGAGGGTGATGATATATATAATCAATATCGATAGTTTCCAGAGATTTACAAATAAGGATGTCAGATTTTTACCATTCCCTTTTCACTCTTTGAAAAGAATGTTTAAAATGTTTATTTATTTGCAAAAAGAATCTACATAGCAATTTAAATAGCTCCATATTCAGTGATTGTCAAAATAAAGAATCCGTCGCTACATTCTCATCTTTTTTTGGGAAATTTAGAAGAATCTATAGTAGAAAGTTTATATCTTTAGCTCCATCTTTAGGTGAATGGGGGTCACAAGTATGAAACGTAACTCCACCATTTCACCTTCTTGGGGAGCCTAATTTAAAAAAGTTCTATATTCAAATTTTATGTTTTATGTTATTGGAATACAGGTGTTTCTTGAACAGGTTAACTATCTTTTTAGCCCTTTTTGGGTTTTTTCCTTCTTTTTTATTAGCAATCAGAATTAAAATAAATTCTATAGGTTAATGTGTTGTCTTACGAGCTCAAGTACTCTAAAAATGGCGTTTTCACCCCACTTCAGTAAGGGATCTTCAGTCACCTAGTAAGTCTGCTGGCCAGTTCTTCTTTAATCTTCTTCCAATAGCTACTTCAAGTAACAGTTGGATTAGAGGATTTGTGCGCTATGTGATTTTTTTGTGGGGCTTTATACTGCTAGCTATGACAACATCCTTGACATAGTACTCGTACATCTTAGTGTATCGTTTTGTTCGTCACGTACTAAGGTGAATTGACCGATATTCGAAGTATTATGGACTGACATCGTCGAATTATGTCTACACTGGATTTGCTAGTACAGCCTCACAGTTCTATACCACATCTCCATATCGGTGCGATGATAGCCCTATACACAAGAAGTTTATTTTCAGGACAATTTGGAGTGTTTGCCCAGCAGCCAATATAATTCTTTGTTTTAAGGTTTATTTGCTTTCTCTTCTTAATTATGTGACTTCTTCAAGTAAGTCTAGAATCCAAGTAGAATCCTAGATATTTCGAAAGGGATACTCTTGATATTTCTGTGTTGTCTATGTATATCGGTGGGCATTGCTCATGTCTCAATGTAAAGGTGACGTGCTGAAATTTGTTTTCGTTGATTTTTATCTTCCACTGGTGAAACCAGTTTTGCAACTAATCTATGTGGTTTTGTAATGTTTGAGAAGCTCTAATTCGATCTTTGTGTGTGGCAAGAATAACAGTATCGTCCGCAAAGGTTCCAGTGACAGTATCTCTGCTAGTAGGGATGTCGGCAGTATAAAGTACGTACATGATCGGATCAAACACGCTTTCTTGTGGGACCCTGATTTTATTAGGTAGTTTTGAGACACCTCTCCATTTGCTTTAGTTCCAAGTTGTTTATTACTGAGGTAGGATTTCAGCAGAATGAAGTACTTGGATGGAAGGAACTCCTTGATTTTATAGAGCAACCCAGCATGCCAGACCTTGTCGACGGCCTGGCTAACATCTAGAAGACTGTAGTGCAATATTATTTTTGTTCAAATGTCTCATTTGTTACTTGAGTTGTGCGGTGAGCTTACTGCGTCGTTGAGTGGAGTGGTCTAAATCCAAATTGATGGCGAGGAACCCAATCTTCGGCATGTATGTCTGAGAAAATTTTGAAAAGTAAAAGCCTTTCGAGTACCTTTGATATAAAAGGCAAGAAACTTATAGGGAGGTATGATGAGACTATTGTCAGATCGTTTCGTTGTAAATGTACATGAGTGCTAGTGTTGCTTTTCTAGGTAGTTCACATAACATTTTTGCTGTGACCTTATCTATAGGCGGAGCTTTCTTTGTGAACTTTTTTTGGTATAAAAACTTTGATTGGTGGTACTTTATGAAGATTATTAGGAATTTACGTGTATATTTTTATGTTCTTTTCTTGGTCGTTTGGTGTGAAGACTGTAGCAAGGTACTCAGCAAAAAGACTCGCTTTATTGTTATCACTTTTAGCTCATTAGCAATTCGGGATTTGGGTTTGGCTTCCAAATGGAGTTGTCATATCTATTCAGTTTGACAACATAGAAAAGGCATAGAAAACACTAAAGGAGCTCTCTCGGAAATTTCTCATTTTAGTTTTTAGGTGATTACTTATGCGATTTAATGCATTTTTATTTGTAGGAGATTGAGTACCATGCCAGCGTGCTCGGGGCCTGCCTTTTTGCCGTAACAAGTTTTTTAATTTCTAGTGGTACCTTATTGATTTTCTTTTGAGCTTCTATTTGTGATGTGGTTAGTGAGCTACCTGTTTGAGTATGTTATTAGCCTTATTAATGCTTCATCTACTTCTTTGGGGGTTTTGAGACTAATATTTAGCTTAACTTTCTCTTCTACTTTTTCTCGATATTCTTTTTTTTTGAGTTAAACATCCAAAAATTAGTTCATGATAAATTTGTTTGCTATAAATAATAATATAGTGTAATAATAAAGTTTTCTCTCTAATTTTTGTGTTTTTAAATCTAGTGGTTATAATAATTAATGTTACTTAAAAAGCTTTACATAGTAGCATTTTTCTTCTTCTTAAAGTGACATCATTTAATGATGTTAGCGATCACTTCATTGTATTTTTCTTTGTCTCGGGCTACGTTAAATAATTGCTGTACTCCTAAGCCAGTTCCTGAACCAAGACATGTTTGGTCGACATATTCTTCATTTTTCTTCTTCTTTGCCTATCGTGATAAGTTGGAACACGCGGTATTTACAGTGGCGCATTATATGGCCAAAACATCCGGCTTTACCCCGTTTTGTGGTTGCTAATAGCTGTCGTTCTCTTCTCATTCTTCTAAGCACTTTGTTGTTCGATGCGGATTGTTAGGTGATACATCTACATATTGAATGACTCTAGCTAGTACGCCGTTTCCACTTTTAGGGTCCAAGTTTTGGTGCCATAAAGTAGAACCGGCAATACATACCATTCTCTACCAAATATCTATGTCAAGTTGTCTGTTGCATAATAGCTGTTTCATTTTAGTGAAGATGTTACGGGCTACCTCTATTCTGATTTTAACTTCTTGATCTGGATGCCGGGTTTCGTTTCCTTGACATCCGAGGTAATTATAAGTACTAACCTGTTCAATTTGTTTACCTTCTGAAAGTAGTAATTTGTTGTTTATGGGGTTTCTTATAAACAATCATAATTTCAATTATTGTTTTTTTTTGTTAATTTTCAGGACTATATTATCGTATTCGTCGTTTATCTTTCTTAAGTATTTTTAGCGACCTCTAAATATATTTGTTCCTTGCAGTTTAGTCTAATTTTACCACCGACTATATCTACATAAAAATAATTTAATATAACTTTTTCTGTTCTATCAACAATCTTTTCAGAGTCCAGTTGAAAGTGATTAAAAATAAAAATTTATAATGCAGAAATTATTCCAAAACAAAAAATTACTAGTATTAAAGCTAATGATTATAGAAAAAAAACTATTAATATTAAAAATTAATAAAAAAAAATAAAATTCAGTTCTTAAACAGTGGAAAAATCATTTAACTGTAAATTGAAAAGATTTCTCTTTCCAATGGAGTACCAGTAATCGCCCTGGCTTTGCTATTGTGAATTTCAGAATTCAGTAAAATAGAATCTGAACTTTGCACACATCTACAATTTATAGTAATTTTCGTTTGGACTTTGAAGTAATTGTTGATACACACGATAGAGATGTGATATAGAATAATTTACTTTGTGCATGTGATTAACTGTAAAAGTGAAATAAATTTTTTTGAAATTTGACGGAAATCCCTTTAGGCGACGGGTTTCAGGATTAATCAAAAATTTTTGATTGAAATAAAGCTCCGAAACATGCGTTTTGTTTTGAATTGTACTTTTTCCGTTATAAAGTAATTACATATAGCCATGTCAACGTATATTACCATCACATGTAATTCGTAATCAGTTTGTTATCTGTATATGTAAAAGGGCATGTGTTGACTGGCTTATTCACGTTCAGCTTAAAAAGTACAAGATTTAACGGGCATATTTCTCTTATGGTATATACATCCATAAAGAACAGATTTTCCAAAATATAATATAAAAAAAAATTCTTTAAGAATTTACAGTATTCCAATAGCTATTTAATGTACAAACACAGAAAATGAAACATAGACCCTTTATTATAAATAGACGAAGAGCATTTTTTTATATTCTGCCTTTAAGAAGGTGCAAGTGACCGGGTTAAATCTTATATCTGACACTCATATCTCAAAAGTTCTTAAAGATGGATCTGCCAAAGCTCATATATAATATTCTTCATTATGAATAAATAAACATACATTTTACCCCCAAAAGAGATAAAAATGGATAGACAGTTTTCTCTTTCTCGATAGCTACTAAATATAGATCTACCAAAATTGGTATATATACACACGATATTATATATAAATAAACATGGGGTTTACCATTATTCTAAATTTTGATCCTAAAAGAGCAAAACTGAACAGGGTAGCTTCAATCCATTAATTGAAAAACTATTTAAAATTGTTTAAAAAAAGTAACCACGCCGCAAATTACCCTAAACAAGTAAATTACCTGGTCTTTTTAACAAAAGTGGTGCGCGATGCAAAATGGCCATGCTTGGTTGTTCAAGATGTCCCTTTATTTATTGGTTGTTTCTCTGTGTCTAAAGAACTATTTATTGTTCTTCCATTTTTATCAATTTATAGTGAACTCAAACTTATATAACATTTTTTTATTGATAGTCTGCTATTTATGACTTTGGACTGAAACATTTGAATAATTATTAAATTAGATAAACTGAAACAATTTTGCGTCTTCAACCCGTCTATTTAATTTGGTCTGATTATTGCTTTATCGTTGACGATCTTGTTCTCTAAATAAGGGAAGGATTTTCTTCCAACTAGCCAGCTCATATTTCTAGTTTCAAGTACATTTTTATTCTTTTCTTTCATGTCAACTTTCTATCTAAGTATAGTCTCAAGTAATAAGCTTCTGCAGTAGGTATCAACTAGAAGTATTGATGTGGTATTTTTGGTTAACTATAAATAGAAGATTATTTTTCCATATTTCTTCTGTATACTTTTTTTTGAAGGCTTTGTATGTTATATTCAATGGTATTTTTGGATGGGCGAATGACTATGTCTAAAACTTTTTTAAAAGTTAAAGGATTACCGATAACAGGCTTATATGTTAGGTCGGTGAGAGGTCGCATCTGTAGGTGGTTTTCCCAGTTTTAATATTAAAATGGCGAAGTTATACTATATCATTATGAATTGACCAGTAGATTAGATAGAGCACGAAGTTATATAATATTTTTATAAGCCGCAGTCCGGGTTTGGTAGTTCAGATAGTAGCTTACCGGTAATTAAATCACATCTTGATGTCTTCTTCTCATTTATGTGCCTTAGTTCGTTCTTAATTTTTTTGCAATAAAATAGCCATGCAGAATATATTTTTGAAACAGCTACCACACGAGGACTGCTTAAAAATTTTGGTGAATATCCCATTATCTAAACAATAACAGGACAGAGACACGTCGAAAAACGCCACCTAGTACATGTGGTTATCAGAGATACGTTGTAGACAACTAAATTTAGTCAATGTAAGAACTACGAGCATAGTGCAACGCAGCAACACATGAACATCAATTTTTGTTGAAAATTAAGGAAGACGGCGTCAGAGTCTCATAAAATGGTACACGGGACGGAAACCGGCAGCAGAAAAAATGTGTTTACGACTGGTTCAAGAGAGTGCGACAAATAGAAAAAGTTTATAATGCAGAAATTATTCCAAAATAAAAAATTACTAATATTAAAACTAATGATTATAGAAAAAAACTGTTAATATTAAAAATTAATAAAAAAATAAAATTTAGTTATGAAACAGTGGAAAAATCATATAACTCTAAATTGAAAAGATAGGCAATTTCTCTTTCCAATGGAGTACCAGTAATTGCCCTGGCTTTGCTATTATGAATTTCAGAATTCAGTAAAATAGAATCTGAACCAAATCTACAATTTATAGTAATCTTCGTCTGGACTTTGAAGTAATTGTTGATACACACGATAGAGATGTGATATAGAATAATTTACTTTGTGCAAGTGATTAATTGTAAAAGTGAAATAAATTTTTTTGAAATTTGACGGAAATGCCTTTAGGCGACGGATTTCAGGATTAATCAAAACTTTTGATTGACATAAAGCTCCGAAACATGCGTTTTGTTTTGAATTGTACTTTTTTCGTTATAAAGTAATTACATATAGCCATGTCAACGTTTATTACCATCACATGTAATTCGTAATCAGTTTGCTATCTGTATATGTAAAAGGGCATGTGTTGACTGGCTTATTCACGTTCAGCTTAAGCCATTACATTAAAAAGTACAAAATTTAAGGGGCATATTTCTCTTATGGTATATACATCCATAAAGAACAGATTTTCCAAAATATAATATAAAAAAAAAATATTTACGAATTTACTGTATTCCAATAGTTATTTAATGTACAAACACAGAAAATGAAACTATAAATAGACGAAGAGCATTTTATATTCTGCCTTTAAGAAGGTGCAAGTGGGCGGGTTAAGTCTTTTATCTGACGCTCATATCTCAAAAGCCCTTAAAGACGGATTTGCCAAAGCTCATATATACTATTCTTCATTATGTATAAATAAACACACATTTTACCCTCAAAAGAGATAAAAATGGATAGACAATTTTCTCTTTCTCGATAGCTACTAAATATAGATCTACCAAAATTGGTATATATAAACACTATATTATATATAAATAAACATGTGGTTTACCATTATTCTAAATGCTGATCCTAAAACTGAATAGGGTAGCTTCAATCCATTAATTGAAAAACCATTTAAAATTGTTTAAAAAAAGTAACCACGCCGCAAATTACCCTAAACAAGTAAATTACCTGATCTTTTTAACAAAAGTGGTCCGCCATGCAAAATGGCCATGCTAATCACGCGGATGTGGCGACGAAAGCCTGATGGTGGAAAGCCGACAAGTGTAGCTTTATATAGAACGACACCTGTTGTTGGGAAAATACTATATTTTTAATTATTGATGATTTAAATTGAAAAATGGCTCATTTGAAAGTGTTCAGTACAGAACCATAAGCGTTAATGTTTAATGTGGAGAAAAGTATTATATGATATGCTAACGGTGTGAAAACCAAAACAATATATTTAAAACACAAAAAAGATAGTTGTAAAAACTACTAAGAATAGACAACGCGTATATCTGCAAAAAATCAACAACCAAATTTATTAAAAAATACATTATAAATAAATGACGTAGTACTCAAAATACATATTAAAAATAAATTGATTCTTTAATATTATGCGGACATACAAGCTTTGTCCTAAAAACAATTAGCGCGGTCCTAATATAGCCTAACAGTAGAATAGAGTAGACTATAATGCACATGCGTCAACAACAATGACTATGCTGGTCAGAGTAGCAAATAGACATAAAATTTTATACAAAAGTTATCGGGATGATTCACAGGGCTCTTGGAAACCATGTAATAAGTACACTGTAAATAAAGACATTCTAATTGAGAGATGGCCAGAAATCTTTGGAAAATCATTCACATTTTAAAAACCCAACTGTGGGGAGAACACCAAAAAATGTTCAATGCATACAAGCTAAAACCTACAGAGTTCGGCGACTAAAAGCCGAAACATTAAATTGCACAGGTAATTCAGCCCTCTTAAAGTCTAGATTTGGCGCTTTGCAACTTCTGACTTCCAAAAAGTCAAGTTAATTTTGATTGGAAATAAGATTTAGACCCTACTACCAAGCAGGTATTTGCGGTTTTAATGCAATACTTTGCAGAATGTTTTAAACAGTGGAAATGTTGAACGGGCCACACTTAATTAGGATCGGCTACTGACAGTCCCAGAACTGAATGGGATAGAAGTTCTCAAAATTGAAGTGGAAGAATGCAGCAAAATCTATTTAGAGCAATAAATCGCATTTCTTTAAAAATAGACATAACC
Organism: Sinelater perroti; assembly: GCA_036346155.1. Lineage (NCBI taxonomy): Eukaryota > Metazoa > Arthropoda > Insecta > Coleoptera > Elateridae > Sinelater > Sinelater perroti. The sequence goes on from JARFIY010000324.1 coordinate 5,894,883, forward strand.
GACGATAAAACGTGAGCCTAAAACAAAGGCTTAGTTATCTTAATTGAAGTCTTCTGGTTCGCTACAAGTTGACTAAAAATTACAAGGCCCGGACTACGTTAGTTCTGTTTTTGATTGACGTTGTCTGTCACGAGTACGTTTCTGCAAATCAAACATTTGCTAGAAACGGCTCGATACTTTCTAGAGATAATGGATAGAGAATAAAATAGTTCTTTTTCTTCTTCTTTCTTCTTCTTTAACCAGCTTTATTCCTTGGACATAAGCATCCCCCATCCTTTTCCATTCTTCTCTCTCCTGCGCTATTTGAATCCATTTTGGTCCATTGGGAGATAGAGAAAGTATCAGAAGAAGTAATAATATAAAATAGTTATAAGAAAAAAATTATTCAGGTAAAAACAATTATAAATAAGTTACTACATTTATTTTTAGACCATTGCTTATCTAAGCAATAATTTAAAAAGTAGCGCGGATGACTGTAAACAACTGATTTTTTATTCTATTTTTGTAGTTTTTCGATTATTTCTTCTACCCTTTAAAAAAATCTTAGAAATTTGCTTCAATCTATTTATTGTTTATTTTTCAATTTTATTTTTTTATCATTTAATACAACTTGAAGCTAACTCTTTAAATGTAGCTCAACTAAAAACTAAAAAGTGACCTTGGAAACATATTTATCTAAGATGACAAACGCAAAAAAGCAATGAAAGTACATGTGTAGAAATAAATTACCAGGAGAAATGCACAAAAAGACCGATTTTTGCTTAAGTCTGCTCTTTTGCGAATAAGAAGCCATACACATAAACAAAGTATATAATCAGAAAGCTTATGAATAGAACATTGATTGATATGATGCTAAGTGACAAGTTCAATTATAATTCACTAACTAACTCAATTGGTATCAAATACTACATCAAACGAAAGCATTTTAGCTGTTTAATATTGTCATATGAATATTATTATGATATTTTCAATGTGACTCTACCAGAATGGAAATTTATTACTGATACACCCATTCTATGATATCTATTTCAACGATGTATTGGTTCATAACTACTAAGATCATTTATACATAGGAATAACATACAAAACTTATCACTGCTCACATCTGATTCTTTGACCCCAAAATAAATCATCAGATTTGGTTATATGCTTGAATTTAGTACAATCTGCTGATTAATCTGATATTCTGTTTTACATTTCATCTTACAGCACGTCTTGTCTCTTTTATTGAAGTCAGTTGTTTACTACCCTTTTATATTAGATAACAATGAAAATGGGTCTTTGTTACCAGAACCATTTTGTTACCTGCACTATATTGTGATGGTCTCGAAGTCCGTCATTTGAGAGTGAACAAACTTTTGTAACAACCAAATTTGCTTATTATAATATAAAAGCCAGATGTACTTATTGAAATGTAATTGTTCCACATTGAAATGACAGGCTTGGTATAGATAAATTTAACTCTCTTAGTTCGTACAATGTTGGCCATTCAGTTTGCAACAAGTTAATAATTCTCCACAAAAAGCAATAACTTTGACACGTTTGTTTACCACTCTTGAGGTCTTCGGATAATGTGACACGAGGCGCTGTCTTTCTTAAACAAGTGGACTTTTTCGCTAGTTGCTACGATAAAAATATGGAAAAAACTACTGTTACCATAGCAATGTAATTTTCCAAGTTAATGTTCTCTGCACAATCTATACTTTAATCATTTGGGGTTCAAAAAGGCACTCAAATCATAACGTATCCACTAAATGAAAACTGAACGAAGAATCATTCAGCGGAATGATTGAAGTATGCCCAACTATCTCAGCTTGTTTTCTTTTTGCAATATTAGTTGGGTTGGGAAAGGCCTGATAACTTTGTCGTGATATCCGATCGAATGGTGATCCTTGACTGTTGTGTGGCGAACCATTTGCGATTATTCTGCCATTTTACATTTTTGTGTGGCTTGGTCATGTTTTGACAAACTTCAGCTTTTTTATGGTTTACGCCACTTTTATCTTACGTAAACATACACCCTCTCAATCCTTCGAGATCAACAGCTTTAGACATATTTTGTTCTAGAATGTCATTGCACACAAACCTACAACAAAAAGTGACAACATACATAAGTCCGTTTAATAAAATCTACAAAATTTTCGATTGTTCAAGATGTCTCTTTATTTATTGGTTGTTTCTCTGTGTCTAAAGAACTATTCATTGTTCTTCCATTTTTATCAATTTATAGTGAACTCAAACATATGTAACATTTTTTTATTGATAGTATGTATTAAAGGTAAGAAAAACAATGAATAGTTATGTACCATGTGTCTGCTATTTATGACTTTGCACTGAAATATTTGAATAATTATTAAATTAGATAAACTAAAGCCAGGAATAAGTGGATAAGAACTAAAAAAGAAGAAGACATGGATCACTATAAAGAATGTAAAAGGGAAGCACAGATGACATGTAGACAAAAAAGAAATGAATGGGTGCAGAAAAAGATGGCAGAAATAGAGGGTAATTACAAAAATAACAATACAAAAGAGGCAAAACAAGAGGAACACATGTAAAAACAGAGGACTCAGGAATGAAGCAGGTAAAATTGAATATGTTATAAACAAGATAAAAGATATATGGAGGGAGCATTTCCAAAAATTGCTATATGAAGTAAAAGAAGAAAGTTACCAGGACGAACAGGAAAAAGAAGGAGGACAGACAGTTGAAGAAGAAGAAGAAGAAACAGTAGAAGAACCAACCCTAGAGGAAACTATGGAAGCGATAAAAAAAATCAAAACGGAAAGACGCCAGGAAGCGATGAAATAAATGGAGAGCTGCTGAAATATGGTGGTGAAAAACTACAAGGAAAAATACACAGTCTGATAAGGGAGATATGGAGAAAGGAAAAGATGCCGACGGAATGGGAAATGGGGATAATTATAACTATACCAAAAAAAGGAGACCTCCAACAGTGCAACAACCACAGAGGAATAACTCTATTAAACACGACTTACAAAGTATTCACCTCAATAATACAGGGTAAGCTGAAGAGTTATGCAGAAAAGAACTAGGGGACTATCAAATGGGATTTAGGCCAGGAGATCTACCATCGATGCACTACACGTAATGTTCCAAATACTGGAGAAATGTTACGAATACGATATAGAAATCCATATGGTATTTATCGATTACAGACAGGCCTTTGATAATATCAAGAGAGGGAAATTAATACAAGTATTAAGGAATATGGGGATCCTGAGAAAACTGAGAAGCTGCATAAAATGACAATGAGAAATTCCAAAGCTAAAGTGAAAACAGAAGATGGACATACGGAAACATTCAAAATCAATAAAGGAGTGAGACAAGGAGATGCACTGTCGGCAACTTTGTTTAACCTGATGATTGAAGAGGCAATAAGAAAAGTAAACGTACAAGGGTGCATAAAAACAAGGAAGCACAAATTTTAGCATATGCTGATGACGTAGTTATTATCTCAAGAACACCAAAGAAGCTAACGGAAATAGTGAAGAAGCTATGCAAAGAATCAAAGGAGATAGGGCTTGAAATAAATGAAAGCAAAACGAAATACATGCAATGCAAGAGAGGAAAAATGATACAAGGGCAACAGTCAAGTTTGAAAACTATCAAATTGAAAAAGTAAAGGCATTCAACTATCTGGGAACTAAAATAACACAAAACAACGAGAGAAAAGAAGAAATACAGGAAAGAATACAAAAGGATACAGAGCTTTCTATGCTAATCGGGAAATGCTAAAATCTAAAAGCTAAAGTTGCAAACGAAAATAACAATCTATAAAACACTCATTAGGCCAATAGTGTTGTATGCTGCAGAAGTAATGTGTCCTACACAGACAGAAAAGAAAAGTTAAGAATCTTCGAGAGGAAAGTGTTAAGGTCGATAACAGGACTCAAAAACATAGGAGACGGATAAAACGACAATATATGAATCACGAACTTAGGGAAATATTGAAAGGAGAGGATATAGTGAAGTGATGGCAGCACAGAGGATTAGATGGATGGGACACATAATGAGAAAAGAGATCAAAGCATAGTTAAAGAAATAACAACATGGAAACCTGAGACAAATAGACCAAGGGGGAGACCAAAGATGAGGTGGTGCGATGAAGTTACTGAAGACTTAAAAAAGATGGATGTCAAGGACTGGAAGAAGAAAACAAGTAATAGAGTAGAATGGAGAAGAATAGTAGAAAAAGCGAAAACACACCAGAAACTATAAGAAGTTAAGCGTACGAAGCAAAAAGGGGACTAATCCACCCCACGAAATGGATTCGTAAACTTCGGAAAGAAGTGGCTATATTCTTATAGAATGGAAAGCCTTATTATTATATAAAACAATTTTGCGTTTTCAACCCGTGTATTCAATTTGGTCTGCTTATTGCTTTATCGTTGAGGATCTTGTTCTCTAAATAAGGGAAGGATTTTCTTCCAACTAGCCAGCTCATATTTCTAGTTTCAAGTACATTTTTATTCTTTTCTTTCATGTCAACTTTCTATCTAAGTATAGTCTCAAGTAATAAGCTTCTGCAGTAGGTATCAACTAGAAATATTAATGTGGTATTTTTGCTTAACTATAAATAGAAGATTATTATTCCATATTTCTTCTGTATACTTTTTTTGAAGTCTTTTTATGTTATATTCAATGGTATTTTTGGATGGGCGAATGACTATGTCTAAAACTTTTTTAAAAGTTAAAGGATTACCGATAACAGGCTTATAGGTCGGCAAGAGGTCGCATCTGTAGGTGGTTTTCCCAGTTTTAATATTAAAATGACGAAGGTATACTATATCATTATGAATTGACCAGTAGATTAGATAGAGCACGAAGTTATATAATATTTTTATAAGCCGCAGTCCGGGTTTGGTAGTTCAGATAGTAGCTTACCGGTAATTAAATCACATCTTGATGTCTTCTTCTCATTTATGTGCCTTAGTTCGTTCTTAATTTTTTTGCAATAAAATAGCCATGCAGAATATATTTTTGAAACAGCTACCACACGAGGACTGCTTAAAAATTTTGGTGAATAACCCATTATCTAAACAATAACAGGACAGAGACACGTCGAAAAACGCCAACTAGTACATGTGGTTATCAGAGATACGTTGTAGACAACTAAATTTAGTCAATGTAAGAACTACGAGCATAGTGCAACGCAGCAACACATGAACATCAATTTTTGTTGAAAATTAAGGAAGACGGCGTCAGAGTCTCATAAAATGGTACACGGGACGGAAACCGGCAGCAGAAAAAATGTGTTTACGACTGGTTCAAGAGAGTGCGACAAATGTCGGGGGAATTTGGCATTGGCAAAACGCACGCCCGCGAAAGTTTAGGTCGTTTGAAATCCGGTCCTGGAGTGGAAACACAAAGTACCGATTGTGATTTCGTGCCTCGAATATTATAAATTACAGGGTTTACGAGAGCAAATTAATTTTCATAGTGAAGTATAAAGTGATATTAAGTGCCAATAGTAATAGAAGAATATTAAACTAAGGTAGGATCCATTACTTTTAACTAAATTGAAAGTAAAATAGACGCTGAGATCGGCGTGACCTTCCGAGAAGTCGATTCGGGGTCAGCCGATAGCGCGGCAAATAACTACAAAGCCGGCGAGGAATATTTTTCAATACGCCGTAAACATTATACGCATAGGTAAACAACGAACAGAGCCGGTCTTAGGCAATTTCGGATCGGAAGAGGGAATTAAAAGAATACCAAAATGGAGGAACTGTTAAAGGAAATAAATGAGAAACTGGATAGAATGGAGGAAAGCATGGAAAGTAAACTAGAATGGCTACAAAAGGAAAAACGAGCGATTCAGAGAAGAAAACCGATGCCTAAAACAAAAGAATGTACAACACGAGAAGATGTTGGAAGAAATGAATAGGGAAATCAAGAAAAGGAACATAACACACGGATTAGAGGATCAAGAAGAGGAGAGTCATCTATAGTTACTAGAAAAAATAAAGGTGACCTTTAGAGACATGGGAATAAAACTAATAATGGAAAAAGAGATAAGAGAAGCTAGAACATTGGGTAAATATCGAACAGGAAAAATCAGACCTATACAAGTGGAATTTGAAAAATGGACAAAGAAAATAGAAATTTTGAAAGGAACTAAAAATTTGAGAGGAAAAAACATATACATAGAGGAGGATTACTCCAAAGCAACACAGGAAATTAGAAAACAATTGATTAAACACAGAAATAAAATAAGAGCACAAGGCCACCATATACAACAAATTAATAATCAATGGAGACGACTTTCACCTGGAACAACTGAATGCAATGGGAACAGAATTCGAACTAGAAACAGGAAAAGAAGAAACACCTAAAGAAAAGACGGGAGGAAGAACTATCAGTGAGAGACCCCCTGATGGACACCTACAAGAAAGGCTACGCAAAATAACTAGAACAAGCAGAGACACGGGTACAACCTCAAAAAACTCAGATGGAAATTAATCAGAAAACAACTAAACACAAGGACGCAGGCAACGGAACAGGTTATGAATAAGGACACGAATAAAAATAGTACAAAGAACAACAAGGGAAAAGAAATTAAAAATAAATGGATAGGAATAAGAATATGGAATATAGGAACATTATCAGGAAAGGAAATAGAATTAACGAAGGAAATGGACAGAAATAACATATAAATTCTAGGAATTAGCGAGACAAAGAAGAAAGGTAAAGGAAGAACACACTTAGCAAATAACTACACACTGCATTACTCAGGAGTGGCACCGGAACAAAGAACGGGGGAGGGCCTAGGAATTATTACCACCGATGAATTAAACAAAAGTATAATTGAGGTCAAGGCAATAAGTTCTCGAACAATAGCAATAACTATAAAACTGGACGAAACAATAAATATTATCCAGATTTATGCGCCGGTAGAAGGAACAACTGAGTAGGAAATGGCAGACTTCTATGAGGACCTACAGCAATTGTTAGATGAAATGAAAGAAGAGAATCAGAAAACGGTCATAATGGGTGATTGGAATAGTAGGATTGGAAAAGACCATAACAGAGAAATGGGATGTATGAGATGCTACGAATATCACAAAATTGATAATTACACACAAGATTTAGCAGAGAAGATACAGACAACTGAAACAAAGAAAGAAACCGAACTTAGTACGCAGCATAGATTAGTAATAACAAAGTATCAGGGCCAGATTCACCAACAAACAAGAAGTAAGAAACTATAGTAAGCTGGCAATAAATAAACTCAAAAACGTAGAATGTAGAGAAAAATACCAGAAGGATACAGATGAAGAATTACAAAGGAAGGAAGACCTCCAAACAACATGGACACTAGAAGAAAGATGGAGAACATTCAAGGAAATACTGAAGAAGGTAGCGGAAAATGTATGTGGGATAAGAAACCGTAATAAACACACGAAAATAACAAGCTGGTGGACAGAAGATATAAGAATAATGGTAAAGGAAAAGAAAATAGCGTGAAAAAGATACATCCAAACAAAAAAAAAGAGGAATACAAAAGGAAGAGGAATATAATGAAAGAAGCAATAAAGGTAGAAAAAATAAGTCCTGGAAGAAGATGGGCGAAGAGATAACAGAACTACACAGAACAAATGCCAGAGATTTCTGGACGAGAATAAAGAGATTAAGAGGAGGTAAAAGGAAGAACATGAAAGTAATAAGAAATAATCAGGGACAAATGCAAACTGATACAAAGGAAATTCTAGAAACATGGAAAAATTATTATGAAAATATGTATAAAACGACAGTAGGGCTAGAAGATAATATAACACAACAAATAAATTTGGAACAGTCAAGAGGGAAGAAGTAGAGGACGCAATCCAAAAAATAAAAATAGGCAAAGCCAGCGGGGAGGACGATTTATCTCCAAAGATGTTAAAATGGATGGGAAAAAAAGGTATAGAATAGTTTTGGAAAATGTTTAGACAAGTATGGAAAGAACAGAAAATACCGAGAGACTGGGAAAACAACCTAATAGTACCAATTTACAAGAAAGGATTGCAGTCCCAATGCGAGAACTATAGGCCAATATGTCTAGCTCAAACTAATTTTAAAATATACACTAAAATCTTAGAAAAAAGGCTAAGAGATTATATAGAACCTTTGTTAGAAGAAGAACAGGCAGCTTTCAGACCGAATACACAAACTGGTGACAATATTTGTATAATCAGAAATATAATCGAAAGAAAAATTGAAGAAGGAGAAGAATTGTATCTAACATTTGTAGACTTGAGAGCTGCGTTTGATACAGTAGATAGAAGGGAAATTTGGAGGACTTTGAATGAACTGAATGTGGATAAGAATCTGATAGGAGCAATAAGAAGTTCATATAGAACAGTCAAGGCGAAGGTACAATGGGACGGGCAGAGGCAAGGCTACAGCTTAAGCCCTTTATTATTCATAATTATCATGGACAAGATAATCAAAAGAATAAAAGAAAAATATAGTCAACTGAACACAGTAATTGGATATAAAAATTTAGAACCAGTAAATCTAAGTAGTCTACTTTACGCCAGAAGTAAAATGCAGAGGTTGGTGAATGCATGGACGACTGAAATAGAAAATATGAGTATGGAAGTGAACATAAATAAAACCAAGACCATGATTGTAAATGAGAAACAAAAAGAAGATCAAAATAATAAGGACATAAAATGTAAAGACAAAAAATTGGAGAGGGTAACGACGTTTGAATTCCTTGGAAGTACAATAACAGAGGATGGGAAATTAGATGCAGAGTTAGCAAACAGAGCAAACAAATCGTCAAGAATCTATTACGCCATAAATAAAACTATACTAGGCCATAAAGACATTGATTTAGAAATGAAAAAGAAAATATATAATACGATAACACTTCCAATAATAACTTACGGCAGCGAATCATGGACACTTAAGAAGAAAGACGAGGTTAAAATAAATGCTATGGAGATGAAACATCTTAGGGGGATGGCAGGAAAGACTAAGTGGGACAGAGTGAGAAACGAAGACATAAGAGAAATCGTTAAACAAGAACGTATACCAGGAAAAATTAAAAAGAGGCAACTGAACTGGTTTGCGCACCTGACAAGAATGGAACCAAACAGAATTGGAAGAAGACTAATGGAAGCGGGAAAACCACCTAAAAACAAAGTGGCAGACCTAGAAAAAAATGGATGGACCAAATCAAAGAAATAGCAGCAGAAAAAGGTGTGATACTGGAGGAAAAAACTTGTAATTTTCATCTTCGTGTTCATCAAAACAAACATTTGACTTTAGCTCTTAAGGTATTACATAGAGTAATGTCCTTTGCTGCTCTGAGTTTTCTCCTTGAAGCCTTTCACTTACTTCTCGAGAATTTACAAGAACATTATTTCAGAAACATAGCATTAATGTCAATTCAAGGTTCTGAATTTTTTCCAATAACATATTTGCTTCATTATGTGTGTCTGTAGTTTGAGCATCAAAGTCATCTTTTATTTTAGCCTAAAGAACTTTGTAGCACCCAGACATGTTTCTGATATTATCGTAGTTCCGTTCCTTTGAGTTATTTAGATCAAGATCCCCAAAAACCTATTGTCGACATTACAGCATTTGTTATCTCTTTATCTTTATGGCTACAGTTAGGAATAACTGTCAAAAATCCCTTAACAGGAGTACTACAAGAACTAGTCGGCCCGTGTTCGACGCATCTAGCGTCGAGTCCACATTTGTAATCTTTTGAACAATCTCTGTCTTAAAGTAGTGATCTAACGGTATAATAAATTTATTAACAGTTTATAAGTATAAAAAACACCATTTCATTTATTTTCAGTTTTTACTGCATGTTCGGTCATAAAAGGAATTCATTCTATGCGAAACTTGACTTCTACTAATAGATTTTGAAATGTGCTCTCTGTGTTGACAGTTGTTACAATTTATGCGTTCTTCATTCATGAACTTTTTATGCAACAACTGATGGTACAAAATATATTTTGAGTGTCATACTGTCCTTTAATTTTTTTGGTTGGGGTCATCGTTTTGTTGAATGCCACCAACTCATGAAGTTCATCATTTGCTCACCATAATTAGTATGCTTCTCTGAGAGCTTGGTGAGCTTAGGCTTGAAGTCACTGAAGTCAACGGCAGCGGTTGTGGTTGTAGCACATTACGTGAGAAAAAGTGTGCAGCTTTGGTATTTTTTTGATCATAGCATCCTGCCATTCAAGACGCTTTTTGGAACATTTCTGAATTCTGCTCCACTTGGTTTGCTTTTAACAAATTTTGATCGTCTTTGCCACTCATTGCTCAGTCTTTAAGAGAATTGAAATTTGAGTTGAACGACGACTACTAAACTTTACTAATATTAATTTATTTGCACTACTGTTCGCTGTATGACTTCTCTTATTCAACTGCCGCGAACGTCCATCTGCTCCTCCTTATATTCAAGCGCGCGGTTCTGTAACGAATCAGAAGCAACTAGAATTTAATCTCAAGGATGCCGCTCGAAACGGCGCGGACGGCGATCGATCATTCTGGAAGTTCTTGAACAACTTTTTTGTGACATGTTATTTCTGCTGCAACATAAATATTTCCTGAAAAATTATTAAACATCGATGCAAAATGAAAGTACGATTTCAAAGTTTAATAGTTATAATTTATTGAATATTTCTCTGATTTGGCTCTTTTTCGTTTACTTAACTGAAAATTTTGCATCTCCAAACGCTGCTCCTCTAGACTGCAGCTTACTCAGCGTATGGGCTAATCAGGCCTCGACTATATCTGTAAACTAAAAGGTTCGCAATGCCTCTTACTGAGTATCTTTATCTAAACTTTATTTAAATTGATATTATTAATAAATTAAGCAAAACGCGTTATATAATAGTTTATACTTGCAGTGTAGCACAAAAATTATAATTTTTTTGGAATGAAATAATTGCTTTTTTTAATTTAATTGTTACAGATAAAACAAGAGTTATGATCCTATTTGGCTTAATTAGCACTTGCAGCAAATTTAGCCCTGCTAATGCATAGCGACCTTGGGGACTATTAACGGTTTAGAATTTGTCATTGACCTGTGGTTGCAACAGATTGATTTAAATTTGTGATCACTTAGAGATAATTGACACTTAAATTAGAAAACCGTGTATTGCGGATGCTCTCTGTATTGTGTAAATTGTTAATTGCTCTCCAATTCAGTCCGACTCAGCGCTTCGATGAAAATTTAAAGGAACTTTGATATTCTTTTGCAAAATATGTTTACAAAATAAGCCCACAAAAATTTAGTTATTTAGTGATTTAGTCATTCATCCAATTACTTAGGGCTTGCTCTCGTATGTCGACTGACAGCTTTGATTTTTCGATACGCTTTTTGTTCGCATTACTTCGAAATAAAGACTCGCGGCCTCCGAGCCATTGAAAAGCAGCCAATCCGCGGCCCGGCCCGCGCCTTTCACACACGAGTTCCATTTCTAATCACCCAATACAATCTCTCATTTCGGCTGCTTTCAGGGCGGAAATCCACGTCTCGGTTTCGGGAGTTAATCTAGCACAGCCCTATCGATGCGGCGGCACATTTATCCCGGTTCCGGGCTCGAAAAGCGCCGGCTGACGCGCGTCGCGCCGTGACAAATCCCCCGACGTCGCGGCCTCCTCACTTATCGTCTCTGCTTACAGCGCCGCGATAGATTTCGGGACGTCGGCAGCTTTTTGCCCCAGCCTGAAGGAACGCGCTCTGGCTCGCCACAGCTGGGCCTGCGGCCGCGTGTTTGGTTTCCCCCTGAACGAAGTGACCGCGCGCACGCACTGCCCCCGAAAAGGCGTTTCAGATAATGCACCGACAGGGGAGTTGGGCGAGGGCCGGTAGTCTAGGCCCACGGATCTTTCAGGAAAAATTGCCGCTGTCAAATGAAATGCCACAAAATAAGACAAAGGTGGCCCTAAACCGTTTTCACTGCCGTAACATAAAAAGGAAAAATATGTCTTGGCGTTTTTTATTCGGCTCTCTTTTATTAGTGTGAGGCACAATGGGTGCCGTGAAATTTAATTTAAAATTTGCACAATAGTTGCTTTATCCAAGCAGTTGAATAAGACATTTAAAAACGGACGCCTACAAAATATTAAGAATACGAAGGTCATGAAATAATAAAAACGCCATGAATAAAATGAATTGGTATATATAAATAACACTATTTTTTATACAGCACAATCGAAGTCTATTAGTAATATAAAAGCTAAAGTGAATCAAGAATGATAAAAGTTTTTAACTTTTGCTCAAACATCCCCCCCTCAAGCCTCTGCACATGCTTTTCTGAAATTTTGCGGCCAGCCACGCACACATTTGTTAAAATGTTTTTTGATTGTCGTAGCACCTCCAATATATTTTTTTAAGTGTCTCTTTACAATAGCCCAGTAATGTTCAATAGGACGAAGTTTAGGACAGTTTGGCAAATTCTCATTTTTTTCGCAAAATGAATATTTTTAGAATTAAAATCTGAAGCGCCAGAATACACCAAAATAGTGGGCAGATGCTAAGTCTGGCTAAAATAATGGAGGAATATTGTGTTTACGATATAAAGGTACTAACCCTTTTTGCATGCATTCTTTCCTTTACAATTCGCTTCCAATTGTACTATATGTAAAAAATGCGGAGATACTAAAAGTTTTCTTACCGAGCTTACGTATTTTAATTCTTTTTAATAACATCAGTTATACATATATTTTTCACAACGGTATTGTAATGTATTGATATCTATTTTGATTTATGCTTCTTCATCCATAAGAATACAACGAGTTTGGTTTTGAATTAAAAAGCCTCTTCCACAACTAGATGCGAAGGCTTTCACGGCCGGTGTTATGGTACATGTAAAAACATTTTTTTTTATTTAACTCCTTTGTTATACAATTTGTCCTAATTACAAGGGACAATAAGTACTTAGCGTGACACATATAATAATAATGAATGCAAGCAGCAGTAGAACCTGTTAATTGCTTAAGGCATGTAGAGTAGGGCTACAATAAGCCACTCTTTATAAATTTCACTAGGCGTAATATACAAGTGAGTGGTAGAGCTTACAACAATTTAGGTTATGGGTTAAAGCGTGTTAGAAGTTCCTTAGGTTTAAATTGTTTTAAACGTTTTTGTTTATGAGGTTCGTCCATCAAAGTGTTCACTAATTGATTGGGATGTGTCAGTAGTCGGTCTTTATATTTTTTTCTATTTCTTCTCTGATAGTGGATATACGCAAATCACTTGAGATAAAGTTATTTGGCACATATCACGGAGCACTCACTATAGCACGCAACACTTTATTTTGGAATCGTTCAATGCTGGCTGCTCCCCACACAGAAAGACTATACGTCCAGATAGGCTTTAACGTGACTTTATAGAGCAAGAGTTTGTTCTCCAATGATAGTCTAGACCCCATTTCGATCATCCAATTGATTTTCCTGTATTGTAATCCAAGTTGTTTACGTTTGTTGAATATAAGGGTTTTCCAGGTTAAGCGTCGGTCCAAATGGAGTCCTAGATATTTTACGGAATAGCCATGTTTCAGTTGTTGTCCATTGAGCGTAACCGCCGGACAGTTGTCACGGTTCATGGTGAAAGTGATGTGTTGGGATTTGCTTTCATTCACCTTAATTCTCCATATTTTTAGCCATTGTTGGATTTTGTTGAAGGACACTTGCAGATTGTGGGATGCAGTGGCAGGGTTAGTATGTGATGCCAGGACAGCTGTGTCATCAGCAAAGGTGGCGGTTGTTTTTGTATTCGTGGTGAGAATGTCAGCCGTGAACAGCAAGTACAATATAGGTCCCAGAACACTGCCTTGGAGAACTCCAGATACAGCGGGCAGTAGATTCGTGAATTCGCCATGGTGGTTCACGTAGAAATGCCGGTCTGATAGGTAAGATTTGGCAGAAGCTTTTTTAGTTTATATAATAGTCCCAAGTGTCAGACCATGTCAAAGGCCTGGGATACATCTAGGAACGCCGCGGAGCAATATCTATATTCACCAAAGTCGTTGTATATTTGATCTACTATTCGGTGGATTTGTTCTACAGTTACGCGTTGTCGTCGAAAACCGAATTGGTGATTGGGTATTAATTCTTTTTTGTCCAGTATTGACTGGAGTCTTTTTAGAAGTAGCTTTTCAAAAACCTTAGAGAGGATTGGAAGGAGGCTAATTGGTCTATAGGAAGCGGGATCAGTAGGTGTTTTTCCAGGCTTCTGTATCATTGTTATTTGGGCCACTTTCCAAGAAACTGGATAGTATCTAACAGTGAGGATGGCGTTGAATATTTGGGTAATCGCTTGGACAACAATGTCAAGTAACTGTTTGAGAATCTCCCCGGTGATAAGGTCGAAGCCTGGTGCCTTTTTAGGATTAGTGTCCTTATCTATTACTTCTTGTACTTCTAGGATCTTGAATGGCTTGATAGGAAGACTCATTTGAAAGGGGGATTGTAGGAAGTTCATTATTTTAGCATTGATTTCAGGACTTTGACTAGGAAAAGGTTTGAAAACATTAGCTAAGTGCTCAGCTAAGGTTTCGGCTTTCTGTTTACTGCTGCGAGCCTATTGACCTTTTGGTTTGATAATGACATGCAAAATGCCAACGAGGAACATGGAGCAACAACTTTAGTTTAAGAAAACTCTTAAAATTTCGTCCACACCTGCGGCGGGCAAAAATTAAGTGACTATCCCGCGCGTTTTTGCTTTTGTACACGTGCGAATGTGGTAGGGATGGTAATGGAGGCCATTGTTGACGTCACCGAAATGGTAAGTAACGTAATCGGGCTAGCTGCTGACGTCAATCGGGTAATATTTTGTCATTTTCTACGTCACTCGTTTTTTTGTCTGTTAAGAGCGATATACAAGGTGTATCCTGTGGGTTTCTTGTATCTTTGACTAGTCTAAGCAAATTCCGTATCTTGGTGGTGGTAATATAGATGGTTTTCATCTTGTATTTATTGAGAATCCGTAACCCTGTTGATATAAGGTAAGAAAGCTTTGGCTACGGTAGCCGATTTCGGTTATATTTTTTCCGCATTTGTTAAGTTTAGTTGCTCTATTTATTTCCATCCTCGAGTAGCCATTCCCTTGTAAGACTTGTTTCAAATGTTTTAATTCTTTATCCAAAAACTGTGGTTGATATATACCTCGTGCTCGGACTACCAATGTTTTCACAATGTTTTTGTTTGACTTGGGTGGTAGTTCGACTGCTTATGACGGTATCTGTTCGTATGCCTGGTTTTATGTACACTGTGTGTTGTAAATGGCTATTCTCGAATCTCAATACCTGTACGTCAAATAAAGCAATTTTATTGTTCAATTCCAGCTCGATGGTAAACTTTATTTTTAGATGTATAGAATTCAAGTGTGTAAGATATTGTGGTAGAGTCTCCTTTCTTATATCCATATCACAAAAGTGTCATTGACGTATTTTAGCTATATCGCGGTTTTAATGGTACTATATTAATGGCGATCTCTTCGAGTTTCTCCATGTAGTAATTGGCGATTACAGGGCTAAGTGAGCTACCTATTGCTACTCCGTCTTTTTCTTCGTAATATACCCCCTGCCAAACAAAGTAACTGGACGTAAGGCACTGCTGAAATATCTGTCAGATATCGTTAGGAAAAATTTTCTTAGCTGATCCAGGGCATCTTAAATCGACACTTTAGTAAACAGAGATGTTACATCGGAACTAACCATTAGATCTCTCTTTTGTACCTGGATGTCTTGAAGATGGTTCACAAAATGTGTGGGGTTTATAATGTAACTGTTAGTATGTCCAATGTACGGTGGTTACAAACTGGCTAAGTATTTGGCCAACTTATAGGTAGGACCACTGATGGCACTGACAATGAATCGCAGCGGACCTTGTGTTTTATGGGAAGCCCGTGTATTCTTGGGGGCAACGCCTCTGGTGTCAGCTAGAGAGGAATTTTTTATCAGTTTGCTCGTGTAGTATTCGAGATAAAGGATTGCGTTTGAGCACGGTATAACTTTCCTATCGAGCAGTTTGGTCATCTTTATCTTTATCTGATAATAAGACAATGATAGTGTCATCATTCTTGAGTTTACGTAAAACATTTAATTCCGCCCTGGATAAGTTCTTATTTGGCGTCTTAGCACGGCGCAAGATACGTGAAGTCTCGACTCGTACTTACTCTGCTTCGTTCGTTGGAAGGTTTCGTATGGCTGCTTTTACGTTAGCTATAATTTCCTCAATCGGAATGAATTTAGGTGCTACGGCAAATTTTTTACCTGTGCTGAGAGCACTGGTGGCTTCCTGGCTAAGCTCGTGTTTGGAAAGGTTTATTACAGTTTGCTTACAAACCAGCTGTGTAGGAGCGCTTTACTTCTGTAAACGCTGAAACTTAGAAGATTGTCTAACGGTGGCGGCCGCTTCGTGTTTCCCTGCAGAATGAAAATTGATGCGGTCTACAGTGTCCCAGTCATCTTTATGGATTCTGCTAGCCAGCCTGACATGAACTTGCATCAGTTTTAGTGAACACAGAGCGAGAGTTTCTCTAGTAGCGTGCACTTGCTCTCTGATTAAGGTAGCTACCGTTTTTTGATAAATTCGTTGGGCTTGAGGACTGTGCAGGTGGTGTTTAATCTGTAAATACTTCGGAACTACTTTTTGATCTCGACAACTTAGTAAGAAGGCAAGGCTGGACAGTAGCTTCTTGCTTAAGTTTTCGAGTTGTCTTACAGATTTGTAAATCAAATCGTTGCGAAAGCTTTCACGGCCGGTATTATAGTGCATCGTGTAATTGGTTCTCGTGTTGTGGAAACATTGGTAGACCGAACACGACGTATATGTCAACCACAGATTTTGGATAAAAATTAAAACATTTGAAACAAGTCTTACAAGGAAATGGCTACTCGAAGACAGAGATAAATAGAGCAACTAAACCTAACAAATACGAAACAAAAATACAAGCGAAATCGGCTACGGTAGGCAAAGCTTTCTTACCTTATGCAAGAGGGTTACGGGTAGGATAGAAAAAATTGTAACTAAATACAAGGTGTAAACCATCTATACTACCACCACCAAGATACGGGATACGGAATTCACAGGATACACTAGGGGTATACTCCATACCTTGCTCATGCGAGCAAGTCTACATTGGGTCTACGAGCTGAAGGATTACCACTAGAATAAAGGTACACAAACGTTATCTAACCCGAAAAGTCAGCTGTTGTTGAACATGCTTTGGAAAATCTTCACCACGAGATAAAATTGGAGCAAACACAAATTTTACCCAATTATAGAAATTATTACCCGAGATTATATAGAGAGGCGGTGGAGATTTATAAACATAGCAATAATTTTAATAGAGACGACGAATTCAATCTACCTAAATCTTGGTTTCTCGATCTTAACGGACAAAACAGACCGCGATACGGCGAAAGAGCAAGTGACGTCAGAAAATACCAAAATAATACGTGCAACGACCCGATTTACATCAGCAGCTAGCCCGATTACGTTACCTACCATCCGGGTGACGTCAACAACGGCCCTCCACTATCATCGCTACCATACTAACACGAATACAAAAGCAAAAACGCACGAGACAGTCACTTAATTTTTAGAAATTTTTTCTGAAGATGTCCTCCTCAGTTGTGGACGAAACGTCAAGAGTTTCCGAACTCCGACCAGGGCCTTATAACTCGAGAACCAACCACACGATCGATCTTCCACAACATTTCTTAAGTCAAAGTTGTTGCTCTAAGGATTTCTTTGACATTTTTTTGCTTTTTGTAAGTACTATATGGGATATGGTCCATGCAAAAGCAACGAGTGACCTTAATAAAGTTGTTAGCCAGGAATGTACCGCATTTCAGCGAGAACGTGCAAAAATATTCATAAAAGTGCGCAAGAATAGTAATCAAGGACGTAAAATTCAAAGAAACCAGCAATTATGACAGGAGTAGGATACAAAGAGATCTCATACAAACAATTTAGTCTTTCCGCTGTGTTGGGGCAGCTAGCGAGCCACCAGGTAAACAAACGCGACGGGAAAGAAATTGTCATGGTGAAAAACAAAGAAATAACTAATACAGATAAAAAGGAAAATAGATGAGACAAACAAAAACATGAATCAGCAAACTGTTAAAATAAAAAATTTAGAGAAACCATAAGTTTTCAAACAATAGGATAGAAAAATTAGAAAACAAATTCAGAAAAAGGAATTTAATAATTTTTAGAATTCCTTAAGCTAACAGGGAAGACACGACAAGCCTGATAAAAAATATTTGAATCGAATTTGCGAGAAAATTCATAAATAGACAAAATTAAAGAAACTAGAAATACTACGAAACACACACTGACAGAAACAAAATTGGGAGTGAGTGAAGATCGGGACAAGAAAACAAGTGAAATAAAGAAACGATTACTCCCACGCATGATAAAAGCCAGGCAAAGATACATGAGAGCAACAATTATAAGAAACAAATTAGTAGTAAACGGATAAGAGTGGAAGATCGAAGATATTGAAGAACCTAGCAGATCAGAGAATAAAACAACAAAAATCACGGAACAGGAGGGAAGGAGGAAAAGAGAATGATCTGCAGATGAGGAGGGAGATACCTCCTATCGAGGAGCAATACCTAAGAAGAAAATTTGGGCAGAAACTAAGTTAGTACCCCCCAGAAGGAAAAGAACCGGATTATAAGAGGACAAATTAAATAAATCACCCAGGAACATCACGAAGGCAACACGTCAACAACATATTCTGATAAACTAACAGAAATTACGAACCGGGCGGAATTATAACGAAAAGCAATGAAAAAACAATAGACAACGAATGGTAGACAAAAACAGGAAAATAGAGAACCATCGAGAAAAATGCAGAAAAACGTCAACAAAATAGGAATAGGGATATAAAATATAAACACTTTGGTCGCCAAAGATATGGAGTTAGTGAAGGAGATGTATGCCAATGAAATCCACATATTAGGCTTAAGTGAAACGAAGAAAAAAGGGAACGGAATAGTAAAGATCACTAGTAATCACATATTGCACTACTCAGGAGTGAAGATTAAAAGTAGGGCAAAAGAAGGAGTAGAAATACTAATAACAAAAGATATGTACAAACATGAAGTAAGATATAAAGCGACCAACTCAAGAATCTTGTCATTATCAATGAAACTAGGGCAGATAACTAACATAATACAAATTTACAGATCAGCAGAAGGCACATCTAGGGAGAAAGTAGTGAAATTCTATAGAACACTCTAGAAAGTACAAGATGAATCAATAGAGGAAACAGAAACATTAATCATAATGGGTGAGTGGAATCGAAAAATCAGAAAGGATCACAATAGAGGACTGGGTTGTATGGGAAATCGAGGGGGCAAACATCAAACAGAAACGAAACAAAATAATAGAATTCTTCCAGAGCAACGACCTAATAATAGGTAATATGATATGGAGGCAAGAAGAAGTCTCAACGAAGTTCTTTCCTCTCCATTTCTCACTAAATGTCTTCTTCTTTTTCTTGTGCCACCTTCTATCGAAGGTCGGCGATCATGAAGGCGACTTGAATCTTGGATACAGCAGCTAAACCACTTTAGTTACCGTCGTAGAATATCTGCCCTTGATGGTTCCACTTCTCGTTCTTCTCTTATTTTGCTATTTCCTATTCTGTATCGCTTTGTCATCTCCATTAACCCCCTTAATTACTACTTTCAATTCTTTTCGCTAATGACAAGCTTTCGTTTCAGTAGAGCAATATCGGTTTAAAAATTGTCTTATATACTGCGACTTTCGTTTCCTTTGACGTTTATTTTTTCTTATAAACGCATTATTTATGTGGCACAGTTTTGTTGCTGCTTCTAATCTGCCGTTTAGTTCCGTTTCTATACTTCCTGATTTCTGTAATTTCACACCTAGATATTTCAACCTATCCACTAACTCAACTTATCTACCTTTCAATTTTACTGTCATTTCTTCGTCTTCTTTTCCTATCATTTATAGTTTAGTCTTTTCTACGTTTGTTTCCTTATGTCTTTGTTCGTATGTCTAAATTATATTGCAGATTTGTGACTGGGGTCATCTGTGAAGACGCTGTCTGCTATCTCGACTATTTGTATATTTTGAGCCCATTTTTAATTTCTTTTCCTTTTTATTCACATTCCTCAATACATTGTTTATTATTATGTTAAACAAAGCCGGACTAAGAAACCCTTGGTTGTCGTAGCCTTTCTGTAGTTATGAATTCTTTAGATTTTATATTTTTGATTTTAACACAATTCCTTGTGTAGTGTTTTATCGTTCACTCCTCTTCTTTTTAGGCTATTCCAGATTAACTTCTTAGATATACTATCAAAAGCTTTCTTTATGTCTATAAAGACTACATATATCTTGTCATTAATGATCATATTTACTATAACCATATTATATATGCAGTTCTACTCCATTCTTTTGACTTTCTACAAATTTTAGAATACACTTTAATGTTAATTATAGATTTTGTTTCACCAAATACCTGAAATATCACTTCCTAACTTTAATTAAAAAAATTAAAGCTTACTGTAGTCTTTATATCTTTTTTTTAAATTTTGTTAGTTTGCCGAAACCTTAAAGGTCGACGTACACGGAGCAATTAAATATCGACAGGTCGATCACAGCGTCCCCGGGCGCCCGCCCGGATTGATCCCCAAACTTGCGAAATTAAAGAAGAAACTAATTAAAAATTTCATCTTTCGGGCTTAGAGTTGCGAGCTGAATAGATTATAATGAAACACGGTGCTCCACTTAAAGTGAAGTTCGCTAACGAGCCGGCATACGGCGGCCGCTTTTAAAGTCACATCAGCTTTTTCCCGCGGCGCAGACGGCGGGCTTTGTCTCGTTAGGTTTCGGCGTTGCCGCAGTTTGGATTACACTAAATAATTAACCCGATCGACGCGTCCCCGCGGCGGCCGCGCGGCGCGGGCGCGGGCTTGACGGATGGCAACAAGCTCGTTAAATGTTTCGCGCTGCGGAGTTTATGCGCCCAGACGCCGAACGTCGTTGGGCGCAGTGGCGGAGAGCTTAATTAATGCGACGTTTTGCACCAGACGTTCCGTTCGCCGACCTTAGGCTCAGGCTGTAATTCGACATCATGAATTTCTGAAACATGAAATTAAGTATTACAGAAGAAATTCTTCTTCTTCTTTTCGACTTTTTCCTCTGTGGGTTGGTCGTCTTCAACTTCCACTGTTTTTCTATTTTTCCAGTCTCCGATCTTCGAATTTATCTCTTCCATTATATTATTTACGTACGTTGTCCTTGTTTTTCTCGTAGTCCAATGTATTATGTTTTCCCTCTGTTCCAACATTCTCTCCACATGTCCGTATCATTTTAAGGTGCGTTTTTCCAAATTTTTGGTATTTGACGCAGGCTCTCGTATATCGTACCATTACCCATATTATCTTTCGTTTTTTCTCTATTGGTTTTATTTTAGTTTCTCTCTGATCTTTTCTATTTTGGTTTTACCCTCTTAAGTATCTCATTTCCATAGCTGTCACTTCGTTTCTTTGTCGTTAATTTAATATCCACGTT
The DNA here is from genome assembly GCA_036346155.1 of Sinelater perroti. Classification (NCBI taxonomy): domain Eukaryota; kingdom Metazoa; phylum Arthropoda; class Insecta; order Coleoptera; family Elateridae; genus Sinelater; species Sinelater perroti. The sequence continues at coordinate 5,916,423 of JARFIY010000324.1, forward strand.
TCTGCACCAAATGTAAGTATTGAACTTTCTCAAAAATTTGCATCTGTTGGTTTTTTCCAAGGACGGTCTCAATTATGTTGGATGTCTTTTTCTAATTTAACTCTTTTCTTTTATTTCCTAATCTATTATTTCATCTTCTGTAATTTTGATCCTAAATATTTAAATTTTGTTTTTGGTCTAGTGTTTTGCAGCTTTTCCTATTGTTATAGTTTTTGTCTTTACCTTCTTTATTTTTATGCTGAATTTTTATAATACTCTCCTGTATTTTTTTAAATTGAAATCCCAATTTATTTACAATCTGCACAAGTTGCATTTAGTAAATTCTGTGGTAGATTATTTGGACATGTAGAAGCATCCCCAGTAGGATGCTTCTGTAACAATTGTCATCCAGATGAGTTTTGAGTTTTTGGATATAAAAGTAAACTTATAAACTAGATCTTAAAACTAAAATAAAATTAACGCAAGACTTTATATTGATTAAGTAGGGAATCTAGTGGGCAAGTCATTTGGTATACATTTTTGGAGTCTTCGATTGCGATTTTGAGGAACTATAAGATCCATTACTAAGGTGTTGGGGTGTACACTAAGACGGTCACTGTATTTAGCTCTGAAACGGCTGACTTCTTCTTTCACTGAAGGCATATGAAGATCGTTACGGATAGCCGTGTTTGACACGAACCAGGGCGCGTTCACAATCATGCGCAGCACTTTAGATTGGAAGCGTTCTAGGATTTCTAAGTTAGAGTTGGCAGATGTTCTCCAAAGTTGAATCTCGTAGCTCCATACGAGTTTGCCGAGAACACTGCTTGGGGTACACCAGCGTTGATCGGAAAAAGATTTGTGGTTGCAGTTTCGTATTTAACCAGGAAGTACCGATTAAGGAGATAGGATTGCAGGATTAGGAAGTAGTTTAGGGGGAGGAGTGTTCTTAGTTTGCATAGGAGTCCCGTATGCCACACTTCATCAAATGCCTGTGATATATTTAGGAACACAGCAGAGCAGTAGTGCTTGTCTTTAAAGGCTTGATTTATTGTTTGAACTACCCGATGGATTTGTTCAGTTGTTGAGTGCAACTTTCGGAAACCAAACTGGTGGGATGGTAGTAGCTCTTTGCCATCAATAATTGGAATTAGTCTTTGTACTAAGAGCTTTTCGAAAACTTTAGCTACTATAGACAGAAGGCTTATCGGTCGATAGGACTTTGGGTTGTTGGGGGGTTTATTAGGCTTTGCGATGAGTATAATCTGTGCCACTTTCCATTGGGGGTGGAAAATAACCATTCTGAAGGACTGACTTGTATAGCTGAGTTAAGTGCTGTGTACCGATGGCAGGTAGCTCTTTGAGTATTTTACCATTTATTAAATCATACCCCGGAGCCTTTTTAGGGTTGAGTGTGCTAATGACTTCATGAACTTCAGCAGCTTTGAATTTTTTAATAGGCAGTTCAAGTTGATACGATTGAAACAGTGTTTGAGTAAGTTTGTCTTCTTCTTGGGGGAGATTTTCTGAAGGATGTGGCTTGAACACATATTTTAAGTGTACAGCAAATACGTTTGCCTTCTCCTTATCGCTTCTTGCCCAGCTGCCCTGGAGGTTACGGATGGGCGGAGAGAATCTTTTTAGTTGATTCAGTTTTTTTGTTGTCTTCCACAGGGAATAATCCGTCGCTTCCGTGGGTGATAAGTCTTTACGGAATGTTTCGATACAATCGCTTTTGTTTTTATTAAAGAGATCCTGTAGCTCTCGAGTTGCTATGTTGAGTAGTAGTTTGCTTTCAGGTGTACGCAGCCTTTGCCAGTTTCTTCGAAGTCTTCTTTTATCTAGAATTTTTTGTTTAATAATTGAGGGGCAATCAGGAATTGTGACTGTATCGGGTATAATTGGCGTGGCCTTCCAACATGCCCGCTGAATGACATCATTGAATAATTTGACAGTGGAATATTTAAGGTTAGTTAAACATTTACGACATATCGAAAGGTGTTCCAATTTGTACGGTTATTGCTTAATTTAGGGGTTGTTTCTTTTTTGATGGGTTTAGTGGTAAGGGTGATCAGGATTAGGGAATGGTTAGAGGAAAGTTCGAAGCAGGATTTTATATTGGCATGACTTTGATGAATTCCAATCAGGAAATTTGTTATGGATCCGTGGGCCAATGTGTGGGTTCTCCCCTGGATAGGTGCCGCAAGTTATTGTGTTCAAGAGTTTTGTTTAGTTCGCGTCCCCTTGTCGTTGTAATTCTGGAACCCCAGTCAGTGTGCTTGGCATTGTAATCGGCGCCCGCAATGAATCGTTGTACAAGGGTTTTGAAATAGTTTGTAAATTGTTCTTCTTTAACAGCATATTTAGGGGGAAAATACGCCGCCGAGAGGTTGAGGGGTCCTATTAGATCCACAATTGACACACTTGTTGCTTGGAGAAAATCGCTACTGTGGCTTTCTAGTTGATGGTGCTTGATTGTGTTTCTGATTATTATGGCAGACACGCCACGAGCTGTTCCCGCCGGATGGTTCGTGGTATAGACCGCATAATTTGGGATTTTGATAAAGCTCCGATCAGTAAGATGTGTTTCCGAAATAAGTAACGCATCAATGTTGTGACTAGTAATAAATAGTTTTAATTCTTCAAGGTGCTGTGACACGCCGTTGGCGTTCCATTGGGCAAGCTGTAAGTGACTGTCCATTATTTAATTTTTGCAAGGACTGCTGTTAATAGGTTTAATACTGTTCCTATTTGTTCTGGTAGCTTTAACATTATGTTTTTTAATTCTTGTATGTCGTTTTCTTGTTGGTTTTGATGGCTAGTATTTGTTGTTTGTGGGAGATTTACAGCAGGTTCAGAGTTTTGTTGTTGTACTGAAGCTATTTGTGAATACGATAGTTCCGGTTGTATTTGTTGGTATTATCTAATTTGTGGGGGTGGTGTGTACTGTTTTTGTCGAAGGGTTGGAAAATGTTTACTTTGTAGCTGTTTATATATAGTAGATCCTTTGTAACTCTCCTGTATACTTTTAAGTCCTTGTTCAGAGTTGTGTCATCATACGCTATGATAAGCATGTCGCCTGCATAGCACAGTTCGCTTATTTTAATTTGTCGCATCTTTTAGTAACTCGCTTTACACGATTTAATTCCTCAGTTAGCTTATTTCAATGCCTCGTCTAGGACCAGCGAAGACAATAATACGTTCTGTGCGTACCTTTATCTTTCGCATAATTCTGTTTCAAATAGATCCGAGTTTTTTGGTGTATTTTCATATAGATTATGTATTGCTCTAATTATTGTATAATATAATACTCTTCTTTTTGGTGTCCCTAGATATCTTCTATTTTAATTTTCTCGAAGAATTTGTTTATATTAATTTATATCATTATTTTATAATTGCATTTTTTTCTATTTGTCTCCTTATGAATAATTTATCATTTAGTCCTTTATTTGTTCTAAATCCAACATTGTCTTTTATAATTTGTCCTTTATTTTTTAACATTCAACGGATTATCTTTGTTCGAATGTCTGTCTTAATTTTTAAATTTGTTCCGACGTTTTTAGTTCTTCATCCAATCTTTAAAAAGTGTGATTTCTAGTAGGTGCTTTTAAAATATTTGTAGTTATGATGTCTTGATTGGTTTTTTGATTGCTTCTCTTAGTTTTTGCAAGTTTACTTTTTCTTTGTGTGATATTTCTATTTCTAGATACTTGTTTTGTGTATGTGATTGTAGTCTTCCATTTAATAAGACCAAGAAGTACTGTTTTTCCATAATTTTATTCTCATTTTCTATGATGTTTCCATTTTTAGTTTTATATCTTCAACTGCTGGGTTTTCTGACTAATTTGTCTTAATATGCCAAAAATAATTTTTAATTTTGGTCGTTCTTTATTTTCTCTACAAACTCTGGCTATGCTTTTTCTCTTCTTTTTTCAATTTTTTTAACCTGACTTTTTCGGTTTTTATATTCGTGATAATTTGGGCTGTTTGTTTCCAAACATTTTTTCCATTTTTGTTTCTTTTCCTGTACTACTAAAAAGAGGGGAGCCAGTGGTAATACAAGTGAAATCTGAGTCTTCTTTGCTGGAGCACGTACTCCCGCCCTACAGCCACTTTCTTTATCGAAGGTTTCACAACTGTCTCCAGCACGTTGGCATAGCTGTCAGCTTCAGATCTTCCTCAAATAGGTGGAGCGTTATAAAATTCCTTTCGCTGTTAACAAACCCTAACCATATTTTGGCAGATCCTACGGTTATTTTGGCAATTCACCTTTCTGTTCTGGATAAAATTTTTTTCGTCAAAAAGGATTTCAAAAGTTAGCTGTCGTTCAACACTTCTTTGATAATTTAATTTTGCATCGATAGTTGGCGGTTTCTCAGTACGAAACTCTGTAGTGCAGGTCCTGGTGTACTGCTAAACTGATCATCGACTTCGCCACCAGCATTTCTTTTCTCATTTCAGTTATGCTGATCAATCTTGTCTTTCAATTCGCAGACGAATTCATCATTTCTCTTGCTTCCTGTCAGTTACCTGTCAGCAGTAGCCCTTCTGGTGGTCATATTCTTTGTACTCTTGGCTACGTATTTTTCTCTTTGTTTTTCTTTGCTGTAGTAGATAAAAATTTATTGTCACTAAGATTGTCTAGTTTCTTTGTTTGGAACTTTTAGAATGTTTATTCGTGGTTGTGCCCCAAATCCATTTTTCTTCATTTTTAATCATTTTTTTGATAAACAGCTTTGGTTGATATTCCATTTTGCCTTTATGGCTTTGCTACACTTTGATCGTTCGTATTTTTTTCGCATATAATATTAGATCATTATCTATGTAGATATCTGGGCATTTTACTTCCTTTTCTTTCTTATTATTTGCTATTTTTGTACCAAATTTACGAGATTTTTTATTATAAACTTTTTGTTGCATATTGTCGTTGTTTGCCACGTCCACTTGGTTGTTGCTGTGATATTAAGTTTAGTGCGTAGAATTTTATTTGTTTTTTCCTTCTGCTTCTTGCACGTATAATTTCTGCTAGTTTGGTACTACTTTTTTTTGTTGTTCTTTAATTGTTTTGTTCTACGGCATATCAACTTTTATTTTATTCTTACTTCAGTTCTGCAATTTTTCACTTGTACACTATTTGGTCTTCTCTTGTTTAAGTTCACAAATTCGTGAATTTATTCATCACCAGTTTTAATAATTTTATACATATGCTTCAAGCGAAACCCAGGATATCTCGACTGCTTTTATTAAAGCATTCGCCTTCTTCGTCTTTTTCTAATTCCTGCTTTTTTCATTTGTTTAATATTTGCTCTGAATTTTCTTCTGCGTCGCTTCACACTTTTCAATTATTTTTTATAAGCGATTCACTCCACTTATAATTAATTTAATAGATGAGATTAGTTTTAGATGCAATCTATCAAAGTTCCTAAATTGCACGTCTTTATTTGCTCAACTTCATCAACGAACTTTTATTTCTTCTGGTCATCTTCATATTAGCTGTCCTCTCTTTTTTGGCTTTTATCTTGTGTTTTATTACCAGTTTTTTTTTCAATGTCCTGTGTTACACTCGGCTGTGTATACAACTCCAATCATTTATTGTTAATTTTTCTTATCCATTGGTTTTTGATTTTCTTCCCCCTAAAGATCCTCTTTAAAATTTTCTTTTTCTACACTTTTATTTGTGTTGTGATTTGGGCCATTGAACATTGTACAGACGCAATTTCATCTGGTTGGATACTACATATGATCTAAACAACTCCAAAATGCACCCGCGCTTTTATTTACAAGCCCCTACTCGCTTCTGCATTATCACCTTCTTGACTTCTTACTACGATCCCCAAATAGATAAATTCATATTTCTCACAAATTCATATTCCTTGCCTTCTAAAGTTTTAATTTATTCATTACCATTATCACCTCTCCGTTCCATAGTTGAATGTTTTAGTTCCATATATTTATTCTGTTCTTCCTGAAGAAGCTTTAATAGTAATTCTTGTAGCCTTCTTTTCGTTGTGATCAATACTAAATCATTTGTAACTGCTAGCTGTTTCTTGGTTTATTACAAAGATTTCGCCGCTAACTTATCTGTGTCTCCAAAATCCACATTAGCAATCCCTTGTAACTTCCTCTGCATTTATATTTAATTTATTCTTGAGTGGAATAGCTAGCGCTACATCCAACAAAGCTATGCCTGTATAATTCTGGCATTGTGTCCTGTCTTTTTTTGTGAACTGGTTAAACTTGGAACAGCTTCCAAACACTCCATGGGCATTATTTCTTTCTCCTAGATTTTTTTTTATTTTTAGTTCTACACCGTTTCTGTGTTATATAATTTACAAGTTTTTCTTTATATTTCTTATTAGTTTCTTTTCTTCTTTTTGGTTTTGTTTGTCTTATTTTAAATATAATTAAAAATGATTCAAGCCTCCACCTGCTTTTCTGTAGCGTGTAGGGCCTTTAATAGATTTTACGTCTCTTGATTCTATCACAACGTGATTGATTTGATGACAAGTTCTACTGGCTGGTGGCATTCATGTGTCCTTGTGTTTGTGTTTGTGCTGAAAGTGCATTGACATAATTCTCAAGTTTTTTTAAGGAAAACTTAATTATTTTTTATCGTTCTCGAATGTTTACTATGACTCGTGCATTTTTTTCAGTGCCTGTTTTGGCGTTATAATCTTCTATTATTAATTTAATATCCCTCGCTGGCAAAGTTTATGTAGTTTTCTTACTTCCTTGTGATAAACCTTTTTCTCCTCTATTTTTTTCTCCTTAGTAGGACTGTGCAATTTTATTACAATGATGTTTCTATATACTCCTTTTATTTTTAGGTTGCGTAATCTGCCAGAAATGTATTTGAAATCTATTACCAGTTGTATAATGCTTTTAAGTACCATAAATACAAATCAGAAAAGTATTTTGTTGGCTTCTTCTGTTAAAAAATATATTAGGGGAGTTTCCTAAATCCAAAACTTTATTGTTTTCTTTTTGTTTGGCTTATTGCGGAACAATATGTTGATTTGGTATTTTTTAGCTTCTTCATTGAATTTATTAAATACTTGTAAAGTACCTTTGATGTTCCAAGTTTTCACTGAAAGTGCGTTTCTTTTAGACGTTTTTTTCATGCCGTTGTCGTCTTTATTTGGACACTTCGATGGGCTTTCTTATTTACAAATCCAAGTTTTACCATTTTTTTTAGATTTTTACTACTTTATTTTAGTTTGCATTCCTTTCTGTCTTTCTTCTGCGATTATCTTTCTAATTCTGGCTTGCAAATTACGTATTTCTCACAATTTCTTGTTTATGCTCCCATTCCTGAATTTCTGCAATTACGAACGACGTATTGCGTGTGAAACATAATTACCGTTTCACAAGCGAGGTGTGTATTTTTACATTTTATTACATCTAAAATAGGCCGTACCCATTGAGTAAATTTACGAATTGTTAGTAAAGTTATTAGGAATTAAAAACGTGAACCAGGGATAAACTATCCGTACATAAGCTGAAATTAAAGTTTAAGAAACTAAAAAACTAAATAAGCACAAGCATTTTAAAAAAAGTTCGCATTTGCGGCCAGATAGTGCGGCTGTAATCTACGATCAAGACGTGTTGGCCTTTTATCAAAAAAAATGTTTAAACTAAAAAACGCGCACTATAATGGCGACAGCTCAACAGCGGGAACCACAAGAAGGAAACGAGAATCATCTGAAGAGCTGGAAAGTTTTGCTACAAGCAAAATGAACTAAAAGCGATGGTAGCAGTGAGAGACACAAGTAAGGATTATAAAAAGTACTAGGAAACGATTAAAGCATTAAGAAAAGAGAATAAGCAGCGGATCAAAGCATCAAAAAAGAAAATGGAATTAGCTGAGGAACTTGAAATGAAGGATAATATAAAAATCCAGAATATAATGCTTTCATGGAAATGAAAGAGAAGAAATAACTAAAGCGGTAACCTGGGAACTGGTATAGAAATAATAAAGGTGAGACTAAACGTAAAACGTCATTGGAAAAATTGGACCTATTTGACTAACGGATTCGTCGCCGTCTTTACTCTACATTTCTGAAACAAAATTTTTGTAAGCAAAGAAAAGTCTACAAAATTAGATTAGTGAGAAACCACTTTTAACAAAATTTGATGAAACCTAGTAACAGTAAAGAACATGCATTTAGACTACATGACGATTAAAGTTACACAGACCTTCTGTTTTGATAGGGTATGTTGTTAATTCAATATCAGTGGTCTTATTCCTTTTAGCTCCTTGGATTATGCACGGTTACGAAGGCAGTATATGTTTGGCTTTAATATAAAGCTGTACATAAACCAGCAGTGGCATCTTTTGACATAAAGATCTCGTTTTTGGACGACTTACACTTCTCCTTCCTGTCTTAGGTCGCCTTTCCAGAATGTTTCTACCCCATCTTCCATCTTCACGCTTAGCAAGGTGCCCGGTCCAGTTCCATTTTACTTTGCCATTTTAAGAAGCGATGTCTTCTACTTTAGTACTCATTTCTCTTCGTATGTCACCTAATATGAATATTTTCATAACCTGCTGCGTGACTTTCAGTTTACGTATTAAATTTTTAGTGAATGTCTAAGTTCCGCTCCGTATGTCAGTGTTGAGAGAATGCATTCCTTGTAAACTATCGTTCATAAATGTTGCGGGATGTTGGTTTTGATAATAGTGCTTGTCATTTTGCCGCATTCTGTCCATCTAAGTCGTATTCGTCTTCCTTCCATGTGTCTAGCGTTATTTGATCACAATCTTTACTTTTTCCAAATCCATACAATGCCTAATAGTTTTTGCGGGTGCATTCTTCCGGTGTTTGTAATTCTCTTCTCACTCGAATCCATGAATTTGAAGGCATTTGCTAAGACATTTGTGAACAATTACGGAGATGTATCTCCTTGCCATATTTCCCTCTTTATTTGAATTGGTTCTGTATCACGAAGGGTGTCCGATATTAAAGGTTGAAGCCAATATAACTACATACTTTTGTGTACTTCGCAACATAATCTTTGTAAACGCTGAGAAGTTTATCCCAGCATGACAGTAGTTTGAACATCCCTTCATGGTACTACTGCTTGTCAAGTTGCACGGTGTTTTGCAATTCCTCCTGACCCACAAAGAATTTTTCTTGCCAAAAATTTCTTTAAAGTTCCGAATAAATGAAAATCCTAGAAGGCTAATTCTGGACAATATGAAGGATGTTGCAGGACCTCTCAATTCCTACGTGTCAACTCCAGTTTGACTTATGGGGTCTTGTGCTATTGTGCAAAAGTTTAACTCCTTCGTGTAATCGTCCCGGTGTTTACCTTCTAATGGCTGTATGTAATTTCTGAAGAGTTTCCCAGTATCTGTGGCTATTAATGGTTGTGCACGGCTCGAGAAATTTACACAGCGGTAGCCCTTCACTATCCCAGAACACAGTGGCTATGGTATTGCGGGTAGATAGTTGAGTTTATTTTTTTTGAACTAGGGAAGCTTGATGTTTCCATATTATAAACTATGGTTTCGTCTCTGGGGTGAACTCATAAATCCACATTGCATCTCCAGCAATGATTATTTCAATGAAAGAATTCCCTTCCTGTTGGTATCGGGCGAGATTTTGAAGTAAAGCACTAATTCGATTATTTTTTTGTTCAGTGGAGAGTATTTTCGGCGTCTAGTAAGCCAAAAGCGAAAGATCGCATATAATTTCATATACATAACTCTTAGGATTGCCAGTCATTTCACCAATTTATGAACTTTAATGCGACTATCTTGTTTGATCAAACGTTCAATTCGTGTGTAAGGTCCTTGGCCTGCATTTTTTTATTATTATTCAGCTCCGTGCGTCCATCTTTATATGACGGCAATATTGCGCATGCGCAGTTTGTTTAACAACCACCTGTATTTTTAAAATTGGACACCCTCGTGTTAAAGGTTTTAAAGGTCATTTAATTTTTAATGGGTCTTTACCATTGCGTAAAGAATTGAAGACCTCAAATTAAAAACGGAACGGCGTTCTCTTACCTCACTTAAAGTTATTGAAACTGCTAAGGTATGCTAAAATTAAAGAGAGACAGATTTTCTCCTTCACATGAAGGAAATTTCACCATCGAGCACTATATGGAGAAGCTAAATGAGAATAGTGCAAAGGTCTACGAGAAGATGTATTTTTGTAACTTTTCTCCGTCGTCATACAAATTATTAACCGAATTCCTCAGCTGAAAGCTTACTTTGGTCGCGAATTTATCAAACAGCACGAGCAACGTTGATATTTCAATAAGCAAGTTATTTTAATAGATGTTTGGAAAAGCAGCGCTGTTTATACCACTGCTGTAACAGAGATGTAAGTGATGAAAGTCAGAGAGCTTTTGAAGCGTAGACGCAGTTTCAGCGACCACCAAAAGTTGTTGCCATTTAATTTTTGCCCAGGGAAATGGAGATTTACGCCCGTTATCTGCAGCATGCCTGAAATTAGCAACAGACTAAACAGCGGCGGGGAATCGAGGTAGCCCTGTTTTATCCCGACGCAGGCACTCCGGATTCCTGAAATTCTGCACGCAAGCACGCAGCGTCTCCATCGATTCGCGCGAACGGATCAGGCCGGCTTTTGATTAACCGGCGCAATTTATGGGCGCAAACATCCACCGCTGCATTTCCACGGTGACGACGTCGCCCACGCGGCTGCCCTCTTAAGGCGCCGTGCGTTTTCCGTCAATTTTACGAGCACTTGCGCTTATAAAAATAAAGCGGGTCGGATTTTTGCGAGTTTCTAGGATGCGGCGCGCGCTCGAGTGGTGCTATTGCATTAGTCATGTTCGCATGAATTTATTATTAGCGCCGGGTTATCTGGCAGCATTAATCGTCGTTTATTACCTCAAGTGTGTGCATTGACGTTAGCAACCTGATGACCCCCTAATGTGCATTAACGTGCGCAATTTCTTTATCTGACTGCGCGCATTTTCCACTAATCGAAATGAAATGCACGTGTGGCCGGATCGGAAATCTTTTGATTCTTCTCCTACATAATCTGACAGTTTTTAATTTTTTATGCCTTTTCTGTAAAAATAATATCACAAGTTTGCTTCAGCTACAAAACTTTTGTATATGTGTTACCATTTGGGAATACCATGTTTCTCTATCTAAAGAACACACATTGAATGAAGGATTTCATTACCAAAAATGTACACAAACACGTCTCTTTGCGTTTTTAAGCATAAAGATCAAAATGACACTTTATTTTATTTATTTGCAATATGTAGAGAAATCCAAAATGAACTTTAAGATTTGAATTTTACGCTGTTTGCGTTCTGCAAACATTGGAAATTTGCATTTGCACAGTTGGTATCTAAATACATAGCAAAGTCTACCAGTAACGCCGTACACTTGTGAACTGGGTTTCGGAGATGCTGATTTTTGCAAACAAAATATAGTGATAATTAATTTTTCTTTAATTAGCTTTGTAAATCGTCAAAATGATCGCTTTGGTGTTAGTGAAAATCTACATGCTATTTACGAAAAACCAATGCATCTATAAAAATGCACTGTTTGGTGTGCATTGCGGACTGTAGGAATTATTAGCCCCTCCTTTTTTGGGGTCGAAGCTGGCAGGGGAGATATTAAACTACTTTTTTTAAATTAAACTAACGATTTGAACTTGAATGAGATGTGGTTTCAACAGGATGGGGCTACATGTCACACAGCACGTAAAACACTCACTTTACTTCAAACCAAATTTCTTGGTTGTGTTACCTTGCAGGGGTTATATCGGTTGACCAGTGTGCTCTTGTGATCTAACCCCATTAGACATTTTCCTCTGGAGCTATTTGAAAAAAGGGATTTATGTCAACAAACATTTAGGTTTGTACGACTAAAGGAAGAGAAAGGATATTGGTAAGCTTCGCGTGCATTGTCACATATCAGGGAGTCGTGGAGGGTATCTGGCCGACATCATATTTCATACGTAACTGCCAAGTCTATACACTGTACACTGACAGCAATACAATTCGAATCGTTTAAATATATTGTATTCTATTAAGGAAAAACTTTCTGAAGTCCAATTTATATTACCCTATATTTACAATCTACTCTATAAAGGAATATGTAATAAATGTAATAACTAATGTAAAATATAAGGAGAAACTATGTGTGATACAGTATACCTTGATAAGCAACGAGTTAGTGAATATTGCGATACCCTGACCTATTAGTCAGGAGACGAAAGTATTTAAAACATCCTTTTATTATAGATTAAGCTTTCCAACGATTTCTTTAAAAAAATAATAAGTTAAATCACCCAGTAGGGGCACGTTTAAAGCACTTTTTGGACAAACTTTTCATTTATACTAAGTATTAGTATTATTTTCCATATTTTAGTGCACTTTTTACTATTATTTTCAAGAATATAAGTGGCTTCTGTAAAATGTCATCCTGATTTAAATGAACGCGAACTTTTTGTGTGGTCAATTCAATTTTCTTATCTCTTTTCTGTTAATCATATTTGTAATACGCAGTGTATAGCATAAGTTCTTCGGCAATTAGATGTGTCATATTCATTTTATTCTTTAGTTATTATTTTTAGTAATGTTTTTTGTTTAGGAGAAATGTTCACATTGTATAATTTTACCCTTAACCATAATATTTCTAGATGATGAGTGTATCCACTCGAAGGATAATTCATTGACTTTTTTGCCTTTCATGTACTAGACCATCCAAAATCTGCTACAGTAAAGAAAAAGAAATTCATTCAGGGAAATTTAGATTTATAGAGAGTAAACACTTTAGAAATTCGTAGTTACAATGTCTGGAATAAGATTTATTGTATGATTGTGGTGCAATTTAAGTTTATTTATATAGTGTGGTGGACATAATACGTAGATATATACAGTAAAAATTTAACAAACCTTGAGAAAACCATACTTCTAAGCGCTATTATCAGAGTATCCCAATATTTTTTTATTTATGAACATTATTCTGGTGCCGATCAAATAGTTATTATAATTAATTGTTTAGTGTAGGATTTTTATTTTTAAAATCTTTTATTGGTAACTTATGTAGTCTATATTTGTTTAGTATTGTCTTTCTTCGTTTTAGTTATCTGTCTACAACTATTTAGTAGAGTAGTCATTCTAGTCAACGGTCGAGCAAGGAACATAATTAAAAAAATAATAATTACAAGGATACACGATTGCTTTAGCACTAAAATGCAATTGAATTAAATAATCAACGTAATAGACAACCTGCTCTGTTTGAATAAAGATAAATGCGAATTAATTTTGTAGATTTTCTGAGAGTATGGAATGAAGTTTCTTCTCACATTATTTCATAAAATTTTACTAATTATAAACATATACATATTTATAAGCACAAAGTAGTTAAAATAAATAAATAGTTAGTACAGAACCATGAACATAAATTTGATTCTCAGAATTTTTTAGTTATTTCTGAGGAATATCATTGAAGTTTAGAGACACAGCAACTGATAGAAGTGAATCACGCTAAAAGAGAATCTTTGTAATTGCGTTAATAGGAATTTTTTTTAATAGGGAACCACATACTGTCATATTGTCAGATAAATCAATACGGGCTCTATTGTTCTGGCAATAAATAATTGCAAATGATTTTAGTTGATGACTCTGTTATTTACTAAAAACAAAAAGTAATTTTTCGCCAAAATCCATTAGTTTTCAATTCCATGTTCAACTTAAAAATGATTTTCTTTAGTTTTTTACAAAAAACTTTGGCGTATCTGCCCTATTTGTTAACTTTAGAGGAAATATCTTCTTTTTAATCGTTATCACAATATCTTGGAAAGCGTTAATTTTTTCAACGGTCTGTTTAATCACGAGCTAGATGTATTTCCCCTCTCCAAACTTTTTATAAGAAAACTTATTCTTGTATCAGCCCAGTGTTTTATGTCATGGTATCTTCTCTGAAAATGATAAACATAAAAAGAATATTAGTAAGCACAAACACGTAGGGACTATTAAATATAAATATCTTTGTAAAAAGAGCAATGAGTGTATTGAAAAAGTCATTATACTAATTTTTATTTGTAAAACATCTGCACTCTTTTATAATATACCAACAAAAGACTTTTATTATTCCCGAGCATAATGTGGTTCTTCAAAATATAAATATGCATCAAGGCAAACTAAAACCACCTCAAGGAATAATTTTTGAGACAACTGTATTTTGATGAAGAAATTTGGTAATTAATGATTTATCAGTTTCTGGAATATTACTTACATTTTAGATAATTATCATTTCTTACAATTTTTTTTAAATTTGTTAAATCTTTTGATAACCTACTAGTATACAAGAATCACAGTTAGGTATGAGTTTTAGATATTATATGGGTAATAATCATGAGAAAAACAAATATCATTATCGCATAATCTTCTTACTTTTCTTTTCGTTTACCTTATCACTACTTCCAGCTTCTGTCTAATCATTTTTTTTTTTTGGAAAAATAAATTAATATGAATGTTGGTCTTTTATGGTTATTATCACTGCATTCTTTATCAGAGAGGTAAGGATTACTACTAGTTGTATTCTGTATTTATATCTCATTTCTTCACTCTATTTTAAGATGTAATAGAGTCTAAGCTACTTTATATAAAAGAAAGTTAAAAGGTAAGTAACAATAAGCTTCGGCTGTTTTGTATGTCTAAAGTTATTGTATTTATGTAATTATATACAAATATTTGCATTTTATAATCTTAATCAAGCGCCTTAACAATTGACAAATGTTATTTTATATAAAGCGTTCAGTTTTAGAAGAAGAGACAGCTTGACACTTTCTTAGGTCGTTAAAATTATTCAGATGGCTCATTCTTCATGTAATTCCTCGAACAGAGACAAGCGAAAACTGCTGATAGGAGAATATTGTTTTCCACTCTGCTGCAAGCTTTTTTTTCGTATGATGTCGAGTATTTTCCTAACGATACCAGGACCAGATTTTGTAATGTGTAAGTCCTCCAGAATTCTATCAAATACAAGGTAACCAATAAAGTTCTTGCCGTTTTTGTTTTGCCATTGAATGAAGGGAGAATAGGTATCACGTGGTTTAAAACCGGTATGTCGAGAGTGAGAATGTCAGCCGTTATAAAAGCAGATCCATCGCACACTCTCATTATTCGTAACTCGAACAGTAGCGAAGACAAATGGAAGTATCCAAGTATCTCGTTTGGTGTTGTTTGCTTTACGATTTCAAAGTGGGCTTATCAGCAGCTGCATCAAGTCGCCGAATATGTCAAGCGTTTTGGGATAGTGCTGTAAATGAACGTACTGCAAGGCATTGGTTTCAAAAATTCGGGTCGGAAGATTTGTCCCTCTATGATGAACCTCGCAGTGGACGACCACAAGCCTTGGATGACGAAGTCCTGCAGGCGGCCATTGAGGAGAGCAGCAGTCTAACGTGTGGTTAACTTGCAAGACAGTTTAACGTTTCTGATGAAACAGTTAGACTTCATCTGAACCGCTTAGGTAAGACGTACAGGCTGAGCAAGTGGGTTCAGCACACGCTGTTGGAAGTCCACAAGAGACAACGAGTGACAGCCTGTATGTCGTTGCTTTCTCGCCACCGTAACGCATCCATATTCAATCGAGTGGTTACCAGTGACAAAAAGTGGGTCCTGGCGTTCCAAATATTGGTTGACACCCCAGGATACTGTCCCTCACAGCGGAAAACCACCTATGCACCCACACAAGATTATGCTTTGTGTCTGGCGGACAGAGCGTCAAGTGCTTCACTATGAGCTGCTACCAACGGGCCAAACGGTCACTGCGGACCTGTACTTGCAGTAATTGGAACGTGTGTAACAGGCATTGCAACAGAAGGAACCAGCGCTGGTGAATCGCAAAGATGTACTCTTTATCCAGACCGCATGTCGCGCGGGTGGTCATACAGCGACTTGGTTGGGAGACTTTGTGCCATCCTCCTTACTCGCCTGACCTTGCGCCATCCGAGTACCATCTCTTCCATTCCTTGGACAATCATCTTCGTGGAAAATCCATGACCAATGATGCAAAATTTCGCCAAGCACTCACGGACTTTGCGTCCAAAACCCCCGAGTTTTACCGCAAGGGGATTGTTGAGCTGGAGACACCTTGGTAGAAGGTGCTGGATGCCGATGGTGATTACTTCGAGAACTAATAATAGGCTACGCTTACTGTAAATCATTTTCTTTTTGGCCATTAAAAACGGCAAGACCTCTATTGGTTATCTTATACATGGCAACATATTTCTTGGTATTAGTTGTGCCCTTAGTACTTGTGTCAAGTAGCCATGATACCAATAATAAACTCCATTTTTTATCAAGTTATAGTTCGATTGAAAAGTCCAGTTTTGATTTTTAAGTAAAACGACTTATCGTACATCGTTGAAATTTCATCTGTGGAATCAAATTATGTAGCAATCTTTTGCTAATATTCAACGTTTTTCCTACTAGTGTAGATAAAATTTTGTAGTTTCGGCGATTAGTTAAATGCAGCCAGCGCCAACATATAGTAAGTCAATTTCGAGGTCGTATTACCTGCAATCTTAAAATTTTTATAACTTAAGCATTTAAATAATCCTTCAGATCAGGTATACTTTTTTTGAACTACAGGTTTGTCGAGGTAAATTCAGAATTATTTTAGTTATATTGTGGTATAGTGGAAAGTCCAACATATTCATACGCAATCCCCTACTAAGTAACATAAGTTAGCTTTTCATGACCAACAACCTACGATTGTTGACGGAATGAGTCGAGAATACGATCGGAGAGCTGCTATACTCAAATCCATTTGTGTCGAATAATCGCCGACAGAAATTATTACGTGGTTTGGTTACAAAAGACCGAAGTTTACGACGTAGACCAGAAGAAAATAACTGCTGACCAGGCAACTCACAGCAAGCGCCTTGAACGCTAGAGAAGTAATTCTTCCAAAACCTAGCTCTATGTTCTAGTGCTACCAAGTTTAACCTCGGGGAAAAAGCCATCCACACACGCCTTAAGCGTAAATTACCACAGGACTTAATTTAACTGCAAACGCATGATAGAGGTATGTGTTTTTCACTAATTCCTCAACTCTTTCCTGTTTTTATATAAATTAAATACTTACTGTTAGCTTATTATATTGTTAATCTATTGTATTTTAACTTAGCAGTGTATTGCATATTAAATTGCAGAGCCAGCTATAATAAATTAAAAAAAAAAGTCGTAATCCGTCCGTGAATTGAAGGAGCATGACTGACCTGGCAAAGAAAAAGGGCATGGCGAGGTTGATGGTCAATCTACCTAAGCACTACTAAATGATCTCAAGCACGGCAGCGCTGCCTTCCTGAGATTTTTTCGCACGGAAAGTACTTTATTCAGAATAGTGTGATGAATTACGAAAACGGCCGTTGGATCTGCCAAGATACCTCTGACGTGCTTTCCGTCGTACATTCAAAGTTTTCGCTTTTGCGATGACGCTGGAGCTTATGAGCAGCGAAGAGGATGTAATTGTGTCCCACTTTTTTGAGGAAGATCTTATGATGACCGCGGACAGCTGCATCAACGTACTGGAGACAGTGCTCAAGCCCTGCGTAGAGAAAGTGAGCATTAAGCGGAAGTTCGTATTTCAAAAAGCTTCCGCTCTAGGCCACACACCAAGAAAGACTCAGGTAACAATTTGAATTACCACTGGTTTCCCGACTTGTGGCCACCCTTTAGCTCCGCCTGTAATCTCTTTGACTATTACACGTGGAGCTTGGTTAAAGTGAAGGTGAACGAGAGGCTTCATAACAACAAGAGCATCTTAAGGTTCTTCATTATGGAGGTAGACGCATATGGACAAGAAGAAAATTGTCTTGGTCTGCAGCAGGTTTAGGTTCCGGCTCAAGAAGGTTGTGGCCGCTGATGATGGCTGCATTGAATAATACGATTCTTACTACTATTTACTTTAATTGTGCTAAGTTTCACTGTAAACACATTGAAATCTTCTTGTATTGTAATGTTATTTTCGTTATTTATTTATTTTCCAGATTTACCCCAAAGTTTTCAGTAAGATAATAACACATACGTACCCGTTTCCAATCATATTCTCTGTTCAAAGTACGCTCAAGGTGACTTAATAATGCGTTTTGAGGAAATTGCCCTCCGCGTAATAACATTAAAACCGCCCGCCATAAAATATGGCAAATAACGATATTCTAATGTATTCCAGATAGATTCCATTACGCGAAAGCTAATGCGAATGGGATTATGCTGCTTCATACATATTTACGACGCGTGACCTATTTGCGAAAGTATTCAGACATCTTAAGCAAGTTCCGCGCTGAACTGCTTGCGTTACTTATAAATTAAATTAAACCGCCGTAGATTAGTGCTCGCGTATTGTGAAAACCGCACTTAATTATCGCCCTGACGCCGCGTCACTCAGCTGCAATTGTGGGGGCTTGAGGGCGCTTTAAAACTGATTAAATAGCACTATTATCCTTAAACTTTCCTGACAGGTCTGTTAGCCGACTATTTTCCTGGAGGGCGACAGCCTTTCTTATCCCCAGCTATTTTGAACGGCACGTTATTGGGGAGCAAAATCCCGAACAGCAACTTTTTAATTGGTTGTCATCGTACTACCAAAATATATATTTCAATCTTCGACACTTTTTTCTCGTATCCAGTTATGTTCTGAAGTTAATTTTTATATATTAATTGAACCGACAAATGTCTCCTTTTTCTCAGGTGTAGAATTATATTGTTCTCGTTATTGCTTTATGCTGTGTACAACAGCATTTCGATTTACTACAGTTATTGCTTTGATATTACTTTACAAGTCTATAGTTTTTTAGATTATTGTAAATACTCAAACATAAAATACAACAAATTTGACCTCCTCAATTTTACAATCTTCTGGAATCCTACCTAACAGATAATATCAAACACAAGTTAACGATGAAGTCTCAGCAGTGTATCCGATTCTACAGGGAAGCGTCCTGGGACCTTTCCCTTATACATTACTCATCTTCGACCTCCCAACTACCCCAGCCATAACTGTAGCGCATACTCAGACGACATAATCATCCTTGCGAGGTATATAGACTTAAACACCGCATTAGAACACATCCAAATCCACCTTAATCAACTTGAAGAATGGTTCAAGAACTGAAAAATTAAGGTTAACGAGTCTAAATCAACCCAGGCGACTTTTACTTTACGCAAACATTGAGAAACAACATTGAGATACCACATCTTCAACAATGAAGTACTTGGGTCTTCACCTCGACAACAATCTCACATGGAGGGAACACATTATTAAAAAAAAAAGAAACACATTGAGCTTCGAATCAAAACCCTTTACTGGTTACTAAGTCGCTATTTTCCATTATCCTTAAATAACAAACTTCTGGTCTATAAAGCCATCTGGTCCTATGGAATTAAGCTTTTCTACGTTCCATCACCGATGCACCATGGTACATCACCAAACAGATGATACACGACGACCTTGGCATCCCGTTCCTCAATACAGTAATATACGACAGAACTACGAATCATCTCAACAAACTTTCCATCCATGACAATCCTCTTCTGCATGAACTTCCGCACCACCAAGTCATCAGAAGACTCAAGCGCCGTTGGCCTACCGACCTCCATTAAAGAGGACCCCTCATTGGACGTCAGTACCACATTTATAATATTAGCTTATAGGATCTTATATATTCTGACTGCCAATTTACTTAACAAAAAAAAATTACCTCACTCAACATCTAGATAGGAAAGTTTAATATAACAAAATAACTTGTATTATCACAAGAATGGAAATAGCAAGTTACTCTAAAAAAGTTAAAAACAAACAACAACCCCTTCATTACAGTGAAGATTTTCACGACCGGTGTTTTGGGCTATTAGGCCGTAGTCTTGCCTTAATAGCTCAAGAGCGAACAACGCGATTCATCAACCCCTTCAATACTGCATTGCCCTTCAAATTTCCAGATTTTGGAAATAAAGAAGTTCTGAACAATTTTAATGATTCCTGCCATTGCCAACTCTCTATAATGTCATTAAAAGCCCATCGATAATTAAAGAGGCTCTAAATAGTACATATAGACACCATGTGAAAATTAGAAATGCGTTTTCTTAAATGTGATTCTTAAGATTTAATACACAAATATTGGTAACTAACTTAAGAAAATATTGGACAGATTATAATAAATACCATATCGTGATTCTTTTGAGAGAAGAAATTTTTTAAAAATTCAGTTATCACCTTGTTTATAGATTTTTATATGCATTGACTACTAGAAAGTAATTTGGAGCAGCAATAGTCACACGTTATGATCAGTTCAAGCATCTTGGGACAAACTTCTTTTCAACCGTGGTATAGAAAGAACTGGCATTATCTTATTGGTCAAAAATGGAGGTCAATTTTAAAATTTGCATATGGTTTGAGTTCGATTACAGAAGAAAATCGCTCGTATGTTTGAAAATTATTGTCTTCATCATATCACCATACTCAAGTGGTAACGAAAGTCTCAAAAATAGTTGACATCAGAACACCAATGCCAGTCTTTTATAGAGAAGAACATGCTTCTGTCAAGAAAATGCCCAAGTTCGACAAACATGTGTCCTATTAGCAAATAGAAGAGTGTTTGAATATTCCTGTATCGACAATTCGTACATTTAAGTACTTTTCCTAAAAGTAATTTTTCTAAAATAATTTTTTTTTGGTTTTAATACAAGTGTAGACAGTACAAAAAAGCATTAAACAATTTTTGAGAAAATCAGAAATTTTTAAATTAGTTTTGTATTTAATTATAGTGCCGTTCTAACAAAAACTGCTCATTAATTTTGTTAAGTGGGCCCCAATTAGCCATTTAATCGGAATACTTTTTATTGTAACCACTATAAATCACCGTCAACAGCTACTCTACCACTAATAAGGTAATTTGGTGTGGCGGCCTTTTCGCCCTTGAACCGCTTTATATCGCGGCGACATGCCGTGGCGGCTTGGACACCTGCCGCTACGTTTTGCCGTCGCACACAGAACGGCATATGTGGGCTTTGCTCAGCCGACAAATATACACGTTCCACAGCGCGGCCAATTCGGTCGTGTCTTAACACCCCGCAAATGCACGCACCGCAGCTCGGCCAATTCGGTCGTGTCTTAATACCCCGCATATATACGTTCCGCAGCGCGGCCATTTTGGTCGCTTAACAACCCGCTCATATTCACCGCACGTCCAGTACGGCCGCATTTAACATCCCGCAACATACAAGAAGACAGCGCAGCAAGGTGGCCACCGTGAAACCATCGCCGACGAAGCCGAAGCCGATTCAGGTGAGCGATTTGGCTTTACTTTCGGTGGATATCAGTAGCCGCCCCCATCCGCTTTCGCGCTGGCCGTTTAAGGGACGATTTGGGCCTTATCGGTTTACCTTCCAAAACGGGCCGTACTACGTATCACACACCGCACCACGAGAGCGGCTATTTACACGCCTGCCTCTCCATAATTAGTTAACTATTTAAACGTGTGAATTAAAGTGGAAAACATATTTTGTTTATCGTATTGGAACGAATTCCATTATTTATTTAAAATTAGTAAATATTGAACAATATGCATGTACAATTTATGTCGGCACTAGCTTAAGAGCTAATTAACTAACTAGTACTTCACTATTTTTTACTTTCACAGCCGACCAGTTTTCCGGCGTACTTAAAATCTTCATGCAAACTGTATTTAACTACAGTCCTCTTGATTTTGCCACATATGCTTAAATATCAGCACATTTAATTTAAAATTACGACACGCCCAGAATTCTTTTGATGTTAAACGCGCTTCTTCTATTGCGCCTGCCTGGAGCTTTTCCAGTGTGACCCAGTGTCGCTCAGTGCTGGAAATAATTTTGGTCGAATTGTCGTACCTCTCCAAAATCGCATGTGATATGAGGGTAGATTTTGTATTGTGAGAACATAAACAATAACTAAAATACCTTTGTTGCCGTGTCTTCCTTTTGCTTAGAATTTCTATATGATGCTTTTTCTTTTTTGAAAAAAGTTACATCTCTGCGCACACTATTTGTATTTCCCGTGTCATTTCTTCACACCTTTCTTACAGTTCACCCAATAAAACCTCTCTAGAAGCTTTTCCGGCACTTCTTTAGTCCTTAGGTGTTTTCTTGATGCTTCATTGTGCAGGCGACGTGGATTTTTTGGTTTTATTGTTGTATCTCTTAAATTTCGAATACATATTTTCCCATTTACTCTTTTTTCTGTAAATTATTCGTAATATTTGTTAAAACATTTGTATTGTTCTTCGTTTGGCTTTTTCTTCTACTTAAATATTTCTTTGCGACGCGCCAAGAATTTCCTAGATGTTTAAAGCGTTTCTCTGCCGCTGCGCTTGCCCTTATAATAAAACCTGACTTCCTGGGATCGATGGTTATATTGCTTTCTCCCTAAGATCGTTAGGTCCCGAAATCACGTAGACCTATGTCACTTTTGGAAAGGGTTTTGTAGAAATTGTCATATCACCCCAGAATTTTGTATGTTGTGAAGTACTAGCAAATTGTAGATGACTTTTGATTTGGTACTGTTACAGATTTATTCGTAAAATTATCAATAGCGTTGCCGTAGGTCACCTTTTTCTTGGGATCTCTACCTTTTTTCGTCGTATGCTATTTGCATTTTCGGCACCATTCTTTAACGTCTTCACGGCTTTGAAATCTTCTTTAACGTTCTCTTGATGTCCCACCGTATAGGTGAAACTTTAAGGATTTCCATCTCTATCATTGGGCTCTGTGTGCTAATTTTTCCCTTGTTGTGATTTCGTCCCTTGGAACTTGCACCCAGCACTGGCCTTAATATTTAATTAATTTTCTTTCTTGCTTTAGCTCATGCGTCAACCAACGATTATTAAACACAAAAGTCTTGTTTTCTCTAGCTGTACAACTTTATCAACAAAGCATCTCTTTTCATCCCCCAGTCTTCCAAGTCCTCGTTTTAAAACTTCCAGAATGCTCTTCTATGTTCATTTTCCTGCAGCTTTTCTTCAGATTTCTAAAATGTTGAAAATTTTAGAGTTTTTTTGAGTTTACGTTGATTATTTATCTTAATCTTCGGCAACGTTCTTTAGAATTTATCTTTATTTTTGAAAATTCTTATTCAAACGCTCTCTTAAAACGTCTCAATTGTTCCGGTTTATAAATCTCCACTTTTGTAATTTTTCTTTTAATTTTCCCATTAAACTTCTCGATGATTTTCTCGAGTTTGTCTGTAATTTTCTTCTTAACTTCTCAATTTTTCTTTTATGTAGATATTGTTCTTCCGAGTTTATTTTGATGTTTGCCCAATGTTCTAGAATATTCGCCAAACTTCTCTACTAAACGTTTGACCCGTTTTTCTAGGTATACCCTTAATTTCTGTAATTTTCCCCTGAAATTTTTAGATTGTCCTATGCTCATTGCCAGTATTGTTCATTTATAACATAAATAACCAAGTAGTACAATATATTATAAATGACAGCCCACACCGTCGCTTCAAAAGTTTTGCTGACAGTTAAAGGTTACCACTTCCTTACTTAGAGTTACTGGTTTTAAAGAAATAATAAGATGATCACCGTCTGGAAGTCTACCAATTTTTACTTACAGAAAATCTTATTTAGTCTTATTTATAAAGTTGAATACTGCCATACTTTTTTTATAATGAAATTTATAAACGACCACGGTTTTGCATTTTATTCTTAAAGACAGTTAAAGATAACACGCCAAAAAATACGTCTACTATTTTCTGCATTATTTGTTTTAAATTGTTTGGGTGTCCTCTTTGTGTTATTATTGAAATACATGATAACCGTTTTAATAATTTTAACACCACTGAAGATACCCAATTCAATTGAAGCTTTTGAATGAAATTCTTTGTCTATACATTTTTTTAGTAATCTTTGCTTTTAAGGCATCTACGCTTTGTAATTTGTTGCAGATCGGGTAAGTGTGATAGCCAAAATTTGTTCGAAATGACGCGGATACTGATGTGTAGGATATCACTTTACTTTCATCCATCATTATTATATTGATTTAAAACGACATTGAAAAGATTTTATCTATAAATTCTTCAGAATCTTTTCTTCTTGTAACTTCAGTTAAAATTCTTCCATCTAACTTTTGAACTATTCTTTACATTTGTCTTTATTTTTTTTATTATTCTATGAAGCTTTTTTCTACTCTTATATTTTTAGAGTTTTTCTTAAATTCTCCTTTAAAAGCTTAGAGCATACTTTCGCATTTGTCATTAATCTTTTACTCGATGTTTTCTAATCTTCTTCAAGTTTTCCTACTAAACCTCTGATCTAGCACCAGACCGGGGGAGTACAAAAGCTTTAGCGAAATGTCGCAGTTACAAAAAATTGTTAAAGTTTGATTATATTGACCTGTAATATATAGGATCTTATTGATAATATTCATCATCCGTTCATTATCGTTCTATTGATTTACAACGACAATGAAAATGTTTATTATGCAGCAGTTGTATCGAAATTGGGATCACTTATTATAAACAGCAATCTTCTCTTGATGAAAAGGTTCTTTATGATCGTGTGAAGATTCTCACTTTTTTATTCTTCTTTTAATTTTAAAGTTTCTTTTTTTGTACGTTCGTTTTTTTCTTTCAAATTTTTTACCTCTACTATATTCTTTCAGTTTTGTTCTCATCTCTTTTACCTTAGCTTGCAGCGCTTTCAATATTTTTTTTAGCTCATCGCTCTCAATGTTAGTTATGGTTTTGTTAGGAGAGTACTCTTCATCTTTATCATCCCAATATGTTCTTCACTTTCTTTTATCTGTTGTGCTTCCATCACTAGCCATATTTAGTTGTCTTTTAAAATTTCCAGCTGAATACTGCTCTGTTTACTATTATTTATTTGCAGCAGATGTTAACCGTCGTTTTTAACTTGGTGCGTCTCGCGATTTACACTAGGATTTTCTTTTCAGAAGTTAGGCTTCTTTTTCACGTAGATTTCTGCTTATTAACCATTTTATTTTAGCGTTACTTTATTTACTTTTCAGATCTTGTACATTTCATTATTTATATAGGTAGATTTGGATTTTCAATTGTAAATTAAGTTAATATTGAGTTAAGAGTTGGATTTGTTAAATAATAACCACATTGCATCATATCAATGATTTTTATTGTCACAAAAATGGAAATTTTAGTAATAAGTTACCACAAAAAGAGTTTAAAAAGAAGATTGACCTCTTTAATGGCGCTTAGTTTTTAAAATATTCAAATTTTAGAAAGAAAAAGTTTAAAACCATTTAATATTTCTGGTTGTATCGTTTTATAAAGCTATTTATTTTAAAAGTCGCTACAATTTATTGACGTATTATAACCTCTGAATGTTATTTGGTACTGAATTTTTTACATTATAACTTTGCACGTAATTTGAGTGTCGATCAGTGTTTGAAAGAAATAGCTCTTGTGCTGAAAGATTAATATCCTCATCGTATGCTATATTCATCAAATATTGGGAATTCTAGAAAAGAATTCAGTCTGGGACAGGCTCCGATACCAAGACTGTCACGGAGAAGAACACAAGAAAATGACTGAGTCCGATAAGAAAATTGCCACATTGTTAAATAGAAGAGGATTTGACCAGCTCCCAGTGAAAAAAGCTGGTTCGCTTTGGGTACCCCATGGCTTAATTGACAATCAGATTGCAAGATATGTTTTGTAAGGCTGCGAGAAACTCGCTAAATTTGAAAATGGAAGACCTGAGTATGTCAACATCGTCCTAACAAGTGGTGGATTCTGTTATAAGGAACAGGTGAAGAAAACCTTCTAATAATATGAGATGGCAAATATGAAAAGTTGCTTTGAATAATGCAAATTGCATAAAAAATAGTAAAAGAATTATAAAAGTTAATGTTATGTTGCTAAATTTTCTTACTACTCTATATACAATTTTTACAGGACTAGCAATTATATTAAAGAACTAAAACAAGTTAATCATAATATTCTAAACAAATTTGAGGTCCGCTGTAAAAAACTATTTGGTATAGTGCTAGGCAAGACAAATCTTAAAACAAAAACAAGAATAATTAAAGAGTAAGGCCTTGTAAAACTAAAGACCATAAGTCGAGAAAAACAAAAATGGAGGAGATAAAAAGGCACCAAAAAAATTAATTGGAAAAGTATAGTTGACATAATAATTGAAAGGGATGATGAAACAATTCTCAAATCTAAATAGATAAAAGAATTCTAGAAGGTTGTTACGTTGAAAACCCTAATAGTGATAAAGGAATAAAACGTTTTTCAAGGATAAAGTGAGATTTTAGGATTTTTAGGCGCTCCTGCACTTCATTTTTCATCTATTTACTGTACGTTCAGCTTTGCATTTTTTTGCTTTTTAAATTTTACTTTCTAACGTCATGTTATTTTTCTTCCAAATTCTTTTTGTAGCAGCAAGTTTTTTATAATCTAATATTTGATATTAATTGCTAATTAATTTTATACTCAATATAAAACATACTTAGTTGGTAGTAGTCATACGCGGGTGAAGTAGAGTAAATTAGATGGAAAGTTTTATAGTGAACAGATGCACACAATGGTAGCAAAGCAACCACAAATAAATAATCGATTATGCATATAAAGAGGGCTTTAAAAGAATGATTACTCTTAGCGAGCGATTAGCAGCGACTCTTTTCTCATATAAACGATAATGGAATCGAGGAAAACAGGAAAGAACAGACAAAGTATCGGCAATTGCATGTACAGTGCCACCGCAATCTCAAAGAGAAGCCTTAGAAATAAATTCAATGCAAAAATGCTAGCACAATCTACAAATTGCACACGCTTTGGTAGCGGAAACAAAACTTTACGAGGAAATGGAAATTCGAAAGCAATAAACACGCTTCAACCCCTTAATTAAGTAGATGTAAGGTTTAAATACGATTTGTCTTCCTTAATAATTTCAGCCGTAACCGTGAACCCTTAATGCTCTAAGTATTGCAACGAACTCAATTAATGGACTACGTAGATTATTTATTATCACTTAACAATTTTTATAATTGCAGGCACTATCTACTACCACCGTAAGAATTATGTCTAAGGTTACTGAAATCTTCCTTCGCGGCGTGCCAAAAATTTTCTGTATGTTTAACGCGTTTGTCTGTTGCTGCGCTTGCCCGCAACCCTTCCAATAAGACTTGACTTCTAGAAATCAAATGTTATACTGGTTTTTCTTTAAAGTTGTTTGTTTCCGCAATCGGTTAGACACACCACTTGTGGACAGGAAGGAATTGTCATACCACGTAGGAGCTACTGAAATTGTGATAGTAGACGTACCAGTAAATTATGGATGACTGATTTGGTGTTGTAGCAGATACATTCGTAGTAGTACTTTTATTGGGGATGGACCAGAAATTTTGATTATCATACTTGTTCTTAGAATTTCTTCGTCTAACTGGTTTACATAAACTTTCTTTTAAAGAGGCTATTTCTTAGCAAAGACAATATACAGGATGATATCCAAAAGTAGTAGGACTGATTTTTTTTAAAAAAAATTATTGAACATTTTGGTACATCGACTTAATACTCTTCAAAATAGGCCCCTTGGGCATCCACACACTTCTGGTAGTGAGCCTTCCAGATCGGGAAGGCCTTCTGGAAGTCGTCCTCCGGGATGCTGAACAGCGCCCTCGTCATTGCCGCTTGGACTGCTTCCACCGAGTCGAAACGATGCCCCTTGAGCTGCATCTTGATCCGGGGGGACAGGAAGAAGTCCGGTGGTGCCACATCAGGGCTGAAGGGGGGGGGGTGAGGCAACGTGAAAACGCCGAATTTGGCCAGGAGATCCCTCACAATCCACGCGCCGTGGCACGGCGCGTTGTCATGGTGGAGCTTCCACTTCCCCACCAGGTCTGGTCGCACGCGTGTAGTCCGATTTCGCAGCCGTGTGAGCACTTCCACGTAAAATCTTGCATTTACAGTCGGTCCAAGAGGTACAAACTCCTTATGGACAATGCCACGACGGTCAAAAAATGCAATCAACACCGATTTCACTTTCGATTTCGACATTCTGGCCTTCTTTTTACGGGGTGATTGTGACTCTTCGCTCTGACGTTTTGCTTCCGGGTCGTATTTGTAGCAAAACTTGATGGCGTACCGCTGCTCCAAATTTCGCCCCATCGCAACTGACGACGAGGCGTCACGATAGGAGGTCACTAAAACAGTGGTCCACACTCAACTAACGCACGCAGGCGACTGCCGCAGGTCGAAAACTGTTCCCAAGGCTCCTCTCCATAACATCCGGCCTTGCAGACCCCCTCCATCGCTCCGCGCACTCGGAAAAAAAAACAGTCCTACTACTTCTGGATACAACCCTGTATATTTCCGCTACAATTATTCCTTATTTCCTTCACAGCTCAGCCAATAGTACCGCTCTTGTACCTTCTGCAATGTCTTCTTACTATATACATTATGCATGTGACATACATTCTGACACTTTGCTACTCCAATGTTTTCTGACTTTAAGGAATTCTTCTGACTTCCCCTTTGACTTTCCCTGTACTCTTCTATTCTCTCCTTTTTTAATTCTCCGAAGTGTTCTTCCATATTTAACTTTAGTTTTTTTACCAGTTTTCTGAAATATTCGTTTACGTCCACTTTTAGCTTTTTTTCAGAACGCACGCAATTTTCTGACTTATTTTTATTCCTTGTCTTAAACTTTTGAAGTGTTCTTTCGCATTACCTTTATTTTTAGAAATTACTTTGTAATTGCTCTGTTGCAATTACTGGATTATTCTTCTTTGTTTGTCTTCTGGTAATTTCTCTATTAATTTTTCTATCGGACTTTTAGATCACTTCTTTTTATTTGTTTATAATTTTCTCCAGCTTGTACCTTTTAAATTTTATCTTTAACCAACGCTTGATGTTCTAGTAGTTCTTCAAACTTCTAAAACTAAACTTTTTAAATATACCCCAATTATTGTAACTTCTCTCGCAAAATTTTAGATTATTTTTTTGTTTTCTGTTATTGTTAGTCTTTGTTTATTATATAAATAAACATCTTACATAAATTTATTACATCAATTATACTGGGTGTGTTCTCAAATGTTTTTTGTCGTCTTTTGGCAAAGCAACTATATTTTAAAATTTTACTATTTTCCAAGTCAGATTAGTTATAACTACCTCAAAGTTAGGTGAAACAGCTTGTTAACTAGAATTAAACAAGTCACACAAGAAATGACCACAAAAGACCTGAATGTAAATAATTCTTGAATGTTTACCACTTTTTAGTTTCTTCCAAAATTATTTTGATACATTGCAATAAAAAATCTAGTTATTAGTCTTCTAAAGAGGCTTTCGAATTTTATTTAAGTGAATTGACAATTTCTATATTTTATATTTTAGTTTTGCAATGTTCTCTAACACCATTCCATCCAATTTGTGTACAAAGCAATACCCTTAAAGCCCATTTTTGAGAAATGTTATGCCATCATAATATGTGCTAGTAATGGCCGCAAATTCCGTCTGTACAGGATAGAATCCGGCGTACCATATTTTGTAAAGTCCTTATCAATGCGACCGCTGTTATTGGTTCAAACTGTTCTGTGACATTTTAAGGGCACATTTGAGTTAATGTGTGATGACAAGATCGCCATGCTATATATTGAATAATCCGCTTCGCATATCAAGTATAAACTGGCCCCACAATGCTTCCTTGGGGCACACCTAATCTGATTTTACAAATGCTGATACTTGCATCTTGTTGCTAGGCGAAGAATACCAATGATGTAATATTTTAAATTTAACTTGTGACAATTCCATGCTGCTTTGTTCTGCTCAATAGTGCTGCGTCTATTTCGAAAACCGAACTAGTGGAGAGAAATGATCTGCTGATCTTCAAGGATTGGTTTGAAGTGCTTTAGGAACAATTTTTCGAATAGCTTAGAGAAAGTCGTTAAAACAGTAGACTTTTAAGGTGTTTCTCTCCTTTAGTATTATTACACTATCTGTGCTACCTTTTATTAAGTTTGGTAATCCCCCATTCTTAATATTGTGTTAAATAATTGAGTTGAATAATTAAGACATGTTTCGGAGCTTCTCTGTAGTAGTTACCCGTTATCAAATCGTAACCAGGCACTTTATTCGGATGTGATTGTTTAAGTATAGTCGTCTCGAGTTCATTCTTGGTAATATTTTCTACAGGAAGATGCATCTGTTAAAGTATCTTTAACTTTCGTATTTTCTTTTTTTATTTGGTGTAACCTTAGTGTTAAATAGTGAAGACTTTGGTAAGATGTTCAACAAATACCATGGTTTTCTTCAATTGTAGGTCACTTCTGGCCCAGCTGTTGCTAGTTTTTTTCGACAACGATATTGAAGCATAATGGGGTAGCATTTGTAGAGGATATGTTGCAAAGATAGTTTTGAATAATTTTATTTTTATCCTTAACAAAATCTCTTTAAGTTGTTCTGCTAGTTTATCGAATATCCGTTTTCAGCTTGAGCAATTTGTCTGGCTTTTTACTTTTCAGATGCAGAATCTTTTAATTGCTATTGGGAATCCGTCCTGAATGTAGTAGATTTTTTTATTTGGTGTTGCTCACCAAGCGGTGGTTTGGATAGATGTAGTTAGGTGGTCTGTTGTAACTATATTCAGTGGGTTTTTAATGAGAGTTTATTACGATAAAGTTTCCAGTTAGTCTTCTTACTACATAATGATGGTTTGTTCCGTTTTCCAGTATATTTTTATACTTGGTGATGATACATGTAATATGTGGGACTTGTAAACATTGCTGTTAGGTTTTCTTGACTTCCCGTTTTGTGGTTTGCTATTATCACTCGCGTCCAAGCTCCCCAAGGACTTGTCATATCCTGGGAGACTCTCTTCATCTTTATAATTAGTGCAGAGCAGTTGCACTCGTACCCTTACTGTTTGCTTGTTATAAATGCTTCTTACTTCTCTTCTAGAGACTTGACTTTCCTTATAGTTGTTTTTTATTCTATACGATTCCTTGCCCTTTCTCCCCCATGTTGTAACGCCCAGCTTTTTAAGTCCTGCACTTCGTCCATCCATCGAAGTCTTTGGTATCTTTTGCTTCTTTTACCTTTTGGGTTTGTATTTAGGTTTTACTTCTCTGAAGGACTTTTTGTTCTTCAATAACTTACTTACAGTTCTAAATTTTTTTCTCTGATTTGCACTCCCTGTGTCACTGCTGCTTCTTATATGTACAAGCCTACATCTTTCCGACTTCATGGTGACCTGTCTACGCTATCTATATTATCAATGTACGCTAATATTTTATTTTGTTTATTGTATGGTATGCCTCCAAGATCTTCTAAATGACTTTTTCTAAAACAAAATTCAATGGTGTGGTTGACAAAGTACCTTTTTGCCCAAAATATTTTGAGAACTGGCCTTGAATATTTACTTTTGCTCTGGTGATTGTTATGCACATTTTTACTTCTTAGTTTTCTCAGTACGTTGTACGGTTTCTTCATAAGTATAGAATCGTACTTATTTTAACTAGAAAAATAAAGACGTGGTAAGTTTTTGAAATTTTTGATATTAACTCACCCTTCTTATTACGGAAAAATAATTTTGGTTGGCAAAAATAGATCTGCAAGTTGGCTACTTTAGTCCAACGAATTTTTCTACATCTTGAGTTTAAAATAACTTCAGTAAAAATAAAAATTTCAATTATGTCCTTGTAATATACTTTAGTTCGCTTTTATTTCTGACCCTTCTAAAATTATTCTATAGATCTTTTTTAATGACAAAGAATTCCAAGATTGATTCTGAATCGTTACATGACGAATGAAATTTTTTTGTTCTACAAGAGCTGTATTTCATTAGTAGACTTTACTGTTTAAATTAATAATGTGAAGGGCGGATTCTCATTATTCGACAATTAAATTTCTGCTGCGTGGCACGAGCCCCGCTTTGCGCTTTTAATTAGAATATTCTGTTTGCTTAACATCCTCTGATTATAACGCCATTACTCGTTGGCGCTCACATTTTATTTGGCGGGCCCCATCTCAATTAATCTTCTGCCCCGAAATTAACAAATACTTGCGCGCAAACATTCCAATAAGGAAGCCCCACATTTCGCCGCCGCCCGATAATTAGTGAGCGATGGGCCGAAGGAATGCGCAGAAGTCATAACTCCGCCGTCATCTGACCCCCGTTATCACACGATGAGCGGCAAATGAGGCCGAGATTTGCGCCGGGGGCCTCCTGACCCCCTCGCTTTCGTTTCGGAAGCGCGCGGAATACAAAGCGCATTCCGGCGCGGCCCGCCCCTGCGCGTTCGGCTGTCATGTTCCAGGGGTCGGGCAAACGCCGGGGACAAGGGCTCGTTTGCATGAAATATTCAAGCGCGCCTCGCAACAGGTACGGATATGATGCCGCGAAGTATTTTCGTGCATTTCATAATAATTTCATCGGGCTGCCAGTGCCGCTTCGTTTTCGGCGGTTTCATTACCGCCCAGCCCGCCGTTGCATTTATTCTGGGCGGCGGCCGGCGCGGTCGGGCCTCGCCGAGGCGCCGCTGAATTTTTCAGAGAGCCTGCTTTATTCCCTGCTTTGCATTTTTACAGCAGGATGTACAATTGATGACACTATAAAGGTGTCTTATTTCGGGTAGAGCTTTCCTCGCTCCTTGCAATGGCCTACTAAAATGTGGGAGACTATTCGGTTTCCAGGTGCTGAAATGTTTTCAGTTGTTACCTGAACGTAAATAATTGAATTGCAATTGCAAATAAATTGTTTTTTTTCTTATTTAGTTTTCAGTTAAGATATATTAGTTAATGCAAGGTAACCGATAAAGTTCTTGTCGTTTTGCTTCGCCTTTGAATGAAGGGATAATAGGTATGCAATTAGTATATCAAGTGATTTAAGAACCGATCGGTCGAGAGTAGGAATATCAGTCGTTATAAAAGCAGGTCCTACGCGCACTTTCATCATTTATAACTCGTGCAGTAGCGAAGACAAATGGAAGTATCCAAAAATCTCGTTCGGTGTTGTTTGCTTTACGACCTCAAAATTGGCTTATCAGCAGCTGCATCAAGTCGCTGAATATGTTAAGCGTTTGGGGATAGTGCTGTGAATGAACGTATTGCAAAGCATTGGTTTCAAAAATTCAGGTCGGAAGATTTGTCCCTCTATGATGAACCTCGCAGTGGACGACCACAGACCTTGGATGACGAAGTGTTGTAGGCGGCCATTCAGGAGGACGGTAGACTAACGTGTGGTGAACTTGCAAGACAGTTTAACGTTTCTGATGAAACAGTTAGACTTCATCTAAACCGCTTAGGTAAGACGTACAGACTGAGCAAGTGGGTGTCGTACACACTGTTGGAAGTTCACAAGAGACAACGAGTGGCAGCCTGTATATCGTTGCTTTCTCACCACCGTAACGCATCCATATTCAATCGAGTGCTTACCAGTGACAAAAATGGGTCCTGTATGACACTCACAAGCGTTCCAAACATTAGTTGCTACCCCAGGATACTGTCCCTCACAGCGCAAGACCAACTATGCACCCACACAAGAATATGCTTTGGGTCTGGTGGACAGGTCATCAAGTGGTTGGCTATGAGCTGCTACCAACGGGCCAAACGGTCACTGGGGACCTGTACTCGCAGCAATTGGAACTTGTGTAACATGTATTGCAACAGAAGGAGCCAGCACTGGTGAATCGCAAAGGTGTAGTCTTCCTTCATGACAACGCAGACCGCATGTCGCGCGGGTGGCCAGGGATACCATACAGCGACTTAGTTGGAGACTTTGTGTCATCCTCCTTACTCACCTAACCTTGCGCCATCTGACTGCCACCTCTTCCACTCCCTGGACAACCATCTTTGTGGAAAATCCTTCAGCAATGAAGCAGACTTGCGCCAAGCACTCACAGACTTCTTTGCGTCCAAAACCCCCGAGTTTTACCGCAAGGGGATTGCACAGCTGGAGACACGTTGGCAGAAGGTGCTGGATGCCGATGGCGATTACTTCGAGGACTAACAATAGGTTACACTTTCTGTAGATCATTTTCTTTTTGGCCATTATAAACGGCAAGAACTTTATTGGTTACCTTGTATAATGTTGTAAGTAATTAATAGTTTCAAATAAATTGCTATACATTGGATGTATTTATTATCCATTTAATATTTGAATAAACTAAACTTAGTATCTTTAAATCAGGCAAAAGCATAAATCACTTAAAGTAATGCTTCTTATTTGTCACAAAATGCGGTAGTTTACAAAAAAGCTATTATGAATTTATACTTTACAATTTGTCTAGGGGCAGTTAGCAAAGTAAGCAACAGATTCTATTTAATGTTTTATTATACCGTCATACAGAACAATGCTTACCATTTGGTCATCAACCAGTTTTACAGATGATATAGTGCAAATGTTTTCCGCGAGCGATACGCTCCTAGAACTTCACCTTGAAGTTTCGCATTGCGAGCCGAGTTATTTACACTTGTAGCATCCTTTAATTTTTCAATAGTTTGCATTCTGCGTTGCAAGACTTCAGCTTTTAGGTGTTCCCATAAAAAATAAATTACAAGGGGCAGATCTGGTGATTTAGCCCAGAACGTCTTGAGAGATTCTCGCTGTGTGTGCAATAGCGCCATATTGTTGGAACCACAGTAGCGCATTGTCATGTTCGTTCAATCTAAACCCTAGTGACAGACATCGCATGCCAAATCTTGCAACAGCACACAGACAGTTACACTCTGACTGTGGGGTAGTTGCTCATAGAGTAGTTGAAGATTTTGTGGAGCCCAGTACCCAATGGAAATTAACGTCGTTACTAATGAACACAGCAGTATCAACTCGAAAACAGCCTGCCGAGAGTATTAGTTACATTCCTTAAGTTCCTAAACTACCACCATTTTGTGTAGATAGAACATGAGATCGCAATGTAGAATTATCCGCATGCTACGGTCACATATTCCCAAAGCGAGAGCTTGCATACTTAGTAGCGCATTGTTGTGGCGATGTGACAACAGTCTGCTTCACTGCTGCGATGTTCTCGGGTGTCTGAACGCTACGAAACCTACTGGGTGGTTTTTGTTTGAATGCTCAACCAGCATTCCGGAAATTGTGTACCCACAAAATTGTGATTTTCTTGGACGGAACTATACACATAGCCGCCGACTACATCTTTAAACAAAACATAACAACAAGCTATGACCTGATATAATAAATCAACTCGTATTATATGTTTATTGTCGAAATTTATGTGGAGGGTCAGAATATTTAAAGCTTTTGAGCCGCCATGGGTTATGGTCATTATGAAACAAACATTCAGCAAGTCTGCTTGGGTGTGCGCTGATTCTGTCGTGATATTTCATGCTGTTGTTTCACCAACGGCGTCTGTTCCAACACCGCTAATAATAACCTTGTTCAACACATACCCATAAACATCATTTAAGGTACTTGGCACTTTTGAGTTGAGTTGCAGTCTGTTTCCTACAACTGAACCCTATAAGATCACAATGGTTTGGCGGTTTTTATCTTCTATGAATGGTTATGAATGCCTTCCATGCTGCAAAATTGTAGACCAAACTGTTTTCCCTTTTTCTTCCTATATATGTTCATTCCGTACCGACCTTTTCTCTAAGTGTAGCATTAGATTTTTTGCTCTCATTCGGTCCATCTGTCTCTGTTCTGCGCCTCTCTCCTCCATGATAAAGTAAGTTTTATGTCGTCTGTCCAGTGCTTAGGTGGTTGCCTTCTGGATTTTTTTGCTTGGTATGGTCTCCATTGCAGTACTATTTTTGTCCAGCTTTGATCCTGGCATCTGACCATATGGCCTGCAAAGTTCCACTTAAGTTCCGCTCACATAATTTATTTTGGTTTTAGAGAAATTCCAATCATCCGCCTTTTCATTGCTTTCTGCGTTGTTTGGAGCATAATCATTGATTTTTTGATAATTTTCCAGGTTTGAACGCCCTACGTCAGGACTAGCATTTCACATTGTTCGAAGAGACGAGTTCGGAGATACATTTGGATGTTCTCGTTCGTTAGGGTACTGCGTAGGTTGCTAAAAGCTGCCCATGCTAACATTTTTCGGCGGTTTATTTCCGCTGTTTGATTTTCTCTCCACAATGTTATCGTGTGACCTAGGTAGACATAGCTCGGTACATTTTCTATTTTTTGATTTCTGATGACGATATGAGGGTTTTTATCGCACATGGCTTTCGTTTTTTGCGATATTTATGTAGAGTCCGGTTTCAGTTGCTTATTCTTCTAATTCTGTTAGCACTTGTTCCAGCTCTTCTTTACTTTCTGCTACTAAGATAACATCATCTGCGTGTTGCAGATGTTTTAGTCGTTTACCCTTTATTAGTATTTTTATATCTTGCCAATCTAGTTGTTTGAATATGTCTTCTAGAGCTAAAGTAAATAGCTTTGGTGACAAAGTGTCACCTTGTCTTATGCCCATTCTATTTTAATAGGTTTTGTGTTAATGTTGAGCTGTATAATGGAATTAGCGTCTTTGTATATATATTTCATGATTTGAGTATACCGACTATCTGTTCTTGCATTTGGTAACGATTTTATTATTGCCCAGTGTTCCAGAGTATCAAATGCCTTCTGAAAATCGACAAATGCTGTATAGATGTTCAAATTATAGTTTATTGCTTTTTCTGTTAGGACCCTCATTGTCAAAAGGTGCTATATGTTTTTCTAAATCCGGCTTGTTCTACTGGCTGATATTGGTCCGATTTTGCTGGAATTCTCTTTGTAAGTATTTTCGTGAATATCTTGTATATCTGTAATAAAAGAGAAATCGGCCGGTAATTTTCCAAGTTTACCTGGTTTGTGAAGTACTATTACAATAGCGTTATCCAGTTTTAGGAATTTTACCTTGTGTTAAACATTCATTTAGCAGTTCACATATCTTTTTTAGTAGTAAATTTTTCCCGTTTTTTAGCATTTGTATAAGAATTCTATCGTCTCCTGGTGCAGTGTCCGTTTCTTTTGCGACTCTTTAATCCTTTATTTTTTCTAATAGCTTTATAACTTCCAGTTTATAGTATTTTTGAGGTCTTTTTTTATCATTTTTCTCGTTTCTTTGACCAGGCTTCTAAATTCCTCGTATTTTCTTTCTTTAAATAGCTGCTTCTTTTTGTTGATGTTTCTTCTTGTTTCGTCACTTATTTTCTTTATTTTGATTGATTTTATTTCGGCTAAACTTCTTGCGGCATTGTTTAACGCTGTTAACAATGAGGTACCCATTAAGTTTAAATTTCCTCCATCCTGGGTTTTGTCTATTATTTCTATCTCCCTCCTTAATCTTTCTTGGTACTTAGGAACATTTGCTTCCAATAGTTCTATGTCTAGAGCATGTTTTTTCAGTTTGCATAATTTAGTTCTTTGTAGTTTAATATTTATAGTTATTTTAGTTTCTCAACATACGGTGGTTGCTGTTTATGTTACAACAATTTATTGTTGTCACGTTTGTAATTACGTATCTGTCACTAGAGAGGAAGTAATCAATTTAATTTTTTGTTTGCCCGTCCGGGATTACCCATGTCCATTTTCCTCTTTCTCTTATTTTACGAATACCAATAAGATCCCATTTTATGTGCATTATCACGTTTTCTAGTTTGTATAATTGAAAGTCGTTCATTAAAGTTTTTATATTTAAAGTGCCGATCGTTAGTTTTGTTTTTCCTTGTTTTGATTTGTGTGATTTGGTTCTAGTTGATATTAACGAATGTTTGCCTCTCCCAGAGTCCTTAAGGCAGAGCTTGTTAGGGGTGTGGGATTTATCACCCACTTGGGGTATTGTTCAGTCTGTTTTCATATTCGTCATTTTTCATTTGGCAGGTTTTTGGCCATAAATCGCTACGCTGGCCAGGCGGGTTGAGAGTGGTTAGGGATACATGTAGGGTTAACTGTGGGATGAGTGGCGGATTTAAAGGTTAACACACGGTTTTTCTCTATATAGAGGAGGTGAGAGATAACCAAGACTAGCGTAAGCAAGTTCATAAACCTGAGGTAGACCTAACTTTGTCGGGATTGTGAAGAGTGTTTACTCGCTAGTTTTAGATAGTTGGTTGTATTAGCATGTGATATTTGTTAGCCATTTAGCTGTGGTTATAGGCAAGCTTTCCTTCTTAATATAAAAGATACACGGAATAATTTTAAAGTATTTATTTTTATATGCCATATCTTAAGCCATATCTGTAATTAATTTAAGTACTCTTGGAGGGCTTGGTATACCACAACTCAGTTTTGTTGCGATAGAAACGTTGCTAACAATTTAATTAGTAATTGGTAGTTTGGGCTCTAGGGCACTATCTGGGACACTAGAATTTATTTGATACAGGGGTATAATGGTTTTATCATATTTTACTTGAAATGTCTACTTCTGAGATACAAACGAAGAAAAAGATAGATATCGGGTGGTAATTTATTTTTAATTTTGTAAAGCAGTCCAATACAGCACATCTAAGAATATTGCAAAGCAATATCCTTTTTTTTTAAATTTTTGCTAATTGTATCTACTTCCCTAGTGTGGCATGATGTTGGCAAAATCCAAATTGATGTTTAGGTATTAACCTATGTTCTAACATTAACGATCTTATTTCTTCTAAGGAATTTTTTTCAAAAATTTTGCTAACGCCGGTCATGAACTTAGTGGTCTAAATGAAGCAACTCTTCTTTGGGCTTTCGTGATTTTTGTATTAAAATTTTAGCTACCTCCTATTGTTCAGGAAAGTGTCGCAGTCGAACTATAGCGTTGAATAAGTAAATGATAAATCTGAAACAAAGTTTCGGGGGCTTTTTCAGTAAATATTTTAGTCACGAGCTTTTATTGGGTTTTTAGGATTGTTTTTCTTCGCTAATTATGAATTAGACTCAATGTGCTAATGTTGTGATTTTTAACAGGCCTAAGGGTGTAGAAACCTGCGACTAATGTGTCGCACAAGTCATCGCCTTTTTATAATCACTTCTAGCCTATCCGTTGCCGTCAATATGAATCGACAAAAAGTGTTGTTGAGGATTGTTAAGCTTTTATTTGATTTATATATCGAGTATGGTAAATCAAAAATGGCATCAGGTTTTTTAGGCAAGTTTGCATTGTTTAATTTTTTATCTCTAATAGAAGGCTTTAAGTTTAGTTGTAACTTAATTAAACTGTCGTTTAATGTCAGGTGATCTTGTTGCCGTACTTTGCGTAACTTTGTTTTTAAACTATTTACTTTTTTACTACCATAGGGTGCTTTAAACTGGGTATATGTTGTGTTCGCGTCATAAGGATTTTGAATAAATTTAATTTTCTATCTTTTGAGAGAACGGTAGTTTTTCTCTAATATTGACGTTATTTCTCACTCTCAGCTACCACAGGTTGGTGGTCCTATGATAAATCAAGACATAAATTTGGTTTTACTATATAAAGATCGAATAGGCCAGGGATTTTGTTTAAATCTGTCAATGAGTAAGTGTATTTAAATAATTTCCACATACATATGGCTTTATCGAGCTTCCTTCTTGTAATGGTAGTCAATGCAGAACCCCATATTTTGTTTTCAGAATTTTGTTCATTACCTTATATAAAACGGTTTCTTAATGTTTTCAAATATTCTTGAAAATGATTTTATTTATTATAATATTTCAAAGACAATAGATCAGTGAGATGATTAAAGGTTCATTCTAGTCTTCCGCATCTATTGAGGTGATATCTTGGAGGTTTATAGTGTTTAAGAAAAGTTAACAATGAGTGCATAAGCGTCTCTAGCTGGATGCTGTGTAGCCATGTTCAGTGAAACATTTTTAAAATCTTTTTCTTAATAAGCCGTTCCTTATTTAAAGGTTGGCTACTACATTGGAAAACGCTTCTCTAGCTTCTGCTGTTTTGAGTTGAATATTCTTGGCTGTCCACTACCTTATATTATTTAGCCGGAAAATTCTTCTTTCTTTTTTATCCTAATTTTACCCTAAATTATAAGTTAAAGTCGGTTGTATTTTTCATTTCTTAGTAAATGTCCCAAGTAGACCACCTTTCTTCTTTCTATAGTACTTATGGTATTTCGATTAGAATTCGTACGTTGTAGTACCTCTTGGTTTGCGATACGCTTGTCTCGTTAGTTCCATTTCAAAAGATTCCAGTTTATTCAGTATTTAGGCTTCTGTTCCATACAATAGTATCGACCATATATACCCCTTCACTATTCTCTACCTGATTTCTAGATTTAAGTTTTTGTTAGTCATAAGAGCTTTCATTTTAGTATATCCTTATTTGGCTGCTTCTGTACTTCTATTCTGAATTTAACTACTAGGTGAGTATTTTAATTTTTGTTTTTATTTTCGTGTTGTGAAATATATAAATATACAATAACCAAAAATTAAATGACAATGGGGACTGTATGCAACTTTGTCGTACCTCCCGCTTAATTATTATGCTTTCTGTTTCCGTGTCTTCTGTCGTAGTTTAGCCTGTTGGTTTAGTAGAGGTTTTTGACTAGTTTTTTGTCTTTCTCATCCAAGCCAAGGTTTTCTAAATATTAAATTATCTTAATGTGTCTTACTTTATTAAATTATTTATTATAATCGCAAAAGCATAGGTACACATGGTTTTATTGACCTTCAAATTTCTTTATTAAAGCCATATAAAGAAAACAGTTCATTCCCATTCTGTTTCTGAATTGGTTATCACCTACTGTTTCTTTACATTTTATATAAATTACATTCTGTAGGGCTTTCAGGGTGTGGTTTATGAGATTTATCAGTCTGTAATCATTCCATGATTTCGTGTTTTTGTTTTACAGTGAACTCAAATCATCTTTAAGATTTTAAAATCCTTAAGATTGATTTCTGGCCTCTCATCGTCAAGAATTTTAGTATGTATTATTTTCAAATTCTCAGTTTTGCTCATTATAATTTTATTTCTGCCATTTCATGTGCATTCCGAAAACAATATGTTGTTTATTCAAATGTTTTTTAGATGTTACAAAGAAGGTACTCATTCGTAAATATCGGGGTTTGGAACTAGACGCAGGACTACTAATTGGAGGAGTCGTCATTTTCAGAAGCTTGAGATTGCAAATCGTAGTGCAACTTGAAACGCGCCAGCGTAACAATAGTGGGCCATTACATAGTGTCGAATGTCTACTTTCTCTGTTCAACGTCGATTGCTCGCAATGAGACTAACATCACGGCACTCTTTTGCGACTACTACTGACTTTTCTATAATAAAGATTACAATGGACAATGAAAAGGCATCTGTGGACATACCAGTGGCATAGCATCGTCTTTTCTGATAAATTCCGATTTTGTTTAAACCGATGATTGGATGTTAATATTTCATAGACATAAAATATGATCTAAGGGTATTACTGAACGGGGAGCTAATAATTGCGATAGCCAGTCATCTCTAGTTAGAGTTAGAGGAAATATTAACGGTCAAACCTATGTCGACTAAGCCTTACAGCCCGTGGCACTTCTTTTCCTTTAGATGGTGCCCTAAGCAGCCTTTAACAAAATAACACTCAGTCATATGTGGCACGTAACACATTAAACTTTCTTCAACAAAACATATTGGCAATTTTTTTATGTCCGGCCTATTCACCTAATCTTTTACTGATCGAAAATATCTGGAATATCATTACTCTAAAAGTACAGCGCTATCCATAACCTCCAAGGAAAATTGAGACGGTTACGAGAGCTTGAGGTAGACCCATACAATATTGAATAAATTGAAAAAGTTTACTGGCAAATGTTTTATAAATTTAGTCAGTACGGTAGCTAAGGCAGAATTATTTTATAAAAGTTTTATTTTATTTATTAGCATAGTAATTATTTTTTTTATTTACTTAGGTGCAAATTTATAATCTAGTTTACTTCAAAGTTTTTTTTTTATTAAACTTTATTAGCAATCAGGAAATACATTATATAAGCTAATTGGATGTTATGTACAATGTTATTTATATTGTACAAGAGAATGGCATGAAGAGGTTCATCATCCAGCGACTTCCCCTCGGATTCATAGAAGGTTCTGTGGCCAAAATCTTCCTAATCGTCTGTTTCCTATGGGTTGTAGAAGATGCCGTAGTAGTGGGATGAGCTTCAAGCTTTCCGTGGTGTGAGGTGGCTCGTTTTTGGATAACTGTGTTTATATATGAAATATTGAGGTCTGTGCGTAATGTGTGGTTGGTGACATACCAGGGTGCATCTACTATGGTACGAAGGATTTTGGACTGGATTCGTTTGATTATAACTGTGTTGGACTTGCTCGCGCATCCCCAAAGTTGGATTAGGTGTGAATTACCACCTATTAGCCAATTAAGGTCCTTCATTTTCAATTCAATTTGTTTCCTTTTCTTTGTTATGTGTTGTTTTCAGTTTAATTTCGAATCCAGATGGAGCTCCAAGTATTTCACTACTTCCTGTTGTGGTATGTTGACGTGATTAAGGTTCACGTTTGGACAATTCCCTTTCCTGAGCGTAAAGGTTATGTGTGCCGATTTTGATGCATTGACTTTTATTTTCCATTTTAACAGCCAATCCTCTATGAGGTTCAAGTGCTGCTGAAGTTTTGATGCAGCAGTTATTGGATCATTCTCAGTTGCCAATATTGCAGTATCGTCTGCAAAAGTGCCCATAGTTGTATTTCGAGAAAGAGATATGTCCGTTGTATAAATCACATAGAGAAGGGGGCCAAGGATACTGCCTTGAGATACTCCTGATTGTACATAATATCGGTCTGAGGTTTCCCCATTTATTTTAGTTTCAAAGTCTCGTTGCTGTAATTACGATTTAAGTATGGAAAAGTACTGAATTAGAAGGGTGTTTTTGATTTTGTAGAGTAGACCTCGGTGCCAAACCTTATCGAAGGCTTGACTTACGTCTAGGAAAGCGGCTGTGCAGTATTGTTTGTTTTCCATGGCCTGATTGATTTTGTGCACTAACCGATGACATTGTTGTACTGTAGAGTGGCCATGTCTAAACCCGAATTGGTGGTCTGGAATCCAGCCATCTGGATTTATGTCTTGTTCAATTCTCTTAAGTATAAGCTTTTCGAGGAGCTTTGATAGAATTGACAATAGGCTAATAGGACGGTATGATGTAACGTCGGTCGGATTTTTTCCGGGTTTCGGTGTCATTATTTTCTGGGCAGTTTTCAAATATTTGGGCCAGTAGTCTAGTCTTAATATAGAGTTGAATATATACATAAGTTTAACTAGTCCTTTCCGTGGAAGTTCCTTAATCATCTTGGCTGTGATTAAGTCAATACCTGGTGCCTTTTTTCGTTTAGTTTTAGAATTTCGTTCTTAATTTCTTTTGGAGTAAAGAGTCTTAGGTGTTCATGTGTAGGAATAGGTAAGGCTAGTTCTTGCTCTACCTCTGGAACTTATCGTTGTGAGGAGTAAATACTTTTGATAAGTGCTTCGCAAATAAGGCAGCTTACTCTTTGCCGCTTTTGGTCCACGGACCCGGTGAGTGGAATTTTCACGTATAGGTGGTATCGTTAGTTTGAGTTTACTACTATTTTTAATAGGTTTCTAGATCGAATTGTCTTGCCTGGACAGATTTGACACAAATTTTTGGATTGAATTATTTCTCATTTCCTGAAGCTTGGTTTTCAATTTGCTACTTATCTGATTGTATTTTCTCCGGCTATCCGGCGTGTGATTTCGTTGCCAGGTAGATCTAGCTCTGCGTTTCTCTGCTTATAATTTTTTAATTTCGCATGGTATATTATTTACTATTCGGTGGGGTTCATTTCGTGGAGTAGAAAGTTTGGCAGCGTCCTGAAGTAGGTGGATGAAATTCTCCGTCTCATTATCAATATCTTTTGATGTTTGTAGTCGTCCAGTTAGGCTTATGTTGTCGTGCATTATTTGACTATACATATCCCAGTTTGTTTTGGAATTGTGAAGTCTGGGGGTTGTTTTTCTGGTTATCACCGATGTGCTTATAGTTACTATTATAGTACTATGGTCTGAGGTGAGATCGTAGCTCGGAATTACTTATGTATATGCTTGTGAAATTCCATTGGTTACGAAGAAGTCTAGCAGATCTGGTGTTTTGCTTGCGTCAGACGGCCAGTAAGTTGGTGTCCCAGTAGATAAAAATGAATAGTTTTCTTTCTGAATGACCTTAGCTAATTCGCGACCTTTAGTAGTCGTAAGCCTTGAACCCCATAGAATGTTTTTACAATTGTAGTCGCCACCAGCTATAAATTTTGGTCCAAGTGTTTTGAAGAATGTTTCGAAATGTTCTTTTTTTAGTTGATGTCTGGGTGGGCAATAAACTGCAGTAATCGTTATTTTGTATGGAAGAGTTCGTATTTTTATAGATGTTGCTTGTATGTGATTTTCTTCGTGTTTTTGAAGTTCATAGTGGTCTACATTTTCTTTCACGAGAATTTCCGAACCCCCATGGGCAGTACCATCTGGATAGTTTGTGTGATATAGTTTGTATTTGGGAACGTTGAAATAGCTTCTAGTAGTGAAGTGCGTTTCGCTGATTAGGAAGATGTCGATTAAATTATGTTCCAAAAATAGTTTTGTTTCCAATTTGTGGCTCGGAAGGCCGTTGGCATTCTAATGGGTAATTCTAAGAAACCTAGCCATTTTTTTTTGTTTTTTTCATTTTATTTACAAGCATAGTAATCATATTGAGTACCATGCTGTTCTGTTGTATTAGCTGATTGAATAGGTTTTTGAATTCCTCTAGGAATTTTGTTAGTATGCTAGTTGTACTGTCTGCATTGTTTGTATTGTTGGCTGCCATTTCGGCGTAAGTTTTGTGTTGTGAGTGTGGTGTAGGTTTTAAATTTTGAGTATATGCTCTCGTGGCAATTGGTGGAATAGATGATTCA
The DNA here is from genome assembly GCA_036346155.1 of Sinelater perroti. Taxonomy (NCBI): domain Eukaryota; kingdom Metazoa; phylum Arthropoda; class Insecta; order Coleoptera; family Elateridae; genus Sinelater; species Sinelater perroti. The sequence continues at coordinate 5,961,195 of JARFIY010000324.1, forward strand.
TGAACGTTGTTTCTATTATTTCCTCTTATTAATCTATGATAGTGCTCGCAGCCTGGGTGATCCCCGCCGCATAACGCACATTTTGCCGGAGTGGCCTTGGTTTTCGTGCATGTTGTGGTATTGTGGGTTCCGCCGCATTTGACGCAGACAAAAGGTTTGTTACAATATGTTTTGGAGTGTCCATATTGTTGGCACCTTGTACATTGAATTATATGGTTTTTATTTGTTCGCGGAGGTTCTATTTCTATAATTTTGTTTTGAAGTCCTTTTATTTTGTAGACTTCTTTATTGTTTGCTGCTGGTTCCAAGTCCACGAAGAATAGATTAAGTGGCTCCTTGGTCGTTCTGTGCCGTGCATTTATTATATTTCGAACTTCGTGGCCCAACTCAAGTAGTTCTCTTTTTATGTTTTCTATGTCAGTTGAGTGATGGAGATATTTTATTACAACTCTATACGCTAGTTCCTGTTTCAATTGGTACATGTGGTGGTATATGTTGTTTTCGTTAAAGTTTCTGACGAGCTTCCTGTATGTTTCTGGTGTTGCACTGCTGATTTTCACAACATTGTTAGCTAAACTTTTTGTACAGTATTGTTCATCCTCTACTATCTCCTGAATTCCCTGTATCATTTTGTTGTAGTCTTGTACTCCGTATATAAAGATTGGTGGAGGTTTTGGTAAATTTGTAGTAGCAGTGTTTTCCGAATTAGGCGTGTCTGTTGCATTAGTTAGTACTTGATAACGATTATTGGTTTCGGTTATATTCGTATTATTAAGTTTTTTCGTGACCTTTTTCCTTTTACAACCACGTATGAGTTGCCAGTCATTCTTGTTGGTTGTTAGGATTTCTTCTTCGTCTTCGCTTGTAGATGACATTATTTGCAATTGCTGGCACGGGCTGGCTTGTGGATCCGTCCGTTTTCCTTCAAAGCAGGGGGGTTAGCTTACACATCTACTCACTAGCACGGTCGCAAATCGAATCTTCAAAGTAATAAATAAATGTGAGAAAAGGGGGTTTAGTCGTCATCATTAACCCAGCTTTTATTAGTCCTTGATAGTTATGTGACCATTAACATTTTAACCTTCTGACTACTGATTGGATAATAAGTTGGTCTGCTATCGGATTTTGATATGCTTTTAGAGTGTTTTGATAATAATTTTGAATTTGTGTGATTTCTTCAGTCACGTGAGGTATATGAAATTCATTGTAGGCAGTGTCATTTCGGACATACCATGGGGGGTTTAGTATGTTATGTAAGGTTATCGATTGGAATCTCTGAAGAATCTTTGTGTGTGACGCTTTTGCATGTACACCTACTGTTTTACTTCTGTTTGTGTGGAGCAGCGAACACTATTGTGTTATCATTGTTATGTTAAGAAAATTTAATGTTTAATTTTTATGTACAAACAAAATTCAGTTGACAGACACCGAGTTTTTAGTTGTCTCTTTTTCCAGCCTACAGTTCAGTTGGTGGGGTTTGTGGGTTTTTAGTCCGTTCTCGTCTTTCGGAGTAATAAATACGTTCAGAGTTGTGGTTAAACATTAATCGAAAACAGTTATATTTGGTAGGATCTTGTAAGTTCAAATAACACTATATTCGACAAAGAGAATTGGGAACGCCATCCAGTTAGTCAATCTAGGTATTTAACGTTAAGATTTAGTTGGGTTCTTTGACTTTAATATGTATTTTCTATGTCAATTTATGCTCAAGGTGAAATCCGAAACATATAACTTGAGATGCAATGGGTATTCGGGCATTATTGTCTATTATCTGTATGGTCTTATGGTTATTAATTGTTACTCCCCCACTTGTTAAACCAGCAAAATAAGGTGATTTGTAAATGTGCAGTGGCAGTTTTTACTGCATCTTGGATTGATAAAATTTCCATATTGTCAGCGAACTTGAAATACAAGGTAGGAGAGGTAAAAGTTAAGCACAAGACAGAGCTTGCTCAGAGTGTGTTGTGTGATTTTCAAAGTAAGTCTTTGAGCTTGCCAGATGTTCAAGAATATACCAGCACATACTTTGCACGTTTCGAAGCTCTCTATTATTTTTTGCAACAATACGATATCCTTGGTGCACTATCAAATGTCTGTCTCTAAATCAAAATTGGTGGAACGGCATTGTGAGAGCGAAGTCTATGGTCTTGAATTTCTTTAAGGACAGTTTTCAAAAAATGTATGGGTCGTTAAGATGTGAGTTGTGCGGTAGCATTTTAGCTTTGGCAATCAGGATCACCTAAGCATATTTTCAGTGTAACGGGAAATAACATAATCGTAAATTAAAACTGTCCTGGATATTTCTCCCACTGTTAAGTCGTGCCCTAAGAGTTTGCGCGTGTTGGCAAACCGTATTAGTTGTCGAACGTTGGTGGGTGACAATACTTTCAGAGGAAGTGACATTTGACAAGCAGCATTAAGGAAACTTTCTATTTCTTTTGCATCATCATTCGGTTGGGGGGTCGTGAAAACAAGATATTGGCGAATGTATCGGTTTTATTATTTAAAATGGATTTACAAAAGGGTAAAAATATTATGAACAGTTTTCAGACATCTTCCCCATTTATAAAAACTATAAAGAGCGAATATTGAGGTTTAAGCAGTGCGGAAGCACTGCACGCAAGTCTTACCACCCACAGCGTCGCGGCGCACCCAAGCGGTACAGCGACAGGTAGGGCAGAAGCTGCAATAATTGAATCAATCCAAGCTATTACGCATTAAGCGATTCGGCCGGGAAATTGCTGGTATTTCTGTCTGTTCTGTCAACATCAAATTTTAATACGCGGGTAATTGTGCTGGAGAGGCGCTCCCAATTTCCTGCATCGGGCGGCGCTGAATGATGCACTGCGGATGTATTTGCACGAACGCCGCCGCTGTTAATATCAATTAAAAATTAGGCTTTTGCGATTTGGCGGTTTTACGTGGAGCCGCTGTAATCTAGAAGCCAGATTAGGGTGCTCAGTGGAATTCCGCTTTCATGAACATCGCTTATTTCTATTGTTCACTCATGAATCAAAACACAGTTCTAGTTAGCACTGCATAAATACTATATAAAACATACCGTTGGTTTAAACAAGTCAAACAAGTCTGAAAGTTATAACTTGTATTATTTTTTGTTAAGTGTGATTATTTACCAATAGAGTGGGATGATAAAAAATCGTATTGCTGTAGTTGCGTTACATAAGTGTGGAACTAAAAAAGTGTAACCTTTAAGACTCTTCTTCTCTCCGCAGCAGCCGTATGTTTGTGTGTTGGGCTATAAAGGTATCGAAGATCATCCAAGATCTAGAAGACCATGTTCAGTTCGGATTGTTTATGCAGGCAAAGCCCTAAGTGCTCAAATTAAACTAAATCCTCCTTATAAGCAGAGGATTGTGTCTTAGGACATACAAATTTTTAAAACTTTGATGTTTCGTATTATTATCCAAGACCTAGGACTAGCTGCTTACAAGAAACATACGAAAGAGAAAATGCAAAATGGTAGAATGTACGGTAGCTCGTCAAAAGAAGCATCTCAGCTAGTGTTAAAGGATCAGACAGGCCATTATCCAGCAGCTGTAGTGATTTTTGGGGAGTCTGTTATAATGAAGCAATTGACATTTATTTTTTTAAGTTACTGTGTATTAAGAGAATATTCTGGAAAGTTAAATGCTAGCATAGACGAGTAGTCCGGATGTCTTAAAACTTCTGTAGCGGCTAAGCTAGCTATTTTGAATGAATATATTGTAATTATATTTACCAATAACCATTTAATAAAACCTGAAAATAGTATTCAGAATAGTACTGCAATATCTTCAGTATTTCCAATTAAAAATAACTTTCAAAGATGATTATTGACCGTATAATGGGTAATTTTAATTAGTTGAACGTGGTAAAGAGCTCTGTGTTATAAATATTATATGCACATGTAGTATTTTCTGCTTCATTTAAAGTATTTGTTGATTAAAAACTAAGGGACTAAAGTATTTTGGAACCAATAAGTCTTCATCTAAAACTTAATACTACGGATGATCTGTTTTAATGAATTTAAAATCTTCTGAACACATGGATGTATATAAAATGTTAGAATTAAGCTTTATCAAGCACAGCGGAATATTTCAACCAATATTGTTGAGATACGATTTAGAAAGAACCTGTTGTGGATCTTAACATACAGTCTGCAGTACAAGAAAGTGGCCATCGCCATTTGACAAGGAGCCACCGTAGAGCCATCTATGTTAATCTTCTGAATTTTTATTTTCTGCTTTTTTGTGCAGTATAAAGTTTACTGGTACATTCTGTTGTTGATATTGGCGAATTTGTTATATTTGCAGTTAATTTTCAGTGTAGCATGCAAAAGGACCAACATTAACATATAAAGCGGCTCCAAAATATATGTGAAGTCGGGGTAAAGCAATATTTGTGGGTCGCAAATGTAGATGATCTGTCATAACAACAAAGAAGGAAAAACCGATCTTGCATCCCTTTGAAGACAATCCAGGCCTTTCGCTGCGCTGTGTCCAAATGAAGCTTTGGAACGAAGGAATTCAGGTCTTTATAAATACGATTCGAAGTCATCTGCGTGAAAAAGTATTTCTTCTTGATCAATTTTAAAGCAATCTTTATTATTAAGGAAGCACCTAGAAAAATGACTAGTGCGGAAAAACAAGAACTTAGATAAAGATTGGGACAATGTTGTCTTCACAGGCGAGTTTTCCTAACAACGTAAAAACAACACAATAACGTAACTATGATAAAATAGTTGGCAATATTCCCAAATAATATAAAAACAAAACTCAAAGGAAAACTATTGCACACGACGAAGCAGTGGTCATTTAAAATTAAGAAGATCTAGCGAACTTTACCAAATAATGATGTAGGAAATCTCGCCGAAGGTATGGAAAAAAGGTGTGAAGCTATAATTACTAATAGAGGTGATTAGAATTGTGCGATAGCAGATAGTAATAGAAACAAAAGATATTAAAATTTTTAATTTTTTAAGATTAGAGCTGTCGCTTTGAACAGACTGTATAAGCTTCCTTTCTTGATTAGAGATTTAGTGCTTGGTGTGGCGGCCTTTTCGCCCTTGAACCGCTTTATATCGCGGCGGCGTGCGGGCCTTTGATATCTGCTACGTTTTGCCATCGCAACACAAAACGGCATATGGGCTTTTGCTCAGCCGACAAGTCTGCATACGCCGTCGGCGGCACCTTTTTGATATGAAAGGTGCTGTCGAATGAAAATTGCCCGCAAAGACCTACCGCCAAGCCAGGCGCGAAGCCCGGCAACATTCGCAATTCGCACCGCGGCCAATTCGGTCGTGCCTTAACACCCGAACATTCGCACTTCGCAGCGCGGCCAATTCGGTCGTGTCTTATCATCCCGCAAATACCAGATCCGCAGTGCGGCAAGGTGGCCACCGTGGAACCATCGCCTACGAAGCAGAAGCCGATACAGGTGAGCGATTTGGCAATTGGTTGATATCGGTAGCCGCCCCCATCCGCTTTCGCGACGGCCGTTTAAGGGACGATTTTGACCTTATCGGTTAACGTTCCAATACGGGCCGTACTACGTTTCCCGCCCCACGAGAGCGGCTATTTACACGCCTGCCTCTCCAGTGCTACTGTTTTTAGTATTGTTACTTTTAGTTTTGTTATACAAATTTTCTTTCATCAACACATTTGGTTTTTTCTCCATCTAACTTTATCTAATATGCAATTACTTACATTCTATTTATTGACCAGTTAATTTTGCAATTTTTTTCCTACGCTTTGCATTTTTTGAATTTTTATTTAGCTTTCGACTTACATTGACAAGTTGTTGTAATAGTTCGTAACTGTAGGCTATAACGTATTTATTTATGCATTAACTATGCTCGAACAAAAGCCAAAAGCCAGCAACACCGATGCTTTCCTGTCACTTTCCTGGTAAAACATCAAATTTGATCGGTTTTCAACGAAAGAAGGCAGTCAGCATTTGTCGCATTGCTTCGGCACTTTTTAAAGCTCAATTTTGCAAACCATTTTCTATTGAACGAAACCAGTGATAGTCAGTTGAAGCCAAATCACAAGTGTAGTCCAAAAACTTTTTAATTAATATTTTTTAACAAACCCTTTGTCAATTTGGCAGTGTGAGGCTTTGCATTGTTGTGTATGTTGGCGAATCACTCGAAATTATTATTGTTTGACTCTTTGCAAGCAACTCCCAATGAACGACATCGCCTTGATTCTACAGCATGATCAGCATTTGCTTTTACCCCAGAGAGACCGGTGTTCACGGCGATTTCTGACGGGGTAAGAATCACTCGTTGTGGTTGTGTGTTCAAGCTCAATCTGAAGTTATGTTGTTAGTGTATTAGTAGTGTTATACTTCATTAACATTTATTGATCATTATCCCTGTATATTCTATAATGGATATAGCTAACTCAATAATGTTAAAAATTAAATTCAGAGGCGCTGGTCCTGATTCAGAGTGCGATGAGAATTGTTTCATTATACATCTATATCTGCCACTAATAGGACGCTAATTTTCGCATTTCCTATTGTTTGCTTTATTAGAAATTGTTATTATTAATGCCCCTGTATATCTTCTTTGCCCTATATGTTATTCATTAACCAGTAGATCAGTTCTACGGTTAGTTGAATCTCAATTTTATTATATCAGTTAGAAGATCATCTTTGCTTGGTGCTTTTCCGTTTTTTCAATGTTTTAATGGTTTTTTCTATTTCTTTTTTATTTAATTGTACCCTGTTCATGTCCAATTCTTGTTGCTCCCCACCTTTGTAAAATGCTTGAACCTGTAATCCTTGTCACTTCCATATTCCCTTAAAGCATTTCCTTTATCGATTCAATATGTCTGTCTCTATTTTTACTAGATATTTTCTTTGATATTTGTATCTATTTTCTTGTATATTTTAGGTAACCTTTTCTCTTTGTGTTTCTTTAATAGTCTCATAATAACATATTGTTTTCAGGTTATCATATAGAAACAACAAATAATCTTTTTTTTTTAATTTTTTTTCTTTTTAATTTTTGTTGATTCTTCAAGTTCCTTGTTTGGTAATTTTTAACATTCTCTATAGTCTTTTAAGATGGTCTATACATTTTTTTATTTAAACTTTATATTTATCTGATAGTATTATAACCATTTGGATAAGCGAGATGTGAAGCTCGCTCTAGTTTTTTACAGCTACTAACAAAATTTGAAAACATAAATTGACATATAATTTATCTATACCTTTATATGTACCTGAATGGTGTACTAAGTGGTCTGTGATGCTATTTTGTTGGTTGTTCTTAGGTTTTTAAGCTACGCCCTAAATTTAAACATTCCTAAAGTTTAGTTCATAGCTACGACAGACATTTTTAAAATAGAACTCTTCTAAATTGAGTCAATATATTGCATATGTTAGGCATTATATATTTTCGCGTGCGTAAATAATGGTTACATTAAAACTACGGCTAAATTGTACAATGAAAATAAGAGAACGTCAACGGTATGTACGCTTTAACTAGTGATAAAGACCAGTCGTAATTTAATTTTTTTTTGGAAAATTTCAACCAGGGATTAAGTTTAGAAAACAGAAGTTTCTTTCTATTTGTAGTAACTTTAACTAACAATCACTTCAGTAATGCTATTTGAGACTGTAAAGGTAACATTGAATTTGACTAGTTTGCGGTTAACTGACACAATAGACTTTTGACAAATCTTTCTATTAAAGGCTTCAAGTAAATCTTGAGTCAAAATTTATATGTTTAAAAGGTACTTTTTAAATTACTCAGTTCTAACTCTGCTTCTATTCGGCTTGTAATTGTAATGTGAGTTTTTTTTTCACTTTAGCAGTCGACGCTTTGGTTAGGAATCACTGGTTTTTGCCGCTCTCCTGCATTTTTACCACCACTTCCTGCCAATTGTATATCAGTTTTCATATCGTAATAGAGTGTTTCTTAATTAGGTCGCATATAAACTCATACAGTTCGTTTTACAAGTATCTTAATCACGTCTAAACTCTAAGAATTTTTATTAAATCGATGCTATTCCCCTTCTGATGACTTATTTTACAATAAACTGTATTCTACGAAACCAGTTATTACGGAATTGTCAAACCAAATATAGTTTACTAATATGTAATAATCTTTAACGATAGTAGACCAACTATTGATTTTAGAAGTACAAGATGTTCAACAAGAGAGTTTCTTTTTAAGATAGTTATAACGGATTTTTTTTTAATTAAACCGGAGAGTGCGGATTGCTGCAAATTACTCTTGATTTAAGATATTCTATAAGAAAAATCCATAGGAGTCAAATCAGGGCTGCGTGGAGATCAGTTTATATTACCTTAGAAGTATGAAATGTTGCTGCAGCCTGCTGAAACCATGTTCTTTGATTATAGCCAGCAAAATTTTACAGTTCAGGTACCAGGAAATTGTTTAATATCTCCATATAACGCTCTGAAATCACTGTTAACGCGACTATTGAGTTGAAAATGTCTCATCCGAAAAAAAAATGCTGTTGAATGAATTAAAATTCTTTATTACCCAATTAACGAAATGAAGCCTCTGACTGCCATGGTCGGGCTTTAATTCTTGCACCAATTGAATGTTGTAGGGGTGCAGACACGAATCTTTGCGCAGAATGTGGTGTAATGATGAGAATTTTATTCGAATGGTCTAATTGTTATGAATGATAGTGTTCTTGGCAACAAAAATCATTTTATTATTCCCAACAACATTTACTTTAGCATAAAATTAAACAAATATTTAATTGAAATTTAGCGAGTGTGGTAACTGATAAATTTTTTATCAGCACATTTAGATCTACTTGTTGCATTTGTTGGACGGACAAAGAGGTTTAATTTGTGGATTTATTTCTTACGGATCTTGTTAAATTTAATTATTAGATCTGGTTTATTATTTTTTTTTTAAATTTTTAAAAAGCCTTGGTTTTACCAAATATCTGTTCCGGTTTTTTTAGTAATAAGGTTACTACTGTACTTTGTTTACATTGACGCACTCTATCAGTCCAGGAATTATAGCTTATAATTTTTGTGACTAGTCTTCATGCACATTTTAAGTTTGTGGTTGGTATAATGTCTTCTATGGTGAATCTTACAAGAAATGATAAATACAATATTAGCTCTATTTTAATTATATATATAGTCGACGTCTAATCTTAGAAATAATTCTCTTCGTAACCATACCTTTCTCGACATCTTCGAAACTTGTCATAGTAGTTGTAGAGATCTAAGAAGTGATAATATGAAAGTGGAATCTGGCAAATACATACACCCAGCGTCATAAAGTCTCTCAATTCCGGTTGATTGTTATTTTTAAAGTTATTTTGGCAGCGGATGGTCACGAGTTGCCCTTAAGAATTTTTTTCTTCTTATCGGTTTCAGGACTTTTTGTGTCTAGGACAACACTAACACGTATCAATTGTTGTTGCCTCGGCGTTTGGCGATTCTCTAAATGATAGCAACTCATAACGTACGATGTTCCTCTGATAACACACGCAGCAATATTTTTTTAGGGCTGCTATTCGATTGCGCCATATTCACCGATGCTTCACCTGAAAAATATTTGTGCTGCTAAATCTTCACAAAAGATTTATATTTTTATTATAGGTTAAAATCTGAACAGCAACGACGCAGCAATATTACAGTGTCTACTTAATGCCACTCCAGACTCTATTCTGACATAATCGTAAGATCTGAAATAGGCGACACCGACGGTACTAGGGTAAACTATTCTTGATGTTTCTGGCCGAATATTGCTTATTACGTTAAGTACAAGTACGTAAGATAAGCCTAGATCGGTTGGGAGAGTTGGACAATTCGAGAACGTGATATACAAATGTAGACGAAGAACCCTGGAAATGTGGTTACTATAAAATAATAAAAATAAAATGGAGTGACAGAGTCACAAACGAAGAAGTTCTGAGAAGAATACGACAACGTAGTCAAACTTAAGGCTTAATAGTACATATATTACGGCATGAAAGCTTGTTCAAAATTATTTTCGAGGGAAGAATAACATAAAAAAACATAAGGAGAAGACCAGGGATGGAATGCATACAGCAAATCATAAAGGATGGTAGATGCATTAGCTATGCAGAATAAAAGTATTTGGCTGAAGATTGACAGCTGTGGAAGCCCACAATAGAACAATTAATTTATTAATGAGTAAGACAGAGATCTTTAGATATAATTTTCAGTTATCCATCAGGAGATTCAAACATTCTATTACATAAACTGTGTAATCCAGTTTTGTTTTAACGGTTTTGAGTTCTCGGATGGTGTTCTTCTCTAGAGCTTATTATCAAAAATCTACTATATTTGTAAGTTGATTTTCCTTATAGTTTGTGAGCATCTTTCACTGTAGCCCTGATTAATTACTTCAAATTAATTTTTTCCTTTTCATATAGACATTGAGCACTTAAATGAAGCCCTTGGTAGTTTCCAGTTGTCTATTATCAACTACTTCCGTCACATTTCAGTACTTTCCGTTAATGAATGAGTCCTTCAAATTTATAGTTTTACCGGCTAGTTTGGTCTAACGATCGGTAGATTAACCCGCTATCAAAGTATTATTATTTTTCACACTTGTCGGGCGTATCGGCAACTGGTGACGCCGGCTAATTTGATCCGTTCGCCTAACACTGTTGCGGCGCCACTCATAAATATACATTAAAGCAAAAATATTCATGTCGAAGGCCTGCACACTCGGTAATCCTCGGATTTATTCAAATAGGCGGTCGGCATTTATGCATTCAAATTTACGAGGGCTTATTAAAACATCATTCGCGAAGCACTATGCCGGTCCGGCAATGTGCCGAGATGCCGCACTAAATTAGGGATTATGACAATTTCCGCAGCAACCCCGTAATTAGCTGGCCATGCAATTTAAATAGAGGGGAATTTGTTAGCCGCGCTCGCAGCTCTATATTTATATTGAATTGGTTGAGCAGAGAACAATGATGTATGATAAGAATATATATAACACCAAATTAATGGAAACAAGGTTTGTTCCAATAAAACAGGTTTTCGTCTTTGTAAAAAATAACAAATTTAAAGAAATAGCACTAGAATAAAAGGCTAATGAAGAATATAAAAGCTGACTTTTGCACTTGTTTTTGTTGTCTTCTTTTATTGCAGATTACTCTTTTCTTATACTTTCATGGACTTCTTCTATTTCTATGTGCACTTTTATTACCAGAGGTCTTTATTTTGTTCAATTTTTAGATGGCTCGCAGAAAGCTCTTTTAAGCTCTTTCTTTTAGAAGAAAGCCCTAATTATCTTTTATATCGAATTGTGTAACACGTGAGGTAACATGTCCGAGCTGTAAAAAAAGTCTACGCCTTTTGCATGAAACCACGATAATAATTTCTGATTCGACTTGTGCTCAGGATTCTTTCACTCGAAATGATGCCATAACAAAAAATCTTTTGCATGATCTTCTATTGTGCTAATCAAACTTTTGGTCGTAGAGAGGGCGGACTTCACTCATTTAAATGCAATTGCAATTCTGTTTTCACGTCTCTAACCCACGTTTGATCGGTAGCAGCAGTTCCAGTCAGAAAAGTTTGAGATTTAATATTTATTTCAGCAAGGTCTTCTTTATGTCCACCAAAATGAATAGTCGTAGAGAACTTTTAAATGTAGGTTTTAGTAGGTAAAGTTTTAAATTTAATATACGACTTTTGATCGTCAACAGTCATGCTACGTGATGCATCTACAGACTTTTTTTCACTCAGCAATTTAAACCAGACTGCAATGGCTAAATGACAACAATTTATATTACTTTTGATTACTGTGAATTTTACATATTTTAGTTTATGATTAATTATTTCTTCTCTTTTACCTTACAACTACCTTATGAGGTACACAAGTGAAGGTGAGGTCACTTTGAAGGCCATTACTCATCAAATTAACAGTTATATTATCAATTTATGAGAACAAATCTCACTTAAGACACAATATTAGTACCGATAGATATAAATCTTATTCTTTTTCTTCTTATGGATTTGTTTGTGTTTTACTACGTTGAGTAGTCTATATATTTCTTACGTGTTTTTTGCTTTTGCCATTACCTTAACTCATTCAGTAGTTTTTCTTTTTTCCTTCTCACCATTTTGTATGTTGTCCTGCCATGTAGTTTTGGGTTTGTCTTTTCTACTTTTTTATTTTTTGTGTATATTTGGAGTGTTTGCATGGAGTTATAAGGGTTATTGTTTGTAAATTCTTTAAATATTCTTGTATAATTTTTTACATGTTTTATGTCATTATCGTGCATTAACATATAAGTTGACATATACCGTTTATTTTTGGAAGACATTTTCGCAATGTTTTGATATATTATTTTAGATATTTAATGTACCAGTCCTGCACACTTGCGCTTTAACACCCCCAAATTCTTAAAGATTTACCAACATGCTTGAAGTAAACACTTCACAAATTTTTCGTAATTTTTCGTCCTTCCAAAAAGTCTAAGACAACTTTTTTTATTTTCAATTTTGAAAGCTTTTTGCAGCTGCGCGACTATTTAAATCCGCTTTCTATAGTTGATTTGTATAATTTGATACTTTATTAACGGTAAAACTATTGTATGCAGAATTGTTAATTGTTGATTTGCAAAATTTAAAATGTTTGTCATATATTAACGTGTACTTATCTAGTTAAGTGGTCAATTTTAATTAAGTAAACTTTCAGTGGGCCTATTCTGCACACTAACATGCAAGCTTAAACCTAAGCTGTTGGCAGACATTGGTTCTAGTTTGTCTTTTATACTTTCTAATTTTCTTCACTACCTTCCACAAATATGTCATTTCGGATCGATGATATGTATTTGTTTAAAATTTATTTATTAAAAATATTCTTTATGTATTTATTCAGTTACATTTTAAGTGTTTTAGTTTAATTTTATTAAATTACGGAAAGCGGAGGTTGAAGTCAATGGCGCCATTCAACCAGGATGTCATTTAACTCAAGGTTGCCAGTTATTTGCCCATTTCTTTTTTACAAAATTTACTTGATCCCCAAAGCGTAAGACGTGCTCCGAATATAAGCGAGTTGAATGATGGTGTGCTACACGTAGGATTAAGAGCACTGTTTGTTGATACATTTATTTCTATTCTGTAAGTAAAATACTAAATTTATTTGCATGAAGGGGCGAATTAATAATCTATGCAGCACTAGACAAAAATACCCTTATACTAAGCAACAATACCTACAAAAATTATAGTTATCGCTACATTCATATCAAGCACAAAGAACAAAGTCAACCTATTGATGTAGATGATAGTGACGATGAAAACTAGCTATTCGCTGGCAGATAGTTAAGGGACACACAAGTGAAAGACGAAAACAATCAGTTAATCTGCCCTTACCAACAAAAAACAGCAACAACGAAATTAACAAATGGTTTTTCAATATTATCAGATGTTCCCCAAATAAATCAGTAATATCTAATGTGGCATCGACTTCATTAATAAATAATCTGACAACCATTTTGACAAAATGGCGAAAAATCTAACTGCAGCAGCAGAAACAGAACCATTTACTTCAAATATTTCAACTGATAATATAATGAAAATAAATGCAAAAATAATAAAACACCACTCCTGTCAGACAAAACAAAACCGACCATACAAAGTAGTTTAAAAACATAATCATCGTTCAAGCCTAACTGAAGCAATAATAAAAGTCCCATTTTCAGCATACTATACCGACCTTGTCCCGACGGAGTATAACAAATAAATATTCAACATTTGATACTTATAATACCCAATAATTAATATGAAAATTAAGGCATTAAGGTTAATTATAGACTAAAATAATAATAAAGTTAGCCAAATAATTAACAAGTCGCCAGAAGATCATAACTTCACTTAACCAACTGGATGCATCTTATTTAACCTATTCACAAAAGGTATCAAATTAGCTCTCTCCGAACTAAGATTTGACCCTCTAGCAATTTCACGACAAAATAACACAATTTTAAACTTACCAATTAGCAAAATAACTTAGTGATAGCTAATTTTAAAATGTCGATGTCCCCATAAAATTATAAAAATTGTGGAAGAACAAAGGGAAAGGGTTGGATGTCAGCTACCGACTGTTCAAGAATAATTCGATATAGGAAGTCACCCAGGGGATGCAAGTACAAACTTATATTCCTCCAATCAAGGAAATTTACGCCTAGGATCAGACAAAATAAATGCAAAAGCGTTTGCAAATTACTGAGCGGAGGCTTCCCAACTCAATCTACATAAAATCGATCAGAAACTAGAAGAAGAATTCTAAATCCTACTGCAAACGTTTCCATCAATATGCAAGAGTAATTTTCAATGAATTGAAAATTTGACAAACTTCTAAAGTGCGACCCCCATAACGGCAATTGTACTTTAACGATGACCTGATGATGAAATAGAATTCCTTCAAATTTTAACAGGATCCTCATGCTTGCATGCTGACCGTTACAACTCCATATAGTGTCCAAATTGCTTACGAAACTGACGGACATAATCCAAACTCCATTCTAAAATAAAAAATTCTGTTAGGCGGACATTTGACAGAATGTAGCACAGAGGACTACTATATAAACTTAAGAAAGATTGTACATTACACACAGAACTTTTAAAGTTAATATTGGTAAGAACGTATCCAAAATTAAAAATATAGGAGCAGAAATACCCTAATTAAGCATACTAGAGCCTGTGTTACAACTATTGCATATCTCTGACCTATCTATAGTACAACAAAACAGAAATCGGTACATTAGCTGATCGATATGCAATGATAATCCAGTAACATTAGATACCCTAAAACTCATTTAAACGAAATTGTGGAGAATCAAGGTAAATGATAATAAGGCATTTACGACAAGGCTTACATTAATAATAATCAACTTCATTCCGCAGTCAAATGAAGTTAAATACTTGGAACTGCATATTGGTAGAAACTTAACATTAAAAACCAATATTGACAACAACGCGAGTAACCTGAAGTTAAAGAAGTATTGGTTCATCGGTTTGTCTATAGCCAACAAACTTTTGTTATACAAGACCAATCTAGACTTATGGTAGTCAATTGTGTGGTTGTGTAAGAAGATTTAATAGTAAAGCTATTAATCGCTTTCAGTTTAAAAACCAAACACGTCCTTTAAATCTATAAGTCTCTTTACATACATAAGGGAACTAACCAATGAATGTGCTGTTAAATAACAAACATTTCTAGAACTCCATCTAAATTTATGCAACTTAAGAAGAAGTGACTAAAAGATCTAACAAATTAACAGTGGACTTATTCTAATGGGAATCTGTCCACATACGTCTAGAAACTATATAATTTTAATTCATTGGATGCATTAATATTCTAATGGCTAACACAATTTGTGTAGTTAATATTTTTTATTTACTTTATATTTTATACATTTCACATTATATACGCCAACTCTTTTATATAAAACCTATCGTATTTGACATGTTTAAATATTTCTACATTAGCTTTTTACTGTTCAAAGCTACCAGACGGAACCAGCATCTGCCTCCAATTCATAACAAAGATGGATTTTGAGCTCGCACTGATATGAGAAAAGCAAAAGTATCTATACTTGCTGCTCATTTCTAAAAAATTGATCAGCCATTGCCACCAGAAGACGAAAGCAATGAAGTAAAAAGTTACTTGACGGTCCCTTTTCATCTATCGCCCCCTAACAAAACAAAAACGAAATGCAAAATCTCCCAAAATATGATCTAATCAATGGGTGTACACTAAAGTCTCTTTTGCCCAATATTATTAGATTAATTATGCCGAACAGGAATTTTTCCAATTCAGTAGAAAGTAACCCAACGACTCTTTACTTAAAACTAAGCCAGCCTTATGCAGACCAATTGTGCTACTACTGCCTTCCAAAGTCTTTGAAAAACTATTACTGAAAAGGCTTACTCCCATACTGGAAGACGAAAAGCTTATACTCGATTACCAATTTAGATTTCCAGGCGTAACAGATAAATAAAATAGCAGACAACCTCAACATAGCTCCCGAAGAGATACTGCTTTGCTGTAATTCTTAGTGCTAGCCAAGCCTTCGGTAAGGTCTAACATAGAAGGTTTACCTCAAAGAGCTAAGCTTAAAGAAACAATACTTGATTTACATCTTAAACCCGGAATCCAGTAAGGGGGAGGGGGTAGAACCAGTCCTGTACCTTTTATATGCAGCTAATAAACATACCAGCCCAAATAGAATTTTTGCAATAAACTATTGCAACTACTTGAACTTTACAATAGAATCTGAAGCAAACGTGTCTAGTTCCAGAGATTGCGCTTTAAAATTAATAGTCACAAATCAGTGCAAATCACTTTTACTAAATGCAGAGGTTCCACAAGTTGGCACGGATGAAGCACTACCTCGAATAGACTGGGCAAAATACTTAGGTACGCAAAGATTCATCATGGAG
Source organism: Sinelater perroti (assembly GCA_036346155.1). Taxonomy (NCBI): domain Eukaryota; kingdom Metazoa; phylum Arthropoda; class Insecta; order Coleoptera; family Elateridae; genus Sinelater; species Sinelater perroti. The sequence goes on from JARFIY010000324.1 coordinate 5,977,632, forward strand.
AACCCAAATCTAGACGAAGAGAAAATGGCTTAATGACCTTAGATTAATGAATTATTATTTTTTGCTGGGGGCAACTTTAAGCTTTTGCTTTCCAACGAAATTCTAGTATATGAAAGCGTTATAAAATTGGTATGGGCGACTGTGTCATATTTAAACATTTAAATACCAGAACGCTTCTAGTCGAAGATTCTTCAATTACGGGTCATGCACCATACTATGTTTTTACTAAAAACATTTGAACAGATTAGAAATACACCCCAATTCCATAGCATTGACACTACTTGGCAACAGTGACAGTAAGATCTAAACGATGAAATATTTTTTCAACAAGACGGAGCTACCAGCCACACAGCGAGAGCAAGCATAAATATTTTCAACGGATTGTTTCCAAATCACGTTATCGCTCGAAACGGGAACCCCATAGTTTACATCTTCCTTTGGCGTTGTGTGAAGAGTAGAGTTTACCAGAATAAACCAACGAGAACAATCGAGGTCCTCAAACAACGAATTCGAGATGCTGCGTAATGTGATGATGAATTTCAGGATCTGGCTTGAGCAATGCTTGCGTGGTTACAATAAATTTGAAAAATATCGAATATTTTTTTTGTCATTTTAAAAATCGCCGGTTTTCAGTCCCACTCATTAGAATTAAGAATTTGTGATTTACATTAAATGATGTTTGCTTAAAAAATTATCTGTGCGTACATATATTTTCAATAACAACTTTTGTGACTTACAATGTTTTCCAATTGGCAAAATTAGTCGTGTAGCGCAATTGTACATCTCGGCGCTGGAAAAAACGAGATTAATGTACATTTCCAGCGCGGAATAATCTCCGGGAGCTTAACGAAATCAAATTTACTAAGGCTAATTAGTCGGCTCCCTCCGCGGAGCGCGCCGCTGTCCTCTGGCGTTAATTAACTACTATTATTTTATGAAACTGCTTCTTTCGCTGCAAACTAGCAGCCGAAGGTTAATTTAATTAGTCGTAGGGCGGCGAGCTCGTGAAGGCCTTAATTACGCGCTGGTCGGCGGTGAGCGGCTCGCAGCCGAGATCTGTCTCGGATGGCTCGGTGCGACAGGCCGGCAGCTTATTGCTCTCCGGGGGTTTCTAAATATTTAACGGCGATAACAAATGCGCGAGCTGTGCACGGCGTCTTCCGCCGCCAATAAGCATGGCGCGTTAAAAAGTCGCGTTTTACGGCCTCGGCGGCGCTCATTCGGCTGTAAACGATTTTAGGGGTCGCAGGAGCCACATTAACTCGTAATTAGAGAAAGTTGAAGACAGAAATTGTGTGTATACTACATGGAAACTATAAAGTTTGTTGAAGCCTTCAACCTCAATTAGCGTCAAAAGTTTTAATTCTTATTAAAAAGAGAAACCAAATAGTGGTGTTGCCAGAAAGCGCCATCTCTGGTTACACTTGAATTAGCAGTGCCACGTCAATTGTGCACAATGTTGAAAATGGAGGTCTTGGTCCCAGTGATATTAAACAACGGTTGGATGGTCTACATGGTAAATCTTTGCCTTTAGGTTTCACTGCAAAGGAATGTGTAAAACAATTTTGTTTAGGACAAAGACAAAAGATTGGCCAGTTAAAATGCTTTAGGAGGAAAACGTCGCTCCAGTTGGGCGTAAGATATTATAAGGTAGGCATATAATAGGAAAATAATTATCAGCAAGGTTAGGGCTTTTCGATACAATCGCGCGACGCATTTTCTATGGGCACCTTCATATTGATAAGGTTACTTTATTTCAAATTATTATTATCCATTAAATAAGAAACGCGTCTTATATATATATATATATATATATATATATATATACATTTAAACGGAAAGTAAACAAAGACAGCTAACATGAAATGCGGCGAGGCCGAGCTCTGAGCTCTTGATTTACACGAGGAGGTCCGTACGTTTGTGCACGCACGTCAGGGCTGCTCTTGCTCCTTGCCGAATAGACCGCTGGAGATGAACGACCGTGGCTGCGTCCTCGGGCCGCTGCTTGTGATCGTTATCCATTAGATAAAAACGTGCATTAAATGTTTTTTTTTGTTTTGCTTTCGCCGAGCGGAACTTTGATTGTAAATTAAATTGTTTCTCGTTCCCGATCCAGGGAAAAATCCGATTTAGGGAAAAACCGATTCAATTAACAATTTATACGTTCCCACCTTGCAAAACCTTTGAGGGAAGGCGGGCCACCCCTCGTAATAAAAACAGCTTAAGCTGCTGCGATGTAACTCGGAAGGAAATAAAAGTGAACTGCACATGCGCGAATTAGAACTTTACTGACCGGGTCAATTGCGAGTTACATGTCGGTGAGCGAGCATATGCAGTGTATAGCAAATATGCATAATCTTTAAAGGTAAAGAGGTTTCACACCATCAACAAAATTTAAACCAATACAACGAAGCAGCTATTTGAGATTCCGACACAGCACTTTGCACTTCAAAGAGAATTGAGATCATGTAAAACGTTTTTTGTATCTTGTATTATACCATTGATGAATACACAGAAGTTTCTTACTGAATTGTAAATTTTTGGATTATATCGCCCGACATTTTCGAGACAGACCACGTATGTTTACTTCATTTTATCTGCAACATTCAATGAAGGATAAAGATTTACTACACAATCTACAATATCTGCACTAAAAATTTATTGACAAACTACGAAAAACTCCAGACACACAAATCATAGCTGGGAAATCTAATTATCTCTCTAGTGCACATAATCAGTATGTTTCTTCAGAAAATCTAAGAAAAGTCCAAGCCACTACTATACATAGGACCACTCCAGCTCCAAGCTAATTGGAATATAATTTGGAAATATTATAAGTCGAGACGGATATTTAGTAGGTTTGTTGAAAAGGATTTTAAAAGAAAGTATTTCGGTTCACAAGTTGCTTGAAAGGTAATGAAACAGCAGCATGTGATTTGTTATAAACACTTTTTAAACTTCTGTCGGAACAACAAAGAAAAAATTCTTCAATGCATTATTACAGGGGATGATTCTCTAGGAAAAACGGCAATGGTGGCTCAGTTGACGAAAAATATCATAATATGATTTTTAGTATTCAAAGAAAATTTTGCATATTGATTTTAAGGAAAGAAACACGGTAGCAAATGTCAGCTTGCTGCAAAAATTATATGACATTATAGAGAAAAGGAAGAGTGGCATGCTGAGTCAAATTGTTCAACTTATGCATGATAACGCTCCTATCCATAAGACCGCATTGTCCAGGTTGCTACGAAGGACTGTAGCTTTGAAGAGCTTCATCATCTATCGTATAGTACAAACCTACCTCCTTAACTACTATCTATAAGGGGAAATCAAAAAGTTTTCGTCCGAAGCCCGTACAATCCAGAACATGCGTTCCCGGGCGTTTCGCCTTAATTGCACGCCGTAATTTCTTCAACGTTTTGCAGTATCGTACCCCAGTGATGGAGACACCAGGATCCTTGAAATCAATCAGCAATGGCTTCTGTAATAAAAAACAGGGTGTGCATTACCTTTCCAGCAGAAGGCTGGCTCTTGACTTCGTGGGACAAGAGGACGATGGACGACACCACTGCATTATCGATGCTTTCGACTCTGATTCTCAGTGGTGGCACCAGATTTTGTCGCCTGCAACAATGCGCTCAAGGAACGTGTTGCCTTCATTGAAATGCATCAGGTGCTTCAGGCAAACAGCCATCCGGATGATTTTTGTTCGGCATTCAACGCTCGGGGTATCTACGGGCTGCAGATCTTACGGAAGCCTAACTCCTGTCGGATAATGTGTTGCATGCTACCGAAGCAACTGAAAGCAAAGCAGTTATTACAAATGATGTTGGAGGTGGTCTCCACCAACGATCAGATATATACATAAAATTCTGTTGGCTGGCAAAGATTTTTATCAAGACTTATGTTATTTGCTGAATGCTATTTGTTTTTGAAGTTTGTAGACTCTGAAATGTATATGGATTACCTGTACACGTGTCCTAACGCTTTTTTTAAAAAGCTAAATCTGATGACAAAGCAGATCAAGCACCTCTTATTAGAATTATCCATTACGAACAATTTTTATTTAATGATTACCTTATGTTCACAAAGAGTCAATTTTTTTTAATTGATAAAGATACTCCACAGACAAGTGATCTGACTATTAATGTACTTGAGGGAGCAGTATCAGTTGCTTGTACAATTTCCTCCATTCCAGTACCGTACGCGGCCTTATGATAGATTTCTTTCAGATGACGCACGACATATTTTTGTAGTAACTCAATTCCTTTTAGACTATTGTATATTGTACTCTTTAATACATTAGCACTTGTAAAAGATATATTATAAATTCTTCTTTGCCATGGATGGTGTATCTGCGTGGGGATATGTAGAATAGTGTACCTTTTGCAAATATCATGCTATAATACATTAAAGTGAAAGGATGAATACGTGTCTTTATAAAATTACTTATTTTATCTTTCTCATTTACCTCACGGTGTTGGGGAATTAACCATTTTCTGTATTGTCTATTATTAGCTAGAGCCTTTATTTGTCCTGCTTCTTCTATGTTATCTTCCCAAGTTTTACGAGGTCTTCTTCTAGGTCTTCTCCCTTCTTATCTCCATGATCATCTTTGGGCATCTGACATTGTTCATTCGTTTCAGGTGGCCGTACCATTGGAGTTATTTTTTTCTCTAGTGTTCGTATTATGGAATCTTGTTCTTCTTTGATGCTTTTATTTCTCAGCCTGTCATGTCTTGTGTTTCCTAATACCCAGCGTAGATACTTCATTTCTGCTGAGGTTATTTTTAGTTGATGTTTGTCTATTATTGCCCATAATTCTGCGCCATATATTAGGGTTGGTGTATATATGAATTTATGAAAATGTATTTTGGTTTTTGTATTTATTTCCTTTTCCCTATTAGTTAGTGTGTTGTTGATTTGGTAGCATATTCTATTGGCTTTGCTGATTCTATTCTTTATTTCTTTGTTATTTGTTTGCCTAGGTATTCGTAAGTATCTACCTTTTCTATTATTTTTCCATCGATTATTATGTCTTCTCTTGCTTCGTTTTGCTTCTTCGTTATATGCATGATTTTGCTTTAATCCGTGTCATTTTTTTATTGGAGGTTGTTCTTCCATATTTCTATATTCTCTTGAAGGATATCATCTGCGTATAATAAATCTCTTGGGTTTAGATTTCCCTTTCTGGTTTCGTTTTGACATTTAATGCTCACCTGGTTCATGTAGATTACAAATAGTAGTGGGCTTAGGCTATCGCCTTGTTTTACTCCCTTGTTCATATGAAGTTCTTTTGATAGTCGTCCATTTAATCTTACCTTTCCTTTTACTTTATTGTACAGACTTCTTATTACTTTTATTAGTTTATTTGTTACTTGCAATTCTTGGAGCGCTTCCCAGTTAAATTATCTGGATACCTGGCCAAAAGCTGCCTTCTTTATCCATATTTAGTGTCTTCTCAAGTATAAGTCGGATTGTATATATGTGGTCTTGTGTTTATTTGCCTGATCCGAAAGCTGTTTGTTCCTTTTGTAATTTCTCCTCCACTTCTTATCTTAGCCGTGTTTGTATTATTCTAGTGTAAATTTTTAGTATTAAAATTAACACACAAATATTTTTATTTAAAATGGCACGTGGTCTGTACCAAGAAATATGGCACTTAGCAGACAAGAAATACTTCAACTCTAGTACTACCTAAAATTTATGTGTCTTATTTTATTATATTTTTTAGTACCTTTGATGTATGGTGATTTTTATAACACCTTTTGTATCTGTCTCTTTGTAAGCCCCTGTATTGACAATCATAATCTAATATCCTCTATAACTTCAGTCTTTTGGTACCTTCTGAAATTTATATTTTAATTTCTTTGAGTGTACTTATTAACGTACCCCATATTCTATCTTTGTTTGATCTTTACAACTTAATTTAAATTGTTTGTTCAGTTGTTAATTTTGTATAGTGATCATATTCAGCCTCAAACTTTATTGAAATTGCAACACCAAGATAAAATGTAGATTAATTGACACTTTACAGACTAGGGCTCTTCTCACTGTCTCCATTTTTTGGCAGCGAGTCAAACCAACGAACGAATAGTTTCTTGGTAGATAGCATCCCATTCATTATTGCTACGTCCCCATAATTTAGCCAGCTTTCTAGGAAGTTGGAGATACGGCCACATTTTTCACTCAGTGATATTCCAGACATTTTTAGATTGGTGAAAGGTCAAGCATTTGGGCCGAGCATTGCATAGATTTTACTCTATTTTGTTAAAGAAAATTTAGTGTTTTACAAACCATTTGTGGTAGCGTTATCGTGTTGAAAGTTTGCTTGGAGCATCCTTTTTACTGAGTAGAGATAATCTGCTATATAATTGATAGCTTTCCATACTGTAGTATTCCTAGTTGGCGTTGCATGCCTCGTACGAATGTACTCTTGTTATTTCCTTTTTTGGTTTAATGGTGAGATTTTACGCCCCGCTTAGAGGCAAGGTACGCAAACTGAGAGGTTTAGACCTCTCATATGTTTGCTCTCGCTACCCAGTAGTCGCACACCATCTCTGGTGCGGGGCGATGTGGAAAGCACCGTACCGTAGACGACCGCCATTATTACCCCTTGTGTGAGCTGAATGCAGGTACTAATTATTTTTGTAACTGGATAGGCCACCCGCTAATTTCAGGAATAACGCAAGGTCGGCTTCGACCGCCACACTAACAATTTCTCCGCTTTTACGGTGCATCCGACGATAAATAATAAAATAAAATTTGGGTTAATTAGAAAAGACCGCTGGCCAATATAGCTTTAGCTTCCGGTGCAGAGAAATCAGTGGTAGTTGCAAGAAAGGCCAAAAATATGTTCTCTTTCAAATTCTCAAACTTCTTGATGTGCCCTTGTCGACAACGAGACACTTACTTCATGTAAGTTGCACATGCCAAATTTAAACGGCGGAAACACGTTCATGCCTATTTTGCACATCGTATCGCTAGTTCCTTCAGACTTTATATCTAAGAAACGATATAATCAAATATAAGTTGGACATGAACATGTGGTTCTTATTTTTTTTAAATTTAATATGAAAGTTTCAATTAAATATAATTTGTTTTTAACTGTGCTGCAGTTTTACTATTTCACACTTATAGATATGAAACTGAGAGTCTGTATACAGAATTTCAAATCCAACATTTGGAGGCAAAAGAATGTTTATGTCGCTATATTCATAAATTATACATTTGTCTATTTTTAAACAAAATTTGATTACTATAAGTGCATTATTTGTATTTTTAAGGCATTACATGTTTATCTGAAGGAATTTTTGCATTATTTGTTTATACAGACATCATGGAGAATAATATTAAACCTAGCATAAGCCTTTTTCGTTGCAACGCTAGGCTAAGGTAATAACAATAATAATTAAAGTCATGCCAATAGTGGTTATTTATGTTTTAGTTTAAAATATGAAAGTCATAATTATTTACTATACTGAACACTATATCTTTTTGTAGTAGTGGCGGTGGTTAACATTAAGGGCCTTGTGTATTTTAGACAAAAAGTAAAAATGTCATGATTAACCCTTGATAATGTTAGTTTTGGTAATTTAATTGCAAAGAAGTAATTCACAAAATTGTATAAATTAGCTCTATTTGGGTATATATCGGTGTTTCATATTAGAATGTTCTCTATAAGACATTTTATCGTCAAGTTAATTTTGCTTTTGTAATAATTAATCAAATTTGGCGGCCGTGTTTATTTTAACATAAAAAGCGCTTTGATGTTTCACATTTAATTACGAACTAATGAGCACAAATATTGAAATTGGGAGCTTAGATTAAATGTTTCCTTTTTCTTCTTATCTTACTCGAGAATCTTTATTGATCCAACAATTTTTTTTTATCCATTTCAATAGATCATTGGTGTGTTTTCTCCAATGTTATGCATGAAGTTTTGAAGGTCTTGGTGCATGTAGGTACATATGGCTTTTATTTTGGTCAAGTTTATGAATAAATCTCATTAGTCTTTTATAGTCTTAGTTTCGTTTTTCTTGGTATTGTTTTTGTGTTGAAAATGTCATTCATAGTAGTAGCATTGAATATTCTAATTGTGATACCTTCGGCTATATCACCATTTTCATTGATTATCGTGCCTATTTATTTGAATTCGGTTACTTTTTCAGTTCTAGCCTCCTAAATTATTGTTTTTTTGGTTCTGTAATTCTTGATATTCTTATCGGTATTTATTCTAAATCCTATTTCTTCCGATCTCTCTTTCAGGTTTCTATATGTTTACCGTAATGTTTCCTCCTTCAGTGCAAAGTATGGACATGTCCTTTGCATAGTCCGATATTTGATTCTCATTTTTGAACAAATACCTATCTTGTAGTAGCGAGAGTGCGTCTTTCTGTCGTAGTTCTGGATTGCTGCTAGCGAGTGGTGTTTTCTCTGATGGTCATCAAAATTAATTTTTTTATTTTTTCTGTGTTCTGAAATTGTCTAAGCCTTGTCGTGCTGAATTATGTTTTATAATATTGTACGGTTGTTTATAGCCCAAATGTACTATCTACATCGATGCCCATGTTTTTTTCTATTATTTGTTGTAATCTGAATATTTGGTCCATTATAGATCTAACTTTCCTGAGACCTGCTTGATAGTTTCATATCTTACACTTTACACGTTTTTTAAGAACTTAAAAGAGAACTTTATTAGTTGTGTTGAGAAGAAAGGTTCCTCTGCGATTGAAGCATACTGCTTTTTCCCTCTATTTATGTAAAGATATATGACTCCTACATTCCAAGCTCCTGACATCTCTTCATTCTTCTATATTCTACCTTGTGAAATTATTTACTCTTTTATATGTCCTTTTTGTTATTATCCATCTTATTCTAGATCTGTGAGTTTTTGTTCTACTTATTTCTTCTTTTTCTATTTCAGAGTTTCTTTGAGTGTAATCGGGCTTCTTCAAAGTTTATTTTAACTTGTCTCCTATTACTTATGATTAATTTACATTCGCCATGAAACTATTGCTATGGTGTAGTGGTTTTTATAATTCCTTCAGCTGTTTTACTGATAGTTTCTTTTATCTCATTTTTGATATCTTTATTTCTTCCTGTTTCTTTCTCTAACTGTTTCAGTGTTGCAGATAACTCTCGTTGATATCTTTTCCAATATTTTAGTATCTTTTAGTTTTCCTACATCGTACCTTTTTAATTTCTTGCTCATACTGTTCCCTTAGTACAGTTTTCTTGCGTCGCATTTACAGTGTTAGGTTATCGTGTTTCATCTAACTTATACTTGGCTATTTATATACCTCGGCTTGTAAAGACTTAGCATGTTCCATGTTCCTAATATCATATCGAGACTCCTTTAAGTATGTTAACTACATGTGCTTTTGGAGAAAGGAATTTTTCCCAAGGATAGTTAACTGCATGCCCAACTCCGTTTTCGAAGAGCTATTTGTCCCGCTCTTGCCTACCCTGATCATAATTTCCTCTGGGGTTGCTTACCCAACCTCCAGCTTGCTTAAGTATCCGGAATTTGTCACCTTTGTCTTTATACAATGGCTACTTAGATGTGAGAATCAGAACTGCACAGAAGAGATGAAAGCGAAGCAGACGTCGTATGGATGCATGCACTACCCCTTTTAATTTTTAGGTCGGCTTTTGCATTGCAATAAGCAGCAGATTCTTAGTTTTTAATATATAAGTTTTTGTTATTTGCTGTAGCGATTTGAAAGCAAATTTCGTATCCTAATAAAGGCTGAAAAATAGTAAACCTGTACTAAATATTAATTTTGTGATAACAAACATACAAGAACTAAAGTTTTATCAATGATAATATCTCTATCCATTTGGTTCACAGAGGTTCTTTTACTTATATCAACTTCCAGGTGTACATCAGTGGTATATACGTTGTGAATAAGTGTGAGAATCTAGACTTGACTATGGACAATACACTACGTTACTGGTTATTGAATCAAACATAATATTTTATATACCATGCTTTGTTGCTTAATGTTAACAGAATATAATTTTGCGAGCTTTCTAGCCTATACACCGTTTATTTAGACATTTTTACTTTGGTAGCTTCTGTAATATTTTAGTTATAGTTACTTTCTGTACTAAGTGGTCCTTTTTAGCATTTAGTTCCAAACAAGTCTTGTGTAGGCTTTGTAGTCAGTGAATGTCCGGCATTATATGGTAGGATAATATTTTTAATTGTTTGAAACTTCAGGCTCGATCTAGCAGTAACATTTGCAGAATTTGAATCACCTGAACTGATTTTGACACCAAATTGGTCACTTGATCGGACTTTATAAAACATTATAAATATAGACGCAAGAAACCATAAGCTACTACACAAGATAGGTGTGTTTGTTACTCTACTACTGATCTGGAGGAATAACATCTAAAATTGCTTTTCAACAAGTGATGTGACTGTCGTGCAAGCATAAGGAAATTTAAATTACAACTATTATAGCTTTGAAACAAATTTAAGACGACCAATAAAAGTACAAAATACACTTTTAAATTGTGAATAGAGCAGATTTGAGAAGCTTATTCCTAAAGGTATTTAAGTTTCATTACCATAGTATCAGCAGCAGGCAAATCTTTTAGAAACAAATCCTCTCGTCCCAACTGCAGAAACCCCATTTCCGTTGCATCCGATGCCATAACCGAGTTGTCGCAACAGGCAATACCTTTGCAGAACGGCCCCATATCGGCAAACTTTACCGCCGACAGCGCGCAGTTTTTACGGGATAGCTCTCCCAAGAAATATCAGGCAGAAAAATTGCCCTGTTTTATCTGCCGAACCTGCAGTTGGCAATGCAATTCCGCTGGTTTATGGCTGCAGCGGTGCAGGCCGCGAACGCGTCGCAGCCGCGTAAAAATGCACGGATTATCGGTGCCTTCGAAAGCTCATCTGTTTCGGTTTTTACGCGGCGGCGGATTTATGGGCCGTGCTTGCAGGTGCCACGCAGCTTGATGCATGTGCTTTGCTAGGCAAACGTATGCGCGTTAACTTATTTAGTGGATAAGCGCTGATTTACGGCTTTCAGGAGGGATTAAGCTAAAAAATGGTGGTGCTTTCGCGCTCGCTGTATTCTACTTTTATAAGAAATGTGAAATATAAGTTAATGAGATGTAGCGTAATAAGAATTACGTCTCTAGCGCTATTTAAAGTCAAAAGATAAGAGTTAGACCGTATACACTTCTTTATAATAATGAATACGGCAGAGGAATCAGATTTTTTCAATTAACAATTATAAGTATTAGAATAAAATAACCCTTTAAATACACTCAAAGAAAAAAGTTGCTAATATTGAAGTCGGGCGAACAAAGCGGCCATGCAACAAGTGAGAATGACGTGTTGGGGAACATGCAACAAACCGTTTTTATTTATACAACTGCTGTGTGAGCTGTGCTCGTCTTGTTGGAACTACATGCGACTCATATAGATTTTCTGATGACGAAGTTCAGGTCATTAGAAATCATTGAGCATGGTGGTACATCCCTCGAAATTTATCTAGTAACACCAAAGGCCAGAACTGATAAAGAGAAAGCAGATACATTCGGAGCATATCTAGCCGATGTATTTACGACTCCTCCCCAAGGGAATCACGACAGCAACGAAATCGACTCCTTCCTGGACGCCCCCTGCCAGCTTCATTTACCCATCGCACCATTCTCTCCAGCTGAAGTCCGTCATGAGCTAATACACACCAATAAACGAAAAGCTCCCGGATACGACCTCATAGTAGGAGAACTATTACACCACCTCCCACGCAAGGCAATAGTACTTATCACCACCATCTATAATAGCATACTACGCTTAACCTACTTTCCGATGCAATGGAAGTTCGCTCAAATTAAAATGATTGCTAAGTCTGGAAAACCATCTTACCAATCCTCTTCCTATCGACCAATAAGTCTCCTTCCTCTCCTATCCAAGACATTTGAAAGACTATTACTTAAACGAATCAAAGATACAGTTGACCTCGACCAGATCATACCTTCCTATCAATTCGGTTTCCGTGAGCACCACTCGACGATACATCAAGGTCACCGAATGATCACTCAAATAATGGAATGCCTTGAAACCAAAAACATCTGTACGACTGCACTCCTAGACATAAAGCAGGCATTCGACAAGGTATGGCACCAGGGACTGTTGTACAAAATTAAACTTCACTTTCCAAGCCAGCTCTATTTGCTATTCAAATCATACCTTGCTGACCGGCCATTCCAAGTCAAAATCAACAACACGGTCTCTGACTACCACCACATTACATTAGGAGTCCCGCAAGGCAGTGTACTGGGGCCACTCCTCTACCTACTTTATACTTCCGACCTCCCAACCACAAACGACACAGTGATTGCCACATTCGCGGACGACACGGCTATCCTATCAGCTAGTGGAACACCGCAGGTTGCAACCGATTATCCTTCAGCACCATCTGGACCTACTACAGGACTGGACTAATTATTGGAGGGTATCAATTAATACTGAAAAATCCGTCCAAATAACTTTTACCACCAGACGAGCAATCTGCCACAAGCCAGATCCCATGACACCCCTCCTTCCTCTGAAAACTGAAGTAAAATATTTAGGGCTGCATCTTGACGCAAAACTCACTTCGAGCACCCATATTAAATCCAAAAGAAAACAACTCGACCTAAAACTCAAGAAAATGTACTGGTTGCTGGGGCCCCGCTCTCAACTTTCCCTCACAAACTCCTTCTATACAAGACCATATTGAAACCCATATGGACCTATGGGGTACAACTTTGGGGCTGCACAAAGGCCTCCCACACCAAAATATTACAGCTGTCCAACGCACCTGCAATTGTCCGCAGACTCCAGCGAAATTGGCCACAGGACCTTACCCACTAGCTTCCACAACCATAATATTAATTATCCGGGAGAATAGCACTGGCTATATCCCCCCACATGACATGTAATATTCTACCATTTACTTATTACTCAATTAAAGAGTAGATTGTAAATATGCGTGAAATGAAAAAAATCTAATAACACCGCTTTCGCCCACTCCACACCAAAGAGTCATTTTAGGACAGCCGAATACCAATAATTGTGCCTATTCACCGTGCAGTTTATGTAAAAATGAGCTTCTTTACGTAAGTAAAGTTATGATAACGTAACTCAAGGGTATTCTTCGAAGATTTCAAACATTCTTTCAGCAAAGTTAGTCTTTGAAGGTAATCTCGTGCTTGAAGTTGTTAAACCATCGTTAACTTGTAGGGGTAAAACTTCAAATTAATTGGTGTAAAATATGGGCTCGTAACGGTTGCCTCTCTTTAGTCTTTCTACGTTTTCTGAGGTGTGCAAATAAAATTAATACTACTGAAACGTTTAAGACTGAGCAGAAAGCATTAAATGGACAATTTTTATAGAGAAAAACTGTATTCCAGTGGCATAAGCTGGTTGTGAATCCGTAGAAGAAGAACTTCATTCTGGTTGTCCATCAACATTACTAATAGAAGGAAATATAAAAAACGAGTGGAAAACCATCATTTGACTGTAAGAGAGCTTGCTAAAGATGTTGGAATATCAATAGGTTTAGTTACTCAATTTTAAATGACGTTTTTGCTTGAAATATACCTTATCAATCATTAGTTTTCTTAAAAAATACAGCAAATACTGCTCCACATACATTTCATTCTCCAGTTATCACCAATCTGGTCTTTCTCGTTCAATCACTTTGAGGGACCCGATTTGATTCAGTAAAATCGATAAAAGATAAAATGCAAGGAGATTCTGCTAGACATTCCAAAATGTGATAAGGGAAGAGTTTTTTAAGATGTGATTTAAACTTTTGAAGACAAAATAAATTACAACAACGTAGTACTTGTATGTAAAATCCAAACAAGCTTTCCTTGAAAAAGAGCTAAATATTCTTCTTTAATAATTATTATTAAGTAAATAGTTCTAAATTGAAAAAAGGCCACTGATTGTGATACAAACGCAGAAGACGAGTTAATATTTGAAAGTAGAATTTCAGTAGTTGGCGCAAACAGAGAATTATCTGCTGCACAAATTTAATTTAAAGCAGATTAGCCAATCTACCGGCTTTAAAACTTTAGGACTTTACAGTCTTCGTGGAACTTGCTAACATTAAAGGATTTGACACCGGAGCAAGTTCGCTAGCTCGAGCTGTTGACCTTACAACTAAACATATAATTCTCTGGAGCTCTGAACTTTATTAAAACTACTGTACGCCAAGCAAATATCGTTTCTTAAAAAGACACTTGGGAGGGGGGGGGGTCGTAAAATCTTTACGTGTGGCTTGCGCATTAATTCAACACATGCTCGAGCCCCCGGCCGATTAATTTCTAATTATTGCCAGTCCGAAGGCTGGAAAGCCCGCCGATTCGGTGTAAAGCTAATGATAATGGGCGCTCAGCCACTTCAGGGCGGATAGTGAGCGGAGAGGATCGCTGAAACGAACGTTTAATATCCTTTCGCGGCCGTTATTATCTTGACACTGCGACAAACTTTATTGGAGTCTTTTGAGCTCGCAGGCTGCGATATTTAATAAAGAGCGCCATTGTCTGGGGCCTATCGCAACTGCAGAAGCACAAAGGCCCGAATCTGTTTTTCGCTCGTCGCAAATGAAAAGCTCTCGCTCATTGTTTCGGCGAATTGTTAGCAGCGCTCGCGAACACTTCAAACGCGTTAATAAATTAGGATTAGACAAAAGCTCAACAAGCTGCCGCCGAGCTTTGGATCGGATTGCTGCTGATCCCATCGGGGTCCTAACGGAACGAAACGGGAAGTTGTCTTAAACAAGCAACGATTTTGCCTCGACAGCTTTTTTTGTAAGAACAAGAAAAGCGCAAGGGTTTCCATTTATTCTAATGTCGCCGCTGGTGAAGCAATAAAAGTCAAATATATAATTTTGGTTGGAGCTATAAAGATGTTGAAACTGAAAGTCTTTTCTTTCGAGACTCTTAGAGTCAATTGATCAATCCACTTCTCCTGTAACGAATAATGATAGGCCTAGTTTTCAGGAGCGGGTATTTTCGGCGGCGGTTTTTCCTGTGAGAATTAAAGGCGCGCCCTCCAAAGCGGAAAACGAATTTATAGTCCTCTGCCGGAGCATTAGGTTTTATTGGGAGCTAAGACGGCGATTACCAAAGACAGCCCTGATTTGTACATTGGCTTCATAACCATCATTGTGGGAACCCACATTTGCGCTGTTAGTCCATATAGTGCACAGGAAATTATTTTTCACCATCTTTTTAAGAAGAAATTATATTATTTTGTAACTTATTTCAATTTTAATATAGATTTTGGTCCCATTATTTATATAAATCAGTATGGTCAATTATTATATTAACTTTATTCGCAGTTTAGGTTTAATTTTTTATTCTAAAAATACAGTAAAGTTAAATTCATAAAAATATAAAAAACAAAACAAAAAATGTAGGGTGCAAATTCTAACGATACAGCAAGAAGTAAAAATATGTAAATATCCATAACACTTCATAACTTTCTTTGGTCTTTGGATGATAGAAGTTGTACTCTTCAAGTTTTCTTTAATCCTTTTCTGTTATCTAACTGTGCAAATGTACATCTGTATATTTCTTCTAAGTGTTTTTTATGTTCTTTGTGTGGTAAACTTCCTTTTCTACATTATATTACTCTCTTTGTTACTCCGGTGCTTCTTATTCTTTGGACATGCTCTTTTTGGTTCTTTACAGTTTTATTTGTTACTTCTTGTTTTGTAACGGTGATCGAACAAATTCGGACGTTTTTAGAAGATGTAGTATAGTTTTGTCGAGAATTCAAAGTTGGTAGATCCTGCCTTATTCTCAGTTGCAACACAATCCCGAAGTGGCTTGAACCTTTCAGAACAACTGAAAACATGAATAAGAAACTGCCAGGTTTTCATACATTGCGCGGGACAATCAGCCCGAAGACATGTAAGTGAGTTACGGTTGAGGCGTGAATAATTGAGAACCATTTTACAGAAAGACTTAAGATTCTATTACAAAATACAGATTGTTCAACAGCCCAACCTAAGAAATTACAAGTAGTAAGAAGATTTTGCTGTACGAATGCAAGTGCTTTGGAAGAAAATGAAAATGCAATAATCTTGATGAGCGAAGAGGCTCACTTTTATTAGAAGGGACCAATGCGGGGGCAGTTTGAAAGGTTTTGAACCTCAACATGAAGATGGTTGTACCCGTCAAAACCATTTTGCTACTACAATCGTACATGCTTTGAAAAATACCTGTAAAAATTTCAGCCATTTTGGAAACTTAGTTGTTGTTTGACAGTCGTTTATATCAGTTGATATCAGTGCTTTTGTAAAAATGGAAAAAACCAAATCTGTGCCATCACTAGTATTTGGATTTGATCAGCTATGCCTACCAAATTCATAAGAAATTTTAACGGAACTTTGATCATTTTCACCGATGAAATGAAGACAACTGAATCTTAAACGTGGTCGTAAATCAGCTGGATGAAAGCGTTGAACCAGTCAAACAATTGCGGTCTTCCAATCACCAAGTTTACCGATTATGGTACTGGATTCGTTCGACAATTAGAAGAGGCTGTACGGTATAAAAAACCCGTTTGTTCATTATAGTTGAGGGCAAATGTTGAATCAATTTGAACGGAAAGTGCTTTCCATCAGCAGCGACGCTCACTTTGAACGGTTCCAGGCAAAATTCATGATTCGGATATGAAATTGATTAACACTAGCGACTTATAGTCGATTTCCCAACGTCATTCGATCTTGAATTCACCATTTGAATGGGAACAAGCTTTCAACGAGAAGGACAGCGCAACGGCTCAAATTAGGTGTATAAAGTGAATTCCAGCTTTAATTTAAGGACGAAAGTTTCACCAGTTCATGTAAGCTGATTAGTCCGCCCTTTTTTGATAGATCAAGAATTTGATTTCTTCCATAGACTTTATCTTAGAGGAAAAAGCTTAACGATGATTGGTGTATGGTAGTATTGTCTTAATAGCAACGTTAGGCAGGATACTGTTGAAATTGGGAGTCAATTTTGAAGTCAACAAACGTGCTCTTCAACATCGAACGAGCGCGACTCGGCTCACATTTCAGCGGTTGCCATGGCCAAAATTCATGAACTACGGATTGAATTGATTAACCACCTAGCACATTCATCAGATCTGATCCCCAACGTCTACTTCCTGTTTCCTAAGTTCAAAATTTGAATTGGAGAACAGAGATTTTATCAAACGAGAAGGACATCGCAAGGCTCTAACTATAGGTGTATAAATAAGTTCTCAGCTTTAGATTTCAAAGGACGCAAATCACCGTTTACATGTAACGTATTAGTCCGCCCTCTTGCGGTTTTCAAGCAATGAATAGTCTTTCGAAACATCATGCGATTTGGCGTTTGATGCACATAACCTCAATAATCAGCTTTGTTGACGATGGCAATCACAAAAGAGCATATTCGATTTTCTATCCACTTCGCGTTTCATCTTAAGAAAAACGCTGCCGAAGCCACCGAAATGATTTGTGCTGTATATGGTGAGAATGCTGTAAGTCATGCAACGTGCAAAAAGTGGTACCAAAGATTTCGCGGAGGAGAGTTTAATCTTGAAGATCAACCACGCGCTTGACGCCCTCAAACATTTGACACGGATGAGCTGCAGACATTGCTGGATCAAAACAATGCGCAAGCAGTTTAGCGTCACTCAGCCAGCCATTTCCATACGTTTGCATGCAATGGGTAAGATGCAAAAGGAAGGCAGATGGGTTCCGCATAAACTGCCCGAAGACAACAAAAATCGACGACGTCACAGCACTCCATTTGCTTTCAAGGAACCGAAAAAGATTTTCTGCATAAAATTATTACGGGCGATGAAAATGGATCTTGTACGACAATCCCAAGCGCAAAAATCATGGGTAGACCCTGGCAAACCTTCGACATCGACTCCAAAGCCCAATATCCACGCCAAAAAGAATTTGCTCTGTATCTGGTGGGATTGGAAAGCTGTGCTTAACTATGAACTCTTGAAAGCAGGTGAAACAGTTACGGCGGATCGCTACAAACAGCAACTCATCAATTTGAGCGACGCAATCGAAGAAACGAGGCCATTTACTGGACAAGGAAGTCGCAAAGTCATCCTGCTCCATGATAATGCCCGACCACATGTTGCGAAGGTGACGCAAGAACACATCTTCGCGTTAAGCTGGGAACTTCTCCCACATGCGGTGTATAGCCCAGACATGGCTCCTTCCGATTATCATTTATTCCGGTCGTTGCAGCATCACTTGACTGATACGCACTTCAAAAAAGAAGAAGTCCCAAAATGCATCGATAACTTTATCGTCTCGAAGCCGGTGAGCTTCTATCACCAAGGAATTCGCGAGCTACCCGAAAGATGGCAAAAGGTCATCGACACCAACGGAGAATACTTTGATACTTAAGCTTTTTTTGTTTGATTTTAAATAAAATTTTAATTTTGCAGAAAAAAGCTGAGAACTTATTTATACACCTATACTATTTGGAGGAATTAGAGGTTGGAAAAAACTATGTTGAAAATAAAATTGATTGTGACAGAAAAAGTACTTATTTCTATGTTAGGCTTCAACTTTTTAGACTACCCATGTAAATAAGCCGAACCATTGTTATTGCTTTTCTGAAAATGCTAGGAATACTCAAGAAAAACCTTTGCTCTGCTCTTGTTATAATGTGCTGAGTGGTTACCTCTTTTGGAATTATCAGCCCTTATTTTGTTGAGGACTACGGCGTAATAGTGATTGTTAACTCAGAATGTTACTTTCATATGCTGAAGACTGTGAAGATAACGAACAAACATAAGAATGTTTCACAGCGCATACTGCTAATGCTCTAATGGAAGTTCTTCTAATGTATGCTTTTGTTGTCTCTTTTCACGTCCCGCTTATTACCTAATTTTTTTCTTATAAGGATATTTAAATGAATTGGAGGATGCCATCCAATAAGAAGTGCTCACTATTAATTAACATCTATTGGCCCAACTTGGAAGCTGAACTCAATAGGACGATGGTCGCCATCTAAAAGACATTATTTAGCATAAATGGGTACGTAACCCTAATATGTCTTGACCTCCATTTTTGTAAAATTAAAGACATTTAAAATTAAAAATCTATCCAATACTTTTTTACCGTTGATCACTCTGTATTTACTTTTCTATTTGGAAAATTTATTTATAAGACTTTTGTTTCATGTTCTTAGAAAATCATTCGCTTTTTTAGAATTTAGCTAATTTTTAAATCTTTTTCTCATTTTTCAAACGGGTTTTCTCGGTATTTCTATTTTATATGTTTCAGTATTTTTTATATTATAGTTCAAACGAGTTAGCAAGATTCAAAATTACTATATTGTTAAGAAACAGAAAATCTCAAATCTACAAGATAAAATAAAGGAAATGATAAAGTGTTGAAAGAAATAATAATAATGATGAAGCTTTTCTATTGGGAGATGATTTTATAAGTTAGATTGCAGACTGTCTTTGATATGGGGCGATGCAGCAAGTACCGCGCCTTAGATTACCCCTTGTTCAGAGTGAACGCAGGCACTCAATTTTTTTAGCGACTGAGTAGGCCTCCCGCCAGGCACGTAAAACCCAGAATTGAACCTGAGCCCATTCGTATCGCAGCCAAGCGCCTTAACTTCTCGGGAGCGAACTGACTGGAAAGACAGAAACGCCAATTGTGAGTAAAAAAGGTTGCCCTAAACTAAAGTTACATACAATTAAAAAGAGAAACAAACGTCAATCTCCTCAAGTGCTTAATTATAAAATAAATAAAAAAATTTCTTATGACTACTTTATTAGTCGTGGAGCGTCAGTGTGGCCGTACGATTAAGACGTTTAACTGCAGTGTTGACGCACTCGGTCTAGCGGGTGGCCTACTCAGTCACTAAAAATAATTGAGTACCTGCGTTCACTTGCAGTCGTCTAAGGCGAGTTGCCACATCGTTGTGTATCAGAGATGGTGCGCGACGACTGGGTAGTTAAGGCTAACTTATGAAACTCTTAACCTTTTAGTTTGCAGATCTTGTCTCCATGCTGGGTTGAATATTAATATAATCATATACATTACCAATTATTTTTTATTATGCAAAAGGAACTAAACATGCATTTATATAGGATCTTACAAAACTAAGCTATTCGAGAGGTTTGAACCTTTCGCTTATTCAGATTATTCCTTTGTTGGAAATTTTTTAGTACATGCCACAGAGTGGACACAACTAAAACGACAGAACGACAGGAGAGCATAAAAAGACCATTCAATACCAAAATCACTAAATTAAGATGACTTGATTATAATGACAAAAACTAGACAGGATTTAGATGTGGGCAGCAAATAAGTAATATGTAAGGCTTAAAAAAATACATAAAATCCAAAAGAAACAACTGATCTTTTCCCTTTTAAACAAAAACAAGTACAAATGTAAATGTTACTGGGAGTCGTTTTACATGATGACTATAATAATAAAAATAATATAAATGCATAGGACTGTTTCGTTTGAAACATCATGAGATTTAATACTTAAAATATTTATAATATGAAGGATAAAGCCTTTCAAATACTGCATCTTAGTTCTTCTATTCTGCTTATTGCACCCTCTTTGATTTTCATTTTATCCCTGATTTCTTTATTTTATATTCTGTCTGCCTGGACTGCTCTACAACACCGTCTCTAGCATTCTATTTCTGTTGTGATTATTTTTGATTGGTTTTTCTTATTTAATATCCATCTTTCTCCATCATTGTTTTATATATTTGTTGCTCTGTCCCAGGGGGCTGAATTGAGTATTTTAATACAAATTCTAGTTTAGACTATCCTGGCATTTATTTTTTTAAGTTTGCATTTTTATATAGTATGTATCCTAGATATTTAAATTTTTCCATGAGTCTGATCGTTATGTTTTCGTCTACCTCTAAGCTATTAGTGACATCTTCTCTTGTAGTTAAGTATTCTGTTTTCTGAATATTGATGTCTAAACCAGTAACTCATTGAATTATCATTCTGTAGTGTGGCTACCTGGTCGTCCTCAAAGTTTAGGGTATATAAACGTACTTCTCTCGTACTCGGATTCCCGTTCTTTAGCACTTTATTTTCCAATTTTTAAGAGGGTTCTTTGAAGCAAACCCTTTGTTGTTTTTGTTTGAAACTTTCTGCCTAATTTGCCCCCATTATCATATTGTTTTTATACAGGTTTTCCGTGACTTTAATCAGTTCTTTATGTACTTCTATATCCTCTATCGCTTTTCACAGTTTTGTTTTGAGTAATGCGTCGTCATCTTTTGTGATGTTTAGAGAGCCATATCTATATTCTTACCTTTATTTTTCTCTGTTAACTACCGTAATGTGTATATGTAATCAAGGCATGATGTTCCTGTTGCAAAGCTTGCTTGACATCTCCTATTTTATCTTGTATGTCGTCCTATATTTTCAAAATAGAAATAAATGTGTCAGTTAAACAGAATACTGAAATGAAGTGAAGCTCACTAGACAAGGATCAATTTCTATAGTCACCACTTTTTGTTTATTTTGTATTTGCTTTGTACATCTAAATTTAAATAAAAGGTACTTTCTATAAACATTAAAAATGAGTAAATAATTAGAAGTAAATTTGATGAACGAGATAGAATGTACTAGTTAAAGAGGAACCGATTAAATACCGCTTATGTCTTAAGGGGCATTCAAGAAAACATTTAAAACGTCTTCATTCCTTTAGTTGCCTAAAGATCAACCACAAAATTTATCATCGATGGTATTGTTTTTTAATGATTCTTTCATTAATATAGCATACGTCTTCTAGACTGCGTTCATATTCGTTTATAGTTGTCACACTCCTGCTGCCGCCCTTACGTGCGTTATCATACAATAGCGTGCAGTCCTGATGTATTGTACCTTAACCTTTCTTTTAGTTTCAGGAATTGCATAAAAGTAGATGATGAGTACTTTTAACTTTAATAGAACTTTTTATTCATATTTTTGCCTGGTCCAACTTCTTTATATCGATCCAGTTCCGAGGCTGATGTTTGATTCTGTGACTGAATTTGCATATCATTTCCAATAGGCTTCTAACCCTGTAGGAGTAGGATTTTTATCGACCTTTTCTGGTCTCTAGATCCTCCGCGTTGTGCTTGACAGGGTTATCTATTGAATAATCTGTTTTTTACGCACATATGGTCTATGTTAAGGAATTAAATTGCGCATCCTCCTGGAGTGGCGATAACCAATGTTGGGCCAATCCTTTCAAAGGTGTTACATTTTTTACTCCCCTAACTATGTCTTCGAATTCCTGCTGTACAGTTATAGTACCTTTCCCTTCCTCTAAAGAAAGCATTTTATCCACCCCTAACTGTAATTGTAAGTTTCTATGATTTTCTATTGCACACACTGTTTTTTTTGATAATTATATTGCAGTAACGTTATATGGTGGAATCACATAAGATTATAGCCTGTAACATAACTGGAGTTTTAAGGAAGAGTGCCTTTTACTACGAAAGGCCTCAAGTGCGTCTATATAGAGAAAACTGTATTTCTTTAACCTGTACAATAATAGTTCAGTAGTAATTAAAATAAGTAAAACTTAAATTATTTATAGGCTGAAGTTGTGTCCTGAAGTAATTAAGCATAGATGGACGACGTATGTAACGTAATGGTAAATGTGAAGTCTAATGACAAACATTTGTTAAAAAAATTCTGTCTATCTTCATAAATACATTTGTGTAGAGTGATGATCAAGATGTTTTTCTGAATCACTGTTTTCCTCGATTCCTTTTTATATGCTGCTATTTTTATCTGAATTTTTCCAGTAATCTTCTTTATATCATTTCACCACCGAGTGATAGGCCTTCCAACGTATCTAATGCACGTTTGGTCCATATTTTGTCCTTTTTTGGGCTACCATACATGTCCTACCTATTGCCATTTAAATTGTTCAGTTCGTTGAATGACGTCTGTTAGTTTTGTTTGCTGTTTTATCCATGAATTTTTTTTACGGTCTAATTTGCAATATATATCTTTCGTGTACTCTTTGTGTGCGTGTTAGCCTCTGGACATTTTTTTTGTCAAGCTCTACATCTCTGTTGCATAAGTCAGTATTGGGAGTACCCACCGGTTGTATGTTATGTATTAGACTTGAAGATATAATTTAGTTTTCCAAATGAAGTCCAAGCCAATCTTATTCTTCTTGTTATTTATTCCTTAATGTTGTCTTTTTCTGTTGTAATTTTTTGGCTTAAGTATATATAATTATCCACTACTAACGGTTCATGTTTTAGGGTACTGTTAATATTTTCTATTGTATTGTTTATTATATTCGTTTTTGCTTTATTTATTTCAAGCTCTACTTTCTTTTCCCGTTTATTTAATTCTGCAATTATATCTTGTAGCTCTTGTTGGATATTGCTTACTACGTAATCTTAGATAGTTCAGGAATATAGTTTTAATATTAATTTCTTTTTTCCTAGTCTAACAAACCAGTAATGACTAATTTTTGGGGAGAGAGTATCTTTCTATTGCACTTCTTTCTTCATAAGAATTTGATTTGTGTTGTTGTATACCTTTATGAACATACTTACATCAGTGCAAATGTTTGTAATTAGGTTTGTATATCTGCTATTGATTCTACATTTTGCTAAGGCATTTGTAACAGCCCGTATTTCAATGGAATCGAAGGCCTTTTTAAGGTTTTTGAAGGTCATGTAAAATTTAAAGTTATATTGTTGTTCTTGTTTATGAAAGTTTTTAATGTTTGTATATGGTCGCACGTGTTGTGTTCTGACCTGAAGCCCGTCTATTTGCATGGTCGGTAGTCATCTAGTTCATTTGCCAAACGGTTTGTAATTCTACGTGTGAAAAGTTTATATATTTGCGACAAGAGACTAATTGGCTTACAGGATTTTTTCCTTATGTATAAGTATAACTTCTGCTACTTGCCACATTCTCGGAATTGCATTTACTTCTATGCATCTATTATGTAACTTTGCTAATTTACACTTTAATTCATTGCTCCCTTTTTTAGCATGTCAGCCAGTATATTACAGGGCCCTGAAGCCTTGCCACGTTCCATTTTGTTCAACGCATTGTTAATTTCAGCTATAGTTATTTCTGGTGTCTCCTCCGATTCAATATTTTGTAATTTTCTCTTTCTGACCTCTTTTTGTCTTGCTATATTTTCTTGCACTTTAGAGTCCTTAAAGCTTTGTATATGGTAACGTGTTATTTCTTTTAGTACTTCATGTCTGCTTGTTATAGTTATTATGTCTTTGTTTCTTATTTCCTAAATTTAATTGCTTTCTGACTGATTTTAATCCCTTATTCGCTTCAATAGTTTCTAATATGACTTGTGTTTTTGAAATTATCGTATTAGCTGATTTAGTTCAGTTAGCTCAACATTATTCTCTTGTTTTGAGGTTACATTTCTTCGCTTCTCTATTAGTGCCTTTATTTCAGTACTGATTTCATTTGATGCATTTTTGCCGCTATTTTATTTGACACTGTCAATACCAATGTAGTGAAACTTTTGGAATGTTCATTTAATTCTTCTTTCTGGACAGGATCATATTTTTAAGCTTTTATGCTAGCTCTTTTGACATTTATGTTTATTTTGGGATAGCTTCACTGTATCAATTGGTTTTGATTTGTTTGGGTATATCTTAACTTATTTAATACATCTACATCTTGTACTACTTGCTTGCTGTCTAATATAATAAAGACAATTTCGTTATTTGTCTGTCTATTTGTTCCGCTCTTTTCTTAAAGAAGGTGTTCATAATATACATATCATCAAATTTATTCGTATATTGCCTCTTATATTCCATTTCCCTATTCCATATTGCCCTACGAAGTATTCATTTTCCTCTTGTTGTTTGCCCATTTTGGCATTAAAGTCACCAACTAGTAATGTATATCTCTTAGAAGTTTCTTATAACCTTGCTGTTAATTTCCCGTAAAACAGTACTATATCTTTTTCTTCGTGATCGCTTGTTGGTGTATATGCAGGTCCTTACAGCTCTAAAACGGCACCAGGATGCAGTTGTATGATAAAAAATGGTTGCCTTTTTTTTGAATAAAACACAAAATATTAGAACAATCCGAATTTTACTGCTGTTAGTATAAAGTACAGGCCTAGTAGTTACTTATGAAATATCATGTCGGCCAAATGCCCTCTACGACTCTGCTTACGCGCGGCCATTCTTTTAGATGAATTTTCCGTAATAGTTGTCCATAAGCACGGCTCCATGTTGTATTAATTACACGCCTGATGTTCTTTTTAGCCTTGGAATTGTAGTAGGTTTGTTGACACAAACCCTTTCCTTCAAATAGTTTGAGGAGAAAAGGTCTAACGGGTTAGATTGAAAGATGGTCAATCAACATTACCATTCTGCGAGATAACACGACTATGTCCTGCGTAACATGTGGCTTCACCTTGTTGGAACCATATTTCATTCAATGTCAAATCGTTAGCTTCAGTGAAACAAAAAGTTATTACCATTAGATAATAACAGCATTGCCAGTTTCATCTTCAAAAACGTACAGGTCAATTATTCCTCTAGCCCACAATGCATCGGTTTGTTCTAAACGACGATTTTGATGATTCACAAGGTTTTATCGCTCAATATGAGTTTTCTTGCAAAAATTAACATCAACTGCTATGTTCTCTGAAACCCAATTCATATATGTACGGCGTTTCTGCTGGTCTTTGGTGTACTTTGCTATGTGTTTAGATACCAACTATACAAATGCAAACTTCCAACATTTATAGAAAGCAAATGGTCCATAATTCAAATCCTAAAGTTCATTTTGTAGGACCCTATGTTTATTAATTGTATTTTCAATTTTAATTAAAAACAAAAAATAAATAACGGCCTCCCCGTATAATCCCATTTTGGTAACTGTCCATCAGCCAGCGGAGCGGAAGTAATTTTGACACTCTACAGATCGTTGTATATTAATGAGACCAAGAAAAACAGCCTAGTTGCAGAAGATTCGCTACCAAAATTTCCCCCGAGAACAGAAATGTGGAGGAGCTTTTCTAAGGGACAAATCTTAGTGCGCAATACCGGAGCAGAGCAGGCCGCTTTGGCAATTAGCCGTACGGACTCGGAAGAAAACAACTCACCCGGCCCTGCCAGCCGAACGGACGCGCCGCCGCCGCTCCAGAGCAGCTTCCTACCTGGCGGAAGTGGAAACGTGCCGCCAGCGGAATTAAAGAACACGTGAATGTGCATTCATTGCTTCTTAATGTCGGATAATGATGTAAAAGCTGCAGGATCGGCGCTCTGCCGCCGGCGGCTGAGTTTGCTGCCGCTCCCGGGATTACGCGCTGCAGCATTTTTAGATCCGTTCTATTTTATTCCCGCGCCGTTTTGCCGTAATTACGTTTACAAATAAAGCGAGCGGAGGAAGGAAGGAAGGGCCGGGGCCGCCGAAGATATACTGCGATGTAGTGCTATAAAATCTATAAAGGGTCGACGGGGATTTATGGAATATTTTTATTTGACACGTTCTGTTCAGTGGAGAGGTTTATATCAATTCGCGTCTTTTGGCTGCCTGGCTTGATATATGAGGCGCCCTTTTTGTTGCAAACAGTTGCCTAAGGCGTGCAGACTTATTCAAGCAAAGGGCTCTAAGACGTCTTGAGGAATAAAAGAATGGAAATCAAGTATCAAGGATTACTATTTTTTTATCTGTCACACAGTTAACAACAACTTTTTCAGAGATGTTGGGAGGGACTATAAAGCTACCATAATCAGAACTAAAATAGAAATTATTGTTAATGAGACGCTGAAATCTCACTCGTCTGTTTGATTGTGAAACAAAAGTATAAAAATTTAATACAATCATACCTTTGATAACAAATAGGGCGTGCCCCAAAAAATTATTTCGTTAAGGAAAACTTCGTTTTTGGAGGTAAAAATACTT
The DNA here is from genome assembly GCA_036346155.1 of Sinelater perroti. NCBI lineage: Eukaryota > Metazoa > Arthropoda > Insecta > Coleoptera > Elateridae > Sinelater > Sinelater perroti. The sequence goes on from JARFIY010000324.1 coordinate 6,004,565, forward strand.
GGAATCTAAAAAGTATAATCTGATGAAAAAAATCCATTATATCTAATCCTCTAAGCAAAGTCTATTGAACTTTGAAGTACTAACATATCAACTACAAAGACTAATCTTTACAGTTCAAAATATGGCTACAGTGAAGCACACCTGAAACACTCAGTAAAGAGTAAAAATTACTAAATTGTCACATCCCACTACATCAAATCAAAACATTTAAAGGTAGGATTGACTTAAAAACACTTCTTCCTAATTCAGGATTATTTTTACTAAAAAAATTTAAGTGCTTTCAGTCTCATTTAAGTACATTTAAAATCGTTGTTTGTTAATACTATTTAGACAGGAACTTCTTTAACTTTTTCTTTGTTAGCAAGATTTTCTAAATCTTTCACTGGATTCAATAAATTTTTAGCATCCTCTTTATCGACAGTTTTGAAACCTATTGATTGAGCCATCTGGATAACTTCATTGAGAACTTCTTGGCTGTTACTTTCTTCTTCTACCACAACTGCTGGTCATATTTTCCGCCAAACTCCATTTAAGCATTTTTGTGACTTCTTTCCAAGAACTATCAATGTTTTCAATTGCGCTTTTAATGGTGCGGCTTTTCCAAAATGTTGTAACCGTCATTTCCTGTCTACCTCCTAATGTTCGACGCAGATGATAACCTTTAAATGATGCTATTACTCACTGATCCAAAGGTTAAATTAAGAAAGTTGTGTCTGCTACAAGTAAATCAGTAAATAATTTGTTGGTAACCCACGATTTTCTATAAGATTTCTGTATTACTGGTAAATTAATTTTTATGTACTTTTTAATACCATAGGGTTTTCTGTATAACAAACTAATAAATTCTAAATAGGGGAAAAACGGAAACATGGGAAAACTACTCTGCAATTAGTCTGATCTTACATGTATCTAAAATGGTAACGAAAATCATATATAAAAGATAAAAAGAGTTTGGTTTCAGGAAAAGTTCAGTAATAAAAAAAGCAATTCTAGCCTAAAGAAGTATATCTGAGAAAAGAACAAGAAAGAGTAAACCTACACTTATAAGTGCCGTTGATTTGGAGAAAGCTTTTGACAATTTAAAATAGTCTATACTGTGTTACATTCTACGGAAAACAGAAATAAAATCCAGAGACAGAAGAATTATAAAATTTCCTTATATCACTAGTAGAAAGCAGTGATAAGACAAGGAAATGCCTAAAGAGAAGCGTCAGTACAGCTAAGACTCGGACAAGGACGTGCGCTGTGTCACTTTTATTCTACCTTTATACACGAGCGGAAATCAATAAAGTCACAGAATCAATAAACAAAGGAATAAATAAACGCTGGAAGGAAATAAATATAATATAATACGCTGATGATGTAGCAATTATAACTAAAAGCAAATAAGTATTACAACAATCATTGAATGTAACAGACTTATTTATGAAAGAATAAAATATGAAAATAAACGTCTTGAAAACAAAAGAATGGTGTGTGAACACATGAGACAGGGAACATACAAGTAGCACCGAATGAAAAAGAATAAAGAAGGACAAAGAGTTTTGTTATGTAGGTAGCATCATAACGGAAGAAGCAAAAGAGAAATCGTTCGTAGATTACAAGCGAAAGTAATGTTTCTTAAGGAAGAGCAATTACTAGCATCTAGTGAAATATCTTTGGGCAGAAAAAAACTTCTATACACCTTCGGATGGAGTGTCCCACTATATACGGAGTTAAAACTTGGATACTTGCAAAAAGCGAAGGAAGAAGAATACATGCATCAAATTATGATGCTACAAAAAATGTTAGAGACAAGTAGAGTTGACAGAATATTAAATAACCAGATATTAAAAAGAATAGAAGAAAATAGAAGCCTAATAAAACGGATAATAAAGAAATACATATGGATGGGACGTATATTACGGCATGGGGTTCTACTCTAAATAATAATAGAAGGTGCGACGGAAGGAAGTAACACAAAAGGTAGACTCAGATTGCAGTACATGCCCCAAATAATAAAGACCTGGGTTGCTCCAGTTACCAACAAACAAAAAGAATTGCTCACGACAGGAAACAATGAAGAAACATAACGTTCAAACAAACCAATCCAAAAGATTGACTACCTAGAAGAAACATTGATTTATAACCGTCAGAAGCATTTGATCCAAAGAGTAAAGTTAAACTGTTTTTCTTCAATAAAAATGATGATAGTCTTACCTAGAACAAACAGCTTTCGCCAACATTGAACACCAAATGTGGTAGAAACTTTTTACACTCAATTATTTTATTTATTTTTCTTGAAAAATTGTTTGCAGCTCCAATGTCTGCACTTACAGCTTCTCTTGTTAATTTCACACTATGAAACCTGATCAATTTTTAAAATTTCTCGAGTCGACCACGAGAAACTTCTCTAGTTAGTTTAAATCTCAGGTGATTAAGCAAAAATAATTCTTTTCTTTCAATAACCATTTGACCTTATAACATCATTTATTCACAAATTTAACATTGCCTTTATTTCTTCTAAACTGGGTTTTCTTAAGCGAATTGTTAAAGTTGATTGCGCTAATCCCAAAAAAATGTACATCAGATTTTCTCTCACTACTTTTACTAGATTGTACGAAATTTACTTTAGTTTCCAAATAAATTGTTTATCTTTTCTTTGATTCTGACATTTTAACTAAAAATCTACATTATATGTTAACAATTGAAATAAGTAAATTCTCACTTATGATAGCAAAGAACCTACATCAATTATTGCAATGCGCCAAACTGAAGCACACCCTATGAAGTGTAAATAATGACTGAATTGAGCGAAAGATTCGAAAAAATGTTATAACAGACACACTAAAAGCTTGAGAGCATTCAGTAGTACGCAAGGAGTCGTCGTCAGTCTTCCATTGGATGATTGTTGAGCGTTGGCCTTAATTTAGAATACTTTTTATGTTACATGAGGCTTTAAATTGCAAACTTTATTTTATTGAAGCTACGTTATCAAAGATAATGTTAACCAAGGCATGACTGACTGTACTAGCGAGGATCCTACAGCTTTGGCTGCTTCTTACATTACAATCACTATAATATTCTATCTCGCCAGTCATATTTTAATTCATATTTTCATATTATTTGCAATCTTTCCTCCTTGAAGAGGCGTAGTCTATGATTTTTCTGGCCACTTTGATTCGACGTCCGCCTGACATACCCATACTATAGGGGAGCTGACGGATTTCAATTCGATCTGTTATGCTTTGCTTAACATTATCATTTCCTCTCGTGATATAGTTTTGAGATCCTACAGGATCATCTTAAGAAATTTATTTGGACTGTATTATTCAGTTTCTATTTGTATCTGCCAACATTTTACTCCATATTTACTGAATACTTGTGAACTAGAGGCTGTCATTAAGTTGTTGAACTGATGTACGTCATTTGGTTATTCTTCTATGCATTTTACCGTTATTGCAACGCATTCTAAGTTCATTTTAAAATTTTATGTCTTCAAGTTTATATTTAACCACTAGATACTTAGTTTTATTTACATTTTAAACCCTACTTATTGCATTTTTTATTAGTTATCTTGTCATAAAAGATATTCTCTTTTTCTCAGTTACAACCAGTATCTGGTTGTCAGCAAATGGGGAGAGGATGAAGATAATTTTCTCCTACTTTTTTGTGTATTTGGCAATACTTTCGTATTTATTTTGTAAGAACCTTTGGAATATAGAACTTTAAACAGAACAGAAGACACGAGGCATCCTTGCTTAAGACCCTTAGATGCTTTAAAAGACTTTCAGATGTGTTTACAAATTTTTATCATATCCGTAAAATGTTTGTATATGATTTAGTACACTCTTTCAGGTGAGACTTTCTCAATATTTCATACAGCTTACTTATTGCAATGATATCATATGCCCTTTCTAGGTTGTCATATTTTTCTCAGATTGTTTTTCAATCACTCGTTGGAAAGTGAAAATATCAAATCAGAAGCACTCAGCGCGAAAACCACTTTGTTCTCTTATGTCTGAGAAGTGTCTTTTAATCCTACTGCACAACCCTTCTCTAGATCCAGTCACTCCTATTCCTCTATAATTGGTGTCCACTTTTTAAATCTTCTTTTGTGTACAAAACTATACAAGCCAAACAAAATTGTTTTATGCGGCAATTTTGGTCCATATTTAATTAACTCCAGGAATTTCTCCTAGTCCTAATTACTTATTTATTATTTTTTGATTTTCTAGTCTTTGTTGACCTATAGGTGCTATTTGTTGACCAACTTTAACGACATCTATAATGTTTGAATTTACAAGACTTTAGCCTCCTCTTCGTGAACGAACTTGAGGAATGGTTTCGCCACCCTTTCATTGTTCTTCTTCTTCTACTCTTATATAGGCTATAAGCCTGTTTCTAACTACACATTTCGTGAAGTACTATGAGCCATGTTGGGCGTACCCCGGGCAGGTGGCTAGTCTGACCCGTTAGAAGAAGGAGAATGTACTTTACGACCGCCAAAGGTGTTTGTATGATGGCCGGAGAGCACTCGATGTTTTGTCGTAATTTTGACCTGGGAGTCGAACCCCGGGCCCGCCGCGCGTTAGTTTGGCAGGCCGGAGCCTTTGCGTCGCGGCTGTCGTGCTCTCCCTTTCATTATTATGTTTATATATTTTATATCTTTTGATAAGTTTCTTAAATTTCACTTTCCAAACGTCACTTTTGCTTTTTGTAACTAACCTCTTTAAATTCTTATTCAAGAGTCCATATAGTTTTCGATCTTTGTAAAAGGTGTATTTTGTATTTTTTCACGAGCTCTTTAAGGTCTGCTATGCCTACGATATCAGTGTGTATACCTGTATATACCACCTAAGCGTCTATTAAGTTCTTCACATTATGTTTTCTAAACGTCCATTTTGCTTTTGGCGACTAACCTCTTTACGCTTCTATTCAAGCGTGCACACAGTTTTCGATTTTTACTATCCTGTGTCAAAAGCTAATTGTGGTACGCTGATTTCTTAAACCTGTTCAAGGTTTTTATTTCGGGAAACAACGGTTGGAATATTTTCTATGTGAACTCTCTTCAATTCAAACTCTCTTTAGCTGCCTCACAAGTTTATTTTTTCAACTGATCGTGCATGTCTTTGTCTGGTCCTTTCCTAAGACTTTGCAGTGTATCAGTCAATTCCCATTCATATAGCAGTTGGACTGATTCCTGTTTGAGGCCATCCAAATTGTACTTTAGATATTCTATTATTTGTAAGCATTTTTAACGCTTGCTGCAAATAGTGAACATTTAGAAAAACTGTTAGTTGGTTGCCGCTATGAGCTTCTTGTTCGAGCAATGGAAATAGCCCATGTGTGTCTTCGGTTCCGCAGTTGGCCGCACGTAGATGACGGACTATTTAGACGTTTGACCCCTTTGAAGTGGTTGGTTGCTTAATGGAAACAATCCAGATGAGCCAGGTGGAACTTCGGATCTGACGGTAATTGATTGCACGCGGGCACTGTCAGGGTTCGCGAATAGTTTTAACATTCTGGAGTAGGGTGCGTTGTTTGGAAGAAAGGTATATGGAATAAACACTTTTGCTCACACTACTAAGTGTTCTAATTTACATTCTGAACCTTTACATATCTTCAAGTCACTTATTTTTAAATGGATATTTTGATATGAAATAACATAATCAATTATATCTTGTAGGTGTCTTGTCGATTAGTGCGATGTGAATTTATGTATCAATTTCTTAATCGTTGGCCGCTACCATTTCTAATGTTCTCGCCGAACCCAGCTACAATTTCATTATTTTTCGTTCTTCCTCTGCGAGCATTGAAGTCACCCCTAACAATCGCTTTGTTTTGGCTTGCATTTTGACAAGACTATCATTAGTTAATTGTAAAGCTTCCTTTGGGGCGCATACACCTGCAATCACAATCTCGCCTGTGTTGTTTTTTAGATCAACGTTAATTAATCTGTTATTTATTTTTTCCCAAACTTTTATTTTTATTCACATCGCTATAGAAATTGATGTAATTCTTCACTATTTGGTTATTTATTTTTTTTGCCTTAATTTCTGTGAGACTGCTATATCTCTCTTTAATTTCAGAAGTTTTTCTATTATTTCTCATCGCTTAGAAAAATTTTTCGTTCATACCAGATAACTAAATTTATAGTCCGTATTCGTTTTAATTTTGGTCGTCTGATTCGACTCTATAATGCGAGTTTTGAGACGAAAATTTTAACGCAACGAAAACGTACAAAATATAGAAATTTAGTAAGTGGTAAATTACATTCAGCGAAGAAAAGTAAAATACTTGCGGCTGGGTAACGTGATGTGGATAGTTTAGTGTTATTGGAGTTGTGCTACTTTTTCTGAATGCAAAGATTTAGATAGTATCAGCCACGAACGCATCATAGGCCAGCCTGATTTCGAGGTTAGTTTAAAAATATCTCTGTCAATTGTGAATTAGGTTATTATTTAATATAAAAGCAGCATTAAACAATTAGCATAACCAAGACTTGAGCTTCTAAAATCTCCTAAACAAACAAAAACAAGTAGTAGTGTTAGAAGTTGTTGATTAGTTTAGGCCTTTTTGAATTCATATTTGCTACACTTTACGGGATGCTAGTGATATTAATAATTTTGTTTGATATTGAATAAGTAAAATTTTTCGAATTTGCTCATTGATTAGGCTATCAGGTACTTTAAGGTCACTATCTTGCATCAAAATAGGAGCCCATACAACGCACACAATTTGTGAATAAGGTGAGAAAACATCTCATTTTCTATAGGGTACGATATTCATAAAATTAAAAGTTTTAATTTTAAATACATAAGATATCCCTTATTTTTTGAAGAGATTTTGTCAGCATAAACTGTAGTAAGGATAATATTTACTGACACTTGAGGAATAGCAATAATTTTATTGACCAAGAAATTAGTCATTCAGAGACTGTTTAATCCAATATATGTTAAACGTTATTTGGTCATTACGAAAAGAAAATGAAAAGAAAAACAAAAAAAAATTTGAGAAGCGAGTATTAAATAAAAAACATGACAATTAATATAAGAATTGATGCTGAGACTGAAAAATCCTATAATGGAAAGTTTTGATATAAAATTCTATTTGTAATACCGACTAGCTAAAATGCAATGCCAGGAAAATAGATCATATCAAAAGATAACAATGTTTCTATTGTTGTTATCACGGCCTGAAAAACTCAAGGTAAAAAATAAAGCTATAGTTAGCACAAACCTTGATTTAGATAAGTTTTTCTTGAATGCAACCCTGAATTATGCCTTGATAAAAACATCGACAATCGTATACTCTCACGAGCAAGTTTTATTGTAATAATAATTGTGACCACTAGAAAATCTTGTTTTTATTTTCGAGAAAATGACGTTTGTATTAATGGGGGTGCTGACACAATTGTGCGAATATGGAGCAAATGCGTTAATGACGAACGATCGTAAGCTCATGATAAGTTATAATGTTTTTCTTTATAATCACGAACGAAAATATAAACACAAATTTCTAAGAAAAATCATGGATTGTAGCTCAACAATTGTCCAGCAGCTTTAACAGACATTTTGTTACCTAATAGTTAGACATGGTTTTAATCAAGTGAGTGTCTATTCAAGGTGATCATTGCTTCGATTGTGGTGTCTGGAAATTTTGTTTGTAACGCTATAATGCTCGAAGACGTGCATTATTCAACGACACAGAGGTTCATCTCTTGGAGTCATGGTTTGGGGAGCCATCGGCTTCGGATAGCAATCTCTTTAATAAATAATAGTTGCTACGCCTCAGATACTTTTGAACAGTTGTTCTACCTTATCTCCAACGCAATCCTTCAACAGTGTTCACATAACGTTCTCTATTATTTTAATCTTCATTCCAAAATACGTAGTCAATGATTGGGCTTTTAGTTGGTCGTAATACAGTTCCAGTTGCTACAATTTAGGAGTTTTAGTTGTTACATTTTGTATAGAACAGCATTCCTCAAAATCAAGATTAAAGTTTTTCACTTTTATGTCCCGTTGTACAGAAACGGTTATTCCATAAAAAAGGTATATGAAATAGCAAATAACTTACGAGGTTTTGGTTGAAATCATCACTTTCCCATAAATTGATTCAGTAACATGCTCGAAATTTGAGAGAATGTGTGGAGAGACAGGCGTGTAAATAGCAGTACGGCCCGTCTCGAAGTAAAACGCCGAGGCCCAAATCGTCTTTTAAACAGCCGGCGCGAAAGCGATGGGGGCGGCTACCGATATAAACCAACGAGTAAATTTGCCAAATCGCTCACTTATAATTGGCTTCGGCTTCAGTGGCGTTGATTTCCTGGTAGCCACCGTGCTGTGATGTCTTCGTGCCTGGCTTTGCTGGGGAGTTAGCTGCGGGTAGATTATAATGCGAAAGTGTCGCCGGGCTTCGCGCCTGGCTAAGCGGTAGATTATTTTGCGGGAAATTTTGATTCGACAGCACTTGTCGGCATACGTTTCAAAAAGTGCAATATTTCTGGGCCGGACTTCCAAATATGTTTAATTGGATTCAAATCTGGGCTACACGAAGGCCAGTCCATTTTCGGTATACCGACGTCAGCCAGATAGGTAGTGGTCATTCGTACGATGTTGCATCCGACATTGTCGTGCATTAGCATAAAGTCTTCACTAACAAATCCCGCAAACGCAAAAATCTGTTCCTCCGAAATGTCCCTGATGTAGCAGGCCGCTGTTAAATCTCCCCCGCGTCCTCAACTAAGCACGAAAACCAACTCGGTTTTTCCATGCATAAAAATGCCCACCCAAAACATGCAAGGGTCATCTCATACAGCAATGATCAAATTGCTCCCCTGGCCTTCTAGGCCCTGATGTCTCCCGTCGTTGCCATATAGGCACATCCTGGACTCGTCGGTGAATATCTGACTCCAATGACCGAGGCCCCAATCGAGATATTCACGAGCAAATTACAGTCACCTTTGTTTTTGAGCTGCAGTCAGTTTGGAATCTATAACTGCCCTTCTTGAGGTCAGGTTGGCTGCTTTCAGTCTTCTCACTGTCCTAGAACTGGCGACCACATCGCTGACCGCACTCGGCTCTTGCTTAGGTCAACACTATTCATATGTCTATCTCCTTCTTGTCATGCACCTACGACCACCTCCTTACCGGCGTACGTAGCCACCGGTTTCCCGGTACTGACGCCATACTCTCGACACAGCTGATTGATTTAGATTTAGTCAATTTGCCACGATCCTTTGACTGAAGCCCTACAACTGCCTGGGTTGCTTCAGCAGTTGTGGTATTCATATTCTTGCAAATTACTCGACCACTTGAATCACTTACGTCGACTTCGGATAAGTGACCGAGATGAATTACTGGATTACAAACTGACTGTAGGCCAATCACAATCGTCACACCTGTACATTCCAATTAGCAAGACTCTAAGATCCCGTTTGTAATGCATATTTTTTGATTACGTCATCCGATTAATGCAATAGCAACAGTTTTTTAAAGCTCAATAGACAAAAATGCGCGTGCAACTAGTGAGTCGATTGTTTTGCTTTCAAGGGTATATTGCCATTGGCGTTCCACACTTAAACAGAACTTACATTAATATCAAAAATTTTAAATTCATTTGTCAACGGTAGTTTATGCACAACTCTAATTAGGGTTGAGCGGGGGTAGTTTTTTGACCGAGAATTTTTTGGGGGCCAGAAATGTTATTGTGAATTGCAAATTGTTATATGGAAGAGAATTTCTTAATTCATATAGTGAATTTTAAGGTTTTACCGTTTATGATTTGTAATGTAAACATTTTTATTTAATTTTAACTTTAAAATACCTTCATATGTTGTGCGATTTTAATATTAAGTTTCTACATAAACACTAAAGCTTTTCACAATAAATCCCTGTGATAACATGATTTATAATTCTATTGTAAATCATTTAAATTCGCCTCACCAACAAAAGGAATATTTCATTTCAGCAAAAAATATATTTATTATGCAGTGATTCTTTACGAATACGTGGACCTTCATGCAGACAAAATGAAGAGGCGCCCACAAAACATCGGAAATCAATTGCCCCGGCAGCTTTTTTCCGGCGCGCGTACAACCGGCAGTGTGGCACGGAGGAGCCGTGGGATGCTGGAGCAGGTGGGGTGATATTGATCGCTCACCTGCGCTGCGCCCTATATATAGGCACATTAAACATACATGCAGCTTCGCCGGGTCGCGCTCCGCCGTTATGTACCCGCCGCCGCCGCCCCGCCGGGCTGCCAGCTGTTGCTCGCCGCCGCCGTGCGCCCTCCTGGAGCCGCGGGCAGCGGCCCGGCGCCGGGCCCAGTCGTACCCTTGAATGTTTAATCCGCAACAGACGAACATAGTCATCTTTCCTTAATGCTGGTGAGCAGGGTTGGTGACCCAGCGAATGGGGATTGGGGATTACATCCTGGAAGATGGGAGGCAGATGGTTGGCGTGTATACAGAGCGATTCAAAATGATCTTTACAGATGTAATAATTCGAATTTTATTGCTTACACTTTAGGGGACAGTTTTATGATGTAGATTTAATTAACAACTTAAAAACAATTGGCCAATACAAGTTCAAAATTAAATTCTAATGCATTTCAAGTTACTAGTGGACATCTCTTCACGATCACGACCACGATGAGCCTTTTCCAAAATTTTCCATCTTCCTCTGTCTATAGCTGAACGTCATCCACTGTATTCCTGCAACGTCTTGTATGACACCTGGCCATCTTCTACTTGGTCTTCCTTTTTCTCTTTTGTAACATTTGCGATTTCCACTGTAATGTAGATTTAGTCCACCTAATACCTTGTCTGCGTGTCAAATAGACAGCCATTGTTACTTTAGCTGTGCAATTCTTTCCATAATATCGCTAACTTTTATTTGTTGGCGTATCCAAGGGCTTCGTTTCTTATTTATTAGTTTTATTTCGAGGACTTGCCTTTCGTGTGCACTTTGTGTTCTCGCCAACCATTATGAGTTTCTTTTGTGAGTCTTCAGGTTTAACAGCGGTATGTGACTGCCGGGATGACACATCGGTTGTAAACCTTTGCTTTTAAATTTAAATAAATTGAAACTTCTTTGTCTTTCAAAATAAAGCTGAGTTTTCCAAATATAGACCGGCTTATTGGTATTCTTCTTCTTATTTTTTCGGACATATTATTTTATTTGTTGAGATTTGTTGACCTAAGCATATATATTTACCAACAATTTCCAACGGTGTGCGTTTTAAAATGATATTTATATTTTTGTTTGCGCTTGTTACTATGTATATTAGTCTTTGTTTTGTTCATTTTTAGTCCAACTGCTCTTGAGCGGTTGTTAAGTATGTTAAAAATTTCCTGTAGTTGTCGGTGGTCTTTATTAAGTATAACAATGTCGTCAGCGAACCTCAAGTGGCTCAAGCTCACTTCGTCAATATTTACAACTTTATTCGACCAATTCATTTGACAAAGGACATCTTCTAGCACGCTGGTAAATAGTTTTGGGGAGATCACATTCCCTCGTCTTACTGCACTCTGTATATATAGTTGTAGTTGAGTATCGATTGATAGAAAGAGAGCCGGGACGAGAATTACTCTCCACAGATATAGTGCAGTTTACTACAGCTTTACCAAATACCGTCTTTAACTTTATACGTCTGTGCGACCGATATTTACAGTTTAAACAGTATATCAGGAATTTTGTAAACAGATATTTTAAAGTTACATTGAATGTCGAAAAATGATGGCTACGGTTCTACTGTAGAAAACCCTGAGAGAGAATAAAAAAAGAGGAAAAGATAATTAAAAAAATTAAAGTCAAAGCTACCATGATACGATGTAAAATATACCAATAAGAATTTTAAGTTTTTACTCTAACTACAACATTAAATTAAACAAAGTTTGGGCTAAAGAAGGGATTTTTGCCAAAGATTCCGTAGGAAAGTCATTAGAAGCTGTACAGGATGTATTAGAGTTTAGCTACTATTTTATTAATAAAGCATCGAAATGAATACGGAACGATAAGCACAAACTTATTTAGAGAAAACACGCTACCAGTAAATATGGAGTATTGGTCGGTTGCAAATCACATTTTCGTCTTGAAATCCATTTTAAAAATAAAAATTCTATTGTTATAGCACAATAAGCATTTAGGCAACATTTCAGTACTGGAAGACATGGGATAGTAACCGCTATCGCTACTCTCACCATTAAGTAAGAAGTGTTGCACTACAGTTTTTGCATTAGACAAAAAAGAAGGGAAAAATAAAATGTGTGCGGGCACTAGTGAATATTGAGTTAGTCAAAGTCCAAAATGTTCGGTATGCAAATATACATCGACTCCAAACCTACCAAAGAGCTCAGCGTGTCAAATTTTGCGTTCAGAATTTAGTTATTGCGTATACATTGTTGCAACGTAGGATGAGGCACATTTTTAACTATCTGGCTATATGTTTAAAGTAGCTTTATAAATTTATTTACAGTCCTGATATTACTGTGTGGTACCGAATATTTAGCTATAGTGATATTAGAACGACATGAGCAAATATTGACCGAGTATGTGTTTCCAGCATTATGCGACATGAACATTGATTCTGTAAGAGTTTATTTCTAACAAGATAGAGATGCAGTACATCTCTTTGTCAGTCAATAGTCACATTAAGAACGATGTTTTCCTAGAGATTGTGTCTTGCTTTGGAAATACGTTTTGAGGGTCTATCGGCACACAAAAATAGATATTTCTAAGGAAAATTAATGATATACTACCACCAACACTCTTGAACACTACGTGGTCTGTTCCGAAAGCATCGAACTATATCAAACAAAAAATAACCATTGTAGTAGCAAAAAATCTACATATTTAGAACATATAATGAACAACGTCTTTGTAATCAAAAGACAATAGACAAGGTTTTGGGCTTACTGCGATTTTTACTTTCGGACTAAGCCTTTGACCCACGTTTAATCTCCTGGTATGATCTTTTTCAAGAACTACAGCTCATTTATAGCAGTTTAAAAGCGAATTATTAGCAATTGAACCACAGCTTTGTTTTTTTTTTTGGTAACAATAGGCAAGCAATGAATCTTGCCGCGATGCGTTTCCTGCCAACATTTTTCTACAAAATTTTACATATTTCAGCTTTTAGAATTCCCAGTTTATCTTCTAGTTCTCGGATTATTAATGGCCAATCTTTGTTTATTTGTGTATTTTACTCGTCGCTGATTGTCCAGAACGTAGGTACTTCCAATAATTTTCTGAATCGTTTGCGCCATACATTTATTAATGCTATATCACATCGAATGTATCTTGAATCATTTGAACTGTGTCTGTAAATATTACAGCTTTGCACAGAACTGGATGCAGGTTCGCAGCACCACTCTCTCAGTCATTGCAAATGAGACAATCTACACTACATGTGCTCATACACCGACATCTAACTCCCAACTGACCGGACCAATAAAGTTTTCCTCATTTAGGCATGCGCATTACAGTCCATTTTCATTGGCTATCAGGTTATATTGCGGCCGCACAATCTGTTTTTATCATATTTTGGGACAAACCACGTAGATTTCAAAATGGTTGTCACACTAAAGATGCAAATAATTCTCTTCGTGGCAGCGGGGTTATTTACGGGAATAATTCGACAAAACATGGGATAAATTCTAATTTGCCTTGTAAGCTATGGAAATCTAAAAATTTATTTAAGTAATGCTATAATCAAAGATTATATTCAAAATAGTTTATAAAATTATTCAAATATGAAGAATTAAAACTTGTCAACCTTATATCACACTATTTGTAAACAAACAGCAATTTTTTAATTTTTTTGCACTGTCTGTCGCACATATGACAACTATTCATTACACGCCACTATTTACCTAAGCCGTGGCTGTCTACGTTCAAAGTTGTGTAAGCTGATTACTGACCTCTTTTCATCCTACCCATATTTTTTCTGCGTTTACACTGTGAACTCTGTGAAGCCTGCAGAGCTGTGGCGTATAGCAAAACAGCGTTTTTCATAAAGATAGAGTAACCTGAAACTTTGATCACAATAATTTTTAGTTTTTTGGTTTTAACAAGGTTTTTGTAGGCTCCATAGTTGATGTGTATTAAAGTGAGTTGGTACCTTTCAATACTAATAAATTTGTAAGTTATTAAAATTATCCAAAATTAAAAATGTTATGACTTTCTAAGTATTCAGAATATGCAAAATATCAATAACAAAAAGGCTAAGAAGAACAAGGAAAATACATTATGCTTTAGGCAGAACGGCGTTAAAAAATGAGAAATAAACAAGAAAGTTAACAAGCGAGTATGTAGTATAATAGTTTCTATACTGACGTAAGCAAAGGAATTGTAACAAAAAATTATAATAATAAAATAAACTCAGTCGAAATGCTATATGGAACCACATCCAAAATGAGTAGATGGAGAGGATGATAATAGAACGAATTCCTGGAGCATATCGCAGGAATGAATGAGGATCGATTGGTCAAGATAAAATGGAATTTAGAAGAGATAAGAAAGGAAGAAAAAGTTACAGATAGAAAAGATTGTGGAAATTGAAAACAAATAAAGACACAATATTTCTAGACAGGAATGAAACGTAGTACAACAAATAAATAAAGAGACAAAAATGCAAATAAGGAACAGTTATAAAAGGGCGTAAGAATGAGAATAAAAGAACATTTAATTTTTTAAAACAACACAACGTACTTTGAAGGCCCTATTTTATTTTATACTTCGCCAACTAGCCAGAATAGTTTTCCAAAATTTTAGCTCGCACTTCCGCACAAATTCAATTTCATCAATAGCTTTGATGATGTCATCTTTACGTTGTTTGATCTTATAAGAATTGTTTGCGTAAATTTGTCTTTTCACACGACACGCTATGAAAAATCTAAGGGTAACAAGTCATGCAATCTAAACTTTTATTTAACGGCTATTAACGTTAACTACTTGACAAATTATTCGATTACCAACAAATCGCTTTTTAAGAATTGTTTGTTTCACTTACTGTATGGCATGTGGCACCATTCTGTTGAAATCCTATATTGTCAAGGTTTATACCATTCAGATTATTTCATATTTATTTGTAGTTATTGCCTTTCACTGAAATTTATTCAATTTAGCCAGATTCATTAAAAAACAAGGTCCAACTTCGCCACTAGTCCTAAAACTATATAAAAAGTAAATTTCAGACTATAAACTGAACATTTTTCAGCAGTTGAGAATAGGGCATTATTATAAAGGAAGGATACTCAAATAAGTCGATTTAAAAAAAACATGAAATAAGAAACCGAATGGTTTTAATTCTTTGGTCGACAAGTTTTTACAAATTGTGTAGAGTAAATTTTAATGTTTATTTGCTGCAATTGCTGGTACTTACACTAGCAATACCATTTTGTAATCAACTATTACGATTACAAACATGTTCTCTGTTATTATAGGAAACAGTTTAACACAAAATTTATTTTAAAATTCACACAGCACTTTGATTTATTATTTTTAGAGCTAGAAGTAAAAATTTGGTGGAAATACTATTTAGTAAGAGATGCATTGGGTTGGAGAGTTTTTGGTTCAGAGGTGTTGCGGGGTAATGAGGATTTTCCATAGCACAGATAAGGCTTACGTATGGCCTCTTATATTTAGGCATTGGGGGGCTTTCTTAATTTTATTGGATTTGCGTATAATCCTGCTGGGGTGATAGAAAATGAGAGCAATTGCTTTTACCTAGGTATGTTAATTTTGTGGTCGCTTCTTTATTATGTTTGGCAAGTACCGAATAATTATTGCTTTTCGTTAAGGCCAGAGAGTACTCATATGTCCTGGTAATGATCTTTGACTGAGCGAATAAAGTTAACTATTCTGTTAATGGTCGTGAAGACCCTCTTATAGGTAATGTAAAAACGCTTTTTGTTGATAAAGGCTGTCTTGAGACTGAGTGTTGGTATTTTTATTAATATTTATAATTATATGAGATAAGAATTTATAGGAACACTTATTTTATAATAAGACGATTTTGAGTTCTATCTGCTGGCTTTTCATGTCGGAGAGTCTGATTGATTTGGAGACGAGGGTTTGCAACAGAATGGATTTGGGCAAAGTGATGGTGGAATTTGGTATTTAAGTAGTCATCAATATGAGTAGGTTTTCTATAGATGATTTGATGCAAGTTGTTATTAAAAGGGTTCTTTGTTATAAGAGTATATAGGAAGAGAGGGGAATTGTTTTGTTTGGTTTTCATGGTAAATTTCAAATTATTGGAGATTTGGTTTAGATGTGAAATAAGTTTGGAAAGCTTATCTTGCTTGTAGGGCCAGATAACAAAAGTATAATTGACGTATAGTATCCAGCAGGTACGTTTAAAATAAAAGGAAGTGAAGGCCTTTGGTTTGAAATTAGTTATGACAGATTTGCTATGACAGATAAAAGTGGGGAAGCCATAAGAACACCGTTAGTTAGACGGTAATTTTTTTTTGAAAAATAAATTAGAACATAAAAGCTAACCATAACATCAATTTCGCGTTCCGGACGTGGGATAAAAAATTCTGTCAATGTACTTAACTGGATTGTGGGTAGAAAAACCGATTACACTAATTATGGGACGTAAAGAACAGTTCTATTTATGAATCTTTGGGGGACCATACAATTTTCGTAATCTAGAGGATAGACGATAGAGAAACTTTTTGGTATATCCATAAATTAAGTTTCATTAATATTTATTCTTTTATCTAGGATTCTTTCTCTAGGTTAATGCATGATCAAGCATTATGTGTATCCGAAAAGAAAACCGACACCCAAAACCAAAAACGTAAGCATTTCAAGTTGTAGCTAGGATCCAGCCATTAATACCATGGTACGGAACTTTTCCGACTGCCGAGTAAACTACTAATCAGGCTTACGGCAGTACTAGGTCACGAGTAATAATAAAAAACTGGACCATTTATTTTAACTCCAGTAAAATACATGTTTTATCCATAGCGACAATAAGTATTTTTTATGTCACAAATCAGTATTATATTTTTAAAGAAGCAGATACAAAGACAGTTAAAATTACGTTAGAATTTCGTTTGGTTCAATTTTTTTCAGTTTTTCAGTTTTCTTTATTAATTTATGCAAAAGTATATTGGTAGACTCAGGTAACCCGCATTTATGTTTTGGAATCTATTATTTTGCCTAAAGCACATACAAGTAGCTTTGAATCACTTAACTGGTTACGTACTACGATAACTCAAGCACTTCATTCTTAGAACTTTTCAGTAATGTTGGAATTGCTGCCAATTTTCCATAAAGAAATTCTATATGACCTTTATAAATTAGCAGTTAGTTATCTAGGCATAATTTAGACTTTCTTTCGATCGTCCATTATAAAATCAGACGTTGGTTTAGAAGAAATCCCAGGTATTTTGCAGAATCTCCATGTTTTATTAATTCAACTGTCTGTTGAGAGTTATGGGTGAGCAGTTATCATGCTCCAGCTCTTATTGAATACTGTTTAGATTCATTTGCAGGTTGTTGTAAGATCAACATAAAAATGTAGGATATCTGTGTTGTCTGCGAAAGTTGCAGTTGTGCTTAGCCTTGTAGCCGGTAGATGAACTATAAATAGAAAACACGGTATGCTATCATGGTATACTCCAAAAATGCGTGATTTTTCTTGATAATACACAAAAGGGTAAGATTTGAAAATTTCATACAGTTGATAAGATATACTTTGTTTTAATTTATATAACAAGTCCAAGTGTTACACTGTCGAATACTTGGGATATGTCTAAAAGGCTACAGAACAGTACATGCTTTCTTCTAGATTGTTGTGGATTGTGCCTACTAATCAATAGATCTATTCTATAGTTGGTGTTGAGTTTGACTCTTAAGTTTTGTTTTTATTCTTTTTAGAAGTAACTTTTCAAATATTTTGGTTAGAATCAACAATAAACTAATGCGATTCTGTCTCTCCTGGTTTATGCACCATTATTATTTGTAGCACTTGGAACATGACAGTTTTGGTTCCATTTTCGGGTAGCTTTTTCCCCAATAATAGAAAAATGTGCCGTTCTTCGCGTTTCTTTGTTAATTACTTCGGTTAGTAAATCTATAAGTTCATCTAATAAGGAGATTTGAAAATATTTATTATTTTATTATCTTTCTGCGGATATTGTTCTGGGAAAAGTTTGAAGACATCGGCCAGGTGGTTAGCAAGAACTTCTGTTGTCTCTTTGATATTACAAGCTCACTGATCGTTCCGATTTTTAATATGTGATATATGATTTCAATTATAGATTATATATAGCCGCGTGATGTGATATATATTTACATTATCAACTACGTTTTGAGTAGCCTATAAAGATCCCATGTTTTCTCTTGTTTTTCCTACATGTTATTCCAGATACTTTACTTCATTGGCAATATAATCTCTCGATCGGTTTTGATTTCTCAGCCGTGGCGAGAGTTTTTCTTCCGATTATATAGAAATTATTTACACATTTAATTTGATTATCTCTAGACTCTGTTGGACATTCGTCGATAAAATGAAATTCTGTGCATCTTACACATCTGAAAGCTTGTTGGCAAGAGTATTTGGTGTGTTCTTTTTACGCGCGCAAATTGTACGGTTATGTTTGTGTTCTAGTGATTTTAATTTTTTTATTTTTGTTGTATCTGAAGCACTTTACTATGTCTAAATCTTTTATAATTTTTAAAAAACACCCATACGATAGCTCATTTAAAAACAATTGATATTGGTATGTTTTTCCCACTTTTAAAATGTTTTTGTTCAAAATTCCTGTTTTAATAAAATGTTAACATTTATGATTGTAAGTTAGATGGTTTTGACTATGAGTCCGCTTAGACCGGCTTCCAGGGATACAGTCTGTGTAATCATACGGATAGCTAGAGAAAATACTCCCAAACTTCTTAGGTATTAGAGAATAAGGATTGGCATGGTGGAGTGTACGGTTCAGAAAAGAGTGGACCTAAAAAGGTGTATAAAATGCTGGGATTATGACCATGACTCCAGAGCATGTAAAGGGGTAAGGAAAATCTCTGCTTTAAATGTGGTAAAGAGGGCATAAAAACACGGCCTGTCCTAACCAGCTTGTCCATTATGTATTGAGGAAGGACACTCGTCAGGTACACAGAAATGTGAGTTCTTCAGGAAGGCTTTGAGACAGACGAAGGACAGGCTCAGGAGGGGACTGACCAGAGCTGAGGAGGCGGTCACCCTCAGAATAAACAATGAAAGTACAGTCAAAATCAAATCGGTCCTGTGAAATCGAGAGCGGAAACAGCGGAAGAAACTATGGGAGTTCCCCACCTGAGAAGTTCAACTAACCAGAGGATCGTATAATAATACGGGGCAAGGTGAAGAAGGGAAGCAGCAATATCACATCAATGTTAAAAATAATACAAATTAATACTAATCGAAGTAGACAATCTCATGAGTAATCTCATCGAGTGATAAAAGATCAAAATATCAATGTAACATTAATAGCTGAACCCAACAAGAGATTCGTCGTCGGTCGAAATGAATGGTCCACGGACAATAAAAGTGATGCAGCTATACAATCCTTTAGTGGCCCACTAACAAATTGTGGTAAAGGTAATGGAACAGTTTGGGGGAAGATCGGACGTTATTTCTTTATGTCCTGCCGACGAGGATAACTACCAACTTTTCCTTGATAACCTGTCAGAATATATTAAGTATATAAGAGATCGAAACCCAAACGTAGAGTTAATTGTTGCTGGTGACTTCAATGCTAGAGCCACAACTGGGGCTCTAGTACTGAACACACCAGATGACGCACCTTAACCGAATGATCAGCTGAGAATGACTTATATCCAATAAATAGCGGAGAAGAGCCTACCTTTGTGAGGAAAAATCATGCAGTGTGATTGATATTACCTTCGTTAGTGCAAATGTGATCGATAAGGTACTGAACTGGAAGTGCCGGAAGAGGAAACGCTTAGTGACCACCGTGCCATCCTCTTCCAGCTAGAGTGTAAAACTGAAGCTAACAACTGTATAATAAGAAAATGGCAATTTAAAAAAGATCTGCAGATGAAATTGCTGGAAACCTAAGGAATGCGTTTACTAATAACAATGACGGCATAGGTACACGACAAATAACCGATACAATCAGTAGATGTTGCGATAAGGTTTTGGGGCAGTCCACGTGGCAGGGAAAAAAGCGGTCTATTGGTGGTGCGAGGAGATAGCGGAACCACCCAGAGAGTGTATTAAAGCAAGAAGAATATGGACCCGGAGCAAAAAGAAAGCCAGTTCGGACGCAGAAAATAATAGAAGAAATTGACGATGATGGGGGGGGGGGGGTATAAAATTGTGGTTAAAAAAATAGGAAGAAGACGTCCTGCACCGACTAATCCCTAAGCAGTGAAAATTATAAATATTCTATTCCCTGTCAAAGACAAAATAGACTGGGTACGCAATCAAGAGCTAGAAGACGACAGACCCATTACACTAGACGAACTAATGGGGGCAGCGAAGATGCTTAAGAATAATAGGGCCGCAGGGCCAGACGGGATTCCACCAAAGGTGGCTAAACTGGCGGTAGAAGCTAGCCCGGATACATTTCTAAAAATGTACAATAATTTATGGACACATAAGATATCTCCAGACAGCTGGAAGCTAATACTAATACCTAAATATAGCGCAACTGTGGGAGTAAAATATAGACCGCTAAGTTTACTAAACACGTCAAAAATTTTAGAACACATTCTAAAAAATAGATTAACTAAGGAACTAGAAAACGGGAAAGGGCTATCAGATTGCCAATATGGGCAAATCGACTGCAGACGCAATTAGGGATCTAACTAGCTATGTCCGTAGTGCGTGGGAAGGTAACTGGAGGCATACGGAATTATGGCTCGTTATCACATTTGACGTAAAGAACGCATTTAACACTGCGGGGTGGAGACTAATTATAGAAAGCCTGAATGAGAGAGAAATATCACCATCACTGATTGCAATGATTAAAAATTACTTACAAGACAGGCGAATTTTATTCAATGACACAATCACTCAAGTTACCTGTGGAGTGCCACAAGGATCCATCTTAGGACCTAGTTTATGGAATTGCGTCTATAACTCTGTGCTGGAACTACAAATTCCAACTGAATGTAAGACGATAGCTTTCGCCGACGATCTGGTTATTATTGTTGATAGGAACGAAAAACACGACTTAGAACTTGCACCAGAAAAAACGGAAGCTGTAATGATGGCGTGTAGGGAAGTGGTCAATCAAAACATACAGTTTATGGGAACAACTATACCCATTAAGAGACAAATAATATATCTAGGGGTTACTATAGATTGCCACTTATCCTGGAATATACACATACAACATGTCTCTAATAAAGCACAGGAGAAGACCAGGATCACTGGCCCTAAAACAAGTACCAGAAAACTTTTTAATTCCGTGTCAACATCGATAATGCTATATGCGGTCCCCGCGTGGTTCGAGGGAATAAAGACAAAAAGAAATGCCAACAAATTAATTATGACACAAAGGCCAGCACTAATGAGAATTAGCTGTGCATACAGGACCGCCCCCACCGTGGCACTGCAAGTTATTACATCCACTCCACCAATAGACCTCATCGCGGCAATGAGACATTATAACTACGGTGCAAACAAAGAGCTAAGAAAACTTAATGAAGATAATATGTTCCGAAAATGGCAAGAGAGATGACAAAATGCGAACGAGGACTCATGGACTAGAAGAATAATTCCGAAAATACAACCGTGGTATTCAAGGAAGAGTGGACAGCTTAACTATTATCTCACGCAGCTACTCACAGGTCACGGCAATTTTAAAGCCTACCTATATCGATTCAAAAAAGCTGAAGACGATAAATGTACACTTTGCGCAGCCACAGAAGATGCAGAACACGCGATCTTCAAGAGATCGAGACTGAAGTCAAAAATGAGCTTACTCTGGAGAACATATGCAGCATTATGCTACAAATCGATGAAAATTGGGCGGAAGTAACCAAACTCTCCACAATAATTCTTAAGGACAAAGGTAGTACTGATAAGAATGCAAACTAACATTTTCTTTTAGTAGTATGAGATCTGGTGTTACTCTAAAAGACGTATATTGTTTAGTGTTATACAATTAAATCTGTCAGCGCTTATGGTGTTTTAGGACACAAACTGGATGTTTTCAGTTTTCCAAGACGATTGTTTTTAAGTGATAATTAGTATGAACCGCTAATCCGGTTGAATGAACATCGCCGTAACATCAAGCATCTAATCTAAAAATTAAAGTACAGAAACGCCCGTTAACAAAAACTCGGATATAGTTTAGTAAGGAACTCAATTTAAAAGTTCTATGAGCATCGAATAACAAGCGTTCAAGTTACAATGTTAGTAACACGACAGAACCTATCTGAAATATAAATACGAAGGCATCCTGGGGTAGTCGGGTTCGGTTACTGTGGAAAACTTTTTGGTATTTTTTTGTACCACACTTAAATAACTACCTTTTACTCTTCTTGTAGTGCGATTTCAAATTTATTTAAATAAATTTTACTGAAAATACATTTCAGGTTGGCTTAGAAATAAAAAATAATTGAAGGCACTTTGTACATAAATAGCAGAGACAAAGCAGCAAAGCTCTAGTTTTTTCAAGGATTAACTACAACAGCTTTTATCAACCCCCGAGGGGATTAAATTTAAATGCAAACTGTCTTTAGTTTGGAAAATGCCGAAGCTGCTTGGCGATAAAAATGCTAGAGCCGCGGCGGAGTTCGTATTTACCTGAGATGGGGCTAAGCGCCGATAAAACTTCCCTTAATTATTCCCAACGTAGCGCTCTTTACGCTGGTAGGCAAGCTACAACCTGCTTTTTTAATTCGCAATTACCCTGATGAAGATGCCCAAAGAAGCATGTAAATTTCGTTGTAAATTTTACCCCAGAAAACTGCCGAATTTAAACGTAATTTGTTGTTGAAATCCCGAAGTTCAAATTTGAATAATATTAATGATCAATTAAGATGTACAATTTGTTATTAGCCAATATGCTGGATAAACATATACGCTTTGTGAATTAAGTGATAAATTTTATCATTATTGAAAACGCACAGAAAACTGTCCAGTTCGACCAGCTGAAAAATTGTAAATAACAATTAATGCGTAAATCGGACTTACATCTCGATGACTTCGTCTTGTTCTCTTCCTTCGATAATTGGGTACGAAGCTAGAAAGGAAATCAGAGAAAAAAGAATAACGAAAGTCTCTCGCAATTTCCGGTTCGCTGAAACGAGTTTTTCTAGAAAAACTCGGATTTGAGTAAAAATAAGCTACTCGCTGCTCAAGCTATCGAACAACAATTATCTAAAACAATATTAAGACTATTGCTGTACAAATTCCTAAACTACCAAAAGAGAATGTTGATATCGGACATCCGAAACAAGCAATAAATAAATATCATCGAACTAACGAGTGATACTTGGCTGTCGTCCTAACTTTGTGGTCAAGATCATTGCTCCTCTGTCCGCGGACTGGCGCAGGCGAGTTTGAGTCTTGCTTAACCCATGGCTGTATGAGACGCTCTAACATTAATTTAAATGCATGTTAGGAGGTTTATATCGAAAGATTTATTTTTATCGTCATTTTTTCGTGTATGCGCTCATTTTCAGATACACAAAATAAGTATATGCAGTTACGGAGTGTTTCAAATAGTTGAGCGTTACAAGAGACAATAAAATAATATTAAATTACAGCTTAGAATTAGTAGTTTGTGGTTTCACTTTTTTATTATTCTCTGAAAGACTATTTACTAGATCGAAAAATGCTTCGTGAAAATTTTGAGCTAAAATTTGAGAAATCCTTGCTCATGAACCACTTGACTCAGCAAGGTGAGACTTGGTGCATGTTAGCTCGAATTTGTTAGCAAGGAAACACAATCGAAGTGATCAAAATGTCTGGTAGTTTTGACTATACTTTATTGATATCTTCGACGAGTTACTAAGACCAGCGATTTTTAATCAAAATCGGATGCATAATTGGATGGTCATCTCTATACACGATGAAGGAAATGGGTGACCGAAATGAAGAAAGGAGGTACTGTAGTTGAACAGACCAGATTTATCACATGACTTCCAATAGATACCAAAAATTAGAGCAAATCAATCAAAGCGTGTTTGGCCGAAATAAAGTCATGGTCAGTTGTCAACCTGGCTATACACGTTGATGTTCCCAAAATTAGTCTTTGGAGGATTGTGACTGAGGATTTGTGTCTGGTCAAAAGAAATTGCTTAACTTGTCCCTTATGATTTGACAGAAGAGCAAAGGCAAGTTCGAATCAACATACAAAGTTTGTATAAAAAGTATCGGAAACAATTTTTTCCTGACGTGACTATATGTCGGAGCGCGCTCTCACCGCGCAGGCTCGGTGGTGGGGTATGTGACCTTCAAGACGCGCTAAGCGCCAGTCGCCTGCGAGCGTGTGTTCAGGCTAGATCGTGTTTTTAGGGGATCCTTGTTGAGTGACTCGGTGCAAGAGCGATTGAACAGCGGTACGCCCTCAAATTTTGTGTTGGACTGGGAAAATCGGGTACGAAGACGTTGGGCATGATTTGCCAAGTGTTCAAGGATGAAAGCATGTCACAAACTGCAGTTTTTAAGTGGCACAAGCTCTTCAAAGATGGCCGAGCGAGTGTGGAGGACGAGCCCCGCGCTGGACGACCTCAAGAACCGACGACAACGTGCAACTTATGCATGAAGTACTGAATTCAGAGTGTCGGTTAAGTGTGCGTATGATCGCAGATGAAATTGGCATTGATAAGATGATAGTGCACAGCATTATCACTGAAAATTTTGCGACAATGCACCCAGCCACACCTCCTTCAAGGTCACAGGCTACCTGACGATAAACGGCATCGCGACGATTTCCCAGTCTCCTTACAGTCCCAACTTGGCACCGGCAGACTATTTCCTATTCCCAAAAGTAAAATTCTGTTTCGAAGGCCACCATGGGACCCTAAGTGCCGCCAAAGAAGCCTGCACGTGTACTCATAAAGACGTTCCGAAATCTGCCTACCAGAGAAACTTCGAGCCGTGAAAAAGTCGCTGGCAAAAGTGTGTCGACGCTCAAGGGATGTACTTTGAAGACCTTTGAGGTATTGTAGCAATATCTCAAATAAATCTATTTTTGCGAAACTTTTCCCGATTCTTTTTATACAAACCCTATATGCGATGATAATATTCTTCAATACAACCGTCGACCTTAGCTGCTTTAATAGACGCTTACCATAGATGAAAGTTGGGTAGTCCTTTATTAAACCCTACCTAAAAACAAGTTGGATCAATGGCTAGAAGGCAAAGAGACTGCTCGACCAGAACTAAGAAAAGAGTTCAGGGAGAGGAAGTACGTGATTATGACAATGGATTTTGATTGAAACACCGTAAAGAGCTCTATAAGTTGAAAAGGAAGGGTGTAAAGTTTTTTATCATGTACTAAGTATTTGGGATACTTGTGGTCATCTTCCATATCTAATATTAGTCCCTGCCACTTAATCTGTTTTGCGCCTTTGAAAGCTCGCATACCTGAGATTCGGTATAAACTGTGGTTGCAACAGAAGGGGGCTATAGATAATTATTACCAAAAATCTTTGATGTAATATGTAAATGGATTATTAAAATGTTTATAAGTATATGATAGATTGGAATGAGGTATGTAGATACAATGGGTAGCGGGTAAATACTCCTCTGTGATCCCGATAGAGGAGAGATCTACTTCAGGGAAGCAACCCTGCCTACGCGAGCCTCGATTTTTCTCCATCTCCTAACATCGGGGAAAAGTCGTGTCCCAACCTTAATCCTACTCACAATCTACATACTTTTATCTTCTATATGTGGCGTTTAATTGCCAACCCCCCCTTGAATTTAAGGGAGGCCTATGTCTTGCAGTGGATTTCAATGGTTGTGTGATGTAATGTGATGATGATATAGATACAACCAAATTCTTGGTTAATACCATTACTGCATCTACAATGGTTTTCTATGGTACTCTAACAGACATCTAAATGCCTCATTTTGATTGGTTAAAAGAAGTCCTTAAAAAAAGTTAGAAAAAAGTAAACAAATAAATTAATATACTCAACCTTGCTTACAACACGGCAAATGTTGCTAAGCAGACAGTAGAAATAACATTTCTATGTTAAATATAAAACATTAGACGCATAAAATCAGAAACAGTAAGCTAAAGCAAAGTGTAAAAGGTCTAGATTACGAGCTAGAGAACAAATATTAGTTGAAGCAATAGTAAGTAATATTCAAAACAAGAAGGAGAGATAAATGATCTATGAAATGAATTCAGAATATTTAGAGACTTGTAAGTAATTTTTTCTATCTGAATGTTTCCCTAAAATTTTGATTCTAGTTATGCCTTCAGGCCCGATTCATCACTAATTACTTCACCTTTCCTATGCAAACATACGAAAACAGGCGCAACATAAACTTTGTATAACAAAGTAAACCTTAAGTTATTTGAGACCTCACAATTTCGTTAGGCCGAATTTTAATTAAATTTAACTATATTGAGGCACTAATTACAATTTGTAATTTATGTACACAATAACTCCATTTACACTAGCTGGTTATCACATTTCTTTACGTTGTTTTCGTTGTCAAAAAAGCTAAGATCACAAAAGTTTTCACATAAAATTCTTACTATTTTTTATCTCAGTTCTATATAATAGTACACATATATTTTGATTTAAATCTGTCATTACCAAATTTTTGGTGAACAGTAGAGCACTTATAAGCTACCCAGAACCACCAAGTAAATGTGAATTGAACGGATGGGTTTTTGTAATATTATTTTGAGGAATAACACTTAATATTTCAATTATCTTCAATTACCTTAAACAAAATTTGCTTAAAAGATAAAAGAAAGTAAATATTTATTTGCTTCGTTGATTGATTAGTTCGTCAAAATCAATAAATACTAAATATCGCAAAAACTTCTATTTGTTATTAAATATTAACTTTTCAAAGAAAAAACGTCTAACACTACACCGAACAAGATGTAAAGTACTATATGATATTAATTCTAAGAACGTCAATCATAGTACATACAGAAAATACTAAAACGTTTTTGTCTGATACTTTACTTTCTCCTTACGTTTATCTTACGGTGATGAGCTATTCTCCTCTGTTTCTAGTTAGGATTTTCAGTTATTTCCAGGTCTTTTCGTTTCTTCTAATGATATTTTTGATATTTTTCTCTCATCTTATTTGAAGTTTTCGTCTTGGTCTTTGACTTTTGCCTATTTTCATACGAATCATATGGCCATACTATTGTAGTTGTTTTTTACCTAAAACTTGGCTTATAGTGTCTTGCCTCTATTGGCCTTTCCCACTGTCCATCTTACATATCTCTATGTTCGTCTATTATTGTCCATAACTTATTTGCATATAATGTAAGAGTGCAGATGATCTTATACATATAGTTGCATAGTTGAATGTTTACGTCTATGTTTATATCTATCTGCTCTTTGTTTCCAAGTTTTGATAGGTACTTAATTTTACTTTTCTTTGTAGTTGTGATTATGTATTTTATAGTTTTATATGTATCCATATTTACCTACAGTTATCTCGGATTTAACATTATCAGTTACGCGCGGCTGTCGTGCTCTCTTATATTATTTTTATCTTATAATAACAGAATTAGAAAATAATGCAAACGAAAAGATGTTGTAATTGGGAAAGGTAGATAAGAAGAAAGTGGAGTAAACATCTATAACAACAAAATCATAAAAGTATGCATCACTGAAAACCAAAAGGACTAATACTAAGAAGATGGCAAAATACCTGAACATCTTTATCTGCAAAAACTAGAAAAGTTAAGTATAACAGATTAACGGCCTATGTAAAATAGGGGCAAGTGCTTTTTATTTGGATTACCATTAATGTTTTTTTAAGAGAACTTATAAATATTAATAAAATAATTAGAAATAAGACGATGTGGTGTTTGGTCACATTTTGCGAAAAAAATGGGCCAAAAATTTTAATTTAGACTGTCATAACGTGCCGACTTCCCTACGACAGTAAGGAGACATGAAGCAATGTATTAGTAAAGCAATAACGTTTCAAGACTGTTTACTAATTGCAATTTAGTAGTTCTAAAAATGTAAATAAAACTTGGTGAATGCGCACATTGAAAAATTAAATCCGATTTAATTATTTATACATTTGTTTTTAACTGAGAAAAGCACAATTTTCCAACTTCAGTGTTCACACAATTTAAGGATTAATTCCAAAAATTGAATCTACGGATCCTTAGGATTGAGAATCATTGTACTATTGCTCACTAGCACTAATAAAGTTAAGACTTCCACCTTTATAAATACACATTTAGTCATTTATTTATATCACTTAAATTGTATTTGCTTCACAAGCTACCATACTAAATTTTTCCTTATAAAAGTACAAATACAATAGTGAAATACAAGTCATTATGTCAAAACACGCTTAGTACTCTTTGAAAAAATTTCTGGGTTTTAAAAGTTTATTTATATCAACCATTGCTTTTTGGTAAAAGTTGTCGCAAATAACAAAACGTTATTTTTGTCTCCATTATCCAAAAACGGGGTGCAAGAGGTCAATAATACCTAAAGATCTAAATGTCAACCCCTCCTGCAGAAAAGATAGAACAAAACTACAACTACACCTTGTTAGATAACGAATGGGGCTCTAACAACTGGATATCGAGAAATAACCTGATACTTGTTGTTTTGAGGTAAAGGGGTTTTAGTCACCTACACTAAATATACAGATTCAAAAATTTGACGGTCATTAGGAATGAACTAAATAAAAAAGCAACATAATCAAATAATTAAAATTATATATTTATGACTACTAATACAGAACTTCAGGAGAAAGTAAAATTATCCAAATCTAGATTTATACAGTAACGTCAGAACAACGAGATAAGGAAGAGTTCTACGAAGAATTTCAAAGAATCCCGAAAAATCCAAAACAAGGATAAACATGTAATAATTATGGGAAATTGGAACGCTCGTGCAGGAAATAACATAGAACTTGGACATTAAATTATAGGAGAACATGAATTACAATAAAAATAATATATGCAACAGAAATATTGTACATGAGAGCATAGTAAGCTATATAAAATGAGACACGCAATTTATGATGTCAAAGTAATTAGAAGCGTTGAATTAAGTACCTGATACATATTGGTGGTTGCAGATACAAACATACAAAAGCTAACTTGAAACAGCCCAGCACTTACATACGAATAAAACTATAAATACTGGAAAGTCCAGAAATACAAAGAACTTAAAAATAAATTACTTTATAAGAAGAAATAAGAAGCACAATAAAAAGAAAACCCATACACTCTGGACAAAAAAGAATACATGTTTCCAAGAAATAATGTTACAGACTACTAAGGAAGCACGTAAAATAAGGCGGTAGGGCGAAACTCAAACTTAAAAAAAATAAAATCGTGGAATAATAAACTAAAACAAAAAATAAAGCTTGGTGCGTTTATATAAGGGACAAGACGGACGACAACAAAATAAATTATACAGCAAATCTAAAAAGAAGTGAAGGCAGCAAAATGGAAAAATGCCGGGAGAAGGCAACCTAGCCCCGAACTTTTTATGAAGGCAGACTTAGGAGTAATAAAATGGTGGACACAATCTTACAGTCGGCGTAAAAGCCGAAGAGAGTATCAAAGAATTGGGAAAACAACACCGTTATCGCCGTATTTAAAGAAGATTCTGCAAATTGTTGAAATTATAGAGCAATCTGCCTTCTGGGGTTATGACAGTAAAAACGATGAATAAATAGACTTCCGTTTGGGAAAACAAACACAAGACAACATATATACACTAAGAACTATAATAACTAACTGAAAATCCTAACTAGAAACAGAGGAGAATAGCCCATCACCGTAAGATAAACGTAAGGAGAGAAAGTAAAGTATCAGACAAAAAACGTTTTAGTATTTTCTGTATGTAATATGTTTGACGTTCTTAGAATTAATATCATCTAGTAGTACACGATAACGAACAGAGTGGGCGATCGTCCATCGTTACTAATAATTTGCTGGAATTTCTTAAGGAAAACATTAGTGAGAACAGACGGCTTAAATTTTGTCTCTCGAATGAATTATAGTTAATATGAGAACCGTCCTTTATGAAATTGT
Source organism: Sinelater perroti (assembly GCA_036346155.1). Classification (NCBI taxonomy): domain Eukaryota; kingdom Metazoa; phylum Arthropoda; class Insecta; order Coleoptera; family Elateridae; genus Sinelater; species Sinelater perroti. The sequence goes on from JARFIY010000324.1 coordinate 6,034,746, forward strand.
GACGAATTTATCTTTTTTGATAGTTATTTGCACACCGAGTGTCGAAAATGCTTACTGAACACCACATAAGCAGGCGACTTGAGTGGTTTGAAATTTTCCGACACATTATAGAAGATAAAATGATTATGCCACATTGTCACTAGTGATGGGGCCGGGATAAAAACAGTGACACACCACATTTTCAGTCAAAAGAAATTCACCGAGAAATTTCATCTCTTAAAATTATATGCACAATTTTTGGGAGTTGTTGATTTTTTGCCTTAAAGCTCGACAATAAAGGCTGCACGGCATTGTGAAATCTTAAATACATTATGTCATTTAACTGTCGCGAAGAAAATATTTAAATTTGTTCATTCATTTCAAATAACAATGTAACTAAATAATAGATCAAATAATCACCAATAATAAATCTAACCATTTAAATTAGTAAATAGCTTCACAAACTAGGTTTGCACTAAAACACGCAGTATCACTGAACACTGGATTAATACCGCTGCAGGCACTTTATAGCTTTTATAATAAATCTCAATTAAAGAACTATTTTATACCACCATATAACTAACTCTATCAAGCTATAAGCTTCAATTAGAGCGGATTTAAGCCCCCCGTTTCATTCAAAATGCGTTTTCACCGTGTAATCCAATCGCGGCGTCCTCAACAAAATCCATTACAAATGACAGCAGGACGAATTCACAGTTATACGCTAATTAAATTTAAAAGCTCCATTCTGCGTGCCCGTTTATAAATAACAATGATGGGGTTCGTAGAAAGCTTTGCAATTTTAATTTTAATCGCGCCCCAGTGAAATATTTACGGTTTGCTTTATTGTGGCAATAACTCCGATGTTTCCATAAAAGTGAACGTCCATAGTTGTAAAATAAACTCATAAAGCGACCTGTGAGTTATTAGGTCTAATGGTTGCATTAAGAAGTCTGGGAATTACTAAAACGCGAAAAGATAGCGATGAGTTCAAAAATTTCTTGTTACAAAAAGAAAATGATTTTGTAATTAGTACTCTTTAATTGTCAAGTAAAAGGAAATTTAAATATTTTTCAGTTACATATGCGCGTACAAAGACGACAAATAACAAGCTTTTTGTTATAGTCAGCTATAGTATGGGGAACTAATAATACAAAAAATATTTTTACAGGCTTCAGTTAAAATTGCACAAATTTTAAGATATAAAAATGCTAAATATGTATATTTAAGTTATGTTTCTTTACATTTTTGTCCTCAGTGATTGTTGGTCGATTGTAAAACAAATTTTGCTGCGTGGGGCGAAATCGTTTTCAAGCTTTGCTATTAGGTCATTTCAAAAATAAAATCGGTTTTAGTGATCTAGAAGTGAAATAAAAAACATATTTTTGTTTAAAGTATACTTAATAATATGACTTTAAAGGAACTGTAAAGAATTCTGCATTATATCCCAACTAGAATCTTTTAACTTATCTACTCCAGCCTTTGCATGGTTTTGCCAATTGGTCTAATTATTGACAGTACAAAACCGATCGGAACTTATCCTTGCAATATCTTAAAATAAACACAAACGTAAAAATTTCACTGCAGCAACATGCAGACATGGATAGACTTACCTAATACTTCACACAACAGTCACTTGGGTAACTCCATCTGGTTAACGTACTTCATATGTCATAGAAAAATGTAGAGCTAGAAAAAGATGATAAACCAAGAAATCCAATAGACAAAACGAAATACAACAAACGAAAAATTAATCATTTATAAAATACATCATATACTTCCCCAAAGAGGATTATACAGTTTGGAAGGACAATATGGCGACACTAACACCAAACGAAGACTCTCGTGAAGCATCAGTCAATTTACAGCAGCATTTAACCATGTAAACCAGTGGTTAAAGAAGTGGAAAATATCCGTAAACAAAAGCAAATCAACACAACTCACGTTTACCAAAAAACGCAACACGTGTCCCCAAGTATATATGAATAACAACTCCGTACCCAGAAAGTGATCCAATCAGATTAAGACGACTGAAGCATCATCACTGAATGGTTTCTTCGTTTAAGTCTAACTCACTCAACCAATTTGTTTATTAGTCTAGATTTTTAACGAGTAGAATGTAGATATGCCTTTGTTAATAAAAAAATTTTGGGTAATTGATTGACTGACATTGAAGGTTTTAAAATGATATCCCACTATATACACAAAAAAACTTTAGGGGTTTCAATGTTTTTTTCTTGCTCTCACCGATTGACAGTCTTGCTTAATATCCTTGTATAAGACCTATTTTTTACTCCATTTCCAGCTTATAGAAAATAGTCTTTTATTCCAACGAGTAATGTGAGACGAACACATTATTATGCGTTGTTGTACCTAATAGGCAACATTCTAATATAAAAGCCTGTAAACTGCTACTGACGCATTATAAAGTTTAGCCAAATCCTTATACTATAGTCCTAGGATTTTTCTTCGCAGTTATGAGTAAAACGTTTTTATCAAATTCATTTTGAAGCCTAAAGTTGTTAGATCTGAATTTGTCAAACCATCATTTACTTAGCGCTCCTTCTTTATATACCATCACAATTTGCATCGTGGCTGCCGCAATTTTTTCATTTCAAAATTCCTTCAATAACCCATTACGTGTGTACTCTTTAGTCGCTTCCATTTCGATATTTTAACACTACACATTACACTGAAACACCACAAAACAAAAGTGCCATAACTGTATTTTTGGGTATTTATTGGAAAAAGTTTGGACTGACCTTATTGACATTGTGTTTTACTGAACCAGTGGATCCAGACAATAACTAATTTAATTTATTAGTTCTAATGTCAAAAAAAAACTTTACACCACTGAGACTATAAAATTTATTTTTAAATTCCACATCTATAACTACAAACATCTTCATCTTAAACCCCATAAAGGTCTACGAAACTGTGCTTTATCAGACACAATTGTTATATTATAAAATGGATTTGTTAGATACGTTAATAATTAGTTGTAAAATTTGACATAAGAAATTATTTATAAACATTAACATACAATAATGCTTTTAATCTATTTATTCAATTAGGAATTAAAATAACACTAAATTATCAGCTAATATTTTTTTATTAATTAGTCTTGATTGGTAGACTCTTAATAAACAGTAAAAATTTTGATCCTTTTCTTCTAAAGGCGTCTGAGTTGTGGACCTTCTGTCAGTTACATGTGGGTGATGTTCCAGTATTGTTTAGTACTTAATAACATATTGTCTGATTAGGTCTTTCACATAAGGGATATTGAGATTTGCGTGAAAGATCTGGTTTGTCATACCAAGGTGCGGCTAGCATAAGTGAGGGTGGTTTTAAATTGGAAATGTTGGATGGTTTGATATTAGGACATGCGCAACCCCACAGCGGACAACCGTAAGTTCAAATTGGTCTGATAATAGTCTTGTGTAGCAGTAAGTTGTTCTTCAATAATAACGAAGAGTTTTTCCCGATAAGCCAGTACATTTGCTTTAGTTATAAATCTATTTGCTCCGGGTTTTCCAAATTAATATTTTGTCAGCATGTAATTTCAAGTATTTGACTTCAATCTACTGAGGAAAGGTAGTATCATTAACGATCACTGGTCGGCATTCTCGATGCTTTGTTCTAAACGTAACTTGTGTCGATTTAGACTCGTTGACTTTAAGTCTACACTTAAATAAACATTGTTCACTTTGATTTCAATGAAGCTGTAATGCTGCTGATGTTGCTGCAGAGTCTTCGTTACGCACAAGAGTCGCCTTATTGTCAGCGAATGTAGGTCAGAAGCGGATGTTTTAGTCAATTTTTGTTTGTAAAATAGCACTGCAGTAGAAGATGATATTCAGAAGGAAATATGTTTTTATCTTGCGATTCTTTGTGGTTCTTTGTGCAACATCTTATCGAGAGCTTGGCTAACTTCCAGGAATACTACAGTGCAGAATGTTTTGTTTTGTAGTGTAGTTTATTAGATGGTGGAATTGTTGTACGGTTAAGTGCTGCTGCATAAATCTAAATTGATGGTAAGGACTAATTTCGCATGCAATTTGGATACTACAGGAGTTAATTTCTTTTTCGACACTGTGATTGAAAAGTTAGAAATGTCTGGGACGGTGGTTGATGCTGGGACTATAGCATTTGGTGGTACTGAGATTTTTGTAACATAATTGCTAGAGAACTAATTCGAGAAGTGTTGATTGATAGGCGGATTAGGGTTTTTGCTCAGAAAATATATCTGAGCTGGCTACATCGCTGTCTTAGTTATTAATTCTGCGTATAAGTTTATTTGACTTACATAAAATATTGCTCTTATTTTCGTGTTGAAATAAATGCGCCTAGCAGCCAATTACACACCGCCTACAAGTAATGGTTTGAAGAATAATTTGATATTTTCGTACGCGTGCGCAACTCAAAGTTTGTTCGTTTAAAAATCAAATTTAAGTCTAACTGTAAGGAATATCACGTCGCATCCCAGGCGACGACTTGTTGCATGCACTATGCTTAAATACACCTAGATTTGGAAACTTGCAGAATATGCAACACCCGGATAATATAACCACAGCTCGCAACCCTCCAGAGTGTTCTATCCCATTTGCATTTTACCACGGTCGGCTTTGCACGCATTTTAAGACAAGTTCAGTAACACTTAACAGTAAACTTAAGTTTACAAATGCAGCCAAACCGCCTTAAACAAAAAAAAAATATATTCAGGCTGAATTATATACAAAGGTATGCACTTTTTATTTTAAAAAATTACACTTTTTACATGACTGACTAAATTAACAATGTCAACTGCCTTTTTCTCTTCAAATCAGTTGAACTCCCCAAAATGTCTATATAGGCTATATGTTCAGCTTATTTTAAATAGCTCGTGTAGCTCTTACTTACTAAATCGCTTTCGTTACCTTAATATAAACCCTGCAAAGAATATCTTATCGAAGCTCATAAATAATTTTTATTAGATCTTCCTTAAGTGTTGTTTTTCATTCGTATGCGACAGTTAGTTAAAAGAGGATCTTATACAATTTGTTTTTAGTTTGGAAGAGAAGTACGGTACCATAAATCTGTTTTTTACTGGTTTGAGTATTTATTTAAAAATTAATCTCGTGTAGTGTCTCATTTATTTTTGAATTAACATGACGTTAACAGCATTTAAATTAGTCAACTAGTTGTATGTGAGATATTGATATTAACAAAGTTAAGGCAATAAAAGGTCGAATATGTGCCAAAAAATATTACGTTTGTTTATCACAGGAAATGCTCGTCTACACACAAAATACGCAGTTAGAATTTTTGTTCTCTATTCCTCGAGGTATTTCTTACAATAAGCCCAACAAAATATATCAGAAACACCAATAACGAATTACAACATATAACCTAACCCAATGTCCTTACTTTAGAAAGGTGAATGACAAGAAATCAATTGTAAAGAAGGTGTGTACACTAACAGCCCTGAAATATATATATAAAAATTCTGCTAAATTTGAAGATTATTGGTTAAATTTCGCAATCAGTATCACCGACACATACAAAGCACTATTGGATCAGGATTCTAACGATCAAAACAAAGACGGCTACACGAAAACAGATAAAAACAGACAAAACAAAAACTTTTAAACTATTAAGCAGATATATTTAAAAAGATAACTGAATATGATTACACCCTTTAAGTCCTGCAAAATGAACACGTCAAATTATAGTGAGAGTCAATTAAAATTCACACTTCTGCTTTCAAAGCAACGTTATTAAAGAGATATGTCGTAGAAAATACAAAACAATATGCGTCAGCAAAGCACCAAATTATTTTTCTTCTATTCTTGTTGAATTAAAACAAAAGTTTAATAACAAAGATATCCATAATATAGCAAAACTCTGAAACACAACTGTGAAGTTTGAATCTTTGCATCCTAAGGGGCTTATACCACAATTGCGGAATCAAAGCGTGTGAAAGGAAAGGTCAGAGCAATAATATAAAATGCATTTTATGGGATGGGTATTACTCGCTAATTTTATAATTAAATAAACTTTCGGAAAAACCTACCCACTATTGACATATAAGCAATTGTCTAGGAACAAAGAAAATACAATCAACAAAGGATTCATACTTATAATAAAAATCTGAAATGCTTAAAAATACAACAATAATCTACAACCTTATCCCCAATTTAGCAATCTTTTACCCTATCTTTCCATTTATTCAACAACCACTAGTAATAAATAATCTGGACATGTCAACAAAAATAATGAAGACTATGAAAAGCCAATCAGTAAAACGTCGTAATACATAGCCAAAGGTTTAACTGAACATATCTAAAAAGTAAACTGGACACAAGTAAATTGTAATATCGTCATAATGTTTATTTTAGAAGAACACGATATATTAAAAAATAACTTTACATTTTTGATTACACTGTTTACGATACAAAACATCCCAGCGGAAAAGCCGAAAGTAATAGCATTATAATCATTAAAAATAATATGAAACATTAGCTGCCGGAGTATCCTTAACTTTATTTGCAAGATAATAATAGCAAGATTACACTGTATACTGCCAATTAGAATATACAACCAACAAGGAACAATTTTACATCCCTTAGTAATCGCTTTATATGCCAAGCATGCACAATGGGGATTGAAACTCATCGCACCAAGAGGACACCAACTTATATAAGTCGTGCAGGAAGAACGTATTTTATATTGCTCTACAAGTGAGTCAATATGTTAGCTTCAGATGGACAAAAATGCTTGACCTATTAGACTTCTGCATATTTAACACATGACTGTCCAACCCTGCCTAGACTTATCCCATAATCATAGCTAAGTCAACCTACAAGTATGCAAAAAACGCCGCACAGCAATATTATGTAACAAGTAAACTATTTAAGAATAACACAAAGAACTAATAAAGTCTAAACTTACCTTTGTTCCGCAATTGAACAGTACAATATTTAACGTCAACTCTAGAAGCTTCTTATGAAGCAATTCCTGAAAAAAGTTCAGAAGTTAAAGAACCTTGCCCAGCATTTATTGAGAACATGATTAGAGAAGAAAGCAATAGCGAATTTCAATATTTTCCAAGAATAAAACAGATGTAATAAAGCTGTCAAGGATTTAAAAAAATATTACAGAAACACAAAATAAAAAATTAAGCAATTCTTTGTGAAGAGCAACAAAAAGAATTAATCGACCGCAAAAGCATTTTTAGAACTGAAAGAGGAAATTGGGCAAGATATGATAAAGAGAAGACCAACACATTTTCACGCTTACACAAAATTAAAACATGGGTAAAATATGAAATCTGTACATGTAGCTTTACATTACATGACCGCAAAGGAACGAGATGAAATACCTAGGAATACACTTCGACCGCCACCTAACCTGGAATATACAAGAGACTACGGTTAAATTTTAAAATTATAATAAAAAATAAATTTTAAATTATAGCTTTAAAAAATACTGTTATTTAATTGGACATCACTCTCAATTCTCCATGCAAGATTGCCATAAAACCAATTTGGAGTTATGGAATCCGAATCTGGGGTGCAGCCAGCAACTCCAACCTTGCCAGAATAAAGTTGTACCGGTTGAAACTGCTGGGCAAAATAACGAACGCACTATGGTTTGCACCTAATAAGATAATACTTGCAGCTTTTCAAGTCTATCTGCACGTAGCATTACATACCAAGACAGGACAAGAAGTTATTCCAATATTCCAACAGCTGAATTTCTGGGCGAACAATCAGTGAAGAAGCTAAAACTATATGATCTTTTGGACCCACCATAGCGATTTTGCAATAGATTCTAAATTAAATTATGAAGTAAACGAGTGTGCCTTTTGAACGTTGCAGGTAGGGGTGTCTGAAGGGGATTTTCTCCGTAGAGTACCTCGTACTACCATTTTTTTAGTTAATATTATGATGTCAGTGCAAGAGGTATATATATATTTGTTGTGCTACCCATGAAAAGTATGTATGGTAAACGGTCTTAGGGCCTCCACTCAGGAATAATACCGAGCGGACGCGTGGTACAAATGATTTTTGGAAGGGCGGAGAAAAATTAAAATCGCTGAAGTCAGTCGAGCACAAACGTGACCGAGGAGAATATTTGCATTGTTTGGCGCTTCACTAATGACCATCAGTTGATACTTGTTGAAATTGCTTCTATCAAATTATCAACAAAATAAAACTCGCGTATCGTCACAAAACGCGTTTTTTAATCCAATACGTTATACGCTTCATAACAACGCCCAGTCCCACACAACTGATAAAAAATTGAGGCTTTGTTGTCGTCTACACCAGATCATCCTTCCTATAGTTAAGATTTATCTCTCTGTCACTAAAATAAGCACTGTGGGGGCATAAGTAGCTGCTGTTATAACTATATTTGCTTTACAATAGCAGCCTTAATAAACTACACATCTGGGGCAGATAAATGTTTCTAGGTTAGTAGACGATTTAAAAACTTTACACAGGGCCCGGCAGAACAATCTCCCCTTTTGGAAACAGCAATAAAAATAACAAGTTCTATTATACCATCAGACAGGACAGTAATTTTAATTTAGTCATTCACGGGTTTTGAAGATAATATTGTCTTTTCATTTTGCAACAGTCCGTGGTCTGTGTTGAAAGACTAGATTTCAGGTGTTCTCGTAAAAGAAATTGCAAGGGGACAGATTTGGTGACCTAGCCGGGCGCGAAATGTTATTACGTAATGAGGCGGCTTGGAAATATTTGTACCAAAAATTTTAGAAAAATTCTCGTTGTGTGTATGGTAGCGCCATTTTGTTGAAACTGCAACGATGCATTTCTATGTTCTGCTTTGACGTGGCCCAGTAATTGAAAGTGAGTTTCGCACTACTGAGCGCGGTAGCATCAGTTGGAATATTTTGCCAACATATCTTCACGAGCGGAGTGTCGGTTACCATCCACAGTCTAAGTTTTTGGGCGAGTGCATGCTCACAAGGACTGGACGTATCTTAACCGTGCTAAAATTTTAAATGTAGTACCACGAAACAATGTAACTACGTGAGGTGCACACACATCTAAATTTCGCGGTTGGGTAATCATTAGTTTTCCAGAAAATCTACAGAACTAATCGTGGGCCGTTTACAATATTCATGCTTTACAAAACCGATTATGTACTTTGAATTTGTATTACATTTTAATGTACATCAACGACTATCACTACAATGTTCTGCTACTTATTTTGCATATACATACTCTACGTAACATGTGAATATTGCTGACGGTTTACGATTAGTTTGTCTGATAATCATGTTCTTCCAGAATGTCCCTGATGTAGCGATCCTCTGTTAAACCTCCTCTGTGTCCTCCACTAGGTACGAAAACCAACTCAATTTTTTCGTGCACAGAAATGCCCGCCAGAACATGCAAGAGTCACCTCCATATGCGACAGCAATGAGAAAATTGCTCACCTGACTTTCTATAGACCCGATGTCTTTTGTAGTTGCCATGTAGGCACATTCTGGACTCATCGGTGAATAATATCTGACTAGTGGCCGAGGTCCCAATCGAGATGTTTGCGAGCAAATCTCAGACGCCTTTGCTTTTAGACTGCAGTCAGCTTGGGACCCGTAATTGCTTTTTTGAGGGTCAAATTGGCTGCTTTCAGTCTTCTTGTCATTGTCGAAGTACTGGCCACCACACCTCGGAACGCACTCAGCTCTTGCTTGAGGTCAACGGCAGTCGTATGTCGGTGTTTGAGGGATATTCAGACGAGGAATCGATCGTCTCTCTCTGTTGTCACGCGCCTACGGCTGCTTTTAGCCGGCGGATGTAGCCACCGGTTTCCCGGTATCGACGCCACACTCTCGACACAGCTGATTGACTTAAATTTAGTCGATTTGACACGGCTTTCTGACTGAGGCCGGTGGCTGTGGAATTGAGCACTTATGTCACTTACTTATTTATGTCAACTTTGGATAACTGACTGTAGGTCAATCACGATCGTCGCGCCTGTGCCTTCCAATTAGCAAGATTTGCAAAACCCTGTTCTCAATCCATCATCCGATTAATACAATAGCAACAGTTTTTTAAAGCTCAGTAATAAGGGTACTGCTTGCACGTTTTTATTTTTTTTTCCTTAGACTGGAACAGAAGACGAAAATGCGTGTGTGTGCTTTTAACTGTAATATAGAGCCCAGCACACTCCCCTGGGGCATTCCAGCATTTATGCTGTGCAGGTCCTTGCATTCGTTTTGGCATTTAACAAAGAAACGTCTGTTATTAGGGTATGATTTAAGGATCTGGTGGTGGGTTCATTTTTAATTTGTAGTACAGGCCAGCATACCAGACCTTGTCAAAATATAAAAACTGCATAATTATAAAAACGCCATTTTTAAAACAAGTTTCCAACGCAAACATATGATTATTCTACCAAACCCTGTATATTTGTGTTTTTATGATGCCGCAAACAAGTTTAAAAAAAAATCTTTGCTTAATATTTGATTGACTCGGGTAATTTTGTAAAAATTAAATCTTTGTCATACTGGGAGTCAAAAAAAAGTTTAGACAACGTAATATTTTTTGCCAGAAATATAATTCTAATGCCCTCCTTTGCAAATTGCAGCTTCAAACTTTTTGTAAGTTGCTTTAATCCCACCACGAAACTTGTCAAGTGGTTTTCCCTCAATGACAAACTCTGGAACTCGAACCCGTCCAGCCGCGCCATTCAAGGAAAACAAAACTCCCTAACGATGCGAAGTCGAACTCAAGTCAAATATTTAATGACGAGAACGGCGGAAACTTCGGCTGAGCCGCTCTCCCGCGCCCGGGCGCTGCCTGAAATCCGGGCGACCGGCGCTCCGGCCGGCTTCCGCGCTTCAGCGGCCCTGAAAGCACGGCGTCCCGCCCGGAGCCCGCCAAATCTGGCCGCATTTGTTGCCGCGAAGTGCGGGATCGGGATTTGGGCTTCGGCGATTTATCCTCGCGAAACCAGCCGCTGCGGCTCCGGCGCCGGCCCGGAGGTAATTCATCCGAGGATGATGCGCAAATTGCGGGCGGGCACCGCGGCGTGTCAATTTAGCAGCCGCTCCCATTATTGCCCCATTAATCTTACATGCCCGCACAAGAGCAGCGCCGCCGCCGAGCCGTGCTTCTCGCGAGCAACAGTTATCGAGTGCTGCCTGCGCTCTCGCATGCAGGCATTTGCATCGATATTAAATTGCCCTATAGAGGCTCCATTTCAGATGCAAATGGTTGCTGTACACGGAGCCGGTGCTCTCTGTAAACCTGTGGCTCGGCGGCGTTCTGCCGCTGCATTTGTAGCGCGGCGAGCATGAAGGCAATCTCCCGAATTTCCCCCGGACAGGTTATTTATTGGCAAGCTGTCAGAACCTGCAAGCTCCTTATAAGAGAGGCACGTTCTTGTATTTCCTAAAGCTGAATTTATTGCACTTTGATTTCTTCTACTAACAACTCTACGTACTGAACTGAAAATAATGCATTTTTAAGTAGATTCTTCAGCAGAGCAATTAACGTCTTTGAAAACGTCATTCGGGCAATCAATCAAATTAATTGATGAAGACATTTTCAACCTTTTTACTATGTTATTTTGAAATCTCCTGTTAGATTATCAAATTAAAATTTTTCAGACAACATAATTTTCTTCTTCTTTTTCATCTGTTTCTTCTTTTTCTTCTTCTTCTTTTTCATGTGCTTTCTATTGCCCTTACTTTAACTGCTTATTTATTTACTTCATACTTCCAGTCTGGTGTAACTGTTGTAACCATGTCTTTCTTTATTTGTCTTTTTTCTTTTTCCTATTTTTCTAACATTGATAACCTTTTTGGGAAGTTTATTTTCACCCATTTTCGTAACATGCCTATAACAATTTAATTATTTCTTCCCATTATATTGACTTCTGCCTCTATTTGTAATGAGTCTTTTACATATACGTTTCTACTCCCATCTATTTAAGTTTTTTCCGCAATTTTCCTCAATGTTTTCACTTTCGCTGTTGTCACTGTGTTGTTAATTTGTCTCGTCTATGTTTTAATAGCATACGTTATGGTTGCTATCAATATTGCGTCGTAAAAATGTATTTTAGTATTTCTGTTGATTTTCTTCTTCCCCAATATAGATTTCATTCATGAGTAGTGTATTTTATTTCATTTTTTGATTCTATTAGCTACATCCTCAACAATTTTTCCATCATCTGTTACTGTAGTCCCCATATAGTCATAAGCCTGCTCTTCTGGTTATTTTTCTTTACAGTATATTTTGTTCTGATTATCTTCTCTTTATTTTTTATTTATCACCATAATCTTTGTTTTCCGATATTTCAGCTATTAATATGATATCGTTTGACTACATCAGATTATCTATTTATATTTATGTTAAAGGCTGTCTCATTGTTTAATCCCTGTCTGCATTGCAAGTGTCTCCAGTATGGTCCCGTTTGTTTGTATGTAAACTGTGACATTATAAACACTTTTAGTTATATTAATTTATTATAATATGATGTTTCTATCAATGGAGTTAAGATCTGCTCTTAGATCTATAAAAAAATCTATAATTCCAGTCCTGTTTTTATCATACCGCCAATGACGTTTTTTTAGAACGAAGATGTTATGTGCGGTTTGTTTTCTTGTGTTTGTCAGTTTGCTCGTTTTCCATTTTTGGCTCTATCCACCTCCTTAATCTACTTTCTAATATTCTAGCGTAAATCTTAAATGTTGTCACTATGCAAATTGTCCTCTAATTACTACATGATGTGTCGTCCCCTTTTTTATGTATCGATGGAATTATAACCTTTTTCTAATCTTGCGGGTTGGTTTCTGTTTTCCACGATTTTTGTAATATCTGCAAGAGCAATTCTTTTGCTTCTATACTTGGCCATTTGATCTTTTTATGTCTTCCTACTTTGTCTATTTTTATTTTATCTAGTGCTTCTTCTAGTCCTTTATTTATGTGTTGCATTCTTCTCTTTGTTTGTCTATGTTATCACTCAACCCTTTCCTATAGTTTCCTATAATTCAATATGCTTTTGAAGTAATTTTTTCATATTCGAACTACCTCCACATTTTTCTTCTTTACATCGCTATTTTACCTCTTGTAAAGCTTCTGACTTTATTCCAAAAAGCCCTGAACTGCATTCTTTATGTTATTTAGTCAAAAGTCTCCTAGTTTTCCTTTTTGGCTTTTCTGATTACGTTTTTAACCTGTTTTCTTCTTTTATTGTATTTCTCTTTGTCTTTAGCTTTCCTATTATGTTAATTTTGTAATTTTACATTTCTAATTTTATCACTTTACTACTTTATGCTATTTAACTGCTCTTTATTTTTATTTCTTTTGCTTTATTGTTACCTCTTTAAAATCTTTACATTGTTCTTCCAGATTTCTAATCCTCCAATCTGTTCTTAATTTCTTAAATTTCATTTCCGTTTTTTGTTTTAGTATTTTTCATTTTATGTATTTTAATTCTAGTATATTCTTCTGTTGGGTGGCGGGTAGATACTCCTCTGTGATCCCGATAGAGGACAGATCTACTTCAGGGAAGCGACCCTGCCCACACGAGCCTCGACTCTTCCCCAACTCCTAACATCGGGGAAAAGTCGTGTCCTAACCTTAATCCTACCCACAATCTACACACTGTTTTCCTCCATACACCATTCTAATACCATTTTGGTTTATTATATTTTCTCCGTATTTAGTCTCCTCTTCTATTGTGATCATTACCTACTTCGGAGTTCCAATCTCATAGTAATATTACGTTCTCATTATCTTCTTTATATTGTCTATTACCTTTTGTATTTCCTCATAAATATAATATTCATATAGTTGTAGTATGTCTAATATACTTCCAACATTTTTCTTGGTGAACTTGGATAAACTTGGTAACTTTTATATGTAGTTCTTTTGCTATTAGTATTCCTACGTTTTCTTTTCTTCTTTGTCCTGATGTCATTTTTGAATAGTAGAGTATATATTTCTCTAATATCCATTATGTGCCAGTTCCTGTTTTTGTCTGGCTTACTATTAGTTGTATGTTAAACTCTTTCATTTCGTCTATAAATTCCATATTTTCCAAAAATTAAGGTGTTATTCCATATTTCAATATTTATTTGTTATCGTGTGTTTTTATGTGTTATTGTTTACTGTCTTTGATATTTTGTTAGTTTTTTGGAATAGCTCCCGCTTTTGAGATCTACAATAGTTTATTTCTTAATGTCTCTTTTTTCTTGATCTGTGGAGATCCTTGACTCGATGTTTTCCTCTTAATCTACATTCCTCTTTTCCCTTTTGTGTCACGTTCTCTCTAAGTTTACTTGCATTATTATCTGAGTTCCGGCTGATTTTTCCTTTTTCCACATCATTTCCTTTCTCCTCTTTTTATCTGGTTTTTATTTCTTTTAGTTGCTCCAGGGAAAAGGCATCTCCGTTTATTATCAGTTTATTGTACCTAATAGCTGCATCATATTCTTTTATCTATAGTTCTTTCAGTGTTTTACCAGTTCTTTTCGTTATTCCTAAATCTCTTTTAAAGTCTTCTTCAATGAATACCTTTGTTGTTAGTAGCTTTTAGTATTTCCATTTTTTGTTCCAATTTTTCAATTCTAACATTATTGGTTGGCTTTCACGACCTTGCTCTTTACCATTCTTCTAACCCCCTCTTCTTTTTCGATTAATACTTCCATATTTCTTAAAATTATTCTAATTGTTTCCTTTAACATTAAGCCACTCTCTCATTTTGGGAAAAATGTATAAATTTGTTTTTTGTCCTTCTCTTCTATATTATCAAGATTATTATTTCTAACTTTTAATAATTTTATTTTAGGCGATTTTCTATATTTTTTAGTTTTTACTAAAATTACTAAATTTTGAATAACCAAGTTGTAGTAATTACAACATTTTTTTTACTAAATTTAAATTAAGTCAATTGGATCTGGGTCTATCTTGGAAGTGTTTATTACGGGGCGATAAGAAGTTGATTTGGATCAACTCTGCGCGTAAAAAATGTAATTTTACTGCGGTTATCGTTTTCCTGACTTTAATTTAGTTCCACACAGCTCCAATCCTCATTAAAACCACTTGTATCACTTAAAATCTCTCCCGTTAACGTTCGTTGTTCCCCGAATGGTTGAAAAATAGGAACTCAAAAGCACCCATGCTTTCTGTCATTTGGCCTAGAGCGTACAGGACCTTCGTCCGAATACGGTCGTTGTATATTGCTGTCGTTGGCCTTAGTGCCGCAATTGGTTCTTGTTAATTTTTGAAATAATATCTTATACATTACTCTTATTTTAAAGAAGATAATATAAAAATATATGGTAACGGATTACAACATTTTATATAAATAATTTAGTCAATAGCACAGGGTCGTTAAGGTAAATCTGGAAAATGAGTAAACAATGAAAATACAAGAAAAACTAAATATATTTACATAGAAATTAGTACAATTAAAGTGAGTGTTATTTAATCTAGCTCTCATCAGCAGCCACGATCTTCTAGAGATGGGTTTTGAACTAGCTGCAGGCCAGCACAATTTCCTCCCTGTCTATATGTGCCATTCCCTCACGATGGAGTCCTTAAGTTGTCCTTGATATTATGATGCCCCTAATTAACCTTCGCTTCGATCACGCCCCACAGGACTGGAGGGTCACAAGAAGTCGGAAAACCAATCGTATACACATGCCTAGAACTTTATTGTTTTGTGGGCTAGAGCGGAGTCTTGCTGGATCATATTCTTGCCCACTGTCTATCTTCTCTATTTAGGGTTTGACAATTGCCTTCAGCACGTTAATATAACTGTGGCGGTCAACTTTAAGCCTTCTTCAAAGAAACGGGGCTTATTGACATCTCTTTCGTTACTTACAACCCCTAACACCATCACAGACGCGGGAAAATGTGTGCGCATGACTGTAGACACGCTAGAAACCACTTAGTATTTCCAATGGTCATTTTGACTATTTACCTTTCTTTTCTGTATAATTTTTTTTTGTCCGAGAAGAATCTCAGAAAGCCCTTTAACTTCTTCTTTATGTTGTTTTTCTCAGTCAACAGTTGACAGTTCCTCGGAACGAAAGACTTGTAGTGCAGGTTCTGGTGCATTCTTAGACTGATGGTTGATCTCGCCACGCTCAGTTTTTGCCAGGTCAGTAATGCGCGCTGATAATCCTGATCAATCATCTGTTTATGACTTGTAATCAAATTTTTGATTATTTAAAGCTAATTGTTGCGTTACTTAATATATAAAACGCAAGTTTTTCTACAATATAACCTAAAAAGTTCCCGATTTACCTCGAAAGCTCTGTATACTCCGGCATAGTAAAATTTCCAGGCCGAAGTAAAATTTTTCTGGATCTGAAACTGATTTCTTTAAATTTGACTGTCAGTAGTTTTGAATTTGTGTATAACAATCCTGAGATATTGCGTTTTATCAAGGTGAGACCATTGAATAAGCCCTTTGCAATCACATGTTTTGCCATGTTAATTTTAGTCTCAATTCGTAAGTTTAACCTCGTTTTGTTATCTCTACTATATTTGATTGTGATTGTATTATTTATCTATTTACTCGTAATTAATTTGTTGTTTTTTGGTTGTTTTTTAATTTATGGAACGTTCGTAATTCAAATGCACATGTTCTGATAATTAATAATTTGATTTTGTTCTAATACACATCCCCAAAATGTATTTTTAAATTTTTATTGGTAGCTTCCTATGCCACGCAAGCATAGCACTTCTGTTGGATTTTTAATAGTTGTTTTTAAAATTTGTGAGCTTCTTAGGTTTTTTGGGTGCATGAGAATTTCATCAAACGTCAGAGCTTCGAACACATGCTGTAATAAGCCAATAAAATTTTTGTGTAATGAATTGTTAGCCCCCCCAGTCGCTTAATTGTTGAAATTAATTAAAAATTCTGCCACTAACTGTTTTATTTCCATTATTGCCTTTTGTCTATTTCTAAAAATTAAATCTAATACGTTGTTTCTATCGTTCGTGGTCATTTTTAAAGGGGTGTTTTTTAATCTACGATATTTTAAAACAATAATCAATAAATGTTAGTATTACTTTCAACTTATTTTTATTACACATATGTCTGACCAAGTGTAGAATCAATGTTGTTTCGATAAACCCACCTTCCTTGGGAGGAAAACTTTTCTGTTTGATTACTTTCAGAAAACTGGTTTAGTTATCGAAATAGTTTTTGCGCGTTATTTGAAACTTCTGCTATTTTTTCAGTAGCAAAGTGAAATTTGTGGAGTTTGATTATTGCTACAACGCTACAATTAAGGTATTTATTTTGAAATTAGCTAATAATTTTGTATTGTTAGACGGCAATTGGTGCGATATGCGCAAAGAATGTACAAAATAAGGTATGTAGAAATATAAGGTACATAGAAAAAATATGGTGAAATAAATTTATAAATAAAAATAAAAAATACGGTTATAAATGAAATACTAAGAATTACGTGTGCAAATACATAAATATTTAACATCAAAGAACTTTAAGGAAGAAAAAAAGAAATAGTATTTTTAATATTGTCATTGTTCTAAGTGTTTGGTAAAATATAGGGATTAGAAACAAAAATGGTTCTGTGGTACTACACTACGGGTGTGAAACCCACGGCACCATACTACATCTTAGTATTGTGTCCAAAATTAGAACAGAGGACAGTTGTCACGAAGCTAACCAAGCTTGCCCATCTGCGAAGTCATGAAAAATACTCTTACAGTATCTATGGAAGCTCTTCTAAGTCTATTACCCCTGAATTATATATTTAAATAGAAAAGCCTGGATTGGTACCTATAGAATGAAATCCACCAAAAACTTTCATATGCACAACGATAGTTGTGCTTACAAAGGTAGTTAGTGGTAATTCCATACTAATGGAAAGCATGAGTCTTCATTACATACTTCTTGAATATTTTTTTGACAAATCGTTTACTGTGAGTTATAAACGCAACATCTTACCTAAAAGGTGGGCTAATTTGGTATAAAAACGGTTCCCATATGCTGTAGGACCAGAAATAAATTTATCTTATCGTTGAGTATTAAAGCCTCAGTTTTTTTAAACTGAAATCTTTGAGACAGGGCAACGCGTACAGGAGAATATGAGGCAAGAATATATCCAACAACGCATCCAAGCAGCTTTAAAAGCACTGGAATCACCTCGTGCAAGCACCAAACTAACAAATAAATGTCCATTCTATCTGATAACCCTTTCTGAGAACAACAAGGTTCAACTCATACAAGTTCGAGGCCTCACAACAAAAAAGTAGATGCTCTTGCTACAATCGGAGCATCTACTCCATTTACAATACCAGAACCTGTTAACACATACACACAAGAATCACCTAAAGCATTTGCTGCAATTCCAAGAAGGAACAGAACTTCTCTAAGAAATTTAGGGAACGCGCAAAAGACCACAGAGTCGAAATGTTAAGTCTGGCCGCAACCTAATTACCACCTCTTTTAAAAAACCAAATATTCTACCAAGGAAGTAGTACTAAGATAAGTAAATTTAAATGTAAACGTATTATTAGTGCATATCCTTGAATAAACTGAAGTAGAAATAACAACAACCTCAAAGATATCTACGTATGTGGTGTGGCGCCTGTGTATCGTGGCGGCATGCTGGTGGCTTTGATATCTGCCGCCACGTTTTGCTATCGCACACAAAACAGCATATGGGCTTTTGCTCAGCCAGCGAGTCTGCATACGCCGCTGGCGGCACCTTTTGAGACGAAAAGTGCTGTCGAATTAAGATTTCCCGCAGATAACTACCCGGTAAGAAATACTCGATCCGCAACGCGGCCAATTCGGTCGTGCTTAACCAACTCGCAGATAACTCACCACGATCATGTTTAACCAATAAGACAAATTGATCCGCATCCGCAATTTTTATTTTATCCACATTAACCACCCCGCAAGACTTTCGCATCGCATCCCGGCCAGTGCGGTCGTGTTCCAGGCACGAAGACATCGCAACAAGGTGGCCACTAGAAAACCAACGCCGCCGAAGCCGAAGCCGATTACAGGTGAGCGATTTGGCAATTACTCATCGGTTGATATCGGTAGCCGCCCCCATCTGCTTTCGCGCCGGCCGTTTAAGGGACGATTTGGGCCTCAACGTTTTACTTTTCAAAACGGGCCGTAGTTAGTTCCCCACACCGCACCACGGGCACGGCTGCTTACACGCCTGCCTCTCCATTATGAAGTAAGTATTTATTAGCAGGAAAACAATATGCAGTAGAAAAATCTAAGCCGCAATTTACTTTAGCCTAGATCTTAAAGTAATAAGCCAAAATAAATGTTTATATTAAATTAAATAATTAAAATAAACAACATGAAAATGACAATAAGACTTAAAAAGATCTAATAAGTGCCTTTCCTTTTGTTATTGTTAATGCCTAACCTATCGTGAGCTCTCTGTCTTCTAATATCTTCTCTGAGTTTTGATATTATGTTATTTTTTTGTCTTCTCTGATCCTTCTTGTTTTAATTTTTAGTTTCATTTATTTATTTAAGATATCAATACCATATCAGTTGGCCGTCTTCAATCCGTTTTAATGTGAGTTACACCTGTAGCTGTTCTCTGATGGTGTCATTTCTTATATAATCTCTTCTTGTGATTCCTAACACTCATTTATTTGGATCTTGCTCTTTAGCCTCTGTGTTAGCATCCAGGTTTTGCTGTCGAATGTTGTAGATATAGTCTGTGTGTATGACAAATAGTAAAGGTCCACTTACTTAGCTATTTCAGATTCATTCGATTTTTCTCCATTTCTGTCTTCACTCATTTTTCTAATACTGTACTACACATTATGTAACGTCACGGGTCTTATATAGATCGCTCTATAATTATCACAATTTATAGAACTTTATTTTTATATAATAAGATGTTGTTTTCCCAACTCTGTTGTTTATTCATTATTTTATGCCTGTTGGGCCTTCTTTCTTACAAAGTTTCGGTTCTAAGTTATTTTCTTGGTGGTTTTCCATTATTAGCTTTTCTCGGGAACTTTTCATTTTAATTATTTCGTTTCATTTGATATTTCTTGTTCAGTGAGCTAATTTTAGTTTTAGCTTCTTAACCACATTTCAAAATTTCCTCTGATTTTCTGTTCAATTTTCATCCTTTTTCTATTTCTTCCCATGTTTTTTCTGATTTTACTTTCCTCTACTGTTCTTTCGTTTTGATTTGTTTTGTCACTTGTCTTGTTCTTTATATTAAGTGCAGCAGATTTCTTTCTTGCCTTTAATTTGTAGTTGCACTTCTTTATTTAACAATTTTATTATTTTTAGGTTTGGCTTTTGCTGTACTGTCTTTGCTTTTTAATTTTTTAGATCTTTACGACATTGCTTCTAGAGAGCAAGACCATTGTTTGCCCAAAATCTTGGGTCTTCTTCTCTTTTTTGTTTTTTCGTAGTGAATAATCTATTTGTGTTTCCCCATAAGCATTTCTTATTTCTGGATCTTCTAGTTTTTTTTTTACTTTATTCGTCTGTTTATTAACTGTTCTCGGGTTAGTTTTATATATTGAAACCATCAATCTACATTTAACGTTTAACTACAATTATGTCGTATATTACGTATCTCATACTTCTGGTATATGTTACGCTTGCTCATAAGATTAAACTCTTCTGCTTTGTATGCTATTTTGTGTACATTATTCTATGGGACTCAAATATCCCTATTAACGTCATGTACACTATACAAAGGTCAAGCATTCTCTCCAAATTTGTGCTTATTTCCCTTTATAACCCATGGGTTACTTTATGGCAGCATTTTTTTTTATTCTTTATTTCCCCAATTTTCACGCTTCCTTAACTAGTAGATTAAAATTTTCTATTTTTATTGTAGATTTGAATAAATCCTATTTTCTCCTAGATTTCTAAGTTAATAGTCAAAATTTTAAAATTTATGGTTTCTCATTATGTTACTCTTTATTTTAATTAATTGCTGACTACTATGTACACCTCTTCACCTGTTTCGTTTACTATAGCTATGTCTGCATATTTTTTCTCATTTTTATTTTACTTGCTTTCTTCTTCACTTTAGATAGACCGAATAACTGCAAATATAGAAGAAGACATATTCTTTAATTTTTATACCCCAAGAATATTTTTTTATGAAATCGGCAACCACACATATTTAGGGGTAGTTGCCTCCAAATTTTATCACTTAAAGAAACAATAATATGAACTTATACGTAAGCAAGTATTTTAACCACGTGGATCCTAAAAACTGAATTAAGAAATTATCCATTTAGAAAAAATCTCGAACTGTTCTGCTGACTTTAATATGTGTCTTAGCATAACTGATCCAATAAAGCCCCCTTTATTGCGTGCTTGCGCAAATTGAGTTAAAGGTTGTAATAAAATGAAACATCAATACCAAATACATTTACGCGTATGGACTTGATAGCAATAGAAAAATTAAAACTAAGAGCTAAGAGCTAACGTAGCTAAGGATGTGATGTCTATTATTAATGATTTTAGAGGGCATAGGCGTTCTTGTAGTTAGCTGAATTTTTTCTAATGCAAAGCAATCTAACAGAAAGCATCGCACGACTTTTCCTTTCTTAGCTTAGTTTGAATCATTTATTACAAGGCCTGTTAACGTTAATTGAAATATTTAAGGAAGGAACCCTGCTAAATATTTAATCGTCTTGAGGGCAATGATAGGCTCAGTATGGTACCTCTGTGTACGATACCGCAATAGTATGTTTGGGCCAAAAACATCATTTTCTTACGAGACCTAAATAATAAATTTGATGTTTCGAGTACCTTTGTTAACAATTGCTTCGGCAGAGTATACAGAATCTCCTATATAATATTCTTCAATCACAATATCGATTTTAAAACGAAATCTTAATATTTCGCTTGGTGCAGGGCAATGTAGGCGCCTTTGCTCACAAGGACATCTTTACAATACTTCGAACAACTATTTATGTTGGTTATAAGTATTTTGATTTAATTGCCATTACTTATCTGTGTAAAAAAATAATTTAAAAATTAGGGAAATATATTTCTGTCTGCCTCGATTATCTTTAAAATTCTCCGAAATTTTTGAATGCATTAGAATAACTGGGTATAGACATACCTCACTATTTTTGAGAATTATAGGTTGAAAATGTTTGTTGCTTATGATACATAAATATGTTGACCATTGTTTTATTACTCATATTTATTACTCATATTTGGATAGTGTCAGATGTGCCGTCTCAACCAAGCAGGCACAAAAACCACACAGTTTTCTGTAGAATATACTATTCTACTCTACTCAAAAGTAGCCAAAGGTAGAATCAAGATTACAAATAGTTGTTAATGAACGTTTTGCTAATTTATTGTCTAAATTTTATAACTAAGAAATTCTATACCGGTTTTGACTCCTGATTCATTTTTTATATAACCAGCTGGAGGGGAGTACGGCTAATGAATATAATGTAGGTTTTATTATTTTCTCTTTCTTATAGAACTGCTAAAGAAGTATAGTAAAAACTTTATACACTTATAAAAAGCAAAGCATGGCAATAGGTTTCATATATTCCCTTATGTTTAATGCAGCCTGTAAATGTATAGACTTTAACGTTTTGTTTCATATAACTGTCTTACTACATTCAACTTTTGAAAACATTCTTACTTAAGCTAAAAAGAGACAAATATATAGGGTGTTTTTTCCACAGTTGAAAAAATTTAGTAAACCTAAGGATAAGACTAAAAATTTTGAAAATTTGATATTTCTAAACATTGCACGTGAACAAAACGTATATATCCATGAAAATTAAAATTTTAATGTGTCAATCTGCTTTTGGTGAGAAAGCACTATTAAAAAAATATTGCTGGTTTCAAACATATAATAAGATTCAGGAAAATTTAATAAGTATTGAGGAAAGCCGAATAGATTCAACTGACTACTTAAATGTTAATATTGTATTTTACATAATTTGACTTCGGTGCAAAAGCTGAATCGTGGGACGTGGTGTGAGGCAAATCGCAAACTCTTTGACAGAAGCGCACCAAGTCACGTATATAATCAAAGGTATATTTATCGGTAAGAAATCAAAAGAACTCTTAATCACCTCAAGAAGCAGTTGAATCGTTTGAGTGAAATTAGTGTTTCGGCAACTAATTTGAGTGAATAAAAATTATATATACATAACCAATAGCCTTGTACATTTCAAACATATCTATGATTATTCTTTTCACCATGTTTGACTAATCGTGAGCCATTTGCCTTCTACTACCTTCTCTATGTTTCAATTTCATATTACCCTTGGTCTTCTTCTTGCTTTACCTTTTAGCTTTCCACACTTTTTAACTGGCCCGGTCTCGTTCATCTACTTAGATGTCTCAGTTGTTCAATATGTTTTATTACTGGTTACACCGACAGTTAATTTCTTATACGATAGTTATTGATGACTCGTAATACTTGTCTTAAATATTTTATTTTTATATTTTGTATCTTGTTCTTTGAGTTTTTTAGTAGTACGCAATTTTATATCAATTTTCCTATCAATCGTACCTTCTTCTCTACTTGTTCTGAATATTCTGTCAAATGACACCATACTTAACAGGTTAATTCCTCGACAGTTGTTGTACTTTTTCTTATCGTTTTTATTGTAGATTGGACAGCGTAATACTGTCTCCCACGCTTGTAGTACGATATCTTCTTCCCATATTATATTACATGTTTTACTTAACGTCTGTACTCATTCTTCATAATTTCTCCTATGATACTACCGCACCAAGCGGTCTTTCCTTTTTAAGTTTCTTTATGGTATTTGTGATCTCATACAATTGTATGTGCTTTTTTATTATTGGTTTATTCTGCATTTAAAATTGTTTTCGTACTGTTCTCATTATTTTCCCCGGTCAGAAGATTTTCATGTCTTTCAATTATGTCTTCGTCCATAATTATATTTATTTTTACTCCCAGATCGTAGGCATATTTATGTTTTTTAAGAACAATTCAAATTTGTGTAGAAATTTGTTTTCGTTTTCTTTCCAAAATTTTCTAATTTTTTTTTCTTTTAATACTATGTCTTTTGCTCTTTTCCCATGTATTTTGTAGTCTTGGATTGCCTCATCTACGTACACATTTTTTCTTTAGCTTAACTTGTTTCTTTAGTTTTGTATCACATATTTCTTTGGTTGTGCTGTTAAAGGTAGTAATCAAGGTGCGTTACAATAAATGCTTTTTCCTATTTTCTTCATCGTAGTTTCGAGTTTCTCACCATAGTTGCTCGGAATTCTTCTTTTTATTAGTGTGTAGAAGTTTATTTTTTCCTTGCTAATACTTTTTTTCGCTGAAATAACTCTGAAATATGAGATTGCTCTGTATTAGCACATAATTTATTAATGACTTTTTACCTTTGCTAGAAACCTCTCCGATGTATTTATGTGTTGCATGTATTGAACTTAATGATAAATACTTTGAGTAACTATAAAGTAACTCCATTTTGAACTTCTTTGTTATTATGGTATTTCTCCGAAAAATTCAGTCTTGCCCTCGCATTGAAGTTTCTTTAACATTTTTGTCCAACATCCGTATTATACCGACCTTTGACTGTTTTGAGCACTTACTTTGATAACTTAAAAGGCAAATATCATGTAAATACACAAGCCCAAACCAAAACTCTTTTAGGCGCATCAAAGTCAAAAAAGCCGTAATCGGATCGCCGCCCAAAAACGCCCTAGCAGCCGTCGGTCGTTTCAGCCTCTCCTCGGGGCCGAAAGCTCCAGAGGCGGCGCCAAGCCCCTGATCACATGGTTTTATGCACGAGCGGCCGCCTTTGCATCCGCCGGCCTGCAGATTTTTCCGCCCAATTTCCGGGCGGAAAATCGTCCTTTAATTAAGCTGACGCAGTGCCGAACTGCACCGAATCGATCGCGCGGCGCCAGTTTTTAGGCGACCGGCCCAAATCCCGCGAAATTTATTTCAAAACTGGGGCCCGGCGGCGGCTTCCGACGGCAATGGGGATTACGGGGCCCGTCTATAAATTTTCATTAGGTGCCGTTTGGTTTAAATGGCAATCTGCACAGCGGCTCGCCTTAAAATAAAAATAGGACATGAGCAGCCATTGCCGGAGGATTAAATTAATTGAATCATCGTGCATGGAGCAGCTTTATAGTTCCTTTCGTATGCACATGGGTCAATTCATGCGTAATTAATACTGTAATAACTTATTGATACTAACGGTTTAATTGAGTAAAATTGAAATTAATAATTAACTGCATTATTACAACAAACATGAAGATTTAGGTTACGTTATTTTGTTACAACAACTCAATTTCATGCTTTATTCACTATGAAATTATATCATTTGTGGAAACTTGCAATTAAGACAATAAAATGCACCATATATTTTGTAGCTGGTAAGATAGTTCATCAGTACGTTTTCTGTAGGTACAGTACACAGTGCATTCATGAAGTGTGAGATAAATCTACAAAACATTTTATTTATTTATGCAGCTTCCGTACTTTATCGACGGTTGCATCAATCTTAGATGATTGTAAAAAAATTAGATACTCTCTACCATCAATTAGTGTTTATTTTTTTTCCATGTTTTATATGAGGGCGAACGTAAAAACAAGTGAAATTAGAACGTAGCGTATTCACACTCAAATTATACTTAAGTATTGTCATCAAATATGGTTTCGTACAGTCTTCTAATTGCAGTACTTTTGTATGGTAGATTATGGTAATGGCTGTTGATTTGATTAAATAATGAAGTTTTGTGGTTTATAACTGATTTTCAAGCTTCATCAGGTGGAAACATCTTCAACCTTTATAAGAATAAAGAAAAACGAATTTGTTTGTGAATTTAAAAGGTATATGTAGCCACCATATTGATACCAGTTAAAGAGAGTGGTTTGGAGTTGATTAAGACACCGTCGATAGAAGTGACACAAGTAACAATAAGGTGATGTTACAGGAATCTGAAGAGGTAGTAATCTAAAGGGACAAAGTTTAGCGAATACGCCAGGTGTGTAAAATCTCTCAAGCCAAATCGTTGATTGTTGTCAAAATAGTTTTGGCTTTTCTTCTTTTTGTTACTATAAGGCTTTTGCGTTTTGAACGCTGCTAACACGCATCATTTGCTGCTGGTAACAGATGAGAGCAACAACACCCTGCTGATTTCGTTATTTACATAACAATATTTTTTAGCAACGATATTTGATTACGGCATACTAATCTATAGTTCATTTGGATTGACAGACAATTTTTGACTTTTTGAATTCTATTTTTCGTTGCAGGTAGTAGTTGCTCCAGTTCACCATCTGCTGGTTGTCAAAGTCGTTCGGCGTCATGCAAATCAAAATTTAGATTTATAGAACTGTCTACTGTATTTTGCGGACTTATTTCTAGTTAAAACTCGAAAGAAGAAGGTGTCGCACGACAATGCTTTTGATTTATATTGCACCTTTTGCAATGAATTGTAAAACTGAAAGATGTCGTTTTATTATGATAGTACGGAGGGCACCATATATTAATTTCATCAGATATTATTAGCAATTGAAGTTAGAAGCTAAGAATTAAATTTCTCACATAATAGGAGACAAGTTTTGCCAAATATTCATTTAACGTGATATTTTAAGATGATCACGCGACGAAAATTGGGTAAAATGTGCAGAAGTGCAAATGTTCCAGAGTATTCCATCTGCTCTCCTCGATAAAGATATCTGTATTCTACTTTTTCTTCTTGATTGATATTGTTCCACGACATTTTCTTTTATTATCCTAAAAAAAGAAGGAAAAATTATTTTGTAATGTAATCAGAATCTAAATGCTTTGCGCTTCATATCAGAATTTTATTGTAGTTAATTTTGTTGATCGTAATTAAATTATTATTATGTCATATTGTTACTATGCTTTGTTAAATTGTACCTTTAATTTTTTTGAGTTGGCTTATGGTAGCCATAGGGTTTTATTTTAACAGTAAGGAGCACCATCTTGCATAAATAAATCTGTTTTCAAAATCACTTACTCTTGATGGCCACTACACAGTTTAGCATTTATAGTTTCTTTTGCAATTTCTTATTCTAATATATTAAAAGTTTTCTTCTGTATCAGACACAATTGTTTTCTTATTGAACCACCTTATTGCAACTAAATTCAGAGTTATTGCTTTGATTATTTAGATTTTCTAACATCAGTTGAAGAAGATACGCATCTTTGATTAGATTTAAAAGATCCGGGAGAACTTTTGCTCAAGTAGCTGTTTGTTATTTATTATAAATAATAAAATAAATAAAAGTTAATCGTACTTAGTATGTATGCTTAGCTTTTAGCCTAGAATTACAAAGCTCTCTTATAGTTTTTAAAGGCATTTTTGTGTCATTTTCTAGCAATGAGAGTATTCAACTTAGACATAGTTTTTTTTATTTGCACTTAAAATTTGTTTAAGCACCCTTTGCTTGGCTCTTTTATTTTTTATCTTACATACCTTAAAATATAACAACAAACTCTACTAATTACAGCTTTTGTTTAATTATTTTCGTTTAAAATCACTTTATTTTTTGCTCACTTATGAGGAACCACATTTTTCCCCTTGAACTCTAACTGAACTTTAGTAACTAACCTAGAGCTACCAATCAAGTTGAGACTGATAGTTGCAGTTATTCAAGGTTGCTATTAAACTATGGAGCTAGATGTTTGTAGAATTACAAGATATAAATTTAAAAATTTCCTGCTGTTCTAACTTGCAGTATTGTACATAACCAGTATATAGTAGATTCGGCAAGTTAAAGTAATTAGATAAAGCTTTATTTTTCCTGTTAACAACTCTTATATTATTGACCAAACTTTTATTACTAATAATATAGCTGCACCGGTAGTTATACGAACAAATTAGGCGTTAAAAATATATTAAAGGTACACAAAAACATCAACTTAAGTTTCTACTATAGACGACAAAATATGTATGTTCTTGTGATAATTATTGTTTATTGTATTAGAAAGAGAGGTTCAAATATTCTAAGCAATTATAAGCATTTTAGAAATGTTGCTGGAAATAATTATGTGATGATGAAAGTATTTATACCGTCATTACACGTGGCAGACCTTCAGTACTTTTGTTGCTTAATTTTCTATTAAATCTTGAACTAATGACAATACTATTTTCAATACATGTATCTTATCCAAAAGCTTGAATAATAATATACGTTAACTATGATTATTATGGTTGTTGCAATGCTTTCGTAGGGCATTTTCTTATTTCTCGTAATAATTAAATATTTCTCTCTTAACAGGTTCTTTTCTAATATTAACAATAAATTGCGATCTGGGATATAATGTAATATATCGGATAATGGCTTCCAGGGTTGACTACGAAACTAGTCAAAACGCATAGATATTCATGTTTTTTTAGAATAAATTTTCATTCAAGTGATTTTGGTTGAAAAAATGTGGAAATAATTTAATTTATTTTTCTTAGAGGTCATATATTTGCTTTATAACTTCTTTGTGCTTTTTAAGTTTAATATTACGACGATGAATCAAATGTAAGCCGAAGTTTCTTTCTATGCGCCGTTAGTCGAGAGAAGAAAGGTTCGGCTTCTGAGCGTTGTAGGTGGGAATGGCTGAAGGAAATCCTACTCTAGAGTAGCTCGCATTATCAGGATATAAGAACAAAATTATAATTAAGTTTATCGCAACAAAGAGCCTGCAAACATCCGAAACTTTGAAAAGTTTCAAGACACATTCACGGACATCTTTAGGAAGACTCAAGTATACGCATCACATAGAAAGCTACTGGAAGGACGAGAAGCAGCAGAAAAAAGATAATTAACGTTGCTAGAAAACTGCCAAAATTGGAAAGAATATTCATATTGCTTGCAGTCTTCTCGACGAGCACCTCTGATCAGCAGCCGCTAAAACTGCTTTTAAGGTTAAAAAAAGATAGCATACAGCTACCTAAATCTGACAAAATGAAATGTTTTGGACTGTACAATCAGGACATCATCTTCAGATTATTCTTTCCCCGAGAAAAATTACATGTTTCTGTTAATTTGATCTACTTCTTGTAATCATAAAAATTTTTTGAACGCTTCCCGTAGCCGCCGCCTTCCAGTCCAGCCACGCTGCGTGTACACTTGGGGGGCTTGAACAATAGGAAATTAGCAGATATTTACAAGAAACCTCGCGTACATTTTGAAATAGGTTATGAACTACTTAAATATACCGGGGAATGGCAGCCGAGGCAATTGAAGTACTACAAGCGAAAACTTTCTAAGCTAGTGCAACACAAAGAGTGTTACAGATATACACAGTGTAGCTTTTCGTTATCATTGTATTTTTTATAAGTAGCATATAATGTTGCAGGCTAATAGGTACAATAAATATATAAATAATACGTGCTCCCCAACGAAAAGAAAGCCATTTACATTTTTATACAGCAGTGTTTGGTTTATAACAATCGTTTCTTTGTCGTCACTTATCATCTAAAACCATTTTTTTTTGTAATATAAACACCTACTTTTGTATACATTGTAAATTATTATGTATATTACATTGGTGCCGGTTAAAAATTAATTAACTTCTTTTTGTCTTTTATTTAACACTGCCAGTGTCTCTTTACTGTATACCGTTTTATTATGCTTTTAACTTAGTATCGTATATTCTTTGTTTATATGGAGCCTCTTCCGCTATTATTATTTAATGAAAGAAGAAAATGGTCAGTTATTTAATATGCAATTTTACTTTAGTTGATCTTTTTTGGCTTTCAATTTCTCGATATAGAGCTTTTTCATAATTTATGTTTTTTATTATCATCGTCCCATTACATCTAAAACTCTATACTTTATTTTTTCTCCATGGCATTTAATTGATTAATTTCTCACTATATTTGTTCATAATTCTAACCACACGTCCTGCATTTTAACTATCTTTTCAACTCTTTTTATCTTATCCATATGTATTTCGTTCTGAAGTACAAACATCAACAAATATACATTTTAGTTGTTCGTTATCTTTTATGATTACAATACAGTTGATAAATTTGAAGTTTGTAAGAGTTCTCTCGCGACGTTGAATCCCCTGTCTCCTTAATCTTTCGCTATTTGGGAACATCTTCCAGTAATAATGCAAACAATGTGGGTGACAAATTATGCTCAGTTGCACTCTTCTTTGAATTTTTTAAGAGTTGTTTACGTCCATGTTTTTATGATATCAAATGCTTTCTTGTAATCTACAAAAGCTATTTAAATTAGTATGTTGTATTTCGTTATTGTTTTTATTAGAGATTTTATTTTTTATAAGTATTTCATTTATTATAATATTCCTTAATTCATGCCCATTTCCTTACTTGACAGAAACTGAACTTTTAAGTAATGCATTCATATTTGAAATACTTTATAGTGCTTAAAAAGTTTATCGATTGGTAATTATCTTCTGCTGTATAGCTTCTTCAATTATTTTTTTATTTTAATGCAATTGCAATTTATTTTAAATTTATGTTTCTTATCTTTCTTTGTCGTTCACTAGTTATAGATTTGAACAGTTTGTTTTTTGATTTGACTTGCTTTTTTCCTTATTGGTTACTTATATAATAAGAACAAAATTATAGAAGAACTAAAAGCAATATAAACCATAGAAAAACTAATATAACTAATTAATATGACGATGAAGAAATCGCGGGTTTCGAAACTTTTTAGCTAAGGACCAACAGAGGATTTAGAAGTAAAAAAGGTGAGACAAGGTGTTTGTTTATCGACGTTACTCTTTATCATAATTCTAGACAGCATCATTAAAGATACAACACGGAATGGTACAATGAACAATAAAGTTGTTCAAATATTAGCCTACGTAGACGTTATTGGAATAACAGCAAGAAGAAAAGACGAACTAGAAAGTACTTTCAACATAACAGAAAAAGCGGGTAAAGAAAAAGACCTAGAAATAAACGAAAAGAAAACAAAGTACATGCGTTGTAATACAAGACAAAAAAGTTTGAGGGAAATAAAAATTGATAAGAACAGGTTTGAAAAGATAGAAACAAATATTTAGGATTCCTTTATAAAATAAATGAAAACATAGCATCCAGTAGGAATATAAAACGCTACATGCAAACAAAAGTATAATGAAGTATAAGAGGCTAATTAGAAACACAAGAATACAAGTACATAAGACCAATTGTAATGCATACGGCATAAACAACAAGCTTGACAAGAAAAAAAGAACAATTAAAAATGTTTGAAAAAGAAATATGGAGAGGCAGGCTATTTAGCCGTGCCCTCGTGG
The DNA here is from genome assembly GCA_036346155.1 of Sinelater perroti. Classification (NCBI taxonomy): domain Eukaryota; kingdom Metazoa; phylum Arthropoda; class Insecta; order Coleoptera; family Elateridae; genus Sinelater; species Sinelater perroti. The sequence goes on from JARFIY010000324.1 coordinate 6,065,948, forward strand.
AGCGGTGTGGGGAACTAAGTATGGCCCTTCCCGAAAGTAAGACGCTGAAGCCCAAATCGTCCCTTAAATAGCCGGCGTGAAAGCGAATGGGGGCGGCTACCGATATTAACCAACGAGTATTGCCAAATCGCTCACCTGTAATCGGCTTCGGCTTCTGCGGCGTTGATTTCTTGGTGGCGACCGTGCTGTGATGTCTTCGTGCCTGGCTTAGCGGTGGGGTTAGCTGCGAGCAAACTAAAACACGACCGCATTGGCCGGGTTGCGGTTCGAAAGTGTCGCCGGGCCTCGCGCCTGGCTTAGTGGTAGATCATTTGCGGGAAATTTTGATTCGACAGCACTTTGCGTTTCAAAAGGTGCCGCCGACGGCGTATGTAGGCTCGCAGGCCGAGCAAAAAAGCCCATATGCCGTTTTGTGTGCGATAGCAAAACGTCTGTCTGCAGATATCGAGTCACCAGCACACCGCCACGAACACAGACGGTTCAGGGGGGAAAAGCAGCCACACCAAATTATCAGAACAATTATGGAACCAAAGAGAGAATAAGAAGATGAGATAAAACTACTAATAAATCACGAGATTTATAAAATATTAAGCAGTAAATGTAAGAATAACAAGGCACAAACATGTATTTAAAAAATAAGGTACATCTCCACAGAGAATAATCACAGAATGAACACCACTACACATAACCTAAAGAAAGATCCAAATTGAATCCCATATGGAAAGAACAAGTAGATGCAGAGATAGATAAAATGAAAATGAAAAACTGGAAAAAAGTTATAGAAAATAGGAAAGAAGACAGGAAAGTGGTAAGAGGTAGCGCCTCTTTGTTGAAACCTCAGTGGTGTATTTTCGTGTTCGTTGAGTCTGGGCTCTAGAAAATTCCGTAACATCGAAACATGCCTGGCAGATGTGACAGTCATACGTTCTTGCAAAATGCACGCCAAACACTTACGCGCTGACTGTGGAGAGATGGCTCATGGAGTTGTTAAGGATTTTGTGGGACCCAATACTGAAATTTCCGATAAACGAAAATGAGCTTTGTCACTAGCAAGCATAACAATTCTGCTGTGATCGTTAGTGACCAAGCTGGAACATGAGATCGCAATTTAGAATACTCCGCGCACACTTGGTCATATATTCTCAAGGCGAAAACATGCTTAGCGGCGAAACTTGTCTTACTGCTGTAATATTCTCGGGTGTTCTAAAGTTACGAGGTTTGCCGGGTGATTCCAGATTGATTGCTGAATCAGTCTCTTTTAAGTTGTATACCCCACAGCACTATGGTTTTCTTGGTCAGAACTCTTTTGCGATGTCTTACTCCAAAATATATACGAAATAGTCGTTGCCCTACAATCACATAATCACCATATCGAAAATAAGTTTCTAACAAACGCATGGTGTTTCCGACTCTATACCATGATGAGCATTAAAATGGCTGTATGGTGTACGACTCGAGTACTCCTATCGTTTTTTTAAGTTTTGGTTTGAATTATACTAGCAGCAACTTAATAAATTTAGACCACCGCTCATGGAAGTATGAATATTTAGTTATACAGTGAATAATTATACTTTCTGTAATAAAGTTTTTTAACTCTTTACGATTTCCATGGATAATAACGTTCTGAATGAAAATGATTCGTTTTTTAAAGCATTTGTTGCTTTTAAATCCTTGAACTGTCATTTAACACTCCGATCAAAGAATATTCGTATGCAGGTCTAAGACTCAAAAGATGATCTTGGACTATATTGTTCCGACTGTCAAGTACGGAAGTGAATCTGATTTAGTATGGGGGTTCTTTCCTTTGGCTGGTGTGCGAGGACTTGGTAAAAGTCGATGGCATTATGAAGAAAGAACATTATAAAAAATCTTAATGGAAAACGCCATGCCATCTGGGTTGCGATTAATCGAGAAGGGATTTGCAATGATGCAAAACAACGATCCTAAACGAACTTCAAAGCTTTGTAAGGAGTATGTAGCAAACCAAGAAGAACAAAAAATGCTCAAAATGATGACATGGCTACCACAAAGTCCAGGCCTCAACCCTATAGAGTTGCTACGGGATGAGCTGGACATAATAGTAAGAAAGGAACGTTTCACGTCCAAAAATCATCTTTGGAGTCTTCTTCAAGGTGCCTGGAGAGATGTACCACTTGAGAAATTAAAAAAAATGAATCGAAAAAAGTTTATAATCCTAAAAAAAGTATTAAATGAAATATGCGTTTTTTGAGGAAACAAATATCTAATCTTCAAGTTAATTTTTTCCTGGGCTTATAGTTTTGTTTGTTTTTTACGTGTTGCATTAACTCTACTACATAACAACTCGGTACTAAAATAATTAAGTACGCAATTAAATTTATTTAAAAGCAACAAATAATCTACTATACATTTGAACCAAAAGTAAACAAAGATAGCCTTTATAAAAGCTAAGCTTTGAGCGTAGATTTGGTTGCCTATTTCAGGATCGGTTTGCATATCTTACTTTCATAAGGTCACCACACCGACTTATTCCACTGTTATCAATTATAAATAAATTGTTTTACGTTCCACCTTGCAAAAATTTGAGGGGAGGCGGGTGAAAGACGCCAAAATACCTTTTTCCGGGCAACCCTCGTTGATGTTCATTACAATGTATAATTATAATTTATTTATAACAAAAGAACTGCACGTAAAAACTGGAAAGTACCTTTGATATATTTCGAAATGGCGTGTAGAAAGCAAGACCACACTTCCTTATTAAACAAACTTTCAGAAACAGTTTTGCTGCAAATAGCGAAACTACGCTGCCGGCGCAATTCCGGGACCGACAAGCCGCAATGCAATCAAAACTCTGGGCAAATGGGCGCTTTTATGCGGCAACAAAGGGGTAAACCAAATTTATAGGCATTAAAATTCCCCGAAGGCTCCCGATAATGCAATGACGAAGCGAAGTGCAAAGCGGATCAAGAAAGCAAATAAGGCGATAATAGAATATTCCGAATTGGCCGAAACGCAGCCAAAATGCAAATACGGGCAAGTATTCCTTGATTTCTCAGCGGAGCCCCGTAACTCTGGCGCGACGTGCGGCTTCTTGCTTAATACGTAATATGGGCCTGAAATATTCCGCAACCGCGCGGCCGCCGCACGAAACGGCGGCAGAAACGCTAGCCTAGTTTCAGGTTGCAGTCGGCGCGCGGCGGGGGGAATTAGCTGCGCCGTGGGACTCGGCATCTGCATATCGGGAACTTTTGAAACGCTAGACGTGTTTTAGAATAAACCACTTTAACGCCGCTTTTATCTAACACAATTGGAGCATTACTAGAATTTGAGGATCTCTTGAGGGACTTGCTTTCTGCTCGAGTTACAGCTAACTTGGGTTTGCCGCCGTTGTCTTGGCTCTTGCCAAATTAGAGCTCGAACTCTTCCCTAACGAAGTTCGGGCGCTCTAATTCCTCCTGCAACGTTTCACTTAAGGAACGAAAAGCAAAAATGGGGGTTTAGTGGGGCATTAATGATTTTATTTTCCCTCTTAGTTTTCTTTTTTGTTGAATTTTTTCAGGCAGTACAGACCTTAAAGAATTAACAAATTACTGAAAAAACTACAATATATTCTACTTTTCACAATTATTTCCGATTTTTATAAATTGTAATCTTATAATTAAATAAAAAAAATTAACAAATTTTATCTGAAAGGATCATTAGTTGATGGTTTTTCTTTAGCATCCTTTCATCTATTTCTTTCTTGCTGATTTTATTACTGTGGAGTATCTCTTGTTACGCTATTTTCCTTCTATTAATAATGCCCTAATCAAAAGATACATATACAGGTTTACTCTTAAACAAGTTTAACTAATCAGCCAGCCGGGACGGGTCATGGCGGGTCAGCCATTATCATCAAAAATTCACTTCTCACTATGAATTACCACCCTACAAAAGGAATCAAATTAAGAAATTGTCCACATTCACTAGTATTTGCTGCAATATACTGGCCCCAAGACATTCTATAGCCACAGAACCATACGACGGCTTCTTTCGTGCTCTAGATAATAAATTGGTTGCTAGCGGAAACTAGAATGCATGGTATGGGGATCTAGACTAATTAATCCAAAAGGAAGACTATACAAATGCATAATCTTCAGTTACCTAACAACGCGTGAACCAACATACTGGTTTGCTGATGCGAACAAGATACCTGACCTATTGGATTTCGCAGTTACGTAAAAATGGAACCAAATCAAGATCTATCCTTCGATCGCTCATCAATGATTATAACAATCGATATTACAATTATTAGTAATGAGAACACTGCAAAACTCTGCACTAAGCGCACTGATTGGAATCTGTTTCAATCTTATTTGGAAGAAGACATCAACATCAATATTAGAACAAAAGACACTTATGACCTTGACGAAGCGACCTAGTACTTGACCAAATTAAAACAAAACGCAGCCTGGCAAGCCGCGCCTACCACCCCAAACAGACCATCTGAACCAATTAACATATTTCGGCGTATACGAGAACTAGTATCTGAAAACCCCTGAGCAAAAAATAGAAAACGAAGAACAAGAAGCAGGCAAGACAAAACTCACGCACCAGTTACACACAGTATTGAGAGAAGCATGAAATAAAACATTCAGGCATTATATTACAAACCTGTCTAACGAAGACCACACAATATGCAAAGTCACGGAACAAATCAAAAAGTCCACTATTTAGAAATCAAAGAAACAGATGAGAGATGGGCCAGATCTGATAAAGAAAAAACCAGACGTTTGTTCTGAATGCCTCAAACAAGTATTCACAAACCCCCAGGCTCATGCCAACTATGATGATAATGAAGTTGAAGCGTGTCAATTATTATTACCTATAAAATATTTATCGCCAGCTTGAAGTAAGAAAAAAAAGCTGTCAAATACTCATAAAGGTCCTGGCTACAATTTTATGATGAGTAACATACTAAATCACCTTCTCAGAAAAGCCTTACTACTACTTTCTTTCAATAGTATACCAATGCCAATAAGCTTACTGTCTGTTATGTCAAGAATTTTCGAAAAGTTGCTGCTCAAAAGAATAAAAGATAACGGCTAGATAATTCTATTATACCAATTTGACTTTGGAAACATCATTCAACCATCCAACAGGGACATCGAATTATCAAGAAAATAATGGAAAGCATGGAAGCAGCGTTTCTCGATGTACAACAGACCTTTGACAAAGCATGGCATAATGGTCTGTTGTATAAACTGAAATAAAACTTGCAAAGTCGGCTTTATATACTATTAAAATTTTAACTGAACGAACTTTTCAAGTAAAAATGAACGGTTTACTATCAAGTTAGCACAACATTGACTCCAGAGTCCCCCAGGGGAGTGTATTAGGGCCAACTTTATATTGGATACCACATCAGATACTCCACTTACAGAAAATACTATCAACACCATCTTTGCCGATAACACCGCCGTACTGTCTGTCCAAGAATTAACTAAATTATCATCACAATATTGTTAACCTTATCTCAAAGAGTTACAAATGGAAAGTGGTAGTAAACCGTGATAAATCTACCCAAGTAACTTTTACGCACAAACGTATCATATGTCCTCCAATCATAATAAACAATATTCCTAGTCAAGTCAAGACTTTGGGATACTTTTGGACAAAAAACTCAGCTGGGTTTGTATATTAAGGCTAAAATAAAACAATTGAACCTTAAAGTTAACCAAATGTCTTGTCTGCTTGAACGTCTCTCGCAGTTTTCTCCCACGAACAAGATTTTAACATACAAAGTCATACTAAAACAGTCTTACGGATTACGACTCTAGGGTTGTGCGAAGTCATCAAATACTAAAATACCACAAATATTCTTCTCTCTTCGAAATATAGACAATAAAATTCGAAGAATCGCAACCACATATCACAACAGTCTCGTGGGATACCCGAACAACCTAAATGAACGGCTTTGGAACCAGCTATCAGTCAGAAGAAGATTACAGCGGCAATGGCCACAGGACTTATTGGGATATATGATCTAGGACTAAATTTTATGTTTACTATGGGGAATGATTATGGCTAAATCCCATTCGTGCCATATACAATATCATGAAATTTACTTATTACTTTTGTCAAAGTAATATAAGATAGACGACGAAACAAAGCCCTATAACCTAAAGTAATGCCTTCAAAGATTAAGAAACCACGTGGTACCCTGAAAACAATAAAAGCTGTAAAAAGTGAATTGATCATCAGCAGAATATGTGTGATAAGGTAATGCCAGTCTATAGATACGAAGAGACAAAATCTAGACATAGAATAAAAAAAAGTAATAAACAATAAATTTATTTTGGTCAGAGCTGGTGCTTAGATACATTTCTAGTTTCCCAACTCTACTTACCATTCTTTATTTTCGTTATACCTGAGATTTTGCTTGGATCTACGTTTTTTCCTCTTCCTGGGAAGGAGGATTTCTTTTCTGCAAGACCTCTGATAGGCGTTAACCTCATATATTTTTTGAAATATGCGGAAAGACTGTGACAACCACTCCTGCATTGCATATATATAGGTATTATAGAGCAACACAACAGAGTTAAGTGACGATACTGTTTTCTTGCATGACTGTTGCTCTCCGATGAAAATTTTATAACAAATAGCAGGTCTTACCAGCCTATTTCATATCGAGAAAATTGGGTTTGTTTTTCAGTGTGACGTGGCGCTGAGAGTATTAAATTAAAGCCAAATTTTTGTTTCATAACACAACTTTTGTTGGGTATGGCCCTTCCTCTTTTTGAATCCATTTATTCATAGAAATGATGTTACTAACCTAGACAATTACCTCTGGACCTTGAAAATGGCTAAAAATGTAACCAAATTGCTGTTACATCTAACATAAAATCTAAGATGGCAAACCTGTTAACTACCAAGTTGTCTTTGAATCTCTAGGTTCGAGAAATTAGCACGCGAATAGTTTTAGAGCGTCACATTATCTTCTGAAAGAACAAGATTTGTGTGTAGAAAAAGAAGTGAATAGTACTGTTTATATTGTCAGTGATAAATATGAGCCTGAATATGTTAAACCGTAGCAAAAATAAGAACATGCAAGAATTTGCTCTTAATATGAGGCACAGCCTGAAAAAACAAACTGGAGCTCTTTGCTTTGCAACTAATCAAAGATTTAATAAAACAACCTTTATCACGTCCGCGGCATATTTTATACTATCATCCCCTAAACTTAAAAATCGTAAAGAGTATTCTTTATTCTTCACGCTTCTTGTCAGATTATCAGTGGTTGACTATCACGTTTTGATTTTGTGCAGCATGAAATAATTGTTTGGTTGAAGTTTAGTTTACCGGCACGAGTTTATCAGTCGTGACATTTTCTTCCTTTCTGTTCCATTCTTCCCTCAATTTTTCCATTTAGTGCCCCATTTTCGTCATCTTATTGTCTTTGAATGTTTGTTCAATTGTTTTTCCCTTTCGTCCCATAACTGAAATGCTTCAATGCGACTTCAATAGCAACTTTTAGTGTCCAGGTTTCGCAGCCGTACAACAGCACTTGAAATATTTGGTTTTCTGACGGATAGTTTGCGGCGATTGTTACTTTATATCGTTCTAAACTTCGTGGGGGAATTCTAAGCTAGCCATATGCGATATTTTATTCCTTCATCTGAGTACAAGGTTTTGTTAGTTTTCAGTTCCAAGCTATTTGTATCATCTTTTTTGAGCTATTTTCCTCATATCACCATGCCACTTTATTTGTTTCTTCGATTTCCTCCTTTTTCAAACTTTTTCTCGTACAGCTTTTTTGTAAAAAATGCTTTTGTTGCTAAAATGTTTTCTTTGTTTCTTTTTATTATAAACTATGTTTCGGTGCCGAAAAAATGTTTTCAATAATTGTACTATATGTTTGCAAATATTTTTTTTTATAATTTATTGTTGACTGTTAGTTTCATCTGATATTACTGTGCTCAAATATTTAAAAAGTTTAAAAGTATGCAGTAGTGTTAGTAAAATTAATTTTTGTAAATTTTATGTACTTTTCTGATTATCTAATCAATGTTGTCTTCATTTGTTGCTAGGACCATCCGCGTAAAGGATTGTTTGCAGATAAGTTACATTAACCTTGACTTTCATTCTCCTATATTTTAACTGTCATTCTCTTAGTATCTCATTTATCCGATAATTTTGCTTGGTATAATGTTATAAGACTTATCCAAAGTACGTAAGGGAGATGTGTCTTTTTGTTTTTTGTTGATCTCTTCTATATAATTTGGTTTAAAAATAATAATAATGGTAAGGCTCTACGCCCCGCATGGGAGCACGGCCTGCGAACTGAGAGGTTAAGGTTCGCATACGTTCGCTCTCTCTGCCCGGACGTTGCGCACCATCTCTGGTGCGGGGCGGTGTGGCAAGTACTGCGCCTAAGACGACCGCCATTATTACCCCTTGTTCGAGTGAATGCAGGTACTCAATTATTTTTAGTGACTGAGTAGGGCACCCACCAGGCATCAGAGAGCACCGGTAATTGAACCCGGGTCCGGCAGCACCTCAGCTCGCCCCTCGACCACGGGACCACGCTGGCTTCATAATTTGGTTTAGAATAACGATATTATCTATGCAGGAACTACTAACCATATAGCTGCATTATATTTTCCAATATTAATTATAGTTTCTATAGTTTGTTTATTTTCTCCATACACTCTTTCTATTGATGATGTTACTACATTAATGTACTCACATTTTGTTTTATTATTATTTGTATCTGTTTGCCTGTTAACATTAGGTGATCGTTGCATAACTTTCTTGTTCCTCGCATAGAATTTTTAACGTCTTCTTCTCTTCTTCTGTCATCAAGGCTTAGGCCATTCTGCCTGTTCCGAACTTCATTTGATTAGGACCATCTTTTCTTCGGTCTTCCTACATCTCTGCGTCCTCTTGGGTGGTAGTTTAGGATTTTTTTCGGTATTCTTTCTTCTGTCATTCTATTAACGTGTTGTCTCCAATTATTTCTGTATTCTTCTATTTTGTTGTTAACGTTGAAAATTTCTAGTTCTTCCCTTATTTCTTCATTTCTTATCCTATCATTCCTTGTGCAACCTTTAACATTTCTGAGAAACCTCATTTCCGCTGCTTGTATGCTAGATTTGTTTTTTGTGTTTGTTATCCACGATTTGCTTCCATAAGTGAGTATAGGGACGGCCATGGTCTTGTAAAATTTCATTCTTGTTTCTTTTCTTGTTTTGTGTTTTGGCGTTCTATTTATTGTCCCGCAAATTGCTTGGAATTTATGAATCTTGTTTTCTACATCTTTATCATTTTCGTATGTGGTGTCGCAGCCTAAGTAGTTGAAATGAGATATCTGTTCTAAAGTCTTTCCATCTATTATTATTTTCGATCGCACTGGTTGTTTTCCTTGGAAGGCCATTATCTTTGTTTTGTCTTTAGATATTTTCAAATTGTAGTTTTCGCAGAGTAATTTGAGACGGTAAATTGATCTTTGCAGATCGTCTTCGTTCTTTTGAATTATTGTTAAATCATCGGCATATAGCAGTAAGTTTATGTTTTTGTCGTCTCGTAGTTTTATCCCTGGGTTTACTTGTGGTTTCCAAAGTTTAACCACGTCGTCGATATAAATATTAAATAAAGTGGGTGATAGCCCACACCCTTGTCTTAGTCCTTGATTTGTTTGAATTTTATCAGACTTACTGCCGTTGTTGTTTATTACTATGTTTGTGCTAATATATAATGATCTTATGATTTCTATAAGGCGGTTAGAATCCTTTTCTTTCATTATTTCAAGGGTTTATGTCTGTCTACGCAGTCAAAAGCTTTTCGAAATCTATGAATGCAAGGTGGGTTTCAAGTTGAATTCTCTTCATTTTCAATTAATCTCTTTAAAACGAATATGTTGTCACTACATGAGCGGCCTTAGAAATCCAGATTGCCCTTCGTCTAGTAATACCTCAGCTATGGGTTTTGGTCTTTCATTAATTATTTTGGAGTGTAATTTATAGGTGGTGTTTAGGAGGCTGATTCCTCGATAATTTGAGCATTTTGAGCGGTCTCCCTTTTAAATATTGATATGACTTCTGCTGTCTGCCATTCTGTTGGGATCTTCTTCTTTCGCCAACATTCATTTAAAAGATGTAGTATTCTGAATTCTAGAAGTGGTCCTCCATATTTCAATAATTCTATATTAATTCCATCGGGCCCTGCAGCCTTCCGGTTTTTCATTTTCTTTAGGCATTTTCTTAGTTCTTCTATGGTAATCATGTCAATTGTAAAATCAGTTTCATCAATATCTTCCTGTATTAAAATATCCTGTTCGTACTCTGATATACTGGTTAATGAGGTTCCTTCCACTTGCGGCATAAATCGATTTAATTTTGCTACGTAATTCTGTGCTGTTCAAATGTTTAATCATTTAGAAGCGAATGCCTGGATCAAGAAAGCAAATAAGGCGATAATAGAATATTCCGAACTGGCCGAAACAAAAAAAAAAAAAAAAAAAAAAAAAAAAAAAAAAAAAAAAAAAAAAAAAAAAAAAAAAAAAAAAAAAAAAAAAAAAAAAAAAAAAAAAAAAAAAAAAAAAAAAAAAAAAAAAAAAAAAAAAAAAAAAAAAAAAAAAAAAAAAAAAAAAAAAAAAAAAAAAAAAAAAAAAAAAAAAAAAAAAAAAAAAAAAAAAAAAAAAAAAAAAAAAAAAAAAAAAAAAAAAAAAAAAAAAAAAAAAAAAAAAAAAAAAAAAAAAAAAAAAAAAAAAAAAAAAAAAAAAAAAAAAAAAAAAAAAAAAAAAAAAAAAAAAAAAAAAAAAAAAAAAAAAAAAAAAAAAAAAAAAAAAAAAAAAAAAAAAAAAAAAAAAAAAAAAAAAAAAAAAAAAAAAAAAAAAAAAAAAAAAAAAAAAAAAAAAAAAAAAAAAAAAAAAAAAAAAAAAAAAAAAAAAAAAAAAAAAAAAAAAAAAAAAAAAAAAAAAAAAAAAAAAAAAAAAAAAAAAAAAAAAAAAAAAAAAAAAAAAAAAAAAAAAAAAAAAAAAAAAAAAAAAAAAAAAAAAAAAAAAAAAAAAAAAAAAAAAAAAAAAAAAAAAAAAAAAAAAAAAAAAAAAAAAAAAAAAAAAAAAAAAAAAAAAAAAAAAAAAAAAAAAAAAAAAAAAAAAAAAAAAAAAAAAAAAAAAAAAAAAAAAAAAAAAAAAAAAAAAAAAAAAAAAAAAAAAAAAAAAAAAAAAAAAAAAAAAAAAAAAAAAAAAAAAAAAAAAAAAAAAAAAAAAAAAAAAAAAAAAAAAAAAAAAAAAAAAAAAAAAAAAAAAAAAAAAAAAAAAAAAAAAAAAAAAAAAAAAAAAAAAAAAAAAAAAAAAAAAAAAAAAAAAAAAAAAAAAAAAAAAAAAAAAAAAAAAAAAAAAAAAAAAAAAAAAAAAAAAAAAAAAAAAAAAAAAAAAAAAAAAAAAAGGGGGGGGGGGGGGGGGGGGGGGGGGGGGGGGGGGGGGGGGGGGGGGGGGGGGGGGGGGGGGGGGGGGGGGGGGGGGGGGGGGGGGGGGGGGGGGGGGGGGGGGGGGGGGGGGGGGGGGGGGGGGGGGGGGGGGGGGGGGGGGGGGGGGGGGGGGGGGGGGGGGGGGGGGGGGGGGGGGGGGGGGGGGGGGGGGGGGGGGGGGGGGGGGGGGGGGGGGGGGGGGGGGGGGGGGGGGGGGGGGGGGGGGGGGGGGGGGGGGGGGGGGGGGGGGGGGGGGGGGGGGGGGGGGGGGGGGGGGGGGGGGGGGGGGGGGGGGGGGGGGGGGGGGGGGGGGGGGGGGGGGGGGGGGGGGGGGGGGGGGGGGGGGGGGGGGGGGGGGGGGGGGGGGGGGGGGGGGGGGGGGGGGGGGGGGGGGGGGGGGGGGGGGGGGGGGGGGGGGGGGGGGGGATTTTGCTTGGATCCGATTTTTCCTCTTCCTGGGACGGAGGATTTCTTTTCTGCAAGACCTCTCATGGGCGTTAACCTCATATATTTTTTGAAATATGCGGAAAGACTGTGACAACCACTCCTGCATTGCATATATATAGGTATTATAGAGCAACACAACAGAGTTGAGCGACGATACTGTTTTCTTGCATGACTGTTGCTCTCCCGTGAAAATTTTATAACAAATAGCAGGTTTTACCAGCCTATTTCGTATCGAGAAAGAGTGTTTAGCACATTTTTATGCATTAATATTACTGATGTTTTCGACTGAAAATCAATAAGATATTATCAAAAGAGACCAAGAACTCAAAAATGGTGTTATGCTCCAATAACCTTGTTAAACATAAAGCTGTTACAAAAGGTGACGGATTATCTCAATAATTATTTAAAAATTGTTTTCAGTCAGTATAGTTGTGACGATATTTAACCAAGTGATAGTTAAATGGTAAAAACATCACTTAATGCTTTCATAAAGTCAAAGGAGATTAGTCTGTTTTCTATTAATTAAACCTTGCAGTTAGAACCTGAGTAAAATAAGAACTGGTGTGCCAATTATCTTTACCCCTATCAATTCTTAATTAAAATTAATAAGGTCAAAAGAGTTACAACTCCTTTACTACTATGGCAAAGATAAGGAGTGCATAATAATGAACTAGCAGAAATTAAGTGTTAAATATTTTGCGCACAAGGAAATTTAGCTCCAATTTGGCTACCTTAATCTTAACAAAACAACAGTAGACTTTACTGTATTGTATTTCTATAGCGTCGCAGTACATAGTACGTATGACATTGTCTGTCAGTCATTGTACGGGAAATTGCAATCCCTAGGACTGCATAATATTTTTCTTTTATATGAATCATATAGTATTCTCTGAAAGTTGGTGGATTAGTAAAAAACTATTAATATTACAAAGGAAACTTAAAGTTACACTTGCAATAGATGAAAGCATGTATTGGTCATGTGTTCTAAATTGAAGAAAGCAAAAATATTCTATTGACACTGAGGTACATCTCGTAGTCCACAGAAGTTTGTAGTCCTTCTTCACTAGAATGACAAGATTGGTTTCGCCGCCACTGAATTGACACATTTAATTGTATGATCTGAATATGTTAGGCCTCGTGCAAGGAATTAAAATAAATTGTGCCAGAAAGTGGGTTGTTCAACTGTTCCTCAGTTTATAGTTGACATATATGTTGGATCCATATTTAGAGGATATTAACCAGAGTCAGATACTGAGATGTTTTCGTTCTTAAAATAAAAATTGGGTTTGTTTTTCAGTGTGGCGTAGCGCTGAGAATATTAAATTAAAGCCAAATTTTTGTTTCATAACACAACTTTTGTTGGGTATGGCCCTTCCTCTTGTTGAATCTATTTGTTCATAGAAATGATGTTACTAACCTAGACAATTACCTCTAGACCTTGAAAATGGCTAAAAATGTAACCAAATTGCTGTTACATCTAACATACAATCTAAGATGGCAAACCTGTTGACTACCAAGTTGTCTTTGAGTCTCTAGGTTCGAGAAATTAACATGCGAATAGTTTTAGAGCGTCACATTATCTTGTGAAAGAACAAGATTTGTGTGTAGAAAAAGAAGTGAATAGTACTGTTTATATTGTCAGTGATAAATATGAGCCTGAATATGTTAAACCCTAGCAAAAATAAAACCATTCAAGAATTTGCTCTTAATATGAGGCACAGCCTGAAAAAATGAACTGGAGCTCTTTGCTTTGCAACTAATCAAAGATTTAATAAAACAACATTCATCACGTCGGCGGCATATTTTATACTACCACCCTCTAAACTTAAAAATCCTAAAGAGTATTCTTTACTCTTCACGCTTCTTGTCAGATTATCAGTGGTTGACTATCACGTTTTGATTTTGTGCATCGTGAAATAATTGTTTGGTTGATAGTTTCGTTTACCAGCACGAGTCAGTCAGTCGTGACATTTTCTTCCTCTCTGTTCCATTCTTCCCTCAATTTTTCCATTTACAGCCCGATTTTCGTCTTTAAATGTTTGTTCAATTGTTTTTCCCTTTTGTCCCATAACTGAAATGCTTCAATGCGACTTCAATAGCAACTTTCAGTGTACAGGTTTCGCAGCCGTACGACGGCACTTGCAAAATTTGGTTTTCTGGCGGATAGTTTGAGGCGATTGTTACTTTATATCGTTCTAAACTTCATGGGGGAATCCTAAGCTAGCCATATGCGATATTTTATTTCTTCATCTGAGTACAAGATTTTGTTAGTTTCCAGTTCCAAACTATTTGTATCATCTGTTTTGAGCTATTTTTCTCATATCACCATGCCACTTTATTTGTTTCTTCGATTCCTTTTTCAAACTTTTTCTCATACGGCTTTTTTGTAAAAAATGCTTTTGTTGCTAAAATGTTTTCTTTGTTTCTTTTTATTATAAACTGTTTCGGTGCCGAAAAAATGTTTTCAATAATTGTACTATATGTTTGTAGATTTTTTTTATAAAATCTCTTGCTGACTGTTAGTTTCATCTGATATTACTTTGCTCAAATATTTAAAAAGTTTAAAAGTATGCAGTAGTGTTAATAAAATTAATTTTTGTGATTTTTATGTACTTTTCTGATTATCTAATCAATGTTACCTTCATTTGTTGCTAGGACCATCCACTTTTTGCAGATAAGTTACATTAACCTTGACTTTAATTCTCCTATATTTTAACTGTCATTCTCTTAGTACCTCATTTATCCAATAATTTTGCTTGGTATAATGTTATAAGACATCCAAAGTACGTAAAGGTGGTGAGTCTTTTTGTTTCTTGTTGATCTCTTCTATATAATTTGGTTTAATAATAATAATAATGGTAAGGCTCTACGCCCGGCGTGGGAGCACGGCCTGCGAACTGAGAGGTTAAAGCTCGCATACGTTCGCTCTCTCTGCCCGGTCGTTGCGCACCATCTCTGGTGCGGGGCGGTGTGGCAAGCACCGCGCCTAAGACGACCGCCATTATTACCTCTTGTTCGAGGCATCAGAGAGCACCGGGAATTGAACCCGGGTCCGTCAGCATCGCAGCTCGCCCCTCGACCACGGGACCACTCTGGCTTCATAATTTGGTTTAGAATAACGATATTATTTATGCAGGAACTACTAGCCATACAGCTGCATTATATTTTCCAATATTAATTATAGTTTCTATAGTTTGTTTATTTTCTGCATACAGTCTTTCTATTGATGACGATGTTACTACATTGATGTGCTCACATTTTGTTTTATTATTATTTGTGTCTGTTTGCCTGCCACCATTAGGTGATCGTTACATAACTTTCTTGTTCTTCGCATAAAATATTTAACGTATATTCTTATATTATTTATTTTAGACTTTACACCTCTCCTTATTTTTTATTCATATTCTTACATATTCTTCTTCACTTTGTATTGGTACGCACTTTTGACAAGCATTATTTTTGCTATATCTTCTTTTACTTTTTTGTTCCCCGAATAATTTGTTACTTAATGCGGCTACACGTACTGCTTCTTTATTAACTAATTATGTGACAATATCTAGCTGTGTTGCCTTTAATATGTTTGTGTTATTTTAAAGTATATTTTTGCACCAGATGATACTGACTCTGACAGTCAGACCTTCTTATAACTTTTGCATCATGTGCTTTCTATGTTTCTTTCTTGTCCCTGCTTTGAATATTTTATTACAGATTTTAGTGTGTGTGGGTTGATGCTATATAATTTATGCTGATTTGGATGTTGAGTGGTAATTCGCATCAGAAAAATATTACACCATACTTTTTTATTACAATGCGAAAGTGCATTTATGCACAGAAACAAAATTTGACGCATTTTTTGCAGACCTTAAAGAATATTTTATTGCTCGCTTAGTATTGGCAAAAATAAGCTCAGTCTCGTCACTAGGAGTTTGGGGTTGTAATCGCTCAGTGGTCAAGATTATCGTTCCTCTGTCCCTAGCCGGCGCAGTCGAGTTTGAGTTTCGCTCAAGTCATGGGTGTATGTGATTGTCCTAGCTTTAGGTTCATGTTAGTAGGCACAATAAGCCATTGTGGCTGCAGTGCCTGTAAGTGCGCCAATAATAATAGGAGGTTTTTGGGGTCGCTGATAACGAATATGATGTTTAAAAGTACCCAGCTGTACTTAAGTGAGCATCATCCTAGCGATGAGGGCAATTTTGGAGAATTGCCTCAAATTTGTTTATTTTTCGAATTTAAACTGTCTGAATAGGAGTTTTTGGAGTCTCATTAAACCCTTAAAACTTGAAAACAAACAATTTTGAGTTGGTTTTCCAAAATCATTCAGCCCCAAGATTCTGCCCCACCAAGTGCATTGGGGCACTTTCTAAGCATCATATTTGTGATCAGCGACCCAAGCACCCCCTGAGTAACGGGATTGAGCTTATTTTGGCTAATGTTAAGCGAGCAATAAAATGTTCTTTAGAATCTGCAATAAATGCGTCAAGTGAATGCATTTTTTGCGTCCACAAATTCACTTTCGCATTATATCAAAAAAATATGTGGTAACATTTTTTTATGAGGCTTTTCAAATCGATTGCGCCCTGGAACGTCTCGACACGTGCACCCAGAAAAAATTTAGAAATTTTTTACTAATTTTCCCCAACTATCTGAAGGACCAGGATTTATAGGTGTTCATTTCATAGATAGTCTGTTATTTTACAATTATATAGGACTATCTTCCTTGTTTTAACCTTTTTGCCTTTTTTATTGTTGAGATATCCTTTAATTTACTTTCGTTTTAGAAGCACTTAACCGGCTTTCCCCTAAACGAAACTCTTACTAGCTGTCATCAGCTGGATTAGTTAAATCCAATTTTTTTAATGAGATTCTTCCCTTTCTCCTCTGTTCACAGTTAGATTTTGAATGTCCTTGAAAAGTTTATTGACACTACGCCTCTGTCTTTTATTATGACTTTTTGTTATATTACTTTTTAATTGTTATGGTGTGCTTTTTATATAGTAATTGTTTGTATATAAATATTTCTTTTTCTTTTTATTAGACTGTTGTTTTCTATTTTTCTGTGTAGTGAACAAAGGTACATCAAAGTGTAGTGATTTGCCCATGATATTTATGGAATGTATTGATTATTACTAAAATATCAAATTCTTTAAATATTACAACTACATCAGATAATAGTAGAATTGGATAAATTTCGATTAATGCGTACTTAAAGATTAATTTGTACTTTTGTACCTTGTATCGAAAATTCGGTTTATTACTGAAATAGACGGGACTTTATTGGGTGCTTAGCTTTATGTTTTGTTCATAAATATACTCTATGTAAGTTTAATAAAGGTTTAGATCAGTCTTGCGGTTGTGGTAAGAAGAGTAGACTATTATATTAGGATTTCCTTGCGTAAAGACTTACTTAGGTTTGCAATTTTTTAATTTGAAAAGCAACACAATGACATTACTAAAATTAGTTGTGATCATTTTTCTAATTGCAATCTCTCCAATTTGTTAAAATAACTAACGCTAATTATCTACATAAACTTCTTTTCTTCTTCGATTTTTACACAAATGGATTTGCTGTTTTTTTTTGGTTTCTCCTTCCAGTAGATTTCTATAAACCCCTTTAATTAGATAGCGAGTTTTATATGGGTTTTCTAGGAAAGAGTCGGCTTGTCTATTCCCCGTTAGAGACCACTACGCCAATTTATTTAGCTATCTGTCATCTGGCATCTATCTCACACATCAGTACAATCGGAGAGCTCTATTTGTTAACGACCAGGTGACACTCATCCTTTTCTAAATTTCTGTCTGCCCGTTCTGTAACTTGTAGACATATTTTTATGATATCTAATTCAATTTTATTTATCTTCTTCGTAAGTGGTTGCATTTCTCCTCCATACAATAATGCGAGCACGACAATCGCGAGGTAAAGGCCTCAGCCTTCCACACTAGCGGCGAGTCCTGGGTTTGACTCCCAAATAAAAAAATTACGGCAAAACGCTATTAAAATGCTCCCCGGCGCTCATACAAACACCTTTGGCGGTAAAATATTCTTCTTCTTCGAAATAAGCAGTTAGAAACAGCTTAATAGCCTATATATAAAAGTAGAAAAAGACAATGATGTTTTTACCACTTTTCTTGCTTTTTTCCATGATAATTATTTTATTGCTGTCTCTCCCGCGCGAACCTACTGGACTTATTAATGACCCCAAATATTTAAATGTTGTACAAGTTTTGATTTCTTTGTCTTCTACTTTGATATATTGTGCCTTTGGCTACAAACAAATATTGTGCTTTTTGTAATTAAAGTTCAAACCACATTTCTAAAATCCTCCATTCTATACCTTATTCACTTTTACGCGAACATGATCTAATTATTCGCTCAATAATAAAAGGTTAAGATAAATTAATAGACTATACCCCTGTGTGTTGTTATTTTTATAATCGGAGTTATTTTATTGCCTATTTTACATGTGCTTCAGTTTTGTATATCTGTAACCACTTTTTGCATACATTCACCATCCTCTTAGCTTTCCTTAATTTACATCTTGACACGATATTATATGTCTTTTCATGATCTACAGATGTGTTTATTTGTTCCTATTTTATTCTAAACATAATCTTTCTTTTCCGAAATTTACTTATTCTTAAATTTACCTGTTTTTCTATTTTACTTTTTATGACACTGGAAAATAGTCTTGTCGCCTTTTTTATAGATTGCAGTTAAAGTTTTATTACATTTCTGTAAAAACTTTTGTCCTTTTTCTGTTTTATTAAATATGTTCTGTACATATTTTGTACCTTTAGTCTCATTGTATTTAGCTAGTTCTCTTGATATAAACTTGAGAAGTTCCTACGAGTCTTATTTGTATTTTTCGCCAGAAACATTTTGTTTTGTTAATTGTTAGTACATCTCTTGAAAATAGTCTTTTTTCCCTTAAAATAATAAAGAGTTGGCTGTGTTAATAGGCATCAAAATGACTGGAAAGAAGGAAAAGGAGAAAATTATACTTACACAGATATGTGTAAATTTTATCAATAAACTATAAATTTGTTTACGCCCAAACATGCATCAATGCCACTATTAATAACTGCATTCAGAACGCTGTACGTATGCACTACTACCGCAATATACCAGAGATGTGAGGATGATATATTGCTGCATTTGAGCTTGTGGAGAATAAGCTGCTTGGAGTAATGTCAGCGTCAGAAACTACATTTAGCAATGTTTGTCCATTATAAGTTGTACATTTCGAGCTTGAATGTGACGATTTATTGCTCGTAACATCTGTAGAAGCAAATCATAGTTATAGACCAGTAACAACGCGAGTAACTGCCCGAAATAAAAACCACCGCGCATACAACAATAATTTTTACATGACACTGCGTTATTAAATTAATTTAAGTAATAAATTTAAGTCAAAAGCAATAACAAATTACTTTTG
Organism: Sinelater perroti; assembly: GCA_036346155.1. NCBI lineage: Eukaryota > Metazoa > Arthropoda > Insecta > Coleoptera > Elateridae > Sinelater > Sinelater perroti. The sequence continues at coordinate 6,085,258 of JARFIY010000324.1, forward strand.
GACATCTCTATCTGAATAAAAGTAAGTGCATTATAGATATTTTTGATTTGACTCGGAAATGATACGAATGTCTTTAAATATTTAAATACCTTTCAAGCTTTCAGTTACAAGTGAGTTCCTTAGTACAAATTTTAGTTGACAATCTATTTTAATAAGGAATTTATGCCTAATAACCCTTGTGAGTTAAATTTAAACGCGGATTTTGTTCTACTGCCAGTATGATAATATTGGAATGGTTCATTTGAGTTTAATGCTTAAACTTCCACGTCGTTTTTTCAGCAGCAATCATAATTATTGAACAGTCAACACATAGTGTAATTACGTAACGTATTATCATAAATATTTTAATACGAGAAAATAGAACGATCTATACTGTATCCAGACTACGGCAATAGTTCGGCAGAGACACGTTTAGGTGACTTTAAATGTTTGTTACAAGACAAACTTCTATTTCGTCTATAAACAATAAGCATAGCACATAAAATCCCCTAGCCGCCGTTCCTTCTGGAAAAACAAAAGGGACAGCCAAATTTGACGTAGAATCCGAATCCGCCTGAAAATAGCCCCTTTTACATTTATATGCCAGTGGATTCATTTAAGTAGGGAGAAGGTAGGGTTTGAACTTCTTACAAGGCGCGAAGCTCCTCAACGCACACCGCTCGACAGCTTTTCCATCTAATGCATAGAAGTATACTTTAGCAAGGCCACAAATCGGCCTTTACGTTATATTTTTTTATTAAATTAATTAAAAAACAAGGCCACAAAGCGGCCTTGTAAGATTAGTAATTTAATATGCATATGTCATTCTAATACCAGCAGCACCTAGACAAACCCTGCAAATTCGCAAGCGCATTGAGGAACATCAGCAACTACGAAGTGTTGAAATTTTCCGCTTTCTTAAAAGCGACTTAAGATCTCTCAGAGATTTCTTGCTTGTTATAAACTTGCTGTGTGAGAAGAAGATATTTGCATCCAATCTTCTGAATTAGAAAGGTGTGATTGTCATTAATTTATTAACGTGAATAAACAAAACCGATACGCAATAATAAAGTTATCCCTTGGTGAAGGTTAAGATCACCTATAATTATTTGCATCCAATTTCTGAATTGAAAGTGTGGTTTTCCAATTAATTTACGTAACAATAGGAACAATTAAACCAGTGATTACGCCAATAGATCACTAGTTATCCTCTAAATCGTTGAAAAGGAATTAAGCAGTCGAAAACCTATCGTAGAATTGCACAAATGTCTAATACGACATTTTTTAGAATCGGAAGTGGCAGCCAAATTTTCATTTACACTGCTGCTAACCAAAGGCAAAATTAAACCAGTGCATTAGCCAACGTCATTTATCACTTTTATTATAACAAATGTCTCATTTAATTTTAAACTTACTCACGTGTATCACAGTCCTGAAATAGCGCAAGTCAGTAGATAATTGTGATGCACAACATGTCTCCATGTAGCACAATAAATATTTCTAGACTCATTAAGTGATAACCAAATGATTAGAATAACAACAACGGGGATTAATTTTAATAACACAAAAGTCAGGGAAAATAACATTGTGCAAAGAACGCTCAACATAATTGGATACATTCATTTCTTTAGTTGCGTATCTAAATAGGGTTTATTTTACAATTTTGAGGCATCGACGTGTATCTCAGTATTGAATAGCTGTGCACACTTGTCTTTTAGTTGATGCGCAACATTCATTTGGTAGCACAATTAATGACTTTTCTATTCTCCAAACGTTTGCCAAACTCTTTCCATATATGTCCAAATGGATTTAGGAGGTTAACAAGGTCACACGGGACTTCAATTTTATTTGTTGAGCACAAAGTTTGGAAATATTTAACATTGTGCATTTGAATCGCTCAATCATGTTTATATACAGCACAAATTCTCTTCTATATAGTTGCATGTATCTGGGAAACATAGGGTTTAAGTATTTACAATCTCTTGAGGCATCGAAGAGATTCGATTGATGTGTGCTCCCACTTGTCTTTTAGTTGATCAAATGTTTTAGACAAATTTATGACTTTTCTATTCTCCAAACGTTTGCCAAACTCTTTCCATATATGTCCAAATGGATTTAGGTCAGTGGTTGCTTTCATCAGAAGAATTCAATTAGACTTTTCTATGTTGATCCAGTAGTAAACTTGCATCTAACGGTGTACTGAACATGAACTTTGAATACGTTATCAGTGAAAATTAGTATACAGCACAAATTCTCTTCTATATAGAAGCATGTTCTGAAATGACTGACTGAGAATCCCTCAACTATTCAACGAGCTTTGTCAGCGTTCTACTCTGTTGACATTCTTTAACAATAGCATTTTGTATGGTGGCGAAAAACTGAAAACTCCAAGAAACTGGTGAAGTTACCGTGAACGAAAATTAAGATAAATCTTTTTTATAAAATGTATCTTTAATTTTCACAATCCTTTCGAGATACTTCCTACTACACTTCATGCACTTCTGCATCTTTCGAAAACCAATCGTGTAGTCAACTCTTCTCCCATGACAGACGAAAATAAGCGTTTAGATCCCGAAAAGTCTTTACAACTGAAATTTCTTCCCTAGGACTCTCGATATCAGCTAGAAACATTTATAGGCTTAGGGCAATTATCTCTTAGTACAGTGCAAAGTTGTAGCGTTCAGTTGCCAGATATTCCGTTTCTGACCCAAATAACATTACAAACTCTTTGCTACCACAGTTTCATATCCAGAGACCAAAGCTTGCGGGATATTAAGAAACTTCTCTAGTACTCCATGTACAAAGTTTTATCTGTACTGAGATGGATTCGAAGAACTATAATATGACTACTTATACCTGTTAAGGCACACAGATAGTAACTAAATACATAATACATTCTCTTCCTGCTTACTATTATTGGATTTTTCTAAATTGTAGGCAAGTGCTCTGTTTACAGATTTGAGCAAAGTTCGCGTACAAATCTCAATTCCTGTTTTTAATATGCAGATAAACAAAGTGCCAGGCTCTTAACCTTCCCGAGCGGCCTCCCGAAGGGACTCCGGCCCGCGAACCGGGGCGAGCTTCGCCGGAAAAGTTCAAAGGTCCCAACCCGGAGACAAAATAGGAGCTACTTTGCGATTCACGCAAACAGGAAATGAGAGATATTCCTTTGCTATGGCCTGCATTCGGAGTTTCGATTTGAGCCGCCGAGCATTTAAAGCACGTGAACCGAATAACGCCGCCGCTGAAAGCGCTGGAAATGTGGGGCCGTTTGTGTACTTCTAAAAAGGTTTATTGATCTTCGGTTGCGTAGTGCGGGTAGATTTGTGCGAAAATAAGTGAAGATAAAATATGATTCAAAGCGGAGGAATAGCGAGTGACACGAGAGTATCTTTCGAGTTTTTTTTTTAATTTACATTAAACGATTCTCTTATTAGTGTTATACAGAAACAGAAGCGCTCTCAGAGCTTTGCACATAAGTATTTTGTTTTAATTAGAGCATCGCATGAATATTCTATTTCTGAGTTCCCACAGTAATTAATGCACGACTTTACATGTCCATTTCCACCTGTCTCTTCCGGTTCATTACAGTTTCTGCCCAAGTTGCCCAACTTCCACGTACCGCCGAATTGATCTCTATTGCAGGCGGGGTGGGACGATTCAATTAATATTAATCCCGGCCTGCGATAGAACCTCGGCATCTAAAATTTCTGGGTTGCAGCCCACGTCTGAAGCTATGAAATGCGTCTTGATTGCACTTCAGTTCAGCGAAACTGGTTTCCTGTTGTTGCTCGGCTTTTACTATTTGTTTCGACCCCTAGCATTCAAGCCAGCGGAAGTCGAAGAAATCTAATCTCCCATTCAGCGCGCGTCCTCATAAGTCAATTCGATTTGACTGTTTGATTTTTGCGTGCGAGTGAAAGCCTGTGGTATGTGCAGAACGTGCCGATGGCGGCGGCGTTCGATTTGTAATCCACACGAGCCTTCGGCTGCACTTAGGGCGATATCGCGAACTTAGTTGTCATCGGAGATAGGGAGGTTACAAACTTGTTAATGATTGTGCTTGACATTTTTGGGTGTGTAGCAGATTATTTTACGCAAAGAAATGTTAGTTTTACCACATTGTGTGTAGTATAGAGATAGACATATTATACACTTTGTTACCTAGTCAACCTTTTCCAAACAACAACGCTCGATACCTCGGGAAGCCTCTAAAACTATTTCCAAGTCCAGAAGGTGTGTCGCCCACGTGCGGCCAATTGATGTCGGAACAGAAAACCCGGCTGATGTTCTGCTAGAGCAAAAAAGGTTCCAGACTTTTTTGTGTTTGAGAGGCCTAGTGATATTCAAAGGCTTAAAGTAGAGAGCTAGAGAATCGAATTGATAATGGTGGTTGTAAAGTAGAGTATTGCTTTTTTTAGGAAAGTTTATGGTTCGTACTTTTTATATCCCCTGTTTGGTATATTGCTAGACCAAGAAGAAATTTTCAGTGTTTTTGGGCTGGGGAAGCATAGTAAAAAGAAATTGGCCACTAAATAAAGATAAATGTATAGTGAATTTATCAAAAATGAACAAACTGTCTGCAAATTTATATTGAGAATGCTTTTATGAATAGAAAGATACTGACCCCAAAGATAGATCAACTGAGTGCTTTTCGCTGATGACTTTACCATAGTTCAAGATAATTAAAGCAAGCTTCAATCAGCTTGTCATCAACTTTATTTAATAGACAAATAATAATAATTTGTTATGCCACATAAAAAAAAGATTATGCGTCCCATGGAAAGAACAAGTCTGGATAAAGATCTCCTCAAACGGCCAACAAATCTAACAAGTGAATCACTCCAACCATTTGGAATGTGACGTAGATATGATATAAACTTTAATATAGGAACCAAAATGCATAGATTCCAGCGCATGTGTGGAATTATTAGAAAAATCTTCATAAAAAAATCATTGAAGAAAGAAAGCACTAGTCCAAGGTTAGCTAATTTTTGTGATATGGGTGATCTAAAGAGAATGTTACAATAAGTCTACAAGAAATCTTTATAAGAAATTTAGAAGGAGGTTATAAGAAATTTGTAGCATATCTACAGGACGTTTTTAGAAAGTCTAAGTCGTTTAAACAAAGTCTACAAGAAGCACACAAAAATGTTTAAAAAAAAATTACAAGAAGTCCCTAAGGAGCCTATAAGAAGTATGTCGGAAATTTACATTAAGTCTGCGAGAAATCTGCAAGAGGTCCACAAATAGAGAAATTAGGTAGACTTTGTGTTACTCGGGAGTTTGTAATACACGGGGAAAGCCATACGTTAACAGGAATGCATATTAGATGGACTTTGTGGTAAAGAAGAGTAGGTGATGCTAGCAGAAAGCTAGCTGCCTACAGAGAGACTATTTAAATGGAATTAGTTAACATAAGAGTAGTTAATTCAAGAGGTAAGATGACAAGGAGAACAAAATTTGTTTATTAGCAGATATGCAAAGTAATTTTGTCGATGTACGAAATTACTAGATTGTAAAAAAAGTTCCTTAATACTTGCAAAAATTAGAATTCCTTGCAGGCAATAATAATTCTTTAAAATGCAGCCCATCAATATCAGTAATTCTTTGCCAGCACTCTGCAAGTTGTCGAACTTGTCTACGGTACCAATAATGCTTATTTACCTTATAAGATAATGCTCGTATCCTTCTTTTTCTTTTTATTTATTGATATTTTAGGTATTTTGTGTAGGCCCTTAAGCTTCTTTTTCCAGAAAGCCCGGGCGTTGGATATTGGTGGCTTTTCGAGCGCTTTTAAGCAATTCATTTAGCCCTGAACATGCCAAGGATGGCTTGGATCTCTTTGCTGCAGGTCATGAGGCCTGCTACCACCTCCACGAAGTTGGTAGCGTTTTATGTCACCGCTGCTATTTGTTGTATAGATCCTAGGAATGTGGTTCTGGAACCACTCGGGGATGGTAGTCTAGCCCTGGTGGTTGGACGGTGATGATGTTTTCTGCGTCAGTCGTCGCGGTGTCGGTTGAGGTTGTTGGAGAGTGGAGACATTCCCTCGGCTATCTAGCTGCGACTTCGAGCGGCCGCCGTCATTCTGGGCGCTGGCTTGAGGAAGGCAGGACATTTCCGGAAACTGACTGGGTGTGCTCCCTGGCAGTTGGTTGATTCTTCCCGGGGCTTCTTGCCGTCCTCAGAGTGAGACGTGTCGCCGCACTTCGGAGCAGCACTGTGCGTGCATTGACAGCGGTGGCATTGGGCTGCGTCCTTCCTCTTGTTTGGCTGCTCCACTTATAGCTAAGTCGATTTGGAAGATTATTTTGCTCTTTTCGGAGCGCTCAAGTTCTAGGAACGTCTCTTTGATCCTTTTTTCATTCTTTTCACTGCACAATCGAGGAGCTCTTGTTATAGTTCCTTCTTGGGGACGTTTTCCAGAACTCTGCGCATTATTGAACAGAGGGACTTGTCCTCCTTGAACAAGTCAAAGTGATATTGGATTTTCGCTTCTTCTAAGAGCCAAACATTGATAGTCCTGAGAAATCGCGGTGTGGATGCCTGGGCGGGGGCTGCCATTGGAGACGGTTGGCGTCTCCATGTCTTCTTCTTTGAGGTCGCTTAGGGCAGCAAAGGCGATGGTGGTAGTGACGGCCGGAGTCTCGCCCATCGCAAGCATCTTCACTCGGGATTGACGGCGACGCTTTCGGGCAGGTTTGAAGTTTTAATCCTTGAGGTAACAATATTAGAGGTTAGAACGATCGCTATGATGGAGTTTGATAAAACAAGGAGTTGATAAGACATAAAACTACTTGTTAAAGAAAAGTTCGGTTAGGTGAAGTTTAGCTGTCTTTATTTGTTATATGTGCCTTTTGTTTTGAGAATATGGGCCTCCAAGGAAGAAGATACCTACTCACATACAGAGGATTTGCAAAAATTTGCATTTGGTTAAATAACAGGCTGACTTATTGGACTATATTAGACTTGTACCAAGTTGAATTTTTTATTTTAGTTATATGTTATACTGCTTAAGTTGAGCTAAAGAAAAGAATTAATATAATCCGTACTTTGACTGGGTTTTAGTTGATCTTATTTAGATTGACTCAACTGTCCAATGGGATTCTGAATAGAAGAGACCAATAACTTTTAGTAAGCTTTTGAACTTGGGTTTGGTGAGACTTACATGACTGAAGTGTTTAATTATTTGATTAAAAAATAAAAAAACATAATGATATTTAATTGAATAATAGAATGATCGTTTGGTATTGGCTTTGGTAAGATGTATTTAGTGTTTAATTGTTTTATAAAAAAAATATAATGTAATACATTCTTAACATCAATTTATAATCTCTAAAAGTACACTTGATAACCTACAACAACCTTGACCATGTGGAGGCCAGTTTCAGAATTTCCCTCCCCTCTAACAAGTAATCGTCTTGAAAATTTCCTCAAGTACGTCCCTTTACTCTTGAAATAACATTTTATCCATTCTATAAAATCTCTTAGCATCTCATCATACATAAAAGTATTGAGAATTAAAATTATTATCTAAAAAGTTTACAGAACTTTTGGCGAGAGTGCACATGATCTACAGATATCTGAATATAGTCTAAGAAACGTCCCATAAGATGACTCTGCAGAATTTTAAGAAATCTAAGGAAACTCCATGGTATAACAGTATCATCAGAAAAACTTGGGTTTTAAAACAGAAGGGTTGTTGGCATCTCTAAACGTTAGAGATGAAATATTTGACAGCTGGTGAAGAATGTATCAGAGTTGACAAAGACAGAAACGATGCTATAACAGGAAATCTAAGAGTACATTCTGTCTTAGCAACGATTGAAGCCAACAAACAAACTGAAAACTACAAGTTGAACGGATGGAAGATCAACTACCAAAGATGGCATACAAATATCGCCATAATAAAAAAGACGAGTAGACCTAGAAAAAGATGACAATAGATGAGCTGGAGCGAGTCCTTTGGTTTAAACCTTAGGTAGATAAAAAAAAGAAGAAAGTTATTTCATTCGGTCTACAAATTTATTAATCAAATTAAAAATTAAAACATCAAGTTACTGGAAACGTGTGCATTAAACCAAAGATACTTTAGGAAGATATTTTAACTAGAAGAGTGGTAGGTCTCATTTAAGTACAGAAAATATTATATTTCTATTATTACAGTATTAAATACAAGAAAATAATAATTTCAAGTTAGCACTGAGCAATGTAACAAAAATAGATTATAAGGGTGCTTTTCACAGTAACTTCGCCCTTTCGAAGCTTGCGCTTTCCTGCTTTCCCAGCAAAGCGCACATTAATTAAAGGTAACCATTACAGTACAACAGGAGAATTCCACGTCGGTTCGAAAGGGATTAAAGACGATACCAGTCGATGCATAAAACATCAACCGCGATAATCGGATTTGCGTCATTAGGGAGAGACCGAACTAACAAGCTTTGCCCGCGGCCAGAAATCGCTGCCGTAACGCTAAACTCTTAGACGGGGGTGGCTTTTTCAGCGCACGGCGGCTGACTGCTAACATCCCGAACAGCCAAGCAGCGCATTTTTATTCCAAACTTCTATATTGCGCTTTAACTAAGTTGCGCCTTAATAAACCGTTGAAGTTTGCTAGTAGTTGTAGGGTGGCCCGCTGCTATGTTTGTGCGGTGAAACTTGGAAGAAAGGCATTTAATGCTCAAGTTCGGTAGTTAGGCCACATTAATAATTTAACATCTAAAGTTCAATAAATTATTGTGTTCGTGAAATTAAAACTACTAAATATTTGAAGTTTTAACTTTTTTTTAGTTAATACTCGAACTTTGATGGTCAAATATATGAGTATAAAGAGAAAATTGAAAAGGAAATTTTCTAAGTAGTGCTAGTACTAGCAATGTAATGACTTTAGGGTCAGTTGACGACCTATAAGGTTCAATAAAGTCTAATGCGTTGCTTGTTACTGTTGTTCGATAGGTTTATAGTAAATGCGTTTGGATGACTCTCAAGTTTGTAAAGTACTTTTCACTGTAGGAATTGTAAGTTACATGGATGGGTTTGCTCTCATAGGTCATTTCTTGCACCCAACTTGTACATCATTCAATTTTATGTGAATTTAGAATAGCAGTATCATCTGCAAAAGTTGCTAGAATAGTTGTAGTATGCCTTGGCATATGTAAATTATTTCAGGTGTATAATATTGATCGAACAGGACTGCCATGAGCAACTCCAGATTTAATTTTATATAGGTTTGACTTCCTTTGTACAGGAAAAGGCAGAATCAAGATAATCTTATAACTCGGGCCTTCATATTAAACTTTATCAAAGGCCTCTGATGTATGAATGAATAAGAAGAAGCACTAATTTTATAATTACTTTTATCTTGCAGATTTCTTGTTAAGTGTATTCTCCTAAACGTTCTCTTCTCTGCTATTTTTTATTGAGTGACATATTGTGGCATATTTTGCTGGAAGTCGTATATTTTTATTTAAATATTCACTAGCTAGGTACATCACTTTTTACTTTTTAAATGGATCTATGTAGTGAGAGTTGCTACAAATCTTTCTACTTTTAATATCCTTGTTCTTGTAGTGAAAAATATTGGATTGTGATTTCTTCCATATCTTTCTGTTTCTTACTAAGGCACTCATTTTCTCTTTTGTTTTTCTTTTTTTAAGTATATTTTTTTAATTTGCACCATACACTTTCTTCCTAGCCTCTCTTTCGTAATACAAAAATCTAATAAAGTAGGAATTTTATTTTGTGAATTGGCTATCGATTGGGATAACCACTACTTATGCAATCTAAGTTGTTTGTCTATCTTGGACTTATATATGATCTTTTTTGGATTAGTGAGTTTGAAACCACAATGGGGATGTTTTTATTAAAATGCGTCCTTTTTCCCAATAAATCCAGTTCCTAGCGTGTCAAAAGCCTTTTGCTTTTTTGCATTTGTGCTTTAGTAGGAAATATACTGCCATTTGAGTTAGAAGATTATTTCAATTCCCTGCAGCAATACTTAAAACTTGTATTTGTTAGTCTCATAACCTTTTACGCCATTTTGGACTATTACTGCTGATCCTTTATGTACTTTCCTATCTGGGTAGTATATCTGTTTGCCTGGTTTTTAAATGTAACTTCTGCTAGTGACGTGTGTTTCATAGTCCTTGAACAATATTTTAAATTGTTGTACATTGTGGCTTCCCAAATTGCTAATTGGGATTTTGTTGCTGCCGTATTCTTTATAATTGGATTGGAATTGTTTGAGCTGATCCCGAAATTCTATTTTCTCGTATAAGTGGATATCTAAAATTGTATGCTTCTTGATACTTCAGATATTATTTGCATGTTCCGCTCTGCCCAAGAAAGAGGGGCGGATATACATGACATAAAACCAAAGGTAAACCTTAGCTTACCCTCAGGCAGGTACGCCACAGTGTTTCAAGCTGAAATATTTGCGATAATGCAATGTATAATAAAGAATACTAGACGCAGATACACTCAACGACGCATTAGTATCCTAAGTGACAGCCAAGCTGCCCTTAAAGCACTGGGGTCACCTCATATCAACTCCGAGCTTGTAAAAGACTGCCTAGCCCATCTGGTCACCCTATCTGAGGATAACAAGGTCAACCTCATCTGGGTACCAGGCCACTCTGGAGTGGAAGGGAGCGCAAAAAACGGTGCTAACACTCCATTTACAGGACCAGAACCTGTTCTCGGCATATCCAAATGCAGCATACGATCGGCGATAAAAGAGTGGATGCAAGGACAACACTCATCTCGCTGGGATGCCACACAAGGGCGAAAACTAGGGACGGAACTAATTGAGAAACCTTTCAGTAGGCTAAGTGATGGCGTACTCCGATAAGACGGGTAGCAGAACTTATAACAGGACACTGCCACCTAAAAAAGCACCTTTATAGAATATTTGACTGCCCCGCACTATACTACAAAAGGCAGGAACTCTTTAGAGCAAATCTCCGTGGCAATCTACCCAATCAGGAGAACCTCATGAAATACATCCTAAAATTAGTTGAAGGCACAGATCTTCCTTAATTAGGAAAGGGGGCGCGCAAAAGGTCGCAGAGTCGTAGTACTAAAGTGGGCTCGTAACCTACGATTAACCCTTATGATAATCAATCAATCAATTAATCAACTGCTGTATTTTTTTTGTATGGAACACATGTAGGTTTAGTATTTTTACTCTTGGTGTATGTTGAGGTTAGACGTCCTTGTCCATATCTTGTATATTGAAAGTGGCTACAGAAGTTTGCTTTTGTATGAGTTAAGTTCTGACAATGGACACGTTGAACCATTTCTTTTTCTTTGTGAGACTTTAATCATGTTTATTTTGGTGGAATAATATGTGTATTTAAGTACTACACTGAAACTTTTGTCTTTCTTTAAATGATAAATATTGCAACATATTTCTGTATGCTATCATTGTTTTTGAAGTTAATTTTACTGTATTTATGCTTATTGTCTTGCATTATTGCGGATTTTTCTATATCATCTATAATCTACCACCGTTATTGGTGACGATTTAAGTTTTGTTATTTCCTCATAATGGTTTTCGGTTTTCAGGGCTTCATATTATTTTCGGTAGGCTAGTGCTTAAAGTATATTTTACGTAGTAATGATTTGATGACTTTTTGCTGATTTGCACTATGAATAAAGTTGCTCTTTTGTTTGTTTTTCTTTGACTACTATAATTGAGTTTATTGAAGGGAATTTATTATGATACTGCTGTTGAAATTGTGGTTGCATTCATATTTATCTGTGGTGCGTCATTGTGAAATGATATTTAAGATGGTTGTGTATATTAATGTGAGTGATACATTACATTTGGTCTATTTTCTGCTGCTTGCTTTGGCCGATGAAAATTTGTAAGAATTGTGGGAAGTTTGGTGTAAACATTTTGGTAGAATTTATAGCCGCGTATGTGAGGCTAAGATGGAACATAGCAGCCCTCTTGATAATGTTTAGTTTATAGTAGCAAAATGTAAAGTGACTTTAAACTTTTTAATACCACACTGTGCCATGCACACGCTTTGTTATTAAATTTAAACTCATTAACTTACTCAGTTAGAAAATATTAAGGACAATAAACAACGTTTTGTGTAAAAAATAATTTTTCTACTAACAAATTTTGTCCATGTTACTGGTTAAATTACAGGGCAGCTAAACATTGATATGGAAAATGTTGTCGAGCAAACCAACTTAATATTTTTTTAATTTAAATTTAATGCCTTATCAAGAATTATTTTCTTACACACGGTCTGAAACATTACGTAAACTTTTCGATAAATACAATAATATTTTAATAAACATCCGATTTTATTCTTTTTATTGCTGATGAGATGGGTTCTACTTCTTTTGGCAAGATTACCATGGTACCTTCAGCTAATTTGCTTGGCAGGTTTTAAAGGCAAAGAAACGCTGACTCTTTAAGATAATCTGCGCTTAGACATTGACCCATGATTCATCCAAATCGTCATAGACTTTGTCCACTTACAAAGTCGACGAGGATTTAGGTAGAAGAGTAGGGTAGAAAGGAAACTAAATCCCATTTATGTCAGCATTGCCCTGGTGGAAGATAGTGTAGCTCTTTTTGCGTGATATTTTGGCTTGAATGGCAGTATAAAGACGATCATGTTGGCCCAACTATATATGACGGTCAATAATGTACTACTTTTTGCCATTTATGACCAATATTTTTTAAAAAACACCGCATAATAATGCATCAACGTAATATTATTGTTCTGATGTTCTTTTCTGCCCGATCTTCATGTATTATTCACTTCACTGTTGAAGACACCAAAAATGTTTATGGCTACAACTGATTTTATTTTTACCATATATACACCCTGTCACCAAGCATAACAGTAAAAGTTTTTTGAGCCGAACTTTTTCCATGATAACTATTTTGAAAAGCTTCAATTACATTACAAAAACGTGCGCGTTACAATGTTTTTCGTCACGATTAATCGCTTGAAATACTAGTTTTTGCATGCTACCCACCAGCGTCGCTTCAGGCCTCAGAATACCTCTCTTCAAGTCGGCGATTGTGTCATACTGTCAGCCATCGGCGTAAACTTCTCAAACAATGATACCTCCGGAGCTTTCCTAATAGACAATTGATAATGGGAGGTTTGTTATATTAGAATTGGTAGGTCGTTTAAGGGTAAAAAAATGTTGACGCTTCGAGGCAAGCCACACATTGATATGAGCCACCAATTCATCTAAATCGTCATAGACTTTACTGGTTTGTCAGGTTTTCAGCGAGCATTTGACTAGGTATTTGATGCAGGTTTTGGTAGGAAAGTAAGGTGGAGCAAATACTATTTGTGTCAGCGATGAATTCGACAGCCTTAAATGCATCTTTACCATCTTCTGAAGGAGGAGATAAACGTCAGCTTCAACGTTCCGTTTTCACAGAACTCTAATTGTAATTTTATACGGTCATATAAGTGTGTTCTGGTGTATCAGCCATGTCACAGTAGATGCAATTATTTTTGATAAAAAAATCGATGGTACAATAGTCAATAAGTCTGAAGTCACAATTTACCTATGATTTTGAAATTGGTATTATCTTTTTGTCTATTGAGCTGTTTAAATATTTGCATCCCAGCGCTCATAATTTTTTCTACGATTTTTTTAAATTATAGCCCTTTCCTCGATTACTAAGTCTATTTGCAATTTTTAGCGATCCCAAGAATCCTTTTTGCACTGGTTAAAAGCTTCTTGTAAGTGGCAACTAATATGACACTACCCCATACCGCTCATGATACTTCGCTAACCAATATTGTATCATATCCAAAGCTTGGTTTGCATTTTCGACCATATCCCCTCCTTATTGGCACATAATTAGCATCAAATAAGCATATGCAGTTGCACAACAACCATATGGAAACGGTAGCTTTAGAACCCCGTCGTATAAGATACAGATTAAGATCAAGAATTGATCTCTGTAATTTTAAAGCTGTGTCTTCATTTACAAATTTCTGTGGCTCAGCTAGTTAGAAATAGCATTAAACAAATATTGACTAATATCAATTTGTACCATTTTGTTAATAATCAACTCCATATTGCAAGGTTAGGTGCGTTTTGTACGTCAATGACATCGATGACGCCCCGCGCCTTTCTATCATTTGTGGCCAGGTTTCAAATCCTCTCGAGCCAAACTAAAAATCAGCAAGGCCTTTTTTCTCTTCTAATTCTGTTTCCAACGTTGACTTTCGCAGATGTTCATAACGTTTGTTTAAAGAGTTCAAAAGGCAGTTGTACTACGGCGAACCTAAAATTTCTTTTGGGAATAAATACCGTCTTTGCGGTCTTCCTTATTTTGTGGGAAATTTTAGTTCATTAAAATCCGGTTTAACATTTTTAAAAACGTCATCGGTATTGTTGACAATGCTATCAGGCATAAGTTTTCTTCTGCCATTGTTATATTTGTCCCTCGTCATCTCAATTTCGGCGTTCCGTTAGTAAAGTTGTGATCTTAGGTATGGACTGTGGAATTGGAGGTCGCTTCGACCTTTCAGCAAGTTGTAACGGAAGTTTAAAGGTCACCTCACTAAAAATGTTTGACCCCCCAACTACGGTGAGCTCGAAGGCTCTTGTTGATTGCAAAGGTCTACTAATGGAGACTGACCGTCCTTTCGTTTAGAACTTCCCATCCTGTCTGAAAATTGAGATTTTAAACAATGAACAGCCGTACTGGAGTTCATCTTGCGGTTTTCTTCTAAATATCTAAACGAATAAAATCCAGTGAAGGAGTGGTGGACTTTTTTCACATAAAAATAGCGAGACCTTTTATTTTCTCATAGACCTTCCTAATTAACTTTTGTATAGTTAGTGTGTTAGGCTCGTCTCTTAAATGTACTTTACAGTGTTTCTTATTAATTATTTTGCGTTAAACACATATAAATACATATACATCCGTATTGCTATCTTTATAAAGTTTGAGATAACGTTTCTTAAACATTCTTGCAATAGAAATTTTTCCAATAACAGGTCGTTATTAAAAATTACATCTAGATCATATCCTTCAGTTGCTTTTAATAGGGCCCCTTTAATCTTAGGTTTAGAAACGTTCTGGTCATTCCTTACTGACAACCTTTTTCAGATTTTCCGAAGAATCTCATTTTCCAGACTCATCCCGTTGTTAATGTTGAACCACTTACCTAAATGTCAGCAGATTTAACAAATTTCTTTTGAAAAAACTTTTCTGTTTGAAAATCTATATCATACTTCCGCTGCTTCTCATTTATTTGCTTCCCGGTAACTTTGAACCATTTGCCTTTTAAAGACGTTTACGCTGTCTTTTTTCTTTAATTGTAGTTGTCTTGTAAATTATATACAGTAAAAATTTTATATTTTTATAGAAAGATGAAGGTTGCGTCGGAGTTTGTCAAGAGAGACCAAGGAAACAATCTCAGAGTTTACAAATTTCCACTTAAGGCAAGATAAAGAAAGATGGAGCCAAAAGCGTTATTTAGGCTTCTCCCAAATTTTTAATTATGAATTCTGCCTTTTTGCTCTTAGGGGGACTCCAATCCAATAAATTCAAACTCAGCATCCCAGATTATGTAAAATTAGCCAATAAAATTCTACTGAAGTGGAATCTAATCTGATATTTCTTGCAGATTTAAATTTCTTACTTATTCTGTCTGCGATAAAAAGTTTTATTAGCTACAATTCGAGATTTTTAAAAATAGTTCTCCATATTTATGATTGTCAGAGTCTTGCTTTTTTTATTATTTTGAAGTAAACTTATTCACACCACTTGCATGTTTTATCTCGGCATAGAAAGAAATCTGTTTTATTTTTTAAGGTACTTTTTGCGTTACACTTATTTTCAAAGTTAAGTTTTTTGTAATATTTTGCTTGAAGTCGGTATGATCATTATGAATTATAACTTTTTCATTTTTATATATATTTCTTATTTTAATCTTAATCAAATGTTTATTATTTACCGGTTGAAGACTTACTCATACGCAAAATATTTTCCATTTTTAAAGAAATTCTATATCGAAATGTTATAGTGCCAAATATATAAATGATGAAAATTAACTCCATTCAGATTATAAAGCAATAAAAGTAAATTCTAATAAAAATTAAAAATAAAATCTAACCACATGTGCAACAGAACGTGTGACGTACTACGTCTGATAATTAACGCAGTTATTTTCCCACTAGTGCTATATTGTTGTTTCTATTATGCCATTTTATGCTATACAAAAAAGCCTAATTGAATAATAGAATCTTAGATATTTGAATTTATTTCTAACAAGCAAAAACGGCATGATCGCACTTTGTATTCCAAAACGCCTTTTGGAGGGTTAAGTCAACCATTTCTATGTATCAACAGACAAACTTTATCATTAGAGAGCTTCTAAAGGAGTAAATTGACTGATAAGTGTTTGGATACTAACAATTATAATTACATTTCACTAATTAACTCAATTAGTGTCGAGTATCACATCAAACGAAAGCATTTTAGTTGCCCAGTATTGCCATAGAAGTACATAACTATCAGAACTTTGTATTGCAAGTTATTATTTATTTACCAATTCTATCGTATTAGTGGTAACGATTTATCGATTCTAGCTCAAATACCTAGATAATCTGCAGATAAAAATAAAATAAAAAATTTGGCATTGCTCACATCCCATTTATTGGTCCCAAAATAAGTCATTATATTCATCTAAAACCATCCCATTACATGGCCGTTTTTTGATTTTTGCTCTCACCCTCTTCGTCAATATCCTTATCAGCGGGCTCATTTGGGAGTGGGTTGAGACCTTCATATTCATCTTCATCTAAATTCTCTTTAATGAAGGGTACAAATGAGATTCAAGTGTTCAATTTGTATCCAATATCGTAATTTATCCGTCTATTTTCTGTTTATTATTTATGACTTTCGGGACCTATTAAGATTTGTATGTCATATTTGCATTCAGTACAATCTGCTGATTAATTTGATGGATTTAAAAATAAATATTAACTAGTTTAGACCGCTAGTTGTTCACAAATCAAGAATTAGTAATAAAAAGTGGCTCACTAGACTCGACTTGTGTATGCGGGATTCTTATTTCTCAAAATAACAATCTTTGGACAAAATTAATTGTTATTGTGCATTGCTTTTTACCCATTTAAAAACATTGACTTGAAACGCTATATTTCTTTTTATCGATAACACGTCGAGTTTATTGTAGAGGTTGTTGGATTACTGGCGTAGATCTTAGATTTGAGGTAACTCTACAAAGGAACTCGCACGGTGTTAAATTACAAGGTCCTGCTGGCCAGTTGATGTTGGCAGTTCGTAAAATTACGTTACCACGAAATAGTTGATGTAGTAAATGGACTGTGGTGTGAACTGTATGGTAGCTGGAACCATTCTGTTGGAACCGCATTTGTTTCAGATCCATGTTACCCGCTTGATGGTAAAAACTGGGTTATCATGTAAAGCTTAGGATCGCCATTTCCATTTACAGTATTTGCAGCATCATCTTCGAAAACGTTTGGGCTTATCACGTGCCCTGGTCAATATTTTACCAAGCAGTGTCACGTGGGGAGTGTATTTTCATGAATTACTTGAAGATTTTTCAAACGCCACATGTGATAATTTCATTTATTTACGAACTTCTCAAATTGAACTGAATTGAGGATTTACTTTATGATGCGCCTTGTTAACGATGCAAGTATTAACTAAAGGCAGCTTTTCGAAATTGTTGAGACGATGCTTTCGAATTTACAACATTATTTTAACTAATTATGCCTATATTTTTACGAGACCTTACCCCACAATGGTATTCGTCGAGGTATGCATCCATTATCAATTCAGTTTTATCAAATTTTTTTTATCAATTTTTGGACAGATGATTCATTGTTGCACTATTTTGACCAAAAAATCCACAAAGTCTTTGTGCCGTTTTCGCAAAATTAGCAACGCATTTTAACATTAAAATTTAGTTGGAATTTTGTATGATGCTCCATATTTGCTAGCTACAGGAATCATAGATAACATATGTTAAAGTATCAGGTTTGCCAACCAAAGCCAAAGTTTAAATCCTGCGTTAAATTACGCCACCCTTTATATACTACAGCTACGTTTTAAGAATTTATTCAATTAACAGTGAACTTTCAATATTTTAGAACACAAATTTTCATTTTGCTTACAGTATATAAACCAATTAATACGTATTAACAAACAAAATGCAATGTTTAGGATATTGTTAAGGATATGACGTGAACGTCAATTTGTAGTTTAATTAAAATTTTAAAAGGCAACTGGTCGGGCTTCTACAATCGCTGTCGCGTTAGAGAAAGATAAATAATAAATTAAAAAATAACAAATCTGTTCTGGGAAGTGGCATTTACTTGTATAGGTTTCTGTTAATTAATAAAAAATTATCAAAAATGAAAGATTAAAATATAAACTAGTTGAATGTAAGCACAGTTTATTGCGTTAAAGCACTGGAAATCAGAGAAGTTGGCGTATTCGCAAGCTCTGCTTGTCTTTGTAGAGCAGCAGATAGGAAGCAAAAGCTCAGATTAGCTAAATCTACTGATACAACGAGTGGGACGCTGTTCCGAGGTATTGAAACGGAGCTCCTATCAACCTTCGCTATTCAATATTCGTACATGATCGAGGTGAAGATGAACCCGCGTTTATTACGTCTGGCTCCGGAGACGCGGGTTATTGCCTGCGCTGAAATTTTGATAGCTACTTGAAAGCGGGCCAGGTAAAACGGAATCTTCATGAACTAGGCTGAGGGTTAGCTGAAGAATGCAAAGAACGATAACTCGTACAATCGAGTTCGCTATTTTGAACGCTAATTTTAATTATTGCGTTAAAGCGTTTTTATTTATTATTATCATCCAGATTGTTTCAAAATAAAAATGGTCTTAGGTGCTCAAAAACATGATTTTTTTATTGCTTAAATTATAATTAATTGTTTATTATAAGACCTCAGAATTTATTTTTATTTTGGTTTGTTGTCTTACCGTGCGTTTAAATCTCTTATAAGTATAATTAATTATTTGGGGTTTATTAATTTTTTTTAAGAAATATTTGAGTGAGGGTGGGGTAGTTGCCCGCCTACTTGTATTTGGAACATGTATATTAATTAGACTGTTAGAAATTTACTTACAACCCCCAACGTTCTGATTTTCAAAAGAATTGAATGCCATAAAAGATAAATAATAATAATAGAAATAAAAAGCCTAGAACATTACTTTTAGTCTATTCAAAAAAAATTGTATTATTTGGTGATTCTAAAAATAGGCCAAGGACACGAGCCGGCGCTTGCAAAAGCCGAGCTTTTCCTCCCCGAATGTAACTGCGAGAGCCGCGCTGCTGCGCGCCTGCTCTTATCTGCCGCTGTTAGGGGAAATGAAGTTTTGAAGTTTGAATGGGAATTTGTTCTACGAAAGTAGTGGCACTTAGTTGCGACCACAAACACCAGGCTTGACTCCGCGTTGCTCAACAAGATGCAGAGCACAAGTAAATGAAGCTGGAAAACGGGCTGCTTGATTAGGAGGCATATCACCTGCCCTGCAGCTTCGGTGGAGAAAAGGCGGCAACATAAACCGAGCGCCCCCAGCGGTGCTCGAAGGGTCGCCGTAAATGATCTCCAAACCCAGATATTATCCATCTTGCGGAAGGGGCGCTTTTGAAGGCAGATAAGAAGATTAGATTGGCAAATGGGTTAATAATGAGGCTTTATAAGGTATCGGGGATTAAGGTCGAAATATTTAGGGTTATTGCCGAGTTCAGCGCCCTAGATGGGCTCGGAAGTTTTGGAATTCAGACTTACTAGATACTGATCTAATAAAACGCTGAGTTTTTTTATCAAATTGGAAAAGTATTTTATTCGAAATGTACAAACTTGCCGGTTGAATGTACAACTATTGCAGAATGTAAAGTAAATTTTAATTTTTTTTGTTTTTTCTTTATTTTCATGCTTATCTGGTCCAAATATTTTTTGTTCGGTATCCTTGAACAAATTTTGTTTTTATATTCCTCTATTTTTTATCTGTACTTTTCCTTTTTAAGGTGCCTACACTTGCCAGCGTGTAGGCAAGTCATCTGTTTTATTATGGTTAAGCAATATATAAAATAGTGTCATAATATCGCTTGCAATAACATTTATTTGGTGCTTGTTAGTGCACGACCCCACTAATTTATTTTTATTTGTTTAAACAGGTTCAGTAGTTTTCTATGGGTACCTATTTCCCTTAATACTTCTTTATTAGTTAAATGGTCCATCCTTAAGACTCCAAGAAGCCTTCTTAGTATCTATTATTTGAAAGTCTCTATTTAGTTTAGTGACCTGCTTTTTAGGAACCATGTCTTTGCTCTATATAGCGATATTAGCCATATTCTTCTTCTTTCTCTTTTCCCTCTTTGCCTAAACGGCGTCGGGTGCCTCTATCCATTTCTATAGTTGTTTCTGTCTCCTGTCAATCTGTTTACTTCCCCCATCATTTTTCTTTTCCAACCAGCTATTTCCTGGATTTTGTCTGTCCACATTCTCCTTGGCCTACCGCTTGATCGTCTGCCTTCCGTTCTTGCTTCTAGAATTCTTCTTGGGATTCGGTGTTCTTCAATTCTTTTTGTGTGCCCATACCATTTTAATTGTTTATTTTCTATTGTGATTACTTGCGGTATTTGTTGCAGTTGGTCTCTAAACGTTGTATGTTTTATTCTTTTTCTTCTCGTTTTCCCAGCCACTTTCCTTAGGTATTTCAGTTCACCATAGTTATCTCGGATTTGTGCTGGTCTAGCATAGTTTAACTTTCTGTCCCTTAGGTCAAAATTGAAGCATATACTGTTTTATATATGTGTAACTTCGTTTCTGTTCTTATCTCGTTTTTCCTCTTTCACTTCTGTTTATAGCGTAGTATAATTGACTTGATTTATTCACCCTATTTAATATTTCTTTGTCTATTCTTCCATCATTTGAAATTATTGTTCAAAAATCTTATGTCTTTGTATTTCTTCCATGTCTATTTTAATTCTTTATACTGGTTGGTTTTCTTGCTTCGATATGTGCATTGTTTTTGTTTTTCCGATGTTGATTTTTAGTCAAACTGCTCCTATTTCCTGTTTCCACACGTTTACTGCTGTCTGTAGTTGTTCTTTACTTCCTGCTAAGACCACAATATCATCTGCATAGACCATGTTTTGGATTTTCACTTTCTAGTTCTCTGCTTGCTATTTATCTCCGTATTCATAACTAGGATGAATAGCAGTGGATTGAGACTATCACCTTGCGTGATCTCTTTCTCCATACTCCCATCTTCCATCTGTTCTCCTTCTAGTCTTACTATTTTTTTTATCTCCTTATATATACTAGCTATTACTCTTCTCAGTTTCTCATTTATTTTTAGTTATTCTAGTACTTTCCATATCTGTTTTTTCGGCACGTTGTCGAAAGCGAGTTTAAGGTTAATGAAGGTCAGGTGTAAATCTCTTCCTCTGTCTGTCATCTTTTCCATAGTCACTCTTAATGTGAAAATATGGTACTATGTCTCTATAGGCTGCTTGCTCTTCCTTTAGCTGTCCTTATGTTTCTTCTCTCAGCCTTCTCTCCAAAATTCTTGAGTACATCTTTACAGTGCAAGAAGAGAGGCATATGGCCCTATAGATGTCGCAATCAGTTATTTTTCTCTTTTTATGTATCGGTACTGTGTAGTTTCTTTGTCAGTCTTCTGGGATCTTCTCAGACTCCCATGCTTATCTGCATATCTTGGTCATCCATTCTACCCCTCCATATTTGATTAGCTCGTGTGGTATTTAGTCGCACACGGCTGCTTTTCCATTTTGCATCTCTTTGATCGCCGCTTTTACTTCTTCTTCTTCTTCTTCTTCTACTCTTATATAGGCTATTAGCCTGTTTCTAACTACACATTTCGTGTAGTACTATGAGCCATGTTGGGCGTACCCCGGGCAGGTGGCTAGTCTGACCCGTTAGAAGAAGGAAAATGTACTTTACGACCGCCAAAGGTGTTTGTATGATGGCCGGAGATCACTCGATGTTTGCCGTTATTTTTGAACTGGGAGTCGAACCCAGGGCCCGCCGCGCGTTAGTCTGGCAGGCCGAAGCCTTTCCGTCGCGACTGTCGCGCTCTCGCTTTTACTTCTTCTTCTGTTATATTTTGTGTTCCGTTGTCTTCAAGTCTCTGTTCTTCAACTTGCATAGGGTTGCCTTTTCTGCGAAATACTTTCTTCATGTACCCATGATTTCTGCCGTTTCTTTTTTAGGCTGTTGTTTTTGTCTTTTGTGCTCCTTATTTGTTGTCCTTTGCGCGTTCTTAGATTTTTGATTGTGCTACAGAAAAATTTTTGGTTGTTTTCATAGCTTTCTTTTATTTTGATTCCAAAATCTTCCCATGTTCTTGCTTTTGCCTGTGTTACTCTTTAATTGTAATCATTTCTGTTTATTATCGTTTTGTTTCTTAACTATTGTTTCCAGGTTTATTTTTTCCGTTTTCCAGTATTGGCTATATATAACATTTTACTGCTTTTAAATAAAACCTTAATGGCACTTCTAGACGAAAGATCAAGGTGTTTAATTTTGGTTTTGTGGATTTGTTGCGCAAATGTTAACTCTTCGTCACAATCCCGTTTTGTATTTATGTAGTGTAAAAGTATTTAACCTTTTCTACTTCCTGAATATATGTATTATCTATTTGTGTTGTTGATTTCTGATTTTTATTTGTTGTTGTTTTTTCCCGTTGAGTATATTTTGTGCACCATAACTTGTAAATCTTGGAAATTGTTTGGCAAATCTTAAATTTTCGTTTCCTTTAATGCCTCTGTGTTTATTTGCAAGTACCAGATGGATGATTTTTCCTACCCAAATATTAAATAATACGGGTGATAGGATACACTCTAGTCTGACTCTTTTCATTATTGATTTTTCGTTTGTATATCGTGAATCATTTATTCGAAGCGATGTTCTTTGGTTTTAGTAAAAAATTTTTTTATAATTTCTATATCCTTGTCCTTAAGGCCGACATGTAATAGCAAATGTAATAATAAGTCACATTAAGCAGTCACAGGACTTTTAGCAACCTATGAAGTATATAAATACCGCTTTGCGTTGATCATAACATAACTGGGCTAGTAATTTCATGCTTAGTAATGCTTCGCTTGCATCTGGGCCATTTTGG
Organism: Sinelater perroti; assembly: GCA_036346155.1. Taxonomy (NCBI): domain Eukaryota; kingdom Metazoa; phylum Arthropoda; class Insecta; order Coleoptera; family Elateridae; genus Sinelater; species Sinelater perroti. Next base: position 6,108,406 of record JARFIY010000324.1, read on the forward strand.
ATTCGAATTGGGTTTCCCCTGATCTTTCTTTACATTTTCTATAAATACGACTGCGGATGACTTTTAGAAAAGTTTTAAGGTTACGACTCTTGAGACTGATTTTACTGTTATATTCTTTAATTAAATTATTAAGGATGGACTTTAGAATGGGTTGCATATTTATTTTGTGTTTACTAATTTCAACATTTCTCCGTGGATATTATGTGGTCGGGTGATTTGTTGTTTTTTACATCTTTCACTTCATGCCTTACTTCAAATAAAAGTACTGGTGGTCCTGATAAGTTTTCTAAGTTAATATTAAAGTTCAGATTGCGAATATTCTAGAATAAGATTTTTGTGTATTCTTTCCAACTTTTACTGAGATCTTCCGAGTCTGTTATAACTTGATCGTAATTTTTGAGGTACTTGTTGTCCTGAATATATTTGACACCCTTTTTAGTTTGTGTTTGAAAATTGAACGAATCATGTTATTTATTTAGATCTTTTGCCACTTCACATTGTTCTGTTAATCAGTTATTTTTAGTGTCTCGATCTAATTCTCTACACGTTTGTTTATTTTCTGTTTTAAATGTTGTTGAGTTTTCTTAACTTTTCTTTATTAACACTATTTTTCTACCGTGGCTTTATGCATGATTTTTTTCTTGTTTTCCTATTCTTTTAGTGCATTTATGTGATAGTGTTTAGTTTTATCAATTTTCTTTTGTATTTAAATTTAGCTATTAGTAGAGTGTAATCTGAACTTATAATTATATTGTTTTGAAATCTTTTATTTATTATGACGTACTTCTGCGATTTTCACGTATACGGTTTCCTGAGGGGTAGATCATAAAGTGCGTTTTTAATGACCGGTGTTTATTCAAAATAAAATTTGCACTAAAGTGCTTTTTCTTTTCTTCCCTTTTCTTTTTTATTTCTTTATCTTTTTGTATCTATAAATGCTTGTTATTAGTCTCGTCGGATTTTACTTATTGCCATTTTGTGAATGTGACATAATCAAGAGATAATTTTGAATCCGAGCTTTTTCTGTATCAAACCTTTGGAAAGCTACATTGGAACATATTTATTGTATCAAAAGTCTTATATGGTTTACTCATATTACAATAGGCTAATATAATTACCGCATCTATCAGGAGCTTCTTTTTCTTGTATACCTATTTATAAACAAAGCTTCAACAATTTAAATGAATTAAAAAAAGAAGCTCTTTAAAGCTGGCTCATCTGTTTATGGATTTCTTATTTCTTAGTTTTAAGTTAAAAATACTAGAATCGTAAATTGTGTGGTGAAGCATCTAAATATAAATTCAAATAAACCAAGAACGGAAAAGAAGGCGTAACACTGATATATTAGGGATGATTAAAAATTAATATAATAATCAATAATAAAAGAATAGACGAGCTAAAAGTATAAAATTTCTTAAAAGTGTTGTACAAGAAAAAGCAGTGAATATTTTTGATAATTTTATTTATTCAAGTGAAGTTGCAAAAATTTTACTGCTGATAAAATATCTAATTTGAACAAATAAAATATAGTCTATTTTTTCTATTGTCTTACCATTGCATAGAGCCGGTCATACTTGTGCTTTGTCTTGAATGAAAGTAGCAATGATTTCGTCATAAAGCTCGGAACAATGGTTTTACTTAAAAAAGATACTTCAGTTATTTTACTAGAGGATGCTGCAGTTTTGCGGAACCCTAGTGATTTCACGTGCAATGCTAGCTACGAACTTCGGTTGAGAAATACTGAATAAATTGATCGTTCTCTCTTCTCCCGAACTGGATCCACCATTGTTGCCTTTTCTTTAAGATGTTAACAATGTGAACTATTTGCATCTTTGCTGCAACTTCTGTTGACGACGTAACGCTCAGCGACCGCAACTAAATCCTTATCTCCGCAGTCTGTAGTATCCGTTTATTTTTAACAAGAAAAACCCGCACTCTGTCCAGTAGATTATGCTTGGACAGATGACTTGTTTTTAATTATACTCTTTTGGTTTTTTGCAACGTTTTGTGTTTGAAATCTTTCGCTCATCGGTCCTCTTCAATCGGCTTAAGTTAATTTTGTTTCGGACGTTCCTTTCGCGTTATCAGTCTTGTGTCAATATTGAAGTGTCGGTTGCAAAGAAAAGACTAGTTGGTGTTTTGCCCTCGATATTTTTTATAATAAAGTATTATCCGTAATAGTAATAAACAGGAAGGATCTAAAGATTTTGCTATAATGGAAAATGAGTCTCTCAGTCCTGCACTATTTCATTCTTTAATTATCGTGTCGGTATATGTTTCTGAAAAGGTTCAATCAGTTCTCTCCTGCTCTTCTCTTTGTTTGACAAATTCCTAGATCAATGCCCTAAAAAACCTTTCATAGACTTTTTCTTGACTTATCAAGACCAGTAGTAATAGCCTGTCTTCTTCGTGATTCTTGTATCGTGTTTTAAGTTGGCGAAGTTTATGTACGAATATTTTATTGTATCTTTGGTAAGATTCTGCTCCATCTACCTTTCATGAAAAGATGCTAGTTCTTCGCAATACCTTCCTCAGTTTTTAAATATTTTTTATTTTATGATGTAATTTATCATTTCAATGAGCTGTTGCAATTTTGCGTCACTTTTCTGCTTGTATCTGGCAAGATTTCGTTTTCCCGTTTTCTTAAGATTATTTGTAACATACCCTACTTATTCCAAAAAATATTTCCAACGTTACAAAAACTAAAAGCGTTTTCCTTTAGGTTAATTTCAAAATTAGCTGATTGAAATAATTGTATACATAGACGGAAAAAATAATTACGATAGCTTTAATAAAGGACAATCAGTAAAATGTGTGGGTTTGTGCATGAGAAATTTGTTGCTTGATAAATGAAAAGTTTCTGGTAATAGAAAACCAAGTTTTGGTAAAACTTTGATAGCGTTGAGGAATTTGACCATGACAGTGTTAGGATCAATTATGTTCTCAAAATGTCTTTCTATTTTTTGTAGGTACATAAAGGTATTACGTAAATAAATTGTTCTTGATCTAAAATTTCGTTATCTCTAGGTACGTCGTTTCTAAAAATTGCAAACAACTTCGTGCAGTTCGTCTTGCCATATATTGTTTTAGGTACATAACAATCACTTTTGTTAATTTTTCTTTTAGCACTACAGTGGCTCTGTAGTTTAGAACAAAAATTAAATCTTTACAAAAATGTTAGCTTTATTAAAATTTATGAACCAAATATTTGGCTTTTCTATAATTAAGGCTTTATGCTACTTTGATTTAGTCTGTCAACGATCATAATTTATGCACTTCTACAGGCTGAGTTGTTAGCATTTCGAGGGTAATATCAAATGGGTCTAATGATGGACTTATAGTATTTTGTTTTCTAACGAGACGTCATTTTCTTTCTAGTAACCGGTTTGTATCTTTTAGACATCATTTATTGTTTTATCTAATTACCTAGTTTTAGTCCTAGATGTTGGATTGTAGTATTTTTTATGCCGACCTTGCTTATGCTGATTGGTAGGAAAACCTAGCAAGAAAGACAAATATTATTTGAAACGATTTCGATTAGTTAATTTTATTCTCTAGTACTGCACCCATTGTTGGATTTGGTTAAAATATTTAGAAAGTAACATTTTTTTTTATTAACATTATTGCCGATTTACAGCTAGCCTAGGAGCTAACAAGCAAATGTGACCTAAGACTATATATGACATGTAGGGGGAAACCGCCCAGCGGCGGGCCCCGCATGCTGCTTAATGCTAGTTATCTTAGTCTAAAATCTTACATCTATTTAATCTTCTAATTACATTTGTGTTATCTAATAGGTTGAGTGCTAGCACATTTGGGTGAGAATGAATTCTTGTAACATAGTTAGTTTTATATCTATCGATTTCATCTCTAATCCATGCTATCTTTAGGTCGTTGTGCAGAGTAAGGTTTGAGATGAACCATTCCGCATTGGCTATAGTGCTCAGAGCTTTATTTTGAAATCTCTGTAAGATTGCAATATTTGAGGGTTTTGAGCATCCCCACAGTTGAATCCCGTAAGCCCACACTGGAATTATCACTGTTTTATACACTAACACTTTGTTGTTTATTGATAATTTAGATCTTTGTCCTAGGAGCCAGTTTATTTTTTTTAATTTTGAGATCTAATTCTTTTCTCTTTTTAGTGATGTGAACTTCCCATGTGAGCCGCTTATCCAAATGTATGCCAAGATATCTCACTTCGTCCTTGGTTGGTATTTGAGCGCCTTTCAGGTAGAGCGGAGGCGTGATACCGTGTTTGGTCGTAAATGTTATGGCTGTCGATTTTGTTGCATTTATTTTTATGCGCCATTTATTTAGCCATTCTTGCAAATTGTTGAGGTAGCTTTGAAGTATAGACGATGTTTGCACGGGATCGGTATCAGATACTAATAGAGCAGTATCATCCGCATACGTGGCAGTAACTTGTTCTTTTTGAGGAAGGTCAGCTGTGAAGATTAGATATAGCACAGGTTCCATGACGCTGCCCCGGGGGACACCAGCTTCAATAATGTGGAGGTTAGACAGGCTTTCTGCGTGTTTGACCTGATAGTATCTTTCACTTAAGTAGGATTTAATGAGATGGTAATATTGGTGAGGCAGAGATTGTTTAATTTTGTAGAGTAGACCGGGATGCCAAACTCTATCAAATGCTTGACTGACGTCTAGAAAAACGCCTACACAGTACCTTTTCTCTTCGAAATCCTGTTCTATAACGTCAACCACCATATGTACCTGTTCTATGGTGGAATAATGTTGTCGGAACCCAAACTGATGTTGGGGAATTAGTCCTTGTTTTTAAATTATAGGTAGCATTCTTTTCAGTATTAGTTTATCTAGTACTTTAGATAGAATAGGTAATAGAGTTATTGGTCTGTATGATGTGGTTCCATGTGTAGGTTTGCCCGGTTTAGGAAAAAGAATTATTTGACCAAACTTCCATTGTATAGGAAAATATTGAAGCCTTATTATGACTGCATTACATATTTGAGTGAGAGCCATTATAGCCTTGTGGGGTAGTTCTTTCACGACTTTAGCGGTAATCAGATCATATCTGGGTGCTTTGCCATTTTTTAGATTTTTGATCACATTTTTTATTTCTGAGGGCGAGAATGGTTTAAAAGGTGGGCTTAGTTGATAAGAAGTCTGTAGGTAATTTAGTATTTCACTTTCTTCTGCAGCTGTAGTAGCTATAGGATGGGGTTGAAATATGGTTGATAGATGATTTGCAAATAATTCGGCCTTTTCATCGTCTGATCTTGCCCACGAGCCGTTGTTTTTACGCAATGGAAGATAAGGATTATTTGGGCGTTTGAATCTGCTACTGGCCTTCCACAAAGTGTACTCACCATGTGCGTAGGGAGAAAGGTTTCTGACAATCATCGAATGTTTCATTTCTCCAATCCTGTAGTGCTTGTTTTAGTTCCCGTGTTAACCTATTTAATCTGCTTTTGTCTGCTGAATGTTTAGTTCGTAGCCAAGTATTTCTGGCTCTTCTTTTTTCCGCAAGCTTATTTCTGATGTGTAGAGGATAGTTATCGATGACGGAGTTATTACCTCTAGATGGTCTAGAGTAATTGGCTGCGTGGTGTATGATGTTCGTTAATCTTTGAACCGCCGTGTCTATTTCGTCTTCTGTCTTTAGAGATACCTGAATAACTAAATTACTGGTTAGATACTCTTTGAATGCTTCCCGGTTTGTGTGTTTATTGTAAAGTGAAGGTCTCTTTTGTTTAGTAGTGATCGACGTACTCATTGTGACGATTATAGATGAATGGTCAGAGAAGATATCAAAACAGGTTTCTACTTTACAGTACCTAGGACATATGGCCTTGGTGACGAAAAAGTCCGTAGCATCTGGAATTTTGATTAAATCAGATGGCCAATATGTGGGCTCACCTGTTGCTAAGTGGCCATAGTTGTTTGCCTGCATCGCCTTGATTAGTTCTCGGCCTTTAGTACTAGTAATTTTAGATCCCCATATTGGATCTTTTGCATTGTAATCCCCACCAGCAATAAATTTATTTCCTAGCTTTTGAGAGAACATTTCATATTGTTGTTGCCGTACTGTATGTCTGGGTGGGCCGCATATGGCTGCTATCACTAGGGAGCCATTGAGGCCTTTGACATTTACGATGGTGCCTTGTATAAATTCAGTAGAAAACTCTTCCATTACGTGACGTGTTATTTGATTAGTAATGATGATAGCTGAACCGGCATGGGCTGTACCATCCGGGTGGTTGGTACAATAAGTCGAATAGTGAGGTATTTTGAAGTAACTGTATTCGGTGAAATGGGTTTCAGAAATTACCAGGATATCAATTTTTTGCTGTTTAAGAAATAGCTCGACTAGTACACGATGCTGGGTTAGCCCGTTTGCATTCCATAGACTAATGCGTAAGGTATCCATTATTTTAATTTGTTTACTAGGGTGATTAACAGAATTAGCATCGTGCTGTTCTGGTTCATTAATTGACTAAACATTGTTTCGAATTTAGACAAGAATTGTGATAATGATATGTCATTGGTGTTTGTATTCTGGGTTTGGTTATTTATGAGCATAAGATAAATTGTTTAAGTTGAAAATATACGCTTTTTATTCAAATATTGGCTTGTTCATATTCTTTATGGCTTGCGCAGGTGGAGGAGGTACTGTTTTGCTTCTGTTAAGTTGTATTTGTTGATAAATCCGGCAACCTTTATAGTTTGCAGGGTGCGGGCCTCGGCACAACGCGCAAGTGGCGGGACTGTTTTTAGATTTTGTGCAGACCGCAGTTTGGTGTTTATCTCCACATTTAACGCATAGGAACGGTTTAGTACAGTAGCCTTTGCTATGTCCATAGGTTTGACATCTTGTGCACTGTAAATTGTAGTTTTCTTTCTTGGAGGTTTTATTTTTACCTGTTGATAGTTTAGGTATTTTATTTCGTAGACTTTTTTATTGTTCTGGGCAGGCTCGAGATCGACAAAGAACATAAGTAGAGGATCTTTTGATATTCTATGTCTGATGTTAGTAATGTTACGGACAGTGTGGCCATGCTTGAATAATTCGTCCTTGATTTTTTCAATGTCTATAGTATGATGCAAGTTTCTAATTACCACCCTGTAGGCTCTTTCATCTTTTATCTGGTAGGTATGATGTACAATCTTTACATTTTTTAGATGTGAGATTAGCGTTCTGTAGGAGTCCGGGGTATTTACGTTGATCTTGATTATGTTGTTAGACAGTGTCTTAGTGCTGTATTGTTCTCTTTCTAGAACTTGAGTTAGATCTTCAATTATTTTATAGTAATTTGTAACTCCATATACAAAGATAGGAGGGGGTTTGTGTATTCTCTGTTCGGAACTTTCACTAGGTTTTTGTGTTGTCTCATTTGTGTTTGTTAGCCAATACGCTAAATCTATTCTGAGTGTTTGTTTGATTTTCAATGTTTTGTTGCATTATACGTTTTGGAGTGATTCTCTTGCGTTTTTTAATTTGTTGTCACGGATGTTGTGTTTCGTCGTCGAATTCAGCGATGATTATGTTCTGTGATATATCCGATTGTTTAGTGCTAGGTGCTTGATTTAGTGATGGACCAGGAAGAGCTATGTTTGCATTAGGGTGGGTTTGGTGTGTAGGTAAATAATTATAATGTTGAGTTTCTGATGTAGAGGTATTATTTTAAGCATATGGCATAAATCCATACTGGTACGATTGCTGATTCCCGTATGCCGGTTGTGAATTGTAAAATACTTGCGGTTGAGGTAAATACATATTTTGGCTGTTATTTTGTAAATTCTGCATAATTTTAGAATTGCAGAACTGGTAGTTAGTTACGATTAAAGATTAGAAGTAGTTTAAATGTTTTTAACTTACACTTTTGGTTTATGTATGTCAACTGATATCAATAACAGCGGGTCAGATGTTAAACGTGCACTGATGATAACTTGCAGCGATCGCAGTACACACATCCGCACTCACTCGCTGTTTACAGCGAACTCGAAAATAACATTTGAAGAATTACAAGTATAGCTATATTGTTGGGTTCTTGGTAGATCAACTGTATGTAATACATAAAAGTGGTCCAAGATAACCTCCCTGTGATACTCCTAACTTAATTTAATAATATTTAACTTGTTATTTTATTTATTTTGAAACATTCGTTCACTCTTATATGATTTTGTTAACTTCAAAAAAGATGGAGTAAGAATTTTTATTTTATTGCCTAAATATGTTAACTCTCATGTATTTTAAAGTGAATCATTCTGTATTATTTTTGGGATATTAAATCTTTATTCGTGTTTCAAAGAATTAGTTTCTTAAAAAGCTTGGAAGGTCTGTGGAATCTTTATTGTTATTTAGATAGTTTGTAGTTTTGTAGGTCAATGTGTGTGTTTTAGAATTGAACTAACAATAAGTATGTAGGTGAAAAATATTATTCCTTTCCTGCCAGTTTCGTTAATACAACTACTAAAAACCAAAAATATTAAATATTTCAAACCGATATATTTTAACACCGTTCTAGTAACATTTCAATTATACATTTTTCTTTATTACACTATATTTTAGGGTTTCTTCTGGTTTTTTAAGAACAAAAGGTTTTATTACTGTTCAATAAATATTATTCTGACAAACTTCTACTGGCCACTTCAGTTGTATGCTGCAGTCATAGGTAAAACGTTAAATAAAACAAACCACACAATATGTACATCAACAATAAGCAAATCATATTATTATTATTAAAATTTCAAATAAAATTATGACAATGATGCAAATCTGTTCAGCTTTACTGCTAAATAAAGTAAACGGGAAGAAAGTTAATTCTTAAACGACAATTACTTTTTGTTTATTAATAAAAAAAATTCAATTTTTAAAGGATCTGAAAACTCAGATATATAATTGTAGCTCTTAGTATTATTTGTGATTAACCTTTTAAGACAATACCTAAATTATTTTTGTAGTTTTTATGTTTCCCTACTAATTAAACCAATTCAAGCCTTCTACAGCAACCTGCTGATAACTTTAGCTACTTTTAATAATTTTGCTATGTATTCTAAAATTTGCAGAGGGTAATGTAAATCTATTCTTGAACATCTAAAAAATTATTATTTTAGATATCGCATTCAATATTTATATATGCGACTATTTCTAGTTAAAGTGTTTTTTAAACTAAATATGGTTTCTGAGGATCATATGTAGGGCATTCAAAAATGATTGGCACTTTCTCTCAAACCTACAAACCAAATGGTGCTGCTTATTTGGTTACAGGGGACATTCTACTGATAAAATGCCTGCTTTCATGTAAGTGCATTACTAGTGAGTGATCACTGAATTGACTTTACCTAAATATTTAACAATGTCGCTACGAAAATAAATATGACAATGTGTAGTCACATATTGTCGTACCGTTGGTATTCTGCAAGCTGTCGATGACTATGTTCTGTTTGTTTTCATGAAAGAAGCAGTACACAGTTAGAAGTTCTTGTTTAATGACTAGCTCCAGTTGACTGTTCACAAATTGTGCTCTGCTACATCAAAAGAATAGTTTGTAGAGTTTTACAGTTGGCAAAAGTGAACATATATTGACTCTCTGTTCCTAATAAGCAATTAATAATGAGAAAGCAACTCTAGTACCGATCCGTTTTGAACCCCCCAGCTACATTACCATTGCCTAGTATTTTGCATGAAAAAATTAACAGTTGTAAACTAATAACAAACTTTAGAAAAATCAAAAATGGATATGAAAGATGCGACATTAATTATGAATCAACCTTGTATGTAAAGGCAGGCATTTTTCGCCAAATTGCCGCAATTATATCGCCCACGTGCGGTTTCGATCGTTGAACCCGCACACTTCGACCAAATGTTTCGTTTATACTGCTAAGAAAACATATTTTCCGTTAGTTGTGAAAGTTTATTCAGTGCAAAGTGTCGAGTTACAAAGCTGTTGCAATAAACTTTTCAGAGGAGTTAAACAAAGTAAGTCTTTTTACATTATTTTAAGTGATTGTACAATATGGCTATTTATTTTAATCGCATGTATAATTATTAGAGAAAACGTGTAGAATGTGTGATGACACGCGAGTGATTTTTTGGGTCTATTTAATGATTTATTTTATTTTGAAAAACTCCTAAGTGATGAAAAGAGATTCAGCGAATCTTTTATAATAATTACAACTTTTCGGAAGCAAATATTTTTAAATATGTAGATACTTTTGAAAACCACCGCTGTATAAAAATTACCTTTATGATGGAGGCTCATCAGCAGGCCTTGGTGTTATGACGTCTCTTATTGACCACGACCTACACGTAATAGTTTGGGGGTCGTAGTCGGGGCTGGAGGGTGGTTACAAGTTAAGGGACCAGTGGTAATGTAAATTATAATATAGCCATGCCTCGGCCTTCCCGTCTTGTGGGCTGGAGCTCTCTTCCGGCGGTTATTTCTCTAACCAACTTGACAACTGTCTCCAGCACGCTTATATAACTGTCGCTAGTCACCTTCAAATCTTCTTCAAAAGAAAACTTTGTATACATGGTGGTAGACACTTCTGAGGCATTTTGGCAATTCATCTTTTTGTTCTGGATGAGTTGTTTAAAGAGTCTCAGGAAGATAGCGCTGTCGTGTTCGATGTCGTTCAGTAGTGCTTAGACCTTTAGCTTTCTGCCTATCTTATTTCTTTTAGTTAACAAGTGGCGGTTTCTTAGGACGAAAAACTTGTAGTACAATCTTGATCCACTACTAACCATTGGCCTAGCTAAGTCCATTTCTTTTTCTAGATCAGTTATGCTCCATCTAGTATCCGGATCGCGGCCGAATAACTTTATGAGCTGTTATCTCCTTCTAGTGGTCAGATTCTCTATACTTCTTGGCTACAGAGTCATTTCTGTCGGCACTTCTCCGATTCAAAGAAATTCGAGTACAGCAGCTTTGCGTTCGTACGTGTTTTCTCAACTCATTTTGTTAATAATCGTAGATTGTTGATTATGCGAAGCTAACTTGTGTTATCTAGTAGGGGACTACGCATGCGCGTAAGACGACCTTTTGAATTTTCTACAATACAACCTAAAAAAATTCCGGATTTACATCGATTACCAAATGATTACTGCACACACAATCGAGAAGATACCAACACAAACTACAGTGACTTATTTTTGGTGAATTTTGGAGAAGAAACTGAAAAAACTGATTTATCTTATTTCAAATAAACGCAGGTAACTCAGCTATATATTAAAATATTTTTTAAATATATTGGAGAATCACAAAGATACAAACATACAACTTTATTTTTTAGATAGTTTTCTAATATAGAAGCACATTGTTGTTAAATCTTTATTTGTTTTGGGCGTTTCGTTTGGAGGACTAAACGAATGACAATTTTAGCAACATACGAAGGGGTCATCTTGCATCCATTTTGTGAAGACCAATATCATTTGCCTGAACATTTCCGTAGCTTATTTCTCGTCCACGAAGAATTTCTGCAAACATTAATTAACGGCCATACTGGAGAAAACGACAAACATTGCGATTATTCTCCTCAGTCTCCTTTGTGGACGTAGCTGACATTTATTAACTTTCTACAGCGGAGCTTATAGTAAAAAGTTAATGAGATTATCATCCTGTCTGTCTGTCTGTGTGTCTGGAGACACTATAACTTCCGTTCTATTCAACGGATTCACTTCAAACTTGGCATACACTCATCTAAGGTCAGTACCTTTCATGGGATTGATTTTTAGACAAATCGGTTAACGGCACCCGGAAGTGACCGCTGTAGAAAGTTTCCTGTACGGTATTACACCGTTCTTGGTTCCAATTGCTCAAGCCTTCTTAACTTTTTGAACGTTTATATCAATTATATCCGCCATAGTCAAAGTTCGTGATTATCACACATTACGGACATATTTGCTCCATCAAAATTTCTGTAAATCCTATTAAATATGACAAATTTGTCTACTTTTTCTTTGAAGATGCGTAAAAACGACAAGAATGTTATTATTGGGCGATCTTGCGCTGTATTAACGGATAAAGAGGAAAGTATTATTCCATACTCAACAAAAAATTACGATAATTTTGAGAGTAAGAACGAAAGTGCTGCTACTCTTGGAGCAGATCAATAATATTATGTTTTTTGGTTACCATTGGGTATTCCTCGACCGTTGTTCTCTTGTACCGCTAATTCTGGAAGTACCAATGTGCTAAAAAAACGTGAATATTAAGAACACGTTCATGGATTCAAGTGTATTTAAAAGAAATCCGTATCTGTTTAGGACTCGTGACTCTTCAAAGCGTTTGTTCCAAACTAGAAAGCCAAGAGGGCAAAAGTTTCTTCATTTTAACAATGACGAAAAATTTTATTGTAATACTTCGAATAAAAAAAATATTTAGTGTCACCTTACATTAAATATTTGAAATGAATATTTATTACAGTTTATATTCCACAAAAAATATAAGAAAGAAAGACTGGTGGAAACAATACATTTCTTCTAAACAAAAACGATCTGGGATGAAAACGTTTGTCTTGCGTGAAAGCGCTTCCTTTGGTTACGTATTCATATTGTGATCCCTATTATTATTATTTGTTATTGATAATTCTTAAATTTACAATCCACTTAATATTAGAGTAATGACTAATGGTACAGTATTTATAACATGAGTCTGAACTAGGTCTGGTGACTATTGACGTTTCGGTCTTCTACTCATTGGGTTGTCAGAGAGCTGTTGAGGTGGTCTGCTAATTTGTCGAGACATGCACGGGAAAGTCGCTGTATCTTTTCGGCTTCGTGGGCTATATGTAAATCTGTGTGGATTATTTTGGTAACGTACCAGAAAGCGTTAACTTGGAACTCTTGGACTGGAATATCTGTAGCACCTTTGTGTATGAAAACTCAGCGCAATCTCATAGCTGAATCCCACACGTTCGGATAGGTTTTAGTGCCACTTTATACAGGAGTAACTTATTGGACGTGGAAAGCTGGGAACGTCTGCCAATTAATAATTTATTTGTTTCGTTTTGAGTTATAGTTGTTTACACTTTGTTTTAATGTGTGCGTGAGTTTTAGTGAACGGATAAAGTCAAATATCTTGGGTGACACCTAGTTGTTGCGTTGCTGATTCTGCGTTGTCATCGATTGCCAAGACAGCTGTATAGTCGACGAAGGTGGCTATCGCACTGTTTGTTGTAGTTGGAACACCTAATGTGTATATTAAATACAAAAGGGGTCCTAGCTTACTACCCTGTGGAACTCCGGAAGTAACTTGCTAATAGCTTGACACAGATTGTTCAACTTGATTTAAAACACCCGTTCACTTAGGTATGATTTTAATACTAGATAAAGTTAACTAGAGAGATGGAATTTTAGTTCGTAAAGCAAGCGTTAACCTTGTCAAAGGCCTGTTGTATGTCTAATAACTCCTTTGTACAAACTTTTCGTGTCACGATGTTGAGTGGCATTTGCAAAAACTAAATTGAGAAAGGTTTCATCGATTCGATTAAGGAATAATTTCTAAAAAAATTGGACGTAAGAGGAAAAGGGCTTATCGATGTGTAGGAATTAGGTAGTGCAGGTGGTTTACCAGGCTCAACAAAGAAAATAACTTGGGCAAACTTCCATTGTATAGGGGAAGTAACAATCTCAAGATACTGTTTTATATGATAATTTTTAGGAAGATTTTATTTATATGATTGGATTGTAGCCCGGAGCTCTGCGAAAATTGATAAGTTGTATTTTTGGAGAAAGAGAAAGCATATTAGTCTGCTTTTTCCCGTCTGATCTAGTCTAATTACCATCCATTTTTTAATTTGGAAGATTGCTGCGGTAATTCATATTACAAAGAAGAGCCAATATTCAGTAGAGTTCTATTAGAATTATCTCATACACTTCTTGATAAAAATTACTGTTTATAAATCGGCAATTGTTGTAGTAATACAGATTTAAATGATAAACTTTAAACATGGAAGAACAGATTATAATGGAGATTTTAAGAACAGGAAAATATTACAACAGAAATTAAAAAAAGGAGCTAAAATTAACTTGTTTCAACGTAAACAAACAATACCGAAATGAAGAGATAAACTGGGTACCGTAATGACAGGCTCTATTTATGATGACAATTAGTTAGAGATAGAGGAAGAAAGAACCAACCGTTGTAGTGGATTATAATGTCAACATAGGTGCTGCTGATTTAGTCGACAATAGCATTTGTTTGCATCTATTCGTAGTGGACTCAACAAATATTATATGTACATAACGGTGTTTAACTTTTGTAAACTATATGAAGGACTTGGTGGTTAAAGAAGAATCAACTGTATTTTACAGCATTTCAGAAACGTATGCTGACCAAATCAATACTTCCGAACGATCACCAAAGATCAAAACCTTGATTAATCGAGCATCACTGCCCAAGTATTCTACGAGAAAAAATATTTTGGTTTATACTAGTTGAGGAAAAAGTTCTGTTATACTTGCGAAAAAATTAATTTTTTTTTTAATAAAAGCTATTATTTTCTACGATCTCTTGCCATTGATCTGCAAGCATCCGGATCTGGTTGAAGCGCCACTCCGCCGGCTTTGAATCAAAGTACTCGTGATTAGCTTCTTCAACTTCATCGACAGTCTCGAATCTATGATTGCGCAAGACGAATTTTAGTGAGCTAAAGAGATAGGAATCCGATACAGCAGTGCATAGACTGTAGAGTGAGTGTGGTAGGATTTTAACAGCGCCCAGCTTTTCGAATTTTTTCTTCGTCTTCTTGAGGGCATATTGTCTTGTTGACACAAAAAGCGCGCTTTCATCAAACCAATGTTGGGTACTTTTCCTTCAGCTTGTCATAGACAGGGTCCAGCTGATCATCATAGAGATCATCATTGATAGCGCGATCGTTCGGCACAATTTCAAAGCGAAACATGCCTTCAAACTTCTACCAAACGCACAAATAACCTTGCCGAAACGGTTGTGACACGGAACTGGTGGCGGATTTTGGCTTTATTAAACTCAGTTCTATTGGCGATCGCTAGTGGTCAGGTAGACCTACTTTTCTTTTGATATCACAAATCGCTTACAAAAACGATAGTTCAATGGTCCGTGCTTTGGTCAGTTCGTGTGGATCTTGTCCCGGCTTTTCCTTGTTCATCTTTTCGATAAGACAATGTCTTGTTAGTTTTGATCATCTTGACTCTTGGCACACCGCTTCGGAAGTCTACCTAATGGTTTTTTAGTATGTGGTCTTCTATTTTGGCCCCTTTTCAAACGTTTTGCGTCGACATGATCTCTTCTGTATCATCGTCGCAATCTCGTCCATTTTAGTAGAGTCTGTACTTTTCTTATTACATCACTTTTTATCCTACCCCTGAGGGTAATAACAGATCTTTTAACCTCTATTTTCGTAATTCTTTTTATTTTTGTCGTTTCCGCACTTGTTTCTAAGGCATAGCTAAGTACTGATCTGACGCAAGTTTTATAAATTCTGATTTTGTTCTTTGCTCATATGTTTGTTTGTTTAAATTATATCTCGTGAGACATTTTGTATTCTAATTTCTCCTGTTAGATTCCCATCGCTTAAAATGTCTACTCTCAGATAGTTGCATCTCATTACTCGTTGGATCACCCTGTTCTCCACTACCAGTTTACATACGATCGGGTGTTTAGAGTTCACCATCGACTGTACTTTCAGATGTGAGCATATTGAGTTCATTTTAAACCTATATAATAATCCCTGAAAGTCATCTTTCTTTTCTGTCATAAGAATGATGTCTTTATAGTACAACATTTTTATTGATCGATTACTCATACGATACCCAGCATTGGTCATGTTTACGCTTTTGATAATTTGGTTTATGATGATGTTAAATAGAGTCTCCTTGTCTAATACCCGTGCTATTTTTACTTTTTAGGTGAGTCCATTTTCGGTCTCTATTCTAGATTTATTACTGTTGACATTTTTATGTGTTTTGTCTTGAGATTGCCATTGCATCATTTAATCACACTCGGTCAAACGCTTGATTTAGATCTACAAAACATATAAACATCAGTTAATTGAACTCTATTGACTTTTCAATTATCTATCGTAGAATAAATAGTTTCCATATTTCTTCTATTGATTTGCTGTAGTCAATATTATTTGCTTTTTCTGTTATACTTTGTATAAAAGCTTCCTTACACTTGTCGTTTCCTATTTCACGTATATCGTACTGCATTTTTTTGGAATGAATGTGCTTTACTTTTGGTTGTTCCCATTCCATATTCAATTTTGCAACTACTACGTAGTGATCCGTGTCCACATCCGCTCCCCTTTTATTACGCACATCTTTTCCATACTCCTATTGATACATATATGATCTATTTGGTTCTGTACTTTCCGATTTGGGGAGATCCAGGTTACTTTATGACGGTCTTTGTGCATGAATAATGTTTCACCTATTTTGAGATCCTGTATTCCACAAAACTCGACTAAAATTTCTCCATTTTCGTTCATTTCACCTGTTCCGTATTTACCCATAACATTTTCAAACCCCTCATTATTTGTTCCCACCTTAGCATTGATATCACCCATTAAAACAATTGCATCATTCCTATTTACTGTCTCCATGGTTTTATTTAGCGTACTGTAAACAAGTTCCTTTTGTTCTAGGTCCGCCAATTCTGTAGGTACATACAATTGTACTACGTTTAGTTTTCTTTTCCCCAGGTTTAATTTTGCAGTAATAATCCTTTCACATATTGGGTGCCATTCTATTAAACATGTTCTCATTTCATTACTCGTAGCTATTCCCACCCCATATTGTTGTTCATTTGTATCTTGCTCTGTTCCCGATTATATGAAGCTATATCCATCAGCTGTTACTTCTCCGCTACCTGTCCACCTGCACTCGCTTACTCCAAGTATTTCAATATTATACCGTTTCATCTCTTTTATTAACTGTGCTAATTTTCCTGTTTGATAGTGTTCTCACATTCCACTGTCCTATTTTAAATTTGGTTTTCCTGACTTTCTTATTATTATTTGTTATTGCATATTTTTTTGTGTTTCCATGTTCTTCATAAATTTTCAAGTTTTGTAATTTGTTTATTATTAATTCAGAAGGCTTATGTACATTTGACTGTAAGTTTACTTCCAGTATCATTTCCGTTTTCATGGCCGTTTTCGTTACCATTATGCCATACTATTTTTAGTTTTTTGATGGAGGACCTTCAATTCTTATTAAGCTCCCTCCTTCCTCATCGCTCCATTTGTAACTGATCCCATCTATTTCCATTTTCCTGTACCCCACTCTTGTTTTCTTCCCTTTGTCCTTTTCTTCTCTTGCAATCTTCCTAATAACTGCTTGTACTTTTCGTTCTTCTTGTGTTAAATCACTCTCTATGTATATTTTCCGTGGTCCTAATTTATTTTTGTGCTTTAATATTTCAATTTTCTGCTCAAAAGATTGTAACTTTATTAGTCATCTTCATTTACTTCTTTCCCACCCTGAAAGCTTCACTAACCTCAACCATTACTCCTACTTCATCCCTCATAAATGTCTTCACTTCCTCCTTTGTGTGCTCTTTATTAAAGTCCTTCCCTTTAATATTTATACTGTTTTTCCTTTCTCTTCTCTCCTGGTCCTCCAGTCTTTTCTTCATTGTTTCAATATGACTACGTAATTTGTTTTTTTCCTTCTGCCATTCTACCTCCTTTAAAACGCTTATCTCCTCTCCGTAGTTTTTCAACTGCTCGTTGATACTACCAATGGCTGTATTTGTACTACTGGTATCCGCCTTTATTTCTCTTATCTGCTCTGATAGACCCACTATCATCCTCTCTAACTTTTCCATGTCTATTTGTTCCTCTTCAGCTTGTACTACTGCAGTCGTTTCCTTTTTTTGAGGTGATCTCACTGTTTTCTTACTCCTTTGAAATACCTCTACTTCTGATTCGTCCTGTGTTTATTTTTGTATTCTTTTCCTTTTGTTTAAATATTCTGTTGTTGAACCCAGACTATTGGCTCTATTGCGGTCTCTTGGCATTGATAACGTTTTAATAATCTCTCTTAAATTTTCTCACATCGCTAAGGGCGTGTCTCAGTTCAACACCCTTCTTTGTGCGAAAACTTGTGCTTGTAATAGTTCTGCAACCAACTACTATAATTCTTCTATGCACAATGTGTTGCCTATCCTATAAATTTTGAGCGTAACCCTGTATCACACCTTGTTTACTGCTTCTCTAATTTCTTATCTATCAATGCATGCAATTTTCATTCCTATTAACACTATTCTTAACCTCAACTAATATAATTTTAAAACTGTTGTGTAATCATACCGCCCATCTTCTTGCGTAAATTTCTAGCTTCACGTATTATTCTCCCTTTTAATTAACCCTTAGTTATTATTTCAGTGTTTCAGTACACTCGATACGGCCTAAATTGGCTTTTATACCGGAACTTCCCAAAAACACACAACTTCGAGCGTAGTATACACCAATCTTTCTGCTTTAAGTTTGTTTATTTATAAGCGTAAATGCTTATAGAATAAGCGTTCTCGTGTATTAATTTTACCTTTGTATACATGCTGTTCTAATTTAGATATTTTATGTCTTTTATTAAATGATCAGTTAGTTTATAATAAGTAATTTAGACATCTTGTATTCCTTATGCCTTTTTTCTTTGTCTTTGATGGCATAAAATGTCTCTTTAGTGTTTCGTGGTTTCTAAGATAATTTCTTGGTGTTTATGTTTCAAGATGTAGTATTTCAGCATTCCAGACGTAGTTTTTCAGATTTTTTCGTTTCTTTGTCTCGTCCTGTCATCATTTTTTAAGATCCGTCTGGTATTACATGCTAGTTCAGTTTTTTGAGTGGGTTTTACTTTTCACGAAGCACAGGCTGCTAACAATCTTATGCTTCAACCCTCCTTCTTTATTCGGTTTTCGCTAGGCTACTTAATCTACCAAAGGCGGGATTTCTTCTAGACAAAATCTAGGTGCTATACTGCCTTCTGGTCAACTCCAAGCTCTTCAGCTATGTCTCGAGTTCTAAAAGACGATTCGGCATTAAAAGAGGCTTGCAATAAATGATTGTTGGCTGATCTTCAAAACCGAGATCACCAGAATCAAACTTTTTGTATCATCTTGCCTTCAGCATCATAAATCTCTTTTTCAGCTTTTCTCTATAAAAGTTGCCTCTTTTAGCAACAACTTGTCAGGAAGTTTAGCTTTATCTATCTATAGTAGAATCAAAGAAGAAGCTAACGGGGATATTATAAACACAAAACAAAAATTGCATATTTGATTTATTGTTGATTCGTTATAAGTTAGTAATAAAATAAGAAAATTGTACTCTGCTATACGTCACTATATTGATCTCTATTATTCCCTCTTTCTTGTTCTCTTTCCTTCCTTAAATTTACATAGGCTTTGGTTGCTTGAAAACCGAAGTATTATTATTTGAAAATAGGAAATGTGAAATCTTTTTTCTAACAGTAAGCTCTTATATTTGCTTCTGTGGGAAAGTCTTTATGTAAGACGAATATCGAAAAGCACTTTTTTCTAGTCTCTGAAAGCTCAGAGATTCCTAAACGTATCAAAAATAACTTGGATGTGATCGTTAGATTTTTAGATATGTTCGCAGTTAAATTATTTGGAAAGCTGCCGAGAACGTGAAAATACCTAAGAATAGTACTTCCATCTTAATGGGCTTATATAATCAAACCATTTATGTTTTAAGTTCTTGTGCAAAAAAATCTCCATTTTCAGTACCAATCATCATATAGCATTAACTATTAAGATTATTTTGTAGCAAAATACAAGGTCTTACAAATGATTCCTCCTTTTTATTAGTGGACGGCACTCGAGCCACACATCAATTGAGAAGCACAAGGCGTGCTATTTTAGTCCCTATCATAGCGTTGAGTGGTGAACATTTATTTTTAAAATAGTGATCCTGTGAATGTGACGCAGTGGCTAGTTCTTAAAAATTCGAAGTAAGTTGTCACGCAAGAGTTCCGATCAAGAAAACCGTAATCTGTGGGTACACAATTTACCTGATAGACTAATTCAGGATTGAAACGGAAATCACTTCGTAGACCTTTTAGCGTGAATCTTGCAGCAGTGAAGTAGGCTGCTATCACATGGCCACGAGTTTTTGAACCTAAGAATGCTCTCGTCTTGGGAATATCTGACCGGAGCGCGAGGAGCTTTCTATGATGTAATCTTATATATTATTCATACAAACTGATTATAGTCTAGGAATTTAAAGAATGTGACTGATGCTGTTGTGCTCAGTAGTGATAAAACTCATTTTTATCTGCCGAGCTTTGTCAATAAGTCGAATTTTCGATATTACGTCCCATAAAATCCTCGACAACTCCATGATCGACCTCCACACAGTCATTGTGTAACTATTTGGTGTGCTGCTACGGAACTTGTCATCATAGGGCAGTATTTTTTTTGAGAAGCAGGGCGCACGATAACTGTCACATCTGCTCGCTGTTACGCAATTTCTTGGAGCTCATACTCTAGTGTGGTTCCAACAAGATGGCGCTAACATACACGGCGAGGGTTTTGGGACAAATGTTTCTAGACCGCCTCAGTTTATCACATGGTGACAGCCCATGCCCGGCTAGGTCAACAGACCTGTCTCTTTGCAATTTTTTTTTGTATGGACATCTAAAGGCTAAAATCTTTCAAGGTCACGGACTCTTGAGGAATTAACGAATGCTATTTGTAACGCAATAGCAGCAGTACTAGTGGAAATGACTTTGCTAGCAATGCGGAACTTTAAAATGGTGGATAAGTGAATGGCAAGCATTGTTTTATGTGATGGTGTAATAAAAATTGATCATAATCTATGTTGTTCTCCTTACTGCTGTTTCGAAAAGGGAAGATCATTCTACAAGGTCTTGTAGATTAAAAATTTTTAAAAAACGTGACGCAAAAGTACTTTTAACTACGATTATAAAATGAAACAATAGTTTGATATTTTAACTACGTTTGCTTCGGTATGTAAATAAATTCTTTGTTACTTACAAATTAGGGGGTTCTCTGTAATTTCTTTTCGGTTTTAGTTTTCAGGAAAACCCTTTTTTGTATTACAACACTTACTCATTTCAACCGCTAAAACATACATGAACGCAATTTCCGTGATCGAACGCCCTCTCGCTGATTTCCTGGCGGGCCCCGCTAAATAATTTGCATTACGCACAGCCGAACCGGTCCGGGCAAAATAAGGCGAGAAGCTGCGGATTAAGTGCATGGCGGGTATCGAATTTGCATTGCTAATACTCAATCTTGTCGAACGCTGTTTACACATCAGAGGCGCGCCCGGGCGCTATTTTTATTTTACGGCGGACTGGGCGCGTTCGGCTGTACTTGCGCTCGCTTATCGGAAGGCCCGATTCGCCCGGCCGCCGATCGCTGGCAAATGATTGCCGGCAATCAAACGAGGCCGAAACAAGCCGCGGGCGTTCTAATCGCATTAAATCGGAGCCGGAGGAAATTGAGGGGCGGATTGAAACTCGGCGATTATGTCGTGTTCGGTTTGCAGCTGCATTGTCGGGTGACAACGGGGGCAAGTGCCCCGTCCAAGTTTGTTATCCTGCAGGACATTCAACGGACCAATCTCTTTGTTAGTTTTTTCGCATGTTCCAATTTGAATTCGATGGCTTATGAAACTTTCCGCTTTTCTTATGTGAATACAGTTTTGTATTTTATTATTTTTTTGTTCCGCTCGGATATATTACTTCCAGCCGCAGGGTAACTTCGGTTCTTTATAACGTTTAGGAGAGTTGGAGTTGAGTTTCCTAACCCTCCTCCTATTGAAGTCTTGTTATTTATTGTACCCTCCGGTCCACACAATCCACTTTAGCGAATCAATTGTTTTGAGTAGCGAAAGTTTCTTTATTTCATCTTTCCTCGAGTTACTTTGTACACCATTTAGTAGTGACCTTGAAATTAAAAATTTAGTTACTCTATTTGAGCTTTGTAGTTTTTTTGAGTATCTTTAAGTAATATTTCTCTTATCTCCCTAACTTTCTAAACTTATAATTCTATCTCCTCCTAGACGCTTCAACCGATTTCCTTGAAACTTGCACACCACATTCACAACTATATTTTCTAATTCGGTGCAAAAAATCAGCTCTTCTAACTTTAACCGTTTTTGAATTATTTAAATATTTTGATTACTGTCGCAGAAACATGTGGAATGTTCTACACGACTGCCTGGCGTCTAGATCAGGCTTCGTCGACGAAGCCTACGGGGTTCTCTTGTCCATAATAATTACTTATCTGTTTAAAAGAAATTTTTTGTGACGTTTGCTTATCCAACCTAATGAGAATAATGAGGATAATAAGGATATATTTCAATCAGCTGCTATATATTCTTTTGTAGGTTATATCCACCTCCAGTTTTTTTAAATCTAATCGTTTAGATTGTTTATATTAATAAGCCGTATAAGATTATTTTGATATTGTAACCTTATTTTAGGTTTAAAAAATATATCTTTGATGAAAAACGGGGCATTAATTGTAGTAGTAATAGATCTGGCCAGTCCTTGGCAAGCTGATAACTTTTCGTTGTCTGTTTCTGTTAAATTTTTTGTGGTAGCTTTGTAAGACAATCTTATTATTATTGTGATTTTTAACTGTCATTTTGAAGTGAGGGGACTGTGTCTAGATTTATCAGCGCCGGAGGCGCTGATTAAGGTTAAACCTATATTTTTAATTTTCAGTTATTAATTTTTCATGTTGCTAAGTAATATTTACAGTGTGTTTAAATATAAGGTAAGTAAATTGGCCGACTCTAATAAAATAGCACATGAGGACGTTCCTCCAGTGAAGAACTCTCGCTGAATTTTACTTTATCTAAGATAGCAGAACAGCATCTAGATTAGAATATTACAAGCACTAAAATCTGTTTGATAAGGTAAGACGAAAGAACCTTTTAAGTCTGTTCGTTGCGTCACAGTTGTCTAGTTGATTCACTGCTAACACTATTGATTGGTATTTGAGGTGAAGATTATATTTTTTACTATTGCATTTCACTTCCGCTTTCACAGTTTTTATATATAGATCATCATTTTTCATGTACCACAGGGAGTTTGTTATAGTTCTTAGTGTTTTTGACTGGATCTATTGCACCCTACAGCTGTATATACTGCATATCTATGTGCATTTCAAAATTTTGTAGATTAGGAGCTTGTTGTCCCAGACAAGTTTCTGATTGCTACAATTAATCTTCTAATTTCTAAGTCTTTTTGTCTACGCTTAATGAAAATGTGTTTTCTCCAAGTTAACCTCCTATTCAGATGGATCTCTAAGTGCTTTTGATCTTCTAATTCAGTTAGCTGCACATTCTTTAAAGTGGGAACGTGTCTTTTCTAAGAGTGAAGATAACATAGACGAATTTTGCTTCATGGGTCTTGATGCGCCGTTAGCTTAAACAATCTTCAAGTGAATTTAAGGCGATTTGAGGATTTTTCGATGATGTGTTGTGGGAATGTCTTCGCTTCGCTGAAGAACTCGAGAATTTAAGACATGTAAGTATGTTCATTCGTCTTGGAAAGTTTATGTGGAAATGTCTGACAAGTAGAAGTAGCTGATAGTACGTATGTGGAAGAGTAATCCTTATCAGCTGCAAAACAGTATTGTTTTGTTTTAAATGTGTGGCTAATTTTATTCGCGATTCTGTGTACTTGCTCAATGGTGGCATGCTCAGCTCTGAAGTCAAACTGATGGTCTGAGATCAGCTCGTCTTCTTCAAACTCGATGTCTTGACTAGAAGAATTTAGGTATTTTAAAAACATGCTGTTTCAGGTGGTTTTCCCGTCTTCAGCATAAGAATAATTTGAGCTACCTTGCACTGTGATTGGGAAGTATAGAACTACAGATTTCTGTTATAAGTTCAAAAGTTTTCTCTGATAGTTGTTCTTTCAGGACGTTACCCATAACGAGGTAATATCCTGGGACATTGTTTGTATTTATTTTTTTATTGTAGATTTAATTTTCCCGCTTTGCAATTTTTAAATGGCGAGCTTAGGTAATCTGCAGTATCAAATTGTACCCAAATATTTTATTCTTCTTGTCTTTCTTCTGCTTTTCCTTAAGCTAGCATGCTAGAGTGTGGTTTAAATAATATGGCAAGATGGCCAGCGAATGTTTCAGCTTTCTCCTTGAGGCTTTGGCTCAACTATCGTTGTTTTTTTCTTATACGGGGCACACTCTGTTGTGGATGCTTTAATCTGCTGCTTTCGCATTAGACATTGTCGGTCATCTGGAAACGTTGAAAGTTTTTTTAGGTGTCTTGTTACTCTGCTATTTTTGTTGTTAGACACTAGTATTTTACTATATTTTATAGTCTTCGTATTTTAACAATCGTGTTTTTAATACTTAATAGGAGACAGTATTGGTAGTCCTCGGAGACTAATTCAGGTATTGTTTTCCAAGCCTGAAAGGTATTCTACGATGTTTTAAGGGTACGCTTAGGTTAATTTTTTCACTTACTAGTTCTTAAAATAAGTCTCAGTCCGTTCTCTTATTGTGAAGGCTAAGTGGTCTCTGTGTATGATATACTGTTAGGCTTAATGAGATTAAAGTAACGAGTGCTCTGATAAACAATCTAGGAACTCTTCAACTTTAGTGTAATTTTGTGCCGTATTTTTGTTATGCAAAAATCTCTAAAGCTGAAATTTTCCTTTATCGGGCCAGTGGATGGGTTGACCAGTAGAAATATAGTTGAGGAATATTCTTGATCGTTGATTTCAACAATTAGTAGCTTAGGATTGGTTAACCTAAAGCCCCATTGTTGGTACTTAGAGTTATAGCCTCTGCCTGCGACAAATCTTGTTCTTTTAAATTGCTTTTCTTTTGTAGCGTGTTTAGAATGGTACTACAATGCTGTTGTTGTAATCTTAAACTACAACACTTATTAACTACATGTACTCATACCGATATTTATTTAGTTCGTGATGTCTTATAGAGCTTTTAATGATCATTACTTAACCAGCACGTACTGTTTCATCCGAGTACTTTGCTTTATAGACAGTAAACCTTTTCTAAAGAAGCTCTTGTTTGTGAAGTGTGTTTCAGGTATTAGTACTATATGTAGGTTCTGTTTAGCAGCAAATATATGAAGTTCTTGGCTATGGGTTAGTCAAGCCAAATTGTCACCTTAATGATTTGTTCTATTAGTACAGCGTGGACAAAGCTGTTAGAAGGTTTAACATCATCTTTGTACATTCTAAACGAAATATTTGTAGGATTCTCCAAGTAACTCTTTTCTACTTAGACTTTTTCTAAATCTTTATTGGGTTGGAAGAAAGATCTTGTGATAAATCAAAAAGTCAGTAAATGTTATTTAAATTTTATTATATTCTGTAAACTAGTGTTTACTAGTGCTACATTATTATTTTTATTTATAAAATCTATTTATTTGTCATATTTGCACTTGTAAGCTTCTAATATTTCTTTTTCCGACCCCAAAATGTTATTTATTATATAATTCTTAGCATCTGCCTCAATTCCTCCTCTTAACTTTCGCACAAATGATCATTTGTGTTGTACACCTGCTCCGAGGAATCTACTTGGTTGTTCATCTGTTGCGTCTTTCAATGGAACAACAACTGTTGCCCTTTAATAAATTTGTTGTTAACAGGACTTCAGCGTTGGTCTTGAATATGCAAGATAGTCTGTCGTTTTATTAAATTCTTTAGTTGTCTCTCTATATTTTGATTAGTGTCTTCACTGAGACGTGGAACCACATGAGACAACGATTTAAGATAAATGTTTTAATTTTTGGTTTTGTTGCAATGTTCAATCATATGATCCCAAATTAATCAACACAGAATTTACAATTGTTAATTTGTTAATTTTGTTAATTGAAACACTTTCATGATATTAGAACATTTATTCTTTAGAGCTTGCAAGACTAATCACTCTGATCTCAAGCTTATTATTCTGAAGTTTAAAATTCTATTTTCGTATTACTAATAATAATCTGTCCATTATCATTCTCAGAATTCCTTTTTGCTCCTTGAGTAGTAAAATAAGTCTTTTTAAAGAGAAACTATTTTGAACATTACTTCATTTATCACACATTTAGGATTTTCCACTTTCTTAGTCCTGTCGTTCTGTTGTAAATTTGCAAGTGGCATGTCTCTTAAATTTATCCTAAACCTTCAAAAGCTGCCCTTCTATGAAATATATACGCCATGCCTAGTCTAGCTTTCTGAAGTCTATCATTACCATGTAGTTTTGCTTAAAGCTATTCTTTTTTGCTAAATTTCTTCAATTTTAGCTTTGTTTCTGTAGCTTTTGGCTCAAAACTAGTCACGTTTTACCCAAGTTCCTTGCTTTAAGTATTTCCTTGGTCATAGCATAGCATGTCTTTCTTGTTTTTGTTTTCCTATCAAATCACCGGTCGGCAAAGTATGTACATTCTGAAAAGTGTGAGCTAAACATATGAATAACATTTTTTAAAATATTATTAGAGAATTAATCGTAATTGTCGGAATCATCACATTAAATTAAGGAACTCTGCTTTCATTTTTCATTTTTTTTTACTAGCTTAATATTTTTTAAAGGCGTAGGAAATATAAAAATTAGTAAGTCTTTAATCCACGTTTAATAGTATCTTTGTCTAGATTACTGTTATTTGTATCTGATTTATCATTTGAGCAATGTGTTTGTGGTATTCTTAATTTAAGGGTTCTGAAACAGGTGTTGTGGAAAGATCGCGTCAGTTCAACCATGCAGATATACCTTAGCGTTTTACGATTTTTGCGTTTTCCCTAATAATGGAAACTTTTTATTGCAATAATTTATTAGGCCACGAAAATTATATTTTTATTTTTTATTTGTGACCAAACAATTATTTCTTTTACAAACGATATAACATTACATCAAAAGGTCACGTTTGATGAAAAAGAGATTAAAAAATCTATCCAAATTGCGATAAGTCGGACTTTTTTAAAATTTATTGTCATTTATTTACCTAACAATACCGAACAAAGTAAAATTTAGCACAGTAATTGTGAAAAAAACATTCAAGTTTGTATATGCCCTTTATAAAAGAGTGAACGGAACTATGTGGCTTAGACAATTTTTCTGGTAAATGTAGCTTTCTGTGCAGCACTAAGTTAAAACTTGTTACATGGGGTGGGCAACATATAACTGATTGATTTATTTTTTAAATATTTTTGCCTAAAATAAAAAACATTTATATTTTGAATGCAATATTTGGCAAATTTCCGCATCTTTAAATCGACTTTTTATAGACATCCTGAAATGTGCTATGAATAATGTCCCGTACATTTTTTTGCGTGTCCAAATTGTGTTTTGGTTGGTAACGTTAATCGTGTCCTTAAAGTACCCCCGCGAAAAAAGTCAGAGGCAGTTAAATCTGGTGGCTTGAAAAGCCAGATCGCATCGCCAAAACAAGAGACTAAACGTCCTGGTCATGCTTATCGTTTCTTTGCTGTAAGGCACGCCGCATCATCTTGCTGAAACCACATGTTTTCAAGTTAAGTTCTTCAGTTCCGGAGACCAAAACGTTTTCTACCATATTACGATAAAGATAACGATGCCCAACAGCAGAATAAGAATGTTGCGTTTTCTCTTCAAGAAGTGAGGTCTAATCACACTGCCAAACTTGTCCCAACTTGGATGAAATGGTTGTTCGTGGATAACGTGCTCATCTTCGACAATAAGTTCAAGCATTACATTATTGATGATCTGTAGGTTGAAGTTTTTGAGTCAATTCGTCCTTGTATGGCTTTAGGTGCAAATTTTTGTTTGGTATGGTCTGCAAAGTTCTTCGGCGAATGTTTGTTTTTTGAAAACAAGGCTTGGCGGAGGTCCTGTTATCCCCTTGCACACATTGTCGAACCTTTTCAATATTCCTCGGTGAGAACATGGCTAGACCTTGGAATATCTCCAACACCGCCAGTTTGTCCAAACTTTTTCACCCATTATTTCAAACAAAATTTTTCCTAACTTTTATAATGTAGTGATAATTAAATAATTACTTTGTAAAACGTCTTAAATTACACCACGACAGTTTTTTTTTAGGAAAGTAACAAGTACACATTATGTCAATGTATGCAGTATGAGCTTGGGGGAATCCATCCAGCAGTGTTATTTCCATTGTATACAATGTTAGTCCTAGTAGGCTCGGAGCATTAAGTCTTTTGGCCACATTCGGCTCAATGTTCCGGGAATGATGGGGTCGGTGTATAGGTCTCTTATCGAGGCGTTGTTATCTCTCATGAGGATGAAGTGCTATGCCGTTGACAGTCGATGGATGTGCGGAGTGTCTGGTTTTATATATACCATGGATCATCAA
This sequence comes from Sinelater perroti, assembly GCA_036346155.1. Classification (NCBI taxonomy): domain Eukaryota; kingdom Metazoa; phylum Arthropoda; class Insecta; order Coleoptera; family Elateridae; genus Sinelater; species Sinelater perroti. The sequence goes on from JARFIY010000324.1 coordinate 6,136,693, forward strand.
CAACTGGACGGAGCGTTTTGGACTGAAATATTTTGGTACTGGATAGTTTGCTGCAGGCTCACAATTGAATCCTATATATTCAAATGGGCCCGAGCATGACTTCATAGAAGAGCACTTTGTTTGAGAACTTTGAGAACGGCGTTTTATCAGCCAGTACATCTGTTTGAGTTTCAGGACAAGACGTCTACGCTTAGCTTTAATGTGGGGTTTCCAAATCAATTTCTGAACTAGGAGCAGTTCTAGTTATTAATCTGTGACTTTAATGGAATATCAGCGTTGTTAACCGTAATAGGTGGGCAGACACTGTTTTTAAATGTGACCTGTGCAGATGTAGCGGCATTTGTGCTAACTTTCCACTTATCAAACCATTCTTGGAGAAGACAAGATGATATTGAAGATTTTCCAATACTAGTTATGAACTACAGACACAGTCATATAAAAATGTTGGCAAATTTTATCTTAATGCTAAGTACATTTTAACGAAGGCAAAATAAAAATGAATTATAAAGAGCTTCTTGCAGTAGATAGTAAATGCAACATATAAAAAGAGTACCTACCTTCTAAAAGCAGAAATGTTCTATTTTGGTCAAAACAATGAGTCTACAAAGGTGGATCCATCAAAACAAGCAAAGAGAACAATTTTATCCTTTAGATGAATGATAACTACTGGTGGGGATGCTTAGAGATGATTTTTTCCGCAGGAAAGTCTTAATTTAATTAAAAGACATTTTTTATGTTCTGGGTATAATTATTTTGTTTCATACTAGTCAACTTTCGACAAAACAACACTACACACCTTTTTCTCAAAAAGTTTAGTGGGTTGAACAAACTACTCTTAAGTAATTGAAGTCAATCTGGGGGTCTACTAACAAAAAAGAGTCTAAATTATGGCTGTTCCCACTAGCCCACCATATTTTTTGTCATATTTGCACTAGTGACTTCTAAAAAATTAGTCTTTTGGAACTTGGTAATCACAAAAAATTAAAAATTTTTATCTACAGTGGAGAAATGTTTTCTCTACTTTTTTTTAATTAGATGCCTTTAGTTTATCCACAGAAAACTTTATAACATACGAAGACTTGCAAGTGCATTCTTTCTCTTTGAAGCCACTTTTTTTTGTTAGCTTAGGCAAAACACTTCCTGTTTATATTCTAAGCCAGGTCGGCTGCTTCAGATTTGAGCGAGCATTCGTCCCGCGCCAGCACCATTAGGAGGCGAAGCCTGCAAATTGCTGCCTGCCAATTCCGAGCCGAACGTTTAAATTGCAGCGCCGGTGAAAATTCGGAACTCTTCGCGGCGCCCCTAAGTATCCCGCATAAATCAGAACTTTGCTTTTATAAGTACGAAAGTACAAACATCTTCGGCTGATTTATTTCGGGCGGAGGCGCGGCCCTCGGTCCGTAGCGCCTCTATTAGGCAAATCCCCGAAAGGAATTCCATTTCATTATTTAGCGCGGAGCCTGCTCGCTAAGCAGCCTATTTTTGGGATGTTTGGAGTGCTGTAATATTTCGTAATAAAGCGGAGCTTCAATCTGGTCTTTTGCGTCGGCAAAATTAATTTTTGAGCGGGAACGGGGCGGCGTTGTAGTGCATAATTAAAGACCTTTGCTGTTATTGTCATAGCTTGTAGTAGCAAAAAGTTATTTGTCATTTTTAATTAAGAGCGATATTTTTGAATTGCTTTTTGTAATACACTTGTAAATATATACCAAGTTTACGACAAGGATCTTTATAGATCAATATTAAACTACAACAGAATTATAGTTATTAAGGTGGTGATTGTAAAGAAAAAAATGCGCACTCGTAGAACGTGAATAGGCAGAAGTGCGCGTTTCTACGACTAACTGCAATCTGACAATTTTAATCTTGCTAGCTGAAAGACATCAAATGATCAACTATTTTTATTGAGTTGTTCAAAGTTATTGGTAGAAGGGATACTTAAACTACTTTTTACGAACCCCAACAAGAAAAAGTCGCAAAGTGTGAGATTAGGCGATATCGGGGACCAGAACGCAAGTGCTAAGTCTTCACTTCTCGTGTGACCTATCTATCGTTGAGGTAGAGATTCATACAAAAAATATTGAACACTCTGGTTTCAACAGGGTGGAGGTCCTATTGAAAAATGAAGCTTTCCGAATCTTTATTCATTTGGGGAAGAAGCCAATTTACGTTACCCCAATAACCACGTTACTATCAAAAATGGAAGGTCTAAACACATTAACTTTATGGGAGTTCCTGTTGCCGCATAGATACTTTGTAGCCTTCATTTCCTAACACTGTGTCGCTTTGCTTTCTCACTTAGGTAAACAGCTAGTTTAGTCAATTTTATAATTCCAACAACAAATGTTTTCCCTCGTTAGAGATTAGATTTTGTAATAGTGACGAAATTTACGTTGTATTGTAGTCGTCGACTTTGATTTACTAAACTGACAAATGCAAAAAACGTTGTGCTGCACTATAGCTAGCAATTTCACTCACTGCTAAGGTTGTAGTTGTTGTATTCGAAATTGTAGAACATCCTCTTTGAAAATGTTATGTGAATCATTCACATGCTATATAGACCGTTCAGGAAGTATAGCCGTATAAAATTAATTTTATCGTTTTTAATCACTGGTTGTGTTGATCAGAATTTGTCAAATAATTGTTCTCTGCGTAAGAAAGATAGTTTGGAATTTTTGAATAGATAAGTGAATGTAACAATATTGTTTATATTTTACAGAATATTAAGTAATAGGCAAAATCAAATGTAGTAGTATGCTTCTTCAGTAGATGGCGTGTGTGGTGTTGTTCACAATTTTAGAATTACTTCTTTAGAACACTTCTTATTGTAAACTAATTTTACAAAAATAAATATCTCGTCATTAGACGATGTATTGTTGTATTATATGATTTTTTTATTAAAGTGGTTCAGGGCGCTTAACTACAGTACATCTAGTCTGATATAGACTAACTAGTAATTTTAACTCTAATACAATCTTAAACTAATCGATTAGTTTCTCAGAGTTTATTTTAACGGAATCACTCAAATTTTTATCACACGAGAATCACACTGTGCTCTATTTTGCACTTCACTCAGTCCATTTGCAAATGTAGCTTTCAAGGTATTAGCAGTTTGACGTATGTAGCAAGTGTACAATAAGTACAGAGTAATCGTCTTTAATCGAATATGAAAATGTCTATTGCCAATGTAAGATTTTAGACTATAGTCTTTAGATGTCAATTATCCGTCTTTAGCTAACCTGTGATGTCATACCTGGTTAGATACTTGATCTATGTCCAAGAATGTAGCTAAGCAAAATTTCTTTTCTTCTAACCCCTTTTTGATGACGGACAAACCTGATCTAAAGTTGCATATTTATTTTGTGGTGCATAGTGCCGTCTTTCGGAAACATAGGTATGCCTGCTGGCTTGGTTGTTTCCGGGAATTCCTTGAAGAGTCTGTCATAGGACGTGTTATCATGGACGGTGCTTGTACGGCCGTTGATTGTCGTCCATCGACCGGGTGTCGCTAAGTTTGTATTTGAATCCAGAAGTCGCCAATTTCGCACATCTATGGGTAAGCCGTAGAACGACAGGAAGTCTGTTGGCAGGTGGTCGTAGTTGGAGAGTTCCTTTCGTGAATGCTGGTAGTGGATAATGCATACGTCTGCGCCTGGATGTTTTGATCGGTTCCGTTTGCTGAATTGTCACGAAGAGACGGCGTGTCGTTAAGCTTACTGACTGCTGGTTGGTATATTGGTATCCCTGTGCGGTTTTTGATTTGTCCAAGAGGGCGTGTCGTTAAGCTACTGAACTGATCGCAATTGGATCCCGTGCGTTGGTCTTGTTCGCTCGCACTGTCGTGGGCGAATTGAATCTTCGTCGAGATGGCGTTTAGATCCTCGTTTGTCCTTCAACTGTCTGGTATCGAGCCCTGAAGGGGCATTGTCATTTCGTCGAGGGGGTTTGAGTCGTCTGCCGGTGATTGTTGCAACGTGGATCTGAGGCGTCGGGCAAGTTGGCGTTAACGAGTCTGTGCTTGGCGTGTGCCGATGATTGCTGAGTCGTTGGCAGTCGTGGATCCAGGCGACTTGCTATCGGGTACGTGGACCAGCTAGGCTTTCGGATGGCGCAGGACTCCGATCCCTTTGACGAAACCGTACGTTCTGACCAGCTGGCCGTTTTGATGCTCCTGGGACACTCAGGCGTTGTGCCAGCTCCTCTGTCTAGCAGCTTTATTGGTAGCCGGTGGGTTGGTCAGCACGTCGCGAACCTTCAGACCCCTGGGTAGGCGGCCTCAAGTTCCCTGCCACATAACCGTTGTAGCGTCGCGAACCTCATCCTACTGACGGTGAATTATACCTCCATGGGAGAACCACAACTCCGGGTTAGTCGCCTAGAACGATGGGACCTTTATTTGGGCTTACCTCCATCTGGGAGAACCACAACTCCGGGTTAGTTGGCTAGAACGATGGGACCTTTATTTGGGCGCGGTGTATTTGTGGTGCGTCGCTGTTTTTGGGGTTTGTGGCCATGGCGGCGTTGCTGGAGCACTTAAGCGTCTAACCACGGCGGGTGGTCACCAGTTATGTGGGGACGGTATAGCAAATATTTCTCACATATTGTTTTTCTTTACAGACGCTTTTTTACATTAATTACTAGATTTTATCATGGCCACAAAAATGCTGAGCTTCCGGCCGGCAGTTGGGTCGTATTCGTGGTGTCAACGTACACTAAGTGTTGGTTCTTGCAGTCAGGTGGTGGCCCGAATAATGTTTACAGGACGCGCTGCAAATAGTTTCACGAAAGATGGAGATTCTTCAAAAAGCTTTTTCAAGGGCCTTGCCCGCCGTCCCTCGGCGGGTCTCTTCTGGGGTGTCGGTGGCAAGGGGACAGCGGTTCTGGCACCGATGTTCTCCGGCGGTAGGGTCGCCAATGATTTCGATAGTACTTTTTGTTACTGGTCTTTCTGGGGGCCATAGGCTACAGTTAAGGGGTTGTGGGGGGGTGATGACGGCCAAGGCTCTTAGACGGCGGCAAGGCCAATTTGAAGGCTTTCGAGTAGTGGCAGCGAACTGTTTTAGACCGGCGTGAGGCACGCTTTTATCCCCCACGGATTGTGCTAGAAAAGATCGCGTGATTGGGCAGGCTTGCACGGTTTCTGGGAATGCTTCTCGGCTCGGCATTACGCTAGTTTGTTTGCTTTGCGTAAACACTTTGCGTTCCGACATTAGGATAATTCTTTTGCTTCATGGAAGTACTTTACGTTCCCACAATTTTTATTTGAATTGATAGTAAAAAATTTAATTTTTATCAATAGCAGGATTCAATTTCTTCAACAGCAACTTCTGACACAGTTTAGAGATAATATCATTCGTTGGTTTTCCGAGTTCAGAGATCATAGTAATATTTATGGTCTTCAACACAGTACCTCGTGTTTAAGTCGAAATAAAGAATTAATTTGTTGGTTAAAAAATACTTTCCTGGAAAATTTCTTCAGAGCCTTTTCTTTTATCAAATCTTATTCTGGAGGACGTTTGTAGTTTAAATTTTGTTTAATCTTTGTTTCTACTTCCTTAGAGAAAATAATTTCTATATTCATAATATTTTAAACATGTACTCACAATAGACTTTATTAGGTTGAGAAGTTCACTCGAGATGATCTGTCTTTTTGGTTTTCCTAGCCTACTGATGGGACAAGCAACGTTAGATATTTAATTTTCTGTGTGGTTTACCACTTTCTAGTGTCCCTTTTATAGCAAACCTCCTTTAATTACTTCTTGATTACGTTGCTTAACTGCTGTGTCAGTTAGCTTAGCATAATTTTATATCTTCGCGCTCTAGTTTGATACTCACATTTTCTTGCTCTTCGTTTCGTAGAAACGAGTTGTCTAATATCTGACGGGTAGTTCACACCTCTTTCTGTGTTTGACCCATGCTGCCTGCCGTATGTTGCCATCAAACTTTTTAGCCTTCTCCGTCTGTGGTAAGCCTGATATTCAACTGAATTTTATCACCCCATGCAATTGTTTTGTTTGTTAGACAAATTGATCAGTCGCTGATTGTAATCCTTCTTAAACTTCAATATGATTATAAGAAATCCTCCTGGTGACTGGGTAGATCTGGGATCTTGTTTAATGTCCGTAGGCCAATAAATCCATGCTCATTTCAAGAGCGTACTAAATTCTAAATATCTTATATTGCAAATTAAAATAATCAGATGCATTACGTACATATTGTGACGGTATGTTTCAGAAATACTAGCAAAAAATTAATTTGGTCGGAAATACGTTCCAAGACGCATTACATGTCTTAATTACACATAACAAGTCTTGCCAGCCATATAGTCATTATGGGCGTTTGATAAAGTAAAATTTTCCCATAATTTTAAGTTTGAGCTAAAGTTTTTGGCATGGTGTGCGATATCCTTACTTGGTATTTTTACTCTTTTGTTCAGACTCGTAAAAAATGGCAGTTAAAAGTGTCTCCTGAAAATAAACATCCTAAATGATAAAATGATTTTCCGACATCGTATCATTACACCCAAAAACGTAAAGTTGGCTAAAGCTAAAAACATGTTTGGTATACCAAAGCATACACTTCCCACTAGCGTGCCAAAAATTCACCCAATTAAGAATTATTAATTAAATAGCAGAAATTAAGATTATGTTAACTGTTGTTATGAAAGTCGTGTTTCAAAAGTTTTATAAATTGTCCAGTATATCAACAGCAACTTGAGATTGATGCGCACGCATGTACACGACTATCTAGACACATTTTAAGAACCGCCGTTTAGTGTGGTCTATACGAGTGAACATCAAGCGTTAAAAATTAGGAAAAACGCTGTCGGAAATGCATAGAATGTTAGTACAAGACCAAGACCATGAGCAGAAACGTTTTACGACTGGTTTAAATCTTTTTGGAGTGGGAAGAAAGCAAGTGAGAATAAGCCTCGTTTAAGTCGGCCATCAACAAGCAGGCAACTGCCTTTACGATTGGTAGCAAAGGAATTGACAAAGACACATTGTGCACCATTGTCCGCAAAGATTTTGCGTGGGCAAAAGATTGTTTCCGGATTTTACCACACAAACTGATAGATAAGAAAACATAACGGGTGAAAATTATCCTTACAAGGGATGTTCGATCTGAAATTCGACAATCGATGAAATGGCGTCTTTTGAACAATTCATAAATAGTTGCTTACTAAAGTCCAAAGGTGAAGGCAACGTTCGTCGTCTTTTTTGCCAACAGTGACATTATCTATAAGAAATTAATCGCTAGATGTTAAATAGTAAACGCCTCATTCTTATGAGGAAATTTGGAACGGTTCTTATGATACATTCGTCGTGTTCGACCAGAGCAGTATAGGATCGAACAGTAGATGTTTGCACATACTTGGCGTATCTGTTTTTATCCACTGCAGACATCTTTTTATTTTTTGCCTGAAAAGGGCCATAAAAGTACATATTGATACATTGACGTGGAGTCAACCCGAGAACTCGTGGCAGTGATTTTAAAATTTATTTCTAGAGACCTTTACAGACAGAAGCTTTATTAACATTTACAAAAGCGTTTGTTTTCTAATATCATTTACCGAACTTAAAAAATATATATTGCCGTTTGTAAATGGTTTTTCCAAAGCCCTTGAATGAAATAATTAACTTTTAAAACCGATAAACTTATTAGCGAGTTTTTTTTAAATCAGGGTTGTACTGAATATTCAACAAACTATTTCTTAAACCCCACGTCGCCAGCATTTTGAATAGTAACATTCTAGCACATTTTTGTTTTGCTTTATAAACTCTAGCATCTAGTCCTGTTTATTTTACATACAGCATCCACATTTACCTCTTCTTCTATATCACCTAAATCCAATTGTCTACTGAAGAAGGTTGCTTTGTTGAAACATATGTGTGTAGTACAAATGATGAAAGCAAGTAATTTAATTTGCTGTTGTACTATATCACTTTTTTATTCTAAAATTATTTACATCAACTACCTAAAAAATAAAAACAAATTTATAAAATTTATACAATGAGAGTCCCAACAACAACCAGTTTTTGTTCTTTCAAGAAATTTTACAAAGACGATTCAATCAACTTAACAACTAAACCTCTGACCACCAGCGCCATGTATTTTCTGATTATATTCTAGAACAATGATCTTCAGTGACGAAGTTCATTTAAATAAGCAAAATTATCGCAGCTAAAGAAGTAAAAATCTTTGATTAATTTAAGATCAAACTTTGCATTGATTAAGTCATTACGTAGAGTGGTATTTGAAGCCAGAGATGTTAATGAACTGTATTTTTTAAAAATTACAATAGCGAAACGATTACAGTCGTTGAGAAAGGTCATCAAAACATGCAAACAGAGTCCTATGGCATAACAAAATATTCTTTTGGCAAGACAGTGCAGTTTGTCACAATCTAAAAAGTAATGGTGGTGTTTGACAAGATTCTGAAATCTACTAGACTTAAACTTTATTCTTTGGGTTTTCGTAAAAGAAAGAGTTTATTCTGTTAAACTGCAGTCAATTTACGAGTCCAAAATATTCGTCAAATAATTCATATTATTAAAGTCCAACATCCCAATGCTTTTCACTTTCATTAAGATAAGTAAATTGTGAGTTTCACTACAAACCAACATTCAAAAATTTTGTCGCAGAGCCAGCAACACCGACGGCGTTTTCACAGAATTAACTTTGAAAATGCAAATTTGAAAATGCCAGTTGTAAAAGCTAAACAGCGTTTTCCAGTTAAAGCAAATCGCTTTATTGTCTGCCAAATATGCTGCGCCAGAGAGGACAGGTTTGAAAGCCTTCCCTTGTATTCCAAATCTATTTTCCTTCGTTCGCACGTGCTGCGTGTTGATTTTGCGTTATGAAAAGCAGCATGTGCAAAGAATTGATGGGTTTATTTTTTATGGTTATTCCGGCTTCGAAATGTCAGCGCTTGAAACTGCAGGACTTCAGAATCCTGTAGCCATTTATTTTTCCGGCGTGTAGAAAAACGCAAAATTAGTTGCAGTTACATCCATAAAAAGTATAGTCGATGGAGTTTCTTCTTATATTTACAAACTTAAAGATTATATTCTGAAATAACATTATAAGAATATTAAGTATAAAATATTTTTTAAGGATGAATGAGCTTAAGGAATGTGATGTTTAGTAATATTAAAAATTAGCTGGGTTAATTTTGAAGTAAATGGACATGTGCATTAAATGATATAGTACATCATGTTGTTCGTTCTCAAGTTATCCGGTGGCAGCTGCAGTTTGAAGTTTGGAAATTCTTGACGTTTTGTCCACAACTGCGGCGGATTTCTTCAAAAGGAAATGTTTTCTAATACCCCTCTTTATCAAAGTTTACATCCAAGATCATCTAAAGCAAAATTTTCCCAACGATACTTTATAGCTCTTCCGATAGTGTCTTACGTCCAGTTACGAACTAAAAGATGGAGTAACGATGGACAGACCATTCAACCTTGTAATCGCCAACTGCAACATGTAGAAATTAGAAGAGATTGCCATCAGTTCCTCACTATTAAAATTCAAGATATGAATAAGATACATCGAAGACAAGTTTGTCATGTGGAGACACTACTGCAGTTTCTTAAACATCTTAATTAGAACTGGAATCGAACAATGCGCTAATTTTCTTAAACATCACTAAATGTTTACCACACACTGTGTACAGAAAATCCACCCATAGGCACCATTACCTGCACAAGCAGACCTGATTTACGTCAGCAGTTAGCCTGGTTACGTTAGCGAAGAACCCGGTGAGGTCAAGAACCAACCCGGTCACGTTAACAACTCACGTTCACACTCACCACCATTCCTACCACACGCGCACGTATAAAAGCAAAAGCGCACGAAACAGTATCTTGATTATTAAAAGATTTTCTTCTGAAGATGCCCATCGCAGTTTTGGACGAAACCTGAAGAAAGAGCACGGTCTAACAACCCAAAAACCAAGCACACGATGCATCAAATAATACAATTTTTAGATTACAAATTAATTTGGACTCACCACTACGATTTAAGCCTGTACGTATAATTTATTTATAATCAACATAAATTATCAGAAATCATATCTTCAACCGGGAATGGCTATAATTTTGTATTACTTGGGGATCTTGCTATTAACAACCAACTTATTGTTATAAATCCTCATAATCTTCCAATACGCACAAGACCAACCTATTTTATCTGGCCAATTAAACCTTACTGCCATGGCCATACCAAATGCCCCAACAAAATGTCCAAAGCAGTTAAGGCAATTTAAATCCAATTTCTCAAAACATCTACAAAGTCAAAATTATCACACAAATTCCATAGACGCAGATAATAGTATCACATCAACAGTTAAAGAACATTAAATGGCAAATAGATACCGAAAGTCTTGAACACGGTCTGTTTTGTAACAACCAAAAATTGCGAATCTTCCATTAAACTATAAATATTGAGTAAAAACTATTACCAAATTTACCACCATAATAGAAATAGAACAGCTTACTATGAAAACTTCGACCAACGACATGATTAAAATTAATACCCCATCTGTCTATGGATGCAAAGGGTTAGAAGGCATAATAACAAAAGTACACCAATAATAAAGGCTTCCAAAGGCAAATGACTCCCCTCTCTTCAGAAATCAAACTGGCGACGCGAGTAATATAACTTTCTTACACATAAGTGGCTACAACAAACACTAAACCCGTATCGAACGCAGAACAATTGAATATTAGTAAACACTTCAAATTACCTTAAGAAATTTAAAGCAACGTTTACCCAGCTTATCAGTCAAAGCGGCATGATTTTAAATACGTCATGGACGACTAGAAACAACTTAGCTTAATTGTACCATCAATATGCATTGTACTATGGAATGCCAATGGTTTAATGCATCACATACCGAAAATTAAAGCATTTTTGTATTTACAAAAAAAACCTGACATCATGCTTGTTAAGCTTGGAAAGCCTTGGAACTCCCAAAATAGTTGTAAGTTGTAAAAAGGTAGGACAGCTCATGGGGAATCAGCGGTAATCATCGATTGTGTATTATCACTTGGTTTTCTGTGAAACTGCACAAATTAAAGCTTTAAGCTTACATATACAAACCCCTATTTTTGGATTAGTAGTTTATATAGTCTATTGCCCACCGCAGTACCTCTTTCAACTGCTTGACAATAAATTTATTGTTGGAACTGGAATTGGCCTAGTGATCATAATACATCGCTAGATTTATTTGATTATGCAAATGTCAACTAGATAGCTAATATATTCCTTAAGGCAGACTTCATCAATTATTTATTCATTTATCTCTTGTCCACCTTCACAACTGTCAGTACAACTGTCAGTAAGCCAGCTTCTGTACGACAAACTGATTAGGATTATTTCCAAACTTTATTTGAACATGAAGTTAATTTAGTGAGAATTAAAACCACTCAAAGTTGAAGTAAAGTAACACAACATCTTACATCTTTAATACAATAAAATACAGGCGACAACATATCTAGTCTTATTCGAAATTTTATGCTAAAAAAAACGCAGAGCTTGGAAAAATATCGAGAAACTCAAAACAGAAGCGACAGGACTCTGTCTAACAGGCTTGCTCATCGCTTATATGAGACTAAAAGAAGCATATGGCAAAACTTTCAAGCAGTGCATTATTAAACTTCCTGCAGGCTATCACTCCATATGAAAGCTATGAAAAATTTAAAAGATTTCACCAATTAAAATCTTATATGAAATCTAGATCCGATCAGATGAAGGAAAAGCAAAAGACGATGATGTAAACTTAATAAAAGTATCTTGATTTGATTTTGTAAGGATGTAATCAAAAAAAAATTGAAAAGAGTTTGTAACACCTTATTACTTACATCTAAGTATATCTACACGGATGCGAGCTCTCGGACAGCTAAATCTAAAAGTTTTCCTGATTTTAAAAACACTGCTTTAATATTTACGGACACCGTTAAAGTATTTCCAAGCCCAGGCGGTCTATTGCCCACGTTCGGCTAACTACCGTTAGAACCAAAGGCCCAACCCATGACTTCGTCTGTTTTTTCTTACTATTTATTCAGTAGATCTTTTATTATAATTAATGCTCCGCCTCGCGGCACTACACTAACATTGGCCGTATTTGGTTGACAACCTCCATGGGTTTGGTCAATCCTTATTACAAGCTAACCTAGCCAAGGGTCACCGCTCCGCCCCGACATTTTCCTTTGTGCAGGAGTCGGGAAAACCACGGAAAACCCTAGTCAGGACAGGTTATCTGGGGTGACAGTCTCCCTAGAATCACAATATGAAACCGCTCTATTTAACTTACTGCTAGTTAAGTCTAATCCTAGTGATGCCAGTTAATATACTTTGGCACCTTTCTCACCATGACACGCTTATTATCGTACAACTATGCCACCTAAATATCAGATAGTTCGCACCGCGATACAAACGCTTTCGCCTAAGTCTTTAAGATACGCAAACTTTCCACCGCTGCTGCAAACTCGGAGAACTCCCTCCACCAGGTTCTCTGCCTCGCTAAGTTTGTAATATCTTGCATCGTCCGCGCTCACAAGTCCGTCTTTGATGAACCACCTCTCCGCTCTCAATCGGTGCTGCTCTTCCAAGGGGCAGTTCAGAACACGTGTTGGGCGTTCTCTTCTTCTCCGCACTCGCACAATATCGTTTCCGTGACCCGTAATAAATTGCGCGGTGTTTCTGTTTATAAATTCATCAGCGGAATGCTCTAGCCAAAGCCCCTGTAGTAGCCGTTTGTCACCTGTCGCTCCACCTTGCGTTCGCCCGTGCCCTAATCCTTGCCTTCACCAGTGACCTCGGGATTGTACCGAACTCCGGAGGGTCCTTCAGCTTAGCCGCTTCATTTGCCAATTGATCAGCCCGTTCGTTTCTTGGTGTGCCCACACCTCCTTGGTGAGTGTCCAAACCTCCGAGTTGCAAGCGAGTCGGCGCTCTCATTTCCGCTGGCGCCTGTAAAGCCGCTCTACTGTCTGAAACAACTGAACACGCGCTGAAAATGTCTATATTCCTATAAAAATACTCCAAATGTTCTCGTATTGCCACTAATTCGCTCTGAAAAACCGAGCACTCGTTTGCAACCCTGATCCGCCGAGACTTCGTCTGGTTGCCAGATTACCTGAATCATCTGGGCCATTTTCATTCTTAAATAACCAACCACCTCAAAGGCCTCTCAGATAATTCAGTTCGACGGTTGGACCATCTAGACCATCTGGGGAGCTCATGCCTGCAACCCACAAAATATCTCTTCGTTCTAGCAATCAGCTAAAAATGTTTACAATTTACTAACACCCGCAAAGCCTCTGTGTATGACTTATTGGTGGGAAAAATACTGCAACACTGTTTTAGTTTGATTATCCCAATCTGTATGTCTTACGATTGTGTTATTTCTCGTTATAATGAAAGCATGCTCGAGTGATCTTAATTACCAAATTTGGCAAACCATCAACACAGCTAACATCCTACAGACCTATGGATCTCTCACTCTCTTATTTTAAAAATGCTTAAACAGCCTCTTTTCAAAGAAATCTATAAAATTATACACCAATTTCAATTTAGAGAAATATATTCGACTGTATACCAAGAACATCGTATTCTTACAAAAATTATAGAGCTTTGGCTTACTCTACAAAACCAAATGGCACTTTTCGAGCCAACCGTACCTAAACGAAAGCACTTTTCAAGTTCAAATAACTGAATTAGTCTCAAGCTATCAACAGATCTTTGCTGATATATCCTCGGGATAATACTTTATTTACTCTAAACATCCGACATCTGTACCTCTGAAAAAACCGTTATGGCTCCATTCGCTGACGATTCGGAAATTTTATCTCTGAAAAATTGCAGCAATTGTCGCAGCACACTTATAAGATCACCTTTATTTACTCAGAGACTGGTTCAACAGGTGGAGAGTAACAATTAATAGCGTCAAGTCTCCACAGATAACTTTCACTACTAAACGTACAATATATCCACAATTAACAACCGATAATGGCCAAATGTCTGTTACATTTAAAGTCAAGTATTCAGGATTTTATCTTAGCTGTAAATTAACCTGGAAAACACACATTAAAGTCAAAAGAACTCAAATAACCTCCAAGTGAAACAAGTGGCTTGGCTAATTGGAACGCGTTCCCAGCTCTCATTGTTGAACAAAATACTCTTCTATTGAAACCTAGATGGTCTTACATGATCCAATTGTAGAAATGCACAAAAGCATTACATACTAAGATTCTTCAAAAATTTTAATCAAAAACCTTGCGCAACTTAGCAAACGCCCCATGATATATCCGGAATGACTGATCGAATAAATTAAACTGGTTGCAACGAATTATTATAACATCAAGGAAATCAAAAGTTTCTAGTATTCCAACTTATCATCCAACCAGTAGTCAGAACGTTAAACCATCAAAGGCCACATGACTTAGTCTAAGACTAATAAACTTTTCTCACATTTGCTTATTCTTCCTCTTTAGGTTCCTTTCCTGTCGGAAATTGGAGATCATTATGGCAACTTTAATTTTGTTAGCGCTTCTTCTGAATAATTACCCGGAGCTGCAGTTGAACCATTTCCGCAGCTTTCTCCAACATTTCGCCTTTCCCTTATTTTGTCTTGCGTGATGTTTCTTAATAGTTGGTATTTTCCCCTTTTCATAACATGTCTCAAATATCCAAGTTTTCGTTTTCTGATAGTTTTCATGACCTTACGGTCTTTCTCTAATTGTTGTAATATCTCTACACTTGTTACCCTTTCTGTCTACGAAACCCTGACTATCCTCCTGTAACACCACATTTTAAAGGTCTGAACTTTCCTGTGTGAATCTGTTCCATAGTCTAGGCCTCGACTACACACAGCAGCAGAGCATTCTTAGTTTTAAATTATTATTGATGCCTCGACTATGGAGTAATTTTTTCTTTTATGAAAAACATTCACTATTTTTCCGTTATTCACAATACCTCTCTCTTCTTCTTGTAGTGCTTTTTGTCAGATTTCTTCACTATACAAATTGAATAGCAGAGGAGACAAGATGCAACCCTGGCGTACACCACAACGTATTTTTACTTCATGAGTCAATTCGTCTTCTACTTTTACCCTAGCTTTTTGGTTCCAGTAAAGCGCTAAAATAATTTTAATGTCTCTGTTGTCCAAATTTTTATTAACAACTATTTTCCTTAGAAGTTCATGTCTGATTTTTTCGAAATCGATGAAGCAAGCATACACTTCCTGGTTCATATCTAAACGTTAATACGTTCAGCCCGAAGCTGACTTCTCTGCCATTTAAACCTTTTCTACAGCCCATTTGAGTGTCATTTATTTTTGATTTTAGTCACTTATATATTATTCTGAGAAAGAACTTAAGTGTACGACTCATTAGCGCTATTGTTCTACGTTCGCTACATTCTTTTGTATTTGGTTTCTTAAGTGTGTTTATGAAGGTGAAGATTAACCGTGGATCTGTGGATACTTCACCAATTATGTAAATATGATTATAAAGGTATAGGGCCTCTTCGTCTATTAATTTTAGTAGTTTTACAGGAATTTCATCGGGCTACTAGCTTTTCAATTTTTTGATTTTTGTATCTAATCTCTTCTTCAATTTTCATCGAACCATCATTACGTTCCATTTCTTCATAATCCGTCTAATAATTATTTTGAATAGATCTTTTATGTATTTGGTCTATTTGTTCATTTTTTCTTTAATGTCAACTATAATGTCCCCGTTCTCATCTATTAGCATGCCTACTTTATGGTTCTTTCGTTACATTTCCTTAATTTCTTCATTTTCATTGTCATAGTCGCAACTATGGGACTGTGATCTGAACCAATATCCTTATCCAGGATAGATTTTTGCCGAGGTGATACAGTTTCTGAATCTTCGTGATATTATTATGAAATCTATCTGATTTCGTACAATTCTACCCTCTTGGTATTCGCTTCGGTAGTTTACAATATAACTGCCATTTCATTAGAGTGGGCAAATTTAACTAGTCGATCAGTTCTCTCGTTTCGTTTTCCTAATCCATAGTTTTCTACATACCTCTCAACTACTCCCTGGGCTACTTTGGTGTTAAAGTTTCCCATAACAATCGTGAAATCATGTTTTTTGTCTCTTTAAGAAGTTTCTTAATTCCAGCGTACAATTCCTCAATCTCATTTCCGTTGTTGCCTGTTGTTGGGGCATATACTTGTAGTAGGTTGATTTTGAATCTATTAAATTGTAGGTGTATCATTACTATTTGGTCAGAATAAGGAATGGAATTTACCACTGATCGACTTATTTCTTTTGTTGTTATTATTCCTAATCCGTGTCGATATTCATTATCGTTGTTTCTAGAGTAGCATATATTTTCGTTACGAGTTATGTTCTGTCCTTTTCGTGGCCATTGAACGTCACTAATTCCAAGTATATCCAACTTTAGTGGTTCCATTTTAACTATGGCATTTTATAATTTTTCTGCTGTGTAAAGACGGTTTACATTCCATGTTGCGAAGCTAACGGCTGCATTTATCTTGTGGTTGTTAGTTTTTTGAGTATTGCAGTTGTTCTTTTTACAAGGATTTTGTATGATGACGTCCTGAGAGGCCCTGTGGTCAGAGATGTCTTCTGATTAGTAATACCTTGACATATATCTTTTGCCATAATAATTTTACTAGGGACATCCATTTTGGATCTTTAATGCAGCGGTTTCCGTTGCCTTCTGCATTCCCATGCTGTTGATTGTATTTAGTTAATTTACCTTTAGGGGCGATTTCTTACTCCCAGAAAAAGAGAGTGTCCTGAGTTATGTTTGTTCCTCCATCCACGTGAGAGGCTGTTGACAATACATAATGGGATCACTTAAACCGGTGATCAATCGGTCTGCTTGGCCGGGGACTGCTTATTCGTCGTCAAAACCTGTTTGCTTATTTCGCAGCTCACTTCTGTATATAGAGGCCGTTTATTATCCGCCACCTGTTACCTTCCACTGGTAGCCTGCAGCACAGGCCCAGCTTATTAGTTAAAAAAACGATACCTAAGATTTTTCCATTGAAGTGACAGCTGTTTATAATTTTTTTCTTGAATCAACATTTATATCAGTTATATACAAAGTAAGAAAACTTAAAATCAACCATTCACAATGGCCCCGCGATAGCTCGAAAGCGCGGCGCGCAGCCAGACGCCGCCATTTGCTCCTAACGAGCGAAAGACGTTCAAAGTGCAAGGCAGGCAACAATATGCAGACGAAAGCGCTTTGACGCTAAACCGTATTTACAAAGAATACAAAGGAGCTTTGACAGAACGTGTAGAAAACTCGGACACGCAGGCTTTCAGCTCCCAAAGCCATTATGTATCTTTTACCAGGGCATGAAATTACGGGCATAATTTGCCTTCCACCCGAGCGCGGCGCCTCCTGCGGAATATTAAGTTCGGTTTTATTCTGCGGCGCCTTCAGTTTTGTTTTTCCCAACTTCGGCATTCTTTCTCGACGATTTTAATTGCTAATTCAATAGCTGAATTTGGCAATTCCAGTCTGAGGGGGAAAATGTGCAATAATTTGCTTCGGGCTCGCGGCCTTCTAATGGCTTTTTTATCTCCGGTTTTAACGACGGATGGCGTTTCTTATCCAGAACGGGCATAGTTTGGAAGAATTTGTAGTTGTGGCTCATTTAATCCTGACAGTTCTGAAATTGTCCTTTTTTTTATTAAACACTGCTGAGTCGCGCAATAATAATTTTACATAAATCCGGGAGACGAGCTCATAAAACTGTTTATGTCCTATTTTCCAAGGCTGTTACCGTACATCTACATAACGACGTCTTATCTGTTTTCTAATGGCGCAAGTTTACTTTTATTGCCCAGACGTATTTGTACTTGCATGTGTGTAAGAGACAGCAAAAAATTCAATTTAAAGCAGCGCCAGCTTGCTATTTTTTGGGATAATGGTATGTTTGCTTCAACAACCGTGGAGAAAACTATAATTTACAAAACAAAAATTTTGTAAGTTACCATGAGTTAACAAAAAAATATATATTACAGAAGCAACTTAGACTGAGTCAACTACACTTATTGTCTTTCTTTGTTCTTAATAGCAGTTACCTCTCAAAGGGTGGTCAATAAATTTTTTTATTTGTCCTTCTAAAATCGATCACGGTTTTTGTTATTCTCTCTTTGAGAATCTCAAAATGGTACACAATGTCTTCAACTAAAGTCTATAAAGAATAATGATACGAGTTTATGTCAACGAAATATGGCAGCTAACCAAAGCCCTTTATTCAAATCTTGTAGGATGATAATTCAGAATATTTCTTTATCTTTTCTATATCAACAAAAATGACATACGAGCAGTTACCGTACAGAAGTGGGATGATCCCCATTTGAAGATTCCTAATGATATTTTATATTTGAGGCTATTTTTAAATTGTGAGGCATAATTTCTTTCTGCATTGTTGTCTACATCCTGTGAATAAACAAATTGTTAAATTATTTAAAACAGATCTATGTGATAAGGTCAATATTTTCAAGTTTCCATCACTTTAGTGTTTTTACAAAGCGGTACGTAGTATTTATATATAAATAATTTGTAATGGAAAAATATTATTATATTTTTTAATGCTTGTAAATGACATCTAATAATATATTAGATTAATCATTATTTTCCTCTTTTTTGTAAGGGTTACTTGAAGTCTGATCCTTATTTGGCTTTTATTCTAGATGTCATCAAAATTTTTTCCTTCATTTTCTATAGATTACACTAATGCGCTATTATAGGAGCACTTGATTCTCAAGAATAAAAAGATGTTAATGCTTCTAATTTTATGGCTTCCGACAATGAAGATGAAGATGAATGAAATAATTGACCTCGAGCTCCCACCGGATCGTATAGATGAGGTATCAGACTGCGAGATAACTGATAAAAAATGATGCGCTTTCAGCTGATGCACCTGGTAGTTTGATGATGTGTACTAATTGTGGATTGAAGAGTTGCGAAACATCTACAGAGGCAGTGGAAAATAATGATTCTGAATGAGTAAAAAGCAACTTATTATAACAGTACTTACCCTGATGGATAAAAACTAAACAAAGAAAAGGAGGTTTGATAGCATACCTGAAGGGCAAAAAAACAGTTGATTTTTTTGGGGAACTATTTGTGATCGTCAGAGGGAGTGTTCGATATGCCATTGAGCAGAACAAGCACAATTTTTAGCTTTTTACTGAATGTGTTAAGAAGTTCATAGGAATATTGCTTTTCAGTGGATGTCATGCACTTCCTCAAAAACAATTTTATCCAATATAACTTGTATAAAGAAATGTAAGGGTCGCAACAGATATTTAGAGATCAAGCGCCATCTACATTTCAATAACAACGCACTTCTTAGCAGCATCTCAGTGGGAGAAAGAGACAGGATTTCCAAAATGCGTCCGCTCAATATAAATTTCTTTTTTTAGAGTTTCCTTTTAAAATCTGAGCACATGGTTCAATAATATGGGGTTTGTTATCTCAAAGAGTTTATGCAGAAAAAGCTTGTGAGATTCAGGCTCAAGCAGCAAAGTGCCTACTGTTATCAAATGTCTGTCTATGAGGGACAGAACAAGAATTCAAATGACGTTTCAGTTGTGTACTGAAGATGATTTCCTTTATAGAAATACCACGACTTTACAAAATCTATTTTGACAACTTCTTTACAACTGTCAACTTGATAAAAATGCTCAAATGAATGGGAATGAAGACAACAAGTACTGCCAAAATGAACAGGATGAGCAACTCTCCCATAAAAAGTAAAAATAATACTAATAAGTACAGAATCAGTGAATGGCAGAGTTGCAAATGGCTAGTGTCGACAAGCTGGACTGGAATATGCACAAGCACCATATTAGAATTCAAGGAAAAAATGATACTTCCCACTGATAATTAATGGATGTAGTGCAATACGCAGACTCTTTACTGTCTTGCCTATAAAAAATGTTTATTATTTCAATTCAAAAGTATATATTGTTGAATTGTCCCTTTCAGACCCAAAACAGACAGTTTATTACAAAAAAGTGGCAGTTAATGGATTAATATATCAGAATTAACTAATCAGTAAATTTAAAAGTCTGTTCTAGTTAACCGTTTTGTTGTTGAGTAGATTAGTCACTAACGCACTGGGGTGATTACTTATTTTAATGAATGCGACGGCTTTTACTGTTGGTGCTTTGGTACATTGCATTATTCATTCTTGGGTCGTTAGACCGTGGTCAGAGTTTGGAAAATCTCAACATTTTATCCGTACTTGAACAGGGATCATTAATCACAACAACTGAGCACTCTTGTAACAACAATTACTCCTTGAATTTTACAGTCAACGTTTTTGGAAAAAATCTCCAAGAATCTGATAGTTTAATAAACATCCCAGTGATAAACAATTAGACAGTCTCATCTTTCTTCTTAAAGTTGGAAACCATGATGGCAATACGGACTTTATCAACAGCGGTACGAAACAGTCCAGTTGTTGTTGTATTGAACCATACTCGCAGGTTTTTCAGCCACGATATGCGTCTTCTGCCGATGCTTTCTTTTTCCTTCGATCTTACCCGGGAGGACCAATTGTAGGAGCCCATATCTCTGATTGTTGCGCATGATGTGCCCTAGATACTCCAGATTACGAACTTTTATTGTTGTGAGGAGTTCTGTTTCTTGTTTCCCCATTTTCCTCAGCACGGTGTGGTTGGTTACATGCTCTGTCCAAGATATACGGAGGATTCTGCGGTACAACCACATCTCGAAGGCCTCTATTTTTCGTCTTGATGCCTCTGTCAGTGTCCACGTCTCTGCTCCATACAGCAATACGCTGAAGACATAACATCTCAGTAGTCTTAATTTAATGGGTAAAGATAATTCATGGCACTTGAATAGTTTGGCCATTTTTACGAACGCTGCTCTCGCCTTTTGAATTCTACACTTTATTTCCAGTGAGTGCTCCCAGTTTTCATCGATTGTTGTCCCAAGGTGAGTATATTTCCGCACACGTTCGATCCTGTTGTTGTCAGTCTCATAAGTAAAGGGAAAAATAAAAATTTCAAGAACCATGAAACTAAAGCGCTCTTTGACTTCAATTTCCTCTATTTGTAAAACTGATGGGATCTAAATTGGCAGCGATGAAAAAAACTGAAATACTTGATAAACATCCGTCCAACATATCGCAGCAGCATCATTTATAGAACTGATAAACATGACGATAAAGAGATTCTTTTGAATTTTCCATTACAAATGTGCGTATACTACACAACACAAGCAAATCAATAACGACATTTAAAAAAATAACATCAGAGGCGCTACCCTCAAGAATATGCGGGCTCTCCAAAATTTATAAGGTTAGTGTTGCTTTGCAGGCCATTGTCAGTACCATCGAGGGATTTACCTAGAAATTAGTCTATTACAACGATACATTAGGCTACCAATTAAATCAAAGACACCACGCACTTTGGCGACCACTCAAGACATCCGACATAAGATTTAATGTTCAGCTTTGATATAAAGTTTTGATCCGAGATGATCTGGCTCTTTCGACAGTACCTTGCGTGTAGTTATCTTAGTTGGTAAGGCATGTATTATGATTAAAAGAGTCGTAGTAGCAATGGGAAATCCACTCATTCTTGTAATCGCCAACTACTACATGTAGAAATTTAGAGAAATCATCATTAAAATACGCCATATGGCTAGGATACGTCCGTCGATCATGTTTGTGATATGGAGACACGACAAGAAAACACTACCACAATCTCTAAGTACCTGAGTTTGATACACCCAAACATATAGTTTACGATATAAGTCGAATTGAACAATAAAATTGTCTTCCTAGAAGTACAAGTTTTGAGATTGGAAAATGAACATATACAATACACAAAAAACTGCGCTTGACACTTTACAAGCAGTCAAATCACCATCCAAATAAAAAATTACGATTGTAAAAGCATTGGTAAATCGGGCATAGCAACTATATCTGCCTTAATTCTTAGATAAAGAACAAAAACGTCTGGAATAAGGGAACAAGGGAGCAATGAAACTAAATCGGCCACGGTGTGCAAAACTTTTTTGCCTTATATTAACAGTTAGATTAGACAACTTGAGGGAAAGGGCATTGAACAAGACTATCTTAGTCAATCAACTAAACCAAATTTTCACAGACAGTCCCACATACCCGTAAAGCTCTCAAACGCCATAGACTTTTTTGTCCTGCTGTGATTTAGCTTCTAACCATACTACAATAATCTGCATAATAAACACAAGAAGTCTTCGTAATAAGCTTAATTGGGACAAATATAAAGAATACATGTGAACGAAAATTTAACAAACAGAATCCCATTAAATAGACAAAATTAAACAGAAGGAGCAGAGGTAAGCCTAACTACAACTCTTCAACATGCACCAGGGAAAGCCGTGCTTTAGGATCATACAACTGAGTACTTTTTGTAACAACAACCGCCTTTTGAATAGTATAATCAAAATGGCTAAAAAAGAAAATATTGGAGAATCTGGCAACTTTCTAAGTATCTTCTTCTTCTTTTTTAACCCTCATTGCGCCCAGTATTGGACATAGGTCTCCCTCAAATTCTTCCATGTAGCCCGATTCTGTGCGACTCTCATCCATGGCAGTCCTGCTACTCTCTTAATGTCGTCTTGCCATCTCATTATTGGCCTGCTACGCTGTCTCTTGCCTGTCCATGGTCTCCATTGGAGGAGCGGTAGCTGATAGGTACTCCTATGCGATCCCGGCATGGAACAGACCTATTACAGGGACGCGACCCTGCCTTATGCGAGCAATGATTTGCCCCTACCTCCACATCTACCCATCTCCCCTACCTATCCCATCCATTACCAAACTCGCCAACACGCAATGGCAAGCGTGGCGTTTTAATGCCAAATACCCCTAATTCAAGTATATCAATGATAAAAATAAATCAAATTCCGTACCTAAACAACTAACCACGCTAAAAAATGATTAGAAAAATTGGATTCGGTAGTTCTTGTTGTTCTGTGAACTTGACGCACTTGAAGTTCTATAACAGTAGGTCTTGATATGTCCAAATTTTTTTAATACTGATACCCAAGATTTTTACAAGGAAATATTAATGTAGAGCATCACGTGATTGCTTTTGTAGTGTTTATATCTCTTCCATGGTGTAATTTTCTCAGCACCAACCTTTGGTTTGAAGATGGTATCGGGTATTTCCCTGTAAAGTTTCTTGGTTAGCAGTTTGGAGTAAAAACTTGAACTTTTATTGTTTAGAAACTAGTTTTTTTACTAGATAATGACTATTTGTTATTTTCTAAAATAATTTCCATACAATTTAAATATACTTAGATTGTATTGGGCACTGGTTTAGGCACTTCTTTTAGAGCGACTTATTTACTTTTTGCTGGTCTTTTTTTGGTAAATTACCGGGTCAATTTTCTCGAACTTCTTAAAGGTTTGATAGAGCCATCTATTCTGATTGTGATTGTTGGTGAGATAATTTGGTATCTTAGTGCAGTGGTTTAAAAGTAGAAATTGTTATTGAGTTACTGAAGTAACATTGATCATTAGGGTTGTTGGTATTATAGTTGTATTATTACGCATTTCCTTTGTATATAAAGAGTTTATCAGTAGTCGTTTCTGCTGTTTCTAATTTTATTAATTTTTGCCGACTTTATGGCCAACTAGCGCTTAGTCAGTCATCGTCACATATTCCTTCTATTTCGGTTTGGAGCTGTTACGAGGCATCCGTTTTTTTTGAAAAGAATAGCAATACTAATATAAGGAGAAAAAGAAGCAAGTTAAAATAATACTAAACATAGAACGGGTACACAAATGTTGCCTTCTTGCTACAAATTAACTAATAAGAAATTTTTCTGACAGGAAAAACTACTCACCATATCAATCGTAGATGCAGCTGATATAAAAAAAGTGCGACGAGTAAAAAATACACAACATAAGAAGCACAATACAACAGATTTTATAATCACTTACTTTAGAACCAAATATTTAGTTTGGTTAAAATTCTTGATTGTAGATTTTTAAAGATAGTAAGGTTTTATTAAGTTACAATAATAATAAAAAAGCAAAAATTGATAAAATATGCAATAGACGCATTAAAGAGGGGAATTAATTCTCAAAATTCAAGAATTTATTATCCCTTCTGAAGAACCGAAAGTCGTCCATAATAGTTTACTCTGGTAATTTTCAAAATCTTCTTATTTGCTCATTGTCACTTTATTTTTATTAAGTTGTTTTACTTCTATTATGACTTGCATGGTTACTGTTGAGATTATTTTGTTCACGATGAATCTTTGTCTTTGTTTTAATATACAGGCGAGTGCTTTTTGGGTTAATCATATTTTCTGTGTAATTTTAAACTATTAAAAATTGTATTTTATTGTTTTTCTTTAATTAGTGGTGATTGTAATTGATCGACAAAACTCAAATTTTGTTATATAATAGAGAAAGACAAAGTCAGGGGCTTAGATGTTAATTAATACATCGCAACGTGTCAAAACGGTGCAAGAAGTAAAAACTTTAAGAGTGTTTCAGACTTTTGTGTAGTAAATTACAATACTCAGTTGACTCAAGGATTGAAACCTGCTCAGTGATGCATACGTTGTGTGTTTTCTAATTGGATTTATAGCAGATTGACAAATATTCAAAAAATATCATCAGAGATGAGTTTGGTGAGACTCCACTATACTAATACTAACTAACTCCAAAAGTTACTGTGTAAAATTTTTTTTATTGGCTGATTTAGTTTACTTTTTTTTTTAAATGAAGACTGTGGCCAACTAATAGTAGCGTGCCTTATTGGTCAATGATAGAAGGATTTGATTTGTCTGAAATGTGGTTTCAAAAAGATTCCGCCATCTGCTGCACTTTTCAAAAATTCTATCATTGATATTAAAGTTCAATTATAAAATAGAGAAAGCAATATAGTTGTCAACTTGATTTTGCCAGACTTTTGTATGATTACACTAACTTTCACCTGGCAAAAATTTCAAAGCAAATATCACTTTTGTTATTGGTGATCACCTGATTTATGCGCCACAGTAGTCAAAGATAAGGTTCCTCATTTTTATTCCTCCAATTAGAAATAATAATATGTGTGATATAGTTTCATTGAATGCATTTAATAATTAAATAATTAAAAATGATAAGTGATGACTCACCACTATTATAGAGATTAAAGGGTTAAACATAGGCAAAAAATCATTCAGACATAAATTCACTAACATTCAGCTATAGAACTCGGGTGGTTCCCGATGACTGGCTGAATCTTTGACTGAAAATCTTTTAAAGACTTAACTTTGGGAGAAGGAACAATAAAACACTTTCCATTCCAACAGACAGTTCAACAGGAGATGAAGAAAATAAGAAAAATAATACAAGTTTGTCAATATCATATATAATAATTATATTATTAAGGGGGTTTAACTGAAATTGATTAAAATTTTTATATCTCTCATCCAAAATTCTGTAGGTTTTGCCTCTGATCTCTTTTATATGTGTAATGCAATTATTACTAATAAGATTACCTTCATCGCAATTGTTGCATGCTACAGCAATTACAATTTTTTAATTACCACCGGGCAGTTATCGCATTACGTGCCACAAACCGCCCACGGCAGTACCCGCGTGCTCGTTAGGCTCGCGCCGCTTGCTGAGGCTGCACAGCCAATAAACAAAACGCCCGAAAGAGTTACATTCCAATTTTGCTTCTTAATCAAATCATGCCCTGGAGCCCCATCGAGGGGGCGCCGCCGGCGAGAAGGGCCCTTCCACAGAGGCCACAATGGCGCGCCCCCCGGAGGGATGATAGATGGGCCCGCGCATTGCCTAGGGAAAGCAGTTTAACGTGATGGATGGCGCGCTGGCCAAAAATAGGTTCGAATTCTGATGGGCTTATCTATTCTCCCCGCGGCCTCCGCCGCGATGCTCGCTGCGTTTTGATTCATTAAATGTGCAAGAGTCACCTATTGATTTTGCCATCACGGCGTTTTTGCCCCTGCAGCGTGCAGCAAGAAGCTATGTGGGGCTCGCGGAATTTGGCAGTCGCGGTTGGGGCACTATAGTTAAACTACTTTTTGGAAGCATTCAATAAGAGACTACTTCCTTGTCTGTAATGAAATGTTAAAAAATGGCAACGGCTCTGTTATTTAATGTCTTTAAAACTACTGCTAGTACGTTGTTGGTTATAGTCTGACCCTTATAAATTAATCTCATTTCAGAATGCTCCACATCACTGTCGGATTTTTGTTACCAACTATTGGCATTGTGTTTTGCACTAAACTGTTTTATTACTCCCTCATGTGGAAGGTTTTATGGCTTCGAAGCAATATAATCGTACCAATAAATACATATATCGGCCGACTTGTACAGCAATCTAATACAAATACTTAAACATATAATAAAATGTATTCTAGTATCCTTTACACAACATAGAGTGATGTAGTCATGAATAATTTATTTTCTCAGTAGTATATAGCATACCGTTATTTAAAAAACAATAAAAACACAGGTGAAGTTAATGTGAGTGCGGAAATTCTAAAGCAACTTACTTCAAAAGGTATTGATCTCTTATGGAAAATTTGTGTGGCTAACAGATTGGTGTTCATCCACTCCATAAAAAGGGGTCAAGCCAAAAATGCAATAATTACAGAACCATCGCACTGATTTCTCACTTAAGTAAGGTTATGCTCGAATTTTACTGAACCAACTCAAAAACTTCTTAAAATGGTAGATTCTAGAACTAGATTTAAAAGCGGGAAGGGCGCCAAAAAGCAGATCATAAGTGTACGTCAAAGAGAGTTCGGAAAACCTACTTTCTCGACTACAGTAAGGCCTTTGATTGCGTGAATTGGCCACAACTCTAGAAAGTGCTACTGGACATGGGAACACCTCAATACCTCGTCATACTACTATAATCAAAATTGATAACAATTTCTCTAAACTTTTTAATATACAACGCAGCGTTCTCCAAGGTTGTGGCATGTTGCCCTTGTTATTCAACATTTATAGAGAATACATAGTAAGAAATCTCTAGGTGCTTGGGAAAGTGGAATGCTTTTTGGTAGTAAGACGATTAACAGTCTTTGCTACGTGGACACTACACATGGGTTGAGCAGGAGAGATTACGCTTCAACCTAAAACTCAATCGACGAAAAACAAAACTCATAGTAATAACCGCACCAACAAAATAGAAACTGCACCTAACATTTGTGATCTATAAAATGTTAAAGAAATAGCTTATCTACGTTCCCATATAAATAACGGAGACAACTCGGATATAAAAAAAGTATAGCGCTTGCCAAAACAGCTATGACTGCCACATTACGAAGGCAACAAAATGCAAACCAGTCAGAATACTTGTGTTTCCATTGCCATAAATGGAGCAGAAGCATGGACCATGAAGGTCACAGACATTAATAAGCTGAACGCCTTTGAGATTTAGATCTGCCGAAGACTACTCCTGAGGATACCCTGGACAGCATAAGATTGTCGAGTGCAGTAAATCAACAAATTTTAAAATGCTTTGGACACGTCGCCAAAAGGATGGACGACAACCTAGAAAAACTGGTTGTCCAGGGGCAAATAGAAGGGAATACTTGATAAAGTTTCGTCGTTCAAAGCAGCTTACAAGTCAACGCTATCCAATTTTAATGGCCGACTAGAACGAGGCAAATCTTACGGATTTAAAGCGCCTGTACCATCTTGAATCTTTTGACTGACCTACAGTTCCTTCACCTTCAGCATCGCAAATCTCGTTTACATCTTTTGTTGAAAGTTTTCGTTTCCAGAAATAGCAGATCAAAACTCACAGCTCACTGTCTTGCAAACTCATCTGAAATACAAAGATGAAGGTTATTGCACCTGAAGAAAAAATGCATAAAAATTGAATTTTTGCAGCCGAGTTAGGACTTTTGGGACGACCTAATACATTGAGGTATTTGTTAATTGTTTTGTTACTTACGGCGCACTCACCAATGCCTTGAATATTCTTGATTGGTCTTGCTGTATAATGTCCATTCTTGTTTTTTAGTAGATGCCTATAATAAGATTCCGTATGCCTAGATATTTTTGAAGGCAGTTTTGAACTTTAAGTAGTTTCCACTTTGCTTTAAAATATTAACATTAAGTTAGTCATTGATCAAGGGAAAGACTGAGGTAAGCTGTTCTCTAGAATTTATAGATTTCTCTTCACTGTATCGAATGCATACGTAACAGTTCTTGTTGCGAACTTTAATTCCCCATTCGTCAACCCATTCGCTGAAATTATTGTTGCACTTGAAGGTGTTTTGAAACTGAAACGGTATCGTTGTTAGTAGAAAACATTGCAGCATCATCGGAGAATGTAGAAATTGTAGTATTGGTGCTTTTGCGAATGTGGGAAGTATAAAGGAGATATAAAAAGAGTCTTAGCACACTTTATAGTAAAGTGACAATTGCTAATATGCGACTTTATTAAAAGGTAATATGTAAATGGAAGTAAATATTTTAATTTGTACAGTAAGCCCTACTTTACCAAAAGCTTGATTAATGTCTGAAAATATGACAGAGCAGAATATTTTATTTTCCGGATTTTTAACTATTTGGCTGGCTATTTGGTCAACTTGGGTAGTAAAATGATTTTTTGCAAACACTAAATTGATGTTTTTTGACAATTTTATTCATTTTGAAGAGTATTGAGAAAAATTTGAAATAATTCGCCTAGTGATGGTAAGAGATTTGGAGGTCTATAAGATGGTACTAAGTGCGATATTTTACTTGGTTTAAGTATCATGATCTGTGCGTTTTTATTGCATTGGAAAGTATGATAGTAGTACTTATCTTCTTAAATAATTTCTTCATTACCTGTGCTGTTACAGAGTCACAACCTAGAGCTATAATTATTTAGTTTTTATGTTGGACCTTACTTCAGCACTGCCGAAAGGTTGTATTGATGATGAACTTTCACTAAATCAGCTCTTTTATTGTTAATTGGAACAGGTGCAGCATCAAATAGTTTAAAAACAGGTTTTCATATCTATTCATCTTGATCTAGCTTGTCTTTCCTCTGCAATTAGTTCTCGAATCTGCAATGGCACATTAGTTTTTTTGCAATAAGTTGAGATTTGGGGTGCTGCTTCTTGTATGACCTATTAAATATTGCACTGTACTATCCAACTCACATGTTCTTTTATTCGACGTTGTAGATCAATATAGTCTTGTAAAATATTTTGAAATTCTTCCCAATCTGTTGGCTTATTAACTAATATAGGATTTGTTGGTTCGTTTATTACTTTGATGCTTATCACTGGAAAGTGATTAGAGGATAGACTATAATTACCTTTAACTAAAAGTAATTAGCAGGGTGCTGGAAACTACATATAAGAAGATCTAATAGGTCTGAGATTATTCGAGGATCTGCAGGCCAATAAGTTAGGTTTACCTGATGAAAACTGGATTTAGTTGTTATGTATTATAGCTTGCTTTAGTCGTAGTAATTCGAGATACCTAATGCCTGTGTTTCGCATTCTACTCGCCTCCGCCAATATATTTTGAACCTAATATTTGCAAAAATGTTTTATATTGATTACTAGGATATGCCATGGTGAGCTATAAATAACTGTGATACCAAATGACTGCCATAAAGCGTTTATTCGTGAACTGGTAGCTTTGCTTTTTTATATTGTGGTAAATGGTAAAATGCGAAATGCTACTACGGATGAGGATGGTTCCGCCAGGATAAGATCTCATAACTTTATAGTACGGCATATGAAACACAGTTCTCCCTGTAAAGTGCGTTTTAGAGATAAGTATAATGTCTATTTTTTTAAAGTTGAAGGAATGTTTCTTCTTGTTTATGGTTGATCATTTGCATTTTTATATATTTAGCCATTTGCGTTTGTCTTTGTTTTGTTTTTTTTGTATTTTATAGTTATTGATAAGACGTGCCTGAAATGTATGTAGCTGAGTCAGTACCATAAGCACAGAATTTTGGATTGATAATGTAGGCGTGTATGGAAGATCAACTGGTGACCTTAGTTAGCTTTAACTTTGTTCACACATTTGTCCTGATTTTGGAGAAAGTTGGTGGTAGTTAGAGTAATTGAATGAATAAGTTGTCTAGGTTTTAGAGGATCCGACTATTATATTTGATATTGACTGGGTAGTATCCATCCTGTGATGTTAGTTACCTAGTTCACTGATTAAATGGCATATAGTAATCACTAATTTAAATAATTTGAATAACTCATTAAATATAGATTGAAAACGTTCAAGTATCTTCTTTTTTTTCGCTCCTTCCTTTTACCGAAATTGGGTTTCTTCGTTCACCCATTTCTTCAACTCCTTCATGGATGCTGCCATTATTTTCAACTGCTCTAGTGCTTTGCCCCTTTGTTTTCCCGCGTCTGTATTTGCGGCACATATTTTTTCTTGAACCTCCTTTTCTTCTTTTTAGTGATTTTTGCTTTCCATATTCTTTTCACTAATTTATTAGGGTTAATCTCTGCCTGTGACTGTATCAATTTAGTTGTCTCATTTTCATTTTATTTATTATGGGTTGTTATTTAATCGTTTTTTTCATTAGTTTGTTAGTGGCTGTATACCATTTCGTCTTACTGGCAATTTTTCTTAGATATTTAATTTTCATTGCATCTATCTTTCTAGTGTGTTTCTTCTGTGTCGTCCAATTTTCACTTGCGTAAATTAGTGTTGGTAAGATTCTCAGTTTGGTTTTGTTATTCAATTTCTTTTTTTCCCCTAATAGTCCCTTTAATGCATAGTATAATCAGTATTTGCTAGTTATACATCTAGGTTCCCATCGTTTATTATTATGCTTTCTAGATCATCATCATATATCATATAGCTCCTTTGTTGGAGCAAAGGGCGCCGTTGTTGGGGCGTTTCATTTGCTTTAGCTTTAGACTTCTTGTGGTGAGATAGCCAGTCTCACGCATTTTTTCCTATCTTTTGCTATTCTTTTTGCTTGGTTCCAATTTAGGTTTACTTGTTTTAGTTCTTCTGTAATTGTTTTTTTCCAAGAATTAGTTGGTCTTTTCCCTGTCCTATTGTACTCCAAGGCTTGCCTGGTTATATTTCCTATCGGTTTTCTAAGGGTGTGGTGACCAATCCATCTCCACTTGCGCTTTTTTATGGTTATCTCTATTCTTTCCTCTTTTGTCATTTCCCAAAGGTCCTCATTACTGATTACTTCTGGCCAGAAGATTCCGCAAATAATTCTGAGGCATTTATTTATAAATGTTTGCAGTTTCTTATAGTGTTTTCTGTCTTCTTTCCAGGTTTCTGCTCCATATAGTAGTGTACTTTTTACATTACTGTGGAAGAGTCGGAGTTTTGTTTTTCTGCTGATATTGTTTGACGTCCAAATTTTAAATAGTGAATTGAAGGCTTTCTGTGCTTGTCCTATGCGTCTTTCTATGTCCCTCTCTGTGCCTCCTTTAATGCTTATTATGCTTCCTAGGTAGCAGAATTCGTCTATTTCTATCTCTCTTCCTCTAATTGTATTCTTGTATTCCCCATGTTGTTTTTGGTTAGTAGTTTAGTTTTGTTTGAGTTTATTTGTAATCCTACTTTCCTAGCATTGTTGTTTAGTTTGATCAGTTTTTGTTGCATGTGTTTTTATTTGTTGTTATTAGGCAGATGTCGTCCGCAAACTCTAAGTCCTCCAGTTTGCCAAATACATTCCAGTTTATCCCTGTTCTTTTGTCTTCAGTCCTCCTCATTACCCAATCGATTACTATTATAAAAGGAGAGGGAGAGGATGCAGCCTTGTCTCACTCCTCTTTGTATTTCAACTTTTGGGTGAGTTGTCCTTCATGATGTAAGTATGCCGTGGAGTTGTAGTAAAATAGTTTTATTATTTTAATGTATTTGACTGGTATGCCGTATTGTTCCAATATTTTCCACATTACTTCTCTGTCTATTGTATCGAAGGCCTTTTGAAAATCGATGAAATTTATGAGGATTTCTTCTTCAACTTCGGCTGTTTGTTCTAGGATAATTCTTAGGGTGTTGATGTGATCGATACATGTTCTATTTGGTCTAAACCCTGCTTGATTGTCTCTCAGTTTTATATTTATAGGGTTTCTTAATCTTTCTAGAATTATTATGGTCATTATTTTACTTGTTGTGCTGAGCAGGGTGATCTGTCTCCAGTTTTCGCACATTGTTCGATTTTCTTTTTTGGGTATTTTTATTATTATACCTTCTGTCCATTCCTTTGGTATTTGTTCTTGTGTCCATATCTTGTTTAGTAGTATATAAAGTAGTTCGGTTGAGTAATTTGGATGTATTTTTATTAATTCTGCTTGGACTCCGTCTATCCCTGCTGCTTTATTATTTTTCAGTGTTTGTATTGCATTCTTTATTTCGGTTTTAGAAATTTCTTCTGTAGGCAATTCCAGTGTTCCATGTATGTCTATTATGTCTTCTATTTCTATTAGTCTTTGCGTATGCTTTGTATATTTCGGTGAAGTGTTCTACCCATCTGTTTTAATTTCTCTTGTGTGGAGAGTACTTCTCATTTTTCCTTTAATTTGGTTGACGTCGTTTTGTTTGGCTCCACTAGTTTTTTTGTTATTTTGTATAGTGTTTTGGAATCATGCTTCCTGGCTGCCTCTTCCGCTGCTCTAGTCATGCTGTTTATGTAATTTCTCTTGTCTTGTCTTGCGCTCTTTTTTACTTCATTGTTTTCTTTGGTATAGTTTTCTTGCCATATTTTCCTCTGGTCTTGGTTTTTCTCTATTAGGAGTTTCTCTCTTATTGTTTTTCTTCTTTCCAGTTTCATTTTTGTTTCATTTGAGATCCATGTTTTATCGTGTCTTTCATTATAACCTATTATTTCTATTGCTGTTTCATTTAATGTTAATTATAAGCGTTCCATATCTCTTCAATAGATAGTATCGATGGGTCCATCATAGTGCTGGCTTTTCTTTCTATCGCTTCTTTAAACTTCTCTTTTATTTCTGGGGCGTCTAATTTATTTACGTTAAGTTTTCTTCTTCTTGGGTTGAGTTTATACTTGGCTTTTATACTGATTTTAATTTTTGCTCTCATAGCTTTTACATCTTGCAATGTGTTTCTCCATTTCTTTTCCATGAGGATATGGTCAATTTGGTTGTGAGTTGTTCCATCTGATGAGGTCCAAGTTGTTTTGTTGATGTCCTTATGTTGAAATAAAGTTCCTCCTATTGTGAGGTTGTTTAGGGCGCAGAATTCTGTTAATCTTGTGCCATTATCGTTTGCCTCACCTATTCCATGTATTCCCATTACATTCTCCTTTCCCTCATAGTCTCTTCCTACTTTTGCGTTCATGTCACCTATCATGATTACAATATCTCATATTTAGTTTTTAGTTTCGTTATAATTGTGTATATTTGGTTATAGAACATATCTTTCACTTCATCTTCTTGCTGGTTTGTTGGGGCATACAATTTATTATGATTATGTTCCTAAATTTTGCTCTAAATCTTATATGATCCTTTCTGATACCCTTCCCATTCTAACAGTGCTTTTGTTGATTCTTTATTTAACATTATTGCTACCCCGTTCTTTGTGTGCCTGTTCATCTTCGTAGCCTGAGTAAATAATGGAAATGTTGCCTGCTAACTTTCTCTAATCCCATTCCATCTTGATTCGGCTATGCCTAATATACTGATTTTGTATTTTCCATTTCGTTTGCTATTTGGTACGTTTTTGTTACTTCTGCCATAGTTTTAACGTTCCAGCAGCCTATAAAGGTTCTGGTTCTTGTGTCTAGGGTTGTTGCGCAAGTATTTTCTTTCCTTTTTTTCTTCTTTTTATTTTTATTCTTTTTATTTTTAATGTGTCTTTATAAACTAAACCTAACTTTTTTTCTACATTTGCCTTATACTCGTTATCCTTGTTATTTGCCGTTGTTGTCGTCAGTTTATCCCTTGTATTTTTGGACTTGTGTGATCATCAACAGTTTCTCTTCCGCTGACGTACCTTCGTTTCTTAGGGCTTGGTTCTGGTCTTCTGGGGATCTCTCGGGCAGTTCTTCCTTTCTTCTTATCTAAGTCTGTGTTTGTCTGTATTCCTTCCATGTTTCCCAGTGTTTGTATTGTTGTTTTTGTCTGTTTGCGTTATTCCGTCTGACTGTTCAGGTGATTCTACCATTTGTAACTGTAGTGTGAATTGGTCTCCATTTATTATTAATGTATCATTTTTCATAATAACATGATGTCCTTTGTTTCTGATTTCTTTCATGTAGTTCTTCAATTTCCTGCGTATTTCTTGCATTTCTTTGGAGTAGTTTCTTCTATATAAATTCTCGTTCCTTTAGTTTTTTGTTGCTCTTAGGATTGCCAATTTTTTCCAGCTTTTTAGTTCAACTAAGATTGGACGGACTTTTTTTGTCATGTGGTTTCCCAATTCTTCGAATATCCATTACCTCGTCTTCCATGGATGTTGGCAGATCCATGTCCCTTAGAACTATTCTTGTTTTTCTTTTAGTATGAGTTCGCTTTCTTCTGAACTTTCTTCAACTCCGTGTATAATTATATTTTTCTTTCTTGATTCTTTTTCTAGCATAGCTATTTTCTTCTCTTGTTGGTCTATTCTAGTCTTTAGTTGGTGGTTCTCTATCTTTAGTTGGTTGTTTTCCTTCTTTACTTCTATTATATCCTTGTGTATTTTGTCAAGTTTCGTTTCCACTTTTTCTATTGCCTTTAGTTTAGAATTTATATCTTCTAGTATTTTTCCATTTTGTGTTTTCCATTCTGTACTTTGTATTTCGTATTTACGCGAATTTCTGTGTCCCTTCCGTGTTTTATTTTACGTTTTGTTTTATTTTCACTTTTATTTTTATGGTAGTATGAGTTTTTTTGGTTTCCACTAGTTTTAAACACTATGTTTATGTATTTTTATTTTATTTCTCTGCATTTAAATTTGCCTTAATCCAACGCTGTGTGTTGTTTACGTTTGGCGGATAATACGCGTCCGTGACCCGCTTATCACTTCACCTCGCTCGAAGTTTGCCTTCTCTTATTCTCCTCGATTCAAAGTTTATTTCCCTGCTATTAATTCTAATCCTACCTTAATTTCCACTAGTATATTGTTTCTTGTCACACTTGTTTTACTTATCCACTCGCCACTTTATACTTATTTCGCATTTAAACACTCGTTTTTACCGATATTATTCGCCGATATTATTTGTAGCCAATATGTCCATGCACAGGACCGGACTCCATGCTTTCTAGATAGTCGTACTTCATTACAGTTTTAAAGTTTGGGTCTTTGCATCTTATTTGTGTATTATCCATTTCTTTCTCACTTATAATCATTATTTTGCTTTTCTGTGTATTTATTTCCATTTTCAGTCATTCAATCTTTTCGGCCCATATATCATTTAGTTTTTTGAATTCGCTAGGGGTACGATATCATCTGTGTACATTACTGTATCAATTTTTATCAATTCTGGCTTTTGATATTCTATTATATTTTGTGAATATTTCGTTCACTTCCTGGTATTTTTAATCAACTTACTCGCTACTCATTATTATGAATATGAGGGGGCTGAGGCTGTCTCTTTGCTTATTTCCTTTTTTAACTTGAACTGTTCTGCCCTTCTGCCTGCTATTTGTATCTTTCCTTTCACCCTCTTGTAAGTGCTACGCATAATTTGAATAATTGAGTTCAAAGTATTAATTTTTTATGTAGTTTTGCATTCCCTCTCTATCTTAGGTCTATAGACGCCAGAATAATCTCTTTTCTCATCTTTAGACTTCTTTCCATTAGACTTCTTACTATACAGATATTGTCGTTTGCCTAGCTTCCCGGCATAAATGCTGGTTGTTCTTTTATGTTCTTTTCTGCTAGTTGTCTTACTCTTTCCTCTATTATTTTCTTATAGATCTTGAAACTTGTGGATGCTAGGCATATGGCTCTCTAGTTGTTACATCTTACTTATGCTCTTTTCTTGCGAAGCAGAATCACTAAGTTCTTTTCTCAAGTTGATGGTACTTCTATTGTTTTCTATGATTTTCTGCAAATTTTGCAGATTTATTCGATGCCCCCTTCTCCTAAATATTTAATCAATTCTGCATCTATTTCGTCTTCTCCTGCACATTTAAATGTTAAAGTTTTAATTTTTTAAATTATAGACCATATAGACTCAGGTTTATCGCACTCGATAAAATACACACTTGAACTTTCGCTCGGAGTAACGATTTAAACACTTCTTTACTGATAAAGTTAAGTATCCAATACGAAACCAATGAAACACAAATTCTTCAACCTGTTTGTTGCACTTCAGTTTTGATTCTCTTAATGCCTCTTTCAATAGCTCAGACCTATGGTACTGGTAAGGTAAAAAATTTGGATATAAGGTAGATAATGTTCAACGATTTTTCAATGGAAATTTGACAGGGTTTGTTGTACTAGTGTAGCGATGTGAAATCTCGTGTTATCGTGCCATAACTTTTCGCAAAAACTCTCAACAATAAATGACCATGAACATAAAAAGCAGTAAGCACAAAACCTTGCAATCCAAGAAGTATCCTGCAGACAACCGTGTTTTTGTTGTACTCGATAACCTTTGAATTTCAAACAACACTTCATACTGAAACGCTTTGGATGCAGAAGTTTAGTAACATATTTATGACTAATTACATGCTAAAAGGTGGTTTGAAAAACTTCTCTTTGTTTGCACTATGGTACACCGGTTTACAGTATTGAAATTAAGAATATCTTGTGTACGGCTAGTGCTTGACTAAAACGGGTTAGATACATATACCCCCCCCCCCCAATGTCAATAACATTTCATTTGCAAATTGTTGTGACGGTTTATAAAAAGTTGATAGGTTAGCACGTTCGTTAAACAATTTTTATACATTATGTATGACGATAGACATTACTCTAACCATTCCGGTGGTAAATATGCATACTGAATAATTAATGATGTCTTGTTGTATCGCGTCGATAAGGCTTAGATACGAACAGTCTCATGATGGTGAACCATCTCTGTGTGATTTAAGTTTGTAGATTAGATTTGAACTTTAAATTATGAAAAGCTTAAAATCAATGGTTATATCAATGAAAATTGTGGTTGCGAGACATATCAAGATGCTGAATCTTGTTTAGTCACTAAAATAATGTATTCGTGTTTTCGAACAAGGGGTAATAACGGCGATCGTCTAAGATGGAGTACTTGCCACATAGTCCCGTATTAGAGATGCTGCATGACGACTGAACGGTGAGGGTGAATATATGGAAACCTTAACCTCTTAGTTCGCAAGCCATGCTCTAACGCGGGACGTCGATTCTGTCTATTAATATTATTATTATTATTACTAAGAGACGAAGCGAAGCGAACTCACTTACTAACTTCATGTTATCCGTCCGTCCGAGCAAAAACTCGAGAAAGACTGGGAATTTCCAAATTCTGTTTTCACCAATCGACAGGTGACCAAAAGGCTAGTGAGTTTGAAACTGATTGGTCAAAGGTCAACCATAGGGTTCTCAAATTTGGGAGACTGCTTCGCCACTTCGCTATGCGTTGCAAGCTTTGCAGGCTTATTATATATAGAAACGTTTAAAATATTAGTATGTCGTTTTTCTACGCGAACATTTTTTTAACGTTCGTTTAATTATAAAAATATATACTTCTATGTTAGATAACAGTGTTTGCTTTAAAGATACGTTTTAGATTTTTAAACAGAAACATTTGAAGCGCCAAATTTAAAGAAAATTAAGAAATAAAACTTTTGTATTTCTGGAATTTGCATTTTTTTGTTCTAATGTTTCTTTAAATTTAACATTGTTATTCTGTAGACTTATGTCTCAAAAATTGATTGCTATAACTTTTCAGAAATTAGGGCAAAAGTTATATTACCTGCTTCACGTTTTGCCCTCGCTTGCACAAGTGAGGCGAGTAATGTTACTTTTGTGCTAACTTCGTGAATTTTGAATGACCACATGATCAAATATCTTTTAGGTAATCTTTCTGATATCTTGTTTTTCAATTTGCATACAAAATCAGGTCTGATTTGGTCACATTATTTCCTATTGAATCTCAAGTTTTCTATCAACCTTTCGACACGAAACAAACAGAGCTGGGACATGAAAATTTTACAGACCATTTTCATCTTCGCTTGCAAACAGGCGCCAGATTTAAATTAAGACCGATTCTGTCTCAAAATGTTGCACCCTGATATGACCACCACGTGGATTAGTAATGGCGTTGGCACTATTTAACTCGGTCATTGGACTTGTTCAAAGCGGCGTGGATAACGTAGTTCTGCTTATTATAAACTTACAGTGAGAGAAGAAAGGCTACTTGTTAAGACTTGGTCTAATTTCAAGGTGGACAGTCACAATGGATAACTTCCACTGGTTTTGACTTTGATAGGCAGTCTTTTTCATCAAAATTGGTTATCGAAGTGATAAATCACTGGTCGTGCAGTCGTTATCCAAAGATTAAAAACATTTTTTATTTTTCTAATGCGAGCAGGGTTAGTGTGAGGTATAAGGGTGAGCATGTACGGTCTTTTGACAACACTGGCATTTTCAAATTGGTTTTTTTCTTATGAGGTTGTTGCACACTGACAAGAGTCTGCATAAAATGTAATAAATATATCGCCTGTTCTAATGAACTTTATCTTTAGAAACATGAGGATTTTGCGTATTTCACACGCGGATTTTATTATTTCTAGGTTAAAAAGGTTTTCCATAATCAAAACACTACTCACTCTTTGGACGATAACATTTTTTTATTGGGAAAAATGACTCTCTTCCATCTACTTTATGATTTTTGAGAATGAGCATATAAGGTAAATATATAGAGTAAAAGTATCTCTCACAAGAAGCTTTGGTCAGTATCAGCTATCCTAATAAATGATGGATAAAAACATCATATAAATTGTAATCTATTTGCACATCGTTGCGCTCCGCTTTTATGATCAGTAAGCAGAATACTCTTAGTTTGCTTTTCAATAAATGAAAAATTTGTCCAAACTGAAGGTGGCTCTATGGTACCACTATCATGAATGATGGCGTACTCAGCAGTACTTTAAAAACTCAAATTTTTCTAGGGCTAAGTTTTGCTGATAATAGCGACGCTTTTATGTTGGGTACTAAAGTCATTAGACATTCTCTGGTTTTAAT
Source organism: Sinelater perroti (assembly GCA_036346155.1). NCBI lineage: Eukaryota > Metazoa > Arthropoda > Insecta > Coleoptera > Elateridae > Sinelater > Sinelater perroti. Next base: position 6,175,832 of record JARFIY010000324.1, read on the forward strand.
GCTTCACGGATATATTAATCTTTTCTACTGCTATTTTGCATTTATACGAATGACGTACTTATACCTCTTCATTGCGCGTGGCTTGTAGTAATCAGTACAGTTTAGCTAAAGCCAAACTGTAAAAGACAACATAACGCGATATGGTGCTGTCCCATAGAATTACCATTCATTTAGCTCTCTTTTAGTAATAAAAAAGTCTCTTAAGGTCTCAGAAGTTTATTTTTTTTTATAAATTGCAACACTGTTCAAGACCAACATATCTATCATTTATCATACTGTTTTCCCTACACAAAAGTAGTTGCTTGCATCCTTCTTAAACGTAGAGTTTATTTCAAAGAGATGTCTGAGAGTCGCCTAGTCTAGACTATTGATTAAAAACATAAAAATGTTATTATAGTAAGCTCGCTAATTGAAAAAATCGGTTGTAGAAGGCGATTGATAAATTCAGAATCTAGTTTGACGCTTCAAGATATTGAATCAGTCCAAATAATTTATGCCGACAGAAAGTCACTCTCTCCTAGACAAAATTGTAGAAATGTTTGACCGACTGACATTGTGGATGTTGCATGCAAAGTACTTCGAAGTTATTACCCAACCGCTTTTTAATATATCACTGAATACAACTGTTAGGTGCCCATTATTTTAGTCATTTATCTCTCTTTGCCGATTTTAACTTAAGGCTGAGTTTGGAGGTGATTACCTTATCACTTAAGCGCCAGCGCAAGTACTTATTGCAACAACTTTTTTATTATAATTCAACCATCAAAATGAGTGAATGTGTTATTGCTTAAACCAACCTTAATTCACTTTTTTGGATTGTTCTTTGCCTAAAACAATTTGATAGCTGAAATATAGATAAAAAAAATTTTTTTTATTGAGTTATTTAGTTTACAATCTGCCAAACAAATGAGGTATGCAGTAATTAATATGATTATCTAAATGACTTGTGGGATCTTGCCTACAATAGCAATTTCCCTTTATAACATTCCTAGAATAGCTAGGTATTCTTGACTATTAACTACACTAATCTAAAACTAAGTTCACAATATTAATATTGTTGTATGTTATATGAAAGTCAGCAGATCAAACTATTCAAATCTGTTGGGTAGGTCCGAGGGTTTAAATCTTTTTAACCTCCGCACTTCACCATTATTGTTTATTAAGTTACTTGCTAATTCATTTGGATGTGCACTGAGTTTATCGCGATAGGTGGCACTCACTTTTGTAATTAACTCGTTGACCGAACTTATTTGGAGATCGCGTCTTATCACCTCATTAGGCACATACCAGTGTGCGTCAATAATTGCTCTTAGCACTTTAGCCTGAAACCGTCTGATAATATCGATTGTGGAGTTAGCTGCAGCGCCCCAAAGTTGTAGGCCATATGTCCACACTGGTCTCAATATTGCTTTGTACAGTAGAATTTTATTGGTTGTCGATAACTTTGATCTTCGACCTAATAGCCAGTACATGGATCTGTATTTCAACCCCAGTTGTTTTCTCTTTGCCCAGACATGTTGTTTCCACGTGAGACGTCGATCGAGGTGAATACCAAGGTATTTGACCGTTTCTTGTTGTGGGATCTGTTGTCCGTTTAAACTAACTGGTGGGCATGTTTCACGTTTTAGCGTAAACGTAACGTGAGCGGATTTTGACTCGTTTGCTCTGATGCGCCATTTCTTTAGCCAGTCTTGTAATCTGTGTGAAGCTGTTTGAGAGTCAGGGTGTGTCGATAGGATGGTGGTGTCATCCGCATATGTAGCTATTGTTGTTGACCCGGTAGTCGGAATGTCTGCCGTGTACAACAGATATAGCAAAGGGCCAGGAACACTGCCCTGTGGAACACCGGAGTTTATGTTGTACAGTCTGGTGGAGTCTCCTTGGAGTTTAACGGAATAGTATCTGTTAAGTAAATATGACTTGCTCACTTGATACAGGTCAGCGGGAAAAATATTTTTTAGTTTAAAAAGTAATCCTTCGTGCCAGACTTTATCAAAGGCCTGGCTGACGTCTAGAAACACTGCGGAGCAGTAGCTTTTGCCTTCAAGAGCTTTATTTATTAGTTCTACTATCCTGTGGACCTGCTCGATTGTACCGTGTTGTTCGCGGAAGCCAAACTGGTGTAGAGGCAATAAATTGTTGTTCTTAAGTATTGGTTGAAGTCTGATCAGAAATAGTTTCTCAAACACTTTGGAGAGAAGAGGCAGTAGACTTATTGGCCTGTATGAAGCGACCTCTTCTGGTGGTTTTCCGGGTTTTGGGATAAGAATTATGGTGGCAACCTTCCACTGCTCAGGGAAATACCCTAGTCTGAGAACTGCGTTGAAGATCTTGGTAAGTAGTGTAATGCCTTTTTCTGGTAACTCTTTAAGGACCTTGCCTGTTATCAGGTCATAGCCTGGTGCTTTGTTGTTTTTTAAGTTTTGAATTACCGTTGTTACTTCCTTTTTACTAAAAGGTTTACATGGAAGACTCATTTGAAATGGCGCCACTAGAAATTGGTGGATTTGGTTTTCTTCTTCTGGTGTAATTTCGGCTGGGTAAGGTACAAAAACTTTTTCTAGGTGACTGGCAAATGTGAGGGCTTTATCTGAAGTAGTTCTTGCCCATGTTCCATCTACTTTAGGGAGAGGTGGAATGTGCTGTATAGACCTTTTTTTCAATTTCCTAGTGGCTTTCCACAGCGAGTAGTCGGACGCTTCAATGGGAGATAAATTCTCCAGATAATGTTGTATTGTTTGGTTTTTTAAGTTTTTTAGTAATTGTTTGAGTTCAGTTGCAGCCCTGTTTAGATTTTGTTTATCAATCGGCGCTCTAGTGGTTTGCCATTGGCAGATAAAATATTGAATATACGATTTTGTGTTACATTTTTTTTTTGCTGTCCCATTAACTATTTTCTCCTCTATGTGATTAATTTGTTTTTTTTTCTAATCTCACGATTAATTGTTAATAATTAATCTTTATTATTCTTTTAATTCTATGCCATCGGTTACAGGCGAAAAGGAGAAATCATAGTCTATATTGAAACATTATATTGGTAATACTAATGTAGACTTCGCACCTCACTAAGATTTTCTAATTCTTTTTGGTAAAAATCTTTAAAAGACTTTTATCATGTTTTCTAATGTGTTAATAATGTTAACGATAAATATCGCATTCATTTGCGAATAAGTGTATTAAATTATGCCAACGCTTTACAATTTTTTTTATTACTAGCTATCTTGGCATTATTCTTACTCAACTTTATATTTTGTCGAATACGTAGCTTATCAATCAACTCAAATAGCTTTCGATGTCCATGTCTTGGATATTCGTAAAAAGTAGTTTTCTGATTTCGTCATAATCTAATGGGAGAAAATCTTTGCCTATGATATGTGATAATTAAATTGACAAAAGCCTTTAATCGATTTCTACTCGTTTGCAAGATCAAGAGCCAAACTGGCAACATTTGATGAGATTCATGATATACATGATTAATAAAGTGAGTCTACATGTGTCGTTATATGTTAAACAGTAACTTACTCTTCGTTGTGTCTAGAATGTATGTAATAACGGCTGCTTACAAAAAGTGAGTCAGATTGACTTCGCATAATTTGCCTAAAATCGCTATTGGTGCAATCGAAATTGATTTTATTTCTTTTTCGAAATTTTATATATAAATTTAAACAAACAGCAAACAAAGCGTGCAAATTAAACAATATCTTGTAGCAAATACAATACATGAACCTAATGATACGACATGTTGAACAAATTTAACAAAAATGGTTTAGTGCGAATAGCTTAAGAACTTAACTAATAAAAATGGGTCTCTTAAATATGAGTTTGTCTAAAAATTTCTTAACCATTAGCCAATTTTTTGAATAAAATAAATGCATGCATATGGATTTGTATTTAATGCCCGTTTCTTTACAGTCAGGTACTTCCTCCAAGAAATTTAGTGGAGATCGATTATGAATATTTGCTTTATATATTTAGCAGATATTGTTCTTTAGATGTTATGTATTATAATTCACAGCAATTTGAGGATAAAAAATCCAAACCGTTTTTATTATTCATAACTTAAAATTGTCTTTATTTGTTTCTAAACGTTTAAATTCTTCACAGTGGCTGTACCACAAAATATTGGCAGAGAAAGTAACAGACGAAAAACTTAGAATACCTATGGCATATAACTCGAGCATCTCAACATGAAATGTTACAATTAATTATGCAGTATAAAATACCAGTCAAGAAATATTCTGAAAGAACACCCTGGCTTCAAAGCTTGAAGAAATTTGGCAAACTCCAACTCAAAGGTTAAAACTGGCCTAACCAGCAACTTTTGAAAGAAAACAGTGAATTAAGAAAAAGAGGAAGACAAATTCAATTATTTGTTGCATTTATTGCATTTTTGATCGTTCTTTATTATTGTAGCTTGATATTTTTCCATTTATTTAGGAGTATATAATATTTTTTAATTAAGTAAAAGCTCTTCTCTCTCTAATTCGCACCAGTAAGTTTCTGATTGTTTCATCATTCTCAAGACTTTTCTGTAGTCTATTTTATTTTCAACATTTTTTTGCGTTTTTAATCTTTCCTTTTTACTAGTAGCTATCGTCGATCTTAAAACCAAATAAGATGTGCATCTTCATTGACTGTTTCCTTTTGAACACGACTTCATTTAATGTTAGCAGGTATTTTACTTGATAGAAAGCCCCTTTCATGCTTGTTGAGTTTTGTATTTCATTTCTTGTTTGCCGTCATAAAACTTCTTGGCTGTCGAAATTCTTTTACTTCTTCCGTTATCTTTCTATTTTACTCCTCGGTTCCATATTCAGGTTTTTAACAAACCATTACGTTCGTTTTTTCTATATTAGCTTTAGACCGTAGTTCTTTAAGGTTCTCTGCGTGGCATTCAGTGCTTCTTAGAAATTTTCCTTACTCTCCGTTAATAAGGCATTATATTTGCGTACTTCAAAATTAAATTCTCTTTCTTTGTATGTATGTATGTACCCACGTTTGTTATTTCTTTTACTTCTTTTATCTGTACGTCCCTTTTATACCTGCTCCTACTTTGTGTTGTCCGCATTTAAATATAAATAATATTTGGTTTTCATATATATTCAGTATTACCCTGTATTTCATTTCAACAGTTTTTAGTGTTTTCAAGAGTATACTTTAAATTGGTGTGATTAAAAGCTTTCCAGATATCTATATATGTATTTATATCTGTTTTCAGCTCTATTTCTATTATGTCTTAGGATTATTACTGTTTCGTAGACTTGAGTTGATCTTAAGTGAGTTTTTCTTATTATTATTATTTTATAAATTAATTTACGTAGTTCCCACAGGGCGCGTTCATTAAGGCATTTTTGCTGTTGTTCATTTGACCCTGGTATTTTGTTTCATATTGTCTTTGTCTATTTGTTATACCTTTTCCTTCCATTAGTGTTTTTACAATTTTATCTTTTGTTGCTTGGTTGCTTTCCATATAATCTTCGAAAGAGAATTTTATTTTTTCTTGTGCTCTATTTTTCTGATTTTTAGTTTTACTTCAGTTTTTGTGAGGACCATCTTATGGTCCCTGCAAATATCAACAACTGGATAGGTTATAGAGACCTTTATTTGGTTTTTGATTTTTTATTCTGCTAATATATAGTTATTTTGCTACCTTCTTCTTGGTGCTAGCATTATGCCATTGTATACATCATAATATACTCCCTAGAATGTGATTGTATCTTATGCTACACCCTAATAATAGTACATTAATTTTATTTTCCTTATATTACGAATAGATGTTTACTATATTTTGTTTAATTTTAAGGAAATCATGCTTCACCGTTGTTCGCAACTTTAATTTTTGCTGATTAGCTACTAATCGACTATTAAATTCTTTTTTTGTGTTTTTAGCTACTAATTTTTTATGAATTCAATAAATAAAGCATTTTCAATTTAAAGACATTTTTAGTGAATTAAAAATATTTTTATTCGGTGCTTGTATTATAAAAAAACTTAATAATGACTTAATACAAAATTGTTATTGCTGGGATGTAAAATTATAAGCTATGGATTTTTGGAAATATTAAAGCATTGTATAATCCACCAAATAATTTGAGATGTAAGTAGTTTATTGTGCTTAGCGGACTTACAATAACCATTCGCATTCACTTTATTCTTTGCCATGTAGGCGGTCATGCTTGCGGAATGCGGATTTTATGTGTAAATACATACATTTTTGTAGCAGTTTACCCAAGCTTTACAGCAAGTCAGCAACTTGTTGAAAAATCATCTTTTCAGCAACCACGAGTTTGTTTTTCGAAAGTAACGATTATTGGACAATACGCAGACATATGGTGTGCCAAATAGATGACCTTGTTGCTTTAGCCCACTTATTGCTTATTTTGCTGCTCGTCTTCTCTTGATGCTTTTCAGAAGGCAATTTATACTTGTCATTTATTTTATCTATAAGAACTACGTACTGATTGTAAAATTGGAAACCATGGAGAACCTTGTGCAAAATATAAAATAAGCAATATAAACATGTATGAGTAAGAAATCGCTTTGCATCATATAAGAAAGTGCCAGATGCTCAACGTCTTTTCTGTTTTAAAGATCAAAAACTGGTTCTAACTGTTCAACTATCTTAATCTAAAAGCATACAACGTTGATCCATTGAAAGTCTCTACTTAATATGTTCATTCAAAGATCTGTTAGTATTTGTGACTATTACTAATAGAATAAAGCATCAAATTTTATATACCAGTTATAGCATATAATAAACAGTGTGTGCCTTATATTACCTGGAATATTGTAACATAACAGGTACTGTGTATATAAGAGCAGTAATAGCACAAGAGCAAAATTTTTGTTTTATTTCTGCATTTTATTTCTTGTTTGTCCTTTGTGTTTATCCATAGTTCCATCATTAGTAAATAATGGTCTCTTGCTATTTCGGAGTTTCTTTTTACTCTTACATCCTTCACTATCTTCCAATTTTCTGTATTTATGATGAAATAGTCGATAATTGACTTTTCATTTCTGGAGCGAACTTTCCTCGTATATTTGTGTATGTTTTTGTACACGTGTTTTGTGTTGGTAATCACAAAATCATTCTCTACACATAGGTCTATCAATCTTATACCATTATATTAATAATTTAATAAATGCCCAAATTACTGGGATACAAACATTTATACCTTGAATCCAAAACATTGCGGTTTTGTAAATTCTCTCGCTTTGTCAATGCCCAGATGCTTATATAAAACTCCAAATTGACTAAGATTCTTTTAGAACACTAATACTTTTGCTACTTTATAGTTAATGAGATTGTTATTATCGGTAAGACGAAAGTATTGTTTTGTCGCACAAAAATATTTTCTGTTCTTTACTAAAAATTGGTGCTTGCATATTTTACAAACCCTGATCAGTGGTAATGTGCATAAACTACACTGTGCTAACTACTATGACTAATGAGGAGTAATCTAAGGAACGGCCGAAATTCGTCTTTGGTCAACTAAGTGTCAGTATTTACTTTTCTGGGTATAAAGCTCATTTTAATCCCGACTAAAAGCAGTAACGTTGTTCTTCTACTTTAGTGAGCTCACCTGCTTCTTGTGTAATTGCAACTTCCTCTGTTTTTCTCCATATTGTTTTTTTCCTATGGCTACTTTCTTCGTCTTCAGAAGGTTCAAATTTATTACGGTACCCTTGAAACATCTACATTGTTAAATTTAAAAATTAGAGAGCAGAATTACTACATGAACTATATCTTACAATATTTAAGTTTCAATGTCTTCCACAAGTGCATTTAATACAATGGCAAATTTATATAGAAAATTATAAATCTGATGTTTGCAAAAAGAAAACGTTCTTTAAACTTTCCTGCAATTTTTTTATTGTTCTTGATTTGATCTGTCGTGTGGTTGGAATAGAAGAAGCGTTCTGATGCTCAATATTATTTTCCCTAAAAAATTGGTATTTCCTAGTCCAACAACTTTTTTCGAAAATAAAATTTTGAACTTGGCGTAACCAGAGTACAGATCTTGTATAAACAGATCCGGGCTAATCAAATTCTGATTTGGCCAGTACAGCAAAGATTATTGAATGAAAACAGTTTAGAGATAAAAGATACGAATAGCAAATGAACAGAAAATTAGTTATTAGACAACAAATATTAAGTATTGCGCCGTCATATTACACCATTTGGTCAGAACTATTTTTTATGTTACAGTATGTGGCCAAATTATTATATCACCACTATACATTTAAGTCATACTTAAACATAAATTGAATGCTATAATCTTTCATCGACTTCTTGTCTATTTAAGATTTGCTATATTTTACAAGTCTCTAGCAACAGTATAGTGAAAAAACCCTCCAATTCTTGAGACAGATAGTGACAGTGATCTGAATGATGACATTAATAAAGATCTCAATTTTAACGACGAGGTAATTATAACGTTACATGGTTTTTATTTTATTTTTTGTAAGGGTATAATTCTTTACAGTTTATTAAACTTAGATCAGCTAAGACATAGGCAACGCAATCATTGTGCTTGTAAAAATATTTAATTCTTATCAAATTATTATAAATTGTCATAAAAATGCGAATAGTAAATTGATTAATACAGGATCTTGGATTACCACCCGCCAAAAGTCACGATACGACTCATCAGCTGACAAAGAGAAATTTAACACACATTTAAAGGGTTGAAAAAACAATTTATTCAAAAAGGTTCAAAATTTAACTTTACCTATCGAGATGCACTGAAAGATATTCTCTGTGAAAATCCAACACCGGACTGTTACTTCAACGATTGGGAGGAATGCTCTGATACGGGTACCATTGTTGATAAGTTGCAGATTTTGTTGGAACATTCTGAAATTTCGAAAATAAAATTTAATCAGTGGACAAGTGGAGATAGATGCGAGCTGTTATCAATGTCACAATCTACAGAAGAATTCTTAATAAATTTAAAAAATGATTTTCCCGATTTTAGCAACAGCTCAAGCAGTTTTCTTTCGAAAAAAGAAAAATTCAATAAAAGAAGGGAATTGGTCTTAACCTTAGACTTCGCTGAAAATTATACCTGTCAAGTTTAAAATGCAGTTGAATCTCAGCTCTGGGTTAATGTTCAAGCGACCTTGCAACCTTATATAGTTTATTTTAGGAACGCAACGTCATTAAACACGAAAATCGGCAACACATTAGTAATACCATTTCAAAGCTCTAAATTTTTTTAAATATCATATTTGCTTTGTACTGTACATCCTTGGTCTGATAATATGTGTAAGAGCATCAAAAACCTCCTGGTATTATTTGTGTAATGCTTGACTGGCATTAGCATGGGCACTCTATCGGGTTGTTGTTTTTAAAGATGAGGAGCCCTTTTTAATGTAAGACTACAAGACATCTAGAAAACGCTATAGATTTGTTGTTCTAAAGAAAAATCATTAGACTACTTGCTGTCCTCTGTTGCTGTAGAGACAACCAGTTGTAAAAAGTGACCTGCGCAAGAGATTTATATACTATACTACTTAAAGCTTCTTTGAATGACTTCACTTTTTTGTTTATTAAACTTACAATTTGGCGTCCCCCAAAACCTGATACCCTAGGATACAGCTTTCTCAACTTATTGGTTAATTAGGCTTTCAATATCTTCTGCATCTGGCAAAATCATCATCATCTTATTCTTCTTCTCCATCACGCTTTGGACATAATTCGTTGCGACACTACGATTCTGTATTTTTATACATCCATCTCTTTCCAAGCTTCGTATTCCTTTTGCTCTAAATCTATAGTATATTTTGGGTAGTCTGCCGTTTTCCATTTCGTTCTAAATGTTCTTTCCATTGCTGCCTGTAGTATTTTATTTTGTCCATAACATTGAATATTTTTAGTTCTTCCCTAATTTCTTCGTTTCTTTTTCTATCTGAGATTGTATCGGGCGGTTGGTCGCAGGAATCTCATTTTTGATGTAGTTATTTTGCATTCGTTGTTTTTGGTAATAGTCCGGCATTCACTACCGTATGTTAGGCTCGGGACAGCTGCTACTTTATAAAACTTTATTATTGTTTCCTTCTGTACTTTGTTCTTGAGTATTCTTTTTATTGTGCCATTGTAGTAGTTACATTTTTTGATTTTTTTTTATGTCGTCCTCTTCCGTAAAAGATATTGAAGAGCCCAGAAATTTGAAACGGTTAACCTGTTCTATTACTTTTTTATCTAGTAATATCTTTCTTCGAATCGGTTCATTGCCGCAGAAAGCCATTACTTTAGTTTTATCCGTGGATATTTTTAAGTTATAGGTTTCTATTATTTGTTGTAGCTTATAAGCGGCTACCTAAAGTAAAGTCTGCAACTACAAGCTGATCGTCTGCGAATGGAAATGTGACAGCATATTATGTTTTACTTAGATTATGCCTATAGAATAGGTATACCTGGTCTGTTAATTATTTCCCAAAGTTTTTTGCGGTAGATTTTGTCGAGAGCTTCGATGTAGTCTAAGAATATCATGTATTTCTTTATTAAATTCTCAATGTTTTCCTATTGTTTGTTTTGTTGTGAATATATTATCAGTACGGAAGCTGCCTTTTCTGAATCCTGTCTGTTCTTGTAGTATTACAGTGTCCATTATATTTTGTTGTCGTTTGGTTACTACTTTTGTATATATGTATATATATACATATATATATATATATATATATATATATATATATATATATATATTCTTCTTCTTCTTCTTCTCTAATCCTTTATGCCCTTTCGAGCGTCTCCACCTCTTCCTGTCTCTCGCTATTGTTTTGATTTCCTCCAGTGTCACACCTTTATCTGCTGCTATTTCTTTGATTTGGTCCATCCATTTTTTTCTAGGTCTGCCACTTCGTTTTTTAGGTGGTTTTCCCGCTTCCATTAGTCTTCTTGCAATTGTGTTTGGTTCCTTTCTTGGCAGGTGCGCAAACCAGTTCAGTTGCCTCTTTAATTTTTTTTTGTATAGGTTCTTGTTTAACGATTTCTCTTATGTCTTCGTTTCTCACTCTATCCCACTTAGTCTTTCCTGCCATCTTCCTGAGATGTCTCATCTCCATAGCATTTATTTTAACCTCGTCTTTCTTCTCAAGTGTCCATGATTCGCTGGCATAAGTTATTATTGGAAGTGTTATCGTATTATATATTTTCTGTTTCACCTCTAAATCAATGTCTTTATGGCCTAGTATAGTTTTATTTATGGCGTAATAGATTCTTGACGATTTTTTCGCTCTGTTTGCGAACTCTGCATCTAATTTCCCATCCTCTGTTATTGTGCTTCCAAAGGAATTCAAACGTCGTTACCCTCTCCAATTTTTTGTCTTTACATTTTATGTCTTTATTGTTTTGATCTTCTTTTTGTTTCTCATTTACAATCATGGTCTTGGTTTTATTTATGTTCACTTCCATACCCATATTTTCTATTTCAGTCGTCCATGCATTCACCAACCTCTGCATTTTACTTCTGACGTAAAGTAGACTACTTAGTTTTACTGGTTCTAAATTTTTATATCCAATTACTGTGTTCAGTTGACTATATTTTTCTTTTATTCTTTTGATTATCTTGTCCATGATAATTATGAATAATAAAGGGCTTAAGCTGTCGCCTTGCTTGATACCCTTATTCATTTCGAACACCTCCGATCTCTGCCCGTCCAATTGTACCTTCGCTTTGACTGTTCTATATGAACTTCTTATTGCTCCTATCAGATTCTTATCCACATTCAGTTCATTCAAAGTCCTCCAAATTTCCCTTCTATCTACTGTATCAAACGCAGTTCTCGGGTCTACAAATGTTAGATACAATTCTTCTCCTTCTTCAATTTTTCTTTCGATTATATTTCTGATTATATAAATATTGTCACCAGTTTGTCTATTCAGTCTGAAAGCTGCCTGTTCTTCTTCTAATAAAGGTTCTATATAATCTCTTAGTCTTTTTTCTAAGATTTTAGTGTATATTTTAAAACTAGTTTGAGCTAGACATAATGGCCTATAGTTCTCGCATTGGGACTGCAATCCTTTTGTAAATTGGTACTATTAAGTTGTTTTCCCAGTCTCTCGGTATTTTCTGTTCTTCTCATACTTGTCTACAAATTTTCCAAAACCATTCTATACCTTTTTTGTCCATCCATTTTAACATCTCTGGAGATAAATCGTCCTCCCCGCTGGCTTTGCCTATTTTTATTTTTTGGATTGCGTCCTCTACTTCTTACCTCTTGATTGTTTGTTCCAAATTTATTTGTTGTGTTATATTATCTTCTAGTCCTACTGTCGTTTTATACAGATTTTCATAATAATTTTTCCATGTTTCTAGAATTTCCTTTGTATGAGTTTGCATTTGTCCTTGATTAATTCTTATTGCTTTTATGTCCTTCCTTTTACCTCCTCTTAATCTCTTTATTCTCGTCCAGAAATCTCTGGCGTTTGTTCTGTGTAGTTCTGTTATCTCTTCAACCATCTTCTTCCAGGACTTCTTTTTTTCTACCTTTATTACTTCTTTCCTATATTACTCTTCCTTTTGTATTCCTTCTTATATCTTCTGTCCACCAGCTTGTCATTTTCGTGTGTTTATTACGGTTTCTTATCCCACATACGTTAAAAATAATGGATCTTACCTTAGTTTAATATTCTTCTATTACTATTGGCACTTAATATCACTTTATACTTCACTATAAAAATTAATTTGCTCTCGTAAACCCTTTAATTTATAATATTCGAGGCACGAAATCACAATCGATACTTTGTGTTTCCACTCCAGGACTGGACCCAATATATATATATATATATATATATATATATATATATATATATATATATATATATATATATAAAATATGAAGTGTATAATAGGCTTATTTAATAAGTTCGCTATTAATTCCAACCAGTCCGCAGGTTTTTCTATTCTTGGTGCATCACAGCGCGTCATTTAGTTTTTCAGTTTCTATTGGATCTACTTCTTTTTTTTACTTTCCTTATCTTATAACAAGGAAAGTAATGTAATCGGCGGAAATTTGACCTACCCAGTTTTTCACATTTCTGGACGAATTATAGCCTCAGGATATCTGATCCTCTCTTTTCAATGATATTTTGACCCATTGGTTCTGAGGAGGCGAGCGTTTAAAAATAATTTTATTGTGATGGTAAATTCCAATAGCATCTTTTTGAAAGACTTATCGGAGAAGAGAATTCGTCAGTTTTTTTTAATCTTCTCCTGATCATAAAATTATAAATATCTTAATTGTTTCAGTTACTTAATATTAAATTTGTAACAACCTGGAAACTGAAAAATATTCGGACTTGGCCGAGGATGCTTCACAAATCGTATACTTTTGGATGATACTAACGCACTCACAGCCACAACACGAGTCGAAAAAGGGCTATGTAAATTATTTTAAAGTACAATGATGAAAGTAAAGTATTTGCTTTTATATATAGTAATACTCATTAATTTTATTTATTTTTGTTAGGCCACCTTTTATCGATTGGAATTTACGCTAGTCTTTCAGTCTGAATTATTGACGGTTTTCGTGCTAATGTATTTATGCTATTAGTAATGTTTCAGTTGTTCAATTTGCTTTTTAACGATGAACCCATTTATCATACTAATATCTTGGGCTTATTTTACTTTTTTGATATTTGCTTTTAAAACGCTACTTTGTTCTCTTCCACATACTTTTAATAGCTTCCAGATCTAAATATTTTGCATTTACTTTTTGTACATTAAAATTTCCAACGCATATTAGTACATTTCTTTATATAATTTTTTAATAATTATCTCTGTAATCAATTTTAAAGGTCACATAGCTACTATTACAATTATTACATTACCTTGGAGCTGACAGATAATGTTTTGGTTGGCCTCAACAATAAACCTACAGTCACATCATACACATAAATTACTCATGTCCCCTCTTCGGCCGGCGATGCCACCAAACAGCAGGCTGCGTTCATTTATGCCGCGCAGGTACCAAATTATAAATTATTCTGCGAGAAATGGCAAAAACGCGCTGCAAACCGATTACACAGGAAATTTACCGGCCAAGGCCGCCCGCAACTTCGTTATTCCATTTAAGCTCGCTGTTGTAGATACGCTTTGATCACGTCTCTCGTTTTTGTTTGGGCCGCTGCAGTAACGAACTTAAAATTTGCAAAGCGGGCGAGGGCAATTACCCCACGTTGTTTGCGCGCTGCGGTAGGAAACATTTTCTGATGGTTCAGGTCTGTTCAAAATCCTGGTTCAACAATTAGAGTTGTCAGTTTCTCCCCGCATAGTTCGGTGACGTTACTACGCCGGAGAATTTTTGTGAGATCTCCATTGTCTTGGCTACTTTTGACTGTGTTTTAGTGATATGTAAGACTCCACGCATCGAAGAATAAGTAATTCGATATCGTTTCTGTTACTACTTGCACAATTATTATGGGTACGTCTGTGTTTACCGATTCCGCGGCTGTATATGAAATGAGTCCTCTTCTATATTCTTATGATTCAAATATCTGACGTTATAGTATAAAGTTCCATTATATTCAACTTATCAGGCAGCTATGGTTACTGTCTAAGGTGATAAAGCCTGTTGTGGCTCTCTACCTTTAAGGTTTGCTTGGGATTAGTTACCAAGGCACGCTTTGCCAAAAAGTAATGTACGACTAGCATGTTTTATTTTTTTGCTTATAATCCCAAAACGATCAGCATCTAATAAAGATGTCATGTAAACTAATGAACTACTGCCTCTGACCTTAATTTTCTTCTTGGTCTTCTTAAAGACGTGGTTTCCAAACTGTATTCAGACGCCGTGAACTTGTTATAGGCATAAAACGCCAACGACACATATTATTGACCGACAATCTTAATAGGTGTTATGGAACAGCACGATCATATCTTGTGCAAACGGTGCGCATAAATTCGCTATGTACCAGGATGTTTCCATATTTTGGGCTAAGAGAGGTGATCTCCCTTTTGGTGAGTTGGAGAAGGGTACTAAGGGTGTTGTGGCTCTCACAACCATAAGCGTGAGAGACAGTGGAGGGCCTACAACAATAGTGGATTATTATAATAGTCCATTTTCTGCATATACATAGTTCTTTAAAAGGTCTAAATTGGGCTTCCAAAGTTTGCTGTTTGCTAAACGTAACCTCGGATTATGCTTTACTATACATCCCCCATTTTGTGCCAATTGACTAAGTCGACGAACGACCATGTCATGGTATTAATCGTGGTATTGTGTGAATAGAATTTTCTTGCCAGGTACAACATTGCCATTGCTCACTTTGGTCTGGGGTGATTTCAAACCCGAGTTGGATTGCTCTGGAAGTAAGCGCTGCGACTCCTCATAGTTTTCGTTTGTCAATAACAAATCACCTGCGTGGCCCTTAGCTGCCAATTAACATTCCTATTCAATTTTATACCTAACGTCGAAGCTTAACGTTGTTAACGTTGTTAACTTGTCTAAGATGAGATTAAGTAAAATCGGGGATAGGGGATCACTTTGCTTGACGCCTCTGTTTAGGCGGATAGATGGGGTAACCTTGTCATTCACCTCCTCTTGGGTGGTTGCGCCAACACATTCCTCTATAATAAAGAGTATGAGCCGGATTGGATTGTGTGATAGAGTCGGAGGCCTCCGCTAGATCTAAACACCAAAATATAGTGTGGCATTCGTCTCTGCCGTTAGTGCTGTGTGGTATTGAAGTTTTCAGCATAACACCATCAACGGCTCTGAGACCTTTTCGATGCGGGTGAATTGGCAGCTTAGATAACCCCCGGGCTAGAATTTTGTGGCAGATCCTCGAAGTCGTTGAACTTATTGTAATTGGCCTTTAGCTCGAAACGTCTTCGGTGTTTCCAGTTTTACGCAAAATAGCTCGACTTTTGAAAATAGAGTCTCGCAGTTTTCCGGAAAAAAGAATATCATTAAAGAACAGCGTGATCCGGTGAAAAAATTGTAGCCGATGCCATGGGGCGATCCTTGTCACTTAGGTGGCCAACCTCTTAGTATCTTTACGGTAGAGGTTCTGATCCATCTTGTATCCAAACGCACGGTTTCTATTATCTTTAGCTTGTCTGCCGGTTCTCCTCCTGAGAATTATTTGTAAAAGCCCGTTGCTAAGGATGTGTTGAGGACCTAGGTTTCTATCTACCTCCTAAGACGTGGAGACATTCTCGTTGAATACTTCCTCCTCTATATCCATGATATCGGGCAACTGCTTTTTCTGGCGCAGTTGGGAGATCAGTTATTTATGATGGGGGTCCTGTCTCTTAAATTTAATGGCTTTCTTGGTCTTATTCGGCATTAGCTTAGCGAAATGTACATTGATAAAGCGCCCTTTATGGGCGACACCATTTTAGCCATGCCCATCAACTCCACATCATACCAATGACTGGAGTCACGGATGGGGTTGTATGCTTGAAGCTTCATCTCATTATCGTATTGAGTTGAATTTGCCTTCTTAAGTGTAACCGCATCCCAGCGTAAGTGGTAAACGGGCGCTTACCGAGGTGGTTTGGTTCCCGACAATAGGTCTTGCCACATTGACATAGCACCATTATATTGCCGGTGATGAAATGAGTGATAAAGTGCCGATGTAAAACTACTGGTACGTGAACTGGGACAAATAGGTTAAAATCCAAGTTCTCAAAAATTGCTCTCAATAAAGGGAGCTAAAAACTGTCCAGGGCTACTTGTCGCGCGAAGTGGGTGTTACCCGTTTGTAACACGACCGAGTGCCCTGGAGATCAGGTAGTATTCAACCACTCGGCCAAAGTTTTACACACGACAAGGAGTCCACTCAGCGTTAGCCTAACCGACGTTACCGAGTCTCACCACTAGGAGGTACTGATCTGGACTTGAACTGAGAATTGGTACCTTTCACGAGAGCAACTTTTACCCCTCCAACGTCAAACAAGCGCTAGAATCCGTTATTGATCAACTCTCATTATTTCGTATGCCCTCAATCCCGTAAAGAGAGTCAAAAAGCCTTCAAAAATTTCCAACAATTTTATGCCACCTGTCGTAAAAAGCTCGACTACAATCAGCTGTGCAACGGACATCGTGTGGTATTGACTAATAAAGCCGCACCTTTTTATATTCCGATTTATATTTGATTCACACTTGTATTAAGATCAACTTTACATATTACTTTTGGTTTGTCTTTTGGTTTTGGTGTCCTTTTTATAAACATTGTTAGTGCTAATATTGCTTCTTTTATGCCTGTTCTCTTTGGAAGTAGAATTGGTCCTCAACTTTTCTTTCTACTCTTATTATATTATCTTTGTTACTATTGTTAAGGCGTGTGTTACTAAACTTATTGTTCTTATTTTTTAGAGATTATTATTATCACACTCTTTGCAAAGTCATCTAGAATGTGTCTTGTATTATATATTGTGTCTGTTAATTCATAGAGCACATATTTTTTTTATCTAAGGATTTTTATTACTTCCGCTGGAATTTTGTCAATTGTTGGTGCTTCTTTGCTTGTGAGACTTTTTAGTGCTTTTTTAATTCTGCTTTTAGTGTCGATCGTTCTTTCATATCGTCATTTATTGCATTTTTATATAAGTTCTCTCTATATATATTGTTTCCATCTGTCTACTACCTCTCTGTCATACGTTACAATACTTTCGTCGCCTTTTTTTCCTTTCATTGAATAACTTATTTATTTTCTTACATGCATTTTCGATGTTACTTTTATTCATTTCTTGTTGTATATCTTTGCAGTTGTCACCATGTACTTTTCTCTTGCTTTTCTTGTTTGCTTGTTTACTTTGTTTCTTAGTTATTGTACTTGTTTCGTCCTTCGTCAGTATTATTATTCTTATAATTTCTTCTTTCCTCTAGTAATTTAGTTACCTCTTGTGTAATCAACGAATTTTGCTTTACTTTTCCTGTCACTTCGTTCATTGATTTCATTATGTTTTCCTTCATGTCTTCCTAGGTTTTATTTATATTTTCTGTTATGTTTATATTACTTTCATCTATCTTTGTTTGGAACTTTTCTAGTGTTGTTTGGTTGTTTTGCAGTGTTGCTATGAACCATTTGTTTCTTTTTCTTAATCTTTTTGTGTCGTTGCTTACTATACATCTCATCTTGACCATATTATGGTCACTGTCAATGTTCGGACTAGAACAGGTTTTGCTATGTTGAACTTGGGGTTCTAGTATCTTTCTTTAACTATTATATAGTCAATTTGGTATCGGACTACATCACCCGGCAACTTCCATGTATATCTTCTTTGTTGGTGGTGTTAAAAGAGTGTTATTAATTGTCAGTTTGTGCTGAGTTCAGAATTCGATGTCTTTCACCTCTCATGTTTTTTTCCCAGTCCGTACTTTCCTACTATGTTCTCTTCTTCTTGTTCACCTACAACAGCATTCCAGTCTCTTAGTTTTGCTTCCTTTTATTTTATTCATCTTTTTGTTCAGTCTCTCAAATACTACTTCTACTGCTTTATCTTCGTGCTCAGTGTTTGGCAGTATTTTTGTAGGTACTGGTTTTGTTTGTAGTCTTACTGTTAATATCATCTTTTTTTGTTTTCTTGCTACATTAATTACGATATGTATATCTAAACAATTTTTCTCTACTGTTACTTTTTTATCTGTGTTAAATAAACTGTAATATTGACTTATGGTATTGGGTATTTATCAATCGTTCTTTCTAAACCATAAAATATTGCATCAGAATTGTCTATTTTGATTTAATACCAATAAATGATATTTTACTTTTGGTAGTAATAAATTTTAGTGTATCAATACTTAAGACAGAAAGTATTCGAATTGCATTCTTCATGGTTCATTTCAAAACAGTGATAATTCCTATATTCTGCTAGTAAATCAAGAAGTATTTTTATAAAGTTGTAGTATTTTAAGCATCCCATGTACACAGCTCAACCTTGGTCTCTAGCCTTGCCAATGAATAAACACGCCGGGTCTGGTTTGCACTGAAAGCCCATACGCCGACAGAGTGCTCCTGAAATCCGACTATGATGGATTAGCGAGATGTGTTTGATTAGACGTTATCTACCCTTCGGTAATTCGCGGCATAATCCCCGCGGCCGTCGGGCTCGATGCGCGCCCTTATTGGCCAACTTCGTAATCAAACGCGTCTCAGATTTCACGGGAGCAACAGAATCTGCCCCAAATCCTGTTTGGCTTCCTGGAGCGATTACCATATTTAATTGCAGCCATCGCAGCCAATTATTTACCCGCCCGATCCAGAATTTCGGCGAATCGGCTCGGCTCGCCGGTTCTGGAAGCGGGCCGTTTGAGAGCTCGAACACGTACAGCGCCAGGCTCGCATGGCCCATTCTTGTTTGCAGAGCTGAAAATCTGCTGCTAATAACGAATTCTCCCCAAGACCGCGATTATCGCCCCGCTGCAGAAATATATGGCTACTGATCGCGCGCGCATGAATGGGTTGCAGGATAGTTGAAAAAGTCAACAGTCTTTTGGCCTCCAGTAGAATTAAAAGGGATTTATATGCGGCCCATTCAAGTGGGGGTGAATTGAAAGAGAAATATCAGTTTCTTTTACACTGGAAATTTATGCTTGAAACTTTTTTGTTCAATGGTACATGAAGGATTTGTTAGATTACATTGGGATCTCTTGGAACTAATTTTTGTCACTAACAATTTTCAATTTTTCAGTAGCTTGATAATATAAAGCTCCTTTTGTAAGTATCATAGTAAAATTAACTTGATTGTTGTTTAGAAGGATTGTTGTAACTCAGACCAATACAATTCGGTAGTCGGCTAGCTTTCTTCTTTTTCTTATTTTTTCAACTATTTACTGTCTTTTTTCAAGTTGCCAATAACAAGGATTCTTCTCCAATATTTTTTAGAAATATGACTGATCTGGTTAATGTGTCTTTCTGTCGATTGACCTGTGGTGGGTTTCAATTGTATTACTCTTTATTTATCGCAACCACACATTTCTAAATGAATTGTTTAAAGACTCTTTGTTTTTTCAGATATGATATGTGTCTATTTAAAATTGAAACAGACATTCATTTAAATATTTTATTAGTTAAATCTCGCGATACACGTTGTGATAAGTTTGACTGCGTTGAACCAGGTTTAAACCTATCATGCAGCTGCCATGATGACTTTTGAACCAAAAACAAAATACTACACAGTTTTGCGCTATAACTTTGCATGCAATGTGAGTGTTAATTACAATTAATAACACACAAAGGCCTTACCGGCTTATAGAAGAATAGTAAGCAAAATTTGGAATTCGAAAGCAAAGATATTTTGTGGGTATTTACAAGAGTAATTAAACCAGGAGTCTTATATACCTCTATCTTTTGATGGCATAAAACTAAAAACAGAATGATTATCAACAAATTAAATATACCAAAAAAGCTTATCTGCGCAGTAATAAATGAAGCGATGTCATCTACGGAAACAATACTAAATCCTCCTCTAACGTAGGGTGGGAAGCCAATGCCAAGATCCTCAACAAACAGGGAGAAAAACTCTAAAGCGCTTATGATATCTTCCCTCAGCAAGAGAACAAAGTAAATGCTGAAACTAAGCAGAAAACAATCAAAAAGTATAACAGGATACTGTAAACCTAGGAAGTATCTTGCCTTAGCATATTGTTAATGATCCAACTATCAGGCTGTGAGAAGAAGATGAAAAGATAATACTACACGTCTTACGTTTAGGTCTTGAGGCCTAAATATTTATCCACTTTGAAACTCAATATGTAGAGCTAAAGGAAGTGATGGTTGCACCCATAGATTGCATCCTTCTACAGATCTGGTGGAATAAATCATTTTATCGGGCACAATTAGGCAGATTTAAACCAGCATTGCAGACAGGACAATCTCTGGGCCAAAAACGGAATATCGTCTTCATTGTACGAGCGTATAGTATCGAGAGTTTTAGAAAAAGATATTTTAGTTCTGAGGATGCTCCGAGATTAGAACCCCTATCTTCGCATGTCATTGAGAAGAACATTGTTGTCGACAGAAAGATGCTTGTGTCTGACAAATTGGTGCTAGATATAAATATTTAAAAATTCCTGCACCGGCAATTTATACCATTCTGTACCATCATAGTATTGTGAAATACTCAATAATTTTGAAAATAGAACATCTCTTTATGTTAGGAGCATTGTAGCAGGTGACGAGATCTGGCTTTATTTTAATGACACCAGGAATTGGCTACAAATAAGACGATTTTTCAAGGACGAAGACATTCTTATGTCATATGATGACACGAGTGTACCCAATTTGTTAATAAAAAGTAGAAGAGTTGATTTGATGTCTAGTTTCTTAAGGATGCATCAGTATGGCGGGATGTATTTTAAAAGCTTTCCTAACATCCTATGTACATCTTTTTCTTTAAGTGCCGTGCTCTCCAAGAACATTGGTGAACAATTACATAGTTTTCACTTTATTAACTGCTGTTCTAAATAGTGCCGTAGTGTTGTTTTCGAGCCCCGATATTTTGGGTCTTTCTGGGCCGCTTTTGCTTTCAATTTTTCCTTGAATAATGATATGAAATAGTTTGTATTTATCATTCCTCATAACATGGTCCAGATTTTTCTTCTTTTGATTGTATTCAAAATTTCACGTTGTTTGTTTATGCGTCGTAGTACTTCCTAATTTGTAAACCTGTCCATTCATGAGATCTTCAAAATCTTGCAATAGTTCCATAACTAAAAATCTTCCAGTTCTACGTAAGTGTCTGTGCTCCAACGCCATACAAGAGAATACTGAAGACATAACATCTTAGTAATCGAATACGTAAGAGATTGACCAATACTTTACAGGACAAAATTTTCTGCATCTTTTGAAAGGCTTGTCTTGATTGCTCTGTCCTTCATCTAATTTCCTGAATTAAGTTCCAATGCACATTAAATTCTTTTTATCATAGTGGGGCGTTTTTAAATCAATTACTTTTATTTACAAGCCTTGTGTCTAAACGTCATTTAATAAAAAAATTTATTTTCAACCGAAGTACTTCATAAATCCTTTTTTATATTCAATTCGAGTACGACTTACGTATCGGTCAAACCTTGTATGGCAATTTTAGTGCATAAAATTGTAATATTAGCATTTACTGATACATCTAAAAGGCAGCACTAAGAGAAGCAGTTTAATAAAAGCACGTATTATATGGGCGTAATAAATTTTTTATGAAGCCATCTCAATAAAAGTCTCAATACCAGAGAAGACTCCCTATCTCTATTTGCATTAACTATGGCTTAATATTAAAGGCATATGCAAACTGTACGCTCAAGTTTACGTGCCTTCATTTCGAAAGCAACCCGAAATCTAGCGAATTTTTACCACATAACGTTATATTTACCAACATATGATTTGCTAATAGTTTAATACAATTTCGATCTTTATAAAGTTATTAATTAATATAAAAGAGCTTGGAGCTTTCTACTGTAATGAAATTTCGTGGCAGACCCCAAATACATGTTTAAGCTTAATTATTTTATATTGACGTAAAAAATTAATTTTGGTAATGCTTCATAGCGATACACATTTATGTGATTGGTTATTATCGATCACTAACGAATAAATTTAGAAATAAATACGACCCCCTCAACCATTCAATATAATAAAAAGTGAAAAAATATAATAAAACTAAGTGAACCACAAAGAGCAGTTTCATATCATAAAAATATTGACAAGCTAACAAATTGCAGAATTAGTACTAAATTAATTAGAGAATCTAGCCAATAAGTCAAACACTTGTTTTTATAATCCATTTCAGTTTAATTAGGAAGATCCAATAAAGCTCCTTGTGACCGCCTGTTTTGCTATTTTTATCGCGCTAGATAAACAACATTATTGTAAATTCTAATAATTGTGTTCTTTATTTTATTAAATCGTACGTTTAAATTAATATCAGATATATACAGAGACGTTCAAATTTGTTTTAATTTATCTGACTAAGCTAAACCAACTAATGGAGCATCATGGTCTGCATTCAAAATAGAAATTTAAGTAAATTATAGACAAGTAACTAATCTAACTAGATATTAATCGCTCATGACAAATCGAAAATAAAGGAAACCAAAACATTTCAGAATCAAAAATAAGGAAATAGTAATAATAATTCTAGAAAGATATACAGTATACATAGATGATGTCGAGAATTATAATGGCATGGTAAAAAAACCATTTGCAAACCTTGCAAAAGTTACTGCAAGTGAATTATATTATACCAAAATATTACGGATTGACATAGACAAAATTACCATCAAATGATTAGGTATTTAAGCGCAACAACGAAAGGTTTTATTGAGTAGTCATCAGACATTTGCACTATTCAGTGCTTGTTAAATAAATTAAAAATTAATTAGAAGAGGTATGTAGGTTATCAAATACGTAACGTAATGAATATAAAGCACAAAGTAACTAAAGAATTATTACAATTGTTCTATATACATCTAGCACTCTATAAATATAACAAACCAACATAAGAAAGGATACCTTTCTGTATTAGTAAAATAAAGAGTAGGTTGTCGCATTAATAGCGTACCGACCTACAAATACTATACCAAACAATATATGTGGAAACCAATATGATACAAGGATCTGTACAAAGCTCAGAACCTCACCAGTTAACTACTTCCTAAGCTAGAATAACCGCATTGCGCTTTATAAAGGTGTTTTGTCTATTAGGAATTAATAAATAACAGAAATGAAGTTTTCAACAGATTTAGTAACTTAGTGCATGCGTCAGCTATTGTTGATCATTCAACAAATCATTTTAGCAATACCATGAATCCACAATTACATCTAATCTAAATTATGCTGAAGCTATGCAACTCAACTTTTTCACAAACAATGCTGCATAGAAAATCCAACAACTTTTCTCACTGAATTTAGAACTATATTTACAGAAACAATAAATTATAATAACATTAGGAACAGTCTAGTATCAACCTTACTTGCCACATTGGCTAGATATACATATAAACAATAATTTTCTCAATTAATATACAATTGATATAATGCATTTTATAAAACAAATTTGTATTCCAAACTGCTTTACCTATGGTACACACCGTCCAAATGGCACGTCACATACAAGAACCGCAATCATCATTAAAATCTTATTATATATATATATATATATATATATATATATATATATATATATATATATAATATATCTTTATTATCAATTAGGTTTTTCCAAACTGCACCACGAACATTGAAATTGGCTTTTTATAGTCTCGTCCATCTATTAAAACTTTTTAAACTTCAAGTGCCCCTGTTACTGCTCTTGAATCATAGTAAATAAAGTCAAAAGCTCACTTTGAACATAGCTATAAAATAATCAAAATCATCGCTCTACTGAAAAGACTACATACATGCTCATCTATTGACCCTAACAAGATCCGTGACCTACTCGACTTTACATATCACATGGAATGGTTACTAATACAGTCATGATTGAATCGAAAACTGTGCGCAACAAACCAGCTACATCTCCTCTACTTCAAGAAATAGCTCGCTAATAAATAATAACTAGAGTAAAGTCTCAACGAATTTGTAATGTTGCTGATAAACATAATTATAACCGATTTAGTAGACGACTTTGTGCGGCTCTTAATTACATTCAAAACGCCAACTTTAATTATTATCTTCTTAACCTTAAGCAGGAAGATCGTACCTCTGGAGAACAACAAAAGACTTCTGAACTCTTTAAGTTGTTAATTCTTTCATGCTGAAATTCAATGGCACTTGTACAAGACCTAACATGGAAAAACCAATGCCTTTGCGGATTACGTGACTCACTTGTGTCAGATAAATCTATTGTTACATTTCTGGACATTGCGTATCAAGTATTTTTCCTTTTAAATTTGTTCATCTAAATTGGTTCGATCTCATTAAAATGAAACAGTTTGTAATCTGTGCTGAGTACCTCACGTGCACGTGATAGTAATTTTCAAACCCGGGAAAGCACCATAACAGGTAACTTCATATCGATATTTAAAAATTTTTTTTCAAAAGACTACTTGCTGACTTATATACATCCATAAACCTACCTAACCATTAATTTTCGTACAGAGAAGACCATTTTATACAAAAAATACACCAAATAGTAATCCAAATAGCCCAAACTCTTGAAGAAAAGAAGTATCACACAGCCATGTTCTTTGACGTTGTTCAGGCATTCGACAAGATTTGGCGTACTGGACTACTATGTAAGCTTAAAATCTACATTTTGACTCTCTGTTTCCATTTTTTAAGAATTATCTCACTGAAAAGTATTTCCCAGTAAAATTCAATAATGAAATATTAAATTTTAATTCTATCCTATCCAGAGTCTTGCAAGGTGGCGTCTTTGGACGCTTTCTAAAAAATCTACGACGCTGATTTATGGGAGACCAAAAGCTCTTTCACCGCTATGTGCGATATATTATCATCTTCTTCTTGTCGTGCCTTCTCTTAATAGAGGTTGGCGATTACATTGGCAAATGTTTCTCTTTCTGCAGCTGCTCTAAATATTTGTTGAACATTCATGCCTGTCCACTGCCTTATATTCTTAAGCCAACAAGTTTTCCTTCTACCCTTCCGTTTGCCTTCAACCTTACCCTGTATGATAAGTTGGGGTAGGTTATATTTTTATTTCTTAGTAGGTGTCCCAAGTAGGCGGTTTTTCTTCTTTTATGGTAGTTATAATTTCTCTATTACAGTTCATTCTTTGTAGTACCTCTTGGTTTGTAATCCTGGCTGTCCATGGGATTTTAAGTATTCGTCTCATCAACCACATTTCAAAGGCTTGCAGTTTGTCTATCTCGTGTTTATTTAGTGTCCAGACTTCCGTTCCATATAACAATATTGACCATATATAACTCTTTACCATTCTCCATCTGATTTGTAAATTTAGATTTTTATTTGTCAGGAGTGTTTTCATTTTATAAATCCTTGCCTAGCTATTTCTATTCTACTCCTTATTTCTATATTTGAGTTTAGATCTGAGTTTAACCAGCAACCTAAATATTTGAATTTTCCAACTTCTTATAAAGCGTTGCCATCAATTGTAAAATTTATACCCCTCGGATTTTACTCACTTGCATGACTTTTGTTTTCTTAGTATTGATTGTTAGGCCCATTTGTAAACTTGCTTCGTGTACTTTGTTAATTAGCTGTTGTAATGATCTAGGGTTGTCTGCTATTAGTACGCTGTCATCCGCGTATCTTATGTTATTTATCGTTTCTCCGTTTATTTTTATTCCTAAATTGCAGTTGTGTAAGGCGTTCTGAAAAACTACTTCCGAATAGAGATTAAATAACATTGGGGACAGTATGCAGCCTTGACGTACCCCGCGTTTAATTTCTACTTTGTTTGTTTCAGTGTCTTCTACCATTACTTTAGCACGTTGGTTCCAATAAATATTTTTGATTAGTTTTATGTCTCTTTCGTCTAAGCCAATGTTTTCCAAACATTCTATGAGTTTGATGTGTCTTACTTTATCAAATGCTTTCTCATAATCGAGAAAGCACAGATGCACATCTTTTTTCTGATCTCTACATTTCTGCATCATTACTTGTATGCAGAAGAGAGCTTCACGCGTTCCCATCCCATTTCTGAAGCCGAATTGGTTGTCACTCACTACTTCTTCACATTTTCTATATATTCGGTTTTGCATTATCTTCAAGAGTATTTTAAGGGCATGGCTCATGAGACTTATTAATCTGTACTCATTGCAAGATTTCGCATTTGCATTCTTAGGCAAAGTAATAAATGTTGATTCCAACCAGTCATTTGGAATGTTACCCGTTTCATATATTTTATTATACAAATCAACTAGTATCTTTAGGTTGTCTTCGTTTATTAGTTTAATTAGTTCCACATATATGTTATCCGGTCCTGGGGTTTTTCCTATTTTTATTTGATGTATTGCATTCTCTACTTCTCGCTTTAGAATTGTGGGTCCTTTTTGTTCTTCTCCTCTGTTTTGTATAATTGTTTCTGGTCTCTCATCGTCAAACAATTTTTCTATATATAGTTCCCAGATTCTTATTTTCTCAGTTTCGTCCATTATTATTTTGTTGCTGTCATCTCTTATCATCATTTGTGTTTTCTTTCTGTTGGTGCCGACAACTTCTTTTATTTTCTTATATAAACCAAACATGTTGTGTTGTTCGTTCAAGCTTTATATTTCTGTACATCTGTCGCACATCCATTTTTCTTTTGCTTCTTTAATTTTAATTTGTATAATTCTATTTATTTGTTTGTATTCTGTTTCATTGTTATTTTTGACAATTCTCCGTCTATCCATTAGGTCTAATATTTCTTTCGTCATCCACTTCTGTTTAAAGTTCTCTTCTCCTTTGAATTTCAGACTTTCATTTCCAACTGTGTGTATCGTTGTTTTCAATTTTTGCCATAAATCATCAATATCTTTTTGTGTGCTCCCTGTTGTTTGTGAGCCATCACTTATCAAACTTGCTATTTCTTTATTTATATTATTTATTACTTATATTTTTGTTTCTGCGTTTCGGAGTTTATCCACGTTTAGTTTTTTGTTTGTTTTCTTCTTATTGATAATTTTTTCAGTCTGACTCGCATTTTGATGATTATGGGGTTATGATCTGATCCAATGTCTGTGGCCAGGTATGTCTTGGCACTTAGTATATTGCTACGATATCTTTTATTTATAAGCACATAGTCGATTTGATTTCTAACTATGTGGTCCTTCCTGTTTTGAGGAGAAGTCCAAGTATATAGTCTGCGAATTGGCAGTTTGAACCATGAGTTGCTTATTACGTAATTTTCCTCTTGGCAGAATTGGATTAGCCGATCTCCTCGTTCGTTTCTTTCTCCTATGCTGTATTTACCTACAATGCCATTGACTTCCCCACTCCCAATTTTTGCGTTCAGACCACCCATTATGATGTTTATATCTTGTTTTTTTGTCAAACGTGTCATGTCTCTGATTTGCGAGTAAAATTCTTCAACTTCAGCATTAGATCTTTTCGTTGTTGGAGCGTATACTTGAATGATATTTATGTTGACAGGATTGCCTTTCAACTGTAAGAGCATGACTCTGTCAGAGTATGGTATAAAATTTTGGACATGTTGCTTTAGTTTACTGTCTATTACAATTGCTACTCCATTTGTATGTTTGTCTTGATTTCCTGAGTAATATATGGTTTTGTCATCAGATCTTAGAATTCCGGAATCAGGCCATCGTACTTCACTGATTCCTAAAATTTGTAAATTTATTCTTTTCATCTCCTGGATGAGATTTGCTAATTTTCCAGGTGAATATAGGCTACGGGCGTTCCATGTGCCTATTTTAATGGTTGAATTAATATTTTTCCACTCGGGGATTCTTAGCACCTCCTGGTTACTTAAAACCTGCCGAGGACTGGGGGCCGTAATTAAGTTTCGTGCTGCCATGTAATTTTCTTGGAACAATAATACACTGGTTTTCCGTTGCCTTCTGTATCGCGGTACTGATTGCCGGTTGTAGCATCCATCGCTGCCGCCATCAGGTTCCATAAGTGAAGCTGGTCCAATCTCCTCGATTTCCACCTTCACTTACAGTTTTTTTTTTGAGAGACCCGCTTCCATCTTCAAAAGTTATTTCAACCAGGGCCATTAAATCCAATACTTGTAAGTTGCCCCTGGTTGCCCCTCATTTAGTTTAGCCTGTATGTCGATACAGTTTACCGGTATGTGGCCGCTGTTTTATCTTTACAGCTTTCTAGGAGCCATTAATGAGAGTTGGGTGAATGTTGAGGACCAAAACCCCAGTACGACTACCCAGTTACCCGGATAGCCCGACAGTACTGGAAGTAGAGGTGCTACCTCTAACAGTCACCCTACACACCAATATACGATATATTATCCTTTCCTTTATATTTTCCTTAATGTCTTGGTAATGTATCAATTTAGCAGTAATATAGCTAAATTGAAACAAATTACGTTTTAAAAACAGTGCAGTTGAGTAGGCGACGATATTATTTAATAACATGGCTCTAACTTTGTTTATTCTTTCACTGCCGTAATTGTAAGTGCAATTGGTTGTTTAATTACTATATATAAATGCCTAAAGCTAATAGCTTTTAACAATTCTAGAAAATAGTTATTAGTTTGTAAATCTTAAAGTGCATAGATCTTGAAAGGTTTCGTTCGTCAAGACGCGCTGGTTTTTATGCTGTTAGCAATAAAATACTTTGTTCAGTTTGATCATTCATAGAAAAGTAACAACTTGAACAAATTTTTGAGGTGAAAAATTAGAAGAATAACAATTTTGTTGAATATTTCTGACAGGAAACAACCGTCTTTGATAATATCTCAAACTATAAATAGGCTTTTTCAACTTAATGACGTAATTGACTTTGAAAACCATTGGTTAAAATAAATTATAAAAAAATATTATTAAAACATAAACAGGCAAATATGCGTATTAAAAACCAGAATATTATGAAAGAAGAATAAAAATGTTAATAGAGAAAAGGTGTATTTGTAAGCTTAGAAAGTGAAAACAGAATCCATATTTTGTTACCTACCCACTTTTAAGTGCAACGCGAATCATGTTACCAATACAAGAAAAATAAACCCAGATGTTCACTGGTCAGGGGGTAAAATAAATTTTTCGCAGCCTCACAACCTCTAGATGGTTAGATCATTTGGTTATCATTAGATTTACACAGCACATTTTATGTCCACATTTAAAATTCCTGTTCCAGTATATAGTACCATCTGATAGGACCTTTATTATTACTTACAAATACAACAAAAAAAACAAAAGAAAAGTAGTACGGAACATAAAAACAACGAAAAAGTCTAAAGATAGCAACTTTAAATGCGACATCAATAACCAACTAAAAATAAAAAATTGTAGAAGAAATGGAGACGTACTAAGTTTAAGCAAAACAAAGAAAATAAGAAAAACCACAAAATAATGAATAACAAATATAGGTTATACTACACCGGAATAGAACCAGGAGCGAGACTAAAAAAGGAATAGGTCCAATAGTAAAAGAAGGGATAAACAAAAGCATTATTAGCGACGACCCAGTATCATAAAAAATTATAACTATAACAATAGATATAGAAATACAAACAAATATAGTACAAGTATGCAGCCAAGTAGAAGAAACAAATGAAAGCGCAATGAAGTATTCTATTAAAAAATATAAAATAGTATAGATAAATTGCGGGAAGAGCAAAACAAAGTTATTATAATGAGAGACTGAAATGGAAGGACTAGGTTGTATAGGGCCATACGGGCAAAACGAAATACACGAAGTGATAATAAGATGATACAATTCTGTACAGCAAATAAACTAAAAATCGGAAATTTTTTCTAGAAAAAAAACAAGAGGACAGCTATACTTTTGTAGCAAAGAAAGCCAAACAAAAGGCATTATAGACTACATAACATATGCAGCGGAAATAGGGGAAGACGTAGAAGAAATAAAAGTAGAACCACAAGCACAAATGGGTACTACAACACAGACTAGTAATAGGAAAGTTAAAAAATCTCAAATGAAACATAGTGTAAATATAAATAAATTAACAAAGAGTGAAAGCAAGCACAAGTATATAAAGATAATAGAAAAAAACTAAAGCTGAAAAAAACAAACAGAAGATGGACAATAGATGTAGATGGCAAGTACTAAAAGAAATACTAATTAGCACGACAAGAGAAGTATCTGGATACAGATCGATAAATAATGGAAGGGAAATGACAAAATAGTGGACAAAGGAAGTTAAAGACGCAGTACAACACAAAAAACAAGCATAGAAAAAATATACAAACTGTAAAGAGCTGCTACAAGGAAACCTATTATAGAAAATGAGGAGAAGTAAAATAATTAGTTAAGAAAGACATAAAAAATATGGAAAGGTATCGGAAATGAATGAAATGAAAGATACAAAGACAACAATCGAAAATTTTGGGTCACAATCAAAGGGATAAGAGAAAAAAAGACGAAAATAGATTCAAGCATAAGAAATAAAAACAGCAAAATTACAACAAAAATATCCAAAAAAAAGGCTGGAAATGACATTATAAACAAAATGAATATGATAAAATACAGCCAATAGAAGTAAACATAACCAGACAACAAGAAAACGAAATACATCAAAATGAAATTTATATAAAAGAGCTGAAATAGGCAATTAATAGCTTTAAAATAGACAAAGACGAGGTAGATCCAGAAATGATAACATATATGGGAAAGAAAGGAATAATATGGTTACACAATATAATGTCCGAAGCATGAGAAAAGAATATTATACCTTAGGAATGGAAAAATAACTTAATAATGCCTATATTCAAATAAGAGACAGAACACAAGGCGATCGTTATAGGCCAATATGCCTGTCACTGGTAGCATACAAAATTTACACAAAAGTAATACAAAACAAACTAAAAATAAACATAGAAAATAAGCTAAAATATAAACAAATAGCATTTAGAGAGAAAAAACAAACAACAAATAATATATTTATAATAACGCAATTCATAGAAGAGACAATGGAGATGGGAGAAAATTCTCGCATTTGTAGATCCAAGGCAGGCTTTCGGCTCAATACAAAGAAAATGGAAGTAAATACAGAGAAAAGCAAAATAATGTGTATAAACACAAAGGAAGGGCAAAACAGACCAAAATAATGTAGAAGGATCAACCCAAAACTGATTGCAGCAGAAATTAAATACGTTCAGAAGACAGCAGGAAAGACCACGCCAGTAATGAAAAAGTTAGAGGTCAACTAATTGAGAAAAAAACAAGAAGAATTGTATGGACATATACAAAAATTGGACAGCAACATACTACCGAAGAGAATACTGAAAATGGAAACAACAAAGAAACGAAAAAGGAGAAGATCAAGTCTAATGTGGATGAAAGCAATTGCAGAGACAGGAAAAGCAAGGAGGAAAACGATAGAAAATAGGAACAAAATGGCGTTAGACAGGAAAAATGGAAAGAATGGGCCACAAAGGCGAAACCTACAAGTATCCAACACCCGTAAGGGTAAAAGGATGATAGAGAAAGAAAGAAAGAAAGTGAATTATTTTTATGCTACAACTAGTAAAAAGCTAAATATTTGGTTGAGAGTGTCGTCGACAATTGAAGAACAAATGAGCCAATAATCGTTGTCTTAGCTATATCTAAGCATAACGACGTTCATTTGTCTATATTCGGTTTACATAGATCAAAGTTGTGCCGTATGCGTCTACTAACGGCAAGAATTGACAGTTGGCAGAAACTGTCTAATTACTTCATGATAATTTGTGTTTTGACCTATAATAAAAAGGTCAATTACAATCCAAATCGAAAAACTAAACCCTTATGCGAGGTTTGGCAACAAACCGGTTCGAATGAGGTATTGACCTTTGTACATTCACTTCATTGTGTATTTATTTTTATGCTTTTTTAATTTTAATTTAGTCGTATAGAAGTTCGTTATCTTCGCCATTGATTTTTGGTATTTGTTTTTAGGGTCTATATTGAAAAATATAATGTTGTTGGTGAACAGGTTCCATTTTACTTTCTGGATGCGTGTTTCAGTTCTACTTTTTTTAAATATTTATTTAATAAAACCATTTAATTTATTATATTTCTTATACTTTTATCAGACTCTTGTGAATTACATTAGAAAAATATTACTATTTGAAACACATGCTGCCTATTTTTCCTCATCTTTCTTATTTTTATCCGAGTTTTTCTAGCTAAATGGAATGAAATAAAAATATATTTAATAACTTAAAATAAAACGATTTACTTTTTTCCCATTCCGCTTTCTTTTAAGCAAATATAATTTTTCTATTCAGTTTTCTAGTTGCATATGGTCTTCAGCATGTCCGTTACACTCTTTTGGGTGTTTTCTAAAGTCCCAAAATGACGTCCTTTGAGGACTTTTTCAGTTTACGAATAGGATAAAAGAAAAACTCACAGGTCAGGTGAATAGGGAGCCTGGGGAACCACAGGAATGCCTTTTGAGGTCCCTTTCGCATGTGCAAATGTTCAGTCAAAATTTGATGAACGGTAAATCTGTTCAAATTTAATTGTTCACTCAACATTCTTAATGTTAAACGACGGTCTGATCTTACAAGAGTGTTCACACGTTCGATGTTTGTGTCGGTTTTCGAAGTTGAAGGCCTCCCTGAAATTCCGCTGTTCCATTTTGCGTGACGCACAACCAAAATACAACTAATAGCAGTCACAAAAATCACGTAGTTAGCGGATCGAGTTAAAATTCGCACTGAGCTATGGGAGGGTATTTATACACGTGCTCTATCAAGGACAACACCGTAGCGTTGCCAGATCGCTTGCAGTGTTGCCAGTCTCATTACTTTTCTGCCACACCTCGTAGAAGAATACCTAAAATTGCTATTATTTGAGTTACCATAGATGTCAAACAGTTTACGTATAATTGAGTCGTTATTTGATCTTTCTTTTGGTCACTCTTCTACACTTCTACATCAATTATGCAGAAGAAAAATAAGCAACATTTTTTACAATTTTAATGAGTTCAGAATGCAATTAGATGACAGCGTAATACTCAATATACCTTTCAAAACCAAAAGTACCCTAGACACTTACCGAATCCATACAGAAAGCAATTTTCTGATAGAATACAATAATACTTATAATACTCGAACGAAGTGTGAAGGAAAAATCCGTAAAATCTCGCTGCATTTCGGAAACTCTTAAAAAAAGGTGACTAAAGGTAACTAAGGGCTTCAAAGGTCTAAAATAAAAAAATCTGTCACAGCAAACACCGATCACTCGCTCTGAAGTCACAAGAAAAAACAAAAGACTACAATAACCAATAACACCTATTAAAGTCCTTCTTCTTCTCCTTCTATCTAATAAATAGGCAGAATTGCCTGTTTCTTCTTCTGTCGTCCCCTAATTTAGATCGCCCTCTTGCTCTCCTAAGAACTGGCGACTTATTGCTTGCTACTCTGACCACTCGTATCAGCTACCATTGTTTCTATATATTCGTTCCAATTATTAACACTGTCTATCTTACATATGCGCCTTATATCTTTACTTTTTACTCTATTCCTTAATGTTTTATTTATGATTTTTCTAAGTACTCTCATTCTTGTTGTCTCTAATAGTCTTTGTGGTGTGCTAGTATCAGGTCTTGTTTCACATTTGTACAAGGTTTGTATAAAAATTATCGGGAACTCACACTGCTCATGATCGGTGGTGGGGGATGTGACCTTCAAGCACCAGTCACCTGCAAGCGTATGTTCAGGTTAGATCGTGTTTTCAGTGGATTCCTGTCGAGTAGCTCGGTGCAAGCGCAAAATGCAGCAAACGATTGAACAGCGGTACGCTATCAAATTTTGTATTGGACTGGGGAAATCGGGTACGGAGACGTTGGGCATGATTTGCCAAGTGTCCAAGGATGAAAGCATGTCACAAACTGCACTTTTTATGTGGCACAAGCTCTTCAAAGGTAGCCGAGAGAGTGTAGAGGACGAATCCCGCGCTGGACGGCCGTCGACCTCAAGAACCGACAACATGCAACCGGTGCGTGAAGTGCTGAATTCAAACCGTCGGTTAAGTGTGCGCATGGTCGCAGACAAAATTGACATTGATAAGATGACAGTGCACAGCATTATAACTGAAACTTTGGCGATGCGAAAGATTTGCGCTAAACTCGTCCCGAAGGTCTTGATAGATGACCAAAAGCAGAGGCGTGTATCTGCTTGCGAAGACCTTCTGCAATGGTTTGAAGAAGACCATGGGCTTTTGGACGATTCCTCAACTCCCCTATAGTCCCGACTTGGCACCAGCAGACTATTTCCTATTTCCAAAAGTGAAATTCTCCCTCAAAGAACACTACCATGGAACCCTAAGTGCCGTTAAAGAAGCTTGTACGCCTACCCTTAAGGACGTTCTGGAATCTGTGTCGACGCTCAAGTGATGTACTTTGAAGATTTTTGAGGTATCTTAGCAATATCTCAAATAAATCTATTTTTACGAAGCTTTTCCAGATATATTTATACAAACCCTGTATATTACGTCATAACTAGTCTTATTACACTTTTATATATACTCGTTTTGGTTTTTGTTAATAAATGTTTGTTCTTACTTATATTATTATTTAGACAACCGATTATTCTGTTTGCTTTATTAATTTGTTTCTTCAATTCTTCTTCTATTTTTCCGTCACTGGATATGTTGATGTCTAGGTACTTAACTTCTTTTACCTGTTCAATTATTTTATTTTTGACCACTAGCTTATATCTTATTGGTTTTATAGTTATTATTATACAATAGCTTTTGAAGGTCATTCTCGATTTCTGCCATTATTGTGGCGTCATCCGCATAACAGACGAACTTCAGCCCATTATTTCCCATTCTGTATCCTCTTGTTGTTTTAACTTTTTTGATGATCTCGTCTATTACCAGATTGAACACCAGAGGGCTCAAGGAATCTTCCTGCCTAATGCCGCTTTTATAGTTTATGGGTTCGGTAATTCCAGAGAATCTTTATTAGATCTAACGGGATTTTTCTATCATATAACAGATGTATTGCGTCCTTTATTTGACCTTGGTATAGATATGTTGATGCGTTATACTCCAGTGACTTTTCTTGTAATTGCATTCTTTCATTTATTTTCTTTGCTATTGTTCTCGTTGTTAATTTTAGTGTTAAGCGATGTTTAGCAGATTTATTCCGTTGTATTGTTAGGATCACCTTTTTAAATATCAGTATAATTATTACTTTTGCCATTTATCTGAAATTCTATTAAATTCACATTTTTTGGATAATTATTTGGAGCTGTTTAACCAGGGCGCTGCCTCCGTTTATTCATTATTTAGTCTTCACCTCGGGATTTTTTGTTTTTTAGTACTTGTAATCCTTCTTTCACTTTCTTTCTGTTATTATTGTATCTTTGTTTGTTGTTATGTTGGGTGTTTCTTGTAGAATACTATTTGAGTTGTTTTGTATAGATCTGTTAGGTATGTTAAGTAACTTATGTTTTCATTTTACTATGCTTGTATTCAAACAATTCATTCATTTCACTCCACTGTTGTCTTGTAAATCTCTATATATGCTTTTGTTGCCCGTAGGAATTTCACTCTAGTCTTTTCGTAAATTTCTTTTAGTGCTGTGTTTTTGTTTTCTTTACAGATTCTATGTGGTGCTTATTATTTTTAGATTCCAAATATTTAACTTACGTTTATTTCTTCTAAAGGCTTTTTTAGTTAATTTTCTTTGTAATCCACAAAATTTTAGTTGTTCAGCTTTTATTTTTATCGATAATTTTAGATCTGAGTATTTCAAGAGCTGTAGTTAATGTTTTCTTTTACCTTTTATCTTGGTTTAACTGTTTTCCACATTATTTTCGTCATTTATTGGATTGGTTACTATTTTTCTCCAATTATTCTTTAATAAAGTCATGTGATTGATTTGTCTTGTAAACTTTGTACCTTTATTTTTGTTTCTAGCTCTTCCATTGATTGCTTATCGGGATATTTTATTTTTATTTTCAATTTACAGAGTAATAAATAGTGGCCGATTTCCACATTAGGTGATCTCAAAATTCTTAAAGTATTTGTTCTATGCGTTAGTACGCAATCAATCATGGATCTGTGGATCGTATATTTTCAAATGTATATTCATTATGTGTATTCACCCCTCTATGAGAATTGTTATTTGGTTATTTGGTAACGGTTTGTTCTCTTAGACGACATTTTCCAGCTGTGAGGCGCCGGAGACACGCTTTTCAGCCTCTTCCATCTACTATTAACCCATTGTACGCCATGCATTACCCGAGGGGCACGAAAAGGGCGTGGAAGCAGGATTTCTTAGCAGAACTGACAATTCACTGAGTATTTTTCAAGGTTCTAGTGATAAACAGGCAACGGCCACCTATGCTTGAAACCCTTTACTAATCTTTATCCCCCCATGTTAAAGATGATACAAGTAAATGGGCAAGAAATGATCAAAAAACAATTGTGTCTTTAGAAAATACCTTTAAAATGTAGGATATCTCAAATTACAATGATGCCCAAGCTAGGAAGAAGCACACAAGCGGTAATATCATACACACCCCTGTCTACTTCTATTATTATCTAAGGTATTTGAAAAACGGTTCCTCAAAAGATTTAAACTAGTATTTAATACAAAAAAACATTAATTTGAATTCATACAACAAAGCTAGGACTATCAAGCAGATTCGCGAAATTGCTAAATACACTGGTAATTATTGTAAAGGTAAAATAGATGGTTTTACTATATTTTAGACGTAAGCTCCTTGATGTGTTTTGCATAAAAGGTTTTTATATAAACTAAAAAATAATATGTTATTTCCTTACTGCCAAATTGTATTTGGGAAGCCGCTGGTTACTCTAAAATTCACCCAATCAAATTTGGTTTGCCGCAGGGTGGCACCTTGGGACTGGTGTTTTGCCTTATATGTACAAATAGACTTACAACGACCAAGATCCGGTACAGCACAAACATTTATTTACAAAGTGGAAATAGTTTCGGGTTAAATTCAACAAACTAGGCTGGCTTACACGACGTAATTCACAATTTATAGCAGAAAATAAACTACTGGTATACAATGCTTTTATGAAACCAGTGTAAACAAATGGCGTACACTTGTGCAGAACTGCTAACTTTTCAAATATCGAAATTTACTAACGTTTTTAAAATAAGATGTTAAAAGCGATGTGAAAGCTTAGCGGCGGCCCCAAATAAAACAGCCCAAAAAGGTACATTAACAAAACGACTAATTTAATCATATCTGCTGTAAAAATAATGTAGAAGCTATTGGTGATAAATGATAATAACAATAACTAGTAACAATAAGATTATTCTGCAAATTAACACTACTTTTAGTAACTTTCATACATCTTCAGGCAAATAAGTTATGCAAATTGTTTATCGTTTAAGTAATCTAAAATTGGGTCGTCCCAAATCTAATTGCACTGGCTATTTGGTTTTTATAGGTGCTTTTAAAGGCCGCATTGTTTACAGTGTGGCTGTAAATGGATTTATCTAGCCTAGATCTAACTTAACACGCCATAAACATTCACGAGTTCTAGCGAAACTCGAACTAGCCCACATCGCAGCCTAAAATCTCCAGAGAAAGAGAGAGGTCAGCGACACCACACCCCACCTGTGAGTAGTTTAGAGGATTCAGTTTTAGCAGCCATGACGTAGTAGAACGTGGAGCACCGCGTTCTGCTACTGTTCAGTCTTTTCTGTCGACAGTTCTCGTGCTGGGACGATCTCTCATTATAACACTGTACTTCTATGGATTGACTTGTTCCGCACAACCGGATAAATTATAAAGAGCCAACTAATTTGCAGTCCCCGTACAACTCGGACCCCACAAAATGTTGAGAGAGTGAGAAGGTCGATTCTTCATAACCATCGACGCTCTACTAGGCGTCTTGCTCTGACTTTAGGTTCTCTCGTCGCTCGCTACATTGCATTTTATCTATATAAATCGTATTTACTAGGTATAATACGTGAGGTTCTAATCGAAAATTAATGTTCGTCTTTTTTCACCACTTCCGCTTTTTTGGGGCAATTTTTAAATCGTTGGTTTTAATCTAACATTTTATACCATCCAAAGCTATATTAGCATTATCTCTTAAGTCGTCTTCTTTTTCTATGATGACTAACGCAAGATCGTCTGCACACGCTGCACAGTGTGTATTCTCAGGACCCCATCATATAAAATATTCCACAAATTGGGACCCAAGACGGAGCCTTGCGGCACCTCTTGTGTTATTTCAAATCTATGGCTGCCTAAACGTATCTATCGCTGCGTCAAGTAATTGGCGGTAAGATTGATAAGGAACTGACTGATATTTGTCTGTTTCATTCTACTCATGATTGAAATATTAAAGGCGTTTTGTATATCGGCTGTTATCACGGCTCCCCATCTCTTCCTATGGTTTTTTGCAAGTGTTACTATCCCTTCGGTAGCATTAATAATTGTTTTACCGTTTCTGAATCCATATGTTTTACCAAGACCTCTTTTATCCTTTTGCCTTAACTAAAAGCTCGTAAAGACAAAGAAATCTGAATTTGATCTGAGCCCCACTACTGCGTTTCGAAATCAATACTATTTTTGCTGATTTCCATTCTTTGGGAAATTTTTAGTAAATTATTAAATACCTCCAAAATGATTAGAAGTATTGTATTAGCTGCAAATGCGACAGACTCTGGTAAAATTATACCTTGATTAGGAGCTTTTTGAGATTTAATCTTGTATTTGAGAATGTTTTTTTTTCGACAACTTTGTGTTGATCTCTAGTATCCGGGAAGAGACCAGAGACGATCTCCAACTTATTCTTTACATTCAGATTATAGGGGTGACCACTTGTTTCAGTTCTTTCGCGACCAGCTGGTGCCCTTTCCCCACTCATCACATATAGAATCTTCAGAACGATTTATTGACATTTGTAAGTTTTTCGTGTAAGCTCCCTTCTTTACTAATTTAGGCAGCAGGAAATC
This sequence comes from Sinelater perroti, assembly GCA_036346155.1. Taxonomy (NCBI): domain Eukaryota; kingdom Metazoa; phylum Arthropoda; class Insecta; order Coleoptera; family Elateridae; genus Sinelater; species Sinelater perroti. The sequence continues at coordinate 6,215,278 of JARFIY010000324.1, forward strand.
TACAAAAATTACACCAAAAACCTATCCATAGTGCTAAGCTTGCAGTTTGGTGTGATGTTTTGGTAGTAAGAATCGTAGGACTTTGACATGTTACGCAACTCACCATATTTGTCTGTCTACAATTTGTTTGTTGAAGTTACCTCAAATCAAAAATCTACGTTTGAAATCCTCGCACAGTAGATAAACTGAAAAAGTTGCAACTGTGCACAAAATAAATGTTTGCAAGTGCATTTCGACGACAGTATTAGGCCACCAGAATATTTTATGAGACTATCAACAGTTTAAGCTTACAGGTAGCACGTGTAAAGACAACAGTGTTACGATCAAGCGTTTCTAATTAAATTATGGAATGCTTCGAGTGTGTTTCGACCGTAAGTCACAGAACCTAAAATATTCTGACAACTTTATCTTATTATACTGAGTTAATGGATTAGATGATCTTCTGAAAAGATAGTCGCCCAGGTCTTCCGATTTTTAGGGGACATTTTAAACTTTTTGTTTAAAGATTTGCCTGCAACTTTGGATGAACTTTACAGCAATATTACTGCTGCCTTCAGGTCTGCCCACAGAGGAATGTTACAACACATCTTAAATAAATCGGATTACTGCTAAACGTATGTCGTGTGATAAAAGGAGTGCATACTGAACATTCGTAATGACAATATGATTCTTTTGCTGCGACATTTATTACTTTATAGAATATAATTTTTTAAAAACCCAATAAATTATTAGTAACAATCCTCTATAATTAAGCACACTATCGATTAAATAATCTCAAATTGTTTCGCTGACTTGAATTAGCATATTCGATGTATTCTTGCTTAAATTGCAATTTATAATCATTTCTAAATTGTCTACTAAAAGACCAATGTATTTATTATTATTGGCAGTTTTTTTTAATAAAATTATCACTTAACTTTTGAAACAATGGCATATTAATTACTATAAGTGACGTTGCAGATGATGGTATTATAATCTGAGAGATTCTAGCGGAAGTTAAGCTTTTACTCAAGTAGACTCTTGCGTTTGTTGTGTATTTGATACTGTTGTAGCAAAGATAAAAAATTTGATACTTTATTTTTTCAACTTGGATGGCTTATACACCTGAGAGTTTCTGAGAAATAGCTTTCCGTGCATTTTTTGATAACGAATTCCAAGATTTTTGATATGTAAGGTAATGTAAACATTTTTATTATTTTCTTTATTTTTTATTCAAATAGTTTGAGGTAAGACCTAACAAATATTTCAGTAGTTGTAACACTGAAAAGTGTCAAATTTTAGTTGTAACACTCAAATGATTGTCAGTCGCAGACATTAGAACATGTATGAAGCATTTTTGTATATGTAATAGTCTGTTCGGGGCGCTCTAGTTATCATCTACATAATATGAATGATAAAACTCTTTCTCAATAGTTGTATGCTTTATAGTGTCATTTATTTTAAGATTGGAAAAAATAGTAAAATACTCTAATGGCGCATTTATGTTTTTTGGATCACTAGATGGTTTAACATTGCCGTTTTAATTTTACTCGTCAATTTTATTCAGAAAGTTTATGGTTAAAGTTTTTTTGCGTACTGTTTTAAGAGAGTAAAATTTTATTTTTTGAATTGAAGGAAAGATCCTAACGTAAAAACGATTGCAATTTCTACTTGATTACGAAATAGTTGTATCAAATAATTATTTTTCAGTATACAAAAAGACTAATACACTATTATATAAGTTTAATGGGCCTCAATTACGTGTACGTTGAATTGATCTATATTATTTAAAGTCTAAATGCTGTTGATGGATTTAAATCCAATTTTAATTAACTCTTTGTTTTCTTCCTCCTTTTTGTAGGTTTACTTATATTTTTTGCACTTTAGTTTCTATGTAGAAACACAACTTCCTAACCAACTCTTCTGTAGTCGGTACAAATCTCCCTTTGTTTTCTGATCAATTCCATGATGTCCGTCGCGACCCACTCATTCCTGGTGGTTTAATTTCTTGATTTTCCTAGTTTTGTTTTATTGATGTTCACAGCATTGGTCATCGTCGGTCTTACTATGATACTGTATATATCTACTTTGCTTTTGGTTCTTAGGTATTTATTTTTTCAGTTGCTTGACTTCTTAGTAATTATTTAGATCACTTGACATTTCTCCCCATAGATACGTAAAAGACATTATTTGCCGAATTATACCTTTTCTAATTTTTAATTTACACCATATGGACTGTTCTGACACTGCCAATGTAGTGAGTTTTATATTGTTTATTTTAGTGGTTTAGAAACTTAAAGAGACGTTTCTGCAAGTTATCCTTAAAGTCTGCTACTAATAGTGCCTCATCCGTACGAGATAGAGTAGCTATGCTTCTATATATAGCCACGTTTTTTAAGCTACTGATTATGTTGTCCATTGTCGTGTTAAGAAGTATTAGGTTTAATAAGTCTCTAGCGAATTTCACTTACGCATTTAAAAATGTTAGGCTCTTTTTGGTTTGGATCCTTATTGGCATGCCCACGTTGACGTCTTCTCTAATTGTTATTAGGTCTGCTGCTGTAACAATTATATACTCATATACATCCTCTATATAACAAAAAAATAATATATAAGCGGGAGTAGAAACACTATTATACGACAATTTTATACCACATATTTACAAAATTCAATATGTCAGTGAAAAACTGATGGAATTTGTTTTAAAAATAACAATATTTGTATGTGATTAAGGGAAGAAGTACACTTTACAAATAACTGCAAAATTTGATCGACGACATACCCGCTAACTGTCACGTCTTTATAATTGGTGACTTCAATGCTTGATAGCAAACATCGTCGCAATAGTTTTAAACAACAACAGTTGTTAAGTGGCTCTTGTATCCAAAAGAATTGGTAAATTAACAATATGTTTAATAAACATGACCTTAAATAAAATAAATTAGTAAAATAATAATTATTTATGCAAAAAAAGAAAATGGCAAAGGACAAGAAACCCCCACGATAAAATCTCAACAGGGCAATACACCAACTCGCTCAACACTAAACCAGGAGGTCAATGATGCCTTCAAACACTACATTACCAATCTATTTCCTGAAGATCATTTGTTACGGAAAGCAACAAAAAAATTTACAAGGCCAATAATACAAATCTCACCTGGTCGTAAATGGGCTCAAACAGATGACAACAAGGTTAATACATTTGTATCTGTTGACAGTACTTATCCCAATTTTCAGATAATAGCTATCAAGATCACGACATTGAAAATTATATCAGTCCTCCCTGCCAGTTATCGTTACCTATTCCGCCTATTTAACTAGTTGAAGTTCGCCAACAAATCAACAAGACCAATTTGCATAAGGCTGCTGCGCATGACCTTATAGTTGGAGAGGTGATGAAACATTTATTTGTTAACAACAGTGTACAATACCATTTTACGCCACTGATACTTTCCGATTTATTAAAAATATTCCCAAATAACTATGATTTTAAAACCAGCCAAAACGCTTACCGAACCTATATCATATTGCTCGATAGTATGCTACCACTCATGGCAAAAATATTTTAAAGACTTCTCCTTGACAGAATAAACCAACTAACACACACAAGTTACAAAATCCCCAGACATCAATTTGGATTCAGACAAAAATATTCAACAGTACAACAATGCCATCGAATTGTAAATAAAATTTTCGAAGCAAAGATGTGTGCTGCAGTATTCCTTGATGTACAGGATGCTTTTGACAAAGTCTGGATCAACGGATTACTGTACAAATTAAAAAGGTATCTCCATGGTCCTATATACCTAATATTAAAATTCTACTTCAGTGAACGATAGTTCCAAATCAAAGTCAATAATGAATTTTCTGATTACCACCTAATAAAAGCTGATGCACCACAAGGTAGCGTTCCTGGGCCATTCCTTTACCTACACCAGCTATTCCTGTCATCCGATACTGTTCAAATTAGAGCATCTGAATAGCTACAAAACCATCTAATCGAATTACAATACTGGTTAAGACACTAGAAAGGTCAAGTCAACTCTGAAAAATTCACATAGATTACGTTGACCAGAGAACAAAATAATTGCCGTCAAATAAACATAAATAATCCCATCCTAGTATAAACTACAATTAAATACCCTCGCCTGTATTTAAATCAGAAGCTTAAATGGAAAGAGCATATTAAAGCAAAAAACCCAACTAAACCTAAAGGGGCAAAAATTCACTGATTATTAGGAAAAAAATCAACATTAGAAAACTAATTGGCCATTTATAAAACTATACTACGACCGGTTTGGACGTACGGCATAGAACTTTGGGGTTGCAGTAAATCCTTCAGTACAAAGATATTACAAACTTTCCAATCGAAGGCACTTTGCATGATGGCTGACGCTTCCTGGTACTTGACGACCAAACTTTCCACAATGATTTCGAAATGCTTTTTATAAATGAAATTATCAATCTCTATGCCAAGATATCTAAAGAACGTACTACCAAACGCAATAACCAGTTCAAATTATATAGTTAATTCTTAGTTAATGGAAGACTTAAACGACAGTGGCCAGAAGACCCAATCCAGTAGAAGAACAAAAGTGGAGAACCATCAAGAGATGGTACCCAAATTATACAAAATATTTTCTTATTAATCTGTAATTAAATAAATAACTTCAATCGAAATGTTAGATGTAAGGATCAAATGTAAGATCAGAATGAAATACCAACTAAAACAAAAACTAAAATCTGAATATATGAAGAATTTTAGTGTAGAATGCTTACAAAACAGTAGTACAGAATACTTAAACGTAGAATGATGAAAGAATCAAATTAGCCTAAGATTAATAAACGACAACGACAACCCAGAAGTATGGGCAAAACTAAGGCCATCGAACAAAGTATCGGCGAAAAAATTTAAATTATAACCACCACACAAAGAAGTCTTTTGGTTCAAGGAAGAAGTGAAGAAAACCACAAATAATAAGAAAAAATTATTTCTGTCCTACAAAACAACTAGAACTTTGGAAGACAAAGCAGAGTATGTATAAAATATAACACAGCTACACAAAATATTAGACCATTTAAACAAATGTATGGGAAATGATATACGAAAGACAAGGGACGAGACCTGTATGGGTCATAAAAAATACGAAGAACGTTGAGAAAACAAAATCATTACAATAAAAAATGATAAAACTACTTTGAAGGTATAATATATAAAGAATAACTTACCTTTCAGTACAAAGAACATCACTAAACAGTGATACTGATGAAGAGTTTTTTAAAGAGGATAACACTGATAGTACTTAAGAGTGAAAAAATCCACGGAAACGATAGAATAAGAAACGAGTTGTTGAAAATTAGAGACCTTTAAAAGTATAATTAAGCAAGCGCTTTAACAATAAAATAAGGAAGATATTTACAAGATAATAACGTTATCAAATTCAACACAAAGGTAAGCAGATAACCTTCAGCTATACTTGAGTATAAATCGGAAACACCGGACATTTTGTGATTCCTCAGCTACTGAAGGGGATGAGCAAAGAGCACAATAGGTATATAAGATAGTAAGGCTGAAGAAAAATAATTTAGTGAGCTTCTTGCAAATGTTATCTAAAAATCAACGACTGTGTTGAGCGAGTAAAAGAAAAACTGCGGGAAACAATATCTTTGCCTATAAAAAAGCTTGTGTCAGTAGAACCAAAGATAAAATTTACGACCTCCTGAAAAAAAGTGTGTTTTATAAAAGTTTCTGTCAAAAGGATCACACTTTCACTTAAGAATAGAAAAAGGTACGAATAGACACTACTTGTTAGAGTTTAATCCATTAGTATCTTCAATATGGTGCGTCTTGGTATTCATATACCTTCAACAGAAAACCAGTTAGCAGTTTCTTTAACCAATAATGAAAAAGATTCAACTCTTGTATAGGTTAAATTAATAGAACGAAGCAACTACTAATCCTAGGGTTTTATGCAGTTCGCGAGGTACTAGTACGAAGATTTGCCCACAAAAGGTATTTTTGGCGTCCTAGGCTGACAAATTTTTGCAATATGGAAACGTAGAACAATTTATTTACAAATTATAACAATGGGATAAGTCGGTGCGAAGACCTTACGAAAGTAAGATATCCAAAACAATTCTGAAGATAGGCAACCAAACGTACGCTCAGAGCTTAACCACGCCACATTCTACATCAGCTGCCTTTGTTTACTTTCCGTTCAAATGTATAGTGAATCATATACATTATCCTGGAAGACCACAATTAAAATTTTCAAACCGCATACAATCCTAGAACTATTTCAAAACCACACAGGGTTGTTAAATATTCTGTGATGAACTAGAAACTAAGTCTTCTTTCAGTTTAAACTTCCACTTCCCAAAATAAGATCGAGCGCGCCCGACCAACAGTTCTTCCCGTCAGAAGCCTAGAATGACCGCTGCACGTGCACACTGCTCACGTTATTACGCCAGGTTTACATATTTCAGCAGCTCCATAAAGATGTTGATGTGCGGTCAAGACGCGCGGTTCCAGGCCTTTCGAGAGTCCATAAAACGCCGCAAGATGCTCGAGTGGGCGCGAGAATAGGGCGCGCTCCACTCAAAATATCTGCCGGTTTATTTTGATGCCGCCTAATGGCACTGGTATCGCACCTAGCCAAAGTTATGAAGGCGCGGCCTTGGCCGAGTCATGGCGGCGGATTTATTTTCGCCGCCGCTGAACCGCGGCTCTGGGCGTAAACGCTGTATGAAATTCAAAGTGCTCGCCGTTATTCACGGATCGGCGGTTTAAGCGCGGAAGCGAGGAAGTTCGGAAGTAATGCGATGTTTAAGAGCGGCAGGTGTATTTGTAAGTTTTAAGCAGTAAGTTCCTTTTATGGAAGTGCTGCTGAATTTAATTGGCCTCGGAGAACAAAGTTAGCTGGAGTTTTACATTCGTGCTGCTGCATGAGCTGATGCATGTTTGCAACTTCCATCCCATCTGGCGCACTTCAGTTCTGTCTTGTCACTTAGATAAACTAGAAATATCCTTTTACATAAATATACGACAAACTTATTTTTATATTGTAACAGCTTTTGTCTTTCATTTTGTATTTTATTATTTCTTGTAATTATTAATAACATTATTAATAATATCGTTACAGAAGTTTCAGAATGATGCCATTGGGGTATTTTTATTTATATGTCATAGTTGTCTGTTTTGGAAACCTTAGACACATTCACCTGCTGAGTTTTGGTGAAAGATCAGATAACGTTAGGCTAGGTTAGGATGGGATACAAGAAACTATGATAAACTAGGATAATATAGAACATAAATAGTCTAGAATATATAGACTAGGATAGGACTGGATAGGTTAAGATAGGTTAGAATAGTTTAGAATAGATTACGATGGACTAAAATAGACCTGGATAATCTTGGTAGATTAGAACAAACTAGAATAGTACAGATCATAATAGAATAGGATAGGATACTTTATAACAAGCTGAAATAGGATATAATAAGTTAGGATATACCAGAATAGGCTAGATAGATTAGGATAAGTTAGGATAGGCTAAGATGGGTTAGTATGGACTAGTATTTAGGCTAAGTTAGGATAGACTGGACTGTGATAGGACTGGACAGACTATTATAGACCTGAATAAGCCAGAATAGGTTAGAAAAGACTAGAATACGCTAGGATAAGTTAGAACAGTTACAAAGGTGGGTTTTTTTCTCTTTGAACTGTTTATTCAAATTTATGTATGCATACAGTTACATTATTATTTCTAAAGTACAGCGTTATAGGTTAGTTTGCTTTTTGTAGGGGATACTTGTTGGTTGCCAAGCGTACACCTTACAATACTGGTCATTAGAAAAAAAGAAATAAAAGCGACTTGCAGTACTTACAAAAGGTGGTTACAGTAGTTCGTTTATATACTTTACATAGCGTTCTATTTGAAATATGAATTAAGAGATTTTAAGTTTTTTGAGACGTCAGTAGTAATTTGTTGTGAAGTTTGTGCTAAGTCTTATTCAAGTTATTGAAAGGAAGTTTTGTTTTTAAGAAAGAAAAACAAGTGTAGATTCGTTATACACTAGCATTGTCTCACGGACAGACGGAAAATTTTAAAACAATAAAAATTTTGAAGACAGAACAAATGTCCACTGAGCATTTATGCTAGTTTAAATGTTATAGTGGTTGATTTGTTTTGCAATTTGGCGTGGTGGTTAGACGGTAGGAACGATCGAGTTATGTCACCAGTGTCCGTGGTGGTGGTGTATCTTTTACTCCATTCTTCACGTAGTTTCCGTTTTATTAGCTTTTAGACAGAAGTCAGGGGAAAGTCTATTGTATACTGACTGTGTTTGATCTCTTGTAACTGCGTCTGTTGGCGTCTGAACAACTTTACATATTATGTTTAGTCTGAAAGTCGGATAACCGAACGACCTTGTGTCGATGCCTCCCTGAAATGTGCAGTCTGAAAATAAATGTATTGTGCTGGTGGTTTTAGTTTCTTCGATTTCCTTAATTTCTCTGATTTGGAGGTTGATTGGCTAGAGATTGGCAAACGCTAGCGCAGAGGTCAATTACATTGTATGGAACACTTTTACGGCTATAGAGGCGAACAGTTTTAGTAAAACCTTTAGCTTTCTACGCACGTAATTATAATTTAATGCTTGGTATCATATGTGGTACAGCGTTTAATAACGTTGAGATCCAAAATGTTGATAATTTCAAATTTTAAGCTTTCCATCAGACGCATAATCGCCATAAATTGGTATGAGAAAGGTCGTAGTTATTAAAGAACGAAGAAAATATGTTTGGCAAAGTTCAGTTTGTTAACGGGAGAGAAATGTATGCCGTCCGTGCTGATGTTTATTCAGCGTGATAGGAGTGTAAGGCCAACAATCTGCATTTTGGCTACTCTTAACTTGAGTTTGGCGTTTTATCCTTGTTTACTTATTGATTTAGAAAAAACGTTATTGGCAGATACTTGTAGAGCCAGTCATCTAGGAACTTGACATTAAAAATATTCAGATTGATGTTTCAGATGATGTTTCTACCATGAGTATATTTGGGGTGAGACCAAACTGGTGCCATAAAAATTGATTTCTTCGGGTGAGATCTCAAAAAATACGATTGACCTATATGAAAATAGTTGCTCATAGTAATTTTGTTCAGGTTTTGAAAAGGTTTGTGATTAGCTTATCATACTTTTCAGTAAATGTAAGTGTAGTATTTATCGAAATGTCGGATAATTCCTTGGGGTTCATTCATTTGAATGTCTCTGGTATATCTTGCTTTGTGAAGAATCGGTCGTCTTTGGTAAGTAAGGCTTGGTTCTCATCAGTTTCTTGTCTAACTCTGTGGTGTCTTAGTATCGTTGCTCGTATTATCATCAAGGTAAACGTGGTTAAGAAGGACTTCTGCGCTTGTTTTGGCATCTAATGTAATCATGTTCCTGACTCTTAATGTGGTTGGTGGTTTAAAGAACGATCCTTCTTTTTATGCGATACTTGTTTATGCAAATGTCATCCCGCTGTTGTCGGGCAACATTTTTGAAGCTCTCAAAAGACATTTTTCTTATAAGGTTGAAGTATTACGTCTTTGCTTCTTAATTTTATTATTATTGTAAGATTTTCTGGATTTTTAAATATAATTTTTATTGTATTTTGCATTATATTTAATAATTTTATCTTTTTTTATGTTTTCTTATTTTTTTTGCTGTAATAGACTATAACTTGTAACCAAATTTATCTGCATATTTTTTGTTGTTGCTAGTTTCTTACATAGTTAACTCTTGACTACACTTATCTTTATCGTGTTCTCTAAAATCTTAAACATGGAGCTCAAAGTAGGAAAACTTCAAATGTGGGTCGTTGTAGAGCCATCTGTTATTGAGATCCGTTATACAAAATATTTAGCAGATAAGCATTTAACTCTTTCTTTATTTTTTAAAAAGATAGAGCTTAAATTTTTTACCGATGTGTCAAGTAACATAATAAAATAAAAAATAAGTGAAATATTTCGTGTAAGTAGCTTTTTGGATCAAGGTAGATTTGTTACATCATAAATAGAAAATCATGTCTGCCAAATGGTACTCCCTGTTGTAGATGTATAGTTAACTTTTTTATAACATTTTCTTGTGATTTCAAGATTTAATAGTGTCCAATTATACGATCTCACAAGTCATACTACATCGGCTAAACGTGAGATAATATGTCGAGGAAGTTCAAAGTTTCGATTTTGTTACTGAAACCGCATACTCTTCAGTTTCTATTTTTCCAGGTCTGTTAGCATCATTTCTTTTTAGTGTTAATGGCCGTTATGTATGTCTCGGTGGTGTTCTTAAAAAAACTTCCACTCAATCATTCCTTTTACCAATCCTCTCAAAACGGTCATCCATTTGGGAAAAGAAGATGACTAGTGTACAGGGTTGTATCCAGAAGTAGTAGGACTGTTTTTTTTTCGCGCGCGCGGAGCAATGGAGGGTCTGCAAGGCCGGATGTTATGGAGGGGAGCCTTGGGAACAGGTTTCGACCTGCGGCAGTCGCCTGCGTGCGTTAGTTGAGCGTGGACCACTGTTTTAGTGACCTCCTGTTGTGACGCCTCGTCGTCAGTTGCGATGGAGCGAAATTTGGAGCAGCGGTACGCCATCAAGTTTTGCTAAAAACTTGGAAAATCAGCGAGCAAAACCAAGGACATGCTTACGCAGGCCTACAAGTAGGATACTATGAGCCGTTCCTCGATATTTGAGTGGCACAAGTTGTTTCGGGAGGGGAGGGAGCTCGTCGAAGACGACCAACGCGCCGGGCGTCCGTCAACTTCGCGAACGGACGACAGTGTGCTGAAAGTTAAGCAACTTTTGAACTCTGACCGACGGTTGGGCATTAAATTAATTAGTGATGAGCTGAATCTTTCGTACGGGACAGTCCAACGCATCATCACAGAGGATTTGTCGATGAGAAAAGTATGCGCAAAAATGGTGCCGAAAGTGTTGAGTGACGAGCAAAAAGAACTGCGTGTTGAGATTTCCCAAGAAATACTGAACTGTTTGGAAGAAGACGAACATTTTCTCGATAATGTCATCACCGGAGATGAAACCTGGGTCTTCCAATACGACCCGGAAACAAAACGTCAGAGCGAAGAGTGGCACACCTCACAATCACCCCGTAAAAGGAAGTCCAGAATGTCGGAATCGAAAGTGAAATCGATGTTGATTGCATTTTTTGACCGTCGTGGCATTGTCCATAAGGAGCTTGTACCTCCTGGACAGACTGTAAATGCAAGATTTTACGTGGAAGTGCTTACACGGCTGCGAAATCGGATCACATGCGTGCAACCAGACCTGGTGGGAAAGTGGAAGCTCCACCATGACAACGCGCCGTGCCACGGCGCGTGGATTGTGAGGGATCTCCTGGCCAAATTCGGCGTTTCCACGTTGCCTCACCCCCCTCCTTCAGCCCTGATGTGACGCCGTCGGACTTCTTCCTGTTCCCCCGGATCAAGAGGTAGCTCAAGGGGCATCGTTTCGACTCTGTGGAAACTGTCCAAGCGGCAACGACGGGGGCGCTGAACAGCATATTTTGAAGAGTATTAAGTCGATGTACTCTGTCTACTGATCACAAAAGATAATTGCTATTTGTTTTGGCGTTTCCTTTCTGACGTCTTGTGTCAGGACTATAACTCGCCCCCTCTGACTAAACACTTAAAAAACGTCTGGGAATCTGCATTATGCATCTGTAGTAATTATTGACATATCCTTTCACAATTACGATTCTGCTGAGCGGTAAGAGCATAGAGAAGCCACTATATACAGACTTCATCTTTAACGCTTTGTGGATGACGGTATACAAAGTTTCGCGAGATAAATCTGTTGTATTTACCAATGTATTGAATGTGATTTGTTTGTTATTTTCTTGTCAAACATACATTAGATAATGTGTAGTTTATGTTTCCTTTTTTCTGCTGGATTTCCACACACGGCTGCTAACTTTGCATGAATGCTTGAAGCAGTCACTTCCTCCCTAAGAAGAAACCATGCCTTTGATTGCCTGCTTCCATCATTCTCCGCTTTGTCTACAATTGCATTTCCAGCACAGCACATACAATTCACTGCTTTTTCTTCTTCATATCATCTAGGGGCACCACGAAACATATTTAAATCTACCGCACAACTGGAATTTTGGAAAGGCGGGTGCTGATCATTTTTAAATTAATAAATGTGCTTTAGTGCATGTTATCCTAAAGTACTCCAGCTAGATTACTTTTCCTTCTTCTGCTTGTCCTTCCTAATTAGATTTCTTTTGGTTAACTTAGAGTATTTTCTCAACTATAAGTTTTACTTACAAAATGCTCAACTGTTTAAAAAAATTAATTTCCTACTTAAGTGAAAATAGGGATTAAAGAACATATTAACAGTTTAATTCAGTTGGTAGGCGATATATACATAGTATTAGACTTAAGTGTCACAGACAGAAGATTTATCATCCTCAACAGATCCAAATCACTTTTGAAATACAGAAACAACTAATTTGATGTTTTTCCCAAGAAAATAGTTATTTGACTATTTGGTGCTGCAGTTTTATACAGATCGTTTGATCAATTAAGCATCTCAAAACCACAGAAACTCAATTTCTATTTAAAACTCAATTGAACTCTTTACACATTGTCTATAAAAATTAGTAGTATAAAGTTCTATCACAGATGAAATATTTAATTATAGTAACATTTGCATATCTTATACAGGGTCTTCCATTAAATTATAGTTAAACGCTGTTTTTTTGAAATTATTGAGACACTTTTATTTAAAGGCAAGGTACAAAGTCTGCATTAATCATAGAATACAATATCTTCCAAGTGGCGGTATGGGTCTTTCTTGCAGACGGCTAATTGAAGAAACTTTGCATAATGTTTTCGCAGAAATATGATATTGTCTTTGCGAGCTGAAGTATTAAAAGAAACTTTACCTCTGACGTAGCCCCAAACAAAAATGTTTAATGGTGTCAGATTGAATGACCTGGATGGCCAATCCAAGTCTCCATTTCGAAAAATTATATTCCCAAAAAATTTCTTGTGCAACAACGCAATTGTTTAGTGATTTGTGTAACATGCAGCGCCGCGCTGTCGAAAATAAAGGTCATTCTTGTCTATGGCATCCGCTTTTGGACAAAGACACTCAACTGCAATTCACTCACTCAAACGGTCCCATCAACCTCATTTTTAAAATCATAGGGACCAATAATGATACCAACCCAATTGGAACATTAAATGCGACTCGTGGAAGTCAGTTTGTTGCATCTCCAACACCCAATTTACGAATGTACCTTGCTGTTCATGATGTGTTGGTAAAAGTTCTTATATTGGTTAAACTTTGCAAGCCTTTGGGCCCAGATCTTTGTGCAATATACAGTTTGTAAGATACCTAATTATTGTGAACGTCTTAAAATCGATAAATTTGGTATTCCTGGTTGGCCAAAATGTGACTGACAAACTCAGTTTTTCAATTAGCTTTACAAGCATAGTGCGACAAATGCAATTTTAACATTCTTGGCTATACAAAGATATTTCAAAACTTTGTGTGTAAGTTCTTTAAAACACTCTACGAAAAAAATCTGGGATAAACATAGGCGAATTTTCAACTTTTTTTGAGATATCAAATGAACAAGTTGGAGGTCTTTTATTCTTTCTCGCGTCTAGTCATCATTTTACCTGATACTTTGACTACCAGAGGTGTTTAGTTTAATCTTTATTATTCATTTATTTATTATCAATTGTCTGTTACCGTTGAAAATAAAAATTGTGATAGGAAGGAAGGATCTAATTTGGGCTCCTCTAGTTAATTTGGTTTGAACTTTTAGTTAATTTTGTAAAAATGCCTTATACGCTTTCAAATGCCGATATGGTTTCCTTGTACGACTACTACAAACCAGACTAAAGAGAAAACTTATTGCAAGAATTCGGAAAGCTTTAGATACGATTCGTCAATCGATGGAAAATCAACTGCCGAGGAAATCTACCACGTCGCATTACTTTATGTTTAGAAATTGAGGAAGGCTATTTGTCATTGATAGTTTTTAAGTTGTTTTAAACAATTTAGTAGTTTGTTTAATAAAGTGGAATTTGTCTTAAATTTATCATTTTAAACCGGTAATGGCAATGTCACTAAGAACTAATCTTTCAAGTACATATCATCCTTGTCTTCATCTAGTTTCTTGGGCAACTAAAGGTACAATGATAATACTTGAAGGAAGAATAAAATGCTATAGAATTTGACCCACGTTTATTGGAGCTTTTTTGCTTAAAATGTTGAACCTAAACACAAATTCTTGGGACACCCTTTCTAGTGTATATAGTATTAAAAAACAGTTGAGCTATTACACGAACAATTCTTTGTTGCTTCAGTACTTTTAAAGTGGTGGATGCTGTGCTTCTTCCCCTAAATTACCTGTATGTGCATTGACGGGGCTTCAATTAGCCCACAAAAGAACAGCAAAGAGGCAACCGCTTTCCCGGCGCACCGTTAGGGCGGGGGCGGATGCCCACTTTGCTGCAATTGTGTCTCATAATTTTATATGGGCCGAATTCCGCCTTGCCGCCCGGAGCGGGGACGTTCCAGGCCGCAGCATCGCACAAAGCCAATCCTAATTAAATTTTTCTGGACGAGCGCTGTGAGCGCGGGAGGTCGTGCCATTTTCGCCCCGTCACAAAAGAGCCGCTGTATTCGTTGGTCTAGTTGGCCTGCACGAGTTGCGTATTTATGAGGGAATTTATATGCAGCTGCAGCTGCGCTTTGGTGCCTCGACGTCCTGACGGTTCTACTTGTGGCTTTGCCACTTCGCTAATTGGATTTTGGAATCGCAGGAAATTAACGAATCTACGAAAGCTTAATGAAATTTCTGAAGACAGGGTTACTACAGAAGAATCGTCCTGTTTTAAAAAAACATACTTTATAAAGTATTACAGATATAATATTGAATGATACATAAATTGATAGTTTAGTTCGCTCCACCCACGCTGCAGTTTCCCTCTTGATACTTTTCACAGCAACAATAATGTCTTGAAGGTCATCTATTGTTGTTTGCAGAGGTGGCACGTAAACAAAATTTTTAATGTACCACCAAATCTTCTATAGCAAGTCGCCCAATTTTGTGGTAAAAAGTTGCTTATTTAAATAGTGACGCTTTTTATCATACCAATAGAGGGGAACCCCATTTTTTGAAATATGAAGTTGTTGCAATCCCCTGTTAGTTGCGGAAACACCTAGGTATGTTGTACGATTCACTATCATCTTTTCACTTAAGAAAAAGAATCCGTACTCTTTTATCTTGGAGAATACACAAAAGATATTAAATTTTGGCAAATATTTTTTATATTTACCAACCCTATGAAGATTTTGTTCCCCATATTAGAATATTGTGATTGTTTACATTTTCAGTTGGGTGGAATGTCGCCTCGTTGCTGAACACCAGAAGGTTGCAAACTTGCTGTCTTCCATCGCTTCCTGCATTACCATGCAAAGCTCGGTTAGTGTTACATGGCCATCGGATCGTAAACTTTGTACCATTTTTCAATTTCAATCGTTGTCGTAAAATCTTCAATACAGATTACTGAGGAATACCAAGTTAACGACTTGCTCTACTAGTAGACGATTGTGGGCTACACAGCAAACCTTTCCTAACTATGTCTATAAAAGTGAAGGAGAGAGAGATAACAGAAGATATTTTATGCGTTTCCGCACATTATACATCCAACATATTAATATGAACTGTACAATGAATACCACGCTTGTTGATAATCGACCAAGAGTAAGTTTGAATGTCTATTTCTCAGAAATGTTTAGACATCTTCAAAAATAAGTGATAAGTTTTTTTTGGTCTTTTTTCCCGTAAGTAAGCCATAGATACATCACTATTTTCTAGAGATCAAATAATAAGATAATAAACAACTGGCAGCAAATCAACTTTACTAAGTTACCACTGGTGTTCTTTAATAATCATGTCTTTTGCTAGAGACTAAGATACTCCATACTTGATTATAGTAGTTTTTAAAAGCCTTACTATTCTTATATCTCCGTCTACCTATTCAACTTTATGCTGAGCACGAACCCAAACCCCAATAGGTTGACAAATTATACTTTTTGGCACCCTGGTGGCTAGTTTTGAACCGTAATTGTTAATTTATCCTTGTTTTGCCGTCTTTGATTTTTTAACACCCGGAATCTATAACAAGTTCGCCTACTTCTACTTCTCTCAAATCAGTCTAGAATTGACCTTTGCATTCAAAAAAGCTTTTAAAGCCGCCTAACATATTCTATACACACTGTAGTATATGGTATATTTCTGTTTGAAATACGGAAAATTTAAGCCTTTCGCCGTAAATTCTTGATCCGACACCTATCTCAGATTTTGAGCTATCGGTATATAACAACAGACTCTCAAAAGGCAACTGTTTATGTTCCTTCCACTTTTTTGATGTATGTTCCACCTCAGAGTATTAATAATATTTTTTGTAGTCATATGATTATTTCTCATTTTTAAAATAGACTTTCTATGCCCATTTTGTCCATTTTGTAGTTTAAGTAGTCCTAGTTTAGCTTTTGCTCTAATCACAACATGAAGATGGGAAATCTTGCTTAGTTTTAGTTTATTGCTCTCTTGAATATGTTAGAATTGGTCTGATTACTTTAGTGTAAATGCAGTGTATTATAGTTGGCCTTAGATATGTTTATTTTGGGTAAGTTTAGAGTTTAAAGTACCTCTAAATACTTTACCTTACAAATATATTTTTAAATGGAGATTTGGTATCATTTGTGTATCGAAGAAAAAACACGCGTGTTAAAAATAAAGAAAGAAGAAATAATGTTTATACTGAATACAAGTACTTAAGCTCAATTATACTACGCTGCAACGAATAAAAGAAAACTGTGGCCGATGATGAACAAAATAAAAGATAAATTAAGAACAGTGAAACTAAATTTTATAAAAAGAAGTTTAAAATACGAACAGAAGGCATATGGAGGGAAATAAAAATAGTAATGCCATTTATAAGATGATGAGACACTAAAGCTGTACGTCCAGGTTTAAAGAATCAGTTAAAAAATATTCCAAAGTGGTTATGAGCTGGTCGTTTAGAAAAATAAGTGAAGGTCAACAAGCACTAAAATGGCAAACGTTTGTCCAAAATATAATGAAAGAGAAACGACAAAATAAAGAAAATTGGAAACAGACGGTATTGGAATGTGAGAACGCAAACTTGTAATGGGAAAGAAGCCAAAGCAGCAGAAGAAGAAATGTTTCAGATTCATTATATTCTTTCTTGGCTTAACTGTACTGTGTTGTTTTTTGGAGGACGGGCGATGGTACTTTTTTCTTTAGTTCACCATGTTTAACAACTTATGAATACATTCCTTGACCATACTGTTAAATTAGTTCTACAAGGACTGCTTTTTGAAGATTAATTAAATAGACGGCAAGCTAACTCCAAGAAAATAGGAATTTTTTAGTTAAAAAAGTAACTGCTATTGGTTGTTACATCCCCTAGAAATAAAAGTAAGTGCTGCGTCGTATTTTCCTGAATCTCTTTTATTTCAAAACTTTTTGGAATCTCCAATTTACCCTCTAGTTCTTCGACTGTTAGTTGCAAATTATTGTTTATTGTAACTCGCATTCATTAAACATTCTTGGGTATTCTGCTCGTTGCTGGTCTTTAGAACTTAAACCACCATTAGGTTTCCTGTAATCTCTAAACTGTTTTATTTATTTCCGAAAGTCTTCTGAATTAACCAAATAGGTTTTTCGGGTGAATGTTTTAGTATAACACAAATTATGATGCAAATTCGCTGTTGTACACGCTCAGCCATTACAAATGCGCAGATAACACACTTCGCGTACTTACTAACTGGCGTAACTCCCAACTGACCCGACCAGTAAAGTTGTCCTCATTTGCGCGTGCGTATTGCAGTCCACTTTCATCCGCTGCCAGGTTACTGGCAAACTGTTTTTACTATATTAATCTTAGCTTTATATTTTAACATATTGAAACAGATATACTCAATTCCTATTCGTTTTCTTCCATTGAGTATGTATTTATATGTAACTTTTTACTTCATAGCATTTATTATTTAATTAAGTCCTATTATATATTATATAGTTTCAACAACCCACAAAGCTTACTTACTAGTTTAGCAAAAAGTTAACTATTGTTTATATTCTTAATATAAACGGAGTTTCCCAAGTTTATATTTAAATATTCATAAAAAATAAGTGCTGTAGCCATTTCAATTACTTTAAAAATAAGTTGTTAGTGCAATGTTAGCATATAATAATTTATTTCTTTATCATTGGATAATATATAAATTTTAAATTTTTGGGGCGATAGAGAAGAGTTTAACAGTTCTAAAAGATTCTAAAACTTATTTTTTTTAAATAAACTTTAAGTTTGTGTATAAACTGCGTCTACTAAACCTTCTTTCACTCAAAAGATAACCTTCTTTATATTAAATAGGTGTTTTAAAAGAAAAAGATGTTTCTTGCGTAAGTTAAATTTTGTATGAAAAACGTCTCTAGAACGTCTTTCAGTTGATATTTCAGTTCTTCTGTAAGGCTTTTACGTACATATTCAACAACTGTCTTATTTGTGGCAAATCGTAATTTTCTAGAATACGACAAATTGGAGATAAATTCTTTTTTTAATAAATAACATTGCAGGCTATTGACTTTAGAGCACTATTTGTAACTCTGAAAATTGAGTAGTTGTTTTTAAAATAAAACCGAACAAACTTGCGCTTTGTTCACTGATAAATCTTTCAATCCCTCTATAAACAATAAGGATAGCACATTAAATCTCCTAGTCGCCGGTTTTCTCTTGAAAAAACAAAAAGGACAGCCAAATTTGACGTAGAATCCAAATCCGCGATCAGAAATTTAAGAAAACAAGTGCAAGTGACCTAAAAAATAGCCCCTTTTACATTTATATGCCGGTAGCTACATTTAAGTGGGGGAGAAGATAGGGCTTGTACTTCTTATAAGGTGCGAAGCGCCTCAACGCACACCGCTCGAAAGCTTTACCATCTTATGAATTGAAATATACTTTAACAAGGGCGCGAAGCGTTAGTTTAGTATGTCTAATTATATATAATACTTAATATATAATCTTAATTTTATGAGTAATACTAATTATTTTCTCTTTGACTTAACGTTAATTTGCTATGACTTTTTTGCCAACTGTGCTATTAGTATCGTGGTAACAGCTGGTCTGTTGTACCTACAACATGAAATTTTAATCTTAAAATGCTATAGACGTGCGTTTTCAGTGAGATTCGAACTCGCCCGCGCCGGACATGGCAGCGTATCATTCTTTCTTATTCAATCGACCACGGCGACAGCCCGTTCTCTAACTTACTACTTTGGAGAGTTCATGTAACGTTACTTTTCAACCCTTGTATACGATGGCTATTTTTCGACCTCCAATATGTTGACTAACCTTGTTTTGTTGTTTTGGTGCTGCAATGTTTACCAATTTGTTTGCTAGTTTTGATTATTATCTTTGGCGTTGCTGCATGTTATTCCATATTTGCTTAAAATTATTTTGGCTTGTATATTTGCGCCTTGCGCAGACTTAAGTGGTAAATATCCGTTAGTAGCTTAAATGCGTTATTTTTAACTTTTCCTTTATGTGCTCCTTATTATATCTTTACAACATTATTTCTTCTGTTTAGCTGGTATATTATTGTTGGTTTTGTTTTCTTCATTCTACTATAACAACTTGTGTTTATTTAAAAAAATGTTTAGATTTCTGTTAACGAAAGGAATGAGGTCAAGTATTTTTTTGTTTTTTTATTTTGTTTTCTAAAATTTCTTACTTTTTTTAATGGCTTTCTTAATTGTAATCCCTGATCAGTCACCCCCTTTCTTGCGTACGTTTTTTTTTTAAATTCTTGTGGTTAACTCGTGTGATGGTGAAGGTTAAGGTATTTAATTCGGAACAGGTAATAAGAAACGGGTTTACGAACAAAATTGTAAGAAATATAACATTTCTTCGGGTATTTTTTTTAATAAAGTCCCATTTTATTTGTAAACTGTAAGAATACATTTAGCAAATTAATTGACAATTACAGCTATGACATGCAAAAGATTGCTCATTAGCACTTTTCCATATATAAAAGGTTTTTAGACATATTGTGACTGATGGGAAAATAACTTAGAAGCTAAACTTACATCTAAACTAAAACTAAGTTACTTAAATGCAATTAAAATCTATTTGGTAAATCATTGGGCGTAAATCTTCTAAGCCTTCTGTGGTTTAATGGCTGATTCATAAGATTTGTTACCAAATCGTTTGGGTGCACACTGAGTCGAAATTTGTATTTTGTGCTATAATTGCGAAATTGACCGTTAGGATCTGCAGATCATGCGTAATTGTTGCGTTTGTCACATACCACGGTGCGTCAACCATCATGCGGAGCACTTTGGATTGGAAACGTTCTAGAATCTCTATGTTTGATGTTGAAGCAGTTCCTAAAAGCTGAATGCCGTACGACCAGATTGGTTTAATAATAGCTTTGTAGATGAGGAACTCATTTTCGATGCTAAGTTTTAAATATCGCCATATTAGCCAGTACATTTTGGTAATAATTAAATCTAGTTGTTTTCGCTTTGTAAGAATGTGCTTCCGCCAGGTGAGTCTTCTAGCCAAGTACAAACCAAGGTACTTTACGTCGTCTTGTTGCGGTAATTGTTTGTTATATAGATTAACGGGGGGACACGTTTCTCGTCTCGTAGTAAAAGTTACATGTACGGATTTTGTATCATTTGCTTTAATTCTCCATTTCTATAACCATGATTGTATTGAATTCAGAGAAGTTTGTTGTTTTTGTGAGGTAACAGCTGGATCGCCGTCAATGGCTAGAACTGTTGTATCATCAGCAAACGTCGCTATTACAACTTGTGGTGTAGTCGGAAGATCAGCCCTATATATTACATAGAGCAGTGGCCCAAGTATGCTGCCTTGTGGTACCCTAGCATTTATCGGATAGAGTTTTGTGAGAACAGTGCCAATTTTGACGAGGAAATGTCTATTGTGGAGATAGGATTTTAGAAGAAGGAAATAATTTAATGGAAAGATTGATCGCAGTTTGTATAACAGTCCAATATGCCAAACTTTGTCAAAAGCCTGTGTTATATCTAAAAAGGCTGCCGAGCAATACTGTTTATTTTCAAACGCGTCATTGATTTTGTTGACAACACGATGTACTTGCTCTGTTGTAGAATGCATTTGTCTGAAGCCAAACTGATGGTTGGGGATTGCATCGTTATTGTCAAGTATTTGCGAGAGTCTTCTTTGTATTATTTTTTCTAGTACTTTGGCTGCTACCGGTAGTAAACTTATTGGACGGTATGACTGTATCTCGTTGAGAGGCTTCCCTGGTTTGGGGATTAGGACAATCTATGCTACTTTCCATTGATTTTGGAAGTATCCTATGCGCAATATTGCATTGAACAATTGCGTAAGATATTTAACACCATGGTAGCTGTTTGAGGATTTTCCCAGTTATCAGATCATAACCCGGAGCTTTTTTGGACTGCAGATTTCTAATGACTTCTTGAACCTCCCCAATTTTAATTTTTGGTAGTGGCTGATATGGAATTTCTAGTAAGTGGATTAATTCTTTCTCTTCCTCTGGTGCGTTTTCCGATGGATGTGGCTGGAACACATCAGAGAGGTGTTCTGCGAATGCATTTGATTTTTCTTCGTTGTTATTGGCCCAAGTTCCCTGAAGTGTTCTCATTGGTGGTGAAGCTTGTGTTACTTGCTTAGACTTTTTGGCCACTTTCCATAGTGAGTAGTCAGTGCTTTCAGTAGGTGTTAGGTTGCTCAGGAATGTTTGAATGCATTAATTTTTGTTCTTTTGAAGTATTTCTTTTATTTCTTGAGCTGCCACATTAAATAGACGTTTGCTTTCTGGAGTTCTTAGTCTCTGCCATTGTTTTCTGAATCTTCTTTTCTCCAGAATTTTTTGTCTTATTGTTATGGGGCAATCGTAGATTTTATTGACATCAGGTGGTTCGCGAGTTGCGTACCTACCTGTTGTATTGCATCGTTAAATAATTTGACGGCTGTTTCAACTTCTACTTCGGTTTTAAGACTGATGTCTAACGGTAAGTTATCGTTTATAGAGTGTCTGAAGACGTTCCAGTTTGTGTAATTGTTGCATAAGCTTGGTTGTTTACTTGAACTTATCGCTTTTGTGAATAGTGATATCAAGACTGGGGAGTGGTCTGAAGATAAGGCAGCGAAATCCACCAAGTCTGGTATTTTGCGTCTATCCAATGGCCAATATGTGGGTTCGTCAGTAGATAAGTGTTTCAGGCGGTTTTTCTCTAATGTTTTGAGTAATCCACGTCCTTTCGATGTAATTAACCTGAAGCCCCAATCGGTGTGTTTTGAATTATAGTCACCACCTGCGATGAACCGGTGTCCTAGTGTCCCAAAGAAGTTTTCGTAGTGTTCTTGTTTTACTAAATGTTTTGGAGGTAAGTAAACAGCCGAGATGGTTAGGGGACCATTGGAATCTTCAATTATTACATTGGTGGCCTGTAAGTAATCTTTGCAGTAGTTGTTTATTTGATGATGCTTGATCGAATTTTTTATTATAATTGCTGAACCGCTTCTCGCGTTGCCATTTGGATGGTTGGTGCAATAAATGGAATAATTTGTCATTTTAAAATGACTTTTCTGGGTGAAATGCGTTTCAGAGATAAGAATAATATCAAGGTTGTGGTTGTGTATAAATACTTTTAGCTCCTCTGAATGTTGCCAGAGCCCATTTGCATTCCACAATGCTATTATTAATAACTGAGCCATTATTTGAGTTTGGAGAGCACTGCAGTGAGAAGGTTTAGCATGGTACCTATTTGTTCAAAAAGGCCCTTCATCATATTTTTTAGTTCGGCTAAATCGTTAGATTGTAAGGTTGATTGTGTATATTGTTGTTAGTAGTATGAGATTGCTGGGTTTGAACTTTGGTTTCTTCGGGTATGGAAAGTGGACTTTTGATATGACCATGTGGTCATTGTAGTCCGACAGAAAATGGCCGCACAGAAATAATTTTTGGTCGGTAATTTTTGTATAACAAAAAAGTTGGTTTGGAGCATTTATTACTAGTTGCATATTTTTTAAGTTGATATGACATTTTGTAGTTATCATAGACGATTATATTATTAATTATACTAGGTGTTTCTAACTATCACAAAATAAAACTTATTGTACTTGAATTGATGGGATATTTTAACATGTTTATGGCATATTTAGTAACTCAGTCAAATGAATTAAGGGTACCAAAATGATATTTACTAATTCCCAGAATAGAATCATTAGGAAAACATCTATAAATTGAGATAAATATTGCAATCGAGCACTTTTAGATAAATAAAAACATTTACCTGAAAAACCAGCAGTGAAGCTAGAAAATTCTAACTTTTTTACTGAGCTCAATGCACATATGTTAATACTGATTTTAAAGCAACACATAAGCAAATAAAATTTTATTTGAGTTAAAGGATAATTTTATAATTAATCTTTGTGGAATTGTGGCTTTGTCTAAACAGGCCAAGATTTAAAAAGCCAATAAAATGTAATTTTTTCGAATGTTTGGTACCAAAAATAGATTTTACAATTTATATTTGTTTTAAATCGTTTTTATATAATTGGGACAAATTTCAGCTCGCAAGCTCAGACACAAAGATTTTTCTATCGGATTACATCGTTTACACCTTGAAACCCTTAACGAAAAAAATGGTGTGATCTTTGACGTCCAGATAAGCTGTAGGTCGTTCGTAGACTTTTAAAGAAAGGTAAGTCAAAATCAAAAAATGAAAGTAAAGAAAATTATAATTTTGCCTTAGCCTATTGATGTTTTGGCCTAAACCCTCAAAAAAATAATCGGAAAGGCAGCATGTCATTACAACAGGGAGTTTGAAAAGAACATATAAAGTGTATACAAGCAAAACAAAGACAATGGCATCTTATACAGGCAGTTTTTTTTAAATATTGACCACATACCATATTTATTTAACGAACCCTAATTTATTTGCTCAACTTTGCACATCTCTCATTTGGTGGCTCTAGTGCGATAATGCAATTTTTAATTCTTTTAAGAACATAATGGAGTCTCTGAAGCAGCACAGAGCATTTGTTATAGATTATTCTTCTGTGGAGTTTTCTCAAATGCATATTAAAAATTAACTTAACATCCAATGGCACATAAAGCAAAATTGAAGATTTAGCGGAACGTGCTCAAAAACGTTTAACTGTTTAGGTTCATTGAAGGAAAGATAACTTTTGCTACAATTATTAAGTTGCAAAACGAAGCGCAGTCACTTATTAACTTCATGTTGTCCGTCCGAGCAATAACTCGAGAACCGCTGGGAATTTCCAAATTCTGTTTTCACCAATCGGCAGGTGACCAAAAAGGCTTGTTTGCTAGTGATTTTGAAACTGATTGGTCAAAGGCCAGCTAGACTAAAGGGTTTTCAAATTTGGGAGACTGCTTCGCCACTTCGCTATGCGTTGCAAGCTTTGCAGGTTTTGTTTTTAATATATTTTTCGTTTTCTCAATCAGATGCTCCATTTTGTAACTTTCTTAAGAAAAGTAACAAATTGCAAGAAGGATACCAACAAATTCTGGATACTGTCGACCTACGGTAAAGATTTTTTTATTATTATTTGAGGTTGTTTTTAAAGAATAATAAAGTAATCCTTTTTTATATTTAGACTACTACACGTTATAAAAACAACTGAATGATTTTCTAATTATTATTTTTGTAAAATCTAAGAATGGTAATCTAACCTAATATTTATAAAAATTCATATGATCTACATGCAAAAGAAAAATAAAGTTCCCCCCTTCTTTTCAATGCATTCCTACCTTCCATTAGAGATAATTTTAGTTAATCGTATTCGGTGTTACCTGTAGATTTATTGAGCACCTCCACAAGTTCTAAAGCAGCAGCTCATATACGTTTCCGATCTTAATCAATATATTCGCACTGTGAACATTCAATGTGGCAATGAATCTACGAAGGTAATGAAGTAAGCATTAGTTACCCGAATTAAACCATGAAATAATTTTACAGTTAGAATTACACTTAAATCATCTAAAAATCATTACGTGGTTTACTTTTAAGTGCGATGCATTAGACAGTAAAGTCGACCAATTCTATGCACTTATAGATAGCTACAAATTTAACTAAAGGTCCGACAATTTACATACTATTGAGAGATTTTAATGTAAAGCTGAGAAATGACCGAAGAGAAGAAGTCTAATCTGTTTTTAACGGAAACGTACGTTGAATTTGGAGGTTACTCTCATTAAATTCTTCTTATGATGGTTTTAAGGAATCAAAAAGACATCTTAAACATTCAAAATTTTGCTGAATTATTTTTTTAAAATTCAAACCCATTTTTATGAAGCATTCAGGCACAACATTTTTTCATTTTTCGTGAATAAACAAGAATTGAATTATTTTGCCTATTTGCAACAAAGACGTGAATGTCATCAATTTGAAGAGTTTGAGAACATATTCTTAAGAACCATCGCATTTTTTCTTGGCAGATTTAGATGTGCACCTATATCTAAGAATACACCAAAACTACACAGTTGCTGATAAGCTTACAGGCAATAATCAAAATATCACACTAAAATTATTAAACCAGCAACCATTTCATTGATCTATTAAATATTGTTCTAATTTACTATTTATCTAGTTTCAACATTCTACGACTTACTAACTTAGATCTAATTTTGAAATTACAATCTTCATTGAAAAGATCTATGTAACACTTCTGTCCTGGATGTTGGCTCTCATTCTAGAGATTTATAATATCAACAAGTGTCACTGCATGAGCTACGTGAACATTAAATGCATTACTGATCCTGCAGAGGTGCTAAAAAAGCTAAGTTGACTGGAATAAGATATTATGTTAACAAATAATTAATATTTTATATTTGAAAATAACGTACACTATATTTTTTTCTTATTGTTTGAAAGAGTTTAGGAAGGATTCTTAAAGGTAGTTTCCAAACACTTCTATGTTTTAATTTTACCGATGCAAACATTATTCGGTGGATTTTAAAACGGGCGAAATAACTGACCAAGGTAAGGAAATGGAAAGTTTATATTTACAATAATATCCACATTCTTCAAACCTTATGTTAACTTTTTGTGGAGGTTTATCCAAGCATCACATCACCTTTAATCTTTTTGATGAGCCAACGCATATTTTACTTTCAGAGTTTAATTTTTCTGTTCGTTTGCAGCAAATCTGTAAATTATATCGACCTGAAGATTTCCACAATGTTTTACTAAGAACTATCACGTCTCTTCTTCATAAATTTAACTGTGTTTCGGCCAGCTGTACCTAATTATATACTATAACAGATATATGATTGCTATAATCTTGCATTATATGACAAAATGCCAAATTAGAACCTTTATGCGCAGCAGAGAGTCTTTAGGATGATTTTACAGTGTAAACGTTTGTAAATGCTATCGTCTTGAATTGTGAATTGGCAATAGATAATAGTAGGTATTTATTTTATGCATCCCGATTGTTTACAACAATAATTACAGTTTTATTAGTCTTTTCTCTGAGAAGGTTCTCAGGTGCACCCTCAACTTTTGAATAAAAGTTGATTTTTGTGGAGAGGGTCTAGGGACATTTGAGTTGTCAGTTTCCGTTCGTGCGGCTACTCTGGTTCTAAGGCCACAATTTTTGGTAGAAAACTGGCCATTTACGGATGGCATCGGATTTTCAACAGCCAACAACAAGAAGGCGATGGTGGCGTAGAGGTAGAGTGCGGGATTGTAAGGGAATAGGTAGCTAGATCTGGATCGGCTTTGTTTGTAGACTATTTAGTAGTTTTTGCAATTTTGACGCTGTTTTGCCCTTTTCTGCTCTACCTGCTGATTGGAATAGAAAACTAGATAACGTGGGCAACAAAATATTTTATTCGTCTATATGTAGACGCGGTTTGTAGTTATTAATCACATGATTGAAGCAAAGTAAACTATCACAGTATGCACATTTAATAAAACTAAAGTTAACACAGTCGGTTTCTGTGCTTTTCGTTTTGACGCCCTTGAAACAGATCTCGTTCACATTCCCAGAGCACGTTGCCTCTTCTGCTGTATAGGCAACCTTCTGCCATGGATATGGTTGTATATGAAGAACATAACAAAATCGTACATTGCTTTCCAAGTATTTTGAATTTTTCCGAAAGGAGTAGACATCTAATGGTTGCACCAGCCCAGTTGTCTTTGAGGGAATCGTGAGGGGTCTGCATTGACTTGGAAGTATGGCTCCACTGGATTTTGTCTTTCTGACCAGACAACGAGTCTTGTATATGAATTAACCGCTCATTGCCTACTACGGTCTTGAGGCATTTTTCATTAAATTATTTGACAAACTGCTTTGAAATTTTTCTAGAAGAGCTATACTTGACTATGACATTTTGGTGTGTGTAAACTGCCAGTTCTTTAGTTACTCTTAGGCCAAAAGTGCCTCCTGGTTCTTCTAACCCGAGAAACAACGTTTTACTCATTATTAGCAGCGGCTATACGGTGTAACTGTGACTGCTCTCACCTGCAAGCTCTCACCTTTGCTCTTCGGGTGTTTAAAGTCCGTTTTAGATGAAATTCGTAGTTGAATCTCCATTAATCTGTGTTAATTACGAAATTCGGCCACTGCTCAGACACTTCTCGCCCTTGCAACAAATTAGGCTGCGCTCTTTGCAACATTCTCGTGGTCCACCGAATGCTTAACTGTTACTAATTTTGTGAATTGTTTCTATGTTATTTTCTTTTGTTGCTTGAAAGGTTATAGCCACTTCCGCGATGCTTTGAAGCTATGCGAGATTTTCAATGCTTTCTGATACCCCCAGGCTCTCAAGTTATTATTATGGACTGACAGATTGTGCTCTCTTGCTTCTTTAAACATCAAGGCAACTGCTTCGTTTATGACTTTCATCTTCTCGCTCTTTGTTCCATCATGGTTTACTGCTTGCTTCCATCTTCGGTGCCTATCCTTGTTCACTTTATTAAATTTGGCTTGCATTGTTTTGCTTTCTTGATGTACCCTCTGCTATGTTACATAGAAATGTCTATGAAGAGTACAGAAGGATATTAATTTTGTAGCAATAGCAAAGGTTAATATATGCTAGATTTGGCAGAAAAATAACCAGACCAAATTTCTTTTTATCACGAATTTCAGTTATCCCCTTCGAGACTGTTTTTGGGGCAGCTGCATACTGACATATATTTTTTAATTCTTTGTAACAGTCCTTTAGGGCTTGCTAATTATGTTGCCTTAAATATTACTTAAGGCGACAAAATTGTACCCTTTCAAATGATTTTTTGCAAAGAGGATAAAAAGAAAAGTCAGGACGATTGAAATCCGGCGAATAAAGAAGACGAGAAGCTCAAATCCGGAATCAAAATCGGATAAATGGTAAATTCTGTTCAAATTTAACTCGCTACTAGTTATTTTTAACATCATTTGACAATATTGTATTACAAAAATTACCACTCTTTCTAAATTATCGTATATTTTCGAAGTTTGAAGACACACAATTAATTTTAAATGGTGGCTAGTAAGAAAACATATTCGAAGCAATACTACAATAATAACAACTAGATTTTGATAAAGTATGTAACTTTGTTTATTTTTTAAACTCATATATATTCAAATTCCCATGACGTCTACAATGAACGTTTACGTACTTATAAAGAGATCTGAGGCAATTTTGGTAGTTTTCTTGAAACAATTTTATGAGCTATTTAATTATCTTATTTCTCTTTACCAAACCTTTGTAAATGAGGCTATTTTACATTTGTTATTACTAGTTTTTGTGCTGTTTTATTGACTGCTGGTTAAAAATATCGCCCCAATTTTATTAGTTGCGGTGCCAAACTCAATACTATAAACAAAAAGTTTATTTTATTTTTTTCTTGTTATTGTTTTTTATTGTTATTGTCCTAATTCCTGATTTATTTCAGTACTTTTTGTTGGCTTTCTACCCGATTTCTAATAGAATTTTAGGACGTATAGCACGTGAATTGTATTGGTTAGGGAGTATTGTAAAGGAGTCTGAATAAACTTTGGTAATAAATTATTGACAATATTTGTGCCAGTTGTTATAAGTCACTCTCCTATTCATATTACTTTACTTTTTTTAGTTTATTAAAATTTATTTATTTATAGAGGGCTATGATAAAACATCTTAGTATTGCTTATTTCGCTTTTAATTTTATTCGTTATAAATAAAATGTTCGGCTGCTTACCTTAAGTATAATAACTTTTATGTAAATGTTTACTTTACCAGTAATTGGTCTGTAATATTAAATTGAGTTATTTATTTCTACTTTAATCGCAAAACACTCATAAGTTCAGAACCCACGTAAATTTTTGCAATTTTAATGAAACTGGGGTAAAAAGTAAAGCGAGCAATTTTATATTAATTTTAATTTTCGCTTCTCTGAGTTAGTTAACTTTAATAGGACAAAAAACTGGCGTTTAAATTTGAATTTGTCGGAAGCTTAATTGGAAGTTAGATTTGACTTTTGGTACTTAGTTAGCTATTTTGAAGGGGCCAATTTTTGTTAAACATATACTTTCGTCTATCAAGCATAACACTACATTTTCTTACTAATGGCTTTTATTATAAGCGTTACGTTGTCTATTATTTTTGGGTTTTAAAATATTTTTTTTAATAACTCCTTTAGCATACAATATGTCCTTGTAGAGGGCGCTAGACAGGCGCTATAACTTATAGCAGTATAAACTGGGTTCATACGTAACGAAGCAAAATACATTAAGAAATTTGACATATTAGTGAAGTATGCAGCTTAATCAAAAACGAGCCAGCAGGCCAGAAGGTTTATATATTTTCAGTCTTCTTGGTTCCTCATCTTCGAATAATAAAGTTTATTTGGGTGAACACTCAGTCTGGCTTTGTACTTTTTGGCAAAGTTTTGTATTACATTTTTCATTGACGGAATACACAAGTCATTCAATATAACTCTATTGGTCACGTACCACGAAGCGTTAACGATCGTACCAAGCACTTTGTTTAGAAAGTGTTCCAGGATCTCCACGTTGGACTTGCTTGCTCTTTCCCATAGTGGTGGGCTTAAGAGCAACTTTATAAACTAGCAGTTTATTATTTAATGACAATTTGGAGCTTCTTCCAATTATCCAGTAGGGTTTACTAAGATTGATTTTCAACTGCTTACGGCTGGTGAAAATATGCGTTCTTCAATTCAGTTTCCTATCAAGGTGAAGTCTAAAGTACTTAACACGTTCGGTACGTTTCAGTTGCTGGCCATTAAGAATCACTGGTGCGCAGTTACTACTTTGCAACGTACAAGTGATATGGTGAGGCTTGGATTCTTCAAAGTCTAAGCCATTGTGCTTGCAAGTATTTGAGACGCTACCACTGCTATGTCATTAGCGAACGTTGCTGTTGTAGTTTGCTTTGATGTGGAAAAATCAGTTGTATACTTCAAATAGAGGTCCCAAGCGTTGTCTTGAGGAATTCCACTGTATATCTGGTGCAGATCGGTGATTTTGTCTTTATATTTAATGTAAAACTGCCTATCAGTTAAATAGGACTTGATAATAACATATATTTGGTGTAGAAAGAGCTTTAGTAATTTGTGACATAATTCTTGGTGCCATACCTTATCAAATGCTAAGGAGAAGTCTAAGAACGCAGCGGAGCAGAATCTGTTTCTCTCAAAATCGCAGTGTATTTTGCTAACCAGATGGTGTATTTGTTCAAGCCAAACTTACTCTTCTAATAAAAACTGTATTCTTACTAGGATACGTTTTTTGAATATTTTCGACAAAATAGGAAGAAGACAAATGTGCATGTGACGTTACTTCTCCTGGGGTTTACCTGACTTGGAAACTATAAGTAATTGGGCTGTTCTACAGGCTTGGGTAGTATACTATTCTTACTATAGCATCATAGATTAGTATAAGGATGTAAACCACTTTTACATCGTATCTTGGATTTTTTGGTGTTGGTTCTATTAGTTATTACTTCTAGAACTCCTTTTGCTGTAAACGGTTTCAGCTGGCAACCATATTTGGAAGGGAGTTTTAAGGGAGTCGAGAATTTCTTGTTCTTTTTTCGGATATTGAGAAGAAAGTGGTTTCAAAAACGCTAGCTAGATATTAAGCAAATACGGCGGCTTTATCTGGATCGCTTCGAGCGCAGGTTTCGTCATCGTTTTTGATGGGTTGGTCTCTTGATATTACGCACGACTTTCCTTAGCGAATAGGTGTGTTCTGTAGCAAAAAGGTTACTAAATAATCCTGTATAAAGGTTTTTGGTCCACATTAATTACACCTGAGTATACGGTGATTAAAATAGCTGAATGGTCTGCAGCTAGTTCAGAACAAGATTTAATTTGGCATTGCCGAGCGTGAAATATTTTATGATACTGAATAAAACGATCTGAACGTAAATTCTTCGTTTTGTTCTTCACTCTAAGACTATCAAAATCATTTTGAAGATAAAATAACTTTAGCTCGTACCAACCTTGAGCATAAACAAGCAGAGAACCAGCCCGTGCAGCGTTGCCAATTTTTAATTGATTCTTGGTCGTACAACAATGCCAATTATCTTGTATTTGTGTGTCGATGAAAGTATGAATCTTAAAATTTTTACACACACAATCAGTTTTAAAAAATAAACTGCAATTAAGATTTCAGTGAAGAATGGCTTCATCATCATCATATATCATATAGCTTCTCAGTTGGGGCAAAGGGCGCCGTATTAGGGCATTTCGTTAGCTTATAGACTTAGTGGTGTGAGTGCTATTCTCACGCACTGTCTGGGGTCCGTTCCGTTGTCACAATTCTTTTTATTAATGTCTTCCATTTTCCCTGTTCCTTGCTATTCTTTTGCTTCGTTCCAATTTAAGCCCACCTGCTTTAGTTCTTCAGTGATTGTTCTTTTCCAAGTATTATTTGGCCTGCCTCTCTTTCTTTTCCCTATCCTGTTATACTCCAAAGCTTGTCTTGTGATGTTTCCTGCCGGTTTTCTGAGAGCGTGGCCGATCCATCTCCACTTGCGCTTCTTTATTGTTATCTCTATCTTTTCTTCTTCTGTCATTTTCCATAGGTCCTCGTTGTTAATTACTTCTGCCCAGAAAATTTTGCAAATAGTTCCGAGGCATTTATTGATAAATGTTTGTAGTTTCTTATAGTATTTTCTAAAAGAATGGCTTAATTTTTATTAAAAACAGAGAAAATTGCAATACAATGTAAATAGACTTGAGTTATATTTAAGCCCAATAAAGTCACGTTTAAAAACAATTTGATCAGTTGTATATACCACTGTTTTACAAATTATCAGTTAAAAAAACAAATAGAGTTAGGATAAAAATCGTGGATAATAAGAAACAAGATAAATATTAAATTCTTAGTCAAACTGTACCTTGTAAATACCAAGTGAATGGAAAAATATTTGGTATATTACTTAGGAGTAGAAACCTTTGCTCTCGTTTACAGCCTAATCAGAAATGTTTTTGGAAATAACAAAACTAATATCTTTAAAAGATTGAAGAACAATTATAACTAATAATTTAATGATTGCAAATGCATCTATTTGTTATATATTTGCTTAATGCTCATTGTGACAATTATTTTTACATTCATGTTTGTGTGAGTTAACGATGTTCTGTAGAGAGAAAGGTCGTACCTGAATAGTTGCAACCAAAGTCGCTGCTACATCTGTTAAAATTAAACGCTACGTGTCTAAATAATATTTATTGGAATTGAAATGCCGGTATTATTTAAAAGCGAATCTTGCTGATGTTAGTTTAGAAGGTTTTGAAGAACGAGAGAAAATACTCAGATATTTAATCATTCGGGGACAATTTACCTGGAATAAGCAAACGAAACCATGCAAATTACTTGAACATTGCTTTCTTATTGCTGTGTGTTAAAGCAGAAAATTATAAATTGTTATAAAAAGACAAAACAGGCATTTCTGACACTAATAATTTAATTACTGGATGGTTTCTTGTATGTGAGTTAGAAGTATGTGGTTAATCTTATAATTTGATTTATTTTAGAATTTTAAGTATAGCTTTTTGTGTTAGCTTTGGTTGAGTTTGGTTCAGGAAAGTAGGCACCTGTACTGCTTCCAGCTTTTGTGTGCTTTAGAATCCGTGCCAGTACGTGTATTAACCCATTTATTAGTTCTGATCGTGTACTGCAAAATAGCGACTTTGCAATAATATTGCTTTATGTATTTTTTATGTATTAACCATATATTTCTATAACTTATCTTATTTTAATGATGCTAAAGTTACGTCTGATACTATCTACTAATTTGGATGCAATGGATTCTTTTAAATTTTGCTATATGTCCCCCAATTTTCGTTTTACCAGATTACTGTATGTTTGTAGTGAGCGCAGCTAGGATAATAAGTTGCTATCAGATAGAGATAAAAAGTATACTTATTGCAACGAATCTGAGAGGTAGAAAGTAACAAACATTTTGCACTGCAACGGGCGGTAAATAAGAACAAAAAAAGCACACAAAAAAATAATTAAGATACTCATCTCTGTGATCTAAAGCAAGTCCCGAAACGCTTTGCACAAAGATGATTTGAACTCAAAGGGTAGATCTATTAAAACGTTAAAAAAGTTAGTAGTTTTACTTTTGATAAAGAATAATTCACAAAAGAAATTAACGTGTGAGCGTGGAGTGCAAGTGCTCATTCCGATTCTTCATAGTTCTTATTCTTTCACAACCCTTGTACATTATAAAATTTTCCTGTACAACTAGGATTTCACAATGTAAACATCTGTGAAGTAATATTACCTTAAATAACAAAGCGCAGGTATCAATAATAAATAGCAGGTTTTAGCCATTTACATTATTTTATGTAACAAAAAGGATAATTTTATTAGCGGTATCTCTAGTTCAACTTTAACTGTGGCAGGTGACTAATCTGTCAAAATTCTTAGATTTACGTTATAAATGCTGGGGACTCTCGATAAAGTCTGTAGTAGGTAATATAGAGACTTGAAAGTCTATGAAAAGCACAGAAAAACATCAATTTTGTAGCAATGGAAAGGGCCAATGCATCAATTTAGGTTAAATGATTATCTATATAAACTATTAATTGAAAAGAACTAGCTAAAATCGGATATATCAAAGTTTCTAAGTTTTATTTGTTTTTATAGAAGTATGATAAATGTAGTATCGATAAGAGAACTAAATAGCAGTGCTAACCAGTAAAGTTTAATTCGAAAAAATACTGTAATAATTTCTGCTAGTGATTATCGCACCATAAATTGTTTTGTTATTTAGATATGACAATTTCTACGTTATTAATAATTTTTCTATGATACTAAGCAAATTATCTTTTTGTCTATTTTAATCACAAAACACACAAGGAGGGCAAAACTCAGGCGAATTCGTTATAAAATTTTAATGAAACTGAAGCAAAAAATAAGGCGAATGATTTTATATTAATTTTAATTGCGCTTCCTCTAAATTAGGACAAAAGCGTTGGTGTCAAAAGATGAATTCTCTCGGTTAGTCTATCTTAAATTTAATTAAAAGGCCAACACAACGCTAAAATAAGTTTTTATCATTGTGCTTTTCATCCCTTATGTTTGTGTTTTGCTGAAAGTGTGAAATTTTATGTTTCCATGCACACAATAATTTAGGGAAATAAACGCTACTGTCTGCAAATAATTTCTTAGTTTTTGTATAACACAGAGAAAACTCAATAATGTAGGCAAGTAAACTCAGGTTATGTTTAAGGCTGATTAAGAATGTTTAGAAAAAAATTTGTTCAGTCATGTATGCAAATTCTACACAAGTAATATTACTGTGATAATGAGAGCTAAATTAAAAAGGCAAGCATGGTAACAACTGAAAGTGAGATAAGGCAAACTAAACATTGAAGCCCTCTATCCATTTCGTTTAGCTGCACTTCGGTTTTTACCCTCTAAAAATCCAACGTCGAGTTTTTATCACAGCTTTCAAAAGCTGCACCTAAGATGGACTTTGACTACTCAAAAACTAATGATTACTTTAGATAAGTATCAGATTCTGTTTACATTTTCGGGCACCAGCCAAAGCACTAAAGAACCTTCTATTAGTAAATCTACGGAAAAGAAGAGAGTGTACTGGAGGCATTAGATTATATGTATTTGCAGATAATTATTAATCTTTAGAAATGTTTCTATTGAGGCCAAAACTTAAATTATATACTGTAGGAAGTGTTTGTCCGTGTATTGTAACAACATAAAAGTCAAATCGAGGTGCAACTGAATTGTAAAGGCATGTATTCGTAATTTTAAATTAAGTGAAATTAAATTACTAAAAAATTAAAATTTTTGTTGACAATTTTATTCAAACACATTTTTGTGTATTATAACTTCATTAAATTCAACTAGAGAATTAACATTGTGGAATATCGCAAGCTCTTTTAAAAGTTTTTTTATTTTTCTCAAAAAATGCTTGCTGTGCCAAAGAAACAGATTTTAAATTACTAAAAAATAGAACAAATATTTACAAGGTTAATAATTTAATTATTGTGTAATTGTTTGTCACGAGACTTATACTTGAACATATTGTAGAGTTTTGAGTACTGCTTTTTGCAGCTTATGGTGGCTTTGCTACAGTTAGTGACTTTTAGCTTGTCATGAGGACAGACACCGATACTGCTTTCAGCCGCGTGCTTTACAACCCATGTCAGTGTTAGCCACTTTATTAGTTCTAATCGTGTGTTGCAGAATGTCAGTTATTCCAAGAATGTTTCTTTGCATATTATTTACACCAGACTACTTTCGTTTAAAAATTCTACAGTCTTACGACATAAATTATGCTTTAAAGCTATAAAAAAGCCAACGCTTTTCGCCGACTTTTTTATTTATATGTTACTCTTTATTTTTCTCTTTTATCAGATGGTTATATCTCTTTAGTAGATGTAACTAAGAAAATTGAGCAAGTTGTTATAAAGCCAGTATATAAAGCGGATTGCGCCGGCTCTAGGAGATATAAACAAGCAAATTTTTTGCACTGCAACAGAGATACAAATGAGAATAAAATAAAAAACTCCAAATCGCTTTGTAGCTGAATAATACTTCTAAACAGTAAACTCACTCAAGGAAGGAAAACATAGCAATCTTGTCTTTAACAAAGAAAAATTCTTAAAATGAAGAAATGAGTGGACGGGAGCTGCAACTGCTCATCCAGTGATTCGAATGCGTCTCGTAATTTCCTAACAAATAACCTGAAATAAAGGACTTTATATTGCCTACAAAATGCCGAACGGTGTGCAATGGTTGGATGT
The DNA here is from genome assembly GCA_036346155.1 of Sinelater perroti. Lineage (NCBI taxonomy): Eukaryota > Metazoa > Arthropoda > Insecta > Coleoptera > Elateridae > Sinelater > Sinelater perroti. The sequence continues at coordinate 6,251,624 of JARFIY010000324.1, forward strand.
CTCTTCAAGAAAGACTCTATCTAAGCATTTATAAAGGCATACCTCAAGATAATTTTTTAATTAACTGCCAGACCAACGATCGATAGGATTTTTCTTAAATTGCTTAGTAACACTTTCTCTTTCCTTTTTTCATAATAATACTTTAAAGTTAATTGCTTTAGCCCTCGCGTGACTTACTACATATCACTATACATCGCTATACTATGGAATTTTGTTGCGGTTAGGGTTTCGCTCTTAGATTTTTGTGGAAACCTAACATACTGTGCTTTCAATAACTTGTTTAGAAGTGTTAAAATTTTTTATGAAACATTTATTATAATACCATTTCAGTTTTTCTTCAGACTATTTCTTTCTTTAACATTAGGTGATTGCAGAAGATTGTGTTCGGTTTACCTAGGTAGCAAAAATATTAGCGCATAGCTGCCCTGGCCGAATTGTATACAGAAGGATTGATAGTAGTATCATTAATCAATGTGACGTTAGATACCCATACAGTATGTCAAATTGTGCAGTGAAAATTAAATTGGCGAACAAAGCGCGTCGTTTGCTTCATATTATGAGTTTCAGAAGGAAACCAATTTTGAAATCGCATTAGAAGACAGTTAAGATCTTTACTTGGACTATGTTCGCTCTGAGAACTTAAATACTCGATTCCATTCTAGTCGAACTATTGAAAATTTATGATAGCGTTGTGCATACTTTAATAAAAATAAATTAATGATTACAACTAAAGAGGTTACTGAGAATCTGATAAACGAGTATCCGTCTGCATTTCGCCGTTCAAAGAAATTTTGGGCCATTTGCAACCTCAATAGATTAAGTTTTTGCATGGATGCTATTAACAAAGGCCTTGTTGGATCAAATTGTACCAAACCAAAGTAGATCTACTACAATGCTACGGGCAAGGAACTGGAGGAAAATAGTTGAACTTTTATAATAAATTATAATGTTTTTTTCCACTAGTATACATACCATCTCAATCTTTGAGCTTTGATCTACTGCAATAATTGTGGTCCATTTTACAATCCTTGCAGTTCAAAATTTATTATTTGTGGCTGTGCTCACAGATTCTTGTCATATACTGGATCATATATCATTCTCAAGGCCATTCCTTTAAATCCATTTAATAATTCTTGGTTTTTAGTGCTCAAGGTCCACGTTTTACAACCATAGCAGGCGACTGGATGTCTGAACCGTTTTTCTTTACAATGTTTACTTAAGAGCTTGGATTGAAGCAGATAGTTTTTGGCATAGATTATCCTGTTTCTTGGCATTATTCTTGACCTATTCTCCTTCCCAATGTTGTTCATTTTAATTATACTTATATATTCCAGAGTATTATATTATGGTCATATCGTTTGCAAGGGCTAGTAATTATATTTGTCTATTCCATCTGGATTGTGGGTCACGTTCTTTGCTAGCCTGACTAGTATTAGGTTCAAAAGTAGTGGTGATAGTACGTCGCCCTGTTTTACTTCACTCTTTATTTCAAAATCTTCAGACAGCCGCTTTCCTACCCCACAATTTGTTCTGTCTATAAAATCGATTTGATGATTGTTCTTAATTTAATTGGCATTTAAAGTATTTTAATGTTTTATATATTGCATCTTGTTTGATGCTTTGATTAAATGTACAGCTGATGTTTAATTCCCAGTATTTTTCTGGATTCTGTCGCAAGATAAATATGTGATCGATTAGATTTTCATATTACTTGGAATTGTTGTTAATAGGAGAAATAAATTCCTTTTATTATTTCATTACTCCTTCTTTGACTCCGAATTGGAATTTTGTTAATTCTCGAGGCTTTGATGTATTTCAATTTTTTTTATTGTGGATTGCTCCGTGGGTTTATTTTTCTCTTCTTCACTATTCTTTATTGAATCTACTGGTCAAATTTAATTTACTTTTTATTTCACAGAAGTATTCTGGTCGTTCTTTTAAATTTTTTATCACTCATTAGTCCACTTTATTTTGCACAGGCTGTTTCTTAGTCAAGATCCTTTTATGCTTTCGTTAAGTATTTGACATGCTTCTAGAAATTATTTGCTTCCCTTCTTTCGTGGATGTAACGGCTTACGTTCTGTCGGTTTTTGTTGAAGAATTTTGTTCTAGCTGTTTTTCGTTGAGCTGTTACGCCTCTACATTACATTCTTGTTTTTGCCGACTACTTTTTTCTTCTCTGATGCTTTCTGCAGGTCTATTTTGCTCTGTATTTATTGACTTTACGTCTTTTTCTTCTTCTTCTTCCAACACTACTGAGATCGTTTTCCTGTCTTTTCTTTGTTTATTTCATTTTCTTTAAATTTATTAATATTGCATTGCTTTTTTCTTTCTTCTTTAATTTTATAAATTTTATAAATTCATTCTCTTACCTTTATTTTATTTAAAACGCGATTAGAGGCTCTTCTTAAGATCGTGATATTCAGCAGGATTGTGGCATGGTGTTTTTATCTGACGAGATCCCTGTATATTTATGAATGCTTTTATGGGGGAAGTAGGTTCCTCCTAGTCTCATATTAGTCTGGTACCACTTTCATTGGATGTTGCTTGCAGACTGTAGTTGCCTATTGCTGGTTTGAAATACTAATCTCTTCATATTTCTAATCGCCAATATCGCAAATATTTTGAAAGATTTTTTTTAATTCTATATAGAACTCTATTTTAGTATAATCGACTTTATTTTTTGTCAGTTCATGAATATGATATATTGTAGAAACGTCCTCTTACTCTGAACTTATATGACCAGTCATCAATTGCTTCAAAATCCATCATTTTGGGCAATTTTTTATCTAACTACAAATCTAGTTCCTTGTTGTGATCTGCTGTAAAACAAGATATGTATTTTCTTTGTATTGTGTTCTGCCAGAAAACTTGATTTCTTAAGCGAGGGTGGTATAGGCTTAATACACTTTACGCCCCAATGAATATATCCGTATTTCTTTGCTTTGTTCGTCTTGTTATCCATCCGTTTCAAGACTGGTGTATTATCTTTGTAGTATGTTATTTACGGATAGGGGAATTAGGGTTACAGGTGTTAACCAAGTCCCTTTTTGGAAGGCCATTTCTTTTAGTCTTATTAGTACCAACGCCACAAGAAACCTGGGTTTGGGTACCAGATCTTTGATGAGCTTGTTCAAGTTCTCGGGGTTTGCTAACTTGGAGGTGAGAGTCGAAGAATACACTTTTCAATCATCCAATAATGAATTCTTACTCCTTTTCTGATATTGTCTTAATACATCAACTAGGACTTCAAACTTAGTCTTAATTTAATTTGATTTTGCTTATTTGAAAATCTCAGCATGTTGAGCTTCTATAACAAACCTGCCACCAAATTCTATAGTAATAAAATAAAAGATTGTGCATTCAAATTGAAATTCGTAATATTGCACAAATCGATGATGAGTACTTTTTCTGGAAAATTGCGAAACCTAATAGGGGAAAAACTGTATACCCCTTTTGTGTCGCGACGTCTGTCACGAAACGTAAAGCGACGTGGAGAAATAAGAAAGGCCAGGCTGCCGTCTGCGAAAAGCCAAGACGGCAGTTGTCAGCGCAAATTAAGCCCCGATTGCTGTCTGCGACTGTCGGCCCTGATTTTTGCAGGCGGGGTTGAGTCGAGGGGCGTAGCGCGCATAAATTCGCGCCGCGGGAACTTGCTTTTGATGCGACCGTAAATGTTTAACAGCAGCGCGATAACAAGTGTCAAGTCTTACACAGCTGACTCTCTAATTGCGTGTTATCCGCCCTTGTCGGGGGTTAAGCGGGGCGAGCCTGCCATCCATTATTTCCTACGGGACTTAGGCGGGGGCGCCGACTGCGCGCTCTAATTTGCCGCGCTTTTAATTGCGCCGCAAAAATGGGAATAAATTGGAGGCGACTTCTCTCCGGAACCGGGCAAGGCGCTCAATCGCTCATCCCGCGAAGTCGTAATCGCTTTCGTGCCCTATCTGCGCTAGGCGCCTTCCCGCGCGCGGAATTTAATTAGGGGCATTACCATTTTTGCGGAACAATATTTGCGTATCCTCAGGCGCCGCGCTGAAAGGCGCCGGAAGCGCGGGTCCGTCAGAGGAATCGCTGCTGTCAGGCGTTTTATTGTGGCACTTTAAATAAAATTTGCCGGGATCTCTTCGGAAAGGGGAACACCGCGCGCGAACGGGTTTTGCAGCCGGGGAAATATTTGTTTTTCGATGAATGCTGTTTGCCTATTGTGTTGTCTTTTCGTCTCGGATTTGAGGACTACTATTTGAACATAAAAGTCGCCTGCGTGATTTGAAAAATGGCGTTTTTATTTATTTTACATTTATGAATTTAAAAATTAACTTTTTACTATTGGGTACCTAGTAGGGGTTTGGTTTCGCTTAATTCAAGCAAATGTTTTGCACGAGCTTTAGTACAAGCTTTATATTTATAATTATATTTAATCATCATTCTGTTTTTTATACTATTGACCCTGGGTATCACAAACCTTATCAATTATAATTTTATTATTATTTTAGATTTACATAGTTGTATACAAGTTTTTAACTTAAAATGGCTTTCCTACAATTTACTGGTTTATTTGATGCACATGTGCGCTCCTAGTGAGTTGATTGTAAATGCTGGTAAGCTACTAGATACACAAATTGGAGATATGATGTCTTTGCGATTTGAAACAAAATAACCTTAGAATTTAAAGCAGTTGAAGTGAATACGCAAATTATGAAACATTTTTGACGCAAATTTTGTTACTGGTAGAATTACACATTATGTTAGTTCTTCTGTGTTATACAGTCTATATTTTTATTAACTTTCGAAATCCTGTAACACGTAGGCGAAAATTAATGCAAGCACGATCCTGTCTATCTGTCTGTCTGTGTGTGTCTGTCGACACGATATCTCTGGAACTACTTGACTGATTAACTTCATATTTAGTCAGTAGATACCTGTCCTTAGGTTCCTCGGTATTGAATTTCATATCTGTAGCTCTCATTTGCCCCAAGATACGTGGGTCACAAGGTCACAAGGTCACATGCACTTGCTTTGCTCTCTAAAGTTGCCTTTCCGGATTTTACATCCGTTTTGTTTTAATTGTTTTCTCTCTGAAGTTAACGTTACTAATATGCACTGATCTGCGATACATTAGGAAGTAAACGCCAAATGTTTCCAATCTTACTATGTTGCAGTAATAATAGAAATAAAATAGCGGTGGTGTCGGATAGCGCCACCTCTGGTTGAACGTTCGTAAAAATTCTAGTAGCCGATTTGTTTCAGTCGCGTAATAACAGTAATTAAAATCGTATACCAAGATTGGATTTCTCACTAAAGAAGGTCTTAGCAATATTAAACAACGATTGGATGATGTGTCTTTATATTCCACTGCAAACGAACGGATAAAACAATTTCGTTTGGGGAAGGAGAAAATGCAGTCCTTGTTGAGGGTAAGGTGCTGCGAGTTAGATATTTACAAGTAAAAGAATTATCAGCAAAGTTAGGGCTTTCCGATACACCCGTGTGACGCATTCTCTACGAGCAAGGTTAGTGCGACATAGGTATTCTGACTTTTGTCGACGGTTCAAAACAGCAACATGTGACTTGCTGTGAACAATTCTTATATCTCTGTACAGAACAACAAAGAAGAAGTTTATTAATTCATTATTGGTGCAAACGAAAATTGACCAAGGAGGCAAAGGGGGCTTAATCGACGTAAAAGATTACGACAACAATATTTTTGGATTCAAATAGAATTTTGCTGGATCAAACTGTCTGCCTTCTACACCACAACGCCCTGTACATAAGACCGTAATGGTTCAGGTTGCTGCGAAGGACTTTGGCGTTAAGGAGCTTTCCCGCCCACTGAAGAGCTGAGAGCTAGACTTCAGTGAGTTATCTATTTTCAAAACTGAAGAAAGATCTTTGAGATCGAAAATTTTACAACGTCAAAGAATTGTAGAAGGAGCATTTTGAAAGTATTTTTTAAGAGGCACTGAAATGCTATTTTCAAAATGTAATAAATGTGCTGAAATATACAAAGACCTAATGCTACGGTAATACGTTCTCTACATACAATTAGTTTAATCCATTCGATAGACATGGTTATTTTAGAATTTCAAATATATAAAGTAGTTTATAACAAGCAAACGATCTACTCTCGTTTATAAAAGTTTTAGAAAGATGAATAGTTCATTGTTAAAAACACTGATATTTTGCAAACAGTAAATGGCAGGGGGAAAAATCAGATTGCTCTAAGTTCATTTCACAATTTAAAAAAACTCATCAATACGTAATTTGTCTTGCACTGCCCTTAAAGATGTGTCAAATGATTGTGAAACATAAAAAGCAGAAACAATTACTTATCCGTTTATATTTAGACTTGTGCCAAGAAATCTATAACAGTTATTACGTCTCTTCTATTTTGGAAATGAAAAAAATAAATTTTGGTAATGCTTCGTTTTATTATATGATAATACATTATGATTAGAAGATAATAACGAGACAGAGTCTACGAACTGAGAGATTAAGACTCTCATGTTCGCTTTCAGTGCTCGGTTGTCGCGAGCCATCTCTGATGCGGACCTAATATAGCAATCACCACTCCCTAGACGACCATTCGTCGAAGTGAACGCAGGTGCACAATTATTTTGTGACTGAGTAAGCCCCGTCCACACCGCAGCCTAGCTTCTCGATCGGCCGGTCACATTAACGCCATTTTTAAGTATTATTAAAAGGACCTTCTTTAAAAAACCTTTCATTAGAATAATTAATTGTATTTTTATGTTTGGATTTTTTGTTTTAAGTCTGCTTCTCTAACTTTCACGTATCTTTATTATCCAAAACAGTAGATGTTCTTAAAAACGGTTTGGTTGCTCGATACGTATTAAAACTAATTAATTCATGCTTTGATATTTCTTCTTCTCATAAAATTCCAAAAATTTGGAACGACTCAAAAATATCATCAAGTTCGTACGCCTAGTTTTATATGCGACCTAGTTCTTACATAAAAAGTGGGCTAAAACCAATTGATACCATCCAAATAAATGATCATTACCTTTGATAATGATAGCATAAACCCTGAACGGTTGTAAAGCTTGCCGCATGAGGATTTTGTCGCATGTAACGTTTTAGTGTTTTTTACCAAATTGTTGGTAATAGATACTAAAATACCAATATCTTTTATTAGTTAAAAATTTTTAAAAATTTATAATACGGTTTTCGATATATGAATCGTAAAAGATGATTCCTGCATTAATCATTGCAATACTATTGTAGCTTTTAGCAAAATTAGAATAATTTTTCCAATTGTATTGTCTGGTGTTAGAGTTTTTGAAAAGGATACCGATTTATAAAGAGATTATTGTTTATAAATTACAAAATTAGACATTAATTATTTTATCTTATGTACATTAATAGAAAACAAATCCAAAATGCCTATAAAGTCGCTCTCAAAAAAATATAAACTACAAGTCTAACGATAAGACCAAACTAAGGCGTGTAGAACAAAGAAAAGCAGGCAGCGCACAATCTAAATATTCTGCTATAGTTTGTTAGCAATTATGTAGTTTTCAAATCCTCAATTTTCGGAGGTATGGAACTTACTATTTGAAGGTTTGTGGTAATACTGTACGAAGTTATTTTGTGGAAACTTAATTTTCCTCTATTTTTCTCTACAGTTGCAGTTATTTTAGTACAAGGATACCCCGTCCTTTTTCCCTTATATACGTAGGTATGTGGTATTTTATCAACATTCATTCATGTTGATCGAGAGGATCATAAATTTAGCATATCAATTAATTACTGCTAGCTGTACAAATGGTGTCATGACTAGAGCTTAAAATAAAAATTTATAGCGACGGTAGCACTTTTGTTGTCATTTTATTTTTGGCAGTATCTTGTTTATTGTATCAGAAATATAATAGTATGTACGTCGTCACGTTTTTCGATTCCTTTTGTGGATGTTGTGGAGTACCTGTTGCTCGATATTGTTTTTCTTTTAAATCTCCTGAAGAATACTTAAAACAGAACTTTTCACAATTGCTAACATATTGTTTATCACGTGTCCAAAATATACTCGTTCAGTTAGTCTTGCTCTTGTCTGCGGCATAAAGTAAATTTATAATAATAAACCTAATCGCTTCTACATATAGATCATATTTTGTATCTAAGTCTAATTGATTTCAAAGTGATAAGTGTAATGCCCATAATAGTGAACAATAATCTTGTCTCCTCATAGTTATGTGTGGCATATTATATTTTAAAAATTAGTATTAAGCATCAAGCAGAGATCAAATTTTAAAGGCTTTGGCGTGTTGACCATTCATGATTTATGAATTATCTTCTATATTTTTTTTTACAATAAGCCCATGGCTTAGATACATAGCACCTAGTTATAAACTAATAAGCTATTTTAATATTAACCTAATTTACTAATAAGATTAAGATTTAACTGTCACCCAATGGCTCGAGTCAATTAATCGCTCACTTTATTATAATATTGTCACTTAAAGTCCCAGTGATAGATTGCGCATGTTACGAGTGCTCTGCTTTTTATGTCACTCTCGCACTTTTCACGTACACTTGGTTTTATGTCAGTTCAAACGGTTTAGTTCGCTTGAGGCGACGAAGTAGATTAACGTTGTTCAGGAGCTGGATAGCCGCGTTGTTGGGATGTCGATGAAGACGCTCTTCATGGGATGTTGCATATTTTCGAATTACGCTGAACACTGCGTCTACTTGAAGGTCTCGATGCAGGTCAGTATTTCAGCATTTCGTAGCACTTTGTTTTGAAATTTTTGTATAGACTTCACATTCGTTGGTTTGGTACATCCCCATAGCTGGATGCCATAGGTCCATGTCGGTTTTAAGATCTGTTTGTATAGGAGAACCTTATTATATATTGATAACTTAGAGTATCTTCCCATTAACCAGTGCATTTTACGGTACTTGATGCCGAGTTCTGCTCTTTTCTTTTTAACGTGCTCTTTCCATCGGAGCTTCGCGTCAAGGGTCATTCCAAGATATTTAGCAGTATTTACATATGGAATGACTTTACCATTAATTGAGACGGGAGCATATTGATTTTTTTATTTGTGAAATTAATATGATTTGATTTGGCCCCGTTCAATCGGATCTGCCATCTTTTTGCCCAGGTGTTAATGGCGTTTAGGCCTTTTTGTAGTTTTGTAGTAGCGCTGTTTACGTCCAAATCGACAGCCATAACAGCTGTATCGTCGGCAAAAGTGGCCACTATCACATCGTTTGATTTTGGTAGGTCGCTGGTATATAATAGGTAGAGTGTAGGTCCAAGTACACTACCTTGTGGCACTCCTGCACTAATCGGTTTGAGCTGCGAGTAAGCATCTTCGTATCTCACGCGAAAATATCTATCTGAAAGATATGAGCGGAGTAGTGCACTGATTTCAGCCGGTAGGAATCTGTTCATCTTAAGGAAGAGTCCATCGTGCCAAACACGGTCAAATGCTTGAGCCACGTCGAGAAATACTGTGGCACAAACTGCTTTTTCTTCGATTGACTTTTCGATTACATTCGTTATACGATGCACTTGATCGATTGTTGAGTGCCTATCGCGAAAACCAAACTGATGTTCTGGAATTAGTTGTCTTTCTTCGATCACTAGTTTGAGTCTTTTCAGTACTAACTTTTCAAAAGTTTGGAGATTACAGGGAGGACAGAGATGGGCCTGTACCCTGCACTTCATTCACGTCTTTACCTGGTTTTGAAAGGACAATTACTTCTGCACATTTCCATGCTTTTGGCACATATTGTAGTCTTAGCGCACAATTTATTAACATAGTAAGTTTCACTATCCCTTTCCGTGGCAGGTTTTTCAACACTTCACCGCTGATGAGGTCGAAGCCTGGAGCTTTGGCAGGATTGATGTTGGTCATTATCTCCTTTCTCACTTCTTTGGGTGTTACTAGTTGAATATTTTTATGATTAGCTTGGGATCGCCTAGCTCTAATTATCTGTCGGTTTTCGTAAGGTTTAAACGTCTCCTCGAAGTGTCTTGCAAATAAGTCCGCTTTGTCTTGGTTACTTCTTGCCCAATTGTTGCCATTTCGGATTGGTGGCTTTTGAATGATGGGCCTTTTGATTGTTTTGGTCATCTTCCATAGGCCATAATCCGTCGTTAGATCGTCTGTCAAATTTTCTAGTACGCTTGTAATGGTTTCTTGTTTCCATTCTTGGACTTGCTTTTTGATTTCGGCTGTTAGGTTATTTAAAATGGTTTTATCTGCAAGGTTTCTTGTTTTTTGCCATTTCTTCCTTCCCTTTCTCTTGGTGGCAACTAGAGTTCTAACCTCTTTCGGGTAATTGTTACCTTTAAATATTTTCGGGCATGTAGGTGTAGCAGCCCACGCTGCTTGTTGAACAAGTTCAGTAAATTTTTCTACTGCATTTTCTAGCTCGTCTGGTGTCTTTAAAGAGACATTAAGTTGGATGTTCTTATCCAGGTGCAGGCAGAATTTATCCCATTTAGTGTATTTATGTGTAAGAGTGGGCTTTCCTTCCTTTTTGATGATTCTTTCACTCAGAGTTAGCACTATGGGAGAGTGATCCGAGCTAAGGCCAAATTCTTCCTCAATCTCGATGTAATTGTCTGAGATGTTTATCTTCTATATGAAGTAAAGATTTTAATTCTGGATAAGTTTTATCAATAACCACTCTAAATTTTTGGCTTCTCAAATAATAATGTTTACTAGACAAAGTGTGATATTTATTTAAAAAAATATGTTCTGCCATACAATTGTTTTTACTTCTCGTTTTATCATTATTGTGTTGTATGATAATCTGTTAAATATACTACAACGGTATTTTTTCTTTTTACATTCGTTAATTTTTTATACTTGCCATTCTTTTGTTAAAAAGCTATATTGCAGCAAACTTTTCTGCTAACTGATGGCTGCAATTATTTCATGTCAAAACATCAACAGTTGGAAAATGCTTGAAGCATTCATTTTGTCATCTAAAACTTCATATACGTTAATTCGGTTGTCCACTTCTAGTGCATGATAGGCTATGCTGGCTTCAATATCTTTTAAATTTAAACGGTTATTTAAGAATAATTTATATTTTACGAGAAATATCTTAAGAACTGACACTATATCTAATAAATAATATATTTGAAGATATTTTTTTTATAATGAAAGGTTTTATTAGCAACCAGAATTAACAATCCTATGAGCTAATGTGCTCGCTTAAGTACTAAATATTTACAGTAGTACTATGACATGATAAGGGTATTTCCAGCGAAGTGCCCTCTTCAACCGTCAATTAAGTCTATTGGCCAGCTTCTTCTCAAACGTCTGTCAGGACGGTCTTCATGTAGTGGATGTAGCAAAATGTTGCTGTGGCTTTCCAATTTCTCATGGTGGCGGATTCTTCGTTTCTTGATGACGTCTGTTACGTAGGGTACTTTTAGATCATCGTGGAGTGTCTGGTTACTGACGTACCAAGGTGCATTTGTAATCATTCGTAGAATTTTCATTTGGTACCTTTGGATTATGCTTATGTTACTTTTGCTTGCACACCCTCAAAGTTCAGGTCCGTATAGCCCTACAGGTGAGAGGACAGTCTTGTAGAACAGCAGTTATTTTAGCATGAGTTTCTTCCAATCAGCCAGTATATTTTGTGCTTTTAAGTCAAGATGTTTGTGCTTTTCCAATTAAGTTTACTATCCAAATGCCTGGTCGTATTAAACTGCGGTATATTTACGCCATTGATGTTGACTGGCGGACATTGACCTTTCCTCAGCGTAAAAGTGACATGCACTGACTTGTTTTCATTAATTTTTATTTTCCATTTTGTTAACCATCTTTGTAGCTCATCTAGATGGTTTTGTAATTTGGTGGCGGCTGTTTGTGGGTTTTGGTCCCTGGCTAGGATATTTGAAATAGAAAGCAAATATAATAAAATGTTACTACAAAGAATCATCTGGTACTAAAAAGTATTACAAATGTAACATTTAATGATGCACGAAGGGAAAGGAAAACTCCCAAGTTTTTATTTATATGATCACAAAGAAAGAAATCGCAAACCGTAAGATCGAAAGACTTGGCAGTCCAGGAACAATACCAAATGATGATCATAGAGAAGCAAATTTAGCATCATTTGAATCGTAATTGCTGTCGTAAACCTCCATAGAGTTTGTTACAGCATAACAAGTTTACGATTTGTTCTACTAGTAGACCGTTGTGGGCTATGAACAAAACTTTCCCTAACTTCCTACACTTTGTCGCCAGAAGCGCCTAGTCTCCGGTGCTTTTACGTTAATTGCAGAACCTGTAGCCCTGAATACTCTGGTAACTTGAAGGTACTGTTTCTTATCTTCTAAAGGCATGTTGTACCGTAATTTTTTTGTAATAAGTTTACTACGTAATTTGTTTTTACAAAACCGTAACTATATATGTTGCATTTGCAAAGTGACATGAAGAGGTGTGTTCCAATGAACAGTACCCACTATATTAAAATTAAAACATACATTTTATCTTCTGTTCCAAAATGTACTACAATAACTGACAAATTTTGCGCATACTCGATTTAAAACGATTTCTGCTGCATCGTCACCATTCCGCTAACTGGGTCCGTACTATCATATTTTGTTTTTTTTGCAATAACCTTGTATTTATAATCATTTACTAATTGTAAATATGTGTACTAAGTACACATGTTAGGTGAAGAAATATCTGAACAGTAAAAGAGTTTGCAAAGGAATAAGAAATTTTACACCCTGATGTTTTATGACACTTCCAAGAATGGGCCAAAACATTTACATCGACAAAGTTTGACTACAAAACTTTAAAGTTATAAAGTGGCAATAAAGTTTACGCATAGTTGGCTTGGAATCAATGCGTTTTATATTTTTTACTATATAACTGATAACATTGGGTAGCGGGTAGATAATCCTCTATGACCCTATTAGAGGATAGGTCTACTTCAGGGAGGCGACCTTGCCCACGCGAGCCTCGACTCTTCCCCATCTCCTAACACCGGGGAAAAGTCGTGTCCCAACCTTAATCCTACTACCCGCCCGGCAAGCGTGGCGTTTAATTGCCAAATCCCCATTGAATTGCAAAACTGCAAAATTCAAGGGAGGCTTACGTCCTGCAGTGGACTCCAATGGCTGTGTGATGATGAACTGATAACTGAAATACACAAGAACTATTTATCACATTAAAATATTTTTTCCCTACTGTTTTTTTTTAATTATCATAATGAGCAAATTTTGTTTTTTTTTAATTCTTAGTCTTATCCTTTTAAATATGTATTTATTATGCAGTTAAGCAATATATATTTTTTCAGTAGCAGAGAGATAAGAACAATATTTAGAATTTATCAAAACTATGGAACTAACATCTTGTTTACTAATTACAGAAACTTTGTCAAATAAATTTTTTTAACACCAAATAGTTGTAAATATAAATCTCCATTCAAATTAACTTGCCTAAAAGGAGTCAGTATATGTACTCAAATTTTACAGTGTTTTAGATAATGACAATGTAATATAGTGATTAGCGTTTAGAACTTAATAATCTGTTAAGAAAAAATTAATAAATACCTAATATGAGCACCAAGAGCTGCAAAATGGATACAGAAATACGCTGGGATGAGCATTCGTATTTTCTCCTGTCTGCCGTTTTCCAATCCATCTAGGGGAGATTCTCGTAGTTCAATGAAATTTCCAAGTGGTCGAAGAGAACACAATGAAACTTTCTTTTCAATTTTGCATTTTTTCTACTGGATAAAAGTCGCAAAAGTCACAGGTCATAAGAACACCTCTACATCTCGAAGAGATTCTAAAGACATACGTGCTGTGTGCGGCCGTACATTATCGTGCTTCTAAAACATTCTGTACATAACATCCAACTATCATACTGTCTTCAAGAATTACTAATCGTGTTCGGTTATTATAGCTTATGTCTTTCCATACCATAATACCAGGCGTTTTTAATGAAAATGGATTGGCCCTGTTTCCTCTATTTTGCTCGTTTCTCTCTCTTTTTTCTTCTCCCCCTTTCTTTTTTCTCGTTTTTATCTCTTTCCTCTATTTCCTTTCTCTTTTTCCCTCTCTTCTTCCTCTTTCCTTTTTTCTCTGTTTTTCTTTTTATTTCTTTCCTCTCTTTCTTAATCACTCTTCTCCCTTTCCTCTACCGCCTCTTAAACAGATTCATGGCAATCATAAACTTCTAGGCAGAAGCGTGACTCATCAATGAAGAAATTTCGTTGCCATTTTAGCTTTCAATTTCTCTGTATCATCCACCACTACGGCCAACACGATGATAACTTTTAGTTAAAGGTAAACATGTCGATGGATAGTTGCCACAAATACCAACTTTACGCAAACATCTTTTAATTATTTATATTTTAATTAGACGGTGGACTTGCGAAATGAAGTGTGTGGCTAAAGCCATTCGATGTATTCGACAGTCGATACGTCCTGGTGTAATTCTGGTACCACCAGAATCACGCTGCCTGCCTGAATTTCCTTAATCTAACCATTGTTGTCAACTACATCAACGGTCCTGTTTAGAATAGGCGTACTAGCCCAGTTCTCTCAAACGCCGTTAAGTGCCTATATTTGCTGTTATCCTAAGTCGTGTTGTGTATAATAAAATAATAGAAATTATATCTTTCTTCAATTCATTTGCAATAATTCTTAATATTTAAGAAACTCGGAGTAAAATAGCCAGCATTTTTTGTAACCAGCGAGAAGTAAACGTGATTCACTAATCATGATATACGTATAATGAGCCTTACGACCTTTTATGCAAAATTGGGTACTGAAACATGAGCTTACTTTAGATGAAGTGAAAAACAAATAGAAGATGGCGTATAGATAGTAGAATTTGCAAAATGTTGGCTATATATTTTTCAAATTATTTTGATGTTAAAGAAGATATAAAGAAATATAAAAAATATAAGAAATTTAATTACTACATTGACATTGGAATGAACATGTTAAAAAACGTCGTGATGCGTACATATCTAATATATGTTTAACATATCTAAATTCTAAAATGATATTAAATAGAGGCCCACAATAGTTGTACGCCCTTGGTAACCTTAATTTATCTACCCTCTCAAACCATGCCAAAGGTAACTAGAAGGTAATTAACTTTTTGTACTTTCTACTCTCATTTCAGCATTATTAATTAAAGCAAGTTCCTGCACGTGTTACTAGTGTCATTAATTTTGATATTAAAAACTGTGGCCTAGATGGCACCCCGTCTGTCCTACTGGTTAATTGTGTTAATATTATTGCGACACTATTATTTATTTTGTTTTATGAATCACTGAGTTTTATGCTCCCATTTTCATTTCTGGTAGCAAAATTAATGTTACTAATTATAGCCCTATTAGCTTCTGATTTGTTACCTACGCTTAAATGCAGAACAATCTTCACTTCACTTTCCCTTTACCCATTGTACTTTACGGTGTTGGGCTGATTTTTATATGTTACCTTCCCACTTGAGTCTAGGTCTCCTAGCCCTTTTTCCTTCACATCTAATTTAAAATATTTTTGTGTATTGTTCCTTGTTTATTCGGATTAAGTGTCCATGCTATTGAAGTTGCTTTTGTTTCATAACTCTTACTGAAAGTGTGAGTTTCAATTCTCCCGAATACTTTTATTTCTCACTGTTCTTCTCTTGCCTATTATTTGTCTTAAGCATTTATGCAGATGTTATCTTGGATTTACGTTTATGTGCAAGAGCTTATGTTTGGACTGCGTGTAATAGCGCAGGAGTGTACATTCCACACATTACAAATAAAAGTGGGCTTAAGCTGCTTCCTTGTTTGTTACCGTTTTATTTGAAAATCTTATGGCGTTTGACAAATCAACCTTATTTTTTCCTTTATATTATTATGTTCTTAATAATCATTTGCAATTTTCAGTTTATTTGTAGTTCATCTAATTCTTTTTAAATGTATTTATGTGGTACTCGACCAATGGCCACCTTTCAGACTAAGAAGTATAAATATATATATATTTTTCTAATAAATTCTAGATTATGGCTAATACTGCATATATATATAGTCTGGTTTAAATATTACTAGCTCTTTCTATAATTTGGTTTCTACGTTGTTCTTTAATTCCTTCTTTATTATCTTTAGTGTATATTTTTAGTGCCACCAACGTTAAGCATATTGTCCTCTAGTTGTCTCTGTTGCACATCATTTTCGTCCATTTTATTATAATCTGCCTTTACTTTTTAACATTTCTGGAGCTATATTATCTTCCACTGTTGTCTAATATTTTAACTTTTAATTATTACACTTTGTCCAGCTTCTAAATTCAGTGGCCGGTTGATGCCTACTTAGAAATTTGATAGTTAAGCTTCTTTTTAAACTAAAAATATTGAAAATAACTGCTGTAACCCCGCAATGATTTAAAAGCTACCTTAACGGTGGAACACATTTAATTTGTATCAAGTTCTCTCATTCAGTTCGCCTTATTGATTGCCCCGGTATACTCCAAGAGCCACGATGTATTTGAGCGAAATTAAATAAATTTTAACCGACATTCGACGCTTGATTATTCTTGATAATGTCAAGTTCATGCTGAAAAATGTTCTAAATCAGAATATGCGTAAATGTAGTACCATTACTTTCGCTGCGATTAAAATTAATATAAAAATAAAGTGTGAGAGTCCTTATTGATATTATGTAACATAAATGACTGTTCTCAAGACTTTTAGATCTTTAAATTTTATTAACGAATAGATTGGCTTTAAGGTACCCTACATCACGTTAGTTTTGTTTCGAGACCGCCTCTATTCATACTAATAAATTGTAATTAATACAACGTGTGATTCTGAGAACAATAGCTTTTGCTCTACAGCTCCATTGCAGAGTTGGAAAGTTTATTCCCTCTACCTCTACCTTGCAAAGCTTGTTCTTTATAAACTTATAAATTACTTTAGAGTGGGTCTTTGCCTTTCAGGTGAGTTATTTCATTTCTTGTTTTATAAGCTATCCGCAAATGTTTTATACTAATCTTTGTTTCTCTGAATAAGCTTGCGACTTTAAAGTGCAAATTACTTTAACGTTTTTGCTAATTAATCTTTAAACTTTCTTGTTACTTAAACCAAAATTTGTTTTTATAAATGATTATTAAGCGACTATTTATTAATGAATAGCCTAATATGTCTATGTCAGATGGTTTGAGTTAGTAATTTTGATTGTTTACTTTGTGTAAATGTATTGTACTTTACAGATTTCATTCTACTTAATTTATTGTGATAAAAATCATAAACGATAACTTTATAAAAAATATTATACTTCTTTAGTCAGTATTACAATGTGAGCTCAAGATAAATCTTGACCTTATTGTGCAACGGATTATTTTTAAGTTTCTCATGGTAGAACACGCAAAACTATCTAAAATTTTGAAAAGACAGCACAATTCGGAGACAATATGCTTAATACACTTAAATTTTTTTGAAAGAATGAGTCTCAGGACTAACGTGAGACAGCAAGATATATGAATTGTTTCTCGCTTTCGATGGAGGGCAGCAATTAACGGTTGCTAAAATTGCTTTTGAGGTCGGCACGGCTCATGCGATCTGATATATCATTCAGCAACAACGTTCGGTCTCATACAGCTGCCAAAATTAACAAAAAATTGACGATGTGTTTTGAACTACACCGCAACTACCTTTCTACAGTTTGGACTTATAGCCCTACAATTAGCATTTGTTTGTACTTGAAGGATAATGATTTGGCAACGACGTTGCTACAGGAGATTTTGTGTACAATCTAGTTTCACAGCCACCTTAATTTTACGACAGCAAAATAAAAAAATATCCGTTGAAAGTGTGTTTCTAATTTAAGAGATTATGTAGAAATCAGAGGTTGTCCGCACAAAAGCATTTTTGGTGTCTTAAGCTAACCTTCCCTCAAATTTGCAAAGTGGGAACGTGAAACAAGTTTATTTACAAATAATAATAGTGGAATAAGTCGGTGCGGTTGCCTTACGAAAGTAGATATGCAAAACGATCCTGAAGATAGGCAACCAAACGTACGCTCAGAGCTCGTCAACGCCACATTTCGTATCAGGTGTCTTTGTTTACTTTTTGTTCAAATGTATAGTGGAAGATACTCCAATAAATTAAAAATAAATTTTGGTAATTAAACATCACCCTAAATAATTATTTAAGCACTCAAATTTTGAATATGGCCCTATCACAGAATAGCAAGTGCTAAAATACGTTTTTAAAAAGTAAAACGATATAAGTAAAAAGGACCGACGTTAAAAATTTTCTAATTAGTCAATTACCAGTATTACCACCCACCACTACTTCTGCATACCATTCTTTATTAGTTACACAGAGTTACTAAAAATTATTCATCGGGTTTGTAAGGATGGAGTAAAAAAAAATAAATATTGGAAAGAAGCATTTGTAATATTTTATTATTTAGTAATATTGTCGTATCAAAGCTAAGTGTGCCCCACTGTTCGAAACAATGTTGCTTCAATAGCTCAGGACGCCGTTAAAAACCATTTTCAAGTCTGGACGGTCCATCGCCCACGTGCGACCAACTGTCGTCAGAACCAAAAGTCCAAACTATGATTTGGTCTGGCTAGACCACCTAGACCATTTGCATTGCTCGAATGAAAAGCTCGAAACTGCAGGTTCTTGAATGAATACCACTCACAGCTGCAATCAACAGAAAATGTGTCTTTCGAATGTTAGAGGTTCTGAAAAATCATATTTTATAAAATATTAAACATAAATTAATAAATGTAACACAAAAAAAAACAAATATTGTCTTAGTTTAAAGCAATCCAAGTAAAATGTAACATAAGTTTATGCGATAGTACGATTTGTCCGGGATGGGTTACGGCATTTCCCTATTGGCAATCTCCGAGCCCATTTAATGTTGTTGGAGATGGTGCACGTAACGAGAAACTTTAACAAGCCCACAAAAAGAAAATCGCAATGCGTTAGGTGAGAGATCTGAAAATCATAAAGTTCAAATCGCTTCATGTAGTGTCTGTCTGTAAATGCTGCAAAAACTGCCGGTATTACGGTTTAAACTTCCTTGTTGCAAAATTGATGTATTGATTGAAACATTTTTTAGATTTTTGCAGTTAGGTATGTATAATGTTCTTGTAGTATTTATAGCTACAAAATGATACAGCTAATTTAAAAGACAATAAAAGACGAAAAGTTTCAGCCAAGTGTTACTATTTTGGAGGTTGTACAAACTATGCCAGAAGTTAGTAGATCCGCCTCGGATTAAAAATAAGCCCGCCGCAAGGAGCAACTAATTGAGACGCTTGTCCGTAATTGAGCCTTGTCCTTTCTTTTCCTTATTATTTTCTAACAATCCGCATTAGCTGGCGCGCGGAGCAAATTGGATAAAATGCTCCTCTCGAGCAGCGTGAGTTTGTTCGGCAGTAAACGACGTAATAGTCTAGATAATACAAGAGTTGTTTTTTAGGCTAAATTTGTGCTTCCTAAATATTCTTATATAGAACGCATTTTGTACAATTTAATGAATTTTGTGTCTAGATAATTTTCCATTATCGACATTCCATAATTAATTAAAGTATTTATCCAGTTAACATATTAAATATGTATGTAGAGAATATTTAATAAGCTAAAACATTCTAAGGATTAAATAAAAGTTTTATTAGAAATTTTAAACTTTTTAAGTAATTTCTTATTTTTCTTTTATAATTCTTGTTACATTAATTTCAATTGCGTTCCTTTATTACTAATGCATTTTATCTTAGAAGCCAAATTTACTCTCTGCTTTATAAGTTTAGCTTTTTGTATGGGCCGGTTTTCTTTACAAGGCACGTAATAAAAGTTTTCAATTGCATCTCCAAACATGAAAGACCTTTTCTTTTTTGTTTAAATTTGTTTTAAAAATTACAGTTGCTCTCCAAATTCAGTTCTCCCTATTGCAAAAATAAAATTTTTCTTTGTGTCTCTAGAATTTCAATGAAAAGTTGTATTTTTTAAAATGTTTTTTTATATTGGATGTTTTCTTACCTAAGTAACTTATTACGCTTATTTTAATTCTAAAATTGTATTTTCAATCAGCAAATCCATTTTTGTACCATTAAACTTCCGAATGGACATCGCTTCTTACTCTTACAAGCGTTAGAATATTTGTCATTATCCTTATTAAATTTAGTGATTTTTTACAAATATTCTGTAAACTTTACACGGATTTTAGTTCTGTTTTAATCAAGTTATCAATTATCAATCAAAAAGCTGCTCTTCATCAATTAATGGAGGAAACTTGAGGTCTCTGAACGGTCAAAAAATAGAACTGGCAGTTGATCTTGACATTATATGAGCTTTTAATCACACTTCCTATAAGTCAGTGTTAGCTACGAGGAGGAGAGGTAGAAGAAAATGTAACTGCAAATGAATAGATAAAATGTTGTACGACAGAAAGGAACAGTCAACTCTCTTTGGTGAAATGATGGAAATAGTTGCTGTCAGATATTTCTTAAAATTATGAGCTCTATCACCTCTGCTGTGGGACTTGGTGATGGATAAGCTACTTGCTGATCTAAGTGGACAAAGTTATTACAGCCAGAAATGTTGCGGAGATATGGTGTAGGAATTCTAAATATAACTTCTTAGTAAACAGCACTGGAAGCATTCATAAAAAATGAATATTGAGCAAACCAAAACTTTTCAGTAAAGAACTACCAAAGGAGTAAGAGGCTAAATGGCCGAAAGTAATTTTAGACTTAGATATATAAAAAATTGGGGGCTTAAATCACGCTTGGCACATTAGTTGTATAATGCTGTGGTATCACCTATCAGGTATAGATCGCTAGTATAGGAACTTAAAGTAATACAGAGATAAGCCAAGATCAAACTGGTTAAGCTCCAAAAAGAAAGGAAGCTCTAAAAGCTCGCTGCTTTTGAACATGTTAGTCAAAACAGGCAAATATTGATCTCTATGGGCAGAAATGTAACAAAAACTGGCCTTCTTCTAATCAAATCAACATAAAATTCATGTTCACGTACCCATTTCTAGGAATGAAAACAACTCTATTTCATCTAGATTAAATGTTGGTAAATCTTGTGAAATGATTGGAAGAAAACCCTTGTACATATTCTTTGCAGAACACGAGAACTAATTTGGTACACGGATACTGTCGTTAGAGTTATTATTAGAGAATAGTTGGAAAATCTCCCCAGTGTAATGCATTTGCTTCTACAGGGATATATAAATTCACAATAAAAATGTGTACTTAAGTAGGAACTATCAAAACAAATATATCCTTACTCTAAGTAATAACGAGACTGTAATAAAATCCCTAATTACCAAATTAATATCTACAAAACTTATAAGCGTTGAAAAACTCGACAAACCAAGACACATCAGTATACCAAAAAATAAATAAACTGACGCACTAGCAAAAAAATGCTCAAAGCTACTTTCGTAAACATAAACCAACGCTTGGAGTAACCAAAACCGCAGTTTGCAGTTAATTAAACGACTAGGTAACTAAATCACATCAAAACCACTGAAACTCAGTGATTGAGCTGATTTCCGATCACTGTAAGCATACGTACAAAATGGGTGATTCTAGAAAAGATTTCATTTATAGACTTTATAATAAAAAGGCTGAAACAGCTTACACATTATGTTCGTTTGCAAAGCTTTTGCTGGTGGAAATATTTACTTTCAAAAGAAGCCAGCTTAGCGAGGGTTTGTAGAGAAGGCATTGTAAAAATTCTGCTTAGTTTGATCGACGTTACGAACATTTCTCTAAGCAATAAGCCTTAAGGTTGCAATACTAGTAGACTTTAATTTATTCCTGTCTTTCGCTCCCCAAAAGAAATTAAGCGAGTTTGCAGTATTTTTAGAGGGTTGCTCATTTTTAGTTAGCAGTGAAGTGTCTAAATTACTTTAGATACATAGGAATGATGTTTCGTATTTAGGCGACGCAAAGCTTTAGCAACATTTCCACATTCCCCATAAAGTTTTGAGTTGACTTTGATTGACTCTTTTACTGCTTACGTTCAAACCACCCTTCAAATGACATCTTTTTGAAAGAGTGGAAAATGTCGTGGTTGCTGCAATGCTAGTGTTGAATAACATCTCAAGCGAAGAATTTCTCCAACGCTATGAAGAGCTGCAGCACCAATTGAATTGCTGTTTGATCAAAATAAATTTATTCTAGAGGGGATAAACTCTAATTGAATGTTTTATATTAACTCCAGTAATTCTCACCTAAGTATCTCTAAAACCTTGTTCTCCCCTCTGATATGTAATTCTTATTATTCAAAATGTGATCTCCTATTTATGTAGAGAAAGCTAATAAATTATTCTCGAATTGCTCCCCTTAAAAATCAAAATTTTTTCTGTGGCACGTAGACCCCACGTTTAGAACAACGGATATGATTATTTTAAAATATTTTACTGTAGTTTTTAGTTTTACGCCTCCACGATCTCAGAACCACCACCCCCCAATCAAAATAAGTGGAGTAAGACGCCCTTCAAATGGTAACTTCCACAGTTTTTAGCAGATTTAAAACAAATTTGGCACGTACGTTTTGTAGGTATATGCCTAGGTATAGTCCAAACGGGATCTGGCAAGGAGTAAGGGAATATGAATAGATATTTCGATTCCCACGTAAATTTTAATGATTTTAAAATCGCTACGTTATAAAATCTATTTATTTCATGAGGGATTGCCACAAGGAATCTTTTAAATAGTCTTATTACTTTCCACTTTTCCTTTAATTGGCAAAGGAAAAACCAAACCCGTAAGTCAATTCTTTTTGACACCTAGAGAAAAAAAAGTCGAAAAACTAAAATAAAAATTTGGTTGACATGCACATGAATACTCACTAATTCGACTATCCTGATTATTGAAACGGACGATCTTGAATTGTGTACAATATTTTTGGTTTTATATCATATTTGCTGTCAGTTCACTTAACAAATCACTTTCAACATCTCTACTTCTGTCTATGGTAAACGTGTGAGTACTTGACACCATTCCCCCAAAGGTAGCAAAATATCCCTAATTAACTTACGTGATTTTAATGTCATTAAATCGGCTAATGAAATTTTTCGTGTCATATAATTGGTCTTCAATGAAAGCACTTTGTAGGAGACGCTCGATAGTGTACTCAACGCAAAGCCCTCGTAAATCGGGCAAAGTTTTTGACTTCCAAACCTCTTAGTGACCAATACCATAGGAGGAACTGGCCAAATTTAACAAAGGGGTACTATTTCTTCTTTCTTGAATTAATGGGGGCATGCTTATGTCCTTATGTGTGACCTTATTACTAAAACATGCGCTTAGTTGTTAGAAAGTCCCGTCTAATAATTCAGATTATAGCCTTTGAAAGATTTTGATATTTGAACGCACGTCCTAAAAATAATCAGAATGGCCCCAGATAATTCGTTGAATTGAATATGTGTTCATATACATTTAATATATATTAAAACAATTTAAGTATTGTTTTGGGCGTCCACACATCGTTACCAGCACTTCTGTAGACCGCCTGGAAGTCTTGAACAAGAATATCTTCCAGAATGCTCGTTGTGTCAACCTGAATACGTTTAATTGTCCCAAAATGGCATCGTTTGAGCCGAGGAAACAAAAAGGGGTTGAATGGGGCCAGGTCCGAGCTGTAGGAAGGTTTCCGCAATTTACTTTGTCAGAGTATCTCTCACCAGCAACAACATACTTTTTTGGGCTGTTTAAACACTTTCTAGTAAAATTCAGCGCTCACCTTGTATGTGGGTGGTATGAATTATTAAAAAAAATATTAAAAATTATATAAAGGGAAAAAGGACAACAAACATAGCTTTATCTTCGATTTGCCCATTGGAACTTTCTCTAGTCGGGGAGACTCGCGAGTATCATACCCAAAAGCCATGTTTCATTACCCGTTATTTTCTCTAAAAAAATCAGACTCACTCCTCATACGGCCCATAATTTCATAAGAAATCAACATACGTGTTTTTCTTCAGTCAGTCAAAAGCGTGGCAAACAATTTAGTACAAAATTTCTACATCTACAATTACGCCGTGACGATCTTACGCACAATGGATTTTAGAAGTCTCACTTGGTTTGCACTGTCAGAGTCCGAAACCGTTTTAATCCTAGCCATATTGTACCAAGTTTGAGACATTGATAGACGTCCAGAGTGTTGCGTATTCTCAATGTCCTCTTTTACTTCCCTGAACGTCCCACCTAAACACTTCACGTAGGCTTTTTCGGATTTTTCGAGTTTTTAATCCAAACTTTTATTATGCAAGCACTCTGCAAAGGCCAAAAGGCAAAGGAGCTGGGTCTAACCGTTTACTTGATATCCCTCACCAACCGTCAGCTTCCTCACCGCGATATCTACTTATAACTGAATGATGTTTACATTTGTATTATATTTTCGGTTTTCAATTAAGATATGAATTTTTCATATAATTTTATAGACTATCCGTTTCAGAATGTAAAATATTATTTTTGATATATTAAATTGTCCTACTCTCTAAAATACAAATTTAACGTAGACGATTTGAGTTGACTAATTATTACTTATTGTCCATTAAGGTAATATTGAGAAATTAAGCTTAATGTTTGGATGTCAATAGTAAAAATTAAGCTTTTTTGTACGTTGGTGAATCAAATATAGGTTTATTGAGGCATCATAACATACAAAGTTATTTTTTACATAACATTAGACTTAAGAACATCTTTTTCCATAGATAAGCAGCTGTTCGAGCATTTTGTTGTAAAATAAAGGAGGTTGTAACATCAGCTAAGCTTTGACAGCAACTTGATCAAATCTCTATGTTTCTTTTAGTGGTCCAAACTAATAATAACAGTAGGGATAAAAGTCTGAGGAGTTCTCGCTTTACTTTCGAACAGCAAGGACGTGTCAACGTTCGCTCTGCGACTCGGAAGTGTGAGTGCGGCTTATCAACGCCTGGTGCCAGCGTTTATCTACATCAACATAAACCACAATATTTATTTCTGGTAACAAAATTAATTTATATAATTAGCAGCAACATTTTCAATTGCTACCTGTCACCCCCTAGGGGGGTGAATTAATCGTATTATCATGTCACATCTCAAAAGAAATTCTGATCACTTATCGCCACCGATCACTGATTTACAAAAAAAATATCAGTGGAAACCGGAATCACTACTTGAGAGAAACAAGTTTTATTTGCCTAAACATCTCGAACCATCATCCTCAGAGGAACCAGAGACCACTGAACAACCCAAAATAAAAATACCGCCTATCTTTCTTCAAGGCCCACTTAACCATAAAGAAGTTATAAACGATATTAAAACCATTGTTAAGGAGAGTTTACGACTACCCTCCGCTCATCTTCACTGAAAGTCACTCTAACAAGCGAAACTGATTATAGAAACTTGGCCAAACATTATCTGACAAACAAAATTGAATTCCACACATATCAAAACCCCAATAGCAGACCACTATCGGTAGTTATAAAGAACGTCCCTCTCTTTAACCGAAGAAGAAATACAACAGAAACTTGCCGTCTACGACCTCCCTATAACGCGAATTACAAGGCTTTTAAATAAGGACAAAAGCCCAAGCCCGTCTGTGCAATACTTCTCACGGCAAATGAAAAGCAAATGAAATTTATAAGATCAAAATATATTCCACGCATTAGTTACCGTTGAACCACTTAAAACTAATCGCAAAACTCCTCAATGTCACCGATGTCAACGCATCGGACATACAAAAAATTATTGTAGACTTGAACCAAGATGCGTGAGGTGCCAAGGAAATCACTTGTACACCAACTGCGATAAACCTCGAACTGATGCCGCAGTATGTACTAACTGTGGAGAAAACCACCCCGCTAACTTTAGGGGATGCCAGCAGTACTTCCTCCAATCAAGGAACCAGCAAGGCAAACGACCTCAGAACGAGACTCCTAGAGCAATAAGACCGAATAGCAAACCCGGCCCTGCCAACAATCTGAAAAATTTCTCTCCTCAAAACAGTGTAAACAACACCTTCCAACCAAACGTATCCTGGTTCCCAAAACAAATTCTACATCACCCGAAACCCAAGCCTTCCTCAACACCATCTTGTCATCCCTGTTGCAACTCATTCAACCTATCTTAGAACAAATCAAGCAATACATAATTTCAAATTTCCTTCCTTCCCTTTTCAATGGATCACAAAAATAAGACTATAATTCAATTAAAACTCCTAAACTGGAACGCGGATGGCATCAAAAGACAATTAACTCTATTTAAATCTTTTCTTGAGAGACATTCTGTGGATTTAGCGTGCGTCTCTGAAACGCACTTAGCCAACACAGATCAACTCAAAATTGCCGGCTATCAGATCTACCGCGCAGATAGAGAAGCCAGGTTTGCATCAGGAGGACTAGCCATTATCATAAAACGCAACATAATTCATCATGAATGTCAAACAATTAACACGATAAACCTCAAAACAGTTGGAGTGAAAATCAAACTAACTAACGATACTACTATAACCATAATATGTGCTTACAAACAACCCAACAAACAACTTCTTGAAATCGACATCTCTACCATATTTAATCCAAGCGAACCCATCCTTCTGATAGGAGACATGAATTCAAAAAACACGATATGGGGATGCAGAGAGACAAACCCTGCTGGAAACAAACTTTACGACCTAGCATCAACGTACGCTTTCCAAATAGAAGCTCCAGCCGAACCTGCACACAAACAAATCTTCCAACAAGTATGCACTGAACTAGATTCAGACCACCTACCAATTATAATCTCATTTTTACTGACACCAGCAAAACAAATCCAAGAACCGAAACTCATAAATGGACTACTAGATTGGAACGCTTTTCAAGATATCCTTGACCAACGACTTAAGTATTCTAATAACCTTCAAACCCCAAATCAAATAGATCAAACTATCTCACACGTAACAAAAACTATCACTGACAGTGTCAACAAGGCCACTACCACCACGTACAAACGAAGAGTACACATTAATCATTATTCACCCAAACACATAGTGGATCTAATTACAAAAAGCACACTGCGGAGGGAATGGCAGAGAACTAGAAACCCCGTAACCAAAAAATATGGTAAATAACTTGTCACATCGAATAAAGAAGGAGCTAGATGCCCACCGAATAGAAACTTACGAAAACATATTAGTAATCTTGAACCAAGAGATCCCGGACTATGGAAGACGACCAAACGTATCCTACGTCAGCCACAAGTGATGCCTCCAATTTCTTCAGGTGCGCAAACATTTAACACCGATGAAGAAAATGTGAAGCCTTCGCAGATCATTTAGAAAAACCTTCACATCTGAAAATCACGCAGATCCAACATTTAGAAATATAGCCATCAACTATGTAGAAACTCACCAGCCAATCATAGAACCAAACTTCAAATCAACTTCACCTAGAGAACTCATCAATAATTAAAAGTCTTCCAATAAATAAATCGCCAGGATATGACAAAATACCTAATGTCATACTTAAAAAGCTTACAAAAAAAGCATTGGCATACCTAGCAACCACATTTAATGCGTGCTTAAGGATTGGTTATTTTCCGAATGCATGGAAACATGCAATTATTCTACTGTTTCCCAAACCAAACAAAGTCAAGAAAGATATTACTAGCTATCGACCTATTAGTCTTCTAACTACAATCTCGAAGCTTTTCGAAAAGGTCATATATCGCCGGCTTAATGAAGAGGTAATAAAACTGAGTATTGTTCCCACCTTTCAATTTGATTCAAAAGGCCACTCCACCTGCCATCAACTACAGCGCATGATCGAAACAATCGAACGAGGATTTGAAAGCAAACAATACGTTACTGCCTTGTTTTTAGACATAGCTCAAGCATTCGATCGAGTGTGGACCGATGGCTTAAAATATAAAATAGTACGTCTTCAACTACCTGAGTACATAAAATACATATTGTTCTCGTTCCTAGAAAATCGTACATATGCAATCAAGATACAGGCAAGCTTATCAACTACTAGAGCTATACATGCAGGGGTTCCACAAGGAGTATTCTAGGTCCCATTTTATTCAACATCTACATGCATGACTTTCCTGTTCCCAATGCAAACCTAGCAATGTTCGCAGATGACACGGTCGTGTTAACTAGAAATCAAAACTTAGAGCAAGCAATAGCCGACTTACAAACTGCCGCCAATACACTAAGCAGATGGTTCATGAAATGGAATCTATCAATTAATCATTCCAAGTGTACTACGAAAATATTTACATTTAGAATTATCAAAAATCCAACGTTAATTACAATCAATGGACATACTATACAATGGAATGCCAAAGACGAGCCCGTGAAATATCTGGGTATCCATCTCGATACTCGGCTCACATGGAAATACCATATATTAAAAAAGCTGAACGAAGGCCACACGCGTTTAATCCAGCTCTACCCAATCATAAATAAAAAGTTCACTATGAAAATCGAATGCATGACGCTCTTGTATAAATCTCTAATACGTCCATTGATTCTGTACGGATGTGTGATATGGGCTAACACTTCCTAAACCAATCTCAACCGAATCCAGACGTTACAAAATAAAATTCTTCGAACAACAGTCAACGCCCCGTGGTTCATTACAAATCAACAACTTCATCACGAATTAAATATGCCCACAATTCAAGAACATATTGCAAAACTGACTAAAACCTTCCATGACAACCTTACCAACTGCAATGGTGCCACCTTCTATGAACTAGGCCAAAGAAGTATTCATAGACGATTAAAACGAAAGTTACCCCAAGACATATACTTGAATGATAGTGGTGATGACTAAGTGCAGACTAATCTCCAAATAACTATTTGATCAAAATACGTAAGTGATAGTCTTGATGTCTAAGTGCAATTAATTCTCAATTAACTATGTGATCAAATGGTAAATCCAAATGACTATTAACACAGCTATTTCAAGTGGTTATTAGGTACTATTCTGTTATTTCCCTTCGTTAAGTATTAATTGTCAAACATACTTTGTATAACAATGTATATTGTTGAGCAGGTAAAAGTTCTATTAAAAAAAAAAGTCTGAAGACTTAAGGTCTTCCAGTGAGCAAATCTTCAATTTTTTTCGAGTTCGGGCAACTATATGGGGCCTAGTGTTGCTGATAGAAGCAATTGTCTGTGAGATGAATTCTCTTTAGTCAGGCTGTTCCTTGAGCAACTTTGATGAGCTTTATTTTCAATCGCTTCTTCTTCTTCTTCTGGCAGTGCCTATCCGTTTCGGATGTTGGCTATTAACATGGCTATCCTAGCTTTATTGGCTGCTGTACGGAAAAGTTGAGTTGTTGTTAAAGAGAACCATTTCTTTAGGTTCTGTAGCCATGATATTCTTCTACGTCCTGGGCCTCGTTTTCCGTACACTTTCCCCTGCAAGATGAGTTGCAGTAGGCCATATCGATGTTCGTTACGCATTATGTGCCCCAGGTATTCCATTTTACGTTTTTTGACAGTGATGATTATTTCACGGTCTTTCTGCATTCTACGCAGTACTTCTCTATTTGTAATCCGGTTGACCCATGAGATTTTCAGGATGCGTCTATAACACCACATTTCGAACGCTTCTAACTTCTTGGTAGTAGCCTCGGTCAGCGTCCAAGATTCCACCCCGTACAGGAGCACTGCGAATACGTAGCATCTCAGTAAACGAATTTTTATTGGTATTAAGAGGTCGTGGCTCTTGAATATTGTGTTCATTTTAATGAACGCTGCCCTGGCTTTTTCAATTCTTTGTTTTATTTCAGTTGAGTGATCCCATTGTTCGTTTAGACTTGTCCCTAGATATGTGTATCTCTCAACTCGTGTTATCTGTTGTTGGTTAACTATTAGACGTCCCGGTGGTATTGGATTCTTGCTGATGACCATGTATTTAGTTTTTTGTATGTTAAAGTTTAGACCATATTTTTGGCTTGATTCTGCTACGCATGTTATTAGGGCTTGTAGGCCTTCTAGGTTATCTGACAGTATAATTGTATCGTCTGCGTATCTTACGTTGTTTAGCCGTTCTCCGTTGATGAGTATTCCCTCGTCAGTATCTTCTAAGGCTGTTTTCATGATGTGTTCGGAGTAGATGTTAAAGAGTAGCGGAGATATCACACAGCCTTGTCTCACACCTCTTTCTATTTTGATCTCCTCAGTCATTTGGTTATCTATCTTGATAGTTGCTGATTGGTTATAGTAAATGTTGTTAATGATACGTCGATCTTTATCATCTAGACCAATTTTTTTAAGATTGATATTAACTCGTCGTGTTTGACCCGATCGAAAGCCTTTGGGTAGTCTAAAAAACACATATACACGTCACAGTTCACGTCTCTGCATCTTTGTATGAGGACTTGAATGGCGAAAAGAGCGTCTCTTGTACCTAATGAGTCTCGAAAGCCAAATTGTGTGCGAGTTAGTTGCGCTTCGCATTTATTGTATGTCCTCCTATGTATTATTTTTAGCATTATTTTAAGAAGGTGGCTCATTAGACTAATAATTCTATAGTCTTCACATTTTTTCGCATTCGGTTTTTTCGGTAGGGTTATAAATGTGGATTTAAGCCATTCATGTAGGATTACTCCTGTTTCGTATATGTTATTAAACATGGCCGTGAGCCATTTAATTTCATCGTTCTCCATGTTTTTTAGAATTTCTGCGTGGAAGTTGTCTGGCCCCGTCGCCTTTCCGTCCTTTATTCCTTTTATTGCGCCTATCACTTCTTCTTGAGTAATTTCCGGTCCTGTGTTATCTATGGAGTCCCCTGTTTTTAGTGTATCGTTGTTTCTCTTATCTTCGAAGGTCTTCTCAACATAGTTTTTCCAAACTGTTTTTATTTCATGTACATCTAATATTGTATTGCCCTCATTATCTTGTAAGCATCCGAATTTTTTTGGTCGTTGTAATCCTGCTGCTTCTTTCACTTTTTTGTGCAGATTGAAAGAGTCATGTTTACCATCTAGTGATTCAATCTCTTTGCACTTTTCCTCCGTCCAAGCGTTTTTGGTGTCTCTAATCTTTTTCTTTATTTCTTTGTCGATTTGTGTGTATCTGGTATTGCCTTTGTTCTTATTTTTCCGTCTTTCCTCCATCATATTCAATATGTCGTCTGTCATCCACAACTTCTTTTTCGCTCTCATTGGGCGTAAATATATTTCAAGAATTTCTTATTTTACAAAATTATTTATATTACGCATACATTTCAACCTTCTTAAAGTTGTTGTACTAAGCTGTGCTTTAAACTTTTTCAAAATTTGGGTCGGCCCCAGCGCGTTTTCGTGGGAAACTAAATAAATCTTAATAAACTGTCTTAAGAATATCTTTAGTACAAATGCTTTCTATAAATAATTAAATTTTTGATTTATCTTTTAACACTAGTACAGAATTGTAGGTTGTAACACACAGTAAAATTGGAAAATCAAATAATGTCAAACTTGAGAATTTGTGGTTGTTGCTTTTAAAGATAGCCTGTTTTACTTTATAGTTGCAAGGAGCGATAGTTGTCTAAATAGTTTTCTATTTCTTGTTTGTCATTACTTCTGGATCCCTAAGATAATCTATAAATGTAGTTGGACTTTTTGTTACAGCATTTTCTAAGTATCACAATTTGAATGGAAAAATGTAAGCAATTGGTCCTTTAAAGCTTTTTTTAGCTTTACATAGAGAAAGGTATAGAGATTTGTAAGGCTGTTATGTATGTTTTTGCTCTTTTTTACTTTTTGTTTATATCAATTGTGAAATTTTAAAGCTTTTCTGAATGTGCAAGTTTTGATATTGTTATATCTTTTGTATTCAGCTCTAGTTTAACTTGAAAGGCTATGGTTAATGTATTGCGTTAATCCACTTTTCAGGGGAAATTTAAAACAAAGGCGGTTCGCGTCAGATGCAGCACATTCTATCGGAATTACGGGCGCCCTTTATACCCCATGAATCCTATAAGTGTATTAGGGCTCGTGCTGAATTATAATATAAAGCCGTTGGGTTGGAAGCGCGGCCCTGATCAAGGTGAGGCGTCTGAATATTAATGGGGGCAGGAACCGCCCGCGAACGGGCTGCCGCCTTGCAAGCAAATTAACCGAGCGGCACTCCGGATGCTTCAGTCCAAACTGTCTGCACTTTTAATTGCTGGGCCGTTTACGCCGCCAGCGACAAAGCGGGTTTTTATTCCAGGTAATTATGGAGTCTTGCCCGCAGAAATTTCATTATAGATAAGTCCTCGCTTTGCTGCGCTTCCTTTGAGGCCGCCTGCTGCTAATTATATTTATTTGCAAGTGGATGCGGCCGCGTTTCCAGTTTTCTCTGGGAACTCGCCTTTTTTTTGTTCCAAGCACAGATAGCCCTTACTTTTTATCTAGTTCTTTCGAAGACATCCCTTTAGTGCTTTTTAATAAAATTTGAGCGTCTCGTTGCCGTTTTTATAACGAGTAATGATCAGCCCTCTAGATTCTAGCTTGCCACCAATCCACAGTTCTGAGAAAACTCCCGCAGAACGTAGAAAGTGAATTCGCTTCCCTCATTTATTATTTGGCAGGGGATTTACTGCGGCGGATAAAATCGCACCTGGTATTAATTCATTCTTATTCCCGCGAGCAACTTATTTTATTGGCTACTGTAATCTTAATCTTTAGTATCTTCTATTCTGTTGGCTCGAATATTTGACCAAACGTCCTGCAAGGTTAGAAAGGTGCACTGATTTTTTTATACTAGATGATACTTTAACCAGCGAATGAAGCGCCACCCTACTTGAATTTACCTGAGTTGACTGCCCTGCACAATAAGCTTTGCTACAATGGATTCCAGCGGTTACAACTTGTAAGGCTGTTAGTTGGGTAAATGAGCAAAACTCGGCCGTATCTGCAATTAAGTTAAACGGAGCCGTGTGTGCGAGCGCCAGGAAGTCGCTTTGTGTTCATTTGGAGTCCGTTATCAGGCTCTTGACGAGTTTCTCGGCAATATCGCAATCACGCGATAGTTGCGGAATTGGCATATGAGCCAATGGGGGCTCAAAGGATTTTATTCTCCAGTGCTTGCGGGGTGGGGCGGCTGCAATTTGAAATGCCTGCGTCAGCGTATGAGGCCATAAAATGGCGGTTTACCTGGCGTTTTCTAGACCGGTGTGGAGATAAGGAAAATCGTGTCATACCTATATATCGCATTTAGGGTGTGTACGGAGAGAGGCGATTTAGATGTAGCTTATTTCTATAATTTTAGTAAACAACACTTTTTAAATTGAAAATTTTCATACAAGCGTTAACAGGCTTCTAAACTCATTGCTTAACAATTTAAGCTCTTCTTTACCATTGTCTGAGTTCTGTTTCTTCCAAGTTGTCTACCGAGACTGCTATCCATTTCTTTCTAGGACGCCTCACTCTTCGTATACCCTCCATCTCTCTGCATTAGTTGATTTGGTATCCTTCATCGTTTGTAACTGGATGAGCCATCTTAAACGCTATGTCATTATGATTTCCATTATGCTTTGTTTGTCTTTCTTTCTATTCTTAACATCATTCTCTGCCAAGTCTTAACCTTATTTTGATCGCTTTTGTGATATCTCCATTTCATCCTCATCTTCTAATTCACTTCTATGTTGTCTGTCTTTTATTCGTATTATAATACATTTTCTACGTAAAAACACAATTTTATTCAGTATTTTAAATATACTTTTATACATTTTTGGTTGTTTGCTATTTGGTTTATAGTTTTGATAAATACTTTCTGATGTACAACAATATTGAGCATTTTTTTGGTAGTTTTATGAAAATTTTAGAATTTCTACAGTATTATCAATGATTTTATTCTTTTTAACACAATAGAAAATAATAATTAAATTAAAATAATGAATCGCACTTACGTGTCAAAAGATGTTTACCTTAAACTTCGTGATATTCCCATACAATCAACAATTGTTTCTTCTGGTTCTTTGGTTAAATAGCCCTGACTAAATCTTAAACGGAGTTATAAGAAAGTCAGCTGTCACTTTTATGACTTATGCAACAAGGTAAATAAAATGGGTTCAGTGAAAGAGAGAAAATGTATAGGAAAGATGTCCAAGCTATCCTTGAGGAGGTTAAAAAACTAGGAATACTTTGGTTTTTCTCGCTGCATTGACTTTGAAAAACCTACCATGGAATAATAGTAAATAACTGCGATAATAACACTTGTTTGGAAATTATTAAATGGCTACCTGTTTGAAGTTAAAGAAGTTCTACGAAATATAATGCCTTAAAGTGAAAACAAAGAGTAATGGCAACTTACAACTTGGTCTAAATAGAAAATCTTTTTTATAACCATGTTTTTATCTACACAAATGAAAAAATGATATTACAATTCACAGGAACGCGATGACAGTATCAAATTTGTTACCATGTTCAATTTTTTGCTGTCGTGAAATTTGGAAATTAATTTTTTTATACAATATAGCCCACCTACTGTCATTAAGCAAGGTGTTAAGTTGCTCTAATGTGGCATAACTAATTTAATAAAATATTGTTGATATTTGTCCAAGAATCATTTTTTCATTATTATACAAGATTCTACAGAATGAGCTCCTCTTTTCGAAACAGCAATAAAAAGAACGACATTTATTCTGTTGAATACCTTACTGTACCATCATACAGAACAATGATTACTACTTAGTCATCAATCATTTTTGAAGATTATATCACGAGCGATACACTCCTGCAATTTTATTTTAAAGTTTCCTTTAATTCCTTTAATACTTTCATGCTCCGCGTTGAAAGACGCAAGTAGACGGGTCTGGAGATTTAACCAATCATGGGATGTCATCGTGTAATGAGTTGAGGTGGCTTGGAAACATCTGTCCCAGAACTTTCCAAGAAATTTTTGCAATGTGTACGGTAGCACTATCTTGTTGGATCCATAGTAGGGCATTTCCATTTTCGTCGAGTTTGGGCACCAGCAACATAGCGGGTAGATGTAATAGTCACCGTGTGTTTTGTTAGCTCAAAAAGATACGGCTCTATGATGCCAAATTATTGACTGTGGAGAGGTCTCTCATGAAGTTGTCGAGAATTTTCTTTGGTCCAATACTAAAAATTCTGCTTGCTAACGCAGCCCAATACTGAGCACAACACCACAAGTTGGAACGGTTGCCAACATTCATTTGGCCCACCATCAGTTTGTATGGATGAGACGTGAAATCACGGTATCGTCACAAGCTCTGGCCAGTCAGTCCCAAAGCAAATGCACGCTTAGAGGAAATTTACTGTTGCAATATTCTTGGGAGTGTTTGAACGCTACGTGGTCTACCGGGTGATTTTCGGTTTAATCCCTAACAAGTCTGCCGAGAATTGTGTACCCACAGCATTATGTTTTCTACCTACTCAGAAATGCTTACGGAATAGCCGCCGCGTTACAATTCCAAAATCACTATTTTTAAAATAAGTCTCCAACAGAAACGTACTGTGTTGACCACTCTACGCCATAAAAGGGCAGTAGAATGGACGCAATTTGGTAATAGTCTAATAGCTCGTTGTTGATCCTGACTTGGAAAAAAAACGATTTTTAAAATAGGATTTTAGCAGTAGCTAGATCTGACTTGTTGGAATCCTTTACGCCAGACTTTATCGAATGCCTGATTTTTGTCTACAAACGCATTTTCACAGACTTTTCTGGCTTCAAGACACTCCATGATTGAATTTGCGATCCGATGGTCTTGATGTATCGTCGAATGATACTCACGAAAGCCTCCTTGGCTCTTGTGAGGAGCAATCTTTTTAAAATCTTAGAAATGAGGGGCAGGAGGTTTATTGTTCTGTAGGGTGTGGGTTGGTTGAGGGGTTTTCCACTCTTAGTAACCATGATCGTTGAATCGGAAAATAGGTGAGACATAGAATACTGTTGTAGCTGATAATGAGAAGCAATACCGCCTTGCGTGAAAGGTGTTACAAGATTTCTCCTGTTATCAGATCAGCTGGAGCTTTTCAGAAATTTGGATGTTGAATTTTGCTGACGAACTTCAACTAGAAAAAACGGTGCGAGTTGTAGCTGTAGTTGGTCCGGAACGGTCAGGAGTATTTCGATTTCGATGTCATGTGAGAAGGTGGAGGCAGGAATACATTGGCAAGATATTCGCCAAAAGTATTTACTTTCTCCTTATCTATTCTTGTCCAGCTATTATAGGGTTTTCGAATTGGTGAGATTGCTACTACTGGCCTTTTGAATTTCTTTGCTGCCTTTCATATAGTGTGATCAGGAGAGAGTTGTAAAATATAATCTTTGAAGGATGAGTCTGTTATAGAAAGTTTTATCTTGACTGGATCTTGTACTCTGCCATTTTTCTATAACGAGGTCTCGTATCCAGTGAGGGATGTTAGTTGCCTCAAGAGTAATTATTGTAAGAGTAGGATTGGCTTACCATGCAGCGGCCTGACGGATGGTGGCCAAATATTGTGACATCATTGAGATTTCGACTCTTTAATTCTAATAGCTAGGCTGAGGTTTTCGTCCAGGTAGGTTCTAAATTGAAATCAATCTATATATTTAGTGCAAAGTTTCAGGATATATTTTTGCTGATTATAGTTGTACTTATGGTCATGATGACTGAAGAGCGATTAGTGGAGAGGTCTTAGTTCGATAGATTGTTGTATTGCTCTTAGGAGGTTGCCTCCTTTTGGACTAATTAGTCTTGTACGCCAGGTTGTGTTTTTAGCGTTCCAGTCGCCTTCTGTTAAGGTTCGGGTTTCTAGGGACCGAAGAATCTTTCATTCGTCTCTTGAAATAGCATGCCTAGGATGGCTGTATATTTACACTTTGGATTTTTTTGCTTGGTAGTGTTGGGCTTTGTACGGAGAATTGTATTTTTAACAATCACGGCTGAGCCATCATGGACTGTTCCATCAGGGTGGTTAGCTTAGAATATGTTGTAACGTGGTATTTTTAGTGGTACCTTATTCATTGCACGAGTTCCAGAAACAAGTAGTGTACCTATTTGTTGTTGCTGTAGGGAACGTGGGTAGCGTTCCATCGTGCGATACGCAGTGAAATTGTTATTTTGCGTTTCTGTGTAGCCTTTGTAGTTAACCGAATGGTTTCCATTGCATAAGGCACACTTAGCTAGGGTGTCGAAATTTTTCTTGCATCCTGAAGTATTCTGTCCACCATTTGACGCAAGTAA
The DNA here is from genome assembly GCA_036346155.1 of Sinelater perroti. Taxonomy (NCBI): domain Eukaryota; kingdom Metazoa; phylum Arthropoda; class Insecta; order Coleoptera; family Elateridae; genus Sinelater; species Sinelater perroti. The sequence continues at coordinate 6,288,746 of JARFIY010000324.1, forward strand.
AAGGTTTATTGCAATATGCTTTCGTATGTCCGTAGTCTTGGCATCTCAAGTAGGGAATAATATTTTTCTCTCTAGGCGGTTCGATCGAAGCAATTATATAACTGATATGTTTTATATCAAAGATTTTCTTAGTTATTCGTTGGGTTTAAGGTCTACCTTAAACAGTGGAAGGGGCTGTTTAGTTACTCGGTGGAAAATGTTTATAATGCTGCAAAATTTATGACCTTGCTTGGTTAATTCATTATTGATGGCATCCATGGGCGTAGAATAATGTAAGTGTCGTATAACCATTATATAGGCTCCATCCTCTTTCAGTTGGTATGTGTGATAAATAATGTCCTCTTTAAGACGTCGCGTTAATTTTCTGTATGACTCTACAGTTAGGGGATTAATTTTAATAGTTACATTGGATGTTGCTGATATATAGTATTGTTCTTGGTCAAGAACCTGAGTGAGGTACTCTTATCATTTTCTTGTAATTAGTAACACTATAAATGTAAACCGGTGGGGGTTTCGAAATTTTGCTTGGGTTGCTGTCATTGTCGTTTTTATTTTGTACGTGTGGAAGGATGTCGTATCTGTTAGATGTGGTTGGCGGATTTTATTGGGTCGTATTGATGTTTAGTTGGTGTGAGTTTCTTGGGATCGGTATCAGCCTTTACATTAATTTGCGTGCTCAGATAATCCAAGTGATTGTTGGCAGATGTTCTGTATAGTTTTGTTGACTTAAATTGAATTATATTGCTCATGAGAAAGGGGCTGTCTTTGGATATAGTGCAGAATGGGGTGAGATCAGTGCTTCATTATGTTAATAAACTAAAAAATATATGTGTACGATTCTGATGTTCGTGAATATAAAGGAGATCTTTGATAATACTATCAGCGAGTGGCACTGCACTTTTCAAGACAACAGAGCGCGTTTAGCGTATGTTTACTCCGAGAAAGCGCACAAGCGAATTAACTTGAACGTGCATGGCAAACACTTGGACGATATTATCTTCAAAACTGTTCAATGACAAAATGGTAAGTATTGCTCTGTATGAAGGCTCAATAAGACATTAAACAGAATCACTGCTGTTCTTTTTCTTGTTTCCATAACGGGAAATTCTCCTACCGGACCCTGTATAACATGAGAAGAATGATAGTTATTATATATTATATTATCAGAAATATGCTAATTTTCTGATACAAGATGGAACTATCTTATAATGGTTTTTTAATCTGATAAAGAGTATTTATTTCTCAAATAATGTTCAAACATGAAGGAGGAAGTTCGACCTCATCTTTCTTTTTACCTATCCGCGTCTTAATTCGACCATTTGTACCAATTTTCCTCTCAGCCGTCCCTGACAAATTCACCCACTCTCATAAGAGGAAACGTCGAGGAAGTTCCAAGGCCAGCGCGCCGCCGCCAATTTGTCAAAACATTAGGCACCATAAGACACCGCATTTCTATTATCTGCTCCGACGTCAGCCAACCTAAGCTTCGCCAGAGCGCCGCCGTCGCGAGGTACGGCGCTATGAGCGATAACACTCGTTGGCGGCGCATTAATCCAACGTTCGAGCGCACCGTTCTGGAATGCGTCCAGCTCACGAACAGGACGGATGGGGCCCTTGGGGCTACACGGGAGCCGCTCCGCGTTTTCGGCAAGGTTATGACTTCCCAATGACCGACTTTGGGGCTTATTATGGTCGGCAATCCCTCAGTGTTGCACTTCACGCTCGAATTCTGCACGAGCTAGTTTGATACTTCGGGAAGTTCTGGCGCGGAACGGGCGCTGCTGTTCTTAATTCCCGGCGCTTGGGGATCCGCGAAGTCTTCCAGCCAGAAAACCTCATGCCATTCGGGGGAAATTAGTCTTTGAATAGGAATTTAATATCAAGGCAGCAGCGCGAGACAAGAAGGCGGCTTAGAACTTGGAAACAATTGTCTCCGCGTCTAATGAAGCCTTACTTTCCTCTATTCATGAAAACTATAACTGTTGCTATATTTCACACGGCGCGGTTATACCCATCCCTAAGAGTTGTTTTAAATGAACCGAGTGGTGTTAAATGTATCCGCTCTCGTGTACATCTAACAGTTTGATCTAGTCCACTAAAGACCATAAGAAACGCGTTCATTTGTGTACTAGTTTTTAGGGAACAGCAGTTAATGATGATATAAAGCTCATTTCTCTTTAATGACTTTGTGAATTATCAAAATTGTTATATCTCTGGCAGTGAAGATTTAAGTGCCATTTATGAAAAACCAATGCATCTACAAAAATGCACTGTTTGGTGTGCTTATACTTTTTTGAGGACGAAGCTGACAACTTTTATTATTGTCAATGGTGTAGACTATGGGAAGATTCTAAACAACTTTTTTTAAATTAAATGATATTTGGTTTCAACAAGTGGGAATCATATATCACACAGAACGTAAAACACTTACTTTATTTTATATTATTTTCTAATTGTGTCACCTCGCGGAAGGGTGACATCGAATCATCATCGTTGTCTTATAATCTAACCCCATTAGACTTTTTCCTCTGGGAAATTTGAACGGATGAGTTTACTTTAACAAACCTATTAGGATCTAGAGGTCAAAAGAGAACATCGGACATGTAATTTCAGAAATAGATCCGCATTTATGAAAATGCACTTGGCTAAAAGAGTCTTCAAGGACATTTGGCTATCATTATATTTTCTACGTAACTGCCAAGCCTGCCCTGTACACTGATAGTAATAAAACTTGGACTTTTCCACTATTTTGTGTTTTATTAAGTAAAAACGCCTTGAACTCCAATTTGGGCCACCCTATATGTCGTTTTAATGTTTATACTTGGATAACGGGCAATTTTTGTCTATTGATCTCTTGAAACATTAAATTAAAAAGCATGGTGAATTGATTACAAATGTTAAATAATAACTAAAGGGTAATAATGTTTTATCTTTATCTGACACTATGTTAGTCATTTAATCTCTTGAGAAAAGACTAAGATTTATGTTCTGTCAGTAACCAAACAAATAACATATCCGCACATGCTCTCGCAGAAGAAGTACTATGACGAACAAAAGTCGCCCATGAGCACAAATTAAAAAAAAGTTGAACAAACGGTGGTGCTACATTAACGATCGAAAAATTGTTAAAGCAAAGAAAAGTTCTGACAATTAATGAAACAACAATTTTACAACTTCTATGTTCTTCGTGAAAGCTATTTTTGCTGCATAGCAAAAGAGGATTTTTTAAATACTACAAGGCATTAATCAGACAAGGTTGCTAACGTGATGATAAACTTTCTATGTCCATACAGCAGCCTAAAGAAAGCATTTTATCGACCTTAGACAATTTCTCTGATTAAACCATTCTTTACGAAATTGTTTTTTGTAACTTTGATTAATAGAGTATCTTCCTTATCTTCGATGTAGATATACTTTTAATAACTTCGTATTAACATAATCTGCCAAGCACTAAAACTCAATCTCTACCGTTTACTATAAGATTACTTGTCCCATAATACACTTATTGCTAATCTGCTAATAAAGAATGAAAAAGATAAAATCGTGCTGTTCACAGACGACACATATATACAGAATTTTAAGAGAAAACTACCACGCACTCAATTATGCTTATTTATGACGATCCATCAGGACGGATTTAGCCCACGCCTTTAGTGCGTTTGGTGACCACAAATTCAATGTTAAAATACAATAAAAATGCTAGTGAAAGATAAAGTAAAAATATTTGCTAAAACACGTGTTTTAAAGTATGCATGCGATTATTTCCAAGAGAAAACAAATCAAGGATTTAGTTTATATTTTCCCAGTTTAATGTGATAATTCGTATTACACTTAGTGCTATTTTATTACAACTTTGTTAGACAAACAGTGTGCTACTGACTTTACTTATTTTTTTTATCCATTTATGGCCCAAGGGAGTTGGGTATTTTATCCATTTTTTGTGTATTTTTTCCGACCAGCTTTACCACTTCTACCATTGTTTTGCCTTTCCTTTACGCTGTATTTTTTTTCTGCTTTTATCTTGGTCGTCCTCTTGGTTTCCGCCTTTCAATCTTTATTTCTCTTATTATTGTGAGAAGTTTGTCTTCTTTCATCTTCTACATGCGTATTCTCCCTTATTGTTTACTTTGCGATCGATTGCTTCGTGTTTTACCCGTTATCCTTACCAGATATTTTATTTCTATTGCCCTTATTGTTTATTTGTGCTTGTTCATAATAGTTCAGCGTTCTGCCGCCCGTAAGAGTTGATAGTTACACTGTCTTGTGTATTCTCAATTTTGTTTCATTACTTATTTTCATATAACGTACCTAGTTTGCTTTATGCACTCTGTTTTGTATTATCCTGTCTATTTTTCAGTCGTTTATTATGTTTCTAACATACATCCAGCTGTTTTTTTAAATCTTGTCGTCAATTTTTGTTTTTTCGCTTTCTATGAGCGTTGTCAGTTAATCTTAATATTTTGAAGTGCACATATATAATATATTAAAAACTTGATATGTCGATCTGTGACTGAATGTGGTTTCATCATATTCAACAAATTCCAAATTATATTTGATCTTGCAGAAAATGGAAAGGTGCCACACTTCGCATTTAATTAGGTTTCATGCTATAGATGTATGGCTACAATGTTATAATTTGCACGTAGTGGTATACACACATTTCACTCTTAATTTAGGTTCGAGTCTTGTCCCCATTTGCAATTGTCTTTTCATTAACAAATGTAGTGAGAAACGGAAACTAAAGATGTAAAAATAGTGAACGTTGATGAACTGATTTGACCAGAGAATGTGTTGTCAAGAAGCAGAGGAGAATAATAGGAACGGCGCAGAAACATGACCATATAATTCATAACAAATAATGACTTTTCATTTATAATATTTTCTATGATTTATAATGAAAAATAAACTTTGCTTTCAGTACTGTCTTTAAGATCAAAGTGTTTATAACTCAACCTAAGCTGTTAGTTAATGACTAATTATTTTAGCCTGATAGACAAATGCCACATTATTAGTTTAAATCAAGAAACGTGCAGCTAACCTTGTAGTCTGTGTTCCATATAGTGTAACTAGTTTGACTAACTTAATGTGCCCCATGTGCATGTAAAGAGCAATACAAAAATGTTTGCTATTTAGTAAATTTTGAAAAATTTTGCAGAAGGTGGCATATAAAATATATATTTTCGGTTTTTATTTTTATTTATTATACATTGATTCTAGTAACAAGAAAGGCTGCAGTAGTGTGGTGAAGCTACTTTTCTGTTATTTTTTGTATTACTTTTAAAAAAACATTCCAATTATTTGTAGCATTCAGTATATAATATAAAAAACATTAATTATATTATGCTGTTTCATTACAAAATCTTCTTTTACTGCCTCTAAAAGCATTCTACTCTTTCACACGTTATCGAGGGGAAAAACTGGCCTGTTGTACATAATAGTAATCTTCTGGATTATAATTTTTATATAGGGTTAGAGTTGACTTTATTTTTAAAAATATTAACTTTGTGGTTAATAATAACTTAATAATCCTCACAGGGTACATATGTATTAAATTATTTTAACTGTCTTTTCCTTTTCTTTTATTTGGTAGTGTGTGCTATTTATTGTTCAAATTATTGTTATGGTCAATAAATCATTTAACTTTTTTGAATTATATAAACCATTATACGTTTGTATTTGATCTATAGATTACTACCCAATAATATTTACTCTCCTTAAATTAATACAAAATTTAACACACACGTTTTTTGCTTCAGATAAATTATCCACATGCACCATATATTATAATTAAAAATTTAAAAAGGCACACTAGAACCAGACGCAACTTTTCACAGCGACAGTGGTTCTTTTGAATATTCTCACTAATTTTAAAATATAATAAATCTCCGCGCCTATTAGATTACATCTACAAATTTTCCGTTTCTATTAACGAACTAATATATCACTTAAATATAGTATGGGTGGCGATTGAGTACTTCCTCACGAATCTGGTGAAAAATAGACTTACTTCATAGATGTGCCCCTGCAAGCCTAGGTTTTCTTCTTATTTCCTAAATAGGGAGAAATCAATATTTCTTTTAGCTACCCAATCCTTAACACATATCCCAGCTACAAAGAAAGTAACGGAAAACTATTTTGTATAAATGTTTCTAGACAATTACATAGCTTGTCCCAAAAATCCCTGTTCGGATTTTGAGCGGGCGGGCGGGGAAAGTGGCAGCGGATGCTGTGAAAAGAGCTTATAAAGGAAAAGCACCACATAAAATACCTCTCCGTAAAAAATCGAAATTGCAATCTTAAATGTTTAAGGTCTGATATTGCAACACTGTTGCAGAAGACATAGATAGACCTAGTAGGTTTGAATTAATTTCACTGAAAAAAAGTCACATCAAGGACTCTTGCTCTCTGTATACGAAACCGAGTTCGTGAATGTGATCGCAGTAAGGATACCTAATAATTTACAGTTATCACCACTAAGTTCTAATTCAATGATCGATAGAATTATAACAGTGAGAAGTAAGGCAAAACCATGTATAATAAAGTTATTCAAATCTATGTTTCCACTTCTAAAAGCAACGAAGACGAATCATGAATATCTACCGACTTGAAACAGTCGTACCGGAAGTACTATACTCAATAAAGAAATAATATTTATTGTAGATTATTTCCATACCAAAATTGGCAATGATGAAGAACATAATCAGATAAAACATATAGTAGGAAAATTCGGACAAAGGCGAAGTACGAATAAACATTTACATTGATACTGTTTTATATAGTCTATTTATTTAACACTCTAGACGCCGTTGCACATAAGTAGTGCGGAGAAGCAAATACAAAAACTAAATAAATTATATTCTATTGCAGAACATATTGCGATAATGACTATAAACTCCTAATCAAAATAACAGTAAAGAATTAAAATAAAAAATAGACATCCCTGAACCTTCACCTTCTAGAACAACATATAAGAGCTTTAGATACCAACATACAAAACGCTTCTGAAGAAATTATAGATACAAAATAGAAGACATCAATGAAAAAAATACTATTAATATAAAACAACTGATCGAAATATGGATGAAACGCTGTGAAAACCTTTACTCAGATAGCAGTCAACCAACCAAAATAACAGAACGCCAGATCAAAGCTGCAAAACAAGAACCAGATATATTGAAGAAAGAAGTTGCACAGTCAAATAAAAGCTAAAAAATAACAAATCGGTAGAAGAGAGTGAATTTAATGTAAAACACCAAAATAACTCAACGGAAATGGAATTAAAATCTGTGATGGTCGCTTGATCGGGCCAAATAAGTTTTTGTTCTAATTCATAAAAATGTGTCAACATAAAACTGCAACAACCATTACTCCCATTTCACATATTAATAAAGTAATTCTTACAATTTACTGAAAAACATTCAATTTTTTTTTTCAGCAAATGTTGCAGCAACAAGTACAATTCAATAGTGAAAAGGGTACTAGAAAATAAAAGAGCTTATCGTACATACATACATATACTTTTGTAAGATACTGAGTAGTATAAGCCTGATATAATAAAAGTGTGCAGCTTATGAAAGTGAGGTTAAAGATAAAGAAAGAAGTAAATAATATTAAGCCAAATTTCAATTTGAAGTGGTACAGGCAACCAGTTATACATTTGAGCATAAGATGTTGCAGGTGCGTAAAATTATAATAACGACGATGGAGATGAGAGTGGAAGAAATGTTTGGAAAAATACAAAAGAGTCAGGAAAATATGAATAATAAAATAGATCAAATATTACAAGAGATGGAAAAAATTAAAACCGAAAATACAGCTATTAGAGAGGGAGATAAGAAAGAGAAACCTTGTAATAAAAGGGGTGAAAGAAGTTGAGAATGGAAAAGAGGAGCAAACAATGAAAAAAGTTGAATTAATAATGCAAAAAATTGGAGTTGAAATAAATGCCAAGGAAGATGTGGGGGAGGTTATAAGGATCGGAAAGCAGAACGAGATGGGAACGAGACCAATTCTTATTAAAGGTATAAAAGAGGGAACCAGAACGAAGATATTTATGAACACAAAATTGCTGAAAGGAACGGACATATGGATTGAGGAGGATCTACCCAAGAAGGTGCAAGAAGAACGGAAAATACTGGTAGTCAAAATGAAAGAGGCTAGGCGAAACGGATTACGGGCGCTTATTAGGTACAACAAACTCATAACAAATAAGAGTGAGTAAAGAGGAGAATCTAACAGTGCGAAGCGTACAGTCCTGGAGAGATCATCTGACTGGGACTCCCTTGAAGAAGAACAGTTACAAAAAATAACCCGAACGAGCTGGAGAAAAACTAATTAATAGATGGACAAGAGGTTATAAGGATGACGAACATGGCAATGAAAAAGGTAATGATTTAAGGATAAGGAATGATGTGGAAAAAGAAGGAAAATGGAAGATGGGACTATGGAATGTACAAAGTATAAATGGGAAGGAGGAGGAACTTGTTGCTGAGTTTGAAAGGGCAAATATGGCTGTATTGGGTGTAACAGAATGATAGAAGATAATGGATGTGAGGGTGAAGAGAGGTTATGAGATTGGATCAGACCACTTTCTTGTGGAAATAAAGATGAAAAATTGGGAACAACATGGAGCATGTAAAAGTAAAAATGGATGATGAGGATAGATACAAACAGGGGAGTATTAAAGTATACAAATTACAATTTGCAAATATCAGGAAAGAATATTGTGAAAAACTAAATGGAAAGATTGCAAAAACTAACTGGAGGGAGGAGTATAGTATAGAAGTATTATGGAAGATTTTTAGAGAAATAGTATGGGAAACAGGAAAGGAAATATGTGGTGTAACTAAGGGGAGAAAAATAAAAGCTACGACATGGTGGAATGAAGACATAAAAATGGGAATCGCAAAGAAAAAACATTTATGGAAAAAGTATTTAAATAACAAAAACAATAGTAACTATGAAGAGTACAAAGTACAAAGAAATCGTGTAAAGGTGAAAATTAAAGAAGCTAAAAACGTCAATGGGAGGAAATTGGTGAAAGAATGGAAAGACATAGTAATGGAAATGCTAAATTACTCTATAGAACGTTGAAAAATTTAAGACTAAAACGGAATGAGAAAACCAATGGTATAAGGGATGCAAGTGGGAACTTATTACTAAATAATGGGCGAATTATGGAGAGATGGCAGGAACATTTTAAGGAAATTTTAGGAAGGGACACAAGAAGAGATAAGGGAAGTGATGGACTATGATTATGAGATAACATTGGATGAAATCCGTAAGGCAATACAAAAGCTGAAGAATGGAAAAGCTGCAGGTCATGATAATATCAAGGCGGAGCTGATTAAATATATGGAAGGACTCTTACTACTGCTTAAAATAATAAATTTATGTTAGAATAATGGACAAATACCTAGGGATTGGACCGTGGCAACGATACTCCCAATATACAAGAAAGTAGATAGACAAATATGTTCTAATTATAGAGGAATATCACTGTTGCTAGTCGTCAGCAAATTATACGAAATAATATTAGAGAAGAAGCCGAGTGAAAGTATAGAAAAAACGCTGGATGACAACCAGTGTGGCTTCAGTCCAGGTCGGGGTACAACGGATCTAATATTTACAATAAGAAAGATAATAGAAAAACCCTGCAATACAATAGCAAATTATTACTATATTTCGTAGACCTGGAAAAGGCGTTTGACATTGCGCCCAGAGATAACATATGGGAAGTGCTGGATCGGAGGAATGTAGGAAATAAGCTAATACAAGCAGTTAAAAGTATATATAGCTGCACGCGAAATTTGGTAAGAACCCATAATGAATCATCAAATGAGTTCTTAACCAGAAATGGTGCGAGACAGGGGAGAGTTTTGAGCCCATTGCTGTTTGTTGTCCTAATGAATGAAATTGCTAGGAGTGCAAGGAAAGTGTAAAGAAAACCAGAATGGGAGTATATAAGGTACAGCAGGTCCTCATGTCAGAGATGATAAATGCGGATGATCTTGTGATAGCGGCTAGGACGGAAAGAGACATGCTACTAAATGTAAATATCTGGAATGAAAATTTTAAAGAATTTGGAATGAAGGTGAACAGTGCGAAAGCGGAGCTACTAGTGATAATAAAGGAGCATGTGAATGTTGGCATCAGTACGAATAATGATATTATAAAGCAAGTATTAGACTTTAAATATTTGGGGTCGAAAATAAATGAGAGGGGGGAGCTGGAGCCAGAAATTGAAAGCAGAGTAGCCAGTGCATTGAGATTATTCTATGCCTTGAACAACAGTTTTATTAGGAAAAGAGAAGTGAGCCTCAAAACAAAAATTAGAATATTTAAAACGATATATGAGCCGGTGCTGTTGTATGGTAGAGAAACATGGGTATTAAGTGTGCAAAACATAAGCAAAATACAAGCGTGTGAAATACGTTACTGACGTGCGGCAGTTGGAGTAACTAGATGTGATCGCATTAGAAATGAACTAATTCGTGAACAGTGTAACGTCAACTCGACATTAGAAAGACTTGAAGGGATGCGGCTAAGGTGGTTGGAAAATGGGAAATGATGGAAAACGAAATAGAGGAAGACCAACCAAGACCTGGAACGATGAAATTGGGGGAATATTGGCAAAGAAAAATATGAAATGTAAAGAAGCAGAAAGGATGGCTCAGGATCGTAAGGAGTGGAAACGGCTAGTGATGTCGTTCACCTCGACACCGTAAGGTAGAAGAGGAAAGGATTATGTATAATTGTATGTATGTATATTTCTGTGAGGAGTACATCATACGAAAATTTCTTTGCAACTGGCAAGAAGGAATTTGCTATTGGAAGAAATAAAATAAATAATTTTTCTGATGACACCACACTTGTTGCCAATGATGAAAATGCACTAAACTGCTTACAAAATTTTACCTATGAACTAAAACTGAAACGCCAAATAATAGCAAAGGAGGCATAATAAACAATATAAATAAGGTGCAAGATATACAAATAGTAAATAACATTATCTATTTAGGCTCACGGCTTAACAGAGATGGCAACAGCTCAGTCGAGATCCGAAGAAGATTGCTATTTCTAAGGTTACAATGGCTTCTGTTGCCATTGAGTTGAGTTCATATCTAACGACTGGAAACCCTATTACTAATTTGGCATTTGAAGAGGTCATTCTACAACTCAACAGTGCCACCATATGTCATATTTCATTAATAGTCTATTATAAAATAACGAATACTGCCCAGCAATATTCTTAGACATAAACTTGACCAACCTAAAATTAAATAAATTGTAGTATTTCACTTGTACATCCTATTAATTCAGGTGCCCTTCAGAGCAGTGTCTTAAGACTGCTCTTATATGTGTTATTCACTTCTGATCTTACAGCGACCGATAGCATCGTACTGGAAACGTTCCTAGATGGTACGGTTGCCCTTACTTCACACAGAAATATCAACCAGGCCGCACCACTCTTTCAGCAATATCTGAGTATCCAAACATGGCTTCAGAAATGAAGAATGAATGAACAAAATTCGCTTCGCGTGACTTTTATGGCACGTAAGGAACAATTTCCACAGATTTATATACACAACATAGAAATACCTTAAATATTTGGGCCTGCACTTAAATAACAAACTAAACTGGAATCAACACAATACCAAGAAAAGAAAATAAAAAAAATTATTGGTTATTAACACGACAGTCTTATCCGTTTTAGGAAAACAAGCTTTTGCCGTATAAAACTAACTATTTCGAAATAGACTTACGAAATTCAATTATGAGGATGTGCTAGAGCAATTATCCAAAGATATTAATATAAAATATTAACGGCCATTACTAATGCCTGTTGGTATGTCACAAATGAGTGGATGCAAGGGACGTCATCCATGAAAGTAGTGTTGTTCACCACAAGAAGCTCGAAACCCGTACAAATCCCCTGTTAAAAAGGATGTGACAAGAAGACTGAAACGAAAATGGTCAGCAGATCTGTAATTTGGTTTTTGGGGTTCTCTTTCCTAGGGGGATCTCAGTAAAATCTGTATCTAATACATTTTAAGTCTCCATATTAGCTTATAGATCACAATGTACTCCGAATGCTGATTCAATGAATAAAAAAATGGCAGCTAGTGAAACACCCCAGATAAGCGTCCCCGTTGTTCCATTATTTGCTGGATCATCCCTTCAGCGGCGGCGAAGGGACACGCTCGAATAAGAAGCATTAATCTCGCCGCGCCGTCCATTTAGGTGCGGTTTCAGTTCATTGTGGCCGGATTCCCCATTGTGCCGTGCATACGGCTCGGCAAACCCGCCGAACTGCGGGCCTGTTTGCTCTTCGACCTTCGCCGTCACCTGTTGACACGAGATAACCAGCTTCGCCAGCGAGGCTTCCTTGCCCCGGACGCCGACCGGGCGCAAACGCCACAATAAAACTTGGCGCGCCACCCGGCCCAACTCGTTAACAAAGTTTTTCTGGGCTCGGACGCGGACCTCGTTTTCGAGTTGGAAAAGGCACTAAAAGGTTATGCAAAGAGGAGTTGTCTCGCCTGCAGATTGAAAGTAAATATTTCGACTCGCCGCGGATTTGGCGGGAGTTTGCGGGGGCGAATTATACAATCAGGAAGTTTCCCCCAGTTTCAGCGAAACGTCGCGTGTGCACGGCAGTGTCAAATTTGTGTCTTTCGATGTCAAGATATATACAAGACAGGTCCCTAGATTGATGACCTAACTTTTTGTGTTAGTAGCATAGCACAGAGTGATAATTCTATAAACTTGGATGACAATTCCAAATTTTTTGTTCGATGTTTATTAAAGGCTATATTCTCTGATGAGTGACTTAGTTAATCTAACCAAACTAAACAACGATTGAATATTACCAGTAGTGAATAATCTCTGAACAAATCATCTAAGACTATTGAGGGATGACAAAAAAAAGAGAATTTTTACCGCTAACCTTGCAGGAAGTTCTAATGTTAGGGCGTTCTATATTTTTCTCGGATCGAAAAAAATGCGGAAATGTTGTTAGAGAGATTCTCTAGGATCAACAACGTTAATAATCAGGACACGCAGAAATGCGGTCTTACTGAGAAGCAATATTTTGAAAAATTAATTTTCATTTTTTCTGGAATACTTAGTTTCCAAGGATAGTTAGTGGATAATCTCAAAAGCTTAAGTCTAAAAAACCAGCCCATATTACATGTTCCCCTGGAAATTTATCTTTTTTGTAGGACATACATGCTGAGGCGCGCGTAGGCTACATTATGGTTTGCGACTTTTTTTTATCTAGGGTAAAGTAGAGCTTTTGAGTAGGATTCATGGCACAATTGTATGTACGATTTTGAAGGACGCTATGGAGCTTTGGACGACGGTGGATAAATGTCCCAAACATAACGTAAAGATCTCAGAGGAAATATATGATATCGTTCTGATTTTTTAAGCTTAGGCTTTTGAGCCGACCCGTTAACTATCTTAGACAAGTGCGCATTTTATAAAAAAAATCCTTGAAGGTAGACTCAGAAAGCGAATGGGGCAACTGACTAGTACTTTACTAGAACACTTTTACATATCTATCTATACATTTGAACAGAAATTAAGCAAAGTAATGTGGCGTGGTTCTCGGCCCTTAATTTACACAAGGAGGTCCGTGCGTTCTTTCATGCACGTCGGCGCCATTCTCGCTCCTTGCCGAATGGCTGGGCGTCCGCGGCTATCGGACCGTTGCATTGGCAAACTCAGAGGAGCTTCGATTGTAAGTTAAATTGTTTCACGTTTCCGATCCAGGGGAAAACCGATTCACTTAAAAATTCTGTACGTTTCTACCTTTTCAAAAATTTGAGGTAAGGTGGGTGAAAAATTGTCAGCTTAGGACACCAAAAATACCTTTTGGCAGGCAGCCAATATCAATAGATTAAATGAACAGAAAAAATTAGTTTTTTAGAAAAATGACACTTTTTTAAAAGATTGTTTTTCAGCAAGTATTGATTGTCAGCACTGTTGGCCATGGAGAGTCTTTCTGATATACATTTTTTATTATTTTTTTCGCGCTCCCCATATCAGTACCTTAATTTGGATATTTTGAGGGCTTCTCATCCTCCAACACATATTTAAAAGTAGGGAAAATATTTTCTCTTTTTCTCTGGAAGGGAAAGCTGCGTGAATCAAAAAGTCATGGACATCTTTTATAAATTAATAATTTAAATTTTACGTAATAAATAGGCACAAAAAATACGGTTGCTCAATCTGGAGTGTTTAAAGGAAACCCAATAAATTTCAAAATATAATTCATGAGTACGAATGATAAGACCAGTATTTATCGTTATGCATTAGAACCTGGAATGTTGATGTTTTAAAGAAAGAAAATTTATTCAAAGAGCTACAAAATTTTTGTGGGCCCCAAAGCGATTTTGCTAATTGAGTGTTTTGAAAAGGGGATGACGTCTATTGGGTAGTATTACACAGTAGCTCTGGACAAGTTGAAGTCATCCAGGACATCCCTTAGAATGACCAAAAATATGTTGTGGTACACCACATTCTTTAAAAGTATTTCTAATTGGTTAAATAAAAAGGCTCTACGGTACTATGGCTATCTTGAAAAAATGCTTTAAGGAACACACCGAGAAGTTGGGGTAATACTAAACCTAATATATTAAAGTTCAAAGAGATCACGTTGAAAAATAAATTTAAGTTGAATTACTGTTTTCTGTGCCAAATTCATTACTATCCCGTAAAAATAAAAGCTAAAATAAATTCTTATAATAGATCGAATAAATAGCAATTAATACAGGCTACCACACTTTAAAATGTAAAACACAATAATTTTTAAGCGTATTTAGAAAATATGATGTCTATATAGACATTTTTTTTATTGAAATCTCAATTTATTTACAATCTGCACAAGTTGCATTTAGTAAATTCTGTGATTATTGATTATTCGGACATGTAGAAGCATCCCCAGTAGGATGCTTCTGTAACAATTGTCATCTAGATGAGTTTTGAGTTTTCGGGTATAAAAGTAAACTTATAAACTAGATCTTAAAACTAAAATAAAATTAACGCAAGACTTTATATTGATTAAATAGGAAATCTAGTGGGCAAGTCATTTAGTATACATTTTTGGAGTCTTCGATTGCGATTTTGGGGAACTATAAGATCCATTACTAATGTGTTGGGGTGTGCACTAAGACGGTCACTGTATTTAGCACTGAAACGGCTGACTTCTTCTTTCACTGAAGGCACATGAAGACCGTTACGGATAGCCGTGTTTGACGCGAACCAGGGCGCGTTCAAAATCATGCGCAGCACTTTAGATTGGAAGCGTTCTAGGATTTCTAAGTTAGAGTTGGCAGATGTACCCCAAAGTTGAATCCCATAGCTCCATATGGGTTTGAGAATTACCTTGTATAAAAGGAGTTTATTGCTTAATGATAACTTCGACTTATGTCCCAGTAGCCAGTACATCTTGGTTAAAATTAATCCCAGCTGCTTGCGCTTACTGAAGATATGCTTGCGCCATGTTAGCCTTCTGTCAAGATGTAACCCAAGGTACTTTACTTCTTCTTTTTGCGGTAAAGGATTGTTCTTTATCTGAACCGGGAGACACGTATTTCTGCGCAGGATAAAGGTTACTTGAGTTGACTTAGTCTCGTTTATTTTGATTCTCCAGCTTGTTAACCATTTGTTAATTGCAGTTAAATTGGCTTGAAGTTTTTGTGAGGCTGCGACTGGGTCTCTGTCAGTAGCCAGAACCACGGTGTCATTCGCAAATGTAGCTGTTATGATTTCTGGTGTTGTCGGGAGGTCTGCTGTGTATAAGAGATAGAGCAGTGGTCCGAGAACACTGGCTTGGGGTACACCAGCGTTGATCGAAAAAAGATTTGTGGTTGCAGTTTCGTATTTAACCAGAAAATACCGATTAAGGAGATAGGATTGCAGGATTAGGAAGTAGTTTAAGGGGAGGAGTGTTCTTAGTTTGCATAGGAGTCCCGTATGCCACACTTTATCAAAGGCTTGTGATATATCTAGGAACGCAGCAGAGCAGTAGTGCTTGCCTTCAAAGGCTTGATTGATTGTTTGAACTACCCGATGGATTTGTTCAGTTGTTGAGTGCAACTTTCGGAAACCAAACTGGTGGGATGGTAGTAGCTCTTTGTCATCAATAATTGGGATTAGGCTTTGTACTAAGAGCTTTATCTAGTATAGACAGAAGGCTTATCGGTCGATAGGACTTTGGGTCGTTGGGGGGTTTATTAGGATTTGCGATGGGTATAATCTGTGCCACTTTCCATTGGGATGGAAAATAACCATTCTGAAGGACTGCATTATATAACTGAGTTAAGTGCTGTGTACCGATGGCAGGTAGCTCTTTGAGTATTTTACAATTTATTAAATCATACCCCGGAGACGTTTTAGGGTTGAGTGTGCTAATGACTTCATGAACTTCAGCAGCTTTGAATTTTTAATAGGCAGTTCAAGTTGGTACGGTTGAAACAGTGTTTGAGTGAGGTTGTCTTCTTCTTGGGGGAGATTTTCTGAAGGATGTGGCTGGAACACAGATGTTAAGTGTACAGAAAATACGTTTGCCTTCTCCTTATCGCTTCTTGCCCAGCTGCCCTGAAGGTTACGGATGGGCGGAGAGAATCTTTTAGTTGTTTCAGTTTTTGTTGTCTTCCACAGGGAATAATCCGTCGCTTCCGTGGGTGATAAGTCTTTAAGGAATGTTTCGATGCAATCGCTTTTGTTTTTATTAAGGAGATCTTGTAGTCTCGAGTTGCTCTGTTGAGTAGTAGTTTGCTTTCAGGTGTACGCAGCCTTTGCCAGTTTCTTCGAAGTCTTCTTTTATCTAGAATTTTTGTTTAATAATTGAGGGCAATCAGGAATCGTGACTGTATCGGGTATAATTGGCGTGGCCTTCCAACATGCCTGCTGAATGACATCATTGAATAATTTGACTGCAGCCTCTATGTTTTCGGGAGATTTCAGTGGAATATTTAAGGTTAGTTCAACATTTACGACATATCGAAAGGTGTTCCAATTTGTACGGTTATTGCTTAATTTAGGGGTTGTTTCTTTTTTGAGGGGTTTAGTAGTAAGGGTGATTAGGATTGGTAAATGGTCAGAGGAAAGTTCGAAGCAGGATTTTATATTGGCATGACTTTGAAGAATTCCTTTTGTTATGCAGAAGTCCACCAGATCCGTGGGGCAATATGTGGGTTCTCCCGTAGATAGGTGCCGCAAGTTATTGTGTTCAAGAGTTTTGTTTAGTTCGCGCCCCTTTGTCGTTGTAATTCTGGAACCCCAGTCAGTGTGCTTGACATTGTAATCGGCGCCCGCTATGAATCGTTGTCCAAGGGTTTTGAAATAGTTTGTAAATTGTTCTTCTTTAACAGCATGTTTGGGGGGTAAATACGCCGCCTAGAGGTTGGGGGGTCCTATTTGATCCTCAATTGACACGCTTGTTGCTTGGAGAAAATCGCTACTGTGGCTTTCTAGTTGATGGTGCTTGATTGTGTTTCTGATTATTATGGCAGACCCGCCACGAGCTGTTCCCGCCGGATGGTTCGTAGTATAAACTGTATAATTTGGGATTTTGATAAAGCTCCGATCAGTAAGATGTGTTTCCGAAATAAGTAACACATCAATGTTGTGACTAGTAATAAATAGTTTTAATTCTTCAAGGTGCTGTGACACGCCGTTGGCGTTCTATTGGGCAAGCTGTAAGTGTCTGTCCATTATTTAATTTTTGCAAGGACTGCTGTTAATAGGTTTAATACTGTTCGTATTTGTTCTGATAGCTTTAACATTATGTTTTTTAATTCTTATCTGTTGTTTGCTTGTTGGTTTGGATGGCTAGTATTTGTTGTTTGTGGGAGATTTACAGCAGGTTCAGAGTTTTGTTGTACTGAAGCTATTTGTGAATACGATAGTCCCGGTTGTATTTGTTGGTATTGTCTAATTTGTGGGGGTGGTATGTACTGTTTTTGTCGAAGGGTTGGAAAATGTTTACTCAGTAGCTGTTTATATATAGTACATCCTTTGTAATTCGCAGGATGGTTTTCTTTACACAGGACGCAACGGACATCGCGGGATTTTTCTTTTCTTTGACATTGTTCCTTGAGGTGATCGCCTGCACATTTTACACATTTAGCGGGTAGCTGGCAGAAGTTCCTTGTGTGTCCGTAACGCTGACAGCGTACACACTGTGGAATAATTCTTTTTGCCCATGGGGATTCAAACTTGATTTTGAATTGCTGCAAGTATTCTACCTCAAAAATGCTTTTATTGTTAGGGGCTGGTTTAAGCTCGACATAAAACATTGGAAGAGGCAATTTAGTTTTAAATTGTTTTATATTACTAATGTTTGTGACCTCGTGCCCTAATTTTTCAATTTCACATTTGATATCTTTATAGTCGATGGAGTGGTGTAGATTTTTTAGCACCACTTTATAATTTCTCTCTTCTTTTAGTTTATAAGTGTAAAATTCTGTTTCCTTTTCAGTCAGAGCTTTTGTTATTACTCTGTAATATTCAGGTGTTTTGGGCTGAATTTTTACTTGGTTATTGACTAGAGCTTTAACATCATATTGTTATTTGGCTTTTTCTTCTAGCAGTTGTATTAGCGGTGCAATAGTTAGTACACGATTTACGAAAATGTGGGGAGGTTTTGAGATTTTCTCGTTAGTGTTATCATCTTATTCATGTTGTGCATCGTCACCTTCCATGTTTAGATTGGAGTAGCGATTTGATGTTGTGGGTGGGCTAAGCCAATATTCGCTCTCTTTAGGGTGTTTATTTTTGATTTCTGCTTCATCTACATTTCTATTTCTTTTATAGGAAACTGTGGTTTAGTTATTAGTATTTTCTGGTGGCTGCGGGGGTGCGTTGGAATGAGTGTTTTGTTGGGTTTGATAAAAGGTTTAGGGATAAAATGTTTGAGAATGTTGCGTTTGAGGTGGAAAATTACCTGGTGTTTGATGGAATTGGCTGTAGAAGATCTGGGTTTGGTCCGGTGTCAATACTGATGGTTGCATTAGTGGTGGTATTTGGGGGGTTGCACCCCTCTCGGATGCTGGTGGTAGGCCATAAAGGCCTTTTTCAGTTATATAGGGTTAATTTAACACGCAGCGTTAAATTTAAAATTTAGAAATATGTGTAGCAATAAATAAAGCCCGATTTCGCGGGTTATCGCGCGGCCAACACTTACACTTTTAACCCCTATATAGACATGGAAAAGTCTTCATTCAATGTACTTGAAGGTATTCTCAAGATACAAAAACACTGTTATGAGTAGAACACGGCATCATCGACAAATGTAACAATCATAGT
This sequence comes from Sinelater perroti, assembly GCA_036346155.1. Lineage (NCBI taxonomy): Eukaryota > Metazoa > Arthropoda > Insecta > Coleoptera > Elateridae > Sinelater > Sinelater perroti. Next base: position 6,308,063 of record JARFIY010000324.1, read on the forward strand.
ATTTTCTGGTGTGGGAATGTTGACAATGTAAAGGGGGTATAAAAAGGGTTCGAACACACTACCTTCAGGAGGTATGCCTGCTTTTATTAGATGACATGAAGATAATTCATTGCTATACTTTACAGAAAAATGGCAATTAGTAAGACACAACTGTAACAAAAGGTAATATGTGGATGGAAGTAAATGTTTTATTTTGTACAGTAGGCCAAATTTAATTAAAGGTTTGTTTAATGTCTAAAAATGCTACAGTGCAGAATGTTTTGTCTTCGAGACTTTTAGTTATTTGGTTGACTATTCGGAGAACTTGTTGGGTAGTAGAGTGATTTTTGCAGAAACTAAATTTATGTTAAGTGTTATATTCGACAATTTTATTTGATCTTGAAGTTTTTGCTTGTTAAGAGACTTACAAGTTTGTAGGATTGTGCGATACTTTACCTGTTTAAGTACCATTATGAGATTGCATTTGATTTTTAAAGAGTAATGATGTACGTTATTATTGGGCTCCGTTATTTTTAAGTGTGATAGTGCTTCAAAGGTCAACTTTTAACACAACCAAATAAGCATTTATTCGAATCTTTAAAATTTATTGATATTAGATGCAATTGACTGCTGAAACTTGTTCCCAACTTGGAGTGCCAATTTTGTGCCACCTAAGACTTCTGCTACTAACAACCAGACTTACCTTTAAATGCAAAAAAATGCTTATAATTCCCCCGATGCACAACAAGCCCAACTCAATCTGTAAATTTCATATGTCTTAAAACCGAACTCTGCTAACATCTCCACGACAATTAATTCATGCTAACGCAGTCCACCAAACGGGGAAATTTTGTATAAATCGTCACGCATCAAGTAGTGATAACCCTGAAAGGTATATCTAACTAACATCTCATGAACAATGAAAACACGGCTGAAACCCCACCATACATAAAATATCCACGGCAAACGGTTAAAAAACGAAAAAGGATAACATTCTAAAACTTTATCAAATGCTCAAATAAGCACATCTAATAAATAATAAATTCTCTCCCAAGACACAACAAATAATGCAAGCCAAGAATGCGGTACTGCTAATACCCAATTAAAAACTTAAAAACGTCCACCAATTTATATTTACGAAGTGAAAAATTTCAATCAAATAATGGAAACCTTCACTAATATCCTAGAAAAAAAGAACAGTTCTATACAAAAGCAGTGACCGACGACACAATAAAACTTAATACTTTAACTATAGATTCTTACAAAGAATTTATGACATACCTTAAAAGCGAAGAAATAACACGTCATACTTATCAACTAAGAAAAGATCTATAGAGATTTTATTACAAACATTCATCATTCTATTTCTACAGAAAAAATTAGAGTTGAGTTAACAAACTCGGCCATACAGCAAGAAATATTATGGATGTTCAGCACAGAGTAACTAAGGACCCTTTGCCACTATTTATAATCGACCTTCAACCAAACGACAACAACAAAATCTACCATGTCGGATGCTTAAGCAACCTAAAAGTGTCTATCAACCTCCCTAGAAAAAAATATTATAGCGGAGGGCAACATAGCACTGCCGTATGCAAAAAAAAACTAAAACACGCCTGTTAATTGCTCTCTTCGCCACAGCAGTCATCCGGCTAACTAAAAAGACCCACAAAGAAGTCAAAATGCGTCATTCAGAGGTACAGGAGGTAAGACAGCAACAACAAAAAAGAATTCCAAATGCCAACGATTTTGTTTTCTCAAAAATCAATCAAACGTTACAAATAGTACAGTTCTTGGTGCTCCTCAAAATGCGATCTTCTATTTGCAAATAGCTGCAAAGAATAACAATGCTGCACTGACTAGTGAAAACCAACAAGTGAACATTAGTGAACAGCTTTCTAACTTCCTAATAAAATTCAAAACAATGTTTGCACAACTTCTTATTCAAAACAGCGTGGTGTTGCTCCCCACCATCATAAATAAACTAGCATAATGACTTTATCACTAGGTATTGCACTATGAAACGCCAATGGTCTTACATATAATATACTGCAACTTCGAGAGCAGCAATAAAAATCCCAAACTACAACACGTTTTTAACTACCTGGATGGGGTAACCCGTTGAAAATCAGCGATCATAATAAAAAAACTCGCTTGCGCATTACCAACTGCAGTCGTACATAACTGAGAAAAATGAAGCTTTAAGTATAAAGGTACAAACTTGTAATTTTGGGTTAGTAACTGCACCGATCTATCGTTGCCGTCGATGGTTATAAGAATTTCTTTCAATTACTTAGCAATACATTTCTCATTTGAGGCGATTTTAACGCCAAAATGTATCAAGGGAATTACAGTTAACTAATCTTAAAGAGTAAGCTTATTACGGACTGCTCAATTTTCTCTCTGCCGGAAACTCACTTATTGGCCTAGCGATCAAAATAAACTATCAGATTTACTTAATTTTGCAGTTGTCAGTGGCATAACGCGTACCATTCTCTAGCCTTAGTAACTGTCAGTACAAGGAAGCTTCTATAAGACTTTATTTCAAACTTACTGACTAACTATTTCCGAACTCTACTTGACCAATAAGTCAATATCGAGTTCATAATTAAAACTACGCAAGACCTCGAAGATGCAGAAGAATAATTTACAACTCTAATACAAAACGCTGCATGGCAGGCAATATTTAAACCCCAAAATATAAATAAAGCCAACACTATACTCCATCATATCCGAGACCTGATTATGGAAAAACTCTGACTAAATAAACCAGAAATAAAAGCGACAGAACTTATATAACATATTTACCAGCCGCTTGCGGGAGATATTAAGATAGAAACACGTAATGAAACCTTTCAACAGTATATTATTCAGCTTCCTCTAGATGACCATTCAATATGGAAAACTACAAATAGCAATTCCACCAGTTAAAAAAATGGTTGGTAGTTGGGCCAGATCAGATCAGAATAAAGCTGACACCTTTGCTGAACACCTTTGCGGAACACCTCACGAACCTCCAGCTGTATTTTGTTCTCAAGTCTTACCTAAGTGAAATTAATGTTTTAATACCACGGACACACCAAACTACCGTTATAGCATGTTGATGATACACTAATTTTATCCATCAAGGACACCCCACTATGTGCAGCAAAACATCCACAAAATTACCTCGATCTACTTGAAGCTTGATTCACTCGATGGAGGGTAACAGTTAATAGTGACAAGTCTGTTCAAATACCTATTCAACCACAAGTCAAATATCTCAGATTACATCTGGACCAAACGCTGACTCAGCGTGAGCTTATTAAGGCAAAAAGAAATATCTAATCTCAAACTTAGCAAATGGACTGCTCCTTTCAAAATCAACTATTTCATTGTTATTCGAATTGGTGTAGCATCAAATTCTTCAAAATCTGTTGAGGCGTGTTTTTCATATGCGATGGTTTTTTATTGTCGGATCGTGCTTAAATTCCGTATTAAAATACGACGGAATGTCGATTTGCGGTATTTCAAATTTTTTATTGCTCTTCAAAGATCTATATCTTCCTTCTTAGGTTTGTGATGTCTGTTTTTCAGTCTGTTGATTTATTAACTAACATAGGTTTGGTAATTTATTTACTAATTTAGTGCTTATAGGAAGTAAACTACACTTGAGAGCAAAATAATCGACTCACTAGCTGCACGCGCATTTTTGTTTCCTGTTTCAGTCCAAGGAAAAAAAATTAACATGCAACGTTGCTATTGTATTAATCGGATGACGCATTTAAAAAATATGCACCACGAATGGGGTTTTACAAATTTTGCTAATTGGAACGCACGTGCGCGAAGACTGTGATTGGCCTACAGTACGCTTGCAATCCGGTTATTCATCTCAGTCACTTATCTGAAGTTGATGTAAGTAAGTGCTCGAGTAACTTCAGTTAGAGAGCTGCGGTAAATCATCTAAACCTGATGCAATCAGCTGAGTTGAGAATGTGCCGTCGATACCGGTATACCGGTGGCTATGTCCGCCAGCAAGCAGGTGGCCGTAGGCGCGTAACAACTGAGAAAGACGATTGATTTTTCTTCTCAATATCCCTCAAAAATCATATGACTAGCGTTGGCCTCAAGCAAGAGCTGACTGCAGGTTAGAGGTGTGGTCGCTAGCGCTTGGACAATGAAAAGAAAACTGAAGGGAGCCAACCTGACCCCAAAAAAGGCAGCTACAGATTACAAGCTAACTGCATTCCAAAAGCAATTTCGACTGGAATGTACTCGCGAACATCTCGACTGGGACCTCGGACATTGAAGTCCAGGATGTGGCTACATGGCAACTATAGAAGACGTCGGGTCTAGGAAAAGTGATTTGCTCATTGGTGTATTCAAGAAACTGCCGCATATGTGTGTCCCTTGTCTCCTTGGGCGTCCCTTGCATGTTCTGGGTGGGTATTTCTATGCAATAAAAAACTGTAATATATATAATAAATAAAATATATAATAAAATATATAATAAATAGCAGACCGCTATATCAGGGACATTCTGTTTGCGAGATTTGTTGGTGATGACTTTACGCTAATGCGATGCCATAGCGCGTAGAGACCACTACCCACCTGGCTGACGTTGGTATACCAAAAATAGACTGACCCCCGTGTAGCCCAAACTTGATTCAGTTGAGCATGTTTGGGATTAACTTAAGCGAAGGGGTCCGGAAATCTTGCACCAGAGAGCGTAATGGAAGTGAGAGTGGCGTTGATTAAAACATGGGAAGGAATCCCTCAAGACAGCATAGGAAAATTTATCTGAACCATGATGCGTAATGCTTGGAAAGTGCCATTAGGAGTAGAGGTGGCAACATCGTGTATTGAAAAAATCATTAAATTAATTTCAACTGATATTTCATTGTTTTCTTTTGATTATCATCCTTTTTCTTTCAACTTTTTTGTGTTACACACATTCTTAAGCCCATGACTTTGTCAGGGTAGATTCGCTTCCAATCAAAGTGCTATCATTTGAAACCACAGTTTTTAAGCTTCCAAACAGTATTATATACTGAACTTTACTTGGAAAACTCGAGCATTTTGCTAAGTCGATTGTTTTGCTCTCAAGTGTATAATTATCTTCAACTAAGAAGTAATTAGCAGAGATACCGAAACTATAAAAAAGTTAATGGTCCTAGATTTTTCGAGTGGATTTATCTGATGGCAGTTTGATGTAATTGTTATCAATTATAGCAATGATGGCTTCTATTCCTAGTAATTTGAGAGCCCCACTGCGTGTATTCGCATTCCAGTCACCCCAGGCAATAAATTACGAGCCCAATATTTGAAAAAAGGTTTCATATTGATTAGTAGATATCCTATGTCATGGAGGGTTATAAATAACTATGACACTAAATCACCACAATAAAACGTTTATTCGTAAACTGGTAGCTTTCATTTGCTCTGTTTTATTCGAAATGCGACACGTTGCTACGGATAAGAATGGCTAGACTACCGTGCGCTGTTCCGCCAGGATGACGTGTATTGTAAACTTTATAGTTTGGTATATGAAACACAGTTTTACCTATCTATTTAAGTTTTAAGAACTGTATTAGCTCTTGTTTTAGTTAATGAATTCCTTTGCATTCCGTGTTGAAATTCTTAGATATTAAGTCATTATTTAATGTCCTGCTGTTTTTCTCTATCATTTGTATAAACATAACTTTAACCTTTAATGGGAAGGTTGTGAGTTATTGTGTTATATTTTAGTTTTAGTTCCTTTTGTTGGATGATTCGGTTACTTCTATTATTGCTGGAGCGTATGTTATATTATGGGTGCTTTGCAACTTATTGCTGACAACATTTGGACGAAAAACATGGCGCTTATTAATGGATCTCATGTTTGAGACTGGGATAGTGGTGCAGTTGAATTTTGATGTGATTTACTACTGGTGTTTAATAGCTGTTGATATACAGAGCATCCTTTGTAGTTCACAGAGTATCTTCCTCTACAAAAAGTCCGCTTTGCTGGACTTTTCCTGGGTTTTGTACATATTGTTGACTTATATGGTTTTGCATATTTTACGCAGTTAGTGATCGTATTTCTAACATCTAATAATCCCATGCTTCTCTTTGGAAGATTTAACAATTTTAATTCAAATCCTTTTTTTCTTGGTTACAAGTCCACAAAAAGAACTGATGACGGTTTTTTGCTTATTCTGTTATTTTATCTGTATTATTAAAGCGCCAAGGAAAAACACACGCTGTGGATCAAAGAAGCAACCGATTTTAATGGTTGAGGGCTGTTTAGATTCGTATTTAAGAGATTCGGTGTGAGTTATAGTTTTGAATCCGATCTGAATTAACCATAGTCAGATAATAGCAGAAAAGGGTGATCTTTTTACCGAAAATGGTATTGCGAGGGAAGCGCGCGCAAAATGGCGCCAAGCGGTTGACGTCTGTTGGATGTTCATTTTATTTGCAACATTTTAATCAACAACATGCACTGTTGTGTCGTTTTCCGGCTAATCTGATTAATCTCCGCCACTGTAATCTAATTATGTGCCGTGTGTCATTTATGTTCATAAGCATTGTGACAGTTTCGTGCTTGATAAAGCGGAACCATTCGTTTTCATCAAACCAACGACAACTCTTCTATCATTTAAGGTTTGTAAATGTGTTCACTGAGATTAATTAAATAATTTAGCTAAACAAAAACAATTAACACGACTAGAGAATTACTGCCCTTACCATGAAAAGCATCATTTGAAGCAATTGAGTGTCGTTACGCACCACGAGTGATGCGTGGAATTCATTAAGTTAATAAATTGTTTGACTTTCAATGAATTTGTGTCATACCGTGTTCCTTGTGTTTATAATATTACGGACTTCGTCACCAGCAGATTTAATTCCTTTTTTTATGATGTCATTTAGTATTGAGTAATGCAGGTTTCTCATTTTGTAAGTATGGCTCTTGTCCCTTTAATCTTGAATGAATTTTCTGTATATGTCTGAAGTATGAGCATCCATTTTAATTGTATTGTTAGAAAAAGAAACTTACGTTGGCTGCGAGATTATCTACCATACCTGTGACGGCGTATATAAATTTATTTTGTCGAAAAGTATACGGAGTTTGTCGTGGTTTTGTGGAGAATTATATTAGTTACGTATCTGACTAGTAGGGGATGTGATTGCTATACTCGATGTTGACTGTTACCTAGTGGTGTTGTATGTCTGGTTCACCGATTAAACGCCAATTTAAATAGTCCACATAACTTTTAAACAAAGATAAACATGTTTAAATATTTAATTTATAATTTTTTGATTATAAACCATGCGACCTTACCTTTATCGCATTCGATAAAATGCACACTCAAACTTTAGTTAGAAATAGGGATTTAAACAGATCTTCACTCTTTGAAGGTTAGATGGTCAATCAAGACACAAGTAAGGATTGTGAACATTCTTTCAACTGTCAAAATACTCAAAATTTTATTTACATTTGCTAGCAAATCGAGTTATTGGACAGCCCTAAGTTGCATTTACGAAAGCGACATCAGCATTAAAATTAAATGCAAATGGGACGTAACATGCATTCAACGCTTTAACAAGTAGGCGCCCGTTCCGGCACTTTTCAATTAAAAGTGGGTTGTTTTAGTTATCTTTGCCGTTCCGCGTGTTCCACGGCTCGCACGAAGATCGCAACAGAATGGAATTACATTCCGCGCATACATTGTCCTGCGTACGTGCATGCAGTCCGCCCGAGAGGCAGCTTTAATTAACGCTTTCAGGGCTGAATCCAAACAGCCCGAGACGGACTCGCCCGCAAGTCTGCAGCGCAGCCCCCGCTCCACTCATGAGCGGGCTATTCGAAATCGGATATTACCGCGACGTGCGCGACGCTGATATCGTAATGGGCTCGGGGAGGGTATCAGGTTTATCTTGGCGGTTCCGCCTTTAATTAAGCCAGCTGAAGTGGAAAACGAAACGGTAATTCAGCGCCGCGGCGTCGTGTGTGCAAATTGTTAGGCTACACGTAGGATTCAGGGAAAGCGCCCCTTAATTGGATCCGTGCCCCGTAGCACAGCCTGGGAGATAAGATTAATTGTGCTCCTTGAGCGTTTAGTCCAATTTACTGTCAATTGGTTGCGAGTGTTAGATAGCCTATTGAGTACTCTATTACAGTGCCAGGTGTTCCATGGCGTAAACTACCAATAGTACCAGAAGCTTAATTCATGGTATCTTCCTTGGCTTTATTGCATTTTAATTAGATACCCACAAAACATTTGTATTTGCAATATTAAAGGATTGTGATATCTGTGTGTATTAAAATATCTTATATGAAGGTTTCTTTTATTCAATTTCTCTTAGAAATTAGGATATAATAATAACTCTATGAGCTAATTTTAAATATACACTACCACTCGTGAAAGTACGGATACCTTATTAAAATTCAGTTATATAAGAAATAGCTATAATTTTGTGTTGCTTAACCTTTACCATCTCCTTAAACCAAATTGTTTTGAATGAAAATAATTAGTCACTTGTAGATTTTTATAAGTATTTGTTGGGTCGAAAACTAGAAAAAAAATGTAATGTTTTTATGCCCTTGAACTATCACTTAACACATTGAATCTCTTTTTCTGTCCCTATTTCCTGTTTTAGATGTTTGTTCACATAAGCTCCCTCCAGAGCTTTCAAGGTCTCTCAGACCATGTGCCACTTACTTGGTGTTTTTTTCACGTCTTGTTTTGAATTTTTACAATCACTGGCTGGTAGTAAGCCTCCCTTCGTAGAACTCATTCAGCCATTCTCACTTTACATTAGAAAGGTTAGCAGTGCGTAACATCACCAAAACCATTAAGGGTTCCTGCTTCGATGGTGAATCATACATTACAACGCTACAGAGAGACACAAAGTCTTAGGGATCGCTATCGCCCTGGGCCATTACGGGTAATTACGATGCAGATGAACAGTTCATCAGACTGATGAGTAAGCGGAATGGAAGATTAACTCCCCCAGATATTGCTGCAGATTAAAGGAGAATAACCTTCATTGTCGTATTGCGACCAAAAACCGTTGTTACGGCAGAATAATAAGGCCAAATGGCTTTGGTGGCCGCAAAGGTAGTTACTCACGGAACGGTGTCAAAACGTATTATGGACTGGCGAAGAACAAATTTGAAATGTTCAGTCAGAAACGATGAAACAGTCAGAAAGGATGATCCAGGGCTGTACTGCTCCGACTGTAAAGCACAGAGGTGGGTTCTGTTTTAGTGTGAGGGTGTTTCTATTGTTTAGTAAAAGTCGATGGGATTAACGAAAAGCTGATACCATCTGGGTTGCCATTAATCGGCAAGGGATTTGTGATGATGCAAGACAACAACCCTAAACATACTTCAAAGCTTTGTAAGGGCTCTCTAGCAAATCAAATGCTCAATGATGACATGACTTCCACAAAGTCCAGACCTCAACCTCACAGAAATGCTATGGGACGAGCTGGACAAAAAAGCCATCTTTGAAATCTTCTTCAAGGTGTCTGAAAAGATTTGCCACTTAAGAAAAAAAAATTAATAGAAAGAATCTCTAAAATCGTAAAAGGAATGTTAAGTCCAAAGTTCGTTTTTTGACAAAATAAATGTTTAATAATTAATTTAATTCTTTTTTAGGGTTTCTGATTTTTTCTTGTTTTTTACGTGTTGTATAATAATATTTTATATAATAAATTGTTTTTATATTAACAACGTCCATAGGCGGTGATAAAAATAATTAAAAATGCTAACGGGAAAATACCCACTAACGGCACCCCTAGTTGTGGGCACTGCTGGTTACAGCTTCTTCAATTAATGAATTAACCATTGGGATAAAGTGATAAAGTGTCGCAACGCTTTACTGCTTATATTTTGAGCACTTTTACACACATATGGTATGTTCAAATCTGCGACCAAGGTCAGGTTTGGTACAAATTATGGGGCATTAGAGTGCACCTTAGAGTTTTTGGACTAGGAGGGTTAAATTGTGTTTTTAGTTAATTTGTGGCATAGAATTGTGCTCATGTACAGTAACAGTTTATTTTCAGGTGTAGGTGCTGAGTTTTTCCCAGAATTCAACACAATTTTTTTAATGGTAGGTCTATTGCTTTGCGCTTTCTGATAGCATGCGTTTTCCATGTAACATACACTAGCTTGTCTTAATTAACTTTTTCCATTATGTTAACAACGTCTATAAAATGAGAAGTACTGAAATACTTCTGATATTGTGGTTTGTATCATTCGCGAAGGTTCCAGGATTGTTTGTAGTGTAGTTGACGGATCATACGTGTATTGCAGATTCAGAAAAATCTTGGGAAACGCCTGCATTAATTCTTCTGATCTGAAAGATTCTATTGCTACATTTAATTTGGAAAAAAAACTATTTTCCAGATATCAATGCAGAATAGTACTGCATAACGAGAGAGTTCCTATTTTCTAAAAAAGGCTTTTCTGTTAGACCTTACTAAAAAGCATTTCTAACATCTACGATTACTACACTGCAGTAGGTTTTGTTTTTAAATGTTCCACGTGTTATGTTTGTTAGTCGGTGGTATTGTGTTAGATGATTGAGGAATCTGATTTATACGTTTAGTATTTATTTTTCCATCAGTTTCCAAATTATCTGGAGTAGGCTGATAGACTGCTAGGATATGATTTGGTCAAGAGTTTTTCTTAGTTTAAGAATTAAAATGATTTGGGCGAGTTTGAGCTATTGCGCAGTAGAGCAGCAAAAACTTCCATTAAACAGAAGTTGGAGATACCAAAATTCCTGTTATGAGGTCACATCGTAGAGTTCCTTATTGGACCCGATAACTGCAATAGAGTTTATAAGTTGTTCGTTATCTTTTGATTGAATTAATTAGACTTTGGTTTAAAGGTGACTTAAATGACGAGTAAAGATCGCAACCATATGAAACTGATTTTTTTTTTGTATAACAGTGTCAAATATTAGATAGACTACTAGAAAAGTTTTTTAACTAACAATAAATTTTTATAATCTTTAAAATTCCCTTCATCCGTGTCTCTTATATCTGATTACACTATGTCGAGGTCTTCGTTGATGGAAAATTTTATTTTGAGTACATCATGAAAACTTGCTGCTGTTGATAGAGCACCGTGTCCCAAATTTATTAAATCTGCATTCAAAAGCGCGTCGCTCAATCTGCTTGTTAGTTAAGGTACCTAAATTGAAGAAACTTTCATTACTTGAAGGTGGTCGTACGAAATGGCATAGATTTTCGGTACATAAATGTTAAAATACTCTTCTATCTGATAATGGCTTACATACTTGTTAGAATAGAACAACTTCCTAAGAACAGCCCATTTTTTTAAGATAATGCTTGGTATTGATGCAGTAGAGGTACTTCATTTGGCTGTTATGGGTGTTAACAAAACCCATCTTTATCTTAATTCCAGAGGTTTTACTTAAAAGTATTGCTTTTCTGGGCGTTTAACAAAACCCATCTTTATCTTCTAGATTCCAACAGTTTTACTATAAAAGTATGAACTTACTATATTATAACGCTGTTTGTTCGGCGAACATTGAAATGCATTCCAGTTTGATGGCTATTAATAACAGCAACATTAGTTTACTCGATTTTACTTAATAAATGTAATTTTTTTAGATAAATTTATCATTGCAAAACCACTGTCATGCGACCAATAATCTCTTTTGTCATGGAAAAGCAACAAGACTACAGGGTCGTTAAGAAATTTTTTTTAAAGTTATATTTACATAATTAACAACCTACGATTGTCAACAAAAGAGCCGAGAATATGACCGCTGAGCTGTCATACTCGAATACTTTTGTGCTGTTAGCCTACAAAAAGACTCAAGTTAACGACGTAGACCATTGATTAGACTACCAGGGGGGAGTAACTGCTGACAGGGCAACTCGCATCAAACGATCTGATGGCAATTAAAATAATGAATTCGTCTGCTAATTGAAATGGAAGATCGATCAGGATCCTGGGTGGAGTATGACTAACCTGCCAAAAGAAATAGGCGCTGCGAGGTTGACGGTTAGTCTAGCAAATTTTGACTGAAAACCCCAAGATGGACAGGAAGTCAAAGGCCCAAATACTGGCTATATGAGATTCTTTTAGATCAAAAAAAAGTTCATCCGGGATAGCCATAATAACCGTTTAATTTGCCAAGACGCTTTTGAACCTGCTGATCGTAATGCGTACGAAGTTTGCCGCCTCTGTGATGTTATTGGAATTTGTGGGCATCGAGGGGGATGTTTTGGCGTCCCACTTTTTTGAAGAAAGTCTGAAGGTGACCTCCAACAGTTGACGTGCTGCAGATAGTTGTCAAGCTCTGAATAAATAAGATCGCCGCTGAGCCAACAAGACTCCACTCCAGCCTACAAGGTAATGGAGTCCCATGCATGTCTATATAACAATTTGTATTACCACTGAACCTTCAACTTTGGGCCACTCTTTAGCAATCCTCTTAAGTGCTACGTGTGGGGCGTGCTCGAAACGAAGATCAATTATAGGCACTGTAACATCAAGAACAATTTACGCGCCTTCATCATGGAGTTAATGATATATATGGACAAGGAGGAAGTTGTGTTAGGATGCAGCAGATTTAGGTCCCAGCTCGAGAAGGTCATGGTCGCTAATGTTGGTTATATTGAATAATATGATTCTTAATACTTTAATTGTGCTAAGGTTCATATAAGTAAACTTAGTTTTCTTAAGTATACTCTAACATTATTTTCGTCGCTTATTTATTTTTCGAAATTACCTGGGCGACCCTGTGGAGAGGGCAAAACCGTTTCGCTTATTTGGAGGCCGTCTGCGCGAGGCAAGCGGAGAAGAAACGCCGCAAGTTTGCGAGGGCCCATTGTAATTAATTTCTGGGAAATTTCCTTTCCCGGGCAGCTCCGTCCCTCCGCCGCGCAGTTACAGCGCGACCGAGCGCCGAAATTTAGCACGCAAGTTAAACAAAATAAATATAAGTTAGTCCATTAGGCGCTCCGGGTTAGGCGTTATTAATCAACTTTGCGCCGCCGAATTATTCACAGAGCATGTGCGCGCTGCGGCGGCCCCGAATTCGCATGAACGCCTTTTCAGCGGTTTCAGATTAATGGAAAACCAGAGATCCCTATTAGAGATGTTTATAAATACATTTTCTCTCTGCATATCAATTTTTTATAAGTAACTACGTATACGTTTTTAGACATATCACCCCTTCTTTGATTTTTAAATTGTTCTGAAAAGCTTGCATTTTCTGCTCCTACAAAACGTTCGGTTAAATAGGTAAGAGAGCAAGTCATAGCTTTCTTTTGATACTCAATGGAAGGAATAAAACAAAATGCTTTGGTATGGATGTCATTTGATAATTAGCCGATATTTGAAACTTTACTTTAAATGAGTATGTTATATGAATTTTAAAAGTACAATAGTGACTGAAGTTTTTTGTCTCCCAGGAGAGCCCTTTTTCGCAAAATTAAGTACTAAATCTCTACTTGCCTTTACTTACCTCTGCCAACATAATGAAGAAAGTTTTATCTTCCAATTTAACCTCTTTAAAAATTCCTTTTGTTAAAATAATAATTATCTGTATTTACAAGGTTTCTCGAATGTAACAATGGATTTTTTATTTAGAGTTGCTTATATTGCTGTTTACGTTAAAAAATCTTGAAAGACTCTTCTTGGTTGATTTGTTCTTTGATCGAATAAAACTGCTACTTCTTCAATACTTCAATTCTTGTTTTAGCGCAATTTACTCTGTCAGCTGTCTTTTCTGTAGCCCATTTACTGTAGGTTGGATAAAGATCTCTACATTCTTTCATATTGGCCGATAAAAATGCGTAGATAAATTTATAACATTCCGAATTATTGGTTGCCAAAAGATTTTGTGGTTTTAGATCTGGCATCTTTCCTAAAAGAGCAATTTGTCAAAGATGATACAAAAAATGCCTGGAATAAAAGGTGGATTTTTACGTTTGATTTAGTCGTCAATTAACTAAGTTTGTTCTGTTCGGCGCCGATACATAGAGGTTGAAGACGATGATTGAGGGGAAAAGATTAAAAATGGATTCTAGTTATCTTTAGTTTGTTTGTGACATACCAAATTTATACTGCTACTGTGATCACCCTGATGTAAAACAAATTGAGTCATCTTACCGCCACTCATTTAGGCAGTTGAATGCGGCAGTTCTAAGTTGCCAGAAGTAGTCTTGCTTAATATATATAAAATTCTTCTTTGAAAGAATAAAAACTACAGTGGCTATAGTATCAATTTCATTAATAAAGCATAAGATACCTAGTTTTGCAAACGTTATTTCACCCACTTGAAATCAGAAAAATACAGATTATGAAATATGAAACATTTTAGTTGGCCTAACTTTTCAACAATCCAACGTTATAAGACTGACAATTTGCAACATCAGGAAGCGTTATTATTCGGCAAGCATCATGATACCCTTTCCTCTGAAAGACCTCGCAAGACCACTCCGAGACAAGATTCCTTGATCGTTTGCACCTCGTAGGCTAACTCTTGTCTGAATACTGTCGATATAAAGAGGAAAATGGAAACTTCTCATTACCAAAAATTGTCTACAATTGTTAACGGACGTCGCCCCGTGAAGAAGTCACTTATTTCCGCCAAGAATCATCGCACACGCGTCGAGTCATAAAGAAGCATCTTCACTAGACGTTTGCAGAACGGAAAAGGTCTTCTTTAGTATAAATCATCATTTTCTATTTTCATATTGGATGGGATATCGTACGTGAAAGAATCAAAGACTCAGCGTTCAATCCCCGTTATCAACTTCCCATCGTTAAGCGCGGTTATGAAAGGCTAATCGTGTGGGTTGCTCCTCGCTCGATGGCGTTGGTCGCTTTGTGTGGATTCGTAGAATAATGGATCGGTTCGCCAACAGAAATATACTATAGGACCGCATGCTTCCATATGAAAAAAGAAAGATGGGTCGTAGACGGATCTATCAGCAAGGCAAAGATTTAAAGCATTTTTCTGCCTTTGTCTCCGACTGGTTCCTCCAATGAAGAAATAGAGTGGTTGTCGCAGTCACAGACTTACAGAACACCTCTGAGAAGAGCTGGAATATAAATGCTATGGATTGAAAACTGCAATTGGAGGATAAGTGGAAGGAAAGCACAGCAAAATTTGCTGCTGTCATTAAGTTTAGAAGCTTTACAATAAAATAGAAGGTCAATTTTCACAGCCGTTGTGGTTTTCATCCGTTATAGGGTGCTATCAGCCGGAACTGGCTGAACTCAGATTATTTAGTAAGGTATTACTTTCCAATCCCTCCTTTTTCCCCACTTTGTAGTGGGATCCTAAGTTTGGGACTGATATAGCGAAGTTCATGCTAAAAATTCCAACTAATTTAACAATTTAAAAAACAAAAACTACGCAACCTGGAACTTACAAGGTATCTCAACAAAAAAAAGATAAGTGCCGAACAACTCAAAAAGTAGAACATTAACTTAGCAGCCCTCACTGAAACCAAAAAGAAAAACAAAGGAAACGAAGACTTTGGTGACTATATATTATTTTACAGCGGAGTACAGGTAGAAATTGGCATTTATATACACAAAAAAAACCGATGACTTACGTAAATACTTAGAAAGGAATAGATAAAATACTGTCAAAGATAGAATTAAACATGTGGGGGTACGAGATTATCGAACTAGCACTGTACTCACCCATAGATGATTTCAATATCGAAATAAACCGAAGATAAACCGTTAGAATCGCTAAATAACTTAGGTACAAGGAAGGAACTAATAAAATTAGGTGACTTCCTATGATTCAATAATCGGTGACTATGCGAGCTTACAGTAAATAACAATAGGCAGCAACTTACAGAGGTATGTCAAACACTTGACCTAAAAATATTCAACAGATACTTCCAACATCGCTAGATACATAAGTTTACATGGAGCCAATCAACGAGAAAATTAAAGTCTGTTATAGGTTATACTATTGCAAGACAAAGTACCCAAATGAAAATACAGGACGTAAAAATCGAGGTACAGAATGCGGATCCTACCATTTGCTGTTCAAAACGACAATGTACCTGCTACGCAAAAAACTAAAAAGAAAGAAGTTAATAACAACACAGAAGAAAACTAGAAGGATATTATCGAACAAGAAGTACTGCCTTCATTTCATTAATACAGAAACAACAGGCTTTTTATACAAACTAAGGTTGTCCTTAAAATTATTATTTGAATTAACTATACGACAACTTAGAAAACGCTATTCGTGCAATCTCGGAGAAGAAATAAAGCACACACAAAAAGTAGAAAAATGTTAGTAGAATGGGGTATTAGAAAAGTTAACCATAAAAAAAGAAACTTATATAATACAATGACTTCCAAGATAAAATGGCATGCCAAAGAAAAAGAAATGAAGTGAAACAATGAATATAAAAAGCAGAAAACGGCAAATGGTAAAAAATATGCGATGAACAGTATATAGGAGGTACTAAAACGGAAGAAGTCTGGAGCACTATCAAAAATAAAAGGAAAGATGGGAAAGCCAGATATATAAACATGATAAGTGTAGACTAGTGGCAAAATTACTTTGCCAGAATACTAAAAGAAAGCACAAGAAAATACTAACAACAAACCCTAATGCATCAAACGCCAAGAGGTAACATTGCTAAGATAAAAGTAGAATAAGTACAAAAAGCTGTAAAAGGGATTAAAAACGGAAAGTGGGTTGGTTCAGAAGGTACTGCTGCTGAATTAATTAAACAGGCAACTACAAGGGCACAATAAATTTTATCTATATGTGTAAGAGATGCTTATTGAATATGATCCTGTACCTTAAGATTAGAAGATAGATATTTAACATCTATACATAAAAAGGACTAAGAAACAACTGTGGAAACTATAGATGTATCTGCGTGTTACCATCGGTAGAAAGACTGTATGAACACACTATAAGGAAAATAATAGAACAAGAAGTAGTAATAGGAGAAAAACAGAGCGGATTTACGGCAGAACGTTTATGCATTGACAATATATTCTTGATAAAACAATTTGTGGTAGTACTGTGCTTTAATTCACACAAATTATGATTAGATCCTTATTCAACTTGTTACAAAACTAAGTAGAGTTTGTCTCCCATTTATCATTTATATTTGCTTGTAATTGATTGTTTATAATGATGTGACGCCTCGTCGTCAGTTGCGATGGAGCGAAATTTGAGCAGCGTATCGTAAATCCAAGTTTAGCTAAAATCTTGAAAATTGGCAGGTGACAGAAGTACAAACAAGGACGATGCTTTCAGCCTACAAGACAGCACTACCATGTAACGTTCCTCGATATTTGAGTAACAAAGTTGTCAATAGATGAATCGTCGAGGACGACCAACGCGCCGCGTAACGCAACCTGCGAAGCGACGACAAATATGCTGAGAAGTTAACCAACATTTGAACCTGACAACGGTTGCACTTAAATTAATTTGTATGAGCTGTAAACTTCAAGAAGAATCGCATCATCACATGAGGACATTGTCGGAGATGAGACAATGCTATGCTGCGAAAATGGTGCCGAAAGTGTTCCACGTTGCCTAGCAAAGACTGATGTAGCACTTCCAGGATACTGAACTGTTCCCCGGATCAAGAGACGCAAGCATCGTTTCGACTGAATGTCAGTCAACGGCAACGACGATGGACTGAACGGCATCCCGAGAACAAAACGTCAGAAGGCTGCACCGCAAATGCTACCAGTAAAGTGTGGAAGGCCTAGAATTGTCAACAATCTAAAGTCGATATACCAAAATGTTCATTACATTTTTTTTTAATCAGTCGTATTACTTTTGGATACCACCCTGTAGTTAGACAATTCAAGGAAAAATATATGTACCATCACTGGACAGACCAGCTAAAATGCAAGATTGTGTACTAAAGTGCTCACACTGCGAAATCGGATTTTCACTTTTCAACAGATATTGATAATATTAAAGGAGAATTACTTCAACTAGGCTACGAGGTCCGAAATATAATTAAGACACAACATAGAATAACCAAGAATTCGCTTAATTTGTTTTTTTTGTAAATCTAAAATCAGCAGAAAGTAACAAAAATGTACAAAATAACAAAATCGTAAAATATAATCTAATGCACGAGATGCCAACAAGACGGCCGTTCAATAATTCACATGTCTGCATTAAATGTAAAAGCTCACACAACATAAAACTATAAGAAGATTAAAGGGATTCCAGCAAAGTGTACTTTACGTGGAGGAAGTCATACAGCTAACTATAAAGGCTGCAATCATTATCACAATCTAATTAAAGGAAACTGCAACCGAATAGTAACACCGCCGATTAATACAACACACCTCCATCTCTCATCAACAAAATTATGTAGGACAACGACACACCCACAGAACTAACTAAATTTATTGACGAACTCAAAAATGTAATCAATCAGTTACTTCAACAGAACAGCATGGTACTCAACATGCTAATAATGTGAATTAAAAATGGCCAGGCAACGCCAATAGTCTTTCAAGTGATAAAAAGTAATAAAATATCAGAAAGTCATTTTAATATATCAAATGTCTGATGGCATTGTACATAGAGGTGCAGGTGTATCAAAGGCACAGCTGAGCACTACGAGTTCTTAAAATATTAGGAACGTCATATCCAAGCAGCATTCATAAAAGTTAAACATCTTTTATGTGGTTTAACTATTGCGGCTGTATACTGCCCTCCCCGTCATAATTTAAGAAAGGAACATTTTGAATCATTCTTTCAAATACTGCGACCAAAGTTTTTGACAAAAGGCGATTACTACAGTAACCATACCTTACAACACCCAAAAGTAAAAAATTAGCTAAACTTATTGACGAAAATAACTACTCATTTCTATTAGCTGGCACCTCAATATATTGGCCCACCGATCTAGGCAAAATTCCAGACTTGGATTTCTTTGTAACTAACGAATTTTCTTAACATATATAAATATATCACCAAGCTATGAATTATCTTTAGACCATAGCTCAATAATAGTTACTATAAGTGCTTCTGTTATAACGAAGAAATCAATATATGGACTAAACAACTATAAAACAAATTGGGATACATATCGCCACACAAATTTATTTGTAATACTACAATTACAAAAACTAGAAGCTGAGAGGAGGCGAGCTAGGTTAGTCTGGCAACGTACTCGCACACCAGATAACAGAACAAAGTATAACCAGTTAAGTAATAAGTTAAAATCAAAACTGAATGAATCTCTCGAAAAGTATGTCTTTAATTCCACTAAACAAGATAACTCCATCTAGAAACTCATAAAAAGTAAGGGAAAATCCAAAACGTCACCAACCACTTCAAAAATGTTTAGTACCTCCAGGATTGTGGGCAAAAAGTGATAAAGCAAAGGCCGACCCATTTGCAGAGCATCTCTCTGAAGTATTTTCTCCACAAAACAATGACCTAGTTCAAGAAGTAGAATACAAACTAGCTACTTTCTATCTAGCACAAAAAAACTTGACATTATTTAGTCCAAAAGAAGAAATTAAGATTCTAAACTCAAAAAAGTCACTAGGTATCTATTTAATAACATCAAGAACACTAAAGAACTGCCAAAATGTCTAAATGATTAAAAAATACCCAAATAATAAAAATAAAAAATCTGGCAGGTGTGGCATCCTCAAGACCAACAAGTCTGCTACCAACAATCTCAAAACTTTTATAAAATCTTCTACTTACAAGAATTAACAAGGACATAAGTCAACACGACTGGATTCCAGACCATTAACTCGGGTTCCGCCAATCTCACTTTACTGTGCAGCAGTGTTACTGCATTGCGAATATTATTAACCACGCAGTGGAAAACCGACAATACTGCGTTGCAGTAATCTTATATGCGAGCCAGGCGTTTCATAAAGTACGGCGTTCTGGCTTGCCATGTAAAATTAAAAAAAATCTTTCCAAGCGCTACTTCAATATTCTAAATTATACTTAGATGAACGGGAATTTGAAATCAAGTTTAATAATGAAACCTTAAATTGTCCAAACTTCTCTCGGAGGTACCACAAAAAACCGTTCTTGATCCGCTTCTGTATGTACTGTAAACCTCAGATATTCCATTAACCAAAGAAACGTCAGTAAGTACATTCGCAGACGACACAGCTATATTCGCAACTCACGAAGGCCATACAACAGAATGAAACAACTGAATATTTAGGATTACATCTAGATTCGAAACTAAATTGGAAACATCATGTAGTAAGCAAAAGAAAACAAAGTGATCTAGTAATAAAGGAAGTTAATTGTTAATTGGTAAAAAATCTGAATTAACCATTGAAAATTATTTTTAATTGATAATTCGCATGTTTATAATCTATTTATTTGAGTAATGAGTAAATGATTTGGTATTATAACAATAGTGGGGATCCAATTAGTGCTGGCTGGTACCCCAGCAAATTCCACTAAATGATATCTTGTGACCAATGATGCTTCAGTCTTATGGTTGCTGGGATGTTGGAAATCTGCTGTTTTGATGGTTAGCTAATTTTTGATTATGTGCACGTAAAAATCTTTGTATTTCTGGAGGTACATAAGGTATGTTTAGGACTGTGTGCAGTGTTTCATTAGTTATGTACCAAGGGGTGTTTGTCGTAATTCGTAAGATTTTAGATTAAAATCTCTGAAGTATCTTGGTTACAGAAAACCTTGGCATAGCCCCAGACAATTTAGATTCCGTAGCTCCGGATAGGTTTGAGTATCGCTTTATACAGGATAATGAAAGTTCCGATTAACCACTCCAATTGTCTTATTTTGGGATCAAGTTGTTTGCGTTTGACCTTAATATGTGTTTTCCATGTATGTCTATGGTCAAAATGCAGCTCGAGGTGTTTAACTTCCTCATTAGTATTGGTGCATTGTTTACTGTTGTTGGTTGACATACTACGCGTTTGTTTGTAAAAGTCACCTGAGTCGATTTATCATAACAAAGAGTAATTCTCCGGTTCCCGAACCAGTCGTTTAGGAGGTCTAGGTATCTCTGTAATTGGTGCGTTACTGATTCTGCATTATCGTTGACTACCAAGATATCCGTATAGACGGCAAGTTGCTGTTAAGATGTTTATTGAAACTGGAACATCTGCTGCACATATGAGGTACAGAAGTGGTCCCAAAACGCTTCTCTGTGGCACTCAAAGGTAATTTGGCAATAACTTGATTCATAGTTGTTCAGTTTGACTTGAAACATCCGTTCACTAAGATGTGACTTTAGTATTAAATAGAGTTGACTAGGAAAGTGTCGTTTTAGTTTATAAAGAATCGAAAGCGTGTTGTATGTCCAAAAATGCCGCCCACAAACTTCTCTTGTCTCGGAGCTTTGAGGTTTTGGTAAATATGCGATGATTTATATCATTTAAGTGTAATTTTTCGAAGATTTTGGACTTAAGGGAAAAAAGACTTATTGATCTATAAGATGAAGTTACTAAGGGAGGTTTTCCAGGCTTAGTCAGCATAACAATTTGAACGAACTTCTATTGTAAGGGGTAATAGCATACTCTCAATATGCTGTTATATATGGTAGTTCGTAGAACTGCTGCTTTTCTGTGAAGATTTTGATGAGCTATTGAAAACAAATTGCTTATTGACAAACCTGTGCTCAATCCCATACGGAAATATAGAGTTGAATTCTGGGATTGTTCAAGCAAGTCTAACATTTCAATCCAAAATACTTTGGAACATCGCAAACGGTCTCCGATATATATCAGATCATACACTACATACCGACCTTAAAATTCAATGTGTCAGTAAAGTTATAAAAAAAGAAGCAACAAAACTTACAAAAACTTGGAAGCCCACCGTAATCCACTATTAAAACCTTTACTGCACCCAATACCCTACAGGAGACTGAACCAATTCTGGCCAGTAGATCTTTGATGAAGCTGAAGTAGTATCGTTGGATGGACTTCTTCTAATGTGCGAGTAGGTAAGCTTATCTTGTACATTAATTCGTTTATAGAGCGTATTCCATTCTGATTGCTAATAAAATATTAAAAAAATTCTTAATAATCTATTTATCAGCAGACGACCTCAGTATCTGGAAGGCAACCAAATCATTAAGAGATCTATTCAGCACACGCCACCTTTAAGGAAAGACGACGGAACCTGGGGAAAAACAGAGCAGGAAAAAGGTTCAACGTTTGCTGAACAACTTTCACAAGTCTTTAGTGCTCCTTGCCCGATGATGCTGCCGATTAAATTCTTAAAGTTAAAGGTATGATTTCAAGATGCAACAATCACAAAGCACCTGGCTTTGATCTGATTACTGGTCAGATCTTAAAACAACTACCCAGAAAAGGGCTTGTTTTATTAAACATAATTTATAATAATATCCTCAGACTAGCATATTTCCCGATCACCTGGAAATTTGCACAAATAATTATGATCAACAAACCAAATAAACCCCCAAACAGAGTTACTTCGTATCGGGCAATAAGTTTGCTCCCGATCATGTCCAAAATTATTGAAAGGCTCCTACTTAAACGAATCTTTGAAGATACTGAAATACACACATTAATACCACCTCATCAATTTGGCTTTCGAGAAAGTCATTCGACAATACAACAATGCCATCGAATTGTCAAAACTATTCTCACAAGCCTTGAACAGAAAAAACTATGTACAGCCGCATTCTTAGATATCGAACAAGCCTTCGGCCGTGTATGGCATGACGGACTCCTATACAAACTTAAATCCTTCCTTCCTACGCCTCATTATCTTATTTTAAAATCTTACATCACAGACAGATACTTTCAATTACGAATGAATACAGCAACCTCAAACTATTACCTCATAAGCTCAGAAGTCCCTCAAGGTAATGTCCTTGGTCCACTTCTTTATTTGATATTTACGGCTGACATCCCAACTACAAATACTACTACAATCGCTACGCTTGCCGACGACACCGCTCTATTATCCATAAGCAAACACCCACAAATTGCATCTCAAAATCTGCAAACGCATCTTAATCAATTGCAAGTTTGTCTGAAACGATGGAAAGTCAAAGTAAACCATACAAAGTCCACACAAGTCACATTCACGAACAGGATCACCATCTGCCCTGCAGTCTTAATAAACGACGAGCCGTTACTTGTATCTACTCAAGTCAAATACTTGGGATTAACACTTGACCATAGACCTACATGGAAGGCACACATTTCTGCTAAGAAAACCCACATAAACCTAAAAATTCGTCAAATGAGCTGGCTCCTAAGTCGTAAATGGCAACTGTCAACAGAAACTAAATTACTCCTCTACAAGTGTGAAACCTATCTGGACGTACGGTGTCCAGCTTTGGGGATGTGCAAAGCCATCTAATACTAAAATTATGGAGAGGTTCAATCTAAGATACTTCGAATGATCTTTAATGCACCATGGTACGTTAGTAATAAAACCTTACATGAAGATTCTGGAATACCGTTTGTGCAAGAAGAAATTATCAGATTAACAAGGAACTACCTCGAACGGCTCCCTGATCACCCCAATGAAGAAGCCAGGCCACTATAGATCCAACCTGAAATCAGAAGCCTTAAAAAACAGTGGCCTACAGATATATTAAATCAACAATAATCAATAGTTAATTTAACGGGAGTGTTATCGCTGGATACCATCTTCCCTCCTGTATTGCACTTTAAGCAAATTTACTAATAGCCATCATTGGCAGGTTGTAAATATTTACCTCAATAAAAAAATTTTTCTTTGTTAGTAAATAAAAAAAATAATAATCTATTTAAAGAATTTTATGGTAATACCATTTATTTCTTTAAACTCGTTGTTATTATTAATTTCCTAGTTCTTATCGTTTGTCATTATTGTAGATTAATTGTGTTTTAGAATAATTACTTCTTGGAAATACGTAAAGCATCTCAGCGAGCTACCTTCGTAAATAATTAAATCGTGTACGTCTGCAATGATAATTGTTGTTTAAATTGTTAACGGGTGGATTCACATAGCAGCCGCGTGAGCAAGGGAGGTTAAATCGTTCTTTGTCTTTACAATTACGTTTAATTACATATTTAATTTTCTTTTTGTAGGAATTACCTAAACTTTAATATTATTTCTATATTGTGTTATATTATTGAGGAACTTTCGTTTTATTTTTTGTTGGAATAATCAATCAAATCATGTTAACGAGGTAATTAAAACGAATATCAGAGGTTGATTTTATTTATAAGATGGTAATCTTCAACAGATTGTTTTATTTTACTATTTACCCAAAAACCCAATTTCGGAGGGCGCCCCCAATATTATCAAAATAAACGATAACTTTCATGCAAAAAGTCGCCGTTTGCTAAAGGCAATCTGCACATAATTAGGGCTTTATCACCGGAATCTTGAGAGCTTAGGGTGACTAATCGGCGCCATTAGCGGGACAGAGATGAAGTTACGTCTACAATTTCCATTTGTTTCCGGCCTTTAATTAGCCCGTGATTCGGCCGATGACATTAATTTCCTCCCCAACTATTTTTGCCGGCGCGATTTCGAGACCCGGCCGGTCAAGTGCGGACTAATTCACCGGCAATCGCGCTCGGCGCAATTTCAATGGCCCTGCTAGTTAGGATCCATCAGTAAGCCTGTTAATAGAATTTAATTTAATTTAGTCACATCAATTGCATCTTGTTATTAATATTTAATGTAGATAAAATAATTGTTAATTAAAAACCTAAACCAAATCATGCAGGTGTCCTGAAACTTGCTGAAAGCAGCGACGGGGTGTTACGTAGCGGCCTGCTAGCGCGCGGTTTGCGCCAATTTGTGGGTCAAACTGCGACCAAACGGGGACAAACTGTCTGCGAATGCAATCGGTAATGGACATTAATTGAAAAGCAATCAACAGATTGACGCCGGTCCATTAGCGCTCCGCGAGCGCCGCGCGGGACGGTTTACGGCCGCGTAAAGCGGCGCTGCCGGCGAGGCGCGCTGCACAACGGCGCGCTGCAATTCTGTTGCAGAATCCAATTCCGACTGTAATGGCATTATGGGCGGTTTACTGCAGTCGAGAGATTGAATTTGCATAATTCATCGAATTAAGACCCGGCTGACAAGCTAAGACGGCCGGCTTATGCTGCCGTGTAATTTTCATTTCCATAACAGTGGGAAGAGTTGTCGGCGCGACGGCGCGCTGCAGATGCAGATTTTACGGCGCGGGCGACGCGCGTAATTACATCCTGCAGATTTGCCACGTATAATTTAGTATTCGAGCTGGGGAGGTAGATTTGATGCAAATGGACTGGTGGTCATTAAAAAACGTCGTATATTCTCGATTAACATATCAAACCATACCCTTGGTTTCTTCTTTTTTTCAAACTTTTCTCATCCAATATTGGATGTAGTCCTCCCTTTTTCGGTGTTTCGCTATCCTACTCTGTCGTTTTCTTGCTATGGTTTTCCCAACGTTTAAGTGGTCTATTTACATTTCACTTCCCTAATATTATCTGCCATTTTAAGAATCTATTCGTCTCTTTTCTGTTCTTACTAAATTCCCCGACCAGCTCCACTTCTGTTATGCAACTTTCTTCACTGTCTTTGACCTTTGTTCTTTCCTTTAACCATTCGTTTATTTTTTTTGTCTTAAAATGTTACTCTCAATATTCTTCTTTTTCTTGATCTTTTCATTGTTTGTAATTTCTTTATCCCTTGATTAAATGTCATCACTTGTTCTATTTGTTCCTTATTTAATTTTTTTTGTTTAAGGCTTGCAATGCGATCTGTTACAGTATTAACAAGAAATATTTGCGTTGACATGATTAAAGATATGCACCAATGAACAATAGTCTGTGATAATTATTACAAATGCGTAAAAATAACTAAATTACAAGTTGATGTTCATCTATCTTGCACTAGGTCCAATGGCGTTTTGCGCTTTAGTCTCTTTATCTGCTCGCTCTTATCAAGTAAGTGTATTGCCAGCACATTTGGATGATTTTGCAATCGATGAATGTAAGGAGGATAAGCAAAACCCTACGGACGCTGGGACCCATCATTAGACACTAAGATCATCTTTGTACCTCTTTTTTCTAAAAGTCCTAAAGCCTATATCTCAGACCGCTTTCTTGGTACCCTCTGAAACTCACTGATTTGGTTCTGCGAGGTTTCAGGCTCTTGTAGTCCTACTATGTGAGGTCAAGTTCTAAAGCCAGTAGCTAAGGCCAGATTCAGTTTTAGGTTGTGATAGCGATAAATCCTATTAGATCAGACTGTCCCCTTAGACGCCGAGATAATTTTTGTACGACTTTCCGTACTGGCGCTATGGCCTATTTTTTCTAAGTTTGGAGGCCTACATCTTTGCTCAGAGAGGTCGTATTGGGTTGGTTCCTTAGACAATATTGCTCGGGACACTTAGGGCTTTCGATTGACATAGGTTTCGTCGAAGTACCCTAATTTTCGATTTGGTGCCCAATCTGCCGATACTCCTTTACACGACACTGCGCGATCGTTTCACTCACTGTGGGCACTTGGAGATCATTGTAGATGTCTTTATTCATAACAAAATAGGGGACATTTGTAATAGCGCGCGGCACTTTAGATTGCAACCTTTCGATGATAGCAATATTTGATTTCAATGCTGTCCCCCAAAATCTACAACCCTTAAGTCCATACTGGCCTGAAGATGACGTACGCAAGCAATTTGTTTTGGAGTAAAAATTGAGATTGTCTTCCTAGTAGCCAACAATGATTTTAGAATTTACTACAGTACCTAGTTGTTTGCGTTTGCGTCAACCTCTAATACAGATGTAACCCTAGATACTTAACGCTGTCTGTATAGGTATAGTTTAGTTTCCTATCATTATTTGTGGCGAACATCCCCGACATTTAGTAAAGATGATGTGGTTTAACTTGGTCTCGTTTACTTTGATCCTCTACTTCTTAGCCAATTTGTCGATTTCATTGATATTATATTGTAGTAGGTTGCTTGCCTCAACTGGATTTTTGTGAACTTCTAAAATAGCACTGTCCTCAACAAATGTGGTCGGGAGATCAGCAGTAAATAATAGGTACAATAATGGACCCAGTACACTACCTTGTGGTACACCAGACGTTATTGAGTGTCGAGCTGTTATTTCATTTTCATATCTCAATTGGATACATTTTAAGGATAATATAGAAGTTTTTTGGGAGTTTTTCTCTGACTTTATAGAAAAGTCCTTGGTGCTACCTATACCTGGTCGAACGCTTGGCTAATGTTTAGGAATACTACTGCACAGCAGTTTTTATCTTAAAGTATTTTATTGGTGCTGTCAACTACACGATGCACCTGTTCGGTTTTAGAATGATGCCGTTAGCATTTTGGCTAAGAGTTTTCGGAAATTTTAGATAAGATAGGCAAGAGACTAATCGGTCCATAAGATTAAAGCTTATGCAGTGGTTCTTCCGGCTTTTTAATTAGTATTATATTTGCGGTGTTCCACTGGGCTGGAAAATATTTTAATCTAAGGTCAGTGTTTAGGAGCTGCGTTGGCATAATTAATCCTTTGCTAGGTAGTTTCTTCAAATACTTTGCCCATGATCTAGTCGAATCCGGGGGCTTTTTTGGGCTTAGCTCATTCAGGATTATATCTTTTCTTTCTTTTGAGGTTGCTGCAGGTATCTACAGGTTCACTAAGTTGTTCTGGTTCTTCTATAAAATTTTGGATTTCTTCATCTTCGCCGATCTTTGTGAGCGGCTTAATCACATTTTTTAAGTAATCAGCAAAGGTTCATATCTTTGTCTATTTTAGTCATGGTTTGGTATTTTAATGGTGGTATACATATGTTCTCTTGGTTGTTTTAATCTTTTTGTTGCTTTTCACAGTGCGTATTCAGAATCAACTGTAAGTGTTAACATTTCTAGGTATTCCTTAAATGAACTGTTCTTGAGTTCTTTTAGTGATTTTTTCAGTTGTCTTGCCGCATGGATAAAATTTGTTTTATTATTTGCCATAACTGCTGAAGTCGTCTTTTTTCCATTGTTTTTTATTTTAATTTTTCTAGCACTGGTGTTGCCTACCAGGCAGATTCTTGCATTAAAGCGGTGAAGCTTTGTACTTCAGTTTCCGGTTCTTCTATGCTTTTGAGTGAGATTCCTAGGCTTATTTTGTTATTAATTCTTTGAAGAATTCTCAATCTGTTTTACGATTGTAAAGTTTATCGTCTGCTTCTTTTCTTTTATACCCGACCAAAGGCTAGCACTGGGGAGTGATAGGATGCTAAGTCATTATTTGGTTCACTGTCTAGAGATCTTGGTCTAAACCCTTTAGTGACAAAAAAGCCCAGGTAACCTGATAGCTTTCTTGGATCCGTTGACCAATAAATTAGTGTGTATGTAGAAAATTGGTTTAGGTGTAATTAATGAATTACCTGGTATAGTATTTTAGCTCTCTTGTTATTTAATGCCATGGTTAATGGTTGTTCTAAATTTGTCAGTTTTTGTCTTTTTCTTGTTCATAGTTAGGTCTACTATGGCGGATTTTTCTTGCAATTGTTTCATCATAATCTGTAGCTCTTATTCGGACTTGCCGATTATGACTATATAATTTGCGTATATTTTTATCAATTTATTTATTATCAATCATATTTAATCTTGATGTCGGGATGGAAACTCTTTAGCGTGGAGTTCACCTATTCTCATTTGAGGTCAATTGGCCAACATCTTTTTAATCTTCTTGAGTTGTGCTGTAAGTAGAGGTGGTTCTATGAGTGGATTAACGTGTGCGTTTGGTCGGGTATGGTGAGTTGCACTACAATATACTACAATATACAAAATATGACAGTTGAACGGCATAAGGAGATCATTGTATAACGTTTTGTTGGTGAAGTACCAAGATGCGTCAGTTATCGCTCGAAGAATCTTGGATTGGGAGCGTTGAATAATTGATGTGTTTAACTTGCTGGCACATTCTTATAACTCAATGCCATAAGTCCAAATAGATCTGATTATTGTCGTATAAACCAAGATTTTATTTTCTAGAGACAAACGGAATTTCTTTCTAGTTAGGCAGTTTGAACTCTTTAGTCGTAAATTAATTTTTTCTTCTTTAAGATGTGGTCCTCCAGATCAGTTTTTCGTCCAGGTGTAGTCCTAAGTTGCGTGCTGATAAAGATGTCGGTATAAGTGTGTTATTGGTGGTAAGTGGTGGATAGTGGCTCTTTTCAGTGTAAATGTTACCCGAGTTGACTTGCTTTCGTTAATTTTATTGTTCTATATATTAGTCTAATCTTGTATAAGATTTAGGTGGCTTTGGGCAGATGAAGATACTATTATTGGACCTACATGGTTTGCAAGTATGATTGTATTAGCCGCAATAGTTTCGGTTGTGGTATTGGGTATAATAGGTATATCGAATGTATATTGTAGATAAAGCAAAGGGAGAAGTGTTCGAATATCAAATAAATCGCAATTTGCTTTAGTTCGGAACTGACGATCAGTCAAGTAAGATTTAAGGAGTGTAAAATAGAATAAAAGGTTTTAATTAATTTTGTGTAGGAGACTGACGTTACACTTTATCTAACGCCTGACTTATATTTAGTACAGATGTGCAATATTTTTTTCTTCCAAGGAACTGTTTATTGTTTGTACAACAGACCGCCCTTGCCCTTGGTACTTCTGGCGCAATCTTCATGAGGCCATCTTTGCGGATTGGAGGGTCAGCTTGAATTGGTTTTGTGGAAGCTTTTATTGATTTCCAGATTGAATTGTCATAACGGTTAAGATTAATAACACAATCTTGGAATGACTTGTCTTGAGTTTCTTTTATTTTAGCTTCGAGTTTGTTGCTTTATTGGCTATATGAAGTTTTGTCTACTGGTGAGTGATACCGATGCATCTTGCTCTGGCTTTTCTTTTCTCAGTGATCAGTTTTATCTTTCAACATTTATATCCAATTGAGACTAGCCCAATTTTTTGAATATTCTTGCTGGTTCCAGCGTAAACAATTTTGATGGCAATGCGTCTCTTTGTCTGACACCTCTTTCTATGTTTATCTTGTTTGATTTAAGTCTTATTTTAATTCTGCTTGTTGATTTGTTTATACATTTATAATTTTGTATGATGGTACCAATGCGGGCTTCATCTAGAGCTTTCAAAACTGTCATAACCTTTATTGTATCGAAAGTATTTTTATTATCCACATTTCTTTTCTTTATGAGTTGTTTCAATGCTTACAGGTGGTTGTTAACTCCAAAACCTTTTCTGATTCCCCCCTGTTCTATGAGTTGGTTCATGTCTACTTTGTTTTTATGAATAATTTGTAAAGATGGGAAAGGAGAATAATAGAACGGTAGTTTGCGATGTCTGTTTTGTATAACAGAATATCCAAGGCTTCGTTTCAGTCATCTAGTATATCTGCTTCTGTTAAGCATTTATTTAATAGCACTTTCAAGGCATGTAATAAATTGTATTTTTCTTTTTTGCTGCTCATTCATTACAGAGCCTTTTCTAGGTGCTTTCTTATTTTTTCGTTACAAATCTCATTTATTTTTATATCAAACTTTGTTTTTCTTGTACAATGTCGTATAATAAATATGCTTTTACTACTTCTAGTACCCCTTGTTCGTCTGCCGTTTCATTTCCATTCTGTTTTTTTTTAGTTTAAGCATACATTTCTTTTTATTTCCATTTTCTTCGATGATTGCTTTAGCTATATTTTTATTAATTAATTTATTTACCGCAGTGTATTCAATTGTATCCCATTTTTTCCTTGTCTTAGCTGCCTTCTTTTCAATAAACGCTTTGTTTCGTCTGATACGTGTTCATCTCCTTTCGCCATATTTAGTGATATATCTTCTGTTGCCATTTTTATTGTTTGGGTTACTTTGTTATTTAAGTCATTTGTGATAACTCGTTTAGTGAAACTTTGTTTATGTTTTATAGGTGTCATTTTTTGTTTTTAGAATCTCTGTTTGAAGTAGTTATTTGCGTACTTCTAATTAACTTAACTCTGTAATACAAATTGTTGATCTCTCTAATTTGTGATCACTGTTTGCAGCAAATTTATTTAATACAGACACGTCGTTTATTATTTTCAATTTATGAGTTACCACGAAGGCAATTTTGTTTTTGTTGTCCCATTTGGACTTCTATATGTTCATTTATTCTGAATATTCTGAGTAAGAAATGTTTATGGTACTGATTATTCCCTAAAGTGGGTTCTTTTCGTTCTAATCAAATTTTTTGTAATCACTTATACTTGCTTCTCGGCGTCTTGTTTCTTGCCCATTTTTGCCTTTAAATTGTAATGTTGAAGTGTATCTTATCTTGTTATAGACACTTGCTGATATGTTCGATGTTTTTAGCCTATGATGAGCTCGTAAATGGATACAGTTGGACAATTTTCAAGGTGTATCGCGTATTACGTATACTATTCTTCTGGAAATTTCTAGAATTTTTATTGTATCTTTTACAAGTTTTTTTTATTTATAAAACCTACGCCTGCGTATATATCGTTGTAATTTTCCTTGCAGTAGAAACTTTCCACTTTAAGGGTTATAATGTCGTCGCCTTGCTTTTATTTCTTATATTCCAATTACATCCTGTTTTATTTTCTTTAATTCTTCTTCTAGTTCTAGAAATTGTGCTTTCGAAGCAACAGATTTTGCCTTACACGTTACTTCATATTATTGGTAGCATGCTGTAGCCCAGGGATTGCTTTTCGCATCCTTTCTTGAAGCCCTAGTCTGATCGTTACCTGAGTGCTGGAAACTATAAGTCGGTTTTTCATATTTTTTGCCATTTAAGAATGAGTTATTGGGTCATAATTTGTCACGCTGGCTAGAAGGATTGTTGAGTGCCTTCCCACCAACATACCGGGTCGGACGTTCTCCTATCCTCCACGTGGGGACGTGCTCTCCAGAAGTTACAAGTTTTTCTGAGAAACCTTAGGTATATGCAATTTAAACTGCATAGGCTACAAAAGCTTGTAAACTACAAGATATTTGGCCACTACTCACATACTAAAAGTGAGATCTTTAAGTCACCACGCCTTGTAACAGATTACTAATTGTCTTATCTCTTGAAAGAATGACATGATTGGTATTATAGTGATAGGTTTCTCCTTACTGTTAGGATTATATTTTATTATTCTCATCCAACAATTCCTAAATTACTGGCGATAATCTTTGTCGATAACCCTCTTATTGTTCTCAAAAAAACCATACACATGATAAAATACAATCTTACACTATATAATAACTCGTTGTGTATGCAGAGGTCTTTTGTGGACTTGTCTACGTTATTATCTTACTACAGATATAAGCCAAAAGGTGATATTCTTTACACATCAAATTAATTAACAAATCTTTTTCGTGGGGTACCTTTTCTAGATAAGGTTGGCGATTTTGTTGGTAATAACTTTATTTTCTGCTGTGTTAAAAATTGTTGCATGTTCATTTCATGATATTGTCTTATGTTCTTTAACCAGGGCGCTTTCTTTTACCATCTATTTTTTCATGTATTACAAGGTGACGTATTTTATACGTTTTATTTCTTAGAAGATGGCTGTCTTTCTTTTATTGTTGATAAGAGTTGTCGATTGCAATTTATACATTGCAGTACTTATTGGCTTGCTATCCAAGATCTTAATTAAACATTTCATTAACGACATCTTAAAAACATTGATGTTGTAGTTGTTTAACGTCTACACTTTGGTTCCATATAACTTAGGTGCACTGAAACTGAAGCAAGCCAAAAAGCGAGTGCAAGTTTGCCAGCAGCTGCTTCAAAATCCGCAGGACATCCTTTTCTAGCACAAAATCGTCACCTTCGACGAGAGTGGTTTTTCTGTTGCAATCTGTACACAGGCAACCAGTAGCCCAAATATTTATTTAAGTAAATTAGTAAATACTTTTCTTTTTACAAAGTAACGGTTACAATATTTGACTGCATTTCATTTATTTTTGTTTTCTAACTCTTCAGTTGACGTTTGAGTGTATTAAGATGTGAATTTATGTGATAGTTACATCTTTATGCTTGGGAAGAATAACCATGCCATTAGCGAAAGTGCCTATGTGGGAAAAATACATAAAATAGATGTCCTAAGATGTTTTCTCAAAGTACACTTGAAAGTACATCGAAAATTTATCTCGACTCATAAAATGGTGCTCTCTTAATTTATTGATTAACAAGTGACATTTTTGTGAGGTCACTTAGTGATTGTTTGTAAAATTCTTAGTTGTCTTACTTACAAAACAAAAGGCTAAACGTGTCTCTAAATACATTTATTATTATTTTACAATAATAAATAGTTTGAAAAGTAATAACCGTGTAAAATAGAACAAGATATCGAGATGGAAGTTAATCGGAGTTACTTTTGCAAGTATTGCACATTATTCTTTTTATTACAGTGGTATGGTTATTATAAAAATACTAATTACAGTTAGACAAGTTATTGTGAGTTCTAACACGCTTCCGAGTCGATTTTGTAAGTAATAAGCCTGCAACAGATGCATTAAATAAAATTTTAAAAAAATTAACGACTACGTAGGATTAATTACTGATCTTCATCCAAAAATTCTTCTTTAGGCGGGTATTTTAAATTATTTTTGAAACTATTAACACGCTTTTATATTTAAAAACTCTAATAATTGTTTAGCATATTGACGCTTCCAAAGCAATTATGTTTTATAAGTGCAATTTCGTTAGATATTTTGTTGGATTACTGCATGGCAATAATTTTTATGTAAGTTTGTTGCATTCTTCTAGCTTCTTTTGCAGCCCTTTGGTGGTGCACTTTTCGCAACGTACTTTTACTGGCAGATACTTGGCTTGAGTGCACGCGCGATGTTTTGCTATTTGTTAAAATCAGTTATAAAATGTGTGGCTTTAAAGAACGTAGAATTAGAATACATAAAGGTACTAAAAAGTCATAATTTTATTTTACTATGGTGGTCAAATGCTCTGTCTTTCAACAATGTCTCAAACCTTACCTGCGCTTTTAATGGATGCTAAATTCTTCCTTATAATTACGCAAGCTTATAAAAGTTTTTATTGATTTTATATAATTTTCTGTAATAAGTTATGTTTGTCTCCTTTAATAAATAAATATTATTTTTGAAACAGATGAGCCATAATTCTGTTAGGTTTTAGACTCCCCGCAATGTAGACAAAGCTCTCATCTCACAATTCGGTTCATTTTTGTAAGTGGCATTTGAGGAATGAGGAATCTATTCAGAGATATCAGAGATTTAGGTCAATAGCCTTGGCAAAGTCAAATATTCTCAATCACAATTGAACTTCCTTTTAGGGCGTTTAAATGAGTTGAAAAAATAAGTCACTAGAAGTCTTTTTAAAATTTCCTAAAATCGATTTTGCCAGATCTAGTAATCGTAAAATAAAGATAAAGTTTTACTTATCTGAAGATGTTTACAATAAAACAACCAAACTAAAAGAAACGGACAGGATTACATCTTTTACTTGGTCACTACTCACCCCAGAAACCAATATTTGCACATTAAATGAAATTTTTGTATGCAGATAATTGAAATTTGCTTCTTTTTGAAACTTTATTATACCGCAAAATATATAAGTTGCTTCAGAGCTGACACAGACGAAAAAGTTACAAATATGTTATTAATAATCTATAACAAGTAATAAAAAGTATTCTACCAATAAACATATGATTATCTATAAGATAAACCTGATTGTCGACTCTGACAACAATTAGGTCACCATCAAATACTCTAAATAAGTTAAAAATCCAACACTGAAGGTTTGTGTGAATTTGGATAATTATATTGTACTCTTATATATAAAATATAATAAAGTTCAGCTGGTTAACGTAGTCTAAAAGCAGACAGAATGACTTTTGTTATAATAATTTAAAATTTAGGTGGTTGCATAACGGATTATTTGAAAATTAGTTTATTTTTATTAGCTTTCCAATGTTTAAAACATATTATGAGGCGAAAGTGGTCATCGGACAATTTAAGTTCCCATATTTTACATTTTTGTGCGGAAAATAACATAAAATTTTATACGAAGACTAGTGATATTAATTATTAAGGTTAGACACTGGTAACAGATATTCATCCGACCCCAACTATAATCCTAAGTTCTTTAACTAGTTCATAGATGCTACCTTAAGTTAAGATAAAATTCTAAATCAGGTAGACAGGATTAACATTGTAAATGGAATGTTTTCTTATCTATTACTTGCTCAGAAAGAATGATTGACGGTATTTTTACGGCAGATGTAATTAGAGATGCTTTTCTTAAAAAGGTTTAAAATATACGGTGTATAATCGCCTAGAAAATGTTACAAGGCGTAAGAAGTTAAACATCTTGCATAAAATAGTATGGAACAGCTGTCATTGCTTGAGATATTGCAGTTAGCAACACATTCATGGAATGTAGCTAGCGACCAGCATATGATCTTCTTTTATTAAAAATTAGGAAAATGCCTCGTTATTGAATTGTAAAATATTAAATTGCTCTTTACATAGACTGATCAATAAATCATTGAAGATAAATTTGAATCAAGCATTAGATGATGGTCTCTTATTGAGGCTTAGAATTAAAACATTCTATCAGTTCCATTCTATCTTGTTTTTTCTTCAGATTTTAAAATTGTTTTTTTGTGAAATCATTTGATTTGCGTGTTCCGGAATATGGTCGAGTATTATAACATTAAATAACAATTTATATATGTATCTTACATTTATGTATGTATGTATCTTGGAAATTACTGCTAGTAATATGTCTTATATAGACAATATTTTTGAAAAGCATTTATGTTTGCTTTTACCCCGAAACTGTGGTTAAGATCAAACTGGAATGTTATTACACAAAATCAAAAACCTTTCCTTCTGACTATTATCTACTATTATGCTCGTATCTTACACACAGAACTTTTCAAACAAGGATTGGTCAAGATGTCTCTCAAATTAAAGAAATAAAGGCAGGTGTACCGCAGAGGAGTGTCCTGGGACCTTTGTTATACCTGCTATTTACATATGACCTACCCACAACGGAATCCACTGAAATAGGCACATTTGCAGACGACACAGCGGTGCTCGCGTGTAACTAAGCCCCGATAGCAGCATCAGCTGCACTGGAAATGAAAAAAATGGTTACTTAAGCGGAGAATTAAAGTAAATGAGACTAAATCGGTACATGTCACATTTAAAACAAAACACCAAGAATGTCCACCAGTAACCCTTAGTGGTATTACTCTATCACAGTCCACTGAAGTTAAATATCGGGGGCTCCATCTTGACAAAAGATTAATCTGGAAAACGCATATTAATAAAAAGCGGAAACAAATGGAATCAAAAATGAAGCAGATGTACTGGCTCATTGGGAAAAACCCTATACTATCCTTAGACAATTAACTGCTGTTATACAAGGCTGTTGTCAGACCAATTTGGACCTATGGATGCCAGCTCTGGGGTTGTGCAAGTCGATCTAATGTCGAAATTATTCAATGTTTCCAGTCGAAAACCATCCGATATGTGACAAACCAGACACTCTACGCAGACCTTGACATCCCCTATGTGAAAGACCTGATCAAAGAATATATCATCAAACATCAAACCACACTGGAACATCACCCAAACGAAACCCTGGCACCATTGATAGTAAATCCGCAAAATCGACGTCTTCGGAAGAAATGGCCAAAAAACTTAACCGTCTAAAGAAGGGATGACTCCAATGGGAGTCTACCTATCAAGTCTCGTAAACACATACTATTAGCTCAAAGGATGTACATACATTCTGATTGCTGATTACAAATAAATAAATTAAAAAAAACTGAAATGTTCGAATTGGTATTTACAAGACAACTGAGAAGTACATCATCTTCGTTTTAACCATCTCTTTTTCAGTATCTTCAACTTTATTCTCTAGCGTCTTCCTATTTTTGAATTTCATAGATGTGATTTAATTTTTCATCAAGTAATTTTTCCTTACTTTTGCTTCAAGTATTATCATAAAAGTTTCACTTTCTTAATTTCCCAAGTCATTATATTTGAGATCTTCATTTATAAGCTCGAGCAACATACTTCAATTAGTGAACATAAATTGTGCTTATAATTAACAAATTTTACCTTTATCATATTGTATCGCAATATCTTCTTCTTCTTCGTCCTTTTATATAAACATCGGTTTATATATTTTCCTTTACCTTTTTTTCTTGCATTCATGTAAAAGATGGTCAATTGTATTCTATTAACTCAGTTATTGGCCCTATGAGGCAATCCGTACAAGGTTTTTCCGACCTGAACCCTTGTTGTTCTCCCGCTAGTGAGGTAAGTTTGTCTATTTTTCAAGTTATGATTTTGGTGGTTAGGTTTAGAGTAGTGCTTAGAAGATTTTTTCCCCTGTCGTTTGAAAGTTTTTTCTTATTACCTGTCTTAAATAGGAAGATAGTTATACTGGTTCTCCATTCGGAATTTTATAATGACATATTGTATATACGAGGGTAAGGTGAAAAGTTCTCGGCCTGACAATGAAAGACTGCGACTTTCAGTTAAAAAATGATTTTATTTTTCTACATAATCTCCCTTGACTTCAACACACTTGATCCAGCGCCTCTCCAACATCAGTATTCCTTCTCGGAAGTGAGAATCTGGAAGTTTGGGAACAGATGGAAGTCTGAGTGTACCAAATCAGGAGAATAGGGGGGGATGGCCGAGCAAATCATACCCCAAATCCCGCAGTTTTCCCATCGCCAACGCAGGTGCGTTGTCCTGGTGAAAGATGAATTTTTTCTTCTTCAAGCCAGGCCTCTTCTCGCGAATTTTGGCATCCAGCTGGTCAAGAAGGTTGGAGTAGTATTCGCCTGTAATTGTTCTGCCTTTTGCAAGATAATCAATTAACAGGATCCCTTTCGCATCCCAAAACACGCTGGTCATGACCTTTCCGGTAGATGTGATCGACTTCGCTTTCTTTGGCGCTGAACCACCGGTCCAAAGATTGCTGCGAAAATCGTTTGCGCATTTACTTTTGATTGGCATTGAGCAAATGCGGCACCCATCTTGCGCAGAGCTTTCGCATCCCTAATTCTTCGTGCAAGATGTTTCGCGCCCTTTTTTCCGACATTCCCAAAGTCTCAGCTATCTCACTCACCTTCACTCGCCTATCGTCCAACACGATATCATGCACTTTTTCGGTAGTTTCCGGTGTGGTTGCGGTTTTTGGCCGTTCTTCACGTTTAAATTCAGCTCCCCGCTTTTTAACAGTTGCCATGGAAGGAGCAGAGTCCCCGTAAACTTTTGTCAATTTCGGATGAATTTCCTTAGGGGTTAATCCATCCAAAACGAAAAATTTTATAACCCCACGATATTCAAGATTATCCATTTCAGCTAATTCTTTGAGGGATATACATGAAAAAATCCCCTCTTTAACGTGGCAATAACCGTTTCTTCCGATCCGGAATTCCTTTTATTTATATTATCCTTATTTTAAATATAGTAGGGTTTTTTGATTTTTTTTATGAAACTATGGTGTTCTATATAATATTTGTCCAGATGGAGTAATTCAATATTTATCTTTCGTGTGCTTATTCCTGTCTCATTATTTTCCGAGTAACAGGCTATGGTTACTACCCAAAGTTTTTATGCCTAGTACTTGTGAAAGATGTGTACGTCTGTTGGTTATGATATGATCGATCATAGACTGTCGTTTTCGAGTATTTCCAAACGTGTATTTATACTGTGGTTTATGATTTAAAAATACATTATTATACCATAGATCAAACAGATGCGAAGACTTTCACGGCCGGTGTTATGGTGCGTCGTGTGGTTGGTTCTTGGGTTATAAGGTCGTGGTCGGAGTTCGGAAACTCTTGACGTCTCGTCCACAACTGTGGCGGACATCTTCAGAAAAAAATCTTCTAAAAATAAATTTTAAACCCGAAGTCCAAGCACACAATCCATAGATCATTAATTAAGCAGCAGTTCAATATGAGTTTACCACTGTCGTTTGAAGTATCTGTTGAAATTTGCGCGTTCAAATCTTCCCAGATAATAATTGATTCGTTTCGTGGCCGATGCCAAATAATAAAGTATGATATTTTTAGCTGATTGTTTGGGTTTATTGTCTTTGGGCGTCTATTTCAATATTATGTTCGGGAATTGAGTTTCTGTGTGCGCTTGGGGGTAGTAACATTCTTTTATGCTGACCTTCTACGTTCTGTTTGTTGCTAGACTAATTGTCTCTTTTTCTCGTGTATTTTTGGCTACACCACTATATGTAACTATATCATTCTTATACAGTTTCTGTCCTTCTTCTTTCTTTTTTATTTTGTGTATCGCCAAAAAATCAATATTATTAATTTTCAGTTTCAACAGTCTCTAGCTTTTTGTTACCATGTTTAATGAATTAATATTTTAAGTCATTTTTCCAGTATAAAAGCAATTTCTTGCATGGGTCATTTTCTCTGAATCAGTTCTAATCCCAAGGCAAAGTTTTGTGTACTTATACATAACATTGTTAATGTACACAATAATTGATTATGCTAGTTTATAACATGTTTGTCAACGTTGCGTGGTTATTCGTCTGTTAAAAGTAAATCCTAAAAGAGTTTGCGTTTTAGTCGAGAGTAAATGTGTAGTCTGCCAAGGTTATAATGAGTTGCTTCTTGACAATTATTTAAGTTATTAAAAATATATATTGTGTTTGGTTTAATGTGTTTTTCGATAGTTGGTACCCCAAATTCCTGATTTTTCTGGGTGTTTATGAGATACCACAGTTTTAAACAGATGTTGCTTTGTACTGATGACAAATTTGTACATAATGATTGCACATTTGGTTTTTAATTTAGATTTCTTATTTAGCATTGGGTATAACTGTGCTAGTCTAGCGTTATCATTAATGTGCTCCTTCTAAGATAATTGGTATCTAGCATTCTTTTTCTTCTTCCTCTTTAGTCCCCCGTCGCCTATTTTTGCATATTGGCTTTCCGAATTCATGCCAATGTTTCCAATTTTGAGCAGCTCTCATCTATCTGAAGCAACTTGTTTCAGGTCTAACGTTATCTAACATTACGCCTAGTCATTTAACATTCGACGATATTGTTGTTAATGTAGATATTGATTGGGTTGCAAATTCTCTTTAACGAAAATATTTTAGTTTTGGCCTTTGATAGGATTGATTTCGGTGTTTCAGTTGTTGAACCACGAACACAATTTGGCATTTGCATTTTGTAATAGGAGAATTGCTTCCGTTTGATCATTACTTTTAGTTAATGTAGCCGTATGTTGGCGAATGCTGCTAAAGTTTGGGACATCTGAGCTATAATATTGGAAGGCGTTAAGATATTACCTTGTGAGACTTCGGCGCGCGTTGTTTTTTCAAAACACCGGCATTTATTTGCACAACAGTTCTGTTCTCCAGAAAAATAATGTTATTGCTTTGAAATAGTTAGGTATAACCAGGTTAAGTAGTTTTCTTTTCAGGTCCTCTAGTCAAACTTTATTAAAGGCCTGGACTACATCAAAAAGTATTGCTTTGACTATTCTCTGGAGCTGGTGGGTAAGTAGTAGAGTAAGTTCTTCTGAAGCCGAACTGGCGTGAAGGGAGGATGTTAAGGACTTTATTAATTAAAAGAGTGGATAACCTTTTCCAGTAGGATAATGATGTTAAAAGTCTTTTAGTTTTTTATCCATTTTTTCCGATTTGAAGAATAGTAATATGTGTGCATGTTTTATTCCTTTGGAAAGTATCCCTTCATGGGGCAAGCCTTTCAGATTGTTGCAAGGACTACTGGGGATTTCATAGTTAGTTGTTTTAATACAACATATGTTATGAGGTCGTTTCCAGGACTTTTTCTTTAGAGGAGTATGGAGTTTGTTAGGTGATGTTGTTTTGATAAGTGCAATGATGACAGGTACACTTCTTTTGATATGATTTATTGTATGTGCTATTTCCATTGGGCTACATGTGATTTTTGGTGTAAGCGTACGTTCTTTTCTGCGTCTGTGAAATAGTTGGCGAAATTACCTCATGTCACTTTAATATTTTTTTGGCTGGGTCGTTTTATTAGAACTTTCCTATGTATTTTTGGTACGAGATATCTCGTCTAACTCTTTTTTGAGTTAAGCAGTTCAGTGTTCGTTTTACCAAGGGGTTTTTGCTCCATTGCCATTCGCGTCTTGCTTGGTTCTTTCTTTTAATAAAATCTATTGTGTAAATGAGGTGGTAGTTAGGTCTGGGTTTCTCTCTTTTAGGTCTGATGTTGCCTGTGTACACTATTCACAATGGATGTTGTAAATTTTGATACTGCGTTATGTACGTATTCGTGTGTTTTCAATGCAGAACGGAATTAAAATTGTTTATTAAGAGATATATGGATTTTTTCAGTTGATTGGTCCGAGTTAATGGTTCTATTTGTGGGATATTTATAAACGAAATGAGATCTATTGAAAGTATTGACGTTGAGGTTTAAGAGGTTACTTTGGCATGATTTAGTTTGCCGTTTTCTGTTTGTATCAGTCTATTAGTATTTAGCCGACTCTTCGCGTTTCCAAAAAGTTCAACATAGTTGCAACATACACAGTAGCTCGCCACACGATTCTCTCCGCAGATAGCGTACGTGAGTAATTCGTTTATTTTTTGGGGGCATTGGTTTTGAAGATATTTTTCTGGGGTTCAAGTGTACAATAGTTTTTAGTATGAAAATATTGTTGGCAACAATGAAATTAGGGAATATTTGTTGACTTCCCTCTTATCTTAACAATGACAATTGAGTAATATAAAGGTCTTAGTGAAAACATTTTCTTGCTGATTTATTATCTGTTACGTCTATACATATACTGTCAATGGTTGTTTACTTATGATGAGTAGTC
The DNA here is from genome assembly GCA_036346155.1 of Sinelater perroti. Taxonomy (NCBI): domain Eukaryota; kingdom Metazoa; phylum Arthropoda; class Insecta; order Coleoptera; family Elateridae; genus Sinelater; species Sinelater perroti. Next base: position 6,349,807 of record JARFIY010000324.1, read on the forward strand.
ATCTTACTTTAATAACTAGCAGTGATTTAAGCTCGTTCTCGATTTCCTCTAGTGTTAGTGAAATTGGAACGTTTTTGATTACAATGCTTAGTTTTATTTTCATCAAAATATTTTGTTACATTTTTGTAATCTTCTGTTTTATTATATTTATTTGTAGCGCACTTGTGTGGTGAAATTGCTCGTTCGTTTTGATATCGGGAGTCAACTCCTTATGCTTGATACCGTTTTGAAGACTATAGGTAAAAGATTTATTTTTTTGGTATAATGTGTGGATTGCTTCAATGTTAGTTGGAAAGTAAAATTTATTTTGTAGTAGCTGTGGCGGTATCCACATATATAATTTTTAAAAGTCTTTAAGGGTGGCGTTAGGGCGTCTAATTTGTGTTTATTTAACGTTTCAATTTCCATTGAGGAGTCATGGTTGGTGACGGTTTTCGACATTTTGAAAGTTATTACTTGCTGGTTCAGCTGCAGACGAAGGAATTAGTTAACACTTGGTAAGTGAAAGCACTAACTTGATTTCACTTTCCTTCACAAATGCTTGCTTTAGCAATATAAAATTGTTAACATTATCGCATTGTGAAATTTATGACTAAGCCTGTATATCACAAAGAATTTAATTGCGTAAGTCACGACAGGAATAAAACGAATCCTAATATCCCTATCCAGCCATTATACAACATTCTAAAGTTATATTCTTATCTTAGTAAAAATAGTACAAATACTTTTCAAATGCCAACAAAATTTTCTCCCGTTAAAATCATTTGTGCCTGTTATCCTATATTTTCACTCTCGTCTTCCTTTATTAAATGTTAAACTTCGGAATGGCTCGAAATTATGTTGGCCCAATATTGTTTCCGTTCCTTAATTTCTTTTTCGCAACGCTCAAATTAAGACAGAAATATAAAGCAATAACTACGCGGCCGTGTTTACCTTTCATTTTCTCCAGCGCGCGCAGCGCCATGGAAACATTTTTGCGGAACCTCAATTTGGCAGAGAGCCGCCAGTTGTAATCAGTTTCGTTCGCCAGCGGCCATTTTATAAAATTGTTAAAGCTGGCCAGCGGCTGACTCTCATGCGAAATGGCCTTAGGATTTTGCAGTGTACAGGCTCTGGTGCCTTCTGCTCGGCTAAACTGATGTGCAAAAGTAAAAAATACAAATTGCACCGTTTAGAGGACGCAATATTGGAAATATAATTCGGGGAGGGAGTGACGGGCCGTTTTTTGAATTTGCGGGCAAAAACTTAATTGAAAAGCCTTCGCCGGCTAATGAAAAGTAAATATTAACGTAAATGTAAAAGTGGTGGTGTCATGTTTTCGAATGCAGAGATTTTTCGGCTTCAACAAGAATATAAAATTGGAGTGACAAAATGTGGCTTTAAAGTGGTACTTTATTTACTAAAAAAAACCTACAACAGACTGCGGATATAAAGTTAACAATTTAAATTAAGGGTTAGCAAGGCATGCATTGCTAATTGGGTTTTTGAGCAGAGATTGTACGTATTATTTGAAAATGGTTCTAATATATTTTGTAGTTAGGATTCATCTTACGCAATTGTTTTATTTTAGTTATTTTAACTTAGTTGGATTAAATTTCAAATTATTGAAAACTCAATAACTAATAAACAAATAAAGCTATTAAAAAAATTACATATTTAGACAAAATAATTAAACACAACTACTCATTTCTATATCGAAGTATTATGTTATAAAATGGTTCATGGCTTTTGTTTGATTTTGTACAGCGCCTCTTTTTAAACTTATGCTTATGTTTTACTTAAAAAAATAATGACGTCTATAACTTCTCCTTGTTGCTTGTTCTAAGTTAGTTTCCTTTAACATTGAAGACTTTTTGAGAAGCTTATCAACGTGTGACACATTTCTCATTTTACATTCGTCTTGTACTTTAGACAGTTCTAACTTTTACTTTAAATTGTTTATTAAGGACCTTATTAACATTTAAGATATTTAGATTCCATGAAATAACAGTAGGAAAATACAATATTTGGACTTAAGCAGTTATTGGAGAGTGTTATATCTGAAGCAGCTACAGATCTGCAATCAACGGTTTAAGGATTTTATTTTGATGACTTTCCTGGACAGTATGATGATTGATAACATATTGATGGATAACATCTCTCGCTTGGATAGATACCATAGTGCGTTGGACGTGGTTCGCAAAGTTTTAGATTTAAACATTGAATGATATCTGGGGATATCACGAGAACTGGCATCCATATGCTCATATTGATCATAATACTCACTTACAGAGTATTCAAAAACAACGTTTAAAGATTTCCAGGGCGTAAAGTTCTGTCAAAATAACTTAAAAAGCTCTGATATACACAGGTCCTCAAATTAATCGTTCCAAATGAATAGCAATTATTTTTTGCAGATATCTCAATTACTCAATGAATAATACATCTCAGCAGACGAAACAACAAATCAAGGATTGTATTAATGTTAGTGTAACACACAAAATTTAAATTTTACCGTTACATATAAGGCAGCTTGTAGCGGAAAAACACAGAGCCCGTACTAAATGGCAAAGATCCAGAAACACTCAAGACAAAACTATACTAAATAATCTAACCCACCGACTTCGCAATATCATCCATGAAAACAGAAATGAATCATTCACCTACTACACTTCTACCCTATCACCAGAAGGCCACACGATTTGGAGAGAGACTAAAAAGCTTAAAGAGCCTCAAATACCACCCCTAAGGAAACCAGATGGAAGCTGGGCTCGCCCAAATGAAGGAAAAGCAAATACCTTCTGAGAACATCTCGCACAAGTCTTCATCCCATTTCCATCTAATAATCTTAATTTTGACACAGAAATAGTGTCTCATCTACAGAGGTATACAAAGAAATCAAACTAACCAGCCCCTGGCTACGATCTTATAGTGGAAAATATACTAAAGCATCTCCCTAGAAAAGCAGTAGTGCTCATCACAACAAATACAAGTTAACCAATAAAGCTCTTGCCGTTTTTGCTTTGCTATTGAATGAAGGGAGAATAGGTATACAATTAGTGTATGGCGTGGTTTAAAAACCGGTCGGTCGAGAATAGGAATATATATATGGAAGTGTCCAAGGATCTCGTTTGGGGATAGTGCTGTGAATGAACGTACTGCAAGACATTGATTTCAAAAATCTTCGTTCGGAAGTTGTTTGCTTTACGACTTCAGTGGGCGATGAACCTCGCAGTCGCTGAATGATGTCACAGCGACTTGGATAGTGCTGTGAATGAACGTACTGCAAGACATTGATTTCAAAAATTGAGGTCGGACAGTAATCTTAACGTCTGCGATTGAACCTTCAGTGGATGACCACAGGACTTGGATGACGAAGCCCTGCAGACAGCCATTGAGGAGGACAGTAATCTAACGTGTGGTTTAACGTTTCTTATAAAACAGTTAAACTTCATCTGCACCGCTTAGGTACAGGCTGAGCAAGTGGGTTCCGCACACGCTGTTGGAAGTCCACAAGAGACAATGAGTGGCGGCCTGTATGTCGTTGCTTTTGTCGCCACCATACCGCATCCATATTCAATCGAGTGCTTACCAGTGATGAAAAGGGCACTCCCAAGCGTTCCAAACATTGGTTGTTATCCCAGGACACTGCCCCTCACAACGCAAGACCACCTATGCACCCACGCAAAATTATGCTTTGTGTCTGGTGGACAGGCCGTCAAGTGGTTCACTATAAGCTGCCACCAACGGATCAAACGGTTACTGCGGATCTGTACTCGCAGCAATTGGAACGTGTGCAACAGGCATTACAACAGAAAAAACCAGCACTGGTGAATCGCAAAGGTGTACTCTTCCTTCTTGACAACGCTAGATCGGATGTTGTGCGGGTGGGCAGGGATACCATACAGCGACTTGGTTGGGAAATTTTGTGCTATCCTCCTTACTCACCTGACCTTGCGCCATCCCATTACCACCTTTTCCACTCTCTGGACAATCATCTTTGTGGAAAATCCTTTACCAATTAAGCAGACTTGTGCCAAGCACTCACGGACTTCTTTGCGTCCAAAACCCCCTAGTTTTACCGCAAGGGGATTGTATAGCTGGAGACACGTTGGCAGAAGTTGCTGGATGCCGATGGCAATTACTTTAAGGACTAACAATAGGTTATACTTTCTGTAAATCATTTTCTTTTTGGCCATTAAAAACGGCAAGAACTTTATTGGTTACGTTATACAATCGTATGCTTGCTATTTCTCACTTCTCCACTCAATGGAAGTTTGCATTAATAACCACGACCGCGAAACCTGGGAAAGTTCCACAAGATGCAGCTTTCTATCGGCCGATAAGCTTACTACTTCTGCTGTCCAAAATTTTTGAACGCTTACAGTTATACAGAATCAAATAAATAATCCATCCAGCGGAATTAATTTCCATTCACAAGAACATTCAATCATCCATCAATGTCATAGAACACTCACCTACGCCAAGAAAATATTCGAAGACAAAAAAATATGTGTCTCGGTATCTTTGGATATCCAACAAACAAAGCTTCTTCTTATTACTATTACACCTCCTCCCTTCGGAGATTGGTGGTGATATTAGCTATTTTTATTTTTGAGATGACAACTCGAAAGATTTCTGTTGAGGTTTTTAGTCCGTACCATTCGCGCATGTTTCGCATCCAAAGTGTCTTTCTTCCAACGCTTCTTTTCCTTTTATTTTTCCCTGTATTATTAATTGCAGCAGTCTATACTTAACATTGCGGGTAGTGTGTCTAATGTGTTTACGAGATTTGATTATTAACATGGTTTCTAAAGCTTTAATTATTCTAATTAGCACCTCTTCATTGGAGATTTTTTGAATCCATGATATGCGCAACATTCTCCAATACATCCACCTTTTGAAGGCGGTTATTCGGTTGATGATTTTCTTTTTCAGCTTTTCAGTCAATATAATGGGAAATATGTAGCATTTAACTAATTTTACCATAGCTCATTTGAATTATAAATTAGAAAATTATAGGGTAGCGGGTAGATACTCCCCACTATGACCCCGATAGAGGATAGATCTACTTCAGGAAAGCGACTCTGCCCACGCGAGCCTCGACTCTTCCCTATCTCATCACCGGGGAAAAGTCGTGTCCCGATCTTAATCCTACCCATAATTTACATACTCTTATCCTCCGTACACCCTATCTACTCGTCAACCCGTTCGGCAATTGCCAAATTCCAATTGAATTGCAAAACTACAAAATTTAAGGGTAGCCTACGTCCTGCAGTGGACTCCAATAGCTGTGTGATTTGTATTAAGTAACTTCCTCATTTTGCTTGTTTAATTATGCTTATTTCTTAGCTGTGGTTAGCCTGGTCGTTTACTATAGTGCCTAAATATTTGTAGCTATCTACTCTTAAAATCCTGTCTAACTCAAAGACATTTCCTAGTTTAGTTAGAAGGTACGCTATTAAACCACCATGCTAATATCTTCGGTGTTCTGCAGGGACGTGGCTTGACCCAGCTTCCAAGCTGAAGACCAACTTTACTTTTGTCATGTCCGTCGGCTGTCACGCCTTATAACTTTTGATATGTGACAGATAGAGACATAACGTTTTCAGCATTAAACTAAGGACTATAAGTCAAGTGCAGCCGCTAAAATTTGACCAGAAATGGCCCCAAATTCTTCGGTTTCGGCCGCTAAAGTTTTGCCGCTATTCATTTTCATGTGAATATAATTCACTGTCATTCGTTTCAATAAAATTTCGTTAAACTCTATAGTTTAGTTTCATGCATAGGGTCCGCCCTGCTTTACCTGTAAAGAAAATTTCGCTTGGTTTTTTTTAATTTTCTTTATACCAAAAGCATACCAACCACAGATAATACCTTAATTGCTATCTTCGCAGATGACACTGTTACAATGTCATTTGATACCAACGCTTATTACGCACCTGAAAAGCTCCATTCACACCTAAATCAGCAAAACTGGCTTGATGAATGGCAGATCAAACTAAACAGCACTAAATCAACTTGAATAACTTTTTTTTTAAATTATACATTTATTGCTAGATCAACAATTATGTGTTATTCATAGCATAGGTAAAAGATTTTGTGGCATATTATAACTTAGAATATAAATATATTGTGACATAGTGCGACAAAATAATAAGCGCGGTGAATTCACGTTTGGTTAATTTTGTCTATGGTTTACTATAACTAGGTCCTGTGGTAATTTGCGTTTAAGCCTGGCGTGAATATTAGTTTTAAAGAATTGATATAATTCCGCACCATTACATGCACTCGCGTTTGAAATGAATTTTTCCGCACAGTTCTTGATGTATTGACCGATGGATAAGATGCAGAGTTCTTCGTGTAATTGGGTATTTTTATCGTACCACGGTGCGTTGATTATGATTCTTAGGATTTTGTTTTGTAGGCGTTGTATTTTCTGTATGTTGGTATTTGAGGTGTTGCACCAGACAGGTAATCCATATAGGACGAGAGGTCGAATTAGAGCTTTGCAGAGTAGCGTTGCGCATTCAATTTTTTAGCGAGGAAAATAACTTTTACTATTAAACACTCTAGAGCCGTGGTGGTTTAGTGGATAGATCGCTAGACTACGAAACCAAGAGTTGTGGGTTCGAATCCCGCTCTCGCCAATTCGATCGCTGGCATTTTTACGGTCCAGCTCGACTCAGGCTGCAATAAATGAGTACCTGGAGGTAAAACTCTGGAGTAATAATAGGCGGTCGGTACGTAGCGCTAGCCACGTTACTACCCTTGTGTACCGTAGGCTCTAGATTGTAGCAGATCTATCCTGTTACGACCCCAAAGGGCCTTCAAGGCCTGTTACAAAGAACTATTAAACACTCTACTTGCCCCCAAGTCACCATTTACAATAAGCCCATCTCAATAAAAACTGAGATGAAATACTTAGGACTTTAGCTAGACTACAGATTAATTTGAAAATAGATGCAAAGGGCTTTTACGGGCGGTGATATGGTGCATCGTATACTTGATTCTCCTGAAAATGTCCACTATATGTTTGGGTGAAAAGTAATCGATCTTTATATTTTGTGTTTATGAGTAGTTATAGTAGGCGCATTTACACTGTTGGAGATGGTTTTGGTTATGTATGTGATCGGCGAATCGATTTGGTTTGGAGATTGAAGATCGTTGGGATACTTCAGCTGCTGATCGAATGTAGCACTAAATATGTCCCAGTTTACCGGTCCATTTATTAATCTCTGCTCTGGAATGTGTTTTTAACAGGCGATGGTATAAACGAGATTATAACGAGTATGTGGTCTGAATCGAGTTCAGAGAGCACATGTTGAAAGATTTGTTTGTTGAAGTTTTTGTGGTTGACTATGTCCAGTATCTGATTCGTGGTCGTTTTTATATAGGTAGTAAATGGGTTTGTCTGAGGCTTCAATTTGGAGAGCGTGTGCAGATGAAAAGTCGTAAAATTTATTTCCAGCTGGATTTGTTGCTCTACAACCCCATACTGTATTTTTAGAATTTAAGTCTCCTGTAAGAATTGTAGGGTTACTGGTATTAAATATGATGGAGATGTCTTTCTCAAGAAGTTGCTTCTTTGGTTGTTTATAAACATATACTGCGGTTAAGGTACTACCATTGTTTCAAGGTTAGTTGTGTTAATTGTTTGGCATTCGTGATGAATTATATTGTGTTTTATGATAATGGTTACACCTCTAGATGCAAATCTAGCCTCTCTATCTGCGCGGTATATCTGATATCCAGCAATTTTGAGTTTGTCTAAATTAGTTAGATGAGTTTCGGAAACGCCTGCTATGTCAATGGAATGTCTCATAAGGAATGACTTAAATAAGGTTAGCTGTTTTGTATTGCCATTGGCATTCCAGTTAAAGAGTTTTAGTTTTGTTGTCCATTAAAAAGAAATTGAAGGAAATTTGATATTATAAATTGTTTGGTTTGTTCTATGAAAGGTTGGATGAGGTGTAGGACGGTTGATAGAATAGTGTTGACTAGGTACGAAGCTTCGGGTGATTCAGAATTATTTTTTGGTAACCAAGATTGTTTGAGAGGGAAGAAAAGTTTTGTCATATTGTTAGCGGGTGCAGGCTTGGCATCGGGTCTTGCGTTCTGTAGTTGTTTGCCTTGGTGATTTATTGACTCGTGGAAGTATTTGCATCCCTGAAGTTAGCGGGGTAGTTTTCTCCGCAATCAAATCATCAAATATCCTTAAAGCACAATGCGGAGGTCCTAGGTCCCCGGCCGTGCGAGAAGGATTGGTTGCCAGAGTGACGCATTTGGGGCCACGCGGCCGTAATGTCAACATAACGTCAACGCCCATTACGGCAATGCACCAGAGTGAGTCGGAATTCGTGACTGGCACAATCGTTGGAGGCCAGCAATAGTAACGATTGCTACAGAAAGTTCGTAACACTTGCACTCTCTATAGTAGCCAAGCGTAGCTGGCTGGATGTTCTAGTTAATGCATATAGGAGCATTACTTGGCATTTTACGTATCCTGGTTCTAATCTACAACAGTTTTTAGTGTTCTCTATGTGTTGACATCTATGACATTGGGGTGTTTTATGATTAATTTTTTATGGCTCTACAGTAACTACAGTGCGGAGTATTTTTTGACGTTGAAAATTTTGTTTGATTTTGCATTTGCTTTGTTGAGACCTGCAAGCTCATCGTGTATCTCTTCTTCGGTTAGCGAAAGAAGAACGTTCTGTATAACTACCGATAGGGTTTTACAGTTGGGGTCTTGATATGTATGAAATTTGATCTTATTTGTTAGGTAATGTTTCGCGAATTTTCTATAATCATGGTCTCCTGTTAAGGTGATTTTCAGGGACGATGAATTGAGAGCTGTCGAAAAATCACCCTTGATAATTGTTTTGTTATCGTTTACAACTTGTTGGTTGACTGGGCCGTGAAGAAAGATGGGCGGTATTTTAATTTGGGGTGATTCATTGACCTTGCTTCCTTTGGGGCAGACGGCTCGAGATATTCGGGTAAGTAATATTTATCTCTTTTGAGTAACTATTCAGGATTCCATTGGCATTTCTCTTGTAAATCGGTGATAGGCAGATATAGGTGGTCGGAATTTCTTTTGAACGGACATGATAAACATGTGCAATTCACCCCCGTAGGGGGTGATAGTTAATAGTTGAAGAAGTTACTGTTAATTCTAAGTAAAGTTTGTTACCAGAAATGAATAAACGTTTGCTGGTTATCGCAGGCGTCAGATGTTAAGTCGCACTCGCACTTTCGGGTCATGGAGAGAACGTTCACGCGTCTTTGCGGTTCGAAAGCAAAGCGAGAACTCCAGTGCAAACAAATGGGGCCTTACGTTTGTCTTTCCGGTTTGTATGCTGCTGGTTTTTGTAACCTGTGCTTAATTTTTGATCTTAATTTCATCTCGATAATTCTTAAAATGTTTTGAATGCCACTGAAGATAGGCATCTCTGCAATCTACAACAGAATAACCTTCGATGTGCTGAAAGTAGAGTTGTTGAGAACATCAAGATACTGAAATTAAGAAAACCAAGTCGAACTGAGGAAAACAGAAACAAACTATGATGCTTTCGCCATAAAACTTGACTTGGCACAATAAACTGAGATAAGAAGCATTCTCCATCTATCAAACCCAAAAACGTCCACTGAATTGCCAGATTCACTTCAGCAGTTATCGAATCAAGCTTAGAGTTATAACAAGGAAAATAACAATTTCAGCTAAAGTAATGGTTATTTAGGATTATGAAAACTAAACCTTTGATGCTTAGTTATTATTAAATGAGTTCCAAACTTCTAAGTATAGTATATAACTGTAACACAATTAGTACACTCGTATGACGTACTGCAGTCGCAACAACTCAAAGATCCAATAGAACCCAAAAGCGTGGCCCAATATCGTGGAATAACACAAACCGACTTTTTCATGTTCCAATATGTAAGCAGTTGTGAGCTCCAGATATGCAGAAATGTTATTACTTCTAGAGCTGGCGCGCGGCCAACCTTTTTTATAGCGAATGCTGCGCTATTCAGGCTTTGTTTTAATGCAATGCAATAAATTCAATTCGGGATGGAAAAACGTTGCTAGTGGCCATGGCGCAATTGCCCTTTAATAACTTTTACGTCCAGATTTGGTGCACCACCGAGCTTTTTTCGATAATCCCACAAAAAAGTAGATTACTATCCAAATTATTTGGCCAAAGTGCAAAGTAGGATCGGTAAAAGCTTAATCTGTCTGAAAATAGTCACAAGATTATAACTTGTCAACAATTCAATCTTTTATAAGTGGTGCGAAAAACATCGGCAGCTATTTGCATCTAAAGCACCCTCAGGTCGCCAGCGCTCCTTAATGCCCGCAGCCCCGCATTTGCAAATCCTATCTGGCAAAAATTCGCGCAGAAACATGGCGATGAATAGTAATAACGGGCGTTTTTATTGCACTGTCGCGACAGGAAGCACCCTTGTCGGGCAGCCCTCCAGAAGCCAAGGCGCTATCGATCCCACCCCATAATATCGGAGACAGTTTCCATCCTCACTCGATGTTTATATTAGTGGGCGTTTTGCAGTTACACCGTTAATGCTGTTAACAGGCTGAAATTCCCCGGAAGTGTTCGCGGCAGTTTGCCGAAGCCGAGTGCACGGCTTAGGGGCGCCTGAGCCTGGCGCGCTTTGTCTGCCGCTATCTTCTTTAATTGAAACTGAAGTAATCGAACTTGAGTTTGATATTGCGGAGACGGCGGCCCCTCCTCTTCAAACAAGGCTAATGCTCTACTCTTTTCAAATCATTTATCTAATTTGTAACGCGGAAAGCTTTCAGGCGTCTATTGTTCTTCAAAACAATTTCCATGTCAGAGACGCTGAAAAATTCCTTTGCCAAAGAAAGACAATATTAAATTTTGCAAACATTTTTAGAGTAAGCTGAAGAGTGAATTAGTGACAATAGTAGCGTATTTTTTCAAATATTGTTCCTTGAAACGTTGTTAGTTTAATGAGATAAAAAATTATTTTAGGGGTCTTTTTCAGCTTTGGTTTTTTTTTCGGGCAAACCTGGCATTTAAGGCTGCGCGGCTCGTAACAGTAGCAGCTAATGAATAATCAAACGCCGCGAAAGCGGAAGCGCCTGCATGTACATTATCGCAAATCCTGCAAGCACGTATCACCGCGTGTGCTGTAAGCCTATTATTCCCTGAAACTGCGCCACGGGGCCGAACCACTCGGCTGCGCGTTAGCAGAGATTATGCCTCTCGAAAAGGTACTCGTCAAATCGGTTTGCAAACGTCTGTGCTCCCGGATTTTGCACGTAATCCTGGAAATATACAATGGCAAGCAGCGCGCGTTGTTTGCTCGAGATTACTTTAAGGATGTGTTCTGTCTGGGCGCTATCAGGCGAGATGTTTGCTTTTGGAATTAGTTCGCGGCTCGTAATGCTTTCACTTGCAAATCGGCCTACGGGGCTGCTAAATTTGGGGAAATGTGTTCTGAAGTGGTTGCTAGATATGATGATACCGAAAACGGCGACTTTTCGTTCTACTCGAAGTGATCGATGATGCTTGTTATGTCATTTCATTAAATTGTAATTGTAATTTTCTAATTTGGGTATTTTTAATTTTTGGAAAAGAGGTATGACACTTACATGAACTTTGAGAACTTTCAACTCAAACGAAGAGTTAAGCAAATGATGTCCCAAATTTTTTTTGAAATTTTATCACTACTGAGTCTTAACTATTTTTGCAGAAAATATTTTCTGAATACTTTGTATCTGTGCTACTGTCGCATTGTAGTCAATCACCTTAGTGATTATTTAGTGAACGTTTAAATTTTCGCTATTTTTAATAGAAGACTTCTAGACTTGTCATACCAACTCATCTACATCTGTTTTTACATAAAGGAGTAGTATAAAATGAGATAGGGCAAAATCTGCACTGTAGGGAGGGTACTACAGCTTCTTGAATCTAGTGTATTGGTGCAAACTCAAGAGTAGTGGGGAATTATCACAGTGAAAAAACATGTCTTTGTCTTTGAACGTAGGCAAAAGTTTTTACAACTCTAAGAAGACTCTTTACAGGGTACTGCCTGTCTTCTTTGTATTTGGAACTTTACTGACGGTAAACAAAATGTTCACCATTGTCTTTCTTGTGGATTGGAATTTTCATTCAGACAAAAGCATTTTAAAAGAACTTTATTAAGTAAATAATAAAAATAAATTAGGTTTTATCGCCTATTTTAATACCACTGACATGGAAAAATCTGTCAAGTTACTTACTGAGCACACCGCAGCACCATAAAACTTATTATGCCATGTTTTGATCGATAAAGACACTCAAAGAACACACACTTTTTACTTAAAAAATGGTGTGTGTAATATTATAAATTGCCAATGCAAACACAACCAAACGCTCTTCTCTTTGAAAATAAGGCACATACCTAGAGGACTTTAGGATCTTCCTGAAAGTTGCAATGTTCTCCTTTGTGGCAGGCAAAAGTAAGGTGCCTGAAACATGGTTGCATGAAGAAATCAATTATCTTCAAAGCAGGAACCATTAACACCAAACATTATCACATCGTTTTCTCATAAAAACGCCTGCATAGTTGAAAAACTTTATCCGTTGCTATACGCAAAAAACCAAAAAACTCATGATGATAAAGCACAAACTCTATTCAATTAAAGGTGGCCCTGCAGAATGTTATAAATTTTTAATACAAATATGTTTAAATACTCTTCTAGTTGGTAATAAGTCACTCTTGTAGTACTTGAGCATCTTCCTGATAGCACCTAGGTTTTTTCGTAACAGACAATTCTTGAATATGGTCGTCCTATGCACAGAAACTATTTTCTCCCAACATTGACCAAAAATCTAGGCAAACTCGTCATTCCATGCCATTAAAATATCTTCGTACTTCTAAAACTATATTTTGACCTTTAATGGCTAAATCATATTGTTAGTATAACGAGATGTTGAGTACCTCGCAACACAGCAAAATGCGTCTCAATGTTTACTTGTCGGTTAAGACATGTGGTAGCCGAGAAAACAAAAATTTTCATTTGAAGGTAGTCGCACTTAATAGTATAAAATTCTAATTCAAAAATAGCCAAACATTCCCCTATTTGGCAATCAGTCACATGCATGTGATACTCAAGCATCTTCTAACACCAGTTAGGTTCTCCTTTAATAGAGGCAAGGATAAGCGTCTTGAACATGGTCGCACAAGGAAAACAATTATCTCCCAAACACTATTTAACACTGAAACCACTTGCAAAGTTGTAATGCATAATTGCACGGCATGCCATTTTTGACCAAGATGAAGATTGTTGCGCCTGGTCTGTTGTTATTTTGATAGTGTGGGAGACTACACTCTCTTTGCTCTAAACAATCAATATTGAGTTGCTAACACAGAAATGTTCAAACACCTTAAGTCATATGGTTATAGCAGTCCAATATCTTCCGGACAGCAGCTATGTTCTTCTCCGTAACAAACACGCACAATTGTCTTCTACCACAAGAACGATTTCCTCCAAACACTGATCAACACTGAAACCAAGTACAAATTTGATAAAGTCAAAGCAGAAAATTGGATAACATTTTATTTTCGAGTAATATGAATGTCTGAGAGTTGTGCGCTTTAACTGTCATTATTTTTTAAATTAAATAAAATTTGTGTGCCAGCGTGGTCTCGTGGTTGAGGGACGGGCTGCGATGCTGACGGACCCGGGTTCAATTCCTGGTGCTCTCTGATGCCTGGCGGGTGGCCTACTCAGTCACTAAAAATAATTGAGTACCTGCGTTCATTCGAACAAGGGGTAATAATGGCGGTCGTCTTGGGCGCGGTGCTTGCCACATCGCCCCGCATCAGACGACCGGGCAGAGAGAGCGATCGTATGAAAGCCTTAACCTCTCAGTTCGCAGGCCGTGCTCCCACGCGGGGCGTAGAGCCTTACCAAAGTAAAATTTAAGCATTCAACTTTAAGTTTGATGTTGTGGAAGGCCACTGTTCCTCCTTTTAAAAATAAGGCTAATCCTTTCAAATCATTTATCCAATTTGTTATAAGAAAAGGTTTTGGGCGCCTATTATTTTTTTAAATAATTTTCATGTTCTACTCCGCGACATATTAACGTCTTGAATATAGTCATATTGCGCACAGGAACCATACCTTTCAAAGGTTGATTAACACTTCTGTGCTTCTTTAGCATGCTAGGGCATGCTCGCCATTGCACGCTATTAGAATTTTTTTGTACATAGAAAACTTTATTTTGTGTTTCAGTAGGTAAATTATAAAAATGCAGCTGAGTTTCGCCATTTATTACAATACTGTTGACATAACGAGATGTTCCACTACAAGACGCGCTGTGCAGCTCGTTGGTTAAGATATGAGGAATCCAAAGGAAATGAACTCTTCTCACTTGATTGTAGTAGTGTAGAATAATATATATTGTTAATATAAAAATGTTTCTCTGGTAGTGTGTTACACGTTTTTAAGAGTCGATCATTTTTCTGACAACAACGATGTTATATTCTGCGAGAGACACGGATGGATACCCTAAATATAGTCGTGCAATGAACACCGTTATCTCTTAATACAGGAACCATTCCAAATAAAATTTTGTCGGTGACCAAAACAATATTACAAGTTCTGTTTAGCACCGCAGTTTAAGGGCAACTAACAGTTGCTGAAAAAAATGTAAGTTGAAACCTTTTTCAACGCATTTGAAGCGACCATCGCTTGCAGCTCATTGCAAAACTTTTCCAGTACCCTATGTGTTGTTTTCGCTATTATTTTATTATTCCTACTGAGACAGTGTCATAAGGAGGCAAGCAATTTCATGAAATAGGAATCGCATTTACTTTTTAAGACTGATCTTTAAAAATATTTAATTCCATTATAATACACAAGTTTATAGAAGCGTATCACATCTAGAATGTACAATATTAATCTAGAGTAATATATTATTGAGAAAAGCCTTCTTTCTTAGAACATACAAGGAACACGGTATGATGCAAATTGCGTCCTATTTAAGTTAAACAATTTATTAACTTAATGAATTCCAAGCATCGCTCGTGGTGCACTTAATTGCTTTAAGCTGATTCTTCTCATGGCAGTAATTCTTTGGTCGTGCTTATTGTTTTTGTTTGGCTAAATTATTTAATTAATCTCATCGAACACATTTACAAACCTTAAATGATAGAACAGTTGTCGTTGGCTTCATGTAAATGAATGGTTCCGCTTTATTAAGCACGAAATACTGTCACAATGAACATAAATGACATACTTAGTTAAATTACAGCGACGGAGATTAATCAGATTATCCAATAAATAACACAACAATTAAAATGTTGCAAATAAAATGAAAATCGAACGGATGTCAAGCGCTTGGCGCCATTTTGCGCGCGCCTTTCCTCACAATACCATTTTGGTCAAAAGATCACCCTTTTTCTGCTATTGTATGACCATGGTTAATTCAGATCGAATCAAAAAAGCTCTCAACCATTAAAATCGATTGCTTCTTCGATTTACAGCGTGTGCTTTTCTTTGGCGCTTTAATATCTTAGAACATATAAAACTTAAGAAAGCTGAAATCTCCAAAGTAACAAGAAACATTTTATTTTTTATTTAAACCACACCGTAAATTTCTAATAATATAAAAAAATTAACATATCAGTTAACATACTTTGAAGGGTAGGATTTAAATATATAAAAGCCAGTGAGGTTTCAGACCTCAAGTTATGATTTTACTTATATGTTACTTTATAATAAAATAAATACAGAATGCTAGTGTCGCTCAACATGCAGACTCTATGTTCCAATTTTAAATTTGAAAGTTGCACTTACTAAGGTGGTTTGATGTGAAAGACAGCATTTTGAGTTGTATGAAATATTTTATCTTCAGGATCAATATATGTATCCCAACGTTTCTTCAAGCACGCGATTTTTTCGCAAAAGTGAGTATGCTCGGAGAGTTTGGCATTACTTTTTTATTTCACCTAAGTTTGTATCCAAGCTCAAAAATGTTTGAGTTTTGGCTGTTAATCCGAAGCAACTGAATTAAGTGAATAGAGCGAATAGGAAAAAATTAAACTTTAGTTCTGCCATTTTTGCTCAGCGACACAACTTGAACGTGTCAGCGCGTTGTCGCGACGGAACAACACTTCTTTCATTGTTCCAATAAGCTTTTTCGTTATTACTACTTTCATTTTCCAGAGTGTTCTCACCACTGATAATTTTTCTCATCTTAAATCAGTGGAATGAAGAAATGTCTTGCGTTTTGAAGCACTAACTCATCGTGTAGTACTTTATTCGATGTTTTTCTGAGTTTTGGTTGATTATGGAAACTGCGAAAAATGTGGATGTTTTGAAACGAGATAGTTGATTTGCAATTCTCCTTTTTGATTTAAATTAATTTTTACACCACAACTAAGGCTTTGCTATATTTTCAACGTATTCTGTTTCTTAGGCGTTTCAGATACTTCAAGAAAATCCAAGAACTTTACAAGGCGATATTTGACAAGTTCTTCAATCGGTTTTATATAACATTAAGAAAACGATGATAATTTTATAGCAAAGAAGTGATAAAAAGCTAATTCTGTAGATAAAAAAATCTAAATATAATTCAACTAATTTGCAAGATTTTGGATTTATTTATTTCAAACATCGCAAAGCAGGTTTAAAATCATATAAAGCAACAATTGTTTCTAATAATAAATTAGAAGACAACATAATAAAATCACGTTGTCGAAAATTATACGAACGTTAGTTGGCAACAATGTTTATCATGGACGATAAAATATAAATATGTCAAAGTTAATTTTAGTCAATTGCCTAGCCAAGCATATTATGCGACAAAATGTATAGAAGTGTGCCTGAAATACAAAAACTATTTCTCTCAAATGCCAAGCCATTTGCATGAGAAGCAACATTTTATTGCTTCTGGAACATTCAATAACAGGAATTGCTTAAATTAAATAAGCTTCATTAGATATTTATTGCTTAAGAGGCGAATTAATTAAAAAATGTTTTAATATAAAATTAAGGCTTAATAAAATATTTATATCAAAACCTGCGCAACTTAATTTTTATCGATCCATACTTTTATGCCGAGACTAATACACAAAACTTCAAAAAGCTAAGTTGGCTAAGATTTGTTACATGAACATTTTGTGATGCATAAAGTACATGAACTTGTGTGTATACATAACAAGCAACAGTCACTCAATGCAATCAAGTGAATAAACGCTTTCACTTTTTGATGATAGTTGTCAGTTAAATCAATTACAAACTACAATTAATTCGTTCTTTAAAGTCCATTTCACCCCGATTTTATCAAAAATAAGTTCGACAATAATGACGGTAATTAACACACAACGCGTGTGGTTTCACGGGTCTCTTCTGAAAAGGCGTCTAGATTAGCTGGTTTTCTAAATGGAAGTCACAGAATAGAGCTGGTAGAATTTTACCTCGCCAAACCAAACATAATTACGTCGTTGTTTTTTGCGATACCTGCCTGTGTCTTTGTGATATTGGCCAATCTTTCGAAAAATGTGAAATAATAGAAAAGCGCTCATGGACACTTTCGCCGATTCCGAAAAGTGAAATCGGCGACAGATGCTGACTAAACTGAAGTTGGAAAAAGATGAACCGCTGCAACTTTTAGCGCGCGTGCGGTATAATGGCGCAGAGAAGCTTTTATCAACGGCATTGTATCTACTCAATAAATTTCAGCTGATAGAATATGAGACTTGGAAACTGAAAATACCATGTATAATACAGCTCCAACAACGTCTACGGCGATTGGGGTGCACCTCTCAAAAGCCTACAAAAATAAATTTCAAAATTTTTAAATATATAAGTACCGATCCTTAGAATCTGTTTCATGAATTTAAGTGTTTATAATACACTTGATCGCGCTCAGTTGAACTACTCTTTAAGAGATTTCGCAAGTAGAATATCGAGTATCAAAAGACTTGCTTGTTCACCAAACCAGAAAATCAAATTTCTGGTTATCTTCATCATCGAAGTCTTGGAATAACTATATATGGCACACATGGCCCTTATTTATCAAGAAAAAGAAAAAATTTAGTCGTTTTCTTATCGACAATGGTGCGAAACAATTCTCCACGATGCTAAAACTTGAATTTCAGCCATGTATTTGGCAAACGTTTTGCAATAGATCGCCAATATTGATTTGATTACTGTTTACTAGTAGATTGCACACATGCCGTTTAATTGACCCAGACAAATGTTAGAACTCTCTTGGTTTTGTAATTAAGAAAGTGACCAATCTATCTTACAAATGTGGCTCAGAAGAATTGATACTTTTCTATATTTGCACAGTTTGCTTATTTATTACGACCAAACCTCTTGAATCTTGAAACTCATTAAGCTCAATCATTATATTGGTGCTGAAGGTCTTCAGATTCGTTAGAAGATTGGAGGTTTACCTCTAGATAAGCTCGAAGCTGTCGAAGGCAACTTTTAGTTTTCTATCCAGCAAGAACTCTTTTTTCCATCAAACAGCAGTCTACTTTATACGGCTCATTAAAAATTGGCGACTGAAGGTCATGAAACGATTCAAACTGTTATCCACTCACGAATACATAGCATTAAATAAAAATTAATATTCTCGAAAACACATGTTAATTTAGCTTGCTAGCAGATGCGTGAATTCGATATAGCGAAAATTGCCATAATTACACCTTTTAGGCTTTGTGAATTTCCATCCATGATCTTTTATCCTCGCATTTCATAAACGACATACGATGTCGTCTTTAGCTATTTAGACTACACGTTAGTACCTTCAGAAAACGAATAGTAACATACAGAGCACCTTAACAACTTTGACATCAATAGGGGCAAATGCATTTTCGAACAAAATCAACTGTTAAATTTTTTGAACAATTAGTTACAACAAGCAACATTTGTTCAGTTTAAAACAATATTGGAATAATAGGTTTCGAATAGTACCAAAGAGCTAAAGCGATTTTTAAGCATGGCAAACTTTTATCATAGATTTATCCAAAAATGTGCTTAAATTCAGGAAGTGTTCAACGAGTATATAAATTCGGAGGAGCGAAAACCTTAAGTTTGTTTCGGGGAACTCACACTACTGGTGTATCCGAAAGAAGAAGTAACAAATATTACCATTAGTTGACCGTTCACTATTCTAATCGACCAAAACCAACTCTTTGAAGAAAACTGAAAGAAAGCTCTTCAAGGCAAGAATGACTGCTTCAATTTTTCTTGAATATTCAATAAAAGTCATTCACTTTGCCAGCATTAGCATCATTGATTTTACTTTGAACTGTTCACTTAAAAACAAACTGATGCAGACAACTCGGTTGTAACATATCGACAAATAAAGCTAGATCTTAAATGCATAGGGGTTTTTGAGAACAAGTATTTTTGACAATGTACAATTTATAATGACATTATGAACTCTACCAAATTAATTATTAATAGTTTAATATGGTCAAGTATGAAATATAACCTTTAAAATTAAATCACAGTTGAATTCAATGTCAGCGATGTCACAATTTTTGCTACTTATTGACGATGACAGACCGATTCATCAGATGGTTAAGGTAATACTAATTGAGAATATATCAACTGGTACTGTTGCATGATAACTAATCACATTATAAGCTTCTCGTTGTGATGTATAACGTTAAATTGTGACAAGCATCTTAGCATACAAACAATTCAAATGCCGCTACACATTCAAAGTTGCGGAATAATCAAATACTAATACCACTTGATGAAGATGTCGTTTGTCACAGAAAAACTTATGGCTAGATTTGCTGTCGATGATTCTATTTAGTCTGCCTACCACTAAGTTAATTTATGGCATATTCATTACACCGTCTGTCTCATTATTAGCGGATTACGAAAATGTAGGTCACGGAAACGACCTCCAAAAAGTGCGCGTTTTTGTTTAAAGTGATCAATTTTGAACGTATTTCAAGATGCTAGGGTTTGTTCAAGGTCATCATACGCTTTCCGAAATTTTTCAACATCGAAAGACACGAATTTTTATTTAAGGTGCTAAGACGAACGAATAACTAATTTTAAAGGAGGAACAAGTAACATCTCGAGAACAAGTACGCATGACAGTTTATTTTATTTTGTATAAACACTGAGGGGACGTGTGTGGTGCAAAACTAACGTTACACGGCAAACAACAGTCGGTCGGTATTCTCAAGTGAGCATTTGTTCTCAGTTTGGATTATTTGTGACATTTTTTGATAGCTATCATTACTTAAATAAGTTATAATTGAAATAAATGTGTTGTATAAACTCGAGAGCATCCACACATATACAGACACATACGCTCACGTTTACACTAATCCACACGCTCATGTTGATGCTTACGCTTACACTCATTCTCTCTCTACTTCTTTCTTTTTCAGTCCTGAGTTTCATTAGCTTACCTTTTTTCTTTCTAAATCGAGTGAATTTAATTCCATAAGCAAATAGCAACAACTAAGTTTCAGTTAACATTTTCTATTCTTAAAAGGGTAGTTATTTTTGCAGCTGACTTATAAATTAATAATGCTGATATTGGACGACAAAAATTAACTTTATGCTTTTTTTTTAAATAGAACTTTTACCTGCTCAACAATATACATTGTTATACAAAGTATGTTTGACAATTAATACTTAACGAAGGGAAATAACAGAATGGTACCTAATAACCACTTGAAATAGCTGTGTTAATAGTCATTTGGATTTACCATTTGATCACATAGTTAATTGAGAATTAATTGCACTTAGACATCAAGACTATCACTTACGTATTTTGATCAAATAGTTATTTGGAGATTAGTCCGCACTTAGTCATCACCACTATCACTCAAGTATATGTCTTGGGGTAACTTTCGTTTTAATCGTCTATGAATACTTCTTTGGCCTAGTTCATAGAAGGTGGCACCATTGCAGTTGGTAAGGTTGTCATGGAAGGTTTTAGTCAGTTTTGCAATATGTTCTTGAATTGTGGGCATGTTTAATTCGTGATGAAGTTGTTGATTTGTAATGAACCACAGGGCGTTGACTGTTGTTCGAAGAATTTTATTTTGTAACGTCTGGATTCGGTTGAGATTGGTTTTGGAAGTGTTAGCCCATATCACACATCCGTACAGAATCAATGGACGTATTAGAGATTTATACAAGAGCGTCATGCATTCGATTTTCATAGTGGACTTTTTATTTATGATTGGGTAGAGCTGGATTAAACGCGTGTGGCCTTCGTTCAGCTTTTTAATATATGGTATTTCCATGTGAGCCGAGTATCGAGATGGATACCCAGATATTTCACGGGCTCGTCTTTGGCATTCCATTGTATAGTATGTCCATTGATTGTAATTAACGTTGGATTTTTGATAATTCTAAGTGTGAATATTTTTGTAGTACACTTGGAATGATTAATTGATAGATTCCATTTCATGAACCATCTGCTTAGTGTATTGGCGGCAGTTTGTAAGTCGGCTATTGCTTGCTCTAATTTCTGGTTAACACGACCGTGTCATCTGCGAACATTGCTAGGTTTGCATTGGGAACAGGAAAGTCATGCATGTAGATGTTGAATAAAATGGGACCTAGAATACTCCCTTGTGGAACCTCTGCATGTATAGCTCTAGTAGTTGATAAGCTTGCCTGTATCTTGATTGCATATGTACGATTTTCTAGGAACGAGAACAATATGGATTTTATGTACTCAGGTAGTTGAAGACGTACTATTTTATATTTTAAGCCATCGGTCCACACTCGATCGAATGCTTGAGCTATGTCTAAAAACAAGGCAGTAACGTATTGTTTGCTTTCAAATCCTCGTTCGATTGTTTCGATCATGCGCTGTAGTTGATGGCAGGTGGAGTGGCCTTTTTTTGAATCCAAATTGAAAGGTGGGAACAATACTCAGTTTTATTACCTCTTCATTAAGCCGGCGATATATGACCTTTTCGAAAAGCTTCGAGATTGTAGTTAGAAGACTAATAGGTCGATAGCTAGTAATATCTTTCTTGACTTTGTTTGGTTTGGGAAACAGTAGAATAATTGCATGTTTCCATGCATTCGGAAAATAACCAATCCTTAAGCACGCATTAAATGTGGTTGCTAGGTATGCCAATGCTTTTTTTTGTAAGCTTTTTAAGTATGACATTAGGTATTTTGTCATATCCTGGCGATTTATTTATTGGAAGACTTTTAATTATTGATGCGAGTTCTCTAGGTGAAGTTGATTTGAAGTTTGGTTCTATGATTGGCTGGTGAGTTTCTACATAGTTGATGGCTATATTTCTAAATGTTGGATCTGCGTGATTTTCAGATGTGAAGGTTTTTCTAAATGATCTGCGAAGGCTTCACATTTTTCTTCATCGGTGTTAAATGTTTGCGCACCTGAAGAAATTGGAGGCATCACTTGTGGCTGACGTAGGATACGTTTGGTCGTCTTCCATAGTCCGGGATCTCTTGGTTCAAGATTACTAATATGTTTTTCGTAAGTCTCTATTCGGTGGGCATCTAGCTCCTTCTTTATTCGATGTGACAAGTTATTTACCATATTTTTGGTTACGGGGTTTCTAGTTCTCTGCCATTCCCTCCGCAGTGTGCTTTTTTGCTTAATTAGATCCACTATGTGTTTGGGTGAATAATGATCAATGTGTACTCTTCGTTTGTACGTGGTGGTAGTGGCCTTGTTGACACTGTCAGTGATAGTTTTTGTTACGTGTGAGATAGTTTGATCTATTTGATTTGGGGTTTGAAGGTTATTAGGATACTTAAGTCGTTGGTCAAGGATATCTTGAAAAGCGTTCCAATCTAGTAGTCCATTTATGAGTTTCGGTTCTTGGATTTGTTTTGCTGGTGTCAGTAAAACGAGATTATAATTGGTAGGTGGTCTGAATCTAGTTCAGTGCATACTTGTTGGAAGATTTGTTTGCTGAAGTTTTGTGGACAACTATGTCAAGTATATCTGGTCTGTGATCGTCTCTGTACGGGTAGTGTGTAGGTTCGGCTGGAGCTTCTATTTGGAAAGCGTACGTTGATGCTAGGTCGTAAAGTTTGTTTCCAGCAGGGTTTGTCTCTCTGCATCCCCATATCGTGTTTTGAATTCATGTCTCCTATCAGAAGGATGGGTTCGCTTGGATTAAATATGGTAGAGATGTCGATTTCAAGAAGTTGTTTGTTGGGTTGTTTGTAAGCACATATTATGGTTATAGTAGTATCGTTAGTTAGTTTGATTTTCACTCCAACTGTTTCGAGGTTTATCGTGTTAATTGTTTGACATTCATGATGAATTATGTTGCGTTTTATGATAATGGCTACTCCTCCTGATGCAAACCTGGCTTCTCTATCTGCGCGGTAGATCTGATAGCCGGCAATTTTGAGTTGATCTGTGTTGGCTAAGTGCGTTTCAGAGACGCACGCTAAATCCACAGAATGTCTCTCAAGAAAAGATTTAAATAGAGTTAATTGTCTTTTGATGCCATCCGCGTTCCAGTTTAGGAGTTTTAATTGAATTATAGTCTTATTTTTGTGATCCATTGAAAAGGGAAGGAAGGAAATTTGATATTATGTATTGCTTGATTTGTTCTAAGATAGGTTGAATGAGTTGCAACAGGGATGACAAGATGGTGTTGAGGAAGGGTTGGGTTTCGGGTGATGTAGAATTTGTTTTGGGAACCAGGATACGTTTGGTTGGAAGGTGTTGTTTACACTGTTTTTGAGGAGAGGAAATTTTTCAGATTGTTGGCAGGGCCGGGTTTGCTATTCGGTCTTATTGCTCTAGGAGTCTCGTTCTGAGGTCGTTTGCCTTGCTGGTTCCTTGATTGGAGGAAGTACTGGCATCCCTAAAGTTAGCGGGTGGTTTTCTCGCAGTTAGTACATACTGCGGCATCAGTTCGAGGTTTATCGCAGTTGGTGTACAAGTGATTTCCTTGGCACCTCACGCATCTTGGTTCAAGTCTACAATAATTTTTGTATGTCCGATGCGTTGACATCGGTGACATTGAGGAGTTTTGCGATTAGTTTTACGTGGTTCAACGGTAACTAATGCGTGGAATATATTTTGATCTTATAAATTTCATTTGCTTTTCATTTGCCGTGAGAAGTATTGCACAGACGGGCATGGGCTTTTGTCCTTATTTAAAAGCCTTGTAATTCGCGTTATAGGGAGGTCGTAGACGGCAAGTTCCTGTTGTATTTCTTCTTCGGTTAAAGAGAGAGGGACGTTCTTTATAACTACCGATAGTGGTCTGCTATTGGGGTTTTGATATGTGTGGAATTCAATTTTGTTTGTCAGATAATGTTTGGCCAAGTTTCTATAATCAGTTTCGCTTGTTAGAGTGACTTTCAGTGAAGATGAGCTGAGGGTAGTCGTAAACTCTCCCTTAACAATGGTTTTAATATCGTTTATAACTTCTTTATGGTTAAGTGGGCCTTGAAGAAAGATAGGCGGTATTTTTATTTTGGGTTGTTCAGTGGTCTCTGGTTCCTCTGAGGATGATGGTTCGAGATGTTTAGGCAAATAAAACTTGTTTCTCTCAAGTAGTGATTCCGGTTTCCACTGATATTTTTTTTGTAAATCAGTGATCGGTGGCGATAAGTGATCAGAATTTCTTTTGAGATGTGACATGATAATACGATTAATTCACCCCTAGGGGGTGACAGGTAGCAATTGAAAATGTTGCTGCTAATTATATAAATTAATTTTGTTACCAGAAATAAATATTGTGGTTTATGTTGATGTAGATAAACACTGGCACCAGGCGTTGATAAGCCGCACTCACACTTCCGAGTCGCGGAGCGAACGTTGGCACGTCCTTGCTGTTCGAAAGTAAAGCGAGAACAACTTTATGCTTAAATTACAACATCTAATATACCAAAATAATAATCAAATTTTTAAAGAAGACTCACGTGGCGCATTTTGCTATTTCATTTACTACAAAAAAGTTTAAAGTAACTACCTACACATTGTTAATTGTTGTGGTTGGTTAGAAACAAAGACTTGTAGGTTTAAAAACTCTTCCAATAGTTTAGGATTTAGAGAAGACCTTGTTCAGATGGGTAGGCTACCAAAATAACGGGGGGGGACAAATGTAGTATAATACGTTAGAGCTGATGGAAAACCTAATATTTTAATAAAACAAGATTTTAAAGCTAAAAAGCAGTAAGACAATAAGTGGCCAAAGTTAAACACATTTCACAAAGTATGTCATATCATTAGTTTTATTTTGAGTGAGAATAATTGATGTCAGTTATTAATACAATTAATTTGCCCTTTAGTGCTATATCCGTGTAGTTTCTAAGCGTTAGAAATTATGTTACAATCTATGGGATGACTCCCCAATGACGCTGTACATGAAGGAGTCCCAAAAGTCTATGTCACTAAGAAAAAAGCGTTAAAGAAAATTACCGTTGTGGTGTATACAATTATTTAAAGTACAACGCAGTCGCTGTAATTCATACCACACACTAATGTGCTTTTCTATTACCTCTTCACAATGTTACTATTTTGATGGCGTCTTTGCCAGATCTATACCAAAATTTGATTATTTGCGTCCTTTTAAAAATCACGCACTTATAATTTAGCATAGACATTTCATGAAATCTGGAACACGTATTACGTTTACGAAATGTAGGAGAACAAAGCATATTACATATTGTAGAGTTTGATTAAGCTGTCTAGAGTTGGCCAGGCAAAAAGTGATTACACAGATTTATCGGACAGCATTTTTTTATTCCGGTAACTAGCTCAACACTTAACAAATGTTGTACATTGCATTTTGGAAAACAACCAGAATATCATGCGAGGCCCTCAAATGAATCACTGTTTACTCACTGTCAATACAGCCGTCATCTCGGAGCTCGGTATGTCTTAGGGTAATCTCCGCTCGAGATGGGTGTGGATATTTTTCTTACCTAGTTGTTTTACAATACTATTATTGCTTGCGTGCAGTTTAATTGTGTTTTTTGTTGTTCTTCGAACAAATTCTTCAATTGTGCAAATTCACAATTTGTGGTGGATTTGCTGGGTACGTATATACCACTGAGCATTTTTTGAGATGCGTAGGATCTTATTTTAAAATATCTGTAACTTTTTGTACTCCACACTATACGTTACAACTGGTCGAGAAGCGATTTGAATAGCAGTAAGGTACATTCATTTCTCAATCGGGGCATTTCTGTTAATTACTGGATATAAGAACCGTAGTCGATTATATCATTGGTTAAGTTTCATATTAATGTAATAACTCCGAATTGGTCTGGTATGCAAATAAACTCCGATATTTCATAGTCTTGATCTTAGGAGTCTAGGAAATGGGTTTGTCCTGTATGCAGATACTGTGATGTTTCCTGTATTCTTTTGCGTGTAAAAATTATAGTTGTACATTTAGTTGAGTTAAGAGTAATGCGTTTATTAAAAGTATTGACTGCGATCTGTAAACTTTCAATAGCTACGTGAAGGTTTTCATTTTGGGCAAAAATAGCGGTATCGCCGGCAAATAGTGCAATGAAAGCAACAAATACGTTCTTCAACAAGAAGGAACACCGTAAGTAAACATGGGGAGCCTCGACGCCAAGAGAAGGAATGAGATTGTATGCATTATCCCAAGCCGACGTGCAATTATAACAGACATAATCGTCTTAAACGAAATCTATATTAGCAACAAGATGGTCAGAGCACGGGTGAGAATAAAAATAAAATGAAAATATGAACTTTAATCCACACTAAGAACAAGGAAGTTAACTTTACACAAATAGTAATTGTAATCTATGAAGAAACATACAGAGGCCACCTAAAACAGGGGTTAGAAGATAATCCAATCGAAAAAAAGTAAGTGTGAATAAACTCAACAATTACATCATCGATAACATGATGCAAGCGCCAGATAAAACGCTCAGAAATAAAATTGTAGCAAAAGATATTACTAAAATATCAAAAAGGGGCAAAAACAAACCAAGAATGACACTAAGTAAGTTAAAAAAGCAAAAAGATCGGAAATAAGATACGAAAAGATACGGCAGCGTTTAATAAAAAAGTAATAACAGAAACCATAGAGAAAACAGAGGCCCAAGAGTATAAGATAAATTAAAATAGGCCATTTTGAAATAATATTCTTATACATTGATACAGGAGAATTAATAAGAGATCAAAAGGATGTTGAAGCACATAGAATTATTCTATAAAAACCTGTATGAATCAGGAGTCTAACAATCCCCGAGATAGATCAGCTCTTACCAAACACTACCCATATGTAAGTATGAAATAAAAGCGACACTAACGTAGATGAAACAATAAAACAGCAAGCTCAGGTGAAAAAACTAATTGCGGTTGGCGGGAGCATAATCTTGAAGCACCTAGAAAAGCTACTAAACCATTGCCTAGACGTTGGAGAAGTACCTTATAACTGAAAAAACGCAAATGTAGTGTTAATATTGAAAAAGGAAATAAGCGACATATAAAAAACTATCACCTTATTTCACTACTGTCCCATTTATACAAACTATTTTCAAAAATAATAATAAACAGAGTGACGAATAACATTGGACGCTTTTCAACCACCAAAGCAAGCGGGCTTCAGAGATGGATATAGTACCATGGATCACATTCACACGGTGCCACCAATTATGGAGAAATTTCACGAATACAGTTTACCATTATATGTGGCCTTTATTGGTTTCGAAAAGGCTTTCGATACAGTCGTTACGAGAAAATGTAGAATTGATCATAGGTATGTAGAAGTAATCAGAAATATATACGATAACCATGACGATTCAAACCTTTGAAGATACTAACCCAATTCTAATAAAAGGGGTATCAGACAAGGAGATACCATCTCTCTGAAACTTTTCACGTACTTATTGAAAGACGTTTTTAAGTCACTTAATTGGGAAACTCAGGGGCTAAACATAAACGGAGTACGGCTATCAAATTGAAGGTTTGTGAATGACGTAATACTGTTGGTTAACACTATTAGATCATCCGCATATTATGGCTAATAATGCAAGAACTATAAAATGTAATTATGGAATTGTACAAAGCTACATAGAAAGTTGGATCGAGGATAAATATAAGCAAGACGAAAATTATGACAAATCCTAATGTCGCAACATCAGTCCAACTGAATAACAATACTATAGAAGTAGTAGGTGAATACATATATCTTGCACAATTACCAACTATGATCGAAAACCCCCAAAAAGAAGAAATGAACAGGAGAATAAAATTGGCGTAGGCGGCATACGAAAAACTAATAGATATATTCAAGTCAAAACTCTCGCAATGCTTAAAAACGAGAGTGTACAACCAGTGCATCGTTCTCATCCTTCCCATCCCCACCTATGCAGCAGAGACATGATCATTCACAGAAACGGATCTGGTGAAGCTGAGGGTGACACAGAGACGCATGGAAATATCTATGCTCGGAATGCAAGACAGGATAACTAATGTGTGGATTAGAAACAAAACAAAAATTGAAGATGTGGTATTTCGCATTGCCAAACTGGCAGAGGACTGGATATCTAATGAGGAGACAGGACGACAGATGGAGCAGAAGGTTTACAGAGTGGATGCCGATAGCAGGAAAAAGATTTTTGGAAAGACCCCGTACACGCTGGAGAGGCGACATCGAAAATCGCCGGAATACAGTAGATAGGAGATACAGTGCATCCTGAATAATGAAAGTAGTTAGGTGAGGCGTTTGTCCAACGATGAAACATTAGTCGCTGATTTATGATGGATGATGATGATAATATATTGAAGAGTGCAGGTTCAAGAACATTACCTTAAGAACTCCTGCGTTAATGTGTTTGGTAGTGGATACTGCGTTTATTCTTACTACAACTGTTGTCTAGCTGTTAAATATTTTGGAATGAGTAAGTGAAGCAATTTAAGGCCTTCTGCCATACCTTATCTAATGCCTTGGCGATGTCTAAGAAAACGGCAATAGACATATTCTATAATTTCTGTACTCTTATAAAGTTGTTGAACAGCCGAATATTCTTGTCATAGTCCAAAGTGTATAGGTGAGATTATCTAATGTTCATCCAGTATTGCATTTATACGCCTGAGAATAATTCGTTCTAATGGTTTGATATGATAAGAAGAGTTAGAATTAGATTTATTTTTTCTATGTTTAGGGAACATGACTATGTGTGCATGCTTCTAGGTTATAGAGAAGTAGCCCATTCTCCAGCAGGCGTTGAAAAGTGCGGCCAAGCACGCTATTGCTTTCTTCGTTGGGTTTTTCAAAATCACGTTGGGTATTAGATCGTGTTCTTGTGCCTTTTTAAGGGGCAATGAGCGCATATAATTTTTCAGTTTAGATGTTGAAGCGAAGTTGTTAAAGTCGGTTGGGATTGGCATGTGATTTTCGATGTATGAGACTTGGTTCGTATGAGGTCTATTTTCATCAAAATAATGGACATATACATGGTTCCGTGTGTTCAGCAAACAAGATAGATTTGTCTTCATTAGATGTGTGCGTAGCATTTAGCAGTTTTAATTGCTGGTATTACTTCTTGTAGTCTGGTAATGTTCTTGGTGAGTTGCCACGGCTTGGTGATATTTGGATTTTTTTCTATAATTAAATATTCTAAATTTGCCCAATTCTCGTTTGATTTGGTGTGTTAGTTCGCTTAGTCGATTTTTGATGAGAAAGTTTTTAATTCTTTGCCATTGTCTGCGTGCTTGGCTCTTTTGATTGACTAAATCTAGTATGTAGCTTGATGGAACATTGGGGTTATTAATTTTTCTTCTATTTTTAGCTTTTAGTTACATTTTCCATAGAGTCCTTTACGGCATTTGTGAAAGTTAGAATTGCTGTATCAATTTGTTTGGTGTTGTGTATTTTGGTAGAATTTTTAAGTTGCGAGTCTAGGTTCTCCTGAAAAGGTGTCCAGTTGACGTGCCCTTTTGTCAGGCGTGGGGGCGAGGTTTAAGGGATGGTATAATGGTTATAAATGTTATGAATACAGGAGTTTAATTTTGGTAATACAATTTGTTGAATTGGAATATGCAGATTTTTGGATATCACTATGTCAAGGGTGTCGGTTGATGGTCATTTCTGGAGGAATAAGAGGTGCGTGTATTTCAAACCAATATCTTGTAGATGTTCAGTTTGTTACCGTTGGAATTATCAACTCGGCAGCCCCAGAGTCGACATTTAGGTTATTTATAACCAATGTTGGTATGGTAGTGTTAAATATATTTTGTATGTCTGCTTTTGAGAGACGTTTGTTAGGTTGCCTTTAGGTCTTTGTGATTTGAATAGATTTAAAGTTGTTTGATGAAAACGCCAACTCCTCCCCATGCTAATTCTTCGTGTCTGCCATTTTGATCAATCCGGTAGCCGCTAAATATTTCCTCTTCAGATGAGTTTCGGTGACGCATCCGATATCCACATTATAACTTGCTAAAAACGAATTGAAGATCGTTCTTTCTGATTTTATTCCGTTGGTATTCTAGTTTAGGATTGTTAATTTCTGTATTGTTGAGAGTGGATTATCCATTGATAATGCTAGGTAATAAATGTTTTATTATAAAGCATTAAATTTGTGGCAGGAAAGGTACGGTTAGCTTTGCAAGGAATTCTAAAAGATGATTCAGGGTTATATTCGGGGATACTCTGAATATTGAGTAGTGTCCGATAGTTTCTTCTTGGCGCGCGTTGATTGAGCAGTTTTACGTAGTGGGGGCAGCCTCTGTAGCTAGCTAAATGATCTCCTCCACTGTTTACGCATTTAGGAGAGTCGGGTATGGGTATGGGTTTTCTAATTTACATTTGACACATCTTTCTGTATTGCCAAATATTTGGTATCTGTGACATTGTGAAATGTCTAGATTTTCTTCAAACTTCCACTGCGATTATCAAATAAAATATCGTTTTTACCTTAAAAATATTTTTGGCGGCTTCGGTTGCAGTTAGTATAACTGCACAGTTTGGCATTGGGTTTTTGTTTTTGTTGAGAAATCCTATGACGCTTACTTTTGGCAATTATTGGTTAGGAGTTCCTCTTTGATTTTTGCTACAGAAAGTGCTTTTCGTTGGGATCACGATAAGTGTGACACTGAATAGAATTGTTGAGATAAAATTTGGTTAGCGCAGGAAGTCATTAGCTACTGTTAAGTTAAACTGAAGGTACAAAGCTCTCTATCCTCAATAGTATCTTTTTATGTCTTTAATTATTTCTTGGTGGTTGTAAACGTTGTGTATGAATATTGGTAGAATTTTAATTGGTTTGTTTGCGTTTTTCGATGTCGTTGCCAAAGAATTATCTGCCGTGGTGTCTTGCGTTAATGATGCGTAATGTGGATTGCTTCTGATCAGATCAGATCTTTGGGATCCAGGAATAGCGCTTTATTAATTCATTAATGGGAAGTGTGAGTTGATTTAATTTACGCTTTTTATTAATGCAACACCATGGGTATTAATGAATTTATATTTACATTATCGCAAATATCCACCGTGTGCTGAAACGCAAACTGACAAATCCTGGCTTTTAACCGAAACTCACATACGCTGAAACGCATTTTTTTTACTGAAAACAGAATCTTGACTTTTACTTTTATACTGAAAACAGAACGTTTGTAAACCCTGAAAACCCCTATTTATTTAATACTGCTAATAAGTTACCACCCTGATGGGGTTGTCTGTATGCAAGCAAATTTTTTTTCGTAATATCTGGAAAAAAATTTTTTAAAAATAGTTCAAATCGAATCATATTTAAATGAAAAAATGTACTATTCGTACCCTGGTTCCCCAAGGAATTTTCTCACTTTGGTGCACTGGAGCTTAATTTGAGAATCAAAATTGTTATCAGCGACCCCAAAAATCATTATTCAGACAATTTAATCTCGAAAAACAAACCAAGTTCCAAGATTCTGCCCCGCCAAGTACTTTATAAGCATCATATTCGTGATGCGCGACCCCAAAAACCTCCGAATAATGAGATTAAGCTTGTTTTGGCTAATATTAAGTGAGCAATAAAATATTCTTTAGAATGTGCAAAAAATGCGTCAAATAAATGCATTTTTGCGTGCACACTATCGCATTGTAACAAAAAAATATGGTGTATAATTTTTTCTGAGGCTTTTCCAAATCGAATGCTCGCCGAAATGTCTCGATATGTGTACCCAGAAAAGATTTATAGGTTTTAGCGTTTTTTCACTAATTGCATCAACTAAATTGAGCAAATGGTCTGAATAATTATTTCATATATAAGTAAAAATACTTCAATTATCTTAAGTGGCTGAAAAGTAATAATAACATTGCCTAGTTTCTACGACACTGATAATGTCGAAGGAAAATATAAAAAAAAACTATCTGATATAGAATGGTTAGATAACCAAAAGCAAAAAACTAGAACTCATTAGCAATAAATAAGATCCAATCAAGGAAGCACATATTAAATATTCTGTAAAGCTTACTTCTAACTGAAAACTGTACAAACTGTTGCCTTATAATAAAAATTAAAAAATATTACATTGTGTAGATGCACCATCCAAAGTCGTATAGTTAAGGTTTCATTACTTTTTATAGACAAATTTTAAATTCTGCATTACTTTAATTCTGATCACGACTTCTTAAGTGATACTATGAATCCATTTGTATCGTTTATATCCCCACTGAACGATAAAAATGTGCTTTCAGTGTGGGTGCGTGTGTACAGAACATCATCATTTCCCCAAATAGATGTGAATGCGCGATATCTTTCAGCCTGCTTTGTTGGCGAGCGCTTCCTTCGTCACGTTTGATGTTTCATACCACAGATTTCAGTTTATCAATTTACGTTAACCCGAACATTCGGCAGAACGCTAATTGAGCGCCAGTCGCGACTTGTCACTGCCAAAACAAATCGGCCGCAACATGACAGTTTGTTATCTCCCGTCTTTCGCAACGAAACAAATCGCATGTCGGCCGCGCGGCAGGGGAATTCAGGCGTGAAGTCCGGCGGAGTCGCCTGAAAGCCGCGTCTCCGCAACCCATACTTTAACTTCATGGGCCGCCATACATTCTCATCTGCTGCCGATCCAGGCGCGAAGCCCCGCGGAGTTGGCCGTTAGCGCTGCCCCAGTTCCGCGCCAGCCTGTGGGATGCAAATGGCGGCCCGTCGGGCCGCACAAGATGTCGTGCTCGCAAGATGCAAATGCTATGCAAAAAGGCGCTTGTTCGGTCCCTTTGTGCCCGCGGGCTGTGCATCGGCGGCTATCGCTGAATTTGTTATCTCTGCACTCGCCTCTTGGCGTGTGCATGTTCTGCACGCGACGGATCGACTCGGGCGCTCACAATCCGACTCTTTTGTCGCGCCAACAATGCGGCGGTTGACGCAGGCTGCTCTCGAAATTGCACGGCCGGCGCTCTCCAGAGCACCTTTAATCTTGTTTGCTTTATGTCGCGTTTTCATTAGCAGCCCCCTGCTATTCAGGCCCGCGCCCTCTGAATGCAGGATCGACTAATGATGCACAAAAGGTCAAGTGCGGGCTTGAAGCGTCTGTGTAGTCTGCATGAGGAGTGCTGCCTGCGCAGCCCTCAAGCTCGTAGGTTACATGTCTCGAGCGATGCAGGAGTTGTTAGGTGTGTGTGGAGTTTCCAGTTCGTGTCACGATTTAAATTGCATTCATACGTTTTTTGTAGTGGTAGTGGTTTCCAGGCAAGGCGACACGCCATGACCCAAACTATTTACATCTGTCCTAGAACATGCTTTTAAAACTCTGAACTGGGACGCAAAAGAGATATTAATAATTGAAGAGCAGCTAAATTATTTCCGACCTAGCAGAAATTGCGACACCCGCTGTAGGGAGTCGGCTTAGAAATAAATACCGATAAAACAGAGCTTACGACAAACTTGGTACCTTCTGAAAAACCAAAACTGAAGGATGTAGACATATAAATAACCAAAAATATGTATATTTATGTTACGAGATCGCGATAGACTTTTAAGAGACGTTAAGGGTCTTTAAGAGACATATTTAAAGATGATATTCCTATCCACCGGACCGCCAGAGTGGTTCAAGAGGTTGAGGTGCGGTCTGCGATACGGACGGACCCGGGTTCCATTCCCGGAGCTCTGATGCCTGGCGGGTGGCCTACTCAGTCGCTAAAATTAATTGATAATCTGCGTTCACTCGAGCAAGGGGTAATAATGGCGGTCGTTTAAGATGCGGTGCCCGCATCAGAGATGATGCGCAACGACCGGGCAAACAGAGCGAACACATGAGAGCCTTTAATCTTTCAGTTTGCAGACCGTGCTCCCACGCGGGGCGTTAGGTCTTACCATGATTATATTAGCACCATGCCCATCAATTTCAAGAAAAAAGTATTTGATCAGTGTGTGCTCCAGACGTGACATATGGAACAAAAACCTTGATATTGACAAGAAAACTAGAAAAATAGCTCAAAGAAAAATGAAAAAATCAATGATTGGAGTAACACTAGCTGTAGAATAAAACATTAAGAGGAAGAACACAAGTTACAGATATTATTGAAAGAAGAAGTAAACTAAATTAAATTGAGCAAGATGTACAGGTAGGATAAAGAACCAGAAGATATTGAATGAAGATCAAAAGAATAATAACTAACTAGATGAATGAAACACAAATAGATTGACATTGAATATCTTGGAAGGAGGCATGTTTAACAATGGCTAAAAAGAAGCTGAGTAATGATGATTTTTTTTATGAAGAGAGATGTTACACTAGAAAACTAAATTTACAAAAAAATCTAAAACTGAAAACTACCTTTTGCACAATTACGTTGGTAGTTATAAAAATTTATAAATATGCATTTGAAACTTGACATTATGGTGTAAAGTTTTGCTAAGATTACCTTTTTCAAGAAATTGTGATGTGGCAAACTTTTTCGAGATATTCTGTGGATTAAACTCCAACCCTTTCCTCATCAGAATGCTTTTAAAGCAGACGTTAGATATTACTTTGAAAGATAAAGATTTTTTATATCAATATTCCTTGTCATCCTCTACCCTGAGTCTGCTTTTACCTGCCATTATTTTATATTTTATTTTTTTATTTTTTATATATTATTTATATGTTTTATTAAATTTTTCTTGAAACCTCATGTCCCCTAATTTCACCAAAAAATGTTCTAAACATTTGGTCGTAAATTTGTATTAACATGTATGAGTATAAGATTGTTTGTTTACATCAGTTTGTCAACGATGCTTAATACGAATTGGCGCATTAACAATACAGATCGACTCTTTCTGCGCGAAAAGGCAATGATGAAAGACTGAAGATAGACATCACCAAATGTAAAGTGCGTGCAGTAATACGATTTATGATTACGAAAAAGCTTTTTGCAGTTGCGATTTGTCGTAAATTGTGCAATAAATGAGTATAGATGTTGTACATCAGTAGTGTCCTGGTAAAATTGGCGCATAACGTATCGAGAGACAATTTGAATTGAAATAAACATTACTTCACCTTACGACATTACACCAGCGCTACCGCGGCTGCATAAACAATTTTGCGCAAACCTGTGCCTCACAATACTCAAAATTTCTAAAATATCATCGTAGTCGCAAATTTACCTGCTTCGGCACTCGCCTTAGTGCAGGATCCGGAAAAACTACGAAAATCCGAGTTTGGACAGGCGCTAATGGCTCCGAGTCTTCCTAGCGTTTACAATATTACGCAAAGAAACAGACTAATCTACCTTAACCTACGTTGCACTTAGTATCTGTTAAAATTGTCCCAGAGTTTGCATCTCGCGCAAGCACTTATTTTCCTAACCCAACACAAATTCGCATCCACACGTAATTTCGCGCACCGTTCCACAAAAATCGCAAGGGCCGTCCACCATTTGCGCACTCCAAAAGTCCCTCGATCTCTCCTGCGTTCGTGGCCCTCTCGAGCCACTCGTAATCAGGATTCTCTCCTCCTTGGCCCTGGTCTCCTCCGCGTTGCAGGTTAGTAGGACGTGGATGGCGTCGTCAACCTTCCCACATGCGCATCTGTTTTAATCCTCCGCTAGCTTTCGCATTCTATTACATAGAATTGGAAGTTGCCATGTCCAGTAAAAGCTGAACGGTGTGCCGGTTAAAGAACTCTGCAGCTTGCCATCTTTGCTCCCATCTTGCTGTCGTCCTAGTTCGTAGTCGGTTCTTTACGAGCCCTATGGTACCGTCTCGAATATAGGCGGTCCTGGTCCTGCTGCTACCTCGTTGGCCAAATGGTCCGCATGCTCGTTGCATAGAGTTCCGACGTGCGCCTTGGTCCAATGAAACCAGACTTCTACCTCGACAGACAGCGTATTTGCAAGGCTCAAAACTTCGACTTACAAATCCGTCGGCGCTCTCACATATCTGAGAGTAAGTAGCGTTGACTTGCTGTCAGATATCGAATCTTGGGATAACTGCACGATGAGATAAGAGGTGGCCGTCTATCTGTATACATCTACAAACTCGTGCATAAAATTGACCAAAAAGTTCGTTGTGCACTTGAGACAGTGGCTGGCATCGCACTGCTTTGATGGTGACATTGCGCTTCAAGATGCTGTTACATGGTGGTTTTATTCCCAGGCGGGAAAGTTTTTTAAAGTAGAAATTTTAAAACTAGTAAGACATAACAAATACTTCAATTTTCTTGGCAATTTTGTCAAAAAGTAATCTACTATTGTAGGTTTTTAATTTGTACAACACAGATTCTGGATCTACGCGTGTCTTATTGATGAATTTACGAAGGTTTTTCTCTGAATTGTCCTTGTATGCATAAAGTGGGAAGAACTTTTTTCTAGTTTGAAAAGGTCTGAGGGTGGAAGTAGTGGTAACATTAGTTGAAGATAGTCTCGCCTAGAAGGGCTCTTTGTAGTCAACATATCATAAATAAACGAAGATCTTTTGCTATCGAAGCGTACATCCTAAACACAGACTTTATTGTATTTGCATAACTTGGGCTCCAAGTGTTGCAAAAAATGTTTTCTGGGCGTTCAATCTCTCAATGTATGTCTTCTTTCTACATCTCAAATCTGAGGTATATAATCGTTAGCTCAGGGCCATTCAAGCCCATAAAATGCAATACGTCAAAAAATAAGGTATACCCTTTAACACATATTAGAAAGAGTAATACTAAATTTCAAAAATGAGGGACGCTACTGTTTTGGCCGATATCCGCTTTACAAGAGATCGAAATAAAACTTCCACTTATTTTATTTTACACTGTAAAGATATGTTTTGTACGCCTTCTATTTTTTTTCTTTATTTAACGTAAAAGGAAGGGAGTTTTACTCCATCCTGTTTATTACATTTTCAGTCACTTTTAATTTTGTTGGTGGGAGTGGTTGTAAAGCTTGTTCTGTTTATTTTATTATGCATTATTTCATAATATTAGACATATATGTATTTAAACCTCAAAACTGCCACCGTAACCGGTGACCTGTTATACAGTCAGTTAAGTAAAAGCGTGTTCGGGTTAATGTGGAGAAAAAATACATAGGCACGTTGCTAGCCATCAGAATAAATATACTATTATATTAATAACGTGTCAAATCACCACCGGTAATTGATGGCGTATTTAAAGTGAACACTTTTCTTCCACGAAATTTGTACTTGGATGTATGCCCACACATTCCCAATCGGATTTGCATCGGAAGACTGCGACGGCCAATCAATTGTAACGATGTTAGATTGCTTTTTCGTTGTTTCCTGCAAGATCCAGTCGTTTTTCTTGATGAAACAACGTTTGGCAGTCGTCAACAAATATGTTTTATAAATCTCGGTCATTTTTGAAGTATTTAGGTGGTACGTAGACAGATGTAACGTTCCGAAACTCAGTTTTGAGAAACAGCCTTAAAGATCTACCTTTACTGGGCGTTTAACGGTGCGCTGTATTAACCTGTTAGTTGAGGTTAACCAGGCTCATTGGATGATAACATATCTCCAAACAGAAGCTTCGCCCGTAAAAATTACATTGCTCCAATCTCGGTCGATACAGTCCTTTGCCTAAGCGAGTCGCTTCGTTACATGATTTTCACCTAACAAAGGTTTCTTCACTGAACTACGGCATTTGTTATCATGCGTACGGAGATGGGTTTCGATAGCTACGTACGATATATCTACACCTTTCTGTTTCAATTTTGCTGCTTCTTGACGTAATGTTAAATCCAGGTTTTGCAAAAACAAGTTCACAATATGTTTTTCGACTAGAAGAGACACTTTGCATATCGAGTCACGTTCTGGCAAGCTATTGACCGTTTTTGTCTCTATATTACTGCATCTACTTGCTGGTGAATGTTTTCGACTTGTTTATATATTTAGTTATATACTTAGAAGATGTTGCATGAGACATTTTCGAACCTTTCGGATGGGTACAGAGGAACACAGCTTCGTAGCACAACGCGTTATCGGCACTCATAGTGCTTTGCGCATTTCTCTAACAAGAATTCAATGCCAACTGAATCTTTTGTGGCAAAGCATCGAGGACAATGGTTCTCTTTATCGATTCACGAAATAATTGGGGCGTACCTTTTACCATCTGCTCATTGTGCCGAACACAGTTTTACTTAACTGACTGTAGTGAGAGTTTTACTTCTAAAATGTGATATTAGGTGTGACTCTTGCTAATACCACCAGGACCTTATTGTGCACTTCTGTTATAATTGTATTTCTAGTTGCATGTAGTCCGACATCCAGCTTTTTAAAAACATTGCTAATTTTTTCTATTTTACCTTAATCACAATTCTTTAACAGTGTTTTCGTTTTACCTTTATAATCATGACGAATTTGCACTTCTGTGTAAACCATTACTATAACGTGCTCTTTCAAATGTAAACATAATATTCCGCTATAGAATAGGTTCCACAATGTTTTTCATAATACTGTGACTTTCGTTTTCGTCAAAAAATATTTCAGCAGAAAAGAACAGATTTATTTTTTTATCATTAATTTTCAAGTTTCTTTGGTAATAACCTAATTTATTTTAACCGCTATCATTTGATAGCTTTTTCCCAAAATATTGCCATTCTATTTTTCATACACTTTTTGTTTTATAATATTTTTATTTGATTACTCCTTTTAACTACATATTTTTACTGTCGCTTTATCATTTATACACCAATAGAACGACGTCTGTAGTACTTTTTTTAGAAAATTACTAAACCAATAGATGCAAACGTCGATATTATACTGCATCGTGCGGTTGATTCTCGGGTTATTAGGCCGAGGTCGGAGTTTGAAAACTCTTGACGTTTCGTCCATAACTAAGCCGGCATCTTCAGAAAAAAAATTCTAAAAATTAAATGACTGTCTCGACTCCTACTTTCTCTAGTTCATCCGTTGAAAGGTTTAATATAACTGCTTCTACATTAGCCACACTACATGGTCTGTCCGGAAAGTAATGCGACCTATTTTTTTCAACTGCGACTATCCGTCGTACAGCGTTACCGCTTACAAGGAAGGGAGGAGGTGTCTTTGAAACAGCGCGACCCGCGCCAGTCAGCTCTGAGCTCCTGAAGCATCACAGTGCCTGTTTTAGTGGACCCTTGTGTGAGTGTTCTGTCGAAATTAAGATGGAACGAACTATCGAGCAGCGATACGCGATAAAGTTTTGTTTCAAACTTGAGAAGACGCCGTCGGAGACTTTTGAGTTGTTTCAGAAGGCCTTTGATGAGGACTGCATGTCATATTCACAGTGCAAAAGGTGGCATAAAATGTTCAAGGAGGGTCGTGAGGAGGTCGCCGACGAACAACGATCAGGTCGCCCCTCGACGTCGCGAGATGAAAGTTGGGTTGACAAAGTGCGCGAACTGTTGAACTCTGATCGAAGAATGAGTGTCCGCCTAATGTCAGAAATACTGGACATTCCGAAAACCAATGTGTACGAGATTGTGACGAAAAACTTTCAAATGCGGAAAGTGTGCGCCAAACTTGTCCCGAGAGTGCTCACCGATGACCAAAAGAACAATAGAGTGGAAGTGTGTTAAGAATTGTTGCAGCCGCCCTACAGTCCTGATGTGGCCCCGTTTGACTTCTTTTTATTCCCGAAGATTAAAGAATCCCTCAAAGGATAGCATTTGGGGACTCTGGAGAACACCAAGGCGGTTACGGCGAATTACTAAAGGACATCCTAGTGAAGGACTTCCAGGACGCATATAAAGCATGGAAATCTCGTTGGAACAAGTGTGGAAGCAGGAGGGATGTATTTCGAAGAATATTAAGTAATTGTACGAATTGGTTCAATAAATTTCTTAAAAAAAATGGACGCATTACTTTCCGTATAGATCTTGTATCCTTAACCGGAATGAATTTAGGTACTACGACAAACTTTTCACCTTTGCTGAGAGAACTGATAGCTGCCTGGCTAAGCTCGTGTTTGGAAAGGTTTATTACAGTTTGCTTATAATCCAACATAGAAGCACTTTTCTTCTACAAACGCTAAAACTTAAAAGATTGTCTAATGGTGGCGGCCGCTCTGTATTTCCCCGCAGAATGAAAAGTGATGCGGTCTACAGTGTCCCAGTCATCTTTATAGATTCTGCTGACCAGGGTGAATTTGCATCAGGTCTACTGAACGCAGAGCGAGGGTTTTCCTAGTAACGTGCACCTGTTCTCCGACTAAGGCAGCTTCCATTTTTCGATAAATTCGTTGGGCTTAAGGAGTGCGCAGGCAGTATTTGACCTGTAAATACTTCGGAACTACCTTTTGATCTCAACAACGCAGTAAGAAAGCACGGCTAGGCAGTAGCTAAAATTTCTTCTTGCGTAAGTTGTCGATTTGTCTTACAGACTTGTAAACTTCCTCCCCGTAGAGGCGTATCAAATAGATGCGAAGGCTTTTAGAGTCGATGTTATGCTGCATTATGTGGTTGGTTCTGCACTTATTAGGCCGTGCTCGAAGTTCGGAAACTTTTCACGTTTCATCCGCAAGTGCGGAGGATGTTTTCGGAAGAAAATTTTCTAAAAACTAAATGACTGCCCCATGCGTTTTTGTTTTATACTTATTTTATTCTCAATAAACACAAGATGGAAACCATCTATACTAGTAGCACCAAGATACGGGATTTGCTTAGACCAGCCAAAGATACAAGAAAC
Source organism: Sinelater perroti (assembly GCA_036346155.1). Classification (NCBI taxonomy): domain Eukaryota; kingdom Metazoa; phylum Arthropoda; class Insecta; order Coleoptera; family Elateridae; genus Sinelater; species Sinelater perroti. The sequence goes on from JARFIY010000324.1 coordinate 6,390,818, forward strand.
CCATAGGATATAGCAGGGGTATATTGCATATCTTGTTCATATGAGCAAGTTTAGATTGCGACTACGGGACGAACAATTACCACTAGAATAAAGGAACACAAACGTCATCTACGCCTTAATCAAACCGAAAAATCACCAGTTGCTGAACTTGATTTGGAAAATCCTGACCACGAGATTATCCAACTGTAGGAATTACTACTCGATATTACATAGAGAGGCGGTGGAAATTTATAAATATAAAATTAATTTTAACAGGAACGACGGGTTTAATTTACCTAAATCTTGGTTTAACGCTCTTAAGGGGAAAACAGACCAAGATATGACAAAACAGCGGGTGACGTTAGAAAATGCAACGACCAGATTGACGTCAACAGCTAACCCGATTATGTTATCTACCATCCCGGTGATGTTAACAAAGGCCTCTCAACACCATTCCTAACACACTCGCACGAGTATAAAAGCAAAAACACACGGGGCGGTTACATATTTTTAGAAGATTTTTTTCTGAGGATGTTCGCCGCAGTTGTGGACGAAACGTCAGGAGTTTCTGAACTCCGACTACGGCCTAATAACCACACGATGCAGTCACTAAAAAAACTTTTCAAAACATTATAAAGGGTATTTTAGCGAGTCTATTTTAGTGTAATCTAGAAGGAGAAGGTTGAATCTTATCAACAAAATGCTTTTAGTCTCCTTGTCGAATTTTCTATTTATTGGATACTTTAAATTTGTTTTTTTTAAAACATATTCTATAATTTAGTATGACCTATGGTTTTACGATCCATATATTTACACGTTTGACTAGATCCTATGGTGACTATCGATATAAATAAGATGTACCCAGCATTTTTTTGGGGTGGAAGGTGAATGTTTAGACCCATTTAATGGTAAGTTTTTGCTTCTATCCAATCCTCCATTTGTCGTTAATCAAATTCGAATATCATCGCTTTAGCATTTATATATCCAATAATCAAAGTTTGGTTGTAAATTCATACGCCCATAAATCTGTCTAAAATCATCGAATTAACTGCTGTGTGAAAACTATTTACCAAAGTATTAGAACAGTTTTTTGCAATAATAAATAGTTTGAAAAGAAATAAAGAGTTAGTCAGGGTTATTTTTGCATATATTGGATATTATTGTTTTGGCTACATTGGTGTAATTTTACAAACATATCAATTACAACTATAGCACTTTGAGTTTTCTTATCAAATTTTTTTGGCAATAGAATGCTGCGGCTACGTACAGTAGAAGATTCTGGTAGATGTAAGTGGTTTTGCCAATGGCCGCTTTAGAAACGGTGGATTATATTTGTGCAATTAGCTAATTTGTTATTGTTGTTGGTGGTAGATGAATCGGCCAATTAATAATCTTTGGGGTCATTATTGCCTTCTATTAATGGGTCGTTCTCATTGATACGTCTTCACTAGAAGTACCACCATTACATTAACGAACTTTTCACACTCAACGTATGTGAAATATTGCTATTGTTCACTCAGCACTTACTGTACATTAGATAGCCGCACTTTAATAATGCAAGAAATATGTAGGCTGCAATAGCTACAACTTCTAACAGACTTTTAAACATAGCACTAAGACAAGTTTTTGCGAGTTCTAATACACTTGTATGTCGATTTCTGTAAATATGTGCTTCAATCCGCGTTTAAGAAATTGCACTATTGACGATCAAGTGAGGCCAATTATTAGTAACTCCAACACCGGGGTTATTCTTAATTTTGTTTTAGGAAGAAACATTATTATACAATTCAAAAGCTAAAAAATATTAAAAGCACGAAACAATTTTTCTTTTAAATATTCAAAAAGCGACGTTGGTGTCATCAAAATTAATAAGTGCAAGAAAATGAAAAATATACATTTATTCAATTTAGTTAATAACTTCTTTTATGGTATTTTACCTTGCTGTACGTGTTACACTCGTTTTCTATCGCTTCTCTCTTAAAATTATTTAATAGTTGTTCTACTATAAAATTTATTCTTTTGATAACGTATTTAGTTCTCTAAGCTTTTGTTACTTTGCTCTTTTTTTATTTCTTATTAATGATTATTTTACTCAAGCTTTGTATAAACAAACTGGTACTCGTTGTATTATCAACTTGAATCAGCAACCGATGACTTGCCTATTTTAACTTCTTACTCGTTCACAATAGAAAACATCAGATCGTCATAATCCTATTATTAAATTTTGCTGAGCAGTTTCCAAGACTGTACCAGGAAGAGAAATAAGATTCATTGGTTTAACTGAATTTGAATCAGAATTCAATGAAATGCAAGGGTTTCGATGCGAAAATTTGCGAACGGATTGGAATTAAAAGCGTAACTGCTCACTTAATAGCAAAGATGGATATTCAACGATCACGCAAGTTGAAAGTAGTATAGTCTGTTACAGATGCGAAATGTATTCGGTTAGAAAAGTTCGTTACAGACAAGAAAATTGTTGCAATTGAGCAAGTCCACAATAATCAAAACAATTTGATTTAGCCCTGTGAACGTTTAAAACCGTTTGCTATGGCCACGAATTGTTAGGATGCATTATTTGCGATTGTCTGTAGTGAAATTTGTTGCACAGGTGAAACCTCTCTTATTTTCTTACCCAAAGATCTCAAAGTAGATCAAGATGTGTACGTTAGTATTTTTAAAATTTATATTAACAACATATTTAGATATTTCAGTAGGATTTCGACAGTACAAGAAAAATTTCCTGATTTTGTTAATGGCCCCCGACCGCGCCTGTTTTGATATGAATTACAGTACACAAATCCAGAATAGTTTAAGACTCTTCAGACAGCCATACATGTACATCCAAGAAAAAGACGAAATTCACCAGTAAAGACTAAATTAACATTGTTGAATTTCTGAATCAGCATCCAAAAGAAGAAAAACTCTGAATAGTGGTCACTTTTTAGCTAAACAATTTAGTTGCAATCGAAGAACTATCTCACGTATATGAAAACGCCCTTGCTGGGGAAACAGTTGTAAAGGTGAAAACCATTCTAACGTCAATTCTTAAAAAAATAATGTAAAGATTACTGCGATTAACTTAAATTAAGACTATTGTTCTTAACAAAAGAGCTGGCATAAGGTCTCTGAGACGTTCAAAAAATTTTCCCAAATGTATTGTGTTCCGTAAATTTAAGAAAGGATAAAGACGATAAAAAAAAGTTTAAAGGACGATTAAACAAATAATTTCTAATTAAAAAAATAAAAGGGAAGTACTCTTAAGTACGACAATAATAACTAAGCGATTTTATTATTTTGCGCAGATAAAGAAATTTCTTACTGTAAAAGCACGAGGTTTGTCATAAAAGTTATGTTTGTGGGAGCAATTGCTCGCAATTTTCCACATAAAAGATGTGTTTTAATGAACTTTCAGACCATAAATCTCTGCAGAAAGGAACAGCAAGTATAGAATAAGAAAAATACTTATAAAACGAATTGCCTTTTTTAATACAGTGGAGACAAAAAATGATTGTAAAAATTTTACCTACAGTTTGCAATAAACGGCCAACGGGACCAAAGCTTTCAGATTTTTTTAAGATGAATGGTAGCTGCATTTTAAATCTCTACCACCTAACCTCTAGATTTAGGTTTTCTTAAATCGGTACATTGTATACACTATCAAGCATCGCCCGATAATGTAAATGAATAAATGGATATAGGTTTCAAGAGTATTAGCTGCATTTTCAACAAAACAATGTTTCGTTACATGAAGAACAACCAATCTAATAAATATCAATTAAAACATATAGCGAAATAGAGACGTAATAGCAAAATGACATTATATGCAAACTTGAAGTGTAGCCGTGACGTTATTCTTCAATGCAAAAAATACTTTTTTCTTATTTTTCGATTTTTACTCTACAGGGTTTGTTTATACGTTCTCCAATTTTGTTCTTTGTGGAGTCCGTCTGTGTCTTTTTCTATTGCCCCTTGGAATCCGCTACGTCAATTTCTTTGGCCATATATTCATATTATTGGAAAGTATTATTTTCTAAGGTCCTTGTGATGGGACAGGTGATATCATTCTTTGAGAAAATTTTGTAACTTATAGACTTCTAATTTGTAAGTGATCACGTTTCTCCTCTATATAATACATTGTTTTACTTCATGTTCTTTTTTTGGTATTTCACTTCTTGCGTCTTATCATCATCAGCCTGCAACCGTCCATCGTTGGACGTAGGCCTCTCTCATTTGTTTCCATGCATTTCTGTCTTGAGCCTTCTGGATCCAATCTCTTCCCGCAAAGTCTCGGATATCGTCGCTCCATCTTTTTGTTGGTCTTCCTTGCGTCTTATAGTTTTCTATAATCTAAAAACGCTATCGTAAAACTTTTCAAGATTTATAAATGTCTACAAATTTGCTTGCCTTTTTTTTCTATGAGATTCTTAACATAACGTATGCTTATGTATGTATGTTCAAAGATAATCTTTATTTTCTAAAACTACTTTGTTCTTTATGTAGATTTACGTGTTTTTCTCCCATTTTACTTACTCGTTCCTGTTTACAGTTAGAGCAGGATTGACGGTTTATGTAGATTTTATTAAGTATCTTCTGTGTATGTTTTGTGACTTTATCTCCACTATTTTAAGTAGCTCAAACCGTACGTTGCTTTTGGCCTTTTGAAGTACCCTTTGCACATTTATTTTACACTTAGTATTAACATTTTTTATTCTTCCTCTTTTACAAATGATTTTCTGTGTTTTTGCAAGAAATTAGTATAATTAGCCATTCATTGTTTCTAGCAGTACGAATTGTACAGTTCTTCGCCTATTTGTACTGTTTATGAGTAGTTTATCGCTTTCTAGGCTGTTTTTGATCCATTGCATTTAATGTGTTATTATTTATATATTATAACGTTTATCATTCATTTTTTCTTGTTTTCTTCACTTTTACTAAGTTTTTTATTGCATGTACTGTTCTACTTTACTTTTTGAATAATATTTCCTAGATCTTCCGAGAACTTACTATATATTTAGCTTTCTAGTTTCGATATCAAATTTTTCTTTATATTTTACTTTTGGTGATTCTTCTTTATCTTAATTTAATTTATTCTGCATCCTATTGCTTCAGTAGGTCTATTTTGAAGTTATGTTTATTTATGTTTTTTTTTATTCTCTTCTATTTTTTTAATATTCCTCTTTGTAAATGTAAAATACCTTACTATAATTCCAAATTTTTACTTTCCTTGCTTTCTTCAGTGTTCTCAGGTTTGTGATAGACTTCAGGTTGGCGGATCTGTTCATATATACGAGGGCTATTTTTTTAAGGTCCGATTGGTCGCTAAAGAAAAGCTTCGGGGAAAATCCGCTAGGTCTGTGCGTAGACGTCTTGCGCTGTGTCTGTAGTTGGCCCGGGGAATGCGTCGATTCGCGGTTGTCATTTCTGAGTACGAAGGGAGCACATAAACATGCTTCGAAAAATAGAGTCTCCCGCCAAATGTGAATTGCGTTCAGTCATTCGATTTCTGCATGCTGAAGGAAGCAATGCAGCTGAAATTCATAGACGAATGAGTAAAGTGTACGGAGAAACGGTCATGAGTGACAGCAAAGTGCGGAAATGGTGCAGGAATTTTAATGCTGTACGCACAGATGTGCATGATGCAGGCGGACAGGGAAGGAAGCCAGTGTCAACCGATGATCTTGGTCAGCGCGTGCATCAGGCGATCGTCGTTTTACAATTTCTGGGTTGAGTGATTTGTTTCCGGAAATTTCACGGTCAGCTCTCTATACCATTGTGAGTCAAAGACTCGAATACTGCAAACTCTGCGCGAGATAGGTTCCCAAGATGCTGTCTAACCATCACAAAACTCATCGAATTAACCTTCCTCTAGCGCTACCATTACGACGGAGATGAGTTTTTGGGCAAAATTGTCACAGGAGATGAGACATGGGTCCATTACATAACTGAGGAAACGAAAGAGCAATCCAAACAGTGGATGGATTCACACTCCCCGAGTCGTAAACCAGTGAAGTTCAAGCGCACGTTCTCTACCAAAAAGTGTATGGCTACAGTATTTTGGGACCGTAAAGGTGTTCTTTTGGTGGAATTCATGCCACGTGGCACAACCATCACTGCAGCTTCGTACAGCAAGACTCTTCAACGTCTTCGAAGGGCAATTCAGAACAAGAGAAGAGGAATGTTGTCGCCAGGCATTGTTCTTCTTCATGACAATGCGCGACCGCACACTGCAGTTGCAACAACGATCCTCCTGCAGCGTTTTAGATGGGAAGTTTTTTGATCACCCACCATACAGTCCTGACTTGTCTCCCTGAGATTTTCATCTCTTTGCCCACATGAAACGCTGGTTAGGAGGGCAAACTTTCGCCACAGACAACGGGCTGCAGACCAGCGTACAGAATTGGCGAATACACAGGCGGCTGCTTTATATGATGAAGGTATTGGAAAATTGGTACCACGCTACGACAAATGTATGAATCGGAACGGTGATTACGTCGAAAAGTAGCTTAATGTCGTATCACATTGTTCCATATAAAATTTCCTTGATTCTGACTGTGATTTTCATTTAGCGACCAATCGGACCTTGAAAAAATAACCCTCACAATTATAAATGTTTTGTTTGAGTTTCGTTATTTGCTTATTGTTTTTTTTTCTACATGAATTCTTGCTACAATTTGATCAATACCCTTTAAACCTTTTCTGGAAAGAAGTTCTTTATATTAGTTTTTCCAATGTTTCCATTGCCGTTTGTAAACTTGTAATGTTAATCTCCTCTACTTTAACTTGCTATTATGCTTTCTTTAGATTGTCGCTAATAACTTTTACACAAATATCTCTCTAGATGAGGAATGGAAATATAGCACCATTGTTTATAGAATCAATTTAAGATTCAAGTCGATATCTTCGATATCTTTCTTCTACTTTATTTCTCTAATTTTGTACTACTATTTAAAATCATAGTTACGGGTATTGCTCTAACCCATATAAAAATAAAAAATAAGCTTAAGTGAACTAAAAATATATAGTTTGATGTAAATTTTTGTTACATAAAATAGTAGTATTAGTAATAAAATAATTTGAATTACATCTACAAAACAGGCAATCAGTAGCAATCTAAAGGGCAAATTTAATTAAAATTGTTTTTTGCAAAACAACCGTTCCTTTGCAGGGTACCTTTGTGCTTACTTATACCACCAAATTAAATTACCGAAACGTTAAGAAGCAGCTATTGCTATCACAAACGAGGGCCGCGCCTGATTGATTTCTCTTTGATCGCTCCTTCGTCCGCGGATTAACGTACGGGATCAACGCTTCATCCTTAATTACTATTTGATTCGCAGAGGAGCTGCCAGCGATCTTGATAACATCCCGGCAGATCTCGACAATCGTCTACGCGAAGCCTTTGTTCGGCCTGGCATTGCCCAGTTAAGCCAATATTCGCACTAACAAAGAATGCTTAGAAACCGTACAATTCATAGTAATCACTACAATTAACGACTTCCATAGTCTTTTACAATGAGAGAAGATTTGTCTAACGATAAAGGATCATTTAAAACCATTCACGTGGCGATTTCCTGTAAAATAGGTGAACTGCGTATATTATTATTCTGAATTTGGTTGAATATGATGTATGATATACGTAAAATTAAACGTTATTAGGAAAATTTTGTTAGCAGATTAGTCCTTAGTACTACGTACACATAATTTATAACAATATTTCTCAACCTTTGGTGCGTTGATGACGGCCCAAGTACAATTATATATGAAAATTATTTAAATAGCAGTCGAACGTTACTGAAAATGCCGAAGAGAAACCGAAATTATTTATGTTTTTGAATCAACTATTCTTTGAATGTAATATCATCTTCATACAGGGTGTCTGGTGGCAGATTTATATTTTCAAACTTAAATAAAAAACGTAATAATTGACACAAAGTTTTATTAAGAGCATTGAACGATAGAATAGAAATGCGTATTTCATTTTTTAAAGAGTATGTCATCCAAATGTCTTCCGTCGATTTGCACACACTGTTCAAACGAAGCCTTGTGTTCTGCGCCACACGCTGCAGTAAACTTGGTTCAATTGAGCTGATTTCTCGACGAATATTTTCCTTTAAAGCCACAAGAGATTGGGGACTGTCATTATAAACCCTCTCTTTGAGGTAGCCCCATAAAAAAAATCCATGGGAGTTAGATCGGGCGACTGATCAGTTTTTGGGGGAAATTTTCCTGAAGCAAATTCATCGAAGCTCTGGCTGTGTGTGCAGTCGCCCCATCCTGTTCAAACCACGTGTGTGAAGAGTACGATGGATGAGCTCGCAGGTTTGGCAAAAAGAAATCCGTAATCATGCGTCGATAATTTTCACCATTACATTCGTCGCCTGACCTCGAGAATTTTGGAAAAAAAAATGGTCCAATTATCCCATGCGTGGATAAGGCACACCAAATAGTTGCCCTGGAGCAATGCAATGGTTTTTGATGTTTCAATCGAGGGTTGCGGGTTCTTGGAGACCAGTAACGGCAGTTTTGCTTGTTGACGTGGCCGTTTAAGTGAAAATGAGCCTCGTCGCTCCAAAAAATGGGATTTACAGTGCGAAAACACTCCAACATCGTTTCACAAAATTTTTTGCGTAAATCAAAGTCACTTTCCTTCAGTTCTTGAACGATTTGAATTTTAAAAGGATGGAACTTCAGATATTTTCTTGAAATTTCATGAATAATCGCTCTTGGAAGTCCCAGTAAGGCTGCTCTTTTCCGTATTGAAAGTCGCGGATTTTCACGTAAACTGCTTTCAACCAGTTCAATGTTTTCGGGAGTCCTTGAAGATCGACTGGGCCCTGGCCGTGGGGCATTCATAGCCGAGGCAGATGCGCGGAATCTCTGCACCCACGAACGAATTAAATTTACATTCGGTCCATCACGTATTCGCCGAATATCGAACTTTGAACAAAATTGTCGACGGGCAATTACGTAAGAATCATTACTCTTAAAAAATGTCTCTACAGTGAACGCGCGATGCTCACTCGACCACTGCGACATCGTGACTGACAAATCCGCACGATCGGTGATTCCAACGGCGCCACCCTTACCCCGCACCGTTTATTACTTTTTGAAATAATCGTATTTAAAAATATAAATCTGCCACCAGACACCCTGTATAAGAGGAAAATTGTGAATAGCTCTAACAGTTGTGACTTTTTGAGGAGTAAGTATTTTCCGTGTTTTGTTTGGCATTTTGTTATAGCTCTTTGACCTTAGTAACTTGAGAGATTGGATTTTCCTGCATTTAAGAGCAAACTTAAAAATTAAATACAGATATGTGATAAGAAAAAGGGTTTTGTTAAGTGGACTAAATCAATTGGTTATATTGGCTTTAAGCCTATATAAAAAGAAGTAGATATTACAATACACTTGTTTGTAATGACTCTTAACATCCTTGTGAATAATTTTCTGAAAAATGATTTAAAGCGCAGTCGTTATGCTTTAGCATGCCAAGTTTTGATAAGACAGCGAACGTTTTTGTCATTGTTTTGATCATTTCTTTCTAGTACACAATCCATTTTGAAATTTCTAAAAAACCAGATTTGTTGAAAATAAAAATATTGTTATTATTGAACTAATACAATATTATGTTGATTCTTGAATCTATCTATTCAATTTTATTGTTACTAATATTTCGATATCCTAAGAGTCTGCTTTGGTTGTTTTATTTTGATTTTTAAGGTTGCTTTACTTAGTATTGCTAAGGTCTTCTTTGTTCATTTATTTTGGTTTTTCGAGTTCAAACATATATCGCCAATCTGTATTCGTATTTGAGGTTACTTATTTACATAACTTTACTTTCTGCCTTTCTTTAACGTTTGCCTAGTATTAACTTGTCGAAAACTGATAAAATTTTATGTTTTATCATATTCTCATTCCAAAAATACTAAATGAGAAAGGGAGAATTAAAATAATAAATAACAAGTAACTATTTATCATTTAAAGGGAAGAATAAACGAAACAACACGTTGTGGTAATAAGTCCATATCTTCTACTAAAAAAATAATTCACATTATGACAAATTTTCAAGGTTTGATCATTTCACTTGAGTTTTGGAGGTGCTAACAACAGAAAGTGGTTGTACATAATAAGAGAAAGTTGCTGTAACCAGATTCGTTATAACTAAGTTTCGTTGTAGTCATGAAGATAAATAAAATTTGCATTGAAAAGGTTATTTAAATCTTTACATTTCTTAAACGTAACTATAACAACATATTGGAAATTTTTAGTGCATTTTAGTTCATAATATTTGTGTTTTTTTGTTATTATTTTTTTTATGTAAAAGTTAGCTTATAATTTTTAATAATAATAATAATAACGATGCTGTGGCTGAAAGGCTAAGGCTTTCGTATGTTCTTCTTCTTCATCATCAGCTTTTCTCGGTCCACTCCTGGACATAAGCCTCCCCTTGCGGGGGATTTTTGGCCATAACTCACCACGCTGGCCAGACGGGTTGTTAAGTATTAGTGACAGCCGTCCACTCTGGATACAGACGCTGTTTGCAGCGTACACTGTGTTGACCCACAGGCTAACCAAAGTGAGGGTAACCAGATATGGTGAACTAGCAGCGTCTGACCCAGAGTGGGCGGCTGCAAACAGCGTCTCGTATGTTATTTCAATTTTTTTTAATGAAATTATTAATAATAATAAGTATGTTTACTTATTTAAATAGATTTTCATATAAAATGAACTTATTTAAAATAATTATAATTTAGGAAGGTTAATCTTTTAATACATTGTAATTTCTTTCTTTATCTTGTGTGGCCAGTTCTAGATTTTGTAGCAATTCAAATTCTCTTTAAAAGTATATATTAGGTTGTCTCAAAAGTCTTGACTCAGCTGCAAAAATTATTTTCATGCATTTTTTGTTCTTCTTGCTTATAGTGTTGCAACAATCTTCATTTTGTATTTCAGGTGAGTTTGCAAAAAAGTGAACTTCGAGTTTTGATCCGCTATTGCTGGAAACGAGAACTTTCAACAAGAGACTTGTGGTGCTGAAAGTGAACAAATTGTAAGTCAGTCAAAAGTTTTAAGATTTTCCTCGTTCCTCGTTGGATGATGGTAACTTTCAAGCTGCTTTGGAGGCTGAGCCTTCATCAAGCACTCGAGATCTGGACGCTGAACTTAGAGTTGGCAAATCAACGATTTTTGAGCACATTGAACAACTTGATTTTGTCCATAAAAAACTCCACCAAGGTCCGCACGACCTCACCAAAGCACAAGCCGCCAAAAGAATCAAAATTTGCGGCCAACTGCTCAACCATTTTGGAAGCGAATTGCAGCATCGAATAAAAAATAGGTCTTTTAGTCGATCACAATCGACAGAAGAAGTGGGTTCCAAAAGGCCAAAGTCCTTCGTCAGTTCCTGGTAAAGATCGTTTTAGCAAAAAGTTTATGATTTGCGCGTAGTAAAACTTTGAGTTGCTTCCGAATGGTCTTGTTGAAAGTTCCCATTTCCAGCAACAGCGGAACTCGAAGCTCAGTTTCTTGCACGCTCATCTGGAATACAGAGATGAAGGTTGTTACAACAATATAAGCACGAAGAAACAAAAAATGCAAAAAATTGAATTTTTTACAGCTGAATCAGGACCTTTGGTACAACCCAGTACTTGGAAATGTTCTTAATAATTTATGTGATTTAGGTATTGTATGTAATAACAAAATATTTATACGTTTAGTAAAAATGGAACAAGATATAAGAAATATTGTACGTAGCATTAGTCTCTTTGGGTTCTCGTACTTCTCCTAGCACAATTTTCAATCCTAAAAACATTCTGCTTCGTAATCGCAGGTCAAAGAATCTCCATCATTATTTATGTTTTGTGTAAATCTAGAACTGAATCTGGGCTGTAGGGTTTTCCACTTCTCGGACTATTAGTGACTGATCATTGTTGATGATAGTCTGTGCATGTTCAATATTTTGCAACGTCCTACTCTTGCTAGTTTTCTGGAACATGGGTGACTTAAAACAGATTTACAACTATCTTTGAATTATTTATATTATGCTATTATTTGTGTTTACTATAGTCTTCTGAATCATTCGAAGAGTTTCTATAAACAAATGTCCCAGATTCGTACAAAATTTGAGGCAGATTTGCTAGTCTACTCGCTTAGTCTTCACAAATTCGACGATTACACACTCTATGAGCTTACTTACTCAACTGACCTGGACAGTGAAGGCGTCCTTATTCACGCATGCGTATTTCACTCCACTCTCATTGTCTAGCAAATTAAATTGGGGCCATTCAAACTGTTGTTATTGCAGATTTTGCATATTAAACTTTTTTTTTATTTATGAAAAGTCAAAAAGTACATCTTTGGGTAAAACTGTTTGACCTGTTACGTTCTTTTTTGAAAAAATTAAGTATTTGTTACAGTTTAGGGTATTTCTTTAAATATTTACGTTTAGGTGGGTACTAGAATTGAGTTTCTACGTTGTTTTAAGCTAGTAGATATTGTTGTTCTTTGTTTCTTCCCAGAAGGCTATTTTATTTGACTATTATCTGACAAATTAATTGTGCCCCAACTTGAACGCATTTTTGTAAACAATAGAAGCCTTACGTGTCTGGACTAGTATATATTTTTAATTATTGTGGAACAGCTGCGACAAAGGAACTGTTTAACGTACCCGTTTAAAGCTTTTAAAGTTAAGTTTGATCAGCATTAAATAATAAAATTATGTTAGAAAAATTAACTTTATTATTTTTATCTATTCAATATTTTTCTTTCTGAATAATAGCGAAATATTAAAATACACTATGATTTTTTGGTTTTTTGCCCACTTTTTTTATAGAAGTTTCTATTTGGCTTTATCTAACGTATATTATGTATTTTTGCTTCACAGCCATTACATATAAGTTGTACAGTAGTTAAGCTTGTATAAAACAGGTAATAAAGTAAATAAGATAAAATGGCAATAAAAATTCTCAGAATAAACCTGCTGCGAGCAGTTAGAGGTGGGGTTACAATGCAGTGAAGCAACGAGTGAGCATCAACTTTTGCTAAAAAATGGAAAATACAGTGGGGGGAACCGCTAAGGTGTTAGGGTAAGTAGGGACGGAAGCCATTAGCTAAAAAAGTGTTTACGACTGGTTCAAACGAATAATCCACGTTCGGGCGATTAATAATAGAGAAATTTGACATCAGCAAGTACAGGGTGGCAAAGATTTGGGGAGGTAGAAGGTCTGTTTTTAGTTGATACCGCGCAAACTGACAAACGAACATAAATTAAATAAATATATTTGTTATGGCCATCATATGGTGATCAGGATGTACAAACGTGACAACGGTTCTGCGATCGCTTCTTAAAGAAGTCTTTGCTGAGAGTTTCCAAAGGCTCTATGCACGTCGTCAAAAGTGTGCCATAAAAGCCATTGAAGATAATTTGTTGGCATTTTCGTTTCGTTTGTTTTTGCCACGCTTTTTAGACACATTACGTAGATCACAAACGTATGGAGTGCTGCAAAAACTAATTTTTTCGTTAATTCCTTAAAAAAGTCTATGGAAGTAAAACAATAGTTTTTTTGTACTTATAATTGTCATAATGAATAAAATTCTTATTTACGTGACTCTGCAGTATAATTTTATTTTAATTTTTTGTTCCAATACTAAAGTAATTTTTTAATTAAGAATCTTTTGTGTCTTATATAATAATCTATGTCTCACTACCAGTTTTTCCTAGTGTAACTAGAACTTGATGTTAACTCTCTGCTCGGAATCTGAAACTGAATGCCCTAAAAGTCAAACAGTGGATTGCTAAGTACAGCCCTACCACCTAGTGAATTTACACGAAAACACTTCCAAAGTCTTATACATTCAAAACACATCAGATGAATGAATAATATCATTTTTTATGTTTGAATATTATAGGTGAATAATTACAAATTTAGTCCTGAAAGTTTTCTGACAAAGTTCTGCGATAATGAAGGAATGCTTTTGAGTTGTCCTTACGCATTCATATAGACAGAATATAGACGTTGTTAAGAATTTTTCAGTTTTGTTTAATTTGTCCGTTTGCAAATATTAATCTTCAAGCGATATTGTGAGGTCAAAAGTAGCCTTTTCGTGTCTTAAAATTTTGCCGATTTCTCTGTCGGTATTTGTTACGTCTGTAGACAGTGTTTCATTTGCTTTTCAGCTTTGAAAGTCTATCAACTTCACTCTTAAAATAGCAAACAACTTTTCTGCAGGTGTAATTATTTATTGGATTTAATAGACAAACCATTAGTAACTTTAGTTACCAGTAAGAAATTTTTTTTAAATTAAAAATATGCAAAATTGATGTTTTAAGTAAATAAGCTGTTTTATTTACGTCCTAATCACCTAACAGCGACTCAAATAGAGTTATGTACAACAAGAACGATCTTTGAATAATTCTTAAAAACATTTGTTCAGTAACTCACCTATACAAGGCACAATGTAAGTTAAGGCTGCAAAATTATTTATTTTTAAAATATTCTTAGATCGCTGACTAATAGAAGAAGCAAATTATTGGGATTAGCAGATTTTAATCTAAACCTTCAAATTTACTTTTGAAGCGCGTTTTATGCAAACAATTTTCAGCATGCCTCATCACCGTGAAAGTGGTAACAAGAATTTTCAAGTGTCCATCTTAAGCGTCCATTATGAAGCCACAGCAATTGATTGACATGATATGGTTTTAAATCAAACGGGCCTTTTGACTTTACTCATAATCTAGGCCAAAAACTTGGGTTTGATTAATTATAGCTTTTTATTTATTCAGTGACATTCCTTCCATCCAATGACGTTATAGTACGAATGGGGCTTTGCTTCCTCAATTTTCCATGTCCAGTTTTTGTGTTTGAAGACGCCACTTTTCCAGCTATTGTTTTATTTTCTCTCATTAGCGGACTTTTGGTTTTTCTACTAGTCGTGCACCTTTTGAATTTCCTTAAAATACCTTTTTTACAATTCTTGACTCCCTCTTTCGTTGAACATGTCCAGGCCATTTAAATCCTTGCAGTTTGATGGACTTCTTTAGACAGCTGATGTATCTCGTAGTCATTCTCTTTAATTGACTCATAAATCTTAAGCAAGATCTTCCGTTTGAATGCATTTGTAGCTAATTCCGCTCTTTGTGGCAATATCGCTGTCTCACCTGCAAACACAGTATTGGCCTAGATATTGTTTTGTAGAGTCTTAGTTTTGGTCTTTTGTAGTTGACTTAAATGGACGATTGTTTTCGTTATTAATCCGCCGTTGTATCTTTTTCATTTCGCTCTATTTGTTAGAAATATTACAGCTTGGGTATACAAAGTCATTCACTAATTCGGAATTCTATTCCTTTATTGTTGTGTTCTGACCTCTTGTTCTATTACTTCTAGTCTGTATGGGTACATTGGTTTTGTCCTTATTCCTTCTAGGTGGTCTTTTCGACTTGTACACATATTTCTTTGATGTCTTGTATATTTTTTCCAAAGATGTTAACGGGTGGCATGTTCTCAAACTTGTATTTATAAAAAAGTACGACATAGACGTTCAGTATAACATTCTTAACTACGTGATCTAGTGATATGCTGAATACAAGAAAAAGCAAGTCTATCTTCCTGTTTTAGCCCTTTTTTATTCCAAATAGTGTTAATTGTTTGCGTACCTTCATCCGCTTTCAGCGTTATCCACTGTTAAGTGAGTCTTTTTGTAAGTTTAACACAGTTTAATTCGGTGGAATCTCTCTTCCTTCTTTTAAGTGGTTTGTTTTTATAGCTTCTTTATATTTAATCTTCGAGAATATTGTGGGTCTTGTGTATATGTGTTCCAGTTCAATTTTTCTTTACTCATGTGTTACTCATATTCGGTTTAAGTTTTTTCCTCTTTGTTTTTGGTATGTTGCGAGTGTTTCATTTTCTTTTAGTTTTTTTATATATGATATTTTCCCTGTCCTGTTATTATTGTCTTTCCGCTGCTAATTTGGTTTATAAAAATGACCTTCACTAAGTAGTGATCTGAGGCTATACTGACCCTACGATATGATCTGAGATCTAGTATACTTAACATGCATTTCTTTCTATAGCTACGTGATCGATTTCATTTAAAGTTCTCCTATTTGGTAATACCTATATTTTATGGTGGAAAATATGTTTTCATCATCTCTTGATACAGACTGTGCTACCTTATGGTTAACTGATAGTGTTCTTCTTTGCCTAGCTTTGGATTTAGGTCTCCAATAATAGTCTTTGTGTCGTTCGAAGAGATTTCAGCATTTGGTAGAACCCACGCTTGTCATATTCATCTCTTTCTCCCATTTCAGCATTCGTATTTAATATAAAATATAATGAAGAATTTTGTTTCTACTGCAGGACGTAAATTCTTTTACTGATAGGTTTGAAGTCGACGTTGGCGTTTACCGCTATACCTAGTTTATCATCATCTGGTTTGTTTTCACTTTGTTGAATTGTATGGGTTTTGATATTCATCACTCCTTCGCCTCTTGTTTGCTAAGCTATCGTGACTTGCATATTGTACTTATATACTAATATTTTCCTGTATTTCATCTGTTTTGAGATTTCCGCTGAGGTTTTGTGGCAAGGTTTTTACGGGAGAGGGGTTTTCGCCGCTAGAATACTCAGTCCTTTTCTCAACCATTCGCCTTTTACAACAAGCAAAAAACACTATGGGACGTTATTTATGTCTTATTGCTTATCTATACTTGAATCGTTTTCTATTTTTATTTTTTACAAATTTTTAAGATGGCTCAGCTCCATTTTCAACTTGAAATGTGGTTTGATATAGTGAGATAACATATCAGTACTTTTTAACTTTAATTTAAGCTTTATATAAATTCATATTAGCGGTAATAACATTTGAAGCTTTAACTTGTTTTTTTGAATTACCTTTACCGATCTTTCTGGCTGTTTACTGTTATTTTTCAAATTACTGAACCCTAAAAGCGTTTTCCACTTCCCCCTCCACTTTAGCTCGCAACAATGCCAGTTCCTAGTTTTATTTGCGATTAGCGGCCCTTTTAATTCCCCGCCATTAGCGGGCAAACAAACAGCGCCGCGGCAGCCCTCGAAAATTAATTGCACCTTTCGCGGCGGGCGCGCTCCCCGATCCGGGCTGTCTCATTAACGGTCAGCCCTACCAGACAATGCCATCAGGTTTATGGGGGCGCAGGACTAACGGTAACAAGCTCATTAAAGCGCGCCGCGCAGTTTTGAGGGAAGCTGCCGGAGCGGCATCGGCGAGCGCGACTGTAATGAAGAGTGAAAATGCGCCGCCTAAATAATTGCTTCGGCTCCTCGGCCTTTCATTAACCTTCGCTGAATGAGCTGGGTTTTTGGCACGTGTCTGGAAGTTTGCGGGCGCTGCTTCACGTGCCGCCTTGAGATATTGGCGAGCGGGGACGCGGCAAGCACTACCGGCGCCACAAAGGATGTCTAGACTTGCAGATAAGAGCAGAACTACGCCAAAGGTAGTTTCGGCCATGAATTAGGTAATTAACAAATTGCGTGGAGAGCTTAATGGATAATTCAAGTTGCAGCAAGTATAAAAGGCGTCTGTGTTTATTTCCATTCATTTTATTTGTTAAAGTTTGTTGTAATCTTCTATATTTATGGCCGTTCTAAAGTTGGAATTAATCGTGAATGAATCACATAGAAACTTTGTACGAAGTTTAACAACAACTGTGTAACATTCCTATTTTTTGTATTCATTGTGATGAAGACAAATAAAACACTCAAACGTACAATCAAATTATGTTCTTAAACATATATTCCAAGACCATTTGCACACATATGCGGCCTTCCTTCCAATATAGCAATGTTTCTGAAAAACCTTTAGTAAGGGCACATAAAACTTCTACGCAGCTTCAATGCATAGAATAGGAAGAAAAACGCTACCATAGAATATGTTTGTTTCAAGAAAAGACTATCAAAGCTCTACAAAACTGCAATCCTTGAATAAAACTTAATGTACTCATTTTTTGTACACAAATATTGATTAAAATTCCATAATTTATAACCAAAAATATAATTGCAATTTTTTTATAGAGAATTCTTATCTAACTGGCTGCAGAATTCAAAACTTAACCGCATGACGAATGCAGTAATATGTAGAGGCAGAGTTATTGCGGTAATTCTATGGCACTAGTAGATAATACTTAAGTAACAGTACAACTTTTACAATTCAATGCAAAATAGTTGTTCAAAGAACAGTTACTTTATAAGCGATAAGATATTTATTGAATTTCCTCACTAAATTCACCGATTTATTAAATGTTAGTAAAACAAGAAAATAAAACTATAAGCTCCAACAGCAGTTTAAAGGCAATTTGCTGTTCTAAGCAATTTAATGAGTTACTAAAGAGAATCGGACCTGTGATAACAGTGCGTCTAGTCAGTGTCGTAATTACCTCAGGGCACAACGCGCAGAGGCGCCATTAGTTTAAATATAGAATTAGTGGAAAGCGTGAAAGTAGAGCCACCGTTTGCCTAATTTAATAAAACTTATGCTTTGCTCCTGAAGTATGGTGGTATAAAGTTTTATCAAGTTTTGAAATTTTTCTTTTACGCTTTTGTTGGATTTGCAGATTCCTGAAATCGCTCCAGTTAAAGAGGCACATGCTAATTTATAATCATAAATCTTGCACAAAAATGAATCAAATATGAACTGGATGTAAACATAAAGGAACGTGGATTTGAAGCGTTGTAAGTAGGGATACCTAAAATACATTGTCCCATAGAGTATTTCGTATTGCCACATCGTTAGTCAGCATCACAATATCAGGGCAAAAAATCCCCTTGTCCTTCGCAGAAGAAATAATAAAGTTTTTACAAGAAAGAGCGCAAAACCAACCAAAATTTTGAAGAGAAAACTTAAGGCACACTTCAGGAACAACTCGCTTAAGAGTCTCAAGCGTACACGTGCCATAAACAGTTTTTGAGAAGACAAAAAGCGCTTGAAAAAAACACCAACTTAATTGAGAACATTTGTATTATTCGTTATTGTCGCTTAATGATTACTAAAATTGTTTTTGAGGTCGGAGTAAGCTACGACAGTACCCATTCCTATCTTTTCTTCAGTCACGGCTTATCACCTAGCGATCTTTGTTTCTCTGGGCTGACTTTGTGCAATAACTTAGGTCTAATGTCAGGAATGTTCGATGTACAATCTTAATGCATCAAGAGTTTTATATACCCCGCGAAAAGTAATCGAAATGAGATCAATCACTAACGTTTGCATTTCTTAAAATTATCCTTTTCGCCAAAATTTTCTCGCAATACGTCAATAGTGGCATTAGCAGTGTGACATGTGGCACCGTCTTGCTGGAACCACCTGCCATCTATATCCATTTCATTTAAATTTGTTTAAAAATTAGTCACAATAATTATACAAAAAAGCACATGAGAAATTTTACTTAAAAGAGAAGTACGATTTGAAGGCACATTCACTGTATTTACACGTTTATATAGCACAGGTAGCAAAATAAAATAAAAAAAGCGGGCCTGGGTTTAATCCTGAGCTTCAAATGACGTTTGACCCGGCTAGTCATAAAAAATAAAGTACCTGCGTTCACTTCGAACAAAGAGTAGTAATTCGGTTGACTAAGATACGGTGCTTGCCGCATCGCCTCGTATCAGAGATGGAGTACGATGATCGGGTAGTAAAGATGAAGCTATGGGAGCTCTCTGTCGGTTCGTAGGCTTTCGATACTTCGACTACTTCTATTATTACTGTGTGTTCCTTTTCAGATGTGACGTTAGCTATCTTTTGGGGTACGTTTTTACGAGGTTGTCAATTTTGTTATATACACCAATCGATTAAGCAGGATTTCAGGAGTAAGAAAAAAAATTTTTATTGAAAATTTGTGGCAAAATGGCGGCTGTAGGAGCGCATGAACAAAACTAAATTTTTTAAAGGTCTTCCGCGGCGAGCAATAGAGTCCCCTGAATCACCATAGGAAGCATACATTTTTTTTCATAAACTACATGAGTTTAGCTAGTGACGTACACACGATCATAATTTTAGGAACTTTTTCGCAAACTGGCAAGACTTTTGGACAAAAATATCGACTTTGATTGTTTATAAAAAAAATCCTGTTGACTAATTGTAAAAATCGTGTGTACTTCACGATAATTACACGATAAAGTTACAGTTCAATTTTTAGTCGATCGGATGAAAACTCTTCGAGTTCTGCTCGCTGATTTCAAAAGCATGGTTTCGAGAAAACGCGTTTGAAGTTTGGGAACGCTGTAACTTTACTATGATTTTCGACCCAAGCCCACGTCTGCTCCTCCAAGAACGCCATATTGCCTTTGCACTCTATACATATCACCACTTGTGAAAGGGCAGTAAGCATGGTCATAAACTCAATGAAACGATACCCAAAAGACTCATTTATTTTTCTTTCACACTTATCATCATCAAGTTTGAGTTTCTTTGCCGACGCGCTCACGAACTCCGGAAAAATTAATTTTACGGATATTTTCGAGTCTTTTTCATGCAAAAAAGTTTTTGGTTATAAATCTAAGAATGTTTTAGCGTTTTAGTGAAAAAAATTGAAAAAATATTTTTTCAAAGTGACAACCCCTAATTATTATGATTTTTAAACTGCGAAAGTTTAAGGAGAAAGTTGCATCCTATAGACCGATGGACTTGCTTCCTCTACCATCTAAGGTATTTGAAAACTATTGCTTAGTATAATGACGCCAATACTTGTAGAGAACAATTTAATTCCTGATCACTAGTTTTGGTTTTGCTAGCAACATGCTACCATCGAACAAAATTATATAATCGTCGCTAACACTGTCAAATATTTTGAAATAAAAAGATACTGCTGGGCTTTGACAAAGTCTGCCATCAAGGTTTGCTTTATAAAATCAAAAATAAAAATTTTTCGGGCTGCTTTCTACTTATAAAATCTTATTTTGCTGACAGGCACTTTTTAGTTGCATTTGGAGAATATCAAATTACTCTTTTTTCTATCAGTTCCGGCCTTCCCCAAAGCAGTGTAATGGAACCAATTCTGTACATCCTATTTACTGCAGATCTTTCAACCATCGCAACTACAATGATCGACGACACAGCTGTGTTAGCTTCCCACTCTGATTCGTAAACAGCATCGCAAAATGTTCAACTTCATTTGAACACTCTGCAAATATGACTCAAGAAATTTCGCATTAAAGTTAATGGTTGTAAATCAGTTCATATAACTTTTACAACTCATAAAGGTAATTGTCTTCCTATAATAATGCATAACTAGCAAATCTCATAAGAAGAAAGCGTTGAATATTTGGGTGCCCTCCTTAATTGAAAGTTAACTTGGAAAAATCACATCTGGTCCAAACGAAAACAACCAGGAGAACTATATTGCAGAATGTACTGACCGCTAGAGCGTAGATCTATTGAGAATAAGTTAATGTTACATAAAGTTATCATCAAACAAGTCTGAACCTACGGGATACAACTGTGGGTAATTTAAAGATTGACATCCTAAAGCGATCCAGGCTAAAACTTAGAGATCAATAGTAAATGGCCTATGGTATATAAGCTTAAGTTAAGTTAGCTCAAAACCAAAAAAAATTGTTGTTGAACTTTTTCGATCCTGTTATGTATGCAAAGGAAGTACAAATAAGTCTCTGCCGTTTGACAAAAGATGGCCCCACCAGTAAGTTATGGTTGAAATTGTCAGATGTAAAACGTCATATGGTAAGGTTGGACATCTGGCAACACTATAATTTTAAAACATTAGTGATTTTGTATCAGCACCACATAATTTTTGTGTGCGAAAATGTCGATTTTTGAGCCGAATAAGCGTCATATGCAGGAACTTTTGATTTATTTCTTTAATTTGAAGAAATCTGCAGCTGAGGCGCATCGATTGCTTGTAGAAGCATATAGTGAGGCTGCTGTAAGTGAGAGAAGTTGTAATGAGTGGTTACATAAGTTTAAGAACGGTGAGTTTGACGTCGAAGACAAAGAACGATGCGGAAGGCCGAAAGTGTACGAAGATGCAGAATTGGAAGCATTATTGGATAAAGATTCCCACCAAAGGCAAGAAAAACTTGCATTTACATTAGGAGTGACTCAATAAGCAATTTTAAATCGTTTAAAATAGTTGGGAATGATTCAGAAGCAAGGAAATTGGGTTCCATATGAACTGAATCCGAGAAACGTTGAACGTCGATTTTGTACATGTGAAATGCTGCTTGCCGAGCATAAACGAAAGCCAAGCCGAATATTCATGGAAAAAACTCATGTTGTGTATTTGGTGGGATCAGTTTGGTGTCGTGTATTATGAGTTGCTCAAACCGAATGCAACCATTACTGGGGCTCTCTACCGAACGAGATGATGAGACTTAGCCGAGCACTCCAGGAAAAACGCGCCCACTACAACTCCAGACACGAAAAAATTATTCTCTTACATGATAATGCTCGTCCACCTACTTGGAAACACTCAATTGGGAAGTCCTACCCCACCCACTGTATTCACCAGACATTGCCCCTTCCGATTATCACTTGTTCCGATCGATGGCACATGGTCTATCTGAGCAGCACTTCACATCATATGAAGATACTAAAAATTAGGTCGATTCGTGGATAGCCTCTAAAGATGAGGCGTTCTTCCGACGCGGTATCCGTATGCTGCCAGAAAGATGGGAAAAAGTAGTGGTTAGCGATGGACAATACTTTGAATAAAACGTAAGGTTCCGTTCTTTCACAATAAATGCCCAATTTTTGATAAAAACGGCGACTACCTATTTGTACTCTCTTTACATATGTCAGAAAATGAGAAATTGTAAAGTTCTGATATTAATTTAAAATAAAGTTAATAATTTTTTTGTTGAAATAGTGTAATTTGTGCTAATTGAAGGATTAACAGTTGGGCTGAAGAGTTCGTAGGCTAACATAGTAAAACACATTTTTTTGTGGTAAAATTCGATTTTATTATTTAACATAGTTGCCTTCGAGGGCGATACAACGGTCATGCAATTTTTCGATACCATTTTTATAGTACGATTTCTCTCAGCGATTACTTCTTCATTAGTGCTGAATTTCTTTCCAGCGAACATTTTTTTGAGGAAAAAGTCACTGGGGGCCAGATCTAGAGAATACGGTGGATGGGGAAGCAATTCGTAGCCTAATTCGTAAAATTTTGTCATCGTTTTTATCGACTTGTGACACGGTGCATTGTCTTGATGAAACAGCACTTTTTCTTCTTCAAATGGGGCCGTTTTTTTGATTTCATCCTTTAAACGCTCCAACAACACTATGTAATAATCGCTGTTGATAGTGTGGTCCTTTTCAAGGTAATCAATGGATATTATACCTTGCGCATCCCAGAATACTGATGCCATAACCTTGCTAGACGACTGTTGTATCTTTCCACGCTTTGGATTCGGTTCATCGCGAGCAGTCCACTTGGCTGATTATCGATTGGACTCTGGAGTGCAGTGATGAAGCCATGTTTCATCCATTGTCACATATAGACTTAAGAATTCGTTATTATTACGGTTGAATATCGCTAAACCTTGCTCCGAGTCAACGACATGTTGAAACTTTGCTCGATTGTGAGCTCGCGCGGCACCCACTTTGCATACAGCTTTCGCATGTCCAAATATTCATGCACGATATGTCCAACACGCTCTTTTGATATCTTCAAAGTCTCAGCTATCTCGATTAACTTTAATTTTGCGGTCATTCATAATTATTTTGTGAAGTTTTTTTATGTTTTCGTCCGTTACAGCATCTTTCGGGCGCCCACTGCGTGTATCGTCTTCGGTGCTCATTTCGCCCCGTTTAAATTTAGCAAACCACTTCTCAACGGTTGATTTTCCTGGTGCAGAATCCGAATAATGTTTATCAAGCCAAGCTTTGGCTTCAACAGTATTTTTTTTATGATAAAGCAATGCTTCATTAACAAAAAAAATTTTTGTATCCAGTTTTTTACAATAACAAAAGTTGCTTCCTTCACAATGTTATATCTCACAAAATTTAATTCTAGTAACATCATATATGTGTCAGCCTACGAACTTTTCAACCGACCTGTTAAATCATAAACTTTACAGCAGCTTTAAGAAAATAGAAAAACTGATTGTATTAAAAGTTGTAATAATTATTTTAATATAAAAGCAGTCTTTTATGTTCCTACATTTTTGAGGAAGTTTATAAGTCTACTTTTTACCATGTTATAAATGATTGATGACGATTAATAGAGTTCTAGTTTTAATAGCATTTTTGCCTTTTAGTTGTTAGAGTTATTTATTTATAAAACCCAGTAGCCTTTTTAAAAGGGCGCTTACCTAAGTTATGAGTTAGCTCTTTTCGTGTTTAATATTTACTCTCCATTAACAACTAGCCGATTATACAGTTATTGCTTCGAGCTACGCACTAGGCATGTGCCGAATAGCCACTAAACACACTAGGATCTAATTAACAGATTAACTGACCAGAATAACTAAATAGTAAGCGAAGGGTTGAAAAACCTTTTATAGTCTAAGATAAATCCTGAAGGTTGCAGAAAGGTTTGTTATCCAATCACGTCGCCCATAGAGACTAATAATATTCTTTGTCTATATACAACGCTCAAACAAAGCGCTGTAATTTTAGTGCATAAATAATTCAAAGAAGTCTAGTGACGTAGAAGTTTAAATTTTCAGTTACAGTAAGACACGAAGCTGTTGCGCATTTCTCAACATCGAAAGCTTTAGTTGATGTTATAAAAATGCAGACCGCCATACATCTATTTCCGTCTCCCGATTCACCGGCGCGCGTTCTTCGGCGCCCGCCTGATCGATAGGCTTTCAGCGCGGGCGGCAGCCGCCTATTTTGCATGGAATTTACGGCACATGCACAATGTTGATATTCATAACGGAAGGTATGAAAGCCAGCAATTCCCAGCATCTGACAACTAAATAGGACGCGCTGGCGGCAATAAATCAAGAAAAGCGGCCGCGCGTCGATGAGCTTCCGCCGAGCCCGCGCCGCGCGGCCGATCTCCCGGCGTCGGGCGAGCTTTCGACCCCGGGGGCCCTCGGGGCGCACCCGGAGACAGGGCTGTTCAGCAACGGTGTTTTTCCAGCCTTTATTTCGCAGCCGGATTGCGGCGCGGCGAGCGGGCGCTCGCGTGTAGGTACCGAGCTAATTTCATTAGACGTGTTCTGGAGCTTGAATGGGGTGCTTGAAACTTCCGACTTGGTTTTATTAAGTGAAACGACTAGCGCGATCCTATCTGGGCTATCCGGGATAATGACCTTTTAATCGCTTTTATTGTAAGATGGAGAGGCGTGAACGCATGTAAATAGTTGAGATCGTATTGACGGATTCGGAGGACGGGATTATTAAACTACTTTGATAAAATGTTCCTAAATGTACTCTGAGCTTTATCCATCACTTATGTACAAGGGGACTAGCAGTAAATCTATACAAAAATGCTAAGTTACACATTCTTCTTCAAGTGTCATCTTTGTTCCAAAAGTTAGCAATCGTCATGACGAGAACCACTTTTGTCTTTATCGTTAGGGTGGGTAACCAGGAGACTTCTTATATGCATATATATGTGCACTTGAAAGCAAAACAATTGACTTACTACCACATTAAAAAATGAATTACGAACGGGGTTTTACGAATTTTTATTAATTGGAACGCACAGTAGGCTTGCGTCGGTACCGGGAAGCCGATGGCTACGTCCGCCGGCTAGAAGGTAGCTGTAGGCGCGTGATAACGGAGTAGACGATCGGTTTTTAATCTCAATATCTCTGAGAAATCGATACATATGACTGGCATTACCTCAAGCAAGAGCTGAGTGCGGTCAGAGGTGTGGTCGCCAGCATTTGGACAGAAGAAAAAGACTGAAGGCAGCCAATCTGATCCCAAAAAAGGCAGCTACAGATTCCAAGTTGACTGCAGTTTAAAAGCAAAGACGGCTGGGCTTTGCTCGCTAACATCTCGATTGGGACCTCGGCCATCGGAGTAAGATGTTATTCACCAACGAGTCCAGGATGTGCCTACCTGGAAACGACAGGAGACGGCGGGTCTATAGAAGTCCAGGGGAGTGAATTTCTCATTGCTTTATTCAAGAAACTGTCGCATATGGAGGTGGCTTTGGGCATTTCCATTCACAGAAAAACTTAGTTGATTTTCGTGCCTAATGGAGGGACATTCTAGAGGCAAATGTTCCGCTTGCAGGATATGTTGGTGAGGATTTCATGTTAGTGTACGACAATGTGCGATGCCACACCGCGCGAGTGTCTACTACCTACCTGGCTGACGTCGATATACCAAAAATGGACTGGCCTCCGGGTAGCGCAGACGTACATCCAATTGAGCATGTTTGGAATGAGCTTAACCGAAGAGTTCGAGTCAGAAATTTTGCACCAGAGAACGTAAAGGAACTGAGGGAGACGTTGATTTGAGAGTGAGAAGCAATCCCTCAATACAGCATAAGAAAGTCATCCGATCAATGCGTAATCGCTTGGAAAGGCAATTAGTAGTAGAGGTGGCCACTCCACGAATTGAAAAAGTCATTAAATTAATTTCAACTAAGGATTTCATTTTTCACTTTTCATAATCGCCTTTTTCCTTTCAACTCTTTTGTATTACACACATAATTAGGCTCATAGCTTTCTTAGAACAGGTCCGGTTCCAATCGAAGTGGTATCATTTGAAACCACAGTTTTTAAGCTTTCAAACAGTACAATGAACTTTACTTGAAATGTTATCGGAGTAAATATACATTTTCTCAAAGCTCGAGCATCCATGCTGAGTCGATTGTTTTGCTCTCAAGTGTGCAGGTGTTTCCCTCAGCTCAACTGTCGACTTTCTATAAACTCCAATACTGGTTTGCTTTCTAATTTTTGTCTTCTTTGGTTGCTCCTCGCTCGATATTTCAGCGTTACTCCTTTAACTGGTCTTAGATATTCCATATTCGCTGTCTCTATTCTTGTTGATAGTATCAATGATTTACATCCGTATGTCAGTACAGGCCTAACTATTGTTTTACATATACTTAGTTTCGTCCTCTGTGACATTTCTCTTTTACTTATAAAGGTCTTATTTATTTATTACTTTTTCCTAGTCTTTTGAGTAAATTTAATTCTTATCTTCTCCTTTCGTCGATTATCACCACCCAAATAATTAAACTGTTGCATTTGTTCGATCATCTTTCGACCTATGTGATAGATATTGTTTCTATTTGTTTTTCTTATCCGTATTTCTTGTTTTATTTCTCCGCACTACTATGCTGTTCTCTTATTTTGTTTATTTTACTTACATCGCAGGACTCTTTCGCTGCCTTTATATTTATTGTCATAATTCATAGCCACATTTTGTCATCTGTTCTGAATTTTCCGTTATACTTTTAACATTTATTATTTTTTCGTAATTAGCTGCTACTTTTACCTGTTGTAATGCGTATGCTTTAATTATTCTCTCTTGTCCTCTGTCTGGTCATCCTGTTTTGTATGTATCTTTATGACATTCTTCTACTTGTTTAACATTTTCTGATAGTAGGTGGTAGTCGTTGTATATTTTCTCCCCTCTTCTTACTCTTGCATCCTGAACTTTCATTCTATTAGGTCTTGTTAACATGCAATCTCTTATAGATTTCTCATTATTGCTTGACATTATTTTAATAAACTTAGTAATATCTTTATATTTACAGGAAATATTAGTTACTATTAATTTATTAGTCCCCATTATTGTTTTTTCTTTTTCTCCATGTTTCTATTACCTTTTTTGTTGTATTTTTTTCTTATTTCCATCCTACCATTAAAATCTCCAGCTATAAAGATTGTGCCTATACTGAATTCTATGATCATTGTCAAATCTTTCCAGAATTTATTTTTTTTTATTTTCATTAGGCCCGTGTACTCCAATTATTGTTATTTTTTTTAAACGAAAGTTTTAGCGTTAATACATTTTCTGTCAGCCCTTTTCAATTTGTAACGCAGTTTACTAATTTTTTGTTGGCAATACACCCTATTTCTCTAGTCGCTTTTTTTGTGGTATTTCGCTAGCATCATATTCTCGTTGGCTAGTTCCACCTCTCTACTCACTTTTCTCTTTGTTTTTGCTATCACCAATATATCTAATCCTGTCTTGTCAAATTCTTTCCATTTGAGCTTATTATATTCTGTTCCCAGTTTCTATCATTATCGTGCTATGTTCTTACTTTTAGTTTATCCTTATTCGTTCTTTTATTTATTAGTTTTTTAGATCGTCAACTTTATTACTTACGCTATGTTCTAAACGGTTGCACTTCTTGTTCCATGTGTATTTCTTTAGTTTACAAATAATTTCTGGTAATCGATTTTAACAGTGTTCTTTTTTTCTCTGCATTCCGTGTTTTTCTATTGGTTTTGTATCTATCTTTCTCTTTCAGTAAGATCACTTGTAATGTATCGTATATTTTCTCTTCTTTTATGAAATTTATTATTATTATTTTTCATAACTTGCATCTTTTGATAAGTTTTTCATTTCGACTATACACATTTTAATTAATTATTTTTTTAATTAATTCTTACTGCTTTATTAAGTGGCGAAGCGAAGCGGAGTCACTTACTAACTTCATGTTGTCCGTCCGTCCGAGCAATAACTCGAGAACGGCTGGGAATTTCCAAATTCTGTTTTCACCAATCGACAGGTGACCAAAAAGGCTTGTTTGCTAGTGATTTTGAAACTGATTGGTCAAAGGTCAGCGTTAGTGACCTGAGACTGCTTCGCCACTTCGCTATGCGTTGCAAGCATTGCAGGTTTATTTGTTTTAGTTCTATTTTAAGTTATTATAAAATATTTATACCTTTTTTCGCAATATCTTCTTTATTGTCTTTGCCTGTTTTTGTTCCTGTAATTACCTTCAGTTTTAATTTCTTATTTCTTTACGAAGGTTTTGGCTTTCCTATTTTAATTTCTTTTCGGTATTATCTTGGCTCTCTTCCGATTTTATTTATTTCTGTAAGAGTATCTTTTATAAATGTTTTTAATTTGGCTTCTTGGTTTTTGGCCTCGCTTGTACTTTAATTTCTCTTAACTGGTGTTATTTTTGTTCTACTTTTCTTAAATATGCCTTTGAATTTTTTCCTTGTTTTCCTTCGTCCGAAGTGTAACACTTCACTGTCCATATTAATTTTATGTTTTATGTTTCAAATTAAAATATTAATAAGTAGAGCTTGGCACATATACAAGAAGCATATTTTTATATGCCTGCATATTTTGAAATTTTTTTATACATAAAAGTGATTTTATTTGACTTTTGAACACCCTGTGATTTAAAATTCTATTTTAAAATGCTTATTTTATTTTGTAAAAGCTATCTGTTCAAAAATACCCAAACAAGCAGCCACGAGGAGTGTTTTATTTAAAAGAAAATGGTGTCAAAATAATACAAACTTGAAAATTATTGACTTTTTCATATTTGCTGCTCAGTTTCTGATAAAAATGTAAGTTTTTGGTGATGTTAAATTATACTTTTCATAGTAGCTTTAATTTAATATGCAAGAAGTTTTAAAATTAAAAAAGTAGATTGGTTTTATAAGTACATTTTGTTATACATTCCGTACTGGAAACACAATCGAAATTTTTCAAAGAGTTGTGTGGTTTATTTGCGATATTCCACTTTATAAAGTAGATCATCCTATAATTCAAAATTTTCTTAAAAAGCACTGCGCTTCTGGGCGCACTGTTAATGTTCCTGGTTCAATATTAAGAAAAAAATATGTCGATATTAATTATCACAACTCAATGGCTGAAATTAAAAGGCACATTGGTCGTAGATTTGTATGGTTTTCAGTAGACGTCTTGTATAACTATCAGACATCAAAATACATGTCACAACCTTCTTCAATGATTTTAACGAAGATAAAATCGTTAGACCAAATGTTTGAAAGTGATTAGATAGGTATTGGTATTAGAGTGTCGTACCACAATTCTGGGTATTTTTTTATTTTCCTCTGCATAAAGAACAAAATAGTTCGAAATGCACAAAGAAAATGCAATAGTATTCAAAATAAGAGTATAAAATGATGAAGTAAGAGCACCTTCTTACTCACTTACTTAGCCCTAGGTTTTTCTACCTTAAGGTATGAGGCAACTAACAGCAACTTCAAAATATAAATTCATATTAGTCTCTTTTATCTTAATACATAGTTAGGTAAGATCGCGTTTTTGTAATAACAAATTTGCAATTTCGTAAACATTGGTAAGGCAATTGTCCACCTGAATCATTATCATTGCTTATATTTAAGACGACTGTTACAATCGAAAGTCATTGACTTTAAACGTTTTTAATTCGTATTT
The DNA here is from genome assembly GCA_036346155.1 of Sinelater perroti. Taxonomy (NCBI): domain Eukaryota; kingdom Metazoa; phylum Arthropoda; class Insecta; order Coleoptera; family Elateridae; genus Sinelater; species Sinelater perroti. Next base: position 6,421,088 of record JARFIY010000324.1, read on the forward strand.
AAGGTTTCATATTATCAAGTGTTACGCAGTGCATACGGGTTTTTTCCTAGTTTATATAAATCGCACAACTTCTAAAATTTGTACGAGTTGAAGCCACATGCTTGTTTCTGAACATTTCAATCCAGTGGTGCTCAAACTTTTCAAAGGGAAAGATAGAAGTGTGAGCGGATAGTAATCATTTTATTGATCAAGTTAGCAAGTAGAATAAATAAAGTTTGGAGTTTCAGGGCACGGGTGGGGAATTAATCAAGAACGGGCTGGAATTTTCCGTGTTGGAAGCAACTTTTTGATCAACCCCTGTAAACAGTTTGCAGGCTAGCAAACATTTGGTGCACCGTTGACGAACTTCGATTGCGCCGCGGATGTTTTTCTTGTTCAGGCACACCTGCGAGGCCCTAGATAAAACGAACTGCCATCTTCTTTAGTTGTGGCGTGATCGCCGATGCGGCTGGAACAATTGCGTTAGAGTGATCGCGGCGGTGAATTTTTGGTGATTGCGTTGAGACCTGCGGCTGTTTCTTCCCAGCATCGAAAGCTACATCCCCCGATGGTGATGCAGTGGGGTCAAAAAATGGTATGTCTATCATACTCTTGGTGCTGGGTCTTTTTAATTTTGTCTTTATTATACGAGGCTCTTTCGAATAGTAGCAGACGTTACCTAAAGTAATTTTTCACTAAACTGTAGAAGAAATTTTTAAATCTCATCGCGCATTGACTATTGTTGTAACTAGAATCCTATTGTCCAAAATCGGAACTCTTTAGCCTGTTTTTTATTATTAATATTGTGTTATAAAAATACCAACCGTCGATTTAGATATGCAGTAATTTATTTGCTGGTAGGTATATGCAAGAATCTACTTATCGGCAGGAACATACAGGCCGCAATAAATGGTGTGCCCTGCTCTGCATTTACTTGCGAAAATGCAAACTTCTACTATCATATTAAAGTGATTTTTATACTTGTCTTTCTCCATTAAAAATGTGTTTATAACCTTTTTGATAAATACACATATAATGTAGGGGTCGATATTTTAAAATAAAAGCAATTATTTAAAATACGTATTTTTTGCCATACTTTAGTACATATTTTAACTGTTTTATGGTGCTTATTGGTGTGGCGGCCTTTTCGCCCTTGAACCGCTTTATATCGCGGCGGCATGCGAGCCTTTGATATCAGCTACGTTTTGCCGTCGCACACAAACGGCATGGGCTTTTGCTGAGCCGAGGCATTCATGCCCCGCAGCGCGGCCACTACGGTCGTGTCTCAATCCGCATAAATTCGCATTTCGCATCCCCGCAAATATTCACGCATCGCAGCTCGGCCAATTTGGTCGTGTCTCAACATCCCGCAGATACCAGATCCGCAACGCAGAGGTGGCCACCTTGGAATCGCCGACGAAGCCGAAGCCGAAGCCGATTCAGGTGAGCGATTTGGCAATTCATTGGTTGATATCGGTAGCCGCCCCCATCCGCTAACGCGACGGCCGTTTAAGGGACGATTTGTCCTTATCGGCTGACCTTCCACTACGGGCCGTACTACGTTTCCACACCGCACCACGAGAGCGGCTATTTACACGCCTGCCTCTCCATTTTTTGGTCCTTACGAGCCGCATCGGTATCGTATCCCACACCGCATCCACGAGAGCGGCTATTTACACGCCTGCCTCTCCACTTATATACATGCATATTTTATATATTTGTCGTGCATATATTTGAAGCTTTATTAATAATGAATAATAAGTATATTTTTTATAAAATTGAAAGTGATAGAACTTATCTGCAGGTGTTAGTTTACTTTATAATATTAAAATTTAAACTTTAATAATAAAAAATTTAGATCTTGATACCTAATAAGACACATTGCAGTGAAAGTCTTGTTTTGTAACAGTGTCGTTGTTGAAGAAACGGAAACAATAACTTTGTGATACACTACAGTATTTTTATTACACTTTAAAGCCAGTTACTATTTTATTAATTGCTGGTTATTGTAATCAGTTCTTCTTTTTCTTATAGTGTTGTTGATTGGCAACGCCAAAGATTAATTCACCGTGCCTTCTTCTGCCTCTCTCCTAATAAAACCATTCCTTCACCCCTAATTCTGTCCAATTTTTCAAGGTCATAAACTATGGTAACTTTCTTCTACCAAAACACTTCCTTTGTAATACTCGATGTTTTTCTGCTCCTATAAAATGAGCGAAACAATCCAACTTGCTATTTTTAATGGTTAAACTAATTCCTGATTTCTTCGCTCGTAATTTTTAATTTTTGACTTTCCTGTTTCAATTTATTAATAATTGTAATTTGCAAATATTTAATTAGTTATTTTATGAGTATGTAAACATGGTTGAATGATTGAATATGACAGCAAACAAGAATTTGTAATAAATACAGAATTTTAAACATTACGGTGCAATGAGATGGACTTTTTAGTTTATCAGAACCAACAAGGGAATTTTTAAATTATTATACAACAACGGCCGTGAATTTGAATGTTAAATTTTACATTTAAAAAAAGTTGTTTATGAACACTGAACGTACTAAGATCGACATAATCGCCCTTCTATGTTTGCTATTTGTCAGATTGTTGAAAAATTTAAAAAGAATTTTACTCTTCACGATGCAAAAATATCACCACGTTGTAAAATATTGCTGCTGTAAGAGGTAGCGTTGCAGAGACTCCAAATTTATCGATTTCTCATCGTGATCAAGAATTAGGGGTTGAAAGAACTTGGCGTATTTTGCAAAAATATTTGGTTTTACATTCGTATAAGATTGTGTACACTCAAAAACCGAAGGTATTAGATCATCGTAAGCGCCGTGACTTTGCTGATTGGGCTTTAAAGCAACTTGAAACGAATAATACTTTTGGTCAAAAATTATCTTCCCTAATGAAATTCGTTTTTGGTTAAGTAAATATGTTAAACAAAATTATGTTTTATTTTTGGTGTGAAAACAATCCACAAGAGATTCACGAAAAGCCCTTTCATCCGCAAAAGGTCAGTATATGCTGTTTATGGCATGGTGGCACTATCGAACCTTTCTCTTTTCCAGACGAGGTAGGAGATGCAGTTAAAGTGACTAGTGAGCGGTACCGATTGATGTTAATAGATTTGGAGGATATATAGTTCCTACAAGATGGTGCCACAAGTCACACTGCCAATGCCATTATTGATGTATTGCGAGAAAAGTTTGGTGAAAGATAATTTCCAGAAATACAACTGCAAGTTGGCCTCTAAGAAGTTGTGACTTAGCTTTTTTAGATTATTTTTTGTGGGATTATTGAAAATCTACAGCTATTGCAAACAAACCACGGAGTCTTGATGAATTAAGGTTAAAAATCGAAAGCTGCATTAGACACGAGTTATCGTACAAAGTCATCGAAAATCGTTCACCTAATTTGCTCATCTACACGAAGTCGGAGTAGACATTTAAGTGATGTGTTATTCAAAATGTAATGTAACAGACTATGCTTCAAAATAATATAAAAAGTTTGATTGCATCTGAAATAGTTTTTAGTTTATTTCATTTTAAAATCATATTGTTGTCATTTGAACACCCTTTATGGTCGGCAAAAGAAATGTAATATTATTATCATTACATCATTACATTAAGACGACTGGTTATATTCATACATATCTGTCGCAATCGAAGGTCATTGATTTTAAACGTTTTTAATTCGTATTTAAGGTTTCATATATCAAGTGATACGCAATGCATACGTTTTTTCTAGTTCTAATTAAATGCAGTCAAGTTTACTGCAAATAGCGTATTGTAGCTGATGGAATAACTGACCACTAAGCTAAGTTAAATGATAGTAGTAAAATTTTTGCAACAGCTTAATTGACTGGAAAACGTAGAATATGCAGTGCAAATTAATTCTTTAAATTGCCCCCAGATGAAGAATACACAATATGGAGTAAACATATTTACATTTTTATGAGCTACTAGGTTATATTGTTTCATTATTAACATTAGCTAGGTATTTTCGAAACAGATTACGTTTATTGTTGTTAGTTCTAAAAATACAAAATTATTTTTAGATGTACTTGGTAGCAGCAAAAATTTTATCTTATTCACTATTTGAGGTTGCTTCTAAACGAAGAGGACACTTGCAAGAAATGATTCTTTGGGGTTCAAGAAGAAAACACCGAAGTTACTAGAGATTTCCATCGAAGTCGTCGACCAGAACATCAGAAAATGTGAAACCCCCAAAAATAACCAATTCGAACAAACTTTTTTATTCTTACAACCATTTAAACATATTTGGTACCACATCCTTTGTTCCTAATGAGAGCCTGGCACCTACGGGGCGCATCGAGGAGGTTGTCGATGGTGGATGGGGATCTTCTTCCATTCCTCCTGCAGCTGTGCAAACTTCTCATCCGCGTTCTCGGCTTTTTGCTTGTCTAATCGCCTCTCTAGTACCTCCCACAAGTGCTCGATGGGGTTTAAGTCCGTATTTCGACTGAGCCAGTCGAGAATTCGCACCCGTGCCGTGCAGTTGGGTTGTTGTCCTGTTGAATTATGAAGGCTCTGCTGTGAGTACTGTGTGCTTAGGAGATCATAAAATTCTCCATAATTTCCTTGTAGATATGGTGGTCTATTATTACCGTGATACGGTTGAGGGTGGTGACTTTCTTAGATGAGAATGCACCCCGCGCAATCACCGACCCTCCTCCGTGCTTCACAGTGGCCACCTGGTACCGAGGATTCTACCGGGAGCCCATGGGACATCGTGCGTAGCTTATACTATCCGATTCGAACAGTGAGAACTTGCTCTCATTGCTTAAGATCACTTCGTCCCACTGCTGGCGGGTTCACTGAAGCTGCTTCCTTGCAAATTTGAGTGTAGCCGCTTTGTTGCACAAATCCCCGGAGGTTTCTTGGCCTGCCGTCTCCCATACAATCCAGTTGCTTGTAGTCCAGATTGGATTATGAACGGAAAAATACTGGCCCTGATGTCGACGTTGTGCGGCGGGTGTCGGTCTGGGAATCACGGCAGATGCGTTCGTGGGAGTGTGGAAAAAACAACGCAGGCTGTCGCTCTTATTGAAGACCGGTGAGAGTCCGGTAGTGCGGGCATTTTGAGGGTCCGGAATATCGTGGACTGGATGAGTTGGACCTGGGCGGCCAGCTGGGTCTGGGTTAGTCCGTTACGGTAGCCGCTGACGCGGCCTGGCGTGTCTGGAGAGTCAGTTCTTTGGAGCCTCTTGTCCTCTACATCCACAGCAACAAATATTAGCACAGAAAACAGCACATGGTAACAAGAAACATAAATAAAAAGAATTGAAAACTACAACGCTGAAAACCGCTTTTATGCGAAATCTAATTCTTCTGAAATATTCTGGAAACGAAGATCGACAAACTTCTGGTTTTCCAGTAGAAACATTCTTTAAGTCTTTTGGAAAAAAGTTGGATTTTGTTGAATATGTAAATTCTTATGTATTTTGGGGGATTCCTTTAGGTAATCGTAAAAATATTGAAAAATTTCCTGTAGACTATATTCTAAATTTTCCTTCATTTTTTTGGTTTAGTATTTGAAAGTTTTATCGTAAATTTAGCCGAATAAACAGTAGCTCCCATCTGTTGGAACCATATTTTAAAATAACACTTTAACACAGGAGCACATCATACTCTTTAAGTAATCGCTATACCAAACAAGAGCCTCCCGTTCTAGAATACCTTAATTCTGGACTTCTCTTATTAGTAATTTTTTAGCCATAATATAATGATAAAAATTAGGTTTTCAACTGCATTACACGAGTTAGAGACTGCTCATTATCCCTGATTACATTTTCTAATGGGCTACAGCTTTAGGGAATTCGAATGCAATTTCGTTGACAAAATCATTAACTAGCTAAAGAGTTTTTGTAAGAACTTACCTGCCTATACGTACATAATGGTTATTATCTATCTTTGATAAAATTTAGTGTAATGGTGTCGATTTACTTCACTTTATTATCGGATAAATCTAAAAAAATATTTGTCACATCAAATTTCTGGTGTATAAGTACAAAGTAGTTAAAATTATTCCACTCTATTCTAATTTAAAATTTTAATTAAGGGTAAGCACTAGCCAAAATTATATTATATTTTAGTTTTTCTGCAGTAACTTCTCTCAGAAACGGGGAAACAACTTGGAATTTGGCAACGTCGTTGCGTGCTGGAGAGTGTGAGTCGGAACATTTCCCAATTTTTTTCTCGATTTATGGAATTTTTGTCTTTTTCTATCATTTTGCTATTTGGTTCGTATTTTTTCGAATTTCAGTTGTTTTTCCATATAGGAGAAGCAATCATGGATGCATACTCTACATTTGCCAATCCCTGTCCAGGACGCAATCTTGATCAGCCGGCAGCAAGGACGAACACAAGTTGAACTGGCACGATAAGTTGCAATGACCCAGGTAGCAGTGAGTATCTTCCTGAAGCGTTGGAGAGTGCAGGGCGAAATTAGGAAGAAGAATATGTCCGGAAGCTCCGTGTGATCTCTCAACTCGCTGCAATTAAGATTTCCGCCCTCATCAATACTTCCACAGGCTCAAGCCCCTCCGTACAAATGGCCAGGCGTCGTCTACAGCAGGCAGGATTGCATGGACGGAGACCTGTGAAGAAACTAATGATCATCGAGAAGAATCGGAAGCTGCAACTTCAATGGGCAAAGGACCATCAGCAAAGAGTGAAGCCAACACGTCTGAAGTGACAAATCCAAGTTCAAACTCTTCGGTAGTGACCGAATAGCAAGTATTCGACGGCCCGTCGGCACTCGTTCCGATCTCAAGTACCAACTGCCCACAATTAAGCATGGTGGAGGATCGTGTATGGTGTAGGGATGCTTCAATGCGAGTAGAGTCTGCCCTCTTCGTCTTATTCCCGAAATTCTAGACCAATTTGGATACGAGGTCATCCTCGAAAACACGATGCGATCCCACGCTCTTCATTTTATCGGCCTGGCTTTTATCTTCCAACAGACAGTAACCAGAAGCATTGCAGTCGTCATCCCGACTGGTTTGCTCGCGGTCGCGTGACCCTCCTCGACTGACCAAGCCAATCTTCCGACTTCAACATCATTGAGTCGCTGTGGGGAGAGCTGACGAGACGTGTGGCAAGCTATCGGGCGAATAATGCAACGAAGAGGTTCGCTCAGCTGGAGGAGTGGCAGAAGATCTTCCAGCCCACACTCTCATCGACTTCATGTCCAGGAGATGCCAGACTGTCATTGATGCAAAAGGCTTTGCTATAAATGATTTGGATATTCTTGCTGAGAAGTCATTCGGAGTAATGTTTCTACGTATGTGAAAATTACTTTGCTCAGAGAAAGTTGATTGTTGATTGTAATTTTCTTTTTATAAAAAAAATTTAAAACCATTGTATTTTTGGTCAATCCGGTTTAAGAATCCGATGCCCTGTATCTTCAGCAAATATATGCCACAATTTCGAAAGATTTCGATCGGGAAGACAAAAGTTATTCGAGAAAAACCGAAATTAATATAATTTTGGCCGGTACTGTATAACTAGATTAATGTAATCACAAACTCATGCAGGGTGAATGTAAAAGGAAGGATGAATGTGAGGCAGCAATATTGGATTATTGCACAATGTTATGGCATTTATTTCAGATAATAAAATAGCCGTTAAATGACCTCGTGGACTTTGATGATCAGAGCATATTACGGATTGACGTAATCGTTCTAATTTTTCAGATTAATTAACAAATATTGTTCAAGATTCACTCATTCTCTTAAGTGGTTTTACTAATCAAAGTCTAGGAAATTTTAGCCCGGTGGCCGAGAGGGCCGTGCAGGGTCGAAGAAACTGTTAATATTAAAGTGAACTGAAACTCCAATATTACGTATCATACTTTAGTGGCAGACCTTCAAACAATAAAGGCAAAGTACTTATTAGAAATTGTAGATATACTAGGCCATTGAGGGGTAGAAGAATGATTGTTACAACTAAATAATCAACAACAATTCAACCTGAAACATTTACACTAAATTGTTGCTGATGATAAACTTTGCCGCTTTTGTGTAAATTCTGCATAGTCCATAGATAACTATTGTCTATCAAAGGTTTCTTTATCTGCGAGAAGAATGAATGACATAAATGTGCGACATCTTGGCCTTGTATATGCATGTAAATCATTTAGACTTCCTGTTGCATGAATAATACGCCATCCATGACATACGTCCGTTTAGGAGCAGATCCGCAAGTAAAAGGACATGTATATAAACAATTAAACACACTACAAGAGATTAATATTCTTGCGACAGACTAACATGAATTTAGAGAGGTATTGAGTTCTTTTTGTTACTTTTTCTTGTGCCTATAGTTAACATTCATTTATATAAGCTAGAAAATGTAGAATCACATCTGATGTGATTTTTATAATTTCTTCCATCTCTTGATGACCTTATTTGTGAAGTCTTAGACTTTTATACTGGAGAAATGAAATATAAAATAAAAAATAATTTACGTTATTTATATAATAACCCTTATTTACTGCGTTACTCTACTCACTTTTGAATATCATGGGAATTGGAACAGACTTCAGCCATTAATATTTAATCTAAAAATACATTTGGCAATATATAGCTCCAAAAAGTTTAACTTCAAACAATGGTTTTACCATTACAGTACTATTTAAATAAATAGTACAGCCATTTTCAGAACTAAATATTTGTTTGTAATTGAAAAGTAAATCTAATTTAAATTTTTTTAAGTAAAACATTTAAAATTGCTTTTTCCTTTAGTATTAAGATATTATACTTTTTTATGCAACTTTTAAGGCAAAATTGTTACTTTTTGCAATATAACTTGCTAGTCATTAAATTTATTTAATATTACAGCGAAATTGTGGAGATATTTATTACATTTACTTTTTGCCTTACCGCTTGCTCGTTTTTGCTTAGGTTAACGGAGATGTTTAAGTTGGGTTTATTTGTGATATTTTAATTAAAATAATTGCTAGTAAAATATGTCTGTTCCTTAACTGGTTTAAATTTTTTGTATTGTTTCTGCATAGGTGTAATGAGCGTGCCTTTATAAAAGCATTTTGTAGCAAAGAGTCAAGAATGTAAATAATTTATACATAATTAATAATATCTACCTGCTCTTGCTTGCTTATAGATCATATTGCGGCTTCCTTAAATGCTGCTGGTCTTCCTTCTCTCAGATTAAACTTTAAACTTTCAGCCGAACCACCGCCGCAATGCACTACGTGATCAAAGTGCATACCCATTGTTAGGGATATCGTTACTTCGAGTGCTTTCCGCTGAGCCTTGAATTCTGCGCACCATACATTGTTATAGAAATATCGGCATTTTCAGAAACTCCAGCTTGCAGCTAGTGTAAGGGCTTCCAGCGAAATCATTATTTTTATTTCTTGAGACGCCGTTTCACTGCATACTCACATTCGGATTCTTGCGCCCGAAGTAAAATATATATGGGTTAAAATCTAATTAAAAATGAATCAAACGTATAAAGAACATTAAATTATAGAGAATATAAGTACTTAAATAAATACAAACTGGAAAAAATTAGTGCAATTAAATGACGAACCTTTAAATTTACTACACATCTGAACATAAAGTAAACAAAGACAGTTAATATGAAATGTGGCATGACTGAGCTCTGAGCGTACATTTGGTTGCCTATCTTCAGTATCCTTTTGCATGTTTTACTTTGGCGATTACTTAAGATTGGTGGTTAAAGATTTTACGAATGATCCTGCTGATAAGATGAAAAATAAGAGCAATGGTTTTTGCTTAGGAGAAGTTAATTGGTGTCCCCTTTCTTTATTATTTTTGGCAAGTGCGGAACAATTACCGCCTTTTATATGACCAGCGCCCATATATTCGGCTGGATATTTGCCGTTTTTTTGACTTATATAGGTCATTTGGCAGTTTTCACAAGGTATTTTATAAACTCCTTGGGATTAATTGGGGCAGCGATGCTTTGCAAAGTTAATAAACCCAAATATTTGGTTACTGGTCATGGAGACCGTATATATGTTTTGCCTCATTAGTATGTGACTTATTTTATTGGTAATGTAAGACAAGAACGCTTTTTATTGGCCTTGGGATTGAGAGCTGTTATTTTTATTAATATTTGTAATCATATAGACTAAATGATATATAATAAAAGATTTATTAGAATACCCATTTTGTAGTAGGGTAGGTTTAGTGATGAGGGATTTTGTAACCGAATGGATTTGGGCAGAGTGATGATGGGATTAGCATTTAGGTATCTGTTAGTATGAGGGTAAGGTGAAAAGTTCTCGGCCTGACAATGAAAGACTGCGACTTTCAGTTAAAAAATGATTTTATTTTTCTACATAATCTCCCTTGACTTCAACACACTTGATCCAGCGCCTCTCCAACATCAGTATCCCTTCTCGGAAATGAGAACCTGGAAGATTGTGAAAATATTCATCGACTTCTTTATTGAATGCGAAGCGCTTCCCCGAAACAAATTTTTTTAAGTTTGGGAACAGATGGAGAATCAGGAGAATAGGGGGGATGGCCGAGCAAATCATACCCCAAATTCCACAGTTTTCCCATCGTGATCGCAGGTGCGTTGTCCTGGTGAAAGATGATTTTTTCTTCTTCAAACCAAGCCTCTTCTCGCGAATTTTGGCATCCAGCTGGTCAAGAAGGTTGGAGTAATATTCGCCTGTAATTATTCTGCCTTTTGTAAGATAATCAATTGACAGGATCCCTTTCGTATCCCAAAACACGCTGGTCATGACCTTTCCGGCAGATTTCGCTTTCGTTGGCGCTGAACCACCGGTTTCCACCCACTGCTTGGACTGCTGTTTCGTTTCTGGCGTGTAGTGGTGATCCCTGTTGAATCGGTCTAAAGATTGCTGCGAAAATCGTTTGCGCATTTGCTTTTGATCGGCATTCAGCAAATGCGGCACCCAGCTCGCGCAGAGCTTTCGCATCTCTAATTCTTCGTGCAAGATGTTTCGCACCCTTTCTTCTGATATTCTCACAGTCTTAGCTATATCACTCACCTTCACTCGCCTATCGTCCAACACGATATCATGCACTTTTTCGATGGTTTCCGGTGTGGTTGCGGTTTTTGGCCGTCCTTCACGTGGGTCATCTTCGAGGGATGTGCGACCACGTTTAAATTCAGCTGCCCACTTTTTAACAGTTTACATGGAAGGAGCAGAGTCCCCGTAAACTTTATCAACTTTGGATGAATTTCCTTAGGGATTAATCCATCCAAAACGAAGAATTTTAACAAAAAACATGCAACATGTCTACTGAAAAAATTCGTGTAAACAAACTACTTGAGCGAACAAGTTGAAACTAGTCGTACGAACTAATGACACATGCACCCAAACAGGAAACATAATTTTTTGCCGATTGCAGCACCATCTCTGTCAGGTCGAGAACTTTTCACCTTATTCTCGTATAAGTAGGTTCTCTATAGACAGTGCAATTAAAGCTGTAGTTTAAGGTTTGTTTTGTTATAAGAGTGTTTAAGAGAAAGGGGAGTAAATTTGATGTTGGAGTGAATTTGGTTTAAGTGAAAAAGAAATTCGGAAAACGTATCTTGTCAATGAGGTTAGGTAATAAAAGTATCATCGACATTTCGTATCCAATGGGTAAGTTAAAAGTTGAAAGGTTAGGGCCTTTGTTTCATTAACTCTGTCATGAAAAGGTTTTCTAGGACAAATAAAAATAGGAAAATCATAGAAGCACCGTTAGTTTGTGAATAAAATTTATTTAGAAATGTAGGCATTGGGGGTTAACAGCTCATTAAAGAGAGGATGTAGTTGCTATTGTAAGTTTATTTTACTGGCTGTAAGGTTTGAGCAGTTAAAATATTGGTAAACCAGGAGACGATATCAAAGATAATCATGATATTATCATTGTTGAAAGATTTTGAGTATTTTTAAGAAATAGTGGGGGTTTTTGGGCGTAAGATAAGGCTTGTAGTGTGTAATTTTAAAACATTTTGACAGTATACTTAAAGTTGTGTGCGAAAGAACGAAATACACTCATGAATTATAGGACGTAAAGAAATATTAAAGGATTATTCTCGGGGAATAAGGATATTTTTGATATTGGATGGTAGCTTTAAATCAGTAATGAAAGTTTTAGTTTTATTTTCAAGGTAGATAGTGAGATTATTAGATAAATGGCGATAGTTGGATGATTTTAGTAAATTTTCTATTAGATGTAGTCTGATGTATTTGGGATTAATATAGTTTTTATTGTCCGCCTATAAAATTGTAATATTATTTTAACCATTTCCACAATTCTCGCCAGACTTGGCATATATGTTCCTTTAGCGTATACTTATATACAGTCCAAAATGAAAGCGTTCGGGTAAGATAACGGGAAGATATTACTAAATATTTTGATTCCTATGCGTAACACATTATTTTCTGATCAAATTTACATCGAATCGCTACTTACCTCTTGGGGGCTTCGCCACAAGGTATTTTTTATTATTGATATGCTCAACGTGGAATATTATAGCAGTCATCTGAACGTAAGTCGTAACAGCCAATGATGTCTATATGGTTTGGAAGTTAGCTCTTTCTAATAAGGAAATTTAAAGAATCTATTAATTTATTCAGGTCTCATGATCAGTAGGTAGGATTACCTATAGCTACTAAATTAAAGTGATTGTTAATACTGGTTTTATCTTTTATCTTCTGTTTGAATGATTGGGTAATGTATAAACTCATGGGGTGGTGTAGAATTAAAATTACCACCTGCTATAAATTTGTTCCCCAGTGTTCTAAAGAAGTCTTCAAACTAATTTTGTGTTATTGCATGTCTTGGTAGATATCATGCCGTTGATGATACATATCTCTAATAGGGTCTTTAATTTTTACATTTGTAATTTGTACTTTATGTGATATGATTTTTTGTAGCGACATCAATGTTGAACCTTCAATTGGATTTGGAGTGTTTAGTTACTTACGTATACCATGGTGCATCGGTTACTGATACTTAAACATCTGGATGATTGAAGCATAGTTTTTATAGTAACATTTATTGGAAAGGTAGTTAGGAGAGGAAAGAAGAGAAAGAGAGAGACTTTTGATCTAGAAGCCAGTACATTTGTCGAAACTTTAGATCAAGTTGTCTTCTTTTGATTTACATCTGCTTTTTCATTGGCCGAGATAGAGGTCAGGGTATTTTACTTTAGCTTCTGCAAGTATACGTTAACTTCACAAGCAGGTAGGTATTGTGTCGCGTGGTGAACGTAATGTGGATTGATTTTGTTTGGTTTACTCTTGTCCGCCGTTGAATATACCAAATCAGTGCGTATATCCAGATGATGTAGGCTTTAGGAGGCCCTAATGTGAGCTTTTTTCTAGTCAGTACCGCTACATAATTAGAAAAAGAAGCGATTGTAACATTATTGGTTTCAGGGAAACACCGCAGTTGATAGGACATAAGTTAGACTGCTGGTCATTAAATTTTACAGAAAAGTGCCTATTTCACAAATATGATTCGATTACAATATAATAATTATTGGATGGAGCATTTTTTAGTTTTAAGGGCAAGCCTCTATGCTATACTTTGTCGAACACTTGGGAGATGTTCAAGATACAGAGATGCAGAATTTCTTATCTTTCAGACTTCTTGGTATCTTATTTGCTATTCGTGAACTTATTGAATTGTTTGGTGAATTTTTCTAAAGCCAAATTGATGTTTAGAAAGCAGTGTTAGAAATTCGTGGTCTTAAATCCTCTGCAGTAACGATCGTTCAAAAACTTTGCTTATGATTGTAAGCAGACTATTGGGTCAATAGAATGTAATTTTATTATGCTGTTTCATGAAGATCTCAGTATCCATATTACGGAAAAATAGAGCAAACTTAGCATGCAATTAACTATAACCGCCAAGAGAACAACCGCCTTATTACGAAGTTGTTTTAATGTTTTGTGTGAGATTAGGTCGTATTCTAGACCCTTCCGTATGTTAAGATTGTTTATTTCTTTCCTTATTTTTGTAAGAATAAAGATGTTAATAGCTACAATTTTTTCTAATTTTTCATCAATACCTCTAGGTTCTGTTTGAAGAACTTTGGTCAAACGTGAAATAAATATATTGGCCTAGTCTTTAGCAGAGTGGGCCCACTCGCCGTTTGGTTTATGAACGCGAGGAATATTTCTATAGGGTTTTTTTGCCTTTCAGAATATGTAATCATTTGCTACAAGATTTGTATACACTTTTGATGGTTGCTTTTAGCTGTCTACTTAATTTATTGCATGTTGGTTTACGTTATTTCTAAATTGTTAGTGGTAGTTTTCGGCTTGTATTTAGTTTGGAGAGTAGATTACCAAGCAGATTTTTGTACAAGGGTAGTAAAGTAATGGGCTATTGTAATCAAGTCTTCTAGAGATTTAGTTTAGAGGTTTAGGTAAATGTTTTCTTTTAGCTAGAACTGAAAAGCAGTCCAGGTGGTGTTTCTCGAAGTAGGCCTAGGAGAAGGTGATTTATTTATAGCTTTAGTACTTACGCTGGTAAGAAAAGTCTTAATTAGATTCTACTAAGCAGTAGTTCCTATATATTACTTTCGTTACAAAGAAGTCCAGTAAGTCGGGCAGTTTCCTAGAATTGCCCGGTCCGTACATGGGAACCCCAGCAGTAGAGTGGTCGTAATCTAATGCGTGAGCTTCGCATTCAAATCTTTGCCAGTTACAAGTTCACTGCCAAGAGTTTGAATAAAGGCTGTATATATTGTATGTCGTTCACTTGGACACTTGTGGCTCACTTTTTTTTGGGGGGGGGGAGCTGTGGATAATTATCACTAAGTCGCCATGAGCTACACCATTAGAATGAGGAGCGTTATCGGTAGAATAGAATGATATACCAAATGTTTGTTGTTAAATTATTCGAGTGAGTTCTCGAATTAAGTAAAAAGTCAATTTTTTATATTTAAGAAGATAATGATTTCCTGTTTGTGGTTTAGCAGGCCATTGGGGTTCTGCGCTGCAATTCTCAATATGTTTAAGAATTTCATTTCCTGATAACTTTTGTTAATAAGCTTAATAATGTGCTGTTTTGATTCATGAGTTGAAAAAATATGTTTAGGAATATTATTAATTGACGTTCTACAGTTGCAAGTTGTGGCCTGAATTTGACTGGATTCGTTATTCCATATGTTTGTTGTTAGTTGTATAAATAGATGTTTTGTTGGAATTTGTGTTTGTACTTGAATAAGGAATAAGACTTAAAATGAAGATAAAAACCAAAAATGAGAAAGAAGTTTAAATATTAAAATATTTTCAAAAAACAATTTGAATTAGAAAGGAACTATAAGGAAGAGCTGGGTGATAATATAGACAAATAAAGAGAACACAATATATAAATAGAAGAACTAGAAGACGCATTAGATAAAATAAAAGAGCAAAGTAGGGGGATATAATGATGAAGTGGCTAGATCTAAACGGTGTTTTTTAAGCCCGATAGAACTTGAAATTGTAAAAAATAACACAAAAAATTAAATTTCATTCAAAAAAAATTTTTATTCGAAAGATCAATACATAGCATTAACATTTGAAAATGATTTCGGGCATATGGCCACCGCGGCTGTTCTTGACGAAGCGCATTCTGGACGTCCAATTTTGGGCCACTTTTTCTAGCATTGCTGGCCGTATGTCACGAATAACACGAACAATGTTGGCCTCCAAGGCGCCAATTGTTGCTGGTTTATCAGCGTAAAGCAGTGACTTCACGTGGCCTCACAGGAAATAATCAAGAGGTGTCAAATCGCACGACCTTGGAGGCCAATTGACAGGTCAATTTCTCCAAATCAACTTATCGTCAAATTTTGATTTCAATCAGTCGATGGTTGCGGTCGCCGTATGGCACGTAGCGCCATACTGTTGAAACCACATCTCGCCCGGATCAATGTCATCCATATTTTCAAACAAAAAATCATTGATCATGGTGCGGTAACGATCTGCATTGACCGTAACGCGAGCTCCAGCTTCATTTTTGAAGAAATGATGCCACCAGCGTGTAAACCGCACCAAACAGTGCTTTTTGCTGCATGTAATGGAGTTTGTGGGGTCTGTTGTGGATTGGTTCACTCCATATGCGGTAATTTTGTTTATTAACAAACCCGTTAAGCCAAATTTTGCGATAAAACATCGGGTCAGTTTCCAACTGCTCTAGAGCCCAATCGGCGAAAGAACGACGCATATGATGGTCTCGTGGCTTTAATTTCTGCACCAGCTGGATCTTATACGGGTGTAGGCCAAGATCTTTGCACAAACTTTAACACGTAGTGGACGGACAGAGCCCCAATTCCTGCGACCGACGACGAATCCATAAATTTGGATCTTCTTCCACACTTTAGTTTACAGCGGCTATATTCTCTTCAGTACGCACATTCTGTCGACGTGTTGGTGTTGTTGCATCATTTACAGAGTATGTGGTATAAAATCTATCCACAGTTCGACGGATGGCTTGCTCAGATGGACGATTATGTGCGCCATAAAAATCACGAAGCCGTCTATAAGTTGCGCGAATCGATGACTGATTTTCAAAGTAAATCTGGATAATTTGGTAGCGTTGTTCAATCGTCAATCTATTCATGATAATTTGCCAGAGTATACTGATCATAAATGTCAAAAAGCGAGCGCAGTATGACAGTTCGTTTGACAGTTAACCCTTTCGTAAGTTCTATCGGGCTTAAAAAACACCTTTTAAAAGGAAAAATGGCTACTTCAGATATTACAACAAATGTAGAGAATAGAAACTCACAGAATTGGGAAAAGAACATAATTCTATCCATACATAAAACGAAAACGACACATTACGTAGTGATTACAAGGCAATTTTCCTAGCGATGACAACATTTAAGATTTACACCAGAATAGTAGAAGCTGGATTAAGGATACGAATAGTGCTAAGAATAGAGGATGAACTGGCTATATTTAGAAAAGGAAGACAAACCACAGATAACATCTTCGCCCTAAAGAACGTTACGGGCAGTATAATAGAAACAGAACGGGAACTGTGGATTTGCTTTATAGATCTGAGCAACTTTTGACTCAATTAATAGAAATATCATACGACAAAGTCTAAGGCAATCAGAGGCACCAGAACCATTAATTAATATAATTAAAAGTGTTTGGAGAGGCAGGCGTGTAAATAGCCGTGCCCTCGTGGTGCGGTGTGAGGAACTAAGTACGGCCCGTTTTGAAAAGTAAAACGTTGAGGCCCAAATCGTCCCTTAAACGGCCAGCGCGAAAGCGGATGGGGGCGGCTACCGATATCAACCGAAAGTAAAGCCAAATCGCTCACCTGAATCGGCTTCGGCTTCGGTTTCGTCGGCGATGGTTTCACGGTGGTCACCTTGATGCGCTGTCTTCGTGTATGTTGCGGGATGTTAAATGCGGCCGTACCAGACGCGATGCGGTGTGAGTATAAGCGGGTTGTTAAGCACGACCGAATTGGCCGCGTTGCGGAGTGCGTATTTCGGGGTGTTAAAACACGACCGAATTGGCCGCGCTGCGGTGTGCGTATATCGCCGGGCTTCGCGCCTGGCTTAGCGGTAAGCCTTTTGCGGGAAATTTTAATTCAACAGCTCCTTTCATATCAAAGGGTGCCGCCGACGGCGTATGCAGACTTGTCGGCTGAGCAAAAGTCCATATGCCGTTTTGTGTGCGATGGCAAAACGTAGCGGCAGATATCAAAGCCCGCAGCATGCCGCCGCGATATACAAGCGGTTCAAGGGCGAAAAGGCCGCCACACCAGTGTTTATAGGAAAGTCACAGCGTACATACAAATAAACGGAGCCACACAGGAGGAATTTGAAATGCAGAAAGGGATCAAATAAGGAGACAGCTTTTACCCTATATTTTTCAACGTAATTAAGGATAGAATAATCAAAAATACAAGGAACAAGACAAGGAACTCAAAGACAGTAATTGATTAAAAACATTTAATACTGATACAAACGGATAATCATTATACTAATAGCTAAAATACCGGAAAATATAAATAAACTAATAGATATATGGAACACAGAAACAAAAGATAGTAAGACTAACATTAATACAGAAAAAACAAAAAATAAATAAAAAAAGGAAAAGATAATCAGAACAAAAAGACTGGAAGGGAAAACAACTACAATAGATAACGGCTTAGGTCTATTTGGGGACTAAAGTAACAAACAATGGAAAAATCGATGAAGAGGTGCCTAAAAGAACCAAAAATTCAATAAGATATACTACTCATTAATGACATCTATGCTGGAAAAAGAAAATCAGAAGAAAAACTAAAATACATGTTTACAAAGCAATACTAATATCAACCATAACGCATGCTAGTGAAACATGGACAAGACAAATTAAACATAATAACACAGTGACAACAGTAGAAATGAATACATTGAGAAAAATTGAGGGAGAATTGAAATGGGCAGCAGTAAGAGACTCAGTGCAAACGGAGGCACTAGTCAATATAATGGAAAGAAAACAATTAAATTTCCACGGGAACGTTAGGAGAATGAGCGAAAAAGATTTCCCAAACAAGTTATAGAAGCTGAAGGAATGGGAAAAAAGGGCAGATCAAGAAAGACATGGTTACAACAGATAGTGGACATAGGAATAAACAAGGGGAAGACGCTAAATGAGCTGAAACAAATGGTAGAGGAGCGGAAAGCAATGAGTAAACAGATAAGCAGTCAAAGTAACGGCTTTTCACGCCGATGCTCTATATAGAGCAAAGAAGCAGATAAGGAAGAAGAAGGTTTGTACTTGTTGGTTTCCTTTTGATAAGAATTGGGGTAATAATATGCCATTGTTGATATGATTTTGAATTTGACTGTTATTGTATGAGTCTCACATAGTCGTCGACTATTGTAACATTAGTATTATCGATCATTTTTTGTTATACTACAACCTTTCGACCTCTTAATATTCCTAAAAACAGAAATGTTGATGAAGAATTGATCTATTCTGCTAGCTGTTTTAGTGAGAATAGCACGTGCATTCAACTTTGAAGGAAAATAAAGTGCCTTAAAATTAAACATAAGCACTTAATGGCTGCAGTTTACAACTAGGACTTGCTGCTACTCCACCTAATTACGTCAGTGGTGCACACGAGCAGGGCTTAAAATGCTATTTCCAGCTCCGCTTGGCTTGCCCGCGCAAGCGCGCAAACCGAACATCTCGCATCCAGCCAAGAAGGCGCCGCAGCTGCGTAAACTTCAGTAAACCAGTCATTCCCATTACTGTTCATTTTCAGGACGTCCTACCTGCTGCGCCTAAATTGATTTCGAGCCGCGGCGCGCGCCGGCCTCTTTCGTTCGGCGCCCGTTGCTTGCAGGCGACGCCGATTGATGCCGTGCTCCGGGACTCGACGCGGGCCGTGCAGTCCCGGGGCCCCGAGGCGCTGGATCAGCCCGCCAGGACGGCGGCGGGCCAAAAATTACGCGCCGGAAATTGGACGCGCGCCGATAAATCCGGCTGAATTATCCGGCAGCACCTTCCGGCGCGCAGAACAGATTCTGCATCAAGCGCGCCCAAAATGAAAGGCAATAAATCGCGTTTACGATTGGGCCCGCGGACCTTATCTGGGCTTATTTCTGTTTATGCGGCCGTTATTCCGAGATGCGAACGTGATTTCTGGCGTCTTTTGAAATCGATCGGGGGCGGGGGCCGTAGCGTGGAAACTAGCGCGAATTTGGACCAGCTTGCAATTCATCGAGCTTCCTTTTATGGATAACTGGGAGCTTACCTAAGGTCGGAGGGCTTTCCATCTACCCCAGCTTCATATATTCTTCTAGCTATCCTGGTGCCGTCCATTCGTAGAAGGTGCCATACCCATTCAAGTTTTCTCTCTTCTATAAATGTCTTTATTGGTTTCACTTTATTTAATTTTTCTAAGAAACCTCATCTCCATGGCAATGATTCTACTTTCGTTTCTTCTATTGATCGTCTAACATTTTCTATTGTAGATTTGTTTTGTTGTAATCTTTTTTCTGTGTCTACTACTAATATCATTTCATCTATAAATATGGTAGCAGTTCTTTTAGTGTTACGTGGTTCTGTCTCCATTTTGCGACATTTCTGTTTTATGTTTCTACAATATCGTCTATGATTACCAAAAATAGAAGTGAACTAAGCACACAACTTTGTTCAAGTCCTACTTTTGTTTCGAATTTCTGCTAACTTATCATTGTTCTATTTTTATTATTTTTATATAGTACTTTAAGGACTTTTACCAATTCTTTTTTCCAAATTTGCCCAGTTTATATTTTCTCTGTACTCTATCAATTGCCTTCTTTAAGTCTATAAAACAAATATAAATTTCTTCCTCTGTTCTTATCATTTTTTCCCATAGTTATCTAATTATAAAAACTAAATCCTGGGTATTTTTGCCTTTTTGAATCCATGTTGCGATTCTTCTGACAAAGTTTTTATTTTCTCTCTCAGTTTCTTCTCTGTTATCCGAGTTAATATTTTTCCAGGTATGCTTATTAATGTAATTCCTCTGTACAGCCTTTCGTATTACCATTTTTATGTAAAGGTAATATAATTCCAGTCTGAAGGTATTGCTTTATGGGTTATTGTTTTATTTAGTAGGACAAGAATTATTTTTGTAGCTTTATTCCCCATGCATTTTAGCATTTCTCCTGTGATTTTGTCTTCACCTAGTGCTTTACCTAATTTAAGTCTGGTAATTGTTTCAGTGGCGTCCTCTATTGTTATTTTACGTACATTATGTCCTTTCTCATGTTATGTCCTTATTTCCTCCTTATCTTGTTCTTCATCTTGTTTTAACTCTTCAAAATATTTCTTCATTTATGCTTTATTTCTTTACCTTCAGTTATCACATTTTCATTTTTGTCCTTTATGTTTTTTAACTTTGGAGGTTTCTTTTGCTTAACTGTTTTAGGATATTATAGAATAGTTTTGATTTTCTAAGTAATTTTCTTTTATCTTGTCTCCAACTTTTTCACAATTTCGTCGTAGCTTTTTATAATCTGTTTTGTTTCTGTTCTTGCTATTTTGTATGTTATTGTCTTCTTCAGTTCCAGTTTGTATAAACATTTTGCATGTTTCTTTTTTCTTTATCTTCTTGTTGTATCCTTGTAGTTCACCATCTACTTCTCTCTGTGTGTACCCACAATTTTATTTACTTTGTAACTGATCCTTGCCGCTTCTTTTCTTTAAATATCTATTTAATTTTCTTACTTGTTTCTGTTCTTTGTTCAATTTTCTTCAAGTTTTCTTTAAAAAATTTTTGGATTTCATTCTTTCTTAGACTGAATTTTAATTATTATTTAACTGTTTTCTTCCTTTTTATCTTTTGTTTGTCATTTATGTTTGTCTAAAGTTCCAGCTTTAGTAAATAATGATCACTTCCTACTTATCCATTTCTTTTTACATTTACATCCTTCACTTTACTCCAATTTTCTGTATCTATTATAAAATAATCACTAATTGACATTTCCTTTTAGAGGGAACTTCCCCGGTGTATTTGTGTATGTCCTTATACATGAATTTTGTATTGAGTATAACAAAATAATTCCCTACGCATGGGTCTGTCAACCTCATACCATTATCCTTTCTTTATTTTTTTCCCATGCAGTCCCATATAAGTTTCAATGCCTTCAATGCTATTACCTACTCTGCCGTTTATATAGCTCATAACAATTACATTTCTTTCTCCTTTATCAATTTCTATTTGTAGTTTCCTGACATTGTCGTTTGGTACGTACGCTTTACCATTCATATATTTCCATTATCAATTTTAATGTCTACCACCAGTAATTAATGTATTTTCTTTCCCTAATGTTTTTTATTTTATCCGGTCTTACTATTAATTCTATTCCTTTAGCTCCTCTTTTTTTTGTTCTATCCCTGACGAGTGCAGCTAATAGCCTTTTCTCAATTCCATTATTCCTTGGTCTTTTTTGCGTTTCAGTTATATCTAAATAATCAATATTTTGCAATTTCATCTTTTCGATTATTTCATCTGCCTTTCCGTAATACTTTTCACATTCTATGTGCCAAATTGTACAGGGTGGCGCGGAGCCAACTGAGATTTTTCAACTAGTCATATATTATATACGGAAGCAGGGCAAAAAATAAGTAAAATGTTTATAAATAAAACCAAGTATTTATTTATCACCAATTACAAGGTTATTTTTTGAAAACTACATTAGGCTTCCGGTTACATCAATGCATTGTTGCAAACGTTTTTTAAAGTTGTCGTACACGCGCATCCGTATCATCAATGGCTACAACTTCCTCACCAAGTTTGCTTGAGTTCTTGAATACTCATAATATGCCTCTGTAACACACAGTCTTTTAGGAACCCCCTCTGGAAAAAGTCTGGTACACTGAGGTCGGGCGACAGAGCTGGCCAAACGATTTCACCAAAACGGGAGATAACGAACTACAGCCATAATGTTACGCACAGTGTCGACTGCTGCTCCATCCTGCTGGAAATATAGGTAGGGTCAATGACAAGCTATCGTAACTTTTGTTCAACAGAGCCTTCCAACATAAGTCACATAACGTTCTTAATCAACGGTGACTGTTTATTCATTGTCATTTTCAAAGAAATACCGGCCTACAATTCTGAAGGCGTCGACTACATACCAAACCGTCACTTTAGGACAGTGCAAGGGCTTTTCATACAGTTGCTTACGGTTTACTGATGACTAGTATCGCACGTTCTGTTTATTTATCTAGCCAGAAACATGAAAATGTGTTTCGTGGGTCATTAGCAAATTATTCAGAATGTCCGGGTTCGTAACAAACCACTCATGGTGGCGTAGAAAGCAAGTCTTGCTTCCTTGTGTCTTTCGTTAATTTGTTACACAACTTGTTTGTAAGGGTGAAATTTTATCTCTTTTAGCATTCGATTTAAACTTCTTCTACTGATGCCTAAAATGCGAGGTTGCTGGCGCGCCAAACGGCGAGAACTGCGTTCTACAGCTTCCGTCACTGTTTGCAGGTTCTCTGGCGTCCGGACTGTTTGTAGAGCTCCATGTTTCACGTCTAACATGCTACGAGTTTCTACAAATTTCTTCAGACAAGCTAATATGGTATTGCGAGACGCTATCATTATTGAACTGTCGATAGACGCTGCACTTCCGCGACAGAATTTGTTTTGTAATAACTACGAACTCGGGTAACAAGGTGTTGCACGTTTCAACTCTCCATTACAACTGACATACCGCGGCGGCGCACTATTCAGATTTGAAATTTGTAAGTTGGCTCCGCGCCACCCTGTATAATGCCACTTTTTCGTACTTTTGTCCTTTTTACTTTTAGTGTAATCTTTTTTTCAGGTTTCTTCGCTTGTAATGTTTATATTTATATTCTCTATGATCTTAATTAATTTCATATCTTTTTATTTGTGTTAGTTTGCCTTGTTTATTGCTCATTTCGTTCTCGTTACTCCTCATCGTATCCTTTTATTAGTTTTTTCGTTTGGTTCGGGTTATTTTTCTTATTTGGTTTTCAAAACCGTCTACCTTTCCGTTACGGTCTTTGTTTGTGTGTTGCTCTTATTTCTGACGTACTTTGTCTGTTCTTTCTCTTTTTTATATAATCTACCCTATATATTTAATTATTAACTGTCAATTTATTATGTCGTTCCTTGGCATACTCTTTATTTATCCATATGTCTGACCCTTTGTGTTTTTTCGCATTTTGTAGGATTGCTAGTTTCCTACTGCCTTTAGTTACGTAGGCGAATATTGGCCTTTTCTTAGCTTTTATATATCTTCCGATTCTTCTAGTTCGGTTTATATCCTCTTTTATATCTAAGTTCATACCTATTTTCTGAATTATTAATATTTTTCTTTTTATTTCGTTTTTGTTTTTATTTTCTCCATCTACTACTCCTTTTTTATAAACCTCTTTTTCCTAATCTCTCTTTCTAGGTTAGATCTTCTTCTTAAAGTGCTATCTCCTATCGGAGGTTAGAAATCATCATAGCTATTCTAATTTTTGATGTAGCTGCTCTGAATAGATCTACTGATGAACATCCAAACTATTCCCGGAGGTTCCTCATCCACGACATCCTTCTTCTGCCTCTCGATCTTTGTCCTGAGATCTTGCCCTGTATGAGCAATTGCAGCAAGCAGTATCTTTCACCTCGCATGACATGTCCGAAATATTTCAATTTGCGTTTTTTCAATTTCAGTAGTAACTCTCGTTCTTTGTTCATGTGATGGAGGACTTCTTCATTGGAAACGTGTTCTGTCCATGATATTTATTTTAAGTATGCGTCTGTATATCCAGAGCTCAAAGGCTTCTAGTTTTTCATTTGCTGTTGTTTAAGGGTCCAAGCCTCCATTCCGTACAACAGAATCGAGAAGACGTAGCATCGTACCATGCGCATTCTCAGATCTAGCGAGAGATTGTGATTACAGAATTGCCTCATTTTTACAAACGCTGCCCTCGCCATTTCGATTATTCTATTGATTTCAGTAGCTTGGTCATTACAACTGTTTATTATGGTCCCTAAATATTGGTATTTGTGCACTCTTTCGATTTCGGTGTTTTCGATTTTTATTTTTATATTGTTGATGTTATTATTTCCTATTTTCTTGATGACCATGAATTTAGTTTTCTTCAGTTCATTTTGAGACCATACTCTTTGCTAACTCTGTTGATATTTTCTAGCATGTTTTGTAGGTCGTCGGGATTGCAAGCTATTATTACAGTGTCATCCGCATATCGCAGATTATTGATCACTTGCCCATTCACTTTTATCCCTCCTTGTTGGTCCTCTAAAGCCTCCCGGAATATACACTCAGAGTACATGTTAAAGAGGGCAGGTGATAGTACACATCCCTGTCTAACGCCCCTAAGGATCTCAATATTTTCGGACAACTGGCCATTAACATTGATCGCCGCATGTTGTTTCCAATAAAGATTGCGAATGATGCGGATATCACAAGGATCCAAGCCTTTTTGTCTCAAAATTGCTATTAACCTATCGTGTTTTACCTTATCAAAGGCTTTTTCATAATCTATGAATCCTATATACAAATCCACATTCATGTCGAGACATCGCTGTATTAGAACATTTATCCCAAAGAGTGCTTCTCTTGTCCCCATGTTGTTTCGGAATCCGAATTGTGTGTCGCTAATATCTGCCTCTAATTTTCTGTAAATCCTTTTATGTATGATTTTCAAAAACACCTTTAGAGTATGGCTCATAATGCTTATTGTTCTAAATTCTGAGCAGTCTTTGGGGTTGTTCTTTTTGGGTAGAGGTACAAACACCGATCGTAACCAATCGTTTGGAATACTCCTTTTGTATATATTATTGTATAGATCTACAAGTAAGTGTAGATTTTCGTCCTCTATTAGCTTTAGAAATTCTACAGGTACGTTATCTGGGCCTACGGCTTTATTGTCTTTGGAGTTGTATATACCATGTTTAACCTCCTCTAGCGTTATAGCCAGGCTATCCGAGCTGATTTGGTTATTTTCCATTTCTATTTCTGACGTCCTGTCGTCGTCAAAGAGTTCTTTTGTATCCCTTCCATATTTCTATTTGCTTGGTTATGTCTATAATTATGTTGCCATTCTTGTCTTTCATAATACTTCTCTGTCTCTTCTTTGCTACTCCGTCATCTCCTTAACTTTTTATGCAAATTGAATGCATCATGTTTCGTCTGAAGCTCCTCTATTTCGTTACATCTGTCGGTCATATATTTTTCTTTGGCTTTTATAATTTCTTTTTAATAATCTTATGTATTTCTTTATACTTGTTGTCATCTATGTTTTATATTTCCTTCTCGTCTCCATTAATTTAAGGATTTCAGGTGTCATCCATTCCTGTTTTGCATATTGGGTTATTTCTGAAGAATTTTGGTTGGCTGCGTCTATTATTGCTGTTTTGATATTTAGCCACTGCTTCTCGATAGTTGTTTCTTTTGAATTCTTTAGTGTTTCTAATTTTATATTAATATCTTTCGTTATATCAGTTTTTACCGTAGCATTTTCTAAAATTCGGGCATTGACTTTTGGATCCAGACGTTTTCTTTTATTATTTTCAATTTTAGTTTAAAAGTAGCCACCACTGGATTGTGGTCTGATCCCACGTCTGCACCTGGGTATGTTTTGGCGGACAGAAGCGCATTTCTATATCTTTTATTTATTAAAATGAAATCGATTTGGTTTCGTACCACGTGGTCGTTGGTGTGTGCTGGTGAGGTCCAAGTATATAACCGTCTGTTAGGGAGCTTAAACCATGTGTTAGATATTACCATCTGTTTGTTCTGGCAGAATTCAATGAGTTTTTTCCACGTTCGTTCCTCTGACCTAGTCCATGTGGGCCAACATAATCCTGTACACTTCCTTCTCCTATTTTTGCATTAAAATCACCAAGCACGATTGTCACGTCATTTGTAGCGATTGAGTTCATCAGTATATCCAGGTGATTATAAAACTCCTCTATTTCAATGTTGCTTTTGTCTGCTGTTGGGGCATAGATCTGAATAATATTGATGTTATTGGTGTGAGAGTGTAGTTGTATCAACATTATTCTATTTGAATAATTTATCACGCTTTTAACTTGCGGTTTCAGTCTATCTGACAGTATTGTAGCAACTCCATATCTGTGGTTGGGTTCATCTCCACCAGAGTAATAAACGCTGTAGTTGTTGTTTATAGTGCATTCTCCGTTCCATGGCCATTGAGTATCGCTGATTCCAAGAATATCTATGTTCATCCGTTTCATTTCAGCAATAACATTTTGTACCTTTCCTGCTTGATACATGCTTTTGACATTCCATGTTGCTATTTTCACCGGTGACTTATTTATCTTCAAGAATGCATTTCTATTTGTGTTTGTGTTCGTTCTGTCGGGATTTCGCTTGATGACGACCTGGGAGGCCCAACATTCTCCTCCCCTGCCGGATCTTGGGGTCCGATGCCCATGATCAGTAACATTTAGATTGTCAGTCTTCACTACCATGATGATTTTACTAGGAAAAGTAATGAGGTGGTTTTCCGTTGCCTTCCTCATCGCAATATCTTAACTTCAATATCATTTATTCCGTGCTTAAGGTTATCTGTTCTTATAGTCGTTCCTGTCTTCCTGACATCCGCCTATACGAACTAATATCCACGTTGCTGCCTGTTGATATGCTAGTTCTGGTCCACCCCGGGTTAGATATTCTCTCTTTTTGGTTTACTACCGAGGCTTTTATTTTTACATTTTTATCTCTAGCAAAAAAAGCACTGCTGCTTATCTAATATTATTTGTTCCAACTTCAAAATTATCTGTTTAGTTTCTAGGATATCCTCTTTAGCTTTTTTAATTTGGTTTTCTTTTTAATATTTGCTAATAATTCGTGTTTCCATTCTTACGTAGTATATGTTAAAATAATCCATATGTTCTACTCTTCATTTCTGCGTTTGCGTTTACTTGATTCATCCTTCTTCACAGCTATTTATTACTAATGGTTTCCGACCACCACACCTTCACAAATACATATATGCAGTTTAGTTTTAATATTTAAGTTATTTGTATTTAATATAGCTTTTCATTTTACTTTACATATGTATTTATTGCTGTATTTTTTTGACTCTGCATATTGTTAAATCTCCCATCCATAACACAACACCCGTTAAGTATACAAAAGCAGCTGCTCTTTCTATTACCACACGATTTATTACCAATTTTGCAGATACATTTACATTCAAACTCATAAACTTTGTGTTATTGATATTTATCCTTATTTATTTAATATATTTTGCATATATTGTTATTGCTTGCGATAAGACAATTTTATAGGTAAAATCCAAGTATCTTAATCTCATTCCACCTTGTTGTTTTCTCATAGTCTTTCATAACACTTCGTCTAACGTTAATGTAAACACCAGTGATGAGAGCATGCTACCTTATCTTACTTTATACTATGTTCGGAAAGTTGATGATAGTACTCCAGCATGTTCAACTCTGCACTCACATTTATTTTCTAACAAATTATCTTAAATGGTAATCTCTTATTCCTTTATGTATTCCGTATATATTTTAGCATATCAAGGGCTCATTAACAGACAATTGATACCAAACATAATGGTAAATTGTATCTTAAAAATTATTTTACTATAGTTTGTAAAATTAGTATCAGGATGTTCCAAAAGTTTTGTAACATGCAAAAATTGGTTTTTGCGTTTATAGTGTGGTAACAAGTTGCATCTTCGGGTTTCGGATGGTTTTGGACAAAACTTAACTGCGGGCTTTAAGCAAGTCTTTATTGTGAGGTGAAAATATTCATGTAAGAGAGAAAAGGGCAGTTACATATATACTGCAATTAGTTGAAGGTTTGGAAAAATTTTAACGCCAGTGACAGGGGCTGATCGAAAATCAGAAATTTTTAATGCAACAATTAAATAAATATTAGTTGCTATAAATCTTTAAATAGTAACAATAACGTAATTTACCCATATAACCACTTTTACTTTTTAACGTTGGCTTCTTAAGTTATTTTAGCTGTAGTTTACTTGGCGAGAACTAAACTTATTGCAATAATAAAAATACAAATAAATGAAGACGTAAAAGAAGCGTCATAAAGGAAACATAAAACCTTTTGTTGACTATAACACCTAAGCAGGCATTTTGCGACTCATAAAAAATATTAGACGTAACTCACGTTCTGTAGATTGTTCTTGGGATTACTTCATATCAAAATATATTAGCTTTATAAAACTACTTTAAGGATAATTATTATTTCCTCAGCCCAACGTTTCAAATTCTATGCTGTCTATTTGAATTGCCCTGTAGAATTAAGCTCTGCACACTTCTGTTACTAACTATTACAAACTTCATGTTAAGCTAAAAATAAAATAAATTTATGTTGTCGCTAGGGACATCAGAAACGATAATTGGAGTTAATAAGAGTTTTTACGCCCATGTAACGTTAAAGCTGACCGCAAAACATATTTATTTTGTCTCAAAGGGACCTTTTTCTGCATTGAAGCTTGATTTAGGTTGTCATAACAAAGATTAGTGTCTTCCGGAGACAGTCCGCCTTGTTGAATGTAGCGGAAAAATACATAAAACAAATTGTAAAATGAGAGCAGCTGAAAAATGCCTAAATCGAGCTGATTTAACTAATTGTTATTTTTAAAATAAAAAATTTAATTATATATTTCGTATTCTTCAATTTTATTTTATATCTGAACATTTTTAATGCTCTCCTTAACGTGATAAAGGGTGAGCAATAAATTAGCACTTACAAGGACACCTTTAAGATGTTGAATAGCCTAAAGTACGAGCCGTTAAAAATGTGTACCTAGAACATAAAACAACTTGTTTAGTTGGAAAAATTAGTTTTGGTATTGATAATTAAAACAGTGGTTTCGCAGTTAATATCAAAAGAAGCGTCCTGCCACAAAAGTATATTTAAAGAGAAACTATTTTAGGGCCACGCCAAAAACTTTGAGTGCGACAGAAAATATTGTACGACTTCGGGTTCTTCCAGACGAATACTTGCAGTTTAAATTTAAATTTGAAAGAGGTCCATTTGGCGATGTTTTGGGAAGGAAGACTAATTTCAGAATACAGATTTTACACAAAAAATAGTTTGAAAAGATAATTCGGTTATGGATAGGATAATAAAGAGCACTTTTATCGTTTAATAAGTATTCCGCAAAAGTATCATTTGTATCATCTTTGTTAGATCTTGCTCATTTACCAATTAGTAAGTTGAGTCTTTTAATTATTTTACTCATCCTCCAAATTCTGCAAATATATTGTTTGAGATTTTCGATAAAAAAACTAATGTTGACAATTTTGTGTTTTTTTAAGATCATACGAAGTCATTGGGTTAGTCAATTATATTTTGGTTTATTGACATTTGGAGTTTTTTGTCACGGTCTCTTCGGCGATTAATTATTTTATAAATAGAGGTATTTTACTAGGGTAGGTGGGCCAATATTTTGGTTTCCCTGTAGAGTGATCATTATGCTCAATGTTGGCAGATTGTGTTGATTCAATTGGGCATAAATTTAGCTGATGATGTGAAATAAATTTGTTTGATCTTTGCGTCCCCTTTTGTGCCCTTGGAATGACTTGTACATAAGTAATTTGGAATGCATAATACAGCCCTTGTAAAATGGGTTTGGCCTCTATTTTAAGTAATATGTTAACCATTATGAATTTACTTTAGTAACAAAAGTTGACAGTAAATTAATTGTTTTTGGGGGAAATGCGGCTAAATTTTCTAATAGGTCGATTTCTTGTTTACGAGCATTGTTTTCGGGGCGTTTTGTGTAACTTTAGCATAGATTGCAATCATCATCATCATCATCATCATCATCAGCCTCCACTGTTGAATAAAGGCCTCTTCAAGTTTGTTCCATGCGTCTCTGTCTTTGCGGTTTGAATCCAGTTTTTACCCGCCGTTTGTTTGATGTCATCCGTCCATCTTTTCTGTGGTCTTCCCCTGCTCCGGTTGTAAGTCTTGGTCTCCATTGGATTATCTTTGTGTCCCATCGGTTTGGCTCCTGCCGTGCCACGTGTCCAATTTCCATTTCATTTTTAGTATTCTTGAGATTATATCCGTCACCTTGGTTCTCCTTCTGATCTCTTCGGTTGATTTTTTTGGGATCATAGCTCTCTCCATAGCCCTTTGAGTAGTTCTAAGTCTTACCATACTTTTTCTCGTCAATGTCATTGTCTCCAGGCCATATGTTGCAACTGGAAGCACACAGGGTCGTAAACCTTTTCTTCAGGTTAGTTGGTATATTTTTTCATTATATGACTGAGTTTTCCAAAGGCAGCCCAACTCTGGCTTATCCGGCGTGAGATTTCTGCGGTCTGATTTTCTTTCCCAATCCTGAATTTGTGCCCCAAGTATATGTATTCCTTGACTACCTCAAGATTGTTGTTGCCTACGTTGATACTCTCTTCGACTGGGCCCATTACTTTCGTTTTTGGACATTATTTTCAGGCCTACGGTTCTTGTTTTGAGGAGCTCATTTAGCATGTCTTTGAGTTGTTCTAGGTCATCGCTAATTAGGACAAGATCGTCCGCAAATCGAAGATTGCTTAGGTATGTTCCATCTACATTTAGTCCCCGCTTCCATTCAAGGTTTTTGAATATATCCTCCAAGAGAGAGTTAGTTTTGGCGAAATAGTATCGCCCTACGCCCTCTTGACTTTAATTTGATTGGTTGTTAGTTCATCATTAATTTTTACTTTTATGGTGAATTTTCGTATATATATTTCAGTAGGTCTGAATACCTTGTGTCTATTCGGGCGTTGTCCAGTGATTTTAAGATTGCCGGAATTTCAATGGAATCAAATGCCTTATGGAAGTCTATAAATGCAAGATAGATGGGCATGTTGTATTCTTTTTTTCGATGAGGGATCTGTGATGAGAGCATGCTACCTTATCTTACTTTATACTATGTTCGGAAAGTTGATGATAGTACTCCAGCATGTTCAACTCTGCACTCACATTTATTTTCTAACAAATAATCTTAAATGGTAATCTCTTATTCCTTTATGTATTCCGTATATATTTTAGCATATCAAGGGCTCATTAACAGACAATTGATACTAAACATAATGGTAAATTTTATCTTAAAAATTATTTTACTATAGTTTGTAAAATTAGTATCAGGATGTTCCAAAAGTTCTGTAACATGCAAATATTGGTTCTTGTGTTTATAGTGTGGTAACAACTTGCAACTTCGGGTTTCGGATGGTTTTGGATAAAACTTAACTGCGGGCTTTAAGCAAGTCTTTATTGTGAGGTGAAAATATTCATGTAAGAGAGAAAAGGGCAGTTACATAGATACTGCAATTAGTTGAAGGTTTGGAAAAATTTTAACGCCAGTGACAGGGGCTGATCAAAAATCAGAAATTTTTAATGCAACAATTATGGTGTGGCGGCCTTTTCGCCCTTGAACCGCTTATATCGCGGCGGCATGCTGGCGGCTGTGATGTCTGCTACGTTTTGCCGTCGCACACAAAACGGCATATGGGCTTTTGCTCGGCCGACAAGTCTGCATACGCCGTCGGCGGCACCTTTTGATATGAAAGGTGCTGGCGAATGCAAATTGCCCGAAAAGACCTACCGCCAAGCCAGGCGCGAAGCCCGGCAACAGTCGCAATCCGCAACGCGGCCAATTTGGTCGTGTTTAACACCGCATACATTCGCAATCCGCAACGCGGCCAATTTGGTCGTGTTTTAATACCTCACATTCACGCATCGCAGCGCGACCAATTCGGTCGTGTCTTCACCCCGCAAGAATATTCGCTACCCGCAGGAACCCGATCCGCAACGCAGAGGCGGTCACCTGGGAATCGCCGACGAAGCCGAAGCCGAAGCCAATTCAGGTGAGCGATTTGGCAATATTCGTTGGTGGATATCGGTAGCCGCCCCCATCCGCTTACGCGACGGCCGTTTAAGGGACGATTTGGGCCTTCTCGGTTGCCGTTCCAAACGGGCCGTACTACGTTTTCACACCGCATCACGAGAGCGGCTATTTACACGCCTGCCTCTCCATTTTTTGGTCCTTACGAGCCGCATCGGTATCGTATCCAACACCGCATCCACGAGAGCGGCTATTTACACGCCTGCCTCTCCAAATAAAATAAATATTAGTTGCTATAAATCTTTAAATAGTAACAATAACGTAATTTACCCATATAACCAATTCTACTTTTTAACGTTCGCTTCTTAAGTTATTTTAGCTGTAGTTTACTTGGCGAGAACTAAACTTATTGCAATAATAAAAATACAAATAAATGAAGACGTAAAAGAAGCGTCATAAAGGAAACATAAAACCTTTTGTTGACTATAACACCTAAGCAGGCATTTTGCGACTCATAAAAAATGTTAGACGTAACTCACGTTCTGTAGATTGTTCTTGGGATTACTTCATATCAAAACATATTAGCTTTCTAAAACTACTTTAAGGATAATTATTATTTCCTCAGCCCAACGTTTCAAATTCTATGCTGTCTATTTGAATTGCCCTGTAGAATTAAGCTCTGCACACTTCTGTTACTAACTATTACAAACTTCATGTTAAGCTAAAAATAAAATAAATTTATGTTGTCGCTAGGGACATCAGAAACGATAATTGGAGTTAATAACAGTTTTTACGCCCATGTAACGTTAAAGCTGTCCGCAAAACATATTTATTTTGTCTCAAAGGGACCTTTTTCTACATTGAAGCTTGATTTAGGTTGTCATAACAAAGATTAGTGTCTTCCGGAGACAGTCCGTCTTGTTGAATGTAGCGGAAAAATACATAAAACAAATTGTAAAATGAGAGCAGCTGAAAAATGCCTAAATCGAGCTGATTTAACTAATTGTTATTTTTAAAATAAAAAATTTAATTATATATTTCGTATTCTTCAATTTTATTTTATATCTGAACATTTTTAATGCTCTCCTTAACGTGATAAAGGGTGAGCAATAAGTTAGCACTTACAAGGACACCTTTAAGATGTTGAATAGCCTAAAGTACGAACCTAAAACATGAAACAACTTGTTTAGTTAGACAAATCAGTTTTGGTATTGATAATTAAAACAGTGGTTTCGCAAACTAATATCAAAAGAAGCGTCCTGCCACAAAAGTATATTTAAAGAGAAACCATTTTAGGGCCACGCCAAAAACTTTGAGTTGGACAGAAAATGTTGTACGACTTCGGATTCATTCAGACGAATACTTAAATTTTAAAAAGGTCCATTTGGCGATGGGGTTTGAGAGGGAAGGCTAATTTCAGAATACAGATTTTACACAAAAAATAGTTTTAAAAGATTATTCGGTTATGTATAGGATAATAAAGAGCACTTTTATCGTTCGATAAGTATTCCGCAAAAGTATCATTTGTATCATCTTTGTTAGATCTTGCTCATTTACCAATTAGTAAGTTGAGTCTTTTAATTATTTTACTCATCCCCCAAATACTGCAAATATATTGTTTGAGATTTTCGATAAAAAAACTAAAGTTGACAATTTTGTGTTTTTTTAGGATCATACGAAGTCATTGGGTTAGTCAATTATATTTTGGTTTATTGTTATTTGGAGTTTTTTGTCACGGTCTCTTCGGCGATTAATTATTTTATAAATAGAGGTATTTTACTAACATAATCCACTAGTTTTGTTTGATTAGGTGTGACAAGCCTACCAGTAACTTAACTTTAATATTATTGGAAGGTGGTCTAAAAATAAATTATTATTTAATTTACTTACTACAGCATCTGAAGCTACTATTTGTAAGATGTAAAAATCTAGTATAACGGGAATTTTGATCGGGTAGGTGGGCCAATATTTTGGTTTCCCTGTAGAGTGATAATTATGCTCAATGTTGGCAGATTGTGTTGATTCAATTGGGCATAAATTTAGCTGATGATGTGAAATAGAATTTGTGCTGATCTTTGCGTCCCCTTCGTGCTTTGTGCCCTTGGAATGACTTGTACATAAGTAATTTGGAATGCATAATACAGCCCTGCTTGTAAAATGGGTTTGGCCTTTATTTCAAGTAATATGTTAACCATTATGAATTTACCTTAGTAACAAAAGTTGACAGTAAATTAATTGTGTGAATTTGTTGGGAAATGCGGCTAAATTGCTGGTTGATTTCTTGTTTACGAGCGTTGTTTTTCGGAGTGCGTTATTGTGTAACTTTAGCATAGATTGCAATGAGATTTTGTAAATTAACGTTAATGAGCAAACCTACTGAAGTGTGAATGGAAATCGATGTTTAAAATAGATTTAGATTCCACCCTGGCTTGCTAAAATTTTTATTTTCTTTATTTATTAGATTTTGATAGATTAAGTAGTTCTAGAATTAGCAGGATAATTGCCTGGTTGCTGGTGTAGTTGTTGATTTAGTACGAGTCCTCAAATCATAGTTGTTTTCGCATTTGACGCACATGTATTCTCTGATGCAGTAGAACCTGAAGTACTCATAGTTCCAGCACATAGCGCATTGAATAATTCCTATCTTTATATGAGAAGGTTTAACCTTCATTTTACAACTACAAATAAATTTTATTTCAATTATTTTGTTATTTATATCAGGCTTTCAAATAATACAAAGTGGTGTTCGTTTATTAGTTACTTTATGCCTGATGTTTATTATATTTTGTATCATTTGAGCTACGTTTTCCAGTTGTCCGTTGATTTCTTCGGTAGACACTGAATGGCGTAAATATTTGATGACTGGAATGGACATTAAGATGTTACAGTATAAAGATAACCAGAAATAGGAACATTTTTATTAAAAAATAATAAACTTAATGTACGGGTAGAAAGTAAGACACAATCATTATTTTATTACAAAGTAGTACTTGCTACAATAACTGTAATGGAATATAATGTAATGTAACTATACAAATTTTCAAATAAGGAATAAAAGCAGTCTAACTATTATTGTATAAATTATATGCTTTTTGAATATTTTTATTGAAACAACTTACTGATCTATGCTAAGACTACGTTATAGTTCGAAAAAGTTAAAAAAAGTCTTAAGTTGTTCGCACCTCAGGCACTGACTAATATTGTCTTATACAGACCAATAATTTTGAAATTTCTAAACTACTGGCAAAAGCAGTACTATATGACATACAGAAGTTGCTTATTTTTCTTTTTTTAAGCAGGCTGTTTAGTTTGTTTCTAATCGCATATAGTTGTGCGGTACTGTGAGCCATGTTGGGTATACCCCAGGCAGGTGGCTAGCCTAACCCGTTAATTTAGAAGTACTTCACGATCGCCGAAGATGTTTGTATGACAGCCGGTGAGCATTAAATGTTTGCCAATGCCATGGTTTGAACCCAGTACCACCGCGCGCCAATGTGACAGGTCAAAAATCTTTAACATACAGGTAATCCCTTTAACAAGGCTTGACATGATAATTTATTACTGAATTTAAACAGTGCCTACCAACTTCGTACTGCATTTTACTAAAATCTTGTCAAGGGGATGGGCGTTTCAGAACAAAAATAAACCATGCAATATCTACATTCTAACATATCAAGTCAGAAGTCCGCTAGGACGGTATTGTGAGGTCAATGCTGTACCTGATCTACACGGCTTTCTTGGCAAGTTTAAACCTTTAGGGACATCTTTAGTGGTAGAAGTTTAAAAATGTTTCTATTAAATAAAATTGTGACATATAAAGGCATAATTATAGAACTGTAGGGATGTGGCAGTAAATCCTGGATTTTCACTATTTAAGGTGCACAATAAAAAATTCTTATAAACTAAATGCTCTATAAGTTCACAATGAACAAACCACTGAAGGTTGGAACCCTTTCAACCCCTTTTATAAGAACATAACAAAAACTACAAGGAAGTGATCGATCGCCTTTAATTGAAATGTAGAAAGTATTTATCACGACAGAGAAGAATATAACTTAAAAGCAGTTGTACAATTGCAACTCTAGCTCTATAGTGGAGTACAGTACTGCACAGAGGTTATTTTTATTGGAAATAAAGTATGGCTATTAGAACCAAATAAAAAATACCCCTTTTTTAATATTCACCATAAAATATGTTCAACTTTAATGCTCTAATTCAAAATCTGATCTAACTGTAGCACGTTCAGCACTAGTCAGTGCTGAACAGCGATTATGACCTACAGTCTGAAAAATAATTTGGGAGGGAGATGGGCATTTTAAATATTTATTGCTCAAACAAAACGATATATGCACTAGAATGAGTACTGAAATATTTATTCCAGATTAGATTGCATCAGTCAGTACAAAGCCATATTTTAAAATTGTAATCAGAAAGCGAATTGAGTTTTAAAAGTTTTATGTGTATCAGCGGCAGAAGCAAACTACTAATTGGCATCGAAGCATGATTTTGTAACAATAATAAAACGTATACTATAGTTGTAAAAAATTAAGTTCTGTGAAAAGGGAATTTTAATTAGTGTTTGTTATAAAATGAAGGAATTTAATAAGTCAAGAAGAAGTACATTTTTTAAGAAAGATTTACAGTTCAAAAATAAAGTTTCAATATAACAACACTTGTGGCAATTTAGCAATATTTGTATCTTGCAGATTTTTTGTTTTGGTTTATTGAATAATCTTAGCAAAATTGTGTAAAATATAAGTACTGCAACAAATTGGGTTTAGAAGTTTGATTGTTTATGAAAAACCTCAATAATTAATCAACAAGACACCGTCCTGTCTACTTAAATGAAAGCAAATCTACCTTGCGGCACAATCGCACCATCATTCTAACCAAAATTGTTTCTGCTAGCTTTTGTACAGAGTGGCGCGTAAACACAGGACCGATCCGTTTAAACCTAAAGTTAGTTGTCATGGAGCGTTGGACCGGCCTACAACGCGCTTTCTCTATCAATGCGTATTACACTTTAAATGGTAGTTTCGTAGCTGTGCAACGGGAATTTCGGGGGCATTTTCATCTTCGTGCTACCGACCGAGTTCTATTTCGTAATGCAATCTATTTATGGGTTTTACGCTTTGAAGAAACAGGTTCTGCTTTGAACTGAAGACCTGTCTCGTCGTTCCCTCGGCCGAATTTTCTGCAGTGGTTTAAACTTTCATCCCTATAAAATTCAAATTAGTCAGCAGTTGCTGCCCACTGATTACGAAATAAGGTTAGCATTTGCAGAAAAGTTTTTAGAGATGACTGTCGACGGCCGCACTTTCGTGAAAAACTTATGGATGTCAAATGAAACCCACTTCCACCTTTACGGGAATGTAAATAAACAAAACTGTCGATATTGGCCCGATACCAATCCACAACTGTTGCATCAACGCCCTTTATGCAGCCAAAAGTTATGGTTTGATGCGCCATTTCTTCGCAAGGAATAATCAGGCCTTACTTCTTTGAGGATGATGCGGGTAACGCAGTAACTGTCAATTTAAAATGCCCCTTTTCTTGATTATCTGCTTCAAAAATAAAAAAAATGCAACTTCGTTTGTCCTTTTTATCTTTCTCACCGATTGGGAATGTAAAGGGGTTTATCCTGGTCTTGCTAATTTTTAGTATTTAGTATCAATTCTAAAGGCACGCTAGTTCAAAACTGTATCCTTGACTAAGTAAATTTTTGTAGTTATTTGAAAGCCATAATTTTTTTGATTAAAACTTTAGATAGATCAGCAACAAGGCACATGCAATTATTTATCATTTTTGTAATTGGTCCTTTAATCTTCTGGCCCATTCTTCTGTTTGTTTTAATTATTTTCTTAATTCTCTTTATTTCTTGTAGAGTTTCTTTCAAAATTTAGCACCATGTTGTTTTGGCTAATAAGTTGTGAAAACATAGCTTTGTGTCTTATGAGAAAGTTAGATAGCATTTGATTTATGACTGAATAAATTGTATTTGGATAAAGTACGGCTGAAGACTGTTACTTTTTATATTTTTCTTAAATTTACATTAAATTTTTACTCAGTTATATATTATTTGTGTTTACGTCTTCGGGTTTAAAGTTGCTTGCACCATTTATTATTTGTTGGTGTGTTATTTTGTGTGGCTGTCGGAAGGTGGCCATGATGTTCAATCACATGTTTTATCTACAAAATGCGAATTTCATTGTTTATTGCACCGGTATTGTTGTTGTGGTTATTAATATTCTCGAATATTAGATAAGCTAAATGTAAACTGGTAGTTTAATTTGATTTGCCTGGCGGGCCCGGGTCATAACCATCTCTCATTGCAAACGTGAGCTAATACCTGTTTGTGTTTAATGTTATTACTATTAAACTGAAACTACGTGATAATAACTTGGGGCCAAACAGTTATTGAACTGATAGAAAGATAAGAGGGCATAGTAGGCATTTGCTCTTCGAATAAAGTGACGGTGTTAAAGCTTTAATTCCTATTTCGTTAAAAATTTGAAACATACTCTTGTTCATTTATGGCATTTTCATTTTTTATAGAAGAATAACGTATATTATTTTTTAACGATTGTTACAGTTAATGTTGTTAAATAACCAAAAATTTGTTGACTGATCCTGTCGGATTTGGGTGGGATTTACATTGTACAGAGCATTTTATGCATATTATTAGTCATGTGATAAACTAATTTCCTTACAAAATTATTTAAACTACCCGAAGATAACAGCTTCAGATAGTATTTATTGCTAAACACTAAATGCTACCCTACATACATTATCTTTTAAATAAATTAACCTTAAACTCTTAGAAGACTATATTATGATAAGATTTCCCACAATACAATAGAGCAGCAATTATTACTTGCGTAGCTTTTATTTTTAAAAAGTTAATACATCTGCAATACGCAATATGTAAATTTATTTGGTTAATTGTATTTTAATATTACCTTATTCTCATATTGTGACTATAAGCTCAAGCATTGGAATTAAAATGTTTATAACAATTGAAATATTAAACTTTATAAGGTTTTGTTAATAAAAATCTAATCCAAATTAACAATTTTATGTAGTTGATATTATGTAAATCCACTTTTGTTTATCTTTGTCACTCGGGTTTTGGGTAAAGCGTGTCTTATCCTGAGAGCTTTCAATTCAGTTATGAGTTACTATTTTTAGACTGTCTGTTGTCGTATAAAATTAATTTATCAACGCATGCAATCAGTTAAGTAAATAACAGATCAACTTATGAATTGTATATTAAAAGTGTGCTAATAGCCAATCTTGAGGCCGGATTTCCTGGAATAAATAGGCGAATGATTTATTTGCAGTATTTGTACGACTTTTACAAGGCAAAATTCTCTACTATTACGTGGTTAAATTTGAATTATTTATTTTATATTTATTAAAGTTATTTTTCTAGACAATCTCTTGACTTCGAAACATGCTTTTCTCGATAAATAGGTCGGTTTTGGACCCCACTATCATAAAATAAAGGTGGTTGTAAAACCAGGCAATTGCGCGCAAACGCTTTGGTAGCAACATGGTCTTCTGGTTGCTTTTTTTAATAGTTCAATCAACTGATAATCTTAGAGCTGTCATAAGCCGGTTCTAGACTAATTTCGGATTCGAATCTTGGCTAAAGTGGAACTAAGACCTGTCGAAGCGACCTGAAGCGGTTTTGAACCGTTTTAGCCAAGCTTCAAGCCGGGAAGCAGTCCAAAACTGGCTCATGTCAACTACTTTTAATCTGTAGAAAAGATGTTGTTCCGGTGTAGTCCAGAACAGGTCCTCAATTTTGTGTTAAGTTTGGGTATTTGTAGGAGAACGGGTGTTGCCTTGAAGTGGGATAACGTCTTGGAGTGCCTAAGCAATGTCAGCTTATTTCGATCACAGAAACAATTTCAGCAACCCTTAATTTTTCTCAGTTCACCAGTTTTTGACCAACGTCCTTGACTTGTCTTTTCAAGTATTTCTTATCTTCCCAATAACTATTTATACCACGCATACACTTGAATCTTCTTACGGGTCTTAAATCTAAACTCTTTTCTACCAACTTTATGATCCCTATCGTGAGAAACTGAGAATCTCTCTTCCTTTGACATCGTCATCTTGACTGAAGAAACGTTAGTCCAAGTTTTACAACGCTAAGAAGCCTTGGTCCACTTATGTAGAACCATTTGGATGTTTCTATATTTTAATGGATAAGCTTTAACAGATGCATAACATACAAATTATTTACAAACCTGAAACTTTTAAATTAGTTGCAAAGCTTTTGATAATGCTCTAAAAAGGTTCCTTAACACTTTTACAAAAATTTTTATTCTTATGCGCCAATTAGTATCAAAGGCAACATCGATGCTTCAAGATACAATTACTTTATGATATTTTAACAATCTTTCTACGACACAAATTGCTCAATTTCAGACAAAAATAATAAATAAACATGTCAATATGACGACCGTGTAAAGATTGGGGTTGCAAGCTGGATGCCATCCAGTTTAACAATTTTGTTTGTGGTTTTTGTTTACTGATAATTTTTTTATACCTAGCCCATTTCCTGAATGTACAGTATAAGTGGTTCTCTGTTCGTTTATATGATCAATTTTTATAATATAAATCGTGAAAGCAAAGGTTTGATCATTCTTGCCACCGATAGAACAAAAGTCATCAATAATTTTGTTTATAAGTAAAGTAATAGAATACAAAAAATATTATATTAACTAATGTTATATTAACCCATCTCCTATATTTAATGATCTTTGTTTTTATTCAATAGCTTATTTAATTAGTAACTTTTTAAGTCCAAGTTGAAAAAATTGGGTAAAAGATTACAAAATTATTAGCAATTAAATGTAAATACAATATTTTAATTATTTTCTTAATTCGGAACGAAATAGCGTCTTCTCAAACTTTTTCGTTTTTTCTCGATCGGACCTTCCCGGATGAGAAACTAGCAATAGTCGGCCCTTATTCCCACATTCTTTAGTATTATTTTTCTATTTCCGCTATTTTTTCGTGAAACATTTCACCCTGTTTATTGCTTTCTGCCCCTAGCGTTCGCAAAAAGAAATCTAAATGGCTGAACAGAAAGTGCTTCTTAAATGACATACTTGCACTTGAAATTTGAGATTGGATTTTTTAAGGCGTATGAATGAAATAAAACATTAATTTACCGTTCAATTCGATTATCTTTCCAGCGGTGTATTATTTGTTCCAATCGGACTTGTTCTCGAGATATGGTTGTTTGAGTGAAATTATAACATTTTTTTTTCTTAATACCTCAAGAATGCATCTAAAAATAGATGTGATTTTCGTGTTCAGTGACCATAAATTAGCCTACGAAATTTACTTTGGTCTTCTCCTTCTTCTTTATGATCCTTATGCCTTTTACAGAGCGTTAGAAAGAACTGTTGTTTAACTACTCGTCCACTTCTCCCATGCTTTACGGTTCTGGATCATTTGCTTCATTCCTGTCAGTCTTCCCTTGTTTTTTCCGATTTCCACTATCTGCTGGATCCATGCCTTTCTTGGACTCCCCTTTTTCTTTTTTTTTGACCATATTTCTGACTTCCACTACTCTTCTGAGGAATCTCTTTTTTTCATTCTCGAGTTATGGCCAATCCAATTCAATTGTTTCTTGTCTATTAAGTTTACTAGTGCTTCAGTTTGTAAAATTCCTTTATTTCCGTATTTTTTATCCTATCTAATTTTGTCGCCATAGGTATTTTTTTAAGTATTTTTCTTTTCATTGCTGTGATTGTACTGTTATGCTTTTTGATTATCGTCCATGCTGCGCTAGAATATGTTAAGGTCGGAACTAAAATAGCTTTATAGACGTGTATTTTTGTCATCCCACTGATTTCTTTCTTTCCAAATATTGTTTTTATCAGCGCATAGTTACCTTTTTTTTTGTTCTATTGCCAATTTTTGGTTTTATCTTTCCATCATTTGTAATTCTAGTAGCCAGATAGACAAAAGTCGTTACCGCTTCCAGATGTATTCCTTTACATACAATTATATTTCCCTCTTCTTCTCTTTGTTTCTTATTAATGACCAAGATTTTGGTTTTCTTAAGATTTATCCACACACCGTTCTCTTATACGCCTTTATTCCATATTTCTATTTTTTGTTAAGTTTACTTGGTATTTTTGCCATTATAATTATGTCATCAGCATGTACAAGATTATCTATGTGTATCGGTCGTAGGTTCTTATATCCTAACAATGTTTTCTCGTTCTGTGTTTTTTATTCGTGTTAGTAATTATTCTGTTCATTATTACGTTGAAAAGCAATGGACTGAGCCTATCACCCTGTTTATCCTGCTTTGAAGTTTCAATTCTTTTGATGTAGCCCCATATATTTGCATGTGTGCGGTAACGTTCTTGTATACACTCTCAAATATCTTTATTAGAATGTCTGATATCTGTAGTTTTTTAGGCCTTCCCATATTATATAAAGACTGCTTTTATATCCATAAAACATAACCAAAGCTCTCTGTTTGATTCAATCATTCCCTCGATAACCTTTTTCAGAACAAAGATATCCGTTGTTTGTCTGTTTTTTCTATATGTGGCTTGTTCTTCTTCTAATTTCGGTTTTATCGATACTCTTAGTTTTGTTTCTAATATTCTTCTATAAATTTTAAATGTTGTTGTTGCGAGATAAATGTCTCTATAATTATCGCATATAGTATCATCCCCTTTTTTGTAAATATGCAGGATAATATTTCTTTTCCAGTCTTTTGATATCTTCTCTGTTTCTATGCCATTCTTAAAATTCCCTCTAGCCATTCCTTTGCACTATTTTCCATCCATATCAGTTCTGGGTCTATCTTATCAAAACCGTGTGCTTTACTTATTTTCAATTTCGCTAGATCGTTTTTCAGCGCTTCGATCAGTATGTTATGTTTTCCTTCCTCCTCATTTTCTTCTTGAGTACCCTCTTCTAAATTTTCATGATTTTTGTCATAAAATTTAGTATAAATTAATTACTACTGTACCATTGAACACAACTCTGGTCGTTGGTGCAAATTAGATGTAAATCAGTGTTATACTTAATATTATATATTTTATTTTATTTTGAGAAGCCTTTGACTTTTACCGAGCATAAATTTGATCCAGAGTGGTTTTCAAGTGTTTACAATTTGATAACATTTACGGGAGATGATATCAGGCGACCTGCAACGCGAGTTGCTAGATCGCCAGGTTGTCGCAAAGCGTCATGTTTTCGGGAAATCTAAATAACTTAACAGCACGACAACGGTTATGTAAGGAATTATTCAAAACAATGTAAATATTATTTCATCTGCGTAAGAAAGAGGAATTATCTAAATTTACAGTATCAACTACAATAAGCCTTAAATGCAGATCCTGTAAAGTCAGTTCCAAAAAAAATCTTATAATCCGCTCAATTCAGAGAATAAGGAAGCAGTCATTGAATGGGTTGCCTTTAAAACAACAGCACTGATTTAGAATAGCATATATATTAAAATAAAGTCCCTAGGTCTGTACAAATAATGGTGAGAAATTTTTATCATTCTTATAATGCCAACGAAATTTAAAAAACAAGCAAAAATTGTCGA
The DNA here is from genome assembly GCA_036346155.1 of Sinelater perroti. Classification (NCBI taxonomy): domain Eukaryota; kingdom Metazoa; phylum Arthropoda; class Insecta; order Coleoptera; family Elateridae; genus Sinelater; species Sinelater perroti. The sequence continues at coordinate 6,464,980 of JARFIY010000324.1, forward strand.
TCTGTCGTTATATATATTAACGTTCTACAACTCTGAGGATATATATGGAATTCAAAATTTAAACCATATATGGGTTAAAATCGAAGCGATAAGAAGTAACAAGCTGATTTCAAAAAACTGCTCAAGTTATGGACACACTCATAAATTTTCTAGGCGCATCCCTAATTGTATAAAGGTTGGTGGCAATCATTTGACAACAGAATGCACCAAACTAAGAAGTACCTCTATAGAATGCGTTAATTATTCTATTAAGTACAGAGGATGTATTTTAGCCAAGGAGCTACAAAAGAGAAAGAATGATGCTATAAAACGAAAGACTCAACTAAAACATTTACGCCCAATAAAGTTAAAAATGGTGTTCCTTTTGCACGAATAACCCAAACTAAACCAATGCAACCTGCTCCTTCCACATGCAAATCTGAATAATCTATGATGCAGATGCTGAGTGACATATATATTGCTGCATGGAATATCAATTCTGAACAAGAAGTGCGATTTTCAAGTTTTCTTAAATCCACAACATATGGATGTTTGTTTCATCTTAGGAATACATAGGATAACTCGGTCTTCAAAAATCTCGGTGAACGATTTATGATCGGTGGTGTATTCAATGTCAAGCATGTTGATTGGGGATGAAAACTAACCATGACCAAGAGGAATTAACTGAGAAAAGCTACCAGTGAAACTATCATTTTAGAGGTAGGCCTACCAACATCAATAAATTCCTGATTTGGTAGATTTTTACATTTTATGAAAGGTATCACACAATTCTATTGAGAAAGGTTTTATTAATATTCTAATCACTCAGCTGTAGTTTTGACATTTAACGAGAAGATAACTAAAAAAGAGACCAGACTTGTATTGGTAAACAAAACCACCCATTGGGAAAGTTTTAAACTTAATCTTTAGGAAATCATTAACTTAAATATCTGTTTGAAAACAACTAAGCAGTTAGAACTAGAAACTGAAAAAATCACCAGACTCACCCAGGCAAAGAAATTAGTCATATATCGAAAGAATAAATTATAATTAGAAATCAAAACTTGCCAAAAAAAGAAAAGCTAGTAGAAGATAACAACAGTCGTCAGACTTTTCTGACAAAAACATTTTAAATAATAAAACGCAACCTCTAAAAAGAGAAAAAAAAATTGTGGAAAGATCGATCACCCAATATTTATCTGTAAATTTAACCCCAGATGAAGAGACTGGTTACTCTCTTCAGAGAGTAACTAAGAAGATCAAGAGGCCTATAACTTCAATTCTCTAATCAGAAAGGACATTGGTCTATGAGCTAAAGATAAACAAAAAGGTGATTTATTTGCTTGATTTATTTGGTTGATGTCCTTACACCTAATCAAATTTAAGCGGATGATACTTCGACTACTTTTGGTAACCCAATAACGGAAATAACATTCCTGTTACTCCAAAAAAGTATCTGAAAAAATAAAAACAAATATAAACCGGAAAATGGACATACTGAACTAATCAAGGAAATATTAAACTAATTGGCTAGAAAAGGTATGGTCATGCACACCTACCTTTTCAAAGCAGCCTTTGAAAAAAAAATCGTGGAAGTGATATGCTACCTAAACCAGGTAATTCAGGTAATGACGTTAAGTCCTATAGTTTTGCAGTCTCCTTAGATGTAGCTCAGGCCTTCAACAAAGTGTGATACGAAGGCCTGTTCGGAATTAAACAGGAAGATGAATATTCTAACCAAAGAAAAATAAGGGCAGGTGTGCCTCAGGGGAGTGTTCTTGGTCTTATCCTATTCCTGTCATATACAAGTGATGTATACAGATGACACTTCACTTCTTGTAGTAAATAAAGAATAAGTGATATTCACTAGAAAACTACAAGCATGATATTTGATTGGGCTAAGCAATAGAACATTAAGCTAAACAGACTCAAATTTGTTCCTGTTGATTTCATCAACAAAAAGCTGGTTAATCCCCCGTCTTTGGATATTAATGATACCATCATACTCTATGAAAATGATGCTAACTATCTAGAACTCAAGCTGTCAATACACAATAAGATCTTAATATACAATCAAATCATGAAACCAGTGTATACGATGTTCATTTCTAGGGCTGCGCTAGAGATGGCACCATCAAATACATACAAACTTTCTAAAACAAAAGGATCTACAACAAACTCTGACTTATATCGAGCTAGGCTCCATCTTCATGAAAATGCAGAAGCTTTGCGGCTGCTGGATAATCAACATTTTGTCCCAAGACAAGAAGACCAAACTATTAGAGCTTATGTAGTGTTGTTAAACATTTAGTTTTAAGATTGGATCAGTTTTAGTAGTTGAAACACTGGATCGATTGAAGCTTTCATAGGAAAAGCTTTCACCTACATGTTGATTCTAGTCTTTGCGTTTGATGTATAATTTACACACTCATCTTTTTAAAACGTAACAAAGCTTCGCATTTTCCGTTCAATGCCATCATACTCCAAACCAGGCTGAGCATGTGTTCACACTTTATCTTCTCTGATTTATGGCGCTGGTAATAGAATTTTAAAAGGCGCGCGAGATAATACCCCAACTACCTGTCATCGAGTGGGGCACAAGACAAATGCGAATCGATACAAACGAAGCCGCGACATTGTGAGCCAACCATCTGTTTCCGAAGCGCCATTCGGCGCATCTGACACAATGGGGAGCGCGATCTACCCCATCTATCCCGGAGGAACTCGCGGGGCCCGCGGCTTACGCTAACCCGGATTGCGAGCGCGGGAGTTATGGAATCATAAAGTCGGCTGAGAGTGAGCGCGCAGTCCGTAATGTTGGGCTGCAGCTTCCCGGTGGCGACACTCCAAATTGGGCCGAAATTGCTTTATGATGGCGAGTCGTTACCACTTTGCGATTCACTTCTTCGTAGCTGCGGGCGCGGGCTGGATTGCTAGAGGACCGAGACGCTAGACGAGCTTATCCGGGGCTTTCGCATCGTCGCCCTGCTTTGGGGCAATTTAGGTCATCTAAACAGTTGTTTATCCTTTGTATGAAATAATATGTTAACCCTAAAAATGTCTTTAATTAGATAATAAAATTATTTACTGTTACCGTCCTTACAATATTTAAAGCAAGCGACAGTGTATTCTTGGTTATTTTCTTTACTCTTGCTTTAAAGATTCTTAACATCAAAATGTTGAATTCTTATATTTATTCAGATATATATTTTTCAATAAACTAACATTAGAGAAATACATTATTGAATGAAATGTTTACTTCTTTATTGCTTAGCACAAGTTGGAAATCAAGCAAAAAAAGCTTACATGACACAATAATGATCACTATGACATATAGTACAACAGTAAAGATATTCTAAAGAGGTTTGTGGTACAGAATCGATAAGGTGCAAAACTAGTTTTAAATTTTAAACGACGCAACAGGTAACATTAAATGATTGTGATGTATGTGGCAATACTTGAAGTAACAAATTGAAGTGAGATGTTACAGATACATGCTACTTAGAATTCGAATTGTTTGCTCTTCAATGAACAGTAAAATGATCCAATTAAGAGTTGAATACAAACACTCCCAGCGTGATTCCAGAGCATGATAAACTACAAGGAAGTTTGTTCATGCGAGAATGCGATATTTCTGTTCACTAATTAGTGGACAGAACATGGGGTCAATTTGCTGATAAAGCAATGGACGGCTATAGACTTCTATTGCCTATCAATTGAATGCGATTTTTAATAGGCTTTCTTTTTGAATCTACTATAAGGAGTCTTGATTTCGCCGATTGCACGCAGATAAAATAGAGTACCACCCTAAATGAAGAAATACGTTGCTGCATGTTGCTTCTTAGAATTATAATAGATGATAATTAGGATGAGAAGCTATAGCTTTTGTACAATATTAATTTCTTAAAATAAAATTTTAAATGAACTCTGATGCTTGTGAGTAATAGAAGACTGGTCTTTTGCATGCCTTGCTTATTATTTATAGCATTTTAAATAAAAGTTTGTCGCAAAGGTTGTTTGGCGGGAAGTGGATTGGGTTAGGGGAAGTTTGTTCGTTTGGACGAGTTATGTAACTGATAATGTGGCAATATTAATGGCTTCTAAATGATGAATAAACATTGACCATCGTTGACGTCGTCTGGAACATTGTTGCATTTAAGATGTTTTCTATTTCAATTGTCTCGGAAATAATTTTACTAGTGTAATGGGAAATATAGGATAGAGCAATCAAGACAAGCCTTTCAAAAGATAAAGACAATTCTCTTACGTATTCGATTATTAAGATGTTATGTCTCCAATATCCTCTTGTATGGCGCTAAAGCATGGGCGCTTGCGGAGGCAATGTGCAAAAGACTGAAAGCTGTTAAGATATGGACCTATCCCAGGATTTTGAAGATCTCATGGATGGACATGGTTACAAACGAGGAAGTACCACGACCAATAAATAAACAACATGAAAATTTCAATACTTTCAAAAGAAGAAAACTTACATATCTGGGCCATGTCATGAGGAATGACAATACAAACTATTTTATATCATTTTTTACAATAAGCTATACATTTCCGGAGAAACTGCAGCTGCTTCTTAGCTCTGTTGGTCCATTTGTCGTTGTGGATAAGACCACATTTTCTGTTTGTGTCATTTCTTTTTCTACAGGTCCTGGTATGTTGATTTACTATCTTCTTCCATTTTTTTCTATCCTTAGTCAGACTTTTGCAGTTGTGTATCTTCATTAATCTTATATTCCTTTCAGTTTGCTCTTTCCATCTTGCCTTTGGTCTTCCTTCTGCTGGGCTCTATTCTGTTAATATCCTTACCGATTCTTCATTGTTATTTCTATACACATGAACATACCATCGTATTCTTTGTGATTTAAAATTATAACTATATTTTCTTCTTTTAGCAGTGCATTTATTTCATAATTTACTTTATCTTCTTCTGTATTTTTCGGACCCATTATTATTCTTACAATTTTCCTTTCAAATATTTTAAGTTATTCTTCTTCTTTCTACGTTAGGTTTCCCGTTTCCGCTGCATAAGTTACAATTAGTCTGATGATGGTTTTGTAGATGTTTAGTTTTGTGTTCTTACTCAAGATTTCATTCTTACTCTTCTTACTGTCTTTTGTGTCTTATCTTTTAGCAGTTGTTTATTGGCATAGCAAACTTTGTCCTGCCTATATTCTCTCTTTAATATTTATTCTTTTGCTTCTTTTTTGTATTGATATTTCTAGATACTTAAATGTCTTTATTTCTTCAAAGTTGTATTGCTTAGTTTTTAGTCCTGCAAACAATACTTTTTTGTCTATTACAATGCATGTATTTTGTTTTCTTTTTATTAATTGCCAATTCTTTTTCTTTTCCTTCTTCTTCTATTATTGTAAATGCATATAGGTCCTTTTGGCTCCTTGCTACAATTGCTACGTCATTCGCGTATACAATGATCTGTACGGATTTCACGTTAATTGTTCCACTACTTTTCACTTTTTTGAGTATGTTATCTAAAGATGTTATAAATAATAACGCTGATAGGGCATCCCCCTGTCGTACTCCTCTGTTTACGTCAAAGCTGCCCGAGTTATTCTACCCTACGACGACCGTGGCTTTTGGCTTTTGCATTGTCATTCTAATCAGTTTTATTGGTTTTTTGGGTGTTTTTATTAGTTTCTAGATCTTGCATTATTTTTGCTCTTCTCAACTGGTTAAATGCCTGTTTGAAATCTATAAACAGTATATGAACGTCTATGGCATGTTCATTGCATTTTTCTGTAATTTGCTTCATTATATGTAATGCGTCAATTGTGGATTTCCTTTTCCTGAAGCCAAACTGATAATCGCAGATCACTGTTTCAGTGTGATGCGTTAATCTTTCCTTTAACAGTAAAGTTAAAATTTTATATGTAATATTTAACAATGTTATCTCTCTATAATTTATATATTTTCTTAAGTCGCCTTGCTTGGGAATGGAATTATCATTCCAACTGTCTAATCCTCTAGCATTTCTTCGTAGTTCCAAATTTGACAATCAAATTGTGTATTTTTTATGTAGTTCTATTCCCCTTTTTATTAGCTCTGCACTTATTCGATCTGCAACTGTCGATTTGTTAGTTTCAAGTTTATTTATAATTTCTACTACTTCTTTGTAACTCGGTATTTGTTCCAGATTTTCTGATCTATGTTCTGTATTTCGAAAATTTACGTCAGTGGTATGGAGTCAACACCACGGCACTATTTAGAACAGCAGTTGACAAAGTGAAAGCTATGTTATTGATCGCCAATGTTTTCAGAGCGAAAGGAGGAAGAAGAATGGGAAATGAAAGAAAGTATTTTTAATTTGAAAAGAATTAATATTAAGGCCGACTTCATACAACGTTTAACAAGTGACGAAGAACTGTAACTCTTTTTTACGACGAACAAGTGTTTATATGTGCGGCTTAATATTTGTCTATGGAGGCTTCTTCGCAGTTACCATAAGGTATTGTGTAAACTCATTGGAATTTGTGGGGAAAATAAATCAAATTATCTAACGTATGTATACCTGATCTGTCAGTATATGGTCTATTTTGTTAGTCATGTTTCTAATCTAAACCAAGAACGTTTTTATTTGGTTTTGAAGGTCGTGAATTTAATATTTCTACTTATATGTCTTAAGAGTTTATTGAAATATTAATTTTGTAGTAAAACTTTGATAATGATATTGATTTCAATGTGTTGATTATCAGTGTCTTGAAGAGACTGGAAATAAGAGATTTCGCAGCTAAGTGTATTTGAATCGGATAGTGATGGAATCTAGTGTTTAAATAACAATTATTTTTATTCAACACTAGTAATTTGGAAAGCTTGATAATAAGTTTAAGGACAAAGGTTTTACCTACATCTTGACCGGTTTCATTAGCTATGAATTTTTTTTTAATTTTTACATTAGCAATCAGAATACATTGTATTTCTTTAAGCTAATATTTTGGTTTATAAATTGACATGATGAGAGCCCGTCCAGTGACTAGTCCTCGTCCTAGAAAATAGTGCTAAGGTGTTGGGCCCATGTGGGGTCCTCTTCAGTGGGGGTCTGTTCTTGGAGAAGAAGGTTGTCATGGGTGGTAAGTTTTTCAAGATGTTTCCTGGTTCTGACCTGTATTACCGTGTTGAGCATCGGAATGCCGAGGTCGTCGTGTATCATCTGATTGGTGATGTGCCAGGAAGCATCAAGGGGAGATCTTAAGATTTTAGACTGACTTCGTTGCATGATTGAGAGGTTAGTCTTGCTAACACAGCCCCAAAGTTCTATTCCATTGGACCAGATTGGTATAATGATGGTTTTGTAGATAAGGATTTTGTTAGAGAGGGATAATGGGGAGTGTCGGCCTAGTAGCCAGTAAAGGGTTTTAAATCTGAGCTCTATATTTTTTTTTCTTAGTAATGTGCTCCTTCCAGGTGAGCTTGCTGTCCAGGTGTAGTCCCAAGTATTTCATTGATGGGGATTGTGGTATCTCGATGTTATTAAGATGTAGTGGAGGACATATTCCTTTGCGAAGAGTGAAGGTCACATGAGTAGATTTGGACTCATTTACCTTAATGTTCCAGCGCTGGAGCCAGTCTTCAAGTAAACTGAGGTGAGTTTGGACATATTCCACAGCGAGGTTTAAGTCCGTGTGTCTCGCAAGTATAATTGTGTCATCGGCATATGCTCCTATAGTAGTGGTTTGGGAGGTTGGAAGGTCTGAGGTATATAACGTATAAAGAAAGGGACCCAGAACGCTATCCCGTGGGACCCCAAATTGGATTGGGTACACTGGAGAGACTTCGTCGTTAACGCGTGTTCGAAATTTTCTGTCTGTTAGATAGGAGTCCAAAAGTTTATGAAATTGAGGAGGTAAGATTTGATGTATTTTGAGTTTAAGTCCTTTGTGCCAGACTTTATCAAACGCCTGGCGAATGTCCAAAAGAACAGCTATACAGTAGGCTTGCGTGATGCGATGGCACTGTTGTATGGTAGAATGGTGTCGGCGAAAGCCAAATTGATAATCAGGGATCCAGTTAGTTGCCGTGAATTCTGGTTCTAAAGTTTATAAGACATACTTTTCAAGGAGTTTGGAGCAAACTGGTAACAGGCTTATGGGGCGCTTTGATGACGCATAGCTGGGATCTTTACCTGGTTTAGGGATGAGTATTATCTCTGCGATCTTAAATTCTTTCGGCCAATATTGAAGTCTGAGTATAGCATTAAATATATATGTCAGCAGAACTATTCCTTTTCGTGGAAGCTCAAGGAGCATTTTCGGTGTAATTTTGTCCGGTCCCGGTGCTTTCTTGAGATTTAATCTCTGACTTTCAGATTTTACAATCTTCGGTGTTATTCGTGGTATGGGAGGTGTATTCGGTTCAGGTGCTGGTTGGTTTGGGAGGTTAACGTTGGGTGGTTCATCATGTGTTTGGAATACTCCAGATAGGTGAATAGCGAACAAATCCGCTCTTAGCCCATCCTAGAGCTGGAGGTAGTTTTCTTATTGGTGGGGATGTGGTTTGAGGTTTTAAAGATGATTTGACTGGTCTCCATATTGAGTTGTCATATCGGTTTATGGTTGAGAGGTAGGTATTCAACGAGTCTTCTCTCATGGATTTGAGTTTCGCCTTAAGCTGATTTCCAAGGTTATTGAGGGTTGTTTTGTCTGCTGGATGATGGCTCTTTTGCCATTTGGCTCTGGCTTTCCTCTTTTGGGCAACTAGAAGTTTAACTTCTAGAGGAACATGTGTGTATGAATTGACTTTTCTCTGCACCTTAGGCGGGGTAGCTTGCTGTGCTGTAGTTGTTAGCAGAGAATTGAATTTGGTAACTGCTGTATCGATTTCGAGAGGGGTTTTTAGACTGACTTTCAAGTCAATGCCTTCGTGAAGAATTTGCCGATATAAATCCCAGTCAGTTGAAACGTTATGGATCCGTGCGGGGGGATTTTTGATTAAGACACTTGCGCTTATAGTTCCTATGATCGTGGAGTGGTCCGAGGAAAGGTCGTAGCTTGGGAAGATGCCCATCTAGTTTGGTGATATTGCATTAATGACGAAGAAATCGAGGAGATCGGGGATTTTGTTCTGATCGGATGGCCAGTATGTCGGGGTCCCTTTTGAAAGGTCAGAGTCACATTGTTTGATATTGTGTTTTGGGGGGCAGTAGACAGCCGCAATTGTTATTTCATAGGGGAAGGTGAACACCTTGATGGAAGTAGCCTGGAGAGATTCCTTCTCGTAGTTGGGAAGAGCGTAATGTTTTAAATTTTGTTTGATTAATATAGCGGCTTCAGCGTGTCCTGTTTTGTCTGGATGGTTAGTGTAATATAAATGGTAGTTAGGAATTTTGATGTACGATTTTTCCGTGAAATGCGTTTCACTAATTATCATTATGTCGATGTAATTATGTTTTAGGAATAGTATTACTTTGTCTCTGTGATTTAAGAGGCCGTTGGGGTTCCATTGTGCAATGCGGAGGAATTTATCCATTATTTGTTTTGCTTATTAACATTGTCAGCATGTTAAGGACCATGCTGTTCTGCTGAATGAGTTGGGAGAACATGGATTTGAATTCTTCTAGGAATTTGTTTAAGGTAAGGTTAAGAGACTGGTCAGAAGGGATTTGTTGTTGGGGTTCTTGGTGACTGGTAATACTAGCGTATGTAGGTGAATGCGTAGGTTGGATATATAACTTTGTCTATTTATGATTGGGGATTGGGTTGTTGGCGGTTTGGAATTGGTAATTCTACTTTTGCAGAAGTTGGGGTAATGAGTACATCCTCGGTAGTTAGCCGGGTGATTTCCTCCGCACAGTGCACACGTTGCTGGCGTGTCCTTGCTCTTCTTGCACCTGCCTGTGCTGTGATTACCGTTGCATTTGACGCACACAAAGGGACGGGAGCAATATGCTTTTGTATGACTATACATTTGGCATCGTATCCACTGGACAGCATTTGGGTTTGTTCTTGGCGGTTCAATTGTTATGCGATTGTGTAGTAAAGATTGAATGGAATATAACTCTTTATTATTGTTAGATGGTTCTAAGTCCATGAAAAATAGATTCATTGGCTCCTTTGTAGTTCTATGATGGTTCATGATGTTTTTAATTTGGTGTCCTTGTCTAGTGATTTCTGTTTTATGTCTTTGAGTGGAATCGAGTGATGAAGATTTTTGATGACTACTCTAAACGCTCGTTCGTCTTTTAGTTGGTAGGTGTGATGTATAATTTTATTTTCGCGCATGTACTTAACTAGTTTACGGAATATATCAGGAGTATTTGGTGAGATTTTAATTGTGTCATTTTCCAGGCTTTTAGTGACATATTGCTCTTCTTCTGCTACATATGCTAGTGTAGCTTTCATTTTTGGTAGATCTAGGACTCCATAAATAAATATAGGCGGGGGTTTGGGGATTTTATCAGATTCTATTGTTTTATCTTTGGGAGTATTGTTTTTATTTGTTGAATTGTCGATGGGGGTTGGATTTTGGGAATTAGCTAGTGCAGAAAAACTGTTGGAAAGGGGTAAAGTGTTTGAGGATACCGTGTCATGTGATTTTCTAACTTTCTTTCGTTTAGTAGTCTTAAATACTTGCCAGGGGTTTTCTTTAGATGCGATGTTCTCTTTTGAGGGGGGATCGTCTCCCATTTCGTCGTCAGACGTTGAGGTTAACCTGTATAGTTGCCGGGAATTTCGAGGCTGATAGAGTCCTGAAGATTGTATTGCTAAGTATTGTTCCTGGTTAGGGGGAAATGGATTACTTGGTCCTTGTGAAGGTTGACTAGTTGGTGCAATGTAGGGTAATGATAGTTGAGTGTTATCTTCTTCTTTTCCTTCTCCCTTATGCCCTCAAGCGTCGGGCCTGTTGAGTGTTATCATAGGTTGATGTTGGTAGGTATTTGGAAATTGTGTGAAGTGTACACTTGGCCCTGTATATTATGAGGTAGGGGCTGGCTTAAATTGTAGTTAAAGCCAGTTTCGTGTCCTGATGATAACATTGTCGTATTTGTTAAATAAAAATTACCTGTTGTTAACTATGTTTTTTTCTTGATTAAAATAACTTAAGCAAAATCAGGTTCGCGATACGAGATAAGGCGGCCGCAGCCGCTTTATCGGACAATGCACTTTAACTTGAACTCTTAGCGCGTGGATCTGCGATGTTTACGCTTCGAGATTCAAACGAGCACTAGCTATGAATTTGAGGAGATTGATAATAGAGGATTCTATCTCACAATTGTATATGATATGTTCGGTGGGGACATGACTTGAGGTAATAGCAAAGTTAAAATTATTTTCAAGAGCTTTAATGGCCCACTTAGTTAAATTATAGTCGGGTAATAAACAAAGTTTTAGAACAATCTGATAAGCTGGTTTTTTAATTTTAATTTCATATTTTAGTATATGCAATACTTTGTCCCATATAATAAATATGGAAGGCTGCGAGATTATGGAATTGGATTCATCAGGCTTTCTTTGGGTTGAATCGGTGGGATGTGTAAGCAGATATAGTTGTGCTTTTAAGGATGCAGGAGATACAAAAAAACTGTGTGATGGTCTTTCGGTTGTAATTCTGGCTAGATTTATATTAAATCTACCCACAAGGTATTTTTTTGAATTCAACAAACTCACATGATAGAATTGCTTCCACTAGCATTATATGCAACTTTCTCAATGTCTTACGAAAACTTTTTCCGAGCAAAACTGTTTATTAGAAGCTGCTAAATAGCTAAAAGTTATATTTTTTATAATACCAGCAAGTCTATAAGCGCATAATTCTGGAAATGTGAAACAATTTATCGAAAAGATTACAAAATCTCCTCTTTACCTATCCAGAAATGCACTAATTTCATCAATGTTAATGAATATGTATTTGGAAAAATAATCAGTAGATAGTTTTGATTATGTAGTTTTGCGACATCTGCGTTTCTCTTTCGATAACAAGTCATTAGATATTAATATGAACAGATATGTTTGGTGAAATTTTTCTACCAATTAAGAGTAACAAGATATAGCGTGAACTTCTCTCGGATATCAATTCAAAAGTTTAAACTTCTTTGAAAACGGTGGTGGCTCGCATTTTTTCCATAATCAACAGCATTGACTCTCAGTGAATCTTCTAGGTGATAATTAATAATCTCATTAAAAGTTAGTTGATTGTTGTCGCTGTTTATGCATCATTAACCATTTTAATCTCAATGCCTTTAGCTTCTAACTTCAATCAGTAATAGTACCTACTGAAATTCTTATACTGCACCCAACATACAATTATAATAAAGCACCATTTTTCAGATTTACAACACACTATAAGAGCTATATAAAATTAGTAACATTTTCATGTTAGCTGAAAAAAGGTTTAGTAAATCTAGAGAATGATTTATACAGTTGTAGAAGAGAATTTTGTTTGCTGTAATATGAGCAAGAAGTGGTTACGATAGTTGAAGGGCAGAAATTTTAACCCTTTGGAAACCCTTAAGAAGAAAATTTTAAAATAAGATTTCTGTCGCACGCAGCAAAATTCATGAGAAGGGTTATTAGATTTACCACAATCTTATAGCTGTGAATAAAAGTAAACGCTGTACTATTGCTACACAGTTGCTTTCCAAATTCAAACTGAAAGATTCTTGTAGAATATTGTAAACTACAAGATATTCTGTGCTAATCCAAAAAGGTTAAAATTACAGGCTTATTTAAGTAAATACCACACGACTAAATCTACAAAGCGTAGCTCTATATATACAAACTGAATGCAAAAAAAATTCATACCAACCACAAAAAGAAACGCTTATTTTTCTTCTAGAATTAAAATGACTTTGGAAACTATTACCAAATTTGGTTGGCAGATTTTACCACTCCCAGAATATTTTCTTGACTGAGCCCCTTCAAATTATAACCTTTACAAATACCTGCAACATCATATTGGTTGAGGCACATCTGGTAGAGTTTTTTAACTTCATATCCCCTTCTTTCCAAAGTGGAAAGCTAGGAACATTACTTTCAAGATTAGGAAAGTGTGGATTTTTCATAAATCCATTCACACTTTCGCGGGGGAAGGTCAAAGATTAAGTTGTTCACGTGATAGAATCCACTTAATAAGAAGTTTTCAAAAATAACTTTGATGTCCTTATAAACTCAATTTATTAAATGTAACTTTTTCTTTTAATTGATTTAGCGATGAAGGACAGAAAAACTACAACATCTGCAAACAATTTGAAGGAATCCAAATAACTCGGCTTCTTGCGCATTTTGGGATAAGCTAATTTATCCCAAAGACACTTACACGTCGTTGCCTTTAAATAAGTCGATGTCATCTTTTTCATTATTATTTTGTCTATTATTTGAACTGAATTGACGTAATTATCTGCAACTCACAATTTTTTTGAGACAGCAGCACACTATTTATAGAAAAACAAGGATTTGACTAGTAGAATGTTATTGATCGCTCGTTAAAGTCAAATATTTTCCGTCTTGTTTCGAGCAACTCAAATCAGCTGTACAATGCAGAACTGAAGTTCTAAGTGCTCAAACAGTGATCGATATTGATTGAACAGTTTTGGCGATAGGAAACAACATTTATAAGACTAAATTTAATTTTTAATTATTATAAACGTCCGCGCAGAGTCAAAATTGTTTAAAAATCGTAATTTTAGTGCATAAATTGGACTTTTAACTGTTGGGTTGATATCCGCTGAAACTTATTATGTGAATAAGCGAGGTCAGAAAATCAATGTGAGTTTGCATTAGCGAAGCGAGTATCACAAAATTCTCTTGGGAGTCTACAAGGTGGGCTAAAAGTAACTGCGCATTAAAAATTTATAATAAAGTGTATATTTCTATTACATATTTAATTGAACAACTTGTACACGTGAAGAGGAAAGTTCTTAAATTTCTACATAGGTACCAATGACTTCAAGTTTTCTCAAACGGCTGGGGATGAAACGCATAGTCTTATGAAATAAGTCGTTTGAGATATTGCTGAGAACCTCATGAATTCGCACCTCTTGTTCTACAGTGTGCGAGTCTTTGTTTTGCGCGCCTCCTTTTTGCATAAGTGACTTATTTGACTTATTTTCTTTCATTCCACTTCAGAACAGAGGGCTTTTGTGGAGCAGCGCCATCTGAATCTGTTCTTGGCTCATTTCTTGTGTTTTTCTCCAAGTTTTTCCAGTTTTTCTGATCTCCCCTCTGTTGTTCTTGTCCAGCTCATTTGGACCTTTCCTTTGGCATTTGCCCTACGGATTCTAATTCAGTACTTGTCTTTCAATTGCTGTTGGATCTTTCCTTAGCATGTGTCCGGTCCAGTTCCATTTTTTTCATGATTTGAGCATTTATAGGTGTTTCTTGTGCTCTTTTCATTTGTGATGGTGTTTTTCCAGTAAATTTTATATATTCTCAGACATTTGTTTATAAAAGCCTGAAAGCTTGTTGTGATACGGATTTTACATTGCTTTTAAAAATTTCGAGTTTAGTCTTTATTGATATTGCTGTTGTTTTCCATATTGGGTATGAAGACTATATTTGTTTTTTGTATGCGTGCTTTAACGTCCTCTTCTGTTCCGCTTGTACTCGTCACGACACTGCCTAGATATGTAAATTTGTTTACCTCTTCTATTTCGTTGTTATTTAGATAAAAGATTTGTTTGTTAGCGGTATTTGTTTTTGTGCTATTGTTCTTTAAGCCAGCGGTTCTTCCTTTTTCCGCTATTCTGTTTAATTTTTGTTGAATATGTTTGTGGGTATGGAACAGTACGCAGATATAATCTGCGAAATCCAGGTCTTCTAGTTGTTCTGTGAGGCTTCAGTTTATTTTGCGTCTTTCACTTTTTACTGCTTTGACCAGTACTTCGTCTATGTTCATTAAGAGCATTATTGGAGATAGGATACAGTCCTGTTTGACTCCTGTCTGCACTTGTGTAATTTACCCTTGTGTATTACTCCTTCATATGTTTGCATTATCAAATTTAGTATGTTTGTAGGTATTCATATTTTTGCATTGTTTCCCACATTTTGTCTCTGTTTATGAGGTCAAACGTCTTTTCGAAGTCCACGAATAGTAAATGCAGGCTGACTACTACGCGTTCTGTTCTATTATGATGCGCAGTGTATTTATTTCGAGAGTAGGGTAATTCCTCTTCAGTTTTTACAATTGATAGTATCTTCTTTCTTTGGAATGTTTACTAGGAATCTTTTTCCATTCTTCAGATATTATATTGCTTTGCCTATATCTTAACAAACAGCGGGTGTAGTATGTCCACCGTTATTTTTTTTTCTGTTTCTTGTTTCAGGATTTCTGGTGCGATCTTGTCCATTCCTGCTGCTTTCCTATTTTTTTTTTGGTTTTGAATTGCGTGTGAAGGTGCTCCGATTCTTATTCTTTCTTCTGGTGCTTCTCCACCTCTTACTCCAGGTTCCTGTTTTTGTTCTTGTTCATGTTCCTCTTCAACTGGTTCTTATATTTAGCTTAGCATTTCTGCGAAATGGTTAGGAGCTGCCCTTTGCTCCATATCGGTATTTTTCTTAAAAGTTTTCTTTGTGATAGTATTCTGCTTATGTTGTATTCTTATTTTAGCCTTCTTTTGCTGCCTTATCGGCTCTGTTCTTGCGCTCCGTTTGACTTCTCGATCTTTAAGTTTATATTGGGTCTGGTGTTCAAGTTTCGTCTCGATGTTTGTGAAGGCTATCCAGTCTTTTCTTTTCGTGTTTCTGAATCCCAATACTCTGTTATACGTATTTTTAATTTTCGACCAGTGTTCTTTTATGCTTGCTTCTTCTAGATCTTGTAATTCTTGAAATCTCTTTCTTAGTTAAATTCTGAATTCACAGTCTTCTTTGCGTTGTCTTTCAGCTTGTTTAGGATATGTTTTATACCTTGTTGTCAGAATTTCTGTTTCGCTGCTTTGATTTTAATTCTTATGCTCGCTATCACCAGGTGATGGTCGCTGCCTATTATCAGCTCCTCTCTTGTTTCTTACTTCTAGTAGCAAGCTTCTTCACCTTTTTTATATGGCAAAATAGTCGATCTGTTTCTGCGTTTTCTGATCTAGAAAGATTCGTTACATTTTGTGGATTTCTTTGTGTAGAAATAACGTCTCTCCTATTACCATTTTATTTTCAGCGCACCAATCTATGAGAAACTCTCTATTTTTGTTTTTAAAGCATAAACCCTGCTTGCTCATTATTTATTTTAGCCCTGTGTTATCTTTACCCACTTGCGTAATTAGATCTCCCATTATTTTGTTTTTTTGTAGTTGGGCATAAAATTGTTGTTTGATTTTAATGTCTGCTACGTTTGTTGGTGCATAACACTGTATTATCATAACATTCCTTATTTTCCTTGTAGTCGGGCTGTCTCTTGATACTGGATTTTACTCTATCGGGCAGTTTGTTATTTCTCAGCTTAAAAGTAATCCCACTCTGTATAAGTGTTCGTCGTTTTCGTTTAGTCTTCCAGAATAAGGAATGTCAAGCCATTAGACGTTTTCAGCTCTCCGAACTCGTTCTACCTAACTTCGTTAATACTTAATATACTCATCTCTGCAGTTGCCTGATGTAGTTTCTCTGTTTGTAGTAGTATGCAAACATTCTAAAATCCGATTCGGTATTTCATTTTTTATTTACATAAGTCCGTAGATATATATTGAATAGGGTAAAATTCGGACTTTTTGGAGATCATTTCGTTTTATTCAATGTTTTAGGAAATGTTGGTCTAACCATTGAGTGATGCATCATTATGCATAAAAATAAAGTCGCTCGCCAATATTATCTTGGCCATATATATCGGTTTGAATTCATAATGTCATATACAAGATTAGGCCAATGATCTTGTAGCCGTTCTCTGCACCACACATCGTTATTACGTGATGCTCAGTAGTGGTAGTTATAACGATTGACGAATCAACTGACTTGGAATACGGTCTCGTAACTTCAGAAAATGTTGTCGAACAATTCAAGCCAACCTTCATGGCAGCCTACGCATCTGCGACGCAGTTGTCAAGTTTTAGCTCCTGCACGTAAAGGTATTTTCATGAGCGGAAATTCAATTCTTCATGCAATACCCCACATATTGCGTGTGTTGTTAGTTTGCTGTCATAAAATGTTGATTTTTGCTGGCTTCAGATAATCATTTAAGAGATTTAAAGAGACCGTCACTTCTTGCATCGTTCACTGAATCTCTGGTCATTAGCTTTGCATAGAACTTTTTATTGATTCCAGGCATAGTGTATACCAACATTCCTGCATAAGAACACTGGGGTTTTTGACTTTATAGACTGATGCGATCTTAGCTGGCTTCTGAAAAACCGAGTAGTTGTTCATCTTTGTTTTCATTGCATGTACTGTTTTTCGCGGTCGATGTTTGCACTATTGACGCGAGAAATAGGAAATCTTATTTACTATTGACTCTTTAGAGACTGGTTCTCGTAGGCTTCCACTGATACTACAAATTTTATAACCAGTTTTTAACACCTAATCACTTTTCACCCACCTTGTAGTAATAATTGTAATAGAATAATTACTAAACAACTCAGACAATTTTCTTTGGATCAGTGATATGATATAACAATCGAACCAGAGCAGTTACGATTGTGTGTTTGCCTCTTATTGGTCTCAATAGTAAAACTCTTTCTGACCAACGTCAAGTCATGCAAGATACCGCATAACAACATTATAGACGTACTGTTCTCGATAAATATTTCCATTGAGATGGCTTGTTAATATGTTAGGGTGTTGCGTACCATTCTTGAAAGAGGTCATACCTCACATCACAAAGATGGCATTTCACACAATTTTACGGTAGAATCCTATTGGATAAAAAATAAATAAATAATATTGGCAAATGAGTCAATTACAAATTAATATATGAGGTTTGAAACGTTTTCATGAACAGCTGCAGTTGTGGGCACTCAGTACAATGTTATATCGTTACTACATTTGAGGGTAACAGATGAGAACTTCAAACGAGATAAGTAACAATAATACGTAACTTATTAGCCCTAAATCTAAAGCTTTGACTTCTATGGCTATTTGGCAAAATTTATTAATGTGTCAAGCACAACCGCTTCATGATTTGTAGTTTTCGATTTGATAAATCCGCGTAAACAAACAAATAAAACGAAACAAGGTCTTTGCCTGACTAACAATTAATTGTTTTGAAAATAAGGTAGAATCTGGCCTTTCGGATATTTTTTACATTAAATTTATTTATGAGGCCCTTGGCGGCTTATCTCGCGCAGAGCTTAAATCTGTCTGGACATCCACTCTGCTAACAGTATTCAGCAGTCAATGTGGCGCCGGAAATTGCACCAGCGCTATGACGTTTGTCTGAAAGAGAGTTCCGGGAGGGCGCGGGGGCCGAAGATAAACGGCCGGATAAAAAGGGCAGTCATTAGGATGAGAAATTAGAGGATAAGGTGCACCGTAGAGCTACCCTCGCTGGAGTAGTGAATCTGGCGCTGCCATATTTCGCCCTGACGGGCAATCCGGTTCTCCGGCGCTGCAGCCGCCCGAGCTAATGGATTGAACATCAAAGAAGTTAAAAATAATGCGCTTACGTACATTATGCACGGCCTAGCCATAAAAACTGCTACGCTAAAGCATTCTAAAGTTGAAATGATAAAGAGGTGTTTCATAATTTTGGGATTACTAAAAAAATTGTTTAAAATAGCAGTTTTATGCTTGGTTACACCAATTTAATCTGCTGAACTTTAGTTTACTACTTTATTAATTAATACACGTTTTAATAATGGTAATTACACGATTATTTCAGAAAAGACACGTATACTTAGACTAAAATAAACTAAAAATCAAACATTTTAACCTTTATTTTAACTTCCAACATACAGCCCGGGCAATAACGATTAATACTATATATAAAAAAGAGTAGATATCGGAAAGTATTTACCTTTAATTAAAAAATAATGAAAGAAGAAAGATTAGCGCCACCTATCATACATAATAGCTAATTTAAGTTCTTTAGCAAACAATTGATTATGTGGCTGTCTAATTGTAAACATAGAATTCTTAACTTCTCATCCACTGCTGTGGTGTCACAAAATATCGAAAAGTTGAGATCTTTTCGAAGGTCAGCCGGGTTTTTCGATTCACAGAGCAACTCAATAAGTAGGATGAGCGTCCAAATGTTCAGTTGCTGAAGCCGCACGATATCGAGAGAAAACTGCAGTTTGGCCAATTGAAGATTAAAAAAAATGGCTTAATTGATGTTCGAAAATTTTAATTAGTGATTTTTATTTACAACCTTTTGTTAACAAGCAAAATATGCGTCACCGCAGTACCAGAAATCCTCACCTTGCAATTATAAAGCCTCCCCATTCAATAAAAGTGGCCACCTGGCGTGCAATTTTAGGGAAAAGGATTCTCAGACCATATTTCTTTGACGGCAATGTGAACTCTCAAAATTAGCGCTAGAATTTTGATAATGAGTTTCTACCAAGAGTAGAGAGAGCCAAAATGCTCTACTACTACTGGTTTATGCAGAATCCAGAAGATTTTTCCACATTTTTGGATAATTTTGGCATACGCCTCATATGCCTAGACTTCGATCATTTTTCTGGTAATGGAAGTAACTAGCCACCACATCTCCCTTTTTTATGGGAATACCTGAAGGATTGACTCTACAAAGGGTCTCCAAGAAGATTTCAGAATAGCCATAAAATAAAGTTTCGGCTATTGAAAGAGACGCCCTTTAAGCAGTAAATGAGGCTTTTGAAAGTAGGCTGCACCATTTTGTTGCTAGTTAAAGTTCACGTTATGAAAACTTGGTAAGCTAAACTTTAGATTATGCTGAATAAAATATTTTTTGAATTTTTAAATTTGGTTGGCCACAGGAGAAATTATAAGAAAATGCTTTTCGACGCCCTGTATATTATGTATTTTTTTTTAATTTTCTTTAATTGCAACATATTCTAACACATTTGTATCAAAGTATCGCAACAAAATAAATGTATAAAAATACTATGTCTGATATAAAAATAACATTGATTACTATTATAAATAGGTCAATACATGTTAATAGACTTTTGTATTTAAAGTTGTTAATTTACAATCTACTCAAACAATATATCCAGTAATAAGTAAATGAATTCACATCATCCACTGATGGGTCTCCAAAATTTACTTGGCAATGTCTTCCAGATATGGTCTATTTAATCCTGTAATTATACGTTGGTGAGAGTAGAGATCGCCTATGAGTTGGTTGATCTGATGTAAAATGCGATTTCTGCTATTTGGAGCATAACTCTTCGTAACTTTAATGATGGAGGAAATAGTCACACTGGAAAGTTTAATTTCTGATGAACCAAAATGGGTTGGCTGGAATACGAAGTGTCTTCTTTAATTGGAGGGACTGCAATACTTTGATTCTTAAAGGGTTACTACATTCCCACAGCTCAATTCCGTAGGACCGTATCAGTGTTAGAATGACTTTTTATAGCAGCAGCTTGATTTTTAAGGTCAACTGGGGTCAAATTGAGTTGCTGTTTTTTCTTGGTTTTTATATGGGCCTTCCAAGATAATTTTTAGCCGAAGTAAAGTCTTAGATTTTTTCTAACTTAGTTTTTATTGAGATACGTTAATTATAAATGGTAATGTGTATGCACTTAATGTATTCAGCGGTTGAGTTGATATACTCCCATCTATTTTGATGGGCCAAGTATCAAGCCAAGTAGTTTAGACGTGACTGCAGTTTTTCAGATGAGTTATTAGGGTTGGTGTCGGATGGCATTATTACAGGGTCATCTGCGAAAGCGCCAAAGTATTGTTTGTGGTATGTCTTTTACCTATGTAAGACGCTGAGATGCTATACAAACCCATTTTGTCAAATCTTGTAGAATACTTGATACAGATCTAAAATACTAAGCCAAATTTGTCTTTCTTCTTTTCTCTTAATAAGGCTCCTGAAACCAAACTGCCGCGAAACAATTATTCCCGTTAATGGTGTTATTTTCTTGATTATGTATAGTAGTAAACGCTAAAATATCCTGGATAGGAGATGTAGTAGACTCATCGGTCGATATAGGGATTAGGGAAGTGAGAAATATCGTACGATTATATATTGTTGCAATGGGCGCTGCTGTGTTTTTAAAGAGAAGCTTTAGTATGCTACCCACTATAAAATTATAAATTAAGGCTTTATCTGCACTGATTAATTTTATTTCTCTGCATAGTTTTGCAGTTGAGACTAGTCTCGAGGTAGACCTAATTAGCATAATTTCTCTATCTCTGTGCTTGGGTTGAGATAATCAGATGGTAATGGGATGGAGGCTTGTGTGAGGTGTTCCTGAAAGATTTTTTCTGTTTTAATTAGATCGAGTCCGTCTTTTATCTGGTTTTCTTAAAGGTGGTATTAAAGTAGTAGGTCTTTTAAACTTTTTTGTCGCTTTGCATATAGAGTGGTCTTCTGTAGATAGGTGAGAAATGTAATAGCCAATTTTTTTAATAACTCCAAGATTATTTGGATGCGATCACTAAGATGTGGTTAGAAGAATTTACACGTCATAGTGTAGGTTTACCCCGTGGCAAACCGCACGTCAAAATACAATATACAGAATATAAAATACAAAATATATTAATTGTGACTACTTGAAAGTAAATTGTGGCTTAGAAGCGTTGTGGTAGATCCGGCGGATCATGCCGTTTTATTCTTCTTTCCAGTTGTATTGTCAGGAGTTCAACTGATAAGGATTTGGGTGATTTCTAATCCTTTCCTGATATTTAATGCTATAGTTTTTATTGTTTCTTGAACCGTATCTACTTGAAAGTTTGAATGAAATACCTAATTTGGTAGAAACCATGGAGCATTGGTGATAATTAGCAGTACTGTAGATTGATAGTGCTGAAGTTTTGCTAGATTGGAGCCGCCAGCTGTACCCATATTTGATTCTCGTAGCACCAAATGGGTTTGATAACAACCTTATATGCAAGCAGTTTGTTCTCGAGAGACAGTTTTGAATTGCATCCTATAAGTGTAAGTCCCAGCTGAAGTTTCTTGTGCCATATATGTGAACCCCATGTCAGGCATCGCTCAAGATGGATACCTAAATATTTAGTCTTCTCTTTTTGTGGAAGGATGTTTTTATTTAATCTGACGGGAGGGGGCATGTTCCTCTTTGGGTAGTGAATGTCGCCTGAACAGATTTTTTCACATTAATTCGGATGCGTCATATTTTGATCCATTCTTCTGTTTTACTGAAGTAGTTCTCCAGGTATCTCAAAGCAACAAGTGGATCGTGGTGTGAAGCCATTAATACCGCATAGGTGGCAAGTACCGTACTTCTGATTGTTGGTAGGTTGGCTGCATGTGTAAGGTATAACAATGGGCCGAACACGCTGCTCTGAGGTACCCCGCATGTAATAGGGAACAAGGATGTGGTAGTATCTTTATGTTTCACCAATAAGTATCTTTTTGTGAGATAAGATTGAATTAACACAAAGAATGTGTGTGGCAGGTTACGTTTGATTTTGTTTAAAAGGCCAATGTGCCAAACTTTATCAAACGGCCGGGTCATATTCGTCTTTTGATGTTCAAGTGTAATAATTAAATGTCGTATTTCTGTTTTCTTGGATAGCATTGCCCAGTTGGTGGGTTAGACTATTTAGGATAGTATTGTCTCGGGAGTTTCTAGACTTTTACCATTTTGTGCGGGCTTTGCATTTTTCTATTTCACTACATGTAGCCAGATATTGTGGATTTCTGATACATTTTTGTGATCAATCGGAGTAGCTCACCAGACAGCTTCTTGAATTTGCTCCGTTTCGTCAACTTTGTTGGATGTGTAATTGTAGCCGTTAGATAAACATAGTCGTTTGTGTGAAGTTGATATAGGTACGTTCGCTTTAGCGGCTAAATTTTTGGTGACAGAGTTTTCTATGTAACATTTGTATTTACTCAAGGAAGTAATCCGACTTTAGATCAAAAATATTTTAATTTTGCTGTTAAAAATATCTTTGGTGCAGATTAGTAGGTTGGTCCACCAGTTAACATATAACTCGTGCTATGGTTTTGTGTGATTTGGATGGGTGTTTTGCCTAAGGTGTAGTTGATCTGAAACTCCAGACAGTATGCGTTCCAGTCACTTGCCAAAAAGTTAGGTTTAAATGTAACTACAATTTTTTTATATTTATCGACTGGAACATGCCTAGATAGACAATAAATTAATTATATACTTAATAGCTAAAGTAGTAAATTAATTTTTACTAAAGCTTATTGGGTTTTGTTGGTTATATAAGATGGTAGTGACCTATTGTTGTTCGATATTCTTTGCTAGAAGGAGTATTTATATTTTTTTCAAATTTCATTGTCATGTGATCATGTGATCATCCGCATCTGATGCAGTTGTAGAGCTTTATGTAGTAGGTCTTAGAGTGACCGTAGACTTTACTGAAGTTACATGGAATTATGTTGCTTTTGACTTGAGGTACTTCCACCTCAATTTTTGAATTTTGTATAAACTCTACTTTATAGATTCTCTTATTGTGTAGTTAGGGCTCAACATAATCAAAAACATGTTCATTGACTTTTTACATTCTGTGTTTAATGTTTATTATGTTTTGTACAAGAAGCTAGCCTAGGTTAGCTCAACCATGATGTTTTGGAGAGAGATTGAGTGGTACAGATAGCGAATGATAACTGTGTAGGCTCTTTTTTGTTTGATATGATAAACGTGGTATCCTACGTTTCCTTCACGTACATGAGAAATTAGTTTCCTGTGTGCCTTAATAATTTTCGTATATACCTTTACTATGTTAATGGATAAGAATTTAAAATAAAATCTTTTTTGGCAACAGATTCTCGGTTATAGCTTAGTGGTGGAGTTGAGGTTTGGAGTATTATGTTTTAGAGTTAATTTTGCTTGGATTGTTTGCATTCTAAGCATTATGCTTAATTTTACTGAATAACTGGTTTGTAGGCCAATTGAGAACAAATCTTCAGCTGCTTTTTTGTAACATTAGTTTTCTTTTTTAAACATTTGTAATAATTTTATTTTTACTTTTATTGCTATGGCTAGTTCATAAAAGCTGAAGTATAAGTATTACTAAAGTTGCATTTCTCTGGATGTGGGATTTGAGTTGGACATTGTTGGCAGGGAGGAGGATAATTGGTATTTGGTTTTAGTTCATCTCAGATAGGTGAGGATTTGGTTGTGTTTGACTTGATTTGGAGATTATGCTAGTTATTTAGAAAATAGCTGGATGATCAGAATGCAATCCCAGTTAGGAACATCTTACTGAATGAATGTCAGAATAGTATAATAACATTAAATGAATTAGAATTTCTATTTAATCTGTGCGACACTGATCGTGATATCAGTCGCGTACCCAAACTATGACACGATCGACACTTAGAGATAGAAGAATGGCAAGCGACAGATCTTTTGTTCTGAGAAGTTAGCTGAGAACCCTGTAGTTGACTTATAAATTAATTTAAAAGTTAAATTAGTGTGCTAATATTATAGATGTAATTAACTAAAAAACAGTTATATACAACTAAGTGGTAAAGGTTTATCTAAAATCTTATTTATTGTAAATAAACAGCACGTGCTTTTAATTAGTATTAAAAAAAGAAGATTATGGTCTACTAAAAATTTAATTATAATTTAGCTTAATTAATTGTCATAGGCATTTTTAAAATATTTAAAAAAATTTGACGTTTGATATATAATAACAGAAAAATTGAGATTTTAGAAACACTTAAGTTTGAAAATACTATGAAATCCTACTTTTATGACAAAATTGACAATTTATACACCTCACCTTTCTTGAAATACACATACACATACACCCTACAACCTTCTTAAAAACTACTTGTTTAACTCTAATCTTTTAAAAACCTGTCACTTTATAAATTCTCACAACTTACTTAAAAATAAGTGACTCGCCTAAAGCCCTATTTCTAATCTTTACTAAACATTAATGAATCAATAATTAACATAAACTGCTCTACGAATATTTAAGAATGAACTGAAAAGCAATAACTTCTCTGATATTCCTCTTTCAGCATTCTTGATTTTAGTTTTTGGAGTACACAACATTTTGTCTTGAGTACTTTTCAGTGCGGCTTAAAATTTCAATATGCCCCTCCAAAAAGAAGGTTTGGAATAACGACAAGGCAAATATTTTAACTGAAAAAATTTCAGTAAAAGGCGCTGCTAATTTTAAAGCCATTTAATGTCAAACATATTGTGCTTGCTTTCTTTCAAAAACTTAAAGACAATCATTAACAAGCCTTTCATAAAGTTTTGCTTAAGCTGAGATTCAACTTTATTAAAAATTACAATTATTGTTGTAGACCTGTGGTATGATGAGATATACACATACAGTTTTAATTATTTGACAAACAAACAATGTTTTTCCAATATTTGGAGTTAAACCAAATGACAAATCATGAATTTTTTTAACTCATATTTATATCAGATGTATGTCAGCCTAACGGGCTCTCATACGATGATAATAAAATGTTATTTCCCTTAGTTTTTTATATCTAGTGGAGCAACAAAACTAGTTTGCAAGAAATAACACAATAAATAATCATCGAGTTAGTTACTCAAACCTTGGCGCAAAGAAACTATAAATTTCCTGTGAGGAAGTATTGCTTGCGAATTGAAAGGTTAAGGTTTCCACACTTTCGCCCTTAATGTGATGTGAAAATTATAAATAACTGCATTGTTTCCTCTTGTTTGAATTAACGCAGGTACTCATTTATTTTTAATTAATCACTAGGCATCTGGAACGTAGGATCAAACCTGGATCGGTCCGTACCGCATCCAAATGCCCTAATTATTTAGTACCATAAGTTCGCATTTAGTTTTACAGTCGAATTATTAAAAACTAAATTTACCTTTATAAAAAAAATTCTTACGTTACAACGTAAAAATGCTGCTACTGTATTAGTAGCCTTTGTCTGAAACTTTTCCATGCATGAAATAAGTAATTTATAATTCTATTAATAAAATCGTTTAAGTTTGACGTTAGGGCCAGCCGCAGTGATCGATTAGTCAGGAGCGAATGCTTTTTCGTCTGCATCGACGTATGTGATGTCGTAGTACTTAAGTTGCATGTCAGTAGGCGTAATCAGCTGCTGAGGCTGCAGTGCACCAAAAACAGAAAAGTTTGTTTTTTGAAATATTTTAAAAAATTGCATAAATAAAATTTTGTCGTACATACGTGTAGGTGAAGAAGAATGGAAAATTGATGGTTTTTATATTTTCAAACTTTTTCTGCATTTTCCTGTTTTGGTGTTTTTAATCATAAAATTTCTTTTACTTCTGTTTTTCTTGTTCCAAGTGCTTTTGTCTCAAATCCCTTTCCGCTCATTTTTTTCTCAAATATAGCTTATTCTAGTTTTATTTTTCTAAATGATTAATTCTCCTTCATTCTTTTAACATACCCATACCATATTAGTTGCTTTCTTTTGACCTGCTGTACCATACTCTCTTTTACTCTCTCTGTTTATCTCGTTCTGTATACTTCTCTTTTTGATGTTGTATATGTTTTTAATAGTTAAATTCTTAGAGTTGCTATCTTTTTTTATCTCCAGTGTGGTTCCGCAGTTAAGGCGCGATCTGCTGTGCGAACTAACCCGGGTTAATTCTCGAGCTCTCTGACGCCTGGAAGGTGGCCTACTGAGTCACCAAAAATAATTGAGTACTCGTGTTCATTTCGTGCAACAGGGATGGTGCGGGGCGACCGGGCACAGTGGCAAAATATATGAGTACCTTAACCTCTCAAGTTTGCAGGCGCTGCTCTTACGCGGGGTGTTAGATTCTTCATTATAGTGCTGCTAATAATGGTTTCTTTTAAGGTTTTCCATAACTTTAAAAGAGACACGCAAGCCCTTTGTGAATCAACAAATAACAATTGAAAGCTTCTTCTGGTGTTTGTTTTTTTTATTATTATTTTTTTTTTGTTATTTATGTCATATGGAACAAATTGTATGGAGATAAACGTTTTGCCTGAAAGTCGCTTTACTCTTTTGCTTTTTCGTTGTTATATTCTTTTTATATTAATTCGTGTATTACCCTTCTATATACTCGTATTAAATGTAGATGTTGCCGTCACTTCTATAGTTACTGCATTAATGTATATAACTTTTACATAGCGACAACATATATCCTGATTTCATTGGTTTGTATGTTTTCCGTTTCTCATATTTTTTATTGTTCTTTGTACTTTTCCTGTTTTTATTTCAATGTGGTCTTTTATTACTGTAATGTTAGCACCTTCGTATTTAAATACTGTCCTTGTCCCTACCAACAAATTTTTATAGTACTTTTTTATCTTTAGCTGATTGTTTTCCATAAGTCTTTTTCTCTTTTATATACATTTTCACTTCTTTATATTTCCTATCTCGTGTTTTTATTTTATTCTAGGATATTTTCCTTGGCCTTAACTATTTTGCTCACATACTTTTATCTGTATTTAGCCGTTTTAATATTTAAGTGTGATAGATATGTTTTGGTCTTTTTCAGTTATGTTTTGGTCTTTTTCAGTTATGTTTTGGTCTTTTTCAGTTATGTTTTGATTTATTTTACCTTAAGGCACGCCCACTGAGAACTAGTCACCCGGCGCGCGCCGTGTTCAACTCGCTCGTACTCGTAGGAAGGAGGCTAGACAAATAATAAAAAAATGTAAATCGATAGATTTTAATCTACTCTTCTCAATAGTGCCATCGGTTTTGCTCAAAACTTTATTTTCGTGATGAAAAATGTGTTTGAAGTTCGGGATGTTTCTCCGAAATTCTCCACGTTTCATAGTAAAATTTATGCGAGTCGAAAGAGCGGCTTTTTGGCAATACTTCCATAAATTTGGGAGAGCAACAAATTCGTAAATAACAAGCAAGTAAAGAGCAGATTAAAATCTATCGATTTATATTTTTTAATTATTTTTCAAGCCTCCTTCCTACGAGTACGAGCGAGTTGGCCACAGTGCACTCGGGCGAAAAATGCGCAACGCGTGCCGGGTGGCCCGTTCTCAGTGGACGTGCCTCATATTACTTTATCCCTTTGATATATATATATGCCTATAGTCACTAAAAATAATTGAGCACCTGCGTTCATTCAAACAAGGGGTAATAATGGCGGTCGTCTTAGGCGCGGTGCTTGCAACATCGCCCCGCATCAGAGATGGTGCGCGACGACCGGGCAGAGAGAGCGAACGTATGAGAGCCTTAACCTCTCAGTTCGCAGGCCGTGCTCCCACGCGAGGCGTAGAGCCTTAGCATTATTATATGTGTTACTTTATCTAATGTCTTTCTGATATTGCCGTACAATTACTTTACTGTTTTACATATTTGTCGGCTAGTTTCTCGTCCAGTCTTTGTTGACAAAGATATGTAATATTTTTCTGTGTTTGTTCTTATTCTGCTTCTTTTTGTTGTTGTAATGTTATAGTATAACTACTTTTAAAAGATGATCGTCAGAGCGGCATTCCGTCCTCTGTATAAAATCTATCATGTTCTGTTAGTTTTCAATCTTAAATATTCCACAAGTTATGCCCATCTGTATTTGTAAGTTCTTCTGTGTATTGGGATGTATTATTCTGTTTATATTATCTTCTATCCTACGCTCTGCTTGGTCATTAAATGGCCTAAAATAATTATTTATTTATAATGTTTAATGCGGTTTGAAGATCTTTATGAAATGTATTCTTTTATAATTCAGTGCCATTTTGTGCATATACTCTAAAGGCGATTAACTTACTTTCTATTATATTCATATGTATTTTAATCAATCAATCGTGTATGACCTTGAAATGATTTACGACTATTTTTAATTAAAACATTACTTTAAAGCATTGCTTTCTTTTGGCATTCCACCGTAGATAAGCATTAAAGAGTTATTTATTTTCCCGATTGTTATTATTGTGATATGTACCTTAATTTTTTTATTTCTTATAGTACATCGACCCATTTCGTTTCAACGTTTTATATGATTCACGTAACCTACAAATTCATCTTTTAAATAGATTGTGCCCTGATATCTTTTGCATTTTAGTGTTTTACGAGAACGGAGGTGTAGGCGCACATCCAATCCCCTAACTGGAGGCTCTCTCTATATGATTTGTTAAATTAACACTCCCTCACAAGATGACAGTCTTAACCTTGACATAAAAGATTCATAGGGTGCTATCAGCTTTGTTCTTCAAAATAAGCTTTATTTCTTTATGCCCTCTTCCAAGCTGATTTGGGGCAAGCTTTGATGGGTGCCCTTCTCAATCGCAGTATAAGAAGATTTTATGCGGATAATATGGTTCAGGTCAGAAAAACTTCTACAAAAGCAATTTTTATTAAACTTTTCGGAGAACGCACTCTTTACATAAGCCATTATGTCTAACAAAGTAATCCGGGTATTTGACTATTTATAGAAGCAGCCGAAAACAATCCAATTGCAAAAGATTTATCTTTTTATCCATTATCGTGATATTTAGAATGAAACAAAAAGAACTATAAAAATGAGTTCATCAAAGGTTTCTATCTTGCTTTTTACAAACCTGCATAGTAAAGTACTAAAAACTACATAAACTTCAACATGTGAAATAATAAGTTTTTAAGTTCTTGGTATAGTTGCTAAAGTTCTTTTATAATAAACAAATCTGAATTGACTACCGTGATTCTACTTAGCTTGATTTCTGTCAAA
Organism: Sinelater perroti; assembly: GCA_036346155.1. Taxonomy (NCBI): domain Eukaryota; kingdom Metazoa; phylum Arthropoda; class Insecta; order Coleoptera; family Elateridae; genus Sinelater; species Sinelater perroti. The sequence continues at coordinate 6,494,603 of JARFIY010000324.1, forward strand.
CCGACTGAATTCCAACAATAACTCATAATCTTCCCTGTTTTGCTTGGTGCTTATTATTTATTTATTTTTATTAATATTATGATATTACTTTATTATAGTACATAACTGAATGATCATAATCTAAATATTATATTCTTAATTCAATTAATTTTTTACTCAAATCATTGTCATCACCTAGCCTTCACTCGTGGAATCGAAAAATTACGTTTAGTAAAATCTTCTTCCATTTTTCTTGTAATCAGCGTACATTATTTCTGAAATTAATAATCAAAGATGTCAAGCGCAGCCTCCCAAAATATGCTTTTTCAGGGCTAAAATTAGAGCTCAAATTTTATGCACGAGCTGATTAGTATTTTTGCGAGCTCGGCAGCGATGAATTGACAAATTAAAATCCTGTTAGCGAGCCCCGGTGCCCGCGCTGACAACGCGAAACTTCGCCGAGCTTATTACGGAAAAATTGTTCTTCCCTGCGCTTTGTGGCGGGCGGCAATCGCCGGCGCTTTGTCGGCCGCGAGCAAATTTCATTAACAAATTACACTGCAAACACGGCCTTGTGACTCGAGGATTAATTCCGCTTTTTGGAGCTCTCTGCTATAAACACATTTTAGCAGAGCGAGAGCGTTGTTTAATTTGAGCTTTAATCGGAAGGATTGGATTTGCTAAGGTCGCCGTGCACCGAGTGGAGATAAAAGAATTAGGTCTCTCGAAGAAGCTCGATGCCCTTTAGCAACAACGGGTTCAACGGCTCCGTTGCGGCTGTTTTGCAGTAATTCAGAATGCGGACAAGTTTCAAAGCAAATATTTGTTTAAGAGAGTTTATGAAGCCGGTGCAGCTTTTTATGTGTTGTTCTAGCGAGATCGTTTTCGTGTTTCATAACAGCCGAGCTTTCTGCGATGTTATGGAACGAGCAACCGATGCCGTTGGGCTAGTTATCCAATTAACAACACAAACACTAAGCACAAAAATGGCATTAAAAATATTATTTTTGGTTGTGCTAAAGGTAATGCAGGTTTATTATACAAATTATAACCTCCTTGTATTTAGCAAAATTATCACCACAGCAGTTGTCAAAAATGTAACACGATTATAATTTATGTTCGCTCACGCCTCGCAGCTTTCTTCGATAAGCCGCAAAAATAAGTTTTACGACCGCAAAATAGTGTCTGCTAAGTTGCGTTTTGCCGGCTGACGTTGAGCCACTTTGTCGCAGGAGTCGGTTTCAGTTTATAGCCGCGCTTGAACCCCTTCTTTGTACGTTCCCCGCCATTTTACAAGGGTTAAGACCTTGTCGCCGAAAGTAAGAGGACTGTAATCTCTAATATTCTGTTTGTTGTCGGTGTATTATGTGCTGCGCAAACAAAGGGCATGCTAATTGCGAATGCTACAAATGAGTGGGTATTTGCGAACAAATGGGGGTTTCCAGATAATCAGGGCGACACTTAGCTATCCCTTGTAACGCGTATTACGTAGCGTTGGGTAAAATGGTTAATATATGCAGTAAATGAATACTTTGAACTAGCTCAGTCGATCGTATTGCAAAAATTTAAAGATTTAAAACACTAATAGAGAACTTTTGCAAAAAAATGCTAATTATTTATATAACTACCTCTGCCTTCTATATATTTGCACCATCTCTCGGAAAGCTATCTAATTTAATTTTGGGAAAAAATGATTTGGAGTTGACAAGTTCAGCCAGACTTTTCCTACATCTTCGACAGAAGTAAATATCAACCAGGTGATGTTGCAGGGATAATCTGAAGAAGCAAAGTTTGGCAAATAAAATGATCGTCACTTCTGTTTTCAGTTGTGAGTTTGTGGCAAACTTAACGGCCTTCTTTGTAAATCATCTCTATCTTGTCATGGCAATTCTCTTTTAAAAGTTGTTCCAGTTCCTTATCTTTGAATTTTTAGCTATTCAGGGTCTTGAGAATCGTGTGAGTCAAAATTTTTATTTTTAAACCATTGGAATCGTTTATTGTAGGTGCTGTCGCAAACATCGTTCCGCCCTAAGTCGTACAAATCATATCTCAGTTTCTACCGATACTCTTTTCAATTTAAACGCAAAAAGGTTGCGGAGTTGCAAATAATCTTGGGACCTTGCTTTTTTTGGTTTTAGGTTATAGTGATAGGAGGAGCATGTCTTGCAATGCGCTATATACCTCACAGATGGCTCTTTGTTGAGAGCTACAATTTAAATTGTGTACCTAATAATTGATAGTTAACTTATAACGGAAATATTTAAAAATATTTTATTGTACAATACAAGGCGAATTAAATATTTATAACTGATAATTCTTCCTTGATTGTGGTAATGTTCATCATGTTCTTAAAAAGCAACAATTTGATATTAACTAGAATTATGTTTTATATAAAGATATGAAATGAAATTACACTTGCCTCCTGTATTTGTCATTAATTAATAATGTAATAAATTATAGGATGCATCAAATATGAATCAGAATACACTTTTTTGCATCGTGACTTTATTTTTGAAGAAAACTTTCTCATGGGGTACCTCGTGCTGTCATCATTTCTAGTATTAGAATAACAGAGCAGAAAATACCCTCGTCCGTTGCGCAACAAATTATCACGTTTCTCGCAATAAAGGGCGTAAAGCTGTTTAAAATTTTGAGGCGACTTAAGCCACAGTTCGGTGACAATGCCCTTAATAAGACTCAAGTGTACGTAGCATAAACTATTATGGGAAAAAGTAAAACCGAAAGTCATTGATGTCTTCCGAGGATGACTGCTGATTAGCAGTGACTAGAATTTATTTGAGGTCGGAATATGTTATAGCAATACTCAGGCAATCCGCTTCACATGTGGGCTCAAACTCGGCACAAAAATGAGGATGTGTTCTAGATTATACTGCAACATTCTCTCTGCAGCTTGGATTTATCATCTTGGGCCACTAAAGAAATACCTTAAGAGGAAAACTTCAATGTTTCAACATTGAAGCTTTTGTGTGCCATTTCTGATGTCACAAACATTTTTATTTTGCGATGGTAGGTTCAAAAATCCACCTATCTATTGGAAGAATATTTAATTAATAAATGTTGATAAAGAAATAGCAAATTGATAAAGCTCTACCTTGACGTAAAATAGTTTTATCCAGTACCTACATTGGTAACAAAAAATTAAATAGTATTACTCTTAGTAAACTGTACTGAAATATGTTCTGCCTATTTGTCACGTCTGAATAAGAGTTATTGAAGACATAAATTATCTGGTACCACTCTAAAAGAGTTATCTTGTAAAACTGAATATAGAGGTAAAATGAAGTAAGAGATAATTATTTGTAGCACACAAAAATGCATTTTCTTCTACTTTGCCCTAAATTTGTATATCATTTTTATTGTATTTTTGTCCTTAATTAAATACAATGATGTTTCTTTCGAAAATTCTTTAAAAGATTAAGCATCTCGCATATTATTTGCATTACTACAAACGGAATTTAATATAGAAGAGGACACGCAAGGTCTTGCTTTACTTAAACACTACCTAACTTTTCCTGTCTAAAAATTTCCTAGTCTTAAAACATCTATAAACAAAAATTGATATGTAATACAGTTAATAAACTTTATAAAAACATTGGTTGGTTGGAAATTTTACAGAATTCCTGCAAATCATTAATAGAGTGTAAAAAAAACTCTTAAGAGAACACATTATATATGCAGAAATCTCAAAATATTGTGAACATTGTAATAGAGTCTCCAGGAGTATATAATTTTTTTAGTGCAAACAGTTAAGTGACAAACGGATGGAAAAAGATGGAGTTTACTGATTTCCTTTTTTTTGTATTTAATCTAAGGATAATAAATCATTAGACTTATACAAATGCAAAATTTCATTTAAATTTTGATCTCACAGGCTACAAAATAACAGTATTGCAGCTATGTCGCTACGTTTTTGTCGGGAAATATTTGAGATTCTGAGAAAAGGACTTAATTTTGAATTAGTCATGGGTCAAACGTTTTCTGAACTGTAGTTGATACGGCGAACTTGATTTTTCAGCATTTGTTACCGTTTCGTTGCGAAAAAATTGAGCTTTGTTTTTGATTCCAATCAACTTATTTTTGTATACAGGAAAAAGTGCGAATTCTATCATTTAGCATTAAAATTAATTTGAATCTTTAAATCTCTTTTAGATTTTGAGTTACTGTATTTAAAACTAACTTTTCAAAAGTGTTGTTTAATAATCACAACATTTTTTATAATCTTTTTTATATTTTAAACTCTTAAAGATACATTACATAACAAATAGCTTTTTTTACATTTATTTTAATTAGAGGCCTTACAAACAGTAATTATGTATTTTAATAACCGATCTGATTGCTGGAGCTTTTATATCACCACGCAAACCAAGTCTAACATTCTAACAACTGCCACTGCACTTTTTAACTGATCATTTTGCGTTTAAATACCCAGATTACTGAAATCTTTCTTCACGACCTTTAGAACTCTTTGGATGTGCACTCCGCCCTGAAAGCGGCAAGCTGTTTTCAGGAGTCGACCATTACGTTATTTATTGCGTAATTGAAATATAAGGACAAAAAGCTTCAAGGAAAATGAACAGAAAAATGTAGGATTGCTTCTATCTCAGCAGAGTTTTGCTACACGGCTTTTACGGAAGTCTCGAGAATTTGAAACTAAACTGGTGTGATAGTTCTTAGGTGGAATAAGAAGTAAATCTTCCAATAAAGCAAAACTTATCTAAAAGATGAGAAAAAGTATCAATAATACGACAATCTAGTGATCTTTTCATGATAACAGTATATTGAGGCGAGAGTGGCACATGTTTATTCAGTACAATAAACGATAAAGCCTTTCAAAGACGTCCACGCCGATGAAATACCTTGAAGGAAAAATAATGGTATGTTGGAAGATAACTACAACAAAACACCTTTCTTAGAATATTCCTCTTAAAAGACGATACTACAATAACTAAGTGTTTTAATTCTTTAACGAGTAGCGCAACGTAGAATAATTTATCTTAAAACAAAGTGAAATAGTATATAAGATGTATGATGAAGGCAACGTCGTAACCTTTTCTATAGACAATATCACAATAAAATATACAACAATAATTTAATGTAATGCTTATTAACTTTTCAGAGTAAATTACATTACATATGTAGAAGTAATTACTAGAAAATCATATTATTTAGTTATGAAAGAAAGCTGCTTACTAATAAAATTGATCAAAGTAAAAAATACACGAAAAATGCGATATTAAAGGAGGAAGAAGAAGAAGAACAACGTATTGGCTTGGGAATTTAAGAGAATGGTTTGAATAAAGCTCTACCAATTATTTGGAATTACCACTAACTAAATGAAAATAGCCGCAACGATATCCAACATTAAGTAAACGACGAAACTGTTGGAAGAAAGAGAAAAAAGTGTATTAAAACATCAAAAATAAAATTAACTTAAGGTAAGCTACAAAGTTCACAACGGAGTAGCTGAACATTTTAAATAAGCACTGTATCTTCGAAAGTTATTGAAGCAAAATGTACAACTACATTATCTACAGTATTAATATCTCGGCTACAGTACAGCATTTTCAGCATTTACAAAACCTACAGCATCCGCAGAATCAGCAGTGTCTACAATGTCTAGATTATTTATAGTATCTATAGCATCCATAGTGGTGGATCTTTATTTACAGAATCCATACTATGTACAGTAACTGTAGCATTTGCAGCATTTAAAGCATCTACAACATTTCTATCTACATTTATACTATCGACAGTGTCTAAACCTGTAGTATTTGCAATATTTACAGAATCTTAATATTTGCACTATATTCTGCATCGGTCGAGTCTATGCCGTATGTAGCATTTACATCATCTAAAATAATTATAAAATCTACAGCATTTATGGTATCTATATCACGTAGACATCTACAGGACTTTCAACGTCTACAACACCTTTATTATCTATATCTATATTTATATCATATGCAGCGTCTAAGAAAACTACAGCACCTATAGCATTTACAGCATCTTCTATAGCATTTAATATATTTACAACATTTACATAACCTGCATCGCTTGTATCACCTATATTATCTACCATCTTCATCATTTACTTTATCTGCAGCATCATAGCACTTACGGTACTTTCAGCATGTGCAGCAGCTTGTTACAATTAAGCAAATTAAACTCTTAGAATTCCAATCTTTTAGACGATGCAATCAAGAGCATTAAAAGTATGAGAATACAAAGGCGTAAAGTTACCAGGAAGCTACGATACTTACGAATGACGTTAACGTGACGCACTACACCGGGTGTTCACAACTGTTTGCAGATAGATTATTACAAGAGCAAGTTATTATTAAAACTTTATATATTTTAACTAATTCTTCTCTAATTTAATGAGCATTATAGAGAAATTTTGTAATAGTAACATAGGTAGCTTTGCGACTCCTAGAATATTCTAATATTTGTTTTACTCTTGAGTCATAAATAAATAAGTAACAAACTATTTGTGGTTGGAATCTTTAGGTTTTATCCTGTATCCGCTTTGTTTAAAATTTTTTGAGTGCTTGCGCTATAACTAAGTACTTAATTTTTTAACGTATAACTATTTGTTCAAAAGTTTAGTTGTTCTACCTACACTGTAGATAGTGTAGACACTATAGGTGCTGCTGTGAGCAGAAAATGTAGGTTTATTTTATAGATCTGTTGATTTAGCTTTGTTTTTAATATCTATTTTTTCTTAAGAATTTACCTTTTGCTGTACTTATTAACACTAGACTTTCTAGTTTCTACTAAAGCTATTAATTCTTTGATCTGTTACTACAAATAAAAATATTACATAACTATATAAGGTATATTCTGGACGCATTCAGAAAAAAGACTATATGTTTCGGTACTTTCAATTTTTCTGTTTCCTTATGTATTTACCCAAGTTTAATCTCTTTCTTATATATTTAACAGTTTATTTCACTGACTTTTAAAAATGCTATGTTGATCTGAATTTCAATTAGTTAATAGAAAATCAGTCAAAACAAATTCCAGCACCAGGATAATTTTTTCTTATTTTAATAGTTTGATTTCCGTTTATTTTTCTTCTTCGATTAATTCTATTAATGCATCAATACTTTCCTCATAATATATCTCTAAAAGATCATAATTTGTTTATTAAATGCTGTTACTATCTTGTTTTATGAAATTACAATTGCTTCTACATAATGTAATTTACTTAAAAGAATAGTAAACGTACACATAAGTTATTACTGTGATATTGTATACAAAGAATGTTACAATACTACAGTCTATCATAGACCTCAATTTGCCATTTCATCTTATATCTAGAGAGCACTGGGGCATTTAATTTGGTGGTTTAGGATTCTTATTTGTCTTTTAAAAATTCCGTTGCAATTGTTTTCCAACATGCCACCATTTATTTTCAAGGTACTTTACCGTAGTGGATTTTCTTCCAAAACCTCATCATTTGTTGTTCTTAGAGGCACCATTTCCAAAGAACTTGTACGGCGCTTGACCTTCAGGACATCCACTTATTTTATCAGTAGCTTTACTTGTCATTTAGAAAAGTTTCACTCTAGTAGAAGGCTTTTCCTCTTTATTTTAGAGACTTGTTTTTCCCAAAACTTTCCTAGACCTTATCTACCAAAACTCTACTGACTTTAAAGTATTCTAACGTTTTGCTGGTAATTTTCTTCAGAATTTGATTGCGATGAAAATTATTGCAATACTTCATTATTCATTTTGTTGCTTGGTGTCATCGCTAAGCAAAAATTAAAGCGCCATGTCGCTATCACCGTCAATAATTTTTTAAGATTTTATTGCTGTAAATGGTTTGACCTAATATTGTTTATTTTCCTTGAAGCATCACTGGCATGCAACGCTTTCAAAGCGATGGTTGTAGAGAAGAGTCATGTTATCTGTTAAGGTAGAATTTACTTTTTTACCATCACATTTGTTGTTCTAGGTAAATAAAATGTAGAAACATTTTATGGTCGCCAGACAGCAAGATGTAATATTATTATATAATTTAATTTTTTCTTTATATTTGATATTTTGTAACAACATATCAGGGTGTTCTTTGTATTACATTGTTACTACCGTTATGTGTTACTGAATAACTCTAATCAAATCAGGAAATTACCGTTCTTTATACTTTAGTTGCATATCAAATTTCTCTTTTAAAATAATTGCTATATTGTTATATCAAATTCAGTAGCAGTGTCATTTTCTCTTTTCTTTTTAAAGGTCAATTATTATTCTACTTTACTTTTTGTCCAATTTAATTTTGTTATTTACGACTGTCCAAAAGGAAGAACAAATAGCTTGGAATCCACAATTGCCTAAACTAGAGGTTTCCAAGTAAAACCCTCTATACTTTTGTTTTCAGCAATTTCTTGGACCTCTATGTATTATTTGAAAAATTGGTGCAGTAATTTCTTCTAAATAGATAATACCATAAAAATTGCATTCGTTTATTTGCTGTTGATCATCTATTAAAAGAAGAATAAAGTTTCTCATCTACCAATATCATATATAATAAGATTATTGAGAAAAGTAAATTTTAAATATGCAAAGTCACTTGCAACTATATCCACATATCTTATGTATCAATAAAGATAATACGCAGACAGCCGCGGCGGCGGAGCAGCGCGTAGGCAACCAGAGAGTTTTAAGAGAAAATTCCGGCAATCTGCTTGGTGCATCGACGAGAATCCAAGCTTCTAGAATTAAGCTTGTGTACACTTAAGCATCTAAGGAATAGTCAAAAGACGAAATAGTAGACAGCGCAGTTAAACAAAAATATTTCCAAAATTATAAGACTTTTTAAAATAATATTAAGGGGGTTAAGCGCCAATTTAAGAGAGTTTTCAATATAAAAATCCTGAAAATCTAAGAAAGGTTTATAACTTCAACTCCATAATACAAAACAATAAATTTCCAATTTTACTTATATATAAAAACAAATTAGTCGGAATCTAAAGAAAGTTCAATTACTGTATGAACCTTGTTATGACATAATAGTGCACAAATGTAAAATATTGAAAGTCTTTTACGTCACCTACAGATAAAAAAAAACGTTGGGGCCCTGACAAAGCGTCAATATTTAATTATATACGGCAAACAGTTCTTAGCTGAAGATATCATTGATAATCTGGACTTTATTATCTATCTTTCATCTGTACTGCAGAAATACTATAAAATTCAAGTATTTATAAAAATTCTAATAAATCCATTAAAAAACCACAATACAAAAATTACAGTTTTTTAAGGATATTGAGACTTTTGCAAATGTGCCGTTATTTATAATGCATATTAAAATGCTTTTTGCAATTCTATGGGTATATGACAGAAATTCTCCAAAAATTTTGACCAACTCATATTTGTGTAAAGTTCAAGATCAATTATTTTTTAAGACTAGGAAATCTTTATGTGGAGAAAGTTAGATAGTGTTCGAATAAGAAAAGTCGCTGCGCTCTGTATGAATCATAAATCTTTATATGCCTCCTCTTACCTATTTGCCACTTTTGCTTGGAAAAGTGCAAGTAATATGCCAGAAGCTTGATATTTTAAGTACTTCTCTAAAGAAAATTCTCAGTTTGTATAACAAGTTTGACTGTATTTTAATCAAAACAACATTTCTATAAAACATGGTGTATCCAGAACAAAGCGAAAAAAGATCTTTATCATCTATAATAATTCTTAAATTTCTAAATAATTTACTTCTGCCCTTTATTCTAATAGCATTTGGTGATTGGGGAGAAAGCCGTTCCCCCCAAACACATGCCAGCAAAAAACAAAGTTTTACACGAAGTAATCACAATAATTATAACTATTTTATGAATTCGTATAATAAAAAATGTGTATCTAAAAGCAATAACAAATATAACGATAACACAACTTTTAAAATTCATGCATATATTAATAGGTGTCAGAAAGCGTTTGCATATTAAAAAATAATGAGAGAAGGTAGATCAGCGCTACTTGTGATACATAACAATTAGTTAATTGAAGGTTTTAGCAAACTATTGATTACATGACTGGCTAATTGTAAACATAGAATCCTTAAACTTAGAAGGAAGTTTGTTTATTGTACAGCAATTTTATGAATTCGAAAAAATGATAAGCAGGTGAGAAAAGTAAATGAAATTTCAGAGTGAAAACGTACAACAGCCTGTGAAATTGTTTGTTGCTACTTCTAGGCTAATTTGGGACAACTGGCAGTGGCTGGGACGCCTGACCTGCAAACTTTGCCAGGCCATCTATCGCTGTGACGTCGCAAAATATCGAAAAGGTTGGAGATCTTTTCAAAGATCAGCCATGTTTGTAGATTCGGTGAAAAGCTCAACAAGCGAGGATCAGCTACGGGAGTGTAGAAACTATCCTGACAAAAGGGAGACTTCAAGTCCATCAGCTGCTGAAGCCGCACGATATCGAGAAAAGATTTCAATTTGGCCAATTGATAATTAAAAAGGCGGATGCCGGTTTGATTGATGATGATGAAGATTTATTTTTAAACAAGCAAAACATGCACCACTGGGGTACCGAAAATCCTCACCTTCGTGTGCAATTTCAGGGGGAAAATGAGCTCAAAAAATGATCGCCAGAGGCTCGAAGAGGAGTTTCTACGGAGAGACAAAATACTAACATTTACTGTTTTATACAGGGCGATGCAAGGCCTCATTGCACTTCAAAATTGTTTTCACGTTTTTGGATAATTTTGGAACACACGTTAGCCTAGACTAGATAATTTTGCTGGTGATAGAACTAATTAGCCACCATACTTTTCTTTAGGAATACCTGAAGGATAGGGTCTAAAAAAAGTCTCAAGGGACACCCAAAGATCTCACAATAGTCATAAAAATTAAGTTTCGGCCATTGGAAGATACACCTTTCAAGCAGTAAATGAGGATTTTGGAAGTAGACTGTGCCATCTTGTTGCTAGTCAAAGTTCACATTTTGAAAACTTATTGAACTAAACTTCAGACTAGGCCGAATAAAATATTATTTGAATTTTAAAAATTGACTACGTGAGAAGTTATAGGCAAATACCTTCCGTTATGTATTATTGTTTGTCCTATACAAGCATAAGTCTATTATTTAATCTGGATGTGTGTAAAACTACCCTGCTTAGTTACAAAATAATTTAAATAAATCATTTTGAACCAAAAAAGGCATTAGTTTGTTCATACATATTAAACCTGCTACAGTTATGTTTTTTTCTTGGATAATAAATTCGCAACATATAATTGAAATTGCAAAGTGCAGCCTAGCGTTAAAATATTCTGCTACTCTTCACAAAAATTGCCGTTTTTACGGCCACTTTTTGCTTTAATTCTGTGGGGCTGTTTTGCATTGTCTTTTTTGTTAATTCTCTAACGTAAAATAACAACCGCCAGCGTTTTTTCGCGTTTAGCGCGCGGTTCCCCTGTTTTAGCGAAAGCAGTATTAATAAAGAAAGCGCCCGGCGCCGCTTCCACTTTAAAGAGGCAAGCGGCAGTCAGCTTTTTGCGGAAGCTGCGAGCCCAAACGCTCCCCCGAGAGCGCTCGGGGCCTAAAAGTCTCCAGTGTAAATTTCAAACCTTTCGCCGAATCCGTCGGCCGCCGTGCAGCCGATGTTTGCTCGAACTTTGCTGGCGCGGCGTTTAATTGCGATAGAGGCCGAGGTTTCGGCATTTCGGAACGGAAACGCTAATAATCCAATAAGGGCGCTAACTGGCGCGGCGGCGACGCTGAGGTGGCAAAGCTGCGAGCTTTCGCAAGCGCGTGTAACTAGTTCGACCTTAAAGAGAACGAAGGACTTAACATGTGTTTCTTTTTTGTATAAATTAGAGAGGAACTTGGAATTTTCCCACTTACATAATTATTTTATAATAAATAATTTTGCTAGAGGCAAATTAAAGAAAACTTTAGAATGCAACCGGGTAGCGTTTGAGCAATTAAATTATGTAGAAAGAAACCTTCCAACTATCAAAAGCCAACTTGTATAATACAAGTGGTGATGTGCAGCCGGAAATGTAACCATTAACAAAGTCGGTTATAAACAAGATGAAAACTAAAAAAAGGCGAATCGAATGGATAATAAGAAGGCATATGTGAAAACGAACTGAATACGCAAAAGAATGTCCGGAAAAATATCCAGATAATTAAATAATTAAATAAGAGGAAATGATAAAAACCATTAATTAACAGGCTTAAAATAGCTTCGATTAGTTCAAAATGAACAGAAGTGCATTTTATTGGGATGCTTCTTCCCTAAAAACGTGTACAATTGTGCCTTGGTAAAATTGTTAGAATTATGGTTTTTCCAGTGATTTCAATTAATTTTACTACTTCAATTTTAAATATCAAACTAATATTTTTATAGTTTTGACATTACATTAGTGAATTCTTATGCCTCATTTTTCCTGTACGTGCAAAATATTGTTTTTTGTAAAGGCAAACATCCATCAAGTGGACGTTTGACAAAGACTTTTGAAAATATTAGCGTTTTGTTCCGATAAACACTTGTAAAGAAAGATTCTTGATAGTAGTGCAGTGGTTCAAATGACTTTGAATAATTTCCAAAGAGAGAAACTGCCCTTTTATGTTATTTCTTTATAGTATGGAGCACAGAAAAAGCTGTAGGCCACTCAAGATAATTAAATAAATATTTCCTTTAGATTTAAGGTAGAAAATATGAAACCACACCAAATTCTTAATATAGAAAAAAGATGGTATATCTGAAAATAAAAGCACAAATTAACATAGATACTAATATTTAAGGAAGTTTAAATAAAGAAAGAAATGTGTCAGCAAAGTTAAATAATTGAAAAGGGTAAATGAAAGTCCTTTTAATTTATTGAAGTATCATAAAATTACAATATGTCAATATTTTTACTTAAAAACATATGTTGATTATCAGATGGGCAGTTTTTTGATCCTATCGTAAAACAGAATCAGTTGTCACACCAGGCACGGAATCTTCCACAGCAAAATATCGTCACATCTCTATCCTTCAAGAAATTATTTTAGGAGTCTAAGCAAAAGATAATGACAGGGTAATAAATTGGTGTTCAGGAAGGATATTCCAGTATTCCCTCAAATTTTTTGTTGAGATTGGGCAGCAGTATAAGGCCCAGCATTGTCCTGAAGTAGGATAACGCCTAGGAATGCTCAGAAGTAATGTCAACCTTGAAAAGGCGACGTAAATGTGAACCATCACTTTCAACTGCTTCTTGTCCTCCCAGTAATTGTTTATACTACACGTACATTTCAGTTAGAATAGATTTGGTTTTGCCATTGTGATATTAAATAAAGAAGCAGTAGTACGAAAGGAAATTTTTTTCTAGAATTCCCACCTATAAAGCTCTCTAATTCACATCATTGTGCTTAAAAAGGAATTAAAGTTTGTATTTAATTCCTTCTCATGTAAAACACAGTAACGAGAGTAATTGCATTAAGTTGTAATGAAATTATCTGCAAGTGCCTTTCACTACGAATTTTTCTACAGCATGATTGGTACACTCACTTGCAAAGTTAAGTTATGCAAAAACATTCCAGAAAAATACATACATAATCCTGCCCTCTTAATATCCTAGGGTGTCGAGGTTGAAAACTTCCTCCATTCTTTTCTATCTCTTGCCATTTTCTTCGTTGCGTTCCAATCATTCCTTTTCTTCTCCAGTATCTTCTCAATGTCGCTGTTCCATTTCTGTTTCGATTTCCTCTTTTATTTTCCCTATCGGCTTGGCTACCCAGATGTTTTTATTAGTTTTTTTTTCTTTTATCTTTACTAGATGCCCGGACCATCTTAGTTCTTTTCTTCCAGTACTTGCTGTGTCGATTTTACTGTTAATTTTTTTTATTATATCTTCATTCCTTCTCTTTTCGATTTTTCTCACTTCTAGTACTCTGCTATGGTATTTTTTTTGTATTGGCTGCAATCTTCGCTCTTGTTTCTCTGTTAATACTTAATTTTGCCCCTCCGTGTAAGAGTACTGGTTGGCAGATTGTCTTATAGACCGCTGTTTTTCTTTTTCTAGATATTTGTTTGTTTGACAATTTAGCGCAGTTAAGTGGCTCGATAAACAAAACAGGAAGTAAAACAAAGCGAAGCTGTGTAAACTATATATTGGGCAAAACTAAAATTAATCATAAAGTAACAATTAAGCAAACAACGAAACAACGACGAAAACAATACAACTATACTTGAATAACTGCAAATATGGTGGGCGGCAGGTCAGTTGTGCGTTCTCCCGACGCAAGTAATTGTCTCTGGTAACATGGACGGCACATTTCGGTGTGCCCTTCGTTGGCGGCTTCAATCCTGGGGCACCACGGACGGGGCGGAACGTACAATAGGAAGCGACAGCGTGCAAGCACAGCGCAGTAGAGCACCTGGGTCGGCTGGCTCTGCTCCGTCGCCCAGAACGGCTCAAATCGGAATGCCGGGCAGCGGTAAAAATCCCGTTTTGTTGCAACGAGTGGCGGACAGTAAAGGTTACCGAAGAGATGGGACACGGGTTTACAGATGAGCACCAAACATACCGTCCACCAAAACTATCAGTGAGGTAATTTTCTTAAAGCAACAGAAAGTTAAATAAACTAAAATAACTGAGGGAATTATATCTAAGATTTAATCAAGATTGCTGCGGCGCCGGTAAGGGACACAGTTTAACTAGGGGTCGCTAGACACACCCATTGGTCGTGCGCACAGTGGCAACACGAGCAATGCCGTTCCGACCAAGACATAATAAAGGTATCGCTTGTGAAACACGGATTGCTGGCAAATTTCCCATTGGAAGTTGTACCGGATGGGGATTAACTTTAAACCAACGAATGTATTTTGCCAAATAACTTCGAACAACCTGGCGTATTGAGGTTACCCAAAACCTTTGCCTTACTAAATAGCAGGTGGTGTTCACACCAAAATGCAAGTTTTTCTCATGGACATTTTTGACTATGAGCTCTGTTAGCTTATGTTTACGGGGGAGTAAAGCGGGATATTTTGTATCGTGCGGCAGGTTGGCTTCCTGAAGTCGTTCGCCCACCCTTAACACACCGTTTTAATCCACGAAAGGAGCTAATCTTTGTAAGGATTTGGTACACGGCAAATTGTTGCGTAGTTTATCTAATTCTTGGCGATAGAACTTGCCTTGAACCATTTTTATTATTATCAATAAGGTGTTGAATAATTCTAACTCACTCAAGGCTCCCGTTTGAGGAGGGTTCCTTTTACGACAGATATTGCAAAATCTAAAACAGAACGCTACGATCCCTGAATTTTCGTAACGATGAGAATTGTGTCAACAAGTTGTCAATTAACGAAGTTTCGGTTTGGGCAACGAATGACACGATTCGTTTTTCAGACGCTAAATCGTCTAGGCACGTTGATAAGGTATTTTCTAGTGACCATGAATGGGAACGATCCATTAACCATGAGGGACCCGCCCACCATAAGGAACAGGGTGCGAGATCTTGAGGCAATAAACCCCGGGATGCGGGGTCAGCAGGGTTGTCATGGGAGCGAACATGCGTCCACGAACTGGTTGGTACTCTTTCTTGTATATACGTGACTCTATTGGACACAAAAGTTTTCCACTGGTGAGGAGAAGAACAGATCCACGAAAGGGCAACGGTAGAATCACTCCAAGCAATGACTTCATCGAATACAATACAGGACTAATAGGTTTCTAGCACGAATGCCACCAGATTGGAAAGCAACACGGCGGCACACAATTCCAACCTTGGGATTAACAATCGTTTTAAGGGGGCCACTTTCGACTTTGCCATTATTAGAAATGTCTTTATTGTCTGATCTTCATCGGTACGCCGAACGTAAATTACATTTGCGTAGCCCGCTTCAGAAGCATCGAAAAATGTATGCAATTGATACTTTAATGTGGCAGACCATTTCAAGCAACGAGGAATTGAAATATTGCTTAATAACGGCATGGATGCTCTCAAATTTTCCCATTTCGTAACGACGTCTGCAGGTACCGGGTCATCCCAACCAAGACTCAAGGTCCACAAATACTGCATTAATCGTTTTGCAAAAAACGTCTCAGGAGCTAAGAAGCCAAGTGGGTCATAGATTCTTGATCGATCAGACAAAATTGTTCGTTTAGAACAGGACTTGTTAAGCGGCGTGACTGAAAATGAAAATGCATCTGACGAGGACAGCCACTGCAAACCTAAGACCTTTATAGAAACAGGGTCCAAACCAAAGGCGACGGAACTATCGAGGCAATGTTCGGAAGGCAAATCACTCAGTAGCGGGGGATAATTACTTGACCATTTACGGAGTTCAAAACAACCCCTTTTTAATGAATTGGTTAATTGTTGTTTCAGCGCCTCGACTTCACCTAAGGTTCCGCGCCAGTCGCGATATCGTCTACGTACAAATCAGTACGCAAACATTGTGAGGTAAGAGGGAACTGATCGTGCTCTTCATCGGCTAATTGAAGAACACTTCTAATTGACAGGAATGGTGATGTGGAAACTCCATACGTGACAGTAATGAGTTCATAACTGCTGATTTATTCTGAATCCGAAAATCTCCAGCGAATCAATTGAAATCGGCGATCTTCCTCGTGCATTACTATCTGCCTATACATTTGACGGATATCACGGGTAAAAGCAAAAAGATGCCATTGAGAAATATCGTCCTGCAGCTTTGGACCGACGAAAATGGTATCGTTCAATGACATCCCGGTAGGATCTTTCGCCGATGCCGAACAATCAGGAGAAAGGGACGGGGCTTTTCTAACAAGGGACATGTGTCCAGAAGAGATATACTCGGCCATAAATGCATTTTACATTGTGCGAAAAACTGGT
This sequence comes from Sinelater perroti, assembly GCA_036346155.1. Classification (NCBI taxonomy): domain Eukaryota; kingdom Metazoa; phylum Arthropoda; class Insecta; order Coleoptera; family Elateridae; genus Sinelater; species Sinelater perroti. The sequence continues at coordinate 6,511,412 of JARFIY010000324.1, forward strand.
TCTCGGTGGAGCCATCGCTCTAGGGATTTAAGACATCTGTCCGCCATTTTTCAAAAGACTGTCACAATTTTCCATGAGCGCTAAAAAGGTGTGTTTGGTTGGCTGATCTTGTGCTACTGAGATTGAACCTATCACTAGCCAACCAAAGGTAGTATTAATGGCCGAGGGAGACCCATTCACGGACGGAATGATATCATCTCTCAATATCGAGGCATAAACATCTGCGCCCAGCAATAGATCTATGGGCCCGGAAATAGCCCAATCTGAGTCAGCTAACTGTAGACCTCGCAGGTGAGGCCACTCAGAATGGTTTATATTGTACGTGGGTAAGGGCGAGCAAATTTTAGGCAAAACGACAACTTCTAGATCTAGAAGGCAGTAGGTACCGATTGGTCTAATCATGCAGGAAGTAGTGCTGTGGGAGTCTCTGACAGGTACTTGACCTAAGCCACGCACGACTGTGGTAGAGGACAATCGTAGGAGCTTCAAACGCGTAAAATAGTCTTTGCTGATGAAGCTGGATTGTGATCCAGTATCAACCAGCGCTCTTACCCTTTTGTAAGAGCCTGAATGATCCCGAATTTCTACCATCGCGGTAGACAATAGTACGATCGCGGATTGACCGTTAGTTGAATTCATGCTATCGCAAGCATTGGTTGTATTGGTGACTGTGGCAGTTGAGGGCGCCGTGGTTTGAGGGGAATTAAGTTTGAGATGGAGTAAGGTATGATGTTTTTGATTGCAATGCTGGCAGGAATATTTGGATCTACACTGTGGAACGCTATGCGTGCTTTGTAAACAGTTAAAACACGAACGAAGGCGCTTAGCGGCAGCAAAACTTGTTGACCGAGTGCAAGAAACAAATTGCACCAGTAAATGCTGTGTGACGCTTTACAAAATCCACAACATGAATCAGAATCGACAGGAGAGGTAGTGGCACCGGTTTGGGTGACAAAGCTTCTAGTTTGTCGCATCGAACGGCTTCGCGATTCAAAATTCGCTTTATTTGCTCTGCCGGCACTATTGGCATTAGGGGGGTTTAATCCTTCTTTCGGTCCCGACGAGACCGGACTTGGAGCAGGGAATATTTGCTCAAAAATAACGATGATGTTAAAATATTGGTTATCTGTCTGTTTGCGTAATGTGTTCAAGTCAGCAAGCTCTTCTTCACGTGCTTGGATCATTAATTTCACGAGTGTTGCATTGAATTCGGCATATAAGCCATCGAGCGACAGCGTGTAAGCACAGCGCAATAGAGCACCTGGGTCGGGTGGCCGGCGGCTGGCCGGCGGCTTCAATCTTGGGGCACCACGGACGGGGCGAAACGTAAAATAGGAAGCGACAGCGTGCAAGCACAGCGCACTAGAGCACCTGGTCGGCTGGCTCTGCTCCGTCGCTCACGAGGGCTCAAATCGGAATGGCGGGCGGCGGTAAAAATCCCGTTTTGTTCGACGAGGGTAGGTTGGCGGACAGTAAAGGTTACCGTAGAGATGGGACACGGGTTTAGAGATGAGCACCAAACATTGTTTATATCCGAGAAATTTCTTTTGGAGAGCGTAGCAGACCTTGTTAGCGACTTGGATTCTTTCAGTTAACTCATCGTCTATATTTTCCTTACTGTTGATTGTACATCCGAAATATTTGTATTTTTTAACTAATTATATATTTTTACCTTGTATTGTTACTCTTACTTTTCTTTCTCGGTTGCTTATGACCATGCATTTGGTTTTATCTATGTTTAATTTAAGGGTCAGCTTTTTAGGGATGTTTTCCAAGCGCTAAGGTTTTTTTTAAATTCCTTTCAGGATAGCTACTGTAAGGATATCATCTGCCAAAGTACACGCCTCTATATAGATAGGCTGTAGGTTTCGGTATTCTACTATTAGCTGCTCTATGTTTTGTTGGTTGTCTTTAGCAGCATCATCCATTGCATATTTAAATAATAATGAGTTTAGTACACTGCCTTATCTTACTCCTTCAGTTATGTAGAAACTTTCCGATAATCTATTAGTTGTCCTTACTCTCTTTTCAGTCCTATCATACAAACTTTTAATAGCTTGTATTAGCTGTTCATTTAGATTTTTTTTCTAGGCTATTCCATATTTTTTCTGCTTATTGTGTGGAAAGCCTTCTTCCTATCTATGAAACTCATGCATATATCTTTGCCCTTTATTAGTTTCTTTTCAATGACTTGTTTCACCGTGAAAATATGGTCTTGTATACTGCGCTCTGGGCGAAATCTACATTGTATATCCTCTCTTGTATACACTCTCTCAACCTGTTTCTGAGGATTCTTTTATACATCTTGAGCAGCAGTTTCCACACTCTCTTTTTTTGTGTATTGGTAATGTTACACCTGTTTTCCATTCATACGGAATTCTCTTTTTTTTAATTCTTCTTTCCCTTTTTCCTCTACACACTTTATTATTTTAGGTGCTACTTTATCTATTACTACCTCTTTCACGATCTTTATACGTCTTAAAGCTTCTCCGATTTCCTATCTTTTAATTTTATTTTTATTTTGCTTTCTACCGTTTTGTTACTTTCCTATTCTTTCCTCATTTCTTTCTTCTATCTCATTTTATGTGTTCAGTAATTCTTTAAAATATTCCTCCCATATAACTAATATTTGGTTTTCGTCTATCAATATTTTCTCCTTTTTTGTTTTATTTGTTGTAATATACTCTGGTTTGTTTCTTACTCGGTAGAACATTTTTTGGCTTTTCTTTGTAGTGTTTTAAATTTGTTTGCCAATTTCTTTTTATGATTTTTGCTTCGCTTTACCTACTATATTTCTTTAAACTTTATATCTTTGGTATTCTATGTTACCTTATTTTTATAGTAATTTTTGATATTTTTTCATCTTAATTAGTAAATGTGTTTATTAATAAATGGAAGTATTTCGTGGACTAATTGCAATAGTAAATAAAATATTTATCTTTTCAATTTATTTTATAGAAAGCCTCACATTTTTGTATGTTGTAGTTTGAATAGACAATGTTTCCGATGAACACAGTTGTATTTAAAACCACCAAGTTAAATATTCTTTGAAGTCGGTTTATACAGACATTATGAAATGCTGATGATAAAATAGATGGCAGTATTCTGGGCTTACGTTTACCCCAGCATTATCTAATTTTAAATAATAATACTTGTGCTATTACAATGTGTAATTTAAACATATAATCTAAGCATCAAGCGGGGAATTAATGACGTAAGCAGCCGAAAGGAAATCCTTAGCTGTAATAATTTGAAATATGTTAACCGTTGATTATTTGCCATCTATATTTGCATAGAATTTTATTTGAAAACTTTTCGGTAAACGCATTCACCGCAACTGCAATAAAAAAGTATAAAATGCAAAACCCCAACAACGTTTTGGGGTAGCATTAAACAAATTAATTATGATTAATGAAGGATGGTAGATAAAAGTAAAAATAAGGAGCAGAACTAGTGTTTATCCAATTATAAAAAATTATGCTTATAGAGCCTCAGCTTTTTCAGCTACAGCATCTAATGGGCAAATAAGGAACGGTTTGACTCCTTTTAACTTGGTAAAAATAACACACGCGACAACTAACTTATTTCGCTTTTACCATCTACTGTATCTGCTAATTAAAGATGAATGCATTGTTATTGGTCTGTCATAACAAATTATTTAAAATAATTTTGTGTATAGTTTTGAAGCCAATTCTCAAATTAAGCCCTCTGCTTCTACAACAGATTCACTACTAGTAAATTCGTCGGTTTTTATTCTTCTAATTAAATCTGTGCCAGGTACCTAGGAAGGTATCGAAAAAGTTTTTGGACTTCGTCCAACTCTGTTCAACATAAATTTTTTCTTTGAAAAAATGCGACCAACAAGACGATAATGTTAATTTACCACAGTCGAAGGACAATAAGATTATGCGCCTCTAAACACTTTTTTCTGTTAAAACTCTCCACTATTTACAAAATGTATGAATTATTAGAAATTACTTATCTTGAATAATATTATGCTTCCTAATGGCTTTGTAAAATTTTTTTGGTGATTGGTGATTTTTAAATCCAGCGAGATGTTGAATATTCTGATTTATAGATGGAACTGATAGATACGTCGAGAACTTGCATCTTGTTCTACCAGACTTTTTTTATAATGCTTTTTTATATCTTTACTAGTCATTGGAGTGTAAATCTCGCTGCTCGCACCATCACTTAAATGCTTTTTTGAATCTTTACTTTTTGTTCACACATCAGAAGTTCCTTTTGTAAGCTGCCTTAAGATGAGAAGAGGTACATTGATTGCAAATAGACTAGATATACGGGAGTTATCCAGTCCTAATGTAACTGTCCCAGCTTTTAGAAGAATACTAAAGAATATACTGGAAGGATTCTAAACTTGAATCTATTCAAAATAAGGATTAATTTAAATTATTCTAGACATTCACATAAACAAGGAAAAGAATTATGAGTTGAGGCATAAACAAAAAAGAAAACGTACAAAATTACCTTGAAAGGACATTCTCAATTTATGACACAAAGACATCCTTGTTATTATCTTTTGTAAAACACGCTTTAGTGTCGATTTAAGAACTCTTATTTCGGTTAGATATGGGCCATATCAAAAGAACTGTATAAATAGGGTTGAGTGAACACAGTATTTGTTAAACTATACAAGAAAGTCTGCGTAAATCAGTAAAGACACTTTATAATTTTTATAACTACCGAAACTTTATACTATCTGGCAGAAACGTTGCAGTTAAACAAAACCCGACACTAGAAAAAGTTGTTTATCTTCAAAATTAATTTTCATGCAGTTAATTTTATATATATTATGGATACACTTGTATGCTTATTGTGACATAAATATCATAATGAAGCAGCTAATTGTGTGGATAAATAACAAAGTACGATTTGGCTTGTATAATCTGGGGAATTCAGGTAGAAGATTATATCAACTTATTTTTGGAGTAATATTTATGATTTATTTTATAATATTATACTGCATGTTTTTATAAAAATCAGTAACAGCCGTTATTGATGCTAGCATTGTTGACATACACCTAAAATCCTTAATGTCTTTGTACGCGTTTTGATAACTCATCTTTCACACGCAAGTTGGTGTCTATAATTTGTCTCCATGCGGTTCAATAAGAACTCTTTGGATGATATAAAAGCTGGCGAGAGTACATAAATTTCAATATTTTCAAAATATTTTTCATGCCAGTGAACTTACAGTCCCGAATGAAAACATCGTCGTTTTTGAAGGCCAACCATTTTCTCCGAATAATTTTTCATAATTTTAGAATGATATTGGCGTTGTTAGACAAGTTTTTCTTGTGCTAAATTGAATAATTTGAGCCCTTCTCGCTGTTATCCCACATGGTGGGAGCTTGCTCTGGTTAAATGTCAAATGCTTTACAACTCCTAGCAGATATACTCTTTGGTTGACTTCAACCATGACTGATTTATACAATGGCGATAAAGATTATTGTGTGATGTGTGGCCTGCAATAACAGGAAACGAAAAATCCTTGCTCGTGAAAATATTTAGAAAAGCTGCCGATATATGATTACTGCGGCGTTTGAAGCTACAGTATGGCACTCTTATAGTGTCCGGAAAAAAAGTAAATTGGATTTTTTCGAACGTGGTGTATATATTAAATAGAATATGCTATTGGTTTCAAGATTACAGATCTTAGAGCCACTTAAGCCGTTTTAATATAAAAGTCAGCATGTCTCAAAGACACTAAAGGATGTAAGATTTACAGCTTATATAACTAAATAGTATAATACTATAGGTAAGATCAAAGATCTCAGATAAGATATTTTTGGGTTTTTGCAAAACTGTTGTTAAACAAATTTACTATTCAAGTCTTGTTATGTGGCTTATATACATTTTTTGTTCTAAAACTGAAAAGAAATATCACCAACAAACTGCATACAAAAATCACAAACAGCTGTAAATAAGCTCCAATCTTTAAAAATATATTTCAGCTTTACTTCGTTGATATTCAAAGAAAATTTTCGCCGCAAATTTCACAACGATATTATTACCAATAGGAATTTTTCTTTGATCCTAAAGGTGGTCAACCATTTTTGACATATCCAAGAAAAATAATTTGGTGTCTTTTTTCTTTTGGGCACTATAATAATATATTTCGCCATTTAAAAGGTCTGATCAAATAAAGAAATACTGAATTTATTGGAGTGGCTTTAGGTCAGCTTAGAAAAATATAATTTCTCTAAAACTTGCATGACTTTGTCTTACTGTGGAGTTATTTATTTGAGAGTTGGTACGAAACTGCTTTATAAATGTATACAGGATATTTTGCAAGGACTACTTTGCATGTAGTCTTAACCCTCTTAGATGTTCTAGTGTTATAATAGTATTATTATAATTTAAGGGGAAAAAGCTCACCCTTTTTTGTTATATGCTAGATAAAGATAACCTAGAAGAAGTCTTATTTAGGACTTCTGCTTAATCGATACAGTTTACTCTGATCCTTTACTTTTAAGTTCCTTACTTTTGGGTGTTTTAAAATAAACATAATAAAAATATGACTTTTGAAAACATGAATATAGAATAACGCAAAATTCCTGTTTTCTCTGTTTTAGTCTGTATTTTATTTAATTATCATTTGTTGTTTAACACTATTAGCACAATTATGAAGTTTTTCTGCTTCTTCCAAGGGGTAAATTTTGATAAACTCTTGAGTGTGGCTTTAGGCTAGCTTATTCAGTTTAACAAAGTCGTCTTTCTGTTTTTAGAGAAAATGTTACAATACTGCTACTAGCTCGATTTCTTAATAGATCTTTTACTACTAAGCACTTTTTGTTCTCTTAAATTGTGCGTTTAAATTTTATAATTTATATTTTTTGCGTAACTCATAACAATATAATTTACCTTTGTTTAGAAGGAAAAATGTAGGTGTGGTACAATTCACTATGAATCTTTCAGTAAGCTAGTGTGAGACTGCAGTTATTTGAACGGAAGTTTGAATTGTGTTGTTTATTTTAGGTAAACAATATATAACCGACTGATTTTTAAATATTTTTCACCTAACTGTGATATATATAGTAATATTGTTGTACCTAATCGTTTATTTAAGGTCTGAAGTTATGACCACCTCTAGAAGCCGCACACGCTCCCATCGCTTTTTAATTTTTTGTTGCATTTTCTGAATTGTATTTGTTTTGCTAGCGTAAGCCATATGTATATCACTTCATCTAACTGTATAATATTATTCATTGTCTGAACAGTGTGGGTACGAACAGATTTTGGGATATACTTAACATCACAAGTTTTTTCATACTATTTCGTCAGCTCATAAGCTGTTAACACTTAGCACATATTATATAAGTGTCCTAAAAACTTATGTTGGATTTTAAATTTATTAAAACAACGAAACAGCAGTAGATGAAGTGTGTAGAAGCCCACAAGAGAATTACAACTTCTTCTAATTGTGAATAGTAAAGTTTATGGTTTATTTTGAGATACATATTTTTAAATGAAATTTGGAACAAGTAAAATTTCAAATGATATAAAATCAGTTTTTTGTTTACGTTTTAAATCACTACAAGAATTATACGATCGCTGTGTTTCAGATAAACTTAGTTGAGTGATTTTGGTTGGATGATTATATGTCTTCAGGCTATGGAAAATTTCCAGGTTTTTAAGATTTCCACGCCTGGGAGATAACAATGCTTAAAAAATATTCATTAAATTTTAAAATTGCATTCTTCCTCTTCTGCCGTTTCCATCTATTGGATATAGGCTTCTCGTCTTTGTCTATGTGTCTTTATTTTGATACCAGTTGAGCCCCGCAACTTTTTTTATCTAAACATACCAGCACTGTTGGGGTCTCCCAGCACCTCTTCGTTCTCCCCATAGTCTCTATCTGGTGATGTAGCCGCTCCATTTTTCTCTATGTCTAACTACATGGCCTGTTCATTTTCGTTTTAAAGAGTCAATTCTTTTTATGATGATAACTTTGCTTTTTCGCTTATTCATTGGTTTGTTGCGTGATCTCTTAATGATATTCCTAGAATCCTTTTCTCTGGTGTACTCTTAGCTTGTACTTAATCTTTTTAGTTAGGACCAAGATCTCAGAACCGTTGCAAAACCGTAGAAAATTGTATGTGTTCGGAAACCTGAATAAAACACAAAATATTAAAAGGAATTCAAATTTTATTGATATTAGTACAGACTTAGGCGTTACATAGAAAATATGATATTAACCAAATGTCTAATGGCCTCCACCACTTCGCTGATATGCGACCATTTCTTTAACGAAGTGTTTCATAATGCTTTTACCTTTGGAATCGTAACAGGTTTGTTGACATAAATCCTTTCCTTCAAATAGTCCCAGAGGAAAAATCTAGTGGGGTTACATCGCAACACCACGGCTAATCGAAGTCACCCCTATGCGGAATAGTACGACCAAAACTTTTGGTTTAAAGTAAAGCTAGTATTTTGCGTGCTGAGAGACATGTGACTCCATCTTGTTGAAACCAAATGTCATTCAAGTTAAAATCGTTGGTTTTATTGAAAAATAAAGTATTTGTCATCTCCGGATAGCGCATACCATTGACAGTAAGATTGTAAATGATTCTTCTATTCTACAATGTATTTTTATGGATGCATTAATTTTTCATGAATAACACATTTCGCTACCCCAACTAAATTCACAACGTACCTCGTTTCTGGTGGACCTTATCATGTGTTTAGATACCAAGTGAACAAATGCGAACTTCCATCACTCACAGAACGTAAACGGCGCGCAATTCAAATTCTAAAGTTAATTTCGATCACCTTATTGTAGCTATACAGAGTGATAATTAGACGAATAATACTTATGAAACGTTAATGTTAATGAAATTGTGGAAGGGGAATATCACCTGAGTACTTTGTGTTAGCGGGAGCATAGCACAACCAGTGTTTGTTGTGCGTGCATGCATAATTTCGTGTACAAAACGATATTAAAAGCATTCCTTTAATCCCTGCCCCGGCGCCCCCGCGATGCAAATTTTCGCTCGCTGGAAACGCAGCTTCGCGGAACAAAGGCCCGTTTTTATTAAAAATGCGCGAACAAAGCCGGCGGCCTTGATCCCGCGCGCGCATAAATTGCGCGAGGAAAATAGAGGCAAGAGTGAATATCGGGACTGATTGAGTGGCTGTCACGTGCACCGCGTTTTTGCCGGCGGTCACGAAGAGCAGCTCGGCGTGCTTATTCGCTAAAAATTCAAACGCCGCTGATCAGCGTCGGCGGAATGGAATTCCATTCGTTTTCTCCGCTCGCGGCCGCGGCGCGTGGGCGATTTCCGGCGCCCCGGACGTCGCTCGCGCTCGTTTGCGATTCCGAGGCCGTCGTCGCAATTGTCGCGTAATTCGAATTAACGAAATTATTTTCAATTACTTGAGCTTTCACCGCTACGAAGTTGTGATTGTTTCTGGCGCAATAGTACCAAAAGAGTTTTTTTTTTGAGCAAATTTCAACAAGGAATCAGAATAGTACATTTTATGAACTTATGGTATGGCATATCAAGGCGTGACTGGAAAGACTTCTTCCATTTAAGTCAATCCGTTATTGGTCTACAAGTTCTTTTGGCCACTTGTACTTAAGGAGTCTGGGGGAGGATTTTTCATGAGATGTGTCACAAGTTCGTTGGGGTGGAGCTCCATGGAGTTGTAGTACTTTACACTGTACTGATTGATTAGTTCTCTTACAGAGGAGATATGGAAGGTCTGGTTAGTCACATATCAAGTAGCGACTGTCATAGTGTGAAGGGCGTTTGACTGGAATCGCTGCGTAACTTCAATGTTTGATCGATTGGCACAGCCCCACAGCTGACAGTCGTATGTCTATTATGCACTTTGTTGGCTAATGATAATGATATACAAACAGTTTGTTTAACTTTCATTTATTTGCGTTTCTAGACAATATGAGTTTTCCAAGTCAATCTAGTGTTAAGGTGTAGTAGACCCAAGTATTTGACGTTATTGGACTGGAGAATGGAAGTATTATGTATGGTGGAAGGTGAGTAAACTTGGAGTTTGGTCGTAAAGATAATATGTGTTAATTTACTTTTATTCACTTTGATTCTCCAGTTAGTCAGCTACTTTGTATCCTTAAAGTGAGTTTGTAAGAAGCTGATGCTGCTACCCGGTCTTCAGGTCGTGTCGTCGGCAAATGTTCAAATATGAGTTTTTGCTGTTGTAGGTAGGTCAGAGGTATATAGAAGGTATAACGGAGGTCTTAGCACACTCTTCTGGGGTACATCGGCATGGATGTCTTTAATTTGGGATACTTCTTTACCAATTTTAACTTGGAAGGTTCTATGAGCAAGATAGGAGCGTAGGAGAAGATAATATTCGTGGGGAAACGTTTTATTAATTTTGAAAAGTAGTCCTCTATGCCACACTCCTTCAAAAACATGTACAGCATTTTTAGTTTGGAATGCAGTTTGAATTAAATTCATTAAACGATGGCACTGATCAATTGTTGAATGCTGTTGCTTAAAGCCAAATTGATAGTTAGGCAGCCATGCCTGTTGCAGCAGATTTTCGTTTATACGTCGTAAGATTAATTTCTCAAGCTACTTTGACACATTTCTTGAAAGCTCACCTTACCTAATGATAATAAAATTTAAACTGGAGATTGTAATTCTTCTTCAACTTCCTCATCCGCTTTATCAGAATTTGTCTGGAAAACATCTCCTAGGTAATTTATAAATGCTTCTGCTTTTCTTTGTCGGATCGTAGCTATAGAGGTCCTTAATCGCGTATTGACGGGATATGGATTTGTGGTTCTTGGTGCCCTTGGTGGCTTTCCAAATTGCGTTATCGTTAACAGTTAGTGGCTGCAAGTACGTTTGGAATGACTCATTCTGAGTAGCTTTTAATTTATTTCTGAGTTTATGATTTAGTTGATTGAATATATGCAGTGCTATTCTGCCCTTGCCCTTTTTTTCTATTTTACGACTTCCATGATTTCATTAGAAATATTGGGACTATGAACTTTAATGTTTGTTGGTTAGGGTGTGGCAATCCAGCCCGCATTCTGTACCGTAGCTATTAAATGGTTTGTAGAATATTCTAGGTCTATTACTGTTGAGATGTTGCTCAATGTAAACCTTGAAGGCATCGGAATCAGTTTTCCTATTACTACTCGAAGGGTTGTGTGTTTTGTAGGTAATACTTGTGCTAATTGTGGCTGTGATCAGGAAATGATCAGAGATAAAATCATAATTGAAAGTGACATCCATGTAATTTGAGGAATTTCAGAAAACCTGTGACTTTCTCTGAATCAGATGGCCAATAAATAGGACTCCTAGTTGATAAGAAATTATAATTGTTTTGTAATAAATTCAAGAAATGCTCTGCCTTTTATTGTTGTTAAATGGGATCTTCAATGCATATGTTTGGCGTTAAAATATCCACCTGCTAAAAATTTTTGGCCTAGCGTACCAAACAATGATGAGTCACATTGTGTCTGGGACCACAGTAAATTGCTGAAATTAATAATGGAGTTGAGCTTTTCAACCCGGATTGTCGTGGCTTGTAAGAATTCTGTTTTGTATTTTAGTTGTTCAGAATGGGCAATAGAATTTCGAATAAATATTGCTGAACCGTGTGCAGTATCATCAGGGTGTTCTCTATGATACGCAGAGTAGTGGGGTATCCGTTAGTGAATTAACTCTCTGAGACTAGCAGAATGTCTATATTATTTACATGTAGCACATTTTTAATTGTAAGGTTTTTGTATTGTAGTCCATTAGCGTCCATAGAGCTATTTAAACAAAGTTAGCCATTAGTGAGTTAATTTGGTAGTGACGGTGCCTAACATGTCTGAGATTATGCTGTTTTGTTAAAGGGGCTGATAAAATTCATTAAATTATTGGTTTGAGTAAAGTTGGTTGTGTCAGTAGGTTGGATTCGATGAATGCGGTTGGTTAGGGAGTTGTTGGAAAAGCTCTTGACGATTCAGGTATGGGGAATTTCGTTCTGTTGGTCGAAGGTGAAAGTGTGTTTGAGTTGATGGCTAACTATTAGCTCATATATTTTTTTGTAGTTCTTGGTAAACTGAGCAACCCTTTTAATTAGTACGTATGTGGCTCTGGTTTTAGTGCAAATCTTAGTATAGTAGGCTGCTCCACATTTCACATATGCGTATGTCCATAATTTTGAAATCTTGTGCATTGCACTAGTTCTGTATTTTTTCTTGGGGGTTAAACTGGCAACTATATCTTCCAGCGATCGAACGTTAAATATCTTTTTGTTATTCTCAGTCGGCTCGAGGTCGATAACAAGTATTGGAAGCCATTCCTGTGATTGTTTGCTTCTATGTTAATAATGTTGTTATTACTTATGTTGAAGTGGAATGATGGACATATTTTAAAATTACCTTGTTTTATTTGATAGAGTGGTAACAATATATAATCTTGTGTTGATTCATGCAATTTATTAGTTTTCTGTATATCTCGGGGTTATATTTATTTGCTAGTAATAAAGGTTGTTGCTGGTCTCGTGATAAGGGCGGGGTACTTGATTGTTCCCGTCGTTTGCGTTTATTTCCTTTAACCGCCTGCCAGCTAGTTGGTCTTACCGTTTATTTGATTGGGGAAGGGTACAGGCGACTGCTGCCGATACTAGGAGCATGAGGGTGGTTAGCACAGCAGAATTTCGTGCTGCAGGTCACCGAGGCTGTTGAAGCAATGTTTGATTCGGGAAGATAGGATTTTGTAGCTTAGATTTAGCTGATTATAAAAATATTGTTGACCATTGTAGCCGTTACCGACCAGAATTATTATGTAATTAGCTACTCTATGTAAATGATACGTATTAAAATATAAAATTGAAATAGATAAGTGTAGTTGACCTTAAGCAATTACTGCTATAACGCAGTCACGCGCAGGCCAGCAAATACAATGCACGATGGTCACTGCTTTCATTATCACAAAGCTGCTAAAAAAATAATTTAAAAAAGTTTTTTATTACAACCTATGTGGGCAAGTCTAACATAAATTGCATTTTTTAAATTTATGAAGACATAAAATATAAAGAAAAATGCAGTCATTTTTCTACACAGTGTTTTGACTTAGCAACATCTTTTTCCTAACGAACGGATAGTTCCGTGATTTCCATACCGTAAAATAAAAATAGTCTATTCGTAAATATTTTGACAGCAACATCGTCGTCAAATCTCTGGTCTCCAAGTGCTGCTGTAGTGGTTTCAACAAATAATAACTGCAGGGTGATAAGTAAGGACTGTAGGGGGAGCGTTTTAGTATAATTGAGAACAAATCCATAATTTTTTACTGAGTTTGGACAGCTTACATTAACATAAAGCAAGATAGCGTACTGAATTACCTGAGCACTGCTATAGCTAGTTGAAATCTCAGAAGTGATTTTAGTAACTGTTAATTGATGGTCATTCTCGGGAAGACGACAAATAATATTCTCCTCAGTCACTTTGGAGCTTAGGCGACCTGTCACTTTTATTTTAAAGTCCTATAGTCTTCTCAAAAATTGTTTACGCTACGCGTACACTTTAGTCTTCATAAAAGTATTGTTACCAAACTGTGCCTTAAGTCTTTTAAAAATTTCGAACGGTCGTCTTCTGTCGTAAGACACTTGATACACTATATGCCCAGAAGTTTTCAAACATCCACTGTTGTAGAATCATGTAGCATGTATTAATGTATTGCCGGTCCACCTTGAGCACTCGCCTGGAAAGATTTTCTACCAGCTTTTGATGTGTCCTGAGAAATTATTTTACTGAACTGCATTGAGTCCAGCTACTACTATTTTCAGAGATAGTCGATAGGATTAAGATAGGAGTTTGTGAAGACTGCTAGTTTAGTTGTTCAACATAGATTTTCAAATCATAGCAGAATACTTGCTATGTGGACAGAGAAGTTATTTTGTTGGTACAAACATATTCCTTCCTCTAATTGCTTTTAGGAAATTAGAATCAGAGTTGTCAGTAATATTGAGATACATTACAGCGTCCGTCCGTCTAGCTACAGTCAAACTATAAAAGACACTTCCAAATCATGATCGACACCAAACTTGACTTTAGTACAACACATTCGGGTAATAAGCACTTCACTGGCGTTTGACAAACCCATTCACACCTATCAAAATTCAGATTGTGGAGAGGCAGGCGTGTAAATAGCCGCTCTCGTGGATGCGGTGTTGGATACGATACCGATGCGGCTCGTAAGGTCCAACAAATGGAGAGGCAGGCGTGCAAATAGCCGCTCTCGTGATGCGGGGTGAAACGTAGTACGGCCCGTATGGAAGGTCAGCCGATTAGGCCAAATCGTCCCTTAAACGGCCGTCGCGTAAGCGGATGGGGGCGGCTACCGATATCCACCAACGAATATTGCCAAATCGCTCACCTGAATCGGCTTCGGCTTCGGCTTCGTCGGCGATTCCCAGCTGGCCGCCTCTGCGTTGCGGTTCGGGTTTGCGGGTAGCGAATGTTCTTGCGGGGTGAAGACACGACCGAATTGGTCGCGCTGCGGATGGCGAGTTGCTTGCGGGTTGAGACACGACCAAGTTGGCCGAGCTGCGATGCGTGAATGTCTGCGGTGTTAAACACGACCAAGTTGGCCGAGTTGCGGGACGTGAATGTTGCCGGGCTTCGCGCCTGGCTTGGCGGCAGGTCTTTACGGGCAATTTGCGTTCGCCAGCACCTTTCCTATCAAAAGGTGCCGCCGACGGCGTATGCAGACTTGTCGGCCGTGCAAAAGCCCATATGCCGTTTTGTGTGCGATGGCAAAACGGGCAGACATCACAGCCGCCAGCATGCCGCCGCGAGATAAGCGGTTCAAGGGCGAAAAGGCCGCCACACCAGATTGCCTAAAGAAATTCATCACTTTACATAACTTGTTTGCTGCTGAGCTTTTAACTTTGAGAGCTACTATTATTAATTAAATTTATGCGACCCACTACACCAAAACTTCTATAAAATTAAAGGGATTTATAATTTTATTAATAAGCAATCAATATTTTAATTTAAAGACAGGACGATCGCTTTATTTCACAATTAACTATTTTTTATTATTAAACAAGGTTTAAGCTTTGTAGCTGAAGATCGAACTAAATATGATTATGTATAGGAGGATTACAGAACGAGAAAGTTAATAAATTTTTTCGAATATAAAGAGGTTGAAGTTAAAAAATGTATTTGAACCTACTCTTGCTAGCAATCTTACGTTGAACCTCACCAAAAAGCATAATCTAAGTACCCAACTTAGCTGGTTTAGTTCTATAACATTCACTCTTAATTTTGCTTTTATGAGTTAAGTACGTGGTCTGTCCCGAAAGTAGTAAACCGGTGTTAAATGAAAGCAATTTGGGAGCTGCTCTTTTAACCTGGCAGTCATAGTTTATCATAATGTGCATCGTGAAAGAAGATAACTTTGCTAACCGAGTCAGTCGAGAGTTAAATACCGATCGCATCTACACCAGCAATTTGGTGTGAAACTTAAACATTTAACTGATGAGACTATTTGAATAATTCAGAAGGTTTTTGGTAACGACGCAATGAGTGTAGCGCAAATAAAGACAGCTCTATAAGAACGACACGTCTGCCCATTTATTACAACTTGTGTAGGAACATGAAGTAGCATATATAAGTCGGCGATCTTACAGTGTAGATTTATGGCCATGGACTTCTCGCTGTTTCCAAAATTTAAATGGTCTTTGAAAGAGAGAGATCCAAGCCAATACATATACACGCAAGGCAGTTCGTAATTCCAACACAGGACATACCTGAATGTTTTGAAGTGAAAACGATGCTAGAAGTTAGTGAAATTTCAAGGGGCTTACATTAAGCAAAAGAATTTTTCTTGGGTCTTGAACTAGTTTTACTAAATACATATTCTGTTGTTATTGTAATATTACTAGAAATAACTTTTAAAGAGTTTAAAAAAGGTTCTAATGAGAATGTTTTGACATATTTAATACAACTATCCTAGTAGTAGTGAGGTAGTCGCTTTTGAAACTGTCAACGTATTGGATTATTAACGTTTTCAGTAAACTGTTATAAAAATAAATATTACAGAGAATACAAATCGCATTCTGAAAAATTATTTCAAAATAAGTACATTTTCTACATTTTTCTTCATTTGGTAGATGAAATGTGGGAATGAGTCCACTGACAAGACGGGGAGTAATTATTATAAATTGCTTTAAAAAAAGAGAGCATTAAGACAAATTAAAGCAATAGGAGCAAAAAATTGATAAGCAAAATGTTTCTAGTATTGAAAATTCAGCAAATCTTCAACAATAATGTTAACAATAAATCAAAAGCAATGTATAACGTATTTTCTTTAGTGCCCAATCTACATCTATCTATACATTTGAACAGAAAGTAAACAAAGACGGCTGACATTAAATTTGCCGTGCCGCGCTCTGAGCGCTTAACTTACACGAGGAGGTCCGTGCATTCGTGCACGCACGTTGGGGCCGCTCTCGCAATAAGCGCGTCTGCCGAGCTGAGCTTTCGATTGTAATGGTCGTAAGCATAGCTGCCCATAAGACATACGTATAATGCACGTTAAGCCTTATGTAAACATTTGAAAGATGCGCATGTCCAAATACAGTAGCGGCAGCAATGTACTTCCAGGCATTTTGCATAATTAGGTTGCCTTTATAGGGGAGGGAAGGCAACCTCTTGCGATATTACAATGCTAGTCACTGTAAGTGCAATGTTAAGGAAAGGATTTTAGACAAAACTTTTATAAAACCATGAAAAATATATCAAAACTCGACAGTGTTTATATTTCAAAAAAATTTAATATTTGCAAGGAGAATGATTTGGATTTCCTTAGGCACAATGCTTAATTATATCTCAAAGAAAGCGTGGACAATCCTATACTTACAAAAACGAGATGAATTGTAACATACAGTGTGGTTTATCGTTTCAAGAATTTGTCGTTTGTGTTAAATGAAATGCTGCCATAGTTTTCTAAATATGGCGTCGGTAAATTAGCAGAGGATGGTAGAAACTCTATGATAAACCGAAGCACTGCTTTTCCACTAATAAATAATGAAATAGATACTTCGTTTGAAGGAACATTTATAGAATGCATGGCCATTTAGATCTATTGTCCAGAATTTATCCAAAAGCTTTAATAGACCTGTTTTTAACTAAAAAATATCCGAATTTAACAGTTTTACAACTGTAGGAAAAACAGGCCTTAAATATATTCTAATTTAACTCTCATGAATTGCACCTATAGAGCATATAACAGGAAAATTTCTACTTAATTCATACAAACTAAAACTTCTATATAGTTCAGTCTGTCCCATTTTTAAAATTTTTGTAAAATATCTTGTGATTCTATTGAAAAATACAGCAATCGATTGTAAGACATTATACAGCTACTGATGAAATTTGAACTTAGAAAGACTATTTTATTACAAAAATTCTTTGTAAGAAAGGATATGATAGGTGAGATGTTTTCTTGATATTATCAACAAGTTTTAATTATTTTTTGATTTAATGGTCAAAAGATCTTACTTCGTTTGCAGCAGATATTTAAAAGTAAGTCAATTAAAACCTTTAATAGCGATAAGGAAGTTATCCCAATTGTTTTATTACATTTAATTAAAGTAACCCGGATCTCTTATCTTTCTCCAACTCCATTCATTTTGAAAGATTGTGAAAACAGATTATTTTCATTTGTTTGCCAGCTCCTCCTTCGGTATGTTTAGTAGGTGTCTTCTGTTATTTCGTTATTTCACTAGATATTTGTAAATTACCAAACGAAAGAGAAATTTTTAAGAATTGGCTGACAAGAGAAATAATTCCATCTGATTTTAGGGAGACCCCAAACTAAATTGCTTAATTTCTTTGGGATTTGCACAATTTAGTTTTGATAAATAAAAGTGGTTTATTTTAATCTTGTGCCACACCCGGCCAACGATAGAGGTTGTGAAGTTATTCGCGAGCTACAAAAAATGCGTGATCAACATAATAAAAGAAAATGGATACATACACAAACAAAACCAAAACAAAAGGTTCAAAACAAAATGCAAGATGCTAATCGTACAGATCAAACCTATGCAGAGAGAGTAAAGGGTACAAAACCTGACCCAAAAAATTGTGAACCTAATGGCATTGAGCAGACACTTCAAAAGATCCTTGAAAAGCTATCCCAGCAAGAGGAAATGAACAAAATACTCAATAAGAGACTAGAAGATCTAGAAAAACCGCGGAGCTTGGGGGCTATTCCTAAAAACAAAAAATGAATGGACTACGCATAATGACGTGGAATGCTAATGGCTACGTCAACGGCTAGATGAATTACAGATAGCCCTAGAGACACAACATATAGACATATGCGTCGTATCAGAGACTCACCTCACAAAAGAGGATTATGTCAAAATAAGAGGTTACTGCTGTTACCATACAACACACCCATCCAATACAGCGAGGGGTGGAAGTGCTGTCATAGTTAGGCAGCACATATCACAATATGAAAATTTTCATATTCAAACAGCACAATACCAAGTAACCTCAGCAAAATTAAAACCACAAAGGTTGGATTACTTTGGGCGCCACTTATATACCTCCGCGGTATAACTTAAAAGAGAAGACTACTTAAGTCTGCTCATAGAATTTCAAGGAAAGTTTATACTTGGCGGAGATTTCAACGCCAAGAATATAGAATGGGGCTCTAACACAACCTCTACTAAGGGAAAAGAACTACTACAGGCTGTTAGAGAATACAACTGTCAAGTACACACATCCGGAAAACCAACTTATTGGCCGACCGACATCCATAAGCGACCAGATCTATTGGACATTTTATTTCAAAAACATCTCAGACAATTACATCGAGATTGAGGAAGAATTTGTCCTTAGCTCGGATCACTCTCCCGTAGTGCTAACTCTGAGTGAAAGAATCATCAAAAAGGAAGG
This sequence comes from Sinelater perroti, assembly GCA_036346155.1. Taxonomy (NCBI): domain Eukaryota; kingdom Metazoa; phylum Arthropoda; class Insecta; order Coleoptera; family Elateridae; genus Sinelater; species Sinelater perroti. The sequence goes on from JARFIY010000324.1 coordinate 6,530,331, forward strand.
AAAGCCCACTCTGACACATAAATACACTAAATGGGATAAATTCTGCCTGCACCTGGATAAGAACATCCAACTTAATGTCTCTTTAAAGACACCAGACGAGCTAGAAGATGCAGTAGAAAAATTTACTGAACTCGTTCAACAAGCAGCATGGGCTGCTACACCTACATGCCCGAAAATATTTAAGGGTAACAATTACCCGAAAGAGGTTAGAACTCTAGTTGCCACCAAGAGAAAGGCAAGGAAGAAATGGCAAAAAACAAGAAACCCTGTAGATAAAACCATTTTAAATAACCTAACAGCCGAAATCAAAAAGCAAGTCCAAGAATGGAAACAAGAAACCATTACAAGCGTACTAGAAAATTTGACAGACGATCTAACGACGGATTATGGCCTATGGAAGATGACCAAAACAATCAAAAGACCCATCATTCAAAAGCCACCAATCCGAAATGGCAACAATTGGGCAAGAAGTAACCAAGAAAAAGCGGACTTATTTGCAAGACACTTCGAGGAGACGTTTAAACCTTACGAAAACCGACAGATAATTAGAGCTACGCGATCCCAAGCTAATCATAAAAATATTCAACTAGTAACACCCAAAGAAGTGAGAAAGGAGATAATGACCAACATCAATCCTGCCAAAGCTCCAGGCTTCGACCTCATCAGCGGTGAAGTGTTGAAAAACCTGCCACGGAAAGGGATAGTGAAACTTACTATGTTAATAAATTGTGCGCTAAGACTACAATATGTGCCAAAAGCATGGAAATGTGCAGAAGTAATTGTCCTTTCAAAACCAGGTAAAGACGTGAATGAAGTGCAGGGGTACAGGCCCATCTCTCTCCTCCCTGTAATCTCCAAACTTTTTGAAAAGTTAGTACTGAAAAGACTCAAACCAGTGATCGAAGAAAGACAACTAATTCCAGAACATCAGTTTGGTTTTCGCGATAGGCACTCAACAATAGATCAAGTGCATCGTATAACGAATGTAATCGAAAAGTCACCCGAAGAAAAAGCAGTTTGTGCCACAGTATTTCTCGACGTGGCTCAAGCATTTAACCGTGTTTGGCACGACGGACTCTTCCTTAAGATAAACAGATTCCTACCGGCTGAAATCAGTGCACTACTCCGCTCATATCTTTCAGATAGATATTTTCGCATGAGATACGAAGATGCTTACTCGGAGCTCAACCGATTAGTGCAGGAGTGCCACAAGGTAGTGTACTTGGACCTACACTCTACCTATTATATACCAGCGACCTACCAAAATCGAATGATGTGATAGTGGCTACTTTTGCCGACGATACAGCTGTTATGGCTGTCGACTTGGACGTAAACAGCGCTACTACAAAACTACAAAAAGGCCTAAACGCCATTAACACCTGGGCAAAAAGATGGCAGATCCGATTGAACGAGGCCAAATCAAATCATATTAATTTCACAAATAAAAGAAATCAATATGCTCCCGTCTCAATTAATGGTAAAGTCATTCCATATGTAAATACTGCTAAATATCTTGGAATGACCCTTGACGCGAAGCTCCGATGGAAAGAGCACGTTAAAAAGAAAAGAGCAGAACTCGGCATCAAGTACCGTAAAATGTACTGGTTAATGGGAAGATACTCTAAGTTATCAATATAAAATAAGGTTCTCCTATACAAACAGATCTTAAAACCGACATGGACCTATGGCATCCAGCTATGGGGATGTACCAAACCAACGAATGTGAAATCTATACAAAATATAATAAAAGCAGAGCACTCGTAAAATGCGCAATCTATCACTGTGACTTTAAGTGACAATATTATAATAAAGTGAGCAATTAATTGACTCGAGCCATTGGGTGATTTTAATCTTATTAGTAAATTAGGTTAATATTAAAATATCTTATTAGTTTATAACTAGGTGCTATGTATCTAAGCCATGGGCTTATTTAAAAAAAAAATTTTTTTTTAATCTTGTAGAAAAGAGAAGATTCTTGGTTCAATATCAGACCTGGAAAACAGTATCAAATCTTTAATGTTTGCTATATTTTATAGTTTTTCTAACAATATGATTTTTTAAAGTTTATTAGTTATTATAAGTTGGCGCATTTTTTTATTAACACTGTTCATCGAGTCATGTAAAATCCGCGTGGTAATTGAATTTGCTGCTAAAACTCTTTTCGTCTTAAAACCCTTAAAAACTTTTAGCGTTACACAATCATGATATAAAGGTTTGATTTTCAAATCAGAGGGGGTCATAGACTTGTTCTACTAAAGACTGTTTTGGACATTTAAACTTTAGTTTCTTTAGATTTCTCTGGTAGACTTTTTTACATGTAGCTGTGTGTATCTCCTGCCTTAATAGTTGCTGAAAGTCTGATACCATATGTAATTCATCATTCAACATTATACATTCAAAATTTATCCAGAGACATTGACATCATTAGATTACAAGGGTCGTGGAATGAATCCCCTATCATTGCTTTTCTTAAAGCTCTGACATTGAAAGTTGGTCTGTTTGAAGGCGATTCCAGTATGGCAAAAGCTAGCTATTTAGCCGCTTCTTAACATGCCCAGGATGGTACTAACGTAGTTTAGAAAGAACATAAGCCTTAAAAACTTCTGAAAAAAAGTTTTTTATCTGCACACAACTTGATGGTGTTATTTTAGTCGTCGTTGTATTTTTCTTTTTTCTGTATTGAAGGTTATTCTTTATCTTAATGATTTAAGTTATGTTTTAATTTCATTTTTTCGACATACAATAGTGAAATAATAATCTTTTTGCCACATCCAGAATAGAAGGATTGGAATTCTTTTTATTGTGTGTTAACCACAGTTTTGGTTCTTTTAGTTTTAACTTTATCTTGTCTTTTATATTAATAACCTTTTATTAAATTAGCTTAAAATATTTGAAATCTTTAATTTCTTCAGTTTGGAATAAGTCTTTGTTTGAGTATGCTTGGATAAAATTTATTTTCGGATATCTTCTTAATCGAATACCATTAATATTTTGTAGTAAATTAAGGGACAAAATATGAGCAATAGAGTGAAGGTTATCTTAGATGTACAAATGAAAACTTTTAATAAATTTTATCCTGTTCAATTTTTAGATTAAAATAAGTGCATTGCCACTTTCCTTTCGATCTACCCAAATGCGCTCTATAAGCAACACATATTTTATATTAAATTCGAGAACACCCGTCATCAGAGCATTTCAATGTAATCCTTGAAGCTTTTAATGTCCGATTTCCATAACGTATTGCCACAGCTGTGAAATACTTGCCAGACAAGTTTAAAATATGTTCAAGGTAATTGCAGCGACACAAATCTCATATCACGTCACATCCGCTTTACTTGTCTACTTGCTTCTCACACGACAGATGAGACGTATTTTGCTTGGCAGTTCCAAAGACACCACCTTTAACTCGCTCTTAGATTAGCTGCCGCTTGTAATAACACTTTAGCTGCAATTTATTAGCTAAAGTTTGGCGAAGTGGAAAAATATATTCAACCAAAATATTTAAAGCATTCAGGAGCCATCAATCTGGAAACCTTCAAAAAGAGAGGCTTGCTTCTACGAACGGCAGCTTGTGCATTCATTATTCCTTAATTAAGAAATTACTTCGTAGCAATCAGCAATTGCATAAAAAGCATCTTCCCTCAGTGACGCAGAAGAACGCAGCCTGGGTACTGGTAAGAGTCTAAGGTAAACTTCCAGTAAACAGGTGTCGCTAAATTTAGCCCCGCTGTAATAATAAAACACTTTTACTGCAGGAGCTGATAGACGCTGCGCATTTTTGCGGCGCCGCAGCCGTGCCTCAAAAATATATTATGAAATGTGCCTGAAACCTTTCAAAACATTCGCAGCGGCATGAGCGAAAACAAACAGCCTGAAAGGTGGGCGGGCTGCCGTAAACACTACCTGAAGAAACGCCGAAAATTGCTATCAAACTGAATGAGTTGCGCAAATTTCACCGTGGAGTCACCTCACAAGCACTTGCTATGCTTCAATTCTAAAAATGAAAAACCATTTTCTGTTTAAAGGCAACGTTTGTAGCAAATCCCTTGGATAAAGGAGCATATAAGGAAGATCTAACGTAGACAGTCCTATTTTTTATGGTGTGGAAAAAATTAAAAGAACAATTAGATTAGAGTACGAAGCATAAGAGGAAGGAACAGAAAAAACAATTTTTTTATTCTTCTTTAAAATCTGCTATACAGTTTACAGGCATTCAATAAATTCTTTGATATTGCTAATGTCTTGTGGGCTATTACCTAGTTAGCAATTTCTCTTAATCATCCTAAAGTCGTTAGGCGTTTGGTTACTATATACCTATATATTAAGCATAACTTATTTAGCTAAAACTAGATAGTTTGACAACTTCAATCAATGATTATGTCTGTGGAAGAGTTGGCTGCTGCACCCCATAACTGTAAGCCATACGTCAGATTGGTCGTAGAATTGTTTTGTAAAGAAGTAATTTGTTGACTGGTGATAACTGTGAACTTCTACCTAGCAACCAATACATTTTCCTATATTTAAGTCCTAATTGTTTACGTTTAACCCAAATATGTCGCTTCCAAGTAAGACGTCTGTCTAATGCATCCCTAGACACTTAGCTGTGTCTTATTGGGAAAGTAGTTGTCCCTTGAGAATTACTGGAGGGCAGGTTTCTCGGTTCAACGTAGGTTTTCTTCCACTGGTTTTAACACGCCATTTTTTTAACCAAATTTGCAGTTTGTTGAGGTGAGTTTGCAATTGGTAGGATGCTACGATGGGATCTGGATGCAATGACAAGATGGGTGTGTCATCAGCATAAGTAGCGATTGTTGTTAGTCTGGTTGTGGGCAGGTCTGCCGTATAGGGCAAGTATAACAACGGTCCCAGAACGCTTCCTTGGGGCACTCCAGAGTGCTGCATACGGAAATCAAAATGGTGTTGTGTAGTAAATTATTTTTCAAAATTATAGGTTTTAATTTAAATAACAGAAGCGTTTCGAACACCTTTGAAAGGAGCAGAAGCAGACTTATTCGTCTATACGAGGTGACCTTTTCAGGTGGCTTTTTAGTCTTAGTATGAGTATTATAGTAGCTACTATCCACTGATCAGGAAAGAAACCCAGTCTGAGTACTGCAACAAACAGCTCTGTTAAAATTGTTAGCCTTTTTCGGGTAGTTCTTTAAGTACTCTACTGGTGATTAAGTCATAACCTGGCGACTTATTATTTTTAAGGCCTTTCTTTCGTTCTGAAAAGTTTGCTTGGTAAGCTCATCTGTTAGAAATTTCCCAATTTTACTTTCTTCATCAGAAGTAGCTTCTAAAGGTGTGGCTGGAATATTTTTTCTAAATGTTTTACAAATACGTTTCAGCAGAACTTCTTGTCTATGTTCCATCATTTTTACGGAGCGCTGGAATGCGTTGGGGTGGTTGTTTTAATTTTCTTGTGGCTCGCATAAAGAGTACTTAGTAGCCGCAGTAGCTGATAACGTTTCAAGGTAGTGTTGAATTGCATCATTTTCTAGTCGTTCAAGGAGCTGTATAAGTTTGGCTGTTGTTCAGTTGAGGTTCGTTCTGTCAAATGGTGCTCTGGTATTTTGCTATCGTTGTCTCAACCTTCTTTTTTTGCTATTAGTCTCTTGACTATAGTTACGCATTTATTTAGGCGTGTATGTTTAGTCTTCCTTGGAGTCGTATACCAACAAGCTTGTTGTACGACTTGATTAGTGTTTTGCAGCATTTCGTAGATCTTCTTCCGTTTGAAGCGAGGTTTCTAGAAGTAAACATTCTTCAACCTTGTTTCTAACACAGATCCAATCAGTTCTTCTAGTAGTCAAAAATGGAGGTTTTTCTATATAAAATACTTGCGATCCGAGATCGACTAGAACTGGGGAATGGTCAGAAGAAAGGTCTAGCCAAGATTTATAATTTGAAGGAAATTCAGGCTTATATTTTTGATGATGAGGAAGTCTAGAAGATCTGGTAGCCTGTCGGTCTCAGAGAGCCAGTAAGTCGGTTCTCTAGTCGAGATAAAATTTAGGTTAAATGACGTTATAGCGGCCCTTACTGGTCATTATCCTGGAACCTCAGTGTATATTCTTGGCATTATAGTCACCGCCAGCCATAAAACGACTACCGAGTCTACTAAGGTAACGCTCAAAATGCTCTTGTTTATTGGCATGTCGTGGTAGACAGTAAACTGCTGAGAGAGTTAGTGGTCCTATCCAATCAACTACAACTGACGTTGCTTGCAAATGCTTTTCCCAGAATTTGTTGATTTCAAAGTGCTTTATAGTATTTTTTATGACTACAGCTGAACCAGCGTGGCCACTTCCATCAGGATGTAGTGTTAGATATGTGGAGAAGTTATGTACCATGTAGTAAGTTCTTCCAGTAAATCGGACTTCGGAGATTAGCATAACACCTATGTCGTGTAGTTGAATAAATGTCTTGATTTCAAGGACATGCTTTTGTAAGTCGCTGACGTTCCACTCAGCAATTTTTAGAATTTTGAACATTATGAGAGTTTGGAGACAAGAGTTGTTAGTAGATTTAACATTGTTGACATCTATTCCATGAGGTTCTTCATTATCAGTTTCGGTTCATGCATATCATTGACTGCTTGAGATGATTAAGATGCATGAGTGATGTCAGGTCGAATTGGCATTGTCTGAGCGAGGGGAAGGTTTTCTGTTGCAATTCTTTGTATAGAGTGCACCCTTTGTAATTCGCTGGATGATTGCCATTGCAAAGAACGCATTTAACATTAGAACTTTTTACGTGGGCATTGTATGGTTAGATGGTTACCTGCACATTTCACACAGCGTGGACTTCTATTGCAGAAGTTTTTTGTATGCGCTAACCGTTGGCACTGAATGCACTATGGAATTTCTCTTTTAGGCTTGGATGGTTCGAATTTTACAATTAAATGTAAAAGTTTGTTTATATTTCTCACTACATGGTCGGGTTCTTCTATTGCCTTCTTTAGAATTTTAGGGTCAGTAGTGGGGCGAATATTTCGTGGTACAACTCTGAAGCTGCGATTTTCTTTGAGTTGATACGAGTGACATTCAGTGTTTTTCTCAGCTAGGGCTTTGATAACAGCAGTGCATTTTTCAGATGTTCAGATTTAATTTCTTCATTGTATAATACTTTCATCTCGTATTCGTTTTTGGCTATACACTTTAAAGCCTCTATAGTGGTGGCAAAAATTTAACCCCAGATACAAAAGTTGGGGGAGGTTTGGGGTTCTTTTTACTTGCACTTTCGTTTGGTTTGGTGCATTCGTTTTCTGAGTTCTCAAAACGGCTGGACGTTGCAACTGGTTTGTATAGCCAGTAGTTAGTGATTTTAGCTTGTTTTAGTTGAGATTGGGTGTTATCTGGGCTTCTTTGACATTTTTTGTTTTTCACGATTTGCCAATCTTGTTCTTGTAAATTTTGAGAAACTTGAACATGTGATTGTGATAAGTGTGGAACATTGTATAACTGATTGGGAGCTGAAATTTTTACAGATGGTGTTGGTAGCTATTGTGTACAGGCCCGGTGTAATGTGATCAGCCTGCATTGGTTCAACTTGTTGGTTGTAATGAATTGGTGCATTTTGAAAGTAAGCCACAAGGCTTATTTAAACTTTAATACGGTATTACTAAGTATTTATATATAAATGTGTGTCGATGCTATCTAAAAGCGATTGACCCGCAGGTCACTTACTTGTATCGCCTGAATTCAGAGAGCACTAGCGATTGTAATTAGAAACTGATATTAAAAATGAAGGCCTGACTTTATACAGCAGGTAGATTTCCGAGCGCTTCGGGCACTTATAAGTTGGACTACGACACACGCCCGCTTCCTCCGAAACACAACCGCGGAATGGAAAAAACAATTATTTTTAAAAATCGTTGTCCAACACAGAGATAGAGACACAGATATTCTTATACTGATGATGAAGAAGTAAATGGTATCAAGACTGCATCCACAAAAAGATCAATTTAATTGAGGTAGAAAGATAATTTGTTGGCACTACTAAACAGGTACGCATATACAGATAACAGAATATAAAACACAAAAGTTGCAGTTGAAATAAGCCATCGATACACGTATAAGAGTATTTTTAAGTTAAAAACTGAAATCTTCTTTAACAGTTACAATACATTTTTACAACGCATTAGAACGCAATAAGAATGGCATGGTTTTGAAATGAAATGTCAACCATGCTAAAATGTTATAAGTGCCACTAGTTATCATATGCGTTTTTACTATAATCTGACAAATCACCATGGTGAAATACACGCTTTAAATGATTGTCCAAAAATTTTATAAAAATAGACATTTTTTTCTGAGTACTCAACCTATAGTCTGCATAATCGCCCTTCTGTGCTTGTTACTTGTTAAATCGTTGAAAAATTTGAAAGGTATTTTACTCTTTACGATGCGAAAATACCAACAAGACGTCTAAATGCAAGAAATGCAGAGAGCATTGCTGCTGCAAGAGGCTAAGTTCATCGATTTCTTGTCATGCTCAAGGATTAGGGTTTGGCAGAACGATAACTTGGCGTATTTTGCGAAAATATTTGGGGTTACACCCGCATAAAATTGCGTTGACCCAAGAACTGAAGCCACTGGACTATCGTGAGTGCCGAGACTTTGCTATTTGGGCTTTAGAGAAACTTGAAACGGATCATAATTTTGGGACAAAAATTGTCTTCCCAAATGAAGCTCATTTCTGGTTAAGTGAATGTGTTAACAAACAAAATTATCGTTTTTTATATAAAAGCTATCCATAAAAGAATTACGAGAAGCTCTTCTATCCGCAAAAGGTCACAGTATGGTGTGGTTTATTGCATGATGGCACCATCGAACCATTCTCTTTAGAAAATGAGGTAGGAGATGCAGTTACAGTGACTGGTGAGCGTACCGTTTGATGCTAACAACATTTTTGTGGACAAATTTAGATGAAATTGATTCAGAAGACATGTGCTTCCACATTCTACCGAGAACACCACCTTTCTTTTTTTTTATCTCTAAGTCTCCATCCGCTATATCTTCGAAGTGGCTCCTCATCATTCACTTTTCTGTTATGGGTGCATTGTTCAGAGGGGAAGAGAACAGTTTAAAGGTTCTAAAGCATCTCAAGAGTTTAAATTTTCTAACAAAAAATTTCTCTTTTTTGTCCACCATTTTGTCAAAAATGTCAGTAACTTTCGTTTAACTCATACTACTGCTTTCCCACTGATATTTCTAAAAATAGTATTATCAGTCGATCAGTCTGATTAGTGCCCTTACTAATTGCTAAAATCATTTTAAAGGGGTCGTTTTGGTTGGTTTGTATAGCATATTCAGGTATCGATGTCAATCTTCTTTCTCACTTTCTCACTTTCTAAATGATAGATGCCACCGATTTGCTAGTCTCATTTCTTACATACATCACTTTGTTTCTTGGTTTCCTTTTATATTTCGGTAATGGCCAATTTGACACAGACCGATAACAAATTTTCACACGCAGTATTTCATCTTGATGTTAGTTAGTGACATACGCTTTGAGTCTCTAAATTACATCCAGATGATATGTACTTAGATTAAGCTGTGATCCTTACCGGTTTTGGTATTCTGCACCTAATGTTAGTAACGTTTACTTGACTTAACTCTTACAAATAATATGTAAAAGTCTTTATAAATCTTCTCTTAGTGTGCCTAAATAGTTACGGCCGTGCTGTAGAATATGTACGATTATTTTCGGAAAAATCTCTGCATAAACTACTTTACTTAGTTATGACTAAGTGTACTTAGCCAATATGTCGTGGTTCTATTAATTATTCATTCATTGATGGTTAGTTTCTTTTTGTTAATTAGAGATACAAAACAAGAACTGTATATTTATTCTTTCTATCGCCAATGTACCTCTGTGTTGATACCTAGATTAGGAACAATTTATTATTCGTCGCTAGTTTTGTTAAAATGTTTATGCCGTTCTACATTGCCTTTAATTTTACTACAGGTAACACCAAGTGTAGTCTGATTTACTTAATAACTAACCATTTATTAGTTCCTTTTTTTAACACAATGACTTATAGCTACGGTTTCTACTCCAATAGCATAACATACTTATTATTCTTGGACTTGTCCCATATAGATCCGCTTCTGCACAATATTATATTTTAAAACTATACGTAAACCAGATGAAGTTCGCATTAGCTTGTATTTTTTTGCTCTTTTCTGCCATTTTGATTTAAAAAATCTTTTACATTTGTATTTTAGAACCATTTGCTTACTTCCATTTAGAGTGCTTGTTGAAGTTTCTGCCTGTAGTTCTACTCTCGTCCCAAATAAAGACACGTAGGAAAGAATAAAATCTACAAGACTACAGTTGGTGCCGTCTTGATTGCCCTAACGTCACCTAAGCGAGCAAGGCTCGGTGTTATACAAGCAACCGAAGTTTAAATTCTTGGACCACCAAACTATACTACTATTCATAGGATTTACAACCTCAAAATATGACCATAAAGTTATTGTTGGGTTCAATTCTCATATTGCGTAACAAAGTCTTCTGCATCTTCTCGGGACAATTATAGCTTTTGTATTACCTTTGGAGATGTTAATTTATGTCTTCGGTCGAAAGTAACTGCTAAATAGCTTTCACCTTCTTGGAGAATGGAATCGGTACCTCGTTTAATTCATGTGCTTTTAGCAAGCTCAGTGCAGATTTATAAGTAAGTAATCAGCAATGTCTCTTTAGAACATATCGCTCCAATTCAAAGTATTTTTAGTACTTAAATGTACTAATCTTTAAATGAAAGTGCAACAAAATTACTTTTATATTTTGTCACTGACGATAAACCTTTCTTCTGTTGCGTTTAAAGTAAACTGGGTTTGCCCTATAATATTTTTTATAACTACACAAGATTATAGACATAACCAAGACAGTAAATACTCCTTTTGATAGCTTTAAGGAAGTCATCCAAAGCAATGATCGGGTAAGTAACGATAAAATGCTTTTTAACGAAAAATTGTGTTGTTCTTATCAAAGTGCTACTTTACCTTTTCCAAGATTTCAACGTGGTATGACACCATATTGACACGCAGATTATTACTGTATTTCTCGATGTATGAGTGTATTTAACAGTCTGTCCGTAGTTGGTTACGCGGTATTTCCTCATGCACAAATATTATAAGAACGTGGACGGCTTTTAACCTTTCTTTGGCTTTGTTTTCAACTATAGGTACTTCGTTTACCTTTGCTGCCTTTTTATAGGCGACGGTTTTGCTAAAATACTGCTTCTTTGGTTCAGCTTCTTTTTAGTGTTCTTATTCGATGTGGTGCATTCTAAGCTAGGATTTCGCTTGCCCTCTGTCCTGATACCATCTTGGTAAAGTCTCTTATGTCAGCGTTCTTAACTTGACCAAACTTTTTTTTTTTAATTATTAAGTCATGTTCTGTATATTTCTTAATCTTAACAGTATAAATGTTCAATAGAGCCGAACTGTTTTTATGGGAGGTCCTAAGGCCTAACATGTTTACCTTTAGATTCTTGTTTGTGTGGTAAAAAGTTGTATATTGTTTACATACACTTTTTATGAGAAATTTGAAAATAAAATGCCGTCTCTAATCTCAATAAGCACGCTATCAGTCAGTTTCTCGAGGGCTTCGCTAGAATGTAATTTTTACTTATTTTGTCATACATTTTATGGCTATGGTTGTTTAAGAGCTGGCATTTAGTGTTCCCTTTTTCCGGCCTGTGAAATTTCCTCGTCTAAGCCAGCAACTGAGATAATTAAATTGAGTATTTAAATTGAATGAATATAATTTTTTTGAAAAATAATATTCAATTATTGAAAATTGTAAGTATTTTTGTGATTTTAGGTTTTTATGCATATAAAAATAAAAGCCTATTGCGTACGATCTGTTCATGACTTTTTCAGTTTCGTGTATTTCTGCGTGGCCCCACAAATGCTTAAAAGGTCACCGCGCCGGGCGATAGCCACAGCGCAGCAGCCGGCTAGCGGGATACGCGGTGGAAAATCTAACGCTTTGACATGAGTTTAACTTGGTAAATATTAAGGCATTTAAGCTGTCCTTGGTGTTATGATGACTTTCACTAACTTTCACTTAAACCGAGCCCGACATGTAGTAGTCAGTTGTCAAAGCTGGGGGATAACTAGAAGTCGGGGGATCAGCCATGTCTGAGTCTTTCTTATCTTGTGGATTGGAGCGAAGTTTTGCTAAAGCACGTACTCTCGCCCAATCTCTAACTGTTCTTGGTTCACCTTTAGACCTTTCTAAAAGAACTGAGGTACATTGACATCTCCTTCGCTGCTTACAAGCTTCAGCACTACCACAAATGTGAAAAACTTCGCATGCATGACTGTAGCCACTTTAGAGGTATCTTGGCCGATTCAACACTCATTTCGGCGATTCACCTGCCTGTCCTACACAGAAGTTTTTTCTTCCCAAAAACTCATTCAGCAGTGCTTGGGCTTCTTGCCCATCTTGTATTTCTCAATTAACAGTTGGCGATTCTTCAGAACGAAAGACTAACCGTCATTTCTTTTGCTAGCTCAGCTATGCTCCTCCCGGAGCCCTTCGCTTTTAATTCGAGCACGAATTTATTAGTTGCCCTGTCAGTAATTGTATTTTTTTGGTGGTTAAAATCTCGGTACTTTTTGGTTAATACATAAACTTTAACCTTGTTGCAGTCAAACCACGTAATGATTTCTCGGCGCGTAGGGATTTGTCTGTAGCAACTCTATGATAATATTCTCGACAATCGTATTTTCAGAATTTCCTTGTCAACCTTGTATACGTTGAATACTTTATGGTATGTTCTGTTTATTGATTTATGTGACCAATATGAGTATGATGTAACAGAAGATTTGCTTAGTGAAATTACATATTTGGGTTTACCCTAATGTGTCATTTCAGTTCGTTTTTCCGAATGACCAAAAGAACATCTTTTGTGTAGTGTTTTGAGTAGTACATGGTTATATTAAATATAAGTTGATATTGCATTGCATTTTTAATGAATTATTTTGAAAATTTTATTTTTTATTTAGTACTGCGTTTGGTTTAACATTTTCTTAGATTTTACAGAATGTTTAGAGCCCTTTAAGTCAAATGACATCCAATTTGTAAATTGCTATAAAATAAATTGTGAGAAAACATTTTACCTTGGGTCAAATATTATTACTAATTAATTGCTGTAATCTTTAAGTTGCAACACTGATTTAATTATTTTTATATATACTTTTGTAATTTGCACTACTTATTACTCGTGATTATTTACATTTTTAAGCTTAGTCTTTTTGGTTGTCCTTCAATTTGTTCTTTTATTCTTCTGCATTATATTATTACTAAATTTTATTTTTTGAAGTTCCATTACCTAATCTATCCATGTATAAGCAAATTCTATAGTACTTATACAATTTTTTTAAACTGTCTCTTCGTTTTCAGTTTCAAAAACAGGAACAAGTAAATTATATGTTGGTTATACAACGTAATTGTACAATATTTTTTTAATGGTTTAATTTGTATAATCTGTCATTCAATTTAAAGGTAAACGTGACGTAACAAATTATTGTAACATTAACGATAGCCGTCAACACAATGCAAAAATTTAATTGTGGACATGTTGCACTTTACGTTAAATTTTATTACGTAACAAATTGCACATGTTGAATACCCTGCGCACTGTAATTCATTTTATTTATTTGGTTTACCCACGACAAAAGGACGCGTTTTCAATGGAGCCAAAGACCGGAACTTGTTAGCCACATTTGGAATATTCTGATGCACAGTCATGTGGACGTAATTATTTTTGCTGTCTTATAAACACGGAATTCACCGACTCGGCTGCATACGTTGACAAACCGAACAAGATGGGTGCTTTAGAGGTAGTCGCGTTTACTATCGCAGTGGTAGTTGGCTTGGCCCACGTTTCGCGCTCGCAGGAAGAGGTGATGGGTAACACAATACGTATCCTAAACGCTTATTAATTTAAATGCGCCCTTTCATAATTAGGATCCACACTGGGATTTTATGAGGAGAATGCACGAAGTGCACAAGCAATGCGTCGATGAGTCCGGGGTGGACGAGAGTCTTGTGAGAAAGTTTTTTCGAGTCGACGAGCTCTCGGAGGACAAGAAGCTGATGTGTTTTATAAAATGCTTATTCGTGAACACGAATCAGATGGACAGTGAAGGAAACGTCGACTTGTCCCGAAGATTGGAGCATATCCCCCCGTTTATGGACAAGAACGAGGTGGCTGCTGCCGTAGCCAAGTGTAAGGACGAGACAGGGGCCGATGATTGCGAGACGGCTTTCCGTGTCGCAAAATGTTTTGCGACTGCTGTAGGCCCTAGGCCCTATGAAGCATTTTTGAATTAGCTAATTATATGCTTTTGCACAGTGTTGTGAGTGCGCTGTCTAAATAAAGAAGTAGACTATTAACTTTTTGTTTAATTCACCAGCTACTAAAATATAAAGATTTCTACGTAGAACAGTATTGACAGCTCACAGTTTAATTGTTATAAAGTGTAACTTGTAATACAGTAACAAATGCAATAAAAAATCAAGTTCAGTACAGAAATAAAATTAAATGCGTTTTAAGGTCCAGACCTTTAAGGTGTAGTTATACAAAAAAATAATTTACTTATGTTTACAAGTCACTTAAGGTAGAGAAATTATTTTACATAAAATGATGATAAGTAAGTTTCAAATTAAAACTTGATTATATGAGGACAAATGATGGGGTCTTTTCCTTAGACCTTTGACCATCATTACATAAATTTACTAAACTTGAAAATAGATATTGTGTAGATTAAGATTTTAGCTTTATGTATCAAGGAATGCTCTTTTGATTTGAAGAAATATTCAGACCGTGCGCTCTATCTTCATTAACAAAAACAGTACAGTGGATATGTCAAACGTTCAGTGGACCTTTAACATATAACAGATAAAATATGCAAGCCTTAAAACTGTAACAATAAGGTGAAGCTTTAGCTTTTCACTTTCATTACAAGGGCGGCTTTTGAAAATATTAAATTTTTTTATTATTTCTCCGTCCTTATATAAGAATAAGAAAATTACGCAAAACCACTAATATTAGGACAAGAAGTAATTTACAGGGTTTGTCCGAAAAATAATGCAATTAAGTTATTAAGACAAAATTATTCAAGATATCGTTACAAACGTGTAAAATTCTTCAAAGTACTGTACTCCCCTTGGGCATCCATACGTTTTTGCCAGTAACTTTTCCATGTGCGGTACGCATCCTGGAAGGCGTCGACGGGGCCTCGCTTAGAGCCTTTACACGGCGGTTTGCATCGCTTCAATGGTTCCAAAACAGGTTCCTTTCAGGTCCATTTTTCGCCTCCAGTAACGACATAATCCAAAAATCAAGTTTCCTTTGCACACGTTCCACGTTCGTCACACAAGTGTTCTTGTGGTCGTCAATTAACAATTTGGCACACACTTTCCGCATGTGCAAATTTTCCTTAACAATTTTGTGCACAGTGGTCTTCGGAGCACAGAGAGTGTCTGCCATTATTGGAACATTTATTCGACGATCGGTATTTAAAAGATCACGAAGACGAGATACACTTTTGTCACTTTTGCTGGTAGCGGCAGTCCAGAACGAGCGGGTTATCCCGGTCATTTTTAAACAACTTTAAACCACCTGGAAACTTGAGAATACGATAGAGCAGAGTCCCTGTAGGTTGTTTGAATCATTTGGTGGGTTTCGGCAAAGCTTTGATCTAGTAACGTTGTTCTATAGTTTTCTCCAGTGCGCGTCGTGGTACAGGTACTAATAGCAGGTTCATGGAAACAGCGATCCTGACGCTCCTAGAGTTTATAACAGACTCAGATTCTAAGCATTCTAAAGCTAAGAGTCCTTCCTCCCCTAACTCAACCGTCCCGAATGCATCTATTTGTGCTTTTCGTACTCTGAAAAAACCTTCTATGGGGTTCAACGCGGAAAACAAATTGAGGTTCTAAATAATAAGAACATAGGCACCCGCAATATAGAAATTATTTGTTTGTCCATACTGAAATCAAACTGCCAAAGTTGAAGTTGTTAATCAATTTACGGAAAACATTGAAATTCAGAGAGGGGTCCAGCAAGAGTGCATGCTGTACTTGTTATTTTTTAATGTTTATAACAAAACAATATTTCAAAAAGCTTTATCAGATTCCATAGAAGATACATCTATAAATGAAGAAATTCTCAACAATTTACGTTTTGCAGATAATACGGTAACAATGGCAGACAATATGAACGACCTGCAGAACGCTGTCGCGTACTGCAACTTTAAAAACATAGAAATTGACAGTATGAATGTATACAAGTATTTGAGAATGTCGATAAATCACAAATAGATCAAACCAAAGAGATAAGATATTGAGATGACACGTACGTCGTTTGTCAGACTTAGAATATTTTTATCCTATTGTTTCACAACGCTTCTATGCTATATGTTTCCCATTCTTCCATATCGCTTAGAGGCTTGGACATTAAAGTAATTCATCTAAATAAACTTACCGCTTCCGAGCTTTCGTGCCATAAGAAAGTCCTACGAGTATCGTGGACACAAAGTGTGTCAAATATAAAGATCATTGGAAGGGTTTGAAATAAACTGAAAATTCTAATAATGCAAGGACGAAAGTACGCATTGCTACAACTAATATACAAGGTAATTCGAGGAAAGTGAAGTGTGGACAGGCTTAGGGTATCCTAGCTTAGAAATCTAAGTGGTTTAGATTGAGCACCATAGAACTGTTTAGAGTGGCGGTCAATAAAGTCCCAATAGCCAATTATAGTTTTCAATCTTTGGTAGGAGAGGAACCAGAAGAAGAAGAAGGAAATTTTCAAAAGCAATAAAAAGTTTCATCATATTTGTGTTTGGATCCGAAATCAAGTCTTTAATGCTGCTGAAACTAAGTGGTCGACACAAATCACCTGATAGTACCATAATTCTAATCGAATCGCTTTTTATCAATTAAGAAAAAATTGATTAGGATAATTTTGATTAAGAAGAAGGTTTAAGAATGAATCCGTGCACACTACGCTTTCAGCTGGCTACTACCTTTAAGCTTGCTTAGCACTTTCACATATCAATTTACTCGTTACTAGAACTTGGTACATAAAAGAGTAAACATGTGCCTCTAAACGGGTTATATTCCTTACCAATTTTAAACAGTTATATTCTCTTTTCTACACGTGCTACAAAAGTTGTGATTTTTTAATTATTGTTTTGCTCAAAGATCAGAGATTTAGTACTATTAACTTTGAAGCGTCGTTTTTGAACTATTTTTGGATGATAAACAAGTGACATTGAAGATTTTGTGATGTTGTTGGCGAATCAGGATGCGATGCTAAAATGGCTGTATAGTTAGAATAGGTTGCATTGTGCTGAGGGTAGAAAGATATATAATATTAGCCCCAGAACACTACTCTGGTGGACATCAGTAGTAGTTTGATATTGATCAAATCTAACTAGGAGATGTCTGTCAATAATATGTGGTTTGATGAACAAATAAGAGTCTGAAGGGGGTTTGTAAAGCAAGCCTTGGTGCTAGACTTATCAAAAGCTTGTATTACATCTAAAAATACTTTTGAACAGTATCTTCCTTTTTCAAGATATATGATAATTCCGTCGACGATTCTAAATTTGTTCAATGGTAGCACGTTGCTTGCGAAACCCAAACTAGTAATCAGGAATTAAATTGTTGTCCAGAACAATAGGCTAATTCTGCTTAGCAGAAGTTTTTCAAATGTTTCCTTAGCATCGGCAATAAACTGATAAGTTAATGTGACCGGGTTTAAGCGGACTGTATCGTACTTTTAATTTCAAAAAAAAAATTCAATCAAAAAGGCCAAAAGGCTGTAAGACACTCACCGTGGAAGCGGATGCTCTGCTTCAGGAATCGACTCACCCGGGGCTGCAATAAAGGGGGATCGAGGAAGAGGAAAAAGGGCGTGGGCGAAAAAAGACAAGTTACCCAAATCTTCGCTGCGGGACCAATCGAAAGCGTATTTCCTGATGTGGGTCCTTCAGCTGGTAGTGTCCGAGGTTTGCAATGGGGTTTTTCTTTTTTCCTCGCCGGGTCAAACACAAAAGAAAAAGAAAGAGTTTTTCCGTCGGCAAATATCGGCCTACAACAAACGACCTCCGGAAAGTGGAAACTCCTGCCACCAATCGAACACGCCGGCGAACTCTCGGTCAAAAACGGTTTCGTACACGCGGAAAAAGTAAAGCCGGTCGAATGTATCCAAACCCATTATGGCTACACCAAAAACGGCCGTAGCAGCTGAGCTTTTTTTATAGTGACGTCGCCGTGTAGGCGAATAAACCGCCGCGACTATTTCTAATCAAACAAAACGCGTACTGAGGGTGCCCCAAGACGGCCGACCCTGTGAACTTAAGCTTGGTTTGGTATTTTTGGGACATTAACTTTTTACAACGTAAGCTTGTCTAAGCTTTGATTGCGTTAGATCAGAGTTGTAACTACAATATTTCGTACCAGGAGAAACGTTATTAGTTGAAGTTCTTCATATGCAAAGCAGTTCTTGCAGTTAGGGTGATTCCAGATACATTTTAAATATTTGGGCAGGATTTAGAGAAATTTACTTGTAGTACTATGTTACATTAGCGTAATTGACGTTTTACATTGAAAGGTTTAATTTGCAATACTTAATGAGCCACTTTATCTATTTTATAAACTTCCTTGTTGTGGTCAGCCGGCTTGAGATTTGCAAAAAAGAGTGGTAATTATTTATTTGTAATTATCTGCTTCGCATTTTATATACTGGTAATCGATGAACGTGCGTCTTAAATTTATTGTTTATTTTATCTGTATTGGTACTTGGTATAGTTTTCTATTGACTCCTTAAAGGAGTGTTCCTGATTTCTTTATTAGATGCGAAATTTTGTATTTTTATTTGCGAACGCTCTAGTTATGATTGATTACTTATCTGAGGTCTTTCGAATGATATTAATTTTTTTATTTTTATATTCATTTTTGGCCATAGGTTCTAACAATTGAATTAAAGGTTCAATTGACTTTACTTTAGATCCAAAAATAGGGGAGGTTTGTGATTTTCCACATTTTACTGCCATACAATAGGAAGGATTTTACATTGCTCTTAAAAATTTTAAGTTTAATCTGTGTTGATATTTCTATTGTTTTTCATATTGGGTAGAGTTGTATGGAGGCTGCATTTGCTTTTTGTATGCGTAATTTGACGTCCTTATCTGTTCCGCTTGTACTCGTCACTACGCTGCCTATATATGTGAATTCGTTTACCACTTCTACTTCATTGTTATATAGATAAAAGTTCCGTTTGTTAGTGGTATTTGTTCTAAGTGATTTGGTTTTTGTGCTATTGATCTTTAAGCTAGCGGTTCTTCGTCTTTTCGCTATTCTATTTAGCTTTTGTTGTATGTATTTGTGGGTGTGGAACAGTATGCAGATATCATCTACGAAGTCCAGGTCTTCTAGTAGTTCTGTGAAGTTTCAGATTATTCCGCTTTTCTTATTTTTTACTGCTTTGGCTACTACTTCGTCTGTAACCATTAGGAACATTATCGTGGATAGGATATAGCCCTGTTGTATAGGTATCCTTCATATGTTTGCTTTATCAAGTTTAGTATGTTTGTAGGTATTCTATATTTTTGCATTGTTTCCCACATTTTGTCGCTGTTTACAAGATCAAACGCTTTTTTGAAGTTCACAAATAGTAAATACAGGCGTTGACTACATATTTTGCACTCTGTTCTGTTATGATGTGCAGTGTATTTATTTGCTCTATGCAGGATCTTCTGCTTGTTCTCTTCGTAGCTAATTTTTTACTCTCGTGGAGAATATTTTGCTTGGAATCGAGAGTAGGGTAATTTCTCTCCAATTTTTACAATTTTTGGTACCTCCTTTCTTTGGAATTTTTAATAGGAGTTTTTGTTTCCATTTTTGAATTCTTGTGTTGCTTTGTCATATCTTGACAAACAGTGGATGCAGTATGTCTAAAATTACTTCTGTTTCTTTTTACAGGATTTCTAATGCGAGATTGCCGATTCCTGCCGCTCTCCCATTTTTTTGTTTTGAATTGCTTGTTTGACTTCTAATCTTAAAGGTGCTCCGATTCTTATTGTTCCCTCCGGTGCTTCTCCAGCTCTTACTCTGGCTTTCTGTCCTTGTTCTTGTGTCTCTTCAACTGATTCGTCTATTTGTCTTAGCACTTTTGCAAAGTATTCTCTTTATCGCTCAATTTGTTCATCTTTGTTGGTTATGTTGTATACTTCTTTTATATTGCCTTTTTTTGCTGTCTTTTCAGCTCTCTTTGCTAATTCCTCTGTTTATCTTTTTTGGTCTGTTTTTGCGCTCCGTTTGACTTCCAATCTTTAAGTTTGTATTTGGTTTGGTATTCAAGTTTTGTCTCGATGTTTGTGGAGGCTACCATTTTTACTTTGATGTTTTTCCTTTCTTCTATTTTCTTCCAGGTTTGTTCTATCATCCAGTCTTTTTTTGTTTCTGAATTTCAATACCTTTTCTGCTACTCTGTTATTCGTACTTTTAATTTCCGACCAGTGTTTTATGCTTCTATGCTATGCTGCTAGGTCTTGTAATTCTTGAAATCTGTTTCTAGTTGAATTTTTAATTCAGTCTTCTTTGTGTCGCCTTTTAGCTTGTTTGGGCCATATTTTCTGCATTATTGTGCGAATGTTTGTTTTGCTTTTTTAATTTTAATTCTTATGCTCGCTGTCTTCAAGTGGTGGACGCTGTTTATATCAATTTCTCTTTTGTTTCTACATCTAACAGCTAGCTTCTCCATCTTTTTTGTATGATAAAATGGTCGATCTAGTTTTGTCTCCTCTGATCTGGAAATCCACTTTGTGGATTTCTTTATGTGGAAATAACGTTCCTCCTATTACCATTTTCCGCGCACTGGTCTATGAGAAATTCCCCATTTTCGTTTTTATCGCCTAATCCCTGTTTGCCCATTAGTTTGTTCTAGCCCTGTGTTATCTTTACCCACTTGCGCATTTAGATCTTCCATTATAAAAATAATGCCTTTCTTTTTTATTTTATTTATTGTGTTTTGTAGTTGGGCATAGAATTATTGTTTGATTTCAATGTCTGCTACGTTTGTAGGTGCATAACATTGTATTACGCTAACATTCCTTATTTTTCCTTGTAATCGGACTGTTATAATTCTCTCTACTAATGGGTGTCACTCTATCAGACATTTTGTTATTTCTCAGTTTAGAAGTACTCCTACACCTTATAAGTGTTCGTCGTTTTTGTTTGGTTTTTTAGAATAGGGGAATGTCAAGTGATTGGGCGTTTTCAGAATGAAATAAATAGATTGGCTTTTTTTCACAATAATATTTAATTGCGTTGCATAATTCTAACTATCTAGTTATAGATCACTAATTGGTACAGGATAGTCTTTCTCTATTTTCTTCCAGTTTTAAAGATCCAGTCTTTTTTGTTTTAATTTCAATACCTTTTTCTCTTTATATTGTACTTTTATTTTCACCAGTGTTTTATGCTTCAATGCTATGCTAGGTCTTGTAATTTTAAAGTGTCTTTTATAATTTTAAATTCAGTTCTTTGTCGCCATTTAGCTTGTTTAGGGCCATATTTTCTGCATTATTGTGCGAATGTTTGTTTTGCTTTTTTTTAATTCTTATGCTCGCTGTCTTCAAGTGGTGGACGCTGTTTATATCAATTTCTCTTGTTTTCACATCTAACAGCTAGCTTCCATCTTTTGTCTGATAAAATGGTCGATCTAGTTTTGTCTGAATTTAATAATTTCTTTATTTAATTGAAATAACGTTCCTCCTATTACCATTTTCCCGCACTGGTCTTGAGAAATTCCTATTTTCGTTTTTATCGCCTAACGTTTGTCCATATTGTTTTCTAGCCCTGTGTTATCTTTACCCACTTGCGATTTAGATCTTCCATTATAAAATAATGCCTTTTTTTTTATTTTATTTATTGTGTTTTGTAGTTGGGCATAGAATTATTGTTTGATTTCAATGTCTGCATTTTGTTTCGCATAACATTGTATTACGCTAACATTCCTTATTTTTCCTTGTAATCGGACTGTTTTAATTCCTACTAATGGGTTCAAATCCGTATCATTATTCCCTTAGAATTCTAACTTATAAGTGTTCGTCGTTTTTGTTTGGTTTTTTAGAATAGAGGAATGTCGGGCGTTTTCAGGATGAAATAAATAGATTGGCTTTTTTTCACAACAATATTTAATTGCGTTGCATAATTGCAAACAAGTTGATCTATATTGTCATTAAATCTATCCCTTTTATCGATACATTTGGTTTTCTAAGTTTTTTAAATTTAAGCACCCAATCCATGCTTTTCTGTGGCCACGACATAACATTTCAATTTTCCCGTAAACATTAATGTGCGTTGGATGAAAAACACTTATATAAAACCATATCTTTTCGTTTTTTAACAAATGCTTTTAATTTTTGAATTTTATCTAAATATTAGTCCAAAGAGCAGACAAAAAGTTAAAAAAGACAACAAGTTTTGAAAGTATCCGTTATATATTTGAAAAATTAGGAAGAACGTATGCAATGCAAGCTTTGGTACTACTTTTCCATGTTGTATCAGTTGCCACACTTTCTCATGAGCACCTTTCAGCAGCTACTTCAGTATTATGAAAATTAAGTATTAGGTTTGTTAATAGCTGCCATCAATACAACATTATTATCAGGTTATGAGTGTCAAATACCAATACAGCCAACAATCGTTTTCAATACTAAGTAAGTTTACAAATATAAATTTTAAAACAAGCCCAAATAGGTTATTGCGCGCACAAAAACATAGATACCGACCTAACATCGAGCTTTTGGATTTTTTCTCCAGGAAAGGTGAAAAAGCCGAGTATTCTTTATTATTGCAGTCTAGATATATTAAATATGTGCATACATTTGCTAAATACTTGACAAATTACTTATCTTTTATGATGGCATGTCCAGTAGATTTTGCTTTTACGATAAATATCAGTTTTCGCGTGTAACCTCGCGTTGAAGTCTCCAGATATGTTGCTGTACTTTATATACGCCAACCCGTTTAAATGGAATTTTTATATGAAAAGAGATAAATGGGTTTAGTACAATATCTGTATATAGCCCTTTGTTCTTATTTATTGCAAATTTTGAATTTATAACAAGTTTAGCTTTATAAAGAAAATTAACTTGGTTGCAAGTATATTTAGCGTTAATACGTACTGTAATAAGGGCGTTATTAATAGAAGGAGTTTTCAAAATGGAAAATATAGAGCGGGAATTGCAGGTTATGACTGAGGGGCTACTAAAAGCAGTTTCAACCTAATAGCTAACAATCGACTATTACTAAATATACGAATATAATGGGGGACGACAGTGTCTTTCATTGCTCCGGCAAATGAGGAATAAAATCCCAGCAAAATTGTAGTAATAAGAACAGTTAATTTACTACGTGCTAATTAAAGAGACGGAAACCCCACCTCATAAAGCAAGTCATGGCATTAGCACCGAGTGAATTAGAGGAAAATTTGTGCTGTGCATATATTTGTACAAAACAGAACAGTTTCCTACAAAATAAAAAAGATGAATAATAATTTTTATATAATTATTAACTCGTTTAGTAACCGACCTCGCAACTAAAAAGTTTGTAGCTTTCTGCAACCCACAATTTAATTTTTGTGCTTGGCCGGTCGCTGATTTCCATTGAATTGCTTATGCAACTTTTCGTCATGTGGGCACAATTGAACAGCTAATTTATATGCGATTCGGATTAGTGTAGCTCAGGCAGTCGCAAAATGGCTCTCAAGTTGCATGCATTTGCAATGCTACTGATTCTCAGTTATGTCCGCCTTTCATGCCAAAACGATGAGGTGAACTGAATATCTCTTTGTTTATAAATATTAATCTGTTTTGTACTTAGGATGAAGTGGTCGCGTTTCTAAAGGAAATGCACAAAAAACACGTCGAATGCGCCGAAGAGACCGAGGTTGATGAAAGTATGATCCTGAAAGCTTTTGGGTACGGCGAGTTCGCAGACGACGCCAAGTTTAAATGCTACCTCAGGTGCTTATTGATGAAAAACAACCAAATGGATAGTGACGGGAATGTAGACCTGGTTAGCAACTTAAAGGACATCCCCTTAGACTTTGATAAGGAAACAGCAATAAATGTCATCGATAAGTGCAAAACTGAAAAAGGAGCTGATGATTGCGAGACGGCTTTTCTGGTGTCTAAGTGTATTTTAAAGGCTGTTGGTCACTTAGACATGTTTCCCATATTTAATTAATATAGCTGAAAAGGGATTTTGGTTTTAAATTAGCGCGATTATCTTTAATAAAGTGGTTTACACATATATTTACTTAGTGTATAGTTATTTATTGACATGTGCTTCGTAACGGAGAAAGTTATTTTTTATTTTTTTTAATCCGTTAATCAAACAAAGACAATTTTTTCAGAACGAGCCGAAGCTTCCTTGGTTGTACCTTATCTGATTTATTGCTAACCGTGTCCCTACTTTTTAAATCCAACATTTGAGATTAAGGTGCTCTAGGATAGCTAAGTCTTTTCTGTAATATTATTGTCCCCAAAAAATGTATCGTAAGCACTAGTTTATGACAGGGAGCTTTGCTAATATAAAATTTCTTTCTGGCACAGAAAGAATGAAATTTGTTAAAAGGTTTCTTTCCTCCCGCGCATTTAAATCTTTATTCAGTTTTACATTCTATAATGCTTATCACAGCTGGCGCTACATATTGTGTTGTTCTGAGATATTTGACACACTCAAACTCTTCCATCAAACTCCTCCATGGTAAACTATGGTTTATCTTTCCAAGCTATACGTTTCCAGTTGCCCACATCCTGTAGCATCGTCCTTTGTACCACTGTAAACTATGATTAGTATATTTATATCAGAAATTTTTGATTTATGGGCAACTGTGAAATCATATTTTCTTCAAATTTTTGACATGCAGTCATGGTGATGGTTGGAAAATCTACTGTACTACAAAACTCCTGAATGATTTTTGTAAACGATGACTAAAGAATTTCTCTTACCATATTCTTCAATATATGGCGGACTTCTTTAGTCATTATATGATTTTGTTGTACCTGTGTCCTTATGTTTCTATTTTATAATCACGTCACTAACAATTGCAAAGAACGGAAATGTTGAAAATTACGGACTTCTTGACTTACTCGTTCCTGTCGTGCTTAATCTTGGTATTAAACTCGTAGTTCTGTCTATATTCGTTGGTTAGATCACAGCGACCTCTAAACCTCAGATTATAGGTTAAAGATAAGTATCGGCAAATGGTTTATTAGATAATGCACATATTTTACAATTATTTGTTAGGAAAGCTTGTTTAACTATAAATGTGTACAAATTTGGCAGCATTACACAAGCAAGTCCGATTTAGCCATAGAACAGTAACGGTAGGTTTTGTTAACCTTGATAAAGCGAGGGATGTGCATCTGAAGTTAGTTTATATTTATAAAAGTGTTGCACAAGCAGAAAGAGATGTGGTGGCAACAAAATTTGAGAACAAAATTTTAAAAACAATGGGGTTATTAATGATCCCACTTGTAAAATTCTTAATTAACTTACTATATGAAATAGAACCCCAAAAGGCATTTCTAAACACATTTATCAATCCAAATGATAGTACGAACCAGAAGCAGACATTGAATGGAAGTTAGTCAATGTTACTTTTATAAGTATGAAATGTTATTGTTTTTACTACAGTCTTGTGGTTGTTATAAACAAATTCAAAGCAATTAGAGCACTTTGTAGTAGTTTTCTTGTTAAGTTCTTTGAAAGACACAACGCAGCGGCTACGTGTGCCAGATGATTCTATTCTATACCAACCTCAATGGGTCTTCTACGTCTTTGGCTTCTTCATTCTAATGCCATTTTAGGTAAACTTCAACCCTTCAGGTAGCTAGAAGTGGTTTTACTAATACCATTTCCAAACCCTCCAAAAATAGGTGCCTTCCAAAAGCTGTTTTAACCACGAGGTCCTACCTTTGGTTTCTGATAATTTGAAATTAACGCTAGCGCTTGAGCAATCAGGTAAATCGTTGTTGGTAGATGAATCAGACTATTCATAATTTTTAGATACAAGTTGTAATAAGTCTCTAGTAGCAATAAATGCAACAAAAGCATTTAAAAATTGTACTATCAACAATCAGGTTGAGTGAATTAATAACTCAGATCGAAAAAATTGGTTATGCCTTTAGAAAAAAAACTTTACTGAGTTATTCCATACCAAATCGCCGGGTCTTTGGACATGACAACTCCAATTTTGATGAAATTTGGTATGTTTGTAGCACTCGTGGAATGAAAGCAAAAAAAAACTAACTTCTAAAAAATTCTTGAAACAGTTACGATCGTTTCAAAAATCGCCAAAATCGCCAAAATCGCCAAAATCAGCTCTATCTTAATATTTTAAATGCTTATATCTTGGTCAAATTTATAGCTAGGAAGAGTTAAGCTTTACCCCCCCACTTTGATCTTTGACTTATCAGAAGTGACCACTTTAAAACTATTTATGATGCACTTTAATGAACTTTTTTTTGTTAAACAAAGCTTTTTCTTAAAGGAAAACTTACAGAATGTTTAGGAAAACACTTTTTTCAATTCCGTCATTTTGA
This sequence comes from Sinelater perroti, assembly GCA_036346155.1. Classification (NCBI taxonomy): domain Eukaryota; kingdom Metazoa; phylum Arthropoda; class Insecta; order Coleoptera; family Elateridae; genus Sinelater; species Sinelater perroti. The sequence continues at coordinate 6,556,985 of JARFIY010000324.1, forward strand.
ACAGCAGCAGCACTAAAATCGTTGAATATATTCGCAGTAATTTTTTTTAAAAGAAGTACGTACAACTTTTAACCGTTTTGAATTTTTTACTGGACCTTTCCAAAGGTTTTTCTTTGTCTTGTGTTAATTAATTCTAATCAACTTAATCGCTCTACATTTCTTCCCAAAGAAAATGAAAATATTTTCGTTTCTATGTGTCCTTCGTTTTAGGGACATTGTAATCAACGGGGCTTTTGGGTTCCAATGATCGTTTTTGTTTCCATGAAACGTGTTTTAAAATTTTTCTTCTTCGGTGTATTCTTGGTCTTTCCAACCATCTTTGATATCACAATTTAAGTCGCACATTCACTTTGTTACTTTGTTACTTTTCTTAACGATTTAGTAAGCCGATGTTTAGGGAATTTAAATAGGTTACAGCATCTATGCAAATATTCTTTTTGAATAGGTGCTGTCATTTTTTGAACACTTGAATATTTCGAAAGAAAATCAAAGTAATCGCTGTCGCGAGAAAATGAAAACTGCTTTAAAAGCAATTGTAGTCTAACTTCTTATAAGTAATAAAAAAAAAACAATTTTGATGTCAACATAACTCCACGAGTGCTACCAACATAACAAATTTACAATATCAGACATTAATTTTTTAAGGACAACAATATTAATTTATACTAAATTACTAATAATTAAGAAAGTGCATTAAGAAATTCCTTAAAGAAAGAGTATCTGAAAGCGTTCCTACAAACTTTCCTATAATTTTATTCAAAGAGGTCTCTACCGCAAACCTATAAGTGTTTTTATATCTAAAATAGCATATATAATTATATCACGTTGTTAGGATGTTAAAATAAATTAAGTAAATACGGTGGATTATAAGTTATGCAAATAGGTTAGTTAAACAGGAATAAAGAAATTACAGGCTCTCTGACTATAACAAGGAAATATCGGTTGCACTAAAGTAAACTTTTAATGGGCAAAGTTTTAAATAGCCGCGTTACAGAATTCTGTTCCAAGATGGAGATAAAATAAGGACAAACTTAATTATAATGCGAACGTAGTGGCTTAATTAATTTTAAAAGTAACCCCAGCTCAATGCATTTTTTAGCTCTTGTCTTGCAAGCTACCAATTACTACGCGCCTCCATGTTTCTGCACGCAAATTATGAAAATCTTTACTTCTTACGCAGCCAGCTGTGCATAGTCACATTAATGTTCCTTACAAACATTTTCTACCTGAATTCAATGGGTCGCCAAATAAAAAAAATGGAAGTGCTGCGGAAGATTTTGTTAGATATGAAGAAAATGAAAACACAACAAAAGGGGCAAAAGTATATATTAAAAAATTATTCTATTACTATTTATGTGCTTCAATTTTTAAGTATTACTACCGTAGTATATTTTTTTGCAAAACCTTAATAATAACTTTCACTGTATTTATAGAAAAATCAATGGCAATTATAATGTCTAGCGTCAGGGAAAAAAACAACGATCGTGTGCCATATTACGTTGTAATATATAGTTTATTATATCAAAATGGTTCAAATCCCCTTTATAGACAAAAACATCTCTTTTATAGCTTTTATCTGTAACAGAATTGATTGGGTGGAATTTTATTTATTTACTTGAATGCTAATTTTTTAATAAATAAATAATATAGTAATACAGCCGATACATTTTTAGGGAAAATCACCTAATGATAATTCTTCTATTTCGATCTTGGAGTGATGGTGAGAGTTTCAGTTGTCGTTTTTTAACTGTGGCAAGTCGCTTGATCATTATATATTTAATCCTTGCACAAAAGGAGGATGGGCAGATTGGGCTCCAAATCGAAAATTTGGGTACCCAGACCAAACCTATGTCAATCGAAAGCCCTAAGTGTTCTGAGCAATATTGTCTAGGGACTGATCCGATACGACCTCTCTGAACAAAGATTAGAACTTAGAAAAAATACCGGAAGCTCATATTGTGCGTAAGATACATTACGACACACATCACGTGTGAGCAGCATCCAACAGTACGTGCTCCATTCTTACAGGTGCATAAATACTCTATTAGGAAGTCTACACCCGTCTTTGCTTGTTCAAACATTACAACACAAAGCACTTTGTTCTGTTTATGTAGCGAGTGTGAATCTCGTCTCACTACATGTTCTTCCGTGCTGACCAAAACTATAGTAAGATTCTCTGTAAAAGCTGAATCTCATAACTCCCTCAAACAATTGCTCTACCACCACACCATGTTTGAAATCATTAGAAATTTTCCGTTTAATAATATTCTAAGTGATACCTAGTCAGGCCGCAGTGGTTGTAGACTCTCAATGTGATTTGCACAATTGCTATTATCACTAGGGATTGTTCCACTTGGTTCTAACCTTTAGTCTCGTCTTGTATTCTAGATAGAACTTTTACAGTTTCTTTACGCGAGGGGCCCAGCGTCCATAGGGTTTTGCCCATCCTCCTTTGAAGAATTGGTTAGGTCGGTGACGTAGTAGGCTTTGGTGGTAAGTAACTTGAAATCTCTGGATTTCTGTCAATACTAAGGAAGTACCTGAAAAATTTTTCCAGCAAATAGTACGATTATTGGAACTTTAGATTTAGCTATCGGTGCTTAATTTTTAAATTGTTTTGTCAGGCCAAGTCTCTGGTTGATATGTAGGCTGAGGTACTTTTATTTTGGTTTGGGCTGGTATTAATGTGTTGCAAATAACAAGTTGGAGGCAAACAGCTGCTTTGTGTTGATTTATTAGTCTAATTTGATAGTAGTCTTCTCTTTATGCATTTATAAGTAAACGTATTTAACAAGGTATGTTGGGGAAAGTTTTAATCTCGTTGTTATCTAGTCTGAAGGGTGCACTGACTTTCTAAAGATGGTAGCAAATACGTTTTCATTCTGAACTTTTGATTTGGTCAAATTTTGGCTCCACTTTTGGGGTAGGAGATAGCAGTGTTTGAGGTCTTTTTGTTGTCCTCCAGATAGAGTGGTTATTCTTTTAAAGGGTAGTTTATTTTTGGCTCTACATGTCTCCATTATCAATTGTAGCAATTAAAGGGGGATGTTGTTAGAAACCTAAAAATTGGATTTTGAACTTCGCATATAATCCAGGTTGTCTTCTAAGATAGCATATTGTAGATGTAGCAAAGTATTAAGCGAAAGCATTCATTTTAGCATTTTCCGCTCGAATCTGGTAGTGAGGTAGTTCATGATGATGAAAGGATTTCTTAATTATAACAGCTGTATCATCATATGTTGTATTATGGTATTTAGAACATTCTTCTTGTCGTGCAATGAGCTTTAGAGATGAATGCTACATTTATTTTATTTATATGTAAGAAATAATAACTGGAAGGCTCATTGGAATTCCAGAAGTTCATATACAATTGTCTACTATTGTGTAATTTCGCCTATGACTATGTTCAGCTTATTGGGGGTCATGTTTTGATTAATCAGTTGATTAAACTTGGATCTGAATTTGTTTAAGAAAACTGATAGCTTATTTTATATGTTTATGGATTGTTGCTCATTTCTCTCAAATGTTTTATTATTTGTATGAAAATTTGATTGGAATTTACTGTCGAAAATTTGTTCTTGTTGTAAACGTTTATTTTTAGCTGTTGTCTGAAAGTTGAATTGTATTTTATATAATTGGTACCCTTTCTAATTTGAAGGAACGTTTGGTTTTTTTGCACGAAAATATAATGTGTCCGCCTCTACACTTAACTCGTACGTGTGGCGTGGTACAGTAGATTTTTGTGTGTACATAAAATTGACATCTAGTGTATTGTACAATATCTCTTTTCACTTGCGGTGCTTCTGTAATAACGTTTAGGTTACAGAATAATTGTATTTTAAGTATTATGTCTTTGTTGTTTTCTTTAGGTGCTACGTTTATAAAATGTAATGAAAGAGAAACTTTTGTTTTTTGAGTTTAATATTAATTATGGTGTTATATTTTTGCTTCTATTTTTTTTATTTCTTCAGCGGGTACTAATTAGAGGAAGTTTCTGATTACTATTCTATATGCTGTGTTCTCCTTCAGATAATATGTATGGTGCTTTATTTTTTCTGCCTGTAGGAAGTTAATTAATTCACCATAAGCTTTAATTTAGTTTCAAATTCAGGGTAGCGGGTAGACACTCTTTGCGATCCTAACAAAGACCGGTCTACTTCAGGTGTACGACCCTGCCCACGCGAGTCTTGATTTTCTCTCACCTCCCAAGACAGAGAGAAATCATGTCCCAATCTCAAGTCCTACCTAGTATTGTTCAATCCATCTAACATCCCCTCCTCCCATTTTAACCCGCACTTGATCAGCGTGGAATGGTAAGATCTAATACCTTCAAGAATCTCAATGAATGTAGAATTTCAATGAATACAGTACAACCAAATACACCGGCCACGGCAGCTGTCGGGACGCCAAAAGGAGAGAGGGTGTTAAAAATCAATGGGCTTTGGATAGGAACTTACAATACAAGATTTTTAGCGGACAATGGAAAGCTATATGAATTAGAGAAAATCATGTACGATGTTATAGGGTTGAGTGAAATGAAGGAGAAGAATTTATTACCGTAAAGTCGTACAAAGGAGAAACTTTTAGAGGCGTGGCTTTTAAGATTAGTAAACGTATGGTTGCATACATCAAGTCATTCAAAGCTATATCGGGCAGAACAGAATTTATCAATTTGAGAATTAATAAAAGGACAAACATGAAACTAATACAAGTTTACGTCTAAAATCATAATGGGTGACTTCAATGCGAAAGTCGGTGTAAAACAAGAAGAATGTGAAACGCAAATAGGAGATTACGGCTTTGGTGATCGAAACGAATGAGGAGAAATACTAACAAATTTTATAAATAAATTTAGATTATACATAACAAACTCATTCTTCAAAGAGGTTAAAAATCCAAAATATTGTGCAAGATGTTTCAATACTAAACAGTTTTGACATTGAAAGTGACCACTAAATAGTCAAATCAAAGATAGTAATAGACAAAAAATTATAGAGACGGAAACTACATTCCAAAAAGAACATAAGCATAACATATGAGACGTTAAAAGAAATAGGCAACGATTTTAAAGCAACCAATGAAAGTAAATTAGAAACGCAAACTTGGTTTGTCAAGAAAATATGTAGAAGTAAAAAGGATAAAAGCAATATGCCGAAGATTATTAGCAGTGTTTATTTAAAAAGTTTGAATGCTTTTAGAAGTTATTTGATGTTCTAAATGTAATATATTTCTTCGCTCTCTCCAATAGAATGCTTCCTAGTTCGGAAAGCACTGAGAAGATTTTATTCTTTGTTGCTTTTATAAAATTCTATACAAAAAGTCAAACTGCTATCGAAAACAATTATCTGGCCTATTGGTTTCCAATAAAATTGCTACTTAAGTCTATATTAATTTATTTTATATTTTCTATGTTTTAAGAGAGTACGTGTCCTCTTAAAACAATAAATATTGACTAAAAGGTGTTCTGAAGAGCAGAAAATTTAAATTTTGCTTATATGCAAATTTACAATGAAACTATAGATGTTCCGATTAATTCTGGCCAGATTTTTTGCTCAAAATTCCTTTATTTGACATAGAAAATGAATTGACATATCAAAGAGAATATTTTTTATCATTTTCGTGTTTTGAGCAGCATGTCGATGCCGTACAGATTAACCAAATGGTGTTTTAAGGCAATCCATTCGTCAACCCATTTTAGACTTCTTTGAAATTACAGAAGTGCGTGTTAATTGGGAAGGGTGGCAGTCTAGTTAGTGTGGGAGGACTTCCCGTGGAGGTTTAGCAGTGTTTTTTGTACTGCCAAAGCAACATAAGATCGAGAGTTATCGTGTACAAGAATTCGGCATTTGCTTGCTGTTGCAGGTTTTTCTAGTGAAAATACTCATCCAAAATAAGTAATTATTGTTTGAATCTGTCTTCAGTAACGGTTTCGAACGATCCCGATAGTCTTCCTCATCCCACCAGATACATAGCTTACACCTTGCGGCCAGCTTTGACGCTGAAGCAGGCGAATGTTTAAGATTTTCTCATGAGTTTTTGCACTTGGGATTATTAAAATACATAATATATATTTCTACTTCCGTCACAAAACAAAAAATTATTTTTACACTACTTAGCAAGCAAACAAATTGTGATGTTTAAGTGACAACTAATGTGCCATTTATTTTTCTTACTTTTGGATCTTTATCACCGCATGTAAAGGTTTTCATTTAATAATGCCTGAAATTGGACGTCTTGGAACGTGTTTGGTTAACTTGAGTGCTTCTTGTGACTCACGTCAAAATCGCCATTTTTAAAACATTGAAACCAAAATCTGCAGTTAACATACAATGAAGCTTTACCTTTATAAGCTTCTACAAGCGTTTGATGATTTTTTTGAATCAAAAATAAAAAGTAGCGAATATAGAAAATATACTGGCATGCGTTCCATCTTTTGAAATGTAAAAACAACAAAAAAAAAATGAATAAAGTGGAAGAAAAATTATTATACGCTCTTAGTCGAGGCAAATTAGTAAAGAAGCTCGAAATTTTTAGCGGGTACACGTATCGAGATGTTCCAAGGCGCATTCGATTCGTAAGAGCCTCAGAAAAAAACTTTACCACATATTTTTTTGTTATAATGCGAAAGTGCATTTACTTGATTATTTTGCGGACCCAAAAGAATATTTCATTTCTCGCTTAATATATGCCAAATTAAGCTCATTCCCATTACGCGAGGGTTTTTGGGGTCGCTGATCACGAATACGATGCTTAGAAAGTGGCCCGATGCACTTGAGGGCATAATTCTGGGAATGGGGGTGATCTTAGAAAATTACCTCATATTTGTTTGTTTTCCGAGTTTAAACTATCTGAATAAAAGTTTTTGGGGTCGCTGATAACGAATATGATTTTTAAAAAGCGTCCCAATGCACTTGGAGAGGGGCATAATCCTGGGATTGGGGGCGAATTTGGGAAAAACCTCAAATTTGTTTGTTTTTTGAGTTTAAACTCTCTGTATAAGGGTTTTTGGGTTTGCTGATCACGAATATGATGCTTATAAAGTTCCCCGATGCACTTAGGGGTGGTGGTGGTGAAGGGCATAATTCTGTGGATTTTTGGGAAACCGGCTCAAAGTTGTTTGTTTTTTGAGATTAAAATGTCTATATTTCATAGCATTTTTCTTAAAATTCGGCACATTACGATTCAGCACACGGTACATATTTTATTTTTTAGCTCATGGAAAATGAATATATATTTGGAAAATTATTATTGCAACAGAGAAGATTGATGGTGAAAATTTAATTATTGTAACGTTTTTCTTTCTACATCTGTGGCTCTAAATTGCTTTATGAACATTATCAATTTACTTTGATAACAGAGAAAAGCTAAGAAAACCATTTAAATTCAAATTCAATCATTTTATTACTAATGATTTTTTTTACTTAAATAGAACCTTGAAAACCAATTTTCAAACCTTGAAAATTTTTATTTATTTAATACTGTTAAAATGTGGGCACTGATACGGTTGTCTGTGTGCCTGCAAAAATTTTTTCGTAATAACATCTGAAAAAAATCGTTTTCAAAAATAATTAAAATTGAATTATACTCAAATGAAAAAAATGCCCTACGCATACTTTGGTGCCCCAGGGTATCCCTTCCCCAAAATTCCCCAGGGAATTTTCTCACTTCGGTGCGATGGAGTTTAATTTGAGAACCAACATCGTTATCCGAGATCTCAAAAACCCCTTATTCAAACAGTTTAATCTCGAAAAACGAAGAACTTTGAGCTGGTTTCCAAAATAGTCCCCATCCCCATGATTATGTTTCCCTCTAAGTGCATTGGGTTACTTTTTAAACATCATATTTGTTATCAGCGACCCCAAAAACCCTTATTCAGACAGTTTAAACTCAGAAAACAAACGACTTTGAGCTGTTTTCCTAAAATCACCACCATTCCCAGAATTATGCCCCCAAGTGCGTTGGAGCACTTTCTAAGCATCATATTCGTGATCAGCAAACCCAGAAGCTCCTATATAGACAACTTAAACTCAAAAACAAAAAAATTTGAGGTTTTTCCAAAATTCGCCCCCAACCTCAGGATTGTACTCCTCCCCCCAAGTGCATTGGGGCACTTTTTAAACATCATATTTGTTATCAGCGACCCCACAAAAATTTTATTCAGACAGTTTAAACTCAGAAAACAAACAAATATGAGGTAATTTTTCTATAATCACTCCTATCCGTGCCCAGGTGCATCGAGGAACTTTCTAAGCATCGTATTCGTGATCAGCGACCCCAAAAATCTCCGCTTAACGGGAATTAGCTTAATTTGGCCAATATTAATCGAGAAATAAAATATTCTTTTAGATCTGCAAAAAATTCATCAATAAAACGCATTTTCGCATTATAACAAAAAAATATGTGTTAACATTTTGTTCTGATGCTGTTATGAATCGAATGCGCCTTGGAACGTCTCGATACGTGTACCCGCTAAAAATTTCGAGCTTTTAGCGTTTTTCTTACTAATTTGACTCGACTATATAGGGAATTGTCAGAACTATTGACATGGCATATATCTGCATTAGCATTAACAATTTATTTCTAATTATTTACAATAGATATTACTGATCTTTACAAATTTTGAAAAGTAATAATTCGATTGAGAGTTTATAAATAGAAAAAAATGAAACCAGCAAAAACTGAACGCATATCGCTGTTGATAGTAATGGCAGCGAAGAAAAGCTGCGGTATATCATTTCTCATATAGACAATATTCGAACACAAACAAAAACAAACCGCCGTCCGCATAAATCAAACATCGAGCTCTATAACTACTCGGAGCTAACAGCACGCAGCGAACTTCAGCGAAATCGGCGCAATTCCCGGATAAATAAGCAAACCGGAGCCGGGCGAATTAGCCGCACAAACAGGCTGCAGCCCGCGATAGGAGCGCCCGATTTCGGATCGGTTTCATACAGCTGTCAGGGTAAATAATAACATGCTCTTCTGAATCCGAACACAATGGAGGAAACGGAAGCGCCAGTCGCGCTCAAAATGCACGCCCGCTGCTTTCGAGCCGTGCTGCCCAGATATTGCTTTGCCAATTTGGGTACTTGTGTTAGTGCAAATAACCACTCGATGTGTTCATGATGCAGATCTATTTTCAGATGTTTCTTCGCCTTGAAAGCAGTAAATGGTCGCCCGATTATTGACTGGTAAATATGCGCAATTTTGCTTACTAACACAGCCATTTATTCTCAAAATAATTTTTTTAGAAATTAAAAATTGGGTAAGCAGAAGTGCGCATTAGCACGGCTAACTGCAATCTTACTTTTTTTTCTTCTTAACTCGCTCCAAGGTAGGAATCGACGCTAAAACTTGGTGAATGTAGAGAAGGAAAATATTTCATATAATCTGATTAGGTAAAAGAGACCGAATACTCAAATATTTAGCCACGGGCTAATTACGTGCGGACCGGCTCTAAAGCAATTAAGAATATGGCTGTTGAGAAATATTTTTTCCGAGATTTTGCTTCACTACATGGTTTTGATCTCTTCTATAGCCTACTTACAACGCTTATGACGCAAACATTGGTTACCACATAATTTTTGAATTAATTGATCTTTCAAAGGTGCTACACTCTCTAATTTTTATCAACATTTTCGAACTAAAACCAAAAATTTTAGATGTGATAATATATCTATTAACAACCGGACCACCGGCTTCAAATTTTATGCCAAACGACATCGATTGTATTAACTCTATAGAATTTTTTAAAATTATTATATAAAGTCAGTTTTTACAGTAAATGTTATGAGTGTGGTGGCGTGACATGAGTTAAGTATCATCAATCGCCGGTTCACTTCTAGAATTCACTTACTAGCTGATTCTTATGATCAACATTCCTTTTCTTGGATTATTTGACAAACAGAGCGATTATGTTGCTTATCGTGGGAATTCGGTGATTCCATGATTCATATAAATAAGTTAGTTAGACATATGCCAGGATACATCTGCTATCATTTATTGATAAGGTCAGTTAATACTAAGTTATTTATGAGGTCGTGTCTAGGGGATTATTTCTTTGGGAGTTTGTTTATTATGTCTTTGATTTCTTGGGGGGTTGTAGGGATTATTGGTTCAGATATCACTGGTTGGTTGGTTCCAATGTGGTTGATTATGTATACTGCTTCATGTGGAGCACAGGTATATTTTGGAGTAAAAACTTTCTCATAGTAAGCTACAAAGGCTGTTACTTTTTCTTCGTCGGTGGCAAGAGGTGCATTATCTACGCTTAGTGTTGGGATTTCTAGCGTTGTTTTAGTATACGCCTGGTGGCTCTCCACATACCGATGTCACCTGATTGAAGGTCTTCGATGTATTTCTGATATGAGTTGATTCTCAACTCATCCAGTTCGCGTTTTAGGGTGAGTGTTAACTTGTTTAGTAGACGTTTTGTTTCCGGATTTCTGGTTTTTGCCATTTTCGCCTGGTTTGGCTTTTTTTAATTAGTTCTGTGATTTCGTATGGTAGATAATGGTGGTTAGGTGTTATTGTGGTTTTGGAAGCAAGGGTTGCCTTTTGTACACTGTTGGTTATTGATGTTGTTAGCTTGAATATTGCGATATTTATGTCTTCGTTATTGTTTAAGTTGGTTGGGCACTTCAGCTGGTTATCCAGGTTGGTTTGAAAGTTGTCCCAGTTTATTACTCCATTTATAAGTCTAGAAGTTGGCTATGCCTATGATATAATTACAGGTAAGCGGTCTGAGTCAAGATCCCCTCTACTACCTTTTGAAATATCGGTTTTGTCAAGTTCTTTTGTAATACAATGTCCAGTATGTCTGGCAGGTGATCGCTACGATACGGATAGTAGGTGTATTTTTCGGGAGCTATTACTTGGAAGGAATATTTGGTCGCGTAACCTACCATCTTAATGCCCTTGGGATTATTAGGTCTGCATCCCCATAATTGATTCTTGGAGTTGAAATCTCCAATCATTAAGAGTGCTTCGGCAGTACTGAATGTAGCTTTGAGATTTTCCTCTACTAGTTTCTTGTTTGGTTGTCTATAAGGGCTTATTAATGTGAGGTTTTGGTCATTTAATTTAATTCTAATTCCGAATGTTTTTAGGGTTAGGTTAGCGATACCAGGAATATGGTCATGGTTGATTTTCTTTTTAATAAGTATAGCTACTCCGCCGGCTGCTGTTCGGGCGTTTCTGTACACTAGGTAGCCTGGTATTTTGAATGTGTCTATTTCAGATAGGTGGGTGTCAGTGATAAATGCTACGTCTATATTCTGTCTGGTAAGAAACGGTATAAGACTGATCGTTGGGTTAGGATACCGTTCGTATTCCAGTTAAGGATCGATAGCTTTTCTAAGGGTTTCTGGAGGTTAAGGTCCATTGAAGAGTAAGGGAATGATTGTACTGGTGATAAAGTTTTTAATTAAGGGAAGGTAAGGGGTTAACAGGTCAATGAGGATTTTGACTATATTACTGGTGTCAGGTGGGACCGTCTGATCGGGTAGTTGGTTTGCGTTGTTTGGGTTGGAGTTGGTTGCTAGTAGATTTCGTGCTTGTTCTGCGTATGAGCGGTTAGAGTTGATAAGATAATTTCTATTGTTGTTGCTATTATTTTTCATTCGTTTTTGGAGAATCTCAATGTGATGACTGCATCCGCAATAGCTTGCAGGATGTGGGCCTCCGCAGTTGGCACACTTAGGTGCTTCTTCTGTTGTTCTTTTTTTGTATAGTTGGTGTTGACGGTCGCCTCCGCATTTCACGCATCGTGGATCTAGTGTATAGTAGTTTTTGGTGTGGTTGTAGCCTTGGCAGCGATGGCACTGGGGGATGTTTGTTGGCTTTCTTCTCAATTCCACGGTGACTATTGAATGATGAATGCTTTTAAGAGAGAAAATTTTTTTTGGCGTTTTCATTATCATTTAGTTCTACTGCGCAGACTGGCAGTAGCTCATTGTTTTTAATAAGTCGGCGTGTGACTTTATTAACTGGAACTGAGTTGCTGAGTCGGTAAATATTTCTTGTTCTGTTAACGATAAAGGTACGTTTTTAATCACGACGTTGAGAGGTTTTCTGTTTGGGTTTTGAAAAGTATGATATTCAATACCGTTATCATTAAAATGTTTTGTTAGGATTATGTAATCATTCTCTTTAGTTGAATTAATTCTTAATGCATTTGTGTTGTAAAAGGTTGTGAATTCGTCAGTTTCTAATTTCTTGATGTCTTCGGTTAATTCAATGTAATTTACTGCGTTATGAAGATAAAGAGGTTATATTCTTGGTTTTGTTATCGGGGCACCAGTTTTGTTGCCTGCATTTGTATGTTGATTGCGATCATCTGGTTTATCGTTTGGGTTGGACTATAGGTTAGCAAGTAAGCTGTATTTATTTTGTGTTGGAACTGTTGGTGTCCACGAGTATCGTTTTTGCACTTCATTTAAAGGAGGTGTTAATGAGTCTAATTTGCGCTTAACTTGCGTTTGAACTTCCATTGTTTGTTTGTTCAGTTATTTTGTTAATATTTAAAAACAACTTACGGTTTATGGTTTATGAATCTTAAGGTAGCTATTTTAAAGATAAGACTGCGATGAAGCATGTCTTAACGCTTTAAAAGTCAAAGTAACACCGACTCGTAATTCTAGCATTAAAAGAAAATGCAGGCCTGACCTTAATAGCAGGTAGGGCGTTTTGGGGCATTTATATATCGAAGCGCGGCACTCGACCGTCCGCTCCGAAACACAAGCGCGGAATCAAGAACACTATTGAGGTACGCCAAATTTGTTAAGATGGTATCTGGATAATCAATCGTTGACCTTAAGTTGAAAATATAATTCGCTAAAATATGATTTTAGGATATGACTAGACAGATGCATTTTAATTTTAAATAATTAACTTGTTATTATATTGTATGAGGGGCAACTTTTGATCCAAAAGACCGATCTTAATAAAACAAACAACAACTTATTCTAAAAACAAAGTATATGTACTCGTTATTTGGACGCAAATCGCAATTGACTATAGAAAATAAATTGCTACTGTATAAAGTCATCGTAATGTTTGCATGGACTTACGATATCGAATTCCAAGGTCTTGCAGTTCTTTCAATCAAAGACGCTGTGTATTCTGATCAATGGTCAATGGTTTATCCGCAATCAGACCCTGCATGACAACCTCAGAATTCTCTTCATCAATGAAACTGTCTAGAACACAGCTACAAGAAGCCGAGACAGCACTTTCGCAACTCCTCGCCGACCTCTACGGCCACTGGCCGGCGAATAGACGTCTAAAAACGTAGTAGTCTGAAGACTTCGTTCAGTGAATCCTAGAAACACATCAGTGGATGGTGTCCATCTCGTGACATGTAGCAACTCTGACATACATTAAGAGCCTATTGTGCCTATCAACATGCATCCTGTCGTGCTACTTATAAACTCACCCACGCGGATGGTTTACAGCCAGGGAAGAAGGAACTGTTAACCACTGTCTTAAAGCGGCAGCCTTACAGCCCTCCATTTAAAAATTTTAATAAGTTGTTTTACAGTTAACAATTGTATAATTATTCTATATCCATTTACATTTGACAAAATTAATGTTATAATATTATTCAAACAATACTATACCTTTCTATAACTGACTTGTAACTGTATATCAAGAAAGAGTGGAGCACAAATTCTTTCCTTCAAGATTCTCTTTTATTTTATTTACGATTTGGTGACATTGCTGTACCGTAGAGTTCTTTTCCTAGAAGCCCAATTGATGTTCTGAGATTAGGTCATCTATAAGTACCGTTTTTCAAATATCTACTATACGTTTGAACAGAAAGTAAATAAAACAGCTGATATAAAATTGGCGTGGCTAAGCTCTAAGCGTACGTTTGGTTGCCTAACTTGAAGATCGTTTTGCATATCTTACTTTCGTAAGGTCACCTTATACCACTGTTCCAATTTGTAAATAAATTGTTCCACGTTCCCACCTTGCAAAAATTTAAAGGAAACGGGTTAGCCTAGAACGCCAAAAGTACCTTTTTGCAGACAATCCCTCGTTTTAGACGTTAGGAGTAGTAGCTTTATAATCTTGATAATTTGTACGAATTTCTCTTGCATATGTGCTGTACTTATTTTTTAATCTGTTGTAAACTGGTCAAAACTGTGGACATCTCATGTTACTCATAAAACAACTATATAAAGAAGGTTTAGCAGCAATAAAACTTGACGCAAATATTTCAGAAAATATAATATGTAGGAAAGTGCACATCAAGGCTGTATACTCTTTTCCATACTCTTCAACATCTACGAAAAGCTCTTGATAACTGGAAAGGTTGAATTATCACAGGCGGAAAGAGACCAAACAACCTGCGATTTGTCGACGACACCTCACTCTATGCTAATGACGAATCAAAAATGTCTGTATTGCTTAAATACACCAAAAACGAAAGTATACGTTTGAATTGAAATGAAATCGCAAAAAAATATGTAGATCGCAAATGACGTTATTTCGGCTTAAATATAAATGAAGATAGAAACTGTTCCACTGAAATACGAAGAGGAATAACTATAGCGAGAACAGCAACGGTTAAATTCAGTAAGTTTGGAAAGATCATGCCATATCTAGTTACAACATTAATATTTCCAATAGCAACATATAAGGCAAAAAAATGGACGCTAAAACTGACCATAGAAATTTCTTCGAAATGTGGTATCGGAAAAGACTTTTAAAGTTATTAAATTTTCTGCCGTGGTAAGATGTCATATCCTAAAATACTTTGGTCACATCACCAGAGAAAATAGCAATAATTTGGAGAAACTTGTAATGTAGAAAAAAGTTAAAGGAGGACGCGCTCTCAAAAGATGAATAGGTCAAATAAAAAGCTTCACAGGAACACCGCTTCTGGAAAATATAAGAATAATCAAAAATGGAGAAATTCGGAGAAAGATAATACATAGGAGTAATGTAACCACTTTATTAATAAGGCTTACGACTATGAGAGAATGATTTTGATCTGTAAGCCAGTAAGTTTACCAGCGGAAAAGACCTTTAAAGTATTGCTTTGAATTTAATTGGAGTTGTTGACGTCATTTTTTGGGGGTAAATATAAACCCCCACGTGGTGTGCTTAGTATTTAAATCACTAGCCACAAAAAGCAAAATTTCAGAACCCAAAAAAGGTACATCAGTTATTGATGATTTAATAATGATGGCCGAAGCTATATATACCTTTCTGCCAAAATGATTTAATACTTTTTCTTTCTTTTGAATTCTACTAACTCGCAAAATATTTAACCTACATTTAGTAACTATGGGTACATTTTGAATACGGTGACAACATTTAATATGTGATTATTGATATAGACAGGAATAAAATCAGTTACGTGAGCATATGCTGGGAAATACACAATGGATCCGAAGTACCAAATTATGTATTTGACTGCATTGGTTTGCACAATATTATTCTGTTGATTTTTGCTTCTCTCTGATTTTCCCTTATGAATACGAGTACGAAAAGGTCGTATCATTGACTGAGGTATCCATTAAAATCCTCCGGGTAGTATTTGAATAGCATGACTAAGTATAATGTCACGTTGTGTAAGAGTCTAAACACCAAGAACTGTTTTAGCATATACGACGGTTTTCAAGTGGATCCACAGATAAAAGTCAAGAATCATTAGCAGAACTACCTCGCTTAATCCATCTGCTAGTAAAGCTATCCTTGCTATACTTATTATCACTAACAACGAAACGAGCTGAAACTCCCATTATGCATCATTCACATGACCTATCTTACTACCAATGACGCATTTTAAAACAATAAATATATACTACTAAAAAGCCCCGTCTCACATAACTTAACGCATGCGCCTACTGTCAGCTGATAGATAGGTGATGACGTAAACATTGGTGAGGACGTTCCCGGCACCAAATATTATATAAATTATTCTTCAGGACTGCATTAAGCCATTGAGGCATTGTGGACGAACGATTGGACCCCAGTCTAATTAACAACGATAAACTGTTGCTAACAGTAAACTATAACCATCGCATGATGATTCTGCCTAGTTCACGAATGACTGTTGTGTAGTATGATGATGCCATCTTTATCAGGGGTTGCTTTTGTAATGGTAGCGACTTGTTATAACAATTAAAGACAAAATTTTGCTCTTAGAGGATTATCTGCTTGAGATATAGTCCCTGCATACGTTGCCAATAACAGAGATATTAGCGGTTTTCATGTAAAGTACACAGTACTATCGCTTGGCATACACCACACTGACGGACCACTTGTCTAAAGCTTGTACTTAACGTCTTGTAGAACACATTTTTTAACACAGGTGTAGGAACATAATATGTTTACTCTGCAATAGTTTTGTGATCTGGTTAGTATCTGTGTGACTATGTAAAGCATCTCTCTGTTTATGATATGAATGATGGGTCACTTAAATAGCATTTTAAAATACTAGTTCACCTAGGACTGGATCTACAAACTAAAGAGGCACGTATAAATATACGTATATAGCGTTTTTGCGGATTACCAATGTCACGCCAACTGTTGACTTACGCGGTACTAGTGAAAGGTGGTTGAACTAACGGTTAAAGTTTTATTGAAAAGTAAAAGCAACTTAACGTGATAAACGACAAACTTAAAGTTGTTACATACAAATAAAATCAATGTCTGTTTTTGTATATTGAAATGTTGTCGCAGTAATTGTAAAAACTATTTACCGCCATTGTCACTTTACGCACACTGCGGTACACTGTCGCCAGGTTGCCCAGGGTAGATACTAACATATTTTTAACAGTTTTACTTGTTTTGGCACAACCACAAAATTAACTGAATTGATTACAAAATTTCAGCAGCAAGCTCTGGTAAAATAATACTTAATATCCAAGTGTTTCGTGCGCTTGTGATGCACCGGAAGGTGGTCAATTTTTTGGTCTTTTCGTTGTCGACTCAACATTAGATAGTAGACTACGCATTTAGATGACTTATTTAGTGGCTATAAAGACGGTCATGTATTCTGGGTAGCCCTTACGTTAATTATTTAGACCACTTCACTAATTAAGCGCCGACCTATGTAATACGGGTATTTAAACTACCTTTTAAATATTTACTCACTTAACGGTGTTCCATTGTACGAGTGATGGCCGCTCCAAAAAGATGACAATTGGTTAGCCCAATAAGCCATGTTAGGTAGTGTGCCGACAGCTAAATACAAGTAAGCCGACGATCTGACTTCACTAGCCTAGTCACTCTTATTTGAATCGGTCGGCACCATGATGGTGTTCCAATTGCTCAATCCAAGTTTTCCAAAATATTTCGTGTGTCAATTCGCAGTTTACATTGGCCACGGTCACGATGAACTTGGAAACCAAGATAACATATTCCCAAAATATCTTAGTAGTTCAATTAATTTGAATACGCATGTTGGAACATGGCCAAGTGTAAGAATAGTATCCACATGGGTCAGATGCAGTTCCTTGCCTTCGCTGACGTATACAATCAACACTCACTGGCTTTATCCCAATTTATTTAACACGCATCGATCTTCTTCTAGAACTTTCCTGAAGTTTGCCTACAAACTCAGCCACTCCCTTTATTAAATCCTCTGGATGTTTCGTATATGTCACCGTAGAGGAAGGTGATCTTACGTTCAGCTGGTATTTTCTGTGGCGTTATCCAAACGTACGCGCCAAATCGTATGTTTGTATGCTTTAGCCACATCCTAAAAATCTGCTATTTTGTTAACCATTTCGTCCTTCCTTTGCATAGGAACCGGGCATAGAATACTACTATTATTGTCGGTGTAGATTACTAAACTTTCCTGGGGTCTTTCCTGGTTTCTGGCTAGTTTTATTTTTACGCTGTTGGCTACTTTGGCCACCGCTTTGCCGTCATTTTGCCCTACCATTAGGTTGGCCTTTGTGTGTTAGTAAGACTACGTTGTTGTCTTCGATTTTCTTGTTTATGTCCAATTCTTCCATTTTGCAAAAGAAGGCATGCTAACTCTTCTTTTACTGTCATTGGAAACTGCATGTCTATTGTTTTCTTCGAGTCGTCTGTGACGTCGAAGTTGCTCTAACGTTCTTGTAGAGCACCTTGTGGATAATTTAATCTTTGCTAGGTGGTTGGCCAAGATTCCCTAAGCTGAGCTTTCCAGTTTTCCAAGGTCTTGCACCGCCACCACATGCTCTACGATGATCACGCCTGGTCGATGTCGGTAGCCGGTCAATTTATCTAGGAGGAGGAAAATCGACGTTTTGACTTTTTACTTGTGGATAGTGGACAGACGTTCCAGACCTTTAGAGCGCGCACTAGACTTGCTGCTTGGCTTGGACAATACTGTTACTTCAACTGCTTCCACCAAATCCCAATGATAAAGTAGCTTCCGTATATAGAATTTCCAGACCAGAAAATCCACACTGTTAAATTTAGAAACCGGGATTTTGCCCATTTCTGTTGTGTTTAAGCTTTTGGCTGTGAAAGCCGACACTAATCACTGGGCAACATGAAATTACAAGCACACGAGCCACTAGTACCTACAAAGATAAATACAATTTGACCAATTTTGCCAAACCTACTAAATTGCCAGTGACATTCACAAGTAAATTATCTGTTAAGTGACACGAAAACAACTGTAAAGATTACTGGCTGTCAATGTCACTTAACATGCATTGCTAGACGCTATCGCCAAGTTGATCAGAGGGGATAGTAACTTATTTTCAACGCCACCTACTAAGAAATACGCATTTTCAAACACGAACTGACTTCCGGAAATTTGGTTATAATTAACGTCCACTCTGTATAACTTTTGCGAACGTAGTAACATAAAACCTTTGCTCCTCCATTATTACCTAAAATCTACTATTAGTGGCAAATAATTGTCTCCTTTTTTAATGCTTCCATACTACATCTTATCTGTCGTGACCATCTGTTACCTTTCGTCTTCTCTTTTTGGTTAAAACAAAGAAAAGTTAAAACTTAAGTGTTTAAAAAGTTTTATAGTTAAAACTTGATAATAAAAGAAGCTTACCAGGTAAACAAAAGGCGCCGGCTTGGCCGTGTCATTTAGGTGCGCGACTACGATGCGAACGAACTTGGGTTCATTCTTGGAGCTCTCAGATCCTGGCGGATAGCCTACTCAGTTACTAAAAATGATTGTGTACCTACGTTCATTTCGGACAAGGGGTAACAATGCGGTTGTCTAAAGCGTAGTGCTTGCCACATCGCCTTGTATCAGAGATGGTGCGCGACGAGCGGATAGGGAGGGCAAACATATAAGAGGTTTAACCCATCAGGTCAAGACCGTGCTCATACGCGGAGCGTTTGATCCTCACCATTATTAATGTTACTATTAAAAATAAGTTCATTAGTTTATTCAGCTGATTTATATTAAAAGAGACAACTACGGTATTTCCTTAACCTAAGATTACATGGTTCGAGAGAGTGTCCATGATAGTGATCCTGCTGAACTGCGTCACCCTCGGGATGTACCAGCCCTGCGTGGACGACGACTGCAACAGCAATAGGTGTAAGATACTACAGGTGAGTGGCCCTCAAGCTTGCGTTATATTGCTAACGGGCTCCGGAATGCTTCGCTGTTTTATCGGGGTGGAGCATGAAGCGGATTTAATTGAAAATTTTATATCGCCGGGGCTGCCGGAGCGCGCCGCTGTTAGATTAATTAAAATTTTTGTCTCCCAGACTCAATAATTTTGAATAAGCGCGCGGCCGTTCGTAATTTATACGGCGGACTTCAATTTGGAAATTGGTTCCTCGCTCGGCGCTCGTAAGATGATATCGGGACGGATGGGAATTCGCTGGCTGCAGCGGTGCGCCGCTTTCCCTTTGTTTGCGAGTTATTTCAGATCCCCAAGTAGAGCAGCTTGGGGATTGCGTTTTTAGCACACGAAAACAATTGTAGTTTAAAACAGTTTTTAGGGGCATAAATTTCTAGGAAAATTTTTAATTTAATTTCTGTTTCATGAAATTTTGACTGCTATTTAAATTTTAACAGATAAATGTAATTATATTATAATTACTTTTGTTGTATTGATAGATAACATTGTTAGTCGTGGCTACAATTCATTTTTAATAACTCTTCAATTGTCAACATGTTCGAAATTCAATTTTGTCGCATTAAAATATCTTCAATAATTTTTTTTTAATTATAT
Source organism: Sinelater perroti (assembly GCA_036346155.1). Classification (NCBI taxonomy): domain Eukaryota; kingdom Metazoa; phylum Arthropoda; class Insecta; order Coleoptera; family Elateridae; genus Sinelater; species Sinelater perroti. Next base: position 6,577,153 of record JARFIY010000324.1, read on the forward strand.
CTTTATTTTGTGTATTTTAAAGGAAAAAACGACGGATTACTAAAAGACATCCGGTCTAAAATGCAACTTTGTTGCTCTATTCTTTCAAATATTTTTCTGAAAGAGTTATAGTAAGACTTTTTTCTAGGTGATGCGTTTTTCTAATTTTCTAATTCGGTTATTGTGTTATGGAAGTCCTTAACAATTTCTTTTGCCTCAGCACATTTTGTTCGTTTCAAGAAACCTGAAAATCCAGGTCTTAGAAGTGCTATTTATTTATCGCTTCTTTTAAATTGAGTAATAATCTGATTAATTTCTATGTTTATAAGACAAATATGTACAATAGGATATCAAAATCAAATAAACAGATAAAAGTTTAAATAATAAATGTTATTAATACAACACTTTCTTAAATATTCAACTATAACCTACATTAATACTTTGTTAAACCTCCTTTACTGCAATTTCTGTTGTTGTTAGCCGTTTGACCCTGTCTCTGATACCACTGCAGCATCATGAGCTTATTGTGCTTCTCTCATTTTTCTTACAGCACTTTTACCAGTATTCTTTTTCCTTGTACCAGTCTGTACAAGTTCCTTACTGGGTAGTTGCAGCATTCTTTCAGATACATTGTTGGTTTTCCAAAAATAGCTTGCTTCCTGTAAGCTAAAGCTTCACACTCACACTATTTTATTGAGATGTCCTCTTAAGAAATAATTCCCTGTGAGGAGACCTATTATAGTTTATGACTGATTTCTGCTTTGTACTAACAGTTCTTCAGTTTGTTTACGAAATGGTCCTTTTATAAAAGTTTTTCCATGTCTTTTTCCCGGTACATTTTTCCAGTATTTTTTCCTGACCCATTCTCTCGCCCGGTTTTGTATTGTACTACCAGAGCCGGTTTTGGGCCTATACATAAAGTAGACGGTGTTTTTTTGTGTTAGCTCATCAGCTTTCTCGTTGCCTGGAATTAACTTGTTGTGGGCTGTTATAATATTAACTTTGAAATTGTTGAATGTGAATTTTGGCGTCATATAGTCTATTATGATATCCAATACGCCTCCACTCATTTGTCTAATTTTCTGATGTTTCGCTTTTATGCTATGCGCAGTCTACAAATAGCCTTCTCATAATTTCAAGATAAAGAGAAGAGAGACCTAACAGCTTCTCCATATTTTTGCTGTTTTTTTTTTATTATTATTATTCCCAGACAAGCAAGTCCTTTTATCTTACTTAGTCAGGTTATAGCGGTTCTTTGCGTCATCTTTACCTACTATACCAAAGCTGCAATGTTATTATGGGTTTGGCCACAATGGTGTATATACAATATATCACTTTTGATTTTAGACCCCATGACCTGCATGGTTTGCTTTTTCTTCACTTGAATGTGCTAATTATAGGTGAATTTTGAATTTAAAATCACTCCAGGATACTTTATCTGACCCAGTAATTTTAAGCTTAAGAGTTCTTTTAGCTTTTTTCTTCTTGAACTGTGGTAGATTTTGCGGGACTTATATTTTGTCCCTCTGCATGTGTTCAGATTTAGGACCCTTGGCAAGCACACTCTAACTGTATTGTTAAATATTCCTTAGGATTATCGTCATTTACATATCCCAGTGCTCTATACCTGTTCCTTTTGAGTGTCTTCAACAACTGATCTATCACAAGGTTCCACAGTAGAGAAAACAAAACTCGTTCCTGAGAACATCCTCTTGCAACCCAATCTGTCATTTTTTCACCTATCAGGGACCCATCCACCTAGTCTTCTTTGAACATACAATCTATCCACCTGCAGCTTGATTGGTCGAGTCCCAGACTGCTCAATGATCTAATACTTAAATCTAAAGATGCATTATCATACGCATACAAGTCTATGAAATTCTGTTTCTACTATTACTTTGTATACGTACTGGCCTTCATATCAAGGTCTAACGACTCATACAACCAGTTGTCTTAGTTTCCATTGCAAAATATATCAAACTAATCGGTCTTAGAGCTTTAGCCTCATCCCATTTTATTTTTTCAGGTTTTGGTGTTAAAGTAACTCTACTTGGTCTCTAAGATCTTAGTATATATTCTAGGTCAAGACTAGCCCTAAGTATATCGCACATCTCGTAGTATAGATCCCGGCTATATAAAACGTTGAAATGAGTTACTTTTCCACTTTATTTTGCCTACATCGGTCACTTTCCTTACGTCTTGCCAATTCTTCCTAGATGCCCCGCTTAGGGTTTGCAGCTTTAAATTTTCAGGACACTCAGTGATATATTAGCAACCCTGGAAAGTATCCCCTGAGTAATTCTCTTATTGTTTCCTTTTAAGTGTTAGAGTATTGTCCCGTCTTAGTTTTCAGAGCAGTTATTGGGCTCTGAGGATCCTTTGGAAATATTTTGTAGGATCTGGTACCTTCTAGAGTGATTTCCACATTCTCCTTTATGCATTTCTATTGAATTTTCTTAAAGTTTTGTTATTTAGTTAGAGCCTTTTATAATCATCCCGTACCCTCAAATTCTTATCTGCATTAAATTAGAGCTTTGTTCTATCAGGGAATATTTCCTACGCTGAAATCACATTGTCCTGTTGCAATCTCCAACTGTGTTCAGATTGTTCTATTAACCCTTTTAATATTGTGTTTTAGGTCTGCCTGGTAGGCTTGCGGTATATCTCTTGAGGATTACCGCCATATAATACTTTTAACCTCTAATAAATGGTATTGGTTAATCATTTTAGGGCATTTTTTACAATTTTTTTATCATGACTATCACTAACTTTACTTTCCTACTGTGCATATGGTTTTTTGCCCATATTTTGTTGGTGAATCCGATTTACGTCTGGAGACTGCTCGGGTCATATCAAATTCAAATTTGTTGCTCCTCTTTCCAGGCGGTAGTTGCACACGTTCGGTAACAAGGAGCCACTATCCTCTATGAAACCAATATTTTCCTTAACGAGAATGTTATTATGGAAAACTGGCTGCCATACAAAAAGGCACTAACACTGTTATAGAGAGTGGATTGGTTGGACGAGTGTTTTTACTTATATACTTAAGTTCGACCATTGCAAATTTACAGCATAGGTTTTTTAGAAAAGATAACGTAATGCAGAATTTCATCTGGTCGTTAAGGCAGATTTATTGCTCATTTCTGCCGTAACATTTTCTAGAAATGTGTTATCAATGATTTCTTCTTAACAATATCTTTGTACTGAAGCGACTCCGATTATTCATCAATTTTTTTACTAAAAACGGAGATGTAGTGCGTTGTTTCAATAAGATAATGCACGGTTACATGCCAATCGCGACAACGTTACCGCCTTGTAGGTTCTTGGGTACATCATGTTTCTCTATTCCCAATATTCTTCAGATTTTGCACTGAGAAGTTACGTTCTATTTAATGCAGTGAAAAGGCAATGCGCGTAAGAAGTTCTCTTCCAATGATGAGTTACAGTATTGGCCAAAAGTCTAATGATTAGGCATTTTTTGCGTTTTCTGAAGGACTATTTGGTGGTGAATATGCACAGTAAATAAAGATAGTGAACTGTTTTATTTCAATATTTCAGCAACTATAAGATTTTATAATTGAAATAATAATATAACATTAGTTAACCGGTTTCTTTGTGTCCATTGAACATAATCGTAAAAGATACTCTAAGAAATCTATGTAGCAACAATCACGGAACTTAATACTTTGTCATATAATCCTTGAAATGAATGACTGCTTGGCATCTCCGAGCCATAGAATCCAAGAAAATATCGATGGTCGATTGGGGAATGCTCTCTCAAATTCGAGCTCATCCCAAAGGTGTTCGATGATGTTGAGGTGTTTGGTCTCTGGTTAGTCCAGTTGAACAAGTCGATTCGACGGCTGTTGAACTAATCCATAACCATTTTACTCTTGTGTTTGGGGTTAGTATCTTGCTAGTAAATGAATCCCCTTCCATGTTTTTGGCGTACTCATGAAAGTATGCGGTCGATGAGGATATAATTGTAGACTAATCTATCCATTATGGCCTGAATTCGGACAATGTGGCCAATTCCAGCAGAAGAGAAACATCCTCAGACGAACACCGAGCCTCTGACGTGCTTGTGGATGGACAGCATGCACGTAGGATCAAATCTGGAGCCGACAGAACTTCGAACGATTTTAAATCTATCAGTCCCGAACATGTCGTACTTCGACTTATCGCTCCAAATTATTTTATCCCAATCCTCACAACTCCAGTTTAAGTGCACGTGTGCCCAGGAGATTCTGGCCTCTTGATTCTACGCAGATACTCATACCTTCTGCGGGCGGCGGGCATCCAACTCAGAGGGACTGGAGACAACGGCGGATAGTGCGGGCGGAAGAAACACCGTTCACAGAAGTTCCTAATTTGCGAAAATATCAGTGGCGGTCAAGTTCGGGTTGTCTCTTGAGATAGGATGTTCCTATACGTTAGCCGAGTGGTGATCTTTGGTATACCAGGAATATAGCTCTTCTTAACGTCTCCGTTGATCCTCCAGCGGCGCAATATTTGGGATACGGCTTACCTGGTGATGCTGAACTGTTTTGTTTTCTTTGTTATTTTGTTTTTTTCTTATGAATGTGTTATTTAATATATAATATATATATAGTATTTTCTATTCTACTGTTCATTTCCATGTCTTTTTTTCCATCTTTGTGTATGTTTACTCCTAAATACTTGAATGTTTCTATTTGTTCTGTTTCTTTTTTTTTATTTTAATTTTCACTTTTGTATCGTTTCTTTCTATTGTCGTCACTTTTGTTTTGTCCATGCTTACTTTCAAATTTCTCTTTTTTTGTGCTTCATTCCAAATATTTCAGTTTACTCATAAGTTTTTTTTTCTTTGCATATATTATCAAGACGCCAGCAAAGACATTCTTTGCTATTTCCACCATTTTTATGTTCCTATATCTTACTTAAAATTTCTTTTAAAGCATCGTCGAGTACTTAATTTTTCTTTGGTTAGAAACTCGTCTGACTTCATGTTTTTTATTTTCAAGTATATAGTAGTTATAGCTTTCTCAATTTTTCACTAACTTCACTTTTTCTGGGGCTATTCCACACTTCTGCTCTCGATATGCTATCTAGGGCTGTTTTTAAATCTATAAAACCTACATACATGTTATCGTCCCTGTTCTTTTCTATTAATTGCTTTATTGCAAATATATGATCTTGAACTCCTCTTCCTTTTCTAAATTTTCTCTGTGGATTTTTATACTATTTTATATTTTCTTTCTTAATACAACATTCTACCCCATCACTAGCCCTATTTCCGTCTTTTGCTCCATTGTATATTAACAGGTGACCTCCTTTTAATCGTTTTTCTCATTTACCTTTTTTTCGTTTCAGAGTTGTCAACAATATCTGCATTTATTTTTTCTAATTCATTTGTTAGTTTCTCTTCTTTACTTCTTACACTTCTGACATTCCATTTTTCTCTTTTCTATTGTTTTCTGTTTATTTTGCTTTCTTCTAATAAATATTTCTTATTCTTTGCACCGTCTTTGTAGAATTTTTTAATTTTACTAGCTGTGTTAACTTTTTCTGTTGATCCAGTCTTTCCTAATTTTATGTATTTGATTTCTTTCTGTCTATTTGCTCTTTTATTTCTTTCCAGAAAGTCACTTTCTGTTTTCCATTCTGTTTAGTCTATTCTAGTTTTTTGCTAGTTGGTTTTCCATTCTCTCGGTTCTTATCTCCATTCTTCTCCATTTAGCAATACTTTGTTGAAATCAATTTTTATCTTTTCTTTTTTCTTTTCTGTTTTGGCAAATGCTCTTAATTAGGATTGTTTTTTTATGTTGTTCGCTGTTATATCATTACAAAGGGTTGTCTGAAGAAAGATGTTTTTTGCGTTTTAGGCTGGCAATTTTTCACTCGGCTTCCATTAAATTTTTGCAAGTTGCGAACGTATAAATTTGTTAACTGGATCGGCTTTTTTCGTGAATCAAGACTGTGGAACAATTTAACTTACAATCTCAATACTCCGCTTGGCGAAAGAAGTTGTGTTGTACTCCAGATGCACCGCGTAGCGAGTGCAACCCCGACGTGCGTGCATAAACGTATAGACCTCCTCGTGTAAATCAAGAGCCCAAACCACGCCACATTTCTTTGTTTACTTTCTGTTTAAATGTATAGGTAGTTTGATAGATTATAATTTTTTAGTTTAGATTGATTTTTTGTAATTTTGTTTTTTTTTCAATTTTTCTATTCAATTCTATAACGCACGTTTTAGTTCCTACACTCTTTACTGCTTTTTGACTAATGTCTATCTTTAAATGGTTGTTTAAGAAACTTTTAATTCTTTGTTTTAGTTGTAAGATGTCGTTTGTATCTACACTAAGCTGTACATTAACATTCTTTTTCTTCGCTCTTCTTCTATTACTTCTAATGTATTTTCCACTTTTTGTAATTTGCCTTTTCTTATTTCCTTTTCTTATATCCTGGTTTTCTTTGTTTGATCACTCTTTTTCTAGTTTTATTTTAGGTGTTCATCGTTAAATTCTCTATGTTGCGTTTTTATTTTTTTAGCTTCTTTTTTAATTTATTTCCCATTGGTCTTTACACATCTCCCCCATCATCTTTAATATTATGTCAAATTTTGCTTCAATTGCCTTCTTTGCTGGGTGATCTGCTCATTTATTCTGCTTTCGTTCACACACTTGTTTCAATTGCTTATTTACTCAACATGCTCCAAAATACTGACTTGCATATTTTTTGGTTCTACTATACATTACATGATAATACAAAAACATTAATTTATATGTATATTAGTATGGGATATAACCAGCTTTTAAGAACGTTATTAAAACTCCACTCCGTAGATAAACAAAATTGTCTATCAATTTAAAAATATTAATTTGGATTCGTTTTCATATTAATTATATACAAATGTGACAGCGTGAAGTACCTTAATATAGTAATAGTGCATTTTACTAATTCACTCCATTTTACGTTGCAGGTGTTCGATGATTTTATTTTCGCCTTCTTTACGTTGGAGATGACAATCAAAATGGTGGCGATGGGGGTGTGGGGCTCCGGCTCCTACCTGGCGGACTCCTGGAACAGGCTGGACCTGTTCATCGTGCTGGCGGGGGCGGTGGAGTACTGCCTGAACGTGGAGAACATGAATCTTTCAGCTATTAGGACCATTCGAGTCCTGCGGCCGCTGAGGGCCATCAACCGGATACCAAGTAAGTCCATTTCAGCCTGCCGCTCTCCAACTACAGAACTTTGCTCATTAATAGCAAGAGTGCGATTTCGGGCGGACACTAAAACTGAATTAGGATGGTCATACGTGGCCTCCTAATTAAATTCTGCGTTCGTGTTACAAATTCGGCTGCCTGGAACGATAATGGAACTTATTTCGCTCTCACTTTGTGCGTGAAGCTTTTCATGTCACCTATAATTAAAGGATTCTTTTAATTAAATAACCAATAAGGTTTGGTTGTCTATTACAACAAATGCGGTTCCAAAAATTGCATTTTAAGCTGTAGCTACTTTCTTTATATTATTGGAAGTTATAAATGCTTGAAGACAACCTTTTAACGTTGCAGTTTTTTCAACTGTAACAAGTAAAGTTACAAAAATTTCTGTTATTATTTCTTCAGCTTGTCTGTTAAAATTTTCTGATTACGTTTAAACTGCGTCAATATTTCTGTATCAAATTATTTTAAGCCGCAAAACTTAATTATTAAAGAAGTAACTCTTAGGGCGTGAGAAATAGAAAAAATTGCTTAATATAACGAAATACAAAATAAGCAAAAAAAGTTCTAACAGGTCATTAAAACCTCTAGTCTGTAGAAAATTTAAAAATTTATCAGAAATGGAAACCCACTCTAAATTTTTGAAGTACGAATACATAGTGTTTTGTTCAAAGAGTAAGATGACTGAATAAAACGCATGCTATTTATGTATCCATCCAAATTTATTTTGTCTTCTTCAAAGTAACTCCCTCCCGCCTTGGAAATATTTTTATATTTAATTTTAGGAATATTTTTTGAGATTTGGGGGACACGAAACGAAAAACTGCAGTAATTTTTTTTATTGTGATAAAGACTTTCAATAGGCAGCATTTCTACAAAATCTCCCTAAAGTGGTTATCGTATTTGAACTAGCAGATTCTAGGCACTTTTTGAGTCGCACTGACCACACTTTAGCATGCAGTTTATTGACTAAATATAGAAACATGTCAGGTACATGACAAAATGGCTGGTGTTCCGCACTACACCACAAATAGAATTATTGTTCTTACACTCCAAACTTGAATTTTACAATGTTCAATTTCCTTAAATTTGTCGTGGTCGCAAATTGACTTACTCCGGCATTCACTTTAGTGTAGTACTCGAAAAGACCACGAAAACCTGTGTCAGGACAGACGATTCGGAACTGGTGAGGGCTCCGAGTCTTTCTAACGTTTCTATTTCTACGCAAATAATTTACGTTAATCTGCGTTGCACTGTCTGTTTAATCTTTAACCTCAAAAAGTATACATCGTACACGAGTTAAAATTATAAATTTGCCTCTATATGTAGACACGCAAATTTCGCAAGAACCGTCTACCTTTCGCGCACTCCCTAAATGTTTTAGTCTCCTCCCATGTTCATGACCATCTCCACCCACTAGTAATAAGATTCCTCTCCACTCTGGCCTGCGGGTTGCAACTTAGCAGAACGTGAAAGGCGTCGTAGACACACATCTGTTTTGATCCTACATCAGCTTCCTGATTTATATGGGATGGGACTGGAAGATGCCTTGTTCAGTTATAAGCTGGTACACCGATTAAGGTATTCCTCAACTTGTTGTATCGTATTGATTATGGGAATGCTCCTATCTTGTTCTCGTTCTGGCTGGTAATCGGTTTATAACGAGCCCGGCCTCATTTCAACATCGGTACGTAAGTCATTAATTGAAAATTTGACTATACTTCAAATCAGAGCCTACTTCAGGAATTTAATGTTGAGGTATTGTTTGTGGCACACCATCAGACTCCATCAGAGGATGGGGCAAGAGGGACAGCTGCTTTGGGCTTCACAATATTAGGGGCCTCAACTTGGTAACCCAATATGTATTTATAAAAAAATGTAAGGAAAGGTGGAGCATAATGGGGTATAAAACTTAAAACTAACCGTAAAACAGAAATTAGGGCGAGTAGAAAGAAACAATGGTAATGGAACTTTTGTTCTTTATTGAACAATTTGAAGCGAAAAAAGTAAAGTATTGTATAGGTATGTAAATTATGTTTTAGAAATTAAATATCATTTACCCCGTTTTGCTTCATGATATAGGCAAAAAACTGGCATCGGAATGAAATTATTCATAAGAGCTTTACAATTTATAAATTAGAACAGCTCCATCGTCTTTACTGCCTAATACGACTTACAAATTGGGGTCCACTTTTTGCACTGCTAACAAAAAACCCACCCCTCATCACAGCGAATAACAATATCCACAATAAAGATGTTCAGCGTCGTCTTTCTTGTCATCCGGTGAACTTTCTTTTAGTTTTAGTTTGATTACAGTTGCATCTTTTCTTTTAATTTTTTGCATTGCTTTTATTTTATCATTATCCTTCTTCTTCTCTCAGTCAATAAATAACATTTAGCCTCCCTTACACAACATTTTGGAAACAAGATGGCCAGCAAAGCTGGAAGCAGTGAAGCGAAATTAGAAGTCTTTGCGATATACTTAGAAACAAATCGATTTGGAAAGCATTTCTGTTGATGCACAAACACAGATTCCTGTTTTGAAAAATTTTTAATTTTATCTACAGTTTTATTGAAAATACTAATGTTCATCAAATGAATTACGTAGAGTAATTAGATCTAGAGAAAGTAACATTGAGAACCTAAGATATAAAATAACTTATAAAAACCTGAAGGCCATTTCTATATGTAAAATTTAAAAATCTCTGCAATTGACAGCGTTTTAAAGGTCACTAAATGGACTGGTAACCCTCAACATTAACAATATTTAATTTGGTAGGATAGAGGGTGTTTTTGACTATTCTAAAATACAAATACTAACTACTGTGAAATAGTTAATTGTTTTAATCGAATAAATATTTTAGTTTTAAAAGGCCCCAGAAATGTTTTTGCCCCATATCTCCCATTTCCTCTGAAAGGTCCTGTACCACATTTGATAGAATAAAACCACAACTTCTATTCTGAAGAGTTTAATTTAGGGTTCCCAAACTTAGGAGTTTACGAAATCGACTAAATTGTTTTTTTGTTGGACCTAGGTGGATTTGGCCTTATGGTGACGTAAAACCCTACTGAATAGTCTAGGATTATTTTATTAGAGAATGCAATTAGATGATTGCAACAACATCCATAACAAATTATTGGAAGACTATAGTCTATGTTTTAACACTAACCCGCGACTGTGCTATATACCAAGCTTATTTAACTATATGTACAAATCCTATCGTTCTGCAGATTACAAATGTTTCTAGATACTAAACATTATTTTTCCACCAAATAGGATTTTTTTATGTAACTTATCTACGTATATCTTTCGTTTCTAAGTATTTTGAGAGTCAACAATCTTCTAGTATAGTGCTCGCTAGGACCAAATGTTGCTAAAGCTAAAACACTAACCTGTGAAACTGCGCTTTCCCGCAGAAATCGGTTCCCTGTGCTGTTGGTCCTGGGGGTTCCAGGAAGAGGAAATAAGAGTGTAGGTGAAAAGATAAGACAAGTTATCCCAATCTTCACAGCAGAGCTGATCGGTAGCGTCTTTCCTGGTTCCTTGCCGTGTCGGAGCAAAGAAACAATAGACCGAGTTTTACCAGCAAAAATTTTAACCCTGAAATGCAATCGGAAACAAAAGGACCTCCGGGAAGAGGTTAATCTGGCCGCACAAAATTAACTTTCAACAAAACGGCCTCGCAGAAATGAAAACTTCTGCTACCAATCAAACACGCCGGCGAACTCTCGGTCAAAATGCTCTCGGCTTACGAAAAATTTAAAGCCGGTCGCCCGCTTTCTAAACTGTCACAAGCTAAATTCAAAAACGAAGCCAGGCGGGTCGAAAGCAAAGCAAAGGCGGACGCCAACATGGCCCGTGGCCCAAGCCACGTCCTATATATCAGCGCTCCGCTTGCTCGTGCACATTTGCAGCCGAACAAAACTAAATATATATACAGGAGGGAGCGAAATACGGCCGGCCCTAATTTAAAAATTAAAAATAAAAGTAATTGGAGATTGGCGCGAACAGTACTGAAAAACTTTAAAGCCCAAGTTTTCGTTTTAATAATTCTACTTAATAATTTTTGCGTTAGGTTCATTTCATTGAACATAAATTTCTGTTTCCCAAGTTGATTTTTCCGAATTTCCAATTTGACCGGTCTAGTAGCATGTAATGTTTGCATCGTGCGTAGAGTTTCAGACTGTTAGTGCTAGATTTAGTTCCAATTAACCAATATATATTTTTTTAATTTTTTGAAACCAATTTCTTTTCGTTTCGGTTAAGGTGTAATTCTAAACACTAGATCTCGCTTATCTGTAATATTTCTACATTATCTATGTAAAGATAGGACCACTGTTGCCTTCTTAATGTAAAAGTTACATTAGTGAGCTTATTTTCTTTAACTTTAATTCTCCACTACCTTAGCCAAGCTTCAGGAAGATTGAGTAACTGCTGTAACAAATATTAGCTTTTTGTGCTGTTAAATCGCTGTGTCATTTGCAAAATTTCCAGTACCGACATACAAGGTTGTAAGCAGATTAGCTGCAAAATTAAGTATGGAATTAGACTTGATTCACGACTCTGAGGAACGCCTGAGTTAATAGAATATATTCAGGAGAGTTCCTTTTCATGTTTGCTTGCTATGACAAACATTAGTTTCAGAATTGAGTTAAATAGCTCTTTATAAACAAGAATTCAGACTTGGGCAGCTTATATAAGACTTTTCTAGTAATCAAGTCAAATTCTAGTAACTTGCGCTTATTTATACGTTTTGTTTCGTAACTTTTGATGCAGAGATTTAGAAAATGGTTGAAGTTGGTTAACGGCTGATTTTTGTGTTAAATTGGTTTGCATGTTGACTTGAATCGTTGTTGTTGATTACATAGACATTATTACAGTAATTTAGAAAATATATAAGATCAATTGTTGCATTTGCTGAACAAAGGGTTTATTCAACAGAGAGGAAATGAAACAAATTTAATATAAGTTCAAAGCGTTATAATGAACTTGAATTGGGGCAGTTCTTTAAAACATTTTTTAGTGCATTCAATTGCATTGCTGTAACTAAACTCTATTTTTAAAAAATGCCTTTTTTGCATAAGTTCTGAGACTACAATGCTTTGAAAACGATGCTTTAAACGTGATTTAAAACGCAACTGATTCGTGGTATTCAGATAGTTCCAGCGTTAACAACGGAACCCAAAAGTCTTCACTACCTGCAACTTAATACAAAACAAGTAGCAGCTTTGCTGCAACTAACAATTTTACGTGAAAATATCTTGGTTCTTCTAGACTCTAAAGTGGACTGAGAATGTTATTATGATTGAAACGAACCTACTTGAATGTCCTGGGATCATTTCGAGAATAGTTTTCTGTGATGTAGATCACAGAAAATTCCATTTGTGCCGATTCACTAATATTTTATGGTAGGGTATCTGGGCATCCCAGATAGTAATCTGCACCGAGTATTTTAGGTAGTAACAATAATTAAAGCAATGTCGTTCACTTACTACAACTCACCTCATGGGTTACCACATATGAAGTTACTTAGAAAACCAATGTTTATCCTGATAAAAAAACTATACCAGTAGCTGTGTGTATATTCCAAACGCGGAACAAATGTATATAAGGCTGATTAACTGCTATCGTAACTGTATTACTGAATACCACTTTGAAGGACATTTTGATGAATCATTTTATTTTCTAAAAGCTGTGAATATTTGCTCAATAAAGAGTTTATTCAAGAGCTTAAACTTGAATATCCTTCTAGTTCTGAGGTACCCTGATATCCACATGTATTTTTAATAAGAAATATGAAATAATCCAAACAAATTCAAAATAAGTTCGAACATTTTAATATATCCAAATGAAAGATTGTTATATGGTTATGGACACTTTTGATGTATTGTCAACATAGTCGAATTTGTTATCGGCTTACGTCCAGTGAAGGTAATGTGGAAAAAATATAAAAAGTAAAATTCGAAAGCACTTTTCGTGATTTGTTGATTCACCGATAGGTTTTTAATCATTGGAGGGCAGATTTCTCCTAATTGCCATAAAAATATTTGATTGTTTTTTTACCAGCATCTCGTTTTATTTATAATAAGAAAAAGTACCATCTGTTTGTTGGCTTTTTTTCTAGAAGGTAGAAGGTAGGTTGTCATGTCTACTCTAGATTTAGTTTTATCTATTAGAGCGCACATGTTTGATTTGTAAAGATGAGTTTGTCATATTTTATAGCTCAGTAACTACGCCTATGCGGACGTGAGCTAATAGTGCTCCTTGTTCTGAACAACGCTGCCTCGATACCTCGGGATACCCTTAAAACTATTCCCAAGCCCAGACGGTACGTCGCCCACGTGCGGCTAACTACCGTTCACTTGGAACATCTGCACAATTTTCATTCTTCACCAACTTACCTCATCAAAGGTTTTGTTATGTCCAGGCTGGACTGAAGACCCACATGATTCCATCCGACCAACGAACCACTTAGACTATCTGGCCCATTTTCACTGCGCAAGCAGCCATGTTACCTTTGCACAAATTGTGACAACTAAACCGTAAGATTGTTCCCTTTATAAAAATTTTTACTTTCACTTAAAACTTTATTTTAACTTTAGTTGCCAAACTTTTGGTATAAATTGAAAAGGTCTTGATTGTGTTGCATTTTGGGAATTCTAAATTGCCAAAAACAAAATTTTAAAAATCTTAGTACTTTTTAAATTAAACCAAATAAAGTTGAATGCGCTAGCGTATAGATTCTCAAAGTGTTCTCATTAATAAAAAATTCCGGGCTTAACTAAAATGTATTTGAATTTTATAGACTAGAGCAGCCGCACTTTTCGTATTTCTAAAAATGTAAGCTGTAACGAATTTAAAGGTTAATTGCCTTAAATCTTTGCTTTTGCAGTTTCTACAGCTTGCTTCTTGATGGGTCTTAGAGGAGCACATATGAACTTTAAAAGTTGAGCTTTTATTTGACGGCAAAATTTAAAAATTAGAAAAAACAGGTAATGGGGTAAGGAATAAGAAAATCTTCTCACTCCACTTGTGCCGTTGTCGTAGTGTCCCTGTGGAATATTGCTGTAGAAGCAATACTAACTGAGGATGGGCAGTATTCTTGCAAAAATGTGTAAAACACTTTCGCAAGCAATTAAACCGAACAGACGAGACTGGCTCTCTAAAGACGGATTGTGCCATGTACTGTAGACCAAATTCCAAAATAGAGATTCGTAGAAAGAATAAGATAGAGAAAGTAGTCAAAATTTCAGTAGAACTTATCAAATTTGTGAGACCAATTAACGAAGGACCTGAAAGAAGAAAGAGATATTTAAAAACTGAAAATTGAATATAATTATTCTCAAGAAGGAGAAATAAGCTATCTTGCGACAAGTAGAAGAGAATTTCTTTTCTCAACATTTCTTGCAAGTTAATCAAAGTTATTGCTTGGAGACTGGCTCCTTATACATTTAGAAAAGACACGGGGATTAATAGGAATTCAGGAAGGACACGTCGACGATTGATTAAACTTTTACGTCAGGGTGACCCTTGAAAAGTGCTAAAAGTTTAAGATCAACATGCACCAATTATATATTGCCCTTAACGAGGTACACGACGCTATCCACAGAGGTCAACTAAAAAGATTAGGCCAGAGCATAAAATACTCAAGATTCTTGTTTTTAATCTGTGCCTGGAGACAGTTATAAGAAATATTAAGTTAACGTAAGGAAGGGCGCACTCTTTTAACAGGGAATTGCATTTCTTAAAGTAACCAGGTTTTAGGTTTAATTTAAAGATCATTTGGGATCTTATCGTAAGTCTTATGAGCTGGAGTGCAACGAAAAACCAAGCAGCACATTTTTAAATTGACTTTTGTTATTAAAAAGACCTAAATAATTCAAAAAATCTAAGCTACAAATTTATGACAGGGTTATATAGCCAGTTGTTACGTACAGTGCGGAAAATTTTGAAAATTTTTGAATTAACAATAGTCAAAATAGAATAATCTTCTAATGACTCAGTATTGTAACGCACATAAAAATTAGACACTTGCTACAGGTTAGAAGAGAAGTTCCAAAAAAATGTAAGTTGTAAAACTCAAAAAAAAAAAATTGAATTCTAAAGAAAGCGGCAAATCCAAGTCTTCGAAGAAAATTTGAGAGATGAGAATTTTGGCCTGGAGCCGAAAAACATTCAAGGAGCAAAATGAATAAAAAACCTAAGGTACGATCTGCGACAAGAAAAGGCAGAAAAAAGTCGAAATAAATTATTACGTGCCCGAGAAAAAATGTAAAAAACAGTCAAGATTGCAATAATTGTAAAATCGTGGTATGCACATTTTCTTGTTTCAACTTAAACACATAATTTGGATTGTAGGTTGTATTCTTGTAGATATTTTTTACTTTTTAAGCCCTCTTTTAGGATTCTATTTGTAAAACCGCAGTGGACTAGAAATTTGTTAATGAATGAGACTCAAGACTAGCCATATGATTCAAAACGATGGAAAAATGTTGAGGTGCACAGAAAGATCAACATAAGGGACAAGTAAAGTACAAGAGGAATGTGCACTGGATCAGAATGACTTTTTCACTCATCTAAATTTCCACGATAGCAAGGTCAAAGGTAATCTAGTGCGCAGTACATGCAATATCTGGCGAAGAAATTTAAAACCATGATTTTTAAGAAGGAAAACTGCCGGCTTTCTTACACAAGTCGCAAGATAAACGTCATATAATATAGAGAGTCCGCATTTGTATTTCGTAGAGTAAAGACGCTGTGAACGGTCTGCGAGATAACAAGTGCTGTGCGATAAAGTGTGACCTTTAGTCAACTTATGATATCAACTTTAAATAGTTAACAAACTGTAAGCGAACATTTTTATTTAAATTACTTTAAAAGGATTTATTAATAATAACAAAAAATCTAAGAAGTACCTACCAACAAAATGCTGGCGGCCGGAAACGGCTTTTACGGCGCATATAACATTAACAACCAACAACATATGAATGGAAATCCTCTACAAATTCCTCAATCACCGTTTTTACCCAACATACAACCCAACTGCTCTTATCAACAAACTCAATATTCATACTTATCACTCCCTAACCCATCCTATTATTTACCACAGTATCAATCAACGTTAAACCAGCCACAAATTTACTCTAGTCAGCATCACGACACAACGATAAATCAATCACATCAAGATAAAAGTAACATAACCGAAATTTCTGAAGACGACGAAGAAATGGAAATTAATCCCGCTAATAATTGGCAACGCGTTTCGAATAATAAACGAAAACGGGTAACAAAGATTCACACACAAACTACTAATACTGTAAAGGAGCCAATAACCACAAATAAAAATAGACACTCAGTATTAACTGAGGAAGATGAATCAAACAAACAAAAAAAACGTAAATGAACATAAACCACCACCAATTTTTGTACACGTTGTTTTAGATTATGGTAAGATGATCACAAACTTACAAACAATAGTGGAAGAAAAACAATACACCTCAAAAAGCTTACACTTAATCACACAATAATCTAGTTAAAATAAATGCAAATACCCCTGATACGTACCGTAAACTAATTAAGCACATGCAAGATAGTAAGATTATACATCACACGTATCAAATGAAAGAAAATCGTCCCTACAGAGTTGTATTAAAACATCTACACCACACTACCCCGATCGATGATATCAAAAATGTCCTTAAAAAATTAGGGCACACAGTGCTTAACATTATGAACGTAAAAAACAGACAAAACAAAGATCCTTTGCCAATATTCTTTATAGACCTTGAACCAGCTACAAACAACAAAGATATATACAACATACATTCACTGAAAAATAAACGTATTATAATTGAACGACCAAGGACAGAGATATTGTACAATGTGCTCGCTGGCAGAACTATAGACATACAAAAAGTTATTGCAGTAGACTTTTTGCTTGCGTGAAATGCGCCGGTCCTCATGATGCAGAAAGTTGTCAAAAGACCCGAGCAACTTCAGTTGTATGCATTTTATGCGAAGGGTCCCACCCAACTAACTAAGGGGTGCTCCATATATCAAGAGCTTCAACGAAAATACCAACCCAACAAGCAACAAATAACTCCAAACCTAACAAGAGAAAATTTTCCATTCTTAAAAAGCCAAAATAATCAACCTTACACTAACCCTAGCCAGCCAACACGTACATATTTAAATTATGCGGAAGCAGCCCGAAATTAACCCTCATCCTCAGAAGGTGTTAGTCTTAAATAGTTTCTTGATGAATTCAAAAATATGTTCAACCAATTACTACAGCAAAATAGTATGATACTAAATATGTTAACTACAGTCATCAACAAACTCATCCAATAATGGCCAAGTTCTTAAAAATAGCACTGTGGAACGCTAACGGACTACGACACAGAAAGCTAGAAATTGAAACCTTCATACGTGTTAATAACATTGATGTGTTACTAATTTCAGAAACACACTTCACCTCAAGATCTTATCTAACAATACCTCAATACTCTGTATATCACACAACGTATCCAGATAACACCGCGCATGGTGGCTCAGCTATAATAGTACGTAGCTCCATTAAACATTATCAGTTACCTTCAAGCAAAACAGACTACCTACAAGCCACTATGATAGAAGTTAAGAGGTTGCCAGCACCTCTAGTCATAGCAAGTGTTTACTGTCCACCACGTCATAACTTAACTAAACAAATGTTACAACCCTTCTTTGAACTACTAGGACCTAGATTTCTAACGGGAGGAGACTTCAATGCAAAGCATACACACTGGGGCTCACAACTAATAACATCAAAAAGCAGAGAACTACGTAAACTAATAATAGATAACAAATATGGTTTTCTATCAACGGGAAGTCCAACATATTGGCCCTCAGATTCCAATAAAATTCCTGATTTACTCGATTTCTTTGTTACTCATGGTGTGTCAGCAAACTACATGGTTATTATTCCCAACTATGATATTTCATCTGACCATACGCCTGTAATAGCTACAGTGAGTGCAACTATACTGTACCAAGAACCAAAACCTACTCTTAGCAATGCCAAAACTAACTGCGAAGTGTTCGAAGACTATATTACTGAAAATCTAGATACAAATATAAGCTTAAAAACAAATCAAGACCTGGAGCACGCAACAAACCACTTTACATCAACAATTCAGGAAGCAGGATGGAGGGAAACACAACAAACAACTTAAAATGTAATACTCCTAACATCCCCACCGAAATAATGGAGCTAGTAAAAGGAGAAAGAAGAGCAAGAGCAGTTTGGCAGTGTAGTCGGAATATTCAAGACAAAAATAAGACTAAATCAACTAAACAACAAACTGAGTCGTCGGCTGCAACAAATACGAAACGAGACTTTTAAATACTATACAAGTTCACTTTCTGTAAACGGCCAAACAATTTGGAGAGAAACCAAAGGAATTAAGCGACCTAAAGAGCATGTTTCACCCTTACAAGATGAAACGGGAACATGGGCAAAGTCGAATAAACAGAAAGCTGAAGCATTCGCCGAACATTTACAAAACACCTTTCAACCAAATTCTAACGAACCTGATCAAGAAATTGAAAACTACCTAACTGTTCCACTACAGCTATCGTTTCCAATGCGTAGATTTACACAACAAGAAATCCAAACTCAGATAAAACGGTGAAATAGTAAAAAATCACCAGGTTATGACCTCATAACTGGAACTGTTCTAAAACGTCTTTCCAAAAAAGGAATTCGATTTTGACAAATATTGTTTAACGGAGTTCTGCGACTTGTATATTGGCCTTTGACGATGAAGTTTGCTCAAATTATTTTAATAGTCAAACCAGGTAAACCACCCAATCAAATCAAATCATACCGTCCCATCAGCCTCCTCCCGATAGTATCAAAGTTGTTGGAAAAATGAATATTAAAACGCATAAATGAAAGTGAACTCCAAGAAGAATGGCTACCAAACCACCAGTTCGGCTTTCGAACTAGTCACTCTACAACACAACAATGTCATAAACTGGTAAACACAATCCGTACAGCATTCGAAGACAAAGTGTATTGTAGTGCAGTGTTCTTGGATGTGAGTAATGCATTTGATAAGGTATGGCATAGAGGCCTGCTTTACAAAATTAAAAGTTTATTGCCGCAAAATTACTACCTACTTTTACAATCCTACCTAGCAAATCGATATTTCCAAACAAAAGTAGACAGCGAAACATCTCAAATAAGAAAAATAAACGCAGGCGTCCCCCAGGGCAGCGTCTTAGGGCCAGTAATGTACTTACTATACACGTTCGACCTTCCAACCACACTATATACAAGCCTAAGCACTTTCGCTGACGATACTGCCATACTATCATGTAACGAGAACCCAGTGGTAGCATCAGAGTTGCTACAAGAACACATAAGCTTACTAGAAACATGGATGGGAAAATGGAAAGTGTAAGCAAATGAAAACAAATCAGCACATATCACTTTTACAACCAAGCACTCAACATGCCCCCCGGTTACACTCAACAACATGCGCATACCCCAAGTAAATGAGGTCAGGTACTTGGGTCTACACCTAGATCGACATGGAGGACACACGTTAATAAAGAACGCAAAAAATGAACCTACGTTGTAAAAAACTATATTGGCTCATTGGCAAAAAGTCAGCCCTTACGCTAGATAACAAGTTAATAATTTACAAGTGCATAATCCGTTCTATATGGTCCTATGGATGTTCATAAACTCTAAATATTATTCAATGTTTCCAATCCAAAACACTTAGCATGTTATCTAATGCCCCGTGGTGTGTCAAACATAACCTTACATAATGACCTCAACATTCCATATGTAAAGGATGTAATAAAAGCAAGAGCAATAAAATATCACCATACTCTGGAAAACCATCCAAACGTAACGGTAATCCCATTAGCTGACGACCCCCAAACCAGAAGATTGAAAAGAAAGTGTCCAATAGATTTAACGGATTAAAATAGGGGTGACATCACTGGATGCCTTCCCCTCATGACTGTATCAATTTACATAAAATTAGCTCATAGAATATCATGTAAATACTCTGATTGCTAATAAAAAAAATATATAATATAGAGGCTTCTACAAAACAAAACGCTAAAGTATGCAAGGATTGAAGTGTCTAGAAGAACTGAACCGAATTGCTATTACAACAGTTCCTAGAATATCCTTGCATAGTGCACGATAAACCATTTTATAATAGAAACTTGGCATATGACGTGCACTGCATTATCGACCTCATCTTTCCTATATAACGGCGAATACCGTAGTTTTAGAGTAATTAGAATTATAGAGAGCACACTTACATATACCTTCCTATACCGATTTTTGTGACAGAAAACTGCGATTGTTCCCTTTGTACTTTTATTTACTCTAACTTCTAGCTGCACAGCTCTGCAATATTATAGCTGATAATGGAGCGCCGTGAATACGTCGCATGTCGGCCTTTTTATATCTCATCTAAATGTAACAACGCTCTATTTAAAGCAACGCTTAATCATGGATCTGAACAAGCAACTTCCATTTTGCACCGTCTAGCATTACACAATAAAATAAGGCCATACTGCTCTACGCGCAAATGTCCAGCGCTAGTCCTTCTAATAGCGACGCCCTTTAATCCTCTGGGGCTTCATTTAAATAACTAATTAGAGAACTAAGACGTTAGTTCTCTAGTACATCCTGCAGGTTTTGCTGCATGAATGCAATTTATGCAATAAATTTGTCTAATACTCTAGTGCCTCTATAGCCGTTAAAAGATTCACTGGTGATTACAAGTTTAATTTTGCTATTAATTAGAGGTAATTAGAGATAATATATACAATTGAGTATAGTGGTCAATTGTACAATTAGGTCGAAACTTTTGACCACCTTTTTTGAACTCCTTATTAAAAAGTAGAATAGGAATGTCTGATAAACCCGACCCATTGAAACACCCTTAAGGGGGGTTTTCCTGTTTTTTTTTATTTTAAAGTGACATATCTCATGAATGATAATATATAGAGTGCTGAGACCTTCATAGTTGTTTGTTTGGTATAAGTTTGAGTTTCCAAGGTGTTTATGAGTTTCAAGATTTGTATATATTACCGTTTCGCCCCCTGATCTTGTTATAAAAAATAAAAAGTTCTATTTATTTTTGTGCTGTTGTTATTGTCAAAAGAATTGCAATTTGCAATTTGCACTATTAAGGCAATAAGCAAATATTAGTGAGTGCTCAGAGCGACAAGGAAGTAGGCGTCCATTGGTGTCTCTTCAGCTATATCTAACATAAGTTGTTTTTCTAGTTTATCTTAAATTGCCCATGGGGTTGCAAAATGTTAAACTAAACTAAATTGTCTAACTTAAATTTTGTGTTCGTGAATGTAAGATCAATTATAATGCATGTTATTTGTATCTTATTTAAATGGTAAGTCTAGGACATAATGTCTTCTTAATCTACGGTGTTAATTGCTGTTATCTGATAAGTTCAACGCGAGCACGTTAGGGTGGAATTCTAATTTATCCATATACTTTGCACTCGTTTTACTATACAGTTTTTCACTCCAGTAATTTTAAGGTCACTGATTATTTCGGCGTTGGTGATGTATTGTGGGTGTTAGTCCAAAGTGTTTTGGATTGAAATCTTCCAAGAATAGCTATATAGCTAAATACCGTATATTGATACCGGTTTAAGGGTTGTAGAGTAATAGTTTATTGTCCAATGAAATACGAAAATTTCGTTTTAGTAACCAATAATGTTTACTTAATTTGAGGTTTAATTTTCTCTTTGTTCATTAACATAGCCTCCACGTGAAGCTTTTATCTAGGTGCATTTCTAGATAACTAACTGAATTGGCTTGCTGTATTGGCACTCCGTTAAGAGTAACCGTTGGTCACATTCAGTGAAGTTGACTTGGATTGTTTTGCTGGTACTTATTTTTATTTTCCATTTTTTGGCTATTTATGAACCATATCAAGGCTTCTTTGGAGTTTTTTAGACGCTCTTGTTGCGTTCTTATCGGTGGTTAAAATTGCCGTATCGTCTGATAAAGCGGCTGTTGTTACATCTTCACTGCGGTATATAAGATGTAAAGAATAGGCTACAAGACGCTGTCTTGCGGAACTCCTGATCTTACTAGATGAAGTTTTGGAAATTCTACTTTATGTTCAATGGAAATATCTCTCCTCCTAGTAGGATTTCATGATAAGATAGAAGTTCTCAGGAATGTTTTGTTTTACTTTAAATAAGAGCCCGTGGTGCCAAACTTTGAAAATAATTGCTTTTTGGACAATTTTGCTGTTATAGAGAGGAGTCGATACGAGAGAGTGTCGTTAAGTGGTTTGCTGGTATAAAAATGATGTCGGCAACATTCCACTGCGATGGAAATTTTGCAGTTCTTAATATCACTTTGAAGATGAAAGTAATTATTAGTATCCCTTTCTTAGGCAATTCCTCCAAGGCCTTTTCAGTGATTAGGTCGCATCCAGGTGCTTTTTTGATTAGACCGTCTATCGTGTTTTTAATTTCGTTCACGGAAAAGGATTTTATTGGAAATGTGTTTCGAGGTAGTTATCTACTTTCTCTTCTACGTCCTCCGTCGGGTCTCCCGGTAGGGGAGTAAAGGCTTTCTTGAGATATTGTGCAAAGTTATCAGCTTTTTCAGCATCGTTTTTTGCCCAGGTTTCGTCATCTCTTCGAATAGGTGGCAGTGGCTTCTACGGTTGTTTCAGACGTTTGGCGGCCTTCCTCCTGAAAGCAATTGTCTTTGTATTCTCTAATTAAATATTTAAATTTGTTTGCCGCTCTGCTGTATGGTAATTTTTCTGCTGGATACCGCTTGTGTTGCCATAGTTTTCTTAATCTCCTTTTCCGTTTATTTTGTCCATGGTGTTTCGTGGGTAGTTGTGGTTTCTGGTGCAGAGCTTTGTTGTCGGTATGACATCTCCCGCGGCTTATTGCATAGTGCTTCTTATTGAGTTTTTGAAGGAATATTTAGCGAAAGTCCTTGTTTTATATGTTTCCTAAATAAGTCCCAGTCTGTGTGCTGGTTGTGGAGCTATGGTTTTTAGTTTTGAAGGTAAGGGTTGTGCTTATGGTTAAGCAGCCTGCTCTGAGAACAAATCGAAGCATTTTTTCAATGTACATAAATGCGTAGCCAATGCCTTGTGTAAAGAAGAAATCTAAGAGGTCTGGGATTTTTGCCAGGTCGGAGAGCCAGTATGTCCGACTTGCCTGCGGACAAATAGTTTTTTTCTTCAATGACTTATCTAAAAGCTTTGCTTCAAGATTATTTTTTTTTATTAAACTTTATTAGCAATCAGGAAATACATTCTATAAGCCAATTTGATGTTATGTACAATGTTATTTATATTGTACAAGAGAATGGCATGAAGAGGTTCATCATCCAGCGACTTTGCCTCGGATTCATAGAAGGTCCTGTGGCCAAAATCTTCCTAATCGTCTGTTTCCTATGGGTTGTAGAAGAAGTTCATTTCGAATCCAGATGGAGCCCCAAGTATTTCACTACTTCCTGATGTGGTATGTTGACGTGATTAAGGTTCACGTTTGGACAATTCCCTTTCCTGAGCGTAAAGGTTATGTGTGCCGATTTTGATGCATTGACTTTTATTTTCCATTTTAACAGCCAATCCTCTATGAGGTGCAAGTGCTGCTGAAGTTTTGATGCAGCAGTTATTGGATCATTCTCAGTTGCCAATATTGCAGTATCGTCTGCAAAAGTTCCCATAGTTGTATTTCGAGAAAGAGGTATGTCAGTGGTATAAATCACATAGAGAAGGGGGCCGAGGATACTGCCTTGAGGTACTCCTGATTGTACATAATATCGGTCCGAGGTTTCCCTATTTATTTTAGTTTCAAAGTCTCGTTACTGTAAATACGATTTAAGTATGGAAAAGTACTGAATTGGAAGGGTGTTTTTGATTTTGTAGAGTAGACCTCGGTGCCAAACCTTATCGAAGGTTTGACTTACGTCTAGGAAAGCGGCTGTGCAGTATTGTTTGTTTTCCATGGCCTGATTGATTTTGTGCACTAACCGATGACATTGTTGTACTGTGGAGTGGGCATCTCTAAACCCGAATTGGTGGTCTGGAATCCAGTCATCTGGATTTATGTCTTGTTCGATTCTCTTAAGTATAAGCTTTTCGAGGAGCTTTGATAGAATTGGCAATAGGCTAATAGGACGGTATGATGTAACATCCGTCGGATGCTTCAAGATAAGTAAGTTTTTGAGGCTCAATTGGGATATTTTGCGTTAAAGTACCCCCCTGAAATAAATCTGCTCCCCAGTTATTGGACATATTCATTGAGGCCCTCCTTACTGGTTCTATAGTTGAGTAGGCAATGTACAGCAGATACAGCTATGGAACTATTCCGGTCACCTATCATTATTGTGGTGGTCTGTAAGTACGCTCGAGTTATATTCTTGTGAAGAATTACTACCGATCCTCCTCTAGCGTGGTCATTTGGATGCTTGGTGTCGTAGATACAGTATCTTGGGATATTAAAATAGGAGCGTTCTGTAACGTGTACTTCAGAAATTAGACTTAATTTAAGTATATTCCGATTTGCTATGTACCACGGAGCACCTGCTATGATACGTGAGATGTTAGACTGAGAATATTAAGATTGGAGGAACTAGAGTACCCCCAGAGTTCAATGTCATATGTTCAAATAAGTGTTATTTCACAGAGTAGAATGTTTTTTCTAGCAAAACACAAAATTCTCTTTTTATAAGTCAATATAATTATTTTACTTTTAGACCAATTTCCTTTCTTCTCTTTTGAATATGTGCTTTTTAATTGAGTTTGCTGTTAATGTGCATTCTAAGCAATCTTGTGATTGTATTATTTCAATATCATTTACTACTATTGATAGACAGTATTGTCTTCGCAAGGTAAACGTGACTTATTGTTCTCGACCTTTATACGCCATTTTGTCATCAACTCGTTTATTGAATCTATATAGTTTGGTATCGTCCGCGAATGTTTCTATTACGATGTTATCTGTAATGGTAAACCTGCGTGTTATATAGAGTAGAGGCCTAAAAACATTATCTTGTAGAACACCAGAGTTTAATTTTTTAAGTTACGACACTTTGCTATCGGACATTACCTGGAACTACCGATTTGTAAGGAAACATTTAAAAAGAAGCAAATACGGATGACATTTTTAAATTTAAATAGTAGATATGGGAGTAATATTTTACCATACTTTGCTTGCTGCACAGCAGTAATTTTTCATAACTTTATTACATTTACTGTGCGATGGTGTTGATGAATTTGAATGGTTGTGCCTAAAACCAAATTAATCTTAGAGAAGCAATTTTTCTAAAAATTTATCTTCA
Source organism: Sinelater perroti (assembly GCA_036346155.1). NCBI lineage: Eukaryota > Metazoa > Arthropoda > Insecta > Coleoptera > Elateridae > Sinelater > Sinelater perroti. The sequence goes on from JARFIY010000324.1 coordinate 6,602,698, forward strand.
TAAATTCTCCTAATAATTAATTTTTCCAAGAGTTTAAATATTACGCAGATTAAACTAATCTCATTCGATGGTTTTCCTAGTTTTGGTGTTATAAAAGCTTACACAGCTTTGAGATTGCATTAAATAGTATGATTAGGAAACGCTTATCTTGTTCATCTGTGTTGAATTAGATCGTTAGAGCAGATTTGTCTAGAATTTTTTCTCTATACTATCAGGTAATACGAAAATGCATTTTATTGGTAATATTATTACCTGTTCCCATTATTTTATTTCTTGTACATATTTTTCCAATGTTTTATAGCTGAAATTTTTTATTATTTTAGAATATTTTAGTTTGTTTGTTTTTCATTTTGCACAATTTTGTTTGATTTAAAATTGTTTTTCTCGCTTCAATATCCTTGCAAATTTATTAACTTCATATATTTATTGTTTTCTTAACAATTTCTTCTTGAGAACTTACATGGGTCTGCACAGCTGATTTGAAGCAAACTTTTCTTGTTATGTTGAAACGTTGTTTATTGTCTCTTTATAATTATCCCACATTTGTATTCTGAATTTTTCAAAATAAGAAGACGCCAGCGTTTTAAGCCTTATATTTCTTGCCATGATCATGTGCTTTCGATCTTTGTCATATTTTTTATACATACTAGCTTTGATTTTGAGAAAGAGCAACAAGTCTAATTAATGTAGAGCTTTGCAGCATGAATGAATTGCAAACTGGGAAAGCAACATCTGAATAAGGGCAAAACAATTTTGCATCGAATAAAATAACCCAAGCCACTATAGTTACACAGTTCGAATAAATGCCTTAAGGTGTAGAATTAGTTATAAAAATATATGCGTGGAAATGTTATTAATTATTTACTTTTGATTAACCTTTGTAGTATTCCAAGTATTGTTCATATATGTCCAAAGTATAGCAATCTGTTGATTATTAACATTTGTTTGGTTTTCACAGTATTTTAAACACACGTATGAGAGAATGCTATTGATTTGCGGTAGCTAAGTCAACCCACTTGAAATTCTAAAATAAGTGTGCGTTTATATTTCTTTGCCTTTTAGCATCAAAAAACCCTTTTTACGTTTCTAATAATGTGTTAACAAAACCCCAAGACCAATTATGAACATTTTACCTTTTTCCGTCGATACCTTCTCATCTGAAGACCTGAACTATCATGTTGATTTATTCTGTTTTGTCAGCTGCTGATTTAAGCAGTGCAAATGATCACATTTCAGATGGTTAGCATGGATTCTTTCATCCCTTTTACTTTTATTTAACCATCCATAATCAATTTTATTGGCTAATTTTTTAGGTATTCGACTATAACTTCGTTTTCTTTATTGTATCTATGAGCTCTTTGTTTTTCTTCAATTATTTGCAGTACTTTTATGTTTGCTATGTATATTATATATATATATATATATATATATATATATATATATATATATATATATATATATATATATATATATATATAACATATATAAGCCATTATAAACTCTATTTTTCTGCGTTAGCTCTGTCCATGTCTAAGGGCCATATAGTATTACTGAGAATGTGTAAGATCCTAATACTATACATAAGATGTTCCTTATTTTATTAAAAGTAGTCTTTCCCATTTCAATGCAGTGTTTAATTTTCTGTGTACGATTCCATTTCCCGCCCAAGAAACAACCTGGTAGATTATATTTGGTACTATTTCCTTCTGTTTCTACATTTATGTTCTTGCTGACGATCATTATTTATGTCTTTTCAGTGTTGACCCTCCTTCATATCTTTATAGTCTTCTACGGCTCCGTCGATTAGCATCTAAAAATCTTCCTAACCGTCTGTCAAGAACACTATGTCATCTGCAAACCTTAGGTTGTTACTAATTTATCTATTTACTGGAACGTCTTGCTCGTTATTAACAAAACGTCTTCGAAAAGTTCTTCTGAGAATTTATACTTAAGTTTAAATATGCAAATTGTTCTATTGTTGCATTTATCGTAAGGTAAGCTAGTTGACCAATTTAAATAAATATGAAATAACCTATGTGTGGTTGATACAAGATTATATTATTTAAACATTTATGGGAAAGTGTGGTATAACTATTTTGGGTTTGGGTTTAAAGGCTCCAAATAGGTTTTTCCAGGTAAATTTCACTTTTTCTTTAAAATTGTCATTTAACTTTCCTTAAATTGACTTATATCAGCAGTCATTCTTTTTACATCACTTGACGCTTACACAGTGGATAAACTGTGCCAGTCTTGAAGATCTTCTCTTCAAAAAAGCAATTGTTGTGCCAGTATAGTAAACAAAGCTTTTTTATGTCGAAACAAAGTATTATGCAATTTTTTAAACACTAATTTCGATTAATTTTGCTATAAAGGCCGCTTGTTCTACATTCCTTCACAAAATCAGAAGGAATTTGATCATCTTATTTGATAGTCTACCATCTGGTGTCGTGGGGCAATAAGTGAGATTGTAGACTATTTGCATGAGTGAAAGAGTTGTCCACTAACAATATTTCTAAATTAGTTTTTACGTTATATGAGTAAAATATGTGTTTTGGTATTTCTGTTCCAGATCAATAGGCTGTTGATTTCTTCTTTACATTGCTAAAAGAGCTCTTAAATGGCTGATCAATTTATTTAACTGTCCTGTAATGAAATTTATGTTGTTGGCAAATTTTTATTGACATTCATATTATTCTTAATATTTTGGACTAAATTATTTGAATTGATCTTTGCTGGTCTACTATATATTTGTATAAAAAAACTTATCATAAGTGGTAAAATTAGATTTTTATCTAATTAGCAATCTGCGTCAACTATTTTTTGTCAGTTCTTTATTCAAGGCTATTCCTAGGTATTTTACCTTACCTTCACTGGTAAAGCGGTTATTGGTACTATTAGGACAGTTAATGCATTTAGTTGTAAAGGTGATGTAAACTGACTTTTCTTAATTTATTTTATTTCCCAAATAAAGGACATGAAGATTGTGTTGCGAGTTTTTAGGGGCTTCCTAAGGTATTTCATTTAATTTAATTATAGAGATTTCTAGTTGAGACATCAACGCTAAGGAAGAGGTATAGAAAGAAATCCAAAAGGCTACATCCGACTTAATAGGGTAGTACGTGGATATTTCCGTGAAAAAATCGCTCGATAAGATAGGACTTTATATAACAAACGCCAGACGTAATAAAAAGCCTTTTTTATGTCCGAAAAAGCAGCTACGCACAGTTTTTCTATTTCTGATTTTTATTATTTTGTTCGCTACTGTGATTTTGTTAAATGACTTCTCCGAAAGACAAATTGGTGTACTGGTATTTCGCGCTTTGAAATAATCTCTTCTGCAATTCTTTTCAACAGCTTTTTAAAAATTTCTGACAAAATAGGCAGTAGCATTATTAGGAGGTATATAGTAGCAATTTTTGATTAGTTGGCCTGGAAAATTGTTTTTATAGAATAGTTAATAATACTAATGGTTTCCTAGGTAGTTGTTTGAGTATTTTACCTGCTGTTAGATCAAACCCTATTACTTTATATTTTTTTTCTCATACTTAACTTTGTTGTTTAAGTTTAGTTCCGGTGTACTAAATATTTCAACAAACGTTATTACCTTTTTCTGGTTTGTATTTCCTCAACTACCATCTTCTTTTTCTTATTAAAGAACTGTGTGCTTCTGATCTTTTCATTCGATTTAAACGTTACATTTTATATTTCTCATAGAACTAATTTTGTTGTCTTGGTAACTAACTGTATTGCTCTTTGTCGATAGGATTTCAACTTTTTTGCCATATGCGTCCTGCTTTTTTCTTGTCCATCATCAGTATGAATAAAGAAATGCCGTTTATTGCTTTATTTTCTTATGCTACTATGGAAGTAGCATCCTAAGATGCTTGTTGGAATAAACAGGTAGTGTAACGTGCAGCACTATCATTGTTGTTAGGTTGCTTAACCTCTAAATTTATGTTTTTTAAATATTGATTTAAAATACATTTAATCCGTTTTAGGTGTTTTGAAGTTCCTGGTCTGGTATGCTCGATTGAAAGGTACCAATTTAAGATATTTTTACATACGACAGAATCAGTTGGATCGGGAATTTTATTCCAATTCCGTTGGACAGTAGTTTGATCCCTCCCCTCAGTAAAATGATGCAAAAAATATTGATGGAAATAACACTATTTAATTTTAAACTTCTGATGTTGACAAGCTTTGAACTCGCGTATGTTTTGCATTTTAGTTACGAGCAATAATAAGTCTGTTTCCTAGTTGGAGAAATAATGCCTCGTATTAATTAGGTTCGACAGCGTTATTTGGTGAACTGTGTATTTCTGATATATTAAAGAATAAATGTTTAGCAATGGCATAAACAATTATAAATTGCATTTTATTAGTATGGTGGTCTGCATTGTCCATTTGCAGTCCACAGGACAATGTGAAGAGAAGAAATCTAACATTGCGTTATTTTATTTACGAACAAAGAAAAGCATACTGCTTTTAGTAACAAATTGTGAAAATATTCTTTTAAGTTATTTATTCTTTATTAAGTATTTATTTTAATATTATTTGATGTATGTCGAGGTTGTAAATTGTTCTTATTATTCTGCAGGTTTCTGTATATGGTGCATATCTTACAGTTTGCAGAGCGATTGTTTTGCAAAGAGCACATTTGGGAGGCAATCTTTTAAATTTTTGACGTATGTCGAATTGTGGATTCTCCACATTTTTCCCCAATTTTTCTTGAGATTTTTTGAATATTCTAAGTTGTAAATTTTCTTGCTATTTTGTTTTAGTTTGCAATAAGCAAATAGCAGCGTTTGGAGTAATTTTTTAACTCTACATCTAACATTTGTAGTGTTACGGGAAGTATGCCTTTTATTTTCTTATATTTCTCTGATTTTTATTATATAATATAGATTTCTAATCAACATTATGACTTTGTTCATCTAATAAGTGCAATAAACTATTTTCTTACATATTTTAATTTTTTCTCCTTCTGACCACATATCTAACTCTAACCTTTGATTTTCCAGTAGCTTCTCCAATTAGTACATTTGTATTTTCAAGACGTTTGGTCTTTTTTATCATCCAGATAGTTACGTTGCGTAGGACCCTGTTTTATCTTATAATGAACATGTTAACCACTATTGAAAGTATGTAAAATGCCAAATACAAAGTGTTTCGTAAATAAAATCAATTTTAAAAAATAAATATATTAAACAAGTGTTAATTGTAAATAAAACCGCAGTACTTGAAAAACTATGCCATAGCATCTAAATGCTTGTTATTACGTTTTTGGTACTCATAAATAAACTTATTCTTAAAAAGATATTTATAACTGTAAGGCACGTCCTTTTTGAGATCGCTCTAGTTTTTTAAAATAATTACTACTGGCAACTTGAATTTTGCTGGTTTAAACGTTAAGTCAATTCTCAATCAATCAATTTATGTCATCTCTTCTCGATGTCAATTTATCTAGTCGAATTGTTCGAATTAGATACATGTGTTTGAAGTATGTGAAGCTGCTCCATCCTGTTGAACTCGCATTTGCTGGTTATAATCACCAATTTCGTAAAAAACAATTTTTTCAACATTATTTCAATTTATAGTACTGCCTGATGTAAGATTAACCATCAGAAATTAAACCAAAACTTTTGATATTTGTGGGGGTTTCCTCGCTCCAGTAATAGGAGTTCTGCTTGTTGATATAGATGTTAAGATAGCAATATGCCTTACAAAAGAACAAAACGTTATCAACAGTTGTAGATGAATTAAATATTCCATTGCAACGGCGAAGCCTGAAAGAAGTATCAGTGTCTAATTCTTGCACTAACTGTATTTTTTAGGGGTGCAAATCTAAATATTTACAAACTGTAGAGAACCTCTGAGCCTAGGAACTTGCAGTCCTTTCATAGTTTGCCCAATGTTGAATCAATTTCTTCAAACATTCATATCTACCTTTAATTAGTTAAACGATTGAAGCTTCAATTTAGTATCTGTGAATGATCACGTGTGTAACATCTTCTCTATTCAGTACTAAAATAATTTTAATTTTTTGATAAAAATAAATATGCCCAAATACTTTTTTTATACTAAAGTTAATAAATAACGGAATTTCATATATTCTACTTTATGTTATTAGTGTATTAAGTTTAAATGAATTTTAAGTTTTAGGAACATTAAACACAAAAACAAGGATACGGCTTTTTGCCGCGCTCGTGCCTCAGATGCTGCGCATTTCCAAGGGGCGCTTTCGCTTGCTCATCACTTTCTCCCGTTTCGAGCCGCGCGTCTGCCGTTGGAGTATACATAAATCCGAAAGTTGCCACAAAAGTTAGCGCGCAGTTTTTGCCGCTGCGCTCCACATCTGCTTCATTTCTCCCCAAATTACTCGCCCGGAATTCGGGCTCGTTAATCTCTCCTACATCATGTATCTGTTTATGATCTCGCACAAAAATGCTGTTTCGTGGTGATAACGCCTTCATTAGGGGGAGCTTCGCTTGTAATTATCTGCGCGTACACTCTTTCGTTTGTTTAGTTTGAAATAATTAATTAATGCCGTTTTTTATTTACTGCTTCGTTCAAGCATTGAGTGCATCAAATACTCTTATCATTTAATTGAATGGAGTTAGTGGTTTAATGTCACATCTAGTACTTTTATAAAGGTTGTGTATGTGCGTATATAAGCATATTACGGTATGGAAATATTTACTTAACAGTTGAGAGGCAGTGGATTGTGTCAGTCAAAGCAAGTTTTTTTATAGATGTATATTTATTAGCAATCAGAACTACTACATTCTATGGGCTAATTGTATATCAGAATTTCAGCTTGAAATGACGTGACGAGAGCTCTTCCAGTGAAGGACTCTCTTAATCCACAGGAAGGTCTGCTGGCCAAAATCTATGTAGTCGTCATGGGTGTTCTCTTTCCAGTAATGGTTGAAGCAGGTTATTTGAGTGGCTGCCAATCTATCGTGGTGGGTTCTACTTCGTAGCTTGATTACATCTTTGACATAGGGAATTCTTAGGTCGTCGTGTAGCGTTTGGTTTGAGACATACCACGGTGCTTGAGATATCATACGTAGCACTTTAGATTGGCTTCTTTGGAGCAATGCTATATTGGATTTGCTTGCGCAACCCCAGATTTCTACTCCATACATCCAAATAGGGATGATGATTGTTTTATATAGCAGTATTTTGTTTTCTAGGGAAAGTTTTGAGTTCTTCCCTAACAGCCAATAGAGTTCTTTGATCTTCAAGTCAATCTGCTTCCGTTTTTTGGTAATGTGATCTTTCCACGTTAACCTAGTGTCCAGGCGGAATCCAAGATATTTGATAGATATACCTCGAGAGAGTTCGACGTTATTGAGAAAAAGCGGAGGACAACGTTCGTGTCATCAGCAAAAGTAGAGATAGTAGTTTCAGTGGTTGTTGGGATATCGGATGTATATAGGTTGTAGAGGTTCGGTCCCAAGACGCTTCCCTGTGGTACACCTGCTTCTATGGAATGATAGTCTGATTTGGCATCTCCTACTTTGGTTCTAAATTTGCGGCCTGAAAGGTAGGATTTCAAGATGTCGAAATAAATTAGTCGGAGGGTTTCCTTGACTTTATATAAGAGACCTGTACGCCAGACCTTATCAAAGGCCTGGCTAACGTCCAGTAGAACTGAAGTACTAATAATGTTTTTGTTCAAAAGCGTGGTTAATAACTTGGATTAATCTATGTGTTTGCTGAACTGTAGAATGTCCTGCTCGGAAACCAAATTGATGGGGAGGAAGCCAGGTATCTGGTAAAATATCGGCATTTAGTCTCTGTAGTAATAAGCGTTCTAATACTTTGGAAATTGTAGGGAGCAAACTAATTGGACAGTATGAGGTTACGTCATTTGGGTTCTTTCCTGGCTTATTTATTAAGATTATTTCTGCCGTGGCCAGTGCTGCAGTCTTAAAATAGCATTAAAAATGTAGGTAGTAAAGAGTATCCCTTTTTTCGGCAATTCCCTGAGCATTTTTGGCGTCACACCGTCTGTACCTGGTGCTTTTCGGATGTTAAGATGGTTAAGTTCGTTCTGAACTTTGTGTGGAGTGAAGGATTTAATTCGAAATGGGGATTGTGGAATGTTGGATAAACTTGTTACGATTTTTTATTATATTTATTATATCTTGATTGTTGGAATTAAAGACAGATGCGTGACGATTTGCAAAAAGATCAGCCTTTTCTTGGTCGCTTCTCGCTTATTTAGCGTTGTGATCAGCAAGATTTTTTATTGGAGCATTGTGTTCTTTTGGTTTTTTCTTGGATTTAATTGGTCTTCAGATAGAGTTATCGAATCTGTTTAGTCTTGTCACGTAGTCAGTGAAGGATTGTTCACGGAGTTCTCTAAGTTGCGCCTTTAATTGATTGCTAATGCGATTCAGTATATTTTTTATCCACGGGAGCCTGGGTTGTGTGCCACCTAGACCGTGTCTTCCGTTTTTTACCAATTAAATGTTTTATTTCAAGTGGTATTGATTTTGTGGTATTAGCTATTGGCAGAGATGGAGTACTTTCCATAACTGAATGTTTAAGGGCACTTGTGAGGGCATCCAAAGCGTCTTCGACTTCGTTATGGGTTTTGAGGTTTGTTTTTAGATTAATCCGTTGTTCCACTTCAATTTTGTATTTATCCCAGTTGGTTTTGTTGTTATGAAGTTTAGGTGTAAAATTCTTAATAATTACGAAAGTACTAATAGTTGCAATTGTCGGGAAATGGTCAGATGACAAATCATAACTAGGAAATACTTCCATGTATGGTGAGGATATTCCGGTGTTGATGAAGAAGTCCAACAGATCAGGAGTTTTATTTGGATCACTGGGCCAGTATGTTGGTTTACCGGTGGACAGAAATAAGTAGTTTTTTTCCTAAATTAGATTAGCTAGCCCACGACCTTTGGTAGTTGTTAGCCGAGAGCCCCAGAAAGTATGTGTACTGTTGAAATCACCTCCAGCAATAAATTTGGAGCCGAGTTTGTTGAAGAAGTCCCTGAAGTGGTTGAGTTTCAAGTAGTGCCTAGGAGGGCAATATACTGCAGAAACTGTTATCTCGTAGGAGGACGTTTTGACTTTGAGTGAAGTGGCTTGCAAGTGATTTGTTTCATACTTTGGTAATATGTAGTGGCTTATAGTATTTTTTATTAAAATTGCAGTACCTGCATCTGCAGTGTTGTCAGGGTGGTTTGTGTTATAGGTTAAATAGGATGGTATATGAAAGAATGATCTGTCGGTAAAGTGCATTTCGCTAACGAGTAGTATGTCGATTGAATTGTGAAGCAGAAAAGTCTCTACTTCGTTTTTGTGTTGAATGATGCCGTTGACATTCCATTGGGCAATTCGTACAAATTTAGCGAATTTTATTGATGAGCGTTGTAAGCATGGTAAGAATTGAGCTGTTTTGTTGCATTAGCTATTGGAACATATTTTGAACTCATTTAGAAAAGTGCTGAGAGTAATTGAGTTTTCCTCTGGTGGTTTTGATTTCTTAGTATATTCGAATACGTATTTGCCTGTTGTGCCTGAATTATTGGTTGTATTCTGTGTCGTCGGATAGGGTGTATCCGTGCTGGTAATTGTTGAATATTAAGTCTGTTGTTGGCATTATTGGGTTGTTTGAGGAGAGTATGGTAGAATTCGCATCCTCTATAGTTGGCAGGGTGGGGACCACCGCATAGTGCACATGTGGTAGGGGTGTTGTTTGGTTTTGTACAGCTTGTGGAATTATGGGCTGCTCCACATTTCACTCAGTAGTAAGGTCTGTTACAATATGTTTTAGTATGACCATATTGCTGACAACGTGTACACTGCGTAAGGCCTTTGGTTTTTATGGGTGGCTCGACTTGTACTATTCTGTTCTGAATACCTCGTAAATTTTATATTTCTTTATTGTTATCCGCTGGCTCGAGGTCTACAAAGAATAGGTTTAATAGTTCTTTAGACACTCTACTTCTTCCATTTAAAATATTCCTGACTTGGTGTCCCTGATTGGCTAGCTCTTGCTTAATTTCATTTATGTCGGTTGTAAAGTGTAGGTTTTGATAACCACTCTGAAGGCACGGTCCTCTTTTGGCTGGTACGTATGGTGAACAATGTTGGCATCTTTCATGTGGTGAATTAGTTTCCTGTAGGTTTCCGGAGTATGACAGTTTATTTTTATGGTGTTATCTGTTAAAGTTTTTGTGTTAAATTGTTCAGTTTCCGCAACTGTATTTAAACTTTTGATCATGTCACTGTAGTGTGTAACTCCGTACACAAATATCGGAGGAGGTTTTATGGTTGCATTGTTTACTTGTCTGGTAAGGGTGCTTCCTCTTCTTCTTTATTTAGCTGGTTATATCTGTTTGTTAAAGGTATTTGCCTAGTTTCTTTGATATATTGGGATATTTTTCTACGTTTAAGACGTTTAACGGTTTGCCATTTCTTAGTGTTGGTGAATTATCGTTTACGACTTCTTGAACAACAACGATCCATAATTGTTTGATTCTTTTTTTATTTTTCGAATTTGATTTTCTTTTCCGCCGTTATTCCTTGTTTGGATTTGTAAATTTGCTTTTGTGTTGTTCTCAATGTTTACCCACTTTTCTAGTTTATATGTTTAACATATCTAACGTTTGTTCTAGTTCTTGTATATTTTTTGTTGTTAGTACGGCGTCGTCAGTATATCTTCAATAGTTAAAATTTTTGCCATTTATATTAATGCACATTTGACCAGTCTACTTTTTAAAACATGTCTTTTAAGGCAAGATTGTATAGTTTTGGTGATAGGCACCTTGTCTAACACCTCTCTCAAGTTAGACTGTATTTGTTTTTCGTTTGGATGGTACGTTACAGTTTCTTTATTGCTAATTTCTTGCAACAGTTGTATGTATCGGCTGCGTGTTTTACAATTTGTTAGTGCTTGTTTGTCTGCTTATGTTATTATGTTGGCAAACGCCTTTTCATATTCGACAAATACCAGCTAGATTGGCAGGTTGGATTTAATCATCTTTTCTATGAGTATTTTTACTGTTAACAAGTAGTCTACGATTGAGAATCCTTTCTGAAAACGCGTATGTTCCACCAACTAGAATACATCTAATTTATTTGTTAAACGTTGGTTATTATTATCTTAGCAACTCGTATGTTACGTTTTACTAATTTGTTATCTTCCTTTTTGATTATTTTTATTTATATTTCTTGTTTTTCCTATTAACTATTTTGTGTCATCAATTTCTGGTTCTTTGTTTTTATTACCTTTTTGTTTATTGCATTTACAGTGTTTCTTATAGTTTCTACTATTTCTTCGTTCATATTTTCAATGCTCTTTTGGTCACTTTCACTTAAGTAGGCGTTCATTAATCTCTTTGTTGTCTCTTCTTGGAATTAATATTTAATTCTTTTTAGTTCTTTATGTTTTATTATCTTGTTTTGTTTATGTAATCGCCGTTTTTCCAATTTTGTATTTATATGTATTGTGGATCTGGCCATTCTCTGATCGTTTCCTACATCAAAGCTGTTTAGCACGTTGACATATTTTATTATGTTTCTATTATTTGTCATGAAATAGTCTAGTTTGTTATTTATCTTACCATTAGGTCCACTTACGATTTATGCTTTTCTTGAAAAAGGAATTAATTATAAATAGTTTATGTTCCTATAAATTTTAGTTTTTCCTCATATCCGTCTTTCCCTGTATATATTTCATCTGGTTCTTGCTGTTTTCCCAATTTTGCATTAAAATCTTCCATTGCAATTTAATCTTTGCCTTTTTGTTTATTTAAAACTTGTCTTATCTCACTATAATATCTACTTCTGTGCCTATATTACTACTAGTAGGTGGCAAACCTATATTATTTACATTTTTATATTGTTGTTAGCTCTTATAGTCATATATGCTATTCTATTCGAGACTGATTCGTATGTTTTATGTACAATGATATATTTTTGTTTATTATGAATGTAACTCGACTATAAGTGTCTCATTTATACATTAGCTGGTTCCCACTTTTTAAAATTATGTATTCTTTACTCTCTTTCGTAATTTGCTTAATCCAACTATGTCAAATTTATTTTTGCTAGTGCGGTTTCTAACAAAATAGAAATTAATATTAACGAAAGAAAGATATTAAGGATATGAGAAGAATTGGAAAACAAATAAGCGATAAAGGCCAATAATAGTACAATTGAGAAGTGTAGGAGTGAAGGACCAAATAATGAAATGCAAGTAACATACTACGAGAGCACATACAAAAAAAGACAAAGGGGAAACAAAGCTTAGATGTAGTAGAATAAACCATTTGTCAATGAAAATATGCATACAGTGGAGAAAACAAGAATAAATAGAATATTATAGAAACGCCGACAACAAAAACAGAATGAAGAAAGATAAGCGAGAGAACACCAGATGAAGAGTATAACAACAAAAAATAACTATAACCAACAGAAATTCAAAAACTGAATGGAATAAACAAAGGCCAAAAGAATAAAAAATACGAGCGCAATAGATACGGAAAATAAGCAAAAGAATAATAGCAGGAAACATAAAAACTAAGAAAAAAAAGAACAAGAAATTATGGAATAAATGGAGACATATGACATACATATACTAGGTTTAAGCAAAACAAAGAAAATAAGAAAAGGACACGAAATAATAAATAACAAATATAACTTATATATAATAATAGTACGAAAATATTCGAGAAAAGAAAAATAAGTAAAAAATAAAGCTGAAAATGTACAATACAATAGTGAACTCAACGATTCTGTGTGGAAGCGAAACGTGGACAATGCTCCAAAAACACAAGCCGAGACTGATTGCAGCAGAAATGAAATACTTTCAGAAAATAGCAAGGAAGACCACAAACCAAACCAACTCAGTAATGAAGAGATTAGAGGAAAACTCAAAAATAAAGTTTAGAAAAAAATAAATAGAATGGTACGGATATGTACAAAGATCGGACAGCAACAGACTACCGAAAAGAATATTGTAAATTAAAACAACAAATAAACAAAAAGGGAAGACTAAGACTAAAGTGGATGAAGGGATCTACAGAAATAGGAAAAGCAAAAAGGAAAAAGATAGAAGATGTGAGCAAAATGGTGATAAACAGGAAAAAATGAAAAGGATAGGTCAAGGCGGAACCTACAAATATCCAACACCCGTGAAGGTAAAAGGATGATAGAGAAAGAAAGAAAAGTTTTCTAACTTGTATATTCTGACATCTAATATTTTTCTAATATTAGATGTTCCTATCCGTATCGTCGTAGTCTAACAACCAATGATCTAATCCAAGTTATTCAGTGATCCTGAGCACCCCTTTTTTTAGCTATTCGACTGTTGCCATGGTTGGGGCCTCCGGCAATACTGAGAATTAAGGGCCTTACCTTTCGTTGTATATTTATGAATTGCAGGTTGGAGTCCAATAAGAGTTCTAGATTTGAATCTTCTCAATGTTAGGGAGTCAGGTCGCTTCCCTGAAGTAAACCCGCTACTTTAGATTTGGATATCCTGGGTGTTCGTATGGTTGGTGAAAAAGCTTTTCGTAAATATGTTGCAAGCAATTCATATTTCTTTAATCCATGGTGAATAGAAAAACAAATATTTTCGTCTAAGATATAATTATTTTATACTACTTCAGTTAAGAAATTAAATATTTTATATATTTGTATGTTCTACATAAGTTTCATTTTATATCTGATACGAGGACTAATTAATTCGTGAATCGTGGATTCTCACATCTTTGCTATTCTCTTTTGAATATGCTTTTTATTTAATTAAATTCAATGTAATTTTTAAAGAAACGGTGGGGCGTTAATTTCACGAGTGAGATTGAAAATGGTTACCAAATAACGGATTCAGCTATTATTATCTACGTTGAATTACTAACAATTTTAGTCAGTCTTTCCTAGGACCTTGTTGATTTGTTAGGTGCACTACTGTTCATAGAAATTGAAAAACCATTACAAACAAATTATATTGTATTGCATTTTTTTAATTAAATTGTAAGCACTACCTATATATGATTACGTCTATCCAAGGTTTGATAATATCATTTCCTAAATATGAGCTATGGAGAAAGTAGTAATCGCGTCCAAAATAAACATAAATATTCTCAATGATTCAGTTTTGGCAAGTGTAACTTACAGGGTAAAAGAATGCAAAGGGTGCATTATCAATAAATTAGCGAATTTGAAGGAGGACATGAAGTGGGTGTTTCTTTACGAGAGACAGCCAGAAGAATTGACTGCCATAGCAGTATTGTTTGAAGTTTAGAGCAGTACACGGGGCAATCAACCGGGAAGATTTTCACCTTCAGAAACTTGCCATTACAGACAGTAACGAAACAAGGGTGGACAATTACGCACATCAATTGTCTACCTCATCTGTTCGACGTCGATTAATCACAATGGAACGAAGAGCACAACTTTTTTGAAACCACCACTAACCTCTCTGTACTGACGATACAATGGTCAATGAAAGGCGTCTCTGGACACACGAGTGGTATAAATCCTCATTTCTGATAAATGCAAAATTTGTTTAAATTGAAACTACGGTCAGGATATTAACATTCCGTAGACGCCATGAAAAGTCCGAGAAGATTGCATTCGTAGGTGGCTATGTAATGGCAACTATGGGCATTTAGAAAAAGGGAGCTATCATTAATGACCTCTAGCCAAGATTAGGAGCAACGTTACCTGTAAGACCTACATCGACGGGGTTTTATAGCCTGTGGTACTTCCCGTTACTGAAAGGATGCACCAAGAAATCTTTCAAGGCCTCTTCTCTAATACAAAATTAAATAACAAAATATTTTAACTTTAAACATCAAAATTTACAACAATTCCTTGTTTAACAAAAATTATCTTTAAATTGTTCTTTACTTCCAAATTCGTTAACAATATTTTGTTCTGCGGTTAATTTAAATAAAAATAGTTTACTATTCAAATATTCCTATAATATTTCGTAACCCACAGTCATTTTCATTAGGAAAAAGGAGATGACAGCTCTGAACTTACATTTTGGTAATTAACTTTATAATGGATATTAACGTTACAAAAGAGTATGCGGAACTTCAGGTTTATGCTAGAGTTGTGTTAGTAGTTTAAGATACTTGTAGTCAGCCGGATTGGTAATAGAAAATACGGATTTTTATTAGCAACCCCTGTGAAGCTGTAAAGTTAGAATTTAATTTTACTAAGAATATTAACCTGAGCACTGCTAGCTAATTACCGCGTACACTGTTATCACGCGCGTTGCAAAGGGAAACACGTCGCTCGCCTTAGTGGCTCGCGGCCGAATCTCGTGCAAATTTGTAAACTAGTTATCCAGTAGTTGGGTTAACTGTTCCTAATATCTTTAAGTCATACGAAGATCATCATAGTTACTACAGCCCGGCATGTAAATTATTCAATTTTCCTCATACAGTTTACCTGCTTTGTTACAAAGCCAAGTTAAAGTACATTTTGTGTTGTAAAACTAACAGAACTATTTATTAGTTATTAAAAAAATGTTGTTGTAAATAGGGGGCGGTTTAAAATTAATTCTTACGTGTTTAACGCTTTTCCTTAATTAGTTGATATGTATTTCTGAAGTTATTTTTATAAACATTTAATTTATTTTTATTATATTTATATTAAACGTTTTGTCTTTGGTCTATTTTTAGCATAGTTTTCCTGATATGACCTTTTGTTACGTTATTTGATTAATCAAACATTCATTTTCTTCCATTATAGACATCTTCTCCTTCCTCTTCTTCAAGTGCTTTGTTCTTCTAGATCTTCGAGGATAAATAGCATCAATGGCATTTCATCCATGGTTTCCTAAAAAGCGATGTTGTTCTCTCTTCAAACCATTGGTGCAGCTGTTCTACGGCGATCTGGATCGCACTTCCCTTCTGTCTTTCCCGAATATTAGATGCAATTTCAGAAGGTATGGCTGAAATATTGCCATTCATATATTTTGATAAAATACTTCTTCGTTGGTTGTCTTAGTTCATGACATTTTCTAACATACACTGTCAACTCACATCGCAAAAGTTTCCAACAATTTGACATTTTGGGAATATAATAAGAACTAAAATTTAGAGGGTGAAATCGTTTAAGTCTGTGTAATTCATCGCTGTTGTCCAGAAAATTTTCTGCCAACATTTTTGGAAAAAATTCAAAGCGAAACTATTTACCGTTGCACTTTTTTTGCAATTTTTATGTGGATATCACAATATACAGTCATTCTACTCATACAATTGGGCGTTGGTGATGTGCCGTAGAGTTTTTGATTAGAAAAGTTTCTAAATTTGAGATTCTCACTGTACTCCAAAGTTGAATACCGTACACTCATACGGGTTGTAGTATTATTTTATAGATTAAGCATTTATCTACAAGAATGATTTTTAATTTTCATTAAAAGTTACATTAATTTTATACTGCGCTTGGTGAAAATACGTTTCTTCCACGTTAGTCTCTAAAAATACCTAGTAGAAGTAACTGTCTGATAGATAAAATTTGAACAGTTGATAGCACGTGTGTGGAAGCTTCTGTTTAATTTTTAGCGTTAGTTTCGAGTGCCAGACTTCATCAAAGGCTTCGGCCATATTAAAACTGTATTGTTTTGATTCAATTGCCAAATTGATGATCTGAAATCAGGTCGTGTTCATCAATCGGGGTTTTAATTTCTTGGGTAGATATGTAAGAATGAGATGAGAACTGGAAGGTTCGTATTATAGCGTAGCAAATTGCTATAAGTAGTTTAAAACCTTCCTCTGAGAGTTCTTTCAAGACCTTCCCGTAATAAGGTCATATCCCGGAGCTTTCTTCGGCTCGATTATAAATTTTATTTTTTTTATTTGTAGGCTTGATTGTATTGCAGCATAGAGTTGTTCTTGGATCTCGTTTTCTTCTTCTAGTGTTAATATGGATGGTAAAGACTGAAATATTTCTGCGAGTAGTGCTCAAGTTCATATGCTTAATAAAATTCTAACTGCACAGCTTCACAGTGGTTATCATGTTATTTTTACTGAAAATGACTGGGCTAACCAAACATTATATAAATAATGGAGTACAATATAATAGGTAATTTTTATTGAAATTACAAATGTACTCGTGTGGGGTTTGCTAGTCTTCTATCAGGCGGCTCTTTGAATGGCGGATAAAGAAACACTCATGAGATACGGTGGGTGCCGGAGCGGACCAAAACTAGTCGCAACTAGGAAGTAGCGATTTTTTCAGTACTGGATGCAGGTGGAGACTGAAACAATCAGGAGAGCCACATACCAGATAGTTACTAATGCAAAGTAAGCTCTCGGTTACAACATTGCGATGTGTAAGGCAAGATGTAATCGACACATTATATTCCCAAGAAAAGATAAAAGGGTAGATACAAGTAATCAAAGGGCCTTCAATCCTCGGCAGGCCTTCAATGACAAGAAGGTGCGAATAATTCCTTGATTAAATATATCAAAGAAACGACCAAATCTGGCATGAAGCCGATAGGCTAACATCATAACATCAACCATGGTGCATATAGAACCGTTGCTAAGAAAAATCTGAGCTACCATGTACGAGAACCATTCATCGCAAGTAAAATAAAATCTACTATACTACAACTAGAGTCATTTCGATCTTCCATAGTTATGGCAGCATTTTTAAACTCACTTAGATCTTACTTTCTTGCCACAGGAGATTGTAATTCAAGCACACTACCTAGAGCTTACGATTTTCACAGTTTTTTTTTATTTACTCATTTGCTAATTTACAATCTACTCCTATAACTAACAGAGTAATGAGTAAATATGAGGCAAGGTTCATGGCAAGCGTTGGGTACCGTCCCTTGACGGTTCTCCACTTTCTCCTAGTTAACTAGGTCTTCTGGCCATTGTCTTTAAATTTGTGGTTGGGTGTATAGTTCACTTATGAGTTGGTTGCTGTGGTTGGTGCTGCGTTGTTTGGATTTGTTCGCGTGGTGGTTGATCACTTCTTTTATAAAGGATATTCCAAAATCGTTGTGGAGGGTTTGATTGGACACGTACCAGGGAGCGTCGGCCATCATGCGAAGTGTCTTCGACTGAAAGGTTTGTAGGATTTTTGTGTTGGAGGGTTTACTGCATCCCCACAGTTCGATACCGTAGGTCCAGACTGGTGTTAGAATTATTTTGTAGATGATCAGTTTGTTCTCCAGAGATAGTTGAGATTTCCTGCCTAGTAGCCAGTTCATTTTCTTCACTTTTAGGTCCAATTGTGTCCTTTTTGCTTTAATGTGCTCTTTCCATGTGAGTCTCTGGTCTAAATGTAGGCCCAAATATTTAACTGTGGCTTTCTGTGAGACTAGAGTGTTATTTATGTTAACTTGTGGGCAGTTGCTTCGTTTTGTGGTGAACGTGATCTGGGCGGACTTTTCGGTGTTGACTTGGATCTTCCATCGTTTTAGCCAGTCTTGTAGTTCGTTTAGGTGATTTTGCAGTTTATTAGCAGCTCTTGCTAGATCGATATCGGACGACAAGATTGCTGTGTCGTCAGCAAATGTGGCCATCATAGTGCTCTCTGTGACGGGAATGTCAGCAGTGTATATTAAGTAGAGTAGTGGCCCAAGGACGCTGCCTTGCGGCACTCCAGCTTTAGTTGGGTGGTAGTCGGAGAGTGAGTTGTTTACTTTTACTTGGTAGGATCTTTCATTAAGGTAAGACTTTAGGAGTAGGTATATGGGACTGGGAAAATGCCTTTTTAATTTATATAATAATCCGTTGGTCCAAACCTTATCAAAGGCCTGCTGTACGTCAAGAACACCGCAGCACACATCTTCTTCTCTTCGAGACTTTCTTTGATTTTGTTCACAATTCGGTGGCATTGCTGTGTTGTGGAATACTTTTGTCTGAATCCAACTTGGTGTTCAGGGATTATGTCGTCTGTGAGTGTTGATTGGGTTATTCTGTCGAGAAGAAGTTTTTCAAATATTTTTGACATTTGGCTTATTGGACGGTACGATGAAGGTTCGGTAGGTGGTTTACCTGGTTTTCCTGGTTTTCCAATCATAATTATTTGTGCGTGTTTCCACTGAACTGGGAAATAGCATAATCGAAGGATGCTGTTGAATATGGTAGTTAATAGCACGATTGCCTTTCTTGGTAGATGTTTTAAGATCTCCCCGACTATGAGGTCATACCCAGGGGTCTTGAACGAATTTGTATCGTTGATTTGTTTTTGAATTTCTGCTGGTGTAAAAGGCTTAACGGGCAGTGATAGTTGACAGGGGGCGTTAATATAGTCTTCAATTTCTTCATCTTGGTTGTCATTGTCTGAGACTAGAGAACACTTTTGAAAGATGATCCGCGAATACATTGCTCTTTTCTATGTCTGACTGCGCCCAGTTTCGATCAGGTTTTCTTATGGGTGGGGTTTGTATTACTGGCATCTTAATTCTTTTGTTGCTTTCCACAACGAATGGTCTTCGGGGATAGATTCGTGATGTAGTGTTTGAAGGTGTCGTTGCGGGCTTGGTTTAAAACAGAGTGGAGTTGGTGTGTTATCCTGTTAAGGTCAGTTTTGTCCTGAGGGTTTCTTGACCTTTGCCATTTCCCACGTGCTCTTCTTCTTTTGTGATCAATTTTTAATATGCAGAGGAATATTATCATTTCCTGGTTTGCTTTGTTCCTTAGAGGAGTGGCTTTCCATGCTGCGGTTTGTATTGTATTCGTTAGATGCTGTACCACCTCTTCGATTTCGAATTGCTCTTTGATACGATGATCCAGTCTGATTTCTTCATTTATTAAGTTTTGGAACATTTGCCAATTGGTATCTTTTGTGCACAAGGTAGGCATTGGCTTCTGTAGATAACATTGGTACTGAGGGTTAATATTATGGCGCTATGGTCATGGCATAGATCTAAACTAGACTTAATATCAATGTAAGTATTTGATATGCCTTTTGATATAGCGAAATCAAGTAGGTCCGAATTTTATTCCTGTCCGTGGGCCAGTAGGTTGGCTCTCCCGTAGAAATATAAGTTAGGTTGTTTAGTTGTATTGAACGGAACAGATTGCGACCTTTAGGTGTGATTAATCTGGACCCCATGTTGTATGTTTGGAGTTCCAGTCTCCGATTGCTATAAATTGTGTTCCAAGATAGTTGAAAAGTCATTATATTCTTCTGTCGTGATATTGTGTCGTGGGGGAGTAAACAGCCGCAATAGTAGTTGGTCTAGGAAGTGATTCTAGTTTTAATAACGTCGCTTGGATTTTGGCTATTTTAAAGGGTTGGAGGACATGGTGGTTAATAGTCGATCTAATTATGATGGCTGAGCCTGCATGCGCCGTACCGTCAGGGTGATGAGTATAATAAATGGTGTAGTATGGGGTTCTGATAAACGTTCTTTTAGTTGAGTGGCTTTCAGAGGTTAGGAGAATATCAATTTTATTGTAGTTTAAATATAGGGTGATTTCTGGAACGTGATTTGATAGCCCGTTTGCATTCCAGGCAGCTATTCGAATTGAGGAGGTCATTGTTTGGTCAAATTGCTTATGACCGTGGTAAGCATGGTGAGAATCATGCTGTTTTGGTTTAGTAGCTGGTTGAATAGGTTTTTAAATTCGTATAAAAAGTTTTGCATTATATTAGTAAGGTTGTCATTATTATTATTATTTTTATTTTGATTACTTGTTGCTCCTGCGGCTACATGGGCATAACTACCTCTAGTTTGAGGAGACTGTTGTGTTATCTGTTGAAAAGCTGGATTTGTACTTGAATGTAATTCGAGGATTGGTTTACTTGTGAGGTTTGGATTGTATTTATTTCTGGACTTTAATAGATCTCTGTAAGTTGCGCAGCCCTTGTAGTTGGCAGGGTGCCCTCCGCCACATAGTGTACAGGTAGCAGGGGTGTCTTTGGTTTTATTACAGCTTTTTGAATCGTTTCACAGTTAAAGAGCAAAATTACGAAATCTTTTATAGTCACAACTTACAACAATTTTCAGCAAATTGTTAAGTAAACTACAAACCTAAGTATATAAATAACAAATTGTGAATAAAGTAATGAATCAGTACAGTACTTTAGTTAATTATTACAATATGCTATCTAAAAGACAACACCGTCACAAAACCATATAAATAACTACAAAAACATACTTTTTGATGTTAAAAGACTAGTAGCAGAGAAAAGGACAGAGAATGTTGCAAAGTACTAAAAATTTGCCAGGCCAAACTATTTTCAATAGACTTACACATAGACTTTACGTAACTATATCTAACAGCGTTCGAGTATTAAATAAGAAACCTGACAATCGTACATTGCAGAAAGCCGTTAAGAGATTTGAAAGACAGACAGCATCGAATTCTCCAATAAATCACGCTAATTATAGCCAAGTTAGATATAATGAAGAAAGAGGGAAGCAAAGTTTTCAGTCCACTAGGTAATTTGAAAGATAAAAAAATAAATAGTTATCTTAAGGCACCTTGCTGACCATCAGCGCCTGTAAAAATTCTGAAAAGGCCTCTATATATGATTTAATGGTTGCTGACATACTAAATAATCTTGCAAGGAAAGCCATGGTACTGCTAAGAACCATCTACAGCAGTATGCCACACATGTGCTATTATCCGGTTTAGTGAAAGTACGCTCAAATTATTGTGGGTATCAAGTCTGAAAAGCCATCAACTAAAGTTCCATCACGTCGATTAATAAGTATCCTTTGCATTATTTCAAAAATATTTAAAAGGCTTGCATTAATGACAGTAAAAGAAGTGGTTCTTCAAGGAAAATCAAATAATTGTCAATCAAAAAAAGCCTGGACGGTAAAAAGTAAAAAAGCTATTGATCAGTTTTCTGAGGCTCTTGTACAAATTGAAAATAAATTTGTTGATCAAATCTTACCTACTGAAAGATATTTTAACATCAGAACAAACAAAAATAAAAAAAATTATCACCTAATACAATCAGAAGTTACAGAGGAAATGTTTTGGGACCTTATAACTAATTTATATGGCAGATGCATCCACTACGACTGACATCTACGTAACTACATTTGCAACAACTCGCCAGTACTCTCAGTTGATCGAAATCAAGCAAGGGCTTTAAAGAAACTTTCAAACGCATGGTATTGAGCTCTCGGGTTGCGCTAAGAGTACAAATACATCTGTTCAAAACTCACAATTTTGGCAGCCGCTCTATGATACGTGTTAAGGTAAGCTTTTCCTGAAGATCTGAAAATACTACTCTTTAGTCAGGTAATCGAATCTTAAGCTACAAAACACAGAAAAAGAAACTTTATTTATAACAACATCCTAATAGAAGACCTACCCAATCATCAGTCACTAATGTGAAGTACATTAAAAAGATTGTGGCTAAAACATCTGGTCAAATGATTAGGGTTAATCATCAATGGGCAGCTATACCCACATAGTCAACGAACTGTCTATCTTATTTACTTATTACCCATCAAATTTGAGTAAAGTGTGCGTTGCGTACGTGAAATATATGACAAAATGTAGTTTTCATGCATCTAAGTAAATTTTCTTCGAATTGTTTTCTTCTTCTGCAATTAATTTTATCATTCTTTGATGTTTTATATACAAAGGGTTTAAAAACATAAAGAGTAATTGACGAATTTTTGAAAATGTGTCACTGTTTGACGTTAACAGCTTACTCTTTCTAATAGAGATATTATGGTATTATATATTCGTTAATTAATTAGAGAAAAATTACCTAAAAGACGTTATGATGAGTAATTTGAAAAAAAAAATTACAAATTATATCACACTTTCAATTTATATAGCCCGAGGCGTTAATTATCCTAATGCAATATTTACATCTATCCAAAATTCTTTGAATATCCTGTTAAAAATGTGTAGGTAGACCTTGCATCCGGCGAGTTGCCATGCCGCTTTCCCGTAATTAAAATTAACGACACACCGCAGCGCAACCGCGGACTTATTTCCATGCTTCCCCGACATGTTTTCCGCGCGAAGCAGCCGCTTAAGCGCGCGTTGGGCAGCGCCGGGCGAATCTTGCTCCAATTCTACAATGTCGGGGAGTAATTAACAGATAAGTTAACAACTTCCCCCGAGTCTAATTAAGTTACAAACGCATTAACGGATTAAATAACAAGCCGAGGACCTCTAAATTTCTCATTACACAACTCGCTCGCCTCGGACGCGGCCTTTGCTGCGTGAAAAATGCAGCCCGTAATTGGAAAGCCTGCTATGCAGCTTCCAGGCGGGCGCTCCTTACCTCGTTGCGTTTGGAATACCTGCGAGGAACTGTTGCAAGCGCGCTGTAATTAGTGTTGCAGTTAATAACGCGACATTTACAAGCTGCAGACAGTAAATTGAAGCGGGAAATCGTCGAGCGTGAAAGTTATTTGAGAGGTAGTAAACATGCTCGCAAACAAGCTTAAACTTGAGGTCGCGGAGATATATCGGGATCGATTTATAACGGTTGAGTAAAGAGCTTTCCTTTATGTGCGTTTGTTCTGGCGGAAAAGGAAATTTTGATTTCAACAATTTTTTATGCCTATTGAAATATTTGTATCTACATAAGAATAGACCAAACAAAAATAAATTGTTAGCTAACTTTGTAGGGTATAAAGATTAATTTGTAAAAGTATACAAATTTGCTCTAGTTATAAAACATGAAAAGTCCAACAAAGTTCCCTTCTTCAAGTTTTTAAACCATTTATAAGACACTGTGAGTTATTCGAAAAAAAACTTAAAAATAAACAAATGTATTTCACTAATTAGTTTTATTATTAACACTCATTATTTGTTATAGCAATAAAGTAATGTTTAAGTTGTGTGTGGTCTTCCACGGGTGTTTCGTCCTTATGGGTTGCACTCATGCTTTATGGCTAAGTGCATACAACACGATCATGCTTTTACTAATTTTTTTATTAATATTCTCTTGACCTACTCTGTCTATAATTAAATGTTGCAGTTACCATATCATTAGGATTAATCTGCACTCTAGAAAGGTAACGTTCACATTTAGTGCATAAATGTTCACGTGGTATCGTATACGATATCACTCGAAATTATGCAAATCTGATACATTCTTATAAATGTTTTCTTTTGTAAATGGGGAATAATAATCCCTAGCAAGTTTTTTACAAGTTATCTGCACATTCACAAAATAAAGGCCTTCGGTGTTGGGGGCATTTTATTTTGTACAGCTAGCGCACTTTTCTTTCTGTTAGCGGTTTGCATAATCTGGGCATCTTTTTGCAGTGCTTATGTTCTTTTCGAACATCTTAGCATCTCTAATTTTCATAATTTAGAACAGAGAACACTTCAATAAAAAACTATATATACAAGATAGCTATGACAGAGCGAAGACGATGAAAAGGCGAGAAACAGGTGGTATAACAAGGAAGAATAATAAAGTTAAAAAAATATAGGTGTTGGGAACGTCGAATATTAGAAGCTTAGAAGAAAAATAAGGTGAATTAAAATAAGAATCCGAATACAATAGTTTCGATGTACTAATTATAACAGAAATGAAGACAAGAGATGTAGACCATATACTGACATATACCAGAGTAAACGACAACAAACGTGCAGCAGCAGGAATTGGTTGTATTAGACCCAAAAATCTATGATTGAAAAGGTTGGTGGGAACGAATGATTACAATAGAAATGTGAGATAAAAATAACAATAAAAAAGACTCATACGGACCAAGTAAAAATGATAAGAAGAAAAAAAAATAAATTTTGGGAGAACTTAACCATAGTAGTAGAAGAGGCTAAAGTAAGAATATACACAGCAGGAGAACTCAGTGCTAGAAAGGGTTAGGACGAATTATATAGCACAATGATTGAAATACGCAAAGAAACCGTAAAAATAATAATAGATAGAATCGGCTTGATTTGTTATATAATACAAAACTTAATAGCAACTAATAGTATCTTAAACATAGACATAATTAAAAGTACAACATTGGTGAACAGTAGAATTAAAAGATCAATAATAGATTATATATTAGTTGAAAAAACAACATAAAAGCGATAATGGACAGAAAAGTAAAAAAAGCACATGAAATTGATAGCGACCAACACCTAATAGTAAGTAAAATCAAACACGTAGAAGAATACAAGGAAAATCTGTAATAAAACAAAAGCAAATAGAGCATACATAGATAATAACATATAATATACTTTACAGCTGACACTATTTTTCTTCTCTCAACTTAATTCTCCATTCTTTTTTGTTTTCCCAATCATCTTCTTCCAAACCTCTCTTTTCCAGGTCTTCGTCCACGTCATTTCGCCAGGATCTTCTAAGTCGTCCTCGTTTTCTTTTCCCCATAGGGCTCCAATCAGTTATTTTCTTTATCAAGTTGTTGTCACTGTTTTTCCTTATATGTCCGTACCACTTTAATTGCTTTTCTTCTATCCTACTTGCTGCAATTTTTTCCACGCCCATTCTGTTCCTTATTTCTTCATTGCGAATTCTGTCCGTCCGCACTACTCTACGGCACCGTCTTTAGCGTTTCATTTCAACTGCATTAATTTGTGAACTATTTTTTTTTATTTTCCACCTACGTTTCCGCTTCACATGTCGTAATACTCTATATTATCAAACCTTAGGTATTTTTTTATTGTTCTTTGTTATATGTTTGTCCCACAGTACTGAAATTAACTGTTTAATACATGTTCTGGATTATTCTAGTCCCTTATTTTGTCTTGACCTGTTTCCTTAATTTTTGTGTCTTTATCTACTTCCAGTGCCTGGCGTCTTGCTTCCTTCGTTGTTAAATATTCGGATTTGTCAAAACTAATTTCTAACCCCACTCTGGTATATTCTTCCTTAAGCTTCCTAACCATAAAACTAAAGTCTTCTTCATCTCGAGCGATGACCACTTGATCATCTGCAAAGCTTAGAGTGTATAGATAATCCTCCCGTACTGGAACCCCCATTTCTTCGCTTTGTTGTTTTCATCTTTTAAAAGTATGCTCTAGGTATATTTTAAACAGTGTGGGAGACGTAATACAGCCTTGTAGAAGATTTTTAGTTGCTTTAAATTAATTGGTCAGCCTTTATTTTGATTTGACTTTTACCCTGTTATTTTCATAGAGTACTTTTACCGCTTCAATGAGGCATCTCTCTATTTTTAATTCGTTTATTGCTTCCCATAGTCTACTTGAGTATTGAACTTTCTTTGTGTCAATAAATACTAGATGGATTTGTTTATTTTTGCCTTTTTCTTCTCTATAAGTTGTCTTATTGTGTATATATGATCCACGCATGGTCTTCCAGCTGTAAATCCTGCTTGATTGTTGCCGTTCTTGTTCTAGCTCTAGTCTTTTAATTAGATTTTTGTTATTGTTCCATATAACCTGCCGATTAAAGAGGATATGCTGATTCCCCTGTAACTCATACAGTTTTTTTCTATTTTATTTCTTGAAAATTAACACTTTATAGGCCTCTATCCATTCTTTTGGTAGTTATTCTCCATTTATTGCTCTTTGAAACATGTTTCTTATTATTTTTAATAGTTTCTCTGTTCGATATTTTATCAGTTTATTCGCTGTTTTTCCTGGTCCTGCCGACTTTTTATTTTTTATTGCCTTCTTTGTCTCTCCCATTTCTATTGTCACTTGTGTAGGTTCTGTATTTTAAGTTGTAGCGATATTATTTTCTAAAAACTGAGTGTATTCTGACAATAATTGTCTATAATATTTCTTCCATTCTTCCTCTGGTATGTATTGAACGTTTATCTTTTCTATCAAATTTATATCATTCTGTAGCAAATGTATCTTAATCTTTTAATTTTCTTTAAGTTCTTTCTTCTGCATTAACTGCTATTTTCTTTATTTGTTTATTCTTTCGGTTACAATTTCTTATTCCGAGTTATAGGAAGTGCAGGTGGGCTATCAGTAGCTTATGCTTCTGCCCCCCTCTTTACTCGTACGTCCTTTATTCTCATCGTTTTCTGTTTGACAATAATATAATTTATTATGGATCTTATATTACGTGCTTTTTGGATTCAGGTATATTTGGAAACCCATTAGTAACTTTATTGTTATTTAATTGCATATTTCGATTATTCTCTCTTTGTTGTAATTAGTAATATCCCCCCCAAACTGACTTCATTATTATATAAATTTAAAAATAAAGAAATATTAGAAATTTATAATACATTACTGGAATAATAAACGGCAGCATAAAAAATACAAATAACAGTAAAAGTGTGTGTGGAATAACCAAAACAAGCAATAAAATAAAACAATAAACTTGACGCTCACACTACATCAAGAAAACAACTAAAGATAGAGAGTAGGAATGGAAACATTAGTTAGCTAATAGAAAACCAGAATATTAGGAAATTTATAAAGAAGAAAGAGTAAGTTACAATACTAAAGAAAGATATTTGGATAGAATTCAGGGGGGAAATAAAAAATAATAAAATAGAAAGCCAGAAACATTTCTATAAAGCATTGAAATCATTAAGGAAAGAGGGAAATTCAGACACTAATTACATTAAGCATAAAAAGAACGGAAAAAAATAATGGATAGGTGGAATAGAGTTACTTGTTATTTATAGAAGCAAGGAAGAAAGGGTACAACAAAATCAGAAAACAGAATAAAATAATGAAGACGCAGTAACCACTTAGGAGCTACAAGAAGCAATAAAAAGAAACTGAAGAATGAAAATTCATCAGACAAAGACAAAATAAAATAAAAAATATGGATAATAAAGGAACAGAAGTATTAGTAGAGATATATAATAAGATATGGAAAGAAGAGCAGAATCCAAGTATTGGTAAACAGGGTTAATGATCTTCATACAAGATAGAACAAAAATTTCAACTACAGAGTGAAAACATGATCGAGTACAGCCATTAAAATATTTGAAAACATCTCAGATAGAAAGTTAGGCTAATAGTGGAAAGCACCTTGGGAGAATCACAATGCGGTTTTAGGAAATGAAGAAGCATACAAGGAAACCACATATTTATGTTAAAGTAGATATTTTAGAAAGTGCTACGGCTATTAATCTTTGTTGACCTAGAAAAGCCATTCGATAAAGTTCCGTGAGAAAAAATATGGAATATTTTAAGGAAAAAACAAAATTAGCAATAAAATCATAATTATAAAGTAACTAAAACAACGTTGATAAAATAATCTACAACAATGTGAAATCAGATACATTTATTACAAAGATGACTTAAGATAAGAAGGAGGGCTGAGTCCATTGCCATTTATAATATTTTTATTACAGAGAATAGGCATTTTAGAAGGAGCTTTTGTTGATGATATAGTAATAATGATAAAAATGAAAAGAAACTTTGGAAAAACTTTGGAAAAAAGTTTTGGAAGAAAATAGAATAAAGCTGAATGAAAATAAAACAAAAGTGATGATAGTGGGAGAAGATTAAAAAGAGCTGGACATAACGATAGATGGAGTCAAAATAGAACAAGTAAAATCTTTGCGATGCATAGAAGTAGAAATAGACAGCAACAAAAGAGTGGAAAAAACCTAAAGTGATATAAGTTATAAATATAAGGGAGATTTTAAGGAAAAATGGACATGTTTGAAATTATATATAGACCAGTCAAGATGCGAAACAAACAGAAGAGTCAGGTACAAGCCTTTTAAATGAAACTATAGAAGAGTGAAAGGATTACAAAAAGAGAATTTAGAAGAGAGCTAGAAGTACAACTTGCCCTGGATTTTATTGAAAGAAACCAATTGAGTTGGTGGGGCCACTTGCTTATAATAAAAAAAATTGGATTCTATTTTAAAGGGTTTTTAGATCTTTACTCGGGTCTCAATCTGCCTACTGCCCAAAAACAACTAACAGTCAAAGAAGAATACTATTTTCTCTTTTGCTCATTTCATTTAGCAACGTTATACCTCGCCAGTTTGTACATATAAGGATGAATCAAATATAAACCAAATTTATTTTACGCACCGTAAACGAAGAGCGTTGTACGTGGGAATGCCTGAAGGAAACTTCCTTGTAGGGTACTCCGTGTTGTTGCTTCTTTAGTCAGTATCATGATGCTCTTGTCCTCTTATATTGCGCATCATATTATTAGTTAGGAAAAGAACTAGTTTTTCTTTTTAATATTCATAATTTGGTTAAAATATTCTTACCATTTTTTAGTTGGTATTTAGGCATTCATAGATTAACTTCGGTCTTTTCTGTTATTGACATTTTATTCTTGCTCTAGTTATTGGCTTATAACTGTAAATAGTCTGTTATAATTCTCTACCATTTTGCTTGTCTGTCGTAATCTAAACTTCTATCTTTGTCTTTCTTCATATTAACTACAACTGGTACACTGACTTGTTAATTATTTTTTTCTTAAAGCTTTTAGCTTACATTCTTGATTTTCTTTTAACCATGATTTTTAGCTGATCCATTCTATTACTACTTTATTGTAATTTTTAGCACTTAAAACTCTTTATAAATATCTATTTGGATCTTTACTATAATTTTTATTAAACTGTAATCGATCTCTGACCATTGTTTTATTTTTATTTTACATGTTAGTTAAATCAAATAATTGATTTCTCTTCATTTGTTTGCTTTTCTGAACTTTTAACGTAGTGTAATTGAATTTTAGACAGTAATAAATAACTATTTCACTTTTGTTCAGGACGTTTATTAGAATCGGTTGCCACTTTTTGATAATATAAAGGTGTTCTATCTGATTTTTTGTTTTTGAGTCAGATGACACTTACGTTGCTATTGTGTTCAAATAACACTGCACTACTATAATTTATTTTATTATAAACTGTCAATCTTATTTAACAAGCGCCCATTATATATTTTATATGGTTGCATTCCTTTTGCTAGTTGCTTTAATTTTACTACTTGACACAAAAATCTTACGTTTTATATTGAATGTTGTTTTTTACTTTGTTTTGTATTTTTCTTATCTCTATTTCTTACTTATTCTTATTTGGATTTCCTATACTTTGATGCATCTATAAATATTTTTTTGTATCCAGTCTTGACATTCTTGTCTTTCTCGCCCTTCTCTTTCATAGCATTTGCTATTCTTTAATTTTTCCTTCTCTAATCGTGAGGTCACCTTTTATATGCCACTGTAAATTTCTTAATTTTGCTTTTCTCATTTATGAAGCTGTGTAATTGTTTTTTTGTTGTTAAAATCTGTACTCAGTTTTATTTTACTTTTTTTCTGATTTTGTTGACCTTTGCTATTATTGGGTTATTCATTGTTTTGATTAGTTTTCTATTTTTTTCAATTTACTTTATTTTTGGTTATCATCTCTATTACCGCATGGTTTGACGCTTATTGTTAACTGTTGCATTTAGAGTATTAAATAAAAAATTGTCTTTTTGCCTTTGCATTATATTGCTTTCTATGTTTTAGTGACATATGAAATATGTTAAGAAAACTGTGTAATGCATGGTAAATTAACAAATTAGGGGGACCATAAGTTTCTTAATATTCACATTTTGCTTTTAAATAACTATCTCCGTATAATCTTGGGTATCTTTTAAAAAGCATCGTAAAAATGTTTTTAACCGTTTCTTTTTATCTTGATACATTGTATATTTTAATGTTCAACATTATTGTAACAAATTAACGTCTACTTTAATTTAGTTTCGAAGTACACACGATGTTCAGTGATTTGTTTATCAAACATTAATAAAAATTGCGTAAAGCTTTAAGTGAAAGGGGTTTATGAATAAAAAACATTTTAGGAAGGATTCTGGGGTGGGCAAATGTCTATCACTAAATAACAATATCATTTTTCTATCTAAGAGTAGCAGATTTTCGCGAACCCTTCTAATATGTAATAAATTAGATAACTTCCAACAAAAGAAAAGAAAAAGTAGTTTCAAGTAGAGAGTTGATCTCAGCAGTAACATTGTATTAAAGAACTAATAAAGTTTAGATTAGATCAAGATGTATCTGGAAGTAAAATGTAAACTGGATATTACTCATTATTCTACAATATTACTGTTACAGTTTTTATCCTTATTTCTACATCTTTACTTTAAAAGCCTGGAAATCAGTTTTATTTTCACATCCATTAGCAAGCCCAAACAAACATGTGATACGGGAATAAGCCCTGCGTTTACCCGTATCAACATATGGAAGCAACGTTAACTTAAGAGCAATTAAATCGTTGTTTAAGTCCATGCAACCGTTTATAAAAAGCTGGTACAATAGAACTAAGTAGGATAAAAATTTTGTTTTAAAGAAAAATTTTGATCAAATATCCAAGTGCGGTCTTAGCCATACCGCATTACTGCAGGTCAGATTCAAAATATAATTAAACTTTTAGTGGCTATCTAGTACCAATTACCCGTTTAATTTTCGGAGTGTAAGAACATTGAATTACATTTTTTCAAAAAAATAACTAGGCAGCGTCGGACCGAATTAAACAATTGGATACTAAAAATGGATTTCTATAACAGAGCCAATAAATAGTGCCTTCAAATGCAACTACGATCACCTATGATACAGACATATTGTCCTCAATATCAATACACTTCATCATAAAGTAGCAAAAACTAAAAATAATTTTGAAAATTCCCATAACTTGTTTCGGCATCCACTTCGATGTCATTTTCAGAGGGTTTGAATTCTTTATTTGGGGTCTCAATCTGCCTACTCCCCAAGGAGATCTAAGAGTCAAAGAAGAAGACTTCTTCTTTGACGCTGATGGACCAATAAATCAAACAACAACCAGTAAACTAAATATGCGTGCTCATTTCTGAAAGTCATTTCACTGACAGAAATTAAAACATGCATCAACCATAATAATTTGCAATGTATTATTGCCTCAGAGGTATCCCAATTTCAAAGAAGTAAATTTAAATAATTAATAATTCACATCAACGTTAGACTAAGTGTATTCACAATAATTGCAATTTACAGTCCACCTAGGACTGGATAAGCTAGGATTTCAAGTACACAGATTCTAAAGGAAGACAAATAAGAACTATCTGTACTTATCGACAAGATAACCGACTTATTGACCTACAGATTTAAACATATTGGTGGATCTCTTTGATCATTTTATCAACCTAATTATTTTTATATTGGACCCAACTAGGACTTATTACTGGACAATTTCGTAGACCGCCAGATCGTTAGGGTTAACAAAATAAGCCAACTAAAAGAGCATTACTTTCAAATAACAGAATAATAAAGTAATTTCATATACGGAGGATCATCAATTAACGTATTCTTTTTTCTAATTTATTTTAAATCAACAAATTTCTTTACTGCTTTCAAAAAGCGGATTAGACATAACTTGATGGATAAAAATATGATAAATCAGTTTTTCTGTTTGAATAAGTATTAAAATTGTCGGTAAGCTTGTGCCAATGCTAGAAAGTGTCGTCAAAGCACGTAATGTTTGATTCGCCAAATATTTCAGGCTTTGGGATGAATGCTTATTTCAAAACTCTTTAATGAAACAAAAAGATGGCTTTATATTGTGCAAAGCATCTAGCTGGTGGTTGTTTCGTAACCTGTTTAACGAGAAAGTCAAATTCTGATACTGCGTTGATGAAACCGGATAATAATGGAGTGCTCCTTAAGATGCATAGAAAATTAAGAAACATTTTATAAGTAAAAAATAAATAAACTCATTTTGCTTCAAATCTTTGTTTAAATTAGATAAGGAACATTAAAATCAAAATTACGTAAGTTTTGAAAATTGTAATTCTAAAATCAAAACGCTTTTATACATGTTGACAGTATTAAGCCTATAGTGGTTAATTCATAAATAACCAATCAGGTATTACTACTCAAATGTTTTTGTTCTCTTTTTAGCAGTTTAGGACATGTCTCCTATGATTGTGGGTAACACAAAGTCTAACTTGTTTCAACATGTAAACGCTTTCAAATGGTTGGACCAGAATTTAACTATGGGCGTTAATTGTATAAGATCTTACTCCTGTTCTTTCTATTTAGATTTATGGCCTTTAGTGGTGTTAAACAATTTAGACTTGTTTCAACATTAAACGCTTTAATGCAAAATTTAACGGGGACTAAGACCACCATGTCTGCATTGTTTTGTGAATTTATACCTTGCAGTCGGTAGAAAGCAATTCGTGCAAACAGAAAACATTAAATGTATTTTTTTCTAATAAATCATTAGTAGTAACACGTTTCTATAGAAAATCGTTTTGAAATTTACGATATATTAGAGGGCTGTAGACGTGATAAAACAAAATGCAGAATAAAATTTATAAGCTCACTTTATACAAGGATTAGTAACTAACTAATGATTATTTGTAATAAGGTAGTCCAAATCAAACTCTGGGATTTTGAATTGCGTGCCGTTTGCGTTCTGTGAATGTTAGAAGTTACATTTGTACAGTTGGTATCTAAACACAAGGCAAAGTGCCAAAGGCCACCAGAGATTTGTGAACTGAGGTTTAGAGAATATAGCAATTGTTGCTGGATTTTGCAAAAAAAATTATATTGAGCGATAAAACTTTCTTTAAATTGTTTTGTGAATTGTCAAAATTTTCGCATCTGGAGTAGGAAAAATCCACGTGCTATTCACGAACATCCAATCCATCTACAAAATATATTGTTTGGTGTGTATTTGAAAGTGGGGGAATCATCAAACCCTACTTTTTTGAGAACGAAGCTGGTAACGCTGTTATTGGTGTACGATATCGGTAGATACTAAACAACTTAAAAAACAGCAACAATTTGAACTTGAATGATATACAGTTTCAACAAGATGGAATCAAGTGTTACACAGCACGTAAAACATTCACTTTACTTCAAACTAAGAAATGTTATCTCTCAGAGAAGTGACGTCAGTTAGCCACCGCAGTCTCGTGATCTGACCTCATTAGACTTTTTCCTCTGGGGTTACTTAAACGAAATGGTTTATATTAACAGACATCCTTCGATTTCAGAGGTAAAAGAGGGCATAAAAGGTGTAATCGCTAAACTAGAGCCGCATTTGTGAGAAAGCATTATGAAAAACTTATCTAACAGAATGATCGCATATTGCCGGAGCCATGAAGAGCATTTGGTCCACATCATATTTGATACGTGACTGTTAAATCTGTACTTTACATTGGTAGCAGTAAAATTCGGATTGTTCCAATATTTTGTATTTTATTCAAGAAAAACATCCTATATGTAGAGAATACATTTTTTATCTTTTTTACAATGCGAAAAATATATCCTGGGGCTCACATATCACTGCACCAGGACGTGGAAGAGTGTTTAGTCAAGTTATACAGGACTTACAGCTTAACTACCTATCAAAATATGAACCGACGTACTGGCTCATGGCTCAGGATATCGAGTCATAGATCATGGATCATTGGATCTATCTTCAGATCATACTCCAGTTATAGCTACAGTTACCAAAAAAGGAAGCCGCTGAAGTTATTTAATAAAAGATTACATCAAACAATTAGCCAGGTGTTTGATAAAGTTTGGAATGATGGTTTCCTTTTCAAATTAAAACACACATTGTTCCATTCGTATTTTCTCATATTGAAATCTTACATTGAAAAAAGGGTTTTTCAGATTAAATATGAACAACATCAAACTGATCTACATTCGGCACGGTCTGGAGTCCCCTAAGGCAGTGTTTTAGTGTCTTTGTTATACCTACTTTACATGGCTGACGTACCCACCAATTTATAATTACTAACAGCCGCCTTTGCGGATGACAAAGTTATCCTGATTAAATGCCAAGATCCCGTAACAGCTGCCAGGATGCTGCAAGATCCATCTAAACGATGTGGTTAAAAGGACCAAAAAGAGGAAACGAAATCGCTTCACATCACTTTTATAAAGTATAGAGGAAGCACACCATATGGTTACATTAATAATGTACCATTGCCTCAAGTTTCGGAGGTGAAATACTTCGGCCTGCTAACATGGGGAACACACATATGACATAAGAAAACAACTGGGGATCAAGTTTAGTAAACAGTACTGGACGCTTGGAAGGAGATCCAAGTTGTCACTCCGAAACAAGCTCCTGGTCTATAATGTTGCATTTAAACCAATCTGGACCTGTGGCACCCAGCTATGGGACTCAGCAGCAAACACCAAGATCCAAATTATTATTGAAATATTTCAGGCAAAAGTGCTTACGTGTTAAGTGTGACGCACCTTACTATTTAAGATATATTGACATTCTGTGCGACTTGATGTGGTCACAGTGACCAAATACAGTAAAAAGTATTTAAGCAAATTGGAATTCCATAGTAATCCCCTAGCATTGAATCTTCTTGATAATAGTTCGAACACTCAAAGACTAAGCGGACTAAATCACTAGCCTACCGTGTAGGTTTACCTAGCAATTCAGTTTACAGTAAGTAATATCTAGGTTTAAGACATTATTCACGTCATATTTAGTCACTTACTTATCAGATGTGCTTACTGTATATACAGATTACAAATAGTTAATACATTTAAAAATATCTTTTCTCTAAAAAAATAGTTTAAGATACAGTGATGTATCTGATAGTTTGCGTGTATTGCAACACAGCCGTGTTTGCTTAAACTGGTCGTTTGAAAATGTGTTAGAGCAGACCAGAGAGATCTTCCGCACTTTTAGATAAACTGGTTTTCCTCACCATTTATTCGCTTTTTTGGTTTATAATAACGGAGAGGCTTTAACGGTGAGAGTATGGTCACCAAATAAAAAGGTTAAGGTTTTCCATGTGTTTGCTATCATTTTTTTCTGTTATGATCTCATGTGGCGGAAAGCGCGTCTTAGGCAATATTATTATTGCCCTACGTTGGAGGTAAACTCAATTATTCTTGTTGATTAAATAAGCCACCCACCATGCATCTGATCTCAGGATTGAACGCAGGTTCGTCCACACAGCAGCTAAAGTATTCAGCTGCTCGGTCAACTGGCGTTTTTTTAGTTTAATTTTTTAAGAACATTTTCTATTATTTTAAATGTCTAAATTTTGGTTGTCTTGAATTTCTGATGGCTGTACTTCTACTGTGACCGAGATGATGCTTTGGCTTGAGGAATCACAATTTATGCTGTTTATGATGTAGGTTTACGCTAGATTTGAGAAGGTGTAAAGTCCTTAACACTTTAAATGCCGCATTTGATATTTTTTAAATTCTGTTGTTACTAACTTTCTATAAATACTTCCTATGAAAGCTTGTTCTACCCAACCACCTACAAATAAATGTTTTCGGGAATTGTCTTTGGAATTAGTTAACTGATAGTTCCAAGATTGACTTAAAAATTTATATACGGACATGGCAAGAGATTCAAACTTATGTGTGGGGTATGTATATATAAGCATGCACGTCTTGTTGGCAAGAACTCTATCAATATAAAAAAACTCAGAAGAATATCGTTCTTTTTCAAAAATAAAGCACATGATAAATCGTTTCCTTTTGCATTATAGTATCTCATTAGAATTGTAGTTTTGACTTCCTCTTCGCTACTTATAACGCGTTTTTGACAATTTTTTAATACAAAAATGGCTTTTAGAAAATTGGCGATAAAAGCCTTAACTTCCATTTAACCTACAAGTTGTTTAAATATGACCGGGACTGATTTTTTACAAACAAACCAAATTTCCGAACACTTACTTGCACCTGTCAGTCTTCAACGTAATCCCCTCGAAGTCAACACAAAGCTTTTGCTTGACGGCGTATCCTCTCCCGTTATCCACAAGCCGCACACCTTACAAGTTTAATTTGAGACTTCTAAACAGATAGAAATTGCTTGGCGCCATCTCGGGACTGTATGGCGAATATAGTAGAAGGTTCCATTTCAATTTCCAAACGGTTTCATTGTTGTTTTGGCCGTTTGGGAGCGTACATTGTCTTGAAGAAAACTTCCCGTTTTCCACCTTTCTTCTCTTGGATCAGATCTTTTCTTCACTTCTGTTGCCAAGGGGGTCTGAGTAATAAGCTGCACTCGTCAGAAAGTCTACATAGATAACCCCCTGCTAATCCCAGAAGAACGTTGTCCATCACTTTTCCTGCCGAACGGCTCCTCCGCACTCTCTTGTGTTTGAAAGAATTGCTTGGGATTCCAGAATAAAGTAACGCATCCATGTTTTATCGGTGGTCTAATAGATTTCAAAAATGCATCACCTTTGTCTTCAAACTGCTGTAGGAAACAACTGGTAGCTTGCATGCGCACCATTTTATGCACGTCCGTCAAAGTGCTTAGTGTTCACCGTGCATTCACTTTGCGATAGTGCAGGTAGTTTTTCACGGCGTCTTTTACTCTACCAACACTGATGAACAGCATTGCTTCAAGTTTCTTAATAGTAAGCGCCTATTCTCACAAATAAGCGCATCAGCACGATCAATGTTTGTCTCGGTGACGGATGTTTGCGGCTGACGATTGAGCGGTTCATTCTCTAAGCGCTCTTTGCTCTCTCTGAAGCATTTACACCACTTTCACTCACGGGTGCGTGAGAAATACTCTTTCCCATCTTGTTGTTGGAATCTGTGATGAATTTTAACGGACGGGACGTTTTCTCCAACGAGGAATTTGATCACAATGCGTTATTCTACGCTCCGTGGTGCCTTTCGTTCTTTCGTCACTCTAGCATTCTCAAACAGGACTACACAGGTCCTAACCCGAGCAGGAGAAAAAATGGAGGTTGTGGCTCCACTTTCTCAAGGTCGCACAGCTACTGCGCAGTGCGGCTTATTTACACACAAATCAGTGTTTGTCATATGTGAACCATCTTATATGTTGTAAATATCACTTGTATAAAATCCATAGGCTTAAACTCTCAAAAAACTCAGGCACATTGTTGTGTTTAAATCAAAAACATTTAGGCCAACTCGTTTCTAATGTGTTAGCCACCCTTTCCTCGATTTCTCATTTCTAGGAGGATGATATTTGCCTCGCTTAGCACTCACATTAACTACTATAGGATTTCTTAGTAAGTTATGAACTTTTGTGTACATAGAATAAATTCTTTCTCCTGCTGTTAAACAACTTTTAAGCTGATTTTCTAACTCCAATTACGTTGGTTTCCTCAGTAGAGCACTTTATATTGCTTAAAGCACCATGAACCTCTCAAATATTCTTGTTGATCATGTATAAATAAAAGGTAATATTAAGAAAGTTTACTCTATGAAAAAACTTTAAAGGGAGAAGAAATTACGGGGCTATTTTAACAGATCACTACGAGTGGGATCATCTATCCAACTCTACGATAATTTTTATCTAGTTTACAACACCTCTTCCTGTCTTTTCTTTAATAAAGCAATGATTTACTTTTACAATATATTCTGGAGCATTTTATGTCAAGGTCAATGATTAATTAGATAATTATAGTTTACCTGCATTATTTGAGTTTTTTATGGTACATTTAAATACTCCAGGTAGTTATTGATTATGATTATCTGTTTGTCTATATTGATTTCTAGAAGAACTATACTTTCCGTACAAGTTGACGGTTTCTTTATTTTCAGCAAAAACTCTTGTTACATCAAGAGAAAAACCTTATTGATATACAAATCTGTATTTACAACACACTAACGAACAGGCAAGATTTTATAAAAGATTTTCACTGGAAAACAAAATAAGTAGTAGATTCTGCGAGTTATAAGCTATGAAAAAGTATTTGCCTCGATAAAGCATAAAGATATAATGCAAGCTATGTTTAACTGCAGGTATAATAGCACATACATGCAAATAGTCACCGACAGCATGACCTAATCAAGTGCAACGTGCCATCTGAATGAACAAGAAAAATAAGAAAAGTAACACTAAACAGAGAAGTCCAGCCAGGAGACACGTTGTATCCTAAATCATTCGCGCTTGCTGTGAAGAATATATTAAAACGATTGGACTGGTCAAATAAGGAAAAAAACATTGCTCAAAAACATTCTTTCAGTTGTTTTTTGTCTACCACTCTCCGATGCTTTCCTTCTCTAAGTATTCTTCGATAGCCCCTAGCCATTTTTCATGGGTCATCCTTTTCTCCTTGTGACCTTCAGTTTCTTTTTTATTGGCCCCTTCGGTGTTCTGCCCTGTACTAGTTTCTGATTTTATGATTAGAGTTATATTGGGTTGATTGTTTAGATGCATCACCTTTTTCTTTGCTCTTGTGCCTTCCCGATCCTTCACTTTTTTCCATCAAATATGTTTTCTTTCCAACTTGGCTCACTTTTGTTTTATATCTATGCCTTATGTGCCTAAGTAACTGTCTTAACACAAGATATTTACTCCCTTGATCTTCATTCATCCCCTTATCTAATTTTATTGTTAGTGTATTCGTTGTCATATTAATCATATTTCTTATCACCATGAATGAAACTGCTACTTTATATCCTTCTTTATTTTTTCAGGTTCTCATGTTGGTCTTGCCATCTGCGTTAGAGCGTGAGCATGTGCTAGACACTGTTAACTTTTGCCATCATCAGGTTAAACAGAATTGGTGACATTGTATTTGACTTTGCTTTTAGTTTGTTCCAGTATCATCTTTTAGTCTCAGCAACTTTGCTGTAAGGTATCCAAATCTTCAAATAGTTTTTTTTTTGTTGACTGCGTTGTGCGCCTGTCGGAAATCAAAAAACAGCACGTACATGGCTGTTGTGGCTGCAACTGATGGCGATTATTTGCTTAATGGTGAAAATGTGGTCCATCACTTATCGAGTAAGTCAGAATCCACCCCGATGTTGGTTCTTCAATGCTGTGCCAATTATTTTGTATACTGTGTTTTCGGCAGTGCTATTTCCCTGTAGTTGTCACAATCCGCTTTCTCATCTATCTCTTGAATGAGTACTAGCACAGCGTCTTTCTATTCTTATAGCATTATCTTCGTTTCTCATACTTTTCTAATTATTTTCACTACTGTATTTTATATATTCTCCCCAGTATTTAATATATCCTTTGTGTACGCCGTTATCACCTAGCATCTCTTTGTTCTTTTTATTCTGGCCAGTTTTCCTTCTCTAGTTCGTTTTTGCATTTGTAGGATTATTTAGTAATTTTTGTTGTAGCGCCATTTCTTTTGCTGATAGTATTATTGCATCCTTTAATTGCTTCATATTTTTTAAGATCCGTTATCTCTTTAAAGCCCATATATCTTACGTCAAAGTTTTTATGGAATTTAATTTGAATCACTTTCTTCTCTACTGCATCAACTTCGTATCTTCTCTTATTGCATTTTCGCTTTAATTTTTCCTGTTTATTTCTTCTTTTATCTTAACTCGTGTCCATTAAATAATTAGAGTTAACTTACGACTCTCTTAATGTTTGTATATATCCTACCTCTAAAAGTATGTGCCTAGCATTCTTCGTTTCTTTTAATGCTTAAAAATTGGTAAAACGAGCATCACTGTCATTATTTCTATTATGTTTATTGTGCTTGGCAATGGTTGAAAGGTAAAGTTCTGTCGTCCTAACTATTTCTTATTATCCCCCATCATTAGCTTAGTATTATTTTTACAAAACGTTGCTCTTTCCGTGTTTCTCTTTATTTTTTGTCTACGCGTATATATACACGTTTATTGTGTTTTGGTTGCCATTTATAATTCTCATATAACACATTCTCTGACACTGCTTCACATGTGGCTATCTTGTGCTTTATTTTTTCGTTAATTAAAAAACCTTTCTTTCGAGTTTTTGTTTCGCAGTTGTTATTGAACATATAGATAGTAATCTTCTATTTCTGCGATTATATTTTCTTTTTATTTTGTTTATTTTAATACCAATATAACTCTTCTTAGGCAAAAATCTAGAGATATAGAATCTTCTGCAAAGTACTAGCAAAAATTACACGTAAATTATAATTATTTGAGAGCACATCAATTGGAGAACATCAAGGCGGATTCAGGGTGGGTAGGCCAACCATGGATTAAATATTTACATTAAAAATGATTCAAAACAATAATTAAAAGCAAAGTCTACAACTACACATACTATTTATGAATTTTAAACAAGCGAATGACGCTATCTCTTGAAAATGCTAAACGAAGCTTCGGAAGAAATGAAAGACAAGTCGGGGAGGGGGTAGAAAGCACCTTAAATTGATTTATTCTTAAACCGAGTTCTAGAAAGAGTTATAAAAGAGAGAAAACAGGATGCAAACTACAGGGGAAGCTCTTCATAATAGGGATTAATACATAGCTTACACAGATGATGTAGTTAGATGTACAAGAAGCAAGAAACAATATTAAAAGCAAAGAAAAGCAAAAATATAAGTTGAAAATAAATGAAAATAAAGTATATATCCCTCAAAAACCTAAATGTTAAAAATAAGGCCAAGTTCCTATCCAAAAATGTTCAGCCCATAAAAATTGTGAGATCTAAACCAACTAAGGTCAATCCATTTGTTGTTCAGGACAGGTATAGAGTCCAACTGGACGCCAAAAGGGCTTTCTCTTGTAAACCTAACACGACTCCCGATTTCTCGTGTATTTCTACCCCGCCGTATTTGTTATTCAACTCAAATTTCTATATCATCTTTACACTCCTTCATCCTAGCAGTTATTTTCTAGTCCATAATTTGCCTAGTTTATTTTTGTTTTTTCCATGTCACTGGGTAAGTACATCAGGTAAACAAAGAAAATAGTAAAATAAAAATAATACTCATCGGTCAACATAATATGCGTAAACTCCGTCGGGAGGTACATATTTCATGGCTGCTGAGAACACTTCTTTAAGGGTGTGTTTTGCCCACTGAAAAATCGGTGGTGCAACAACGGTACGATTGGAAAATGAGCGACTACAGAGAGTGTTCTTATTTAAATTTATGTCGGCATCACGTGTCAGCATGTCCTGAAATATTGATCCTCGCGCAGCCTTGTGTTCGTGGTCAGCATTCTAAGGCCCACCTTTAAAAACATTCCGCGTTTTTAGGTTATCATTTAAAATAGACTCCATAAATTTTACGGAAATGCCAAGTTCAAAGGCAATATCACGCACACCTAATCAACGGTCTTCCATAACAACTTGCTCATGGTTTCGGTCCGGCTGGTTCGTGGCCGAAGCTGCTTCTGTTCATTATCACACAACTCTCAACCTTCTTTATCTCACTCAATTGGAGATTAATTTCGATTGCCGTTTCACCACTCAAGGGAAGAAAACGGACGATTACACGTTGTTTTTGAGCACTAAATGTCGCCATTTTAAATGCACCTATCAACACTCACTGCAATAGAAGTAATTTGACTTGTGCTGCCATCTGTATTACAAATTTAGAAATATTTCACGCGTCTTTTAAAATTAACCGCATCTTTCTGCTTACTCTCACTGCTGAAAAAAGTTGGAGACTTTAGAACTTGAACACACCTCGTACATGTATAGAATGTAGTTTGTAGAGTCTGAGAAAAGCCTCTAAATATCCATAAAAGAGCAAAGAAGTTCAAAATAATAGACTTTTTAAACATTAATAAATAAAGTTGCTTAGAAAAATAAACCAGTGTTTTGAGTACTTCTCTTATATTTCTTATCAACAAAAAAAAACATACGAAGTAAGCGTCGAAAGTTTTTATTTGATATCACTGGGATTAAAGCTTTCTTTAGTGAGAATTTAATCAAGAATTTCGGTACTCGATTTTCAACATTGTG
Organism: Sinelater perroti; assembly: GCA_036346155.1. Classification (NCBI taxonomy): domain Eukaryota; kingdom Metazoa; phylum Arthropoda; class Insecta; order Coleoptera; family Elateridae; genus Sinelater; species Sinelater perroti. The sequence continues at coordinate 6,645,176 of JARFIY010000324.1, forward strand.
CAAAATGACACGGCACTACCAACTCAAGCGACCGTTGCTATGCAACTAATACAAATCAACTGCTGAAATTTTATTAACCTTTAATTAAGGACGGCGCTATCTGTCACTGCTGTTCTTTTGTTTCTATTATTATTGAAACAGTCAGGTCGGAAGATTTTTTGTCGCTTACCTCGTATAAAGGCGTATAAATCATGTGTTACGTAAACGACATAAAGAAAGAAAAATGAAAACAATCAACTATATATATACTAACATCAAGAGCGAAACAGAAAGCAGAGACAGTTATTGAAAATAAAGTTATAGCTGCAGTAGCATAGACACCAATATACGACGGAGTATCCTTATACAAGACAAACAACGCCCGCATGCTTGTAATATCTGAGCGTTCCGTTCTCTCGTGAATTTGAATGCGCTGACGCTTCCAAAAAGGTAGTGAATAAGCAGATCGCCTGTTCGTTCCTCCTGAAGCATTTTATTGCCCAAATCCAGTTTGCTGTCCTGCTCAATTCCGCCGGCAAACAAGCCCGAGAGCATCGCGTGGCAGCTTTTCTCGCTCTCCTAATTGACTGAGTGACTAATAGTCCAATCAAAAAACGCGTTTTTGCGGGCCGGCCATCAATAACGGAGTTTAACGGCTTTGCAGGCGGCCATTTTTGAGCGCGCGCCCAAGGAGGCGAGCACTCGCGGCCCGCTCCTAATAACTCCATTTGTTTTGGAGCTTTCTTATAACGGCCCCCAGGTGCCGCCGCGTCGCAAAAACTGCCACCCGGCGGAAATGGGAAATGATATTTGACAGCTGGCAGTTCAATTTATAGCGCGGGGCTCTTATTTATTATTGCATCTCGGATTTCAGTTTTATGTCTGTTTTTTACACTTTAATAAAGATGAAAATTACATGTTACATGCCGGGACGGAGCTTAGATGGGCGTGAAGCACATGTGGTGGGTGTACAGCACTAATATTCCAAAGTAACATGCAAAATACATAACCTAGTAATCTTCAATTTAATAAGATTTTATATGAAAATTTTTGAAAAAGAAAAAAATTGCTATTGTCAATCTGCCTGTATGTCTTTTCAAACAAATGATACCAGAATTATTGTTTATTTAAAAATTACAAAATTCTTTACTAAAGGAGGGAATGGAAATTTTTTTCTTAAGGTACGTAGAGAACTATAACTGCATAGATATACATACCTATCGGAAAATATTTGCTTAACTTTTCAGGTACCTGACCGATTTTATAAAATTTAAAAAATGTTTTATTCAGCACAATCCGAAATTTAGTTTAACAAGTTTTCAAAATGTGAACTTTGACGAGCAACAACATGGCGTGGACTATTTTCAAAAGCCTCTTTTATTGCTTGAAGGGTGTCTCTTCCTGTGGCCCAAACATTATTTTTTATAGCGACCTTTTATAGTCCCGATCCCCATAGAAAAAAGTCACATGGATTTATGTCCGGGGAATATGGTGGCCAATTAATTCCATCACCAGCAAAATAATCGAAGTCTAGGCTTCCTATGACAAGTACTCCAAAATTATCTTTGTAGAAACTCGTCTTCGAGCATCTGGCTTTACATTACCGCAAAAAAAGTATGGTCCCTGAAATTGCACATTAGGGAGCCACTTTTGTTGGACGAAGAGGTGAGGATTCTCAGTATCCCAGTGACGTACGTTTTGCTTGTTAACAAAACCTCGCAAATAAAAATGAGCGTCATCACTTAACCAAATTTTCTAAATATCTATCGGTTCTTCCACTTTTTCAATAATCAATTAGCCAAATTTTAATCTTCCTTCAATATCGTACGGGAATATTTTCAAATGTCTTGTCAGGATAGTTTTAACGCTCCTATAGCTGATCTCCGTTTGTTGAGCTGCTCACCGAATCGACAAACCTGGCTGATCTGCGAAAAGATCTCCAACCTTTTGATATTTTATGACTTCACAGCAGTAGGTGACCGACCTTTCTTCGAAGGTTAAGGATTTCATGTTTACAATTAGATAGCCGTGTGGCCAATGGTTTGCTTCAAATCTTCAATTGGCTAACCTTTTATGTATGCTAGGTGACGCTGAGCTACCTTCTCTCATTATTTTTAAATAGGCAAATACTTTCCGATACCTATCATTGATATTTGTGATATAGTTTCGTATCTCCAGCTGTTACCTTTACAGTTTACATTTTCAAAAATACTGTACCTGTGTATTTAGTTCAGGTATTGCACAATTTCCACTTTTTATATTTCTTCTCCTTCTTTTTATGTATATTTAAACCTGATTTTCTTCCTATTACTTTTTTATTACTTTCAGATTAGTACTATTTACAATCTGCTCGGAGAGCAATAAGTAAATACTTAAATTAAAGTGGTGTGGGTGACAATGGAAGCAAATGTTCATCAAAATCGCTTCAGATACAACTAATGCGTATCAACGTTTACAAAAGGAACATATAAGATATAATATAATCTAGAGAGTTTAAACTAAAATCTAAACGGCAAGTCAAGAGTGTACTGCCTCTTAAGTCTACGATTATGAACACTGCTGTCCAATAAGTTTAGTGCTAGACTATTAGGGTGAAGTTCTAGCTTGGCGATATAACTTTCACTACTTTTCACTTCTTTGACGTAGCGTACTTTGAGGTCACTATACGACGGTAAGGTAAAAAGTTCTCGGCCTGACGCAGAGATGGTGCTGCAATCGGAAAACAATCATGCTTTCTGCTTGGGTGCATGTGTCATTAGTTCGTACGACTAGTTTCAATTTGTTCGCTCAAGTAGTTTGTTTACACGAATTTTTTCAGTAGACATGTTGCATGTTTTTTGTTAAAATGGATAAACTTAAATAACATGCAGTTATAAAATTCTTCGTTTTGGATGGATTAACCCCTAAGGAAATTCATCCGAAGTTGACAAAAGTTTATAGGGACTCTGCTCCTTCCATGTCAACTGTTAAAAAGTGGGCAGCTGAATTTAAACGTTGTCGCACATCCCTCGAAGATGACCCACGTGAAGGACGGCCAAAAACCGCAACCACACCGGAAACCACCGGAAAAATGCATGATATCGTGTTGGACGATAGGCGAGTGAAGGTGAGTGAGATAGCTGAGGCTGTGGGGATATCGGAAGAAAGGGTGCGAAACATCTTGCACGAAGAATTAGGGATGCGAAAGCTCTGCGCAAGATGGGTGCCGCATTTGCTGAATGCCGATCAAAAGCAAATGCGCAAACGATTTTCGCAGCAATCTTTCGGCCGATTCAACAGGGATTCGACCGATTTTGTGCGGCGATTTGTCACCATGGATGAGACATGGGTCCACCACTACACCACAGAAACGAAACAGCAGTCCAAGCAGTGGGTGGAAGCCGGTGGTTCAGCGCCAAAGAAAGCGAAGTCGATCACATCTGCCGGAAAGGTGGCCAGCGTGTTTTTGGGATGCGAAAGGGACCTTGCAAAAGGCCTAACAATTACTGGCGAATATTACTCCAACCTTCTTGACCAGCGGCATGCCAAAATTCGCGAGAAGAGCCCTGGCTTGAAGAAGAAAAAATCATCTCTCACCAGGACAACGCACTTGCGTTGGCGGTGGGAAAACTGCGGAATTTGGGGTATGATTTGCTCGGCCATCCCCCCTATTCTCCTGATTTGGCACCCTCAGACTTCAATCTGTTCCCAAACTTAAAAAAATTTGTTTCTGGGAAGCGCTTCGCTTCCAATGAACAAGTTGATGAATATTTTCACAATCTTCCAGATTCTCACTTCCGAGAAGGAATACTGATGTTGGAGAGGCGCTGGATCAAGTGTGTTGAAGTCGAGGGAGATTATTTAGAAAAATAAAATCTTTTTTTAACTGAAAGTCGCAGTCTTTCATTGTCAGGCCGAGAACTTTTCACCTTACCCTTGTAGATATCAGCGTTGGTTATTTAGTATGGTGCGTTGAGAATGGTTCGAAGCGTTTTTGTTTGGAACCTTTCTATTATATCTAGGTTAGTGGATGACGCGATGCCCCAGAGTTCAATTCCGTAAAGCCATATCGGTTTGAAGACTACTTTGTAAATGATAAGTTTGTTGTGGAAGGAATGTTACGAATGTCTTCCCAGTAACCAATAGTGTGCTTGTTAAACTTCAAGTTGAGTTGCTTAAGTTTGGTCCATATATGCGTCCTCAGGTTAGGCCTCTATCAAGGTGGATGCCTAGGTATCTTGCATTGTCGGATTGTGGTATTATTGTTCCGTTGATAGAGATAGGTGGACAAGTATCTCTTCTCTTTGTAAAGGTGACGTGGACGAACTTGTTTTAATTTATTTTAACTCGCCATCTTTGAAACCAATCTTGAATGACATCGAGATGGGTTTGTAGTTTGGTGGAAGCTCTTGCTGGATCTTGGTCTGTAGCCACCAACGTAGTATCGTCAGCAAATGTTGCGATTGAGACTTCCGCACAGGTTGGTATGTCTTCTGTGTAGATTAGGTACAATACTGGTCCTAAAACACTCCCTTGGGGTAGTCCAGAGCCTACAGGGATCAGGTTGGTAAGTTCTTCTTTATATCTTACTTGGAAAAGCCTGTTTTGTAGATAAGATCGTAATATAAGGTAGATGTTATCGGGCAACCACTTTTTTAACTTATACAGTAGGTCTTTGTGCCAGACTTTGTCAAAAGCCTAGAAATACAGCACTGTAGTATTCTTTGGCTTCAAAGATGGCGTTAACGAGTTCTACTACTCTATGAACCGGTTGAATTGTAGAGTCCTGCCTTCTGAAACCGAATTGATGGTTCGGTATGAGATTTTGTTCTTCTAGAATTGGCATTAGTCGCTTGAGTAGCAGGTTTTTGAACAGCTTTGAAATTATGGATAATAAACTTATCGATATATACGACTAGGCTAAGCTGGGTGGTTCCCAGACTTTTGGATCAAAATAATTTTAGCAACCTTCCATTGTGCTGGGAAATAAGTTCCCTGTCGTCGTTTGGCATGTAGTTTATTATCTAGTGCTATTTTAAAGAATTTGTTGTCATTGCCTCTGTTTACTTCATTCCACTTTTTTCTTTTTGTTCTTCTTACAATTAGGACTATATCTATGCAGCATTTGCTTAATATTGGTAGTGTCGACGCTGGTTTCCGCTTCACAGGTTATAATTGACCTTACCATAGTCATAGATTTTCATCTTACTATCAATATTCAAGTACTTATTCTTCTTTCGTAATTTGTTGTTTCGCTTTGTTGAATAGTTATTCGTACATCTATTTCCAGATCCACGGTATGTTTTATTATTTTTATCTTTATCTATCGACTATATGACTTTACCGTCCTCATAAAGGAGGATGGGCAGATTGAGCCCCAAATCGAAAATTTGGGTACCTAGACGAAAGCTATGTCAATCGAAAGCCCTAAGTGTCCTGAGCAATATTATCTAAGGAACCATCCCGGTAAAATCTCTACATAAGCCATAGCGTCGATACGGAGAGTCGTGCAAAAATGTCTAATGATAGGACAGTCTGCTCTGATAGGATTTATCGCGATCACAACCTAAAACTGAATATGGCCTTAGCTACTGGCATTAAAACTTGGCCTGACGAAGTGCTGTACGATGACAAATGAGGATTTTAACAAGAGCCCGGAACCTCACGACACCAAATTCAGTGAGTTTTAGAGGGTACCAAGAAAGCGATCTGAGATATAGGCTTTAGAACTTTTAGAAAAAAAAAGTACAAAGATAATCTTGGCGTCTAATGATAGAAGACAGTCAGCTCTAATAATATTTGTTGCAAAACTTAAAACTGATACTGGCCTGAGCTACTGGCCTTAGAACATTATATTCCAGTTGGAACTTTTTACAGTTTTTTACGCGGGGGGGGGGGCACCGTCCATAGGATTTTGCCCATCCTCCTTTGGTCCATTTTGTACCCGGATAATTTTTCTAATTCATTGATAGTTCTATTCGTAGCAAGGTCAAAAATTTTCAGTTTTAGATGTTCCTTTATTATGCAAATTCCTACATCTACAGCAATTATTTTTACGGTACCGCTAATTTCAGTTTTCCTATTCTTTAACATACGATATATCTTTTTCTGTGATTCGAAGTCATGTCATTTGTGAAACTCTCTTAGTAGGTATTCTTGTTTTAGTTGTGTTCTTCCTAGATTTGTTGAATGTATTTATTGTATTATTAAGTAGCGCCCTGCCGGCTTTCTATTTGTTTTGTATTCTATAAAAGCTGCTTTCTATCTCGTTATCGTTTTTGCTTTATTAGTGAATCATATCATTTGTTGCTGTACATACAGTACTTGTGATCTAACACTGCTCTTACCTACTGAATTATCTGCTGCTATTACGATGTAGTTTTCACTTTTGTCCGTGCTTTAATTAATAGTCCGGTGTTGTTATTTTTTGTGACTATATATTGAACTTTTTTATCTTTTTGCGTTACGTTTTATGTTATTTCGTTGTTGTATGACGCAGCTGAATGGTTATTACCTAGATTGGCCGAACTTAGTGTTCTCACATCTAAAATCACAATTAGTAAGAAGTGTCTACTTTTGTTATGTAGTATATTCTTGAACGTTTACGTATGTATATTTATATTTCACATCATGGTCGAAAAAGGTGTTATTTGCACATTATAGGTAAACTTTTATGAGTACAGAAACTAGTTGGTCGTTGGAAGACTCGTATTCGTAGAATCTTTGTTTAACGCCTTTTATAGATATACTGCCCAATCGCGCCTTAATATTGCCAATTATCATGACTTGGTGGTTGTGAGCATCTTGTTTAAGATGTCCTACAATTTTTTATAAAATATTATATCTTTGATAGACCTTTGAAATTTTTGCTGCAGAAATATTTTACTCCTCTACACTCGCATGTTCATTTTTTCGTTTTACGCTATAGACCAAAATGTAATTCCCTAGAAGTTGTATAGTTTATCTTTTTTCTTGTTTTAGAGATACCACATGCATCTCTTTTCTTTTCGGCAATCTTCAACACTTCTTAGTCCTTATTGCGCCATGATTTTAGGCTGCATGCTCCCACGCATATCTTTACTTTTCATTCTTTTATTACTTACTCTTTGCCTATTTGTCATCATAATTTTTCGTCTGTGTTCTATACATTTATTATCAATATTTACTACATTACATATGCATAGAACTTCGCAATAGCAGTGATATTAAATTAACAATAAAATGTAAAATTGATATAACATACAATTTTTGCTGATTCCGCTAACGACAAACATACAACAAACTATAAAAAACATTTTACAGAGAATAAGTACAAACACAGAATATGATAAAGAACGCAATTTTTATAGAAGTCTGTCATAAAATAGAAGGCACCTTTTGTTCTGACACCTGACTGAAAAGTGATAAGGCAAGGTATCTTACGGGCTTACGTTTACTCGACGGGGCTCAATAAATTACGGTTTATATTTTATTCACCCTCGTATTATTGCACTTATATGTTATGTGAGTGACCAAATGTGTCTTCAAAAATCGAATATTTCTTTTTCTTTGATGCATCTGAGTACGTCTTTAATAGTTTCTAAAAGTATTTTTTTTTAATTCCTCATTGGTGCGATTTCCTATATTGAAGTAAACGCGTTTTGTAGACTGGAAGTATTTGTTTCGAGTACATTTATTAAAAAATATAGGATATTTTTTAATAGGTGTATAACCATCTTTAGTATGTGCTGTTGCGTTTTTTATGTATTATGTTCCTTCGGAGTATATTTACAGTCGTAAGTATTTGCAATTTAGATTTTTATTCTTTTGGAAATGTTTGTGGTTATTATGATATATGACGGTAGTTGCTGCACAGTATATAAGTATTTGTAGCTTCTCCGCAATGTTCGTAGAATTTTTAATTCTAATTGTGTTTAAGTTTTTTATTTCTTTCTGGGTTTATATCATTCCACTTTATTTAATTTAGTTTAAGAACATTTTATATGTTATTAGTTTCTTAATATAAGCGATGCGTTAAAGTTTTAGGCTCAACAAATTTTTTTCTGAAAAAGTACTTACGTGCTCCATCTAGACGTACACCTTTTTCACAACGTCGTCGCCATGATTCCATGGCTTCTGAAAACACATTAAGGAGTGTGTTTTGCCCACTGGAAAATCGCTGCCACGGAAAGTGTCCTTCATGGTCGGAAATTTATGGCGGCATCACGTGTCCACAAGTCCTGAGACATTGCCACTCGCGCAGCCTTGTGTCCGTTGATCGACATTCGTGGAACCCATCTTGAAGAAACTTTCCCCTTTTTTAGATCATGCAAAATGGATTCCACAGATTTTACGGAAATGCCAAATTTATAGGCGATATCACGCATATCTAATCGACGACCTTCCATAAAAAGCTGTTTAGGTTCATCGTCACACAACTCTCGACCTTCTTACCCACGAACGCATATTTTTAACATCCGTAACGCCTTCAGCGCATGTCTTGTTCAATTGGCTATGAATTTCGATAGACGTTTCATCATGCAAGAGAAGAAAACTAATTATTACACGTTGTTGTTAAATACTAAATTACGCCATTTGAAGTATAAAAAAACAACACTCACTGCAATGGAGGTAGTTCGGCCTGTGTACAATATATGGCGCTGCCATCTATATTACAAATTCAGAAATATTTTCCGCGTATTTAAAAATTAAACGCATCCTTCCACTTACTCTCACTGCTGGGAAAAAATTTGGAGAACTTGAACGAACCTTGTATTATTGTTAGTAAGTATAAATTTGTTGATTTTAATATGGTTGTTATTATTATATAACTTCTACTACCTGTGTTTTAATAATTTCTCACTATAATGATGCAAAACCAATTATTTGTGAGTTACTCGTTTTTAATTTACTAATTGTAAGATTTGTTTTGTTATGTTCGTAACATTTTTGGCAAGTCGAAATTTTGTTGATAATTCCTGTTGGTATCGGCTGTATTAAATGCGGGTAACCCGGTAGATATCTGCTTGCTCAACAATCGAGCATTAGTGGATAGTATACTTTTACGTCCAGATGAACACTGGTAATCCCCAGGCAGCCACCTTTTTCCGAAGCTGTAACCTTTATGATCATCTCAACAGCTTTTCTCACATCTATATTCATGGTCAAGTATTTTTCTGTACTTTCTACTTTCTTGATTTAAGCCATATGACTTAATCTTAAGATATCTGTTCTATTTATTCCTATTTGCACATTTACTAGTCTTCCTAGCACAAATAAGCTGCGAACAAATAACCTGCAAAGAACACCACCCACTGATAATCATTCTATGTAGGTCCTGATTGGGGGGGGGGGGAGTTTTAGTTGTTGACTAACTGTAGTAGTTACTGTAGTTGATTACTGTTTGTTTAATCTTTGCACTACATTTTCAGGAATGGCTAGTTCGGTGACATATTGGTTCTCATGACCTACTAGTCTTCAAAATCTCTGAATTTTTTTTATATAAGAGTCTACATGGAGTATTAGGGTATATTTATTATTATTTACAATACTTTTCCTGGAAATTATTCAATTATTTCATGATTTGTCGGTTTTGTACCACCTCATAGTTATATATCGTGAGTTCATATCGGTTTGAAAGCTCACTTGTAAATTAGGACTTTTATTTTTTAGGAATAATTAAGATTAAGCTTTTGGTATTTAGACTTTAAAAGTTTTTGCCAGTTAAAACTTTGGCTGAGCTGTAGACCGAAATGCTTACCTTTGTTTTGATGTGTTATGGAGGACAACTTGGGTGTCTTTTTAGTATGAGTTACCATTTAACGAGGTTAAGATGGTGCTGGAGATGTTGGTATGCTATTGTAGGGCTCTTATGGACTGCTACAAGGGTGTTGTTGTCTGCAAATGCGGCTACTGCAGTTGTTTTCATTATTGGCAAATCTATGGTGACGCGACGGAGATCTCAAGATGCCTCCTAATAAAGACTCGAGAAGGGTATTAAATTTGACATGATAGTACCTGTTAGAAAAATATTATTTACTTGTTATACAGATGAATGTTGTTTGCGGAAACCAAATTGGTGATTTGGAATGTGGTAAATCAGTGTCCACTACAAGACTTCCTAATAACAATTTTTGAATAATTTTGACATAATTGGAAGTAGCCCTAATGGACTATAAGAATCGATTTGGTTTTGTTCATTTTCCAGGCTTTGGAATCGTAATCGTATGAGCATTAACGAATAATATTCTAGTCCTGCCATGCTCTTACAGATTATTGTAAGAAGCAGATTATTTTTGTTGATAGTTCTTTTAGTATTCGCTCTGTGATTAACTCATATCCAATAGTTTGTGTTAATTATCTGGCCTAATTTTTAGTAGACTTTTCTTGGAGGGAATGGCTTTATAGCTAAACACATTTGACAAGGCATGTTTGAGAAAGTTTTAATCATCACATCAATATGTTTGCTTTCTCTTTTTCTAATTAAGTCCAATCCTATCTGGTGTTTGGATAGGTAGTACCGGTGTTTTCGATCTTTTAAATGTCTTTATTGCCTTTCAGATAGAGTCGTCAGCCTTTGAGAGAATAGTGGTGCATTATTCCAATGATGTGTTTTTTGCACTTTTTAGGATTTTTTAGTTTTATGACTCTGTTATCATGATTGTTATGTATTCTATACGTTTCTCCATTACTAATTCTTGTATATGAAGTGGGATGTTGTTTTATTATTCTTTGTTCAAAGAGGACGTAGAGTGTCATACTGCTCCTTGCATTAGTGTTGTCACGTGTATTACGTCGCCTACTTTATCAGGTTGCCCAAGGTTATTTGATTTTCTTTGTAAGCACAAACGTTTTCCGGGTCTTTTTTGAATACTAGGCATGGGAATAATTGGTTAGGTTATTACATAAGTACTTAGGGTTGTAATAACTGGCGTATGATCCAATTACACTTTATAGTTGAATTCCATTTCCGTGTTGTTTGGAGTTATATTATGAAATATAAGGATATCCAGTAAATTTAACTTTTATTAGGGTCCGTAGGCCAGTCTGTCGGTTCGCTAGTCTGAAGTGGATGCTAATCATGGCCTCTGGGAGGTTTCTTCTTTTTGTTATGACAAGTCTTGAGTCTCAATGGGATTTCGAACTCGGCAGAGAATACAGAGCGCATTGAAGGATAGTATATAGCAGATACAGTGAAGAACTAAGGCAAGGTATTAATTTGGACATTTTTCGCTTGAATCTGGTTTGTCTGGCAGTGAGATAGTTCATAATGCTGGATGGAAATCTTAATTATAATAGCTGCACTATCGTGTGCTGTTTCGTTAGAATGGTTGATATGGTAGATTGTGTAATATTAATATATAAGACCTTGACATTTCAGAGCACATTTATTGCTCCAATTTTGCTCCAATTTGTTTATAACTGCTCAGTACTTAACGTAGCATTCCGTTTTGGTTGATTAATTATTTAAATATGGACTTGAATTTGTTTAAATTGATAGTTTCTCTCTAATGTTTGTAAATTGTTAAGCGTTTTGTTATTTTTTGTTAGTGTCTTCACATAGGAAATTTTCTAGGAGGGTCGAGTCTGTATGAAAGGCCAATTGAGGATTGTTGTGAGAAATTCGTCTTTTTTATGTGTGGTTGTGGTCTAAATGTTTGAATTGTGCGTTTGCCTCTCGCGTTCTGTGAGTTTAGATATATTTCATACTTTTTCATTTTTTTGGTAGATATTAAATGGTAAGGGTTTCTAGTAACTATCGTAGATGAGTATTATTTTTCCTACCTGTAGGAGTTTGGCTAATTGACACAAAATTTCATTTGCTAATTGGATGTTTAGTGTGTCTCCGTGTGGCTTCGTTAAACAGTTAGATATACTTATTTAGATGTTTAGGTGGAATTCGCTTTTTGTTTATCTGAAGAGTGGTTTAATGTTTATTTTTTACAGACGTGTCCATTTGTGCTGTTGGTTTTTGCTTTCTTCAAGTGCTTGCTTTGTTTGTGGCCTGTAATTATAATTCAGTTTTAAATTTAGAAATGTAATATACTACGTGTTTATTATTGAGCTAACAGCACAGATACTTGAACTCTTAGCACGCACAGAGCGGTCATTTACCATACCACGTCCGTACAGTAGGGGAATCAAATGACAACCACTGAAAGTTATACGACTTTCTTAATATTTACGGAATGTTGTTTACAAGAGGTACGATCACTAGTGCTTAGGCTTAGAAGACTTTAATAATATATCAGTAAGTTACAAAACAAAAAATTCTCTTTCTACAAAAATCAAATTGACTTATTAAATTTAATAACACTCAGATTTTTTATTGTGCAAATAATTTAATTTCTTCAAAATTCTTTGCGTTTATTATTTACTTCAAAAACTTAGACTTCCTTTTTAACTGTAAGGGATACTTTCAAAAATATATATAGACTACAGGGTGAATTCGGATAAAATGTAAAAGGGCAAAATCCAGGAAATGCAACTATAAAAGATTGCAACAGAACCCGATTAGCCTGAAATTCGTGCGAACAATATTAGTTAGTGGCACAATATTAGTTCATGAAACAGCCCGTTGGCACATTCGGCAACGATAACTCAATTCACGCCGATGGTATACACAGAATAGCATTTAGATGCGATGAAATGGTTGTATACGGATGTGTAAGCAAGCGTCGTGACTATGGGGCTGTGACGATTCCGCCGCATTTGCGGAACGTGATATGTACAGGCAGTTAAATTACGCTCCAGCGCCGACTAGGATTACTAGCATATCCTCGGCAGTTCCTGTTTCAAGTGTGCTGGCGTTCGAGTGCAATTGTGAATAAGAATAATGCGCGAGGTAGTTGAAATTCTATAGACACGCAGATGTAGCGCTTACCTTGTAAAGAAGGAACTGGAACTATGATGACAGCGTTTCACTTACTTGATGATTTTTTATTTAAATTTTGTAAGAAGCTTTCCATTATCCTTTATACATTTGAAACAGAAAGTAGATTTCTATTTTCACTGAAAGTGATTTATTGATTTTTTAAAGAAATTATCGTTTTGAATGCAGCTGATGGTTCATATCTTAATTTGCTACCACCTTTAAGATTTGTCTAACTAAAAGACATGCATTCCTTTAGTCTACTGAAAATTATTGTTATGAATTTCTTTTTTTACAGTTGGAATTCATAAATTCACTTATTGTACTTTTTGCAAGAAACCGCAGAGCATCAGTTATTATTCTTAACAATTTGGATGTGGTACCCCATAATTGAACACCATATAGCCACAGTGTGTTTAACACTATTTTATATATCAACACTTTGTTTTTAATATTTTTTGAATCTAAAAACTCTAAATAAGTAATATTGCGGCAGCAATGTTAGCAAGCAAATGCCCAGGCTCTCTCTCCCTCTTACCTGGAGCCATATCGACGTTATTATAGATGGCTGAAAATAATGAAACGCTTAAACTCAGCCACCTGCGTTATTTATTGCGTAACATTAAAATGCAAAAGCCCCGAGATTTCAGGATTACGTCGAAAAAGCAGTCAGTTCTTGAAATGCAGATACTTCGCGCAAGCACCCGCCATATAAATTTTATAAGGTCCAGAAGCTCTGATAGAAATAATTTTCAAAGGGGATTATTGCGCTTGTTTGTTCTTTGGGAATATAAATATTGATGTATTTTAGAAGTAACAAGGCACATAAATAAACTCCTGTGATAATTTTTTACGTTTCTCGTAATCTATTCAGCAGAAAATGACTAAAATCTGTATTAATTTAAGCTTAGGATCACGTCTTTTTTAGTTTACTATACCTGCTAAGTAGCTTATCGCATTGTAAATCCACTAAACTAATTAAAGTAATACCTCACGTAAGGTTTTTTATATGTAAGCCATTTTAATTTCCATAATTTGTTAGCTTAAAATAAAAAGTAAAGCCCTTAAATTTTTGCAATTACGGTATTTTGCTATTTATTAAATAGGATATACTTTAGTGTTAAAAACTAAACTTCTTCTGAACGGTCCTAAGTTATTTATAGCCACTCACAATATCGTCGTTTTCGAAACTCACATTTGGAAAGAGTTCCGATTTGAAATTCAAAGAGGAAAGACATTCTGTGCGCGGCTGTGTTATCAGTGCACCGGCCTCGACTTATCGCGAGTGTTTATTGCAATAGTTTATTTTGGTATTTATAAACTGCAAACAGGATTACGCCAATAAATCATATGTGTAGGAGGATATGGCATTCCTCCCGCCGCCCGGGGGGATTCCATCCTCACAAGTAGCAGCAGGCCCAGGGGCGCTACATACACCAATGATAACGTCTGATCAAACCCAGATGTACACCACACAGTTCCAACAAACGCAAATGCCAGGTAATTCATTTATCCAGCCTCAACAAACTATGTTTTATTCCCAACCCTATCAACAACCCCAATACCATCCTCAAACCCCTACATTCTTATCGCAACCAGTAGGAAATAATCCTTGGAACAAAGTTGTATACAAAAGAAGTAGAAATCATGTGGATGATTTAGAACTAAAAGCCAAACATTCGAAAGACAATGAGTATTGGTTAAATCCACCTTCCACCTCTAATCGTTACTCGTCTCTAGCAGAAAAAGAACAGGATACTCAATCAATTAAAAGTTCTGAAAATTCCCCTAAACCTCCTCCAATTTTTATAAATGGTGTTATAAGTATTGCTCCGCTTATTAAACTCCTAGACCAAATCGCAAAACAGCAATATGAAATTAAAGCTCTCTGAAAATCAAGTAAAAGTTCAACCTAAAACGGCTGAATATTATGGTGTAATAATAAAAGCCTTAAATGAAAAGCAGACTGAATTTCACACCTATAAATTAAAAGAGGAACGAACTTACAAGGTAGTATTAAAATATATGCACTACTCCATCAGCACCCAAGAAATCAAAGCTGAAATAGAGAAATTAGGGCACACGGTCACGAATATTTGGAACGTCAAACAGTACAGAACAAAATTACCACTTCCAATGTTCTTTATTGAATTAAAATCAGCAACCAATAATAAAGATATATACAATGTTGAGTATATACAACAGTGCAAAATGAAATTTGAACCTCCGAAACAGAAAAGACAAATCGCTCAGTGCGCGAGATGTCAAAGATACGGGCACACTAAAAATTTCTGCCATTTAAAACCCAGATGCGTAAAATGTACAGGCGATCACCCTACTGAGCAGTGTCAACGCAAAGAAAAATCCAAAGATGTGAGATGTGTCCTGTGCGGAGGTAATCACCCTGACAATTATAAGGGATGTATAATCTATAAAGAACTTCAAAAGAAAAAATTTCCACCGCTTAGACCAAAACAGTATACTCCCCCTGCATCAGTCATAAGTCATCAACAATTTCAACCAGGACTGTCATACGCTCATGTAGTAAATGAAGCCCAGGAACCTTCTCACGCCCCCGCCAACATAATGCATCTTCCAAGCACTAATCAACCTAATCACCAATCCAATGAATTTCAAGGTCTAAAAAACATGATGAAAAACATGTTCGACCAAATAGGAACCTTACTAAACCTCCTGACAACCGTGCTCTCCAAACTCACATAATGGCTAAAAACTTACAACTCGCCTTATGGAATGCCAATGGCCTATTCAACCACATTGAAGAACTAAAAACATTTATACTAATTCACAATATTGACGTCATGCTAATTTCTGAAACCCACTTTACAGAAAGAAATTATTTAAAAATTCCCAACTACAGTGTCTATAATACTAATCACCCAGCAGGAACTGCCCGAGGTGGATCCGCCATAATTATCAAAAATGCAATAAAACACCACCAACTAAGCAGTTACAGCAAACCTTTTCTCCAAGCAACCAGTGTGTCCATAGAAGATTCAGCCAGTTCGTTAACAATTTCAGCAGTATATTTCCCCCCTAACCATACAGTAAAACAGGAGCATTTCGAGGATTTCTATAATACCTTAGGACGACGGTTTGTTACAGGAGGCGATTACAACGCCAAACACACCGATTGGGGATCTCGAATTATAACACCCAAAGGACGCGAGCTACTTAAAACGATAGAAAGCAATAATTTGAAACATGTCTCTACTGGTGAATCCACTTACTGGCCATCTGACAGGAATAAACAACCAGACCTTGTAGACTTCTGTGTTACAAAAGGTATCCCTCAGGACCTCATTATCGCTCGATCTTGTTTCGACCTATCTTCGGATCATTCCCCAGTCTTAGTTTCACTTTCAACAAAAGTAATAAGTAGAGAAAAACAACCGTGTCTATGTACTAAATACACAAATTGGGACTACTTCAGAATCCTAGTTAATCAAAACTAACATTAAACGTATCTCTTAAGACCGAAACAGACATAGAACATGCTGTTAAGCATTTCAATGATACGATACAATGGGTAGCCTGGAATTCAACGCCTGAGCAATCAGCGATTACCACAGCTTATGACTGTCCTATATTAATCAAGCAAAAAATTCTTGAAAAGAGAAGAATCCGCAAGGAATGGCAAAGACTGAGAACACCTGAAAGCAAACGTTTACTCAATGCAGTCACACAAGAACTAAAAGAAATACTAAACAAAAACAAAAATGAATGCATCTAGACTTTCTTAGAAGAACTTACAGCTACTGAAGCTACCGACTACTCTCTGTGGAAGACAACTAGAAAATTAAAACAGATAAAAAAATATTCCCCGCCCATCAGGATACCTCAAGGAGAGTGGGCCAGAACAAATTCTGGAAAAGCACGTGTTTTTGCCAACCATTTAACAAACGTCTTCCAGCCACACCAACCAGATAATAGGCCCGAAGAAGAAGCAGAAATTATTCAACAATTAGAGTCCCCATATCAACTAGAATTACCAATCCAGCGACTCAAAACTGCTGACGTCGATGAAATCATTGGCACTCTTCACCCTAAGAAAGCTCCAGGATATGACCTAATTACTGGTAAAATTCTTAAAGAACTACCTACCATCGGAACTAAATATCTTACCCAGCTGTTCAACGCAGTCCTTCGCACAGGGTATTTCCCAGACCAATGGAAAGTGGCACAGGTCATTCTAATATTAAAACCAGGGAAACCTCCCAGCGAACCTACATCTTTTCGGCCAATAAGTCTCCTGCCAATTGTTTCAAAAGTGTTTGAAAAGCTCTTACTAATAAGGCTCTTACCAATCCTGGAAAACAATGATATAATCCCCAATCACCAATTTGGCTTCAGGAGGATGCACTCCACGATAAAACAAATACATCGAGTTGTCCAAAGGATTAACGATACCTTTGAAAATAAAGAGTACTGTTCTGCTGCATTTTTAGACATCACTCAGGCGTTCGATAAAGTCTGGCACGTTGGACTTCTCTACAAGTTGCGACTACTTCTCCTCTAAACCACTTCCTTATCCTTAAATCTTACCTAAATAATAGATCCTTCCTGGTAAAGTTTGAAACCGAATATACGGAACTTTTTCCAATAAACGCCGGTGTGCCACAGGAAGTGTTCTCGGACCACTATTATATGTGTTATATACTGCAGACTTACCAACTACGCCAGAAACTTTGATAGCAACCTTTGCCGACGACACTGCAGTCTTAGCATCTGATAGAGATCCCAACATTGCCTCGCAGAAACTACAAACTAACCTCACTGCAGTCCAAAACTGGTTGAAAAGTGGAGAATTAAAGCCAATGACACCAAATCCGTTCACATAACCTTCACCACTGCAGAAACACGTGCCCACCTGTTTATCTAAACAATAGCCAACTTCCACAACAAGATGATGTGAAATACCTCGGACTACACCTCGACAGAAGGCTTAATTGGCGCAAACATATATTCACAAAACGGAAGCAACTAGGATTAACCCTTACTAAGATGTACTGGTTAATTGGGCATAAATCTAAACTCTCGCTAGACAACAAACTTCTGGTTTACAAAACAATAATCAAGCCAATCTGGACGTATGGCATCCAACTCTGGGGGACTGCGTCCACTTCAAATATCGAAATTCTAGAGCGTTTCCAAAGAAAAGTGCTGCGCATGATAACAAACGCACCTTGGTTTGTACCAAACAAGGTTATCATAAAGGATCTTCGTATCCCCACAGTCAAGGACGAAATTAGGCGTTACAGCTCCCAATACAGTACTCGACTTAGCGCCCATCCCAACATCCTCGCAATAGATCTTATGGATCCGCCCAGCGACAACAGGCGTTTACATCGACATGTGCCAAACGATCTGCCAACCAGATTTTGAATTCTTAGTTTACTTTAAGACTAGTTATAAGTTGTAGTTTGTAAGATTTTTCCCGTTTGTCACACAAAGCCTATAAGCTTATCTGTTATAGAAGTATGCTGCTGAGCATGCTTCTACATGTCTATTTAATTATCAAATGACTTTGCTAAATGTACTTGTACAGTTGCAAATAAATGGAATGTTATATATATAAAAAAAACATTTGGAAAAAAATTGTAAATATACTTAAATATTCAATTTACAGTACCATTCTAATAGAACTCCTTAAGATAGGTCTATTATAATAACAAGGTGCGCCTGTAGAGGATTTGGCGTGCCCCTTGATTGTCTCAGCTATTTATCTCCTTCCCAAAGTGCAATTGAAAGAATATTTTAATTTTCTGAGAAGAAAAGTCCATTGCAGAAAAGAACTACAACTTAAAATATACTGAAAGAAGATTTACACCTCCAAGAAATGAGAATTACTCAAAACCCTAGAGAGAAATAATGTAAAACATGTATCTATAACAAATCCTTTGATTTTTTTCTAATCACAATAAATTGACGAACTTGATCGACTTTACATTACATAATAAAAAGGATCCTCCAAAACTTTGCTATAATGAAAGCATACTTTGGTCTATCTTAAGATAGAAGTCTCCAGTCCTTACTACCTTAACCTTTAAAATTAAAATTAGTGAATGAAAAACTAACTTTAAAAGTACCATTTATAAGTGAAGAAGATCTTAAAGCTGCCGTCAAACATTTCAATAATACTATCAAATGTGCGGCTGAAATGCAAGACCAACACAATCAGAGATTGCCGTGGCTTCTGATTGTCCTATAATAGCTAAGTAAAAAATTCACGAAAAAGGAAAGTCTTTGAAGGCAATTGGAAGGATTGAAAAAAAACAGAGAGTAGGCCATTACTAAATACAGCCACGCAAGTACTCAAAGATCTGTTCCATGAGAGTAAAAATAAGTTATTAAGTTACTGAAAGACGTTACAACCAGCAAAGCGACTGATTCTTTTCTTCGGGGATCAACAAAGAGAATGAAAGATGCCGACGACAACTCCCTATCCATTAGAGTTCCATAAGAAATTTGGACAAGAAGCGATGTAGAAAAGAGCAAGTTCTTACAAAACACTTAACAGAAGATTTTCAATAACATTTCTTAGAAAATAAGCATGAAGATGAAGAAGATACCATCCAGTTATTTTACCCTCTTACCAACTCCAATTTGCTGTTCAACGTACTAAAGTTTCTGATCCTGTAGAAGTAATTAGCCCTACAAATTCTGCCAATGAAATCAAATGTTACCAATCAATAAGTCTTCTACTCATCGTTTTCAAAAACTAGACTATTTCTAATTACTGACGAACAAAAAATTAGACAAAAGATTGATAAAGCGTTTAAAAGTAAACAGAAAGGAGTTTGAGAAGGTTTGGCATAGTGGGCTGCTGTATATATTAAGTTACGTTCACTCCTCCCTCTAAATTACTATTACTATTACTATTAAATTCTACCTTCTCAACTGAAATTTTTTGGTAAAATATAATATTGAGTTTAGAAAAATCATTACGATAAATGCTGAAGTATCCCAAGATACACTTGAACCATTATTACAAATTTTTTACATTGCCGCCAACTACTTGAAATGTCATAACTGTAAGCTTTATTGGTAACACTGGTGTCTTTTTATTCAATAATATGTTAATCCTGATATTGCCCCATAGAAGCTATGAAGTAGTTTAAGCGTAATATATGGTTAGATTAAAAAATAGAGTTTGTAATGTTTATTTTTTTACAACTTTATTACAGTTATAGTACTGATATATAGGCTTCTCAAAATAGAAATTTATTATAACTTAGGCATCATACAGCATTTTACTGGAACGGAATATGTTTTGTCTGTAACATTTTTACCAAAATCTTATGACCATCGTATGAAGAAGATGATTACGATTGTAAACGGTGACCTAAATGACCATTTGCAGATGTCATCTACGATTCTTCACCGTATACGAGAACAATGAGTTATTATTGTTAAAGTACATTCCAAATTCAGTGGAAATCTTGCATAGGCGGTATAATAAATTCGCAGAATTTTTGTTCGAAATAGTGCACTAAATGAATCAACTGTCCGAGGATTTGATTACAAAATTTGATAAAACAGATTTAATAATAGATGCAAAATCTTGTGAGAATATTGTCATAGTTTGCCAAAGTGTCTGAGCAACATGGATCTGGAATAAATTAGATTCTAGCAGGACGGTGCTATCAGCCATACAGCTCTAACAACAATCGATTTGCTCCATAAACATTATTTCATGGTCGCACAATTTCAGGAAATGCCAACATCAACTGATCAGCAATACATCTAAATCTAAAATCCAAGGTGCTCAGTATCAGTCCACAAACATTAAGGACCTTAAGATCGAGATACAACGTGTTGTCGGTGAAATTGATCAGCACATATGCGAAACTATATTAGAAAATTATGTAAAAAAAACGAAGATTTACAACCGACGCCGAAATGGCCATTTGTCAGACAAAATGATCCGCATTTAATCGTAGATTGTATACTTTAATACATAAAAAAAATTCAACCCCAAAATTAATTCAAAAATAGTTTTGTTTAAACGTCCATTCAAACAGATATCTCAATTTATTGGAAATAGACTTAAAAACTTAAGAACTATTGTGCAGGTGTTTACAATTACCACTTTTTGTAGTTTTATCTGTATGTTGGGTTGTATATTTAGTTTCTCTAAGTTTAATTTTAAGGTTTTTGGTGCTATTAGTATGATATGAACTTTATGCCGTTTCCATATTTTTTAGATTCTCGCATACAACTTTATATAGCTAATATTTTTTTTGTATTCTTGCTCTATGTTATTAGCGTTAGAAATAGTGACGTCTATTAAATATGTTTCCGTTTTTCTTTATGCTCAGAGATTACTTATAGTCTGCTGGCATTTGTTGTCCTATCGGTGCGATCACAGTAAATATCGGTATGTATTTGTAGTACAGACTCCTTTGTCCAAGAGTTCAAATTTTCAGGCAAGATGTTCATATACTATATTTGTTATTTGGTTAGGTCTACATGTGTACTCGCCCTTGGTACGTATTTGGCACCCAGTTGCTATATGCTGAACAGTTTCTAAGACATGCATTTCCACCAGACGTAATTGGGTACATTTTTATCTTTGATAGTATATTTTAGGCAGTTCTTACAATTAGTAAAGATAACATGATCTTGGATCTCCACCATGAATAATTCAGTCTCCAGAAATGGATACGTGGGTTAGCCATGTGTTAGGTGCTACTTAATGAGTGGTGTTTATACATTGCTAGAAGTATAAGTAGTTTCTGTGTCACACAAGAGCATACTAGCCATCTGTTGCCACTGTTACTTGTTAAAGTATGGTGTAATTGTTATAAAAGTGAGGGTTGTCTTCGTTTTAATTTGAATATGGTGCAAATTTGTCTGCGTCTACTTGTTATACCAAAAGATTAGGTTAATACTGAGATTGAGCACGCATTAATAACTTTAACAGTATGTTTCCCTTTAGTTTTGTACACAAATCCTGATTAAGTCGTTGTATGTATATATCCTTATGCTTTCTTTCATTCTGTTATGTTGTATTTGGTGTGCTTCTTGCAGTTTTAGATATTTGTAAAATCTTTTTTTCCATGGCTTCAATGCGGCCATCACTTTCCAGTTGATGCTTTCAATCCTGTCTTATCGAATATTAAAAACTTTGCGTTTGTACAAGCCGAACAATATCTAAGCATCTGTAGTCTAGCACTTTGTGACATGCAATAGTTTTTATATCTCGCTTCGGTAGCTCCCTACAGCTTAATGTCATCCATATATTTTAAATGCGTTATATGGCGTTTGACGGGCATCTGACTTTATTGTCAGGGAGCTCAAACTGTCATCGTAGAAAATCCATCTTCTGATTTTTCTCGGGTTGCTAGTTACCTTGTTTTCATTATTATTAAAATGTAGTGTAGTTCTCCACAATGTCATTATTTGGTTCAGCATTGTTATTGTTGTGAAGTCTATCTTTGTATAAGCAATATGTGTGACACTAAATCAAAAACATTTCGGTAGCCAATAAAGATTATATAAGTGTCTTTGATTTGTTTTTGTATAGCCTGTTCAATTACAGCTAAGTTAATAACTAGCTGCTCCTTGCAACCGTGTAATTTGCTTATATATTTTTTTGTTCTGCAGCAAGCACAGCCTTTGATATCACATGCTAATATATCTTTTCAGAAGGGCAAGATATAGATGATTTGTTTATATTTGGGCGGGACTTGAGTAGCAGGTACGTGACATCTTGTGCCAGAAATTTAACGCAAGTACCATGCTTTTGTATGAAGTTGTTAACGTGAGGTGGCTATAAATAGTGGTGTATCTTATCAGGGCTAGTAGCCTTCCAGTTTTGAGTTTTGCTGAATAATGTATTTCTTATATATTCGTAATTCTACCTCTTTTAGGCTGGATCCATAAAATCTTGCATTATGGCTACATTTCTCAACCCAAAGTTCCACATCTTTTTCCATTTTTTATGGTTCGCTTAGTTCTTTTAGTTCTTTCTCTATAAAATTTCCTTTAGTTTGATTCATGGCATCTCCGTAATCGGTACAATTTGACATTAATTTGTTGTTTTAAAATATCCAAAATATCTTTAACTCTTTTATTCATGTGATTACAATGTACGTGTCCCTTCAACGATTTTTTTAGGTCTTCGGCATGTTTTACTAACTTTTTGTTCTCTATTACTATTTACGTATTGTTGATGTTTACTTATGTATCACATGAGATCCTTATTTTTTCATCAGTTGACGTTCTATTGTCGGTGTGTCTTGTTTTTTGGCTATACCGTTTCGTTCTGGACCCACTTATCTCTCAAAAGTCTTTACAGCATCTATAGCTACCGTTTATGTAGTAACACAAAAATCTTTAAAGTTTTACATGTTATTTATAAGATGCTGATTATCATGACTAGTTTTCTCGAGTTGTTTTTGTTTAGGAATATGGTACCTTAATGATGAATACGTACATTGAAACTTCTGTTTGAAGTTGTAGGAATTTGTGGACTTTTCTTTTGTCCTAGTGTTCTACCTTAACATGTTTCTTCTTATGCTCCATCTGTTTGAGTTTTACTTTCTCCTTCTCTTTTCGCTAATTCTTTACTTGTAATTCCCTTAGTTTATTGATTATTTAGTCTCTTGCTTTTTATTATTACTTTTTCCTGGCCGATAAGTCACTGTTCTGTTACTTTACTACAACTAATTGTTGTCTCTAGCTTGTAAACATAATTTTGCTTTTTGTCGATCTCTAATGACATTGAATTGCGGGTTTGTTTAATTCTTCACTCCATTCCGTGGGTTATCTTGGGCGTCCTGTTTTAGTGGTTATCAGCGCTACGCCTATCCAGCATTTTATCGCTGATGGTTCGCATGCTGTCACGTCCAGCACCAGATCCAGATGTGCCCTCGTGCTTCCCAGCCAGCGACTAATTTCCGAAGAAAGTTTCTTCCTGATTTTCTATATGAAATGGATGTGCCACTGCTCTGCTAATCGTGGGATTTAGAGTTAACATTACTCGTTTCTCACGTGTTTCTAAATATATTATATAGGACATAAGATTGTTTTTTGATTACTTATTATTCTTATATAAATACACATTTTTGGTATTTTACAGGTTATACAATCAGTAATGCATATAAATAAACTAGTTATTATTTTAACCTCATACAGCAAGAGAAGTAGGGTTTTTTATAGTTTTTAAAACAATTACTGCAATAAAAGGTTTGTGTTTCAATTTAACCTTAGACATTAAGGTTAAAGAAGCACATAGAATGGGATGCGAGACTAAATCTTAAAAAAGTCGATTTGTCCAAGTAAAATTTTGAACACAGTTCAAATCAGAATTGACTTTTCTTGCTGCAATTCATTCTTTGAACTGCCGACACAAATCTTTGGAACTTTGTTTAATATTTTATTTGTATTAATGATGTAATCACATAATAATATCAGATTTAAATTAATTTTACAAAAACAGACCCGTTTGCGTACTATAAAAAATAATTATTTTATTTTTTAATCTTTAGTTTTTAAGAAAAACGCATATTCGATTATATTAAACTTGTAACCTGTACACGTTCTGTCGTTTCCCTCTTCATTCAACCGAAGCCTCTCCAAATAGCCACATTATACATCATTTTTATAAAGGGTTGTCCAAAATTCCCTACATAATTTAAAATTATGCCTTTTTATTTGTCTACATTTTTTAATTCTTTTCTTCTAAAATGTACAGCAAATGCGAACAGTAAGATCACGAGGTGGTTTTTCATTTTTAGCCTCACACAACACTGCTTATAAAATGAATACGCGATCCAAGGAACGCATACTAGACGCTAGTTACGAAAGATAAAAAGCGATAGAAGAAAAAAAATAGACATATTACTCGGTTTTCTCGCTATTTGGCACAGCTTTTCCTTAATGGTACCCTCAATTTATCACAAACGGATCCGCTAATAGAGAAAAAGTAGGAATACATACCTGTTGCTTCCGTTCTTTACCGGTTAATGGGAAGACCTGAGAGCAGCTCGTTGAAAGCATTTTTATTTTCGTCCATTGCGTTGAATTTAGGCTCAGAGACAGCAAATAGAAGGACGGCGTTATCAAAGAAAATGCGGTTTTACAGCGGGATGGTAAATCCAGTACAGAGCGGGTAAACAAGTCGAGGCGGAACGGAACACTGGCTGAATTTGCAAATGGCGATATATGTATTTTCAAACAACACCAACAGAGTATGCGTAAAACCCCAATTTAAACTTAAATGAAATATCTTTGGCTAATTAAAAAAAGGCACGATTTGGCCGCAACAGAAGGTATTTTCCATAAGTGTTATTTGTGGTATTGCTCTTACTTTAGCTTGGATACTGTTTATCAGTTGCTATAGGATCCGAAGTTTATTCCTTGTTTTCTTTTAAGTAACCCTACAGGTAAATGCGCTATGAAATTAGGAGAGTGTATTGTAACAATGTCATTATTGGTTCTGTCGTGTAAGCTGTAGACCATCTTAATGTAACCATATCTCTGGTTCATTTTAAAGTCGTACTGCCTTTTATCAATAGTTACTGCGTTGCTTATCCCATTTTGAAAAAATGTGTACCAATAGTTCTATCATTTGTTACCCCACATCACGCTATATATTTAATAGGTTGTGAATGTCTCTTGAACCCAAATTCTAGGATTTTATTTATTGGCACAAACATCCAGATAGAAATAGGCTTTATAGATCATTATCAGGTGCTTAATAAAATTCTTTTCTTCTCCAGCTTGCCGTTGAAAACGGAGAGTAAAGTTAAATCGTTCTTAATAATCCTGTAGTTGCAGTTATTGAACAAACTAAATTTTATAAGGAAAGCAACGTAAAGGTCTTAAAATATGCTCAGGTTCAAAATATCTCCAATTGGGTTGATCCCTGTACACTTTTCTCGACACGCTGCATGTTTGAGTTTGTAAGGCAGAGCATAGTCACCTGATCACAAACAAAGCTCTATTCTTGAAAACAGTGAATATCGCGTATAGTCGTTTCCGATGGGGCATTTTTTAAATTAAAATATCGGATACTAATAAATTAAACTTTTTTGCACTGTTTCTAGATGTTTTCTTTTTGAATTATTGACTTTACAACCTTCAAAATTACCGTATAATTTTTTAGATACTCGACCATCAAATCTTTTGTGGACATTGGATTACGTTTTCAATTTATTAACCTCCTTCATAAGCCATTTTCTGTGTCCTACTTGTTACTTCGATTATATTTATTTAGATAGGTTGATTCTATTTCAAACATTTAAGAGCTCAACTACATTTTTTTATTATCTTCGATTCACTACGCAATGGGCGATCTACTAAAACCGTATAAATCTTGTCTCCTGTTTTCGTATATCTTAAAAACGATAGGCTCCATGCTTAATTTTACTCAAAAAGTTTAACGTGGTAAACCCTTAAGATCATCCTTTCGATCAATAATTATTGCAGTTGTGTCCTCATTATGTTGTAATGCCACGGACTTGAATTTTGATCGATCCACAAGCGAATACATATGCAATTGATCGGCCATTTAACTAACATTTTGATAGGATACGTTCTAATCTATCCGGCAAAGCAAATGTGCCGTGAAAATACAGTATATTGCTCGCATGTGGTCGCTTAGCACTAGATATTTAATTTCCAACTCCGCAACGAGTAGGGCGGGACAATAGTCGCACGTTAAAAACTCGAAACTCACTGCATATGCATGCATGCGCCGAGAGGTCACTAAGTGCACATAAAGTTAATATTACAAAGTGCGGAATCCAGCTGCGCGCACTGTTAGCGGTTAATTACCAGCACTCCCATTGGGTTTCAAATTTAACGGATTTGTTAGTTTAGTTGTAGGTAACGACGTGCAATTGCGTCGCAGCACAAGTCGGTCGATTAAATACCATATTAGGTGGCTTTGATTATGCTCCGATTATGTAACACAATGGAACTGTATTTGAATACAACTTGGGATGTAATGGGAAACTCCTAAACATTGACATGATGAATTAAATTCAGGTAAATGTTTTGTCACTACAGCAAAGACCTACCACCGAACATTTGAAATTGGGTAATAGTCTATTCCAGTAAAACAGGGGGATGAGTCGATCGATGTGTTTTGTCTGCTCTTAGATTACAGTGAGGTAGCGGACCCGCAACTTAAAAATACAATTGACAAGTTTCGAAAAACAATCCAAACTTTAAAGAGACCAGATTAAAGACGTGGCATCCAGAATAGTGTTGTTTATCAGGTTTTAAATTTTAAGAGACGACCTCGAGTTGACTAAGCCGATGATGCGTTACGTATTTGACGTTCTAATACGTAACCAACTGGATTATCCCATACTGCCATGTGAAGTTAATCTTCAAGAAGACAGCAAGGCCAAAGAGAACCTGCGAAGAACGCTAGAAATTGATGAAATTTGGATTAGTCTTCACATGTAACCGACCAGAGACCAACTTACATTCTGGTTGAAACTAGATGAAGGAGTACTTTCTGCCCCAAAAGAACATTGATGCAGCGAAAAGAAAATTGTGATGCTGAGCATGAATTTGTACAAAGAAGCTTTTTATTGTCTCTTTTACAATGGAAAGATGGCCGCTTTAGGCAAACAGCTGCATGTAAAGTCCTTTGAAGAACTTTACAAAGCTCGGCTTGTGTAAGACTCTTTGGTAGAAAAGGATATCGATCAATATTATCACCTTTTGATCACCTTTATGATTACGTAGCCTAACCATACTACACTACCTTTTTGGGAAGTGTTTCTTCATTTTTTTTTGTAGTGGTATTTTATTCTAATAAGGCCGTTATTGAGCTACCACTGTGCGTCGTGGTTACAAGATCTGTTTATAGATAGTTTATAAGTAGTATAAAGTTGCATGTTAGTAGGCACAAGCCTTTTAAGCCGCAATGCTAGTAGTGCACTTGAATAAGAAAAGGCCGTTGTTGCAAAAAGAGCTTTCTCTTCGTTCTGTAAGTTTTTCTTTATGCCCCACAGGTTTGGATTTAATATTGAACAATTTTTTAATGGGTCCTCAAATTTATTTTCTTTATACGCAACCATTAAATTAAAATAAGCGATTGTTCTCAACCCTGTTGAGTTACTAAACGAGAGTGATCTTCGTTCAGCATTTTTGCAGTTTAGGCTGTTAACTGTAGCAACATTCAGATATGATAATATCATTTGACGAATAGATCTTAAGGAGTACGTTCTAATATTTCAGTATTAATGACTTAATATTGACCACACAATTAAACTATTTAGGATAGTCTTCGGTTAGAAAGAAAAAGTTAATTATTGACAAATATTACTTCCAGTTTCCAGTGTTCTAAACATTGTCTTAACTCGGTCTTTACTTTTCGCTTTTGTTGGTGACATTGCTATTTATAAGTAAGTACTTTTTAGAAAACTATAGTAGTTATGTCTTATAGATATTCTTCTTCTGATTTAATGAGTCTTTTCTGAGAATATTCTGACGTAGGCATATTTCAAGTCTTGATAATTTTTACTTTAAATTTTGATAGAATATAATCCTCATCGATTAGATATGTTAAAAAAAATATCTTAACATAATTGGTTAAAATTACGTTATACGCAAAACATAATGAAACAGTTATAGATTTTACTTTTAGTTCATCGGAACCACATTTACATTTGTATGTCATTTATAATTCTCTGTATGGCAATATCTCAGTATCTTTGCCTGACTTCAGTGCCATTAAAAAATCGGTTAAATAAGTTTTTTTTTGCATAGCGCACTAGAGAGTTTTACACAGTACTTTTTAATTTTTATAATCATTCCAAACATTTTCCAGCACATTATGCAAATCAAAATACTTAAAACCAATCGTCGAACCAACTTCTTCAGTTTTCTTCTGGGATCTGGTGTCGTCGTTGGAAAATTTTTAAACTTATTGAAAATTTTATGGTACGACAAAATGCGTAGTGCCATCTGCTGGTCAAATTTTCTTATTTGTAGGTAGTTGTGTAGAAGTATATGAAATGTTGCAGAAATATTAAAACACTCTTATCTGCCGATAAATAATATGCATGTTAGACTCGAGTATTTTTCTGACTGCTGTAATGTTCTTCTCCGTGATAGATAAGAATTGGTGTCTAATCTCTGAAGGTCATCAAACCAGAAATTTCTTTTTGTAATTTCCGATACTACCTGAACACGATCTTAGATGAGGACAATTATTTTCTACTATAAGTGCCATTTTCCGAAACACAGATCAACAAATACACAGAACGTGTGCGAAGTTATCGAACAAGATAACGTTGCGAGCTCTTTGGCTGCCACAGTTCAGAAAACTAACCTCCAGAAGTTGTCTTATAGATTTAAGTTTGTCTCAACGCGCTTGAACTTTTCACAAACTGTGGCCATAGCTTGCGCTGTTGCAAAACTTTTCTAGTGCTCTATGTACACATTTTTGCTTTTTTATAAACTTTTATAGGCTTATAGCAATTCTTCTGAAGTACAAAATTGTCATAAAATCTCTTAAAAAACTTTATTCCTCAGGAATACTAAATGAAATAAAGTAAGAATAATTTAGTTGGATAAAATAATTGTGGGAGAAGGAAAACCAAGTGAATAATAAGCTCTTCGCTTAAGTCTAGTTAATAGTTATTTAAAGTTTTTTACTGTTGTAACGCTTTTCGATCCTAAAAGTGATGAATAAAAAACTTAAATTTATACACTAACACAGGTATTAACTAATTTAAAATAATACTCTTTAACTAAATTTATCTACGACACAATTCTTTCGCACAGATAGTTCACTTCACTTGCTATAACTTAACTCTTCGTTGCTGCTCCGCTGGATGCTATTTATGTATCCAGCATCTGTTCTGGAGTTTTGTAGTAGTTTTTATTCCTTTTGGGGAATACTCCGTAATGTTATAGTCCTCGCACGTTTATGAGCACTGCGGGGGTGTCAACGGCAGTGGTTCCTACATTAAACGGCGATGACTTCTGTATTAACCACAAACTTCGTAAAGTGGCGGTGTTTTTACGGCGCCGTTGGGAAATGCGTTGCAATATCCTCCTCCACAAGTAAAGCTACAAATTATTTCTAGGTAGTCAATTATTTGTAATTTCTTTGAGTTTTTTTAGAGGAGAGGGGAGAAAGAAAGGGGAAGAAAGAAAAAGGTATATACTACAACATTCTAAAGATACCATTTCCACAAAATTGCAATTGGTATTTTACTGCAACTGAGAAATGTTTATTTGTTCCAACATATTTCGTGAATGTACTTTATCTAAAATATTATAAATTAAGAAGTTTTACATCTTTCAGCTTTTTAGACGCGCCTTAGTTGCTATGAGATAAAAATTATAATTTTACTATACTTCATCACGCAAATCATTATTCAGTAGTCTACTTAGTATTCTACTTGATTTCAATATAAAAATTAGTAACGCGTTTTTAGTATTGTTATTGACTATAAAATTGGTATTATCTACCTTTGGCTAATAAAAGTTTACCTAACCAACGTTATTATATTCCAAAACATTGCGTCACGTATTTTTATATTATTTAATTCAACTATTAGAAATATAAATTAGAATTCTCTCTGATGTCTTCATTGCCTTTCACTTAGCTAATCTATAAATTGCAAAAATGTAACTAACTATGTGTATAACTAACAGTGCAACTCCTCCTAGAGTTATAAACCGATTTTAAAGGTCAATACTTTATTGGAACCGGTTTCTTGCCGTTGGTAGGCGCATGCGGCACAACTTTGATTTATGCAAAACTCAATATAGCCGAATAAATGTCATCTTGCTTAGATATGGCTGATAAAACGATTATTGGCTCATATCTACGAAACTCTGAACCAAATATTTAGCTTTGGTTGGGCGTTTTTGGGACGGGCCTTTTTATTAGTATATTAGGATTTGAGGTAGAGGCGTAGCCACATAAAATACTAAAGTTTTGATTGTCATTTAATGGAGTACACATATTAATTGTTAGCATTTTTACTGCATTATGAAATTAATTTATAAAATCTGATCCACTTACCTAATATAGATAATAATAATAGTTCCCCGTAATAGGCCTCCAAGGCCCTTTGGGGTCGTAACAGGATAGATCTGCTACAAATCTAGAGCCTACGGTACACAAAGGTAGTAACGTGGCCAGCGCTACGTACCGACCGCCTATTATTACCCCAGAGTTTGACCTCCAGGTACTCATTTATTGCAGCCCGAGTCAAGCTGGGCCGTAAAAATGCCAGTGATCGAATTGGCGAGAGCGGGATTCGAACCCGCAACTCTTGGTTTCGTAGTCTAGCGATCTATCCACTAAGCTACCACGGCTCTTCCTAATATCCTCCTTATTTTCTATACATTTGGGCCATCTTCTGGGGACTTGCAGAACTTAAATTAGAAAAATGATAGTCGTTCTGATTTGATAAACTCTACCAGACATTCCTCAACATCTTTGACAGAAGCGAAGCCGGTATTCACTAGATGATGTTTCAGATATTCCAATAAATGGTAATTTGACGGCCGAAGTCTGTTAAATATGCCAACCCAGGTTGGTGATAATTACAAATAACGCCTATTTTTGTTCTTGTCTTTAGGTTTGTGAGAAATCCAACGTCCGTTCTTGCAAATTCACACCTTGTATATACATTAACGTGTTACTTCAAGTTTCTTTGTGAACTTTGACTATGTGCGACAACAATCCTCTTTCAAACGTTGTTTGAATTATCCTCTAGTATTTTTTTATGTTCAAGACGTTCAGAATCATACAGTTCGACATTTCTCTCTCAAATTATTGCAATTACTTCCTGCAGAAAACAATATGTTTACTAAAATCCTCACAACACTTTTTTTTCAATTAAAACATAAATATTGTATATTTCGTAACACTGTTTGACTGAAAGACTACTATAACAGATTGTAGTTAGGAATTGATAATTAAGTTGAGCACCTATGTAAAGATTTCCTTTTTTAAGTGGCTAGTATGTGTTCTGTGTCAGGGCAATTATTTTCTGTGGCTGTGTTTTTTTCTTTAATGTAATTATTTCGTAGTACATAAGTTCTTATTCATAATGCAATTTTTTTCAGATTCAATTCTATTTTACTTTTGGTAAACAAAACTACGTCAAATGTATGATTTATGAATTCAATGGACTGCTGCCTACAAGTTGAGTCTGACTATTATTATATTGTAGTTTTCAAAATTTATGCTGCAGCATAAATTCACATATTCAGCGATAATGTCAATTTTGATATTTGCTTTTTAGTGCTGGTAAATGTGTGCTATTTCTTTCTTGTTTGATGTCGTGGTTTATTTAAGTTTCTCCATTCTTAAGATCACAATTATCAAAAAGTTGTGCTCATGAAAGCAACCTTCGAGTGATGGCTTGCTGTTTCATCCTTCCATGGTTCCAATGTGGCTGATTATTTTAAAATTCAACACCCCAGTGACGTTTTCGAGCGCTTTGGTTTGGGCCAAACAAATAGGGGAGGCTGCCAAAATCGGGTATCAGGTGGTTTTCAAGCAGCCACGCCTTTTTGAACTGTTGGAAGATACCCCTATCTATTGGAATTCCTTAATTCATAAGATGCTAATGGGAAACAACGTTTTGGAAGTGAAGATAAATTCTCCACCACAACAAGATGAGTATGCTCATTGCACAACAAAGCAAAGTCGCTGTTTCTCTCAAGATTCTGTAACCATATTAGCAGTGAACGCTAAAGATCAAGACCAGATCATTTCTATAGAAATAGACAGTCTACATCCAAAATGATGCATAGTTTACCTGTTCATTTTAACCTGAGATGGAGAAGACTCCAATAACATATATCTCAACAACGAATTGCTTATTATAAGAAATATACCAATAAGTAAGAATGTGCGATTTACCAAAACACTCAGTCTAAGTTCGCCGCCGAAATCGATTGGTTTTTTATGTGGTGTGTGTCGCAAGAGCTCCGGCATGCTTGGATAACGAACTAGGCAGCTAAAAAAGCTTCAATAATTTTACAATCTAATAGACCGCGAGCTCGACGAAGGCAAGGAACACTACAACAAGATGTTGAACCGAACGAAGTAAAATGAGGGACACATCAAGATGTTTGCATAAAAAATGGTGTTTCGTTTGTACATCTACAACTTTTCAATTATCAGAAGTAGATGAATGGTACATAGTACGTATCGTATTTTAATTTACGTTTTTTTTTTGAGATTATTCTAACGACCCATCCAGAGGGGCTTCCTTCCTTGATACTATATACTGAGGGTAGTTTGTTTGTTTGTTTTATTGTCTTATTGTTAATTTTCAGCCTAAATACTCGTGGATTTTTGTTAACTACCAATAATTTAGATTTCCCCATGTTAATACTTAAACCATATCTCTCACTAACTTCGTTAATGATTGTCAGCATTTTTTCAAGTTCTCAATATTATCCGCAAAAATTCTTACCATTTACAATTATTTCATCTGGGTCATTCTCTAGGACTTCGCGAAAGATCGTTGCCTAGTACAAATTAAAAAGTAGTTAGGATATAATGCACCACTGTCTCACACCTCTCTTAATTTATATGTATTCAAAGAGAGTATTTTTTACTTTTACGACAGCTTTCTGGTGCCAATACAAATTTCCTATTACTCTTATAACTTTCGAGTTCAGCTTTAGATTTTGCAAAATAGATATGAATTTTCGCGTTTTACACGATCGAAAGCTTTCGAATAATCGATAAAACCTACATATAATTCCTTACTTACATCTTGACAGCGTTGTGCTAATATATTAAAGGCCAATTGAGCTTTCTTGGTGCTGAAACCATTGAGAAGGCCAAATTGAGTTTCGTCTAGTTCCATTTCACATTTTTGATATATACGATTGTGTATTATTCTCAAAAACAGCTTTAGCACATGGCTCATTATGCTTATTGTACAGTATTTTTTGCATTCATATGCTTCTTGTTGTTTTGGTATTAGAATGAATATGGACTGTAACCAGTCATTTGGGATGATACAACTATTATAGATTACATTAAATAACTCTAGTAGTCTTATTACTTCTTTAGGTTTTAAGCACTTTAAAAGTTCTACATGTACCCTATCAGGACCTCTTGCTTTTCCATCCTCTGCTTTTCGTCTTTTGCTTTTTTAATTTCGTGCTCAACTTCGCTCAATTAAATATTAAGATCTCATTTATAAACAGTTACAGGATATATTTTTCCATCTTAATAGTTTGTTTGGCAAATCTAGTATAAATTTCCCATCGTTGTCTTTGAAATTGTTTACTGTTCTATTATACCTGTTTCCGGTAAATTCTTTAATTCTCTTGCGTAAATTATAATTATCATGTTCCCTTTGTAATTCCTTCAGTTTTTCACATTTGCTTATCATCCATTTTTCCTTTGCTATTCTTATTTCTTTTTTAATTCTTCTATGAGTCTCTTTATACTTAACTTGATATTTATTTTTGTACTGTCTACGCTGGCTCATTAAGTTTAGTATCTCATCTGTGATCCACACTTTCCTTCTATCCGTACATTGATATCCTACCGCCTCATCCTGTTTTTGCATTATTATATTTTTAACTTCTATCCATAGACCGTTACTGACGTTTTCTTCTTGATATTCTTTTTGTAGATTTATTTTCACAAACTTTGTTTAACATATCTGGGCTCTGATATCTTATCGCGTATTTCAGCCAAATTTAGCTTTTGTGTGGCAATTTATAACTCTATTCCTATATTTTTGCTTAATAAGTATAAAATATATTTGGTTTCGTACAATTTTGCCTGGCTTGTCTTGTGGTGATATCCAAATATGTAACCCTCTGGGACGTTGCTTAATGATTGTGTTGGTCACAATAAATTTATGTTCTATACAAAAATAGAGCAAACAATCTCCCCGGGGGTTTCTTTTGCCTAATCCGTATGATCCCACAAGGGGTTGGCGTCCTATTATTGCATTTAAATCATCCATAACAATAGTAACTTCTCTGCTTTTTGTTAATTGCAGCCCATTATTAAATTCTTCTACTTCGTTATCATCTTTGGTTGTAATAAAAGCTTATACTTTAATTATATTCAACTTGCCCATCGATGAGTTTAATTGAAGTAACAATACTCTGTCTGACCCTGTCAAGAAGTTTACTAGTGATTCGTTTACTTCTCGTGATACAATTATGCCTACTCCACATTGGTGTTTACTATCTCGACTTCCGGAATAGTAAAATACTCTGTTGTCTGTTTTGTGTCGCTTGGCATTTGAATATCGGACTTTGCTCATTTCTAATATATCCAATTTTAATCTCTGCATTTGATACCGCTTTGATACAGACTTTACGTTGCCATTCTCATGTTAATTCTATTTATTTTTAATTCATTCTCTTGATTTTTAACTGACAGGGACATTCTTAGCACCACCTCCTCACTTAAGATGTGCCCCGGACTGGTGGCCAAAATTTTGTTGTTTTTAACCATTATAATAATCTTGGGATAGTTAATACATAATGAGGGGGCTCTCCTTGCCTTTCCTCATCGCAGTACTTCCGCCGCTTCACCATAATTTGATTTTCGCCGGTAGCTATGCCTCATACAGTTGTACCAGTTTTCCTAACTTCCACCTGTATGTGCTGCAGACTGCGCTGATTTCCGCAGTTACTCCTGTGTTATAAGCCACTGACTGCATCATTTACAGCGTGCCTATCACGCGGTTGCTAGTTTTGGTCCGTCCCCGGTATTTTGCTTTTCCGATACCCATCATATCTAATGGGCTTTCCCCTATCCGCGTCACCTGGGGAGGTGTCCGATGGAGGATCTAGCAACCCCACACGAGAATAGCACAATAAACTAATTTATAATTTTTCTTTTTTTTGGGTTTCCTATTCGTTATAAATATTGACTATTAACTTGGCTATTCCAACCCCTTTCAGTATTTCTAAATAGTTGAATACACAATAATCTGAATTGGATTATACATTTTGCCCTAAGTAACTAACTACAGAAAAGGGAATTTAGGAATAATTTAATCTCTTTTTTTAACAGTAAAACCAATCCTCGTTCTTTTCATTACTCCGCTTTCAATGCCCTAAAAGCGAGTAGACGAATGAAGTGATGAACTTACAGCTATCCCAAAATTTTCAACTTTTTCAAGAGTATTTTTGTCATAATTCATACTAAATGCTTGTTTGAAACGCAATTTAAGAAAGGCAATATTTTATACCGGTCACTCAGTGCTTGATTTTCTATTACTTTCAATCAAAAATTCTTGTTTGATTATTGTGTATTGGGAAATTTTATTTGCAAAAACATATCTAATGAAAGGGGAAGAGCGTAAAAATAGCGTTTTCTGAAAAAAATGATTGCTCTGTAAATTACGCTATCGCACTAATTTACCGTTAAGACACTTACACAATTTAGAATAAATAATGATAACATAAATTATTTGGTAATCTTGATTTTTCTAAACTTTTCCCATTACTGTAAGAAGTATTACTTTTCCGAAGTTAACTATGGTGCACAGCCCTAAAATTTATTAAAATAATTTTTTGCATCTACTAAGAGTTTTTAAGTATTTTAAAAAGAAGTTCACTGCAAATTAGCTCCTCTTTAACTGATAATTTGAACTCAAAACGCTGAATTAGTTCAGACTATTCTTTCTACAGTGGAATGCCTAAAGATTGGCTTTAAATTATATCCCCCGCCTTCTCTGTTGAAAACTTGCAACTAGGGAATTTTGTCGTGGTCTTATCCGTTTCATTATTTAACAATTTAAATTCTAGCATGAGCAAATTGCTTTACGTGTACTCTAAGAGATTTATATTCGTATTTATTGTTATTGTTGTGCACAACTTTAAACACAATTTCTTAAATCAGAAAACTGTTACAATAATAGTATCGCTTCAAACTCGAGTCTGAAAAATAAGGTATGAGACTAAACTAGAATTATAGCAAATTAGCGTCTTATAAAGTTGACTTCAAAAGATAAAGAAAATAGGCATGCGTAAGAAAGCTGTAACATGATAATAGCAGGAGAGTTATGTCTGTACTGTACTAGAATATTACCAAATTAATAGTTGAGTTGATTGCTTAGGCTTGGGAACTTAATTAACCCTCGGGGCAAACCTACTGAAAGTTGCAAAGGGAAACAGAGGCAAAAAGTTTAGTGGTAAACATTCTGTACATATCCTAATAAAATATTAATATTCTAGGAAATTGCATTCTAAAATTCTAATTATACACATAGTAAACAAAGTTTTATAATAAGGTAGCGCAAGCTAACAATGAGTAGATTTTTTATAAACTCAAATTCAATAATTTAGGTGTACTACTTATTTGCTTATTTATTTCACAGTATAATAATTTATTTATTAGAGTATTTTAATACTAAACAATTTTATTCATTTTTTATAGATTCGTTATATACTAATCGAATTTTACCAAATTGCTTATTCTACACCAAATTTTTAGTTTTGCTAGACCACTGTTTCAAAATATTAATACTATAGTGTGGATTTAGGCGCATAAAAAGATTACATTTTATATTAGTTAGCCAACAGTTGCTTTTATTAAGATCTGTTATAGCAACTATCATTGTTTAGTTAGTTAAGGGTATGGATTCGAATTAGTACGAATCTTAGTAAGCGTCATCTATTTAATTTATTTACATGTCACAACCCAGACTTTAGTTTACTATAACAAAACTATTAACCAAAATAGAAAAGATAGGCGATTGTAGTAATGGTCACGTCACATAAACCTGATGTTGGTTACACGACAATATCTTGTAAAACAGCAGAGGAGAGCAAGCCCAATCTAAGTTGCTCATTCATTCCTTAATTACATTAATCACGCCCAAAAAAGGTTGTAGTTTTAGTCAGTCTTAATTTGATGGTGCCATAAAAAATAATGGAAAAGACCACATTGCCGCAATACAGCTAATAACATCATATGGCACGGTTTTGGTTAACTTTTTATTAAAATTTTAATATGGTGGAGTCAATTTTGAGGTTTATTGTTATTATGCGTGTTCAAAATGGCTCCATCTTTCAATAATAATAATCTAAGGAATGAGAGGAACTAAAGAACCTCTACCCAAGCCTTTTCTGCACCTTGTGGTGTAACAAAAAGTCATTTTAAGTTCTTTGTGCACACCCTGGCTTAACAAACTTCTAAATTTTGAGCAAGCTGGACTCTTCCTGTGTGTACTGTCGAGAGTTCGGGAAACTTGATCTTCTAATTCCAATATTGGAAGCAGAGATAGAAATATTTTGCTTAAGCCCACTAACTACAATAATATCCATTTAAGTACTGCAATAACTTACTTAGTTAGCACTAGAAACCTAATCCACATTGCAAAAAAATATTTTATTACTTAACGATGCCTGCGATTACACTGTTACATACCTTCCAGTGTATGAAGTGTAAATAATAATGCTTAATTGTCTGTGACAAACTCTAATAAAGTGTTTTGGAACTGGCAAAACATCTTTAAAAGATCCGTGCCTGTAATTTTCTCAAGTGTGAATTAAAGAACCAACAAAATGCAGAAATGAGTGCTCTCAAAACCGTACTCTAAGGACCTCAGCCTTGACCAAGTTTTGCCGTCAAGAATTCAAATGTAGTTGGAGCCCGTTGCTCCTTAACTTCACCCACCGTGAAAGCCACATCTAAGTCAATATAAAAAATGAATTTCGTAAAAATTGCAAAAGTTTCACCGACATCATCTTCGCCACATCTTTATACAATAGACGTGCAAAAAGTGCGTCCTGTTTTATTTGCCTGCAAAATACTATAATCAGTATCATAATGGGTTTGAGTGAACCCACCACGCGTGATTTTTTAAATTTATTTATCTTGCCAGTTTAACAATGACAATTTTTTCGTGGCATTGATGATAACAATAATATAAACATTAGCACTAACATACTGTTAATAGTTTTGTCTTATTTGCTAATCACTGTCATGATCGGGAGAACACAAGTCTTGGGATAGCTTAGGTTTCAGTCTGTGATGGATGTTTCGTCAATATTGTAATGAATAGCGCCGTTTTTAAAGCGAATGTTTTTAAAGAACTTGTTAGCACTTGCGCTAATGTACGTTGGGACTGTGGGTACATCTAGTTCATAATGTAGCTGTTCGTTCCGAGTGCACCAGAGAGCATTCACTGAGAATTTATTAGTGATTTATACATAAGGATAGCACATTTAGACTTGGGTAATGATTTTCTGTTAATAAGATAGTATCCTCTTCTTAATATCTTCTCACGTCTATTTTCTTTGCTGCTTTCACTTCTATAGTTTTGTTTCGTTTTGTTATAAATTTTCTTTTGGTGTTATCTGTGTTACCCCTTATATAAAAGTTTACCAGGCTTTTTCTTATCTAATTTTTGCTTCATTTTATTATGTCACCGTTTTATTCCTTTTTGTTTTGGTTTTGTCTACCGCTTCTGTTTCACATACTACTTTAGTTGTTTGTAACATTATCTCTTAGATGCAAGTCATTTTTTGTTCAGGATCCATGGGTTTTTATTTTTGTCTTTCTTGGTACTCCTTAGAGTATTCTATTTATGTGTTTTTATCGTAATTTTTATTCTAGGACCTTTCAGTTTCTCTATCTTTTGATTCATATATGTTGTGTATATTCTTCTAAGGGAACCAGACATTCTTTATTAACATCTCGATTATTATGTAAAATCAGATTTTTTCTTCTTATAACCCATATGCGCCCGTACTTTGGTACCCAGTTTTTTTTTATACCCTGCGTTCCAGTCCTACATTTTTGTTTGTTTTTCTTTTGCATTTTTAAAAAATTCTGTTTTTTTTTATAAAACGCTTTCTTGTTTTACAAATTGACATTTTCTTTAGGTGTGTAGATTTGGATGTCATGATTTTAAAATGTATTGCTTTCCATTATATTGTTCTTTTATCTAGTTCACTGCTGGGGACTATGCTTACTTCTTCCTTTGCTCGGTTTTCTATGGGTATCTGCATATTTCATAGTATAGTATTTATCCATCATGTTCATTCTGCTTCCTTTCTTTTTAGAGCAGTTATATTTCTCTATTTCTTCTATAATTATCTTCCCGACAAAGGATGTTAAATTCCATGTTCTAAGTCTAATCCTTTTACTCACTAGTAGTCTATGGTTAGACCATTTGGTTACAAGGCTTGTTATATTTTTCTAAATCTGAATACTTAATGCAGATGATTGACCCAGCCACTATAGTCCCGTTATCTTTGGACAACTGATATTAGATTATATCCTTTAATTAAGACTAATACAAATTAGTTGCTTTACAGTTAAGTATTTTTGAGATTGCTGCTATTTTTTAACAAGCATTGCCTTTAACGCTTGATTGATTGTTATTAATACCTAATAGCATTTCAATAACAAATTGATTATAAGTCAACTTCTTAAAAATAAAATTGGAATAAATCGTTACCATTACTGTTATCTAAATCATAATTTCTTTATCTTTTTGTAAATTTTCTTGAAGCGTCTTTTAACTTTGCATATTTTATAATTATAATTATTGCACTTACATTGAATCTGGTTGCATATGTACATCTAACACAATTTCTTTGACTCGCTAGCTTTAACAATTAATAATTTATTGTTTATTGTACAACTAGGCTGCAGTGTGTACTTAATTTTGAATTATTCTGCGGATTTATTGCTCTGGTTCCTGTATGACCCCAAATCATGGCTATAATCCGTTTTACCGCGTTCGTAATTTTTATTACTCAGCAGGACAACGTTGGATCTTAATACATTTTAAATAAACAATTAATTTTTTGTCTTTTATTAGAAATAGCATGTCAGTGATAAAGCTGTAGCATATGCTACTCACTACATTAAGCTTCTTCACTGTCCTTGACTGCGTTATAATGTTTCGTTTAAAATATCATAAACATGATGGCTTAAAACACTGCTCGAATAATTTTATTAATAAATCATAATTGTGGCTTTAGGCTTTGCAGGGTATCATAAATTAATTAGCTGTTTAAATGTTTGCTCACCGAACGGATTACTAACAATTGTCCGCTTCTTATAATTTTTATCAGCCGGAACTATAGTTGTCGTTGCTTTGGAATTTCTATTGGAGTAATGCGATTACTACTATTACATGTTTGATAAAACAGAGATAACAATTTTGACAAATATCTGCAATAATCAATTTATAGTAACTTAGTCGTCCAGCATCTTTGAGTACTGAGAGAGACTGTAGTCTATAGTTCTTACAATAGAGAGTATGATAGAGTGCGTTTTTTATGCCCAGATTTCGAAGATTTTTAAAACTTAAATTTTTTTAGTAAATAAGATATTGAAAAGAATAAAACACTGTATTATACCTATTTCATCATCCTAAATGGATTCTTTCATCACAAAGAGATCAATAAATACACATGGGTTCAAAACAAAAAACTTGAGATCTATATTGGACTATATTGTAATAAAGCAAAAATATAAGACGTGAAAGTGTGGAAAAGAATGTGGGTCAGGACCATCTACTGGTAAAGTCACCTATAGAAATAAATTACAACAAACAATGAGTAGAAGACAAACAGGACGGAAGGGGGTGAAAACTAAAGCCTATAATCTAGATATTTTAAAGAATGAATCCACTAGCTTTATCTACCAAATACGACTAGCAATAATTAGAAAAAGATATAACGGGCGATCCAGAAGAAATATTTAAACAATTAAAAGAAAAATTACCAAAGCAACAAGGGACGCTTTTGAAACAAGAGAAAAAACACCAAATAACTTTTGATGGACAAACAAACTAGTTGAGTTAATAGAAAAAAGAAAAAGTTATATTTTAGGTATCTGGCACAAGGAAGAAGAAGATCGTAAACAACATAACCGATACAGATACGTAGTTAAAAAAATAAAAAATGTAAAAAACAAGGCAAGAAATACGGACAAATAAACTCATTGATAGCAGGATTTAGGTCGAGGAAAGCATGGAAAACTATAAATAGCCTAAGGACAAGTTTAAACCAGACAAAAAAAATTAATTCAATAAAAATAGAGTCATAAAAAGACCACTGTAGTGACCTACTAAAAGAGAATAGAATAAAATATTTAGACGTACACTTAAATGTAGTTGAAGTACAAGAGGGTGAAATAGAGTACGTAACAGTAGAGAAACTAAAAAAAATTCTACAAAATATAAAAAATAATAAAGCAACAGGACCAGGCAATCTGCCTCTCGAGTTACTAAAACATGTCGCAACAAGAGCGTTAGAAATAATCTGTAATATACTTAATAAATGCCTAAAGGGGAGAAACATAACCAACAGATTAGAAAATTTCTCATATATATATTTGATTTACAAAAAAAGCAGGAAGAAATATGGGAACTGTAGAGGAATAAGCGTAACATTGTCAGTGGGAAGATTATATGCAAGAGTCTTAAAACTTGAATAGAGAAAGAAGCTAAAGAATTAGAAGAGCAATGTGACCAGAAGGATCTTGTGCAAATAATTTAGTTATCGTAATACAAGTAGCGGGGAAAAGAGAACTCTATTTTACGTAGATCTAAGTAAAGCATTCAATTCCGTTTCGCTTCAAAAGTTATGGATTGCCTTAGAGGAAGCGGAAGCAAGTAAAATGTACATAAATGCAGTACAGGGAGAATCAAGCGGCCATAAAAGTCAGAAATCAAACTTCCTTGCTATTTTCGCCTTCAACAGGAGAAAGCAGAGATGCTGCCTTTCTCCATCCTTTTTAAAATATACCTAAGTGCCGCCTTAAAACATTAGATTAAAAAATGTAATTCAATAGTATTATGGTGAAAACCAGATATACATGATTCCTTTTGCTGATGACCAAATAACTATTACAGAAGATCAGCAAGACATGACATAAGTCAATAGACTCTTAGAAGAATATAATAAGTGTAGTCTAGAAGTCAGTCATTGGAGAAAGTAAATATGAATATCTTGGTGTCATAATATGCGAGGATGGAAAAGATAACAAGGATATAATGAAGAAGATTGGCAAGGGAAACACTACACCAAATACTGTAAAGCAAAAATGTAATTAAAAAAACAAATAAATATATTTAAAACAATAATAGAACCAGTTATGACATGGATCTGAGATATGGGTTACAGACAAGAAGATCACAACTACTTTCGCCGGAAGGACAAGATTAACCTTGTACGACCGCGTTAGAAATGAAGAAATAAAAAATAAAATGACACTTAGATATACTATTGTAGATAGGATAAATAAAAAACAGCTAAAACGGTACGGGCATCTACGCAGAATTGAAGAAAAAAGAATACCATGCAAATATGGAACTGTACCTTAACACTAGGGAATAAACGAGGGCGACCTAGAAAGAAATGAATAAACAATAAAAAGCTGAAAATGCAAAATAGAGGACTAAGCGAAGGTGATTGGAATAAGAAGAAATAGCGCTTAGGATACGAAAAGCGACAATAAGTTGCAAGAACTCGCCATATACTACTATTTTGGTTTCGATACCGTAGTTTAGTATAGAGGACATGTTGGTTGAAGATTTTTGCCTTTATAGTGTTCGGTAAATTTCATTTAAAAATTAGTTGTTTGTTTCTGCTACATCGTTCGTCATGTATTTCGTTTTTGCTATGTTGCTATGTTAATTGTCTTTAATTTATTTGGAATTTATTAAACCTTCTAATGACAAAGTAAAAAGCCTAGGCTATATTAAATCTCCTTATCTCACTCTACTAACTTAGATTTTGTTAGTTTTTTCTTCCGTGTTAACCTGAAACGTGGCGTTTTTATATATGCATTGTATTATTGTTCTATGTTTGTTATCT
This sequence comes from Sinelater perroti, assembly GCA_036346155.1. Lineage (NCBI taxonomy): Eukaryota > Metazoa > Arthropoda > Insecta > Coleoptera > Elateridae > Sinelater > Sinelater perroti. The sequence continues at coordinate 6,688,779 of JARFIY010000324.1, forward strand.
ATTCGACAACTACTTAATGCATTTAAGACTGCCCATATTTCTATGGAGTCGAAAGCCTTCGCGTAATCAATTAACGTCACCCACATTGTAACATTATATTAATTTGCTTCTTCTATTAGAATTCTTGTGACATTTGGGTGGCCAAATGTACTGTATATCTATTTTAGAATCCAGCTTGCTCTCTTGGTGATATTGATCTGGTTTATTCGTTATTCTTTAGGACAAGAGTCTGATTGGACTATAATAGTCTAATTGATTTTCTTTTTTGAATAGAAGTATAATGAATGCATTACTCTAAGTTTCTGGCATTCGATTTTCGGTTATTCATTTGTTGTAGAGCTGTTCTAACATGTTTAGTATTGTTATTTCACCATGATAAGATTATAATTTTGGCAATTATCTTGTCTTCTCTTAGGATGCGTCTATTTTTTTATTTTTCTTAAAGCATGCACTACTTTGTTGCCGGTTATGCTTGATATATCTTCTGATCCCACATATTGAGCTTTAATGCTATTTTCTTTTCTTTTACTGAGTTGCTATTTGGATTGACTCATATAAATCTTTATAGTATTTCTACCAGTTTTGTTGTTTTTCTATTATTCATTATTTATTCTTGTCTTTTGCTTTATGTTACGTTTGCCTTTGGTTAATGTTTTAGTACACTTTTTAGGCCTACTTCTCCATTGTCACTTGCCTTTTTACATATTGCTTTATTTTTAATTTATTTCTGATATATTTATGTCTTTTTTGATCTACCTCGCATTGTTTTTCTTTCTTCTATTAGATTTAATGTTTTTTTGCTAAGCGTTTCATATTTGCCTATTTTTTCTTGTCTTGTCATGTCTTTTAATGTATTATGTATACTTTCTTTTATAGTATTATTGTAATTATCAAGTAATTCTCCTTTTCCTATGAAGTGAGCACACTTTCGAAGCTTTTCTTGATATTCCTTCATGTTTCTTTTAAATTGTTGCATGTCAATTGCTTGTTGGTTATAGTTGACTCCTTTGTTCTTAACATAGGATGGTCACTGCCAATATTTATTGTATCTATTTATTGTATAATTTACTTGCATCTAACACTATGCTTGTGTGATTAGATATTGCATAGTCGATTACTTTTCTCGTTTTCTCGTTTTCTCGTCCGGACTTTGCCATGTCCATTGTCTTTGAGGTGTTCATAATATATAGTTTATTTTTACGAGCGTAGTTATTAACGTGATTCCTCTTTCATTTCTTTTTCCTAGTCCAAAAGTTCTACCACCGTTCCATTCTCATTTCCATTTATGATTTTCGGCTTCTTTCTCATAGCGTTGAAATTTCTAATTATCTCTTCCTTATTGCTAAGCTGTTTGGAGGGAGGTGCATTGGGCTGGGAAAAGTTAGTTGGTTTGGGTGTATTGCACAATTGATGATGCCGGGTAATAGGAGATTTCCATATGACGAGTAAGCGTTGGCTATCATCTCTTGTGATCAGGCATTGTGGGAGTTTTTCTATTTCAATTTCCTCACAAATAGTTCTGCTGGTGAGACGGAAAATGGGAGCAGTTGTTTTAGCCGGGGAAAAGTTAATTTTGTGACCTGTTTCTTTATTATGTTTGCCAAGTACCAAACCATTATCGCCTTTCCGTGCGGCCAGTGAGTGCTTATATATTCGGCTGCATATTTGCCGATTTGTTTGACCTACGTAGACCCTTTAGGGTATTTCATATACTCCTTGGGATTCATTGGGGCGTTGATCGATTGCTGAGCGAATCCTTCTTCAATGTGCTGTATCAGGTCTCTCCGACGTTGGCGATCAGAATAGAGAACTCATTTTTCTGCTGGTGAGACGGAAAATGGGAGCAGTTGTTTTAGCCGGGGAAAAGTTAATTTTGTGACCTGTTTCTTTATTATGTTTGCCAAGTACCAAACCATTATCGCCTTTCCGTGCGGCCAGTGAGTGCTTATATATTCGGCTGCATATTTGCCGATTTGTTTGACCTACGTAGACCCTTTAGGGTATTTCATATACTCCTTGGGATTCATTGGGGCGTTGATCGATTGCTGAGCGAATCCTTCTTCAATGTGCTGTATCAGGTCTCTCCGACGTTGGCGATCAGAATAGAGAACTCATTTTTGTTCTCTGTAGTTCTAAAAAATTGTTCGACACTGAGCGAATAAGCCCAGATATTTGGTTATTGGTCGTAAAGACCAATTTTATCAGTGATGCCTCTAAAGTAAGGTGTAGAAATGCGTTTTGTTGATCACGAGGGTTGTGGGATTTGGAGTTGATATTTTTATTTATATCTCTGATTATACCTATAGAATAAGGATTTATTGGAATACCGATTTTGTAGTAGGATGATGGTAATGGTTTTGATTTCTGTTTGGCGGTCATCCATATCGGAAAGTCTGATGGATGTGGTGATGAGGGATTTTGCATCAGAATAAATTTAGGCAGAGTGGTGATAGGATTTGGCATTTAGGTAGCGGTTAGTGTGATTGGTTTTTCTATAGACGGTGTAATGAAAACTGTCATTTGCAGGACTTCTTGTTATAAAAGTATCTCAATTATAGGAAGGGAACGGAATTATTTTGTTCGGTTTCTATGGTAAATTTGATATCGATGTAAATTTGGTTTAGGTGGGATGGAAATTCGGTAAGGGTATCTTGTCCATAAGACCAGATAACAAAAGCATCATCGACATATCGTATCCAGTTGCTTTAAATTTTTAAGTTCCATTATAAAAGAAGTGTTTTGTTAGAAAGACTAATATATAGATGATATGTTCGAAAATCTGCTAAAATGTGCTAAGCGTTTATGAAAAACTTACCTCAATTGTCATTTCCTTCTCATTGCACACACTGCAACAACGGATAATTAGCGTGCTAAATGGGGGATAATTTGCTCTGTGCCGACTTAGCCGCTGCGATTAATTCCCGATTAGAGCCGTGAACTAGTCAAGTCACGCACTTAATAGATGCAGTGCAAAACCCAAATTAACCCCTTCGCGCAGTGCCGCGACGGCCGCTGCCTCCCCCGCGACAGCCCCATTAAAAAAACGGGCGACGAGAGCTAATTATAGGCAGCCTGGCTGCTTTATTAATCGCAATTCCCGCGTAGGGCTCTGGGGCGCTTTATTAATGGGCGCTGTTTACACGCCGACTGCTGATTGCACAATCCGCTGCCGGTCGAGCCCTTATCTGTTCGGTGTAGCATTGGCGGCGAATTGCGGAGGTGCTGGTGATACCGGTGATGATCTATTGACGCGGCTCGATGGCCCGGAAAAATATTTCCGGCGCGGCCAAATAGTGCGCCGATAAAGCGGATTGCCGGCTGTTCGATGGTTATGGGGGTGTTTGCGGATATGCAGATTTTGCTGAATCCGTTAAACGATAAGCGATAAAATATAAGGGAGATTTGATGGGAAGCGGATAGAGCGCGCGAATAAAATTATTCCTTATTTTCGCGCTCGTAAGCTCCATATATCTATTCCGTATCACATACATCTGTGACACTTTATTGGGAGTTTTCGAAGTTCCCAAGAAAAATTGGTCGGTGCTTATTCTGTTTATTTACTTTATAGTCCTACTTTGTCAACTACAGAGTGCGTGCTTGTATTTATGATTTGTTGTCTTTCACCTAAATAAATAAAATCTCCTCAAAACTTTCTTTGCAACCAATTTCCCATTTCTACGTCAAAATTCTATTACATGTCAAGTTGCTCCACCACTATTTTTAAAGATGGAAGGAGGGGGAGTAAAAGCCAAATTATGATCTCTCTATTACTACATTTTTTGTGTACCGTAAATTCTAATAATAAAATAAATTCTGATTCTATATTTTTGTATTGCCTAACAATATACTCGCTAATCTTTAAACTTAAATAAAAAGATGTGAAATTTGATGGATAACTGCAACGAAAATTTTGAGAACTACAAAGCCTCATTTTTTTATTGTAACTGCAAATTAACAATTTACTCTAAAGTTATATTGTCCAGAGTATAAAGTGAATGTTGCAAAGGGGGTCGACGTTATTTAAAAGTCATCGACGATTCCCTAATTTTCACCTAATTCACTAAATTTTGAGTTGCCTTCCTGCTAGAGTTCACTTACTGAGTATTTTGGATTGAAGGGTTTGGTGTATTTTGGATTCGTCGGTTTGTTGTAGCCCCAAAGCTCAATTTTAGAAGTTTAAATTGGTTTATGAATGACTGTACGTTGTTATCTTATTTTCAAGAGATAACTTCGACTTACCAAGTGACCAAGACATTTTTTCAATTTTTAGTTTAGTTTTAATAAATAAACTTTTGGTGTAGGTAAATTCCGAGATATTTTACTACCGTTTTTTCTGGGATCACTTCATTGTTTAGGTGACACTTGGAACAACTATATCGCCTCGTTTTGAAGGAAATTTAGGCCAATTTCTCATTATTCGCTGTAATTTTCCATTAGCGTAGCCAATTCTGCAACACATCTACATAATTTTGCTACTTTTTGAAGGTTCTGTCAAACTTGGTATCTGATGGTAGAATTTCTGTGTCGTCGGCAAATGTAGTCGCTATAGTCTCTTCTGTGGTTGATGTATCGGCTGTAAAGATCAGATGTGATAAGATATCTGGATGACGCTTTGTTGATCTTAATTTGGAAGTATCATTCACTAAGATATGGTTTTAGAATTAGGTATATTTGACTGGGTAGCGGGTAGATACTCTCTATGACCCCAATAGAGGGTAGATCTACTTCAGGGAAGCGACCCTGCCCACGCGAGCCTCGGCTCTTTCCCATCTCCTAACACCGGGGAAAAGTCGTGTCCCAACCTTTATCCTACTTATAATCTACGTACTTTTATCCTCAGTGCACCCTATCCATTCGCCAACCTGCTCGGTAAGCGTGGCGTTTAATTGCCAAATCCCCACTGAATTCCAAACCTTTAAAATTCCAGGGAGGTCTAAGTCCTGTAGTGGACTCCGATTGCTGTGTGATGATATTCGGCTGCGCAACTACATCTTAATTTTCGATAATTAAATAAATTTAGCTTTTATTGCAAACCTTTCCCGGGCCCCAGATTTTCTTTTCCGCAAGCCTCTCTTTGATTTTATTTACCATTCGGTGACTTTGTACCGTAGAGTCCCAAATGATGTTCAGGGATTAGGTCATTTATAGATACTATTTTTTTATTCGAGCAACAAAAATGTTTTCGAATAATAGTTTCTTGCTGGACATCTGGGAAGATTGCAAAATGGTAGTTCTTGTCTTCCATGGATTTATTTATTACATTTACTATGTGACAGTATCGTTGAATTATAGATTTCTCGTGCTAAAACCAAACTAGGGAAGTAGTTCTCCAAAAAATGCATCTTCATAGATTTTTTTAATTAATTTTGTAAATGTTTAGATGTTATGGAGAATGTTTATTCTAACTAATAGGTCTGTAGAACGTTATCTGTTTGATTGTTTTTCTGGTTTTAGTATTATACAAATTTGCGCAAATTTGAACTGTAAAAACCGTATATCAGGAGAAACATTACGTTAAGTAATACTGTTAGAAAAGGTATATATGTATAAAGATATGTTATGATGTCCTGTCACTATTCTATTTTCAGTGAGCGAAACTTTCCAAGCTGCTTCTTGGATTATGTCCGTTAGGTGCTTAACTACTCCTTCAGTTCGTACAATTTTTTTATTCTATAACTTCAGTTGATATTTTTGTTAGTTAAGTCTTGAGAAAATTTCCAGTTGGTTTCCTTTGTGCATATTTTGGGTAACGGTTGTCTCCATAGTATGATCAAACTCTAAATCTATATTAGACTCTATCCTATAGTAGATATCAGATATATCTTTAATTACGGCTAAATCTAGCAGATCCGGTATTTTAGGTATTTCGATCTATAAATCAATAGGTAGGTTCATCAGTGGATAAGACATTTCAATTATCTCCATTAATTGATGGAGTAGTTGACGTTATGGTTGGAGTTATGAGTAGCGATTTTCACATGGTATGCTTAGCATTCCAATTCTCTGACTGCAAGAAAGAAAGATTCAACGAGAGAAGAAGGATATCATGTTCTTCTAATTAGATACTGTAGCTCGGGGGATAATAGAAAGATATTTTTAGTGTTCAAATTTTCATATGCTTTCTTGGATTCTATTTGTCTGGAAAAGTTATGGTATATAATAAGTTATGGTTGATTTAATCAATACGACTGGTGTGGCGGCTTTTCGCCCTTGAACCGCTTGTGTATCGTGGCGGCGCATGCTGGTGGCTTTGATATCCGCCGCCACATTTTGCTATAGCACACAAAATGGCATATGGACTTTTGCTGAGCCAGCAAGTCTGCATACGCCGTCGGCGGCGCCCCTTGAGACGAAAAGCGCTGTCGAATTAAAATTTCCCGCAAAAAGACCTACCGCTAAGCCAGGCGCGAATCCCGGCGACATACTCACACCGCAACGCGGCCAGTGCGGCCGCATTTAACCAACCCGCAGATAACTACCCCGCAAGACATACTCGATCCGCATTGCATCTCGGCCAGTGCGGTCGTGTTCCAGGCACGAAGAATCGCAACAAGTGAGCGATTTGGCAATTACTCATCGGTTGATATCGGTAGCCGTCCCCATCCGCTTTCGCCCCGGCCGTTTAAGGGACGATTTGGGCTTCAGCGTTTTACTTTTCAAAACGGGCCGTACTTAGTTCCCCACACCGCACCACGAGGGCACGGCTATTTACACGCCTGCCTCTCCAATGACTGCATCTGCAAGTATTGTTTCGCATGGATGTTGGGTATAATATACGGAGTGCATTAGAATTTTGATAAATACTCTTTCTATTGAGTAGCCTTCCAAGATTTTCATATCTATCTTATTCTAATTTAGAAATAGAGTATGTGGCGTGTTAGTCCGTTAGAATTACAGTAGTTCTTAGTGTTGAATCTTATTAGGGAAGTTTTTACGATTGTGGTTAGAATGGTCAAAATCATGCGTAAACGTGTTTTCAAATTTACTAGAAACTGTTAATTTATTCTTTGTTTTCTTTCGCTTGAACTTGATGGATTTGGTTGCTTGTTGGGTTTATTTTATTATTCGTAATTATTGGGCATAGGCAGCAATTGGATTTGAACGAGAATTTTAGATCAATGGATGGTCAGGGATGTGGTGATTTTGAGTGAGGGGGTTTGTCGTATGTTTAGGTTATTTTTATGAGATCTTGAGAGATAGTAAATTTCTTGTAATTTACAATATGGCCTCCAATACGCAGTATACGTGTTACTAGCGCATTACTGGCTCTTTTTGTATATTTTTGTTTTATATTATATCCAGAAATTTACACAGCCAAATGATTTAATGCAATATGTTTTGGAATGACCCTTTTCCTGAGAATTAATAGATTGTAATATGATTTTTTTAGATCTGGGTGGCTCTTTTAGCGTATTGCAAATATATTTCTTTATTATTTTTTTGTGGTTTTAGATCCACAAAAAATAAAAACAATAGTAGTTTCTTTCCTTATGGTGGGCATTTGTAATGTTTTTGATCTTGTGCTTCTTTTTGGTTATTTTCAGATATTTTTCCAACAAGTATCAAGTAGTCAAGGTTTAGTACGACTACCCTGTAGGCTTTAATTGGTGCATATTATGTACGATGCTATCCTCAGAGAAATGATTAATTAGTTTTCTATAGAACTCTATAATTAAAAGTTTATTCTTGCAGTACAGTTGTTAGGCCTTTGGTAAAATATGTTTTGTTATGAACGCTAAAGCTAAATTATCTATGATTGTCTTGTAGTTTGTCACGCCGTAGATCTGGGATCTTATGCCTTTTGGTTAGTTTTTTTATTATTCGACTCAATTGGGTTTTGAATAGGTTTGACAAAAGATAACAACATATAGATGCGAAGGCTTTCATGGTCGGTGTTATGGTGCATCGTGTGGTTTAGAAGATTTTCTTCTGTAGATGTCTGCCGCAGTTGTGGATGAAACGTCAAGAGTTTCTGAATTCCAACCACGGCCTTATAACCCGAGGACCAACCACACGATGCACGATAACGTATATTTGGTATTTTAATTTGTGTACCGTTTTCATTTGAGTTTTTGTGAGTTACTCGTTTACGTTTTCTTAGAACAGCTTACCAAGCGCGTTTCTTCACTTCCATGTCGGTTTAATTGATTACCGAGTCATTCTCTCTAATGAATCCTTAATATATAGCCTCTCCATTTATATCTGCTTTATTTTTGGTGTTTAGATTTGTTTACATTTGCGTATGATGTGCATCTTAATCTCATATATGGGTATTTGTTTTATTGGTGTTTGACTTTTATACGTGATACTTCCATTCGACTTGGCAACATGTTCAAGTTTTGAGCGAATGTGTATCGACTTCGATAACATTCCAAGTAAAGTTCAGTGTACTCTTTGAAAGCTTAAAACTGTATTTTCAAATGATACCACTTTGATCAATACATAGTGTTGCCACTCCTACTTCTAATTGCACTTTCCAAGCGATTACGCATAGATCGGATAACTTTTCCTATGCTGTCTTGAGGGGTTGCTTCCCAATATTCAATCTACGCCGCTCTCCGTTCCATCACGCTCCTTAGTACAAGATTTCTGGCCCGGACTTATCGCTTAAGCTTATCCCAAACATATCCAATTGGATTTAAATCTAGGCTACATGGAGACCAGTCTATCGTCCATTATCATAAAGTTTTCGCCAAAAATCCGGCAAATAGGCCAACATGTTGCTTTAGAAAGTGCCTGATGTGTCGGTCCGCTGTTAAACTTCCTCCACATCTTCCACCAAGCACGAAAACTAACTCAGTTTTTCCGTGCATGGAAATGCTCGTCCAAAACATGCAAGAGCCACTCCCATATGCGACAGTTTCTTTAATACAGCAATGAGAAAATCGTTTCCCCGGCCTTATCAAAACTCGACGTCTCTTGTCGTGATATTTAAGCACATGTTGGACTCGTCCGTGAAAAATATCTCACTCCAATAGTCAAGGTCCCAATTAAGATGTTCATGAGAAAATTCCAGTTGTCTTTGCTTTTGGACTGCAGCCAGCTTGGGGCCAGATTGGTTGCCGTCAGTCCTCTCCTTATCCAAGCTCTGGCGACCACACATCTGACCGCACTCCGATCTTGATTAAGGTCAACACCAGTTATATGTCGATTTCTGAGGGATATTGAGACAAGAAATCGCCTCTTGGTCAGCGGATGTAGCTACCGGTTTCTCGATACCGACTCCACAATCTTGATACAGTTTAGTCCACGTCAAATAGCAAAGAAGTATGCACATTAAAAAAAAAATAAAACATTTTAGCTGCACATTATTGTTTGAAAACGGCTAGGTCAAATTGTGTAAATGTCTATAAAAGTTTGCGTTTTTTCTTTGTTAATTTTATTTTAGCCCTTGTTTTCTAATCTTAATGGTGAATTATATTGCTGTGGGTGTTCAATATTTTTTTATGCTTTTCAATAGCAAGTAGTCGCTATACGTCGTTGTTGAAAGCCCTGTAGATACTGTTCCTTCCTCCTCGGAAATATTCTTCAATTCCTTTACAGAATTGATAAATTTGACTTTGTTAAACAACTATCTAGTCTACTATTTTTTATTTGACATTATCAAAGTAGTTTATTTAAGGTTTTTTCTTTTCCCATATTTAACTCCAACTCTTTTGGGTGACAAAACATAATAAATATTATTTAATATATAAATCTACTTTAAACATCTGCTAAGTATAGCCAAATGAGTCATATGACAGATCTAAACACAACTGTGTTGAGAGTACTAGCTACGTATTTTAGTACACCAAAATCTATAGTATTAGTAGTTTATTTCCCGTTTTAAGGCTAATAGGCCAACTTCTCGGCTAATAGCGATGTTAAAAGCGATTTTAGATTCTTACCGACTTTCGAGTGTTATATTGATAGGAGATAAATCCAACGTTTGTGAGAGCTTTTAATGGGTCTAAGAGTAGTAAAAGACCTTAAAAAAGCTTCTATAAATCATATTAGTTAACTAGTAGTTCTTGTATATCGTTAAACTTCTGGTGCATGCATCGTAGAGACCTCAGACTAGCGTCATTCGACTCAGATTGAAGAGTAGAATCCGAAAAACTAAGTGTCATCCTCAGGCACTCAAAGGTTAAAAAGTTATAACGTTTTCACCAGTGATTCTGACAAGAAAAATTTTAAAGTGTAAATGTTTGTCCGACATTGCAGATGTCATTTTAATATTTAGCTACCAACCGTATATAATTATGCATTAAAAAAATATTAGATACCAACCACACAAAAAATTATAGACTGAACAGTCGCCAAGTAAAAATTTAATTTATTATAATTTTCTCTTTTTATTTTCGAAACAATTTATTATATATATTTACAAAGTTAAATTCGTATTATCGGTGAAGGAAAAATGTATTTATAAAACTTTAATTGCTTCCCCGCGGACTTAGGCAGGCTGCCGCCGCGGCAGGGCCCGCAGCGCCCCGGGCCAGGCGGAATTTGACTCACGAATACTGACGGAACGAATAATCGTAGGAACGTGATTTTTGGCACACGAGTGCTTTATTATCCGCTCTCAAACAAAAATTTTCTATCGCTTGCGGTTCCGGAAATATAATACTCGGCGTGCCTGCCGGCGGGCCGGAATTTGTCCTTCGGAGTCGCTCGTATCGGCACGGAAAGACACGAACGATTTTTGCTGTATATTTGTAATGTCAACATAACGCCAACGCATATTTCATCAATGTGTCAAAGCGAGACGTAATTAGGTAACGCGCAAACAAAATTATCGCGGGCACCGTCGAAATTTCTCTTCTGTCTGCTAGGACGGCGGTTTTGGTAGGAAGGCCGAAATTAACTCGCGAATACTGACCGAAGGAATAATCGTAGAATTGTGATTTTTAATATACATATGCTTTAAGACCGGCTTTCAATTTTAGAGCAGGCAAAAAATTTGTATCGCTTTCGGTCCGGAAATGCCAAATATGGGTCCCCCGTACAACCTGCATGAAAAAGTCTTATACATAAAAATGCCCAATTTTAGACTCCACAACTTGGTAAAGGAGCCGTCTTTGTATAATAAGCGAAAAAGTGATTTTTTCCAAATTTGGGGCCGTTTTTGGGAAGGAAGGGGGAGAATAAGGACACGGGTTATTAAGCGTTTTTTGAAGCCACTTTATAGTTCTAAAACTTAGTCCTTACGGCAAGTCGATATCTGCAAAAAAAAGGTTTTTCTTTCAACCCCCATAAAGCCCTTAAACGTTCGTCAAGGTTTTTTAAATTTTGCAGAGATAAACTTCACAAAAGGGTCTATAGATCCACGAAGGTTCCCAGAGGTATCCTCATCTGTAAGCGGCTCGTCAGAGGAAACAATTTCAGGGCGTTTTTGAAACGCGTTTTTGGTGCACCCGGTAACATTGTGCGCGCGCACCAATAATGTCGTCTTAGTAGAATCAAATCTAACTAAAGAATTTCGAAAACCGCGTCTCGCTATCTCTTGCGGTTTTCGAGATCTGGAAAAAAATTTAAAATAATAAATTAATTTAAGAAAATTAATCCAAACATCAGTTTGAAGCTAACAATAGGTGTATAAATAAGTTCTCAGCTTTAGATTTTACAGGACACAAATCACCGTTTACATGTAACGTATTAGTCCGCCCTCTTTTGCTGTTTTAAAGCCATGACATTTGGTCTTTCGAAACATCATGCGATTTGGCGTTTGATGCACATAACCTCAATAATCAGCTGTGTTCACGATGGCAATCACAAAAGAGCATATTCGATTTTCTATCCAATTCGCGTTTCATCTTAGGAAAAACGCTACTGAAGCCACCGAAATGATTTGTGCTGCATATGGTAAGAATGCTCCAAGTCATGCAACGTGCAAAAAGTGGTACCAAAGATTTCGCGGAGGAGAGTTTAGTCTTGAAGATCAACCACGCGCTGGACGCCCTCAAACATTTGACACGGATGAGCTACAGACGCGTTAGGCTGGGAACTTCTCCACATGCAGCGTATAGCCCAGACATGCCCCCTTCCGATTATCATTTATTCCGGTCGTCTCGAAGCCGGTGAGCTTCTATCACCAGGGAATTCGCAAGCTACCCGAAAGATGGCAAAAGGTCATCGATGCCAACGGAGAATACTTTGATACTTAAGCTTTTTTTGTTTGTTTTTAAATAAAACTTTAATTTCGCAGAAAAAAGCTGAGAACTTATTTATACACCTATTATAATTCATGTTTACATATACATGCCACATAATCTATTAATCAAATATTCATGTGACTAAGGATTATATTATAAATTCTTTATCAATAAAATATACATTTTTTAGCTTTTGTAACTGCAATTTCAACTAGTATATAATGTTATATATTGCGACCATAAGACATTCCACAGTAGTTTCCTTGATTTTGTTAACGTCTTTGTGTGCAAATTATTTATGAACGTAGAGTGATTACGATTGGAGAATGATCCGAAGACATGTCAAGACATTGTTTAGTATTTAGATCATTTTGTGTAGCTTCTGGTCGTAAAATGTGTTTCAGAGATTTGAACTATATCCAACTCATGATTGGTAATATTGGTTTATAGTTCTTGAATGTGGTTTGACAAGCAATTAACGTTCCATTCTGTAATATTGAGTATTTGTCTTATTATTTTAGTTGAGTGACGATGATTGTGAGGAAGTTAAACATTGTTTTGATATTCTCAGCTAGTTTTATCATAATATTTTTTAACTTCCCCATGTTCGATATTTGCGGTCTATCTGCTTGGGGGTTGCTGCCCGTTTGATACAATTGTGTGTCTTCTTTCGTTGTTGATTAGCAGTTGTGCTCGGGTAAAACTTGGTTATGGTGTGGGTGCTTTCGGACGTGCTGGTGGAAGTTTTCTCCTCTTTAACTCGACACCTTTTATAGTTTGAAGAAATGTGAACCGCTACATAAAACACGCTTAGGTTGAGTTTCTTTTGTTTTAATGCACGTTTTTGTTGGGCGATTTGCCCCGCATTTCCCCACACCTGGCTTGATGCGTAAAGATCCTCTTCGTGTGCCCATACCTTGGAAAATTGCGCATTGTTGGATTTCCTTTTTTGGTGTGGTGGCGAAAGATAAAATTTTTTGTTTGTTTCATAATGGTAACTGGACCAGAAAAAATGAAATTTTACCAGTTTTCGCGAGTTAAAGGTAGAAAAAACGAAGTTGAGAGCGTTCACACCTTAGTTATCAATGTGTTACAACTTGCATCACAATTATTCGTGTATTTCCTAAGACTTGCCAAATGCTATCAAACAAATTTTCTCCATAATACACAGAGTGTTTGAAATGGTGGTAGATAGATATATAAGACTGATATTATATACTGTATCTAATAAAGCCCGTCTCATAAATTAGTTTATATAAATTCAAATACAGGGTGCACCAATAAATCGAATCTTTTTCTTTCTAAAATCGTTTATGGCTTTCTAGTGGCTACAAACGTAGTCTTGTGACATTTATTTGATAGTACTTACCCAATTAAATCAATAATCTGAATATGATATACACAAGGTGTTTAACAATACCATCAAGTTTCAAATCACGCTAAATAAAAAGATGTGGTCTTCACCACGATACAGCGTATAATGCTTATAACACGCATAATACGTTAGTTTGTTAAAATACGTATCAGTTATTATATACAGAACAATACTTAATAAAAATATGAGTTTTTCATCCTACTGTCGCGTATAACAAAAAAAAATAAATGAAAAGGAGATCTAATAAATTGAAAAAGTATTTTGTTTAACTTATCGCCTATGCGGACGGCGTGCGTAATATAATAATTAAAATATAAAAGCATTAGGAAACTTTTTACACTAGGCACGACAAGCCAAATTCAGACTGTAATGGAACCTTAGTGTAATTTATACCTAATCTACAAAAAATAAATATACTTAAATAAAACTTTAAAAAATTATTGAAAATACAAGAAAATATTAATGTCGGGATTAGCTGATTTCCACACAACCCTGGAGGTACAGCTATTTTGTGCGTTTTTTTTTAAGTGCTATCCCCAGGAGGCCTAATGCACTTTGGAAAGGAAATAAGACCAATCGATCGGTTCTTTATAGCCACTAGGCAACCGTTTCAACACTGCTTATACCTAACCCCTTGAGAACATCGACCTCCTTTGTAGAGAGGGATTACAAATGTTCAGGACTGGTACACTCCCACCAAAGTGGTACCTGTCGTGAGGCAACGGTCGTTCGACCAATCAAAGTCTAAATTGCGGTGGATTACAGGAATCGGAGTACAGGTAGTAGGGTGGTTATCAAGCAGTTATAATGTGTAAGATTTGAATCTAACTCTGTGTTCAAAACTCTTAATTACGGAGACTAGATTTACAAGACCGATCTAATGCCTATGAGACTATTTCTACCCTGTTTATTTGAAAAATGACCGAATATAAACTTTCTTTGTAGACACAAATTATAAACGTTTAGGACTCCTAAGCGAGTGGTACCTGTCGAGATAAAATAACGGCTAGATGGGGGAATGTAAAAATACTTTTAAAACCAAAAAGCATTTCGATAATGCTAGTATATATGAATTATTCGTGTATTAAAATTAGGTTGTAAGTCGGCCAGATCGGGCCGATTAAAATTTGAAACTGGGAAACCTAAAAAATTATTTAAAAAAAACATAACGCGACCGAATAGTTGGTTTTTTAATATTAAAGCACAATTTCTCGACTACATATATATAATCCTTAGCTAGGCTATACTCATTTTCATAGATACAGATTCAGAAGGGGGAATATGAAACAGCTTTTGGAATCCAAAAAAAGTTTTGTTAATACAGTGCACTCTGCGCGTTATAGATAGAAAATCGGCCAGTTTGGACCGACTGATACGAAAGAAGATGGAAGCTACTTATTACATAGAAAAAGATAACGGGACTGAACATTTCTGCACTGCTTATACCTAACCCTTAACTAACTTTAACCTTCTTTGCAGAGAGTAATTAATAACGTTCAAGAACTAATTTGCTTCCACGGCAGTGGTACCTATTGTGGAGAGACGGTCTACCAATTCATAGATATCTAGATGCGAGGAAACATTGGAATTTAAAAAGTGTTTTGCAAATGCAATGAATTATTCGCATAGTAGAATTGGGTTGTATATATTAGATCGACCAGTTTAAGGAGATTGATTCGAATTTGGAACTGAAAGCTCCTAGCTACGTAGAAAAAGATAACAGGACCAATCAGCCGGTTCTTTAACGTCCACTAGGAGACCGTACTACTGCACTGCTTATACCTAACCCTTAGTGAACGCCGACCTCTTTTGTAGAGAGGGATTACGAACGTTCAGGGTTGATACACTCCCATCTAAGTGGTACCGGTCGTGCAGAGACGGTCGCCCGACTGACAGAGGTCCCGATGGGGAATATGCAAGAAAACTTGCAAAATTCAAAAAGCGTTTAGATAACGCAGTGATTTATCTGTGTAGAACTGGATTGTAGATAATAGATTGGGCAGTTCGGGCCGACTAGTTTGAATTTGGAGTTAGGATGTTCTCATTACACAGAAAATGATAACGGAACCGATTTGTTGGTTCTTTTACAGTCATTGGAAAAACATTTCCGCAGTGATTACACCTAACCTTTAACTAACTTTGACCTCCTTTGCAGGGAGGGTTTGGGGTTGATAAATACCCATAAGAGTCAAGAGACGGTCGACCAATTAATAGAGGTCCAGATGGAAAAATATAAAACTATTTTTGGAATCCAAAAAGCGTTTCATTGATGCAGTAGATTGTGCACGTAATGAAAATAATTTGCAGATAATAGATAGTTTATTTTGGACCGACTAATTCGAATATGGAGCTGAAAGCTACTTCTACTTACATAAAAAAGAAAGATAATGGAACCGATTGATGGACTCTTACCGATACTATGGGGGGACCATTTCTGCTTTGCCTATACCTAATCCTCAGCATTGATTTATTTTGTAGAAAGGGCTTGCAAACGTTCGCGTTAATATACTACCACGCAAAAAATTCGATAATAGAATGAATTGTAAATCAGTAAAATTCGGTTGCAAATAACGAAACAACTAGTCGAGCTATTGGGATATGGATTATAACCGCCTCACTGTAAGTGCTACATTATAAGCTAAATTACTATTCCAATTAAAACATCATAAAGACTGTTGTATTTCTTCTTTAACTATCCACATTTTTGATGTCATATTTGATACCTGCAATTGTAAGTAACCCATGCGTACCACCAATTATGTGTAGCGCTACACAAATGCATATCTTCATTGCAAATCATTCCCAACAACCGACCATTTGGATATCCACGTTGATGAAATTTTTAAAAACTAATCTTTTTGAAAGTGTGAGAATAATTTGCGAGCGACATGTTCATGCTTATTCCTTTATCATGCATTTCATTATTAGTAGAAAAATAAAAAACGACTTACCAATTGTTGAGTTGAGGGGCTCTGCATTCACCTAACCCACAGCAAACGTTAAATTTTCTATTAGGTCGGGGAAAGGGTGTTTACGCACCATTTCCAAGACCGGGGCGCGCTTGAACTCACTCGGTCCGCTGGTGGTGAGAAGATTTCTTCCAAGCTGGGAACGGCATACAAGGAAGGTCTCGGGCGAAACACCAAAACCGTTGTTCAAAAATTTTAATGGGAAAACTAGCGTCCGCTCGCACGCGCTGCTATTAACAACTGACCGAATATCTGCTATGCAGCTAACTTGAAGAAAAAAGTTTGCTTTTTTACAAACCGAACGAAGGATGCCATGACATAAGATCTACACCGTAGTTATCGAGTAGGTAATGATTGAATAACAGTTTTGTTTTTGATAACATTATGTATGGTATTGATATAAGTAGATTGAACTTAATGCAAACATAAGCGTTTAATTACACTTTATCTCTATATGCTATTTACAAAATATTAATAATTAATAAAGGCTTCCGGTCATCTACAGGAGTAGTCAAGCCAAAATATTTTCTAGTAATTTTCTAATCTATTTTTTGCGCACCGTTTATTTTCTGCTCGTTAATCAATAACGCCGCATATTTTACGGTACTTAACAGCGAAAAAGGCATCTTTATATCTAGTACAGTACCCAAGAAGTGTAATTTGTTGTCAATTTTTAGAGCCTCTTTGACCAAGAAGGAGTAGGAATAGGGGGTTGGTCTATTTAACGTCCCACCCTGCTTTCAAATGGTCTGGATCAAAATAAATTGGTTGAAAATAAGTCCAACTATATTTTATTACTAGGGAAAAGGGCATCTAGCAGATATTTGCAGTTCGATTTTATTATAAAATTTCTTAATTTATCTTATAAGCATCCTGTATATCACCAATTTGGAATAGCTTGTGATAATTGTACATCAGATAAACTTATCGTCAAACAAAGATACAGAAAAGAAGACCTGATAAACCCGCATTGTTCATGGTATTTGTGAATAAAATCATGAAAGAATCTGATTCATCGGTTTAGTTAAACGAGCTTTTGCTAAATTGCCTTTTGGTACAGATTTGCGTACAGTAAGGTTCTAAAAATTACGGGATATGTCTAGAAGTTATGGTATAATACGACAGATAGAAAAAGGAAGTGCTGTAATCCAGAGACAAATTTATCTACAGCTAAATACTTTTTTGTAGTTCTAGATGGTAAAAATAAAGTTATTTTTCAGAACAATCAGGATCCTCAGATCGATAGTTAAGCGCTTCAAAATGATTTATTACAAAAAAATCGTCGTTTAAAAGTCTTGCGATAGAGCAACTGCAAGTAAATTATAACGCAGTTGTTAGGCATCTTTATTAGATCGTTTGTAACAGCAGAACTGCTAGGCGAATACTAACGTTGGGAAAAGAATTGGACACCTAGAAAGATTGGATGTTCTTTAAGTTTTTGGCATTGTGTCATCTTGTTCAATAAGGCATTTTTCATTCGGTTTTTATATAAGAGACGTGTATGGATCTGGAAAATGGCCAACCAAAAGTTTAACATGAAACGGTTGCAGCCAATGGTCCATCATGTTAAATATTCTGTTATGGGATGTTATTTAGAGTAGGTATCGATTAAATTTTGCACAATGTTTGGGCAACATTACTTCAAAAAGAGACGTTGTTAATAGAAAATGGTATTCCTTGTCTGCTTGTACAAAACCACTAGAAATCATATTATGAGTAATAATTGCATATCAAGTGAATTTAAAAAGAACGGAGGTAACAAAAATATAATATTTCAAATGAGTTAAAAGGTAATACCCTGAAAAACCAAGTAAAGACTAGTCAATCAAGGCAAGAATTAGAAACTAAATTGATATTGAAAGACAGAATAAAAAAAGGAAAAAGGAGAGATCTGGAACATTATGGCATAAATATTGAACGATCCAAATTGAATTTTAAAATTCAAATCCCACACCGTTTGCGTTCTATGAATATTCAAAGTTTGTATTTGTACAGTTGATATCTCAACACATGCGTAAATAGTTATGACATCGTTGATGTGCAGCAGCGCATCAATATCATTCAAATTTATTATGAAAACAGGCTATTGAGCGATAAAGACCTTTTTTTTCTTTAAATGGGTTTGTGAACTATTAAATTTATGGCATTTGGGTAGTAAAAATCCACGTGCAATTAATGAAAAACCAATTTATTCACAAAAATGCATTGTTTAGTGGGCATTGAGGGCATCATTGGCCTATAGCTTTTAAGAACTAAACTGGTAATGCTGTTACTGTTAACAGCGTACGCTATTGGGAGATGCTAAACAACTTTTTTTCAATTAAGTCAACGATTGGAACTTAAATGATATATAGTTTCAACAAGACGGGAGCACACGAAACAGTCGTTTTACGACAAAACCAAATTTCCTGGTCATGTTATCGCCTAGGGCAACGACAACGATTGGCCACCGTTGTATTGTGATTTAATCCCATTAATCGTTTTTCTATGAGGTTACTTAAACGAAATGGTTTATGTTAACAAACTTGTTAATATTTTAGGTATGAGATCGAACGTGTAATTTCTGGAATAGAGTCACATTTATGGGAAAGCATTATGGAAGACTTAACTAAAGGAATGATCATATGTCAGCGAACCTGTGAAAGGTATTTTATGGTCACAATATTTTGTACGTAGTTTTATACAGAATTTGGATTGCTCTAATATTTTGTATTTTATGGAGGAAAAACGTGCTACAGTTTAATTTTGACCACTCTTTACTATCAAAAATAAGGAAAGATGTATTAAAGCAAAACAATGCAAGAAGACAAAAATTTAGGCGTCGATTTCTGTACAGTAAATATATAAAACATTTTTTAAGGTTGTCCACCATATTAAATTTGAAAAATAAGATTTGTTAATGTCTTATAAAACTCGGAGTAAAATTTGAAAGTATAATTACATGGAAAACCATCGATATCTGGGGTGTTACCATTTTACTCATTCTTTTTTTGAGTTCTTATATGTGCCATGTGTATGTCGCTTGCGTTTACTAATAACTGAAAATCATTTACTTTACAGACTTTGTCATTGATGCAAATTTCATACAACTTTTTTGAATTCCCATCGGACGGCCCTTGTACTCCTCGGCTTCAGATGTTCTCAGTCTTTACCTTTAAAACAATTAGTTGGGCTTAATGAAATGGTTTCGTAAGTTAAGCAAAAGTATCTTCCGCGCTCCAATTTACGTACCGCAGAAATAATGAACCTTGATAAAGTCCCTGAAGTAAACAAGCAAGTATCGGGCCGCGGCCAAGTTCGAACGCAAATCGAAAAGAAGCCACTCGATGCGCGGCCGCGAGCCCCGACTTTTCCCATCGCCGAGGAACTTGAAGACGCGGCTTTCATTTCGGCGCCCGGCTCCTTATTTGGACAGTAATCGCAAACTGCACTCGATATATTGCCGCGTTCGGCTGAATAATTTATTGAAAAGTTCTGGCGAGGACTTCGCCGCGGGACCCGGCGCGCGAGCCCGGTAATTGGAAAACTGTCGCCGAGTTCATGAAGCGCGCAGTTAAAGGTTTAAAGTTCGGCCGCATTTCAGCGATGACAACCTGCGATTAGCGATTTAATTAAAAGTTGTGTTGTTACGGAATTTTTGCAGGGGCAATTTTAATATGGGATTACGCGTATCAGAGATGTGGAGCTTTAAGGCGTGCGCAAATTTTGGTTTTATTAATAACAGTATAGCTACAAGTAAGCACTTTGGATTATTCTAATTGTTTAGCTTTCCTAGCATCTTTACCAATATTTTCTAGCCGCTGTTATTTTATTCTTTACTTTAAACATTATAACAGTTATAAATTTATAAGTAGCATTATTATGATACATGTTATTTAGGGCGCAACTTAACTTGTATGCTCATAAATCAATTTAAGGAATGTGCTGTAGTGGCGCGAGCGTGCTTTCGCTCTTAAACCTCAGATTTAGGATTTTCGGCAGGCTCACTCATAAATCAAAGGAGATCCTAACTCACTGGATAATTTACATACCATATCCTACCGCTTTTCTAGAAAGTGCGGGTAAAAGTATAACAGCATTAGGTTGAAAATACTTGACCTTTGATTCTTCAAGGCTAGTAGCCGTTATTCAGCTTCTGAGCCAGCTCTTTAGGTTATAATAATAATAAGGGCCAACTGCATTTAAATTTAAATGAATAAATTTGGATACTGCATTTTACTTTTTGTACACATCCATTAGGAAGCGCGTTTAAGTTCTAAGGTCTCTAAAAAAATTTTCTCAACAGTGAGAGCAAGTACAAAGATGCGATTAATTTTAAAAAACGCGGGAAATATTTTTGAATTTGTAATATACATGACAGCACCATACAATGTACACAGGTCGAATTACCGCAATTGCAGTGAGCGTTGTTTTATATATTTTAAATAGCGATGTTTAGTGTCCCAGAACAACGTGTAATCATCCACTTTCTCCTCTTGCGTGGCGAAACGCTCATCGAAATTTATCGCCAATTAAGTGAGGCATGTGGTGAAGGCATTATAGATATAAAAACACGCTTTAGTTGGCGCGAAAGTTTAAAGAAGGTCAATGAGATGACCGTAACCACAATTGTGCAAGTGTAGTAAGTTGTTATGAAATGTGCATAACATCGCCTCTAAACTTGGCATTTCCGTAGGATCTTTAGAGTCAATTGTGCATGATGACCTAAGAAAGCGAAAAGTTTCTTCTAGGTGGGTCCACAAATGCTGACCACAGAAGGCTGCGCGGGTGGCAATGTTTCAGGACCTGTCGACACGTGGTGCCACCATAAATTCCTGACCACAAAGAACACTCTCCGTAGCCGCTCACTTTCCAATCAAGCTGCTGTTGTATCCGCAATTTTCCTGTGGACAAAACACCCTTAAAAACTTGTTCTTGACAGCAATAAAATCACGGGGAGGACGTTGTGAACAATATGTACGTTTATAAATTTTTCAGTAATGTTAAACAGTAACAAAAAGAAAAAAAACGTATTTCACAAAAAAATAAAACACAGCGTCTAAGTAGGATAAAACAAAAATATACATAAATTTTAACGTGACATTTTATTTGTTATTCTGTTCTTTTTTTTAACTTTATTTATATTTACAATCTGCTCTGATGAGCAATAAGTAAATCAGGTGAATTTACAGAAAGAGTACATGCTGGATGCCATCCCAGTGGAAGGCTCCTCAGAATTACTTATGAACTATTAAATACAGGATAATATTTAACACACAAAACAACTAGTGTAGATCTGGAAGATCCAGGGTAGTGAGTCTTTTTAGCCTATAAACTGAATTGCTGTTATCCAGCAAATTCACAGCAAGACAGTTTGTGTGATTTTCTAGTCGTAAAATATACTTTGCACTCACGCACTTCACTTCGTCTTTCACTAGTTTCACTCGGAGATCCCGATGAATGACTTCATTTCTAACGTACCACTGTGCATCTGCTATTATCCTTAGGGTTTTAGATTTGAATCTCTGCAAGATCTCCAAATTGGAGTTGCTTGCAGTTCCCCATAGTTGCAGCCCGTATGTCCAAATTGGTTTTAGTATACATTTATAGAGTAGTACCTTGTTATATAAAGTTAACTTGGATTTTCTACCTAATAACCAGTATAACTTGGAGAGCTTTAGGCCCAGTGGTTTTCGTTTAGTAAGTATATGTTTTTTCCAAGTTAGTCTGCGATCAAGGTGCATACCAAGGTATCGGACGTCTTCGGCTTGCTGAATTGGTGTATTATTAAGGGTAACTTGTGGACATGTTTTCCTCCTGAGTGTAAAGGTGACTTGGGTGGACTTGTTTTCGTTTGCTCTTACACGCCAGAGCCGAAGCCAATTTTGCACTTGGTTAAGAGAGATTTGCAGGTTTCTTGATGCTACAATAGGATCTTCGTGAGTTGCAAGAATTGCAGTATCATCTGCAAATGTAGCCGTTGTCGTAAGATTGGTGGTAGGTATATCTGCCGTGTATAGTAGGTAAAGCACAGGTCCTAGTACGCTTCCCTGCGGTACACCGGAGTTAATAGGATGTAGTTTTGTTAGTTTATCCTGAAACTTTACCTGGAAGCACCTATTGCTCAGATAGGCTTTGGTCAGTTGAAAATAAGTGTGTGGCAGGTTTTTCTTGATCTTATACAAAAGTCCCCCATGCCAGACCTTATCGAACGCTTGAGTTATATCGAGAAAAGCGTTGGAGCAATATTTTTTCTTTTCGAAGGCCTGGTTGATTTCGTTTACTACCCTGTGAATTTGCTCAATAGTGGCGTGGTCTTTTCTAAAACCGAATTGGTGTACTGGTACTAGATCGTGATTTTCTAGGATTGGTTCGAGTCTTCTGAGTAACAGTTTTTCAAAGATTTTAGATATTACAGGTAGCAAACTGATCGGACGATGAGATGACAGTTCTTCATGAGGCTTTCCTGGCTTAGGTATAAGTATTATTTGGGCCACCTTCCATTGGGCTGGGAAATAGCTTAATTTTAGAATAGCATTATAAATGGCTGTTATTTGTCTGTATCCTTTCTCCGGCAATTGCTTCAGGACCTGTAATCAGGTCATACCCTGCTGATTTCTTAGGGTTTAGATCGTATGTAATTAACGACCTTACTTCTGTTACCGTAATCTTTTTTATTAGCAGACTTAGTTGATCTGGTGTCTCCAAATATTGTTGTATTTCGGCTTCTTCTTCTGGAGTTAGTGCAGAAGGAAAGGGCTGAAAAACATGTGCTAGATGTGCTGCAAAAGTATCGGCTTTTTCTTACTCACTCCTAGCCCAACTTTCAACAGGTTTCCAAATTGGAAGGATTGCTTGCTGTGGTCGTTTTAGTTTCTTCGTGACTTTCCATAAGGAATAATCTGTTGTTTTGGTAGCAGAGACGCTTGATAGATAATACTGTAGAGCCTTATTTTTTTGATCTTGAGGCATTGCCTTCAAATTTCGTGTAGCATTGTTGAGCCTGTTTTTATCATTCGGTGACCTAGTGTTCTGCCAAATTCTGCGAAGCCTTCTTTTCTCGGCTATTACTCTTTTTATTACCATAGGTAGAGTATTGCGGGCATCGCTCGCTTCCGTAAACGGCGTTGAATCCCTTGCCGCACCCTGTATAGTACGGTTCAGGTGCTCTACCGCATCATCGATCTCATCGGTGGTCTTGAGGGGTATGCCTAGATCTATTTTTTCGTTGACTATCATTCTAAAGAAGTCCCAGTCGATATTCTTGTTGGTGAGTCTAATTGGCCTAGGCCTGTGAAGTATTTGTGTACTTAATGTGATTATGATTGGGAGTGATCTGATATCATATCAAGGCATGATTTGATTGTTAGGTAATTTTGTGCTATGTTTTTGGTAATACAAAAGTCAAGTAGACCCGGGATTTTAGCCCTGTCCATAGGCCAGTATGTGGGTTGCCTGGTGGTTAGATAGTTGAGATTATTATTGACGAGCGATTTTAGCAATTCCCTGCCTTTAGTAGTGGTTACTCTATCACCCCATTCCTGGTGTTTAGCATTGTAGTCACCGCCGGCAATGAAGCGTGGACCAAGTGTGTTAAAGAATTGGGTATAATGCTCTGTTTTTATGTTATGTCTCGGAGGACTATACAAAGCGGTAATTATAACTGGTGCTGTCCAATCTTCTACGATCACTCTGGTATCTTAAATGTGCTCATGAATGTACTTATCTGTTTGGTAATGCTTGATGGAACTTTTTATAAGTACTGCAGATCCTCCGTGTGCAGCTCCGCTAGGGTGTTGTGTGTTATACATAATATAGTTGGGTATTGTAAAGTAACTTCTGTCTGTAAAATGTGTTTCGGATATTAAAACTATATCTATATCGTGATTAGTAATAAACGCCCGTAACTCTAGGGTGTGGTTTGACAAGCCATTGGCAGTCCATTCTGCAATCTTGAGTGTTTGAGCCATTACTGCAGTTTGGAGACGATGACTGTGAGGAGATTTAGCATTGTTTTTAGATTGTCAGCAAGTTCTATCATCATTTTTTCCAGTTTTTCAATGTGAGACGTTTGTGGCACGTTTAAGTTGTGAGAGGATTGTTGTCCATTTGACACAACTTGAGCGAATGTTCCTTAATTTTTGTTTGGCATTTGTATGGGTGCGGTAGTTGGTCGCGGTGCAAATCCTCTAGGACGTGATGATGGAAATTTTCTCTGCTTCAGTTCCTGGTAAACTTGGCATCCTTTGTAGTTCGCAGGATGGTAACCGTTACATAAAACGCATTTTGACTGGATTTCCTTTGATTTACTACACGAGCTGGTTAGGTGGTTTGCGCCACATTTTACACACCTAGGTTGGTGCGTGCAGAATCTTTTCGTATGACCATATCTTTGGCAAGTGGCGCATTGTGGGATTTCTCTTTTGTGATGAGGTGATTCTATTGTAATTTTTGTATGTAATAAATATTTAATGGCATATATCTTTTTGTTAGATTCGTTGGGAGCTAGATCGATAAAGAACATTGACAGTGGCTGTTTAGTTGTTCTGTGCTTCACATTGTATATATTCAGAACTTTATGTCCTTGAGTTTCTATCTCAGCTTTTAATTCATTAATATCGATAGAGTAGTGTATGTTCTTGATTACGACGCGAAAGCTGCGCTCTTCTTTCATCTGATATGTATGGAACTGTACTTTTAGTTCTATTAATCTAGCTACTAATTTCCTGTAAATATCTGTGGTTTCCGCCATTTCACTTGGTTTCTTCCTATAACTTTTAAAGTGTACTTTTTGTCAGTTGTAGTGTTCAGTTCTACGGTCAGTGGGTTGATATTTAGCACGTCCGAAATAAATATTGCTGGTGGTTTTATTGGTTTTGTAACTGCGGTGTGTCTGCTTCCATTGTATTATCTGATACTGGGAGCGCTTGAAATCGATTTGTTAAGTCTTCTGAGACCTTTTGCTTTCACTATACGATTTTCGTCATCTTGCATGATACGTTTATTTTTCCTCGGGGTAACAGTGGTGCATTCTGAATTTTGCTGATGTGACGTAGATGGTTCATGATAGGGTTGTTGCCATAGTGTAATAGGTGCTGCGCAGTGTGATGCTACATTTTGACCTACCTGTTGATTGAGTGCAGGTTGGGTATAGTGAGGTTGTGTTACTTGGAACTGGGGTTGCACCACGTTGCCCGGAAGCTGAGGGTACTGTGATTGATACTGCATCATTGGAGGTTGTGCGTAAGGCATGGAGTATGGTTGATTAGTGCCAGCCATGACGGCTGACACTAAAACTGAATGACTCACTTCTGATCACTAATATAAATTGTTTGCAAATCGTGACTATTATTAAACATAAAAATAAATAAATATGCTTAAAATTGCAATAAAATGAAATTATTAGAATTAAATTTATCACGGAAGCGTTATCACTTACCCGTCGCGCGCGGGGATTAGCACTTCCTTGCGCTACGAATGCCAAATGCGAACTCTTTATTCTATTCTGGGGAGGGATATGTAGCATGAAGGGAAAAGCACTTAAGCTTTTTTAAGATGTAGCAAAACTACTAAAAGCAGCAGCATTTTTTGTGTTCTAGAAATAAAAACGACCATTATAATATCTATACATATAGTAGCAATTTCTCTTCTAAATACTAACGTGCTGAAATAAATAAAACAAAACTCGAGCTTCTACTTATATCTTAAGTTATTATAAGATACTTCGTAAACGAGAATAACATTGCAATAATTTTCATTTTTAAGTGTACATTCTCGTATTTTATAAATCTAAAGTAACTAAATTATCAAATCAAAAGAACAGTTTTGTACCAATCGAAATAGTTTGTACTAAATAGAAAACAGATTTTACATCCTGGCATGTCAGCGAGTAGTACAGCAGAATTACAGAAAAGAGCGAAGTAAAACGTGCGGATATGTGTGTAGTGCGAAAGTCAAATATGGTTTCCATGAAGTATGTCAAAAGTGAATACAGGTGGCGCAAGGTACACTAAGAAATCTAGACGGGGGACATTAGAGGATGGTGATGAAGACAAGCGGTTCATGATATAATCAAATCTATCAACTGAACGAATCGTTACCCAACTATCGATTGGGCAAGCATCGATAATCAGAAACCATAAAAGAGTAGTTATTTCTCCATTTAAAAAAGCAGACAGAAAATCGGCATTCTTAGATAGCAACAAATTCTTCATCACCGACGATGCACCTAAAATAAAATAGAAAGTTTCAAAAATAAATGCCAAACAGTACATTTCCATCACATCAGTAACCTTCTGTGGCAGCTATGGTACGAGCTAAATCAACGTTTTCGAAAAAGATGATCGCATGGCAGACATTGGTACCAGTATTGTGACCAGTATCAATATAGACGCTCAAATACCCTTAAAAATTTACTGACTTAAATTTTATCTCTGAATATTATCCAACCTACCCTATTGTTGCTTCATAAAGCATTTTGTCATTATATCTACTCAACATTGGTTTTTTTGAAAAGTTAAGAAGCTTTAGTACCTGAAAAGATCGATAATTCAACTGCTATATTACACTACTTGTCGATTGAGCATTCTTGGTCACTGATAAAGGGTTAATTAATTTCTGGGAACCTATTGACCATGGATGTTACTCAATTTCATAGAAGTTACACACGTATATTGCAGCAAAGCCTGGAAAAGCTATATTCTGAAATTTTATCAAGAAACTGCGCTTTGTGAAAAAAAGGTTCATATGTTGCTTGCTTTGGCCTAATGTTCCCCTCAATATTATTTCTGTTCTCTACCACAACAAACCTAGTTTATATACATCAAATAAAAAAAGTCTTCATATAACTACAAAGAAATAAACAGCTAAAGAAAATAAGCAAATAAGACTTTATTACTTCAATCTAATGTTTTCAATTTGTCTACCTACAAGCTCTGTCATAAATAGATAAAAAATTGTCTGATAAAAAAGATCATTTGTATCATTTCTTGATGTTTTATGCGTAAACATTTCTGTGTATCTGTGTATCTCACATGTGTTTATTGTAAATCCTTGAAAAATTGTCAGTTATAGAATGATACCCAAAATACACTACCGGCGTTTTACCATTTTATCTTAAATATTTCAAACGTTCCAAAGATTATCATTAAGTATCGCAAAAAATTATTCCTACTTTCCCGACATTAAAAAGAATTGCAGTTGTGTTTCTATCATTCGTATGACTTATTTGGCCGATCTACCAGATTCTTTCCTAAACTGTCCTCGCGCTATCTTCTGTCGTTCGACAAATATAGCTTAATAATATAATGGCTAACGAGGGGGTAGCTTAGCAAAACAAATTTGGAGTTTGTTTGAATCTTTTTTTTTTTCTGGTCGGACGATTAACGCTAGCTCTTGCCGTTTCCGAGATACCGAAAAACTTTTTCGATTTTCAGCCTCTATTTTGACCATAAAAGAGCGGGGATGACGATCCCATCCATAGAGGTTTTTGTCTTTACATTGTTCTAAATTATCGATGTATGATGGTGAGGTGCAAAAAAAAGTTTACTAAATTGACCATCAAACCAAGAATGCAGAGGGGAAAATTTTTAATTTATGCCTTTTTGCGGAACATATGAAAATTCTTCATCTCATGTCTAATTACTTAAAGGTTTTGTTTTTTTTTCTTCGATAATTGTTACTTTGGTCCGTAAATTTCCGCTAATTAATTACTGAAATGGAATTAGTTGCTTTTTTTGAAGAAGGTGCAAGGCTGTGCCCGATTATTGCTTTCAACATACACCTACAGAAGTACCATAGAAACGATGAACATGCTGTCGTCATTATTACACTTTAGGAGAATTCCTTGGTTTCTACTTTTTCTTTACTATTTAAGTTCTACTTTATAGTTACTATTGGCAATCAACAAAACTCCAGGAACTCATCCTTGAATCTTACATAATCTTATGACAATGTGATTAATTAGAGAGTATTGTCTCATTTAGACATTCCAAAATAACTTCTGTTTGTAAGACAAGTTTTAGGGATTGACATGATACCAGTTCTTTAATTTTTTTTACAAACAATTAATTTGTCTAAAATGTTGAGTCAAGTCAGTGAGGTTTTATAGAGCAATTTTAGAAAATTACAGATTTTTGCTAACTACGGCTGTGAATGGAATTAACATGGTGCTAATTTGCTTTATGAGCTCTTTTATCATCTTTTGCGTTCGATTATGCCATTCAAACGTTGGGGCATCCTGATGCAGTGTCAGTCGCCAAAAAAATAAGAGATAGTTGGTATTACAAATCCTAAAGATGATATTTTTGACTCATTTCTAACCGGAAGAATTTTTTCTTTGCATCTCTTGTAATGATGCTCTTTACAAAAAAATTAATTTTTACTTTTCTCTTATCTTGAGTATTGAATTATGATGTGATCACTTTCGCAAAATCTTTTGGTACATCTATAGATTTGGCATTTAATACGTTGTGGTATTTTGCGTTCCTAATGTGATCATTCAAGCTTTACTCTTAAATATATCAGGCAGATTATATCCTGTGTAATTTTAATGTTATCGTCATGGTTTGCAAGGAACAGTAAAAGTGGCTTTTTGATTCTACTCTTGCTACTTTTCCCTACTTTATACAAATATTTGTATAATTATATTCCAGTCCATTTCATTTTATACTATAACTTTTGTGCCTGTGGCCTGGCTCATATTTCTTAGTACGGCTCTTAAACTACCTACCTCTCTAATCCGTACTCTTTCAGCGAGCGGTTTTATGATCGCTGTGGTCTTCGGCTGTAGTTTCACTTGATTATTAACAAGAGTTTTAGTGTTTTATTAATTTTTTGCTATTTTATTTAATTTTAAGAGGAAATCGCCACATATGTAACTCTAATTACACAAATAGTTGAGCGTTTTGAATCTTGCCGTTCTCCCTTTTTGCTTGATTTCTTGCTTTTTATTTTAGTCTTTTGTAAGAGTTGAGTATTTATTTGGAGCAACTATTAGCGAGTTAAGTTAATAATTAGATATTTTGCCATGTGAGTGCTTGTGCAATTTCATTTGTGGTATTTGTTTGCATTGCACAGAGTTTGGTAGATATAATTGCGTTATTTACGAGTTGCAAGCTTGGGAATAAAGGTTATCTCCGGCCAGTGCTGCTTATTGAATTACAAACAATTTTCGCGTTAGTTGCGATATGCCCTTAACCTCACGACCTACATTTAGCTAACATTTGACTTGATATTTCAAGCGCCCACACGACTTTGCACTTCAAATTCAAGAGAAAACTAGTCGCTTGCGTGCCTTCTAATATTTTTCCTTTCAGACTTCGGAACAAACCTCATTCCTTTGACTTTTCGTCAGCGATCTGATCTAATAAAAAGATTGACTTTAAATTTTTTTATTTATTTTGTCTGATGAGGACGTGATCTAATCACAGAAACTTGAGCTTTTCTGAAAAACAAGCACTGCTCGAAGGTATAGCTCATTGCTTCAAGGCCGAATGTTGTCTTCAACATTACATACGTCTCTGTGGCTCATTTCTTTAAATTAAAACAAAAGCGGGTACAAATATATATATTCCATTTAATACAACGAATAACTATATATATATATATATATATATATATATATATATATATATATATATATATATATATATATACAATATTGGCGTCATATTTCAGGAATTTAGAGAAACTTTATTTCATTTTGGAAGCTTTTAATATACCTTAGGCTCCGAAGCATTTCAACAGCTCAATTTCTTAACTAAATGGCATGATTTATTTTATATATTTTAGGATAACCAGATAAATAGAGCAGTGGTAAAATGAATCTTAAACTGATTCTGTCTACTTTTTACTTTGTTGATTTGAGATGAGATTTGTATTTTTGTTTTCATTATACGTGCTTTTAACGTTTAACAACTCTTAGACCTGTGTTATGTTTTATCGTAGCTTTTAATTCAGCACTACTCAGAAGTTTAAAAATAACGTAGATATTCAGGACAAGCTCACATTAATCTTTCTGTATTTACCTGCAATCCCTTGTTTTCTTGTGCTTCACCTTAAACGTTCCGTATGTGCAAAGCTACACCATCGGAAAATAAATAATTTTAAAATGATGGTAGAAGAAACTGGAAATTAATTCTTTTTCTTGGTATATACGTTACTTGCAGTTTTAATATCCAATTATGACAAATTAGAAGAGAAGAAGAAGCTAAGTTTAAAGTAAAATATAAAAAGGAGCGTACAATACTAATTTAAGAATAAAATAGACACACTAAAACAGTAGGTCGTTAACATAAATGACAACATCTCTACTCATCATTTTTTAATTGCGGAAATTTTTACTATCATTACTAAGGACGGTGTAAAGTCAAAAGTATGCTCCAAATCAAATTAGATTGCTTAGTTAAATTATGTTATTTTCATATGTGTTAAAAAAAATTAAAACTGCACCAGACAAATATTAATACTGCACATTAGAACTTTATTTTTCGTATTCGATTCCTAAGCGTACATAAAATACTTTTTATTGAGGAAGGGCAAAAGTATTTCTTTCCACCACATGTTTTTCAGACTTCTGTTGTTGCGCTGTTGGTTTCGGTCTTAAGGGTTTTCTTATTCTCCGTGTTGAACTGCACAATCACACGATTGACGCTGGACAGCGAAATATTCAGCCTTCTGGTTTTGAGCACCCTCGTATTGTCGGACAATACGCCCTCTTTGGAAATCACTCAACCTTTCAACGCCAGGAGTTTGGAGCATCCTTATCTTATTATCATACTACACAGGAGTTTACCATACTATTAAGAGTGTTTACTTATAGGTTGCCTCAGTAGATATGGTAGCCAGCGGTATTCTACCGATTACCCAATTTTCTTCAAAAATATGAGGTTAGATTGGAAACAATATGGAAGGCTATTTATTAGAAAGATATCAATAAATGGGACTTTATAAGCTACCGATTTTTATATTGAAAATTTGTACGAGTCTCCAAAGAATAAATAAGACGAACTTCTGGAGGATGTTCTTGGTATGTTACACAACCATTTCATAATTCAAGTAATTCAAAAAAATGATAAAAACCTTATTGACTCTAAATAATATTGCAATGAAGTGATTTCATGTTTAAAAAAATTATTCCTTCCAACAGCTACTAAGAGATCATTGTATTATTCACCTTAAAACGAATAACCTTTCTGGTCGATGTTGATCGTTGTGGGTCAAAATCATGTTATATTATCAGATGAAATGGTAAATATGTGTGCAACTACATGAATAACCCATTTTGAAGTATTTTGTGTCTTAAGACCAAAAACCTCAAACCAACGCTAAAAAATAGTATGCTTCTGGACTAACAGTTAAGTGCTTCAAGAATGATAAAATATCACAATTCAGTAACGCCGAGCTAATCTTCTTAACAGTATAAAATTTAACAAAGCTGGTAAAAAATAGGTCTAAAAATTAAGTGTAGAACCCCTATACAAACTTATGTGTGAAAATGGTTTACCTGTATATGTACTTAATGACATATGTATTTAAGTAAACAACTACTATGGCTCACTTTGGTGATTTTTGATAATAGTCTCGCATAAAGTAAGTAAAATTTTGCGAATGATGCGGAAAATGTTTTTAGGTCGTTAAATGTTTGCAATTTATAAGCCCTAGATGTTAATATGGCCCCATACAAAAACATTTTAAATCTCTAATAAATAATATTTACCACCAACTAACATCGCTAGTTAGTGAGATAACAGAATATATTCTTCTCGAACAGTCTATTGTTTCGCCTGTATGGCTCATAGCGTCGTCTTGTTGGATCTACGCATTATTACATTCATAGTATACTATTTGAGCCAAAAATAATGGTTACTCTAGTACAATCGCATTTTTAGTTAACAAATGGCAGCATTTTCCGGATGAATCGAAAGTTTCTATACTTCATTGGCCTCATTACTCCAAATGCGACATATTTATTTGTTAACAGCCATTTGTAGAAAAATGAGTTTTTTGGATTATTTTCCAAAACTTAGTCGGCGAAGATATGGAATAACCCATTATCGTTGGACTTTAATTATTGAGGTAAAATAATTTGAAAAGACAAAGCTTCAAATCCAGATGCAAAATTCTTCAAATTTTGATAAACACAAAATCAATTCGTTGGCATACTAGTATTGATTACAAGGAAAATTTTTTTATTTAAACCTCTAAATACTGTAACGTTTCTACTCTTTATAGTACTGAAGAACTCGTGTAAATTTACTAGAACTACTTATTTATTTTAATTACGGGCGATCAGAATCACAACACTACTTATATATACAACACATACAATAAGATAACGTAAAATTACACACTATTTATGTCGACGCACACAGCTTTGCTGCTCGATATTTATGCCTATTTGGTGCCATTCCAGAAAAACTCAAAAACGTTTTGAAACACCGGGATGGAAACGCCTAGAATGTTCGTCGCGCACGCGTGCTGTTGGATTACTATAAGGCATTGTATTGGCCGTCGAGCGTGTCGGGGTGCAACCAAAAAAACCTAGGCTTCATATTTCTACGCGATGCTTCTTTTATGGGGGGCATTTAAAAATTCGTTACATTATTTTTAGGGTCAAGTGATTATTTGTAAATTTCACCTAACATACGGAATTCTTGGCGAACTCAGCGTCTAATTTGCAATTAACCCTAACCATTTCTACGCTCTATAATATCATACAACGTTCTATAAATATTAAGACTAATTTAAAGAAAACTTGTTAAAGTCATATATCAACATATAAGTAATGAACTCTGAAAGTAAATATTTGTATATTTGTAATAAAAACAAGACCAAGCGTACAGAAACGAAGTTCATTTAAGTCTGCAGTTTCTGAGCGGTTTTTACGCTTGAGTCAAAACTTGTGCCCCTGCAGAACCTCTCCACCCTAACCAAACGGACATCGGCCAGCGAGTTCGAAGCGAATTTACATTTTTACCGGCTCATTGCAAAAATGTTCTAATAAACCCCTTTGTTGTAAGCTGCCTCCAGGCGCACGAAATATTTTCTGCTTAAAACGCACAAAAGAGCGTATTATAATTTAAAAATGTGCCTGTTGCGCTTATTGCGTTGAATGGAAAGCGGGATACTCGTAGCTCGCAGAATTGCCGGGCTTGCTGGCGCTCCATTGTATTATGCATTAGAGAATTAAGCAGCATGAGCCGAGCTTAAAGTTTAAGTATTTGCAGCGACCCCGGAAACGCTGTAGCTCTATTTTAATTTGGCGTTGAAAGGCGCGGCTGCAGTTAACTCGCATTTGTATGTTTCGTGGCTAATTATTGTATTACATCTGCTGTTTTGGGCCAGGACAAGAGATTTTACTCCAAAACTAAGTTTTCTAATATCAATTATTACTTTATATAATTCTTTTCCAAATTCGGAGCCATATTTGTGCTTGTAAATTAACGATTCCGGGAAATTTGACCCCATGCAGCTATTTAATGTAAACCATTGAACATGTTATATACATATTCTTCCATAAAAGAAATTAGCTGTATCCCTACCAAAGACATGGAAAGAAGTACAGGACTTAAAACAACACCATTCCACATCAGGATACCAGCATCCTCAAAACGATCTCGTACACAAACTCTCTTTTTCTACTTCTATGTGTTCATCAGATGTATATCTGTAAGTTTTTTTTTGTAACTTAATGTTAATGAAATGTTTCTTGTGGCATTGAGGGGTACAGGTAATATTTGTTTAGTCGTTCCCTTGGCCGTTGAAGGTTGGCTCTTTTAGCACATTATTTGAAATAGCCACCTCATGTAGGAGTTTACGTTGAAGAACCGCCAATATATCGTCAGGCACGTACTTCTAGTTGTTTGGAATCTCTGCCACAACCCCCACAATTTGGTCTTCTAAAATATTATCAATATAAATGAAAAAAATATATTTCGCTTTTACATGCAATATTTATAGTGTAAAAACGGAGTTGAATAAAAAAAGGCTATTAAAGGAATTTGTAATATTTTATTACTTAGCAACTGTGGCACGCGGGTACATAGTTGACCAACAATGTCGCCTTCATAACTTGAGACGCCGGTAAAATTATTTTCAAGTCTAGGCGAGTGCCCAACTTCCGTCGGAACCGAAAGCCCCATCCATGATTTCGTCTGGCGGTCGAACAACCTGGTACATCTGGACCATTTCCATGTCGTCGCCTACTTGCGGCCAATTGCCAGCGGGACCAAAGACCCACGTGACCGTCTAGACCCCTCTCATTGCTCTAAAGAAAAGTTCACAGCTGAAACCATTCAATTGTGCCTTCCAAATGTCTTCTTGTTCAAGCAACTGTTAAAAATGTTTACAATAGCAATAACGCCTACAGTACCATGATCTCCAAACCACTGGACTACTTTAACTTTGCTACTGGCATCAACTTTTATCACACTAGCAACGGCGCATGTTCTCGGAACTGCAAACTATTTGTAGGATGGCAATTTTTTACTTTCAACTACCTTTTGATCTTTAATTTGCAAGCATAGTTACAGTGGCATGAAAAAGTTCATGCACTAATGTCAAAAAATTTTTTAGTCTTTTCTTTTTGTGTCACAAAGACAGGTAGTCACAATAAATTTATATAAAGTAGTACAATAAATAGTGTGATTAAATCGAAATATAATCAAAAAACAAATTGTTAAGTACATAGACTTAGACAAAGAGCGGTACTTCAATGTTACACTATGTACTACTTATATCTACATTATAACTAATATTTTATTAGTCAACCTTTGTTTTACATATTATAGGTATGGAATTTACTAATTTTTGATCTTCGAAATACAGTCATACTAAACTTGAATTAAGGGCTTGATTTTTGTTTAGATATGTTGACTGATATCCTTTCACATACATTTTCTACAGGACAGACAGGTGTATTGTAGTGGCTAGTCCATTTTGTTAATTTTATTTGTGTTCAGCAAAGACTAAATAAGTCTTAAGGTACATTATTGTGGTGAAAAACAAAACCTCCAACTGCAAATAAACCTTACATACTGGGCAACATTGTACTTTGTAGTATTCCAATGTACTTCGCGGCTTTCATCACCTTAGATATGATAGATGCTTGGCAGATAGGCATTCCCATATCATGATAGCGATAGGATGCTTAATTGTACACATTTTGGTAAATTTTCTTCTCCGGGTAATCTTCTGACATGTATTCCGGGCATAATTGTTGGTATTAAAGTTGATTCATCACTTGTTTTTTGGTCCACTGCAGGCAAAAGCGTCTTCCGTGATCTACACCTTTTTAATCAATAGCTAAACAGTCTTTGGCTTACGGTAGAAGTATATACACTAACACCACCAGCGTCGCGTTATAATTTAGATAATTCTATAGATTTGACACTTTCGGAGGCTAATCTTGCATTTCTTAGAACTATAGAATTTTAGAGCAGGCAAACGCATGGAAAGGCTGTCGGGCTATGGATGAACTGGTAAACTGGACATCTTTGTAAATTCTTGATGTCAATTTGCATGTCAATGTCGGTTATTAAATTAGTTACTGAGTTTTCTTCTGTGAACTGAATCAAATTTGAGCTTAAACATAAATCTTTTTCCTGTGGGGATAATAATATAAGGTAAAGCTCGTCTTTTAGCTATCAAAATTAAAATATGCTATCAATTGCCCTAATTTTGTAAATTAATTGAATAGGCATTCTAAATGATGTTGAAGATTTAATTATTTGAAATTTGTTTCAGAAAATCTATAACTACATTTATAAAATAGTTTTATACTGACCGATAATTCATGCTTTGTAGTCCATTTCCTGCAACATAAATCATAAGTTGAAACGTAAGAAGTCAACATTAATATGAATGTCATCGATTTGTCACTATTATAACTAAACTACGTTATTATAATCTTTTTGATTATATAATAAGATATTCTTTTTGTAACTTTTTAATATAAATTTTAGAGCAGCATTAATCCACGATTGGCTTTGTATTGATTATGTATACGTGCTCTTTTATATGCATAATTTATCATTGGTTATTAATTAGTTACGAGCTTTTGAAGATCAATTTGGTTAAACATAATTTTATCTATGCGCAAATAAAAATGCTTCAGTACATTAACTTGGTAACTTGTTATTATACATAGCTGTTCCTTGGTGGGTCAGCTGATCCTTAAATACTTTGAAGCTTATGTTTACGTTGTATATATTTTCTTTTCATTAGTTATAACTTAGCTTGAGAATCTTCTATTTGATTCTATATTATCATAATTATTGACAATTAGTGGAATTTTTCCCCATTCGGCTGGCCAGAGTTTTTAAGTCTTCTATTGAGCTGCGGTTTAATCAGTCGCAGTCGTGTGGCACTTGGGTGGTCTTCTAGCTTGTTGTGGTGTTAGACACTTTTTCCTTTATGACGTCTTTAACATGGTATATTTAGGTCTGCATGTAGCATATGATTGCTTATATTATCAAGGTACTTCGTTAGATTATTGAGACATTTTATTTGCATGGACATCTCCAAAACTCTATGTCATAGACCCCTATCAGCTTTATTATTGTCTTGTAAAGAAGAATTTTGCTTTTCAAGGACAGACTGGATTTTTTCCAATTAGCCAGTACAGGTCTTTCGTTTTTAGATCTATTTGTTTTCTTTTTCGACTATATGATCTTTCCAAGTGAGTCTGCTATCCAGATGTATACCAAGATATTTGGTGGACGGAGACTGAGGTATATTTACATTATTTAAATCTACTTGTGGACACCATTTTCTTCTTAGTGAAGGTAATTTGGACTGATTTAGTTTGGTTAATCTTAATTTATTGGGCCATATTTGTATTTTTAATGTTCTCGTGGCCGTTGCTGTATCCCCATACATTGCAAGAATAACAGTATTATCAGCTAAGGTTCCAGTAATAGTGTTCTTGTCGAGTGTATAAAAATGTAATAGGGGTCCAATTACACTGTCCTGTGGAACTCAAATTTTATTGGAAAGTTGTTGGATACAGCCTGGTTGATCTTGATCGTGGATTTTCTGTCACTTAGGTAGAATTGCAACAATTTTAAGTGGTAGAAGGTGATGGGAAGAAACTGTTTAATTTTGCATAATAATCTTCTATAGCAAACCTCGTCGAAAGCTTGGCTAACATCCAGGAATACCGATGTACAGCAATCTTTGCTTTCGAGTGCCTCATTTATAACTTGACATACTTTATGGATTTACTAAACTGTTGGATGACGTTTACGGAATCTGAATTGGTGGTGCGCTATCCAATCATCAGTGCTAGGGTTGGCTTTTATTCTTTGGAGCAGGAGTCTTTCCAGGAACTTGGCTAGGATGGAAACTAAACTTATTGTTGGTATGACTTTGCTTGAATCTTTACCTGGTTTGAGTATTAGTACAATTTCTACCATTTTTAGTTATTTTGGCCAACAATCTTCTTTAAGAATTGTGTTAAATATATAGGTAGTTATCGTTACACTTCTTCGCGGTAACTCCTTCATCATTTGTGTTGTAATCCTGTATATACCTGGAGATTTTCTAACGTTTAGATCATTAATTTCTGTTTGTACTTTCTCTGGGGTGAATTCTTTAATTTCTGATATGATTAGATGAGTGTTTAAAAACTGTTCTTCTATTTCATCATCAGTTTCATCACTGGTGGGAGTAAATACTTGTGGAGATGTTCTGCAAAAACCACTGTCTTCTCTTCATCGCTTCTAGCTCAATGTAAAATGAGTGCTTTATTATCACGGAAGGGGGGGAGGGTATTTGTTGATTTTTTCGGTGTATGACTGGCTTTCAAAATAAATTATTAAATCTGTTTAGACTAGTGATGTAATCTTGAAACGTACTGTCATGTTTTTTAAATTTTTGTTTTTAACTGGTTTGTTACTCTATTTAGGGCCGTTTTATCTTTTGGGGCGTGCGTTCGTTGCCAAATAGCTCTTACCTTTCTCTCTAGTGCTGTTAGTTTTTTGATTTCATTTGAAATATTATTAAATGTTTTCTTGTTGTGTAAACGGAGCAGTTTTTTGTGTAGGATAATAATTGGGAAGTGATCGGAAGATAGATCATATTTGGGTTCTATTCTCATGTATGGTGAAAAGATGTCAAAATACAGAAGGTCAGAAATTTTGTTTTGATCGGAGGGCTAGTATGTTGGGGTACCAGTTGACAGGAAGGAATAATTGTTTGCTTATATTACATTTGCCAGCTCTTTTGTTTTGGTCAGACGTGCACCCCAAACGGTGTGCTTATTGTTGTAGTCACCTCCTGCCACGAATTTTAGTCCGAATGTCTGAAAGAAGTCTTCATCTTCTTTATATGTCGTGGAGGGCAGCATACTGACGTAGTTGTTGTGTCATATGGCAATATTTTGACTTGTATAACTGTGGTTTGCAAATTATCTTATTTATAATTATGTAGTTCTATATGACAAATCGCACTTTTTATTCTAGCTGCACGAGCGTGGACGGTTTTGTCTGTATGATTTGTATAATACGTAGGGTTTTGAGGTATATTAATGTACGATCTGTCCGTAAAATGTGTTTTACTTACTAGCATGCTGTCTATTGAATTATGGCGAAGAAATACCTCTACTTCGTTTCTATGTTGGACAGGCTATTGGCATTCCCCTCGACTATCTTAATAAACTTAGTGAATCTTGCTAATTAGGGTTAATAGCAAGTTTAACACCATGCTGTTTTGTTGTATTAATTGATTAAACATTGACTTGAATTCTTCCAGAAATTTTCTTAAAATATGGTTATCTTTCACTTGTTTGGTCACTGCAGTTAAAGTAATAAGTTTTCTTGCATCAGAATGTGCACACGTGAGTTGGCCAAAATATCAAAAAATGTAACAATAACTATTCATATTGATTGCAAGAAACAACAATTTTTTTGAGAAACAATTACAAATAAATATCACCGATGTCACCAAAGGACAAAGTGGTCGAGGCACTAAAATTGCTTCTGAAGTCAGTGTTTCAAAATAGTTACTGACAAACTTGGGTTTGTTAATGCAGCCAGTCGAACGCGACAAAAAATTCAAGTTTGTTCTGGACAATCCTGATATATCCTCCTTATAGCTTGATTTGACTCCCTGTAATTGTGGTTTGTTTAAAGCACCAAAAAAGTACTTGAAGGGCAGAGATTTAAGCATAAAATGTTAAGCAATTAGCTGGTGTTAGGGCCAGCTTCATTTTACGACAATTAGATCAAAGACTCGCCTACCTGTGAAAGAGTATATTTCTAAGCCAAGAGATTGTGTAGAAAAATAATTTGTGTTTGATTTTTCAAAGCTTGAATAATTAAAAAAAAATAATTTCGGTTTATGTTTGGTTCATCCACGTACGAAGAAGATTTTAGGAGTACACAAAGACCATCATAACATGATAATAAGGATTGTGCAAAATTTGGATCAAACTTCTTACATAACAAATTATGGTTTATGCCGCAAAAACCAGCCGATTAAGAAACAATATAAAATTTTATTTCACATATAAATGTAATTGTTGGTTTTCCTATAAATACACTACTTGATGTAGTTGATAAATGCCCACAAAGACTCAAATGTTAGCTGCACACTAAAGGCGATACTTTTTAATCTATAATAATCGCTGCAACGCATGTTGTTTAAATATTATTTCTTAACATTACCTGTCCTTGCATTAGTATTTAAGATATATTTAAGTATAACAAAAGTAGAGAAATTTATGTGATTCTTTCTTTTCTTAGATAAAGCATCGAAATTAACGGACAAGCTCTACGTCACTTCACTAATATTACTGTGCGGCTATTTTTAAAAGATCAGTAATTATACTCAACATCATTATTTACTGTTATAGACACATTAAAAAAATTATAAGTCTATTTTTGTACAACTTAGTGCAAATAGATTTACCAAAAAAATTAGAAAGGTATAAATAGTAATATAAAAAGTATGGAGTAATAATAATCAAAATATAGTTTAACATAATGGCAAAAGGCATCAAAAACATTTAAAGCATCATATGCATCTTATAATCAAAGAACACGAAATAAAGCAAATTGTGACTTCTTTCTTAACAGAAAAACTTTTTTACTGATATGGATTTATTTATAGTCAACAAATTCGGAAAAAAACTGTAAATTTGCTTCGATGTTTATAACAAATAAACCAAGCATTATACCGAAAATATAACAAAAATCTACACAACTTTAAAGATTTAAACCAAATTTATGACATGCTACTATAGTCGCCCAAATTAAATTTTATGAAACTCAAAATTTAGCAAACTAAACATAAGGAAGAGGACTTACTAGAAAGCAGTTCCTGTTTGAAGCTGTTTGTCCTCAGTTTTATCAAAGATGTCTTTTTAATTATTTTTTGGTATGATTGGGTAGGTTTAAGTCGTACAAATTATAGTAAACACACGTGCTAAAATTAATCCAAAACTTGAATAAGAAAATTAAAATACTTAAAGACATGCCGAATAACTATACCAAAATTCAAAAGCAACAAAAGTGTGACATAAAAATTAATATAAAAATACTGCAGTGCTAATAGTAAAAGAGAAGGAATAAATAAAATTGAAAATAAACATCAAGCAAAGCATTAAAATTTAGAGGCGACTTTAGATTGAAAATAACTATTAAAGAAAGCATTAATAAGAAAAATTGACAGACAAAAGAGAAGCCAACGGTAGAAATTGTTAAATCGATGTCCAACTATTGCCCATAGATTCCAAGCATGAACAATTGCTAAAACCATTCTGGGTTCAATTGGGCCATAACTTTTGAGCAACGCTTCCATTTTTCTCTGTTTTCAACTATCTGGTTTTCATTTTCAATCTTAATTTTTTCCAGCTATCTTATCCTTAATGTTCTGGTTAAACTTGTTATCTTTGAATGGTTACACAGTTCTATAAGTTCTTATTGTTTTCTCTCCGGATGGTCTTCCACTTTGTGTCCTTTGTCAATCCTAAGAGCTTTTTCTCCTAGATTTTTAGATTTATTTCACTTTATTTAATTGTTCTGTACTTTATTGCATTTGTTTACTTTTTATTAATGTATAATCTATGTTGTTTAGTATTTTCAGTACTAAGAATTATTTAGATGCCCTTGAAAATTTCTTAATGCTAAAAATGCGTTATTACTGTATTTATTTGTTTATTTTTCTAAAAATTCTATTTATTTTTTGTCTTTCTTCTCTATTTTGGCAATGAAGCATCTCTTAATAATTGTATATCTTAGAATGTTTATACCCCTGCTCTATATTCGTGTAAAATTGTTCTTTATCTTCTGCTCCTTTATCTTCTAAGGGCGCATGTCTGTTTATAAAATATTTTCTTATATCTGCATGCATATTCCACCAGAAACTAATTTAAAATCAGTCAAATCTTCTACATTCTTATCAGAAAATTTGTGGTGAAATTCTATTGCCGCTACCATTGACTTATAATGTCTATCTTCTGTTTTGTTTTGTACATTACCAGATTTTATTTCTGTATAGTCTGTAATGCTAAATTTAGTGGTTCTCTTTTATGGTAGATAATGTACCTCTTACATTATATGTTTCTGTACAAACAAATTCGCTTTTTGTTAATTAATATTTAGTTCTTGCCGTCCTTTATTCATTTCTATAACTGCATTTTTTGTGGTTGTTTTCGACATAATTTTTATATTTTCAGGCAGCGTATATATTCTGAAGGTTCCCTGATACTCAACTCTTTCTAGTTTTTCTCTAAATAGTTATTTGGATGACCTTTGTTCTCCCCTAACGTATCTCTTTTCTGGTAACACATCATATTCGTGTTTTTTACATTTATTTTATCTTTTGTGCTTTTCAGTTTTTCACTTTTTTATCTCTTTATTTGCTATTTGTTAAATTTTCATCTACATTCCTCTCACTTTAACTATTAGGTTTTAAAATCCTGCATTTTTTCAACTTCTATCACTTTTATGTTATCCTTAAAACTGTCCATTTGTACAACGTGTACATTTCTGTCAATTTTTTAATTTACATGTAATTTTTATTTGTTATAGTTTTTTATCCTTTTCCAACTTATTCTCATTTCTGATATAAATTTTTAACATTTTTACGATATTATTTTTCCCTTACTTTTAATTATAAGACCTCTACTTCCTTTTGCAAATATATGTTGGCGACTGTATTTCTTTCTTATTTTTCTTAAATATGTTTGTGTCATTGCTTTTATTTAGCGTTTCCTAAAATAAAGTCTTTACTTAAACAATATTTTTGTATGTAAAACTTATTGCTAATTTGCCACCGTTAACTATGTTTTCTACTTCAAATGTCATCTTTGAGCGTCTATAGTTCCTGTATGTCTTCTGATGCATAAGTAATAATTACAATGATTAACAAGGTTTTTTTAAAGGTTTATCGTGTTTTTGAGTATCTTTTTAGACTGAATTCAAATAT
Source organism: Sinelater perroti (assembly GCA_036346155.1). Classification (NCBI taxonomy): domain Eukaryota; kingdom Metazoa; phylum Arthropoda; class Insecta; order Coleoptera; family Elateridae; genus Sinelater; species Sinelater perroti. Next base: position 6,731,666 of record JARFIY010000324.1, read on the forward strand.
GTAATCAAAATTTTTGTATTACCCATAGTTTTTGTACAATGACATTTTTAGTATTGCGTTTTCGGAATCAGGTCAGCTTATGTTCCTAAAACGATATTTTAAATTGGGCACAGACAATTTACAACTATAAAAGCATTAATTTATGTGTTTCTAAAAATAAATAGTAAAAGTTCCAAACGATTTGGGCACTATCATGTCGCGAAATGCCGACATCTGTCTGTTGCGTCCACATAGTGCAATTCATTATACACGAGCCAGTATTTCTCAGAAATTCTTTCAGTGAGGTCATATCCTGTTTTATCTACTGTGTTATAACTAGAGTGCAAGTGATTTTGTTAGACAGTTATTAAATATGTCAAGAAAGAGTGGAAATCATCTAGATACCTTTTGTTATGTATGTAGAAAAGTTACATTTAATTATGGCTCCACTAGTTAAAAAAGTTTATAAACTATACCTTGGCTACGAAACGCATTACCAGGATAAGAGCTGGGCTCCTCATTTAGGCTGTTTATCTTGTGTTGGTAGTCTTACGGGTTGGGCTGAGGGTTGTCGACATATCATCATCGCCATTCCCATGGTGTGGCGCAAACCACAAGATCATTACTCAGATTGCTATTTTTGTATGATAAAAATTAAAGGCATTAATGGTAAATCCGAACACAAAGTAATTTACCCAAATTTTCCATCTGCTATAAGACCCATCCTTTTGTAAATCTAGTTGTAGAAGATGAATCAGAAGCTGCTATGGAAGTTTAAAGTGAAGAGCAGGATAGCCCTACCTTTGAAACAAGCATCCCTTCCTGCGAGCCTAATCTATTAACACAAGGCGGTTTAAATGACCTTGTTTTGAGATTTACAATTATCCAAAAAACAAGCTTAAGCTTTGAACTCTAGGCTGAAAAGCTGGAATCTTTTTCAGAAGATACTAAAATATGTTACTTTCGTAACAACAAAGAAGAGATTCAATTTTTTTTAAGGAAAATAATAGGTGTACAACATTGCTTTCGCGTTTTTTTCCTACATTCGATGCTTTATTGTAAAAAACTAGTTATACATTTACGATTCAAAATATTATCCTTCATTGGCCACTACTTTCTCCCATCTTTCGAACAGCGTATGAATCCCGCGTCGAAAAAATTGCTCATCTTTTAAGGCGATCTATGTATCGACCCAATTTTTGAGTTCTTCATAAGAACATAAGTGCTGGTCAGCTAGGCTGTGTGCTTGGTGAAACAAGTGATAGTCAGAGGGAGCAATTTCAACGTTTCCAAATATGTTTTGACCGACTTTGCGGAGTGGAGTCTAGCATTGCCATGCTGCAAAATCACTTTATCATATCTCTCGTTGTATTGCGGCCGTTTTTCTTTCAATTCTCGGCTTAAACGCATTAATTATTTTCGATACAGATCGCATGCGATTGTTTCAGGCCGTTTTAGCAGCTCATAATACACTACGCCAAGCTGGTCCCACCAAATACATAGCATGTCTTTGGAGCTGTGAATATTCGGTGGAAGCATGGCCAAGAAGTTCCCATGATTTTCTGCGCTTGGGGTTATCGTAGTGAACCCATTTTTCGTCCCCAGATACAATGAGATGCAGAAATCCCTTCCGTCTTTGCCTTTCAAGCAGCTGTTCACAAGCAAACAAACGCCGTTCAACATCTCTCGGCTTCAATTCATGTGGCACTCAATTTCCTTATTTTTGAATAATTTCCATGCCTTTAAGGCGTTTTAAAATGGCTTGTCGAATCACTTCCAATGATTCTGCCAATTGTTCTTGCGTTTGACACGAGTCTTAATCTTTGAAAACCTTCTCTCTTCCATCGTCATGCCGATCTGCGATATCAATATTACCGTTTTTGAAGCGTTGAAACCACTCACGACACGTTCTTTTACTAATAGCCGTCTCACCATAAGAATTTGAGAGAATTCGATGAGCTTGACCCGCATATTTTTTCATATTGAAGCAGAAAATTAAAACCTCCTGCAAATGACGAGAATTTGGCTCGTAAACTGACATTTTTAATCGAAAATAACTTTACGATGCTGACAAAAATCGAATGTTTCGATGTGACTACGTCGACAAATGCCCAAGCTTATATTTATGACGTCTACATCTATTTATTTCTACCACCACTTACAGCTTAAAGCCATCTATTGGAAAACGGTAGAAGCAAAGTGGAGACTATTCATAAATGCATCGAAAATTAGCTTGAAACCGGTACTTTTACACAATGGCAACAATTTTTTTCTATATAGATAGACTACTACTACAACTACCATAAAAGAAATCTATCAAAATATGAAAATCCTGTTAGCAAAAACTCAGTATGACAAAAATTGTTGTGCCATATGTTGCGACCAAAAAGTCGTTGCATTGTTAATGAGTTTTCAGCTCGGCTATACTACATTTTGTTGCTTTTTGTGGAACAATAGGAACAAAAAAAAAGCATTATATCAAGAAAAAATAGCCAAAGCGTGAATCATTGATACCTGAAAAGAAAAATGAGTATTCTTCATCAGTCAACTTTGACAAGATTATTCTACGTCCTCTTCATGTAAAGTTAGGACTTCTCAAAAACTTTGTTAAGGCAATCGATAAAAGTAGTGCTAAATTTCATTATTTAAAAAAAAAATTTGTGTAAGCAAACCTAAACTCAATGAAGAATTTTTTGTAGGTCTCCAAATACGATCTTTAATTAAAGATTCAAAATTCAAAGATCTATTAAGTGAAAACAAAAAATCAGCTTGGAAAGTATTCAGATGTGTTCAATTTTTTTTTAAAGAAATTATAAAACACTAAACTACTGTGAGATCGTGGGTCAACTGCTACAGTCATACAAAGATATGGATTGTAATGTGTCCCTCAACATTTCTTACACTCTCATCTGGATTTCTTTTCTGAAAATCTTGGTTATGTTAGCGACGAACAAGAAGAGTGTTTTTACCAAGAGATTTCTACCATGGAAAAGAGGTGACATTGAAAAGGGATGTTCCAAATGGCAAACACCAAAGAAAAGTAACATATCAGACATTTTAGATAAATTGAAGAGTGCTATGTATACGTGTAAATATATATATTTCTTTCTCATTTAAACTAGGTGGCACAAAAAAAACTGTGGGTGATGGAACCAAACTACTTACATGTTTAAATTCAGATGGAAAATTCTATTAGAATCAAGTATTTTTCCTTGTGTGCCAGAAAAAAGTAAAATTTTGTATTTTTGTGTTACTAACAACAGAATAGAATTTAAAAAACATCTGTTATGATAGTGTCACAATTTTCGGAACGATAATTTGCTTTTTATTGTCCTTTAGCCAGTTTGGTGTAAGTGGGGGATAGATAAAGGAAAGAGTTGTTTAGAATTTTTTTAGATGTGCATTTAAGATTTTTTGATCTCTGCCATCCGCGTACTTAATTTTAATTCTTATAAAAATATACGTCATTTCATGTTGATAACGCGATACTGTTTCGTTAATGCGACCGTTTCCAAACAAGTCTTTTCAACTTCTGTCTATGTAGCTTTAATCGGTTATTAAATTTTTTAATTATAGTGCTATTAGTGCAGCTCTTGATTAAAATAAATTATTTGTTTAAAGTGTGCATATTCAATCTCATCAGAAGCCAGCATGTTTTCTTAGATTTATACTAAATTATTTGCACAACTTTGTCGGCTGAGATAACGATATATTTATTTTCTTTCTCAGAATGACTGTCCAAAACAAAACAACATTTTTGAGTTATAATATTACTAATTTTACAACTAACGAAAACAAAAAACGTGTCTGTAATAATAAGTTATTAATAGAAAAAAGCAAAAAGCAAGAGCATTTTTAATTTTATCTTCAGTATCATTTCGAAGGAGTTTCAATTTTAATTTTTTTAAAAAATAGCTATAATTTGCTGGCCACAATACATTGCTAAATCTTAAAATGTTGTACCAGTTTTATTGTACAAAATATTAGTTTTGTATTTCACAGCATTGTTAACTGAAAGTTTTGTCAGTGGCTTGAAACGAGTGGTAAATACAATACTTTTGTGCCAAGAAACGTTTTTATCTGCACATAAATAAATTTAGATGGCGCCCACCACAGCGTAATCAATAAAATACTCATGAGAACTAAAAGCATAGTTACAAATGACAACGAGTATAATTACAATAGCAGCTAATACTTCCTATACGACATTGAGTTTTTTAAGATAAGAAAATTTACGTGATCAAGCAACCCCCGCGAAGCAAATCGTCCAATTGGGCGTTACAGTTACGCCGTCTGTTTACTTTGTGCTTGATATTGCACGTCAACCGAAATGGAATTGTAACTGCGGCTGCCTAAACAATTAGCAGTTGCTAATGGGAACACCAACGCAACTTTGCTCAATTTGATTAACGCAAACTGCTCCGTAATTAAATTTGCAGTATATTGGAAAACCTTGCCGGCTACAGCTGCGCTCAAGCAAGATAAGAATTTACGGCTCACAGTAAGTGCCTTCCGGCACATTTGCAATTGAAATTGTTCCTAGAGAATAAATCTTAGAGTGATAATACTTGCAATTATGAAATATGTGCACAGAAAACATGGAATTACATCCGTGGATTATTAGTTTAACTTAAATTTTTATTGTCACTTTTATCGACATGCGCTTGGTATATAAGGTTTATCTATAAAACTCAATTTTTTTATATAAAATCGGATATGTAATCTAACATATTAGTATGTTGGAAACTCTTATAGAGACTACAAATAGTTTTTCTTTTCTAATAAATTCATAATAAACTGTCCCTCTCCCAATTCTACTATATAGACCTAAACATATTTGTTGGGTTAAGAACTGACCTTGCTGCTATTAAGAACTTTTATTAGCTAGATGAACGATAACACTCTCAGAGTATACTCAAGTTCCATCTCTAGCAACCAATTTCTTCAAAAAAGATTTCTTCTTGTTTTTCTGAAGAAGCAAATGATACAAGTTGAAGAGGTTGCTCTTTATCAACTGCTGCAGAACCCTCACTTCAGAACGATTGACGTAAGAGAGATTGTATTCCTTAGTTGATACTTGATAGCCTATAAATCCCTGTGTGGGGCAAAGGTCTCCTACTTCACCCTCCATACTTTTCTGCCTTTTGCCTCTTGCTTCTAGTTCTTTTTCCGCACAATTTACTATTTTATCCATTTAGCGTCTTTTTAGACATCCTCTTTCTGTATTCAGTGCTGCCAATACCCACTTTGTAACTATATATGTCCCGCCCAGTTCTCTTTTAATTTTTTCTTCTTGTTATTATATCTTCTATCTGTGTTTTTCCCTAATTTTTTTCAGTCTAACTTTATCCTTTAACTTTAAGCCTAGCATAGACCTTCCGCTTTCGACTGTGTTATTCTTAATTTCTGGTATATCTTTCTGGTTTTCTAAACGTCTCTGTCCCATAAGTAAGAGTGGGTATAGGGACGTTTGTTAAATCCACTACTTTTAGTCGTGATAAATTAGTCATTCTTTAATTTCCCTTTCCATTCTGTTTAGTTTTAATCCTACTTTTTTATTTTTTGCTATTAAATCAGTCGCATTCTCCTGCAATGAAAAACTTTCTACTAGATAAAGGACGTCATCTGCAAAATGCAAATTTGTTAGTCTATTTATTCCCCAAGTTTCTCCCAATTAAATTTCTGGAATTTTTGGAGATGACAGGTCTTCTTGCCTAATATTCTTTCTGATATAAAAATAGTCACCTTCTTTCTCTAAACTCGCTCTGGCTTTATTATATTAATAGATGTTTTCTGCAGTTCTTAGATATTTCGTTTGATTCCTTATTCTTTTAATGTCTCTAAAATACTATTATGTTTTCGACTGTCAAAGGCTTTTTTAAAACCTGTTAGTCCAATTTTTATTGCCTTCTTATATTTCTTCGACTTCCTTATAATTTGATTAATTGTTTGGAAGTAACCTATCGCAGAAAACTACTTCTGAAACCTGTTTTCTACTTCGTTGATTATTGTTTTTATAATTATTAAATAATGTAATTCTTAATTTTGTTTCTATTTTCCTTTCTGTTAATGAGTACTATTTTTGACTTTTTCCGCCGAGTATGTATTACTTTCCTTATCCTATAATAAGAAAAGTAATGTAATCGGCGAAAATTTGACCTACCCAGTTTTTCAAATTTCTGGGCGAAATATAGCCTCAGGACACCAAAAAAGTTGGTTTGGGCCATTGGTTCGTGCGTGTGCGTGCGTGTGCGCGCGCGCGCGTGTGTGTGTGTGTGTGTGTGTGTGTGTGTGCGTGTGCGTGTGCGTGTGCGGGTGCGGGTGCGGGTGCGGGTGCGGGTGTGGGTGTGGGTGTGGGTGTGGGTGTGGGTGGGTGTGGGTGTGGGTGTGGGTGTGGGTGTGGGTGTGGGTGTGGGTGTGGGTGTGGGTGTGGGTGTGGGTGTGGGTGTGGGTGTGGGTGTGGGTGTGGGTGTGGATGTGCGTGCGTGCGTGCGTGCGTGCGTGCGTGCGTGCGTGGTGTGTGTGTGTGTGTGTTTGTGTGTGTGTGTGTCTGTCGGTCTGTCGGTAAACAGGATATCTCAAGAACCGTAAGAGCTAGAGACTTGAAATTTGGTATGCAAGTTACTTGTAGGTAGGGGACGCAGTGCGAAGCTTTTGGTAAAAATCGGCCGAGTCGTTTGGTCGCAAGGTCCCAAAATCGGTTGCAAAGCGGTCGCGAATCTAAACGGTTGAAGATACAAAAAATTTATGAGAATAAAAATGATTTGTTATCATGAGATAAATATGAATTTAAAATAAAAGTTGGTAAAATATGAACTCGAAAAAAAATTGAAGCTCAGGATTTTTAATATACCGGGTGTTCATAAAATGTTTCGGGAAATTTATATTCCAGGATAGATCAAACCAAGACGAACAAAAAATGACAATGAAATTTTTTGATCCGAGGTTAAATAAATCAGCTACAGCCGATTAAAAATTAATTAAACGGACCAATCACAGCGCGCTCGGAGAGTTACCGGCCCGACTGCAGGAGGACGGGGGGGAGCGCTTGGCCGCTAGGAGGGAGTACGCAGGCGAAGTCTGTGCGGCAGAGCTCGCACGGTTACCTTCAGTATCGTAGCAAAATTTTAAGTACGAGTCAATTATTGTCTTGTACTGTTTATTTTAATCAGCTTTCGAGTGTGGGACTCGCGCCTCGTCCTTTTTTAAAATAACAAGTTCCGGGACGAGAGCAGCGCAGGGCCGAGACGATGGACCCGGTATAATATGTGATAATAGGATAAGGAAAGTCGTGTGATGTTCACACCAGATTTTTTTTCTTGTTCTAGGATTTTATTGAAGATTATGAGGATCTATTTAGCAAATAGAGGGAATTTTTTAATCAGTTTGTTCTTTATTTTGTCTTCTCCAAGAGCTTGATTTTGTTTAAATTTTTAATTGCTTCTTCTAGTTCTTCTATCGTTATTTGGACCTGCATCTGTTATCCATGGGCTTCCGCTATATAGCTCTTTGTTTACTTTTTTGTAGAGCTCGTTTCTATTTTTTCTTTTCTCTTTCATATTTCCAAAGATATTTTCTAATTTTCCTTTTTGAAATACGAAGGAGCTAATTCACGTTTCGTTATCCATTTAGTTTTATCCGTTATAGTTACGTTTTCTAAGCCGCGATACATTCTTGTACTTCTAAATTATGATACGTAAACATCTTTTGTTCTACGAGTTTCACAGGTGATTCTATAAATATTTCTTCACTTATTATCTTTTGATCACATGTCCCGTCGTATTTCCTTATTCTGTCTAGTCTTACACTATTCTTATATGGTATTTTTGTTGCCTGTACTAGCTTATAATCTGTGTTTCGTTTAAACTCATTTATTACTTTGTTATTGTTATCATCTGTTTGTATTTATTGAAATGTTTTATATCTTCCGTTCTGTATTCTCCAAGCTCATCTTCCTAGACCTTCCTAATAGAAAGTGTTTATTACAGATAATTTATGTTTTATTGTAAAATTTACTAATTTCTTTGCTCCTCTGTTTCTTTCTTCTTTTCCATATTCTTCCGTAGACTCTTCAAGCTGTGAACTCTCACTTTAATATTAAAATCACCTATTATTATGACATGTTTGTTTTGAATCATTACCTCTTCCATTGCTTCTTCCAATGCATCGTAAAAGTTTTCCAGTTTTTGTTCTAAAGCTGTTTCTGTGTGTGCATACCTATATTTGAAATATTGCTAGTTGTTGATATTTATTAAATCTTAGGCGTAATATTGCTATCCTATCTGATTAACCTTTTATTTCTTCTATATGCTATTTTTTGTTTATATATAATTCTATTCTATATGTTTCTTCTTTTTCTCTTTTATAGTACTACATCCGGTTACATTTCCTTTCTATAATATTCTTGCCTTCTCTTTTTACTTCTGCAATTACTAGCACATCATAGTTAACTTTTGTTAGTGCTTATTCTAGTTCAAATTGTCTTTTACACAACTTCAATGTTTTTACATTTAATGTACACATTTTTAATGTTCTCTTTGTATTTGGTTTTATTTAGTATGTTTTGTTTAGATTGCTTTGTGGGTTTAGTTAATTTTTTTAAAATTCTACTCTCTTGGTGATCAATCTTCTGAGGAGCACTAATTAAGAAATTCCAATATCTATGTCCTTGTGTGTTCTCTTTTTCCTTGTTTTTCCTTTTACTACTTTCTATTATCATTAGCCGCATTCATTGCATGTATCGTCGAAAGTATATTACGATCTAAATGTTTTGATTGCTATTTTTGTAGAATAGGGGATGTGAATATTTGTGGTGGCCTTTTTTCCCTTTCGTTTCTTCTTGGCTTTCTCTACTCCTTCCTTATTTCTGGTTCGTTTTTTTATTAGGAGTTTGAGGGTTACTATCATTAGAAGGTTTTTTTATTCGTCTTACTATTTCTTCTTTTATCTTCTTCTCTTATATTTATTTCGCTTGTTTTATATTTCCCATTAACATCAGTTTTTCTCCCCTTTTCTGATTCTAATTCATACTCCACACTATCTCCATTTTTGTAAGCTTATTATATTTAACCACTGCTTAATGCTGTTGCTCTCTTAATTGTGATAACAATGCTTTCCTTTTCTGTAAAGTCTTTGGCGTGAAACCGTCTTTTATTTTTATTTACCTTTACTCATTTTTTTGTATAATCTATTACACTGTCACTAATTTCATTCTGCAGGTGTAAGTTAAGAAATTGTGGTGCCGTTTTTTTGTCCACGTAATTTTCGATAAGTTCTGTGTTCAGGTTATATATTACTATATACTATTTCCCCATGTTTCTTTCGAGACTCTCAATTTGTTTTTCTTGTTTTTTAAATTTTCCTATAGTTTCTGACAACTCTTGGACACACTCTATATATACCAAAGTGGCAGAATAAAACAGTCACTAAACCATATTCGGTAATTTAAAGTACTAACGTAAATTTTACGATAAGGTTTTGCCACGCTTACCTGGATATAGACACTATTTGGGCAACCAACAATAAACGATTAGAATTTTCAAAATTTGGTGTTTCGAATACACCAAACTGTTAAGGACTCCTGAAAAACAGTATTGAAACTGGCTAAAGTGTCGGAACAATCCGATGTTATTTATATAATAGTGTGGGGCTGTACTCGCGAGTCGCTAAAAACAAATCCTTGCTGACACCTCTTTAGAAAAAGCGTCGTTAAAAGTGGACAAGAGAGATGTGTTTCTAACAAATTTACATTTTACGGTTGGTAATTTTTTCTGACGAGAGCTGATGTTGTCAGTTTCTGATATCCCTTTATCTTTAATAGTGACATTATAATTAAAGAAAACATTATTTTCATGGAGCATGGTGTCACTTAGCATCGAGTGAGTAAATTTACTACTAACAAATTCAAATTTTGCACGTCTGAGGTAGTTTCCAGACGATTGAAAACCTGTGACACATTATCCAATAAAACATAGCCGAGACTACCAAAGCTTAGTAATTAAGCCGAGAAGAAAACCGATAGACGACAATTCCTCGAAGAATAAAACCATTGTATGACAAATAAAGGTTGTTTAACCGAGTACTGATATTTTATTTGAATATTTGAGAAAATTTTATATTAACAAAATTTATTGTTTAAATATTATTTCTGTATATTTTATTCTGGCATTTCAATATGTAGCAAAACCTCGTATTTTATTTAAAATAAATTGCTTAGGCACCGACTATGTATATTCTTTAGTATTTTATATTACAAGGGGTTACGTAGTGGTTTCGTAGACATGTTGGGTTTTTGTTGTTTTCAATTTCCCCTCGTATTAGTCTGCCTTCTTTAAATCTTTAAAGAAAGATCTTTTCGTATCATCCTGTGAGTCTCCTTTTTGATATTTCTGTTCTCCAATAGTGTATAGCTTCCTTGTGTAAAGTTCTTTTTCATTATATTATATTTTTATTGTTATATTTTTGTTGTTAACGTTTTAGTTCACAATTATGTTCTTTTTGACAACTTAATTGACGTTTTTTTATTAAAGTTGTAAGATCTTCAGATACTTTAGTTACACCTTCTTTAAAATGTTTAGTGTCTTTTAATTCTTTATTTATTACTATTTTATACGGGTTAGTTTACGTTATGTTCTTCTCACTTTTGGTCTTTACCTTCAGTACTAAATAAATTTTGATGAACCATCGATTTTGTAAAAAAAATATAACAATTTTTTTTTGTTATTGTCATCGTTGTGCTCTTTTATTAAAGAAATTTATGGCATATAATCTCTGGCTTCCTATGAAATTTGCTAGCACGTTCACTCTATGATATATCTTACCCAATCTGCATTTTGCTATATATCTTTCATCCTCATCGTGTTGTTTTCCAAAAATCATAGTAATTACCTACAGTTATATCGTGGGCACATCTTGCTTCTCTTTTTGCACTCAAAATATTCTCGTGTAATTCTAATTTCTTATCTTATATAAATGTAGGTGGGTAAATTTGTACCATATTTAATTTAAAATTATTAGATAATTTTATAATTGCAAGAACTCATAAGCCCACACAAGGCACGGCCCCAACAAACGATCGTGTGAAGGTAAAAAGTAATAAAATGTGCTGCAATAATTTGTCATGGCAGAATTGTATTTGAGTATCTAAAACTACTAACTATGGGGAGGGCTTCCGTTCACATTTTAGTATTTGATTGATAATTTCAAAATCCAAACCCCTATCGAGTTACCAGTGTAATTTTGAAGCTTTTTTGCTACAGAAAATAACAGGAAAATTAAACCCGTATTTAGACAGCTTTATTGTTTGATATAGAATAAAATGTCAATAAAGGGGTTATAGAGCATTCAACATAGGTTTGATTTAATATAATTCCAACAAGTAAATTTTTTACCGTTTTTAAGATATAGGAAGTTCTTTTTTTGCCCCTAACTCCTAAACGAATTGAATAAACGCGTAGGTACAAGACTTTTCTAGCATATTACTATCCGTATAACGTCTTTGGTGGTTATTGTATAAATATGCGAAACTATATTCTTAGCAATCAAATCCAACACCACATTGACTGTCAATATCATGGTCTTTGTATAATAAAGTATTTGCTGATAAAACTTCCTTCTTTACTTCTCACTTTTAATAAACTAATTGTTTTCCTCTTGATGTTTTGTGTTTTATTTTCTAAATCAAAGTGTTGTGGGTCATGTAATAGTAATCTGCAGTTACACATCACTATCGTAATTAAGTTTCCTTTAGGTTTTGTCAGTTATTCTCCTTTCTTAGAGTTCGCGAGGAAGGCTAAGATTTCAATGTGGGATTTTGAGGTCTACCACCTGAGATATATTATTTGTTTCAGAAACTGCATCTTGTGGTTGATTCTCGGGTTGTTAGGCCGTGGTCGAAGTTTGAGAACCCTTGACGTTTCGTCCACAACTGCGGCGGGCATCTTCAGAAGAAAATCTTCTAAAAATTAAGTAACTCTTCTGCGTGTTTTCTCTTTTATACTCGTGCGAGTAGAAAAACGAACGACGTCGAGAACCAACCACACGATACACCATAGCACCAGCCGTGAAAGTCTTCGCATTTATTTTATTTCAAGAGGTATATTAACATAAACATGTTACGCTTTTTGGACAAGTTAGCAGGCAGTTTGAGATATAGGAAAGGTGTAGTTTGATTGCATGGGACATGATTTTCCCTAGAGAACCGGAGGAGCTCACAAATACTAAATTTTCAATCATTGAGTAGGCCTACGTTTTTACTGGGATCCTAGAGCAGTGCCTAGTACTACTTCAAGTTAATGAAAAAAATTATGAATTACTCTACAGTTTGTATGTAGGTAAATTACACAATTTAAAAAGATGAGAGAATAATTAATGTTGGTCAGAAGAGAAGCAATAAAGAAATGAGATACTCTGGAAAGTCATAAATTAATAAAGCGTCTGGATAAGATAATAAAGTGGTAAAGATGTTAATAATGTGTACTTGACCTATGAATGAATTAAGCGCATGATGTCAGATAATAAAATATCTTTATGTGTTTCAATACGAATTTTAAGTGACATGATAAATCTGCAACTCTATGATAATTTTATTGCATAGAGAATCTCGATTGTGATGATTAAAGGTTTTGACAGGTATTTTGTTATGAATTAGTGAAGAAATTCGTAGTAATTGAAAAAGGTGTTTATAGAATGTTTTGCCTTTCAAGAAATTCTATTTAATCTATCTGTTTTTCACTCCGCAACTACATTTGAAAAACTTATTCGACGAAAACTCGTTTTTTTTATTGGACTATCATGACTGTACTGTTCTACAAAGCATACAAAAGAGAAGTTTTGTAAACTACCTATCCTCACTTTTTAGGAGAAAAATGGCACCAGAACATTGACATTGTTTTATTTGACTAAATAGATTGGTCTTAAAGCTACCACTATATTATAACAATCCCGCTTTTGTTAAGTTACAGTATGTATATTTTATTTGTTAGTTTGTATCTTATTCTGCTTTTTATAGTTTCTGTCTAGACAAAAATATATCCTTCTGAAGCAAATGGACAAATAAAAATTAAAATTTTACCTTTAAACAAACAACACGCTATGGTTTAGAAATTAATGCATAAGAATGTACTGACAGTGGCAAATTGCAGATTCTGTTAAGATTTCCCAATATATTGGATGCTTCCTTGAAAGGGCGGTTTGATTGCCTTTAGGCCTACTTACGTAAAATACCGCTTAAACAAAAAATATTGCTTTGTTAAACAGCTAGTGGTTAAGATGATGGAATCTATAAAATAGTGACATACAGAGGCAGCATCAACTCAAGCAAAGATGGTTAAAAAGAGGTATTTGGATGCACGGGCATAATGTGGAAATAAATTGCTACTCAAATCATTCAAATCGCTATTTCTAATGCTATACATGCCGGGAGACAAAGTTACGAACATTATAATTTTAAAAATAGTAAAAATGCAAAGACGTGCGCACTAATACAAGCTGCCTTCAAGAAATTATGATTGCATTGCATTGGGAGAGGCTAATTATGGCATTAAAAGATATAAATAAAAATAATTGGCACAATTATTATTAAATTAATAAGTAGAACTTACACGAGGGTTAAAATCACCAACGAAAAAATTACACGATGTCAACAATGTCATCTACCTTTGAGCGGCAATACCTCTGCAAACGATAGAATTTGAGTTTTTTGTAGTTACCAGTACAGTTCCAATTACATTTAACATAAGAATGAATACAATTCTACTAAACATATATTGTGAGTTATAGCAAATTTTATTATGCAATTAGTGCAAACTTATCACTTACTTGCAAGACATATTTGCCTTCTACAAGAACATGACAATTTTAAAACTGCTCTTATTTAGCTAATAACACTAAACGGTGTGCTGCTTAGAACATTCAACAAAGTGTATTTTTGCTGAACTCTAACCTACTAACGGTTATGTTCAGTTACTTAAAAAGGAAGTGATATTCCTGATATTGCTAGTCCCGCTATTTTAAATTTAATTATCAGAGATAGCAACAGAAACGTATAGACCATAGCTAACAGAGTTTTTAAAAAGTAATGTGAAGAATTTGAAAGATTTAGAAGATTACAGTGTAGTGTAAGATGGCAGTATTACGTATCCCATGGCCATTCTTTTTTGGCAAACTGAAACTAGTGATAGTTACTTACATACTGCAAGTAGCTAAAAGAAAAAATTGAAAGACAATGTCTTGTAGTTCTGAATGAAATACTTTATAAGGCTCGAAACCATTGGTCCGAATTATTGGCTGTTTTTGAAGGGAGATTGTCATCAGTTTGAATATTTACAAACATGCATTTTGTTTCATTTTCGTGACACCCCACTGTTTCTGAATCTTATTATTTACAATCCAAAGATAAAGTCTAACGATTTGTCTAAATGGTTTAGAAATTCCTAAAGTTTTCAATAAAATATAGTCAGGAAATCAAATTGAAATTTGCTAACTTTATGGGTCAATATAGGAAAGTTGCTCATTCCACAGTTATGCCTATTTTCAAAAAAATGTATTAAAACGTATATAGATTTGGTGCCATAGCAAAAATATATCTTTGGTTGATCTGTAAGAAACACAAAATTAAGTTTTTAAACTTTACAACACAGATGCATGGGCTAAAGGTCCATTTTATGTCTTTAGAGTCAGCAATATGCATAAATAGAATGAAGGAAATTTACAAGATTGGGAAGCAGGTGAACCATATCAGAATTAATAAGTAACCTATGTATCTGTTGACAGTTGCTGTTTGAAGGGAAACAAACATCTTTCGTTTATATTCAGCACATAAATCTACAAAATTGATGTTGCCAGATAAACCTGTCCAACCAAAGCAGATTAACTTCTTCGTCAGAAGTTTAGCCTCCAGAAGTAATACAATGTACTGGAAAAATCGCCACAATGCCACCAAGAACGAGAACTTCCTCATGTCAAAGATATATTCTTCTCTTCTCTAACTTTTCTTCCCAAAAGGGGGAGGAAGTGTAATGTATATTTGTATTGTAATATCCAAGGTTCGGCAAAAACATCTCCTCTTTTCCAAACGTCAATAAGAGGAACGACATAGATTCTGTAACAATGCTTGGTATTTAGTGATCAACCAGATTTGCTCTCTTTTTCTTCTTCTTCTTCTTAGCTCTCTTTACATCCAGTGTCTGATATAGGCCTCCCCTCTCATTTTCCATTCTTCTCGGTTTTGTGTATCTCTTGCCCATGTGAGCCCGGCTGTATGCTTTAGGTCGTCTTTCCACCTGGTCTGAGGTCTACCTCTTGATCTTTTTCGAAGCCAGGGTCTCCATTCTTGTATCTTCTTATTCTATCGGTCGTCAGATTGCCGCATAGTATGTCCGGGCCATCTCCATTTTAGGCTTACTATATGCTCTTTTACATCGATTACTTTTGTTTTTTCTCTAATGTATTCATTCCGTATCTTATCCTTTATCTTTATATGTAACATCTGACTCTCCATTGTCCTCTGCGTTTTGGCTAATTTACCCATTATGCCCTTTGTCAATGTCTAGGTTTGTGCTGCGTATGTAAGAACGGGTAATACGCATTGATTATATATATTTCTTCTTAGCCTTAGAGGATTTTTTTTGTTAGTTAGGATGTTTCGTTGTTTTCCAAATGCCGCCCATGCCAGTCCAATTCTTCTATCTTTGCTCTCAGAAGGGATATATTCCTGCACATTGCTTTACAATTTTAAAACTTTTTAATTGTCTCGAAAAGTCGCCATTCAGTGACTCAATTAAGTAGCTTTTGTGGAGCTTATAAAATACATTTAGCTTTATCACTACCCTAATACGAAATATATGTACTTTATTCTAACAAATTCAAGATTTTCAGCTAAACCAAAACGCAATGGCAACAGTATATAAAAAGCAAGGAAATTTCATTAGCAAAATTTGCGACACATACAATAACAATAACGCTAAAGATTAATCGTAAAACTCCAAAGCAAACATTTCAAATAAGATAACGTTACTTGATGTTCAACCGTTGCCATCAATTAGAAAGAAAAAAATCGTACCCGATAATTCCAAACTCACAATTCTGGTAATCAAGGACCATATAATTATCTTGATGATTAAGTTTCAAAGCATTTTTAGGATTAAAATTCTTCTTTACTTCTATTTTTTTCTACCAACCAAAAGATTAATGACAAAAGAAATTTAAAGTTTCACGGTTAAATTAATATAGCAATAATAAAAGCTTCAATGAGACGCTCTTACATTTGGTGCGCTGAAAATGTCCTGCATTCACCACAATTTTGTTCAAAGATGCTGCCCGGAGTAAAACGAAAAGTTTCAAATTAGACAAACTTCACGCATTACTGCGCGTTTATTATTTATTTGGGCGAAGGGCGTAAACCCGAATGTCACCTCGGGGAATTTTTATTGCCGCCGTAAAAAACCGAACGACCTGCGCAAATGTATTCTTAAGAAGAAAATAATGAAAATTCCGCTGCAAAGAAATTTAACGGCTTCTTCGCCGAGCGTTACCGTTGTAGGGCCGTTTCTGAAACTACAGAGTTCCAAACTTACCGACGTGGCGGCTCCGGCTATTAATGCTGGCGAGCTCGGGCCATTGCGCATAAAGTTGAATTATGAACGAGCCCTAATGATGAGGGATTGCAATTGTACGGCCCGATGGATGGGCGAAGTTTGAAGAGGTTCTGCGCTGCTGTCGGCGGAGGTCCCAGGGAAGTCCTGGCCGGGAGCTTTTTCAGCCTGCTTCAGGAGCCACGCAAACAATACCGAGCACTTGGGCGGATTTAATCAATTATTGCGACAACGAGCTGTGCAGCCTAGAAGTTTGGCTTTAGTGTACTTTGCTGGAGTGTTCGAGATAACATCGAGTGAAGTAGTCGACATTGGGCTCTTAAGTCAGGCTTTTAAGTGTTTAACTTTGTTCATCTGCACATGAACGGTTCTTAAATGATGCGAGCATCTTAAAATGTAGTTCATTGTCTTTATGTTAGTATGTTTATTTTGAATAAAATTTATTTACTGATTTTGCATATTTGTCTTGCTCTTTTTTAATTTTGATAAATTATATTTCACTATATTTTTATTTTTTCTTTCTATTAGCTTTTTGTAGAAATTATTTAATATTAAAAAATATATAGCCCATCACTATAAAGGACTTCTTGCTAACGCTCTGCAAGTTGTAGAATCTGCGCGGTATCTGTCGACTTTGAAACAAAGAATTATCGATATGTAAGTGCCTGCACCCAGAAATTGCAATTTTGAAACTGTAAGGTCAAAAATTCCTCAAGACCCCACTTTTATTTTTGTGCTTTATGGTACCATTGAAAGTTTACAATATCGTCAACATTCTACCAAACCAAAATTGTATTCTTCTTCGCAAAACGATTTTGTCGAGCAACTGGTAGTAAATTTTGACCATTATCAAAATATACCCATTTTTCTCACAATTAACAATTCGCTTCCAAAATCAACTGATTTTCAAGTAGTTGGTGACAATTTTCAATTCGTACAAGAGTACTTCAGTCAGTTTATAGGGATTCTGTCTTGCATTCTTGTACATCTAGTAATTTTTTTAAATAAAATTTAACTTGTTATTTTTCCTAACAACATTTTTGACATTTAGCCGTTTTGGTCTTTTACTCTTCTGACACTATTAATGTAAGTAATATGCCTTTTTATGTAACTAATTTACTTCTTCAATTTGTAAAACTTTCTGTAAGTATGTACACTTGACAGCAAAACAATTGATTCATGCGGACACGCATTATGTTCAATTTGTTAATAATTCAATAAAAAAAATATAAGGATTGTTGCTACTTATTTTCATTCAATAAGAAGCAAATGCAAACAAATAATTCCACAAGGTTTTAAAATTTTACTCTGATTATATAACGCCTCAGCACATCTGTGATTGCCTAAGTACGCTTGCAATCCGGTAATTCATCTCAGTTTGCAATATAAAAGTTATTAAGTAAGTACTATAATTTGACTTTAAAGAATGTAGAAAGCCGCTTGAAATAGAATTTAACTTGTTATTTTGCCAAAACATTTTGACGGTTCAGCCGTTTTGGTCTTGGGGTCGTTCTAACATTGACTACGTCCCGGCAAGGAAGGACGTAGGCGTAACAATTTGTAAAACTCGTTTCTGTCTCAAACCTTGACACAAAACAATCGATTCACTAGCTGCACGCGCATTTTCGTCTTCTGTTTCAGATAATTGAAAATAAAAACATTAACATCAAGGAGAGTACTTATTGTTGCTATTCCATTAATGAAATGACAAATTCAAACAAATATTCATCACGAACGAGGTTTTACGAATCTTGTTAATTAGAACGCACGTGCGCGACGATTGTGATTCGCCTACAGTACGCTTGCAATCCGGTAATTCATCTCAGTCACTTAACCGAAGTTGATGTAAGTAAGTACTCAAGTAATTTGTAAGAAAATGGATAACATAGCCGCTGAAGCAGTCAGGCACTTGCAAGACCGTAAAATCAACTAAATTTAGTCGATCAGCTGTGCCGAGAGTGTGGGGTCGGTATCGGGAAACAGGTGACTACGTCCGCCGGCAAGGAAGCGGACGTAGGCGCGTAACAAAGAAGAAAGACGATCGATTTCTCGTCTCAATACTCCTTAGAAATCGACATATTGACTCTAGCGTTGAGACTTCAAGCAGAGCGTAAGTACTTAATCAAATAGGCCAGCCAGGCATGCCATATGGACAGCAAGAAGACTGAAAGTAGCTAGCTTAATCCCAAAAAAAGCAACTACCGATCCTAAACTCATTGTAGTGCAAAGGCGTGCCTACTGGAAGACATGGAAGAGGTTTAACAGCGGACCGCTATATCAGGGACATTCTGTAGGAATATCTTGTTCCGTTTGCGGGATTTGTTGGTGAAGACTTCTTGCTAATGCACGACAATGCGCAATGCCAGACCGCGTGATTGACTACTATCTATTTGGCTAATATCAGTATATACCGAAAATGGACTGCCCTCCGTGTATCCCAGACTTGAATCCAATTCAACATGTTTAGAATGAGCTTAAGCAAAGGGTCCGGGACAGAAATCTTGCACCAGGGAGAATGATGGAACTGAGAGAGGCGTTGATTGAAGAGTGGGAACCAATCCCCCAAGACAGCATAGGAAAAGTCATCCGATCCATGCGTAATCGCTTGGAAAGTGCGATTATGAGTAGAGGTGGCAAGACCATGTATTGAAAAAATCATTAAGTTAATTTCAACTGGGGATTTTATTTTTTTCTTTTTATAGTCACATTTTCCCTTTCAATTCTTTTGTGTTACACCATATTCTTAGGCCCATAACTTTGCCAAAACAAGTCCGATTCCAATCAAAGGGGTATTATTTAAAACCATAGTTTTTAAGCTTTGAAAGAGCACACTGAACTTTACTTGGAATGCTATTGGAGTGGATACACATTCTCTCAAAGCTCGAGCTTGTTGCCGACTCGTTTGATTTGCTCTCAAGTTTAGGTTAACGCAATCTTGTTTTTTTTTAATTATTGTTATTTAAACTACTCATTTCTGTCTTTAATTCTAGTGCATTATTTTCAATTAAGAGATCTTACATATTATAACATTTTTGTTTGTAGTTTTTCCATAAATTATATTATGCCATTGATACACTAGCTGATCAGAAGTATCCAAACGTCGGTCATCGCACAAGTTTAGTAAATAACAACTATAGGAAATATATCCTTACTTTGATACCAATCATAACTTTGCGGAAAAAAGATTAGTTAGGGATTAAAGTTAAGATTTTAGGGTAGCCATTCAGTTATGTAATGCTATTACTTGTCATACCATACATGTATGTATAGATATATTAACTAGCCAACTCTCTTAAACTTTCTTGAACGCAGTACAATACTTCTCTCACCTAACTGACCGTAGCTTTATTGTGATTATACTTTTATTTTTCTACTTTACTACTGCATTACCAGTAGTTGACTGAGGCAAATTGAAAAGACCTAAAATGTTTTTGATTCATTTCATGTTCACAAGCCACATTCAAAGAAGCTTAATGACACTCGTCTGACTTCCTAGTTTAGTTCATACTCTTTAGCTCTAATTAACGCACAGTCCGGAACTCTTTTATTGGTTAGATTGTGACAAATTCTGAGGAGGAGTTCTGGCCTGACATCTAGCCTAAAATTAGGTGGTATCTAGCTTAGAAAAATTAAACATGGTGAGTATGAGGTGTACAGTAAGCTACGACCTGCAAAAATAAAGATAAAGGTAAGAGATTTTGGAATAACGGTAATCGTAACAAAATCCAAGTCTCATAGGAGTCAAAGAGCGAACGGAAAGTAGAAATAAGTGCAGCAGGGCATAAGGACAATAAAGATACCTGATTCAGACGGGGAGGCAACTGATGAGGTAAATAAAAAAGAGAGTTTTGAGAGGAACGGAAGGAGTCTTTGGTAGGAGTAAGAAAATTCTAAGAACGCCGAGTAAATCGTAAAAAATGAAGTGGATAAGTTAGATCGAATATTAAATCTGAAGAAAAAGGTTAAAACAAAGCAGAGATATAAAACGCAGCAAATTGAAAATAAGCAGAAGGTTTTTACTGACGAAATAGCAAAGCTGAAACTTGAAAATAAAAATCTGGGAAAGGAGAATGAAGAAATTAGGGGAAAAATAAATAAATTAAAGATAACATTGAGTGAAACGAAAATAAGTAGAAAAAGAAAAAAGATTGTTGTGAACAGACTCGAAATAAACACGAGTAATGCAGCTGCGATAAAAGAAGCTGCAATCAATTTTATGAAACGTCACCTAGAGATAAATATGAAATCAACCACGAATAGACCGAAAAACTCATTTAATAAAGCTGGAAAACGAGAGCAATAAATTAAAAGTCACGAAAAATAAGTGAAAGCTAAAGGAATTTAAATTTAAAAAATTTATATTAACAATGATTTAACAATACAACATACATGTAAAAAAGTAGATTATGCAAAAGAACAGGACATTAGTAGCAAATAATAAAATACCAATAAAAAAACCAACAATAAAAAGAGAGAGAGGATAAAGTGGAGAAACAATTTAAAGTAAGTACATGAAGCATAAGAGATTTACTCAAAAAATGAAAGTTGAAACATCTAATAAATAAAATAAAAAATATAAACACGATCTGATAACGATACAGAATACTAAACAATGTAGTATATGCAGTAGAAATAGAAAACTACTTATTTTTTAACAGTAGAGGAAAACAGAATATTAAGCACAAGTTTTATAAGTAATAAGTTGAAAACAGCAATCGTAAATTTTAAGCCAAACTCATAGATTATGTAGGTATCTCACGACTAAAGGAAGAGTATCAAAAATACACTTGTAAATATTCATGGAGTCTGAAGAAAAAACGAAAGGAGAGTTTTATAATGAATTAGATAAAGCATATTAAGTAATTTTATATGAAAATTGTATTAGATTATGCTAATGCGAAGATAGTCAGGGAAGAGCTGTATAATCATTTTTAATTGATTTTCTAAAAAAAAAATTGATAATCAAGGTACATGTACATAAAGGAACATGGAGATTGGACGTACATAGAGCCAGATATAAATTTTGACTATTATATGGTAGGAATCAAGATGAAACAAATCATTCCGACCCTCAAGAACCAAGTGAGAAATAAGGTAATAGCAAATAAAATAGTGAGGTTGGGGACCAAGGAAGAACAGATAAAATATGAAGAGCTTCTAAAGGAAGAACATCGGAAGGATAAAAACAGTAATGAATAAAATTGAAAAAATGTAACAGAGAAATAGAGAGAAAAAAAAACACGATGCGATAAAGAATGCAAGGGAGAACTGAGAAAGGGAATAAATTAAGACTAAGAATGATAATTAAGAAAACCGGAGAGTCAGAAAATAAGTATGTTAACCAAAGAAACAAAACTAAAAGTTTGTTAAGAAGTAAAAAGAAGAGAAGGAATATAAGAGAGCTTCAAGAATAAGGTAATTAGAAATCTATACCAACGAACAAAAAACGAAAGAAGGGGTACCAACCTAAACCAGCCCATTACAAGGACAAAGATGGGAATATCGTTGCTGGAAAAGATGGAATATTGAATAGGTGGAAGAAACAATTTGGCCAACTATTAAATGGTGTAGATGAGACAAAATACATTGAAGAAAACGTAATAATTATAGATATAGATAAGCAGGGAAATGGAAAACAACCACCGACGGAAAATGAGATTAAAAATATAATAAAAGGCTTAAGAACAACAAAAGTTCAGGCAGTGATAATATAACAGCTGAAATGTTTAAGTACGAGGGAGCAAAGTTAGGTAGCTGCATTTAAACACTTATAAAGAAAATATGGAAACAAGAACGAATACCAAGAGTGGACAGGGGCATTAATATGTCCTCTATACAAAAGAGGTGACAAAAGTGAATTATAGAGGCATAGTACTTCTCAATATAGCATATAAAATCTTAGTAACATTTATTAAAAATAAGTTAGAGGATGAAATTAAAGATTTATTGGCGAATATCAATGCGGATTTAGGAGGCGTAGAAGCACAACATTTATGTATTAAGGGAGATACAAGAAGATAACTTCGAATATAAAAAACAGACAATGCATCGATTTAAAACAGACTTACGTGAGAATCAGCAAAAAGTTAATGAACGTAGCACGAATAACGTTACGAATATTATAAAAATTTGAAATTAATAAAGGACAAACAAGAAGATCCATTATCGTCAGTACCATTCAATTTTATTCTGGAGAAGGCTATACGCGAAGGCAACGTAAACAGATCAGAAATTATCTATCAAAAAAGACGTCAATGCCTAGTCTTCGCAGACCAGTAGTAGTAGAGAGACCAAGAATTTAAGAGAGGACATCTAAGAATAACAACGAATAGAAGAAAAGTGTACAAGTTTGAAGAGGTGGAGAAGTGCATATATTTGAGTACAGAATTCACAGTCAAATCTGATCTTAAAGAAAAAATACAAAGAAGAACAATGGCCGGCAATCGATGTATCTATAGCCTTAATAAACTACTAAAAAACAAACATATCTCTAGAAGAGAGAAGATACGAGTACATAGGACTGTTATAAGCCCTACTGTAATATACGCCAGCGACATTTCAACCTTGACCAAACCAAATACGAACATGTTGGAAATATGGGAAAGAAAAGTATTATGGAAAGTATATGGTGGAAAGAAAATAAACGAAGAACAAATGAAGAATTAAGAGGAACCTAAGATAACAGCAGTAATAAAAACCCAAAGACTAAAGTGGTTGGGACATTTGGAAATAATGCCAGGAAATATAATGCCAAAAACGACATTGACAAGCACAATTTGAGGGAAAAAAGGAGAGGAAGACCCAAAGAAAAGTGGAAAGGAGAGACCGAAAAGAACAACTCTACTAGGAATAACGCGATGGAAAGAAAAAAGGACAAATAAGAAAATATGGAAGAAAACAAATAACTACGCCGTGGCCAACTAAGCTCGTAGTGCTAATATATAATAATAATAATAACAAATTCTAGACGTCAGCTTATATTTTAGATCTAAATTCTGCATTGATGAAATAGAGCATTTTGTACAAAGGGCCTTCCCAAAGTTTCAGGAATTGTATTAATTTTTTCGCGATGTTTCGTCTATAACCAGGGGAGATTTTGAACAATCTGACAAACATGTCGAAGTGACGGGTTTATGTTATTGATATTCAGGTATTTAAGCATTACGTTACGTGTAAAACATAAATGCTACATTAACAACCAATTGAATTGTAACACATCAAAGATGCTGTGGAGGGAAAGTAGCAAAGAAAATAAAGCCGATTTCAAATGCACTACTAAAATGTGTACTATGGTCACACAATGTTGCTATCCCTGTTGGAACGCCGAGCAAAATTAGCGCGCTTTGCGTTTCACCGACGTAAAATTACGTCACCATGCTAAATTTAAACTTTTAATGAACTTCCCAGTGTGTAATGCTCGCCGGCGCAAATTAATTTCGTTAACGCTCTGATCACTTAATGTGTCCATCGATTTTCTATTTAAATTACGCGCAGCAGGAAGTGTAGTAACACTGACCTGCATGCCTTCGAGCTTGGACGCGTGTCCCTGAAAGGGGCTTTATTTTGTTTAATCGAAGCTGCGGCAACTTATAATTAAAGCTGCGCACACTAGATACGGTGGAAATCAGAAGAGAAGTATTCAATCGACAGCGCATGAGCCGGCTGACAGCTCTCAGCTTGCACCGTAGCAAAATTTCGCAACTTTTCGCCGCCCTGCGACTAATTCGAGCCCCGACGGCCCCGCCGTATCGCAGGTAATTCCCGAGAAGAAAACTCAGTTATACACACAAACGTGAGCAGAATGCAATTTCCGCTCATATTCCAGAACTATAAACTCGATTTGGAAGTTGGGTGCTTTCCTAGAAAATTATCATTTGGATGACGTGATTGCCTACGTGTGTGATATGCAGGGAGGCGGAAGCGGCGCCCAACTTTTATTGGAGTTTTAAAGAAAAAGGTGCATCCTGGCGCTGGTTTGCATAAAGAGGTGTCGGGGTGTGTGCGCTCTAAATTCTGTCTAAATTGGAGCTGCGCTCCGCGCTCTTATTTTTCACGCATTATTTTTGCTCCTATTTACACAATGGATAGCATCTACGTACCTCATAATAATAAAAATAACGACAATTAGCGTTTTATCACCTAGCTGTTGTAGGGTTTTTTTATTTATAAATAGTACGTAGTATGCATAAATACTATCGCACTGAACGACAAAATAAAACGATTAACGCCCGGACCACTCGTCTAGGGCCTCCCACACTACATCCATTGAGAAAGTACTGTTTGCAGCCGTAAGGGTTCGCTTCAAAAAATAAACGTTAGGGAACCTGATATCCTTTTCAAAAAAGGCTTTTGTTTGGCGGCGTATCCACTCCCGAACAGTTTGGATGACGAACAGGTAATAATCACTTGGGACCAAATCGAAACTGTACGGGGATGTGGCAAAAGGTTTGATTTCAATTTCCAAACGATTTTCTATTGTAGTTTTGGCCGTATGATGAGGATACTCACTCGACCGCTTTCCACCTGTGTTCTGCTTGGATCCGATCTTTTTCTTTACGTCTGTTGCCAGGAGATCTGAGTAATCTGGCATCCGTCAGAAAGTCTACATGGATAACCCCCTGCCAGTCCCAGAAAAACATTGCCATTACTTTTTCTGCCGAACGGCTCCTCCGCGCTTTCTTGGTCTGGTACGCCACCACTCGTGTGATGATTGCTGGGACTCGAAAATGAAATAGTGCACTCATTTTTTATCGGCGGTTACTATAAACTTTAAAATGCATAACCTTCGTCTTCAAACTGCTGTAGGAGACAATTGGTAGCTTGCATACGCACCATGCATTCACCTTGAGATAGTGCAGGTGGTTTTTCATGATATTTTCTACACTACCAACACCGATGGACAGCTTTGTATGATCAATGTTTGGCTCGGTGACGGATGTTTGCGCCCTCTGCCCTTCCTAAGGCAGTTATACCACTAAAACACACGAGTCCGCGAGAGACACTCTTTTCCACACTGTTTGTTGGAGTTCGTGGTGAATTTCAGCGGACAGGGTGCTTTTCTACGCTCCGCAGTGCTTCCTGTTCACTCATCACTCTAGAAACTTCCAAAAAGGACTAAACAAATTTTAAACCGAGTAGAAGGGAGGGTGGCAATTGCGGCTCCACTCTCTTAAGGCCGCACAGCGGCTGCGCAGTGCAACTTGTTTACATACGAATCAGTCGCGGTCATATTTGGACCACCTCGCATATAATAGTATTCCATGGTTTCAGCAAATTGGAGTATCCAGTTACAGAGCAAAAAGTTAATTCTTTCCGTGTGTTTAGTTATTCATCATTCAAAATTATCCTTCCTTTACCAAAACTAATTTTTCTTTAAACTGCTTTTTAGTTATAATTTGTATAAGTCGGAGGTTTTCTGCAAGTTAGGTTTTGAATTCTTGACTCATTCAAAATTTGGTTGGATTATAGTGACCACGTTCACATAAAGATCGACCTCTTATTAGCCTATTCGACCGCGTTAATGGTGCGGGTCGGTAAGAGAGCTTCCTGATGCCATCTGCTCCCTCTAACATTTGTCACCAGAGGCGATGCACGGCGGGGTCTAAAATTTTACTGTTTTAATAAAAACCACCCTCTCAAGGGCGCATAACTGCTGCGCAGTGAGGCTTGTTTACACATAGATCAGTTTGGGTCATATTTGAATCACCTTGTATACATGTGATTCCAAGGTTACTTTTTATTGTTGACTGGTAAGGACTCTGATTTCATACAAGTAGAAAATAGATTTGAGGTGATATTAAGCGCACATAAAACGATTAGCTGAATAACTCGTTATGAGCGTATTGCGCAAAATCATGTGGTGAATTTTAATCATAAACTGAAATATTTCAACAGTTTAATATATTTTTCCATTATATGGGCTTTCAAAATAAAATAAGCTTCAACCTAGACTTTGTCCACGTCGCTATTATCGTATTTCATCTTAAAAAGGCCACATTGGTCATCATGACGCTGCCTTCATTATTCTTAGCAAAGCCCTAATACCGGCCAAACAATGAGCACAGTGTGGAAGTTTTTGAAATCAGTCTTATGGTTGCAATATCAGGCAAGGGTCTCGTATTTTCAATTGATAACTGAGTCGTACACCACATAACAAAGATACTTCTTATTACTTAAGTATATTGATGCAATTTCAGATAAATTTATTGCTTTTTCTGGTTTGCGTCCTCATATATCACATAGATTAACGCTACAGCTGTAGACCTTCTAGAATGTCAACTATCCGGTCGATTTCAAAGTGTCCCTTTCAGCCAGATGCAGTGTATACGTTCGAAGCCAAACACACGACAGTGGTATTGTGCTTGTTGACTGCATCATCTAAGTCATTTTAAGCATGATGTCTCACATTATAAGGACTTGTTGCTCATCAGTTTCATATCTCTGCTAGTAAAGGTTATAAATATAATTTTTTATATTTACCATAGCATTCTTCAATTTTTATTTTAAATTTCATCTAAGAATTTTTGTAAACTGATTTTGAAAGCTTATACGATATATTTCAACTTCATTGCAAGTCGATAGTTAGTTCCTGGCCAGTTGCGAAAAAATAAGGTATTACTACAATGAATTGTGGTATCACCAGATTAGACAAGCGCCAGATACTTTTTCATACCATCAAGCGCTTGAAGATTTCCACATCATTCAATGTCCCAGATCAGAAGTGCTGTATAGTCGATTATATAATTATGCGTTTTTGTAACATTTGTCTTTGAACAGATATGAAACGCCTTACCGCATTTAAGATGTGGTGTTACCAGAGGGTACTACAAATATCAGGGATAGATAAAATTACAAATGATGAATTATTAGGGCGAACGAAAAAGCACATGAAATAATTAATACCAAAAAAGAAAAATTAGGGAATACTTAGGACATACTATGCTAGAAGGAAAATACTTATTTTTACGCCTCATAATAAAGTAAACGTTAAAAGGAAGGAGTAATATGGGAAGAAAAAATTTGTTATGGTTAAGCAACCTAAGAGAGTAGTTTGGCTGCAGCACAGCAGAATTATTTAGAATAAAAACAAAGTTAGAATTGCCTTGTTGATCTTCAGCCTCCTTTAGGAGATAAATATGTTGCTTCTGCGCGTTGTCCATAAGAAGTTTGAGCTATGTGCAAGTGTCGTTTTAATGGATCGAGTTTAACACTGTCTGATTGAATCGCCTTCAACTTCTGTCTGAATTCTTCTAAATAGACTAGTGTAGACTTGGAGAGCTTCAATCGATATGTAGGATCTTGGTTAGTTCTCCCACTAACATTAATCTATAGATATAATTTTAGATTTCCCGGTCTTATTGTAGTCCCTTGAAGTCCCTCCTGGTCGTGGTTGTCTCATAAGTAAACTCGTTATCCGAAATATCTTTCTCTTTCTCAAGACAATTGATAGTTTTCTATTGGTGCTGTATCTGATTGAATAGCATTTTTGTTAGTTTCATTAATTCGTTACATATAAAGAAATGGCATAACACATGATGTATGACATAAGAAATTAGTCAAGTTGCCATCTTACTGGCTTTAGCACATTACTCATTAATTATTGCATCTCCAAAAATCTTGCTATTAATCAAATAAGCGTCATATATTCTTGCTTTAAGTTTTACATAAACTGCACTTGAATGTCATCTGCAATTTGCTGATGAGCATGGAAAACTATCAACTACACAGTTTGCTGTTTATTTTAGAATAATCGATAACAAATTTGTTTTTAGTCTTCGCTGGTATCGGAAGTATGATCTTTAATTTCTTAAATACAGCTACAAGCCCAGTTGGTTGGTAAGAATAGACCTCTTCCCGCTAGTTGAATATTATGGCCTCACTGTTTGCAACTAAACATAATAGAAGGGTTAGTAATAGAATAGGTAATTATAAAACTAATCTTTAGTAGAATGCACTGCAAACAAATAAAACTGAACGAATGTGAATTTTAAATTACTTGTTTACTCTCACTCATTCACTGGTTGATTTTTAATTTTTTAAGGCACCTGGGTCTGGGGCAACAATAATCATTGAGAAACTTCTGCATAAGTCACCCCTTCGATAACTTTACTAACCGGTTTTGATTTTTAATCTTCTACCGCCTCTAGGAGTTGGAGGACAGTGGAGTGGCCTTGGAAAAATCACAACTTACCCTTCTGGGTCACCTATAGGCCCATATCATCATCATCATCATCAGCCTCTTATTATCCACTGTTGAATAAAGGCCTCTTCAAGTTTGTTCCATGCGTCTCTGTCTCTTGCGGTTTGAATCCAGTTTTTACCCGCCGTTTGTTTGATGTCATCCGTCCATCTTTTCTGTGGTCTTCCCCTGCTCCGCGTTGTAAGTCTTGGTCTCCATTGGATTATCTTTGTGTCCCATCGGTTTGGCTCCTGCCGTGCCACGTGTCCAGCCCATTTCCATTTCATTTTTAGTATTCTTGAGATTATATCCGTCAGAACCTTGGTTCTCCTTCTGATCTCTTCGTGATTGATTCTTTCTCTGAGACTGACGCCGATCATAGCTCTCTCCATAGCCCTTTGAGTAGTTCTAAGTCTTACCATACTTTTTCTCGTCAATGTCATTGTCTCCAGGCCATATGTTGCAACTGGAAGGTGTCGTAAACCTTTCTCTTCAGGTTAGTTGGTATATCGGTGTTTTTCATTATATGACTGAGTTTTCCAAAGGCAGCCCAACTCTGTCTTATCCGGCGTGAGATTTCTGCGGTCTGATTTTCTTTCCCGATCCTGAATTTGTGCCCCAAATATATGTATTCCTTGACTACCTAAAATTGTTGTTGCCTACGTTGATACTCTCTTCGACTGGGCCCATTACTTTCGTTTTTTGGACATTCATTTTCAGGCCTACGTGTTCTGATGTTTTGAGGAGCTCATTTAGCATGTCTTTGAGTTGTTCTAGGTCATCGCTAATTAGGACAAGATCGTCCGCAAATCGAAGATTGCTTAGGTATGTTCCATCTACATTTAGTCCCTTTCGCTTCCATTCAAGGTTTTTGAATATATCCTCCAAGACGAGAGTAAACAGTTTTGGCGTAATAGTATCGCCCTGGCGCACGCCTCTTTTGACTTTAATTTGATTGGTTGTTCATCATTAATTTTTACTTTTATGTTGGAATTTTCGTATATATATCTCAGTAGGTCTGAATACCTTGTGTCTATTCGGGCGTTGTCCAGTGATTTTAAGATTGCCGGAATTTCAATGGAATCAAATGCCTTATGGAAGTCTATAAATGCAAGATAGATGGGCATGTTGTATTCTGTGGTTTTTTCGATGAGGGATCTGAGCGTTTGTAGGTGATTATTAGTGCCATAGTTTCTTCGGAAGCCCGCCTGCTCTACCGGCTGGTAAAAATCCAATTTAGTTGTTAGGCGGTTTGTAACGATCTTGGTCAGCAGTTTGTAGAGATGTGATAGGAGGCTAATGGGGCGGTAGTTCTCCAAGTCTCCGCTATCGCCCTTCTTAAATAGTAAGATGACTTCCGCACATTGCCAAGCAGTTGGAATCTTCGCTTCATAGAGACATTTGTTTAACAGAGTGCGGACTGATTGTAGTAAAGGCTCGCCGCCCATTTTCAGCATTTCGATGGTAATGCGGTCTTCCCTGGTGATTTCCATTTTCATTTGCCGCAAGGCTGCTTTGAGTTCCCGTTGTTAATTTCGGAATTTCTTCAGATCCTACATTCATAATATGTTGTTGTTGGTATTTTTCTTGTGAATAAGTGTTGTATAAGGATTTGTAGAAGTTTTCGACGGACTCGATTATATCTTGTTTATTTCTCACCACTGTTCCTTCGGAGTTTTTCATTTTATATATTTTCGCTCTTCCTCTGGCCATTTTCGATCTCAGGACTTTCATGTTTGCATTATCTTCAATCACTGATTGAATCATTTTTGTATTGTATGCTCTTAGGTCTTTACGTATATGTTTGTTTATGTCCTTATTTAGTTGCTTATATTCTTCAGTTTCTCGATTTAACTCCTTTCTGTGTTCTATCATTTGCAGTGTTTCTTCTTTGAGTTTACTTGTTTTTGTCTTTTTGTGTGCATATCTTTTTGCCGCTGTTTGAACAGTAGATGTGATTGTTTTGTTAATTCGTTTATTTCTAAATTGTTTAGCTCTTGGGTGGGCGGCAATTTGTATTTGATAAGCTCTGCATATTCATGTTGATGTTTGTCTAGATATTGTGTTGTAGGAAATAGGTATAGTTTTTGAATTAGTTTTTTCCTTTCGACTTTGATATCGATTTTAAGGGTTCCCCTCACCATCCTGTGATCACTTCCCGTGTCAAACTTGTTCAGAACGGAAACATCGGTGCAGATATCTCTACGGTTTGATAGTATATAATCGATCTCATTTTTCGTATGTCCATCAGCGCTTTTCCAGGTCCACTTTCTTTGGGGTAGTTTTTTGTAAAATGTATTGAGACAGAATAATTTTTCTTGCTGTAAAAGTTTAGAAGCATCTCTCCCCTTTCATTTCTGGATCCCAGTCCGTATTTTTCGATGTTTTGAAGATTGTCATCCTCATTTTTCCTTACTTTAGAGTTGAAATCACCCAATACTATTACATATTGGGTTTTTTCGTGGTGGATTGCACTTGTAATGTCTTCATAGAATTGTTCAGCTTCGCTTTCTTCAGATCTACTGGTTGGTGCATATACTTGGATTATTTGTAAGGAATATCTTTTACTAAGTTCAAGCGTTATATAGATAACACGGTCAGATATGGCTTGCATTTTTGTTACGAGATGTTTTATACGTTTATTTATTATAATTGCCACTCCCCCTAGGTGTGATTGTTCTTCCTTATTATACTAATATAGCACATGGCCTGTTTTGAGTGTCGTTGCTTTTTCACCCTTTAGTCTGGTTTCGAATAGACCGAAGATATCCCACTTGATGGCATCCAACTCTTGTTCTAATCTGGTTTGATGTTCGTCCAATCTCATTGTACGCACATTGTATGTTGTTACTCGAAATGTCTTGTTTGATGTATTTCTTGTCGATTTTCTGCCTCCCCCAGAATCCGAAATGAGGCGGTCTGATACTTGATCAGAGTGGGTATAGGTATAGGATAGGTCTGCTTCAGGAGAGCGATCCTGCCCACGCGAGCCTCGACTCTCTAGCTAGGCCCATATCCTCTTCACTAATTAGGGAGGTAGTATTGACCTCTTTCGTTACCTCCTTACCGAAGAATCATAATGTTCGGGCGTTCGTGACGGCTTGTTTCATCGTGATAACCAAGTGCTGATATATTTGTATGGTAATGGCACGTAAAGTGTTGTTGCCTAGTTCGTTCAGAAAATCAAGGAGTGCCAAACATGGACCTTCGTACCTGAGTTTTGAGAAATTGAATTTTTTCTACTCGCTGCTTTTGCCTATTTTGTTATTTCGTCTATGTGAACACAGCATTCATGGTTACACCAAGATATTTGGCTTTGCACTTTCAGCTTAAAAATGGTGGCAGGGTCCAAGTCTTCTCTTCTAGATTTTTTGGTGAGCGTTACTGAGACCTTATTCTGATGATTGATTTCGATCTGCCAACGATCGAACCAATTCTTGTGATGGTCGAACTCTTGCTGTAGTTTTTCCACCGCTAGATAAAACCTAATTGAACTGGTTATTAAAACATGTCGTCTGCATATTGAAAGCATAGTTAAAGCCATCCAGGGCGAGTCTGCGGGGTAGATATTCAAAAGGGTCGGGGACAGCACTGAGACTCGTTATTTGACCTCACACTATTGATTGTGATTTTTAATCTTCTCCAAGTCATGAAGGACCGAATGAGTGTTTGATGATCACCAATGAGATGGATGCGGCGGCCATTTTCAATACTAGTCCGTTGTGCTACATTTGTCGAAGGCCTTGGACACGTCTAGAACAATTACTCCTTCTACGATTCTTTTTGCCTTGGCAGAATTCTAACGAACCCTTCAGGCTTCCGACCGCTGTCTTTAGACGATGATGGACGACTCTTTCCACTAAGCTTCCTCAATATGGGTAAATTCGTTTAGGCTAATTTGTTTTCTAGGTTTCGAGTTTCGAAATTGTACTCGCAAATGATTTAATTTATATTCTTTGGGTCAAATAATAACATACGAGGTCAGACAATAGATTCATGATTTGATTGGATAATAATCATCGTTAATCCTGATTTTTGTTAGTGTTATTTACGCAATCTATTTGTATGTATTTAATATCACCTTAAATCTAGTTTCTACTTATATTCAATGGAAGCATTGATTAGAAAAAATTTGAAAAGAATATTTTTGTGTTATGTTAATTTTGCTAATCAATTGAGCTTCTAATTTTGTACTTTTGCACCACATAGTAAGTTGTAAATTATACTGGTTGGTTATATTAAATCGAACAAAGAACATGAACTTTTTTCTAAAAGAAGCATTATTTTTGACTATAACTTTTAATAGTTTCAACACGTTAGGCAGCAGTCTTCACAGCTACGTTCCATCACATCTAAAAACGGATATTTTACAACACCTAACATAGTTGAGTTATTTTCAGTACTCCTTTTGTGCAAGTACCAATCCATTTTCTGCTAGCATCAGCAGGACGGTTTCTCGAGGCAGCCCAGCCGAAAGCGCTCACGTCTGAAGAGCCAGTTTCTTCGGCAGTCCAAGCGTGAGCGCGAAGTTAGCTCGTTTACGAGCTCCTTGAGCACGGCTCTGCGCCCGGCGCTCCCCGCGCGGAGACAATGCAGCCGGAATGGCAATGATGAAAATGGATGCGATAGCGAAGCAGCAGCAACTTGTCATGTTTAGCCTAAATAATGCCCGGCCTGGCACAATTAACTTTCTTTCGGCGAGATTGGTATACCGCTAATGAGCTCGTATTGTTTCAGAAATGAAAGCTGCTGAGCGGAGAAAGATGGCGAGGAAAATTTTAATAATGACACCATCTGCCCGGCTGCTCTTGAGCCGGCTGCCAGAAATTAAAATTGCCCGCGATGCTTTTCGGAAACTAGATTTTAAAGTATTGCCTTTACGGCAAAAACCATGGAACTTTGTTAATACAGCTTTGGCCGAAGTAATGTGACAACGTACAAAAGCTTAGTTTAGAGGGCAGTTCAAACACCGACACAAATTATGAAATAATTCAAAATAATAGTTGTTATGAATTCTCAAGGTATTATTTCCTAAGATTTGTTCACTTCTGTCGCGTTTCTGTATGTATGTTTTCTAGAAATCTAGCTGTGTCAAAAGCTATTTGTGCATCAATGCTTTTAATGTATTATTTTATTAAGAATATAAAATACACGAGTCGCAAGGTGACAATCTGGTCTGTAGAGTGCATGTTCAAAGTTTCCCCAGTCTAATTTTTGAAGTACATCTTTCGCCAACTGCCATTGTACGCAGTTTATAGTTACTTTTTAGATTAATTCCCCTTTGAGCCGGAATGTCCCATTTTCTTTACTTACAACTTATGTCAAAAAGGTTTTTGAACTGGACTTGCAAAAAATAATTTATTTAGCTTACCAACTAATGATCCTAGGTTTTGTCAAAATAGTCCCTTCCGCTACCAGTGTTTGGTTTGCTGCAGTATCTTCATGATACGTTCTTTTAAGCTGGGAAATAAAAAAATTACACAGAGACATGGGGATGGGGTTGAGCAGGAATATGATATTGAGCCAGGTGCTCCTAGACTGACACAGCAATGGCTTTGCATGATTGCGCACTAAAAGCTACTTCCAGGTGTCCACAAATCAGGAAGTCAATGTAAAAGTTTTGGTTTATCATTTAGTCCATCAAACCTCTAGCATAAAAATGCGATCAGCATTGTCTTTGTTTTCGTAGGTTGTCGCTTTGCTTCTTTGGAGGCTGGTGAACCACGACGTCACGATTTTGCATTTTGGCGCTTCGTCAAAGGTTTAACTGGTGGCACCAACTTTGATTTTCACCACTTACTAATTCTAGCACTTTCCAACCGCACGAGTTTTTCGTCTGGTTTCTTTTTGTTCCTCTCTCAGTGTGACTACTTCAGCATTAAGTTTCCGTTTGCCTAAATTGTATAAACTTTGGTGGCACAAATTCCTACTAAACTTTAGCTCTTTTTAATATCATACAGACAATAATACGACGGTGTTCTTGCAGTAACTGGAGAATTTGCAGCGGTACGTCATGATGACGAGGGCCGAATCTGAAATCTCTGTTCTCCCAAAACCTTTTGTGTCATTCAAAGAGACGACTTCTCAATAATGCCTAGTCTTCATATACTTGACTAGGGTATTTTCCCAACTTAACGCGCAACTTAATGTTAAATCTCTGTTCGAAAGCCGTATCCATCACGTCATTTATATAACATGCCAATCTGTCGACTAATTAAACGCGCCAACAGAGTAGTAGGTTGATAAGTCCAGGCCAGCCACCTAGTCAGTTTATTCAAGAGCCGTACCAAGGTCATATTTATTTATAATACTTAATAAGTGAACTAATAACACCCATTTATTGTGTTTGAATATGACAAGTGAAGAATTAAAAAATCATTCCTAAAATTGTTCTGGTAAATGTTGTATATGCAATCGTAACACACCCACATTATAATATCGCACGGTACCCTTCTCTAGTCACTTACATGTTTATAAAAATCACTATCTACTAACTCAAATAAACGACACACAAAAAATTCCTTGCAGAAATAATTACTTTTACGTTCACTAATACATTTTCTGTTTACTACTTCTTTTTCTTTTTTGTGTGTAATAGTAAACTCATATTTTTATGCAGCAACATATAATGTAAAGGTCGCGTCTTCTTGTCCTCTGGGTCCTAAGTTTAGGGTTAAAAATCAGTAATTTTGGTATCCACTTAGCTCTAATTTTAAAACAATACTGACTACACTTGTGCCTTTTCTATAACATGTCTCTAATAGTAACGCAGTTGTCCTTTTGTGTCTCCATTAATGTTTTTGTGCGCTTCTGAGAATGAGAGGGATCTATCTCAAAACTAATTATGCAACCCCAAATAAATTTGAGTCGATAAAACATTTTCAGGTATTAGGGACTTGATAATAATGAGCTGAACATTTTCCAACGGCACTTGTTTCTCAGGCTTAGCTCCAAAACTATTAGTGCAACACTCAATAGTGGATCAGTAAAACCGCAACATTCAGACACCATTCCTAGTGGGTTAAGGAATGGAGAGCTCTAATTTTAATCAATTGCCATACTTGGTTAGAAGAACTAAATTACAGCAAAATAATGGTTAAAATAATATCTAAGGAGTCAACTCAAACATCCCTGCATTGGGTGTTTTTAAAAAATCAGGAAGAGAATGGAACTCTATCCCAGTGGCAAAATCCAAGTCTTCGAGGAGTTTTAATCGGAGAAAAGGTGAGGAAAGCTACTTAATCTGATGAAGACGACAAGCTTCCTTACTAAAGGACTAAATGTATGGGTAGTAGAATAAGTGCTGAGTCTGCAGCCTACAGAAATGCATTAATACAACAGATTACAATTGATTGATATCCGTGCCATATCGCAACACCTTACAAATCTTACGATACAAGCAAAACAACTTAAGTTTTTCAATGTTCAAGAAACTGCACTCTAAAAACATTGGTACGAGATTTGTGCCAAAATAATTAAGTTAATATTAATATAATAAAAACAATTTGGGCAACCATGATGTAACTTGATAACCGATTAAAGTAGACTACAATACGCATGCATGAATGAGAACAACATTATTATCTGGGTCAGTTAGAAGTAAGATACAAGTGAACATACGTAGTGTGTGCTCTCATCATTTGTAATAACTGAACTATTCGAGCAGTGAATCTGCATCAAATGTAATGCAAAGTTGGAAAAATTGTCTCTAATTAGCATTTAGATGAACGCCAGCGTGGCCGCATAGGCTGCGGTATGCATGAACTTGGGTTAATTCCTGGATCTCCATAATATCTGGCGGGTAGCCTATTTAGTCATTAAAAATAATTGAATGCCTGCTTGTACTTCGAACGAGTAATAATAGCGATCGCATCCGAGATAGTGAACAACGATCGGATAGAAAAGCCTCAACCTCTCAGATCGCAGCCCACGTATAAATTTCTAAAACTAGGAATCTGTTGAATGTATCCGCGTTCCGTTACCAGTAATCCAGATTTCCTAAAAAATATCATAACTTGAGGTAAAACGTGGGTCTATGGTTACAATCTGGAAAGAAAGAGTCAGTATTCCCAAGAAATCTTGCTTAAGAGTAGTAGAAAGGTATTCCAGGATGCTTACTTTCAAAAGAACTAAGTCTGTGTACAATGTTTTTTATTATTGTGATTGTAATTCTTATGTTACGTGGCTTTATACTTCTTGTTCATCTGCGTTACCGTTCCGAATGTTCGCGATCAATATGACAAAGCTTATCTGCCATATTTATATACTAGGAATGTCTTTAAGACCTTTAATGCAATGGGTTTCCGTGTCCTTCTGCATTCCCATGCCGTTGACCAGTGGTGATTCTTCCGCCTTTTGGGACAGTTTCCCATCCCAAGGGCAAGAGATTGCCCTGTCTGTATCTTACAGACGGATCACTTATACCGGCGATCATTCGGTCTGTTTGGTCGGGGACTGCTTATTCGTCAGATAATCTGCTTATTTCGCAGTTAACCTCTATATCTAGAGGCCATTCACTATCCGCCACCTGTGAGCACAGCCCCAGCGACTTTATACTTGATCAAAGAAATCGTTGATCTAAAGTTAAAATTTTCGTTTTAAGAAATTATTGTTAAAGGATATGCTGATGTAGATTTACTTACTCTTCTAATTCTTATCTATGACGCCAAGTGTTTTAAAATTAAATTTTTACATTTATTCTCCAAACCTATAAAGAACTACTTCTGAGAACGATTGTTAAAAATATAATAATTTTTAGAGGTGTAATTTTTAGTTTTATTATTCATAAAACAACAAAAATATAAATGTTTATAGAGAAATGTGTTGGTTTAGAGCAATAATTTCTTTCTAAAAATATTCACACAATATACTTATTATTTAGATATTTTAAAAACTAAATCTCAATTAAAACAAGTATATACTAACCGGTTCGTTGTTCTAGGGGTACGATTTTCACACTTGGGATGCGAAAGGCCCTGGGTTCAAATCCCGGACGAGCCCGAGGATTATTTTTAGCATCTGCTCACTCATATAATTTATTTCACTTTAAATAATCCATTCCAAATTCTCTTGTCTATAATTTCTACAAATTTTATTACATATAAGGTTTTAAACACAAATAATTATTTCATATTATTATTTAACAGCTGTTTGTATTTACAGAATAAAATGTAATTTAAAATGGGGACGTCTTATATTATATCTGGCACGTTGCCAAAATATTATCAAAGATAAAAAATTATTATGTTTTATTAAGAGCAAAAATGCCATCCTAATATTAATTCGATAAAGTAAGGCTGTATGCAATTTATGTAGTGTTACTAGCCGTCATTCTAAGTAAACCACTCGCAATCAATTGAAACCGAAGTGAAAGCCTGGCCTTCGCTTCAACTCTAATATTAGAAACCAGCTCGCGCTGCGAAGCAAACACACGTTCTCATTTTAACATTAGCAACATGTTTACAACCGGCTCGTTGGTCTAGGGGTATGATTTTCGCTTAGGGTGCGAGAGGTCCCGGGTTCAAATCCCGGACGAGCCCAAGGTTTATTTTTAGGGACTAAAATCGATTAAAAATGAAATTATGAATTATTGTTAGTGTCTTTCAAAGGTAGAATTTCTAGCTAGAGTTCATCTAAGTTTACGTTTGTTAGCTAATCAGCAGAAAAGCAAGAAACTTTACTTAGAGCATTTACAAACAACCGACTCGTTGGTCTAGGGGTACGATTATTGTTATGGGTGCGAGAGGTCCCGGGTTCAAATTTCGGACGAGTCCAAGCTTCATTTTAAGAAAATTTAATCTTTGTATAAAACTCTTGATTCGATTATAATTTACAAGTTTTCTATCTAATGACGGTAAATAATTTAAATAATAATAAAACCTATATTTGCGATTTGAATCTTTACTTTTATCGGTTATAATTTTCTAAAATGTTTATTAAAAGCCTATTACTCTAAGACTATAATTTTAGCCTTTAGTCCTATATTTAAAGTTTCGGAGCAATTAAAGTTAAACTTTTAATATTTAATTAATACTTCAATCGGCTCGATGGTCTAGGGGTATGATTTTTCTTAGGATGCGAGAGGTCCCAGGTTTAAATCCCGGATGAACCCTACAAAAAAAATTTTTTTTAAATATTAAGTAGCTTTATACGAACACGATTGTTTAGCTACGATTAAGTGTTATCCAAATTTTATTTAATGATTAAGTAGTCTTAGATTTAAATGGGTACGAGAAGCCAATCTTTAGTAGACACGGTTTTATACGGATATTTCCTTGTTTTAATATTTTTGTTAATTCTAAAGGCACCCATACTTTTCTAGCGAATTGTAATAAATAAGGTAAATACTAATAAAACAATAGTTAGTGATGAAATTTTGATTCTTTCGGATTTTTAATTTCTTTATTGATTGAAAGTTCAAGTTTTATTGAAGAATTTGAAGTCTGTTCGAAAATATGGAGTCAATGGTACTACAAGGGAAACAGTTTGTGCAGGTGACATTTAACCTGGCAGCCGATGATAATAAATTGTAATGCGCATGCGTGAATGAGGGCGATTTTACTGGTAGTCAAGACAGAGGTAAACTGATATAGTGTGTGATTACAACATTTGTGATAGCTGAACAAGCAGAGCAGAAAATTGTTTCACGTCTTGTGAGAAACTGGAAATATTTGTCCGCAGAAACTATTAAGGTGACTCAGAAGGTACAATAAAAAGGAAGTGATAACTGGCAATTTTATCACGACAAAGCGCCCTCTATTTCATCACATTATTTCTCGCAACATCAAAATGCTCAAATGATTTAATTGCCAAATTTGTCGCCCTATTACTTCCGAGTATTCCAAAAACTTAATCCACCCTTGAATACGAAGGGAGTTGCAGAACTGTAAAAACGTCGGGAGAAATGAATGAACTCGGAAGATGCTTAATTGAAGAAAACATTTTTTGTTATTATAATTCTAATTTTTGCTTTGTGTGGCTCCATACTTTTGGAACATACTGTTGATATTTAGTCTAGGATGTAAAACGTACTCATTTTCAGTATTAAATTTAAAAAATAATGTATGTAAGATAAGTTTTAATGAAAAATTTATATTTCGACTGATTCGCTGATCTGGGGTTTCAAACAATAAAAATTAAGTTGTTATTTCAGAAATAGTATTATAGTAAGAAATTGTCTAAATTTCGTTTATTAAACAATTGTAGTTAATGAATTAAAACTTCATGAAAGTACTTCTTCTTGCGTCTGGCTCGTTGGTCTAGGGGTATGATTCTCGCTTTGGGTGCGAGAGGTCCCGGGTTCAAATCCCGGACGAGCCCTGTTTTTACAATGTTTAATAGGTTTAATATAATATTTACCATGCATTGTAGGGGGGAATATATGTTGCTATTACAATATTACTAAGCGTTTATATATAATTAGTTTGTTCTCCAAATCTTTAAACATTATTAAAAATATAATTACATTACTAGATGTATGTAACTATGCGAAACATAAAAAAATATCGTATGACTGTTAAAAGTATTATTTATCAGTCAGACCTGTAGAGGTTTCGAGTTAATTGGATGATAGATATTGCAAAATTTCTCTAATTTAAAGTATTAAAAATGTTAATTTAAACGCTATTTATTGTGAATGCATTTAAAGTGAGAAATGCTTGTAGATCTAACTGAACAGGCGAAGTTTATTGGACTAAAAATCAACAAGAGGAAGACAAAAATAATGACAAACAACCTAGTAAATCATAAAGTGATTACACAGATAGAAAACTACCGAAAAAGTAGAAAATTACATATATCTAGGTCAATATATCACTATGCAGACGGATAGCCAATCACAAGAAGTAAAGAGAAGAATAAAGCGGGGTTGGGCTGCGTTTGGAAAATGGGGAGATATTCTAACAAGTAAAATAAAACAACAGATAAAGGCAGAATTATTTAATTAGAATATAATATCAGCATTGACTTATGCAGCAGAAACGTAGACTCTAACCACAGGGAAAAACAAAAGTTAAGAGCAGGTCAAAGATCTATGGCGCGGAAAATGCTAATTATATCTTTAAGAGATAGCGGACAAATATAAAAATCAGACAAAGGACAAAAGTAAGAGTGGAACTTGAATCGAAATGGTCATGAGCTGGATATATTGCCCGTACAATAGATAATAGATAAAAGAAAAAGATAGACCAGTGAAGACGGCGATTGGGAAAAAGAGAAAGAGGAAGACCGCCTTTAAGGTGGACTGGCGACATAAAAAGATGAGCCAATAATAACTGGATACAGAAAGCACAGAACAGAGATCTGTGGAGAGTACTTGGAGAAGCCTACATTCGGAAAAGGATAGATGACATGCATTAATCATAAATGGTTCATTCTACATTATCAAAAAAATTACATTAAAGTAAATCCAACATATGTGTACTAATTAAGTGAATTTTTGTGAAAAACCTATCAAAAATGTCGTCTTCTTCTTCTTCTTCTTTTTCGGTTTATTACCCAAATGGGTTTTCCGTTTTTTGTTTGTTCCTATCCAACCAGCCTCCTTTTTTCAGATCTTTTTCTTTCATTATCTTTCTTATATATGTTTCCCAAGTCAAGGCTGGTCTCCTCTTCCCTATTTATTTCTTGGAGACTGCTCTGTAATCTTCCTTGATCATATATTTTCAGGAATTCGTTTTACGTGACCATGCTAACGGAGTGCTCGATTTTTTTAGACATCTTCTTAAGTAATCCAATTCTACTGCTCTAATTCTATCTCGAACATATTTCGTCATTGACCACAATTCTGCCCCATAGAGTGTGATATTTTTTACTATACTACGGAACATCATTTTCTTTGTGTCTTTACTTAAATTGTCACTCCGTAGTAGTCCGTGTAGATTCTTTGTTGTCGTTTTTCCTTCGTTATTCTTTTGAAGATATCCTTCTCACGCTTGCCATCTGAGCTTGTAGAGAGAGATATGAGTAAGTTGAAGTATTGCAGGGCTGACTAATATGCTAGTGTGAGACCTTGAGCTGTTTGCTCTACTCACCTGGGGTATTTTTGTTGCAAGAATCATTGGCATTTTGTAAACACTAAGGCCGTATTTTTTGCTATGTGCTGAGTAGCTAGCTACAATGACACAACCGTTTTCTTTTACCCGGGCTTGGGACCGGCAACGACAGCTTCTGGGCTACTCAATCCACCTATTCGATGCCGCAATCAAAAAGGTGTCATCGATAATTTTGTTAAAATTTGAGTTGTCTTTAACATTCTAGAATTATAATGTAATGCACGAAATTGGAATTTATTTTAGAAACCGTCAATCTAAGACTTCTGGGGGGAATCTACAAATAAACCATCTGTTATTAATTATTTTGGTAGTTTAATATTTGATTATTTATCTTTATTTAATAACCTTTTTAATTATTCAATACCTACACGCTTATGTCTAGAAGCTTTGCGCCTCCCGGTCGGTGCGTCGAGCAGATTACTAAAATCTTCCTTTGCGACGCGCCTAGAACTGTTTTGCTGTACAGCACTTCTAAGGAGATTTCGCTTCCGGGAGGTTAAACGCTACATTTATGGAAAAGGATGTGAAGAAATCGTCATGCAACTTTGAAAATTACACGTGTTCTGATGCCAAAAGCAGCAGTGAACCGTAGACGACTCTTTATATTACTATATATTTCTAGCCGTCGTCCACTTGTAGCCGTAAACCAGAAAACCAATTTTTTAGAGTGTGTTGCCTTGTCTATACTTTTTTTTTTCTATGAGGACAATTTCCCGAAGGTCACGACTTACTCTTCCGATACCCATTAAGACCGCTTTAGAAACTTCTACATTTTCTTTGTTTTAAAGTGTTCTCCTGGCCCGGCATTAAGCAGATGGCCTAAACCTTTCACTAGTCTGCTTCTCGGCGTTAAGAACCACGATCGGAATTCAGCGTCATCAAAGTTCTCCAAGATCTCTCTGAAAGACCATTTTCTTACTTTAAGAAATCCCATTGTACTCAATAAGCCCTTTGCTGGGCTGTCTTTGACATTTCTAATCCTTTTTTAAATGTTTTCTGCACTGTTCCGACGTGTTCTTCCGCGTTTGCCTTTAATTCTTCTTTCAGTTCTCTAAATTTTTAAATTTTAGTAATGCTTTAATATTTCCAGAATTTCTTTCAGTGCTTGTTTTTACTTTTCTTCGACTTGTAAAGCTTCACATGTGTCTGTAATTTTATATTTATTTTTTCTAATTTTCTCTTCAATTCTTTCACGCCTGTCTTTAATCCTTTACTCAAAAGTTTGAAACGTCCCCAAACTTTTTTATCAAGTGTCTAGTCTGTTCTTGTGAAAACAGCCTGAATTATTGTAATTTCTGTCTTACATTTTTAAACTGTCCTTTCGTTCTTTTTTTGATTTTTGTAAGTTTCATTTGATACTTCTGGGAAGTTTCTCCTCCAAGTTCTGTATTAACGCATTTATTTTCATCGTTTTCA
Source organism: Sinelater perroti (assembly GCA_036346155.1). Lineage (NCBI taxonomy): Eukaryota > Metazoa > Arthropoda > Insecta > Coleoptera > Elateridae > Sinelater > Sinelater perroti. The sequence continues at coordinate 6,774,883 of JARFIY010000324.1, forward strand.
CTTTTATTGATCAGAGCTTGTTGCAAGCTTTCCCGGAGCACCGTTTTCTTCCTTGTCGTTTCTAAGTCTTGCTCTTTTAATTTATTTGTTGCTTTTACTTTCAGATTTCGTAACTTGTCTTCATTTAGTTTGCTAATTCATTTATAGGTTTAATTATTTATTTTTACTCAACAATTACTTGCAATAGACAGTACAATGTAGTTTAGCAGCTAACAAATGAAATCATTAATTCTATGATTAGTTATGCTTCCCCGCTATACTTAGATCGTATTGAACTGCAACTGTCTTCTTGATTAATTCACCATACTCTTAATACCTACACACTTACTTTTAAAAGCCTACGGCTCCTCGATGGCGGGCTGAGTAGATTACTAGAATCTTCCGTTGAGAAGCGCTTAGAATTCTCTGGATGTCCTTATGCAGCTCCACCACTGTGAGTGCCTACAGCCCTTTTAGGAAAGCTTGGATATGAAGAGTTGAGCTTTACAATACGTAATAAAATTAAAACACTACTGAACTATAGCATCAGGTCCCATCTCTTTTATAGATACTTTCTTCATTATAATGGTCGATAATCTATCTACTCACATAAAATTTGCTAAGATTTTTAGATTAGTTGTCACTTATGAAGGAAATATTACTGCACTGTAGCATAATCAAAAGAATTATAGAATATTGATAACCACTCCAATGCTTTATCTTTTAAGACATTTGGATCACTAGATCAGCGGCAAATTAAAACAATTAGGCAGCAAAGTAAATCATACGTAACTTATGTATTAAGCGATATACTAAGAGCAAAATAATAAAAATTAGTTATAAGAAGACCAGCAGACATAAAATTTTATACTTGGATATTATGATAGGGTGATAATTGACATTTAATGAAGAAAGTTTTTGAAATGGATAGTAACCAAGTGCTGTGGCCGAGTCTCAACGGTCTTATAGTCTTATACCAAACATAGTTTGGGGTGCTTTGAATTTCATGAAATTTGATTTTTGAGTTCCTATTTATGGTGGTTTTATACATTCAGTTTCCCAAATAACCCCAGATCAAAAAACAGAAATTGAGATCTCTTAAATTACAGGTCCAATCAATTCCATCTTGTGCCATCCTAGAGCCCGAGGATCTCTTCTTAAAATACATTACCAATCAATTCGAAATTGCTGCAGCATGATGGGGTATGGCTCCGTCTTGCTGGATCTAATTGTCCGCAACCATTCTCTGGCGGCAAAATTAAACTTTGCGTTTATTTCCTCGTGCCTAGTACTAGAGACAAGGTATTTCAAAAGAAATTAACCTAAAATACCACTGTTGCAAAAATAAGCTGGCTTTTATGAGTTTCAACTAAATAAGTATTATATACGGAAATGAATAACTTGGTTTGATATTAAAGATACAAATTTCAATTTCATAAAAAATATTTTTTCTACTTCTCCAGATTTTCCATTCCTGTGCCAAATCCTGAGGTTTTCACATTACTTCGCATCACCTTGTAGTGTGACCCGAACAGCCGAATTTTAATTTCGGAAACAGTCAGTAAACGAGATAAACTACAGGATCGTTGAGGCAAATCTGGAAAATTAATAAACAATGAAATTCTTATTGTCGACGTGTGATTACCTCTATGATGGAGGCCTCTAAGCTGTCCTTGGTGTCATGATGCCTCTTATTGACCTTTACATCACACGTAGTAGTCAAGGCGATTGGAATCGAAGCTGAAAGGTGGCCACAAGTTGTTGGGCCAGTGGTAATACAAATTATTGTATGGAGTGAAGTATTACTTGAACAATAACATCCTCTTCGTTGCTCACAAGCTCCATTACTGTAACAGATATAAGAAATTTTGTATGTCTGATGGTAGGCACTTCAAAAACATCTTGTAAGATTTAATGGTTATTCTGACGATTCACCTTTCTGTCCTGGATAAAGTTATTATTCTGAAGAGACTAACGTTGTCGTGGTTAGGCCTTTAACTTGCTGTTTCTTATTTTTCTTAGTCAACAGACTTGTAGAGCAAGTTCTTGTGCATTGCAGCAATGACCGTCAAACTCACTACGCCCATTTCTTATGCTAGGTCAGTTATGTTCCGTTCAAGATCCTGATTAATCTTTTCTTTTTTGCAATCTGAGTTGCCCTAGTAACAAATTATTTCCTCCTGATGGTCAGATTCCCTGTACTTCTTGGCTATGTCCTAAATTGAGTCTTTCTGTAGCCAAACCTGTCGGTGATTTTCCGGTGCGAAGAAATTCGAGTATATCAGCTCTGCTGTCGTATTTTCAACTCATTTTGTTGATCGTGTGAAGCTAAATTGTTGTGTTACCTAATAGAGAATCGTGCATGCGTATAAAACGACCTTTCAGCTTTCTCGCAATGCAACCTAAAAAAATTCGGATTTACTTCCACGACTTTGAAGATAGAGCGAATAGGATGAATGGAGAAGAATGTTAAACCTTGACTAACTCAATGTTTGCTTACGCAATTAAGATCGTTTCTTTCTCACTTTATAAATTAATGTTATCATCTTTCTAGCGGACAGCACCTTTTTTACCTTTCTAGGGGCTGGTTGACCTGGAACTAATTACTGATTCTATTGCAGAATGTAACAGAAAATCTATCTTTTCTCATAAAATTCCACGAGAGACTCGCCAGGTTCTTAATTATTTTAAAATAATCTGTTGATTTGATTGATTATTTTGATTTGATTGATTATTTTGATTTGAAATGAGCAGATGTAGCACTCATCTAGAAAATGAAGGTGAACCTTATTGTACTTTCACTTGTTTGTCGGCCTATGTGGGGCCTCTAGCACCATGTGGTGCATTTTGCTTCGCCGCACTTGAATTCGTTTACCTAAAATAAAAACGTTACGTGGAAAGGATATAAGTTGCTCAACGTAGACTATATTTTATTAATATTTTGCAACGAAATCCAATTTTATTGGCTACAATTTGAAAACTGTCAAAGAACTCTAAAATGTTTATCAACAAATGGTCTGAGAGTAGGTATACGAATCAAGATAATCTTTACTCACTTATAACTAATTTTAATTTTGTATTTATACTATGATTACTGTAATCATTGCTTTAAGCTCAAGTCATTTTGATGTACCGCGTGTTGCTCAAAATTTTGTATTACGAGTAGTGGTCAAATTTAAAATAAATCACACGAAACACAAAAGCATAACTTTAGCCCCAACAAGTTCTTCAGTTTGAACTCTTCTTAACCAATAGTTTGGTATGTTTGAATTACAAAGATGGATCAATTTTCGTTACTCGTAAAATTCTCAGGATTATTAAGAAATTGTCTGCTAGCATTAACCCAGCGTTCAGTCTGCTCTTGAGTTAAAGAATAAGACATTTATCTGCATTGTTTAGTGGCCTTACCCTTCATTGTACATTGAGATTTTTCAAACTCCTGTAATACTGGGGATGTTTCTATAGTTTGAAGTAAACCTTCTCGATTTACTACAGAAAGACGTCCATATTGAGATTTGCATTTGAAAACTAATATCACTGGTAATGCATTTTTTAAATTAGAATTGGGGCTTATTTTTTCTAACGCCAAAGAAGGGTAAAATTTCAACATTGCCTGCTTTTTATGTTCAAGTTGTAAGAAGCAAATATCAGTTGAACAATTAATAAATAATCTGCAAACTATGCTACTTCATATGACATAACTTTTCAAATATTTCAATTGCCTTAACAATTTATTTAAAGTGAGAAATAACTACTCAGAAACGAAAAGAGTAATTTTGCCTTTAGGGTTCTTGAGTCTCGGATGTGCTTTGGAATGGTAAGGACAATTTTTATGTGTTGTTAGACGAAAAATGTAAAATGAAGAAGACTATTGTGAAGCCACAAATAGTTGTGAGGATGATGAAATTATTAATAATTCTATTCGTAAAATCTATTACTTCTTCTCCCTGCCCTGGTAGATAGCAGTCGTAAGTGCAGTTTTCTGTAGCTTTCTTCTAATCCTAAACTGATTTTATCAAAGAAAAATTATTATTGCCTATCAGTTTCCTTTAGTGTTATAATCTTTTTTTTTTGCTTGTGCAAAAAGAGAGCATTTAGCTCTAAAATAAATTTCTTCTAATGCTACAAACAAAGAAAGTTTGTTCTTTTTCAGTAATTTTCTACTTACGTATTAACACTTTAACCTTCTTCACCCGGTTACAAGATCCTTTGTATACAAGAAGTAGTAACCGTTTATGTTTTAACCCTCTGGGACATATCCTCAATTTTATAATTGCTTTCGAAGGTTCTTAACTTAATCTAAGATGAATTTTTATTCTCCTGCATTCCAATTTTCTTCAAATTAATTTTTTTTTGGTCTGTCGTTTGCTCGTTTCCCTTTTAGTTTCTTTTCCAAAAGTTTCTTTGTTCCTTGTATCTTTTCCATATAGCAAAGATGTTGTAACTAATCTATTCTTCTAATTCCAATTTGCTGATCAATTTTGAGTTCTTAAACATAATTTTTAGTTGGGTTTATTCTCTATATTCCTTTGTGATTTACTGGTCCAAATATCCTTCTCAGAATTTTTAGCTCCCGAATTTCTAACTGCCGCAATTCCTTATTTGTAAGACACTATATTTCTGCTGTATATTTTATACTTTGTTAAATATTCTATAGCCGATATCTAAGAGTGTTATTATTCTGTAATTTTGCACGTTGCGATGTCACTCTTCTTAGAAGCTGTCCCCATATAGTCCCGATATAATATGTGCTTTTTTCAGAATAGTATTATTGTGAAGGATTATTTTCCATATCTTATTACTTCTATGGTTATCTTCTGTTGTCTTGATGTTTCAATCTTTTTTATATTTAGGTATGTTGTTCCAAGATCTCCTTTCTGTGTTGATTTGTATGTACTACCTTCTGGTACTTTATTATTTTGTGTGCTCTGTAACTCATCGAAAAACTCATTATTTAAATAATCTTCTATTTGCTGCCATTAAATTTGCTTCCTGCATGTCAACACATTATAATTTTTGGCTAGCATTCTGCCTTAAAAATGTATTTCTTTATAAAAATATTTTTCATTCTTGTTTTACTAAAACATTTTTGTTTGTTCTAGTTTTTTTTGTTTGTAATGTATATTTTCTACTCTATGTACTTTATGTGTTTTTTTTCGTCTGATATCTGACTGCTCAATCGATTGGTCTGACTTTTCCTTTGTTACATATTTACAATTCTTATTGTACCATTTTCTTTTTTTCTGTTTTGTTTCTCACGTAGTACTGCCTTTAGCGCCTTCTTCCACTTTTGCTATATCTCAGTTAAATTTTTTTGTCGGCTTGTCTATATTCTCTTAATCTCTCTTTAATCCGTGCTTCGTATTACTGATATTTCTTTAAGTAATTATTATAATTCTTAGTAGTACTTCTGTAGTTATAAGGGATCTGGAAAAAAAGAAAAATAAACTACAATATACGAATATGCAATTAAATCTTAACATCAACCACTCCTTAAAATGTTAAACGGTTATAAGATGTATCAATGCTAATTGCATTGACCTCTTAGAAAAATGCTATTTGCAAATCTTAAAATATCCTTTGTATTCCTTTGACATGAGCCCTTAAGATTACAAATTGTTTCTACGATTAAGGACATCTCTCAAAGACTGCTATCTAGGTTTCCCTAAATTTCATTAACGCTCTGCGTAGTAGGCAGTCTATCTCTGTGATCAACAGGAACGACCTCGCTGATTATTTTCATGCATTACGTTGCTGATGGTTGCATTGAAAGGGTGTCATAAAATTTGTAGTTAAGTTTAATAAAATGTAGATAAATTTATTTAGAAAACGTGTGTATTATTCATTCGTTAAACGATTTCAAGGCACTAATATGTAACTGTCTAGCCTTTTTTTATTTTCTATTAAATCGCGACACTAGTCTAATTCATAACTTTCACTTTAAAGATATAAAATATTCATATAGTCAACATTTTTTCAAAAAATAAATAAAAAATTAGCAAAACTTGGGGAAAAAGAAAATGAAAATAAATATTGCTTTTCCAGATTTAAATTTCGGCTGTATACTAATCAAAGAGCGTAGAATTTGAAGTGAAATAAAAAAAATTAAAATTTTGTGCAGAATTCAAAACAAGTATTACAAACCAGTACTTACACTTACTTCGGAAGATTCAAAACCCTTCGTATCTTCTAAAGCTCTACGCCTAACGACCAATCTTGATTATCTGGAAAAAGCGGGCTCGTCCGGGATTTGAACCCGGGACCTCTCGCACCCGAAGCGAGAATCATACCCCTAGACCAACGAGCCGGTTGATGTAACGATATAGTTGTTCATATTTAATGTGCTTCAAACTTTAGTCACAGGGAAAGTTTGGGCTCGTTCAGGATTTGAAACGAAAATCATACCCCTAGACCAACAAGTCAGCCATTACAAATATGCTGGTTTCACCAATTTTATTTTAGGGTGTGATTCACTGTACTGATATAAAAGACGGGCTCGTCCGGGATTTGAACCCGGGACCTCTCGCACCCAAAGCGAGAATCATACCCCTAGACCAACGAGCCAGTTGCATTACCAATGTAGTCTTCGATATTTAGTTTGCTGATAATTTTTAGTTAATACATAATTTATATATTTGCTCTGACTGATTTTGTAGGTTCACACTACCCAATCACTAATAATAATCATAACCCAAGACCAACAAGCTAATACGAACGATTCGCTATAACTAAAATATTAACTAAACCAGAACCTTATCAACAGGCTCGTTGGTCTAGGGGTATGATTTTCGCTTAGGGTGCGAGAGGTCCCGGGTTCAAATCCCGGACGAGCCCGAGTTTTTTTAGATTTGTCAATTTAAAATTCAATTAAGTCAATTGGCTTGATGGTCTTGTATATCCTATAATTGGTCATAATTCTATAGTTAGATTGGTTAATTAGAAGGTTAAATATTTATCTATGTAAAGTTGCTTGAAAGAATAACTTACAAAATATGTTTTAGTTACACGTTAATTACAAAAACAAATTAAAAGGTAACGTAGAAGAATGGTAATTGTAAATTCTGAATAATGGTATTATTGAATGGTAAAGGAAGTGAAAACAGAAATTGTTAGTAAGTTAAGGATAATTACCTAAAATAGCTGATTGATGGTGATGGTAAAATTTTATTTCCATTTGTATGGTGTTACGAATCATCTATGGGTTTCTAGTAAAATTACTATCAAGTACCAACGCAGTGGTATAGCACTTGCAAAAATCAATTTCCTGTGCTTGATAAGAAAGAAAGAAACGAAGAATAATAATAACATTAAGTTTCAAAATATACTCCTTATTGATCTCTGACCTGTAACCATCTTTCATTTTCATTTACCACTTTTGCCCGTAGAAACAATTTACTTTTTCGTTCAGTTGCATTGTTACAAATTTTTATCTTTATTCTTTCAAATACCTGAGAAGATGTGGTATCCTGTTACAGCAGTTTATTTTTTAATTCACCATGGTTTATGCATGTCTAGATATACTTTTTTTCGCGCGAAACAATTCGTCTGATGAAGTTATCATGAGAATTAGCAAATTTTAATTCCTTTATTTGTTTTTAAAAGACTCATACCTTACTTCATGACGTATTATCCATACGTCTAAATCATCTTTGTTCTTAGTATGCATAATTGGACATTTTAATAGCACTTCATAACACATAAGTTCACTTAGGAATAGATCTGTAAGTGAAATGGAACGTATAAAAGTGTAATAACTGAAGTAGGTGTTCATGTGAATATTTTGTGTCTTTTCCTATTAGAAATCACTTACCCTGCGCATTTACACCAAAATTAAATATCAACTGGTCTTCTTTCCCATGGGCTTTCTACATTGTATTGCTTACACAACTCGTACTTTCGTCACCATTCCTTTACGTCTTCTTTGCAGTTCACTTAATAAAGCCGCTTTCAAATCTTTCCCAGCGTCTTTTTAATTTCTGACACCCCAGCATGTATTAATAACCGAAATTTGGACCATTTGTTAGCTTTAAAAAATTTCAGTGTGCTTAATAATCTTCTATTGCTGAGTTCAGTGCAGTAATATAATACGAGCAGTTCTCTGTAACTTACAAACTTTGCAAATGACTAGCGCATCACTTTATCAGCGAAGCATCTTTCGATTCCTCTTAAACTTTTCGAAAACGCTTTTATGTTCCCCTCCAATCCTTTTCTATATTCTTCAAACTGTTCGTTTACGTTTACCTTTAGTTCTTTTAGACTTATAGAATATTCTTTCACCTTCGCCTTTAACTCTTTTTCAAAACTTTTTGTGTTTATTTACTTTAACTCTTAAACATCTTAAATGTTTTTTCCAGTTAACCGTCATTTCTGGAAATTCTCCTTCACACGCCCTATTGAAACTTCTTGCTCCCGTGTTTATGAGATTAGTTTTGTTTCTGTAATTACTCTTTTAATTCTCCAAAGAAACTTTGTTCTGTATTTGGATACTTATATTTTTATATTTTATCTTTAACTCTTTTTTCAAATTTTTAAAGTATTTCTTTACGGTTGTACTTAATTCTTTACTAAAAATCTAGGACGTTTTTTCAACTGTCCCATTAAGATTCTGGTCTGTTCTTCTTACAATTAATATACCACTAATTCTTGTAATTCTCATTTCTAATGTCTGCCAATCCTTTTCTTAGTTCTTCTTTTAAATTTCCGTATTGTTTCTCTAAAGTTTCTTGACTGCTCTTCTAATTTTATCTTATAATTTGGTCTTGATGCATCTGGATCTGCGATTTTGTACAGATGCCTGACTGGGTGCTTATCTTCGTTAATTAGACTTTATTATAATTTTTCTTGTAGTACGATTTCTTTCCCATTATCTTTAAATATCACTCTCTTTATTTACTTTTTAGCTCTGCAACTTTTAATTTTTTTAATTTGTTTGTACTTTTTCGAGTTGCAATGAATTCCAATTTTAAAATCAATGTAACAAACTTGGTTTATGGGTTCGATTATTTATTTTCCTTTAGCAATTACTTAAGATAACATGCACTAGTTACCACTACAGGCTGTTAGCTACTAATTAACTAACGTGCTGCTACTAATTATTTATTTTTAATTGCCTATTTGTTCTTTGGTGTACTTACAATTAGACTACCACGTATACCGTATTTTAATGTACCTGTCGCCTTGACCGTTTTCCGTACACTTAATGCCTATACGTTGACTTCTAGAAACCTTGCGATTCAACGTTTGCGCCCTAGGCGGATTCCTAAAATTTTTCTTTGCGGTGCGCTTGGAAATATCTTGGTGTCCATATATTGCTCTACCACCGCGACTGCTCGCAGCTCTTTCAGGCAAGCTAGGCAATCCTTGTACCAATTTTATATTGACATATGTAAATTTTCTAGAAAAGTTTGCGTAGTATTTAAAAATTCCTTATTATCTATTGCTGTTTTTGCTCTGCCAGTTTTAGTGCAATTCTTAATTATATCCGTTTGTTGAAAGCCTTCGATAATTCTCTAAACTGTTACTTGGTTAATAGGATCATAATTCATAAAATGTGCTACTGCTTTCATTGTCTTTGATCGAACAACCCTAACCTATCTTGAAGATTTTTTTGTAAACATGCTACATAATCTTTCAATTTACACAGAATTTTGAAAAAATCTGACACTACAATATTTGTCACTTTTAAAATGAACAGTAATGAAGCAGTTATTTTGTATCTAATTCAATTAGTAACTTTAGAATAGATAAATGAGCTGTGATTTGACTTTCTTAGCGTTAAGACCGGTGTTCCGCTCCTCTTGCTCGAAAGTACAAGCGTCAACGACTATCGCGTGTTATCGTCGCTTGCGGCTGTTACTAGTGATAGTGCATTTCCTACAACAATTAATAGTAGTTGAGTTACTCATTCCACACTTAGAAAAACTAACGCCATTATTAGCATCTATACTTCCTACCTTGCTAACTAATGGACCCAAATAAACATCAAACAGTTACTAAATTAACCTTGACTATTTGGAATGCCGTCATACAAACACCTTTGGTGGTCGTAAAAAGTACATTCACTATCCACTCGCCAACCCGCCCGGCAAGCGTGGCGTTTAATTGCCAAATCCCCCCCAAAAAAGGAGGCCTATGCTCAATACTGGGCGCTACAAGGCTGAAGAGAAAAAAATTGGAATGCCAATGGTCTAAAAATATAACGCTCCATTTTTATTGATTTTATGACTCGTTGTAACATAGATATCGCTTGTGTAACAGAAACTCGCTTTATTAATACTGAAGCGTTTCGCATCCCAGGATATTCAGTGCTCCGAAAAGATAGAGTAGCTGATAGGCCTCCGGGGGAGTAGCGATCATAGTAAAGAAAAAAATAAAACATCACCTACTGCATCTCGTTGATATTGAAAACTTAGAAGCTATAGCCATATAAGTACACATGGGCAGTAACCGCCCCCTAAAATTAATCGCTGCGTACAAACAATCCAATAAAAGATTGTTAGACTCTGACATAGATAAATTATTCAACAATACAGAGCCTACGATGTTATTAGGCGATCTAAACGCAAAAGACACCACCTGGGGATACCGAACTAACAACCCTGAGGGTATAAGGCTACACAACAATATGGAGAACCATTGCATACTTATATCAGCACCAAATGAATTTACCTATTACCCGTACAGGGCTGACCATCAGCCTGACATCTTAGACGTTGTGCTACACAAGAATCTTCAAAAACCAATCCAACAAACGGTAACTAATGAACTAGACTCGGATAATCTCCCCGTAATCATGTCCTTCTTTGACATGCCTCAAATAAAGCCAGCTGCTCCTAAAATTGTTGATGGAATAACTGACTGGAACACCTTTCAAAAAAAGCTAGACCAAAGACCAAATTGGAGGGGACTTCTACAATTCCCTATGTGCATCGATGAAGCAATAACACAATACACGGCTGCAATACAAGAAAGCGCACAAGAAGCTACAACACCACGGAAACAAAGAAGTGTTGCTTCGGACAACATAACACCTGATTACAGAATAAAACTTATAAGATCAAAAAACAGATACAGAAGAGACTGGCAAAGAACACGACTACCCTACTACAAAACGTTACTTAACAAATTAAATCATTTAGTAAAACAAGAGCTAGATAATCTTCGAATAATAAGATACAATAATTACCTAGAAGATGTCCATCCTGGTGACTCTAATATGTGGAAGGCAACTAAAAGACTGTTAAGACAACCAAATGTTATTTACCCTTTAGTAGATAACAACACAACTTACTCATCTGAAGAAGAAAAATCAGAAATATTGGCCACTCACCTAGAGAAAGTCTTTACGTCAAATGCAGACGAGCATGACCCTCTACTTGCGACTCAAATAGCAAACACTATAGCTGACTTCCATATGTGGGAGACTACTGAAATAACCCCTGTGTCTGCTCAAGAACTCCGGCTGCACATACAGCGCCTTCCTAAGCGCAAGTCCCCCGGACCAGATTTGATAAGCAACGAAATATTAAAACACTTATCCAAAAAATCTGCAGCTTACTTAACTTCAATTTGTAATGGTTGTTTGTGGCTAGGATATTTTCCACTACCTTGGCGAACTGCGAACGTACTATCAATTCACAAAACTGGAAAAGACAAGCACAACCCTGATAGCTACCAATCTATTAGCATATTATCTACCTTACCCAAACTCCTGGAAAAGGTGATACTCACTCGCCTGTAGAACTTTATACTCGAAAACGAAACATTCCGCCTTACCAGTTTGGGTTCAGACGGTCGCACTCAATAGCTCACCAATTTATTAGATTAACAGAACTAATTGAGAAGGGATTTGAAGAAAAGAAGTACACCGCAGCAATATTCCTAGATTTGGAAAGAGCCTTTGATAAGGTCTGGTTTGAAGGACTCTTGTACAAAATGATAAAGCTACGCATCCCAGCTTATATAATAAAAATTATAAACTCCTTTCTGAACAACAGAACGTTCAGAGTAAGAATCAACGCAACACTTTCTAGCATCAAAACAACAAAAGCAGGAGTTCCTCAGGGTAGCCTTTGGGGACCAACCTTATTTAGTCTTTATGTACATGACTTGCCCACAGTAAAAAATTCAACGCTAGCCATGTTTGCCGACGATACGGCGATTCTAACGCAGGGCACTACAATTGAAACAACAACAGAACGACTACAAAGCGCAGTAAACGTAACGTGTGACTGGTATCGAAAGTGGAAAGTAAAAATCAATCCTACCAAATCCCAAGCAAAGATGTTTACACTCAAACGTTACCCCCATCTCCCAACAATCAGACTAAACAACGATGATGTACCATGGAACCCAAAAGAAGCTGCAGTAAAGTACCTAGGAGTCTACTTACATACAAAACTCAACTGGGGATATCACATAAATAAAAAAATTAATGAGTGCCACACAAGACTCATTCTATTGTACCCATTGATCAACCGAAAATCGCATCTTAGATCGGAATGCTCATTATTAATTTATAAGGCGATTCTCCGGCTTATATTAACTTATGCATGTCCAGTTTGGAGTAACGCAACCAAATCCTCATTGAAGAAACTTCAAACCATGCAGAACAAAGTGCTACATCTTGCAATTAACTGCCCTTGGTCCATACGCAACAGCCAAATACACCAAGAGTTAAGTGTTCCAGTAATTACAGACTACATTCACAAACTAACTAGTAACTACTTTAAAAAATTAGTGATGTGCTCACTAAATTAAACCTCGGTCAAAAGAACGTACACTCAAGGATTAAGCTTAAGCTACCCCAAGACCTACTATAGATTAACTAACCCTAATTTATATTATAAACTAAATGTTGTAAGTCAGAATTGTGAACACGCTCACTTAATCCTCTCTCAAAAATTAATGTACTCCTAGTTATAAGTTGTCCTTGTACCAAAGCCGTGTATTGCATTTTGTTTGCAGATCCGGCTATTCAAAAAAAAAGAATAGATAAATGTATATAGTAAACGAATAGTTAAAACTAAAAGACATATAAAGTGAGACGTATACAAAATAAGTTTGATACACTTCTTACAAACTTATCATTCTGTACGAGGTGCATTCAAGTTATAACACCTCCGAATTTTTTTCTTAGGACTACGAACAGATAGAAACATCACTTTTTGTGAATACGTGATCAAGATGGCAACATTGCACGGCACACGTGTCTAGCGGCAGCGGCGAAGTGAGGACTGTTTTTGATACTTAAAATGGAGACGTTTTTTTTACAAGAACAGCGTTCGTTTTCTTCATTTGCGTGGTATGACACTGATAGAAATCTACTGCCAGTTGAGTGAGACATGTGGTGATGGTGTTGTGGATGTATCTAATCTGCGACGGTTCAAAGAAAGCAGAACGTCGTGTGACAACAAACCAAGATAATCTCGGCCTTGCACCAGCCGGTCTGACGACATAATCAAGCGAGCGAACAAACTTGTTTTGGAGGATTGCCGAATGAGTGTGGAACACATCGCCTCCAAAGTTGGCATTTTCGTGAGATCTGTGCACACAATTCCGCATGAAGACCTGAAAATGTCACCAAGACAAAGCAGGAGTTTCTTTATAACAACAACTTTGAAGTGATTCCTCAGGCTCCTTACTCATCTGACCTGGCTCCTACCAACTTTTGGCTGTTTCCAACAATAAAAGACACTATCCGTGATCGCAAATTTTCCAGTAGTCAAAGAAGACTCCTAAATAAGCGCTCACAGAAGCCACGAAATCATGGCGTAGACGTTGTGAGAAATGTGTACAGCTGCAAAGAGATTACATCGAGAAGTGACACAAGTTTCACAGTTTTCGTGTGATTAGTTTGTGAGAAAAAAAATCGGAGGTGTGATAACTTGAATGCATCTCGTACATACAAAAAAAAACTTCTAGTTTTTGTCCTCCGATTGCTAAAGAAAAATTAATTGTTTAAGTATTATCGTAGTTTTATTATTTAAATCTTTTTTGTTAATTGACTCCACTTCGTCCATAAACAGTAAATACTTCCTTTCAAATAATTTTTGTAAATAAGCCCCTCTCTCTTTTTTGGTTTATTAAATTTTTACAGGCAGATATTTTATATATAGTTACAAAAATATCTAGAAAAGTATACCAAACTTTCATTATTCTTGTCCAATCAGACTAAAAAGTTAATTTGAAATGGGCGTATCTTCTATAAACAGCAAACGCAACACCGTCTTCCAAACAATCAATTAAAATCTAGTTTTCTTTTTTAAATTTAATTAGTCCGCCCTTTTAACATAGCCACAATATTTATCTCTTACAGCTAAATTTTCCAGTCATTTAAAAAGATGCCATAGATTTTGCCAAACGTTTCCAAAATTGATACTGAAATAGAATCTTGACGGATGTTTTTCTTCTCTTGAACGTCTTTTCGCACGCTAGGAAATGTTCGAATAAAAAAAGACTCCTTTACCCATTGCGTATTCTCTTTACTTACAAAGTTATTCTGCGGAATATCCTGACTTCGAAACACATTTTTCTCAACGATTAAGTGGTTTTAGTGATCCCGATATCATAAAATGAAGATAGTCGTAGCATCAAGTAATCGCCCACAAACGCTACGTTAAATTTCTGCCCTCCAAGTACTCTTTGTAGGGTCTAAACAAATGATAATTGCAAAGAAATAAGTCTGAACCGTAGGCAGAGTATTCCAATATAGCCTAGAGCGCATCTTCCAGTTTTTGTAGAGTTTGGCAGCTTGCCAGCAGGATAACATCCCGGATTGTCGTAGTGCTGCCGCAACTTGTTCCGACTTCAGTGGCTATCATCCTTGATAAGGCGGCAAACAATAAAAATATCCTTCTCAGTTAACTAGGTTCTTGGGCGGCATCGGTGACTTTCATTTTCAACTGCTTCTCATCCCCCTAAAAATTGTTTGTGCCATGCGTATTGTTGAGTCTTCTTACGAGTGTTGTTTCTGAACCGTGCCGTTAAGTCTTCTCAAAAGTTCTGCTCTGAAATCGTAATTCTGATTAAAAAGCTCTGTTTATCAAATGGCGTGTGAGTAGAACATTTTGATTTACATAACATCCATTAAGGTCAAACCAAGTGCCAGCACAAAATAAGATTTTATAATTTGTACACGGAAACTGTATAAACCATATACTAACGTACTAGGTAGTAAACAATATTATGTGCCAAATAATGTCAAAAATAATAATTGTTCTTTAAAATACAGTTCATCACTATCTATGACGTTTTTCCACGACTCTGAAAGTTGTTCATTCTTTGAAACTTCTTGTCCAAATACAAGTGTAGTTTGCAGTATATCTTGCTGACAGTTCTTTGCATTTAGACTTCATAGTTGAAACTACTCTATAAACAGAAGACGCACAAGAACTACATAAAAAACAAATGCTGCCAAGAAACTTATTTACAATCTAATATTTAAATTTATTATTACGACCTTTGCATACCATTTCGTATATAATGATTTCACTATGTGTTATGAGTGAAACTATTATTTAATAAACATAGCACAAGAGAAAGTGTAGTTTTCTAATTATTAAAGAAATTAACTAAAAGCAGCCGGCTCGTTGGTCTAGGGGTATGATTTTCGCTTAGGGTGCGAGAGGTCCCGGGTTCAAATCCCGGACGAGCCCAGTTTTTACTTATCATTTATATCTATTTTCTTAAATGTCAGCTTATAAAAGTGCAAAGGTTTAGAAAATTTTATATCTTTTGCATTAATTGTATATTGACACATATGGCCAAAGTTGTAAGAACGAGCATCTTGATTAGTATTAACAATTTTTTTATTTAAAGTGCTGCATTTTATACTTATAAGCAAACTTTAATTTTTGCAATACCCAAACAAGTGTAATAAGTATATTTATATATTTATTTTATATAATATGTAGGCATTTTATTTTTCTCTTCTTAGATATTACAAAATTCTTATCTTGTTTATATGCAAATGATAAGATTTTGCTTAAGGCTTGTTTCGTGTTATTACATTAGCAGGTACAGTGTAATATTTTTTTTTTTTGGAAAACTGAAACAACAATTAAAGCAATACACAACGTACAAGATATATCAATACATATGTGTCCTAAGAGTTGATGTGATAACGAAATGGCAGAACGACATTGCCCGGAAAACTTCAATTGTACAGCAGGTCCCAACATAATTTCTTTTTAAGTCTTTTTAACGCAGCCACTTCGACTAGGGTTTCTACAGATGGGTTGGGATGGGCTTCTGGACGATAGTAATGTACTATTGCGCGTTCGTGAATCACCTCCTTTACAAAAGGGAGTTGTAGGTCTGTATAAAGCGTTTGTTTATTTACGTACCAAGGTGCATTGCCTAAGAACTTTGGACTGAAACGTTGGGATAATTTTTAGATTAAGCATACTAGAGCAGCCCCACAGTTCCAGTCCATATGTCCAAACTGGTTTGATTAAAACTTTATTCAAGAGAACCTTGTTTTCTAAGGAGGGGGAATTTTCTTTCAAGTAGCTACCGCATCTATGCTAATTAAGGTCTATTTCTTTTCGCTTCTTTGTTAATGTGACTTTCACGTCAATTTGTTATCTATCTGACTTCTGGAGCATGTATTTGTCAACAGATTTTATAAGAGTAAATGATACGTGCGTAGACTTGCTCTTGTTTACCTTAATTCTCCACTTAGTAGTTGCAGTAGATTAATGTAGTTTTGGAAATGTTGGAAGCAGTAATTAGATTTTCATTTGTAACTAAATTTCAATTTCAGTATATGGAGTGACTGGTAGATCGGCTGTGTAGATTAAGTAGAAAATAGGTCCCAATACACTACCTTGTGGAACTCCTGATATAATATAGAGTAAAGCCTTGAATCTTCATCGTATTTGACTCGAAAGGAGCGAGATGAAAACAAGGATTTCAAGCAGCTGCAAATAGTGGTGCGGTAGGCTTTGTACTTTCGGTGCTCTTTTGACCGTAAAGTTTCCGATTCTTAAATACTAACACTATTACAATATTAAAACAAACAAAAACAGCAAAAATATCTGTTTGTAAAAGATACTCAAGTACTTGTGCATTAAATGGAAAACAAAATAAATTATAATTAATTAGACAAAAAGTAGTGTAGGCAAAAAAATGTATTAATATCTATATATTTTTCTAATTTAATAAATATTTAATCTGAATTTTAATTAGCTTTAAATATATATAATGAATTAAACTAAAACTAAATTTAAATTATATGCCTCTAATCCAAAATAGCTAAAATAGCTATTTTTACATGTCACTTCAACTAAATACAGCATTATTTACCAAAATCTAGTCATCAAATCAGAAGGTTTAAACTTTTTTAATTTATTTGCACCTAGTTGTTATGTCTAAGTCATTGTAAATTACATTATTTGGAATATACTGCGGGCATTTACCATAGTACTAAGCATTTTGTTTTGGAAACGTTGCAATATTTTAATATTCAAATTATGATGCCCAATGTGATGTATCTTATGTCCTTATAGACTTCAGCATGCTTTATATAACAACAATTGGCCAATATATTTGTTTGTGTTTTTCTCTCAATTATTTCTGTTTATTGGAAATATGGGTCAGCCAGTTCAGCTTTTTATCTAAATATAGGCCAGGATATTTTTTCTCAGTTCTTGAGGTACTTGATTCTTGTTCAAGATAACATAAGGGCCACTTGTATTTTATGGTGAATGTAATATACTTAGACTCATGTGTATTAACTTTTATTGGTTATTTTGACAACTACGTTTAAAATTTACTCAAATGGCGTAGAGTAGCCAAAAAGATGATAGGATTATAATTCAACACCAGAATTGCAGCAGTTGGAAACCCGGTAGCTCTGTGGATCGAATAAAATACTGGACCGAGAAAGGTATTTCACGAAGATCGATGTTTGATTCTTGATGTTTCACTTGGAATATTTGTCAAAGGTATAGAATGAAGCGTCTTTTATGCCTTTATTAGCAATCAAAGATTATATTTTTTATAAGCTAATTTAATATCGTACAAAAGCATATTGTGATAAGGTAGATCGTTCAGCGATTTCTCTTTGGATTCAT
Source organism: Sinelater perroti (assembly GCA_036346155.1). Taxonomy (NCBI): domain Eukaryota; kingdom Metazoa; phylum Arthropoda; class Insecta; order Coleoptera; family Elateridae; genus Sinelater; species Sinelater perroti. The sequence goes on from JARFIY010000324.1 coordinate 6,792,939, forward strand.
AGAAGACTATGTAGACAAAGTTTTAGTTTGCAGGAATTAGCTTCAAGTTTTTTTTATGATGTTTGATAGCTCTTTTTTGTATGACTGCGTTAAGGTCTGCATGACTGATAGCACACTACAATGCTATAACTTCAAAATTCAGTTCCAAAAGTCCATATACGTGACGGTTTCGCAGATAAATAATTTTTTATCGGTTGATAGATGTGATTTACGACCTACGACCTAGTCAAGTTTCTTTCTTTTCATTTGTTCACTTGTCAATTTAGTTTCAGCCAAGCGTTTAACTGCTTCTTGCGGTACATGGACTTGATTAACGTTGACGTTGGACAGTGAACTTTCCTGGGAGTGAAAGTTGTGTGTGCGGATACTGATTCGTTAACTTTTATTTTTCATTTGTTTAGGCCCTTTCCAATAAGGCTTTAGGGCTATTACACTTTCTATGTGGTAACTATTATATCGTTCCTGTTGGGAATATTACAAGATTTGCAAGAGAAGATATTTTGAGGAGGGGACTGAGAGGTTTCACCATTAATTTTGGTTTCAAAGTTTCGTTAGTGCAAATGCGACTTTGGTAGTTGAAGCGTTTAAACCTTGGTCTCGTTGTTATCCGGGCAGATTTAAATAATTTAGGAGAGTACTCAAATCTTTATATGAAATTAACTATATACGTTAGTTTATTTATTATCACTAGTTTTCATTTATTGATTAAATTTTTAATTTCTTTTGCAGTAAATGATCTTCAGTGTTTATGTACCGTGCTGAGTAAACTTGATTGTCATTTTGAGCTTTTCCTTTGCCATTTTTGGCCTATGGACCTGATGAACCAAAGGCTTAGCATACAAGAGGTGATATAGATTTAGGTTTATTTTTATCTTTTCTATCTGTTTGCTTTTCTGGACAAGCTTGACACATATTCTGGAGCTATACTTCCAACTTGTTACTTATCTGATTGTATTTTCTCCTACTGTTCGCTGTATGGGTTTGCTGCAAAATTGACCTGGATCTTTGTTTTTTATTATTTTTCAAATATCGCAGGTTATATTGTTGATCATTTGTTGGAGTTTAATTAGAGGGTAGATTTTGGCAGTTAATGTTTTAACATAGATGGATTATTGTGTTCTTAAACTTAGTTAGGTTTGTGTTCCCATATACAAATTACCCGCATATATTCTTTTTTTATTGTGAAATTAGGGAATCTTTTTCTGACTATTGAATGAATGAATGGCTTAACACCCCTTGGAGGTTTCGCCGCTTCTAAGGAAGCTTTCGAGATCCTTTGCGGGGGATCAGCCCGTCCTATCTACTGGCATATTTTGTTCCACCCTTTTCTGTCCCCGATTTTCTGACTATTACCAATATGCTTATTGTTGCTATTATAAGACTGTAGTCTGAAGTGAAGATGTAAGTCAAAATTACATCTGTACGTTAGAAAAATTTTGTTAATTATAAAGAAGTATAGTAAATTTGAAATTTTCTTTGGGTTGGTGGATCAGAAAGTTGATAACAACAAATAATTTTTTGAAGACCTTTGGTAGTTTACCATCTTTAGCAGTTGTAAAGTGTAGGGCGTACACTTTGCAGAGTAGTCGCTCCCAACTATAAATGTTGGTCTTCAGTAATAATTATTTTATATGCAACGACTCGTATTTAATTGATGTTACTTGAATACAGTTTTCTTCGTATTTTCGCAATTTACAGTGATCTATACTTTTGTTCAAAAGTATGTCAGTACCATCTGGATAGTTTGTGTAGGATAATTTGTAATTAACAATATTTAAAAAAATGGCTTCTAATGGTAAAGTGTCTTTCGACGATCAGTAAAACGGCAATTACATTATATTCTAAGAATAGTTTTATTTTTCTTTGCGGTTTTGAGGGCTGTTAGCGTTTTATTGATCAAGGCTAAGAGACTTAATCGGTCCTTTAGTGTATTAATCACATTAAACACTACGATGGTCTGATGCATTAATTGCTTGAAGAGATTTTTAAATTCTTCTAACAATTAGTGATTAGTGTACTGGTTGTGTGATCATTACAGTGTAAATTGCATTTCATGCGAGTGTTATAGATTGTATATTTTGTGTTATGCTTCCATAGCTATTCTTCCATTATTTATTCTAATTAGTCTGTAATAATGTCTAGAGCTTTTATATATAAACAAATTAGTTTTGTTTAGTGTTGCTGTAAGGTTAGTAAGTATAGCCATTTGATCCAGTAAAATATCCATGGCTTGTTGTAACTCTTATATTATTGGTCGGTTGAGCTGATGTAGAATTGTGTTTTGCCCTGTGTTGCTATTTCTAGTGGTGGCCCCCTCGTCTATTTATTTAGGCACGACTTATTCCTCGTTGGATTGTTTCTGACATTTTGCGTGTTTCGTGTGATGTTAAAATACTCAATAGTTACTTGAATTATTTTCCTTATAATTTCCACAAAGTTGCTTCGCCATTCTTCTTTTTTTTTAGATGGGGGTGCGAGTGGTATTTTAATTATCTATTAGCGATTTCTGGTAAATTTTAACGTTTTTAAATATTGTTGCTACAGTTTAAGTGTGGTGGTTCAATTTTTACGCTGATATTTAACAATAATCTTATTTTACATGTTTTTATTGTTATCTTTGGGTTTCAATTCTATAAAATGCGCCGATCTCCCCATTTTGCGTCCTTTGTCTATTACGCATCGTTTGATATGACTTGTGTCAGTTGAAAAAGCTCTACTAGTTGAACCCTGACTTCGTTGTTGCTTAACGATTTGATAAACTATTTAATAGCACTATTAATAAATTTATGCTATAAAGTTAGATGGTGGCTGTGGTTGTTTTGCTTTCTTCTCTTTACCCATATCTTCATCTGCTGTTGCTAAATTGTAAGGCATCCCCTAACCAATAATTAGATTATGTTGCTTTATTACCTCATCATAGTTACGATTCGTTTTTCGTTAAAAGTTACTTTTCTGCTTTCTGAATCAAAAATGTTTTTGGGAATTAAAAACAATTAATAGAGATGGGGACACGACTAGTGAGGTATACGGCTTTTCAAAATTATAGTGGTCTATAAAATGAAGGGCATAAGCCATTATTAGCCTGATTACTTGAAATCAAGTTTGCAGTAATATTTGTCGCTTTGACATGAAATGATAAAATTAATAAAATTAAATTTTCTTCAGCCAACGTAGATATTCTGGCCGACACCTGCTGATCTTGGAAGTTCTTCGAATTCCTCGCGCGGACGGGGCGGTATCAGCACGTCCGCACGCTTCGAAATTCACGCCGCGATTCAAGGGTCAATATGAAAATACAAAATATGCACCCACAAACAATAAAGTACAGGGGCTGGCAGAATGATATCTCCTTTTCAAAACAGCAATAAAAAGAACATCATTTTGGGTCTTTTTTGAATGACTATAATTGTTTTGTGAAATATCTACCGTATCATATATTCTATTAAGCAAGTGACAAAATAAGCATTTTGTTCTTAAATTTGTTTAATTGATTAATTATATTTAATTAATTATTTATAATTTTATCATTACTATTAATCATACCACATGAAAAGCTTTCTTCAAATCTTTTTTGTATCTACTACTTTTTATTAAAATTGTCTTTTATTTTATTTGTTTTTTCTTTTGCATATTATTTTTAGAATTTTTTACGTAATCCACACTCTTTTTTCTTCCTGTATTTAATATTCTTAGATTCTATTTTATTATTTTAACTTGTGTTTCTAAACTTGGCCATTGCCGCTCAATACCTTTATAGTTTTCATTTTAACTTTCTAAAATTCTTCCTTCAACTGCCTTTCAACTAGGTCTTTTTTCTATTCTCTGAATTTTTTAGTATACGTTGGTAACTATTATTTATTTGTTTTTAAGATTCTAAGTTACGGCCGAGACGTGATCTCATCTTATGTCGCTTTTAATAGTATCCTTAAAGCAGCAATTCACCAGCATACAGTCTATTTAAGTGTATATAATATGAATCTGTGCTTCCTGTGGCGATGTCCAAGTTTGCAGACGTCTAAAAATGTTTAACAGATACTTTACGTATATAGATTTAAAGACAATCAAACTACTGTCTAAGAAGGATATGGCAAACAGAAATGACGCTAATCGATAAATACTCTATTTGTTTTTGTTGTTATTTAATATTTTTTGAGTACGCATTCCGGAAACATACTTTGCAATTCATTTATTTGAATTAGCACAACAAAGCATAGGAAGCGGTTTATCCTCTTAACTGGTTTTTCGATTAAAATGTTAATTTCCTCGTATAATACTTACTTTTGTTATCATTGCAATTTGGATTCTATAATGTACAGCAATGCAGCGGCCCGATTACAGCCGCGACCGCCCGGCCATTCGGAAAGAAGCGAGAGCGGCCCCAACGTGCGTGCACGAGCGCACGGACTTCCTCGTGTAAATTAAGCGCTCGGAGCTTGGCAATTTCACGTCAGTCGTCTTTGTTTACTTTCCGTTCAAATGTATAAGCTGTCTTTGTTCACTACGTACGAATCTCCTCGTGTAAATCATTGTCGCAGAGCAACGCAACATTAAGTTTGTTTACTGTCTGTTCAAATGTATAGATACACCCAACTGGCTCACAGGACAACATGACTGTAAGATTAGGAACAGGCTAGTCGGCTACATTAAAAAAAGGAAAAAGTGATTTGTTGCCGGACAAAAATATAAAAATCTATCAACCGACATTGCGGATGGTGTAGCAAATTACGAGTATCTTAAAATTATCACATATTACATCAGCAAAATCATCTATCATTATCTTTTTTAAGGCTAGTGCCTTTGTAAGATAAAATTTTATTATCTGATACAAAAGTCTTCAGCACCAATCACTGCTCGAGAGTATCTGAGCATAGGCGCAAGAAGTGTCCCAATCGTTGTCTTTTTTATTCGTCCTCAAATGGGGCAAATTTATTTATTTATTTAGATTCAATTATTGTCTTGGACATTTCATGTCATCTAAATTCATCAGTGGTGCTCTAGTAGATTGATTGCAATTCTCTGAATTGTTATCCTGCTGGAATATAAAAGTATGACCAAGGAAACGGAAACAGTTGTATCTGATTCGCAATGCTTTTCATTCTAGAAAGTCCTATCTTTTTTACAGAGAAGATATCCGCTCCTAACAACTCAACCGCCTCCACTCTCATTATAGGCATTTAGCATTTTGGGTCAAAATTAATAAATTTACCTTACATAACTATGGCCACCATTTACGTGTTGAGTTTACATTACACTTGCTTCTTATTCCTTACAAAAATTAACAGCTTCTATGTGGATTGCTTCCTATCCACTGCCTCAGCCTAAAGATGGTTTTATATAGATGAACTAAATTAAGTATAAAATATATTGCCCTGCAAATGTCCGGCACTATAATACATAAGTCAAAAAATATTTATGTCAATAATACAAAAGCACAGAACACTGCTAAATGTCGCGCTTTTAGAATTTCTATAACTTTCAACATTATGGGAAGTTTGCTTCCATTAATTAATTGTTCAACTTACTGTTTTCAGTATCCATCTAAACTTTATTTTCTGATCAACTAATATTTTTTAGTCACAGATCAAATTAAAAAAAATCACAAATGCATAATCCCATATTAAATCTAAGCTATCATTTGTATATTTTATGAATTTTGTAATATAGTTGGGAAAAAGTGACATGCTTTTGATCGGTACTATATATTTCATTTCTGCTTAGACAGTAACTAAAGGGGACAGCAACTCTGACGAAAATGTGGTAGTAAATTTGCTTTATGCTCCTTACAATCTAAACTTACTAGTTATCATTTGAGTTCTTTAAAGAACATTTGGAAAATCGAAATATCTTACCCTGGCTGTTTGAAAGCAGCAAATATCAGATTGGACATGCAAACGCGTTTTTCACACCACATTAATGTTTCTCTACCTGTTCGTTGATGAAGCACCTAAATTCATAGACTTTAAATAAAGTCGCAGCAAACACCAGATCACCATCACCAAATCCACAAGATGTAGTTGGTCAAAAATTAACAGTTTAATATTATCGGACACTCCTTTGCTCTGTAACAATAAATGTTTTGTTAACCTCGAATGGCCCTTAAAGAATCTTTCAAAGATTGAATTTAAAGATAAGATTGTGATAAGTGCAAACCAAAGCAACGAACTGAATTACAATAAGTTGTGGTAAATCGTAACATGTTATTAGCAATGTTTTAAAAAATTATTATAAAATAAGTGCAGCACTTACTTCTCTATTCAGTAACATGTTGGCAAGATTGTTTTGCTGTAAAATACTATATTTTTATCCTACTTTAAGCTATCATTTTATCTATAAACAGAGATACGTTTGTAACCCCCTTCCAATATCTTACTTTTTTAACCCACTATTGGGAATGACTGGGCATTTCGTAATTGTTTTTATCTCTCTATGTAACTTTTAATTATTATAATTTGATGTTATATATTATGATACTCTTCGCTTGGTAGTCGTTTTTGTTTCTTGTTCTTGATTATGGTCTCCACTATATTATTTTATTGTTACACTTACCTCTGGATTTTACTGTGACCCGCATAATTTAAGTTTAATTGTGTTAGTCTTTAGGCTATGTCTGCTCATTTCGTTTTTGTTTCTTATTGTGATACCCAACATTGATCTTTCTATGGCTCTTGACATAACATACAACTTTGTTATTATTTGTTTTGCGATGGTTATGTTTGTGCTTTATATGTGAAGACAGAGAGAATGCACTGGCCAAACCTTAACTTGTAGGAGAAGAGGTATTTTCTATGTAAATTTGTCTATGGAAAATACATTACCCAATCATTTTGTGCATTTTTTCTTTTTGACTGCTTTCTTTCAGTAATTTTGCTGCTTGTCCAAGATATGTACAACAAAGCACCTTTTGTCCTAACAAACATCATCTGATAACTTTAACTAATCTGTTTTTGCATCTATTTTCTCTATGTGTCTATTGATTATACATCACTTATCAGAGTTATTTCTTCTACGCATCTGACAACGATGCTTTGAATTAAAATAATAAAGCATAGGGAGTAGAAGGTTTGAGAATCGTTCTTTTTTACTTCTAATTACTTTCAAGTAAAACTTTAGTACCAAAAGAAAACTTAAGCATTTTTTTCTACAAATTTTAATCTAAGGGTTCATTTATCTGAATAACAATTTATGGTATTTTTTATTGGTGTATAATTATGCTGTAGGAACAGAAGCTTAGTTAAATTTTTCAGTTTGCTTGTACTTTTACTTATTATTGTTATTGTTTTAAACTTTGTTTTATATGCACTTAAACTTTATTTGTTATATTAAAAACAAATCTGTACATCTTATTACAGAAAGCACGTAATTATTTTGATTCTTCACAATTATTTGTACTGAAAATGTTATTTGCTTTTCTACTAACACGCCGCTGTATTTATGACTGCCATTGAAATAATTACAAAACTTTTGCAGTAAAGATTAAATTCAATAACTTTCCAAAAAGTCAAAAAGTTTAACATTGCAATAAAGTTACTTAAATATAATACGTTTTACGTTTAAGAGCTTCAAATTAACATTAGTAATAGACATATTTGGTTTTTTAAACAGATTAATAACTAAAGGAAGATTAAAAAATTACAATTTAAGACAATAAACACAAAACAAAAAATTATTGATATTTTTGCCTTTGTAAACATACAACTGGTACGTTCATATTTTAAACGAGCAGCTCTTAAAACGTGACATAAAAGTGAAAGTGCGGCTTTAGTTCTGGAACATCTATAGTAAAACTGACGCTCTCGTTATTATAAATAACATATTTAAGCAACCGGCTCGTTGGTCTAGGGGTATGATTTTCGCTTAGGGTGCGAGAGGTCCCGGGTTCAAATCCCGGACGAGCCCAGTTTTTATGTACATCTTGCCCCTATTTTTTTAAGATATCAACTTGCAAAGACTAAAATGTTAAAAATTCATGAAACTATTGTTGTTAAAGAGTAGTATCTACATTACCTATTTTATAAAATAAACTCGCACATGGTAAAAATGTGCCAAGAAGCATCTCTCTTAAATTTTGCGTGACTAGATTAGTTGAGCATTACTTTTTAATTAAAAATGCAAGAAACGTAATTTTTAATTAAATTTAAGAGCATTCAATAATTGTAAAATGCCGCCGGCAGACTTTTTTATTATTTACTAAAAATTAGAAGTGTTCAAGTACAAAATGCTATTTTTTTATATAAGACCTGTGTGTACGAAATTCTTCTAGAATATATCGTTCATGATGATAGACGTTTATTATAATAATAGAATATTGTAAGACTATAAAGTCTAATAAAGTTTGCCTTACCTTATTCCTTACAAATAAACTGTCAGAATCGTGGACCCGAGTTTCAAAAACTCTTTTCGGCAAAAAGTTGGCTTTTTGAACTAAAAAATCCGTTTCCAAAGGTTGCCCGATCGACACACATTACCTTTAGAAATGACGTCAAATCTCAAACCATATTTTTTTAGTTCTTGAGTAACCAATCGTATTGAAGCACTAAAGTCTAGACGGCCTGCTGGCTACGTGCAGCCAGCGGAACTAAAGACCTACATAGTTTCGTCCTGTCTGGACTATTTCCATTGTTCAGACAATAAGCTCGCAGCTGTAACCAACAAAGTTTATCTTTCACAAATACTTTAATAAGATTTTTAGGACAATTAAATTTTACCAGGTGGATTCTCTCTTAGTCTCCAAATTTAAAACTTTTTAATTTTTCTAAATTAAATCATTTGCCAATTATAACTTATTTAACATCTTTCTAAAGACAATAAAATGCTTTCAACCATATAAGGCATAATTGAGTTTTTTAGAGTATACAAGACTTGTGCTTTTTTGTCAGTAATTAGCGGCCTTAATAGTTAATCTCTAGGGATGTTTAAAATCATTTATTCAAAAAAAAATTTAGTACGCAAATAGTCAACTTGGTAGAGTGTAACAAAAAATGTAATAATTTAAATTATTCCTTGCAACATCTGAACCTGAACACGTTACAAGCCAACTTGACCTCGTTTTTGACCATTCATTTTGACTACATTTCGATTACACTTATACGTAGGAATAAGTTAATGCAAAAATGTTGTCCAGCTTATTATAATAATTCTATTTTTAGTCAATTTGTATGGCATTTATTTTACCTCCTTCCAGGTCTTACTAGAATTCTGACAATTGTCGAATAGTGGCAATTTAGCTGGTCAGTCAGCATTCAGCGTGCCATTGACGGTTCTTCTTCGACTAGATCTCTTTGGTCTTCTCTCTCCTTAAACTTTGTGAACCAATGCCTACCAGTGCGCTTATCAACAAAGATATCACTAAAAAGCTTGCAAAAGCTTCGGACAATTTCTGAAGCACCTACATTCGGGTTTAATATTAAAATTGGAGTATTAGTTGAATATCTTCTTTTGAGAGCTTTATCCTACAAAAAATTCCTGTGAGCCATAAATTAAAATGCTCCTTAAACTTCACTCTATCGAATGATATCCAAATGTCAACATTTTGTAGCAAAATTGAAAAGTTACAACAGGCAAAACATCTGTAATAACTTTTAGTTAAAAAAATTCAAATTGAGCCTGAAAGGTGATGAACAATACGAGTGGAATAGGTTATTCTCTAGCCAGTTCTGGGTTTTTTACTTTGTGAACGGAAGCAAAATTTGCTATAGTATATGCTCCTTTCCACAACTGTCTACAGTATGTTGATGTGCATTTCTCTAAAAAAAATTTTGTCGACGCAACATTATCGTAGAGGCTGAAAACCAGGTACTCGTAATGAAAGGCATCAGTGGTATTCTATCAAATTTAACAATGATTTTGGCGATTCTTCTTGTTATCCTGGATAAAAAAATGTCTGAGAAGTACCTCAGAAAGTCGACGTTGTAATGTTTAATGTGGTTTGGCAGAGCTTTAATTACACTGTAGGTGACACTAAGTTTAGAGTTTGGTACTCTCGTATTATTAGCCGAGGTTGCAGTCAATCTTCTCTTTTAATACGTAAAATATTCATCATTTCGCTTGCGACCAGGTTAGAGCACGTGAAGTTGCTATCCTCTTAATTATAAGAACTGTAATTATAAAAATATGTTTGTGATATTGCAAAATCTATTTTTAGTTATTATAATTTGCTCTTTATGGAGTGCTGTGGTACCAAAACGAGTCAAACGTAAGTCAAAATTTTGACGAAATAATTAAATATCGTTAATGGCACATCAGAAGACAATATAAAAAATTAATTATATGCGCATTTCTTTAATAATAAAGTAATGTGAAAAAAGGTATGATAAAAATTAGTGGAATTAAAGAATGCACTGTCGCAAAAGAATATGCAGGAAGACTTCAATCAAAAATGCTTGCACAATAAGAAAAAAACAAGTAAAATAATGATTATGTAACTTGAGATATCTAAAAATATAATAATCCTATTAGAGCTATAAATACCAAACGAATAAGACGTTTCTTATTAAATTGTGAAATTATGATTAAAAATATCAAAACAAAGTACGTCATCGTCAAAGAGCCCTTTGTATTGAAACTATCTAAGAAAAATTATTTATTGAGAGTTAAAACTGCAGGAAAATATCCGTAAGATTATAGAGAAGCATTTCAATTTTTAATTATAGTGGTCAAATTATTATTTCTAGAATTATTTAACGATTGACCAATCTACCAGAAAGGTAAGGTACTAATCTGTTAAAATAAAATAAACACAAAGAATAGTAGGGATTTCTGTCGTATTCTTTAAAATTATAATAATAGTAAAGAGTTTACCAAACAAAAGTTTACATCACATACTTAGGAGAAGACAATATTTAAGTTATCTTCGCCATATCTTCTGATATCTTTCTTTGAAGCTAAAGAAATATTTACGAGGTCATCATTTTATTTCAAAGCAAAACACTGACTAGTTTAAGCTTCTTGTTTATTCAATCAGTCATTCAGCTAATTAAATGTTTTTGTCTAAAGCCAAATACGAAGTCAAAAATTCAGTTATTGTATCTTTATTAGAGGTCTCACCTTCTTGTGTAACAGATTTTCGACTGACTTTAATGCTATTAGCAGATTTCTTTTATCATTTTCAACAAGTAGGGGCATGTCACCTTTCTAGGTGGTTGTTTTATTAATGGTTGTAAGGTCGAATATGGATGCTTTTTTTATTTAAATTTGTTCTAGTCTTTTCAGCTACTTTTTTGGATTATTATTGAATAATGCTACTTAATTTTTAGCAATCGATGAAAACTACGCCATTCTGCACTTGTGTTTGATTAGACGTAAAAATGTCAGCTTACAAATGTCAGTTAGTAAATAAATTTGGTTTTGATTTATTGCTTCTAACACGTAAGCCTATATTCTTTTTGAGAAGCAAAATATCTGTTTTTCTTCTGTTGATATATTTTGTAAATAAGAGCTTACAAATTATTCTTCAAGCTTTTGGATTTCCTTTCTTAATTTCTGCTTTTTTTGCATTGTTATCCACAGGATCTCTTGACTGCCATAATTTTCTTCCTTTCTCTTTGACTAATCTCTTAGTTTTGGATAATTTACCCTTTCTATTCAAAAATGAAATTTCTGCGTTAGATAGATTTTCAAAAATAAGGGCCACGCATTGTGTACATTTTTTTTGAAAGCATCGTCATTTTCAGAAAAACATGAAAAAGCGATTTAACACCTAAAATGACGTAACAGGATTAAGAGCTATATGTCCCATAAAAAAGGTAGATAAATAGCTACAACCAATAACAAACGCTCTTATTCTATTGTCACTAGCAAAATTCGAGCAATGGAATTAAATAAATAATACTAACATTTTTTTGTTTCATTTATGCCAATTTACTTAACTATCTACGTATCTTACAAAGTTGCTTTTTTCAGAAACTTTAATTTTTTAAAATAATCTATGTCTGTTATATTAAAAGGAGTACAAATAAGTCTTCGTCGTTTTTTTATCAGAAATTGGGCATTTATTGTGAAATAACGGAACCTTATGTTTCATCAAATCATTGTCCATCGCTAGCCACTACTTTTTCCCACCTTTCCGCCAGCATACGGATAGCGCTTCATCTTTTGAGGCTATCCACGAATCGACCCAATTTTTGATATCTTCATATGATGCAGCCCATGTGCCATCGATCGAATCAAGTGATAATCGAAAGGGGCAATGTCTGGTGAACACGGCGGGTTAGGTAGAACTTCCCAATTGAGTGTTTCCAAGTAGGTTTTGATCGGCGCCGCAACATGTGGACCAGCATTATTATGCAGGAGAAGAATTTTGTCGTGTCTGGAGTAGTTGGTTTCGGTCGAGAGCCCCAGTAATGGTTTCGTTCGGATTGAACAAATCATAATACATGACCCCAAGCTCATCCCATCATTTGATGGGATGAGCTTGGGGTCACAACATGAGTTTTTTCCATAAATATTCGACTTGGCTGTCGATGAAGAGGAACAGGTTTGTTATATAAGGGCAAGTGATACAGAATAGAATGAAGAGGTAACCGTGCAATGCCAAAGATACAAGAATGATAATATAATAAATTCAAAACTAGCATTCTAAAATTCAAATTTGAATTATACTAATGAAGTGCAAAAGAGCCCTGTATTTTATCGTAAAATCTTTGTACTAAATCAAAAGAAACTTTATGCTTTATTTTCTAATGAATTGCAGTGAGTCAAATTTTCTCGAGAAGGTCATAGACGGAGATAAAACGTATTTAGGGATAACAACTAGAAACAAAAGTTCGGTCTATAGAATTTTCTGGTCCATCCGTCCGAAAAGGGTGCCTAAAAAGCGCATCTAGGTTAAAAGCATTTTTTGTTTGTATATGCCCGATACTTTCGAGATAGACCATGTGCATCAATACATTTCTAAAATGGTAATGGAAGTTAAATGTCATAACAAATAATAGAATGCGATCAGTAGAATCTTTAAAAAATAGAACTAGTAGTTGTGCATGTTCTAAAACTAAAACCATTAAAACATAGTTATCGCACGCAACATAACAAATAAAAATATATAAATTAAAATAGTTAAGTTCCTTTTTGATAAACAATTAACATATAATTATGGATAATGCACAAATTTTAACATTTTTTTTTATTTTTAAGGGCGGACGGAATCAGATTTTGTACAATCAATTAGATAAATTAAAACTCTGTATAATCTACTTCTATTAGTCGTAGTTTAAACGAAGCATTTGCTTTCGGTCGGAACTAAAGTGAAAACCTGAAGGCCTTCACTCTAATATTAGCATTTAACTTGTACAGCGAAGCAAACATACGTTCTCATTTTAGCAACAATAAACTAAACGTAACCGGCTCGTTGGTCTAGGGGTATGATTTTCGCTTAGGGTGCGAGAGGTCCCGGGTTCAAATCCCGGACGAGCCCAGTTTTTTTTATTATTTTAGTTTACGTATTATTTTTAAATACCTTGGCATAGAATAACGATTAATGGTTGTACACGTGCTTATAGTAGCCTGCACGATTATATTTATATTACAAAGTAAGGCAAAAGTCGTTACATGTTTACAGAAATCGCTAAGAATTAATAAAATAAATTGTAAATATGCTTTTTAGTGCAAAAATTAGAGCCAAAATTATGACGAAAATTGCCTATAGTGTGTAAAACTATTTTCTTTATAACCTTTTAAGTTTTAATTATCGAACATTACCTTAGTTTATCGGAAATACATAATATTTTGGAAGCAAATTTGTGGGAGGTTTCGACCTTATCTTTGTAAATCAAGATTTTTACACCCACAGAGAAGAAAATTACAAAAGTTTATATCTGGCCTGTAACTTAGCCAGTCCACGACAAGCAGTTTTCTTCTTGTTATTCTTGCTCACGCTTAATAACCTGGAGGCTTCAGCCATACTCCTGAAGATTTTTCATTATCATATATCAGTTAAAAATAAATTGTATGTTTAGGTTACTGTTGTACTTGTTTCCAATCTTAACCCTGACGTTTTGATTCCAATATAAATATTTGATATAGTACAAATAGAAATTATCTGTCAATGTTTAGAACTATTAGAAGTATCTAAGAAATAAATCAGAATGGTATAAGATATATACAAAAATGGACTGATAAAATATAAAACAATAATAAAGAAAGATCTGAAAAATTTAAAATCAAGAGGTTAAACTTAACTTAACAACTTAAATCCCTTATTATTTATAACATTAATAAATAGGCTAATTTAAAACACGAAAGAATAAACACAGTAGTAATAGAATATCGAAATTTATACCTATAAAAGTAGAAAGTATGCAAATGATATTGTGTTGATAGTGGATTTACCAACAAAATATCAAAATTACATATTTAGTACGCTCAGTGACAAAATTAAAAACCTAAAAATAAAAATAAATATAAGCAAAACCAAATCAATAATAGTGAATATGAAGGAAGAAAATAATGTAAAAAGTACAAAAATAATTTACAAAAGTTAAAATTCGGAAACGGTGATCAAATACGAATATTTAGAAAATATATTAAGAATTATATTAAGGGGATCCCATCTCAACAGTACTGTTTAACTTGGTACTAGAAGCAATTTTGATAGAAGGTGGTATCGAGACAAGGGGAATAATTTACCAAAGACGTCACCAGATAGTGGCGTACGCAGACGATCTGGCTATTAATACCAGATCAAAAAAAGAGTTGCAAACAGTATTCAGTAAACTGAAAAGAACTGCGACAAAGTATGGGCTAGAGATAAATGAGAGCAAAACGCAGTACATGGAAATGAGACAAAACACTGGGGGAGATACGGTTACCAGCTTTCAAGGGCAAAGAAAGGTGTATAAATTTAAGAAAGTTAGTGAGGTCGATTACTTAGGAGTGACGTTATCTAACACCATAGAGGAAAACACAGAAATACAAAAACAAATCCAAAGAAATCTCAAAAGCAGCAAAACTAAGAATGTATAAAATGATTGTAAGACCATCAGTAACGTATGCAAGCGAATTATGAGCATTAACAAAATATATGGAGGTGAAACTGGAAGTATGGGAGAGAAGAGTCTTAAGAAAAATTCTGGGAGGAGTAAGAACAGGGGACGGAGAGTGGAGGCGAAGAACAAATAAGGAGTTACAAGATGAGTATGGTGACATATCAATAATAGCGTTCGTAAGACCTCAAAGAGTACGATGGTTAGGCCATGTTAGCCGGATGCCCGAAAACAGGCATGCGAGAAGGATTTTAGAAGGAGGGACAGGAGGGAAAAAGAAAAAAGGGCGACCCAAAAAGAGATGGTTGGATGCAGTAGTAAATGACGTAAGAAGAGTGGGGATAGAGGATTGGAGAAGTATAACGAGAGACAGAGTGAAGTGGAGGAGAATAGTTAGTAAAGTTAAAGAAATGAAAATGTAGAGGTATAAAACGTAAATGTGAAAATATATGAAATGTAATGTTAAGCCTATATATATATATATATATATATATATATATATATATATATATATTAAGAAATGATAGATGGTAAAATTATAAATGGGCTAAAGAAGGATAGAAACATATATTTTATAATAAATAAAACAATAATGGAAAAGGGGAGAATGGAACTATGAATAAAGTGTGTAACACTATGACTAGTCACACTTATATATAGAAATGAATCTTGAGTATGCTACATGTAAATAAAATAAATTCTATAAAAATACTTACAAAATAGGGCCCTATAAGAAGATCAAAAATTAGAAACTGAATAGTATAAGAATCAGAAATTGAAAAATTTAATAGATTTGAGACGACTAACAATTTAATAAATTAGTTAAAATGGTGATGAAAACAGATAATAAACCAAAATATAAAAAAGAAAGCAAAGGAAGCCAATAATTAGTAGTAGCGAAAAAGTCTTGGTTGATTTCACAAGAACAACTAGCTGCAGATAATTGAGAAAAGCACTGTATGAACTAATAATTGGCAAAAGATTTAGAAATTATGGAAATCCAACTTAATCACAGAATATTCTGAAACTTACAGTTTTCGTATTATGTCTTGTCAGTTGTTTGAACAATAGATAACGTGTGTCAACTTGTATGCTTTCGGGTTACGAATAAACAAGGCTACTAAGAAAATAATTGTGGACCAGCCAAGTTACTTTTGCGATTTCTTTCTTTGTGCCTACAAATAAAAATCTTAATATACAAGAGTAAACCAAATGTAAACAGAAAATCCCTTACACGTGTCGTAAAGTGAAAAAGTGGCTTTTAAGTGTTGTAAATAGGGTAACACCCTTGTCGTCTGCACAACAGAATAATATCAAGTTTCTCGCCAAGGAGCGTAAACTTGTCAGATATTTTAAGGGACTTAAGTTGCACGTTGGATACACACCCTTAAGAAGACTCAAGTGTATGCGTGGCATAAACGATGTCATTCAAAAACCAGCGTGACTGAGGAAGAATATTCATATTATTCGCCGGCTTCTTGAACATAAACCCCAATTAAGGGTCGCTGAAATTGTTTTTAAGCTCAGAATGAGCTACGACAGTGCCCAAATAATCATTACTAACAATCTTGTGTTTTGAAAAGTGTTCTGATAATGTCCCGCCGCATTCAGCTTTCCAGCTCAACAAAATTGAGGGTTTGCTCTGGAATACACTGAAACACCTCTATAGTCCAGACTTATCTAATCGCTTTGCGATTATCATTTGTTTGGGCAACTAAAAAAGCACTTGAAGAGCAGAGGTTTAACAACGATGTTTCTATGCGCGTTTCAGAGAGCGACATCAAAAGCTGCCCATCTATAGGGGAAAATATAATTTTATATTTAATTTGCTCTTGTAAGAACGACCTTCTCAACGATCTTGAAGAACATTTAAGTAAAATATTATGTATTTATATGTATAAATCCAAAAAAAGGAAGGAGGTGGACATTAAAATTAGAAAAATGTATTGGCTCCTTGGAAAAAAATCAATTCTTTCTTTGGATAACAAATTACTTACATACAAGACCATAATCCGACTTATATGGCTCTACGGCTGTGAGCTATGGGGTTGTGCAAGCAACTCAACGACAGAAATCATACAACGATTCCAATCAAAGACATTACGAAGCATAACTGGAGCGCTATGGTACTTTTCTAATAGAACCTTCCACACCGACCTCAATGTACCACACGTGAAGGGCGCAATCAAGCAAAAATACATAAAACACCACGACTCGCTAGCAACCCATCCCAACGAAACCATTATTTCATCAAGAGAAGTTCCTATGACTCGACGCTTGAATAATAAATGGCCAAAAGATTTAGAGGTGACTTCAGTGGGAGTCTTCCTCTCCACCACGTACAGCTAGTAATAAAATTAGCTTATAGAATGTAAGTTGTATCTTTCTGATTGCTAATAAACTAAATAATAAATAAATATGCATAAAACCAAGAGTTGCCCGCAAAAAGTATTTTTGGCGTTCCAGGTGGCAATTTTCACCTGCCTTTCCTCAAATTTTTGCAAGATGGAAACGTGGAACAATTTATTTGCAACTGATAACAGTAGGATAAGTCGGTGTGCTAATCTCGTGAAAGTAAGATATGCAAAACGATTCTGAAGATAGGCAACCAAACGTACGCTCAGAGCTCATCCACGCCGCATTTTATATCAGCTGATTTTGTTCACTTTCTGTTCAAATATATTAATACGAGGAGTTGCCCGCAAGAAGGTATTTTTGGCGCCCTAGGCTGATAATTGTTCACCCGCCTTTCCTCATATTTTTGCAAGGTAGGAACGTGGAACAATTTATTTACTAATGATAATAGTGAGATAAGTCGGTACGGTGACCCTACGTAAGATATGCAAAACGATCCTGAAGACAGGCAACCAAACGTACGCGCAGAGCTCAGCCACGCCGCATTTCATACCAGCTGTCTTCGTTAGGCTCTGTTCAAATGTATGGTAAATAAATATATATTCAAATGAGCTTAAAATCTCAAAATCTTAAAAAATGAATTATTATTTGTTGTGCTTTCAACTCTGATCTCTTAAAAATATTTATATTTTGTTTAATTGATTTTTCATAATGTTTTTAACAATTACTTACTTTTCTCTACTATATAATATGAAAGCATTAAAAATAAAAATGTTTTTAATCTTTTGCGTGACGTAATAAACTAAATAATACAAAAACATTTGTAGCGCCGACAGATTATCATTTAAGCTGATAAGCTGAAATGTCAACCCGTTAATGCAAAGAAATAATGTGCGTACACTTAAATTTTTAATAATCACGCTACATATATCAAGACAATTTTAAAAGCAATGATGCACTCAACGATGCTAAAGATATTAGAAAAAATAGCTGGGCTCGTCCGGGATTTGAACCCGGGACCTCTCGCACCCTAAGCGAAAATCATACCCCTAGACCAACGAGCCGGTTGTAAACATGTTGCTGTTGTTAAAATGAGAACGTGTGTTTGCTTCGCTGCCCGAGTTGGTTTCTAATTTTAGAGTTGCAACGAAGGTCAGGCTTTCACTTCGGTTTCGATTGAATGCCAGTGGATTACTTAGAATGACGGCTAGTAAAACTGCATAAATTGCATACAGCTTACTTTGTCGAATTAGTATTGGAAGGGCATTTTTGTTTTTAATAAAAACAACAATAATTTCTTATCTTTGCTAATATTTTGGGAACGTGCCAAATATAATACAGGACGTTCTCATGTTACATTTTAATTACATTCTTACTCTGTAACACAGTGTGACTATTAAAAACTAATATTAACAATTATCTGTTTTTTATGTTAATTAAATTTATATTAAAACTTATAAAAATTATAAACAAGGGAAACTGGAATGTATTTTTAAAGTGAAATAAATTATGTGTCTGAGCAGATATCAAAAACTGTCTAGTTAATATCTGTCAATTTGGCATGTAACTGATCAAATGATAGTCAGCAGTGAATAAAAATGGTTTTATAAAAAAATGTATTATAACAATTATTCATCGAGAAACGTCGTATGAAGCTTTTGAAAAAATTTTAAATACCAACGTACTTCCTAAACATTTGGTTCTAGCAAAACGGTGTTCTTCCACCCTATTAGATTTTTTAGGCAATCCATTGTAACTCACTTTTGTTTCTTTCTTTAATAGTCATTTGTTGTTCCTTAAAAATAAAATTATTTTATTGAGATATTTCAAAAAATCTAATTTGATGCTTAAATAACTATTAGTGTACGGAAGTACTATCGTTCTGAATGGACTGCAGTTTGAAGGCCCTTAATCTGCAGGACTTCTATCTCACATCAAGGATACAGGCTCATTATGAATGATAAGACCATTCGGTACAATATATGCACTTATTATTACCAGCATGGTTACAATAATTAAATTTTGCTTATTCCGAATGACGAAATGATCCTAATATTTATTGTTTATTGAAATTATAGCACCAGTTATATAGTAAATTAACCATTGAAATTTTTCAGATTTATTCAATAGTATAACACAAATAGATAATTAAATTTACAAAACATTTGACCATAAACATTTACATTTATTCAACAATGTATGATTTCCACCTTAGACTGCTGTGATCGCCTCAAACAAGACAAATTGTGTTTTAATATTTTGATAGACAGAATTCTATCCAACAATGATATGTTCCAATTATTCAATTAGATTTCTGGGAGGTTGTGGATGCCACTGTACCCTTCGCGCAATGGTATTCTAGAAATTTTCGATTGATAAAAGATCCAGTGATCGCGAGTCGGTTGTATGAGAATTTACACTCTGTTTTGTTGAAGGAAGTTTAGTGTGTTACATGCCAGATGAGGTGGAGAGTTATCTTGAAAGATTGCTTGGAACATTTTTAGGGTTATAAAACCGCATCAATGTCGATCTGACTACTGATACTGCCTCTAAAGGTGGCTTTACACGACGCTAGTAACTCGCACGAGTCGCTAAAACCGAGTACTCACTTTTAGTACTCTCCTTGTGTAAATTGGTGTTCTGTATTCCAGTAGAGTACTCGCTGCGAGTATCCATGCCAGTCGAGTGAGTAGAAAGCAATCCTAATTACTGGAACGAGTTAGTTCCCCCACACAATACTCGAGTGTATGACGTTGGAGACCGATTATACGATTCGAGTAACACGTACGAGTGGTTAGTGTTATTGCTACTGAAATCGTACCACGTGTTTTCTAATAGTTGATAGTTGCGTGTAATTTTTTAAAAATGGCTAAGTGGGGTGAAGATACTACTTTAAAATTTGTGGAACTGTATAGAGACGAAGAATGTTTATAGAATACGAGCCTGAATAATTATAAGAACAAATCGGCCCGTGAATCAGCTTTATTAAGAATTGTAAAAGAAATGAATATATCCCATTTTGGTGTTGCTGAGGCAAAAAATAAAATTGCATCGCAGACCTCCGGTATAAATTTTGAAATAGCAGGTCTTGAAACACGGAACTGGTGTTGAAGATTTCGGGAGCTATTTCCAAGGTATGAGAGGGTTATTTCCAACTTTATTCGGCTGGGTATAGCTTTTCCCGTTGCTGTATGGGTTCTTTGTATTCGTGGCGATATTTTCTCCAACAGTAAATTAAAAGATCTGGAGACATTCGCATACAATTTCGGTATTCAGGAATGTCATCTAAAGCCAGCTCCTTAAGAAGAGTACTTGAGGCCCCACGCGCGGATCTTCTAGTCAGCCTTCATCGTTGTTGGCACGTTTTTTCCTATTCAATTATTTCCATAAATTCTTCGCACACGCCTTTAAACACTTTTTGATGAAAGACTTTTTGCATATAGTGCTCATCTTTGCAAGACAACAAGAGAAAAAAACTCGACTACTGGAAACTGCCGCTAAATCGAGTGCCGTCTACACGTTAAATACCAATTTTAGCGTGTAGACGCCACTATCCCTGTCAAACATTTGCGTCCAGTACTCGCCCCAGCGACTCGTACGAGTTCCTAGCGTCGCATAAAGCCTCCCCAACTCTGATCAGAAGTAATCTGCTATCATAACTGATAACTTCCTATACCATAATACCGATACACTATAAACCTCGTTCAAATGCAGTTTTCTTGCACCATCGTTTCGGTTTAAATAAAATTTGGATAAGTCGAAAATGACCATGGTATGTCAATTATTATCAGTCTGCAAATGCCTTTTCGTTTCATAAAAGTCAGCAGTAGTCACAAAAATTCCTTCCACTTTTAAACTCCCACTACTTTAACATCGTTTTCTATCTTCATTCACCGTGTCCGCTGCCTAACCTTAGATCTCGCCCCGCCAAAGTTTCTTTCAAAAATTATTTTATTACCCCTTAATGATATACCAGCCCGTTATTTTTTATTTCATATGCAGCCCCAAATTGAACTTCGTGTGCCACGCTCCTTTTTTTTATTGCAACGCCATAAAATCATTTTTTTATTAATAATATTTAGTATATTTACAATCTGTTGCTTATGAATTATATATATAAAAAAAATTATGAGTGCTGCTGCTGCTGTCACACAGGTCAAAGGTC
This sequence comes from Sinelater perroti, assembly GCA_036346155.1. Taxonomy (NCBI): domain Eukaryota; kingdom Metazoa; phylum Arthropoda; class Insecta; order Coleoptera; family Elateridae; genus Sinelater; species Sinelater perroti. The sequence goes on from JARFIY010000324.1 coordinate 6,814,434, forward strand.
AAATCGTTCGTGCATTTCCGTGCCGACCCGAGCGCCTCCGAAGGACAAATTTCAGTCCGGCGGCAGGCGCGACCGGAACCGCAAGCGATGGAAAATTTTCGTTTGAGAGCGGGTAATAAAGCACTTATACATAAAAAAAATTATGAGTGCTGTCACACAGGTCAAAGGTCAAAGGTCAAAGTTCAACTCTAACTGGGTACACGTAAATGCGTTGTCATGGCAACGGCGTACGCCAATTATGTCAAACAGAGCTTTTTAATCGTGTTTTTATTATTTTTAAAAACTACTATGCGAAGGGGCTCAAGCATGTCTGAGTTGGACAAGCTCTCCGGGGGGCCGCTGCCAGACCTCGTAATAAGTAAATTATTTAACTAAGTGTGTAATTTAGTATATCAACACATCAGTCTTATGAAACTGTAGACAGATGTATAGTTAATCAAACTTGGTGGGCAGGTTCGATGGCTTGAACCTCTTCAACCGGCGAGTGCCATTGACACGTGCTAGCTGATTAGCATTAGGATGAATTATGAGCCGAGTTCTGTATTTAACACTGTAATTTTTAATCACCTCGCGCACTGATTCAGTATTAAGATCCTTTTGTATTATGTGATTTGGCGCATACCATGGAGCATTAACGATACACCGAAGCACCTTGTTTTGAAATCGTTGGAGAATTTCAATGTTCGAGGTACTGGAAGTACCCCATAGTTGTACACCGTACGCCCAGATGGGTCGAAGAATAGATTTATAAAGCAAGAGTTGGTTTTTAGTTTCAGTTGAGATTGTCGGCCCAGTAGCCAGTATATCTGATGGAATTTGATGTCAAGTTGTTTTCTCTTCGTAAATATGTGTTTACGCCATATGAGCCGCCGGTCTACATGCATGCCCAGATATTTAACTTCTTCAGATTGGGGAATCGGGCAATTATTAAGTGTTACCGGTGGACATATACATTTTCTCGTTGTAATCGTGACATGCGATGATTTTGAGGTGTTGGCTTGTATTTTCCATTTTCCCATTCAATCCGTTAGTAGAGAGCGCGACAGCCGCGACGTAAAGGCTTCGGCCTGCCAGACTAACGCGCGGCGGGCCCTGGGTTCGACTCCCAGGTCAAAATAACGGCAAACATCGAGGGCTCTCCGGCCATCATACAAACACCTTTGGCGGTCGTAAAGTAAATTCTCCTTCTTCTAACGGGTCAGACTAGCCACCTGCCCGGGATACGCCCAATATGGCTCATAGTACTACACGAAATGTGTAGTTAGAAACAGGCTAATAGCCTATATATAAGAGTAGAAGAAGAAGAAGAATCCGTTAGTAGGCTTAGGGTGTTTTTGAGGTTTTCAGTTGCGACATTCGGGTTACTATCTGAAGCTAATATGTGTCATCAGCGTAGGTGGCTGTGGTTGTTTCGTTCGTTGTTGGTAAATCAGCTGTGTATGTTGTGTACAGGACTGGGCCAAGTACGCTACCTTGAGGCACCCCAGAAGCAATGGGGTAGAGTTTCGTTAGCTTTTCGTTTAGTTTGACCGTGAACCATCTGACTTCCATATAGGAGTTAAGAATTTGATAGTAGTGATACGGTAGTGTCAGCTTTAGTTTGTATTTTAGGCCTTGATGCCACACCTTCTCAAATGCTTGCTTTATGCCCAGGAACAGAGCGGAGCAATGCTTTTTAGATTCAAAGGCATTGGCTATTGTATGGACAATCCGATGTACTTGTTCCATCGTGCCATGGTGATGGTTAGGTATGATTCCTCTATCCTCCAATATCTTTTCAATAGCAACTTTTCAAAAACTTTTGACAGCACCGGTAATAGGCTTATAGGCCGATACGATTTGACACTAGTTAAATCTTTTTTTGGTTTCGGGATTAGTATGATTTCAACTATTTTCCACTGTTTGGGATAGTATTATAGCCAAAAGATGACATTGAATAGATATGTCATTGCTTTTAGACATTTTGGTGATATTTCTTGCTGTAGTTTTCCAGTGATTAGGTCCCAGCCTGGTGCCTTTTTTGGGTTTATTTCTTTTAGTATTATTCTTTCGACTTTCAACATCGTGAATTGTTTAATAGGTAATTCGATTTGCAAAGATAAACTGAGGAATTCGCGTTCTTCGTCTGGGCTGAGCAGTGAGGGGAAGGTTGTAAATACTGTTTCTAGATGTTTGGCGAAAGCGATTGCTTGCTCCTTGTCATTTTTCGTCGATCTTCCATTTTCATCTTTTACAGATGGTGATACCTGCTGTGTTCTTTTGAATTATCTGGTGGTTTTTCACAGTAAATAGTCTGTGGTATCCGTTGCTTTGAGGGTGCTGAGATATTCCTGAATATTTTGACTTTTAATACCCACTAGTAGCTGTTTGAGGTTTTGCGCAACCGCATTACACTTCCTTTTATTTTCTGTCGTTTGTGTTAATTGCCAACGTTTACGTATATTTCATTTTTCTGCGATTTTTTATTTCACTATGATTGGGCAAGCTCTTGAATTTGCACTTTATGTGCCTATAAAATCTTGGTAAGAGTTTCTGTTCTCAAACATTTAGTTCGTTTTTTTTTTGTTAATAGCTGAGCTTTAGCGCTATATGCAAGATGGCGCACAAAGTATATGTTTTTCAAATAAATATAACTTAGTTAATTTAAAATTTAAAAAAAATATTGTCACTTGAATAATCTGTAATGGATACAGTTTCGAGAATTATACGTTAATTATACAATTATAAACAATTATATCGGAAAGATTACGCCCTTTTTGTTATACTCACATCTGAAACATTTATTCAACGTTTCTGGCACAGTTGCAATATTTCTACGGATGGCAATTTTCAGTTAGACTGCTGTACAATAATTTTAACGATGGTCTTTCGACCTGAGGTGACCCGAAAAAAATAAATCGCAAGTAGACAAATAGAGTGAGGATAAGAGCCAAGGGTACCGCCAAAACGTGGGATTAGGTGTTGGAGAAATATTTGTCAAACTTGCATCGAAGCTCTTATCCCATGGGTTGTTACTCCATCTTATTGAAATTAAATTTTTTTATGTTTAACGTCAAAGTTGTGGACGCAAAAATTGCGTAACATATCGACATAGTCCTCTGAAGTTTTCGTTACTGTAGTCCCTTTTTACTCTTTACAAAAATAAGGTCAAAGGTCTCTACTTTTAAAACGTCCTTCTGTAAGCTTAGCACTGATGTAATTATAATGGGTTCTCTGCTGCTAGAAATAAACAATTTTTCTTATCATTATAATTATATCAACAGAAGTATTAATTTCAAGGGTTCAGGTTAAAGGTTGAGCTTGGTGGAACGCCGAGCACTCTCAAGATACGACCTTCTCACTCTTTCAACATTTTTTGGTTTGGGCCGAACGGGGACGGCCAGTTGATTTCCTCTTCAAAACTGATCCAATTGTGCGAAACAATTTATCCCATCTAAGCATTGTGTTACGCTCCGGAATTGTTCCGTCACGTGCAAAATCAAGATATCGACAGAACAAGCTGAATAGTAATAACGGAATCGTTATTTCTAAAAATCTGTTCCAGCGCGCTACATCTACTAAAACTGAATCCTCTGAACTGCACACAGGCGGTGTATTAAGCATTTCAAAAACAAGCATTTTTTCTCGATTTGGTATTATAATTGCTTTTGCAACTGTAATTTTTGAATTAGTTAAGATACCTTCGATTTAGGATTTGTTCTTTACTATTATTTTCGCTTGATATTCTTGCATGTCATCGAAAATTTCGTCTTTTATATATTACAGCTACTCCAAAACGTTCGAACGATCCCAGGTTCTTGCTATACCGTTAGGGTTTGTCTTAAATTTGTTCTCTGGATGACATTATATATTTGGATATTTTTGGACTTGTTATTATGACAAAATCATCCATACATGTAACGTATTAGTCCTCCCTCTTGCGGTTTTAAAGCAATGTCATTTGGTCTTTCGAAACATCATGCGATTTGGCGTTTGATGCACATAACTTCAATAATCAGCTGTGTTCACGATGGCAATCACAAAAGAGCATATTCGATTTTCTATCCACTTCGCGTTTCATCTTAAGAAAAACGCTGCTGAAGCCACCGAAATGATTTGTGCTGCATATGGTGAGAATGCTGTAAGTCATGCAACGTGCAAAAAGTGGTACCAAAGATTTCGCGGAGGAGAGTTTAGTCTTGAAGATCAACCACGCGCTGGACGCCCTCAAACATTTGACACGGATGAGCTGAAGACGCGTTAGGCTGGGAACTTCTCCCGCATGCGGCGTATATCCCAGACAAGGCCCCTTCCGATTATCATTTATTCCGATCGTTATAGCATCACTTGGCTGATACGCACTTAAAAACAGAAGAAGAAGTCCGAAAATGCATCGATAACTTTATCGTTTCGAAGCCGGTGAGCTTCTATCACCAGGGAATTCGCAAACTACCCGAAAGAAAGATGGCAAAAGATCATCGATGCCAACGGAGAATACTTTGATACTTAAACTTTTTTCGTTTGTTTTTAAATAAAACTTTAATTTTGAGAAAAGCTGAGAACTTATTTATGCACAAACAAAGTAGTTCACAATGAATTCTCTTGTCCTAATCCTTCTATAACACTAAAATTTTCTGATGCACAACCTTGAACTCTTACTTTTGTTAGGATATTTTTTATTACAATTTTATCTTCTGTCTTATTAACTTTGAAGGTATGTTTAATTTTTGTAATATTTTAAACAGTTGACTGAATATTTTCTTATATGTAGTAAGGTTAATATCGAAAATATTGGGACTAGGCAGATATAAAAGCACTTGATAAGAGCTTTCAAATGATGTATTACATGTGTCCGTAACCTAAGTATTTATTGGTAATGGTACTGCTTCACCATCTCATTACTATTCACCAAACAGATAATTTGCTTCTCATTATTATTACTTTTTTGCTATATACTATATTTATCTACAATTGAAAAAACATAACACTTCTAATCCTACTTTGCTTCATTATTATCTTTGAATCTTGGGATGACGTTTCATCCGTGACTCCTTGTAGCAGAGCATAAAATATATTTTTGATTTTATATTTTTGTACAATGCATATGCTTATATTCCCAAATTTGGGCAAGTTCTTTTCCCCTGTTTCACTTTACTATTTCTATTTTTTATTTATTGGTTTAAATAGTATGTTTGAAGTTTATGTTTATAATAAAATCAGTACCATCTTGCCCTTCTTTTGTTGCACTGTACATTGGAGTATATGTCCTACACCAGAGATTTATCTTTTCTTTTAAATGTTTTTCTGAAAATTTTGTAGTGTCCTTGTTTTAGCTAAACTACTTACACTTAATTTTTTGTTAATCACATTACTTCTATATTTCGTTGTATTTTTCCGCTCTAAGAAAAATTAAATTAAAATATTTTTGAATTTAGTATAACTTAGTTTTTGACATATGTAAGTCAACATTGGTATGCACTGTTCGTAGGCATATACTTAAATACAATCCAAAAATGGAAAGGATTGGATCAGGGAGTAGGAAGATAGGAGTATAAATAGTTTGATTCCCAGTTTTAACTTGCTTTTGATTAGATTTCTATGAAATCATTACATACGAAATCTAACTGGTTCTTAAAGGCTTTGCTTTTGTTAATTCTTATAGTCCGTTTTTTCCGTTTCATTTTTTCTTTCAACAGTTCTATCCATTTATTTTATCCCGTCTATTACATTTTCTACTTTCGTTGCGGACGTTATCCATTATTTGAGTTCCCGAATCTGAATTATCTAATATAACTAATTTTGATTATTTAATTTCGTATTTTTCTATTTTGATATGAAATTCATATTGTTTATCTTGTCTTGTCCAACGATTTTGCGATTACTCTTGCGACCATCGTTCCACTTTTACATTTAATACATGCGATTATTTAACTCAAATTATATATATTGTAGAAGAAATAGCTCACGTTTATCAGTAAGTAATTATACTAGCAATCTATTAATCTTTGTATTAATTTTTTAGCTAAATTTCATACACATGACAACTTGTTTTCTGTCTTATTCGTAGCACGCCCGACTTCTTCCAAGAATAATCTCTGAAAAAAGCAACAAGAAGTTAATTCAGTGGTTTGTGTAAAAACTACAGCACAAAGAAATTAATATAACATATTTGTACATTTACTTCTTTGGTAGTTTTTTCATATTTTTCTTTTTCACGAACTTCAATTTCCATGTCCAGTGAACATGTAGCAAAATTTTTATAAGCAATCAGACAGGAATACTCAATTCATAATTCAGTATCTTCTGTGGATCCTTTTTATAACGCGACTACAGATAAAATTAGGCTACAATAGGGCAATATTAAATAAACATTTGTTATCTAGCCTCAAAGACAAAACGTTCCTCCAATTTATTTCCCACATAAGCATACTTTACGCCAATATCAAATTTACAATAGATTTAAATTGAAACAATCTTCCTTCTCCCATTATTGTATATCCTCATAACAATAATCCTTTTAGCGAGAGTTTGTACCACAGTAACTATAGAAAACCTACTGCTGTTTAATACCAAATCTTAGCATTCCTCACAAATCCACTCGACTACAAAATTCCTGGTAATATAATAGATGCGCAAATAGAAACTCGGCTTTTTTTGGTTAAATTCAACTTTATTGGAAAGTTATATCGAAATATTTGCCACCTGTGGTCTTTTTCCATTTTTGAGTAGATGATGAATGACTTCACAATATAAATTTGGTGGTTTCGAAACAAAATAGTCATCGAGCTATTTTCGCACATCTTTATCTTTCGTGGACCGCTTGTCTTTCAAATATGACGACATGAATATGAATAAGTGGTAATCAGAAAGAGCCAAGTCTAGAACATACGCCGCATGCTGGACAACTTGCCAGCCTAAGGAGAAAATGAGTCTCTGGGTTGGTTTTGTTGTATGTGGACGAGCGATGTTATACAGCAATATCACTTTCCACGTTCCTTGGCACGTAATGGGTCTTTTTTCTTTAAAAGCATCACTTAACTTGATCAACTGGGCTTGGTAAAGTTCAGCTGTAACAGTTTGACCATGTTTCAGAATCTCTTAGTAAATGACTCCTTTCCAGTCCCACCAGACACATAGTAACACTTTCTTGGCATGAATATTTGTTTTTGCAACTGATGTTGATGGCTGGCCTGGATCAACCGATGCTTTTCTGCGTTTAAGATTGTCCAACAAATCCGCTTTTCATCATCCGTAATGATTTTTGAGTAAAAATGTTGCTTATAGACATCCACCTTTTATAAAATTGATACACACGGAATAACAGTTTGAAAATGACTGAAAGTTATATCATAAAAACAGCAATACATATATCTAAAACGGCGGGCGAATTGGGTGCGTTTAAGATGTTTTTTAAAGCAACTAACTTAAGGGTTAAGTTTCTTATACACACTTATTATAATAATCTAAATAAACAAACTAAAATCAAAACCACAACCAAACATGAATATAAAATTATATTTTAACAAATACTTAACCTTTATTATTACTAATGACCTTCTCAAACAATTAAAAGGCTTCTTGCTTTAGATAGGAAGCGACATCACTGAACGAATATAATACGAACAACAATAAAACAATAAAACTTTATCTGTTCAGTTAAGGATAGTGGCTCACGAGAAGTTTATAAAATATTTTGTGGCGACTGTCGCCAAACAAACAAACATTGTTTAGCCCTAGAAAAGTTGGATAATTCTATCAACGTAAATTTGCTATCTTACCAGTAAAATTATTTGTGGGACAAACAAAATGCCTCAATATTAGAGAAAATAGCTAACGATTACCCATTAAAATCTGCATCTCAAATGTACCCTTAGTATAGTAAACAGGGGCTTAAAGTTCTTATCAAATCAATTTTTTTATACGAAAGTCATTCTATAGGTTGTGAAATATGAAATGACTATTAGCGATAAATTTCTCAATTATTGCATTAATTCTTTAAATATCAAAGTAATAAACTTTTAAGGAGTTTAAAATTAATTTTTTAAATCTTTTTTTGAAATAAACCACCGACATGTATATGTTTTTTTTTTGATGTTTCACTCTGACAGTATTTACTAGTTACGTATTTCAAAGGAGCACTCCAAAAACAATTTCTTTATTTCTCCGTTTTTTATGTTGCAGGATTTGGGTTATTTTTATATATCCATCTTACTCTTCTGTCGGATTAAGCAATCATATAACGCAATATATCTTTTATCACTTATGACAATATTAAAAATAACATGTCGTCCACAAAAGCACAAAAATGTCTAGATATTATAGTTAACTTGTGAATGATTTCGTTTTTTCTTCTTCTTCGGCAAAAATAAACAACATTAAACAACGAGAACTGTGTCCAGAATAAGATAATCCTAACTTGTACGGATATCATCTCTGCTATGTATCGTGATATCTTATCTTAGTAGAATACCATGGTGCACGCGTACTTATTCGAAAAAGACCAAAAAATTACTGTCAACAGCTACACCAGCATTATGGAAACTTTGAGAAAGACTTGGATAGAAAAGGTAGTCTTTGGAGAGAAATGTGTGCTCCAGCAGGATTTCGCATTGAAGACCGAGGCCTGATTGTATAGGAACGTGTATTACTCGTACCACTGATCCCTCGTCTTGTCTCAAACATAATTTTCGTTGCTACAACTTGTGGGCATGGTCAAAATTAGGATTAATGAGAAATATAGCGCAAAGAATAATTAGTAGACTTCTAGTATTTATTAATTAATTTTAAGTGTTACTTCATTTTTATGTGTATTATATACTAAGAGCATATTTTGTTCGTTAGCCATTCTATTTCTTCTCGTGAAAAGTAATTTCACAAAAACAATTATGAATAACAACGAAAAAGTATCATTAGAAAAAATTACACAAGCAATAATGAAATATGATCGATGGTTATTCATCCGGCTCGTTGGTCTAGGGGTATGATTTTCGCTTCGGGTGCGAGAGGTCCCGGGTTCAAATCCCGGACGAGCCCAGCTTTTTACGTTTATCTAAGCACTGCTGATGAATTTAAATGCAAGAAGCCAATTGTATCAACCAATTAACACTGATGAAGTATTCACTTTAAATCTACAATTTTTTCTTATTGCAATTTAACATATGTCGCAATTGCTAATTAGACCACATTATATCAAAAGTACACACTACGTTGACAGTTCGTTAAAACTAAAAATTCTATAAAATTAAGGCCATTGACTTGTTGGACTGAGATATCGTTTTCAATTTAAGTCTAATTAATTGCATTTACTTCTTGCAGAAGTCTGCAAACCACTAGTATGACCACATTCACAACCATCGAAATAAGTAATTCGCGTTTTTTCTTCATAAATTTTCAACTATTCTTTCGGAACTTTAAACAAATTGATTATCCTAAGTGCCTTTAAAAATTTGTGTATGGAGAATGTGGGACTTGTTCAGATTCTAGGTGTTTTAAGGTAATTTAGTGATTCTGGTCGGCTTTATTAGGTTCTAGATATTCTTTTTATTTTTTCTAGGGTATTGAGTAAGTCAATTAATCTGAAAAAACTTTAAAAGTTTTAGTTCTTAGAAGTCTATTTAGCAAGGTACAACTGCAAACATTATATTTCATACTAAGACTTTTGGGTTATAAAATGACTTTTTCTTCAAAACCAGAATATGAGAATCTACAAGACGAAACTATTTAAAGCATTTTGAGAGTAAAATTTATAGGAAAGGACGAGACACCCTCAAAGAGATGAACGCCATTTAAGAAAATGTTTGTGTTAAAGTTTTTATGCCAGTTTTAGGGCGAGGGGAAAGAAAACCCTAAACAAAAGGTTCTTTGGCGCAGAAGACGTTAAATTGGTTTTAAAACGGACATCGATTGCTTAAATTTAAAGTTTTAGATTGTAGGAGTTCAAATGAGGCTAGGACTGGGACCAAGCAGCGTTCTGTTCGCGCCACAACTGTCACTGGCGAAAAAGTGTTTTGTAGACTAAATTTTAAGAATTATATGGTCTTTGGCTTTCAGCTAATCCACCAAGATGAATGTTTAGTTTAAATTTTGTTCATGTAGTCTATCATTTTACAAAATATTCTAGAAGTTCAATAATGTGGTCTAAACGCTCTTTTTATGTTAACCACAAGGGTCATTTGTATGTTGAGGACATAAATCTAACTAAAGCTAATGGAGCCCATATTTAAATTGTACGCACCCTTTCAAACTTTTAGTGCTGCTATAGATATAAGGATGTCAGGTGATCTAAGACACCATTTACTATCTATAATACGGTTTTTTCTCCTAGAATAGCAAATAGTTATGCAGTATCATCAAGCATTCCTAAATTTAAATTTGTCCTTTCAAATCGACGTGTGTGCACTAATGATAGTTCACTAAATGACCCGAATTCAGAAAATATTCAAAAGCGTTATTAAAAACTAAAACAAAAAAGGAAAAAAAGATAAATAGTAGAATTCTAACTAACACAGAGAGAAAAAAGAAGAAAAGAAGCCAAACAAAAGAAAAATTTTTATTTTAGCTGCCCCCTAAGATAATTTTGGTGCCTAAAGGGTTTTTATCGTGTGTCTTGTTAGATCGACATTATTTTTATTATTTTATGCAAATAAATGTGTGTCTTTATGGATTAAAAAAGATTATCCGGTAAATAGGAGAAGATAAAGAAGAAAGAAAGAAAAACCTAAGTAGGTTCTAATCGATTTACTTTTGTCGAGTTTAATGTGTGACAATTTTTATCCTGTCAAATTTAAAATATGGTAGTGTGGTTTATATTATCAGAATTCACGTTCAATTAAATATTTAAATTTGATTTAAGTTTTCTTTTTAAAAAAAGTGCCTTGTAAAAGTAGAAACTAGAACCTCTTTAATGCTTCTTGTTTGGACCAAAAAGTACCTCTTACATTTTTTACGCTTCTTTATTATGTTTTGCAATTTTAAGTTGCAGAGTTTTTCAAACCTTCCTGATTAACATTCCACCATGAATTGCATTATTTTTTACTCTAAATTAAATGAGTGCTATTCTTGGTTAAATGGCGTCTTCTAAGGCAAGTGAGGATTATTAATGTTTTTAATTCTAAAACAACTATAGCACTCTTGTATTAGATATTTTTGCTTTTTATTGTCCTATTGTAGCAGACCGGTCATACTGATCTTTATAGTAGATAACTTAACTATAAACTGAACCGCTGTGATTTTATTGGACACGATCTTCTTGGCGGAACATCGACTTAATGTGCTGTATAGTCGGCCAAGACAATATTTAAGATCGCTCTAACCATTAAGCATTTTTTAAATTATTGCAGCGCTAGTATACAGCCAAAAGTTACAAAATTTGTTTTGTAGATTTAGATGATTGCACAAAAATTCCTGTTTTAACTTTGCCTTAATTATTACGATTTTATCTAGTCCGTGACCGAGTGCCTCGACTTGGTTTTAAAAAGTCTGGACCTGAGTTCGGTTCTAGGTTCCAGATGCCTAGAGGTTGACCCACTCAATCACTACAAATAATTGAGTGTACGAGATAGTGCAAACATATGGGAACCTTGACTTTCCAGTTCGTGGGGTGCAAAACTTTACTACCACAAATTTTGATATTTTGGATTGGAATAACCACACCTAGAAAAAATACGCCTCTCAAAGTTCGATGATCAGTTTAGCTAATGGATATCGTTCTCATTATGTTATCTATCTCTGAAAGCGAATCATTGAGCTTCTTTGTTAACTAATTCAATATCTTATAGTCTACACAATATTTGGGATAGTCTTTCTTCCGAACATAAGCTATAATAATGCCCATAAAACTTAAAACTTTAGGAAAATATCAAGTATTTGGAATTGTTTATGGTACTCTTCTTGCATGTTAATTGATATATGAGCATGCTTTAATTATTTTGAACTATTGTACTATTCTTTCATATTTTCCTTATCCTGAAGGGTATTTTAAATCTTAATTAAGACTTTTAACATGCCAAACATCATATTGGATGTTCCACAAAAGCTTGAGGCTTTCAAATATAGCTTTGCATCTTATAATTTTACTCGGATTCCTGTGCAGCTAGCCTAGTTTTGAATTTCGATAATCTGGATAAACTACAGGGTCGTCGAGGAAAATCCGAAAATATATAAACAATTAAAATAACAGCAAATTGCAAGAAAAATTTATTTTTATAAAACGTAGCTCAATTAAAGTAAATATCATTGAGAATAATATTATTTAATGTAGCCCTCATCAACGGCTACGACCTTCTCGAGCCAGGACTACCTTCACAATGGAAGCCCTTAAGTTGTTCTTGCTTTTACGATATCTTTCACTAATCTTCGGATCGACCATACAGCATAGTATTTATGAGGATTGCAGTCAGAGTCGAAGGGTGGCCAAAGTCGGGGGACTAATAGTATAACAAATTGTTGTATAGTCATGCCTGGGTTTGGCTTGCTTTCTAGACGCTATGTTTACCTATCTCCTCTATCCAAGATTTGGTAACTGCCTCCACTACTTCAATATAGTTGTCGGCGGTCACTTTCAGGCTGTCCTCAAAGAAGTGGAGCGATTTGGGTCACAATCTCCAGTATTATTACAAAGGTATTACTACAGGTACTTCAGAGGCATCTTGATATATACGTTATTCACCGTCCTGTCCTAGATGAAGTTCTTTTGGTTCGAAAATAATCTTAGAAAGCCAGCCCTATAGCGCCTAATGTAATTCAGCACTGCTTAGGACTTTAACCTCCTGTCCATTTTTTTTTTTCAATCAACAGTTGGTGGTTTATCAGAAACAAAGACTTATAGTGCAGGTCTTGGTGCACCGGTTAGACTGACCTTTGACCTTGCCACGCTCATTTCTTTTGCCAGATCAGTCGTGCTCCGCCTGGAATCCTAATTGATCTTCTTTTTCAATTCATCACTTCTCTTGCAATTAGATCGCTTTTCCTGGTGGTCAAATTCCTTGTAATTCTTAGCTACGTCATAAGTTTGGTCTTTTTTAGTCAAACCACGCAATAATTTCTATTCGCAATTTTCCAGCGCCAAGGGATTTGAGAATAGCAGCTCTGTAGTCGCAACCTAGGCTCATTTTGTCTGTTGATTTTGTGTTATCTAACAACGGATTGCATACGAGCGTAAAGTCCGGATTTACCTAGATGACCCTATAATGTTATTTATTATTCTAAAACTTAAGTCGTGCTGGCAAATACCCTAAGAACACAATTTTACTATTATTGGGCATTGGTTGTAAAATACGGACCATTAAGTTTAACTGTCTTTTGTATTGTATTATGATTTGGGTGTCAAATAATTACCTAATAATTCGATCGTTTGGATGTCGCTTCCAATTGCTTTGCAAAAACTCTTACTGAATTAACTGGCTAATACATTAAAACAAAACTTCGTTCGTATTTATATAAAATTCAGATGGTAAAATACCAAAAAACACCACGTAGGTTAAAAGTTACTACGCTAATACAAGAACTTCTACAATCTCAGTTATGACATATAGATAATAGTATTCCATGGTTTCAACAAAATGGAGCATCCAATTATACAGCAAAGAGGTAATACTTCCTATCTATTTAACTGTTTATCATTCAAAACTATTTTTTCCAGAACTCATTTTCCTTAAACTGCTTTATAATTATCATTTGTACAAGTTAGGGTCTTACATTCTTGGATCGTTCAAAAGTTGATTGGGTTATAATGACCACTTTTGCGCAAAGATCAACCTTTTGTTATCCTATTCGACCGAGTCTGCTAAAATTTATCCGTGTTAATGGTGCAGGTCGGTAAGAGAGTTCTTGATGCCACCTGCTCCCGCTAACATTTGTCACCAGAGGCGGCGTGCAGCGGAGGCTGGACTTTTACGGTTTTAATAAGATCGCGGAGCTGCAAAATGATGGATTGCGGCGGGCGCGACACGCAAAATAAGACCAGCTGGGTTTTAATGGAGATTGAAGGTGCAGTATTGATTAAGCGTGCGGCTTGAACATACCCCTCTGGACTGAGCCTCTGGGAGTGCGGTGGTGCTGCTTCGCTGCATAAAAGTTGATGAGTTCCGTTTTAGTTGTCTGCTTGACAAGAAATAGACATTTATGTTATGGTTATTGCTGGTAGAACGCTGGAATACGCACTTTTAAATGTGCCCTGCATTATAGAAGATGAATTTATAACTATTACTTTATAAATATTTTTTATGTACATACGATAGTTATAAATAAGGTAGCAGGCAGTTGACTAGTTAAAGCTAGTGTTAGTATTTTACAGTAGCGAAAGCAGTTATTGGAGCTTGAAATTAATTTTAAATTTTTTTTAAATTAAATGTTTGTTTCAAAAAAATTATAAACCAGAAATTATTCAAAGTACTATCCGTCGTTAGCTACAACCTATTCCCATTTTTCTGGCAACAGGCGAATCTTCGGGTGAAAGAATTTCTCGTCCTTTGATGCAATCCATGAATCGACCCATTTTTCGATTTCTTTAAAAGAGCTTCAAGCGCTGCTCAGACAGATCATGCATCATCGATCGAAAGAAATGGTAATCAGAACATCCCATCGAACTGTTTGCAAATGGTTTTTGGCTTGTTTTGCAACATGTGGCCGAGCGTTTGTGTGCTGGAAAGTCACTTGGTCGTGTTTGTTAGCGTATTCAAGTCGTTTTTCTTTCAATTCTCGGTTTAATTTTATCAGTTGTTGTCGGTAGCAAATCCCAGTCTTCACCTTGTTTTAACAGCTCATAAAACACTAAGTTTTTCGGATCCCACCAAACACAGAGCATTGCCTTCGAACTATAGATGTTTTGTTTTGGCGTCGATGATAATGCTTGGCCGGACATACAGCTAACTTGTGCCCTTAGAATTCTCGTAGGTAAAAAAAACGTTTTTGACATCTCTCGGTTCCAATTCGAGTTGAATCATTCCAACTGCTTTCAAACGTTTACCGACGGTCGATAAATAAATATTCAAGAAATCTCCCAATTCTTCAAATGTTTGACATGGATCTTCATCGAGTAATGCGTCCAATTTTGCATTTTATAACTTTTTTGTCTGGCCCAGGTAATTTTTGTCTTCCGTGTAAAAATCGCTGCTTTTAAATCCTCTAAACCAATATTCATAAGTTGAAATCGGTGGAGCATGTTTACCATAAGCTTAGGGCACCAAACAAAATCTTTCAGCTGTCGGTTTCTTCAAATGAAAACAAAAAATAAAGCTTCTCGCAAGTTGCGTTTTGTTGCCACGAAACTCGACATATTCAAAGTTCAAAAATTTATGGTTTACACCTGACAAATTACACACACTCAAAATTCAAGCCTAATGATAGTGCTTTGTCATGAAGTTGATTGCAGTATGCACTGATGGCAAAAAATACTAGTAACGCCATCAATTTCAAGTCCCAATAATATAACTAGAGGTGTTGATTTGTGTGTTTGAAATGAAGAGTGTGGTGGTACCACTACATCTACAAAAATTGAACAGTGTCAAAGACCCAGTGGGAAGCAACGAAAATACAGAGCAATGTTATTAGACCTATTTAGGTTAAGACGAATCGAGCGTTTATTCTGCTTCTTCTTCTTTAAGTGCCGTGCTCTCTGATAATATTGGCGATCAATAACATGGTCTTCACTCAATCAACTGTTGTTCTAAATAGTTCCATGGTGTTGAGTTCATACCACTGACGTATATTTTTGACACCCGATATTTTGGGTCTTTCTGGGACGCGTTTGCCTTTAATTTCCTCATAACAGGGTCGAGATATGTAAGTTTTCTTCCTTTAATGTTATTAGAGAGTTCACGTTGTTTGTTTTTGCGTCGTAGCACTTCCTCATTTGTGACCCTGTCCATCCATCAGATCTTCAAAATCCTGTGATAGATACATATCTCAAAAGCTTCCAGTCTTTTGCACATTACCTCCGTAAGAGTCCATACTTCAACGCTATAGAAGATGATACAGTAGACATAACATCTTAATAATCGAATACGCAAGGGAATGGACATCACCTTTTTAAAGGCTTGTCTTAATTGCTCTATCCTGCACCTAATTTCCTGTATTAAGTCCTAATTTTCGTTAACATAGCAGCCAAGATATTCATACGATGTTACTCCTCTCCCACAAGTATATTATTTTATATGTCATTATGTTTTTACTAACGATTAGCCATTTGGTTCTTCTAACGTTGCCCCGTTTGTTAACTATGGTTTATTACTGCTGATAAGAGTATTTGTAGATCTTGCATGCTTGTGGCTAACAGGACAGTGTCATCATCGTATCTCAAATTGTTTATTACAACCCTTGTGCTCTTTCTTCAAGGGTCTTAAAAAATATTTTTTAACGTATAAATTGAACAACAGGGGAAGGAAAACAGACCCCTGTTTTACGTCTCTCAGTATGGGCATGTCTCGCTAAGAAGGTAAAATTAGTAAGGAGTTTACTTACCATTAATAAATAGGTTATCCTGAAGAACAAACATTACATGAAAATAAGTACAATATTTTGAATTTTCGTAACCTTACAGAATAGCAAAAATGGTAGCCTTTTCTAGTAGCTGGTCTCCATCTGGGCAGATACCCCAATAAAGACATTCCTACAGCGCGTTGTTAGTATTGATGAGGCCTGGGCACAAGACTACAAGTCTAAACTAAAACGTCAATTAAAGAAATAGTAATAATAGAACCTAGTAGTTTGAAAATTATTATTAGTGGCAAATGTAAAACTTAGCAGTTGTAGATAATAATGTTGAAAAATACCAACATTTCAGGTGTTTTGTGTCCGGTTACAAAACCAGTCAAAGCTACATCAACCTTTAGTATTTTGCCATAATTTTTCGTTTGTTTGTACTTTAGAAAATCATTTTGGGCACACGGTCCCCAACCGATTTTTCAAAAAAAAACGGAACTTAACTCAACTCAAAAACAACTTTATTAGCCCAGCAAAAATAATTAACATATAGCAGCGTAACGTCAAATAAGAACACCTGAATAACTTTAAATCATCAGAAATTAACTAAAAGTAAACAATAACAGTCTAATACTTAGTAGCATAACCCAAGGTATCAATGATGGTCTGGCACATGTGAGACATGGAGTCCACAAAAGAATAGATAAAGGAAAGGGAGATGTTTTTTATTTCTCCTCGAGTTTGATATTTCTGCCAATCAGACGGCGCTCCAGCTTTGCCCAGAGGCCCTCAATGATATTCAAGTCAGGGGATTGGCTGGGCCAGTCGAGGAGGGTCACACGACTGAGAGCGAACCAGTCCATGTTTGGGATCATTGTTCTATTAGAAATTGAAACCTCTATCCATGTTCTCTATGGCAACTGGACGCATCGTGTTCTCAAGGATGTATTCATACAGATATAATGGCGTGACAAGGCCGGAGACACAACCTCAGACTATGACACTTTCGTCTCCGTGCTTCAGCGTGGAAACCTGGTACTTGGGATCGAAAGAACTGCCCTGGGGACGACAAATTCACTGAATCACATCCGTTTCGAACAACATGTAGTTGCTTTTGTTACACCAAGGCACATTTTTCCACTCTTTTCTCCCCAGTTCTTGTATGCCTGCGATTACTCCTTGGGCATCTTCCTGTTTTTTCCGAAATCATCGGTTTCTAGACCAGACGACGTATATTAAATCCAGCTGTAGATCACGTCTGATGATAATACAAACAGTTGGTTTTAGATTTAGAGAATTACACAATTGGTAAGAAATATCAGTTGCCGTAAAACGGCGGTGGTCGCGGTACATGCGGATAACGTTCCTGTCGAAGAGTCTCAATGTAGTCTTGGGACCGGTCCCGGACTTCTTCATGACATCATCTCTGGAAATGAAAAATGGTGCTTTTGTGGAGATTGAACTGTACTGCAAGATCACGGAGAGTTCAACCTTCGTCATAATTTTTGACAATCGCCTTCTGGAATATCTGAGGATATTTTATAAAATCCAGACTGCTTACCTACACCCAACATGTCCATTATGATTTAAAAAATGCAAAAATAATAATGAGAACGACGCAAAACACGATTTCTTCAAAGTCAATTAAATAGTGATTTTCACTGACCACATTATCATTACAACAGGCGTTTCAACAGGTTCAAATTTTCATTTTCATAATTGTAAACAGGTGTGAAACATTGTTCAAAAATTTGAAAAAAATTTATCAGCACATAAGAAAGAAATACCAAAAGTTGATATATTTTTGAACGGAACCCTATATAGGAGGAACTTTGCACTTGTCGAGAGACAACCCGTCTTGCATTTTGTAAGACGGTGCTCATTACTAGGTGATAGTAGCAGTAACTTGCTACAAAGGCGGAGTTAAAGGCTTTTGGTCTTTCGTAGACCGTTCTTAGCAGTATTGCGCTTCATGACTACGATCAATATATGTATGTCGCCTTGCTGATGGCATTTGACTGTAAAAACAGTGAACTAACAAAAACAAAGAATTATAAAAGGCGTGTATAATACCATATATAAAATGAAATATTGCAAAGAAATTGGAAGTAGAAAATAAGTCATTAATGAAGTAAATTATAAAAGATTATAGCTAACTCATATAGAGATATCAAAATTAAAAAAACGAAAAAAGAAATTTCAACTTTAATTATAAATACAAACTAAGCTGCTTATTACTTTTCTTGTTTCTTTGCGTTTTCTTTTAAAAATAAATATATGCTGTATGCAATTTTAAGCTTTTTATGATCAAGAACTCTCCTTCGTTGTATTTTTTAAAATTTATATTTAATAATTCGGACAGTTTTAGTTACGAAAGTGTTTTGACAGCCACTTATAGTATACAAAATATACCTTCTTTTTAGCGTCTCTTTTTTACCGTTTTCTATCTCCTCCAGTAGGGCTCTCTTTGGCACTTTGCACATGACCCAGCC
Source organism: Sinelater perroti (assembly GCA_036346155.1). Lineage (NCBI taxonomy): Eukaryota > Metazoa > Arthropoda > Insecta > Coleoptera > Elateridae > Sinelater > Sinelater perroti. Next base: position 6,833,324 of record JARFIY010000324.1, read on the forward strand.
ATTTTAATCTTTATGCTTTCACTGTTGCTAATACATTAGGCTCTCTATGTAGTACACGAATTTCTAGGTCGGTTTTGCTGTTCTTCTCTTTCACTTATTTTTTCTACAATGGATAACTTGCAGTATTTCTTTTTTCATACCATTTATATAAGATCCTTCGTAGCTTTACTTGGTAATTCGTATGTTTTCTGTCATTTGCCAAGTTCATTTACTTTGCTGTTACGTCAAATTCACAATTTACACTGCTTTTATAGTTGTTGTCCTATTATATAATATAATAATAATAATAATGGTAAGGCTCTAGGCCCCGCGTGGGAGCACGGCCTGCGAACTGAGAGGTTAAGGCTCTCATACGTTCGCTCTCTCTCCCGGTGGTCGCGATCTCTGATCGGCGTGGCGCACCACTCGATGCCTTTACCCCTTGTTCGAATGAACGCAGGTACTCAATTATTTTTAGTGACTGAGTAGGCCTCCCGCCAGGCTTCAGAGAGCACCGGAAATTGAACCCGGGTCCGTCAGCATCGCAGCCCGCCCCTCAACCACGGGACCACGCTGGCTTATATTATATAATATACTTTTCTAAATACGGGTCAATGTAATATTAATGAATTATTTCTTGGATTTGCCTCGGTGATAATATATAGTCAGTTACTGATTTATTCTGTTTGAACCCAGCATGATATTCGCTTCCTACCTTTTCTGCGTTTACCTTCGTTCGGTTTGTAATTACCCTTGTCAAAATTTTATACTATTTCTTTGCAATTTGAATCTTGTGTCATTTGCCGTCTTAGCTGCATTTTTCTATTAATGATTTATCTTTTTATATAGAGATTATCTGTGCTGATATTTTATTTTCTTAATTTTTTTAGCGTTTTTATATACTGCACTTATTTTAATTCTATTGGGTCTATTTATACTTTTACCTGTCCTGCTTATTTCTTTTAAATCAATTTTTCTGATACTTAGCTCTTACATAAATATATTCCTTTTATTTTTCTACTAGTTCTCTTTCTGTTCCAAATAGGTTCTCAAGTTTATTCCTACAAAAAGCAGTATTTACACAACCATTTTTAATTCTTCTTACTTCTCTACAAAAATTCATCGCTTGATTATTTTTGTAGCTTTCCTCCGTTTTCTCAATTTGTTTTGTATAGCATAGTCTTTTTGTCTTATGTTTTATTCTTTTTTTGTACTAGATAATGATTAGTCAGCTGTAGTTTTTTTAGTTTCTATCTAGAAATTGTGATGCTTGCGTGTCTATTAACCCACAGTTAAATTGGTTTACCGTTATGCCGTTCGGCGTTCTCTAACAAAGAATGTCATGGAGTTGTTCTGCTCCGATCGTCATCAAATTTGGTATACAGTATGATATGACTGAGGATGAATACATGTTATTGTATATATATATATATATATTGGTCCTAAATGCGAACCTTACGGAACTCCTCATTACTCATGAAAAGAACAACGTTAACTTTACAATTGGGTAATACCCAAGTAAAACTCCAGCTATGTAATCCTAATATTTAAGGTTTTCAGGGTTTTATATCCCGTATTCCGTGAAAAGCATTTTTAAAATTGATATACACAACGTTAACCGGTATTTTCTTTATGATGCCTCTTAAAATAAATATTTCATTATTTATCAAGTCAGTTATTGTAGACCTCCCAGGTTTAAACCTATATTAAACATAGTGGAATTTTGCTGAAATCTGATAAACAAATTATTTTAAAACTTTGAGAAAACTGTTAAAATGCTATGTGATCACTTCCAACTCGTAGGAAATTTCCATGAACAAGTCAGAAATGGAATACGCAAGCATATGCACAAAATCTAATAAAAACTGATGAAATTTTACTAGATTCCGTTAATTTTTGATAATTAAGGGAATGAATGTTATCTTCTAGTGCATAACAAATTAATAACGCATTAATCTGAAAATGTAACTTTCATTTCTCGATAACGGATTTAGAAGACATACTACCAAAGGCTAGATCTAATATACTATTATTTGAATTGATTACATTGCTTAATTCCCCTAAATTAAGAAAATTACAGAGTGAATTAACCAGAAAGACTTAACAATTCAAATAAAATTTTTCCTTTGCTTCATGAGACATTAAGTATATTAAAGTCTCTTATATTAATGATTAGTCTATTTAAGTATTGTTGATTAATTCAACTTAATTACAGTGATACCTACATATGTCAAAATTTGAATAGGATGGTTTGTACATTACGCCCCAAAAAATCGAGAATAACTTTAAAGATAAAATGGTAAATGCTTCGCATTATCTACAAGAATCTTTTAACCAAAACATTAACTAAAGGGCTACTAAAACTCTCTTTATGTCTAGTATTAAATGATCGATCAGTCCAATAAATGTTATGAATTGAAAATCCTAAAGGTGTCAAACAAATACAGTTAAAAAAGCTTTTAATATATATAAGTGTCTCAAACCAATTTTAACAAGCTTTTCTTTTCAGGCATGCGAATCCTCGTAATGTTGTTGTTGGACACTCTTCCAATGCTGGGCAACGTCCTCTTGCTCTGCTTCTTCGTCTTCTTCATCTTCGGCATTGTCGGCGTGCAAGCTCTGGCAAGGCATCCTGAGGCAGAGGTGCTACTTTTCCAAAGGAAGCAACATAACGCTTCCGGGGTAAGATTCAACTTTGACCTTCACTAATTTAAACCGTGTTCCGTTGCTAATGATCACTAATCAGGTTTTCAACTCTTGTCAATGTATCATTGCATTTTTACACCGAAGAGTAAGCCAAAGCAACACTAAGAACATTCTCGCTTTAGAATTAATTTTTTGTAGAAGGAAACCTCCAAGATACATTTTCAATTTGCAACAAGTAGCTAAAGCCCGCAGATGCATTTGCAACTGTATGCTGTTGAAATGTCCGAAGCGAACCCAGAACGCAAATTCACTCATTGACACGTTCGAAACGCTCAGTTAGACTTTGTTACCCCGTTTGCGCTTGACAGTGGGTAGCCCTGTGAAGCTTTTTGTGCTTTTACCCTGGCCGTAACTTTTTACCGATTGTTTAAGAAGTGCCATAGCAGTTGCGACGTTCGGAAGAATGTTGGGTTATGGTTAGCTCTACTAGTGTTTAGCATGAGTTTTTGCAACGAATCGTGTGATGGTCATGGAACTGGACACGACCAGACGTAAAATATTACATATTGTTTCGATAAATACAAATGTATATTTAGTACTTACAAATTGTACAGTATTTACGACGATAAGTTAAAAAATGTTTAAATACTACTATTTATTATTGTTACTGTTTTTGTTGCGTGGGTAAGTTAAATTTAAACGAAACTTTTATTTTTATTAAAGAAAGATATTAGAATGAAACACATAAAATGATTTTTTTACATACCCCCCTTCTCTTTCAATGCATTTACTATAGTGAACTTGCAACTCTATCATGTCGCCACTGTCGTAAAATATTTCCACTTAATTGTTGATTTCTAACCGTAAATTTCCTAAAGCATGTTTTTACTTTAAACAAGATTCCTTTCACTTTTTAGATTATAGCCCCTTCTCATCTGTGGTAACCTCTTAATCTTTCTTCTAACCATAGCCTCTATTGTTTTATATCTGTATTTTATTTTTAATCTGATTGTCTGACATTATATCGTTTGACGATGTTATTCAGTCTTGCTACCCTTTCTCTTGAATTAAAGGAAAATATACACCAAATAAGATTTGGTAGTTTGTAGTGAAAAGATAAATTCTGCAAAGAAAGGTAAACTGCATGTAGCTAAATAGCATTCTTAAACATCTATAATGAGTTGCCTAAATCATGTTATTCTTATCTAGATGATTTTAGCCACAGAAACACAACAGACCTATATTAATACTTGGTTGACAACATTTTTATCAATAGTGAATTAGGCTTAATGTCTTGGGTTAGATCGTTTGAATAACTTCTATATCAAAACAGCTAGATTATGTGCATAGTTTGCATTCATATATTCATATAGAGAATTATATGATTATATTTATTTTATTACTAGGGATATATTCTGGCATATTAACCACCATATTTTTCTTTTGGCTTCAAATACATTACCTTGGACTTTTCATGTATTTGTTATTTCCAAGTCAGTTTTCTGCTTTAGTATAATTTAAAATATTTTATAATTATAGCACAGCAATGTTGTTTATGGTAACTGGACGGCAAATTTTCCTTCACGTTGTAGATGTCGTATGTAGGACTGAAAGCTTCATTTGTTTAGCTAATTTTCTAGTAAATGTACGTGCTTTTATGAACTTGTTAATTTGTCATTATATTGTATGAGCGGCAACTTTTGACCCGAAGAACCGATCTTAATAAATTATATCTCAATTAACAGGGCTTCACGAGCTGTTCTTAAAAACATAAAATTTTTAAAATCAAAATTGTTTTAGGGCGTAAAACTCTTGATCTGAAAGTACGATCTTAATAACACATATGTCAATTGACCGGACGTGATCAGCTGTTTTAACTTTTGATCAAGGCAGCTTCCAAACTGGAGACAAGCTTCTATTTCTGCCATTTCTGACATATGTGATAAATGTTATATAACGTGGGATTAATCAGCTAATTACTATAAAATACTACATTTATAACTAGTAGCCTTGAAAAACTGTAACATCTTGTTGTTAGCCTTACAAGAATTTGTCGCGAATATTACTTAAAGCTCAATACCACAAAGACCAGCAAAGCACTAGTGAGTGTTTGAGAAAACAACTGAAATAACATATCTGGGATGTCATATCAGCGAAAATTGGGACATAACTAACGAATTAAAAGTACTCTGTGGAAGAAATATTAACTTCGAACTGAAAATTAGACCTTAAAGTGCTATATATTCTCAATACTATTTTACGATATGAGAACTGGACGCTTACAGACACGCAATTGAAAAAACTTGATGCTTTTGAGTTGTGGGTGTATGGGAGAATATCCCGGCTGAGCTGGGTTGATAGAGTCAGTAACAAGAACACAATACATAGGCAAATAAAGAGACGAAGATGCGACACTCCGCTCAATATAGTAGCATCTAGTCGTTAAAGATAAGATAATTGGAAAAAGCCAACTTGAGAGACTGATATCATAGACTGACTGTATTATTGTTTTGCGTAATTGTCAATAAAGTTATTATAGCTAATATGATAGCCAACGTTCAGTAACGCAAAAGCCACAAGGAAAAGAATCATAAAAGTGATGTCAAGCATAGATTTTGTAGGTTTTGTTCTAAAGGTTTTTACGTTAGAATAAAGGTGGTAAATCTTTTCGTCACGTACATTCCTTGTCCAGGCCACTCTAATGGGTTCTGCAGAGAGCAGTAAGTACATTCTCAATCTAACATTTTGAGTTTTTAATCAAAATATGAGGTACCTTATAGATTCAACTTAAAAAGGACTCCATATTTCCTAAAAACTTTTTTCCCTATTTTCTAAAAACTTCATCGACAACATGATGTGCCAGAAGGTTCTTGACACTCTGACCCACATTACCCATCTCAGTACTCAAGACGTAAATTATGAAGCAAACGTGATATTGGAAAAACTTGTCTTTAAATGCCAAAAGCGGTATACTTCTAGAACAATGTTCTTGTAATAAGCAGCAGCAGTTGAGAACGTTTCGGTTTTAATGTACAGTCGTTAGTATATGAGTAGTGGACAACAAAATAGGACTGAGCCCGAAAAACTGCCTTTAAGATTCCTTAAAATAATAATTTGACTGTAAGGTCTAAGTTGTCTTTGCAACTTTTATTCGGGAATAAAAATAGGATCAAAAGAAAAGGCACTACTGGTATGGAGAAAATGCTTTAGTCATCCCCAGCAAGCCCAAAGACTTATCAAATTTTTGTTGAAAGTCCAAAAGCAATGCTTCAAAAGGTTTACATATTATTTGGATTGTAGAATTGTCTAACTATGTATTTTATTTATCAGATTGAGCGTAGATACTATAAATAAAAAACCAATTTGACGGTAAACTTGTACCTCGTTTGGCAACCTACTAGGTTTTAATATTACCATAATTTTCACGATATCAAGTTTGCAGGAGACCAACATGTTAAGTACAAAAATTGTGTTAAATACTGGTGGTCGAGTTTTCTTCTTTTTGGTAGTCGTTTAAAGATGAGACTAAAGCTTTTTTGAGGGGTTTAGACAAACAATAGTCCCAAAGACTTAAGTGGAAGGCATACGTTGGGCCAATGTCATCCAATGCACTTTCTCTAATTTGTCTTAAGCTCTTACCTACACCAACAGATAACAGTAGTTTTAAGCAATCAGCATATCTTATTCGATTAAGAAATTAATGAAAACTATGATTTTGTGATCTCAAGATTCTTTTTGGCTCTGGCAGATGCACGTTTGTCTTTTATTTCTCACTTTATACTTATCCGTTTGGATTCTGGTGCCAAGCTTAATCATACATCCGTGTTCATTTTTCTCTCCTTGATAAGCAGGGAGAAACCGACGGGGAATAGATTTTCGAATTTTTACATATTTTTAGACTACGTAGTACGATGACTAATACTTACTTCAGCGAATATTTTGTCAATTGTCAGTTGTGGATTGCTCTTAAGAAGCTTGAGTGAACATCTTATGCCATTTAACACCTAGCTTAGAATATGGTTTTATTCAACAATATTTCTGTTAAATAAACTCTTTATAACACATTAGGTACCGATAGTTCAGACTACCCTCCACACACATACACCTTGCAGCTTCCATTCAACAGCTTTTCAGGATTGTCATATCAGTGTGATAGAAGGTTTGTTTTAAATTTGACACATGTTCAAATAAAACATTTTTTCAACACCATGTTATAGAGAATTTTTTGTGCTGAAATACATAAACAGTCCGAACATAAAAAAATGAAAACAGCAAGTAAATTCTGCATATAACTAAATAGCATTCTTAAACATCTATAATTAGTTTACTGTTGCTTGAATCATATTACGCTTGTCTAGAATTTGTGGTCACAGGCGCAGTACAGGCTTTGCAACCAGATATAAGTATTTGGTAGAAGTACCTTTATGAGCAGTGAATTAATAAAGATACTGTTAAGAATCACCGAAAAATAGTGACCGAACTGGCTCAGGTGTTAAAAAAAGCAAAAGAAAAATTTAGCACTATTTGCAAAGTGTAGAGTTCTACAAAAATGCGTCGCCAAGGAGAAATTTTGTTAGCACCCTTTCAAGAAAAAAACTCTGACTAAATTAGACAACAGAGATATGTTCTCGATCGAGTGACTATTGGCCTTTCTTCTGACAAAACCCCAAGTTGCCAATTTAGCAACAATGGTCAACCGTCAATCTACTGGATGACAAATTCTTGCACCAAATTGTAAAATATAGCAGAGTTAGCATAATGGTAATGATTTTAATATATTGTAACTGCCATCAAATACTTCTATATGTCATAAAAAATAAGAAATGGGGAATGGCGCTGCTTATCATCCGACGTGTATAACTATTGTATGTTTGATTTTTCCAAAAACCGAAGCAGTCTTCAAACATAAACTTCATTAAAAACCTGTGGCAGATAATCCAAAGATATGACCAAAAAATTGCGAAAGCGTAGCATCAATGCCTGTAGAATTGCAGCGATAACGGAAGGATAGAAAAAAAGTATTTCAGAAAACAGTAAAGGAGTTAATCCATACTATGCCTCGAAAGAATGAAGGCGCCGTATGACAATAAAAAAGGTACAACCAAATATCAATTTATTATTTAAATTTTGTATCTTTTTATTTCGTTCTGACAGCCTAGTCATTTTACTTTCCTTATCCTATAAAAGGAAAGTAATGTAATCGGAAATTTGACCTACCCAGTTTTTCACATTTCTGGACGAATTAAGCATCAACTTATAGTAGAAACCATAATTTAAAATAAATATAATAGCTAAATGTTTTCTAGTCTCTATATAAACTGCACGAATTAATTATAGTAAGTCTGAGGGTTTAAACCTCTTGAGCCTCCGCACTTTGTCTTGATCGTTTAACAAATCACTGGTTTGTAATAACTTCACTGACTCGATTTATGTAAAGGTCACGTTTAATAACTTCATTAGACATGCACTAGGGAGCGTTAAAATGTCTCGTAAAACTTTAGACTGGAACCTTCTGTTTATGTCGATGGTGATGTTTGCTTCTGAGCCCCATAATTGCAAGCCATAAGTCCAGACTGGCCATAGGATAGTTTTGTTGTCCAGAGACCGTTGTGACTGTCGTCCCAGCGTCCAATACATCTTCTTGTATTTCAAAGATAAATGTTTTGCATGCAAAACTACCATCCAAGTGCATACCCAGGTATTTGACAGTATCTTGTTGCGGCACCTGGTGGCCATTTAACGTAACTGGGGGCAGGTTTCTCGTTTAAGAGAAATTATGATGTGAACAGACTTTGTCGCGTTGGCTCTAATGCGCCAACTCTGGATTTCCGCAAGGTCAATTTAATGCCGTTGTTGAGTTGACGAAATAGACCTTGTTAAAGGCCTGGCCGACGTCAATAAATGATGCAGAACAGTAGTTTTTGATTTTTAAAGGTTTATGTGTTTGGTCTATAATTCTGTGGATTTGTTATCTATATTATTAAAGCGCCAAAGAAACCACACGGTGTGAATCGAAGAAGCAACCGATTTTAATGGTTGAGAGTTTTTAGATTTGTCTTGAAGAAACGGGTGCGAGTTATAGTTCTGAATGCAATCTGAATTAACCATGGTCAGATAATAGCAGAAAAAAGTGATCTTTTGACAGAAAATGGTATAGAGAGGGAAGCGTGCGCAAAATGGCGCCAAGCGTTTAACATCTGTTCAGTGTTCTGTTTTATGCACTGCGGCGACTAGATGCAGTTATGCAATGTTAATTGTTAAAGGAATTTCATATTTAGCAACTGCTTACACTGGAATTGCAGCTTCACTTAGTGAAGGTGGTCGAACACTGCATAGTGCATTTGGTCTGCCAGTGCCACGATAATTCGGTGTCATCAATACGCCCGGATTCATCACATGATCAACTTATTGCCAACACGCACACGTTATTTATTGGTAAGATATCTCGCGTACCAAACAACGCACTGAAGGTTTTCGACAATATTTGTCGCGACACTGCATCCGATCATTTGAAACATTTCCCGTACGGTGGCAAAATGGTTATGTCTGGAGATTTTCGAAAAGCTTTGCCAATCCTAGTACATCAAGGTCGAATTGGTCAAGTTACCAGTTGTGTGAAGACGTACGAACATTGGAACGAAGTTATTAAATACGAACTAACTCAGAACATGATACTGTCACGACCAGAAGACAAATGATATGCCGATTTTTTTACTGAAGGTCAATAACAATATGTGATGATTTGAATCAATCATAGGTACTGGAGATGATATTAATGAAGCAATACCCAAACCTAATATCGTCGATCGAGCTATTTTGACACCACTTAATGAAGATTGTGATAAGATTAACGCAAATCATTCAAGGAAAAATCACTAGTTCTTTAGTGACATTTTCAAGGTGGTCGAACACAGTCTAGATGCAATAATGAGTCTGCCAGAACTTCCACGGAGTTTCTAAATACGGTTGAAAGTACCAAGTCTACCTTTTTACAAATTAGATTTGAAAGTTAAATCGATAGCTATGATACTTCGAAATCTAAACGCATCATGTGACATAATGAACGAAACTCGAGTTTAGATCAAGAACTTTAGACCACGAGTTATTAATTAATTATAAGGCCAAAAGATTTTCATTCCACGGATCAGACATTTAAGGAAAGATCCGTAGCTTCCAAGGTACATCTAGTTCAAACATTGTGTTCTCAGAAGCTTTTTAAATTCAATAAATAAATTTTAACACTTGAACTAATATTATCCCATTGTCTTCGTTTGTTAATCTATTTAACACTCAACTATAAGTATCATTTCTTTCATTGTTTAACTAATTCATTTGTTTAATCTGAGAAATAGTAGAGCGGCCAATAAAAAATGACGTTGAACCAGAAGATCAAATGAGCATGCAAGCGATTTTTTCGCTGAATGAGTCAGATAACGCACTTTCAAACAATATGCTGATGATTTGAATCAAGTGCATAGAACCGTACGGTAAGATGACCATAGGAATTCAAGTCGCGATCTCACAAACCTCGATATACGTTCGATCGAATAGCGCAATTTTGACACCAGTTGATTGAAGATTGATCGTCCAATATTATTACAATTTAGAAGGAATTAATAACATTGGCGCAGTCAATTTGATTGAAGACGCAATAACTGCATTATATGTTGGTTCTGGCCAAGCAAGAACAATTAACACGACCAGAGAATTACTGCCCTTACCATGAAAAGTATCACCTTAAAGCAAGTGAGTGTCGTTACGCATCACGAGTGTTGCGAGGAATTTATTATATTAATAAATTGTTTGACTTCAATAGGACGCAATTTGCGTCATACCGGGTTCCTTGCATCGTAAAACGTTGTTGCCGAAAACCAAACTGATAGTGCGGTACTGGGTTGTTGGTTGCAATCATTGGCTTAAGTTTTAAAGAATCGATTTTTTGAACACTTTGGAAACGAGGAGAAGAATGGTTTCGTAATAATTTATTTGTTCAGTTGGTTTTTCAGGATTCTAATTAATAATTACACTAGTAACCTTTTACTTTTCGGGAAAATAGCCCAATCAAAGCACAGCGTCGAATAAGTTTGTCGGAAATATCAAACCTTTTAGTAAGTAGTAACCAAGTGCTTTATTGAATTTGCGACTTTCAATTACTCTTTGTACTTCTTTTGTTTTGAAGTGTTCACTTGGTAAATTATCTGACATGAGGACGTTGAAAACTGTCTAATTTCTTGCTCTTTTCACATGTAGCTTCTGAGAAGTAAGATTCGAAGACTTTTTGTAAATGACTAGCAAATAACAGAGCCTTATCGAGAGTACTTCTCTCCCACAAAGAACAGTCAGATGCTTCCGATGGGGATAGATTTTTAAGTATTACTGGATTAATTGGTTTTTCAGTTTGTAGAGAAACCGTTTGAGCTCATCTGTGGCTCTAATGTAATTTAGTTTCTCAACTGGAGCCGTGGTAAGTTGCCATCGTGTTTTTATTTTCCTTTTTTGTGTAATTTTAACAAGTATTGAGCAATCATCTCTTTTTGTGGTTTCAGTCCCTCTCGAAGTCGCTTCTCAAGTTGCTTTTTGGATTACTTGGTTAATGTATTCAACAGCTCTTCTTAAATCCTCCTCTAGTGGTAGAAAAATCTTCAATAATTTCAGTCAGTTTTTTAATTATAGAGAAAATGTGGTTTTGCCATTGGTACTACATGCGTCTCAAGGGTCAGTATAATCGGAGAGTGATCAGAGAATAAATCGAGACACGGTTTAACTTGAAGATAATTTAGGTTAATATTTTTAATAACGCAGAAGTCTGAGAGGTCCGGGAGTTTGGTTGCGTCGGAGGGCCAATAAGTTGATTCACCAGTGGAAATAAAGTGTAAGTTATTTGCCGTTACGGATTTCAGTAACTCTCGTCCCTTCATCGTTGTTAATCTGGAGCCCCATTGTGTGTTCTTGGCGTTGTGGTCGCCTCCAGCAATGGAACGATGTCCTAGTGTATTGATATAATGCTCTTGTTTGTTGGCATGCCGCGGTAAACAGCAAAGGGCGGAAAGTGTTAGAGCTCCAGTCCAGTCTTCAATTAGAACTGAAGTCTCTTAAATATGAGCTTTGCAATATTTGCTTAGGGAGCTGTGGTGGTTTTTAGTGAATAGGTCGCTAGACTACGAAACCAAGAGTTGCGGGTTCGAATCCCGGTCTCGCCAATTCAATCGCTGACATTTTTACGGCACAGCTCGACTCTGGCTGCAGTAAATGAGTACTTAGAGGTCAAACTCTGGGGTAATAATAGGCGGTCGGTACGCCACATTACTACCCTTGCGTACCGTAGGCTCTAGATTGTAGCAGACCTATCCTGTTACGACCACAAAAAGAAACGGGAAACTATTATATTAATATTTAAACAAATATAGTGTTTAACGGTTGAACCAGCGTGAGCTGTTTCGTAGGAATGATGAAGTGGTGTAATTATAAATCTTCAGATAACTTCTATTGGTAAATCTGGCTTTTGAGATCAGCATAACGTGAATATGATGTAGAAACGTTTAAACTTCAAAACCGTGTTGTAGCCCATTGGCGTTCCATTCGACAATCTTCAGGAACTGATCCATTATGAAAGCTTTGAGACAAGGAATGTTAAGATATATAACATAGTTGACATTTGCAACGAAAAAAGAAAAGAAGTTATGCATTCTAGAAAGGATTACAAATAAGTGACAATAAAAAAATGAAAGCGAGAAAAAGACTATTAATAATTGAGAAGTATATTTAAAATACTCGAATAAAAACAATAAAAAATATGGTGAGCAAGAGTTATTGGTTAAATATAAAAGAAAAAATCGAAATTCTCTTTAGAATATATATAATAGAAGGAGTTTTATTGTATTTTTTGTTGATCTTTGTTAATTGGTCTTGCATTTTAATTTATTTATAGTAGCCTCTATATTTGAATGTTTTTAAATTTTTAAAGTCATTTCATAAATAATGGGGGTTTTAGTAATCTAAAAATAAAACTCTATACAACTTCTTGTAAAATTCAATTAATAATATAATTTCCATTGTCTTCTAACACATGTCCACCCTGTTTCTCAGAGTTAGTCTACGAAACATCATCTGGGTTTAAAATTAAAAAATCCTGAAGCAACCTATGCACCTGTAGACTTCAAACCAAAAACCAATAATCGGAAACTTTAACGAAGTGGAACTCTCCATGTTTATTGATAAAAATGTCCGCTTTTTTTGTATGTCACATTAAATCCGTTTAATTGTTGATAAACAGACGTTCTGGGTAATTGTTTGATCAGCTTGTAAGACTTCAAGGTAAATTATGCATTTTATATTCCACCATACACACAACAAAGCTTTGTGGGGATATTCCTGAACTGACTTTCCTCCATCTACCTACTGACAATGTTTAATATTTTTGTTTAGTTTCCAGGGTATAGGCTCTACCAAATTCTTTACGAGGAGAATGAGACAAACGCATAGATGGGCATAGCTGTTAAATTAATCGTTTAATGGGCGCGGAGCCCATGTACATAATTTATATATCGATTGAAGATGTAGTATGGAGTTGCTTAGTTATTTTCTGTACCTTTGTACCAGAATGTCACTCTACGCCCAGCATATTTTTGTCGATTTATTTGATTGAAGCATTGTGCTTTATCTTGGAGAGAAAATTTTTCAAAAAGAAATTTGTCAAACCAGCGTTGGCACAAGCAATCGCCTGTTCTTTTTCATACACCTTTACAGTTGCTCTTGGTTACCGCTGCCATGTTTCCATTTCGAAGGCTTCTATGCATTTCTTATTATTTTTTGTGTTTATGGTGTTCTAACGATCTTTGTCTTAATCGGAACTGCCAACAAGAAATGCTGCAAAGGAGATTTGCGATTCATGAAGCTATGATGCATGTTTTGATCTATAGTGTACTTATTGTTAGGTTGCCATTTTGAATTTTTTTTATTCCAAAGTCAGCAGATTAATATTATAGATTTAAGATATTTAACAGTTTTTAGAGCACTGACATAAAGTCAATGATAGTTAACATTAATTCTGTACACTACAATTAAATTAAGGAACCTTTTAACACCAAGTAGACCAAGGCACATGCTTTTTGTTTGCTTCCAGTTTAATGTTTTTAACATTCAAATCGCAAAGACCACAACCATAAAACAACTATGAGTTAATTTTACTTTATTCTATTTATTGCAAAATTTTTAGATTTCGATATTATACACAGAATGATATGCTACATGCTTCTGTCTTAATTCTTTATAATCTCTTTTTTCTTATTCTCTTCGTTTTATTATTTGCCCCTTCTTGTAGTTTTCCATCTACTAATTGGTTTGATTCAAAGCCATGTCGCTTCGTTTTCTTTTGCTCAGTTTTTAACTCATTTTTCTAACTGCAATAATGTCAATCTTTTACGATTTGCGTCCTTCAACTCTCTTATATAGTAAGATATATCTAATTATTAGGTCTTCTATTTTTTTTGTCTCTTTTAGTAGACTTCGTCTTTCTCCTACTCTTTCTAAAATTTCAATGTTTGTTATTTTATCAGCCCTCAACATCCGTCTATATCACCGCATCTCACAAATTTCTAGCCTTTTCCTTTCATTGGTTGCTATCGTCTATGAATCGCTTTAATGCTCCAAACAAATATCTTCATCAGTTGTTTTTTTATTGCAATTTTGATATTAGCGACATTAGAAGCACCCCCTTCTTGAGAAGGCTAATTTAGCTTGATGTGGCTTGCCTTTTATTTTCTTGTGGCGTCTTCCGTGCTTTGTTATTCTTTATTTCCTCTATAGCGTGATGGTCGAGTGTAATTCTTGTTCATTGTGTTGGTTTTTTTGTTTTTTTAACGTTTATTTTCATTAATCTTACGTATTATTATTCAGTTTCATGGACGGTTTTTTTCAATCCTTATTTTCCGTTTGTATATCTGAGCATCGCATTTTTTTGTAGTTTATTCAATGCCGATTGTATATGTGCATTAGTGATAATGACAGCACGCAGCTTTGCCTAACCCCTTTTTCTGTTCTCTCCTCTTTATTTACTTTTTTGATATTTATTACGAATGTCTGTGGCTGATGTAGTGCTAGAATAGTTCGACTGTCTTTGAAATTTGCGCCATCTTTCATTAACTTAAACAAATTTGGCCACTCTTCATTGGCAAAGGCCTTTTCTAGGTCTGAAGGCAATGTACGTTGGTTTTTCTTTTGTCGGCCTTTTTTCTATGATTACTCTAAGAGCTATTATTGCTTTTCTTGTGCCGGAATTTAGGATTTGTCCTACAAGCTTTTCAGTTTTACAATATATAATTTTGTTCAATATTTTTGAGATGTGTTGCTGAACTTATTATGCGGCTAATTCCCCAGTTTACCGTTGCACCCCTTTTGGGTATAGAAATTACAATTATTTTTACAAAATCTACGAAAATTTTTCATATTAGCTTATGGTGTTTTATGGAGTCTCTTTTCTAAATTTCAAATTTCTGCTGGAATTTGATCAGTTCCTGTTGCTTTGTTCATTTTTGGTCCCTGAACTGTTTTAGTGAATTCATCGTCTTGCTCTTCTTGCTTCAGAATAATTTCATCCTTGCTATCTTCATAGTACAGCTCTTCAATGTAGCGTTTCTACATTTCTGCGTTGTTCCAGTACGTTATTTCCTCCTTTTACCTCTTTAAAGAAAATTTTTATTATCTTGGAGGCCTAGTCAGCTTTTGCTCCGTTGAAAGCGTTGCTTACTTCTTCATATTTTTCCACTATATACTTCCTTTGCTTTAGCATATTCGGTAATGATTTCGTTGCTTTTTTTGCAGGTTTTTATATTTTACATTTTCTTTAATCATCTGGATAGTATCTCAAAATTTGTATCTCTGATCTTCTTTAAATTGCAATATTTCAACCGCTACATTGATTTTACATCACATAATGTTCTACTTTTATCTGCGTCTATACCACTTTGTCTTGTGTGTTGTCCCTAAAATCTCTAAGAATTATATTGTCCAATAATTCCTTTACATTTTATTTGCCACTTCCTATTTGCTCCTTTTATATTCTTAAATCTTAAATCGCGTAAGCTTTGCTATTTTTACTCGACTTTTGAGTAAGTAAAAAATCAATTTTGTGTCTTCTGATGTCATTAGGTATTTTGAATGTACGTGTGTTTGTTATTACAATACTAAATTGTGTTCCTTTTATGTCTTTATTTGCTAGTAATTCTAATTTACGCTTTAACACTTTTCATTACTTCCTCTAGTTCTTCAGATGTAGTTGGCATGTATACTTGTACTGTAATTGCATCTTTTAGATTGCCTGCCATTTCTATCGCTATATTTTACTCTTTGGGATGTAACCTTCCCACATTATTTATTCCAAGCGGAACCTTTATTGTGTTATTATTTATTTTCTAGTTTTTTTCTTCTTCAAGGTATTCCAACGTTTCACATTTTATTAGTTATCACCTCCCGGAAATCTGTTGAGGGTAGATTTAGTATCTGAAGACATTTTATTCAGTTTTTTTTGTGTTTTCTATGGTTATACAGCCAGTATCCGGTTGCTAAAACCTTATTAGTAAAAATAAGGAAAAATGTGGTTAGCATTTGAATGGCAAAGGCTATGTATTACGCTTATTCACCCCTTTATACCCATTTTAATTATATATAAAAAATAATTTGATGTTTTTAATTATAACTTCTTTTATTTCAATGTTTTTATTTATATTTTTACAATTTTCTGTTTGTACTCTTCTTTTCGGCTAAAATATGGATATTTTTTCTTCTTTTTTTTTGTACCTCTGAGATTAAAATGTGTGTGACACGCAAGAAGAAAGTTAAAATAATATTACTAAAATACTTTGATTGTTTATATATTTAGTTTATGATTATTTTACTTTTGTACTGCGATAATTGATTTATTATTTCCTTTGTTTTTTAAACAATCCCAATTTATATAAATATTATTTATTACTTTTCATTTTTTAGACTACATTATCCTCCATTTCTAAAATTCTTGGTATATTTCTATTGGTTTTATCAATTACTTCGTATTTCTCTTTTTTTTTATTAAAAAAATATTTTTACCTTTTGTATTTATTTAATAATTAGTTTAAAAATATTATTATTTACATATGTAGTCTTATTTTATGTACTCGTTTTGTACTTAAAGCATTTCTAATGTTTTTACACTTTTGTTATTATAAATTTGTAAAGTATTTTATTTATCTGAAATGTTTATAACGAAGGAAGCGCGTGGAGCTTAGAAAATAGCTCCATCCTAAAGATCGAAGGTTCAGAAGCTTAACGTTAACTTTGTGTAATCTGAAAAGTTGTAAATTAAAGTCGTGTCCAGTTCCAGCGGCCATTGCAAAGTTTTGTCCCTTTTGAAAGTTTTCGCTTAAATTTCGCCCTGTCTTACGCCCAAGTTACTGTAGTACGCATTTAACCATAGTGTCGTTTTGGAAGACCCTAGAATGGCAACAGTTCGATGACGTTCCCGGGCCTCGGACGGTGCCCTGATCGAAACCAGCCCCGGCCCTAAGCTTTGAAAGTTCGCGAGCTTCGGTCGCGGCGCCGTCGAGGGCCCCGGGAAATCATAGCAACCACGTTGCATGACCTCTGATCATGCAGACCCTATTTGAATGGAGCGGCTTCGTTTTTTGTTACAGAGGGGTGTCAGAAGAGTACATTGTGCGAGTGCCTGTGACGTAAGATTTTGTGCTGCAACCGCTCTCTGCCTTGTCTCTGTCCATGTCGAAAAATTGCATTCGCGCCCGCGTCGCCGGAGCAATTAGGCGCAAGGAGGCGCCGGCGGCAGGTTGAAACGAGCGCGCCGCAGTCGACAACTCCAACTGCTCTCTCCATTAGTCTGAGTCAGAAGCAGACAGTTCGTTATCTAAAATGCGCCGCAGCTGCGCCAGAAGGCGGCGAAAAGGAGCTCGAACTATGATCCTGCACCTGAATTCGGCTTGACACCTGAAATGGCTCCATTTAGTTAAAATTTCCCTTTCTATCGAAACTTTTTGCAGCCCCCGGAGTGTCAGCAAAACAAACTTGAAATTGAATTTCCTCCGAAACCCGAGCTCGCGGGGAAAATAAATGAAGAATCGCTTCCGGCGCGAGCGCTCCTCCAGCACCTGTTGTTCCACCGCCGCGCTCCGCGAGCCGAAGGGCGCTCCGGGGCTAATTAATACCTGGAGCCAATTAACCGTTAAAAATCATCTGCCGCGGCGCGCCTCCAATCTACATGCAAATCGCTGCAGTTGTTTGCTGAAAATTGATTAAAAACGTGCCGCGGCCCATCGGGCGCGAATGCAATTTCAGCAGTCCGGGCCCTCATAGAGGACTGCGCCCCGGCCGGACTTGGCGTTGCGTTCCGGCGAAAGTTCGCTCGGATTCGGATTAATGTTGCAATAGCGCTGGCGCGGAGTCTCCTATTGGGCCGGCTAATGGAAGTGGTTTAATTATGAATTAATGGCCCTAATTTATAATTTGGCTCTCTTCGCTTCAATGGCGCTTCACGGTTTGCGGCTCTAATGGCGAGTTGGCGCGCAAATCGCATTTTTGATCGACTTCTATGCGATTACGCTTTGATGAGGTAATTGTCATTATATTGCCGAGTTTAAAGCGATTTTAGTTAGGAAAATTGATATTCAAATTAATTAGTTATTGAATAAGTGCTAAACAATTTAAATAAATTAACTAGTTGTGGCAAATAACAGTTCTACATAATAACATATTAACTATAATAGTTTACGCACCAGTCTTTAAATTTAAACTTTTGTGCAGCTTTTGAACATAAATAATAACAGAAATATATAAAATATGTATAAGTTCATCGCGATAAACCTGGAAAATAAATAAATAATGAAAATAACATCAAAATACAACTTTCTTCTTGAACATATATGGCATTGCCTCCATAATGGAGGCCCTTACGCAGTCCTTGGTATTATGATGCGACTACGCTTCACACGTAGTAGTTAAGGGGATTGCAGTCGGGGCTGGAAAGTGGCCACAAGTCAGGAAACCAGTGGTAATACTAATTGTTGTATAGTCATGCCTGGGTCTTCTTGCCTTGTGGGTTGGAGAGTCTTGTTGGAACACATACTCCCACCCAGCGGCTACTTCCTCTATCCAGGGCTTAACAACTGTCTCCAACATGTTGATACAGCTGTCGGCGGTTATCTCCAACGCTTCCTCAAAGAAGTAAGGTGCCATCACATCTCCTTCGCTGCTTACAAGTCCGCACCATCATAAAGACGGACAACTTTGTATGCATGACGATAGGCATTTCAAAAGCATTTTAATAGATCTAACGGTTATTGTGACATTTCACTTTCCTGTCCTACGTGAAGTTCTTTTTGATCGAAAGAAATCTCGGTAAACCAGCGCTGTCGTACTTGATGTCGTCTAACAAAACTTAGGCCTTTAACTTTCTCTTTATCCTATTTTTCTAAATCAACACTTACCATCTAACCATCGACCTCGCCATGCCCATTTTTTTGCTAAGTCAGCCTTGCTCTGCCCAGAAATCTAATCGATCTTCTCCTTCAATTCGTGAACAAGTTCATCACTTCTCTTGCGATCAGGCAGCTTGTTTTGAGTTACCCTGTCAATGGTTAGCTTCTTCTGGTGCTCAAATTTTCTATACTTGTTGACTACGTCGTAAACTTGGATGTTTTGTAACCAAACTATGCGGAGTATATAACAGCTCTGTGATCATATTCTCGGCTCACTTTGTCTACAATTGTAGGTTGTTGATCATATGTGGTAAATTTGTTGTATTACCTAATAGATGATTACGCATGAGTATAAGGCGGTCTTCTGGCTTCTCGGCAATAAAACCTCGACGATCCTATTGTAGTAGAGTTATAGGAAATAAAAATAAAATTAAATAGGCTATCTAGGAATATGGATACCACCTTCAGGTCCAAGAAAAAATTTTTCAAATTACACGTTGGGTAGATGAAATAGCAAGGTTTGTTACACGCAATTTGAAAACTGAAGTTAAAGACGGAAAAGAATAAAAGAGGAACGGGGATGTTTTTGCCTGGATATGAATATGTAGACAAACATGTAACATTGACTAATTTAATACTATTATTTAATTAGATATGCAATTGAGTATATAATTATAATCATGTAGCATGATAGAGATTACCAATGGATGGTATCCCTATAGATTCTTGATACTTGAATTCTATAGACCAAGAACGCTTTAGTCTTCTATTATTCAACATTGAGGGTAAACAGTCCTACTAAAAAGTTGCTAATTATAATATTTGCTACATTTAGAATGCAAAGTACTTTGAAGTCAGAGTGAATGGTGTGCTTGAACACAAACCAGGAGCTTGCGCAGTTATTCTGAAAACTCTGAATCGACTTTATTGGATAATTGTCGTATTGAACTTATTGGCACAGCCATATGTCCAGATGAGCTTTATTACTATCTTGTAGACGAACAACTTATTTTATATCGATAGTTTTGATGTTCTTGTTTCATGGTTGTCAAGGGTAACATTGAAATTTGCGAATCTACTTATGTTTATACGTTTGTTGGTGCATGTATAAAGTGAGTAGTAGATGACTCAAAACGCTGCCCTATTGTACTTCTGCATTTATTGAATATCAACTACGTGTGTCACTACTGAATTCAACTTAAAATTGTTTTTGGTTTTCATCAGTAGGCTAAGGTGCCAGACCCACGAAAACCATTATAAAATATTGTTTGTTCTTATATGGTAACATTGTGTCTCCCAAAATCTCACTTGTTACCCAAGGATCCGATTATCTGTTTTTTTACAAATCTTCCCTAATTCGTTGTAATACCAACATTTTCAGTATCTTAGAGATGACAGGTTAGTAGTCTCTGTTGAACCTTTGCTAGTATCTAATGCAATAATAATTCGTAATTTTTCAAATTGTAGCCAATAACTGTCTGAAGGTGGTATTAAATTAGTATGTCAGTGAAATCACTACTGTGCATTATTTTTATTTATACTCGCGATTTTTGGAATTAAACAATGTTATTTTATTTTAAACTTCTATTAGTGTAATTAGTAAATCTGTTACAATTTTAAATTAGCTTCTTTATGAATTTTTTAATTTTTATATCTACTTCAGTTATATATGGGGAGAATACTTTGTTATTTTTTATTCGAGGTCCAACAACTGTGGCGGTTTTTCAAATTGGAATAATTGTTATTATGGGCTTGTTTATATTTTTAATTGATTTCCAAATAGTATTATTATACCTACTTAGGGTATTTATGTAAATATTAAATCATTTATCCATCACTTCTCCAGTTTTACCTTCGGCCTATTGTGTAATTGGTTAAATTTTGTTTTGTTTACTTGTATTTGTATTCAATACTAAGCGTTTCATGCTTTGCGCTTCTTTGCTATTAGTATGTTATTTAAAAAATGTAATTTTTATATTCTAATACAAGTATTAGAAGCGCTTGATTGCAGAAGAATAATTATTAAATGTGTGGATTATTTTAAATTTTCCCGACACTTTGATATAATTCCGATATACGCATTTTTTTCTATGTAGTTATGACAAATCTCAATCTTTGTTAATGTTACGAAAAAATCCGGCAGAGATTTTGGCGTCATAAATTGCCCGATACCTTGGGATGCCACTTGGGATAAACTCCTTGCTAACTAATACTAACATTTTGCCTTTAGTTGTGGCCAGTCATGAGCCCCCTAGCGTATGTTTTAAAAGTAAGCTTCAAAGTGTTCAAGTTTGAGGTGGGAAACACATTGATGAGACTGTTAATGTATATTAATATGGGCATGTCCTTATTTTTTATTGAATTAATTAGAAGAAAGTGTTTTGCCTATTTTAGCTGCTTATGATGTCGGATTGTTTGTTTAATCAGTACCCTAGTTTCATCATACGTTGTACCTTTTGGATGCAATTTATAAAACCAAATTTTAAAATTAGATTTTGCTTATTAGTAGAACGTCTATTACTTAATAATACAAAATAATAAAACTATGCGTGGTTGATCGTGGTTTACAATTTTTATAAAGAATTACCGAGCATAACACTCAATTCAGTGTTAAAGATTGTCTATTATGGAAGCTAAAATTTATGTTTGTTGATATTCATTAGTAGTGTTGTTGTTTCGAAAAGCATTATATAAACGATGATCATATTGACAATCTAGTCTTTTACAGCATATACTTTAGGAGCACAGATTTTTTGCAAACGATGGTGTTTTGCAATCATGTAGGTTAGACAGACCTCAACGAAGTTTTACCAACCCTTAGTGAACGGTAATATTTGAGAAGGTGGTGACCATTGCAAATATTCTCCTCAGTTACACAGCTCGTTGAATGACGTCGGTAACCTTCATTTTACTAATTGTTTGACCCAAGCGTACACTTGAGTCTTATTAAATATGTTGGCCCCAAAAGTTTTCTAAAAGTTTCGAATGGTTTTATGTCCACTTTTGTGACAAATTTGATAATAATCCCCCTTGGGTAATGGACAAAGGTACTCTACATGGAAAACTCCTTCAAGCTTTCTCCCCCAAGGGCCGCTCCCTTTTAATTCGGCCCTGTAATATATAAAAAGAAATCTTTGTTTATATTTGATTCACACTTGTGTAATATTAATGGTGTCGTAGGCACATACCTTAAATTAAATAATAGCCAACAACGTGCGTTACACAGTAATAATATCCCTCATGTGTTTAAAACGTCTATCAACTCTAATAATAAATACATTGTTTAT
Organism: Sinelater perroti; assembly: GCA_036346155.1. Lineage (NCBI taxonomy): Eukaryota > Metazoa > Arthropoda > Insecta > Coleoptera > Elateridae > Sinelater > Sinelater perroti. The sequence goes on from JARFIY010000324.1 coordinate 6,855,696, forward strand.
GAAATTTTACCTTTAGGGTAAGCAAATGTAAATATTTTTAATAATTTTAGATGTTTTCAATAAACTACCGAATTTAAAAAGCAAAAAGAATGTAAAAAGCAAGTATTAAACTGAAGCTGCACAGTGAATAAATTGATAATAATTTATAAATTATTATAATAATTAATTAAAATTTTCCAATGCCTTTATTGACATTTGTAAATGACAATAGAAAAAAAAGTTTGTTTCATATATTGATGTTTATTAAGACAGAACGTTTTTATTTTGCTGTTTAAATTTTCAAATAAGTAAACAAAAATTATAAAGGGGTTTGAACTGATCTCCATGATTAACATACAACGAAGCATAAGCATAACGCAAAATTGCGGTTTCCAAAGAACTTGAGATCCTAAAGATTATTATTTCTAGAAGAGATTTATAAGTAATGAGAAATGATATTTGATAATTCATTCAAATGGAAAATTCCGAAGAAGTTTTACGCTTTGACTTGGTCCTTATAAATCAAGCTGTTGGTGAAAGATATATGCAATATTCGTAACCTTTCGCTTATCGACGGGAACTGAATTTGAATGCAACAAAATGATGCTTTAGTGCACAGATTATATAGCCTGAATGTCCAATGGTACACTTCTTACAAGGCCAACATTTTAGTCATTTGGGAAGTAAAATGCTTGTCTAGAATTCTTTGTTTTTAAACCAGATAATAGTGCAGTTTTAATGTATTGTTGAAGATTCATAATTTGTGTCGCTGTGTGAAGTGTGGGCTGCGCCAGATTTTCCTAAGTGTCCGAAATGCAATCTTTGCTTTTTTTATTCTTTTCTTATGTCTGCTTCAGGGTCTCCGTTTATTAATACTATGGTTTCCAGATCACAGAATTCCTTTGTGTTTTCAATGGGCTGGTTATTTATGAAAAAAATTTCGTTGGTTGTTTGTGCTCTACTCTCATAAATTTTGTGTTTGCTCTATTTACTTCCAGTCCTGCTGATTTGACGTAACATTTTAGAAAGCTTATTCCATTCTGCAAGTCGGTGCAAGTATGTACTAGAAGACGAATGGCATCTGCGTGATCTAAATCGTGAAGCTGGTTGCCGGTTAACATTTTTCATTATCCAGTTTACTACCAGGTTATTGAATGCGGGAATAAGGGGAAACTATGTTTAACTCCATTGGTAATTCTAATGCAGTTGGTGGTTTCCCCCCTATATTACACCTTAAAGTATGTCTCTTTGTATAGAGTTTTTATTAGGTTTATAATTATGAACGAAATTGCTATTAGGTCTGGGATCTTTCAGATCGCTTTGTGATTAAATGAGTAAAATGTCTAAAGTCCAATTGTGACGTTTCGTCAGATCTTTTTTTGGAAGTCTGACAATGAGTCCATCCTTTCATGCATTTTGTATATTTTCCTACTCCCATATATCATTCAGCGTGGAAAGGAGCAATGTCGCAATTTGGTGGGCGTCTGTTTTGAGAAGCTCTGTTGGTATTTTAGCCAGTTTTGGTACAGCAGCTATTTTGAGGTGTGTTCATGGTTTTCAAATAACCTTCAATAATAGTCATCGTTTTTATTTCCGCTTAATCATATCTTGTGTATATATGCATCTGTATCTACTTTTAACTTACTTATTACACTATATTTTAAGAGTTGTTTGTACATCACATATATCGTATGTAAAGCTTTTTCTACCTCAATTATCTTTTTAATTGTATTTATTATTTTTTCGTGTCTAATTTAATTAATTTAGTTTTTATAACGGTAATGTAAATCAAATGTAAAGTGAGCTCATGGAAAACATTAAAAAGTAAAATGAAAATAAAAAATTAGGTGAATTGGAAATAATCTTTCACGTCTTACAGCCAGCTACTTTATCAGGTGGTGATTATATAGATATGCAAGATAATCTTTAAGACGTTGTTGTCATCTTTTCTTAACCATTGTAGGCTAGGTTTAGTTTACATTAAAGTCTTTCGTGCGCATTTAAGTACGTAGCAGCAAAAGAAAAATTACAACTTGTAAAGTTCTATTGTTTTGAGATGCTAATAGAGCTAACGAAGCTGAAAACAAGATTTGCATCATTTATAGTAGTGCAACAAGTGTTCAGGTAGTTAGCATTTAGTTTACAACATTTGGGGCTGACAATTTAATTTAGATGATGAAGACCACTGCCGATACGGATGTCATCATTTACACTATCGATATACTATTTGTGTATTGGAGGATGGCTCGAACAGAGTATACAATTATCATATAAAGTCCGGGGAGCTCAGTTGCTTTAAAATGTGGTTTCCTCGTTGATTGATAAAAAACAATCGTTTTTCCATGTGTGATCTGTTTCTTCGACGAACTTTTTTGAAGACTATCTAATAAAAGTGTTAAGCACAAATATTCTTGAGGATTTTTTAATGGTAGCAAATACTGATTTTTAACCGAAGAAAGTTTTAATGTTTATTTGCTTGAACTGAAAGGGTACTACGTTGTCAAAATTTGATCTGGATATCCTACATCAACCTCAATACTCTCCGAATATCGTATTCTCTCCGAAGAAAATATTCAGTTTAATAAATTACATAAAAATGCACTTGAAATGGTATTTTGTTAACAAACCACAAAAATTCTACAAAAATCGAAGACTGTAACAGAGCAGCCTGACGTATAATATGCGTTTCGCTCCTTCCCAAAGGTATTTGACAGTATTAGGATTGGTGCTTTGTGAAGGCCAGTTGAAGGTTTCAACTCCCAGCTTTGAAAACCACGGCAGAATAATCTTCACAGTGTGCGCAGAACAATTATCCTGTTGGAATAAGGAACCTCCTTTTTCAAACTGTTAGAAACACAAAGATATTACAAACATCAAGATATATCTTAGAGTTTATCCTTCCATTTACAGAAACTAAAGGAATAAACTATGAAAAACAGCCCTTAGATAAAAAGCGTTCTTGCATTCGACAATCCGGATTTTTCATCTCCTGGTGCTAGCCTCAACGTCAGAAGCACCATTTTGCTTTCCTGGTTGTTTCACAGTCCAGACATTCCCAATTTATAGTAACATTATTTATAATTCATTTAAGTACCCTTAGCAAGGCCAACATTTCACTAATTTGTTGCATCGATGGCACCTGATTATCAAAATGTTCAAAATCACTCAACTATGACGTTTCAGTAAACGTAACAGCCAGATCCTCTTTAGAGCTCACACCGTATATTATTTATTAATAAAACTAAAATAATTACTCTATTAAAGAAATAATATAACATAAAATATGCGTAAACGCTAACATATATCGTCCCAAATAGAAACGCACACAATTTAAATAATAAATTATAGAAACAATAATAAAAAAGAAGAAAAATAAATAATTAAACATACAAAAATCCAAAAATAATCAACTCTACATACAAAGGTTCCAAATTGGAATGAGGATTAGTTTTAAGTACATACAATAAAAGTCTGGAAGCTAATTAGAGTTACATCAGAAATTGCCAATTTTATATAAGTATAAAGAATCAAGGTAAGGCTATTTATATTAAATAAAAATATGAGAAATGCAATGAGTAATAAAAAATCTCAATAACGTGTGAATAAACCGTCACTCAGCGTCGTAAATAGACATAAATAGAATTTAAAAACTATAATCGCTATAATAAAAATAATTTTATACGAAAAACGTGAATGCACACTGAAAAACGTTTTATATATTTTCTGGCCCTATAAATCGTATATTTCCTTTGGAAATTTATTGTTCGATTTGTATTTCATATATCTGGTCGGGTTTTTGTTGTTATTTTTGCCTATAAATTTATCTATAAATATCATTGCTTTGGTTATGTTCAAAAAACAGAACAATGCATAAACTAAACTTTTTTAATTTAAGCTGCAGATTTACAATCTACTCTTAAAAAGATTGAGTATTAATAATGTCATGCGGGAAACTCTAGCCAGTCTCCTGATGATTACGTCAGTTCTGAGTTGCAGGATTAACTCTTGTGGCCATCGTCTCACAACAACTGGTTGGTTAGCGAGTTGTCCGATGGTTAGGGTATCCCGGGAGATCGTCGTTGTAGAAAGTCTTTGGATTTCGCTGATTGTATAGGGAAGTACTAGATCGTAGTGGTGGTATCGTTGAATCTCCCATAGGATCAAATTAATTTTAGGATAATTTTGTAAAGTACGATTTTGTTGGATAAGGATGGTTGTGAGCGTCTTCAAAATGAGATTTTGGTCAAGGTGCATCCTGATGTACTTCATCTCGATCTTTGTCGAAATTGGAGCGTTATTAATACTGGTTTGCGGGTATTCGACATGTTTTAACCGTAAACGAGTCTTGCAATATGTTGGGCTGCTTTTGCAGGCGTTTGGTTGCTATTTCAGGTGACCAACTGGCTGACATACTGGCTGTGTTGTCTGAAAATGTGGTTAATACGGTTGGTATATCGAAAATGTAAAATAGGTATAGTAGTAGGCCCATGATACTATCTTGCAGAAGTGCAGAGGTGATTTGGTGGAAGTTTGACACTGCATTATTCATTTTACCTTCATCGGTTCTGTCTGTGAGTTAGAAATTATCACTATCTGTAGCTGGCTGGAGATGTGCAATTTAGTTTGTATAACAGGCCGCCAATTATCTCTAAGAAGACTACTGAGCAGATACTCTTATTTTCTAGGGTTTGGCGATAGTCAAGTAACATTAGAGAAATCCGAGTTGGTGTGATACGATAACTTATACATTACCTAATTATGCTAAATGTAAAGAACTGTAGCTAAAAAGCTCTTACCCATGTATGGTATCAGATAATTGGGAAGAACATGAATAGATTTTTGGTCGACCTCGACCTCATAAACTAAGAGCTTCAAAGTAAGTCACATCGTTCAACAGTACAAAAAAAACTTGAAACTTTTTACAAGGGTCAGACACTAATTTCATGAGTTAAAAACTCGATAGGATATGCCTTTGGTTAAAATTAAAGGGTTACTCTTGTCATCAATTTCGCTCAATTCTTGACATTTGCTAATTTTGCACACGTTGCACTTTACAGCAGACGCAACTGAGTCTGCCTGATCAGATAAACTAAAAAAAGGAATGCCGATCGCTCAAGGAAATGCGTCAACTTTGCCAAACTACAAATGTTGCACAAAACTGACTTAATAATTAAATAACCCATTGCATTATTTTTAGCCGCTTGTGTTTTTGGCGGACTTTACGGAAAGTACCACACAAATAAAAATTTTCAAAATTGCCTAAAACTGAGTTTTGGCAACTTTTGTCTCAATTTTGCAAACGTCTCTAGTATGGTATATCAACCAAACTATAATACGTACCAATAGCCAAAAAAAATTTTAAGTTAATCGGACGAAACTCGACTGTCATATATATTTGACCGTTATTGTTTATATTAAATTTTGCCAAAAAAATTAAATATAGAAGACGAAAATACAAGTATTTTGTTTATTAAAAGAAGTATAAGGAATAAAATTTTTAAGTACAATTATTGAAGCATGCAAAAAAATACATCATTGAAAATATATTAATAAAACATAAAATATATTTAAAAAACAATAAAAAAATAGTTAAATAATTTCAGACTCTGCTCTTTACAAATCTTATTTTGCTTATATATTTGCAATGTATTAGGTTTTTTTTGGTTTTAACTACCTAGAAGGAAGGTAAACGTAATTCATTAAATAAGAACTTAAAATATACTGCAGCATGTAAAATTAAACAAAGTATTGATTAACACTATAAACATTCATAAAGAAACAAAAAAATGTATAGTTACAGAAGGAATAAAATTTGATTTGCTGATTTTCTGCGTAACCGCAAAATTTAGGCAACCAAAAGTGCTTTCATCAAATTTTTCTTGTGTGGTGTGTTTTTATAAATTCAACATAATCCGTGTTGGTCTTCTGTGCATATTAAACTATAAAATTAATTTTTTATAATTAATAGCATTTTAAAAAAACAAAATTTGGTAAGAGCAACGTTGGTTGCCTAACCACCAGGGTCATGTGGGGGACAATTGATAATACAGGTTCTGTATTTCAACGTGATTACTAGTATTTTTGCATATTCACAAAGAATTTCTTGAATAACCAAAAAGCATTTCGTAAAAGCGCCCTAATTCGCCAGCCGAGCTCACGGCCCGGGCCGGGCCTTCGCCCGAACCTTTAAACCACTTCCATACACCTCGCATACAGTAGAATGAGCTCGAATGAATGTTTTAGCAGCATGAAACCCTGGAAATCGATGGCTCTGTTATGTGTGGTCTCACTTTCAAGGCTCCGCTCGCGCCAGACACGGGACACGACTAGCACTTGTTGCTATTGTTCGCCTCGCGGCCCGAATCACCTGCGCTTTTGCCAATTAAGGCGATACGGCGGGCTCATTAGGCCGCAAGCGCAGCCGTGTCCGGTTTTGGCTCTAACATGGACGAATCTGCCCTACTGACTACTAACGCCTCTGTCTGTTCTATTAACTTGATGTTGGTACTAATACTAACTTCCGTATCTCACCGACACTGCATCAGTACACAACTCGAAGCGACACATACGAGGGTAATTCGTTAGTTGTCTTTATCAACTTGAATACCGAAATACCCTCGTAAAAATACTTTTTGACTTTGGAGGTGTATGTTTACAAAGTACGCGACAATGAAATTCAGTGAGTTGAACATAACTTACAAGAATTTACCCATGATGTTAATGTTGAACAAGTAACGAAAATTCTCTGAAAGGAGGGTTCACAGTAATTAGTTAATTGTACTTGCAGCTCGGTTTACATGCGATTCACTTGTTGCTGCTGAAGCTACAGACCCGGAACACTGTATTCGCTACTGGGTTACCCTTAATCAATTATTATGCTATTGTATGCTATATTAACATTGGATTTTTTGCAGTAACTTAAAATGTCAAACTTTTTTTTTTTAATTGTGAAGTAGCTGATGCAACGTAGATCTGCAGTAATATCTGGTAAGTAATTTTTTTATATTAAACTGCGCTTAAGAACTTTATGGAGTGTCGGGAAAAAATATGAAACCACAACTAACACGCCTAAATTGATTTCTATATGGTTAATATAATATTGAAGAAAGATATTTTAGAAGAATAGCAGATTTATAAAACTAATTAAAGCTCGTGGACTATAATTACGTGATATAATAATCAAGAGTTAGTACATTGGTCTAAAAGAATAATAACCTTCAAAAATATTTATAACCAACAAATGACTACAAATATATTTTTGAAAGTCACGTAGATGAATTGTTAATAGAACAGAACAAAGTAAAATAAATGAAAACTAAGCGTTTGTTTACCTCTATTTTGTTTATTAATAATGGTTTTTAAAATAAAGATCTCGACCTTAAAGTGAAGTAAGTGAAGGTATGTTTCTCTTTATTGCAAACATTTCTGCTTTTTGTTGTTTCTCTTGTTTATGTCCAGGGAATGCCTATTTTACCACTGCACATCTCGGTCTTCTTTTTGGTTTCATTTTGACAGTTTTTGTTTCATACACTTGTCTAAGTAGTTTATCATTGGCCATGCTTTTTCTATACCTGTACCGTCATAATTAACATTCTTCTATTTTTTCTCTCTTGGTTTTACCTTCAGTATGCGGCATTCTAATATTATCTATTTTTCTTAAGTATCCCAATTTCTATAGTTGCCATTTTTTTCTTTGTCGTTTAGTTAATGTCCATATTTATACCCCAAATGTAACTCTCGAAAACTTGCACCCTTGTTTCCTTTGGTATGTTCCTTTTTCCCAGGAAGGCTGTCTTAATTTTCCATAATTGTTGATCCTAAATATTTAAATTTTTGTTTCTTGTACTTTCTATGTTTATTTTCGTACTGAATTTTTCTAATACTTCCCTATACACTTCTAAGTTAATGTTCAAGGTTTTTTCATCCTCCTCTATAAAAACCATATTGTCTGCATAGCAGAGTTTACTTATTTTAATTTGCTTTATTTTCCAGTAGCTCATTTCAGATGGTTAATTTCTTCTTTTGCTTTTTTAAAGCCTGATAATACCAGTGGAAACAATGATAAGCTCAGTGTTCCCTTATCTTATACCTGACGCTTTAAATAGATTTTTTATTTTTTTTCTCGTTTAGTATTTTTAATTGCCTTTTTAATTTTTTATGTTTACTCATTCTTTATGTGATATTTCATTTTTGAGTTCTTGTACTGTGTATCTGGTTATATTTTATAGTTTATTTGCTGTACACCTAACAATTTCATGAAGTACTGTTGCCATCATTCCATAATTTTATCTTCACCTTCTTTCACATCTTTTGAATTTTTAATTGTATTGGGGTCTTTTTCTGATTGATTTGTTTTAACATGGCTGGTGTGGCGGCCTTTTCGCCATTGAACCACTTAATATCGCGGCGGCATGCGGACCTTTGATATCAGCTACGTTTTGCCGTCGCACACACAACGGCATGGGCTTTTGCTCAGCCGAGGCATTCACGCCCCGCAGCGCGGCCAGTACGGTCGTGTCTTCACCCGCAAGAAACATTTCGCATCCCCGCAAGCATTCACGCCCCGCAGCGCGGCCAATACGGTCGTGTCTTAACCCGCATACATTCACGCATATTCAACACCCCGCAAATATTCACGCATCGCAGCTCGGCCAATTTGGTCGTGTCTCGACATCCCGCAGATACTAGATCCGCAACGCAGAGGTGGCCACCTTGGAATCGCCGACGAAGCCGAAGCCGATTCAGGTGAGCGATTTGGCAATTCATTGGTTGATATCGGTAGCCGCCCCCATCCGCTTACGCGACGGCCGTTTAAGGGACGATTTTGGCCTTATCGGCTGACCTTCCACTACGGGCCGTACTTCGTATCCCACACCGCATCACGAGAGCGGCTATTTACACGCCTGCCTCTCCATTTTTTGGTCCTTACGAGCCGGATCGATATCGTATCCCACACCGCACCACGAGAGCGGCTATTTACACGCCTGCCTCTCCATTTTTTGGTCCTTACGAGCCGGATCGGTATCGTATCCCACACCGCATCACGAGAGCGGCTATTTACACGCCTGCCTCTCCAATGGCAAAGAACAGTTTTTAGTCGTATATTTGTTTCATTTTCTCTTCAAATTCTATACATAATTTTTCCTCTTCTTCTATTACTAACTTTTTTACATGTCTTTTTGGATTTTTTGTATTATTAGTAGCTTCTGGCAAGCCAGCGTGGTCCCGTGGTTGAGGGGCGGGCTGCGATGCTGACGGATTTGGATTCAATTCCCGGTGTTCTCTGATGCCTGGCGGGTGGCCTACTCAGTTACTAAAAATAATTGAGTACCTGCGTTCATTCGAATAAGGGGTAATAATGGCGGTCGTCTTAGGCGCGGTGTTTGCCACACCGCCCTGCATCAGAAATGGTGCGCAACGACCGGGCAGAGAGAGAGTGAACATATGAGAGCCTTAACCTCTCAGTTCGCAGACCGTGCTCCCACGCGGGGCGTAGAGCCTTACCATTATATAGTAGCTTCTGGTCTTTTCGTTTCAAAATACTTTTTACATTTTTTTTGATATTCCTGTGCTTCTCACTATTATATAATTATTTTCATCTACCAGTTTCTTTTATGTACATTTCTATTAACAATTTTAGATATACCACAATTGTTCTCTGTTTATGCTGAAATTACTTCCTTGAAAATTTTCATACTGTTCAAACTGTTTTGGTTTTTTGCTGTCTTAATTTATTCTGAAATTTGTCTCTTATTTCTTAGCTTATAGCATTTCATTCTTTTGTTAATGATCTTCCTGTTTTCCTTTTTCCTCATTTTGTTTCGTGTTTATTTTTGTTTCTGTGACCGATCCCTATTTAGGACCCCTGGCTTGCTCTTATATGTTTTACTTTTCTTCATATGTTTTTATTTATCAGAAAATAATCATTTATTGATTTTTTATTTATTCTTATTAGTTGTCTTGTTATTTTCTGGATGTTCTTTTAACAAAGAGTTTGTTTTCCAGGAAAAGCTCTATAATTTTCTCTCGGTATTATTTTTCTCATTTTCTCCGTTTTCACTAGCACAATTCGTTTCACTAACTTTTGTTTCGGACTCTTCCATTGAGGTCTCCTAGGACTATTACATTGTTATTGCTTCTGCCAACCTCGTCTTGTATTTCTTTAAAAGATTTTTTCTTTTTTACTTTTTCGTTTTGCCATACCTCATTATTAATATTAATTATTTATTTCTCTTATCCTTTTTTATGATTATCGACATTAACCTCTCACGTACAAAATTTTTACGATATCTTTTATTTCTACTCCTAACCAGTATATCCAGTATCACTATATTTTTATTTCAATGATTCCTATGTAGAACATGTTTATTTTTGTTAGTTCGTTTGCTAAATCATACACTTATTATTTATACTTTTTGCATTCTATTTGTTGTTTTTCGCTATTTTAATATTCTTATCGTTCCAAATGTATTTTTGTTTTTACTATTATTGCCTCTACATCTATTTCATTTTTACTATCTTTCTTATCACTAACATTATTACAGTTACTCATTTTTCTTTTTACCGCCTGATCTGAATTACAACTATTAGAAAATACATTACTATTAGATTCTGAAGTTGTGCCTTTATATAATTTTTCGTTATCTCATCTCCATCTTCTGTTCCTTTATATAATTCTTTATATCCCGGTTTTATTATTTTTTCGCTCGTTTTTTGCTCTAGGATTTATTTTTCTACGTTCTTTTTGAACAAATCATCCTAGATAAATATCGTTTCCTCTGTCTTCACTTTGATTTTATTTTGTATTACTTTCTTCTTCTCTAAACTTGTTCTGTTTTCTAGTTTTATTGTTTTTACTCCTACTTTTATATGTAGGTCTCGTTCCATAAAACTTGCCATCGCATTCTTTAATTTTTCTAGGTTGTATATTTACTTTTTATAGTTTTATCCAAAGGTTTGAGCCTATTTTTCATGTCGATTACTTTTATTTTTATATTTTTTTACATAGGCTTTCATTCTCGATTGTCAAAGTTCTTTACCATATTCCTTTTACTCTTTTCTCGTTTTCTTAATTTGTTTCATCTTTTTTCCCATTAATCACATAATATTTATTATCGCTTTGTTATTTTATTTATAATACTCATAATTCCTCAGAGATTTAAAGTTTACTATGAAGAAAAGTGACAAACTAATAAAAAAACTCCAAGAATATTATTATTACATAAAAATTTATGTAGACGTGATGAACTCTTCTTACATTTACTTTAACGCCTTTTAACACTTTAAATTTAAGCTCCCCTTTTTTTTAAATCAAACATTTAGAACTATATTAGGTTTGTATAAATTTATTATAGCTTTCCTACCCTACAAACATTTTTTGAAATTTATAATAAGCATTATAAATCAAAAATGCCCATATACCAGAAAGAAGCTAATACAGGCGTTCTTAAAATTTCTAACGTTTTTACGCCCTCTCTTTGATTCGTTGCTAATAAACAAAATCATCATCGCGATACTGACTAAAGAGGTGGTAGTACGAGATACCTTACGACGGAAAATTACCTTCAGGCAATTTTGTCTACAAAGCTCAAAAGTCGCGTTTTTTTCGTGAAAATCAATTGCGTTTTATACTTAATTTATCTTTTATATGTAAAATTGTAAAATAAATATTTCTGTTTAGGCCCAGAAATAACTATATGTCTATTTGAATGTTCTTCTTTTAAATTCTTTAATCCTGTAAAATTATTGGTTGTTAGCACTATTTTCACTCTCTCGGCTACCTCGATTTATATAAGAAACCGTAGATATCATACCTTATTTTTAATTAATTAAGTTATTTAATATATTTACTTTTTTGTAACAATTTTCTTCATAGATTGGTTTCGCAATTTCTAGTATTTTATGCCTCCTTAATCGTCTTCTGTCAAAACTTCTTCTAGCATATGTATTATTTACATATAACGGCTGGTGTCTATTTTTGTGTCCGTATTATCTTAATTATTTATTTTATAAGCTTTGTGGTTACCTTCCTTTCTCTCCATATAATTTTTATTCTTATTGCTGCTTCTTCAAATATACTGTAAGCACCTTCACATACAGTCAAGTTCTACAATTTTTATCTTAGTTCGGCCTTTATTTATTATTGTTCACATTTCTCTATAACTACTTTAAAGGTATTTTCACATAGTTTTGTGCTTTAGTTGTTCTTTTTTATGATTTGTTTCTTTGACTTTTCTTCGGCATTTTACATGTTTGAGATGATCAAGTTTAGTTATTTATGTTATACACATCTTAATCGTATCTTTTGCCTTTTATAAATTTATTGATTGTGCTCTCACAGTTGCGTATTCAACCTTATTAAATTTTATATTTAATACTCTTCCCTCTAAAACTGGACTCAAATTTTTTGATAACAACCTTTTTACTTTACTAGTATTGTGCATATATAACATATACGACATAAAAACATAAAACTCCATTTAATTCCTTAATATCCTTAATTCTATGAACTCAAATTTTTGCCAAGATGGAAGCTTTAGGAGAAAGCTGGAGCTAAAAGTTTTTGACTCAAGTAAATAATTATCATAGTTACTATCTGTTGTAAGGATATATTTTTACTATTTTGTATTTACAATTAAATCATAAGGTTTTAGAAGAAGAAAACTAATATAAACCAAAATAATTCTAAAGCGCTTCTTATGTCAATATCGAGGTAATAAGATTTGCTTTATGTCCTGCTTGTAGATTTAAACTAACGGTAAAACATTTCCACTGTAGAAAATAAATGATTTTAAATTGCCTTCTTATTTTACAAAAAGAACCTAGAGGAATAGTTCATTCACTAATGGCAATAAGATAAATATAAAAAACATTTTACAGTTACAAAAGACCATCGGTCTGATACGATCGGTTTTCTTCACACATTACGTAAAGCAGCGGAAGTTTATTATCTTCCAAGACTTGCAACTTCAAAAATCACTTCAAACATGTAAAATTCTGTATCATTCTTAATAGAATTTTTGTTTTAGTAACTTCGCAATCGAGTTGATGCTCCCCAAACCTAAAAACGTGAAAAAATTCCAACCATTTTAAGAAAATGTTTCTAAAAGAAAAAATATGTTACCTCATCATCCGGTGATGATTTCTTATCGTTGATCCATTCTGTTGATAATGCAAATTCGGACAAATAAATGGATGAAACTTTAAAATAAGAATGGAAAAAATAATGTAATAAAGTTGTAGGATAAGGGGAAGTATATACTTTCTTTTACCATGAATGAACTACAAAAGTATAATGCAATAAAGATATTGCACTGAAATTTAAAGTAGACTCACTTGATTTGTTAGAAATTTGATAAAATCGTCACCTACATATATTTGGAAAGTCCTGGCCAATTATTCTTTAGATACTGCCTAAATGTTTTGAAATTGTCTATGCTTTGCGGTTTATTGTAGTAAGGTGCGTCAGATTGAGCAAACGTAACGGTCATAGTTCCCTCAAAATGACACGATTACTAAGAAACACTCAATTTTTTTGATGCTTGACATATAAGGTATAGAATGTGACTTCATCCTTATAGAAATATGTTATAAGGATTATTTTATCGTCTAATTAATTTACAATGATACTGAACATTTCTACGAGGGTGAATCAATAATAACGAAACTTATTTTTTAAAAAATATTTTATTTGAACTTGATACAAAAGAATAGCAGATTATGTTTTTACATAATCTCCTGATTTAGAAACACATTTTTCCCAACGTGTAGCTAATTTTGAAATGCCTTCTTCGTAGAATGAAGTTGGTCGTGTTTCCAGCCAATTGCGCACCTACACCTCAAGCTCTTCATGGCTGTCGAATCTATGCCCTCCCATGGCTTCCTTGAGAGGACCGAATAGGTGATAGTCGCAGGGCGATAGGTCAGGGCTGTAGGGGGCGGGGGTGTTCAACTGTCTCCCAGCCCAATTTCTCCAATTTTTCTCTTGCAATTTCTGCTCAGTTGTCAGAAGGCGAGGCACCCACCTTGCGCACACCTTACGAAACCCTAGCTCCTCTGTGATGATCGAAAAAGTGCTACCATAACTTATTCCAATCTCAGATGCAATCTCATCGATGATCAGACGCCTGTCACCCTCAATAAATTGTTGAACGCGGACGATGTTTTCGTTGGTGATGCTGGTGCGAGGTCGGCGATCATGGCTCTCATTTTCAACATTCTCACGACGTTCCACGAACTTTTTGTGCCATGCGAACACTCTAGCTCGTAACAGTGTCTCTTCCTTGAATTGCGCAGTCAATCTCCTCAGGATTTCAGCCGGTTTTCGCCTTCCGTGGCGAGAAATTTAATGATAATACGCTGCGCAATTGACGACGGCACCTCCTGCTCAGACATTGTCACGACGAGTACTGACAGGAACGAACGAAACCGCCCGCCTGCTTTCCACACTCCTGACATCCCTACTCAACACCTGACGAAGCGAGAACTCTCGCACGTTAATATTGCGCGCCCGAAATCAAAAGTATCGTTTATATTTGATTCACCCTCGTATATACGTAACTATTGTGATGATCATGTCAATGATCAATCATATACTTACCACCAGAACATCCTACACTAAACCCCAAACATTTCCAAATAAAGGATTTTTCATTGTTTCCGTAAAGATTAATTTAATGATTTACCTTAACTGGTAAAATTACGCTTTGTTTGAGAACTCTACGTAGTCCAGAATGCCCGAGTTTTCATGAGAAAGTATCTAAAACCATCAAGACTATGCGATTTTCTCAGGGTGCATTACGAGGAGCCTAAGTGTGAGCTGGCCACCTTTCGAGCACTAGTTGCTTGGATCCTTCTCCTGTTATAAACACACAAAGTGACCAACTAGACTAAAAGATACTACCTCTGCAACGTAACCCTACACTTTGCAATAGATGATCACAAAGCAACACAAAAACATGCCGAAAAAATTGAAAATCTTCTGCAGAGGGCTACCCAGTCCTGTATTGTCTACAAAAACTTGGTTTCAGCTGTCTTCCCACCAACTATTTATTAACCGTACCTCACGACCATATTGCAAAATCAGAACCCGACGCGCATAAATTGTACAAGACAACAAAAATAATATTAAAAATGTGTTGAACCTATAAGCAAACAGCTAATGACTTTCTTAAATAAACACAAAGACTAATTTTATTCATCAGCGGCGAGCCAGAAGAAAATTGAAAGTGGAAAATTTACACTGTTATAGAAGATTGTCGATACAACTTATTGTATCACATAAAAAAGCTTAAAATACTCAATACACTCAGCAGACGACTACAGTCTATATAAAGTCGCAAAAAAATTAAAATTTCCATAGTTCCAATGCCTTCGATAAAAAAACTCAACAACAAATGGATTCACTACGACACAATTTCTTATGTTTTCGAAGTAGTTGATTTGATACTTGGCATTTTAAATAATGAGATCATAACCAAATAAATTATGAAATTGCTACCGCGCAAAGCTGCCGTTTTTCTCACAAGCATTTATAACCAAACATTAAGTGTTTGCTGCTCCTGCTATATGAAAATATATAGAAACAATAGGTTGCTCACAAAAAAGGTATTTTTGGCGTCCTAGGCTAATAAATTTTGTAAGATAGGAACATATAAATTTTTAACTGAATCGCATTTTTTCCTGGGTCGGAAACGTGGGAAAATTTCACTTACAATCGAAGTTCTGTTCGGCGGAGGCAAACCAAAGGACTATGGTAGACACGCTTTTTGCGTTCGGCAATGCAGTGGCCTGGTAGCCGCGGCCGCCTGGCCATTCGACAAAGAGCGAGAGCAGCCCCGACGTGCGTGCACGAACGCACGGACCTCCTCGTGTAAATTAGGCACGCCAAATTACATATCAGCCATCTTTGTTTACTTTTTGTTCAAATGTATATTGTTTTCTACGCATGGACTTCTTCGTGTAAATCAAGAGCCTAGGAACGCGCCACATTTCTTTGTTTACTTTCTGTTCAAATGTATAAATAGAAAATAATAATGACAAATATGGCATAAAACGTCGTTACCTAGACCCATGAGCCTACTATCCATTCTTAGCAAAATATTCGAGGTTCAATCTTAAAAGAATACAGGAAGATTATTAACTAATATATTTGGTGCTTAGCCACCAGTTTGTATTTAGAGAAAAAATGTCCACATCAAGCCATAGAATAATTATTCAAATATCTAAGATCAACGAAGCAAAGGAATTTTACAAAGAAGTATTTTTAGATGTAATATCTAAAATGTAGCATATGGGCCTACTTTACGAACTTAAAAATATGGTTAACAAAAACCACTATTTCTATCTCAAATCTTACCTCGCAGATAATTTTTTTTTTATAAAATACAAAGACGCACTTTAGACTTCGTCTTTAACACTGATCTGCCGGAAACAACCAACACCATGATTTCTGCATTTGTTGACAACGTTACTATGCTATCAATATATAGCGACCCAATAACATTCTCTAGAAACATGCAAATGTACCTAAATTTGCTTAACGATACATATACCAAAAAGCCAATTCAAACAAATCAATACAAATTTATCCAAGTTTCAAAACACGTATTAAAATCTGTCTTTCTGTAACCATTAACACAGCCTCTGGACCTTTAAAATAGATGATAAATACCTAGAAGTACACCTAGACCAGTGTCTAATATTACAAAAATATACAGACGAAACGAGGACAACTGGATTTTAAGTGGAATTTAAAAAAAACTTAGTAGCGTCTGTAATACTTTATTAGTTAGTAACTATGTTAACGCGAACGTGGGTTTCCAGAGGACGTGCTCTGTCGCATCGGAGGTAAGAGTGCCCTCTGTTCCAAACAATGCTGCCTTAACACGTCGGAACGTTGTTACAAAATTATTCTCAAGCCCAGACGATCAGTAAGCCATATGTGACCAACTGCCGTCGAAACCAAAGGCCCAGTCTATGCCTCCGTCTGGCGGACAGACCACCTGAAACATTTGGACCATTTTATTCTTAAGCAACCAACCACGTCGAAGGTCTGTGGCCTAAAGACCTGCATGACTTGGACCGACTATCGGACCACCTGGACTACATAGACCATCTCAATCAATCGAACTAGGAGTTTACGACTGTAACCAACAAAATGTCTCTTTCAAATGTTTCCTCGTTCGAGTAACCGTTAAAAAGGTATGCAAAATTATCTACTAAAAATAAAACTTTGGGGTGCGCTAAACCTACTTGGTTAAAAACAAAGCAAACGTTTTTAACGCAACATTCTGTCAATACACTGGGGTATGTTGATAATTTAATATTGAATTATGACCTCCAAGTCCCATACATTACGCAAGAAATAAAAATACTTACAGGACATCAAAATGAACTTATAGAAAACCTATATTGGAATGAACTACTTAACAGAAGACTCAACAAATCCCTGACTAAAAGACCTAGCTCAACAGAGCTAAGATATAGTGGTATATAAGTAGAAACGTCAGTAGACGTTCTTCTTCCAAGTTAAAAACTTATTACGCATTTACTTGAAACTCATAGCAGAGAAGACTATAAATTATCAACAAATGGCAAACAAATTTTGGTATTGTGGACTATTTTCTTTTGGGTTTTAGTTTACTTAGTCCAGAATTTACTATTTATGACTTTTGAGTTTTGAGTAATTTTATATTTTGATCAAATATTAATTGTGTGAAGTTTAAAACATCAAATCATGTTTAGCTTTTAAGGCTAGTGGTTACTAGATAAGATTTTCTGACACGCACTATACCAAAATATTATTGTATAGGATGATCCTGATTGAACTTTAGGCCATTTTTTCCAAACGAAACTCAAAACTTTGGAACAATCCGAATTTTATTTTTATCAGTGTGAAGTACAATATGATACCGGTTAGATACCCTCACGATTTCGTTGGCATGGATTCTTTTGGCAAAGTTTTCCATGATGAAAATTAGGCGTCTGATGTTCTTTTTTAGCCCAAGAATCATACCAACTTTGATAACAATAGTCGCAGAGGAACAAGTCTCACGAGGATAGATCGCAAGACCGCGGTGGTCCTCGATGTGTGAGATGTAGCTTCATCTTGCTCTAACCACATGTCATCAAAGTTTAAACAGTTGATTCCGTTAAAAAAAATTTGTTTTGCATCTCCCTATAGCGTACACTATTAACTGTAATAACGTTGCCAGATTTATTCTCAAAAAAGGGCTTTAATTATGTGATGCAAACGCAAAATAAAATTCCAATTCTTTTTTTTTATTGTGTTGACCAATAAATTGAGTTCAGTACATTATGTTTTAAAATGACTGCTTTCACTAGAGCCTTCAACCTTTTCCTCGAAACTCTCAATTGCAGGCTTTTCTAATGTCCGTAGAAATGACCAGAATCTCTTCTGTCATGCGATTCTTGAGTTCGGCGGTGGACTAGAATTCGATCCGATATACCCTATCCTTAAGAAGAAACCATATAGGAAATTTGGAGGATAATCGATGCCACTTTGTATCTTACGGGAGAGGGCGTATGATCCTCTTTCCAAAGACTTCTGCGAGGATGTCAAAGATGCCCTGAGTCCGACGGACGGTCGCTCCATCTTGATGAAACCAGTATTGGTTGATTTATCTGTTGTCTCTCATAATTGAAAAAATTTCTCGAAAACTTCTGTGCGGTAAACTTCTTCATTCACATATTTTGTTTGGGCCGATACCAATAGTGAAAAATTGCACGCAATACTTTAGCTTTTTCTGGGTGCAATCGACGAACTTCGGTCAAATGTAGGTTTTCAATGACCCAATGTCGGTAATTTGGTTTGTTGACACAGGCATTTAGTTAAAAATAGGCCTCATTCGTTAAATGGACGTACTTTATGTCTAAACCATCTTCATGATCACTTTGCAAAAGTGAATCTTTTGCCAATATTGAACTCGGTCAGAAGGGTTCGCAATTGAATCTTATATGAAAATAGATTCAATTTCTTGACGAGGATGTTGTGCATAGAGCCTATACTTACATTGAGTTGAGTTGAGTCTTTAGAGACCGAAGTTATGCGCTTTTGTTCATACAGTTCGCGAGCTTATTCTACGGTCTCCACATTGGTCACAACGACTGGTCTGCCCGTTCTTGGTAAATTGTCATTCAGTACACCCGTCTTCTCAAACTTTCCAATCAGCCTATTATAATATGGTAATAGAGCAAAATTTATTATGGTATTTTTTTACCTTGCTGTTGTGGAGACAGACAAGGTAGTGTGCTTGTCAAACTTAGACCTTGAAACCAGTTAGTACTTTGTGCCCTCTAGTAAGAGGCGGCCACAATGAAGATCTTTTCCTCGGTTGAATAGCTGGTCTTAGCTGACGCCATATTCAGTGTCGACCTAAAGTGTAAACAAAAACATTAACCTAGCTATAACTAACATCAAACATAAAATTGACTAAAAGTTGGACCATGATAATAGAAAACTCTTTTTCGTGCACAATGAAGGCCCTGTAAAAGCCAATAATTCATCCAGCCCACAGTGTAGACCAAACGATGCATTTTTGTGAATGCATTGGTTTTTCGTAAAAAGCACATTCAGTCCATAAAGTTTTTTTATTGCCTCGTGTTATATTAGTGATACAATAGAATATAACTGGGAAACAAACTAAATAATGGAGCATGCTGAAATAGCTGCCGCAAATACTAGCCCATTAGCAAATTCCAATTAGTTCGACGATAAACATTGCAGAAATGATTGCCGGCCCGATTATGCGATACATAAAACATTCGCACAATACAGCGCCCGCTTTTGAAATTACAGTGCCTGGAACAATAATTCAGCTCCAGACAGGCCCTGATTTGATTTCGACGAAGAAGCGGATTCGCGTCAGAGCGAGGCTCGCAATTGTTTCCTGCGTCAGTCGGCTGTCCACAATGGCGCATTAGGAGATAAGGGAATTTGATTAACACGAGCGGCGCCGCTAAACAACCCGCTCCTTAGCCTTGTGCAAGTTTTACGAAGGCGCGCAGATGGGTATGGGGTGGCGGGCTCGCGACTGGAGTCTTCCGAAAATGGATGTTTGAATTTAATACTTCTGAAGTGCTTACTTGAAAAAATGCACAGGCGCGCGCCAAGCGGCGGTGCTATTAGACCAGAACTCGATTGCCGTCTCTATCTCGCCGGGGATAATTTCCCATTGAACAGCTTCTTAGTGGCATTTCTATTGTAGGCGCTTTGGTTCGTCGCCCAGGCGGGCGCTATTATAGAAAACAAAGAATCTTGTTTGGGGAAATAGATTAGACTGCATGACGTGCTTTGAATAGGTACAGCACATTAAACTTTCTAATATTAAATTCAGCTGCAACTTACGTAACGAACAGGGTATACTTTAGTTAAAATATAGCAAGGGAAGAACTGTAAGAAGATCATCTTCTACATTATCTTGATATAAGTAAATATTTAGCCCTACGGATACCCTCCTTCCATGTTCGGCGTGATCTTCCTCTCTTTTCTTTGCCTGGTACTTACCTTTTTTTGTTACCCTGTATATATAATCCATTTGAACTGCATTTAATCTTCGTTTCATTTCAGCCGTTAAAATCCAGACTTCGCTACCACTACTTCACCAATTGTTTTCTTCTTCCAAACCCTTTCGATTAATCATAGCACCAAGGTATTTAAATTTCTCCACTTAGCGCTACGTTATCACTTATTAAGACTTCGTATGGTGCTTAGGAGTTAACTACTAGATATTCAGTTTTCTTCAAGTTTACACCTACACCCCATTCTTCATAATATTGGTATAGTTTCTTAATCTTATATTTCAGGTCAAAGGCATCTTGCCCTATAACAAATTGGCCGTCTGCAAAATGCTGTGAAAATAGTCTTTGGTCATAAGCGGGAACCCCCATACTTCTGACTTTATCTTTCAATTAGGACTATTTTAATATGTATATTAAATAACCGGGGAGATAAACTACACCCTGTCTGAGGCCTTTCGTCGTTTCAAACGGATTTGATAATTTTCCTCCTGCTTTTACGTAAGCAATGTTATCTTTAAAAAGGGTTTTTTATAAGATTGGTCAATTCTTATCTCTTCTAAGCCTTTTCATAATTTTTTTTCTTGGGGCCGAACCAGGTTTTTTCATATTTATAAAGGTAACGTGTATTTTTTGCATTTCGGCACTCGTTTTTTCTGCTAGCTGTTGGAGTACGAAAATATTGTCTACACACAAACGACCGGGAGTAAATTCACTTTGATCTTTCGAAATTTCTTGGCCAACTCCTCTTAATTTATTTTGGATGCACTTACTGAACATTCTACTAAATGTGCTCGTTACGCTTATTTTTCGATGACACCCTAGACCTTTTCTATTTCCCTTTTTAAATAAAGATGTTATGTGAGAAACCTTCCATTCCTAAAGGATTTTATTTTTTCTGCATTACTGCATTACTTTACAGATTCTTACCACCAGACTCTTACCTCCATTTTTAATTAAATCCACTGGAATTCCTCCAGGTTCTGGAGATCTACCATTTTTCATCTGTCGCGAGGCTTGTTTCACTTCATTTTCTGTTATTTCAATTCTTCTATTGAGGTTTCTGTTGTCGTGTATTTTATCCTACATATTCCTCTTTTCTACTAGCAGCTCAGTGTAATGGTTCTTCCAGTCCTTTAAGCTAATTAAATAAAGCATTTTGCTATTTATTTGTTTTTATTTGTCTAACTGTTCTCCACACTTCCGTAGATTGGGCATCTCCAATCAAACTATTTATTCGTATACAAAAATTGTTCTTCACTTCTATTATTTTGTTTCTTTCTTTATATTGTTCTCGGTATTTGTTTAGCTATTTCTTTGGGACCCTGTTGGGAATCTGCCTATTCATTTTTTTGTGTTTAGGGACATATTTGCTTCCCAAATCTGTAAGCTTTCTATAATCTATTCTGAACATCATTGTATTCAATTATTTATTAACCAAAAATAAGTTATGATGCTATAGCACTTACGATAATAAATAATAAAATGGGAAAATTTATATATTTTATTTCCATTTTGAAACCATAAGTAAGTTTTCCTTAATTTTTACTCAATACTTCCATTTAAATAGTTTATAAGTATTGTATATAAGTAGAGCAAAGGTCACATTATTCTTAATTTTTTTGTCATTTCTTTCAAACTCTGTTCTAATTATCAATGATGTTTGACATAAGCACAATTAAAGAATAGTTAGTTATATATTAGTTATTAATTACACGCTGGGGGATGAACAAGACAAGTAATATTACAACTGATACAAGCACTCAGTAACTGTTAAAGTCAGAGCACTCTATTTCTATACTTAACACTCCCACGCAGAGAGTAATCTAAACTGTTATTCAAGTCATTTCTGTGATATCCAGACCAAGTCACAAGTGCGCCAGTGCAACCCTTGGAAATTCTTTGGTTAGGACATCTACCCACCAGCCCTTCGTCACAATGTATTGGATCGAGATAACTCCTTCCGCTTGCGCTTCTCTGACGAAATGCCATTTAATATCGATATGTTTGGTCTTTTTGTTGAACTCCGGGCCCAGAACCAAATGGCGATCTGGTTGTCACAATATAATGGTATCAGACTCAAATTGCAAGCGATCATATCTTTGATGTGCAGCCACATATTTTTCTGTAGTCGAGGCGCATTGAGATCAAGGCTATAACACCATCTGCAAGGAGAAGCACAAAACAACTGATTGACTGTCGCGTATCTCTGCATTCTGCACAGTCTGCATCACAACAACTGGTTAATTTACGTGCAAATGCTAGCGTATTCTTCTGGCAGTGAAGCGACAGGTCTTTAGTCGCTTTCAAATATTTCATGGGCCCCTAGGTTTTGCAAAAATTTACTGATAACTCTGACATTAAATGATATACCCGTTTGCGATGTTGTGACTAAAAAGTTGCATAAGGACTACCAGAACTTGTCTATATGATATATTTATCATATTTTTTTCTTCCATCGTCAGCAAGTCTACTTTAAACATCATTATAGTTCTATCAGTTGGTGTTGATAGTGAGACGCAAACATTTATTCTAAAAGGTTTGAATAAATTTTTAATATAATGAGTATCGCTAACGTTCTATCTGAAATACTACATAACAATCGGTTGGTCTTCCAAACTGCAAAAGTATCGCTTCAATCCTTCTAATTCTGAAGTGATTATTTCACATAATGTTCTGACCATTAATCCCTCGTCCCCATATAAAGACAGCAGGATCTTACTATTAGACGTCCAGTGACATACATATAGATCAACATTCGCTTACGTGAATTCACATAACAAAAAATATAAATAAAACTTTTAGTTCTTCACTTTCAAAATGCGCGCGTTATTATCGAATTCTTTAGGTTGCTTCATATATATCTCTTCTTTCAGTTCTCTGTGAAAAGAGGTAGTGTTTATTAATATAATGCCATGCTGGTGAAAAATCGATTAAACCTTTGGTTGACTTTGTAAAGTTTCACTTATTTCATCGCTTTGTGTCAATCTTCTGCTTCTGGAGAATACATCGCTTGTTGCAGACTCTGAAGTTTGTCCATAGCGCAAGCAAATTATTCTCGCACTGTGACATTCTATTTCTCAGATCATGTGGACACTCAATACATGAGCGCAATCTCGTTTCTTCCTTGAAGATTCAGTTTGTGTTGGTTTTTTATTGGTATTTGAATCTTGTCTTTCTTCAACCACAGTTTTTTGAGGTTCTTTTCTCATGTCTTCATTGTGATCTTATTTATAATACAAGGGTCAGTTAATACGTTCAACTTATAGGCCGCACAGTTGTGAATAAACCAAGTTTCTTTGAAGTCGCGCGTATCCAAGTTTGTGTCATCTTTACCAGTGCTTGGTTTTTGTGCTCTACGGATCCGTTTTGTTGTGGTGTCAAAGCAATACTTGTTTGAGTAGAACCCGCGCGTCTCTCTTATTTTTGATTTACATATTGACCATTGTCAGTTTTGAGTTTGGAAAGCCTTTGTCTTGTTTTAGTTTCTCTTTCTTGAGTCTTGTTTTTGACAAAATGCACTGTTAGATGAGCACTATATTTAGTTGTCTTTGAATTTGATGAAATATTACAATTCCGTTGGTGATAAGATCTTCATTGGCATGCACAGGTTCTTCGTATTTAGTTGACTTGTGTTCGCTCTAGTGAAATTTGCCGCGCGTGTGTTTTCCCAACGGATAGGTTTCACATTTGATATCATCGATCTTGAGTTCTTCGGGTAATCCATTGACAGCGCTGGCGACAGACTTTATTTGTTCATCGAAATATGACCTAGTCTTTTGTGTCGCATCATCGTAATGTCATAGCGCGCGGCGCTTGTTTAAAGTTTGATGTTTGACATCTCTGACATCAAGGTGCTTGGGTCTAAACTTTTAACCTTTCTTCTCTAGGAAGCCCTGGCGTTGAAAGTTGAGTGCTATATAGGCGTTTCCTAGATAGCGAAATCTTAGGTGGCCCAAGCGTTCAGAGAGTCCTGAACATGCCAAGGATGGCAGCGATGTTGTCCTTGCAGGACATTAGCCCCATAATTACATCGACGAAGTTTGTGGCGTTTCTGGTACCCACCACAATGTTAGAAAATGTTTCCAAGAACGTAGAGGGGTTAACGTTCTGGAACATTCCTGCGATGGTTCTCCAGCCTTGGCGTTCTGGCTGGGGCAAGTTCTTCTTAAGCGTATGCCGTGTAGTTATGGGGCTTAATTGCGCCGAGGAGTTTAAAAGCGACTCAAGCACCGATGATCGTCGGTGTGGCGGTATGGATGGAGTTTCATCCGCTACGTTTTTGACTTTTAAGAAACTGATCTTCTCGTCTTAAATGGCCGTCCTCGTGGAGGACCAAGCTCTTTACCCCAGAAGATGACAAGCGGAACTCTCTTTCGAGGGAGAGTGCTTACTGTATTCTCTTCTCGGTCCCTAAGGACCTCGAAGGAGTTGGTGGTAAGCGCCTGAGTAGAAAGTAGCAGCATTGTCAGCTTACCTCAACGGCCTCGGACACGGTGGTGCTTGAGGGCTTAAAACACTTCTCATCGCTGGTGCTTGCTTAGGTGCACGACACTTATTGGGCCTTTGGATTTCTTTTATTTGCTTTTTATCGCATGCATCTTCAGTTAATTGTATAGTGGCTATAAGGAACCAAAAAATAAGTTTCTGTTTATTTCTGATATGTAGAGAACGTTCATCATGATTTAAACTCTATTTGTATCTTTTCTTTACCGCGTGCGTCCAATATTTCTCCATATTTAATCTAATTGTGTACGCACTTGTAGTGACAGGTGTGAAAGTTTTGAAGAAATTACTTCCGTCCATGATATGTGCTCCAATGTCGGCTAACCACTGATCAAGTTGTTGTCTTCGCCATCTTTGTCTTTATCTTCTGATACACTTCCGACATTAAAATCTCTTTTACTATTCTGACTTTTAACACTTATGCTATTTGTGTCCGACTTCACCACTATTAAAGCATTTAAATTTATCATTGAACTACTTATTCTTTTTACACGCGGGACTCTTTTATATCTTCATTAGTAAGTCTCAGCTCTTGCTTGATTAAATGAAGGCTTTGTTTTATCATAAAACCCTTTCCGTATACTCAGAACAAGTTTGTACTTGTTACTTGAGCGTTTGAAGTGAAGTTGAGCTGTGAACTACCTCACGACAATGGACTCGTAGAAGTTTGAGCATTGTTGTGCTATAAATTGTTTATAAATCTAACAAATCCGTTACTATAATTTATAAAAAGTTGTAAATAACTTATGAACAGCATTTTTATTCTAGGACACAAAAAAACATTCAACTTCAAAAATTAACGATAATGCGAAAAAACGGGGACTCTTGTAATATCAGGTCAACTATTGACATCAGCAATAATTGGAAATGAGTTGATTTAAACTGGTTTACAATTCATCAGATTTGAAAACGAGATTAGGACATGAAAAATAAATTCGGGTCAAATTCTAATAAGAAAAGCATTCCTGGGTTCTTCAACTCTTATATTTTCCGGATTTTATTTTATGTAACATTTTATATTTTTAACTAAAAACTATTTAAAATATGAACTTTTCTACTTAAATAATATACAAAAAAAAAAACGTAATCGATTAATTGAAAAGCATTCTAGCAGAAGCGTTCATAACTGCTACGAACTCCATTGTGATACATTTATTTAACTAAACTACTATAACGAAAATAATTTTAAATTGTAAAAATCAAAAAGATTATAAAAGAGATTATTCTAAACTACTGTCAAAAAATAAAAAACGTTATTCTACGTCATGTAAATACAATAAAAATGTTCTTCAAGATTGTTGAAGGAGTTAATCGAGTAATCAACAAAACATGCTGCAAAGATTTTTAAAAATGTCATTTTAAAAATAGAGAACAGCAAATTAAGAGGTTCTGTCAAACTTTGCCTTAAAAATGTTTGATATGCAAAATTAACTCCAAAAAGCTAGGAAAGAATGGAACTCCAAAATAAAATAATATTTTATTAACAGAAATTTAAAATCTTCATTAAAAAGTCGTAATTAGGTTTATTCTAATATTTCAATCAAAAATACAGTGTTATAAGATAACAAGTCAAAGACAACTTATAAAGTGAAAGCAAACGAATTCTTACGCTACTTATATCAAATGATATATAAAAAATTCAGCTGAAGTAAAGCTGCGATCACTTGTTGATCATATTGCTACTAGATTGTAGAGTCCAAGAAAAAATTTCAGTTTTTATTGGCTGTCTGATGTAAGTATGAATATAATTGTAAAAGAAAATTATGTTGGGTTAAGGACTTACAGTTATGAGTTCTGGTTTAGCATACCTAATTCGTTTAATTAGTTCATAAATAATGCAAAGGGAACTTGTTGGTAGAACAAAAAGTAGTGCTAACGTTCTCCTCTTTTTTTTCTTGTAACACCTATGTTTTTAATAAAATATTTGTACAGCAATCGTAAAACTAACAGAAATATTTAAAATTTTCAGTCAAATTACGGATGTAAAAAACCCAAAGCTTTTCCAGCCAGCTTTGTTGAAGATATAACCGCTGTAGCGAGAAGCTGATTGGTTTCAAAATGTTAGCAGCAATTGGCATCTCACAAAATCTAACTGACATAAGAAGTTATGCCAGCAGATCATGAATAACGCCGAAACCGACTTCTATTTTTTCAATAAAATTGTCCTGACAGATAAAGTCCATTACCACATAACTGGTCATGTAAATAATGAAAACTGTCAAGTTTAGGGGCCTGAAAATTGAAGAGAAAACTTCTCCATTCTCAACTAATTACAATGTGGTGAGATTTTTAGGCTGGCGGCGTTACTGGCTCGTATCTTTAAGAACCAGGCTGATGAAACACTTTCAGAAAATAAATTTATGCCAGCAAATCATGAACAACATCGAAACTGACTTGTATTTTCTTAAGAAAAAATATCCTGACTGATAAAGTCCATTCCACCACATTGAGCACGTAAATAAACAAAACTATCAAGTTTAAGAGTCTGAAAATGGAAGAGAAGTAACTGAGAAACTTCTCCACCCTCGACGAGCAACAATTTGGCGAGCTTCTTGAGCTAATGGCGTTAATAATTCGTATTTTTAAAAAGCGAGGCTGGCGAGACCTTCCAGTCAATGACTGACTTTTTTGATCAGACATAGACTTTTTCTTTGGGGCTCCGTCAAAGATGAAGTCTACGTGAATGCTTCAGCAACGATTTAAGTACTCCGAGCTGTAATTCACAAATTTGTGCGACAACATTACAACAAATTTGCTCAAACGAATGGTCATCTATAAAAGACTTTGTACTCTGCATTTAAATAGAAGTATCTTATCATTTTCAAACAACAGCGTTTTATTTTAATAATTTAAAATGACACATGTTAATAGAAAACCCTTTAAAAAAGTCAAATGTTTCTCAAAGTTTTACATCAAAAATAAAACATAATTGTCGGTCCATATGCAAATGAGACTATTGTAAATCTGACGTTAAGTCTTCTGAAAACATACCAATGTATAAAGATAGACTTGAAAAAACAAAATCAATTTTTCGAGTAAACAACGAGCACAATGCGCGTATTGTTCCAAAACAGAATATGTAATAATTCTGAAGAGTGTTGTAGTAACGATGCATATTTTATAAAAAAAAATTACATTAACGTTAATTATTTACATAAACTAATGGTTATTGTTCTTCCAAAATAAAATATTCAAATTTGAATGCTGAATTTTAATCAGGAACATTTTTGGTTCAATATCTTCTTTGTTAAAAGAATTTTAAGACAAAGAAATTATTAAAAGTCGACAATCCTTTACAATGACACCAATTAGAATCTAACCTTCGCCCCATTTTAACAGCCAGGGAGTTTGAAAGCCCCGAGATGTTTGCCCCCCCACAGCCCATCGGCGAACATCGCAAACGGCACGAAACTGTGCAACTGGATGGCGCGGCAAAGTCAACTAATTCCGCGGACAAATTAATTCCTTAAATTTTCATTACAACCAGCGTTGAAACCGGATCTCACGGCCAGCGGTCCGGAAAATTGCGCCTGCCGAAAATTGTCTGCGAAGCTTTTGATTTTAAATGGGATTAGTACTTGTTAATCGACTCGCTGTTTGCGACATGCACAGGGCCGTAATTTGTTTTTAAGTGGCGGGCGTCTCCGCGCGGCCCGAGTGCAGGCGGATTTGCGGCATTAATCGAGTTTCCTGGCTGCTGCGGTGCAGCGGACGAATAAATGGGACGGCCATATTAACCTCCCTCAATTTTGTGTTTTCTCGGAAACCACACAACAAATGAATAAATTTGCAACAATTACATATTTCTTCAACTTTGAGTAACGATCATTATCATTAAATTGTGTACAGTAAAAAACCAAAAAAGTCGATAATGCATAAACCATTACT
The DNA here is from genome assembly GCA_036346155.1 of Sinelater perroti. NCBI lineage: Eukaryota > Metazoa > Arthropoda > Insecta > Coleoptera > Elateridae > Sinelater > Sinelater perroti. Next base: position 6,884,607 of record JARFIY010000324.1, read on the forward strand.
TTTTTGCAAAGCCTGGTGGGAAACGAGAAGCTTGTCGATAATCGTCCGAGGGATAACCTCTTATGTCGCGTTCGGTTGTTGGAGCTACTTCAGTTCATCCCACAAGTATTCGATCACCTTGAAGTGGGGGGACTGGCTGGACCAGTCGAGAACACCGATCTCCTTCTGATGGAATCGCTCCGTGCTTTGGATCATTATCTTGAAAAGTAAATATCGATCATAAATATGACGGGCTCGGGAAACCAACTCTTCTCCAAGCAGTCCATAGTGTCTTTAATGAGTACTAGGGAGGTCATTTCCTTAGGAGAGGTAGCTGTATACCATGAAGTTGTCACCACCACATTTGATGAAAGGAATTTGGTACTTGGTGTCCTCGCAAATATCCTCGGGGTCGAATTTGTGCCATTTTATTACTCCCACTCTGCAGAGGTCCCTATCAGACGATCTGTCGTTTATTGCGCTCTCGCCTTCTTCTTCACGAAAGGTTTGCGCGAAAAGAGTCTGCCGCAGAGAATTAATGACAGATAGCCTAAATAAATAGTTGGGCCTTCGGAGGAAGCATCCAATCAGAGTATAACTACATTAATTATTTTAAATTTGCACGGCCGGAAGCGACATCGATTCAATTGATAAAAAAACTTTGGTGTGTTAGTGTTGATTCATAATATAATTGAAAGAATAAAGGAGATGTCAATAAAAATATTTAAGGCAAAATGGTTCAACTAACGCATATATCAAAAAAGTTGCAAGAATCTACTCTTGTCGCCATGACAAACCAATAGATTAATCTTCTCTGCCTATGGTGGCATTTATTAATTTTTTTTAAGTGTACAGCTTGCACATAAAAACATTGGGGGAATCCAGTTACTCTGTCATAAGATACAGTTAATTCTAATTCAGCTCTTATTCTTTTCGATACTGATCTGTGAAATAAATTCCCACCATGCGCAGATTTTAACTAAGATATTGCTAAATGTGGAGTATCACTCAGATCGCTGTTGCGGGTGACTTCTCTAATAAAGAATTTAATAATTTATAAAGCTTAGAAAATCTTAATTTAGAACTGCTATACCGCTTCTATTTTAAATAAATATGATGTTTAGAATACAAAGAAAGTTTTCTTTGACATATTAGGACTTTTTGAGGCGAAAGGCTTGAACTAGTTTTCGATATTTCCATTACACTGTAGCTTTAAGGAGAGTAAAGAACATTAGAATAAATTTTGCATGAAATCAAAAACAGGAGATGTTTTTGTCTATCCCCAACAGAGTAGGTTTATTCTGAACTAGATATTAAGAAGTAAAACAGTTTAAATCTTAATACGATAAAAATTTCATATGAGGTACCATAGGTTTTAATCAGTAAATACTTAATCTTTACCTTTTCAATATTGAAGAAGTTCAACAGTTGCTAGATTTAAAAGACTGACCAATTAGAACAAACTTAGAAAACCACAGAAGAAGTCACAAGATCACAACAATCCTAAATAAAAAATAATTAACCTGTTAAAAATAGTAGTATTAGTTTTGCGAACTTATATTCCTCCTTAGAAATGGTACAATAGTTTTTGAGGGTTTTGGAAAAAGTGCTGCCACAGAAAATCCTAAACCGCATAATCTCTTGCCTTATTAATATGAAGTAAACCGTCACTGTTGTCTTAAATCATTTATTTTGGTTTTGATAAGGCAGCCAATATACGAAACCTCTAAGACATTCTTAAACTAAACAATATATAGAGAATAGTCCAGGTTGCCTTTTATTTGAGCTCATCAAAACCATCTTTAAATGTAACAAAGAGCTTGAGGACTATGTAATTCTTGACTAGCAGGCTGATAGAAGGCCATTGCATCAGTACTAATAAATAATAAACTTGATATATTTGCTACAGCAACATTGAAACTTAGAACCAAATTGAACAAGTTGGAATTGTCTTAATTTGATAACATAAGTTTTTACTATGATACGCTACTGTTCTTTTTTGGAAAATGCAGCACTAGGAAAAATGAAAATTAAATGAGCCTTTGCAGATTTATTTAACAGTAGAAGACAAATAAATTTGTAAAACATGTATTCGTAAATATTTACATTTACTCAATAATATATTGCCCTAACTCAGATCCTGGTTACCGCCTTATTCTTCTTAGCTTCATATCAAACAATGAACGGACAGTATCTTCTTTTTAGCCTTGTGGCGCCCAGTATTGAGCATAGGCCTCCCCTTTGATTCTCCAACTCTCTCTATTCTGTGCTGTGTCCCTCCATCTCAATCCTGCAACCTTCCTGATGTCGTCGTACCAGCGTGCACTTGATGTTCCTCTATTTCTTACTCCTGTCCATGGTCTCCAGCGTATAATTACAGCGTTCCACCTATTATCCGTTAATCGTGCTACATGACCTGCAAAGCTCCATTTCAATTGTGTAATTCTGTTTATTATGTCTGTAATTTTGGTTCTTTGTCGTATCCAGCTATTCCTTTTCCTATCTCTAAGGGTGATACCAATCATCGACCTCTCAATGGCTCTCTGTGTAACTCCCAGCTTTGTGACTATATGTTTAGTAAGCGTCCATATTTATGCACCATACGTTAATATAGGGAGTAGGCATTGGTCGAATATTCGTGATTTTATATATTGGGGGATTGTTTTGTTCTTTAAGATCTTCGATGGCTTACTAAATGCTTCCCAACCTAAACGCCTTCTTCTTTCCACCTCTATGTCCTTATTTTCTTTGCTCATTTGTATGATTTGACCAAGGTATATATATATTGTTGTACATTGTCCAAATTTATTTTAAGTCCTATGTTTCTCGATACTTGTTCCAGTTGTGTTATCATTTCTTGTAGGTCTTCTGTATTGTCTGCGATTAAGACTATGTCGTTTGCAAATCTGAGGTGGTTGAGCTTTTCTCCATTGATATTAACTGCCTTGTTGGACCATTCCATTTTCTTGAACACTCCCTCCAGTGCCATTGTAAAAAGTTTAGGTGATACGGTATCCCCCTGTCGGATACCTCTATTGATAGGTATTTCATTTGTATACTCATGTAATTTAATTTTTGATTTGGCTTGGTTGTAGATGTTGTTCAGTAACTGTTTGTATCTATGATCAACGCGGGCGCAGTCTAGCTCTTTCATAATTGCCCAATGCTTGATAAAGTCAAATGCCTTTTCGTAGTCAATGAACGCCAAATACAAAGGGAGGTTATATTCGATGCTCTTTTCTATTAGTATCTTCATTGTCAGGAGGTGATCACAAGTATCAAAGCCTTTTCTAAATGCAGCTTGCTCCACAGGTTGATAGTCATCTAGCTTGTTCGTAATTCTGTTTGTTATTATTTTGATTAGTAGCTTGTACATTTGAGACAGGAGACTTATCGGTCTGTAGTTATGGATTAGTAATCTATCTCCTTTTTTGGATAGAATTACCATTACTGCATTAGTCCAGTCCTTTGGTATTGTTCTTTCTTTAAGGTAGATGTTAAAGAGCTGTTTTAATTTAGGTATTAGTATTTCTTGCCCTTCTTTTAGCATTTCTACCAGTATTTCATCTTCTCCCGGCGCTTTGTTGTTCTTCATTGACTTCAAGGCACAGCTTATCTCCTCTTCCGCGATTTCAGGGATGTCTTCCGAGCCAATATTCATTACTTTCCTCTCCACCTGTTCTTCGGGTTTTTTAATTTGTAATGCATACAAGGTCTTATAGTATTCTTCAGCAATGTTCAATATTCTATCTTTGTCTCTTTCCTCTCTTCAAGTTTTGTCTTTCAATGTTGTTATTTCATGCTTGCCTAGGTTTCTTTTTAAACATTTCAGGTTTTTATTTTGTTCGATGATGGTTTGTGTCATATCTTCCAAGTGTTTATCTAGATCTTTCCGTATCATCTTCCTCGTTTGTTTTCTTATTGTTCTGTATTCATTTGTAGCATATTTTCCTTTTCTATACAGTGATCTCCGGTTTTCAATCATTATTTTTGTTTCTGGTGTTATTTTGCTTTTTTTCGGTGTCTTTCCTTGCTACTTTCAGAGCTGCTTCTTTTATGACATTACTTATTTGTTTTGTCGCTTTGTTCAATCCATCTTCTGTTTCATCTGTTTTCTCTACCTGGGTTATTGAGTTTTTTAAGTTTTCTCTGTACATTTGGTTCTTCTGTTTGAGGGTTTCTGTATCTAATGCTATTCTTTGTTTTGGTTTATATTTGTTTCTCTTCGTTGTTATAGTGATTTTGGCTCGAACTATTGGGTGGTCACTGCCAGTGTGAAACGCATTTAAGGTGGTGATATCTTAGATAAGTTCTCTGGATGACGACAGTATATAGTCTATTTCATTTTTTGTTCTGCCATCTGGGCTTACCCAGGTCCATTTGCGTTGTTGTTTCTTATTGAAGAAGGTGTTCATCGCGTATAGTCGTTGGTATTCTAGGAAATTTATCAACATATGTCCTCTATGGTTTCTTTGTCCAAATCCATATTTCTCTACATACATTTCTTCTTCTGTTTGTTGTTGTCCTAGTATCGCATTAAAATCACCCATGATAATGTCGTGTTTGCATTTGTTTTCGTTTCGTGCTCTGATTACATCTTCATAGAATAGCATCTTTGTCATCGTAGGTGGATGTGGGAACGTATATTTGAATTATTTTTATTTTTTCTTGTTTACTTGTTTCTATTGTTATATATGCAACACGTTCTTTAAACATTTTGACGTTCGGTTTTATTCTCTTGCTTACTAGGAAACCCGCGCCTTTCTGACTTTCAGTTTCATGACCTTTGTAATACAGGGTGTTACCAGACTGCAGAACAATAGCCTCTTCCTCTTTTCTTCGTATTTCGGCGAAATCTATTATGTCCCATTTTATCTTCTTTGCTTCGTTCTCGAGATCATACAGTTGATAATCATTCAGCAGTGATTGGCAGTTATATGTTGCTAGGGTTAATGTGCTTGCCTTCTTGAAGTTTTTCGATAAAAGCGATATCTTGCCTCCCTCATATTTCATGAGGCAGATCGTCTTTGCGGTGTGGGATTCCAAACAGTCTGTTTGACCCAGCTGGGGAAATTTTTCGGAGATCGCTGTTGTCATCATTGAGGGGTTTTTGGCCATAACTCGCCGCACTGGCCAAGTGAGAGTTGGCGAGTTGGTTATGGAAGGGAAAGGGAAGTGGTGTGGCCAGGATCCTGAAGTAGATCTGCCCTCTGCTGGGATCGCAGAGAGGTATCTACCCGCTACCAAGACAGTGTCTTAGTGAACTAAATTCCATTCATTATTTATATGCGCCATTAATTCAGCCAGATTTGGAGGTCGTGCGTACCGTTATAGCATACCAAGTAATTGTGTGTTTAATATGTCACGAGTTATGTGTAGTCCAGCATATCTTAATGTTGCTTGGCGCACCCTCTAAGGAAAAGAAAATATCACAGACTGTCAAATCGCATCAGTGACCTTCTATCACAACTGAACTCCCTGTAGCATAATAGTCTTATGCCTAATAAAGTCTTCCTGCTCTTCTTCAAATTTGGGGCGTATTAATATCCGATCATAATTTCGGTTTAAATTAAATCTGGATTTATCAGAAAAGATAATTCTATGCCAGTCTGGTGTCCACATGGCTTTTTATTGCCCGTTGTAGCATTCGTTGCCGATGCAAAGGAGTTAGTGGTAATAGTAGACCGTGTTGTTAGTTTTACTGCGACTAATCGACGTCCAATAGAGGAGATAGACAATCGACACCATGTTGTGTTAGAGCATTTGAAATATTCCGGTTGGTTGTCCTGCCTACTGCTCCAAACATGACCGACTGGTTTCATATTAGTTCCGCAATACTGATGTTTGTCGTAAAAAATCACCTCCTTCAAGCACGTCGTCTTTCAACTTCGCCAACTTGTCAACAATATACTCTTTGTCGACGTAAATTACATATGCCAAATCTGAACAGTTAAGGATATTTTATGTCTATTTTACACCTGATATCTGAGATATTTCAGACAGAGATAAGCATATGGTTCTCAAACTTTGATGGTTTTCTGATTATCGTATGCCTAATTGAAAATAAAAATTTTACAGAAATATAATTTGTTGTTTAATTGCGTTGCAATTTAGATAAACAAATTAAAGATGTCAAACCAACTATTTGCATCTATACCAGAACATTTCAAAAAGGTTATCATGCACATATGTTTCTGATGTTGGATGCTTGAGCTAAACATTCATGACAGTACCTATCCAGAATTTTGTATTACTAAACGTTGTATAATGACATGAAGAAGAGAAATTTCAAATATAAATATCAACAGTTAGCCCCAATTTCAGGAAACAGAAATGTTTATCTAATGAATAGAAAGCGAGATAATATTGAGCAAGATAATTTGATAAATTAATTTTAACATCCTTATCTTTCGATAAATTATCCAATAAAGTGGAAATTTGCGTTTTCATCAAAAAGGTCCACTTATTTAAGTATATTTTTAAAACTTTTAACAGTTTTACAGTGAACGATAAGACTATAAAAATTGTCGACTTTCACCGTTTTAGTGCTTTAGAAACAATGAGTTTTAAAATATTCAGTTTGATCCATTCTCCTCAAATAACTAAACTTACTATTTACCTGACATTTTTATATTTCATTAAATGAGAGAAAAATTAAGTGAAAATACACACAAAAACGATTTCAGTTTGTCACAATTAAACAAATGGAGCCTGTGACGAAAATATTATTTTTGAAGCTATTGAAGGCAAAAATGTAAAAATTGCTAAATTTAACTGCCCCTTCAAAAACAATCCACAGATTACTATTCCTTTGATGGCCCCGATAGATATGACGTAAACCGACCAAAATGACTGGAATTGCTTTTCAAATGTGCTGATATGTTATTTATGCTTTGGAATGTATAATTTCCGGCAAATATTGACTGCCTCTTTTAGAAAAATACAAATAAATTATAAAACATTAACAAATTATAAATTATTGGACACTTTTCTGGGCAAAAGTGAACCTTTTAGAAAAGCGGCTTCAACAAGAACTTATCGGTAATGTAAGGTAGTAAAAGCGTTTGCATTAAACACCCCACAACTTTTTAAGGGCGAAGTTTATAGCGGATCTAAGAATGACAATTATCCAACAATTGCATTCAGGGTATTTAGTTTGTCACAAATGGTTCCAAGAGATAATGCACAATCACAAATCATTCAGCCAGTTAGTCAAAGTAAGCTTCACGTGTTTTTTCAAGGGTAGTTTCGAAAGATGATATTAAAGTTCGTGTTAAAAATAAGCTGAAATATTTGGAGTAAATGACAATTTGTTGATAACATTTTAAGTTATTTGCTTACTTACTTAAGCCTTTGTGTCTCACGATGTAAAATTAATGGGTTGAGTCGTCCTCTTGGGTGATAGCTTTCTCCATATTCCCTTTCTTTCGATTTTCTGTTGTTTTTGATGCTTTGTCCCCTTTTTTAAATTATCTTCCAATTTTTCTGTCGCCCTGTCCCCCCAATTTCTTCTTAGCCTATCCTTCCTCCTTTTTCATAGAATTTTGCATTCTGGCATCCTTCTACTATCCAACTCAACTGCTTCTCTTGGCCCCCTAAATACTTTGGTACTTATTTTATTTTTTACTTTTTATTTTTTATCTTTCCTAAAATAGTCACCTCTGTACTTCTGATTTTGCTCTTGCGCTCCTTAGTTGTGATGATTTACTCCCATATGTCAAAACCAACACCACTATTTTCGTGAATACCTTCGTCTTTGTTGCTTTTGGACCTCCATTTTTTTATAAATGTGGATTTAATTGCATAAAAATCTCCCAGTAATCTTTACTTTTTTATTTTTAGATTTAATTTAGCATTACTGCTTATGCACAGACTCCAATGTTTATAAAAATCCACTTGCTCTAATTTCTTTTCTTCTACTGTAATACATGTGCCTTTGGTTCTGTGCTTATTGTAATCATTTTGTTTTTCTTGCGTTAAATTTCATGTTCTTCTCTTCAACTTTACATATATTTACGTTGTGCAGTAATTTTTATTATCGAATATTACATAATTAGTTCTTATACTTTAATTATTTCCATTCTTCAAGTTCCCACATTGTGTGCTTGTTGTTTACTTTTTTTATTATCTCAACTATTATTAATGTAAACATTAGTGTGCTAGATGCACTACGTTGTCTCAGTCCTACTGTTCTACACTCCTTTGATTTCCAGTTTCTTGATCTTACAATATTGGTGCTTTCCTTATATAGGGTTTTAACTGCTGTCACGTTTTCGTAGACAATTCCTTTGTATTAAATATTTTCCATGCTTATCCTCTTTTAATTTCGTCGAAAGCCATCTGCAGATTTAGAAAACAGATATACATTTGCATACCTTTTAACAGCTTTTCACTGAATTGCTTTTTTTAAATCCAGATTATATTATATCCTTTAAGTTCTTCCCTATTTTTAAATTATAAAGTTCTTGGATATAATTTGTCCGCTACAGAGACACGAGTTTTCTCTAGTTATTGTATCCGTCTTAAATAAAGGTACTATTATTCCAAATTTCCAATTGTTTGGTCCAGATGCCGTTTCTTTTAGTTTGTTTATCAAGTTGAGTAATACTTTCTTGTGCTTTTCCTATATATTTAATTCTATTTTTAACCTACTAATAGCTCCGTCTATTTTTCACCTGTTTCTCTTCCTGTTTCAACACAACTTTTCTAGTTTGGTTTTCATTTTGTTCTTCATTTTCTTGTACACTTATCCTTCTATTTCGCTGTATTCTTTTACCATTTTTAGAAATACCGTTCAACCAATTTATTATTTTTTCTTGTTTTGTTAACACCTTTTCCTGTTTGCTCTTTATATTTTTTGTCGTTGTCTTCTTATGATGTATGTATTTTAATATTGTCGCTAAATTCTTTATTTTTTTTATTAAATTGCTGTATTAAATTTATGTTTTACCTTACACATTTTCTTTATCATTTGATCGTTAGTAGAGCTACGAAACTGGTAATGTTTAAAGAATAATTATCAATACTTGTGATATTCATTTATATAACCTAACAATAGAACAATTGCTTGCCTATAATTTTCCCACTTTATAAAAAAGAAACTTAGTTACTTTTAAACCAAAACTATAATGATAATCTTCTAGTTAGTGAATGACTGACAACATTTATTTTAACATACAAAAATAAAAATCGTACTACACGGGGGGCAGCAATATTAATTAATACACCATGGAACATTTCAACCACAGTACTCAAATACAAGTTTCCGATATAAAAACTGTTACAGCTCCCTTTTGTCTTTCCCAGCATAATTACACAAAAAAAACATTAGTAAACATATTCTTTGAGACTAACGCTTTACAACATTTTATTTGTCTCTTATAATACAACAAATGCAGTTATAATAACACACATTTTAGTTCTCTCTTAATATTTAGTTATGACCATTTTGAAAAAATTTGTTCTATTGGAAGTATTTGATAAGTTTCTTTTGCTTTAGTATCGGTAGTCATAGAACGACTGTTGCCGCGACAAGTTTCATGCCAAAATCATCTCATAGTTTAGTATTGAAATCTCCAGCTCATTGTCTACTGCTTAGACTGCCAGTTCCCAATTATAGTTGATTTTAACTCGTACGTTTTTTTTATTTTTTAGCGTCTTATTCGTTGCTAGTCTTCCAGCAAATTTCTCGCCGTTTCTGAATTGTTTGTACCATGCAGTTTTTGCATTGTTCCTAACCTACTCTTAAATAATCGGAATAGCTTCTCTGGACAATCTTTTTAGCTCTGTACAAAATTATATCTAAGTTTGCTGTCTTGTCCGCTCAACTCTTGCAATTACAACGATCACACACTACATGTGCTTAACTATCAACCTCTAACTTTTCTACTGACCCAGACAATAAAGTAATTCACTCTAATCGACTGTTTTTATTAACATTCGTTGGATCTTTTTAAGATGCACCTCGTATGCCTAAACGCTTGTTGTGTTCGTTTCCAATTTTATTTTCTAAGTTTCAAAAACTAAAAATAGAAATCTTTGTTATTAAAATTTACGAGAGCTACTTTGTGTTGCGTATGTGTCAAGAATCGAGTCCAAGAGTGTATATCGAGTGTTTTTAGATAACGTCTGCAAACAGGTGGCACAATTTTTAACATAAAAGTGATAAATAAACAGTTTATGGACCATAAGTTATTCAAGTATGTGCTTATGTACCTTTAGACATAATAATTTTTTTAATCAGTAACTGCCAGCAGTATGAATACAAATTTATGAACATATGTAATAATATAACGAGTACAAAACTAACAATTTCTTAATAATTATTTTACACTATCAGTTCAACAAGAAGCAGCTCCATTTAACAATTATACAAATATAACAAGCATAGCTCAACAATTGCAATTAATGGTACAAAGAAGAGGAAAAAGGTGTTTAAACAGGTAATTTAAATGAATGATCATAAATAGCGAAAGAAAAAAATTCGCAGCATAGTCAAATATAAAATCTAAATTAATAATCCAATCAAAAAAGCAAATTTTACCAGCAATACAAATTTCATTCAAATAAAAACCCAAAATTATCTTCCAATACTTACAGTTGGAGTAAAAAATGACAATGAAATGTAAAACTAATTAATAGCATATTTGAAAATCAGCAATATTTTACAAAGTTTCTGACAAAATATGCTTTACAATACTACAGACTGTAAGAAAACCAAAGAGGGAGACCACCAGCAACATACGCATACTTCTAGATAGTAAAACTCATCTTACTGATAAATTTATATTAATTAAACGTTAGTAAGAGTCAAAAATATTTCATATAAGAGTTGTCACAACTGGCTGTTATCCTTCCGGACAGAACTTAAGCAAAACCCATTTTAAAACTTTATTTTAAACACTGGTACAAAATCTTAAAACGGGGATCAGTTGAAATGGTAAAAACGCACTTTGAGATTTGCACCTCACAACATCCAAATGAAAAATAATTTTCAAGGTTATCCAAGAAAACTCCTTTTATTTTTTTATGAACTGGCAGTCTAGCTTATTAACCCACCAACCAAAATAAAATTTCAGGCTTATTATTTGTGTCCAATGGAATTTTTCCAACATATCGAGCGACCGCAGCTACGATAACATCGAACCACAGTTTAATAATAGCAACAATAAATTTTTCTATTATAATCAAAAAACCAGTTCTTATATTACACTACAACCTTAAAACGAAATAGGATATTTACAAACAGATCATTCAAGACAACATAAATTTCTATATATACAAATACCAGTTGAGATAGAAACAGAAACAAACTATTTCAGTATGTCTTCAAGACAACTGCTCCTATTAATCAACCCCAAAATATATTAAACAACGTATTATTCAAAATAAAGGAACTTGTGACTGAAAAAATACAAAATAAATCAATTATACCAAATGCTAAAACAAAATACTACTAAATAAACAATAAGTTAAAATCTAAACTTTGAAAAATATTTAACGATTTCTAAGCTTACGGTACAAAACGACTCAATCTGAAAACCCGTTAAAGATAAAACATAGAACATCACCTCGTATAGGTACATGCTCAGTACTCTTGGATCCTGGGCTAAGAGTAGCAAAGGCCAAACTATTTACAAAACATCTTTGAAATATCTTCGCTTTACACCATAGTGACCTGGTTCAAGAAGTAGAACAAGATTTACCAAGTCCCATTCAAGATATAAGATACAAGACATAATTTATTCTAAAAGAAATTCAAAACGTACTTAGGATCCTACAGTCAAATATCTATTTTGTAACAAACTCGTTTCATATCTATAGCTTAACATAGACAAATTTTACAGGTTTAGCATCCTATAGCTCAATAAGCTTCCAGTTTTTTGCACATAAAAATAGCCCTATACTAGATGTGACATTCTTGTTTTTCAAAACCATTATTTACATAAAATTATACTATTTTAGTACTATTGTAAACGTCCAGTCAAATGCTCCGAAGAGTATTCCATCATATAAAGACTTCTAGTACTGACACAAAGAGTGAGTGAAACCGATGTGTAATTATAGTGGTGTTTAGAACAAAAATATTATTTTAAGAATAATTCGCATTATTTTCGGGCATGTCTTGTATTATTTTACTATTGGAGAAAAAAAGCTAAATAACTTTTAAGGTCATATAATTACATTAATATTAATATATAAGTTGGCCATTAATTTTATGTTGGTTGTTGAATTTAAATTACAAAAAATACAAAAGATTCTGACCAGGTAAACTGTTATTTATTGATTAGATAAAGGACTAGATAATAATGTTTTCAAAATGGCTTTTTTGCTTTTAGCCACGTGTTCCAGACGTTTAAAAAATGATCAATAATTTTGTGTTTTTTTTTCTCTTCTACCGAATTAATGCTATCTTTAATGCAAATTTTGAGAATATCAATGTTTTCTGTTATTCTTTGACGTAGATGATAAGCAATAAACCCCAGAGCAAATAGCCACAAGGGTTTAAATTGGGAGAATATGATGACCAATCAATACTTTCGCCTGTCTTCATCTTTGCATCCTAGGCAATGATATTCGAGCCAAAGACACGTGATATGACAGCGATGTTTCAATGGACTTGCATAAACCAAAATCCTTGTTTCATTGAATTTTGCCTAATGTGATCGAAAAATTTGTCCAAAATTTGACCAGTAATTGTTTCTGTCAGGAAATATAATTCCACTATTCTACAGTAGTTGAATGTACAACAAACAGTTATCCGCTTGGGGTGTGAGGGATGTGCGATCATTATTTTCGGTTTTCTATATCCGTTAGCAAACACTCATCCGAAAACCACACCTTTCGACAATCATTTTTTTTATTCGATAGTTTGTTTCAAAATTTTTACAAAATTATGTTTCTCAATGATTACTTTATCGCTTAATGGTTGAAAAGATTCAAATCCTCTTCTGTTATTTTTTGAAGAGACGTGTTTTAAATTCAGTTTTTTAAGGGTTTTTTGCATTCTTCCATGAGTTTTCGGACTACTTCGATATTCTGCTTGGTTCTCACTGATATTGGTCGGTCGGATTTTCCTTCCCTATCATCTTGGACATTGCCTGTGGTCAACCATTTGTTGGCCAATCTATGAAATTTAATAAAACGTCACAGAAGCAGGTAGCAGTCCATGCCATATGTTTGTATTAAATAAACAAGAAGTTGTAATACGTAGGTTTGTTCCTTGTTCTTCTTAGTGCCTTTTCTCTACAAAGGTTGTCGATCATCAAGGCTATACGAATCTTAGATCTTATCACTCTGAATAGATATACTGAACTGGAGTTGAATCTCAGCCAAGATATATGTCTTCTGCCTATAGATCTTTTTCCAATTATCTTCCCCTATACAATTAGCCGCAATATCTCATTATTAGGACTTCTCATGATGTGTCCTAAGTATTCCAGTTTTCTTTTTTATGTGGCAAATACGAGCTTTGTTTTCTTTCCAATCGTTGCAGTACTTCACGGTCCATAGTATGTTTAAAATCTGTCGATATACCCATAGATTTTTCTTTAGATTTTGTTTTTCTTTTCAGTGTCCACATCTCACTCTCATACAGCAACAGTGAAAAGATGTAGCGTCGTAATATACGTATTCTCAGCTCTATGTTAAAGTTTTTATTTAATAATAGTAGTCTCATTTTTATGAAATCTACTTTTGCAATCTCTAATTGTCTGAGACTCTCTAATTTTCTTGAGATTTATGTTGATCCCAAATTCATTACTGTAAGTACTAATGCGTTCTATGAGTTATGTAGGTCTTCCTTACTGGTTGTGATAATTACTGTATCATCTGTGTACCTGATATTATTTACTCTTTTTCCGTTGATCACTACTTCGGCTGAAGTATTGGCAAGTGCTCGACAAAATATTTCCTCCGAGTATAATTTCAATAATATCTTCCACAGGTTTGACACTTCTCCTTCTACTCTAACTGTTGCTTTTTGATTCTGGAGAGGCAGGCGTGTAAATAGCCGTGTCCTCGTGGTGCGGCGCGAAAGCGGGTGGGGGCGGCTACCGATATCAACCGATGAGTAATTGCCAAATCGCTCACCTGTAATCGGCTTGGGCTTCGGCGGCGTTGGTTTCACGGTGGCCACCGTGTTGCGATGTCTTCGTGCCTGGAACACGACCGCACTGGCCGGGATGCGATGCGAAAGTCTTGCGGGGTGGTTAAATGTAGGTAAAATAAACACGACCGCACTGACCGGGTTGCGAATTGTGAGTGTCTTGCGGGGTGGTTAAATTCGGGAAGAATAAACACGGCCGCATTGGCCGCGTTGCGGTTCGAATGTCGCCGGGCTTCACGCCTGGCTTAGCGGTGGATTAATTTGCGGGAAATCTTGATTCGACAGCACTTTGCGTTTCAAAAAATGCCGCCGACGGCGTATGCAGACTCGCAGGCCGAGCAAAAGCCCATATGCCCTTTTGTGTGCGATAGCAAAACCTGGCGGCAGTTATCAAAGCCACCAGCACACCGCCACGAGACACGGACGGTTCAAGGGCGAAAAGGCTGCCACACCAGATTCTAGTATAATGTTTGAATGATATTAATTATTTTGCCATCAATGCATTTCTCTTTAAGTATGTGGATTAGTTTATGATCACATACTTTGTCAAAAAACTTTTTGTGGTCAATAAAGCATAAGTGTAGTCCAACGTTTACATCCAGGCTTCTTTGTATTAATATATTCATAGCGCAAAGAGCTTTTCTGGTTCCCATACTATTTCTGAAACCGAACTGGGTTTCTCCAATGTTTTCCTCGAGCTTTTGTATATTCTGTCATGCATTATTTTTAAGAACACCTTTAATGTGTGGCTCATAATGTTCGGTGTTTTGAACATTCTTTTGCGTTCTCTTTTTTTTGAGATTGCCACAAACATTAAACGGGGCCATTCATCTGGTATAATACCTGGTTCGAGTGTTATACAGATCCTCCATTATGTTCAAATTCTGTTTTTCTATTAATTTTAACAATTTCACCAGTATTTTGTCTGATCCAGCTGCTTTATTATCTTTGGAGTTCTTAACAGCATACTCATTTCTTTAGTAGTAATTCTTTGACTAGATGATAATGGTTCTATTTGGTAGGTGTCGTCTCTTTCATCCGAGAACAATTCTTTTATATATTCTTCTTACCGTCTTAGTGTTGATGAAATATTTAAGATTATGTTTCCTTGTTAATCCTTTATCCTCTTACTGGTTCCGGTAAATGCCTTGATCTTCTTATGCATGTTAAACGTGCCGGTTCTTTCATTTCTTTGCATGAGCTTTTCTTTTGCTTTGTTTATCTATTTCTAATACTTTTATTGGTAGCTCTGTATTTAACTTCATCTTTCCCTTTTTACTTTTGTCTTCCATGAGATTAAGAATTTTCTCAGTCATCCATTCTTTTATATTTTAGTTGTTTTTGTCGTGTAGTTCTTGTTTTTCTGCTTGTTTTATAATATTCTATTTCTCGTTGACATCTACATTTTATTAATTAATTTCTGTCATGTTTTGCTACAGGCATCTAAATCGACTGTAAATAATCTCTTTATGAAACGAAACGTTTGATATGTAAAACAGTCACGAAATGATGTGATAGGCCGCTTGAACTTAATTATGGTAGTCGTGAAACTTTGAAGAGTGTAGCGATAAAAATTCGGATGTTCTCGATGGCAACGATCACTCGTGATTTTCAGTGCTTCGGACATCGTTGCTAGCTATAGAACTGTTTGTCGGGAGCTGAAAGAATGTGTTTCACGCTCGTGCGACCGCATGGTCAATGCCAAACGTCGCAAAGCCCGCCGGTACTAAAACATTGGAAATGAACCTTGTTACATAGTCTGGCAATTTAATGGATGCGTCCGGATTTATTAGCAGTCAACTTTGGTGGCGGAGTCATTATGACTTGGGGTTGTATTTTTTTATTTGCCCTGGTTCTCTTAGTTGTTATATTCGAAAGGATAAAATTAAGCTACATTTTAACATATTTTACAGTTCTGTGCTTCCAACTTAGTGAAAACAATTTGGGGAAGGTCTTTTCCTGCATTAACAGAATAACTTCTCTGTCCACACAAGGAAGGTTACTCCGTGTGTTGGTTTGGAAATGGCTTTTATAAAGTACAAATCTCAATGCATTTAAACACTTCTATAAATAAATAGAACGCAAACGACGCGCCAAGCCAACTTGCTTATCAATAGTAGCTGGAATAATTTACAGCCCTTATCGAGACATATCAAAATTTAACGGAAGGCCTTCTCAAACAAACACAACGGGTGCCTAAATAAGTTTGTCCATATTATGTATATAACTGCTAGATCTTATAGTAAGAACAATCTCTTTTGTGTAAACATCCCAATCACTGCAGCTTAATTCTCATTTACTGCAACAAATGGTCATTAAAAACCTGTCCAATTGTAGCTCTAAGAGAGCTCAACTGAAGAGATTAAATTATTTTTACAGTTATAGTCAGCTGAATGAATTCTTAATAATCACAAATATGTGAAAGCTGTAATGTTGTTGTGATGTTTTTACTTAATTAGCCAACCATGTTACTGCAAACTGTAAGATGACAGACTATAACTAGAATATATTGCAGGGGTTAAGTGCACTAAATTGCAAAATGCTTATTCGTTTTTGAACGCTAACTGAAGCAGTTAATAATCTGCATTTTATAGAGCAGCAGAAAACTTGGTAATTGCTTGCTCGTAGAGCATATTACGTTTAGATCCCGCTTAACAATGTTTTGAGGGTAATGTCGTTTTTAAAAGCAGTTTAGTGCACGGCTAAAGAGTCAATTTATGGAGGCTAAGTGGGATTCTTATTTTCCACAGCCATTAAGATAAAATGCAAAATCGTTGACGTTTTCGCCACGTAAAAAACAAATTTTAGTTTTGCTTTTTCCTTAGCTGTTTATATTGCTAGCTCTGTGACGTTTTAGTTTTCTTTCTACAGTAAAAATATAGGAAAAATTTAAAAATGCCATTATATTAATTTTAGGTTACAATTAAAGATGCATCGTACGTCACTTAACAGATACTTCCTGAATCCTGTTATTCAATGTAATTCCCTTTGCTTTAATAATTGCCTCAATTTTTTGCCTGAAGCGCGAGCATGTTCTCTTGGATTCACATTCCGACCTGGCAAGAAGACGCGTGTCTATACCTATTACACTTTTAATAGCGCTTCACGCATAATAGTTGAGGAGGTTAAAAAATGGGTACTATTGGGATCGTAGAATTCTTTGAACTTGTACTTAATGGTTTGTCTGAGTGGATCTGCCTTCCTTCTAGAAAATATGCTAATACATGTTTTTATTTTTTAAAGAAATACAGTACCAGGAGGTTGCCCTTATTGGAGACGACGTTTAAAATGCGACCATGAACAAGCTAATATTTGTTCTACTTCAGCTCAGCCTGGTAATGATAGTAAAAATCTTTTCACCAGAGAAAGATTTGAGGCGATTTTCAGAGTTATTCTTTGACTAACTCACAAGTAAATTGGAACAATGACTTTTTTGGTCTTGGCATTGATCAGGTAAAATGCATATATTCGATTATGTCCAACCACTCAACATTTATTATTATTAGTTATTATTACCAGTTTCCTAGGCAATATTTTGCGCTCAAACCCTTTGGACAACTGCTGGAGTTTTAGTCACTGCCTCCCTCAAACAAATTTTTTGGCTGGTTTAGAAAAATTATCACAGACTTCCCCAGAAACGCATACTTTGTACAACATTGTATGTAACCTCACTATTATAGATTGTAATCTTCCAACTAAGAAAGCTTCAATAATAGTTGTTCTTCAATTACATTTTTTTGCTAACGTTGTTATTCTTAGATTATGTATCTTTCTTTCTTTTTTCTTAATCTTCTTGTCCTTTTACTGGGCATCGAATGTAGACTCTACCTATTTCTTCCTGTTCCCCGCTCTATATTTTATTTTCTCTATGGTCTTGCTTTTCTCCATCTCAAGTTCTTCAATTCTATCCTACCAGCTTTTTCTTTCACCTTTCCTTTTTCCACCCTTCTTGCTTGTGTTATTTTTTTCATTAGTCTGTCTTCGTCCTTTCTGCAAATGTGTTCGAACCATTTCATTTGCGTCATGCGATTGCCTTCTGCTCTAATTCTTCCCTATTTTTTATTTCTGATCCTGTCCAGTTTTGTCTTCTCTGCTATACCTTTAAAGTATTTTATTTCTGCTGCTGTTAGTTTCTCTTTGTGTTTCTTTTGAATTGGCCAGCATTCACTTGCATATAATAGAGTTGGCCTTACAATAGTATTGTATATCCGTAGTTTTGTTTTCGTTTTAAGCTCTGGTTTTCCATATATCGTTCTATTTAAGGCACAGTAACACTTGTTTGTTTTATTTCTCCTGTTTGCTATCGCTGCATCTATTTTTCTGTCCTCCTTCGAAGGTAATTACAAGTTGGTACTTGTTTTATTACATGTTATCTTGATTACCTCATTTTTTAGATGGTCTATTTATTACCGTAATTTTTGTTTTATTCGTGTTTATCTTTATTTTTAGTTTTTTGATCTCTGATGTTCATACATCCATTAACTTCTGTGCCTTATTGAGTCTGCTATTAATACTACATCATTCGCATACAACCGGTTGTCTATTTGTATTGGGTTTAGGTTTTTGGCTTGTTTTTTGTCGTGTATTCTTCAGCAGCCTACCCATCACAACAATGAAGAGCAACGGACTCAGCCCCCCTCCCTATTGTAATCCTCTTTTTATCTCAAATGAATTTTATTTTTATCTCTCGATTTGATTATTTCGTATACCTTTTTGTATATACTTATCACTACCCTGAGTAATTTATCTATATTTTAATTTTTTTAGATACTTCTGTAGTATGTTCCTCTCTATATCGTCGAACGCTGCTCTTAGGTCCATAAAACTCATATACAGTTCTTTGCTTTGTTTCCTTTGTTCTTTCTACTACGTTTCTAGACATACTTGCATTATCTTAGTTTGTCTCTGTGATCTAAAAACTGCCTGCTTTTTTTGTTTTCTTTTACTTTAGTCCTAAGTTGTCTTTCTATTATTCTTATATCTACTTTAAAACACACTGTCAAGTGAGTCTGTAGTTATTACAATCTGCCTACAGAGAACACTAATAAAAAGTTAAATATTTCAAAAAATTGATATTAAACTTTGCTCGGGTTATAATAATATACTTTATATACATCTACAAATGTTTCTAACATATAAAGTATTTCTGTTAAATTCTTTAAATTAAGAAGTGTTAATATTTCAAATCACAATTCTCAAAGTACATACTAAGAGTGGCTTAGTCAGGCATAATGTTTACAACTATGCAATAAGTAAAAAAATGTTACTAAAATTTTATTTTAGAACATCTTAGGTAATTCACATAGAAGAACAAAATATTTTTATTTGAATGCATCTAAGGGTTAAAATCACAATAATAATAGTTATCGTAACTAACATTATATACAGCTAACATTGCTAAATAGCAAAAATAAGACAGAAGTGGTATTATTACATATTACATTACATGTGTGGTTTTTCACAACTTTCTCGACAATTCTTTATCTTTAACAGACGCTACTAACTTATTTACTCTTAAATATATAAGAGGTGAATAACTAAAAATCACCTAGTTTCCATCAAATTATGTCAAAAATAAACAGAACTCCCAAAGAAAGGTATTGTGTTATTTTTATATAGACTGATAAGTTTATCCATCTCCAAGTTATTAGAAAAACTCGTGCTCTACAGAACTAGGCAATTTCTGGATGAAATCCCTGATTATCAATTCGAATTTCAGCAACAACACTCTACGCCTCAACAGCGCCACTCAACGTCCATGAAATAAATATAGCACCGAAAAATAAAAGTGTACTTCAGTTCTTCTGCATATAGGTCAAGCTTAGCGCGATGGTCTTTGTGCGAGATCAAACTTTCTTGGCTGCTAAATTTTGGTTTAGAACTAAAGTAAATGGCAAAGCCTCAAATTTTGTACCAATAAAATCTGAGATACTACAAAGTTTATTGGGCGCCCTGATCTATCTATTATCTACTACAGCAAATACTTTAATTGGTAACTTTCGCCAGCGATACAATGACCCTTGCTAGTCATGAAAATCCTGTCACCGCGTCATCGTATCTATAAGATCTTTGGAATGTATTATATGACTGGACTAAAAAACGGAAATTAAAATTAACGACTTCAAGTCAGCGCAAGGACTATCACCTTAAAGGAAAGTCACTCAGTCTTAGTGTTTATAAGTAATGCAGTCATCCCGAAAGCTTCTTCCGTGTACTACCTCGACGAAAACTCATTAAGTAAACACATCATTAAGTAAACGAAGCATACTGATCTGTACTGGCTACTTGGAAGAACTATATTGTTGTGCTAGCAATACTACCATCCTTCAACGAGCCCAGTTTAAAATTCTCAGTGAATTAGGAGCTCTATGGTATGTCTCCACTCTAACAATCCACACTGACCTCAGCATTTCTTTCATTTCTGAAACCATTCAAGACCGCAGCTACAAGCATCATGACAGATTTAGAGGCCGCAGCAATCCTCTTATACAATGATTTATACATCAACACAACAGGAGGCTGAAACAATATTGGCCAGTCAACCTCAGCTGACAAGTACTTTCATGCTTTTGTATGCTATGTTTCCTAGTAGTTTATATATTTGTTGTTTTTGAAACCAAAAACCACATGCTGCTAAAACCGAGGAACGTAGCCGTTGGCCTTGGTGGACAGAAACGCAGAGCCGTACGTCCTACAAGGACTCAAAGTCCAGGAAGCAACACACTAGAGCACGTTGTCTTGTATAAAAGGACCACCGCTGTCGCCATGGCAGACTGTATTTCCAGTCTGCCATGGTGGGGAGTTTCTATGTCAGGTCTATCAACGTACAACATAGTCTCATCTAGCGACACTTTTCGTCGGCACTGTAGAATTTGTATGCGGAAAGGCAGCCCCAACCAAACACCCAAGTCATGCCATCGGAATCCTAGAGATCAATTTTAATAGGAAAGTGAGCAGTAACAGGGCAATATCGTATAGAGCTAAGCCTTTCAAATGCTCAAAGATGAGTAGCAAATTTATTTCGTCATTTCTTCTGTTCAACTGATCGGAAGCAGAGTCAACGATGCTGTTAATATCCATTAGTGGGCAGCAATTTATCCCTGCGTTGGTGGCAGCTACCAACGTGAAGCGAAATTTGGCCTTTCAGGGGGGCTTCTACGCACGGTCCTTACTTATACTCGACATCCTTCAAAACCGTCCGCTTGACGGCGTCGGCCAACCCAGCTGCTACAATATTCTCATAAGTCAAATGAAAAATTTTGCAACTGAATTTCCAGGTGCGATAGTACGGCGACCGCAAATATGAAGGACCTTATTTTGCCTTTGATTTGTTCATTTTAAAGTGTGGCTGTATCTCGACACTTAATAGATTATTTTACAATGCCAAGCTTTTACCTACTTGAAAAACTTAGAACACAATAATTCACACTTACATTGTATGTTGTTATCTCTAAGTGTACGTTGAAATATTTTTTTATATTTTTAGATGTATTGTTACTAGTGCATGTGTCTAACATTTCACTCTTGATTTTTGTTAAACAAACATCTTCATTCACATATTCCAAATGAACTTTTGTTACTTTCGATAGTATCATATGTCCTAATTGATACTGTCGTTCCTTATATAAGAAGCATTGACGGACTAATAGGTCTATCGTTAACAATTATCTTCTAGATTTTTTGGTCCATAACCTTCGTCCACTACTATCCGTTGTCTTTTTGCTCTACATATTTTTATACTCTCCTAGTGCTCCTCAATTTCTTCTTCATTAGTTGTTCTAGTACTAGTTTTTGTGTATAACCTAGTTAGTTTACTCTTGACGCATTATACTGTGTTGATTGTATAGAATCTTCAATCCCGTCTTTTTCTGTAAAATATATTTTCTTCTTTCAACTTTATTTTGCTCACTTTGCTTGTATACTTACGTGTCATATATATATAATAGTAATAACTATAGGTCTTAACACTGTATATTCTTAACTTAGCATTACGTGGCACCACTATTAACAATGTTATACTATGTAACGCACTCGCTCACTTTTCATCTTTAGCTAACTTTACTTTGATTTTGGCACTTTTTTTACCTTATTCTACTATACATACACCTAAGCAGAAAGCACTGTCTACCCATATTATCTTTATTTCATTTTTCTTCTCTTTGTCGTGTTGGTCTTTTCTCCTATCACCAAGAACTTAGTTTTTGCCACATTAGAGTTCTCTTTCCCTGGTCTATATCGACAGTTTCGATACTGATCTTGCCATCAGGGGTTAGATTGTCGACATATGCTAGACACTGTTGACGGTTGTTTGTTATCGTCCTTCTAGTTGTAATTCCGCTATCTCTTATTATCTTTTTCAGTATCAAGTTGAACAGGATGTGTGACCTCAAAACTCTCCGATATTTTCCCATTGCATCTCACTTTAGTTCTAGCATATTTAAAGTTCATTTGTACATCTAAATTTTCAAATAGCTTTTCTCTGTTGACTATTTAATTCTGTGGTCATTACTTTGTCCAGCAGTACTATTTCTTTGTATTTGCTACAACTCATCTTGTCATTTCTTTGCGAATATATACCCAATTATCTCCACTACTTCCCCCATATCTATTCTTTGTTTTTTGTATTATTCTTATGATTTCTTTTGTTGGTGCCTCAATTATATCCATTGGTTGTAAAAGGCTTTTCTTTGCTAATACCTCTTCTTCTGTTGTCATTTTGGCATTTAATGCGTGTTTCAAAATATTGTTTCCGGCTTTTCATCATTAATAAATTGCCCCCTAATAGCTTTTCTTCATCTTTAATGTAGATAGCTCTGGTATTTTCTCTTTTGTCTTTTTACCTTGATTGAAGTTTATAACTCATTTATTAATATATTTTTCTAATAATTCACCCTTCTTTCCTATGTTGCCTCTTTGCTCACCCCTTTACCTTTACTCTTTGGCATTTTGTGTTCCTCTGAGTTCCCATACTTTCCCATTTTTAATATTTATATCCTAGCCGGCCTTCGCTTTTTAACTTTTGCGCTTGTTATCGAATTAGTTATTTCCTATTTTGGTACCGTTTCTTTAATGGTGTTATTAATCTCTTAATTGCTTCGTAGTCTCTTTCAGACCCATACATTTTCTGTAGGAGTTCCTCTGGAATTTATCATTTCTTTTCTAGTGTATCAGTTTTGTGTCTTCTTTTATAAGCTTTATATTTTCCAGATTATTCTTACTGTGATCTGAATTTATACCACAATATGATCGGTTAGCTTCCGCTCCTCTTTGTGTTTATGCATTAGGTATCAGCTTGTCATTTTGTTCTTAAATTGAGACATAATCTATCTGATTTATTATCTTTTCATTTGGTCCCGGCTAAGTTTCTTTGTATCTGTACTTTCTCTGAAATTATTTGCATACAATCAGATGGTTAAAAAGTAAAACTATTTTTTCTCAATTATTTAATTATCATTAGTCTTACTTTGCCTTCTTTGTTGGCACATGTGTATTCACTATTATCATATTCTGATTTTCATTTTTGATTTTCAAATAACATACTCTCTGACTTTGCTTAAAATTTGATTACCTTGTTCTTGATTTCTGCGTTAATTAGAAAATTTGTCTGTAGAATTATATAACTGTATTTTTTTGCTTTTTTTTTTATAGAACCAGTACATCTATTTTACTCCTTATCTCCTCTGTCACTAAATTTTTTGATGATTCTGTGTAATAAGTTACTCTTATGTTCTGTGTAGTCAAAATTAGCTCTCCTTTAAAATTTCTCTTGGGCATTCTCTTTCTGCTTATAATTCTGTTACCTAAATTTCATATCAATGACTGTCGCTTTTATATATTTTATTATTCCTTATATCTCCGCATTCCAAGTCAGTTACGTTTTTAGTAGAGTATTTCGACTTTCTTATTCCCTCTCCTTCGATACTCATCCCTTCCTCTAGTTTTCTGTGTTCTTTGTTTTTTGTTTTTAAGTTATTATCAATATATTTTTTACGCCCTCTATTTTGCATTTTATTGATTCGCTTCAGCTATTGCAATGATCTCTCTCTGTTCTTGTGATTCTAAATTCTTTTTCCAGAAATTGCTTATCAAAGAAGAACGCTTTTATTACTATATTATTTTGTTTTTTCCATGCTCTTTTCTTCTTTTCTTGTTCTTTCCTCCAAATCTGTTATTCTCTATTTTATCTTCGTATTTCTTTTCTTAGTAATCTTATTTTTTTAATATCCTTTCTGATCTTATTTGATTAATTTTAATTGATCATCACCTTGTGCGTAATTACAGTCAATTGTTTTCTACTTCTTCTTTATTTGTGTGTTCTTCGGCATGACTGCATTTTACTGGCATTCTTGCGGTTTTTAGGGTTTTGTGACTATTTCTGGAGGATTTGGTGGTTTTTTCCTTTTTTTACTCATGCTTATGCGGTATTAACTTTAAAACCCTTTAAATCTTTGTTTCATATGACTTTATTTGCACAACGGCAACGCCGCTCTTTTATCTGGCGTTTAGTTTAGTTTAGTTTAAAACTAACCTCCGGATTTATTGTAATAGTTTATAATGTATATATTGGATCTACTAACTATTCCCCATAACTTTTTTAACACAGGTTCATATAGACTTAATAATTAATTTGTATAATAGCGTTTCATTTTCCAGTAATTCCTAATTAAAAATTGTCAGTAACTCATTTTTTATTATCACAGGAAAATTATGCTCCCATCAGCTATAATGAACAAAGAACGTTTGTTTACTAATATGACAACGCCGAGTTGTTAGAACAGGTTTTGCAAGATATCACAAAAAAAACGCAAGTATACCTATAATTTAGTTGGGTGAATGGAACAATGAGGTGTTGTTATGGGTTCTTAGAGATCGTAATGTGGTTTTTTGAATGATAAAGTAGCAGAAAATATGAATTTGCCAAAAAGCGGTAAACTGACGTTCTTGGCCGGTTCGCTTATTTGGAAATTTGCATTTTTCTGATCACAAAATTTTGACCAAAAGTTGAAAACTTAAAATATTCCCAAATGCTGCATTGACACGCTCACATTTTATACATGACTAATTATCAAATTAAAAAATAATAATAGTTATGTACCCCAGAGTGGTCCAAACGGTTGAGGCGCGGGCTGCAATGCGAACGGACCCGGGTTTCATTCCTGGAGCTATCTGATGCCTGGCGGGTGGCGTATTCAGTCACTAAAAATAATTGAGTACCTGTGTCTATTCAAAAAAGAGTAATAATAGCGGTAGACTAGGGCACCTTGTCTGCCACAGCGCCTCGCATCAGAAATAGTGCGCGACGATCGGACAGAGAGAGACACACAGAGAAAGAATAGGGGGAGGACGAGAGATAAAAAAGTAAAGAAAAATATGAGAGCTTTAACCTCTTAGTTTGCAGGCCATGCTTCCACGCGGAGCGTTAGAGTCTTACCATTAATAATAATTTTGCATATTTTCAAAACAGACATTAGTGCCGATTAAGTAAAATATAAGCCAAAGACAAGATTATAATCTTTTGTGATATTTCAAAAGCACAGATGAGCTACATATAAAGTTAGAGATGCAAAGATTTTGTTTTCGGAAAGATTTTCGAAAAAAGAATGATTTTATTAGTACCCATAACCGTAATGAAAAACCAATGCTCTATATTTATGTTATTTCACCAGACTAACTAAGGGCTTATTAATGCAAAGCATTAATTTTGTATCTAAAGAAGATAATCCTCCAAATGTTCATAAAGTGTGGCCTAATAAACAAGTATAGTTATATTATGCTCGGAAAGCTTATGCTAAGTGTGAAAAAGCTCTAAATGTACAACAGTATTGTATCGAATCAAATAGGCGAATGTCCAGTGGCCTTCGTAGACGACAGTAATTTTAGACATTCTTGTACCAATTGATTTTTTGTATTGAAATAATTTTGAGTGCAGCTGTAATTGTTTATCACGTTCTGCTTTGTTTATACTTATCTGCTCTTAACTTTGAGAGAGCAGATTGCAATTATGTCTCGCAGAATTTTTTATATTGGACTATTATCTAGTGTTTGGAAACGAAATACTTCATTTTAATATTATGACCTTAGCAGCAGTAAACTGTTTATACGTTTAATAATGTTTGCCAATTCCTGATCGTAATCGTAGTGAATTAAAGCTCTGGAAAATTATATTTTTGCTTTTGCAATGCCTTTGGTCTAATGTTTTTTGCAAGTAAAGTAACTTTTTTCATGTCGCTAATTTATTTAGCTAAAATTAGTTCTAAAATTAAATAAAAGTGCCACTTGAAGGCAACTGTGCGTAGTTATAGCCAAACAATACTTTTTCTTGATCACTTCTAGGCTTTCTAATAAATTTATATATTTAGCTTATTCAGAATTGTTGAATTTTCCAGTACTATTATCGTCTTTTTAAAAGATAATTAGACACCAGAATTCCTTCAATTTTTTAGTTTATAGAATAAAAAATTTCTGAGAGCGATTAATTGCCACTGCTTTGTTAGTTTTTTAATTTCTGGTGTGTGATAATAAATAGTCTCACGAATAATCATAAATTCTTTTGAAATTCGCTGCATTTCTTTTGTGCTCCCAAACAATTGACTGATTCTGCACTTGAACGTGGAACGTGGGTATGTAATTTATAGTAAGTATTAGTAATTCTTTATTTTCTCTATGATTGTTTCTTCTGATCTTAATTACCAATTTGCGTATTACTTTCTAGGAAAATCTTTATTATCAGCAATTAACTTTTATTTGTCCGGTATATCTGTTTAATCCGTTAAAAGCTACTTGACAATAATCTACTTTAAATGCAAACAATTTAATCGCTTGAAGATTTTATAAATCAAATTAAAATGATTATCAATAAAGTGCGCAATTATTTTTTATATACACTGTGCGGTCACCACAACAGCGTTAAATATTTAACATACAATCTTTTTTCTTATAGTGATTAAACACTTTAACTTTATTATAATAATAAAAAAGAAATGTAGAATCAAAACTGTATATTTGCTAATATCTGATATTTAATTTGTCTTGAAAATTAAACATTGACATGCTGCTGAATCCAAGAAATATAATGGCTGACTTTGGTGTAAACAGACGGAGCGCCGTAAGTTCCGCAAGGAGTCAGGGTCCAGGAAGCGACACCCAACAGCACATTGTCTTGCATGACGGGACCACCGCTATCGCCCTGACAGACTGTTTCCCTTCCCGTGACAGGTCCACCGACACACAACATGCTGGTGTCTAGTGGCTCATATGATCCAATTAGACTTGTCAGTTGTATGGCACATTCTAAATAAAATTAAATATTAGGAATAATCGGCCATTAAAGGAATTCGACGCTATAATACTTAAGAATGACCATATCTCTAGTTGCACTTTTTGTAATGTAATCGGAGTTGTAGGATTGCTTGTCGAAAGGTAGCCCCAACCAGACACCCACGTCATGCCCCCGAATTCCTCGTTTTGCTGCGGCAGCGTGATGGGTTGCACGGCTGTGGTCCAACTTAATGGGGAGCTGAGCAGCAGCAGGGCTATATCGTATGGAGCTACGCCTCTAAAATACACGAATGTAACTAGTAAATTTATTTGGTCAATATCAGAAAGAGCTACTCTGTATAAGACGGGTGCACGATAGCCTGTTCAACTGAGCTGACTTGCACATCCGGGTGGTCTTCGTTTTGGTGAAGCAGGCCAGCGTACACTCGCATGTTGGACGCAGAACCGACAATGCAGTGACCTGCTGTTACTATCCAATTGTGAGCAATAATTGACCCGCCGCAGATATGTTGGCCAATCCAGTGAAGCGCAATTTGGTAGGGAAACTCGTGCCTTCCAGCGGGGTTTCCACCCACGATTCTCCCTTCTTCAGACTTGCCGTCCTTCAACAACGTTCGGTGGAAGGCATCAGCCAACCCAGCTACAGCATTCTCATGACAAACCAGAAGAAAAACATGTAATAAAACTCACCTGAAAGAATTAGTGCAGCAGCCACAAATATGAGGGTCCTCATTTTGGATATTACTATAAAATCTGAATATTCCATGTTTATATGCACTTTTATCTCGATACTCAAGAAAGCAATCCACAATTCAATTTTATCTCCTTTAAAATCTTTAAACAAAATAATTCGCATTTATTTTTTAGGTATTGTTGCTAACTCCGGAAATGCCGTTGAAATATTTTTCGTATTTTTATTAAATTTTAAGCTAAGCATTTATTTACATTATATAAATAATCGTTTACAACTTTGTTCCACAATATGTACTGATTAATTTACCGACTTTATGTTATACTATTTATTATTTATACTAAATTACACCAATCAGTAATTCTTCTTCTTAATCTCAGCTTCTCCCTTGGAGGTTGCTGATCAGCATGGCTATTTTGACCTTTGATATAGCTGCTCGGAATAGTTCGTCTGATGTAAGATTGAACCATTCTCGTAGGTTACGTAACCAAGAGATTCTGGGACGTCCGACTCTCCTTCGCCCAGCAATTTTGCCTTGCATAATGAGCTGCAATATCTCATATTTAGAATTGCGGGAAATGTGGCCTAGGAATTCTAATTTTCTTTTCTTAATGGTAGGTAAGATCTCCAATTCTTTGCGCATCCTACCCAGAACCTGCTGATTCGTAATTCGGTCGGTCCAAGAGATTTTCAATAGTCGTCTATAAATCCATAGCTCGAAAGATTCAAGTCTCTTTGAAGTTTCTTTATTTAAAGTCCAACCTTCTAGACCATACAAGAGCACTGGGATTATATAACAACGGACCATTCTTGTCCTTAATGCTAACGATAGGTTCTGAGCAGTCAGTAGTTTTCTCATTTTCATGAAGGCTGCCCTTGCTTGTTCTATTCTTGCTAAGATTTCTTCTCTATGTGTGATGTTTTTGTTTACTATCGTGCCAAGGTACTTGTAGTTTTGAACTTGTTCAATAATCCTATTGTCTGTGACCAGCTGACTGTCTGCGGTCTTTCTTTTAGATACTACTAACATTTTTTGTTTTACTAATATTAATACTAAGCCCAAATTCTTTACTTGTTTGAGATACTCTATCTACCAGTGTCTGAAGGTCTTTTAGGTTGTTTGCGATCAAAACGGTGTCGTCAGCGTACCGAATGTTATTGATACATTTCCCATTTATTATTAGTCCTGAACTTTCATCTTCTAACGCTTCGCGGAATATATATTCCGAATAAATGTTAAATAACATGGGTGAGAGGATACACTCTTGTCTGACACCTTTTTGAATATTAATTTCCTCGGAGAGAGAGTTATCCACTTTTATTTTTGCACTTTGACCCCAGTAGAGATTGATAATTATTTGTATGTCATGATGGTCTATGTTGAGTTTTTGCAAAATATCAATTAGTTTATCGTGCTTCACGTTGTCGAATGCTTTGCTGTAGTCTGTGAAGCACATGTAAGTATCCTGGTTTACATCTAGAGATCTTTGTGCTAAGATGTTAAGAGCAAATATGGCTTCTCTGGTCCCTATTCCGTTGCGGAAACCGAATTGTGTGTTTGACATTTCCGCTTCACATTTGCTATATAACCTGGTGTGGATGATTCTTAAGAATATTTTTAGTACCTGACTCATGAGGCTTATGAGTCGATACTCATCGCATCTAAACGCTCGGGATTTCTTAGGGATGGGGACAATGGTGGAAAGTTGGCATTCGCGTGGGATAACCCCTGTTTGGTATATATCGTTAAACAAGTCAACAATTATTGAAACTGACTGTTCATCTAATAGTTTTAACAGTTCGCAGTGTATACCATCAGGTCCTGCTGCTTTTCCAGCTTTTGCGGTTTTGATGGCATGGTTGACCTCACTACATGTTATTTTTGGTGCGTTTTCTGCTGCTGTAATGCTACGTTCTTCTGCTCTTTGATCTCTAAAGATTTGTTTAATATACTTTTGCCATAAGTTTGACTTTGATTCTGTATCTATGACTAAAGAACCTTGGTCATCCTTCATTATCCTCGATTGTTGTCTGTGTGCAATACCAGTGATTTCTTTTATTTTCTTGTGAACATTGAAGCTGTCATACTTACGTTCATACTTTTCTATTTCTTTGCACTTATCATCCACCCAGGATTCCTTTGCTACACGTATCTTGCTTCTAATAATGTTATGTATTTCTATACTTTATTTCATCTTTATTTTTAAATTTTCTCCTTTCGTCCATTAGCGCTAAGATTTCCTCTGTCATCCACTTCTGCTTCATCTGTTTCTTGTGTTCTCCCAAGGTTTCTTGTTGTGTCGTTACCATTTTGTTTCCTTATCTAAATTACTAATATGTTCTTGTTGCATTTTATGGAAGTTTTGGTTTATCATCTTAGTTGCAGAATTTCGTATATCTGGTTGTTGTAACCTTCGTGTATTTATGTAACTATTTTGGTTTTGTTGTTGTCGTCTTTTCTTCAGTCTAATATACATATTCATGACTACAGGATTGTGGTCCGAATTTGCATCCGCACCTGGGTATGTTTTTACAGCCTTTACGCTATTTCTCGCCTTTTTGTTAACTAGAATGTAATCTATTTGGTTTCTAATTATTTGTTCTGTGTGATCTCTCGGTGCTTTCCAAGTATATAATCTTCTCTTTGGTAGTTTAAAGATAGTATTTGTGACCACAAGGTCTTCTTCTATACAAAACTGCAGCATTCTCTCTCCTATTCCGTTTCTCTCACCTAATCCATATTTACCTACGTAATCTCCATAGCTTCCTTCTCCAATCTTTGCATTATAATCCCCCATTATTATTGTGATGTCACGTTTTTTTCTTAATTTTAGTACTTTCTGAATTTCTTCGTAAAAAGGTTCTATTTTATCATCGTTTTTCTTGTCAGCAGTGGGGGCATATATTTGAATTAAGTTCATTTTACCTAAGTTTGTTTGTAGCTGAATCATCATAATTCTATCCGAATATGGTATAAAGTTAATTACTGCTTTACTTGCAGCTTTGTCTAGCATGATACCAACTCCATTATAATGCTCTGTTTCAGTGTTCCCTGAATAATATATAACACCGTTTTCGGTACTACATTTCCCTGAGTTAGGCCATCGGGTTTCGCTTAGACCCAAAATGTTTAGTTTTAATCTACTCATCTCTTGTACAACGTTATCCAGTTTTCCTGCTTGGAATAAACTGCGTACATTCCATGTTGCAATTCTGACTCTGTTTTTGTGTATACTGTACATATTCTCTTGATTCCCTTGATTAGCTGACGGGGAGATTCTTCGCACCGTTTCCCCACTGAAGGGGTGCTCCGGACTAACGGCCAATTGTTTTGATTTTTCAGCCATGTGATTATCTTGGGAAGCATTTAAAACAAAATGCATTTAGTGCGGTAGTTTTCCGTTGCTTTCCACACCGCAGCGTCCCAACCGTTTAGGTCAATATGTGACCCTCGCCTGAGATTGGTCTAAAATGGGTCTTTAAGGAAGTAAATCTTCAGTAGCCCCATGAAAGTAATGCCACAATTGCTGCCCTGTGTCATGCTAGTTTTGGTCCGCCCCGAGTATTTTATTTCCTCGGTACCACCCATCTGGGAGGCATTCCCCTATCCGCCACCTGGGGAGGCGCCCAATCAGTACTATTACTCATTAATATGGTAGTCTATCAAGAAATCTGGATCGTCAAGTTTTTTTTTACGTTTTATAGCAAATTCTTTTAACTTTAACTTTTTAAGACCCCTTTCTTCTACTATCACCAATTGAAAACTATTACAACACTAAATATATAATTTTAAGAATCTGTAACATTTTTATCAAATGTTTAATTTTTCATAGCTCATGTTCTTGTGCTTTAATTCGTAAAACTTCAATTTTATTTAAATTATTATAAAGTTAATAAATTATTTGATAATCTATGAAACAATACGGAACATCAATAGTTTTGCTTAAGATAATTTTCGTATATTTCTAATTGAATTAGGTATTTTGAAACTCGTAGATACCGCTTCACCCTTAGCGCAATGATATTTCAAATATTTTCCATAAGGGCTGTGGAAAGTCTCTACTCTTTTTTGTTGAAAGAAGGTTAATATGTTACGTGCATTATTTTGATGAAAGATTGCTTAGACCTCTGTCTGAAGGAAAGACAATACCACGGGTATAGATTCATCACAAAATACAATTCTGTGCCACTAGTATGTCTACAGACGCCTTTCTGTTTATTACAATTATCAATACAGAGAAATTAGCGTTAGTGGCAAGAACGAAGGTCTCATTGTGAGTAATCGACATCGAACAGAAAATATATTCAAGCAGTACCGTATGATAGTCCATCATCGTTGCTTTAGATATTTTTTTTAATTTATTTATTAGTTTACAATCTGTCACGTAGTGACATTCAGTAATTGGTTCGACATTTGATATAAGACATGTAGAAAAATTTTCAACAAAAATTTCCTTATTCTAATTCTAACACTAATACTAATACTAGCCGGTTTGGTAATGACGGAATGAACAATTAACTTTGACACCACATAACATTATGCGAAACGGTTTGGTAGGTCTGTTGGCTTAAATCTTTTAAGTCTGGTTGCTTCGTCGTCAGAATTTAATAGTTCTTCAACCAGCGAGTTAGGGTGAGCACTTATTTTGTCACGGTGGCGAACACTGCACTTTTGTATTTCCTCGTCTATTGTTGAAATACCTAGGTCCTGTCATATTGTCTCTTTCGGAACGAACCATGGGGCGTCTACTAAAGAACGTAGCACTTTCGATTGAAATCGTTTGGTTATGTCGATATTTGATTTACTTGCAGTTCCCCATAATTGTATGCCGTATGTCCAAATAGGCCGTATGATAGATTTGTAAAGTAATATTTTACTCTCCAACGACATCTGATATTTGCGGCCAATCAGCCAGTACATTTTCCGAATTTTTAAACTCAACTGTTTTCTTTTGGTGAAAAGGTGTTTTTTCCAAGTGAGACGCTTTTCTAGGTGCATACCTAAGTACCTAAAGGTATCATCTTGCGGTATTTGTTTGTTATTTATTATAACGGGTAGGCAGGTACTTCTTCTCAGCGTAAAAGTTACGTGGACTGATTTGGTCTCGTTTATGTGGATACGCCATCTTTTGAACCATACTTCTAAGTGGTGCAAACATTATTGTAGATAGTTGGACGCCATATACGGATCGGAATGCGATGAAAGAATTGCTGTATCATTCGCGAAGGTAGCAACCATAGCTCCCGGGGAGGTAGGTAGGTCAGCAGTATATAGTAGGTACAGGAGCGGGCCCAGCACGCTTCCTTGAGGGACACCAACGTTGATAGAAAATAAAGGGGTAAAAGATTCTCTGTACTTCACTAGGTAGTGTCTATTGATGAGGCAGGACTTTAGTATTGTGTAGTAGTCTGGCGGCAGGAGTTTATTCAGTTTAAATAGCAGGCCTTCGTGCCATACTCTGTCAAAGGCCTGCACAACGTCCACAAATACGGCCGAACAATATCTTTTATTCTGGAAGTCTTTTAATATTTTGTCTACAATTCGATGGATTTGTTCAATTGTACCATCTTGTTGGCGAAAGCCAAATTGGTGGTTAGGTATAATGTTGTTTTCCAGCACTAGAGGCATTAGTTTCCGCAAAAATAGTTTTTCAAAAACCTTTGATACCAGTGCTAGGAGACTAATTGGTCTAAAAGAAGGTTTGAGTATTGGTATGATTGTTGCTACCTTCCATTGCTCAGGAAAGTATTGTAGTCTTATCACAGCGTTGAATAAGTAGGTAATGTATTTGTGGCCTTTCTCCGGTAACTCTTTAAGAACTTTCCCGGTAATTAAATCGTAACCAGGGGCCTTTTTTGGATTTAGTTCGGTTATAATTATTTTCTTGACATCATTTACTGTGAAAAATTTAATTGGTAGACACATTTTAAAGGATTCATCGAGATATTGATGAATCTCGTCTTCTTCAGTTGGAGTTGATTGCGAATCAAATGGTCTAAATACCTTTGTTAAGTGGTTTGCAAAGGCGAGAGCTTTGTCAAAATTACTTCTGGCCCAGCTGTTGTTTTCTAGTCGTATCGGTGATATATGTTGCTGGGGCTGCATTAATTTTTTTGTCGCTTTCCAAAGCGAGTAGTCTATTGCTTCAGTCGGAGAAAGACGCTTTAGGTATGTTTGTATCGAATTGTTTCTTATATTGGAGAGCAAATTTTTCTGTAATGATCCCAGTTCGTGAATCTGCTGCTAAGAGTAGCAGAGGTCTCTTTCTGTAGCACCTGTGTAGACATTGTCACTAGTATTGGTGAGTGGTCAGAGGACAAATCCAAACACGACTCTGCTTTGCAATAATTTGGATTGATGACCCTTAGAATACAAAAGTCTAAGAGGTCTGGTAATTTCGCCATGTCTGAAGGCCAGTAGGTTGGCTCTCCCGTAGATAGGTTTATTTGTTATTGCCTTCAACAATTCTCTGCCTTTAGTGGTGGTTACTCTCGGTCCCCAATACTCGTGTTTGGCATTAAAGTCTTCAATCGATATAAATCTGGTACCTAATGTTTCGAAATATTCATTGAAGTGTTCCTTCTTAATGTTGTGTCTTGGGGGGCACTATGCCGCTGATATGTTTAATGGGCCTTTCCAATCTTCGCTCGTAATTGTAGTTGATTGTAGATGGTGTGGGTTATATTTTGGTAGTTCGTAGTGCTTGATATTATTTTTAATTATAATTGCTGATCCAGCATGAGCGGTACCATCTGGATGTTGTGTGGCATAAATAGTGTAGCCTGAAATCTTTAGGTAGCTCCTGTCCGTGTAGTGGGATTCCGCTATTAACATGATGTCAATTGAATGTTGTATAAAAAAAGCTGTTAGTTCATCTTTATGGTTTGTCAGGCCATTCGCATTCCACTCAGCTATCTTAAGCTGTAGAGCCATGGTTGGTTTTTGTGACAACGATTGTTAAAAGATTTAGTAAGGTTCCCATTTGTTCCATTATTGTTTTTAATATTTTTTTAGTTCAACGATATCATTGGAGTCGATATGTTGTGGAGGTTGTTGTTGTTGATCCATGCTATTACCAGCGTGATTAGTATTTCTTAAAACTTGAGCATAGGCAGAGTTTTGTAAGTGGTTTTGCTCTGACTGCTGTTTCATATTTGGTAGTACTTTGTTTCGGAGAGACGGATATATTTTTTGTTGAATTTCTTCGTAGATTTGACAGCCTCTATAGTTGGCTGGATGGTTGCCATTACAGTTAACGCATTTCACGTTACTATATTACACCTTTCATGGACATTGGGAAGTTGGATGGCTATCAATGCACTTCACACATCGCGGGTCTCTACTACAGAAGTTCTTAGTGTTCTTAGCAATTGGTGATTCAATAGTTACTATAGAATAGACTAGTCTGGTAATATTATAAACTTCTTTATTATTTTCCGCAGCTTTCAGTTCAACAAAAAACATGGGTAGAGGGGTTTTGGTAGTTCTCTGGCGTATATTTACAATGTTCATGACTTCATGTCCTTGTTTTTCAAGCTCTTGTTTTATTTCGTTTAAGTTGGTTGATGGGTGAAGATTTTTTAGGACTACTCTAAAGTTTCGCTCATCTTTCCTTTTATAGGTGTGGAATTGTGTGTTTTTTCCCTTAGGACCTTAATTATGACAGTGTATAATTCAGTGGTTTTCGGTAAAATTTTGACCTCATCGTTATTGAGAGTTTTAATCTCAAAGTTATTTTTTGCAATTTTTTCTAAAAGTTTTATTAGGGGTTGTATATCTTTGACACCTGCTATATAAATTGGTGGGGGTTTAGGTTCTTTTTTGCTTTCAGTTGTGCTGCTATTCGCTTCTTCTTCTACTGTATCTTCACTTAAAGCATCATATCTACTAGAGAGGTTCAACCAGTATGTTGTAGTTTTGCTTTGTTTGGTCTAAGTTTGCAATTTTTCAGGATTACGCAGTCGTTTTTTACTTTCAACTACGTGCCAATCATTGTCCTGAGATACTCGGCTTGTTTGAGTCTGATGATAAATTGAATTGTTTTGATAACCTGAATTTGAACGAACTTTGTGGTTGTGGAGTATTGTTTACTTGCAAATTCGGATAGAGATTAGTTATTGGCAGCTGTTGCGGGAGTTGATAATCTTGTTGTGCGTACTGAAATTGGTAGTTTTGATCCACTTGCATAGGTACAAACTGTGTGTTTTGTATATTAGGTGTGGCTTGGTTATAATAAGCCATAATTAGTTGTATTTAAATAAATAAATTTAAATGTAAATGTAGATTAATTGAACTTCATATTCACCTCGACCGTGAGGTCGCACGATTATCTTTGTCGCCCGATACCATAATACTTGCACTCGGTGTTGAACCTTGCGCTTAAAAAAGGTGTGGCTCCGCCGTTGCAATATCAGGCACGCAGGTTCACTCGACTTGAAGGTTCGGGCCGAACTGCTTTAGATATAATCACAAGCCTTTGAAAATGGCGATCCTTCCAGTTGACCCTATGTACTACTTTAGACCTTGACCTTTTGCAAGCGAGTACCTTCTTGGACTTTTTCAGCTTATTACTCACAAAAAAACTCCCCTTTTATATAAGCCAATAATATATATTATGCATCGCATGTTGCATGTGTCAAATGTTAACGACTAAGAACACTTTTATGTTCATTTTACACGTGACACCCCTACTTCCACCAGATCTAAGAAACGATATAACAAATCTCAGACAAGCAATCATATGTAATATAATTTCATGTAATGTAATTTGTTTCTTAATGGTGCTGCAATTTTAAAAAGCAGTACTGTACTATAGTTTGCAACACATTTAATTGAAATCGTTTTATAATGTTTATATTCATACGATAGCTGTATGTCTAATAATTGTTTTGTAAAATAGCGTTTTCCTCTCGAGTGACATCTGAAAATTTTATCCTAGTATCCAGTGCATCTTTAGTCAATTATACAGATGCGCTACATTTTAAACAATGGTTTTTGAGTCATTTAAATATGTCTCTAGTATTTCTTGGTGTAGTTGGTAGATTAGACAAGTACAGTAGGTACTAAAACTGGCCATAACACTCTTTTTTGAGGAATACTTGGCTTGATTGGAAATAAAGAAGTTTGAAGGTCTTCCTACTTGACCAGAAAGTGTCAGATGGTAAAACAAAAACTCTAATATTTTGTAATAATCTGGTGATAATGTTTTTTTATATCATGGCTATACAACTGTTAGCATCACTGGAATTATAATGAAAACAGATGATTGCAGCACGTTGTTGGCGTACAGTAAAAGAGAGGAATGCAGACTAAGTCCGGAAATAGAAAAACGTCAAGCAAAGCTGATGAGCACAGACTTCGGAAACGATTCAGAGGGAGAGGACGCCCATCCACATCCAGATCCGCAGAGAATGTGGCGACAGTGCAAACAATTACTTAGCTTGCTTAAATCAGCACGTTAAGCAGCTTGTGACAATTAATAAGACGCGCAATACGTACGCAGTTGCATAAAAAATTGAATTTCCGCTCGTGGAAACCCCACTACATGCAGAATTTAAAATCTGAAGTC
The DNA here is from genome assembly GCA_036346155.1 of Sinelater perroti. Classification (NCBI taxonomy): domain Eukaryota; kingdom Metazoa; phylum Arthropoda; class Insecta; order Coleoptera; family Elateridae; genus Sinelater; species Sinelater perroti. The sequence continues at coordinate 6,922,231 of JARFIY010000324.1, forward strand.
TGTGACTGCAGACTGAAATATGAGAAATTAACGCTGGGTTAGTTTGAATTTGTTGAAAATATTCCCTGGAGTGACGAGGGCTCATGTGATTGAGATCTCAGAATGGCGGACCAAAAGTGGCAGGACTCCGGCCCAAATGCTTGACGATAACGTGTGGCCCACAGTTTCTGGCTGGAATAACATTGGCGACCTTATTTTCATCCAGGATGGTGCATCATGCTATTTTGGTCTTGCTGTGCATACGAGGTTAGACCAGCATTTTCCGGTATGTTGACAGGCACAACGTGAATCTTATGAATGACCTTCAAGTAACTGGACTAAATACATTCGTAAAGTGCCTTGCAAAAACAACAGTTTGCATATGATATCTTCTAGCCCAGGGGTTGTTATCGAATGGAATAGGTAATATATGTTGCTGTGGTTGCCTTAATTGTTTTGTTTGCCCGGATATGTATATGTATAATGTTTTAATCTATTGAAAGCTACTAAATACAAATAATTTATACTTTTTCAGATTTTATTAAGTGAAATAAAGGAGTGTGACCGCTTTTGCAGATTATCAAAAAAGTCAAATATTTGAACGATGATTGTCTTACAGTGACAAACCGTTTTAGAGAGTTTGTTTCAATGTCAAAAAATAATAATTTTTATTAAATAAAAAGGGAGCTTATCAAAATATTTGATATATCTGTTGTCTTGAAAATTAAGCAGGCATATTGCTGAATCCAGGAAACGTAATGGTTGACTTTGGTGTAGACAGACGGAGCGTCGTACGTCCCAACAACACGTTGTCTTGCATTAGGGGACCACCGCTGTCGCCATGTCAGACTGTTTCCCTTCCTGTGTCAGGTCCACCAACACACAACATGCTGATGTCCAGTACATCATCTGATCCAGTTAGACTTATCATTTGATGGGCACAATCTAAACAAAATCTAATACTAATTGGTTATCAAAGAAATCCGCCACTAACATTCTTGAGAATGACCATATCTAGTTGCACTTTCTGTAACGTAGTTGGAGTTGTAGAATTGTTTGACGAAAGGAAACCCCAAACAGACACCCACGTCATGCCCCGAGTTTCTCGTTTTTCTGCGGCAACATGATGGGTTGCACCGCTGTGGTCCAACTTAATGGGGAGCTGAGCAGCAGCAGGGCTATATCGTATGGAGCTACGCCTCTAAATTTCACTCATATAAACAGCACAATTTGGCCATTTATCACAGTGACGGGTGCACGATAGCCTGTTCAACTGAGCTGACTTGCACATCAGGGTGGTCTTCGTTTTGGTGAAGCATACCAGCGTACACTCGCATGCTGGACGTGGGATCGAGAGCACAGTGACCTGCTGTTAGTACCCACTGATGAGCAATAATCGACCCGCCGCACAATTTGATAGGAAACTCATGTCGTGCAGCGGGGTTTCCACCCACAATTCTTTCTTCAACAACGCCCGGTTGAAGCCAACCCAGCTACAGCAGTCTCACGATAAATCAAAACAAAAAAATGTTTGTAGCCAAACTCACCTGAAAGAATTAGAGCAGCTGCTACAAGTATGAGGGCTTTCATTTTGGATATTAATAAAAAGAACTTGATGTTTTATTTTTGTATTCGGTGTTATCTTGGTACTTATATTATACTTTTAAGTGTTACTGCTATCTCTATGACTGCAGGTATTTTCTTTATTACCTGCCCTTGGTTTTGTTCAAAAAAATTAACTATAAATAATTTTTTGCTACCTTACATTCTATGTGATAATTAATATTAAAATTACCAAGCGTATGCTGTACTGTTCGTTCCTTAGACCTGATTTTACTAATCAGTAGTTTTCTTATTATAATAATCTACCTGATTTTTCTATTATAAAGGTACTGTAAACTTGTTTGATTTTGAGATTTTAATGACCTCCCCCTCCCCCACAATAACCAATTGAAAGCAACCACAATGCTAAATATTTTATTTTAAATATCTATAATTTTATTTGCTTTGTTACTACTATAGCTGAATAGGTAATATCTTTATTGTTTTAATTCTTGAAACTGTAACAAGAATTTGCTATTAAGTTGACGCCTCTTTTAAACAAATATAAATTTGGTAAACTATTTGAAATTGACGAATACCTATTAGCAACGGGAGGCAACGACAGTTTTACTGATCATATCTGTCGCTTATTTCTTCATGCAAAGAGTTCCTTCAAAAATTTAAAAGTTAATATTAGAGCTCTTAATTTCTTTTGATTTATTTATAACTTAAAAATATGTCACATAGTGAGATTCACTAAATATTTTGTTGTGACGTATAGAGCACGTGAAAGAAGTTTTCTTATATTAACACTAAGCAAGTTTGGCGTTAGACAAATACATTGACACTACATTTACCGTAAACCATACCATTTAACATATCTATCCATTAGAGTTCAGCAGGCATTCCGTTAGTACGTCTATAATATGCCGCAATAGCAAGCATTGCACTTTTATATTTTTTCCTAGCTTACTACTTAATCCAAAGCAAACCACAAGGTAAATACACTACTGTATATTAAAACTGCAGCACCATGCAAAAGCCAAATTAAAACTTTGTAGAGTTATTTGCTAAGACATAGCAAAGTGATTAAATTTACTAAATATCTATCCACAAACATTTGTATTTATGTAATAATGTATAGCCCCACCTGAGGCTCTTGTGACCATCCCCAAACAATGAGAGAATTATGTCATCGTGCAGTAGCGTTTTTCTCTTCAGTGAGACTTGAAAATGACTGCCTCCTTTTTGTGAAGATACTTTTTTCTATTTGTGGTCCTCATCCATTCCATTCTTAAAGTTAAAAATGACATGAACTATTTTAGATTAATTTAAACTAATGCGTTACTTTTTAACCCATTTTGGATGTAGTTAGTAAGTTGACGATGTAGAATAGATACTGTAACTGGCCTTAACACGCTTTCTTAAGGAATCTACCTTGACTGGAAAAAAAAGTACAAGTATCTCTATACTTCATTAGAAAGTGACTGTTGGCGAGAGAAAATTTTAATATGTTGGAAAAGTTTTCTTTGATTTTAAATAGCAAAGCGTTGAACAAAATCATGTCAAAGTCTTGTCCACGAAGGTCTCAACTGAATAACATTTTTGTTCTTAAAGTCTTAAGGTTATATCTACTACTCTCTGCAATAGTAGCTTTTTAATAAATTTGGGTAAGAGCAACAAGAGACAGATCGGTTTAAAACAAAATAGTTTACTATTAGGTTGTTCCTGTTTAAGAATTGATCGTAGCAACTTTTTTTCTGCTCAGAGAAGTATTGTAGTCTTAGTACAACCCTGATTACAAAGTGGATAGCACTTGTAGTATCACTGAAATTATAATGAAATCAGCCCTTAAATAGACGACAGTAAATAGAATTTCATATTTCCCGCCCCATTAACACAAAATCCGACCGCAAGAGGTAGTGCAAGTAACGTAAATCAAAATGGCTACCCTTTTGACTATTCAGGAGCAAGCAAGTGTGAATTCCATTGTCCTTACGCAGGTATGTAGTTGTGTAGCAAGAGCGACGGATACAACACTACTTCCGCAAAAAAGATGACTGCAGGCTCAGTAGCGACGACAGAAGGGAAAGTTGATTCGCAGACCACAATCAGATAGATCCTAAAAGTGGACAAACAAGACACGCGAAAAATTAAATTTCAGAGTGAGAATCCTATTACGTGCGGGAACTAAAACCTGAAGATTGTGACCGCATGATGAAATAGGAAGAACTGCCATTACTAAGCGTCACGTAATGACGGTTGAAAGAATGCAAACTCGATCAAATAGTGCGCCTTGCTGTCTGATATCTTGTGCACGACACCAAGATTCGGATGCTTGAAGATTATGTATGGCTCACGGTATTTAGCTAAGATAACATTGACAACCTTATTTTTATAAAGGGTAGTACACCACCCATTATGCTCTTACTACGCGTGCATGGATTGGACCAGCGTTTTTCAGGATGTTAGCTGTGACGACGAATACTCTTAAATGAACTTACGGAAGTCTAGATCTCTCCCCACGTGATTTTTACTTTGTACATGACAAAGCCTTGTACACAGAAGTATTTGCGTTCCGTTCCCGCCAGTTTAAGGAAACTTTGTATTAGAAATATGGATTTTATTATTAATTTTTATCCACCTTCGTAACCTACTCCTGCTAAAATATGCCTTATAGTGGCATAGAGTGATGCTGCGTAAAATATTTAAATAGCTTTTGAAGTGGTATGTAAGAAAATTGATTAGTTTATCTTTATGTTTTCTCGGACTATTCGTCTTCTTGGTGATCTCCCAGGGGGCCTATTGAAGTTAGGTTTGTCCCATTTAACTATTTTTACCAGCTGATCATCAGCCATCCTATTGACATGATGTCTCCACTCTTTTCTCCTTTTTCTTGGCTCGATGTCCCGTGTGTGTCTGATGTGTTGGCTTTTCTGTGCGTTTCTTAGCCTATTGTAGATTTCAATATTTTCATCTCGGTTGTTTTTAAAAGGTGCTTTGTGGTTGCATTTTTTTGCTGTTTTCTCAACAGCGTGTCGTGACGGTCCTTGGTTTTGTTTTTGTGCTCAAATTATGTCACACAAATAATTTGATGTCATAGCCGTTTGGTACATGGACGCTCACTCAAGCATCGATTAAAATACCACCGCATACTTAAAATATCTTGGGTTGACAGAATACGAAATAAAACACTTTTACAAAAATGGGGAAGAACAGAAAACTTCTACCAGTTGCTGCAATTAATAATCCAAGGAAAAATTAAAGGCAAAAGAAGCGCTGGAAGAAGACGAATATCCTGGTTTAAGAACTTGGTTTGGAAGGAGTACGAGATCCCTGTTTTGGGCTGCGGTATCGAAAGTGGAAATAGCATTGATGGTGGCCAACCTTTGTTAAGAAGGCGGTACTCTAAGGAGAAGAAGTCGCTTTTGCTGTCTCCGCTTGTACTTTTATCTTTAGATTTCTGCTACCAGTTATACTTGGCCCCAAAGATTTAAAATTTATCACACTCTGGTTGTATATGGCTAGTTCTTCTTGGTTTCGTGGAAACTGTGTTTTTTGAATGTTTTCATCTTCAGATATTATAACAGCATCGTTGGCGTAACATGTTATCTTAATTTTCCATTTTCTATTTGGTACCCATTGTCAGGAGTTCTAACCTCTTTGATCATCTCATCCATGATTACACTGAATATCAGGCTGAGGCTATCGTCTTGCCTTATACCTGATAATACTGGTATCTTTTTCGTTTACCCATTATCCGTTTATATATATATATATGTTATATTGTTGGTATTTAATTCCTTAATAACTGATAGAATGTGATGGTCTACATTTCTCTTCTTTAATAGCTCTAATACGTCGGTGAGTTTTGCTTTATCGAATGTCTGAGTGAGGTCTATAAAACACATAAAGATTGCTTTATCAGATTCGATAGCTTTCTTTGTTCATTTAGAGATGCATGAATATAACATTCATTGTGGATCTGTTCTACTGAAAACCCTGCTATTTCTGTGATTTCAGTTTGTGCAATTTCTTCCGCAATTACCTTTGTCATTATTTTTAATACTGAGGTCAGCAGGCTTATTTTCCTGTAATTTCCGGGTTCAGTCTTTGTTTCCTTTTTGAATATGGGTACTGGTATAGTTTCCTTCTACTCTTCTAAGGTTTGTTGAAGTGTAAGTGTTTTATTGTACAAAACGGTTCATCAAACAATGTATCTTCCCCATATTTAGTCATTTTATTTTGTCTAACCTTAGAGCTTTTGGGTTTTTTACCTTCAGAGCTCATGTTTTAATTTTTTCTTTTGTGATAGTCTATTTAGAGGTGTTTTCTTCTTGATTTCTTCAACTATCTCTTGCTTATGTGTGGTTAGGTCTGTAAAGTGATGTAAAGGATGAAAGTAGTTTTCCGACTTTTCTAGAGTTATTTTATTTGTCTGTATACACTCATTTATTGGTTTTTTACGGTTCCTCCGCAACTTTCATATCATTTTGCCTCCATAAAGATCATGCTCCATGTGTGAAGAAATTTCTCTAAATAGTTCCGTTTTATTGCTTGGATATTTTTGTTTACTTTGTCTCTCACAGCTTTGTATTGATCATAAGTGATATCTTGTTTCTGTTTTGGATGTAGTATGTCCTTTTCTCTGGTATAAACTAAAGTTTTGTGTTTTTTTATTTTTATTAATGTTTCTTTTTCAGAAGCTTCTTTTGCACCTTGAATTATATTTGTCTGTAGTTTCTTAAATGACGTATTCACGTTGTCTTTGTTTCTTATTCTATTTTAATTTATTTTCTGTTTCACTCTGTTCTGGCAGAGTTTGTTAGTCGTGCTTATTTTTTCAGTTTTTTAGGCTCTTTTTGTATGTTGTCTTAATTTTTTCCAGTACCATGTTATGATTTGTTTCGGTATTTGCTGAGTTTAAAACTCTCACATCTAATATTTCAAACCGCCATATCATTCTGTTGGTTATGATAAAGTCTATAATAGATCTTGTTCCCTATATGTGCTTATGTAGATAAAACGTGATGTTTATACGTGGCTCATTCTGAGCACACATCTGTATTAATTAAGGGCTTCTTCATTAAATATGTTTTTTATATCATTTATAATTTCATCACCTAGTCTTGCGTTAAAGTCGCCCAGTAAAATAATCTCGTATTGTTTTGCGATTCCATCGAGTGATTTCTGCAATTCTTGGTAAAATTTAAAATTTAATTTCTTCTTAGAGTTTGCGGCTGTTTGGAGCGTATGTACTTACTATATGAGTTGTAGTTTCTCGAAATTTGAATATTGTTTGTACTAATCTGTCGCTGACGTACGTTATATTTTTATATTACTTTCAAACTTCTCGTGTACCATTAGGTCAACTTCTGATGTGGCTCTTTCATTCTGGTCTTTTCCACTCTAAATTAATATGCAATCATCGTATTTACTGTTTTCTTTTCCCCTCTTTTTAGTCTTCGAGAGAATCCAAATGTCTATTTTAAGTTTTTTTGGTTTTATTAGAATTTTTAGGTTTTTGTTGTTGAATGAGGTTACATATCAACATAAAATCCTTAGTTTTTCCTTAATCTTGCCGGATCGTTAACATTGCGATCAGTCCTATTGCCCGAGACAACATTAACAGTTTTAGGAGCAACTTGATGTTTTCCTACAAGTAGGTCGCTAGCGTCATCTGTGAACCGTCCTTCTTTATCCAGGCTTTGGACCGGCAGTGAACTATTGAATCTCCCACTAACTACTCCAGATAGAGTTGTGGGCGATTAGTATTTGTTGTAGAAATTTTGAATTGTTGCACCATAGTTTGTTTTTGAGACAACGATAGCGAAAATTCTACTATTGCTCCTTTCTTGCCATTAATGATCTTATCAATTATTTTTTTTTAGTTCAGATATATCATTTGGTTTATTGAGTGGTGTAGGTTGCTGCTGCTGATTTATGTTACTACAATTTTAGTTATGAATGTCGCTCACTACCTGAGCCTAAGTGAGGTTCATGGTATTGTATTGAGTGTTGTATTGAGTTGTTTGTCTCTCAGGAAGAAACCACTTTTTGCTGCATTTTCTTATAAATATAACTATATTTGTATTTTCAGAATAATTGCGATTACAGTTTACGCATTTGACTTCGTCATTTTGCATTTCCATTAGAGCGGGTATTAGGTAGTACAAATTTACTATAGAAAACTAATTTGGTTATGTTATATAATTAGTTCAACAAAAATCAGAGGCAGTGATATATTAGTTATTATTTAGAATACCTCTTCACTGCTCATTTGAAAAATTTTGTAAACCATATCAGAAACTGGAGAACAAACTACTTACATTGCCTTTCAAAATAATCACCATTCTTCACAACACAATTTTTGTAACGTTTATAAAGCGTCTGGAAACTACCAGTAGATGCCTCTTCAAAAAGCAAACGAAGAAACGCGGTCGTACGTTCTTAGATTACATCCATGTCTACAAAATATAGATATTTCATGAAATTTATCAAAAAATGAAGCAGAAAGAAATCTTCAAGCGTTAAAACAGGTAAATAAGTTAGACGATTGAGAACAGAGTTAAGGCACACGAATCGAACAGTGCCACAGGTGTGTTAACGTACAGTTACATCTACTGTCCATTCTTGTAGAACTCTAGCCAAATACAACAGATGTGCCGTAGCAACTGTTTCAAAACTTTCTTTTGTAATTTGGTCACAGGAACGAATTTCTGATAGATGATACCATCGTTATTGAGGAACTAGATTAGCATTGCCTTAAACTTGGTCATCGATTACAACTTACATTCAAAATCAAACTAGTAGCACTAGGTTGCATCTTTGTGACGACCGTTCGCAGAAGAATGGGTTCTGGTCATTCATAATAATGAAATGTACGGATGTTTCCATCCGTTCTGCTTTATGTTTGTCTGTCAGCTTGCGTGGACGATGGTGCGCCATATTCATGCTAATTCCCAATTCCCCATCAGTCGTAGAGTGAAGCACCAGTACTTGTCGATCATATCTGGAGTTGTGCTTGTTGACGACCGATCCGAATCAGTCACAAACACATTATTGCTCCGGGGTTACCTACTGTATATTTGCACCAACATTTCATGCGTTTCCTTCTGTTTTCCCCAGTTATTAGCAAAACTTGATGTTCACTCGTTGTTCCATTGCACTGTCACCTCACCTTATACGCTGACTACGTTAAATTATCTGCAAGGAGTTTATTCTGATTCTAGAAGTGCTTCGAATAGCCAAACTTTTCAGATACACCTTGTATGTCCATATGTTATAAACTTCTTCCTTAGTTCATTTCAGTCGGTTTAGATTAGACTTTTAAGACTGTAGTTTTCATTAGTTTTACGTAGAATTGTTATTTAACATATTTATTTCATAATCACCTTTGGCTATTGTTTCAGAAAGTTGAATTCATCATTAAAAATTTTTGAAATCTGATACGTATGTTAGTGGTAGTTTGGGTTCCTTTTTAACTCCAGTTATGTTATAACAGACAAATTGTTACTCACAATTAACAACCGGTCTTTTCACTTTTCTTAACTTTTTTGTCCCAGCTCCAGGACGTATCTGTTTTTCCACAATATATCTATCTCGGATGCTATTATTTGTTTTTTAAATTATAATGCATCACTGGGGGCCTTATTATACTACTAGTCAGCAGCTGCTTATTGTAAATATTATTAGCAATCCTGTCTCCAGGACTCTTTAAATTGCCATTGGAAAACGCTATTTTTTTAAATTTTTTTCCATAATTTGTTTCTTAGGTTGTTTTTTATTTAAATTTTTCTTGTTTTTTTTAATTCTGACACCATAAATAACTATTATACTATTAGTTCGCGTTCTATTTCAATAGCTACTTTTATCTTTATCAGTGTGCTCTTTACTCATTGCTAATTTTCTAGTTTATTGCGACATTTTTCTTTTCTTTAATTTACTTTTTTTTACTACTATTTTTGATCTATATTTATGTTTTTTTATGCTTTTAAATGATTTATCAATTATATCCGCAATTTCGCGGATTACCATAAAAAAATTAATTTATATATACACTGAGGCAAAATGTGAGTAGATATGCTATGTCAGCAGACTCACTTATAGTGATTAACATTATAATTTGTTTTGATGTCAAAACAAAGCTTTATTCTAACAAAAATGATAATTTTACTTATTAAACGCGAAATAAAAATAAAAAACGGGTTTACGCAAAGGGCTCAAATCGAAATTTTATTTTTGCTAATATTTGATATACTTGTTGTCTTGCAAATTAAACAGGCACGTACTGCTGAATCCAGGAAACGTAATGGCTGACTTTGGTGTAGACGGACGGAGCGCCATACGTCCCGCAGGGAGTCAGAGTCCAGGAAGCGACGCCCAACAGCACGTTGTCTTGCATCACGGGACCACCGCTGTCGCCCTGGCAGACTGTTTCCCTTCCTGTGTAAGCTCCACCAACGCACAACATGCTGGTGTCTAGTGGATTATATGAGCCAATCAAATTTATTAGCTGACTGGCGCATTCTAAACAAAATTAGAGATTAATTTGATATCACAGAAAACTGCCTCACGCATACCTGAGAACGACCATATTTGCAACTGCACTTTGTGTAGCGTAGTCGGAGTTGTAGGATTGCTTGACGAAAGGTAACCCCAACCAGACACCCACGTCATGCCCCCGAATTCTTCGTTTTGCCGCGGCAGCATGATAGGCTGCACCGCTGTGGTCCAACTTAATGGGGAGCTGAGCAGCAGCAGGGCTATATCGTATGGAGCTACGCCTCTAAAATACACGAATGTAACTAGTAAATTTATTTGGTCAATATCAGAAAGAGCTACCCCTCATAAGACGGGTGCACGATGATCTGTGCAACTGGGCTGGTTTGCACATCGGCGTGGCCTTCGTTTTGGTGGAGCATACCAGCGTACACCCGCATGTTGGGCGCGGAACCGACAATGCAGTGGCCTGCTGTTAGGACCCATTGATGAGCAATAATCGACCCGCCGCAGATATGTTGGCCATTCAAGTGAAGCGCAATTTGATAGGGAAACTCGTACCTACTAGCCGGGCTTCCACCCACGATCCTTCCTTCTGGAGGCTTGACGTCCTTCAACAACGTCCGGTTGAAGGCATCGGCCAACCCAGCTGCGGCACTCTCACGATAAATCGAAAGACAAATTTTTGAAGTCGCACTCACCTGAAAGAATTAGTGCAGCAGACGCAAGTATGAGGGCCTTCATTTTGGATATTAATAAAAAAACTTGATTTTTTCATTTTTATATGCGGTTTTATCTTGATACTTAATCGTTCATTTCACAATTACGAACTTTTATCTCTTTCAAAATCTATTTTTTAAGTATTGTTGCTATCTCCGTGAGTGCAGGTAAAATATTTTTTGTGTTTTATCATTTGCTCAGGAAAATTATCCACCCATTCACGTACTATAAATAACTTTTTGTTGCTTTATGTTCTATTATATGTGCTAATTAACCACGGATTACCAAATTTATGTTGTACTGTTCGTTATTTTTACCTGATTTTACCAATCACTACTTTTCATACTATGGTGTACTTTGTATGATAAGACGTACTGTAAAATTCTTTGATGGAGCCCTCCTCCCCCAATCGCCAATTAAAAGCAATCACAATATTTATTGATTATTCAATAAAAATGTCTTATATTAATACTAACCAAGTTTTATTTTGGGCAAATACACTGAACACTTTAACATATCTGTCTTTTTGTTGTCAAGTTCAGCAGGCATTCCACTACTACGTCTGGATAAGCACTGAACCTAAACTACCAAAAGCAAGCACTACGCTTTTCTATCATGGCTTATTAATTAATTCAAAACGAACCACGGGTTATACATACTACCGTTTATTGAAACCGCAGCATCAAAAAAAAATTAGCAACTAAAACTGCAGATTTGTTTCGTAGTATAATACAATACATTTATTCGATAATCGATGACCTTACTTAGAACTCTTACAACCGCTTCCAAAGCACGGACGAATAGTGTTTTGCTGAACTTCATTCTATTTATTGGCACGCTTCCATAATTCAGCCAAATTCCTTGGAGGTCGTACATACCATCATACCTTCGCATAATAGTATTTCAGACACTTTCTATCGGTGAAAGATAGATCAAGCCAGCCATAGCAAAGTTGTCTCTCTATTCTCTTGAAGGAAATTTGATGTGTTACGTGCCATACGTGGGCCAGCTTTATCTTGTTGAAAAACTGTTTGGGGTACTTTCTGGAGCAAAGGAAGTATCATTAAATTCAACAAAAAAGACGATTCTATATCAGTCATGTAGAATAACGACGCCTTTCCGTTGCCCATTGTAACACAGAGAAGTCAGTGATAGTCGCAAGAGAGAACATCGTACCGTTAGTCCCAGTGTAAGTAATCGACATCAAACAGAGAAAGTAGGCAATAGCGCACTATTATTGTACTACACCACTTGAAGCCGCACTGCAGTCTGTAATCAGAAGTCTCTGAATGTGACTATTCTCACGGTTGATTGCCTACTTACTGCTTCAGACGTCAATCTTTGCAATTGGGTACTTTCTACTAGTTTCGTAATACTGCTATGGTGATTAATTATTCGCTCTATTTTTGGTAGAGAAACATCTTCTTCACGTACGCCAACAACATATCCTTTTTAAAATTCGTCAACGTGTTGATAATGCACCCTTTATCGGCAATGAGACATTCTTACGCCTTGTATGTCACACACCGAATCTGAATAGGTTAGAACACTTTTACACTTATTTCACACGTAATATTGCAACTTGTCCCCAAACCCCACGTCTAAGAAATGATATGTCCAAATCTCAGGCAAATATAAAGATACGGTTCTCAAAGTTTAATCATTTTACTGATTATAATATGCTTAAATTACTACAAAAGGTTTAATGTATTGTAATAGCATTTTGCTTTACCAGTGACATCTGAAAGTTGCTGCCTAGCAGCCAGTACATTTTCTAAATCTTTAATCCCATTTGATTTTGTTTTAAATTTTTCCACAAACGCTTCCATCCAAGTGCATGTCTAAAGCCTCGACAGTTTAGGTTTGCACTATTTCCTTGTTATTTATAACAACTTTTTTTGCTGTAAAAATCATATGAACTGTTTTAAATTCATTTATAGAGAGACGCTACTTTTTCACCCATAGATGTAAGTTATCTATATACGTTTCTAGCCAACTATATAGTGATGATAGTATCCTTGTATCATCAGCGAATGCAACGACTGTATTTCTTGGTGTAGCTGTTAGGTCGTCTATTTAGAGCAGATATTAGAACGGACCTTAATACGCGCCCTTGTGTAATACCTACCTTGCTTGGAAATAAAGAAGTATAAGGGTCTCCATACTTAACTAAAAAGTGTGTGTGAGATACGATTTTAATATTTTGTAATAGTTTGGAAATACATTTTTAAAATTTTGAACAGGAGCAGTTGCACCAAACCATATCGTAGACTTGCACGTCGATGGAGAATGCAACTGAATAATATCTCTGGATTTTAAAGTCTTTTACAATTATGATGACCACATTGATAATTGGATATGGTATTTTCTTCGTAACTAGTGATGCTGTTTTCTGCAATAATGGCTTTTCAAGGGCTTTGCATGATATTGGCAAGAGACTGATCAGTTTCAAGTAAAATAAGTTACTCGCAGGGTTGTTTAGCTTAAAAATTGAAATGATGACAACTGTTTACTGCTCAGAGAATTGTAGTATTAATACAACATTGAAGTAGAGAGAGAAGACTTAATGTATCGCTAAAATAATGATAAAAACAGTCGACAGTAAATGGGATTTTATATTTCCTGCTTCGATAGTATAAGAACCAGCCTAGAACTTAAGCAAAAGTGTCCCGTCTCTTGACAGTTCAGGAACGAGCTAAGATGATAGTACGCTAGAAGTGTGAAATTTCATTGTCCTTATGAAGGGATGTTGGTGTGTAGTGGAAGGGAAGGTTCCATGCAACGATAATGACCACAGACTTGGTGAACATGCAAGAACAGCTGCCCATCTATATTACTGTTTGCAGAAAACGTGGCGATATTGCAGGCAATGTTTATTCCCAGCCCAAGTCAGGTACCTACAAAAACCAAAACCAATAGACTACCACCACTTTTTTTAGTTTGAAGTATTTGAAAACATCATCTGGAATGTCAAGGTTGCACTTTATGTCGGAGGTTTCGTCAATTATCATAACTGTTATTACTAAATTGCAAAATCGACCAAATATTGCAGACCCCTATATTCCGATGTCTGAAGATTACGTGTGGCCCGCTGTATCTGGTTGGGATAACATTTGGAACCTAATTGTTACGTAGGATAGAGCACCACCGCGTTTTGTTATCACTTACCTCATGAGTGGCCCTCAAAAGTTCAGATTCATACCGTACAATTTCCAGCTGTAAAGCTACGCAAAAGACAGGAAAAAACCTCGCACACTGAAGGACTTAAAGGAACATAAATCTTTTATAATTGTGGTCTTAATATCATTTTCTTTAGACTGCTTGATTGATAGTTTCATTTTCTTCAATTTTAGTCAATACCTTCATTGCAGGCGTTTAATTGTTTGCCACCTTTCAAATTGTTAGCGCTTTTCTGCAGGCTAGGTTTATATTTTTTAATGTTGACCTGGTTTTTATTAATTGGGAAAACTGATGCAGACGTTTTTTGCAAGACCAGGCAGTTGACTATAGAGTTTTACTAGAGAGTGAGCTATTTAAATTACAAATCTGGCCGTCACGTCACCAAAAAGAAAAATAGAAATAAATTTGCAGACTTGAGGATTAAAGCATTCGGTAGACGATTGAGAGCAGAGTTTGCGCACACGCATCCAACAGTGCGCAGGCGTATTATCGTACGGCTGCATCTTGTGCCCATTCCTGTGCAACCCTGGCCAAATACAACAGATGTGTCGTAACAATCCTTTCAAAGCTTCCACTTATAATGCGGCGGTCACATTTTTGACCACAGGAACGAATTTTTTGTCAATGATAACATCATCGTTGAAGAACCAGATTAATACTTTTTAACCTTAGTGATTTCATCCATTGCATATTGCATTCCGGATCAAACAGGTAGCACTAGGTTTCATCCCTTTGATAATGGTTCTCAAAAAAAATAGATCCTGATCACACAGAGTAACGAAATATACAGATGTTTCCATTAATTTTGCTTTAAGTTTGTCTGTAAGCTTGCGCAGACGATGGTGCCCACCATATTCTTGCTAATGCCCAGTTCCTTTGCCTTCAGTCGTAGAGTCAAACGCTGATCCCATGCAAACATTCCTCGTATTACCTAGATCAATTGATACTTTTTTTTATTAAATTATTATTAATTATCTATAAATAATTCTGCAGTACTTAAAGCTTAAAAGCAAGACTAAATGTACTTATTAAACGTGACTTATGATACCTACTGCAACATTAAAATTGTTAATGGATGAAAGATATTGTTCCCCTGTAGAAATATACCCATTATATATTTAATTTCGAACTGTGCCTGTGTAAATAAAGTTTTTCAAATTTAAATACTATAAAGGGAATTACTTTTAACACGAGGTGTACTATAAACATCACATTTTTGCATTAGAATGTTATCTTCTTGAAAATTTAATATCAGTTAAAGTGAATTTAGTGACCACTCGACACGTTTATTTACTTAGAAACAGTTAGCGGGCTACATTTTCGACACTTATCAGATAATTGGCGGCATTTTTTTGCAATCTACTTCCTACACAATGTTTATTGTTTAAATAATAATGCAACAAATGCTATCGTCATCGATATCTACTTTACGGTTAGACCTTACATTCTATGGCACATCTCTGATGAGAATGTACTAGACTTTCTACCTTTTCGCTGACGTTTCTTATACTGATATTTATTTATTTAATTGACTAATTCTTCTATAGATCTGTCACTTTTGATACTTGATTCCTTTTGTTGTCAGCACATATTATATAAACAAGAAAATTTAATTTTCAGCAAGATTTCTCTATTTTTTCTGAGCCGCTTCCAGCACAATGTCATTTGTGGTGTTTCCTCTATATCTCTTTTTCGGCTCGTGTATTAAACCGTAACTTTTAATAATTTTAAATTGAGCTTTTTTTCTGTGATGTTATTTTTAGGCTCGTTAGCATTGCAGTATTGCTTTTTTTAAAGAGTAACACGTTTGCCCTACCGCCAGAGTAGGTATGAGGCGCGGACGGGCCCAGGTTCCATTCCCGGAGCTCTCTAATGCCTGGTGGGTGGCCTACTCAGTCACTATAAATAATTGAGTCGTCTAAGGCGCGGTGTTTGCCACATCACCCCGCACCAGAGATGGTGCGGGACGACCGAACCCAGAGACGAACATATGAGAGCTTTAACCTATCAGTTTGCAAGCCGTGCTCTCACGCCATTGCTATTAACACTTCCACCTCAATTATTTGAAATTTAATAATCAGATTTCATTGACTATCAAAACTAAAACTATTGCCGTGTTCTGTTTTATTCCAGAGTCCCCATTAAAAGTATCTAAGCTATTTATCTTATACCATGATCATTTCAAATGCACACGATCTTTTAATTTAGGAACTGTCGATTACTTACCTAATCTGGAAAGATATTCTTTCTTATCAGCCAAGGAAAGAGGGTGGTTTGGAGTTGATAAACTCGAAAACTGTGAAAAGTGTATTAACTAAGTGATGTTAGAGGTGTCTAAAGAGGTGATAAAATCTTCCAACAAAGCGGCGATTATTAGCAGTGTTATAGTTTCTGCTTTTGTTATCTGCTGTGAGTTTGTGGGGATCTCAACGGCTTCCCTTGTAACTCATTCCCAGCTTGTATGGACGCTTAGAAACCCCTTAACGTACTACTAAGATTATTTTTAAGCTCTGACTTTGCGCGATAAAAATCCTCGTTCAAAGTCGCTCCAGATTTTCATCTTCAACTTTTCTGATTCTCCGGGACGTTCAGCATTATGCAGCTCTAAAAGTTTTATTCTCAAACCATAAAACTTCATGTACCGTAGGAGGCAGTATCCCCCGTTAAAGTCTCGTAAATTATTGTACATAGGAATTTGAGTATGTAGATTAAAGTTAGAGATCTAGAATTAATTTGGATACGTACTATAATAGATTCAGAAATAATTAATAGTTTAATCAAAAGTTAATTTTATATAACGTTCCAAATTTTCGATATTCTTATTAGTCATTAATAATCAAATTTCACGGCTTTTTGCAATATTTCTATTAACAACAGAAGTGTAATACTGATATTGAAAAATTACTTATTCTTTGCTAAATGGCACTAAATTTACAAAAATGTTTACTTCTAAATGTAAGCATGTCTTTAAACCAAGTTGAATAAGAAATTGAGTTTCCTACCTCTTCGTGTCATTTGATATAAATTCAGAAACTAATTTCTTGGTTTTGGTTTTCTAATCTTGAACTTACTCTTTCTCTGTAGATTTTTTTATCCTAATTTTCTGCTTGTTTGCTCTTTTTATATGTAGGCTCCAAATTAAGTGTGAGTGTGGGTATTTTACTCGTTATTACTTGCATGATCCATTTGAATACAATATGAAATACACATCAGTTCTAATCTGTCTCATTCCAAAACTAAGTTAGTGAAATTTACCACATTAAACGCACTTTTTTCACTTTGTTTTCTAACATTATGTCAGTAAAAAGTAGTTACTGCCATTATAATTGTCTTCTTAAAATATACAACCATTTTAACTCCTATAATTACTCTTGAGTACATTAAAGTTTTTTTCTTCTAATCTTTCCTAACGTCTTTCTGTTGTTCTATTTTTTATTTACGCATGCAAGTATTAAAAGCTTATTAAAATAATCAAAACTATGATTATTCTTAATAAGTCATCATAACACATATTTCATATAGTTGTTTTAAGAGAGATTGTTTATCATAACTTGGTCTGCAATAAATTTTGTCCTATTTTCATTATATCAATCGCACAGTTTCAGAATTTCTGAACACTTTCTTTTCAAGAAAAGGACTACTTTAAAAACTTTTTTTTTTGGTCTATAATTATTAGATGAACAGACTGAAAAGTTCTTGAAATAATGGAAACAAAATAAATGTGATTTAAGTTGTATTTTATATTTCAACGTAATTTTCTTGAACTGAAATATATTCAGTCCAATCTTTCTCCAGCTTCTCAACTTGGAAGCACTAGAGGTACATAAAGCAAACAAAGTGAAGTGGAATGATTCCGGCGTTTGCTTTCAGCTTCTTCGCGTGTAATTTAATATTTTTCAGTAACAATTTCTTCCTTTTCGGTAGAAATTTTGTAGCAGACAAAATGCTGCTAGTTAACACTTTTTAACTGATTGAATATATTTTTTCTTTAAAATCTCAATTGATTTTATTTTAATTTTCAATGTAGTGGCAAATTCAAGACTTGTGGGTGCTGTTGAATTTTCTTGAAAATTGTTAGAACCTTTTAAAATTCTTCCAAACGATGCACTGAATTTCATGCTTGAATACGTTTCTACTGAAGATGTAGCAAATGTGGAGCCAATCTTTTATTGAGTTTTTATAGAACCATCTTTACATTCCAAGATTCAAAAACTCGTCATAGAAAATGAAAGAAAGTAAATTTTTATAAACATGTATTGAATTTCCATTGATATAACGACATCCCTCATTTTGTTTTATCCATAACTGGAGGCCTATAAAACATACTAAACTATAATTGTTTTCTCTGCGCTAATATTTTTTTTTTTAGAAAAAAGTGAGTACAGATATCATTTAACATCTTTGCTGTATACCATTCTTTGGGTTTAACACGGCATAAGTTGTAGACTAAAACTCTTTGTTCAAAGAAAATTTCTGCTTCTTTCATTACTTTAAAGAGGACATAGTCATTTGACACGAGGCAACACAGTGTTCCTGAGACCCTGCATGGTGGCAACGATATGGCAATTGAAAATAGCCGTGCATTGTCATGTTGAAGTAACGCTTTACGTCTCCATTTCCTATTGCGGTTTTGCTGAGTACGTCAGCGGAATCGGTGCAGTGACACTGATAATGCGCTCAGAAGGGGACATCCAATCCATATACTGACATTCCTTTTTGATATTTCCTGCTGAAACCTACATCAAGCCTGCATTCATGCAAGTTCTGCAAGAAAGGCCTGTCACTGCCAGTACTTTAAATTATCAAATCCAACACACGCTAGATAACGTGCCGGACGTCTACTTCTTTTAGCTTTTCTAGTAGTCGTCTCCGTTATCCAGCAACTTTGTACTCAGTTTCCACACATGGCTACTAGCCTGGTGTGGGTGTCCTTTTCCCCAAAGGAGTCACGTTGCCCATAATTGCCCATGGTTTTCTATTCCATGTACTTATACGAATGACTCACTACCTTTTTATTTGTGCTTTCCAACAACTACATTTGGTAGAATCATGTGGTACTATAGTCTGTCTTTACAAGCGCACTAGGCGCAATTACTTATCCGCGCCACAACCAGAGTTTCGAAGTGTCAATCATTTTTGAACTCCTTAAATGTACGAGGACAGTTTGATAAGTCAGTGACTTTTTGAATAAAAGATATTTTTTCGGCAAAAAGCGTTTTATTTCTCAACATAGTCTTCTTTTAGCTCGGACATTTAGTCCAGCATTTTTTCAATTTTTTTATCCCTTCCAAATAATAGGTTTTCTCAAGGTCCTCAAAATAGGTGTTTGTTTCAGTGATAACCTTTTCATTCGACTCAAATCTTTTACCGCCGAGCCATTTCTTCAGGTTTTAAAACAGGAAATAGTCGCAAGGGTCTAAATCTGGAGAATATGCTGGATGAGGTAGCAGGTCGTGGCCCAATTTATGGATTTTTGCCATGGCGACTACACACGTGTGCACCCGTGCATTGTCTTAGTGCAAAAGCACTTTTTCTTCGCCAAATGCGGTCGTTTTTACTTCAAATCAAGTCGAATCTATCCAACAGCTCTGAATACTATTCGCCGGTTAACGTTTTACCCTTTTCAAAGTAATCGATGTGAATGACACCGCGTGCATCCCAAAAACTGTTGGACGACCGACCCACCTTGGCCTTTTTTAGCGCACGTTCACCCGGAGAAGTTCATTGCTTTGGCTGTTTCTTGGTCTCTGGTGTGTTGTGATGGATCCATGTTTCGTCCACGGTCACAAAGCGGCGCAAAAACTCGATCGGATTGGGTTAAACATCCCCAAATACTCCTTCATGTGCAAATATTCATGTAAAATGTGATGTACCCGCTCAGTTGAGATGCCTCAGTTGAGCACCTCACGCACTTTCATTTTCCGATCGTCCAATATCATACCATAGATTTATCGACGATTTCTGGCGTGACGACGTCTTTTGGGCGACCTGAAGGTCCGGCGTCACATTGAAATTAATGGTGAAGAATTCCCATAGCATTTATCAAGCCTTTTCTTGATTTCGGTGATGATTTTTACGCAAAAAGTAATGCTTCATGAGCACACGAAATTCACTTTTTTCCATTTTCGTCGAAATTCTCGAGGATGTCTGCTTTCAATGGCTGTCAAACACAAACTAATGACTGACTCATCAAACTGCCCTCGTATACAACGGTTTGTTGTTGCATTTTAGTAGCCACAAGATTTTACTTCTCTTGTTTCTCTGTTTGAATAAATAAATATTATTTCAATTAATTCTTCTTGCTTGCTTAACTTTGCTCTGCAAATGTTTTAAAAATATACATTTAACGTAAACACTTTACTGTTATAAGCACATCTAGGCAGTAGAGCTTTAGCTTAAGTTATATTCTATCTATTACGTTAGCAGCAGTTGTTATTAGATATTTTGACAACTTCTGTAATGGTATTTTCATATCTCAGTTATATTTTACTTTTTAGTTTATTTATTGTTCAGAGCATTAGTTATAATTCTTATGTTTTTAGCATAGTTCTATTTTAGCACATATTAAAAAATTCACATATTTTGAAAAAATAACGCAGAAACTACAATCTACCTTATAAATCTTTCGTATCAGCAATCAACATTCAATTGTTCATATACACCTGTACTTATATCTCAATCTGTTAATAGCTATTTTACAATAATCCACTTAAAACAAACAATTTATCCTCTTGTAAATTTTATCAATTAAATGGAAAAGCCGCGATAGAAATAATTATTGCGCAATCATTTTTATAGAAAATCTGCCCAGAAAACATTAAGCTTGCGATTGCGCTAAGTAAATTATTAAAGCAGTAGACGCCTGTGACAGCGTAAGTAATTTGTGATCATTTACAATGACTGAGGAAGTAGAAATTATACATAAAATTTTATGCCAGAGCATTCTTTTTTTAACAACTTTCTCTTTATTTATTTAAATGATAATTTGCAATATACTCATACAGGGCAGTAAATAAATCTGGGGTGATGGTGAGAGTTTTAGTTGCCGTTGGCTAACTATGGTAAGTTTCTTAGTCACTGTCTGTTTAATCTTTGAAGGATTGAGTATTTCACTGACGTATTTGTTCTTATAACCTAGTAGTAAGTATGTGCAGAGTGTATGGTTCAGATCTTACAAAGATGCATTTGTTACGACTCAATCTTTTGAAATTTTTGACCAGTTTTGTACACCCCCACCTGTGCACACCGTAGATTCATCTGTTTGATTGCACAATATGTTGATTTAGTATAATGTACTTGTATTGTTAATTTTGATAACTACTATTTAACGACATTTTAATGGTACTAGAGATATAGGTATGGCATTGTAGGGTTTTTCTAAAATAACAGCATCGTTGAGAATATAGCAATTATCTATTACTGGCATATTGGCGGTATTGATAACGTACAATAAGGAATACAGGACGTATCTTTGGAGTACGTCTGAAGATATTTAATGAAGACTGAGAGAGTGGTATTAGATTTTCGCAATGAGTTGTGTGAGACAGTTAATGCATTTTTGATTTTGTACAGAAGCCTATTATACCAATCTATAACAGGCTTGTGCCACGTTGAAGAATACTGCTGTGCATAATTTCCCTTATTCCATGCTTATTGCAATTTGGTTAACAATTCTACTAGTTTGTTGTGCAGTTTTTTGCTGATTTATATATGAGCTATTCGGTTGATGTCCACTCAGAGACTTTTTAACAATTCTTTTTTCTTCCAAAGAATACATTTGCTTTATACGCATCTGGTTTCGATTTTTTTCAATATTTTTGTTACCCTCTAGATAAAGTGATTGCTCTTTGATAAGATAGTAGTATAGTGTTAAAATGCTATATTTTTGGTCTCAATCTATTATAAATCAATTTTTCATTGATAGTATGTGTTCTTTGCCATCTATTGACAATTCTCGTATACAAAGTGGAATATTCTTAATTTCCCTTGATTCTTGGTTCAAATGGTTTTTTAGTGCTTCTTGTATTAGTGCTGTCAGGTAATGTATTTTTCACATACTTTAAATTATGTAATATACTTTAAAGCTTAAAAATATTCCCAGTCTGTTCTTTTAGTACTAAGCGTGAGAGTGGTACTTATTATGCAAGTACTTAGGATGGCAATAACTGGTATAATCTAATAATAATACACAAGTGGATTCTATTTTTAATTAGTTTGGGATTATACCCTAAAGTATAAAGAAATCTAATAAATCTGGTACCTTGTGAGGGTCCGTAGACTGGTATCTCGATTCTCTAGCTAAGAAGCATTTGTAATTGTTGCCATTCGTGGCTCCTAGCAGGTATTTTCTCTTTGTTATGACAAATCTATATCCACATTCGGTGTATTTCAAATTTTAATCTCCTCTTACTATAAATTTAGAACTGACGGATTGGAAAAGGTTTTTTTAATTTTTATATTGTAAGAAAGCCCTTTGGTATTCCGAACACAGTTTTTATTGACTTATTTATTATTGGATATGCTGCTATGATTAATTAGTTAGTGAAACATAAACTTGAATTCGTTTAGGGAAACTGTCAGTTGCTCTCCATTACTGGTGAGTTACTCAGGCCAAATATTTCATTATTTGTTGTTATTACCTGCTCACAGAACATTTTCTCTTGGGGGGGGGGGGAGTTGATTAAGATTTATTGAGGAAAATTTGTTTTTGCTGTAAATATTTATTTTTGATTATGGCCTGAAAGTTTGGTTTGGAATTTTTTCCTTGTCTTCTATAAATTTTGATATATTTGACACTTTATAATCGCATTGTGATTTCCGTCGCACAAAACGCAACTTTCAGGAACGCTGTAAGTTTCTTTGCAGATTTAACGCACATATAGCTTGGTACAGCAGGTTTTTGTGTATCCGTAAAACTGATATATAGTACATTACTCAATGTTTCTTTTCGCTAACAATACTTACACTGACTTTCAGATTACACCTAAATTATATATATAAAAAAAATTATGAGTGCTGCTGCTGCTGCTGTCACACAGGTTCGTGCCTTTCCGTGCCGACCCGAGCGCCTCAGAAGGACAAATTTCGGCCCGGCGGCAGGCGCGACCGAGGTATTATATTTCCGGAACCGCGAGCGATAGAAAATTTTCGTTTGAGAGCGGGTAATAAAGCACTCGTTGTATTTTAAATATATTTTCGTTATTTTCTGTAGCTTCAAGGTCACTGAAATATAGCGACAGCTACAATGATTGATATTAAATATGTTGCGTATGGTTGGTTGTGTTCTTTTATTTTCTTATTGAGTGGTTAAGGTTTCTGATTACCTTTTAATATATGCTAGAACATTCGTCAACAGAAATAATTTGACTCTCGAGAGACAAATGAAGTTACATTACAAACGATTCAAATGTAATCGGAATTTGATGAAAGTGAACCACCTTCTGGAAGGCCAACAACGACCAAAACTCTAGAAAATATTAAACGTGTATGGGCTACGATCAACAAGAATCATCAGTGAACAGTGTTGCAGCTGAAAAATGATCCTTAGATCCCAAAAACTGAAGTGTGTAAAATTTTGGAAAAAGATCTTGACCCAAAAGGTATCGTAGCAAAAGAAACATGCTATACTTATGACTTCCTCAAATAGCTAATAATAAACCAGATTTTCTCACAAATATCATAAGCATAGACGAAAACGTGAGTCTACGGTTAGATCATCCTAATGGAAGTCTCTTGATTCCCAAGTTCGAAGAAGCAAAAGTGGTAACGATACTAAAATCTTATTTTGAACAATAGAAATGATGCTAGAATTACACGAGATTCCAAGGTTCTTATTACGAAAGGACCTACAATGTTTTTTGAGTTTTATATAATTTTGGTAATCATATAGTTTTGCCACATTTTGTTTTAGATGTTTGAAATTTAACTGTGTAGCAACTTTTTCTATACATACTACACACACATAATACTTATTAAATACAAATCAAAATATAAGAAAGAATGTATATAAAGGATACCAATTGAAACTACATTTTTGGTAATATTTAATATACGTGTCTTCGACATTAAGCAGGCACATATTGCCGAATCCAGGGAATGTAGTGACTGGTTTAGACAGACGGAGCGTTGTAAGTTCCGCAAGGAGTCAGAGTCCAGGAAACGACACCCAACAGCACGTTGTCTTGCATTAGGGGGCCACCGCTGTCGCTCAAGCAGATTGTTTCCTTTCCTGTAACGGGCCCACCAACACACAACATACTGTCGTCTAATGGATTGTGTGTCCCAATCAAACTTATTAATTTATTAACGTATTCTAAATGAAATTATATATCAATTTGATATCAGAAGAATTCACCGCAAACATACCTAAGAACGACCATATCTGCAGCTGCACTTTATGTAACGTAACAGGAACTGAAGGCTTGTTTGATAGGTAGTCCCCAACCAGACACCCACGTCATGCCATCGAATTCCTCGTTTTCTTGCGGCAATTTGATGGGTTGTACCGCTGCAGTCCATTCTAATGAAGAGGTGAGTATCAGTAGGGCTATATCGTATCGACTTGCCCCTCTAAAATGTGCAAATATAACTATCAGTTTTTTATCATCGTGTCAAAGGTAGCTACCACGCATAAGATGGATGAGGGTTTGTGCAACTGTGCTGACTTGTACATCAGGATGGTTTTCGCTTTTGTTGAGCATGCCAGCGTACACGCGCATGTTGTAGGCGGACCCGATGATGCAGTGCCCTGCTGTTACCACCCATTGACGGGCAATAATTGAGCCTCCGCATGCAAGGTAACCATTGCGACTGGACTTCCACCCACGATATTTCCTTCTGCATACTTGATGTCCCTCAACAACGTCTGGTTGGAAGCATTAACCAATCCATCTGCCATACCATTCCTATAGTAAATCAAAAAGAAAAGCAATAACACTCACCTGATATAGTTAGTACAGCAATTGCAAATAGGAGATTCATCATTTTCCGTAATAAAAAAATCTAAATTTTTTATACCTCGCTGCTATACTTTACAAGTTTTATCTTCTCGAAATTCAATACTGATATAAACTGCGTATATTCCATGATATTATTTTTATCACTAAAGTGTTATTCTACTATTTAACTCTGAGAGTCCAACTTTTTTATCTGGCATTATCTGCCTTTTTAATGTAATGATTTTGCCTTATTTAGAATCAACAGTTATGATTAATATGATTAAAAAAATAATTTTAGATTATACCATAATGTGGCATAACGAATACATAAATATAAAGGTCAAAAGGTCGGATTGACAGGTCTATGCTACGACCAATATTAACAAGAACTGGACAGATGATGGAAACTGTCGGGATGAAGAGTCTAAGAAAGATAGTAGGAAAAACGCGAAGAGATAGAGTAAGAAGCGAGGACATAAGGAACCAGTTCAATATACAATTACTGAATGAATGGATTATGGTTAGAAGGAGAGAGTGGAGCAACCACATTCAAAGAATGAATGGAGACTGATTAGTCCGGATGGCCAAAGATAAATTGCCGACAGGCAAACGACCACCTGAAAGACCAGCAAGGTGGAAAAGTCATTATAATAGTAAGGAAAAACAGGAGTAAACCTATATTAAAGAAAGAAGAAGAAGAATTTTAGGTTAACCGATTTTATTGGTTGATTGAATGGTTGCTAATGGCATAATTGAAACTCTCAAAATGTTTTTAAAAACTGCATATTTAGAACTAGCCAAATGTGGTCTTATATTATACATTGACATAAAAGGAGAAGTCGTTAAATGGCGATCCAAAAATACTAATTAATGTTAGTAAAATCTTTTACATCTGGTAACACTTATATCCAAGACTTTTGGTGATTTTGTATTCTGTGTACATAGTTAGTCGTGTATCTATTGATTTCATCTCTGATCCACAAAATCTTGAGGTCACTATGGAGAATTCGGTTAGAAATAAACCATTCCATTGGCCATAGTACGAAAGGTCTTGTCTCCAAACTTTTATTATATTATAATATTTAGCAGCTTCGCAGAGCCTTTAAGTTGTATGCCTTACACCTATCTCAAAAATATCACTGATTTACACTTTCTTATTTAGCAGTAGTCTAGATCATTGTCCATAAAGCCAATTCATTTGCTTTCTTTTTGAGATTTAATCTCTTTCTCCTGTCAGCCGCCTATACAGGTGCTGCCAAGATATTTAGCTTCCTTCTTAATTAGAATTTGTATACCATTCAGAGAAACGGGAGGAGCTCTATAGTGCTTTGTGGTGGATTCAATTTGATTTTGCGCCACTTATGGAATCATATCTTCATGTTGTCAAGCTAACTTTTAGAATATATGATGCATAAATAAAGGTCAAGGTGAAATGCTAATAAATTAAATTCGTATGGAAACATGGAAGGTTATCTATGAATATTACGTATAGTTTAGGGTCTATGATGCTACCCGGGGAACACCTGCATGCATTAGGTGAATAGTAAACAAGATTTTTTCAACTTGGTAATAACTTTTATTTAGTTAAGATTTAATGTTGATAAGGTAGTACGACGTGTGTTGAAACTTCTGTTACTTCTCAACATAATCTACGCGTTTTTTACAACTGTCGTCGAGATGATTTCATGGCAGTATCGCGTGTCAGCAGAGAGGCATTTCCACCGCGCAGCTTTGTGTTCGTCGGTCAGCATTTGTGGGACCCGCCTTGAAGAAATTTTCTGCGATATCACGCATCTTCCATAATAACTTGACCCACTCGCTCAATCATGGTGTTGGTCCGGCTGGTTCAAGGCTATACCCACTAATTAACAGAAATACCCCATTGAGAAATGAGTGTACCTTGCTACTACACAAAAATCACTTCTTCGACCAGTTGTAACGTATGCTTGTCAAAGTGTGGAATAGGACATCCAAAACTAACTACAAAAAAAGCTACAGGTATTTCAGAATAAGATCCTACGCATCTCGACAAATTGCTCAATAGTATATACGCACCTAGCAAATCCACCACAATACTTTACACAAGCAATGAAGCAGCATGTAACAACTAGGTACGAAAAATATCCACACTCGTTTCAAGCGGAGATTTCCCCAAGACAGACCAAGCTTCGACGACGACGGCGATACTGATAATGAGTGAATAGTGATTAATTTGAAGAACTCATAGCCTCACATGACATTCTAGTTACCTTTGAAAATATACTCTCAAAACCATGTATAAGATTTGTTAAGTGTTGAGCTGCTTACCGGAATAATAAAAAAAAATTACGTCATTCTCATAAAAAATTTGGCCTTATAAATTGATTACATGATCTCATGTCTTAATTATGTTATAAAAAAGAGAGTCACGATTACAAGCAAGGAACCATTGACGCCTTAAAAGCTAACATTACTCAAAAATTTTCCATAAATTTACCCAAATAATTTTTTTGCGTTATTATTTAACATTATTATGTTTTATTTTAATCAAATATTAGGGTTATTCATGATTTTTTCGTACCATTGAAAAATAGATCTAAACCTCTAAATTTTTAGAGCACGTTGTGTAGAGCAGGTCGTAAATTATGGCCACTGTTTTTACTTCTAGTTAGGGTTGAAGTAGTGTAGTAATTTAATATACTCTTTAAACTTCTTTATTTTTAGTTAAATTTGAGCGCAACATACGTTTCTAGTTTAATGTTAATATTTATTGCTATATAATGTATTAATACTACTAATAATTATTATAAGCATGAAAATATGTATAAAACATATATGAGTATTAAATTTAAAAATTATTCTATTACAAAAGAAATTTACAAACAGAAACTAGTAGTTATATCTTGAATTAAACAGCTACGTACTGCTTAATCCAAGAAACAAAATGGCTGACTTTAGTGTACACAGATGGCGCTCCATATTTTCCGCAAGGGGTCAGAGTCCACGACGTGACCCCCAAGAGCACATTATTTTGCATCAATGGGCCGCCACTGTCTCCTGGCAGACCGTTTCCCTTCCTGTATACGTCCCTCCAACGCACAGCATGCTGTCATCCAGCGGATGATAAGACCCGAGCAAGTTTATCAGTTGATTGGCGCAAGCTAACAAAACAAATTATCAGTCGCTGATACCATAATCACCTTGAGCGTACCGTTGAATGACCATATCCCCAATTGCACTTTCTGCAAAGTACGGGGAGTTGTGGGATTGTAAGACGACAGGTATCCCCAGCCAGACACCCACCCCAGCCCTCCAAATTCCTGATTTTGCTTTGGTAGACGAATAGGCCGCACCGCTACTGTCCACCTCAGTAGAGAAGCGAGCTGCAGTAAGGCAATGTCATTTGGGGCCACACCTCTGAAAGATATAAGAGCGAATTGCAGGATAAGCAACTAAACCGTTAAGGAGGTCTACCCAGGATACGAGGGGTGCACAATAATTTGCCTAACCGCGCTGACTTGCACATCGGGGTGGTTTTCGTTTTGGTGCAGCATGCCGGAATACACACGCATGCTGTAAGCCGACCCGACAATACAGTGTCCCGCTGTTACGATCCATTGTGGGGCTATGATCGATCCTCCACAAGTGTGCTGGCCGTTCACCTTAATCGACACTTGATACGGAAATTCGTGCCTGGAAGCAGAGCTTCCGCCAACAATTCTCTCTTCTAATGGCTCAGCATCCTTGAACAGCGTCTGGTTGAAGGCATCAGCCAGGCCAACTGCCGCGAAATATTAAGTATAAATCCAATAAATAATTTCAAAACTTACTCGAAATTGCACCAATAACCAACAGGAATGCTCTCATTGTGACTGTTAACGGAAACGTTGACTTTCCCTTTTTATACGTTTATCTTGGTGCTCGAATATTTTGAAACGCTGTTTGCTTTGCCTCTTAATTGTAAAGACTTTATTTACTAGTTGTGTGTTGAAAGTAAGAACAATGTATTACATTTATTGGTAACACCAAAACGATTTAACAAATCAGGCCAGTTTAATCTAGATTATTGGGTTAAACACTAGTTACGAGAACTAAATTGCGAAAGGTCTTTACGTAATGCACTTATATTTTATTTTATTTATTTTTTAAAGATAGTTAGGGTACCGACTAATAGTTTAAAATATTTTTATTGTTTTGGTCAGCTTCCTTTCTCCGAATTTCTTTAAACCCCTAGCGATGTATATTCTTTTGTATTAACTTTAAGAATATTAATATCTGTTTAGCAGTATATCTGACAATCAATACTTGTTACAGAAATTCGATTAATAAAATAACAATCACACAGTAGTTCCTATCACATACAATTTAACTTGTACGGTAACCGCCTAATTTATTAACATACGTTAGCAATTAAATGAATTAAAATTGGATCTAACCAATTTATCCAGTAGCTCCATTGATTTGAACCATTTGAGTCTACGAGTCTCTTCTTTATCATCTAGGAAATCTGCTGCTGGAGCATTTAGGCAATTTTGTAATTTAACTCTATAGTTAGTGCTGAGTTCATTAATTTCTTCCGTTATAGTAGGTATGTGTAAATCCCTATGGGTAATTTTAATCGGTATGTGCCAAGATGATCGCCAGAGTGGTTTAACCGGTTGAGCCGCGGACTAAGATGCGGACGGACTCGGGTAATAATGGCGGTGGTCTAAGACGCGATGCTTGCCACATCGCCCCGCACCAGAGATGGTGCGCAACGACCGGGCAATAAAGTCGGACATATAAGAACCTTAACCTCTCAATTAGCAGACCGTGCTCTCACGCGGGGTGTTAAAGCCCATTGTATATACCATTATATACCAAGACACATTGATAGTGACACGGAAAACTTATTACTAAAATCGCTACATTATCGCTCAGTTCCATTCACTTGTTGTGCACCACAATTTTATTTTGTATCTCCAGACCAATTTCAGTATCGCTTTATACAGTAGTACTTTGTTCTCAATTGATAACTGGGAACGATCACCGATAAGCCAGTATATTTATATAAAGTTAATGTTCAGATATGAGGCAACGATTATAATATATCCCCAAATTCTTAACGTCTTCTGCTTGTGGTATCTGTTGATTTAAGAAAATTAAGACATGTTTTACTGCGTAAGGTGAAAATCATGTACGTTGACTTTTGTTCCATTTGCTCAAATACGCCATATGCAAGCCAACATTGAATTTTATTTCGATGCTACTTTCATATTGTAACGAGACGCCGGTACAGCTATGTCATCATCAGAGGTCACTATTTCTGTTAAGTTTCTAGTTGGAAAATTTGCAATGTACAGTAAAGATAGCGTTAGACTCAGCACATTTTCTTAAAGACCCCTAGAATTAATGGGGTATATTCATCTTTATTTTGACAAGAAGATCTATATTTGTCGGATATTAATGCAGGACGCTGTAAAACGGATACACTTGTACCAAAATTATTTAAATGGTTGAGAGGGGTCTATGAAAGTTTCAGAACAGTATATTTTTGTTTCTTAGTGATTTTGGATTTCATTAACTACTGTATGTACTTTGCCCTAGTGTAGCGTGATGACCTCGAAATAAAAATTGCTAGTTCGGGATAGTTTAGTCCTGTCATGGCTTTTCTTAAACTCTTCTCGAATACCTTGGATATTAAGGAGAGAAAACATATAGAGTGATGGAAAATTATCTTCTCCGGATGTTTGCGGGTTTATCTATAGGGATGATTTCGCGACTTTTCAGTGGTCTCAAAAAATCCACTTCCTAAGATAACATAAAATATGTATGTGGTTAGGTTAATATATTCAACTGAAGTTGTTTCAGAATATTTTCTGTTGTTAAATCAAAGCTGGTGTTGAGGACGGTAATAACGGGTGACCCAGAATGGAATGGATATTTGTCTTTGAAATCTCGCGGGATATAATAGTGGGAGAGAGGCGGCCGGCCATGTGCTAAGTAATAGAGAGCATGGAATTTGTCAGTTGCAATAGAGCAGTTTACGGGGGAGCAACGTGCCTTTTGTGTGCGCAGTTATTACGAATCCAACAGTTACGCAACTTTACGTAGGCGTTTTTGAGTTTCATATGGGCTTCATGATATACAGCAAGCGCCAAGTAATAATTTAATAAAGCTTTAGGTTCAGAAGTTTAAGCGTAGTGGTTCTACCGTGAATTCCAAACCTGTTGGCTGCCGGCGAATAGTGAGAACACCGGCAGACATCGATCGCGTGCGCGCTAGCGTTCGGCAACATCGCCGATTCAATTTAAACTGGTCCAGCGTTCAGAGACTTACGTTTTTATGCCTACAAGATGCAGTTAGGGCAAGTTCTGAAAGCAACGGACCACCCGTTACGCCTCGCTTTTGAGTGTGACATGCTTTTGCAGTTTGGAAACTTTGATGACATTTTGTTTAGTGATGAAGCCCATTTTCCTTTAGATGGATAAGTTAAGCGTCAAAATATGCTGTATTGGTCAGAAAACAATCTTTGGAAACAACATCAGGAACAGCCCCAAAGTCACCGTTTAGGCTGATATTTCTTCAAAGAGCATTATTGGTACGAATTTTTTTTTTTTTTTTATGATAACCATAGGCGCGTACTTACAATTAATTTTGAAAGATACACCGCCATGATTCGTAATTTCTTTAGTTCGGCTCTTTAAGTATGGGAGGGATATGGCCCTACAACTTGGTTCCAGCAAGATAGGGCCACAAGTCACAAACCACGCGCAGTATTACAGGAAAATAGAGAATTTATTTCACGTATAGGTGATATTAATTGGCCACCACAAAGGCCTGATCTGGCCCCACTTGATTTTTTCCTGTGGGGATATCTAAAACATCGAGTTTACATAAATCCTCCGACTAATCTGCGTCAACTTAAGACTCGTATACGAGAAGAAATAGCAGCAATTGGACAAGACGTGTGTCAACGTGTTTTCACGCATTTGAATTGTTGCTTGGGAGTCCCAATGGCAAACATCTTGATGATTTTTTGCACATAATTTTCACTTTTCATGCTTCAGTTTTATCACAATTACGTAAATATATCATGAAAAGTTACTATGTTCCGTTGTTTTGAAATATGCATTCCATTCTGAGTCACCCGTTAGTTTGCCTTAGTTCTTTCACTTCAAACTTTTGATAGCTGAGTTTGTGTGAAATGGCTTATTTAAATATTCATCAATGTTCTTGTGGGATAAAAACTTCTGTTAAGTGAATAGCAAATGGAAGGGCCTTTTCTCGATCACTTTTGCCTAATTTCTATTTAATTGTCCGAGTCCAAAAATATACAGCTGTGGCTGCTTTAAATTCTTATTTAAAGCAAATGTTCTGTAGTTTTAAATGAAGGTTGTATAGTTAAGAAGTCTTATATTGCATTATTCCTGATATTACTTAAGGGTGCTTTTAGGTTTTTAACATCTACATTAGGTCTTAGTTTGTTATCTAATGTTTTACCACATCCTTCTTGGTCTACGTTTCTCTACAATTTTTCGCTTTAGTTCGGTGTAATCCAAATTAACTTTATAATGTTTTGCCCTCCACGACTCGTTGTTGACGTAAACCCCTTCCTTCAAATGACCGTAGAGGAAAAATCTGAGAGATCACATGACCAAGAAATTTGGTTTGAAGTGAAGTGAGCATTTCGCATGTGGCTCCATCTTGCTGAAACCACATGTTATTCGAGTTCAAATAGTTTTTCATTCATTAAAAAAGAGTTCATTAGCAACTCTTCAGAGTGTAAACCATAATGCAGTTTTAAGAATGAATTGGTTTTTCGTGAATAGGACATCAATGTTTAATACTCAAAATGCGACACTTTTGACGATTCATAAAGTTATTTAAAGAAAAACTCGCTTTATCGCCCAATAGTTTGTTTTAATAATAAACTTAAATGATACCAGCTGTACAAATATAAGCATACAACGTTCATAGAACCCAAACGGCGCGCAATTCAAATCCTAAAATTTAATTTGGATCATCCTATATTATTGGACCACTTCATGTTTGTGTTATTGCCATACAGCTTGTCAGATGGTTGTGGTTAGGTGTTTTACTGAGTTCAATATTTCTTCTTCTATTTCAGGAGCATTTGTAATGCAATGTTACTATTTAATATTCTTCAGAATGTCTCCTAGCTTGTCGTCTTATTGCTTAAAGTTGCAGGCGTGCTAGAATACATGTGCTTGGTAAGATTAAGTTGAGGTAGTGGTCTGATGGCGTAGTTATGTTGAATTCAGCTCTAAGGTAAGCTTTGAATATCCCTTTTACTACGCAGAAGTCAACTGTCAGTCAAGTTTCCGTCAGTAAGACAATAGTAGATTAGTTGTCCAGTAACCAACACGTAGAGGTTATTCTTGTACATTGTAACATTTTCTCCCCTTAGGATTAATCACCATAGAGTCTTAGTGATGTTTATCGTTGTAGTCACCTGCTACAATAAATCTGCTTTTAAAAGCATTGATGAAACGTTGCATGGTGTTTCTGTTTGATGTTTTAAAGGGTGATCATCAATCCAATATTCTATACTTATACTTGTTGCTTGTATATGATCGCAACTGTATTTAGCCAGTTCAATATGTTTGGGTTTTGTATTATGGTAGTAGAGCCTGCATATACAACGCCATCAAAATGTTATGTACTATATATTACCATAGTTTGGAATGCTCACTGAAGTGAGTGTTAGCTATAATTATAATAACAAACTTTTTATGGAATATAAAAGCTTTCACTTATTGCTTACATTGACCAAGTCTTAATGTATATTGAGCTATTAAAATATTTTTGATACAACTCTGGTTAAAAACTTGAGCATAGTAGTCATTTATTCCATAAGTTTCGGCATCACATTTTTTCTAACCATTTAAGCATAAGGCATTTTATTTCTTCTGAGCGTTCCTGCAGTTGGTCGGTGTTGCAACGTAACCCATGCCCTACAGTTGGTTGAGCGATCTTCGCCACAACGGACCTCTGTTGCAGAAACTCTCTGTATGATTGTATCTCTGGCTTTTGGTACACTCTAGTGTTTCCTTTTTGAGATGTGAATGTTCAGATGCTCTTTTTATGTTTATTAAGTATTTTTTGTTATAATTTCTTTATTAATCCTGCTATCTGAAACAATTTCAATAAAGAATAATGGCAGTTGCTTTTCAACGTCTTTTTGTCTTGTTACATATATTAGTCACCTTATGTCTATATTCTTCAGTTTCTTTCTTTATATCTTCTAATTCAATAGAATAGCATAGTTATCGTAATAATGCTTTATAATTACGATCTTGATTGTACTTGTACGTATAAATTCTGTTTCCTATTTAATTAGTGGTGTCATTATGGCTACGTATTCTTCAGAATATTTATCTTAGACCTTGACTTTATTGTTATGAAGTGTTTTAATTTCCTTATCCTTTCTAACTATCTGCTATAACAGTTGCGCATGTGGTGCAATAAGTTTAAGATCGCCTACGAATATTGGTAATGGTTTGAGGACCTAAGTCTAAGACTTATTTTCGTTAATTTCCACAAATAACACGTCTTTGTAGGAAGCTTGATGTTATGGCTGAGTCTTTCTAAAGGAAGGTATTGCTGTACTACCACGTCGTTTGTAGTGATGCTGGAAAGTCGTAAATAAGCAGCAAATACACCAAAAATTTAAATATACTGCTTTACGGTATGCTGGCCTTTATCTGCATTTCTTTTAGTTGCGAGGTTTCTTTGCTAACTTTGACCAGTCTGAGAAGTATAAGCGTGTCACTAAGTAATACTGATGTGGTATGGGCATTTTTATTTTATGTCACATTTTGTAAAATGCATTTATCATATCCAGACACAGTGCATTACAATAGTCTGTATTCAAATGCTTTGCGTATTACATTATTGTGCCATCAAGTATCCATTACGAAAACCAAATTGATGGTTTGATAGCACTTTGTCGTGAAGTGAACCCCAATTTATTTGTTTCAAGATTAATTTTCGAGTAACTATGAAATTATGCGAATTGTGCCAAGTTTGGGTATTAGACTAGTCTGAGCAAATTTTGACAACATGGGCCGGTACGTAAGTTGTACTAATCTATTAAGGATAATGTCAATCCTTTAAGAATAGTTTTAATCGTAAAGTTCTATTCGGATAGTTTCCTGTCACTTAGTCGTTTGTGTTTCATTTTCTTAGATAATGAAACTACCTATTCGATAGGACAATTAAATAAAACTTCTAGGCAATGCTTGGCCTCTCTTTTAATTGCATTAGAATTTGGTTTAAATGGGTTTTGCAAATGCTGTGCGAATGTTACAACTTTTTTGGCTGTTTTCCCCAGATTTTTTTAAAGCGACAATTTTCTTTTAGGTTAATTACTCTTCTTAGCCTCTTTTCAGAGTAAATTATCATGTGCTGAAAGTAATCTTCAGTATAACTAAATTGTAATCTGCGTCCCAAGTTAAATATAATTTAGCCAAACAACTAGTGGCACTAAAAGTTTTTTATCTTGTATTATTGTTTTCTCTAGAAGATTGGTTTTGAACAAGTGTAATTTATGATTGATTCTAATTATAATAGCTGAAGTACCATTTACTGAATGATTTGTGTAGTATATTGTGTAATTTTTAAATAATATATTTTAGATATTAGCAATACATCTATATTATAAAGATACAAAAATGTTTCCACTTCCAACTTTTTGTATGACAATCCGTTGCAATTTTTAACAACTTGGCCATAATTGAACTAATCTATTAGCGACTGTGGTTAACATATTTAACATGAGATTATTTTGCCGCAATAGTTGGTTAACGATATTTTTAAATTGTTCCAAGAATTTTTTGCAACTACTACCTTTATTATAAGAAGACAATTTTTTACTACATCGAAGTAAAAAAAATTGCTTGTGCTTGCTGACTGGATCAGGAGTGGTTGTTCTTTATACGTCAGGAAGAAATATTGTAACTTTTTTTCTAAACTAAGTATGAGGAGGAATGCCTAGAGAATTTAGGATCTAAAGAAACTTTATAAAGTAGTGCACAATACATTCTACCTCTACCACCGAGTCAACAAATCTGCATATTTTACCATAACATTAGTTGGTCCTTTAAAGCTATTAATATAACTGCTAAATTATTCACTCTTTATTACCCAACAGAACTATCAGGAATGTCAACTTTACCTTCCTTTTCTTATATTTTTTTATCTCCCCCTTATAATAGGAAGTAAAAAAATGTTGTTTATATTAAGTTACCTTTGAAGCAAGCACTGCTATTTTGCGGATAGCATTTTTATTTGTTATTACACTCAGGGTAACTTAAAAAATGCTTTAGTTCCATCAGCGCTAGTCTTATGCGGTATGGGCGCAAACTTTTGAAGTCTCCACCAAAAGGTAGTACTGTCCCACTTATTAGTTGGCTGCTACTTCTGAAATACTAAAGTGACTTGTTTGTTATTTAATTCCATTTTTTGTACTGTAGAAAATATTTGTCCCAAACACTGAGCCTGCATTCTCAAAGCGCATAATTACACTTAGTGAGAACTTAAGAACAATGTACAGTCGTACCATTATCTAAGACAGTTATTGTTATCTCAAAAAAGCAGTAGCGGAAGAAATACCCCGTTTTCTGTCTTTCCTGATTGCTTTATACAACTTAATAAGATCAGAAACAATATTTCTCCATGAATCACAGTTAGTTTTAACTTTAGTTTAAGTAAGAAAGACTTTACTACTCGAGAAGATCCTTTAGTATAACCAGACACTTGTAATTCAATTATTCGCATTCTACGGCTATTTTTTTGGCATATTTAATCAGATAGATGCCATAAAAAATATTAAATCCACAGTTTCTTTCAACTTCGGCCCTAATGTTTACTATTTTTTAGCAATATTTTTATCTTGCATGGGATTTACATGCCCACCTGTAGTTTTTAGGTTAGCAAAGCGCCCAAGCCTCATACAGTAGGAGGTGAAAATAAATTTCTGCTAATTTATGGTAGTATATTATCGATGTAAACAAAACAATTGTCTCTCTCTCTTTCCTTCCCCATCCCTCAAAACGTAAAGCGTATTTTATTAATTAATCGAAAACATAGCAACATTTAATAGCCATCTTCATTTCCAAGTTGCAGCAAGTTCAAGGAAATCTTATACAGAGAGATTCAGGAATACAATTTTTATATAACAGGTTCTATATGCCAAAAAACACATCTTTCTTAACTAAAGCTTATTATAGTTTGAATTTTCTTTAGTCAAAGAAGTCCAAAGCATCACAACTAAATCAATGACAATTTTCCATTTATTTTTCTCCTTTTACTACCTCAGCTTCTCTTATATACTCCCTTAGATTTAAGTAAATTTTGGTACTTTTTGGAAAATCTTTAAATTAATTGCGTGTACATTAAATGAAAATGTTTGTTGCTATCTCTGATTGTAGACCAATTTAGTTTCGCCAACAATCCTGGCCAGTGCTACAGTTCCATTTTACAAAACTGTTATTTGAAGTGGCATCTTAAAGATAACGGCGTGTAGAATTGCGGCATTTTAACTGCTTTATTTTTATCTTATTGTGTTATCTTTCTAATAACATATTTAATCAACCACAAAAACAAGTTTTGAAATTATTGCTGCTGAATTTTAACCTCGCACTGTCATGCTGCAGCGAGAAAGATTCGTGTTTGGATTCATTACACAAATTCGGAAGCCTTGCCCCAACTACACAAAAGCCTCAATTATTAAATATTAAAAGCTCTTCTGAAAACATCAGAAAAGCAATTTGTGAAACGGGAAATACGAACTTTTGTTTGATTTGTCAGGATTTTTCGCTTGACTTCAATTTATATGATAAATAATGCAGTTGACGTTAGGACGATTGGAGCTGTGACAAAGTATATAATGCTATATTTCAGTTGCAAATGAAAGGACAATGTGCCATAAGCAATTGTGGCTCTGATCTTGAATTCGATATTTTTCTTCGATAGATGATGATGACCAGCTATTAGTCCCACAATATTTTGAAAATCGACATAGACAATTTTTTATAAAAAATTAAAATGCCAATTTCTTCACCATTACGTCTATGAATAAATTCGAACTTTGACGGCCTGGATAACGGCGGTCCGCATATTATATATGAAACTTATAGCCTTGAAAGATATTGCCATAAGACATACTTTGGCTGAATGAGAAGTGCCGGCATTTTTTTGTGACCGCTAGGGGGCGTCAAAGTTTTTGTAACTTTTGGGAGAAATTACGTTTAAAATGGCATCCATTCGATGAATTGGGATGGAAATGACGATAATTATCCACATCAGCAAATTCAACATGAAGGCGGTTAACGATGCCGAATTTTAAAAATTACTTAATAAATATTTCAAACATCAAAATTTATTTCGAAGATTTAATACAGATACAATACCAAAATGTTTAATTATATTGAAGAAATTATTAGCTACATATTATTTACAAAAGTTCGTCTTCATTCTCGGACATTTCGACTTCATCATTATCGCAGATTGACGCCAAATCTCGGTAATTATGCAAATTGACGTTACTATGTCTGGCATAGGATAGATATCAGACAACGGCACAAACATGGGAACAACAGCCAACAGTCCGGAGTCCAGATTTGCATTTACAGTAATAGCCTAATATTGACTCATATCCTCGGCCATTGGGTTCGTATTTGACGAAGACATGATATTGCTTTGATTCGATGTGTCGTGACTGGATTTTCACTCTGATGAGATTTTGTATATCAGAGTATGTACAGTATTGCAGATAGAAATCAGAATTGGTCGATGATTTTGAGATTTGTTCCAAAACATAGGATTTGCATCTTTTGATTTGATACGAACCCAATGTGAAACACATTATGTTGTGTTCGTCGGGTTTTGGGAAGTCTTTGACAATGGTTTGGTCGAAGGTCTGCCATTTAGAATTCTTACGTACTTACTTACTTCCTCTTCTCCCATTGTACCTTACGGTGTCGGGGTTTTGAGCCATTGTTTAAATGAGTGTCTATCCCTTGCAAGGGTCTGTCCTCTTTCTCTTGCCGATTCGTTGATGTTGTCTTCCCACTTTCGCCTGGGTCTTCTCTATCTCTCCTTCCATCACATCTCATTTCAAACACGGTTTTTGGGTATCGTTCATTGCTCATTCTGACCAGGTGTCCATACCATTGTAGCTGTTTGGTTTTTATTTCTTCTACCAACGGTGTGATTTCTAGTTCATCTCGTATGGATCTGTTACAGACCCTATCTCTTCTTGTTTTGCCCACGATCCGGCTTAGATACCTCATCTCTGCGGTTGTTATTTTGGATTTATGTTTGTCTGTTATCGCCCATGTCTCGGAAGCGTATAGAAGTCTTTCGATCCAATTTCAGGGCGACTACTTCTAAAGTGCACTCGTTCGGCAATGAATCCTCCCAACTCCTTATCGGACTCAATTGGTTAGAAGAACTCGTTGTAAAGAGCGGCTGCGATTTGACAGTCGTCCATTGCGGTTTCCATCGATAAATTTGGTCTTTTATTGGTGCATTTCGTATGAGAATTCCATTGACAACATCAATCTTATATCACACTTTTGTTACTTTTCTCGTCTCATTCACCTGTCGAGATGTGAGCTGTGCTTGTGTCAATGGAACACAAGTAGGCATCGCAACTCTGTATCGCTGTTTCAACACTTTGGCATCTCTGAAGCCGCGGTCCACAATGAAGACATCACTATTTCTGACGAAAGTTCGATCGAAATCTTCTGTGTATTTAGTGATGATTCCGTCCGTAATAGTGGCGTCGTTGTCTTTGGCTTTATATGGGCCAAAGACACCTAAAATATAGCCATCAGCAGCGATTACGATCATCGGTTTGATCAAATGACATCCTTTTTGAACTGAGTAGGTCATTCTTTGAAATTCCTTATTATTACTTTTCTGAATGTAATATAAGTCCCGTCGCATATCACTGCGATCATACCTGGTCCACAGTAGAGAGCTGTCACCATCTGCAAATGATGTGGTTCGATTAGCTCTCGCGTCCACTCTCTAGGACTAAATTGCTTTCCAACCAAGTTTTTATTGATCTCTTTCTTGACCGATTTCACAATTTTTGTGATATGGTTCAGAGGAAGTCGAAAGTTTGTGGTCAGGTAGACGGCCAAAGCTTTTTGTGTCGATCGTTTAACCGTGTTTCGAAAATTCAATATGTATTTATTATGAATTTGGTCGAATTGTGCTTTTGTTAATCCGGTCATTGTTTCATAATCTTCCACGCGTGCGAAAGGCTGTGTTGATTCTTGTTCGTGATCTTCAAAAATCAGAATACCAGTCAAATTCCTCTCCTTCCAGTGTCACTTTGTAGTCATAGGTGAGACGTTTTAAATCTGATTCACTTAATTCATTTTTGTTGGTATAATGATGACCACAGTAACTGATTCGGCGGAACATAAATGCGCGTTTTGGCTAGGATCTCCTTTCGCACGATATCCGGTACTTCATTGCGAGAGGAAATGCATTGGCAAGCAATGCACTGGATTTCCGAACCTTGACTTTTTTAACACCCAACACAGATCTTTTCCTATCTTCTTCAAACGACTCTTGTGAACTATTGGACGCGAGAGATTGCTGTGAAGAATTCGGTGTCGTGTTTGTTGACTGGTCAGGAGATGAAGCGTTGGAGTGTGTCGGCGATCGATCTTGGCTTTGTGTTTGTAACAGCCGACGATAATCCGTATAATATTTCGCACAAAAGAAATCGTTGTCTGATATCGACTTGTCTTGAGTCTCCTCGACGAATTTTCTGATTTGAGCGCCGACTCCAGATTTCAGTCCATATGGCTTGGCCTTAGCATGGCTTAAAGACTTATCTCAATTCGCACAATTTCTTTTCGTTTTTCTTCTGGAACCACTGGGATCATGTTGTGGTTTCATCATCGGAACCTTAGAAAAATGAAATCAATAAAACGTGTTTCATTTATAAAATGTTATTTTTCAATGATGACATTTTGATGATAATAATTGATAATTAATGAATTAAGACTCACCAATTAGCAGCTGTCCTTCGATGAACTGAATGATTTAACAATAAATACTTTTAGCACTCCACTTATTAAAAATGATGAAACACTTCACAAGTGAAAAAAGATTAGAGCGATGTGCTAGGCGAACAGAAACACAACTGACGAATTTCGAACACCG
Source organism: Sinelater perroti (assembly GCA_036346155.1). Taxonomy (NCBI): domain Eukaryota; kingdom Metazoa; phylum Arthropoda; class Insecta; order Coleoptera; family Elateridae; genus Sinelater; species Sinelater perroti. Next base: position 6,963,261 of record JARFIY010000324.1, read on the forward strand.
CTCTCCTTTTATACCTTTCGCCCGAACCATAAGTACGTCGCTTAATTTTGATTGGTTCCTTTTGACGACATCATTTTCCAGGTTTTTGATTGGCCATTCAATTTTTGCTAGACGTCTGCTAACGGTCCGCGAGATTACAAGTGCCGAGCGATAAAGCGACTTGAGGTAAACTTGTGATATTAACTTCAAAATTTAATAAACTGAAAGTGATTTTTAAAATAATTATTTAAAGACTGTTAACTACAACAACGAGTGTTACACGCTTGATAAGTGAACGACGTGCGGTGAATTGCTTTACGCGATAACCACAATCGCGCGCCTCGCTGCTGGCCTTAGGTCAAGCGCACCGATTAAATACTTAAATTATCGGACTAAAGTTTTCGATTTTCAACTAATGGAGTAATATGTATCCAATTAATACTGGCAATCTTAACGCCACTTACGGGTATGTAACTAATTTAAGTTATAACCAGCCCCAACTGCAACAAACCTACCAACAGACACCTTATGGCGGTCAGCAGAATTTTCAGACACAATTTAACCCTACCCATCATTCGCATAACCAATCATTTCCTCCCCTACAATTTCCAACACCAGATTTTTAGTTAAGTACAGCAGCTCACTCTGATGGCCCATCGATAATGCAAACTAATGACAGCGATGACATCGAAGTAGATGAAGAAACCAATTCCCACTATTGGCAAGTGACGAAAAAAATGAAACGGTCGAACAAACCTGCTGAACATATTCCTACGATGCAACCGCAAACCATAACTCAAAATCGATTCCAACTGCTATCTGGCCATAATATAGAACCAACCACTCCTTAGAGTTCTGGAAGAAATGGAAATACAACCAAAGCTATTAAGCCTCCTCCTATATTTATATATGGGGTCACGAACTACAACAGAATGATTAAGAAAATTGCTAAAGTTGCCGAGAACGAGCAAATATTACAGCGAAGAACTTGCTAACAATACAGTTAAACTCAACCCACTCACTTCCGAAACATGCAGAAATATTATCAGGCACTTAAGAGAAGAAAACATTATCCATCACACCTATCAGCCCAAAGAAGAGCGGGCATACAGAGTAGTGATCCGATATCTCCATCACACCATCCCGACTGACACGATTAAAGAAGAACTCCAACAACTTAACCATAAAGTCCGAAATATAACAAACATAAGAGACAGGGTTAGCAAAGATCCGCTTCCACTTTTCTATGTCGACTTGGAACCTAACCCAAACAATAAAAGTATTTATGATGTAAAATTCCTCTGCAACTGTAGAATAACTGTTGAAGCCCCACATAAAAGACGAGATATCATACAATGCACAAGGTGCCAAAATTACGGCCATTCGAAGGCTTACTGCCTGAGACAGTACAAATGTGTCAAATGCGGTGATGACCACGACACCAAAACGTGTACAAAGCCAAGAAGCTCGCCAGCCAAATGCGCTCTATGTGAGGGCACCCATCCTGCAAACTATAAAGGATGTTTAACATACAAAAACTTAATAAACAACACCTAACAGAAGAATGATACCTTCATAAGCATCTAACCCTGTCCCAGCCACTCCACTGCAGCCCAACATGATGCCACACATAAACCATATGCAATTTTACAGTCAAGTCGTCAAAGGAAGTCCCAACGAACAAGTCAACCTAGGAAAACAACTAACCACCTTTCTAGAATTTAAAAATATGGTTGCTCAATTAATGCATCAAAATAATACAATGCTCAACTTGTTAACAACTGTCATAAACAAAATAACTCCTTAATGGTCAATATACTAAGAATTGGGACGTGGAACGCAAACGGGTTAATAAACCATAAATAAGAATTAACAGCTTTCTTACAAATGAATAAAATTGACATTATGTTAGTGAGTGAAATCCATTTTATTGTAAGAACCATGTTTCGAATACCCAATTATTCTATCTACCATACAACGCATCCAGACGGCACTGCCCATGCAGGATCTGCGGTTATCGTTAAAAATTCCACATCACATTTTGAAGTGGAAAACTATCAAACAGAATTCATACAGGCTACAAATGTTATAATTAACTCCTTTTGTTGGTCTTTCGTTGTCTATCTACAGTCTCCCCAGACATAACATCTCTACTCACCAATATAATAGCTTCTTCTCTGCTCTGGGCAGTAAATTTATTGCTGGTGGCGATTGGAATGCTAAACACACCCACTGAGGTTCTAGAATTATACTAACAAAAGGTCGTAATCTCTTACAATCAATCACACAAAACCACTTCACTCGCCACTCCTCCGGAGTGCCCACTTACTGGCCGTCAGACTACAATAAACTTCCCGACTTATTGGATTTCTATATCTCCCATGGTATAGGTACCAATTACGTAATGGTAGAAGCAAGTAATGACCTCTCGTCAGATCACTCGTCAGTCATACTAAACTTCTTAAACCTCTACTATCGAAAAATCACTCAACCACAAACTAGTGTCTACACAAACAAACTGGGAACTGTTTCAACAATACTTGGAAGACAACACAAATCTTAAACTACGAATAAAGACCCCAACGAACTAGACGAAGAGACTAATCATCTCACTAATGTAATCCAAAAGGCTGCTTGGAAGTCAACCCCTATCGGAACTGATCATGAAAAACCTACTGCTTCTATACCTCTAACGGTTAAAGAACTGATCGCAGAAAAGAGGAGAGCTAGAGGAACGTGGCAGAGGACACATAATCCTGCTGATAAAACTGTCTACAATCGATTAACGGGTAAACTTTATAAACTATTAAGAGAGATACAAAATGATAACTTCACTAAGTATTTAACGAACTTGAAACAAGAGGATCACTCAATCTGGAAATCCTTACTATTTTTTCAGGCTCTAAATCTATGGAAAATAGGGGCAAAGGATCTTTAATTATTCTAGCTTTGATATTGTATATGTTCCTAATGCTAAAACCGTTTTTGTTCATTCTTTTTGCAGTATTTTGATGGAAACTAAGTAATGAAGGTTTCTTATGACCATAATGTAGGCTCAATTTTTCTTCATTTGATAAGTAGGGTGTACTATATTTTTTTTGCAGGTGCTTTATTAATTTGCGGTACGAATCAGCAATTTTTACGTTAACTTTTACATAATTTTTTGCTATTTCTTTGCAATCAAATGCATTTTCTGGAATAACAAGGTTGAGGTCTTTAAGCATGTCGGTAAAATTTTTAACACCATAGATAAAGACAGCCGGGGGTTGAAAATATTTTCTTTTTGATTACTAGTTGCGTCATTTTCAGCTGGTGCCATTTCCACTTCATTCTCTTGTGCAGCTAACTTGTATGGTGTACTTGAAATGTTGTTACAATTTGATTTGTGTTAGATTTTCCCCACTTCTTACTAAGAAATTTCCTTTGCGGATAACTCTGAATCTGTATCTAATTTTACTTCTGTACATACGGAAGGTTTGTAGCTGGATGTTGGGAAATGCTGCGCTTGTATCGGGTATACATTTTGTTATCTGAGAGTTCGTGTTTTGCATAGACGTGTCTCCGTTATTTTAAACGTGGTTTGGTTGTATTTGGGTAATAGTTGAATTAACTGCTGTTGTTGATAATGATTTTTTAGAAAACACAATATTGTATTTAATAAAATAATGAAACCAAACTACACCTACAGTTTAATTACAATATTAAGTTAGATTTGCACTATGCAGTTTGGTTGTTAGAAACTCCGTAAATATCAGGAACGATATTTGCTTATAAAATCAATATAGTGACTGACTTTGAGAGATACGGACGGAACGCCATATACTCCGCAAGGATTCAAAGTCCACGAAATAATGCCTACCAGCAAGCCATTTTGTACTAACGGGCCGCCACTGTCACCATCACAAACCGTTCCGATACCTATATAAGCCCCTACGCTGCAAAACGAATTGTTGTCGAACGAATATGAAGTCCCAGTCAAATAAACAAGTCTTCTGACGCATTCTGAAAATACTACATCAGATAAACATCAACCGTAGTTACAACTGACGTACCTGCGTAAGTCAAAATCCTCATTTGGGCTTTCTGTAATCTCGCAGGTGTTATATGAATATTCGATGATAGGTAGCCCCACCCAGCCGTCCACACGAATCCAGAGAATTCCTGGTTTCTCTGAGGCAAGCTGATAGGTAGCACCGCTGCTGTCCAAGTCAACCCTAAGGTAAGCTCTATTAGAGCGATATCGTTCGGACTCTCCCCTCTAAAATATAAAGCATTCAGCGCTAGGTTTATCTAAATTACAGTTACGTCAAATTACCCGCGAAACGACGGATGCACAATAGTTTGTTTAACTGAACGAAGTTGCACGTCGGGGTGGTTTTCACCTTGGTATAAGATACCGGCATAAATGCTCATTTGCGAAGTTGATCCGACGATGCATTGTCCTGCAGTCACAATCCAAGTTTTCGTTATGATCGACCCCCCGCAACTGTGTTGGCCGTTCAAGTGAATAGACACTATGTAAGGAAACTCGTGTCTTTGAGCGGGAAGTCCACTGGCAATTCTCGCTATGGGCGCATTGAAGGCATTAGAACATCCAACTAAAAAATCACCAGAAATAGTTTATGAAGCGGCAAATGCTACAAACTTACCTAGCATAAAATATGTGGTCACGACCAAGGTAGTTTTCATGTTGATTTTTAACAAATCTTTACACTCGACTCTCTCTTGGTGGTCTAGCAAAATCCTTAAGACCAATAACCTAGTTTCTGAAAATATTTAAAAATATTTGTGCAAAAGACACATTAACACTGCGGTACTGTAGGTTCTTTCAACGTCTATAAATTTGAAACTATACGCTTTTAAAGCAGATCTAACTTTAGGAATTAATGAAATATGCAGAACTAAATAGGCTAAAAGGATCAAGAACTACTATTTTGGCAAACTCATTTGTCTGTTGTTTCGACTCCCTATTTTTGGCCACTTTTGTTATCTCCATTCAAGATTTTTTAGTCTTGGTTAACCATACTCTTCAATATATAATGACATTTACTTTTTAGCTTATGCTATAAAACACAATATATTTGGCATAACCAATTATATATTCTATACTATTAAGCTAATGATAAAACGGCAAGATAATATGTGACCTTCGGACCAAAGGTTTTCCGTGCTGTTAATAATACAAGTGAAGAAGAAATTCCATAAAAGAGTGTACAAATCTATAAGGCTTTTAAGCCAAACAACACCACACTAGTTTACACCAATTAATCGTGCATTTCCATGAAAGTAGATCAATATAAGATGTAATCATAACATAATCGTAACAAATTCCAACAGCAATTTTTTATTTGTGATAAATAATACTTTAGAACCTCCTAACAGCACAGAAAATTTACACATATCTTGTCAAAACAAACTGGATAGAACCTGGTTGAAACAAGAAGACGGCGACGGAAAGGTAATAGCTAGTACGAGCAAAGTTCGCAATCACTGCAATACTACAAAAAGTGATCCTAAACCTCCGCCTACATTTCTGTTGAGTGTAAAATTAGTTGTGCTTCTGATTCAACTTCTGAATTCAATCGCTAAAGATAAACTTCAAAACAAAAGTACTGTATAGCATTAAAGTCAAATCTGTGAACGATATGAACACACCAAGACCTTTTTCAACAGAAGTCCTAGATGAGTGTTATGTCCAGGAAGTCTTCTGATATTCTGTATAGCAACTACAACAGCAATCACTCTGACAAATATATAGGCACAAGGTAAATTCAAAAAATAAATAATGAAAATAATACAAAAGCAAAAGAAAACATAATGGTGCATAATTAAAGTAAATATTCAATCTAGCCTTCATCAACGGCCATAACCTTCTCGAGCCGGAACCTAAACCTGCTGTGGCCTACACAACCTTCTCCTTGTCCTTATTTGTCATTACCTCTATTATGGAGAGCCTTAAACTGTTCTCGATATTATGGTGCTTCTCATTGACCTTCGTGATGTCCACGCCCTGCACGGTGTAGTCAAGGGGATTGTAATCGGAGTTGGAAAGTGGCTACAACTCGGAGAACCAGCGGTGATACAAATTTCTGAGTCTTCAATGCCTTGTGAGCTAGAACAGAATCTTGTTGGAACACGTACACTCGACCAACGGCCAACTCTATTCAACAAACTTGACAACTGTTTTCTCCAAGTTGATATATCCGTTAGTGATCACCTACACGTCTTCCTCAAAGAAGTAAGGTGCTATCACATTCCCTTCACTGCTCACAAGCCCTAGCACCATCACAAAGGCAATACACTTTCTGTGCATGGCGATAAGCCTTTCAGAGGTAAACAAAACAGTAATTTTAGCCATTTAACTTCTTGTTCTAGATGAAGCTTTTTTGTCCGAAAAGGATCTCAGAAAGCCAGCTCTGGCGTACTTGACGTCGTTCAGCAGTGCTTGGACCATTAATTTCTTGTCCATCTTGTTTTTCCTCAGTCAACAGTTGGCGGTTCCTCAGGACGTAAGATTTGTAGTGCACTGTTGGACTGACTGATGATCTCATCATCTGTTTCTGTTGCCAGGTCAGTCATGCTCCGCTAAGAATCCTGATCGATATTTAAATTGGAGGACGAATTTATATCTTCTCTTGCGATCAGATCGCTTGCTGTTAGCAGTTTCCTCCTTTTGGTCCTTCAGATTCTTTGTACTTCTTGGATACAGCGTAAACTTGGCTCGTTTTATAGCTAAACCATGCAATAATTTTTGTCGATGATTTTCCAGCGCCAAGAGATTCAAGTATAGCAGCTCTATGGTCATTTTTCAGCTCATTTTGTCAACAATCGTAAGTTGTTAATTGTGTGATCATATTAGATAACATGTTATATTATCTAACATGGTACATGCCCACAAAACAGTATTTAGACTTTTCCCCAACACAACCCCAAAAATTTAGATTGATCTCGATGACCATATATTATTTTAAAAGAAAATCTATGAGAAAAAAACAATAATCGCAAACAATAGCAAATACAACAGACTTAACAGCACATTTCCTCCATAAGACATAAAAACTGTATCAAAAGAAACCCCTCCTCCAAAGGTATACCTAAATTAAGACATTTAAGGTAACTAAATTAAAATCCATCTATATAAATAATCTTCACACAAGAAAGCAGTATCTTTAAACAATTACGAAAAGAAGGTTTTAGATACATCACTTCTTTACAATCATTTAGTGCCAAAGCCGGAATACTTTTTGGAACCATGGAAAGTTGTAATCGTAAACTTACTTCTAAGCCGTGGTATCAGAAAGCAATTTGATTTAATTACCAGTGTGGCTTTTAAAACAAAATTCTACGATAAAAGTGCCCTATATGAAAGAAAACAAAAATTTTAACAAATAAAGGGTGTTGCTCTGTAATAGTCCTAGATACACCTCAAACTTTTAATAAAACTTGACAAGCCTACAAGACACCAACAGATATTTTTAGATTAAATGGAAGACTAAATTACGTCCTTACATTCAATGCAACCTGGTGTTCCCAGATGAGTGTATTTAGCTCCATATTATGCTGGTAGCTACTCGTGCCGAATGATACAACAGATCCTACTTTAGTCAAGTACAACATCTGACCACCTTTAGAATCATCCTGACACCAGTCCACAGAATAGCTTGCGCTTTTTACCTAATTCTATCAGATTACGAAGAAAAGAGAAAGAAGAAAAGGGGTAAAAGTCGCCTTAAGAAAAGTGATCTAGTTAACATAAAACTGGGCAGTTAAATTTTTTTAGAAATAAAAATTGATCTTATTTGCATTGCAAGCACTACATTCAATTAAATTCATAAAAATATATTCAAAAGGTTTTTAAAATTTGATAGACAATTCAATATTTTGAAGGGGTATTATGTTCTTGGACTTTATACAATTAAATTTTGATTGGTCATAGGTAGATTAATTTGATTCCATAATCAGTAGTTAAACGAATTGAAGAGGTACGTACTCTTCATTTTTATTCCTTTTTATACTTCAGGTTATTTCAAATGAGACTTTGGCAACTTCATTATTATTGAGAAACTATACAACAACTGCTCGTTTGTTTCTAACAATAATGAAAACGTTGTTTATGGTGATTTGTATCGCACTCGTTGACGTTGACTTCATTAGTGATTTTGGGAATCTCTAAGCCCCACTCTTAACCTTCTTCTTCAGTAACCTGTCGCGAATGCTCATTAACCTGTGCTTTCTCCTTATTGTGGAATCAGAATTTTCGGGTGCCTCTGTTCAACTTGTAGTTGTAAGGCCACAGATGAAATTTCTGCAGTCTTTGACATTTGAGAACAGTTGGTTAGTACTACGAAAGATGAATAGGGCGATTGGTATCCTGCTGAAGGGTGATCCTGGAAGTTTAATTCTGGACAACTTATTCTCGTGGGTTTTGGCGAATACCCATTGCATATAAAATCATCTTCTTACGAAGAGCCAACCAGTTCCTAGGATAAAGAAAAAAGCCAAGGGTTTTAGTAAGTAAGTGCCTCTTCTACGTGAGCTTTTCAGTTGAAATAAGCTTCTTGTTAAGGGTTTCTCCGAGTTAAGGTGTCTCTTCCCTCCAGAGTCTTCTTAGAGTTGACTTATATTCTTTAAATGCTTTCTTCGAGCTGAATGGCCATGAAGGCCCATAGCAAGCTTAACACTACCGCTGAGTCGTCTGCGTATTGGACCATTGTTGTAGATGTATAAGTTGAACAACTTTAGAGACCATACCGAGTCTTGGACAACGTCGTAGACACTCCTCTGATAACTTTCCACTGTTGAGTTTAATTTTAAGTATTTTGCTAGGAAATAAAACTGATAACCGTTAGGGAGATGGACACAACCATTTTCTTGAAGAGGCCGTTGTAGAAAATGTTATAGAAGACCTCGGCGGTGGTCTGCCATCCGTTATTTTTTTCACCATTGGAAGGAATTGGCAGGTAATGGAATGGTCAGGATTGAGTGCAAACTAATTCCCTGGAATCAGCTGAACGTCCTTAACAACTAACCTTAGATGGTAGAGAATCACCTGCAACATTAGCTTTTTCGTGAGACTACAGCATATGGCCATATAGTCAAGGTCGGCGTCGATGTTAGGATTTAGTGACGCTCCAGACTGTCGGTGATCGCCTTGACTTTGTTAGCGACGCTGATCTCTCCGTGGATAGGTGGTATAGGAGCGAGTTTATTATAAAGAACGTTTTTTCTGCCAAAAATTTATTGACAGAGACTGTCGCGTAACATGGACTGTTATTGTGATCGGTCATCGAAGTCATTCAAGCATTACTTGATTGCCTAGCTCTTTCTGAGCTTCTTAAGAACTGTGCAATAGAAAGTTTGATAGACAGTTTGTTCCAGTAGCAAAAATTGCTTGTAGACGATCTCCTAATTGTTGAAAAAAAATTATTATTTTCATTTTCTATTTGTTCATTTTTGCCTTTTTCGGAACAAAAAAGTTTGCGTTGTGTCGTCACTCTTGACTTTGTTGTCTTATGTCGGGGTCATACTCCAGATTCTAAAAATTATAACCTGTGATCACACGAATGAAGACTTATAGATCTCAATTTGTTACAAAAAATAGAAACAAATATCCCTCTATTCAGCCGTGAGGTTCTTTAAAACTGTCTTGGCACACACTTTTCTTGTGCTCAAATCCTGTCTGAAAATCTGATGGTTAAAATTTAACTCACTACTGTCCGTTTTGAGGTTGAAAGTATTCCGCTTCTTCCCGGCCCTCGAAAAATGTGAACTTTATGCCTTAGACAGTGAATCTTGTCTGTAAATTTATAACTTTTCATAAGTTGCAGTAGCGGATTAGTCAAGCTTTAGATAAAGTTTTATAGCACAACGTTGATTAACTTCACTTTAGACGCTTTCAAAAATCGTATAGCAACTGTAGTAAGTTCAAATTTATACTGAGCTTACGGCAGAGGTTATTGTGAAGGAGGCGGTAGCAGCGTATTCTTAATCCTGAAAAGCATACTTCGCTGCATATCCTTTCTCTTGAATCTTATCACTTTTTCCCTGTTATTTCTTTCAAACGAGATAATTTTTAACAATTATTTTAAAATAAAATCTGTTATCTTTATTTTATCCTAGTTTATTGTTTATCTGGTCTGGTAAGATAGTTACTTAATAATTTCGATAGTGTAACGGTTGCTATAATATTTGATAATGTCGCTATATTATAATTGGTCCAAGGGGTTGCGAAGTTCAAAGTTTAATTCTTGATTTTTCTTGCAAGACGTTTTATCTAAAATCTAAATTGCCATTAAGTTTTAGTGAAGTAGCACTTATTTTGTCGTTATTTGACAGTTTACTATTAATTATTGTATATTCATTTACATGGTTTTTTAATATATTTAACTGCAGAATATGCATCGGCATCAGTAAAATTACTAGTTGCAGATTTAATTGCATTTTGCAGAATGTTAGTTTGTCTATTAGACAAGTTTTAAGTTTACAGATGTACTAAAAAGAACTTGAAGTCAGAAAAAGTGCAATAGAATTTTTTCATCAAGAAGTAAAGTACATATAAGTTAATACTCTTATTGTAGAATCTTTGGAATAAAAAATAATAATTGAAAGCCCCTTGTATATTAATTTTAAAATTAATATAAAAAATGTAACTACATTTTTTATCTACTTAATCTACTCTATACATTTGACTCTTTAGTGCAATTTTTTAAATAGCATGATATAAATTAATTAAGTTTTACTACTTACGGTTAATTAACTTTCATACAAAGGTAAACTTAATCGCTTTTTTTGCATACTGGTTTACCATGGTATTGCAAATTATACTGTCTTTGAGCTGAGATTACGCGTTACCAACACTCTTTGACTTACAAAATAGGGGCAAGTTGTAATTTGGATTTTTATAACCTGGAGATTTGAAGGTAGAATTAGCCCCAGTCAAAGTAAACAGAAGATAAACGAAATTTATGTAGCAAAAATAATAGACGTGCAAACTCAAGACATCACGAAATATTTATATGATATGTTTATGTGCTTAAGTATAAAAAAGTGTCTCATAAAAAGTTGCGACATGTTTATAACGACGTTAGATAACAACTAAAATATATGTTTAACATTCAATGCTTACAAAAAGTTGTTTAAAGCGTTAAGAAAATGAAGGATGCGGAGGTTTCTAGCTATTGTTACGTTTGGAAACGACTCAAACGAAATTTATCTTTCTTATTTGTTGTGAACAAGAAAAGGGTATGCTTTTAATTAATAGTTAAAAGAAACTTGTACAAGTAAAAGTTGAGAATAAATCACTGAATTATTATGCAATGCTAATGTAACCTTAGAAGATTATCACAATATCTAAAAAAAAGCAGAAAAGCAAATAAACTTTATGATTCTTTTCTAATTTCTAATTTGGTTAAATTTCCTACTAAAATGTGAGTAATAAATAAATCTAACATAACATATGGGCGTCAGGCCAATGCCAACCTCCCCAATCTTCATTAGCCCTGAATGGTTATAAAGACAGATCTTGTGATCGTTGTCTTTTTAATTTCCTGGTAACGGTCGATGGGTTGGACAACTGCACTATAAGTTAGTGTGAATTTCTTCCTTGCATACCCGCGAGCTAATCTCTGAATCTTGAAGACTACATGGGACATTCTCAAATTTGTATGAAGAGTTTTTTTATGACGTACCAAAGATCTTTCGTTGCACAGAAGATCTCTGTAGAAATTTGGTATAGGAGGCCTTTGTACAGCTCTAGAACTGGATCCCATATGTCCATATTGTCTTTATAATGGTTTCGTATATAAGTACATTGTTGAAAAGTGAATGTTGGGAATCGCTTTCCGATTACCCAATTCACGTCCCTAATCTTGAGATCGTTCTATCTACGTTTTGTTTTAATATGCGTACTCCAAGTTAGCTTTTGGTCAAAATGCTTCTTCTTCTCCTACTTTTATATATGCTGTTAGTCTGTTTCTAACTACACATGGTCAAAATGCAGACCAAGATATTTGATTTCAGTTTTCTGAGGAACTTCACTGACATACAATATATCTGGTAGTAAACATGATTTGTGGGGACTTTTCGCTGTGGCCATAATTTTCTATTTATTAAACCAGTCTTGAACTGTGTGTAGGTTTTTAAATGTAATGCTGCTATTTCTGGATTTTTATTGTTCGATATGATACCTGTATAATCACCAAACGTGGCAATTACAGTATTGTCTGTTGGTGTGTCAGAAGTGTTGAGAAAATAAAGCAGCGGTCCCAGTACACTGCCTTAGTGGTACTCGAGATGTAATTTCGTGGTAATCGGACAATGTATTATTTACCTTAACTTAAAAAGTTCTCTCAAGTAGGTATAATTTAACGTTAAGTAAAACTGATCTGAAAAGTGGAGTTGGATCTTGTATAGCAGGTCCGCATTCCATAGTTTTTTACACGTTTGGTCTTTAGGTTTCCCATTATATGAGTCGAGTGGTGTCCGAATCCAAATTGGTAGATTGAAATGATATGATTGAGGTCTAGAGCTTATTAATTTTTTTTGAGTAGCAGCCGTTCACATATCTTGGATATTAAAGGTTGTGTGGGTTATTTGTCAGGCTTAGGAATCATAGTGATTAAGACATATTTTCGTTGTACAGGGAAGTAATATAATCATAAGATACTATTGTTGTTGTAAGTAATACTATGGCTAGACAGAAATATTTTATAAAACTTCTTCTTTGTAAGCTTCATGAGGTTGCTAGCACACTTTTCCGCTCTATCGCACTAAAACATGTCAAATTTACTCTCGTCGGACTACAAAACAGACTTCCAAAAGTTCTCCGCCCAGGGAAAGCGCTTCTTTCGGTTTTCTAGGCTAATGTATGGCTTGCGGCGGGGCGATCTACCGTGCAGATTGTTCTTGTACGGTCCGTTACGTATTTTATACGGAAACTGCCCCTTAACCTTCTCAACCACATCTACGACCAACTTGCGTCGATCTATCTTAACCATCCCTCGGTTCTGCTTATCGGTTGTCTTGTGTTTTCTCCCTCTGCCTGAGAATCCACAATTGGCTTTGGCAAGATGCGGCTTTTGCCCTTATTTTTTAGGTAGACCACTCCTACCCAAAGGTCTGGTAGGTGTTTCCGTCTTTTACGTCCCGTTGCGGCCATTGGATTTCGTTGATGGAAGAAAATTAGATTAGTGTCTAGAAATGAAAGTACTTTCCTCGAATTGTGGGACTAACAGCACAATTTGGACCTACATAAATACTTTATTTTTTATTTAACAAATGATGCCATTTTTCTGGTAAACAAATATTTGGCGACAACTTTGTATTTCAGCACGATAACAGTCCAAAACATACCGCAGGAATGCTTAAAAAAGGTTTAACAAGAGAGCAAAATCGCAATCATAAAATCGCCACCTCAAAGTCCCAATTTTAGATCCAACCAGCTTCTGTGAGACGAAGTTAATCGGAAAGTGTAAAAATTTTGTAGCAATACTTTCGCACGAATTACAGGGAGCTTAGACAAGAATCAAGGAAGCAAATCGTTCCGAGGATAGGATCAGTAATTGATAATTATTTCGACATCTCAGGAATATGTCAAAACAAATATGTGAAAATAGGAAAAAATGACATTGCCAACATTTCCATACATTAATTTGTTTATACAAACGTCAGATTTTCTAGAAAACCCAGTTTTGTAGGATTTAACTGTTTGCTTCAAACTCAAATAAATGGGAAAGCCTTAAAGAAATGGAAAAACAAGCCAAGTATTTTGACCAAAGGTTTTTATACTTTACTCCTCGCTTCTTGCAAAGACAGCGAGGCCTAAGCAAGCAACGACAATTTTCCCGGAATAAATCCAGAGTAGATCTAGTGTCAATTCTGATTTCGAAATTTGGAGATCTTAATGATACGAATAAAGTAAATATATCGACCAAATTGGCTTTAGCTGTTGGTGTAATCTTTCTGCCATTTTTGGCTTACGGGTATGCTATCAACGTAGTGGCTACTCCCCTACTGATCATCAAAATGTACCTAGGAATTATAGCGGTGTAGACTAACGTCAGGGGTGAAAGGTGCGTGGAGCAGACGCCGACTGGCGCGCACTATTTTAAAAGAAATGGTGATACGGTTTTACAAGTGCTGTACAGGTATAGCGTCTGTTTATAAATCTAAACATAGTGACAAGGCGCTGCTGAGGTTACGTCGATGTAGAGATCTATCTGCTTTACGGGTACGTCTACCTTTTGTAATCAATTTAAGGTAATCATATGAAATCAAACAAATATGAATTATTCGCGTCGGAGGAGGAACTCATTAGCAACTTGGTCATAGGTCTCGAAAAAAGAGAGAAAGGACAAGCACTTTTGGCACCTATATTTATACTTGTTTCTTACTAAAAAGTTATATCTCCACCTCTACAGGATTTTAAATTTTTTATTTTTTGTATATATTTTTTTATTATAGATGACTTATTTTATTTGTGTAAGAGCTATCTGGTCAAATCCACACTTCCTTATAGATATCTCACTATAACTATCTATTCTTTTTCTGCAAATTTTATTAAATCTTTTTTCTTCTGTTGCTTTAGTTAGGGTTTACCGTAAATATGCTGATAAATAAAAGAGAAAAAAACTTTAACAAAACTTGTGCTCTTCAGTGCCACCCCCATATACAATTCTCCTATTTGTTGGTTTAACATCCTTAAGAAACGTTACAATAAAAGTATAGAATTCAACTAGTAAAATAAATTTAAAAAGTTAACAGACACAGGAGCTCACCTGAAATATTAAATACAACTCCCACTAGGATGATAATTTTTATGATGACCGTAGCGTAGTTCTCAAAACTGAGATTTAAGTTTTTGATATTTTGGTACTTGAGCAAACGCGTTTTAAGAGATTGTACGAAATTCTTCCAGATATAATTTCCAGCAAGATCCAATGATGCGCAGTTTATATGACCATGTGAGCGCTTCCTATATGATCTGAAATAGTCGAGTAGTACAACATAAAAAAAGAGCCTAAGCACTATTTTAATCATTTGCTTCAAAATAAGAGTACAACAGAAGCACAGCTGTTTAGATATTTTGTAAAGGCGCGAGTACTTTGCTGTCCATAGAATCATACATTGTTTTTTAATACTTTGGATCGTCATTTTCTTTTTCACTTGGTCCAACTACACGTTTGTATTTCCGTAGTAATACACTATGTGCTCTCAAGAACGTCTCGATAACGATGCTCTCTATTGGAGTGAAAAAAATATATTTTTTTTTTTGATAAGAGGATAGCACTGGAAGTATTAGGTTTTCCCAGTCTGCTCACTGCGAACCTCTTTCCTTCAAAGCCGTTTTTATGTAGGTTGCCCAAGAAAGAGTTGGTCTGCCTTTTTTCTCATTCCCTTTGGAGACCAACGCGACAATTTCTTTATCTGTCATCTAGCAACCGGCTTGCATGTTTATACCATTAAAGAGTTCTATTTGCTAATGTTTCTGTGATTAAAAAGGTGACATTCGTTTTGTCTTGTAAGTTCGTATATAATCTAACTTTACTGTTCTAACTTTGTTTCTTACGTTCTTCGTAAGTGGCTACATCTCTCCATACTATGTTCTTCATCACAATATGGAATATTTCCTTTTTGGTATCTTGACGGGTATTTTATTCTATATCACTACGTACAATGCTTTTGTTGCTTTTTTTCTCATAATGAGTTTTTTTGTTGATGCTTCTTTCAGATGTTAAAACTGAAAAAATAAATATTTGAATTTTGTAATAATTTTGATTTCTGTTCTGATATCCTGGCCCTCTCTATCTACATAAATATATTTTGTTGTTTTTTTTTTGTAATCATGTTTCAAACCCCAGCCTTTTATTTTTATAATTGGATTTGTGCTGTTTTCAACTTTTATATATGCTTCTGTTTTTGTCTATAATATCTTTCATAATTTACATATGGATACGCTATTACATGCTTTTCAACATCTGTAAAGGTATCTATTTATTTGTCCCTATTTTTGTGTATTAGAAGTATAACCTATTGCATGTTGTTAAACAACTGTTTCCTTTTCTAAAACCACTTTTTCTCAATTTCAATGCCAATAAGCTCGCTCGCTCTGCCAAATAGTTTTTTCAAATTTTTTTTGGTTATTCTTTATTTATATCTAGTTTGTTTCGAATCCTATTTTGATATAACATCACTATACAATATTATTTCAGTAGATATGTTTTAAAGTCGTCTTCTTTTATAGTTTTTGATTGTCTGTTTTCTGTTTTCTCTCTCATTCTGTTTGTCCATAAACCCATACTGTCCTTCTTTCATTATCATTATATCTATAATAGATTATTTAGTGGGTCTAACCATGTATACTTAGGGCTGTTTTTATATTTAAACAATTTGTTTGCAACCATATATTTGTGTTCTCTTCAAAAATCGATAAGGCGTTTTCCATTATCTTTCATCTCTTCTCTTCTCTATAACATCCCTCCGCATCAGTATCCCTTCCTTCTACTCTGCTATTTAAGTCACTTATTATGATTATTTATTTGTGGTTTGGCATACCTTCTCCAATATCTGTCAGTTTCTAACTGAAGGCATCTTTATTCTCATTTCCGTACATATTTCTGTAGTAGTGTTAGTTTTTTATAAATCTCCATGTGGGCTCTAAAAATTTGTTTGTTATAGTGTTTAAATACTTCTTGCATATCCTTCTTAATACAGCATTTTGATACTTAGCTATTTCACTCGAAATATGGTAATAAATGTCAAATTTGTCCTTGATTATGCTTTTCTTTTTGATCTCTCTAAGGATCACTATATCTAGTTTCAATTTTCCGATCTGTGCGATAACTTATTTCGGTTTGGTACCTTATATATTCTAAGTTCTTCTAGCTGCGCTTCTTTTCCTTCTCTTTATGTATTGGCTTGTCTGATATCATATCGGTTTTTTACATTTGTCTCTATATGTTGCGTATCTCAACGCTACAATCCTCATCCTCCTCTGAGTTTCGCCTTGTAAGGAGAATTAATTAGTTAGCTTTCCTAAGGCAAAATTAATTTTTATAGGTTAATATTATTTATGTTATTACTTTTCAGATTATTTAACCTTAAACTCATTGCGTTTACGTATTCAGTAAAAGAAGTTTTTAAAGTATAAACTTCGTTACTGTTGAATCACTCAAACACAAGGTTTTTGAATCATTTCACATCTACATCTTACTTCCAAACAATTTTTCACTATTGATGCGAATCAGTTATGGTGCATCGATTGTTATAAGGCCGTGGTTGGAGTTCGGAAACTTCTCAAGATTAATAAGTCGAACAATACGCATTTTACCCTTTGAGCAAAAAAATAAATATAAATCAGGTGGTGCCAGATCAAAATAGTACAGTGGATGATTCTGGCATTATATTGTATATCATTTAATTAATTATTAATAATAAAATCATAAAAATAGCAAAGTTTTACAATTTTTTCACTTCTAGTGAATTAGAATCTTTTGGAAACCTTTGCTATGCCAGTTTAATTCAGATTAAGTGTGCATACTACTGGTAATGATGTAAAACACTTTAGACTTACCTCTAACAAATTTTTTTAAAATCTTCCTGGCATTGCTTCTTACATACGAATATGTTTGGGGAAGTTTTACCATTTTTGAGCAGTTCTACATTTATTTAGCTTTTACTCGACTATGTATGTAAATCGTATTTAAAAATAATAGGGGAAGTTTATTAATTATGCATTTGTAATTTCTGCTTTTTTGTATATGCATTTTTTTGGAAATTGAGTGTTCCTATTCTACTCATTACAGCTGTAATATTTATTTTATTCTCATTATTCTAGCTTTCAACAAAATCTCAACATCCTTTCACATATGTGAAGACACTGAAGGATATAAATTATAAGGGCCAGAAATTTGTTTGTAAATTTATATTGGAATTGAATAGTCTCTTCCATTCTTGCACACTATTTTTTTAAAAACTGCCACAATACCAAAGTTGTCAATGAATTATTCCGATGAGCGCTTTCTAAGTTTCAGAGCTGAAAAAGTACACAAAAATAAACAGAAGTTTGTAAGTGAAACACCAATAATAACTGTAAACATTTTTTATTTAGAACTACATGTCAAGTAGGTTCACCGTTCTATATTAAACATCTCATTTGTTTATTTTTATTTCTGCCTTACTAATCAACTAAAATATATTGCCGTTGGTATAATTAGAGAAGTAAAACTTTCCTAATTATCATTAACCAGAATGTATAATTAGATAAATAATTAACAATTCCTTTAAACTCGGGTACAATTTTTACTAGCGAGCCATTTATATTACCTAAAATAAACAAGCTACAATTAAACCAACCTCAAATTAGAGCACACATAAAAACAAAATATATTTACTTTGTTCATCCAAAGAGATAGAGCTGTATGTGGCTTGTTATTAAATAAATAAGACGTTATTTATTTAGCCTGAGACGGTACGTTGCTCTTTTTATTTAAAATTTGCCTAAAGTAGTGTACAATATAAAAGATTTGCTCTAGTTCTGAAAAAAAACAAGTAAATTTTAGTACTGAGATTTTGAGCTTGCTGCTACATTGTCTAAAACTAGGAGAAATTACTTTTTAACTGTTAAAATTTAATGCTACATGGTGTGTCCCTAAAATATTGAGAAAATGTCAATATAATAGAAACAGTTTGTGCGGCCGCAATCTAACCCGGTAATCTGTAAGAATTAATTTATAATGCGCTTGCGCAAATGAGAACAATTTTACTGGCAGGATCGATTAAAAGTTGTATGCCAGTGAATGAGTATGTTTTGTGTGTATCCGTTGCACTTGAACGAGCAGAACAGCGAAACTGCATCACATTTTGCACGCAAAGTCATTTAGAAGCTTTCGAGACACTAGAATGAAATTGTGATAAAGATCTTAGCGGCTACTGTTATCAGAGCAAAAGAAGCACTGAGCTATAGTTGCTAAGGACTTGTTTAAGATTACATACAATGCACCAGGTTTCTCAAAAATATCATAACTGGAGATAAGTCTCGAGTCTACTGCTACTATAGAGAAATGAAGGCTCAGTCATCTCAACAGAAGTTTGCTGGTTCACTACTTTCGAAAAACCGCTTATTTCAAGTCACACCACGTATAGAATATTATAATTTTTCATTTAAAATGAAATGTGTATTAAAATACTTTGTGGAAGGAAATTAATTATCTTTATCCATGCATACATACATAATCAATAGCCTTGTTTACCGTTAGGCGTAAAGCGTTGCATTTCAGTCACGTCCATGATCATACACGTATTTTGTTTTCTTTAAATAAACTTTTTCCACTCCTTATTTTATTATCTGCTCTATATTTCGATTGTCTTCGATCTTCCTTTATTCTTTTAACTTTGACTTTTAGCTTGCTACACCCTTTTAACTAGTTTGGTCACAAACATTCGCTAAAGGTATTCATATAATTTCAGTTTCTTCTTCTTTATGTTCCATCTCCGCTACGGAGTTTGGAAATCATCCTAGCAATTTGCACTTTTGAAACTGCTGCTCTAAACAGTTGATTGGAGCTACAGTTATACCATTCTCTAAGATTGCGCAGCCACGACATCCTTCTTCTTCCCACACTACGTTTGCCCTTGATCTTTCCCTGCATGATAAGTTGCAACAGATAATAATGTTCCCCCCGCATCACGTGTCCCAAATATTGAAGTTTGTGCCGTTTAATTTCATCCAATATTTCCGTTTCCTGTTTATTCACTCTGTTTAAGACATCCGTATTCTTTATTTTTTCGACCCATGAGATTCTCAGAATTCTCCTATATGTCCACATCTCTAATGCTTCTAATTTTTTCATAAGATATTTGTTCAATGTCCATGCTTCCATTCCATATAAAAGCGTGGAGTGAACATAACATTTTACTATTCCTAATTTAAGTGTTAGGGTGAGGTCTTTGCTGCATAGGACATTTCTCATATTTAAGAATACATTTCTTGCTTGTTCTATCCTAGAGGTTATTTCGCTGGTATTATCATTTTTATCGTTGACTATAGTGCCTAAATATCTGTATTTCTTTACTCTTTCAATCTGCTCTCCTTGAATATTTAAGTTAACGTTATAGTAGTTTCTTTTAGAAATAATCATGAATTTTGTTTTCTTTGTGTTTAGGCTTAGTCCCATTTCGTCACTAACCACCGCGATTCTTCCCATTACTCTTTCCAGGTCTTCGAGGGATTCTGTGATTATGATGGTATCATCCGCATATCTGATGTTATTGATTGCAATTCCATTAACTCCCACGCCCGCCGTTTCATTTTCTAATACTTCGTTTATTACATGTTCTGAATAGAAGTTAAATAGAACTGGTGATAGGACGCACCCTTGTCTGACCCCTCGTTTGATCTCGATTTCTTCTGATGTTCGGTTTTCTATACGTATTGTCGCTTTTTGATTGTAGTAAAGATTGGCAATAATTCTGAGGTCTCTTGTATCTATATTCTTATTTTTCAGCAATTTCATTAGGATGTCATGTTTTACTTTGTCAAATGCTTTATTGTAATCTATAAAGCAGACAAAGACGTCTTGGTTCATGTCAAGACACCGCTGGATTAATATATTATATGCCATAAGTGCTTCTCTCGTTCCCAGTCCCTTCCTAAACCCGAATTGTGTGTTCCTATGTGCTCCTCTAGTTTTCTATATAATCTGTGGTGGATAATTTTAAGAAATACTTTTAGTGTGTGACACATAAGGCTAATTGTCCTATACTCGTTGCAGTGTCGGGCGTTATTCTTTTTTGGAATGGCTACAAATGTGGAGATCAACCATTCTTCCGGAATAATGCCAGTTGTGTATATACTGTTGAATAATTCTTGTAGCGTATTAATATGTTCTTCTTCTAGCAGCTTAAGAATTTCACTTGGGAGATTGTCTGGTCCAGGTGCGTTTCCGGTTTTCGTATTTTTATGGCATATTTTATTTCTTCTACAGTTATATCAGGGCCACTTTCTTCTATCTTCCCTTCGTCTTTCACCCGATTGTCTTGAAATAGTTTTTCTATTTACTCCTTCCACAATTTTATTTTTCTCTCAACATCTGCTATTATTTTCCCATTTTCGTCTAATAAATACATGGTTTCCTGTTTTCTTGTAAGTCTTGTTGCTTCCCTTATCTTTTATGAAGATTATGTGCGTCGTGATCTTTTTCTAGTTTTTCGATCTCTTCGCATTTTTTTGTAAACCAAGCTTCCTTGGCCTGTCGAATTTTATAGCGAATTTCTTTTTGTGTGTTTTTGTATCACATAAGTGCCAGGATTTCTTCTGTCATCCATCCCTTATTTTTATTTCTTTTCTTTTTCTGTAAATGTTTTTCTGTTGCTGTTAATAAAGAAGATTTGAATGACAGCTAATTTAGGTTGATATCATCTGGAGAAGTTCTTCTGCTTTTCAGATTCCTATCGATATCCTTTTTCACTTTTTCCTTGTACGCCTCATTTTCTAGGCACTTATAGTCAATACGAGTATGAACTGATGTTGCTGGCAATTTTTTAAGCCGAACTTCCATTTTTGCAATTATAGGATTATGATTTGAGTTCACGTCTGCGCCAGGGTATGCCTTTATTGATTTTATACTATTTTTGTATCTGTTGTCAATTAGTAGATAATCTACCTGGTTACGGACAATTTTTTCCTTATTGTCTTGAGGTCATACCCAAGCATACAATCTTCTTGGCGGTAATTTGTATAAAGTATTGGTAATCACCATTTCATGCTCTTGACAGAACTGAATAAGTCGGTGGCCTCTTTCATTTCGTTCCCCTAAGGCATACTCTCCAACAACGTTTTGCACCTTGCCTGTCCCAACCTTGGCGTTAAAGTCGCCTACTAGAACTGTAATATATCTACTTTTTGTCTGCTTAATGGCATCGTCGATTTCTTCATAGAATATTTCTATTTGTTCGTCCTCTTTGTCCGCCGTTGGTGCATAAACCTGTATTAAATTTAGTTTCCTGTGTTCTAATTTTATCTGTCATAGCATCACACGTTCAGAGAACGGAATAAAGTTTATGACTGAGTTGGACAAGTGTTTCCTTAGCATGATTGCCACTCCGTGTCTGTGCTGATTGTCCTTACTACCTGAGTAGTAAATTATATGTTGGCTACCAATTTGACATCTTCCTTCCTTTGTCCATCTTGTTTCACTGATGCCCAGAACATCTATATCCATTCTGTTCATCTCTTGCGCTACATTGTGGGCTTTACCTGGTTCATACATATTGGTTACATTCCACTTTCCGATTTTAAGGATGTTCTTCTTTCTTCTCTTGTTTATGTTGTTTAACTTGTTAGCTTCATTCAAAACTGTCTCCCCCGGAGATCCGATTGGGAGACTATTAACTCCGGAAAATTTCGATTTGAACTTTGCCATGATGATTGTACTAGGGAAATCCTTGTGGATCTTTAATGCAGTGGTTTCCCCTTGCCTTCTGCATTCCCCTGCCATTGACCTGTTTGGTTCTTCTGCCTTTAGGGGCGATTTCTCTCCCCTGGGACAAGAGAGTGCCCTGACCTCAGTTACTCATCCGCTCTTGTCAGACCGTTGGCTGCTGAGGGAGACCGCTTATACCGGCGTTATCGGTGCCATTGTTGTTGCTAGTTTTGGTCCGCCCCGAATATTTTATTTCCCCGGTACCCGCTATATCTAGCAAGCGTTTCCCTATCCGCCACCTGGGAAGGCGCTCAGTTGGGGATCTAGCAACCTCGCTGAGTAATTTCAGTTAACAGTCCTCAACTCATTTTATTACGGTTTGCACTGTTGCTACTGCTCTCTTAATGTTACTTCTTATATCAACTCTTCTTGCAATACCTAACCTTTGTCTTAACTATTTCATTTCCATACTTTAAATCTTGCTCTTAAGTCTCCTAGTTAATACCAAGCTTCGCTGTTGAACGTTAATAATAAAACTCATTTTAGCCATCGTAGCAACTGTTTTCTTTCTCAAAAACTATTACTAAAGCCGCGATGCACCTTCTCTGCACTCTCTATTTGATTTATATTTTATTATTTTTCTTATTGGAAAATTGTACTCCCAAGTAGTTCAAGGTGTCAACTTGTTCTGTTACCTTTCCGTTTAACTCTATGTTAACATTTGTATCTGATTACCCACAACTATGATTTTTTATCCTTTATTTTTAGTTTCTTCTCTTCTAATTCCTTGTTACATATCCTTAAGTTTTTCTTCAACCTTTAGTGTATACTTTTTCCTCTCTTTTTTTATTACATTATCCACTATCAGATTACACAAAGTTGAATTCGGGACATTACCTTGCTTAACCGCTCCATTTACAGAGAACTCACTTAACTGCATTACTCATTATATTTATTAAGTCTCATGTTAATTTTCTTTTTAATTATTTCTCTTGATCTTTTCTGTCTTTTACAGCCCAAAAGAGCTAAGTATATTTTTCTATTTGTTTAATCCTAAATATGTAATCTTAAATGCTTCTACTCTTCTGAAGCCACTTTAAGATTGTTTGGGCTGGGGTTCTAGTTTCCGGTTTAGTTTTATTTTAAAAGTCATTTCGCATACATTTGATACTATACTCAGTAGTTTGATTCCTCGGTACTTATTGCGGCTTTTCCTATCACCTTTTTTGTCTATTTACGCCTATTTTCCAATCCTTTGACACACGCCTTTTTTCTTATACTTCATTACAACTCTATACAGCAACCTGCAAGTTGTGCTACAATACCGTCTAATCTAAATCAATTCGATATCGCTTTTGATGTGCCAATAATTTTTACTTAATTGTAGGCAAAATCACATTAAGATTGATTACAAAATAATGTGTAATAGTTTTGACTACTATTACTTTCGTTAAAAGCAGACACTATTCTCTTATCTGTGTAAAGTTTTTGAAACACAATTTCCTTCCAGGCGTTTAGACCTCTTCAATGACCAATGTTATTCTTTGTTCATTAAGAAATTTACTATGCAAGAGAAAATTGTTAAGATGCACAACCGTTGACTTAACTTTGGATTAATCACAAATATGTGTCATATATCTCATACAAATCTGCCTCTGATGTTTAGGAATTGTACATTTAAACTAACTTTCCATTCAAATTTCTTTTTGTGCGCCGTGGTCCAGTTAAGATTCATCATTTTGCCATGGAAGTATTTGATGTATTTCGAGTTTTATTAGTAAAAAAAAATTTGCGCCAATGTTTTATACCGTAAGCTAAATGAAGAATGACATCATAAATGAAATCAAATAGTGCCACTACAAAATCTTATTCTTTAATAAAATTTTAGACTACACTACACTAAAGAATTATTTTCGTTTCGAAGTGTTTATAAAAGCTCTTAAAGTACTGGAGACTTTATAGAAACATTGTTTCAGAAACATACTCTTAATGCCATTTAAAGACTCTTAAGTTTCTTCAATATTACATTTGCTTCATACTGTGTGCGTCCATAGTCTGATCACTATTATAAGTAAAGTATGTCAGAGCATCAGAAACCTCCTGGTATGATTTGTATAATGCTTGACTGCCTTTAATATGGGCACTCTATCGGGTTGTCGGCAAAGTTTTTAAAGGCGAGTCCTTTTAAGGTGAGACTGCAAGATATTCTATCTTTTAGTAGCATAACTAAACAAGTTATAGGTTTGTTGCTCTAAAGGAAAAAATCAATAGAGTACTTGATGCTCTCCGTAACTACAGACCCAACTAGTTTTAAATGTGGCCCGCGCAAGAGTTGTATGTGGCCAGACGACTTATTTTTTTAATTCTAGCCTGAAGACCTCTGTAGTACTCAAGCATGTTGCTGACATTGTCCTAGATCCGTCTTGTATAGTTATTTAGATCAAGACGACAAACATCGTTCAACAAGAGTTTTCGTAGGTGGCATATAGCATACCACAAAGACTATTCAGTCAAAATTATGAAATAATACTTCATTTACAATCTCTTGGACAATCTCTGCTATAACTTGGTTCGCTAATTGTATAGAGAATTGTATTAGGGAACGCCTATTCTTTTATTTCCAAATTTTGCTTCATGTTCGACTATAAAAGAATCAAATGTTGAAATCAGTAGCCGAGGAAGTTGGTACTTCTTAAAAGAACATTTCGTCAATACAAAGTGTCGTGAAACTCAACTTCAACTAAGAAATTTTGGAATTTACTGTCTGAGTTCAGAGTTCTTGTTATGATCGTTTATTAGATGGGTATTTTTCCAATTATTAAATCCCTTAGTTGCTGGAAATGTCATTTCTTTGTAAAGTTTGCACGATGCACATTTTGATTTTTAATAAACCAACTAACTGTGCTTGGTGCGCTATTTATTTATTAACTTTTTATTAAACAACTGATTGGGACAAAATATTTTTGAGTGGCATATCTTTCAGGTTTTAGTCAGATTCATCGCTTTGTTAAATGCCGTTACAGGCCACCAACTCATGAAGTTCATCATTTACGCAGCACAATATCCAATCATGGAATGATACAATTGAGTGTATCTTTTTGGGGGTATATTAAGAGTTCTGTGAGTTTAAAATATCTTCTATATATTTAATGAACTATAATTTGGGCTTGATGTCACTGAACGATTGTGGTTTCTACATACTATGTGAGAAAAGTGTCTAATGCTGGTATTTTCTTTATCACCTTTTCTTGAGCATCCTTCCATGCAAGACCCGCTTTGGAACGTTTTTTGAATTCTGCTCCACTGTTTTTTTAACAAATCTTTTTCACTCATTACACAGCTCCACAAAAAATTGAACAATTATCTCTGGTGTTTGACTATGTCTACCATATGTTTTTGGAGTCGTTGAATCCGAATCCGGGGTCCATTTAACCCAATCACGTCAGGATTTTCATAACCTCAAAAAGTAGGCCCAAAAAGTCAATAATTCCTTTATCTATTTACCACTTAACCCCTCTAACCCCATTACCCCTAAACCCCTCAACGCTTTAATCCCCTAATCTCAAAATCCCATAATTCCAAAATCCATAACCCGGTAAGAAAGAGACTTATGTGCATTCCATGCGTGCTTCTTACGCCTTAAACCTATATTCTCCAATAACCCCATAATCCCATAGTCCCATAACTTCAAAACCCAGTAAAAAATAGATTTATATAGGAGCTCTCATAATTTGAAACTTTGTACATCATAGTTGTATTTCTTATTCGTGGAACCTGTTATAGAATGTTGACTAACTGTCACAATACTAAAAACTTGTATTTTCAAATAAGCGAAGTTACCCCCGCAGTATTGATGTCCAACCAAGAGTGATCGTTCCAAGAAAAGAATAGTAGACACCAATGTCTAGAGAGATGCCAAAAGAATGGATGATAAAGATATAGTGGAAATAGATACAAGTAACGGAGTCCTCGCTGAGAGTGATAGTCAGATGGAATCTGACAGATCGAGTGCGAGCGAAGAGGGTCGGAAAAAAATTCAATGCCACAACTCTTCAGTCAAGAAGAATTAAGTGACTTAGGGAGAGAGTTGGGATTATCAAAAGAGGCTCATGAACTTCTGGCCTCTAGGTTGAAAGAAAAAGATCTCCTCAGAAATCCGCAAAAATAACCATGTACAGGAATTCACACCTTTTTTACTCACTACAAAGCCATTGATTTAGTGTATTGCAACGGGCTCATGAACTCTATAAAAAATCGTTTGTAGACTCCTCTATAAGCAGTTTTAAGGCGATACTTCTGCATAACACTAATGTTTTAACCCCCACCTCAATAGCACACTCACCAGTTTTCAAGAAAACATATGACAATGTAAAGATTGTTTTTGGGAAAGTAAACTATTCTGAACACCAGTGGCGAACGTGTGGGGATCTCAAAATCATAGATATTATTCTGGGAATGCAGAGTGGGAACCTTAAATTTCCCTGTTTACTATGTCTGTTTGATAGTAGGGATCGTAAAATCACTGTTCTAAGAACAAATAGCCTAAACGAGTGTACAACCTGGGTCTTCAATCGTTATTAGATCACCACTCGTAGATGAAACGAAGATACTGATACCTCCACTTCATCTAAAACTTGGCTTGATGAAACAGTTCGTGAAAGCTCTGGACAAAGAAGGTCAGTGTTTTAAATACGTAGCGAGTAAAATGCAAAACTAAGTGAAGCTAAGTTAGAAGCAGGAATTTTCGATGGTCTACAGATCCTAGTCTTCTTAAATGATGCTAATTTTACAGCTCACATGACAGAGAAAGAGAAAGTTGCGTGGATCAGTTTTCGAGAGGTACCTCAAAACTTTTTGGGTAAGAAGAACCCAATATATAAAGAATTGATAAGTGCTGTGGTGAAAAACTATTACACTTTGGACTGCAATATGAGTATAAAGCTACATTTCTTTGACTCATATATTGATTACTTTCCAGGAAAACTAGGCGATTACAGCAAAGAACACGGAGAAAGGTATCATAAAGACATGAAAGATATGGAACATGGGGTGAGATTATAATGGCAGACTATTGCTGGAATTTGAGAAGAGATACAGTCAAAAATCATAAATGGCATTCACTCCTAGATCTTTTGAAAGTAAACAAGTGCATTACCATAAAAGGTCTAAAGAAGATGAATAAACGTAGCCTCTTCACTGAGTTTTATTTGTTCTAATTTTATTTTTTTATTTTTCCTTTCTGCTATTCGTGTGAAGCAAGGGAAATACACTTAAGAAAACACCCCGAACAGTGTGAGGTAAGGAAAATACACTATAATAAACACTCCAAAAGGAACAGAAGCCTACTACGTCCTCGTCTCTCGTTTTCACCGAGTTATGGGGTTATGGGGTTATTGGAGAATATGGGTTTAAGACTAAAACACATATGGATCGAACATACTGTATTTTAGGACTTAAATGCGCATAAGCCTCTTTCTTACCAGCATATGGGTTTTGGGATTATGGGCTTTTGAGATTATGATGTTAAGGAGTTAAGGGGTTAAGGGGTATGGGGTTATAGGGGTTGTGTGGTCAATAAATAAAGGATTTATGGAGTTTTTGGGCCTACTTTTGAGGTTATGAAAAAACCTGACGTGATGAGGTTAAATGGACCCTGGATTCAGATTCAGCAACCACAAACACATATGGTAAGCATAGTCACATCCCATAGGTAATTTTTCAATTTTTTATGGAGCTGTCTAATGCGCGAAAAAGATTTGTTAAAAAAACCAAGTGGAGCAGAATTCATAAGCACAACACATTATTACTTAAGCAGCGATAAATTACAATTGTTTTGTTTCTCTTTAATTATTTATTTAAAAATCAAAAAAATACTCCGATTTAAAAATCAACTTCCGACTCTCTTAATCCCGTTTTTGTTTCTATGTTGCCTAGATCTATAATTTTGTGAAAATACTATAGTTCTTATCGTTTCTGAATTAATATATGCACACAAATCGACAAAACTGGAACTATATGGTAGCCTTCATTATCTGAAAAGAGTCCTGAGACACACAACCTTCTGTTACTGTACAAAACAGTACTGTAGCGGTCATAAATCATTCTGAAGGGCATTTTAATTTAAAAAATCCGTCCATTCAAGACTTATAAATGCGCCTAATATTTCTGCCCATATTTAATTTACATGCAAATGCAAATTTAGTTACGGTCAGCGCTCCAATCTGGTTATTTTATTTTTTGTGCGCGGATCTCATTTGTTTGAAGTTACGTCGACTACATATCCCATTCAATCAGCATTTACATTCCAGCATATGTAATACGCGCGCCCGGTTTTATCCGTTTCCCTAATAAATTTGCAATCGCAGATTAATTAGTTTCATATTCGCGTTTGTAGCGGTTATTGGATTTTTGCAAGGTTGCGCTTTTGCTTGTTACGTTTTTATTTATTTTTATTACATGTAGTCCACTCGATTACCGCAACATTTAAGCTGTAAATTATTCTTTGTATTCTCTGCTGGTGTGTTATTCCGCTCCAGAAGTGTTCTACATCAAATAGGATTTTAACTTGCACAACACAAACTTTTTATTGAATTCTTTGCTCAGTGAAGCTTCCAAAAGCTTTTATTTTAGAAAATATAAATTTAGACCATGTTGAAACATTTTGTGTTTAATTTCTTTGAATTTTTAGCGCATCTGCATATATAAAATATTCTTAGGCACGCAGAAAAATACCAATTAAAATGGCTTGGACTCAAAAAAGAAAACAATTTAGTTGTCTCCGGTTGGATTGACTAAATCCTTAGGCCAAGTTCTATCAGATTATTGTGGTACGAGGGGTTGCCCGCCAAAAGGTATTTTTGGCGTGCTAAGCTAACAATTTTTCACCCGCCTTCACTCAAATTTTTGCGAGGTGGGAACGTAGAACAAGTTATTTGCAAATGATAACAGTGGGATAAGTTGGTGCGGTAACCTTACGAAAGTAAAATATGCAAAACAATCCTGAAGATAGGCAACCAAACGTACGCTCAGAGCTCAGCCACGCCATTTTGTAAAAGCTGTCTTTGTTTACTTTCTGTTCATATGTATAAGAGATTTTCATGAAGTTTTAATAAAAATGGGATTATTGCTAAATATTGAAAATAATGTAAATGTTCTCTCCAGTCATGCTGGTTATCGGATGACATCAGTTCCGTCCTCCCAAAAATTGATTCTGCCACGTGTAAACTTGAGTGTAAACTTCTCAATATTTGCGGTTGCTGCACTTATATGCTTATATGTAAAGATTTTACAAGAGCATTAGGCAATTTGCAACATTTAAGTAATATACATAAACGGTTAGAGAACTAAAAAGCAACAGTCGATGGAAATAAGTCGATGTAAGATACTTTTAACAATATATTTAATATCTACCATCGAATATAATACGTCACTTCATAAATAATGTATTAGTGAGGCAAAAATACAACAGTTCTTTTTAAAATCAAATTAACTTTCACTTCTCGACCTAGATGATAAATTCAAAATGGGTGTGTAAAAAATATTTCCGCGTTTCGAATTAAATCATTTCTGGGGTATCTTACTTATGTTTTCGCGCAACAAATAGTAAGCGGAAGGTGCAATATTTGAAAAATACAAAGCTTGGATAACAGGGTCGCTTGTAGGCTAGTTATGAAGGATATATACTGTGGTGTTGGTTAGTGACAATTAGTTATTGGATGGACAATTTTGGCACGATGTGAAAAATTTAGGTTTTTTGATATTAACTTTAAGCGTTGGTTATCATTTATTGTATTCAGATACTGAGAGTATTTAAATAATAATGGTAAGACTCTGACGCCCCGCGTGGAAGCACCGCCTACGAACTGAGAAGGTTATATGTTCGCTCACTGTGGCAAGTACCGCGCCCTAATCGATCGCCATTATTGCCCCTTGTTGGAGTGAACGCAGGCACTCGATCATTTTTAGTGACCGAGTCCGCACCGCAGCCCGCGCTTCAACAGCGCGACCACGCTGGCGATATTGACGGTATTTGTTTATTTTAATTGTCTTGCGATTTCTGCTGGTAATGGTATTTCGCTTGGCTTTGCGCTTGCAACGAAGAGAGGGAAAAACTGTTTTCTTAATCAAATAGATCAATGTTCGGCACTATTGCGATTTATTCCTAAAAACAAAAGTCACATATCGTATAAAAAGACACGAAGTTTTCTTCAAGATAACACCCACTTATATACCGTCGCCATAACTTGAACCAAAATATATCAGGTACATCGGACGACAGTGCACCACCCTCCTTATACCTTTGTTATATATCTGTTGGGACCTCTCAAGAATACATTAAGAGAAACGCGGTTTGAAAGCAACAATCAAAAAGAAAAATATGTGCGTAAATAATTTCAGAGTCAACCCACGTCTGTTTACTGAAGTGCATGCCTCCTACCACCTGCTTCCCACCTCACGCCTCCCCCTTCCCGTCTCCCGTCTTCCGCTTTCTGCCTCCTATTTATCCAAAATTTTGAGATAGGATCTTCACACTATTGCAATCGCTACTGCTATTGGAGCAATCATTAATAGGCCGTCATTCTTAAGAAGGCGACGAATAATGTAAATATTCTCCTCCATTGCCTTGGTCCTCGGGAGACATCGATGACCTCCACCTTTAACTATTTATGGTCCTTCGAAAATTATTTGTTATATTTGAATCTTCTTAAAGGTGTAGCCTCTGAACTGTGCCTTAAGTCTTCTCAAAATTTCGAACGTGAGAAGCCGTTGATCAATGAAATAGAGCACTTTTTCCTCGTCACACAGTCATACTGATTGCAAAAATGGTAGCGCAAGGTATTTAGAGAGAAAGGAGGAACTTTGAGCAGATCGTACCTAAAAGAGAAATTGCAGTTTATAGTTGATTCGCCCTAATTTTATTTTGTCTGTCTAAATTTTTCACTTATAAAATTTCTAACAAGCTACATTAAACTTTCCATTTTTATGGTGGTCCCAAAAGAGTTTTATGCGGCGTTCGTCAATAAAACAGTGTGTTGATTTCATATAACTAGTCACCTCAAACCTGAAATGCAAATGAAAATAAAAACTAATCGCAACTGCACTGCAAATGAAAAAATTATGATCAACCATTTTAATGTATGAAGAGAATTAGTTAAAAAAAATATTAAATATCAAATGATAATATCGGTAATGGCTCTAAAAGCAACCTGTATGTTGCGCCTCGTGGTTAAAAGCATTGCCCCTCTGTCCACGAATCCGACGCGGACAAGTTCGAGTCTCTCTGATTGTATTATAAGTAGTTTAAGGTTGCATGTTAGGGACACAATAGCCTTGGAGGCTGCGGTACCAGTAAGTGCGCTCCAACAGAAAATAAATCTTTTTTTGTAACTTACAGAATTCTTACCAAATTTTTATCAAATTTCCGTTACTATATACCTATATACCTATATAATAATGGTAAGCCTCTAACACCCCGCGTGGGAGCACGGCCTGAAAACTGAGAGGTTAAGCCTATCATATGTTCGTCCCCTGTGCCCGGTCGTAGAGCACCATCTCTGATGCGAGGCGATGTGGCAAGCACCGCGCCTTAGACGACCCCTTGTTCGGGTGAACGCAGGTACTCAATTATTGTTAGTGACTGAGTAGTCCACCCGCCAGGCATCAGAGAAGTTCTGAGAATGGAACCCGGGTCCGTCAGCATCGCAGCTTACCCCTCAACCACGAGACCACGCTGGCTCTATATACCTAGATACAGTCAAAAAATAAGAAAGGGAGTGATACAGCTTTAAATATTTTTATTTCTGCGCCTAGCTTATATTAGATGCCGATGAGATCTATTTCAAAACGCTGTACTAGGAAATCTATCTTCCTAGTGCAGGGGTCGGCAACCTTTTGAAACGGAAGAGCCAAAAGTTGCAATTTTCGAAATTTCTTAGTTTTTAAAGAGCCAGTAAAAATTTTCGTTTTAATATTATAGTATTTGCTTATATATATTTGATTTTTGATTTAAAATAAACGGCTTTAAATACGAAATAATATAATAATATAATATAAATAATATAATATATAAAACAATATAATAACACAAATGTACACATCAATGGGAGCATTGGCTTTGCATGTCTTTTGAAAGTTTTATTAAATCTGGCTTATAACTTGTTGTTTTAAGTTTCAAGCAGGACTCTAGATTTAGATTTGTTAGTTGACTTCTAACTTTACTTTTTATTATATTCGTGCAAGAGAATGCTTGCTCGCACGAATATGTCGACCTGAAGATCGTGAGCACTCCATATGCCAACTTCTTCACCTCACTGTAGCATTCTGGAAGACTGTTCCATACGCTGAATATGAGGGCCTCAACTCGCTGCATTTCTTTTAAAGCTGTCCACTTGTATTGCGCGATGTGCATGCATTTCTGAACCTCCAATTCTTCCAACTTGCTCTTGAGTTCTTTGAACTTACCACTCCACAAGTCTTTGGTTTTCAAATCCAGCAATTGCATTTGAAGTGATCCAGAATCAACTTGAAATGGTTCAATGTTGATTTCATTTGTATTTGTGTTGAGAGGATTTACTATAAACGCGAGAGTACTTTTCTTTGTTTTGAATTGCTCGAATCTTTCAGCGAATCCATCCTTCATTTTTTTATAGCTATGCTGAAGTAATTCGTGTCAATAGATGCATTGGTCTCATCGCGATATTGCTTCAAATGTTTAAAATGAAGTAATTTACCGCTCTCGATGTCTTCAACAAAAAGAAGTAATTTCTTTTCGAAACAAACTACTTCTTCAAGCAAGGCGTAGTCTGGGTTGCCCTTTTCTTGCAGTTTTAGATTTAGTTCATTTAGTTTCATTGTGGTATCTACCATGAAGTAGAATTTTTGCAGCCATTTGTCTTCTTCCAATTCGGGATGGTAAATACTTTTTTCATTGAGGAATGTTTTTATATCACTCAAGCACAAAGCAAAACGTTGCAATACGTTACCTCTGGACAGCCATCGAACTTTATTGTGCAGAAGTAAGTCAGAATACTGGCTACTTATTTCTGCAGGGAAATCTTTAAACTGGCGATGGTAGAGTGCTTTTGCCAAGATGCTGTTAATAATCTTAATTACCAAGTTCATGACCTCAACTATTTCGGCCGGAAATGTTTGGGCACAGAGCGCTTCTTGATGAATTATGCAGTGAAATGTTAGAATTTCGTGGTTTATTTTTTTTCTGAAGAATTGATGTTACCCCTCTATGTATTCCTGTCATACTTCTGGCTCCATCAGTTGCTATAGAAACGATTTTATTTATATCGATACCATTGTCTTCCAATCGGTTTTGCACAGCATTTGCTATATCTTCCCCACGAGTCTGCCCTGAGAGCGGTAGCAATCCTAGCAGTTCTTCTTTTGGTCCTTGGGACGACATATACCTGACAAAAAGGGTAACTTGTGCCGTGTCTTTTATGTCGCAAGACTCATCTATAGCAAGTGATAAGGCAGAAGCCAGTTGAATATCTTCCACTTGCATATGTGTTACATTTGAAGACATTTTAGAAGTTCTATCTTGTACTGTTTTAGCAGATAATGGCAAATCAGTGATTTTTTTCATAATTTCTGCTTTGTTTTTACAATCACGAAACAGTTCTTCAGATGCACGTATAAAACAATCTTTCACGTACTCACCATCTGTAAATGGTTTTCCTCTTTTCGCAATTTCTAATGATACTGCAAAGCTTGCCAGATTTACATTATTGGAAGATTGTGACCACTTCCTTAACATGGAACTTGACTGTGTTTGATTTTTTTGGAGCTCTTCAACAGCTTTTTTTCGTGCGTCACCGGCTGGATATTTACCAGCAAACTGGATATGTTTTGTAGTGAAGTGTCTCTCCAAATTTGACTTCTTATTGTATGCGAGTTTTTCGTGGCAAATGAGACAAGTCGGAAGGCCATCTGCGTTGCATATGAACGCAAACGACTCCGTCCAAACCTGATTAAATTCTCGGTTTTCTTCTTCAGTTATTCTCTTTTTTCTACCAGATGCCATGCTGGCAGCGGAGCTGAAAAAATGATTTTTTTAAATTTTACTTAACTATCTAAAACGGCCAATTTATTAACCATTATTCCTACGTTAACACAATCCTCAGATATATAATTCAATTATGTTACTGACTTACATACCTTTGAGAAGATAATACGCTTCTAAATCGAATTCTTCTTGAAACAGCAAGCGAATAAACCTGCAAAAACCGCAAGCGATTAAATTCACACATGCAACCCAGTGGCGGATTTAGGTCAGTTGAGGCCCCGAAAGCAGAAAAAATATTGGGCCCCCAATAAAACGAGAGAGACAAGGAAAATAAAAATACGTGTTAACCATATTATTAAATAAATAAAAAATATTAAGTACTATTAATGTTAAGTGTAAAGTCAGGTTTTTGTGGAGCTCCGTGGAGATCGGGGTCCCGGGCGCGCGCCCGGGGCGCGCGCCCGCTGCGCCCGCCCTTGTATCCGCCTCTGAGTATTTCGATGTGGCGGAAAACCGTCTTCTGTGTCAGCGTTCCAAAATTCTCTTTTCCAATATGGGAAAATGGGATAATATTTACAGTATAGAACGTGTAATGTGTGGACATTGTCATGTCATTCCGCGTGTTTACTCGTGCAGTTTTACCCGACGTAAAACTGCCAGAAAAGAACGATGTGTGTATTGGGCCTACATTGTAACTTAAAAACAAATAATAGAAATAATTACCTTGTTTCCTTCAAAATTTTACAGTGAGAAATAAATAAAATTAAAGCACTTAAACGACATACAAAATACGATAATACACTATGATACAGACTACCCTTACAGTTGACACTTTGTACTAATACTGATTCTATCGGCGACGTAGGTACGTCGAATATTAACACAAAGTGGTCAATTCCAGGAAATACATTATAATAGAGCTACCACAGAAATTTCATTAACCCTATTCAAAGAATTTAAGTTATAAATGGGGGGCAATAAATGTGTCAAAATGTATGACTGACCAGCCAAACGAACAAAAAACAGACCAGACCCATCCTGATGAATAGAAGAAATGAATTAATGAACAATCCAGTACCAACACGACGCCAGCCTGTCTTAAAAATATATTTTCTTATTTTTTAAGGGTTTTGATAATAAATTATTAATTTTTTGCGTATGGAACTGGAGAGCCGCAACTTTATATCAAAAGAGCCGCATGCGGCTCGCGAGCCGCAGGTTGCCGACCCCTGGCCTAGTGGATTCGCCAAAAAAAGATCCTTTTTTTATTCTTGCATTATTCTTAGTTATTATCTCGCTACATACACTTAAACTTGTTTATAGATCTTTTTTAATTCTACTGTTATCTTAAAGCTCTCCAATTTGGTATTTTTGAAAGTACTATAGTTAAGTTGCCAGAGTGGTCCAGTGGTTGAGGCGCGGGCTGCGGTGCTGACGGACCGGGGTTCAATTCCCGGTGCTCTCTGATGCCTGGCGGGTGGCCTACTCAGTCACTAAAAATAATTGAGTACCTGCGTTCATTCGAACAAGGGGTAATAATGGTGGTCGTCTTAGACGCGGTGCTTGCCACATCGCCCCGCATCAGAGATGGTGCGCGACGACCGGGCAGAGGAGCGAACGTATGAGAGCCTTAACCTCTCAGTTTGCAGGCCGTGCTCCCACGCGGGGCGTAGAGCCTTACCATTATTATTATAGTTAAGTTAGATAAAACATAATAAAAAAAACATCTGTTACTATCGGTCATCGATAAGTATAGTTAAGATTAACTAAAGACTACGCTATGTCATTTATGTTCAGAGAGAAGGAATTTTTTATTAACATATAAAAGAGAAAACAATTGTTAAAATGTAAAAGAATATAAAGTTCTGATTAATTTCACATTAAATCCTTGCAGTATGAAATCTACTTGCTTGCTATAAGAGATCTTTCCCTCTCTGGATGCTCCATATATATATATATATATATATATATATATATATATATATATATATATATATATATATATATATATATATCGACTCCCATGAACCTTCAGAGTCTTTGCATCAGAATTATGGTATGCACTTTATGATATCTAGAATTAAAGTTCTTTTATGGTCTATCCCAATTTCTTTGTTATAAACTCTTTTATTAACTTTATTGCCTTTACATCTTTTGTAATCAACATCCGCTTCCGCATAGAATGCTTCACCAATAACACAAATTTCTTCATGTGTATCTTAGAAAGCTATTTTTCTTACCCTTAAAGTGCTGCAATAATATCATAAGAGTAACTTAACACTCTTGTATATTTCTATAATGTAATTCATCTGCTCATTTATCTATTAAGCTTATCCTTAACTACAGAACTCAGATGAGACAATTATGGCAACAAAACTCTGTTAACAGTTATTGCCTTCTTGCAATTTCCTTTTTTATGATAAATAACATCTGTTTTAATAATCTCTACTATCTTTGCTATAAAAGTAACTCTATTCCACAAGAAAGCCTTCCTCATGTTTTACTCTGGACACCACACACACTAAAGAGTCACTTTTTTAGAGCGGGTTTGTTCTTGGACTCATCAGTTCAAAATAACTTTTTCAGCTTTCCTATGGCTGATTCCAGAAGTTAAAAAAAATCCATTTAGAAGTTTATTTTTATATAGTAGCTACAAAACAACCTTTTAAACCGCATTTTAAATATCTCAACATTGTCGCGAGTGTTACCAAATTTAAGAATATTGTAAAGAATATTCACAATATGTAACGTTTACAGCATTTTCCAAACCATTTGTTTACGCCCCAAAGAGGGTTAAGCTGAATATTAACGTACAAAGCGGTTCAAAAAAATACTGAAATAAAATGTCTATCAAAAATCTATAATTACTTACATTTAATTAGTACGTTAGAAAATAAGTTATACTTTATTCAACAATATGGCATTCTAGACATTCTAGACTTTGAGGGTTCAATATATTTAATTTATTGTGAAATTAGATGCTATTGCTATTTTAATAATTACAATTTCAACCCCCTTATAGGCAAGCGAATAGTACGGTGCATCATCAGTTCCAGCTGTTTTTACATTTCTAAAGCATCAGGGACATAGTATCTGATAAAGCGTATGAAGTTGCTGACTTTAGTAAACACCGAAGGAACTCCGTAGACCCCACAAACCTCTAACGACCAAGAAGCAACTCCGATCACCTTGCTGCCTTGAAGCAGCGGCCCCCCGCTGTCGCCCCTACAGATGGACTCGGTGCCGCTGAACGCGCCTCTGCCGCAAACCATGTTAGCGTCCAAAGGGCCGTAACTGCCCACTATTTCGATGAAATCTCGCGCACACTCTATAAAGGACACACGCGTCAACTATTACGCACCACCTCTCAAACTCATTACCTGATAACGTCAACAACTTCAACTGAACCTGCTGCAGCCTGGTCGGAGTAACAGGCTGGGACGAACTTAGGTACCCCCATCCGGCTGTCCAGGCAAACCCCGAGCTCTCCTCGCCCTCCCGAGGCAAATAAATTGGCTGTACCGCCACTGACCAGCTTAAGGACCACGACAGCCGCAGCAATCCGATGTCGTTAGGAGCCGCCTCTGCCCCGCTAAAAAAATATACGGTGCACCCAGATAAGACGCAATTAAATACGCTACCCCGGGTAGTTTGGATGAATAATTTGCTGCGACACGCCTACCACCTGCATGTCAGGATGATACTCCCCTTGATCTAGCAGTCCCGCCACGACTTTCGTCTCGTACGGCTGCTTTATCATGCAATGGGCGGCAGTCAGCACCCAATCTTTAGTCAAAATAGTTCCTCCGCAAAAATGGACGCCAGGAATCGTTTGGTATGAAACCAGAAACGGAAACTCGTATCTTCGGGCATCGATTCCCCCAACTATCCTTTTATCAACGTTGGTCCTGTTGACCTCACCAGGCCTAGCTGCTTAACTTCTGTTAAACTACATCTGAGTTCAGATAAATAATACTCACCTGAAGCAGCCGCTAGAAAGCAGAATAGTACAATACTATGCACAAGCATTTTGCCTTTTGTTTAAAAAACATTAATCATCGACTTTATAGGACGTACTTTATCTAATTTTACGATAAGACAATTTTTCACTTAATCTCATTAATAAGCGGAATGTAAAATGATTGCAGGTACTAACGATAACTGATACGTGATAAAATGCAAACTTAGTAAAGATTGCGAGATATACAGTCCTTAGGCGAAATTGATTTATTGTGTTTAATTGCTATTAAAGTTTTATCAATAACACAAGCGGTGCTTTTGATGGCACTTTAATCTAGGTTTGTGTACTTTTTATGTTTTCCAAGTACTTCAAAGCAACCGCATCAAAGTTGTAAACATACACCTAACCGTATTTTTGTCGTTACAGCCTCACACAATACATTTGCATACTGGTCTGACTACTTCATAAAGTGCCTACTGCAACTTACCTGTAAAACTGCCATTAAAAGCACGACACCCATTCACGCCACCTCCAGCCACTTCAACTGTGTAGTTTAACTGTGTGCTTGGGGCAAGCGCTTACTTCTGTAGTAAAAATCGTACAATTGCAGAGGTGTTTCCCATTACTACACAATTTCTCAAGAGCAGGAGTACATCTGCAGCAGGAAGGACCACTCGGGAATGCACCAGTGCAGCGACCTGCCGCCGTACAAGATCGGAAACATTACATGCAACCTCACTTACGAGCAGGGGCAGGACCCCAACATCCACGGCTGCATTAACTGGAACCAGTACTACGAGAACTGCCTGGACAGCGGCGAGAACCCCTTCCAGGGGACCATCTCGTTCGACAACATCGGGCTGGCCTGGGTGGCCATATTCTTGGTGAGTAGAAAGACTTCTCTTAAATATTCAAAAGTGTCCATACGAGGACGTAATAGAAAATTCATAATATTTATTTCATCCAAACCATTAACATCAAATCTTATCTTCCTTAACTCCATTTTGGTTTTGGTAAACAAAAATTTACAATTGGCTAAAAGTGCAGAAATTGATAAATAACAGTTGTGCCGTTAATTTAATTTATTTGAGATGATCTTTAGCCCAAGAGCTGCGTACGATACCATAACCCACTCACAAAGCGGTACTGCGCTAAAAATAAGAAAATAAAAATGATACAATATCAAAAATTTGGGGATAAAACGATAAAATCAACTAAGATGTTTGAGTCGTATAATTAAAAGGAATAAAATCAAAAAGATAAAAACAAATAATACAAAATGAAATGTAACCTGGCAACCGATGAAAATAGACTGAAATGCGCATGCGTAAACTTCACTAGTCGATGCGTAAAGCACATGTAGTGCTCTGTTATTTTCTATGATTTGCTTGAATACCTTGCCATAAGTATCATGATTATATTTTACTCTACTACTTTCTTCTTTTCTATTTGCACTATTACTATTTTGGAGTTATTTTTGTTTATATTTATGATTTATTAGTTAATTTTGTCATTCTATTATATAAATCCTGTTCCAAATTAATTTTCGTTTCAAATATTTTCAAGGTATTAGAACGCGCTTTATGTATACCTTTGTTGCCTTAGTTCTTTGCTCGCATTTTGATTTCTT
Organism: Sinelater perroti; assembly: GCA_036346155.1. Taxonomy (NCBI): domain Eukaryota; kingdom Metazoa; phylum Arthropoda; class Insecta; order Coleoptera; family Elateridae; genus Sinelater; species Sinelater perroti. Next base: position 7,003,265 of record JARFIY010000324.1, read on the forward strand.
TAATTTTTTATAACTGCCGTCTTCTCAATTTTCTCACTTTTAAAGATTTATAAAGGCAAAATTAATTAGTCGGTTGTTCTTAGTAACTTTTATCATAACTTGAACTTATTGCCTTTGTGTATACAATGTTATTATTGTCACTTGCCAATCACTCTATTTCTTTACTTGTTAAGTACATATATCGTCGGTATCATTCATTCCGGTGCTTCTCTAGATTTTTATTTTTCTATTTTTCCTTCTCTTTTATATCACCTTGTATACGATGTTTTTTCCTGCTACTTTATTTTACATTATATTATTATTATATTTTACTTTCTGTTTCCTAGGTTTTATGTTTAGTGAATTTTTATTATACATCCGATTACTTCATAGAATCCTAATATTTCTTATTTCTAATTTTGTGACTCCTAAGTTTGTTTCCATTATTGCTTCGTTTCCTATTTACAATTTTTAATAGCAATAGCCATTTATTTCCGCACTTCTTTTTATTTTAGCTTTTTTGCTATTTTCCACGCACTTTCGCTCATTGGAGGCTAATCTACAAATAATTTCTTATTCCTTCTCTTTCTTTTTGTTCTAATTTTATTTAATGTTACTTTTCTCTGATTTATTGTTGTTAAAAATGTTTTCCCAGGATTTCAAAACGTTGTATTTGCCCCAGTTCCTTGTTATCTAACTCCGCAAGTTGATATTTCTGTATTAAACCGTTTTACTTATATACTGCATACATTATTATACCTTAATTTACAACATTTTTGGTGTTCTTTTGGAACCAACGTTAACACTTGCTCTATCATTATTTTCACTCCTAGATCAGATAAAGTTTAGCATCATATCAACTGCTTACTATTGTATCTTCATATTGTATGATCTATTATATTTGAATTTCATTTTTTCCGAAAGTAGCAATAAGGGAAACTACCGTAAATAAAAATTACTATGAACAAAGATAAAAAAAACTTTCTAAAAGGTACATGGTATATAAGAGGCGGCTATGAAGAATTTAATAAAAGAGATAAAACCTATATTAAATTTGGCCACTTTCCAAGAAATGAAAGGAAATAAAAGGGATATACTAAAACTATACTTTCTTTAGCAGTGGATGAGAGAACAGAATGTTAGGAACGGGCTTTGCATTAAAAAAAAACGTGAAAACAGTAATTGACTTTAGATCATTAAACGGCAAAATATGTTATATGCGTTCTAAGGGAAGATGCAGGAGAGTAAAAGAAGTCAATACACCCTCAAATGACAAAAAATAACAAAAACCTATTTTACAAAGTTATAGCAAAAAACTCAATAAGATTATAATATATATCATAAATAGCTCCTAAAGGAGCAAAGGGCGCCTTTTAAGGCGTTTCAGTAGCAGCAGTAGACATGTGCGTGCATGAGGCTGCCAGTCTCATGTACTGTCATGGGTCCGTCCAGCCTTCCCAATTTTATTGGTTAATATCTTCCATTCTTTCCTATTTCCTGCAATTCCTTTTGCTTCTTCCCAGGATAGGTGGACTTGTGTTAATTCTTCTATAATTGTTCTCTTCCATGTGTTATTTGGTCTAGCTCTTTTCCTTTTTCCTATTTTAGTGTAGTCTAGCGCTTGCTTTGTTATACTCTTTGTTGATTTTCTGAGTGTGTGACCAATTCATCTCCATTTCCGTTTCTTCTACTTTTTCTTCTTCTGTTCTTCTCCATAATTCTTCATTAGTAACTGTTTCAGGCCAGAAAATACCACAGATAATTCGGAGACACCTATTTATAAATGTTTGTAATTTCTGCCACTGCTTTTCACTATATTTCCAGGTTTCTGCGCCATAGAGTAGTGTACTTTTTACGTTACTACGGAAGAGTCTAAGTTTTGTTTTCCTGCTAATATTTGTAGACGCCCAAATTTTGTGTAGTGTTTTAAAGGCATTTTGAGCTAAAATATACGTCTGTCTATATCTTTCTCTGTACCGCCTTTTGTACTTACTATACTGCCTAAATAACAGAACTCTTCGACTTCTTCGATATCATTTCCCTCTATTTGGATTTTGGTTCCTTTTGTTTTGTCTGTAATTAGTTGTTTCATTTTTTTCGTGTTTATTTCTAGACCTACTCTTCTTGCATTGTTGTCTAACCAGGATATTTTCTCTTGCATGTGTTTTGCGTTAGTTGTTATTAAGCAGATGTTATTAGCAAATTCTAAATCTTCCAATTTGTTGAACACATTCCAATTAATACCAGTTTTTTTGTCCTCTGTCCTTCTCATTACCCAGTCTGTCACTATTAGGAACAGTATAGGTGAGAGGATGCATCCTTGTCTCACCCCTCTTTGAATTTCAATTTTTTGGGTTCATTGTCCTTCATGTTCTATACAGGCTGTATAATTATCATAGAATAATCTCGATATATTTATTTGGTATGCCATATTGTTTTAATATCTTCCACATTGTTACTCTGTCTATTGGTCGAAAGCTCTTTGAAAATCTACAAAGGTGATGAGGATTTCCTCATCCATTTCTGCAGTTTGTTCTAATATTATCCTCAATGTGTTTATATGGTCAACACAGGCCCTGTTAGCTCTAAATCCTGCCTGGTTTTCTTGGAGTTTTTCATTGATAGGACTTTTTAGTCTTTCTAATAGTATCCTGGTCATTATTTTACTAGCCCCACAAAGTAAGGTAATTGGTCTCCACTTTTCACAGATTGTGCGGTTTCCTTTTTTGAATATTTTTATTATTCCTTGTGGCCATTCTTTTCGGATTTCGCCTTGTGTCCAAATCTTATTAAGTAGTATGTATAATATCTCTATTGAATAATCTGGGTGTACCTTCATCAATTCTGCTTGTAAACCATCGATCCCTGCTGCTTTATTATTTTTAGGTGTCTCAGTGCATTTTTTATTTCTTCTTTGGAAATTTCTTTTACCGAAATATTTAATGTTTCTTCAGGATCTCCAATTTCATCTACTTCTTCATACTGGATTGTACTTTGTTTATACATTTTAGAGAAATATTCCACCCAACGATTTTTGATTTCTTCTTGACTAGAGAATATTTCACCGTTTTCGCTTCTTAGTTTTGCTATACGTATGTAGTTTGATCCTTTCAGATTTTTCACTACCTTGTATAGAGTTCTTGAATCATGTATTCTTGCTGCTTCTTCCGCTAGTTCTGTCATTTGATTTATGTAGTTCCTTTTGTCTTGTCTTGCGCTTTTCTTAACTTCTTTATTCTCTCTAGCGTAGTCTTCTTGCCAGGCTCGGTTCTGCTCCGCTAGGTACTTTGCTTTTATTTGTCTCTCTTTTTTGTTTCGTCTGATATCCAATGTTTGCCATTTCTTCTCTTATAGCCTATTACTTCTACTGCAGTTTCAAATAGTGTGTTTTTGTATGTTTCCCATATCATTTCAATATTTTGTGCTGACATATCTCCTACATCATTGGCTTTCCTTCCTAGTATTTCTTTATATTTCTCTGTTATCTCTGGGTTTTTCAATTCGTTTACGTTCAGTTTTCTTTTCTTGAGGGTTGGTTGATAATTGGCTTTTATATTTATTCTAATTTTTGCTCGTACTAATGAGTGGTCCGAGGCGCAGTCTGCTCCTCTTATTACTTTCACATCTTGTAGGGAGTTCTTCCATTTTTTTCGATAAGAATATGATCGATTTGATTTTGGGTTACTCCGTCCGGCGCTGTCCATGTTGTTTTATGACAGTCTTTATGTTGAAATAGCGTTCCTCCTATCATAAAGTTATTTAAGGAGCAAAATTCTATTAATCTTGTGCTATTATCATTTCATCCCCGATTCCGTGCTTCGCTAAGATGTTTTCCCTCCCTTTATAGTCGCTCACTACTTTTGCATTCATATCTCCCATTATAATTTTTATATCTCTCCTATATTTTGCTTGTAATGTTTGCATGACTGCGTATAATTGGTCGTAGAATTCTTTTTTTGGTATCCTCCTCATGCTGATTTGTTGGGGCGTATACATTAATAATGGTAATATTTCTAAATTTTGCTTTAAACCTTGCCCATAAAATTCTCTCTGATATTCCCTCCCATTCTATTAAAGCCCTTGTTGATTCTTTATTTAGCATTATTGCTACTCCTCCTTCCTTACTAGCTTGTTCATTTTCATGCCCCGAGTAGAGTACGGTAGTGTCTCCTTGAAGCCGTCTTTGTCCTATTCCATTCCATCTTGATTCACTTATTCCTAGTAGGATTATAATAGAAAACTTTAATTCTTAACTGAATCACACAGTAAATCAAACTGTCCATATGTTAAGAGAGACACCCTAAGCATTAGAAATTTTTGATGCAAAAAGCTACAGAGGAGCGAGTACCGAGTCTAATTACTATCTGGTAAGAGTAAAACTTAAACGAGAAAATGTACAAAGGAAGAAGGGATAAGGGGTACAAGATAGGCGCCTTACATGGGAAGGAATAAAAGAAAACTTAATTTGTAAATTGAAAGACAAAATTACCTAAGAAGATGGTTCACGTATGGAACTACAACGGCTCAAATTCGCAGAAGCTATTCATTTGACAGCAGAAGGTATACATATTTGGGGTAAATAGGAAAATTTTATTTTAGGATAAAAGGAAATAATACAAATATGCATCTTATGTTTCATTTAAGAACTAAACATTAGAAAACATTATTTATAAGAATTAAGACAAGTAAAAAATAAATAAATCTATTGGGACAAAAGAAATATCAATAATAGAACAATAAAAGCCCAGGAAATGATGAAATACCAGCAAAGTTGATCAAATATAGAAGAGAATAGCTACATAAGAAGCCACAATTACTGATAAGGGAAATATAGCTAAAAAACAAATGCCACAAGATTTAAATCACAAAGGAGTAATACTATTAGGTATCGTCTATAAGATTTTAGTAAAAATCAATACAAAATACCAGCAAAATTAGTGGATTTTAAAAATATTAGAAAAGGTAATAAGCGATTCACAGATAAGTAGAACAGGAACTATTTTTAGCAAGACGCACTAATATTCTGATTACGCAGATGATATCATCATTATGCCCAAAACAAAACAAGCACTCTGTGAAGATGTAAAAAGATTAATAGTGAATGTACAAAAAGGTCAATACATGGTAATCAGGAGGAAAGGCCAAAAACAGGACCAATTGACGGTGTGAAACAAACGCGAAAAGATTATAAGTTAATCTGAAAGTTATCTTTACTAAAGTTTGAAGAATGACTGGGAGGAGAATTGTGGCAAGTTTGCGAAAACTAGTCAAATCTAAAAATTCATGAATATGAAACTGAGAGTACATAAGAGTGTAATAAGACTAACGGTAATTTATGCAAGCGCAACGTGGACTTTAAATAAAAGTAAGCAACAAAAGCTAATGGTGTAGAAAAGAAAATTAAATGAGGGAAAGGTGGATAAAAAGAACAAATCAAAGAATAAAGATGCTATACACTGAGCCTAATGTATTATCGATAGTGAAAAGTGCAATGATCCAAACAGGTGGATCATATGCTACGTATGGACGATCAAAGAAAAACCTACTACCATAGATAGAAAGCAGTAGAGAAAGAGGAAGGCCAAAGAAATATAAAATTAAAATTTTAATATCTACATTCAATTAGATTATCATAGTACTAGTGGCTCATAGTACTACACGAAATGTGTAGTTAGAAACAGGCTTATAGCCTATATAAGAGTAGTAGAAGAAGAAGAAGAAGAATTAGATTATCCAAAAACATACAAAATTCATTACTCACTTATTAGTTAGTGTTGATCGGAATATGATAATAACCAATGTCGACACACATCGCGCACCACGTTTTGGAACTTATACCCTAATAAATTCTAAACGCTTCAAGATAATAAAACATAAGTTTTATTTTGCAGGACGCATTAACCTTTTATCTAATCATATGCCATAAATACTCTACCACGTTAAATTTTTAATGAATATGTTTTTGTATTTTTTACTAAATGTACTTGGGGCGTTCAAAAATGATTATCGCGTTCCATTAAAGGTATTCCACTTATCAACGCCAGAAAACCGTTCTTTGTGTGCCCTATTTTCATTGAGTTAAAGTGAACATCCAACGAATATGAAATTTTAAAACAACTTGCCACATCTCCATTTCCCATAATAGAGTCGCTTCAGTAGTTCGCAGTAGCTTTCAGTGATAATCTTCTTCCGAAGGACCAGCCAACCCTTCAGCAGAATCATCTTCTGATTCCAAAAGGCAATTGCCATTTATTTTGGATTATATAGCTCCCAACCGTGATTTCTTAAGAGGAAGGTTTTTAATGTACCGCCAGTCTACAGATTCGTCTTTTTTGGTGTCTCCTACCAGAATCATAATTTGCCTGTTGTGGCTAAATACTTAAACAACGTTTCCGAGTCCAAGCTGCACAGCTGCAGCGAGTGTTAGCATACTTTTACAGCATTGTGAGAGCATGGGAAAGTCATTACATACAGGCCTTTGTCATATTCCAGTTCTTATAGATGATTATATACAAAGTTTCGCAAGGCAGACCTGATGCATCCACCAGTGCACCAAATGTAATTTGCTTGTTTAGCTCTGTAACGTATGGCTTGGACACATTTTCCCCGCAATCCTTGCCACCTCTGAACACAGTCGTGCGTCTCCACACATAACTATTAATTATTAACAGTTAGTCCCTCCCTATAAAGAAACCACATAATCCATCACTGCTCATACTATTTGGTTCTAGGGTTTCCCACTTTGCTCACAGCTGCATTCACAGAACTACACAAATGAGTCGCCACACTTTTTCGTGCATCCCAGCAACATCATCACTCTTCCTACACACATTATGCGTGTATTTAATAAATAATAGAAAAAATACTTTATTAATATGTCTGTTAACATTGATATGACTTGCAAAATTTAGTTAATAAAATTTATATATTATTTAAAAAACGTAATGATCGATAGAGGGCCATTCTTCAGCTGTTTTACTAGGTCATTTCTGTGCTTGGTAATTTCAGCAAATTTGGTGATTTCGTCACCGACTAGAAGAATCCAACAATACGCGAGTGTCTTAGATTGGAATTGTTGGAGTGTTTTCAGTCTTGTTGGCTCGGCATATCCCAGAATGTAATGCCGTAAGTCTATATTGGTTTGAATGTAGTTTTATATAGTACTAGTTTATTGCTAATTGACAATTTGGACTTTCTATCAAAAAGCCAGTACAATTCTTGATATTTTAGGTCTACTTGTTTGCGTTTTGTTTGTATGTGCTTTTTCCGTGTAAGCCGCTGGTCAAGATGAAGGCCTAGGTATTTTGCTTCTGCTTTAATAAGCACCGGCGTGTATTGACCGCTGGACAGACACTAGTTTTAAGGTCAATGTAACTTAAGTTGACTTGGACTGGTTGATTTTAAGTCGCCATTTAGCAAACAAATCACTAATACGGTGGAGATTATGTTGGAATTCAGTAGATGCTGTAACAGTTTTAGATAAGTTAACGGTGCAAATGGGATAAAGGAGCAGACCCAGGATGCTACCCTGGGGGACGTGATTGAGATGGTCTGAAGATTATTGTCAAGTTTATTTAACAGAGAAAATGTCGATCTGTTAAGTCGGATTTGAGGATCAGGTAAAAATTACTTGATGGTAGCAGTTTTAATTTGTACAAGGTGTGTTCAAGTTCTAAGGTCTCGAAATTTTTTCTAAAAAAGTACTTATCCAGGAAAGTTCAAATTTCTGTTACTTCTCAATGTAATCTCTGTCTAGATGTACACATTTTTCACGACGTCGACGCCAAGATTCTTTAGGAATGTGTTTTGCTCACTGGAACAGCGCCTTGATTTGAAAATTAGCAGCCATGAAGGCTGTCCTGAGACATTGTCACCCGCGCAGCCTTGTCGTCGGTCAGCATTCGTGGGACTCACTTTGAAGAAACTTTCCGGATTTTCAGATCATCATGCAAAATAGATTCTACATATCCTACGGAAATGCCAAGTTTAGAGGCGATATTGCGCACACCTAATTGACGGTCTTCCATAACTTGCTCCACTCGCCCAATTATGGTTTTGGTCCACCTGGTTCGTGGCCGAGGCTGCTTCGGTTTATTGTCACACAACTCTCGACCTTCTTTAAATTTTTGCACCCACGAATGCACAATCATATTTTGATGGCCATTTCACCACGTAAGAGTAGAAAACGGATGATTACACGTTATTCTTAAAACTAAACATCGCCATTTAAAGTGTACAAAACAACACTCACTGTAATGGCGGTAATTCGACTTGTCGCATTGTTGGTGCTGCCATGTGTATTACAAGTTCAGAAATATTTTTCGCATCTTTAAATAATTAATTGCATCTTTCTACTTGCTTGCATTGCTGAGAAAAAAATTGGAGACCTTAGAACTTGATCGTATGTCGTAGAGCAAACCTGAATGCCATATCGTATCAAATGTCTAGGAAATGTCTTCAGAAGTTCTTATCGTCCTGACTTTTTGCTATCTCGTTGACAATCCTGTGAATCTGCTGTGTAGTGAAATGGTCTTTACGAAATCCAAATTGATGACGTGCAATAAAGGTATTTGTTTCATAATGGAGTCTTTGGAAGAAAAACTTTTCGAATACTTCGCTCATAATTGGCAGCAGACTAATCGGTCGATAGGACAGAACATATTCTAGTTCTTTTCCAGACTTAGGTAGGAGATACTAAGCGCGCGATTATAAACAATAGTTAACAGCACGATGGCTCTTCTAGAAGCTTTCTTTAGTGCTTTTCCTATTATCAGATCTACCCTGGAAAAGTAAATTAAGCAAAAACTAAAATTTAACAATTTTACTTTTACTTTTTGATAAAATAATATAAAACACACAAAAAGTTGTTGAGATATCTATTTTTGTTAAATATAAATATTTTCACCAAAAGATTTATAGCTTTGCTATTTTGTAATACACAAAATTATTCTCGTATAAGTGGCTCTTGAATTTCAACTTTCGACTGCGCGGCCAGGCGCCAGTATTTCAGTTTCCCTGCACGCTGCCTGCCAACGCCGGCCGTAAAAGCTTTGTCGCGGGACACGACTGTGCAAAGGTGCTAATTTGCAGCATTCGCGCCAGTGCCTCCGCAGAATGAAAGGCAAGGCACGTCGGCCGAAGTTTTTGTGTTTCATCGCACATGAATTTTGCAGAGCGGCGCGCGGCGTTGCCAGACGCGCTCCGCGGGCTTTCAGGCCCTGAAATCGAAACCGCCGCGGATGTCCGCTTCTCGGCCTACGCCTCACGTTCATGGCGCGCGCTGGAACAGGATAATCCAATTAAATCTACACCGGGCAATAGCTCTCGGGTACGCAAATTGAGGGCCCTCGGAACAATTCTAAATTCACTTCTGTTAATTGAATGCCGCGCAATTTGCAGCCGCGGTTAAGCAGATACCATCATCGGTATTTAATGGCTCGGTATTTGCATATTCACGGAGCTCGGCAGCTTTGCTTTGCAGCCTGCAATTTGTAATCTGTACCGGAAGCTTTGCGGAAATGTTTCCGCTCATGGAATAAAATATTTTTTAAATTTATAATCTTAATGGACATGGCAATGATAACTTCCAGCTCGTCTACTGTACGAGGATTTCAAACCTAAAATCTCTATTTGAGGCAGCATCAAAAAGAACTCACAATTAGACAAATATAATGAGTGTGGAAGTTAAGTGGCATTGCTGAAACGTGATATTGTGTGTTGGGAAAACATTTGTCAAACAATTGGCATCAAAGCTCTTTCCGGGTGAACTGCGGTTTCATTACTGGAACCACATTTTTGACGTCAAAGTTGCAAACGCAAAAATGCTCCGATGTCAGTAATACTGTAGTCCCTTCTTCAAAAAAGTAAAGTCCAATTACGCCTACTGTCAAAACGCCGCAGCAAATTGTAATCTTAGCCCTATATAGGTCTCTGGTGTAACTCTCATGGGTCTTCTGCTGTCCAAAACAGATAGTTTTGCTTATTAATATAACCATCCAAATGAAAATATACCTGATCACTCATAATCACAATTACATCATCAGAAGCAATAATTTCATGAAATTTAAACTAACGACGAGTTAGTTGAGGGATGACGCCCAGTAGAGAGCTGAGGACTCTTATAGAATCGAGCTTCTCACTCTCTCCACATTTTCGTGCAGGGATCTCCAGTTGATTTCCTCTTTAGAATATTGTGTTACGATCAGGGATCACTCCATCATACGCAACATTGAACTGTCGGCAGAAGAGGAACAACGAAATCGTTATTTCTAAAACATCTACTAAACGACAAAAAAGCAATGGTTCACGGTCCAAACCATCTGAACTATTTATGGATAATGTACAGTCGTTGACGATCCCCCCCCCTTCCCAACTACAATCCCTTTTAAAAACATGCGTTTTCTTGCGTTACCCTAGTCTTACCATAATTCCATTTTTATATTTCTCGTTTATCGAACCATGTGGTACCACAAACTTACAAATTATATAAGGTTGTTTTCTTACAACAAAATAAAAGGCGAGAAAATAAAGCATGTTTTGAAATATTAATATAGTGATACAGTTGTTGATCAATCAATTTTTAAAGTGTTAAGTACATGCAGTATATTTACAAGAAGCTACTGAAAAGTCTTTAGTGGGATGAAAAAGAGAAAAAAAAAGATAAAAACACCAATCAGGATGCCTCGGAAAACAGTCTCAAAAAGTTCCCATTTGAGAGCTGGAGTTATCAAAAATTTATAGGTCTTAAATAACCCTCTAGTAACCAACCATCTTATAGTCTTTGGCCTACAAATTGTACTGTATAATTCAGAATACAAAGGTACTGCAATATAGCCAGTTAAAATATATATAATTGATTTTTCGAGAATGCAACTGATGACTGATGGTGCAGTTGCGTGCAAACCAAAAATAGCCATTTTGGACAGTTTGGTTTTTATGGTTTTGATGGTATCCAATTGAATCAGACCCTTACTTCATTTACAAAAATATCAAATTGTTATTGTGACATGCATTTTAAATGACAAGCTACTATTTAGAGAAACTGCATATAACTTTTTTATAATATATGTAGTACCTGTATACCAAATAAAAACACGCTCTATTTGCATCGGCTTTATATAAAGAGTATGAAGGCAAACCAGTCAGAAGTGATACAAGGCCAGCATCGGTTAAGTCTTTTAAAAGGCAGTTGGACATTAGACACTGCTGGTGTAGTATATTGTGATGTTCTTTGAGTTTGTTGTGGTAATTGCAAGAGAGTATATGGTTTTCGTCTATGACGAATGGAATGTGTATCCTCTATTATGCGAAGTACTTTCGAAGAACACAGCTGTGCAATAAGATTATGTACTGTTATAGCGAGAATGATGGCGCTTTTTAGTAGTATCTTTGCTGGTTACGAGATCACAGCTCAGGACTTTATGTTTGTTTAATATTAACAGCTCAGATCGTACCTCCGCGAGACATCTGACACTCAGTATTTCAATCTGACATAATACGAAAGTGGGGATAACAAAGTGGTTTTATTACCAGAAGTCGAGTACAATTAATGTTAGTCTTGCATATATCCACCATGAACATTGAGACATACCGGTGAACGAGTTTTCCTAGAGGTCTCCATGGCGTCTTGAAGCTCTTCGTTGGTGCGAAAGCGCTGCGCTCTCAGACCTCTCTTCAGCTATCCGTCTCTGTCGAATCACTTGGTCAACTCGTTAAACAAAGTCTTCACTAGCGACAGACTTGCGTCCTTGTCCACCTTCACTAGAAACATTAGTTTGGCCATCTTTAAATTTCTCGCACAAAACTATTGCTCATAAAGTTTGCACCATAAACGCAGCTCATTATCATATAAATTTCTGCTGCGCTATTCTCTTCTGTCTATAGAAAACAAATTATGTTACGTAACTTGCATTTGGTGCTCCAACTAATCTTTTGGACTCGGCAAAAACCGATATTATGGTGGGAAAGCTGCGCAGATCCGCCTCGTATCGCTAGCAGCACTATCGGAAGTTGAAAAAATAGCCCTCGTATATCAGATTTGGCCCAAGTACCATTAGGTTTCTATATGGGAGGTTTGGTGACTTAAGGCCTTTTGAAGTTTTTTTGTTGTTCTCCAGAGAGTATGATTTTCCTATAATCCATTAAGACAATTATAATTATGTTTATCGGCAGCTTTATTTACAGTTAATTGCTTTTTTTCCTTTAACTTGTAATTTATAGACAAACAATTCTTTGATGTAGAGAGGAGTGTAGGTGGTAGTAGCTTTCTACGCTGCTTTATGAATAAGAGTTACAAGAAACTGAATTCAAATTCTTTTATGTGCAATTAGAAGTCTATTTTGGTCTCAAGGTTCAAAGTTCTAGTGTTTAAGTTTGGTATATCTGGTGCATAATCCGAAAAGTCGTACGGTTCAATCATAATTGTATTGGTTACATAAAAGTCGTGTAAGTAGAAGATCTTGTTAGGGTCGGTAGGAAAATATGTAATGCACTTGTACAGAGCAACAGTTGCAATTATTTGATAGGTGTGTCCGAAGTAAATTTTTGTCTTTGGCAGTAGAAGTGTTTGGAATTCCAATCGCCACCAGTGATAAACCTGTGTATAAACAATTCATTATAGTCGTTAGAGGATATTGAATGTCAAGGAGAGTTACAAATTTAACTGATTATAACGAACCAAGAAAACATCATTATTTGTAACTTGAGTTGCTGCAGTTTGGAAGAGAATTAACTGATGATCGGAGATTTTGATGATGCATGAGCAGTGTCATCTGGTTTTTTTGTGGCATAGATGATGTAGTTTGGAATAGTAAATGCAATTCTTTCCGTGAAATTTATAGCATTATATTAGTTTTTTATTCTTTATGGTTTAAAAGATCATATGCAATATGTTAGCCATTATGATGTCAGTTTGTTAATTAGAGTTGGCATTAGATCGATATAATTATTCTAATTCATTGGTTGAGCAATATTTTTAAATTCAATGAGGAAGGTTATTAGATTTTCTATTTTGGCCTGTTGTTCATCAACATTGTTTATGGGAATGCGGAGCTGCAGTTTAGACATAACTTAGATTGTGTGTTTGTAGAATGATAGTATTACTGAATTGATCTTATGGGGGAGCATCAAGTTAACTAGAACACTTTATTTCCTTGGAAGCTTTAGTTCTGGCATTTATGACAGTTATGTTCACTGTGTGCTAGATCTATATAGAACGTTGGTAATGGTACTTTAGTTACCTTATCCCTTATGTTCATTAGGTTCCGTATTTGATAACCTGTCATTTCCAGTTCGCTTTAATTTCTTTAGTAAGCACTGAATGGTGTAGATGTCTGATAACTACTTGAGGAGATCGTTCGTCTTGGATTGGTAGGTTTGGTGTATATCTTTTTCATCCCTTTAGGGGAGTAACATTGTAAATGTTGAAATTCCAGGTGTTTTTTGTTTTTTTAATTTAAAAAAAAAACCGTTTTGATCAGTCATTATAAAACTTGGTACGTTTATTATATGAGGTTATTACAATACAAAAAAAATATTTTTTTTGTCCGCCATATATTCTTAAGTGGCTGATCAAAAATGACGGCTTTGGAGTTGACAGCTTTTCGGCAAAACGAGACCTCTAAAATCAGAAAAACCAAAAAAATTCTTTAAATATATGTGCATAGCTATTACGTGGTGGAAGGAAATTGAAAAATTTAGATCAAAAAAATGGCGGCCATTGAAAAAAATATTTGCCTAAATTTTTGTAGTAAATTGTTTATAAAAAAAATATGGCATGTATCAAAAAACGGCTACGTCACGAATTGAAGGCACGTTTCCTGAACAGAATCCATTTTGAACCAGGTCGATAGGGCAAAAACTGTGAGCGCTATGCTGACAACGCGGTCAAAAACATAATTTTGAGAAAAACGCGGAAGGGGAAAATCGACTGATGCGAGCTGAATATCAATATAAAACACGCTTATATCTTTTAATCTGCTATCCCTGTGCCGTATAGAAGCTATTTCTCGGCCAAGGGTTGCTGCAAAGCTTGCAGGGCTTGAAGACTTTCATGCGTGCTGGCATGTGCTTTATAACTGATTAGAAAATCCAGTCAGCTACGCTTAGCTGCTATAGAAAATGCAAGTGTTACGAACTTTCTGTCTTTTTTCCGTCTCACTCTGGTGCATCGCCGTAATGGGTGTTGACGTTATGTTGACATTACGAAAAATATAGCAACTATCGTTCGTGTATTTCCGCGTGGCCCCGAATGCCTTAATCTGGCAACCAATGCTTCTCACACGGCCGGTGACCGGGGACCTCCGCATTGTGCTTTAAAGATATTTGATTGCCAGAAGAGCCAAGAGCGCTAGAATAACTAGTCAGCGTTTGGCTGCCTCTAAGCGGTTGATAATTGGATGGTATGTAACCGATACGTATTCGTTGAGTTTAAATGTGTTATTTTTTAGTGTTCTGTTATAATGCTGTTCACTTGGAGCTACTTTTGCAAGTTTTTCGGCCATCTAGTTATCATTCATGACACCATATGTTGGGGGTGATTTTGGTCTGTTTTTAAGATTGTTACTACTATTTGTTTGTATTCAACTCTTGTCATCATTAAAGACATTAACTAGGGTTTTGTATCCATTCATGGTATTGGTTTCTGGATGGTCAGTTATTATAATATTTTCAGTTCATCAATTTCATCTTTTTCGTTTTTAACAACCTGTCAAGGGTAGATTAGTATCTAGAGTTTCTTTCAGAGCATTTTGTTTATTTGGCTATCGGCTTGTTGATGTGGTGGCATGGTGAGATGTGGTCTTGTGATTGTAACTAAGAAATGAGCGGCATTTAAAAAGATTGGAGGGCTGCAGGAGTTGGGAATGTTAGCTGGGATTGGAAGATTTGTTAAGTGCCGTGTAGTAACTGATATTGAGTTAGTGGTTCATTACTGATTCGATGTATTTTCGTTGGATAAATTAAATTAAATTTATTTGTCTATATAAATTCCATATGAGATTTTTCTCCTTTAAAAAACTTACCCAAACATAACATTTTTTAATCTTCTCTTGTGTACTATAAACAAACATATTCTCGTTTCTTTAAAATAACTAGTACTCCCCTTCAAAAGAAATTGTTAAGATTAATCACCTAATATACAGCCAACCTAAAAAATTATAAGATGAAGAATTAGTCAAACTTTCTGATCGTTTCTCTCCTGTTCTTTTTGTTTATATTTTTACATCTCACATTAGTTTATTCCTTTGTACTCGTTCTTTTTCTCACTTGGGGATTCTCATCTTTATTCTCATAAGTAATTTTACTTTTTTACCAATCTATCTAAAATTGCCCTCCAAGCGTATGTCTGTGTATATTATTACAATTCTGCTTTATCTAAAAAAATTTATTTAGCAAAATTAGTTCTAGTCGTTCGTTTTCTAATTTTATTTTCCCGCCCTTTTAATTTCCATTTAATAATCTACGTAATTAAAACTTTTGACTTTGATCTGGCTCTGATCCTACTGTTCATCTGATGATACAATTAATTTTACCTTTTTAGGTCTGTTTTGTATAAATACTACATCTCACACAAGACTTTATATTAGAACTTCAGGAACATTTTATTATAGTTCTTTGTTTTATGCTCCTCGCGTCTCAACCGCCCACCCCGTTTAAAACGAAATTTTATAGAGAGCTACTCTCGGATCTGAATAAAACTGAAGTTGGTAAATGAGCAGGATCTGTTAAAGGAATTGGGAAAAACGATCTTCAAGTTTTATTGAACTACTCTACAAATTTAGATCAAGTTTAACACGTATGTTTCTTAGATATATATCCAAGCATATTCTAAACATGGACTTGCACTCAATTAGTGCTAAATTTTGATTAGATACATTTCAAAATGCTACATTACGATATCTACCTGTCTCTCACAAAATATTACTGTTTATTTATTCTCATATTCTTAATTTACATTTTGATATATAAAATTAATAAATAAATACAGCGTCTTTGGCTCACTTTGACAAATAATCTATCCACTTTTAAAATATTAGCTGAAGTTTTTCTCAATTTTGACTGTTTATTCCTCGTTGCTTTTAATGTCCAGCGTTCAATAAGTTTCAACCGAGGAATATTGAGAATATTTTCTAGGCGTAAAATTAACTTGATATGTAATTTCTCCTATATGACTAAAGCAGTGTTTTGTTAGTCGTATTACACAATTAGGAGAAAAAGGGTCGCAAAAGAATATCCAAAATAAAACAAAAACGCTTTATAGAGACTATTCTTTTCGCTTTCTCCTTTTTGTGTCTTATTCGTTCTAGATATTGGCTATAATCATGGCAATTCTCACTTTATTGACAAGTAGACGAAGCAGTTCTGTTGATGTTAACCCAAACCAGTCTCTACGGTTCTAAAACCAGGAATTGCATCTTCTTCCTGGACCCCTCTTTGCCTCGTTTTTGTTACAAGATTAGTATAACAAACAAAATTTGCTGTTTTTCATGATGTGTCCAAGGTATTCAAGCTTGCGTGTTTTGATTGTAAATATAATTTCTTTAATTTTCGTCTAAGTTTCCGTTCAATAGAGTTAAGCTTGATCTCTGGACAAAAATTATTTTTTTATATTTACACGGGCTGCTCTTGCCTTCTCTATATGGCATCATACTTCACCTCTGCAATCCCAATTCTCATAGACAGCAGTTCCCACGTGCGTACTCATTAAATCATTTGCCCGTCAATACTTAAAACTTCCGGCTTATCACCTACTTTTATACAAACATATATTTCGTCTACAAGATGTTCAAGCTCAGTCCATATTGTTCAGAGTATAGTTTTGCTCTTCTTAGCAGTTGTTGCAGATCCTCTAATGAGTGGGCATGATGGCAGCGTCATCTGCCTAACATGTCGGTGATACATTTTCCATTAATTTATATTTCTGGTTGATCTTCTAATTGTTCTTGATAAATTGTCTTTGAGTAAGGTTGAATAATTTTGGAGAGAGGATACGGCCTTGTCGTATTCTTTTGTGGATTCCCATTTTATGACAATCTGTTATCCAATTTTAACTCGGCATTCTCATTCCAATAAAGGTTAGCAATGGCTCCTATATCTTTCTCATCAACGGTTGTTGTTCTTATGATTTCAATTAACATATCATGCTTTACAGTGTCAAAAACCTTGTTGAAATCAATGAAATAAATGTGTGCATTATAACATATTCACAACTTAAATTAAAAATATGACTTTTCAGGCTCCTAAGGCATCTCTGAACTCAAATTAGATTTTCACTTTGTTATATTCACATTTTTGAATATCCTAAGGTGTATGATTTTAAATAAAATGTTAGTTATATGGCTTATAAGACTTATTGTAAGCATTGCAGGTTTTAGATGTTGCTTTATTTGATATAGCAAAAAAATTGAAGTTAACCATCTTTGCGATATAATTCCTGTACAACCATATTTAAGGATTAACAGTTTATAGATTTCCGCACATATGTTGTCGGTCTCAGATATGTGGTTATTAATCAATTTCATTGCGTGTTCTACTTCCTCTTTTTGTATTAGAGGGGGCCATAAAGTTGTCAATTTCGACACACGTACCATCGAAAAGTTCATTTACATATTTGCTTCACAATTATATTTTCTTGTTGTTTTAGATGGTTGTGTTTCCATCAGGATCAATCAGTGTATTTAGTTTTTATTTTCTTGCAGTTGTCATTTCTTTTATTTTCTTGTGCATGATCCAATGTTGTATTGACACTCAAGATCTTCTGTATCTTTACATTTATTGCCAATCCAGTCTTCCTTTGCTTTTTTTATTTCCTGTTTAATTTTGTTATCGATTTCTTTATATTTCCGCATGTCCATGCCTTAATCAACTGGAGAATTTCTTTTGTCATCTAGTCTTTATGTTTTTGTGTCCCTTGTGTACATTTTTCTCGCATGTTCTTTCGTTCCTTGCCCCCAAGCCGAAGTCACCGATTATATATGAGTTTTTACTTTTTCCAACTTTGACATTAAGATCCTCTATGACGAAATTCACATTTTTTTCTTAAGTTGTCTAATTATTGTATTTAGTTGCGTATAAAATTCTTCTACCGTGAACGCATCTGCCTTTCCTGTAGAAGCGTATGCTTTGGACGATGTTTATGCCAATAAGTTTTGCACTGATTTTTATCAGTGCTACTCAGCTGAGAAAGGTACGAAGCTCTTTACAAAAGATTTGAGATGCTTTGTTATAATAAACCCGACCCCATTCCAGTGATCAGGTTCATTATTTTCCAAATAGGATAGGGTGTGTTCTTGCATTAAGTATTTCACCAACTCCTATTCTATCAGATTTTAACCGGTCTATTTCTTGGATTATATTATGTACTTCATCACTAATATTTCATATACCGATTGTTAGTATAGTTCTTCTTAAATAAATTTACTTAATATTTCCTACTTTCGGGTGAGTTTTGTCATTCTTCGCAGATATTCTTAGCACCCATTAACTGTTTAGAGTCTGCAATGAACTAGGGGGCGTTGACTTTTACCTTTGTGGTATGATTGTTTTCTTGGAATATTCTTATGGATCTTTAAAGTGGTAGTCCTTCCGTAGCTTTCCACATTCTTATTGCCGTCAACTGACTTACAGTTCCTCCGCCTTCGGGGCCAATTTCGTAATCGCAGTTCACAAAAGTGGCCTTGCCTCCATTTTTTTGTTTTTAGCAATTAAAGGAGGGTCTTATACCGGTGATCGCTAGCTGAAATCACTTACTGTGTTTAGGCTATTAATTTTGTCATTCCAAAGTCGCCCCTCTGCTAGTTTTGGTGCGCCCTGAGTATTTTATTTCGCTGATACCTGCTATATATAACAAGCATAACCCTATCCGCCCATTTAGAAACTAGCAACCCTTACGAGACTATTCCTGTAGCAACCCAAACTCTTGGGGCTTCGTTTACCCACTTGGAGTATTTTTACATATTTGTAGTCCAAAAATGAAAAAAACTAATTTCAACACTTGATATTTTTCTTTTATGTTTCTTATAACCTCATTCATGTTGAAAATAATTGTCTAAGGACACATTCAGTATCCATTTGTAATTGTCATGGCTGTTTTGAATTTCCTTGGGGAAATAATCACAGAGCTGTTGTTAAAAAAATGTGTTTAGAACCTGATCATAATACATTTAGCTAATTCTTCCAGGAGTTCTTCAATGCTTCTCTTTTACGTAAAATCTACTATAAATCATTTTTTTTATAAATATGTTAATTTTATCCGGGACTGTTATTATATTAACAACACGGCCTTGCTGCTATTCAAAATATTTAAGTGTATGCAAATATCAGCATGGAAATCAACCCAAAAAGCCAAGTAAATAATTATTTTAACTGAACACTCTTTTTAAAGCCTTAGACCTTGAAACCATCTTTCTACTGTGTAATAACAAATATTTACGCTTAAGAACACGTATCTTCACACATTTCTTTCTAAAAATACATTTACATAGCGCTTTACCGTAATGAAATTTACGATTTTAATGACACTTTTCATAAGACAATCCATTTTAGAATGTAAAATTGTGATACAAGAACTCGTCCATTTGAAACACAGTGTATCCTTGTAGCATTTAACATTACTTGTGATTTCGAAATAAGACCAGATAGATGTTCTGTTAAAGCCTTAGCGCCATCGACACATACAGCAACGAATTTCGGACAGCCAGTACTTAATAGAATTCTTCACAAAAACGTTGAATAAACATTTTCCGGTCGTATTGGCATGCAAAATGAGGTGTTTTTTTAACTTTATTTTAGTATGCGACGAGCTGAGCAAAATTAAAAATATCCGTGGATTTGTCCATATGTAGTAAGAATTACGTGCAATTCTTTGTATCGTCACCACTTTGTAGCCTGCATCAAAATGTTGAAAGATGGAGCAAATAACAAGGAAGCAAGTTTCACTACTTGATAGTAGATGACGCCAGTAACAAACAAATTGAGCTACTTGATAGCAGATGTTTTCAGACATTTGGCCGTGCAATTGCTTTATATTATAAATGAACTTGGGTAGAGCAACAGCCAGGAGGAGATAAGATTGCCTTGTAAAAAGGTAGTCGCGCTTTAGAAAAATTTGATATCCATTGCACTAGAGCATTGTGTGCGCAGTGCAATGTTGTTTGTCCAAAAGGTATGAATTTTGCTGTTGCAATGTTTTCTCATGAACTTCATTATCACAAAAGTTTTATTTGGTGGCTTCAAATAACCTTTGCAACAAACCTACATTTTCTCCATTTCTTCTAGATCTCTACTTGCTTTCCATTTAGTGTAGTCAAAACACTGATATCTTCCTGAAACAACGCAATTCTACTGTTTGTATTTTACTTTTACTTTTCTCGTTAAGTACCTAGCTTTCAGAACCGTATTCTAGTACTGGTGGATATACTTGTTTATATATTTGTAATTAGTCTTCCCACTTCTCTTTTCCCGATCTTGTCCGGAGGTACAAGTGGACCCCAGTTGTCCCGAGGTAACGAGACCTTTGCGACTGGGCTAATCACCCGTGTAATGTAAATAGATTTAAAGTAAATATAACAGCCTCGGAAAGGAATCGAATAAAAGACGACAGCAAGCAAACGAAAACAGACAATAATAGCAACGTGGTACAATTAGACTTGATAGGGTTACAAATACGAGAATAAGAGAATCAGTAGAGGTAACACCACTAGAACAATCACTAGACCAAAACAAGTTAAATGGTTTGAAGAGACTGCAAAGCAAGTTATAGGGGCAATACCGGAGGGAAAAAAGAAAAAGTACGACCACGGATGCAATGGCTAGACCACATATACAAAATTAAAAGAAAGAGGAAAATCAGAACAAAAACTAAAAAAACTGGCTAACAACCGGCCAGAATACAAGAAGTGGTTATGAAACCCAACGCCGTAAAGTGGAAAAAATAAAGAAAGAAAGAATCCTACATTTTTCTACTCCTTGGGAAAACTTGATTTCTTCTACTTTCTACTACTCGATCCAACGTTTTCCACTTTCTACACAACTGACAATTTCGTACTTTGAAAACTCCCATCTTTTAAACTGATACACAGTGTATACTTCATCTTACTCTCTATTTCCCATAAAACTGACTAATAAACTTTCTACAAACGTTCTCGTTCACTTTCTTCATACTGATATACACAAACGATAATAGCATAGCATAACATATCTTTTGACATTAGCAAATTAAACGTGAAAAACAATTGGGCAATGGATTTTTAGTCGACACATTTTTGCATTATAAAAAATAGTGTCTAGCACTTTTATTCGTATATATTATAGATTAAACAAAAACATTATTTAATTTCAATATTTTGTTTTATTTATTTTAAAAAAGAGGTTTCTTATAAATCATTATTATGAAATAGAAAGGAAATAAAATAATATGACACAAAATTAATTGTACCTCGTACACCTATTTAACCTTCAGTAAGAGAAGAAATTTAAAAAATTCCAGTTAGGCAACAAATGTCAATAAAGCTCGCACAAATTAAAAAATTAACACATTACCACTTGTAAAATAATATAACCCCACGTGATTTTTATTTTTAGGGTAACAATAAAATCAAATTTTCTTTAGATAAAGGTTAAACATCAATAAAGTGTAACTAAAAGTAACCCTAAGACAATTATAAACACACTCTTAGCCACGAATAGAAGAGCATTCTAAGAAATTTGGCACTGTTTAGTAGGACTTCTACGACTTAATTATGGGTTAAAATAAATATCTCAATTTCAACCGTCTGAATTATAAATTGTGGTTTTTAGTTAAATAACACATTTATCCAAATTAAAATTTTGCGCCATGTAAGAGGACTACATGATTAAAGACCACTTTACTAACTGGGCCAGTTAGGAGTTATACGCTGGCCAGTGAGGAGATGTAGAACGTGATCGTTGCATTTGAAATTGACTAAAGGGATACAGCATCGATTCTGCATCAAATTTTCTGCGTAACTAGCATATTCGTCCGTAGATCCCGTTCAAATAGTTCAGAAGACTTTCGACAACGTATATGTTGAAAGTGATCCATGTTGTGAAGCTCAGCAAAAAGTAGAACATTTGAAAAAGCTGAACGCATATAGACTATGATTAACTGATACCAAAGCAAAAGAAACTACAAAATACTTTGAACAATGAAACAATGCTAGGAAAAATGTCTGAGAATCCAAAGGATTAAGATAACGTTCAACGTTTCTTGCAGCTTATACCACTTTTACTAAATATATAGATTTTGTATTATATAGTTTGATGCTTTCGAGACAGAGCTCGCACATATACCGAATAAATGAAAAAGTACAATAGAGCCCAAAATGAATAATATGTGCATCAAATAATATTCAACTTTTTCACATAAATAGATTTTTAAGAAAATTTTACGTATTAGTATTATTGTGCTTCCAATGCTATTCACTATGATGAAAACATAATCGAATAAACAAGTTTTTCTATTAAATCTCATCGGAATAGGGCTCACGGGTCATAAAAAAATAAACGAGCTATAGCTATTTTCTCTAAAAAGTTCTTCAAGGCCAATGGTTTCAAATATTAACAAAGTCCCTGAAATAGTCAACATAAATTGAACATTTGACAAATATCGAGCGAGAGACCGAAAAAGAATTTGTAGCGATTGAAAACCAACAAGATCGGCTATCTCGATTAACAACAAGTTTTAAGAGGTCATATTTTTTAATGGAAAACTCAAAAACACCAGCCCATTGTCACCAAGAACTAATCAGGTAAATTTAGAAATAAAAATAATAATTACAAAGCCTGTTAAGTCTATTCGAACATTCTGGGTTAAAGATATTCTAACCACATCAAATTTAGTCGTCTTATACTCAGTCGACAGTAATAAACACAACCGTCAACATAACAATCACCACATTATGAGTAGTTCAATGCCAGATCACAAGACAGCAAAATGTGCAAAATAAAGCCATTTTATATCATAGTTGAGTATGTACTACAAACCAACATATTCAAGAAACTTATTGATCTTCTCAAACATCCAACCAACTATTAGAGAACAAGCAGAAGATTCTACCCTCTGTAATAATTTCAAAGTAGCAACCTACTAAGCTTAACAAGGAACCACCAACTTTTAAAGGAAAAACTGTTAAAAAGTAAAACTGGCTGCTCTGGGACTCCAATTGTCTTTATAATCTCAAACAAGAACTAAATTCCAAGAAAACTATGTACAAGCAATGACTGTAGAAAATAAAGACTGGCGTAGTTTGCCAACACTGTTAGCAAGTTAATTAGCTAATTACCCTACTAACAAGCAGGGTTTATATTCGGTATTGCAAAATCTTCAACTGAACTGTATATCTATATACACTTGGACAACAAATCTAAATTTTTTTTTATTAATTTAACCAGCGTATTTACAATCTACTCCTAATTTGAGTATTAAGTAAAATTATATAACAATACAATGTCATGCGGGGAGCTCTAGCCAGTGCTAGTCTCCCTAATGATTGCATCAGTTTTGATTAGGTTGTGCGAGGTCCAGCGGCCATTGTCGTTTGAGCCTTCTTTGAGAGTTGTTCAATGAGTTAGTTAGGGTGTCCTGCCAAGTTACTGCTATAGTTAGTTGAGAGCCTTTTGATTTCACTATCTACGTAGGGAACTCCTAGGTCGTTATGAAGGGTGTCGTTGAAGGGTGCATTGGCCAGCATACGGAGGGTTTTGGACTGGAATCTTTGAAGGATTTTAGTGTGTGTCGCTTTGGCGCATCCCCCGAGTTGAATTCCGTAGGACCATATGGGCTTCAGGATGACTTTATACAGCAAAACCTTGTTTGATAGAGTGAGTTGGGAATGTTTTCCAAGTAACCATGCCATTTGTTTGATTTTGAGATCTAATTGCTTCCTTTTGGCTTTGATATGCGAGCTCCAATTGAGTTTTTGGTCGAGGTGCAAGCCAAGGTATTTTACTTCCCTATGGATTGGAATTGGGGTGTTATTTATGCTGGTTTGAGCGCATTCGATACGTCTCATAGTGAAGGTTATTTGAGCCGATTTATCAGTATTGACTGTAATTCTCCACTTATGGAACCAAGCTTGCAGTGAGTCTAGATGCTGTTGAAGATGTTCCACAGCAAGTTCAGGAGATTGGTTGACTGAAAGGATGGCCGTGTCGTCAGCAAATGTCGCAAGTATAGTGTTGTCTGTGGTTGGTGCATCTGATGTATAAATTAGATATAGCAGTGGCCCCAAGACGCTGCCCTGCGGGACTCCGGACTTGATTGGATGGATATCTGAGACTGCACTGTTCATTTTGACTTGGTAGGTTCGGTCTGTGAGGTGTGACTTGAGTAGTACGTATAGCTGACTGGGGAGCAGATCTAAATAAAATACTGGATTTCTTTGTCAATAAAGGCATTGATCCAAGAGATCAGGTTATCAATGGATCTACACTCTGACCATGCCCTTGGAATATTCACTGTAAGCACTTCCATTATTGTTAAAGAAAAGACTATTACATTTTTCTATAATAGAACAAATAGGCATTAGTTCAGAATCTAACTAATTTTCAATTTAACATGAGAATCTCTTTAAACAAAACATCGATGACCTCGAAGTGGTCGCAACAATAATTTACAATTAGCTTGAGCGGCTACTATACACCTGATATCATCCTAAAAACGCACAAGAATGCTGCCCAATTTCTGTCAAAAGGAAAATAGTTACAAACAGATGGTTTAGAACAATTTAGCAAATCACCAGATATCCCTCAGACATATAATCAAACCCTCAATGAATCAAAAAGTTTAATCAAAGTCTAAAAACAAAGCCGCCAAGGAATCAAACATCAGGATAGTCACATCCTCCTCCACACAAAAATGGCAATTAGACGCACAAACTTAGAAAAGACTGAAATCTTTACGCAATACTTAGTATAAAAGTATCAACCTCTGTCTGCACCTAATACTTCTTAAGCTGAACTGAAAATGAGAATGCATTAAAAACTCCTTACCAGATGTCTCCACAGTCATATAAGTTACAAATATGCCTTCATCCAAAAAAATGCCTTAAAAAGCTCATCAAGAAATTCTTACATGGGAGCATTATTTTGTTAACATCTATTTACTTTGCCATTCTTAGAGTGAATTACTTCCTAGGCCCATATAACCTCATAGAACATCCAATCTGACAAGCCGGCCAATGAAGTAACCTCGTACCAACCTACTAGTCCCCTGTCCATGCTGGAAAATCATTAAAGAAACTGCTACGTCTATCGTAGGAGATCTTAATCGTATTCTAGATCACGATTTTGAGTTTAGAAAGCAACATTATATTATACTTAACATTCACAGAGTGTTGGACTTATTTGAATCAGTCCTTTGAAAAAATATGTATTGTCTTCTTCGACTATGGCCAGACGCATGACACGACGACGAATTAAAATCTTTAGCGCCTTCATTATTTTGAAAATAGATATTTCCAAGTTAAACACCTCCTTCTGTACCTGATATTTACTGCGAACCTACCCACCAGCGACCGACCATTCATAACAACCTTTGTCGGCAAAAAAATATTATGGTTTAACATAAAGGTCTCTTCGATGTCTCTATGTTACTTTCACAACTTTCGTCAAATACCTAGGCTTTCACCTGGACAAGAATCTAACACAAAAGATCGTATATGGAAAAACGAAAACAACTCGGCTTAATATTTAGCAAACACTACCGGTTATTAGAAACAAAATCCAAAATTTTACATAACAGCAAATTTCTCTTGTATAACGTAGCCTTCAAGCCCATATGGATTTATGGCATACAACTGTAGGGCACAACCGCCAATACCAACATTCAAATTGCAGAACGCTTCCAATCTACTTCATGACGAAGGTCCTTAAACTATCCTTAATAATATGATGCTTCTTATTGACCTTCTTCTAGATTATCCTCATATATAGTAGTCAAGCGAATTGCAGTCGGGGCTGTAAGATGGCTACAAGTCAAGGGGGGTAGTTGGATTTTCCTTGTCTTGTAGGCTAAAGGTTTTTGTATTCTCCAGCACGTGGATACAGCTGTCAGCGGCTACCTTCAAACCTTCCTCAAAGAAGTGGGGCGTTATAACATTCCCTTCGCTGTTTACAAGTCTCAACACCACTACACCATTACCTGAATCAAGTTCTTTTCGCCCGAAAAGAATATCGGAAATCCAGCGCTGTCGTTCAGCAGTGCTTGGGCCGTTAAGGTCCTGTCCATTTTTTCTTAACCAACAGTTGGAGGTTTATTAAGATGAAAAACTTGTACTGCTAGAATGACCGTTGACCTCTCACCACGCCCATTTCTTTTTTCAGGTCAGTCGAGCTCCGCCCAGGATCCTAATCGATCTTCTCTTTTAAATCGTGGACAAATTTATCACTTCTCTTTCGATCAGATCACTTGCTGTTAGTTACCCTGTCTCCAATTACCTCCTCCTGATGGTTAGATCTGTGATCATATTCTCGACTCATTTTATCAACAATTGTAGATTGTTAATTATGCAAAACTAACTTGTGTTATCTAATAGAAGATTCTTTGTGACTGTTAAATATTTGTGGCTAGTTTTCTATTATAAGTAATAAATAAAACATATAGTGATTATGTAAATGTGATCTTAGAAACTCAAATAACCTTATGCAAAAAATATATTTAGTCCCACCCCCCTTTTCCTTTGCTTCCCGCTTTCTTTATTTTAAACATTTAACAATATTGAACTAGGCTAATCAGAAGCAATGAAATAAGGAGAACCATTTTAACTATTAGTTGTTTTAGTTTTCAACTAATGTTTTGTTCAAAACGTAATGCAAGATTTCCGACAATAAAAATTAGCGAATATTATAGATCAAAAAATTTTTAACAATATATCGCGCATATTACTCAAATTAAATGTTTGAGACCATCTAGAAAGATTTGTTAAATTAGAATGCTCAAATAATGTTGGCTCTCCCTAATGAATTTAATATTAAATTATACCTAGTTGCAACTGCAAGGGCGCGCTAACTATTACAATTAAGCTTTTTAGCGCCCGGCTGAGTTTCGCAGCAACGTGCACCAACGTCGGCGGATTTTGGTTTTAATTACACGCAATCCCGTTATCCAAACTTGGCTGATTGGAAATTCTGGGCCGCTTTTTGCTCCAAATTGCGGCAAAGTTAGTTGTTTGGTGTTTAAACAGGAATGCCTAACTGTGCAGTTGCTGCGAGCAGTCCGCCAGTTTATGTTTTATTCTTAGATTGTGGTATTCTGTGAACCGTGAATATAAACTGAAAAGCTCTTGCTTACTCTTCGTTCCTATTAAAAGTAACTCTAAATTCGCACCTTAATTAATGTCTTAGTTTTCGTCACAGCTAATTAGAGTTTAGACAAATAAATGATTAAATTTTCCCATTTGTTTAAAAAAGTGCCTTAGTTTTTCTTGTCATCGAGTCAAACAATGAAGGAATAATAAGTTGATGGACTGCATTCCATTCATTATTGACCCATAGTTTAGTCAAATTCGCGGAATAATCTTCCAGGCATTTTCAATCAGTGAAAGGTCAGCTAATCGTGCAGGCTAGGAGAGTTTTCACTCTCTCACTTATCTTGAAAGAAGTTCAATGTGCTACATGCAATCGAGCATTATCTGGTTAGAGGGTTGCTTAGGCCACCCTATAGAAGGAAGAAAATGTAGGTCTGAATGGTAATGTTGCCTCTACATCTGGTTGGTATTAATAGCTTCCCATACCATAATAGCCATAGTTGACGTTGTATGCCTCGTACAAATGCAGTTCTCTTGCTCTCTTAGTCTGTGCCTATATTAATAGCCGACTATCTTTTCCGTTTAAACAAATTTTGCATTCATCAAAAAAGACGATTCTATGTCACTCGTGTATCCACAGACGCCTATAGTAACCTCTGCTGCTGGTACAAGAAAGTCGGTAGTAGTCGCAAGGGAAAACGTCGTTTTGTTAGTTTTATTATAAATAATCGACGTCTAACGGAAGAGGTACACAATCAGTACCGTGTAATGGTCCACTGAAAGTGATGATCCTCCAGACTCCAGCAAAATTACCCTATCATCAAAATTTACTTCCGTGCTTTGGTGGAACCAAAACAATAAAATATGCAAGAAGATCTAGTTTTAAACATTTACAGGCAACAATGGAATATGTTATTAAGAAAAACAAAACAGAAAGCTAGCAAAGCTACATTTCTCCTAATACAAGCAGTACTTCAATTTCAGAAGTTTGGCATAAATCTGAAATATTAAAAGAATTTGAGTCAGATTCATCAAAAAAGACAATTCCTTTCTTTAAAAAATCAATTTGTAGAAAAAGTTTCGTAATATACACGTTTTAAATATTGAAAAAATTAAAAATGCTGTCTCAGAATGTAAAGAAAACCACAGGGTCTGATAACATTCTACCTGCCTTTGAAAAAATGCCAAGTATAACCAAAATAGTTCTATTAAAATCTTTAAATTTTGGCTTTAGTACTGGTATATTTTCATATAACTGCTTATATGTATTATCTCTACTAGGAAAAAGCACGTATGCATTGCGTAACACTTGATATATTAAACCTTAAATACGAATTAAAAATATTTAAAGTTAATGACTCTCGATTGTTACAGATATACATATAATGATAATTATGTAATGATTTGCTAACTAAATAAACCGGAAAGCAATCGAATTTTTTAAAAACCATATCATTAATTTACACTAAGTGCAAAATTGTAGAAAAAATTCTTTAAAAAATATTTCGTTGGTTTCTTGAGCACCTACAATATATTACAAATGTAGAATGTGGTTTTGATAAATATAGCTGTGTCAGTCACATCTTTATGCTATAATCGAACATCAATAAAACCTCTAGACGATTTTGGATGGAAATGCTACGTCTTTCGTGCATTTGTCCCTTTCCATCCAAAGAATTGTTCTAAGTCAGCTAATACTGCATTTATTGTTATTTAAAAAATAAATACATATTTTGAGACACTGTAAAAGATGTCGGAATTACCTAATTTAAACGCACAGTTACCTTTTGGATCTAATAAAATATATTTATGCTTCTCAAAAGCTAATATACAGGGAGTCCCAAGAGGATGTTCTAAGATTCCGTGTTGAGGTTCTTTCTTTTATTGATAAAATTGCAATTTTACAATCTTCTCCGGTATCATAAGAGTATTAAATAAATATGTTGTCTGTTGAACCATGTAAGGGTCTTCATCCAGCGATGATTCCTTTGGGGTTTACTGAGACAACTTGAATTACATTCCTCATCAGTTCAGATCTATAGGCTATAGTTTGCTCAGCCTCCTTGTTAGTAGAGGGTCCACGAGTTGTAGGATGAGGTAGTTTTATAAAGTAGTCTGAAGCTGCCTTTGTATGTTGAGGTTCTCGTGTAGGGTTCGGTTACTTACAAACCAAGGTACATTTGCAAAGGTTTGAAAAAAATTTTATATTTGTTTTCTTGGCGCACCCTCAGAGTTGGATACCATATCTCCAGATGGGCATGACGATTGTTTCATATAGCAGGACTTTATTTTCATTTGATAGCTTAGATTTATAGTAGGTCCAAGCAGCCAACGCATTTGCTTTAATTTTAGATCTATCTGCTCCTTTTTTTGCTCTAAGATATGGAGATCAGCCTATCTGTCTGTCTAGATGGAGTCCAACATACTTGATCTCTATTTTATCCGACAGGGGAATGGGCTTAAATGTTATAGGAGAACATGTAATTTTTCTAGTTATAAATGTTACTTGTAGAAATTTGTTTTCGTTTATTTTAATTCTCCAAAGGTCGGTCCATTCATTGAGTCGGTGCAAATGTGTTTGTAGATGTAGTGTAGTTTCAGCTGCGTCTTGATGTGCGAAAAGTGTTGCGGTATCGTCAGCGTATGTAGAGATAAATGTATTTTTGGTTTCTGAGATATCAGATGTGTAAAGAAGGCATAGGAAGGGACCAAGGACGCTTCCTTGTGGTACACCTGCTTTTATTGGGTGATATTTAGAGTCGATTGTTGTGTTTTACGGTATAGTAGCGATCGGTAAGTTATGATTTTATCAAAGATAATAGGTGCTCGGTAATCGTTGCTTTAATTTATGTAATAATCCGACATGCCACATCTTGTCGAAAGCCTGTTTGGCGTCCAGGAACGCTGCGGTGCAGAACTTTTTCTCCTCGGGGCATATAGCTATTAAATTGATGATTTGGTGGGCTTGTTGAACTGTCGAGTGGTGTTCGCTAAATCCAAATTGATGACTTGGTATCAGGACGGTCATGTCTAAATCTTAGTGTAGCTTGCCTAGAAAAAGTTTTTCAAATAGCTTTCCAGAGGAAGGCAACAAGCTGATCGTCTATATGAGCTAGTTAAGTGTGTTGGTTTACCCGGCTTAAATATCATTAGGACCTTTGCGTATTTCCATTGTATGGAAAAGTAAGTCAGACAGAGCATTCGGTTGAAGATAGTGGTCAGAAGAACGACAGCTTTTTGGAAGATGCTTCAGGATTTGTGCTGTTATCAAATCGTAACCTGACTTTATGGTTACTTAATTCCTAATACCATTACTGACTTTATTGGGGGTAAACATCTTGATTGGTGGTGACAACTGGCAAGTAATATTCAAGAAATTAGCTATTTCGTCAGAATTTACACTTGGCACTTCGTCGAATGGTGAGCAAACTTCTGAGAGATAGTGAGAGAATTCTTCGGCTTTTTCGATATCGGATCTCGCCCAGGTGTCACCTTGTTCTTGTATTGGTGGTACGTTAATTTGAGGACGCTGAAACTTTTTGTGGCCCTCCAAATAGAGTGGTCTTTTTTGTTTAGCTTCGTAATGTAGTCTTAGAAGCTGAAATTTTGATGTTCTTTCAGTAGGTTACTGTCTTCTGGTTAATCGTTTATCTGCAGGATTACAAGATCTGTTGCATCTTCCTCTGGCTTGCCTTTTCTCAGCAATTAGTTCACGGATTTGGACGGCTACTATGTTACTTGTATTACATTGCTGCTTTCTGAATAAATTTAGTGAAGTTTTGAACCTTATTGTCTAAACATTTAGGTTTTTTTATTTTTTGTTTTAAGTTAATATTATCTGCAATATGGTTTTGGAATTGCTCCCAGTCTGCTAGTCGAATGGACAGAGTAGGATTTATTGGTTTCGGTATTACTTCTGTCCCAAGAGTTATAATGACAAGAAAGTGGTTTGATGAAAGGTCATAGTTATCTTCGACATGAAAGAAGTTTCCAGAGATTCCTGCAGCTATGAGAAAGTCTAGCAGATCAGGGATTTTTTTGCGCATCAGAGGGCCAGTTGAAAGATGTATGTAGTTGCTATCATTCATTGCTCGAAACAAATTGCGGCTTTTGATGGTGATTAATCTAGATCCCCAGTGCGTATGCTTCACGTTCCAGCCACCCCCAACAATAAATTTTTGGCCTAGTGTTTGGAAAAATTGAATTGATCTGTCGATATTGTATGGCGAGGGGGGGCAATAGATGGCTGTTCCAGTGTAGTTCCAATGCGAGGCATTAATTTTTACGAGGCATGGTTGCAAATGAGGATTACGGAGCCGCCATGCGCAGTACGAAATCTAAATTTTAGATCTGTTAGTAAAATGAGCCTCTGAAATAAGCATATCAATTTTTGGGTTTGTAGAAATTACATTAATTCAATTTTATGATTAATAAGACCATTTGCATTTCAGGTTGTAGTTCTTCTAAACTTAGTCATTGTTAACGTTTGTTGACAAGATTTGTCAGTAAATTTAGCATCAAAAAGGTCAGTTACTGAGTCATAATAAAGAATAAGTAATGTCTTGTACTGACTCCTGTTGTTCCAGAAATTGTCTGCGCATAAGACATATTCTGAGTGTTCATGTACTTGTTATTTATGGTCTCAGCAGCATTAGGAACAAAACAGGTTACAGGGATGGTGTTAGGGCGAGATCTTGTAGCATTAGAATTATGTTGGAATATGGGAAGTGGTTTACTTCTTAAGTATAATACAAGAGATCTTGATAGGCTTTGTAGCCTTTATAGTTGGCCACGTAGTCACCGCCGCAGAGTACATATTTTACTGCGGTATCTTTTGTCTTAATGCAAGTGAAAGTGTTGTGTAGCTCACAGCATTTCACCCAGTCGAATGGTTTAGTGCAATATGTCTTAGTATGTCCATAGTATTGACAACTAGTACACTGTATTAGTACACTTTTCTTTCTAGGAGGTTCGACGATTATTATCGTACCACAAATGGCTCTCAGTTCAAAGACTTTATAATTGTTTTCTTTGGGTTCTAGATTGACACAGAACATCATAAAAGATTCTTTACTTATTCTGTTACATTTAATATATTACGGACTTTGTGACCAGCTCTTTCCAGTTCCGCTTGTATATCATCAATTGGGATTGAATGGTGAAGGTTTTTTATGACAATCCTGTGGGATTTCTCTTGCTTTAGTTGATAGCTGTAGCAAATTATCTTTTCATCTCTTAGGTTGGTGATTAGCTTTCTGCTGAGGGCATTGATTTTAACCATATTATCTGCTAGGACCTTACTATGGTATGTTTCATCATTGATAACTTTTGCAAGATTGTCTACCATGCCTTTAAAATTAGTTACGCTGTATATAAATATCGACGGTAATTTTAATTCGTTTGTTTGAATTTTAGTTGCGATAGTTGACTCATTTTCCTGCATATTAACGTCATCACTAACCTCGTTGTCGATAAATGATGAAAATCTGTTGTGCGTATTTAGATAAGACTGATTTGATCTGTAGATTTTCATAGGATCGGGTTTTTCTTTTTTTGACTACTTGCCAGTCGTGAGTATTTCTCTGCGTTGCTTCTTGATTTTCATTAGAAGTTTGCTGCGTTAATTGCATTTTAGCAGCATATTGATAAAATGCAGGAGTAAAATTTGGTGTATTTGGGAAAGCAATTAATGATTGTAAGTTATCAGGATTAAAGGTGTTGGAGTAAATAAGGGGGTTAATAATAATTGTATTTGCTGTTAAAAATTGGTGTCTGATTAGGGGGCATCCAAACGTTACATTCATTGTCGGCTGCGTAAAATTCATTCCGCGCGATAATGAAAGTGTTTATCCACTTACGGGTAAAGTCACCTAGGCCAGATGGGTCTAAAGTGGCCTGCCGATCTCTCACTACTACCTAACTGTTGCAGCACTTGTTCTTTTAACGGAGCGACGACATGCACTTCTTTACTCTTTCAGTATCAAATGCGAACTTGTGTATAGGTTCTTCAAAACATTTTAAGCAAATGAAAGATAAACGTGCGTCAAATTCTCAACTATTTTTGAGATACAGATGAAACAAGTTAGAGGTACTTGGAAGTACTTGGTCGTTCTAACATTTTGTTCTTCCACCGAGTATTATCATTGTTACTTACCAAGGATAATATGTACTTAGAAGTTCTTAGTGGCATTTCCATTACTTAAAATTTATGACACGACAAATTTTTAATTTATTAAACAAACAATTAAATTATTTAAAACAACTTAAAAATTATTAATGCGGGTAAATTAAGATTAAAATAAACTAAAGCTGTTCAAAATGTCCTAAAATTTCTGAACAGAACGCAATGCGACGTCGTAGATCCCCTCTCCAGTTCTATCGATTAACAAATTATATCGAAAACTTCCCGAATAAATATTTCCCTTGAACCAGACTTGCTTCTACAATACATTTCAACCTAGTCTAGTTTGTAATTTTGTTTACTATATTTGTTCAATCTGTCGTTCCTTTAACAATTGTGTAAAGTGGAAACCGAGAACTATTGCCGCCCTCAGGGTGCGTCAGAACATCAGTACGTTCGCTTATTCTTGTGAAAGAGTTGCACTGGCGTCCCAGGAGTGACAGCTGCAAGAGGTGCATTTTGAACCCTATAATAGATCTTTCCACCTTGAGAAAATGTAGGAATTTAGTTGTGGATCACCCTTTTCGATCGTTACTCTGACAAAGTCCGTCGAATTGTAAGAGAAGTAGATCCCAAAGCAGAAAATAGAAGCCGCTATTAAAATCAGGACGATTACAAGGTAGGTTTAATAGACAAGTTTTGCTATTATTACATCACATTTGAAATCAGCAGTGTGGCTAATACACTACTTTGTGGTTTGGAGAGAGATCAAGAAATTACTGCTATTCAATTCGATACATCTTAACACATTTATTATTAATTTAAAGTCAAATGATATGTGAAAATGAAAATACACAAAATAATGCGTAAGTAATACCGTTCTGTCCGTTTATAAGTAATTAAATCACAAAATTCAGGAAAGAGCGGTCGCTTCAAGTATGGAAACTACAATTTTGGTACGCGGATCCGTTTTGAGGAGCTCTTCTAAACAAGTAAAATAATAAAATACAAAGATTTACCAAATAACAGTCAACCCTAGTATATTAACAAAATAAAGAGGTTATCAACATTACTTCTACTATTGATCCAGAGCTGAAAAAATCGACATAAAATATCAGAAGTAAACTGCATCTCTTGTATGTGGAATACGGTTTATATTGAAATCCTAGACCAAATCCTAAAACAACTAAGATAAAAAAGAAATATAATATGATAAGTTTAAAGGGAAAGTGTGGAAACACAATAACAGAAGGAGATCAAATTATCGAAAGATAGACGATGCAAGAGAAAAAATTGAGGAAGCTACATAGAAACTAAAATTAGAAAGAGTACCAAAAAGAATATTACACTGGTAATGATAAACTATATATGAAAAAAAGGGATAACCACATTTGCGAATTTACTACACTAAAAATAATAAGGACTGTGAAAATAACAAGAGAATATAATGTTGAAATTATACTCTTCGTGCACGAGAAAGGAGATAAAAGTCTGATACTATAAAGAATTAACGTTAATAAGCATACCCACGAAAGTACCAGAATAATGAAGAGAAGAATAGGGAATAGGATTGAAAACGCTGAGAAAAAAACAAACAAAACTCAATATTCACACAAGCCAGTGATAAAGTATAATCAAAGATAGAGAAATATACATGGACCTTATAGACTTTGAAAAGGCTTTCCATATTATACAAAGAGAACACATACTGAAATATAGAAGAAATATAGGAAACAAATATATAGAAATATTAAAATCAAAGTAATATATATAAATAATAAAAACATAGTAAAGATGAATAACCAAGAGTTAAAAAAATGCAATATAACCTAAGTTATTAGAAATATAATTAAATTAAAGAAAAATGAAGGTAAACATAGAAAAAGCAACGGTCATAGTAGTGTCGAGAGAGAAAACAAACGCATAATGTAAAATTACAAGGGAAATGTCGTCCCCGAAATTATAAATAACGCAATGACATCAGAATTCCATAATTACCAACATCCACACAATGGAAAATACCGAATCTTTGTAAATTCTCAGTTGATTTTGTACACTTATCTTAAATGCCTGTACAAAATTTGCTACGTGTACCCTAAAAGTGTCCTAAAAATTGTGTAAAACCATTCTTTGGTTTTTGTATAAAAATTCTTCTTTCAATTCTCACACTCTTACATAACGAGCAGCTCTCATTCAGCTCCCTTTTTTAACAATATGTGGCCGAGTCGGAGTCGGCGTGAGTGTCGTAGCCACGCTAATTGGACTCGACCCGGCATTCGCTGTCACATATCAGCTGTCGTCATGCGTCTTATGCATATAAAGCATAAGACATGTACCGTATACAGGCTTTGCGTTTTTTGAATTGTAAGTTACCTTTCTTAGCAGAAATTTAAAATCAGGGCAAATAAACAGCTGAAAATGCCTACAATTGATCAATTGCATTGCAAATATGGAATTACCAGAAATCTATAAATTTTTCTACGCGTCGAGCCATTTTAACTATTTGACCGATATCTGTTGTTATTAATAATAAAACCTTTTTTTAATTAATCAGTGCAACATTTTACATTTAAATTAAAAAGATAATTAAATAACCTTGGAAGAGCATAGCTAAACTGTTAAAAGCAAGACTATTAGAACGTTTCACCCTGTATATATATACATGCAGCGAGTACTTTTGTGAGTTTTATAGGTGTACTTCTGATTGTATTATAAATAAATCGAGCACAACCTTCAGCTAAACGTATCTGGCCACTAAAGCCCTTAAAGTACCAGTCAGGCAAATTATATATCGAATCGACTAAATTGCAGGTGCAGAAAATCATAGAGCACTACGTTACGATGTACCCTATTCATGCCTGATGGCATGCAACAATCGATCCCGATATGCACGATTCGGACTTAAAACTTCTGATTTATTTAACAGCTAATAGGAAGAGGGAGGAAAGTATAAATTAATGGTTACGATTGTTAATAGCCCTAAATTCCGTTTAAATATAAATATTTATCATCTTATAAGTATTAAGTATTTTGTGATTTAAAATGAGATCTTAGATATATAATTGTTAAGGTTGGTCTACATCAGCTTAAATATCGTACTTGTGAAAATTAAGAACATTGTGAAACAAACCCTAATTGGTTTCGACCAGTAAGGGGCTTGATAAACATGAAAAGGTTAAAAATTTTTAGTCAACAAGCAACTTAATTATTCTTACGCCTTTCTACCGTTAGGTGTAAGGGTTTGTTCTGATGGTCTACATTTTTTCCCATAGTTTTCTATCCTGAGTTGCTTATATTATTCTTTTGCACCTACGTCCTTTCGTATTTCCGCGTGTCCTTTGATCTTTCTCTTTTATTTTTTCCCAGCTTTTTTCCCGTTTTATACATTCTTTTTGTTAGTCTGACCTTAGACTCACATGTCCGAAACACCTTAGTTATCCTTCCACCATTTTCTTAGTTGCAGGTTCAATATAGGTAATGCTTGTATGTACCATTATTTATCGTGTCTTTTTAGTTCCATTTTCTATCGATCTAAGTAACTTCATTTCTGTTGCATTTATCTTGTCAACATATATATTTCTCTATTTTTGATTATATGTTTCTTATTGGCTTGTGTAAATATTGAGTTTTAAGTGATTCTTCCTTTACTAAAGTTTCTTATTCTTTTCTTAATTATTCTGGCAAACATGCGTGTTAACGCTAATTCTCTATAATTATCGTAAACTCTTTTATCTCCCTTCTTATGCAAGAGCATTATAATTTTAGCACTTCATTCTCTTGGTATTTCCATGGTCTTTATTATTTCATCTAGTAATTTTGCAAATTTGGTTATGCCTTCTTTTCGCGTATAGTTTATCATTACCAGTTTAATATTCTTTCCTGGTACTTTATCCAATTTTAATTTCTATATGTCCTTCTTAATTTCTTCCTCTTGTATTCCTTCTATTTATTCCATTTATTTAATGTCTCCTGTACTTCCATTATGTCAGTTTCCGTTTATGTTGTTTCTTCATAGTATCGTCTCCATCTATCCACAATTTGATCTCCTTCCATTATTGTATTTTCACACTTTAACTTTAAACTCATCATATTATATTCCCTTTTCTATCTTAGTTGTTTTAGGATACCATTAAATAGTTTTTGGTTGCCTCTATAGCTTTCATTGTTTCTTAAATCTCTCGATTACCTTTTACTATCACTGTTTTTTCTATTTTGCTTTTATTCGTAATTCTCCTGGACTTCTGTCTTTTTTGTAATAAAATGTCTTTCCTTGTTTATATTTTCTCTTTAAAACAAAATGTAACCAGATGAAAAGACTTATCGGACTGATATGTAAACGTTTGCACTTCCATTATTTTAAAATAGTCGATACAATTTCTCAAATTAAGACAAATAGTTAATCAACTGAAATAATATAAATGGATAAGTTTATTTGACATTCTAAGATGACAATTTTTTAAAATCATAACAATACAGCAAAATTGCTCTAGTCATGCTGCACAAATTTTTAGTAACCAAATCAGTTAGTTCATAAACTGTTTTTCACCAGATAGAGTATCAAATACTAAAGCAAACCATTCCGGAAATAGCTTTCATGTATTTAAATTTGTATAGCTACACTACTACTTCTTATTTAATATAGGGACCACGCAAATTAACTTCACTGTATTAACAGCTCGAGAACTTTAGCCAACTTCTAAAGAAATTATGAGACCTTAAGTAAGAACGAAGTTCTTCAAAGTTATCTCAGTGATATTGTCTTTAAGAGTAGTTTCAACATTAAAAACTATTATAAAATTAAGAATCGAGATTAATTTGTTAAAAAGACTTTAAAGATTAGCTAATTGTAACGGCAACTACTTCGTAGTCTGTTTTTATTACAATTTGTCCAGATTAATTATCTTTAAGCAAGCTATCTGGAGAAGTATTTTGTAAAGTTCTGTTTCTATAGTAACTCTTTTCTTCATTAATAAATAATACGTTTTTTAATGGGTAAAATCTATATGTTTCGTTGCAATATACAGGTGATGTTAATTAATTGGTAAAACTGAAATGAGAGAAAGTACTTTCCAATCCAGTCTTATAACATTTCCTTTAGTCTGGTGCTCTCTTATGAATTCTAATAAACTTAATTTAACTTTTGTGCCTTGTAGTAAGGAGTATAATTTTTAACTGTTATAAAATTTATTAGCTTCTTTAGCATGTTTATCCACTGAATGTAATATGGCTGAGGTTTATTTAAAATTAAAGGCCACCTTTAAGTTAAATGACTTAATTAGTAGATACAATTGCACCCACTGAGCTCCTTAAAATCCGCATGTTACTATGGGACGGAGTTTGAACTTATCAGGGGTTACAGTGTGGTGTAGGATATCACCATAGGGGCATCCCGCGGCATTCTTTTTTAACAACACTATTACTAGTGATGTTTACCTAATCACTCTGCACGATTTACCCGCCAAAAAGTTGTTTGATAGCAAGGAGATTTGATTCTGCCAAGATGAAACACCTTCCTACTATTATCGTCGTGCTAAAAACTCTTTCGTTGAGATTTTTCTAAAAAATGGATTGGGCAATAAGGTGGTGTTTAATTCCCTCTGCGTTATTCAAACCCCACAGGACTTTTTATCGAGATACTGCACAAAACCAGCAACAATCGATGTTTCAAATAAAACACTTCCTAACGCTACTGCATTCATTATCGACTATATTTGGAAAAAGATGGTCAGTCTAAATCCTTGTAAAATGCATTTGGTTTAATTTAGTATTTTGAACTTAAACTATTAAACACTTGTTTCTAAGTCAATAAATACTGCATTTATTGCCATTTAAAGAGTTAGAACATTTTTTGGTAGTCTTCCTACTACAGCATTACGCTAGCGTTGCTTTTCTTCGCTGGTACGATGCCATTATCTTTTTTAGCATTATAAAATACATTTAATTGTACACTTAGCACGGAAAGACTTCACATACTTATCAACTACGTGTAATTATTTTCATATCGACCATAAAATCTTCAACAAATAAACCCGGTTACCAATGCAAAGTTTCCTTCTTTCAGGAAAACAATTACAGCTCCCTGTTTATATTAGTAGTCAAAAATATATTTTTTTAATAAAATGTTCTATCAACATCGCATAAATAATTTTCACCTCTGGTGATATTCCAGGTACAGTTTTGCAGCAAAAATTGTTCTACTTTTCCTGTGACGAAAATAAAACGTTTGCGTAATTCAATGACTTCAACTAACCGTCACATGCCCCTCAATACTAATTCAGTAACCCTAAAGTAAGAGCGTGATCGTGTGCTGTGTATTGATCCATGTAGGACAAAATGGAGGATCGCAGTCAGTTGTTAATTCCGGTCACCTAATTGTTTTCTTAACCATAACAATCGAAGACAAAATGTTGGTGCCATCCTACAGTAGCTATAATTAGATTAACCCACATTTGGGGATGTCTGTTACATTTTAACTTTGCTAATATATAGTGTACAGTATTTTTTGGGAATTCGCTGTGGCTCAGATGGTTGAACCAGTTGGCTCTGTCCTCTAGCCGGCGCGCGCGAGTTCGAGTCTCGCTCAACCCATGGGTGTGTGTGTGAATGTCCTAGCATTTAAGTGCATGTTAGTGGGCGCAATAAGCCCTTGAGGCTGTAGTGCGTCAAAAAAATATAGTATTTTTACTAAAATAACTGAATTGTTTTGCTATTATTTTTTACATTCTTCTGTAAAAATAAAAATAGAATAAAACACCTGTAGTGCAGTTTTTTTACTTTAG
Organism: Sinelater perroti; assembly: GCA_036346155.1. NCBI lineage: Eukaryota > Metazoa > Arthropoda > Insecta > Coleoptera > Elateridae > Sinelater > Sinelater perroti. Next base: position 7,043,407 of record JARFIY010000324.1, read on the forward strand.
CTGCACAATTAAATAATAGCAGTTACATTTCCCTACTATTGTTTACATTAGCGAATAATTTCAAGAATAAATACTAAACCAGTATGCAGGATCATGTAAATATGCTAACAAGCATTCGCCAGTCTGCCGACGATCTCTTCATTACTATGTAGGAAGGAGTAACATAAGCACCAAGAAATTGGCAGCATCCTAGATAAAGAATCCGTTTTTCTCAAAATGCTAAGACCAAAAATATTTTTTTAGCTTCCTCAATACAAGTTTCTAGTATACCAAGCAATTTAAAATAAAACACCTCTTCAACAAAACCGAACATCTAGTTGATAAAGACTAGATGGAAAGGTCACCTCAGAGGTTGCAATAAAGAAGAAATTGTAATCCAAAAGCACAAATTTTCTACTCAAATGTGGAGTATTGATGAAATTGGCGTTTTAGCTATTTAATATATAAGAAAAATCATGGACGAAACGACAATGAGTATAATGAAAATGGCCTACAATCACATGTATGCTGTATGAGTGTTCAGGATAATTTTATAAGACTCATATTTATATATACCTGTCAACATGATACAAAATATCATTTCTGCAAAACCAGGTTAATAACTATGGACTATTAATCCATTGTTTTGAGTGGCTAAAACGTTGTTTTTACACCATAGCCACAACAAAATGATCTTACTAGTACTAGATAAGCGCATCACATCACATCAACTTCATCTGTTGGTATGAGATGGTTGGGCTCTAGCCTCTAAGCTCTTCTCTCACTTCAGATGACCTCTAGTGGAAGGGTGGTTGAGATCGTTTCTGTGTCGCCTAACAAAGAATCACATGCTTCTGGTGCTTATGACGACTCTGCATTACCTAATCATAATTTCCAAGCATCCCACAGAGTGCCAAAGAAGGATCACAGCACCTGCTTCTAGATCATCTAGGGCATATACATAGACAGTTTTTACAGACTCTTTTTTTTCCTTCCTGTCCAAATAAAACGAAGATCCAAAGGCAGCTTCGCTGCTTTAGCCTTCTTTGTGATCTCCTTGCCATAGGTGCTTCAGATGAGTTTAGAGTCTATGGTTATACCAAACTATTCGACCTCTTTCTTCCGCAAGATGATTGACCCGAATATTGTGAATGGGCTCAGGTATTTTCTTTTTGGCCGATGCAATTTATTTAGATCCGCCAGCGATAAAACTAATCCTCGAGGTTGCCTAGTCTGCCCCAGCCAAAGTAGACTTGAATAACCTGGATAGCAACGCTATGTCTTCTACAAACTGAGGTAGTGTAATAAAGGACATAGTTGGCATATTTCTAATGTACCATCTGTATAATCAAAAACAGCACATATTTCTATAGTACACTTCCGATAATCTCACGCTTTCGATAATGATCTGGAACTTTCTCCCCGATCAGTTGCATCATTGATAATAACAGAGATATTAAGACCATCTATGCTACACCTTGTCGAACGTCTTGGCCATATCGAAAAGTACAACGGCAGTGATTTTGTAACCAAGAACTAAAAAACCTACAAGTACCGTACATAGAAAAATATTAATTATTTTTTATCAATATCAGCCATTTTACGTTATATTTTTAGAATGCTCAAAAAATGACTATAAAAATTGTAAACTGATAGATTTAGCTGAATATTCCATCAGTTCTAATGTAACAAATTGTAAAGGGGAAATTAGAGTTTACAACGATGGGAAACAATCGTATTAATCCAAATGTGTCTATCGATAAAAACTTTCTGTAATACGGCGTCAAGAGATATCCCATCAACAAGCACACCCAAGAACCAAAAGCAGAAGATCAAGAGGGAGAACTATACTTGTCGCATTAAAAGTTTCTCCAGTTCCAGATCTCAAGGGTCAAAGGCAAAGGAAATAATCTAGATAAATTAGATTCACAATTTTTAAGGAACTGAAGACTGTCTTAAAAGAAGAAAAAATGTAAGAGGCCCGTTAAATAGATTTTTAATTTCCAAAAAAAGGAAGATATAAAGGAAACACTTAAAGTAAAATTGGAGTTATCAATGCCCTCTAAGACCTATCTAATATTAATAACACTAGTCCTCTAACTAACAACTGTTAAGCTTCCTATTCTTTCTATTTTGTCAATTGAAATTAAATAAACACGTGACCCTCTTGTTACCCAAAGAAATGATCAAAATTACCCAATGTGCAAAGGAATGCTGATTGTGGCTGTGTCCAAAAGTAAGTTGGTAACTTATCTGGCATTAGATTTTCTCAGCATATCAGATTATGAAATAAAAATATAAAACTTTATCTTTAGTGACTGCCATTTCAGCATTCCCACCTATATAAAAGATTATTTAGAACAATATGATGCTCAGTATACCATCTGGAGATAAGTTTGTTCTCCAACCGGTATAATTCCTTAATCAGGCTTAAATCAAACAGTTCGTTCTTCAAAAACTTTTTTTAAATCAAACCTTGAGTCATTCACTATACGCTTGCTATAATTTACAGGTCATATCCTTAGAAGGATGGACAGACATCATGTACTACGTCCAGGACGCACACAGCTTCTGGGACTGGATCTACTTCGTCCTCCTGATTGTGGTGCGTAGCCCCGGTCGCGCCGCGCTACCCTCCCTATTTGAAAATAACCCGCCCAATTTCAGATCGGCTCCTTCTTCATGATAAACCTCTGCCTGGTCGTAATCGCGACCCAGTTCTCGGAGACGAAGAAGAGGGAGATGGAGCGGATGCGGCTGGAGCGCGCTCGATTCCAGAGCACGAGCACCCTCGCCTCCTCCACCAACAACAGCGAGCCGACCACGTGCTACGCTGAAATCGTGAAATACATCGCGCACTTGTGGCGGAGGAGCAAGCGGAGGCTCATAAAGAAGGTGCGGCTGCTGCGGTACCGCAGGGAGCAGCGGCGCGAGCAGAAGATCATCGCCGGGGAGACCATACGGCTCAACTACAACCGGAGGCACCACCCGTGCTGTCCGCGACTGAAACAAATTGTGAGAAGCTCCCTTAAGCCTGAAACGACAAATCTACTTGAGATGTTTTTGTGTTTTCAGCAACAGCCGTCGAGTGTGCCAGCGGTCCAACCACCTTCGAGGGCCAGTTCGATTTGCGTCCCGGAAAATACTTCCAAAGACCAGAGGAACGAGGAAAACGAGTCCTCGTTGACGAAGAGGCCCAGTCTCCTACGCGTGCCGTCAATTTCCAACCAGGACATTGCTTCGAATAATGCAGACGTAGGACGTGCAAGCTTGTAATTATTGTGAACGGTAACGTGCTATTTACCTTTATAGAGCCCCACAAATCTGCTGTCACCCCCTCTGGCTCAGGCCCATCGACGACGGTCCTCGGTGATGTTCAGCGACGTGGTGCTCCTCCATGGGGAAAACGGATCGCCAAACACCCCTGGCTCCTCTTCGAATCTGCTCAATCCCAACATGGGGCCTCTCGACAAGCGCAACGTATGCTCCAGTGAAAAAATGACCCAAACTGGTAAGACACTTTTCTGAACATTTAAATTAAAATAACGTTATAGTGAACGCATACGTAATATGTAAAGTTCCTTAGAATCTCTTTAAGTAGGTAAATTATTTTAATCAAAACAATGTGACATTTTATTATTAAACAGATTCATTTTATATGAATTTTTGTATTTTCAAACCTTTCAATATAAATCAATAAACAAAATAAAACAAAACGTAAGCACCATGTTGGTACTCTCCCTTAAAATGCTGATTGAATCTTAAATTAAAATGCTCAGTACATATGTAAAGATGAACTACGGAGTCACATGATACTGGCAAATACCCACATAAGAAAAGGCAGTGAGTGTAGCTGTGAACAAAGCGGAAAACCATTAAAGCAGACCATCAAGGGCAATGGTGGGCAACAAGGTTTCTTTGGAGGGACGGAGTAAGGAAATAGTGTGGGACTCGCGGTTATCCCTACCCCTAAACCCCATTTTCCGTGACTTCCAGCTGTTATTATCCTGAAACTACTTTAGGGCATTTTTTATTATTCTCTACCTATTATTCTTTAAATTCTAGGGCTTTTTACTTTAATATTATGGTAATCATATTCTCTTTTTTATTTTCGAATTTTCTTTTGAACCCAGCATGGTCTCAATTGTATTATATTTATTTAGTGTTGTAGAATTTCAATTTCCATGTCGAGCATAGTGTCTGTTATCTCTTGGTTTCCGACGATTAAGCCTCTTCCTCACAATCAGCAGTTGTCTGTATATCGGGCATTTCATGCCATCCGTTTTATATTCTTCCGTTTTGCAGGTTGTCCAGTAGCTCTCTTCTGTCAGTCTTCCGTATCCTGTCTTTCCTCAGTTTAAGCAACTATCTGATCTATCCGCACCGTTGCAGTTCCCTGGACTTGCGTCCATTTTCCAAGCATCGGTACCATCTGATTAGTATCAATTTCTCTTTTGTTCTGCAATGTGTACATCCTATTTTAACTTTTTCTGTCTTTATTAGGTCTGTTGCTTATTATGTTCTCCTTCGCATAGTACGTTCTCCACCTCTTCTTTAGTCATGTCCGTCTATATCATATATGGACTGTATTTTTATCTTTGCGTTCGTTCCTACTTTGGTTATTATCTCCTTTCTCTGGGCATTTCTGTAGTCTTATATTCGTCTATTTCCTATAAGTAGCATATTGCCCGCTCCGGTTTTCTTGATTTTCCAAACTTTAACTCATATACCTTCCGTGTCTATGTTGTGTTTCATTGTCTTTAATAAGTTAATAAGTTTTTTCTCCTCGGTTTATAGTTTTTCTGTATTTTGTTTGTTGGCCTTATGCTATTTGGTCTTGACCGTTTTAATTGTCTTAGCCATTATATTGACCTTCAATGTGATATTATGGAACGCATATTCCACCTTCTTTCTTATATAATGCGGTTGTATTCCCTCTGGTATCACGATTGCTATTTTTGTGATTGTGGAATGCTTCATTAATGCTTTCAGTTCTTGGACTCGCTTGTAATTCTTTGTTTACTTCGTATAGGATTTTATATAGCATACTCAATTTCTCTATTTCGCTTCCTATCTTATTTAACGTTTTAATTGTGCTCGGCAGGTACTCTGCTTGATCTTCGTTCTCATCTATCACCTCGCATATCCCCTGGTATTTAGCCGTGATTTTATTGTCTCCTTTATATTCCCATATTTTGGTCTTGTCAGTTATTAGTACCGTCTTCTTCTAAGTTGATAATATTTATGTCGCCAGCCTTAGGTTCCGTTTTTTCAAAAAGTTCGTCTAGCATCGTGTTTAGCTTCTCGTATCCCTGTTGTCCTTCCAAACATTTCCTTATGTCCCGTTTGTGCCCTTCTGTCGTTTCCTTCGTTTCTTCCACGATGCCCTTTTATTTCTCCTGCACTGCTATTGTCTTTGTTTTCTTTTGCATAGGTCTGGTTTTATTTTCTTTAAGTTTCTCATCGTGTTCCGTTATGCATCTATTGAGATGGGTTATTTTCCTACTTAATTCCTTCACTGCATCTTTTATTTCGATTTTTGTATTTATGTTTTTACTAATTAGTTCCATCAGATCTGTGGCCGTTTTGGTCACTTTGCCGGCTGTACCCCTTATTTCGGTTCCTCTTAACTCTTTGTTTTATTTCCTTTTCCATGTTGTTCCCATGAGTTGGGTTATAGAAAGGTCGCCTCCGGAGTGACGTTTATTCCAGGAGGAAGACATTTATACTGTGGGGTGCGTCAGGTGCCCCGTGAGTTTTTAGAAGTGCACTCCTCCATGTTTTATAGAGCTCTCGCAGACCGGCCAATAAAGGCAAGCCTCCCGGTCGCAAGTCCCCGTGCTACGTACCCCGATATGCCTTCCAGAGGTTGTTGGAGCACGGACTGCGGTTACGATATTTAGCGAACGCCTGGCGTTTGGATGTTCGTAGCTAGGAAACCCCTGGGTGCGCCCTTTCCCGTAGTATCTGCAAGCAAGTACTTCCTAAGAGTTGAGCTGTCCTTAGTTTCCCTCTCGTTTTCAACCTTACTGGCCTGAGTGGCCCTACCAGGAGACTATAGTCTCCCTGCAGCATAGCTCTCGAAGTCATAAAAGGTACTTAGCCTACCCCCCAACCCCACCCCGACAAAATTTTGCAGTTCCTTGGGAGAGGAGAGTGTATCCAACTTGATATCGGCAAATCGACGAATCATATTTGTTGCACTAGCGGATATAACAGTGGAACTTTGTATACCAACATCCAAGAGTATTTTAACTTGACAAAACAGAACCATATAAAGGTAGATAGTTATAGTTGCAGTTGCAGCTATACAGAGTAGTTCTGGAATGTTTTTGGTCACAGCAGATAAATCATGATTCAGGCAAAAGATCCAAGAAAAGAACAGCAGTCCCGAGAAGTCAGGGGCAGATCGTTACTTCCAAAACAAACAGTGATAGTCTTTCGGTATCAAAAAGAGAGTCTGCAAATGGATTAGCCACCTCTTTATAAGCACGTTACCAGTAAGCGGTACTGCTTTAAAATGACATGCACAGCTACATGATTCCCACTATATAGACTCTCGCGTACACCGTGCTATCTCACCCCTATCTTTGCGGAAGTTCTGTTTAACGCAATAGAACTCACCTCTAACAATAACCTTTACCCAAATATCCGCATAGTGCCATGCTACACCCAAATAATGGTTTTCAGCACCTTTACGGAGCGATGGCATAAGTGCAGAGAGTACAAAGAAAAAATATTTTCAATTAAATATGCACTTACTACTTTTAAATAAGAAATTAGTGAAAAGACAACAACTAAAGTGCCAGTCATTTTTGAACGATCCATATACGCTATTATTATTTATCAGTAATTGCCAAACAAAGCCCGTTTTTGAAAACTTTGTCCATTATTGGGAGGTTTCGTTTAATCAATAGTTTACTCAAAAGATTCTTTAACTTGAGTATTGTATTGAAAAGATCTGTACATTTATTTTCATCTTTCTTTGAAATTTTTACCGCCACATCTGTGTATTTAAGCCTATTGGATAATTTAAATTATTCTTTAGCCAAAAATAATCTTCTAATTTATTTCACCGGCTCAACAATTTCCTGTCTAATTAAAATTGTATGCAATTTTGAAGCTGTAGTATTTAAATCCTTACTTTTGTGATTTATAAAATTATAACTCATTAAGTAGCGCCAGCTTTGACAATACTATAACATTGGAAATGATTCAGATTGTAGTTTGGATTTAAGAAAAAATTAGATCGCCTAGGCTAAACTTAATCTGTTGATTCCAAAACAACACGCTCTTTTTCTCCGTGTTCTGTTTCATTTTTGGATCACTCCTAACAGTTTCATTTATTTGGTACAACATTCAAAAATCAAGATAATCTTCAAGACTTTATAAAAATACGTTACCAACAAAAAGACAAAAGTTATTTGGTTTGGTTTCTCTGTTCTAAAATAAAATACAGATCGGACATTAGGTGATCCGAATTTCAATAAAAGAGAAAATCTTTTTGGTAATCATAATCCACTAATTAAAAATCAGAGGAAATCAAATCCTTGTTTTTTTTTGTTTTTAAGTAATTGCCAGTACTCGCTAATTAAACACGTTAGGTCACAACTTACAATCAAACCTTCTCCAGAAACCAAATGACATTCAAGGGATGAAGAGTAAAAAGTGTCAAAATACAAGAATAGTATTAAAAAAAGCATAATAAAAACGACAATAATGGTGATATTGGAATATTATCTTAAAATTTTTTAAAATTTTAAAAATTCTCAATTTCATTTAGGATAGAATTGGGAATAAACAATGATCTGGAAAAACAATAATTTTGTTTATTAAAAATTTAAGATAATATGAAATCTCGATTATCAACATGTAGTACGCAGATAAGGAACTGCTCGAGGAATAAAGCAACACTAAAAATGTTATTCCTATTATTTGTCTATTGTTGTCATCTTTTTTACAATGCTTTATCCTCTTCCTAATTTATTCATAATTATATGTGTTTATTTTCTGTTCTTCGGTATTTAGTTTTCTTATTTCAACATCGTATATCACATTTTAAGCGTAAATCTCACTTTTTACGTTCTTGATAAGATATCTGCATGGCAGAATTAACAAATATGTGACACTAATCTCTTATTGGCTTTAGCTTTTCTCGGTATTTTCAATTCTTTATCCTTCCTAAATCCCTAAGCTAATTTTTACTTTCCTTATCCTATAATAAGGAAAGTAATGTAATCGGCGGAAATTTGACCTACCCAGTTTTTCACATTTCTGGACGAAATATAACCCCAGGACACCAAAAAAGTTGGTTTGGGCCATTGGTTCGTGTGTGTGTGTGTGTCTGTCGGTCTGTCAGTAAACAGGATATCTCGAGAACCGTAAAATCTAGAGACTTGAAATTTGGTATACAAGTTACTTGTAGGTAGGGGACGCAGTGCGAAGCTTTTGGTAAAAATCGGCAGAGTCGTTTGGTCGCAAGGTCGCAAAATTGGTCGCAAAGCGGTCGCGCATCTAAACGGTTGAAGATACAAAAAATTCATGAGAATAAAAATGATTTGTTATCACGAGATAAACATGAATTTAAAATAAAAGTTGGTAAAATATGAACTCGAAAAAAATTGAAGCTCAGGATTTTTAATATACCGGGTGTTCATAAAATGTTTCGGGAAATTTATATTATCGGATAGATCAGACCGAGACGAACAAAAAATTACCATGAAATTTTTTGATCCGAGGTCAAATAAATAAGTTATACCCGATTAAAAATTAATTAAACGGACCAATCACAACGCGCTCAGAGAGCTTCCCGGCCGACTGCGGAAGGACGAAGTGGGAGCGCTTGCCCGCTAGGAGAGCGCACGCAGGCGACAATAGGGAAGGCCGTGCAGGCGAGCTCGCACGGTTACCTTCAGTGACGTAGCAAAATTTTAAGTACGAGTCTTGTACTGTTTATTTTAATCAGCTTTCGATTGTTGGACTTGCGCTTCGCCCTTTTTTAAAATAACAAGTTCCGGGACGAGAGCAGCGCAGGGCCCAGACGATGGACCCGGTATAATATATAATAATAGGTTAAGGAAAGTCGTGTGATGTTCACACCAGATTTTTTTCTTCTATGAAATATTATCCCCGTGTTTGCTAAACCTTCCTTAGAACACATCAAAATTACATCCTTACATTTGTACAAGTTACATGATAATCTTATAAGTCCTGGTGTATGGAATTGCTTTTATAACAGGAATCTAAAAATTTGGATGCTCTTTTATAAGTACGATTGACATTTTCACGCTTTAGCATGCATAAAAGGGCCAGTTTTCATAATACATACATACATATATATATATATATATATATATATATATATATATATATATATATATATATGCTATTTAGAGACCTATTGAATCAGATAGCACATGTATGTTAAACTGGAAAACCACATGATTCAAAAACTTCCAAAAAAACAAAAACTGCATCAGCTACGTGTGCTTCAGATCGCCAAAACTACTCTGTTTACCATAGACATAGTAACTAAACATAAACCATCTTAAAAGCAAAATATTTTTAAACCGCCAAACGAGAAACCAAAACTGTATTCTTACCTATGGGATGGTTGCTCAACAATGTTGCCATAAACAATAGCAACGAATACGAAACCAAAACAGGAGAAGGAATAAGTTCAGGAATGTGTTTCCATAACTGATAAACCAAATAAATCAAGCTCAATCGTCCATCGGCTCTACTTAAAAAAATCAACCCAACAATGGTTAATATGATACGAAAAGCTACTTAGGACGCAAATGGTCTTCCAAGCCATCTAAATAAAATAGATGAACTGCTAATATCAAAGACACAATACTTCGTGTTTCCAAATACTTCACCTACAACGTAGATCGCCTAAATTGTACTGCATATAAAAAAGATGCAGCAATAAACAAAAAATCAATACTTTATCACCACCTTAATCTATTCCAAACTGAAAAATACCAAGCTGCTAATATTGAACTTGACGCATTCCCTTAGCCATTTATAATATCTGCAATTTATTCCCAGATAAGTATACGGACCTCTTTCATACTCTAGAAAAATATATTTATTGTTGGAGAATATACAAACTCTACACACACCCAGTGGCGTTCCAGTTTTATATCAACAAAAGGTAGAAACCTATTTGGGTCAATCATAACAAACAACTATAACTGTCAACAGCACTGGCTAACCAATATAGTGGCCCACAGATCTTAACAAGCTCCCAGATCTATTAAATTTCTACATATCGCACGTTATAACGTTATAACACAAATTCGATTCTGGTTGAATCAGATAATAATCTCTCAACCGATTATAGCGTTAATAATCTTAAACTTAAGCACTAGGCCTATTAATAAAAAACCGACTTCCAGGCTGCATCAAACAAATTGACTTGTTTCAACAACTTATTTATGACAAAATTGATCTGGAAAAAATCGGCACTCTCCAACGAGCTATCGACCAATTAGCCTGCTCTCAACATTATGCGAATTGTTAGAAAAAATAATAAACAGGCGCCTACTTCAAAACGTACACTTGCTTAACATACTCCCTCCATTCCAATTTGGATTTAGATCCAAACACTCAACTACCCATCAGCTACAACGAATTGTGGAATACATAGAAAAAGGCTACGAAAATAAAGCTTGTACTACAGCAGCATTCCTGGATATAGCTAAGGCTTTCGACAGGGTCTGGATAGAAGGTCTACTTTATAAACTACAACGCCTCTACATACCAGATTATGTGATACATATTATTCGATCATTTCTCACACACCGCACCTTCTCCGTTAGAATCAATTCCACATACTCAACAGTTAGACCTATCAATGCAGGCGTCCCACAAGGATCCATATTGGGCCCAACACTATTTAATATCTACGTCCATGATATACCTCAAATAGACAATGCAGCCATTGCTATGTACGCAGATGATACTGCGCTACTTACCCAGAGCAACGAACTATTGGAAGCAGCAAATGAACTACAATCCAGCCTAAATACAATATCAATCTGGATGGGAAAATGGCACATAAACCTTAACTCAACCAAATGTCAAGCCCAGGTGTTTCCTTACGACGCCTCAGAGATATACCAAATATTCAAATAAGTAGTGAAGAAATTTCATAGAACACGCAAAATAGCTCATTTAAGTATCTAGGGGTATACTTAGACCAACGACTAAACTGGGGTTTCCATATTAACCACAAATTGAATGAAAGCTATGCTAGATTAGCCTTAATATACCCACTGATAAACAGAAAAAGTTCTCTACACATAGACTGTACAATGCTAACCTATAAATCAATAATTAGACCAGTGGTAATGTATGCATGCTGTGTATGGGGATCTGCTTCACCGACTCACATCCGCAAAATACAAACACTACAAAATAAGATTCTTCGAATAGCCACAAATTCTCCATGGTATATAAGGAACCACCAACTACACGCTGAACTAAATATCCCAACCATAGAAGAACACATTAAAAAATTAGCGGCAACCTTCTTTAAAAATTTAAACTGTGCAGGAGCAGCCTATTACGCATTAGAAATGAAACACATACATCAACACTTGAAACGTAAACTGACGCAAGATCTCCTCTCAACCGATGATAGTAGTGATAATGAAGTGTAAAGTAGTGACAAAACCAAAATAATACAACAATAAAACTAAACAGTGAATGGGTAAGCCAATAGGCAATCCCCAAGCGACAATACTGTTACATGTAATCAATAGTTAACAGAACCATACAGGGTCCATCCCAAAAGAAATGAGCCTTTTTCAAAAAAAAATAGTTTTATTGAGCAGATCGCTACAACACCTCAAAATTCTTCAAAATAGGATCCTCCTGCATCAATGCACTTTTGGAGACGGGTCTTCCAAGTCCGGAAGGCTTCCTGGTAGGCCTCCTTAGGGATGTCCTTGAGGGCTGCTGTGACATTCTCTTGGATGTCCTCAACCGAGTCCCAGTGCTTGCCCTTTAGCACTCTTTTCAACCGCGGAAACAAAAAGAAGTCCGGGGGAGACAAGTCCGGGCTGTAGGGAGGCTGGGGAACCACGCCGAGTTGAATCCGGGCCAGGTACTTGGTCACGATGAACGCGGTGTGGCTCGGCGCGTTGTCGTGGTGCAAACTCCAGTCGTTTTTGATCGCGCTCCGCTTACTTGTGACCTTTCTTTGAGTCTTTGAGGACTTCCAGGTAGAAGGCGGCATTAACTGTGCGTCCGGGTTGTACGAACTCGTAGTGCACAATCCCTCTGGCGTCGAAGAAGGCGACGAGCATTGTCTTGGTCCTGGATTTGCTCATCCGAGCTTTCTTCGGCCGGGGTGACGCGGTGGTGTGCCACTCAGCGCTCTGCCTTTTTGTCTCCGGATCGTACTGGAAACACCATGTTTCGTCTCCTGTTACCACTTTGTTTAAAAACCCGGGTCATCTTCGCACATTTGCAAGAGTTCTTCACACCGAACCACCCGGAGCTGTTTTTGTTCGTCAGTCAACACCCGCGGCACAAGTTTGGCGCACACCTTCCGCATCGATAAACTCGGAAATGACTCGATGTACTGTCGATTTCGGAATGTTTAGGCATCTGCTACTTGATAAACACTGAACCGACGATCGGCGTTCAAAAATCGCGCACTCGCTGCACGTTCTCGTCGGTTCGGGAGGTTGACGGTCGTCCAGACCGAGGTTCGTCGGCCACCTCTTCCCGGCCCTCCTTAAATGCTTTGTGCCACTTTTAACTTGCGAGTACGATAAACAATCATCCTTGAAGGCCTCCTGAAGCATTCCAAACGTTTCGGTAGCATTCTTGCCGAGTTTGAAGCAGAATTTAATTGCGTAGCGTTGATCGATTTTTGAATCCATCGCGCCGTGTCGAAAATTGAAAATAGACATTCACGGAAACACCTGTCCTGCTGCCTGAGAGCTCAGAGCCGACTTGCACCGACTGCGTATGGAAGCTAAGACCCCCCACCACCTGCCCCAAGCGTCAGAGCACGCCGGAATGTACACTCGCGTCCGAAAAAAAATAAGGCTCATTTCTTTTGGGATGGACCTTGTATATAGCACGACGTTGCTGATCTGGTTAAATAAATTTAAAAAAAAAGATCTCAACCTGGGCATAAAACAACTTGAAGATATAGATCAAACAGTTCGATAACTTAGTATTCTCATCTAAGAAGTTGACAACTACATCTACTGTTAACGAACACGTTCATCATACAAGGGTCCAGTTCAAGATAAAGCAGACAAGCAATAATAAAGCACCAGATTATGATCTCATAACAGACGAAATATCAAAAATACTTCCAGAAAGGCCATAGTATTATTGACAATTATATATAACCACAGGTTATACTCATCGTAGTAACCCGTCTAGCAAGTTGCGCAAATGGTAATGATCTCCAAATTCAAAAAACTTTTTAGAGACCAATTAATCTCGCAGCTTCCTTAAACGCTTCTGATGTCTCATCACAATTGCCGCTGCACCAATTTAAATTCCGTGATGCATTTTCCACAACTCGAGAAGTACATATAATTATTATATTGTAACGTTTCACCTTTCTGATAAATATTTCACAGGCAAATGTAACAATGAAATATTTAGGTAGTATTCCGCTAAATCCAGTATCCTACAAGGTAGTCTTGAACCACTCCTTTATCTGATTCACACTGCTGACTTAACAGAAGATGGAACCACCGATATCGCCACTTTTGCTACTATGCCTACACACGAAAACTCTCTATTAACCACTGACTTAATTAATGACGCATCAAAGTCAATCCCACTATTGGGCGTGTGTCCACCAATCACCTTAAATGCCGTTTCAGTCCTTGTTAAAACAGAAACCAAGTAATTAGGTTTGCACTTACATCAACGTTGCACATAGAAAAAACATATACAAACAATTAAATCGCAAGTCCTGCCAAATGTTGGAGAAGTTATCTAGTAAACTCATGGTATTCTGAAATCAACATGGAGATACGGTCAAAAACCATCCGTGCCCTGATGGATGCACCATAGTATGCATCAAACCAAATTTTTCTCGGGGATCTTGGCACTTGGAAAAATTCTGTCTCCCAATTCTCTACGGATTTCTTCCTCGTGAGAAGATTTAATAGAACCTCGCTCTAGGGCCTGAGAGCTCCCTAAAGTGAAGACTATTGGAAAGACCACCATGATGCAGTTATTATTTCAAGTATTTTTTTATCCAATTAGTAAAAATATAGTAAAGTTTTTCCCAACAAAAACAATATATGCATAACCAATATGATTCTAATGGCAAGAGAGATTATAATAAACCAAGTTTTGCATAATCTTACCAAAAATATTGAAGTTATTGGTTTATTAAATACAGTTGTCAAAAAGAGATAAAAATCACACTTTCGATAGATAAAATAAACATGTAAACTCATACAATGAAAAATTCTAAACTGTAATAATTAATGTTCTATTAATGCTCATAAGCTTACTTGCCGTAATCCTTTCTTTGTCTGCGCTTTATTTTGTTCTATTTAGTTAAGAATTCGGTTTTAAGTGCAATTTAAAAGCGAAATTTCGTGTTAAGACTGCTAGTGTTTTTTGCATTTCTTCAAAGAAGTAATTCTTAATTTTTCATTAAAGGGGTTCTGGAGAGAGTTGAATAAGTTGAAATCAAATGATACTAAATAATTACCTAATTCTAGATGGTTCTCGTTGATTGCTGCCTTCAGACTGTCCAATTGGAAAAAGTTTTTCACGAATCCTTTCTTGGCTCTTTTCGTAAAAATGTTTTATTTCGGTTGATTCGTCTTGTTTCCCCACAAGTTATTTCCTGTACATTATTACAATTTTAAGAATAAAATGTTTTCATTGTGTTCCAACAATAAATCGCATATGAAGGTACGGTCCCACAATTTTTTTTGCTAAAATTTCGATAAATTTAAATATCACACCAAATCAGGTAACCAAGCGCACGAAAGTGGTTTACAACGATGTCCTGATGTGCTTTGGTTATATATGCGATCTCTCATGTCATAAGGGGCTTATTGTCAATCAGTCTGTCTAAGCGCTCAGTGTTTTAGCATGTAAGTATCATCAGGACAAAATTTCACAAACCATTTTTTGTAAATGTTCGCTTACGATACATCTTTTTAGACTTGCTTTACTTTTTCCTCTTACGAAAATAGAAAAGCATGTCTATAGCGTCACCAAATAAAAAAGTAATGAATAGATTTTCCCAAATGGCAGCTGTAAGGGCGCAGATAAAGTTAACCTTTCAGAGAAAATATATTGTCGGATAGCGAGTGAAAAATCTTCTAACTCAGTGATTCCCAACCTTTTTTAGAGGAAGCCTAACAGACTATTAACTGTTAAATCAAGTCGCCTCATATTAGGAACCATGGCTCTAAACGCGTCCTCTTAAACTACATGCTCTAAAAATACAGCAACAATTTTTTACTCACTTCGGTAATTCAAAAATATACAGGGTGTTCGAAAATGTTTAAGGTAAACTATACCACCGGATAGAGTTCGACGAGCGAACAAAAAATCTCTGTACCATTTTCCGATCCGATGCGTAATTACAGAGATAATGACAATTAAATTTTAATAAATTGACCAATCAGAGCGCGCGGCCTCACTCCCGCGACCAAGCAATCCCCTCCGCGCGCTGTGACTGGTCAATTTATTAAAACTTTAATTGCCATTATCTCTGTAATTACGCATTGGGTCGTAAAATGGTAAAGAGATTTTTGGTTCGTCTCGTCGAGCTCTATCCGGTAGTATAGTTTTCCTCAAACATTTTCGGAACACGCTGTATATGGAACTTCAGACTAAAATTCCCAACTCCAAACTTCCTAAAAAAAGCGCCATTCCCAAAATAATTTAAATCTTATTTGCAATATCTTTAACACTGATACCTTTTTTAAAACAATGCAGATACTTTCTTTGATTTTCCATAATTGAATACCAACAAGATATTTTTTTAACAAACTACTTATAATTTAGATAAATAAAAACTAAAGTGTCATGCTATAAAGGGTCCACTAGTTACCCTCTTGCTTGTAAGATTTAACCAAATAATTAGTCAAATTACTAAAGCATAAGAGACATATACACTACACTTCAATTATACAGTACAACTCAATGAAGTCTATTTCTAGATCTGTTGGTTTAAAGCGTTGTCTAGCTCATTAGTCAATCATGATACTTCATAAACTTTTTTATATTTTTCCCACAATGTTTTAATTATAAAACCACTGTGTATCACAAAGTTTGACATATGGTAGGAAACATCGACGGTAGCTCAAGTATTTTGCTTTGAAAAAATTACATATCTCTATATTAGAGGTACTAGCACTACCTCACAGTTGTGCAACCCAGTGCAGTTCGAGGGCCTTAATACCTAGTTGATATCTCTTGGTAAATATATGTTTATGTCATGTTAATTCTTTTCCAAGTGAATTCTCCGATATTTCATATCTTGAGCTTGCACAGAGTGTCCAGAAAGGGTAGGGGGTATTTGTGAATTTAATTTAAAAAAAACACTACAAGTCGGAAAAATATTTTTTTTACATTTAATCTTTAGACAAAGGTTTGGAAAATCAAATGTCAAAGATTATGTTGTCCAAATGTTGACCCTCGCGTTGCTGACACTCCTCTAACCGAACACGGAAATTAGCGCCACGCGTCTACACATCTCTCTGCAATCGGCGGTCCTTTCAGTGCGGATATTGTGCTCTAATTGCAGTAAAGTTCGTGGTTTGTTTGCATACACTTTCTCTTTATACCCCCAAAAGAAATAATCAAGGGTTGTAAGATCGGGGCTTTCGGGGCCAGTTGATGGTGCCTCGACGAGAGATCACATTTTCCGGGAAAAGTTGATTGACAACCAAATGATTGGTTTGAGGTGTGGCAAGTGGCTCCATCTTGTTGAAACCATATTTCCACATTAACACCTTCAAACTCCTGCAGTTGTGGTACTAAAAAGTTTTTTAACATGTCGCAACATCATTCACTGTTTACCGCTCGCCCACGCCGATTTCAAAAAAATAAGGTCAAATGATGCCTTCACCAGACATGGTAGCCCACACAATAACTTTTGGACTATGTAATGATTGTTCATTTATCTGTCTTGAATTTTCGTTGGCTCAGTAGCGGCAGTTGTTGTGTGACCATTTAAGTGAAAGTTTGGTTCATCACTAAACAGAATGTTTTCGAACGTTGGGAAACGTTGAAGCATTTGATTTGCAAAATCCAGCCGGAGAGGATTGTCGGTAACGTTCAGGTTTTGAACAAACTGAATTTGTAACTCTTGCTTCAGAATCTTGTGCAATGACGGTTTTTTAATACTAAGTTCTTGACTGCGGATGCGAACTGATTGAGACGGATTTTCACGCACTGAAACTCTCACTTCTTCAATCATTTGTTGGCTTCGAACAGAGCGCCGGCGACCTTGATTGAGAATTTTTACAGTCGAACCGGTATTTCAAACATTCGAATCCATTTTCTGATGGTGTCATCCTTTGGTACGTTAAATTATGCACAATATAATCGTTGAGTTGTGACTATCGAATCACCATTGCAATAATAGGCGCGTACGCAAAAAGCGCGGGTACACTTCCATGGCTAATATATCTCCAAAGAGCAGTGCAACAACCTAACCTTATCGCGCCCCTCCAAACCACGCCGTTGCATAGGCGGCGCAGATACAAATATCCCCTACCCTTTCTAGACACTCTGTATAATTTGGTTGTTATTTAGTGATGCTGCTGAATATGTGCCTGTATTGTAAATGTTACATGGGAGAGTATAACTTAACTTGACACGAGTTTTCCTTTTTCTTATCAATTACTTTGCAAATTCTGAAATGCCATGATAGGGTTAATATGCGATGCCAATATGGCCGCATCGTCGGAAAAGTTGCTATTACTTAAAAAAAATACCGTACTTGATTTTGTGTAACAGCAAACTAATGAAATGATCTCATCAAAATTGAAAAGGTTTGTTTATTGAATAATTAAATCACAGAATTTATCGGCCACGCTTAGTAGTTAAAAATTTATTTCAATCAAGCCAGCCCTTGGGATTCCATCCAATCGATCTGAGCCCCATCGGAGAACCTGAATAAAAGAGCTTTCAGTCGAGACCTCATTCCTAAAAATCTTTTTAATAAATTTTAACCTCAAGATTTGCAATATTCCATTCAATTCCCGTACTTACAGGCGACGGCAACATCTGGCAAATATCAACGATCCCCAACCAGCAGCAAATCCTCCAGACCCAACAGCAAATAGCGAGCGACTGCTGCGAGCTCTTGAACGGGGAAGCGATGACGTGTCAAGAACTCTTGGCGCTCGGGGCCATCAACGCGGCGCTGCCGACAGGCCAGATTGCCCTGGATACTTTCCTGGGCTCCCTCTCGAAAGGCGCCAACAACCGCTCCGGGAACGCCGACGACATTTACGTCCAGCAGCTGCCCGACGACGACTACTCCTGCTGCCAGGACATGTGGCACTGCGAGGCGGAGTACAAGAACGCCAAGCGGTCGCGCTTCTACGTCGCGTTCTGCACCGTGGTGAAGAGCGTCATCAGGGCGCTGCGCTTCGCGAGGAAGTACGTCAAGCTCCTCGTCGAGCACAAGTACTTCCAGCAGGGCATCCTGCTGGCGATTCTGGTGAACACGCTGTCGATGGGCATCGAGTACCACAAGCAGCCCGATGAGCTGACGGCCATCGTCGAGACCAGCAACGTCGTCTTCTCCGCCATATTCGCCATCGAGATGCTGCTCAAGATCATTGCCGAGGGCCCGTTCGGGTACATCTCGAATGGGTTTAACGTTTTTGATGGAGTTATTGTTGTTCTGAGGTAGGTAGATTTCTACATTACTTGATTGAGTTCTAGATTTTTACCAAATTATCACTTAAAATCAAATTTTAAGAAGGTTAGAGTTTACCTTACAACTTTGTTGCTCATTTTTCTAGATTTTTAGATTTGTTTCTCTATTTTTGTTCAACAATGCTATTGTTGTCTCAATTAATTCCTTTTCCTTCCTTTTCTTTTGGAAAAAATCAATCTCTCTCTCTCTCCCTCCCTCTGTCCTCCCTTTCCCACTCTTTCTCTACCTTCCCTCTCTTTGCCCCTTCTACCTTTTCTCCACCTTCTCTCTTCTATTTATTTAAATCTATGAAAACTACTGCAAATGTTTTTGCTATTTTTAGAAAAAATTTCTCCTAATTTTTGTATTTTCTATTTTTCGTCTTCTATTTCCTTTTTCCTTACCTAATTGTATGCTGTTATATCTATTTCTACTATATCTTCTAGTCAAATGTTTTTTTATTTATCTTTTCCTACCATCTTCAATTCATTCCAGTTTCTTTTATTTGCTTTATGTGTTTCTTTCATTTCCTCTTTCATATCGCTACAATTGATTAATTTTACTTTATTTAATATTATTTTCCTCTTTCTTTCTTCTTACTTTTTAGGTCGCAATATTTTATTTTAGCGTTCATATTTTTCATTGCATTGTAGTTTTTTTGAAATCATGAGCTTTCAATAATAAATTGTACCCTTTATTAAGATCTCTATCTTTTTCATTTCTCTACATGCGTGATAAAAAAATACTGTAGTAGAAGTGCCTGTAGTCATATTATTATTATAATCTATCCTTATTTTAGTTTTTTTCATGCACAATACAACTACTGTATTTCAAAGTACGATATAGAAAACAATTATTCAAATTTTCTCCTTCTTTATATCTTCTGAATGGATGAATAATTTAGTTGCGCTTTTCTGTACGTTCTTATATTTTTTCTTTATCTACTACTTGTTTTACTCATTTTACATATTTTTGCTTTTGTTATTTTACCCTTTATAATCTTAATTTCAAATCTTCACCTTCCTTTTTCTTCCAATTATTAATATCTTATTTTATGAATTTACATATTTTTTATATCTTTCTTCTTCTAATTTAATTAGGAAAGTGTAAAACCTTTCCTTAAATAATTGCAATATATTTTCATTTTTATACTTTATACTATTCTTCGTTATGTCTTTTCTTTCTTAATTCTGTCTCTTTTTAAATCAATAAAACCTATATGTACGCATTTCGTACAATATTTTTGCTATAAGCAAACAACTGATTGGTATCTTCTTGTTCGACGTAATTTTAAATAATTCTTGTCACTTTTCTTTCTCTTCTTTTATTTATCGCCTTTTGTCTTGTTCTAGTTTCTCACTATTGGTATTCTATCCTCGTCTCAGACAAATTTCTGTTAATTGCCTTTTTTCGTTACCATCGAAGTGATTTTCAAATATTTTTTGCTTGTCCGTTTTTCTTTATTTTCCTCTAGTTCCGCATTTTCAAATGACTGTAACAAATGATCACTATTTTAAATTTGCAGCTTTCGATTATTTCTTTTTATACAAATATACTTCGATTCATTGCTTTTTGAATGTCTTCTTAATTGCTACGTATCTTCATTTCCTATATTTTTCTGTTCCATATTCTACATCTCTCAACTTTGGTATCTGTCTTTAACACACTTCTCCTTAGCTTTCTTCCAACCAACATATCCAACTTCTTCTTTTAGCTCTGTTTTCATTATTTCTCTTTACTTTGTACTAAAGCTTTCAAACTATCCAATCTTATAATCTCTACCTCTGAGCATTTTATTTTTTCTGTAATTTTCAACATGTGTATCTCCTAAATTAAATAAATTATAGTACGAGGGTAAGGTGAAATGTTCTCGGTCTGACAATGAAAAACTGCGAATTTCAGTTAAAAAATGATTTTATTTTTCTACATAATCTCGTTTGACTTCAACACACTTGATCCAGCGCCTCTCCAACATCAGTATTCCTTCTCGAAAGTGAGAATCTGGAAGATTGTGAAAATATTCATCAACTTCTTCAGTGAATGCGAAGCGCTTCCCAGAAACAAATTTTTTTAAGTTTGGGAACAGATGGAGATCTGAGGATGCCAAATCAGGAGAATAGGGTGATGGCCGAGCAAAGCATACCCCAAATCCCGCAGTTTTCCCATCGCCAACGCAGGTGCGTTGTCCTGGTAAAAGATGATCTTTTTCTTCTTCAAGCCAGGCCTCTTCTCGCGAATTTTGGCATCCAGCTGGTCAAGAAGGTTGGAATAATATTCGCCTGTAATTGTTCTGCCTTTTGCAAGATAATCAATTAACAGGATCCCTTTTGCATCCCAAAACACGCTGGCCACCTTTCCGGCAGATGTGATCGACTTCGCTTTCTTTGGCGCTGAATCACCGGCTTCCACCTACTGCTTGGACTGCTGCTTCGTTTCTGGCGTATATTGGTGGACCCATGTCTCATCCATAGTGACAAATCGCCGCACAAAATCGATCGGATCCCTGTTGAATCGGTCCAAAGATTGCTGCGAAAATCGTTTGCGCATTTGCTTTTGATCGGCATTCAGCAAATGCGGCACCCATCTTGTGCAAAGCTTTAGCATCCCTAATTCTTTCTTCCGATATCCCCATAACCTCAGCTATCTCACTCACCTTCACTCGCCTATCGTCCAACACGACATCATGCACTTTTTCGGTTTCCGGTGTGGTTGTGGTTTTTGGCCGTCCTTCACGTGGGTCATCTCCGAGGAATGTGCGACCACGTTTAAATTCAGCTGCCCACTTTTTAACAGTTGACATGGAAGGAGCAGAGTCCCCGTAAACTTTTGTCAACTTCGGATTAATTTCCTTAGGGGTTAATCCATCCAAAACGAAGAATTTTATAACCGCACGATATTCAAGTTTATCCATTTTAACAAAAAACATGCAACTAGTATACTGAAAAAATTCGTGTAAACAAACTACTTGAGCGAACAAATTGAACCTAGTCATACGAACTAATGACACATGCACCCAAGCAGGAAGCATAATTGTTTGCCGATTGCAGCACCATCTCTGTTTCAGGCCGAGAACTTTTCACCTTACCCTCGTAAATAATAAAATAACAATGTACAAGGTGATTAAAAATAATGGACTCAATTTTGTAAGTTTACAATTCGGACTAGTGGCAAACTTAGCGTAAATTACATTTGATTGTACTCATATTCAAGTGTCTAATGTATCCCTCTCCAGGCAACATCTAGACAATAGCAGAATTCATTCCACACCTGATGAAGAATACTTAAGCCACTGAGTTCACTGTTGGTAAAGGTGGTATATAAAGTGTTTCTTTTACGAAACCTCACAAGAAAAAGTGTGAGACCATTGTTGAGATAAAGATTAATTTAGAAAACGTCGTACACCCTGGTGCTAATAAGATAGAACTCTGTCCTGTTGGAAAATGAAGATTTTCGAATCTTCATACATTTGAGGAAGAAGCCAGTTTTTCAATTCCGTAAGATACGTTACTCCAGCAATTGTGATGCCATCAAAAAACAAACGTCCATAAACCTTCGATCTCGATACAGAACACATTAACTTTTGGTCAGTTCCTCTAATGATCCAGTGTTGGATGGGGATTTTGCATCCCCATATCCAAACATTGTGTCGGTTTACTTCCTCTTTAGATGTAACGTTGCCTTGTCACTAAAAATTAAACACGACAAAGTTTTTGAGCATAGCATTAAAAATTCTACATTACCAGTTGTAAGCGGTATGGTTTGAACATTAAACGGCGTCTTAACACACGCCAGACAATTGTTTCTGGTAGTTCAAGTCCTCTGCTCACTCCACGGGTTGACTTCCTTAGGCTACGCCCTAAATTTTCTCGAATTCATCCCACGTTCTCCTTCTATACATATGATCAGTCAGTACTTTTACCTTTACTCCAACAGCTAATTTGATAAAACTGATAATTCCAACGACAAATGCTCTCCCTCAGTGAAGATTAAATATTATGATAACGACGATATGCAAGCTGCACCGCAGTAGCCGACTTTGTTTCACTAAATACACGAATGCAAAGATCTTGTGCTACACTATTCACTAGGCGCGAAAGTTCTGGCGGTGATATTGAAAACTTTAAGACATCCTTTATGAAATGTCAAGTGAATCATTCACTTACAACGTATAGTCTATGATTTTGAGCGTTATATAATAGTTTTACTTAACTTCTTTTCAGTGTGATAGAGCTATGCCAGAAGTACTGGGGCGACTTCCACGGCGACTCGGGCCTGTCCGTGCTCCGAACCTTCCGCCTTCTGCGAATCCTGAAACTCGTAAGATTCATGCCCAACCTGCGGAGGCAGTTGTTCGTGATGCTGAGAACCATGGACAACGTCGCCATTTTCTTTTCCCTCCTTATCCTATTTATCTTCATCTTCAGGTAAGTGTGCGCTTAGAGGCGTTTGCATTGTTGTACAACATTTAAGTGAGGGTGAACTAGTTCACAGCGTTCAGACATTCACACGTCTATATCTAATCAGCGCCCCATTGCTAGTTTGAAGACCACCTGAACACCACCGCCATGATTAGCTATGCGTCACATAGGTGCAGTCCTACACTGCGACCGTTCATTGCATTTCGGCCATTTGAAAAGCAGACGAGCGCACAGCTCGTTTCCCTCGAGGTAGGGGTGGCAATTGATGTCGGCAGCGTTCCTCAAACGGCGAACTCAAAATTTTGAATATTGCCTTGAAAATTGCAAAAGTAACTTTAACTTACTTCCTCTCACTCCACATCACCTATACTTCTCATACACTCTATTTCTCTCTATTTTACACCTCTCAACAGTGTTACTATGCCAGCTGGACTGCACTATACCTAGACAGCACTTTGTACATAATCACTTATGAAAGCTGTACATATGAGCTTATAAACTTACTCATACATTTAGTGTATGTGTTAGACGTTTGTACAAATGTTTTCAGCGAGACTCTTTGAAGCGCGCGAGTACAGAGTTTGTTGAGAACATTTAGCCAAACCTGTAAATATTACTGACTATGCGGGCTGATAGTCACGTTGTCGATTTTAATGTTTAGTTTCGTTTCTAAACCAATGCTTCCATTAAAGTCGACTAATTAGCTATAATTTTCCGATTGTTTTGTTTGCGTCAAAAGTTTATACAAGAAATATCGGTCTCTGCGCAACATTAGACTTAAAGTTAGCGCGTATGGGTTTCGCATTGTGCGGCTGATTCAGTAAAGGCTGGATTTTTAACACTGACAATACTCTGCTGGACTATTTTTGCCTACCCTGTATTTCTCTCTAAATCATTCAAAGCACACATCCTATAAAACTATTTGTTAAACCTTTTATTGGCAGTCCGATGATGTTAATACAACTTTCAGCACGTTGTACTAAAAAATTAAGTTATTCTATTGCTTTGCTTTAATTTACCGACAGCTTAGAATCTGAACCAAATTATTTGTGGTGTGGTAGCATATAAAAAAAACTATAAATGAAGAAGAACGTTATAAATAAAAATTTTTGTGGAAGCAAACTTAGAAAAAAAGTAAGAAAACTGAATAATAAAATTGAAAAAGAGTATTGGATTCAGAACAAAACAGAAAAATTAACATTAAAATAATTTATTTTAAAGTAATGTGTAAACGAATCTAAAAATCATAATAATAAAACAATAAAAAAATCATATAAAATAAAGTATAAAAATTTGAAAAGAAATCTTTTCAGACCAAAGTCATCTAAGACTTCAAATAAATAAGAAAAGCCAAGTACTTACATCCAAGTAAAGAGACGACATAAAAGTATTTAAAGTTCTAAAAAGCCTAGCTTTACATGAGACTGCAACTCTATAGTACAATAGTTTGTCCCCTGGTGCACTCTAAACGTACTGATGCAATCATCTAACAGCAAAACCCAATGAAAAACTGGTTCCTCATCTATAAAATAAAGGTAACCTCAGCTCTCCAGCAACTTTTAATTTGGGTCCTCTAAATTTAACACATTTATGGTCATACCACGAACCGGAAACCAGACCATGATCTACAACTCCGCATATAGGGAAATTTTTTAGAGATGGTATCACGCCATTAAAAAATCAGTAAAGAAGATGGATAAAACATGTACTTTTCCAACATAATACTCGTTCAAAATTTTCTTTTGCTTTTCGTAGCTTTATGACCTCTATTCTAGGCCCAGTATCTCCTTCCACTGTTATCTATTTTCATGTTGTATATTCCATTTTAGAAGTAAGCGGTGCATTTTTTTCAGCCTTTTCATGGCTTACCCCTTTTACGTCTTTCTTTCGGTTGCCATCTCATTGCCTTCTTTAGGATTCAGTCATCTTTCATCCTATTTATGTGTCCATACTATAATAATTGGCGTTTCTCTAGTTCTTCTTCTATGTCGTTGTTAATTCCCATTACTTCTTTTACATAGTCGTTCCTTTTCCTTCCTAACCTGGATATTCCTGCTGCCCTTCTCCAATAAATCATTTCTAGTGATTTTAACTATACCTTGTGTCTTCCGCTTAACTGCCTACTTCTGCTCCATACAATAGTATACTTTGGACTATTGATTTCTATATATCAATATATATATATATATATATATATATATATATATATATATATATATATATATATATATATATATATATATATATATATATATATGTATACATATATAGGTTTCTTCGTATTCTTCCGTATATTTTTGTCCCACAGAATTTCATTAAGAGTGCCAATTGCTCGTTGTCCTTGTTTCATTCTTTCTTTAACTTCTATTTCATATAGCTCTTGCTTGTCTAACGTAGCTCCCGGGTATTTCACTTTTGAGCACACGTTTATATTCTCGCCTATTTCCAGAGTTATCATGTCATTTTCTCTCAAAGTACATAAGTACTTTGATTTTTTTTGTATTCATTGTCAATCCCCATTTTGTATATTCTTCATCGGCTTTTCTTATATATTCTTCTTCGACCTGTACTATGATAACCTGGTCGTCCATGAATGTGTAAAGTGTGGAGTTTTCTTCTATCGGTATTCCCATTCCTTTACACATTTTGTTTTTCATCTTTCTAATACTTTATCGATATATATTTCAAATAATGTTGGAGAAATATGTTGTTGTTATTTAAAATGCTGTGGTCAACTCCGCTCCTACCTTTACTTTTGTTTTTTGATCTTTTTATAGGTTTTGCACGGCTCTAACCGATGTTTTATTGATGCTGCTGTCATTCAACACTTCCCATAGCTTTAATTGAGGTACATTATCGTATACTTTTACTAGGTTTTGGAACATTAGGTGTAGTTCTCTCTCATTCTCTAGCTTCTTCTAACTAAAGAGATTGTCTACGCAGGACCTTCCGGCCCGGAATCCCCATTGTCCTTCGACTTGTTGTTCGATGTATTGCTGCAACTGCACGCTGGTTTTCGCCTTGATTTCTTTTCCCTTTGTTATACACTGGTGTTATATAACCATTTTCCATTCATCCGGTATGTCTTGGTCATTTACGGCTTTATTTATTAATTTGGTAATCATTTTGTGTAGCTTTGTTGTTCCTGCTTTAACTAATTCTCCCGGTATATCTCTTGGTCCTGCTGCTTTACCAATTTTTTTGTACTTCCTTTATTTCGGTATGTTTGTCCGTCCTTATACAATTTTTTTGCTTGTGGGCTGTGTGATATTCAATTCTATCTTCTGTTAGCAACGCCTAGAAATACCTCTTCCATTCCTTCATTTCTACACTAAATAGTCTGCTCTTTTTCCTGTGCTCTGCTCTCACATTTCTTATAAATCTCCATTCTTCCTATATTCTTCTTCCACCTATGTGCAGTTCTGCTTCCAGATTTCTTATTTTTTCTTTCTTGTTCGATTTCTTGCTCTATTTTGCTGCTCCCTATATTTTCTCGATCTTCATCTAGTTTTGTATTGAGCCATGTTATGTACAGCTCTCTTTTGTAATTGATTTCTTTAATTTCCTCGTTTATCAAATAGTTCTTAAGTTTAGTTTTTTTGATTTCTTCTCCTAAAGCTTCCATCGAGCTTTTTGTATTGATTCAAAGTTTTCGTTTAGGTAATTGTTTAATCTGTTTTGATATAAATATAGTGTACTAAGATGTTCTAAGCTTTGCATATAGTTCCTCAGCTTGTTCGTTGGTATTTTGCGTGTTATTTGCAGCACCTTGTCTTTCTTTGTGCGAAAACACTATTTTGGCTTTAACTAAAAAGTGGTTCGTTCCTCTTTGAACTCTGGCATCTAACATTTTCCCTGTAAAGTGCTACTGAATTACTTTATAGTATACTATTGACTTTCTATTTCTAACTGCTTCATACCAACTATACTTATGTATCTCATTATGCTTGTAAAATCCGTTGTTGATCTTTAAATTCTATTGTTGACATATATTTCTTAATCTTTCTCCATTGTTGTTTTTGACCTTTTCTCCAAACCTTCCCACTATTTTACTATTCTTCTTGGCCTGTTCTGTTGTTGAAATCTCCCAGAAGCATAAACTGTCTAGTGTTTCCTATTTCACCTCGTCCAACGCAGCGTAGAACTCGTCAATATTATTGCAGTTGTCATTTTCATTTGATGCAATATGGCCACGACCGTCATTCTATACTTATAGGCAATGATCAAGGTTTACCTTTACAACTTTTAATTTGCTTTTTATATTTCTTTTTAATACCTAGGGAAACACCTATTTTCCCCCTTTTCAATTTTTAAATTTAAAAAATTTAAGGATGTCGAAAAAAGCTCCATAAACGAAGACGCGACTCACTTTTAAAAACCTGTTGCGATGAAGGCCCAAATAATACAACTAAATTTTTATGTGAAAAAAAATACGAAAATCCAAAACGAGAGAAGAGAATTCCAAGACACAAGTAAAAACTCTATATTTCTCTACAGAAAATACTGTAAGTATTAAGGAGAAAGGTTTAAAGAAATAATCTTTCAAGTCCAATTTAACCTACAAACTCTTAGGTATTTACACCCCTTACATCAATAGTGTTAAAGTTTTGATAGCTCTAATAAGAAGTACATACAGAAATACAAAGTCCTATTCAAATATAATTACCTATTCAAAGCCTATTATACAGATAAATCGAAAGTACTATAAATCACCCTTAATAATAACCTAAAAGTCAAAACCAACATGAAATTAAAAGTGAAAACTTACCTTTTCATTTTTCTTTGACTCCATTATTTTCTTTTGTATGTGTATCGACACCACATTTTATGGCGTTTAACAACTTATTTTCATAACAATAATTTCTGCAGATTCCGCATAAAGATAAAAGACCAAAAAATAACCGTCGATCATTAATAAAAAGATTACTTAACAAAAAAAAATGTTCAATATATTAAATATGGCCTTCCACCATATGATAATAAAGATAAATTAATTCAAGAAATGCATCAATAATTCAATTTCAATTAAAAATTACTAATTGCCTAAATTAAAACATCTATAAAAAAATGAACAGAAAAACTCTGTGGTAAGCATCACTAAATATCGCCATCATTATCCCAAATATACCTCTTGATTTAAATTGGAAAGATAAAGATAAAAAATTTTATAATCTGCTGTAAACCAAGAAAATACCAGATTTGTTACTATCTTGTTTATGAAATATTTCGAGCTATAAAGTATTCAGAATACTTCTGACTCGCTGTTCTTTGCAGCAAAACTAAATATTTTTCATAACAACGATTGTAGCCAAGCGGTTGAGGCATTTGGTTAAGATGCGGCCGGGCCCAGATTCAATTCTAGAGATCAGATGCCTGGAAAATGACTACTCAGTCACTAAAAATAATTGAGTACCTGAGTACAATTCGAACAAAGAGTAATAATTCGGTCGCCTAAAAGATGGTGCGCGAAGACTGGGCAGTGATCTTTCATATGAGAACCAATGTTTCCACGCTGGACGTTTAGAGACTCGCCTTTATTATATAAATTATTATTATCACCCCCTTTACAGGGTGCTGTTCCTAACTTCTAGTACTGTCCGTCTTTCTAATTTTCAGTTAGTCCTTTTCTACCATATTCTAGATTATTTTTCTCCATTTAAGTGCTGGTCGTGCTCTTCTTATTCCCTCTTCCTCTCTTCAATACTCTGAACATTTACGTACCATCTTAATGTTTTTTTCTAATTCATTTGTACTTGATGTTTCCACTTCCAGCCCCTCTATATTTGCTCTATTCTCATTCTGTCCAAGTTTGTATACTGTAGGCTTCGTCATATAAAGTCAATTCTACGTAAGTTGTTACACCTTCGGTAATTATTTTAAAGATTCTCCTCTTTGTTTTTTCTTTTGGGAAGATTTTGATTCCATGTTATTCCACGGGGTGCTTTGTTAGCTCTTTTCTTAAATATTTATATTCTATGCATACTTTTATATCTTCATCTCCTATATACTGCCCTTTTGACACACTTTCAATTTTCTTTATTTTTAGTGACAACTTACATCTCTATTTTAATCTTTTTAATTTATTTCCTATTTTATTTGGTCTTCTGTTTTCCAGTACAAAACTTTTATTGCTTGAATCCACTTTTCTCTGAATTGCATTCCATAGTTTACATCGTGGTACATTGTCATAACCTTTTCTAAATCCATAAAGGTAATGGGTGCCAATATTCTTTGCTTCATTTTTCTACACCTTGCCTAAGACAATGTCTATTAACGATGCATAATCTAATTCTTTATTTCTCTTACAAATAATCGACTCAAAGCCGGTAGTATAAACTCCTCGATAGTTATGACTTTAGGTCTTATCTCCTTTCTTGAATATAGATACGATGTAGGATTTGTCCTAATCTATTAGTGTATTTTCTTCTCTTTCTGTTTCTTTCTTTCTGTATTTAACTAACTTTATTCTTATATTACCTGTCCTACCGATTTAATGGTTCTATTGCATCTTTTTCCTTATTTATATCTTCACTACAGTTTCTTGATTCTCATTTATTTCTTCTAGTTTTGATGACTTGTAAAAGTATCTTGTGGTGTTCTATTTAGTAATTCTATTTTATTTTTTGTTTCGTCGTAAATTATTACATTCTATTATATTATCGATATTTCTACTGTTGTACGTTGTCCCATCTTATTTCACTTTAAGTTTACCTGCCTTCTAAATTCCAAGCATTGTCATCCCAAGTTTCATATTTTACCCATACATTGCACTTTTCTAAATTTCATTTTCCTCTCTAATTTGGTAGCAAACATTTTATTTTTATAGATTTTTCTTTCCTCTATATCCATGCTAGGTTTCAGATATAATCCATTAATCGTTTTTCCATTCTCATACTTTTCTCATAATTAAGCAATAGTCTGATTCACCTTTTGATTTTCTGTATACTCTATCATTTTCGACGGAAGTTAATTTCTTCTCGTGTGTGTGTCCTGTTGATCCATTTTTTAAAATAAATATTTACACTCCATTTTTCGCTTTTGCACTTTTTTACACACCATAAATGTGTGTAATTCCCATATGCTTTTTGATACATCTAGATTCATCCGTTCTACTTCCTTCCTTTCTCTTGCCCTCTCGTACCCTCAGAATTGTTTCCTCTATTCTTGTGTATTATAAGTGTGGCTGAGACTCAGCTGGGTTTCGATAATTTTGGATAATATTGCACCCGCCCCCCTTCCGATTCGATGGGACTCCCTCTTTACGAAGTGTAGGTTTTAACCTAACGGTAGTTTTTTTTTACAGCCTTTCATCTTAATAAAAAAACCTTTGTGAAAGATCTCGTAGTTCAGCCGTCCATTACGGGTCAAGCGCTGTTTGTAGTCACCCACTCTGAGTGAGACACTGATGTTACTTTTGATCCATACCGGGTACTTTATTTCCCCGGTACCCACCACATCTAATGCACATTCCCCCATCCACTACTTGAGACACCCGATGGGGACCAGCAGCCATACATAAGTTCTTACCAATTATCGTGCGATTGCAATAGTTCACACCCGATTTCCATAAGTAGTAAGACAAGGCCACATGGTGATGTTGGTGTTTCTTTACCGTCAAACGCCGTTCCGGTAAGTCAATTTGGCAGTGAAAGAAAATTTTCAAAACAAAAAATTATACTTGCGCTATTACATGTTATACGAGTTTAGAAAATTAGTTGGAAAGTTTATTTAGACCATGTTCTTACACTCAAAATACTGAACTACTGGTTTGAAAGATTTCGAAATGGTAAATTTAATCTTAAAATCAAACTCACTTTGAACAGACATCCAGCATTGATGATGGCACTGTGTGTGCTTAAACGGAAAAGAATCTAAGGATTACAACTGAAGCAATTGTCAAGAGTCTATAGGTTTGCAATGAGTCTGTATTTCCCCATTTAGAAAAACTAAGATTCGCTTGCAAACTCAATACATAGGTGTCGCATTCTTCTACGCTCGGGTGTCCTGAAAAATAACATTTTTTAAATATAATTATAAAGAGCTTTGATAAGTGGATCCCATACAACAATATACAACGAAAAAGGAGCTAGGAGCAAGCAAAACACGTGGCAAAAGCTGACTTACATCCAATTAAGGTGTTGTCGCAGAGGAATCTCTCATCTAAAAAAGCAATCAAGGCAACTAAGTATAGTGAGCATATTACCAAGGTCAATGTGAAATTTATATCACAAGACCAAATAGCAGGCCCCACTAGCAACGTCGTAAAACATGAAGAGTATTAAAATAGAAAATCCTTGGTTTAGCACAGAACTTGCTTCAGATTTTCATCTGTTCTAGCCTCTGCAGAATAATTTGAATGGTAGGAGATTTGGTTCGGTAAAAACTATTGAAACCGACACCACTGTAGAAAATAATGAAGAGGTCACTGTAGAAAATAAGCGACTGCACAATTGATTAATAGAAATCTCAAGTTTTTCCTATTTCCAAGTCGAGCACGAATTTTTTAATCATCCATTTCATAATTCGAATAAACTATTCCACAAAAAATAAAAAGATTTTAGAAATAACGGCTGTTAAAGTGCATGGGTAATTAAATAAATTGGCATAAATTAAACTGAAAAAAATCAGAATTACTTAAGTGAAGTTTCTAATTCAAATTATTGGTTGCCTACTTTTTTATTTGTATTGCTCTTCTTTATCCACTTATGAGGCGTAGAGCTCTATATCCTATCACGTCATTTTAGGCGGAAAACCGACTTTTAATTTTTTTCTTGAAAATGGTACTTCTTTTACAGAAATGCGTAGAATGCGCCCTTTATTTTTTAAAAACTCAACGCAAAAATTTTATTTTTTAAGTGGAATAGTCAATTTTCTCTTATTCTGGAAACCCAGCATATTTTTATAAAAATGTAAAGAGCATCTTCTTCTTCACAGCAATGATTGAACCTTATGCCTGTTCAGATTCACGCATTATAGTATTTTTCCTTTCAAAACACATTGCAATTCTTTTTTTTCAATTTCAGTTATCAGTTCGCACTACAATATTCCTTATTTTGGCCTTCTACTACGCTTGCCTCATTTCACCATATTCATAATTGCATATCTTTCCTGATTCTCATTTCATATGATTTTTATTTTTATAACCATCACATTAATTACCCATTTAGATCAATATTCTATAAAGAAAAATTATTAAAAAATGAGTTATACCAATTCATTCATAGAGCTAAGAAACATTTATTATCATTTATTATCAAAGTTAATATCGTTCTAAAAAAAATCAATTCATTTCTTTCTTTCAGTGTAATTATTGTGCCTTTTCTTCCTTATATTTATTACTTACTCTTTTCAGAATAATACATAAGTTGCTAGAAAAGTTTTGCACATACCATATACCAAGAAATTTACCGCTGCCACTTTACATACTGTTGACTATCGATCAGTGCTTGGAGAAAATTGTTTCTGTACTGGAAGATGATTGTTCTGGTCATACAACTATATTCCGGTAATATCAAGAGCTCCAAAAGGAAATTTCAGCCTAGAAAAGATTCTAAGTTTACGACGTTTACCCTCGTCTCCTCCGAAGGAGAACATCGATGTTGTTAGAAAGGTGCACCATGGAAGTGACAAGAATTTGTTCTCTTTGGGTACCACGTGCCTTAACCAACTAGCACATGACACGACCCGCTTTGTGGTGCCGCAGGGTACTCAATAAGTTTGAAAATGAAAGATCTTGATACGCCAACAGTACTATAATATATGACAAAACCATATTTGAAGGACAGACTAAAATAGAGACGGTTTTACAGCCACGAGAGCCGTTTAATGGTGTGGTATGGAGATTTTGTCCAAATCCTAGAGGAAACGTGAAAAAGATGATTCGACGACTGGTTTCAAAGAATGCAGAAGTGCATAGAGTGTAGTAGTCGTATTTCGAAAAACCATCAAAATTAAGCGTGTGTTTCAAAACTTTCCTAGTGCCTTTGTACCATTAATACATTTTTATCCATTATACATTATAATTCATCTACATATTAATTCTTTTAAATCATATCAATGTGCTCTTTAGAACTTCATTTCTGTTTTGTTTCTCTTTTTTTATTGTAGCTATATTTAATTTAACGAACCAAACCTTCACTACCGTATTTATCAGGTCCTATACAACTGTCCAAGGACACGTAGGTGTACATGAATCCAGCTCACTGTTTGCCTGACATTCAATAAGCGTCCAACAAATACAAACCTAACCACTGCTTTTGAAACCTGTCGGCATCATGCAAACCGCCGCCGCGCCCCGGGCGCGCGTGCACGTTTGTTGCTAAAAATCCAGCCTGCCAGCCCCGCACACGGCGCGCCACGCGCAGAACCGCCGACAAATAGCGTACTGCGAATCAAGCCCGCTTGTTTAAATCGGCATTTAATGAGGGCCGTTTTGGCTGTTCTAGTATCCTTGGTATGAACCTTTTCGGGTGCAAGTTTTGTGACAAGAAAACCGTCGACGGTAAATGCCCGACTACGGAAGACGAGGACAAAGATAGGAAAAATTTTGACTCCCTATTGTGGGCCATTGTTACAGTTTTTCAGGTATTATTTCCACCCGGTTACAACTCCGCTTTGAAGTGCGAGGCCTTTGCTTCCGCGCCCAAAGAACGAAGCAAAGCCCTCGCCGCTTTTTTTACTCCACTTGAATTAACATCTCCAGTTGTGCGCCTGCCTCATGAACGCACCCATCACCTTATGATAGTCTATTCGAATAGCGCCAAGGACCCCGCGTTGTCGCAATTTGATATTGAATGTAGGCAAAGTGTACTTGCAAGTTCGGATTGACTACCATAACTTCTGCTCTGCGGAGACAAGGTAGGTGTCATTGTAAGATTCTTGTTTCTATTTCCGCATGCTTCTACATTTTCATATTTCTAATCCTGCTTCCGCTTCCTATACGTTTGTGCAAGCTTGCATTCATTTGGCACATGGAGGTTTACCTTTAACATTGGTACCAAACTTGAAAGCAATTAGCACATTTTGGTTTCAATCTGTCACCCCTACCATGTCGTTAACATAACGTACACTACTGTAGCTAGAGCATTTTGTAGGGTAGAGTTCACATAAGTAGATTGAGGTGCGATACCAGCATCATACTTTTAAGTAAAAATTTCGTAGTTCCATACAATACTAACAATTTAAGTTCTTACAAGTAGTAGTACATTCATTTTTTAAATCGAAGTCCATGGGCTACTTATGGACTTGCCGTAGCAGTTAATAATTTTGATACATCGTAGGTAAAACTACAACAGAATGTTTTGCAGTTCAACAAATTCGCTTACACCCTAGTAGTAGACACGAGACCACCATATATAAGTTAAGCCAGCAAAGCACACGATCGCCAAAATGTGCTAGCGGTACCCTTATATGGTAGCGCATACGAGGTCATTTTAGTGTCTTCGGACAAAAGTACAAGTTATCACTGACACGATCGAACTTTTTAAAATTGTACGCAAGGCACACTAAGCACTGACAATGCACGTTACGAGCTGACAGGCTTAAACCACATAGTTAACATGTTACAACACCAAAACATTAAAACCCTACTGTTACAAAAAGTATCAGCAAATTTTGGATTTTGGCAGCATTCTGGGTATGTACCTGTTCGGTGGTAAGTTTTGCAAGTATACAGATACAGAGGGGAAAACGCGCGAATGCACCTGCACGATGATCGTCACCAAGGACAAAAGGTGCGAGTGTGACAGAAAGCACTTCAACAACATCCTCTGGGCCACGGTCACCGTCTTTCAAGTGAGATGATTTTTTTACTTTACGCATTTTGCAAGCTCAGTTCAGGTTAACTGTTCCAACTTCACTAATGCAAAATTTAAGCTTCTTTGCAACTGGCATACCTGCAGACTTCTTTATATGTGCGTGTTGCAAGCAGATTCTGACCCAAGAAGACTGGAACATGGTGCTGTCCAACGGCATGGCGAAGACGTCGCACTGGGCGGCCCTCTACTTCGTGGCGCTGATGACTTTCGGCAATTACGTGTTGTTCAATCTGCTTGTGGCTATTTTAGTGGAAGGGTTCAGCGCCGAGAGGAACGAGAGGCGGGAGAGGGAGCAAAGGGAGCTGGCGCGCAAGATGTCTTGCATTCTGGAGGCGTAC
Source organism: Sinelater perroti (assembly GCA_036346155.1). Classification (NCBI taxonomy): domain Eukaryota; kingdom Metazoa; phylum Arthropoda; class Insecta; order Coleoptera; family Elateridae; genus Sinelater; species Sinelater perroti. Next base: position 7,078,850 of record JARFIY010000324.1, read on the forward strand.
AAGCGCGGCGCCTCCGATGACGGCAGCAGATCCCTCTCCAGCTCCAGCGACAGTTGCCTACATGTAAGCTGAAATCTCTGAAGCTCCGCATATTATAACGGCGTTGCCTCTGAAGGATTTCAAAAATGGTTGGCGATCGGCCGAGGAACTGAGGAAATTCAAGGAACCAAACGACCACAGATGTTCGTTTGGGTGCAGTCACTGCGAATGCGGCGAAAGGGAGCTCCCCAGAGACTGCTACTTCACGAAGGTGTTGGACTTCCATACCATCAGCGATCCCAAATGCAACATTCAGAAGGAATCTTACATGCTGAAGCAACCACCTCGACAGGTAAACACTAAAATTGCGAGGTATTTAACTCAGATTTTTTTCAATTTTGGTTCAGCCAGATTTTAGTGAATTGTAGTATTGGGTTTTACCATGTCTTCGCAATAATCCCACTCGCTTCGGAGAACTGCTAAATTACATTTCGGGTAAAAGATAGCGGTTTGGAGTAGATAAACTCAAAATCTTCATCAAAAGTGAAGACAGGTGATATTGCAGATAATCTGAGAGAAGGGGGGTGAATACAACCCAGGGCGGTGATCATATCCAAAATTGTTTTGGTGGTGTGCGCTTGTACGTTGTCCTGAAGCAAAATGATTTTCCTTCTCTCCTAGTCTCCAATGCATCACTATGGCAGTTGCTGTCTCACCAAGCAAAAGAATCTCACAATGTACGCCACTTTCAGATATGATCAATCTGATGCAAGAAGTCACGAGAATAGCAATATCATAATGTCTGCTCTTATGCTCAGCTGTGAGTTCGTAGGAAATCCAATGTTATTCCTCGTGAACCCTCGCCAGCTTATATATACGCTTAGGAACGGCTTGATATATTAACCCGAGTTCCTTTACAAACTCTGACTTTCAAAAGTTGTTCCAGTTCATCATCGATTTTCTTTGAATAACCAAGACACCATTAGACTATTAGAAATACTTCTTACAGGTACTGTAAAAAACTGTATCCTACTTAAAGCAACGCAAATCATATTCTGGTCTTCATCAATACATTTTTGAGTTGCAATTTTAAATAGAGGTAGTACCACAAATGCAGCTTGTTGCATGACGTTGTTTTCAGTGCTAATTTTTTAAGCTACTCTGATAGAACAGACACTTTTCGCAGTATGCTGTTAGGGGTCAAAAATTAAGTTGCACACTTTTATTTCCATCATACCATCACAAACACCTTTTTACTACACCTTTGATACATTTTTTATTGTTATTTTTATTTTAATTAATAATTCCATCAACTACTAGAGACTAACTGAATTGCTTGATATTGTTCTTTAGCTTTTTGTTCTATGTTAGTCTTTATCATCATGTACCAGATATTTGATAAGTGTCAACCATTTTTCTATTTGGGCATCACTAGATTTTAAGTCAAAAATGCCACTTTTTTCTAATTATCATCTTATTATATAGACATCCCCACCAATAATCACCCACACTGCTGCCACGCCCCAAGACTCGCCCAGCACAACTCTGGACGAATTCCCCGAATTCCGCTACAGTGTAAGCGGCCCGGCAGAACCGATAGTCTACGAAGAGAACCCTTGCGTCATCAGTTCCGATAGCAGCACCAACAAAACTTCTGTAAGCGAATCCTCCCTTTTATTACCATAAACAAACTTGAACTAACCCAAACCCATCTTAGAGTGGTAACGTATCCGGTCTATTAAAGCCGCCCTCGCTGTCTCCGCCTCCCCTGACATTCCGGCAGTTCGAAAAGCCCCCCGAGGAAGTCAAGCAGGTTTCCACCAAGATAATAACCCACAATGAAAAGATCGGCTCAAAAACGACCACGTTCTCGGAGAAGGTTCGTCGGTGACATCCACCACTGCAATAACTTACCTCGAATAACATCGCAGGTCAGCATTCCACCCTCGGGAAATAACAGCAAGCAGGAGAGCCCCGAGACTCAGGAAAAGCCGAAGATTCAGCGGGGATATTCCTGGAAATTGCCCTCCCGGTCCAGTCTGCGCAAAAAGAAGAGCAGGAGTGGGTCGGATTCCGACGCCGTCCCGCTGAACAACGGGCGCGATCACTCTCAATGCAATGGCGGAGGAGTAACGAGACATGTGAGTGACGATTTAACGCTTTGGCGACAGGATGCACGCCCGGCTCCGTTCCAGGCCAGCTTGCGAAACGACTCCTTGCTCCAGTCTTCCATCAGGATACAGAACGACACCCAGAAGGATGCGCCCAACAACCGCAACGCGAAGAGCAGCAGCCCCCAGAACACTTTCAGGAACCGCTCGAACACGTACGGCTCCGTGCCGCAAGTAATTTCAGACGAAGCGAACTCGACCTACCGTCAGAATCAAACTAACCTAATTTCAGGCCCAATTCACGAAAAACAACAGCCCGACGCTGTCGAGGGAGCAAAGTTATAACGAGCCGAAGTCCATAAACACCGTTAAGGACGCGTCGGAAAAGTCGCTGCCCAAAATCAATCTGGAAGAGTTTTCCGTTAATTCCAGGCCGGAAGAGAAGGTTTCGCGCTTGAAGAAGCTGCTGGCGATGATCGAACCCAAGGGATATATGAAGGAGCGCGACGAGTTCTCCTTGTACATTTTTCCCCCGCACAACAGGTTGCTGCCTTCTTCCAATCAATAACCGCAATAAAGCAACTGTTTTCTAGGTTTCGACAATTATGTCATTGGCTGGTGGACCAAAAATGGTTCGATAATATCGTGTTGTTGTTTATTGCAATGAACTGCATTACGCTGGCGATGGAAAGGCCCAACATCCCCCCAAACAGCACGGAAAGATTATTTCTTTCTACTACAAATTATATTTTCACAGTTGTTTTTGCTCTCGAGATGTTTGTGAAGGTTAGAGGATTGTACTTTGTGGCTTGAATTAGGACTAACAAAATTCACCACAGGTTATAGCATGGGGAATGTGTTACGGGCCTGATGCATACTTCACGTCCGGCTGGAACATCATGGATGGAGCGCTCGTCATCATATCTACCGTAGATTTGCTCATGTCGCTGATTAGCGAGTCCAGTCCACGGATATTTGGAATACTGAGGGTGAGTGTACACCATGCAGGAACCTAGAATAAGACAAACACCTTTATATACTGAACAACACATAAAGATATTCAAAAGCTTAGTAGAGATTTGAACGTTCCAAATGTCACCTTAGCTTCAAAGATTTGCTGTGTGCATACAAACCCTACACTATAAAAAATTAATAACCCTTTTTCCTATCTATCGACAACAGGTTTTTCGCCTATTAAGGTCGCTACGCCCCCTCCGAGTCATCAACAGGGCCCCCGGTTTGAAGCTGGTCGTCCAAACTTTGCTCTCCTCTCTACGACCCATCGGAAACATCGTGCTCATTTGCTGCACGTTCTTTATCATATTCGGCATACTTGGTGTGCAGGTAACCTCTCACTCCAATTCAAAAGTACCGACGCTTACTTATAAAACACTACAGTTGTTTAAGGGCGCCTTCTACTACTGCAAAGGAGACAACTCTAAAGGGATCCGGAACCGAACCGAGTGCCTGGAAAGGCCCGGCAACCTTTGGGTGAACCAGAAGTACAACTTCGACGACCTGGGCAAGGCCCTGATGTCCCTGTTCGTGCTGAGCTCCAGAGACGGCTGGGTCAACATCATGTACACCGGGCTAGACGCGGTCGGAGAAGACCAACAGGTGAGAACGCTAATTTTCTCGCTGAGCAGGCTGACCTGCATTGCTTTGCAGCCTGTCGTTAATTACTCCGAGTGGCGGTTGCTGTATTTCATATCCTTCATTCTATTGGTCGGATTCTTCGTTCTGAACATGTTCGTTGGAGTTGTGGTGGAGAATTTCCACCGATGTAGAGAGGAGCAGGAGAAGGAAGAAAGAGTCAGAAGAGCTGCTAAAAGGGCTTTACAGATGGAAAAGAGAAGAAGGAGTAAGTTTTATAATTGCATGCAATAGAGAGATAAATTATTTTTAACTTCCAGAAATGAATGAACCTCCCTACTACATTAACTACTCACCATGGCGACTTTTCATCCACAACGTAGTCACTTCCAAATACTTCGATTTGGCCATAGCTGCAGTGATCGGCTTGAATGTGGTAACGATGGCTACGGAAAGTTACAGAATGCCAGAGATCCTAAACTACATCCTGAAGATCTTCAACTATTTCTTCACCGCCGTTTTCATTTTGGAAAGCACGATGAAGCTCATAGCGCTTGGTTTCCTACTATACATGAAGGACAAGTGGAATCAGTTGGATGTTGCCATTGTCATACTGTCGGTTACTGGCATAATTTTGGAAGAGTTGAAATCGAATATAATCCCCATCAATCCCACGGTGTTGAGGGTGATGAGGGTGATGCGCATCGCCCGCGTGCTGAAATTGCTGAAGATGGCGAAGGGCATCAGGGCTCTGCTAGACACTGTCATGCAAGCGCTGCCGCAAGTCGGGAATTTAGGCCTCCTGTTTTTTCTGCTCTTTTTCATCTTCGCGGCGCTCGGAGTCGAGTTGTTCGGAAGATTGGAGTGCTCAGATGAACATCCTTGCCAAGGTAAGTAAAAAATATTTTTTAAGAAATACTAATGGGAGCTTCATTAGGTCTAGGCGAGCACGCGCATTTCGCGAACTTTGGCATGGCGTTCCTCACTTTATTCCGGGTCGCAACTGGAGACAACTGGAACGGAATTATGAAAGACACTTTGAGAGACGATTGCGACGACGCGACAGACTGCGTCAAAAATTGCTGCGTATCTGCTGTCATAGCGCCCATTTTCTTTGTTATCTTCGTCCTGATGGCTCAATTCGTTCTCGTTAATGTAGTAGTCGCGGTCTTAATGAAACATTTAGAAGAGTCTCATAAGCATTTGGAAGACGAGCACGATATGGATACTCAACTGGAAAGGGAGTTCCAAGAAAAGCAAGAAATGGAAGAAAGACGGGAACTGTGTCTGGCTCTTCAAATGGATTCTGAATGCTTGCAACCTAGAAAGCCACTTACAAAGGTTTGTTACTTCTATGTGATACATTATGGGCTCTTGTAATATTCTCTGCAGGTTCTATCACTGCCATCAAACTTCACGTACAATCCTCCCGGCACAAAGCGCCCTCTAGAACGCCAAACGTCTCTGCAAGTTCGCCGACAAACTCTTCACAGCCACCAACCCATCACGCTATCCCATTTAGATGATATTAAGAACATCGACGAATCAGTTTCAGATATCTACAACATACGTGAACTGTCGCATTACAAAAGCAACGACGTCCCAGATCGAAACAGGAGTTTTCTGCACTCGCAAACGAACGTGGACGACATCATCAGTGTGACTCAGCACGAGCAAATACTGAAACTTCCGCAGATAGAGGAGAAGTACTCAATCAAGAACGTAAACGAAAACAGCGACACGAACTTGCTGCTCGGGGTGCCCATGGAACAGAAGCCGATGCACAGGCTGTACGGGAGCACGAAGCACCTGTTCACCAAGCAAAAATCCATAGACATTTCGGAGGAAACCCCGTTCCTGTCGCCCTCCACGGGGAGCTACCTGTCGTGCGAATCGAAAATGGACGACGAGGCGGACGCGGACGGACAGCTGCAAGAGACGAGAGAGCTGAAGATCCCGAAGATCCCCAAACACGACTCCCAGGAAAGCGTGCAACGAATCATAACCGAGCGGAGGAAGCTGGACGAGAACCTGAAGGATATTAACCAATACGATATTTTTGATATAACGCACGGTAGTGAGGAGAATTTAGTGAAAACGGACTCCGACGAGAAGCCGGAGTGCGACATTTCCGAGCAGATTCAGGAGGCCCCGAGTGACGATGACTGCTAGATAGATTTAAATATATTTTTATACTTAATATGTTAATGTTACAAAGGTGCGGTTTTTATGTGTAAGCAACGTTGTTAAATTTAAGAGTTACGACTTACTGGATGAATAGCGGATTGCTGAGAGTTCGCAACGCGCGGAAGAGGAGTTCACTATAGTAAGTACAATATTTCTTCCCATCTTCGGAATTCACCTTCACCTTCATCGCCTATTTACAGAATGTTGCACTTTAGATTGAGCTTCATAATCTGCTCCTTAAGAAGTAAAGTTCTAAACCATGTCGGTTACTAAAACGCGTTTTTTCTAAACAACTTTCACTATTACCATCCTTCACCAACACCTACCATAATATTAGTTTTTAAACCTATAGAATCTATGGAAACAAGAAATGGTTAGCTTTGGGACATACAGAAATGCAGTTTATTTCAGCCAATTCAGTGCCATGTCATGTTCTTTCCTGATTCATTTCAGCATCCATTTTTCCCATCTGATAGGTAATGATTGCCCTTTTCGAAGCGCTAATCTTTTCCTTTATTACATGTCCATTGCTCTTTGGTGCTGGTGGCCGACTTTCTTCTGCACCGGTCGATTTTATAAAACTTCTTAGTTCTTTTTACATTTCGGTCACACTCACTATCAATTGGATTGTCACTTATGTCATTAAGGAGTTTGAACAAAAGTTCCTTAATGAAGATAACGGAATGTTGTTCTTGGACAACCTGAATCAATTAAGTTTGCTCGACTCACTGACATATTAATTGAAACTGGAGTAGATACACTTAATCAATAAACCTTAAGCCCAAGTAGTGTTTGGGATTTTCAAGGCTGTTGTTTTCTTCTTAGGGAAGCTTTTGAATATATTCAGATCCCATTGGCTTAACCTTCCTCACCTCAAGATAAAAACGGCTAATTAATGGACATATATACTTTTAAGGACGTTTAATGATATGTGGGTTTCTTACAATCTCCTCGACTATTATATGACATTTGCTCACCATTTACAACCCTTTGCAATTCGCCTTTCCAAATATTGTTTATTTTTCTTGTCAGTATTCCTTTTAACTCGCATTTTTCTTCTACCAGAAGTAGAAGTTTACCTTCCAATTCTAATTAACCAAATGATTTATCATTATTTCTGAGGATTAATTTTTTTTGCATCTGATGGTCTTATTCCCCTTCTGTTGTTACCTGTTCTCATCATATCTTTTAAGTTATCAGCCTGGCACTCAACTTGTTCTTGTCATATTTCTTCTATTCCTTTGGTTGTTTGTCCATCTGTTTGCTAATTTTCTGCTACTGAATTTGAATAAACCTTTTAAAGCATCGTTATTATCTGCCAATTTCTTCGCTTGATCTCTTACTGTAGCTATTACAAACGATCGCTTTACTTCTATCTCAAAAATGTTTTTGGTTGAATGTCTTATTTGTTTGGCTTTGCTTAAGGGCTTTCAAAAATATTCCAAGAGAAACTGGTGAATTTTTCATAGGTTTCTGATACCAGCGTTGGGAGCTTGCGAGACATGGCATGAAAAGTGAAAGCCCTCATATCTTCTCGCCTTAGATGGCCGCATTATTACTCCTGGTTCGAAGTGAATGCAGGTATTCAATTATTTTTATTAACTGAGTAGAACACCCGTCAGGCATCTGAGTCTATGATTGAACCTGGGGCTTTCCACGCCACAACCAAGCGCCTGGACCATGCGGCTACACTGATAACTCGCGCGCTATTTTCTTCGTCAAAATCTTCAATGACCTCCTATGACAATCCTAAAAACAAGATTTGAATAATTTCGAGAATTCTCGAGGTCGCTAGTTCCCATTACTTTTCGTGAGATCTATGCGACAAATTACCATTCATACTGTGATTCTTAGACGTTACGGTAAATTTTATCAAAAATCAAAATTCAAGTACGTTTTTAAGTTCTTCTTCCTGTTGCGTTTATGCTAACATATCTTCTTTTGAAGAGAGATCTGCCTCAAAAACTCCAGTTTGCAGCTTCTTTATTTTGTCTATCTTTGGTTAGTTTTCCGAATTTGCGACACATATCTCTATTTAATTTCAACTCTTCTGATATCATTCGCATAGTAACATGACGATCTTCCTGAAATAACTGACTCACACATTCACATTGTGATGTTGACGGGAACTCTGGAACCATTTTGCACTCTAGAAACATTTTGTCATTCTCAATAGTTCCTCGTCACCATATACTTGCTGTACCATATGATGTTCCTCTACCGGTCTTCCCCAACTTAGAAACGCTTGCATGCTTCTGATAAAATGTTCAAACAAGTCCAACACCAGGTTGCTAAGCACAGTCGTGCCACCTACTAAGTCTACATGCACTCTTTCAATGCCATGTCTATTCAGAACATATATTAGATCTCTGAATAAGACCCATTTCTTGTGTTTAAATATCACGTGCAACGAATTAAAAAATCAGTCTTGGAACTTTTTTGACACAGGTTATAATTATATTAACTCTTTTGAGATGTTTTTTGTCATCAATTTCATAATATATATTGTTACAATTTTTGATTCATTCTTTTTCTCATAGACTCGCCGTTTTATCATAACCTACGTTATTTTTCTTGCGTTTTATAATATCAAGTTGTTGTTATTACATATTTTTCATTTGGCTTTCCTATCTAAAAACTATCTGCATTGCATACAGGGTTTTCAATTTTTCTTGAAGACTAAACCATGTGCAGCTACATTCGTTATTCTATCCATTATTTGTTTGCCCATAATCTTTGCTAATTTGAATCAATTTTTCCTTTTACCTCTACTTTTGATTTTTCTTTAGATCAACTACTTTAGAACAACTACTCGCTTAAGGCATTTTTCACTCAAACGATGTGACAATCAGCGCAGTAGCCTTGATAATCGCATGAACAACCCTTGCTAATCTTATGGTCCATTCATATCACATATATTGACCTTTCTTTACAATTGTAAAACATATCATGTACAACGCCCAATCAATTTTCAAAGACAATTTATTGGCACCAACGATATGGTCCTTGCCACGCTAATGATCAACTCGAGGCATCAACAAGGCATAAAAAATTCTGAAACTGTTCTCATAAACTTTATTTCACTGTCATTGTAAAATAATTCTTGAAAATTATTTCAAGGTCACCGACATTTTTCTACAGCTTTTTCAAATGAAAGCTTTTATCTTCTGCAACTACATACGTTGTATAGTTACCAAGATTAAAAAACATTTTTACTGGTATTTCTATTTCTTGATATTTGAAATATCAAGTGATCAAGTTTCTATTTTTGTCAATGAAAAAGATTATATAAATGTTTTTTCTCGATTTTTACTTTTTAAAATGTTTGTTATAATTATATGGTCTAACGATCCTTTAAGATCTGCTCTTTTCTGTTCAACACATTTCTTCCTTTTTTACTTCCTTTCCTTTGATATCAATTTCTTAATTTTTCTTCTTAGATACGTCCTATTGATTAACTTCTTTTGAAGTCTCTTTTTCCAGTTGATTTTGTTGTTTTCCCTTTCTTGATCATCTGCAAACTGCTTCCTTAACAATAATTTTCAAATACTCGCATTTTCTTTAGAAATTTTGTATTATAATGAGGTATAATATTTTAAATTTTGTCTACGATGTCAAAAAAGTGATTAAGACTCTTGAATATGATTTAGCATTCTAATCTTATACCATAACCAATATAAAGAGTTTGTATAAAAAGTATCAAAAAGTTTCGGAAAAATACAATACCTCAAAACTTTTCAAAGTACATCCCTTGAGCGTTGACACACTTTTGACGGCTTTTCCACAACTCGAAGGCTCCCTGATAGGCGAATTCCGGAACGTCCTTAAGGATTTCACTTTTGGAAATAGAAAATAGTCTGCTGGTGCCAAGTCGAGTCTGTAGGAGGTTGGGGAATCCTCCAAAAAGCCGGGGTCTTCTTCAACGCGTTGCAGGCCTTCGCACGCAGACACACGCCTCTGCTTTTGGTCGTCCGTTAAGACCTTCGGGACGAGTTTAGCGCAGATCATTCGGGTCGCCAAATTTTCACTGATAATGTTGTACACTGTCATCTTATAAATGTCAATTTTATCTGCGACCATGCGTACACTGAACCGGCAGTCTAAATTCAGCACTTTACGCACACGTTGCACGTTGTCGTCGGTTCTTAAGGTCGACGGCCGTCCAACGCGGAGCTTGTCTTCCACACTTTCTCGACCATCTTTAAAAGCTTGTGCCACTTAAAAACTGCAGTTTGACACGCTTTCATCCTTGAATACTTGGCGAATCATGCCCAACGTCTCCGTGCCCGATTTTCCTCTGTTCACTCTTTCGCTGCACTTTACCCTTGCACCGAGTCACTCGATAGGGGTCCACTAAAAACACGATCTAGCATGAACGAACGCTCGCAGGCACTTGGTGTGTTTTGAAGGTCACATCCCCCCCCAAGCGTTCGTGATGCGAGCGCGCTCTGACGTACAGTCACGCCTAGAAAAAATTATTCCCAATACTTTTTATACAAACCTTGTAATTAATTTTTTGACCGTCTGCACCTCTTAGATCAATGAGAACTGCGACTATCAACATTTTTTGTGAAGACCACAATTAATCTTACCGCTCATTCACGCTTCAAAGGTATCATATGAACTTTTTCAATTCAACTGTGTAGCAGTTCTCAGCACGCTTGTAAGCGAATTTGGAATTGAAGAAAGTTTTAGCGTTTTTCTAAATTGGAACAATCTCACCCTTTTATAGCGTCACATCTTTTTTGATACAAACATTTTTCTTTGCGACTTGTTTCTTTGTTGTTAATTGCTATTGTGGATTTTCTCTATTTTATCACGTAAGTTTGTAGTATTTGGATCCTGGTGATTGTTTTTGCTCTTTTAACTCTAAAAAATCCATTATTTAGTTTCAATGTCTTCCACTTGTACAATCTTCTTTATCTGCACTCTACATTTTTTCCTTTGCTAGTTTCTTGTGCGTTCGACCTGTAGCTATGATAAGACTCTAAAAATGAGTTCCTCAGTCTATTCATCGCCCTGTCTAACTCAAAAATAATTGGGGATTTTAAAAATTCTAAATCAGAATCCCCCCTCAGAAGTAATTGGAAATTTTAAGCATGTTTTCAATAATTAAGCCTTCAAGACTCATAAAATTCTAAATCTAAATTTCACCCTCCCTTAAACTCCTCCGAACCCATCTGATGGAGGTGGTAAAAGTTGAAGTTTAGAGTTAATTGCGGATTCGGAATATAATGGTAAAACTATACTCTTTGATCTGTTCCTTCAATAGTTCAGAAGTTGAAAATAAAAAAAAATTATATTTTTCTCCTTACCATACGTAATAGGTAGATTCATTTTGGACTATTTTTTTCAAAATTTTGCAAATACTAATTTGAACACATCAACTTGTTTCTGGTGTTTGCAGTTAATAAATTTAATACCTCGTTTCCTTTATAGATGTCTACCTTTGGATGGCAACCTTCTGCAATCATGGCAACAGTAATCAACACTTTCGTTAACTTCTGTGGTAAACTATTAGATAGCGTGTCGTAGAGTAAATTACTCTTGATGTATATAAAACAAGAACCGTTAGCGCTCCAGGGCCGCTCATAGAGCACTTGTTGCTTGTTTTAGGAAACCGAGTTCACGTCAGGAGCAGAATAGCGTAGACACTTCTGCCAGCTAACATTCTGCTGTTAGTTTTCGTTCGTCGTTCATTTAAGTCGTTATAATACTGCAAGTAATTACAATAAATTATACAGAGCATGCCATGTAGAGGACATGCTCATAAGATACTTAACGGTAATGTGTGTTACAATTACAAATTAAACGGACGATTCTGCAACGCGGTCGGTCGAGGGCGCCCCGGCGGCTGCAGAACCGTTTTAAAGTAAATATGTATAATTAGAGCAGCACTTAAATGAGGGAAACAAGTAAACTTGGATGACAATCTTTAACTTAGCCTTGGGCTTAGAACGTCTCACACTGTCTACTAGTTACTTCGCGGTGGACGGGGGCTGAAGCTGACGACTAGTCTTAGTTCGGAGACCGTAGCTAGGAGTTCATCGAAAGCACATGCTTGCAACGTTTCTGAACCTACTAACAAGTACGATGTTTTCTTAACGATAATAAATTTTCTATTGATCTTTGCGGTCGTCTGTGATATGTATATTACTATCTGTTTAGTGAATTTCCGAATTAAACGCTGCTGTCTTAGACCCTCACTTCCCGGTTCGTCGAGCTCACTGCGAGGGCGGGCTGAAGGCGCTAACTTGCGATCTTGAACCTTGAAGATAGTCAATACAATGTAACCGCGTTAACCTTTGAAGACCTGTGTTCCACTACTACACTGTAATATTCCGGTATTCAGCTGATGGAAATAATAAATTTTGTCGTTTTTAGTATGCCAGTTTTGTTTTATTTAAACATTACGTGATTGACTCAGGTGTATCCAAGTGTATTCAGGCTTTATAAACTTTAGAATGATAATTTTTCATTTCTCAACTTCATTACTGATTTGTAAATGTTGGGTTGTTCCATTTCAACTAAGAACTACTGCTACACAGATAGACAACGATCTGGTAATAACAACAACACTTTTTCAATCACCTCCTCCCATATCCATATCAAAGATGTCTTTAGATCAAACTTGACAATGATGATGATCTATGAAAGCTTTCATTCAAAAAGAAACTGTATAGTTCAGAAGTATGAATGGAACAACTCAATATTCATTCCTTAGTGTCTATTGTTAATATACTAGATATATCTAGCAGTTGTTCATGCAGAAACTAAAGATTAAATGAAACGTTGACTAAAACTCACATAGACTAAGGCTAAAGTGTGGATTCAAACATATAGATATTTTGGATGTAATATCTCCAAATACAGTTCAACTGTTGAATACACCAAAGATGAAAAGATCACATAATTACATATAGAAAGCTTACCCAATAAAACAGTCAGACGACTATACACTTCATTATTGATTTATTAGTATAAATTAGATCTATTTACTCTACTCCTCCTTGGTTATCAATCTAGAGATGGTCTATGGCATTTTTTAGCAACTGACCATTACTTTCGGACTCTAACATCGGCATCGTGACTACAGAAATCCAATATTTGTTTCAATGATCTGCAATTAGAATGAGATAACACTTATACTTCTCTTTCATAGCTTCAGCGACATCTAAATCAATTACCATTACCATAACTATCATTACGATGATTGAAATTTACAGCTTCATTTTTCATTACATTCCACCAAGAAAATGACCAGAAAACTGTGTTCCAATACTTTCCAGATTTATAAACACCGAAGCATTTTAAATCCAACCCACATCTTCACCATCATAATCAACATAGACCAAATTTATTTTTCATTATTATAACAACCAGCATGACGACTAAAAATATTTTGTTTCAATTACCTAAGTTTACACCGATTATCCGTTTGCAGTGTATTTTTATAGATCAAAATTTGCGTTTGATGAAAATAGCATACAGTCAGTTTATAATCTAAAAAAATGGGATTAACCTTTTCCGAAATTAATCCCCTAGTGTATTTATTACCACCACAGATGTAAATCTATCCCATGATCAACAGAATGTCTGGAGATCTAGGACTAAATCTATTCTTCAATTACAATAACCTTATTTGTTATTCAAGAGAATATATATTCTGTAAAAGGCTATGTTGGGAAATGGTTGGTTGATAACCAACAGGATGCTGGAGAATGAGTTCTAGAATAATACAACAATCTCTAGTTCTCACGAAGGTTTTGAACCTCTTAGAGGTCCCATTTGATTTTCACTTTAATAAGACATCAATTTCATCTGAGATTAAGTTACATTAGATAGTAATGAAAGGAATAAAATTTTGTTGGTCTAGGAAAAATTGATCCAAATATTTGGCCAGAAAAAATATTCATGTGCTTTAGCTTTCTTCCCCAATTTTAAACCTTCTACTTTCCCATCAAACGTTGTCTTCGTCTGTCTATCTATCATAAACTGAAGTGACACAGCTGTTGTACAAGGCCAAAAAACAATTGAAGTAACAGTTTGCATTTCATAACAAGAATTCGCTCAATAAGAATATTCCTTCAAAACCAACACACAAACAAGATATAAACTTTCAAATGGACCAGAATTAAGTTGCTCTGAATATAAAGTACTTATCCTTCAATTATGCATAGCAGGAAAACATAACGTTTTTCAACTTTTTTATCTCTTCAAATGTCTTACCTGCCTTTTGGACGTGTAGTATTCCCTTTTCAAGTGATTTGTCTTGGTTCAATTTTTCATATGATCTATGACCTGCAGGAACATCTTGCAATTTTTGTGTTTGCTTTTGATTCGTTTTTCCAATTGAAGTTTCATGGGATTTTTACCATATTGCAATGTTCTACTGAACTAGTTCTTTATTTGGTTGTTCCAAAATTTGTCTTCTTAATTAGTTAAATTATTTCCATCAAGTCTTCTATGGTTATCAAGCGTTGATTCCATTTAAATGTTCCCAAGACTCAAAATGTCTTATATTATCTCCTATCTTTTCAATCAAGATTAGTTTACTCCTAGTTTGTCTCATATTTGTCAGACTCATTAAATTCTTCCCACCATTCATTCTTCACTTTTACAGGTATGTTCATAACACTATTTTTATGGATGTCCTTCTATTTCAAAGATTTCTTATACATCCTCGAACTCTTAAGATCTACCAAATAAGTAATAAATTTGGTGGTTATATAAGACTTCAGTAACCAATTAATTTCAAAGATATGAGTACATTTTAATTTTGTTCTCAAAGTTTAACCATTCTACGCCTTTGATGAATGACTATGATGTTACCTTCTCTCTCCAATAACCATTTTGTAGCTTGTAGAAGCTACACCAATGTTTGAAAGGAGCATGTCCTTTCAAGATATCTTCATCCTTTTAGATATATAAATATAAATATAAATCTTGAAATCATAAAATACACATTACTCAATAGAACCAACTTCAAATTAAGTCAACTAAGCTATAATCATTGCACAGTTTTAAAGTTTTTATAAAGATTAGTGAATTGCTGAGTAAAATTTAGTTTCACATTAAAATCCACCTTTAGCCTTACTTCTGAGGATATAATTTCAGATTACCACACTTCTCCAAAATGAGTATGGAACACGCAAATTCAATGTAAAGGAAAGGCGTTCTGTTATATAATAAACGAAAGAATGCGCTTGTAGTTAGAGATCTATTAGAACTTTCTTCTCCCTGTGCCTTTAATTGTTCTTTCATAGAGGAACTGTAACTTCCACCTTCAAACGATTAACTATAGAGATTAAAGTGACTGTACTATTTGTAAGTAGGTTAAGCAGGTACATTAACCTAGGCGTTGAGAAATAAACAATTACACTGAGAGTCGCATTTTCTTTATTTTGCCTACAGCAACGAATATACAGGAAGATAAATATTCGAATATAAATATGACTTGTGCTAGTAACTGGAGCAACTAGTATTCAACATTTGCATTTCCATTTTAAATCAACCCGCCCGGAAGAACGACGCGCTATATGTACAAACAGCTTTAAAATTGACTAAGCTAATGCTCAGAACAACAGTTTAAAATAGAAATGCAAGCATCACCTCGTTTCTTGAAGTACAAAACTGGACCCGTACGGCAGAAAACCATTATCTTGGACGCCACAGAAGGAGGTGAAATGTGACCAGTAACTTGATAGGCTCACCTGTTTTGTGTTGCCAACTGCAAAGATCCAAGTGTGATAATTTTCAAGTCACATCTGTTGCACTCGCCTATGTGAGAAGGAGGAAGCCCGAAATGCCCGTGTGGATGCACTCCTAATCTTGGCTAAAACACCAACAACGTGGGACATTAAAAAACAAGTGAAATTCCAGTTAAGAGTGCATCCACTGTTCTGTACATATATAAATACCTCGGTTTAAGGCAGATTGCAACAGGAAAAACAACAAACAAGTGGTGTGAGAGAGTAAACAAATGTCTTATACTATAAATACCTCATAAAAGGCACGTACGAAACTAAGAATCGAATATCTGTCTGGCCAGACTCGACCGACTGCACGATTGCGCTGAAAAGAGCAACTGAAAACGGTGTCAGACCATGTGTCAACCATTTTTAGTTCAACAGCTACACAATATATCAACGTACACTATAATTTCCTACAAGCTCGGCTAGAGCTCTTGTTTAGAATGATTTTAGAGCAATTTTGACAGATTCTTACATTAACGCTCAGAAGTGCTAATCTGTACCCACTTTCAATAAATACATAGGGCTGGTTGCAATTCACTTCAAGGCAAACTTCTGTGGTGTATCAAAATTTGTAAGTCCGCCAAGAACTTGAAATATATTAAACTTTTTATTTAAGCAATTTTAGGTTCAACTCAAAACAAGATTTTGTCAAGAAATCTCTGTGGAGAAACAACACAATGGCTTCTGTTACATTATAAACAGTTAAAGAATACAGAAATATAAAAGTTCTTCTAACAACCCAACATCATTTTCACCAGGAATGGTTTAAGTAATTAAAAGCATACACTATATTTCATTGACCTACATACTTTGATTCATTTTAGAAAAAAACACCTTTCAACCTTATAAATCATTAATGGTGAGCTTCTATTATCTGGAATGTAATGTTATTACCTTTAATTATATAAGAACGTGACAATTAGTTTGCAACACTATAATTTGATAGATTGATCTAATTTTCTCTTGATGAATAAAAGCCCAAATATATCGGCACTTAATCCTGATTTTTTTTAGAAAGAAAATGCTTGAAAATCGAGCTTAAAGACTTCAATACTATGTAATGAATACAAAAAGTTCCTAGACCTTAGACCTAGACCTAGACTATAATGGGCTTAAACTTGACCCTATTTTTTCCTTCCCAAATGTGAGAACTAGTAGAACCAATGTGCATGACATTTATGTTAGGATGTGGAAACTACACTACTTTATTAGGAATAAGTCAATAACATTAATGGCTCATCCACACGTTCCATTACAAATAAGAGCAGGTATCTGACTTTTTGCTACAAAAACGAATTAGTGAATATTCATCATCTATTTTCAGTATACAGGAAAGAGTACAGATATGCAAATGGTTCATTAATGATGAGCAATGTTCACAATGAGTCAGAGAGCAACAAACTCTCCACTCTTTCCAAGAACCTGATCGCAGTTGAGAGCATCATTTCATAGAACCAATGAACTAATTCATGAAATTCCACAATTTTTAGTCCTCAATATTAAAATGAACGCTGTCCCATCCTTTTCTTACAAGAAGATACGTGCAATATGGGTTTTGGCACTATATCAGATAAACACAAAGAACAATAGATGCCTGCTGCTCAAAAAATCATGAACATGATCTAAAAAACAACAGATAAAAGTCTTACTAAAACAACCAAAGCAAAACATTCAGCACAAAAAAATGATGACAACAATTTTTTGGGCTGTAAAGATGTGCGACTTGTTAACTACTCATTAAATGAAACCACCATTAGTATTGTAACTTTTAAAGTTACTTCATTTAGTAATGAAATAGAAAACCCTGGTTTATTAAGCAAAAATTATTGTATCATAACAACGTTTATCTTCATGGCGTCCAAAGAACTGAAAGATTTGTTGTTTTAGACCATTCAACATGCTCTACAAAACTGACACCAAGTGAATAATACTTATTCCCCCAGCTGAAAGTTAGCTTAAAAAGATAATGCTTTAGGGCAGATGACAAAGTCAAAATAGCAGTCAAAGTCTACTGAAAAGAGTAACAACACTGTTGCCACAGTACCAAAAACCTATTCAACATAACGACAGTCATGTGAAAAAGTGATACAGTATCAACGGAGTGTAAATAATTTGTTTTTGATATTTTGCTTCTCTTCTTCTTTTATATAAGCTACTAGTTTTTTTCTAACCTTATGGTCTTATGGTACTATGAGCCATATTAGGCATATCCCGGGCGCATAGCTAGCCTAACCCGTTAATTTAGAAGAAAATGTACTTCACGACTACCAAAGCCGTTTGTACAAAGGCTGGACAGCGCAACAGATGGAAGTCTTTGCCTCTCATTCTAATTAAACTTAACCCAGAGAAACAGTATTAAGATAATCCTCACAATCATCTTCAGAATACTTTCTCTCAAAATATACAGGTATACACTCTCATATTCTCTACCATGGTTCAGCAACATGGAAGTCTTTCTGTACAAAGTCATCTGTCACTACTTACAATACATGTGGATTTCATCAATGCCAAATGTCAGCTTCTACTTTTATTCTGAAAAACTATGACAAATCAGAGAACCTTCAATGTTAATAGTAATTCGTAATTCTAGAGACTTGCCTGTGTCGTAATAAGCTTCAGCAGATAAGCACCACTATGCAATAATGATATTCATGCTGATCCCACTATTTAGTAGAAAAATGTCACTACACCCTAAGGACATTCTGTATGCACAAATTTACTACTGGATAAACTAGTTCCCTCAAAATTAGCTGTCAATAGCAGTCTACTTATAAAAGTAAGCTTTTATAGTGACTATTTCCAAGCGATCATAGTCAAGTTTTGAATCCCAAGAGTTATATGTTGCCCCACCTTTAATAATAATAAAAAAAAACTTTAAGGTAGATATAGCCAGGATATCAGTCTACTATTTGTTTCTCTAAGTAATGTACTTAGAATCTCAATGTCAATAAAATGCAAAAAGTCACTAATTTGGTCACTGTTCATAGAAGATAAACAGCTCAAGTATATGCTGTGCCATTATCAGTAAAATTATGGAACTAGTAACGAAAAAATATGATGAAACAATGATTATAAATGAATTCTTCTGGTTCAAAAAATTCTTCAACAGAATCAATAGGTTGAAGTTAAAAAGACAAAAATGTTCTGTATTTGTAATACAAAAATGACATTGTACTGCCATAATAGGTTAACAATATATTAAATCTGCCCTAAGCAAACAAAGCGTTTCAAATGTTAACTGATAAACAACCAAACTCACAAAACTTGCTGACAAAATGTACAGAGGATCTAATTCACATTTGGTCATAGAGATTAATCAAATAACTATTAAACTTTGACTTCAAGAAAATTCCATTCATAATTGAAACGAGGGCAGGAAAAAAGTCTTTTCACAGGCAAGAGCTATTTTCAATTGCCCCATAACCGGGCACAACAATTAGCCCACCCGCATCCTCAAAAATTAAACCAGAGACCAGCGATAATAATTGATAGCATAAAGAAGCGCAATGATGTTCTAATTGGGTTATGGTTCAACTGGCATTAAAACGTATCACAAGATAGTTTCAGACCGTCTGCTGTCAATTCCAACATGACACTGCACAGTTAGATATTCATTTCATGATTGTGATATCAAAATTATAACCAATCCTATTGTACAAGTTTTAAGTCCAATCAAAAATCATTAGAATAAAGAGACCCGCACATCAATAATTAACCTGCTAAAATTCAATAAAATTGGGGAAGCACTGACCGTATCTTTGACTCAGAACACACATTCACAGATTAAACTTTGGATTGTGATCAGGGAAAATAAAAAAAATTAAGAATGTGCCTCTTCTACTGTGATGGATATTATTCAAAAATTTTAAAAATGCATATAGAAAGAACAGAGAACGAATCACAAAGGTAAGTCGGCTGCTTTGAAACTAACTGGAAAAATTCAAGGCTACAGCTTGCCATGAGTCCATCCAACACATAGTCAAAAAGCTGAATTGTTCCTACTCACTGGTCCAAAAGATTAAGTAATACCGCTTTTAAACTTACAGGGTCAAATTGGCCTCATTTTGGAATTTTAAGCAGAAATATACTAACAAAGAAGCTGCACAACAACTTGACAAGAGAAGATTTCTTGTTTGTCCTAATGGACCTACATCAAGGCTGATTTTTCAGATTCTCAGTGAAGAATATTCAATCCAACATTTTTTTGAATGGGGAAAAACAGAAAGAAATCATCAAATTTCGAATATGTGCATATAGCCTTGAGACTGATTTCCTTCCATTTTTCAAAATCACATCTATTTTGATCGGTTTTGGCCTTGGCTCAAAGATGGAATAAAACGGATGAAGTATAACTTGAATTTTCTTCTAAAAGACAAAAAATACAAGTGCATGTCAAATATCGGAAATAACTGCCCCACTAATTAAACCCAAAAACTGCACAACATTAGTGTAAACATTTAATGTGATTACCACAGAACTTTGCCTCATTAAAGAGAATTGCATCACATTCATTAGCACTTCTGATAAAAATTAATTTACCTATTTAAAAACAAACAAAAATGAACGGGGATAAATAAACAACAGGGAAATTTATATCACAAAATCTCTAAATAAGACACAAGACTTATATAAAATCTCTAAAGTACACAACTAGTCTCATGTCCTATTTAGTATTCAATAATGTATAACAAAATAAAAAGCGGTGGCAATCACTAACCTGTTCTGGCCCTGTAAGAGAATCATAATAAACGCAAGAATACCACCTACCTGAGCAGAGCAGCCTTACTGCTCAAAGAAATTATCGACGATGATGGGAGTGGCGGGAACTGCGCGACGATTCTCTGCCTATAAAAACGCCCATATGGAACACAATTCCCCAAGAATTCATTTGATAATGCAAGATTAAAAAAAGCCCTCAGCTCTCATAATCTTTGCACACTAGGCAACCAACTCGGTTGTAAAATATACAGCCACCGGCTGCATACAGCATCGACTGTACAAACCAAGCTCTCCCTTCGCATTTTATGTTTCTCATCATTGGGCAGTAACTGATTTAAAATCAATATTTGCTTTCACATACCTGTATCTCGATCACGGTCTCGTTCTCGATGCCTTCGCTCACGATCGCGCTCCCTCTGCTTATCCCGTTCTCGCTCTCTGTCACGCTCCCTCCTTTCCTCCTTCTCCTTCTCCCGTCTTTCCCGGTCCTTCTTCTCCCTTTCCTTTTCTCGTCGCTCCCCAGCACTCCTAATAACAGATATTACTTTTAATACAAGAAACTCAATTTTATTTCTCTTACCTATGCTCGGATCTATCTCTGTGTTCTTTATGAGAACGGTCCTGCTCTTTAATATCAGACTCCCTCCTGCGGTCAGTCTTTTCTTTCTCCCTTTCAGGCTCTTTTGATTTGTCTTTTTCCCTATCTTTCCTATCATCGACCCTCACATTTCTTCGCTCATCGCGAGCAGATTGCACAGAATTTGTTATTTCATCTATGGCTAACTTTAAGCGAGCATAGCTGCAAGTTAAACAATTAAACAATGGAAAACATTGGAACCTACTGCAACTACCCCACGTGTTGCTTGCCCATGAGGTGATCATCTATCCGCTGCTGAGCATCGCCGACGATCAGAAAAGCCCCACAGACTTCACACACTTCCATTTGCTTCTCTTGTGCGGCAGCCAACTCAGCCGTTGCACTCCAATGCCTGCAATCCAAAACTGAGGGCTACAACAAAACTTGAAAAAGCTGACGCACCCATTCTCGTTCTGTTTCTTGAGCGCGTCCCTCTCCTCTTTGAGCTGGTCGCACAGCTTCATCAGCCCTTGCGCCTGCTCCACGTTGCCGTCGCTGCCCGCCTGCTCGGCCTCCTTCTCCAGCCCGTTTATCCGCTCGTTCAGAATGTTTATTTGCTCCTGGTTGCGCTGCAACTGCGCCGGGTTCGCGGGGGGCACCTCCTGCTTGTTGTTGAGCGCCAGCCGCTGGCGCCCCTTCTGGATCTTCCGCTCGACCTCGTTCACCATCGAGGTGCAGAAGCGGATGAACTCCTCCTGGTACTGCACCTTGCGGTGCCCCTTGGCCTTCTCAAACAGCTTGCGCACCTCCTCGTCGTGCACCTTCGGGCATGCCCCCAGGTCCGCCTTCGTGTTCACGAAGAGGTCGTGCGGGCAGAATTTGACTAAGAAATATTTACAGTACTGAAAAAGGGAGCTGGTGAGTTGCGGTCGATCACGGCGGCAAACTACCGACTTCCGGGTCCTCCCAGTTCAGCTCCTTCACTTTCTCATTCGGAAGAACATTTCGGTTCCTGCCCATGAGTTCGTCCAGCAGTGCTGCTGCTGCCAGTACCGCCATTTTGATCACAAATAATTAGCAACATTGACCTCACCACACTGGCAATAAAAAGGAAATGACTCTGTTCGTCGAAAATATTACGTCTAATGCCAAACAAAATTCGTCATCGATAACAATAATTACATCGAATCGGATTGTCAATTATCATTGCTGTACATCTAATTCATATTGCATATAATTAAACTTTATGGTCCCCATCATTAAAAAAAATCTAACCCCCCCCCTTATTTTTAATTTTATTTACTTATTTAATAAACAGTTTAACAGCTTTACTCTCTTTCTTTATATATTTAGAAAGAAACTATAAAGTTTGCTAGAAACAAAATTATGAGAAAATATTGTAATTCAACAACCACCACCCATTGTTATGAAAAAATAGAGTACTGAAACTGTAAACCTATATTTTTGTTGAGAACTAGGACACTGAAACAGTGACCACCAATTCTCTAGATAAATATAAAGGAACTGAGATGCTAAAAGTAATCTCTCTGAGTAATCAGGACTCCAGGATACTAATTATTGGGCACTAAGCCCCTGAACATAGCACTAATGTAATGAGACACTGGGCACTAATTTTAAAACTTAGCATAACTCTGGACACTCATTTTTCATTTGACTATCGAATTTGGATACCCGGCATACATTTTTGTCTGGGCTCAAGAATTAGTACACATTTGTAGGGAACTAGGGTACTAAGACACGACCACCAAGTGTCTGAGTAAATATCAAGAAACTGAGACACTCAATCTTAGGTCTCTAAATAATCAGAACGCCAAACTACTAGAGATTAATGAAATGAAAATCATTGCTTAGTGTGCCTAAAATTACAACAGCAGGTTCTACTACAGCTGTGGGTACTATAAATAAGGATATTAATATTTATGAGTACTGACCCTCTGAGCACATATCACTAATATAACAGAACACCAAGCACTGATTTATATCTACAGTAACTTGACATAATTCTGGAGACAACAATTTTTCATTTGACTACCAAAACATCTGAATACCAGCAACGACCTTTTGATTTTCTGAGTAATTAGGTCTCCAGGTCACTAGAGATTAGAGGGCACCATTACATGGTGTACCTAAAATTACAGCAGCAGCCACTATTATAACTATAGGAACTATAAACACGGATAATAATGTTCATGAGTACTTTAACTAAACACCAAATGATTGCGACGCTTGATACCAATTCCCTGTAAGAATTCAGGTTATGTATACACAGTTATGTATACCATAGCTACAGACATTGGTAATTATAACCACCACAAGAACAGCAGAGTATCTCTGGATAACATTCTCCAATGATTTGGCATCCAAAATTACAGCACCGACTATGGTTTCTCTGTATAGTTCTGCCTGTAGGATACTATCAGCATAATAATCAATTAATGCAACACATGTGATATCTTTAGATTTAAGATAGCTATAATAGTAGGTAAAAAAACAAAAGACCATCACTCATAAGCCATTTAGATAATTAAAGAAATTATTGTTATGACATATAAAATATAGGAGAATATTTAGAGAAAGAAGATCACTGATTTCAAAAGTATTAGAATGCACTGCTAGTATATACTTAGGTTAGTTAAATTCTAATGGTGCTATAGTATAGTATTTTATAAAATTACCATTATTTGCAAGTGATTTTTATGTCTCACGCTATATAATTATGGTTGGAAAATTAAAAATTATAAATTGCCAAAATGTAAAACATCTACAGTAAACCATAATTTAAACAGTTAAAAAATTATCCATAAGGAAAGAATTGTAATAAGCAAAGAAGAAAACTATTCTAAATAAAATGAAATACTTAAATAGTTTAATAATCAAGCAAGCGAACTATTTCACATGATAATAACACAGTGAAAAGGGTGAAAAGCGAAGAAAAATTTAAAAAAATATAAAATCTTTTTAACATATTGTAAGTGAAAAAAAATAAAAAATAATATTGTTTATTTTAGAACTGTAATTAATTTTTTCTATAAAATGTGTAAGGTATGTTGCCTATATAAAACCAATATTATAACATAAAGGAAGTGCCTTGTATATTGGCGAATTCCTTACTCCACTTATCCCCTCCCCCGATCACACGTGTCAAGCTGATTATCCAACCTACTCCAACGTCATTTGAATGGCAATTTGCACCTGACAGCTCATTGTTAGCGCCAGAGTGAGGTTATGCTCCAACACGTCAAAATGAGCCGAACAACAACAGACGTGTACACTTTCGGTGCAAGCTGATAGAAACGCATGTGATAGTTAACTAGTTAAATGTACCATAGCCTTTTTGATGTTGACGTAACTAACAATCTGTGATATCAACACTTGCTACGAATGAGGGCATGCGAAGAAGGCGACATGGGTGCTGTGAAAGACTGGCGAAAAGCCCTGCGAACGCCGCCAGGCTACCGCATCATCAACAAGACCCTCCGCAGCCAGACGCAATTCATATCACTAGTAGCAATAGCCGGGCTTGTTGTTTTAATCATCCTGTACATGTTTCCTAAGAGCTCTAGTGTGAATGGCGGTGTCTTTAGGTCTGCCTACAACTACACCTATCCCTTGTCGAAACCCGTTATCACTGATAACATGCACTCGTTTCGATTAGGTAAGCAAGCTAACTTGACCGTTGTACTGTGTTTACTCAACACATCTGGTTCAGGTATTATAGCAGATTTAGACATAAACTCTAAGAGCAAAACAGAAAAACATATGTGGTATTCATATTTGAAGAAAGGCTATGTTAGTTATAGCCCTACACAATTAAGTGTCGTTGTTACTTGGGACCACACTGACCCCATACGTTTGACGACCAGTTTTGCATTGAAAGATAGAGGAATGGAATTGTCCGAGCTGGTGACTTTTGACGGAAAACTACTTACGTTCGATGATCGCACTGGGATGGTGTTTGAAATTATCAACGATAAAGCCATTCCGTGGCTCTTACTTATGGACGGCAATGGCAGGTAGGTGCTGTTCAAGTCTGTTAATTATAGAAGCTGCGACGTTCTGAATTGAAGGAGTGAAAAGGGATTTAAATCGGAATGGGCGACCATCAAAGATGAAACCTTATTTGTTGGTTCCATGGGGAAGGAATGGACTACTCCGACTGGTGCTTTTGTAAGCCACAACCCCCAGTACATCAAAACCATAACTCCCAGAGGCGTTGTAAGCATCTCACAGGTTGATTTTTATTAACCAAATTCTTGTAATTTATTTTAGGTGAGTCACGTAAATTGGGTGGAAGAGTACAAACGCCTACGAGAGGTCCTCGACATTCACTGGCCGGGCTACATGATACACGAGAGTGCAGTTTGGTCGAACGTGCACAAGCGGTGGTTTTTTCTGCCCAGAAGGTGCAGCACCGAGAGTTACAACGAAACTTTAGATGAGCACCGGGGGTGTTCGTGGCTTATATCCGCTGATGCTACCATGCACGATGTGGAAGCCATAAAGGTAAATCGTTGTCCCCGAAAAGCTTGTCTTGAAGCTTTGGAGTTGCAGATCTCAAACTTAATACCAACGAGGGGCTTCTCGGCGTTCAGGTTCATACCTTCGTCACAGGATACTGTAATTGTAGCTCTACGAACGGAGGAGTTGGAAGGGAAGACAGCTACCTACATTACCTCATTTACCATAGATGGCAATGTGTTGATGCCAGACACGTTGATATCGGATTTGAAATACGAGGGTTTAGAGTTCATTTAGCATTCCTTGTTTTTAGAGATTGTTTAATGAAATTGTAATATTTATTTCGAATAAATAGTTACAGAAATGTTTGCCTTGATTTTTTGATTGTTATTTTGATCTTTGCGTGTTTTGTGTTCACCATAGTTCTCCAAAGAATTTTTTGTATGGTTGTAAAACAATTTTAACATGTTTTTTACCAATCAGAACTTTACTGTTGGTCACTTGATGTTCTTTTTAGAAATCAATATAAAGAGCAATTAGTACATGATTCTGACATCTTAAAACTAACTAAAGATTTGCGCACTTATCTGGGCTTTCTGCGCAATTTAGCTGAATAAGACTAAGAACAAAGCTAACAATAGCTCGGTCTATTTTCTGTGTTCTTTTTCTTGTTTGCATTGCTCATAATTTTATCAACTTTTATAAATAATTCCAACAACTTTAACACACGTTAAAGCAGAATCGTAAAGATAAAGACCAAGATTCACAACTGTAATGAAAGGAATGGTGTTCATATTTTCTCTCTTTCTAATTAACTTATTTTTGGTTTAATTTTTTGAAAGCGCTAAGTATATAAGTGAGATTGGCTTCAGGAAACGGACAGAGTGTTAATTTTTATTCATTCAGTGTAAAACTGATGAACTTACACTAACTTAAATTTTCAAACTTTCTAATACGGACTGTGGTTTAAAAGAAGTCAAAGGATCGATGAAGAAGAAGGGTGAACTTATCATAAGAGTGAAACATTTAACTTTATCATTTGTATTCATTTGTTCTTGTCATCAAATAGATGCATTAAGATGTCCTGTGAAAGCTCCAGTCAATGCTAATCTTTTGTCAGGCGTCACTTGTTTTGATCACATGTTCTTAAATGAGATCCTTTAGAAACTTGCAACTTTGACTATTCAAGGTCTTGGTTTTCCAGGTTAAATTGGCTGATCTGTATATTACTGTAACAGCAGTATACTCGCTAGAAACGGCAAATGTCAATTTAGCATCTAATTTAGTTAAGAATCAAATGTTATTAAGTTAAATGTAAATTAAGCGGCATCCTTGGTTGTCTAGGTCAACTTTTTTGGTGTATCTCCCAAATGTAGCATAAGGCATTACTATTAGAATGTCTGTCATCATCATCATCCCCTATATTAATCCGTTTTGGAAGGCCTTTTCCAGTGTTGGCCACTCTTGTAATGTTGTCTTCCTCTAAATATTTTTCCTGGCCTAGGTGTCCACTGCACTACCCCTCTATCTCCTTAGCGCAAGTGTTGGAAGAAATACTGTAAATTGCTGTGATCACTGTAAACATTTATACTGAGTGAAGGTGTAATTTGATTCAAATTTTCATTGGATTATCTGTTCTTCCACAATGACCATGTATGTTCACGTTTTTCCAATACAATGTTGTACTCATCAGGTTTACTAGTAATCTCAGATTAGCTATTAGACTTCCGTAATAAGAGCTTACTGGATACTGCACACATTTACCAACCTCAGAGTTTCGCCCTTCTGATGAGTTTGAGTGGGATAAGGCTTTTTTTATATTCATGAATGCACAAATGCTTTCCCCCTATTATTTAAAAATAATAAATAACTTAATTGCAGCCCAATTTAAAATGACGTGATTAATCAGAAAAGTTTTAGGACTTTGTTACCTGATGTGTTTTGAATAGACATGACCTTGAAAGTGTTTTATGTAAACTCACTAGGTGCAGAGCTGTGCTTAGCAACTAACTGTTCAGCTTGATGACGCATTTAGTTATACAAGTGACGCGATTTGTATTTTGAACAGAGATAAACACGTATTATCAAAAAGCTGCCTTGAGAGCCCAGTCCTGGAGCTTTTCTGACATAGATTGTAATTTTGTATTGACTATTTTCAAAAAAAATTACTATAAACTTATAGGGAAAATCTAGTGATAATCCAATGGTTTCATTAGATCGCCACTTTTGAGTATAGTTGTGAACATTTGGTAGTTAGTGTTGTGAATGGCTATGTTCTAGACGTTATTGAGTTGTTAAACGTAGTTTGTACACTAGTAGACCGTATGAATTTATAAGAGCAACACGAGAGTGTGGTGTTTGCTAATGCACATCTCACTATCTCTCTATAATGTCTTGGCTCGACTTTTGTATTTGGTTTGCAAGACAAAACAAAAGGCGGAGAAAAAACACAAAACAATGAAACACATCTTATTCGATTCTAAAGAATGGCAGTTGAAATTATATAAGTGTGACCTTGTAATTTAGGCACAAGGACAACCTGAAGTTTTTTAAGCTAAAAGTAAGCCGGTGATGTTAACAATGAGAAGCCGTTACTTATAGGAAGTTAAGGAACGTCAGTAGTAGTTTCCTCACTTTTTTTTACTACCACATACATGAGACAATATAAAGGTTTGTGATTTTTAGAATTTTAGAAGATTCTCTTTTCTAAGATGCCCACTGCAATTGAATGAGAAACATTCGAGTTTCAAAATTGAGGACATGGTTTTACAATCCAAAAATAGCCCAAGTGGCGTTCAGTCGTTTTTTATCAACATTTGCTTTGTGTTTGGAGTTTTTTGATCATTTTGCTCATTTTTAGTTTACTTCTGTTATATCATTTATCATTGGTTCTTATTTCGTTCAAATCAATTCGTAGTTCTTTAAGTTTTGACCTTTACTGCCCCCCACCTTTCTGGAAAAAGCGGAAATACCGAAAGAAACGGAACTAAAAGTAATGTGCCCGACTCTAGTTTACGGAAGTGAATCGTGAGTCTAGAGTAGACTGACGGGTACAGAAATAAGGTTTTAGAAAAAAATAGAAGGAAAAACAAAAAGACAGGACTTTTCTATTAGCTTATTCTATCACTCAGTGTGAGTAGTACGGGAGAATGATCTGAATCCATATCACATCTTCAACGTACAATTAATTATAGAATATATTTCTGATTATAAAAAAGTCTACAAGACCTGGAATCTTGTTTTGATCAGTCGGATGATAACTAGGCTTCTCAGTCGGTAACGTATCACAGTTAAGCTGGTTTAATGCTGATAGAACCTTTGGTTGCTAGCCTAAATTCTTAACGGGCGTGTTTTGTGTTGAAGTCACCTGTAATGATGAATCTATAGTCTTGAATTTTGAGAAAATTTTAAGTACTGATATTTCTTAATAGCGTGTCTAGGTATGATAACAACTTTTAAGTTTTTGTTTTAATATTTCCTGTATTTCCTCTGTTTGATATTCCATTTACTGACGATGTGTGATGGATTCTCTTATTGCACTATCGCCTATCGCAGTGTTACCCGGGTGGATGATGCGATTTCTTGGTGAAGTGAGTTTCAGCAATGAGACGCACATCACTTTTTTCTATGTCCAGGATTGCTTATAGATCGTAATGATATTGAAGCAGTCTATTGGCATTCCATTCTATTACTCTTTTATCATTAACCATTTTTAGACTTAGGTATCGCTCCTTGGGGGCGATATTCCAGCTTGAAGATACGCTCATCCATTTTACTTAATTCTTCCAATATTAATTGGAGTGTAGATTCAACTGACGATTTTTTTTGACTTGATGTCTTCTCGATGTATTATATTTCTGTGGCTTTCTAGATGATGCTTGAGTATAAGTCCTTGACTTGGATCACTATTCTGCTTTGGCGGATTGGGTTTATTCATGATTGCCTATTTCTAGCTGGCTGCTTAGGCAAATTTGGTTTTTTATTTTGTTTATTCTTTAACGTCCGAATTTCTTTTGTTACCATTCATTCACGGTAGCTGGCAGGATGTTATTGTACACATTTGAGAGGGGGAGGGTTTGTTTTTTGCTCTTTAAAATAATGTGTTTTCTCGTGCATTCGCACATCTAGATTCTTTTGCACAATATTTCTCTGTGCATCCATATGCTCGATAAGCTTACATTGTGGTACTACTTGGTTTTTCTAAGGGGTTGAATTTTCACCCGAATGCCCACGATATCTTTTATTTCGTTAAAATTATCGTGTCTAAATGACACCATGAACATGTTTTGTTCTGTATTTTAGTCTCTTTGTAGCTTCAGGTATTTTGTTGTATCCTTTCTTTTGAAGTTCCTTAACAATCTTTTCTGGGTTACATGAATGATGGAGCCTAGTAGCCATCACCTTGATAGGTATATTTTGTTTGTTTTCGAGAGAATACCATAAATACTTTCAGAGTTTTCATGAAAGCTTGATAATACTCTCCATATGCGACGCTAATTTTAATTTTCTTGTTGTTTATTATCTTAATTTGAAAATCATTAGCCAATTTGTTTCTAAATTCATGGATTTTGTTTAAATTATTAATTCCGTGCACAATTACAAGTGGAGATTGTAGGACTGTTTTCGGTTGAATCTTTCTGACTTCTGACACTTTTGCCTGTTTGTTATTATTTTATTCACTCTTATCCATTCATCTCTTCTTTGTCCGAGAAGTATTCCTTTGGAATAAGAAGGATTCTGAACCAAACCTTTCTCTAATCCCGTACGCTACGTGAGAAAAATTGTTTACTTTTTGTATTTTCTTCATAACAGCGCCCTGACCTTCAAGAAGATTATTGAAACGTTTTCTGTACTCTGCTTCACTTGGTTTTTTAACGAATCTCGACCACCTTTGCGCTCATTGTTCTGCCTTTATGATACGAAATGTGAATTGAACGGCGATTTAATTCAAAACTAAACTTTACTGACAAGGGCTGAACTACTGCACAATAATTATAAATTATAACACTATTGGTGCAACTATAACAATACTAATTTATTTGCGCCACTTTTGTTCTCTGTATGACTTTTTCCATTCGGCTGACGTGAATATTCATCCGTTGTGTCTTATGTTTAAATGTGCGGTTCTAGGACGAAACAGAAGCTTCTGGAATTTAAACTCAATGGCGCAGACGGCGGCCGATCATGCTGGAGAGTTTTCGACAAAGTTTTTTCGTAATGCGTTATTTCTGTTACAATATAAATGTTTTTAAAAAGTTATATAGTTTCTCTGCTTGAGCTTACTTTTTCCTGGTGCCTCGGGCTGCAGCTTACTCAATCTGCGAGTTAATCGAGCCCCAATAGAAGTAGAAATGGAAAATCAAAGAGAATGAAAAGAAATCTGTCCACATCAAGAAGCAGCAATGCCCAAAGTTGTACTCCAGTGGTTTAATCGGATGTAGTTCAATACTTAGAAAAGTATCTTGATGAAAAACTTGTTTAGAAAACTCATATCACACGAAAGAACCTAAAATGTGTTGGTTAATGTTGATCTTTAAATAATAAGTTGTTTGTGTATAAAAGCATTCTAAAGTTCATATGGGCCTACATACTTGAATCTCTACGAATATTGAAATCTTGCAAGGATACTAGAACGCTCCTCTTAATAGCAGACGCATGATGGATCGTCTCAAACTAAAATCTATAAAAAGGTCAATGCGCTAGAAAACAGAAATCGACTGCAGTCTCATGAAAATAATATGGTCCAACCCTTCAACAACGCACAAAAAGTTGAAACAAAAATGGCCGAATAACATAGCTAGATATTTATAAATAATTAAGGTTATATTTTAATACAAGACCCAAAGAAGATGAAGTTAATATTAGGTATTACATAATAAAATAACCCATCAATGGTTTTTTTTAATCTACAGGCACATTTTGGTATGTAAAAAACAGAAAATTATGTTTTTTTATTTATATGTATCAATAATCTTAAAAACTAACTCGGTCTTTTGTTTATTCTCTTTATTGTCGGCAAAACCATTCACCGCCTGAACTCCGCATGTAAGCAGTAGAAATCAATACCAGCAGGCCGTGAATGAACCACCCCAATATGGTTGGCTCGTGACAGGCCTGTCACTACAAGGGGTGAATTGAACTAAATTGCAGTGCGTCGACCATCAACACTCATGCACGTTGTTACAATCATTTCCCTCCAATGAGCGCGAAACGGCATTGCAGTTAAACCTTCCAAATCGAAAGTGCTGCGTGTACGCAGAGCTGATGCAAGCGGCGAAGATGTGACCAGCATGGCAACCGCAGCAAGCCCAAAAGCGGAGGAGCCCGCCGACGACGCTCCGAAGTGGAAGCTGGCGCGCCGGGGCATCCAGCTGCTGATAAACAACAAGGCAGATGAGGCGGAAGCGCTGTTTAAAAAGTATCCCGGCAGCTTACAAATGTATGCTGGATATTCATTTGCAGTCTTCATGGTAGCTTGCGCGCGCGAGCGGCTCGGCCGAGCACCCCCGAGGATTGTCAGCTCTTGGAGATGCCTCGGCCAAAAGTCTCATTGCTCAACCGAACGAAACGCTAAGCGATCACTGATCTTGCATTTTGTAGGATGCCTTAATGACGTTCGAGGATGACAAGCTGAGCCTGGCCACCGTCGCTTTGAAGGAACTGGAGCGTCGCTGTGCGGCAGATACCGGATGGCTAAAGACGGTAAAATCTAAGGTCTTCGGCTCAGACGCCGCCCTATCTACCGCCCAGCACCTGGAAAGTCAAATCATGCTGGCAGACTCCCAAGTGTGCCTGGCTATATTGACGTTTCTCCAGCAAGATTTGTCGGGATACCTTAAAGGGAGTTGGGTCCTTCGCAAGTCGTGGAAGGTCTATCAGCACGCTTACTCGGAGATCAAGAACATATACAAGGAGGTCGTCGGAAATTTGCCCGGTAAGATTAGACCGACCTGGAGGGTTTGTATTGAGTTGTGTACGTTGCAGACGCCATAATAACGCGGTCCCAGTCCCACGCGCGCATGCAAGACTCTGAGGACCTGGGGGGGACTTCCGACTCTTCCGCCGAGTGGGAGCTGCCGGACGAACCTCCAACCTTCTCTCCCACCTCTCCGTCCAATGGGTACATCAAAAATCCGTGCTCGTCAAAATTGTCCCACTCGTACACAACCAGCTTCGATTCCAATCAACTTTTTTACGCGAAATCAACCAAGTGCAATTACAAACGTTCTTGTAGCAGTAGTAACAGCAGCTCGTGCGGCCATGAGCACGCGTCGAACAGCAATTACGACTCCAACTGCAACGCTGCCAGTCTAGATTCTAAATGTTGTTGCGTAGATAGCGAGAGTAGGTACTCCAACGCGACTAGTCCCGACTTGGACAGTTGCAGCTCAAACAATTCGAAGAGAGCCTCGGCCGGCTCATCCGCGAGCAAAAATTGCGACGGCGGTTTACTTTCGAATTTGAGAGCAAACTCCGCAATCAGAAAGTCGGCTTCTGTCAACAGCGCCCTTGCTAAGCATCTCAATAATCACAAGCGACCCAACGGACTCTTGTCCCAGATATCTCCTTTCAACAGCAACTTGTCCTTATCTTATTTTACATCATCCTTCAACATTTTCTCTTCTGAAAAGACGTGAGTATTCTATGAGTGTATTTTAGATCAATTGTAAAAAGATTAGGAAATAAGGAAAAACTCAAAGCAAATTGAGATGGTAAAATAACTTACAAAAAATTGGAATGAATGCAAGAAATAAAGTCTGTTTAGTTTTTTTTTAATAATTAAAACTTTGTGTAATAACATAAAACAAATCTTTTCAGAAAATATCAGGACATCGATGACGAAACCATCACCAGGCTCATGGGCGCAGTGTCGTTCGGGTTCGGCCTGTTCCATCTGGGCATTTCACTGCTGCCGCCTTCCCTTCTGAAGATCACGAATTTCTTTGGGTTTGGGGGAAACAGACATTCTGGGATCGCAAATCTTATGTACGCCCGGCTGGGAACGGACATGCGCGCGCCGCTGGCTACGTGGGTTGAATTGGAAGGGCTAGACTAGAGTTCAAGATATTGATCGTTCGGTTCGCAGGTTATCCCTTCTGTGGTACCACACCATCGTTAGACCTTTTTACGCCTTGGATGGGAGCAACGTTCAAGCAGGCGTGAGGGCAGCCGTCGAACTGTTGGACGAGTCCGAGGAGGAGTATGGGGAGTCGGCGTTGTTCTTGTTTTTCAAAGGGAGGGTGAATAGGTTAAAGGTAGGTGTGATTGCATTGAAAATTGTAGTTATTACTGCTATACCTTGAATCAGAAGATCTTCTAATACATTGCCAGTAATGAGGCCAAACTCCGCAGCTTTTGGGGGTTTTAGTCATTTGTGAACGACTTGAAGCAGCTCTTTCAGGCGAGAAAGCTGTGATTGGTTTTGACATTTGCAAGGATGCACCTACACATTGATAGATTTATTCATATTCCAGTCGATTGTGAGGAGAGTATGGGGTGATTAGAAAGACGTTTGGGCAAACGTTTCTACTTTCTCACTATCACTTGGAGCCCATGTACGGACTATTTCACGCACAGGAGATAGTCTTGCTTGAGGCTGCTTAATTCTTCTTGCTACCTTCCAGAATGAGTAACCATTGCTTTTGGTTGCTGCCAAGTTCTGCAGATAATTTTGTATAGATTTGTTACTGAACTAACTTCTCCCCATTTGTCATATTTTTTAACCTGCTTGTTTCAGTTATAAGGTGCAGGATATTTGCAGGCGAATAGGGGTTGGTGCCAGGTTGGGTTAAGATTTTTGTGCAGTTGCTTGCTGCAGTTTGTATATTTCTGTTTAGGTATGCAACCGCAAGGTACAGGGTGGCCAACGGGTACGTTAGATAAGATTTTTATTTTAAATCGTTGCCCCTAACACACTGACCGGGGACGCGGCTCAGATGGCTCTGCTCTCTAGCCGGAGCGCGCGAGTTCGAGTCTCGCTCAACCCATGGGTGTGTGTGAATGTCCTAGAATAAATGCATGTTAGTCGGCACAATAAGCCCTCGAGGCTGCAGTGTCTGTAAGTGCGCAAAAAAAACACCCTGACCATAAATACACTGATAAAATTTTTGCACATCTAGCGCGGTACTTTTTTCCCGCTTCGAAGGTCGAAATTGCTAAATTTAAGGTTTTGTGATACTCACCAGCCCAATGGGCATATTAGATGACACGCCAAAAAGAAAAAACTGTATTTAAGTATTTATTTAGTAAGTTAAATTTTCAGTGTGTGCGCCTACTGAGGCAATGACTTGCCTTAAACGGACTTCAAATTTCCTACTATCCTTGATCGCATTTCTGGTGTTTATTGATTCAATTTGCTTAATGTTTGAGATGAATTTGTTTTCTGTACATATTGTCCTTTAGGTATCTCCACAAGTGGTTACAGGGATTTGGATCAGATGAGTAGGGTGTCCATTTAATACCATGCGCGTTGTACTTCGCAGAATCCAATGTGATGTACTCCTCTAGAAGATTAACCATAGAGAAAGTTCACCAGTTGTGTTTTCGTCCTACTATCTGCGCAAATTGTACAAATTGTTATCCGCTTTGAACAAAAGGACTATTGTTGAGAAGTGTGGATTTTTGTTTTTCCATACCCTCTAGTTCTGTTTGTTTATGTAATTTTTAAGGTAAAAGTGGGCTTTGTCCATATCTTTTTCGAGCCTATTAATCCTTTTTTTATTAACTCGATCATTTAATTAGCAAAAATCTTCTCTGAGCTGCGTTTTTGCTAATTAGCTGGTTGATCTGTATTTTATACGCTAATGCTTTCAGATCGCTACCATTCCTTCCTTCTCTTTTATGAACTTTTCAACTCTTTGGATGTTTTCTCTGTCTTCATTTCTAGTCCTCAAACATTTTTATACGCCCTGTTAGAGATAGGCATGAAAACAAAATGAACGTACTTGACACTTTTATATTAATATTGTCCAATAAATTGTAGTTACTAAACTTCTTCTTGAACTTCCACAACAATGAAGGTTTTGTGTTCTATGGTGTATTTTTTTATTATATGGTATATAAAATCTAGAAAAAGAAGGGCAACTTTTTTGAAATTAACTAAACTGCACTAATAGCAAACACAAAATTAACTTTAAGGGAGCATAGTTAGTTATAAACTTCTTCTATCTTTGATTTTACAAGACTTTAAGTAAATTCGTAGTCAGGTGGTTAGGAACACCGATTTGGGCCACCCTGTATATACTTCCTTCTGTTTTTAACGGTATTTAGGTGGTGAGAGTTTCAATGAGTTGTTTCCTAGATTGATAGGATATTAGGTCTTTCTGTTTCCAATATTACATTGCTTATTATGACGATTTTTAGAGTATAACCTGAAAATAAGTTGAGACATGGCTCGCTTTGGTGTAGCCTTGCAGGTTTCTTTGTTTTGTTTCTGCTCGTTGGCCAATATGTCTGCTGGTAATGTGTCCCATATTGTTGTCTAGTGCGCTTCCTTTTAGAATGGTCATTCTGAAACCCAATGGTGGTGCTTTGAGTTGAAGTCTCCACCCACGATAAATCTGGGCCCTGGCGTGTTAAAGAACGTTGTAAATGGCTCACTTGATATTTCGTACCTCGGCGAATAGTATACTGCAATTAGAGTTAGTGGCCTGACGCGTGAGTTCTCTAGAACAATGCTTGAGACTCGAATCTGTTTCTCTTGGTACTTTTTAGTATATTTTTTGTTATGACAGCGGATCCTTCATGTGCTGCTCTGTCAGAATTAGTGGTATCGTAGATTTGATAAGTTTTTGAGATTAGTAGACAATCGGTTTTTGCGTACTTTGAAGAATATTTTCAGATCTTGCGCATCTTGGCATAGCTCATTGGTATGTCACATTGGCCATTATTTGAATTTGTTAACGATAGCAGTGAGTAAGTCTAACATAGTATGGAAATCTTCTGTAAGTTTTGTATGTATTTAGGAGTTGTTCGAGACATTTGAGAGATTGCTGCTGAAATTTTAAGGACGGTTGCAAAATTCCTCCGAGACAAATTTTGACGAGTCGCCGCTTGTGACATATTTCCAAAAAGAATTTCCTTCAAACGAAACAAATTTTATTTAATTAACTTAACGGTCTTATCTTCAACAAGTGATGCCGCATAACGCCGTTAGCTTTGGACCTACCAACAAATCAGATAGAAAATGTGCAAAAATGGAGGCGGAAAAGGAGTCAAACTTACATTTAAAAGATAATCGTAAAAGACCCCGCTCCTGGAACACTATTCGAATTAGTCTTGATCAAAAGTAAGAAAATATGTGATCGTGCAAGCAGATGTAGAAAAAGAGCATTTGCATTTGTAAAAAAATAAACAGATATCAATGAAGTTCTCGCTATCGTTATGGACGATAATATTAATCAGTATTAAATCGATCAGCTTGGTCC
The DNA here is from genome assembly GCA_036346155.1 of Sinelater perroti. Classification (NCBI taxonomy): domain Eukaryota; kingdom Metazoa; phylum Arthropoda; class Insecta; order Coleoptera; family Elateridae; genus Sinelater; species Sinelater perroti. The sequence goes on from JARFIY010000324.1 coordinate 7,115,676, forward strand.
ACTTAGGAGATCAAGAGACTGAAACACTGAGCTTCCTTGCGACTGTATTGCAGATTTGAGAAACCACATTAAATCCATGTCTTTTGCACTTTATAGTGATGTGGTAATGAGTAAAAGCTGCAAAACAAATAAATATTTTGACAAATTGTAAAAATATTAAAATTTACGCCCTTGTATGTAAAAAACTATTTTCGTAACAAATTTTCTGCAACAAATATAATTAATTTTATCCCCTACATTTTTGAGGATGACCAATAACTCGCACAACTCTTCCTTAAACAAAGTCAAGTTCTGCACATTTACGAGCACAATTTACGTGTAGGTCTATAAGGAGATAAAGGGACGTTGGATCTGTATACATTAGGTAGGAAGAAGAATGCTTATGAAATGGATTAAATAAATAGTCAACGCCTACCGAAAGGTCGATATAACTTACAATGTAAAAATATTAATACCTCATTAACTAATATTTAAATTTTAAAAATATAATAATAGCAGTATGGACGTACCAACTGTTTCATTTAATGACATGGCTCCAGTCCACTAAACCAGACTTTACACCTACCTAATTAATGGAAGACTGAATGAGACTAATCTTTATGGTGCTTGGCAAAAAGCAGAAAATGAAAAACTAAAGTACAACAAGCATTTCACTGGAGTCAGCTGCAAGAACAGATAATTCTGTTGCAGCGGAAACTTGTTAAACCAACGAAAATCCATTTCACCATTGCTACAGAAAATGGTAGTCAGATTTATTATCAAACAGATTAAGAAGCCCTAGAACAAGCAGTGGGATGGGTCTAATCAAAAAAGAAAAGGAAAAGGGAGAAGAATAAGAACAGTTTTCCGCCTATTGCCATCGATAAACTTCTAAGAAACCTATTTGGATTTAAAACCTAAGTTACTTCTCTCCACGAAAATAGAACTTATAACCGATTATAAAGAAGCATATAGAAGTGTCGTTTGCTTGCTGAATAAAACAAGTCAAAAAATTGCGCTCTTATCAAATCAAGTTAAATCATCCTATCGGAATCTGCGCTAAGTGGGTCAGACCTTCCTTTAGCTCCAAATAAATGAAAGAAAATTTATTCCGAAGAACAACAAAATAGTGAGAGTAGAAAACAAGACTCATTAGTAACAAAAAGAATATTAAACTATCATTACAAATGAAGAGATTCGATTGTAGCGGAAATATTAAGGTTTGGTATAATAATTTACTGGCGAGACGGATCAAAAGACCTAAGCTGGTGTAATAAATGAAAAAAATTGGGAATTCACGAAGCTATTGCCAAAAGACACTAAGGTGCGTTGAGTGTGGCAAATAACACCCTTATAGAGATTATATAAACCCAAATACTAACAAGCCCGCTTGCACTAATTGCAAAAAAGTTAAGTTCGTACAGAAGTTTAGAAACCAAACTGTAAAAACAAAAATTCTGACTAAAGTTGATGGTAACAATGAGCCAAACATCAACATTAGTCGAGCATAGAATGTTAAAGAAAATAATGTAAAAAACCAGAAACCAACGAAGAGATCACGAGATGCTCCGTAACGTGATAACCGGACATGATGTACAAGAGAAAGATAAGAAAAGTTTAACAAGGACGTCTTAAGTAAACTCTCTAAACTGGAAGTCGACAATAAAAAAAGTCAGTTAACAAAAAAAGGGTTCCTTAAGATTTTTTTTTAACTTTATTTATATTTACAATCTGCTCTGATGAGCAATAAGTAAATCAGGTGAATTTACATGCCGTCCCAGTGGAAGGCTCCTTAGAATTACTTATGAACTATTATATACAGGATAATATTTAACACACAAAACAACTAGTGTAGATCTGGAAGATCCAGTGGAGTGAGTCTTTTAGCCTATAAACTGAATTGTTGTTATCCAGCAAATTCACAGCAAAATAGTTTGTGTGATTTTCTAGTCGTAAAATATACTTTGCACTCACGCACTTCACTTCGTCTTTCACTAGTTTCACTCGGAGGTCCCGATGAATGACTTCATTTCTAACGCACCACGGTGCATCTGCTATTACCCTTAGGGTTTTAGATTGGAATCTCTGCAAGCTCTCTAAATTGGAGTTGCTTGTAGTTCCCCATAGTTGCAGCCCATATGTCCAAATTGGTTTTAGTATACATTTATAGAGTAGTACCTTGTTGTATAAAGTTAACTTGGATTTTCTACCTAATAACCAGTATAACTTGGAGAGCTTTACGCTTTAGGCAGTTGTTTTCGTTTAGTAAGTATATGTTTTTTTCAAGTTAGTCTGCGATCAAGGTGCATACCAAGGTATCGGACGTCTTCGGTATTATTAAGGGTAACTTGTGGACATGTTTTCCTCCTGAGTCTAAAGGTGACTTGGGTGGACTTGTTTTCGTTTGCTTTTACACGCCAGAGTCGAAGCCAATTTTGCACTTGGTTAAGAGAGATTTGCAGGTTTCTTGATGCTACAATAGGATCTTCGTGAGTTGCAAGAATTGCAGTATCATCTGCAAATGTAGCCGTTGTCGTAAGATTGGTGGTAGGTATATCTGCCGTGTATAGTAGGTAAAGCACAGGTCCTAGTACGCTTCCCTGCGGTACACCGGAGTTAATAGGATGTAGTTTTGTTAGTTTATCCTGAAACTTTACCTAGAAGTACCTATTGCTCAGACAGGATTTCGTCAGTTGAAAATAAGTGTGTGGCAGGTTTTTCTTGATCTTATACAAAAGTCCCGCATGCCAGATCTTATCGAACGCTTGAGTTATATCGAGAAAAGCGGTGGAGCAATATTTTTTCTTTTCGAAGGTCTGGTTGATTTCGTTTACTACCCTGTGAATTTGCTCAATAGTGGCGTGGTCTTTCCTAAAACCGAATTGGTGTACTGGTACTAGATCGAGATTTTCTAGGATTGGTTCGAGTCTTCCGAGTAACAGTTTTTCAAAGATTTTAGATATTACAGGTAGCAAACTGATTGGACGATGAGATGCCAGTTCTTCAGAAGGCTTTCCTGGCTTAGGTATAAGTATTATTTGGGCCACCTTCCATTGGGCTGGGAAATAGCTTAATCTTAGAATAACATTATAAATGGCTGTTATTTGTCTGTATCCTTTCTCCGGCAATTGTTTCAGGACTTCTACTGTAATCAGGTCATACCCTGCTGATTTCTTAGGGTTTAGATCGCATGTAATTAACGACCTTACTTCTGTTACCGTAATCTTTTTTATTGACAGACTTAGTTGATCTGGTGTCTCCAAATATTGTTGTATTTCGGCTTCTTCTTCTGGAGTTAGTGCAGAAGGAAAGGGCTGAAAAACATGTGTTAGATGTGCTGCAAAAGTATCGGCTTTTTCTTGCTCACTCCTAGACCAACTTCCATCAGGTTTCCGAATTGGAGGGATTGCTTGCTGTGGTTGTTTTAGTTTCTACGTGGCTTTCCATAAGGAATAATCTGTTGTTTCGGTAGCAGAGGGGGTTGATAGATAATACTGTAGAGCCTAATTTTTTTTGATCTTGAAGCATTGCCTTCAAATTTCGTGTAGCATTGATGAGGCTGTTTTTATCATTCGGTGACCTAGTGTTCTGCCAAATTCTGCGAAGCCTTCTTTTCTCGGCTATTGCTCTTTTTATTACCATAGGTAAAGTATTGGGGGCATCGCTCGCTTCCGTAAAGGGTGTTGAATCCCATGCCGAACCCTGTATACTTCGGTTCAGGTGTTCTACTGCATCATCGATCTCATCGGTGGTCTTGAGGGGTATGCCTAGATCTATTTTTTCGTTGACTATCATTCTAAAGAAGTCCCAGTCGGTATTCTTGTTGGTGAGTCTAATCGGTCTAGGCCTGTGAAGTATTTGTGTACTTAATGTGATTATGATTGGGGAGTGATGTGATGTCATATGAAGGCATGATTTGATTGTTAGGTAATTTTGTGCTATGTTTTTGGTAACACAAAAGTCAAGTAGATCCGGGATTTTAGCCCTGTCCGAAGGCCAGTATGTGGGTTGTCTGGTGGTGAGATAGTTGAGATTATTGTTGACGAGCGATTTTAGCAATTCCCTGCCTTTAGTGGTGGTTACTCTATCACCCCATTCCTGGTGTTTAGCATTGTAGTCACCGCCGGCAATGAAGCGTGGACCAAGTGTGTTAAATAATTGGGTGTAATACTCTGTTTTTATGTTATGTCTCGGGGGACTATATAAAGCGATAATTGTAATTGGTCCTGTCCAATCTTCTACGATCACTCTGGTATCTTAAATGTGCTCATGAATGTACTTATCTGTTTGGTAATGCTTGATGGAACTTTTTATAAGTACTGCAGATCCTCGGTGTGCAGCTCCGCTAGGGTGTTGTGTGTCATACATAATATAGTTGGGTATCGTAAAGTAACTTCTGTCTGTAAAATGGGTTTCGGATAATAAAACTATATCTAAATCGTGATTAGTAATAAACGCCCGTAACTCTAGGGTGTGGTTTGACAAGCCATTGGCATTCCATTCTGCAATCTTGAGTGTTTGAGCCATTATTGCAGTTTGGAGACGATGACTGTGAGGAGATTTAGCATTAGTTTTAGATTGTCAGCAAGTTCTATCATCATTTTTTCCAGTTTCTCAATGTGAGACGTTTGTGGCACGTTTAAGTGGTGAGAGGATTGTTGTCCGTTTGACACAACTTGAGCGAATGTTTCTTCATTTTTGTTTGGCATTTGTATGGGTGCGGTAGTTGGTTGCGGTGCAAACCCTCTAGGACGTGGTGATGGAAATTTTCTCTGCTTCAGTTCCTGGTAAACTTGGCATCCTTTGTAGTTTGCATGTTGTGAACCGTTACATAAAACGCACTTTGGCTGGGTTTCCTTTGATTTACTACACGTGCTGGTTAGGTGGTTTGCGCCACATTTTACACACCTAGGTTGGTGCGTGCAGAATCTCTTCGTATGACCATATCTTTGGCAAGTGGCGCATTGTGGAATTTCTCTTTTGTGATGAGGTGGTTCTATTGTAATTTTTGTATGTAATAAATATTTAATGTCATATATCTTTTTGTTAGATTCGTTGAGAGCTAGATCGATAAAGAACATTGACAGTGGCTGTTTAGTTGTTCTGTGCTTCACATTGTATATATTCAGAACTTTATGTCCTTGAGTTTCTATCTCAGCTTTTAATTCATTAATATCGATAGAGTAGGGTATGTTCTTGATTACGACGCGAAAGCTGCGCTCTTCTTTCATCTGATATGTATGGAACTGTACTTTTAGTTCTATTAGTCTAGCTACTAATTTCCTGTAAATATCTGTGGTTTCCGCCATTATTTTCACTTGGTTTCTTCCTATAACTTTTAAAGTGTACTTTTTATCAGTTGTAGTGTTCAGATCTACGGTCAGTGGGTTGATATTTAGCACGTCCGAAATAAATATTGGTGGTGGTTTTACTGTTTTTGTTACTGCGGGTGTGTCTGCTTCCATTGTTAATACATGTATGGAAGCGCTCCCAGTATCAGATAATTCTGATACTGGGAGCGCTTGAAATCGATTTGTTAAGTTAAGCCGCGATGAGTCTTTTGAGACCTTTTGCTTTACTATACGATTTTCATCATCTTGCATAATACGTTTATTTTTCCTCGGGGTAACTGTGGTCCATTCTGAATTTTGCTGATGTGACGTAGATGGTTGATGATCGGGTTGTTGCCATAGTGTAATAGGTGCCGCGTAGTGTGATGCTACATTTTGACCTACCTGTTGATTGAGTGCAGGTTGCATATAATGAGGTTGTGTTACTTGGGGTTGCACCACGTTGCCCAGAAGCTGAGGATACTGTGTTTGATACTGGATCATTGGAGGTTGTGCGTAAGGCATGGAGTATGGTTGATTAGTGCCAGCCATGACGGCTGACACTCAAACTGAATAAGTCACTTCTGATCACTGATATAAATTATTTGCAAATCGTGACTATTATTAAGCATAAAAATAAATAAATATGCTTAAAATTGCAATAAAATGAAATTATTAGAATTAAATTTATCACGGAAGCGTTATCACTTGACCCGTCGCGCGTGGAGATTAGCACTTTCTTGCGCTACGAATGCCAAATGCGAACAGGTTCCTTAAGATCGCGACCGGGAATGCTAATGGACTGTTTCAGTGCAAAAATAAATTGTAATTATTCCTGGAGATTCATAAAATATTTTTTCAACATCAGAAACCCATTGTACCAGCGAATAACCTACAATTAAGGAACTACTGTGTGCATCATATTGTTTATCCGTCCAAAAATTCAAGAGGGAGTGGAAAGATTATAAAGGAGACCACCAAACATCACGAAGCCGAAGCTATACAAGCCAGAAAAATCCACGGGCTATTTTATATATACGAGGTATATTTGCTCGAGGCTGCTTAATTTTTGCGTTGCCTTCCAGAGTAAATAATCATTGTCTTTTTGATGTCAAATTTGGCAGATTATTTTGTACGGATTTGTTTTTTAGATTGTGTAGTAGTTTTAAAGTTTATTGAAATTATTCTTGTCTTGCCGGTTTTATAACAACTGATTCTCCATGTGCTGATCAGCCAGGATAAAATCTATCGTAGATTTGAAAGCCTAGTATTTTGAAGTAACTTTTACTGGTGGAGTATTTTGTGTTTTTGATGAATATATTCAGCTTTTGGCATTCTACATAACTAATGTATATATTTGGGCGTTGTTAGAATTTGCTAAGGACAGCAGCGAGTAAGTTTAATATAGTACGTAAGTCTTCTCTGCTTATTTTATTAGAAGTTGTTCCAGGCATTTGATAAATTGCTTCTCGCCAATTGTGAGTTTTCCAAGAAATATTTTCATTAAATAAAACATATTTTATTCAGTTTCTATGCCACAGAAAAAATTCTATAAGTTCAACTCGTAGTAATGCAGGTCGTGGAAGCTGCAACACGACAAACAGTATGTCCTCAATAGCCCACCTATTTATGTAATAGAGAACTATATAAATCTTTCAAGTCTAGTTTTATTATCAAAATACTTATTTTTAAAGATCTGGAAAAAAAAAGATTGTGAAAAGATCAACACTTCAAATGTCAAATCACGGAAAATTTAATTGCTGGTAAAAATCTTAATCTTTACAGAGATTTTAGTGATAGGATTGGTTAAACACCCTTCTAGGAGCATTTCGCTATATTGGTGACAAAAAGTAAGTTCAACTTAACGTACTTACCTTCCGCAAGGACTTCCGCATAAGAACATTGGCTTCAGACCTATCAACAAGGCAAGTCAAAAAACGCACGAAATTGGGGATGGAAAAGGAATAAAATTGATATTATTCTAAAGAAAACCGTAAAAGACCTTGCTCCTGGAACACTATTTGAATTAGTTTTAATCAAAAGTAAGAAAGTATGGCATTGCGCAAGCAGATGTAGGAAAGAGCATTGACGTATTGTGCATTTGTAGTGTGATAATTCTCAAAAGTTTATATGAGACTTTAATAACGAGCCGAGGAAACTACTGATATCAATAAAGTTCTCATTATCGGTATGGATAATCAATATTATTAATCAATATTAAATGGAGGAGGAATATATAAATTGTCAATAAAATATTCAAAAGAAATCGACTAATAATGTAAAACGACTTAAGTTATTAACTTTAAATAACAGTAATAGTAATATGGATGTACCAGCTGTTCAATTTAATAAAATGGCCGTACTCCAACAAAACTAGTCCAGCAGAAGTGTGAATGAGACCAACCTTTAAGCTGCTTGGCAAAACGCAGTAAATGAAAAACCGAAATACAATGAGCGTGGTATGGAACAGATGAAAAAGCTCTAAAATAAAAAGTAAGATGCGTCGAATCGAAGCCATCTTCTCCAAATCCACACTCCCAGAAAAATAAAATTGGTCCTCCACCTATTGTCATTACTAAGCAAGAGAACTTTCAAGAAATCTACAATAGTTTGACCATTGAGAAATTAGATGTAAAATCCCAATTACTTCCCGACAAGGAAATAAAACTTACCATCGATGATAAAGAACATACAGCTTGCTGGATGAAACGGGTAAAAAGCACTCTTATGAAATTAACCTTAACGACTCTTTGCTAAGCGAGTCAGTCTTTCTTTTAGCAATGAATTAAATAAAATATTTTAAGGAGAAAAAAAATAGTGAGACTATAAGACTTTCGCTAGTAACAAAAAAAATTACATATGCCGATATGCTTAAACGCCAATTCTAAAGCCAAAAAAACTGACTGAGGAAGAGTGGGCGATTTACTCGCAAGGAACAAATGTCGATGATAACAATGAGCCAAGCACTAACATTAGTCAAATACAGAATAACGCAAATAACAGTTGAATAAACGCTCCGTAACATCATGGCCCGACTTGATGAGCAAGAGAAAAGAAGAAAAATTTAACAAAGAAGTCTTAATCAGATTATCTTAACTGTAAGTCGGAAATAAAAAAGTCGGAGGTATAAAGAAAATGGATCCAGATCTTAAGTTCGTGATTTGGAATGCCAACGGGCTGTTGCAGCACAGAAATCAAATGAAAATACTCCTGGACGCTCATAAAATACATATGTTTGCTCGGTATCAGATATTTCACCAGCAAGAGTTATCTACAACTGAGAAACTAATGTGTGTCCATCCGTCCAACAATTCAAGAGGAGAAAGTGCAGTGATTATAAATTAGAGCATCGACCAACACGAAACCAAAGCTATACAAGTCGGAAAAACGCAAGTTTGTTTAGCTACAAACAGTTGCTATAATTATAATGTTAAAATTGTTGCCTTCCGAAATATGTTCCCAACAAAGTAGATTATTTTCAACTCCCAAGACCAGCAACCCAAAAAGGATTTATACTTGGAAGAGATTCCGATTCAAAACATACCTATAGAGGATAAAGGCTAATTATACAAAAAAGTAGAGAATTGTGTTCAGCAGCAATAGAGCTTAACTGGACTTGCTAGTTTACGGATACTAAAAAGATTCCGGAAGATCGTCAGGAATAGTTCTCATAACCATCTAAAATTTGAAGGATAATTAAAAGTATCGACAGATTATAAGTTATAACTAAATAAAAGCTACCATTTCTAATATCATAATTTCAAATAAAATAACTGACTTGGAGAAGTTCTACTATTGGAAAAGCCTTAGGAATGTGGACTAAGGCGACCAAGAAAAAGTAAATCTTTTTTCAGAACATCTGGAACGAACTTTTCAATCAAATGAAACCTATTAAGAAGACGATGTGAATATAGATTTCATAAAGCGACAATCCCTGAAGCAATTTTCCAGAAATAAAATTGTCAAACTGCCTAATTTAATTAACATTTTATTCCAAATTAAGCACGTGCCACTATGCTGGAAGATCGCAAAGGTCATCATGATCCCTAAACCCAAAAATCCAAACGCATTACTTTGGTACTCATTATCTCTAAACTGTGTGAGAAGTTGATTCTAAAGACATTTAAACTTATTGAAAAAAGATCATCCCGGATCATCAATTCGGATTTAAGAGTAATCACGTAATTTCAGATCAGGCTTATTAAGTCAGCAACGTCATCAAAAAGGCAATTGAAGAAAAGAAGATTTTTTCGTTTATATTCTTAGACATTGCTTAAACTTTTAATAAGGTGTAGCACCTTGGATTGGAACTAAAGATGAATAAATGGCTGTGGTCTGTTACGAAAATCTTACATTATCAAAAGAAAGCAGTGTGATGGATCCCATATTGTACTTACTGTACACTTGGAACATACCTTAAAGTGCTACATTTACAGAAGTTATAAATATTTTTACAACTAAGGCTGGAAAGCTCAAAGCTAATAAAAACTTTATGCATTTATGAAAAACTCAATGAATATAAATCTATTCATGTTAATTTTGTCTATCATAAGAAGGAATAGTTACCGTTGACAATCGACGAACATGTAGTTCTATGTATGTTCAGTAAAGGCTAACGTTGTGAAATAGTTTGGTATGATATCTAGATGCCAGACTGAGATGGAAGGAACATGTAAAAAAGATAATAGAACTAAAAATTAAACTCAAATGAATGTATTGATTAATGGACAGAAGATCTGCTATGTCAATGCACAACAAGTTAATGTTGTACAGGCGTAAGTTAAATCCTCTGTTTGAATATATGGGTGCAAACTATGGAGCTTTGCTACCGACAGCAACATACAAGTTTTACAAGATGATAAGGAGCATAGTAGACGCTACCTGGTACATCAAAATATTGGCGGATGAGAACACAAGGTGCGTTTAAGTTCTAAGGTTTCCAATTTCTTTTCTGAAAAAGTACTAACCCAAGAAAGTTGAAACTTCTTCCGTTACCTCTCAACGTAATCTCCGTCTAGACGTACACATTCTTTACAACATCGTCGCCATAATTCCATGACTGCTGAGAACACTTCTTTATGGGTGCATTTTACCCACTGGAAAATCGTTGATATAACAGCAGCTCGATTGAAAAATGAGCGGCCACGGAGAGTGTCCTTCATAGTCGGAAATTGATGGCGACATCACGTGTCAACATATCCTGAGATGTTAGCACCCGCGTAGTCTTGGGACCCGCCTTGAAGAAGTTTTCCGCATTTTGGGGTCATCATGCAAAATTGACTTTACAAGTCCTACGGAAATGCCAAGTTTAGATGCGATATCACGCACACCCAATCGATGGTCTTCCATACATCTTGCCCCACCCGCGCAATCGTGGTTTCGATCCGGCTGGTTCGTGGCCGAAGCTGCTTCGGTTCATTGTCACACAGCTCTTGACCTTCTTCAAACTTTCCCATCCACGATCGCACATTTTAACTTTCATAACGCCTTCATCGCATATGTCAGTCAATTGACGATGAATTTCGATGGTTTCGCAAGAGGAGAAAATGGATGAATACAAGTTATTATTAAACACTAAACTTAAAGTTGACTGCATTTTTCTACTTGCTCTCACTGTTGAGAAAAAAATTTGGAGACCTTAGGACTTAAACGCACTTCGTATATCAGAACCACAAAGATTGCCTTCATGACCACACCAATATTGAGACAAACTACTTGCTGGAATATTCCAATAGCTCAATAAACATAAACATTTTGAGTTAATGCACTGACTGAGGTGCAAAGCAAAGCATAGTGGTCGTATGACCATTGATAAAAATTTGAGTGGTGCCATTGGGATGAACTCTGAGACACTAATGGATTAGCTTTATGATTATATTAAAATAGAATTACTCGATAGTCTATATCGTAGTCTAGTTTCAATGTAATTAAGTATCATAAGGCTTTTTACAAAAAAAAAGTTCTACACAAAAGTTATTGGTAGAAAATTGCTCTTTTATATTTTATATTCTTCACTCTGTTTGTCAGTCTTTTATTAGTTTCCGGAAAAATCTAAACAGTGTCTTTACTAATTTCTAGTCCGACATTCCAGAAGCTCTGAGGGCGTTCCAAGCGTCAGTGGAGAACTCGAGCCAGCGGGAGATAAAGCTGCTCTCCCTGCACGAAGTAGGTTGGTGCTACCTCATACAGCTCGACTACCCTTCCGCCGAGCACACCTTCCAGATCCTGAAGCTGTCGAGCAGGTGGTCGCGATCCTTCTACGGGTACCTAGCCACGATCTGCGCGGGATCGTGCAATAACTTGAACGACTTCTCAAACCTTAAAGAAATGAAGAGCCTCATGGAGAACGGGCCCAAGGGGTCGCAACTGGAGGTGTTTCTCGCAAGAAGGTTCAGATGCTGTCCTGTTAGGGAGGAGGATTTGGCAAATGTGGACGCCACCTTCTGGCGGGTGTTTGTGTACGAGCTGCTCTATTTGTGGAACACTTTGGCCAGCTGCAGTACTGCGAGACTAGAAGAAATCGTAACAGGTATATTTTATTAGTTCATTTTCTAGATTCCAGCTTTAACGAACAAATTTTAGACTGTGAAACGATAGCAATAAACAAAACAAACGAGCCCATGTTGGGGTTATCGCAGTTGATTCAGGGCAGCTGCTATTACCTCCTGCGAAGATTTGAGAGTGCAATCGCTAGTTACAGAAGATGTTTGGAAATCCGCAGCTCCAAATCTTACAATGATGAGGATGCTCATGTATCAGCCTTTGCACAGTATGAATTAGGAACGGCGCTGATAAAGAGCGAAGAGGTTAGCATTCTCAGTGTTTAGCTTCTTTTACGATCGAATGTTTTCAGACGAAAGAAGAAGGAAAGACGCTGCTGAACCAAGTTGCCCTGTACAAAGACTACGACTTTGAGCAAAGGTTAACTGTACGAATCCACGCCATTTTAAAACACCTTTAGACCAATGTTGACAATATAACGCTCAGTAATATTAGCTTTACACAGCTTTAATATCGTACGACGAGTTTCGGCTGGAGGTTTCGTATGTAGGCTTGAAAGTAATAGTTGGCTCGTTTTTAGCATCGCTCTGACGGCATGCAGGAGTTGTTAGAGTGGAGCTACGCTTGCGAACCTTCCCGGTTGGAGTTCTACGGACTGCTGTATGGATGCAACTTTGCATTGCCAGAGTAACGTAGTGGAGACATATTCTAAATTTTTGTTGACCATGTTACCTTATGAATGTACAAGTTAATACCTTAAGTGGCATAAATGTCCAGCTATCGAACACGAACATGTAAACTGATTATTTTTAATAATGTTGCGCTAAAAGACAACATCAAATGAAGCTCATAGAGTCTAGATTTTTAAATCGATGTAGCTAGTTGAACGAAAATGTCTATTTTAACACGGAATATACAGAAACATATACTACACATTTTGACATTAATAAATGTAATGCATTTAATGTACAGTTGATGATGTTTATTGAATGTTGACTGTATTATTAAAATAAAAAATAAAAAATGCCTTATACTTTGCTAGTAACCGGGGCCTGATTGGGGTTTTTGGTGCCCCATGTTGACAATTTTTTACCTGCCTTCCCTCAAAATTTTTGGATCTTGGGACATTATTTTATGAAATCAAAGAAGGTGATTGTTTAGACAAAACCGGTTTTTCATTGTCTCCGCCCACCGGCGCTGCCCAGGTAGTCTGACAAAGTAATTTTTTTATGATTCTTTATAAGCAATCAGAATGAAATACAATCTATAAGCCAGTTAGATGGCTAGTACATTGATATAAATAATGTACAATCATAATGACTTGGATAAGCTAACATCCAGTGATGTTGCTTCAGTTTTCTTTGATGTCTATTGGCTAACATTTTCTGAGTCTTCTATTTTCTGGAAAGTGAAGCAGAGGTTGTAGCAGTGGATTTGGATGAAATTCGAGTTTGGTGGCTGTTTCTCTAATCACTTCACTGACATGTGGGATTTTGAGATCTGTATGTAAGGTATGGTTCGAGACATACCACGGAGCATCCGTTATGACTCGGAGTATTTTAGATTGAGCTCTCTGGATTATTGGTGCGTTGGACTTGCTGGCGCATGCCCAGAGTTCGATGACGTAAGTCCATATCGGCTTGAGCACTATTTTATAGATCGAGATTTTGTTTTCCATTGACAGTCGGGATTTCCTTCCAACAAGCCAGGAGAGTTCTCTAGCTTTTAAATCAAGTTGAATTTTTTTTAATGTGTTGTTTCCAATTTAATTTACTGCCGAAGGGTAGGCCTAAGTATTTTACATTGTCGCTTTGTGGTAGTATTATTTGAGTGAGGTTTACAGGTGGCCATGTACCTTTTCTGAGGGTGAAGGTTACCTGTGTCGATTTGGATTCATTAGCTTTGATCTTCCATTTTTCCATCCATGTGTTTATTAAGTTTAAATGGTGTTATAGATTTGAGGAGGCTACTACTGGAGAATATGGCGGTGTCGTCCGCGAAAGTGCCTGTTGTTGTTAGTGTTGTTGTGGGTAAGTCGTGTGTGTATAGGACGTATAGTAGTGGTCCTAGGATGCTACCTTGCGGTACTCCTGATAGGACTGGTTGTCGGTTTGATGTAGCTTCGTTTACTCTCACTTCAAATTGGCGTTCTTGTAGGTATGACTTCATCAGTTTAAAGTAGCAGGATGGAGAGATTCTTTTTATTTTCAATAGTAGTCCAGGGTGCCACACTTTGTCAAAACCTTGACTGATATCTATAAATGCAGATGTGCAGTATTGTTTGTCTTCAAATGATTTGTTTATAATGTTGACAATTCGCTGACATTGTTGGGTTGTCGAGTGTGCATGACGAAACCCGAACTGATGGTTTGGGATCCAATCCTATGAATTTAAGTCTGTGTTCAATCTGTTGAGAAGTAGTAATTTTTAAATTGCGGGCAGTAAACTTATAGGGTGATAAGATGTGATATCTGACGGATTTTTGCCAGGTTTTGGTATCATTATGATTTGAGCTATTTTAAGTGATGTAGGCCAGTAGTCGAGTCTAATTATTGCGTTGAAGATGTATAGGAGTTGTACAAGTCTTTTTTTTTGTCAATTCTTTTAACATTTTCGCTATGATGAAGTCTATGCCAGGGGCCTCTTTGGGATTTAGGGTATATATTGCGTCCCTTATTTCTTTTGGAGTAAATAATTTTAAGGGTTATGCTTGTGTAGACGTACTTAGAACCTGTTCGACTTCCTGTACCTGATCATTATTTAGGGGTTGAAAGACCGCTGCAAGGTGCTCGGCGAAGAGGTCGACCTTTTGTTTATCATTTGTTGCCCGCGCATCTGGTGGTGTTGAGTATTTTCGTATGGGGGAGATGTTGTTAAAGGTTTTCTCCTGTTTTTATGGGCTCCCGAATGGAGTTATCGAACCTTAAAAGGTTAGAAATGTATGTAGTAATTGAGTTGTTTTTGAATTCTTGCAGCTTGGTTTTTAGCTTGTTTCTTAGATGGTTATATTTAACTCTATTATCTGATTGATTTGGCTCTTCGTTTTTCAGATATCAGTTTTTTGATTTCAGAGATATATTATTGGTTGATTTTTTGAGTCCGATGCTTTCGTAGCCTGTTGTAGAACATTGACAAAGTTATTATATTCCTCCTCGACTTCACAAAGCAATTTCAAACAAAACTCATTGTTAACTTTGAAGTCTCGTAGCTACTCACAGGAATGTGTTTCGTCAATTTGATTGGTGCATTATAATCGGCTCAATAATCTCTATTTAAATGATAAATTTTGTTTAATTTGGTAGGTTGTTTCTCTTGTTGTTTCCTTGTAAGCTCAGTTCTTTTCTTCTCCTTATACGCTTTCCATTGCATAGAATTCGTCTCATAAGCCACAGTTGCATCATTGAACTCTAAAGGGAGTGTGTATAATATTTGTCAAAAAATATGCTTATTGTTGTTTGTATTGACAGATTGCAAATAGAAAGGTAGCACTTGCCACATCAATGTGTATCAAAATGGCGACTATACAACAGAAATCATTTTGTGTTCTACGCTTCGCGAAGTGTGAGTTTATAATAACTGTTCAGCGGGATTTTCGGCGACAATATGGTATTGAAACTCCTACCGCTCAGATCATTAGGCGATGATATAGTTAATTCCAAGACACGGGTTGTCTATGTAAAGGAAAATTCAGTACTGTCTCCAGCTGCTTCGCACGTAGCCCCCAAAAATCCACTCGCCGTACCGATAGAGAACTAAACATTTTCTCAACATTAGTCTGGCGTATTTTCCGGCGCCGTTTGAATATGAAACCGTACAGGATTCAATTAATGCAAGCTCTTCGTGCAGGTTCTCAAACAACGACGTGTGGAATTGTGTTAATTCATCCTCGACAAGGTGGCAGATAATGCCAACTTTGTAACGCGCTTAGCGTTTTCTGACGAAGCTATTTTTCATTTAGGTGATAACCTCCATAATGTTAGAATACGGGGTATAGAGTAGCCGTGCATCCCAGGGGCGGGGAATCATATTGAGGACCTATGATTCAGCATGTAAAAAACTTCAAGATTATCCCTATAATATAAAATCAATCTTAAATGTCTATGTTCATTATTTTTCATAATATCAACATTTTAAATCGGATGATTCTTTTTGAAACACTCTATAGATTTGTGCAAATGTGTGACTGCTGCGTATTAGCACAATGATAATAGTTGTGTTACTACCGTAAAGTGTAGAGGATATTATGAAACATATATAGTCAAAATACTTACCCAATGTCCTATTTAAAGATTTATAGATTTAAAAGCCCATACATATAAGTGCAATACATAAAAAAAACTTCTGCCCATAATAAATTGTCGTAACACACATTTATTTCTTAAAATATGAGATTTTCCTTTGTTTATTATCTGATGATTAAATTCACGTGGGAAAAATGTCATCCTAACTCAAAAAAACAATATTCTTCATCCCGATTGAGCTTCTACTTGATTATATCAAAGAAGAAGTACCCGAATTTTAGTAAAAATAAAGTTATAAGTTTAAATGTAATAGTCTATTATACATTCCATAGAAAAATATATACAAAAATAATTGGTTTAAAAAGTATAAATAATATTTAAATACTTCTAAGTACCTTACGTTTATACCATACATGTAGGTGTAGCGCAGAAAGAAGTATACAACTCTACATTTTGCCTGCTCTACCGGATTTCACAGCATCTAAAGTTCCGTGTACTCGTAATCTAAAAAAAATAGTGATTATTCTGAAATAAGCACCGTGGAGGCTATTCAACCTATAGACGCAAGTGTAGAGGGGATTGCCGTGGTTAGAGTGCACCTTAAACTCAACGAGGTTGTAGGATTTGGAGCCGCTGTCGACGTCGAAATGCTGTATCGTGGGCCCGTTGATGTCGTAAACAAACTGGCCGAAGAAGTGTCCGTCTCGGTCGTCTGGACTTGTTAAGCCCTATTAACATTCAAACATTCATTAACAACTTTTGTATATATTTTAAGTCGACAAGAACATAGAGTTACATGATATTTCTGTTAGCTATGTTTTTGATTTGGGCTTTAAAAATCTGAAGCAAGATGTATGATAAAACCATTTTCCAAGATACTGCGTATTAATATAAACATACAATCTAAACAGAGAGAAAGAAACACAGAGAGAGGGAGAAAGAAAGGAAGAAAGAGATAGAAAAAAGAGAGAGAGACATTTATTTTAATAATATATGTAAATCGTGTCTGCAATACGTACAATAATTAACCATTCATTTAGAATAAAATTGATCCAATTGAAAATAAAGTAGCACCAACTACTGATTTTTTTTAAACGACCGTATAAAGTCTGCTAGAAACCATAAGTTACATATTTGAGACCATGTTGTGTAATATTTTCCATAAAACTCTTCATACTTATATACTCGGTGGATGTTGTTATTGTTTTATGGTGATCCAGGTTTTGCTATTACATTTTTATAATGGACTAATTAGTGGCTCATACAATATACATTTAAAAAGTAATGAAACTGATTCCAGTCCTAAACTGGAATCTATTTCAAAGTACTTATCGCAGCGGCTTGCACATTTGTAACAGCTGGGAGAACAAAAAGAAGGGCAGTTCATAATATCGGGAGGTTGAGGCAGTGTTGCTAGAGTTTGTTTCGTCTCATTCGAGCCACCTTTGGTCGGGAAGACCCAGCAATATTCCGCTCCGAACTCTATTTGCGTCTCGAGATCGTACTCAAAAATCTATGTTCCATCACCAATTATCACTGTCAACAAAAAATCAGGTTCACTTATCATACGATCCAAAAGCACGATTTTTCTACTGTTTGTCGATCAAAATCTTGGAATCCAATTTAGCACAAATTTCCCTCGCCTGCAATTCGTTTCATGTCCAATACTTTTTGGAACACTTAAATGTTGTTTAGAGTCCAAAACCACTTTCACCTTGTCCAAAGCGTGAGATGTTAATGGGCGCCCTAAGCGTTGCACATCTCCGACATCCTCTCTTCATCATCTAAAGGTTTTGTGCCACTTAAACACTTGTGGTTCCAATAGAGTATGCTTTCTGTAAGTTCTTTGTATCATAGTAATAGTATCGGCTGCAAATTAAACGTAAAATTTTATCGTGTGTTGCTGTTCGACACTGAAATGCCTTTTGAGTGGTGACCCGATACCCAAAACAGCTGTCGACTTCACAGGAAACCCGCGCTCTGCAAAGAAACAAAGACTGGGTCGAACCGTTTACTTGATATCTCTCACCAACCGCCATGTCAAAAGACCCCGCCCCCGACCCTTCTGATTGAATCAAGAAAATCACTTTTATTACTTTTCAAACGTATATAATATATATATATATATATATATATATATATATATATATATATATATATATGCAATTTGTCTCGAAAATATGGAGTCAAAGAGTTGCAAATTTCAATTTTAAGAGATCCTTTTTCCACTTTCAAAAAGCAAATAACGTTCCCTTTTCTATATCCAAGAATTTTGTTTTCGATTCAAAAGACTAAATAATATGCCACTACTTGTAATCAACAGTTGTTTGAGATTCCAAAATCCCAAGTAATATGCCACTAAAGTTGCTAAACAAGATCGTCTGTTAAGTTTTAGTCCTGTATCCAACAATTGAACATCAGGTCAATCACAAACAGAATCAACTAATCTATTTTAAATATTTTATTTGACTCTTTCTTTAAAAGTAAGATTGGCCCTTTTGCTCGTTTTATGGATCCACTTTTTCTTTTGTTTTACATCAACAAAAAATTGATTATAGCCTTGTTTGTACGGACGCAACTAAATTTAATTTTAAGCTTTAAATGTCTACTCAGTTGCTAAGAGTAATAAATATCTTTGCTCATTCCAAACAAGATATAATGAGACGGATGTAAAATCCGGAAAAACAACTTTCGAAAGCGAAGCAAGTTATACATGTGACTTTATGACCCCCATATCTGAGGTCAAATGAGAGCGACATATCTGAAATTCAATACCGAGGAAGATACCAAACATAGGTATCTATTGCCCAAATATAAAGTGAACCGGTCAAGTAGTTCCGGAAATATCGAGTCGATAGACACAGAGGCACGCTCATGCCCACGCTCACGCTCACGCCCACGCTCACGTGCACATGTCCAAGCCCATGCCCACGCGCACACGCCCACATATGCTTACCCCCACGCCCACGCTCGCGCACGCGCGAACGTACAAGCGTGCGTACACACACAAACGGACAGACAGGATCGTGATCTTACAGGCTTTTGAAAGTTAATAATATGGTTGTCTAAGACTTGATGCTTACTTATCACGTCGCCCATGTGGTGCGCAACGCCGCAAATACAGAAATTTTGACTTTCTACCTAGTATACCACGCTCATAAGCAAAGTGTAGTCTTACAATCATAAAATTACTATCAACTTTATACCGCTTTACCCATTTGTTATTAAAATTCTTCTAATTTCGCTTCTTTCTTTTTAAAGTATGATATTTGTTACCGAATTACGTGTCATTTATATAGAAATATTTAACAACCTAAGTTAGGAATTTAAAACTTTTTAATTGTGAGTCGAACGAACTTTTGCAAGAGCGCTTGTGGGCCAGTAAAAAAATTATTTTTTGGTATGTCGTATACTTAAAGTAGAATACAATATTGCGGTCGTGCTGTGCAAAATCTGTATTTAATTAATAAAAACTAATGTTTTTATAGAAAAATGCGTTTATTTATTGTTAAACATATGTTGAGTATTCGCTCTGGCCAACTCGTCGCAGTGCATTCAAGGTGACATTAACGACCAATAATTTTTGGAGTTTTTTTCAACGTCAGAGCACTTACGGTGTTTCTATTACATTGACATTTATTTTTAGTTCGTCCGGCACTTCAGGTTTATCATCGGACCAGTTTTTACTACTATTGCGTAATTTAACATTTATTAATCTCAAAAATGTGATGAGACTGAAAAAACCTCATACTTGTGCACAAGTATAGAACACGTCTTTGTAAATTCCACGTGGTCCGTAGCCTGCAATTTGTCCACTCTTCATCTAAGTATTGATCACACATAGCAGCTGGATTGTCTTTCTTAGAAAGATGCTGAAGTATTTTGTACTCTCAGCTATAGTTTAACTTTACCAGAGCGCAAGGTAGTGTTTAACTGCGCATACTTGCTCTTAGGCTGCCCACAAATGAGACACAGGAACGCGTAGCAGAAAAAAATCTTACACTCGTGCCCGTGTTGTTGACGCTATCAGGCTAGCTGTTAATGTCAATCGGGTACTTGCAGATAATATGTCGGTACTTGCTGACATGTTTGTTTTTTGCTCCTTAAGGACGGCAAACCAAGATTTCCTTTTGGAGATGTCCGCTATAATTGTGGACGAAAAGTAATGTAAAAAAGTTCTGAATTATCTTATTTTGCGCCCCAATTCTGCGCAATCTGTATCGTCTGCGTCTTATCTTTCGCTTGCTGCTTTTTTTCTTTTATAGATTAGATTGTTATCATGCACTTACCACTTTTTTGTCAACTAGTTTTATTTTACGCAGCTGCTGTTCCTAATTACTCAATGTTTGTCACCATATTAGCTTTTGTAGCAGCACCTCCACAGCTTTGAAGAGCAATTTGCAGTGTTCAGCTTGTTGTAAGGGTTTACTATTGCATGACGTTAGAATGGAAATTAGTGAGGACAGCGGATTGTTTTTTGTAGAAAAAAATGATAAGTCATAATGGGCCATCATCCTACACTTTTATTGATCTAATCACAGGATAAGTCTGCCTTAACAAAAACTTAAAGTCCTAAATAGAGGTTTTGACATATCTGGTCGCAAGTAACTTAAAAGACTTTGTAACTCAATATTGTATTCGACTGTATCAAAATTGTTAAACAATTGTAAAACATTACATTAAATACGTAAATCACATTTTCATCAATAACGAACGTGTCACAGTATGATTCATTAAAGCTCTTGCAGAGAGAAATGACAAAAGAACAGGATTTGGGAAGATTCTGTTTAAGAAGGAAATACTGGAAGAAAAAATTTGGAGAAAAGTATCATCTAGTAGCAACTAAAAAAAAGCAAATGAAAGGTGAAAAGAGGTATAAGAAAGAATAAAAGCAGTTCAGAAATGACCAATTTAATGTTTGTTAAAAGATACTAAACAGGAGAAATAGGACAACGTTAAAACTACTGTAAATAAAAATGTTGTGCCATTGGAAGAGAAGCGAATAAAGTGTGCAGAGAAAAACACACAAATAGAAAACAAAAAGATATGTAAGAATCAAGAAAATGGTTATCTAAAACCAAGTTATAGGTTCTTTTAATGAACCAAAGTAGAGCTTCAAAGAAAGAAGTACAAGATATCAAAACATGACAATTTTATAATGGAAATTTTAAAAATGGAGGGTATATACAAAACTGTAAACACAGAAAATGTTATCACTTGCGTTAGTAAAGAACTACGTTGAAAAAAAAACTAATAAAAAAAATAGAAACATTATCTCCTTATCATCTCCACTATTTCCAATTATAATGAAATAGTTTAAACAATCTATGGAAACGATAAATCATTCTAAATGTAAATGTATAGCAGTCACTTTTTTTAAATTTATTTATAATCAGCAATCAGAATCTATGTACATCCTATGCGCTAATAGTATGTGTTTACGAGACTTGATGGGTAGACGGTTAAGTCTTTTGGCCATTTCTTCTGAAGACGTCGATTTTGCGGATTTACTGTCAATGGGGCCAGGGTTTCGTTTGGGTGATGTTCCAGTGTGGTTTGATGTTTGATGGCATAGGGGATGTCAAGGTCTGCGTGGAGTGTCTGGTTTGTCACATACCAGGCTACGGCTACCATGCTGCGAATGGTTTTCGACTGGAAACGTTGAATAATTTCAACATTCCACAACCCCAGAGCTGGCATCCATAGGTCCAGATTGGTCTGATAACAGCCTTGTATAACAGCAGTTTATTCTCTAAGGATAGTATGGATTTTTTCCCAATGAGCCAGCACATATGCTTCATTTTTAAGTCCATTTGTTTCCGCTTTTTATTAATATGCGTTTTCCAGGTTAATCTTTTGTCAAGATGGAGCCCCAGATATTTAACTTCAGTGGACTGTGGGAGAGTAGTACCATAAAGGGTTACTGGTGGACGTTCTTGGTGTTTTGTTGTAAATGTAACATGTACCGACTTAGTCCCATTTACTTTGATTCTCCACTTAAGTAACCACTCTTCGATTTGATTTAAATGGATTTGCAGTGCAGCTGATGCTGCTATTGGGTCTTCGTTACACGCGAGCACCGCCGTGTTATCTGCAAATGTGCCTATTTCAGTGGATTCCGATGTAGGTAGGTCAGATGTAAATAGCAGGTATAACAAAGGTCCCAGGACACTCCCCTGCGGTACACCTGCCTTTATTTCTTTAATTTGAGAGATATCTTGACCAATCCTTGTTTGAAAGGTTCTGTGTGTAAGATACGAGCGTAATAGTAGGTAATAGTCAGAAGGAAAAGTTTTTTTTGATTTTGTGTAATAATCCTCTGTGCCATATTCGATCGAACGCCTGTCTAACATCTAGTAAAGCATCAGTACATAATGCTTTCTTTTGTAGTGTAGTTTGTATGATGTTGGTAAGTCGGTGGCATTGTTGAATAGTGGAGTGCCTGAACCCAAATTGATGGTTAGGCAACCATTCTTCTTGCAATGAGTTTTCCTTAATACGCTCCAGAAGTACTTTCTCACGCAACATGGATAATATAGAAAGCAGGCTAATGGAGAGGTAGGAACTGATTTCGTTGGGACGTTTACCGGGTTTTGGGATCAGAATGATCTGTGCGAATTTGAAATACAGCGGCCAGTAACTAAGTCTTAGGATTCCGTTGAATAAAATTTGTAAATATTTTATTCCTTGTTCAGGTAATTGTTTGAGCACGATTGCTGTAATCAGATCTTGGCCTGGTGCTTTTCCATCTTTTAACCATTTTATCTCTTTATTTATTTCTTTGGCTGTAAATTTTCGTATCGGTAAAGATATTTGTATTGGAGATTGCAATTCTTCTTCTATTTCAAGATCAACCTCAAGAGAGTTTGGTCGAAATATTTCAGCTAGATGGTCTGCAAACGATTCTGCCTTCTCTTTGTCTGATCTTAACCATGATCCTCTTTGGTCTCTTAATGGAGAAATATGAGTTTGTGGTTTTTTTATACCTTTAGCGACTTTCCAAATTGAATTGTATGGACATTTAAAGACTCCATGTGGGTTTGAAATGATTCATTCTTGATAGATTTTAATTTGTGTTTGAGTTGGTTATTTAGTTGATTGTACATTCTTTTGTCTTCAACGTTGTGGGTGCGTTGCCATCTAGCTCTCGCTCGCCTCTTTTCTTTCACTATTTCGATGACCTCGTTTGATATGTTGGGACTCATTATTTTTATATTATCTGGCTGCTGTGTGGCTTTCCAACCCGCTTTCTGAATTGTAGTTATAAAGTGATTCGTTGCTAATTCTGTTTCTTCTGCGGTTTTTAGTAGTAAGATGCTGTTCAATATGAGCCTTGAAGATTTCCCAGTTAGTTTTTCTGTTACTGAGCGAGGGACTAGGTGTTTTGTAGACAACGGTACTGCTTATGGTGGCGATGATCGGTGAGTGGTCGGACATCAGATCATAATTGGAGATGACATTCATATAGTTGGATGGAAAGCCGTTTGTTACGAATAAGTCCAGAACGTCTGGAATTTTGTTAGCCAATATGTTGGGCTACCGGTTGATAGGAAGTCATAGTTGTTATCTATAATGAGTTTAAGTAATGTTCTACCTTTAGCTGTAGTCAAACGCGAGCCTCAGTGCGTGCTCTTGGCGTTGAAATCCCCGCCGGCTATAAATTTTTGTCCTAGACTCTGAAAAAATGGTTTGAGAAGTTGTTGAGTTAGATTGTGTCCGGAAGGACAGTAAACAGCCGAGATATTGAGTGAAGTTGTGAGTTTTTTAGTAACTTGGATTGTTGTAGCTTGCAAATAGTCAGTTCTATATTCTGGTTGCTGGTAATGAGTAATAGAATTGCGGATGAGTATTGCTGATCCACCGTGTGCCGTACCGTTTGGGTGTTCCGTATGATAGACAGAATAGTGAGGTATTTTTATGTGCGTTCTATCAGTAAAGTGTGTTTCTGACACAAGCAAAATGTCGATGTTATTTATATATAACAAGTTTTCAATTTCCAGGCTTTTGTATTGAAACCCATTGGCGTTCCATAAAGCTAGTCGAAGAAACTTTGCCGTTAGTGAGCTATTTTATTAATGAGTGTACTTAGCATATTTAGAATTATGCTGTTTTGTTGAAGTAATTGATTGAATAAGGATTTGAATTTGTCTAGAAATTGTTGGAAACTTAGGTCGTGATTGTGGTTTAACTGATTTGAGACTATTTGGGAATAGGTAAGGTTAGTTGGATGTGGTAGAGTTGTAGAGGGTTGTTGATTATTTTGTTGTCGATTTAGGATTGGAAAATTTTGTGCTGTTAGCTGAATAGGTTTTCTGACCGCTGGTTGGTGATTAGGTTGGTATTTTTGTTGTAATTCTTGATATACTGAGCACCCCTTGTAATTGGCCGGGTGCGAACCTTCGCATAATACATACGTGGCCTCAGTTTCCCTGGTTTTGCGACATGTTCTGGTGTCATGGGGTCTACCGCACTTAACACACTTTATGGTCTATTACAGTATGTTCGTGTATGTCCATAGTTCTGACAACGTGTGCATTGCACTATTTCTGCATTTTTTCTTGGTGGCTCAAAGTTGACAACTATGTTACGCAGGTATCGAATATTGTATAGTTATTTGTTATCCTTGGCCGGTTCGAGGTCAATGAAGAATATTGGGAATGGATCTTTCGTGCGTTTGCTTCTTATGTTTATAATATTTCGTACTTTATGATCTAATTTGTCAAGGGCCTTTATGATTTCTTGCGTTGGAGTGGTGTGATGCACATGTTTTAATACTACTTTATATGCTCGATCCTGTTTCATCTGATATGAGTGGTGTATGATATTTTTTTCACATAAGTATTTTATTAGTTTTCTGTATCAGGTGTTTTTGCATTTATTTTAACTACATTGTTAGTTAAACACTTTGTCGTGTATTGCTCAATTTCTGCTATATCAGTTAAGCTTTTTATCATTTCGTCATAGTTAGCCACACCTTGTATAAAAATAGGGAGTGGTTTGTTTAGTAATGAGGTTGAGGTTTGTTCATTATTATTATTTGTTGATTGATTTGTAGGGTTTTCTGCTAGAACTGAGTATCTGTTTGTATATAAGTCTGATTGCTGTACATTTGTTGATATCGGAGAGTTTGATTTTTTAATTCTTTTACGTTTATACCCTTTGGCTACTTGCCAGCTATTAGTGTTTTTAATTAATTGGTCCTCCTCGTCATCGTCTTCGTCTATTTCAATGGCTTGGTTTGTCTTTTCGTCATTTTTTGTGTGATTCGAGTACTGCGCTAATTGTGATTGTGATGTTAAAAATGTCTGTGACGCGGGTAAATGCTGAGACTGCATTGTTGGGTAGAACTGGACATTTGAGTATTGCAGGTTGGGTGGCTGGTAGGTTGTTTGATTTGGGAAATTAGGATTTTGTATTATAAAAGCCGATGAACTGGCTTGAGAGGTGTTCGTAGGTGCGTTGTTTAGGGATTGTTGCTGAGTAAACATGTATTGTTGTCCATTGTAGTCGTTGCCGGCTGACAGCATTGTTGCCTTTAATTTTAATTAGATTCTTCTTATTGTATAAGTTTATTTGACTTACAGTTCGTAAGTTGATGTTAAATATTAATATCGGAAGGTGCTCTTGACCTCGTGTCTATCGCACAAACGTTATCACTGACACAGTTATGCTTGATGCACGTCTTTATGCTGTGAAAGTCAAGTGAATACTTTGAAGTTATTTAAACTTAATAATTTGAATAAGAACTTGTTGCCAGAAATAAAATGTAAATGAATGTTCCGAGCCGCGAAAGGAGCGTACACGTCTTTGCTGTTCGAAAGCAAGGCGAGAACTATATCAAACATAAATGTTCTATTGTAACTAATATTTTTTGAAATTATCGGGTCCAAGATATTTTCCTTGTATAATGTAAATTCTCACCTAAAATATTACCTGAACTATTTTTTCCTTGATAACACTATTAATTGCGCTATATGTTTAAACCTTTAAGAGGAAATTGCTCCCTATATTCGTATGCTGTATGTTAATAAACAAAAATTGCCTTAACAGTATGGGTGTTTTGCTCATTATCATGCAGATATTAGAGCACTGCAACTTTATCGGCAGATCTGGGGAAAATGCAGTATTAAGTTATTAAGTACACGTCAAAAAACCAATACTAAATACTAAACGAGTCTCTTCACCAATCTGCAGTTAAGAAGAGAAATACTCCTATGGCTTGACAATAAAGCACGAGTTTCATTTCTTCTTTCTTCTTTTCAGTCGCTAGTGCTTTTTTTTAATGTTGCGTTAGTCTTGTCAATTAGTGTTAAGACCGTAACACAGATGTCTATTATAAGTGGCTTGAGTAAATAGTCGAAATAATGATTTTGCTAAACTACCAATTCGCTACACTTGCACGATATGTAGAGTTCAGCCTAACATCCCACCTAAAAATTCTCCAAGCCATCCATCTTTTGAGTGACAATCGCTTGCGAAGATCATGAGGATATAAAGTCGCTTAAATTCACTGAATTTAATTCGGGGTAGCAAATACTCATAGAATTTGATGTTCCAAATTTTAAAACGACAGATTTTTGGAGGTAGCAGTAGCGAACGTCCCTTTAAACCCTTCAGATTGCTCCATTTCTTCTTTGAGCTCACCACGCAAAGAGGCCGCCTCAGCTTTCTTACTGGCAGAAAGTCAACGAACCCCACGTTTTAGTGAATTGGTGAGATTTCATCTATTCATTAATCGCATGTCTCCATCTTTCTGATTCTAGTGGTTCCGACGTTACTGTTATAGGTTTATCGACGTCTTAAACGATTTTTGCAATACAGTGTTCTATGTCTTAACGAGTATGGACACTACACTTTTGGATTAGAATGTGCATGCTACTTCTTGGTCAAAAGTGTTGTGGCTTCTCTTCAACTTCCATTTTTTCAAGGGATTCTTCGTCAGGGCCACCATTCACTTTTTAATAAATTCTTCATTTGGTTGGTTTATAACTTCTCTTGATGTCATTATTTTATATACTTTCTGCGTCTCTAAATATACTGAACCAACTTGGCATTATATTTTTTTCTGCTTCGAAAATGTTACTGATGTCTTGTTGCCACCTTATTTCTCCCTTTGCTTTATTTTCTAATATTTTTCGGGATTGTATTTAATGCTTAGTTTGCATATTTTATCATCTCTACCCAAAGCCTATTAGATGAACCAATGTAAAACTTTCTATATTCTTCCGTACTGCTTCAATTTTGAACAAAGGCGTCTATGAGCATCTTGCTTAAATAAGAATTTATTGTTTGTTTAGTTTCGATCTTCAATTTGATTTCTTATTATAGTCCTAAGGATGTCATTATAAGTGGCTTGATAAATAGTCGAAATAATGATTTTGCTAAACTACCAATTGTAACTTGCACGATATGTAGAGTTACATAACATCCACTAAAAATCTTAAGCCATCCATCTTTTGAGTGATCTTTCAGTAGATCATGAGGATATAAAATCACTTGAATTCACTGATTCATTGGGAAATATGGAATTTGATGTTCCAAATTTTAACGACAGTTTTTGAAAGGTCAAAAGTAGCGAACGTCTCTTTAACTTAGATTGCTCCATTTTTTGAGACTCACCACGCAAAGAGGCCGCCTCAGCTTCTCGAAATATCAACGAACCCACGTTTTAGTGAATTGGTGAGATTTCATCTATTCATTAATCGCATGTCTCCATCTTTCTGATTCTAGTGGTTCCGACGTTATTATAGGTTCATCGAGTCTTAAACGATTTTGCAATACAGTGTTCTATGTCTTACAGTATGGACACTCAATTTGGATTAGAAGTTTTATACTATCTTCAAAGTGTTGGCTTTCTTATCATTTTTCAAAGGGATTCTTCGTCAGCCACCATTCACTTTTAATAAATTTTCATTGGCGCTTTATAATTCTCTTGATGTTATTTTTATATACTTTCTGCGCCTTAAATATTAACTAACTGGATTTTATTTTTTCTGCTTCGAAAATGTTACTGATATCTTGTGATATCTTATTTTGAGTGCTGCTAATGCTCTTGCAGCTTGTTCGCCGTCAGCAATTGCTTTTAATTTAAACTTAGTTAAATTGAAAATCAATTTAACCATTATATAGTGCTGGTGCGGTAGGAAAATGGACTGTATAGGTAATTTTAAATCTTGAATAAAAGGGACTTGAACCAAATCTAAAGCTAAAAACACTAACCTGTGGAAACGGCGCTTTCCGCAGATATCGGTTTCTGGTGTTGGTCCTGGGGCTTCCAGGAAAAGGATATAAGGGTATGGGTAAAAGATAGGACAAGTTACCCCAATCTTCCTAGCGGAGCGGGACGGTCTTTCCTGGTGCAAAAGGTTCCTTCGTCGTTCCTTGCCAAGTCAGGGCAAAGAAAATGGACCGAGTTTTTTACCGGCAAAAATTTCAACCCCAAAAATTAGCTTTTAACAAAAGCTTTGCAGAAAATGAAAACTTCTGCTGCCAGTTAAAGCCACCGACGAACTCTCAGTTAAAAATGTCACAAACTGAATTCAAAACAACGACGCCCGCGAGAACATAGCAAAAGGTCAAGCCCGAACAAAAGCGCGTACAAAAGGCGAAGCGCGAACGAAAAAGCCCGGCCCGCGGCCCAAACCGCGGCCTATATATCAGCGCAACGCGTGCTCGGACAAATTCGGCCGATACCTCAAATTCAAAATATGTACAAGAGAGACATACATCTAATGAACGCGCTTTGTACTTACCCAAACACTAAACTCCTTAGGAGCCGAATCTATGTCGCCGGATGGAGAAATCGACTTTGATATGTGCTCCAAACTAACGCTATTTATGGTGACATATCCCAGAAGTTGGATAATAACAGAGCCACTGGAACCTTTAAATGCCCAACATTCGCCAGGCAGGACGCTGGCCTAGAAGCAGAGAATTAATCTGTGACGCGATTTTAAGATTTTGTTGTACTTGAATGATAGCCCTAGGTCCATTTGCAGAGTAGCAAAGGGGAATTCCAAACAGGGAGGTAACCGAACTGGGGTTGTACGGCTCGGTGCTTCCGCAGGTGATTATGCTACCACCTAGTGCCAAATTGTAAATTGTATCGTAATGTGAGTGCGCCTGTAACCTACCGGAAGACTCTAACGCAAAATCTGTCTTTCCAGTTTTGTCGGCGTTGTATTCATCTATGATGCTTGTTACCAGTTCACGCACTTCGCTATTTTTGTCTGTTTTATCTTCAACTTTTGCAGCTTCGGGCGATGGAGGACCTCCAGGACCTGTAAACATTTATAAAAATGGTTGAATGCGGCATGTCTAAAAAGTGGTCAATGATAATTTTCTACATACAAACTAGACATTAAAGCCAATATGTCTTCTACCAGCGTTTGAAAAGATCTTCGAAGCGAAGATTGTATGAAAACTTGGAAGGGTGACCTTGATGATCACTTTAGAGTTAAAAGATGAAATATGATAATTAAGTTTAAGATCTGTTCTTCTACATAAAGAGGATTTATTTTCTTATAATGCTGGTGAGCTTTGTACCGACATTTGAGTAGCCCTTATGGTAACTGGAGCAATCACTTACAATACTGGCACAATAAGGTCTATAAATCCCAGTAGAAGAAGAAATTACTTTAATATTCAGTCTGTTGAGCACATATATTAGTGTTAAAGTTCTGAGCAAAGAGTAGACCGTACTAAAACTCAATTCTAGCACTGCAGGCGTTGTCGGTGTAAGCTGGCGTCAATTCTGTTAGTAAGAGGGGTTTTGAAACTTTGGTAGATGATATGTTGTGCATTAGAAATAATGCAAAATAACAATAGAGTTAATTGAATTGAATTCTCAAGTTGTCACATTCTACTTTCAACTTTTTCTTTAGAGTACATTAAAAACGGATATGCCGCAAAGTTGGATAATTTAAATATGAAGTAAAATAAATTTAAGTTCAAAGCTACATTAATTGTTCTCTTGGCGTTAAGAACTGTAGTTGTGTAACACTAATCCAAGCAAATTTCGAAAACTGTAGAAAGCTTGCATTTCTTTTAACTAATTTGGAGTTGCAAAGTTCAGGCTATTATTAAATTAATTAGCTAATATCTGACTCTTAATTTAACGGTTCTTAACATTTTCTATTTAGTAAATCGCTCTACTTCCATTTAAAATCTTATGAAATCTGGGTCATTTCCGTTATAAACAATTAGTTTTCTATTGTTTAATGAAATATTATCACTTAAGTGATAAGCTAAATTTTAATTTGTTTTTGACATTACAAATTGCGTAATTTACAAGTAATTATACAAAATTTATAGAAATGTAGTTATAATTAAATTAAAATTATTTAAGTAATTAGCTAAATAAAACTTTTGCTACTTAAAGGTCCTTAATAGTCGCTAATTATTTTTTTATATAATTGTAATTCCTCTTACAAATAATGCTTTATTGTTAATTAAATTTACACACTTAGGCAATAAAGGGATTTAATTAATTAAACAAAATTTGGCTTTACTTATTTAAAGCTTCTTAGATCTTTGATTTAAGTAAATTTTTCTTTTATATTGATAAGTTTGTTAAACCCATTGAATTAAAAAATTTGATTAATCAGCTAAAATTTTACTCTCATTACTTAAAAGTTTATATAATTATTTGTACTTACAATTTTCAGCAATTAAAACTGTTTCTGCTTCTACGTCATTTTAGAAGTATGTTGATGATTAAAATATAGATATTTAATTAATTAGCTAAAATTTAGTTTCTTTGAGAAGTTTCGGATATTAAAAATTTAGTAATCATTCTTTTACTACTGTTACTAAGTGTTAAAAAATTGCAGATATTAGTATAATTATTTTTTCCGATAGACAAATCTAGGTGTTTTAATTAATTAGCTGCAATATAATTTTGTTACCTGAAAGCTCTTAATAGCTACTTATTTCTTTTTATGTAGTTATGACAATTTTGTTTAAAAAAATTTCTGTTAATTGAATTAAAAAACTTAAGCAATAGAAGAATCAAATAATTAGCCAAAATTTGGCTTTGTTTTATTTTAATGTTCTTAGACCTCTAAATTAAGTTAACTGTACTTTTTATAACATTTTCCTATATTTAAAAATTTGATTTGATTTGATTTTAAATTAATAATCGTTAGTTTAAAAATTACATTAAAAAATTTGATTAATCAGTGAAAATATCACTCGCATTACTAAAAAGTTAATTATTTGCATTTATAATTTTTGAGTAATTAAGACCATTTCAGATTTTACATCGTATAATGTATATTGATAATTAAATTATAAGCATTCAATGAATGGGTAAAATTAAACCTATAATTAGTTGCTTTTAAAACTTTCGTGTAGTTGTTTTATATGTAGTTAAATTTATGCTGACAATTAAATTAGAGGTATTCAATTAATCAGGTAAAATCTAAGTTCTTTTGAAGGTTTGAATTTTGGAAATTGAGTAATTTGCTCTTTTTTATTACAGAATATTAAAAAATTTCAAATATTGCTATTAAAACTATTTTTCCCGGTAGTTAAATTGAGTCTGTTTAATTAATTAGCTGAAATGCAATTTTTGCTACTTGAGTGATCTTATTAGTTGTTTATTTTTTTATGCAGTTATAAAATCCTCTTACAAATTATTTTTGTAAAAATTTAATTTTCAAAACTTAAACAATTGAAAAACTTAATTAATTAGCTAACATTTGCTTTTTTATTTAAACGTTCTTAGACCTCTGAATTAAGTTAATTGAACTTTTTATACCATTTTACAATTTCTAAGAATTTGATTCAATTAATAATTAAGTTAAGAGATTTTAATTAATTAGTTAAAATTTCACTCTCAATATATAAAATATTTCTAATATTCTTGCTTTTATTAGTAATTCTTTTTTACAACACTAATTAATTAGGACCAATTCTGGTTTCACTCCATTTCAGGTTTATGTTGATAATAAAATTATAGACATTTAATGGAGTTAAAATTTGACTTCTACATAATAAGGCGCTTATAAAAATTATATGTAATTAAATTTGTGCTGTTATTTAAATTAGAGATATTTAATTAATTAGCTGACATCTAAATATTGTACTCATTACAGTATTTTACATAATTGGCAATACTTCTATAGTAAATGAGCAATTTTATTTCGATAATAAATTAATTATTTAAATATAATAATTTAGTATTTTTAATTATGCTGTGTTGTCTTATAATTATAATTATTCGATTTTCTCTTTAGTAGACATCTGATGGAGTTATTCGTAACAATAATTTTTTGCATACTTACAAGGAGTTGAGTAAGTTAGTTGTTTCTGCGATTTCTTAATATCAGTCAGCAGCTTCTCTACAGTATCGAGTTTTTCCTTCGTATCCTTCTCCATTGCTTCCAGCTGGCGCTTCGTTCCCTTTTCAACGTTATGCTACAATGTAAGCTTTGAAATAATTTGCATTTTAAATGGAAATGCCTAAATAACCTTCATTTTCTGCATTTCATCCTTTATTTTGCACAAGTCATCCTGCACGCTGACAAAAAACGTATTCGATTCCGAAAACCGGTTGTGGATGTACCATCCCACAAAAGTTAAAATTGCTGAGAACACAGAGGACAGCAATTTACGTGCAAATAAAACACGCGTAGTAACTTAATGCCTACCTACAAGGCTTAAAAATGACACGGCCCTTAGCCTGGTCCTAGACTGGCAACTTGTTGGATAATCCATTTGTAGGCTGCTTTCGTTTAGTCTTGCGAAAGGAAATGTTGGTAATATATCTGTGCTATTCCTATTATTTCTTAAAATCCTACACAAAAAGTTGTAAGAATGCATTAAATCGTGTTAGCGTTACCTTATAGAATCATCACCCCCTCTTGATCTGCTCAGGTGTACCACCAACGGTATTGTGCTCTCAGAAGAGTTTGTTAACGAAACTTGCGAAGGCCGTTTCTGCGCTTTCACTCTTCTAGAACTTTTCGAAGAATCGGATGTATTGGGCGTAACGGAGCGGTTACTTGCATTAAAATGGAGCGCTAAAATAGAGAAGGTAAAAGAATAGTCGACGTTAATCAAACAGCATCACCTGCTGATCGCGTGTAATAGGAATGGGCCTGCTGCCGTGTATCTGTCAGTTCTGCTGCAAAAAAGATGTAATGGGGGCCACCGAGTTGGTTCTCTTACCTGTACGGTGAATTTGTTGCGGATGGTCTTGGCTGGCGAATCCCGAAGATCTCCCTGAATATGATACAAAAGTGCAATTAGTGTTTTGCCTGTCGAAAATTATCGAGCCAATTTTCAGTTAGAATTCAGTCGCCAAAACGGAAGGTGCGAAACGCCAAATTTAATTTCGAATTTGAACTGTCAAACTACAACGTCAAAATTACCCCCAGAGCTCGCGTCGCTCGGCTGTGACAGGGTCAGAGAGGTTTTGCTGCGAGACGGCATTCGTCTAGAAAATGCCTTTGCAGGGCTGTAGTGTAAATCTTTGGTAAAATTGGAATGGGAAGGGTGCTCACAGGTTACTCTGAAAGGTACCCGTGTGACATAGATTACTATTAACTAAACCCAAAGTATTTTTAAGTCATATGACTTAAATGAATATCAGCCTGCATGAGCTGGTCAAAAACAGCTCCTGTTAGAATCACTTGGAACAATTATCTGTTTATTATTATTAATGAGGTGAAGTGGAATTTATCGCAAAGAATCGGTTATTAGAAAGTTGCACTACAATCTTGTCTAGGTATCAACCTTAAATAAGAAAATGGACAAAGACAAAAAATGCAATATATCGTTCTAAAGTAAGTTAGAAGATTACAAAATAAGGAACTTTTAACACAAATCGAATGAAAAAAAGTCAGAGGTGTGTAACAATCGCCAACAATTCCTCCTTTGTTTAGAAATACCCCAATAAATCCTGCGAATGTGCTAAAAAACAATGCGCTACTGCAGCGATATGATCAAAAACAAAGCCAGGGAGACGTAGATTGAGCACGTAGATCAACGTTTGACCAAGTGTGTTAAAGTTGAATGGGACTACGGTGACAATTTTTTTCTTTTATTTTATCACATTTTGCAAAAGAACATTTAACAAGCAAAAACAAATAAGAACGTAAATAAAAAAGTTCTTCCATGGGGACGTTAGGAGGGAAGATTCTAAAAATGCAGCATTCCCACGTTGAACTTCCAAATTATTGCGCTGGGATAGATACGAACGAAAACATAATTCACCACTGATAATTCGTAGATGTAAACTAATATCATTAAGTAAAGTGATAGCATCCTCACACCGAGCACTGAGAGTCTCGACAGCAAAAGGGACGAATAGATAACCTCGATCAATAATGGTTTTGTACTAATTCCTCTTCTTTGTGACAACTAGTTCGGCAACAGAACCAGTTTTCTTTAAAGAAATATTCAAGTATAAGGGAGCATGTGAAAACCCAAACCAAAACTTTTCCTTTATTCCAGGATACTAAAGTTATTCCATCTAGGCGCTTCCCATTATGGTGACATAATCTAAGAAGGTGTACCAGTAGAAGAAATACACTTTAAAATGTCGTTAATTCTTCTATGTCTATAGTGTATTTCTACGCTCTTTTTACTATGGAAACCGTGATAACCGAAATTAATCACTTATGCTCCTCAGACACATTTGTGGGGAAAGCAGATGTTTAATCCTAGGTGAAGACCAACAGCAACCCTAAATGAGTTGACATCAAGAAATGTGTCTGAAGCCAAAGAAGGTAGTACGTTGAGCCAAGCGGAGGATCCATGGCAATTAATGCATTCAAAACGGATCCTCTGTTGATCACTTTCAAAATTAATTGAATTAATTATTCGTTTCTAGTTGATATTACCCCAACCCTCTTCCACATTTTTAAACCATTCTGGTAAGCATCAATACTAACCAAGTTTTGAGAAAATGGTAGTACTGAATTAACGAGAGCTAGAGTTGAGTGTAAAGAAGAAATAAAAACGGGCAGAGAAAAGATACATTGTCCTTCTTATGCTTAGACCTCCATAACGAAGGGTAACGATGCTTGTATCAATTGATAATTACTAAAGAAACATTAAAAATAGACCCTAATCCAGAGTAATCCCAAGCCAGCGTAGTCCCGTGGTTGAGGGGCGGGCTGCGATGCTGACGGACCCGGGTTTAATTACCGGTGTTCTCTGCAATAATTGAGTACCTGCGCTCATTCGAACAAGGAGTAATAACGGCGGTTGTCTACAGCGCGGTGTTTGCCACATCGCCCCGTATCAGAGATGGTGCGCGACGATCGGGCAGAGAGAGCGAACATATGAGAGTCTTAACCTTTCAGTTCGCAGGCCGTGCTCCCACTAGGGGTGTTAGAGCCTTACCATTATTATTATTATTAATCCAGATTTGAATATATTATTCACAGTATCTAGGAGCCCAAAAACTTTAAAGGCAGGAGTAGTACGAAGGAGGTATACTAATTTGGATACGAGAAGGTTGAAGAAGATAATATCCAAAGTGAGATTTGATGGTCTTTAGGCGGGAAATGGGTATATTTAGTTCCAATAGTTGTTTTTTTTCAAAAATTGGAAAAATGCACTCTGTTTAACTGGAGCTCCAAGTAAAAAGACCTTTCTTGACTATTATTATCGCTTTTTCGATTATTATAGATCAGCTAAGCTCACATTTGTTTGGACTTATTACAAGTACAAATACCACACATTGTATCCAGAATGTTGGTTTGAATAAGATGGTAAAGAGTTTGTTATTTTATCAGGTCGGTCCCGGGCGGTGATATATTGGTCTTCGCGACGCTACGACCGGCAACGCGTGGGGCATGGAAGGTTAAAAAAAACGAAGCGTCGGCTCCAACTTACGATTAAAATTATATTTACAATCTTACAAACTTAACCTACCTTACGCTAACTTAACCTACTTAGCTAATTTACAAGAACGTAACCTACGACTTAATGTACGCGCTGAAACGGGCAGCTAGTTGGTACAGTGAAGCCGGGTCGCGAGCTAGGGCAGCAGCGCAAGCAGCGGGGCCGGTGGCGGACCAGGCAGCGAGCAGCAGGGGCGGTAGTGCAGCTGGGCAACGTGCAGCAGGTCCGGGCAGCGAACAGCAAAAGAAGCCAAAAGGGACTCACATGATGACCCCTTGATGGTTTCTTCTTAAGGGGCTGACGACTTTGGTGGCTCAGGTTTTAAGGGCTCAGCCGTGCACCACTCTGCTGGTGGGGTGCAGTGTTCAGGGTGGAAACATACTGAGCCCACTGAGGAATGCGAAGCTTGTCCAGGATTGGTGGACGCCAGGGGCGCCTTTGCTCTGATTGGAAAATACCGTGGCGGCTATGGTCGGTGGCGTTCGGGTCGACTCTGGATTGCTTATCATACGGCGCCACAAAGTTGGCTTCAGTTAACATTCCTTTGGGATTCCAACGGACGCCTTTGTGTTGCACGCGGCTCAAAAAATTCCGAGTCAGGTAACGTCAGCCCTGGCGAAATCGAAGCCAGGTAACAGTTAGTTGCTGTTGTGTATTATTAAAATACTGACTCTGTGTATAAATAGCTGCTGGCTGGGATCAATGATAGGGTATTAAATTAATAATCTTGATGGATAATTTATTGAAACATAATTTATTTGTGATTCTGTAACATTTGGAGTACAAATAAAAATTTCTTAATACTCTGTTATTGTCCATTTCAATAAAAGCTAATATTTGGAAGAAAATGCAATTTATTTTATCACGATTTATATAAGTTAAAATTGAATATCAACAGTCACATCAACAAGTTATATTCATTTACATAAATGTGGATTTTGTATTGTATATATATGTAAAGAAGACATCACTTTGTATATCACGAAACTTAGATATATAAAAAATTCTTTATTGAATAAGAAATATTTCAATAGAGACTACATTTGTATCATAAATATATAATAATGGAAAAATTAGACAATATAGAAAAGTAATGACAATAATAGTTTGTGTAATAGTGACAGTTCTTGAAAAGAGAAAGTGTCAAGGAGGCTAATTAGCTTCCTACCTTTGAATATTAATTAAGTGTCTTTTGATAACTTTCTCTTCTAATGGAAATTTTTGTGACATTTGTTGACGTCATTCCCCCCACTTTTACCATCTATCCCCACCACGCCTGCCGTGTTATGATATATAAAATTGCACTTTCCAAAGAGCTGTTACTTCGATCTTGGGGTTATTCTTGAGTAGATAAACATGCAGGTCAAGCAATTCTTTGAAATCTACAGATACGCTGTTAGCAACAGCTATGGCAGAGCGCCAGTTGTAGATGATAATGCTCTTTTCAGAGCAACTTCTACTCCGTATAACAATTTTGTTATTAACGTAAAATCGGGAACCCCGGACCTCTCATCGCCCAATGTGCCTACACCCCAACAAATTCAATCCTACTTTTATCAGCTAGCTGCCCCTCGACCAGGATGGTACGTGTGTGTGAGTTGTTCAAACCAGTGCGGGGCCGTTGTCCATCATCCCGTAGCGATGTTTCACGAAATGTCCCATAATTACAATTCCTACTTTTAAGTGGAATAAACGAAAATTTAACAAAGGTTCTTTTCAGAACCACCAAATTAATTAAGAAAGGATTGATTTTCTCGGCAATTTAAAAATGAAGAAGGCGTGTTGTAGATAATAAACAATTTTTAATTATTGGAGTTAGTTGATCTTAAGTCCTATATGGAAAGATATTATTAAGGATCAGGTAATGTTGGAGCGCATTTCATTGTTTAGAGTTCTACTCGTATAAATAAACGACTGAGCACTGAAGTGAACCCCAACAATTTAATATTTTATTAATATTCTAAAACAATAAACTTCCTTTCCCTGAAAATGCAAGTCATTAAAGACATGAAAATATATATGAATAACAAATGAAGCGGATTGATGGACTAGAATATATGCCAACTC
This sequence comes from Sinelater perroti, assembly GCA_036346155.1. Classification (NCBI taxonomy): domain Eukaryota; kingdom Metazoa; phylum Arthropoda; class Insecta; order Coleoptera; family Elateridae; genus Sinelater; species Sinelater perroti. Next base: position 7,153,651 of record JARFIY010000324.1, read on the forward strand.
TTCGTCTAGTACTTAAGCTTACCGCCCGATTGTAAATATACCATCCACCTGTAATAAACACACATCTTAATAGATTAGCAAATCAGTTCTCTTCGAATAAGTTCAGAATTGCGTCTAAAGGTTGGTTAAAATGTTGGACAAAAAACAAAATTTGTGTTAGGATCGGAAAGTGGATATCAGTTGATTTCAATTGTACTCTACAGCCGCTCGTTTGAAAAATGTATATGATGGACTGGTTTCTTTGAATATTTTGGCTGAATAATTAAGTTTTTAGCCGCTGACAAGGCTAATTATTAGATTTTAAGATTCGCAACTACAAATCCGAATAAAATTGTGATAAATTAAGTATGTGTATATTGAAAGAATAATTGGCAGAAGAAGTTAGAGAAAAAGGGTTTTTATAGCATATCGTGGTGTATTTTATAATATACCAAACCGCCTGAAATAAAAACAAATTCAAAAAAAACAATGTTTTGGTCTTATTTTCTTAGTAGAGTTTATAACAACTTTTCAAAGTTTTAAAGGAAGTATAAAATGTTGTATTCACTTAATCATAATAAATAGCTGAAAGCAGCTGGTTTCAGCGATAATATTTAATTATGACTATGTTGTAGTTCTATTTGTAACTTCATCTAAATTAACCTTATTCACTAATATTCCAACTTTACATTCTTTCAAATTTTTCTTTAAAATATCCATATTATTGTCATAAGCACTAAAAGTGAGTGCTTTAAAAAGACTATGACTTTCAACAGCAAAATTTCTTTGATAGTTGGTACTAGCGGCATCATCGGTACGTTCATAACGTCTCTATCTGCAATGGTAGTATCTATTCTAAAACAGGGAATTTATAGATCTGATAGCGGGCGTTGTATACCATTACGAGGTAAATGAAGTAGGCATGGTTGTTGATGTGAAAGAAATGTAATTACGAGGGTAAGGTGAAAAGTTCTCGGCTTGACACAGAGATGGTGCCGCAATCGGCAAACAATTATGTTTCCTGCTTGGGTGCATGTGTCATTAGTTCGTATGACTACTTTGAACTTGTTCGCTCAAGTAGTTTGTTTACACGAATTTTTTCAGTAGACACGTTGCATGTTTTTTGTTAAAATGGATAACCTTGAATACCGTGCGGTTATAAAATTCTTCGTTTTGGATGGATTAACCCCTAAGGAAATTCATCCGAAGTTGACAAAAGTTTACGGGAACTCTGCTCCTTTCATGTCAACTGTTAAAAAGTGAGCAGCTGAATTTAGACGTGGTCGCACATCCCTCGAAGATGACCCACGCAAAGGACGGCCAAAAACCGCAACCACACCGGAAACTATCAAAAAATGTATGATATAGTGTTGGACGATAGGCGAGCAAAGGTGGATGAGATTGCTGAGGTTGTGGGGATATCGGAAGAAAGGGTGCGAAACATCTTGTACGAAGAATTAGGGATGAGAAAGCTCTGCGCAAGATGGGCGCTGCATTTGCTGAATACCGATCAAAAGCAAATGCGCAAACGATTTTTGCAGCAATCTTTGGACCGATTCAACAAGGATCCGACCGATTTTGTGCGGCGATTTGTCACCATTGATGAGACATGGGTCCACCACTACACGCCAGAAACGAAACAGCAGTCCAAGCAGTGGGTGGAAGCCGGTGGTTCAGCGCTAAAGAAACTGAAGTCGATCACATCTGCCGGAAAGGTGGCCAGCGTGTTTTGGATGCGAAAGGGATCCTGTTAATTGATTATCTTGAAAAAGGCAGAACAATTACAGGCAAATATTACTCCAACCTTCTTAACCAGCTGTATGCCAAAATTCGCGTGAAGAGGCCTGGCTTGAAGAAAAAAAAATCATCTTTCACCAGGACAACGCACCTGCGTTGGCGATGGGAAAACTGCGGGATTTGGGGTATGATTTGCTTGGCCATCCTCCCTATTCTCCTGATTTGGTACCCTCAGACTTCCATCTGTTCCCAAACTTAATAAAATTTGTTTCTGGGAAGCGCTTCGCATTCAATAAAGAAGTTGATAAATATTTTCACAATCTTCCAGATTCTCACTTCCGAGAAGGAATACTGATGTTGGAGAGGCGCTGGATCAAGTGTGTTGAAGTCAAGGCAGATTATGTAGAAAAATAAAGTCATTTTTTAACTGAAAGTCGCAGTATTTCATTGTCAGGTCGAGAACATTTCACCTTACCCTCGTAAGTCGTTGACATGTAAATTTGATGTGCATAACTCAGTATTGGTGAAAAAATAAGTCTCTTAAGGTGTTAAAAACTACACATAAATTTTCGTTTTTTATTCTTAAGATAATTAAAAAACCTCACTCTTTATGTTTTCATAATTTAATAAAGTTTGTATCCAAACTCAACATTGACAATGGATTAAATTAATAATAATGTAGTACTGCAAAATTTGGTATAAGTGAAAGTGTCTTTTGCAAAATAAAACTATCAATTTAGCACATATGTGGATACAAAGAACGTGCGGTAATAATATTATTTATGTTTTTATGTCTTTCTTTACATAAAAGTAATATATGTAAAAGGCGGTCATTTGCTTTTCGCGACCCATATGGGGAATTAAAGTTGCAAAATTCACATCGCTTTTCATGAATTATTTATGAAAACAAACGAAAATAAGTTACTTTATCATGTTTTTTAAGCGACGCTGTCCGAGTTATTTAATGTCAGGCTTGCACTTTTGCTATTAGTATTTATTTCAAAGATAAACGTGTGACCTTTAGGTTAGTCTCTATGCTATCAGAATATAAAATTTAATCAGAAAATTAGTGTTGTAAGCACTAAAAAGTCGAGCTTAAAATGCATTATTACTACAATCACACCAGTCCTGTACAAAGTAACCAACAATCTGAAACATTCATACCCAAGAATAAGGACGTTTACAATGTCGCCAAGCTAGCGAATTTAGTAATCAAATTTGAACAACCAATAGCAAAGCGTTAAATACCACAATGTGCAAGATGACAAAGTTTGGTCATACAAACAGAAGTCCGAGTAAAGTGTACCGACAATCACGCAACATCTCTCTGTCCACGTAAGAAAATAAAATAATCAAAAGTTTGCATTAACTGCAACGAAAACCATCCTGCAAACTGTAGAGGCTGCCTTGTATATAGTGTTTCCATCACTCAGAAACAAAAATTTGGATTAAACAAGACAATATTAAGCACAGCATGCTACAAAAAATCATGTTACTTATGCCCAAGCAGTTAATTAGCAGAGTTTGCACAAAACTCACCAATAAATGAAGTAAATAACGACATCTGCGAGTTAAGAAAATGCTTAAAACCCTGATGGAACAAATGGGTACCATGTTAAATACTTCAACTACCACCGTCTCTCAAACCCACAATAGCACAGTATCTTAAAGTGGAATGTCAATGGCTTGTTAAATCACACCAACGAAATAACAACTTTCTTGTCAAATCAATCTATTGACATAATGTTAATCTCTGAATCGCACTTCACGAACAGAAGTTATATAAAAATACTCAAATATATAGTCTACCCTACGCTATGTGGTGACAGTACAGTACATTCTGACATGATTGTAATTATCAAAAATACTTCCAAAACACAATTTACACCATCTAAAGGCCACAAATATAGCCATTGAAGACTGGATTGTGCCATTAGCCATTTCAGTCGTATACTGTCCCCCAAAGCACAATAATAAGCAAGACCAGTACAAGCACTACCTGCAATCACTAGGGAATAGATTTATATCAATGCCAAGCATTTAAATTGGGGCTCAAGGCTAAGCACCACTAAAGGACGTAAACTTCTAAAAGCAATTAACTCTACAAGGTCGCAATACATATCAACAGGGGAGCCAACACACTGGCCCACAGATACGACAGATATGATAAAACGAATATTCTGAATGTCCTATAATAGTGAAAAGAAAAATCTAAGAAAAACGCAAATTACGCAATAAATGGCAAATGACAAGGCACCCAAGCGACAAACAATCACTTAATAGAACAACGACTAATTTAAAAAGTCTTCTCAGTTCCATCAAGAATCAAATAGTGCAAGATTTTCTGTTTCACTTGACACCTGCAGAGACCTCCGACTATTCACTATGAAAAGCCACCAAAAGGCTCAAACGACCACAGCAGTATAATTCAATTATTCGGTTAGCGAAGAATACTTAGGCCAGAAATGACCACGAAAAACCTCCAGCATTCGCTAGTTACTTAACTGAAGTATGTAAATCATTTCCTCTTAAGATTAGTAAGGACGTTAAAAATGTAATTTTGGAATATCTACAAGCATCATTTCAAATGACTCCAACTATTAAACTATTTAAACTTGGTAAAATTAAAACTATAATATTAAAAGATCTAAATACCCATAAAGGACCAGGTTCAGACCTGATAAAAGGAAAAGTGCTTAGGGAACTACCATAAGATGGGTATAGGTATATAACTATTTATTTAATGCAATCTTATGGCTTCAGTATTTTCCAGATCAATGGTAATACCCAAACCTGGAAAGCATTGAAGATGTGACACCCTATAAGTCCATTAGTTTGCTGTCAGTCTTATCAAGGGTCCTAGAAAAACTTTACTCCAAAACTAATACCAGTGCTCACTGCTGAAAATCGAATACCTGATTATAAGTTTGGCTTTCGAATACAACATTTCATAATTGAGCAAATACACCGAGTAGCAAACACAATTGTTAAAGACTTTGAAAACAAACGCTACTGTTCAGCGGTTTGACAAGGTTTGGACGAAGGTTTGCTCTACAAAATTAAAAATGTTCTGCCACCAGATCTCTATCAAATACTTAAGTCATACCTTACTAACAGAAACATTCTTGTAAAATTTGGTGAATCTCAAACATCTTTACAAACAATCAATACAGGAGTCCCACAGGACAACGTTATAGGTCCCATTTTGTATCTCTTCTTTATGTCAGATCTTCCCACGTTAGAAACAAAATCTGTCGCTACCATTGCAGATGATTATTATTACTAAACTTTGACTAGAACGGTACGTGTACGTGAGTTGCTCAAATCAGTGCGGAGCCGTTATCCATCATAATATAGCGATTTTTCCTAAAGTGTTCCATAATTACAATTTCTACTTTTAAATGAAATACAAAAACACCATAGAAGAAAAACAGGCATGGATAGGTCTGTTTTAGATAAGAATTAACAAAAAAAAACTATAAAAAATCCATTTGCTTTGGAATACATTAAACAATTTTTGCAACACTAGCAGCCTCTGATGGGTTTCTATCACAAAAGTTGTGTTACATAAGTTGACCATTCGATTACCATATAACAAACACAAGATCAATTTAGAGAACTGTAAGGTAATCAGCAACTCCACCAAAATAATCACATACACCATGGCCATGTTGACGTTTCAGTTGTAATTTTGTTTTTATTAATCGTATTCACTGATATTCTAGATTTGAGTTTCTTCAACTTTGTTCTGAGAGTATCGGTAAGATTGTTATAAGATTTGAAGAGAGATACTCTAAACAAAGTATTTTAAAAAATAATTGAAATTTTACTCTTGTGATATTAAAAACTCCTACTTTTAAGTATACCTAGTTTAACATAATTTGTGTGTAAACAAGGTAGTGACAGGGTATTAAATTAATGATCTTGATGGACAGTTTATTGAAATATAATTTATTTGTGATTCTGTAACATTTGGAGCACAAATAAAAATTTCTTAATGCTATAGAATTATGCTTAATGCTATGTATGTGCAAAGAATATGTAATTTTATTTATGTCGCTTTTGTTATTTTTCATTTCAATAAAAGTTAATATTTGTAAGAAAGTGCAATTTATTTTATCACAATTTATATGTTAAAGCTGAATAGCAAAAGTCATTCATTTACATACATTTGGATTCTATATTAAATAAGAAAGAAGACATCACACTGTGTATCACAATACTTGTAATATAGAAAATTCTTTATTGAATAAGAAATATTTGAATAGACTACATTTGTATCATAAATATATAATAATGAAAAAATAGACAATATAGAAAAGTAATAATAATTATAGTTTGTGAAATAGTAAAAGTTCCTTGAAAAGAGAAAGTGTCAGGGAGTTTAATCAGTTTCGCACCATTTAAATGTTATTAAGTGTCATTTGATAACTTTCTCTTCTAATGCAAATATTAGTGATATTTGTTGACGTCATTCTTCCACTCCTACCATCTATCCCCACCACGCCTCCCGTTATGATATATAAAATTGCACTTCCCGAAGTGCTGTTACTTCGATCTTGAGGTTATTCTTGAGTAGATAAACATGCAGGTCAAGCAATTCTTTGAAATCTACAGATACGCTGTTGGCAACAGCTATGGCATTGCGCCAGTCGTAGATGATAATGCTCTTTTCAGAGCAGCTTCTTCTCCGTATAACAATTTTGTTATTGACGTAATATCGGGAAACCCGGACTTCTCGTCGCCCAGTGTGCCTACACCCCAACAAGTTCAATCCTACTTTTATCAGCTACCAGAACCTCGACCAGGATGGTACGTGTGCGTGAGCTGTTCAAATCAGTGCGGGGCCGTTGTCCATCATCCCGTAGCGATGTTTCACGAAATGTCCCATAATTACAATTCCTACCCTTAAGTAGAACAAACGAAAACTTAACAAAGGTTCTTTTCAGGACCACAATATCAATTAAGAAATTATTTATTTTCCTTGGTATTTAAAAATAGAAAAAGGCATGAGTTATGGGTTATTAGAATCAAATCTAGCATTTGTTAAAATTAATGTAAAGGTGTAAGTATATCGTACAATAATTCTAAATAAGCCATGTTTAGTTTCATACTAAAGATATGTTTGGCGTTAAAGGTCAAATTAAAAAAATGTGACGTGATTGATATACTTTTTATTTTCAATGGAATGTCTAATTTGTTACTTATGTGGTGCATACTATAATGTGATAACGACTGTAGTTAGGGACAACAATATATGCAGTAAGGTAGAAAGGCGATAGCATGCAGTAAATTAGCATTTTTGGATTTGACATTTAACATTTTTAGAGGCAAGAATGCAAGCACAATTGGTATGTTACCTCCAACGCCACAAGATATGGCTACGCCCTAAACGACACGATACCGTAAAGAATGACCTTGACATTTAAGTATCTCAATTTCAGAACGATTTTCAATGTGATCGATGATTCTTCATAAACCGATATATGGATTCCCTACAAGGTTATTTCATCGGCGATGCCAAGCCTAAAATTTTATTTTGAGTCCTTCGCTGTCGTTAAAATGGTTAGAAAGATTGCACTCTAGTTGAAGTTGGAGCTTCAATTATAATAATTAAAATACAACTTTAGTGCAAACCCTAACTATTTTATATTCACCTGCAGTCGTCATTTGAATTTCGGCCTGTAAACATAGTATCGATTCTGCCTGAAGCAAAGTGGTGATTAGTTCGACCGCAAGGCCTGGCTCTTACCGCGCCTGCGATATTGCGTGTGTACATTTAATAGAAACATTTTAACAGTTCAGCTGTGTGCTAAATCATCTATTTCAACGCTCGAAATGAATAATTCACAATCCTATAATTTGAATTGATAATTACAATTACAACTACACTTAGTACTCACAAAATAAACCGTCCTAAAGTTCCAAAGTTAAAATCATCAAAAACCAACTGGTATATATTCAAAAACTATGTACATAACAACCTAAATCTGAATATTCGCTTACAATAACCGGAAGATATTGATAACGCAATACATCACCTTACACAAACCATACAGGCAGCAGCACGTATAGCCACGCCCCCTGAAAAACTAGGACAGAAACCAGAGAACAACATACCTGTGCATATAAAACACCTTGTCGCCCAAAAAAGAAGAGCACGGCGTATATGGCAAAGAAGCCGCAACCCTAGAGACAAAATTGAATATAATAGATTAACACGACAACTAAAAATAGTTCTGCACGAAACCAGAAATGCCACATTCGAATCGTACATCACTAAGTTATCAGCAGACGACCACAGTATCTCAAAGGCAACCAAATCATTTAAGAGACCTATTCAGCACATTCCACTTTTAAGGAAAGACGACGGAATCTGGGGGAAAACAGAGCAAGAAAAAGTTTCAACGTTTGCTGAACATCTTTCACAAGTCTTTAGTGCACCTGAACATAATAATAATAATGATGACGACCTCGTTAGAAATTCCTTGGACGCTACTTCTTCACTCCAAAAGAAGTTAATGGTATGATTTCAAGATACAACAATCACAAAGCACCTGGCTTTGATCTGATTACTGGTCAGATCTTAAAACAACTACCCAGAAAGGGATTTGTTTTGTTAACCATAATTTATAATAGCATCCTCAGACTAGCATATTTCCCGATCACTTGGAAATTTGCACAAATAATTATGATCAATAAACCAAATAAACCTCCAAACAGAGTTACTTCGTATCGGCCAATAAGTTTGCTCCCGATCATGTCCAAAATTATTGAAAGGCTCCTACTTAAACGAATCTTTGAAGATACTGAAATACATACATTAATACCACCTCATCAATTTGGCTTTCGAGAAAGTCATTCGACAATACAACAATGCCATCGAATTGTCAAAATTATTCTCACAAGCCTTGAACAGAAAAAACTATGTACAGCCGCATTCTTAGATATCGAACAAGCCTTCGATCGTGTATGGCATGACGGACTCCTATACAAACTTAAATCCCTCCTTCCCACGCCTTATTATCTTATTTTAAAATCTTACCTCACAGACAGATACTTCAAGTACGAATTAATACAGCAACCTCAAACTATTACCTCATAAGCTCAGGAGTCCCTCAAGGTAGTGTCCTTGGTCCACTTCTTTATCTGATATTTACGGCTGACATCCCAACTACAAATACTACTACAATCGCTACGCTTGCCGACGACACCGCTCTATTATCTATAAGCGAAGACCCACAAATTGCATCTGAAAATCTACAGACGCATCTTAATCAATTGCAAGTTTGGCTGAAACGATGGAAAGTCACAGTAAACCATACAAAGTCCACACAAGTCACATTCACGAATAGGATCATCATCTGCCCTGCAGTCTTGATAAACGACGAGCCGTTACCTGTATCTACTCAAGTAAAATACTTGGGACACTTGACCATAGACGCACACATTTCTGCTAAGAAAACCCACATAAACCTAAAAACTCGTCAGATGAGCTGGCTCCTGGGTCGCAAATCACAACTCACAACAGAAAATAAATTACTCCTCTACAGGTGTATCATAAAACCTATCTGGACGTACGGTGTCCAGCTTTGGGGGTGTGCTAAGCCATCTAATACTAAAATTATGCAGAGAGTCCAATCTAAAATACTTCGAATGATCTTCGATGCACCATGGCACATTAGTAATAAAACCTTACATGAAGATTCTGGAATATCGTTTGTGCAAGAAGAAATTATCAGATTAACAAGGAACTACCTCGAACGGCTCCCTGATTACCCCAATGAAGAAGCCAGGCAACTATACATCCAACCTGAAATCAGAAGACTTAAAAACAGTGGCCTACAGGTATATTAAATCAACAATAATCAAAAGTCAATTTATCGGGAGTGCTATCGCTGGATACCATCTCCCCTCCTGTACTTCAATAAAAAAAAAATTACCTGCATATTTTATTTCTGAAGAAGAAAGTAAAGCACTGGCAAATCATTTTCTTGGATTGATAAAAAAGTTTTCATGATAATTATATCTTGCTTTCAAATGTTTTTCTTAAATTTTACAAAAAATTGACGGACTCAGATAGAAATGACATTCTTAAGTACGCACGTTATTAAATTCAGCTCGTGCTACGCACATTGAGACTTTCAAAGGCTGATATAACGACCTCTCGCTTGAGTTCAAGGTCATATTCAGCACACTTTATAACTAACTCTTGAACTAGTGCCCTATAAAAGTGTTATGACTTATTGGTTATCAATGTTTGAACAAAAGAATAGGTTTCGTGACATAATTATTCCATGGATAATATATATTTGTTGAAATCTCCTATGAATTTAATGGTTAGAGTGAGTGTACTTGAGTTGAATAAACTTATCTTGGAGCAGGTTTAAATGTTCCATCAATAATCCGAAAGATACACTCAGTAATCCTAAATTTGATTTGGTTGTAAACCATTGTCTATACCTATTTGTTTGAAAAATTCTCTCTATTGGTTGAGTCATATCTTGGAGTATATTTACTTCTTTAATTATTTAGGTGGGGGGGGGGATTGTGCCTTCTTTTCTTTCGCATTCGTACCGTAAGTGGCGAATAAATTAAATTGAATTAAACTAAATCAAATCGAAGCATGGCTACGAAAAAAGTTTCGACTTTAAAGTCACCGACTTTAGACGTGACTTGAAGGAAAGGTCAAGAAATTTCAAGAAATAAGATTCGACTTAAGCAAGGCTTGCTGGATTCTGGTAAGGATTCAGAATGTTTTCATTTTAAAATGGCAGACGAATTGTACAAAATCAAATTTGAGCCCAAACATAGACACACTAAATAATAAAATAGACGGCTTGAAAGAAAAAAAATCCAGAAATGAATAATAGTACATTACGATACGAGTGCGCAAAGTAGATCGTTCTCGCATTTGCTTCGCTTGTGCGGGATGACCTACGAGCGCACGAGTCTATTTTTCCTATTGAGTGCGCAAAGTTCGGTACTGTGGTGCTGCGTGGACGGAGTGGATGGGCGGAGGAAAGGGGGCTTGGGGGGGCGGGGGGTGGCAAAGCCCTCCCGATTACAAAAAAATTTAAAAACCTGTTTCAATATTTTTTTATAGACGGCATACTTTTCACTGTACACGTTCAAAAAAATATATGAAGCGAGACCTGCCTCGCGACCTGACGATCTCTGCTGTACTAAAAAAACCGACGAGTGAGAAGACAAAATATAGATGCAGGTTTTGACAGGTCTACTTAGTAAGATCAAGCTAGCGCCTTCTTATACTTTCCCGCACGCTCATCTACTTTCCCGCACGCTCAGCTGTAGGGATAAAAGCGTGCGGGAAAGTAGTACTTTGCACACGCAAATACGTGCGCAAACTCGAACTTTGCGCACAATAGTAGGAAAACAAATAAATAAAGTCAAACAAGTTAAAGCAAAATTAGTGAAGTGAAAGTAGTGGTAGACGTACAGTACGAGAAAATTAATGCCTTTGAAGAAAGAATAAAAAAAATTTGAAGGCAAGCTCAATGTTCCGATGCATATTTAAGCGCTGATATGAATAAGTCAAGCCTGCCACCACGTTTGATGATAGGTTTTCGCGGACAAAATATTAAAAACTGTTTGAGGTGGCTTCTAGAATAAATGGATGGTCGCCTTGATGGCGATGATTTCGGTATACTACACAGATTATTTTCATTCACGATTTAGAAAGTTACAGCTAAACCGTCAAATGCGTTGAGATACGTCTAGGGGAGATTTACCAACAACAGTTTAGAAATAAAGTACAAAAATCTAACAAAACTCTTCTAAAATATGAGGTAGACAGTCCCAAATGACTTACGGGAAGTACTAGGTGTGCAAACATTTTCTGATGAAGGACACAACATGCCTGACCAAAAACATTAATTCAAATGCTCGCACATGCACTGGAGCTTAAAGCTGCCAAACAGGTGTTTAGAAGATATGGCAATTTAAGAGAATTTATGACAAAGACTGATAAACTAAATAAAGCAACCGTGAAAATTTGGCAGGAAATATTGCAAAGGTATTAAGGAATTGTAAGAGAGTTAGTACGACGAGAAATTCCGAAGATCTCAATATTTGTTACAACGCTGGTGGCATCTTTTACTTTTCCATTATATATCACTGTTGGACTTTTTTCCTATTGGAAGGTAATTCATGTATCAATTTTATATGATTAAACAATACACTATCTGTGACAGCCGTTATACTAAGGAATAAATAAGGTATATGCTACAAAGGATGTTAGTACACGCGGCGTATAGGTTGGTCTTTTGGGTTTGAAAACCAAACCATTGCAGGTAGATAAAAGCAATTTTAGTCGGGAAGATGTTGGAATTCTATTAACTGCTAGGGTGCAACATGAACGTCAAAGTTCACTTTCTTCATACTCATCTAAATTACTTTCGTGATAATCTTGGTGATTTACGAAAGAACATGGCGAGCACTTCCAGTAGGATATTAAACTGATGGAATAGATATACCAAGAAAAGCGGACTCTACATATGATGGCCGACTATTGTTGGATGTTGAAAAGAGACTATACGGATCAACACCGAAGACAATCCAAGAAGAAAAAGTTTTAAAGTGAGCCCGGTTGTAAATAATAGGTATGTTTGCTTTTACTTATGTATTTAAAATACAAATTAATTTTGTCCCTCCAGAGAACATTTTCGCACAAATGTTACAAGCGTTTTCATATACCAATGTTGTTAAAAACTATGTTTTAACATTTTGATTTGTGGGAAAATCTAACGGATACGGAATTTTAAAGGCCATTTTCGGCATCTTGGAAAAAATTTATTCCTATATGTCTCTTCACTTAAAAACAACTTATGTTAGTTGTAAAATTGCAGATTGGTGTTAATTAAGGCCACCTCGTAGGGTGCCAATTGTAGGCGAATGCTGTCGCGCATGACGCCAGTTGCAATGTTTAGGCGTGAGATATAAAGGCGCGGTACAAAATGACGGGGGTACACAAGTAAAGGTGAAGGGCAAGAGTAACACACATCAGTAAATCCTTCCCGCTAACAAAGTAGGTTCGAAAGCAACATTAGAATTTCCGTGGCCGAGTTAAGAATGCGGGTACAACGAACAGTTTACAACAATAATAAAGATATAGACGGGACTGTTACAATAAACACAACACATGCAAGAAGGTTCGGTACCACTACCGGGTGGGAGAATAACCACACGTGCCGTGCTCTCAAGGGGTTAAAGATGCGGGGCATAACAATTAGTCCTGTGAAAATCCGGATGTTTGCCTCGACAATTCCCCTATATGATTCTAGCGCTCTTCGGTCTTTTCTTAATCCTCTGTATGTTACCGATGGCATTACAAAGGTTGGTCCAACCATAGAAAAGTATAAGGCTTTTGCGTTAGACCGAGTTCCACACGAGAGACCTGCGGGTCATGCCATTAGCGAGCACCATACAGTACTTCCAATTCGAACCTGGGCAAGCTCCTGTTAAAGCGTGCTCGCTGCGCGAGTAGGGCGACAGATAGTCGCCTCAACAACTTGGGGTGTCGCTGCAGGCTGTCAAGTTTTTGTATCCATACTGCGACTATCTAATCTAAACGTAAATGGAAAACCATGGTTGCGACTACATATATTGCAACATAGTAATCAGATCCTGTCGCTTGCTACTATTACATGGTTAGTTTTACCAAAAGAAACCCTTCACGTTAATTTGTTCTTCCTTAAAAAATATAAAAGACACTATGGAAAGGAAAAAAAAGTAGATAGAATTGTAGATTTGCTACAGAATTACTAAAAATTCTAAGAAAAAGAAATCTATTAACTTTGAAATAAATGAAACAAGTTTTGTTATATAAGTTGACCTTAAAATTACCATTACATGGCATTCAATTGAAACACAAGAGAGCAAATTTAAATATCTTGCGGTAATCAGCAATAATAAACATCATAACTGTTGACGTTTCGATTTACTAGCGAATTAACAAAAAAAGCTATAATAAAGAAATCCATCTGCTTTTGAGTACAGTAAACAATTGTTGCAGCACTAGCTGCAAAGATGATGGGTATTTCTCATAAAAGTTGCTTTATATAAGTTGGCCATACAATTACCATATAACACACCCACAAGAGCAATTTAGAGAACCTTAATAATCACATACATCATGGCCATGTTGACGTTTCAGCCGTAATTTTGTTTTATTAATCATACTCACTGATATCCTAGCTTTGAGTTTCTTCAACTTCGTTCTGAGAGTATCAGTAACATTGGTAATGGTAGTGATAGGATATTATATTAATCATATTGATGCAGCATATATATGGATAGTTCATTGAAAGATAATTTATTTGTGATTCTGTAACACTTGGAGTAGAAATAAAATCTTTTTAATGCTATAGAACATATGTATGTGCAAAGGATATGCGGTCTTATTTATGTTGCCCCTGTTATTTGTACCTTTTTAATATAAGTTAATATTTGTAAGGAAGTGCAATTTATTTTATCACGATTTATATAAGTTAAAGTTGAATAGCAGCAGTCACATCAACAAGTTATATTAATTTACATAAATTTGGCTTCTGTACTAAATAAAACAGAAGGCACTGCAAGACTTCGAGTAATAAAAGAAATTCTTTATTGAATAAGAAATAATTCAATATAAACTACATTTGTATCATAAATATATAATAATGGTAAAATTAGACAATATAGAAAAATAACGACAATAATAGCTTGTGTAATAGTGAAAGTCCCTTGAAAAGAGAAAGCGTAATTGAGGAAAAGTGTCAGGGAGATTAATTAGTTTCGCACCATTTAAATGTTATTAAGTGTCATTTGATAACTTTCTCTTCTAATGTAAATATTAGTGATATTTGTTGACGTCATTTCCCCACTCCTACCATCTATCCCCACCACGCTTCAAATTAATATATATAAAATTGCACTTCCCGAAGTGCTGTTACTTCGATCTTGGGGTTATTCTTGAGTAGATAAACATGCAGGTCAAGCAATTTTTTGAAATCTACAGATACGCTGTTGGCAACAGCTATGGCAGAGTGCCTGCTGTAGATGATAATGCTCTTTTCAGGGCACCTTCTTCTCCGTATAACAATTTTGTTATTGACGTAAAATCGGGAAACCCGGACTTCTCGTCGCCCAGTGTGCCTACACCCCAACAAATTCAATCCTACTTTTATCAGCTACCAGAACCCCGACCGGGATGGTACGTGTGCGTGAGCTGTTCAAATCAGTGCGGGGCCGTTGTCCATCATCCAGTAGCGATGTTTCACGAAATGTCCCATAATTACAATTCCTACTTTTAAGCAGAACAAACGAAAACTTAACAAAGGTTCTTTTCAGAACCACAATATCAATTAAGAAATTATTTATTTTCCTTGGTATTTAAGAAATAGAAAAAGGTATAAGTTATGAGTTATTAGAATCAAATATAGCATTTTTTAAAATTAATGTAAAGGTATAAGTATATCGTACAAACATTCTAAATAAGCCATGTTTAGTTTCATACTAAAAATATGTTTGGCGATAAAGGTCAAATTAAAAAAATGTGACGTGATTGATACACTTTTTATTTTCAATGGAATGTCTAATTTTTTACTTATGTGGTGCATACTCTAATGTGATAACGACTGTAGTTAGGGACAACAATATATGCAGAAAGGCGATAGCATGCAGTATATTAGCATTTTTAACGAACTTAAAAAGTTCGTTACTGAATTCTATATGTCTGTCTGTCGCTGTCACAAAATTATGGATTTTTTAAAATTTTAAAATGTGATTCTTATAGGAAATTTTACGCTGAATTCGAAAATGAAGAAAAAATTCTATGTCGAATAATTTTCCAGATATTCGATTTCGAAATTTCCCGAAATTCGAATTCGAAATCGAAAGGTTTTTTTAAGTTCGTTCTGGGATTGCTTACAGAGCAATCTCTTCGCCGGCCCCATGTTTGGATTTGACATTTAACATTTTTAGAGGCAAGAATGCAAGCACAATTGGTATGTTACCTCCAACGCCACAAAATATGGCTACGCCCTAAACGACACGATACCGTAAAGAATGACCTTGACATTTAAGTATCTCAATTTCAGAACAATTTTCAATGTGATCAATGATTCTCCATAAACCGATATATGGATTTCCCATAAGGTTATTTTATCGGCGATGCCAAGCCTAAAATTTTATTTTATGTCCTTCGCTGTCGTTAAAATGGTTAGAAAGATTGCACTCTAGTTGAAGTTGGAGCTTCAATTATAATAATTAAAATACAACTTCAGTGCGAACACTCTAACTATTTTATATTTACCTACAGTCGTCATTTGACTTTCGGCCTGTAAACATCGTATCAATTCTGGCTGAAGCAAAGTGGTAATTAGTTCGGCCGCAAGGCTTGGCTCTTATCGCGCCTGCGATATTGTGTGTACATTTAATAGAAACATTTTTAACGGTTCAGCTGTGTGCTAAATCATCTATTTCAGCGCTCGAAATGAATAATTCACAATCCTATAATTTTAGCACCGGAATTAATAATTACAATGGTCAGCCTTTACCCCCGCAATACCCGTACCAACAACAACACCGGCCGTCAATCTCAAATGCATATTCCCAACCAAATCCACTGCCACTTTCACAAAATGCATCAAATAACTTGCCTCCTAATCAATATCAGCCAATTATACAAACATTTCCAAACACTCAACATAATTTTAACATAAATTCGCCACAACCTCACCTACAAAACGAATCCCCACATTCAATCAACTTACCGTCTCTGCCACTAAGTGATGAGTCTGCATTGGAAAATAGCGACACAGAAGCATTAGAAATTCATGATTGGCAAACTGCCAGACCACTCAAAAACGGAAAAGAAATCCAAACTCTCCAACAATTATCCCACCTACTCAGCAGGTGAGTACTAGCAATAAATTTAGCGTTTTAAAAAAAACAATAACAACCAAATTAATAACATCAATAATATCGCATCCAATAACAAAACGCCAACAATACCTAAACCACCACCGATTTTTATTTATGGTGTCACTGATTATAATAAACTGATCAAAAATCTATCAGATGCGACAGAATTCGAAACTTACCAGTGCACCGCATTACAAAACAATACAATAAAAATAAACACTCAAAACCCCGAAACTTACAGAAAACTTGTACGACATAAAATAGTTCACCACACTTATCAAATGAAACAGGATAAGGCGGACAGAGTGGTGATACATAATATACATTACTCAGTCCCAACCCAAGAAATTATCGAAGAACTACAAAAATACGGACACACGGTGCGTAACATAATAAACATTAGACACAGAGTAACTAAACAAAATCTAATGATGTTCTATGTAGGCCTCGAACCAAAGCAAAGTAACAAACAAGTATACGAAATCCAGCTTTTAAATAACATGAAAATAGTTATAGAACCACCACATAAAAAAAGAAATATAATTCAGTGTACTAGGTGTCAATTATATGGGCACTCTAAGACATATTGCACCAGGCCATATCAATGCGTTAAATGCGGAGGAAATCATAGAACACCCGATTGCAAAAAACCTAAAGACACAGCTGCTAAGTGTGCACTCTGTAATGGAGACCATACCGCTAATTATAAAGGATGTTCGGTCTACAGGGACTTACTCAATGCAAAAAACAAAGCAAGAGAGCAGACACTGCATACCCCAAATAACCCACAACCATTTCAACAACAAAATACATCAGGGAATAACCCACATACAGAAACGTTAAATCATGTGTCCCACGCTCAAAAAGTATGTGGTGCAAATCCAAACAATCAAACTACAGATTTAGGAGCTCAAATGAGTGTTTTCCGGAATGAATTCAAATCAATGTTCTCACAGCTCATAAATCAGAACAGCATGATCTTAAGCATGCTCTCCACTGTACTAAATAAATTCAGTAATGGACATTAAATCAATTCGAATTGCTGAGTGGAATGCAAATGGCTTAGCTAACCATAAAGCAGAATTAATAACTTTTCTATAACAAAACAAAATATATGTACTTCTTATATCGGAAACACACTTCACCGACAGAACAATGTTCAATATTCCACATTATTCCTTATACTGCACCCACCACCCTGAAGGAACGGCTCATGGTGGCTCGGCCATAATAGTTCGTAATATTACTATACCACACCATGAGGAAACAAACCTTCAAACTGACAAGATACAAGCTACAGTAATCCATATTATTGCTCAACCATGGTCCTTTAACATTGCTGCAATGTACAGCCCACCAAGTTACGGAATAAGCACACCTGAATATGAAGACTTCTTCAGACAATTAGCAGGTAAATTCATTATTGGAGGAGACTGGAATGATAATCATACACACTGGGGTTCAAGATTATGTACGACAAAAGGAAGAAACTTAAGACAAGCTATAACAAACTTAAATTGTTTTTATCTATCTACAGGGAAACCCACCTATTGGCCAACAGACGCAAATAAAATTACAGATCTGCTTGAATTTTTTGTCCTTCCTGTTATAGCACCTAATTATATCACCATAGAAGCATCCTGGGACCTTTCCACTGATCATTCACCAATAATCGCCACACTTAGTACTCACATAATAAACCGTCCTAAAGTTCCAAAGTTAACATAATCAAAAACCAACTGACATACATTTCAAAACTATGTACATAACAACCTAAATCTGAATATTCGCTTACAACAACCAGAAGATATTGATAACGCAATACATACCAGAAAATAACATACCTGTGCATATAACACACATTGTCGCCCAAAAAAGAAGAGCACGGCGTATATGGCAAAGAAGCCGCAACCCTAGAGACAAAATTGAATATAATAGATTAACACGACAACTAAAAATAGTTCCGCACGAAACCAGAAATGCGACTTTCGAATCGTACATCACTAAGTCATCAGCAGACGACCACAGTATCTCAAAGGCAACCAAATCATTTAAGAGACCTATTCAGCACACTCCACTTTTAAGGAAAGACGACGGAATCTGGGGGAAAACAGAGCAAGAAAAAGTTTCAACGTTTGCTGAACATCTTTCACAAGTCTTTAGTGCACCTGAACATAATAATAATGATGACGACCTCGTTAGAAATTCCTTGGACGCTACTTCTTCACTCCAAAAGAAGTTAATGGTATGATTTCAAGATACAACAATCACAAACCACCAGGCTTTGATCTGATTACTGGTCAGATCTTAAAACAACTACCCAGAAAGGGACTTGTTTTGTTAACCACAATTTATAATAGTATCCTCAGACTAGCATATTTCCCGATCACCTGGAAATTTGCACAAATAATTATAATCAATAAACCAAATAAACCTCCAAACAGAGTTACTTCGTATCGGCCAGCAAGTTTGCTCCCGATCATGTCCAAAATTATTGAAAGGCTGCTACTTAAACGAATCTTTAAAGATACTGAAATACACACATTAATACCACCTCATCAATTTGGCTTTCGAGAAAGTCATTCGACAATACAACAATGCCATCGAATTGTCAAAACTATTCTCATAAGCTTGAACAGAAAAAACTATGTACAGCCGCATTCTTAGATATCGAACAAGCCTTCGATCGTGTATGGCATGACGGACTCCTATACAAACTTAAATCCTTCCTTCTCACGCTTCATTATCTTATTTTAAAATCTTACCTCACAGACAGATACTTTCAAGTACGAATTAATACAGCAACCTCAAACTATTACCCCATAAGCTCAGGGGTCCCTCAAGATAGTGTCCTTAGTCCACTTCTTTATTTGATATTTGCGGCTGACATCCCAACTACAAATACTACTACAATCGCTACGTTTGCCGACGACACCGCTCTATTATCTATAAGCGAAGACCCACAAATTGCATCTGAAAATCCACAAACGCACCTTAGTCAATTGCAAGTTTGGATGAAACGATGGAAAGTTAAAGTAAACCATACGAAGTCCACACAAGTCACATTCATGAACAGAATCGCCATCTGCCCTGCAGTCTTAATAAACGACGAGCCGTTACCTGTATCTACTCAAGTCAAATACTTGGGATTAACACTTGACCATAGACTTACATGGAAGGCACACATTGCTGCTAAGAAAATCCACATAAACCTAAAAATTCGTCAAATGAGCTGGCTCCTAGTAGGTCACAAATCACAACTGTCAACAGAAAATAAATTACTCTTCTACAAGTGTATCATAACACCTATCTGGACGTACGGTGTCCAGCTTTGGGGGTGTGCTAATACTAAATCTAATACTAAAATTATGCAGAGAGGCCAATCTAAGATGCTTCGAATGATCTTCGATGCACCATGGTACGTTAGTAATAAAACCTTACATGAAGATTCTGGAATACCGTTTGTGCAAGAAGAAATTATCAGATTAACAAGGAACTACCTCGAACGGCTCCCTGATCACCCCAATGAAGAAGCCAGGCAACTATACATCCAACCTGAAATCAGAATACTTAAAAAACAGTGGCCTACAGATATATTAAATCAACAATAATCAAAAGTTTATCGGGAGTGTTATCGCTGGATACCATCTCCCCTCATGTATTGTACTTTAAGTACATTTACTTATAGCCATCATTGGCAGGTTGTAAATATTTACCTCAATAAAAAAAAATTTACCTGCATCCTTTATTTCTGAAGAAGAAAGTAAAGCACTGGCAAATAATTTTCTTGGATTGATAAAAAAGTTTTCATGATAATTATATCTTGTTTTCAAATATTTTTCTTAAATTTTACAAATAATTGACGGACTCAGATAGAAATGACGTTCTTAAGTACGCACGTTATGAAATTCAGCTCGTGCTACGCACATTGAGACTTTCAAAGTCTGATATAATGGCCTCTCGCTTGAGTTCAAGGTCATATTCAGCACTCTTCATAATTACCTCTTGAACTAGTGCCCTATAAAAGTGTTATGACTTATTGGTCATCAATGTATGAACAAAAGGATAGGTTTCGTGACTATCTGGACATAATTATTCCATGGATAATATATATTTGTTGAAATCTCCTATGAATTTAATGGTTAAAATGAGTGTACTTGAGTTGAATAAACTTATCTTGTAGCAGTTTTAAATGTTCCATCAATAATCCGAAAGATACACTCAGTAATTCTAAATTTGATTTGGTTGTAAACCATTGTCTATATCTATTTATTTGAAAAATTCTATTGGTTGAGTCATATCTTGGAGTATATTTACTTCTTTAATTATTTAGGTGGGGGGGGGGGGGATTGTGCCTTCTTTTCTTTCGCATTCATACCGTAAGTGGCGAATAAATTAAATTGAATTAAACTAAATCAAATCGAAGCATGGCTACGAAAAAAGTTTCGACTTTAAAGTCGCCGACTTTAGACGTGACTTGAAAGAAAGGTCAAGAAATTTCAGGAAGCAAGACTCGACTTAAGCAAGGCTTGCTGGATGCTGGTGAGGATTCAGAATGTTTTCATTTTAAAATGGCGGACGAATTGAACAAAATCAAATTTGAGCCCAAACATGACACACTAAATAATAAAATAGACGGCTTGAAAGAAAAAAAATCAAGAAATGAATAAACACATAAATAAAGTCAAACAAGAAAAAACAAAATTAGTGAAGTGAAAGTAGTGATAGACGTACAGGGCGAGAAAATTAATGACTTTGAAGAAAGAATATAAAAATTTGAAGGCAAGCTCAATGTTCCGATCCATATTTAAGCGCTGATATGAATAAGTCAAGCCTGCCACGTTTGTTGATAGGTTGCGCGGACAAAATATTAAAAACTGTTTGAGGTGGGTTCTAGAATAATTGGATGGCTAGAAATTAAAAAGGTGACTGCTCTGATGTCGATGATTTTCATTCAAGATTTAGAAAGTTATAGTTAAACCGTCAAATGCGTTGAGATACGTTACAACCATGCTCGTCTAGGGGAGATTTACAGCTTAAAAATTGAGTACAAAAATCGAACGAAATTCTTCTAAAATATGAGGTAGACAGCCCCAAATGACTTACCAAAAGTACTAGCTGTGCAAACATTTTCTGATGAAACACGTAGCATGCCTGACCAAAAACATTGATTCAAATGCTCGCACATGCACTGGAGCTTAAAGCTGCCAAACAGGTGTCTAGAAGATATGGCAATTTAAGAGAATTTATAACAAAGACTGATAAACTAAATAAAGCAACCGTGAAAATTTGGCAGGAAATATTGCAAAGATAGGAATTGTAAAAGAGTTAGTACGACGAGAAATTCCGAAGATCTCAATATTTGTTACAACGCTGGTGGCATCTTTCACTTTTCCATTATATATCACTGATGGACTTTTTTCCTATTGGAAGGTAATTCATGTATCAATTTTATATGATTAAACAATACACTATCTGTGACAGCCGTTATACTAAGGAATAAATAACGTATATGCTACAAAGGATGTTAGCACACGCGGCGTATAGGTTGGTCTTTTGGGTTTGAAAACCAAACCATTGCAGGTAGATAAAAACAAATTTTAGTCGGGAAGATGTTGGAATTCTATTAACTGCTAGGGTGCACCATGAACGTCAAAGTTCACTTTCTTCATGCTCATCTAAATTACTTTCCTGATAATATTGGTGATTTAAGAAAGAACATGGCGAGCGCTTCCATTAGGATATTAAACTGATGGAATAGATATACCAAGAAAAGCGGACTGTACATATGATGGCCGACTATTGTTGGATGTTGAAAAGAGACTATACGAATCAACACCGAGGACAATCCAAGAAGAAAAAGTTTTAAAGTGAGCCCGGTTGTAAATAATAGGTATGTTTGCTTTTACTTATGTATTTAAAATACAAATTAATTTTGTCCCTCCAGAGAACATTTTCGCACAAATGTTACAAGCGTTTTCATATACCAATGTTGTTAAAAACTATGTTTTAACATTTTGATTTGTGGGAAAAATCTAACGGGATACGGAATTTTAAAGGCCATTTTCGGCATCTTGGAAAAAATTTATTCCTATATGTCTCTTCACTTAAAAACAACATAGGTAAGTTGTAAAATTGCAGATTGGTGTTAATTAAGGCCACCTCGTAGGGTGCCAATTGTAGGCGAATGCTGTCGCGCATGACGCCAGTTGCAATGTTTAGGCGTGAGATATAAAGGCGCGGTACAAAATGACGGGGGTACACAAGTAAAGGTGAAGGGCAAGAGTAACACACATCAGTAAATCCTTCCCGCTAACAAAGTAGGTTCGAAAGCAACATTAGAATTTCCGTGGCCGAGTTAAGAATGCGGGTACAACGAACAGTTTACAACAATAATAAAGATATAGACGGGACTGTTACAATAAACACAACACATGCAAGAAGGTTCGGTACCACTACCGGGTGGGAGAATAACCACACGTGCCGTGCTCTCAAGGGGTTAAAGATGCGGGGCATAACAATTAGTCCTGTGAAAATCCGGATGTTTGCCTCGACAATTCCCTATATGATTCTAGCGCTCTTCGGTCTTTCTTAATCCTCTGTATGTTACCGATGGCATTACAAAGGTTGGTCCAACCATAGAAAAGTATAAGGCTTTTGCGTTAGACCGAGTTCCACACGAGAGACCTGCGGGTCATGCCATTAGCGAGCACCATACAGTACTTCCAATTCGAACCTGGGCAAGCTCCTGTTAAAGCGTGCTCGCTGCGCGAGTAGGGCGACAGATAGTCGCCTCAACAACTTGGGGTGTCGCTGCAGGCTGTCAAGTTTTTGTATCCATACTGCGACTATCTAATCTAAACGTAAATGGAAAACCATGGTTGCGACTACATATATTGCAACATAGTAATCAGATCCTGTCGCTTGCTACTATTACATGGTTAGTTTTACCAAAAGAAACCCTTCACGTTAATTTGTTCTTCCTTAAAAAATATAAAAGACACTATGGAAAGGAAAAAAAAGTAGATAGAATTGTAGATTTGCTACAGAATTACTAAAAATTCTAAGAAAAAGAAATCTATTTACTTTGAAATCAATTAAACAATTGTTGCAGCACTGGCTGCAACAAAGTTGTTATATAAATTGACCTTAAGATTACCATTACATTGCATTCAATTGAAACACAAGAGAGCAAATTGAAATATCTTGCAGTAATCACCAATAATAAACATCATAACTGCTGACGTTTCGATTGTAGTTTTGTTTTTATTAATCGTATTCACTGATATTCTAGCTTTGAGTTCATTTAGATTTGATCTGGAAGTATCAGTAAGATTGTCATGAGCTTTAAAAGGGAATACTGTAAACAGAGTAGGTGGTTCCTACTAGCATCATGCTTGGTAACCTCAACGTAATTCAACATAACGCCTTAAGTGCATAGCACAGCCTTGTTTATTATTACCTGGTTATTGGAGTAGCTCCCGATGTGAAAAAAGTGTAATTAAGTTACGTAAATGTGATGTCCCTGATTCACTATTGTCGACAGTTTGACCAAGCCACATTTTAAAGTTTTAAAAACTAGCCGAGTTTTTAATTTTTATTCTTATAATAACTAATAACTCATACTTTTATGTTTATGTGAATCCTCACTCAACTTATCTTACTATGGTATATAGAATTGTAATTTTCGACAACCCGCTATTTCGCTCTTGAGATTATTCTTGACCATGCAGATCAGGCAATTATTTAAATGTTATAATTACGCTCTTAATAACAGCTATCGTTGAGCGTCAGTTATAGCAGATAACTGGCGTTTGCTCTATGTGACAATTTTGTTGTTGATGTAACATCGGGAACCCCAGTCTCCCCATTTTCCAGCATATTTACAACGCAAAAAGTTCAATCCTATTATTATCTAAAACTTAACTAGGATGCGAAGCCGTTATCCTACTGTTAAATAAAATACAAAAGACACCATAGAAAGAAAATAGGCATAGATAAGTTTGTTGTAGATTTACTAGCGAATTAACAAAAAAAGTTATAATAAAGAAATCCATCTGCTTTGGAGTACAGTAAACAATTGTTGCAGCACTAGCTGCAACGATTATGGGTGTTTCTCATAAAAGTTGTTTTATATAAGTTGGCCATACAATTACCATATAACACACCCACAAGAGCAACTTAGAGAACCTTAATAATCACATATATCATGGCCATGTTGACGTTTCAGTTGTAATTTTGTTTTATTAATCATACTCACTGATATTATAGCTTTGAGTTTCTTCAACTTCGTTCTGAGAGTATCAGTAACATTGGTAATGGTACTGATAGGATATTATATTAATCATATTGATGCAGCATATATATGGATAGTTCATTGAAAGATAATTTATTTGTGATTCTGTAACACTTGGAGTAGAAATAAAATCTTTTTAATGCTATAGAACATATGTATGTGCAAAGGATATGCGGTCTTATTTATGTTGCCCCTGTTATTTGTACCTTTTTAATATAAGTTAATATTTGTAAGGAAATGCAATTTATTTTATCACGATTTATACAAGTTAAAGTTGAATAGCAGCAGTCACATCTACAAGTTATATTCATTTACATAAATTTGGCTTCTGTACTAAATAAAACAGAAGGCACTGCAAAACTTCGAGTAATAAAAGAAATTCTTTATTGAATAAGAAATAATTCAATATAAACTACATTTGTATCATAAATATATAATAATGGTAAAATTAGACAATATAGACAAATAACGACAATAACAGTTTGTGAAATAGTGAAAGTCCCTTGAAAAGAGAAAGCGTAATTGAGGAAAAGTGTCAGGGAGATTAATTAGTTTCGCACCATTTAAATGTTATTAAGTGTCATTTGATAACTTTCTCTTCTAATGTAAATATTAGTGATATTTGTTGACGTCATTCCCCCACTCCTACCATCTATCCCAACCACGCCTCCCATGTTGTGATATATAAAATTGCACTTCCCGAAGTGCTGTTACTTTGATGTTGAAGTTATTCTTGAGTAGATGAACATGCAGGTCAAGCAATTCTTTGAAATCTACAGATACGCTGTTGGCAACAGCTATGGCAGAGCGCCAGTCGTAGATGATAATGCTCTTTTCAGGGCACCTTCTTCTCCATATAACAATTTTGTTATTGACCTAAAATCGGGAAACCCGGACTTCTCGTCGCCCAGTGTGCCTACACCCCAACAAGTTCAATCCTACTTTTATCAGCTACCAGAATCTCGACCGGGATGGTACGTGTGCGTGAGCTGTTCAAATCAGTGCGGGGTCGTTGTCCATCATCCCGTAGCGATGTTTCACGAAATGTCCCATAATTACAATTCCTACTTTTAAGTAGAACAAACGAAAACTTAACAAAGGTTCTTTTCAGAACCACAACATCAATTAAGAAATTATTTATTTTCCTTGGTATTTAAAAAATAGAAAAAGACATAAGTTATGAGTTATTAGAATCAAATATAGCATTTGTTAAAATTAATGTAAAGGTGTTATATGAATTTACATAATCGTACATCGTACAATGATTCTAAATAAGCCATGTTTAGTTTCATACTAAAGATTATGTTTGGCGATAAAGGTCAAATTAAAAAACCTGGGGTCGGCGAAGAGATTGCTCTATAAGCAATACCAGAACGAACTTAAAAGACATTTTGACTTCGAATTTTCCCGAAATTCGAAAATTATTCGACATAGAATTTTTTACTTTCCTTATCCTATAATAAGGAAAGTAATGTAATCGACGGAAATTTGACCTACCCAGTTTTTCACATTTCTGGACGAAATATAACCTCAGGACACCGAAAAAGTTGGTTTTAGCCATTGGTTCGTGTGTGTGTGTCTGTCGGTCTGTCAATAAACAGGATATCTCGAGAACCGTAAGAGCTAGAGACTTGAAATTTGGTATGCAAGTTACTTGTAGGTAGGGGACGCAGTGCGAAGCTTTTGGTAAAAATCGGCCAAGCCGTTTGGTCGCAAGGTCGCAAAATCGGTCGCAAAGCGGTCGCGAATCTAAACGGTTGAAGATACAAAAAATTTATTAGAATAAAAATGATTTGCTATTATGAGATAAACATGAATTTAAAATAAAAGTTGGTAAAATAGGAACTCGAAAAAAATTGAAGATCAGGATTTTTAATATACCGGGTGTTCATAAAATGTTTCGGGAAATTTATATTACCGGATAGATCAAACCGAGACGAACAAAAAATTGCAATGAAATTTTTTGATCCGAAGTCAAATAAATAAGTTATAGCCGATTAAAAATTAATTAAACGGACCAATCACAGCGCGCTCGGAGAGCTACCGGACCGACTGCGGGAGGACGGGGGGGAGCGCTTGGCCGCTAGGAGGGAGCACGCAGGCGATAATGGCGAAGGCTGTGAGACAGAGCTCGCACGGTTACCTTCAGTGACGTGCAAAATTTTAAGTACGAGTCAATTATTGTCTTGTACTGTTTATTTTAATCAGCTTTCGAGTGTTGGATTCGCGCCTCGTCCTTTTTTAAAATCGATATAATATATAATAATAGGATAAGGAAAGTCGTGTGATGTTCACACCAGATTTTTCGACTTCATTTTCGAATTCAGCGTAAAATTTCCTATAAGAATCCATTTTAAAATTTTAAAAATCTCAAATTTTGTGACGGACCGACAGACAGACATATAGAATTCAGTAACGAACCTTTTAAGTTCGTTGAAAATGTGGCGCGATTGATACACTTTTTATTTTCAATGGAATGTCTAATTTTATTTTTTACTTATGTGGTGCATACTCTAATGTGACAATGACTGTAGTTAGGGACAACAATATATGCAGTAAGACAGAAAGGCGATAGTATGCAGTATATTAGCATTTTTGAATTTGATATTTAACATTTTTAGAGGCAAGAATGCAAGCACAAATGGTATGTTACCAACGCCACAAGATATGGTTACGCCCTAAACGACACGATACCGTAAAGAATGACCTTGACATTTAAGTATCTCAATTTCAGAACGATTTTTAATGTGACCGATGATGCTCCATAAACCGATATATGGATTTCTTATAAGGTTATTTGATCGGCGATGCCAAGCCTAAAATTTTATTTTGAGTCCTTCACTGTCCTTAAGAAGTTAAAATGGTTAGAAAGATTGCACTCTAGTTGAAGTTGGACCTTTAACTATAATAATTAAAATACAACTTCAGTGCGAACACATTTTATATTTACCTGCAGTCGTCATTTGAATTTCGGCCTGTAAACATAGTATCGATTCTGGCTGAAGCAAAGTGGTGATTAGTCAGCCTTTACCGCCGCAATACCAATACCCTTACCAACAACACCAGCCGTCAATCTCAAATGCATCAAATAACTTGCCGCCTAATCAATATCAGCCAATTATACAAACATTTCCAAACACTCACAATTTTAACATAAATCCGCCACAACCTCACCTACAAAACGAATCCCCACATGCAATCACCTTACCGTCTCTGCCACTAAGTGATGGGTCTGCATTGGATAATAGCGACACAGAAGCATCAGAAATTCATGATTGGCAAACTGTCAGACCACTCAAAAAACGAAAAAGAAATCCAAACTCTCCAACAATTATCCCACCTACACAACATGTAAGTACTAGCAATAAATTTAGCCTTTTACAAAAAGGCATTTATTAAGATTAACATTAAATATGTGATTAAATAACATAAATATACCATGGTTTGTTATACACTAAGGTAATATTTGACCACAACAGTCAAATAAAAAGATATGTAATATGGTTCCCACAATTTGCCACATTTATTATTAATCAAATTTGTCTAGTTGAGAACACTGCTTCGTTGAATTAGTAGTTTCGGCTTATAAGGGCAGTTCGTAATAAATGACACCCTTCCAAACCCACCAAATAGACATCAAGACTTTCTTCTTCATGCCTTGCTACTGTTAAAAGCTTATCATCACTGGATCAAAAGTGTTTACAATTAACATTCTCACCCGCAAACCTTTTCAAGAAAAGTTCTTTCTCGTTTAGCTGATAATGCTGGTGGACGATATCAGGAATTGTCGTTAACTAACTTTGCTTTGATTTTCAATACAATAAGCGTACAATGCGAATAAAACGTATTCTAAAAGAATGACATCAGAAATAAGAGATGTTTATATAACGGTGCCAGGTAACGAAATAATAAGTCTTTTGTGTAACCATATCACAAAATATACAAAATTTTATATAAGTATCAACGTGGTTTTAGAATACAAAATACCACACAATAAGGCAAATGCTAAAAAAGAGTAAGTCAAATTGAAGAATTTCCAGGTACCCATACAACTAATATGACCCTTATAAAGAGCAAAGTAAAATCTTAACATCTGAAGGATTAACTAAAGAAATGTGCCACAGGGGATGTGGTATTACCACCGTTATTTAATATTATATGAAAACGATTAATAAAAAAAAATGAAAATTCAAAACACAATGAATGGGAAACTCTCATAGATCACAGCATATACCCATGTACAACAAATAGAACGTTAATAAATTAAAGAGAAAATTTAAAAAAACAAAAAATTAATTATTAGATTTAAAATAAGCAAAAACAAAAAAAAACATAATGACAAATATGTTTCAAAAATGTTCATCTTCTAAAAATCTGAATTAGTATATGAGTTAAAATAAAATAAAAGAAGAATAAACTTGAAATTCCAAAATCAAAAATTATGTAAAAATGAAAACCACGAAAAAGTCGTTGGGAAAGTCCTTCTTCTCTGAACTGAAGCTGGTAACATCTCAAATAGAATGTGAACCATCTGAAGGATGAAGAAGAAAAGGTGGGGAATTTGTCGGTCAAGTTAAGGTTTCAACAGATGGAAAAGTCCCACCATACAAAAAATGTGTCTAAAATGTCTCATACAACAGGCCAAAAATTTCCAAAATTCTTTCTCAGGATATCACCTCCAGATCAAGTGCTTGATTAGGCTTCTGACTTCGGCCTCTTCTTCATCTTGAGATGACCGCTTCATCACTTAAGCACTACCGTTGTCATTATTTAGTAAAAGTCTCACATTTACCCACAACAACTCTATTACAGAAGGAATACATAAACTAGTCTTCAAATATATTATTTTTTCGGATTCTCTAAGTTGCAGTTCTGACTTTGGTAGATAGTCTTTTGAGCTCATGCTAGTTGTCTGAATAACAAGATACCTGTCTACATTGTCACAACTAGTGCTTCCCTAGGAACTTTTTTTAACTCCGGAGGCAAAAGTTGATTTTTTCCATAGCAGAGAGAGTTAAAGACAAAATAAATGATGCTTGTAACAATTCTTTACCAAAACAAATCATGAAGGTAGATAACAACAGTTCCTTTAAATAGAAGGTGAAACTTATTCCTTAACACAATATCCTAGATGATAATAATCTGCACATGTAACACCCAGAGCGATAGTATGGCCACTGAATTGAAAGTATTTAAAGCTTTGACATTGTTGATAACACCTGATGATTTCCTTTCTATAAGATTACTGTACACTAATAAGACCCACTAAGTGGAACATTTGTTTCTCATTCTAAATTACATCCAGAAACATAAATTAATTGGTGGAGGATAAGAATTATCTGACTTAGAAAAGTCATCAGCCCTTCTCACATCACTGTTCAAAGCCTTCTCCGAGAATATTGTTTAAATACAATAAAAAATACTAGTGCCTATTTAAAAAAAAAACAAAAACCATGAAATGATAGATACCTACTTACAAAATCCATAAGATGTTATGCTTTTATAAAGGTCAGACATCGCTGTCTCGACCTTATCAAAATCTTTGGTTATTACCAAATTAAGGGAGTTTGTGGAATTTGGGGTCTAGTCGTCCATTTTTATAACAGGGAGTTTGTGGAATTTGGGGTCTAGTCGTCCATTTTTATAACTTCAAACAAGAAATGAAAAAAAAACATCGAATGTTTTCCAAACTATACTCGGTGGGATTTCCTTATACGTTAGGTATCAAAGGCCACTTTTATCTGAATGGCATCATTCTATAATACAGTACTAACATCAAGTATTTTGCCTTTGCAGTTTATAAATTTACTCTTATTAATCAACTAATAATTAGTGTCACAACGATCATAATTTTCAGGAGTATTATCCACACAAGAGGATAAAATGTGGTGCCACTAAGAGTAAAAATTGTGAAAAACCACCATCACACTGCTTTATACCTGTTATGCCACATCTCTGTTGTATTACCAAAACTATGTTAAATGGCATCTGTTCCACAGAATTATCATTCCATTAAACTTCCGCTGTAACAGTAAAATCATATATTTAAAAGGGATTAAAAACCAATAGAAAATATAAAATTTAAAAAAATAGTTTTTTATAGGTGCACACAATCTATAGTTCTTGATGTATCTAAAGCCTGAATTGTTCTTGCAATAACACAATCACATTCTTCCTCAAGGAAAAAACTTTTCGGTAACGCAGAGAAAAGACTATGACATCGGAAATCTCCTAGTCATGAATAAGAAGCACAAAGATAACTTCGTTAACGTAAATATATTACAGCAGGAATTGGCTTTGTATTTAAAGATTTTAAATTAATCCAAATAATTCAAGTTAATTAGACGAAGAAATAAGGATTCTTAACTGATTAATGTCGTAGATAGTGGAAGTAAAATGTAACTTCAGCTAGCAAATATACAGTCTACAAACTAGGACAGCATGAGAGCATTTTGAACGCTTATTATAGTCTATTTATCAGGTTTATTATAACAGACTAAAATACAAAGGACAAATAAAAATGAAGATAAAGAGAATAAAGAAAAGCTTATAGGAGCTGATGAGTAAGAAAATGTCAAGAAGAAAAAAGTCCAATAATAGTCAGCTTCATTGCTTTCAGAACAAAGATATTAAGTATTTTCTAACAAATTCAAAACTAAAAGGAACAAGAATAAAGGTAGAGGATTTACAAAAAAAAAATTTAAACGAAAGAAAAGAACTTATGCAAAAACTAAGGTAAGCAAGAGAAAAAGGACACTACACAGTGATTAAATATAATAAACTAATAAATCAAGAGAACAAGGAAAAATAACAATATGATTCAACAGAAGAGAAGGAAAACTAAAAACTAAAAATTGGAAAAAAGAAGATGAAGAAGAATCATCAAAATTAGAGTAGAATAAGGGAATTGGATCATCCCAAAGTCCTAACAAACCCAGAAAAGCCAATAGAAGGATAAAATCAAGGCAAGAAGAAAATAAAGTATGGTCACAATTTAATGATCCAACTACATGACAATAGCATTAATAAAACAAAAAAGGCGCACATACTGATCAGGGCAAATGAAAACAGAATAAAGAATTTTAGTTTACCACACCCCAGCATAGAGATAGTCAATGGTATAAAAGACCAACCCCCTTCCCCTCAAATTATAATAAAGAGTAAATTCAAAGAAAGGAAAACATTAAAATTGAAAATAAACACATTGAATGTAAGAACCTTAAAAACAGAGAATAGGCTGGTAGAATTAAGGAAAATAAATTTCAATATATTAGAAATAGCAAAAGTAAGAAATGTGAAAATGTTATAGGAAGATTTGGTATGAGGATAAACAGTGAAAGAAGAAGCAAGTTAGTTAATTTCCTCCGGAAGCATATAGTAATATATGTATAATAATAAATAAAACTAGTAACAAATACGAAAGTACTAAGCCAATTTCAATGTAATACACGTCACAGATTACTAATACCAACATTAATTATAGAAACAAAAACAGAAATTAAAAGTACATAAAAAAGAAATGAAGAATATATGAAACAAGGTAAAAAATGAATCCAGGAATTAGAAATAAAAAATGAAGAGAAATTGTGAGAAAACATAAAACAGCTAATAAAGAACGGGGAAGAATTAAAAAAGAAAAATCTGGTGTGAATATCACACGACTTTCCTTATCCCCTATTATTATATATTATACCGGGTCCATCGTCTCGGCCCTGCGCTGCTCTTGTCTCGAAACTTGTTATTTTAAAAAAGGACGAGGTGCGAGTCCAACACTTGAAAGCTGATTAAAATAAACAGTACAAGACAATAATTGACTCGTACTTAAAATTTTGCTACGTCACTGAAGGTAACAGTGCGAGCTTGGTCGCACGGCCTTCTCCATTATCGCCTGCGTGCTCCCTCCTAGCGGCCAAGCGCTCCCTCCCGTCCTCCCGCAGTCGACCAGGAGCGCGCTGTGATTGGTCCGTTTAATTAATTTTTAATCGGCTATAACTTATTTATTTGACCTTGGATCAACAAATTTCATTGTAATTTTTTGTTCGTCTCGGTCTGGTCCATCCGGTAATATAAATTTCCCGAAACATTTTATGAACACCCGGTATATTAAAAATCCTAAGCTTCCAGTTTTTTCGAGTTACTATTTTACCAACTTTTATTTTAAATTCATGTTTATATCATGATAACAAATCATTTTTATTCTCACAAATTTTATGTATCTTCAACCGTTTAGATTCGCGACCGCTTTGCGACCTTGCGACCAAACGGCTCGGCCGATTTTTAGCAAAAGCTTCGCACTGCGTCCCCTACCTACAAGTAACTTGCATACCAAATTTCAAGTCTCTAGCTCTTACGGTTCTCGAGATATCCTGTTTACTGACAGACCGACAGACATACACACACACACACACACACACACGGACCAATGGCTAAAACCAACTTTTTTGGTGTCCTGAGGCTATAATTCGTCCAAAAATGTGAAAAACTGGGTAGGTCAAATTTCCGCCGATTACATTACTTTCCTTATTATAGGATAAGGAAAGTAAAAATAAAAAACTTTGATTGATTATAGTGAATAAATAAGTTAACTAAAAGAGGAAT
Source organism: Sinelater perroti (assembly GCA_036346155.1). Taxonomy (NCBI): domain Eukaryota; kingdom Metazoa; phylum Arthropoda; class Insecta; order Coleoptera; family Elateridae; genus Sinelater; species Sinelater perroti. The sequence continues at coordinate 7,187,186 of JARFIY010000324.1, forward strand.
AAACAAGGACTTACAAAAGGATGAAAAACAAAAATGGAACAAGTGATAGAATTATAAAGTTCAATTAAGAAGTTGATCAAAGATCTACCTGTAAGAATAATAAAGAAGCAACAGAAAGATTCAATAAAGAAAATAAAATTGGTGGTTAAGGAAATAACTAAATATTACACAAATCTGTATAAAACTAACAGAGAAATACATAATCAAATAGAAATGAAAGTAGAAATTGCAAGACTGAAAAAGTAAGGCTTCAGGACAAATCAAAAATAATAATAAAATTATGAAGGTGTTACCATTATAAGCAAAACAATTCATTGAAAAAGCTGAGAAAATTCCAACATGATGGAAATTTTCAAAAATAATATTCATATAAAAAAGAAAATGAAAATGAAATCAAGATCTATGGACCAATAAGCCACAATACCAAAAATTTACAAGGTATTTTCAACAGTTTCAATGAAAATAATAACACAACTAGATAAAAATTAACCAATAGAACAGGTAAATTTTAAGACTTTCATCATATACACATGACAAATCAAATCTTAAAGAAATAAAAATAAATACAATAAAAAACTACAGATTGGAAAAAGTGATTTCAATAGTTTTTGATTGTTTAGAACATAATATGACAGAATTATTAACAGAACAAAAGATTCCACAAAAATACATTGGAATATTACAGAAATTACAACAATAATAAAGCAAGGATCAGCTTACGCCAAGTAGAAAAAATTAAAGTACTAACTGATGGTAATCAAGTAAGTGTAATTGTGGACAGAAAAATATCCCTCGAAGAAAAAGTACAAAAAGAAGTCAACGTAGAATAAGTTTGACCTAGAAGAAATTTGGACCGATAAAGAAATAATAAAAATAATAGAAAAGCGTTTAACATGTGTCTAATACCAACATCAGCATATAGAGCTGAAATTTGGAGTTTAACGAAACAAGCATATTCAAAACCAACACAGACAAAAATTGAGAAATTGACATTAGGGTACAATTAACCAATAAAATGAATTTAGAACAGGAGTAGAAGATGATGAAGAGAGATATCGATGAGCTTACAAGACCATGCCACGGATACCAACTTCAGGTGCAAGAAGAAAAGGTCAGTTAAAGACAGAAAAGCATAAAAGAGAAAGGGAAGGATAGGGATAACATACGTATAATGGAGACCGCTAAGAAATTGTATAAAAACTAAAAGCACAAAAGTAAACAAATAGATAACTATAGTATTTAGTAACAATAACAAAAAATACATGCGGTCAAAAAAATAAGTTGCCAGTTGCGTCCTGAAACAAACACCTCATTGTCTCAGCATTTAGGTCTATTAAGAGAAGTCAATACATACATCTTTTTTGTTATAATTTACCCTTAATGTATTAAAACAATTTTAATCAAAATGATGTGCAGATAAAAATATACAAACTAATAGCAACACTTTTATTCAATAAAATATATAGTAAAACAATACAGCAAACGTCAACAACAAAAAAGGCAAAAAGTAGAAACAATACTGCTTTTGTGCAATGCAAACGCAATATCGTCACCTTGCCCTTATACATCCCGGATTACAGATATACAAGAGAAAACCCATAGTATAAGCCATTAAAAGATAAAAATAAAACCACTAAAAGATAAAAGCAATTTACAGTGCAGTACATAAGATAGTGTATACATTGCGGCTTCACTAACCCATTCTAAACAAGCAAGAATAAGAAAGCATCAACTCAAAAATTTTCACTTCACTTTCACGGTATCATTTATCAAAATTATCAATACCATCACTTTCGTCTGTATTGCTTTGTAAGACGATAATTAGTTAAAAGAAAAATTGTTTTAATTTCCACCGTTAGTCTCATTAAAATGGTTTATCATTATTTCTTTGTTTTTATTTAAATTTTCATCAGACACAGCCTAATGTGTGTAATAAAACAAAAGTAATGCTGCCAGTTCGTAATAATAAACTAAAATCATAAAAATTATTTAAATTCACTTGAATGTTGTAGCACTCAAATGACCCTTTTATTTAACAAAAAAGGGACTCCGTACGGAGTCTTTAAAGCAATGTACATATTTACAGCACGATTTTTACAAAATCAAATTTACAACTTTGCTACTAAGTGGCAGCATTACACTAAATTATTGCTATGCACCTAACATCTTACAAAGCTTCAATAACAACGACAATTGTGAACAACCAGAATTATGCTTCGAGTTGATAATACTTATAACAGAACCTGCGTTTTCTTAATTTCACTAAGTCAAGCAAGCAAAATTACAGCCTGAATCAGGGTAAATTTATGTACTGCACTACTTCAGCCCTATACTTTTAGTAATCTGCTCATAGACGGTCCACGCCATGGACGCCATCAGGGTGCGGCGCAGCATGCGCGGGACCATTCCTTTAAAGTAACCCTGGAACCCGTACTTGCCATGCACGTAAACGACCACGGACCAAAGGCCGTGGAACTTCGACGGGTACAGCTGCATTTTGGTCTTCAACACGTCAGCGGGCTGCGTCACGACCGAAGCCAGAATGCCAGCTGTGATTCCACAAGTGAAGTGAATCGGAGCCGCATAGGATGTGTTCAGAAGATCTGCAAGGGTCAATTTTAGTTTCTTCCTAACAAAACGAATGCACATCACTACCTGGAGGCACAACCTGCTTGGTTTGGCTGTAGAACATGAAGTATAGACCGGAGAAGGGGGCGTCCCTGAAAAGGGTGGGCACCAGGCCGCACGTCATCCCGCGGACTCCCTCGGTGCGGTAAATCTCGCGCAGGGCAGAGCCAATGCTGTTGTAACCATAGACACCGCTTTCGTATCTGCAAGTTGCAAATGCGCTCTTAATGCAAGCCTGATGGGAGTAGGAGTTCGCTGCTAACCTGGTTTTCACAACAGTAATGGGGATCAGAGCTACGCCACTCATGCAGCGAGCAAAAACTCCCAGGGCAATTGATTCTAAGGCACTTGGAGTGGTTCCGGGGAAGAAGTGGCTCTTCAGCCAGTCCAGGGAACAGAAATACAGGCCAACACCAGGCACACAACGTGTTAGAGACTGCAACAAAATTTTAAATTGATTTCATTTGCAAATTTTTATTTTCTGCATAATATCTTGATTCTTTAAGCTTGGGCCAACAAAAGCTGTAACTTTTCGAGGTTGGCTAAACCGCACAAATCATATGGTGACTCTTGCTAACATTGGCCAACTTTCATTATAATAGCTATATGATCTTCCTAATGAGTGCATAAACTAGTGTGTGACTCAATTAGACTCCTCCATTAAATGCTGTGATGTTTGCATTATGTTATTATCTTAATGTATGCAATGGTACTTTTATTAAGCATTTTAACAAAAAAAATTACATAAAATTAAAATTGAAGAGAGAGAGAGAAATAAGTTAGGTTGATATAGAGGTTTTTCAATAATAAAAAGCACAAAATGAAAGTAAAATGTGCGACTGCAAAAATCGTGGCGATAACAGAATTCAGATAAACACGGAGGTCAATTAGCATCAACCATGCCTTCACAGTTATATTTATCCTAATTAAGATATCTACAATATAAAAAAATTCAAAAATATTCAAAAAATTCTAATTTCAGCACGCTAATCACTCTTACTCAGTGATTAGGATAAAGAACCCAAAAAGTGAGTTTTGACTTCAAACTCGCACAAACAGGGTTACGAAACAGAAATGATAGCCTGCACAACCCCAGCAGAGCACGATAAACGTAATCCACTCATTACTACCATTTGGCAATATAAACATTAAGAATTCTATAAGATGGCGGATAATGATAAATGTTTATGAGCAGTTTGCATCGAAGAGTCAAGGATAAGGCAATGTCAACAAATCGCAGCTCCGAAAATAGAACTTACAGGCGTCATTCCCCTCCACAGCCCGACGATTCGCTCCTGCTGCACCACATTAGCGAAGATCGTCACCATTTTGGCTCCGGATCGGCCGCTGCAACAACATTATTATCAGTACAGGTCAAACCGCAGCTTGCCAAAGCACTTACTTGAGAACGGCAGCGGAAGAGGGATTCTGCAGACGGGTCTTGACAAGGTCCAGGGGCTGAAACAATATAGTGGAAAAGGTCCCCGAGAAGGAACCAGCCAGGAAGGCTTTCACTATGGGATACTGCAACAAATAATTATGTTAGTCTCCTTGTACTTTACAAAATATAAATCCAGATACTTACATTGGCAACGATATCCATTGCAAATGGGATAAGTACAATAATCAGTCTCGTTAAGGGGGTTTCAATACGGGTAAAAGGGGTAAAAAAACACCGTTTCTGGCAGTGTTGAGTTAGATACTACACTTCAGGAGAATTTTAGCAGATCGTATCGGAATAGTCGGAATAGTAGATGGGGTTAACACGGAATTTGTCCGCAATGGTCATTTTCTCACAGACAGACTGGGGCGACATGAAAGCTTCTTTTATACACAAGCAATACATAAATATGGTGGAAATTGAGTAGTGGAAACCAATATGAGCCGTTGTGTTACGCCTTGTTTTGTTTGTGAAGTAGCACAATGGAAAACCCCAATGGAAAGAGCCGATGACAAATCCTAGGCAGGTAGTACTCGCCGAAGCGAACTCGCACTTGTAGCAACACAGTTGGAGCTGTTTGTGGACTGCCTTCTCATCTCCGAGCGAGATATTATATACGGCTAGAGGTCAGCAGATAAACTTTGTGATACCAGGAGCTTGTGGGGTGCTCGTGTTGATTTTGTTCGGATTCATTGGACAAATTCACTGTCTCGCCTTATCAGCCGTTTATCGCTTTGCTCGTGCTCGATACTACTCTAAATATGTTTTTTAAACTTACATCTTGCAAAACGCCTTGAGCTTTGTTGCCAAGGGAAGCTTTGAGCCCACCTGGCGAGGTGAGCTCCCCCGGGAGCACCTCATCTGTGGGCAGGGCTATCGTTTGCATTGCGCATTTTATCATCCATTGCAATCATTTCTGATACTCATCAATAGTACTATCATTCCTTTCATGTAAATAACAATTTTGGCAGCTTCATAGATAAACAAACATAACCTCAATTACATAACTCAGCGTCCTATTTTTAAAGGATTCTACTTAAGGTCTTATTATTCTTACAAAATTTTTATTTTATTATACATTCATTCTCTTAACATTATCCAATCCGAATGACTAATTTAAGTGTGTAATTTCAAAAATAGTTTAAATTTGGCGGGAAATTCAAATTTCTAATTTAGATATCAGCGCCAAAACAGTATGTCTGTACGCGCTGGACCCGGTGTTTTTTCGCAAAACGTGTTTTCCGAGAACCGACGCAGATGTTTGCTCCCCAGCAGAGACAAACATTTAATCTCGTGCCCCAGGTCACCCTATCTGTCCGCAGGGGGTCCTTTTATCGCATCCTGGTTTTAACATAGTTCATAGTTCAAACCAACAGCGATACAAACGCAATATTTATCGTCCCGCTTGAAACTCTGACGCGACGTCTGCACGGGGCCAGCGCGAGCGTGGCCGTTCGGCCCTGCATTTGGGCTGTTTCGGGGGCCAGAGTTGCAGGGGGCAAAGGGCCATTCCGCGGCGAACGCCGGGCGGCAAAGGTCCCCCGCAGTCAAAATAGCGTAAAAACTTATCTCCGCTGACCTGGAAATAACCTTGGAGTATTTTTAATTTGACGGAGATACGGGGCCGCTTAAAAAACAGGTCATCGGTTATTGCTTCAATTAATTATGCTGTGTGGGGAATGGTGGCAGATAAGTCGAGAACTTTGCCGCACGTTTCGCAACGGTCTGCTTTGATGGAGATGAATTTTGAAAAGCTTTGGGTTTGGGTTGTTTTTTGAACTCTCCGAGAAATTCACTTTTTTCATTTTTAGTTTCAGTAGACGTATATTTTCATCGATATCTTCAATGTCTCTCTAGTCTCGCTAACTTTTATTAAAATGAAGAAATCACCATATACCTCATAAAGTTTAAAAATACTCGTATTGAAGGTAATCACAATAAATTTTCTAACTCAAGGAAAGAATGCAAGAAATTGTCTAAAATATAGCTGTAAGAAACATATTTCCAATGTTGAAGAAGGTGTTTTAAAGAATTCTGATACTTTTTGCAAATATGTTCATTCAATAAAGAAAGATAAAGACTCACCTATAACTATGTCTTATAGTGATACGAGTACCCATGTTCTAGATGATTAAGGTTTTTGGCGCCATAGACACAGTAATTTCACTGTATTTTCTAGCTTTGAAAATGTATCTTTGTTTCAAAGAGTTTTTATAAAAGCTTCTAAAGTACAGTTATAGAGTAATAACTTTTGTTGTATCTGTACTTTATCCTCAAAGCCTTTCACTTACTTCTCGAAACATTACAAACACATTGTTTCAGAAATACACCATTGTAAAGCTCTTACATTTTTCCAATATTACATTTACTTCATATAGTGCGTCCTTAGTCTGATCCTTATCTTGGCTTAATATGTGTCAGAGCATCAAGAACCTTCTGGTACGATGTGTACAATGCTTGATTGACATCACTGCGGGTATTCTATTCGGTTGTCGATGATTTTTTTAAAGATAAAAAGTCTTTTTTGTTGCAAAACTGAAAGAATTATTGATTTGTTGTTCTAAAAAAGGGGAGTACTGTCTGCAGTTGGAGAGCTAACAAATTATAAAGAGTAGCCCGTGCAAGAAATGTGTGTGGCCAGAGAATTTACTTTTTTATTCTACCCTGAAGACTTTTGTAGCATTCAGACATGTTGTAGCTCTGTTTTCTACAATGATTTAGATCTAGACTCTCTTGATCCGCTAACTGTATTTGTATTGACCGCTGTACTTAATAAGTATGAGGAAACATGTTTTTCTTTATTCCCCAAGTTTGCTATATATTGAGCTATAAAAGAATCTCTTTCACTCTCTCCCTCCCCTCCCTCTTTCTTCTCCCCTTCTCTCTGGCTCAGTTTTTTACTATCCATCAATAGTCTTCACCGACTCAACGATTTTCCTCCAGTCTGTTCTATTTTGAGCAGTTCTTCTCCAGTTGTTTATATTGACCGTTTGAAGACCTTGAAACACATTGTTGATCTATTTTATACGCGACCTTCCTTTGGGCCGTGTTGTTGTTGGCACGCTGTTGAATACCCTATGGGTTGGGGTGTTGGGTACCATTCGCATCGCATGTCCTACCCATTGTATTCACATTAACTACTTCTGGTTCATTATAGAGAGCCCTAACTTCTTCATTGTTTCTTCGTCTCCATTCTCCCCTTTTATGTACCGGTCCAAATATCCTTTGTAGAATCCTCTTTTCGAATATTCTTAGCCACTGCTCCTATTTTTTAACTAGTGTCCATGATTCGCAGCCATATAACGCTCGAGTCAAAAAGTTCCGGGACTAACCAACAAAAACACATTTTTTCGCAAAATTCGACTTTATTAACCTATATACTCTCCTTCTAGAGCGTATAATCATTCCGACGCTTTTGTAATATTGCTATGCCTTTCTTATACAACGATTTATGTTTTGCCTCAAAATAGGCTTCAGTTTTGGCAATCACTTCTTCATTCAAGCCAAATTTTCACTAGAGCGTTTTTTTTTGAGATCTGCGAACAGATAATAGTCGATGGGTGCAAAATCTAGAGAATATTGGGTGGGGCAGCAGTTCGAATCCTAAGTCGTTTAATTTCACCATGGTTTTCATCGACTTGTGAATTGGTGCATTGTCTTGGTAAAACAGCGTTTTTTTCTTCGCCATGTGAGGTCGTTTACGCTTTATCTCGTCACTTAATCGGTCCAATAATACAATGTAATAGTCGCTGTTGTTCGTTTGCCCCTTCTTTATATAGCCAGTGAACAATATTACATACGAATTCCATAAAATAGACGCCATAACCTTACTGATCGACTGTTGAATCTTCGGACGCTTTGGACGGCTTTTTCCCTCAGCTCTCCACTCAGCAGACGCTCTTTTCGACCACGTTTCCACGTTTGGTCACATACCGACGCAAAAAATCCTTTGTATCAAGCTCAAAAAGCTCCAACAGCACTCTATAGTGAGCAAACGCGGACTCACTTTGTTTCATGCCACATTTTCGGGCAAAATGTTGATCACGCTGCCTGTTGATAACTTTAGGATGTCAGCTATCTCCTGCAACTTCACTTTACGATTGTCCATGACAATTTTTAGGATTTTTGGATGTTTTCTGGCGTAGTCACCTCTTTTGGGCGCCCCGAGCGTTTTGTACCTTCGGTGGCCGTACGACCGCGTTTAAAATTAGAATACAATCGGCAAATGGTTGTTTTTGACAAAGAATTTTCTGGTACCACTTTTCAAGCCATTGCTGAGCTGGAACGGTATTTTTTCCCATTAAATAACACGAAACTCGTTATGATTCATTACTTACAAAATCACAGAAGTAGCGTCACTTTAACCTCAATATCTCAAAAACTACTAAACGAAATGTCATGAAATTTTGACACGTTTCTTATGAAGGTTGGTACTACCTAAAACAAAAGCGCATTCGGTATTTCGTGGTGCCCTCTGTGGGTTAGTCCCTGAGACTTTTTGACTCAAGTGGATATTAACTTTGTTTTGAAGATATCGTCCGTAGCGAAATAGGCCCTGTTAGCAGTGAAAATTCTGGTTTTGATCTCTTCGTTAATCACTGCGCCCAGATATTTGAACTTAATCACTCTGTCTATTCCTGTATTCCTGGATATTTGTTCTGGTTGTTCTGTTTGTCTTGATATTCTTAGGTATTTTGTTTTTCCCCTATTTATTGTGCGTCCATTCTCTTTTGAGTTGTTTGTTAGGGTTTTGTATGTTTGCATTATGTCATTCCGTGTAGGGATTTTTTAATGACGGTGTCCAGCACCATGTTAAATAATATGGGTGAGAGTGCGTCTCTCTGTCTCAGAGAATATAATATCCTCTCATCCTACCTTTATCTTATATTATACATCTTCCATGGTTATTATTATTAATCTCTTTAGCTTCTGTGGCATTCCAAAGGTTTCTAGGGCTTGTTTTACTGCTCTATGTCTTACGCTGTCGTATGGTTCTTTGTAATCTACGAAGATATTATGAATATCAATCCCACATTACCTTGATTTCTCTGCTATTTGTCTCAGGCTAAAAATTTGACCTGTTGTTGATTTTACGTTCATGAAACCGGCCTGATAGTCTCCTAATTTACTGTCGACAAATGATTTCAGTCTTTGCAAAAGTACATGTGATAGGATTTTGTATGCTGTGTTGAGCAGGCAGATTCCTCTAAATTTCGAACAAATTGTCTTATCTTTCTTTTTGTTCTTTTATATTGTCTGAATTAGCTTTTGTATCTTTCTCCAAACCTCCTGCCCTCCAGATTTCCGTAGCTCTGCCGGTATATTATCTTCCTCTGGTGCTTTATGCATCTTCATTTTGCGGATTATGTTCTTAATTTCGTCATAAGTGGGTTCTGGTTTTGTGGGCCTTCGTTTTCATTTTCATTTCTATTTGCCTCAATGTTTTCGCTTTCTTGTTCGCTCTCTTCTTCTTCTTCATTGTCTGCATTCAGTAGTTCAGCAAAATATTCTCTGCAATTTTCAGCAATGGCGTCTCAATTTACTATTGTCTTTCCTTCTTTATTTTTACATATATTTGTTCTGGGCTTGAAACCTTTTCTAAAGTATCTTGTTTCGTTCTGCCCTAACTTTTCTTTTATTTCTGTTAGTTTTTGGTTTACTAACTTACGCCTTTTCCTTCTTAAGATTGCTATGGCTAGTCTTCTGGTTTCTTCGAATCTTATCTCCCTGTCATCTATAGCCTGTTTGCACTCGATGTCAAACCACTCATGTCTTTGCAGTTGTTTTGCACGCACGATTTGTTCAGTTGATCGCTTTTTTATGGGATCCCATTGTTTGTCAACGCTTTTTCTTCTGTCTTTGTTTCTTCTGCTATTTGTTGTATTCTCCTGGTTAGTGATCGTTGGTATCGTTCTTCGGATTTTGGGTCCCTCAAGCTGTTTTGTTTTACTAGTTGTGTTTTGGCGTCTAATGCTTGATATATTTTGTCATATCCTTGCTTAGACCAGGAAATGGTCGCTGTCACAATTAGCACTTACTTCTCATTGTTGTCAAGTCTGTTATATTAGTGCGGTTTGTCCGATTAATTAATACGTGATCAATTTGGTTCGCCGTTATTTCATCATTGATTTCCAGGTTCCTTTATGGGTAGCTTTATGTGGAAAGGTGGTAATGTTTATTATCTAGCCTTTATTTGCTGCTAGCTCAATCAGATTTAATCCATTATTCTTAAGTGGCGAAGCGAAGCGAAGTCACTTACTAACTTCATGTTGTCCGTCCGTCCGAGCAAAAACTCGAGAAAGACTGGGAATTTTCAAATTCTGTTTTCACCAATCGACAAGTGACCAAAAAGGCTTGCTTGCTAGTGATTTTGAAACTGATTGGTCAAAGGTCAGCGTGGTCAGACTGCTTCGCCACTTCGCTATGCGTTGCAAGCTTTGCAGCTTTATTGGTTCCTTGGTGTAGGCTATGGCTTCCTATTATTGGTTTATTTTTCTCCTCTCCCAATATGCAATACTATGCAGATATCCTTCTTTGAGGTGTTGTCAATGATTTCTTCTAGAGATTTATAAAATTCCTGTTTTTTTTGCTTTTCTTTGGGCGCTTCGGTTGGTGCGTATGCGTGTATTATAGTTATATTAAACAATTTCTCTTTGATCTTGATTGCACGCAAACTGTGGGATATTGCCTTAAATTCCTGGAATTGATTATTGACTTTGGTACTTATTACAAAGCCTGTTCCACTTTCATTGCGTCCATTTCCTTTACCGCTGTATAGCAGAGTGTAGTTTTTAACTGTCGTGTTTTTTCCGGGAATGAATTTCTCTCCATAGGTGGTTACCTCCACGCCAAACCCCCTCTTTGGAGGGCCATTTCTCCCGCTCTCATTAGTTCTGACCCTGCCTTCTGCCGGGGTTGGTTACTTGATCTCCAGCAGGGTTGCACAGGTTAATAGGGTTCACCACAAAGAGATGAGAAGCGGAATTGGGCAGGAGAGGTTATGCGGTGCTATCTGAATACAACATCGTGCGGTGCGCATGATCAAATTTTGAAATCAGTTCTTGTAGCCAAAAAAGTAACTATTTCTTATGGAATCTAATATTTCATTATCGTCATGAATTGGTAGTTCACGAGAAGTTAAAAATTTCACATTTTGAAAGAATTATTATCATGATTGTTGATTATATGGTTACTTTTCTAATCATCAAACCCCCTAGTTACTAGGAACATCATTTCCCAATAAAGTTTGATTTTGAATAAACCAATCAATTTCACTTGATTTGTTCTCCATTCCTTAACCATTGTAGGCCACCAAGCTCACGAAGTTCACCATTTATGCGCGAGAATGGCGGCTTATCGAGAGCTATGATTGAGTTCACCTTTTTGAGAGTATTGTCACAGTTCTGTGAGCTCGAAGGCTTTTGCAGCTGTACAAGTGATGCACTATAGTTTGGGCTTGAAGTTAGTGAAGTCAATGGTGACTTGTACTTGCTGCACACTATGTGAGAGAAAAATGTTCATTTTTGGCATTTTCCTGATCACAGCATCCTGTCGTTCAAGACGCACCTGTGAATAATAGATGATTAGGATTTATTCAGTCAAGTCATTCTCGTTCCTTGTAACATCAAATAGACCAGATCAGAAAACATTGGAGAAAGACAGCACAAAGAACAAGATGTTGAGGAAAAATATCGTGTAAAAACAAAGCTCACCGACAGGAAAGAACTAAAGCAAGATGTTTGCATAGTATTTTGGTGGTTCCATTTGGATTATATAGGCGCAAAATATGCACCCAAATGAGAAAAATACCCGGAAAACTAAGAATATCCTCATAAAATATTTATAAAGGATAAAAGGAATAACATTGCAAGTATACCCATTAAAACACAAATTGAAAATACAAAAACAAAAAGTGAGAAACATCTCGTCAAGACGAAAACGTAAAAAAATCTGTTGTCCAAAATAAATTTATCAAACATCTGTTAAACTTTTCGTTGAAAGTGAATAAACTTTAAAATGTCTTCGACTACCATAAAGATGCTCATTACTCCAAATTTTAATCGCTTATCATTTTTGGCTTGTTAAAATTGTTTTTAAACAAGATAACGTGCTATATATAAAACATTATTTTTAGCATTTTCTATTTTGAATCAATTTTGGTAGTTTGGCAGATAAACTTCCAGATAATGCTGCAACCTTATTGATGTTAATCTGTTTCACAGTTCAAAAGTCATTTTGAGCCGTATTCCCCAATTTTTGTATTACAGCCATATTTTTGATTCTTCTAAATTATCTTCCTTTCTTAACAGATTTTTCAGTTGAAATGCATGGGTGAATCAAATATAAGCCGGAAATTTCGGGCGCGTCTTCTAAACGTTGTAAATGTGGATAGGCAAAGAAATTTTTTCCTATAGGATACTTTACACTACCGCAAGAAATATTCTCGTATGTTGGTTAACGAAACTTAATAATAAGAGAGAGTAAAATTGTCTTGAATTTTGGTAAATATTAAGATACAGATACAACAACATTCTTAAGAAAGTTCTAGCGTACGTGTGCCATAAACGATTTTTGGGATGACGATAGTTGAAAACGAAGGTCAAGTATTTGCGTTGTTCGTCATCTTCTCAAGAATTACTGACTCAAATTTGAGATAGCCCCATACAGTTGCCAAAATTTAGTCAAAATTCATATTTCTTCTAAACACTCTACTTATAGTTTAATGTTTAATTTTGAAATCTACCAGGCCATTTTGTCACTGTTCTAAGATCAGAAGAATGGTTTAAATATATTGAATCGTGATGCTACTACTCGTATTTTGGTATCTAATATCTTTAAAGCGCGATGCGGAGATTTCCGGTCTCCGGTCCCCCGGCCATGTGAAAAGCACCGGTTGCCAGAGTAACGCGTTCGGGCCACGCGGAAATACACGAACCATCGTCGTACCATTAAAGCACACTGCAATTATAAAAACTTAAATTAAAATTAAATTATTTATCGTACTGTTTTAGTTTTCCTGATCTTTTTGCAAATAAGCATTCTTTGGTATGGAACAGCTACAGACAGTTGAGCACCACATAAATTATATGAGAAGACAAAGAAGTGAGCAGACTGCGGATGAAAGAGCGGCAATAAATGAAGCGAGGTGACGTATATGTGCCAAAGAACTACGGAGTAGAAAACCAAGCAAGATGACAACGACGTTCGACGTTTCGTAACACTTGCATTTTCTATAGCAGCCAAGCGTAGCGTAGCGTTTCTTCTGCTACCGATTCACATTTAAAATAGATAATTCGGTGTATAATTTTTTTTAAATGCTCTGGTTACATGATTTATTATACTGATACGTCTGTAATCGTCACACTTTTTTTAGTTGTCTTAGGAATGGTGACAAATGTTGATTTCAATCAGTCTTAAGGTTTGTTTCCAATATTATAGACGAGAAGTTAACTGCAAAAAGGTATTTTTTGCGTCCTAGGCTGACAATCGTTTGGCACCGTTTCCTTAAAATTTTAGCAAGTTGGGAACGTATAAATTTTTAACTGCATCGGCTTTTTTCCTGGATCAGAAACGTGAAACAATTTAACTTACAATAGACAATGCAACGGTTTCAATAGCCGCGGCTGCTCAGCCATTCGGCAAGGAACGAGAACGGCCTCGACGTGCGTGCACGAACGCACAGAACTCCTCGTGTAAATTAAGCGCTCAGGGCGCGGCACGCCAAAATGTATATTAGCCGTCTTTGTTTAATTTCCGTTCAAATGTATAGTCTGTCTTTGTTTACTACGCACGAACCTTCTCGTGTAAATCAAGAGCCGAAAACCACGCCACATTTCTTTGTTTACTTTCTGTTCAAATGTACAGATAAATGTTATTACATAGATCAATTTGTACAGTTAGGGTTTTTTGTCTTTCTGCTTTTGTAGATGTTTCTCTGTTGTTACCGTTATGATGCGTTGTCATTTTCTATTTATCTAGGAATTTTAAGTTTATTTATATGTAAAACATCTAACTGTAAGGATTGTCGTACATTCTCTTTTTTGGTTTGTTATCTCGATCTCCTGGGATGCTTTATGTAATTTAGCTTCTTTGGTGTTATGTTGAATTTACATATTACAAAGTTATGGTCTGAGGCAATGTTTGCACCACTATATTTCGTGGTAGATTTAGTCGCATTGTGGCATCTCTAACGAGGTTCATTCAAGTTATAACATCTCCATTTTCTCACAAATTAATGACACGAAAACTGTAAAACTTGTGTCACTTTTCGACGTAACCTCTTTGCAACCGTACACATCTTTCACAACGGTGACACCATGATTCCATGGCCGCTGCGAACGCTTCTTTAGGGGTACGTTTTGCCTACTAGAAAATCGCTGATGCAATAGCGGTACCAGTGAACTTGCGACCACGGGCGGTGTCTTTCATCGTTGGAAACAGCCAAAAGTCACTAAAAGGTCAGGTAAGTAGAGAGTATGATGAATTACTTCAAAGTTGTCAGCATTCGTGGCACTCACCTGGTGGACATTTTTCGTATTTTCAGGTCTTCATGCAGGATTGTGTGCACAGATCCCACGGTAATGCCAACTTTGGAGTCGATGTGTTACACACTCATTCGGCGATCCTTCAAAGCAAGTTTCTCCACTCGCTTGATCATGTCGTCGGACTGGCTGGTGCGAAACCGAGATTGTCTTGGTTTGTTGTCACACGACGTTCCGCTTTCTTTGAACTGTCGCACCCACAAACGCACATTAGACACATCCATAACACCATCACCACATGTCTCACTCAATTGTCGATGAATTTAAATCGGTGTCAGACTACGCAAATGGAGAAAACCAATGACACGCTGTTCTCGTAATGAAAACGTTGCCATTTTAAGTACCAAAAATAGTTTTCACTCTCGCCGCTGCCGCTAGAGTCCTGTATGCCGTGCAGTGCTGCCATCTCTGTCACGTATTCACAAAGACAGCGCACGTATTTTGAAACAAACCGCATGTTTCTATCTGTTTCCAGCCCTAAGAAAAAAATTCGGGGGTGTTATAACTTGAATGCCCCTCATATTAACTGCAGTAAAAGTAATTTATTTTGGATTATATCGAAGTATACATCCGTCGTGCAGGTAGTTGAAATAAGCTGTTACTCAAGAGTAATTTCTTTTCTCTGCAAAATTGTACCAACCGGTTACTTCTCGGATTTTATTCGCTGAATCCAAAATTTCCGACAATGTTATCTTCACTTCCTTTGCCAATTTTAATGTTAAAATCTTCTATAACCATTGTTATGTCGTTATTTTCAGTGAGTTTTATTAATTTACTCATCTCGATACTCTCTTAATCATTAGCAGCCGTAGCTGCGTAATTCAGTTCGTGTAAGATACAAAACTTTTGGGGTATTGTTGTAGGTGTTTTGGTGAAATATTTATACTCCTTATACAGGGTGTTATCCAAAAATAGTAGGAATGATTAAAAAAAAATGTTTTGAACATTTTGGTACATCGACTTAATACTCTTCAAAATAGGCCCCTTGGGCATCCACATTTCTGGTAGCGAGCCTTCCCGGACACGAAGGCCTTCTGGAAGTCGTCCTCCGGGATGCTGTTCAGCGCCCTCGTCGTTGCCGCTTGGACTGCTTCCACCGAGTCCCTTGAGCTGCTTCTTGATCCGGGGGAACAGCAAGAAGTCCGGCGGTGCTACATCAGGGCTGTAGGGGGGAGGGTGAGGCAACGTGGAAACGCCGAATTTGGTCAGAAGATCCCTCACAATCCACGCGCCGTGGCACGGCGCATTGTCATGGTGGAGCTTCCACTTCCCCACCAGGTCTGGTCGCACGCGTGTGATCCGATTTCGCAGCCGTGTGAGCACTTCCACGTAAACTCTTGCATTTACAGTCTGTCCAGGAGGTACAAACTCCTTATGGACGCCCGGCGCGTTGGTCGTTCTCGACGAGCTCCCCCCCCCCCCAGCCCGAAACAACTTGTGCCACTCAAATATCGAGGAACGGCTCATGGTATCCTTCTTGTAGGCCTGCGTAAGCATGTCCTTGGTTTCAGTAGCTGATTTTCCAAGTTTGTAGCAAAACTTGATGGCGTACTGCTGCTCCAAATTTCGCTCCATCGCAACTGACGACGAGGCGTCACAACAGGAGGTCACTAAAACAGTGGTCCACACTCAACTAACGCACGAAGGCAACTGCCGCGGGTCGAAACCTGTTCCCAAGGCTCCCCTCCATCGCTCCGCGCGCGCGGAAAAAAACAGTCCTGCTACTTCTGGATACAACCCTGTATAATCAACAGCAAGGTCTTTTCTAAAGCGTTTAGCACTATTTGGGTACCGGATTTGTTCACGATCATAATGTCAATACCTAGTCTTGCTATTATTTTAATAACATCATGTATTTTTTATTTTTGTGCAAGCTTCTTACATTTTGAGTACATCGTTTAACCTTCTTTGTACTCTTTTTCCAATTAAGGGCTGCCGGGAACTATGAGTTTTATAATTTTGATATTCTGTCATAACTAATTTTACTATGAAAGGTAATAATAAGTTTTCTGTTGGCTTCTTTATCACAGTACCCTCATTACTCCACAATTTGTTCTATATCTTGAGTTACACATATATTGTTTATTGTAGCCTATAGAGTTCAATATTATTTGGTGTTCTATACATTGCAGGGTTTTCCAAGGTGCAGATATTTTCAACAGACTTCCGGTCATCTCAGAATTGTTTGTACTATTTCTTTTGTGTTGTACTCATTCTGAATTTCAACATCGTACAAGAGTCATTGCAAATGCGACGCTCACGCGTCACTTAACAGTCTATCTGCATCGGCTACACAACCTTCAATTTTATTCTGACGTCAAATGGTTTACTATATTTGTTACAACAGTTTATTTACATCAACCTTTTTTGTCTTTCTTTAAATGTCTAATATTGTTGAACAAGGAAGTTGCTTCGAATATTTTGTTAAAAATGAAATTAATGCCGCTGAAACGTTTAAAATGGCGCGGAGGACATTCGATGATCCATCTTTATCGAGAAAAACTGTATTGAAGTGGCATAAGCTGTTCCGAGAATGTCATCAGTTCGTAGAAGATTAACCTCGTTTTGGTCGTCCATCAACATCAGTAACCAACCTAAGAAAATTTCGAAAAAATTGAGAACAAAGTTATGGAGAATTGTTTTTTGATTGTGAGAGAACTTACTAAAGATTTTGGTTCAATAGACGCAATGTTAAATAATGTTTTGGGCTTGAGATGTTTGCCAACAAAACTCATTAATTGTTATTCGTGTTTTTTTGTCAAAAATTCAACAAAATCCATAAGTACCGTATTCTCCAGATGCATCACTATACGGCTTTTTCCGTTCAGTCGACTAAAAAAACCATTTCGAACCTGATTTGACTCAGTTGAATTGATAAAACGAAAGCCAAAGTGGCTGCCGATGAAAATTCCAAAAAATGAATAGGTAAAGTGTTTCCAAGATTAGATTAACCGTTGGTGTATAAAAAAATAAAATATAACTTGACTTCAAATTAATTGTAATTTCTTTTTATACTGCATACTGCCTTTATTTTCTCATTCATTTCGTTTCTAGTTCTAATTTTATTTGATTTCCGACTGGTTAGTTTCGAATCGCGTCATTGCAGGTTTTGCAATATCTGTCTTGGTTTGATTGTGAAAACCTCACAAGGTTATCAAAAGCAGTGCAGTAGCCTCATTAGACACCATTTACGCTTGTTGATGTCTAGTATGCCGTTTATCCATTATAGAAATGTTTTCTGCCTTTTTGGCAACGTTTACGTGCCACGGAGATTTCACAAAACTACGTACAAACAACATTGCCGCAATTATGCGATTATTTTCGAGAACTTGTGCAACACAATCGTAGCAATAAGTATATCGATGCTATGCGAGCCCTAGTTACTGAAAAATCAGAGTACCAAGTACGTAATTAAAACACCGATATCAGGAAAAATAATGCCGGTCGATAAGCCGAGCGGCTGTACTTGACGACCACAACGTTGTTTTTTAATCTTGCTTAATTATGTTATTCATAAACATCCTTGCAACTGTTCTGTTATCCCTACTGGGGGGAAGGTCGAAAGGTTACGGTGCAATTCATAACATGTGTATGTCTGCGATTGTTACTAGGTTTATTCAAAAAAGTGTATTTTACATTGTAGGTGGTTTCTTAAACAACTGTAAGTTTCTCTTGCGCATTCTTTTTTATAATACTCGCCCCCGAAAATAATTTTAAAACTGATGAAGATATAGAAATGTAATTTTAAATAAGCTTATCCCATCTTCTAAAAAGTGTAGACATCATAACATGCTGAAACTGGCCACCATTTACGTTAATGTTGACACGTAATGTGCAAGTTGTTGCCTCATCCTACAGAAAATTTCCAATGGAGGGTTTCTCGTCTTCCAATTAATTTGTTAAGGTATTACAGATTTCTATAGACGCAGCTGTACCAATTATGCGCCGTCGAAATATTGCAAACAGAACACCAAAACAAGGTTTTCATATATCGCGGAAATTAGAAAAACTTGAGAAGTAACGTATGTTAGGGGGTTAAATCACTCCTAATTCCAAAATTACATGCAATTTAGAATTTTTAATTTTTCCAAAAGAAGTATCTGAAAGTGTTAAAAGCCTGCTACTTTTTCATTTGCTTAGATTCTTTGAATGCGTAGACAACGAAGATACGATACGCATAGAGCTCTCTTTCTTGCACAGTACATTACACTAGTTTTTCAACAACCCCGATTTTCCTAAAGTCTGCTCAGTGATTTTTTGGGAGACGTTAGCAGCCAGCTCTTTATATTCTGAATCTTTTTGCTAATAGTTTTTAAGGATCATTTACGGGGTAGTCTAATAAAATTCGTTTGGTGTCCAATTTCTTAGACAAAGCTAACATTCCGGATTTGCTTGATGAATATCGAACTCAAAACCTCCCCGGTTCTCTTACAGGTGCGAATTATAAACGCGTGTTCTTCTAAAGCACACCAATACATTTTCACACTTTTACAAATATTCAAATGTCAAGCTGAATGCAGGTTGGCGAGCTATGTCGGCATGCAAATCACTACAATTAAACAATAATTATGCATTAAACAATAAAGTTATGCAATATCATTTTTATGTCGCTGATTGGAGTGGTGTTGAGGTTGTCTTCATTTGATGCTAGGTTTTCTTTTATGCTAAATGGAGGTTATGGAATAAAAATAGTCACCGAATGTCAATTTTGGTGAATACTAGGGACATTAAAGGAAAAAATTGATTGTTGGTCAAAAAGTGGTGACAATTGATGAACGATGAGAAGGTGGAATAAAAGCTATCTGCCTGGTTTCCTTATATTCCGGATGAACACGATGAATACGGCCTACCAATTATTTCAGTACACCAAGATCATACTCAGTGTTAACCGACGTGGCACTTAGAACGAAATCAAAATCAATAATCACTATTTTGACTTTTGATTCCCCCTAGCGAGATTTTTTTGGACTTTCTTCAACTGGTGACCGTTATTCAACACTTTCACGCTTGGTTTCTGGATCATATTGAAAACACTACATCTCGTCACTAGTTACAATCGCTTTTAAGAAGTTCGCGTTTTTTGGAATTTTTGCTGTTTTTGCAAAAAATCGATGTGAAACAAACTTTGATTTATATATTTATATATATATATATATATATATATATATATATATATATATATATATATATATATATATATATATATATATATATATATAAACGGTGGGTAAACGGGAGACCCCACACCGTTTACCCATAAAACTGCGAGTGCAGCTACCCTACCCCACATCCGTGGGTAACAGATGCCGCCTGTAGTAATGACGTGGGGTAGAGGTTCACGCAAGTGACCTCGCCGGCAACTCGTCAAACGAGGCAGGAGAAATCCTGCCAATTCGAGTATACGGACTGGAGTATTTGCTGCATCGATTAGGCCCAAGGCCTACGCAGACGTTATCTCGTTAAAACTGTTATGCAGGCCATCCGATCCCACACTTGTGGGCAAAGGACGCCGGTAGCAGTAGCGATATGTGGTAGAGGTTCGCCCAAGCGACCTCGACGGCTGCTCGTCCAACGTGGTAGAGGAAACTCTACCGACACGAGTGGGGCTGCGTTTCACTCTACGACGCAGACTCGTAAAGGTGCTTCGAGCCACCCTATCCCACAATAGTGTGGGTAACGGGCGCAACAAGTATTAACAGATGTAGAGTAGAGGCTCACGCAAGTGACCTCGACGGCCGCTCGTCCAACGTGGTAAAGGAAATTTTACCGACAAGAGTGGGTAGTTCGCCTTACCCCGTGGCGCGTGATACCCGTAAAACTGCTAGTGGAGCTACCCAATCCCACAACTGTGGGTAGCGGATGCCGCTGATCAGTAACAGAGGGGTAGAGGTATCACGAGAGTGACCTCGACGGGTACTCGTCAAACGTGGTAAGGGGAACCTTACCGACACGAGGACTAAGGGGAGGGGGGTAGCCAACCGGGGCGGCTTCCCGGTTCCCCCTCGTTGGTGTTGGACTCTTAGGGGTGGTGGCACCGCTTTAGGAACAGGTGGGACTTGTTGGCCTTCGTGCGAGCATGCCCTTAAGCGGGGGAGGCGTCGGTCTGCCCCCACCGCCCGTCAATTATAACGGACATAAATGTCGGTCTGGCGGGCAGAACCGTAATACCTTCGGTACTCTACTACATCTGAAGATGTTTTTAAAAATTCCATGAAATCACGTACTTCTTCGACATTTACTTCGGTCATAATTTTGATCAATTGATCGACCTGAATGTTTATCGTCATGCATATTTTCTTTGCCTTCCCTGAATTTAGATGCCACTCAAACGCTGATATTTGTGACAAAAACTTATATAAGCGACTGCAAGCATTTGGAGCGTTATCATAGAACTTCTATCGTTTCTAACACAGAATGTTGATTCTTTGTTATTCAGTTGCATCGAATCTTGGCTTCTGGTAAACAAAATATTAGTAAATTTTTACAGATTATTAAGGAAGGTTTATACTTTATAAATAAATTGCTTACCAATAAGTGGCCTCATTAATTTCATTAAAATAGAGCCATTCCTGTTATTTTTGGGACATGTATGTATGGTTTATAAGTATTATGCCTTTTTCTAAATTATCATAGTGTACCACATGAACTTTGATTTTTTTACGCAATTTAGAATGCGTTATCATTTTTTATATACAATAGTTAAACTGTAAAAATAAATGATATAGTTAATTTTTATCCAAAAAACAATCCTTTAGTCATTTCATTTTAGATATTCCCTTTTGTGAAAGCCCATTTTGCAAAAAACTTTGGGCCATGTTATAAGTCAGTAATACACAAACTCTTCTATTGCATTATAATTTCCAAACAGCTAAATGCTCAGATATTTGGCACGGGTCATAGAAATAATAGCCACAAGGCGATAAGTCTGGAATATGTGGAGTATAAGGTTTTCTGGCTAAATTCGTATAATATATCTTTAGTGAAATGCGTCGTGTGCAGTTTGGTGTTGTCTTATAAGAAAATTGCTGTTTGACTTAGTCTATCTCTTTGTTTTGACGCGTAACACTGTAACAGTTTTCCGACCATATAAAAATCCATAAAAATCACCTCTCTATTATTGCAAAAATGGTACATAACAGTAACTTCTAACTTTTGGG
Organism: Sinelater perroti; assembly: GCA_036346155.1. Taxonomy (NCBI): domain Eukaryota; kingdom Metazoa; phylum Arthropoda; class Insecta; order Coleoptera; family Elateridae; genus Sinelater; species Sinelater perroti. The sequence continues at coordinate 7,208,953 of JARFIY010000324.1, forward strand.
ATTTTAGTTATAAACACTTTTTGTATGAGGTAACAATTCGCCCTAAAAACATTATCATTTCTTTTCCAAATTATTTGAGCAATTTTTCTCAAATTTTTGAAAAGTTGGTCAAGATTTAACAAATTTGGTACCCATCTGAGAGTAATCTTACAATAATGAGGGTAAATATAAATTATATTTTTGACATTGTTTACACTATAGATTTTCTTTGACTATTTTCCGAGTAATTAGCCGCGCTATTTATTATTCGCCAAAATTATTTTTGGCATGTCTAATGTTGTCCTCGGTAGTACTAGTCTGCAGACGTTATATACTTGGCTTATTTTGAATTCCTTCTCGGCCTCAGTTACACTTGCGCGGCTAAGACATCTGTTTCCAAAATACTAATACAAATACACACGTTTAAGCTAGTAACATTTTTTATAATAAAGCGTTGAATATTTGCCAACGATATTTCTATTTCGGATATAACTGTAAGGTTAAGATATAACTATAACAAGAAGGCACCATTTGATGAATATATAATTAAGTAAAACCCTAATACACAGATATTTTTTGCAGTAAAAAAATTGCATTCGTACAATATATAGCCAAAAGTATCCCGAAACACTTCTGGAGAAGTAAATCTGTCTGTTGCGCGCATTTAAACGTTATAGGTCGAGATAAAAGTGCAGGTAGTAGCATACGCAGGTCATACACGTGTGTTAGATAGATAATGAATAGGTCGAAAGAGGTGAGTGATTTTGAACGTGCAACATTGCGTCTTGACATATCGGTCTTGTTGCAGATGACCGAATGAACTATAAATGATGTCATTATAACATGGAAACGTTTGTGGCTTATTCGCATAGACCTGCGACTTAAGAAAACCCCACAAGGAAAAGTCTAACGGGGTCAAATCGCACGATGTCGGTGGCTAGTTCACATCACCTTCACGTGAGATGACCACGCCCTCAAATCGCGCGTGCAGAATGTCCAATGTGGCATGAACTGTGTGGCACGTAGCGCCGTCTTGTTGAAACCGCATGCCGTTGGTGTCCATATCATCCAATTCAGGCTAAAAGAAGTTGCTAATCATCGACCTATAGCGCTCGCCGTTAACGATGATGGTCTGGCCAACGTCGTTCTCAAAGAAATATGGACCGATGACGCCGCCAGCCCAAAATCCACACCAAACAGTGACTTTTTCGGGATGCATTGGACGCTCTTGGATCTCGTGTGGATTGGAATCGTCTTAAATTCGACAATTTTGTTTGTTGACGTACCCATTCATCCAGAAATGAGCCTCATCGTTGAAGATAATTTTTCGATAAAAATTAGGGTCAGTTTCCAACTGCTCCAGGGCCCATTCAGCGAACACACGACGTTGTCTGTGGTTGTTTACCTTCAGCTTCTGGGTCAGTTGAATTTTGTACGGGTGCAGGCCCAAGTCACGACGCAAAATTCGTCAAGTTGTGGTCTGCGAAAGGCCGAGTTCTTGTGAGCGACGCGAAATCGACTGCCTCGGATTCTCCTGCACACTCTTATAACTAACTCCAACCTATCATCCGATACTAAGAAACTCTTCATACCCCGAGAAAAATCGTCCAGAATTCCCAAATTGTATGGTCTCCCAAAAATTCACACAGAGAGCATTCCTTTACGCCCTATAGTTAGTGCGTTCGGTTCTCCTACCCACAACCTAGCCAAATACCTTGCCAAGGCTCTCCAACCTCTCACAGAGCAGGCATCATTCTACGTCCGAAACTCGTATCATTTCCTAGAAATACTGAAAACCTTCCCTATACCCAAAGGTGATATCATGGTCAGCTTTGATGTCGTTTCTTTGTTTACAAACATCCCAATTCCTGATACCTTACAGTTATTGAAGTCAACGTATAATATAAATAACAATATCCTCTCCCCAATAAACCATTGCCTATCTAATACTTACTTTACCGTCCAAAATAAATTTTAACGCCAAACTAATGGTGCTCCCATGGGTTCCCCACTTTCACCTGTCATTGCTAACCTTTTTAGAAACAAAAGCCCTCACCTCCTTTTACCTTAAACCTACCTGCTGGATACGATATGTCGATTATACTTTTGTTATCTGGCCTTATGGACATGATACCCTTCCAGAATTCCTTTCCCACCTCAACCAAATCCACACCAATATCAAATTTACCATGGAAACTGAACATAACAATTCCCTTCCCTTCCTAGATACTCTCATAACAGCTTTTATTACACTGTCTACAGAAAACCCACTCACACTAACCGCTACCTAAATGCCAAATCCCATCACCACCCTGCCCAAATCCATTCAGTTGCAAAATCCCTCATAATCAGATCCATCAGACTTTCCGATACAAAAATCGCCAAACAGAAATTAAATCCATTACCAGCACCCTACTGCAAAATGGATATTCCAACAAATCCTTAACCAATATAATCAAAAATATAAATAAAAACACTAACTCCCAATCCCAAAACCCTCCTGACCAACAAAAAACATTCCTACCTTACATCAGAGGCATCACCGATAAAATAAGCCGCATACTAATGCGGCAAAATATCCGCACGGTCTTTACGACTATCAACCAAATATCTGGGCTTATTCGCTCAGCAAAGGATCACTGCCCCAATGAATCCCAAGGAGTGTATGAAATACCTTGTGGAGACTGCCAAAGGACCTACATAGGTCAAAGAAATCGGCAAATATCTAGCCGAATATACGAGTATTCTCTGGCCGTACGGAAAGGCGATAATGGTTCGGAACTTGCCGAACAGCAAAGAAACAGGCCACAAAATTAATTTCTCTGTGGTTAAAACCATTGCCCCCATTTCCCATTTTACCAGCAGAATAGTACGTGAGGCAATTGAAATAGAAAAACGCCCACAGTGCCTCAATACAAGAGATGACAGCCAGCGTTTGCCTGTCATGTGGAAGTCCCTTATTGCTCCGCACCGCCAATTACGCAACACCCTTAATCCTACAAACTTTCCCCAATCCAATGCATCTCCCGCCAAACAAACTTTCACTTCCAGTCCTATAAAAGATCAAGCAGGTCACACGAAAGCTCAGTCTTATTCAAAGTCTCAAAGCTCTCCTTGGGGAGTAGGCAGATTGAGACCCCGAATGAAGATCTAACAGCTTGAAAATGGCATCAAAGCCGATGCCGAAGCGTCGAGAATTTACCCAAAATAGACGCGGTTCATCCCGTGAACTAAGTTGTTTAAACATAGTTAACCGTGGAAACCTATCCGAACATATGCCAGTGAAACACTTCTTTCTGAGTGTATTATGCCAACAATCAAATTTGGTGGTAGAAGCGTCATGGTTGGGCATTGTTTTTTGTAGTTTGACTTAAGATTGGATGAACACCAAGATATATCTTGATATTGAGGTCGTGGAATAAAAATAGTCGCAGAATGTCAATTTTGGTGAATACTGGGGACATTAAAGCAAAAAATTGATTGTTGGTCAAAAAGTAGTGACAATTGATGAACGATAAGAAGGTGGAATAAGCTAAATATCTGGTTCCCTTATATTCAAGATGAACACGATGAATACGGCCTACCAATTATTTCAATACACCAAGATCATACTCAGTATTAACCATTGTGGCACTTACAACGAAATCAAAATTAATAATCACTATTTTGCCTTTTGATTCCCCCTATCGAGATTTTGAACGTGACATGACAGATCATTGGACGTGGACTTCACTGGCGTAATTAGTGGTCCCTGGGACAAGCCCTCAACCTCTGTCCTCTTGTTACGACCCGGCGTGGATGTTGGATGGCCGTAAAGTGTCATCATTGCAACCGATATGTCAAGACGCATATCGGTCTTGTTGCAGATGACTAAATGAACTATAAATGATGTCATTATAACATGGAAACATTTGTGGCTTATTCGCATAGACCTGCGACAAGAAAATCCCATAAGAAAAAGTCTAACGGGGTCAAATCGCACTGATCTCGGTAGCCAGTTCACATCACCTCCACGTGAGATGACGACGCCCTCAAATCGCTCGTGCAGAATGTCCAATGTGGCATGTGCTGTGTGGCACGTAGCGCCGTTCTGTTGAAACCACATGTCGTTGGTGTCCATATCATCCAATTCAGGCCAAAAGAAGTTGCTAATCATCGACCTATAGCGCTCGCCGTTAACGGTGATGGTCTGGCCAACGTCGTTCTCAAAGAAATATGGACCGATGACGCCGCCAGCCCAAAATCTACACCAAACAGTGACTTTTTCGGGATGCACTGGACGCTCTTGGATCTCATGTGGATTGGAATCGTCTTAAATTCGACAATTTTGTTTGTTGACGTACCCATTCATCCAGAAATGAGCCTCATCATATGTTCGCCTTGCCTGCCCGGTCGTCGCGCATCACCTCTGATGCGGGGCGATGTAGCAAGCACGGTGCCCTAGAAGACCGCAATTGTTACCCCTTGTTCGAGTAAATGCACGTACTCACTTATTTTGAGTGACTGAGTAGGCCACCCGCCAGGCATCAGAGAGCTCTATGAACGGTACCCGGATCCGTTCGTACTGCAACCCACGCCTCAACCACTGGACCACTCTGGCGGTCCATGTGAAATAGTTGTGAAATAAAATAAATAAATGTAATAACCGTAACTGTCGAACTGCGAAGAGAGCTGTGATAAAAAATTAGATGTGGTAACAATCATTCGTGATTTAAACTACTTTTGGCATTGTTGCTAGTATCAGAACAGTTTGTCGGGATCTGAAAAACATTGATTGCCGTAATCACGAGGCTACTCATAAGCCCAAAATAAATACCATCAATTCAAACGTTGCACGTTGAAATGGTACAACGCTCTCCACCATTAGACCGTAGAACATTGGAAACAAGTTTTGTGAAGTGACGAATTTCATTATACTATCTGGCAATCTAATGTAACATATATATGCCATGCAATATATATATGCCAGTGAAACACTTCTTTCTTAGTGTATTGTGGCAACAATCAAATTTGGTGGTAGAAGCGTCATGGTTTGGGATTGTTTTTTGTGGTTTGACTTAAGATTGGATGAACGCCAAGATATATCTTGATATTCTTGATAACTTTGTGCCTTCAAATCTCTGGTGATAATTTGGGAAAGAACCTTTTTTGTACCAACTGGATAACTGTTTTGTTATTCTACTGTGGTTTAAAGAGATGGGTGTTGAAAAGTTGTACTGATTTTTACGAATGCCTTTGGGAAAAATTGTCCATTTTTAGTGGCTGGACTCATTGCAGTTCTTAAGGAAGAATAGATGGCAGTTTCTCCGAACACATGTCAAAAGCAGATGAAAAGTTTTTTCAGACCCAGATTTTATTACAAAATGCTACAATAGTAAGTGTCCGGATACTTTTGTCCGTATAGTGTATTTGAACTATTCTCAATCAACACTAAAGTGTTTAATAATATAATCGATTAGAGAAAAAATTATGATAACATTTATTGTTTCAAACATAATAATAATAAGAATTTGCAAAGTTTATTTATTATAAATTTTACAATTACAAAAATAATTGAATTTATCTTTTTCAAAGTAATTACATGCTGCATTGATACGTTGATTTCAGCTCAATTTAATTTATGACAATATTATTTAAAAATTCTTTACCAGATTGTGCAGCACATCCCTTGTTAGATCATAGTAGGGGATAAAAATGGGAAAACAAAATTCACTGATACGTCTGTGTAAATAATTTTTTTTTGGATAAGAATATCAGCAACGTTTATTATCTTCGGAAGATGCTTAATCTTTAGATTAAACCACATGTCGGTTTAATTTGTTGTTCAAGTTTCAATCAAAAATTTTCACAAAGTGTTTACTCTTTCAAATAATTTAGTTGTCAATCAAGAATAGCAAAAAATGCATATTGTAACTATATACAAAGTTTTAGGGCACAACCTAGTGTTTTAATAACAGAGTACAAAGTCTACCATATTTTATATACACATAACAGAAAAGGTGTATAATGACGTCATGCAAATTTTGTAAGAATTCATCATCAATTGAGTGAGACATGCGGTGAAGGCGATATGGATGTTAAAAATGTGCGTTCGTAGGTGCGAAAGTTTAAAGAAAGTCGAGAGTTGTGTGACAATGAACCGAAGCAATCGGACCGAAACCATGATTGCGCGAGTGTAGCAGGTAGTTAAGGAAGACCGTCAATTAGGTGTGCGTGATATCGCCTTTAAACATTTTGTATGATGACCTAAAAATACGGAAAGCTTTTTCAAGATGGGCCACAAATGTTGACCGACGAACATAAGGCTGCGCGGTTGGCAATGTCTTAGGACATATTGATACGTGATGCCGCCATACATTTCTGACCATGAAGGACACTCTCATTTTTCGATCGAACCGCTGTTGCATTAGCGATTTTCCAGTGGGCAAAACACACCCCTAAAGAAGTGTCCTCAGCAGCCATGGAATCATAGCGACGACGTGTAAAAAAATGTGTACGGAGATTACGTTGAAAAGTAACAAAAATTTTAACTTTCTTGGGTATTTATTTGGGAAAAAAATTGGAGACTTTAGAACTTGAACTTGAAGTTGTGAACACGTGGACACAAATTAACGGTCCTTATATTTAATATGTTGTTTCCAACTAGCAAATGTCTTTTTAAAGATGCTTTTGAGGTTAGTCGTCTCAGCCGGTTAAATATCTTTAACATTTGTATATTGATGGCTTCTTGGTGTATTGGAAGAAATCAGCTAGCACTTATTCGGAAGATAAGAAGATCTGCCAAAATTACCGAAAAGTATTTTATTTCGTTATAATTCAAGATTATTGTTAACGAAAAAGCTTTATGCACTTAATCGTCCAATTTTAAAAATTCAGCTCTTAGAGTGGCAACAATAATAACAATTAAAATTTATCTTGAAAAACCATTCCTCTGCTTTACAATCCTCGACACAAACAGTAAACGAGAAAACGATGTACAGTATCGGACAAAAGTAATTGAATTTTTTGGAAATCGCTCTAGTTTTCTAATCAAGAACCGCCCGCAAGATCCTCTGGAGCAATGAGTTCTGCTTGTTTGGATTCGACGGCGTGCAGTGGGTTCGACGTCCCGTGGGCGAAAGAAACAATCCGAAGTACCAGAAGCCGACTGTGCAATATGTAGGTGGGCCTGTAATGGTGTGGGGTTGTTTCAGTGCAAAAGAAGTTGGTCTACTTGTTCAGATCCACGGCACCATGGATCGCCTCGTTTATGGCACGTTGTTGCAAGACCATGTGCTCCCATACGTATACCTCACGGCTGGATATTTCAACACTACAACGAGCCGAAGCACAAGTTGGCCCATGTGGCGGAAATGCTGGCAAGGAAGAAAGAGCGCGTTTTGCCCAGGCCTTTACAGTCCCCGGACTTGAATCCGATTGAGCATTTGTAGGATGAGCTAGGACGTTGTTTGGAAGGGAAACGGGTCCGAAACGCCAACGAGCGATTCCAGCAACTTCATCAAGAATGCCAGAAGATTGGGCCAAATCTGATTGACCGATTGATGGCTTCCATGCCCAAACGTTGTGCAGAGACGATCAAAAACAATGGCCATGCTACCAAATATTAGTCTGTTGTTATGTTTTTATTATTTGTCCCGGTTATTTTTTTTGAGTTGATAGGTAAAATTAAATTCCTTTTGTCACGGTCAAAATAGTCCACCTGGCACTTGCTATGGAACTTGTCGCCTAGTGACGCTGTCCTTGTGTGGGATTATTGTCTACAGAGGCCTTGCTATTTGCAACTTGGTACCAGTTGCGGGCGGTTCTTGATTAGAAAGATTATTTGGGGTAACTGAAAAGTCTTAAATAGAATTGAATTTGGTCAGCAAACCTTTTATTAATCTATCAGATATTCAACTTAATCCTCAGCCTTTATTACTGAATTGTGCATTAACATATTTAAAGTCGCCCTAATCTGCAAAACAATCCTTTCTGCTGACTTGCGTCTTTCGCCAGGTTTCGTAAAAAGGTTTGAAGTTGATAAACTGAACCAAAATCTTCTCGACAGATATGACAGGAGTAGAGCGGGTACTAGTAAAGAGATGTTGCAGAGATCTGAAGAGGTGATAATCTGGAGAGAAGTTTGGAGAATACATCGGTTGGAATAAAATCTTCCTATCCAGGTCGATGATTATTAACATTATCATAGCGTATATGCTTATTCTCAACTGTGAGTCCGTGGTCAACCCAATGACCTTCTTTGTCGTTTATAAATAACTTGAGGTATTATCCCGAGTTTCTTTAAGTGTTCTGCCTGTGTGCAACACAATTGTTTTTCAAAGTCTTATCTTTGCTTTTCTACGGCTATTCAAAACGTTTGGTATCATGCAGATCAAAATTTGCACTTTTAAACAGTCGCACAAATCATTTTTCAAGCTTTGCCGGAACTTTTTTTAGTTAAAAGGCAAACAAGAGGTAGTGTCACAAATGTTGCTTGTTGGACGATATTGGTTTTTGGGTTGTTGTTAGAACAGGTGCTTTTTACAGTAAATTTTAAAGCTAAAAAGTAGCGCTTTACTGCAACTTTTATTTAGTACTATCGCGTACTTAATAAGTGGGGACAAAGAGACTGAAATATTAAGCCAAATTTGTACTAGAGCAAATACAAAATCTACGTTTTAAACTATAGAACATCATTTGATATATTAATAAGTCACTCTTTATATGAAAAGAATTTTATTTAAAAACTTATCTTTACTTCTGAAATAGTGTTGTATCTTTTATCATCTTTTAATTACTTTATCATATATATTTTTTAGCGTTTTTACACTTTCTTAATACCTCTATACTCTAGGTTACTATATTATAGTAAAATTAAAGCTACAAATCTATACTCATTTCAAGCACGAAATAAGTACTTATGATTGGTGAAGTCAATTGATGTCTGGTACTATTTTTGAGCCCGTGATCGACAATGTAAACCAGTTGGTTATAAAAATACTAAAGAGGGCTTATCAGTTGTCTTTTTTGATCACGCTCTACGCCTTTTTTTCTAAGGAACAATATAACTATCTAAAAACAAGAGATACACTGGTTTTGTATATTATTAAGACGTATAGTCCTAGAGGACAATTTTTTATTACGTCTTCATCAATAATTCCTACTGCTTCTCAAATCTGCAAATTAGCCATGACTATTTATTTTAAATATTGTATTTTCCAGTGCCTCTCTGAAGCACGTTAGCATTAGTCATTACCAGCAGGAGGCTCCCGCAAGAGAGCTGTAAGCGGATGAAGAATATAACCAGCTCTTTTGCGTTTGTGAAAATTTCCAATAAAATACACTAATAAATAATCTGTAATGAGCTGTTATTGCTGTGGAAAAAAACTTGATTGCTGTTGAATAACTAAAACGAGAGCACGGTGGTCTGCAACGTGCGCCTGCATAACAGTTCTGCAGTTTTTGAAAAAAGAAGTTGGAAATCTGCAAATGGACTACTAGTCAGAAGTAATCTCTTCAAAAATTTTGCTTTTTGTCTTCCTCATTTTGGGATACGTGGTAACGACGGTAGCTTTTGGTAAAATTCTTTGTAAAACATCTGATCTTCACAAAAGCAGAACATTTTAGAGGATTTATGAATATTTATTTTTGTAGATGGAAACGGATAGTATTTTATATTATATCTACCTGCTACCCTTGAAGAAATCCTTCCAAGCAGCAAGATAAAGTGTACTGGTGACTTAATGATTAATAACCAATAATTTTTGTTCATACAATTAGTAGAGCATTTTTATGGAAATAAACTGAGTTTGAAAAAAAATGTTTAAATTACTACAGTCTACACCAGTGAGCAGTAATCTTATAAGACTATTGGACAATGTCAATTCCGAAACTGTACTTTGAGCAAGTTAGCACTACCCGGGAAATTATGCCTTAGTTGTTTATTTTATTGTATATTTTTATAAAGATCTAGTAAAGGAGCCATTATCTGTGCTACCAACCCCGACTGCAGTGGAAAAAAGCAACCTTCTGCTTCCTGTGATAAAAAAGAAGTGATAAAAAGCATTGAGTGCGGCAACAAGCTCAGTAGTCTTTTTACCCTGATAACTAGGAATAGTAAAAAAACTGGCTGCCGAAGTCAAGATAGCTATTTGAAGTCTAAGAAACCAAGTAAAAATTCTCGACGTAATTGACAATTATATTTAGACACTAGTGGGGTTCTTAACACACAGTCCCTTCTCGAACTCAATAAAGCACAGAAAAAGCGTGTCACTAGGTAAGTGCATACCTGAGGCTTTCATTGAGGAAGCAATCGTTCCAAGACACAACATTTTGGAACGGTAGAAATTTTAATATAAAATGTTGGTTAAAGGTGATAGGCAGCAGTGAAGGCAGGTGTCAAAATTAGTGTTTGCTCAATTACAAAAAATTTCCATCCAGAACCCTACCCGTTTCCTTAGTAACTTATGTTTACACTGGGATCGGAAAGCATCCTCTACTTTTAGTAGAAGGATTAAATTTGCAATTTTTAAAGATTAATAATTATGTATTATAGAAGACTTGTCGTTAAAATTAAGGCCGTCGGGGAGCGAATTGAAGTCCGTCGATGTGGCTAAAAAATGTTTATAAGAAAATTGTAAAAATAATCCCCCTCAATGCTACTCGTTTATCGAGAGAAAGTTCAATACGGTTTTAGCGAAAAGGGTGACGATTACTAGGATACCTGTAGATGTAGAAACATTAAAGTATTCTACAAAAAAGACCTCTTCCTCTCACTCAGGTCAATTTGGATTCTTTACTTCTTCTGATGTTGAGAAAGCTGCAAAAGCTTTGTAAAGCCAAGGTCTTCGGCGAGGTAAAGTACGATGGTCTCATCTTCAAGTCGGCTTTAACGTTCATCTCCATATCGATGGTTTGGTTTATCCAGTTGTTTCGGATCAAGTTTTGTCAAGACAAAATTTTATTACAGTAATGGCATAATTTGTAAAACAAGATGGCGGTATAAAGTTTACTGCAATCCCGAGTAGTAATATAATACTTTAAGAGTTTATAACGGTTTTATTCTCTAAAAGAAAATTAATTTAATAGTGTTTTTTGATAACAAAAGGATCTTCCTTCATGGGGTATCTTAGAAAACAATAAACACTTTTTTAACGCAACAATAAACAACAGGCTAATCCAGGAAGTTCATATGGAGGAAGCTCCTTTCAAAATAACTTGACTTCTTACAAAGCTGTGATTTTGTTGGTGTGATTAGGGGTTTCCTAGTTCCAACCCTTAACCTTATTATGTTTTGATGCCCTCTCCGAGATGGTGGCTGATTGATAAGTTGGTCCCGCACTGCCTTTGAGGGAAATATTCGAGCACTTATGGCGGGTGACCTTCGTTGAACCCATGGGTAAATCAAAATACACTGGAAAATATAATTTTCGAATGCTCGGCCCGATATATGTTTCATTCAAAACACGAAGCGCTAAAGATAGTCCTAACATCCTACATCGAAACTTAATCACGTGGGTCTTTGCCGCATATTTCCATACTGAGCACAATGTTATTTGGTGGCTTGCGGTGATGTGCCTCAGCTTCAGGAAGTCTCATATATGGGAATTTGTTGCAAACTTTTATGTAGGAGCTGCAGATAATTTAAAATCCAAATATAATTTTCAATTTTTTTAGAGTGCCATATATTTTAATCAATAGTTCCATAATGTTCAAGGTAACAGTAATTTAATTATTCGTGACCTCTACTATTGAGATGAAGTCTGTACTAGAAGTGTCGAGCTACATAATGAAAAATTAAGTGTTACAGGACACCAAAAGCATTGTACATAGTTTCACTTTATTTCAAAGTAATTTTCAAAGTCTCGCAGCAGTAGACTCATATCCTTTTTCAAAAAATTTGATTTGCTGGTACTAGTCCACAGCAAGTCATTAGCAACTGCAGAGAGATGTTTTTTCTCTTTTGATAACAGTAGCTGGGGAACGAATTTTGCTGCGTCACGTGTCACAAAGCGTTCCTTCAAAAATTTTCACACTTTTCACATTTTTGTTGCTCTACTCACTCAGTTGATTGAAAATGCAAAGATCACACACTACAGGTGCTAAATCGCTGGCATTTAACTCTTAACTGACTTGGCATGTGGGTTAATTCAGGCATACGCATTACATTTCATTTTCATCGATTGCCAAATTACATCACGGCGACGTAAATTGTTTTATTGGATTAAAATTGACTCGGCAATTTCGATCAACGATTTTTAGTCTCTCTAATGTGTTACAAGGACCACATTTATTTCTAACATATAGAAATAGAAGAATTAATGACTGGAACCAAACAAAATCAACATTAACACTTTATATATGGAATCTAAGTGGAGGTAGTAACACAAACTGTAGTAAAAGTAACTACAAAAAAATGGTAATTACGTCAAAGTATTGTTTTGATGTTAACGGAATTTCAGAAATAAGTAGTGAAAATATTAAGCAACCGATAACGTTTGCATAATAACAGAGGTCACTAAGTGATCCTCTTATCAAGTTTACCAAAAATCAGTTGCAAACAGAAAAATGGTGGCTACTTTTGGACTTTACTGCAAGAAAAAAGTATTTAAAATCGTATATGGATATATAAGACGATATACAGTTCATATTCCTTGTAAAAGTGCGTAGTACAAAAATTTTGTGAACAAATACTGTTCTATTCTTCGGGAGAGCCTTCTTCGGCGGGTGGAGCCTCAGCTGCAGCCTCTCCAGCGGGAGCTGCTTCGGCAGCGGGCTCGGGTTCGGCTTCGGCTTGGGCTTGGGCTTCTGGAGGAGCCGATTCGCCTCCACCTTCTTCGCCTTCCGGAGGCGAAACCGGGGGCGCAGCAGCTTCGGGTTCAGCTGCAGCCGCTTCCTCAGCTGCCGCCGGCTCGGGTGTCGCCCCCGCTGCTTCCGCAGCGGGAGCTTCCGCTTCTTCTCCTTCTCTGAAAGCTATGTGGGTACTTGGTCTGAAAAAAATGTTGTCTAATTACATTTGCCTATTTAAATCAGTCCATAATAGTGACAACTAATAGTAAGCATACAAAATCAAATGACAAAGTAATGACACAAATTTTTTTTTGTATTTCTGGAAAGTTTTGGAACTAATAAACATTTAATAATATCGACAAATTCAATTAACTGAAACATTCTGTTGATATTGTAAAATTAGCGGAAAACGCCCGAAAAGTTCGAATACAATTCATGTACACAAGCCGCAAAATTTTGAATTGTGACTTACCTATTTGAGCGTGACGCCCTATGTGTTGAATGATCAGCAGAACCTCGGGAGGACCGTTCTGTTAAGGAATAAAATATTGACAATTAACTAAAAAGCTTTGTATTACATACCTAAATTTATACAGTCTCATTTTTAGTGATTGATTATTTTAAGAAACGATTTAAAATTTCACACAATTCAATCTGTAAGTAATAGCTGTAAGAATGTTATTACCCAGTACAGTAGCAATTTGCAATCTCTACTTGCCAGATGTTAACTGAAATATATTCACGATATACAGTACATTAATATAAGAGTTGCTACAAGCACATTCATTAGTGAGCGAGCAATACATGCAAACGAACTATCTTACCACGTACACTGCGCGTGAATGCAAGAAAACTCTTTGTGTTTCTAGCCGGTACTTGTGCCGATTGGCTGTGATTAGTGTGGCCTACGTTAAACATAGTAGTGTTGAGTGTGTAAGCCCGTAGTTAGCGAAAATGTGCGTGAGCAGTGGCAAAAACACTTCAGAAAATGCAGGCGGAGGGCTTGGAGACCGTACTTCAGGCTTTTAGAAAAGCGCTTAAGATTCGATCACAGAGCTTCTCCCACCGCCCTGTTGCGACCTCAGCCGCTGACGCCACTCCGCGATCTCTTCTACTTTCTCTGCCAGAGAGCGACTCGGGGCACGTCAGCCCAGCCCAGGCGAGCTCCCGCTCGAAGCAGAATTCTTTTAAATTTGCCGCGTCCTCCCTCAAGCAATGCCTTCGACATCCTTAACAACCCCGAGGCCAATAAAGAGATGTCCATCGTTACTATACTCATCATTTGGGAGAAAGAAGTTTGGCCTTCTATATGAAGGCTATCCACGACCACAACATTAAGTTCCTAACAAAATTGTAGTAGATAGAATCCTCATCCATTCTGCTACATCTAATGATTACCAGTGACTGATTCACTTTTTGGCGAAGGCGAAAATTCAGCACCATCACCACCTGCTGAAAGCATAATACGCGCCCCAAAAAAGCAATTGAAATAGGAACTCCACAACTACAATATCCATAACCTCACAGTGGGGTGGATGAAGAAGCGCCCCAAGAGCAGTCCAGTGCTGCCCATATTCTTGAGGTTGAGCAGCTCGTCTGTGTGGCGTTCTCGATTTGGCTGTGACGGTGGAGCGTAAAGTGCAGAAAGGGCCACCACTTCGGAGAGTGCAAAGCTCCAAAGTGAGCCTGCCACCTGCGCCAACTGCCAGAGCCCTGGTCCCAGTTATCTCTCCGTCAAGCGGCTACGCCGCAGCAAGCTGCAGGTGATGCTCTAACCTTCTCCTCAACGACCCCAGCCAGTTCTTCCAACATCACTTCCCTTCGGACCCTAAACGTCAGGGCCACCATCGCGGGTTGGTTTTAGAACGTGAACTCTTTCGCATTCCTATCGGCCATTCAATACATCGTGGCGACCACCCAGAACGCCACGAAATTTCTGGAGATCATTATAGGACTGATAATTTGCGCGAAAGACACAACGTCATCCATAGCATGTTCAAGTGGAACTAAAAATATGGAATACGTATAAGCTTCTGCCCTGCTGGAAGCGCTTTAATGGCACTGCTCTTTTTAGTGGGAAGCCTTTTAGGAGAAGTAAAGGCAAGGGCTTAGTTATAACAACAGCTACAACTATTTATACTGTTTCATACACTCACAACAAACTATAAAGTTTAAAAAATGGCAACTAACGAGGATATATCACCGAAGAGATACTCAGATTAATTGACCTCGTACTTATAAATGATGACTCGCCCAAATACTTCAATACAAACTTCAGATCTTTTTGCACATTTATGTAATAATGATATTGCGACTAACCAATATTTATAATTTAAGAGTGCGAATCATATGGTGGGAAGAAGTAGGTGAAAAGTAAAAAAGTATGTTGTACACAAAGAAAAAATATCTTAATAAAAACAGCTACAGCTTCTAAAGGCATCAACCACAATACAAGAAGAGCAGGAAACAGAAAAAATGCACGAAGAAATAGAAAAGCTCATTAAATATGTTAAAGGAGAAACTTTAATTGTTCTAGAAGACTTAAATGTACTAGAGAGAGAGCAACAGAAAACATTGTCGACAATTTCAGATTAGATAAAAGAAATAATAAGGAAGAGCGTTTAGCACTATCTATGAATAGTAAATAGCTTATTTCAATACGATATATGAAGAAAATACACAAGAAAGGCTCCTAGGAAACATTTAATAAGTTACATCTTAATAATATATTGTTTTAAGAACTAAATGAAAATTTGCAAAAGTAATTTAGTAATCAAAAAATTTAAGTTTTAAGAACTTAAAAAGAGGTATAATTAAAAGATGAAACCATTAAATATAAATTAGAAACAAGGGTTACAAAAAATTGCCCCAACATCATATAATGCCAAAAGAAGAAGAGATATGGCATATACTTAAAAATACAGTGCAACAATCGACCTAGCAGGAGCTACAAAAACTAAAGACAACGCTGATCCAGATCCAGATCCAGATATCCTAAATCTAATAATAGGAAAAAGACTACTTGCAAGTGACAACTATGCAAGGACAACAGAATTTTAGAGAACTATGCAATAGAATAACCAAAGAATGCATGAGAGAAAAAAAGACGCACACAGAAAGGAGATCCAAAGATACAGAATGCAATATTGCTAGATAATACTATGATACTACCTACAAAAATATAATAGCATTTTACAGAGAACCTAAAAAGAGACAAAAATCGAAAAAATAAGAAGAATCAAATTATTATAGAACCTAATAAAATAACCAACACTTGAAGAAATTATATAGAAAAATAATACAACGACGAAAGCAAAGACTAGAGATTACGAGGAAGATATTTGTATAATAGTAGAAAAAAATAATAGAAGAGTACCTCACAGAAGATCAATTCGGATTTAAAAAGAACTCGGACACTCGAAAAACAATACTGGCACTACGTTCACTGATAAAAACTAAAAAAATATGGAAATACGGATATGGAAATGTCGGATGGCCGAAATTGTTCAAGAATTGGGATTAAAAAAATTGATAAAGAAACAGAGGCCAATAATTTTCAATAAGCAACCGCAGAACCATGCGATAAGATAGGACAACATGGTCCAGTCTCCATACAAAGAAAATAAATTTGAAACATTGAAAGCTTTCGATATTTAGGAAGCATAACAACAAAAGACGAAAGCAGCAACACGAGATAATAGCAGAATTAGACAGCCAAAGGCAGTTTTCAACAAGAAGAAGATTTACTAATATCCAATAGGAGTTCACTAAAGAAATAGAAAACGATTTTCAAGCTATTCGTATGGATTATAGCGCTGTACGGGTAAAAGACCAAAATAGCATTCCAAGCAGAAAAGAGAAGATTTTGACATGTACTACTTCGACGAATGCAAAAGGACATATGGCTAGACCGTGTTAGTAACGAACAAGTAGTAACAAGATTACAAGAAAAAAGAACTTTCTGTAAGAATATTATGAAACAAAGAGACATACTGAGGCGTATATACTAAAACATAAAGATAAACTGAAAAGAATTATGGAAGGTATGATAGAAGAAAAAAGAAATATGGGTGCCGAATATATAATACAGCATAGACAAAATGGAAGACCAATCGAAGAAAATAAGGAGTTAGAAAAGCGAGAGAATTAAATGGTCTTTCCTTCCTTTACAAGTTTATCAAAATCTATGATATCTTATTTTGTCTTTGGCAACTCATGTTCCAGCCCTACAATCTTATCATCTGATAAATTTCTCATATTATACGTTCTTATACATAATTTACAATCCAGACATTACTTATTACTTTCTCTCTCTTTAATTGATCTCCCGTTGGCTTGGTTGGAATCTCCAGTAGTGGTAAAGACTGAAAAAAGTTCAGAAAGAAGACAAGAAAGTTCAGCAATTGTATATAGAATATTTTCAGGATATTATTAAAGGTACAAAGGCACAGAAACCATATTTAATATAAACAAAATTCATTAACAAAAAAGAAACAGAAAGAATGTTATGAAAACAAGGCAAAACTAAGAAAATAAAGACAACAAATAATTTAAAATAAAAATAAAGAAAATGTAAAAATTAAAGTCTTCTAATTGGAAACCTTGAATTATGTATTGTTTTTGTTGTAGTAAGTTATGAATGACGACAATTTATTAAATTTTATTATTGTGAAAACAATATTTTTTAAAGCATTTGGAAATTTCCATTTTGATATTTTCATTTCCTTTTTTTTTTAAATTTATTCTCTCTGTTAATAGTAAATTTTCATTTAGTAAAATTTTGTTCCTTATACCAACTAGTTTATTTCCCTCAATTTAATTTGATAAAAAATATAGTAAAACTTAAATAAGTACTCACTCTCTTTACTTGGTCTTGGTGCAGTAGTTACGGATCCTAAAGTTTTGGGGCGGTAAATAAAAATATTCCGATGAGTAAATAAACGTAATACCTCTATGCGAATCTTTTCTCTGGGAGGTCGTGGACTGGCGCTCCGTTGCTGCTGCAGCTTGGCTCTCTCTATGTTCACTTTTCCCGTCAGCCTATTATCAAAACACCTATAACCGGACCAGCAAATCAAAAAGTACCAAAACACACCTCGGATGTCTTCGAAAGAATGCTGCGCATTCCCTCCCGCTGATTTAAGATCCCACCTTGGACCACCATTGAAGGCCTCGATTTCATGTTGAGGTAGAAGCTCTCCGTGTCCTCCGACACACGTTTTTGAGTAGGCGTCTGCTCTATGTCGCCGTTTCTTATTTTATACATCTCCACAAATTAAAGAATTAGTGGCTGAGCAACGCCACGAGTTTATTCTTACTTGCCCGTCCGTTCCTCGCATCTGACCTTCGTTTAGGGACTGCATCTCAGGCCCCCACTGCTGCAAAAAGTGCCCCAATCTGGTTACTCTTTGCTGCGGAGTGGTCACCGTGTGACTTCCACCGCAATAACGGTTACAAATATGGTCCTCTTCCCTATAAATATGAAAAATTATCTTTGTAAATTAAAAATGTACAATACGCACCCTTTTCCTTTAGAACCAGCCAAAGCACCCTCGAAGTGGTGCATGTTTCTACTATGTGGGAAGCTGCAAAGAGATGTATAAGTAGAAAAAAATCTGTAAAGGAACCGACTAACCATTTTTGCTGCTTTCTAAGAGCGTCCAACTCATATGCCAAATACGGAGCCATGCTTTTATTTGGAGGTAAAGCAGGTGGGGGCGGCATAAGTGAGGGGTCCATCTCCTTGCGCATTATGACGTCTTTGTCGCACGATATGCAGTTCACATTCCTGTGTAAATATAAAATAAAACTGTTACACATAGACGAGTAGCATCAAACCTCAAGTATTTTGATTTCGTTCCAGCAGCTTCGGTCTCCTTCTTTAGAGAGGCCAGAGCTTTTAGCCTTTCTTGCAACATCTTTAACTTGTTATGGACGAAGTCCCTTAACGGAGTAAGCTCCATCTTGTCCAGTTTGTTTCCAATCTCCTTCTGAATGTCATCTAGGGCTTGCTGCCATAATTGTTCCTAGCGAAAATTCAAAAAGCTTGAATTAATATCAGGCAAAACGGCAACTCACCTGTTGAGTAAGCTTCACAAGGGCTTCTTCAATTCCTCGAGACAAATCGTCGTAAGCGGCATCGAACTGGTCGTGCGATACCTTCCTGTTGACTGCACACGCGTCAGCTTTATCCGCAAGCGCATCTTCTAGATCCTCGCGGTTCGCTTTGATTGTTTTCAGTAATTCTATCTGCTCCAAAATAGCCTGAAGTGTGTATCAGTGATAAGCTCGGTGGAACGTAAAAGTGACTATGTTTATACATCCATATGAAGCTGCCGTTCTTCTTTATCCTCCAGTAGTTTGGTGGCTGTAGCGGTCATGGTCTCCATATCTTCCTGCATTTGCATTATTTTCTTGTACATTTCTGTTATGTTTTGATCAGCACCGGGATCTCCAGCGGGAAGTCTAAAACATTCTGTGAAATTAAAGCAACTTTTGTTCTAACCGAAGCGTACTACCCAGCATTAATTCTTTCGACGATTTCCCCAATTTCCTTTTCCAGGTCTGTAAATTGAGCTTGCAAAACATTGATCTGGTTGTTGAACATCGAGTCCAAGGTCACAATTTGCTCGGAGTACTCGGCAAATCTCGCTTCCAACTCATTCAGCCGTTCCGGGGCGGATAATTCTTTGCCTTCAATTAATGATATACGTCAAATATATTTTTATAACGCATAAAACCTTCCGACCTTTACCACCCGTAATCTGCTGGACTTGCTCTGAAAAATAACGAAGTTAAATTATCGTACTCAATGGGTGTTTGTTAAAAACCTTCTAGTTTTATCAGCTGGTGTTCCAGCTTGTCCAATCTGTCCGGTGAATCGGCAGAATATTCAGATGCCTGGCTCGGCTTTATGTCTACGACCCCAACTGTAACAGAAAATGTGAGGGGTTAAGAAGATAAGTGGGGAAGTTTTTGCACCTAATTGGGAGCCGCGCTTCCCATCTACGTCAGCAGAATGCCTGCGCCTGCCAGCCGTCCCCCTGGCCAAATCCTCCACCATGCTGGCCAGTTTACTTATCCCAGTTTCCGCGGCGTCTATGCGTTTCGACAGGCTCAAGATTTGGAACATGTCTACCACTGGAGAAGACTTGTCTACTGAAGCGTTTCTGAAACATTAAAAATGGTATTTGTTGGTATAAAATAGTCTTGCTGTTTATTCAGCAAGTCAAAAGTATTTTCTTTTATAAATTTCCAAGTAAAAAATGTAAGTAAAAATTAGAGGTTTTAAAAATAGTACAAAGAATATGCCTGTTTTTTTATCTATAGTTTTATTGCAACTATAAATGGAAGCTTTAATTTGGTACGAGATTAAAGTGAAAAAACACTGCTTTTATAAGAAATTTTAAAAACCTATAAGCTAGAACATTTGAATTTTAACCACTAGTCTTAACTTAACAGTAAAAGACAAATTTAAACAGAAGCGTGGGTGGATTTAAAAGAACCAACATAGAAGAAGTCAGAGTCAACTACATACAAAAACCAAGCAAAAGAAGCAGTAAAATAAGCCAAGGAAGTCCTTCGGGGAGAGTTTGAGAGGCAAATAAAGGAGATCTGTATAGAAAATCAAAAACAGTTCTGGAATGTGGTAAAAAGATTAAAAGAAAATCAAGCAAAACAAACACGAAACGTAAAGAACCAAACAGGAGAGCTGGAAACAACGACCAAAGGCGTATTAAGGGAAAAATAGAGATATATTTTTGGCCTTCTTAGATCTTAAAGCTGCATTCGACCAAATACCACGAAAACATTTATGGAAAACACTAGGAGAAGTTCAGACCAGTCCCAATTTAATACGAATAATTAAAAGCATCAACAAAAATGTAGAGGGAGTATAAGGCCCAATAGACATAAATCGGGTAAATTCCATATGGGCAAGGAAATGAAACAGAGCGATAGCCTTACCGCTACTTTTCATAGTATACATAAACAGCATAATCAAAAAGTGTAAAAACGAAACTAAAAGAACAAGACCAGAATATCACAATTTAATGCAAATAATGACCTAGGACCTAATATACCCAGACGACATACCACTCATAGCGGGCGTCCGGCGTCAACTCTAAAATAATATAAACATTTGGAAAAACCTAGAAAAAAAGAAATGGAGATCAATATCAATAAAAGTAAAATAATGCATATCGCCAGACAAGAACAAATAGCAAGAGACTGGAGTATATGGATCAAGTGGAATACTTAGGAAAATAATCAACAAAGATAGAAAAATAGAAGAAGTTAGACACAGAATAAACAAGACAAATAAAATTTACTACCAAATAAACAACACCTTAATCGGCAAAAAGGAACTAAGTGTCAAAGCAAAAATGACTGTACCAAACAATAATACACCTACAATACTGTATGGGTCAGAATAATGAGAATTGATAAAGTGAGATCAAAAATAACGACATTCAAAATGAAGTACCTAAAGCAAGACTAGAAGAACTAGACTAAAAACCATTTGTGGAGGAAGTAGAAAACAAGCATCTCAGATGGTATGGTCACCTTATTCGTATGAGAGTTGACGCATACTCTAGAAAAATATTTGTAATGAGACCTAAAGAAAAAGAGGGAAACCCCGAATTACGTGAAAGGATAACATCAAGCTGTTTGGCAAGAAAACGAGGAAAAGCCAGCAAGTCAGGGTATTAGCGAGGCAGAGGAACAACTACAGAAAATGGAGCGAGGACCCAATGCCGTAAGGCATAAATGGGATATGAAAAAGAAGAAGAAGTCTCAATTTATGAGACATATACAATCAAAATTGCGCATTTTATGATTATTATCGCTCAAATACGTCAACTTGGCACTTTAAGAGCTGATTGGCCAAATAAAGCTTGAAAAAAGGCTTTACAGGTAGTTATTTCCAAAGAATTTTAAACCACGACCTATCAGCAAATAATCTTTTGGTGCTAGGAAATGAAGCAACAAAGTGCATCTCAATTATGATAACTAAAATAAAAAATCATATCAACAAACTATGAAGAAAGTTATTACGGTTTAGAAGGTTGCTGGATGATCTCAAGAAACGGAAAGTTTTTAGTTCCCTTGGTAGATAATGCTAATTTTGGAAAATTAGTGAATAAGTGGGAGATTTAAAATTGATGTCATTTTGTATAAAAAATCATTGTTAAAGTAAACATTAAAATACACCACAAAAACAAGTTGCATAGAGAAAATTTATTCACGAGAACCTAAGCTACAGTTAAAGCTGGGCTTTTTTGTTAGATAATTTTCTACAAAGCTGCTATTTAGTAAAAGTATCAAAAATGCACTTGAAATGAGATATAAGGAGAAAAGTGAAAAAAAACGCAATTTTTTTTAAAAAATGAAGCGCACGGAGTTCACTTCAACAAACTTAAGGTATTATAATACACACATAGATTAATCCATTTCTGCAGAGAAACTGGATCGAGACAAAAAATTTTGGTTTTTCTCCCTGCCGACTAGCGATGGCGACAGCAGCAAAGGCAGCTAACATAATGTAAGTAGCCGAAGTATAAGCGCCTTTGTGGACAAGGCCAGGAGGTGCTCGGATCACAATTTTTCGAGGAGAACCGGAAGAAGGTGCGGAGAGAGGCAGAGGTCATGTGCGACCTCGGGGGCTCTAAGTTTTCCAGGGGAGCTACAAGGGTAGTAGGAGAAAATCGGCAAGTTTAGACTAGACAAGTCTTTCCTTTAGTATGCTAGCATTGCGGGTACTCTACGCTGATGTTGAGTGTAAGCGTGGTATCACGGCAAGTGTGACGATTAGGGTTCCCACATCAACAAATAGCTTTGCGGAGGTTACGACCAGGCCAATGTAGCAAAACCCCGCATTGAAGATCGACAGTCCGAAAAAGTAAGACAGCTCCTCAAGGCTAAAGTCGATACTAAGAAGCCAAAAATTAGCATTGTAGGAGTAAAGAAGACGAAAACCTAGATCATTGTTAAGTTGCATTATCCAAAAAATGTTAAGAGAGCAAAACAAGGCTCCATAAAAACCACATTCGGGTGGTTTTGCTCCAAGTCGACCGTAATCTCAATAAAGATATGTTGAAAAATGGGCCAATCGCAGTGTGAAGAAGATGGCTTAAGAAATTTCTGAGAATTACCTCTTTGGGAGTGGTAATGACATCCATGATAAAGTTAACGTCATGCTAGATATAACCCATCGCAGGATCAACCTAGAGTGCAAAACAGCAAATGCGGTAAACCATATAAAACTGTTAAGATGCTACCAGTGCCATAGTTTTTGCCGTAAGGCACGAGAATACAAGAACAATGAAAAGAAGGGATCCTGGGTAAGAACAGACCACGAGGCGATGAAACTCCCTTCCGCGTTGGACTAGGTTTCGACCATGACTCGTAAACAAGATGCAATTAGGATAAGCAAGACTAATTTTATTGTTCATCAATGATGCCATTGAAAGAATCATATAGGTATCTTAAAGTAAAGATGATGGACGTTTTGAAGGAAGCGATATAACCGGCTACAATCTTAGGGCTTGCTTGAAGCACAGAAAATACTTGGGGTTAAGACATGTGCTTACTATCGCGTTATTGAGGTAGTTATCACCTTTGAATGTTATTTTGCAAAAGGTGGCAGACCGAAGACAGCTGACAACTAGGTCGAAGCAGCAATTTTGAGAGGAGCTAAAGCACTCTTTTAACGAGAAGGGATCTGATGGACTATAAGTGTGCTGCTACACGGACGGATTGCAGGTAGATGACGGAGGAGCAAGAGACGCGTTTATGGTCATGTAAGGAGAACAGAACTGCACTAAGGATAAACTAAGTGACGCGTTTATCTAGGGTGTCTATGTATATTTCCAGAAGCAATTATCCCAAGAATGCTATTATAGGATAAGACAGTACATTAGTCTTGCACAGAAGCATCGTCGACAAATTTAAAATCGAGGTGTCTGGAGCCTTATAAAGTTGTCAGTTGAAATCAATTATCCCAAGATGTGTTATTATGCCAGATTTTCGAGTCAGTTACTATTAGGTGAACTGGTTACATAAGCTATAAAGAGCGTCGACAAATAAAATTAAAATGGCTAGACGTTTGGTAGCAACATCCGCAGATAGTTGATCGTCTGACAGTCCACAAATCCGCAAAGTAGCATGGACAGGGCCTAGATTTTAGAAGTCCGAAAGTTCTATGAGGCTTGTAAAAATTGGTTACAAACTAGAAGGAAGAGACCAGAGAAGCAAAATTAAGCCCACATGGCATAAGACGTGAGTAGCAACATCCGCAGATATTGATTCCTTAGGACAGTCCACATTGTAAACTAATGTAAGTACTTATACATAGTGCACCGTTATTTCTTAGAATCCGAAAGTTGACACACAACATATGTGGAAAAGTTGACGACTTCATATTTTGTTGGAATCATCAATTTGATGAAACTGGCTGTTTGTGTAAAGGTAAAGACAGGACCGACCACGTGTATTGGAGGGGAATAGGAGCCGCATTCGAGAGTTTTGAGCGTAGTCTACTAAAGTCAACTCGTAGAGTCAGCAGAAAACTTGGACTGTCACGGACAACTCCGGCGTGTGTTGAAACACCGTTTAATATTCATATAATTGTTACAGGCTCTGCGTGCAAAATTTAAAAAACATAGGAGATGACACTTTTCTGCTGTTTAATTTTTAGTGATGGCACGTAAGGGCATAAGTGGAAAGGTGAGCCGACACAATGTTTTGGATATGGAAGCTACAAACTCTTGATACAATCCCCGAAAGTTATCGAAAACAAAAATTTATGGATCTTTCTTTTTTTATGGTAACACGGTTATGGGGTAACGTGTCTTGATGTTGCAAAAGTGACTTCTTCCTCAAATGCATTTAGATATAAAAAATTTCTTTTTAGAGCAGGAGGAAGCTCTACTTTATTGGTACCGGGGCGTTTGATGTTTTCTAAATTAATCTCTACCTCAACTCGTGTGGGGAATGAAGACCTAGAACTTATGTTTTGTCCCCCGAATTCCTTTAATCTCACTTCTTGCAATTTTTTCTTGTGGGAGTTTGTAAAATGTACCACAAAAAGGCATTTTTGACGTTCTAGACTGACAATTTTTTACTCGCCTTTCCTCAAATATTTGCAAGGTGGGAACGTGGAATAATTTATTTACAAATGATAACGGTGAGATTACGAAAGTAAGGTATGCGAAACGATCTTGAAGATAGGCAACCAAACGTACGGTTAGAACTCAGCCACGCCACATTTTATATCAGCTGTCTTTGTTTACTTTCTGTTCAAACGTTTAGTAGACTGCTTGCTTGGTACGTCTAACATATATTTACTGTAAACGTTAATTTGTGTTGTTATTCAGCGTCTGATAAGTTAATATTAAAAAAGAAAACAATTTTTGTTAAAATGTTTTATTATTTTGTGTTAACGGACTACTCATTTATTCCAGCCCTTTATAATCCGCATGTCTTTATTGAAACCAAGCAAAATGGAAATTGGAATATTTTTCTGCAAAAAAAAAAGATACAATGTAATAATGCTATTAATGTACCAAAGATATATAACTTTAAACATATCTGTAAACAACATAAATTAAAACATGATAATTACGAAGGATTAATAAAACAAGAAAATTGAAAGAGCTCAAGTTGGGACTGAAAAAACAAATGTTTACTAAAGTATTACAAGAAAGTGAAGCGGTGGTGTATGGAAGCTATGTCTTGTCGGTGTTGATAGCTGAACACTTGAAACTTTTTACTATAGATGATTTCATCAAGGAATGCCTAATTAAAACTGCAGAAATTGTTTATCGGGAAATGTAAGACCTTTTCGAGCAATTTCTTTGTCTCGAAACAGTTGTAAAAAGAGTTACTGAATTGGCCCATGAAAGCAAAATCATCTAGTTTTGAAAGATTTTCATTGCCTGTGACTTGGAGGCGTAGTTCAATTAGCTATGTTTCTTCATGTTTGTGAGATGAATTTCAACATGTTTGAGGAATTATTTAAACTAATACCGATGCATGGTACCACTACAAGACGAGATATATTTGTTGTGTCTATAAACCTTTACAAAAATACAATCTACCCCTGTCAAAATGACCTAGCTACAATTGTCGGTCCTTCCATGACCGGAAAACACAATGACATCGTGGCATTACCACAAAAAAACAAGGCTAAATTTATGACGGATCCAACATTCATCATTGTATTATATGTACGTCAAGAAGTACTATGCAGGTAATAAACATGAAAATGTGTTGCCAAATATCAAAAAAGTTATCAGTTTCATAAGATCTCGAGGCTTAAATCAGCGACAATTTTGGTTGGTTTTATCCGCAGTGTGCAGCAAGTACAGCAGTGGTCCTAATACGCTTCCCTGTGAAGCCCCAGCGATAATTTATCATAGGTCAGACACTATTGACTTTAACTTAGCATGTTCTGTCTGTTAGATGTGATTTGAGTAATAGATGAAATTTACTGGGAAGAAGTAGTTTAAGTTTTTATATTAACCATGTATGCCAGACTTTATCGAACGCCTGTTTTATGTCTAGAAAGACTACTGCACATATGTTCTTTGTTTCTAGGCTTTTTATTATATGGTTGATTATTAGTTGAATGGGATTGCCGAAATCCAAACTGGTGTGGAGGGAACATTGATTTTAATTCGGTTTCGGTTTTTTTGAAGACTTTGGAAGGTAGGCATAATAAGCTTATTGGTCGGTATTATTGCGGTTGAGTAGCGGATAAGAATGGCTTAATTTTTGGTGACAGTTGACATGGAAAGCTTCTATTTCTCTATCATTACTGTTGTCCTGGGGTTGTGGTGTACTGAAGATGTTTATGAGGTGATCGGCAAATGTGTTTGCTTTCTCCATGTCTGATCTTGCCCAAGTCGTATTTGTTCGTTTGATGAAAGGAATCATTACGATTGGTTTCTTGATTTTTTGTTGCTTTTCAAATCGAATTGTCGTCAGATGTAAGTTTAGTTATGTACTGCCTAAAGATTTCGTTACGGGCTTCTATTAGTGTATTATGCAACTGATGGGTAAGTCTGTTGTAGTAGCTTTTATCCTGTATGCCTTTGCTTCTCTGTCATTTTTTCTCGCTCTACGTTTTGCGGTGATGAAGTCTCGTGTATATCGAGGGACATTACTTGAATTAGGGGTAGCAAGTTCTTGAATCTTTGTAGTCAAATACTAAATTGCTCCGTCTAGGTCCTGGGTATCTTTTAATCTAATGTCAAGACTGACCTCTCGTTCTAGATGTCTTCTGAAATATTTCCAATTCATATTATTGGTGCATAATTTTAAAGAAAGTTCTTTCCTTATGATTGAAGTGCCAATTGATTGAATGACTGGCATATGATTAGTAGACAGGACCTGATTAGATTCTGCCTGGTAGTAAGTATCTGCTATACCACTGACAACTACGTGATAGAGTAGATCTGACAGTTTGTTTGGGTAGTTAGGCCAGTACGTTGGTTCCCATATTGAAAGCTATTTATAATTAGGGCGTTGGATTACTTTTAGATTACATCTTTTGGTGTGCTGACTCTTGAGTCCCAAGCAGTACGTTTGGAGTTCCAATCTCCCCCGGCGATGAATTTTTCACCTAGTGTTTGAAAGAAGTCTTCGTATTCCTCAGAGGAGATGAAATGTCTACTTTAATTTTAGCACTTTGAATGTTGTTGGTTTAGTATGGTTCTAACTAGTAATGAGAAATCGTATTTTTAACGATCACTGCGGATCCAGCATGAGCTGCACTATCTGGTGTTAGAGCAAAGTATGTAGTGTAATAGGGTATTTTAAGTGCTGTTCCTGTGGTTGCATGAGTTTCTGAGATTAATAGGATGTTGATATTTTGAAGTTTAAGGAATGTTATGATTTCTAAAATATAGTTGATAATCCCGTTGGTGTTCCAAAGAGTCATACGTAAAGAGAGCGCCATTTTTAAGCTATTGTGTTATTACTGTAGATAGCATGTTTAGTACCATGTTGTTTGGCTTATTAGCTGAGCAAACATTGCGTTAAATTCTGCAAGAGAATTATTAAGAATTTGGCTAAAGCTCATTTGTTCATTAGTTGAAAAGTTATTGTTTCTCCCTACTTGTTGATAAGACATGGTATTTTGAGATTATTACTTGTGTTACTTATTTTGTTGCAATGGAAAAAATTTGTTAATTTTTAGGGGTAACTGTACAACTCTTATAATTAGCTGCGAGCAATATTTCCCCCGAAATAGAAAAGATAGTAGCAGAGATAAAGTGCCAAGTGTCAGAAAG
This sequence comes from Sinelater perroti, assembly GCA_036346155.1. Lineage (NCBI taxonomy): Eukaryota > Metazoa > Arthropoda > Insecta > Coleoptera > Elateridae > Sinelater > Sinelater perroti. Next base: position 7,236,996 of record JARFIY010000324.1, read on the forward strand.
AAAACATTAAATTGCCCTTGTCCTTCTTTGCGGCCTAAGTTAAACCTTTTATTTTGGCCCATGTTAGTCTTTGAGTTTGACATGCATGGTGTTACATGTTATTTGTTCAACTAGAGGAAAGGTGCATTAAATATTTATAAACTTGAATGTGAATACAATTAAATGCAATTTATATTATATTTGCGATTAGTCCTAATTTTTAATTGTAAACTTACAAAATTGAGTATATAATTTTAAATCACCCTGTATTACTGTTTTTCGACGATTGCCTAAAAAGTTTCCTACTAAACTGAACAATGGTGTTTTTAATACAAGTTAATCTAATCCTCATTAACTTTCGATCAGTTCAAGTTTGTGATTAGAATTGGTTAAATAATTTTTTTATTGAAGAGAGAATTTTTGGTGTGATACCAACTTTCGAGTTAACCAAAACAATCCATGATTAGCAAGTACCTCCCTTTTCTATCCAAAAAATCCTAACAATCTTTAATAATGTTTACCACAGTGTTGTTCACTTATCTCTTTGCGCACACCACACCTAATTGACGTCTGCCGTCTTAGTTGTTAATCTACGCAATCTTTATATAACTTCTCTGATCTTTAAGGGTCATCGGGCAAATAACTTCAGTGGTCATGTTTAATTAATCGGATTCCTATAACCCGTGGTGCTTGTTTACAAAAAGATAACCAGAGACACGTGTATTCTAAAAATTCCAAAATGTTTGTCTTTACTTAAAACAATGTTATCGAATATTATAATTTAACAGCGAAAACAATTGGGTTTAGTAAATTTCCACACGAGAAAAATGAAATTATTAATCACTTTTACGAAGACCGTAAATATTTACAAGTTGTCAGCGTCTGCAATTAATATTCTCACTGGTGGCCTCCTTGTAAATGATATCAAATTTATTGTGTTTACACATTTAAACATACAAATTGCGTTTTAAATGGGAAGGAATAACACCAAATCTGTTCGCTTATCTCAGGTCCATAACTAAACACCCGCAGCGGAAAAACAACATTTGTATTGTCTACGCTTCTACTGTTAATTAACTTTCAGCCCGATTTTTGATTATAAAAACCAACAATTGAAAAAACACTTTTATTTAATTAGTCATTTGCAAATTTACAATCTACTTTCATAGAACTATTGAGTCACTGTGATAACTGTATAAGATATGTAAGGAAAACATCCATTGACACTTCTCCTTATTGTGCATTTTTCATTATATTACGTCCTAAGATCAGTCTTTTTGGATTGGGACCATTTTTATATAACTGTTCGATTACATCATTTTTGTGATTTGTCATTTGATCTTGGATCTAGCGATTTGCGCGAGTCATCTACTATTTCTCTATCTTTGACTGAAACATTTGCAGATCTTTAGGTTTGTTGATTTGAGGTCCATTCACTTGCGTTTTGTTTGCCTATGTTTTTTTCAGGTGAGCCTTTGCTTTAAGATAAAGCCAAAATATTTTGTTTCTAATTTTGTAGGTCAATGATTATTACTGATAGAGACGTAACTTAGACTGATTTTGTCCCTCGATTGTACCATTTAGTAAGGAGGTTCAGATGGGTTTATAAGTTTTCAGACGCCACTATCGAGTTTTTACGGATAATACAGCTATGTCATAAACAAAAGAGACAAATGTAATGTTATTAGTATTTCAGCCGTATCATCATCAATCCGATAACTCCAAGGGAGCAAACGGCGCCCTACGGACGTTTCAGAATCATCGGTAGATGACCAGATTGCTAATCCTGCGCATCATGTGCTACGTGTGTTGTTGTTGGTCTTTTACTGCTTTTCTCCATTTGATTTTACTCTGTGTTATATTTTTGGCTTGTCTCCGTATTAAATTTTGTAGCTCTAGATCTTTCATAACGTTTCTTTTCCATGTATCTTTTCGTTTTCTATGTGCTTGGAAATCTAGTGCTTGTTTCACGATGTTATTGTGTGGCTTCCTCAATGTATGTCCAATTCATTCCCATCTTCTCCTTTTAATTGTTGTTTCGATGTTTTCTTTATTAGAGATTTCCCTTAGCCGGCGGTTTGATGTTTTTTTCTGGCCAAAATATTTGATTTATATATCTTAGGCGTTTGTTTACAAAGTTTTGTAGTTTTTTGTCGTATTGTTTATTAATAACCCATGTCTCTGCACCGTATAAGACCACACTCTTAACGTAGGTATTGAATAGACGTAATTTTTTAGTCCTAATGTTTTTTAAGCTCCATATTTTCATTAATATATTAAACGCTGTTTGTGCTAGACGATTTTTGTAGATATGTTTTTTGTGTTCCTCTGCTAATGTCTAGCATACTGCCCAAATAATAGAAACTGCCCACTCTTCCTATGCTACGTTCTCCAAGTATTAATCCTGCGTTTACTTTGTTTGTGTTAGAAAGAATTTTTGTCTTCTTTTCATTTATTTTTAGGCCTATCTTTCCTGCTTCCGAATTTATGTTGTCTAGTTTTTTGTTAGCTTTTTATTAAGGGTTAGTAAGCAAATATCGTCTGCGAGCTCAAGATTTAATTTATTATAAACTTTATTATAAGCTTTATTCCAAATTTTTTGTTTTTTATATTTCTCATAACCCAATCTACTACGATCATAAGAAAGAGAGGTGGAGATAAAATACAGCCTTGTCGGGCTCCTGTCTATACGTTGATTTTCTTCGATAATTTTTTCATGTGTTCGATTCTTGCGAAGAAATTGTCAAATAGGAGTTTGATCATTCGTATGTGTTTGTCAGGTAGCCCATATATCGCAATATTTCCTACATTTTCTATCTTGGGATTAAATCAAAGGGTATCTCAAAATCTATAAAATTCTGTTGTCTGTTTTAGAATTATCTTTAGGGTGCAAATATGGTCTATACACGATCGTCTTTTTCTAAACCGTACTGTCTCAGCCTCATCCTGTCCAATATTATTTTGGTCAACATTTTGCTTGCCGTTGATAGAAGTATAATGTCCTATAATTTTTGCACAAGGTAAGATCTCCTTTTTTGGAAGTTCTATCAATATTTCCTGTGTCCAGTCCTCTGGGAAGGTCCCATCAGACCACACTTTGTTTATCAAGATGTGCTTTATTGTAGTTGTACTCTCTTTGTCTATTTTTAATAATTCAATTATATAATAATAATAATAGTGCCCCGTAGCAGTCCCGAAGGCCTATGGGGGTCGCAACAGGATAGATCTGCTACAATCTAGAGCCTACGGTACACAAGGGTAGTGAGGTGGCTAGCGCTACGTACCGACCGCCTATTATTACCCCAGAGTTTGACCTCCAGGTACTCGTTTATTGCAGCCTGAGTTGAGCTGGACCGTAAAAATGCCAGTGATCGAATTGGCAATTATATTTTGTCTAAATTGGTGAATGGGAAGAAGTTCTAGAAAATGATAAACTTTGTGGAATTTTTTAAATAAGATACTTTCAAACACTGCTTGTTATAGGTAGAAAACTGATAGATTGATAAGGCGTTGTTTTCTGTAGGGATTTATCTAGTTTGTGGTTCATAATATTTCAGCATATTTTTAGTCTTTTTAGCTTTTTGTTGCCTTCTATAAGGTGTAATCGTTTAGTGAAAGGTTAACCATATAACGTTGGAAAATATTATTCTGAGCTTCTTTGAAATTTACTCTTAATTCTCTAGACAGTTTATTACAGTCGTGTTGATGTTTTTTGATCTTTGCCAGAGTCCTCCAACTCTATTGTATGCGATATAGTGGTGATATTCCATTTTTATTATTTTAGGGAATATGTTGCAAACTTCTTGCAGCTATTTTAGTGATATATTGTGCAGTTTAGTTCAAGTTAGGAGATATCAGCCGTACCCTAAAATCTATATTTATTTCTAGGTAGTTTTGAAGCAAAGTTCAATCAATATTTCTCAGAGTTATATTGGAGAAAAAATATTTGTTGATGTCAGTAGTACTTATGGTGACGATAACCGGTGTATGGTCAGATCTTCTTCTTCTCGTGCTATCCGTTTCGGATGTTTGCGATCAATGTGGCGATTTTTATTTTATTAACAGCTGCTCGAAAAAGTCCAGTGGTCGTCATCGAAATTCGTGGTCTTCCGGGTCCCCGCTTTCCTTCTACTTTGCCTTGAAGTATTTGTTGAAGTAAGCCGTAACGTTCTTCATTTCTGCTAATGTATCCAAGATATTGTAACTTCCTGATTTTAACTGTATCTATTACTTCAGTTGTTTTGTTAACTCTGCGTAAAACTTCCACATTTGTCACATGATCAACCCATGGTATTCTCAATAAACGTCTATATAGCCACATTTCGAATGCCTCTAACTTTTTCATTGTAGCTGCAGTCAACGTCCAGGACTCTACTCCGTATAACAAGACTGAGAATACGTAACACCTTAACAGTCTTATTTTTAACTCGATATTTAAATCTCGGTTTTTGAATAGTTTTGCATTCTAATATATGAGCTCTGGCTTTTCTATTCTACACTTGATCTCTACTGAATGATCCCACTGATCATTGACTGAAGTGCCTAGATAGATAATTGATTTTACTCTTTCAATCTTTTCGCCGTTTATTATTAAGGGTTCAGGTGGAATATTGTTTTACTTATAACCATATATTTGGTTTTCTTTGCATTTAACTTTAACCCGTACTGTTGACTGATAGTCATGATGTTAGTCATAATATCTTGCAAGCCTTTTAAATTGTCTGCGAATATGACTGTGTCGTCCGCGTACCTTATGTTATTCAACTTTACTCCGTTTATGAAATGCCTTCTGTCGCATCTTGCAGAGCTTCGTTAAATATTTGTTCCGAGTAGACGTTGAACAACAAGGGCGATAGAATACAACCTTGTCTCACTCCGCGTCTTATTTCTACATCATCTGACAGCTCTCCTTCAATTTTGATGTTTGCAGATTGATTCCAATACAAATTAATTATAATTCGAAGATCTTTGTCGTCAATACCAGTGTTTTCCAGTATTTGTATGAGTTTATCATGTTTAACGCTGTCGAATGCTTTATGATAATCTATAAAGCATGTATAGATATCAATGTTAACATCTCTGCAACGTTGAAATAATACTTGTAGAGCAAATAGCGCTTCTCTTGTGCCTAGGGCATTACGAAATCCAAATTGGGTTTGGCTCAATTGTTCTTCGCAAAGTCTGAAGATGCGTTTATGTATTATTTTCAAAAACATTTTTAGTAGGTGGCTCATGAGACTAATCAATCGGTAGTCGCTACAACATTTGGCACTAGATTTTTTTGGTATAGCAATAAACGTGGATTTAAGCCACTCTTTCGGTATTTGACCCGTATTATAAATGTAATTATATATACTAGTTAACCAGTTTATTGCATCGTCATCTAATAATTTACAAAATTCTGAATGAATTCCGTCCGGGCCTGCTGTTTTACCTACTTTCATTTGTTTTATCACTGCCCGCACTTCATCTTTCATAATGTCCGGGCCCGTGGTGCATGGCTCTGATTTTATGAATTTTCGCTGTTTATCCTCAAAAAGTTCTTTAACGTATTTCTTCCATACTTCTAGTCTTGTTATTTTGTCTACAATGACATTTCCTGCATCATCTCTCATGCAACCTGTTGTTTTGGACTTAAAAGTCCTGCGGCATCTTTAACTTTTTTGTACATGTTAAAATTGTCATGTTTTCTTTCTAGTGACTCAATTTCAGCACATTGTTCTTTTAAATAAGTTTCTTTAGCAGCCTTTATAGCTTTATTAATGTTGTTGTGAATGGTATTATAAGTTTTTATATCTCCATTCTTATTTCTTCTTCTTTCTTCCATCATTTCTAAAATCTCGTCCGTCATCCATGCCTGTTTTTTTGATTTAGTTGGTTTTAGATACTCATTACTTACTTCTTCTAGTTTTGTCTTGAATTTTGTTAATTCCGCGTCAACGTTGTCTGTTGCAGAGTATTTTAGAAAACCTTTTAATTGTTGTTCCACTTGTAATTTGATGTTTTGGTTCTTTAGCTGATTTAAGTCATATTTTTTTGTCGTTTTACTTTTTATAACTTTCTTCAGTTTTATGCACATTTTAGCTAATAATGGGACGTGATCAGACCTTATGTCCGCACTAGGGTATGTTTTAACTGATTTTATAGAGTTCCTAAATCTTTGACTTACTAGCATGTAATCTATCTGATTTCTTACTATATGGTCGGGTTTATCTAATGGAGATATCCAAGTATATAACCTTCTGGGCGGCAGTTTAAAGAAGGTGTTTGTAATTACTAATTGATGCTCTTGTGCGAAGATGTTGAGTCTATCACCTCTCGTTTCGTTCGCCTAGACCGTACGCTCCAACAAACTCGCCGCATTTCCTTTACCTATTTTGGCGTTAAAATCGCCCATCACGATAGTCAGATCTTTCTTTTGGAGTTTACTAATAATTTTGTTTAGTTCATTATAGAACAATTCTATTTCCTCTTCAGATTTATCAGCTGTTGGAGCATATATCTGCAAGATGTTGCATTTGATTGGTGTTGTGCTTAATGTGATTAAGATTAACCTTTCCGAAATAGGGATAAAATTTTCGACACATGGGCTCATATCCTTTGAGACTATAATTCCGACGCCGTTATGATGTTGACCGTTATCGTTGCCTGAATAGTATATAGTATGTTCTGCAACTTTAATTTGTCCTGATCCAGGCCAACGCATTTCACTGATGCCTAAAATATCGACTGATAATCGATTCATTTCTTGTATGGCGTTATGTACTTTTCCAGCTTCATGTAATGTTTTTACATTCCATGTACAAATATTAATTTTCCGCCCGGGGATTCTTAGCAGCCTCTGCCCATCGAAGGGCTGCCGGGAACTGAGGCCCATTCTCTTTGAAACTTTCACCATAATTGATTTTACTAGGGAACATTGACAGTGTCAATGCAATTAATGAGATGGTTTCCCGTTGCCTTCCTCATCGCAGTAACAGAACCGGTCAAATTTAATATGTAATTTTCGCCTCTGTCTATCTAATATTAGGCTGCACCGAAGATCTTCTTCTCCACCCTAAGTAAGTACTGACACTACTAGTTTTGGTCCGCCCCGGGTATTTGATTTCCCCGGTACCCACCATATCTGATGAGCTTTCCCCTATCCGCCACCTGGGGAGGCGCCCGATGGGGGACTAGCAACCCCACACAGATAAAAGATTAAAATTTGACTTTACTTATATATACGATTGTTTCTTGGGATTCTATTTGTTGTAAAAAGTCCAGAAGATCAAAAGGCTTATTTGAGTACGATGGCTAAAAATTAGGTGTTTCATTAACAAGATGGTCAACCATCTCTTCCACTCCAATAATAATTTTGTTGCCGAGAGTTTGAAGATTTTTATATTCATCTAATAATATTGTGTGTCATTGTGACCTATAAATGGCAAAGACCTTGAAGTATCATGGAAAAGCTTCTGTTTTCACTTTTTTTGCTTGGATTTTCTCGGTTTGGTGTTTGGATAGTTCGTATTGGAAGATATTGTTTGATTAGTAAAATAAGATTCAGACACAAGCAAAGTTTCAATTTTTACGCAGTTCCTTAGTGTTTCAAATTGTTTTACTTCACTTTATTTTAGTCCTGGGCTTTTCTACCTTTAGATATAAGGCTGATGGATTTGAGTTTTGTATTGCTGTTTCCATAGTTTTCTATCCTACGTTAGGTTTCTTGTTTTATCCTAGTTTATTCCTTTTTGTCTGCTTCTTCCCTAATTATGTCGATCCATCTTGTTCTTGGTCGTTCTTTCTTATTTTATCCCAGCATTCGCGTTTCAAACACTAAGTCTTTTAGCACGAATTTGACTTACATATATCAAAACCATCTGAGTTGTCATTCTATATTTTTATTAATTGGTTCTATTTGTAAGTTTTGTCTAAATTTTCATTTCTTATTTTGTCTCTCCTGATCCCGTTTTCTGTTTTTCTCATTAATTGTATTTTTATTTTGTTAATTTTTGATTTTTGTCTTTTTGCTAATCCCCGTATCTCACTACTGCATATGTTGGTCTAACCACTTTTATCTTTTTCGGTGCTTCTCTTTTCCCCAGGAGTGTTGTCTTCATTGTGGTGAATATGTTTCTCACTTCTTCCAGTCTCTCATTTATTTCCTAGTCCAAATTTCTGTTTTCATTTTACTGTTGCTCTTAAATATTTGAGATATTGTACTCGTTCAATTTTTTTTCGTCCAGTCTTATTTCGTGGGATTTTTTGTATTATAAAATATCATTGTTTTTGTGTTTTCAGTGTTAATTTTTATATTTATCTTCTTTAGTTCTTTGCCCATTACTTTAAAGTTGGGTTGTAAATTTTCTTTCGTCTCTGCTATCAAGGTCATGTCATCTGCGACTACCAATTCTGTCAGCTGTGTTTGGCTCATTTGCCAGTATTTCAGTTCCAAATTGCGATTAGGAGAATATGTGCCGTTGTAGATTTCATTTTTTAATAACTATCGTTAGTAGCTTTAGTATTATACCGATTTGATTTATGCTGGAAAGTCATGGGTTTAAGTTCGGTTAAAAATGTTGTTAGTTATTTATCTATGTTGGTTGGTCGCTCAGTTTTGGAGAGATTATGTCTACTAGCAATGCGTGCATATCGACTCATATGTTAGGGTTTGTTAAAGAAGAGTTAGTTGTTTGTATGTGTCCATCTGGATTAATTCGCTGTTGTTGAGTTTGGTAATTTACTCTACTGGATTGTATTTCGTGCTGCTATTATATTCCTATAGATGGTACATCATTTGTAGCTGGCAAGATGATTTTGCATGCTTTAAAATCATGTTGTTTACCACATTTTAGACAATTAAAAGATTTGGCCCAATAAGTTTCAAAATGATCATATACTGGCACCTCATGTATTGAATTATATGTGGCTTTTTTTCTGGGAGGTTCCACAGATATTTTAGTGTTGCATAAGAATTCTTGATTAAATACTTACTTGTTAGTTAGTTAGGTTTTTTAAAATCAGGCAATCTTTCTATTGAAGTGAACTCATAAAAACCTATTATATTCTTTCATTGATTTTCAAATCACTGGAGTAATTAGTATTACTTAGAATTCAAAAAGATCCGTTGCTATAAAATTATATCCATCCCCATACATTAATTTGGATATCATTGAGTACACAATGTAATAATAAATCTTTCGATAACAAACAATACTGTTCTGCTGTATATTTAGGTATTTAATAAAAGTTTAATAGGATTTGACACTAGGGGGTTTTATTCAAAATTAAAGCAACTCTCCCGTACCTATACTACGTACTATTGAAATTTTACCTAACCGAATGTCATTTCTAAGTCAATTCCGCGTTTTACTTTCATGCAGTAAGGAAGTGTTCCGAGCTCGTAGTGATAAGTGAGTGCAACGCGCGGAAATCGGTGACTCTCGGGTCACCTATATCAGTATACCTCAACTGATATAACATATTTTTACGTTATATATTTTTGAAACACCAGCGAACTAATCGCAAGTCATCAACATGAATTACAATAGCAGCAATTATTATTATCAACAGCCAACAACTGCTCAACAGAGTTTCCAGCCTGCCATTAATTTCAATCAGACGACAAGCCAGGTAATACCACTATCTCCTATTATAAATGCTTCTTATATACCTATTGACCAGCAATATACAAGGTCCATCCCAAAAGAAATGAGCCTTATTTTTTTTCGGACGCGAGTGTACATTCCGGCGTGCTCTGACGCTTGGGGCAGGTGGTGGGGGGTCTTAGCTTCCATACGCGGTCGGTGCAAGTCCGCTCTGAGCTCTCGGAGCGGCAGGACGGGTGTTTCCGTGAATGTCTATTTTCAATTTTCGACACGGCGCGATGGATTCAAAAATCGATCAACGCTACGCAATTAAATTCTGCTTCAAACTCGGCAAGAATGCTACCGAAACGTTTGGAATGCTTCAGGAGGCCTTCAAGGATGATTGTTTATCGTACTCGCAAGTTAAAAAGTGGCACAAAGCATTTAAGGAGGGCCGGGAAGAGGTGGCCGACGAACCTCGGTCTGGACGACCGTCAACCTCCCGAACCGACGAGAACGTGCAGCGAGTGCGCGATTTTTGAACGCCGATCGTCGGTTCAGTGTTTATCAAGTAGCAGATGCCTAAACATTCCGAAATCGACAGTACATCGAGTCATTTCCGCCACACCGCGTTCATCGTGACCAAGTACCTGGCCCGGATTCAACTCGGCGTGGTTCCCCAGCCTCCCTACAGCCCGGACTTGTCTCCCCGGACTTCTTTTGTTTCCGCGGTTGAAAAGAGTGCTAAAGGGCAAGCACTGGGACTCGGTTGAGGACATCCAAGAGAATGTCACAGCAGCCCTCAAGGATATCCCTAAGGAGGCCTACCAGGAAGCCTTCCGGACTTGGAAGACCCGTCTCCAAAAGTGCATTGATGCAGGAGGATCCTATTTTGAAGAATTTTGAGGTGTTGTAGCGATCTGCTCAATAAAACTATTTTTTTTTGGAAAAGGCTCATTTCTTTTGGGATGGACCCTGTATACCCCACACACAAATTCCAAACACATTTTCCCAAACACCGTTGCAGATACATAACCCTATCACATCAACGCAATGAAATAACATGTTTAATAACGATGCAATAAGTAACACGAATACCTCAGATTCTGAAAACGATATTGAAGTATCTAATACAACAAGTAAATATTGGCAATGTGTCAGAAATAATAAACGTAAACGAATATCTAAACAAGCAGCATCAGCGAACACTATAATACCTACTATAGATAATAACAGATACTCGGTCCTCACAAATCTTACTGATGCGGCTGAAATAGAAAATACATCAAACACACAGCAAAATAAAACACTCAAACCACCACCAATATTTGTACAAGGGGTTATGGGCTTTAATAAAATGGTCACAGCACTAACAGATGCTGCAGAATCAGAACAATACAAAACTAAAGCACTGGCTAATAATGTAATTAAGATATCTGCCAACACGGCTGATATATATATCGCAAGCTAATCACACTCACGAAAGAATTTAACGTCATATATCACACCTATCAGATGAAAGAAAATAAAGCATACCGTGTCGTCATCCGTAACTTACACCACTCTGTTCCCACAAAAGAAATAGCCGATTTATTGGGGGAGAACGGTCACAAAGTGAGATCCGTAACCAACATTAAACACCGAATAACAAAAATACCCTTGCCAATGTTCTTTGGAGACTTGGAACCTGCGCTAAGTAACAAAGGCATTTATAACCTCAGGTTTCTACGAAACCAAATTATAAAGGTCAAACCACCACACAGAAATACAACAATCGTACAGTGTATGAGGTGCCAACAGTATAACCATACTCAGGCCTACTGTAACCGCCCATTTGTATGTGTAAAATGCGGCGGCTCACATGATACCCGATCTTGTAAGAAGACAAAAGACTTACCCGCCAAATATGCTCTCTGTGGCGGAGAACACCCAGCTAATTATCGAGGCTGTACCGTACATACGGAACACATCCTTACAAACTCGATCCACAACATCAAACATATTCCAACAACGACTTCATCAAACTCATCCAATCTTCCCTAATTATCACAACCCACGAACATTTAGTCAGGCCGTGCAAGGAAATACAAACACTACACAAGCACAACCCCAAGATGTAACCGACAAAAATTTCTAGAAGAATTTAAAGCTATGTTTTCACAACTGATGCAACATAACAACATGGTAATAAACATGTTGTCCACAGTCATAAGTAAACTTGTAAGATAATGGCTAATTCACTCTGTATATCTTTATGGAATGCTAATTGCTAAATAATACTAAATATACTTTACAGACAGGTGTTTTCTAAGAATACCACACTACACATGCTATAACACAGAACATCCTGACGGTACAGCCCACGGAGGTACAGCTATATTAATACGGAGCTCAATCGCTCACAATGGGAAAGTACGAAGAACCGTTTCTCCAAGCAACTACTATTCAAGTCTACAAATTATCCACTAGTAATCTCTGTTGCGTATTGCCCACCCAGGCATAGACTTTCCAAAGACGTCCTCAAGCCATTCTTTCAATCTCTTGGCAACAACTTTATATGTGGAGGTGACTATAACTGCAAACATACCTACTGGAACTCTCGTCTAATAATTACCAGAGGCAGGGCTTTATATGAACTCATCCGCGAAGAAAACTATGGCTACCTATCCACCGGAGAGCCCACGTACTGGCCCACGGATATAAATAAGGTACCTGATTTACCCAAAGTATATCCTCTACCTATACAGATATAGTTAGCAGCACTAACCTATCATCCGATCATACACCAGTCATTGCTACAATTATTAAAAGACAACCTAGACCATCCCTATACAACCAAAAAACCGACTGAGACGAATTCAGAAGGCTTTTGCAAGAAAATCTCCAAACCAACATCAGCCTGCGCACCCCTAATGATATAGAGGAAGCCATAGAACACTTCATCACTACTATTCAATCTGCAGCCTGGAGGGCTACGCCCAAACTTCTAAATACGGTACGACAGAATGGATATATCCCCAATGAAATCCTTGAACTCATCAAGCAAAAGAGGAGGGCAAGATCTAAATGGCACAGGACTCGAAACGCAGCTGAAAAAACGATATTTAATAGTCTAACCAATGCCCTCAAGAATAAACTCAAACTGCACAAGCAAGAAACTTTTCAACACTATCTAACTTCCTTGTCCCGAGCCGACCACAGTATCTGGAAAGTTTCTAAAGCTAATAAAAGACCATAGGCTGTTAATCCACCTTTAAGAAAACCAAATAATGACTGGGCTAAGACAGATCAAGAAAAGCAGATTCTTCGCCAGCACTTTGCCCAAGTTTTCACCCCCTACTCTACTGCACCCGATGTTGAGATTCAAGACTTCCTTCAGACGCCACTTCAAATGTCGCTGCCCATCAAAAGCTTCACCTATACTGAGGTGCTTGATGAAACTCGCCATCTAAACAACAACAAAGCCTCTGGGTATGACCTAATTACGGCTAAGGTGCTTACTGAACTGCCCAAAAATAGTACAACGTTTTTACGAAACCTGTTCAACTCCATATTGAGATGCCAATATTGGCCATCATCGTTAAAATTCGCGCAAATTATTCTAATACCAAAACCTGGTAAACCTGCTGAAGATGTTTCCTCTTACCGTCCAATAAGTCTGCTGCCACTACTCTCTAAGCTGTTAGAAAAACTTATAATCAAAAGATAGTGGCATACTGGAAAACTGCATACCAGACCATCAGTTTGGATTTAGGCGGTACCATTCCACGATTCAGCAATGCCATCGACTTGTAAATATCATCAATGCGGCCCTCGACGCCAAATCTTACTGCCCTGCAGTTTTTATAGACATTAAACAGGCATTTGACAAGGTGTGGCATAATGGCCTATTATATAAAATTAAAGAACTACAGCCAAATGAATACTACTTTTTGCTAAAATCGTACTTGAATGATCGCTACTTCCAAATCAAATATGGCCAACATTATTCTGACCTCCGACCAATCACCTCAGGTGTGCCTCAAGGCAGTGTCCTTGGAGCGCTGCTATATTTACTACATGCCTCAGATGTTCCCACAACAAATAATACACACTTAGACACATACGCAGATGACACTGTCCTCCTTTCCAGTCATACCAATCCTCATATAGCATCCTCTAACCTAAAAACCCATCTAACTCATCTTCAGACCTGGCTTGCTAAATGGAGAATCAAGATCAATAAAACGCGTTACCTTCACTCTAAATCACCCCGACTGCCCCCCAGTTTTTTTGAACAACGTACCCATTCCTCAAGCAACAGAAGTCCGCTACTTAGGTCTTCATTTAGACCGACGACTCACCTGTAAGTCTCATATATTGAAAAAGCGTAAAGAGATTGATCTGCGAATCAAGAAAATGTACTGGGCGCTTGGTAAAAAGTCTTGTCTTTCCCTCCAAAACAAGATCCTGCTCTACAAAACAGTAATCAGGCCCATATGTATATTATTCAACGCCTACAATCCAAAACCATCAGACTGCTAGCAAATGCTCCGTGGTATGTCAGCAACTTGACCCTGCATACGGACCTACAAGTCACAACGGTAGAAGAAGAACGTACCAAACGAAGTAACACCCACTTTGCGCGGTTGCACGCCCATCCTAACACCCTTGCATCAAACCTTCATTAGGATCCCCCACCGAAAAGATTAAAAATAAAGAAATGGCCCAGTGATCTTAAAGGAGTGCAACTCTAATGAAACGGGATAACATCGCTCACCCCTCACGTTAGCTCACATTAGCTCATAGAAAATTGATTTATTGTATTACGTTCTGATTCTTAATTTGCTTATAACCAATAAAAAAAAATTTCTAAGTCAAAACTGATAACAAAGCTATATCCTATTATCTGATAAGCGCAGGAGTTCCGCAAGGCAGTGTCTTAGGACTAAACTCTACATTCTATATATTGCAGATCTGCCTACTAATAATAAATCTATAACAAGTCTCTTCGCAGAAGATAAAACTATCCTTGCATGTGACAACTCAACTAAAGTAGCCACGCACATATAACAAACTTAGAAACCGTCTCTCTATGGATACAGAAATGGAATATGAGCGAAACCAAATCTGTTTACATCATCTTTATAATAAAGAACCAATAATGTCCAACCGTTATACTGAACAACACACTAGTGATATGGTTATATATAGTTAGGTACTTAAAAATGCATCTTAACAAAAATTATTTGGAAAACTTAAAAAAGAAACCTTACATTTAAGTAATCCTGTCACTTCTGTCACTTCTGCTGGTTAGCACTAATAAATTCGATCCGCTACACGGTACCATTAGAGAAATAATTCGTTCTAAAAATTGGCTGTTTTTGGCCTACGCCTTACGGATACGTGTATCTTGGAATATGACTGCATGTCTAATCAGTGACACATTTAACACATTTGAAAAATAGTGAACTTATACCATAAAAATGGCTACTCCGGCCTACACCAATATCAGTTTGGAGGCTAATTTAAAGGCCCGGGTGACTCCGGATTTCAAAGAAGCCATGATTTTATTTTTACCTATTTTTGTTGCATTTCGTTTAGACTTGCTGAGATTATTCTGTATTTGCTCTCCTTATAAATCTTTTCTTACCCAATAATTTAACGAAAGTTCTACCTTAAAGCATCGATTAGCCCCAAGTTTCCGGGCAGCTCCTTCAGTTCCTTTATTTCTTCCTTCAACTTCTGTATTTCGTCCTCCATATTGTCGAAATGAACTCGAGAGAGGGCAACCGACACGTGGGGTGCTTTAACACTGTCATCAGTAGGTTCGATCACAACAACCGTTTGCATTGACGAGGCAGCATCTGCAGTCAAATCGCCACTAACTTTTTTGAACAAACAATAATCATTTTCTTACCTATTTGTCCATTTGGAGATGCCTTCTTGGTGGTTTCGTGCTTCGGGTCCTTTCCCTGGTCAGCCACCTTCAGTTCGTGCTCCACCACGAGCTCCTCCTTGCTTCCTTTATCATCTTTAGGTAAGCATAGAAAACACTCAGACATGAAATTATATGACATAGACACGCAAACCTTCTTTTTTAATTTTCTTGTATTTCGACTTCTTCGATATAACTTTCCTTTGTTCCTTTCCCGGAGTGACGATGTACTCTGTAAGGTTCAGCGTCGGCCCCGGCTTGCTTTTGGACAACAGATTTTGCACTCTCTCGCTGTCGTTTCCTTTGAACTCCACCTTGCATTCTAAAAGGTCCACTTGTTGAATGATTACGTGGAGCAGGGAGTGAAGTATGTTGAAGTTCACTGCTCCAACCTGCGAAATAATGCAAACAGCGTGTAATTGATGGATTTTACTACGCAAGGGGATTCGTTGTATAGTAATCGGTAACGCGTTCAGCAGCATAATAAAGTAAACTGAACTTTCAATCTCGATATAAAAAAGTCAAATGGGTAAGATATTCTTTGAATGATCATTTGAAATTAATGATAGCTAATAGTCTGCAAGTTATAGTGACTTTTAGAAAACCGAGATCATTGGTAATAAATTTTGTGTAAAATTGTGCAAAATCTAAAACACAAATAATATAAAATTCAGCTAATTACTAAGGTTGATTAGGTTCTACTTTCTTTAAGAAAGAGACTCTGTGTTAGTTCTAGATGGTTTTTAAATAAAAAAATTGAAAAATAACTAATATTAAACGAGTAATCAAGCAAGATTTTTAGTTTTGGTTTAGATTATCCTTTCACTATATATGGAGTTCATCATGATTTGCCAATTTTGTTAAATATGTGTCTTTAGAATATAACATACGTACTTACAATTGCACTATCACAGTATATGCTAAACTAAAGTTTAGCTATAAAGTATATGCTAAACTTTAGTTTAGCATATACTTTATTATAGCATTTATGCTATAATAAAGTTAAACAAAAGCATTTTTCCTGTAATCGATGCATATGACCTCAATTTATTTCTTTTGTGATGTACCATATCTACTGACTCAACTATAGAGAGGTTAGCATTAAAGTTAGTATTAATTTATTTAAACTTCTAATTTAATTTTTAAAGATGTTTATTGCCAAACAATTTTAAGAACGTAAAGTTTAAAAAAATGAAAAATGTCAACTTACGGTAAAAATATTTCTTCGGTTTATTCTGAGAATATTGCTAAACTTCCCAACAAAGTTTAAGTGATGTTTTGCCCTGTACAGACTCTGAAGCATACTCAGGTGTTCGAAATAACCAAACACTCAGACTATCTGACATTTTTTGGGCCAAAATAATCCAGTTAGTATAGAAGCTTAAACTGAATGTTTTAAGACAGGAAAGCAGTGGTTGAAAATTTCCATTTGAGGCGCCATGATATTTTGAATGAAAAATATGTTTGAAGAACGTTTTTACAAATAACTGCCTGCCTTGTCGACGTTAATCGCCTGTTTCGTTTCCTAAACAACTGTGTACTTACCATTCAATGATATATAACATTGCACAACACAGGAACTAGCAGACATATATTTGGTGTATGTTGCGCAGAAAGAAACCAAAACCAAACAAACAAAAGAAAAAGTTTTACATCTGAGATAATTTGAATTAGAAGAGACTTATTGCTATAGACAGGGATGCAGCCGTAACAAAATGACCAGAAAAGTTAGGCAAAGAAACATCATTAATAAGCACCTGTCAACTCTTCCGTGAAATGCATATTTTGAAAGATACTATGTAGCGAATACCTACTACCAAAGATCAAAAAGTAAGGCCAAATATTTTTACATCTAAAATTTAATTCTGTCTGTGGTTTATCAAATTTTGTGCTGCATGTCGAATATCTTACAGTTTGTATTGTTTAAAGATGAGGTATTTTTTACCTGTGATGGTATTTTCAATACCTACAAAAGCTATATGTGTAATGATAATAATGGTAAGGCTTTAACGTGCTGCGTGGGAGCATGGCTTGCAAATTGAGAGGATAAACCCCATACGTTCGCCTTTTCTGCCCGGACGTCGCGCACCATCTCTGATGCGGGGCGATGTGGCAAGCACCGCACCTTAGACGACCGCCATTATTACCCCTTGTTCGAAGCGAACGCAGGTAGCCAATTATTTTTAGTGACTGAGTAGGCCACCCGCCAGTTATCAGAGAGCACCCGGGTCCGTCCGTACTGCAGTCCGCGCCTCAACCACTGAGCTACGCTGGCTTATATGTAATTCTAAAAATCCATTTATCATTCTTATGTCTGATCACTAGCAAAGATTTTTTATCAACCTGAAAGCAAGAAGTATACAAAATTAGGTAATAGGATCCTATACCTATTGTTGCGACAGTACTACTATTGTGGCACTTGATGTTGATGTTTGAGAATAGCTGAACACCAGATTCCTTAATCGTTGTATTAAACAAACCAAAACAACGAGAATTGCAACAAAAACAACCTAGAACGTACACAAAATTGATTTTAAACAATAAGAAGTAATTGAAGAACTACAGAAAATAAAAGCAGACATAATAGCCCTTACAGAAACTAAGTGAAAAAAAAAATTAAAATGAAAATGAAATCTATCCATTTCTACATTGGTGTAAATAAAAATAAAAGGACAAAAGGAGGCTTATTTACAAATACCCATAATAAATTTAAAAGGAATATACAAGGCAAGAAAAAGGAATAATAAATTAATTACCGTAGAGCAGCAGAAAACCAAATGCGAGATTGTTATTGTGTGTGTACACTCCAACCGTATATATATAACGACGGCCTTGTCGAAAAACAAAAAAAAAGCGATTTTAATGAGCGACTAATGGTCAGAGGAGAAAAATAGTAAAATCCTCTAAGTGGATTAATCCATCTATGTGAATTCAGTATAAATGGATCACAAATCCAGGTAATCTCAGCAGACAAGAGGCCTAACAACTATAATGAATTATGTAATAAATGACCTAAAAGTGTGTAAAAAGCCAAAATACAAAAGGATCACTTTTTTAGTGAGAACGAAAGTGTTCATTTCGTATAAAAGGAAAGAAATGCAGAGATCGGTAAATGATATAAATACTACAGAAGAGACATTGAAAAATTCAAAGTATAATTTGGATAGCCTCAAACAAAAATCAGTCCGAATGCTATATGGATGGAGATTAACGTATGAACTGTGGAAAACAGGCACGATCAAAATTTATTCATGAGATTAGGAATCGAAGAGAGTTCGAACAGAAAATATCCAGACTGGTTGTCTTCAAAATAAAAAACCTGAGATAATTTCCGTATCTACAAAGAGTAGCAAAAATCGGAAACACTTGAATAAGAACGTAAAAAGGTTAATCGCAAAAAGAATTTTTAAGAATTTAATAGACACCTGGGAGGCACACGGGTATCAGGGGCATGAAAAACTATTAAGAGGTTACAAAGAGATACAGTATATACAAACAAGATTATGCATAAAATAATAAAAACTAGAAAAACTATTACTTTAGCTTTACTTACAAAAAAGAGTCAGAATTAATGATAAAATTAAAGTTAATCAACAACTATATCCTTTAAATTTAAAAGAACTAGAAAATAGCATCAATTCCTGTGAAATTAGTCAATTATAAAACAAAACTTCCATATAAGACAACTCTAACGACACTTAATAAATCTTTAATAGATTGCGACAACACCCCCCAAAACAACAGTTTTGTTTATATGAGCTCTTTACACAAAATATTTTGTAAAAAGGTATGTTTTATAGGAAAGTTGTATGGTAGAGTTTTACAGATAAAAAGAGAATGCTACCTCCAAGATATAAAAAAAACAAAGTGGTGGTCTTTGCACTGGGCATTCCTGTATTGACAATATTTTTACCCCACAAAAAGTCATTGATAAACTACGGTAGAGAAACATGATAACTCACTTCATGTTTGTCAACCTAAAGAGAACATATAATATTCTCCAATAAGTACCCCATTTAAAGTCTTACCATAAATGAGTATCACATATAAGCGTTGGAAAACATGCGAGAATTCTGTAATTATTCTAAAAATAGGTAAGTACATCTCAAAGTCTTTTCATAAAACTCAACACAGAATAAAAACTATTGCCTATGGGTATAGAGATTAGAGAAAATTGTCTTTGCATTTTATTTGCCGACAACTAAACCCTGGTTGCACATAACAAAGAGAACACCTTTTATGGCAAAAAACTAACGGAAGAATGGAGTTTAGAGATAAATCTAAATAAAACTGAATACCCAGATAACCTGAAGACACAACTAAAAAATGAAGTCATAAAGTGTGGTGGTAAATACAAAGTTTTCTGGAGCATTTATTGTCATCGTGTAATCTAGTACTACGTATAAAGTTGTAATGTTGTCAATTACCAATAGGAACCAACAGAGCCTAAATGCGGTGGAAATAGGTTTCTTTGAGCGAACCTGTAGTCCCATGAAAAACAATGTCATACGCCAACGAACTAAGTTAAGCAAAGCATTACATTCCGCCAGGTCATTTGGACATGCAGATGCTGAACGCAAGATAGCCAAGGAAAATCATAGACTACGTCACTAATAATAGAAGAAAAGGCAGGCTATGAAGTGAAACAGGCCATGGAGAAACATAAATTTGAGGAAGACGAATGGAGAGAGGAAACTATGGCGGTTGAAATATAAGAAGCAACTAAAGCTGTAGAATCCTTGTCGAGAAAAGCAAAGTTCATTTCTATTTAGACGTATTAAGTCATTGGTACAGCACTAGTAAAAACCTGGGAGAAAATGTTTGCTACCCATGATACCAGCATATTGGGGAAAAATTTCATATGCTATTGTAGTTCATATATCGAAAATGGTAGTTGTGAGTGTAAGTCGTTGCTTATGAGGTTTAAGTTATTAAACAAATAGAGACGCATGCACAAATTGCGACATTTAGACGAAATATGGATTGAAATGTTTGTACAAAAAATGTATCAGCCACTAAATTTTCCCAATTTTTACTGTGTAATCTTTTGCTTAAGTACTATTTTTTAGAAAGAACTATTGCTTGTTACATTTAAACCACAAAGAAGCTGTCTTTGTACTGCTTTATGGGAGAATAGAACGCATTTATCAACATCCTCAGTCTAGAAGCCATAAAAGAAATAGGGTGAAACTCTTCAGTACACTAGAAGATAAACACTTGAATAGTTGGAAATTATGTGTCATAGTGTAGAGCTGTATGTCGTACACAGCACGGAGCACCAAAGATGTTCCTTATTTCCCAATTTTTATACACCCTCACCCATACCCCATGTCATTGTATTATACTATGCAAGATGATTTTGTAAACGATCAGCTTATTCCAGAAGAACAGACAGCTCAACAGATGGAGCATGCACCTCAAAGTTTGTTGGGCTGCCTTTGCTTTACTTACGACCCTCCCCACGTAGGCTCTTCTGATTACTTTTTCTGTCCCCGAGTATTTTGAGATATTTTGTCTAATCTTTCTAGGGAATCTCCCGATTGAAGGTCCTAAGTGCTGTCGTGTCAAAAATTTTTTATCCTGACGGAGGGTATAACCGTCGTACTCCTCACCTCCTTGAACTCCATTGTCCTTTGGTGGTACCAATCCTTAAGGATGTTTAGGTATTTTTCTATACCACCAGGAGCAGATGTTAAATAACACCAAAGACAGGATAAACCCTCGCGGGACACCAACTTGGAAACACCTCTCAGATAACTTTACTAAACCAGGTCTTGTCAAAGGTCCTGGCCACATCAAGAAATACTGCACTTTTTCCTGAGACTTTCAGTAAAGACTGGCAAAAAAGGCCCTTCAAAATATTTTCCATGGTTAGCAGGAGACTAATGATCTATTAGTTCTAAAAAATGTATCGTATTTTTAGCACTTAATGAGCCTTTCGGCGGTTTTGTTTGTATCAGCCAGAGGATTTCTTTATAGAATACCGACTCTAAGTGATCCTACGGCTGCCACTCTCCTAAGTGTCCCCCGACTCTGACGAGGTCTATGTGGTCAAGTAAAAGTTTCGGGTTGCCAGAGGCGATGTGAGCGAGTCCGTTCTCCCCGTAAATATGTGCAACAGGGGAGAGACGCTTCTACAGCACCTTAGGCAATCTCCAAAAGAAGGGATATTAGCTTGTTTTCAAGAATATTATTACGGTGGTTGACGACGGTAGTCTTCGGAGCTGCTGTGCGTGTTTTTTTACAGATCCGTCTCTTAAGTTCCGTCGGTTGCAAATCTCTTCCATCATAGACATAGACAGGATTGCTAACAAACTTCATAGAGTCCTAAATGAAGACGATGTTCTCCAAGTGGTTAAAGGATGGTAAAGATGAGTCCCTGAGTGTTCTTCAGGTGTACGACTAGTCACAAAACCGATGTGCAAAATAAAGTGTAAATTGCACACTTAAAAGGGGAAGAGGTATTACCACGATTTGGAGGGCTAGATATACCCATGTAGCGCCCTGCTGTTAGTGTTGATCATCCGAATATTTCACGAAGGATGTTGAAGTCTGTCACAAAAACGGTAGCTACGTTTTCCCGCAGGATGATGTTCGAATCTTTGGAAAATAAGGCTTTTTGATACTTGGGAGTGTTGTAGGTTGCAACTAACGCATTAACCCCTTAATTTCTCGCCTGCAAGCAAATAACAGTGTTTGAGGCAGAGTTTTTATGGCAGTGTCTTTGTTAACTGCCAGTAAACTGTTGGTCCCGTAACAAACATAACCATATTTTCACCATTAAGATGAGTCTCGTTGACTCAGATGGCAGCCAAGTAATACTTGTCAGAAAAATCTTATAAAAATTGTTTACATTTTAGAAGACCAGCATAAATGAATATGCCACATGAACTGCCTATATAATTGCAACAGATCGACAAGCTCTGGGTAACTTAAGAGGCCTGTGGACGTTCAAAGCACATACGAGATAATCGCGAGTAACTTTGCAATGTCAAGCTTTTGGATTAACTCAATGATAGTGTCCACGCTTTGGAAGTAGTTTGCAAGCTTCGCAGGCAGCAGCTAGCTGGGTGAATACCAGAGAAGTTGGTATACACTTCTGGGGTGTAGCAATTGTATAGAGTAATAAAACCGTTTGTCGTTTCCAAATCTCCTGACAGACATTTTTTTTTAACAATTTACTACTCAACGATTTTCTTGCATGGCTACTTCCACTTATACCACAATCTGTCGCATTTTTGGTCGAATAGGCTTTACATACATTGGCAGCACAAAATAGTGATAAGGATATTTTGATGTAAGAGATCTGTTGCGATCTCTTCATCGTAGAGATATTCAAGCACTTCTTGAAGTACTGCTCACAGGTGTTTCTCGATGGTAAGTGGGTATATGATAGAAAACATTGCTCGCCGCCATGGCGCGGATAATTTCCCTGAAATCTTCTACAATGCCTGGCTGAATACTAATGGACTTCGTAAATAGGTTTGTTTTTTCGGAAATCGTTCAAGATGTCCATCAATTAATATCACCCACAGTTGTTCTACAGGATAATAGGGGAGACTCGAATGATGGTGTGCTACTGATCTTTGTCTGTGCAGGTCTCCACTTCAATGGCTGCAAATCGTTGGTCAAGGGTACTTTTGCGGCAGATTCCTTTTTCGCTAGACGGAAGCAGCTTCGCAGCAAATTTTTTGTCAAAACCAAAAACTTATTTTTGACTCATTATTTGCATTGCCGAAAACATTGCAGTCGTCAGAGAGAGTATCGATGATAATCCAGGAACATCAACACGTTACCGTTTTCAACAGTCGAATATTAGCAGAACTAAGAACTTTTAGCTCCACCCTTACAAAATTCAATTAACTCATGAGCTCAAATTGCAAGACCATTTACAAAGAAGACAATTCGTTAATTGGGTAATGGAAAACCTAACAGTGAATAACAATTTTTTAAACATTTTATTAATAAGCACAATTGTCGGATTTGGGCCAATGAAAATCCTCGTGTTAATCACGAAAACCGATGCACCCATAAAGAGCCGCTATTTGGTGCGGATTATGGGCTGGAGGTGTAATTTGACCGTTCTTTTTGGAGAATGAGTTTGGCCAAGCTTTAACTGTAAATGGAGTACGATATTGTGCCATGACATCGATCTTTTTGTGGAATTAATTGGACCATTTATACCGTAAAGAAATGTGGGTCAACAAGATGGTACCACATGCCATACAGGAACAGAAATTCGGCGCGAATATTCGAGGGGGCAGTACAGCCGGCTATGTTGTACGCTGCTGAGATATGGGCAGAAGGGTGTAAAGTTAAAGAGTGTAGGAACTTGCTGAGCGTCCAAAGAATACTCTTAATCAAGGCGGCAAGTGCTTATCGCACTGTAGCCACCGAGACTGTCTTAGTATTGAGCCAGTTACCGCATTTGCATTTTGTTTTGCAGGAGGCGACAGATCGCAGGAGGCTGACGACCGGGCCGGAGCAGTAACTTCGAGAGGAGTTGGGGCTGCGGCAGGGCGTCATCGAGCGGAGGCAGTCCATGGAGGAGACGGGGCACCCGGCCGAGCAAGACGGCATCCCATTCAGCGTGGCGGAGCCGGAGGAGCGTCAACTGTGCTGCTACGCAGACGGATCGCGGGCGGACGACGGGAAAGCAGGGGCCGCGTTCGTGGTCATGCGAGGGGCGGAAGAAATATACTGTGGTCGAGCAAAACTCGCAGACTGGAGCACCATCTTCCAGTGCGAGTTAGTAGCAATCCGAGAGTGCCTGTCGTGTATCCATAGGCACAGAGCAGTAATCCCTAGATGCGCGGTGATATCTGACAGCAAGTCAGCGCTACTTGCTCTCAAGTGTATGAGAGCGCCAACGGATTTGCAAGTTGAGGTTTGGAGCCTTGCAAAGACGCTGTCGGCCGAGATCGATGTCCGATTCTATTGGACCAAGGCGCACGTCGGAACTCCAGGCAACGAGCGTGCAGACCAGTTGCTTATATTCGAGACGGTATCAATGGGGCTCGTAAAGAAACGACTACGAGCTAGGACGAGAGCAAGGTGGGAGCAGAGATGGCTAGCAGCGGAGACGGGGCGACATGCGCGGTTATTCATACCCACGGTCGGCACGGCGCGACAGGCTGCGGAGTGATTTAACCGGCACACCGTCCAGCTTATCACTGGGTATGGCAACTTCCGGTCCTACCTAATTCGAATCCGGAAGCTGGCGGAGAACCAAAACAGATGCGCGTGTGGGGAGGTCGACGACGCCATGCACGTCCTGCTAACCTGCAACGCGGAGGAGGAGACCAGGGCCAGGGCGGAGAGAACACTGATTACCAGCGGCTGGAGATGGCCACGAACGCGGGAGGAGCTCGAGGGACTTTCAAACGTGCGTGAATGGTGGACGGCTCTTGCGGTTTTTGCGGAACGGTGCGCGAGATTACGTGTTGACGCGAACTTGTGATGGGCGCGCGGGGGTTGGTAAAAATAAGTGCTGGTGCGAGATGCGAACTCTGGGACGATGCATAACAGACACTAAGCGCGGCGTAGGTTAAGGTAGTTGTTTAGTCTGTTTTTGCGTAGTATTGTAAAAGCTAGGAGGACTCGGAGCCATCAGCGGCTTCGAGTCGCCTGCCCTGACCCGGGTTTTTGTGGTTTTCCCGGGTCCTGCACTAAGGCGAATGCCGGGGCAGGTAAATTTGCGGCCACAATAGTTATAACAAATTCGGAGCATTGTAAAATACAGGTCTGCGGAAAATTGTTAATACGGTTGCGGTAGTGCTGGTGTAGTGCCGTAAGGCGGAGCACCAGTCTTTAGTTATAAGCATTTTCCTGTAATGCTACTGTATATTAATTCATTAATAAATTTTAAGGAACAGAAATTATCAATTTGTTAAGACAACGTTTTCTTGGTCGTGATTTCCAGAAATGTTGACGTTAATTTGCCGCTCAGATCTTGCCACCTGGCGCCATGCGATTTTTCCTCTCGAGTTTTGTAAAGTCCAAGTTCTATGCTAAGAAACCATAAACAATTCTGAACTGAAAACAAAAATCCAAGGCGTTATTGCTGAAGTTGAGCCAACTGACTTGAAAAGTCTTCGAAAATTTGATCAAAAGCGTCGGAGTATGCCAGCACGGCCGCGGTGGCCATTTGACCGACATCATGTTCTATAATTAATTTCAACATGTCTACCTCATAAATCAACAAAAATTGCCCAATCAAATAATACAATAATAACTGTTTCATTTTAAAATTAAATCCGGCGTACCCAATGGGTCACCCGTTATTTTTTTACTACACTGGGAGAACGATTACCTTACAGGTTGGAATTTTACAAACCCGTTTAGTGCAAAATCGACTGAAAAGCCTATTTAAACGATACAGCCAGAAAACTTAAACAAAGCAGAGCTCACCTCTGGGCAGTTCAGTGCCAAATCCACCATCTGTGGCAAAGAAACCATAACGCTGCTCGCAGCCATTGTGAGTGGGCTTCAAGAAAGTTATAACTAAAACAACAACAAAAATACACTGTCCACCAATTTGGAAATCTCGTTCACGATATAATGCATGTCAAGCAGAAAATGGCACTAAACAAAAACATCTTTCAACTTCAAAAGTTCACTGTCTCCTAGATCTTTATTGCAATAGCTAACTTTAGGTTTTGCCAAAAAAGCGGTATAAATTAGGTCTCGAAAACTCAACGGCGCCGGATATAAGAAAAGTTTGAAAAAGGTTTGATGGACTAAAAATATTAATTACTAATCACATTCACAAAAAATATACTCACAATCAGGTTAACGTAAGCTAAATTATATCCTACAAAACTTTTGATCACAAATAAGCTACTATCTACTTTTTTCCTCCTAAGATGTAACCTAGACCCTTTCAGTACTCAAACAATTGGATAAAAGTACTGGTTAGGTGCTTTTAGTAGCATAAATATTAATGGTTTGTAAAATCATATAGCAATGGAGGGGGGGGGGGAGGTAAAAACCACTGAATAAGGAAAAAGCTGCCCAATGTAAGCTTGCAGTATCATTTGGTGACGTTTTGACAAAATCAATAGTATACATAAATAATCGGTTTCATTTAGCTATGTTGGAGTTAATACAACATCTAATTTATCAAATGCTTGATATCAAATAATAAGATGTTGGGTTGGCTAAAAAACCCTATACCTCATTACAGAATCTTAATTGCAACAATATCTGGGAAGCACATCTGCAGAATTGCAAGCTTTGGATCGTCATTACGTTTTCATCAAGCTGTCATTTTTATTCATCAGCATGTCTTCTTTAATACTCTTATAGTTTATATTTTCAAAGATGCAGTCAAACAACAATTAACAATTTTTTATCAACACTTACCAATACCAGTAGAAATAGATGCTAAACACTAGGATCAACTCAGCTTTCGGTTAAGCTACCGCACATATATGTGATAAACACTTTTCTAATTTATTAAAGCTGACGATTTCAATTTCATTACAAGGTATGGTACTGTGCTTGCACAAAACGCATAACTCTCATCACTAATCACGCCAGCTTTGTTTAATTCTCGACACGCCTCTATACATACGCAACATTTTTTCGTTAACGTCCTTGAAATTCATTAATTAAACCAACAAAGGTGCTATTGGTTTGGACTGC
This sequence comes from Sinelater perroti, assembly GCA_036346155.1. Classification (NCBI taxonomy): domain Eukaryota; kingdom Metazoa; phylum Arthropoda; class Insecta; order Coleoptera; family Elateridae; genus Sinelater; species Sinelater perroti. Next base: position 7,264,107 of record JARFIY010000324.1, read on the forward strand.
AGTATTACAAACTTTCAAACAAATTGCAGCTAAAACGCTGGGAACACTGATGACTTCTTATTATGCTGCTGCATACAATTATTAGAAACACTCGACTGTTTCTCTGAAGGGCTGCGGCTTTATTGTTGGTATTGTTGCTTGATTTTTTATATTATCTCTAGTGGACACACTCCAAAGTTACGCATAACACTTGTAATGTTTCTGTCATTAACTTTTCCTCTTGGACCTAAAATTAATTTTTTTAGTAACTATGTTTGTTCAAAAATCTTGATGATTATCTAATCGTACCTTTACATTGTAACTAAAATTTTTCAAAAATATTATTTGACGAAATTTAAGAGGATATCACAACCTTTGCCGTCAACATTCAAATAAATCTAACTCCTATCAAATGAAATGTCACAGAAGAAACTGAAAATGTGAAAATACAACGTGGTTCAAATATGACCGGGACTGATTTGTGTGTAAACAAGTCGCACTACGCAGCAGCAGTGCGACCTTAAAATAATGAAGCCGCAACCTCTGCCCTTCCTTCTGCTCAAGTTAGAATTTCTTGAATCCTGTTTGTGAGTTGTTATAAAGATGAACAAACAAATGTCCCATCCGCTGAAATTTACCACAAACTCCGACAGCAGTATGGAGAAAAGTGTCTCTTACGGACCCGTGTGTTTGAGTGGTGTAAGGACTTCAGAGAGCGCGTGGATAATAAACCGCATGACCGTCTGCCGCGAACATCCGCCACCGAGCCAAACATTAATCGTACAGACGTGCTTATTCATGAGAATAGGCACAGCACAATAAAGGAACTTGGATCAATGCTGTCTATCAGTGTTGGACGTGTAGAAGACATCGTGAAAAACCACCTGCACTATCGTAAGGTGAATGTACGGTGGGTACCACGCACTTTAACGGGCGTGAACAAAATAGTGTGCATGCAAGCTACCAGTCGTATTCTACAGCAGTTTGAAGGCAAAGATGGTATATTTTTAAAGTCTATAGTGACTTACGACAATACGTAGATGCACTACTTCATTCCAGAGTCCCCGCAATCATCACGCGAGTGGAGGCATACCAATTCTCTCAAACCCAAGAGGATGAACCGTTTGGCAGGAAAAGTGATGGCAACGTTCTTCTGGGTCTGGCAGGGGATTACCCGTCTAATGCAGCTTATTACTCAGACCTCTTGGAAACAGACGTGAAGGAAAAGATCCGATCCAAACGGAAGACAGGTGAAAAGAGGGTAGCTTTCTTTCAAGAAAATGTACGCCCCCATACAGCCAAAACCACAATGGAAAGTCTCCGGAAATTGAAATAGAACCTTTTGCCACATTCGCCGTGCAGTCCCGATTTGGAACCAAGTGATTTTTACCTGTTCGGAAGGCTTAAATCAGACTTGCAAGGCATGCGGTTTGCGGACAACGACGCCATCATCCAAACTGTTCGAGAGTGGAGAGGGCATCAGGATGTTTCTAATATGTTGACTCCGGATGGAAATACGTTGAAGAATGACATGTGAATGTAAGTATTTAGCATTTGTTTTACTTTAATCAGTCCCGGTCATACTTAAACCGCATTGTATTAGATATCACGTGCCAACTCGACTATGACGTGTTTGAAGTTTAACTTAAAAGATATTAAAATTTAAAATTAATAAAATTTTTGTCTGTAGTGAAGTACATAACCAATTTTATATAATTACAAAACAGTATAAGATAAAAATATTAAAGAATGCCTAAAACGAGTCTTTGACTTAGTATAACAAAACAATTAGGCATTAACAGGTTATGGCCATACATTCATTACCAGTAAAAGTGGAAACAAACAAACGACAAAGAAACTATCAAATAAATTGAGTTCAAAACACCCATAGAAGTACTTCCGCTAGATATACAACCTTTTATCGACAGTTGTTTGAGGAAAAGTGACACTAAAGTACACTATGTAAAAACATCATGAATAAGGGATGTGCATAAGAATCAATGTGCTTTTTTTGAACGATCATTGTAGATGGGTTATTAAGTCAAAACTTTAAACCTAATGTTTAGGTCGTAGCTTTTGTAGACGGCTTGTTGATTTTTATATTTGAAGCTGAGGAACTTACAAACAATTGTCTTCTTCAAATCACAGAATGGCGAAGTTTTATAAAGTTGTTATGTTGATCATACCACGTCAAAAATATTCTAATGATCCTTTAAATACAACCCATGCGAAAAAATAACCAGTGGTCAAGCTGAAACACTACATGCAGCGATGCTGGAGATTTTGGACACTCATATGTTCACCCTAGTAGAAAACCAACCCGTACCCACTCTTAGAGAATGGCAGTATTTTGGGGAGATTCACATGTTAAGACGACCATGCTTTACAGTGGCTAAAACAGGCAGTTTCCAGCCTTCCTTCCCCGTGGAATGAAGTCCGTCTGGACATTGTACTGGTGGATCGATTGCCTAGGTTGGGAAAGATAGCTTTGTGGATTCTAGAAATACCTGAGCCCACAGAAACCGTTATTCGTAGGCTGGCCGTGCAGAACTTCTAGACGAAAGTCCGAGAGTGGTGCATCTTCCACAATGCTGAAAAGGAGGAACCTATGGGTAGACTCGTAGTGTTTGGTTATATGTGGAAAGGCAGTGACTGCCATTAATAACAAAAAAGAACAACTGTGTTATCAGTTCTCTGTCTTAAGTATTAAAATCAAGTAAGAAAAATAGCAGCCAAAGAAGGAGGGTGCGTCTTGGACACCCCTCAAATGCAAGAACAGCAGCCTCTGCAAGCGGGGGATGGCTGACAGTTCCACAAGAGATGCCCTCCATGATGGAACCATCATCTCATAGACATTCTGTTAGAGTCTAGATCTACCGGTTCGGAGGCCGAATAATTTTTATGTTATTCTTATGTACAAAGACCCAGGACTTGAAATTAAACAAATCAACTTGCAACACTGCCGAGCGGCTACGGTTACTCTATGCAGTGTTACCAGGTCGGGCCGGGCGGTCGGCACACTAAGACCGGCATCGTGTAGGGTACGGAAGGCTGAAAGAACAAACGTAGGGGATTAAAAGTATGTTTATGACTAGCTACGAAAGCCTTAACGGAAACACTAATACTAAGCGCTGGTGTCAGAAGCGGTGGACAGGCGGACCGGGCGGCGGAGCAAACGGCGAAGCGAACGGCAGGGTGGCGACGCTGCCGGTTGGGCGGCTGGAGCGGCCGGGCGGCGGCGGAGTAAGCGGCAGGGTAAGCGATCGGGCGACGCTGGGGGTTGGGCAGATAGAGCGACCGGCGGCGGAGCAGGTGGCGGGGCAGCGAGGCTGGCAGTAGAGCAGCGGGAGTCACCGGGCGGTGACGCTGGAACCGGACTGCCTCGGGAGTGCCGCAGGGGTGTCCTGGGTTAGCCTCAATTGCCGCCTCGGAGATCTAATTTCATGCCTTTTAGGAGCCCAAAAACTGAGAGAGAGGGATGGAATGCTTTTATTAATTGTTTCCGGCGCCCCACTTCGACGGTGGTGGCGCGTAGGCGACTGGAGAGGCAACTTTCTGCCTCCAGACTGGCAAATGTTTTTATTGCACCCCTCGGGGTTAGCCAGCTCGATCGGGGCGCTGATATTTGGCGTTTGAGATGCGCCGCGGCATCTAAATAAAAGCGGCCCTGTACAGCAGGCACTTAAGCAGTAAGTCAGACATTATCCTTATTTAAAAGCTTTGAGTTGTTAACTCGATGATGTAACTTGGAGACAAAAACTGATGTTTTAGTTTCAGCCTATCTCCCAAGAGACTCAGCAAAATCACTCCCCCCTTAGATATGAAAGTTATCAGCTACCACCATGAGGAAAACGACAAACATTTAATCATTGGATGTGACTCAAACGCAGATCACATCTCTCAAGCAAGCATATAAAAATGGACTGGCAGGTATATATTGAATACAGCAACCCCATCAGATTACATAATGATAAAATTTATCTTAAAAGACATTGAGGTTGAGGTACAACAGTACAAAAGCTTGAGATCAACCGACAAACTGTTGTATGTAGAACATCTGCAAGCTCAACTAAGGTTGATACCGACCTTCTGCAAAACTCTATCGTAGTCTTTTCAGCAGGCATGCCCTTTGAGGCTAGGTTGAACTCGCAGAACCACCCCATGATGGTGCAACGAGCATATAAGTTAAAATCTAAAGTAGGTAAACTGTTCAGCAAAACAAAGAAAACAAGATCGACAGACGATTGGAAGATGTATAAACATCACCAAAGACAATATAAAAAGAAATGAGATTGAGACAGAGAGATACATTGAAGTCCTTTTGTAATACAATGAGACTACAAAAGACTCAGCTCGTCTTAACAAACTTATGTCAAAGAAACAGCAGCAACAGCCAGTAAGTCTAAAACGTGAGGATGGTACCAACGTTGAGAAACAGTGGAGATATTTACGAGTACACACTTCCTTGACTTCAAGTCAAAAATCTGCTCATGAGGAGTGAAACTCCTAATTTCACTCCCACCTAGAAGGATTGGGAAACCATGTGGTAAAGAAAAATTAATCCGGGTAATTAAGTTCTTTCAATCCTTCAAATCGCCAGCTCTTTTGAAATGGAGCTTGGATATATTATTACCATTTACCTTTTGCGTCCAATCAGCCTTGTCTTAGAGACATAGAGAGCGCCTTTGACAATGTCATCTTTGATAGTATTAATATAGTCTTTCGGAAGCTAGGGGTAAATAACACTTACGAGAGTGGAATCTACAACTGCTATATCACAGAGCTGTACAAATTAGCATGGGTGATAAGACCAATAGAGGCACAGTATCTAGAGACTGCCCCAGGAAAGCGCACCGTCACCCCTACTATGGAATCTAGTAGTAGACAGTTTTCTTGAGCGACTTAATAGTAAAGGATCTTACACAGTAGGTTATGCCGACGGCGTAACTATCTTGCTCGCCGGCAAGTACAAACAAGTGCTTTGCACCCTGATGCATACAGCACTTAAAATGATTGGGAAGTGGTGCATGCAACGGTCATTATCGATCAACCCCTCCAAGAGAGAAATGATACTATTTACGGAAAAAGGAAGGTCAAAGTCCCTAAAGTGCCTAGATTGTTCCAAACATTCCTTACCTTTTCAGATAGTCAAGTATCTAGGAGTTATGCCTGACAAAAAACTGAATTGGGGAAGGCACTTAGAGGTTAAAACCGAAAAAGCGTGCATTTGGTATTGTTGCCGTGCAATGGGTAAACTTTGGGGTCATTCACCAAAGGCTATCCTGTGGCTGTACACTACTATAATTAAACCTATGCTATTTTATAGTAAACTGGTCTGGTGAGCTAAAACCAGACAAGTCACTGCAACAACAAAGATCTCACGCATTCAAAGACCGGTGTGTGTGAGCACCAAGAGAGCAATTCGTTCTATCCCAACGGCAGTTATAGAAGCATGCCTGAGTCTTCCTCTACTAAATCTCTATGTGGAAGAAGTGGCACTAAGGTCAGCTCTAAGACTGCAATCAAAGAAACTTGAATTTAATCTACTTTTCATTTATCACACCAGTCCTTCAGATTACCTAGTCATACTACTAGGAACAATTTTAGCAAGTGGTGAAAAGTGTTAAGGGTGTGTCTTGAATGATAATTTTCCCATTAAATTGGACCAGGAAAAACTTCCTGGCAATCGGGCAAGTCAGATTATCAGTAGTGGGATGAATGTTAAAACCATCTAAAACATTAGGCCCCCCCTTTGGAAGAGTATCTGAGGATGCTATTGGACCCCAGATCTTTGGATAATTTAATCAAAGTAGTCAAAGTTGTACCATTGTAGCCACTGATAATCCAGGTGGTCACTTTGTTGATAAATATGTGGACTACGTCGATCTTTCTTGAGTTTCTAAAGATTTTGGCCAATTTCCAGAGAGAATTTTCAACTTAAATGATATAGCAATGATGTATCATTGTTACATTTTGCAGTTTTCTTTGATTATGGCGACTAAGGAGTGATTAATTGGAAAATGAGGGGCAGTGCGTTCTTTTTAATTTCTGGACTATAATAAACGCCTATTGTTCATTAAAGAAGGTTAAATGCCGTTGTTTACCTTGTTGTCTATACTAGTAGCCTCATTCTCAATTATCTCTCTACAAACCCCTCAACCTTGTCTAGAGGACAAGTTATTTAGTAATATTGATTAAGTTAAGCTCTTTTTCAGAAATTTTACAAATTAGTGAACTAATGCTCACCCTTTAATATTACTATGAAAGCAATCTTACAACCAAAGTTATAGTATTGTTGAGGTGTTAAGAAATTAAACAGCACTGACATTTCGTATAGTTTCATTACACTGAACTAGACATTTTATCATTTTGTAAAATGTTTTTTCTATTAGTTCTGCAAATATAAAATACAAAGATGTATGTTTGCAGTTCTGATTTGAATTAACTTACTCTAACAGAACTGTTAATAATGTGACTCCTAAGAGTTAGGCATCGATACCTAATTTATAATATTGTGCATTTAATTCTTTACAAAGCAGTAAAATAAGACCATATTGTAACTGAGTCAGACAATAATTAGTCCACAAAATGAGAAAGGGACAGGTTTCAACTATGATTCTAGTTGCATAAGTTTTCAACTATGGTCTTCACACATACAACATGATGCTCCAACAGCGATTGAACTAATGTTCCAAAAAAATAACCTCTGTTACCAAGTCGTCCTAAAAATCATTCAATCAACATTTTAAGTTAGTTTCTCGTTAACAGACAAGTTTCAGCTATAGTTTTGCCTATTATAGCAGCAGAAATTTTTAGAGAAAGCTGTATTACAGAAGAAAGTCGTAGATGGAGATCAACTGAATCGTGAGTGAAACAAATTTGTGCACCATTAGGGCTGAAATGTCATATATAACTAATGAAAACTCCAAAGACAAACTCATGAAATTTGTATGCGTGACTTAGGATTAGCAGTTAGAATAACTATAGATTTATCATCTTAAGACTGTAAAAAGCGTTTACATAAAGTGAAATCTTGGTTGAAGTTATTTTGAACTGGTGACGATTTCTCTTTAACATTTTAACATAATCTGAGGTTACCAACTCCGATCCTATTGAATGAATGAATGGCTTAACATTGAGTTGCTCTAAGAAACTGAGATCTGGATCACTCCGATCCTATTGAGCAAACATTAAAATATACCTCAGTGGGTTAAAACAAACATCAAGGCGTAACAAGCAAACAGCAGACTGTAGGTCACTTATAGCTAAAGAAATGAAAACAAGACAGGATAATTGAGTCTTAACAAGACTTCCTACTGACTGGAAAAGTATTTAGGAAGATGTTGAGAAAATAACTATTTAAAATTAACCAATGACCTGATGTCCTCAGAGAAAACCATCCTGATTCCCGATCTTATCATGTTGAAATCACAAAGCCAGGCGCCAGTAAAAATAAAAACAGAACGGGCCCAGTAGGCACAAAACAGGCTCTTATTTATTTGTTTATTTCAATGCACTATTTTTACAGATGCACCAATAACACATAATAGACATCTGCGCTTGCCTTGTAACATTCCAATTACACATAAAATCTAATACTGTACAGCAAGCGGTTACATACATAACATACCGGTTATAACCTGTACATTTACAAAATTAGTTAATAGCTTCTGCTTCTAAGTTTGTACTAACAAAAAACACCGTAGGTCTGCAATAAAATGCTTAACGTGTAGCTACACAATATCTGGAAAGCCTCTGAGTAGGTACACTTACATAGATGTAATCGATGGTTGCGATGTAAGAATGTGAAAATATGCGTGGCTGAGAAGGAATCTGATGTAAGTTAAATATATGTAATATCACTCCTAACAAAGATATCATTTATATATTCGATCGTCTAACATTTATAAATATAGATATATTTGAAATTGGCTATATCCCTTCTGTCACGTAAGTAAAATCTCTTTAGCATAGTGTTTCACTTATTTGGTGTTTGTCGATGTCTACAACAATGAGCAACTATTAGGACTTTGGACATATATTTGAAAAGTTTCATAAATCTCTAGAACGATTCCGTTCAAAAATATCAAGCCTTACCTAATAAACCTTGATTTATAGCGCTGGACAGGCAGGAAGGGCTTAATATTTCCCAAACTTTTGTAATTACTCTTGTATTATTTTTAGAATTGCACATCTTTCCAACATTAGCCTAATATAATTTATAGCAGATATCAAATTTATATACCACATAGACTATGTTTGTGGATTTAAAAGTCTTATTAAATCTTCAGAACAGCAAATACAAACATCAAATGAGATGAGTGCGAGTAGGTAGAACCGCAAACATTAGCAGGACCGTTTAATATTATTCTTGCACCCATGAGTACTAACGCAGTAATTAGAATAAAATACCAACTTTGATCTAGCACCATTTGAGATTAATATTAATGAGTCTTACGCTACTTATCACGACAGTTTCGTCCCCCCAAAAATAGTCCGTACAATCATAGTCTCATTCTTCGAAACGCTTGGATTGCTAAAATCTTTTCGATTAAAATAAATAGTTCTAGGGAATGCTCATTATATACGTTGCAATAAATTAGACTACATTTGCACCCTAAAGAAGAACGTAACAAATCTTGCACACAATACACTTCAGTAACATCTTTCTAATTCTCTATGCATAAAAAAATAACAATTGGCTAAATAATATTCAAGTAGAGCCGACCTCAAATAATCTGGCTATGCTTGCTGCTGTGCTCCAGTGCAGCGAGCACATCTTGCTTCTGCCTAACATACAGCCGGCCTTTCTTCCACGGGTTCTGCAGCTGCAGAGGCTTGAAGTCATCCCGCAGACATCTTTCACGAGCACCAATAACAGCCACCAAGCAAAAGTTTTTTAATTTGTCAGCTGTGTATATAGGGCCTTCTTTGCCTTTCAGCACCACAGCCATGTTCAGCTGCTTCACAACGAGATCGACCACTTCTCGAGCTGTCGTACGGGGCGTCACATGCAGTTTCAAGCTAGTGCCACTGGCTAGACCTGTCTCATACGCAGCAAACACTTGCAGTATGCCTGGTAGGCTATAATCCTTACTGCCTGAGCTGGTCGCTGCGTCTGAATAGGGAACTTTAAAGATTGGATCTGGAACAGCGCATATTTTGTGAACATCAGGAGGTTTCAAATATGTTGTCGGGCCAACATCCACAATACTTGTTAGGCTTTTAGAAGATGTTGTTTGGAGGTTAGACGTCAAAATGTTAGGGTCAACACTTAAGTGTCTAGAGTGATGCCTGTCAAGTTTTGTAGCAGCATTTAAATCGGCTAAGGTTTGCTTCACATTAGTCATGCTGCGCGACGGAACTATCTTCTGTTTGTGCTTGGACTTGTGTGGGGTGCTTGAGTTTATCGGAGCGGGACAACCAGTTTCACTGTCAGAACTTAAGCTGTGCATGCTATCAGACGTGTTTGTAGTGTTCCAAGTATTTACACTTAAAAGACTACCACTGAGCATGGGCCTTACACTGAGAAGCGGACTAGATGTAGCGGAAGTGCTGGAAACGGTGCTGGCGCGACACCGGTGATTATTCGCAACAGGAATACTCGCAAACAAAGTGTCTTCACTGCGCGATGGTGGAAGTCGTTCATTGAAATAATCACTGCTGTAACTGTCACTATTTTTTCTAGATTCATTATCACTAGTTACATTTAGGTATTGACATGAAATCACACTCTCATTCTTACTCAGCTGTTGCTCACTTTTGCTGAACTCGTTCAGCAAGGATGAATTTGCAGGAGGATTTGTAGCACCTGGTCCAGGCCATGATCCTCGTCCAGGAGTACTCTTAAAAACCTTCGTGTCGTAAGTCGGAATCTGTAGTAAGCTGCGCTTTAAGGTCACCGTCGGCTCAACCTCTTTGTCTAAAATGTACTTCAGGGACAGGCCAGAAGTGATGCGGTCGCGCGCAAACGTTATCACGTCCATCAGCCACCGCACCCCTTTCCATATGTTGTTGAGCTTCATCTGCAGGTCCTGCAGCTTATTCAGGCGCTCGCGCGCAGCAACCACCTCGCTGTTCGAAAAGGCCTCTCGGTGCAAATGGTTCGCAGTCGCCGCGTCCAGCTCCAGCAAGCAGCTCAACTTGGCGTACTTTTGGATTATGCTGGCCTGGTACGTGCTCAGGTGTATCATTTCGAAGACCTGGATGGGCAAGCTCAGCAAGTCCCCGCGCTGCAGCAGAATCTCGCGCTGACCCGGAACGGAGCAGGAGAACTCGGCAGAGGGGCAGATCACTATGAAGCTGACCTCGTCCGTGAGGTCTATTATCTCGGAGTCGCAGAGCCTGTGCGTGAGCGCGTTCTCGTTCGATATGTCCATGTAGTTGAAAAGCCTCTTGGCCGCGCTAGTGATGAGATCTAGGAAGGTTCGCTGTTGCTCTGTCGCATGGTCCGCAATGTCCGGGATGTGCTGGCGCTTAAGGTACTCCCACTCCTCTCTGGAAAAAGAAATTCATTGAACTATCAGAAGGTAAAATAGAAAGAAATATTTTTTTAAATTAGCCACCACCACCGAACTAATCTGTCTGATGGGTACAGAAGTGCCAAGCGATTAGTAGCGTCTGGTTTTCTTGAATATACTGAAACTATTGTTAGCCAATTAAATTTTGATTTGGCCCATCTATGTCACAACTTGTTATTAAAGGGCAAAAATTGTATTTCAAAATATGGTTGTTTACTTTCCAGGAAAACTTTATTTTGGCTGGTTCTAAACCCGCCCAAGGAAAAAGAGAGATCAAAATCTGACTGTTTGTAACCCACGGATAGAAGAAAACAATGAGGGTAAACATTGCATTATAGTAGAAACACCAGAAAACCAGCTAAAACTTTCTTATATTTAGGATTATCTTGGTAAGCTAGGCTTTGCCAAGCCTGATGTATTTATTTAACTTCTCGTAAGAATGCATGAATGTATTTATCTTTAAAAAGGGGATAAAAGCCTAAAGCTCGAACTAAGTCTGTGCTAAAAGTAGTTTCGCTCTACCAAATAATTCTGCTGTTAGACTAATCTCTCTTGAGAAAATATGGATGTATACTGACGAGGAGATAATAGCTGTCAATCTGTCTAAAGCTTTAAAGAGAAAGTAGCACACCTCTCTCAATCATAGGGCTACGTTCAGGTTAAAAGAAACAATAGAGGATAAAACGCACCACTCCATATAAAGATACGAGAAAGAGGTCAAGGGCTAGACCAAAAGAACAATTCATGAATGATGTGTATTGTTTCCATGCTAAAGCCTTAGAAGAGTACTATCAAGAATGAAGTAGACGGATTCTTGACTCATTTAAGGATAAGTAACCGGAAGTTAAAAAGTTAGTTCTGAACAACTTAGAATAACATATTGCAAAGAAGGAACAAACATGGAGCTTTTCTGCCGATACAAAATCGATGAGAAATCGAAGAAATTAAAGATGCCTTCATAATTTGGTATACAAAAAAAATGAAGTATAAAGAAGAAGGAAGACACTCAAATCTCATAAGAAAATGTAGTCGTCTCAAAGCAGAGTCTTCTGAAAATAAATAAAAAATATTCCCACCCGCTAATCATGAGAAATAGGAGAAGAAGAAATATGAAACTAGTCCTGTAGTTCAAAAGTAGATTAAACCAATGAGGATCATGAAACTCTTTTCATCATAAAGGGGGTTCTCTACCTCCGTAACCCTTAGTAAATTAAAGGAAAGAATTCAAGAAACTAAGGATCCTACAAGCAATTTTGTAATAGGTCAGAGCAGCTTTGGTTATCCGAACCAGGACGTTTGACGTAATTTGGATATGACCCTATTGCAGGAAATCTAGATCTATGAAGGACATATAAAACGTCTGAGACTTCAACATCCACTAGTTTGCAATAAGGTCATGTACTATTAATTCTGGAGCTCTAGTCTAGCGATTTTGTTACAGAAATCCTAACAGTAACCATGGGAGACAACACTAGGACCTGGAAAGAGTGTTGTACATATTTCCTACAAAAAATTTTGCCTGTCATTCTTGCTGATTAACATTGTGGACCAGGACAAAAAACACAGGCCTAATATTGGGGTAAATCTGTTTTGGAGTTCCTCACTGGTTTGAGTTGCAAATAGGCAATAGAAACTCTGAACTTATATTCACTGCTCCTTCTAGGAGAATTTCTAATATGAGCTCTCTCGTTCAGATTACAGATTCATTAGATTTCACTTAAATTATTCTCACATAATTATAACAACTTTTAGAAATGCTTATAAAATTGGCTAAAAGAATATTTGGCATTTCACAAGAACTCGGTTAAAATAAACTATTAAGGATAAGGAAATGCTTAAATAAGTAGTGCAAAAGGTCAACAAAACAACCTAACGAAATACTTACCTGGGAAGGTAAACAGTCCAAGTGCAAAGACTATTTCATAATGAAAGATCAACTATGAGTGCGATAAGGTTTCGCTTACAACGTACAACAAAAGGACTTTATATGACTAAAAAAAAAAAATTATAGTTTTACAGAGAAAACCTCTACGTGTGCTAGAATCTATAAGATGTTGGTCAAGGCATTGCTGTACAATTTAGAAAACACTCCTTAGAGTTCATGTTGACACATGGAAAAGTTGATCATCTAACACAGCATGGGTTTTGAAGACCAACCCATAAAATATGAAAACAGACATAAAAAAAATCACATTTAGAACTTTTCTTTCTTATAAATTGTCAGGGAAAGATGGAATCTACCCATTACTGTTTCAAAAAGGACAAACTACCTTCAAGCCATACTTAATCAGAATTATTTAGATCATTAAATGGAACACTAAATTCTTATAGGCCAATCGTTTTCCCCTCCTTTACGTGGAAAACATTAGAAAAAATGATAGAGAACTAGATTAGAGAAATATCATTTACGATAAATGCCCCTAGCGAGCACCAATATACACACTAGGCAAAAATTGTACAGACATGGCCCTTTAAATCGGCTGCTAAGTCTGTGGAAGTTAAGAAAATAGTAGTTGCGCTCTTCATGGGGATGAAGAGACCATTTAATAAACCCTCAACCATGTCTCTAGCTAAAGCAACTAATCATGTGAAGACAACAAGAGATTGCCCATGAGGATGTTTTATTGCCACTTTTCTGATAAATTCTTGTGATAATCTCTTTAACAAATTGTCAAAAATAGGGATTTCATTGTCTCGGCTATGGTAATAACACTGCCCAACTATGGAAATGCGTCGAGCTCAAAAATAGGTGATTCTTATGTACCTATTTCTACCTGCCTAATTCAAAAATTATCATATAAATTACCGTTAGCTCTTGTGAAGACTGCCTACCAGCATTATTTTGGTATAAAGGTAGGGGACCAGGATAAGTCATGGGCTCCGCATATACGTTGCAACTCATGTTCTGTTTTATTACGAGAATGTCTGAAAAATAAAAAACGATCAGTGACTTTTGCTGTGCCTATGGTTTGGCGGGAGCCTACAAAACATACAGATGACTGCTATTTTTGCTTGACTCCGTCTATAAAGGCAGAATTGCCAATGAAAAATGCTATTCAACCTATTCCACATTCAGATAGTTTACCAGTCCCTACTCTACTCCAAAATTATGAGTTCATAGTAGAAAATGAAGACAGTTTGGAAGAAGAAGAAGAACCCAACAAGCCTTCAACATTCCATGACCCTGATTTTGAAGAGAAAGATGACCAACCGCACAAATTGAGCCAATTGGAGTTGAGTGATCTCATTTGAGACCTTGACTTGTCACAGGAAAAAGTGGAACTTCTAAGGTCAAGGTTACAGCAATGGAATCTTCTTCAATATGATGTCAGGGTTTCCAAGTACAGACAACGTCAATCTCATGAAGCCACCGATTGATTCTCTGTAGATCCAACCACCTGGTAATTGTTCTTTCATAAATTTAGGATCTGACTGTCATTTAAAAAAAGAACGAATACATTTTTAATGTCCTTAGCATATTTAATTAATATTTATCGTTTTCTCTTAATCCTTTAAAATGAGAAACTTTCATCTATTATATATCACAGAAAATAGAGCTAATAAAAAAAAATTTTTTTGGAATGGAAAAATAGTGTTAGTTGTTTCATTTACTTATAAAAGGGTACTGCACACTAAAAGCTCTAAAGCAAAATGGGACGATTCTAAAAAGGTGAAGTATTTAGGAGCCATTCATTTTTACAAAGATCTCAAACGAAATCAAAGCTTCAAAAGAGTAATATAAAGAACAATATTTATGCTGGGAGGAAGAACATAATCGTAGTGGTATATAAAGTTTTGCTTGACTGAAATAACGTCAACTGCAACCTTGGAAACTCTATTAAATCTTCCACCATTACATACCTATTTTATTCAAGACGAAGATAGACCTATAGTTTACAGGCTCGTGTAGGAGCACGCTGCAATAAGCATGTTGTCTGAGAGTAAACAACTGCAAATGTGAAGATAACTACAGACCATATCAAATCCAGGTATGCCAATGATCGATGAGACTTTCGAATATAGGTGTGACATGAATCTTTAAGACAAAATACCAGAAATGAAAGGCTATAACGTTCCATTAAGATCTGATAAGTTTTTCATCTACATATAATCAGACAAATGAACGGGTGGATGGATAGAGGATTCAAAAGAGAGAGGGGGAAAAAAGAGAAGGAGAGAGATGAAGAGATAGACGAGAAAGATGGAGGAGAGAGTGAGAGAAGGGGAGAGAAAAGGGGAGAGAAGGAGGGGAGAAACAAAGTGGAGTGAGAGAGGTGAAGGTGGAGAGGATAGAGAGGAGAGAATCTAAAAAACAGCAGAATCATATAAAAGATCATTAAATTGGCTCTTAATCGAATATTAGACAGTATGCAAAGTTTTAGAATTTTAACGTTTCATCTAACTATGAATATATTTTTTGAAAGGAAATCTTCTAAAATAAATCCCCAGCTTTATATTAACATCACTCGGATTGCTGTAAATAATGATTCCTCAATGGTTACTTATAATAATTTCTGTAAATAATAACTAATTAATTTTAAAGAGAAAACTTGCAGATGAAGCTTATAATAAGTTAGCGCTTGAATTTGTAGCACTTATTTTGGCAATGTCAACATTACGGCTGTGAGAGTTTCTTTTATCATTTATCATTGGTCATTTGTGGTGATAATAAGGTGCTTGTCGATATGCCTGTACTTTGTAGATTTGGAGAAATTAGCACTGCTTTTGGACTAAAGATGGAATGCTACAATGAAGAAAACTTATAATATATATATTTTATGTATTAGGAGTATAAAATCAGTAGGGATAACTTAAAACATTTGAACCACGCACAGGAAAAATGCCAACCAGCAAATAAAGGCAAGAAAATGGCTCTATTGCTTCAAAAAGGTCAGTTTAGACTTCAATGATTTTACGTTTATAAAGAACATCAGACCTTGATCAAAACTGTTTAAATGATAAACTGTCACCGAGTTTAAAAAAAACAAAAATCAGAGGGTGGCCAGTTGTGCTTTTTTACTAACTCGTCATTATTCGGTTTGTGATCAACATCAGTCACTCTTGTTGAGGATTATTTATGTCAAGAAACGTTACCTTTATGTCAAGGTTAAGAAGAAAAATAATGAGCGAGCCCTTCCAATACAAAAGTAAAAAGCAAAAGACAATGTTGTGTTTGATAGAACGCAGGTGCTCTGTATTACAATTTTTTTCACGAATACAACCATTTCTGTTGACGTATTTTGGTAATAATTAAGAGCACCTTACATCAAGTGGTACTGGGTGCATAATGCATGACAAAACCAGTTATCTAGGAGTTTGGTTGGAAGATGATTTTGAATCTTCCTTATTCCCTTTATTTTTCACCCTTAGATTTTCACATTTGACAATAATTATAAAAATTCCATTGATATTAAAAATATTGCTTTTCTCTTACTTTTAACTCAAAATTAACACTTTTCTTTAGAAGTGAAACTATAAAACTGATTAAATCACATATTTTTAATTCGTGTTCCTCTTAAATAAAATAAAATACAAAATTTTGTTATAGTGAAATTAAGTATCAACTCATCAGATATGTTAATAAAGGAGTTAAATAACCGATGGACAACAGCAAAAGCCAACTAAAAATAGAAAAACGCAAATATGTTAGTTAACTCTAACTCAGTTCATTTATTTGATTTGCCCTTGGAGGCAAGGAAAAAGTAAAGAAATGAATGGAACAAAACAAAGAGAACATAAGAGCAAGAACGAGTAGTCTCCCAAGACAAGAGCATAAGAGATAAATTTGTCACCCTTTGAATGCACTATTTTGGATAACAACTGAGTAGGAAAAACTAAAAATGTGAAAATCGTATGGATAAGAAAAACTGTTGGAGTCATAGAATACAAGAGAATTATAATGGATCTTCACAAAGAAGGTATCAAAGTTTGAAGAGAGATATCAGTTTCAAAATTTGTTTTTTTGCTTTTATTTTGGTTTACGCAGTTACATATAGATTCAAGTAAATATAAATAATTTAATTTTCATTTAAATTGGAAAATTATAATACTTGAACAAAAAGACCAATTTCAAAAACTTAAATTATATGATTTGATCTTACAATTAGTTGAAAAACAAACCGATACTTGGTCTTTCATACCAGATTTATTCATTTTTGTAAATTTTCGTTTCATAGATTGACTACATAACTGTTACAGAATGGATTTTTGATTTCTATATACCAGAAAGTAATGCAGCTTGGATATCTCAGTTCAAACCCAGAGACCTTGAGATCTGTTACAGTTACAGTTGGTATATCAAGAGATAGTGCATTTAAATTCATTATTGGTTAACATTGTTTCCTGTAACAATTTGTCTTAAGAGTTGCCTCTAAACAGTATGTCATATATATCTTAAATTAAATCTTGGTATCATCTTTTGATGTGCATGTAAACATTGGTCTGTATAAGGCAGCATTAAAAAGTTTCTGATTTGGTACTTCATATCGCTTGCAATTTCATTTGAATGCCATATATTTTGAAGTTATGGTATGTTAAAAGTTTACTATCTCAAAGTACACATTAGGATCTTGTTGTTCCTGGTGATGTGTAAAAAAGTGGAGAGGAAGGATGTTCTGAAAATCTTTATAATTGATTTCGACTATGTTAAAAAATTTGTGTTTGGTTTATTACAGTGGCTGAATAACTGATGAAGAATTTTTAGTGAGCTTTGGTTCAGTTCTGTTACTCAAATTGAAATCACTTTAAGATGTGAAACATTCATTTTGAAAACTTTTATCAATATAATAAATTAACAGTGTCAAAGCCGCACTCACCCAGAAACATGTGGATTATCCCGGACCTTGCAATGAGGTAGCATATTGGGAGACTTAGACGGCACCACCACTTGTATCAGGTCCACGGAGCTCTGCATCTTCAAGTACGCCAAGTACAAGCCCTTGCTCAGCTTCAGCCCCGACACCTGATGGTAGTTGATCTGCTCCTGTATAGAAGCCATCAGGATCTCCGATATGCTGTGGTCGTCGCTGAGCACGATCTTCTTGAACACCTTGTTCATGGGCAGCCACCGCGAGTTTAGCACCGACACACTCTTGGGGGACTTCACATAGTTTACAGTACTTAGCACCACGGTCCCTTGCGCGTCCCGCAGCGGCTTGTAGTACAGCTGGCCCAGGTCCTGCAGGCACAGCGCCGACTGCATCTGCAAGGCCGCCGCGAGCAGCTTGGTGCGGAAGTGGATGGCGGACGAGGCGTGCTTCTCCATGTCGCTCCGGAGGTACTTCGTGTCGTCCCACGTGCACGCGACCTTCATTAGCCAGTGATGGTCGATGTGGATGCAGCTGGGGAAGGTTTCGTCTATTTCTATCACAGGCAAGAAGTCTTCGTTCGTTACTAGGACTTTGTCTTCGTGGTATAGTATGCACGCCAGATATATACCCCTGCAGAAAAATAAATGGCTATAATTATTTCTAAATATTTAAATGTTTGGTTTTGATTTGATGTAATTTGTATTAAAATTTTAAGAACACGTAGAATAACCTGATATACATGGTAAAGTATTTTAACTAAACTAAATTAAGGCAAAGCAATTTTGGGAGGTGTAAATGGTCAAAGAGTCGGCTCGGGCCTTTGAACCTATCGCAAAGCCTTAAGTGATGGCGGTTAAAATAGCGCAAGAACGCATTAAGGCATGTTTGGTCGTTTAAGATCGGATTCCTATGGGCGTTGCAGCCGTTTGGTAAAAAAGTATATTTTATCAATTTTATACTTAGGAATAGTTATAAAAAAAAGAATTATTTAGAAAAACTAATGCGAAATTCGATAATGTAAACAATTTAAATTTAAGAGTCGAACGAATGGAAGCTAAATTAGATAAGATTAAAGTAGAACTGTAAATGGTATAACAACATAAATTTGTAAAATAAATATAAGACACTCAAGAAAAAAATTGAAATACAAAACATAAATAAAATTATTAGAAAAAGAAAATAGTGATGCAACGCCTAGCAGAAACAGAAAGCGAGGCGCAACTAGGGTTAAAGAAGAATAATTATAATCGTATTAAGAAATATAGGAGTTATAGCAGAAAGGAAAGAGAAATCCAATAAGTAGTAAGAATAGAAAGAAAAGATCAGCAATGCAACAAACTACGCCAAAATTGATAGAAATTATATCGTGGAACAAAAAATGGGTATCATAAAACGAGAAAGCTTAAAGAAACAAAGTGGTGTAATGACGCCTACATGGATCAAAGAACAAAGGAAGACCTTAATTACGCATATGAGAGCAAAGATAATCTCTAATTAACTAATAGAAAACAGAGAGTATTACAAACTAGAAGAACTGGAAATCATCTGACAATGAAGAGGACGAACTGAAAATTACAAATGCAGAAGCGGCTCCCAATAACTAAAAGCTCAAGAAAACGCAAAGATCTCTCAATCTTCTTTCTTCTTTAACCCTCATTGCGCCCAGTATTGGGCATAGGTCTCCCTCAAATTCTTCCATGTAGCGCGATTCTGTGCGACTCTCATCCATGGCAGTCCTGCTACTCTCTTAATGTCGTCTTGCCATCTCATTATTGGCCTGCCACGCTGTCTCTTGCCTGTCCATGGTCTCCATTGAAGGATTTTAACGTTCCATCTAGTGTCTTTGATCGGAGCTGTATGTCCTGCATATTCCCATTTCAATTTCGTCACTCTTTTCACTACATCCGCGACCCCAGTTCTAACTCTTATCCATTTATTTCTTTTTTTGTCTCGTATTGTAATTCCAATCATTGCTCTCTCCATTGCTCGCTGAGTGACTTCCAGTTTTGTTTTTACTTGTTTGGTTAATGTCCATGTTTGAGAGCTGTATGTCATTATGGGAAGTATACATTGGTCATATACCTTAGTTCGCAAGCGTTGGGGTATTTTGTTGTTTTTTAAAATATAAGCTAGCTTTCTAAAAGCTGTGGGTTCTCAAGACACATTGTCTTCGTCTTATTCAAATTTACTTTTAGACCTATTTTCTTAGACGTTTTTTCTAATTCGTTTATCATAATTTGCAGGTCGTCTTTGTTGTCTGCAAATAGAACTACGTCGTCGGCAAATCTTAAATGATTCATTTTTTCCCCATTTACATTAATACCCCTATTTGACCAGTCCAGATTTTTAAATATTCCTTCAAGTGCCAAATTAAATAATTTTGGAGACATTGTGTCTCCTTGTCTAATACCTCTATCAATTGAGAATTTATTACTATATGCATGTAATTTAATTGTTGCTGTAGCGTGTTACTTATTAGTGCTGTATATCGGGAATCTATTCTAGCACAATTAAGTTCCTTCATTATTGCCCAGTGTTCAACGCAGTCAAACGCCTTCTCATAATCAATAAAAGCCATGAACAAAGGCAGGTTATATTCGATGGATTTCTCGATTAGAATTTTAACAGTAAGTAAATGGTCACAGGTACCATATCCCTTTCTGAAAGCTGCTTGCTCTACTGTCTGATAATCATCTAATTTTTGTGATAATCTGTTAGTCAAGATCTTTGTTAACAATTTATACATTTGAGAAAGTAGGCTGATAGGGCGGTAATTTTGTAATAGTAATGCGTCCCTTTTTAAACAAAATTACTATTACGGCGTTATCCCAGTTATCTGGTATTCTCCTTGTTGTAGGCACATGTTAAATAGGATTTTAGCTTGGGATTACTATTTCTTTGGCTTCTTTGATTATTTCTATTATTATATTATCATCTCCCGGCGCTTTATTGTTTTTCATCGTCTGCAGGGCATGCAAAATTTCGTCTTCACTGATCTCCGGCATATCCTCAGATCCTACATTTACTATTTTAGAATCCTCTTTGGCCCCTCAGGTTGTTTAATTTGCGACCCATATAGTGTTTTATAGTATTTCTCCGTAGTTTTAGGATCTCGTCTGTGTTCTTATTTCTGTTCCGGCGAGTCTTTCACTACAATGATTTCTCGTTTCCCATATCTTCTTTTCAGGCACTTCATGCTTTTGTTGTCCTCTATTACTTGCTCTATTTGTTCTTCATAGAATTTTTCTAAATCTTTTCTTATCATACGCCTCGCTTCTTTTCTCACTTCTCGATATTCATCAGTTGCATATTTTCCTTCTTTATATAACTCTCCTCTTTCTTCTATTTTTTGTTTTGTTTGTTGAGTAATTTTATTTATCTTTTGGCATGTCGTCTTTGTGATTTTTTCCGACGCTTCTGTTAATGCTAGTGTCAGATCACGAGATATTTGCTTTAGATTGTTGTCATTATATTCCTTTAATAGCAATGATTGTCGTATGTACTTTTGATAGGTTTCCCTGTTTTGTTTGAGTGTCTGGGCATTTATCGTTCTTTTATATCTATTTATATCTGTTAAACTTTTGCCCTTACGAGCCGATGGTCGCTTCCTGTGTTAAATGAATTTAAGACTGTGACATCGTTTAACTTAACTTTTTGGATGAGAGTATATAGTCAATTTCATTCTTGGTCTGCCCATTTGGGCTTATCCACGTCCACTTGCGCTGGGCTTTTTTACTGAAAAAGGTGTTCATGGCGTACACTTTTTGATCTGCCAAGAAAGCTGCTAGCATATTTCCTCTTGGGTTTCTTTCGCCCAATCCATATTTTCCGATGCATTCTTCCTCCTCTTTTATATGTCCTATAATCGCATTGAAGTCGCCCATGACTATATCAAGATTAGACATTCCCTCTTTCCTCGCATTTATAATGTCCTCGTATAATATTTCAACATCCTCGTCAGTATATGCCGAAGTAGGTGCATAAACTTGTATTATTTTTATGCGTTAGTTCTTTGATGTTTCTATGATCATATACGCTACTCGTTCAGATATTCCTTTGAAGCTAATAATATTTGGTATTATTGATTTCTTAACAAGGAAACCTACTCCTCTTTGACTGTCGCTTTCATGGCCGCTATACATTAGTGCATTTCCTGATGGTAAAGTGATATAGCTTTCTCCTTTTCTCCTTACTTCTGCAAGATCTCTCAATAAAAAACAAATTTTAGAAAAATGGGCTGAAAAGGACGAACAGAAGAAAACTACAAGATAAATAAAAAACGTGAAAAGGGGTATAAATGAGAAACTAAAACATAAATGGAAAATGCTTGTAGAATGTTGGGACAAAGAAATAAGAATAGAAATCTGGAATATAAAAACATTTACGGAAAAAAAGATTTAAATAACTGGAAAAATAAACAATAATAATATTTAGGTATTAGGACTAATTAAACATATATTATACTACTTTTAAGTAAATGCAGAACAAAGAACAATCAAAGAGTCGGGAATAATTATTACAGGTGAATTAAACAAAAAAGGAATTAAATATAAAGGGTCCGCCATCTAACGTTTTTTTTTGAACTAGCGGTTATTCGGTGAATGGCAACACTTAGCTCATGACATTTTTGACAGAAAATTAGATTTATCCTTCCGCTGAACGAAAATGGTTGTGTATACGCTTGAAGAACGCTGGGAAATATTGGGACATTACTTTGAAAATCATGGTAATGTTGCAGAACGTGTGCGAAAATTACGTACGGAAATGGGAAGAAAAGAGGCACCGTCAGCTCCGTATGTGCGTTATGTTGTTAAAAAAGTGAGAGAAACTGGCATGCTTATTGACAAACCAACGCGTGGAAAACCAAAAACAGTGCGTCCACCCGAGAATATCGCTGCTATTGCCGAGAGTGTGCGTGAATCGCCAGGAACATCAGTTCACCGTCGTTCTCAACAATTGGACATTTCGGAGACATCATTGAGACGAATTTTGAGTAAAGACCTTGGTATGACGCCGTACAAAGTCCAATTGGTTCAGCAATTGAAGCCAATTGATCATCCAATGCGTTTTCGCTTCGCTTCATTGGCTTGCGATCGACTTGAAGAAAATGTCGATTTTGGGCGAAACATCATCTTTTCAGATGAAGCTCATTTCCATCTCGGCGGGTATGTCAACAAGCAAAATTGTCGCATTTGGGACACAGAAAACCCGCACGCAATCGAAGAAAAGCCGATGCACCCACAACGACTCACTGTTTGGTGCGGATTTTGGTCCAGATGCATCATTGGGCCATTTGTCTTCGAAAATGAGCAAGGAGCGGCTGTTACAGTCAATGGTGAGCGTTATCGGGCCATGTTGAACGAATTTTTCTTCACAGAAATTGAAGAGGAAGATATTGGCGACATTTGGTTTCAACAGAACGGCGCTCCGTGCCACACAGCCAACGTTACAATCGATCTTTTGCGCACTGTCTTCGAAAATCGCATTATCAGTCGAAATTCTGATGTAGTTTGGCCGCCTCGGAGCTGCCATTTGACACCGTTGGACTATTATTTGTGGGGAGCCGTCAAAGATAAGTGTTACGCCAACAAACCAGAGACAATTGAGGCTTTGAGGACAACGTTCGTGCAGCCATAGCTGAAATAGAGCTGCATACAATCGAAAATGTACTCAAAAATTGGACCGATCGTATAGGCTACTGCATGGCTAGCCAAGGCAGCCATATGAATGAAGTTATATTCCATTATTAATCGAAAGGACTGTATTTTCAAAAAAAAAATTGGAAAAATATTCAGTAGTTTTTTATTTATAGCATTTAAAAAAAAAGTTATATGACGGACCCTTTATTCTGTGAACTAAAGAACGATAGTCATATGTCTACTTCTACAAGAAAAAGTTAGTATTATACAAATTTATAGTGCAATAAAAGAAAGTGATTGATTGTTATATAAAACAGTATTAGATAAAATAAAATAATAAAACAAAATAATGGGATACTGCCCTGAGAAAAAACAATGGGCTAAAGATAATAGATTTTAACAAAAGAAATGATGTGATAATAGGAACTACCAAATAGAACCAAAGAACAGAAGATAAGTACGTTTATTGCAGAAGAACTAAATGCCTAAACCTATCAAAAATTAACAAATTGAAATAGAAAAAGAAACAGAGATAGAATATAATTATACAATGGTAATGGCAAAATGTCTTATAATTAAACAAATATTATACGAAAAACTAAAAAATAAAGAAAATATTGAAAAGTACCAAGAGAGAATGATAAAATTGAAAGGCTAGTAAAAGAAAAACTATAATTGGCTTTGAAGAAAAAGTGCCAGTCTTTAAAGAAATAATACGAAATACAGCAGAGGAAATAGATGGAAGTAGCAAATCTTAAAAATACGCCAAAAGAGCAAAAAGGTGAAATAATGAACTAAATATATAAAAAGACAAAATACAAAAAGCAGTCTGAAGAGCGAAAAGAAAGATTGGAGGTAAAACAAAACAGTCAACAGCAAATTCCAAAAAGAAATAAAAAGACTGCAGAAAGATAAATAAAAGCAACAACGACCAGAGTAAGTAATAATAATAATAATAATAATTCCCCGTAATAGGCCTTGAATGCCCTTTGGGTCGTAACAGGATAGGTCTGTTACAATCTAGAGCCTACGGTACGCAAGGGTAGTAACGTGGCCGGCGCTAAGTACCGACCGCCTATTATTACCCCAGAGTTTGACCACCAGGTACTCATTTGTTGGCGAGAGCGGGATTCGAACCCGCAACTCTTGGTTTCGTAGTCTAGCGACTTATCCACTAAACCACCACGGCTCTCCACCAGAGTAAATAGACCAACAAAAATCTTATTGAAATTGAATTGAATTCAAATTCAGAGTTCGAATTGGCGTTCTGTGAAGTTGTAACTTTGCTTTTGTATAGTTGGTTTCTAAACAAGTGGCAAAGGCATCATAGCGCACCACTGTGGTTCAAATTTACGTGAAGGAAACATTGACCATTGTTTTTAGGCAATAATGTGCCAAATGAGCGTGCAATTCGTGATCTAATGCTGGAAACAAGTGGTATGCTTTTTGACACCCAAGAACTTAGAGAAACGGGCCACCAGAACGCCGTTCATTGATGAAGTGGGTCTTAGAGAACACAGATTAAACTTATTTTTCATTAAATGGCTTTGCCAATTCTCAAAATTGAAGAAGAAGACGGAGAAGAAGAAGAAGAAAGTAAGAAAAGTTATCGACCTTATACAAACATTTCCAAAAAAATTTCTTCATATTATTCAACATTCCAATACTTGTACTGGAACTGTAATTGCCAACTCAGACAACAACAGCTTTGCTCATTTATTGCCTGTTTGTATTCTTTCTTTAATTTAGAAATTATTCTTGTTTATTAGTTCCCTTAAATATTTAAAGGTGTCTTTTTCTTGAAAAATATGTTTATCTAATTTTGTATATTGTATTTTCTATTCATTAATTGTGTATTTCATGTACTTAATTTTAGTTTCATTTATAAACAGTTCTTTTTTACGTGCTTCCTCTTCTAACATTTCAAAAACCTCCTGTAGCTCTCTTTGTCTTCTAATTATATCGTAAGCATACATTATTTTTTATTTTCTTTTGTTTATTATTATTATACCCATATCTATTTTGCTTTTTTATTAGCTTAATCACTATATTAAAAAGTATCGCTGATAAAGAATCTATTTGTCGTACTCTTGTATTTGTTTTGATTTTGTCGATCATACTTCCCTCAAGTATTAAACGTTTTATCTTTTTTTTATCAAAAGCTTGTTTGAAGTCGATGAACAACATATATACGGCTATATTAAATTTATTAATTTCTGTACTCTCTTCCTCATCATGTGAATTGCATTGAGGGTTGATATTTCTAGTCTAAACCCGTTTTGGGAGTCCCCTATCTCTAATTCTACGTATTATACTAGTTTATGATTTATTGTTTATGCTAAAAGTATGTGTGCTGTGTTTAAGAGAGTAATGCCTTAATAGTTGTTGTAATCATGCGGATTAACGTTTTTATGTAACAGTGACGTTATTTTTATTTTATTTGTTTTGTCTTGTTTACAATTTATTCCAATTTTTTATTTGTTGGCGTTATCGCTTTCTTTTTCTTTTACTAAAGGATTTTTCCTCATCGATTACAATGTAACTAGTAAAAAGGCCCCTCCCTGGGATGGATAACCCAAGCTAAATTTTTGGTTCAGAGTTTCGTCGATAATGAAAAAAATAATCCAATAATCGTTTTATCAGCCATATCTAATAAACACATCACATAAATCAAAGTTGTGCCTCATGCGCCTACTAACGGCAAGAGTTGGCTACGTAGTGCATGAAACACCAACAGGTGGCGCAAACTGTCTAATTACTTCATGATAATTTACGTTGTGACCTATAACAGGTCAACCATGTTCTAAATCGAAAATCAAAAACCTTTATGAGAGGTTTGGCAACCAACCGGTCAGAATGAAGTACTGACATTTGAAATCAGTTCATAAATGTAGGAGTTGCAATGTTAGTTACATTTTTGCAGTACTTTTTTATTTTCATCGGTAATTTTGAAAAATAGGTGTCCGTATTTTTTTAACCTTTTCTACGTTGTATTCAATATTGCATTCCAGTTTTTATCCTTCTACTTCTTCGTTTATTTTCTCTTTCCTGCTGTTTTAATTTCTTGTATTGACTTCAAATGTTATTTAGTTTGCTGCCGTTACCAATTTCCTTGATTATTTGTTCAATCCATTTCCTTTTTCTTTCGCTTGTAACGTTTTAGCGCTTCCTTCTTTCTTTCCTTGTATATTTGCCCATTTCACCTTTATCCACTTCTTAACAATTTTGTCATATGCATTCTTTCTGTTTTATAGCTTTTCTGTGACCGTACATCTTCGATGTCTTTTCGGTTTTCTGTATTTACTTACTTTTCTATTTACCGTTTTCTATCAATTATATTCTATTTATATTGCTATAGCCCGTAGCAAGTAGTGGTCCACATTAGAACCGGATTTTCTGTGCTTTTTGACATTTATATTACATTTCAATTCTTGCGTGTTACTAAGCCAAACATGATCTATATTATTTCCGCTTTTCTTTCCTGGAATCCTCTACATTTCTTGATACTTCGACTTATAATTGAACTTTGTACTGCTAATTACTATCGCAGTTGCAAAATCCCATAATTTGCTTCTTTATCATTAGTTTTACTAATGTAAAGTATACTTGTGAATAGCATTCTTCTATTTCTATTTTTGCGTTGAATTATTAGATTGTCTGACTTTTCTTTAAGTTGTTTTTCATTTCAGACTCCTATTTCGTCGACATGTATAGATGTATTACTGTTAAGTTTTCCGGATTGTTATTTATTCTAATGTATGACATCCTTTCTCTTAAAGGCTCAAACTTCAATGCATTAGTCTTTAATTGTTTTGTTATTATGGAGGCTTTTTCATTCTTTCCCATTTTCCTTATTTTAAGTACCATATTGTAAAATCATGTTTTAAAAATAGTTCGTTTGTCTTCCCCCTATTATTTTTAGTGCTGCTATTCCTATTCCACATCGGTTTACCTCTTTCACCATTTCTTATATTCCAAGTATTTTTCCTTATTATCTTTTTCAGTCCTTTTTCCTTTACCCTCATCAGTTTTTTGCTTAATTCTAATAAATCCAGCAGCTTCGCATAGACCCCGTGCTTTTTGCTTATATTCAATTTGTATATTTTATTCTCAATGTTAGCTTTTGATATCCAATTCTTACTGTATTTCATGCCGTGTCTCCTTCTTCTCTTATTTCCAATTTTTTCTTTTGAATATTTCGTTCTAGTTTTGACATATTATTCTGAATTAATACTTTTGTCCTTTTTAAGTTTATTTGCTATTTTGTAAGTCTATTTTCTCTATGTACTTCAACTTTTATGTTATCCTCTAAGAACTTTCTTAGTTTTTCTTTGCGGGTTTCTTGACTACGTTGAATTCTTTTAATTACTATGTTGTCTTCTTTCTTTAAGCGTCGCTTCCCTCCATCACATTTTCAAATCTTTAAATTCTTGTACATATTGTGTTTTTTGTCGTTTCACTCTTTTTTTGTTTTTGTTATTTCTTCTCTGTCATTCGCTTTCGCATCCTATTTTTTTGCGCTTAGGGTATGTCTTCCTTAGTAGATCCATGTTCACTGCAGCTTATGGCTTATTGTGATTACCCTAATTAAATCTGTAATTGATGTCCCCTGAATCAGCAGATACAGGTCCTTTACAGGGCGTGTCTGGAAGCCTTCCGGTTCCAGGATTGGTCTCTCAAATGTATATTGCCCTTTCCTGCACAGCGCATCGCACTTGCAAAGGATGTGTAAGGCTGTTTCTGGTTCCTTGCTACAAAGTCTGCATGCAAGGTTACCATTGAATTTTCCAATTTTCCAGAGGTGTTCTTTTACAGTCGCATGTCCTGTGAGAAACCCTATGGTTATCTTTAGCTGTGGTCTACTTAGGTTAAGGAGTTCTGCAGCTCTCTTTTGGCAAAATCCCTTATTGAAGGTTTTGCTGAAGTAATGTCCTGGTAGGTTCTTCCAGTATATTCGTTGATGAGTGCGTGTCCTCTTCTTAATAAAGCTTCGGACAGCACTTCGTAAAATTTCTAATGCAGGTTCTGAGCCTATATAAGCCTCACAAGATACCTGCCTGGCCAGTTCATCGGCTTTCTCGTTGCCGTAGATACCGAAATGCCCAGGTTCCCATAACAGTTTTACTGTGTTGTGTTCTGCCAGTGCATTGAGTTCATTGATGCATTTAGATACCAGTCTAGATGATGCTTTTGTGCTTGATCAAGCCTTTAAAGCTGCCTGGCTGATATAATATAGATCCGTTTGCTCCTGTAAGCCTTCTTACCGTTTTCGCACTCACACTGTAGTATAGCGCATATTTCAGTCTGAAAGACTCTTATTAATTTTTATAGTTTTTCATTGTTTTCTTCTTCATTTTACACGCATCTATATGTTAAGCTATAGGGATTTGTCCTTGCACTTTGCGCTAATTATTGACGTTAAATTTAGTTAAACGAAAAGAATATTAAAACATGTTTTTTCCCAACAAGGCCGCTCTTGCTCATTACTCCTGTTATATCTTCAGTAACTTTTGTTATCCGTGGTTTTCTACTTTGATTTACATTCAGAAATTCGGCACTTTAATGGTATTTTTAATTGTGTAATCTAAAGTAAAATGGTATAGCTTTAGTGAATTTTATCGTCACATTCGCAGTTTTATAGCATGCTGTTACTAACGCACGCCTTTTATGTCAGTTAAAGTTTTTTACGGATTTCTCACAATTTTTAACATTACTTAACGCAATATATTTTCGTAGTTAGTTAATTGCCGTAAGATAAAGTAACTAAATATCATTTAGGCACAACTTACGATATATACTAAACATTAAGATCTATGGAAAAGAAGTACAGGGTTTGTCCGGAAAATAATGCAAACAGCACGTTCAAACCGGTTGGATTAGGTGGGAGGGGACTCTTAGCTTCACAATGCTTCCAGCTCGGTCTGCTATGCGCTCTAGGAGCGTCAGGATCGCTGTTTCCGTGAACCTGCTGTTAGTACCTACGTCACGACGCACAATGGAGAAAACTATCGAACAACCTCATGCGATCATTTTCTATGCTAAACTAAAGCCTGCCGAAACCCACCACATGATTCAGGCAACCTACAGGGACTCTGATCTCTCGTATTCTCAAGTTTCCAGGTGGTTGAAGTTGTTTAAAAATGGTTGGGACGAGATAGATGATGAGTCCCGCTCTGGACGACCGTCAACCAGCAAAATTGACAAAAATGTGTTTCGTCTTCGTGACATTTTAAATACCGATCGCCGACAGAGTGTTCGAATAATAGCACAGGCTCCTAGTATTCCGAAAACCACTGTGCACGAAATTGTCGACAATTTGCACATGCTAAAAGTGTATGCCAAGTTGGTTCAGGAATTTCTGGCCAAGCTCAGCTTGGCAACGTTGCCCCAGCCCCCCTACAGTCCTAACCTTCTTTTTGTTCCCGAGAATCAAGTCCGTCATGAAAGGAACCCGTTTTGTAACTATTGAAGTGATCTAAACCGCTGTGACAAAGGTTTAAACAAGGTCTCTGTCAACGCCTTCCAAGATGCATACCGTATGTGGATGCCCAAGGAAAGTGCTTTGAACAATTTTAAACGTTTGTAACGATATCTTAAATAATTTTTTAAGAACTTAATTGCATTACTATCCGAACAAACCCTGTAGTTATCCTGGGGTTATATGGACCAAATGACGATAACCCGAAGTTGTAAAAGAGAACTTCATGGATACAATTACTCTGATAGACGTACAGAAAACACTTAAGGCCACTAAGGACAGGAACGCAGCGGGACCTGGAGGAATAGTACAGGAACTGATTAAATATGGACCAGAAGAACTGCAATAAATAAACCAAAAAATGTTTCAAGCTATAAAAAACGGAAAGAATATACCTGCAAAATGGAAAAATGGACGTACTTAACTTCAATCTTTAAGAAGGGTGACCGACAAGTATGCGAAAATTACAGAGGTATAAGTGTAAAAGCCACAATGGAAATAATTTATGGAAGGGTAGTAAAGAACAAAATTGAAGATCAAATACTAGGAAAGATAGTAAAAGACCAAGCTGGATTTACGGTCGGAAGATCCATAATAGACCAGACGATACAACAACTTATCGAAAAGAAGAAAGCAAAGAACAAAGCAATCCACCTGGCTTTTATAGTCCCAAGGAGTCAGTTATAGAAGGCGATACAGAAGATAGGAGTACACCAAAATGATAACGACACTGAGAAATCTCTACAAAAGAATATAGTAACATTCAAAGGTGTACTACGGGAATGGTTTACATCACTTACTCTGTTTAAGATATTTCTAGAGTACGCACTAAAGAACTGGAAGAAAAAATATGAAGAAATAGGAATCCATGCATAAAACAACTGCATCTAATTATCTGAAATACGCACATCACCAAGAAGACCAAAACGATGATTTACAACACAATGGTTCGAAGAATTTTGACGTAGGGTGTCGAAAATTGTACCATAAGTAGAAAAACAAGGGAAAAATAATAGCAGTACAGATGGAGTACTGGTGGAGGTGTTGGTAAGTGACAAAATTAAACAGAATAACAAATGGCAAGATATGGAGAAGAATGGAAGTACATCAAGATGCAATCACATATATAGAAGAGAGAAGACTCTCATGGTATGGGTATGTAAGAAGAGCACCAAATGATATGGATGAAATGAGTCACCGACTGAAATCTCATAGGAAGAAGAAAAAAGTGAATGCCTAGATGATCGTGGCGGAACGAAGTGAACGAAGCGATGAAGAAGAGAAACCTAGAGAAAGAAGGAAAAGACAGAGAAGAGTGGATATATATATATATATATACAAAAATAAAATTTCCTTTAACGAGTATTATAATGTTAATATTTTCTAAGAAGACCTATTATACAAAAAGTTCAATAAAATATTTATGAACTACACACGACAATATCCATGAAATTGTTTAGTACCTTGACCCCTCAAAACAGTTAAACTATGAAAATGTTCGTTATGAATTTGAGAACTAATTCCGCCTCCCACTCTGGTCTGCACCCCCTCCATGTTTTGTTTCAACTCTTCGAAGTGTGACTTTGTGGGATGTTTTTGTACGTTCGCGAATCATTTTATACAGATGATTCTGATCTTTTCTATTTTTTATTTACGACCTCTCTGCCTCCTTTTGCAACTTTTTGGAGTGCCATGTTTTGCAACGTATTTTGACACTCCAACCACCTGCCAGATTGTCGTCTCTCAAAGTAAGCTGCAAAATACGCGACTCCAAAAAATAGAAGAATTTTAAACAAATTCGCAAGTTTGCTAGAAGCCTTCAGAAACGCCGAACTTCAAAGAGTTGTATTAAGGGGAATATGTTCTCTGGGTAATATCAGATTACTAAAAAAAGGTTACTCAATCCACAGTTGACAATATTATCAAAACCAACCTTTTCAGATTCTTCTGAAACTTGCTAGCAGCCGAAAACAGCTGCTTAATGGTAGTCTTCTTTCGTTGTGCTCTGCGTTGTGGTCCCGGCGTCTCCAGCATCTCGCTGCCAGGCCGCACTTGCTTCACCTCTTCGACTAACTGCTCGAGCTGCAGCAACTTCCCCTCAAACCTGGAATGACGAGTTTGCTCACCAGGTTGCTACTGAAGCTCACCAACTCACCGTTGGTCGCGTCTGTCGACTTCCCTCCAGCTTGACGGCACCACCGACGCAGGCGTCGACGACAGGAAGCTCCCCCACCCCTTGAGATTCCCGCAGGCCGCCCTGCAGAAGTACCTCCTGCCCTGCGTCACTTCCACGGTGCAGTTCGGCTTGGACACGTCGAGAATCTCCTTCTCCCCCATTATGGGCGCGAAGTCGGCTCGGGTGGACCATTGAACTGAAAAAAGAGCGCGTCAAGAGGCGACCTTGCAGGCGAGCCGCAATGTACTTTTGAATTTCGTGTTGATTGCCGAATCGCTCGACTTTGGCTCTTGCAGGCGAAAAGCGAGGGAGGTCGAAGAGGTGATGTCCACGGCCACGAGGGACGGCGGGTCGGGCGGCCGGGCCTGCGCGAACCCCAGCACCATCCGCCTCAGGATCTTCGCCCTCCTGCTCCAGGCTATCGCTTGCTTGTCGGTGTCCCCACCTGCGCAACCTGCGGAACGAGCGCCCGTTAGCTTTCTTCCACCGTGGTGGTCGGAAGTAGTGATTGAAGTGCATTAGTGGGTACGTTGCTCAAGGCTTAAAAACTGCTCTGCTAATTCAAATAGAAATGTCTGCGGTAGGCGCTTGTTAGCAGTATACGAGGGTGTCCAACTTCGAATGGACAAATTCTGACCACTTTTGGTAATAGAAATGAAATTTATTTTTATGTATTGTTATTTTCCAATGACTTATTTATAGTTTATTAGTGAATTTTTATTAAAAAAGTTAAATCATTATTTTTTATTTCTTAAGAGCATTTATATTATTAAAATAGTCATATAAATTAAGAGTACGATTGGAACGTACTAATATGTAACCATAGTACCAAAACCAACAGCATGATAGTAATGCCATCTACATTATGTGATTTAGTACTTTTTTGCTTACATTTTTTGACCGTGGATTAGTTCTACCTGAGATCTTTAATGAAAAAAACTTATAAATATTCTTCCAAAAAATAGATAAATGCAATTTCTCCTTGTAAAACAGCGTTGGATATTTTTAACAGTTGAAAATATGGTTTTTAATTAAAAAAAAACTTTAGCAAATGTTGGCATCATAATGTTATAATTAGTATATAGTTTGTTTTGAAAACATTTTATTTTGTCTTTGCTATCTATAAGTTTTGACTAAAGTTGAATTAATAAGTTCATTTTTTACTTACTCTTACTGTTCTCTTGTTCCTTATATTATATACACTAACTGACATTTTCTATTATCATCCCCAGTGTTAATATTTCTAAGTATTTGAAATCCTAATTTAATTAGTCCTATTGCTATTTCATGTAGGCCTGCAGTTTTGTTATTTTCCATTTGGTTGAGTGCCTGTTTTATTTCATATACATGTCTTCGGTATAGTGCTCTTTTTCATTTGGACTAATTGATAGTTCTGGCATCTTTGCCAATTATAAGATATCGTAAAATGTCTCTGAATTTTAGAATTTTTTGAAACCATGCAATATGTTTTACTAAGCCTTCTATCGTTTTCTCCCTTCTCGTGTTTTCTTCAATAGTTTCTCTAATTGTTTTTTGATTGTGCCTTGCCTTAATTTGTCTTTTAATTTCTACTAACTCTTAACACACCTGACCTTTTTTACTCCCGTTTATTGATCTTTTTATTTGTTCTTTAAGTTTAGATTATCCTTTGGTTGGACTTAACTGTATATAAAGTAGCACGTACATACTAAAACGTCGGCTGGATATTCCTTTGTAATTGTAGTGGGAGACAGATCTATCTCAAGGACACGCCCCTGCTCCTAAGTCTTGGTTATCTACCACCTTTTGCATTCGAAGAGTTAACGTGGCAAGTTAAGGCCACCTACTTCCAAAATGGAAACATTTTTTGGCCCACGCCTATTTTTCTAGAAAAAATTTGATTGTTTTGTAGCATATTGCAGTAACTGCTGAAGGCTTTGAATAATTTTAATTTAGATTCATATCTATTACCGATTAATGTTGGATACCCATAGATTGCTTCTCATCACAGTTTAAAGAAAGTTAGATGGTTACGTTTCCAATTTTAGAAATCCTAGTTTCTTAAAAATTGTAGCCCACATAATAGTTCTTTACTCCATAAACATTTTAATTTGGATAAGTGATTTCCTCGTATCCAACATATATTTTTGGGGCACTTCAGAAGAACATTTTGTCTGTTGTAGTTTAACAGGTTATGTAGTTCTTTAATCAAAAAGCATAAACTTCAATTTCTGCCACCTTTGTAATCTTTAATTTTACAAACTCATTTTAAGTGATAAGCTTTTTGTACCATCATAATTTAACGATGCTCGTTGTGTACCTTTTATAGATATTGAAGTTTATATGGCAAGATATCTCAACGACAATTACTTTTTGTGTAATATTGTGTTGATTTTACTTATAGATAATAAAAGAAGATAGGAAACTGCAATGTAAATAAAGAACGATTGATCAACTGTGCAAGACTTATGTACAAACGATGACCCAATGTAGGTGATGGTCACTTCTGTACCGCATTACAGAGAAGCCAAAATCGTTAGCAGCTTATGGCAAGGCATTTGTTTAACTTATCGTTGTATACAAGGTTTGTATAAAAGGTATCAGAAAGTTTCGAAAAAGTAGATGTATTTGAGATATTGCTATAATACCTCAAAGGTCTTCAAAGTACATCCCTTGAGCGTCGACACACTTTTGCCAGCGGTTTTTCCATGACTCGAAGGCTCCCTGGTAGGCGGATTCCGGAACGTCCTTAGGGGTACGCGTGGGTTTCTTTGACGCCACTTAGGGTCCAATGGTCGTGTTCTTTGAGGATGAATTTCACTTTTGGGAATAGGAAATAGTCTGCTGGTGTCAAGTCGGGACTATAAGAGGGTTGGGAAATCGTCCAAAAAGCCGGAGTCTTCTTCAACGCGTTGCAGACGCACGTCTCTGCTTTTGGTTGTCCGTCAAGACTTTCGGGACGAGTTTAGCGCAAGTCTTTCACATCGCCAAATTTTCTGTTATAATGCTGTGCACTGTCATTTTATCAATGCCAATTTCATCTCCGACCATGCGCACACTAAACCGACGGTCTGAATTCAGCACTTCACGCACATGTTGTACGTTGTTGTCGGTTCTTGAGGTCGACGGCCGTCCAACGCGGAGCTCGTTCTTTACACTCTCTCGACCATCTTTGAAGAGCTTGTGCCACTTAAAAACTGCAGTTGGTGACAAGCTTTCATCCTTCAACACTTGGCGAATCATGCCCAACGTTCCCGTACCCGACTTCTCCAGTGCAACACAAAATTTGATGGCGTACCGCTGTTCAATCGTCCACTGCATTTTTTGCTTGCACCGAGTCACTCGACAGGGTCCATTAAAAACACGATCTAGCCTGAACGAACGCTCGCAGGCGACTGGCGCTTGGGGAGTCTTGAAGGTCACGTCCTCCACCACTGAGCATGCGCGGTCCGACGTACAGTCATGCCAGGAAAAATTGTTCCCGATACTTTTTATACGAACCTTGTAAGTCAGGGATAGTGGAAATTCTGTGGCCTGAGACGCTAGTGCGTAGCTTTGTGGCGTGTTAGGGGATAAACTCTTGAATGGTTATACAGCACCTGGTAATAACTCGTCATTCGTGATACTGCTCAACATTGCTTTGTCATTTTTTATGTTGGCATTTATTGTGCAAGGAGAAACCAAACCTTGTTATTATAATACATTATTAGAGCGAGATATGATAATCCGATACATAGGACTGCGTTTTTCCCTTTTTATAAATTTTTAAGAAAACTTTTGCAAAATGTAGGTTGATCCTAGAGCCATTTGTACATGAATTCCTCTGCTTCATTATCGCTTTCCTTGATAAACCCGCACATATGATAATAGTAAGTAAAACTCAGGGCTGTGTAGGGTAATGTAGTATTTCAATGTATTCATTCTAATTCAGCTCAAGGTACAACTATGATGTGTGCGTATGGGGAGGTAAGTGCAAAAGTTGTTTTAAAGAAAAAGCATCGATTTTGACGTCTCGCCTTTTACCTTCACGAATATATCACAACAGTATTAAGCATTCGCTGTTTTTGTTCGGTTAAGCAATTGGTGAAACTACAACTTTGTGGTCCCAAGATACAATTTCGAGGACCTTCTGCAGACAATTTCGTCTTGGTTTTAGTAGGTACACGTATTAACTGAAGCTTTGTGACTATTCGAGCTTTTATAAGCTGAAACAAGTTTTTAAAAACTTGCTATTATCCATGTATGCATACAACGGGCTGATGTATAATTATATATTTTTTGAAATTTTAACTCTTCAGTTAAGAGTTAAAGATTTTTTTAAAGAGTCCCGACTTAAGCTTGAGATGGTTACCTTAAAAGATCTCTGTATCTAGAAACGTCCAAATGTTCTTTTCAAAGCTGCGGTTGTAATTACTGATTTTATTTCTTCTGCCACAAACGTTTTCTTTGTTCTTTGTATATCTTGTACAGTTTTAGTTGTCTAGTTGAAAGTCTTTTAACAGAAGATTTTTGGAAAAGTTTTTGTCATCGTACAGTTATTATTTAATCTTTCTAACAAGAAAACCGTTGGAGTTTAATTGATAATCGATAAAGTTAAAATAATATCACGTTCCTCTTTAGTAATTGAACAATTCCGATTGCTTTTTTCAATCAAAGGTTTTGAAGGTTTTGATTGATATCGAAATTCTTTGTTTTTCTTCGAGCCGTCGTTCTATTCAGTCATCCGATAAATAGTAAATGACGTACTTTCTAACATATAAAAAATATTCGCTATTTATTAGAGAATAGAAAGTCAGAAAATCCTCTTCATCATATCTTAATTGTGCTTCGTTTCTTATTTAATGAGTGATTAGGCGCAGGTAATTGTAAAATATTTACATCAGTAAACCTTTAGTTCTTTAATTAAAGATTTTTGACTTTTATTTTAAATGTGTAATAACTTCGGACATTAAAATGGAAAATGTTATTCCTTTGCTTTATATTTCTTTCTAATCCAAGTATCCAGTTTGAAGGTATCCGTTCTTTACCTGAGATGTCTTCGAATAAGTTTATGTTGTGACTTTTGCTGCAGAAGACGGTTAAACGATTTTTCATCCTTCATACTTAAACAATGATTCAATTAGAGAAAAAAGTTATATTTAGTTTTGTACTGTAAACCAAGAATTATTGCTTTCTTAGGCTTCAGAATGCTTCTTCATTGAAAAAAGACTTCAAAAGTTTCCCATAGTTGTTGCAATAAGCTTCCAATTTTAGATTCTACATAATAACGCGCCATATTATCCTACTCTTGCCCTTCTCCTCCGTTTTAGATTTTAAAAACCAAGTTTAGTCTTTTTTTGTCACCGTCCTACATATAAGCAGTTAAAATGGAACCGACAAGATTTCTTTCTGGTGTTCATATTTCTTAGGCAGTTACCGATGCTCTATACAAGTTTTGCTCTTTTACTTAACGAAATGTAAATTTGCTCCCTAAAATGTCTTTTTTGAATGAAATTTGAATATTCTTAGCGGAAAAACTTTCACTTTAAAGCTTCTGTATTGAAGATAACATTACAAAATCTACAATTTTCCCAACTGTTCCAAAATATTTAATAATAAGCCGTACCTATTTTTCGAAGTTCATATTTTAAGCTAAAATTACCCGATTCATAACTTTAAACAACTTCACTTGCCATAACATTTATCTTCTGCTTTTTTATTTTTAGAAATTCCCAGGCAATGTTTTGTATATAAAGATATATATAGCGATCGCTGCATTTTACGTGTTATTTTTTATTTTATGTCTCATAAAGGCACCATAGGCGGTTCACTGCTATTTATATGGCTAGTTTTAAATTTAAAGTTCTGGCTGGTTGTACCTGACACCGCGAAAAAAATTGATTATCATCAGCTGAATATCTTCATTTTCAAGCGTTTGGGCGAAGAAAATATGTTTATAATTTGCATAACATATCGAAGTCGTACTCAACGGGTTTTTTTTAGATTTTTACATTTTATCACATTTATGAAATAAAAAATTTAATTTTTGAAAGTCTAATTGCAAGATATGACTATGAAATCTTATTTTTCTATCTTTAAAAGTATTAGGGAAGATAATACATTGAGTCGTAGCTTCCCCCATTTGTTATGAATATTTAAACCACGTAAGTTAAAAAGGGCTTTAGTAAAGCTTTCATTGTACTAATGAGTTAGAAAATTCAAAAGAAATCTGTTGAAATATATATAATTTTTTAAGAAAACTAAATATCCAAAACTGAAGATAATTTTTTTGAATTACACTAGAGAGGTTGTGGTTATTTATCACACAGCTCCTCACGATTCCCTTGTCTTATTACGAACTGCGCCCTAAATTCTTGACAGTTCTTTGGCCTACTTTTCGTTCTCTTACCAGCAGAGTTTGCCTTTCATATTATTTGACTTGATCAAGCCTTCTACAACTTAACCAAATGTTTTGGCGTTATGTTTATATGTTTTTCAAATTATTATATTAGGCTGTATTTTTATTTTTACAGATTCTATTTTAGATTTTAATCTGTGATCTGTGATCAGCATTCTTATTTAAGGAATAGAACGAACAATGTCTTATAAATTTTTTGCTGATTGAAAAAAGAAGATTTTGAGGAGTTGTACATTATGAAGGCTGAAATAAGTTACTTATATCAAGTTCTACTTTATTATTGCTATCTATTATAGCTCCGTATGATCTAGTTTCCTACTTCCGCGTGGTCTTACCACTAATTATTTTTATTTTCCTAGAATTTACACTTTTCTAGCGTTTCTTCCCAACCAATCACTATAAATTGCAACATTTTTCACCAGCTGCTAGCAATAGTAAATCACTGCGTGTAGCAGTTTTTCAACGATTAGCGGATCGGAATGTTTACAACTGGGATAAACAGAAAAGTGCTAACAATCTCCTGAAGAACTTTGCCCTAAATGATTTTTCTTTCATTACCATTGCAGTTTTTGATTTGTTTGTTGTAATTTCATATAAACTGCTATAGTTTCAATAATATGTTTACTTGCGCCGAACCTAATTTTTGTTAATAAATCAAATGCCTTTCCCATCACAGCTTCAAATCCGCTTTCAGCTAAAAACCCTGTCCATTTATTATTTTCAACCTCCTAAACTTCCCGAACGTACCCTTAAAAATTTCCATTCGTATTTTAATCTTCCATTAACGTCATCCATTGCGATATGAAGGTTCTACTCGTCAACTTTTCTGCATTCCTAGTCAAAAATTTTCTCTAATTTTCTTATTATACTTTTCGTTGGGCCTATAAATATTTCATTTTCTCTATTTTTAATTTAATTCTTTTCTGCCCTAACTTGTTTCCATTTTAACTTCGCACTGCAATTTTTTGCCAATTATTTCCTTTGCAGAACTAAGTTGTAGTTCCGTTGTCTATTCTAGATTGGTGGTCTCGTTAAACTTAGCCTATTTGTTACATATTCGTTTGTTAAAGTTTTTTGCAGGTTTAATTTTCGTTTTAATCCGGTCGTATTTTCTTATCAATTATCCCCTTTTCTTAACCAGTTAAATTATATGTCTAACTCCTCTTTCGGCTTGTAGACCTTTCTCTTCGGGAATCATGCAGTTGTTAATGATAATTTAAATCCCCTTA
Source organism: Sinelater perroti (assembly GCA_036346155.1). NCBI lineage: Eukaryota > Metazoa > Arthropoda > Insecta > Coleoptera > Elateridae > Sinelater > Sinelater perroti. The sequence continues at coordinate 7,303,313 of JARFIY010000324.1, forward strand.
ATTTATATTCACTTTTCATAAGTTTTAGCGGATAGATACTCCTCTATGACCCCAATAGAGGATAGATCTACTTCAGGGAGGCGACCCTGTCCACGCGAGCCTCGACTCTTCTTCATCTCCTAACACCGGGGAAAAGTCGTGTCCCAACCTTAGTCCTACCCACAATCTACATACTCTTATCCTCCATGCACCCTATCCACTCGCCAACCCGCCCGGCAAGCGTGGCGTTTAATTGCCAAATTCCCCTTGAATTGCAAAACTACAAAATTCAAGGGAGGCCTACGTCCTGCAATGGACTTCAATGGCTGTGTGATGATGATGATGAAGTTTTACTACTTTAATTTTATATCAAGATGTAGACGCATTTTTAATTGTATAACGAACTACTGCACCTTTGGTTCTACGCTTAATTTATTGGTGAAAATTACTTTGATGCATCTTCTTTTGGTTCACTTCAAATTGTGTCTTCTTGATTGACAGCTCATAACTAATATAAAAAAAGGCTTAATATGTTACTGGGCATCTTGTTAATTTAATATATATGTATTTAATACCTTCGTGTTTGCAACAACAAATTATTCAAATGTCCACCGCGGCTGTATCGATATTGCTGTATTTGAGAAACACAATTTTCCATAATTCAGTGCTACATATCGGGATGTTTTGCACACATGGTGTATTCATTTGGCATTCGCGATTTGTTTCTGAAAACCTGGGCTTTAATATTACTTCCAAAAATAGTCCAGTGGGGTTAAATCGTAGGATCTTAACAACAATTCATAAGTTTACTGTGTAAAATTATTGATTTATCAAACTTTACCGCTAATAAGTTGATGGTATCGCCAGAAATATAGTTCGTAACATTGTCATGTCAAAACCACATCTATTTAAGTCCATATCATCCAAATGTGGTTACAAAAACTGGTTATCATCAACCAATAGTGCTCTTCATTCACTATAATGTTGTTTCCCCCATTACTGAAAAAAAGTATAGTCCAATGCTGGCTTTGTGGATATGAAGTTGCTTCTTCAATAACTTTTGCGTTGAACTGATTCTAAAAGCCGTCATTATGTTTACCCACGAAGCCACTCAACCATAAATGCACTTCATCAAAAGATAATTTTAAAATTTGAGATCTGCTTTCTAGCTGCTTCAACGTCCAATCGGAGAATAGGAAACATGAATGCACGTTTAACCCAAACTCGTCAAGAAATTCTTGAGCAGAGCGCGATCAACAAATTTAAGCCTTTATAAACATGGTTTAAACAGCAGCAGTATTCGTTGTCTTGAAAGTGCGTATAGTAAATCCATGTTACAAACTTTGCACAATTCCATAAGTGCAAGCTCAGAAGAACAATATTTCGACCGTAATTTTTACTAGGTGCATAATACGTTGCAAGTTTTTAGTTACATTTCTTATATTTTCTAAGCGCTCTTGAAACGTAAAACGATGTCTCATATAACTGACACTAACATATAGTTACGGCGTTTTAAACCTGATCGCCATATGCATACAGAGTTCTATAGTTCCTACTGGAAAACTTACGTATGTTTCTCTTCTTCTGTTATTTAAATTTCGTTTTTCCGCAGAACAATTCTTCTTTGGAGTTGTTTTCTTTAATTTCAGTTATCCTTAGGGTTTTTCTGTTTTATTTTGTATTTATCTTCATTAGTGCATCGTAACTTCGGAAAAAATCTTCTAAAAATTAAGTGACTGTGCCGTGTGTTTTCGCTTTTATACTTTTGCGAGTGCGGTAGGGATAGAGTTAGGAGCAGGGCGTTGTTGACGTCACCGGGATGGTAGATAACGTGACCGGGCTAGCTGTTGGCGTCACTCGGGCCGTTGCAGGTAACATTTTTGCATTTGCTGACGTTACTCGCTCTTTAGCGATATTACGGTTCATTTTGCCTAAGAGAAATAAATCAATATTTAGGTAGATTAGTCCGACGTTCCTGTTAAAATTATTTTTATATCTATAAAGTTCCATCGCTTATCCATACAATTTTGGATAATAGTTGCTACAATTGTATAAAACTTGCGTTTGCCCGAAATCTATCTCGTGGCCAGGATTTCTCAAGGCATTTTCAGCAACCGCTGATTTTTTGAGTTGATTGAGGCGTAAATGACATTTCTGTTCCTTTATTCTGGTCCGTAGTCCCAATCTAGACCTGCTTATATGAACAAGGTACGCAGTATATTCCTGGTGTATACTGTGGATTTCTTGTGTCCTTGGCGGGTCAAAGAAAATTCTGTATCTTGGTGGTAGTAGTACAGATGATTTCTACCTCGCGTTTATTGAGAATTTTTCCTATCCGGTCCGACCTCAAATACTAATATTTTCACAACCGTTATTTTTTGACACGGATGGCTATTAAACTGCTTATAAACGTATCGGTCCGTATATGTTGGTTTTCTGTACATAATGTGTTGTAAATGTCCATTAATCGTGCTGAATTGATGGTGACCTTTTAGGGCCAAGTGGACTACCCACTACTACTCCGCCTTTTGTTCGTAATTAGGAGTATAAGTATAGAAATGAGTGACACCCCCTTTTCAACAAACTTTTCTTTGAACCGCACCCTTATGGATCGACAGTTCGGTCATATTGAAGAAAATAAACATAGTGTACGACATGGCCATCTCAACGTCTTCATGGTGAAAAGAATGGTCAAATTTAAAAAAAATTTCCGGATCTCGGAAATGGTTCGTAATATACGTAATATGTGGCAAATAAAGTAAGTAAACGCAAGGCACTGTCGAAATAGCTATAAGATATCGTTAGGGAAAATTTGCCTTAGGTAGTTCAGGACATCTTGAATCGGCGCTTTGGTAAACAAGGAGATTACATCAAAACTGACCATTATATCTCCCCTCTAGTTGGATATCTTAAAGGTGGTTGTTAAAGTATGCGGAGTCCTTGATGTAACTGATGGTAAGTACAATGTATGGTTGTAACAGATTGGATTAATATTTGGTCAGTTTATAGGTAGGCTATCGATGACACTAACAATAGGTCACAGTGGTAGACGCCTCTGATGTTATTGGTCTCTTCTTGATAGTGTTATTCGGAAAGGAACTTTTACCAGTTTGGTCGTGTCGCGTAGTATCCGGTAGAAGTGTTCGTATCAAACAATTCGGTCATCTTCGTATAGTACTCCTGTGATGATATATCTGCTGGTAAAATGATGATGGTTTGTCATTCTTTAGTTCACGTAGAGTATTTTATTCTGGGTAGGTTCTTCTAAGGCGGCTTAGTACAGCTCAGGATTGGTGAAGTTTCGATTCGTACTTCCTCTGCTTCATCCGCTGGAAGGCTTTGTGCGGCTGCTTCTAAATTAGCTATGATGTTCTCAATTGAAATGGATTTAGGTGCTATCGCAAACTTTTCACTTTTGCTGAGAGGACTGATGGTTTCTTGGCTAAGCTCTTGTTTGGAAACGTTTTTTACAATTTAGTTAAAATCCAGCTGTGTAAAAGCGTTTTTTCCATAAGATTTGTGTATCCTCAGAATGGAAAGTCTACAATGTCTCAGTTGCTTTTACCAATTCTGCTGGCCAAGCTGACATAAAATTGCATCAGTTCTAGTGAAGGGTCTCTAGCCAGGGTTTTCTTTGTAGCCTGCACTTGTTCTCTGACTAAGACAGCTTACGATTCTTAAACGTCAAGAGTTTCGAAACTCCGACCACGACAACCAACCACAATATACCAAAACATCGACCGTAAAAGCCTTTGCATTAATTTTTATTCATTCTTTGTATCGTTTGTTTTTTTATTCTTTATTTCCGCATTTCTTCTTCTGTTATACTTGCTGCTTCATTTGTTGTCGTTGGGAATCTGACTGTCCTTTTACTTTTCTTCAAAATCTCTGCTTATCCTTTTTCGTTAATATTTACATTCTCGCTGCTTATTAATCCTGTATTTGTTTGGATTTTATTATCTTTAAAATACTTTGACAAAACACTCTTGTCGACGTGTTCAGGCATCAGTCATCAAGACTTAAATGTTGCATTATGTTCCTACAGAAAATAACTTCAAGGTCATTTAATAATAACATTTTCAATAAAACTATTTTTTTCTGTCACTTCATTTATTCATAAATATAATTCTTAAATAATTGAGAAGTTCTGTACGGTCCATTTAGGAGATAAACCCTAGTTCATATAGTGAAAAAATTCCAATTTAAAGTGAATTGAAAAATAGATAAACAAATCAAAATAAAAAATAATATTTTAATTTTTAGTTGTGTAAATGTCAGTGTATTAATCAATTCTATCGTTTATAGATTTTGAAATACTTTTTGAAATGAATGGAACTGTTTGGAATCATTGATCCTTCATTAAGATAATACGTCGTGCTGGTACATACACGCTGTTTGTTACGCAGAAGATTATCTTCTTCAGACATCTATTGTATTGAAGCGTTTGTGATCTTGTGACTTGTATTTTCTAATGTAAAATGTGCATTAAAAGAGAAAATATAAAATTAAATTGCGTAAGGAACAATATCACATCAGTACTAACAATATTTCCGCTTTTTAATCAAACATTTAGAGTATTAATACACTTACTTTGTAACCAGACCTCGTAGTACATCATTTGTTGAACAATTTTAGTCATTAGTTAAATAAATAATTTTTTTATTGTATTTAATGAATCCATTACCAAAAGTGGCCCACTCAAACTAGTATTACTATTCAATCACATACTAATATATTAATTAAAAAACAAAAATTTGTGTAGGTTCTATTAAATTCCCCTCGTAGCTTTAAATTGAATGAGTTGTTAGAAATGAATTAATTCGTTAATGAGCCTGGTTAGTAGTGTTAGTAAAATCAAAGTAACTTTGATACATAACCGCATGCTAAATTCGGTTGTGGGGTCCAAAGCAAATTTTGGGCCTCGAGGCATTTTACTTCGCACAGTGCCTTCGCCCCTATTTAGCAAAACAAAACTCCTTAGTGCTGCACGAATTGACACCGGCCCGACGCGCTAATTGCGCTAATGCAAGCCTACGGCCTAGTACCTGTCATGGCGGAGGCGGGGTACGCGTTGCCGATTATGCTGGAGAACGAGGCCCGGGTGTTGAAGGGGGCGCCGCAGGGCTCCTCCAGCAGGCCGCCGAGCTCCTGCAGGCGGATCTCCGCCTCCCCCAGCAGCTGCTTCAAGTGCGCGCCCAGCTTCTCGGGGCTCGAGACTGAAAAAGGAAAGGGCGCTTAGGGCTAATAAGCTGCGGAGTGGCGGCGGCTGGAAGCCGCTAATTTAATTAAAACTCGTAACTCCTTCATCAATTTGGCCCATTTGATACTTTCTCATAAATATGAAAATTGACAATTTACTTTTCCAATTAGGGGCGACCGTGGCTATCTGCGTAAGCCGGGAATTAATTGTCTGCTTCGCTTCTTTCGGCAGAAGCGGCGCTTTGTGCAGTAGGAAAAGAAAACAGAGACACCTCGCACCTAAGCAATTTAATTTGTTGATTAATTCAGCTTCCATCTAGTTAAAGCTGGCAATTCGCTTGTTTGAGAACAATAGAGAAGAGTGAAAATGAGTGAAAACTGACTATTATTAACACAATCAAGAGCGAGCGTACTAATTATACGCTAAACTTCATTTAACGGCTGAAAGTAAATAAGGCAATTCTTTTCTTTCCTAGATAAACATCAACTCGTAACTTTAACTTTCCAAATTAGAACATACGAATTGAGGATCAAATAATTAGTCGGAATTGCTACGTTCCTGATGTTACATAATCACAGCAATGTGTAACGTTTAAATCAAAACTACATTAGCTTTATCTAATAGTTGCAGTTGAAAAAGGTTGGAGATTATAAAAGTGATGAAAAACATGCAGCCTCTTAATAAATATTATTTTAAAACAAATAATGGGATGAAAGCCCCAACATTTAATTTTCCAAATCAAAAGTAGGTTTTAGATAATGCTTTATTTTGGATACAATCTGATTAACCCATAGGCTGAGTACGCTCACAGCCTAGGATTTGGAGGGCGCAAAATTTTGAATTAAGTAAATGAAAAAGTGAGCTCAATAAGAGAAACTTTGAAAGAATTATTATTTATTATAATTGCCCGTTGACGCATAAAAAACATTTAGGTTGTAACAGGAAGAACATAACACAAAGAAATCATTCAGGAACTTTTCAGAATAATCGATCACGACCCACACCATTTCTAGCGGCGCATATGAGTTCCAGAACTTTTGATTCGTTCTAGAACTGCGTGTTTGAATATAATACGGAGCAGATGGATAATTGACAGTCGAATGGCACAAGTCGTACAAAAACAACAATTGCGCAAATAATTAAGTATTGTTATAGTAAACGTTACGTTAATCTACTATACATTTGAATAGAAACTAAACAAAAAGCTCTGAGCGTACGTTTCGTTGCCTACCTTTAGGGTCGCTTTGCCTATCTTACTTTCATAAAGTTACCGTACCGACTTGTCCCATTGTTATCATTTGCAAAAATTTAAGGGAGACGGGTAAGAAATTATTATCGTCCAATTTAGATTTTATAAAAGCTGAACTAAATGAGTGACAAAGAAGGTCGAGATTTGTTTAAATCAAACAAGTAGAGCAGAATTTAGAAAACGTCCCAAAGTGCTTCTTGAACAGTGGGATCCTGTAACCAAAAAACCAAACTAAACGAATTTTTCGTACAGTGTGCAGCAATCACAATCGTCGCCATCGACTTGAGTAACTTCAAGCTCGTCAACTGACACGAGCCTGTTTTTGAGCGATAGTTGACTTATGCAAGGTCCAACGCGCACACAGCTTCTTCACGATTAAATGTTCATCTAATATCGAATATATGCTAGTCATACGAATGCCTAAGGATGCCTGAATTTCACGATAAGTCACATGACGATCTTGCTTTATCAGTTCGCGCACGACATCGATGTTTGCTGGCACCACAGCCGATTTTCGACAGCCTTCTTTAGAGTCAGTTAAGTAAGAACGTGTTCGGGTTAATGCGGAGAAAAACTTATGTAAAAACGTTTTCAAATACATGGGTACGTTGCTATTGTATCAATAAGGTGTCCAGTCACCACTGGCGTCGATAACTGCCTGGAATCTTCGAGACATGCTTGTCACAAAATATAGAAATTTTAAAGTGACGACATTAGTTACTTCTTCATCATTAAACAGTAGTCAGATTTCTGTTCTTTTTTAGCCGTATGACTTATTCTTGGCATCGATTTCGCTCAGTTCTTGGGATATGCCAAAATCAAAAATTGGAAAGTGCAGCATAAGTCCACAAATGTGCAGTATCTTGGCGAAAAACCTACTTACGCTTCACAGTAGACGCATCAGTTAAATTGAAAGTTTTATGCCGTACCTGACCAAAAAGAAGTGCCTAACTCTGAAGAGAATGCGTTAACTTTGTACACCGGACGAACCGCTGAAGATAAAGAACCCAAATTTTGCAAAGAAATGGCTTAACACTTCACAAAAGTTTTATTTTGTGTTTTTGGCCGACTTCTGTGGCAATTGCTATAAAAATAAAAATTTTCAAAAATGCTGAAACTGAATTTTCGCGATTCTTTGGCATAATTTTGCTATTGCTATATCATTAAAACTATAATACCTATCAAAAACAACAAAAAAATTCAAGTCAATCGGATGAACCGTTAAAAAACGGCGCTAAAAAACACGGTTGCCGTAGATTTTTGCCGCTGCTATATATAAGAGAACTTTTTGAAATGCAGCGCCAAAAATCGTATTTGTGCTATTGCATATTATACGAATTCCAAAAAGAAAAAATATTAGAACTGCAACAAAGAACATTTAAATGCTCATTCTTCCAGAAAAGTGGAACGAGGATCTTAACCTGGGCGACCAACCCCACTCTAGATGACTTGTAGGTCTTAATGAAAACTTCATACATGAGTGTTGCATATTTGACGAACAGCAGTAAATTAGGCCACATGATTTTTTCATTTCGGTCGGAACTATAAATTCTGTACAACAAAAAATAAGCTGGACATGAGAAAATGAAAAATAAGCTGCAGAATCCGCGCTGAAAGCAGAGTTTCACTATTTGTTTGGTTACTTCAAGTATCTATTACTTGGTGAGACAATCACGGCTAACAAACAATATGAGAAATTCACCAAACTCAACGTAAGAATTTATAAAAATTCCAATATAAAAGACGCCATTCTTCATCACAATAGCGGCAGACTTCATGTCGCCCAACTGACGCTCCTGCAAGTTTTCATCTGTCTCGGACTTTGATAAATTCAGACTGTGAAATTATAGTTCTAAAAGCGGCGCGTGAGCTGAATGACCAAATAAATTCGATGAAGACATGTAACCGTATTGGAATTGGCTGAGCAACTTTATTCTACGTTTGCAACAGTTTAGGTATCTGCTTCGGAATGATGTTTAAATTGGGTATATAAGTTCCAAACTGATTTAATAATGTAACTCTACAGCAGTACATACTGATCTTTTGGTCCCACCTTACACAATAGAATGGATAACGATTTTTGTATAGACTTATAAATAGGTGCGGAACGCCAGAGTGATATAGGTGGTTAAGGCGCGGACAGCGATGCGGACAGACCCGGGTTCCATTCTTAAAGCTCTCTAATATCTGGCAGGTGATCTAACTCAGTTATTAAAAATAATCAAGTACCTGAGTTCACTCGAACAAAAGGTAATAATGGCGATCGTTTAAGGCGCGGTGCTTGTCACATCGTCTCGCATCAGAGATGGTGCGCGACTACTGGACAGGGAGTAAACATATAAGAGCCTTAACCTCTCAGTTCGCAAGCCATGCTCCCACACGGGGAGTTAAAGCCGTGAAAAAAATAAAAAAGTGCGCAATGAACACCTTAACCTATACCAAAGCAAGACTTTCATCCTCAAAAAGTCTTACTGTGTGAATGTGTGAATGGTAAAGCATAAAGATTGGGACTCATTTATTATCAATAATTAAACCGATTTAAACTGGTAAAAAAGCGGCAATCTTTCGTCAATAGAGATATCGCTTCGGCTGAGAAATAATTCTCATATTCCCCCAACACTGTAAAATTAATTAGCCAGTAAAAGTAAAAATTTCCTTGAATATGTAAATGAAGTACTTCATACATTTTTTAACTTAAAATCTAGAAGCTTTCTTTGCAAAGATATTCATAATTTATTACTTGGAGATCTATTTTAAAAAATGATGACACTATATTATTGATTAAATATTAAACAAATATTTGTTTTGTATTTCTATTTTCAGATTACTAAAACCAAAAATATTTATAAAATGACGCCTTAAAAACCCTCTGAGTTTAACATTTTATTGTGTTCTTGAATGCTTCAGCAAGTTCAGGTTAAAAAACTGTATAAACTTTGATTTCAAAACTTTCCTTTGCTCTTGAGAAATATAAATAATGCCATTATCAACTTTGCTGGCGATATTTTTCTTTGCAGGAAAAAGTGGGTGTTCTGGAAGGAATTTATGGTGCGATAACCGTTATATAACATTCATTTTAGATTCTACAAGAGGAGTTGCTTTTATTGCCGTTTAAACGCGCAAATCAGAAAACGAGTGAGCAAATATAAAGAAAAAATTGATATTGGAGATATTGCACCTAGTATTTACGAGGGCGGAAGCTGCGAGAGGCATAATAAAAGTTAATGGTGAAAGGGTAATAAATGTTGCATAATATCGACACTCGGTCCACTTCAGGTCCGAGTTAAATTTACATCGTGCAAAATTTTCCAACTAAATGAACAAATTGTAAGGCTTTGTTGAAAAATATACTTTAAAACAGGTTTGCTATTACAAAGAATTTTCAAGTAAGATGTTTCAGTACACCTGTCGAATCAAGGTATTTTGCTTCAAAACAAGTTAAAAAGAAAGACCAAAATTAGAGGTTTAAACTACCTAAAAAACAGCTATTAAATAATAATGACATATTAAGCGAGACCTCGCTTAAAAAACTGTGAAGACTAATAGCAAATTTCTTACCCACACAACAGCATAACCAATAAATTATCTATGCAAATCAACATTTGTATTTTGAAGTCGAGGCAAAAGCAGCTGATTAAGTCGCAAAACTTCATTAATACATACCTTAAAATCCGTCGCGAGAAATGTCATGTATAAACAATAATTCCTAACCTTTAGTTAATAAAATAAACACTACGAAAAATATAAATATTCCGAAATATTCTAATAATTAATTACAGCTTTGGTAAGTAAGGTAGGTATAGTCGGAAAACGAGAAATGTACATGAGATGCAAACAAATATGCCCGGAATAAGCCAATTAAGTCGTTTACAGAAAAGCAATAATACTTCTCACTCTAATATTAATCAATACAACAGGAAAACTTCCACATAAACTCCCCCCTTGTTCATGAAATGATATAAAAGAGAGGTTAACAAGGAAAAGGCTAGTATGGATCTTGAAAATTGTTCGAGATGCCGAAGAAGGTGTAACACAAATCTCCGACAAACACTCACTGATGTGAAATCAGTTCTGTTAACAAATCCTACCCACATGTCCATGTCGTAACTTCTGGATAATGTATGGAGCATCGTGGTTATGCGTAAGACGTGGAAGGGCACCAAAAACTGAGACATTTTGGCTAAGCGAACAAATCCAGAGAAAATTAGGGCCCTCCAGGTTGGAGTGGTTGAAACGATAGGCCAGCACTTCATTTTTGGGAAAAATGTTTAGAAGTTAAAAATTTCAATCGCTGGTCTCGAAGTATGAACGGATAAAGACGATAAAAACTAAAAATGGAACAGACTACGGCCTTGGTTACCTGAAATGTACCAGAAGTCGCTTCTAAACAACGAGAAGTAATTGAAGAACTATAGAAGCAGATGTAGTAGCAGTCCTCTCAAAAACTATAAAAAAGGAAGAATAAATCAAAGATTGAAGGACTATGGTACATCGTGTGGTTGGTTCGCGGGCCATAAGGCCGTGGTCGGAGTTCAGAAACTCTTGACGTTTCGTCCACAACTGCGGCGGGCATCTTCAAAAGAAAAAATTCAATTTTTAGAATTATAAGTCTTGTAACCCGAGAACGAACCACACGATGCACCATAACACCGGCCGTGAAAGCCTTCGTATCTAAGTGAAGGACTACATCCATTCCCATAGCGATGCGAATAAAGGAGAAAAGAAATTTCTATAACCGTCCATAACAGTACTTTGTATCTAAAGAACTAATTGAAGATAACTGGCGTAAAGAGGTAGAGGACTAGAATGCGAATCGGATTATTCTACTGCGACAAATGTGCTGATTCCATATAAAAAGAAAAATTGCAGGAACGACTAAATATGATATAAAGATTCCAGAAGAAAGAATGGAATATCAAAAGTACAACGGATAGTCTCAAATAAAAATTAATCCGGCTGCTTCGCGAACGGAGATTAACTGATAAAGTACAAAGGCTTAGAGAGAAACCAATGGAACATTAGTACGATTAGTTGGAAATATATATGAATAAGACAACTAAGAAGTGTTTAGACATCGAAGAAATAAAATAGGAAATATTCAGACTGGTGGTCCCATCGAGGCTTAAGAAACTAGTTTACCACAACTAACTTTAACTTAAAAAGAATAACAAAAATCGAAAACTATATGCACGCTTGAATATGGACGTAAAAGAATTAATCGCAAAACCCAAGAGTGACGTTTGGAAAAAATTGTGAAAAATTTAATAAACAACTAAGAGGCACGGGGGCATCGAGGATATGATTCAAGGCTGACAACAATAAAGAGCAGAGAGCTATATAAAATTATCAGTGAAGAAAATTACTGTCTACATGAAAACCTATACATTGGCCTTTAAACTTAAATAAAAAAAATTTAGGAAAAAAATATTAGGAAAGCAAAATCATGCTAAACTTGTGAGGAGCAAACAATAAATACATGGAAATAGATACTGAGAGAAGTACAGCAAAAAAAAAAGAAAAAAAAAGAAAATACAAATATCAGAACATAATAGAGAAGAGGAAGAAGCAGAGTCAATAACATGAAAAAGTGACAGAAGCTATAGAAACATTTCAAAATGGAAAGGCATCAGAACACAACAATTCAACTAAATAAATGGTAAAGAGCATCGAAGAAGAAGAACTTTTTGCAAAAAGCCTTGGGAAAACGGAATAATGGATAAAGATTGGCAGATGTAAGTAATAGAGTCAATACACAAAAAGTGGCATAAGAGAATGTAGCAACTACAGAGGCATAATTATGTTAACCATAGCTTTAAAAACATATAAATGAAGACTGCAGAAAGGCCTAAAAGATACCCAGAACCGACCTTATAGAAAACCTAGAGGGAATTTAGGAAATGAAAGAGCGTACACGTCACGTTTTCAGAATGCAAGACACGCTACAGAAGATTTGAGTACAAAGCTCTGGATAAGATTACAAAAGAGTGCAAATCCAATTTGAAGAAACTCACCGTAGAATTATCAAAATGTGTCTTCGAAGACGACGTAATAATTATGGTCAGTAGTGAAAGAGAATTACAGAACAATTAGAAACGGTAAAGAACATGAAATAAAAATTAAGGCAGAATAAACCAAAGAAATAATAATAGCCAAATAACAAGAAAAAACCAACACGCACATCGAAGATATAAATATCTAACAAGTAATAGGACGCGTAAAAAGTTCGTGCCGATTTGCCTTTTTAATATATTTTTGCAGTGAGATTGCATGATAATTAGTATCGTACGATTGTGCGTATTCTTGCCAACATTTTGGTACAGAATTTGCCTATGCTTGCTGTCTTGGGAACAAATTCGCTTGCTACTCATGCACGAAAGGAAAAATGCTAGTGAAGCGGTGCGCAAGATTAATGGAGCTTGAAGCAATTATACAGTTTTTTTTTCAAAGGCAGTCTGGAAGATAGGCCGCGCTCGGGCCGTGCGAACTGGAAAACGACGACATCAACTTCTTCAGTTCGCTTACCCCAAAAGTGGCAAGAAGTTATCGAGGTTGATGGAGAATAATTTGATTATTGCTTCTGTCTTTGTTCGAAACAAAGTATTGTAAAAATCAAACTAAAAAACCAAAACGGCACGAACTTTTTACACAACCTATCAACAAGATTTAATTATCTAGGCATCAATGGAAATCAAGAGAGACATTAGCGAATGGATTGAGAAAATCCATCAAAACATACCATATGATGACACAAAACTTTATAAAAAAAAAGTAGAAATGCTCCAAAAGACAAATATTTTTTTAAAATAGTGTATAGATCAATCTTGACTTTCACGGCCGGTGTTATGGTGCATCGTGTGGTTGGTTCTCGTCGGGTTATAAGGCCGTGGTCGGAGTTCAGAAACTCTTGACGTTTCGTCCACAACTGCGGCGGATATCTTCAGAAGAAAAACTTCTAAAAATTTTTAGAAGTTGTAGACGAAACGTCAAGAGCTTCTGAACTCCGACCACCGCCTTATAACCCGAAAACCAACCACACGATGCACCATGACTTCATCACCTTGTATCCTTCCAATCCTGGATCTTAGTTTTTCCATGTCTGTCTGTCCGTTGTTTTTCCAAATCAATTTTTACCTGCTGTCTTCTTTATAGCACTCAGCCATCTTTTTTGTAGTCTTCCTACATTTCTTTCGGATATTCTCGGGCGCCAGTGTGCGACATTGTGTGACCATCTTACTAGATCTTATCACGCGACGTTTCCAACCCAGTTCCATTTCAATTACGGTACGCAATGCATAAAATCCGGGACTTTTTTCTGCGTATTTCGTTGTTTCTTATCCTGCCTCTTAACGTAATAAAGCATAGTCCATTCCATTATCTCTGTGTAGGTCTTAACTTATTTGCGCTTTTAATCGAGAGGGTTATTGTTTCTAAGCCATATGTGGTGATTTCCGATAGTGAAACATGGATAATGACTAAACAAAGGGAAAGCAAAATACCGACCGATGTAATGAAATACCTACGAGCTGTAAAAAGAATATCGAGGTGTGATAGGATAAGAAATACAGAGGTAAAACAAGCACTAGAAACCAACTCAATAATGGAGCATATCTACTATACATTTGAGCAGAAAGTAAACACAGACAGCTGATATGAAATGTGGCGTGGGTGAGTTTTAAGCGTACGTTTGTTACCTATCTTCAGGATCGTTTTGCATATCTTACTTTCGTAAAATGGAGAAGTCGATATAAATATTGTCTAAACTGCGATGGAAAAAGTTAGAACCAAGTTATGAAAAATTATCCGATTTCATAATGATTGAATGCTTCTTTTTATAAAATGTTAAAGTATAACTTCATTAATAAATTTTTCCTACCTTTACTAGCTTTTTATTTATTAGTAATATCAATTAGTTCTATCCCACTAAGTAATCTGACAAGTATTGGTAACTTAAGGTATATCGTAATTTTTTTAGCACAACATAGAGTTATTAATATAAAAAAAATTATGATAGCGTATGCGCATACGTCATACAAGCACCCTTTAGTCTCTTTTTTGTGTACCGTCGAATTTTCTGCCTCGGCAACGAAGGTTACAATGGGCAACAGAAATGCTTCTGTAAACACACTACGTAAAACTGAAACTATGATCTGACATTAAATACGCCGTAGGCGCGGAGAAAACGACCAAAAAGACTGTATTCGTATGAGGCACACAATGGCAAATATGAGTATTATATCATAAGAAGTTATGCGGAACTTCTTTTCCGTCAGAAGTCGTTCCAAACAATCTTTCAACAAGACAACGCTCGACCACATGTGCCACCTAACAACAAAACAAAATGGAAACTCTCCCATGACCGGTCTGATAACCTAACCTTTTACTTATCAAAAATAACTGCAAAAAAGTATATAGAATCATGCACGACCTAAATATTATAGAATTTCAATCTAAGGCCGGCTCACAAATTATTTTCTTGTTTATAAGCCACTCGACTCAGCGAGGTGAAACTTGGTGCATGTGAGCTCGCATTTATTAGCAAGAGAATACGATCGAAGTGATCAGAATGTCTGCTAGTTGTGACAAAAATTTATTGATATTTTCGGCAGGTGACCAAAATCAGCGAGCTTTCATCAAAATCAGCACATAATGTGTGCTATTCACACCGTGAAGAAATGGGCAACCAAGATGAACAAAGAGCGCTGTAATTGAAGGGATCAGGGGAGGGGTGTATCGCGTGACTCGCGATAAAGACCAAAGAGTGGAACGAATCAAAGCGTGTTTGGTCGAAACGAGATCATGGACAATTGTCGATCTGGCCATGTATGTTGATGTTCCCAAAAATAGTCTTTGGAGAATTTTGACTGAGAATTTGTGTCAGGTAAAAGATTTGAAAAGCTTATCCCTCATAATCTTACAGAAGAGCAAAGGCAAGCTCGAATCGACATGTACCATGATAATCTTATTCGATACATTCATCGACCTCAAGTATTGAAGCGGTCTCTGGCTACAGATAAAAGTTGGATATTCTTCTAACGACCCTATCTAAAAACAAGTTGGCTCAATGGCTAGGAAAAGTGAGAATACACAACGAGAGCCAAGGCAAGAGTTCTGGTACAAGAAGAAGATTTAGCTATATTTTTCTACATAATCGCCATTTCTATCAATACATTTTTGTAGACGTTATGGCAATTTATGTAAGCCTATGTCATACCAGCTCACCGCCATGTCGTTGAGGAAGCGATGGACAACTTCCTTCACCTCGTCATCGCCGCTGAAGCGCATTCCAGCAAAATCTCCTTTCAACGGAACAAATGGTAGTGACTAGGTGCCAAGTCCGGACTATAGGGTGGGAGGACGATTACGTTTTATCCAAACTATTGTAGGAGAGCGACGGTCGTACGTGCGTTATCGTAGAAAAGGCATACGCCCTTGCTCAACATTATTCTCCTCCAGTTCTGAATCGCCCATCTGAGTATTTTGAGTGTCTCACAACACCAGTCAGCGTTTATTAAGGTCCCACAAACCATGAAGTCAATCAATAAAACACAGCAGCGAAGAGGAATGGCGGCACTTATGTGATTGTTCCTTGGTCTTAGGTGTGAAGTGGAACGCCCAGGTTTCGTCACCTGTGACAGTCGAATCCAAAAAGGTGTCATTTTTGTCTGCACAGCGTCGAAGAAATTGCAGGAAAAGTCGTTGCCGTTGATGGTCTTCTGTAACCATTTGCAGAACCCATCCCGCGCACACCTTCGGATATTTCAACTTCTCAGTCAGTCCTATGAATGGTACCAAAATGCAAAAATCATCGAGAGTGATCCTTCGATCTTTAAGCATGATTTATTCAAGCTTTAGGACTGTCTTGTCGAGAATTGACGCTGTTCCGCTTCTTTCTTCGTTGTGAATTTTCATGCGACCACGTGTAAACTCCCTACATCACTTGCAGACGTTTTTGACATCCATGCACGACTCCTCGTACAGTTCCATTAGTTGGCGATGAATTTCGATTGGTGTAAAGCCTTTTTCGTTCAAAAGCCGAAAAACTACGCACCTGGTGGTAGCGGCAAGCGAGAGCTCCATTACAAACGGCTGCTGAGCTAAAATTGAGCGCCCGCGCTGGCTAAACGATGGTTTGCTTGAGAGTAAAGAAAGCAGCAAATATGGCAGTGTAGTCAACAGCCACGCGAAATTTTTCCCTGCGGCCTCGGCGTTTTGAGATTAACCTGGTAGCAATAGATTTTGCTGGAATCGTTTTTTGGCATATCTGGGAAGAGAACACTACCGTCACTAAAGAGGTCTATAAGTCATTCCTCAAGGAAAGGGTCTAAAGTCCCCTATAATTGTTTGTGATAATGCCCGACTACACAAATCAAAGCTCGTTACAGACTATTTGATGGAGAAAAAGTGGGAGACTTGGAATCATATTCATCTGTTATGCATCCCCGTTACGTAAACGGTTTTGAGCTTTTGAAAACTCACATATTAGGGATTCGCTAGGGAAATTGGAATTTAGTCATTGAAGCAATTAATAAGGCGATATTGAAAGGTTTGCAAAGTGGCCTGTTTAAGAGAGTTACCATACTTTCCGAGTGGTGGGAAACTGTGGTTCCAAAAAATGGAGACTATATTTGATTGTTATCAAAAATCATTTATGGATAATGAATTATTGACATTTTTGTGAGTCTATGATAGAATGCAGATATAGTCCATCAAGACATCATTCATTCATTGTTTGAATCGATGCCAAGAAGAATGAAGGCGCTCACGAGAGCCCTAGTGGGAATGAATGAATATAAATGTTTGTGGACAAATGTTTTGTAAATTTAATCATTTTTTATCTTTTTTGTTAAATTTGTAAAGTTTAAATTGTCAATTTGCATTTCTTTTTGGTGCTGCAATTTCAAAATGGCAGTGTATAACTCTGAAAAAGCTATCATGGTGCCAAACTGCGGCGCAAAATATAAATTCAGACGTAAGAAAAATGCTTACACTGATTTCCTTCCCGAGCTCCAAATCCAATCAGCATCTTCACCAAGGGACGGTTATTGCTCAGGACAGCCACGTCCAGCGGAGACAATCCATCACTGTTCAAGCTGAAAGCAAAGCATGTGTCACTCATAATGGAAGGTGCGCAAAAACGAGCTGCTTGAATTTCAGCGGCGTCCAGCCGATAATTCAGCCGCGAGCCGACGCATTTGCCGCGGCAGGTTGCACGCGCAGGAGGCATTCGGGCTATGCCGACGTCCCGCTATCTTCATCTGCTGTCGGGCGTCTCATTCACTTCCTCCCGAATACACCTCCGCAATAAATTACGACCTCGGGCCCGCAGACGGAATTATCTACCTACTGCCGCTTGCAGACGCAACAAAGCCTAGCATCCCGGGAACTGTTTGCCGACCCGCTGCAGCCAGATTACACAAATTAATTTTAAAGCGCCGCATCGCGCTGCAGGCCGGCGATAAATGCAACTGCAGGAATTGCCACTGCACGGATCGCCGGCAAAAAGTGCGAAAGCGCTGTTGATTAAATTGTCACCGTCGTGCCCCAAACGGGCTAATTATCGTTTGACAGCGAATGTATTAATTTTCAGATTTATGCGCTGAAACGTTCCGAAGCGGGGCGGATTTTATTTAAATGGAAATTGCGGGCGCATTTGTCCGGGCAAAGAGCAAACGTAAAACGTCAGGTCTATTTATTTCGGGGCCGCAGCCTGCGCCTTCTCGTTTTATAAATCGGGGCAATTTATAAAATAAATTTGCTGCTACTGCAATATATCGGCGGTGGATAAAATATAGCAACGGTATTGTGAGTAAACTCATTAAGAAAGTTCGAACTAATAAGAAATGGATTGAACTGTGGAAAGCTGTTAAGAAACTAATTATTTGGCGCCTTTGAAAGGTCCTCAATCAAATTTATTGCTTAAGAAATGTTAACGGCAAGATAAAGAACATTCATACATTTAAGTGGAATGATCATTCAACTGGAACATCCCCATCAATAGACTGAAAAAAATCGGACGTTCTATTGTTAAATGTAATAATAAATCTAACCTGCCATTAGCTAATAAATCTATGGATTGGAGAGGTTAACGAGGCAAATTTATCACTGCAAAAAAACGACCGAAATATAAAGCCAAGATATTTACAGTATATGCCAAATCAAACAAAAATGATACAAAGTAACTAAATACACATTTTTGAATGTTGCTATTTACCCAGCAGACTTCCAGTGAAAACTGTTGACAACTCCTATATCCAAGCCCACTTTGGAGCATATCGAGTGCATATAAATATAAAGAAAGGTTCATTAATTCCTGCAGGAAGCAGTGAAAGGAAAAAAAAAATTGTGAGTGAAATCTTTTGTAAATAGCAATACTATAGGTTATGAGAAAACAAAGTGAAATATTGAATTTAACAAGAATATAACTTTAACAACTCTCTTCAGTTCTCTGTCTTCTGAAAAATTATAGTCTTCAAGTTTTTAAAAGGACTAAGATACGTGACCTGCGATGAAAAAGGCTAATGAACTTCACTTCTTCTTATGTCGCCTTCTACTGGTAAAGATTCATGAGGTTTGGGGTCTTGCTCTCTACGATGAATCTCAGTAACTTTAATTTTTTGCTACTTTTTACATATTTCAATAGTTCTTTCTGTTTATTCAGTCAAATACGAATTTTGTCACTGGTTACTCTTTGTATCCGTGGACTGGGGTACCGTTAAATTATCGTAAGCTGACTTTTTTCCATTGCACCCAATATTTATGACTTCCTGACTGTTACTTTTGATAAGTTTGTCTTTTTATTTCATTACTTTCAGATCTTGTCTGTGTACAACAGAACTCTACATATTCATCAATTAAGAAATCATTTATATCTCTGTCGCAATTGAATGCTATATAGATTAGGGCTGCTTTGGTACTCATAAGATTGGTCTCTTCTACTCTATTTTTGACGTATTTGAAAATATTGGAAAATATGCTCTTCTTTGGTTGCTTACTTACTTCACAGGAGAGAGAAATGTGGTACAAGACCCATTTGAATATCCATTATCAACATCCAACATTATATCACAACATAATAGGCCCATATTTTTATGATAAAATTGTTTGTTGATTGTATGAGAGCTGTTGACTCCATCAGTCTGATTTATCATGAATTGCAATCAAATTGTGACTTTGGATGTGAATGCATAATTTGTTTTCTATGTATTGTGGGTATAATAATTGCTACAGCTTGCTTGCTGAGACAAGACTTTTCTGTCGGCCATTTAACGTTTTTTTTTTGAACTAGCAGTTATTCGGTGAATGGCAACACTTAGCTCATGACATTTTGACAGAAAATTAGTTTTATCCTTCCGCTGAACGAAAATGGTTGTGTATACGCTTGAAGAACGCTGGGAAATATTGCGACATTACTTTGAAAATCATGGTAACGTTGCAGAATGTGTGCGAAAATTACGTACGGAAATGGGAAGACAAGAAGCACCGTCAGTTCCGTATGTGCTTTATATTGTTAAAAAAGTGAGAGAAACTGGCATGCTTACTGACAAACCAACGCGTGAAAAACCAAAAACAGCGCGTACACCCAAGAATATCGCTGCTGTTGCCGAGAATGTGCGTGAATCGCCAGGAACATCAGTTCACCGTCGTTCTCAACAATTGGACATTTCGGAGACACCATTGAGACAAATTTTGCGTAAAGACCTTGGTATGACGCCATACAAAGTCCAATTGGTTCAGCAAGTGAAGCCAACTGACCATCCAATGCGTTTTCGCTTCGCTTCATGGACTTGGGATCGACTTGAAGAAAATGCCGATTTTGGGCGAAAAATCATCTTTTCAGATGAAGCTCATTTCCATCTCGGCGGTATGTCAACAAGCAAAATTGTCGCATTTGGGTGCCGAAAACCGCACGCAATCGAAGAAAAGCCGATGCACCCACAACGAGTCACTGTTTGGTGCGGATTTTCGTCCAGAGGCATCATTGGGCCATTTTTCTTCGAAAATGAGCAAGAAGCGGCTGTTACAGTCAATGGTGAGCGTTATCGAGCCATGTTGAACGAATTTTTGTTCACAGAAATTGAAGAGGAAGATATTGGCGACATTTGGTTTCAACAGGACGACGCTCCTTGCCACGCAGCCAACGTTACAATCGATCTTTTGCGCACTGTCTTGGAAAATCGCATTATCGGTCGAAATTCTGATGTCGTTTGGCCGCCTCGGAGCTGCGATTTTAAAATTATGTGAAATATTCTATAAAATGCTTCAGAAGGAACTTGATAACTTTATTTTTTGATCTGCCTAGTTTTACCATAAATAATATCATAAATGTTAGTATATCTTTCTATGTAATCCAAATTTGCTTTTATAGGAGTTACTAATATGTATTCTGAACACAATATCTATTCACATTTTAAAATGGTCGTCTCTGCCTACAATTTGTAAGTTTTTTGTGACCACTTGCGTAACACAAGGTTTGAAATAGATAATTTACCATTGTCTTCACCAGAAAGCGAAAATTTTTCATTATGGGGGTGCTTCAACTTTACAAAAGACTTACGTGAAAGCTTTGATGTTCTTCAGGGTTATTAATCTGCGTTTGTCGTGGTATAATGAGGACTGTTTGATTCTGGTAGCAACAAACATAATTTCTGTGGAAAGGAAGAAAACTTCCGCCAATGTGTATAATAACACCACTCTGGAGCCTGTTGTTACCTATTAACTAACAATAGCGACGAGAATAGATAAACAAAATTTCAAGAATTTAAAATCCCCATTTAGTCGATAACCGGATAGGCAACCCATTACACATAGAAAAGTACAAGAATTGCATAAATATAAAACAACTAATTATAATAGTAATTCAGATCTAAGACAAACCTAACTGAACTGATAATAGGCCAACTTTTGAAAAGTCCACTCGGGTTGCCCTATTCCGTAGGTCAACAATAATTAAAAATAAATAAATAAAATACAATAAAGATTGGGTCTAAATAAATATAGAAGAAAGAAACAGGACAAAAATGGATAATGACAATTATTTAACGGACGAGACAACAAAAAAAGGAAAAGTGGTTACTAAGGTAGAGGAGTTCGTAAGCAGCAAGAAACCGCCAAGGACCCTAACGAAAACATCGAGAATCACAATTAAAGTACAAAAAGAAAACGAAGAAATTTAGTTACCTCAATAGAGATGGTGTGCAACTTAAATGAGATGAAACATATAAAAGACGAAATGCAAAAAATGAGTATTGACTACAAGGATTTCGCGGAGCAAATTAATAAAACAAGAGTCTAAGAAAAAAACGGGAAGATAAAGCAGGGGAATGGCAAAATCAAAAATAAATTGAGGAATCAAACATAACATAAAATCTATAGAGAAAGAAAATGGGAAAATAATGTAGGTATGATTGGACGAAAAATAATACAAGTGAGCAGGATATATATACACCGCAGCAGGATACAAAAAACTTTATATAGCGGCACTTGGAAATAGAGATTAAAATTAAGAAAACAACCGAGATAGGTGAGAAAAAGTATTTAACCGAATTAGAAACGAAGTAGATAAGAGAACAATCAAAGCTAAAGAATATCGCATCAGGCAAAATATACATTAATGTTGATCAAACAAAAGCCAAAAACGCAAAATTGAAAAATACAATTTTAAAAAACTGAAACCTCAAGAGAAGGGTCAAAAAACGTTGACGCATCAAGCAGAGCTTACAGAAAACAACAAAAAAGAAAAATGCGAAATAGAAGATAAAACTAAAAGTAATACAAAAGAGTAATAAAAATAAGAAGCATAAATTGGAAAAACATAAACTTATACAATAATTGGACAAGGCACAACTGGACATAGCGATAACTGAAATAATGAAAAAAAAGCGATGATAAAAATGGATAGACCTATACTATGATACAGTAGCGTTGCACCAGAAAAAAAAGCAGCAGGAGTTGAATATAGAATTAAAGCGGAACATGCAAAAAATACAAAGAAATGGGAGTTTGTATTGAATCCTAAAAATTGAAGTACGATTTGACCAGATAATTAATAATAATAATAATAAGTTTTAGGCCCATCGGCCCAACTAAGAGGTTAAGGCTCTTATATGTTCGCACCTGTGCTCGGTCGTCGCGTACCATTTCTGATACGGGGAGATGTGGCAACCACCGCGCCTTAGGCGACCGCAATTTATTATCCCTTGCTCGAGCGAGCGCAGGTACTCAATTATTTTTAGTGACTGAGTAGGCCACCCGCCAGCCATCAGAGAGCTTCGGAAATGGAACCCGAGTCCGTCCGCATCACAGCCCGTGCCTCAACCGCTTGGACCAAACTGGCGGTTTAGATAATTAATAGAGCAGTAATAACAGTATATGGTCTCAATTAACAAGGTAGAAAGAAGAGCTCCGGGAGCAATTAATAGACACCATCGTAAACTTAAGAAGCAAACTAATAATATTAAGAGACTTTATTAGTCGAGTTGGGAAAAGAATCAGCGATGTAGTCGACGTTATAGGCATCCATGGGGAAAGTCATATAGCAACAATGGAAACAGATTAATGAATTTCTGTATGGAAAATAACTTAATAGCAGTAAACACATTCTATGTGCATAAAAATATGCATAAGTATATCAGAGAGGTAAAAAGCAAAAATAAAAAATCTATAATTGACTACATACTTATCAATGGAATCTACAGAAAAGAAATCACGGATGAGAGTATTGAAAGGCCCCAGGAATTTATATTTTTTATAATTAATAAAAATAGAAAAGGAGAAGAAAAATCAGAAAAAAAGTAAAATACAAAAAATCGGGCAAAGTTATTAGGACATATAAATTACAAGAGATAAACACTCCAAAAATGTACAGAAGAAATAAAAAATTGGGAGGGGCAATATCGATTAAAAAAACTTGGAACCATCTTAAACATATAATTCTAGCAACAATAGAAACGTGTGCCACCACAGTAATAAATTGTAACAAAAACAAATCCAATGGTGGAGTCGAGAAATACAACATGAAGCGAAGATTAAGAAAAAGTTATGGCAGCAGTACTTGGGTAATAGATCAGCGGCGAACTATGAAAAATACACAGAACAACGTGTAAAAGTAACAAAATGAATGTGCAGGCAAAACAGCAAATGCGGAGAAATATCGGAAGAAAAATAGAAAAAGACAGCCTTACAAACAAGAAGCTATTCTATCAGATATTGAAAAACCTAAGAAAAGACAAACATTTAAAACAAAAATTAAAAACGAAAGACCATAGCATAATTACAGATAAAGTTGGGAAAATAGAAAGGTTATTTACGAGATCTTTTAAATACAGAAAGTCAAGACAAATTATTCATCGAAGAAAGACTATTTACTGTAACAGAGAAAAAAGATAAAAATATACAAATACAAGAAGTTGTTGAAGCAATCAAATATACGAAAAAAGGGAAAACGGCAGGACGCCATAGTATTTCATCGGAGATGCTAAAGAATCTTGAGAATAATGGTGGCATCATTTGCGTAATCAAGGCATTAGTGTATCTTGTTTAAAATTGCCTCTGTTATATTTATCTGTGCATTTCTTATCACTTTTTCTAATAATAAATTGAAAAGTGCTGTAGATAGAAAATTGCACTCACTTCCTTATCAAAGAAACTTTTATCAATTTTTTTGATTTACCTTGTATAATATTCTCCTAATTTTTTACGCTATGTTTTTTATTCACATTTTATTACTTTCTCAAATACCTTGATTTAACACAACTAGTCTTGCTTTTGCCCTATTCACCATTGCTTTAACACATTATTGGTCAAACTACTCAGTTCAGTCTTCTTATTTCTCCATTTTTATATTTCCAATGCTACCTTATAAATAGTTTTTGCAAGTTTAAGCTATTGTTGTTCGCCAATCTCCAATTACTTTATTTGGATTTTAAATTAGAGCCGGCCGCCTTTTGACTCCCTCTGTGTACGCGCTTTAGTTTTGATTTGAGATAGCGGCGCCCCAATTTTCCCGCGTGCGCGATATAAAAGCGGAGAGACTCTTCGCTCGCTTCGTTTTTAATTTGTGTTGTGATGATTTAGAAAGCGGGCGACTGGCTTTAAATTTTCCGTGGCCGAGAGCGTTTTGGACCGAGAGGTCGCCGGCGTGTTTTGTTTGGCGGCAAGTGTTTCCAAATCCCGGTGGTCGTTTTGTTGAAGGCTATTTTATTGCGAAATTCGATATTTTGGCGCCAAGATGAACCTCTTCTCGGAGGTCGTTTTGCTTCCCGATTGCATTTTTCTGGCGAGAAAAACTCGGTCCGATTTCGTTTGTATCTGACCCGGCGAGGAATCAAGAAGGAACCTTGTTGCACCAGGAAAAACGCTACCGATCGGCTCCGCTGTAAAGATTTGGGTAACTTGTCCTAACTTTTCACTCACACCCTTATTTCTTCTACCTGGATCTCCCAAGATTACAGCACAGGAAACCGATTTCTGCAGAAGGGCGCCGTCTCCAAAGGTGAGTGTTTTAGCTTTGACTTTTGTTTGAATTTGCTTTGCTTAAATTTAAAATTACGATACAGTCCACTTTTGGCCGTTACAATTGTCGTTCTATGTTTAAATCCTTCTCTTCAGTATTTGTCATTTTCATTTTATAGATAAAATATTCCTCAATTTCATCTTCTTATAAAGGTCTATATTCACACATTTTCCTTCCCTTCTTCCCTTGTCGCTTTAGGTTTTCTTTGTTTTAGCTTCTTTTACCAGATAGTGATCATAGTCAGCATCTGCTCCTCTGCAGCCTCTTATATCTAGAATTTACATTCTCTGAGTTTTCTCTGTCAATACATGGTCGATTTGCTGTTATGCAGTTTGGAGCTCTATAAGTTTGTTTATAAATGTGTTGTGGGAGAACTATGTATTCTTAATTTGAAAGTTTCTCCTGGTAGTAAATTACTAGCTTTTGCTCATTTTTGTTGTTTACAATATGCAAAATTCCATATTAAAGTCTCCCACTATAACATATCATTATTAAATACTTCTAAAAATTTGGTCTCCTTGTTCTTTATCATTTCAGAGTGCAGGCGCATTAATTACTGTCAGTTTTCTGTATATTTCGTTAAAACATTTCCCAAAGATATATTTTGATGTTTAATGGTTTAAGGTCAGTTATTGTTTTCTTTACATATTTCTTCACTATCAAACCCATTCATAGCATTCGATTGTGACCTTTAAAATCTACAAACTCTTTCACTGTTCGTTTAGTTTCTTGCAGAATCACTACATCTAACTTATATATTTTATCTTTCTTATTAAGTTCTCCATAGCCCCCTCTAGCATTCCACGTACATATTAAGATGTTTTATTTATTCTAGGGACCTATGTGAATTTTGACTTGTTTTCTTTTTATATATTTATTTTTATTTGTGTTCAGTTCTACGCTTTTTTCCAGTTACTGCTCTGATCTTGCTTTAAATTTTTCTTTCTTTTTCCGTCAGACTTATCTGTATACATCTTTCTTCCGTTAAGCTTAATTATATCTTATCCTTCAATTTATTCACTTTAGAAAACTTTTGATTCCTTTGCTTAATAGTGCATGCTTCTTTGATTTTAATTTCACCATTTACTTCTTATTGTAAGAACTGATTTATTCTTCCTTTGACATATTGTTCTTCAAAGTAGATATTCTTTACCACTCTATTCCTTTTTCTTTCTGCATTTCCTTCTTGAGTCAGCTTGTTCTCCAGGTTTTAACTCTCTGCTTTCTTATTTTCTTTATTTCTTCCCTGTTTTATCATTCCTTTTTGTTCATAATCTATGCAAACATTCAGTTTACTTTAACTAAACCTTTATTTGACAAAGCTTCCTTCTTTACAGATAATCTCGCTGTCCCCTTTAATTTTCCTTCAACCAAACTGAGGGGAGGGGGCTATCATTTGAACCATCACAGTACTTTGCATATATATTTTCGCCTTGATAATCAGAGCATTAATTACAATTATTAGTAGTGTTACTCCTCTTCTTTGTGCAAGGTTATTTTTGTTATCAGCACTTTCTAACCTGGCCGCGTTCTAATTATTGATGTTTTTGACTTTTTATGGCCGAAATTTTACTCTTCTGTTTTTCGTCTCATTTTTCTAACACTATTTTGTACTTTTATTTAAATTCATTCAACTACGGCTCTAATACTACGTTGTCAAATTGGAGAAAACTCAAATACTACTTACCAGATGAGGCAACACCAGAATCCCAGGCAAAAAGAATATAAAGCTTAGTACTACGTGCCACTGAAGAACAGTTATCTAAATTATTTTAAGACTGCTAGCTAAGACTTCATTGTGGATGGTCTTTAATGCCTATTTTCTGGAAGACAGCCTTAGTTATCCAAATGTTATCTTGTCCTAAATCCCAGACAGATTATTATAATATTAATTGTTCTACCGATAAGTATATTCATAAGATATTTGCTGGCTTCTATTCAGAAGGAACCATTACAGAAACGCAATTACTTTTCAGGGGTCACTTCCTGTGACAAGTTGTGATTTGTTTGTATGCTAAGTGGTACAAATAACAGATGATGGAGTGACAGCGAAATAGTTGAGTTTATTTCTTTAACTTCCAACTTCGGGTGTCTGAACACTTGTAGGCTTTTATCACTTTTACAATTATCAGAAATTTGTCTCTAATCAACATGTTTTTTCCAACTGATTGAGTTTGAGACAAAGCTTTAGAAAGTCTTGGTTTTGAATTTTGAAAATATTTCGTAACAAACCTTGCCAATTGATATGACGTTATGAAGCAAATAAACTAATTATTACTCGATGCACATGTTGAATTCCATCAGATTAGACTGCCAGATACCTAGTACTGGTAGTAACCAATTTGTGTCTGTTAATGGTTCAAGCGTCAGATTTTATAACCTTCCCTGCCTCTTACGCCGAGCGAATTCAATTAACGCAGTATTATAGAACTATCTTTAACAACTTTGCAGCAGCAGAATAAATCGATTACGTTATTTATTAAAGCTAACAGCTGGGCAATTTGTCTCAGCAACGCCAGCGCCAGCCACCCGAAGAACCGTCTGCAAACATCCATTGTGTTCTCATTATTGCAGTGCGCGCCGCAATCGTGCCGCGACGATCTATTACAAAACTGCAGAATAATTCATTGTTTGAAAATAGAGGCCTTTGTGCGCACCTGAGCAATTGTACGAAGACAGCGCTGCAACTGGGGGCCTATCCGCTTTTCAGCGACCTTTCTGAAATGTTACGCGACGCCGATGGCTGCGGCGGTTTGCGCAACCAGCGGCCGTTTGCATTTGCATTTAAATAGAAAGTGCTCTAGCCGCTTATTGTCTGAAACAACGTTCCTCAATTAAACCCCTTTAGTAAATTTTTAGTCACATCTACTGCTTATTTAAGTTTAAATAGGCAGTTATTGAAATTAAATGAGTAAAACGTCTGCTGCGATTCCTTGGTGTTATTTAGTGCTTGAGTTTTTGTGGCAAGAACGCCAAGATGCCAATAAGAGCTTTTATTAGGTTTATCGCAGAACGTGCCTCGGGGCAGTTGTACCATAAAAAAGATATATGGAACAGGACGGGAATATCGAAGGCTTTTGCGTAAACCAAAATTCGCGTGTGACCGAATTTCAATAATCATTTTTAACTGATCTGACACTCAACGGTTAATAAATTTGAAGTTTGCAAGATCAGAGTTCTAATTCTTGTCTAACAATCCAGATAAGAGATGTTCTCTTGATTTTAAACTCTTTTGGTACATTTATCACTGATGTTGGTAGAGTTTCTTAGTAATGTCTTTAAACTATTTCGATGTTCTCTTCAGCCGTCACCGTTTGTACTCTACTAGTTTTGCTTTTATTATTCTGGACACTTCCCGTATTCAACCATTTCTTGGTCAAACTCTAAAATTTTTCATGTGTTTTAGATTTCGTGAAATATTTTCGCCGAAACGATATCCGAAATGATGGACCAGTGTGGCAAACGCCACAGAAACCATCAACTTGTGAAAAAAGTAGACTCGAAGTTATCATTCAATAAACTTGGATATTTTTTACTTTTATGCAAATTTTTCAAAGGCTAATGGGCGGTTTCCTATACCCGGACATGTGACTTCTCGGGATTGTAAGATAATGGTTGATCTTTACTAATTAGTGGCACGCACCATAATGGCACCAAGCATTTTGACCTACGAGGTCGGGAACAGGTCAAAAAGTGACCTTGTTTATGCATATCATTTCATTGTATCATTTTCATAATTACATGTTGGTGCTCATTAGCGCGTGGCGAGCAAAAATTGCACCTTTAATATGCATCAATGCACATTGTAATTACGTAAAATTGCGTTAAACAAGTTTTACGACGTTTTACAGCATAACTCTATGTAAATGTCACGAGGTCACTTTTTGACCTGTTTTCGACCTCGTAGGTTATTTTTAAATTTATTTTCTTTAGTAGGTACTAATTATTTAGTCTCTGTGACTTCTACAGCTATTGCCTCAATTTCATGGACATTTAAAACAACTTTTAGGGAAGACAAACGTAACATAATAAAAATTCCGGCAACAAAAGCTATAGTAATCTTTATAATTTATCAATCTACCTTAATGGTTCTTTTAATATTAACTTACTAATTAACATCATACATATTTACATACAAAAAACAAGTGAATCTGAAGGACCAACGGTTGAAGAAAAATGGAAGAAATTTAAAATGATCATCAATGAATCAGGGAATTAGAATCTAAAAAGAAGAAGAAGAAGTAGATGACATAAAATTTTAGACCTCATGGAAGAGAGAAAACAGCATAGAAACCAAAATACAAGTACAACGAACTCAATAAAGAAATAAGAAAAGCAAAGATGGATTAGTATACTAACGAATACATAGAGATTGAAGAATATAAAAGAAGGCACGACATATTCCGTCTACACAAAAAAGTCAAAGAGGCAAACGGATTACGAGGATATAACACTACGGGCAAATTTACAGATCGAAATGGAAACCTAATTTTAGATGTTGAAGAAAGAGCTTTCCGCAGACCAACGAAATGTGGAGCACGAAATACAAAATATCCCAACAGGCCTACCTATAACACAACACAGTTGAAAGAGCCATTGAAAGGCCAAAGAATAAAAAAAACCGTCGGGCCAGATAAAATGCCAATGGAATTAGCATACAACAACCGCATAACCGTGGTATTTATATTAACAGAACACCAATAGAATGAATTGGCAAAATCACTTATCTCGGAAGTGTTACGAACAGTGATTGGGATCATACAGTTGAAATTAAATGCAAAATAGAACGTGCCAGAGCAGCATTCACACGGCTAAAAAAGTGTTGTGTGGTCACGACCTGAATTTACAACTGAGAATTCTTTTAGTAGTCTGCCATGTATACACAGTTCTTCTCTACGGAGCAGAATCTTGGACCTTAACAGAGACATCCCACAAACGACGAGAAGCATTGAATTATGGAAATACAGACGTATGATTCACATAAGTTGGATGGATTGCGCATGAATTAAAGAGTGTTAGCAAGAACGGGAAAGGATAAAGAGATTATACTAACAATTAGAAAACGGAAAGTGTCATATTTTAGGCACATCATGAGGCAGCTAGACACATTCAACATCTTACACCTAATCATACAAAGAAAAACCGAAAACAAGCAGGGACCTAAAAGAAAAAGAACTTTATGGTTGAAAAACCTGAGGTAATAGTTTGGATAGACAACAGAGTCACTTTTCAGAAATGCAATTGATAAAGTGATCATCAGTATTTGTTAACGGGTATGGAATCTTAAGAAAAAATATTTTGATTGATTTTGAGTTAATTTCCCACTCTGTATCTAGGTTTATTTAATTATTTAGTCTCATTCTTAATTGTCCTTAGCGTTCTGCGATATTGTTAACTGCAGTTCAAGTTACATCAGCAAGTTAAAAACGCCTTTGGGGTTCCCTAATTATTATTTATTCAACTGTCAAATCAAAATTAACTGAAAAAGTGGAACTGAGCATTTTTTCTTTGTTTTTCCACAAGATGGGTAGGTCGATGTTGTCGCGTAACCACCATAAAATGCACCACTTAAAATGTGAGTCTGGGCTGCATCTAGTGGTGTTCGCGTAGGGAATAGGTGTTGGGGTGCTTGACTCCTGTGGTGTTGCCTCAAATTCAGGTGGGTGAAAGGCTAGGAGAAAATGTCTATTACGTCTATAACTGCTCCGGGTTGATTTTTCACTAGGAAGCCGCTACTTTTATAGATTATTTTGCTCAGAGTATCCCATCAACGGTTATGAGGGTTTTGAATTAGAACTACAGTTCCTCGGTGTCATGAGGAAAGAGCCTCAAAAAATTGCTGTAACTTGATGTGCTTTATTACGAAGTAGATCAGCTTGCATTCTTCCTCGAATTTGATAAGGGGAAAAGGTACACTTAAACGAATGGGCAATCCAAATAAGATTTGAACTCTACCAAACCTCCTTAAAAGGAGTCGATATCGCCATTTCGCGAGAGCTTACGTGGTAAATACTTTATTTTCTTCATTGTTGATTCGAACAAACCGTGCTATTGTGGGTAGTGTGGAGAAGAGATAATGTGCTGAATTATCCAAGTCCAGTTTTTGATTTAGAGTGAGGTAAATTAAGGTCCGTTCCCGCTCACCAATTTCAAGATTTCAAAATATATCATTCACTTCTTGAGATGACAAATGGTAAAACTGGTGGCTGCAGTGATTCCATACTTAACAATAATACTCATAATCTTCATTGCATTGGTTTTTATTGCTGTAAGGCCAGACGACCGGCACATTCTTTAAATGTCCGAATCATACGACGTATATTGTGAGTAAACTCAGTTCAATAGACAGCTTGTGAAGCATAATTCAGAATACGGTGACATTAGTGTGAACTACTAAAGTTCAGGGTATGGTTGCGCGGACCTTTGCTAGGATTAACATACGGATTCCAAAGATTATAAAATTATTCCTTATAGTTAAGCTTTCATACACCTTGTAATAAGTTTGAGGCTTTTCATCAAGTTTTTCTTTCTGAAAGAAGTCTTGGCGACAAAAACATTGATATTTAGAGCATATTTTAGATATTTCTTAAATTCCTTGTCATGTAGGGTAGCAACTTGAAAAGGACTATCTAAACTGGCGAAATAAGAAAGGCTTCTCTTCAAAAATATCGTTAAGAGTCTTCGAGATGATGATGGTTATCAGGGGCCTAATATTAACTACTTATTCAAACTGATTTTCTAAGAGAAATAATCTGCACTTTTGGTGGCCCATACAACGACTACTAGGTGTTAGAAGTAATAAATCGTAAGCTAGCTTAAAGTAGCTTCCATGTTCCGTCGGGTTCTTGTTACCATAGCACAACTACAACTAGCGATAATCGATTCAAATGCATTTTGATGCCCTGTTTTCCATATAAAATAGAGGTTTGCTGGGAAAAAGGCTAACTCTATGATAAAATGAGCAAATGCTTCAAATTGCTAGTCTAGAGCGGAGAAAGAAGTAAATGTTAGTTTTAGAGAAGGCACTGAGAAGTTCTTGAGAGAGTAAACAAGTGAGAGGCTAGGATGTATCCGCAGAAGTTAATTTCATATGTAGAAATAGCAAACTTCTTAATATTAAGGATTATTTCTGCTTGCTGGCACTTTTCCATCAACTGTCGGACTCTCAGAGTATGGATGGATAGGTGCGGATATCTTTGACTATTTTCTTTAGGATTCTTTCAGGGCTTCTTCACCGCAACGCTTGTGCTTGTTTCCGACTGAAACAAATCCTATTATGTTGTGGTGGTAGCGGTAGCTACTCTAAGAAGTTACGAATGTGGTGAGCTGTTTATTCTCGTGATCCAAACCTTGTTACTATCCATGACAAGCATCGATGATTATAAAGTACCTCTGACTGAGTAAATGCGGGCTACAGCACTTTCATGAAATAGACCGAGCGACGTACAAATTTGGTGAGTCTCATTAATTCTACTGTAATACGGGGTTCATTAGATGACCATCAGAGAGTAGAACAAATTAAATATTTTACCAACAGGTATGAGTTCAATGATGTGCTTGTTTATAATGGTGTCCAGCTATGACTACATTATGACTCCAATGGAATGAAATGGTGTATGCTTTACAGCGTTCGTAAAGAGTGGTTTTAGAGTTAAATTTAATTTTCATTGAGAGGGGGATTCCACGGTAGACAGTATTATATTGCTGAAGGCAGACTTTAACTCTTGTAAGATAAAATTCTTTATTCCATTATAATCTTATAAATATGTTGATAGACACTACATTTTCGGTTTATCGCCAAATATACTCTGAAATTCAAACATTTAGCTAGTTAAAAGAAGTGAGATTTAATCACATACAAACACGTTTGCTTAGGAGTTACCGAAAACTTCAATAGTTGTAATTCAGGCGAACTCTTTTAATTTGAAAGTGGATTTGTTTATTTGCAGATACCACAGATATGGCATTAGGTGCCATAACGGTGGTGGTGTGAGATCTGAATATCTAGATGTTGTTGAAACTTATCATATTAGCTGTGGTGCTTGTATCGAATAGCAAATTTATCAGATGTGGTTGTCTTCTTATAGCTCATTGGTAAAAAACGTAAAGTGCTCAAAACCATGGTATTAATATTGACACCGCGCTAAGCTTGGAACTTTTTGGACAGTGCATCAGTGGAGAAGGCATTTGCTGTCGTATTTAACAGTTGTTTCTGTTTATTTTTACACACTGAACTGACATGACCTCTCTTGTGCCACATGTGACATTTATTTCAGCAGAAGCACTTTTTTGTGGGCGTTTTTCTTTCAAAAGAAATCATGATATTGATGGGATTGCTAAAATTATTGTTCTTCAGACTAAAACTTTTTTTTATAAATTGACTTGGATGCAGCTCTTATGGTAGGTGAAGTTAAGAGCTACAAAGACGAATCTAATTACATTTGAGTCTCTCGCAGCAGAACAGATATAAAATTAAATCAAATGTGAGGTTCTTCGAAAGCTTTAAAAGTTATGAAAGCTCTTAAGCATTTTTTTGTCATTTTTCCAACATATGTGGCGCTCACGGATACGGTTCCCCTAACTGTGTTAAATCAAACTTTATAGTTCCCACGGGTGGGTAAAATTTTTTTTTTCACAATCGTTAGATAGAAACGTGAGTTTGTAATAACAAGCATCGTTAAGAGGCCTTAATGTTGCATAATGGCAGTCCGCGGATCATTTGATAGCGGCGGTTCCATCTCTAGAATAATTTCTTCTAGAGTAAAGGCGGATGTGATGCTTAAACGAATAGAGTTCCTCAAGAGAGTTCATTCAGTTTTTTAGTGCAGACGGAAGAATTATATTGCTGTGTTTCAATGAGTTATTGGGCTCAAGCAAAATATTTTCATCTGTGCTTCCAATGTTGCAATTGGGGTATTGTCAAATTGTCCAACAAAACGAATTTCGGTATGGGTAAATTTTTAATAATAAGCGGAATTGAGCTTTTTTTCTTTGCCTTTTCACAAGATGGGCTGTTTAATGTTGCCGCATAATCATTATCAGGTTTGGGTGAAGGGCGGGGCATTAAAGCTCCACCAAAAAGATGTTAATATTAGCTATGCCTTAAATACCCTTTTTAAAGCAATGATTTAATATGAAGAGTGAGTATCATAAGTAATACATACATTATTGAATAAGAGTGTCAATAATGATGTATTTTAGGGTACGACAGTCTTAAACAATTTAAAGGTAAAGTATAACTAACTATAAGATTAATTAATTTTCGTAAAGCACTAGCTTCGAAGTAGTAAATGGACTTGAAAGGAGAATTTTTGGATCCATTAATGATATGGAACTAAACGAGTATAAATCACTTACTAAACGCAAGTATGGGAACAAAATATAATGGGGTGTATAAGAGACAAAAGCTAGATGTTTAAAGATATTTGGAGCATACCAGAGTCCAGAAGAACAAAAAGAGTATTTGGAGACAAATTTGTGGAACAACGCGTAAGATTCTTCTAAAAGAAATCAATGCCCATAAAGATCATAGTGAAATGTGCGTACGAACTTAGTGTTTACTAAGTACTGTAAGAAAAGATTTTATTATCACAATAAGAAAATAAAGAACATAATACTACTGCATTGGATTACCAATGGCTTTCACCTCATAATCGTCTTAAAAAAATGTTAAAAATTCTAAATTTGCAGAAGTTAAGTTTGATATTTGACTTCAAGGTTTGACTATACATAAGAATTTATCAAAAGGTAAACTCGGCGTTAACAAATTTTGTCAGAATCAACACTATTCAATGTAGTCAAGCAATTCAATAAAGTTGGAAGATTAAAGGGTTGACAAAGAAAAAGCTGTTGTCAGTGTGCTATCTCCACATTCTTCATCGTATGGGAAAAAGTACTACTGTAAAGAAAGAATTAAAGATCAAATCTTATAAGCAAGAAATTGCATACATACTGGGCTAAACAACTAGAAAAATTAAATTAATATCGGCTTAAAGCCTCCAGTGCACTTGTTGCAGTTTGTAGATTGTCAGTTATCTTTTCTAATAAAAAGAAACCCTTTAAAGTAAATAATAAATTCAACAAAAAATATGAAGGACTACCTAATGGAGCCACGTTCAGGTCAGAATGATTACAAGATTGGTAAAAAGGACCTTTTTTTAAACAAGACTTAGTTCCTCCGCACAAAGCTCGCCAAATTCAGTGTTGGTGTCGTGACAATTTACTGGAATTCATTACCAATGATTACAGTCATCAAATCGTAACGACTCCAATCAAACAAAGTGAGCAGTTTAAACAAATTTGGAAATTCAAAACCTACATCACGTACTTTAGCTGAAGTTGTGAAAGTATCTGTAAAGTCTGAAGAAATAGTTTAGTGTTCCATTGTGGTTCAAATTAGAATTTTAAAACGTTGGACAAAGTAAGAACATTATAATGTAGCGGTTGTCTAAGGCGCTGTGTTTGCTACATCGCCCCGCATCAGAGATGATGCGCGACAACCGTGTAGAAAAGCCTTAACCTCTCAGTTCGCAGGCTGTGCTCCCACGCGGGGCGTTAGAGCCTCGCCATTATTATTATAAAAACACTTTAATCATGTAAGTGAGAGACTTTCTTAGTAATTTTAATTAGCTTCTGTATCGTTCATTCATCCTGGCCTACATTTCAAAAATAATCTCTAGGTTACCTCTAGTACACAAAGTTTCGCTGTAAATAACTTGTATAGATATTGGGTTATCTAGCGAAGCTTAAACCGCAATACAGTTTTCGAGGAATACCCACTATATGTACTACAATTTGTACTTTCTGTAGAGGAATGCTTCGCAAAAATAGACCAACAATCCGCTGACCTCGCCTCCCTAATGTGTTTATTTACGACGTGCCTGGTTCGCACCCCGACGCTATAACTTGCACCCACATGCTGCTGGAGACGACCCACTTCTTACAGCGATCACGTCCGCGATCCTTTGTGCCTCGCATCGTACAGTTAAACCTTGCTAGTGTCAGTCCAACTCTTCACCTCTGCATTCTGATGGACGGGGGGCGGAAAATGCAATATCGCCCTCCCATGCGACACGGCGGGTGCCACATACCAACCAGCTCGCGCCAGGGATTCCACCCTCAATGCGCCGTAATGAGGTCAATGCCAAGACGTTGGCTGCGGCGTCGCAAGTTCAGGCGCCCTTGAGCTCGATGTTTTCGTCCGGTCGGGCTGCCCTAGACTTCATTACTTTATGGGATGGAACTGCTATCGGGCCGTTCATAGCGCCGGTTTTCTTTCCGAAGCCATTAGGGGACAAAGTTAGCGTCGACCAAATAACTTTATGGAAACAAAGCGCGCTGGATGTGTCTGCTTTCCTTATCGCCCGGTGGAAAAAGGTCCAGCCTCGTTCCGTTTTTCTGTAGAACTTAAATAAATATTGACAGAGCGGAAAATAAAACTAAGTAATGGCGGTTCAGGAGTTCGTATCAAAGAAGTAAGGAGGCCTAGGTTCAATCGCCGAAGTGGGTTCAACAGCCGGTGTCCTTCGCGAGCGGTGTATTGACCACAAAAATTCCCCTGCATTATTAGCAGATATTATGTTCTAAGAGCCTACTAAAAATAAATGTAGGTCGCAATGTAAAAACCACGTGCAGAAATATCTGTGTTCCAATGTCAAATAGTTTTTCCCCTATACAGAAGCAATCTTACGAAAAAGAACAGATAGCAGTGTTCAAGTATTATTTCAAGATATCGATTGGTTGTTTTAACATTAAAAGTTACGCTAAAGTTTTTTCTGTAGATATTTGTTGCTTGATGGACAATAAGTACATTTATCTTATATGGATAACGTGATTTCTAGCGCACATTCAGTTATTAGATAAGAAACTTTTCTTGTACCTGTAACTTTCAGATTTATCATAGCCTATAAAAGATATTGTAACGCTACGCTGTTAATCTCTCACTTAGCCGACGTTGATTAATTGGTTTCTACTGTTATTGTTGTCTAGTCCGTAGCTCGAAGTAAGCGCGCACTAACGCTCTGCAAGTAAGTTGTATGTAGCACTGTAAGCTTGGATAAGCACCTTTGTAGAAAGGCTACTAAGCTTCGTTAATATATAGTTCCAATTGCTCAACTTAACCACAGTCTAACGGAAAACCGATGGTTGTGCAAATAAAGATATAAAAAAGTGGTAAAGTATCGCCCAACAAAAGTTTTTTTTGTTAAATAGAATCACTAGTCTGGAATAGTTTGCGGTATAAATCAATTAATTCCTCTACTATAGACTTGCCTCAATATTTGGCAGCCTACCTAACAAGCTAAAAGGTGTCCACTGGAATAAAAGTTATTTAATCGCATTTGAATGTCGTATTGTATTCTTTTTAGATTCTTTGTCGAATTTAACTATTTATTTTGATATGCAATGCTTTATTTTGAAAGGACTGTAGCAATTCTGTATTATAGATACATGTGGAATTCCAAAAGGTCGTGTGATTTTGAAGAGCAGTAGCTTGTTGTTTTGTAAACATTTCCGACTTTTGTCCAGGAATCCTGTACAGTTGCTTATATTTTGCTCTAACTGTTGAGGTGAGCATGCCACATTAGCCTTTTCTTCAATTATAAACCTAAGTATCTGACCGGGTCTTCTTGGGGTATTTGATTTCTATGCAGTGCGACAGCAGGCCAAATTCCTTTTAGATTTCGAACAAATTAGATGATTTTGCGGATTCCTGATTATAGTTAATTGCAAAGCTTTTTTTTTGGGTTTGTGAAATGTCTGTTGAGTACAGTGAGTATAAGGTAGGTCCTAGAACACTACCTTGTGGTACACTATATTTAATAAGACACATTTGTTTAGTGTTTCAGCTGAAATCTCTGGTTAAAGACAAAAATTTTAGGAAAAAATAAAATGGCACAGAATCATTTCCATTTCGTATCACTATTAATGGTGGTAACAATTCGGTGTATTTACTCTTTGATTTCGTGTGTTTCTTAAATTATTCTGTTTGAAAAAAGGCATATAAATGATGTAACTTCTTATCCATGTTGTCCGGTTTACAATCATCATTATTTTTTAATGAAAATAGCATTAATAATCATCTATGGACTTGTTTTACTATTAACGGTTAACTCTTGAAGTATTTTTTCACTGACTTATTCACCTTAGTGATACTTGGAAATCTTTTAGCATTTATTTTATAGTGTATTATTATGCATCTGTTTTATTGCAACTTTTTATTGAAAATTTCTATTTGATTTTTTATTCTTCTTCTGAAGCGACAGTCGAGTTGGAAAAGATTGGAAAAAAGTGGCGAGATATTCAGCAAAAATCGTGATCTTTCCGTTTTCTGTTCTTGGCCAAATGATTTCTTTAGTTCTTATTTGAGATACTTGGTGTATAAGTTGGTTTAGTTTATTGATAACCCTCCATATCAATATCGAGGTCTTTTGGTAGTATGTTATATCATTTGTCGGATGAAACTTGTGTTATTTGCAGCTGATTTGGAACTTTCTTCCTTTACTTTTGGACAGTTCTTTTAACAACTTTTTTGTTTCCATCTACGGTTTCGTGTCACATTACGTGGCAATTAAATGATCACTGACTATTTTAATATTCATTTTCATTTTAATTGTATCGCAAGGGGCTATTTACTCATCTAGCATTTTTCGGAAGTGGTGTTAATTTGACTTTTTAATTTATAGTAACCGTTTAGCTAGTATATTCTATAGTTAGGTGAAGATAGAATAATTTTGTACATAATTATACTGTAATAGTTTTAATAATTGTAGTAGTTTTGTCTTTGACTGTATAGTAATCCACAACATTGGGTGTTATGTTAGAGATGGAAACTAAACAGGAGTGCATATGTTACTAAATAATTTTGATTATGGTTTCAAAAATTAGAAAATACAGCGAAAATAAGAATTTTTGTTTTATATGCAAAACATTTATTTAATTTAACAGACATTAACTTGAAATGTGCAACATTTAACATTTAAAATAAATATTCAGAAATTTATAATGTTTCTTTACTAGAAAGCTATCACTAGGCAACAACAATTAGCTACAATGAACTCGTTTAATAATATTTATTAACGTTTCCATGTCAATTATTTCCTGGAAGGCTTATACTAAAAATTCAAATGCTTTCATATGTGAAAAATGTATACAAAAAATTTTGTTTTGATATCATACTTGCTATTTTCTTTTCGGTCAAAATTAAGACGTAGAATTAGACCAACTTCAGCTATTGTCTTCCATAGAAATGTAATCAAGGAGGGGAGAGGGGATTCTATTAATTATAATTACTGATGAAACTATTAATTGTTCTTTTTACTGTTTAGGTCTCCTTCATTCTCAATTCGAAACTTCTATTAGTGTAATGAAACATTTTCAGAAATACACTGAAACTCCCTAATAAAAACTGCACATATTACGGGAGGAAGAAAGTCTAACGCCTTTGCTCCGGCTCTCTTTTGCTAACAGTCAAATTTTCAACATACAAGTAACATATGTTTGGGGAAATAAAAATTATTTAACTGCTAAATAGTATATTCTTGTTATTGTTCATCTTATTCAAAACGCCTTTCTCAGCAAATTCATCGTTATTAGTTTAAAATTTAAAACAATTTCTAAGAACGTATGAGACTAAACTAAAAATGTGTGATCTTCCAACATCATTTTAAGCATTTTGACTTTTAAATATTGTTAATAAGTGATTTATAATAACTCTACTAAAGAGACCAAAAACCAGAGCAGGGATTTACCTAAAGCACAATTAATAGCACCAACAATATAAGAGATATAATTATTTAAAAGTTACAATGGCTAAAACAAAGTTAGAACAGCTTAAAAGTTGCAGTTTATTTATGGGTACATACGCCTAATGGATCCATTTTATTTCAAATTATAAAAATGTAGTCTTTTTATATAACAATAATTCGCTTTTTTCTTGTAACAGCCTTTTACATCGATTTCTATATTTTCTACGTTTCCTTTGTATTCCGCTAGCTGGTAGCATTTTCTTTACACTTTCTTTTTAATGCTGTCAAGTCAATACTAGGTTTATGTAGATTCGTTACTGTCGGGTTTATCATTTTGTGGAACAGTATGCCGTACCAAATTCCATTTTAATAAAACTATGCATGTTATAAAGTTCGACTTTACCTTTTTCTTTAATTATCTCATTTGTGACATAAGATTTATTTCTAACATCATTTGCTCAATGGCTTTTCGTGCTGTCCGAAGTTTACTAGCCGATTTAATAATGGGCGTCTTTTAACAGCAATATGCTATATAAATTAAGTGGCCCCACATAATTTTACGTGCATAATAATAAGCAGTGCTTTTCTAACCTTCTTGTATGAACTTCCAAGTGTAAAACTTATCAGCAAGTGTTGGTCCTTTAAAATCCACAATAGGCTGATATTTGGAAGTTTAGTTCATGAACTGTCTTAAATGGATTTCTATGATTTTATTCATGTACAAATCCCAAATGATCGCTTCTGGAGAAAATGTATCTGGTGATGAGAGTGGATATTTCTTCGTAATCCAGATGCATAAAAAATGTGTTACAAGGAGGCACTTCCAGTGTTCCGGGTATGAATTCTCGGGGAGTTTTTGCCTTGAGCTAATTTTTAGAATCGAGGTATAGATGTAATATTGTGTTCCAACCAGCGCAAGAGGATTTGTGAAATATTGTGGTAACAGAAGCGCGGGTCCCGTTTGGTGCAGGGCACACTTTGAAATATTGAGTTGAGGTTTTGCCATGTCCCACGCATATAGTTCAAATATTGTTTCATCTCATTGTGGTATACTTTGTTCAACATCATAATCCTTAGGAGGCCGACAGTTTAATAATTTTGAGGAATTAGAAATTGTTTTGCCTCTAAACTATTCACCGAAGAACAATAATCGATTATATTTTTTATAATTATTTACCATTTGCTTTAATTTTTAAATTTTTTTTGAATAACCCTATTGTACATAAGAAGAATGGCCAATTGTAAAAAAGGAATGTTAAGAAAATGACAACAAATAAAGTTAGAATTGCCCCAATAATCTCCAACAAAAGAAGAATAAGTTGTACACTAAAACTTATTGAACAACCTAGCACATATATCAAGAGTTTTAGAAACTTTTAGGACTTATTGTTAGCAAATCACTAATATTATATAATCAACACTAAAATCATAATAAATATTTTTATGGCAGCAGAGCATTTGCGTTAACTTTCACTTTTGGCGTATTTATTGTGGTAACAGTAGCTCGGATGTCCGCAGGCTATTGATTTTAACGCCTACCACTCCATTCATTTATCCTTTCACTGTAATTTAGTATGAAAATGTGCTGAATAGAGCTTTATATAACTCGCCGGTCAGTTTCTTTAAATAAATCATTATTCCTTCCGATAACTGAAGTACAAAACACCTAAAATTAAAAAAAGGAAATGCTAAATCTACAAGATCATCGTATATTATCAAGTACATATATATGAAAGGTTTCAATAATAAGAAAACACCATCTGCAACTCTATTAGATCTCCTGAGCTTTGCACAATCCTCAATTCAATATTATAACGCTATAAAGGCAAAAACTGGAATAAAAACTTGTAATTCAAAGTTGTCATAAAATATTTCTTTCAGATAAGCTCGCATTCGAAAAATAAAATTTCAAAAGCAACCGAAAAATATTTTTGAAATGGCAATATAAGAAAATACTCAAATACACTTTAACCTATTAAACCAAACTCGGCTGGTTTCCCAGAAAAATTCCCAAACAGCTCTTGGTTAAATTGCGTGTACAATGTAAACCGGGTGGTAATTGAAAATGAATCATTTAGAGGAGAAAAAGTTCTCAACCATGATGTTTTGTGCGTTCTGCAAGCTAGAGAGCCGTAAGAGTTATGCTTCTTAAACCCTCAATTACTATATTTTGTTAGTTAATGCTGTAAAACTGTGAGCCCATCACAATACTAAAATAATCCTATAACATCAATAAGATGTAGAAACTAACACTTAAGGCACGGTAAATAATTAGCAATAGCCTCGATGTATTCGGCAGCTTTCTACGATATTCTTCTTCTCTAATTGAGAGCAGAGACCATGTATAAAAACCATTACCTCCGGAGCATTGGCAAAAACAACCATCGATACACTTAAAAGTCAATTACAAACTTCTAGAAACTGGTAGCCATCTGTATTACATTACACGGTCACTACCACCGCTAACACAGTTATTTACTTAATCCCAAATAGAATTCTTTTCCTATCGGGGCTCCAGCTAAAACGAAGGCAAGGACAGAGATAAAATTTCTGCGCTATCTTAAAAAGCGACACGGTCCGAAAGATCGATAAGCCTTTCAGAGGCAAGTAGCATCTTTTGTAGACGCGATACATCCGAAATACTCCTAATTTATGCAGATTAAGTATTTAAATTATTGATTAATTGGAATAAAAAATATTAATCACACGAAAGCAAAGTTCAAAACTTTTAAGAAATAAAATCTATTTACTCTTTTACTTTCTTTTATCATCTTTATTATAACATAGATGTAAAAAGATCAAAATCCAATTTTCCAAAATTTACCTAGTTTCTTGGAAGAGTTACAATATCAGACCTTTTAGGTGACGAAGAAACTATCACGCATAATAATATTGATATGAAGGCATCAGCTTGATAAAATTTTAGCAACAACAGCATCGAATTCGCATGGCAAGCAGAATATCTTAAATTTAAAAGCAACAAATATATTCCATTATAGACAAACATCGATATTCCATCTTAAAAAAGTTGCGTAAAATACGAAGAGACAGAGTTGGGCCGGCGCGCCAGTAAGATTGAATAATGGCGATAAATAAAATTAAATTATGAATGAACATAAAATAGCAGCCGAGGCAGCCTATGTTTACGACACGAACGCAATTTCTCTCCTACACCTGCAACATTTATATGCGCGTTGCATCTGTGGGTGGACAATACTACCCTCCCTATACTTGATTTATATGCATAGACTACTCTGTCAAAAATAACAATGAAATACCTCTTCCCTGCTATTTTTTCAGAAATGTGAGATTGTGTTTTTGTGCAAAAATGGATGAAACATTGTTTTACATTTTGTTTACGTAGATGGGCTGAATAGATTTGGAAGGCCGAAAATTATGGGGCTGATTAAATAAAATCTGCGTTTTCGTGCTTATAACCGCAAAAATAAATTTAAATTAAAAAGCAACACTTTAATATAGTTCAAAATACTTCTTTAAAACATGTCAGTGGGGTAACCTAGCTGCTTTAGGAACGGTGGTCCCGGATTTGATCCTCAACCGACTTCACTAGATTCTGACAAAGTCTATGAGCAACATATAAGCCTCGATAACCCGCACTTCTTTACAGAGTTTTCTTCTTTGTACCTATACAGCTATTAAAATGGAAGTCTTAATATTCAAATTAATTTTATTTCTATTATTAATTTCAATTTCTCTCTGCGGTGCATGGACAATAGAGTTAATCTTGCGGATAGGTAAGGTAAAAGACTACTTAAATCTACAGATGGAATTATAGTTTAGTCTCTTAGGCTCCTCCGGCAGTAGTTACAAACCACAAGGTCAGTATTTATGCTTTTTGGTTATTAGGGTGCAAAAAGCACGTATCTGGCGTGTCTACTTTTACAACTTCAGGTCAGAGCTACAGACTATAAGTTACCCAGCAAGTGTATAAGCTCTTGTCTGTGTCATGAACTGCAAACAATATTTAGGCTCTTTCGACAGTGGTTGTAACTTTGGTAGATAGTCTTTATGCTTTTGTTGATTGTTAGAGTGCAAAGAACGCGGAGTGCGCTGACGGGTCTGCTTTTTCAACTGCAGAGCCGTAGACTTTAAGTTACAAACCAACTCTTCAAGAGTCTGAGCAACATATTTAGTTTGGAATTCCTCCAAACAGAAAACTGGAGACGTAATATAAACTAAACTGTCTTAAAATAACTATCAATTTCTCTCCACGGTTGCATGGATAATGCCGTTGTCTCTGTAGGGCCAAACTAGTTAGTCTGCAGGTAGAATTACAGTTTAGTCTCTTAACTCCTCGGACAGTAGTTGTGATTCCGATAGCTAATATTTATGTTTTTGCTGATTGTTAGAGTGCAAGGAAGGTTGAGTCTACCGACGGGCCAAATGTTCCTGTCGAATTTCAGTTATACACCAACTCTTGCAATGAACTGCACAAAATGTTTAGTTTAAAATGCATCCAAACAGAAAATTC
Organism: Sinelater perroti; assembly: GCA_036346155.1. Taxonomy (NCBI): domain Eukaryota; kingdom Metazoa; phylum Arthropoda; class Insecta; order Coleoptera; family Elateridae; genus Sinelater; species Sinelater perroti. The sequence goes on from JARFIY010000324.1 coordinate 7,347,488, forward strand.
GAGACAGGCTACATGTATAATTACAGTTTAGTCTCTTAGACTCTCCCGATAGTGGTTGTAACTTTGGTAGCCAGTTTTTATACTTTTGTTGATTATAAGGGTGCAAAGAACAGTGTGTATGCTGACATCACAAACCCTTCTCTTAGACCTGCCTTTTCATCTCAAAGTCAGAGCTATGGACGTTAAGCTATCCAGCAAATATACAAAGATCTGCCTGCATTGACTGCGCAAAATATTTGGTTGGCAGTGGATCACACAACAAGCCGAGAACCTGCTGCTATTGCACTACAAATTAAGTAACGTCCAAAACCCTGCTCCAAAGAAAGGTCTTTTTCTTTTTAAATGCAAACAGATCTAGTAGCAAATCGGATAGCATCTCAACTTTTTGGCAAGGTATATTATAAAGGTTGGTTTTATGGATTTCCTAAAGTATGGAGCAAAGTTAAATCCTTAGCCCAGTCTTCCAACTAATAATAATTCACATTTTTCACCTGGGACAACGGTAACATTATGATAGTTTTCTTTTTGTGGTAAAAACCTAGAAAACTTGAAGTAAACAAAACACCTTTTTGCCAGCTCATTTAATTTTTCAAAAATGTATACGTACATTTTCCACATGAAAAGTTCGTTCTTAACCAACATATTAGTGAAAGCCTTAAATATTTCTCATTTCACTATTTAAAGTGCTTGTCTGACGCTAGTAGGTAATTATGGAAAAATAACTGCTCTTATCCATCCTTCAGATAGATTCCTAAAAAATTAGCAATCATATAGAGGTCAATATCTGTAAAGTTCATAAGAGTCTTGCTTGTGTGGAGTTCAGGTGTTTATCCCTGTACTTTGCCTAAAGATCTGGTCAGTATTGCATTTCCCGCAAAATGATCGATGAGGTTTTCTTGCTAACTGGTTGTGCAGGAAGAACTTAGGGATTAAAGATGCCCTCAGTTCCCTCCTTAGTGACAGCACAGTTTTCCTCTTGGCCAAATTATGTATCTCAATAGAAATTTGAGTTGTCCAAAAAACATTGCAAATTACTTTTTAAAATATTAAGTACAATTGGGAGCCCTTACTTAGACAATTACTTTTCCACTGCATTTTACAAACATATCTATTAGCCTATTCTGTTGAAAAATCTGCACGTATGTGATTTGGGCCGTTCGGACGCATACAGATGATAAAATCTAGTCGCCGTAAGAGCAAAAGTTGTAAAACAAAACATGACCGTACTACTTTATCGCATTTATGTAACATCTTCGTTGTACTACCAAAACTAAATCAACCAGCATCTTTTCTCTAAAATTCTCATCCCAAGATTCTTTTGCTAAAAAAGTTGGGCAAGAGCTTAAGACACTTAGGGGGCCGTTCAAGATAAGTAGTTTCAAATAATTTATAGATTTGTGAGCAGCAAAAATTGTTACTACGGGTAGTCCTATAACTCTTCGATGTATTCAAAGTCAGTATTTCTTTTATATAGTGATATAGTTGGTTACGTCTTTTTTCAAGGAAAGAAACTTTTGTGTCGATCAGAAACCAATTAAGTCCAATAGAGCCTCTTTTCTTCATGTGTGACTTACATAGACTGACGATTTGAAGCAAGAAGGTGCTATCATATGCTGATAATCTTACTCTGAGGAGACAAAGATTAATTCAAAAACTTGTTCGGCGCTTAAAAATTTGAAATCATTTTGATAATGTGGAGTAATAAAATACTATCATCGGCTGCACAAAGATCACATATTACATATTTGCAAAAGCAAGCGGAGCCGCCTTTTAGCCGTTTATTGGATACTATAAGTAGGAGGGTCTACAAGTAGAATCAATGTTTGAAATTTTCCTGGTTTTCACTGGTTTTGCCGTCTATTATTACCCCTATGTACCATCCCTTATTAAATTAAAGTAAGACTAATGTTTTTTGCAGTAAAAATACGTACACAACAATGTTGAAAAGAACTATAAAGCTTCCCACGATAAAGAATTCTTCATTACTATAACACTCCGTTTACATATATCTAAATGCAGTTATACTAAGAGCCTTTAAAAAGGATAAAAATATATAGATAGAATGAGTAAGATTGTAAAGTTTTTTTAAGTAGATTTCTATTAAATTTAATAAATAGATTACTCTTCCACGATAAAGTGGACAAAAGCAGCATAAATCAGAATATTAAATAATCATGATAGTAGTAAGAATACAAAATCATAATGTTCTTCGTGAAATGACTAACAAAGAAACCTGATATTGAGAAAGATCATCTCAGATAAGACAAACTCAAACAAAAAAAAAATTCTGTTTGTCTTTTCCGATACCAATGCCGTGGTCGCAACTGAATGGTAACTATGAGATCCAGTTAACCAGAATTATTGCCTTCAGATTCTGACTAAGTTTATAAAGCTAATGAATGAGTTGCAAAAATATGAAATGTTGTACTGTTTCACTGGTTTTTGACCCATAAAAGGATTGTAGTGTTAGACCATCTGCCATATTCTAGCGATGTAGCTCCATATCACATTAACTACTCTTAAAAATAAAATTTGCACTAAAAATATTTTTAGATGTCACGTTACGTTTAGAAGAAACGGCACTCTGGATAATTTAACATACAATTATCTATAGCGGTGTATGCTGCATTCAACAGAGCTTATCTTTTTTCTTTATTATAGTAAGAGTAACCAGAGTACTGTTATCTAATGCTTACTAATTCAATTTCACTTATAATGAAATGACTCCGGAAACTCTTACAAAGGCCGAATTAATCCACTGCTTTCGCCATGTAAGTCCACTTGGCTGTTTAATTAATGGCTCTCATTACTCCGAAACAGCTAGCTTGCCTCAAGATACACGATTCGGTCCTACTTAACATTCCTATGCAATTAGCCAAAAATTCAAACCGTTCTTATTAGAATTAGCACAAATTAGCACAATAAAATGATAAGTCTTCTAACGATTTCGAAAAATTATGCATAATGTTATTGCTTGTTTGGCAGATAGCTTTCATTCATCACAGCAAAATCGATTTTTCACTTATAAATAGTTTGCGCAACAAAAGCTTCTGGATTTTTACTCATGTGGTTACTGTGCAATAAAAGTTTGCAAAGAAATAATGGAGTCACAATTCTTCGAATTAAATTACCTTCAGAAGTAGCAATTGACTATTCATACTGGCATAAAACGCTTCTAATGATAGCCATGAATTTATCATCAGCACATTTTGCTATGCCGCGACAAGGTTGCTACGTCCAATTAAGGAATTCAATTACTGAGTTGAACAAAAGATGCCATTAATAGTAATTATGGTGTAATTATTAATGCAGCTACATGCTTCGTCACAAGCCCAATACTGACTTCGTATTCTGTTAAAAATCCCATAAATACAAAATAAATTGCAATAACAACCTTGTTTAAGACTTCAAATAGGCACTGACTCTATAATATTCATCGGTTGTTCTTCATTATTTACGATTTTCTTTATGATATGTACATTATTTTCAAACGTTACATACGATTACTTGGGTTATTGTATACTAACTTTAAGTGTGCGAATATTTAGTAATAATAACATTAAAACATTAAAAATCAACGCAATTTTATCTTATCAAAAATAAAATGCCAGAGAAAGAATTACAAATTAAACCATTGAAGACTAATTAAAAAAAAATAAAACCAAGATGGAGAAAAAATAAAACGCAAAAAAGTCGGGAAGCTTTTAAATTCATGATAAAGTCCCCGAATGAAACTTATGAGACCAAAAAATAAAATAGAATATTCTACCAGACGACCATTTTAACAATAAAACCAAACGATGTTCAGTAAAGCAAGACAAAAATGCAAAGAAATATAGAAAATTTGAAAATTTCAAGTACGGGCTGTTATAAGATTATACAAGAGATAGTGGAGGAAAGGGTCCAAAAAATGAGTTCTACATTTAGGCTTTGTGGTTAGACTTGCTGCTACGCGATGATTTCGGTTGCTACGGTGATACAGATTACATTTTTACTGTTATCCAAACCTTTTCAGGTATATATTTTTAATTTTTTATACAGTACCATATATAATTAGTCCTAACCATAATATTAAATACAATTGAGGCTTGTACAATCGACATTTACCTTTATTGTTTGGTTAATTACAAAACTTTGAACTATGACATGTTTTAGACCACTTCAGAATGCTAAAAATAAATCGAAATACGTTTTTAAGTACAAGAATAAGAAATCCAATAAAAGGGATATGATAAAGACAATTCAAGCTATCCGTATGGAAAAAATGAGTACGCAAAGAGCTGCCAAAACATTTAGCGTACTCGTACGGGACTACAGTCTCTAAGAAAAACAACTGACTGAAGTAGTAAGGAGAAAAACTGAAGAAAGCCTACACTAGACTATTGATTAGAAGATCATTTGGTTCGACATTCATGGCTCCATACTAGCCATTAGATTATTGCCATTAGAATATTGAAGAAGCTGGTAGAGCTTGAGTTTCTCTGTTCTGCAACGTCATAAAAATGTTCCGTCATTACCTAAGTCAAGTAGAATATTTTTAAGTGCCTTAGGATTAAATGAAAGGGACGTTTACAATGTTTTAAACGCTTGGAGAAATCTTTTGAGAAGCACAAGTTTCCCACTGACAGGATCTACAATTGTTTAACGTTGGAGGCTCAACAATAACAATGGTATGTGTGCGTTGAGTTCCGCTGTTGCGCCATTGGTGGTACTTCTTAAAAAAATACATATCACGAAGTTGTAAAAGCAGTTCCTGCAGCTACAGTTCTGCTTATCTTGGCCGGACATTTTAATCATGTTCGTAATTGTGCCCTACTGATCTCGTCACTCTTCTACCCTGCATCCACAAATCCCATAAACTTAAAGGCTTATTAAAGCGAAAAAATTAGACAGCATCTCTGCCATTTCCAAAGACCTGTAACTCTTTATGAAATCATGGAGTTCTTTCCTAAATCTTATTTAAAAGTGTAAACATAACAAAATGTTCTTAATGTTTTCAAGATTGTACAGATTTCCCCTCAATAAAAATACCTTCATTCGTGCTGATTATGCAGCGTCACAACAATACCAATAACGCGACTAAACTTTGAACACATAACAATTCAAAAATCTCCCCCAACTCCCCTAAATAAATCTCAATCCATTTGAAGCAATAAAGGCTGTAACGTAGTAGCATCAGGTATTATAATTGCCACTCTATATAAAAATGTATTAATTATAATTGTGGAAAAAGGCAGTCACTGCTAAACGTCGCAAGCCTGAGGAAAAGTCAGCAATAATAAGCTTAAACTTTAAGGAAGAAGTTAAATTAACTCAAAAGCTAAAATCTGAGAAGGTTCAAAAAGCGTAAGTAGAAAAACGTAAAGAAAAAAAGTGGATTCAGATACAGGCATTATTCTGGACACAACAGATAACGAATTAAGTGATTTGAAATCACTTACATGTCAAATCAAACTTTTTTCCGCAGACACTCAAGAACTTTAGACAATGTTTCCCACAATACATTATTTTCTATTAAAGACAAAGCTATATAATACATTTACTTTAGTCTTTGGCTCGTAGGTATTAAGTCAAACATTTTTTCAATCACTTTTGATGGTTTTGAGGTTTGGCTTTGTGACCTGGTGGTCCCGCTGAAAGCTCCACCAAAGTTTTATGCAATAATCTGAAAATGTTCTTAATACATTTTATCTGAATTCCTTACCCCTTTTGCGCAAAATAAAAGTTCCGTTAAACCTTTATAACAGACTCACCACCAAACTATGAATGAGGCGAGACTATAACTCCTTTGAACTTATTTAGCCACCTTCTTAGTCATTTTTGACATATACCCTATCATTCTCTTTATTAAAATGTTTCTCCGCGTTAAAAATATTTTTGGTTGTAACCGAATAGTCTTCTTTGAGTTTTACAACCTGTTTTTCTTCAGAACTCTACCAGCAAGTGTTTCGTTGTTCTACGGTATATTTATAATTTTAACTTACTTTTGATCAGGCGAAACTCAATTCTCTTGACATATATTTTCTATCTTGGGGGTGGGTTCCACAAATTATATATATATACAAAAGGATCTTCACAGCTGACGCTGTCTTCCTTCACTCAACCGTTTCTTCCACTCCTTCTTGTCTTCCCATCTCCGTTCTAGCCTCTTCTTTCCATGTTGTCCACCTCATCTCTGAAAGTTCTTTCTTTTCGTTTTCCTGGAGGACTACTCTGTTATTTTCTTTATCCATCGATTATTGTCCGTCCTTCTAACATGTACCATAATCTTTCCTCGATGTCAGTGTGTCTTTCAATTCATTCTCATTTCTGTATTTCTAATTCTGTCTAGTCGTCAGGCGCACCTTCTCCAAAATTCCATTTCTGTGGCTTTTATTTTTCCTCTATTTTTCTTTTATTACACAAATTAAATTACATATTTTTTTAAGGCTGCTAGAGTTTATATATATTTTTTTCGATTGGTTATATCATAGAATCAAGAAAATTGGGGGGATAACTCCCTGGGGTATTTTCATTGTTAGTAATTCTTTATTTAAATGAAGATTTGAGGCTGTAGTAAAGATATGCGAAGTTAAATACACTTTTAAAAAAGAACATCAAAACGCGTTATGCGCTTTATTTCTAATTAAGCAAACGTTTGAAAAATAGTGAGTTTACCTGCGAAGGGCGTTGTCCCAGACAAATAGCAATTTAAGACTTCTTGATGCAGTCCTTGAGCTAGACATACTTTTTCCAGCAATGGTTCATTGTTGTCTATCCGTGGACTAAAAATGATTTTTTTGGGTCCTCATCACACTGATGCATTATGGAAATGGTATCTTTTCAGATATTCTTTGACTCTGTTGCGCAGATCAGAACTTGGCGGGCGGTGTGAAATCATTATAAGTGTGCTTCAGACTTATAAATATTCATGATGTTTGTTCTCGAGCTGTTAGGCCATAATTGGAGTTTGGAAGCTCTTGACATTTCATCCACAACTACGGCGGACATTTTTAGAAGAAAATCTTCCAAGGCAAAGAGTTAAACTCCGACCACGACCTAACAATTCGAGAATGAACGACACAATATAATTCAGGCTGTTGCACATAGTGATAATTTAGGGGACCCAACACGCAAAGATCTTACTCATGTGTAGTTTATCGTGGACAATGACGTGCAATGCGTGTAATTCTGTTTGATTACCACACGCTCTGCTAAGCTTCTCACTGTCACACGCAGGTCTTCTGATATTATATAATAAACATTTATTTTCATCCAGCCGTCGTGATGTTACTTGTCAGAAATCAATGTTGGCTACGGCGGCTCAAGGTGATTTTTCATAAACGGAATGATCATATGTTTACTTATTTAAGTCGTTATCTCAACTGAGAAACTGCCTATATTTACATGCAGCTCTGCATGTTCGTTCGATAGAGGAATCGCATATTAAGTATTCTACACGTGAGCGAATTCTACATCTGTATGTGTTACACATATTTCTAAATTTATACAAGGCATATAAATTGTAAGTAGTGAGACTGCACTATCTTAGATTTTTATTGCTTTACGAAAAAATTAAATGACCTTAGAAACCGTGCATTTAACCATCTTGTGTATACTTTCGATAAAATCTTAAATTTCCTTTTAGATGCGTTATCAAACTTCGTGCGGGTAAATTTTTTTTCTTTAGCCTCTTTTTCTTAATTGATGTCGAAAATATAATTATGATAATATGACTTGAATTTTCTAATTGTTTGCCTTAAATACAATGGCTAATAATTAACCATTAGAGGAGAATGTCCAAATTTGAGCTGCTATATTGAGAGAACGTTTAATGAATCAACATTTGGATAGAGTACTTCTTCAAGCAAAGTCTAATTGAAATTTTATTAAATCTAAAAGATTATAATTTTGGCCAAAAGATACAGATGCCTATTTTTACTTGTAATTAATTTTCCAAATTTAGAAGCCGTAATATATATACATTATACATTCCAAAACTATAAAACGAAAGCCTTTGTTTTCAACATCTTTTTGTATTTTAATTATCCATTTCTCTAAATCTAAATGATGAATAAAATGATCAAGATCGGTCAATACCAGTTTCAAATGTTTCTAATACAAACGAACAAAAGCTTCCTATATTTTTCCATAGGTCCACTGAATAGCAAACGCAATTAAAAAGGACTTTGTTATACGGTGTTCTTGGATGCCCGGCAAGCTTTCATCATGTTTGGCATAACGGGCTGCTACATAAAATTAAATAAACTGTACCTCATCAGTTCTATTTGTTATTTAGGTCATATCTCAGCAACCGATTTTTCTAGTCCCTCCGAACTCAATACAAGTATGAGTTCCGCAAAACAATGTGCTCGGTCCGACGTTATATTCACGGCCGACATACCTTGTGATGGAAATGTGACTGTAGCAACAATTGCAGATGATACGAAAATGCTTTCTTCTCACGAAGATCCAACAAAATCTTAAAATCAACTGTAAAGCTCACTTAAAACTCTGGTACCTTTGTCACGCCTTAGAACTTTAACATTAAAATCAAAAAATGTATTGGTTGATAAGCCATAAATTGAACGTCTCATTCAACACTTGTACTCTATAAAATCGCCATTTTTCTGGACCTACAAAATAATATTATAAGGATGTGTAAAAAAGATTAATATTATTTAAAGCTTTTAAGACAGACTGTTAATAATAAGGCCCCTTGGTGTGTCAGTAACATGACGTTACATAATGATGACCATATAAAATGGGTCCAGGAGGAAATTAAAAAATAAGACGTAAGGTATACTACTCAGCAATCAATACGTAAACAGAAAACTAATCCACACCAAAGTGATCACAAAGAGTAAAAAATGCTTATGCTTATGAAGTTACTGTTGAGTGTTTATTGAGTAGTTTTTACTTGTTATCCACTATGTATTTAAGAAAAAACACCGAAAGGTAAGAAGAAAGATTTAAATTACTTCACTTTTCCAGCAATTTATGACTCTTATTCCATAGTGAGTTTGCTGTAGATATTCTTCATTACCTTCCATGATTTTCATTTCAACATCTTTACCCATAATTTTATATTTAAATTATTTTACTGCATTTAAAATCATGTTTTCAATATTGTCTTTAAGACAATTCGGGTTTTATATTTGATTATTTTCTAAGTTTATACCTTCAAATATCACCAGAGGTAAATTTATGCATAATCCAAATGAAATAGATGAAACTGTAGAATACATAACTAAGCTCATTCAAAGAGCGGCCTGGCAGGCCACCCCAACAAAACAAAATTTGGCACCAGAAGGTCTTAATATACCACTCCATACAAAGCAATTAACTGCAGAAAAACGTAAAGCCCGGAACAAATGCCAAAGATCAAAAAACCCATTAGGCAAGACCATTCTCAACAGACTAACACACAGGCTTCACAATGCAATGCAATAAAATCGGAACGAAATATATAGTTACTACATTACAAACCTATCACCAGAAGACCAAACCATTTAGAAGGTCAATTCAAAAGACCCACATTAGCAGTTCCACCTTTAAGAGAACTCGATACAAGTCGGGCCCGCACTAATGCTGATAAAGCAAGAACCTTTAGTAAATACCTTTCTCAAGTCTTTAAACAACTCCCACCAAATAACCTAAATACTGACGAAGAAGTAGAGGATTTCACAGCTCACTGGCTAACTATCGCTACCTCCAACAAATGTATATAAAGCACCACGATATGATCTCATAGTTGGTAAAATACTTAAACTGCCAAGAAAAGTAATAGTACTCATTACTTCTATATTAAATTGTATGCTCACTATGTCACATTTTCGAGTTCAGTGGAAATATCGACAAATTATTATGGCTCCAAAGCCTGAAAATCCAGTGCAAGAAACCAGTTCATACCGACCAATTAGTCTTCTGCCATTACTTTCAAAAATATTTGAACTAATTTTGCTACGCAGAATCGAACTTGAACGAAAGAAACTTTCAAATTAAATTGGAGGATTCTTTAACAAGCTACCATACTATTAATTCCGGAGTCCCGCCGGGTAGCGCCCTTGGGCCCTTCCTATACCTTCTGTTTAAATCAGACGTTCCAACCATAAACAACACACTAATTGCCTCCTTCGCCGATGACACAGCCATAATGTCATCAGATCCATGTCCTATCCGAGCATCCGAAAAGCTCCAAATACATCTAAATCTTTTACAAGCATGGCCACACCAGTGGAGATTAAAGGTCAACGGAGATAAATCTACACAAATAACTTTTACTCCAATAAATTGGCCGTCCCCAAGTTATCACTTATAATACACTCATACCAATCAAAAGTGAAGTTAAATATCTTGGGCTTTATTTAGATCAGAAGTTAACCTGGACAGCTCATGTTAAATATAGCAGTCCAGTTACCAATTATAAACAAGATGTACTGGCTAATCGGAAGAAAATCCCAGTTATCCTTAAACAAATCAAATTAACCTAAAACCACCTGAAAGCTAGGACTAAGTGATTGATATAGGGCAAACACCAAACTCTTACAAACATTCCAGTCGAAGACGTTACAAACATTACAATAAAACATCTGAAACCAGGACAGTCCACAATGACCTAGGATTCTTACGTCAACGAAGTAGTTAGAGCTAAGCTTTATAGCATGACCAACCAGAATCCACAACCAAATCATAGCCGAGCTCTACAACCAACGGGTAGTTCAAAGAAGACTAAAGCGCCAATAGCATGAAGATCTGATTGAATAAATCCTGGTGACCCATCAATGGGTGAAGCCCAACTCAAGTCACTTGCCAATTTACTATCCTATTTACTTATTACTCTGTACATTAATTGAGTAGATTGTAAATTTATAATAAATTACTAAAAAAAATTGTAGATCTAAAGGAAGTCATCGAATGCGCAAAACGATAAATATTCAACAATCTATGTGGTCTTGGCAAAATTTTGTAGAGAATAATACATTCAGTATATGACGCCTGTTTGAGCATTATTATCGACAAATTCCAATAAATTTAATAATAAAATATGTAAAATTAATATGTAGAATTAATTGCCTCCATTTTAATAGTATTACAAACAACTAAAATGGGAATAATTTACACATTAATTGAATCCGTGAAATAACATAAACAGTATAAATAAATAATTAAAATGGTTTTGAAAATTTACAGCTGTGTGTGTCTGTGGTTATTATTTTTGGTCTGACAAAAAGTTTGTTTAGTCTAAATAGCAACAACAGTAACCTTACCGTTTGTTATTTAAATGGTGCTTTATGCAAACAGCAAATATTTTCGTTTCAATATTTGGAAAACAAGTACTACATATATGTGAACAAATATTTGGTTTAAATTTATTCTATTATTCTAAAACTTTATCCAAAATATTTAAAGAAAAACATAATTTTTAGAGATAAGAACTGAATTGTGAATGGGGGTTTAAATCCTACAAACTTGCGAACTATTAAATATAAGAATATAAACGGGTTACCTTTATAAAAAACGTGAGTGAATCAAATATATAGTTTTTTAAAGTTATTGAAGCATCATACAATATTTACACCCACGTTATTTTTTTTTACATAATCTACTGCCTTGGAAACCCATTTTTCACAACAGAACTGTAGTTTTTTCATCCTGCTTTTGTAAAATGAAAGAGCAATTGGGTGCGAATGATTTGACAGTAATATTTGGTGGTTCAAATAAAAATCGATTACAGGGAAATCAGTTCAGACTGTAAGGAGGGTTTATCTGCACAATGTAGTAGATTATTTCCTTCTCTAAGTAAATTTCAGCAACCGCTAATCTTTAAGAAGGCAACGAGCAATGTTAATGTTCCTCTCAGTAACGATGGTTTTCGGGAAACGTCGGTGACCTTTACTTTCAAAAATTCTTAATTATATTGTTTTTAAATTATACCTTAAACTTTCTTAAACTTTCGATCAGTTCTACGCTCTTTGTCACGAGAAACTTAATAATAATTCATTGCACCACAGACGGGGGTGCTTTGACATCGTGATATTTATTAAAGAAGCAAGAGAAATCTCTTTCAGGCGTTCCTATCTATATAAAGTGCGAAAAAATTTCATTTTGTATTTGATTCATCCGCATATAAGCATATACCTAAATAAATCTAAATAAAAATCTTTCACTTACAAGATATAATAATAAGGATGCAGTTATTAAGGGCTATTTACCCACTTCCTGTTATTTTGTTTAAAAATATCCTTTCGAACAAATCGGCAAGATACGCCCTTAATTTTTTTCTTGTAGAGATTTTATTTAATTTTATTAACATCAACCCAGCGGGGTTGTTAATTCTCTAACCTTGCTTTTCTCGAGTAAGGAACAGGGAAAATTTCAAAAGAAAATAAAATACTTTGAATCAACCAAAATTAGCAAAAAACGCAACTTTAAATTGTTCGAATTAATGGCTCCTAAACTTTCGTAAAACGACAGCGGGTCTTTGAAGTATTAGGAATAAAAAAGAATTTGAACGGCTCGACCCCTATAAATTGTTGTCATCATCGATAAATGCTTCAATTGGCTGCACTATCGCGATGCAGAAGACACCGAAAAACAGTGAATTACTACTTTCCAAGAAATATGGTAATACAAAATAAAACATTTATCCCCAGTTTTCAGCAGGTTTTCATTAACCAGAAGGGGATAAGAATACGGGTAGAAAAATGTTAACTATAAATTTAGTTTCGAAGTTACAACGCATCAAGAAAATTAGCAAATGTTATATTCAAGGATAAACGGAATTACTATACAAATTCTAGTGAAGATGGCCTGATTCCAGATTCTTCAGGTCTAATGACAAAACTCTAAATTACTAAGATAATCAAGAGAAAGACCATGTAGACGGTGCAAGGCCAAGATAAGGTTGAAAATATAAAAAATGTGAAATAGGGGAAAGGCACCTACCTAATGGGAAACTACATATCAAAAGGAATATTTTGCTATAAGCAACACATTACCAATTCGTAGAATATACATTTGGAACCCCCCCGACTTTCCCAAACACTAAAGAAAACATATTCACAAATCAAAAATCGTAGATTACTAAGATAATCAGAAAATATCCTGCAGACATTGCATCAAATCGTCAAGCAGCTGCTATAAAACATTGAATAAAACTTAAAAATATGCTATACAACTATATAGAAAGTTACCTATCAAAAATATATATAAAGCAATAAGAAATATTATCTGTACATTGTTAGAATTAAATTGGACCCCATGCATCAAACAATCTAAGACAACATAGAATACATACAACAAAACGTATACATTAAGTAAAATGGAGCTCTTAAAAGTAAGAAAAACAAAAAATACATACACTGCTAATTATAGATAATAAAAAACGTAAAGAATAAAATTAACGATGCAAAAGAAAAATAGATGAAATAGAAATATAGAAAAATTGAAACCCTAAATTAACATCACGATACGTTTGGATTACATGTAAAATATAGAATAAATAATAAAAATAAACAAATCATCCAACAAAACGATAAAAACAAATTTGTAAAGGACGCAACAGGAAAAATCACTATTTGAAAATATTTAACAATACGAGATCAGAAGCAACGGGATCATGTATTTTAAAATGCGAAGTAGAGTTTAGTATAAAACAGATAAATAAAAAAAAAGCCCCAAGACTATAATATGCACATAGAAATTATTTATTAAATTTATAGACAAACAAGACTTGATTTAATAAGATATATACAACTGGAAGTATTACATACGAGTGATTGGAGTTAGAATTCATCCCACTGTCGAAAAATACAAATGTAAAATCATGTAACGACCACTGGTTGATAAGTCGTGTGAGCCAGTATATAAAAACAAGGATTGCCTGCAAAAAGGTGTTTTTTGCGTCCTAGACTAATAATTTTTCACTTGCTCCCTCAAATTTTTGCAAGACGAGAACGTATACATTTTTAACTGGATCGGGTTTTCCTGGGCCGAGAACGTGGAACAATTTCACTTATAATCGAAGCTTCGCTCAGCGAAAGCAAACCAAATGGCCGTGGCAATAAGCGAGAGCGGCCCCGACGTGCCCGCACGGACACACGGACCTTCCTCCTCGTAAATTAAGCACTTAGAGCGCGGCACGACAAATTTCATGTCAACCGTCTTTGTTTACTTTCCGTTCAAATGTATAGGCTGTCTTTGTTTACTACGCATGGACCTCATCGAGTAAATCAAAAGCCGAGAACCACGCCACATGTATTTGTTCACTTTCTGTTCAAATTTATAAATAAGCACTTTTAAACGTGCAGCAAAGCCACATATATAAAAAGTGACACCCAATTTGGTTCTAGGAATAGAATAAGAAAGAACACGTAAATCTCTTTTCTCTATGTAAGTATTGATGCTCAAAACAGTCATATTAAACGACAAAGATATACAGTTAATTAAAGTATTTATTGGAAATAATAAACTAAGGCAAAAGTGGAAGACAGTGGGAACGGATAGTATAGAAATTAAACGACGTATATGTCAGGACTCCAATGTTGTTTAATATTTATTCTAAAGTGACTTTTTATAATTTATATTGAGAATTGTTAAAAGAGTATATGGTTGAAGCTTGTTCACTAAACCAGTGCGATACACACAAAATCGAGGTTTTTGAGATGTGGTTAATGAGAGATGTGCTTAGAAATCGTAGGTAAAATAGCAAATTAAAAACTAATTGTAATCGAAAACTTTTATCAACAATAAGAGAGAAAAGCCTATCTAAGTCGTGCCTGAGAAATAAAAAGAATATAATATGTCAGCTTCTAATACAAGAAAGAACAGGTCGTAAAAGAAAAACAAATAAAGGAAAAAATTCTACATAAAGACATAAGATAATAGACTAGAATTAACAAATCAGAATTATTTAGAACAACAGAAACGAGAGAAACATTTGTCAATGCAATTATCAACCACATCTAAAGAAGGCGTCCTAAGAAGAATATAATTCTAAAGATAAAAACCTTGTATCTGCAAAATTCCCAGGTGTTTCAGCTATACGTAACAAACATTTCTAATCACCGTGATTGCCGGCAATAAATAATTGCATGGCGTAGAGAACGCAAATAGAAAAAATATGTAATTAATAACGCTTCTATCGATTTTGTGCAATTAAAATTTTATGTTTACCGGGAAATTGCTGGGTGTTTGTTTTTAATTTTCCCGGAAGCGGTGCCCGGTTGTATGCGCATAGCTATTGAATTAGGCAAACAACTGCAAAGTAAACGATTGGAATTTAAAGCATAAAAACTAATTGACATAAATGCACCGTAACCGGGATTGATTTCGCTTGGCCAATTAAAATCAGCTGAAACATTAAAATTCACTGGTACACATAACAAACCATTTTATAATTTTCCTTATTTCTTCAGCAGTTAATAAGCGTACTGTTTATTGAAATTGGTTATGTCGTTTCTTAGATATAAGGTCCGGGGGAAGTAATGATACTACGTGCAAGACGGGTATAAAAGTGTTCTCAGTCATCCAAATTTCACACGTGCAACTTAAGTGGCATGAAAATGCCTAGCGAATTTGAAACATAGATAAAGGATGATGCGTCTTTACCAGAAATAGGCAGAAGAATCACATTTGTGACGATCGGGGTCTGAAGCAGCATCCAAGACAACCACTAGGGAGATCGTCATCTGTAGAGGATTGAGATTAGAGAGCGTACCGCGACTTCTATGCTCCAGCGCAAGAATAGCAGTAACATCATAACGACCTTTTTTGCGACTGTTATTGACTTCTCTTATGGACCGGGAAGCCATGAGTTTTGATAGCAAGTTACTTACCAGTTACGTGCCAATCATCAGATATACTTCAATGCTGTCTTACAGCACCTGATACTTTCTTTCATTTCAACAAGATAACGCTTGACCACATGTGGCACGTAACATATTAAAGCTCCTTCAACAAGACAGAGTAAAAATTCCTACAATTATCTACCCTTTCAGCGATAAAAAATATCTGGGATATTATTACGCAAAGCACCAAAAAATTTGACTAAATTATGGGACTATCGGAATAATTAATGGAATGCAGTCTAGCAAGATATCATTTGTTTATTGTTTGACTATATTCAAAATAGAAAGCAGACGGTTACAAGGGTCACACATTACTGAATAAATCTAAATGCTTTGAAAATTTGATTATTTATCTACCAATTATTTTAAAAAATCCTAAAATGTAAAATTCAAAGTTGTTTTAATGGTATATTGAATCATTTGTTAGCAAAAGACGTCATAACACACCACCAAGAATTAAATTTTGCGATCAGAGGCAAGCGCAAACCTGTTTCCAACCGTTGTTAAGGCCAGTTGAGTTACACCCCTTACTAGAACACCCCCCTGCTAATCTGGTCTTTCTATTCAATTGACTAGCGTTACGTCCGAAAACGCGGCGAAATACAATGTAAGGCCCACAAACGATAAAGCTAATGCTATCCGTTATATTTTTACATCTTTTGTGGTAACGAATGATAATTTGTAGTAAGTTTCTTCTTCTTCTTCTTCTACTCTTATATAGGCTAATTAGCCTGTTTCTAACTACACATTTCGTGTAGTACTATGAGCCATGTTGGGCATACCCCGGGCAGGTGGCTAGTCTGACCCGTTAGAAGAAGGAGAATGTACTTTACGACCGCCAAAGATATGTATGGTGGCCGGAGAGCACTCGATGTTTGCCGTTATTTTTGACCTGGGAGTCGAACCCAGGGCCCGCCGCGCGTTAGTCTGGCAGGCCGAAGCCTTTGCGTCGCGGCTGTCGTGCTCTCTGTAGTAAGTTTTAAATATGTAAATAAAAATGAGCAAAGCATTAGAAGTGTACCACATGGTACGAGTTGCAAGTTTAAAAATTTATATCGTAGAATTTTTTCCTATTATGCATAAAATTATTATTTTGATTTGACCTACCAGCTTCTCCACAGGTAAAAATGGATACAGAGCAGAAACATCAGTTTTGAGGTAAAAGAGTGTAATCTCTCAAGCATACCAAAAGCAAAACTTATTGAATATTTCTTCCTGGGGATAAAGTAAAGAACATCGATATAAGTATTGTCCAAACTATGGTGGGAAAAACTATAAATAAACTAAGAAAACTGTTCGATTTTGTAATGTTGAAAATTTCTTTATATAATGTCAAAATATAACCTAATATCATTAGATATATTTAACCCTAGAATGGTAAACATATTTTTTAGCTCTTTAATGGTAAACATCGCCTGTGAGGCGACTTTTATAAAAGAAAAACGCATAATTCACTTAAAAAAACAAAATTATTAAAACAAAAACAAAAAACAATTTTATTTCCAATTTGATAACAAAAATAAACAAAAAAACTATTTATTTTTTAAATAACTTAAACATATTAAATCAATATTTGTAGATCATATATTTAAGTCGGTGATATTAAGAGATCTTTAAAAAAAACAACAAAAAATCCATTCCAAATAAAAAAACTAATGCATCTTATAGACCTTAGATCTAGTTAACATATTAAAAACTAATATAAAGCTTATACCTTAAAAAAAATGTCCAGAGTAAAATAATATTTGTGATTTTTCCATCTACTTTTTAACGGCACATTGCTAACAGTTTGGTGATCTATGCTTTAAGTAGTAAGTTTTGTTGCATGTTGCGCAGAAATATACGCTCATACGCTTCAATTTCGGAGGACAGAAATCGCACTTTGATCTTTTGCCCTTTTTTATTCCTGGTTCGTTTGTATCATTGTCAGCATTATGACCAATTGCTTCATTTATTGCTGCACGAACTCTTTTCTGCATACAAGGCCTTTGTTCCAAACGGATGGCGCACCAGTCTCTACATAGATCCTTGGATAATTTCTTGAGGAATTCTCTTCTTGACATTGCCTTTACTTTTAAAACTTCACAATTGGATACATAAATTACATAGCTATTGAGTAGAGCCATATTTAACATTCCATAGAACATACAAAGTGGCCAACGCCTAGTTTTAAGGCTACAGCTTGATTGTCCACACATCTGGTCAAAAGTGTCCACAGCACCTTTTGTTTCATTATAAGATTGAATGATTGTTGGCTTACCAGAAACTGAGTCAACGGAGGGCTTGTCGTGCATCGTAGAAATCAAAAGAACAGCCTTTTGAGGTTTTGGCTTGTAGCTAACTAGAGTGAGCTTTTCGTGGAATCCAAAAAGAGGTGTCCCAACAGGACGTGATGAATTATGTTTGAACTCCGCAGGAATTTCTTGTTTATTATTTCGAATTGTTCCAATAAGAGTAAGTTTGTATGGTGGTTGAACCAATTACTCAGCTAGCGGTATAGATGTAAACCAGTTACCGGCAGTTAAATCACGATTTGTCCCATGTATAGTCTTTGTAAGCAGCTTACAATAGTAAGAGCCCAATGGTTCGTTTATAGTTGTACCGGTGGTTTTACCTAAGTACGATGATGCATCAATTATTTATATTATATTATCCAATTCTTACAAGGCGATTGCTCTCCATTTTGCGACGTGCCTACAGCTTCCTGAGCATGAGTCGGTGTAGATTGTACATTGAGATCATTTTGATTAGACACAACAATATTCTGCATGTCATCGTCTAAATCAGCGACGTAAGTTGGATCAGCCTCACTATCATCTGACTCGAAATCATCGTCAATGTTACTTCCATTGAGCGATATCTCCTCAAGCCATTTTAGAAGCTACGCTAGACTATAAAAGTTGTACACAAACAGTTTTTAGCGAAAAATCACAAAAATTGCACAAGCGAATATGTTCAAAAAAATTACCTTTATTGGTAAACCTCGCCTTACAGGCGACACAAGTATGTATAAATCAGCAACGAAACGGAGCAAAACAGTACACGTCTGCACGCAAGCTCGTATAACACCCAACTGAGTTGGCACGAACGCACGCTTTAATACGAGTGAGCGATCTGGAAATATCGCAAAAAAGAAAAATGCCTCGCCTCACAGGCGATGTTTACCATTCTAGGGTTAAGACCACTATTTGTATTCATATATATCCGTCACAGTCGAAGGTCATTGACTTTAAACGTTTTTAATTCGTATTTAAGGTTTCATATATCAAGTGTTACGCAATGCATGCGGGCTTTTTCCTAGTAATATATAAAATAAAATAGAGGAATTAATAACGAGTTTTAGAAAAGGTAAGTTAACAAAAAGTATGGGTACAAACCATACAATAAAAAATCTGAAACATAATGACCAATATGATAAAAACGCTTCTAAGCAAAAATATCAGTATAATGAAAGAATTAAAAACAATGAGAAAGGAGCAGAAAGGGATACATGAAGAATTGTTAGTAGTAAAGAGAGAAACAAAACAGTTCAAAGAAAAGTAAACAAAAGAACATACGTGATAGAAGAGAAATAAAAGTATAACTGACAAAATAAATACACTCACAAATAAGATCTAATTAAAGATTTACACGTAGAAAATTTATAATGACTCAAATGATAAAGTGGAGGTATAAAGAAAAATCAGAAAAATTAAAAAAAGGGCCCAAAGAAATCAAACAAAAATTGGTTAAAAGAAACTAACAATTAATGAGAAAATATCCCGCATTCGAGCATTCAAAAACTAGAAACCGAAAATCACAAACGGGAGCACTAATAACCGAATAAATCTATAAAAAAGAAAATACGAAAATAACTCAGCAAGTATAAGGAAAACACAAAATAATAAAGTACTTTGTGTTAGTCAAGTCATAAACGACAGAGCAGAAAGGTAAGATATAGATACATAGAGAAAAACATAAATAATAGCAGCAAAAAAGTATTTAAGAATACAATTATTAAAATATTACAGGAAATTGTGGTACACTGAAAAAAAAAAAGAAAAAGCATACAGCGTGCTGAAATAAAAAAAAAGCAAAATTGAAAATAACATAGAAGAGATGGAAGAAATACCTGCAAGAGAGAAACAAAAAGAACAGTTGGACAAAATCAGAAACAAACAGAAAGCATTAGTAGCAAAACCTACTAAAAGTTATTTTATAAAACACTAAAATACACTAGAAAAGCAAATCGTACCATAAGATGTCCATCAAAAATAAA
This sequence comes from Sinelater perroti, assembly GCA_036346155.1. NCBI lineage: Eukaryota > Metazoa > Arthropoda > Insecta > Coleoptera > Elateridae > Sinelater > Sinelater perroti. The sequence continues at coordinate 7,367,576 of JARFIY010000324.1, forward strand.
GAAGGAAAAATAGTAACAGATAAGAAACAAATAACAAATAAATGAAAACAGCACAAAAATTACTGGAAGAAGTGCAACAAAAAACTGAAATACAAACACTGGATGATAATAGAGATAAGGAAGAAACAGAGTAAATAACATATAAAGAAGTTACAGGAGCTGTTGAAACGATTAAAAATAAAAAGGTACTAAAATACAACAGCTGTATAAATATTAAAGAATATAGAATAAAAGAATAAAACTAGTTACACAGTATGCAGTAAGCTTTGAGAGGACGAAAAAGCGCCCAAAGGTGATTTAAGAACAACTACAGAGGCATTTTTAAGCACAGTTCTCAAAACATATAAATAAATCCTGAAGAAAAGGCTTAAAAGATGCACAAAACTGACTTTAGAGAAGGCCCAAAGTGCATTTAGGAAATGAAGGAGAGCAACCATGTTTTCAGAATGGAAGATATATTACAAATAATTTTGAGCACAAAGCCAAATGTATTCTATGGATCTGTAGGCTTGGAGAAAGGCTTCGACCGGGATAACTGTGGGAAAGGTACGAGGAAAAAAAATAAAAACATCAGCTTAGAAGAACAACAAAAGCCATATATAGAAACATTGAAAAATACGTCATCTTAAAAATAAAATGATTTTGAAACAAAAGTGCTCAAATAAGGAAAAATTTTTAACCGCACTTTGTATAATATCAGAATGTGTGTATTCGCAGATGTCGTAGTATGAAATATGACCAGTGGTGAGAGAATATAAAATCAATTTAAATATCTGGAATCAAAAGATAAAGAAATAAATACAGAAAAAAAACATAGATGTGGTGATGAACAAATACATATCAAAGATATAAAAGCTGAACAAGTAACAATATTTAAATAGTCAGACGCAATTAACTGCTAAAATCATAAAATAAAAATTAATAAAGGAATTAAGAAATATACCAGATGATAAGACAAACCTTTATAAAGAAAAAGAAATATTGCAAAAGACAAAAATAGATCATGACTTATCATAGTAAAACTTGGATAATGACCAAACAAAACACATTAAAATATAGGCAGTCGCAATGAAATACTTACGAGCTGTAAAATAAAAAATGATACATGACAGAATAAGGAATACAGAGGTACAACAACTAACTCAATAGTGGCGTACATTGAAGAAAGACAACAGAACCGCTGGCGCTACTTTCAATAGATGAAAGAGGCAAGATCGGTAAAAAAGAGTATCAAGCGCCAAATCAATAATAAGGCGGGTTAGAGGTAGATCGAGAAAAACATGGGAAAATACACCAGTTCTATCCCATTTCTTAAGAAATCCAACATTTATTGGTAACTTACGGTATGTTGCAATTTTTTTTAGTACAACAGCCATTGATATAAAAATTTGCGGCACGTTAATAAAATTATAAAAGGTTATCTCTTTGGTATAAAGTCCCCAAAAGTGCATAAAATGTACGATCAACTGACAAAGTTTAAGAACGATTGCAAAATCTAGTTAAAAAGGCAAGCTTCGTCACATTGCTCGTCATAATCATAGTCAAATCATATGCAAAGCACTGAATACATCAAGATATATGTGTATGTCTAATTGATTCTGGACGACCTCAACACACTATCAAGAGGTAGAAACGTTTGAATGACAGTCAAGCACAAATAAATCTAACAGTTTTTTTACTGTAATCCATGACGTGGTAACTGCACTTGTACACCTAATTTCTAGCAGAAGTATTTTAGACACTTTGTAAAGATAAATTTCAGGTCTAATATCATTTCAGTTTGCAATCATGTCATCTAGGATAACATTAAAGACTAAAAGTTGGCAATAAATTATATGTAACATTTTTTTAAAGCGAATGATCGATTTGTAATGGTCCTCTATTTTACGGGAGCCATTGACTACATAGTGGTATATTGAAGAAAATATGCACCATGTGACACTTTTCTTCACCAAGCGTCCAAAAGTCATTCTCCAGCAAGATAACGTTCCCCTACAAGTTAGAATTTTGCAGAAATGTTTTCTTTACATTTTGGTATTTTAACCTGCCCAATAACTGCACAGGGGTGATCTCAGGGTCACATATGACGTGTGTTGGATTCCATGCCTGATCGTATCGATGTCAGAGACATTAAAGATGCTTTGATGGTAGGTGGAGGATTATTTTAGCTCAATTATAGTTAAATAAGGGATTTTTGGTGTCATAAGCTGAAAATTTTTCACCTGCCTTGCCTCAAATTTTTGCAATTTCTAATTGGATCGGCTGTTTTCCTGAATCGGAAACGTGAAACAATTTAACTTAGCGCCTATTCATAATGGACGTAAGCATAAGTCGCCCACAAGAAATATGTAATACGTAAAACTGAACCAATGCAAAGCTTAAGCGCTAGTTTATAACGCACCGTAATTTTTACGTCTTATGTTCATTTGCAGTAAATTTTATTTTTCCCTAGATTTATGTTGGCAGCAGTAACAGAATGTTTGTTTTGATTCTAAAGTTGCATAACCTAACTTTAGTATCGTCGACATTTTGGCTTATAGGAAATAGGAAACTATTAATTGAGTTGGTAAATATGCTTCTGTCCCTACACCGTAACAGGGATAACAGGTACAAAGGCAACATAATTATGCAAAATGCCTGGTAGGATATTTTTTTAGCGCACTTACCGGCACTGCAGCCTCAAGGACTTATTGTGCCTGCTAACATGCACTTCGTGCAAAGACATCATACACACCCATGAGTTGAGCAAGATTTAAACACGCCCACGTCGGCTCGAGGATAGAGCAACCGAGTCAACGCTCCTGGAAGGATATTGCTGCTGCTACTTTGATTGAACATGCACAACTTTCAAATTTTTACATAAGGCTTACGTGCGTTATTCGTATTTCTTATAGGCGGCTTGTGCTTATGAGCATTATGAATGGACGCTTACCTCCCCTTGGAGAAAGCAAGTCAAATGGCCGTCGTAGACACGCTTTTTGGCTTGATGAGAGCCGCGACCGGTCGTAGGATCGAGAGCGGCCCCGACGTGCGTGCAGAACGCACGGACCTCTTCGTGTAAATTAAGCGTTGAGAGTGTGGCACGTTAAATTTCCTGTCAGCAATCTTTGTTTGCTTTCTGTTCAAATGTATAGACTTTCTTTGTTTTTCTACACACAGATCTCCTCGTATAAATCAAGGGCATAGGGCACGCATTATTTCTTTATTTACTTTCTGTTCAAATGTAATAGATAGACTATTTTCGTTTTGAATCCGACGACTCTTTCGTGCCCAAATTTTTCTGTTAATATAAGTACCATATATAATGCTTTCCATGACCTTCATGTCTTGCCAGTTTGTTAAAGGTTTTTATTTTTAAAATGAGTCACGTATAAATATTCTTTAAGTTAATTCAGTCAAATGACATCTAGTAGGAAGAAATAGTATTTGTCTATTGAAAGCTCGTAATTTTTCATTGCATAAAAGATAACGTGGCTTTTGTTAGTACGGCGATACATTAACAAGAAGACTTTCCAATTGCATCATCTCAACGTTTATAAATTACTGAAATAATTCCGCAACCGCTTCTAGCTCTGTAATAGACCCTAATGCCATTCATGAAATCGCAGCTTTCAGCGAAGGCGCCCGATTGGCCGCGCGCGCCTGGAAAGCTGAAAACGCGGCGAAGTGCTTCCTGTAAATTAAACCGGAATTCAAAATGAGTTGCTCGCACTCCATCATAAAAGGACTGTTAAAACAGGCTGGTTTTTCGAGCGCGGCGGGCAAAATTCGCCGGGTTGCGCGAGGCGCCGATTCCGCCGGCAATAATTCAATTTGAGCGCATTTACGCTTTGCTGCAAGCGCAGTGTGCATTCATTTCCGCGATGGAAAATTGCGAATGTCTCTCCATGGGGCAAATCCGCGCGGCAGGGGCGGTCGAATTAACGCGCTGCCGTTCGATACGTCATTAGCTGGAAACGTGCAAATCGGCCTTTGTGCGCTAGTCATATTAAATCCATACAACTGTTCATTCGCGGTAAAAAGAAACAAACGGCACTTCATATTTTTAATAAACCTTTTTCAATCTGGTAAAATTATTGGAAGAAGAAATGTCAAACTGCTACTTTTCGTTTACATAATTGGAAGAAAGTCAACAAAACAGAAGTTTTCCAAATAATAATATTGGGCTTGCATATAATTTTAAAGGATTTTTTGTGAAATTAGATGTTTATTACGAAAAAAAATTATAAAGCACAAATTATTCAAACTGCTATTATTCATCGTTAACTACAACTTTTTCCCATCTTTCTGACGTCAGGCCGATTCCTTAGCGAAAGAATTCCTCGTCCTACGATGCAATTCATTAATCAACCCATTCTTTGATTTCTTCAACAGCGTTAAAAAGCTTGTCAGGCAAGCCATGCGTCCTTGGTCAAAACAAATGGCAATGAAAAAGGTCAATGTATGGTGAATATGATGGGTGAGGACACCCCATCGAAGTGTTTCCAAATATTTTTTGACTTGTTTCGCAACACGTGGCCTAGTATTGGCGTGCTCAAAATCACTTTATCGTGTCTTTCGGTGATTTCGGTGTTTTTAACGCTCGGTTCAATTTGATAAGTTGTTATCGGTAGTGATTTTTAGTGATAGTTTCGCTTTTAGCAGGCTATGCCCTTCTGATCCCACCAAATTCAGAGTATTACCTTCAAACCATGGATGGACGCTTTGATGTAGAAGATAATGCCAGGACGGGCATACGTTTGACTTTTTGCGCTTATAGTTCTCGTTATGAATCCATTTTTTATCACCTCTTACGGTACGATGCAAAAACATCTTTCGACGCCTCTCGGCTTCAATTCGTGTGGTACCCAATTTCCTCCAGTTTAAGCCTTTCTCCCCAAAGGGCCTTCAAGGCGTGTTACGGAGAACTATTATTATTATTAAGTTATTTTCATTGCTTTCAAACGTTTACCGAAAGTCGACAAATTAACATTCCAGAAATCTACCAATTCTTCAAGCGTTCAACATAGATCGTCATCGGGTAATCCCTCCAATTCTGCATCTTCAAATTTTTTTGGCTCGCTCGGACGCCGTGTGTCAAAATCACCTCTTTTGAATCGTCAAAACCAATACTCATAAGTTAAAATCGATGGATTATTTGGACAGCAAAGCAAGACTTTTAACTGCCGATTTCCCTTCCAGTTAATTATGACTAGTATTTGTTTTGCAATTGACAAATGATCCGATTGTTTATCTTTAATAGCAAACATTTTAGGAAATTATTTGTTGTAGATTATCAGATATATAATGTTATAACGATAATCAGTTGAACTACTTGTTATCTTTATAGCAAGATTATTTCGTCAGTTTATCTATAGTAACCGTACTGGCTTAAAATGAAAAGTGACTAATCAGACACTCTAAAGCAAAGAGTTCCTATTCTTGATCATCACTCTCTTCAAAGCAGTTGAAAAAAACATTGATACCATTGTAATTTTCTTTAAAATACATTCAATACACAAAAGAGAAGTATTTTTTACTAAACGCACTTGCATAAGCCGTGAAAAAAATATATTATTCATATGAACTCAAATGAGTTCAAAGAAAAATTGGCACAAAATCGAAAAAGTGGAAAATTTTAATACTCAAGCCAGGACAGGACTTCTTAAAATGTAGATATCTACATCAAACCATTATAATATTTTTAGAATAATACGAATACAAAACCCCAAAAATATATTCAGACTTTAAATAATAATAAATGCAGGATGTATTTATTTAGAAACAATAATTCAATGGTTCCAATTAAAAAATGCGGTTGTTGTTTGGCAAAAGTCTAAAGAACAAGTGTTTTAGATAGCTCCCTAGCAAAGAAGCAAAACTAAACTAGAAAATAGCATAGCGATGGTAATTAGGATACAAAAAACCAAGAGAATAGAAAAATAAAAACTACAAAAACTGAAACAGTAAATGCAACGTTTCTACATTTACCAAAAGTTGTTATACAAGGAAATAAAAATGCAATTAGGAAAGGTTAAAACAAAAAAATCCTGGATATTATTTTACAGAAAATTAGAAAAACATTCATGGAAGAATTCAAAATAGTAAACAATAATATTAACCAACAATTCAAAAACCAAAACCTATATTAGAAAGAAATGCAGAAAAAAATTAAAATGCGTGGAGTAAAGACAAAACAATTAGATAAAAGATTAGAGAGGAAGAAGTTTTATTTAGAATAAAAATACAAGCAAATATCTATTCGGATCTAAAAAAAGAAATAATAAAATGATTAGATGCAGAATAAGCAGAATAACCCTATAGGCGACAAACACATACAAACAGAAATTATAGAAGAAGATGAAACAAAAACTAATAGAAGCAAAGAAGCAAGAAAGAGAAGTCTGTTTAAAATGTAAGATAATTCTACAAGTGTTAGTCTACAGAGTACAAGAAGTACAAGATGAAAGAAAGGAAGACACATAACCGGACGAACGCTGGGAAAGCGCAGAAAATTTCGCCATAAGAAACCAAGAAAAAATTAGGATCTGTTGACTAATGAAATTTGATTAACTAAAACCAACCAAGGCGCTAACAGAATGACCCAGTGACAAAAATATGTAACAATTCAATAACTACTAGCTCCGATAAGAGATGAAGGAACTGTGTAACAAGAAGCACAAACCTAAAGCGTACAAAACCAACAGCAATTCAAGAAAACGGATACAAAACTGAAGACGGCACTAGCAAAGACAAAACAAATAACAAAGACTAACCTGTTGAAAACAACGAACAACAAAAAATAGTAATAGTAACATAAGACATTAAAACAATCAACGGAAATGAAGAAGAATTAATAGAAGAAATAAAAAATATAAACGAGGAAAATGACAAATGGCATTAAAATATATACACGCGTTATATTACTTAGGTAATGAAGAAAGAAGCTGAACAAATAATAGCAAAAGAGACAAACAAAAGTAATAATTTGGAATCCAATATCTTCAAGAATTATAGAGATAGATGTAAACATACTAGGTACAAAAATAATAATTAAAATATATACACCGGTACAAAAAGCAACAGGAAATGAAACGGAAGATCATACAATTTCTAATTGACTATATAGTATACAGTAAAATACAAAGAATAATAATCGATAAATATGCAGAGTTAAAAATAGGTCATAAGTTAGTAGTAGCGAAAACGTTAATGATTAACGAAATAACAAAAAAAATAGTATATAATAGAATTAAATAGTAAAGCTAAAAGATGAGGAGTCGAGAAAAGAAAAACTCACAAAATGGAACAAAATCAAATATTCTGCATTAAATAAAAAATACGGTTATTTAAAAAAAATATTACAATAGAAAGTCAAAACTATTGGTCCAAAAACAACAATAGTAATGTTTTACACATTCATATTGGGCAAAAGGCGATATTTAAAGTTCCCCAAAAAATCAAAACAAATAAAACGTGCTTTCACGTCGCACCATACAGCAACTACTTTTATAGGATATCAAATCTGTACATCATTTCGGTCGTACGAACGTTACTTAAGTCATACATTTATTTATCCCTGGATATTATATATTCCATTTCTTTTTAAATTTATATTTATTTATGCTGCTTGAGTATATTTATCTTATAAAACACAGTCGTCTAAGATATTAAAAAAGGTCTTTAAAGAATTTTTTTCGATGTCTAAAAGTAAAGATGCATAGCCTAAATAGGAGAAGATAACATTAGTTACATTTTTTTGTAACCTTGGAATAGTTGAAAATTATGACTATGGGTGATGGTTTTCATTTATGAGTTATGGTAAAAAACAAAGTTAGCTAAATTTTAAAAAGGCGTCTTTTGAAAAAACACTCCTGGGGAAATTTAAATATTTTTATTTTATAAAACCAGCTTAAAATCGGTTATTCGTTAAATAAACAAATAAATGTAATAATAAAATAAGGATTATGATAACATTCCCGTACAGCTTAAAACCGTTTTACCAGATAATTTGGCGGCTGGGGATTTGTACGGAATAAGGGAGCACGAAATGCGAACTGAGCGGTTAAGACTTTCATATGTCTACCTTTAATACCCGCTTGTAACGCATTATCTCTAATACAAGGTAATATAGCCAGTACCACTCCTTAGGCGAGCGCCATTATTACCTCTTGTTCGAAATGAACGCAGGTATTATTTTTAGTGACTGAGTAGGCCACCCGTCAGGCATGTGATCCCAAGATTGGGCAAGCTCTATCCACACTGCACCTAAGTGCTTTAACCTATAGATCACCAACTGATTTCAAAAATAATGCAACAAATAAATTCTAAAAAAGTAATTCGCCTTTTGACGGATTTTTACATATTCCTTTACAATTTATGATAATAAGTTTGGCTTTGAGCCAATATTTCGACTTTAAGAATCACTTATAAGCTACCAATTATACGGATCACCAGATTACTCAATAAAGATAAAACACCGATACCAATCTGTGCAGTCCTTCTCACCGCAGATGAAAATGCAAATGAAATATTTAACATCATCAAAATATTTCACTCAATAATTACCGTAGAACCTCGAAGACACAGTAACAAAACGCCTCAATGCCATAGATGCCAGCGCATTGGGCACAATAAAAATTACTGCCGTCTTGAACCACGATGTGTCAATTGCAAAGGCAATCACTTATTTATAAATTGCGATAAACCGCCCCAAGAGCCTCCCATATGTACCAATTGAGGAGAAAATCACCCAGCTAACTTCAGAGGCTGCAAATATTTCACTGGGTCAACGAACTATCAAGACAAACCTCGTCGAAACGAACCTCACAAAACAACAGGAACTCAGAACCACCATCCACCCATAAATAACATGAAAAATGTTTCCAATCTTCCTCGTAATATACCACAAACTAACTCATCACCATGGCAATCTAGAACAAACACCTCAATACCTGAAACGTCATCCTTACTTAATACTTTATTATCATCTCTCTTAAATCTAATCCAACCCTATATCGGACAAATTAAGCAATTCATTTTATCTAATCTTTTACCCTCTCTGTTTAATGTATCCTAAAATCAACACAATTTCTCAAATAAAAATCCTAAATTGAAACGCAAACGGCATCAAAACTCAACTAAATTTATTTAAATCCTTTTTGTCAAGGCATTCCATTGATATAGCATGCATCTCAGAAACGCACCTAAGTCGTGCAGAAAAACTCAACATAGCTGGATACCAAATCTACCGCACAGACAGAAATGCCAATATTGCATCAGGAGGGGTGGCCATCATTATTAAACGTAAAATTATACATCACGAATGTCATCTAATTAACACTGTAAATCTCGAAACAGTAGGAATCAAAATTAAAGCGCAAGACGACACAATAATAAACATCACATGCGCGTCTATAAACAACACAACAAAACACTGTTAGAACAAGACATTTCAGCAATCTTCACTACAAATGAACCTACCCTGCTCATTGGTGATCTAAACTCCAAGAATATCATCTGGGGATGTAGAACAACAAACTCCGCTGGTACCAAACTTTTCAATCTATCATCAACCTATGCTTTCCAAATAGAAGCTCCTGACGAACCCACTTACCACCCCTACAGAAATGATCACCTGCCCGACGTCTTAGACATTCTTGCTAGCAAAAACATTAACAAACAAGCATTACAACAAGTACTTCCCCGAACTAGACTCTGACCACTTACCAGTTATCATTTCATTTCTAATAACACCAGCAAAATTCACCCCAGAGCCTACACTAATTAATGGGATAGTCAACTGGGGATCCTTCGGCGAGTATCTTGACAAACAACTCAAGTACCCTAACAATCTCCAATCAACAACCCAAATAGATGAAACAATTATACACATAACAAAAAGCATTACTGACAGCATCCATAAGGCTACCGAAGAGAGGGAAAATAGAAAACACACAACCATTAATTTACCACCAAAACACATAACTGAGAAGAAACATTCACTGAGAAAAAAATGGCAGAAAACCCGAAGTCCCATAACAAAAAACATCGTAAATAATTTATCTCACCGTATCAGAAACCAACTAGAAGAGTACCGAATTTACTCTTACCAAAAACACATCAGCAATCTTGAACCACAAGATCCAGGACTATGGAGAACAACCAAACGGATACTACGCCAACCTCACGAAATACCTCCAATCACCATGGACAATCAAATACTCAGTTCTGATGCAGAAAAAAGCGAAGCCTTTGCGGATCAACTCGAGAAAACATTCACTACTCACACCTATAAAGACCCGGTTTTCAATAACATAGTGACCAATTTTATTGAAACACACCAACCTATCCCGGAACTAATCTTTAAACCAACCTCACCCAAGGAACTTGCTTTAATTATCAAAACCCTATCAATCAAGAAATCGCCGGGCAATGACAAAATACCCAATATCGTATTGAAAAAACTCACCAAGAAAGCATTAGCGTATTTGACAACGACATTCAACGCTTGTCTACGAATAGGTTACTTCCCAAACATATGGAAACATGCAATCATTCTTATGTTCCCTAAACCGGGGAAAGATAAGAAAGATATCAGAAGCTATAGACCCATTAGTTTATTATCTACTATTTCGAAACTGCTAGAAAAAGTCATCCATTCTCGACTAAACGACGAAGTTCTTAGACTGAACATTCTACCACATTATCAATTTGGCTTTAGAGAAGGTCATTCCACCTGCCATCAATTAGAGCGCGTTACGGAAACAATTGAAAGAGGTTACGAATCCAAACAGTAACTTGGTTTATCGACATAGCTCAAGCTTTTGACCGCGTATGGATCAACGGCCTAAAATATAAAATCTTACAACTTCAACTACCCAATTACATCAAATCCGTACTCTTCTCCTTTCTTGATAATCGCACGTACGCAGTCAAAATTCGCACATCCCCATCTACCATCAAAAACATACAAGCAGGGGTCCCTCAGGGCAGTATCTTAGGCCCAATTCTTTTCAACATCTACATACAGGACCTCCCTACCATCAACGCTGACTTTGCATTATATGTAGATGATACAATCATAATAACCAAAGACGAAAGCCTAAAAATGGCTATCTCAAAACTGCAAAAAGCCAGCACTATCCTCAGTAGGTGGCTCAAGAAATGGAACCTATCCATCAATTATGACAAATGCGCCACAAAAATCTTCACATTAAGACGATTTAATAACCCACCAGAAATCACTATTAACGGACACTCCATTCAATGGAACACCACCGACAAACCCATTAAATACTTAGGTATATATCTTGACACCAAGCTCACCTGGAAATACCATGTCCTCAAAAAATTAAACGAAGGGCACACGAGACTAATCCAACTCTACCCACTGCTAAACCGAAAGTCCACCTTGCTTACTCAATGTACCACTATCCTGTACAAATCACTGTTAAGACCATTAATCCTCTATGGGTGTGTCATATGGGGCAACACATCCAAAACGAATCTTCACAAAATCCAAGTATTCCAAAACAAAATCCTGAGAATCGCTGTCAACGCTCCCTGGTTCATCACAAATCAACAGCTACACTACGAACTGGGTTTCCCAACAAATGAACAACATATAGCGAAACTTACTAAAAAATTTCATGCCAATCTCATCAACTGCAGTGGTACAGCTTACTACTCACTGGGACAACGCGGCATCCACGCAAGGCTAAAACGAAAACTACCCCAAGATATATTTCTCAGTAACTATAGTGATGATAATTAACACAAGTGACCGACTCTAAACCTAGTGCTCTCATAGTAAGAAATAAACAATAATAAAACTTTCTTGCGGTCATACTCACCGCTTATGCTATTCAATATATATTATGTATTACTTACTAAGTTATCAATGTTTTTGTATAACAGTATAAATTGTTGAACAGGCAAATTGCTAATAAAAAAAAAATATTTCTTTACAATTTATGATAATAAGTTTGGCTTTGAGCCAATATTTCAGTACTTAAATCACGTTTACGGTAGCTGAAAATTATATTTCCTTATTTCTGCTTTGTTGATAAATACAAGCCATGTGATTTTGCTTAATTTTATTATCACTGTTATCATTATTAATTATTATCAAGTTTGGTTCGAGATACATCAATTCGTTAAACAACTGTGCAATTATAATTGGATATTAGAGAAATATTATGAGAAAATTGAAAATTATTATTTCTGCCACTGTTTACAATTCCTCAAAATGATATCGACATACAAATATAACTAAAGTTACCCTCTCCTCTTGAGGTACTATATCTAAGAGAAATCATGATGAGTTAACTGACACGTGATCGTGCATTGACATTTCGAAGCAACACTCTAAAGCTCCATTTCTCGTGGCAGAATTGCTAAATAAGTCAGTGACTCACAGTACCTCTCAATTAATTACCCTACTGCGACCGCATTCCATAGATTGTCGTTGCTTTTTCGACTAGAACCATAATTCCTCTGCTGTGCTTTTTTATCTGTCTCAGCATAGTCCAAATTTATCCTCAAATATCTAGGAACACAGTTTTGACACTCGGTGCTACGCTTCCATACACAGCCATTAACCCTATATATATATATATAGAAATCCCCCCCCCCCCAAAAGAAATCACTTTGCTTATCATTACTCGTGGGTTTTTTTTCACAACTGTACCCGCAACACTTCATAAACGACTCGCTACATTTTCTTCTTGTGTTCCAGTAACGCCATCGGATGGAATCACGTGGAATTATAATCTGTCTTCATTCATACATACATGCGGCACGAAGGAGTTTTGATAGGGAATACCATTCACTTTTGAACGCCCTAAACAATTTCGCTCTTTGGACCACTCAATACAGCAAAGTGAGTTTCGGTATTGGTTTTTGAGGAAGAGTAGATATAAAAACAGAGAAAAAGAATTACTCAATTAAAAATGTATATTACAGTATTATTACTTAAACTCTCTGATGAGAATTGATATTTAGTGCAGCAGTAGTGCAGACAAATTTTAACTAAATAAAATAAATTTAGTAACTTATCTTTACGTTGTCGAGATATTCAAAACTGTTTATTATCTGTTCACAAGAATATATAAAAGGGCTACTGGACACATATTTAGATGGACATACGCAAAATCTCAAGTAAAATTTCAACCCTTTCATTTGGTGATTACTGCGAATCGTCTTTTTGTTGATATACAAATTATTTAAATTGCCACTGGAATCATCACTAAAGGCTACCACGTAGTGTTAACCCTTAAATGATACTCGTAAAAATAATCACATAAGTGTCACACAGGGTCTTTCGGACCCCACCGTGGAAAATTTTTTTTAATTACAAATATTTTTATTTGCCAATTTTTTAAAAAAATTAAAATTTGTTTAAAAAATTGAAAATTGACTTATTTCACTAAAAAATTCATAACTTTTCAAATTTTTAATATTTTTTAACGAAATTTGGTTTGTGAGCTTGTGAAATGTGACTCTTTAAGATAGTATCAATTACAATTGCCGATTTTTAAAAAAAGGTATTTATTTTGAGAAAAAACTGGTGAAAAATGGGTAAAAAATTGAAACAAGTCTGCTGGCTATTTATAGTTATTATTGACAAAAATAGTAAAAAAATTATGTATCGTAAGAATTTAATCACAATTAAGTGAAATTATAATCGAATTATAAAATAGGTAAATTTTATACAAAAATTAGCTAATCTGTCCCTACACAATCAGTGCACATATAAAAATGATGTTAATCGCACATAGGGCGTAAGCATGAAGGGCACTGCATTTTCGTTTTCTTGTCGTCTTTTCGTGAGCATAATTGACATCTTAAAAATTGTATCACATATTCACTAATACTTACGTATTATTTCAATATTTAACTATAAAAAACTTATAATTTTTTTTACTCCGATTTGCAAAAAATATACACAAATGACACACGGGGGTACTATGAACCCCACCTTGATTTTGGCGCTTTCTCTAAGACAGCTAACGCTCGACTAATCTAGAAACTCTACACAACCAGCTTTGGTTAAGCCTTGACTAACGCCTGGTGACGCCACGAAGCATATTTTAGCGCGCAACTATGAAAAATTTTTGATCAAAAAACACTCTGGGGTATTTTGGACCCCAAATGCCATTTAAGGGTTAAAATAACTGTCCAATCATGTCTTGTAGACACAAAACTTGCAGCTTAAACAGCGTGATAGTCTATAGATTTGAAGAAACCAAGTACAATGTCATATGAGAGTATCGAATAAATAGTAAACTAGACTCAAAAAACGTTAAACGAGTTTCTTAAATTTCTCAAAATGGCATATAAAAGGTGGCCCAAATTGAACATCGCGCGCGGACGGTAACTAACATTTGACAAATGTTAATTACGATTATTCTGATACGTAAATATGAAAGATTGTGTGGTTGGTCTCGAGTTATAAGGCCATGGTCGGAGTTCAAAACTCTTGACCTTTGTCTACAATTGCGGCGCCATCTTCAGAAGAAAATCGCGAGTTCAAAAGCGAAAACGTACGGGATAGTCACTTAATGTTTAGAAGATTTTCTTCTGAAGATGTCAGCTGCAATTGTGGACGAAACGTCAAGAGTTTCTGAACTCCCACTACAGCCTTATAGCCCGACAAGCAACCACACGATGCACTATAATACCGGCCGTGAAAGCCTTCGCATCTATTTAAATATGAAACACTATACGAAAGAATAGCAAGTTACTATTGTTAAAGACACACTGAAAATTCGGCAACTCGGCGAGTTCGCAAACAACAAAATTATCACATTTGGGATTCGGAATATCCTTACATAGCATAAGCATCTCCGAATGACTCACTATTTGGTGTGGACATGTGATATGTGATATGCTAAGGCCATTCAAAGATGATATTGGAAACAATGGAATTATGACTGGTTACATAATAACTTACTGTTTTGGCACAAACTGGGCAACATAGGTCTGGATTCCTGCAGGACGGCGCCACTTGCCATACAGCTAGAGCAATAGATGATTTACTGCTCAATAATTTCCTGGTTGCGTAATTTCACGAAATATAGAGAGTAATTGGCCAGCAAGATCTTCCTTTTGTGGTACCTGAAATCTTAGGGCGACGCCAGCAATCCACAAAGAGTCGATAATTCCACGAACGAAGCCCGACTTTTATCGATGAAATTGTTCAGAACATGTGTGAAATTAAGTCAAAATTTTGTGAAAAGAACCAACATTTGTAGTGAAAGAAATTTTCCATAGTCAATGGAAAGTTGTGAAATTTAATACTAAATACAAATCCAACCATAAAGTCAATTCACCCTTTAGTTTGTGTACTTGTACTAATAGCCACAGGTATGTAATCAACTTCTCTCTGGAACTTACCCCTGTGATGATAAAATTATTAACATAATATTTACTGCAAAAATGACGCACAACGGTCGCACTATGACATAAGAAAACTGCCAACAAAAATGCACTTTTTACTTTTTGTAGCCACATACGTGCACTTCCAATGTTATTTGTCTTACAACTAGATGTAAATAGACAATGTTGCGACCAGAATTACACAAAACAATAATAATGCTATAAGAACTGTTAATGTGTTTGCGATATTCAAATGTGATTATTGCATTACATGTTCTATATCGAGCTTCTGATATTTTCAACTTTAAATCAGCTCCAAATTCTCTGGTATGTGTTTAAATACTGCTTTCAATCCAACCAGACTTCATATTTTCTTGTACGATGAAGACACTATTCAATGATGTTGTCCAGGCATTCATCACATCCATCAAGCTTCCATCTTTTGGGATAGAAATCATGGATTTGACAAGGTTGCTGTTTCTCTGTTAACCTGTTTGCATTTATAATTGGGAATGGCGGATCTTTCGACAATACACGGTGACATTCCATATTGTAATCTGTATTGTACTGAATAATTGTTTGTTAAAAAAGTACATAAATGTTAATGATTTTATCGTCGATATTAACATGAGGGAGATTAAACAGCAACGCTTTCCTTCAGTTCATTGATCGATGTTAAATTATCCACCAATATCTTCTTGTGATTTGCCTTGACGCATGTATTAAAAGTACAGTTCAATAGTAGCAGCTGTGGAATTCTTCTTGACCTCTGGTCATCACTTTTAATCGGATGGTTTGAACGTAATGTCTCTTGGACATTAGTAGTGCCTTTGTTCTGCTCGGAAACAAATTAATGACTTTGAAGTGTATGTGCATATTTAAAGTTTTGTACCAGGCAATTAGAATTCAAATTGATAGGTTGAAAGCCCCGTTAATTTTTTATTAGAGAAAAAGCCAACCGTAGAAAAACTTGCACTACCTTTAGTAAGAACTAAATTATCATACCGGTTTAGATCGTAGTCTCATGTTTGCACCAAAATTTGTAAATTTTTGATTTAACACTAATTACTTTTTTATTCGTTTGACAATAAGAAGCAAAACAACAATATCATAAAGAAGAAATTATAATCACAGTAGGAAACCGTTAAAATATGCAACTAACCCAAAAAAGGTAACCCTGGCTAAATAAAAATGCCAATTTATAGCATTTTCACACCGCAGTTTGTGCTTTGAATTAATTATGCGAAAGCTGTCAACGATGTACAACCTAGCAGGCATGGCTAATGAGAGTATCTATAATTAGAGGAATTTAAAACCAGAGCATGATTAGCAAGCAGTGACATCATGAACCTAAAAGTAACTTCGTTCTGGTTAAGCACGAAAAGAAATGTGCTTACAGCCGTGTAACACGACATAGCGGATTATTACGCAATAAGGACACAGCGCACCCAATTTGTAGCTCCCTGCACGCGGAGGCACTTATCTTCCGAATTCTGCATTATATATGAAACAGCCACGAGAAATGTCGCTAGTGCAAGCTCCGGGAAGGCAAGATCTGTCCCGGCGGCATCGTAGCGCGCGCTTTACCCCGACTTTTCATTTTCGGAGGTCAGAGTCTCCGCTCTGTGAAATCTCGGCTTCAGTGCCATGCATACTAATATTCGTACTGCAACTGCTTCGAGGGCCGGTCTTCAAAACAAATCTGACCGAAAATAATACACTGAATGGCGATGCACTCACCTATTGACGTCCACATCTGTAGATTCTAAAATGGTTCTAGCCTTCTCCAGGTGCCCGTGTTCAATAGCAGCAAACAAAGCTGAAACAAATGTACAGTTAGTATAGGTAACACCATTTAGGTCGCTATAATTTCATACTAATTTATTTTATTAATATGATATGCATAGAAGAAATGTATAGGAGATAAATATGTCGAAAAAACTTCAATGGCGAAGCAATTGTCAGTAGCGCGGAAAAAATAGGTCTTAAAACGAGTATACTAAAAACCATAATTACGACTACTTCAGGAGCCATAAAGAACATGAACTTCAACGGCTACAATTTAGAAAGAGTTGTTAAATACATCTACCTTGTACAAATAATAAAATGCAATAAAAATGGCACAGCAAAAAGGTAACAAATAATACGATTCTTGCAGGTAGCTTTCGAAAAATTACATAAGATGCAAAAAACACCAAAATACTCAAAAAATAAGATGTATTTGATACTTTCTTTATCGGTTCTATCATAAGCTTCTCCAAACCTGGACGCTTATGAAGGCGAAAGTAGACAATCTAGCAAAGACCCGAAGATCTACAAAAAGAACAATGATGAGTGTGAGGCTATTGGATAGAAAGACGAATATTTTAATCAAGCACATGTTGCAATGAAAGATATAAGAGAACAGCAACAAAGGCCGTGGAACAGTAGAAGAGCCAGAGACAGTCCAAAGATGAGCTGGGGAGACAACTTAAAGAAAATTGTAGTACTACATTAGAGACGTCTAATACAAAATAGAAATAAATTAAAGGATTCTAGAGAGCACACAGGCCCTAGCAAACAAAAAACAAACACAAATCTAAAACAATCTCATAAAATTTAAAATGTCTAAGAAGATATCCCGTAAAAAAGTTTAATAAAACACATTAACGAAAAAGCAAATTAGTAATTACGTAAAGTTCTTTATTTTAACCAATGGAAATAGGTTTGCCTTATAAAAAAACCCTAATTAACCTCAAGAGACTTACAAAAAGCTACTCGTCTATAGTCTTTGAAACTATAAGATAACTAAAGATCTTAACTCTTTATAAGTTACACAAAAACTACTTCGGGAATCACTTGCATATTTAATGGAATTCATAACAACCCTAACAAATTACTAAGAGTAGGAATTTCCATAGATCTAGATGACCTCAAATACCCATTAAAGATTAAATTACAATTTTGGCTGAAAATAATGCAGTGTTTCACAAAAACTAAAATTTTTCTTCTTCGAAGAAGAACACATCTATTAAGCCATATTTACAAATATACTCAGTTAAGTAAGAGCGTGTTCGGCTTAATGTGAAGAAAAAAATATTTAAAAACATTTTCAAATACATAGGTACGTTGTACTCTATCAGAACAAAGATGCTGTTCGCGCCAATCTCCAGTTACTTTTATTTTGAATTTAAATTAGGGCTGGTCGTATTTTGGTTCCCTCCTGTATATTTTGGATTTGAGATATCGGCCGCGAATTTGCACCAACACGCGGAGCGCTGATATATAGACCTCGGTTTGGGCCGCGGGTCGCGTTTCGCCTTTTGCTACGCATTCATCTTTACCTTTGCCTATGTTTTCGGCCCGCCTGGCCTTCCTGCCTCAGGGCTTTTTCGCACGCTTCGTTTTAAATTTAGTTTGTAATAGTTTGGAAAGCGGGCGACCGGCTTTAAATTTTTCGTAAGCCGAGAGCCTTCTGACCGAGCGTTTTGACCGCGAGTTCGCCGGCGTGCGTGATTGGCAGCAGAAGTTTTCATTTTCTGCGAGGCTGTTTTGATGAAAGCTAATTTTGTGGCAGAATTCGATATTTTGCTGACCAGATTAACCTCTTCCCAAAGGTCCTTTAGTTTCCCGATTGCATTCAGGGGTTGAAATTTTTTCCGGTAAAACTCGGTCCATTATTTTCTTTGCTCTGGCTCGGCAAGAAACGACGAAGGAACCAGGAAAAACGCTACCGTTCGGCTCTGCTGCGAAGATTGGGGTAACTTGTCCTATTTTTTTTCTCACACCCTTATATGCTTTTCCTGGATCCCCCAGGACCAACAGCACAGGGAACCAATTTTTTGCAGCAGAGCGCCATTTCCACAGGTTTTTAGCTTTACCTTTTGTTTACATTTAAAATTACTATACAGTCCACTTTTCGGTCGCAACATTTGGTCCTAGGGAGCCGGATTTAAACCAAATGCTATTGTATTAATAATGTGCATGCTTTCGACCAAATTTATGGTCTATTCAGCTGACTTCCAATCTCGTGTTAACTACTTCAAAGTGAGCACTTTTTTCCACGAAGCTTGTGCTTGATGTATGCCCACACATTATCAATCGGATTTGCATCGGGCGACTGCGACGACCAATTAAGTGTAACGATGCCAGACTGCTCTTTTTACTCGATGTGAAGCGATTATTACCGTCAACAACCGAGTTATGTTGGTATCAACTGGATAATATGGATCTGGAACAAATGTGTTCCAGCAGGAGCGCGTCACCTGCCCTACAACTCAAGAAAAAGTCGATTTACTAGATCAACAACTTACTGATCGCGCAATTTCACAAAATGCCGACTTAACATCGTGCAACTTCTTTTTATCAAGTAATTCACAGACAATTGATAGTGCCAATTATCGATAAAATTTATCGAAACGTGCAAAATCTCATTTGATAATTTTATGAAATAAACCAAAATTTTCAGCCGAAGCCAACGTGGCCATTTTTCAGAAACAATTTTCTATATGTCATTGGAGACTGTGTACTTTAATACTCCAAAAGTGGTTTTATTTGAAATTTTAAGTTTAATTTAAACTACCATTTGGTTCTGATATTTTTCTAAAGACTGTTTATAAGTTTAGAGTTTAAACAATCTTCCATAAGTAACACTTTAGCGAAATAAAATCGTAAGATATCTTTAGCAGCTTCTAGACATACCCAGGAGTGACTTTTAAGAAAACAAATTTATAATTATTGGTTTGTTATTGAGTTACTGTAAATCTTAAGAATTGTTCTTTCCTCTTGGAATATAGTGGTCAACTACTGAAATTTTAACCGCATCTAATTTAACTTAGAATCACGGTCGGTACTAGCCGCTAGGAGACGATCCTCTGAGCGCAACGCTTTTGGGTAGAATTAGACTTCATGTTAAATTAATAAAGGATGGAATAGCTAGAAAGAGTAAATTCACATCTGAGACACGCAAGAAGTAGTGCTTCCCACTGCTGACTCTAGTCTTGTCAACAACTTGCCTGTTAGTCTTATTATAGTAAGCTATACACACACTCACTTTCAGCCAGGTAATAGTAGGAATTAGTGGTAGAGAATGCCGTTTAGTGTGTTTTTGAGGACAGTCACACAGCATAATTACTGACTAGTTCTCATTGGTGAGCAATTTACTACCTAATTTCAAATATGTTCACTTATGTCATATGAACTCGTGGTTAAAGGACAACGGATCGAAATGATAGATCAATGATAACCAACAGCGGAGTCAGAGAAAATTTGCAAAAATACACAAAATATAGATTTTCATTTATAGGACAACAGGACTAGCTGAAACACCTTCGTGTAATTTGTGGAAAGATGTTGTTAAATGGTAATATATAACCTATATTACAGCAGCATTTATAAAACAAAAATGAGAGTTTGATACCATAGTTCTCCTCTACGAAAAAAAAACATAATAAAAATATGGTTGACGCCTCATATCGAAATTAATTACCATACAGCAAAAAATGGCAAAAACTCATTATAGCTGAGTATTTAATTACACATATGTTAGTTATTTAGCTTTTTGCTTTTTCTTGTAGGTACTTATGCGGCAGTAAGTTGAAGAAAACCTGCCGTCATCCGATCTCATAACGCGTAAGATTAAATACTATTTCTTCATTCTTGATAACTAATTTGCAAGTTTTGCACATGCAATACATTAATTTTTGTAACTAGTTTCAAAGTACAACAAATCAAGCTAATTCGTTTTTTATTGTAGGTTTATATTTTTAACAAGATGTTAGTTATCCTTCCCCGTAAGTGTTTTATGGGATTAGAATCCGGGAATTGTGCCCACAAGCTCACTAAGTTGGTTTTGTTGGTGGTTATGCTGGTTTGACTTAGTTGTACCCAATGGCAATGGGAAATAAAATCTTTATATCCAAACAACTTTAAGGTATCTTGTAGCATGCGTTATTCTGGTCGGCCAATTCGGTGGAGAAACTTTCATTTCTACACTATAACAATAGTTAGATGTTTGATTGTAGGCAGTACACGTTTTAGCAAATATTCTAATAAAGGAATGTTTCTAAGATGCATATCTCCAGCATGATTATTAAAATCAAAAATTGATTTGTCATCAAACAGCACTTTCCACCAATGCTTTGCGGTTAAGTTGCAATGCTCTTTAGACTATTTCAGACGAAACGTGTCTTTGTTTCGCAGAGACAAATGGCTTCGTGCTTTACATATTCGTAATTCACAATCAAACAATTTTTAGTTAATAGTGGATGTACACGTATTAATAAGATTTGTACGACAATTTAGTCAGTTCATCAGGCTTTTAAATTTTTGTTGTACTGCATTAGAAAAAAAGTATTTTCATTTTAGTCCATAAAAAGAAATACCAAACTTTTTGAACTACAAAGCAGAATAAGTAATGCAAAAAGTAAAATCGAAAGCATACGTACAAAAGAACATAATAAATACCAGAACAATTGGAGACTACTAAATAAAAAAGAATTCAGTTTTAAATTCTCACAAAATCATAAGCGAATCAAAAAAAAAAGAAAATTTCTACAGACAAAAATTAGAAAAAGAAAAAAGTGATAACCAAGGAGGGCAGTATTCAAACCGTCTAAAAATCAGAAAATACGGTGCTAGACAGAGTGCCACAACAACTGCGAACGTAACAAAAAGAACAAAAATGGAGGATTTGTAAGAAAAAAGACAAATTAGAAACAATACACCAAGTTTTATGAACAAGTCGTATTTGATTTTCCAATCTCCTAAAAGTCCTTAATACAAAGTTTGTCTACTTCTTAGAAGTCACCAGACATGTGTTTTCCATCTGACATATTTTAAGATTTCCCGATATACTAGTCAATAACACAGTAAACACAGTAAAAATATTTAAATTATTATTGCGCGGAAATTTCAGAACAGACTGAAAATCTTAGAATACTGGTACGGTCGGTAAAAAATTATTCCCTCCAAACTAGGGAGATAACATTAAAAAAGAATTTAAGTCGCAGCTTGCGCAAATCTGAAACGAAGAGAATTCAATAAAAACTTGAGGCTTCATAACAAGACTATAGGACACAAAAATAAGTTTAAAGATCATCCCAGAGCAATTATACAAAAATCGACAATAAATTTGGTATTATCCAAAAGCAAGCCCTATTATGCTTGATGATGAGTTACACGACTCAAATCAAATGTCAAGATACAAAATGTATAATCCTAAACCGTATATTACTATTAATCAAAGGTTTTGCTTCTATTGCAACAAATAGCTGTTGCTTGTTACGCTATAATTGTTTATTTATAACTGACAAATGTTCGACAATATTCGGTATATACATATATGCATTTCTAATAACAACATAATATTTACTGAGTCAGAAATATCGGAATTACAAGCAAAGGAACGTCATTTGCGGGAAGTGTTATCTTGTCACTTCAATATAAAGAAAATGCTGCTGAATCTCTAATCACTAAAAGCAAAATGCAAAAAGTAGTTTTGACGCTTTAGTTGTAATGATTTTAACGTAGAAGACAAAGGGCGCTTAAAATGCTCAAAAATTCAAATATAAAGAATTACCGAAATTATTAAATGAAGATTTATATAAGATACAAAAACAATTTGTAAAAGTATTAACTGTTACTTAGTCTGAGATTTTAAAACGTTTATAGGGTATGGGAAAGATTTACAAGGAACAAAGCGGTGCTACACAAATTGAAGGAAATAAACACCGAAAGGCAAGAACATGGAAAAATCTGCTTGATAAATTAAAAAATGAGGTATTATTGCTGGTGTTCAGGCTTAAGCGGACCGTATCGTATTTTTAATTTCAAACGAAGGAATTTCAAACAAAAGGCCAAAAATCTGGAAGACACCCATCATGAAAGCGGATGCTCTGCTGCAGGAATCGGCTCCCCTGGGGCTGTAATTAGGGGAAATCGAGGAAAAAGGAGAGATGGGTGTGGGCGGAAAAAGGACAAGTTACCGAATCTTTGTTGCGGAGCCGATCGAAAGCGTTCTTCCTGATGTGGGTCCTTCAGCTGGTCGTGTCCAAGGTTTAATACAGGAAACGGATCGAGCAAATACGGGAATCGATATACATGCAATCGAACTCTCGGTCAAAACAGTTTCGTACACAATGAAAAATTAAAGCCAGTCTAACGTTTCCAAAACCATCATGGCTACACCGTAACAGTCCCGCTCTTATATCGACGTCGCCGCGCAGGCAAATCTTTAATTAAACAAAACGCGCACAGTCACAAGACGACCGACCTTATTTTAAAACCCAAATAAAAGAAAGTGATTGACCTGAACAACTGGTGATAAGAAGCAGATATATTTCGATAATACCAAACGTAAAAGATCAGTTTGTGATCCAGGCCAACCATTAATACCTACGCCAAAACGGAATATTCATGATTTATATTTGGTGGAATCAGGAAGACAGGCTGCATTTTGAGTTGTTAAAACCGAGGCAATTGATCACTAGAAACTTCTATCAAAAGCGATTCATCAATTTTAACCGTGTATTAAAGGTCAAACGTTCACAATACGCAAAAATAATAACAAAGTAGTCTTTCAATAAAACAACACTCGGCCACATGTTAAAGAATAGGTCAAAAACACATCGAAAGTACTTAGCTGAGATGTCTGTCGTATTCAAGACATTACTCCTGACTACCACATGTTAATTGATGTCACATGCGCTCATAAAGCAGTACCACAATTGGATCTCTCAATGGATCACCTTCAAAGACAAGTTGTCGTTTTAAAACAAAATCAGTAAATTGACAAAAATATTGGAGAAAGTCATAGTTAACAATGGCCAATACTTTTATTGATATGCTTCTTCATTTTACTCATTGAATAAAAATCTATTTTTTGCGAAGGAATGCAGAAACTTTAGAGTACTATCATTACAAGCGGGCTTTAAGAGTCTGCTTTGCCTCTCTATAATGTGTATAAAATCACGTCTTTTATGGTAATTTCTAAAGCGGGCAGTAGTGTCTCCGCTAAAAATCCTCAAATTTATTTATCCTACCGTCCCTTGTCAAAAAACCACTTATCTTCCCTCCTCTAACTACTATTGCCTTCCAAGATCATTTAGCTACACTCCAAAAGAGAGGTATCATCCAATTGGAGAGAAATGGCTTTAACGTTGCCGTATTTCAAGGTGGCAGTAACGTTAATATAAAATTAGTGAAAAGTGGCAGGCAGAAAATGAGGCTGAATAATAAAACCAGTTTGTTTAACCAGATGCTTTTCTAAGCGCCGGCTCTACTCACAGCCATCACTTCATATTGATGTGGATGTTAGTGGCTTTAAAATAGCTGTTAATTTCTTTCCGCCAAATGAGGTTCGAAAAACGCCGAAGAGTTATACGCTTCCTGTAAGATTCGAATCTCTTCATTAACAGCAACATTAAACATCAGTTTAATGAGTTGGCCATATCCTACAATACGTGACGGTCTAGCAGAGATTTAAATTGAATTTTACACTTTTTAAAGCGAATCACTTTGGCGAGCTCTCTGGTAAATGTTATGACCTCTCAAGGTGTACAACCCATAAAATTCCATAAAAATGGATGAAGGAAGTCGTTCGCGCAGTTGCGTTCTGATGAGAGATTAATTCACCGTAAACCACGTTCAGGAAGACGATGCAATATTCCGGGATAATCTCGGTTAGGATAATTAAATTCTAGATAAGGCATTACAGAGCAGCGTTTCCGGAATGCTCATGTTCATTAAATAATTACAGGAAAAACGAGAAGCTGTTTTAAACGGTGAAAGTGAGTTACATAAGTACCATTTGTCTAATATTATTGCATGACTGTTACGATCTGTATAAAAATATTTACTGTTGATTACAATTTGAAAATTAAACAATAATACAATATAACCTCCCTCCAATAGAAGTTTTATACTTTGTAGAACCTACAGATTGTACGAAAATAAAAAGTGGGCACTTTCCTCAACAATCAACTAGCAGTCTCGGCTGCGGTTGCTTCAGTTCATTCGCATGCGTAATCACAAATACAAATACAAACGTTTTGCTACGTAACGTCTCGCTGTCTAGTTTGCCCAAGTAATATGCTTTATCCCAAGCAAGTGAAGAAATGTTCAATTTTAGTGTCTAAAACCCTCTCGTTACTTAACAGTTAAAATGCAGAGAACACCAATATTTTTCTTGTTCAGATATTCATAACTTACCTATTTTATAAATTTACTTTACCATTTATAAATCTAAATCCACTCAATTTATTCGTAAATGTAGCTTGTTTTCCGAATTTGTACAACTAGAATGATCCTGTGATAAACTTTAAAACGTTTTCGTAGAGATTTAGGTGTATATCTATTATTGATTACCAATTATATATTGTAGAACGCCCTGCAAACGCCTTCACAAACCTATCTCGCGGGGCATAGAGTTGCGACAAAATGGAATTCTATACAGTTTCTTCTTCTTTATTCTATGTTGGCTGATTTCCTTTTTCGATCAATACCCTCCTTCTTCCTTCCTTCTCGTCTACAATTTTTCATTTTCTCTTTTCTGCTTCATCCTTTCTTCTTCCTTCCTTTTCTTTTACGGCTCAAAATTCCCATTTTCTTCTTTCCTTCGTCTTTCTCAGCTGTCATAAGTACTTTATTCTTCTTTGCAAAGGTTAATCTTTCCCCTTTGCCGAAAGCCACAAATTATAAATGGCAACCAGCAATCCGTCTTACCATTCATTAAACATGTCTTAACTAACTTGTCCCTAAGTTGGTACAATTTTGGGTTTATTAGAAAGTTCGATTTCTCTCAAAAATTTTGATATAAAATACGTGATATTTATTCCACAAAATGGGCCCATCCACCTCAATTATTTTCACCTAGCGACTTTCCTAGATTGATTCCTCTGTGAAATCACGATTGTGAGCCAGAAGTTGATGTCCTGCAGATTCTGTAGGAGCTACCGACAGACTTGCATTCGCTTCTTGGATTGCTCCACCACTAAGCCGTAATCTACTTCATCACACCTTCACCTTCAATGCACAGGTCTTCCTGACAGCAACCGCAACTTTCGACCTTTTCTTGAAGTAGTGGAACAAAACGATGCACTTGTTATATTAAATATCTTCAGATACCACCTTTCAACGAGGATGCAGTATGATAAGTGATATATCAAAACACTTGGGAGAAAATGGGCTTTCTAACGAGTCCAAATCGCACCAACTTTAGTTGGTAAAAATGCATAACGAGAAGGTGTTTTATGTATCTGCGTGTTTTTTTTTTAATATTAAAAGCAAAAATTTATTTAATTTTTACTCTACTGATTTTTCGCAGGCTGGGGTTTTCAGTTTTCATAATCTACATTCACCTCAAGCACCCTAACAACCCATAGAAAGCACGTTTTCTTTATACACAATAACATGCTGCATGCGTTTCTCGGCTGTAATACCTCAGCATCATTTTAAGCTTTTAAGGAATAAATTAAAGAAAGTTTGAACGAAAACAAATATATTGTTCCATTTCCCCTCCAATCATACGTCGCTCGCTAGGTTCCTCCGATTTGACAATGTAGAAAGTTTTTGTCCTCTTACCCTTGCCATGACCACCCGCCAAATAGAAATAAAAAGCTCGCTCTGTTGGGCACCTGATGATGCACCACACGCCTAGCGTGGATTCTAATATCACACCCTTATTTCTCCCCCATAGAAAAATAATTTTAAATTCAAAAAGTTCAATTCTCTTAATATTTATTATTCAAATCACAAAACATCTTAGATCTTTTGGAGGCATAAAAAAATTTAAACTTAGCCTTCCCATTTAAGGATTGAAAGCTACAAAGCGGCAAAACACAACTTTTATTAATAAAGAATCAAACGCAACGACTTATAATAAGCCTCTTAGAGGTAGAACTTAAAAAAGTCTCCCTTAATGAACATTACGTCACATAAACAAAAACTATTTTAATTTTCTGCATTCAGTGGTTTGGTCTGGGCGATGTTGAGTCAGTCGATCAGTAATGACACTAAGATTTACATATTAATATATTATATTTCAAAAATAAAGTTGACAGATAAGACTTTTTAAATTGTTTTCAAAGGTTTCAATCAATATTTGATATGAATGTTCATGATTTACTTCTAGAAAGACATACTAGGTGTATAAATAAGTTCTCAGCTTTAGATTTCACAGGACGCAAATCATCGTTTACATGTAACGTATTAGTCCGCCCTCTTGCGGTTTTAAAGCAATGACATTTGGTCTTTCGAAACATCATGCGATTTGGCGTTTGATGCACATAACCTCAATAATCAACTGTGTTCACGATGGCAATCGCAAAAGTGCATATTCGATTTTCTATCCACTTCGCGTTTCATCTTAAGAAAAACGCTGCTGAAGCCCCCGAAATGATTTATGCTGCATATGGTGAGAATGCTGTAAGTCATGCAACATGCAAAAAGTGGTACCAAAGATTTCGCGGAGGAGAGTTTAGTTCCATACGTTTGCATGCAATGGGTAAGATACAAAAGGTTCCGCATAAACTGTCCGAAGACAACAAAAATCGAGGGCGTGACACCGCACTCCATTTGCTTTCAAGGAACCGAAAAATGGATTTTCTGCATAAAATTATTACGGGCGATAAAAAATGGATCTTGTACGACAATCCCAAGCACAAAAATCATGGGTAGACCCTGGCAAACCTTCGACATCGACTACAAAGCCCAATATCCACGCCAAAAAAAATTTGCTCTGTGTCTGGTGGGATTGGAAAGGTGTGCTGTACTATGAATTCTTGAAACCAGGTGAAACAGTTACGGCGGATCGCTACCAACAGCAACTCATCAATTTGAGCGACGCAATCGAAGAAAAGGGGTCATTTATTGGACAAAGAAGTCGCAAAGTCATCCTGCTCCATGATAATGCCCGACCACATGTTGCGAAGGCGACGCAAGAACACATCTTCGCGTTAGGCTGGGAACTTCTCCCACATGCGCCGTATAGCCCAGACATGGTCCCTTCCGAATATCATTGATTCCGGTCGTTACAGCATCACTTGGCTGATACGCACTTCAAAACAGAACAAGAAGTCCGAAAATGCATCGATAACTTTATCGTCTCGAAGCCGGTGAGCTTCTATCACCAGGGAATTCGCAAACTACCCGAAAGATGGCAAGAGGTCATCGATGCCAACGGAGAATACTTTGATACATAACCTTTTTTTGTTTATTTTTAAATAAAACTTTAATTTTGCAGAAAAAAGCTGAGAACTTATTTATACACCTATAAAACCGTCACCAAGCTTATATATTTAACTCAAATCTTTTATATAGACAAGTTCATAACAATTTATCATATACACATATTTATTTTCTACCAGTCAAGTTATTCAAAAGACAACCAAGAGTCTCATTTTTTTTGTTTTTGAGTTAAACTCAAAATGCGCAATGGTTCAATGTGAGTTTCTACACTAACTCTCTACTTGGTTATCTGAAATAAAGCTCAAAACCAACCCAAGAATGAATTATTTAAGGCTTATCAGTATTTGCACTGAGTTTATGGAGACATTTAACACTGTAGGCCACAATTCCTTCTTTTATTACTGACAGGAATATATTGGTGCATTGACAATGTTTCGACTTTTCTTATTTTCCAATATTTAGTTTATCTCCAGATTTGAGTTACTAGCCAATCCCTACAACTAAAATCCATACGCCCGAAAGTTTGTTCTAAGAGTTAACACATTTGTCTGAACTTCCAAGTTAATCTCCAAGATACATGCCTAAATATTTAGTGCTGCCTGTATGTTTAGTTTAATGTAACTGAAGGGCAAGTCCCTTTAGGTAATGCAAATGTCACATGCACTGGCTTGGCTTCGTTGGTCTTAATTCACCAAATGCTACACCAAATTTGGATTTTAACTAGGTTTAAGTGAAGGAGGTGAGGCGCTATTCGCAAATTGTCGTTGGACGCGAGCACAGTAGTGTCATCCGCATAGATAGCGGTAATTGTTTGTCTAGTTGTTGGAATATATGATGTGTAGATTAGACGAAGTATAGGCCCTAGTACGTTCCCCTGTGGAACGCCCAAGTAAACAAGGTAGAATATTTGTAGTTCTTCGTGAAATTTCATTTGAAAATATCTGTTACATATGATTTAAGGATAGTAAAGCACCCAAGTGCTAAAATTCTTTTTATTTTATACAACAAGGCAGCAAGCTATAGTTTGTCAAAATCCTGACTAACAGAGAAGCACGACAGAACAGTATTTTTGCAAATTTAAACATAATTAATTTTAATCACTACTCTATGAATTTGTTCTATGGTACCAACTGATATTTCGGTAGACGATTTTGTTCAACAAGAATTGGATTTAATCTGTAATTTTGCTAGTATGCGAAGACTGATCGATCTGTAAGATTATGACATTTGGACAATTTTAACATATTCTGGGAAGGAGAGCATTAAATAAAAATAGTAAAGCTTCGAAACTACGTTCTGGTAGTTCTTTCAGGATTTTAGCTATTATCAGATTATAACCAAGAGACTTGTTCAATTTTAAATTGTTACTTATCATTTTATTTCAATCATTTTTATTTATTTAGGTTTCTCTAGAGCTTAGATAGGTTTTTCGCCTGATTGATTGATTAATCATTCGTTCAGCAGAAGAAGTTGAGGGGTAAGGCTGAAAAACGTTTTCTAAGTGGTTAGTCATCTTCTCAACAAGACTTTTATCTAGATACCGCTAGGTATCCTAAGAGATAGAATGATCGACTAAGGTCTTTTAAACTTCTCTTGCGAATTTCAAAAAGTATTTTTTGTAATAGTGTCTTTGACAGGTAGTCTTAAATTCTCTAATTTTTTAAGTGGTACAATAGGGATTTTAGTTTTCAGGTTGCTGTGTTAAGCTTCATTTTGTCCCTAACATTTCTCGGGTTTTGTTTTCTGCTATTTCTTGGTTAACAAATATGGGGGTATATACTTTAATTTATGATTATTGAAAATTTAGTGTAAAGTCCTATAATGATTGTTGTATTATGGAGTTAAAGTGTTCTACAGTATCAGGTTTGGTGACAAATTACTAAGGTTCCTTATGCTCACTGTTGATCTTTTTATAAAAATTAAATGGTATAAACCATCAATAAAAAGAAATCTCCATGCAGATGTAAAATGTTATGTATTATTACAGAGTTCGGAATTTCTTGTAGATTTAAGAATTGTTAAAGAAAGAAAAGTAGATATTAATTTCGGAGCTGTTTTTGCGCAATCGTTGTACATAAATAAAGATGCTATTGTAGTTTATATGCGACGTAATTACCCGTGGACTAGTTAGCTTTTAAATAAGGAGCTTGGTCAGATAACTTTCGTAAAGTTATCAAAACTATCATTGGACAGGCTTCTGTCTTTGTCATTGAGTTAATTTTCTTCGTCGTTAGATACCCTTCGCGATTTGTTAGTCAGTTGGCAGTTAGTTACCCTTCCTTCGTTATTAATTTTGTAGATTGCACAGATTACAATAATTATTATAAAAGAAAACTTATCCACCTTTAAAAAAAGCATCAACAATCGATAATAAACCAAACAACGCCAGCAAAATATCACATCATGAGCAAGGAGTATCATATGACACAAACAAGTAAAAAGATGTAGCAATAATCTATTCAATAGCTATTTGAGTCTGCATATCCCCTTTCACAATAATTTCACAACTATTCTTAATAAAATATCTTGATGGATAACCATCTAAAAATTGTAGAATAGAACGCCAACAGTTTAGTCATACCCAAGAAGTTGAATACCTTCTCATAAATCATAACATTAACATAATTTAAATTTTCAAAACTCTCTACGTTCAAAAGTTATTTTAAAATATCTAACTGTATACACAGCACCTAAGCGGAAAAGCAAGAAGTGGTAGTGTAATTATTATTAAAAGCAACATAAAACACCATGGAACTGCAAAGTATTTTCTAATGCCAACCTGTATTAATGTCGACGCAAATATCCAGTTGCTCTATCTGTAATTGACCTTAAAAATATACAAGACAGTAGCTTAACGACACTTACCCGCAGCATAGAGAAACAAAAATAACCAGCAAATATTAACTAAATTTACCTTGGCCAATTGGAATGCCAATGGTCTTAAAACCCAATGCCTAACATTTATTGACTTTTGGCCAGATAGAACATAGACATTTCATGCATCTCTGAAACGCTTTTTATCAGTACTGAAATATACCACCTACTTCACCTCAGCGATAAACATTGAAGCTATTGGTATACAAATTTACACTGAAGTGCATACAAACAACCCGATAAAAGACTGTCACGTTGCTACTAGGCGAGCTAAACTCCAAAAACACAATCTGGGGATGCAGAGTAATAAACTCAGATGGCTTAAGATTGCATCAGTGCAGTATATTACTTTCAGTCCCATAATAAAATTAATCCGCTTAATTGCATAGGCAAACAAACTGGAAATTATTCAGAGCATTGCTAAATTGGAAACTCCGTCAACATCCCTCATTAAAGAGAGAAATACACGAAGTTGTTCAAAATTTAACAAATACTGAGTTCAGGAAGTCGCCTGAATATAAATATTGTCCAGCTACCTTTAAAATTAAGATTAGAAAATAAAATGCTCAAAAACATGGTGTGTCGTGTGTTCCTCGGATAAAATAAAACTACAAAGCGGCCGTCAAAAATTAAAAAACTACTTGACGACCATTAAAATCAAATTCTAAACTATCTAAACAATTTATCAACAACAAAAGCTATTGAATGGTCTTTATGGCGGCATATAAAGAAAATCAAAAGGCTACAATAATAAAGCATTTTCCATCAAAAATTATGCCTGCTGAGGTATCCGGCATTTACAAATTTCTTGATGTTACAATATTATTAATATAAACTACATTAAATTTAAAAGATGACCACAATGAATTTTAATGTTAACCTAAGACTTGCAAAATTTACCACCCAGTAAAAATCCTAATACCTAAACCAGGCAAATCACTAACTAAAATATAGCCGTAGGATCTGTCGAGTTACTGCCAATAATATCAAATTTATTTGAAAACTCATATTGCCAAGAATGTTGATTTTATCGATGAAAGGAAATTAATACCAATGAGTCAATTCGGTTTTCAACTAACATTCTGCTGTAAAAAGACATATAAAGTTGTCATTCAAATAAAAAATAACCTTAACGGTAGCATTTATGGATTTAACCGTTCAGTAAAGTGAGGCATTTTAGTCTTTAAAAAAAAAACGTAGATCACTACGTGATTCTTCAGTCTTATATCACTAATAGACACTGTATGGTTGAATATAGAAATGCCACCACACCATGTTGCTTGTTACAACTGGAGTTCCTTGGAGTGTTTTACTTTATATATACAGTCAATCTATCAACAACCAGAAATACGGTACCTGTCACCCCTGCCAACGACACAGTATTAAAGACTTCATACCATGATTCACTACTTGTTGCCTGAAAACAGATGCATAATCACCTTAGCAAAATAGAAGAATGCATCAAAATATGTCATTTTAGTTAATGTGCAAATATCTGTTTAGGTAACATCTACATCCCAAAGAGAAACGGCCTCCCAGTTCGATGGTATGCATCTGGATCGACGACTAACATGAGGTCCACATATATGGTATACAAGACTTCGCCGGTACCTCACCTTTGGAAAATACTACTGGTTTATGGGACGTAATTCATAACACTTTCTTGAGAATAAGCCACTCATGTACAAATAAAAAAAATTCAATATGTTGCAATTCTCATAAGAAATTATATAAGAAATAATCTATAGTTTGAATTACATATTATGTCCTCGCCAGTATATTTATCAAGAACCCTAACGGCAATCACCGCATCTGCGTTTTTGGGGCTCAAGGCGATTCCTGTCACGTCCGAGGGCTTACCAAGCTAAACAGATGTTCGTGCGCGCTAAATACCGGGGTTGGAGAGCAAGCCCGATCTGCTCGGCGAGCTAGTCGCCAGGACCCCGGCTCGCTAAGCTCGGCGGCGCTTCAACTTCGACGAGTGCGACTTTTTGGCACGCCGTTCTTACCCTGCAAATGAATGTTGATCCTCGCCAGCCGCTCCAGGCGCTGCTGCATGAGCTTCGCCTGCTTTTTGCTCGGCTTGTGTCCTTGGGACTGGGGAGGCAAGCCCGTGCTCAGGGGCGCGCTCGCCACCTCCATCTCCAACTCGCTCAGTAACGGGGGTAACTCTAACGAAAACAAAGTAAACCAAATAAATATCAAAATAAAATAAAATGGGGAAATATTACAGAACTAAATGAAACAAATAAAATTAAAAAGGAGAAAAATTGTAGGAGAATCTCAAATTGTAGGGAGAAAATTAAAACGCAAACAAATTACACTTCTGTTCTCTTTCTTTTTCATTATTAGTTGCATTTTACAACAGTTTTTTACACCTATTCATCTAAAAAAAATTTAAGAAACGAGTTAAATCTAAACTTTTCGTATAATGGAATAAATTTACCTTCTATTATAAAATCTATATGTTTGTATATATGTACCTAGGTACTATTTCTTTACTTATGCTTCACAAACTAATTTTGTTAAAATATATTTAAAAAAACCTGTGGGTAAAGTAATAAAAAAAACTAATTGGAAATGCAACTGGGGAGCAGACGAGAATACTTAACATTAACTTTGAAGGTTTAAATTGAAGAACGATTGTTCTAAATTCAATATATAAGCAATTGTTAAACACGAAAGAAATGTAAAATAATTTGTTACAAATTAAAAAAATTCAGGGCAGTTCGCAGACCCACTCTACTGCATAGATACGAAATTGAGTGCCTGCATAATAAAATAAAAATACAAAATACTATGGTTGTTCAAAAAACAAGTAATAGTTACGAGAATAACAAAAACAACCATAAGCTACGTTGTGAGTATAACAAGACTAATGGTTCTACAAAGTTCATGCCTCTAAACTTCTGTTCTAAAGTCTTAAGAGAAAACTAAAAAATAAAGTTTAACCAATATAATAAAGTAAAATATTAAAAATAATTCTCAACTTCTTTTGACTCCTATAATTCTTCACTCAACGCTCCTTAATATTTTATTCTTGGCTTTTGTGTAGGTTTAAATATATTTTTATATCGTTGCATTTGTAACTTCTTGCGTGAATTGCAGATGAAATATAAAAAAAAATGAGAAGTCTAAATATAATTTTAATGTATTTTTATATATAGCGTACGGTACTTAAATCCGGACAAATTTAAATTCTAATATCCCGCCATGTAGTACTGCCGCGATAAATGGTTGGCGTTTGTGAAAGCTGAATGCTGTTGCGAACTAGTGCAGAGTACAACCGAATAGTTGCACTTATCACTGGGCGTTCGGCGACTAAAATAATTCGGTTCTTTGGGTACCCAAAATCAACTAAATAAAAACTGTGGCTTCGGGGAGGCGATATGTATTTCAGCAAGATGGTGCACCGGCACATACGAGCTATTCAGTCCAAAACTGGTTGTCGGGTAACGTACGCAGTTCTGGTCTAAAGAATTCTGGCCTTCCAATATCCATTATTTGAACCCCATCAACTACTTTCTTTGGAGCGTGGTCGAAAAGACTAACAAGTCCAGACGCCCTAATTTTTTTTGTCAAATAAAGTTTTATTTTATTTTATTATATATGTTACACATTATACTCATTGGATCATTGGATTCATCGACATCTGGAAGTGACAAAAATAAATTATACAGCGATAAATCTTACGTATCATTTTACGATTATGTCAAATAAACTGCAGCGCTGCTTGTCGAAAAGTCTACTAGAAAATGTCTATTAAACACTTTTATGATAATAAGTTCGATATAGGCGGAGCGAAATGAGTTACTAAATGTACCGATGGTGCCAAAATTATGACAAAACATCGATTTGGTTTTATCTTGAAATTTCAAGAAGTAACGGTAATTATTTTTAAACCGCGTCACAACATTTACCTTCTGAAAATGTTGCAAAAGTGCCGTCAATGCTGTAACTTCAATCAAAGGAAGAGGCAAAAATGCGTGAAGTTGTGGATTCTTTATAAGTAAATCTCCTTTATCGCGGAGAAGTAAGATGACTTTCGAAGAGTAACATCTTGAAGAAAAGAGTTTACCAATTAAAGCACACCTTTAAACTTTGACATGGTTGCAAGATGAGAAGTGGAAATATGAGAACTTATTTTACAGTAACCACAAATAAAACAAATTTATAGAAAAATTGATTTGGCCGACTTCGATTTGAAAAAAGTTTGATTTATTCTATTGCATTCAACAAATTATGGAAAATTTAGTATAATATGAAAAACCCTAAGCATATGTTTCAAGACACGTTTTAAAAACGGTTTGCATGATTTCTGAAAAAACTTGAAAACAGTTTGGACAATCAGAGATAAATACCAAATCAGTTTTTAGACAATTGGTTTCAATATGGTAAGAGTTTAATAAACACAAAAAAAACTATTGAAAAATTAAGTGAAGTTGAAACTAGAATTTTTTCAGAGGTTTTAGACGAAAGAATTCAAAACCTCAGCTATGCCGAGTGTTTGGCTCCATTTATTATATACGGAAGTTAAGTTTCTCAGCTACAACTGCCACCAAAATAAAAGTGAGATATCGCACCGAACTTGTAAATGATACAAAGTGTGAATATCGAATACAGAATATTGGTTTGAAAATTTGAGGAGTTTCTGAAAAATAAACATTCGCATCGTATTAATATTTTTCTTTTTTTGTAATGTTTTTTGTGTTTTTCACAAATGTTAATATTTTTGCATATGTTCTGCCGGACAGAAGAAACGTTCCGTTTAAGTTGCCGATTTTATAACATATTTGGCATTTTCAGTAGTTAAGATATAATTTTTGTTTGATATAATTTTATTTAGGTTGCGAAAGACGGTATTACATGGGAAATCGTGCCACGGCGTCCTTATTTCCTAAACGCGACTCCCCAAGGGACAGCAAACTCACACTAGTCTAAAAGACACTACACTTTGGAAACACATCTAACACACAACATTTTAGTAATATAAAGAATGTTCAAGAATAACGTTAGGATAAAAGTTTTTCCATGAAAATTTATAACTTCCAAAATAATTTGGCTGCTCAAAAAATTAAAAAGCTAATAAAACATGGTATGACAAAACATTTCTTTCAGTCCCACATTTTATTGTACAACTCTGTATAAATTATTTTTTAAATCAATTCTTTTTCCAAAATGACCAATCGCCATGTTAAATAATTTTTGAAATCGAAACAGTCCAATCTTCTTGCTTCGTTTTACCTTTTCCAAATGGTATTGTCCGTATTTTTCTGTTTTATCCGTATTTGTATAGCTACGCACTTGAAGTAGTTATTTTATACAAATGATTCGCTATTACGGAACATATTTCTGAAACACCTGTACCCATGTTAAAATCCTGTAGAGTTCAGGAGTTACTTTCTAGCTTTAATACTGGTGCCCCCTACTTTGTAACACTCTTCTAGCGCGTCTACTAGCCGCATTGCTGAATTATCGGCTGTTAAAATTCATTGCAAAACGTGCAGCAATAAAGGACTGCAAAAAGGGATTAGGCAAAGTGCATGGGTTATTATCCTATAAAATAGTTCGCGACCTTACTGAAGGCAAGTTTCTAAATGTTGTAATACGGGTAAAACGCATTTGGTACTATAACCATCCCCACAAAATATCCGGTTCAAAAGCGTCAATGTAATAAGCAATTACCAATTTTTTAAACCACAAAAATTTTCAAGACCATAAAACGGTCTAAAACAGTTAATTTTCAGACGGCAAAAACATGGTAAGGAGAACAAGTAAAACTTGTTATTTTTTCGTTTTTTCGTTTTTTCTTCAGACTAATATTTCACTGTTAAATATA
This sequence comes from Sinelater perroti, assembly GCA_036346155.1. NCBI lineage: Eukaryota > Metazoa > Arthropoda > Insecta > Coleoptera > Elateridae > Sinelater > Sinelater perroti. Next base: position 7,404,813 of record JARFIY010000324.1, read on the forward strand.
TACCTCTCAGAGTACTTTAAAATTCAATCTGTGGGTGTTCTCTGCATTTATCTGTCTGCTGCTGTTTTTTCGGACCTCCCCAGATGTTTGAGGACGCTATTGCAGGATATGGCTTGGCCATTCTTGTGTTATCCAACTCCATTTTAGCTTAAATGTTTTTGGTCTGGTAACACTGCTCTTAAATTTTATTTCTTTCAGTAGCTTCCTCTATTTCTCTTTTTTGCGTGACCCTTAATTCTTTGGGTGCTTTTACGTTACTGTTCATGTCTTCATAGCATACATAAAGGTAAGTGATAGCATGCAAGTCAAAAGTTTTTCTTATTCGCTCTCTTTAAAAGTCAGCAAATTTATCTGAAACCTTCTAGTTACTTCCTCAGTTTAGATTTATTTTCCCAGTTTTATGCAATGTCCTAAATATACCCGTTTTTCCATTTTTAAATGTTTTGTTGTCCTGGTAAACATTCTTCGTTGTTCTTCTTCTTCTTCTTCTTCTACTCTTATATAGGCTATTAGCCTGTTTCTAACTACACATTTCGTGTAGTACTATGAGCCATGTTGGGCGTACCCCGGGCAGGTGGCTAGTCTGACCCGTTAGAAGAAGGAGAATGTACTTTACGACCGCCAAAGGTGTTTGTATGGTGGCCGGAGAGCACTCGATGTTTGCCGTTATTTTTGACCTGGGAGTCGAACCCAGGGGCCGCTGCGCATTAGTCTGGCAGGCCGAAGCCTTTACGTCGCAGCTGTCGTGCTCTCTTCTTCGTTGTTATTTGGCATAATCTTCAGTATGCAAATTTTTATATTTGCCGCAATATCTAATACCGTTCTCATTACCTACACCTTGTATTTTTTAGATATGTATTATAAGAATAATATCGTCAACAAATGTAAAATATTGATTGTTTATTTCTTTATTAATTCATTTCAGTTCTTCAAAGAAGATATTGCAAAAGTTCTCTTTCGCTTGTCTTAGCCATTCCAAATTTTTCAATATTTTTTCCTGTTATTAAATTACATTTTCCATTATTACTAAAAAATTACATTTTAAAGATCTCCTTGCAAGTGATAAATTAATATTAATTTTTTTAATAGTTTGATCTTCTGCCTGACGACTTACAGCATAAATATTAGTAATCTGTAAACTGTATCCATCCCATAGTTTCATTACTGTTACTAAGTATTTCAATGGCTCGATTAAATGTATAAGCCTTAATATTACAAACAGCTCTTGGTTAGGACAGACTTTTATTGATCTATGTTATTAATCGATTGCAAAAATAAATTTTTGTCTACCTAAAAGATATAATACAGGAATTGGCACATAGTATTTTACTCAACTGGATTACCGTTTCGTTATATCGAATTTATATTAGTCATAGTTTCACCAGAATTGCCCGTTATACAAAATTTATTCAGAACGTCTCTTAATAGATCAAATGAACTCTTATTTTAATTTCTTTGCTTCAATAATTTCTATTACTTTCTCATTGATTGAAATGGTTTACTCTTATAAGTTTTATATTTTTTCCTTTGCCATTCTTTTAGTTACACTTCCAATCCTGTATTAAAAAAAAAAGTTTTATAGACTTTCGCATTGTTTTACATTTTCTACATCTTTCTCTTTAAAACCACGAATTTAAAAACATGAATCAATGGCACAGATAACACGTGAAATTGCTCTCTCGTGCTGAAAAGATATTGCGAGCGCTTTCCGAAAGCCATAAATCCTCTTCCCCTGGACTTCAGAACCGTTAGGAAACATACAAGTCGCTAAAACATGCTAATTTATTTAAACGCTACATCTGTAAAACAGATTTATGCCCAGCGCGCGGATTTCAGGCCGCGATGCGCATTTACGGGCCCCGGCTCTTTTGGAAGTCAATAGAGCAGCGCCGGCAGCTCATTTTCCAGAAAAATGCAGAGCCCGGCTTACCCGCAAAAATCACCTGGAAGCGAGATCAAAAGGCGTTTTGTATCCGCAGCATCTTGAGCGACTGCGCCGATTTCCCGCAGATCGGCGGCGGCGGCCGCCCGCCCTCCGGAAGCGATTTCTGATAACAGAAAGCATTATCCCAGGCGGCACGCCGGGAGATTTCGCGGAAGTCCTTCCGCCGAGCGCATTACGTGGGTTTACTACACAATAACTGCACTTTCGAGCGCGAGTGGGATGCACGAGCAAGAAAGTCGTGGTCCTATGGGCATTACCACATCGCGCGGCTTAAGCGTTCCATTAAGATAACCTCAGACAAGCGGCCTTGCCTAACGCTGCAAAATAATCCGTCGCGTCGCGGCGGTTCGAAATTGGAAAATTGCTGGGGTAATTGCTGGTCCACGCGTTCAAAGAGGAAAATGCAGTGTAGGTCACCGCCACACGCATAGGCAAGTAGGTCAACATTAAAGTCAAATGCAGGACTTAACCCCAATTGTTTAGATGGCAAGTTTTATTTTAGTAGATGAAATAATGTTCTAGTTGTTGACTACACCAATAAATACAGGATTAGATCTATAAACAGACAGATAGGCATACACAATTGTTTAAAAATAGTAAAAAAGTGAAAACTCTAATTTCAAATACATTACTTTCTAAAATTAATTTAAATAGTTTTTGAGAACACCCTGTAAAGATTATATTATTTTAATTAATTATACAACTTTCATTTCATCAAACAAATATTTTAGAGCTAATCTAATTTAATAAATTAAAATTACTGCAAGCCATTTAAGGCAATGCTGCTGACTGCTTTCAAATTATCCTAATTTATTTTATCTCTCTAACAGGATGCTCAATATTATTCATTATCATTCATAAGAAACTTTGAATTAGAGATGTTATCTTAAAATACCTTTTTTAGCATGATGTAGGAATCTATATAGGGTCTAGATAAATTCTTAGCAAATATAAAGGTAACTGTTTAGTACCTTAACGCTTCCAAAGCTTGTTATCACTTGAGGAATACACCTCTTGTTACAACATTTCTTAGTACGACAGACAGCCCTGGATGTTTTTGTACGTTCTTAAGTTAATTCATAACAATGTTGTTAGTCTAAATTTATGTAATGCGCACTAATTTGCTTATAAGACTCATATATAATTCTTCCAGGCCCGTTTTTACGGTTCTTTAGTGCTGCAGGTCCTTCCTCTTCTTTAGCTTTTATATCATCAAACAAAACATAGAAATGTGTCTCTGTCCCGTACCCGTTTTTTATTTGTGGCCAGCCTCTTGATCTTTTTCTTAACCATAGCCTCTATTGTTGTATCTTTCCTGTTATATTTTCCTGGTTGTCGGGCATTACAGCCTGCAAAGTCCCACTTTAGCCTCCCTATCCTTTTTCTTGCATTTTGTACTTTTGCCATTTCTCTTATCCATATATTTGATTTCTTACCTGATAATTTTACGCCTATCATTCTTTCTGTGGACCTTTGTGTTTTTACTATTTATTATTTACTGTCCGTAAGCTAGGCATTATTGAGACTTATTTTAATTTTGAGAAAATAATTTCCTAAAAATGCTAAGAAGCTCATTTCAAAACAGTTCATATAACATATTTTGCGAGTTTGCTGAGAACAATAAAAAACTTTAAAAGGTTGTAACAAGAGGTACAAAGGATTCAGATAAAGTAGGAGAGTGGGGGTGGAATGGTTAACGAACTAGATAATTATTAAAAATTCTTCTAAACCACACGAATTTGCAGCACCAGAAAACGATCTTAAACAGTTAATTATTTTTGGACAACCAAAGCATGATAAATAGTATAAATAAAACTTGCTATTGTTCCTTTTAGTTTCCTTCTTTAGGTTTATTTAACAAATGCCAATATAAAATTTCCAGAAACTCAAATATAACACACACTCACTAAATCCTTCACAAAGAGAAACAGAATCTAATTATTAATTACAACTAATTTGAAATTAATATCACAAATCATCATATAACACAAGAAAACAAATGTAAAAATATAATAAAATAACATAGTGGACTTTCTCTAAGTCGGGGTTCGAGTGAATAAAATTGTGGGATCCTTAGCACCAAAATTTTCTTTCATACAAAACTTTAATTATATGGAATACATCCTGTTCCCTAAAATCGGTCGCTAATTTCCAAGATTTTCTTGGTGTCTAGTTTCTAACCTATCTAATCACTTAAAATATAAAAAAGATTTATTCAAACCAGATGACCAAACCAAGATTCCTGTATGTTAATCAATATTTCCCCCAAGCATGATTAGTTTGCTCTTAAAGGACATTCTGATTTAAATGTGGGCCATGCCTTTAGGGCCTTTCAGGGCGTTTAGGGCCTTTAACCCCATGAAATCTCCAGATAGTTTGTTAACGAAGGTCGTTTCAAGATACTGACTCTCAAGATTTTTCGCTCCAGGCGAACGTCCGTTCTCTCCTAGTCCACGGGTTCCCCAGTCTCACTAATTGAGTTTTCTCAGACACGCATGCTGCTTTTTTTGTTTCTCTCGAGCTATTGTTACTATGAATAGACTAGATCGGGGCATTGCTCTATTTAGTACTTAGAAGGTACACTGTCCCGTCCACCCGTGAGGTCCTAAATGGTTCTTGTCGTCGATTTCTGTTGCAAGGTTTCTTGTAAGGTACAAGCTTTCTCCATTAACGCAACTCAAAATTTTATGACATTCATACAATGCAGGTAAATTAAGTGTCCCCCAAATGTTGGCAGCCGATTGTTTATTATGACGTCTTCGCATTCTCCGAATCTGAACCTGAATATTGCCTTATTGAATTATTCCTAACTCAGAAATTCATTATTACAGAAAGCTGGTTAGACAGCATCATACTTTTTAAAGACCAACATTTCATATTTTAAATGTAGGTGTTGATTACCTCAAAGACAGGATGATTCTACCTTAAATCCTTTATTTTAATAAGTTTAAGGTGGAACCTATAAAGTTGAACTATTAATGACAGAAAGGACACAAAACCATCTAGAAGTTGAACATGCAACGACATATTTTGTGAAAATCTTGGTTATAGCACGATTTTTGTTCTAATAAATAAAGACGGTGAATAGTAGTGTTAAAGTAGTTTCAGGCACCGTCACTGAGAACTTTTCAGGATCAAGAAGAAATTAAACGGTCGGTAGCCCAAACGTTTACAAAGTGTAGGGAAATCAGTGTTTCTATTTGCAAAATCAATTGATGCCTCAAATTAATGGGCGTCTTATGCAATACTTTAACTAATTTCTAGAAAAAAGTATCTGTGACGTTACAAGCCTTTTGTTGGTAGTCTTCTTAAGGACTTGCTGTGAAGTCAGTGATAATAGATTCTTGCATTGAAAGGTAGAGTATAAAATTGTCACACAACTAAATATAGTTCTCCTCGCGTTTACAAACGTTGAATTCCTAATTTGATTTTTTCAACAAACTGGTACTAATTTTGGCATCGAAAACCTATTAGTCTAGCATTCCATGGATGAAAACAATTGAAATTACACAGATGTAAATCCATTGATTAACCAGGATGTTTACATCTTCGTCTTTGTTAGAAGCGACATTGTGGGACCCCTCGCTTGCCTCTAGTGTCGATTCTTCTTTGGTTGAATTGAGTGAGACACTTTCTGATCCCCGATTTAGACAATGACGAATTAAGTGTCTTATTAAGTGTTTATAAATTTGGTCAGCCGTCCATCTAAATATTTCGATTATCTTTATAAACCAAAATATTAACGCCTCCTTCTTCATATTGGTCACAAAATTATAATCGCGGATTTATTTACAATGAGCTGTATGACTATGATAATATGAAAGCGTAAATTAATATCTATTACATTTTTTAAACTAAATGGCTATAGTTATTCGTAAAATTTAATATTTATTAGATAGGCGTTGATATGACTTTCTTAAATTTTTAAGATTCTCTATAATTTTCAATTTCAAATAACCTAAGATCAATTCTTTGCTGTTTTTGGTGATTCAGCTCCTTTGAAAACTAAAACCGATTATAATTCTAAGAACTCACAATTGATAAATATTCTCCACAAAAATTTTATTGAAAGCTGAGTGAAATGATGAAGATAAATCTGCATAGGACAAGACCTTCAAATTTAGCTGTCCTTAGGCATAGACATAAAACAAATACATCAAATAATGCATGAATATTTGTATACAAAAACTTTCTGGTCGTTGAATTCTTCACTGGTTGACCCACAATCAAAAACTAATTAATGTAAAACAACATAAGGCAATGCCACTTAGTATTTCGTTGGATTTTTGGCATCTTTGTGTTCGCTAGGGTAAAGAATGAAATGCCCGATTAGCGTTTTACAATATTAGAGCGGGCTTCTAAAGTATATAAATCGTATATTTCGGCGATATCGCATTTTAAATGCAAAAAGAGTTGGGAAAATTGGTGTCGGCACACGCGATCCTGTATAAACTCTAAGAATAATAAAAAATAATAAATCCTTCCCTTCAAGTTCTACTGTTTCTTTGTATATTTCTATGATTGTTGTGTAAGCACGACAATATACCTTTCAAAGTGTTACCCAATCAATATAATTGTAACAAAAGGCGTACTTGAAAATCTTCATGTTTTCTAAAATTATACCAAACATGTACTCCTTTAGGTCTAGGACCAGATAATCCAATTGCTATTGAATATTTTCTTTTTATTGCTAATTCTAAATATTTTAAATAATAAGTTAGAACTGTACTGCAATGGGAACATACACCACCACCTGGAATTATTTATGATACATCTATCCTTCATAAACAACATAAGTAAGAAAAAAAGGCTGTAAATATTTAAGAGAAACCTAAATTGCAGTTTATAAAGGTAATGGAGAATTAAAGTTAAAAACAGGGAGTATCAGACTTAAAACGTTTGACCTTAAGTTAAGAAAACATATTTAGAGTAACTCAAAATATTGCTACTCAATTGTAAATATGCGTTGAAGCTAAATGAAGCTAACATATAGCCAAATTAGATGTCCTTTTAAAAAAATTAAATATTGTCCTTGTGAATAGTTAACGGTGACCGAAAAATATATTATCAAAAAGATAACTAAAATATAAAGGAGGAAACAATATCGTTCTTCTAACTACAAGAGGTTATATTTGGTTATGGACGTATATGCTGAAATGTATGAAGTATAGATGTAATATTCGACTGTTACACAGAAACATTTTATCTTTAAATCTGCGAATTACTTCCCGATTTTGATGAACAATCGGAATTCAAATTTTGCACATCCATATATTTCTATCTAATATTTTTAGAAATATTGTTAAAGACTGATTAGAAGTTAAAATTATGCATTTATGCATACTTGATAATTGTAAAGGATTTACTAAAAAAGGCCACCTTTATCATCTATAGAGGTATGTACTATATCCATCAAAAAGTCATTTAATGCAGCCGTTAAGGCTCGCTTTAAAGATTCCATACTGGGGTGCCTTTGTAATTCATGACAATAGTTTACAATTTAAAGAATTAAGCTGTAGACTACCAAAAGCTCAGTCTGCTAAGTTTAAAAAATGAGGCACTTTATTGCTCAGTTAAGTCTGAGTTGATTTTATTTTCAAGGTTTAGATCGAAAAATTTCATGATTTTGAGATTTTACCACATTTTCTAGAAAGGCAAACACTACTATATCATCATCCTTGAGCAGATTCGGAGAAATTACATATTGCTGAAGAAACTTTACCTTAATTATATTCCACTTTTATCTTTTTGTTATTTTAAGAGCTCCAGCGTAAATGCTATTTAAACTATATGTCCTTACTAGGTTTATAAGTCATTCTTCTAATTAGTTTTACAAAATTAGCTTACGAAAAAGAAAATATTTCATAGGTTACTAATAGTGAAGATTTGTTATTAAGATCCTCCTGTACTGCTCAAGTTTAATTAATATTAGCATAGAATCATAGAATCACTATACTGTTCTTGCTGCAGAAAAACCTTAAGATAAGCTGAAGAAAGAGCTAAATGCTTATGTTGGTAAAGCTATTTTGCAGAATGTGGTAGAGAATTATAAAAGGTGAAATATAGAAGATCTACCACCACATGAAAACAGTCTGCTACCCATGCGTCCAACAATTAGCTTTTCCTGGATGTACACAATATTGCTGCATATTTGATTGCAAACGCGATTTATTTCGCTGTCTAAAAGAGATGGATTTGAACGGAAGAGAAAGTGCAGATTCCAGATTGCACTGAGAAATAATTTTACTGATTACCAGATTGAGGATATGGTAGATTTACTGTACGAAAAATATTAGTAGTCTTATGCTGCAATGCTGAATAAGAAACCCTAAGGATGCCATGTGATGTATCATCTAAATAACCCAAACGTGTGAACACAGCACAATAAAAGCCACAATGACCTTTAGCGTCTTGTGCATCGACACTACTTAGCATGTTAAGGGTTATGGGTTGGCGTTAGTTTGAGTTCTGAGCACCCTTTCTGAGTTGAGATCCATGTATACCACAAAGAACAAGTTCTCAACTCAAAGTAGAATTTTGCACTTTAAAATTAAAATTCAAATTCTAATCCTGCTAAAAAGCTTTTCTAAAGACTGATTCTAGTGGGTTTATTAAACGGAAATTCAAAACATTTTAACTTCATTAGCAACTAAATTATTTTACAGATCTTTGTAACTATAAAATGCTTAAAGTCCTAAACTGCAAATTGATTCAATTATTATAATGTATACTTCCACTTGTACTGACCCCTACTTCTACTGCATATAGGTTCTCAAACACCAGCTCTTCACCTTTGGATCTATGTCTCATCCGTACAAAAACGTACTTTCTATTTCTCAAAACGCCCTCCAACTAAAAATGTTTGTAAGAAAATTCTTTATAAAGAACCTGGTCCAAAAGAATTAAAATGTGATCTATATGATTGATTCATTGTTTATTGAGACCAATGTCTGATTTCTATGAGCATGAGTGTTATAACCACCCCTCTGCTTACCCCATTTAGCGCTTTGCGAGTTTACACCAAAATCAAAATAAAGCTGGAGAAATTTTGAGAGAGTAAAAAAGATTCTAAATGAGAGGAATATTTAACAAGAATTTGTTGGGCACCCCATGTACAAGAAGAAAAATTCTGCATTTGATTATTTGATACCCTTGAGGTATCGATAAGCGCGCCATTCGTAGGCGAACCTGCAATGCGAAGAACCGGTCCAGTTGCGCAACCGGACCTTTCCCAACGGTGTCCGAGGATGTCACGACCTCTTTCACCTGCAAATCAATAGCCGCTCTAGCCTCAATTGGCTCGCTGCAGTTAACCAATTTGGGCCCCGGCCTGTCACGAGCAAATGTGCACTAAGTGGCAAATTGGAGAGGTATCGCCGGCAATTTCATGTATACGCCTCAAATTACTTGAACAAGCAGCCAATTGAGCGGGCGCATTACCTAATAGAGGGCAGAAAATAAGATGCTCAGACGTCGTCGGAATTAAGGCGCTCATTCTTCACTTCAAGTTGCGCGATTGAGAGTACAAAGACCATCGTTGAAGGTAGCGAGGCGTGCGCACTTCTAAAGCAATCTTACAGTTACAAAAATGTCCTATACAAGTAAACCAAGTTAGTTAAGTCATTAAAAATGACATCTTAAATCACAACTTCCTGATTGTATCATGTAGCATCATTCGCAAATGTATCAGCTGTTTTATAAGAAAAACACAATTATCTCGCTTATTGTATATATCAAAACGACCCTCCAGACGAAAAAGTGAACTCAACTTGATATTCACGTTCTCCAGGTCGTAGAATTTAATATAAAATCCGATGATTTGATATAGACACATATAGATGTCGGGATACACATTCTTCTGATTCAGTTATTTTTCATTACATGTATCTGTTATATGTGGATATGAAAAAATATATTTTTAAAGAACTCTATCACGCTGATGTATTCACGAAAGTAGAAATGGGATGTGAGTGGTGACTAATTTTTAATAAAAATACGATTATATTTCACATCTTATAGTAGCAAAGAAATAATTAAATAATTACATTGTATAATTTACTGTATAAATAATTTGCAATAATAATTTATTTCATTAATTTTTCAAGAATAGCAAATTAAATTGAAAAAAGAGTGAAATTTCCTGTACGACATTCTCCTAACTGTCTCGAGAAAGATATTTAAATCCGTTTATCCGGTCAAGAAAAAACACATTGAAATACTAGACTTGAAAGACAAACTGGATGTTTAATTAAAAAAAATAGACTATGTTTTCTAACCATAGAGATGGCTATAGGGTGATCCAAATTGGATCTTCAGAAGGTTTTTCCTAAAACACAAAATATTGGAACAATCTGAATTTCAATGGTATCGCTGTAAAGTAGAGACTTAGCAGTTATGTATGGAATCATAATAAGTTTGTCGACATAAATCTTTTTGTTTAAATAGCTTTAGAGGAAGAGGTCTGATAGAATTAGATCACAAGATCGCAGTGATCAATCGATGTCACCCTCGGCGAGATAACAAGACCAAGAAATTGGTTTGAATTAAAGTGAGTGTTTCACGTGCTTTGTGACATGTGGCTCCATCTTGTTAAAACCATATGTCATTCAAATTTCAACCGTTGGTTTCATTAAATAAAAAGTTAATCAGCATCTTTTGATAACACACACAATTGACAGTAACAGCGTTGCCAGCTTCATCTTTACAAAGTATTGGCCAATGAATGATTCCCCAATTTACAACGCGCAACAAATAGTGAATTTTTGTGAACGTATTGGTTTTCGTGAATAGCATATGGATTTTCACTACGACAGATGCGGTAATTATAATAATTTATAACGCTATTTAAAGAAAAGTCATCTTTCGATGAGAGTTTTTACAAAAATTAGCTCAACTGCTAAGTTCTTCTCCAAATCTCAGTTTACAAATGTATGGCGTTTCTGATGGCCTTTGGTGAACTTTGCCATGTGTTTAGATACCAACTTTACAAACGCAAACCTCCAACGTTCACAGAGAGCAAACAGCGTCCAATTAAATTCCTAAAGTTCAATTTGGATCACCCTATAGTAGCAACATTGCAAATAGATTCTTCAAGGTTTCAAAATTTGTTTTGCGTGCCCACATAGGAATAGACAAATGGACAAACACGGGGTGTTAGTTGTTCTTGAAATGTACCAGTAAAAAAGGTGGAAATATCGTCTTGGCAAAAAAATATCGGCTTGCGCGCCATTTCAGAAATTAGAAGAAATAACTGCTGTGTTGAGAAATAGTTATCCTTATTGTATGATTATATTCAGGTAGTGTCGGCAGTTCCAAAGAGACAACTTTATTCTGGAAGACACTCTAAGTTCAGGACACCTAATCTCGTACGAAACGGAGGACAACACCTGCTGTCAGATCACCAGATAAGAGTTAATTTGAACATTCTTGTTCTGGAAATTTATATCATCGTCTCAACTGGAAAAAGTTTATTACCTTTAGGTACCTCATGATTTAACTAACGACGAAATGACCCTACACTTCGTGGGGGGCACGAGGTGCTCCATAAATTTAAAAATGAAACATTCTGCTGTTGGATACGAATTTTCCAATAACGAAGATTTTTTAATGGATGACACCGTAGAAAAAGAATTAAACAACATATTTTATGAATGGAGAAATGTGTTTTTTACATAGCTTTTCGGGGTCTACATAGACTAACAATTACTCAGTTATGTTGGCTAACAAACTACTTAGATAACTTCAAAAGTTTGTTCTGGTAATTAATAAAAAACATAGAACTTGAGTAAATAGTGATGTTAAAAAGTCTGAGTATTCACAGAACACCCCAGACTACTGCTTAAAACAGCTAAATCCTTCTGGAAATTAAAGCATTTAAAGTTGTTTGTAAATTGTCAAAATTGTCGGACCTGGAGTAGTAAAACTCCACCTGCTATTTACGAAAATCAATGCATCCAAACAAATTCTCTATTTGGTATGCACAGTAATTTCAATGAATTATTTTTCCGTACTATTTTGAGGATAAAGCTGGCAAAACTGATACCGTCAATATCGAAATATGCTAAACAACTTTGTTTTCAATTAAACCAATGATTTGATCTTGAATGACATTTGGTTTCAACAAGATGAAACCCCATGTGACACAGCATACAAAATACTCACTTTACGTCAAAACTAACTTCCTGGTCGTCTTGTCTTGCAGAGAGGGTGACATTGATTGGCCAGCACGATCTTGTGATCAAACCAATTAAACTTTTTTCTCTGGAGCTACTAATCCAGAAATTAAAGAAAACGTTAGACGTGTAATTGCTGAAACAGAGTCGCATTTATGGAAAAGTATTAGGCAAACTTTGTTAAAAAATTGGTCGCATGTCAGCGGAGCTGACGCCATATTTCATAAGTAACTGCCAAATCCGTACTTCACACTGATTGCAATAAAATTCGGATTGTTCCTGTATTTTGTGTTTAATTTAGAAAAAACTTCCTAAAGGTCAATTTTAATAACCCTATGCAATAAAAAAAATTCGCGCTTCACGTAATAACGTGGCGAGTTTTTAAAGAGTTACCAACGAAGAGTATCACTGCTAAGATTCATATTCAATGCACTTTTAATAACTGAGGCACCCAGCAGTATGAAATGTCCCAAACATCATTTTAACATAGAGTCTGGTAAGCCTCTTAACCAAGCCCAATAGTTTATTGCCCAAAATCTAGATTGTTTAAAAATTTGTTATCTATCATAGAAGAGAAATATCTTATACGAGACCACCAACTTGCCTCTATAAAACACATTTCGCAATCAAACAAATACACAAAGTATTGTAAATCATAAATATTACCATTGAAGCAAAAAATATTGTGATGCCGTTTTCACCAAAGTTACTTATGTTTTTGATGGCATGAATATCTATTGTATACGTTAAATAAGTGGCTGCCGAACAACTATTATTTCATATTCAAATTTTACTGTTACGGCAGTCTAGAAGAAGTCAAGTCATGAGCACTCCAGGACAATCTCTTGGATCCAGACGTAGCCCTACTAATTGGTAGAGAAGTTACAATAGCTACGTTTGCAAGCAATAATAAAATGCTAGCTAAAAATTGAAAACGAAAAAGAGCTCCTATAAATCATCTCAACATCATTCGCGATTGATTCAAATAATAGCGAATCAAAATCAGTAAAACAAAGTACATTCGCATCATCTTTGAGTAAGAAACCCTTCATTACATCCATGAATCTGACAGTGGATATACTTTTTTACAAATCCATAACTCTGACCTGGCAGCCCCCCATAAATATTACCGATCGCTGAAGTGAAATTCTTAACGTTTTATTCATAATAAGCTTTTGTTGTACAAAGTAATTTTCAAACCGGAAGTATTCATTTGAATTTCGTGACGTATAGATATTGATAGAGCGCTCGTGCTATCAATCTTGCTGCAACATGAAAGTGATCGATATGACTATATCGGTACCGGTATTAGTATAGTAATAACAACAAAACCCACATTATAGATAAATTAATAGTAAACAACAATTAGTAAATACAATACCAGCTTTTAATGGACCTACGGCCAAACCATTGTTTTCTGCGAACAATGCTATATAAGGTGTCCTACCATATAATACGCAAAACCCCTAAATATTTTCGTAACCATTCATTAGTCAGCCAATAAGCAATATTAATCATTATTTACCACAACAGCAATACTTATATATCAGAATGTCATGTATCAATGATAGAGAACATGGCCTAACTGAAAATGTGGAATGTGAAAATTCTGTGTAAACCTAGAGCCCTTAGAAGACAACAAAGATATTTATAAAATAGTCTATTATAAAAACAAATCGGTGGACATTGAACCACCAAAAGAAATAAAAGCAATTATGTAGTGCACTAGATGCCAACAATACTGCAATGGGCCATACGTCTTTGCGACATACCACTACCTCAAAAAAAAATAAGGATGCTCTGGATACATATGCCTTATGTAATGGTGCACACCTCGTCAACTATTAATATGGTCTCTTTGAGCCCCACAATACAAACAATAAATTAATTATCCAACAATAACCAAACGATACAAATGCCCTTTCGAGAAGCATAAAAACGCCAGTATGGCCACTCCTTCAATATTACCAGCAAGATATCAGTTATTGAGATGCAGCAAAGAAGAACCCAAACTAAATAATAAGCAAATTCAAGTCCATGTTCAATCAACTAATCCAGAAAGCCTGCATGGTATTAAACATGCTTTCAACCCTTATCAGCGAATTTATCAAGATCGCTGTGTGGAATGCCAATAGCATTTTACAACACAAAAATGAAGTATAAGTATTACTACGTTCAATAGATAAATAAAACACACCATACAGATAGATCTTACTTCTATGTATCTACATTGCGTAACATACAAATAAGTCAGATAATATTGGCCTTGCTGCTAGTGTTACAATAATCAAAAATACGATTCGTCATGCAAAACTACCCAAATATGAAGTAAATCACTTACAAACTACAGTAATACAAGTCAGGATAATGCCATATCTCTTAACAGTTGCATCCTCAACACAGCATAAAGAAAGAACACTTCAAAGGCCGAAATTTATCGCAGGAGGTGACTTAAACACCAAGCACGCTTTCTGGGATCTACGTTTTAGTCCAGTAAGAGGCAGAAAACTAGCAAACTTTACCTAAAAGAAAAATTATTTGCTTCTGCTAACTGAACTTAATAAGCAATAAATCATAGCAAAATTCCTGTCTTAGATTTTTCTAACATGAATGGTATGACTTCTTCTTTGACCATTCGTCAATAATAGCGATGACTAGTAGCTTTATCATTCACAAAAACCACAGCTTTGACTACAAAATGAGAAACCTAACTGGAAAAACTATCACTTTGAAACAGAAGAAATCATAAACCAAAATATCAGTCTTCAAAACAAGTTGTTAACAAACCTAATTAACATTCCCACAGTGGCACCTCAACAAACCACGCTTACCTTGCAACCACAAAGTTAAAGTTCTAATTCCAATCAAGATCAAACAAAGTTATAGCAGTTATAAAAAGGGCAAGAGTGAAGTACAAGATAAACCAGCTTTAAATAAAGCAACTAATAAGTTAAAGCCAAAAATTAAAAATAGTTTCGATAACTCGATTTGGAACTTAAATAAATATAAACATCCTTTTGAACATAGCGAATATTACAGTGCCTCAAAGAAGAATCATTGGACCTCCACGATATTTATTATATATGGCAAACTAAGAATTGGCTGAAATACCACCAGTAGAACAGTAGATGAGACTGTCACCTTTGCATCAAATAGAAGCAATGGCTACGAAAACACTGTAAAACCACCAAATTAAATAGAAACATAGCTTTATAAATGTAAAATTAAGATCAATAAGACTAAATCTGTCCAAGTGAGTTTTATCCTCAGAAGAGAGCAGTCTTCACAACTAAAGTTAAATAAAGTCAATATATAGCTCCGATTGCGGCTCTTGGATGAACTGGGTCGCCTTAAAGCGTTTCGTCCCAAGCCCGTAAAGGAGGAGGAACCGTGGCGTTAAGGTCAGAAATTCAACACATGGAAGAAAACTTGAAACCGTTTGAACTGTTTTCCAAAATGAAAATGACTTTTAAAACGCACACTACCCCAGACGAGTACAGTAGAAAGGTCAAATCTCATACTACAACAGTAGCCAGTGCCAAATTTTGGGGAAGAGGGCAATAAATCATAGTCAGATATAGGTAAGCAACACAGAATTTACCAACATGGAAAAGATAAACAATATCCACCGGAAGAAATGAAAAGTATATATCCTCATTCTGCAATTTAACAATGAATAATCAGACTAGACATCAAAATATACTAACAACCAATCGCTATTTTAGGCGCATATGCAAAATATAGTCGCAAATAGATAAAATCGCTTTGACAGACTATCAGACATAGTATAATAATGAAAAAACTACAATGAAAACATGTTAATCAACTTTTGCAAAGGAAACGAATATATCATCACGAACACAATTCTGCGACGTAACATCTATAAATATACATTGACAGAAGTAAAATCGATAATTGACCTCCTCATTGTAAAAAGAAAATAAATTAGAAAACAAACTAGACATGAACAAAGATGAAACACCGCAAGAAATGTATGACCACATTTTTGAAGCAGCGACAGAGGCACTAGAAATTGAAGATAGAAGCCAAGAACATCTGGAATAATATTCGATAATTTGGAGGACTTAATCAAGGAGAAGAGATGTCTGTCTACCGAAACACCCCAATCAAAAGAAGAATACGTTCATCTCAGAAAAGAAATAAAACAAAGTAAAAAATGAAAAGAATGAATACTAGGACGAACTATGTGTGGACATAGATAATACACTAGCAGATAATAAATAATACAACAAATAGCAAGAACAAAAAGATGAAAAATAGAAAAAAAATATCTACACAATGAAGAAATCTCAAATTTTAATGAAAAACTGAAAATTACTAAAAGGGATGTACATAAAGCCACAAATAATAAAGCTCCCGTCCCAGGAAGTATAAATATAGAATTATTTTGAGTATGGAGGAAAAAAACCTGGATAATATTTAATAAATCAGAAGAAGGATACGAATTTCACCAAGAACGTTCAATACATAAGAAAGGAAATAAACAACAAAGCTTGAACTACATAGGCAAAAATGTAATCCTCTTCTTATATAGACTCAAAAGGACAAGTTATTGAAAAAAATAAAGAAAAACATAAAAATACACATTTAGGGTTCGTAGATCTAAAGAAAGCATATGATAGTATAGTGGGAGCCCTAATATGGCAGGCTTTGAGAAGAATAGGACTTACAGAGAAATAGGTAAACATAATAAAAAAGGCCACACACAAATAACAAAGTTAGAAGAAAAGTAGAAAAAAGAAATTTTAACAACAAAAGGTTTAGAACAAAGATGTGGGCTGGCTATCATGTCTACTTTTAGTATATACATGAAACATGGTCATTTACGAAGCAGAAATGTGAACACAAACTCGGACCATTAAGGATAAAATACGGATAGTATGAAAAGATGCTTGAAAGTTACTAGAAGAGATGGAACGAGTACGGAAGACATCTGAAGAAAGATGGAAATTGAACGGTACGGGCACGTAAAAGAATTCCAGAAAAATTTTGGCCAAGAAATTGTACCAAATGGCCTCTGTACGGCAGAAGAAAAAGACTAAACCAGTGTTAGGATAGAAAAACTATAAAAAAGGATTAAAAGAAAGCCATTGGGAAAATAAAGGTTCTTAGGGGAAAAAACAGCAAACCCAAAACTAAAAGCTGAAAGAAGAAAAGAAAAAGTATGTATCTTAGGAGGACTTTGAAAGACCACTTAGGCAAAAACAGTTAACAAATAGACTCAAAAATAAAATATTTATATCAGTTAATTGGAAGGAGTTGCAAGCTTTCTTTGGAAGACAAAATCCTCCTTTATAAATAATATTGAAACCTTCCTAGGTTTGGAATCGACCTTTGGGAATGTGCAAGCAAATCAAACATATCGACAATCTAGAGAAATAGAAGGAAATTACTACGAACGCACCATGCTCTGTAGGCGATCCAACGTTACGAACAGATCTGCATGTACTTTATGTAAAAGAAGTCATCAAAGAAAAATCATACAGCACCACGACAAGCTAGAATGTCACCCAAATGTTACACTTCTGTCACTGGTAGAACCTCAACTCAATAGAAGTCTCAGAAGACATTGATCAACTGACTTAAAAGAGGACCAAAGAGCTCTCATTGGAGAGGTGCTTCATCACATGAATAAAGAGCTTCATAACTCTTATGTTAAAGGGGCGAGGGAATCGTTATTGAACGTAGCAATAGTAAGAAGGTTCCAATCAAAGTTTTCGTAAAATTAGGGTTCCTACCATATAATACACAAAAGCGCTAAATATTTTCGTATCCATTTATTAGTTAGCCAATAAGCAATATTAATTATTATTTACCACAACAGCAACACTTATGTATCAGAATGTCATTTACCAGTGATGGAGAACATGGCCTAACTGAAAATGTAGAAGGTGAAAATCCTTGACAGAAGACAAAAGGCACCAAAAGACAAAAAATAAAAGGAATTTCCAAATGCATAGTTAACTTAAGAAATAAAAAATAAAATATCAAAATCTATATCAATTTATGTCTATGATGTAACCAATTACTATCAAATTATTAAAAAACTGAGTAAAACGATAGATATAGAACAGCATACTAGTAAATGTCTACCAGACAATACCATATTACTGACACTAATATAAAATTAGTAGAATATCTAAAAAAAAAGAAATATAATCCATCTTATCTACCAACTAAAATGAGAGTGAGTCTATGAAATAGTGACAAAACATTTGCACATCATACCACCAAAGCAGAAGTACAGAAAGAGTTGACAAATAGAGGTTGCAAAGTTCTAAATAAACTTAACTGGAGAGATAGAGTGACAGAAGAACCTTTAAATATATTCTTTGTTAACCTAGAGCTTTTAGAAGACAACAAAGATATTTATAAAATAAGCTATTGTCAAAACAAAGCGGTGGACATACAACCACCAAGAGAAATAAAAGTAATTGTCTAGTGCACTAAATGCCAGCAAGACTGCAATAGGCCATACATCTTTGCGACACACCACTGCTTCTAAATAAAAAATAAGAACACTCGCACACCTCGCCAATTATCGGCATAGTATCTTTAAACTCCACAATACAAACAAATTAATTATCCAACAATAACCAAACGACACAAATGCCCCTTCGAGAAGAATAAAAACGCTAGTATGGCCACTCCATCAATATTACCAGCAAGACATCAGTTATTCACATGCAACAAAAAATAACGCGAACAAAACAATAAGCAAATTCTTGGAAGAATTCACGCCCATGTTCAATCAACTAATCCACCAAGACTGCATGGTGTTAAATATGCTTTCAACCCTTATCAGTAAATTTTATTAAATTTATCAAGATCGCTTTGTGAAATACCAATAGCATTTTACAACACAAAACTGAAGTGGAAGTATTATTACGTCCAATAGACATTCAATGACAAGTAAAACACACCATACAGATAGATCTTATTTCAATGTATCTATATGGGGTAGCGTACAAATAATTTAGATAATATTTTCCTTGATGATAGTGTTACAATAATCAAAAATACGGTTCGTCATGCAGAACTACCCAAATATGAAGTAAATAACTTACAAACTACAGTAATAAAAAGTCAGAATAATGCCATATCTCTTAACAGTTGCATCCTCAACACAGCATAAAGAAAGAACACTTCAAAGACCGAAATTTATCGCAGGAGGTGACTTAAGCAGCACGCACGCTTTCTGGGATCTACGTTTTAGTCCAATAAAAGGCAGATAACTAGCAAACCTTACCTAAAAGAAAAATTATTTGCTTCTGCTAACTGAACTTAATAAGCAATAAATCATAGCAAAATTCCTGTCTTAGTAACATGAATGGTGTGACTTCTTCTTTGACCATTCGTCAATAATAGCGATGATTATTAGCTTTATCATTCACAAAAACCACAGCTTCGACTACAAAATAAGAAACCTAACTGGAAAAACTATCACTCTGAAACAGAAGAAATCATAAACCAAAATATCAGTCTTCAAAACAAGTTGTTAATAAATCTAATTAACACTTCCGCACTGGCACCTCAAAGAGCCACGCTTACGTTGCAATTATAAAATTAAAGTTCTAGTAATATTCCAACCGAGATCAAAAAAGTTATAGCAGCTAAAAGAAGAGTTAAATACAAGAAAACAAGCTTTAAATAAAGAAACTAATAAGTTAAAGGCAAAAATTAAAGAAGAATGTAACAAACAGTTCCATGACTACATCACCAGCCTAACCAGTTTTGATAACTCGATTTGGAATTTAATTAAACATAAACATCCCTTTAAACATACCATTCCTGCCAAAGAAAGTGCAAAAAAATTAACTATTTAAACCTTTTAAAAGCTCCAGATTTAACCAGAATTACAACAAAAATAATAAAGAAATTACCGCAAAAAGATGCGATGTCAATTACTTATATATTTAATGCAATCCTTAAAAAATCTGAAATGAGCCAAGTGACCCAAACCAGGTAAAGGTCTATATAAAGTAGCAATATACTGTCAAATAAGTTTACTTCATGTCGTCGCCAAGTTCCTGGAAAACTCCTGGTTTAAAGAATAAAATCGCAACACCGAAGAATGGATATGTTTTCATTAATTTGGTTTTTGTAAATACCATTCAATAGTCCAGCAGACTCATAGAGTATGCTACGTTATAAACGAAGCATTCGAATGCAAAGAATACCGTTCCTTAGTCTTCTTGAACCTTCGCCAAGCCTTTGATAAGAGGATTATTATTCAAAATCAAGCAGTAGCTTCCCATCATCTTCTTTAATCTGATAAAGATCTATAGTTAGATTTAATAAGGTGGTAACGAACTGTTTTTAAATTAAAATATGGAGTGCCTCAAGGAAGAATAATTGGACCTCTACGATATTTATTATATATGGCAAACTTCGAATTGGCTGAAATACCACATTTGCATCAAATAGAAACAATGGCTACGAAAACACTGTAAAATCACCTAAATTAAATAGAAACATAGCTTTATAAATGTAAAATTAAGATCAATAAGACTAAATGTGTCCAAGTGAGTTTTATACTCAGAAGAGAGCAGTCTTCACAACTAAAGTTAAATAAAGTCAATATATAGCTCCGATTGCGGCTCTTGGATGAACTGGGTCGCCTTAAAGCGTTGTCGGTCCCAAGCCCGGGTAAAGGAGGAGGAACGTGGCGTTAAGGTCAGAAATTCAACACATGGAAGAAAACTTCAAACCGTTTGAACTGTTTTCCAAAACGAAAATGACTTTTAAAACGCAACTACCCCAGACGAGTACAGTAGAAAGGTCATAATCTCATACTACAACAGTAGCCAGTGCCACAAATTTTGGGGACGAGGGCAATAAATCATAGTCAGATATAGGTAAGCAACACAAGAATTTACCAACATGGAAAAAGATAAAAACAATATCCACCGGAAGAAATGAAAAAGTATATATCCTCATTCATGCAATTTAACCAATGAATAATCAGACTAGACATCAAAATATACTAACAACCAATCGCTATTTTAGGCGCATATGCAATAGATAATAACGTAAATAGATAAAAATCGCTTTTTTGACAGACTATCAGACATAGTATAATAATGAAAAAGCTACAATAAAAACATGTTAATCAACTTTTGCAAAGGAAACGAATATATCATCACGAACACAATTCTGCGACATAACATCTATAAATATACATTGACAGAAGTAAAATCGATAATTGACCTCCTCATCGTAAAAAGAAAATAAATTAGAAAACAAACTAGACATGAACAAAGATGAAACACCGCAAGGAATGTATGACCACATTTTTGAAGCAGCGATAGAGGCACTAGAAATTGAAGATAGAAGCCAAGAGCATCTGGAGTAATATTCGATAATTTGGAGGACTTAATCAAGGAGAAGAGATGTCTGTCTACCGAAACACCCCAATCCAAAGAAGAATACGTTCATCTCAGAAAAGAAATAAAACAAAGTAAAGAATGAAAAGAATGAATACTATGTGTGGACATAGATAATACACTAGCAGATAATAAATAATACAACAAAAAGAATAACAAATAGCAAGAACAAAAAGATGAAAAATAGAAAAAAATATCTACACAATGAAGAAATCTCAAATATTAATGAAAAACTGCAAATTACTAAAAGGAGTGTACATAAAGCCACAAATAATAAAGCTCCCGTCCCAGGAAGTATAAATGTAGAATTATTTTGAGTATGGAGGAAAGAAACTTGGATAACATTTAATAAATTAGAAGAAGGATACGAATTTCACCAAGAACGGAGAAAATCTTATCTTAGTTCAATAAATAAGAAAGGAAATAAACAACAATGCTTGAACTACATAGGCAAAATGTAATCCTCTTCTTATCTAGACCCATAAGGACAAGTTATTGAAAAAAATAAAGAAAAACAGAAAAATACACATTTAGGGTTCGTAGATCTAAAGAAAGCATATGACAGTATAGTGGGAGCCTATTATGGCAGGTTTTGAGAAGAATGGGACTTACAGAGAAAAAGGCCACACACAAATAACAAAGTTAGAAGAAAAGTAGAAAAAAGAAATTTTAACAACAAAAGGTTTAGACGAAGATGTGTGGGCTGGCTATCATGTCTACGTTTAGTATATACATGGAACGTAGTCATTTACGAAGCAGAAATGTGAACACAAACTCGGACCATTAAGGATAAAATACGGATAGTATGAAAAGATGCTTGAAAGTTACTAGAAGAGATGGAACGAGTACGGAAGACACCTGAAGAAAGATGGAAATTGAACGGTGCGGGCACGTAGGAGAATTCCAGAAAAATTTTGGCCAAGAAAATGTACCAAATGGCCTCTGCACGGCAGAAGAAAAAGACGAAACCAGTGTTAGAGAAAAACTATAAAAAAGGATTAAAAAAGCCATTGAGAAAATAAAGGTTCTTAGGGGAAAAACAGCAAGCCCAAAAACTAAAAGCTGAAAGAAGAAAAGAAAAAATATATATCTCAGGCGTATCTTTGTAAACTCACTTTGAAAGACCACTTACAGTTAACAAATAGACCCAAAAATAAAATATTTATATCAGTTAATTGGACGGAGTAACAAGTTTTCTTTGGAAGAGAAAATCCTCCTTTATAAATAATATTGAAACCTTCCTAGGTTTGGAATCGACCTTTGGGAATGTGCAAGCAAATCAAACATATCGACAATCTAGAGAAGTAGAAGGAAATTACTACTAACAGATCTGCATGTACTTTATGTAAAAGAAGTCATCAAAGAAAAATCATACAGCACCACGACAAGCTAGAATGTCACCCAAATGTTACACTTCTGTCACTGGTAGGACCTCAACTCAATAGAAGTCTCAGAAGACATTGATCAACTGACTTAAAAGAGGACCAAAGAGCTCTCATTGGAGAGGTGCTTCATCACATGAATAAAGAGCTTCATAACTCTTATGTTAAAGGGGCGAGGGAATCGTTATTGAACGTAGCAATAGTAAGAAGGTTCCAATCAAAAGTGCTCCAAGTCATCACCAAGTGATGTAAAACACGCAGTGTATAGTGAAAAAGAGTTGTCCCTGAAGTAACCTTGATTGTTGCTCTATGAGTAGATTATAAATACTAATAATAGGACAATACAGAAAATGGTCTCGTGCCTTTAATATCTTTAAAGTGCTTTTTTTGGCTCGACCAAACTCACAAAAAACATCTAAAATATGCATCGCTAATCTCAGAAATGGTGCTGCTCAGCCGCCCGCCAATTCACGCGAATTCAAGGACAAACATTATGGTTGAACAACGAACGGACATTGCCACACTCGCGAATTTTCCGCCGGCGAATTCGAACTTCTGTGCGGCGGCGGCGGCCTTTGAGTCGCAAAGCCGGGCTGTGGTTTCAATTTCGAGGCTTTAATCGCCGATCCGCAGCGCTTGTACCTGCGCATCTATTCGAGAAAGTGGTCGGCGCTGCGACGGTAATTGGAAGAGGCTTGGGGGTATCCTTTACATAGGTGGGCTCCCAATGTTTATCTCGTTAACAATGTAGGCTACAGTGGGTTGGGGCCGGTAGCAGCGGCGTGTAGGAATTAGTTTTGTAACACTTGCGGGGACTGTTGCCTCATAGGCGACGCTGGGAACGCCTGGTGGCACGCAGTGCCAAGATGTTATCGTTCTGAATTAATTGAATTTTGGAGTTGTTCTGAATTTTTAGTCTATATTTGTTTTGCTGTATTAAAAAAGTTTTTTTTAAAAGAACCATCTAAAGATGTGAATTGTAAGAAAAAAAAACAAATTTTAAAAGAAAGAAATAGAAACATAAATCAAGTTCTTGTGGTTTCTTTCCAAAGCAAATGATCCTCTTTCTGGGATGAATTAGTCCCCTGGTTTCCAATCTTTTTTCTTTCTAGAGTTTCTGGTGGGTTTTTGTTTACCCCGTTTCTTGCTTTCTCCTTCCTTAGTCCTTGATTTTCATATTATACCTTCTTTTAATACTTTGTAGCATCTATCCACTGGTCTTCTCCTTTTTCTGTTGGTATCGTGATCATATAGCTGTTTCTTTAATCCTTCTCGAATTTTCTACTCTCAACATAAGTTCAAATCATCTAACCCGCTGTGGCTTTATTATCTTTATTATGTCCTTCCTTTCCATAATTTTCAAAATTTCATGATTCATGCACTGTTTGTGCTCTACACAAAAATGCATATTTTGAAGACTATAAGCATATCATCTTAAATGGCTATATGAATAATCTAATGGATCAGAGATTTTTGTTTTTTTTTTATCTAAAATATTTATAGAAGACCAAAAAGCGACAAAAGCTACACCCAACTCAATTATGTTGTCTTTGGGCTACTTCTTCTTTAGCTGTAGTCTCCTTCTTCTTCAAGTATCTTGTCTTCCTAGAACGTTTGGCATCATGCTTTGTGCTTTACTAAGGACTTTGCCTGAGAGCGATGATATACTCTGTTCAAACCCTAGCGTATTACAATGAGCTGGACTGCGTTTTCTTTCTGTATCTCCTTGAATTATTTAACAAAACAATTGATTTTTGCTATTTTGCATAACATATTCGAAATACTGGAGTTTACGCCGATTGATGATATTCAGAATTTCTGTTTGTTTCTTGACTGTCAACAATATTTTTAAACGTCTTCTGTTAGCTCACACCTCAAACGCCCTCAACTTTTTGGCACAACCTCAATAAGGCTCCAAGCTGCGGCATCGTATAAAAGTGCACTAAACACATAATATCGCAATAATGCCATGCAAAGGGAGACTGTGAGTTATGGAAAAGCTCAAATTATCTCCATTTTTTTAAATGCACTTTCTATTCTGCTTTTAATTTCCTGTTATGGGTCCCATTTCGCATTGACCTAGTAGCTGACATACTAACAAGCGAAATTCTTTGAATTACAACTTCTACAATTTTCAAAACCTGGATGTTTATGAAATTTTTACTTACGATTAGGGTGAGAAGAAAGTTCTGTCGTATTTGAGAAAAATTCAATTTCTGTGCAATTTTTCTTATTGTTTTCTGTTTACAATATTTCAGTTAGCTTCTTCTTTAATTATAGAAACAAAGATCCGCAATCAGTTCCGTCCCAGGACCATTTCGGCAAGAAGATCATGTTGTGCATTTGGTGAAACTTTGAAGGCGTGATTCACTTTGAACTTAGACCGAATGGTCGCGCTATCAATATCGAGCTGCTGTCAGCAGCTGAACCATTTTTATTACAAGCTAAAAAAGAAGTATTCGACATCGGTTCTCCATAAGCGCGCTCTGTTCCAATGGGACAATGCCAAGGCATATATCGACAAGAAGACCAAGGAGAAATTCGAAAATCTGGACGGCGTCGAAGTCCACATCCAGCCTAGAGTCAGACGCTGCTCCATTCGGTTACCTCTTTCGCTCACCAGAAGCGTTTCAGGAGCACTTTGATTCAACCAGATCCAGATGCTTGAAGATCGATGGTGAAAGGTAGAGAATAATGACCTATTTTTTCGAAAAACAGTTATTGTTATTTTTCAATAAGTTTGCCTTCAAAAATGAAATTTTTCGCAAGTGTGACAGAACGTTCTTCTCAACCTGATACTAACCACTTGGTTTTCTTCACATTTAATCGCAAGCGTATAGTTGTGTTACGTAGCTAAAACTAAGAGTTTTTGGATATCCTCTAAATTTGTAACCAACAAGACAGTATCATCATCATATCTTAAGTGACTAACTATACAACGTTTTTGAATGCTTTCGGCAGAATATAAGTTAAATAACAAGAGAAGGGTGGGATAAGAAAAAGAAGGAACAGGTGAGAGGAAGAGAGTGAATAGGTAAGAGAGAGGGGGAGAAAGTTGGTTGTGCTAAATCAAGTCCAACGTTTTTTCATAACCATTAAAAAAGGTGTAGACGACATTATATACATCTCGATCATGCTGGATGGGTACTGTGACTTGTTGACATTTTATTCGCATTTATGGTATATTTAGGGTGGGTGTAATGCCTACCTTGTCGTTAAAATCTCTCATCACTCTACTAATATTAGATGGTTTCCTAATTTACTTTACTTTTTTTATATTGTAGTACAACAATTTTATATTATCATTACAAACATCATCCGTTGGGGCGGACAGCTGTATAATATTGCGCTAATCTGGTTTGGTACCCAATTGTAGTGGTATTATCCTAATTGATTTTGGTAAAAAGATTTTCAGACATCTTAATGGAATAACTTATAATATTCACTCTGTTCAATTGATAAGGATTGTTATCGCCTAAATAATAGATATGATATTCATTGATCTGACATTCCACTTACCCCGAGATCATCTATATTGAGCCTAGACATTTCTGTGATTCCATTGTGGTTTTTTTCCACTTTCAAAAAGACTTTGAACATTTCATGTTGTTATCTATTTTGCAACTGACATGGGAATTCTTAATACCTCCTGGTTACTTAAGAACAGTTGAAGATTGGAAACTCAACCATGTTAAAAGTTATCCCGAGGAAAAACCAAGGCAATTACCCCCTGTCCTTATGGCAGCGCTTTAACATATGTGCTACATCATCGTAATAGACGAAAACTTTGACTATCAGTAAATGAATTCCTCTTTCAATTGATTACGTGCTTCCCTAGAATAATTTTTGATAATATTGATAAATGCATCACACACATACAGATTTTAGACAAAGTTCCATCATATCTTTTAGTCATGTATTTTGCTGCTTATATGAATATTTCATTATGCTTCAGAGCCGTTATTTTTATTTGATCCCAAGCTGCATGCGGTCGCCCTTTTGCTATTTTGGAGATTATGTATGTTCTCTATATCCTCTTCACCTAACATCCTTCCATATATGTTTATATGTCCTATCGATTTTAATTTATTTGGTTTTATAATTGGTAATATTTGGTCAACTCTTAGCCTTTTTAAGATACACCGGATTCTAATTTTAAATAGTTAGGCAACTCCTTTAATTTTTTGATACATGTCATCTTTATGTCTTCTATATAACTTTTTGTCAATACTTTGTCTTAAATAATTTTCTTGTATTATTATAGCCTTTTTATTTATAAAACCTTTGTGCGGTGCGTGATATAGTTTAACTGCAGTATTTATTTTTTAAATTATTTTATTCCACGTACTTATATTTGTTTACATGTTCTATGTTCACTTTATTTATACCCACTTAAACCAATATCACTTTTAGGGCTTTTTTCCATGATTATTTTTATATTTACTGCTTTTAAAATATTGCTCAATGCATTTAAATTGTACCAGAAGTCTACTTGCCTGCTATGACACATTTGTATATCCTATATGAAATTGTTGATATGTTTGTGCTATAACTTTTCCAATATTAAAGTAAACAGAATGCAATTGGAAATACTGCATTGTTCAAGACTTTGTTTACTAGTCAATTTGTGAGATTTCATATTGTATATGGTGACATAATCTCTGTGAATTCAATATTTCTTCCCACATTTTTTTTAATATATTCCAATATCTGTATCTTATAACCTGATCAAACTCTCTTTCCAAATCCAATAAAAACCAATATAACCATGTTAGCTGTTCTATAAAAAAAATACAATACTGTCTATCAAAACCTCCTCCAAAAAAAGTTTCTAAAAACCCTTTCATACACTTTTGTTCAGTAATATGATAGTTCTTCAGTTTTAGCATTCCTGTATTTCCTTTCTCATAAATTAAAATAAAGTATTACTCATATCTCCCAATACTTTGGCATCTTGCTAGTAATGGTGAGATTCGGCACTACCAGAATGCTTAAAGCTTTTCTAAAATGGTCTTTTATAATTTCTACACCGCATTCTCCCACAGCTCTTAATACTTCCAATTTAGATTACCATGCCTCGTTGCTATACTATATAATTTTATTTATACCTCGTACGAGGGCCTCTCTAAATAATTTCTCTGTAACTACTTTACCTTGTGTTATTTATTCAGAGTAACAGTTTTACTAGCTTAAGTCACACCGTGGTATTTTGTAGCTTTTCGTTTGGAGGTATTTTTAAAAATAAAACTTTAAAATTTTTTGAATTAGTTGGACTATCTCTAGAACAAATTTAAAGTTTATAGCCATACCACCAAATAGAAGAATTTTCATGTAGAAGTGTTTTATTGTTTATTATCAAAGAGTTAGCCGACATTTTTAGTTTTTAAATACTTTTACCATCTCTTAATTACGCCTGTTATTAAAGTAAAAAATGTATTAAATGTAAATCAAGATATTTCAGCGTGTTTTCCCGAAAAATAAGTTTATTATTTATAGTAACCAGAAAGCAAATTAGTTGTTTTCCCTTTAATTTTCATATTCCACTTTTAACTTTTCCCTATTAGATCAAAACGTTCTTCTCCTAGTTGATGCTGTAATTGGCTCTTTACTAAACGTTAGTACATCAACTATGCCATTTTGTTCGGTAGTTAGTATAACTCTATAGTAAAGCAAGGGCTGCAGTAAACCATCCTGGGGCGCGTCTGTTTTAATTGTTTAAATTTCGGTGGCATAATCTATCATTTTCCAATTATCATTGAAGTGAAAATAAGTTTTTTTATTTTATATAGTAAAATTTATGTCTAAAATTACTGCTTCTGACACTTATGATATTACCGAACAGATTCGAAGCGGTTGGTTTTGAAATTTAAAAATTTTTCCAGCAACCTCGTTATCAGTAGAAACAAAGTGAAGGGGTATACGTCTTGACGTCATTAGAATATTTTTCTGATTAAGGAAAAGATTATTTGGACAAGTTTTAGTTACAATGGCTAATATGCGAGAACAAAATTCTAAAAATTGAATATCCATTTTTTGGTGGTTAATTCAATACTACTGTCGTTGTAATGAGAAGTTCCGTTTATGTTGATAGTAAAAATGTGAATTGATGGTACTCGACGCAAGTTTTGAATAATCATGAGAATTAGTCGCAAAATCAAAAGATTAGAGAATGGTTCTGCTTTTTCACTTCTATTTTTCGTCCAGTTTTTGTTTAGTCTTACAGAAGTGGATAGTTTGTACCCCAACCTTTCAAATCGTATTCAAATTGGTTAAATATGGCCCGGTTTCCTTTTATTCACTAATTCGCTTACTTTTCCAGGAATGTTAACGTGATATGCTAATAATTTTGTTCTTCGATAGTTTCGTGATGTTTTTTGATAATTGACCTCAAAAATAAAAATGTTAAATGTTAATTGGCAGATACTGAATTACAACTTCTTCTTAACTGCCAACTATTTTGAAAATCGTTTTTAATTACTATTATTAAACCAAAAAATCATTAAAAATACAGCAACATAAATTCTTTTTAACAGTGAGATTTTAGAAGTAAACAGAAAACAATCAACTAAAAATTAATATGGCAAAGTATTACAAAATAAATTCCTGTCTATATAGCAATAAGACAAATAAAAATAATGGAACACGCTTTCTAACTAAAACCGAAAATTTTGAGAATAACAACCAAAAAAAAGTTTCTTCAATTGCTATTCAGCACTACACATAGAGGTTAACGATAAACAATGGACAAGTAGAAAATTTTAAAATATACTCGAAAATAGAGCACAGCATAATTATCAAGCTTGTACAGCATTATGCAAATAAAAAAATATAAAAATAAAAGTACACTAAATTGATGTCTCTTAACTAAATAAGAAACAGGAACTTTAATAATATTAAAATAAGATTCATATTAGTGTTTTAAAAGTGCAATAACAATGCAAAACGAAAAATATTGTAC
Source organism: Sinelater perroti (assembly GCA_036346155.1). NCBI lineage: Eukaryota > Metazoa > Arthropoda > Insecta > Coleoptera > Elateridae > Sinelater > Sinelater perroti. The sequence continues at coordinate 7,434,677 of JARFIY010000324.1, forward strand.
AACAAAACTACAGAACTACAGAAATTGCTGGGTTCTGCTATACATTTTGTTGTATCATTCAGTAACAATGTGTGGTATCTAGTTAGAATCACCATATTTAATTAACACTTTTTTTAAGATCCAACCTTTTTCACAAAGCTACTCATTATAAGGATCTAAAATGATCTATGTTTTGGAATATAACAGTGTGCAAAATTTGATATGAAAAAATTTATTCCGCATCTAAATTGCAGTTGTCCTCGAAACTCAATCTGCTTTTGAAAGGAAAGAGACTCCAAATAATTTTTATTTTCCTAATTGCAATTTTTGTATCATACAGCCAGATATTTCCGAGACAGACCACACACAAACGCACTTTCATTTACCTTACCGATTGTTCAAATTGGTATTGTAATTTCTGCAAGTGTAAATTAAAGATGGAATTTTTCTAATCCAAAACCGCGGCAGATTATAAATACTAAAACATTGGCTAAGTTACTAACTGTTATCTATTAAAGGTTCACCGCACGATTTGACTCATTTAAAGTGGCGACAGCATCACACGACGATTGAGAAGTGAAGCGCGCTAAAAGTTTATTTACAAGAGTTGGAAACGATACACGAATCCTGCTATCAATTTTCAAATATGGGCCGATTTCCTATTGTTCTTTGATAATTATTAAGTCATCTTTATTAATTTAATTTATTAACTATTTGATGCGTTTCTATGTTCCACATCTTTCATATTGACCATATTTACCGTATCACGGTTATTAGTCAATTGTAAATTTAATTCTGTTTGAATCCGTGTCCTTATTGATGGATCTAACCATTTGCAACTTTAAAGTCTGCTTTGGCTACATTTCTTTAGTTTAAGATTAACCGACGCTGCTGTGATGTTGTGGTCAGAGTAGAGATCTATTCGGGGATACGTTTCAGTGCTCTTTTTAGATTTATAAATCTATTAGTTATCTTGATGTAACCAATCTGATTTCTTATTCTTGCTTAAGCTGAGTGTTCATCATGACTGATTGTTGTTCCTAACAAAATCAAATTAAACAGTTTCCTCGTTTGTTAGATATGTCCAAACCGCAGTCACCTACCACATTTTTGGCCCGGCCTTTGCCTACCTTGTCGTTAAAATCTCTCATCGCTATACTAATATTAGATGGTTTCATAATCTGCATTGTCTTTTTTATATTGTAGTACAACAATTTTATGTTATCACTACGGACATCATCCGTTGGAGTGGACAGCTGGATAATATTGCGCTGATCTGGTTTAGTACCCAACAGTTTACCCCAACAGATTTTGGTAGAAATGTTTTCAGACATCTAAATGCAATAACTTATTATAATATCCACTCCGTTTAATTGATAAGGATCGTTATCGCTTAAATAATAGATATATGCATTGATCTGATATTCCAGATACTCCGAGATTGTCTATGTTGAGCCTAGTCGTTTCTTTCTCACTTTTAAAAAGACTTAGACCACTTCAGGTTATTGTCTATTTCATAACTGACGTTGGGATTTCTAATACCTCCTGCTCACTGAAGAACTGTTGAAGACTGGAGACTCAATCAAGTTAAAAGTTATCCCGAGAAAAAACTAAGACAATTAACCCTTGCCCTTATGGCCGCGCTTTAAAATATGTGCCACATCATCGTAAAAGACGAAAACTTTACCTGTGAGTAAATAAATTGATTATGTGCTTCCTTATAATAATTTTTGATAATATTAATAAATACATCACACACATACAGATTTTAGACAATATTCCATTATATCTTTTAGTCATGTATTTTTCTTTCTATTTGAATATTTCATTATCTTTATAGGCGTTACTTTTATTTGGGAATTATGCCCCGGATTCTTATTTTAAATAGTTCTTTAATTTTTATGATAACAACCAAAAATTAGTTTCTTCAATTGCCATTGAGCACTACACATAGAGGTTAACGATAAACAATGGACAAGTAGAAAATTTTAAAATATACTCGTAAATAGAGCACAGCATAATTATCCAGCTTGTAGAGCATTACGCAAATAAAAAAATATAAAAATAAAAGTACACTAAATTTATGTCTCTTAACTAAATAAGAAACAGAAACTTTAATAATATTAAAATAAGATTCATATTAGTGTTTTAAAAGTGCAATAACAGTGTAAAACGAAAAATATTGTACAACAAAACTATTAACTACAGAAATTGCTGGGTTCTGCTATACATTTTGTTGTATCATTCAGTAACAATGTGTGGTAGTTACAATATCACCATCGTATATAAATAATTTAATTAAGATCCAACCTTTTTCACAAAGTTACTCATTATAATGATCTAAAATGATCTATTTTTGGAATATAAGCAGAACATCGAAGAATGTTGAGCGTATAGGGGCTACGAAAATTACAGTGTGCAAAATTTGATATGAAAAAATTTATTCCGCATCTAAATTGCAGTTGTCCTCGAAACTCAATCTGCTTTTGAAAGGAAAGCGACTCCAAATAATTTATTTTCCTAATTGTAATTTTTGTATTATACAGCCAGATATTTCCGAGACAGACCACACACAAACGCACTTTCATTTACCTTACCGATTGTTCAAATTGGTATTGTAATTTCCGCAAGTGTAAATTAAAGATGGAATTTTTCTAATCCAAAACGGCGGATTATAAATATTAAAACATTGGCTAAGTTACTAACTGTTATCTATTAAAGGTTCACCGCACGATTTGACTCATTTAAAGTGGCGACAGCATCACACAACGATTGAGAAGTGGAGCTCTCTAAAAGTTGATTTACAAGAGTTGGAAACGATACACGAATCCTGCTATCAATTTTCAAATATCGGCCGATTTCCTATTGTTCTTTGATAAGTTAGTTAAAGATCACCAAATCAAACCTTTCACGCCTAAAATAAAATTTTAAATTTGCAAATTGATAGACTGAAGAAATGTTCTTCACTATATCGCAACGAAGTATATAATTAAATCCGTTTTAGAGGTATGATATATGGTGCGTGTACGATACAACAATACTCTATTTGATTCGAAGCCCAAATGACATTAAAGTCAAAAAATGCTTACAGTTCATCTGTTAGGCAATGTAAAGTTCCTAGTAGAGCCTTAATTTCGGCCTTGAAACGAACAAAGTGAGGTCATGCAGCAGTAAACTGACACAAAAGTGGGGCTTATATTATCGCAAGACATAAGTCCAATCTAAGATCTGTGGGCTACATTTAAAAACTCATTCGAGAAACCTTATATATCATCGACCGGCTGGCTAAAATTTAACAAGTCTGAGTCATTATCAATAGTCAGATGTTAGTCTCTGACAAACCAGCACGCATGGAAAAATTCATCTTGTAGGATAAAGGGAAAGATGCGAAAAATTTCAATTGGGAAAACTAAAGGTAACAAACTGGTTTTCTCTTGTCCAAGCCCACCGATTCATTAAGATTTCTTCATGGCCCCCAAGTAAAATTCTTGCATTTTCATTAAGATTTTGTGATATCTTCAAGAAGAGGGAGGGGTAGTACCTTTTAGGAAGGGTGGCAATTGGAATTAATTTAAGTATGAAACTCAAGAAACCCTTCCATTGGGTTATTGTTACTTAGTTACAAAATCTCATTGTCTATCAAAATATTTCAATGTTCAGCGGATTGTTCCACTGATAATTTAAAAAAAATCCAGCTCTAAAGACTTAAAATTATTATAACATGTTTAACATCATTTGCCATGGTTTGGTCCACATTTTTAAGCTCGATATGCAAAACATGCCAAATTGTGGTAAACGTTTGCAATGTTATAACTTTCTTTTCTACCTATGAGGAAGACACTATTAGATACAAACAGAAAATTTGTAAATTTATTTTCATTTCGTCGTTTAAAATTAAATTTCACAAAAATAGATAAGTATAAATTAAAATCACAATTTCGACTTGACATATTATATAATACAAGAGAACTCCGCAGGCTTCGTCGACGAAGCCTGATCTAGACGCCAGGCAGTCGTGTAGAACATTCCACATGTTTTGCGTACATTTAACACTACAAACAACAGAAACATTTGGAGGAATTTCCCTTGTAATCAAAATATTTAAATAATTCAAAAACGGTTAAAGTTAGAAGGCCGATTTTTTGCGCCGAATTAGCAAATATAGTTGAGAATGTGGTGTGCAAGTTTCAAGGAAATCGGTTGAAGCCTCTAGGAGGAGATAAAATTATAAGTTTAGAAAGTTAGGGAGATAAGACAAATATTACTTAAAGATGACTAGTAGTATCTTAATGACAACGATTATATGTTGTTACGTTTCTCTCTGTCTGTATATGCGTTTGCTTATTTGAGGTTCCGCATGTAATTTGTTGCCTAGATAATTGGTGCCATAATCAATAAGGTATGATTATTATTTACATCTGAAATATCTCTTTTAATGTTTGTTTTTTCTTTTCGCTTATTTTCGATCGAGGGAAAATTATTTGTTATCTAAATGGTTTTTTGACCAACTATAAGATGGATTATTGTGGTAGCTTCATTTTTAATTAGTAAGAGTCTTTTTGGTGAAAATAATACAATGTTTTTAAGTAATTTTTCCAATTACAATAAAAGATGAGGGTTGAGGAGGCCATTTCATCCCCCTTCTTTACAATTGGGCATTGTATTGCCAACAATATAGACAGTTGTACAAGTTCACTTCAGTGCCTCAAATCTGATTTGTATCGTACAATTTGTTTCTTCAAGTTTATCCCATATATCATACAAGTCTCGCATCTAGGATGCCAATTCAGAATCAAGAGCAGTGCATGCATGTACCATTCTATAGCAGCTTGCTCTATTGTATAATTAAAGTCATGAAATTAATGGTTTATTTATCTTAAGACGCCTTATACTTATTTCATTTTAACTGCATCTGGTTCCTCATAAATGACCAAACCAGGTACTTCTTTTTTGTTAAAAACAATTATTTGCGTTAATAACTTTCACGTGTATAATCGTAGAATCTTTCTTTTCCCCCAATTCTTATCGTCATATCTGCAAGACCAAATTAACACAGTTTTCAATATTTAATCTGAATTGCTGGGCTATTTATGCATTCCAAATTCTTCTCAATATACCACTTAACAGTTCAGCAAGTCAATAATCTTTTAAACATCAGTTTGAATAGTGGTTTGACTATTTAAAGAGTCAGCAACATAATGATGTTTTACAATAGCATTCCACAGTGAAATCTCTAAGCTTGTCGAAAGTCCTTGGTATAATAATTTTAAATTTAAATTTTTTTGAATCTCACCTTTTTTGGCACATATATGTTTATTTGAGCTCTTTTATATTTACAATTTGTTATACACAAATAATAATGATTTGTTATATAATGAACAAATAAATAAATAAATGTCTTATAGAAAACAGTCTAATTGATTGTTTTCTTTTCCTCATTGTAATAATTTGCTGTACGTTACAATTATATATACTTTGCATTATAGTATTATTTGGTTGCATTAATAGTTATTAACAATTAATAAATTTAATTAAACCCGTCAACTAGATCTAAAGACTTAAAACCTTTAAGCCTTCTACTTAATTGATATTCGGTTTTGGTATTTCACACCATAGTCAGAAGGTGAAGAAATTATTCTTCAACAACTGTTTTTATATGGAGGCCACCAAAAGCCGTTGACAATGGCTCTTAACAATTTACTTTGAAACCCTTGGAGAATTCTAGCATTTGGAGAGCTAGCAATTGGCTCAATTGTATGCCGTATGTATGTCCAGACAAGTTTTGTATACTAGTAGCTTATTCTCCAGTGTCAATATGGCTACGGTTGTGTCTAGTAGTAGGTAGGTCAGGAATGTATATAAGGTAAAGCTCCAGCTTCAAGATGCTACCCTGCAGTATGCCAAATTCTATAGAGTAAATTTCAGAATATTCTTCTGGTTGTTAAGCTTATATAATACTCTTCCATCTCGCAACTTATAGAAAGCTTAAATTATATCTAAAAATGTTGCAGAATATCTGTTGGATTTAAAATTGCTGCTAAATTGTTTGGGGATTCTGTAAGACTTTTCGATCATCCTGGATTAATTTAGAAACTCAAATTAATGATTTGGTATGAATTTTTTTTGATCTAAAACCTTTTGAGGAAGTTTCTCAAATATCTTCGGTACTAATGGAAGGAGACTTAAGGATCTGTACGATGTTTCTTCATGTTTTTTGAGGTTTGGGTATCACAATCATCTCCCGTTCGTTGGAAAAATGACAGCGTCTTAGTACGGGATTAAAAATGAATGTTATTAGTTCTAACAATTTTAAATCATTTCTTGTGGCTTTACCGGCAATTAAATCACAGCTCGTAGCTTCTTGGGTTGATCTCAGTTAGTGATAACTCAATTTGAAAGGGAATATTATATCATTTTTCTCTTGGGTTGCCAGAATTGCTGGATATGGTTTAAATACATTTCCAGGATGTTTTAGAAAGATTCACGATTTTTCCTGGTCATTTCTTGTCCATCTCCTTGTATCATATTTAACGGGTGTTATCGGTTGTTGTGCTTTTTATTTTTCTTTTGTAGCTTTTCAGAGCGGCAACCGATGTCTGCTGTGCCAGAAAGACTACATAAGTACCCTTGAATAGATTCGTATTCAATTTTGAGAATAAGTTTTTTGATACCCATTGTATTCTCACTTTCTCGGCAACTCTTTGTTTAAATATTATTGTAATTCTATACGTTCTCCTAATTTGTATTGTATTTTGCTCAGCAGTTGCTTGCCAAACTGCTTTTTGCATGGTATCAGTAAGTTTTCCGTTTTTCAAAGGTATGGCCAGTTTTCTGGACATAATTGCGTTCTAAACCTATCCCAATTAGTAGTTCTGCTAAATAGTGCATAATTTGCAAGTGCTAATTTATTAATACGAGAGAGCAATAATTCAATTGTACACTGTTTAGCATTTATGCCTTTTGTGGCGCAAATATCAACAATTATTAGCCTTTAACCCACTGCGTATATTTAGCATCCTGATATAATAATGACAGCTGTCAATATAGACGCATGCAGCATGTCATCTAACACCAAAACTGTAAAATCATCGGGAGATAAAACAGCTAAAGGAAAGCCCCTAGGACTAATCGTTCCTGAAGCTTTACCTCCCGTTACTCCTGTTCCTGTGAGAACAGACCCTACCAGCCTCCCGTTTCCTGAATGGTCTGATCAGAATCTAAATTCGGAAAAATGGGATTTGCCGAAAGGAAAGATTTTAGCACCAATGCCACAAACTTGCCAAAAATTTGAATATAAGACAAGTATGATGAATAACAACCAAATTAAAGTAAATGTCAGCTCTAATGAAGAGTACAAAGCTCTGACAGCTTCAATAACCAAATCGAATATAGAATGGCACTCTTACGAAAATAAAACAGAAAGATCCATCAAAGTAGTTAAAAATTTACATCCTTCAACATTAGCAGAAGAGATCTCCAATTAACTTGAAGAAAGAAAGTTTAAAATATTAGGGGTAACCCAAAACTCAAGAGAACTACCGACAACCATAAGGTGAAACACATTCGCTTACCATTGTATATGTTGGAATTTGATAGATCAGAAGATATAAAAAAAATCTATGATATTCAATACATTAACCACATGAAAGTCAAAATAGAAGCAGTAAGGAATAGTAAGCTTATCCCGCAATGTAAAAGATGTCAAAGACACGGTCACACACGGAAGTACTGCAGAAGAACACCAGCCTGCGTGAAATGCGCAGGAGAGCACCTAACTGCAAAATGTACTAAGGAAAAAAGCAATCCTGCCAAGTGCATCAACTGCTCTGAAGCACACCCTGCTAATTATAGAGGATGTACAATAGCCATTGAACTACAGAAAAGAAGGGACGCGGTCAGAACAAAGAAGGCCACTTCTCAACCAAGACAAATTGTCCCAAACACAGTAAAGCCTGGAATATCGTATGCCCAGTGCACATAACACCTGCCCCATCAACAACTGAACCATCTATGATGCAGCTTATGCAGAATATGATGAATACATTAAATCGAGTCAATGCAAGACTCGATAAATTAGAAGCCAAGAGCACTGGTGCTATACCAAAGACAAAATAAACTATGGACCAAAAAGATCTATGGAATGACAATGGCATTCTAAACAAAAAACATGACCCTGAAGTCTTTCTAAATACCCAACACATTGATGTCTGCCTCATATCAGAGACACATGTAACAAATCAATCATACCTCAAAATAAGAGGATACAAAAAAATCCAGATAATCAAGCCAGGGGTGGTAGTGCAATCATAATAAAAGAAGTACTCAATCACTATGAAGAAAGCCATCTGCAAAAAGTGGATATTCAACTAACAGTGGTTGGAATTAAATCAACAAAACAAACAATAAAAATTGGCGCCGTATACTGCCCACCAAGATATAACCTCAAAAAAGACGATTACCTTACTGTTCTGAGACACTTAGGAGAAATATTCATTATTGGTGGAGACTTCAACTCCAAACATGTAGATTGGGGCTCCATACTAACCACAACGAAAGGAAGAGAACTACGAAAAGCAATTAAAAAGATGAACTGCAACTACCTCTCAACAGGAAAGCCGACCTACTGGCCTACTGATACCGATAAAATCTCCGATTTAATAAACTTCTGCATCACTAGGAAAGTATCCTATAACTACACAGAAGTGGAAGAGAACTTCGATATGGATTCTGATCATTCGGCTATTATACTAACACTAAGCGAAAAGATAATAAAAAGAGCAATTAGAGTTACGCTCACAAACAAAACTACTGATTGGGAGAGCTTTCCGATTGACCTTCAGAACAACATCAGTCTGAACATCAGTCTGAGAACAACTGACCAGCTAGAAGAAGAAGCTGAAAAATTCATCAGCCTTATCCAAACAACGGCATACAACAACACCAAAGAGATTACACATATAACCAAAGGAGTAAATTATCCAGCTGAGATCAGAGAATTGGTCAAAGAAAAACGAAGATCTAGAAGAAGATGGCAACAGTCAAGGTATCTCGCAGATAAAACCATACTCAGCAACTCAGAAGAGAAATCCAAAAACTTAAAGAAGAATCTATAGGCACCTATCTACAAGAGTTATCAGCATACGAAAAAACTGACTACTCGCTGTGGAAGGCAACCAAAAAGATTAAAAGACCTGCGACCTCTACTCCTCCGATTAGAAACAATAATGGACCATGGGCCAGAGACAATAAGCAAAAAGCAGAGTTATTTGCAGAACACTTGGTTGAAATATTTACTCCTAATCCAGGGCAAGTAAATCAAGACATCACTAATATTGAAAATCAAAGAACTGAAAATATCACACCGGTTACTCCAAAAGAAGTAGCAGATCAGATAAAAACTAACCTGAACCCAAAGAAAGCTCTAGGATCCGACCTCATAACTGGAAAATTTTAAAGCACCTGCCCAGAAAGGGTATAGTTATGTAGACCTACCTATTCAACGCAGCTTTTAGATTAAAACATGTGCGTGCATGCTGGAAAGTTGCAGAAGTAATTATGTTACCAAAATCAGGAAAGCAACCTAATGATGTCAAACCATATAGACCAATCTCCCTCCTGTACGTAGTCTTAAAACTCTTTGTGAAGCTACTGCTCAAGAGGTTGAGGCCAATAATAGAAAATAATAACCAAATTCCAGATTACCAACTTGGATTTAGGCAAAAGCACTCTACAATAGACCAAGTACATAGAATAACTGACGTCATTGAACGTGCGCTAGAAGAAAAGCAAGTCTGTTCGGCAATCTTCTTAGATGTGGCACAAGCCTTCGATAAGGTATGACACGAAGGACTAATACACAAATTAAACAAAATCTTACCAAAACAACATGCTGACATATTAGCATCGTACTTATCATATTCAGAATCAAACAAGAGGACGTATATTCTGACCTAAAGGAGATCCAAGCAGGGGTGCCACAAGGCAGTGTGCTTGGGCCCATTCTATACCTACGTATACCAGAGACTTGCCAGTGTTAGAAGAAGCAGTCATTGCTACATTTGCTGATGACACTGCTCTTCTCGCAGTGGATCAAGACCAGGAAAGATCAGTTAGTAAACTCCAGACAGCAAGCAATGCGATAGTTGATTGGAGCAGGCAATGGAGGATCAAACTTAACGAGCTTAAATCTGTACAGGTAAACTACACTAACAAGAAAATAGCCGACCCACATCTGCTAGATATTAATGGAACAATTATACCATATTCGACTACTGCAAAATACCTCGGCATGAATCTGGACGTCAAACTTAGATGGAAGGAGCATGTAAAGAAGAAAAGAACTGAACTAAACTTAAAATACAAACAGCATTATTGGTTGATAGGAAGAAACTCAAAACTTTCAATCTTCAACAAAGTACTAATCTACAACCAGATTCTAAAACCAGTGTGGTTATATGGTATTCAGCTTTGGGGCTACGCTAGTGACTCCAACATAAAGAGCATACAAACATTTCAGAACAAAGTGTTGCGTAACATAGTAGACACTCCCTGGTATGTACGCAACTCAGATATCCACAGAGATCTCCGGATTCCAACCGTCAAGGAAGAGATTAAAAGATTTGCTAGAAAGCATGAAGCCAGGCTTCACCTACATGTCAACGTAGAGGCTCTTCAGCTGCTGGATAACCAACACCAAGTCCGAAGATTGAAGAGGAAAAAACCTGCTGATCTTGTATTATGTGTTGTGTACCGAAGCAGAGCACAGTGCGCGAGTGAAGTGTAAATAGTTTAGAAGAAACCTAGAAGACATCATTGGATAGATTCTAGTCGTTAAGTATATAGTTCAAGATTTATTAGAGTAAAATTAATGGTTAGTCTCTAAAGACTGGTTTTAATTACAGGCACAAAAGTGCTATTAAAAAAAATATATATATATATTTTTTCCCTAGTGTGCTGAAAAATTGCTCAATTTGCCTCTGTTTATTGTTGTGTCTTCATGAGCAGTATATAGCAGATACTGTTGAAGTCGCCGATAAGCTGTCGATGGCTAGACGGTTGTTTTCAGTTAAAGATGTTTGTCCTAACTGACTTTTTGTCAAAAAAGGGTAGTATCATTTGGCCCAGACTTCTTATTATAACACTTCAGACAAAAATATATGTACGTTTTCCAAAATAACCCCGAATAAGCGTCACGTACCATTTTAAAGAGGAAACTGCGTAATCATCAATTAACATCAGTTCTGTTAAGTCTTCTTTATTGCTGCTATTGTGCTATTAAAGGTATATATTATGCGTATGTACATTCAACATGACATTTATACGTACTGAATTATCGTTGATCTTACTTAAATTGCAAATAAATCATTGTTAGCTTTAAAGCTTCTCATTAGGTCGCGTTAGTTACTTGTTTGTTATAGGATTGCCAGGATCCTCCTCTGTCGCTTATTAACTCTTGTTATGTATTTCAATTTCTAGTTTTGGAGAATTTGAGTAATGTCGCACTTAATTTAATTAAATCTGACATTCATTGTATGACGATTTAAGGTATATCTGTCATTATGTTGCTTGTTGGATGCAATTGCAGCTACTGAAACATGACACGATGCGCAGCTGATGTGTATCAAGCCAATTGTTATAATCTTCCCTGGAAGCAGAGTATTAATCTTTTTCCACTTAACCGACATCACAACGAGGCGCGTGGAAACTCGCAGCTTCAGTTTTGTTTGCTCCCCGAAATTTGCAGAAGCTGCCAAAGCCGGCGAGCTAAACCGGAAAATTGAGTTAAAGTGGCGCCCACTTGGGCATGAATAAATCACTGCATGGAAATGTCCGCACCTCGGCCGCGGGAAAAATCCTGTAATGGAAACGAGGCACATCTGGCTTTTCCATAGTCATCAGTCACCTGACGAGATGTTACGAACTTCCTGTTCCGCCGTTGCGCTCCCGGCCATGCGAATTCGCGTGATAATTCATTCAAAGCGGCCTGCGAATGCCTGGCGGAGGTCCGTCGGAGGTCCGTCGGCCGGGCTGGACGGCCGACCTTGCGCGCACATTTTTTGCATAATTATGGGTAATTACTGCAATTATTCCATCCTTCAAGCCGGGAGCGGGTTTCGCAACTGCTTTGGCGCAGAACAATGGAAAAATCGTTATCTTCATCTGCGGCACCGCGCCAACCTTAAATGAAAGTGGGAGTGCCCCAGGGTAACGTCCTAGGACCACCCTACACAACTATACGACAAACGCGAATAATTAGAATCACATCATCTAGAAAACCATATGTAATTGCACTACGGCTCATGAAAGTATGGACACTAAATAAAAAAATTAATTTATACACTTTAATGAAATGTGACAATTGGTAAATCTCCCCAGACACCTTAAAGAAGACTCCAAAGATAAATTTCTCACTGTTCGGTTCAGCTCATCCCGTAGCAACTATGGAATTAACGTATGGAATCTGTGGTGGCCATGTTATCATTTTGAGCTTTGAAGTATATTTAGGCTCATTTGCATTTCCGTTAAATAATTTTATAAAGTTCTCTTCTCATAATGCTATCGACTTTTACTAAGTCCTCCCGGCAGCCAAAGAAAAGCATCCCAACATTAAAACAGACTCACTTCTGTGATTAATAGTCGGAACAATACAGACCTAGACCATCTTTTCAGTCTCATTTCAAATTTGGATTGGTCGGTCCATAATACGTTTTTCCACTATTTAATTGTCCAGGAACGACGCTTTTGCGCTCGCTGAAGCCGTTTAACCTTATTATCGAGCCGTAACAATGGTTTTTGGTTGCAATACGGCCATGTAAATTATTCCCTCTAAAGACGATACTTTATTATGCTGACTGATATTGTCTTATCAAGTTCTCCCAGCAATATCTAGAAAAGTTAATCTTCTATTTAGCTTACTCATAATTTTGATGAACTGATCCTCTCTTCATTGAATGTTACTCGTGATGGCCCAGGACGATAGCGATCCCTACGATTTTCTGTCTCTTTATAGCGTTGTAATGTAAGATTGACCGTCGAAGCACGAAGCGTTAATTTTTCGCGATGTTACGCACTAGCAGACTTTCTCGGTGTGAAGTGACAATGACTGAACGAGTTTCTATGGGAGAGGCTTACTACAGACCATTGTATGGAGAAATTCAAACGAGACGTGAAAAAACCCAAGTAAGCGGCATAAGGTCTGCTGATAAACTGGCAAGATCGGAAGTCGGAGTTCCGGAAGGTGCAGTTTTTTTTTTAATGTAAATAAATATTTAAAACAAGGGATAGGAACAGAAAAAAACATTCAGTGTTGAGTGACAGTTCAAGGACCTAAAAGCTTATAATTTTTAGTTTTTGACAAAAAAAATGCTTATAAAAAATATTCATTCAAAACAATGTTGTCTAAACTTATTAGTGGTTATAATAGCTCAGTGGTCAAGATCATCGTTTCTCTGTCTTGAGCCGTCACAGGCGAGTTCGAGTCTCTCTCAATTCATGAGTGTATGTGATGTCCTAGCTTTAAGTGTGCTTGTTAACAGGCACAATAAGCTACTGTGTCTGCAGTGCCGGCAAGTGCGCCAATAATAGTAATAATAATAATAATAATAAAACATATAAGTAAAGGGCCAAACAAAATAAAATTTCTTACAAAGAATTATTCACTGTATAACTGAATTTTAATAAGGTGTACATATTTCCTGAACGAAATGCTATCTGACGAATTCCATCCACAATGTGGGGTGAGGCAAGGCTGCATCCAATCGCCTTAACATATGTGGAGAATTTATAATGAGAAGAGCCACAGGAAACTTTTAAAGTAGTTTCTCAATCAAAAAGTAAACAACTTAAGATACGCTGTTAATACGGCTCTGCTCGCAAGCAACAAAGAAGAACTACAAGACATCATAGAACGGGTAAAAAGAGAAAGCTCTAAATTAAGACTGGAACTAAACAAATCTAAAACAAAGATCTTGATTATAAACACACCACATAACAACAGACCCAACATATAACAAATAAACAATTACGAAGTAGTGTATTACAAAACTCATACCTAGGGTCACTAAATAACAAATAACGGTTCAACAAAAAGAAATCAGAAAGAAATGTGAAATGACTAGAACGGCTATAAAAAAATTAACAAGAATATGATACAGACTGATACAATGCTTAATCTTCCCTATATTAACATACGTCATCAAATCCTGGACTCTCAGACAGAAAAAGAGGAAGGAAATTGATGCCGCAGAAATGTTCTGTTCGAAAAGAATGCTGAACATCCCATGGATAGAACATCGAACAAATATATCAATACTACAAGAGCTTAACATTAAGAGACGACTGTTGCGTGAAATACAACTCAAGACACTGAAACTTGGGACATATTATGAGGAAAAAATCTGACAACATAGAAAAATTAGTTATACAGGGAAAGGTAGAAGGAAAAAGATCCAAAGGTTGGTCACCTACCAGATGGATGGATCAAATCACAAAACCGGACAAAATGGAGAGAAGCAATTCAAGATGCCGCAGTGGCCACTAGATTTCCTACTGGGAATTAAGGCTGAGGAGGAGGAGATACATACTTCCATGAGCGGTAGTTTATTCATAATCATCAGTCTGTCGTAGTTACTGGTTCTCTCCTACGCGATTTAAAACCATTGCTTTCTTATGTACTTCTTTACATCATCCATACATCATCCTTTCTGTCTCTCTAGGCTTCCGGGATACTAATATTAATAGTCATCTTCGTGGATTCTGTTTGTCAATACGCCCCACCCATTTCCACTTTATCTGTGCCACTTTTCATTAATTTTTGTTGGATATTTTTATTTCCTATCTCATCTCTCTATATTTCATGGTTGTTTGGGTTACTCTAAACTTCTCGACATTTATTTTCGTTAAAGTCACCGTCTCCATATCTTATGCATTAACCGATAACACGCGTAAATCATTTGCCTTCTTTTTTAAACATAGGGGTATATCGAAATTTCTGGGGATACGATTTAGTCTCTTAAAAGCAGCTAAGGTAAACCAATTCCTCTAGTGATCTCAGGAGTTTGGTTTTCTTTTACGAGTTTTAAGTCATGTCCAAATAGACATAGGGGTTACAACTTAACGTTCATTCTTAGCCTAATCTTACGGATCTGTGATCCTTGTTTTTAGTTCAACATCACTGCTTAAAAGCACGATATCATCTGCATAACATAGGAATTGTCGATCTTAATACCTTTATTTTTCTATCTTAGATTTTTAAGAACATCCCCCGGAGCGGCAGCGAATAATTTTAGTATTGAGGTCTTCGTCAATTTAAATTTGGATTGCTGCTCTGACATATATGTTTTTGATGAGGGCTGAATATTTCGAATCGATTATATAATTATCTAGTGCTTTGAGAAAGGCCAGATGTTATATTCATTGGTTTTCTCTAGAATGACCTTTACAAACTGAAGGCGATCTAAAGTGCTGTACCCTTTTTAAGTAATAATATAATCTTAGCATTTCGCCAGCGTTCAGGTAGTTTGTTTCCTTCTAGTCATTTATTATGGATGATTCCATGGTAGATCGACCAATTTTGGCAAACTATTTGACTACAGCGATCATAATTTGTTACTAGTAAAGCACTGATATAACTTTAAAAAGTGAAGCTGAGTTTTTCTAATTTCACACGACTTTGAAAGTTAGTGAGCTTTGAAAATGGCAAAAATTGAAACTGAAATTTTTAAGGCTAAACTAGGCAGGCTTTGTGAATCCTGTGCCGCCTAAAATTTATTTGAGTTGTACGCTGAAAATTTGGTAACTTCCACGTGCATGGTGAAGCTGAAAAATTTAGTTCATTTTGGTGAAAATCAATAATTTCACATTTTTTTTCAGTAATAGTAAAACCTATTAGAACATATTATCACCTGGGTCATTTGTTGGCCTAGCAGAGATGATCAAATACCTGCAATGGTATTTTCTTTACGACGGCCGGCTAGGCCGAAATAAAAATTTAAAATTAGGAATGTTTAAATATTAAAAATATTCCATAATAGTCCTGCAACTCAGGTAAAACAGACATAAAATACATGGTATGATAGAGATAGTTGAACTATCTCGCCTGACATGCATTTTAAAAAAATTGATCTATGAAAATTGACAATTTTTCAAATTTAACACCCGTAACTTTAAAGTATTGACTTTTGAATATCACGTGTAGAGAGACTTTTAATCATCGTTTTATTGGCTACACAAAACTCTTGGTAATAAATTTTCTATCTTCACTGGTTAACAAAATAAAGATAAGTTAATTTTCCCATCTACTATACATTTAAACAGAAAGTAAGCAAAGACAACTGATATTAAATGTGGCGTGGCTGAGCTCTAAGGGTACGTTTGGTTACCTATCTCAGGATCGTTTTGTATATCTTACTTTCGTAAGGTCATTGTTATCATTTGTAAATAAATTGTTAGATTGGAAAACTGTGAAAGAAGGCGGGTAAAAAATTGTCAGCCTAGGACTTCCAAAATACCTTTTTGCAAGTAACTCCCGTAGAATTACATTGGAAAAAAATTTTATCGTTAAAAAACGAGAAATCTATTTGTGGTAGAATTAGTTCTTTTCTAGTTGAAATTCTAGAACTTTTTGTTGTTTGTTTAGGACTAAAATTTATTCAAATCTCAATACTCAGAAATATCTAGTAATGCTTTGAGACCAGCGGAAGTCTTGCTCGTTGGAACTCTTGAGTTGCATTGAGTATGCATGGATGTTTATCACCAAAGTGTACAGTCGATGGCCAATCAATTAATTACAAAACCTGATAAGCTGACTTTGCTCTTTGAAATAAATTGCGACCTTAATAAAGCTGATTGCAATCAGTACTTTGGTACTTCTCCAGATTTCCTAGAGACAATAAAAATAAAACTTTTAAATATAATATGAAAAGAAATAGTCGCTTGCCTTAGATGGAAACATGGCGATCCAATAAGTCAAAATTTGCATTTGTCGAAGATTTATGCACTTATCTTTTGAAATTGAAAGCTCATCATTTTATCCCAAAAAATCATTCTCTATCACTAAACCAAAAGAAGGAAAATTTAAGACAGGATAAGTGCATTTGTTTGGTTGACTTCTTGTTGAAGACACTATTCAACTTCATCACTGAAATATAAAGCATTTTATAACCTGTGGTATTTTGGTCGAAACTAAAAATCATATTTTCGCATCTTACTGTATAAGAAGTGACCACTTGAAGCACAATACTTTAGGATTTTTAACTTTCCAGTAACAAAATACTTCAGCGATGACTGTCTAACGTAATATAAAAACAAATCATATTTTATCAACCTTCTGATCCACGAACTACACCACAATCTCAAAGCTGAATAGCATTTCTTTGCTTTCTGAAACAGAAAAAGTGAATGTAATGGGATTGGTTAAATGATTCAAGATGCACGCAGTTTTTATGAATATTGTTAAACAAGTTTTAAAAGCATTAATAAATTCAGCTCTGTATTTTTAAATAAAATTGAAAAAAATACAATTTATTTGAGTCGAAATTCAAAAAATTCAATTCCAAAGTCCCAGCCTGTTTCGAATAAAAGTGTCTCTTAAACTTTTAAAATAATAAAATAGCTCTGACTAAGTTTGCCAATTTTTCAGTGTATAGTTCTAGTATTTAAATAAATTTTAGGATATATACAAGGGTAAGGTGAAAAGTTCTCGGCCTGACACAGAGATGGTGCTGCAATCGGCAAACAATTATGTTTCCTGCTTGAGTGCATGTGTCATTAGTTCGTATGACTAGTTTCAACTTGTTCGTTGAAGTAGTTTGTTTAAACGAATTTTTTCAGTAGACTAGTTGCAAATTCTTCGTTTTGGATGGATTAACCCCTAAGGAAATTCATCCGAAGTTTGTCAAAAATTTACGGGGACTCTGCTCCTTCCATGTCAACTGTTAAAAAGTGGGCAGCTGAATTTAAACGTGGTCGCAGATCCCTCGAAGATGACCCGCGTGAAGGACGGCCAAAAACCGCAACCACACCGGAAACCATCGAAAAAGTGCATGATATCGTGTTGGACGATAGGCGAGTGAAGGTGAAGTGAGATAGCTGAGGCTGTGGGGATATCGGAAGAAAGGGTGCGACACATCTTGCACGAAGAATTAGGGATGCGAAAGCTCAGCGCAAGATGGGTGCCGCATTTGCTGAATGCCGAGCAAAAGCAAATGCGCAAACGATTTTCGCAGCAATCTTTGGACCCATTCAACAGGGATCCGATTTTGTGCGGAGATTTGTCACCATGGATGAGACATGGGTGCACCACACACGCCAGAAACGAAACAGCAGTCCAAGCAGTGGGTGGAAGCCAGTGGTTCAGCGCCAAAGAAAGCGAAGTCGATCACATTTACCGGAAAGGTCATGACCAGCGTGTTTTGAGATGCGAAAGAGATCCTGTTAATTGATTATCTTGCAAAAGGCAGAACAATTACAGGCGAATATTACTCCAACATTCTTGACCAGCTGGATGCCAAAATTCGCGAGAAGAGGCCTGGCTTGAAGAAGGAAAAAATCATCTTTCTCCAGGACAACGTACTTGCGCTGACGATGGGAAAACTGCGGGATTTGGGGTATGATTTGCTCGGCCATCCCCCCTATTCTCCTAATTTGACACTCTCAGACTTAAAACTTAAAAACATTTGTTTCTGGGAAGCGCTTCGCATCCAAATAAGAAGTTGATGGATATTTTCACAATCTTCCAGATTCTCACTTCTGAGAAGGAATACTGATGTTGGAGAGGCGCTGCATCAAGTGTGTTGAAGTCAAGGGAGATTATGTAGAAAACTAAAATCATTTTTCAATTGAAAATCGCAGTCTTTCATTGTCAGACCGAGAACTTTTCACCTTACCCTCGTAGGTTTTACAAAACGCCAGAGTGATCTAAGCGGTTAAAGCGCGGAGAGTTGTCTGTTCAGTCACTAAAAATAATTGAGTACCTGCGATTACTTGAACAAGGGGCGGTCGTCTAAGCCGTGGTGCTTGCCACATCGCTCCGCACTAGAGATGGTGCACGACTACCGGGCAGAGAAGACGAACATATGAGAGCCTTAACCTCTCAGTTCGCAGGGAAAGTTAGAGCAGTGAAAAAAAGAAAGAAAAAAAGTTAGACAGAGCCTGCCTTGTTTGGCATTAAAAAAGTGTCAGTTTTAATTTTTACCATTTTCAAAGATTAATAGCTTTCCAAAGCGCGTGAAATTAGTGAAACTAACCATTACTTTTTACAGTTACTTCAGTGTCTTACTAGTAACAAATTATGATCGCTATAGTCAAATATTTTACCAAAATTTGTCGACTCTATATAAAATTTATAACGAGGTAATTAACGTCTTTCCTCCTGTCTTCAGCATTTCAGTGGTTTTTTGTTTTCTCCGCGGCATTTCCCGTTTGTCGGCAGTCTTATAACCGGGCGTATTTCTTATGTTGTAATTTTTGTCACTTCCTTTGAACTCACAATTATAATAATTAAAATATACGGTTAATTTGTTGTTCCTAATAATGAGACTAACATAAATTAATGTAAAATTCCCGATAGGGGACCAGTTTACTTCAAGGGACCAACCCTTCCCTTGTGAGCCTTGGTTCTATCGTCTTAATCCTACCCATCCCATATTTAATCCCGCATGTAACATCCTCGTCTACTCGCCAGTTGGATCGGTAAGCCAGAAATTTTAATTTTCCATATACTTCTAAAACATATCTAGAATTTAAAAAATTATTGGTCCCAGCTGAGTAACGAATCCTAGATTGCCAATATGTGTACTATCAAAAGAATATTACAAAATAAAGAACAGCGATACTAAATTTGTATATGTTTCGTCAGAGAAGTCTGCAGATTACAGAAATTATTTCAGACTGAAATTTCTAGGCGCACTATTCAATTCGAGTTAGTCTTCCTGGTTTGCACACAAAACGTGTAACAACTTCGTCGCGCTTATTCAAGTTTTCACAAAGGCAACACGGCGCCGCTTTTCAGCTCCGGGCTTATTCGCGCCTCAGTTAAGCTCGCAACTCGTGCCTGGAAGATCAAATAAAACTCGGCTGCTTCGTTTCCCGAAGATCAAGGAACGCGGCTGACTGCATTAGGCGTAACTAGAGTCGGGACAAAGGTATAAATTTAATTCGATGCCCGGGCGGCCCTCCGCTTTTTGTATCGCTTTGTTCGGTGAGACGGCGCCCCTGCGAGGAAACGCAGCCCGGAATATATCGACTGCGGGCTGTTCTAATCAAATTGCAGCGAAATCGCGTTCCTCGTTTCGGCACTCCGGGGCGAGCAATCGCGCGGTAACAGGCCGGATATCGAATTCCGGAGATGCAATAATGCCTAAGTAGCCGTTAGGCGTGTTTTTATACCCTGCTAATGTCTGCTGTTAGCATCTAAATAATACTATCAGCACCAGAAAATGCAATAGTGCAAAAAACTAATAAAATCAAGTCATTTGCATGACCGACTTACAAAGATAACTAAGTTCGTGGATTCAAGAACGGCACGAATTAGAACTTTTCCACTCTCCTTACAAGGCAATAATAGTACGGATACAGGTATTGGACAAAATAATGAAACACTTGTCAAAAGTGGGATATATTTTCACTGTGCCTGGTAACACTTGGTACTGCGTAAATCAACGGTCTCTTGTTTGTTTGAGTGGGGGAGTGTGGTTGTGGACTTTGTACAGGTGCCGTCAATAACCAGTACGTCCAACTTGACGGGATTTCAGAGGTCTAATTGCTGGTATCCGTCTAGCTAGAGCATCTGTGAGCAAAATAGCTACATTATCTGGTGTAACACAAGGCATGGTATTGAAAGGTGGCAAAGCATAATATTGGTCAAAAGATGAAGCTGCAAGATAAGGACCTCCGGGCCTTAAAGTATATTGTGACATCGCGGAGAAAGTGACTACAAAACTTAATCAGCACCTAGACACCTCAGTATCATCCGAAACAGTGATGCAGGAGCTACATAAAATGTGTATCCATAGGAGTATTGCTATTACCAGGCCCCCTAATAACAGATACGAATGGTCAAAGGCGATGTGCATAGTGCAATGCCCACAAAAACTGGACTTTGGAAGACTGTCAATGTGTCGCTTGGTCGAACGAGTCACTATTTACCCTTTTCCCACGCGTGTTTGTCTGGCGAACACCCTCTGAAGCATACGATATGGACTGTTGTCTCCGCCCTACTTTCAAACATGGTCTGAGGCGCTATATCATGGTATACCGCAGCCCCCCATATCACATTATATAGTCGGGCCACAGCAGCAGTCTATATAGAACTCTTGGGTAACCACGTCCATCCAGTAGTGCAAATTTTATTTCCAAACGAAAATTCCACACTCCAGGATGATAATGCCCCCATTCACACCGCTGGCTTTGTTCAAAAGTGGTTTCAAAAGCATGCTGATGTGATTCAACATATTTCTTGGCTCTCCCAGTCCCCAGATCTGAATATCATCGAGCCTCTATGAGCTGTTTTGGGAAACAGGGTTCTGTTGATTTCCTCCTTTGTCTGTACCTGAGTTGAACGGTGTGTTGCATGAACAATGGCTTCAAGTTTCACTCACCACTATTCAGGACTTGTATAGGCCTATTTCGTCTAGAATTCAAGGTGCTAAAGGTGGACCAACATCGTATTAATACAAGATGTTCTGAGTTGTATAAGTGTTTCCATTATTTTGTCCAATACTTAGTTCAGTATATCCTTTTAAATACCTAGATACCTATTGCAAGGTCTTCCTTCAAGAGGTGTCATTTTAAATTATACAAAATTTTATTCTTGAGAGTTAATGAAATATTTTTATTTAAATACAGAGCACGGAGTCTGTCGTTAATAATAAAATGCAATATTTTCCTTGGCTCTTCTTATAGAGGAAAACATTTTCATAATGTATTCGCACAAATGCGAATCGATTTGAGAAGTATAGCTCTGATCTTGGCTTTGCATGCTTCAATTGTTGCTTGCCTTATCTTTAACCCCCCCCCCCCCCCAGTCTATCAGATAGCATGGTCAATTGAAGTTTCCATTTCGAGAAATTTCTTGTAAAATAACACAATTGTTTTATAATAATATAATAATAAAGGTCATTCTGGTCTATGGGATCTGCTTCTGACAAAAAAAAGTCAGCCAGAATTCTACGATAACGCACGCCATTCATAGAAATGGTCTCACCACCCTACGGATTAAGGCGCCAACCAATTGTAACTCGTTAGAGATGGAAATGTTTATCGACTATTCTTTTGGATTCTCACACATCTAGATGCTACAGCTTTGCTTATTTCCGTACCCAGTGAGATCGAAATGGGTTTTATAAGTCAGAATTCTCTTGAAAAAATAGAGCTCAGTTTTTTGAATCTCCAATACCCAATTAACGAATGTACAGTATTATTCACGATCTGCTGTCATAAGCTCTTGTGTTTGCTGAATTTTGTGAGCTCATATATATATGACGTTTAAGTTAATTTGTAAGTTGTTCAATTCAGATAACCCTTGCTGTTCCAGCGCAAATATTTGGGTGGCAGAACAAGCTTTGGGTTCTTTACATCTGAAAAGCTCAATTTTTCGAATAGTTCATTTTGACCGTGTTGTTTTTACTATTTTTATAGTGAATATTTACTATTTCAATACGTTGTGGAAGAGTGCGACGTTTCATTATTGTTAAGCAAAACAAACATTTGCCACCCTCACTTCTTTAGCAAAACGTTTTTACATGTCCCGATAACTTTGGTTGAATTTTGCCAACAATTCTAACCTCTGTCTTAAACTCACGAATTGTTTATGGTTTATAGTTATACACTCAAAACTATAAAAAAGTGGTGTTCTATCTCCCGACTTCGGTGAATAATTATTGTTGCTATTGTGTCAAATGACAGCCAGACAATTTTTTTTGCATCGACTCAGTTGTGACGCATTTGCATGATCCTTTTAGAACCACATAACAATGAGGTCTATACCGCAAACAAGTGACACAAATATTTGTTGTTATCTCGCATTAATGTAAATCAGCTCGTTAGGCAGACACTGTGGTCAAATGGTCATGAGCGAATACTCTTCTACTACTGTAGTCTAAAATCCATATTAATTAATAACTCATTCTTCTCTGCAGTTCTAATTCTATAATTTTGTTTATTCATCAACTTATCAATTTAGGAGCGCGCCTTCTCTCTAGTTATAATTTTCTTCTCCGTTTGATATTCTAAGACTCGGTTGTCTTTTGGGATCTGCGTTAGAGCTTGTAAGCAGACTTATGCAAATATTATATGAGACTTTGTTGCCAGGTGCTTCTAGGAATAATAAATTGCTTTATTCTTGAAGTTTTACTAACACTTTGTAGCATTATTGTTGCGAAATGAAGCTCAGATCACTTACTGGTTGCAATGGAAGCTCTATCTTTAACTTTCTTGATTATTTTTCAAACTGCACATTCATTTGACGTATTTACATGTTGGGCCCTTGTGTGATGTTCTAAGATAACGGGTATGACAACTTTATAAAAATCGTGTGCTACTATTCTATTCTTACCAAGAAAAACTTTGATTTTCATGATTTAATTATATATCCCTTTTATGTTTTTTGTATGCAATCGGAAATACTTGGAGATTAAAGCACGATTCTAAAGCTTTCATGATCACTAGAACTTTTCTATTTTTGTTAAACGTTCGTGCTCAAGATAGGAGGAGAAACAATCATATAATGGCTCCAGATAATATTTCAACAAGCGTGGAGAACAGAAAAGATACCGGAGGACTGGGAGAAAAATATCATAGTGCCCATATATAAGAAAGGAGAGAGTTAATTGCAACAACTATAGAGCAATATGTTTATCATCAGTGCCCGGTAAAGTGTATTCGAAAGTCATAGAAAAACGATTAAGAAAGGAGATTGAGGACAAAATGGAGCAGGAACAAGCAGCGTTCAGGCCCGGCAGACAAACCCAGGACCATATATTCACAATACGAAACATAATAGAAAAAACAATAGACGAAAACAGAGACACTTTCTTGTCTTTCATAGACCTTAGGGCTGCTTTTGATCTGGTACCAAGAAGGCACATATGGAATGCACTGGAAGAATTAGAGACAAGCCAAAAGTTAATACGAATAATAAAAAGCATCAACAAAAAAGTAGTAGGCGAAGTAAGACTAAATGGACACAAGTCTGAGGAATTCTACATGAATAGAGGGTAAAGCAGGAGACAGTCTCAGTCCACTGCTATTCATCATATACATGAATAATATAATAACAACATGCAAAAATGAAACCAGAAGAACAAGAATAGGATATCATAATCTAATACCAGTAATGACCCAAGATTTAATTTATGCAGATGACATACTCCTAATAGCCGGAAATGCACAAACACTACAAAATAACATAAACATTTGGAAAAGAAACCTGGAGGAAAAAGGCATGGAGATAAACACTAATAAGAGTAAAGTTATGCACATTACAAGAGAAGATAATATAGAACAAACTGCCATTCTGATAGAAGATAAACAACTGGAGTATGCGGATAAAATGGAATACCTTGGAACAATCATCAGTAAAGATGGAAAAATAGAAGAGGAAATTAAACACAGAAAGCAAGTAAAGCAAACAAAATATACTACCAAATAAATAAGACTTTAATAGGCAAGAAAGAGCTTAAAGTTAGAACAAAAATGCATTTATATAAAACCATCTATACACCTGCACTAATATACGGAGCGGAATCTTGGACATTAGTGGATAAACTCAGATCAAAAATAACAGCTTCTGAGATGAAATATCTACGGAAAGTAGTGGGCAAGACCAGGAGAGATAGAGTTAGGAACAAAAGCGTAAGGGACGAATTAGAACAGCAGCCAATAATAGAAGAAATAGAGAACAAACAATTAAAATGGTACGGACACCTTATGCGGATGAGAGCTGACTCATACCCGAGGAAAATTTTTGAAACCAGACAGACCAGAAGGACAGAGGAAGAGAGGCAGGCCCCGAATCAAATGAGAGGATAATATCAAAGAGTTGGCAAGGAAAAGAGGGAAGACCATTCAGGAAACTAGGACGTTAGCGATGCAAAGAACCAACTACAAGAAATGGATAGAGCCCCCAACGCTGTAAGGCATAAATGGGAAAAGAGAAAGAAGAAGAAGAGAAGAAGTTCGTACTCTTACCAGTTGCATTAGGTTTGTCTGTATGTTAGAGATAGATTATCTGATTTTTCTTATAATAACTTAATTTGTTTGTTCGTTTTCAATTCATCTATTATTCTGTTTTCATATCCATCCTTCTTTTAATTTTTCAGATAACATGGCCGTATCTTAAGCATATCGCTTAACTGTTAATATCGATGTTTTCCCACCCCATACTATTGTACTCCTTCTGCTCTTGTATTTTAAATAATTTATGAGCACTAAAATACCGCCAAATTAGCGCTTTTGTGTTTTTTAAAAATGCCAATTTTGTACGTTCGAAACTTTTTGCTGCATCATGTTGACAAACAAAGTATATAGAACTGTTATATATATTTGAACAAGTTGTATATTCAACTGTATTGGAGACAAACCCAAATCTAATAGGAAAAAGTCGAAGAGGCATATTTAAAAATTTTTGAAGTTACTTTTCGTTTAACAATCTGTTTATAAAGTTACTAAATTATATTTATGAACTACAAAAGTTTGACTTTATATTTCAAATTTAACGATGCTTACCTAGAGATAAAAATAGGGAACCAAATTAACCAACGTTATACAGTTAAATAAGATACTTTATATAATGCTTATAGGTTTTTGTTAAAAAAATTGTTAAACATAAAAAATATCCTACAACCTTACAAAAAAAATTAAAATCCACGAAACAGGAAGTCACGTAAATACTATTGGGCATAAAATATCCATTTTCATTTATTTTTAACAAAAATCAGTAAAAGAAAAAGCAAAAGCCTGAAAATATGAGGTTTAATTTTAAAATTACAATTCATAGAATTCCAAAAATTAAAACCGTTGGAATCGTTCGTAGCGCTGGTAGGGAGCGACGCATTTAACTTTAAATGCATTGCACCCTCACTGTCCCTACCTCTTTATTATTATTGTAAACCTTTTTACAAGCGCCTGAAATTTGAATGGTACCTTTCTAATTCAAAGTGAAGATTCTTGTAGATAATTTTACATTCTTAAATTTTTGATGGCCTTACAGGTTTAAGTTGAGAAACACTGGAAAACCCCCTAATAATTTTCGAGATCTTAATAATGCTTAATAATACAAAATAGGGTAGTAAGCATAAGTCTAACAGAAATCTAAAAGAAATAAAACAATTAATATATTAATAAAGCAGCTGTTTATTCCGGATTTTGGAAAATCAGTTACTTTATTTAGTATCAAACACATCTATCTGTGTTTCGGCCCACTATCACGGAATAATGAAACACAGTGCTACAGTCTTCTCCTCAAATTTTTTTAACTTAGTTTTGGGGTTTGCAACGGCGTTACCATATCTAGACAACGTTTCCAAAATAACGGTATCCCTCAAGGTTCTACTCTTTCTGTGGCCCTCTTTGCTATGTCAATGACATTGAAGGCAATTTGCTGGCTGATTTGTAAGTATCTCTCCATGCGGACGATTTATGCACATTTCTCTTTGGTGGAGATATATTTATAATGGGCTTGGTTCTTTAGCCAACAAAACTTGTAGCCATTTTTATAGACAAAGACGTTTGCATCAAACTCTATACTTGCATTTAGATTCTACCATTTTCCTTATAAAAACACTATCCGTTTCTTGGACGTAATTTTAGACTGGAAGGTAATATAGAAAGACCACGTTATTAAAAATAAAGAGAAGGTGGTCTGCTTAAAATCTATTAAACATCTTTGTTGTATATACACTAAGAAAATTCTCTTGAGACTTAACACAACTATGATAAGAATAATTTGATTGCATATCTATATATACCCACCACAAATGTTGCTGGCTGACTCTGGATGCATGTCATACCTCTCCTATAGTCTTTACTCAGAAACATATGCTGTCACCCCGTTACAATTACAGTTCAATACAGTTGTTGTGTAAGTATGCACAAAAACGAATAAACCTCAAATACCCAGCTGTATCACGTTAAAATATATCAAATTTATCATGGTTGTACCCTATAGACTTGTAAATTTAAAACTCTCGTTTCTTCTCAAAATACTTGCCAATTCAATTATTTTGTTGGTTACACAGATGAATATAAGAGTAGTCCAGGTGTTGCATACTTAGTTTGTAGTACTGACTTTAAAGCAATGACATGCTCTTTCGACTGAGATGATACTATGTGCCGCATAATTGATTGCTATCGCAAATGCTCTTGATATTTTATATTTGTAAATAATAGAAGCTAACGACGTGTAAAAATATAAAAATGGTAAAGAATTTGAAGTGAATACAGAATAGACTTATGATTTAAGATTTTTGTCACGTGCTAATGGGTCTTAAGTGACAGCATATCCTTTGAACAAAAGCTTACTCCATCTGATTAAAATAGTGGAATGTATAGATGACACCCTTGATAATGTAAAGCACGTCAAGCCCATACATTGTTTTAAAACAGTCGGATTGGGCAAAAATTAGAAACCTAGAACTGTATAACAACAGTAAAATATGTAACTACAATAAAAAAGTAGAAAAAGTTTAAGACATGAAGCGAAAAATCTTAACACAATGGGAAAATTTAAACAGAACTATTAATACAACAAGCGACTGTTGCACAGTGAGCCATAAATGGATATCACACGACCTCTCAAGCAATAAACCTTGGACAGCTTTAATAGGAAACTTTAAGTGATCACCATTTGGAAATTCCATTGGATAAGAAACAAGTAAAAGAAAAATAAATTTACATAAATTAAGAAACTTCACGCTTGTCTGTATCACATTCATTACAATTAAAGCAGAAATAGTTATATGGCAACCGGATTCTTTAAAATAGTTGGGAATTAAGTATTAATTCAGTACAAATCCTAGGATGCATTCCTGAAACGTCTCAGCCTTAACAACACTAATGAAAATTTCACATTTTCAACCTCGCGACCAAATGACTGAAAGTGTGAAAGAAACAGTAGAAATTTTCCCTTTTAATTAAGTCCAGCCCTGGCTGGGAAATGTGTTAAGCAGGCGCATTCACCAGAGCAGTGAGAGCACGACATTAGAGGGGAGCGGTCGCAGGGCCATTGTAGTTTGAAGGTAGAAACTCGATTCTAACCGCTAATTTGCGCAGTTCCGTGCGAATCAGAGCACAAGTGAAAATGATAATGAAAGCGAACGAAGATGGGCGAGCCATCCACGCGGCGCCGGATGCCTTTTTGCATAAACCGTGCGTTGTACATCCAATCGGGCTTTCATCGCCGGAGGCCGTCTAATTGCACAGGTTGCTAAATGGAAAGCGCCGTTTTCTGCTGGAGGTTCTGGAAAATTGAGCTCGGCCTGGCCGTGCAGGCACGAATCCGCTCGGCCGCGCATCTAATCAGAGAGCGAATTTCGTAAGGCAGATAAAAACGCGATAAACCTCATGAAAAGTTCGATAGGGAACGTTGCGGCACGATGTCTTAATTATAAGACATGAAGGGCGCAGTAAGCAGGAATGGAGGTCGGCAGCCCCAAATGGGAGCTTAAAATTAAGAATCGCTATTCCGGAAAGCTGATTACGAAAATCAATGCGGGCTAAGATGCAAATGGCGCAGGAAATGGATTTTAAATTCGCCGCGATACAGTTTCCAATTTAGAAGAATTGCGAGGACAAACTTCGTAAGCCGGCAACTTTAATTATTTCCAAAGTTTGATATTAAAACGTACCAAAAAATTAATGAAAAGGACGGTAAACTCCATCGAGATAAAGTTAATTCACTGTAATCTTACAGAGCAATGCACAGCTTTGTTGGTTGAATTGCATGGACTTTAATTTTAATCCATAAGTTTTAATTTTATATATCAATTTTAATTTGAAATTTCTAAAATACCATGGTTTAAACAACTCAATTTTAAAACCAAAAAATTATAATGCACGTCTACGTAGTAACAATAATTAGCGTGCAGGATCATACATAATATACAATTAAATTCTGACAAATGAACTGATATTAATATGAGTTTATTCATATGCAGTAGCTTCATCAGTGCGTAATTTAATTCCAATTAGTTTGTTGCGTACTAAATCACAATAATAGGGATATTAACTATTGCTACACAGAGTTATATTTCCTTACTTTCTATAATTAGTGTCAATAAGTACTGGAACTGATTTCAATTTTAATTTAAAAAGGTTTAATTAATTATAAAATAAAAAATATAAATTTAAATATAATTGGGAAATTCAGATGTTTATTTTATTTTTGTATTTAGCTAATTAACTGTGATAAATATATCAGAAAACCTGTAATGCTGTAAAACTAATTTTTTGTTGGCCCCAAATACACATCATTCAATGTTTAATTACTGACACGCAAGCATCCATCACTTCACACCAATGAGATCATTTCAAATTAAACTGAAGGTTTAAGGCGACACCAAAATTAAATACAAATTTAATTGCATCTTAAACTTTCCTAATTAACTATGCAAATATAAATTCAACTTAATTTTTTTTGCTTAATCACTTATATAAAAAATTATGTTGATGAAACAAACAAATATAAATAGTAAATTATATTCTCAAACTTAAATTCCTCACCTACAAATAGATAATATAAATTTCAATTTAATTTAATTGTTTAATAGAAACTTAAGTCAATTTCAATTAGCAAAATGATATTTAATTGTTCCTACAGACCAAACGGTTTAAGATAACTTCAAAATTAAATACAAATCTTAAAAATTAAATTTTTTTTAATTCCTTCATGTAATTAAATGGAAAATAGAGTGTTTGCCAATTAAATTATACGTCATCAACGCACAGAAATTGCTAAATTTTAAGGGATGTAATTAAACGGTAATTACCTAACTACAAAATTTAATTTCAAAATTGCCTCAATAGATGTATTTTATTCAATTATTCTAGTCAACAATTAAGCCATTGAATAGTTAAATGCTTAGACTTCGTTATTTTAACGGTTTAAAATTATTGTTGCCATTAATAGTTTAATTATCTAATTAATCCATCAAGTAATTCTGCTATTAGAATTTAAATGACGGGCTGAAATATTATGCAACAATTCAGCATGTGAAAACTGTCAAGTTAATTTAGTTGCATTTCCTAATTAACTGTGCGATTATAAAACCAATGTTAATAAATAAATTATATTCACAACTATATAATAAAAATTTGAACATAAAAATTAAATAGAAACTTTGAAAATTAAATACCTTTAATTCCTCGATAGTGTATTAAATAAAAAATTAAATATAACAAAATTGAGCTAATTAATTAAAGTTAAATTTTATAATTGTATTTAATTAAACAAAATTAAAAATTTTGAACCTCCACTAATTTGAAAACTTGTAAATCATCTTAAAAAAAGTTACTAGACAATTAAAAAAAACAATGATAAAGTTTAATATTCAGCAAGGTTCTACTATTTCAATATAATTAAAATAATTTGTCACATAAACAATATGACTAAACAAATTTTGTTTTATATTTATTACTATTAGCATTAGTGTCTTACTTTGAACTGAAATTTGTCTATATTGAAATAAATTGGTTTTAATTATAAACTAATTCGGGTTAAATAACCTCTGTTTAACTTAAAGTTAATGTAATATATTAAATTTACTTACTTTCTTAATTATGCAAGGCACTAGTATTTTAACAGTCTAATTTATGTAGTAATTTTACTAATGTAATATGTTTCTCCTTATATTGTATGTTATTAAATAAGAGAATGTAAAAGTACGTTCTTGTGTGTCATTGTTTGGGTAATATTAGGAATTAATTAGTTACCAACTGCGTAATTAGCACTAAAATAACACAACACTGAGTAATAGCGTTCTTCTGCTAAAACCCAATTTATTTACTTTATCATTAAAAAAACTCACGAGTTGTGTTTCGTTATTAGTAGCCATTTAAATTCATGGCATACTAATAAACCAACCAGCTTGTTTAGGTTTATCACTGACTCATGTGTATAAAAAATTCCGATAAGGAGTGCTATTTCAGGAAGAACCGCTTGTTGGGTGACGCAGTGTGCCTTAAATTTAATAAGACGTAAAAAGGAACACGGCGTTAATTACATGCAATTACACATACTTGAGCTTGAAAAGGAAGCGTTCCACATCGAACTTTTCCTCTTGGAGGTGATAGACAGGCGGAGCGACGTCCTTTGCAGCCCATTGAGCGTGTGAGAGCCGCCGTTGAATTCCTTCAGACGGCCTTGAGGGTCGCATTCCTTTCCGTTCCTGTGGCCCCCCCAGCTCGGGAAGCCGTCGTCGGCCACTTCCCCCCGGAAGAGCACGGGCTCGCAATTCTCCTTGATGGGGATCTGTAGCACGGCCGCCGCCTTGGGCGCCACCACCGGCGGCGGCTGGCTCACGACCAGCTGGTCGGCCTTCTCCTTCTTCGCCGACTCGACCCTCCTGAAGCCGAAGTGTATGAGCTGCGACTTGGCCGGCTTCTCGCTGGCTGCGGCCACCGGCGTCTTCAGGATGGTCTCCACGGGCTCCTTCTCGAAGGGCGACAGCAGGTGGTAGTCCTGGTGCGTGCCGTTGAAGAAGTTGCGCTTGAACTCCAGCGAGCGCCGGTGGTCGCGCAGGCTGGACATGGACGGGCTTTTCTGCATCTTGGAGACGGCCTCCCCGTCCTTCTGGTGCAGGAAGCGGTTGCCGATGAGGCGCAGGGAGGCCCGCACCGACTTGGAGCGCTTCAGCTGGTTCGCGGGAAATCTGCGGCGGTCTGCTATGACTTCCGACATTTTCTTGCTGTTATCGCGTCTCTGTGCGGTTTGGCTGACTTTACCCATTACTGGCGCGCGGGCTTTTGCGTTTTTTCCGGGGGGCTTCATGCGATTAGTTCGGCGGAAGCACTGGCCATGAACGATCAAAGTGCGCGCTGAAAAATGGGAGAATTCTAGCACGCGCCGGAGTAAGCGGCGGCTTAGTAAGGTTCACCTCATTCCAAAATATTTTTATTTCGCGCCCTTCAAAATTTTTCCAATAAGAAAATAGGGGAGGGGATGAAGTACTATATTCGCCCGGACATTTAGAAATGTACTTGACCCGAGCAAACCACCAAAACCCATTGTTATGAGGCCGCCTCATATCCTGTAGAGGTAATCAAGCACAAAGCGCTTGTCATCGATTATGTGCTACTATACAATGCTGCCCAGATAGCTTATCATTTCCTTGTTTCCCGAATGTTACTCTTTGCTGTTTATAACATTGTGGTTTTATTGCAACATTTTTGGAATGTATAATAAGCTTCTTTTGATCATGCCAAATGGCTCTTGACAAATAAATTTATTAGCGCAATCATCTTATATTTAATATGCCACTAAAAATTAGTTATAACCACCTATCTTTCAATAAATAACCTACACACATACTTAATTATAATAATTAGTAATTATAGAAAAATATTAGAAAGAACATGGAATTATTTGTTAAACATAATCAGAAAGTAAGCCAAGAATGGGTGCACAGTTTGGAACAGAGTGTTCCACAAAAAATACAGTTTCTGGAAATAACAGCTTTTAAGGCTGCACAGTTGAAGAAGTAAATTGGCATAAATAAAACAGAAAAAAGTTTTATTTAATTCAAGTTTATAATTCGAATTTTGCTAGTAACGTAATAGGATAAGAGCGCATATTATTGGTTTCAGCTGTTTCCTTGTTTTTCATTAGTGTTGTTATCCTTTTTCCGTGTGGGACGAATAACTCTTAATCCTATTACGTCACTTTAAGGGATAAACTTCTTTTAATTTTTTCTTAAAAACGATAATTCAAAAAAATTCGAAAATACGGGTGTGTTATTTTAAAAACCTATCTAATGCATAAATTTAATGTTTTGAGTGGAATAGTTCTTTCGTAAACCAGACCGAGAAATGTCTTTAAGAAATAAGAAGTAAGAAGCCCCGAAAAGTAAAAGTATCCACAGAAGAATGCGAACGCTTGCCCAAACGCAACGCGAATTGCAAAACAATTTTTAATTAGACACTTCGTCAAATTATACAGCCCGTGAAGGCCCACCCAGCCACATTTCAAATCCGAGTTCACCGGCGCACACTCAAAATCGAACCCAAAGCTCTACAGTTACGATTAATTAGGAAATGACGAACACTAAAATCGGCCGCGCACGGCGGGAGACGCTTTAATTTTGCAAATTAGCTCTTTTCCGTCACTAAAAAAGTAATGGATGACACAAACGAGTTAGGCCGGCCGCAAGATTAATTCGATGATAAAGCGCAATTAAGCGAGCTGAATGCGTAGCAGCGCTAATAAACCCAACTCTTGCAAATTAATTACGGCGATGGTAAAAAAGCACAAAAGCGACACACACGTCAGTCTCTTTTGGAGACGCCTAAAAACTAACGGGTCGCTTGGAGCGGCCCGATCAACGAAATCAAAACAAGGAAGGGATTAAGAGAAAATGATCCCGGCTTAAATGACCTTCGCTCCATTTATGGGCCTCCGCGAGACTACTGTTAATTGGTTTTTTAGTAGAACGAGTAATCAGAGGCGTTTAGTTTACTAGCTCCATTAAGTGCAAGTTAAACGCATTAGGAAATATAAAAAGTGGTCACCCATACCCAGTCTATTGTGTGTACGAGAAGCGACGAGAAAGTTTCAGTAATTATTTTTATAAAACTACCCATAAAATTTCAAATTGCCAGTGTGTATTTATTAATTAAAACGACATCAGCTTTTAAAACTCTGCTTTGTACTATCCTTCGTACTAAACTCAATCCAATTATCTGCTTTGCTTGCGTCTTCTTGTTTAGTTTGATAATCTTACTTTACATGAAAAGGCCATTGCATGAATTTCTTATACAAAATTGCAAACAAAATGCTTCGTTAACACTTCTATTTAGCATTCAAGTTGAATTTGGGGCGCACGCACGTTTTACAAGGCCGTAACGTCAAAAAAGTTCGAATGGTTTAATGTTGTTCAGCCCGCTACACGTAATTTTAAAACGCACAGCCGAGCATTTGCTCCAAATTTGTACATTTACGGTTGCGCAATTTACATTAGCATTTAGCTAGATGAAAAGGCCGCGTTTGAGCGAAAACGTGTACTTGAGGAAAGCAACGAGGCGCAAGTCGCAAGCCCCGGTAATTTTAACGCGTTCGTTTCGGGGATGCGATACCAAAATGTCATAATTTAAAGGTGAAAAGGTTAAATTTATAGCCAAATTCGGTAAGAAATGCACGAAAAAATTATTCGGGGGCACAATATGAAGTAGACATTTTTCAGTAATAAAAATATCATTAAAATAAGAAAAAAATTTAGAATAACAACAAGACCAGGTCATCCGATGGAAATATTATAATTAATAAAAATTATCAAATACAAAATATGAGATGGATAAAGGCAATGAAAATATTTTGCCGACGAAAAAGTTATCAACATTTAATAAACTATATTTTGACACCAACAAAAAGAGCAACATGCAGTAGAAGTTATAAAAAAGAAAGGAAGAATCTAAGTCACTATCCAAAGTGAGCATTAAATTTTTCAGCCGGTATATAACAATATAATATAATGTAATTTATAGTAATAATAGGTGGGGCTCTAATACCCACTTCGGAGCAAGGCCAGGAAGGAGAGGTTAAGATTCGCATATGTTCGCCCTCACTGGCTAGTCGTCGCTCACCATCTCTACGGGGCTATGTGGCAAGCACCGCGCCTTAGACGATCGCCATTATTATTCCTTGTTCGAAGTGAACGCAGGTACTCAATTATTTTTGGTGGCCAAGTAGGCCACCCGTCAGGCATTTGAGCCCAGATCCGTCGCAAGCAAAGCCAAGCACTTTAACCTATTTGCCATACTAGCGTAATTTAAACTATAGGAAAGGTATGGAGTTCAACGTCATCGCCACCGATGCAAAAGAGGGCAAAAAATCCCATACGATGCTTCACAGGTAGGACTAGGATAGAGGATGGCAGGCCTAAAGCGATAGCATACTCTAAAAGGGCAAAATCAAGCTAGCCAAGTGAGCACGGTGTTGCAATGTGAACCAATATGGACATTCGCGACTGCATTAGTTATATAAGCAACAACGTGAACGCCATATCCAGATGCACCATAACTGCGGATAGTCGGTTGGCACCGGAAATTCTAAGCTTCCACCGAGTTGCAGATAGAGGTCTGGCAGCTGGTAAAGAAAGTTTCTGCAGCTATAGATTTAAGATTCTACTAGACTAAAGCTAATGCGGGAACCAGGGACGAAAAGCGCGCGGATGAGCTTGTCAAAGAGGCGACGGCTGCAAAAGAAGCACTGATGTAGTTTGACATCATATAGAGGAACTTGGTCAAAACAAAAATACGAAATAGGAAACGGGGCAAATGGCCAGAGAAATGGCAAACGCCAACGACAGAACAATACATAAAGTGGTGCCTAAATCAATATATAGCACAAGTCAGCAACTTTCGCATGTACCAGAGACGGATTGGAAAACTAAGGCTGGGGAAAAACCTCTACGAGTGCTGAAAAGAGGACAGCGCCATGTATACTCTGCTGCTAAGGTACCCGATCGAGGAAAAACTAAAAAAAAATTGTCCAGGGGAGAACTACTATAACTGCGGACCCCCGAAGATAGCATAGATTAGTATTAATATTGTAATTGTAAACGTTAGAAGACCAACAGAAGCTTTCTACTTGAGATCATCTGGGTTGCTTTAGATTTTTCCGTAGTTTTTCCCCGTGTCCTGTAACAAGGCAAATCTAGGGATAGGTTCTGCACGGCTTACGGTAGAAATGATGTAAAACGAGGATTGTTAATGAGGACAAGAAAATAATTTGCAAGAAAAACAGCGACGTATTACCGAGAAGTAGTATTTTCCTTTAATTAAATAAATAGCACTGTGATTGAAACCACTAAGTCTACGACAGATGCAATTGAAAATGCGGCCTCAAAGGTCAAACACGTAAGGGTCACCAAAGAATATTGCGCGCTTATAGCGCTGCACATCATATGGTGAACTGGAATCATTCTAAACTAGTCAAAAGGAATTGCCTGCGAAATCTACCCTCACTAGTAAAATACTATACTACAGCTAACAAAAGGGTGCCCTCAAAGTTCGTACTCTGGACGGGTATACATATTGGAAGGTGATATACAAAAGTATATTGAGTTTAGTAATCGCAAATGTGCCAGACCGTGAAATTCGCAGAAGGCACCTCGGTAATAGTTTGTGCGACGCAATTTAAACCGCTAAAAGCATGGGCCAACAAAGCTTAAATCTCTTAAAGCAGTAGTTTTTGGGATATGATCAGAGCAAGAGAAACAGACTTTCTTTTTAATTCGTGAGTGCGTCTACTGCAAGAAACTTAAAGTAGAGATAGACGATTGCTTGCCATGGAAGAGTCAGATGTGGACAGAATGTGACAATATAAAACAAATTTCCCAGGGCAGTACGGCCGGCGATGTTGCACACAGCTGAGATAGAGATGGAACGATGCAAAGTCAAGCTTATCGTGTAGAGAATGTTTGCGGTTAAAACGGCAGAAGTTTATAGCATATAGCTACCGCAAAACAGTGTTAGTATAAGCAGTTACTACCTTTGCATTTTGCAAGAGGTGGCAGACCAGGACGGTTAACAAGCGGGCCGGAGTAGCAACTTCGTGGGCAGCTAAGGCTGGGACTAGACGAGATCGAGCAAAGGTAGTTTATGGAGAAGACGGGGCATCTGGTTTCATTTAGTGGCGAGACTACGGAAGACCAGAAGCCGCGTTCGTGCTCATGCAAGAAGAAGAAATCCACCGTAAATCAGCCAAATTTGCAGGCTGGAGCATTATCTTCCAGTGCGTGCTGGTAGCCACTTGAGAGTGCCTGAAGTATATGACCAGGCACAGGGCATTTATCTCAAGATGCATTATAATATCTAACAGCAAGTCAATGCTCCTTGCTCTCAGAAGCATGAGGTTTAGAGCCTTGCAAAGACTATCGGCTGATCTAGGTTTGATTTCATTGGACCAAAGCGTACGTCAAAACTTCGGGAAACAACATGCGAACCAACTGGCTAAAGAAGCAGCAACAAAACCAAGGCCGCCGATTTTCGAGATAATTCAGATAATGGGAGCAGCAATGGCAATTAGCGGAGTACCTTAACCATCACACCGTCCAGCTCGTCACTGGACATAGCAACTTCTGGTCCTACGTAGTGAGAATCCAGAAGCAGACGGAGGACAAAAGCAAATGTGCATGTAAAGAAGTAGATGACACTTGATGATTACGCAACGTAGAGGAGACTAGAGCCCGCATCACGAGCAAATGAAGATGGTCACAAATGCCATAGAAGAGGGAAGGACTTTCGAGTGCGCGAGTGGCGATAATTGCGGAACGGTGTGCGATATTACACATAGATCCTAACTTGTAAGGGGCAGGCAAGGTTTGGGCAAAGCATAAGCTTGAATTAACGGTAGATTAATAGTTTCAGCATTATGAGATTGCGGAACAAATTAACCACGATTAAATAGGTTCTGAAGTACTTCTGGGGGAATCCACTTGACTCTCCTCCCGAATCTTAAAAATCTACAAGTCTAAATTATCTAAGCCAAAGCCGAAAGTGAGGAGGCTTTAATTTGCTGTGCTCCAAGCTTAAACCAGCATTTTAAAATGTTAAAATAATCTTTGCTGTTTGTTAATTTT
The DNA here is from genome assembly GCA_036346155.1 of Sinelater perroti. NCBI lineage: Eukaryota > Metazoa > Arthropoda > Insecta > Coleoptera > Elateridae > Sinelater > Sinelater perroti. The sequence continues at coordinate 7,472,443 of JARFIY010000324.1, forward strand.
GAATATAAATAGAAAAGTTTAAATGACTAAAATAAGACAGCTAATTGGGTGTATGAAATTATTAAACATCTAAAACCAAATCCATGTCATCCGGGCAGTTCTGCGTCAACGTTATTGAACCCAAATCTTAACCTCAACCGAAACGGAAAGAAGAAGAAACGAGAGATCACAGTAGGAACATGGAACGTACAGGGATGGAACAATAAAGATCTGGAAGTCATAGAAGAATTTAAGAAAATGAAAATAGATATACTAATTACCAGCGAAACAAAGAAGAAGGGAAACGGAACGGAAATTATCCAAGACGTTTTTCATTGCTGGAGTGGAGTCAACAAAGAAACACGAGCTCAAGCTGGAGTAGGAATGATAATAAGAAAGAAACTGGCAGAGAGAATCAAATCCTGGGAACCAATAAGCGAGAGAATCATCAAAGTACAAATAGAAATATATGGAAAAGAGATAGCAATTCTCGGCGTATATGGACCAACTGACGATAGCACTCAAAATGAAAAAGGACTTTATGGAAACGCTAGGGGAGGAAATCCAGAAAATAAGAGACTCCCAAGAAATTATAGTAGCAGGTGACCTTAATGGTAGAACAGGCAAGGAAGCTAACAACAAGACAATAGGACCATTCGGAGAGGAAGTTACAAATGATAATGGAGAGAGAATTATAGAATTATGTGAAATAAATAACCTCCGAATAACGAATGGGTTTCAACGGCATAAAATGATCCACAAATATACTTGGGAACGGATGACAAGAAATCTGAAATCAATTATCGATTACATCATAATAAGAATCAACACCAAAATAAAAATAAAAGATGTAAGAGTTAAAAGAGGGGCGGAATGTGGCACAGACCACAAATTATTAATCGCAAAGATGGAATTCCCTTGGTATAGGAAAACAACAATAACCTACAAACAAACACAGGAAAAATAGAGGATCAGCACTACCAAGTCGACCAGCTACAAGACGAAAAAATAAGAGAACTCTACCAAAGAAAATTGGATCAGAAACTAAATGAATTCACATTTGATAATATAACAGACATGTATGAACATATAAAAACTAGTATAAAAGAAACAGCTCGGGAGGTACTGGGAGTCAGAATAAAAAAGAACAATAATCACAAGATAACCCTGGTGAAAACACGCTAAAAAGTATCCAGGAAAAGAAAGAACAATATAATAGGTGGCTAAGCACCAAAACGCAAGAAGATCAACAAAAGTACAAAGAGAAGAACAAAGAGGTAAAACGATTAGTAACAAGAGAAAAGAATGATCAGTGGAAAACCATGTGCACAAACATTGACCAATACATAGGGGGAACAAAGAGTTCAGAAGCATGGCGAATACTAAAAACGTTAAGAACAAATTCAAAAGAAAAGGCATACATACCGTTCATACAACAAGAAAAATGGGAGCAATACTACCAGGACCTGCTAACAGAAAATAGAGAAGAGTTTAAAGAACAAACGATAGAAAATAAACAAAATGACCAAATAGAACACGAAGAAGTAGAAATAACAATTGGAGAAGTCAAAAGGCCACACAATCATTAAAAATAGAAAATCAGGAGGACCGGGAGGAATAGTACCCGAAATGGTAAAGTATGGAACCCGAAATTACTACGCATGATGCAACATATGTTTCGTAAAGCACTAAATGGGGATGTACTACCGAATGAATGGACAAAAGCGTATATAACGTCGATATTTAAAAAGGTAATCGCAGAATATATAGAGGCATTAGTGTGATCTCTAATGGGAAGAATTTATGCAAAAATAGTAAAAACAAAATAGAAGACAATATTCATGGAAAAATAGGAGAAGACCAAACAGGATTCACAGCCGTAAAATCCTGTATAGACAACATATGTACTATCCAACAACTTATAGCGAAGAAAAGAGCGAAAAACAGGGACATTTACTTGGCCTTCATAGACCTCAGAAAAGCGTACGACTCGGTTCCCAGAAAAAAACTGTGGGAAGCGATGAGTAATATAGGGATCAACAAAAGTCTAATCAGGGCAATACAGCAACTTTATGGAAACAACCAAGTGGCAGTGAAAGTGGGGCAGACGATCAGTAATTACTTTAAGACAACAAAAGGGCTCCTACAAGGATGCTGCACATCTCCAACCCTATTCAAGATATTCTTAGAAGATACCTTAAAGAATTGGAAAAGGAAATGTGAGGGAATGGGGATACCAGTGCGCAATGAACATCTTTATACACTAAGCTACGCAGATGACCAAGTGATAATAGCCCAAGATGAAGAGGACCTGAGTTATATGCTACAAAACTAAAAAACGAGTACACTAAGGCCGGTATGGAAATAAACTTCGACAAGACAGAATATTTAGCGATTACAGAAGAAGAGGTAAAAAACTTAGAAATAGACGACAATGTAGAAATAAGAGGGAAAAATAAGTTCAAATACCTAGGCTTTACTATATCAAAAAATACATCTACAGAAGAAGAAATAAAGAACAGGTTAGGACAAACTAGAATAAGTATCAGACAACTACATCCCATTCTATGGAACACACACATTACAAAAAATACAAAACACAGAATATATAACACAATTATCAGAAGTATTATGACATATGGGGCAGAAAACTGGATAATTAATAAGAAAAATAGAGGAAAAATAAAAGCCACAGAAATGGAATTTTGGAGAAGGTGCTGCCAGGTGACACGACTGGACAGAATTAGAAATACAGAAATAGAGAGGAGAATGAATGTAGAAAAAGACACACTGACTTACATCGAGGAAAAGAAATTAATATGGTACGGCCATGTTAGAAGGACGGACAATAATCGATGGATAAAGAAAATAACAGAGTGGAGTCCTCCAGGAAAACGAAAGAGAGGAAGACCCCGAAGATCTTTCAGAGATGAGGTGGACGAAGCCATGGAAAGAAGAGGGCTAGCAGACGGAGATTGGGAAGACAAGAAGGATGGAAGAAACGGTTGAGTGAAGGAAGACAGCGTCAGCTGTGAAGATCCTTTTGTATATATATATATATATATATATATAATGAAAAGTTTAAAGTTTCTGACATCGCTTCATACAACCAAAACGTCTTCACAGATGATGATTTTCTACTAGTTCGCGGACAATTAGCTATCATTGCACCATCTGTCGAAGCACCCTTTCATGGGCTTGCCAAAAGTCTCCTTTCCAAAGCTATAAAACAACAATTGCCCACAAAAGTATTGAAGGAAAGTTAATCAGCAATTCTTACACTAGAAAAGAATGCTGAAGAGAAAGAACAGAGCAGCTGTTTAAAAAAGTCCAAATCATAAAAAACAATTTTACTAGATTTTAATGACCTTTATGATGAGAAATGCCTTGGTTTAGTAGGTATTAAACCTATCAGTTAACAAAACAAAACAATAATGGACTCGGAATCTTTATTACAAATTATGGTCCCACGAGGATTGCACGGTTAGGAAATTTCTATATGAATTTGACACTAAGATTTTGATGATACATTGAAAATTTTGTAAGACTAATAGTTTCTGAACATTAGCTGATATTTTTATAGAAGAATAAATCGAGTAATAACTTTGTATAATAGTGTGTCAGAACTTACCCCAGGTGGTATTTGAATCTACCCCGTTTAGGGGAAAGATGGAAATAAATGTAAGTGATTTAGAACCGACCTGTAGCATTTCTTTTTGCGTTATTAAATAATATATTTGCTTTTTTAGAAAACAACATATTTAAAAGAAATGTGGCAATGTTTGTTTTAATATTATACGCAATTTTTAAATATCGGGGAAAACACCAATGTTGTTACAAGTTGCGTCAGGAACATTTGCTTCCGTACATATAGATGGCTTTGTTGGAATCTTTTTCAATAAGCAGGGCCGTTGATGCAACACAACAGAAATGCTGCTGCATTTGAAATGCAAAGGAAAACGAGAGGCAGAAATAAAGAAAAATTAACAAACCGGGCAAGATAAAGTAGAATTATATTAGATGCTTTTTTACGTTGCAGCATTATTTAGCAGTAATTTAATTTATCCAAAGGTATGGCCAACATGTCTCTTGCAATAAAAGACACCAATATCTCCACAGTTTGAAAATATATCTAATGGAAACAAATATAAAAAATACAAATACAAAATAATTAAAGCACCGGAGCAAATCACTAAAGTATGAAAAGAAAGACCTGTGAGATATCAGCTATAAAATAAAATTGTAAAAATACGAATACTTCAAAGAAGACAATCCTTGAAAGAAAACAAAGGACAGAGTAAAGATTAGAAGACTAAAGTTCTCACAAATTAAGAATCATATGGAAGTAAGTAATTTTAGAATCTCTAAAGTCCCATATGACAGTGGGTGAGAAACAAAATCATATTTTTTAGTTATCTAATTTAGTTATCTGTAATAAATATACAACCCAATTTTAGTAAAAAATAGATCCAAACATCGAAGAAATATTATAAAATTTCAAAAATTCATTGTGCTATTTACTAATGATATTTATAATTATCGGGTAGTTTTGTTTTTATAATTATATTGAACAGATTAATAAAAACAAAAAGACACATTTAAAGATTTGATAGAGACTAACAGTCTGTTGGAAATTTGTCAACCCAATTACGGATAAGACGACACAAGAAATCAACAGAGAGTATAGAATGAGACAACAAGAGATAAAAATACTGACTGTGCCGACAATCTTCATAATAATTGCACAAAATTAAATGTTTAGCAAGGACAACTGTATTGCTTCCAAATCAAAGCAGAGGAGTTTAACATGTTAATATCAGTAGAAAAAATATCAACAGTAATTGCAAAAAAGCCTTTTAGAACCAAATAGGCTGTAGATAAGCAATTGGTCCAAAATTATAAAAGTATAGTGAAACCAGTACTAATATACAACAGTATGCAACAGAAGCATACATTTAAACTGCAAAAATAAAAAATATACTGAAAACAACAGAAACAAAAACTTTGAGAGCTGTTAAGAGTCAAGTAAGGAGTGCAATACAAGAACCCAAGATACAGTCGTAATAAGGTTTACAAGAAAGAGGCATAGGAATAGATACCGATTTTCTTTCAGTTCTTCCTCACGCTCTAGTCTACGGCGTTTCAGCTTCTGTTGTAGAAACCCAACTTTCCTAGCCATCTCTTCTGCGGTCAGTCCGGATATCTTTTCTCTTTCAGACTTACATTCCTCGCTATTTTGATTACTCTATCGTTACTGCCCCGTTGAACATTCATTCCATTTATTTCGTCTTCTTCTAACGAATTTTATGATACCTGTTACGCCAGATTCCGTTCTTAGATTTAGTTTATCTCTTCTCGATTTTTCTACTACCATTTTTAATGTATTTTTCTCTGATTCGAAGTAGTTGTTGCGCTTTGATGATGCTTTCGGTTTGCCACTTTCAGTACTTGCTATTTGATTTTGTGGTAGTTATTTTGATCATTTGATATTTTTACCCCTCGATATGTACTTTCCTCTATAATTTCCTTCGGACCATAGTTTTAGCCTTTAAGCTATTGACTATGTTGTCCATTGCTGTATTAAGAAATATTGAATTTAATTAGTTTCCATGATGAATTATTCTTGCGCATTTCATTGGATAGGTCTTCCTCCATATTTCAACAACTCATTTCTTATTCCATCGTTTTTGGGGCTCCTCTATTTTTCAGTGCGTTTTGTACATCTAGATTGTTCAGTAACGTTCCTTGACTGAGGTATATTTTTCTTCTGTATATAAATCTTTAAAATAGTTTTCTGATTGTTTATTCTGATGATTTCGTTCACATTCGATTTCCTGTTTTTCAGTATTCTCCACGTTTTATTTTGTTGCCCATGCAGGTCTCGTTCTACATTTCTCTCAGTACATCTCTGTATAGCTGTTCATGTTGTCTTCTAACATAGAAATACCTTTCTGTTCTTATTTGTGATTTACTTTACCGCTTCCATGAACCAAGGAGTTTTGTCGTGTGGCCAGCGTGATTTAACTCTCTTTTTTCCGATAGCTTGTTCGGGAGCCTTGATGGTATTAGCTCTTAGTTTCGCCCACGTTTCTTCTAGATCATTGCTGTTGTTTAATAACCTTAAGATAATTTGATTTTATAACCCTTATATATACAAGTATCTTATACTATTATTTTGTAAGAATACTACATGAAACTTCTGCATATATTTCGGTTTTGGCGACCAGTAATGAGTGATTGCCAAATTTAGCGCCCTTGCAGTTAATATTTCGATTGGAGTCAACTTTATGTGTATTTGTGTTTAAGATCATGTTTATAGAACGTATGATTAATTCTCAAGTTGCTATGGGCATAAAAGTCAATCAGTAAATCTTTGTCGCCATTAGTGATGTCTTCATGGAGGCTTGGTTTGACACTGTTGAATGGATTATTTTCTATCCGAGCGTTGAAGTCACCAATTATAATGACGTGATAGTTGGCAGGTATGTAGTCGATCAAATTTTGCAGTTCTTCAGAAAATATTCTTCTTGGTTTTCCAATGCTAGGGTATAAATGCTAGGCACATATTACTGTCAATTTTTATAATAGTTTTCATGAATCTTGTACTGATATAGTCAATTCATCAATAAGTGGTTCAACTTCTCGTGTAAGTGTTTTCACAGGAGCCGCAGCCCACCCATTTTTATTTTTCTAGTGCATGTGGGGTGTAGTTTTTGATTATTATTCGGTTTTACATTTCTTTTTGTCTCCGAAATGTTGCACATATGTTGTTTCTTTTCTATAACTGTCGTTATCACTTCGTGCTCTTTGTTAGCTCAAGACCTGACGCGCCATGTTCCAAATCTTGTTATATTATCCTTCTTCTAACTCTTGGTACTATTTAGTTGCCCCTCGTTATTTTGTCTGTTTTATTCTCGAGAGATTAAATAAAATAACCAAAACCTTAAATAAAAAAGAATGTTTAACGATATATAATAATTAAAAGCTTATTTTAAGCTCGAGTGGAGAAGATAAAACTTGCAATTATTACAGATTATTTAATAAATATAAATAAATAAATGTATCACTTTATTTATCAGCAGTTAAATTTCCTCTAATAGAGATCGTATCTGTGGGCGCAAAATCACCAATTCCAGCGAGATGAGGCTTAAAAACGCACTGACCTCCCAGTTTAGCAGATAGCATCTCGATTACGCAAAATAATTGCAATTCAAGAAGGAAACGGCTTGAAGGCTAGCTCGGCCAACGGAGGCGAGAGTTTTCACGCCCTCCGCTAATGCGCCTAAAGTAATGAGCAATGCCGCAATTATCGAGCTGAACGCCCCGCCGGACGAACAAGGAATCATGTAACGGCGGGCACGGTCTCGAACGCGATTTAATCGAATCCGCCGAAACCCGCTTAAATTGCAAATAAAAATGTGGAAGATGCCTGACGCGATAACTTCCTTGTTTCCTTCGCAAATGTTGTTTTATTAGTTCGTTAACTGAAGTTACGGCGGCCATTAAAATTTATAAATTTTGCAGACATTTTTATTGGGTTATAACTTCGCTGGAAGATTCCTGAAGGCGCTGGAATCGCAATTATGCCTTGCTAGGCTCCCAAAATTGCAGTAGGGCTTTTCTGCCTACAAATTTTATAAAAGAATGAACTAACAAAATAATAACTAATATTTGTAATTTCAAAACTGATTATCAATTATTTTAAGATATAAAAATATCTCATTTACAAATCAAGGGATAAAATAAACGATTGTTGATTGGTCCAAAAACTTCACGCGAGTCCCACGTATCAGCGCGGATATAAAATAAAAATATCCATGCAGTTCAAAAAATAGACTCGTTTGTTTAGTAAGGATGAGTCAAGTTGCGACTAGCAATATTTTCAGCGTTCGTCCAAACCAACTTCCTATTATTTTCTGTTTATGACGCCCCCGTTTCGAAAATTGCTGCCTCTTGTTCTGGCAAAACAAAATTAAATTTAACCGGTTTACGCAAGTGTGCAATTGCGAAAATGAGCAGAAGGTGCGCTATAAACGGGGGCTTAATAAAAATCCGCTAAAAAGAGAGAAAGTTCGCAGGGCAAGTGAAAACTAGCACCTAGAAGCCGTGTAAAAACAGAGAGGTCGTTAAAAAGGAATTACGCGCAAAGTGACCGTGGGACTCTAAAGATTCCCAAGTGGTTCGGAATATGTTAATAGACATTTTAATTATCAAAATCCCAAAGCAAATATTCGAAATGCAGCGGCTTATAGCGCTGCACAAATTGTAGTTGCGCTTAAATTTGATTAAAAGGAGATTTTAGCGAAGCACTCTCTGTAATGGGCAATCCATTGCAATCGGGCCATTTATATTTTTTGTTTACAGCAAGGTTTTCTTATTAAAGCGCAGATTTTACTTCCAGGATGAATAATTAGAGTTCATTAATTATCCATGCCAGGAAAATTTCAATTTAACAAAGTGAAACCGCCAAGAAGCATATAATTAAAATTAGTGAAGGTAAAACTAGATATAACAAGTCTAAAAATAAACAATTGTTATCAATTATTGTGCATTAAAAGATAACTCGTTAAGAGACGGTAAATAAAGTTTGAAACTCAAATATGTGATGCAATGCAAGAAGCTAACATCGGAGAAAACCTCGCTACAACGAACAACTCGGATATAGTGGGTTTGGCAAATAAATTTGATTTTATACGAATTAATTTTTCAATTATATTTATTTTCCTCGATAAAAATTTTTCAGTAGATATTTTCTTCGATTTTGTCATTTATTTTTATTTAATTACAGTTGTCTAATTTCAGATTAATTTAATCTGTTACAATAAGATAGAATAAAGTGTAAAAACTACAAGATTGAAATGTGCCCTTTATAATATCCTATGAACGCCACATGAAGACGAGACGTCAAAAATAATGGAATTCAAAGAACATTTTTGGGTAATGCAGATCGTAAAAGTTATTATGGAGTACAAAGGACGAAATGAATAAAATATTGTGAGGTTCTCTGACTGAGTAGGCCACCCACCAGGCATCTGATCCCAGGATTGAACTCAGGTCCATCCGCACCACAGCCAGGTCACAATGGCGCTCGCTATACTTGGATCCTTGCAATATTTTTCTCCACACTCAAATATTATTACTAAGGTGGAGTAAATAAGGTTAAATTAAGTAAGCGTACTCTAAAATCCAGCAAAAAACAAGGTAGTAAACGGGCCATTAAATGGCGCAAACAGGCCGCGAGGCATGAGCCGCTCGAGTGCAGTTGTAAAGAAATACTTTAATAACCTGCAAGTGGCAAACATTTACGAATAAAAACAAACAGAACGGGGCGTCCTGGGCGCGATAACGCACCTCGCCAGTTTCAGCCGCGGCTCTGCTTGCCTACAACGAAAACGCCCATAACGGCTCTGCAGGAATGGCCATAAAATAAACAATTGCTATTAAAGCATTTCGCTGCAGAGTTTCTTGTTTACGGCCCGGCAGGTTCTGGAATCAATGGGCCGCCCATGCAGCGCCATGCGAAAACGGGGATTGTCGGCGATGAATTAATGGAGATTCAATTTCGCTGCTTGAAATGGACGTGATTATTTGCAAAACTAATAAAACTAATCCTTTGATAAGATACGGCAAAAAATGTTTGCAATTTGTGATACCCTAGTCATCTTGTTATATGATCGTAATATTAGAGTGTGATGGAAACAAAAACTAATAAATTATGTTTAGCAACCAAATAATAGTCTATAAAAGATAGGGATGTGGGAACAACAAACATAGCAGCATGCAATTAAGTAGCCAATAAAGATTAACGGGATCAGTCTGCGTTATAGCGATGCACTAGATATAACGAGCAATTAAAAGAGTTGGGAAACCATCTATTTTTTAAGAGATTTTTCTTAGGGTAGGTTGGTAATATTTTTTGAGCTAAAAGTTCCTAAGTGGTTTCAGATGAATAAATCGGATTTTCTTTGTCTTATAACGGAGAAACTCAAACAAAACTATAAAAAGAATATTGTCCAATTTTATTTTAAAATAATCATTCAATTGGTGTGATTTTTGTTAAACTTAAAGACATACAGTGTGGAGAAAGGTATACATGGACACTCCAAATTATCAACTCGCAATTGGGATGTCGAAAATCCAATTTAGGCAGCCACAAGCTTATTTTCAACAGCTTTTCAAACCGCCTGATAATAAGCCATCTGAATAGTTTTTTTTCTTCAAAACCCTAGAATCGGAGGTATACAAGATCCGAAATACATTCACCATAGTGAAACATACTTGGTTGTAGGAAAACAACTGATACTATTATTGTGCCACATTTTTCTTTCCAAATAACAATGGCAATGCAGCAACTGGCAATAGAACGTGATATCGATTTACAATGAACCAAAGATGTAGTTACAGCAGGATGCGCCGAGAGGGAGGGGGAGATGAGGTAGAATTCCTCGAGCCCGTGATTCTTAAGGGCCCTGGCAGGATCCAATATATTGTTCTATATATTAATAAAATTTCTATTGCTTTAAAGAATGCCTCGAAAGTCAACAATTCGATTTTATGCAAGTTCAAAGATGTGGTCGATATAAGTACACAGTTGTATTTTTTAAATTTTCTTGAAAGAAAAAACAGTTTGAAATGACACTAGAGGTGTTTTGTTCATTGTTGGTTTTTCAGGTAAATTAATCTCGAAATTGTTTGTACCATGTCTTTGTTCGTGCTTCACTTATTGCTTGGTTGTCGAAGTTTTGTGAACCATTAAAATAATTTCTAAGTGCGAATATCCAAACGTTATCTCAGTAATAGAAAACAGAACGATAACATACTACATCCGCTCAGTCATCAAAGTCTAACTACCAACTAACGCACAATTAGTAAAGGCTTTCTCCTACATGAATGTGTATCATAGTCTATTATAATCAGTTATTGTATTAACACCGAAACAAGTCTCGTATGTGCATTACCTGTGCATTTGCATGCAGCACAGCACAATTCGGTAACAATTTAAATTAGTTTATTAGATAAATTCTAAAACTTGAAAAATATAGTATAACATTATGTAACAATAGCTTTAGTGCTATGTCTGCTTCATAGACCTGGAGAAAGCTTTCGGTAAAATAAACGAAAAAGATATAGGGAGAATCCTAGAAGAAAGTTGTAGAAGAGGTAAAAGCACTATATAGGAAAACAAGAAACTTTGTAATTCAGACAAAACCACCATACATGTTTGAGACTATAAAAAGGGTTTGTCAAAGATACATAATTAGCTTTTTGTTATTTTCAATCATCTTGGATGAAGGAATTAAGGAAGCTAAAAGAAGCAAATAAAACCAATAAAGTTGAGCCCTGGAAGATGGACGATTTCAGGGTCTCAGAAATAACATACGCAGACGGCATGGTCATAATTGCAAAAGATGAGAAAACTTTGAATAAAAATCCAAAAATATGAAACAACAGCCTGGAGAAAATTAGCATGAGAATAAACAAACAAATACAATGATAATAGCTAGAAACGAAAAGACAAAGCTAGAACAAACAAAACGTTTCAAGTATCTAGGCTCAGTGGAATCATAGGTTGGAAAAATAAATCAAGAAATAGAAAAAAGAACAAGATCGGCGGAAGATTATTTAATTCAATCAAAACCCCATTCCTCGCAAATAAGAAATCCATAAAAAACCACAGAAAAATATTTAAAAGAGTAGCCATTATAACCTTAAGCTATGGTGCCGAAACAAAACAAAAACAGAAAAGCAAGATATAAAAGAGAAATAAGATTTCTCAGGACAGAAATTAAAACAAGAAACAACAGCTTTATAGATAAACTGGAACCAAATCTTAGAACAGGGACAATTAGGTTGGTTCGAACACGTGGCGAAAATGGATCAAGACGGAACAACAAAGAAAGTATATGAAGTAGGGATAAGTAGAAAAAATGAAGAAAATACCAAGAAGGGTAAAGAAAAGGGGAGCAAATTGGCGAGAAGTGAGAAAACTAACCAATAACACAACCCCCACAAGCCTTACACCCGAAAGGGTAGAGAGATTTCAGAATTAAGTAAGTAACAAACCAAAAATATTTTAGAGGCCCGGTACAAAAGTGGTTCGAGGCCAGGTATTCGGTCTTGACGCCCCTGGTTACAGCAATATGGAGCACCAGTTTATGACAGGACCAAAAATAAAATTGTTAAGACAAGTATTTTGGGGGCGATTAATTTTGAAACGGGCAGAAATGTCCAGCACAATCTCACACTATTTGGACTTACCTAAAAGAGAACGTGTCCCGGAATAAAACTCAAACAGCTCAACAACCAATGGACAATATCCGAACTGACATTTGAATGACACCGCAGGCAATACTTAGAGATGTTACATCAAATGCGCTAGAAAGAGCAGTTCTATGTGATGTTACTTTCCATTCTTAATGCAAAAAATTTTGTCAGTTCAATAATATTTTAGTAAAGAGAAAATTAAAAAATGTTGCGTCTTCCCTGGTGCCGGACCAAGGAAATCAGACTTAAACTTTTGTAGTAGACCAGCGTCGGATTTCCAGGTTTGGAACGGCTAAATACAGACACCCTTTTACTTTAAAGCGGATGAATCAATATAGGTAATCAACAGCGTAATACCAGGCATGCAATGGAAAACCAACTGATTATTTTCCTATGAAAACATTTTGGATATAAATATAATCAACGTTAACCAACTCCAATTTAACTACAAATAGACTACTGGACACGTGAATGGCTGGAAGACCGAGGCATCTACAAGCATAGTTATATGGAATGAGAAGTTTTTTACAGACCGGTAAATTATTATATGATAGAGACAACTCAAAAGAGAATATATAGCAATATGAGGAATAACTAAAATACACTGGAAAATCCAAGAACATTTTGATGCAATACTAATGAAATACCATTTATCACAGATGAACGCCTGACAAAATATGTTGAAGGCTACCAATCGATTAGCGATCGACTCATCAGGATCACGATTTTTCTAATCCATTAAACTACACATCGTCAAAGGTTATATGTCTACTTTAAATTCTCCTGTTAACGAAGTAGACAGAATATACATTCAAATTGAAAACGTCATCAGCAGGTTACTGCGAGGAGACATGTTGGTATAGTAATGGGTGTAACACCAAAATAGGTATTACTGAAAACGACGATCAACTAAAAACACGCTAGGAAAGTACGGGCTCGCGAAAGAAACGAGAGAAAATAGAAACTTATAGAACTCGTACCTGATAATGATCTATAAATTACTTATACAATTATTAAACACCATTCTTGACGATTTTACACTTAAATTTCACCACCCAGAGAATTAAAGAACCACATCCATTTCATTTTAATTTGTTATTCTGACCATAAATGAGTGAAAACAAAATGAAGATAAAACTGCACATAAAAAATCTAATCGAAGACGAGGAATGCCAGCCGGTGAAACTTTAAAACAAGAACTAGACATTGGCCTTCCAAACTTAACATATGAGCCAGAAGAATTATGTTGTACTACAAAATAAAAAGAACAACAGAAGAAATTAAACAACACTATAAACAAAGTCAGAGAGAGAAAAAATCATTGGGCGATCAGTGATATTATAGCCTTAATGGGCGAACGCTAGAAATGGATAACATTGACAAGAGACACAAACTAAAAAAATGAGCCAAAAAATAAAAAAGGCCTGTAGAGAAGATAAAAACGATCATATCAGCAGAATATAATGAAGTAAAAAATCTAGTATCATCATGCTTTGGTATCTCACCAGAGAATTCAAGCCATGCACACAAACAATACAAAATAAATATGTCCCAATTATCACAGACATAGAAGAAGGCACAGGTTTAGAGGTATGAAACTTAAAACTATAAAAAGACGTTAATTAATAAAGAACTAAATCAGGGGCTGCGATGTTGAAGGACCTGGGTTCAATTCCCGGTGCTCTCTGATGCCTGGCGGGTGGCCTACTCAGTCACTAAAAATAATTGAGTACCTGCGTTCACTCGAACAAGGGTTAATAATGGCGGTCGTCTTAGGCGCGGTGCTTGCCACACCGCCCCGCACCAGAGATGGTGCGCAACGACCGGGCAGAGAGAGCGAACGTATGAGAGCCTTAACCTCTCAGTTCGTAGGCCGTGCTCCCACGCGGAGCGTAGAGCCTTACCATTATTATTATTATTATTATCCCACAAACTGCAATAACTATAACAAAGGCAATAGTAATTGACCGCGCTCCTAATAACATCAAAGAGGTAGCTGGATTCGAAGTGGTGAAAGATTTCGTTTGTTTCAGATCGCTAATAACAAATAAAGAAGGATGTGACAAAGACATCAGTCGATAATAAATATAGTTCAAACTTGAGTAAAATTTGGAGAGATGGCGATATCTCAAAACAACAACCTCAAATCAATAAGGCCATTGATGTTTGCCATAGTCGCATATGCTGCCGAAACTTGGACTATAAAAATCGTTACACAAAGAAAAATCGATGCTTCCAAAATGTGGTCGTGTACACGAATGTTAAGGATACCTTAGACCCAACATTGAATCAACACATCGATCTTAAATCAGCTGAAGATCACAACACGATTTTGTACCAAGATCAATCAGGCATACCTCCGATACTTTGGCCACATTTCTAAAATAAATTAATTAGAAAAACCAATATAACAATATATAGAATTTGCAGATGAAGTACTGTTAAATACATTTGTTAAATTTCTCCCACGTGGATTTCACCACAAGGTCGAGATAGAAGTATAGTGAACAACCAAATCGATTACATGCTTGGCAACAAACGATTCCGCAATAGTTGCTTGTCGTTTAAGCCATACCCAGGTGCGGATATTTCGTCGGACCACGGCCTACTAGTTGGAAGATTTCGAATTAAGCTCAAGAAAGTCATAAAGAAAACGTCGAAGAGACGGTGAGAAGTTGAAAAAGAAGAAACAAGGAAAACGGTGACGGAGCTATTAGCGGAAAAATGCAAATCAATAGAAACTATGAATGACAGAGAAAATACTACAGAAGATAACAAAAATTCTTAATAAAACTAATAAAAATGACAAAAGAAAGGAATGGACGGCAGACAACATATTGAAACTTATGGAGGAAAAAAGAAAAGCAAAAAATAACAAAATAGGTACAAATACATTCAAAGACAGATAAAAATAAAATAAGAATAGTAAAGAAACGGTGTTACAAAAGAGCATACAAAGAAACTAAAGCACTGAAACAAAAGTGTGATCTATTTAATATGCATAAGAAAGTTAGACAAGTAGACATCTGGAAAAAATATAAATGGCCTTTTTGAAAATAACAGACCGGAACACCCTCCCCCAATATTGAACTGCTTAGACAGTTTACCAATTACAATAGACGAAGTGAGAAATGTAATGTCACGATTAAAAGATCGAAAATCAGTTGGTCCACATTATGTACATGTTGAACTACTTAAATTAATAGACACAGAAGTCAATAAGCAGATAACAATTTTATTTAATAACATATATTCTACAGGAGCGTTACCAAAGATATGATTAAGGTCAACATTACCATATCATTAGCCTCATGGGTCACTTCGTAAAACTCTTCCTAAAGATAATAGATCAGAGAATTTTTAGACAATGCGAGAAACATATCAGTCGCCAGTTTAGATTTCGAAATGGTTAAGCGCACGGGATTGTAAAGGGTTAGACAGGGTCACGTATTGCCACCCTTTCTGTTTGAAGATAATTTTCCAAGAAGCTCTAGAAGAGATTAATGGTGGTATCAAAATTAACGACGAGTATATTAATAAAGAAGCCTCTTGCAACACTTGAAGCATTTGAAATGTGGCTGTACCGATGAATTCTAAAAATTTCGTGAACATACCACATCACCAATCAATCTGTCCTAGAAAGAGTTGGGGAGGATAAGGAACTGCTTTTGACAATAAGGTCACTCAAACTAGAATATCTTGGACGTGTAACTAACGGTACGGTATTAAAACTAATTTTCCAAGGGAAGGTAGAAGGTAGGAAAGGCCCGGGAAGGAAAAATATATCGTAGCTGAAAAGAAGAATATAATAATGGTAAGGCTCTAACGCCCCGCGTGGAAGCACGGCCTGTAAAGTGCGAGGTTAAGGCTCTCATATGTTCGCCACTGTGCCCGGTCGTCGCGCACTGTCTCTGATCCAGGGCGATATGGCAAGCACCGCGCCTTGTTCGAAATGAACGCAAACACTCAATTATTAAGTGGCGAAGCGAAGCGGAGTCACTTATTAACTTCATGTTGTCTGTCTGTCCGAGAACGGCTGGGAATTTTCAAATTCTGTTTTCACCAATCGACAGGTGACCAAAAAGGCTTGCTTGCTAGTGATTTTGAAACTGATTGGTCAAAGGTCAGCGTTAGTGCTTCGCCACTTCGCTATGCGTTGCAAGCTTTGCAGGTTTATTTTTAGCGACCTCTATTCAGTCCACCCGCCAGGCATCAGAGAGCTCTGGGAATAAACCCGGGCCCGTCTGCACCGCAGCCCGCCCTTCAACCACTGGATCACGCTGGTGTTAAAAACTAATGGCGGAGGAAAAATAAAAGGAAATCGATATCTAAGGCGTTGGGATGATCAAATAAATGCATGAAGCAATCCAAGCGGCACAAGATCAAAAAGCATGGAATATCACCAAACTCTTATTAGAGTAACCGGACCGAAAAGAAGAGCAATGGTTTGGTTCAAAAAATTATTTAAAATGGCCCAAACGACTCAAATCTATTTGTACACCTACATTTATCTGTATGTACCAGAAGTAATTTAATTATGGGATACAAACAGAAAAATGTAAAAATAAAAGTTGTAATTGTAATACAAACAAACCAAATTGGTCACCACGAGCTTGCCAAATTAAAAGCCTTTAAGACGTACTGAAAGTTAACCATAAATGCTTTTTATTGAAGTTGCGATTTAACCAAGCGAGATTTAACGAGAGACTCAAGCGCCAAGTTGGGAAGAATGCCGAAAGAAGACAATGCGCGCTTGGGCTTTACCGTAACAAATTTTAAATCAAGATTTAAAATTAACTAAAACTTCTTTTTGTTACTATTACAAACTAAGTGTATTAATGATTAAATTTAACCCCAATAAATGTTACATTGCTGAAAATAAACGGATATAACAACGCCCCGCGTATAACGATGATTAAAATTAAAAATGTATGCATTCCAATTATACCATTAGATATCTTTTTTCTAATTTACGTTAAAATATTACCAAACTGGAGGAGATTTAAATTAAAATTTAAATGAGGAGTTAGGCAAGAAACCCGAAAAGAGCTGTATACCTGTAAATAAATTTATTATTAATGAATTTACCGATAGGATACTAATAAATTCTGTTTTAATGATGTCCTGAGTTATTCAAAATTATTGATATTAATAATAATTGCTAAAATTGCAAGACAGAACTTTGTTGTGGCATTGTTTTCTCACTTGCTCACTGAATGTTGCAATAAACCGCATAAAGAGTAACAATCGGGATGGCCCCATTATAACGAAGCTTCAAATTAGTCATAAATTCGCTGAGGCGATTACTGAAAATTTTAAAATTAATTAGTTGTCGGGCTGCTCGCACGGACGCAGCCTGAAAACCCCAATCAATGTAGCGAAAAGCGCGACACCTAATCGAACATTTGGTCGGCGATAAAAATGCCGACAGATGGGTACGTAATCAGTCCTGTTTACTCACGTTGCGGTTGTAGCCAAACTTAAATTGATGCTAATAAAGCAGATTACGACACTTTTTGTCGTAGGATTTTTGCGCGGCTATCGCAACGTAAACACGCTGTCGCAATGGTGTTGCTCATCTTTGGGGGCCGTTAAAAAGTTTTATAGGCAGGCATTTGAGGAATGCTATTCGCCGCCTAACGGCAGGTAGAATTTGGACAAAGTGCTCCTTGAACCATAACTTCTGCCGGCTTGCGGCGGGAGCGCAATTAGGTCTTATCCGCCCGGTGAACCTTACTGAACCGCGGCTGTCGCATTTCAGCGCACTGGGACGCCACCAACCCTGGGCAGCTGCCGGCACGCGTCAAGATCTGTCCAACACCCTCTTCCACGACACACTCACTGCCCGCGCCGGGTATAGCGCGCGGTGCGGCACTGCAAGTCGGCCCGAGCGCCCGAAATCTGGAGCAACGCTCGCGCGCGGCATCCCAACGCGCGGTCCCCCGTTTACTGGTTCAAATTCACCAACAGCTGTGTTTGGAGTCTTTCGAGGTGAACGATGGTGCCGGGGTCCGCCGTGCCATAGCTAGAGGGGGACGACGAGGCACACTTTCGTTTGCGGCAACGGATTTTCGCCCATAATGCGGCACGGGACGGGGCGTCAGCCTTGGCTGCGTACCACTCTGGGGCGCGGAAGAGACGCCGCCGATAGCGACGCGGCGGCCGCCGGGTTTATTTGGGAAGCCTCCGGCAGAAATAGTCATCGGCACGGCCGGTGGACGGCCAGCGGGACGGCTCCGATTTACGGCACTCCTCGGGTGTTAAATCCGCGTTTAAGACCCGGCGGAGTTGAATGACAACTTTCTTGCAAACCAAGATGCGGTTAAATTTAAGCTCCACGAGACCTTAATGGCCGATCTGACGGAATTGCAACAGGATATCAAACTGAGAGGTCAAAAGCTGTTATTTGTTTGTGTAAGTGCCAATTAACAATCTACAAAAGTGTAGATAAAAAATTAAAATTCCACTACGGCACATTACATGAAAAAATACTTGGAAAAAATAAAGTGACATTAATTGCCTGAGAAATTTTTCAGACCAAAACAACATATAAAGAAAAAAGCTGATGAACAGAAAAATCTAGTTATTGGTGTGGAAAACAATGTTATAAGATTTCTTAGCTAGGAAATTTTTCTATGACCCGCCCCACATTTTCCTAAGATCTTTCCTTATAATATTCGAGTTTCCTTGTTCGTACCCTAATCATTATTTTTTACCCTTCGAAAAACTTCATTAATTACATGGTCCATTCTTAACATTTTTCGACAAAGACTCTAACTTCTTGATGGTTGCTTCTATTAAAGTCCAGGACTCGACACCAGGGCCTGATTAAGGTTTTTCGGGTCCTTGGCTGACAATTTTTCATCCACCTCCCCTTAAATATTTTTGCTGTTTGGGACGTTACCAAAAATTTACAAAGGAGTTGATTGTTTAGACAAAACATTTATTTGTCTTTTCAATTTTCGTTAAATACATGCTCTGGACTGTCATCAAAAGAAAGACTGTGGAACGATGGCAGTATCGGGAATAGAGACTCTTCATCCCATGATTGTAATAATGCTAGGAGTCTTCGAAGTTCTCATTGTGTCTTATCTTCTTGTCAATACTTTTGTTGATTCTTAAAAATGCTACTAAATGCTCACGTTCCTCAGAGAATGGTTTATCTGAATCAAAAGTATACTTTCCCAATAGCTTGATTTTCTGCCTGTGGTATTCTGCCACTTCCTTTTCGAGTGATTTCCCATAGAAATCCAAAATCTTTATGTATATCCGTATAGATTGTTCCTTTTCGTACTAAATTGTACTTCAGGGAATAAGTTGCAGCATAATATATTTCTATGATAAAAGACTGTCCTTCAAAAAGCCCTCAATTTCCATATTTGGTTAACCAAAAATTTTTGGCCTCCTCTCTGTTTGTAAATGTCAGTTTCACACATAAATTTATTTTACTTCCTAGCCTATGTATACATTTCTCCTTAAAACATTTACTTGTCCACACCAAATATCGATTGTTCTGGAAGATACCATTAATGTAATCTCAAAGCTTCAGTTTTTCCAATATTGCATTTATCTCATACTGTGTGTGCCAAAGAATCAAGACATCTTGGTGCTTGACTAGCATGAGCAAGGCATTCCATCAACAGTTATTGGCAAAGTTTTCAAAGATATCTTAATTTTTGGTTAAAGAACAAAGAAAGCTATAGATCTATTGTTCCCAAACAATTCAACAGAGTACTTGCTGCTCGCTGCAGCTCAAGTGTCAACTAGATAGATATAGAGCGGCCCACGCAAAGAATGTATGTGGCCAGAGGATTTCCTTCTTTTATTCTTGCCTAAAACTCCTGTAATACCCAGATGTGTTGCTGGTATTGATCTTTACAGTAATTTAAATTAAAACGTAAAAAAACTATGGTTGACGTTACAGCATTCGCCTTATTTTCATATCTACCGGCACAGTCAGACATAGACGTCCAAAAGCGTTCAATAGATAGCTTACTATAAATGCTAGTTAGTCTGTGTACCGCAAATCTGGCGGTACTCTAACTGTATAATAAATCTATTGAGAGTTGCATTTGATAAGTATGAGACAACACTTTTTCCTTTATTTCCAAGTTCTGCTACACGCTTGACCATAAAATGATTGAATTTTTAACTCAGTTCTACACAGTCACAAAAACTGTCATTTCATCCAGGACCTAATATTTCATTATCGCCATGAATTTGTAGTTCACAGAAAACTAAAAACAACGTAACTTTTAAGCGACTATTTCGTCACTACAAAGCTTCTTCCTTGTAAGACTGCTATTTTACAACCCCCTTTTTGTTAAACTCGACTTCTACTAATAAACTTTGAAATGCACTCTTTGTACTGAATTATTAAATAGTTTATTTTTCCAGTTATCAAGCCCCTTAGTTGCTAGAAACGTCGTTGCTCCATGGAGTTTGTATGGTTACAAAAAGTATTCGTCGCGTTAATTTTGATTGAACCAACTAAATTTCATTTGATGTTTTCCATTCATTAACATTTTATAAAACAACCTTTTCGAGAGGCACACTGTTTCTAGGATTTTTTGAAGTCAATCATCGTTCTGGCGAATGACATTGTAGACCACCAAACCACAAAATTCATTATTTACGCAGTATAATGCCAAATCATCGGCTGATACAATTGAGCTACTTATTTGAGAGTCCTATAAGCGTGAAGCTCTTTGTAGATGCATTACAATTGGACTTGAAGTCACTAAAGTCGACTGCGACGATTGTGATTCCATTGCTGCACTCTACGCAAGAAAAAAAGTATTTTATTTTGGTATTTTCTCGATCGTAACATACCACTCAAGACGCCCATTGAAACATTTTTTGAATTCTGCTCTACCCATTGTTCAGTCTTTATGATAATTGGAATGTGAATTTAACGATAGTTTAATGCGCAATGAAACTTTATTGGCAAGAACGGTACTGCTGCACAATAAACGTAAATTATAATACTATTAACGAAACAGTCAACGATTATTATAAAAACTACAATTTCTTCTATTCGACTGCCGCAAATGCTCATTTATTCCGCCTTATATTCAAACGCATGGTTCTAGAACGAATTAGAGAACTCAAGACGCCGCTAGAAATGGTGCGCATGGTGACAGATCATCCTGAATATTTTCTTATTTTTGTTATAAGTATTGTCAAACGTCCTCGTAATGGTCGCCGAGCCGTCACGGTCGAGCAGTAAACATAATGCCTTCTATGCGAGCGGTTGCCGAAAGGCCCGGGTGCTTGTGCATGTGTTTGAATTCAAATAATGATGGTTCCCGCAGGCTCCAGAACCAATCCTGATTGCTTAAATATTAGGTAGCGAGCCAGCCAGCGGAAGTCCAGCATTGAAGCTAGTGCAATATAAATAGTGTTAAAGGTAATTACAGTTTTAGAATAAATATTTCCTGTAAATAAAACAAATAAGTAGTTCTAAGTTGCGCATGTTATTCACCACTGTCGAGAGCAAAAACGTTACAATAAAAATGTTTTGGAAACATTTTTTATGCGTCGACAAATAGTGAATGTACAATTTTAAGGTTTAGTAGTTATAAGCTATTCAAAGTTTATCTGATTGAGCTTACTTTTCCGTTTAAGTCATAATTTTGCACACCCCTACATCCTAGCGTCAAATATTCCAATTTATTCAGTCTATAGCTGAATAAACTACAGGTCCGGTTGGAGACCATAAAGCAAAACCGAAAAGACGAGTTTTAGTTTAGTATATTTTGAAAAAAACAGTTCTTGTTTTATCAGTTACGATACCGTATCTCCTGTGAATGATAACAACTTCTGTATACAGGCATGTATATCTATGCACTCCATCTATCCTTTTATAGTCTCCATTTCAAATCTAGTTTTTGATAATCACCATATATATTATTACTGTTAGTTAACAATGGAATCTAAGCCCTATCCCATGCTGACTTCCGTCACTCTATTTATAAACTGTTGTATGTCAAACTGCTTGCAATAATAACAGTATCGTCAGCATACCAACATCCATCATTTTAGTATAATTCACTCTACCGAAAGCTTTGCAGTAATCGACGAAACGGACGTATATAGTCAGTGTTAACATCTCCACATCTCTGAAGCAGCACCTATATATATATATGTATATAATAATGTTAATATAATAAAAACATTTTCCCGATGTAACTTGAGGGCCAATCAAAGTAGATTGTAATGTGCAGGCGTGAATGAGAGCGACTTTATTATCTGCGTCAATTGAAAGTTAGACGTCGGTTAGGTGTGTAACCTGTAGTATATAGAGTTGCTATTCTGCGTTCAATTTTATGCCAAACTGAAATATTTATCCGTAGAAACTTTTATAACGATGAGGAGAGTTTCTAAAACTATGGAATAAGTGCAGCACGAATAAAGGCATCGTATAAAGTATTTAGAGATGGTCGTGAATCTCTGGAAGGTAATCCACGCTCTGGAAAACCAACAATTAGCAAAACATCAAAACATGTTGAACGTGTCCGCACTAAAATCAACAAATATCACGTATTATGTAAAAGTTATTAAATCATCCTTAAGACGCCTTTCAAAGAAGGTATTAATTATGGTAGTTAATCATATAGCAAAAAGTAAGACATAATTGCTATTGATGTGAACCTAAAAAATGTTACTAAAGGTAACAGCTCGATTACAGAACTAATACTAAAGAAACTTTATATCAAAAACAATTATGTTCGCGCCAATTTCCATTTACTTTATTTGGATTTTAAATTAGGGCCGGCTGTCTTTTGACTCACTGTGTATGCGCGCTTTAGTTTTGATTTTGAGATAGCGGCAGCGATTTGCTCAACCACGCAAGCGCTGGATATATAAAGCAGCGGCCTTGGCTGCAAAGCGGGTGATCGGCTTTAAATTTTACGTGGCCGAGAGCGTTTTGACCGAGAGTTTGCTGTCGCGTTTTGTTTGGCGGCAGAAGTTTCCATTTCCGCGAGGCCCTTTTGTTGAAGGCTAATTTTGTGGCGGAATTCGATATTTCACCGACCAGATTAACCTCTTCCCGGAGGTCGTTTTGTTTCGATTGCATTTTGGGAGTTGGAATTTTGCCGGTGAGATAAGTCCTTTACATCTGACCTGCCGAAGAATCAAGAAGAAACCTTTGTGCCAGAAAGACGCTACCGACCGACTCCGCTATAAAAATTGGGGTAACTTGACCTATTTTTTCACTCACACCCTTATTTCCTTTTTCTGGATTCCTAAAGATTACAACACAGGGAAAATGCAGAAAAGCGCCAAAAAGGTTAGTGTTTTAGCTTTAGTTTTTGTTTGAAATTCTTTGTTTAAATTTAAAATTACGATACGGTTCACTTTTGGCCTTAACAAATTAATTATGTTAAATCAATTTGTGAACGTGAATTCTATATTATCATTCTCCAAAAATTTCCCAGTTTAATGTTTCAGTAGTATTCATCAAGAACATCATTCACTAATTAAGTCAACATGTTCGGTGTGATGTTCAACCAATTTAAGTACTATGAATTACATAATGTTTAATATTAAGCTGGATTTTAGGAAAACTCTCTCACAATAATTGGTAAAAGAATGATCTATAACTTTGATTAAATTTCAGATTAAAATAATCTCTTGCTAAGTAGACGTAATTGTGATTTAGGACCTGTTTAAAGCATCTAATATTTTTATTTCAAATCAACTGTTTATTATGTTGGGATTGCGCAGAGAATGTTTAATCAAAAGAATAAATAAAATCGACTCAAAAGGAATCATCACTTTGATTTGATCAAATATGATTTGAGAAAAAATATATAATAGCAAGGCTCTAACACCTCGCATGAGAACACGGCCTGCAAACTGAGAGGTTAAGACTCTCATATGTTCGCTCTCTCTGCCCGGTCGTCGCGCACCATATCTGATGCGGGGCGACCATTATTAACCTTTTCTCAAGCGAGTGCAAGTACTCAATTATTCTCAGTGACTGAGTAGGTCACCCGCCGGGCATCACAGAGTTCCGGGAATGGAACCCGGGTCCGCCCGCATCGCAGTCTGCACCTCAACAGCTTAGACCACCTTGAGGATTAAAAAAAATATAATAATATATAAGTATAGTATTTGATAGTCTATGGAACCAGGTACTGTTATACGAACATAATAAAACTTGGAGGTGATATCAAATTTTTAAATTATATTTAAGAGAAAAATATGTTAAGATTGGAGTCTAAGACAACAAGAGTACATCCAATATCCGTTAGGTGTAGCATGGGCTAAGATATTGTATCTACTAAGGACAGGTAATTTCCAATCAACGACCACAACCATATTTATCGAATATATCGCCATTCAACTTAGACATCACGATCCAACTGAAGTAAACTCTTTGCTGTGGTATTAATATACAGGGTGTGGGGAATAATGTATTTCTTTTTTTCTTCGGGAATTAGCTAAGAAGTTCTAAGTGCATCAATTCTTTTAGGCCCATTTTTCTTTGGATTGTAAGCTGTAAAATTTTGTATTTTGGATCACACAAGATAAGTCCAAAAAATTCCAACTTTCTTCTTTCGAATGTTCACTAGGATCTCTAGTTCTTCATTCATTCTATCCAAATCTGTTGGTTTCCAGAATGTTTTTCATGGAAATTTTTAGTTTACACATCTAACTCACGAAAATTTCAATCTCTTAAAAGTTTGTTCATTTAATATGCTTCGAGAACATATAGCAGTGCTGGCAATACGTAGTACCTAACCAAAGACCCTGAGTTGTTAGCAGTTTCTCCAATTTCACAAAAATCTTTTAAGCCCTTTCAAATCTTGGGTAGGAAATTTCTTTTATTGTAGCGCCAAATTATTTAAACTGGCGAATGTGCTCAGTTGCCATGTTCTAATACTTTTTTGGATATAACTAACATTTTTGTTTTGGTCAAATTTTGTACTTTAGTAATTAATCTTTGTAGATCTCCTAGACTGCTTGAGATCATGTTATTTGTAGGTCTAAGAGTGATTACTGTCCCCGCTGGTCTTTCTTCCAAAACTTACTAAAATTCATATTCTGAATAAATGTTAAACAGCATTGGAGAAAAAACAAATTTCCGTTTAATTCTTTTTCTGGATACTGGCTTCGCCCGTCAGGAGGTTGTCATATCTTACTTCAGTAATTTGCCTCAAGTAGAGATTAGAAATTATTCGAATGTCATGATATTTAGAAGCTTTTTATGTTTTAACTTACCAAACGCTTTATTCTAATATATGGAACATGTATATAGATTTCCATTTAAATTTAAACATCTTTGTGTTAAAATATTGCAAGCAAATGGCCTCTTTAATACTTATCCTGCTGCAAAACGCAAAATGTGTATTTACATTTAGTGTATACTCTATTATGTACAATTCTTTAAAATATTTTCAAAATAGACGGATATGAGTCTGTGACTGTCACACTTAGATGCTCAAAAGTTTTTCCAAAATGGGGATAAAAATAGAAAATGTTATTCTTGTTTTCTATATACTGTTAAAGATATGACCAGTTTTACATGTATATATTTATTCGTAATTTATATTAAGTGTCAATTAAAAACAATGATGTTTTAAGAAACGTTACTTATTGTTCTGTATTGCAAACTTTAACAAATTACAGCCCGCATAAATTTAATTTCGCGGAATTTGTTTCCATTCAGTCTAAGACTGGGTTTAAATTGTCAATACTCTTTTGTTCAATATTCATCAATTTCCAAATGAAAAAGTGTATAGGATTAGCGTCTGTCGAATTCGGGTGTATTGTTGCGTCGAAATGAAATCCCAACGTTGTTATCAAGCCAGTCTTTATCTTGACGCGCTTTGTGTGAAGGTGCTGAATTTTACTGAAATGCAAACCGCTTATTCCAAAAATATTAACATTTACAAGGCTTCAATACACTTTCCTTACTAACAGTGGAGTTTAATGTGATGCTATGGTTAAAAAAGATGAGTAGAGAGCGACCATCAGCTGTTACTGCAGTAACAACAGTCCAAAAGTTAATAAAAATTTTGCGGTAAAGAGAACGAAGCACGCTGGTGGAATCATATCAATTACAAAAGGGGTACTCAAAAGGGGTTTTTGATATACCCCATAGTTTCCTTTCCGACAAAAAAACTCAAAATTGTTTTATAAGTAATAAACCCCCAGGACGTATTGGTGCTTCTAATGGCTCAGGGTGGATGGCGGTTGGTGCGTTTTATGTTTTCCAGCTTTTAAAGATCCTTAGAAATATTTCTAAAAAATTAGCGATGTTTTAGAACGTGTCATCTTTAGTTTGAGGCTCATTTCCGCACCCAAGTATTTAAAAGTTTTGCCATCGCACTATATGACCACAACATTTTTACAGAAGATGGCGTTTTACCAGCTAGTGTACAATTCCTGTCTTTACACCATCTGCTGAAGTAGCATCCATTGCTTTACCGCCTCTTGGGCTTGGTAA
Organism: Sinelater perroti; assembly: GCA_036346155.1. NCBI lineage: Eukaryota > Metazoa > Arthropoda > Insecta > Coleoptera > Elateridae > Sinelater > Sinelater perroti. The sequence goes on from JARFIY010000324.1 coordinate 7,499,144, forward strand.
TGAATCAGAAAATTCTCGTCTTGCACGTATTGTAATAAAAAGTTGCCGAAAACATGAAGAACTAAGTGTCTAATTTCTCACGACATCCAAAAAGATACTGAACATAAACAAATTCAGCAGATAGACTAGGAAAATTCTCTAAAGGAAGAACAAAACAACACAAGTTTAAGAAAGAAGTAAAAACGCAAAGAAAATATTTTAGTAGAATCTATTGCTCTTTCTGATAAAAAAACATCTTGGCTTTGTACGCATCAAACCCAAACCAAGGGAATAATACACTCGGTGTTTCCATTGCAAATTGTGGTCTGGAGAGAATGTACGAATAAGAAAATTGCACATAAATTTGTTACTGCCAACTGATGCAAATGTTAAAATTTTGCAAAACTAACATGGTCTCTTAGCTTTAGTTGGTATGTTTATTTTTATGTATTGTGTAAAGGAAGAAGTAATAGATGTAATAAAAATCTTTCTACAACCCCAGGTAGTGTTTCAATCGTCATCCTGGGACTATGTTGAAATAAAATTCAAATTACTTTCGGCCTGCAGCGTTTCTTTTGATTTTTTAGATAATATTTCTTCCTTTTGTAGAAGACACTATGTCAAAAGAAATGTGACAATGTTTGCTTTAATAACAAGGGGAAAAATTTCTATATGACTTGCTCTGGCCTCCCCTACTGTAAATATAAATGAAACTATGACACTTGTGCACCATCGATTCGTTTTATGCACACAGAAGGTTCTTGCTGAAATCTATTCCTATAAAAAGAGTTTTGTTTCAGCGTAGCAGAGACTGCTGCTAAATTCAGGGATGTTTAAGAAAATGATAAGATGAAAGAGAGAGGAAAGCAAAAGGTAAAATAAATCGCAATGAACAAACTAAATAGAATAAAACAGAATTGGATCAGTTGTTCTTCTTTTTATGTTTCATCAGTAATTTAACTTACCCAAAATAATAATCAATACTTCTCATGCAATCAGAAGAACAATAATATCTATGGCTCAAAAAAGACATTTGTAGGGAACAAAATATAAAACACTAAATCACTAAAGTGTAAACTGGAAGGTTAGTGAGCTATCATCTGTTAAAAAAAATATATGAATAGTTCAAAGAAGAAAATTATTGAAACTAAAAACAGGATAAAAATTAGAGTAAACTTGTGACAAAATTAAGTATCATACCGAAGTAAGAAATTTCAGAATCCGCTAAAGTTTCATATGACATTAAATGATCTGCAAAATTATATTTTCTAATGACAGAAGTAGCCTTTTTTGCATAATTTGGGCAAGCCTTTGTCGTGTTTTAGACTGGTGCTGAGTTAAACACGATAATTTAGATTATTTACGAGTTATTCCATAGCGAAGTCTTGCTTATCACAGAAGACGATGTTCGGAAAATCGCACCTGTAGTTTCATCTGTTTTGGAATTTAAAGTGTAATTATATATAACAAATACTTGTTTTTAAAATGTGCAATGTTTGGCCTTTTTGCCTCCACCAATGTTACCAGTATCGTTGTAACTCATAAGCATTTTACTAACTCTTAGATATCACTGACAATAACTAGCTAAGTAAAGTGTAACCACATTATTACGTTTAAATTGGACTTCACTTGGTACCAAAATAGCTTTGCACATTTAACGCCTTGTGGTGCCGTCACGTGTATTGATTAAATCGAGTAATAGTCTACGATTTAATGTTCGTAATTAATGTACCCTGCTAATACCTCATTCTTCACACCCCCTCAAATAGAAAATAGCGAATTCAAACATTTCAATATTTTTACACAATGCCTATGGTAACTTATTACCAATAACTTGAACTTGTGTACCTATAATTGTTTTGCTTACGGTGCTTTAATTTAATTGTGTTGACGTAACTATTAAGGCTATCAAGGGTTACAAAGGGTTCTTATATACCTACACATATAAACTCTGTGTCGACAATATTAAATCAATGTTAACACAACGGAAATAGCCGCGATGTAACCTGGCAGCCAACACTGGAGGTGAAACATGCGTCTACGGCTACGATCCGCAAACAAGGGTTCAGTTACCCCGAAGGAAGTCTCCTGGTACACCGAAGGAGATGCGTAAAAGTCGTAGCAAAGTTAAGAGGGCTGTTCATCATGAGCACGCTCTTCCGAGCCTAACTATCGCTAAGAAATATTACCTCGTTGCTTTTTTTGGTTGACAAAAACGGCGACAGCTTTGGCCAACTAATAATTGACAGCTTCATCACAACGAAGCGGCCATCTATTCATTGCATCTCGTGCAGAATTATTTGTCGAAGCATCAAATCTTGGCGCATCGTGTAATCGGAGTCTTTTCAGAAGAACATGTTCTAAAAATTAAGCGACTGTCCCGTGCGTTTTCGCTTTATACTTTGCGAGTGTAGTAGAGATGGTGTTAGGGGGGCGTTGTAGACGTCACCGGAATGGTACATAACGTAATTGGGCTGGCTGCTGACGTCAATTGGGTCGTTGCAGGTAACATTTCAGCATTTTCTGACGTCGCCCGCTCTTTCATCATATTGCGGTCTGTTTTTTGCCTTTTAAGAGCGATAAAATAAGATTTGAATCCGTCCATTCTGTTAAAAGTTTTGTATTTATAAATGTCCACCGCTTCTCTCTATAATCTTTAGTTTCTACAATCGGATAAAACTTTTGTTTGCCGAAATTCTATCTCGCAGTCAAGATTTTTCAAAACATGTTTAGCAACTGTAAATTTTTCGGGTTAATTGGGGCGTAGATGACGTTTATGTTCCTTTATCCTGGTGGTAATAATTCGGTACGTAGTCTCAATATAGACTTGCTCACATGAACAAGGTATGCAGTATACTCCTGGTGTATCCAGTGGGTTTATTGTATCTTTAGCTGGTCTGAGCAAATCCCGTCTCTTGGTAGTAGTATAGATGGTTTCTACCTTGTGTTTATTGAGACATCTTCATATTCAGTCCGTAACCCTGTTGATATAAAGTAAAAAAGCTTTGCCTACCGTAGCCAACTTGGTTGTGCTTGGCGTGCGCATTTGTTAGGTTTAGTTGCACTATTTATCTCCGTCCTCAAGTAACCATTCCCTGGTAAGGCATGCTCCAAATGTTTTAATTTCTTCTCTGAGATATACGTTGTGCTCGATCTAACAATGGTTTCACAACCGTTATTTTTTGACTTGGGGATGATTCGATTGCATATGAAGGTATCTGTTCGCATCCATCAAATCATACTTTGCAGTCCAAATTTGTCGCCCTTCCAGCTATTTCTAAAACTTATATCATCTATAAAGAAGAAGAAATTTCAGATCGTCGAAGAGATTCAGGCCAATATAATAAGAGTTATTCACATTTTTAATATAAGGATGATTTGAACAGTGAAAATGACGCTGAGAGAAGCGCCCAAGATCCTTACTTCGAAGGGCGTTGAGGCTACGTACAATGTTTCTTATAATTTTTATTACATATATGGATGTTTAGTTATTTTAATTACAATTGTTTCAGCTGTATACTTTTAAGAAAAACCACGTATATATAAGACTATAAATTAAAATACACAGCTTATCCAAAACGTACTAACACGGATATTCTTGGTCCAAGCAGAAGGGTCGATAAGCGTAGTCTTCGGATCTGACGATTTGTAGGAAATGTCAAGTAAATGGTCCGACCCAGCTTAATCGCCCTTGAGCTTTTACGAAGTACGGGTCCCTTGTGAAGTGAACAACTGAGCGTCACGTCTTGTGCGATATGCGATAAAATTTTACGTTAAATACGAAAATCCGCAACGAAAAAGTGTGCCACCATACAGGAAGCCTACAAAAATGATGGTTTATTGAAAGCACAAGTGTTTAGGTGGCACGAAACGGCCCAAAAATAAAGAGAAGACGTCGAGGAAAGACAACGTGCAAGCTGCCGATCCACGTCTCATCCTTCGGGGAATGTGGTGAAAGCAGAAGTCTGAATGTTAAATTGATAGTCGATGAAATAAGACTTTCAATATTTATTCCAAGTTTCCAAGGTTTTGATAGACGAATAGAAGAAAAATCCTGCATCAATTTTCGTAAGCTTTTGAACCGTGTAAAGAGTGAGTCTGATCTTCTGGAGAAAGTGATAAGTCGTGATAAAACGTGGGCTTTGTTACGATTTGAAGATAGAAAGACAAAGTTCTGACTGGTTTCGTCGACCAAAGACTATAAAGGTATTGTTCATAAAGAGTTCGTATTGCCCTGGTAGAAGGTTAACGCTGCCTTTTACAAAAAAGTGCTTAAACGGCTAAAGGAAAGAGTTGCGCACATTCACCACGACAATGCCACAAGCAAGGTTGTGCTGCCAGTGACCTCCCTAAAGTTCTGATCTTGGGCTGCTTGATTTTTTTTGTTTTCCCGCCCCAAACCCAGCTTAAAAAGACACGATTTTGAAAAATGTGGAGGCTGCTGCGACGAGTGCTTTGAAAGTGATTTTAGGTGAAGATTTCCAAGTGAGCTAGAATCACTGACAGGGATGTATTAGTACTCAAAGATAATTTTGACGAACCTTAAGTGTACATAACACACCTTTAATTAAATGATTTTTTTAATCAGTCTCATTACTCTCTGAAAATACCTTGTATATAAACTCGGAATTTTGTGGGTTAATATACAATTAAACTGCAGCCCATACAAATATGATTTAAATAACGGTTTGCTCATGTATGTGAATAACAAAAATCAAGGACTGTAGCACAGCTTTGTCAACAAACTGAGCCGTAGCAGCGTTCCCTTTACGGCTCATTCCTGATAAGCTGCAGATAAAACGACATTTTATTTATACTACGCTTACCTCACATTTCGATGGAATCATGAGAGTTATGTTACACATATTTATTGTGGCCACCAAATTATTTTGTTTGTAAATATTATTTTTACGAAGCTGTTTTGACTACCTATCGTCAAATGAAACAGAATACATTTTATTTTTTTACAATTATTCACAACTTTTCCTGCTTAACTACCAGTTTATTACCCCTTCACTGTAAAATTATAAAATGTTCAAGTTAAAAAGGACCAAAGAAGAATACAAAACTCATTTAAAGTTGAGAACATTATTTAAACGGTTTAAGCGCATGGAATTTTTTTTATTATTCACACTTTGTAGCACTTTAAAAAACGTATGAATGTTTATGAAGATTTTTAAGTTAGACAAGAAATTCAAGCGTCACATTGAAGTTAGTTAAGCAAAATTGCATTGCTTTTATTGCTATTTATTACTATTACTATAAAAAAAATTACTGGACTACAAAGAACTCACGAGAGGTGTATGAAAAACCAAGGTGGGCGCACGCAAATTTGGTGTTATTCATCTTTATATATTTTAAGATGTTTAAGGTATTGTTACAGCTACTGCTGATTATTGCATTACAATACCTTAAAAAATGTTCATCCCAGAATTGGCATCGTTGAGCATTAAAAAAAACAATTACTTTTAACAAGATGGAACAACTGCTCACACAGAAGTATAGTCATCATTAGAGATTTTTTTGAAACGCTTTTATCAATATCATCCAGACACTACCATAGCCTTAAGAAAACGTATCACAAGTGAATGAATGATCATATCGGATAAAGTATTCGAAAATTTGGTAAAACGCTTTGGGTTAAAAATAAACTCGCTGTTTGGCAGCTTCTTTATCTTTGTCTTTGTGTTGTATCTTGGAACAATAAATGTAGCAATATAAAATATTAGAATTTCTCTTGCGCCACCTTATTGTGTTTGTGACCAGCGCAATTAAATTTTGGCTAGTTTGCACGAAATGCTTCAACGGACCGCAAAGAACTCGAGAGAATTTTTATCAATTCAAATCCATTTTCGATGTACAACTTTCACATATCCTAGAAATGTCAGTTAGGTGCTAGTCCTGCTCTTTGAAAAGATCATTTGTAGGTGATTTGAGCGTGTGCACTACGAATATCGCGACTATAGTAATCGAGTTCCTAAACAAAAAAGGCATCCCGCCTTGTATTTTGAAACTTGAAAAAGAAAGTCTTTAAAGACTCAAAAATAAATTCTTTAAAGATAGTTCTGAAGCGACTGTTAAGGTATGGCTTTTTGCACATCTTTGAGAATGGTAATGAAGATGAAGTTGGTGGAGAAATAAAGTAAGAAAAAGTTTAACTGTTGACAATGTCATTGCTAGTCTTTATAAAGCATATTATTTATGTTCTAAAAATATTTAATACATCAACAAATTCGACAACACAGTGGTGTATTATCAGCTCATAAGACCAATGACCGAGATTGTTACCAACCTTCGGTAATGGAGATGGCACCCGAAGAAGAAGAAAACCAAGGGCTGACTAAAAAATTTGAAAGGAGAATTTGGCCTTTAAATAAAAGCCTTCAGATGTGCAAAGAATGGTGGGTACGCGACAAAACTTTGAAACTGTCAGATAATTTGCGCGCTGTACTTCTATTCGTTTTGCATGCCGCTATTGTTTGATGCTAAAAATTTGAAGGGACCACTTCGGAGTGCTTTAAATTTCCGCCAATATAAAGCGCATCGTGTTCAGAAATTGCAAAGCAACTATTTTGTTACTGCCTTTCACTTTTTCTATAACATGTTGGCACTCTGTGATTAGGACAGTAATTTGAGTCATAGATTACTTGTCATATGAAACGTAGTTTTATCTAAATAGATTTTTGATCCACCAGCACTACTGTGCACCAGAAAACTTTAGATTGACATATCAATGCTAAAGCGACTGGTATACAATTTTAATATTTGGCATACTTAGCTCATACCTTTCCAAAAATAGAAAACAACACGCAATGACAGTAACTTCGGTTTAGTATGCTTATATGATTGAAAATTGTCTTGGCAGTAGCTAGAACAATTCATAAAGTCATCCATGACACACTGCGCCAAGAAGATGGGACAATAACGTAATATCCTACAAGAGCTTTTATGGATGCTGTACGACATCTAAATAGAAATACCTTTCTTGTCTACCGTGGTAAATAAATAAATAATAACACTTAATTAAATAAAGAAAAAAATAAGAGATCTACCAAAAGTATACGGAGGATGTTTTTCATTCTCCATCTGCACACTTGTTTCGTGACTACACAGCACAAGAGCCACGGCAAAAACCATCTACACCACCAAAGATTGGGTCGTTATCGTCGAGGCCTGCTATATAAATGGCTGTTCATTCATTAGCATAAAAACAGACTTTAGGAGCGATCAGGAGCACATAAAAACTCAGAGGCAACACAATCAGAAGGCCAGGTCATCAATTTGAACATGACCTTTTTTTCAATTAATTTGTAACACTTCAGTGGAAAAAACTGAAAGAAATAGAACTGTTATAATGATAAAAAAGTCGGAGATAGGTTGACTATGACTACTCCAGAAAACATCGAGACGGTTAAAGACATCTGCGGCCTTCTTTCTTTTTCTTTTGGTTCCCTTTAACGGATGCTAATTTATTTAATGCCATAATAAATAATTTTGCTGTGCCGCAGCAAAACCATTTTCTTAGGGTTTTTAGCTATATATATAAGTTTTAGCTATATATATATATATATATATATATATATATATATATATATATATATAAGTAAATTTTGGCCAAAGATTTAGTTTTGCAAATAAAATTCGCAAAATCATGGTAAAACTGATACCAAGCAAAAACGAATCCGGTGTAGGTGAATAAGCAAAACGTTCACATTTGGAGAATCAAAAACCTCCATCTGCCAGTTGTACGCCCACTCCATGTTTATAAAGTTAGTGAATACTGCCTAGTCTTTTATAATGCGACTATGAGTTTGATAACCAAGTCTAACGCAAAGAGGTTATAGAGAAATTCATACTTATCGCAAGACAAAGAAAAACGTAAGATCCTTTTGGTTCTAGAACGACTACTGCACATTAAACCCAAGATAACCTGAATCTCAGAAAACACTGTAGTGTCTTCTGAGAGAGAATATTGGATGTAAAGGTAAAAATCGGAGAAGAGTTGGTTGACCAAAATGTTCACCTAATCTAAACCCTTATGATTTTTTCAATGGGGTTCTTTTAAGGATTGACTGTACAAAAATTTACACGAGACTGTCGATAAAATAAAGCAAGAAATCAAAATCATTGACAAATTCGACATCAAGGAATTTCAGAAAACACTTCGGAAACTTCGAACAGGTTAATTGTCACATTGTTTCAAGATAAAAATTATTTAAATAATCCGCTTTTGAGGGATGCTGCACAATGAAAATGTATAGAATGGATGTAAGTAACAGCAGTTATCTTGATGATGTAATTTTTCACAAATAAAATAGCCTGTTATGGGTTTTATTGTAATACTTTTTTTGTAATACCACAATGAAGTTAACTGAGATCTTTCTGCTTCCTTGCCGTACCCAATAATAGTTCAAGTGGGCCAAGCACAGTTTTCTGACAGACGTACAGGCCTTAAATTTTGAGATAGTGTAAAACTCTTAAACAATTTGGTCATTATGTATTTCAAAATCTATTCATTATTCTACATTGGTGCACTGTAGAGTTACCAAAGATATGAAATAAAATATACGTTAATATTTTGCAATTCATATACCCTCTCATCATAACGACTTGGCGTTTAAAATACTTATCGCAAGGATTTTGCCACTATCTTTAATTAAAATATTTTCTTTTTTGGTTTTGATGCAATGCTTGGATATCGTAATATTAAATCTAGAAATATTTTTCCTTCGTTGTTATATTTTTAATTATATAATTAGCACAGGAGAAACACACGTTTTTGAAATAATTGATGATTAGGAGAGAGAAGGCCTGCGACCAAAAGGTAGTTTTAATAGCCATAGGGCAATGAAATATTAAGCATTGCAATCCAATTTCTTTTCCGGAAGCAGTTCAATGTTACATGTGATGGGCAATCCCTGATCGTAACACAATACTCCGACGTGTTGAAACGTTTAGCCCAACTAGATCAGTTATGAAAGAGAAATAAACTGGCCATCCCTGTACGACTCGTATTCCAGAAAATGTTGAAAGAGTGAGAAGACCAACTCTTCACAGACCTCGGAGCTCCAGTAAACGTCGTGCTCCAACTTTGCGCCTGTTTTCTTACTAGGTACAGCCCATTCTACATGGAGGGTTGAAATTCCGTTTTGCCCAACGCAAATTGTTTTATGAAAGATTGTTTAAAATTATTGCTTTTAATAATGTAATGAGTGACGAGGCACATTCTATTGGATGGTTATGTTAATGAGGAATGTCGCTTTGGGGTGCCGGAGACCTCTTTATGGTGCTAGAGTTACAGTTTGGTGCGGCGTTAGACCTTACCTTTTTTAAGAAAGGGTTACGCGATTTTTTGCATCCACAATTTCTGCAATAAGACAGAGCCAGAGTCCGCACGGTAAGTACTTCTATTCCAGTTTTACTAGAAAAGTTTCCAATACGTAATCTCAGCAGATTCCTCTGTCTGCGACTTTTTCTTTGGGATTACCTCAAATCGAATGTCTTTGTACAGTACATAAACTGAGAGTTGCCACTTACAAAGGAATTGTAATTGTGGTAGAAGAAATGTTGGTGAGTGCAATGCAGAACTTCGAAGAGAGGCTTTGATATAATCTTTCGTAATTAAATAATCAATTTATGCTTATCACAACTGTATTAATCACAGGTTGTGTTGGTATTACTAAAAAATTTCTATATTAAAAATAAACAAAGTTACACTTATTTGAACAACTTGTGTTCTTTTTGCACCACTCTGTACTATGGAATAATTGAGTTAGTTCTACATTTCTGTCTTATTTATGCACTATTATATGTTCTACTTTTAAGCCACTTCTGCAAGTCCCTTTCCAACCCATGTCCATGGATTTCTTAAATTTTTCTTTCAATGCATCTACAAATAAATGTTTCAATAGGAAAATTATGTACAGAGTAATACAAAATAATCTGATTATCTTTAAATGTTAATAACGTTTTTATTTATATTCAATTTTCTATTTTTTAACTATTTAGATAAATATTTCTTAACAGATTTAAATATTTATATTTTCTTTTTTGCGGTTTTAACAAGGCGAACATACAGACAATATTGTAACATCGCTGTAGAAACAGGATTAGGACAATTGTTCAAGAGTTAGTTGAAATAGAAATGTTAATAATGCCAGATACATATGTCAGAGTGTTGCCTATTAACTTCGAACATCCATCAGAAGACGCTCCTCTCAATTGGACAATCTCTTGGCGTTTGTTGCAACATTTTAAAACAAAACCTATGTATTTCCCATACAAAATTTAGCTGGTCTAAGTTCTTTAACCTGAAGACCGACAACTATGTTTTCAATATGCCCAGAAGCTTTTAAATCTTGCATAAAATAATAAAAATTTTGTGCAAATTGTAATAATGAGTGTCGGGCCATATTATAACTTAAGTGGAATTGTTAGTAAACAAAATTTCTGGTTTTAGGGCACGGCGAACCCTAGATTGACGCATAAGAGGCCATTACATATAGCCCATATATATAACAATTTGGTGTGTTATAAAATCGCATTATCGAGTCATATTTTGTTGAGAATGAACAAGGCGCTATTCAGACAGTCAATGGGACATACTATAGGACAATTTTTTCTTACCACAGTTACTTGATGACTACAGCTTATGGTTCCAGCAAGATGGTGCCACAGCCCCCCTGCTCGAGCCATAATGAATCTTCTAAGGCAGCACTTTCTCAATCGCCTCATTTCCAGTTTTTTTGGGGAGAGGAGGAGGGGGAAAAGACTATCTCAAGAATAGAGTTTACTGTGAGGGTTCCAAAACAATTGAGTCTCTAAAAGAGAACAACCGCTAAGATACAGCCTCAATGTCTTCCAGAAACTGACAAATGTTTTTAAAAATGTTGTTATAAGAGCACGCTTGCATTAAACAATAAGGCATTTGCTGGATGCGATTAAAATGTAAAGAACTACAAGAATAAAACTGTTATTTCAATTTTATTTTGTTTATTTACTCCATTTTGTTCGAAAGTTATACAACAAATGATCAGAAAATTATGCGCCGCTCTGTACTTCGCTAGAAATAACTGAAAAAGTTGCGCATTATTATAGTGTAGGAACTACAAATACTTTCAGTTTCAGTCTTTTTATAGAAAAATTGTTAAAACCGGACAATAGATCTGATGAACCGAATAGATGATTAATAATTATTACCAACTTGCTTAATGGTGTTTTTTTTTGGTTTAGGTAAATTGAATCTCCTTCCGTGTACGGCCTGGTTCTTCTAACTCGAGCGCCAAAATCTGGGTTTCTAACTTTTTTAGGTATGTCAACATAAATGTTTCTGCAATTTTTATTAGGTAAAACTTATCTATTATTAGTGTGAGCCACTTTAGCAGTTAGTCACTGGAATGTCCAAGCGACGATTTTTTGACCATATTCGGCCACTTCTGCAATATTACCTTCAGTTTTTAATATACAAAAACGGTTACATTGTTCTTTACTTGTTGTAGTACTGCAATAACGATCTGTCTGTGTTAGTTCTGTTTTTCTAAGCTTTATTGCAAATATCCAGAATGATAATCATATATTATTGATTTCACCTATTTCAATTATTCCGTTTATGTCTTTAATTTCTACTTGCATCGTGTTTTTTTTTATAATGACCAGTTTTATTCTCAATAATTGTGTAAGTCGAAGTAAAAACGCATTTTTCAACTAATAAATAGGCTAAGCACTTTTTGAAGTTAGTTTAGTTCCTAAATTAGCAAATTTTAAAAACTGGAATGCAATTATTAAGAAACTTACTTTTAAATAATGGTACTACAAAATATATTATTAAGCCCAAAACTAAAGCAAATATGCTCGATTTCACCTTTTCATGTATTAAAACATAATAAATGAAAGCTGCGACCCATACTAAAACTTACAGCGAAAGCTGTGTTTCGTTGGAGGTAATGCATTATGGTGCCGTTGAGTGTTGACATCGTACACCTTAACTTCGCGGATCCGTTACCTTATCGCTAACGCTTGTTGTGTAAGACAAAAACTAATGCAATTTCCACACGCACGGAGTGCCAAGGTAAGTAAACGTGGTGATTAATTGCAACTTACCATGTAAATAAATGTGTAAGGCTTAAGATTTGCATAGGCTTTGCTTATTGGTTGTCAACATGCTTAATTCGATGTGAGAGCTGGATATATTAGGCTTGGCAAAGCTAATATATTAAGGCAAGATAAAGCTACGATCCAGCACCATATATAAAATTATATAAGCAGTAGAAAATGCCAAAAAGTATTTTAGTATTAGAATAAACCTGCAAACCTTGCAACGCATAGCGAAATGGCGAAGCAGTCACCCAAATTTGAGAACCCTCTAGCCGACCTTTGACCAATCAGTTTCAAAATCACTAGCAAGCAAGCCTTCTTGGACACCTGTCGATTGGTGAAAGAACTTAGGAATTCCCAGCCGTTTTCGAGTTTTTGCTCGGACGGACGGACGGACAGACAGACGGACAATATGAAGTTAGTAAGTGATTCCGCTTCGCTTCGCCACTTAATAATGATTTGGCCACTTGTACTGTGTACACAACCTTTAACTAACTGAAGTCCGGTGACACCTTTAGAAGATAACTAAGTAATTTTAAGACCTAAAAACCACTAAAAGATACTCTGTATCAAATAATCTTACGGCAATGTCCCTTCCAGATGCTTTATCATAAAAGGAGTAAGATAAACGTAAATTTAAACATCTCTAAATTATCGTGAGCTGTTGTCAATTGAATATAATTTTTTCCATTCAAACAAATTGTAGACGTTTATATTGTATCGTTTTCGTAGTTTTTAATAGGTTTTCCATAAAAATTTATAAAACTTTAGAGTAAAGAAAAATACCACTAGCTCAGATATAATTCAAAAAATATGTTATAAACTATTTTAAATGAGACAAAGTTGCAAATTGCACAATATTATAAAATATTTTTAAAGTGTACTTGTAGACGAACAGCTTAAAAATGAAAAACCACATGTTATTACCAATCGCGAACAAAAAAAATTTAATACTGAAAATTAAAGAGCGGCGTGGCGTCCCAAGGCAAGTTAGCCCCAAATAAAACGTCTATCAAGAATGTATTCGCTATGCCTTGGCAAAAGACGGGTTAAGATATCATAAAAGACATCATACTTCCCGATATGACAAAAAGTAACTCGCTGCCATCCCAAAAAAGAGTGGTAAGTCTCATAAGAAAATCTTGCTAGAAAAAAGTCCACGTTTGTGGAAGATAGAAAATATTTTACTTTTACGCTAATATATCTAAAAATGATGGATACTATACTAGTAATAAGGAAAATATGTTAGTGTAAAATAAGGCAAAGAGAAAAATTTGTAAAGAAATAATCTGGATAGTCCAAAATATGTTTAGGTTAAAAGTAAGCCAAGAAAAAACGAAGAAGGAAAGCTCTTTTTGACTTTGTTTTGAAAGTATAACCTCATTTAATATAAATATTATATATAAATATTTATCGCCTTTAATAGTTGTTAAAGTTCATTCAATTACTTTCAGCTCACCCCTGCAAATGCTATTCTCTAAATTTTATTTAGATTTTATAAGATATGAAAAGTACCCGTAGACTAGAATGGCAAAATGAAAAGAACTTTTACGTCGATAATATCTTTTAAAAACTGCCCAAAGCGCTTGTAATCTTCAATCGGTATTCTAGAATTTTTGAAATGTCTGAAGTAATCAAAAGTCCGAGATCCATTACTGAAGTTTCTTTGGCAATATTTAAGGGTTTGAAACAAAGCATAACACAATCCTTTGAAAGTCATTCATATTGCAAGAAAAGCACAGTGTAAGTATATACAGCTTTACAAGATAAAGGTAAGTATTAGACTAATGTATGGTAAAGAGGACATATAGCAGCTCATTCTGTACCACATCTTTTAAAGCAAGACATTTTAATATAGCGAATTAGTAGGTGGTGTCCTATATGTAATTTATTGGCTTACTTGTACATTAAAAAATAAATAATATATTGAAAAACTGTATGGTCTACTGTTAAAGGTTCAAGTTCAAATTTTCTAAAAACTAAAATTATCCTCTGATCTCTTTTTCTAAGTAACTTTGGTCTTCCACACTATTTAAATTTATTGTATTACATAATTTTTTTTAATTATCTATTTCTATTTTTTAGAAAGACAATGTAAATTTGGACATCTTTGGCATACAAAGTACCTGAGTCTAAGTCCCCTACAGTTTTCCTTCTAAAAACCCTGGCGTGAGCAGTTGGTGTGCCCTTCAAGTGTTTAGTGGTTGCTGAATATGCCCAGAATGTCGCAGAAGAATTACGCAGAACATAAGTCTCACAACAAGCTCGAAGAAGTTGATGGCGTATTGGTTGGCCGCTATGATGTTCTTGGCTACTAGCTACTAGTTCTGGAACCAGCTGGCGATGATGGCTCAGTCCTGGTGTTTAGATTACTGCGGAAAGTACTGTGGTAGATGGCTGCTGAATGGTTGTGGTGGAAGTTGGAGTGTCTCCTCTGATCAAGGCGGCGTTCGACTGAGTGCTGGCTTGGAAAATGAGGGGCCTAACATTTGTTGCAGGTGGCGGGTACGCTCCGGAGCTTTTTTCACTCTTCGGAAAGATGATTTTCACCGCACTTTATGTATTTCGGATTGGCGCAATAGAAGCGCTGTGAGTGACGGCACTGGCTTACTGCGTTCCTCTTATTCAGCAGTTCCACCGTCATAGCCAAATCAAGAACTGAAAGAGATTTTTCCCGTAGGGTACCTCGCATGACTGTACTTTTATGATGCTTCAATAAACTTAAAAAAAATAATCCCACTTTATGTTTTATTTATCCATGTAATATTGTGCGTTTTATCTATTTGTCTTTTACCTTCAAAGGCTCTACTTTTCATATGTTTTACTGTACATTCTTTTCTTTATTACCCTTCTTAATTTTTAATTTTTTTTTGCATCACTGGTAATATTACATTAATAGAATTTTTTGTTATCCTCTTTGGTCTTGGATCATAGAATGTGATAACCCTCTAAAATATGAGGCAAAAAGTCCTATGTGTGAAAAAATTTTATCTTTCATATTTCGCGCTTTTACGCGAGCGCCTCTGACGTCTCTGACACGACTATTTGCTTAAAACGCGTACCTGCTTGAAAAGTAATGTGCAAAACCTTCCTTATCGATATTTTAACTTCCCCAGTATACTTATAGATGTCACTGTAAAATATGTTAACTGCATCTGAGAAATTTAAAGCAAAAATACGTTAGTATAGCGCCAGTCCGTAGTCGAAAATAAACAAGTCGGTTGTCGTTAATCTGTATGCCCGAATTGCCAAGATGTTGAGGTTCCAAGTCGTAAATTAATTAATATAGCCTACGAAATAAATCGACAAATTGTTTTAGCTATGAGAATACTGGTGTAGGGCTCAATGGCATAAAAAATTCTGTGCTTTTATCAAGTTACCGCGACCTACTTTTCATTCTTTCTACGACAAAATAGTTAACATGTTACACATCGCAAGTACTACTGTCAGAGATATTTCCA
Organism: Sinelater perroti; assembly: GCA_036346155.1. NCBI lineage: Eukaryota > Metazoa > Arthropoda > Insecta > Coleoptera > Elateridae > Sinelater > Sinelater perroti. The sequence continues at coordinate 7,514,677 of JARFIY010000324.1, forward strand.
TGAAGAAAGAGCAGAAGAAGAGATGAATAAAAGTCGATAAAAGGTGAAGAAGGAGGAATTACAGTTTCCGGCGAAAAACGGGATTTTTGTCTCTTTTTGGCGTATCTCCTTTGATTGGATGGCACACAGGCAAAATTATCGATGCATCTGTCAAGTCTAAGTACTGTAAATGTTGTGAGTACTCGGAAGGTAACAAAAATACGGCTGAGTATGAGGAATGGTACTTAACTCACCAACAAGAGTGTTAATCCAACCATGAAGGCTCAAGTGGTAAAATGGAAGTTAACTCTATTGTCAAAATGTTTGCTAGATCTGAATCATTGTATAATATTAAATATGCCAACTACATTGGCGACGGTGATAATAAAACGTTTAAGGGAATCGTAGATAATCATCCATACAAAAATTTTGAGGTAAAAAAGAGTGCATCGATCAATCATGTGCAAAAACGTGTGGGTTCAAGATTGAGAATTTTGAAAAAAAATGTGAAAGGCCTCGGAGGTAAAGGCAAATTAACTGCCAAATTGATTGCTGAGTTGACGATATATTATGGACTTGCGATACGGCGAAATTCAGACTCTGTGTAAAACATGAAAAGGGATATTTGGGCGACGCTTTATCATAAAATGTTAACAGATAAAAAGCCTATACACCATACATGCTCAGAAAGTTGGTGTAAATGAAAAAAAGCAGAACCAGCAGGCACCTTGAAAGATTTTCGCACAAGCTGCCACTTTCGAAGGAAGTTTTCGAGGCCATCAAGCCAATATCCGGCGATTTAGGTCGAGAAGAATTGTTGAGCCGTTGTTTGGGTGGATTTACTCAAAATTCAAATGAAAGTTTCAACGCAACCGTCTGGAACTTGGCTCCAAAAACCTATTCAAGCGGAAAAAAAGTCTTAGATATTGTAGTTAGCATTGCCACTTGCAACTTTAATGAAGGTATGACAAGTATTCTGCAAATTATGAAGGTCTTGGAGATTGATATTGGTGCTCGAGCATACAATTTTTGCGTCGAAACCGATGCTGATCGCATCAAACTCGCAGAACGCTCATTGACGGACGCAGCAAAAGAGGCGCGCTCGGCCGTTAATCATCGAGAAAAGCAAAATTTGCATTCAGAAGGGCAACTTTATGGACCTGGGATAGCAGATTAATGGTAAAAAATTTTATACAGTTGAATTTCTCACTTTTTCATTTGTAAAACTCGTTTTGAAACTTTGCACGCGTTTTTCTCAAAACACGTTTTTTTTTAAACGGCACGCAGCATAACTCAAGCAATTTTTAATATTTTTACTTGCAATTTTGAACAGATCTTTAGAACATTATTCCGCGCCGAAATACGTACGGATTTTTTGATTAATTAATTTACAACTTTTTTATACACAATTAACGGTGCCATTTTGAGTGAAAAATTTACTTGTAACTTAAAATGCGTGCCAAATACCCAAATTTTAATATTTTCAAAATCCCGTAAGTATTTCTATAGCTACACTCATGTAGATTAAGAAGAATTTTTTATTTTGTTTCAGGTGGATATTTACTTCAGTTATACTGCGTGCCGTGGAGCGCCTTTTTCGCAGGGCGCGTCCAGAGATTCACTGTAGAGACGCCATTTTGTAATATTTTTTTATGAAAATTTTTGTAATTACACTTAAATATATGCCTAATAATATACTTCAAAAGTTTTTTCCTACTACCTATCTTTCAATGTAAAAAAATCCTAAAAAAAACGCTTTTTTGGAGCAGCTAGAGTGGCTTAACCCCTTAATATACTAGCTTACAGAATATGTATTTGCTGAAATATTTATGATATTAATATGACATTTACAATATAACATTTTGTTGAGTATAAACAAATTGTAAGTGGCTTTGATCAATGAAACTACAATCTTAATGAAATGCAAGAAATCGATTACAAGGTTGGCGAATAAGTAGAAATTCATCCCATCTTAAACTATGTAAATACATAGAATACTAGCACAATCGTGGTATTGGAATATATTAGAATTATCTGCAAAAACTAAACGAGCAGATAAGGATTTAAGTAAAATATGCGTCGTTAAATTCAACCGGCATTTCTGCGCCTCGTAAATTTTCCTTTTGGTACTATTCGTGTTCGGCTTTTCTACTTCACTGGAGCTTGAAACTTGCGTACTCATTATCTACCGCAGCTTTAACTACCAACAGATTTTAAATGCAGCCGTAAATCTTAAAATCACTCCAACTAGGGTAATCAGGATTTGAAGGAATTTTCCCACCTTCACCAAACATTTAAAATTGATGCATTGCTGCAATTAAATAGTTTTACTTGCGTATTTCTTTACATTTATGCTGCTATAGGATCAAAAAGGTCACTTTCATGCCCTAATGTGCATCCGTAGACACTATCTTGCTAAATTAAAATTCTAAATTAGTTCTTCAAAGAATAAATTTGTGTAATATGATTAAATTGCTATCTAGCATTATTATAAATAATCTATTTAAAATTAAAAAAATCATTTTTAAATTCCTTGTGTAATGTCATACTTGCATTAGAAATATCATTAAGATAAAAACAACAAGAACTATTTCATTGGATAAATAATGGCTTTTGACTACGTTAAAGCGCATTGCTCTTACAGCTGCGCTAGTTTAATGACAACCAGATATCTTACGTAAAGTTCAACGCATACGGCGGCTCCAATTTGCATAAATTAATCACCGGCAACAAAGGTAGTGTCAAGGCAAGTAAAAGTAACGATTAGTTTTGATATAGCGCGAAACTAAGGCTCAATAGCAGATAAAATGCACGATACGGTCTTATAGACGATTTAACCAATCTAAATAAGTATAAATAACTTTAAAAAACTGAAAATTAAAAAAATATAGCGCAGATTCAAATCTTGAAAAGCGTAAAACAAAGCAAACTTTTTAGGTTTTTAACAACTCACCCTGATTGTTTACCATTGTATTAGCAGATAGCACGTCTAGTGTACGAGCGACGTTCTAATTATCGAATGCTTAAAAGAGGCGTTGCCATTGTGATATCATAAGAAAAACTGTAAGCTGTGCTTTGGTTCGTAAAGGTATGGTCTAACGTAACAATAATAACACGTTAGCAAGCAAAACCATTTGTCGATATAATATTTAAAGAATATATTTTTGAAAAAATTGCATATTAAAAGAATGCACGAAAAGAATTTATTAAAATGACGGCCAGAATAAACGTGTGAAAATTTTTCTAGTTAGGCTGCAATGGTTTTGCCGCTCTCCTCCATTTCGTTTACTATTCTCTACTTATTTTAATTAAGGATGATAGCGCGCAATGTTGCGTCCTAAGAGAATATTTTCGTAGTCAAGCAGCTAATAATGGCAATGTTCGAAGGTTTATCCGTGGTAGTATTGACACGTCTACCATCGAGATTTGAAGTTAATTTGTAAATTTGTTCCTGTATACGAGGGCAATCCCAAAAAGGGCTGAGACCACAGGGAAAATTTTGGCGCGGCTGTTGGCTACACTGCCGTGTTTGCTGCTTCCCCCGCTCTCAAGAAAGCCATGGTTTAGCCTGCGGGAACACTCAGTTGTGGCTCGGCAACCGTTCGTAATGGAGCTCCCGCCTGCCGCTACCGCCAAGTGCAAAGTTCGCGCAGTTATTTGGTTTTTGAGCAGAAAAAAAGTTAAAGCAATCGAAATTCATTGCCAATTTGGCGGAAATGTATGGAGAGTAATGCATGGATGTCAAAAATGTCCACAAGTGGTGTAGGGGGCTTACACGTCGTCGCATAAAAATTGACGAGAGAAATGCGGGAGACCGACGAGACAGTTGCTTAAAGATCGAAGGATCAGTCTCTATGATCCCTGCAATTGATTCTTGAGATTTCTTGAAGTACCATTCATAGAGCTTTAACTAAAAAGTTTAAATATCGGAAGATGTGCGCAAGTTGGGTGCTGCAAATGCTTACATAAAACCACCAACAGATGGGACATAATCACCACCCACTTTATAGTCCGGACTTCGCATCTAGTGACTACCACTTGTACCTTAAGTTAAAAGAACATTTGACCGGAATGCGCTTTAGCGACTATAGCGAGGTGAAAAAAGCAGTTCAACGCTTCCCCAACGACGTGGTGGCGAGCTAGTATGACATATGACAAAATGGCGATTATTTAAAAAAATAGAGAAGTATTTAAGCTTTAAAATGATGTATAATATATTGAAAATAAGCTTTTTCTGTTTTTAAAAACTAGAAGCCTTATTTTTTATATGTGTATGTAGAAATAAATGAATTTAATTATGATTGATGGATCACAACTTTTATGTCCATTTTCTTACTGTATTACACAGATTGCAAATAAAATGTATTGCAAAAAAAGGTATGAAGAGAAGAGATCACAGATATATATGTTGAAGATTTACTCTACCGACGGTGGCCGCTTTTTGAACTAATAAACCAAAAGAATTTTTAGACAACGCGGATAGCTTCATTAAACGATCTAAATAGGGTCCATAGATTTCTTCAAATACACGATAGACTGAATCGTAGACTAGGTCTTCCGAGGGGCGATTATTCACGAACAAAAGAGCAAAAGAACAAATCGATTGTGTCAAATTTCTGACAAAGATGATAGTGTCAAATAGTCTTCTTATGAATTTGTTGTACACTGTTAAGAATCCCGTCAGCATTTTTCATTTTCAAGATCATTAAAGGTACTCTACATATTTTCTGAGTTCAATTTTTTAAGAACACTTAAGTGAAAGTCATCAATACTTATATCACTGTTCAAAAATACTTCTCCAATGATAGTGGATAGGTAGGTCTTTTCCAAGTAATCACTTAAAAATTATCAATTGTGTAGAGATAAATACTTGTAGTCTGCAAAACGTTTCCCTTTAAGCTCTGGAAAATACGGTGTGTTTCAAGATATGTGAGGATTTTAAAAAGACGTTTCTGGTAGTCTATCTAGAGTCTACCCTCGTTTTGGCCTCCAATTGTGGTAAAAAAATTTCTAAACTCAAAAGAGCATTTCAAAATTGCTTCTCGAAAATTTGAATCTATAAGAAAAAAAATTGCTAATAACCTGACCTTAACATTTTGCTACTGTAATAAGTAAATGCATTCTTAAGAGTCCTCTAACTGAAAGTTCTGCATATAAATAATAGACGTAGACGTGCATTTGGTGTATATATAGTTTGTGGTTACTCAAATCTTCACACAAATTATACATAGTCATAAAGTTTAGTATCGTTAAGATAAAAATCAAACACAAAAGAACATTTCCGCATTGAGTCACTGCATTTATATATATTTGTTATATTGCCAAAACTAGGTTAAGCATATCTTTCTCGTAGAATGATTTCTCTTTTCAAAAAACGCCATAAAAGCCATAAAGAAAATCAAAGTCAAACAATCAAATAATTCGCACACTGAAACATTTGGTGACATGTCTTCTTAACACAAAAAATTGTGCGAAAAGAATATTTTTTAGTAACTACATGGGCGATTTGTTCAGACTGATCTTCGGAATAATGAAAATGATATCACATGATAATAACATTACTAATCAAAAAAGTCTTACAAAAGGCATTAGATTAATTCCAAAATTTAGTTTATGTTTGATATCAGTTTGAATAGTTCGCGGTAATAAAAAGTCATTTTCGGTTAAACAAGAACTTAAATATTTCTGATCAAACAAAATTCGCTAAAAGATGCACATACTGTATTTGTAAAAGGAAGACAAGTTGCACTTTATTCGCTCATTGAGGAAAAACGGAGACTCCAGAAGCCGCTTCGAAGTATCACGACTTAAGACCCTTTCGCTTAAACGTTAGCTTAGAGCTGGCAGTTAGTACAAGCACCCACTGAAAGATTTATATTGTCTAAGACTAAGAGATTTATTAAAGAATAAAACTACTTATTTACATCAATTGCTTGATTGTTAAATTTTGTAGTTACAATAACTGTATCACATCAAGAAAGGTTTGTGATCGTGTATTGTTAGACTTGCAATTGACATGGATTAGAAGAAGATGTATTTAGTAGCATTCAAGAAGATTAGACATTGTATGTTTTAGTTTTGTAATACAGATATATGTCAAAACTGTATCTTATAAGAATTTATAATAACCATCGTCTCCTAAAAAGTATAACCACAGCTATAAAGGTTTTTGCAGTTCTTTATATATTAAATTCTGTGAAGATACAAAATATGTAATTATCTATTTACAATGTGTTGCTATCAAATACAACTTAATGATTATGATTCTATATATCTAAAACATTCCTCTTAGTCAATTTGTTATCCGCCATATCGTTGTCAACAGATACAAAACTTATTTGTTAATTAGTTTTTTTTAAAACTTTAAGTACATACCCACTTCTCAAAATGACATTAAAGTAGCTTAAATGTTGATTGAGAGAAAATCAGTTTGAATACTACACTACAAATCTTAATGGCCTACCCTGTCTATGAGTAAAGATACAACGGTTATTAGAAGGTAGTCCACTTTTTTTGAGCAAAACGAATAAAATTTACAAGACAAAGTTGTATACAGAGTGACTATTCCCATTTTGGGAAACTACGTTTAAGCACCATTTATTATCAGAGGTAGTAAGCATATAATTTAAAGTGATCGATAAATTTCGACATTATAACAGTATATTGTGTGTACCAAATCCAAGGAATTGTATTATTATGCCTAATATAGAAGGTTTAGTGACTAGTTGGATGAACCACTGTAACTGAATTGGTCAATAGGAGTTTTTGTTAAGGAAAAAATTCAGTTACACAATTTATGGTGGAATATTGGAATACTCGTAGTTTATTTTAAGTAGCCAAAACATATAGGTATTTAGAAATTTCAACAAAATCGTTGTATTTTTGTAACTAATACCTTCATAAAAATGCTGAAAACGTTACAAAGCTTTATGGTAGTGATCGTCTCAACGTTGTGGCTTCTGTTAGATTGTAAAAAAGTTCCTCAGCGTGTAAAAAATATATGCATTCTTTTTTGTTCATTGTCTTTATGCAGGAGTGACAATCTTTATCATTGCAATCTAAATGGAAATTAAAGAAACTGAATGTTGCCGGAAACGAGAGCCGTCAAGAAGAGATACTACAGATTTGCAATGCCAAAGCATGAGAAACTGTAAGCATTATGACTATTTGATCTATGATGCAAAAAGTTACTGATAATAATTGTTAAGAAAATTCGTTTACAATTTAGTAGTATAAATTCTTTGTAATTGGCCAAGAGAAACTTGCTGAACGACAATTAACTGCTTTAACGCTACTTAGTATCAGAGTTATTAAGTAGATAATTTGAAATGACCAACAATCAATACTTTAACATTTCAAACGGGTTTTTAAGTATGTGTATTTTGTGCCAGAGTGAGCTAAATATACCAGAAGAGCAAACGATCCAAAGGATGGTATCATGGATAACCTTCTGGGAAAGTTAGCGACTGGCAATGTTTTACTTGAGCAACCCCTACATTAAAATTGTTTAGAATTAAGTGGAAACATTGGGAGTTCCCAATTTGTACAAAAGTTGCAGCGATGGTGCTTGGGTGTATTTTGAGTAACCAAAACCTATGGAAATTTTGAAACGATTGCAAAATCACATCGTATCTTTTATAACTGGCGATTTCATGGAAGTGCTACAAAAGTTAGAGAGCTTTATGAGAATGCTCGTCCACAGATTGCGGCTCTTGTTTATAAAAGCAGTGAATATTATGACAGAGACTGGCATCCATCACATTTTGGAACAACAATAAAAAGTTATGGATAATTAGTAATTTGATCTTTCTAAGAAAACGGAGTTTTATAAATAGTGATGGTGAGTCTCTGTATTTCATTATAGGAACATAGACCGGTTATCGCGCATCACCTCTGATACGGGTTGATGTAGCAAGTTCTGCACCTTATGTAACCCCATTATACCTTTTGTTTAAAATAAACGCAGGTGCTCCATTATTTTTAGTGATTACATAGGCAGCCCGCCAGGCATCTGAGCCTAGGATCGAACCCGGGTGCATCCACACCGCAGCTAAGCGCAGCTCAATGACTCGGCCACCAACTGACATGTGCCATATTGAAATTGTTGTCGCTATAGCAAAATGATTTAAAAGGTTTGAAAATAGCTGCAAAATACTTTTTTCCGATTAGTTCTTTTATTGTAATAAATGTGAATGGTATGTGAAAAGTGTGATGCGAGTTAATCCTTTACTTACTTTATTAGTGTCTTTCATTAAAAGCAAATTGTGCTGTTTATCGCAGCAAAAGGAATAAAAAAGTTAAAATAGGCATTTTAAAACTATAACATACAGCTTTTACCATGTTATAGCTTATGATTTATAGCAGCAATTTAATTGTTTACATAAACGGGCAATATTTAAAAAATCGCTTATTTAGTAAAATTAATAAACCTCAACTTTGGCTTTTACTTTTTTGCAGCTTTATTTATAGTTTGCAAGTGTAAATAAAGCACAGGAAAATTATAAACCTAGCAAGCAAAATCGGCAGTTGATAACTAATTTGCCTTTTCACTTTGATAGAGAAATAAATGTACAAGCGGTCGCGTGCATTAATGCACGCTCCTTAAAATTCCGGAACATGCGTTTGCACCACCTTTAGCATTTTTAACGACTTTTCGCGAGGCGTAGGACAAAGAATACCCAACGATTCAATATTTCAAGCTGCACGCTCAAACGGCTTAATAAATATTTATGCCGTAAAAATAGTCGTTTCAGGTAAAAATGCACGTAATAGGCGATGCGCATGTAAGGCCGCGGCGGCACCCCGGGGCTTTCTACAATGTGAACCTTAGCAACTGCTACTTTTTGAGAAATATTCGTAGATTTGGCCACATTCTGCTAAGCAGTTGCTTATATGCGTCAATATTCACTAACGATGCTGTTTTGTTGTTATATATAAGGCGCAATCAGTTGAACATCAAGTAAATTAAATTTGTAACTTATTTCAATTTAATGTCCTTTCTTAATATCTCACATCATTTTAACTTTTATTTTTCAAGAAAAATTCTATAATTAAGAGATGATGAAACTGCCTTTGCAATTTAAAATAATCAAAATGCCTGTACTTAAGTCATAGTTATCAAAAAATCTGTGCTGTATGGGTAGCCTCTGAAGTGTTCCTTTTAGTTCATATAAAGAATTTTTGTTTCTTGCTGCATTATACAGTCAAACCTTTAAATATTAGATTTATTATCAAACATTCTGCAAAAATGATATTTCAAATTATATTTCTTTAGTAAATTCCAGCTATTTTTCCAGTTCACTGCAATAATACCAATAAACCGACTTTTAAAAAGGACTACAAAAAGGCTTATTATCTACGATAATGTGGTGCGTAAAAAATCATTGGAAAACTGCAGCTAGTCATAGTAAACTAATTATTAACTAACAATTAACAAGATTGGACCAATAATCCGCATAAAATGTTTAAAACTGATAGATCAGAAGAATTTTGACACTGTTAGGTCTCATACGTCTTTGACCATCAGCAAACAATTACTTACTCATGGCTGGAATGTTTTACCTAATCTTTGAATTTACCAGACTTTTCTTCTACTTATTTTCTCCACTGGAGAATTCTGGGAATGGAAAAATATTCAATAGATACTTGGATTGGTTTTTAACTGTCAAGCTTAAGATGTCCATAATGAAACTCGGGCTGATTTCCGGAGAATCACATGATGAATGAAAAAAGTAATACATCCTTTTATACTATCCGCTGAAATAAGTAAGAAGAATAATAGTCTCGCAGTAGTAGACTGAATTTTTGTCAAATACAATATAATTACAGATACGAGCAACAGTCACATACATACAGGCTTTTCAAGCGTTCGCATCGCAATTCAGGTCATGTTTTATACAGTAGACTCGCAAGTAAAATCAACACAATCGTTACACAGCTCCTAGTAGCAGAAATTAGCACAAAAACCGGTAAGTTCTATTTATCAGTGGCCTGCGACAAAATCGTATCTATTAATAATAATATAAATGTGCAAATTGATAATATCAAAAAACAATAACACTTATATCCATTATTATTAAATAATTTTAAACCCTCAAATAATATAAATAATACAAGGAAGTACACTCAAAAAATCCTGATAAACTCATAAAGACAAAAGACTTTCAAGAAGTGAGATTCTATAAAAGAGAAAGACAATCACAATTCTCCAGAATATCAAGCAAGAAAAGTACGATTACAAACGATTATATCTACAAACAATATTGATTAAAATAATGAAGAAGGAGTAAATTTAAGCAAAATGACTTCTGATAAACCACCGTCTTTATAATTCATCGTAGACTAAACATTTCCCCTCTCTTATCATTGGTGGAAAATGCTATCAAGATTGCCATTATCAAATTATGAATGGCAATAAAGTAAAACTACAGATTAACATTATGGAAAAAAGGAACTAGTGACTTTAGTAATCTTTTCTTTATTAAATTTGTACTGAAAGAAAATAAAGAAATATTTAGTAGTCAATATTTCCAAAACGCTAAAGAAACTATTGCACGCGGTCGTATAGATGCCTAAAATGTAGAGAAGATCATAACACTAGAACAAATAAATCAGCAAAACCAGCATCCCTCCACCTTTTAATGATGTTAAGTTTAGTTAGAGAAATATTGAGCTTCATTTAAACATTAATTACTTACTTTTAAAGCATATTTTACTGAACGCACCATCACTAGTTTCACAATTTCAAGTGCATGATACCAAAAACCCGAACGGGGATTCCAAAGGCAGATTTGCTATAATTAACTAAGTTTAAGAGAGATTACATGTAAGCCACGATTATAACGGAAGATATCGAGACCCAAGATTTATATCGGGGAGAGACTACCATGCTAAACATTCCCAACGGGCATATAGTTTGTATAATCCTAGAAGTAGAGTTTTAAAGGAGAAAGAAACAAGAAAGGTACCTGAATTATCATTCTACGGGAAAGCTAACTTATTGGTCGACCAATAGAACAACAATTCCAGGCGTAACAGATTTCACCATTAAAAGTATTGGAAATGTAATAGATAATTTTAATTTATTTTCAATCACTCATCAGCAATCAAAATCGTTGAAAAAAACATCTATAACTACACACTAAGCAGGCTGACCGGAAAATTCTTAACGAAAATTTTTCGCTCAAATGTTCCCCTTAAATCAAAAAAGATATTGAAGAAGCTGTTGAAAACTTAACACATGCGGTCCAGGAAACAGGCTGGAAAGCACAGACAAAAACAAAAAATCGCTAATAAACGAGAACGGAAAAATAAAATATAGCCGCCTGAAAAAAGCAGCCAGAGGTGTAAAATGTAAGTTAAAAACTAAAAAGACGAGTGATTCACTATTTAGAAGCCTCAACATTATTATTTAAAATACTCATGCCTGTTTTAGTAGATAATGAACTAATACCAGATTACCAATTTGGTTTTAAGAAACACCATTTCAATATGGAACGAATCTACCATACTGTAGATGATGTAAAATAGTACCTTTAAAGAAAAAAACTTTATACAGCTACTTTTATACAGATAAGTTGTAAGATTTTGACAAAATGTGGCACAAACTAAAACAGGATTTACCCCATAACTTTTACCTTGTATTGAAATCATATTTGCATGAAAGGCATTTCTTTGGTAAGCACTAAGAACTAACCAAACTGTTTAAATAAGTTGAGGCATAACACAAGGGAGTGCTTTGGGACCAATGCTGTAAAGCTCTCTTGGACAGCTGATCTAACAGAGAAGATGACGACTTTGCACTGTTAATTACTAACTAGGGCCCAGTTTCAGTTTCAGAAAAGTTACAAAAGTTTTCTTCACCTTAAGGCTTGATTTAAAAAGTGACAAATAAGAATAAATAAGGCGAAGTCTACATAAAGTTTTGAAGTTTAATATTTAGGTATGCTTTAGACGAATTCCTGATCTGACTAAACCTCATTTGGTCAAAACGTAAATAACTAAATTGGAAACTTTGCAAACACTATTAACTTCTCGGTAGAAATTCCCAAATTATTGATCTGCAAAGTAATATTTAAACCAAAAGTATAAGACAAATTAATGATTAAATTAAAAAAAAATATATTTGTCCGAAATATTTTACATTTATGCAATAATGTATAGTCCCACCCCAGGCTCTTCCGATGGCCTCAATTCTTCTTGGCATCCAGTTTTTTGAAGATTTATCTTTCACATAATAGTATTTAGACATTTTTAATTAGCGAAAGGTCCAAGTGTTCTATTATGTGCCACATGTGGTCAAGTATCATCTTGTTCAAAGATTATTTGGAGCACTCTTTAAAACAAAGAAAGTAGCACGGATTCTAAGAGAGCGTCCATGATTATAGCTAACCTGCTGTCATAACTGATAGTTCCCCATACCATAATATCCATAGTTGGTGTACAAATGCACGTCTTCTTGCTCTCTTTATCCGTATCGACAATGTATTAATATCTGACCACGGTTTCAGTGTAAACAAAATCTGGATTCATCATAAAAGAACATGATATGCCACTCGTGTCTCCATAGACATATTTTTGTTACAGATGCAGAAAAGCTAGTCCCATTGCGAGTAATCTACGTCCAACAGATATATGATACCGTACATTGTGTAATGGTTCGTCATTATCTGTAATCATAAGCCTCTGAAGATAATGATTCCCTCAGGTGGTTGCTTCCTTATTGTTCGAAACCTTGATCTTCGCAAACCAATACCTTCTTCAACCTACTGGTTCTATATTTACACAACTGCTGTAGCAACTCATTCTTCAGTTTATTTCTTCGTAAAATAATAACCTCTTCGTGTAGACCAACAATAGTATATCTTTTGTCGACGACAAAATAGATACCAAATTTAAATAGCTGAGAACAATCTTATGTCTATTTTATATATTTATTATTTATAGGTGCTTAATTGAATGTAAAAGTTTCAATATGATATAATTTATTCTTAACGGCACTGTTTTTCCAATAAATAGTGTATACTGGAAAGATTCCAATTCAAGATGATGCAAATTATCACTGCTTACAACTTAAAGTGACCTAAAATTAAAATCTGTGAAAATATGATAGGAAAAACTATCGCAAGGTATCTCTATACATTACAATTCCATACTAAGGTCTTAGCGTTAAACTAAATAATAGTAAACATTTCATCACTGTATCAACCTCACAAAAATATTAATATTTAATAGTGTGTTCAGGCACGTAAGTGATCATTACTAGAAAAATCTGTACTACATATTTAAAAAATCTATAAAATCTCCCTCTATCTTTCGCTTTACCATCAATTAATTCGAGAGTGAAGAATAGTAAACAGAAGTCTTCACAATGGATCTACACGTGTTTCAAACTTCTGTACTGAACACGTTTTGCTCCGGCACTAGAAGTGAATCAGGAAAAATTGAAGTGTTTTATCTTTAAACATCCCCCAACTTCTATTATAGAGTACCAATTTATTACCACATTTAAACACAACCAATAATAAAAAAATAAAATCGGGAGAAATTAATAATAGAAGATACACAAAAAAATTAGCTACAGAAACTGCAATTGGAAGATACTAAATTGTGACCAGCTATCACTCTCTTTCGTTGTCAGTTGTCTTCAACCAATTCCAAATGCCTCTAAATACTTCTGCTTAAAGAAAAACTAAAAACAAGTATCTTGGGATGACTACAAACACATTTTTTGGCAAAAACAACAGTTAACTTGATAAAAAAAGGATTCCTTATCAATTTTAGACTTTTAAAACTAGGCATACTTAGACATCTCAATAGTTACAATCTTCCCAGTAAAGTCTACTTTCTAAATATGGCGGTTTTCTGAGAACATCTGAATCTAAAAACTATTAGAAATAGTGACGATAGGGAAAAACCTTTCAAAAATTTACTTGATTTAACATTATAAACGTTGCTAATGAGATTATCGAACTGAAAAGAGAAAAGTTAATTCCAGATTGTTCAATATTAGTATATGCAGGTATCATATCTAAAAACAGGTAATAAAATTAATAGCCCAAGCTACATTTTATAATATCTAACAATGTTTTTATATTCGTATTTTTAAATCGTTCCAAATTAAATTAACATTTAGAAATAAATATCTTCTTGCTTTGGAGGTCAACACAAAAATAAACTGCTGCACTTCGCGTGCAGAATATTAATAATGCTGTTATTGATTGAATTAATCATACGGATGCAATAATAATACGTCCATTTAAAATTAATGTTGTGATTGCTTTCATTGATTTTAGTATGCTGTGTGCCGATTTGTATAACCAAATAGAAAAGAGTTTAAATTATATAAGATCTTTGGCATTATAGTAAGTTTGGGGATCGATACATACTAAAACGCTCAAAAATTGTTGAAACTTCCTCTTGAAACTCTAGATGTGTCATAGATTAAAATGCATGCCCTGGGCTTGTGTAGAAATGGACTATATATACTATAACTTGCTGGAATGTAGAAACAGTGCTGCAAGTGGAGTTGTGGAATCCCATAAAAGTAGACAATCATGACTAGTAATGGATGGCATGGGTTCTTTGGAGAAAGAGGTCAGTAACCGTATACGGGAACGCAGCACCAAGTCACAAAGCAGTGTTTCTTGAATATCTGAGTTCAAAAACGGCAATGACTTCTGCGAATTATAAGGGCCACGAGCGCCTGATAAATGTGCACAATTCACACATTGTCTAGCTGGTGTCTGAATCTACATACAATCTTCCACAAGGACTTCAAGATACAAAAGGTCTGTGCATAACGGGTTTCATACAGAAGGACTATCTGAGTCCCTGATAATGCAAGGTTTCAGAAAGTATTTAGTTATTTTGTGATACCGATATTTATTAAAATAAACCACTCTTTTTCAAGTTGCTTGTGGAAACATCATAAGAAAGAGAAAAAAACATTAATTCACTTAAAAGCTAAACTGTGTACAAATAACTTATTCTCCATTCACAATCTGAATATAAACCTTTAAGAGCTTGGTACAGAGCTTGACATTCATACAAAGATAAGTCTGTCCATAACACCATCCAGTGGTATATCCTTTATAAAGTTGAAGCTCAAAAAAAAAACAACGAAAAAAGAGACTACGTAATCTCCTCATCATTTTCCAAACCAGAAAATCTAGGTGGACTGGGCGACCTTTCTGAAAATTTCTGAGTAGGCAACAGGCACATCTGCGCTTAGAGGAATCCCCGCAAAAAGACAAAAAGGTGGCAAAAAATGACTACAGAAATATAACAACATTGCGCAGAAATGCGCACAGAATCAAGTAGAATTTATCAAATAATAAATTGATCAATGCGTAATTGATTAAAAATCTCTATTGCGTTACAAAATAAATATTTCAATTTACCTCAAAAAGCGAACAACGTTGTTTACCAATCTACAACTAAATTTATCTATGTTTACTTTGAAGTTGCTAATTTTCTTGCTAACGTTATAAAAATTTCTGTGGTAGCTGTGTGGTTCACAGATGCAAAGAGTTCACAGATGCTTAAGAGTCGCCCTTCTATCTAAAACATGTATAAAGTAGGAATAGGTTATTCCGTCATTCAGCTCACTGAAGCATTTTGATGCATATTTACAAGTGGTACAGTGTGACTTTTGTGATACACATTTCTTGTTCGGTTCAGGTACACCGAGCTGTAACACCAGAGGCCATTGCAGCAGCTGAAAGATCAACGAGTAACGATAGATGAAGGAGCCAACATTACAACTTGTAATGTGCTCACAATGCAATAGTAAACTGAATACAGAATTGAAACACTAATGAGAAGACATTTTTCAACGCAAAAGGTGGTGGTTTTCTTTCGGGAATCGCTACCCAAAAAAATTGCCAGCTAAAACCCAAGCAAACAAACCAAAAAGAGCCGTTCTTTGTCACAAAAACAAGAAAAGAACTAAAAAATTGTGCCAACTGTTAACAGTTTCTTATATTGAAATCCCCTAAAGAACTATTTTAGACTCAATGTTTCTGAAGACAGCAATCGTTTTGCAAAATAAGAATGCTTAACTCTATAACCAATGCAATTATTGTAATCTGCACATTAAATATTTTCCATATACACATGCTTGAACTGAAAAAAAAGCATGAAGAAATTTAGCTTTAATAAAGCTACATAACAAGCTGTGTATATATCAAACAATTTTTTTTCAGAGAGCTGAATAGCTGTATTAAACATAATGGGGACTATAAAGTAAACAAATAATACAATTGTGTCTAACTTTACCCTAAAACAAACGTTTTAATGTAAACTCCCCTCGTATAAAATTCTTAAGTAATGTTATTATTAACGTAATTTTATAAGGAAATGCCCGCATTAAGCTATTTTGATGGCTCTAACGGTACAATAAACTTATATAATAAAAATTTGATTGCATCGTCTATATAATTGGGAAAGCAATTACATGGCCCCCATATATTACAATTATTAAGAGTGAATAAAGCTGCAGGGGACAGATAAATTCTTTTATATGCCAATAATTTAAATTAATTGTAACCGATGGGTGAGATTAATATAAAAAAGGATACAAATCTTCATGCCCTAGTGTACTATTCAAACATAAAACGTTTTGGCTGTGTTATGATTTTAAATTGTTTCGTATAACTTAGAAAATCATCACTACTTCTAAAAGTAACACTTCTTATTAGTTTATGTATTTATAAAATTTGTTAAAAAATTTACAATTTATGTGTTAATTTAAAAGAAGACAAAATAAAGATAAAACATTAAAAATATTAATTACGCAAAAATATACGGCATTATTTGAGAGCTGCTGACAGCAACTTTTCGACTGGTTTTACAAATTTAAACATAAACGACACAACCAAATAGTAAAAGATTAGCTATATTACACCTACCCTACAATTAGAGCTACTTTACATATTGTATGGGCGGCGCTCAGTAAAATTCTGCATTATTCGCGGAGTCAAAAAGTTTGCTAGTTGGAGAGTTTTTTTTTATTAGAGAATTTATTGCAAATTTACAATCTACTCCGTCTACAGGGTAATAAGTAAATAATGTGACGGTGTTGCTAAATGTCATGAGTTGGACTCCATTCACTGATGGGTCTCCAAGATTCACTCGACGAGATCTTCAGGCCATTGCCTTTTGAGTCTCCGATTTGCGGGTTGAAGGTTGTAGAGGTTGGCGATGAGTTGATTGGTGTGGTTCAATGTGCGGTCTCGGCTAATGCGAGCTGCAGTTTTGATGACATCTTTGATGAAGGGAATTCTGAGATCGTGGTGCAGAGTTTGGTTACTGATGTACCATTGAGCGTTTGACAGAGTACGTATAGTCTTCGACTTAAAGGACTGTAGAATCTTGGTATTAGAGGGTTTGCTACATCCCCACAGCTCGATACCGTAGGTCCATACAGGCATTAAGATGGTTTTATACAGTAAAATTTTATTTTCGATGCTTAGTTGTGATTTACGCCCAATGAGCCAATATAAATTTTTTGTTTTCAAATTCAGTTGCTGCCGTTTGGCTTTTATATGGGGTTTCCATGTCAGCTTTTGGTCAAGGTGGAGTCCTAAATATTTAACCTCAGTTTTTATGGGAATGGGGTGATTATAAATAGTAACTTGTGGACAGGTGGAGCGTTTTGTAGTGAATGTGATTTGGGTGGATTTTTCACTATTTACTTTGATTCTCCAGCGATCTAGCCAAGTTTGTAGGAGGTTTAGGTGTAGTTGCAGCTTCTCGGTTAGGATTAGTATCAGATGACAATATGGCAGTATCATCTGCAAAGGTGGCAATTAAGGTAGTGTCTGTAGTGGAAACATCTTCGGTATACAGGAGGTACAAAAAGGGTCCAAGGACACTGCCTTGTGGAACTCCAGAGTTAAGGGAGTGGTAGGATGATAGCGAGTTGTCAACTTTAACCTGGACACTTTCACCTGGAAGTGTCGTTCATTTAAGTAGGATTTTAAGAGGAGATAAATTTTATGAGGTAACTTTCTTTTTATTTTATATAGTAGTCCTGTGTGCCATACCTTGTCGAAAGCCTGCTGCACATCTAAAAACACTGACGCACACTTCTTCTCTTTCAGATTTTCTTTGATGTAGTTAACTATCCTATGGCATTGTTGAATGGTTAAATGCCCCTCGCGGAAGCCAAACTGATGGGACGGTATTAGTTCATCTGGTTGTGTTATTTGCTTGATTCTGTATAGCAGTAATCTTTCAAATAATTTTGATAATAGTGGCAACAGACTTATCGGCCGATATGGGGTGGTTTCATGTGGAGGTTCTCCAGGTTTAGCAATCATGATTATTTTAGCGTATTTCCACTGAGTAGGGAAGTGAGAAATGGCAAGCATGCGATTAAAAATCGTTGTGATGAGTACTACTGCTTTTTTCGGAAGGTGTTTTAGTACTTCCTCTACTACAAGGTCGTAGCCCGGGGCTTTATACGAGCTGGTTAATTTAATTTCCCTATATACTTCTGCTGGTGAAAAGGAACTCACGGGTAGGGATAATCGGCCAGGCGCGCATAAATATTCTTCTATTTCTGCATCAAAGTTTTGGTCATTAGATGTCAGTGGTGTGAAGACTTGGGCAAGGTATACTCCGAAGGTGTGTGCTTTTTCTACGTTTGATTTAGCCCAGCTATGGTCAGGTTTTCTTAGTGGTGGAACTAGAGTAGTAGGTCTCTTGAGTCTTTTTGTAGCTTTCCAGATAGAATAATCTACTGCAGATAGGCTAGAGATGTAATGACCGAATCTTGTATTTCTGTTTTCATGTAGAGCTTCGTGAAGACGGTGGGTTAAATTATTTAAGATGGTCTTGTCTCGAGGGTTTCTGGTCCTTTGCCATTTTCCACGAGCTCTGCGTTTTTCCATGACGAGCTGCCTGATATGTAGGGGTATGTTATATGTTACTGAATCGTTTTTGTGTTCAGTCGGTGTAGCTTCCCAGGATGCCTTTTGGATTAGGTTAGTGAGGTACTCCACGGTTTCATCAATTTCGTTTGGAGTATGCATTTTGTGGGCTAAGCTTATATTACAGTTGATGTGGTGCTGGAATTGCTCCCAATCGGTCTTATCTGTACAAAGTTTTGGTATTGGGGTTTTATAAATAACATTTGTACTCAAAGTAATTATTATTGCACTGTGGTCTGAAAATAAATCAAAGTTGCTTTCAATTTTGCTGTACGCATCAGGAATATCTCTGGTAACTGCGAAGTCAAGCAGGTCGGGAATTTTATTTAGATCTGACGGCCAATAGGTCGGTTCGCCGGTAGATATATATTTTAGATTATGTTGCTGTATGGTTTTAAAGAGTGCTCGTCCTTTGGGTGTAATCAATCTGGATTCCCAGGTAGTGTGTTTGGCATTCCAGTCACCTGCTACAAGAAAGCGGGGTCCTCTTGGTAATACAAATTCTTGATATTCTTCAATTGAAATGGTGTGCCTAGGGGGACAGTAGATGGCCCCGACAATTAATGGCCAGGAGAATAAATTTATTTTTATCAAAGCTCTTTGGATTTTGTTAGTTGTATAGGGTGGTAGCGGGTAGTGGTCTATTGCTGTTTTGATTATGACTGCTGAACCTGCGCGGGCAGTTCCGTCCGGGTGATTTCCGTAATATATAGAGTAATATGGAATTTTTATAACTGTATTTGGTGTACAATGGCTCTTCGCTATCAGCAGAGCGCCGATTTTATCGATAATTAAAAATAGAGTGACTTCATGAATATAGTTTTTCAGCCCGTTTGAATTCCATTCCGCTATTCTTATCGAAGTAGCCATTATTGGGTTACTTTATTAATGTCTGCGGAAAGCATAGATAAAATCATGCTGTTCTGATTTAATAATTGAGTGAACATATTTTTGAATTCGTTTAAGAAGGTGTTTAATTTATCGGCTATCTCGTCATTATTGTCAGTTTTTCTTGCAGCTACTTGTGGATAACTTGGGTATCTCTGAGAGGGATTTTTAAGATTTGCTGGCTAGTTGGTAAACTTACTACTGGGTTTATTTTATTTGGTGTTCTTATAATGGGTTGCTTAGATGTGGTTCGAGTTTTTAAGTCTCTATAGACCGTGCATCCTTTATAATTGGCGGAATTATTGCCGCCGCACAAAGCACACGTAGTAGGAGTATTCTTAGATTTGCTGCAGATTTTGCTATCATGTTGTTGTCCACATTTTACGCAGTAGTACGGCTTGCTGCAGTATGTCTTGAAGTGGCCATAGGCTTGATATCGTGTACATTGTACTATATTGTTTAAATGCGCGGTGCTTCTACTCTTATTTTTGAATTTTGTAAAAACTCGACTTTGTAGATTTCTTTATTATTTGGTTTTGGTTCGATGTCGATGAAAAACATTGGCAACGGTTGTTTAGTTATTCTATGCCTGATTTTCATGATGTTCCTTACCGAGTGACCTAATTCTTGAAGCTCAGTCTTTATGTCTTGGGTATTAATTGAATGATGAAGGTCTCGTTTTGACCACCCGGTAGGCGCGTTCTTCTTTGATTTGATAGGTGTGGTGGACTATGTTTTCTTCTTGTAAATGTGAGATTAGTTTTCTGTATGCGTCGATAGTATTGGTATTTATCTTAACTGTGTTGTCTGATAACGCTTTAGAGTAGAATCTTTCTTCTTCAATGACTTTGTTTAGGTTATCAGTCATAGCTTTAAAGTCTGTAACACCGTAAATATATACTGGTGGGGTTATGGTTCGGTAGTTGAGATTTTGTTTGGGTTTCACTGTTATCATTTGGGTTGTTATTTTCTTCATGTTCATTGAATACTTGAAATCTATTTGCCGTGTTTATTGTGGGAGCGTTTTCGACAGTTTGTGTTAGTCGCATTCGTTTTCTCTTCTTAGTAATAGTTTGCCATGAGTGTTTTTTATTATTGTCCTCTTGGTTTGTTATCATTGTTTCGTCATCGTCGGTTTCGCTATTGTGGCTAATTTGTGAAGATTGTATGCATGGTGTTGCTGGATAAGTGCTGTTAAAGTTAGTTGTGTTAGAAAAAGGAGATTGGTTTTGGTATTACTGGTAAAGTTGAGGTGCTTGGTTTTGATACATTTGAAATGATTGATGATTTGATTGTGTTTGACTTAGCTGACTTGGATAGACTGACGGTGGTTGAAATTGGCTTTGCATTGTAGACATCGGTTGTAATTTATTCCAGTTGTTTGTATAATTGTTGGATGGACCGGGTATATTCCCGGCTGGAAACATTTCATTGCATGAATGTCTTTAATAAATAAACGATAATTTAAACGAATTTTTAAAAATTATTATAAAACTTATTAACACTATGCGTGAGCAGCTGTGATATCAGCCGTCTGGACTAGTCCGTAATCAGCCCGGCCGACCATCAGAGATAAGAGAGCGGCGATCGACACGTCTTTATTCTAGAAAAGTCAACCGAGAACTCCTGAGTTGGAGAGTGAGAATAAAAAGAAAACTTAGTGTTAAAGTTTGAAATTAAACGCAGAAAAAGAAAGATAAAATTAAAAATATAGTAGAAGATCTTACGGATAAAGGGCTGTAAATAAAAATATAGCTAACAGGACTTACCCCATACAGTTACAAATTTGGTCTAAAAAAATAAAGGGTATGCAGAATAAAATAAAACCGAAAAGAAATTAGATAAAACGATAGATTTTCTCATAAATATAAAAAGAACTAGAGTTTTAGAAGAAAACAAAAGAAGAATTTAAAAAACTTTACATAAAAATAAACAATGGAAACGGGAAAACAAGAGTTATCACAGGTGCAAAATCAAAAAAAACCTAGAAGAAAAAGACGAGATTAGAAAAAAAATCATTGATCTAGCAAATAAACACACTAATTGCAAATAAGATAAATTATTGTAGAAAAAAGAGAACGATATTTAATAAAATTAAATGTAAGGGGCAATTAAAAACCTTACCAAACAAATAAAAAGGCATGAAGTGGACCTAGTTCCACCAAAAGAGAGTTATACACAAAAAGTAGAACAAAAGCCAAAATAAAAAATTAAGGGGTATCTTAATAAACCACAAATTAAAAGAACTTTTGTAACATATTTTATACAGAGGTCGTATAAAAAGCATGGCAGTAGCAAATAAAAGTGCATACATTCCCAATATAATGTATTAATGGATTAAAAAGAAAACACCATTAAATATATCTATTATGAAGACATGAAACAATTATTACATAATATTTTAAATGGAGATATAGACGACTATAATAAAACAATAGAAAAGAAAAGCAAATTCAGATAGTTCAATAATAATAATGAAACAAAAAAATAAATAAGCAGTACGCATTTTCAAAGCATTAAAGTACACAAGGAAACATGGACAATCAAAGAGAACAATGAGGCGAATCAAATAGATCACATTTTAATTGAGAATTGGCTACATAAGGGATGTGTATACAAAAGATATTTAGACAAATACATATTATAAATTCGAAGGGATAAAAACACAATAATCTATCAAAAAGATGTTTCACATGAAGAACGGAAAAGTTTTAAAAAAACATGTTAAAACATAGAGAAAAAAATATTAAAGAAAAGAAATACGCACTTTCTATAACAATGTGAAAATTGTAAGAAAAGAGATACAAAGTTCATCGTCATATTGATAATAAAATTTATGAGTATAACTTTCCATGTAGAAGCATGACCTTAATCTTGAGAAGTTAAGACTTTCACATCCTCGCCTTCACTGTTTAATCGTCGCGCGAAGCGATGTGGTGGTAAGCTTAGACCTTAGAGTACCGAATTACCACCCTTTGTTCAAAATGAACTAATTTTTAATAACTAAGTAGACAGGCACCTGAGCTTAACTATAAAACCCAGGTTTATTCGCGCCGTAGCCAAGCAGTTCAACCGCGTGGCCATACTATGGTTTTATTGGTACGTATAAAAAAATAAGTCATAAAAATCTGGTGTGAACATCACACGACTTTCCTTATCCTATTATTTGGGTAATTCTGGCAAAAATCCTGAGCTGCAATTTTTTTTCGAGTTCCTATTTTACCAACTTTTATTTTAAATTAATGTTTATCTCATGATAACAAATCATTTTTAGTATTCTCATGAATTTTTTGTATCTTCAACCGTTTAGATTCGCGACCGATTTTGCGACCTTGCGAAAAAACGGCTCGGCCGATTTTTACCAGTTTTAAAGTTTCGCACTGCTTCCCTACCTAAAGTAACTTGCATACCAAACTTCACGTCTCTAGCTCTTACGGTTCTCGAGATATCCTGTTTACTAACAGACCGACACGCACACACACACACGAACCAATGGCTCAAACCAACTTTTGTGTTGTCCTGAGGCTATAATTCGTCCAGAAATGGATAAACTGGGTAGGTCAAATTTCTTTATTATAGGATAAAGAAATAAAAATTATGAACAGAATCATTTTGAAGAAATATTGGGTGAATCTTCGGAGGAAAAGTGCGGTCCAAATGAAGTTTATAAAAGGCTAAACCAAACTAAAAATATTATGACATAAATATAAAAAAAGCAGCAGACATAGTATACCGGATAAAAACTTATGCTGCATATTAAATTATGTAAACAAAATATTCCAGAACATAGAAAGTTGTCGAAATCTTTAGGTAAATTGGTTATACTGCTTATATTGAAAACGTGGGCTCAAATTATAGTGGAAATTGTAAAGAAATTGCTTTTTGGGATGTTACAGTTATAAAATAAAAGTTAAAAATTTACACAAAAATTTGTTGAAAGAATACCAAGGGGGATTTAGGAATGGTCGGAGAACAACTATCAAAGCTTTAGTTACAGCAGACTTATAGCATGATGCTATGAACATAAAATTCCGGTACAGCTTTCTTTTCTAGATTTTGGTTTATGATAGCACGAGAAGAATAAAAACAATACGTTTAAAATGCCAGAAAAGCTTATCAAATTAATAAAAAAATCTTTTGAGAAATAATTGACGAGGTAAGGTTTAAAGGTAAAGTAAGCGAAAACTTTAAAAGAGAAGGCTTAAAATAAGGCGATCTAATATCTCAACTTGAATAGAGAGAATGAGCTTTTAATAGAAATCAGCAGTGCTTAGTTTTGCTAACGGCAAAAAAGCGTGAGAGTGGCAGCAAAACTGATAGCATTAAGGTTCTTGTAATAAAAAATAATAAACATAACATAAAATATTAAGAAATTGCAGATTATTAAATGGATTATGGAAGGTCACATTTGGTAAGTACGTATCAGCTTCAGTTCCTTGATAACATCATTTTTAGTGTATTTTGTATTCGTTGTTGTCGAGAACAACAGAATTCTAGATTAATACCTAAATCTTCATTCTCTCACTTTAGATAACGCCAACCCTACCTTTATGCAAGAGAGTATAGTGTCCTATTTTTACTTGTTGACCAAATCTTAAAATGTTAGCCAAGATCTTGGCAGTAATATTTAGACTTATTTTAAATTTTATCACAGCGGATTCTTCTGTAGTTCACAAAAAACTTATTTTGGTAACCTCCATATCAAACGCACTTGTGTTTACTTTAACAGTTCATTCTGGTGTCTTTCAATTTTTGTTTTCCTCTTTTCTAGTTATTAATATTTCCAACTCGATGTTCTCAGTACATCTAAGTAAGTGAACATGTTTATCGAAAATTTGATATACTTTGCGACCATTGTGTAGGTTTTATACGATAATTTCAAAAAAGTAAAACAAAGTGTAATCGGATTTCACCATTAATATAAATTTTTTTATAATATTATGTTGGACTATCTCGTGGGTTTCATTTTTTTAAATCATAAATTTAAGTCTTTTTATAAAGTCGAGGAGAAATTAAACGAAGGATGGAGGAAAGTGAGATAAAAAATGAATTGATATAGTCACTACTAACCATAATCAACATCAACCTTCCTCCTTATATATATATATATATAAAATTTGATTTCATTTTTTTTTTATACTTCCGGCAAAATAGTTTTGAAAGGTTTAGGATTGCGAAGTTTTCATGATTACGGACGCATTATTATTATTATTAATATTATTATCATTATAATTATTAGTAGTAGCAGCAGTAGCAACACCCATGATGCTTCAACGGGACATATGGTTATAAGGACAAAATGGCGTAATAATAGGAGTAATGATAGAACACATCCCTAGTTAGCACCGGTCTCTAACTCAAATTGTTGTGATAATTATCTCTTGCGTAACACTCTGCGTTTTTAATGTACATAACCTTATCAATCCGAAGTATTTTGTCTGAGATCCTTACGTTTTTGAGTACCTTTTATATATGAAATCAATTTCCCACTGATATTATATAAAGAGCAGTTCACGTAGCGATTGGTTTATTATTATTCCGATGGTATTGAGATCGTCTCCATTTCTTCCGTACTGTATTATTAAAAACTGACTCAATCCTGTTTAATATAATACAATAGAGAACATTTCTCGTAACATTTAAAAGACTAATTCCTCTCCAATGTTCACATTTTTGTAAATTTCCCTTTTTGGGGATTTTCACAATAACGCCTTCCTTCCAGTCAACAGAAAACGTTTCTGCAATCCACATATTTTGAAAAAGAGAATAAAGTATGCATATAAGGCGCATCCCACGTCAAGCTTTAATATATTTGTCCTTACTAACTCGTTCCCTGCAGCTTTATCCTTCTTAATTGGTTGAACTGCTTGAAGCATTTTCTTTTTTGTTGGGACATCTATATTTGTTGGAAGCTCAAGGGCTCCAACTTCTGACGAAAACCAAATATTACCACTAGCAACATTCGTTCTTTTTTCCAACGCTGTAATTGTCGCCCAACCCATGTAAAATTATTATACTTGTATATTTAATTAGGGTTTTCCCAGTTCTTTTCATATTTCTTTATAATACAGTACAATTCTTTTCTATTGTTTATGTTGGCTGTTAAGTTTTCTGATTTCAGGTTGGATGTATAGTTGCCTGGCTTCTTCATTGGGGTGATCAGGGAGCCGTTCCTTGTTCCTTGTTAATCTGATAATTTCTTCTTCTACAAACGGTATTTCAGAATCTTCGTGTAAGGTTTTATTACTAACGTACCATGGTGCATTCAAGATCATTCGAAGTATCTTAGATTGGACTCTGCATAATTTTAGTATTAGATGGCTTAGCACACCCCCAAAGATGGACACGAATTTTTATGTTTATGTGGGTTTTCTTAGCAGAAATGTGTGTCTTCCACTTAAGTCTATGGTCAAGGGTTAATCCTAAGTGGCAACGGCTCGTCGTTTATTAAAACTGTAGGGCAGATGGTGATCCTATTCGTGAATGTGACTTGTGTGGACTTTGTATGGTGTACTTTGACTTTCCATCGTTTCAACCAAACTTGCAATTGATTAAGGTGCGTTTGCAGATTTTCAGATGCAATTTGTGGGTCTTCGCATATGGATAATAGAGCGGTATCGTCGGCACACGTAGCGATTGTAGTAGTATTTGTAGTTGGAATGTCAGCCGTAAATATCAAATAAAGAAGTGGACCGAGTATACTACCTTGAGGGACTCCTGAGCTTATGGGGTAATAGTTTGAGGTTGCTGTATTAATTCGTACTTGAAAGTATCTGTCTGTGAGGTAAGATTTTAAAATAAGATAATGAGGCGTGGGAAGGAAGGATTTAAGTTTGTATAGGAATCCGTCATGCCATACACGGTCGAAGGCTTGTTCGATATCTAAGAATGTGGCTGTGCACAAGGCTTGTGAGAATAGTTTTGCCAATTCGATGGCATTGTATTGTCGAATGGCTTTCTCGAAAGCCAAATTGATGAGGTGGTATTAATTTGTATATTTCAGTATCTTCAAAGATTCGTTTAAATAAGAGCCTTTTAATGATTTTGGACATGATCGGGAGCAACTTATTGACCGATACGAAGTAACTCTCTTTGGAGGTTTATTTGGTTTTTTGATCATAATTATTTGTGTAAATTTCCAGGTGATCGGGAAATATACTAGTCTGAGGATACTATTATAAATTATGGTTCACAAAACAAGTCCTTTTCTGATAGTTGTTTTAAGATCTGACTAGTAATCAGATCAAAGCCAGGTGCTTTGTGATTGTTGCATCTTGAAATCATCCCTTTAACTACTTTTGGAGCGAAGAATTTAATCGGCAACATCATCAGGCAAGGAGCGTCCAAGGAGTTTCTAACGAAGTCGTCATCATTATTATTATTATGTTCAGGTGCACTAAAGACTTGTGAAGGATATTCAGCAAACGTTGAAGCTTTTTACAGCTCTGTTTTACCCCAGATTCCGTCGTCTTTCCTTAAAGGTGGAATGTGCTGAATCGGTCTCAAATAATTTGGTTGCCTTCCAAATGCTGTGGTCGTCTGCTGATAACTTAGTGATGTACGATTCGAATGTGGCAAGTAAATATAAGTGATAATATCTTTTTGACGGGAGGTTTTAATGCCATAGTGGGTACGCACAATGAAGATTTTGAAATAATAATTTAAAATCATGAGTTAAAAGACTGAAATTACAAGGGCGAGCTAGCATTACGTGAAAATTAAAGCCTAAAGAAAGGTGGTACAACATTTGCTCATAAAAAAACTTGGATATCAACAGATCGAAAGGCAATTGATAAAATTGATCATACCTGTGTAAACAAAAAATGGTAACACTCCCTGAATGTAAGCGGTCGACGAGGGTAGATATAGAATCTAACCACCACGTTCTTATAGCTAATTAATTTTTAAAATAGACACTAAAAAATAGATGCATCAGGAACTCAAGAATTATTAGTATAAATAAAATAAAACAGACATGTATAAAGAAAAGATTTAGCAGTGCTTTACGACAAACGGAAGAGAGAATTAATTGTCACATATCTTTTGAATAAATACAGAGAAACTATAAAAGGACTATTATTAAAATAGCAAGAAAACAACATTAAGCACAAGAAGAAGTTAGAGGGAATTGATCAGTCAAGAATCATGCCTTAAAGTAAAAGACAGAAAAAATTGAAAGAATGTAGACTCGTAGTTAAAAATGAAGAACAAAGAAGATAAATGCAGAAAGTATACAAATGTAACAGGGAAGTTAAGGGAAACGGTTAGATAAAGGAATAAATTTTCAAGGCCTTGACCTGCACACAAACCTCGAGTTAGTATTTATCGATTACATTACAGCAAAGCATCTACAGAAATATCTGTCATGGTCTTTACAATATCTGAAATTCACAAGTTATAACATAGAAGTTGACGCCAGAAAAGAAAATGATAGTTTCTTTATACCCTTGCGGCCTTTCAGAAGCTTCTTACACACCTTATCATTTTGAGAGCTGAGTCTTCTCCACAGCAAAGTTTTTTGTCTGCTTCGAAAAAGTGGCTTTTGAATTGCAAATTTTTAGTCTTAGAACTTTTTTTAATATTCGATTCCTAATCATTCAGTTATTGAATGGCTCAATTAACCCTTTCTGTGCGAAACTTCCAGTTTAGTTAGTCAGACTGAGTTTATAACGCTAATCGCGCCCGACCGGGTCGATTATTCAAAGTTTCAAACTTGGTACATTGCTAAGAAGTACAGCAATTCGTGATCTACATTAAAGCTAAAATTTTAATTTAGCCTTAGAAAATAAAAATATGTTTGCAATATTATCTCATACTGCTAATGAATTTGGACTACATTAAGTCAAACTAACATTAAAACTAAGAAATAATTTTGTTCAGACCAGAAATATAAAGACAGGTAAGGACAAATTAATCAACTTCGTCTTCCACTAGGACGCGTGCGACTATTATTAAAGCGTTTCGACTTATCGAAGCTGAAAACAGGCCTCGTTTTTACTAAAACCGCGCAGTTTTGGCAGTTCGCGGTCCAGAAGTCGGTGCTGGTTAGATAAATAACGGATGGTCTCGAGCGCGTACTGACAACTTTCACCTGAAGTTAGTGGAAGCCGCTGAAAGCTTTGAGCTGGGCTGCCGCGCGGCCGGCGAGGTGCTTCGCAGATAAATTATGCGCCCGCGTTAAACTGCGGTGATCAAAGAGGACCTGGTAATTAACTATCTTTATTTTCGACGTACTGAGAACACGAGGCGGAAGGCTCGCGTTCACTTATCTCGTCGTCACAATTTAATGTCTAGCAGATTTCTGGCGGGTCTAAAATAATAACTGGCCTAGTTAAGACAGAG
This sequence comes from Sinelater perroti, assembly GCA_036346155.1. NCBI lineage: Eukaryota > Metazoa > Arthropoda > Insecta > Coleoptera > Elateridae > Sinelater > Sinelater perroti. Next base: position 7,543,821 of record JARFIY010000324.1, read on the forward strand.
TCCTTCTTAGTGCTGTATTTTTGACTGCAGCTAATTATACATCATTTTTCGTTGGGTTTGTATATCATTACGCGAACACCAACATATTTTTAGGAGGTTAACAACCCGCTGAAACCTAAAACAGTATGAACGAACACACACGGAAGCACTTATAATATTGCACCTTTAAGTAGAGGTTTCTTCGTGCAAATAAGTAACGCCATCGCCATCGAATAGTTCATTCATCCTAAACGGTTGTAGTATCATCTTCCTACTTATCTTTAATTTAGAATAGGTCTAGTAAATTTCTTGGTCATATTAATTTCCGTTCTAATCGCATTTTCAGTGATATAAACTCTAATGTCTTTATTATCTTTATTATATATCTTTTTATAGTCACAGCATTCCAAATTGTTTAAGTCTTTTCCAAATCTATTGTACGGAAAAGTAAGTTTCTTAAATGTAAGCAACAGTTATTTTGCGATTTATCTTATTACAAAAATTAAAATATTTATAGATCTAAAATCAGCTTGTGTGTGTTCGAGAAAGTGTTGCTTTTTAATGTATTCTTATTATTACTCTTATCAGCATAATCGTGCTTTGACCTATTTGACTCATTTTAATGACAAGAAGCCCTGAACGCCTTGAAAGGAAATTACCTACTACCTTTGGCAGTGAATACTCCAATTGAGATAACTTTTGTGAACTCTTAGACAACAAACTAGAACTGAAAATAGTGCTAAAAAGTAGCTTTGATACTGATAATGCACCTGAAGATCTTATTCTATCTATTCAAGACGTAGCATGGGAATTAACATTTACAAAAAACAACTTTCTACAAACCGGGCAAACCTTTGGAATATATTAAGTTCTACCGACCCTCCAATATACAAAATTAGAAAACTTCTTTTCTATAGCTATTTCCTAATCCTGTGGTTGGTACCTATCAGGCGTGTCTTGAGAATACAGGTAAGAATAAACTTGAAAATCTGGTTCTATCCAGCACTGCACTGGGTGTGGCGGTGATAAATATCACTACTATGAATCAGAGGATTGAGCAATTAGAACCTATAGCAAAGCGGTGAGCGAGTGGAGCGCCCGAGAAACTTAGAACCGGCAACATGGTCCCAGTCAAAAGCTCCCCGTGAACAGCCCACCAGTCCAACTGTCGTGGCTAAGAGCTTGCATTGAGGTATTACGATATCTGCTATTGTACTCTTAGTGAACGTAGCTGTCAAACTCTGCACTTGTGGACACGATGGTATAGGAGGAGATCTTAGCTTAACCGCCTAACAGTGTGAATAAAGCACCAATATAACGCCCGCTCCTCAATTTCAGTGATATGCGCGCGTAGGTATATACGTCTGAGAGGCATTTAGCCGTTAGTGCCTAACCTCGGGACTCAGGCGCATTCCGTTGCATAGAGGTTTTTGCTTTGCTTGACTTTACTGTTTCTGTAGTCGTAGGACTTGTATGGATACACACAGTACAACGACCTAACCTATAAGTAAAGGTAGAGAGTCTCAGCAGAATCTACACATAAAAACCACATTTTGGTGCTGAATATCGCCATCTAAAAAAGGGACTGCAAGGACCGTTGGCTTCAGCAAAACCTCCTCCTTTCCCAAAACGGCCAAAACCAATCAAAACAGATCTGATGGCAGACCTCGAAAAGATATGCTAAAAACGGTACATAGTTCCATCTCCTATAAAAACATTAAAACTGATATCACATGGGCTATTCTAATAGAGGGGTTTTCTAAAACGATAGTAAATTAAGATTAAAAGAACCTAATTGGAGTCGCTTTAATCTTTAAAATAAAAAGTTGCTTCACGCGACACGCTTTGTCCAGTCTACTGAAGACTAGGTCAAACAAGTTACGGGAAAAAGTATCTCTTAAATGGCTGCGAAACTTAACATAATTGATGCCAAGTAATATCTAAACCAATTAGGAGCAAGACATAGATTTCGAGATCCATTGAAGAACCGGAATTTTTTTTAATAAACTTAGAGTTCAAAACCTAACCAAATATAAAGAGGAATAGTTAATTATTCTTTCAGATAAAAAATTCTAAATCTAGATCTTAAATTTGAAGAGGAGACTATTCTTTTTTTTTAAATGACCATTAAGGTGCTTGGATAAAATAGAGGGTGGAAAACAACATAAAACACCCTCAAAGGAACGTATATCAATATATTCGCATTTATCACAATTTTTACTAAAGCCCATTCAGATGGAGACAGACAAGAGATGAGAGAGGCCCTATAAGGAACTTCTTAGATGCTAAAAGTGTAAAAGGACAATCTTTATCAGATATCTTCAAATAAACCCACCTTATTATAAGACAGCTTTGTTGCAAAGCATTGTAAAATAATGATTATTGCTAATAATCCAACTTAGAGGCTATTTTAAGACAGTACTACACAGCCTAGCCGAATGTCTGGCCTTGGAGACTCAAAAATTTGAAGATTTTAGGGTTCAATATATAAAACCAATGATATGACAATTGCACCCATGAACTGTTTTTTAAACTTCTTTAGTGATATGGGTCTCATGAATTGTATTACTTTATGGAGCACAGTAAGTTTAAAACTTCATTACAGTAGATAAAAACCACACCCATAATAAAATATAAAGATATTTTCTGATCCTGAAGTCCTATAAAAATCGCATAGCACTTCACATGATTAAATAAGAAGTCCAACAACGCAGCGTATCTGGGCGTGCGTTATATTTACTATGCATTGCGGACCTACCCACAAATCAAAATGTTAATACTGCGACATATGCGGATGACACCGTGGCCCTGGTACCCAACGAAAAAAAAATTCAAGTACAGTGTCTCAACGATTCCAAACAAACTTCGATTTAATGCAAACCTAATTAAGAGAATGGCACAAGAGAGCAAACACAAGCAAATCGGTCAGTAAATACTCAGCCACTTTAACTTAAAGAAAATGCGAAATACTTAAAAATGCACCTTGATCGCAAATTAATTAAAAAAGAAAACAATTCGGACTTAAACTCGGCGAGCTTTATTCGCTATAAGGTAAAAATCATAATTGTAAATCCTAAAAAAACGCTAGTGTACAAAGCAATTCTAGAACCTGAAGTTACTGAATAGAACTTTGAAAATCTGCATCCACTTGCGAATATTGAGATTCTAGGAAGATTCTAATCAGCAGTTTTCAGATTGACACGTGCCGAATAATTTCATTACTCCCGATCTCCATATCTCTAAAGGTAACCGTAGAAAAGAACATAACCATTCAGTCTCAGAAATATGAAGAGCGGTTAAGAAACCATCGCAACAGATTCACTAAAAATTTATTGAGATGATCAGCGAGTGTAGACAAATGATATGTGTCGCTAATCTGCTTGATAAATTTTAAATTTGCAAAGGGTATAACACTAAAACAAATAATTGTATTGATATAATCTTTCTAATGTCACTCTAAGTATATTAAATCATTTACTTATTGTAACTTGTATTACAGATAGTAAATAAATTGGAAAGTTAAAAAATGCATGTTCTTATACCACCAATATAACAAAAAATATCTTTATGGTGTGTATTACAATTAAATGTGTATTGCAATTAAAACAGTAACTGTCACATGTAGAACCTTCAATAAAAAGGTCTAATAAATATGTCGCTGCTAGAAAGTGCAAATTGTAACATGTAAAGGATATTTAACCGCCTCTAATATTTAAAGTAAGGGAGTTGCTGTCATTAATAAAAAATTCACTAAGTTCTGTGACTACAATGCTCAAAATAGTCTTCATGTTTCTAAAGGTGAAATAAGCTGCTAAAGAAGTATTGCACCTGATACATGTAGATTTTCATCATTATCCAATGACCTCACAAACAGAACATTGTTAGACAATGTCATCATTGAGGCAGCTTCGGGCACGCTCGATTTTGTCTTTTTGGTATTTCGCAGTGTTAAATGTGCAAGTGAATCAGCACTTGAAGGATTGCGATAAGAATCAATTTTTAGTGCATACTTGAGGAAATTTACGCGACCCACCCCTATTACCGTTTTGGAAAAGGTCGAGTAGATGCACTATCCATGCTTCGCCACGGATCCTACCCGCATTGGGAAGAAAAATGTACCTCAATTTAAAAAACGATGAGATGGCGCGCACAGCAGTCTTTTAACTGTGATGATTAATAATACCACCTGAAGTCTAGTCAAGAATTTAAAAATAACTACGCCCTACAAAATTAATTTTGCACGAGACGAACATTGTGTTTAGTCTCCTGTTACCACTTTGTTTAATCCCCAAGGTCACGATGAACGCGTGGGCTCGGCGCGTTGTGGGGCAAACTCCAGTCGTTTTGATCGCGCTCCGCTTACTTGTGACCTTTTTTTGAGTCTTTTGAGGACTTCCAGGTAGAAGGCGGCATTCACCGGGGTTGTACGAACTCGTAACAATCCCCTGGCGTCGAAGAAGGCGACGAGCATTGTCTTGGTCCTGGATTTTCATCCGAGCTTTCTTCGGGGGTGACGCGGTGGTGTGCCAAGCGCTCTCCTTTTGTCTCCGGATCGTACAAACACCATGTTTCGTCTCCTGTTACCACTTTGTTTAAAACTCGGGTCATCTTCGCACATTTGCAAGAGTTCTTCACCCGAACCACCCGGAGCTGTTTTTGTTCGTCAGTCAACACCCCCACAAGTTTGGCGCACACCTTCCGCATCGATAAATCCTCGGAAATGACTCGATGTACTATCGATTTCGGAATGTTTAGGCATCTGCTACTTGATAAACACTGAACCGACGATCGGCGTTCAAAAATCGCGCACCCCACGTTCTCGTCGGGGGAGGTTGACGGTCGTCCAGACCGAGGTTCGTCGGCCACCTCTTCCCGGCCCTCCTTAAATGCTTTGTGCCACTTTTTTTGCGAGTACGATAAACAATCATCCTTGAAGGCCCCAAATTCCAAACGCGGTAGCATTCTTGCCGAGTTTGAAGCAGAATTTAATTGCGTAGCGTTGATCGATTTTGAATCCATCGCGCCGTGTCGAAAATTGAAAATAGACATTCACGGAAACACCCGTCCTGCCGCTCCGAGAGAGGCCGACTTGCACCGACCGCGTATGGAAGCTAAGACCCCCACCACCTGCCCCAAGCGTCAGAGCACGCCGGAATGTACACTCGCGTCCGAAAAAAATAAGGCTCATTTCTTTTGGGATGGACCTTGTACATTAGATGTTTATACAGTTATTTGGTGATAAATCTATAAGTCGTTTATATCTTCACAGCAGATCTTTTCTATGCTTTCTTTAATTAAGATTAAACAAAGGTTACTAAGTTCATACAAATTGTATGAATGGTATCAATAATATTTTGTATTAATTTCATTATATATTTATTTAGTCACGGAAAGTGGCGTGGAGTATGAGATGACGTCCAGGTTCACTTCCATTATATTCCTGTCTATAATAATAACGTTCCTTTCTCAACACAATTCGGATTTAATTGAAATATTCAAATTCAAAGCATCCCACACCGGTTAAGAACAAATCGGCAGTGCGAAAACTAAACTAAATGTAGCTACCTATAATATATGACAATAAGTACAGATAAAATGTTGGAGGAGGAACTACAAAGGATAAATGAAGATATCATCGGACTGTCAGAAATTAAGAGAAGAGGAAAAAGTGTCTGAAACTAATGTCAGAAAATGAGGGGTCAGATTTATAAGAAATAAAGGAAGAGCCCCATATACAATGTTAATTAAAAGAATATCAACTAGAGTGACTTAAATCAGAATGCATATATCAAAATTTGCAACTTGAAAACCACCCAAGTGTACATCGCGATATCAACAGCCAATGATAATTTTGATAATTTGCCCTTTATCAGCAGAAAGCCTATGTTACACAAAGCTATGCGGTCTTGTGTTGTTTAACAATTTTTGTCCTTACCAGCATTACACTATACAGTCTTGTCTACGTAATTTGTTCGAGTAACCCTAAGAATTTTGGTTACTTCAAAGCTAATTGCAATTAAAACAGTAACTGTCACATGTAGAACCTTCAATAAAAAGTCTAATCAATATGTGGCTGCTAGAAAGTGAAAATTATAACAAGTAAAGGATATTTAACCGCCTCTAAGATTCAAAGTAAGGGAGTTGCTGTCATTAATAAAAAAATCAATAAGTTCTGTGAATACAATTCTCAAAATAGTCTTTATGTTTCTCAAGGTGAAATAAGCTGCTAAAGAAGTATTGCACCTGATACATGTAGGTTTTCATCATTATCCAATGAGCTCACAAACAGAACATTGTTAGACAATGTCATCATTGAGGCAGCTTCGGGCACGCCCGATTTTGTCGTTTTGGTGTTTCGCAGTGTTAAATGTGCAAGTGAATCAGCACTTAAAGGATTGCGATAAGAATCAATTTTTAGCGCATACTTGAGGAAATTTACGCGACCCACCCCTATTACCTTTTTGGAAAAGGTCGGGTAGATGCACTATCCATGCTTCGCCACAGATCCTAGCCGCATTGGGAAGAAAAATGTACCTCAATTTAAAAAACGATGAGATGGCGCGCACAGCAGTCTTTTAACTGTGATGATTAATAATACCACCTGAAGTCTAGTCAAGAATTTAAAAAAATAACTACGCCCTACAAAATTAATTTGCAACGAGAACGACATTGTTTTTAGTGCTATGAACAAATTTAAGCCTTTCGCTAAGCAATATCTACACAAGCACTTAGACGACAAGGCGGTCGTTTCAAAAAAGCATTGTTTTTGTGGTGGTATCAGATTTAACATAAGGCATAGCGACCAATAAAAGTAAATAAAAGTTAATAATACCAGGCCACATCAGCGGAAGGAGAGGACATAATGCAGAAGGTATTAAGAATACGATAGATATGTTTGAAGAGAACTACAAAAACAACAACGGATAATACGAAGTAGATTTTGTGGTTATTAAAACTGTATTTTAGCACAAAGCAGAAATGACAAATAAATGAGATTTAGTAATAGAAGAAAAAGAAGATAGAAGTATGATGCAGGAAGAGAAAGTTAAAAGAGGATATAAAATACGTAGCGACCAGTTTTTGGTAGTCGCTAAACTATTAGTATTATTTAACGACAAGGAAAATTATATAAGCGGTCAAAATATTTTGTAGACCTGTCAAAAGCAGCAATAGAAGAAAGAAATGTTGAAACACTAATTCAAGCAAATAATAGAGAAAAAGATGAGCAAATTGAATGAACTCAGGACATATCGATAGAGAAAGTAATGGTTGCAACAAAAAACTGAAAGACTGGAAAAGCAGTGGGCAAAGATGGTACAAAGGCAGAAATGCTTAATCATATGGATGAAAGGAGACATGAAGTTATACATCAATTATTAACGAAAATATGAAAACCAAAGAGATAAAAGGATAAGACAAAAAAGGAGATTGTAGATCATGCGCAAAGTACAGTAGAATCGCTTTATTAATTATACCAAGTATAATATGCGAGAAAATTTTCGAAGAAAAACTGAGGAAAAAATAGAAAGGACAATTAACGGACAAATGTGGTTTGATAGCTGGACGGAGTATGCAAGATATTATTTTCTGCATGAGGCAGCTAAATGAAAAGAAACTAAATAATAAAGGACATCTTTATGCTTGTTTAGTTGATATGGGGGTGTAGTCAGTGCATAATTATTAATTTTCGTTATGGATAAGGTATCAAGAAAATATGAAGAAATAATAAAGGGTGTAAGAGCAAGGGTATATCATTTAGAAAGTTATAGTCGCTGATGATTTGATAATATTTGATAAAAGTAAAAAATTATTGCAAACTAGTATGGAGGAAGGAAATACAAAACAGCGAAATAAGAATTAATCTTAAAAGGAGAAAATTAAAAAGGGATTCAAAAAAGAAGCGGAACTTAGTATAAAATTTGAGAGTAGGCAAAATGACGAAGGTAATGTAGAACCCGAAATAAACAACAGAATTGGAAATGTAGCCATATTATATAATGCTATAAAGAGTGCATTTCCAAGTAAAAAAGAAATGTCAAAACAAACAAAGTTAAAAATATATAAATCAGTGTTCATACTAACTTAAATAGATGAATGAGAGGCGTGGGTGTCAACAACTAGACTAATATCAAAACTACAAGCATGCGAAAAAGTAACAAGAAAAATCCAAATTAGAAACGAAGGTATTGGAAAAATTGAAAGTGTAACCACTAATTACTTATATAGAGAAAGCTCACATAATCTAGTAAGAATGAAGGAAGACAAAAATGTAAAGAAAATATGGAGATAAGTACAGATAAAAAGGTAAGGGAATACCCAAAAGAAAAAGAATAACTTAATCAAGAACAAAGAAAACAGTCAAGAATAGAAAGCAGCGGAAACGATTTTGTGAAGAACATCCTTAAAAGAGACATTCTTCAACAACGAGAGGTAGAAGAGGACTATATTATCTATATATGTGAAAAATCTTCCAAGGGTTGATTTTAATTATCATATTGTCATTAAAAAATCTTTCAGTTGTCTCATAAAGCCATTTTTTTAAATTTTGCAATTTAAAGTGAATCTCAATAAGCAAAAACTTCATATGGCAAAGAAAATTCAAGAAAAAATTACAGGACGTGATAGAAAAGCTGAAGAAAATGACGTCCAAGTGTTTTCTAGTATTAAAATAGTGATAAAACTGACTGCTACTTTTACAGAGAGCAAGTCAGTTATTTAAAAAAAATTTAACTTTCTTATTATTATTATTATGCCTTTATCAAACAAAATAATCCGTGATAACTGATAGTTTGAAAGCGCCAAAGTTTCTAAATTTAACGAAACGACGAAATTTAATGGGTTGATTACTTGTAGCGTGATGAATTAAGACCGAAAGGTACAAATAAACTCGATATAAAACTTAAAAAGATACATGTAAAAATTAACGTTTTTTTAGAGGGCGTCCTAGTAGATTTGAATGCTATTTACGGGAGGTGCATCCATAATTCACTCAATCCGAATATATAATGATTTTATTTATTTTTGAAACCTAACGAGACAATTTAAAATAACGCACCTTATGGGAGCACTTCAGGAATTCCCCGGATTCCAACTTCTAGGTAAGCTACAATTTTTTGCGCGTCCTATTTTACGCCACCCACCGAGTGCAGCACATGGGGCTAGACAAGCTGCAGAAAGAAGTGTAAAATAAATCTCCTCCCCTTCTTACCGACGACGGCGTTATCTTAAGAGGCGGCGGTCGCCGCTCGACATTGTCGCTGGAATATGGGCCCCAGTTCGATGTCTAAGAGGCACTACCTCACCACTATCATCACTAATACCGCTTTCGTCGATTTCATTTCAGGCTGGAGTCTCAATTACAAGTTTAAAAAACCCACGAAACTACAAAATAGTCGAAATGTAATGTTGCACGATCTTTGTTGTATTCAGTCACGACTTTCCTTCTGTTCCCTTCTTTTTACAAAATTAACACAGACAGTACGTAACATAAGTAATTTTTCCACAATTATTAAAAACTTATATAAATTAGAAGTTAGGATCCAAAAATGGGCTAGGATTTAAATTTCAGCTAGCAAGATTTTTAATGTTGATTGCCCCTGCCTATTAGTAGAAGCAACTTTAAAAGAAGTCTCAAGATTAAATTTGTTGCTATGGGATAATTTTCACTCAATGTGCAGTTGTATACCGGGGGGCCGTGATTAAAAAAACATTTTTAACGCTAACCTTTTGCAGGCATGTATTCCTTATTTTGTTATGCAGTTATTTTGCCTATATGAGTGGTCCTAAAAATCGTTGGGGCATGTAAAATCGGCGGAGCAAAAATTAAAATAAATGTAGCTACATACAATATAGAGGGCCTTCATTATTTCACGTAAACTAATTTTTATTACCATGGTCAAACTTTGAACCAATTTTATGTTTGACGTTAGTTATAGCTAGATCAAAGTTTGGAATTTTGTTTACACTCTATGGTAGGTCAACACTTGGCATCAGCTAAGACCAGCTATTCAACCGAACAAATAGTTTTTGTTGTGGTCGCCTTTTACGAGAAGAGTCGAAGTGCTAGTTGGGTGCTAACTGCTTTCAAGGACAAGTTTGACAAGCACATTACTTGACTGTCTCTACAACAGCAAGGTAAAAATACCACGATACAATTTGGTCTGTAATTAAATTGTCTAACTTATCCTTTATAGTAGGCTGATTGAAAAGTTTGAGAAGACAAGGAAGTACTGGATGAGAATTTGTCCAGTCACTGTGACCACTCCCGAGACCGTAAGACAAGCTCGGGAACTTTATGAACCCACAACTTCCGTCTCTAAAAGCGCAGCTCAACTTGGTCTGAGTGCGGCCGCTATGCACACCATCCTCATCAAGAAACTGAATCTATTTCCGTATGAGATTCAATTCAAACACCTCTGAGTAAGGTCAATTTTGGCGAGAGATTCATGACCATGGAGATGATTCAGATCAAAAAGTTGGACATAATGCACGCCAATTTCACGGATGAGGCCTATTTTCAACTAGATGGCGCTATCAACAAACAATATTGCTGACATTGTTCACCAACTCCACTCAAAATTTCCCACTATGGAGTTGTTGGTCCACTGTTTCTCACAAAATGTGTGAATGAAGAAGTTTATCGCACAGAAGTTCTGTAGACATTTATTCCCATTATAAGAGACAAGCAAGTCAACCAATACTAGTTTCAGCAAGATGGGGCCATCAGATTCAGGACATCTTTCACATCCTCACAAAAGTCTTTGGAAAGAAGATCATTAGTCTGGACGCCCCCCGTAAGATCGAAGGTAGCATCGATTGGCCCCAAATTCCCTTGGTTTGAATTTTTTATCGTTTGCGTCATATAATAAAGACCCTATACATACAATAAGGGCAGATAAAATATCTAATACTAATACCAGAAATAAACTTATACAGTACAAGACAAAATTAACAAGAAGATAATGAAGGAGGTGTCGGATTCATAATAAATAAAAGAACAAGACCATGTATTAAGTATGTTAGGGGCTTGTAAAATCGATTTAGTTTCAATGGTTATTATTTGATGTTATTGTTTGGTTAAACTAGAAAATTCAAACTATAATAAGTCCAAATTTGGGCTTCTACTTCAATTTTAAACCTCATTAGTAACAGGCCCTTTCTGTTCCAAAATGACAAAAAAAAAACAAGTCAAAATGCATTCCTAAAAGTGAAGGAAATTAGGGAAAAATAAACACTCCAAATTGCAAAAACATCTAACATAATTCGTAGAACTCTTCGTTTCTCATTCAAAAGTACTGGAGGAAAGGAGAAATTTGGGAAATGCTTGTACTAAACTTCGAATTAAAAATCAGTTGGTTCCGTAACTACTTCAAAGAAGAATTCTCAAAAAACATTCTTTTAAGAATGGAGGAGCTGGTAAAGCCTGCAATGCCATACTTTATAATTTAACAAAAACAATGTTAATACTTTTTTCAAATTGGCGAAGAAAGTTTTTGGAAAGCACGAGTTCTGAAAGTCTGTACAATGTAGATTAAAGGTGATTAACCATTGTTTGAGGTAAAATCCCATACGTGGATAGTAAGAAGAGACGGCGACAAATTGCTGCATTAGCATCTGCCAAGAGCAGTTTAGCGTTAACAATGGTTACCTATATAACTATTGCAGGGCATTATGTTCCGCCGTTGGTAATTTTTTTTAAAGAGTGTGACCCACTGTACACTGTTCATATTGCTCACTTATTGCACTACATTCAGTCGAACATTTTTACTAGATGGCTTGAATATGTCACGGAAAAAGTAAAACCTTCATATCAATTCCCATTGTTACCTAACTTGGCTGGGCATTCATAATTTTAATCGTATTAGTACTGAAAGAGAACTATTCTGTTACTGCACCTATAAACGCTATCCCTTAGATGAAACATTAATGAGAATATCCAAGACATATCACAGCAAAAAAAAAAACAGATAGTGGATTCGGACCTGTAACTCCTTATGAAATTATGTAGTTCTGTAATATAACTTATTTGAAGTTGAAAACCGTATAAATTGTTGTTAGTTGTTTCAGGAATACGAAAAATGCTGAATATATAACGATACAAAGCGAAATTTATACAAGCTCTCATTCAAGACACATCCGAAAGTTCAGCTCTTGTATTGTAAAAGACTGTCGGGTATCCCAAAAATGTTCTTTCGTACAAAACTGCGGCTTTTTCCTCGCAAGGCGGTAAGATCACGTGTTATAATTGGCCCTCCAGATACAAAAATGTTTAAATGGGTCCGTGGAAGCGGCAGTCGCTGCTAAATATCCCAGTCCAAACAAAAGTCTTACGAGAAAGAGATTAAATTTTTTTGGTCCACCATTTTTGGTCCGGCAGCATCGAAACATTCCTTTTCGGTTCGTGGCTGCAATGCAGCCTTGCGTTACCAGCAGATGCAAACCAAAAAGGGATATTTCAAAAGTATAGTGAAGAACCACGTTTTTGTATATGTGACTGATGAATAACCAACGAAACTATAGCGTCTAATTAAATCTTATAGAACATAAAGAATAATATTTAAAATAAGTTTTTGTTTTTCTTGGAAAAGCCAATTCTTTTCTTTTCTTCTTCTTTAACATATACAATATTTTTGTACTAATTTCTATAGTTCGATTTCCTAATTACTAATATCTAGGTCCAGAATTGAATGGTAATACATGAAAAAGCTTTTCCAAATATGAAATACTTTTTTCATTATTTCGGATATCAAGTAGAACTTATGACAACAGTTTTCTAAGTACAATTTATCGCTCAATTTTCCACACCAATAACAACAAAATAAAAAAATGCCTGTTTTGCCACGTCCACCGACCCACAAAAAACCTTCTAATACAAAGATTCCCCTAATCCGGGATACGAACACTGAACCAATAATGTTACCCTTCCCACGTGTCTGATCATGGCGTAACTTCACCCCCTCCTTTTTCGGTTAGTAGATGCAGTGCAGTCATCCGCTACTAGCTGAAAGGAGAAGGGGTGACGTTTGATGTGGAACCGGTCGCGGATATTGCTTTAAGTTCCTTTTTATCTATATCCTAGACTTAGCAAACATCAAACTATACTACATAAAAATTAGTGACGTCAAAATCACGTGCATTCCAAAAACTACAGTACATCTTAGATCCTGGAAACTAAGAACACATTTTTAGTGCATTGGGACTCCGTATCTCTCTAATAGAAACGAAAACCCCCGTTTCAGTTAAGATAAAAAAATATATAGCCTAAATTTCCACTTGTCATAATGCCTTCAGCTTGTTTAGTGCACGACAACTGTGAATACTAAAATTTAGACTGTGAATGTATTTATTGTTGGAATTATTAAACACAAAAAGCATATTCCCTTAGATAAATGTATTTTTCTGTTTTACATAAAACAACAGAAGACTTACTGAACCTTAGACCTAACAGATAACTAAGTGCTTGAAATTATTTGCAAGTCAAACCAAGTCGGATGATAATGACACCTATTGCCTTTCAGAAGCTACTAAAGATAATTATATCTGCAACTTTTGTAAATAAATTTAATATCTTATTGTTAGCTTAATAAGCTCCAAACCAGGAAACGTTTTTTACTTTTCTAAATCATTATTTTCTACGGTAAATTCATATTAGTCCACCCTTAATATTTTTTCACTTTCCCGCAACATAATTTTGACCACGCTTTTTCTGGAGAAATTAAAAAAAATGTTATCTAATTTTTTATAATTAATCCTTATATGTTATTATTATTATTGTTATTATTATCACCATCATCATATCAAATTACATCCACCGACCATGATATGAAGTAATTGTTTCAGACTAAACCGCGCCATCACAGCTTATTTGCAAGTTTCCGTTGCGTCACTGGTTTAGCTGGAAAGAGCAGAGTAATTTAAAACATGTTTATATACACAAAGTCGACCAGAATAAAATAACTTCATATTAAAGGCATCGTTAGCTATTCAACTTACATATTTTTTGTTTTCCTCCTAAATAATTTAAATCTTTTTAAACATCTTTTATCAGACTCAGAATTACAAAAAGTTTAGACAGAATTGAAGTCAATCTAGTTATAACGTTAGCACTAGGTAGTCGAAGTCTATAATTTTAACTGTTTAGGAGAAACTAACGGGTGATTTTATTTGGACTTCCGTGGACGATTACAAAATTTGATAACTGCTATAGCGCTTTTTAGGGGAAATATAAAGTACTATAAAGTGAGTGATTCATCATAAAATTGTAACTGGTCACGCATCATTATAACTGTGTCATTGGTAATCAAAGTAATGACTCTTAAAGCATAAAAACAAGCAATTACTTATAGCTTCAGGAGCAAACATGCTAAAATACCCATGTATGTCCAAGAGCAACATAAATGTCTAACTCGTTCCTAATCATATAAAATAGGCGTGGTTATATAATATGTCTTTCAATATTTGCCAAACGAAATAGAAATAAAAGTTTGTTTTACCTCATTATTTTAAACTAATCAAAAATATAAAACAATACAATAATGCTAATGGTTTAGTCAAAATCTTCTACTTTAATCAGTCCTTGTCGTCCATCCTTGAACGTAGGACTCTCCCATTGCCGTCCAACAGCTCTGTCCATTTTGAGTCTGAAATTTTCTTGATGTCATCAATCCAAGTTGGTCGTCTCCCATTTCTTTTTCCCTTTTAGGGCTTGCATTGTACGGTTTTGTGCCAACTTTTCTTCACCCATTCTAGTAAAGTATCTTACCATCTTAGTTACTACGTCTTTTACACCTATTCTCTGCCTCATTTATTTGTTCCTTTTTTGTCGCGTAGCCACAATATATGTAGAAATGAATTGTGAGTAAATGGGCCGCCACCGTAACTCAATTGTCAAGAACGTTACTTCTTTCTCAACAAGCCGACGCGGGAGGGTTTAAATTTCGTTGGAAACCTATGGGTGTATATAGCGTCGTAATGTTAAGTTAATTAAGTGCATGTTAGTAGGCACAATACGCCCTTGAGGCTACCTGAGATAAGTGCGTCCCACCGAAAAAAGTAACGCCATAAAAAATAATAATAAAAAATCGTTTGATTATGATAAATATATTAAAATATAAATTCTTGAAACAATAAGGATAGTAGAACCACTTATAATTTAGAGTTGACGATCTAGAAAATAATCAGACAGATATATAAAAACCAACATTGTTTTCTTTAGGACCTCCATATTGCTTCTTTCTCTGTATGCTTCATCTTTTTATTAACACACACTTTACAACAACCCGGTGCGTTTATTTTGGATGTCGTACTTGGGATTTTCTCTGAAAATGTCAACAAAGAGTTCTATTTGCATTGATGATATACCGCCATATGTATCTTGATGACTTTCCAACAGCCTTCACAAAGCCGACCAGTGGTGATTTCATCCCGTTACTTCCTTATAGGGCAGCCAGATGTTAAGAATACATGACAGAATTAAGTAAAAGAAAACTTCCACCGCTTTAGGGTCAAAATTGGCAGTAACTTAACAATTGGTCAACTCCAAACTTGTTTTTGTTGGAGTTAATGATCTGGCTTTTTAATGTTACTTGTCTATTTCGGGTTCTTGTTCAGTTAACGTAGTATGATATCTCATAGAAAAATACCAGATCACCCTGTTACTTCTCCAGTGCTTAATTCACCTTCTTTTTTGATTTCCTTCGCATGTCATTAAAAAAACATTGTATGCAAGCTTTATATAGTTTTTGGTCTCAACATAAAAATGTCCAAGCCATTTTGCTTTAAAAAATGCTGTAAAAATTTCAGCCATTTTGGACGCGTAGTTATTGTTTAACAGTCGTTTGTATCAGTCGATATCAGTGCTTTAGTAAAAATGGAAAAAATCGAATACCGTGCCGTAATTACGTACTTGCATTTGAAAGGTAATACGCCTACGTCTATTACAGCCGAGTTAGACGCCGTTAACGGGTACTCTGTCCCATCATTTGCCACTGTGAAAAGATGGGCAGGTAAATTTAAGCGTGGTCGTATCAAGTTGGCTGATGATGAGCGTTCGGAACAACCAACAATTGCGATCTCTACCGACACCATCAAAAAAATTTACAAAATGGTACTGAACGACTGTCGAATCAAGGTTAGAGAAATAACAGAGGCTGTGGGCATATCGAAGGAACGAATTTATCATATATGGACTGAAGAATTGGGCATGAAAAAGCTGTCCCCGCGTTGGGTCCCGCGCTTGCTTACTTTGAACCAAAAGTTCATTCGAATTAACATTTCCAAGGCCCCGCTTAAGATATTTTAACGGAACTAGTCGAATTTGTTCCGTCGATTTATCACTGTAGATGAAACATGGACCCCACCATTACACTGTTAGGACGAATAAACAGTCAAAACAGTTGATTGCGTAGGGCAAACCTGCTCTTTCATCGACCGGGAAGGTAATAGAAAAGTTTTTTGGGATAGTCAAGGAATTCTGTTCATCGAAAACTTAGAAAATCGGAGTGGTACTACGCATCGTTATTGGACCAGTTGAAGGCAGCAATTGTTGAGAAACGACTCCGTTTGGAACTGAAAAAAGTGCTTTTCATCAAGACAACGCACCGGCTCATATTTCGGCGGTCGCCATGGCCAAATTTACGAACTTGCAGTTTGAATTGATTGACTACGCAGCATATCCACCAGATCTGTCCCCCAGCGACTATTTCCTGTTTTCTAAGCTCAAAGTTTGGCTCGGAGGCAGAGATTTTCAACAAACAAAAGGTCATCGCACCGTAGACGCCTACTTTGCAGAGCAAGATGTCAACTACTATTTGGACGGGTTACAGAAGTTGAAACATCACTGAAAAAGTATATCGACGTAAAAAGGGACTTTGTTGAGAAATAAAATTAAATTTGATAAAAAACAGCTTGTTTCTGTGTTAGGCTCAAAACTTTTCAAACTTACCCACATAAATGCAGTAATCATTACCAAAATAGTTTCTACACAACAAGATACCACGATCCGCCCTAGAAACCTAGATCTCAATCTGTTAGATTACAAATTATTGGCAGCTTTAGAAGGCACAGTTTGCTCAAAAAGACACCCTAATGTTGATTATTTTAAGCGAGCCCTGACGGCTGCAGTCCGTAATTTTCCAATGTATGTAGTGCGTGCTGACATAGACGAGTGCACCGTATGTTTTAATGCTTTCACAGAGGCAAAGGGTGGCTATTTTAAATAAATCCTTTGTAATTGTACTTCCCAACAAACCATTTAATAAATCCAGAAATATATTGCAAAAACAAGTAATCGTTTTATTTTGTTATTCTAGTCAATGTATAATGCAATTTATGGGCATACTATGTAGTTTAAAATAAAGGAGGCATTTGTGTATCGGTCAGTTCTATGCGCTGTTAAAACAAGATAATTACGAGGTGCGTTTAAGTTCCAAGGTCTTCAAATTTTGTTCTGAAGAAGTACTTTATCCAAGAGTGTTGAAACTTCTGTTACTTCTCAACGTAATCTGCATCTAAACGTATATATTTTTACAACGTTGTCACCATGATTCCATGGTTGCTGAGAACACTTCTTTAGAAGTATGTTTTATTCACTGGGAAATTGCTAATGCAATACGGAAAGTGTTCCCCATGGTTGAAAATTTATGGCGGCATCACGTATCAACATATCTTGATACATTGCCGCCGCGCAGCCTTACGTTCGTCGGTCAGCATTGGCGAGATCCACCTTAAACTTTTCGCATTCAGGTCATCGTGCAAAATGTACTCCACAGATCATACAAACAGGCCAAGTTTAGAGATGATATTACGCACACCTAGTTAGCGGACTTCCATAGCAACTTTATCCACTCGCGCAATCATGGTTTCGGTCCGGCTAGTTCGTGCTGACACTGATTGGGTTTATTGTCATACAACTCTTGACCTTCTTTAAACTGTTGTTGTAGATTTTTAATAACCACAATGCCTTCACCGCATGCCTCACTCAATTGGAGGTTATTTTCCATAGGCGTTTCACCAAGCATAGAGAAAACCGATGATTACACGTTGTTCTTGAACACTATATGTCGCCATTTGAAGTATACAAAAGAACACTTACTGTAATGGCGGTAATTCGGCCTGTGTACAAATGAATGGTGCTACCTTTTATGTTATAGATTTAGAAATATTTCCAGCGTCTTTTAAATTAAACCGCATTTTTCCACATGCTCTCACTGCTGAGAAAAAAACCTTGAACCTTGAACACTTCTCAATTGACCCAGTATTGAAAAATAGCAATGTGGACCAACTCGTAGTTTCAACAAAATTGCCGCTATAAGCCGTACAATATATGTATCCATCAATCAAACGAATTTAAGCTTTTTCTTCGATTAAGGACCTAAAATATAACTGACAAAGAGCCGTATTCACTGACAATCACTGCCAAACATGGCCATTTGGGCGATATTATATTCTATTAATAATTTTAATATCTTCATATTGCACGAATTTATCTCGAATGTCTTAAATGAATATATTACTTCCTCATTTAAGATATTGATATCCGTTCTTCTAAAACTTACCTATTAAAATCTATCCACCCTGAAATTTATTAACCTTGCATAATTATGGCTTAAAATAACCATTTAATGGTACGCCAAACCACCAAAGAACTATTAAAATCCAATATTCCTCCTTATTACAAACGTTTCGCAAAGAAAGTTTCGAGTTCATTATTGCATGCCAACGTAATTATGCACCAAGCGCCCTAGCATCGCTGCTGAGAAAATTTCGGAAATTAATTTGATTTAAAGCCACCCCGCCACCCTCCAAAAATTAATACTGAGCAATCCAGCCCGATCTGGCGGGGATTCCGTTCAGAAAATGCCAGTACGGTTAGCGGCAGCCTTGTAATTATTAATTTCATCTGAGGTAGAGTTCCGGGAGGCTGTCGGAGCAATTTCACCTCGCCAAATCTCCCCTAAGGTGATTACGAAATTGAGACGCTGCTCGACAGCGCATAATCCAATGCTCGAAAATATCAAACGCGACGCGATTCGGAAACGCAAGCTTAATAAGCCGCTTGAAGTAATAATCACAACAGAACCGGCGGCTGAAGGTAGTGATTAAGCCGGTGCGCAGGGATTTGTGCAGTAAGTTGTTAATTACAGATGCTCACTAGGCCTTTTCGATTCTTAG
Source organism: Sinelater perroti (assembly GCA_036346155.1). Classification (NCBI taxonomy): domain Eukaryota; kingdom Metazoa; phylum Arthropoda; class Insecta; order Coleoptera; family Elateridae; genus Sinelater; species Sinelater perroti. The sequence goes on from JARFIY010000324.1 coordinate 7,562,970, forward strand.
GTCAGTCAAATACAAGTTTTTTTCTTATATAAAGCTCATTAGATTAAAATGTTCAAAGCCGATTGAACACGAATGTTTCTGTTTCTTGGATATTTTCAAAGCGTCACCCCTCGAGCTTAAATTAAATGATCTGAAAGATAATTGCACAAAGACAAATTGGGCCTGATGAATTTTTCGAAAGGTTAGCCTATTCCAGATTTTAGTTTTTGTTGGCGTTGCACTAATATTTGTATAACTAACTAGGGTTGAATTTTGTACACAATTAAGTCTTTGTGTGGTATTTAAACACATTTGCCTTTGATGATATTTTTAGAGAATTACGATCATCGTCTACACATGTTCTCTTTGATCAAACATTTTTTAGTTAAAGCCTTAACAACATTGGGGTTACATAACAATAGTTGCCATAAAAAGTTTTTCAGTGCTAGTAGAATCATTACCGTTGTGATGCACTGCAACTTATGAAAAATTATATTACTGGCAACTCCCTTACAAGATTTCTTCCTTACAAAGAAATTGAGTAGCACTGTGATTGTTCAGTTCCTTATAAATATGTAGCGGAGTGAAAACTTGGGAAAAGATTCCTATAACGGTCATATTTTTATTTACTTTAGGACCGGTCAACACAGACCGTAGTTATGCCGTGCCAAAATATTTAAGCACTTGGCTTCTTTTACCTGGCACGATTATAGGAAATATTTTTCTTTTCCTACATTCAGCAAGATTGTCGAGTGTCGATTCTTAGCTTCGACCGATTTAAGAACGACAAAAATGATCAGATTGTAATCAGTCGCTGTAACGCGCATTTTTGGCTATTCAAGTTTGTCGGTGTATACAATATCGTCGTTAAAACTCTTTCCTTTAAGTGCTTATTTAATGATCTAAGATAATAACTCCAGGCTATAGGGAAGATGTTTTAGTGCAGTCCAGAATAAATCCTCAATCCTCAGTCATTAGGTTACGAACCAGGATGACGTATCAGAACAATTTCAGAAACCATTAATTGGCAATAGTTCGCTGGCTTCCAAGGTTCCTGAGCGAAACCTCTACTCTTTCTACTCTTAGAAGCCTTAGCATTAAATGTTAGCGTGCCATTAAGTGCTCCCAACATAGCAGAAGCTTGAGCGTGTCCCAAGTGTACAGTTGTTTCTGGACATACCAAAGATGGCGATGAAGTCTCCCGTGCAGTCTATAAGCCCTACGGCTACTTTGAGAAAGTTGGTGGAGATGGTGTAGCCACTATGATATTTTAAAAGTCTTCCAAGAACCAGGAGTCCACGTTCTAAAACTTGACGCAAAATGACAGTTTCGGGAACAGGAAACATCTCCTGAAGCTGGCTGAATGAAAGCCCTGGTTAGCACAGGTGGAGGACTCACTCCGATCTTTTTTGTAATTTGCAAAGTGATGGGCCATCCTGCATCAAGAAGGCGGTAAACATACGAATATTCTTCCTAGTTATGATGCTCTTGGAACGACGTCGCGCACCCTTGAATCTTCTTAAGAGTATCGTCTCTGAACTGTACCTTAAGTCTTCTTGAAATCCCGTATTATTAAGTTCTTACTAACTTCATGTTGTCCGTTTGTCTGTCTGTCCGTCCGTCCGTCCGAGCAATAACTCGAGAACGGCTGGGAATTTCCAAATTCTGTTTTCACCAATCGATTGGTGACCAAAAAGGCTTGTTTGCTAGTGATTTTGAAACTTATTGATCAAAGGTCAGCCTTAGTTTGGGAGACTGCTTCGCCACTTCGCTATGCGTTGCAAGCTTTGCAGGTTTATTTTACGTTCCCTTTTGCGAGAAACTAATTAATAATGCGTTGCGTAAGGAAGGAGGGTATTTTTTGCTCTATCATCAGGATATTGACTAAAGAAGCGATAGTGCAATACCTTACAGCAAGAACGCCTTTCAGGTATCGCTACTTATAATGCTCAGAAGCTTCGCATCCCCCGGCAGTCAAACGACGAAACGGTTTCAATTGTGAAGAACACGACGAACACCACTTACGCTTTTGATTTAAAGAATGTTGTGACACGGTGAGGAAGTTCATATTAGTACGACAATTCCTGAACCGGAGAGTGGATGTGAGAAAGATTTAGATAATGTTCCATTACATCAAAGGTTACGTCTACCCAATTGGCCATTACGAAATAGAAGAATATATAATGTCAATTTTTCATGGTAAAAAAGATTTTCAAACATGTTATGCACCAGTCAACTCTGTATTTCATTCAGCAGTCTATCAAAGGCATTCAACGTGACAATTGAGGAACCGGAAGAATTCATTGGGATCAGTCGATTATTCTTTAATAACTGATTCACAAGTGTACCTCTTAAAGGATACCTAAAGAAAATAGGACTTTTAGAATTAGAAACAGTAAAAAAATAGGTTTCGTTGATCAACAGCGCCAAATAATAAAGAAATAAAAAAGGAAAATAAAGCATTAAACTGGCTGATGTATCTTGGTATTATAATAAAGTTGTAAACACAAAGTCATTTGTCTGTTCAAAGCAAGCGACTACTTACAACAATTAAATGGGTGGTATCGATCTATTAATTCCATGCTAGGGTATTAGAGCTTTTAAGTTAGGCCAAAGAAACGTATTGGAAAATGATGTTCCAAATACTAAATTTAGTTTGTGTCAAAGTATGAATTATGTGGATCAAGCAAAATGAAGATCTGTGTATGCTTCCAGTAGACTTAATAAGTCTTTTTGAAAAATCTGTTTTTTAGGGATAAACAAAAGACTCTCTTAAGGTTTGCAAAATAATTAAAACTTATCTGATGCTATACCTGCGCTGATATTAGAGGAGACCAAACAGTTTATGACTATGGAATATACATCGACATAATAAGATCTGCAGACTAAGAGACTGATGGTCAATCTAAAAGAAAATATTGCTTCTCAGTACTAGCCATAGACTTTTAGATTTGGTTAAAGCTAAACTTCCTCATTGTCAATACCAAAAATTTTTTTTAAAAAATGGCACAACACCTTAAAGGCTTTCGATGAAAACTCTTTTCGATTTAAAATGTCTGGTACCATTTATAATTTATAACAAACAATTAAAGGAAAGTTTTGCTCCATGATAATACTAATCTTTGGAAGGAGCAAGAGCTTGGACATGACAGAACAATGCTGGTGGGCAGTTAAAAACTGCTTGTGTACGTCTTCACAACTAATACAATTTAGACGTTAATATAGGGAAAAAACAAAAATCTTTTTAAGATGATCATGTAACCCTCCAGTTGAGTACTATATAGGATCGGCTTTTCTAGGTAACATTTCTTTGATGTCAGAGTGAGTAGTAAGCTTTCGAAGAAATAGGAGGGAGCAACCAATTTAATCAATAGTGTCCCAGTCTCATAGAGAAATTAAATTCAAAATTCAATTTTATGTAAGTCTTAATAATAATAATAATAATAATAATAATATAATAATATATATATATATATATATATATATATATATATATATATATATATATATATATATATATATATTGATTTAAATATGTATATAAGCTGCCAATTTATTGATCGAAAGGCCAGTTCCACTGTTAGTCCTACCGATGTGGGAACTTCCTTTTAAATATCGGAAGACGATTAGTCCACGTAGACTTCTTCCTTTAAGTCACCTAGGAAAAAGGCCGTCTTTACGCCCAGCCGATATATTTTCCAGTTGTTGGTCGCACCGATAGCCAGTCAACAACACGCGAACAACTGACAAAAATTTCTTTGCAATTAATGCCTGCTTTTTGCGAGAAAATTTTGACCACGAGGTGCGCATTATGTCTGACCAAGCTGCCTTGGGAATTTGTTTTGATTACAAAGATCCAAATGCACTTGGTTGCCTTTTGGCCCACTGGGAGGTGGCACAAATTCCAGGTTTGTAATTCATTTAAAGCTTTTATTTCTTCTAAGTGGTCTTAACAACTCTCTCTAAGTTGGATGTGATTTGGACTTGACCTCTGTCGTCGGTATAATTTCAGCCACGAAGGCAAACACTGGGCTGATACAATTTCAATAACTTTCTTGGATTAATATCCTTTGGCCTTTTCATTGGCTTTGCCTCTTGTGTACTTGTCAATTGTAGTCACTTCCTTTGCCTCTTCGCCGATGATCTTTTCATGATTGGCTAATCGCGCGAACATTTTGACATCTCGGCTGACTACTTTCTGGATACCAGGTTATCAGAACCGGTGCGCTCATTGGATCAATTTTGCCAATTTTGCGTATTTGGCCAATATTGGGTTTTAGGTCAATTTAAACTTTATATAGTGTGCGGTAACCAACTCTCTTGTGCATCCTATGTTTTCTAATATGTAGAGCTATTCCAATAATTTCAACTCACATGTCGCGTGGTAATTTTGCCACTGCCGTAATCGAACAAACCATTTAGATTATTGCGCGATTCGGTCTTTAGCTTGGCTATTGGTTTACAGTATGTCTGGTACTGTTACCTCCTGGTCATATCAATTTTTCCGTAGACCCGCCTTCATTTTCTCGTTTATATTTTCTAATGAATCATCCAAATACAAGCGTTGAGCTGTATATTTATGTGCTTTGATTAAAAGATCCTCTGTCGCGTCAACTACTTTGACCTTCATCTGTACCATAATCGAAAATAATGTACAGGTTGCGTCACCAAACAATTGACCAAACTTTATCCATTGCCATGATGTAGAAGTAAATTAATTCGTCTGGCTATTACGCCCAAAACTCTGATTATTGAATATACGCGCGCACATGTTGTAATATGACTTCTTTCAGGCTTCACGACACTGTTCACAATTTTTTAGGTGCATATTTATAACATATTGTGGTCAAGCTGCTTACTTCAATCAACCAAATAAACCGCATCACTGGTAGTCACCAGCGCTTTTATAGGCCAAAAACAGCACTTTCATTGTTGTCACCTGTGCCAACTAATACATTATTTTTAATTGTCAACGTACATCTATTGGCTAAAGTTCACCAAGTGCTTTTTGAGCTCTTCCGTGGCGACCACAAGATCCATGAGAGTCGCGCCTGATCGACAGCAGTAGGGGTGTATTTCTCGTGCAGGAGAAAAATCGATGTTTTTTTTCTGTCTATAGATAGTAGACGGCCGTTCCCATGTCTTGGCCGCTGTTCATTATTTGACGTACGATGGCCGTTAAAATGCGCACTGTTGGCCTGTGCACATGCACTAAGCACATAATTTGTTGAGTTGCGCGTTGGTACTGAAAAGTAACCACTGGTTGGATTAAACTGATAAGTAATGCTTAAAAAATGAATTGGAAACTTAACGCAACTTAACCACCCTGTATAGTCGCATATACTAAAAATAAATGCTTGACCAGTGCATACAGATATCTTTACATGTCTGCCCAATAAAAGTGTCGCAAGCATTCTATCGCCAAAAATAACTGAAAATATTACTGGTCATCAACGTCACTTTGCGTACACTGCCGCCCAATTGGCTCAGAGCAAATACTCAACATATGTTTAACAGCCAAATATTTTATAGATGTAACCTTATTTTTAACTATTGTGGCGTTACGATAAATTTTGTCGTATCAAATATAACGGTTTTACAATTATCATATTCTCGCTTATTTAGGGGTTAAAATGAGGAAATCATCTAAAAAGGCAGAGAAAATACAAGAAAATTATCATTACATTTTATGTAATAAAATTGGTTATGACACCGAGCTTTATGTCCTCGAAAAGATAATAAAAACACAAAAAAAAGTACTAGAAAACTGTCCTAAGGGCAGTGATCATAGTGGTGCTGAATGTAATCGAATACAAATTGGGATCATTCCCATTATATATAGATTTGATTTTTTTGAAGTTTCTAAGTTAATGAAATAAAATATTTCAACATAGGGCTGTGTAATACAAAAATATGACGGCAACAGATTATGTACAAAACAAATTTAGTCAGCCACAAGGACTAATCAGCAGATTAAAGCTCGGCTAATTGAAGCCAATGTGAACATTTCCAAAACCAATTTATTCCCTGAAAGTTACAAAACCTGGAACGGGGCGCCCCAACGTGACTGAAGTAATTACGATTTACACTGCCAACTGAGTTCGCGCTCAGCTTATTACAGTTTTATTGGTGGCGATATTAATCTCGGTGCTCGGCCATTTGTATTAGTCACGGCGGTGGCTTACAAAGCAATGTGAGGTCCGCAGATTAATGCCGCCGCGAAGGAAGAGTTGCCTTATAAGTGTAAATGGCTGGTTGCAAAACAATTTTGTTTGTTTGCTTCGTTCAGCAAGCAGAGCTAATGAAATATCGTTTGTCCGCGGGGCTCTTTATAAATGACTGGAATTTTGCAGGAAGACCACTGCAGGCTCTGCTTGCTGCTGTTGTTGCAATTTGTGTTTTAATTTTTTCCGTGTCAGCAGGACTTCCTTGCAAGACTATCGGGTTGTCCCATAAATCCGAGTTAAGACTAAAGCTTCATTTAGTTCAACAAAGTAGGGGCACAATGCCTCGCCCATTAAAAAAATATATATATATATATATATATATAAAGGCTAGTTAGAGGGTAGAGAAAGTAATTTCACTAGTTTTGTCTAAAGGAATCCATAGCAATCAACTTATCGTAAACGAACTGAAAGAGAGCTTTTGCTGTTGAAGTGTACGTTCAGAACATTGACTCTGTTGTAGCCACATAACGTACTTTTCGGGCGCGCTTTTAACTAGCGGCTCGGATTCGTCCCCTATCAGTAACTGATTCTGTAGTAGACAGAAAATTTCAAAAGTGATGATTCTGTAGTGGAAAATGGGAGGAGGATTTCTAAATGCGCAAAAATAAAAAAAATATTGATGTAGTCTTGCAGTCTCCAAGGATATCTACACGCAAACATGCTGCTGCTCTTCACATGTCCAGTCGCACTATGTGGTAAATTTTGCACCAGAAACTTTGTTTTCATCTATATAAGATAGATGATGTACAGAAGCTTTCCCAGTGTGGGTGGAAAAATCGCCTAGATATATAAAGAAACATCTTGGAAAGCATTGTGTATGAGAGATTAGCCTTTCGTCATTAGTAAGCCGAGAATGTGGCCCTCACTTATGAAAAATGCCCACTGCCACTAGCGAGCCTGCTGTCACCAACGTAATAGGAGTTTCGCCTTCATATATTAGAAAGGCTCAACACACAACACACGATATACCCACAAAATGCTTCTTCACGTCATTGATCCTTACTTTTTTTGAAGAAGGTCAATGTGCTCCTGTGACTTTCAATCGATTTGTGAAAATAATTTAAAGATTTTTCTCACCAAATGTCAATGCAATTCAATTGGAAAATCTTTGATTCCAACACAAAGTTTGATTCTAACAGGATGGAGCCGCAGCCTATACAGCAAGGGTTTCTCAAAACAGTGACATTGTTGGGATAGACTACTTACCGGATCTCACCCTAAATAATTCCTTCCTGTGGAAATATCTCAAGTTGAAGGTTTACAAACATCGCCCTAGAACCTTCGAAGCCTTACAAAATGCAACACATCAAAAATTGAGAAGTATTTTCAACTATGTATTAAAAATGATCAACATCCTCTTTAAAATACACTAAGATAAAACAGATAAAAATACATCTTGTATATCTCATATTGTTTTTTCTTTATTCGCCCTGTGCATAATTTTATAACTGTTCTTTCTCCCTTTAAAACATTTATTTATTTCTTTATTGTTAAATTGATTTCTGTAGAGTTGGAATTATCTGCGGTAAAAGTTTTATTGTGAAAAATAGATGATTACCAGTTGGAATAAAAAAAGGAAAAATCCCAGAGGCGCAAAATAGCTAAAAAAAGATGGACACGCAAAACCAAGTTCACACTCAAATAATTTTCCAATAGTTCTGCCAAGAAAGCTCTTTGTATTTGAGAAGAAAAAGCTAAATTTTAAATGTATCAATAAAAAATTGAACAGATTTTATAGTAGTAAAATCAAAAGTCTGTGTCTCAGGTTCTACAAAAATAACATTTCAGGATTTTTTTTCTAGCGATTGAAGTCCACTGCAGGACGGGACGTAAGGTCTTTCTTGAATTTTGCAACTGATCGAGGATTTGACCACGCTTGCCAGGCGGGTTGGCAAGTGAATAGAGTAGAATGTACTTTACTACCGGTGAAGGTGTTTGTATGACGGCCGGAGAGCATTAGATGATTGCTATTGCCGGGGTTCGAACCCGGAGCCGCCGCGCGACAATGTGATAGGTTGAGGACTTTACCTCGCAGCTGTCGTGCTCTCTAACTTCAGGTCAGGAGTGAAAATCATGTAATGCCCCCCATTCCTTCAGCATTTTGAGTCATTTAATTACCATTCTTTTCATTAACTACCCAATAGTCTTTATGAAGTTACATCTAATTATAATCAAAAGATAGAAAATGGCTACAATGCATTTGAATGAAAAGATCTTGCTATGTTACTGGATTTATGGAAGAGAGCAATTCCGTTTCTAATTGTAAGTTTTACGAGATATGCAGCTAACGTGAAACACAAACCCACGGCTACCCATAATAAATCAGTATATTTATAATAACAACGTTCATTAAATTTCATCAAAGTAGAGTATGTGAGCCGACTATACCTACGCGCTTGCAACGGGATAGCCGCAGCCTTGCTTAAAGTCAGGCGTGTTAATTATTCAAAGCTAACTGATATTTCTGGTGGGAATGTTCCTGCGAGATACTGTCCTGGTTTTGTAAACAACATGTCACAAACTCCATCGGCACCCACCTTTGTGCATTATCAGCCAATGTCAATCTTCTCAAACAAAGCACTGCACCAGTAATTTTCAATTGACTAATAGATACAGTTCTTTTACTCCTCCTGCAGAAAAACGCGCAACCGCAAGTCAATCTAAAAGCAACGTCCCATAACCTTTCTCGATAGTTATATATAGGGAGGGAGCTAACTACTCAGAAATGACCAAAATATGTGTTTAATACAATTGTTAAAATAAACTACAATACATCAGATACGCACTGTACTAAATTCATGAAAGAGAATAATATTATTTATCTTACAAATCAGCTAAAAAAGAAAAGGGGTTACAGAGTGGCAGGTAAATATTTACACCATTCAATGGGTACTCAAAGCTCTGGGTTACAGACATAAATATTGCTACTGGCCTGAGGAGGAATAATAAAATGGCTTTGAACATGTTTTTTGTTAATCTAGAGTCAGTTGTAGGACGCGTCAACCCTATTGGTATTATAAAACGTACTGCAGTAAAACCTTTGCATGTATTAAATGTAGCGGATCTCATAGCATCGTAAGTTGGAACAAAAATAAAGTCACTCCAATTACATAAACTTCGTGTAAGATCCCAGCAATTTATACAAAAGCAACAAAAACACTTCCAATCTACAAAATGCCATTCTATTCCAGAACTTCACTAAATCCATCATTCTATGGATACAATTACACCAAACCAGTCAGTAATAATACAAACCATACGCCAGTACCTCACAACAACAACAGTAAAAGTAACAACAGCCAGCTGTTTAATAAATTCTTAGAGGTATTCAAAAACATGTCTGATCAACTAATTCAAATTCCCCTAATAGCGTTACGGAATGACACTGCCATTATCCAATACAAAAAAAAAATAAAAATGTTCCTCCTATATAACTTTATCGACATTTTATTAGTCAATAAAACTCAACTTACAGACTTTAAGATACTTAAATATAAGATTCTATCGCACTAACCGCCCTGATAATACCGTCCATGCAGAAAGTGCAATCTTAATAAAAAGTATAATAAACTAAGGCACGTCTGTCAAAGTTAAGACGATACCTTTTACATAACTTTATCTGCTGTCTATTGTTGATCTCGACAAAACCTGAAATAAAAAACCTTGCAATGTGCTCTGGAGTTCGGCTTGCTACCACCAAGGGCCGGCCAATATAATGAAAATATCGTATCTCCCCTCTACCTTCTATATGGACATAGAACCTAACTTCGACCTATTATCTGACCAGCATTGATAACAACAATCAACACTACTATAATAAACACCAAAAACCACACCCCTAAAAGTGAGGGTCACAACTCTAATGTGTAGCCCGTCAATCTACCCCTCATCAGGAGGCCCAAAACGAAAGCATAAATATTCCAATATCGCATATAACCAAAAATCCAAGACTTCGACGACAGTCCTTTACCTCCAATAGTTTTTTTGCCTAGTAACCTATCAGAGGTGTAAATCATCCGCCTGAATAACAAAAAATCACTTCATCAAGATCAAATTACGTCAAAAATCTTAAAAGAACTCCCAAACAAATGTACTGTGTTGCTAACTTACATTTTCAACGCCGTATTTCGACTACAGTACTGTAGTTTAGTAAAAGTCCAAATAATGTCTCATTGTATAGACCTATATGTGTATCATTAACAATCTTAAAATCGTTAGAAAAACTGCTGTACAGAATTAGTCCAATTTCTGGATAAAATCCCTGGTCATCAATTCAGATTCCAACAATAACCCTCTACGACTCAACAGTATCACCGCATTTTCTATGAAACAAATACATCATTGATCTTTTGGAATACAGGTCGAGCTTCGGCAAGGTCACAATACTTTGGTTTCTTCACATTTAAGCGATCGTCAATTTAAAATCAAAGTAAATGCCAGAGTTTCAGATTTCTTCCCAATAAAATCTGAAGTACACATGGCAGTATAATGGGTCCCCTGCTTTATCTTATATGCACGACTGACATACCTACTAATTGAAACTTTCGCCAAGAGTAGCTCAATTCTTATTAGTCATGAAAATTCTGTCACCGCATCTTTCTACCTGTAAAATCTTCCAAATGTTCTACATAACAAAATTAAAAAATAAAGAATTCAAATTAACGATTCCAAACCAATGCAAGTAAGTGTCACCTTAAAGAAAGGTCGTCGTCCATCGGTACTTGTAAACAAAGCAGTCTTACCATAAGCTTCTTCGGTGCTCTATCTAAGATTCATCTAAAGGGGACACATCATAAAGAGTATAAAAAATTGAGCTGTGATTTAAAAACTTATATAGGTTACTTGGATGAAGATCAGATTTGCCAATTGAAGACAAGTTTTCACCGTATAATTCCCATATGCACGCATGAGGTTGTGCTAGCAAATCCAATACTGTCATCCTTCAATAAGCTCAGTTTAAAAGTCTCCGTATCTGCAATCAAATGATCCCCACCGTCCTCGGCATTTATTTCGTTTGTGAAGTCATCCAAAATTGCAGCAAAAAGCATTATAACAGATTTGCAACCCATAGTAACGTTGTCATACAACGATTATTACACAAACACAACAAAAGACTGAAACGATATTGGGTAGTCAACCTCAAGTGACAGGTATGAAAGCTCCTCACTGGATGAGTTTTCTTCATACCTTATATGGACATTTACTATTAAGGTTATATGTTAGCTCATTAGCTGACAAAATACTTTATTCTAATTACTAATTTCTGTAAATAAAAAATTAATTAAACTATAATTTTACAAGGTGCGTGCAAGTTCAAAGGTCTTCAAAATCTTTTTCAGCAGTGAGAGTAAGTAGAAAGATGCAGTTAATTTTAAAATACTCGGGAAGTATTTTTAAATTTGAAATATAGATTGCAACAGCATACAATATAAACAGGTCAAATTGCCGCCATTGCAGTGAGTGTTGTTTTGTATACTTAAAATAGTGACGTTTGAAGTTCAAAAACAACGTGTAATCATCCATTTTCTCCTTTTGTATGGTAAAACGCTAATTGAGTGAGGCACGCGTCGAAGGCGTTTTACAAGTTAAAAATGTACGTTTATAGGTGCAAAAGTTTAAAGAAAATCAAGAGTTGTGTGACAATGAACTGAATCAGTGTCGGCCACGAACCGGCCGGACCGAAACTACGATTGCGCGAGTGGCGCAAGTCATTGTGAAAGACAGTCGATTAAGTGTGTCGTTTCCGTAAAATCTGTGGAGTCCATTTTGCATGATGACCTGAAAATGCGGATAGGTTCTTCAAGGCGGGTGCTCCGTGGCCGCTAATTTTCCAATCGAGCCACTGTTGCTTCAATAATTTTCCCGTAGGCAAAACACACCCCTAAAGAAGTGTTTTTAGTAGCCATGGAATCACGGCGACGACGTTGCGAAACATGTATATTTAAGCTTTCTTGGGCAAGTACTTTTTTTAGAAAAAAAATGTGGAGACGTTAAAACTTGAACGCACCTGGTACTTAGAAATTATTCAAAATTAAAAAATTAAGTTTTACAGACAACTATAAATCCAAAATGTATAAGAGTCTAATAAGCTCACTATAAAAATTCTAGAAAAGATCTCCGAGACAGATAATGGTGCCGATAACTGTAAACGCTGCGCAACTTCTAAAGGAGATACAGCAGAAGATTCGACATTGAATTGCCTACGTGATGGAAACGCGAGTAGCCGACAACAATGGCGTCTCATTTAACTGTACCCAGCAACAAAGTGCCTACTAATGGAACGGACATCCTCTTACATCGGACACAAAAACATTAATACCCGATAAGTAACGGAAAACGGAGCTCTTGCGCCGGGGCTGCAGAAATTTCCGCCGCGCTCGCTCTGCCGAACACACGCATCGCGATAAGCTGATTTCAATATCTCGCTGCGAGTCGCTTCGAAATTAATTCCTTATCGATTTGGAAAGGGCGCAGGACATGCCCATCTATATGTAGGCGAGCCGCCGGAGCGTGAGAATGCCGTCATCGCGCGTTATCGCCGCTTTGATGTCTGGAGCTGAGCGCGTTCGAGTTAGTTTGGGTGAGTGGCTATAGCGCGCCTAAGAAGTCCCTATCTTGCCCCGCTGTCTGCTCAGACGAGTATTTAAGCGCGGCATGCAGACAAAACCCGGCAGGGCATCCCTTTCTCCCCAAAGTTCAGCTAAGAAGGCCAGAAAAGGCGTAATGAGCAAAGCTGCTGCGGCTCGAAAGCCCTCGCATCGGTTTTGCAGGCCACGCAGAATTCGCGATAAAAATTGAAAGCCCGAAGGGGGACAAAAGGAGCGGACGCCGCGTAATGAATTACCTCATTTCACTCTTCGTTAACTTATTTGAATAAAGCACGCGGCGCCAGGCAAGGCAGTAGGGCACAATTTTGCTTTCGTAAATACGAAGATAATTACAAACTCCTTAGAGTATTACAGCTAATAAAACAAATTTATTAATCGTCGAATAAAAATTTCTCGTCTCAGAAAATAAAGAAATCCAGTAATATGTATTATACTGTAATATCTTATTAGAATAATTATAGAAAACAGTGTAGTTTAATTACGATATCAGAAAAGTTCTGTAATGAACCATAGATTTGAAATATAAACCGACGAGTACTGCTCGAAAAAACAAAGTTACTATAACGTCTATCTCATTTTATGCCTTTTCAAGCACCGCTATTTTTTTATTGACATAATCTAAAAAATAAAGGAATAAAGCAAAATAATGTCGTATACAGTTCTAGTCTACTTTAGCTTATTGTCAATTATTTCTCAGTGCAATGTCACACTTACCACAGATACATCGAGAAATTCTATAAATTATAAATTCTGAATTATAATCATCCCACCTAAACAATGACAACAATATCGTAGAATCAATCTTCTTCTTCTATGCCGTTATGTCCCATTTCTTGCGGGGTCGGCCCTTCCGGTTCTTTTTCGCCATTCTCGGCGTATTTGAGTCATCTCGCGTTTTAAACATTTCGTCTTCATATCTTTTTTAATGGTCCCACCAATCCAGGTCGTCGGCGAGCGCCCTGGTTTTCTTTTTAGTTGTTGTGTCTCCATGACTGTTCTAGTCATGTGGTCAGGATTTTTTGATATTTTATCTACTATATTCGCTTGGATATATTCGTTTTTAACCCTGTCTTCACGAGCTACTCCCCCCGACCATCGTAGCATGTTTATTTCCACTACGTGGAAATTTTGTTTATCTGTTTTGCATATTGTCCAGCATTCTGATCCGTATAGTAAAGCTGGTCTAATTGCTGTTTTATATACATGTCCTTTGATCTGTATGAGCATCCTTTTATCGCACATAACTCCAGATAGAGATTTCCATTTAAGCGACCCTGTTGTTATACGGTTCTTCATGTCTTCACATGTTGTACCATATTTGGAGTGGTCTACTGTGACGAAGGGTGGTACAAGAAGGCGCATTTCGTTACTTTGACCAGAAAAGTTGCAGCACATATATTCTGTTTTGGTTCTGCTTACTCTCAGTCCTCTTAGTTCAGCCATGAAGTAGTTTATAACAAGATTAAACAGCAAAAGGCTCAAAGTAGACCCTTAATGCACCTCAACTTTTACCTCGCAATTTTTACCGGTACCTGTCGGGCTTACAGCTCTGGTTTTGATGTTGTTGTACATATCTTGGAGAATGTAGATATAATATTCTGGTACTAGCTGTGCGCGAAGAGCTTGTCATATAAGTTGTCTTGGTATTCGGTCAAAAGCTTTTTCGAGGTCTATCAAAACGAAATGTAGGTCTTTTCTAAGAGCTTTATACTTTTCCATTAAAATTTTGATTGAATGAATGGCATCTATTGTTCCAACTCCACTCGTAAATCCACATTGGTTAGGTGTAGTATTAGTCAATTTATTCTTTTAGCTATTACACTTTCGAATATTTTAAAACATGGGAAGTGAGTTTAATGGCGCGGTAATTGCCGCATGGAACCACGTCACCTTTATTTTTGTAGAACGGGATAAGATCACTGATTCTCCAGGCCTACGGCATCCTACCTTTCTTTAGGGTAAAAATAATTATATTGAGATTATAAAAAGAAGAATTGGTAAAAGTGTTGGAGAAAATCTTAATAGTAAAAAAGCTTCCTTTTCTCCAAACTGTAAGCTTGTGACAGGAATAACAGCTTTATATGATAAACAAAACAAATCAAGAAGACGAAGATAGTAATTGAATAGGAATACATAAATCAACAAATGTCTCTTCTTGATGAGATGCCAAAGCTAAAATAAAACAGACTATTTTTATGGACAAAGAAATTAACCTAAGTTATGAAATTACGTCTTTGTATCCTCCAATCATAATTATATAGACATAGAATTAGGAAGTTTAAATGCCCCCTAAGGCGACAGTGTCCTGTCAGCAGGCCAACTATGACCCTAAGTTTAGGTCTGTTTAGTCGTAGGACACCTGTAAAATTTTGTGACGGTCCCTGTATAAATTGCTTCGATTGTCTCAAGTGGCTGGTATTGTTCCACCTTTTTTGAATTTTATTAAGTATCCATTCATCAATTGATGCATTTTTGAGGCTATTTGAAATGCCACAGTGGAGTTCGAGCCCGATAGGTCTTGTTTCTGATTCTTCTTTGGCTAATAAGTCTGCCATCTCGTTATCCCTGAAGCCCCTATATTCCGGTATCTAGAAAAGGGTTAGACAATTGTCTTTTCCTATTTCTGCCAAAGCACCTATGTAGTCCCAAACAACATTTGACTTCACTACAGATGTGGTTAGAGCTTTAAGGGCTGCTGAAAAGATGGCCTTACCGCTAATGTTAAGTCTTTTGATCTCCTTCGCCTAGATCCAGCAATCAAATTTGCCGCAGTTTACATTTTAGACAATAAGATCAAAAATTTGACTAATAATTAAATAAATCAGAATAAAATACAATTTTAAAGATTAATTGCCTCCACAAAGGAACAATAATATGGAAGCTGTTATACAAGAAAAATGTAAACAAGCAATAAAAAACATACAGCAACAACAAAGGCACAAAAAGAATAGATTAAAGGTGTAATGTGTCTTCAATTTGGTAAACAACAGATCTGTGTATTGCATTATAAACAAGGTGGGAACGTGGAACAATGTTCCACAGATATTCCCGGATTCTATCTATATATCTATATTTCTACTTGCTCGTTTAAATAAGGTGCAAGGTATCTATATATTATATTTCCTTTTTGGAAATATTCATATCAATGATGTTCATTATAAAATTATCATGATGTCAGGATGATTGAGGGGTATAAAGCGCTGCGTTCAGGTCGCCGTCCACTCTGTATGTGTGGAATCCCACTTCTAACAAGCACTTTTTAATTTAAAAAAGCTGCAAAGCGACGGACAGGCCGTACAAAATAAGCTTTTATTTATATGTATAAAAGCCTAAAACGAAATTATATATTACAACCGAGTCCGCATTTTATGAACAATGAAGAATTTCTATACAAAGAAAAGTAAAGGAAATATAAAGATTCAAAAAATCTATTTGATGTAGGCGTAAAATATTAGATCGGATTAAAGGTATGAAGAGACCATTACCTCCTAAAATGGTTTAATAAAAAAAAACTGATGTGTCAGCCGAATGTGCCGAAAAGTATGATAAAACTCAACTTACCCCACTTAACCTTATTTGAAATGTCTTACATACTAAAGACTAGTTGTCGACTTAGGTATAAGGTCTGGGGAAGCAGCAATATCACGTGTAAAATAGGCACAAAAATTTTCTCGGACATTCAGATTTGACACAGTGTAAGCATGCCTCGTCGTCGATAAACGTTACATTATCGGCCTTTATGAAAGAAGGTGTTTCTTTAGAAGAAATAGGTCGAAGAATTAGCCACCGTGATACTTTGGCGTGAAAGTGGAAGCGATGAGTCGAAGAAGGTACTCATTTGTGTAAACTAGGATCTCGAACACTAGGAAGGATCGTCAGCTTCAACTGGTCCAGCGCAACAATGGTAGATCATTACGCGGTACTGATTATCTTTCTCCTCTGTTTGAGGTCGATTACTTACAATGGGAGTAACAAGACGACATCCTCTGCACCGGCAACGAGGGTTACAATAGGCAACGAAAAAGCTTACATAGAATTTCGTTTAAATCCAAAAATGGTCGGATATTAATACGCCGTAGACATGGAAAAAGAAAGCAAAAATGCTGCATTGGTAAGGGGCTATGGGTATTATAATACGGGGAACTATCAGTTGTGATAGCAAATCACCTCTAGTTAAAGTTAGAGGCAATATTATCAGTCAGGCTTACATCGACGCAATATCGCAGCCCATGGCACTTTTTTTTCTCAGAAGTTGCCCTAATCACCCTTTTAATAAGATGTGGCATTTAACATATTGAACTTCCTTCAACGAAACAGCACCAATGCGCAAAAAGTACATCGATATCCCCACGACCTCCAAAGTATGTGGCTGAACTACAAGAGCGCTCCAATAATGAATGGAATCAGTCTAGTAAGACACGATTGTTCATTTTTTGATTCGATTTATTTATTTATTTATCTCAGACTATTAAATAAACTTGAAAAGTTTCATTTGTTAATTTTCATTTTCTCTTGGTACTGCAATTTCTATAAACATTGATGTGTATATCGTACCGCTAACGGGGTCTATTCCGAAGTCACTGATAGCATTGTTCGGTACGGACCAATGAGCATTGATCAAAGTTTTTAGCACCGTTGACTAAAATCTCTTTAGGATGGTAAACTTAAGTTGTAAGCTGTTCTCCGTAATTGAATTTCACTCTTGATAATAGACTTATATATGGGAATCTTATTTTCCAAGAAGCAAGTATATGTTGCAAAATTGTAAATCAAATTGTTTTTCCGTCTTGGTTATACGTTATTTCCATGTCAACGTTCTGTCTAAGAGTAGCCCAATATATTTGGCTGTGGTATTTGTCAATCGTTTTGCTGTATTGGTAAACCGGTGTCCCTATTTAATTTATCAGTTACATGAACTGATTTTAAACAATTTATTATTTACGCCATCTTTTAAGCCAGATCTGTAATTGGTTTAAATACTCTTAAAGTAGTTGGGTGTCACAGCTGAAATTTAGTTAGATACAAGTGTAGCTATGATGGTAACATAATTTGGTTAGTAGTTGGTATATAGTTGAGATCCTAGGACACTATCCTGAAAGGTTCCAGAATTTATTAGATACACAGGAGCAATAGCCTAATTTTATTTCACTTTAAAGTGTCTATTTGTAAGGTATGATCGAAATAAAAGGTATACATCGGGTGATAATTTATTTTTGATTTTGTAAAACAGTTTAACATGGCACACTTTGTCGATTGCTCGAGCCACGTCTGAGAATTAATGCAAACCTGCTAAATGTATAAATCTCCTCGATTGTCGCGTGGAGTTTGCGAAATTCAAATTGATGTTTTTCTTCTTCTTGTGACTTCTGTACATAAGCTATTAGTCTGTTTCTAATCACACATTTCGTGCAATACTATGTGCCATGTTTGGCAGGTGGTTAGCCTAACCCGTTGGTGTAGAAGAAGAAAAATGTTGGTGTAATTTTTGTTATTGTTTTTGTGCTTATCATATCTCAGTTAATTCTAGATAGACAAAGCTACACTTTGAACCCTGATACGCTATTGCTAAAAGCAACAACTTTCACCGAAAATGGCGAAAAAATGATTTTTGATGCTGAAGATGAAAGAACAGTGAGTTACAGTTGAGGTTACAAAATGGTATAATAAACTTGATTCTAGCGACCTTGGTCTTGAAGATCAGCCACGTTTTGGTCAACCATCTGTCTTGGATGATGAAAATTTGCAAGCCGCTTTAGATGCCAAACATTTGAGCATTCGGGACTTGGTTGAAGAGCTTGAAGTCGACCAGAAGACAGTATGAAGTCATTTCCAGCTGATAATTGAGTCGAAATTTGCAGTCAATTGAAGAAGCATGTCAGGAGTACTTCGATTCAAAGCCAGAGGAGTGGTACTTAGACCAGATCCAAATGCTTGCAGATCGCTGGCCAAAATGGTAGTCTTTACTTTAAAGAATAGCTGTATTTTTGAATTTTCAATAGACCAAAAACATAAAAATCACACAGTGGCAGATCTTGGCTACAAGGCGGATGTATCAAAACTACTTACTAAAGGTTTTTTAAAATTCGAACTGTTGCTAATTCTTTGTCATGGAGCAAATAGACACTGCGGACTCAACAATTTCACCTTTTTTGAGCAAAGAGCTGGCTTGACTTTTTTCAGCAAATTGCTGTAATATTAATCGTTGATAGTTCCATGATGGGTTACAACAGCTTTACCAGTAAAAGCACAAGCTTTGATTTTTTAGAGGTGACTATAAAGCCATTCCATTGAAGCCAATTTACTTTTGGGCGTAAGGTCTCATTAGAAGTGACTACCCTCTTAAGCAATTTATCATTCTCTTCTTCAAAATGTTGGAGTAAATCAGTGCAGGCTTGAGCTCAGTGGCTTTTTATTCAGGGGCAGTTGTTTGAGAATTCACCAAGTACCGATTTTACTGAACTGCAGTTTTGGTACTAACACTTAGTAAAAGAATATCAACAATAATTTCACCCTTAATGTACTAAATGGACAACATGTTTAATATTAGTTTCGTTTACATCGGTAGAGGTACGCAGAGTAGGTGGTGCGTTCGTTATGCCTTCTCTTTTTTTGAAAATTTCGTACCAGTCGTAAACTTGAGTCTCAGATAAACTGGTTCCCTCGAACTGCGCAGAAAGTCGCATCAACATTTTAGAAGTTTACTCTTTATTTAAATAAAGACTTAATAATTATTCTTTCTACAGCAGAACTTAAAACATATATATTTGATATTCAACATTTTATTTGTTACTGGTGACTTGTTTGCAACAAAAAAAGTTTAGTAGTTTTCTAGTATCTAAAATGTAAAAAAATCACTATTCTGATTATGTGTTGAACATCTCTCGTAGAAACTTTTAGTGATTGTCATTTAGATATAAGTAATACAAAATTAATGCGGTATTTTAAAAATAAGCCACACACAGAGTGGATATTTTTTATTTATATAAAGCTGGTAAGAATAATAAATGCAGCTGCAGGAATGCTTATGCCCTACTCTATTTATTTTTAAGTAAACTGCCTCCAATTTTCAGTTATTTTCATACACATGTTCTTTCAGTTACTGAAAAAAGGTTGGCCTGAACGAACAGCGCCTTCTAAGTTTATTTTAAGATTACATGAAAAGAGTAAAACGACTCATGTTACTACTACCTCATCTGTCTTAACAAGAACTGAACAAGAAAATACACAGATATCAATTAAGTGGACCCTTCAACACGAGTTTCACTGACATTAGAATATTGACGCCTTAAATTCGTTGCCTCGTACTTCATTTCAAGGGTGGTCGTTAAATACTAAACAATTTATACACGCAAACAATTATCCGTATTTGCGAAATAAATTAACTTAATTCTGACAATTCCCCCTCCCCATAATGTAAACTGCATCATAAGACTGAATAATTTTTCATAGATTTTTAGCTTATGTGCACCACAGCATTATATAAAATAGAAGTGAGAGATAAGTAGTTTCTTTCGTTAAAATCTACCTATAAAAAATGTTTTAAAAATTTTGAAGCCACTAACAAAGCTTACCAAAAAAAAGAAATTCGTGCAGCTTTCACTCTAAGTTGTTTTAAAAACTTATGTGCATAACCAACTTAAAGGAGGAGTTAATAGAAATCCCGTTTGTAATATTTAGAACTTGGACAAGCACAATCGAAAATATAAATCCAAAGCAAAAAAAAAATAAGAGGAGGAAAAAGATGTGTAAAAAAATAGAGAATGCCTTTGATGCTTGCGTATGTTACGTATACGTAAATTAATTAATTACCTTTGTTTAGACTACCTAAACAAAGAATCACCCGTCAGGTATCTAATAAAAGGTATAAAAGTGACTGATTTGATTTGAACTGTGGAAATGGTGAGAAAATGTGATCATGCCCTGGGATCCTCCAAAAATGTTATCGAACTTTGTAAGCAAAATAAAATAGTTTTATGTGCTTACTTCCTAAGAATAGCGTCTTTGTATTCAAACATTTGAATATTTCTCAACAGGCTGGGTTTTACGATTGGTTTTTAGAGCTCCTTCAAAACAAAAATTTAAATCCATATCTTGAGCCATCACATTAACTCCCCAATAGAATGAAGAATAAAAATTTAGAAACCCAGAAAAGCTTCAGGATAATTCAGTGCATTCAAAACTATTGTTAAAGAAACATAAAAACAAGAATTCAATAATCAAATTAGTTTAAATGTACCATTACTATACAATATTGTTGGAGAACGTGTAACTTTTTAACGTGAAGAGAAAATATTTTCCTACAATACAACAAAGATGAGATTTTCTTCCACAACAAAATTTATAAGTGATGAAACCAAACAAGGAAACATGTTGTTGTTAAGTATATTTTCAAGTTTTTGAAATTCATTTTAAACAAAATAATTTTGATTATTTTAAATAGTCTTATACATTTTTATACATCAAAATGTTAAGATGATCCAATTTACTAGAGTAACTTCCAGAATTATATAATAAAGGACACTGTAATAATAAGAATCTAATTTATTTTTGTAAAAAGGCTCAATAAATAATGGTAGACTTTTAAACAATTTTTAGTTGTTAATATTCAAAAATCTAGAAAACTAGGTGCAAAAAACTACATTTTATGTATATTTACAATACTGTAGTCAATGAATTTTATTCTGCCTAAGAGTTTAATTTCAGAACGCCATAGTCACCCCTAATATCAATGGAATGTTGTATGTAGTCTAGAATTCAATGATTTTTCTGTATATGTTAAATTAGTTACTGCTACGTAGATGAATAAAATATAAATTGAAATTATTTTTTTAAGACCGTCATACATTTGGATAGGTTTGCTGGATCCAAGTAGTTGATTTGTCTAAAAATGTAGTAATGTATTCCTCTTGTATATGTTACACAAATTTCAGTCCTGTTAAAGAAAAAAAAAGGAATACCTAACAGATGGCACAATGCAGAAACAATACTCCTGTTCAAAAAAGGTGCCATTATTAACATAGAGAACTACCGCCCAATCAGTTTACTATCACAACTATATAAACTGTTGACGAGAATTATTACCAACCGCCTGACAAACAAATTCGATTACTACCAACTAGTGGAGCAGGCGGGCTTCCGCAAAGGATATAGCACTATTGACCATCTACAGACTCTACGCACTACCATAGAGAAGACGATCGAGTATAATGTGCCCATACGTCTAGCCTTCATAGATTTCTATAAGGCATTCGATTCTATAAGTACGGCTCATATATTAGAATCAATGAATAACGCAAGAATCGACAGTAGATATACTACTATAATAAAAGACATCTACGAAAAGGCAACAATGCACGTGAAAATAAATCAAGACCTTAAAACGGACAAAATAAACATCAGGAGATGCGTACGACAGGGGGACGTTATCTCCCCAAAACTTTTCACGCTAGTTTTAGAAGATGTTTTTAAGAAACTTCAATGGCAAGAGAAGGGTTTAAAAATTGACGGTTGCTTCCTCAGTCACCTACGCTTTGCTGATGATGTGGTGATTATGTCTGAAGATTCAGAGGAACTAAAAATCATGATGCAAGAACTCAAACAAGCAGCAGAAAAGTCAGAAGATAAATCCTGCTAAGACTAAAATCATGAGCCAATACAATATGCAAATTACAGTAGACGGCCAAACGCTGGAGAACGTGGCAGAATATATATACTTAGGACACATCATCAAATTAGGAAAAGAAAACCAAGGTACTGAAATTACAAGACGAATAACTCTGACATGGGCCGCCTTTGGCAAATTGTCATATATCCTAAGGAATCCAGATGTACCGATCAAACGTAAAATTCACGATACTTGTATCCTACCAGTGACTACATACGGTATGGAAACGATGGCTCTTACAAAACGGAATGCAAATAGATTGAGAGTGCTGCAGAAAGCTATGGAGCGTGCTATGCTGGGGATATCATTAAGAGATAAAATCCGTAATAAAGAAATCCGATGAAGAACCAAAATAACGGACGTCATAGAGCGCATAGCAAGCCTCTAATGGAGATGGGCCGAACATATCGCGAGACAGGTGGATGAGAGATGGACAACGAAATCACTATTATGGCGTCCCCGTGAAACTAAGCGAAAAAAAGGTCGACCTCAGAAACGATGGGTGGATGACATTCGGAAGATAGCTGGTAGGAACTGGACAAAACAAACCAGTGACCGACAGATGGAGAGAAATGGGTGAGGCCTACATTCAGGAGTGGATGGCAGAAGGCTGAAGAAGAAGAAGAAAGAAAAACTCTGTATTTGTCTTTAGATTAAGGAAAAATCCCGAAAATGGATTTTTTTGGTACTGCAGGTAAAGGGGTTGACCGATGTTGACTAAACCTTGATAAATGTGTAAGCACATAAGACATCTTTTTTGAGTAAACTCAGCAGGATGCGCGGACCATTTCTTTAAAAACTGTTCTGTGCATGCTCTTTTTCGTATAACTCAGTCGCTGATATGAAAATTGTTTCCACATTTCTGGACGATATATATAAACCTATGGTTTCGTCCTTGTGGGACTCGTCAGTATGGCCCAAAACTACAGTTCTACAGTAATAATCGTAGACTACAGAGTTACCAAGAATGTAAGTGCACATTTGTCAGTTGTATTCGTATCAACCAACCGCAGGTGACCCCTGGCCCCTCACTTTGCGTTCATCGGGAATCTTGGAGTGCGGCTGTTGTGGATTTGTCTGTATAAGATATACAACACGAATTATTAAAAAGGATGTACGTAGATACAAACAACTTCCTTTGGCTCACTATCTTCTGCAATAAGGGGTGGTACCTGAATGGAAAGCTGCGAAAGCGCCTTCGCAGGTTCTACAAGTGTACACACTATGTTAACACAGCTGCAATACCAACTTTTGTTGTTACCAAAATTTCTGATTGTTGACTATGTAAGACGTACCAGATCTAAACCACAATTTTATATTCACACGTATTAGTCCTGGCTGAACTTCATAAGTATCGATTTTAACGTTTCCATTATCGAAATGAATGGCAAGATAGCAAATAGCAGCCGAGAGCTGTTAAGTTCCAGAACCGGGAAATCCAAAATATCAGCTCTAATATTGCGGTATCTTGGTTTGCTGACAGTATTTCATTGTAAAGGTAAATGTAAAAGGTATTCGTAAAGTCCGTAGTTTTGAAGCATGCTACTGCAATTATTTCACTACAATGGTCAGCGTCAGATACGAGTTTGCAACCACACATATTGTCTATAGCCTCTGAGTTATAGAAATAGTCTCTTACTCTTGGAAATTTCTTGTTGTCAAAGGTATTTTGCAAGATTTTGCATTTCATTTTCAGCATACGGTGAACGGACTCCACAGTCAATTTCAATTTTGTGACAACACGGCTGTTATTTGCCTGCTCATGTTTGAGTTATTTCAGCTTATTTCTAAATGCAGACGTGTGTGTTAATATTTGCCTGGCCTCCAAAAACCCTCTGTCTACAACCAATGCCTGAACAAACAAAAATGACGTTCAAACAACTCTAAACATATCGGCGTCGCTCCTTTTCCGATATAATTAGACCGAAGATATTCACAGTTCGACCTGTTGTTGACGCTATAATACAAGGTTTGGACAAGTGGTCACTCTTATTGATATAAAACGAGTCTTTCGAGTATTGATGATTACTGCTCTTCTTGTGGTAAGCGTACGTTCCGTCTGCGACTAGAATTACCGAGTCATGTTTGTTCAAAAGTTACTTCGCTATTATATATGTGTGTTGATTTATAAATTGGTCTCTTTCTATTGCACCAAGACCAATGCCTCTTGAACAGAAGTAATGATCGACAACTGTAAAACCTGCAAAGGAGCTTTCGCAGCTTTTCATTCAGGTATCTCCCTTTGTTGCAGAAGATAGTGAGGCAGAAGACTAAGTGGTTTGTATCTATATACATCATTTTAAATAGTTTATACTGTATATCTTACAGACGAATCAACAAGCAGTCGCACTCCAAGATTCCCGATGAACGCAAACTGACAAATGTGCAGTTGCATTCTTGGTGACCCTGTAGTCTATGGTTATTAGTATAGTTTTGTGCCGTACTGATAAGAGTCCCACAAGGTCGAAATCATAGCCTCGTCTAAAGTAAAGCATTTAAAGTATTTTCCTATTGACACTTCAATTTGAAATTGCAACAAAATTTGCGTTTTGCTATTAGAAACATCGAAAATGAAATTCCGCGAAAAGAATTAATACTTGGTCTCATTTTGGCGGCGAAAGCTAAAGATTCGATACGAGAATATTTTCTTGTTATTTTTCTAACACGCTGGTGTCTAGAAATGTGGAAAAAATGATGCCAGCGACTGATTTATGCGAAACAAAGCATACACAGAACAGTTTTTAAAGAAATGGACCGCGCATCCTGCTGAGTTTGCTCAAAACAATCTATCAGCTTGTGCCTATACCTTTGGCAAGGTTTAGTCAAAATTGGCCAACTCCTTCCACTGCAGTACAAAAAAAAAAACATTTTCTGGATTTTACTCCATCTAAAGACCACTACAGTTTTTCATTAACAGAGCTGAAATTTGTGTAACGTGTGCAAGAGAAACACATTCTGACATTTCTAGAGAAATCGACTATTTGAATTCAGGAAACCTATCCAAATGTACGACGGCTTTTCTTGGAGCACCATAAAAATACAAACATGGAAAGTTATTTGTCTATATACGCTTTCGAGTTTTAAACTATAGCAAAATTCAAGTGTATGAGCGCTTCGACAGTAGCATCACAAATTTCCCCCTCAAGTAGTCCTTTTAATGGCTAACCGAATGACAATCGGAGGGCGCTAAGTCCAGACTATAAAAAAAAGTGAAGGAGTCTAATTTTTTGTCGCCCACATGGACCTGGACTAATCGGTCTTTGTGGAGGTGACAAAAATGTGAATATTCTCCACAGTTACACTAACCTTGGGTGACGGAGACTTTCATTTTCAATTGTTTTTCGACTTTCCAAAAATTCCTTATTCTAAGGGTATACTTTAGTCTTCTTAAGAGTGCCGTACCCAAAATATGCCTTACATCGTTTTAAAAAAATTCAAACAGTTTTACAGTTTTATCGGGGAGAATTTTATAAAACAATAGTTCAAGATGCTTTACCGGGAATCCCCTTCAGATCTCCCTGCCTACAACACCCAGAATTTGTGCCTAAAAATTCAGTTTATATTTAATTTACCCACTTACTTTATCCAGTACAAATTGTGTAAAAAAATCAACAAAAAAACAAAATAAAAAATGCAGTCTAGTAAAATTAACCCAAAATCTGGAAAAATATATAATTCCTAGCTACAAAAAAGAAACAGACAAGTAAAATTAAATTGAGTACTAGTACCTTCATCTCTTTAAAGTATATAGAAGAATCAAATAGCTCGTAATAAAACGTCGATGGTAAAAACTCACAATTCTAAAAAGTATGCTTTTTATCGAATAACGATAAAATTCCCTACATTTCTAAAATAAACATAGCTACCGGGAATATTGCGACATAAATAGAGATATAAATATGAATATTATTGTTACTAATATTTTACGCGAATTTATGTATCTTTCTCGACCGAGGTACTTTTTGATAGGAGAGACAAGGATGGTAAGCCGGCAGTTCGAGCATATTGCAGAGCTCCAAAGTGAGAAGTAAGCGATATTTCCCTGCCAATCCAATATTGACATATCAATGTTCTGACATATGATCCGCTCTGGGTAATAGACTCCCCCGCCTGAAAGTAACGGGAAGAGATGTGCCTACGAAATAAAGGTGTGCATGAATACTGTTTAAAAGGGAAATATTTTGATTGGAAGATTTGTAATTTAAATATTAATTAGAGTCGTTTCACCAATCCGCAAGCAATGATTTAAACTTTTTTTAATCGCCCAAATTTCAGTTTTGTTCCCTCTACAAGGCTTTTGATTTTATATTAGAAAAAAGGCGCCCGAATTGCTATAATTAGTTTGTTAAATTTTCTTTGCTCTAGTTTTACAAAACCATTACAGTAATGAAATAATTATTTTCATGTACTTATGCTTTCTAAGGAATATTCTGTAATTCTAACAGTTGAAGTACAGAGCCTTTATTATTAATTGACTATAATTGAAACCGTAGAAGTTAGACAACCAAAATTTTTCTCATTAAATTTTGTTTTTCTAGGAGGGCAAGAATTAGATTTTATATATAAGCAGTTCCTAAGCAAAGTAACTAATATCAAAATGATGCTTATAGTTAGACCACTTACATATTTTTTTCTTTGGTATAATAGATTGTTTAATTATGAACAATAATTATAATTAACCTAAAGCAGAAGTAAGCAAAATAAATTATAATAGTTGTAAGTTCATTTGTTTAATTTCGCAGAAAATAAATATAACTAAAAATATGTACTAAAATTAATATAATTTACCTATAGCGTGATGTTTTAAAGCAAATTCGAAAGGCCACGCACGCAGTGTGCATGACAAGAAAATCGTTGTTTGGTATTCCCGAAACGACACAAGGCAGAGTTTTTATGCGAAAGAGCCAAAAGTGTAAAATATATGTAGAAGTCGGAGGCATTCATTAAGCAATAGATCAAGCGATATTAGAATTTACAACAACCAAAAAGGACAAAGCGATCTCGGCTGTCTTTAAAAACAAGCCAGACTTTTCGCTGCGCTGCGTCCAAATAAAACTTCACAAAAAAACTTTGAATGAACCTTTATTATCAGAAAAGCGCGTGAAAAAATGACCAGCATGGGCAAAGAAAAATTTGGATTGAGATTGGGGTAATGTTTTCTTCACAAGCGGGCCTTCTTTCTAAGTATGATCTTCCTTATCGAAAGGGTGGTCAGCGAAAAGTAATAAAATTCTCCAGCGCATAGCAAAACATCCTATAAAAGTGGATGTTTGGAGATGCCCCTGTAAACACAATTTTGATGGCCTCTTTCGGTTTACGGACAATTTAAATGCCTAGAAAAGGTGCATCATCTACCAAAAATAGTTGTTGAAAAGTTTTTTGGTTCTGACAAAACAAATTGGGGGTTGCAACAAGACAATAACCTTAAACATCGTAGAAAACAGTACAGCAATATTCCCAGTTGTCACTCCTATTGAAAATATGTGGTCACACATAAAAATGAAGCTCAAAGATAAACCAATGTCTACAGTGAAGCAGCTGTCATTTCAAATTTTCCAAAATAATTTAACAAAATACTACATTTGTATGTTTTAATGTTACAGCAGTCAAAATTGCCGTTAAATGTGCTGTTTAACGAATAACAAAAAAGTAGAATTTATTCACTATCCATTTTTGAGTGTACTATTTGTGCGCTAATATTTAAAAAAATTATAGGACCTTATTTCTTCGAAAACAAAGATACTGCTGCAACAATAAATGCCGCACAATAACGTATATTAGAATTGAACACTTCTTGCCACCATTAATAATCATCTATATATAAGGGCTATGGCAAAAATATTGAGCTAAGTTAATGCAGTTAATGTAACCTGACAGCCGATGAGATTGGATTTTATTGCGCTTGCGTCAACTCATAACCGGTCAGGCCAGTTGACAGTCAGATGCCAATGAGTGGGTACATGTAGTATGTAATCATCGCATGCCTGTGCGAATAGAGTAGCAAATTTTCCTCAGATTTTGCGCGAAGCTGAAACATTCGAATGATGCAGGTTTTCGGAAACGATGCCGTAAGTAGCGCACGAAAAAAGACACGGTATAAACGACTTAAACATGGTCAAAGAGGAGATCTACGTTCCGGAAGACCAGAAACGCGCGGAACATCGGAATATGTGGCTATAATTTATAATTAACAGGGATCGATTACTAGCAGTTGTTAATTCTATAATTAAAATATTGGTCATGGTGACATGAAACGCGCTATAACAAAAAACGACGTGCTGTGGTTACTGTTAATTTGCTTCAGACTGTTGTCTGTATATCAGATTTGAAAAAGCTACAATTTAAAACCAAAGGCTCAATCGTTCCAAAGTGATTACTTTGAAGAAAACTCAGGCTACGTACGATGCTTATTGTACCTTCTACCGTTACTAAATTAATAATAGTAATTGTGTGTTACCAAAATTATGGTGTTTCATAGGTCCGTTGAGAGGGGTAAGGCAAAAAAGGCCCGATTGCTCTCCAATATATTGTTCTAAACATTAACATTTTTTTTAAATTGCTTGAAAGTCGTATTGGATTTCATGCAAATTCAAAGGCCTAGTTAGTAAAAATACACAGTTGCACCGAGGTGAAACACGTGGTCTATTTCCAATCATATAATACATAGTAATAATAATTCTTATAACAATTAATGTATATAGTCAGTGAAAATGGTGTAAGACACAAAAACTTTGTGCGTAGTCTCAGCAGCTTGGAGTCACACACACTTCTTCGGACATGGTAAATCTTGGAACTTCCACTGGAACGATCGAGATTTTGTTTTCCGATCGTAGCCGTAGTATCACGTTTCAGTCACGCTTATGGTTTGTTTAAATAAATCTGATTTATTGGTAGTAATCTGAAGTAAAACATTATAAATTTCAGCTTTATTAACAGTAAACGCTGGAAAAATCTATCGTTTAAAAGTCAAAATTTCACACATTTTAGTTTTTCGAATCTCCATCTCATGTTCTAGTTCTCAGACTAATAGTCACCGACCCTTGTTGATTATACAACATTTTTCGGTGTTCTACTCATTGCTGGGCTTCCAAAAAAATTGCATAACTCACCTCTAAACCCTTTGTATCATGCCGTTATTCGTGCTGCACTTATCACATCGTTGCTGAAGGTACTCTGAATTATTCAAGTAGTTTTTGTGGGCGAATGTCCAAACTTTTGTTGTCACCGGCGTCTAACTCCCAATTTACGCAATCGGTGAAGATTTTTTTAATTATACATGCGAATCATAGTCCACTCTCAGCTACTAAGCTACAGCACAGTCGCATATATCGTTTTCATTGTATTAACATTGGCTGAATATTTTCGGAACCGACCTCATATCTTTATTACTTGTGGGTTTGCACGCAGCATAGAGTAAGTCATACAAGAAAAGTTAAGTTTAAGACTACTATTCTCAATCGTCTTAGATAGAGGAATTAAGAAAGCTAACAAACAAATAAAATCGTCTAAAGTTGAACACTGGAAGATGAGAAGCCCTTGAATGAGAACCTAAGAACAGGCAACAACAGCCTGGAGAAAAACGGCATAAGAATAAACAAACAGAAAACAAGAACAATGATAATAGCTAGAAACAAAAAGACGCACCAAATAAAATTAGAGTAACAAGTTTTAAGTATCTAAGTTTAGTGGTATCACAGGATGGAAAAGTGGATCAAGACATAGAAGAACAAACAGGATCGGCGGGAGGTAATTTAAAATAAAAAAGAAACAAAAAAGTGATCATGCCAACCCTAACGTTTAGTTGCAAGGCATGGACCTTATTACAAACTCAAGCAAGAAAAGATACAAAGTACAAAAATGAATTTTCTCGGAAGATGGCGTAAGAGAAGACAAAATTAGAAACATCTGTAGAAATATACTGGGGATCAAACCAGAACAAATACAGAACATGTACAATTATTATGGTTCGCACACGTCGCAAAAATAGACGAGGACAGAACAATAAAGGAAATACATAAAACAAGAATAAGTAGAAAGATAATGAAGAGGAGGCCACGAAAGACAAGGACAGCAGCAGCAGGAAAAGGGGCTCTCTTCGCTCCTAGGACACAAAACTGATTCTTTCTTTAAATATATTTCAAAAAGAATATTTAACTAAACAAACCCACAATGAGCTTGCAGGCGAAAAACAACATACGAAAAAAATCGCTTTTAGACCTAGCAATTGTTAGAAAAATAGCGGGAAATAGATTACAAAAAGCTTGATCTTATTTTTTATTAATAGTTAAGAGAAATTTTCAATCCAATACCTCACTTTACGCTTTTGGAAAAAGAAAAAACAAACAAATTTACTATTTAAACATCTTCGTTCCGTTTCGCTACACTGTTTTTAATAACATTTTAAATCGTTTGAGTGGACAATCAATAAAATTTGTGTAACAACCTTGTGTTTGGAATAGTTTCGGTGTTTTAAAACATCCCAAGTAGTATTCAAATTAAAATAGCCTTTCGTGCCAAACCTGTGAGCAACTCCTGGAGCCAATGAAGAGTCTAAGGACAGTTCGCTTCGCAGCAAAAACAGGAAAGTAGACAGTCAGCGCCGGGGAGTAATCAGCGGAAACGCAGCAGGCCCGGCTGTACATCTGTTGATAAGGGCTTCCTGCGCATTGCGAAGATAACGACATGATAAGATGTAATTACGCTCCTTCTATTGGCCTGATGTCGGTTAAAAGTGCAGCAGCTCGAATTAACCAATTTGCCTGGGAACTGCCGCACTTGGGGCGCCCCAGCGCGGTTCAAGGACGCCCAAACTTGTTTTGAAAAATTGTAACGCCGAAGGTATTTCAATTGCTGGTTTTGCTGGAATGGCAGTCGTTTCGCAAATTTAATATTTCTAATCTGCATCTGTCCAATTTTCTGGCTGGCATTGAACATTATGCATTTGTTTCGAGATGTTACAGATATTTTGAAAAAAGCACTAATTTCTCAAAGGTATCAAATTAAAATTGATAACTTTAACTACTTTTAGTACATGGGGTTGTAGGAAAGTTATATGACGCAAGCGACGGTTACCTATTGTGGCAAATTCAAACTTATTGAGGCAGGACGATCTCTAGACGTTAATTTTCTATCAAGTTTTGATAGCAAAAGACTCTCAACGTCATTGTAGTCAAAAACAAAATAACGGAAAATTTTACAACACAATTTTGCATTTGATCGCAGATGCATCTTCTTTCTATCAGATCGAAAAGGGAGATTGGACAAAAATGATAAAAGCAATGAAAATACATTTGCACAGCACCTGACGAATGTCTTTACATCTTTTTCTCTAGGCGTTACAGCAGATCAGAAATGCTTTATCCACAAATTTCTCTAATTCCCATACCGGATGGAATCACCTATTAGAAAATTTCAAAATTTGTCCAAAATCACCTTTGGTTTTAACTTAACATCTTGAAATATCTTAAAGAAACTTTCAAACGAAGGAATTAGACAGTGACGTAGCTTCATATGTGCTTATTGTCCTGCTCCCAATATCGTCAAGTGATCGAAAAACTCTTTCTACGGAAAATACTGCCATCTGTCAAAGAGAAGGAGCTAATTCCTAAACGTCAGTTTGATTTCCGCAAAACAACACAGCACGGTTGAGCAAGTATATGGTGTTGTCACCAAAATTAAGCAACTCGAAAATCAAAAGACATGGCTCGGGCCTTCGACAAAGTATGAGCGATACGTTTATTATATAGAATCAAGCGAAGCTTAGCATATACCTACTATATTGTACCTTAGTATAAACACTTCCTAATTAAATATCAAGCTTCCAGTGTGTCTCCTAACCAATCAGGAGTTCTTCGCTAATAATATAGCGATAGTGGCCTTCCATCACGATCCAATAGTAGCCTCAAGTAACTTATAGCAGCACTTACATCAAATTGAGATATGAATAAAAACGCAAGGTATTCAAGCCAACGGGCAAGAATCTGTACATATAACTGTTCCTACCCTACAGTACTTACTACAAAAGAATAAAATAAAATACCCAGAAAGATACTTAAGGTACGCATACATGGCACAAGAGACTACAGTTGGTCCATATCTTTAGAAAATACTATTATTTGTTATTCTCAGTTCGCGCTGCCAAATAAGTTATCAGTCCACAAGGTTGCTATAAAACCAATTTAGAGTTATCGAATCAAAATAAAGAGTGCAGCCAGCAGCCAGAATCCAGAGATACTAACCAAAAATCCGGTAGACCCATACAACAATTTTTTACACATTCTAATTTTAAGTGGTTATAATTATTATATATTATTTTAATTATAAGTATTTATGTCACTTTTATCATTTAAATAGACCTTTTACTTTATGCCTCTGTGGACAGTATTTAAAATTAGCTTGAGGAAAAAAGAAACGCGCTGTGCGTATTGATCGGTAATTGGAGAAAATGGCTGCTGTGGTATACTGAAAGATAATTATTCTTACTGTATAACTATATTCAGGCAGTATCTGGAGTTCCATATAAAAAAGTTTTATCTGAAAATCGTCCAGAGTTCAGTAGAGAAGCATAACACTCCTCTCAGAAAAATATTTGCGTTTTATAAGCACGTGACTCATCGCCAAAGAGAAGAGTATTTGGACATTCCTGGCCCGTAAACTTGTACCATTCCGCACCACAACTTTCAAGTGAAAATAGTTCATTCTTTTATAGCACTTTTATCTTAAGCAACGAACTGATAGTATGACGCATTTGAAAATGGAAAGGTACGACAAGAGCATCTTAAGAAGTAACGTGCCCGCTAAAGTGGGAAACACATTTTTGCGTGATTTTCTATTTTACAATGTACTAAATATGAGTATTTCGGTTATGATAATGACCACGGTGATTTTAATTAAACATACTGTACCAAATTTCCAAACGCTCCTCGTAGCGACCGCAAAGCAGTCACGGTCGAGCGGCGAACATAATGCTTTTAAGGCGAACAGCGAAGCTGCTAGGGGAAGTAAAGTGACGGAAGCAAGTGAGTGTGCTAGTGCAACATGAATAGTGCTACAGATAAATACATTATAATTCTGTGTTAGTAATTCTTTGTGTAGTGTACATAAATAGTGTTAAATAGTTCTGATAATCTGTAAGCAAACTAAATAAGTAGTTTTAATAAATTTACTCGGGTTATTCACCACTATCGAGAACAAAAACGTTAGAAAATCTTATTGCTACCTTCACCCTCAATTTTGGCTTTTCGCTCTTAACATTAATTCTTCTTCTTAATTCTTCTATTCAAAGCTTACCACAATTTTTCAATTAAAATTTATGTTCCTTCTATTTCATCATATTACTTTCTTCTAAATTTACTGTTATTTATTATCATTACTTGTAGATAAAAACGTTCCAGGAAATGTTTGTAGTTCATCAGGTCCAAATGTAAAATTGCGTTTATTTTTACTAATTGTATAGCAAACATGCAGTGCCTGATTAAACTTGCTACCTAGGTGAAGCAAATATCAAACGGTATTTCTTTTTAGGCGCCGCAAGGTAAACTGAGAAGGGCGTGACTTCTGAGTGTTGTAGGTAGAGAGCGGGCCTCGTCCGTTGTGCAATAAATTATCGGGGTTTTCACGACCTAGGGCGTAAGACCGTGCAAAATTTTAAAATAACTCAAGCTACAGTTTGACGATAAGACCCTTAAGAAGATTCAAGTGTACGTAGGCTACAAACAATTTTTGGGAAAACGAGACGCACTTGAAAATAAAGGTCACTTGACGTCACTCGAGAACCAACGTAGTTGAAGAGAATATTCATGTTTTTCTTTGTAGATCACTAAAAGCCGTACTTGGAGGACATATTTAATAAATGAAAAACTACATGTTCGTTGGAAATTTTTTTCCAAATCAATAGATTGTGCAGAAGGGAACTTCGTAAGTTTGTACTTTTGTAATGCCTAAAAAATAAATAAAAAATAATAATAAATGCGATTTATATCTGATATTGTGTTTTACAGAGTTTTTTCAATACTAATTTCATATAATTCAAACATTTGAATAAATATTTAAATGGCTCATTGGATTATAAAAAATATCTAAATCTTAATTTTAAGTATTCTGTTGAAGCTTTGATATCACTGCTTCTGATTCCTTTCAAAAATATGTTATCTCAGTAAAAATCAGTTTTCTTTTTCAATTTCACCATCACATGATCTACAAAACAGCTAAATTACTAATCAATATCGATCTTAGAAAAAAACGCACATTTTGAATGATCTGGTCGGTTCGAAAAGTACATCAGGATTAAATTTTTTTCCTAAAAAACTGTTTTGAAAAATACGACAACTCCTATTTTAATAACTATAAAAAATAATATCATTTTACTTAAGTGTTAATGGGTTATAAATTGAACCTCTTCGTTTAGTCAATGTTAATGCAACGAGAAAACTAATTTGTATTATTTTCTTCTCATTTGCGAAGCAATGTTTCTTTATTTAATTTTATTTACAAATAAGACTATATTTCAGCAATAACAGAAACAGACAGCGTCATCTTTGTTTCAATTTTTGTAGAAATTTCAGCAGCCAATTTGCCCCAGTTGTATAGCAACAGACCCAAGTACCGAACTGTAATTACATTTTTCTCTAAAGGTCTTAGTAATATCAGTAATATTAAACTACGTTTTGATGGTGTGTCTGGTCAGCCTTCACCTTCAGATTCTACTGTAAAGTAATGTACCGAGAATGCATCGAAGACAAGCTGTGCAAGTCGGCCAGTTGAAGTGCTTTTGGAAGAAAACGTCGCCCTCTTCGAACGTGAGGTGCTGCAAGGGGTTTAAAAGTAAAACAGTTATCAGTAAGGTCAGCTCTTTCCGATAGTCATGTGATATATTCTCCATGAGCATGTTTATACAAATAACGTCAGTGCTAGATGGGTTTCCCGTCAGCGTTTCAAAAACAACTTTCGTGACATGCCACGAAATTTTTAAACTTTTTTCGAAACAACACGCAAGAAATTTTCCAATCCGTTGTTACAGGGAATAAAACCACAGTCCTGTATTGTAATTGCTATAAAAAAAAAAAAATTAATGGAATACTGCAGATCGGGCAAGGAACAGTCAAGGAAGACAAAAGTGGCTCAATAGATGAAATAAAATTGATTTTAAAAAAAGCAAGACAATAGTAAACGGAGAGTATATGCTACCTTACTGCACGCTTTCTGCACGACAACGCTCCTGCTCATAAGACCTCAACTGGCAGGTTGCTCCAAAGAACTGTAGCTTTGAGAAGCTTTTCCAACTCTACAACTCAGTTCTAGTTCCTGAGGACTACTATTTATTTTCAGAACTAAAGAAAAATATTTGAGATACAAAATTTAGCAACGATTATGTGTTGCATGAGGGTGTTTTGGAATATTGTGTAGATAAAATTTTTTCAGGGGCATTGAAATGCTAATTTTAAGATGTTATAAATGTGTCAAAGTACATGGAGAGTATATTGAAAAATAACCCATTGTTTTATTACTATCACCCCTGAAGTATAGTCGGGTCAGAAACTTATGACGCTTACCCCTAATACACTTACACTACTGTATTTATTTATAATTATACATCTCCACACTCTCGCTTTTGGACGGCACCTGCTTGCTGTCTGCCCATGCTAGCAACACTTTAATAAACCAATAAGTTCTAGCGGTTTAAATTTTTCATGTAATGTAAGTTCGCGATACCTATAAAGCGTTCCACTATTTCGTGTTTTACGAAAGCCATATGTGGATAACGTCAGTATGTATGTATAAATATGTTCGCTCCAAAGAGATGGCGTCAAATGAGATCCAAACAAGCAGCGCACTTACTGATTAATTGGGAACTAGCAGTTTTTTTCTATTTTTCATATACAGAATCCTCGACGTAAATCCGGTTGTATTGCGAGCGTCTTATACACATGCGCAATACTCTATTAGATAATAAAATAATGTAGCTCCACATAATCAACAATTTAAGATGCGCCGAGAATACGAGCGCAGAACTACTATACTCGAATGCTTTCGCATCGGAAAAAGTTTATGGCGCAGCCAAGAAGTAGAGGGAATTTGATTACCAAGAAGTAACTGCTGACAGAGCAACTCACAGCAATCGCGATAGAAGTAATCAAATCGTCCACGAATTGAAAAAGAAGATCGATCTGGATTCTAGGCGGAGCATGACTCATCTGGCAAAAGAAGTGAGCGTGGCGAGATCGACGCAGTGTATCCTGCACTACAAGTATTTTATCCTGAGGAACCGCCAATTGTTGACTGGAAAAACGAGATGGATAGGAAGTTGCAGACCCAAGCACTGCTGAACGACATGAAGGATGACTTGTAGGCATTCTCCAGCCTCAAATACTATTCCATTGACTAGCATGAGGAAGCCGTACATTAATAAAAGGCAACATAACTCCAAGGATAGCTTAAGAATCTCCATCATGGAGGTAATGTCACATGTGGACAAGGAAAGTCATGTTAGCCTGCAGCAGGTTTGGGCCTGGGCTCAAGAAAGTTGTGGCCGCTACATTGAATATGGATCTCAATAGTTTAATTGTGCTAAGTTTTTTTTATTTCCATTGTTTATTCATTTTCTAGATTTACCTCGACGACCATGTATTTCTTGTCAAAATGGACCAAGAAATCGTGCTAAAATTTACATCTACTACTGCACTAAGCGCCAATTTGCATAAGGGCGTGCTCCAATTCTCAAAATGCATCTACACAGACAAAATGGAATTCACAACATCAATTTTAGCTAAAATGCAATTTAGGAGCACGTTTTACCGCCCATTCGCAGTGGTACGCCTTGGATTTTCATACACGATACTGTTAAATTACAGAGCATTGGAACGATCAGATTGATTTTGCCGGGTCTGAAAATCCAGGGGAGCTCACGCCATTCACGCGAGTTTCGCCACACAAAATAGGATTTTGGAGCGACGCCGCGCCTTTTGGATGAATAGAATCACCGCGTGTATGCGGATACGATAACAAGTGCTGGCTCTTGTAATATTATATTTGACATTTCCCCTTTTCGTGTTGTTACTGTTAGAAAGAGCAGTATTTGTACAGAAAGACGATTTTTAAAAGTTGCCCCTAAATATATGAAACTTACATAAGGGGAAACCTATTGATTTAAAACACTAAAGCTGCTCCATTTTAATTTTGTGCTCTTATAGTCATTCCAGATTTTGTTTTAAGTTGGGGGATACTCGTATTTTTTGTAGACTAATCTTGTGAGTAGCACAAAGCAAAAATCAAGTTGTTACTTTACTATTTAATCCTAAACTTCGTACTGTGTTCTTCTATTTTAAGTATGTATTATATTACAAAAAATATATAAATCACCTTCGTCTACCATAGTAACATTGTTTGATAACAATAAAATTAAAATATATGCTTTTACAGTTTTCATACATTTTTAGTTATTTAGTCGTCTAATTTTCAAACGAAAGCACCAGTTTTGACATGTTTAGAAAAACAAAGCTTCTGACTTTTAAAATTGGCCTTAAAAAATGTCTAATCGAACTAATCGATCCATGGAGTTTGAGGCTCAACAATTGTGCTATTACACGAACAAAAGCCGCGTTCGTGGTCATGCAAGGAGAAGAGGAGATCCACCATGGGCGAGATAAGCTCGCAGACTATTTTCAAGTGGCAGCTGGTAGCCATATAAAAGTGCCTAAGGTACATTGACCGACTCAGAGTAGCCGTCCAAATAAGAGCTGTAATATGTGACAGCAAGACTTGCTCTAAGAAGCATGAGAGCACCGACAGATTTGTAAGTCGAGGTTTGGAGACTTGCAAAGACGTTGTTGGCTTAGATTCAGATTCGATTCTATTCGATCAAAAAGCACGATGAAATTCCGGGCAATGAGTGTGTGGACTACCTGGACAAGAAAAGCCGCGGAGGAACCAAAACTGCCGATGCCCGAGACGGTTCCATTGGGGATTGTAAAGAACCGGTTACGAGCTAGGACAAAAGCGAGATGGGAGCAGAGATAAATATTAAGATAAATATTCGTCTCCACAGTCAACAAGACACGACAGGCTGTAGAGGACCTTAACCGACACATCGTTCAGCTTATCACTGGATATGGAAACTTCCGGTCCTACCTCGTAATAATTCGCAAACTGACAGAAGATCAAAACTGATGTACGTGTGCGAAAGTCAACGTTGCCATGTACGTCCTGTTGACGTGCAACTCAGTCGAAAAGACTACGACCAAGTAGAGAAGGCTCTTATCACAAGCGAGCAGACTTTCGGGAGACCAGTGGGCGGGTTTTGCATTATTCGAAAAACGCGTAAGGTATGGGAAAAAGGATGCTGATGCGCGATACAAATTCTAAGACAAATGGACCAAACAGACAGAAGCTACGGTGCAGATTAAGCTCGGTTTTTTTTTGAGTAGAATTGTAAATGTTAGGAGGACTTGGAGTCATCAGTGGTTGTTTGTCGTCTGTCTTAACTCGAGTATTTAAGGTTTTGCCGAGAAGATTTTAAAAAAGTTAAACATTGTAAATTTCAGTGCTTGAATGCATATACATATTTCGAACAATAAATTATATTGTCTTTGTAAAATTCTGAATACACGACGACTTGAAGGCAACAAAGATCTTTGTATAATAGGTTGCTTACATTTTCACTACTTAGCATATCAGAAACGTGTGAAAATCTACCAAAACTTGATGCAGTTGTAGGACATGGACCCGCAGACTTTTTTTGAGCATCTGATGAGCTTTAGTCGGCTGTCCACAGGTAATTCTGTGCTACACCCAAAGAATTCTTTGCAGCAGCTTTAGGTAAATTCGCAAAATGGTGGTAAGATGTATAGTGATTAGCGTAATTAGAAAAGTTAAAGATAGAAGCGCATGCCTTGCAGACAATTTATATCAGCGGTTGTCACAGAAACTACAGCGAAAATAGGAAGTCAAAGTAAGAAGACAGCCTTTTGGAAAGAATTTTGGAAAACGCCGATGACGCTAAAACCAGATTGCAATTATTAGTACCAAAAGCTAAGTCTTGGAAGTTCTATATCATCAGCACAAAGACACCCTCGTTGATGTAGGTTATTAACCCATAGCCTTTTCCACAAGTGAAATAAGTCATCACGGGTTTGGAACAGAACAGAAAGTTTTTTAGACCCATCGAGAAGAGGAATTCCAGTAATTTACGCGGCGTGTAGACATACAGCCTTTTGGAATTAAGTACGGAAATATTTAAGCATATGAGAAACGATCAAGAAGAAGTGGAAGCAGTTGCAGGTAGGCAATGTAAGCGTGATATCTAAGAAACAGCAGCAGTTACTTAACGGCTAACCCACTCTAGAAATAATTAGTGCTTGTATTCTATTAGCTCCATTGACAAGGGAGGGGAATAGAATATCCCGGGCGCGTGGTGTATAAAAGAGTTTGGCCTTATTTCAAATTAGGTTTGTGTCTTTTGAGAAAACAGAAAATATAGTATTTCCTCGGTTCCCGAAATGCACAAAGGCCAAAAAAAATTTCTATTGCTAACAAAAAATTATAATTATTATAACGTTTACGTATATATTGTCAGCAAAAATATGATTAATTTTGATAAGAATAGAATTAAATTAAGCACTTGGGGTGGCAGGCTAATTCATGGGCACTTCTGACAGTTTTAAAATATAATTGAAATATAAGATGAATTTCTAGGGTTAAATCTTCGAAACTGAACTACCACCACAAATCAGTAGCACCAAAACACAAATAAAAGCTTCTGAAAGAACAAGAAACAAAAAATTAAAGAATGTTAAAAACTTAGAATTATAGGCAACGCAAGTATAGTACATCAGGCCTACAAAATTTAGATTAAAAAATAATGAAAGTTCTAAATTGTCCAAAGACTAAAATACACAAAAATAAAGCTACAGTCGAATTAATTGGCGCTCTAATTATGTAAACTAAATAAAATCTGGGCAATCAAATA
The DNA here is from genome assembly GCA_036346155.1 of Sinelater perroti. Taxonomy (NCBI): domain Eukaryota; kingdom Metazoa; phylum Arthropoda; class Insecta; order Coleoptera; family Elateridae; genus Sinelater; species Sinelater perroti. The sequence continues at coordinate 7,603,410 of JARFIY010000324.1, forward strand.
CAAAAATAAAGTTTTGCTAGAAATAACCATAACTGATAGTGAAGAAGGCAACATCAAAAGGTTAATTTGGCTTCTGAAAGATATCAGAGAAAAGTGGAGTGATGTTTTAATTAAAGTAAATATTCTAAACATTTATCTAATAAAACAAGATTTGGTGATGGAAATATTGAAGAAAATTATTTAGGAATTACTATTAAAGAACGCTTCAAAAAACAGACTCGGCATTGGATCTCAACGCCTCTAGTTTTCTGTAGTGATACTTAAAACAAATTTCCCTTTGGGATAGCTCGCATAATTGCTTCTTTAGTCCTCGTCTATTGGGCAAGGATTATTATAATTTTCAGAAGTTAAGGGGTTGAGTGTAGGATTACGTGTAGGACAAACAATTTTTGGGAATAGGAGCAGATAAAAATAAAGGCCAGCAACCAAGCCGAAGACCAACGTGACTGAAGAGAATTGTTTGCCGCTTCCACCACAAATTAACGGAGGCTTCTGAAGTAAGAATAAGCTGCAACAGCGCTCAGATCATCACTGCTCATCCTCATTTAATCCGTCCAATTCAACAATGAAATTGAGTATTTATTCGGGGCTACTCTAGAATATCCTCTCTGCAGTCCAAAAGTATATGAGAAATCCCAAAAATAAAGGCTCTTAATTTTTACGAATAGAAAATTATTGTCAATAATTAATACATCATTTTAAAGCTTGAATAATCCTCTATTTTTCCACATAATCGCCATTTTGTAGGTGTCGTGGCAGATTTTGTACGCATATGTCATACTAGCTCGCCGCCATGTCGTTGGAGAAGCGTTGGGCCGCATTTTTTACTTGGTCATCGTGGCTGAAACGCATTCCGGTTAAATATTCTTTTAACTTAAGGAACGTGTGGCAGTCATGAGATGCCAAATCCGGACTACAGGAGAGCCACGCTCGTATGGGCGACATGAGAGCGAGCGTTGCGTGGAGAAGTTATACGTCCTTACTCAACAATCCTCTTCTTTAGGTCTGAATCCCCCGTCTGGGATTTTTGAGTGTCTTGCAAGACCTGTCAAAGTTTATTGTGATTCCACAAATCATAAAGTCGACCAACAATATCCCCTTTCGATCCCAAAACACAGTTGCCGTGACTTGACTTTGCCGGCAGACTGTGCCTGTTTGAATTTTCGCGGCTTTGGCGAAAAGTAATGCCGCCATAAACGTGATTGCTGCTTGGTCTCAGGTCGAACATAAAAAGTTGCCCTTTTCGTCTGCATAGCGTCGAAGAAAATCTTGGGAAGAGTCAACGCGTTGCCGTTGGTGGTCTTCTGTAAGCATCCACGGGACCCATCTTGCACACACCTTCCGACATTTAGACTTTTCAGTCAAAGTCCTATAAATGGTGCTTCGAAAACCTTCAGAAACCAAAATTCAAAGGTCCTGTGATAATCCGATCTTTAAGCATGATTTGTTCAATCCCGCTTTTTTCTTCGTCGTGAATGTTCATACGACCACCTGTAAACTCCCTACACCACTTGTGGGTGTTTTTGATATCCATGCACAACTCTCCACACATTTCTGTCAATTCGCGATGAATTTCGATCAGTTTAGCGCCTTTTGCGTTCACAAACCTAATAATTGCGCGAACTTTGCACCTAGCGGTAGCGGCAAGCGGAAGCTCCATTACGGACAGCTAATTATCCTCGCAGGATAAGCGATAGTTTGCTTGAGAGTGGGGGAAACAGCAAATACAGCAGTGTATCCAATAGCCGCGCGAAAAGTTTCCCTGCGGCTCCAGCGCCTTGGAGACCCTATTTTTGAGATTACCCACGTATATCCCTGCGATTATCGTTTGTTAGACCACTAAAAAGCACCCAGAAGACAATGATTTAAAGACAATGTAGTCCGTGCGCAATCGGCTTAAAATGTGTTTCTAATTCATGATTCATGGCATTATGTAGAGAAATATATTTTCATGTTTGTATTTTTATATTGCTTCGATAAATTGAATAAAATAATTCTTGGTTCAAACCATTATTGCGGCTAATTATTAAACTTACTAATCCATTTTCAGGAAATTTCCACACATAATACTAACATTAGTCTTCAGAAACTTTGTAACACCCACCTGATGGTATTGTTTTTTCTTTTCACTAGAAGCATCATTATCAATTGAAAAACAGACCCAATTAGAACGACAAATAAACAACTAAAATAAGAAATGGTCAATCAAATTAAATTTTAAATTTGATAATCTTAAAAATTAAAGATGGTTTTTGTTTTCCACATAGTTTTTCACCTCACCGCAAATTTATTTAATTCTTTGATCTACTTTAAATATACAAAATTTATTTATCAAAAGTTTCAAGGTTACTTTGATAGTCAACAAGTGTTTATTTTTTCCATATTTATTGTTAGTAAAGGCAACATAATATTGTTGTAGCGCGTACTACAGCACTTGTAAGTAAATAATTACAGCAAGTCACGCACTCTCATAAAATATGAGCTAAAATAAGCGGTTTATGACGGTCTATGTTTACTGTTTCAAGGATATCACAAAAAAGGATCTTTAATGTGTCTGAATTACATATCCTCCCAGTAGCCAAGTTCAAATAAAATGTTGCTTTGCGGTATACATATATATACGTGTTTTATAACATTTTTAAGCATTTTTGATTGGCATAGCGATAATAACAAACTTAATGAGCGTGATGTTACTTTTGTAAACAATTTTTTTTAAATTTTAGTAATATCACTAAAAAAAATTCTGATAATCCTATTGTGGGAAAATTAATGGGATAAAATTAAATTTCGTTATTATTCTGAACACATGGGTATGTTGGGTTGCCTAACGATTGTTCCAATTTTTCTTTAAATAATAGAACTATAAATGATTATTTTATATTTCTATAAATATAAATTGAACATTCCTCCGCTGCGCCGTTTTCCATTAACCGAGTACTGTTCCAAGCCGCCCTTATTACGGCTCATACCGCTGGGAACCGGCTGAAAAACGCCCCAGACCGCCCGAGGAATCCAATAGCGCACTGTTTTCATTGAATTTCAGGAATACTTCTAGCTCATAGAGAAGCGCCGATTAACCCAATTTGCGCGCTAGGTGCAGCGCCGGAGCGCCGCGGGCGAAATAAGACGATCCAGCGCTGCAAACGAGGGGCAATTATTCAATTTGCTCCGAGTGCTGAGCGAATTAGAACTATTTTGTGCCAGTCGTCCCGTGGAAATTTAGTGAACAGTCGGAGAATCGGGTAGCCCCCGAAAGGCGAACCGGAATTCTCCGGTTAAGTTGCTTTAAAGATAGAAGGGACCGAATGATTGATACCGCAGCGAGATTAGGGTTTGAAATGTAGATGAAACCACAAGCAGGGTGTGGGCTTCGCTTTCCGATTGCTCAGCAGTGGAAGGTGCAGGAAAAAATGTGATTTAGGTTACAACTAAGCTTGGTGGGAGCTGCATACAGAGAGGCGACAATTACGCACTCATTAACAAAGAATGCATCAAGTACGTGCATTGCGAGTTTAACGACAATGACATAGTTACGTGTGCCGATTCACTTCCGTTTTATAGCTTCAACCTAGACGAAGCAAAACGCTTTAAGTTAACTACAATAAGATCCTCTGTATCAATAATCAGAGGATCAGATAGTTGCACAATGATTTGCAAACAAGATTAGAGATATCAATGCTGGTGTACCACGGTAGTGAATCACGCATTTCCATTTAAATAGTCTATTAGTGAATCCTATTGTATGCAATTCTAATCAGATATCTGCAAATTTCACACAAACAACAACTCAAGCACGTGACAGTTAGGATTTCTTCATCATCACCTTGATATAACGCTACAATGCAACCAAGTGTATGCGTACAATAATTCAACCTGAGTTATTTAACGTTGTTTATAAATATTAACATTTGTTTGTTGAATCTGTCATGAAGTCATGTCTAAATTTATGGGGCTATAAATCGCAGTCTGGCTATGTGGAGCAGCGACATCGTAAAGTTACGTAACACGCTTATGGATTATTACAACGGCAATGTTACGTGCAAAAGATTTAAGTCTTATAGTAAATATTAATACAAAGTTTCTTTTACCTGAAATGTGTAAGTTCAGGTCAATTTCGTAATTCTAATTTAAAGTTTCGATTAGCATTAAAATTGAATACAAACGTCATCTTCAAATATATCAACAAAACGTAGTTTTCTGAAGCTGTTGCCTTTCTGTTATTATTTGAAGAAATTGGCAGCTGAAAGTCTTCGTTTGCTGTGCGAAGCTTATGATGATTATTATGCTCCTTCAATTTTAACTTGTAAGTGTTGGTTTCGACAATTCAAAAGTCTTAATTTTGACACGGAAAATAAGGAGCGTCTCGGCCAGTCAAAAAGTTTAAAGATGCCGACTTGGAAGCATTACTGGATGAAGATCCATGTCAAACGCTTTTAAAGAATTGTCAGATTTCTTGAATATTGATTTATCGACTGTCGCTAAAGTTTTAAGGTAATGGAACTGATTCAAAAGCAAAGAAATTGGGTGCCACACGAACTGAAGCCGAGAGACGTCAAAAAGCGTTTCTCTAACCGCGAACAGCAGCTTCAAAGGAACAAAAGTAAAAGGTTTTTGCATCGGATCGTAACTGATGATGAAAAATAATACCTGGCAAAGCTTTACCATCGACCTCAACGTCTACACCAAAGCGAAACATCTATGGTTCAAAGGTAATGCTCTGTAATTGGTGGAATCAGAAGGGCGTAGTGTTTTATGAGCTGCTGAAACAAGGCGATACTATCACTGAGGATCGCTACCGACAACAATTGATAAATTGAAGCTAGCCTTGAAAGAAAAACGATCGGAATACGCCAAAAGACACGATAAAGTGATTTTAAAATTCGCCAGCGCTTGGCCACATATTGCAAAACAAATTAAGGACTATTTGGAAACCCTTTGATGGGATGTCCTACCCCATCCGTCGTGTTCACGAGACATTGCCCTTCTAAATATTATTTGTTTCGGTCGATAACGCGTGACCTGTCTGGACAGTGCTTCAACTCTTTTGAAGATATCAAAAAATGGGTCAATTTATATAGTGCATCAAAGGACGAGAAATTCTTTCTCCAAGAAATCTGCCTATTATCAGAAAGATGGAAAAATTTTGTAGCTAACGATGGGCAGTACCTTGATTAACTTGTGTTTATAATTTTTTTTGAAATAAACATTTAATTTCACAAAAAACTCCTTTAAAATTAAATCCAAGCTCCAATAATAAAATATCATTATCTGTTACCTTTAAATCAAATTCTCAAATAGAAAATCAACATCTTCAATTTCTCAACACAAACTAAACAAATGTTTTTTTTTATAAAGCATAGTTGGCAAATATTTACAAAAATATGGCAAAGGGTGCTTTTTTAACAAAAGGGAAACTTTTCATATTTCTTATTTGGTTGCCAAGTTTAGCACGTAATACGACTTGGTTATCCTCTGGCAAATTTTAGAAAAGGGTCAGCCAGAGGTGGGTAAAGAGCAATATAGAGTAGATAGAATCGCGTCTCTCCTTATTTAAGATCGTTGTACGGATTAAAGAAGCACATCCTACACAACATGTTCACACAAAGTAAAACAGAATACAATGAATCTAGATCAGAAAAAATCACAACAGCGATATGTCGGTATCCTACCTAGTCAATCAGTTATATGAAAACTCACAAAATCTCAGTACACTGAACAGATCTATACAGGGTTGTAGAGATAAATCCAAAATCTTTAGGTTTAATTGCGGAATAACGAAAATGTCGTTTTATGCATAATTAGCAACCTACGATTGTTGACACAATGAGCAGAGAATACAACCGCAGAGCTGCTATACTCGAATCCCTACACGCCAAAAAATCGTCGAGGGCATGGTTTGACTACAAGTTTACGGCGTAACCAAAAGTTCAAGGAATCCGACCACCAGGAAGAGATCATTGCTAACAGGGCAGCTCACACCAAGTGGCCTAATCGTAAGAGAAATGAGGCATTCGTTCGCAAATTGAAAGAGAAGATCGATCAGTGTCCTAGGCGAAGCATGACTGACCTGGAAAGAAATAGGCGTGACAAGGTCGATAGTACACCAGGATCTGTGCATTATTCATCCAAAAGAACTGAATTAGAACAAAATGAGAGTTAAAATCTCAAACATTGCTAAACGACATCAAGCACGACAGTGCTGGCTTTCCGATGAAAAAAACTTCAGGTCAAAAAAGTAAAAATAACCGTTGGATCCGCTAGGATGCCCCTCAAGTGCTTACCGCTATTCGCAGAAAGTTCCCGCTTCTGTGATAGTTCCGGAGCGTATGAGCACCGAATGGGATGTCATACCTAAAGCCTTACTTCTTTGGGGAAGGCTTAAAGACAATCCCGACAGCTATATCAACATGATGGAAACAATTGTCAAGACCTAGATAGAGAAGGTGGCTGATGAAAAGGAGAATGTGTTCCAGCAAGGCTCTGCTCAGATTCATAAGCCAAGGAAAACTCAGGCCAAGACCTCGACTGCAACCTTCTCGACTATTATGTGTGGGATGCAGACAATGAGATGGTTAATGAAAGGCATTATATATAATATAATATAATATAAATACCAGAACAACTTAGTATTGAACAAAAGTTTCGGGACACTTTTTCGTCCTCACTTTTCTAGGCTCTCAGACATTTTACAAAGCTGAAATAAGAGTATGTACTTGATCAGTCATCCACGGTAACATACTTCAATTGACTTCATCCATCTCCAGCTGATTTTCTTAAAATCTGAAAAATTTAATTTTGGAATAAGCTGCGTTCCACATTTTTCACCCCACGGTCACATAACATTTTTTCATGTCTAATCAATACTCCCACGTGAAAGACGAATGTTTGTTCTGCAAGTTTCTGAACTTGGATTATTTTTGGGATTTTTTCAGGCTCCAGCAGGAGCTCAAAGTTGAAGAAAATTTTTGCGGTACAGTACACAACCGTGGTAAAGAAAGGTTTTCAGCAGCGATGTTCGTGCATGTGAGTGTTTTTGGGTGCCAAAGAGGTCCTGTGAAGGATTTGGCTCGAATCCTAAAAATCTGGTTATCTACGTCACCAACTCCGGATATGCATTACTAATCGACTACGTTATAGCACATGTAAGAATTTCTGCGTGGATCACGGACACATGTCTTCAGAAGAAGCGAGATAGGTTCTGGTCACCACCTAGTAGTTTCAAATATATCACTTATCAGTAAATGGGGAAAAATTGAAAGATGAGTCTATGAAGCAGCTATTCCAAAATAAGATGACTGCTTTCCTATTCAGAAAGCCAACAGATAATAGTGCTGAAAAGCAACGAATAAATATCAAAGATATAATAAGAAATAGCTTTCGAAATAATAGAGTAACAAAGGCGTTACACAAAGAAGAAAGGATTTAGAATATAGAATTAAGAAATAGAAAAGGGATTAGAAAAAAACAAATAGCTGAAAGAAACGCTGCCAAAAAACCTAGTTTGCAAAGAACAAAAAGATAGTTGGGACAGATTTACAAGTGATGGTAAACACGATGTATTGGGAGATACGACTACAAAATAACGAAGACTTTACATGTTAAAGATGAGAAACAAGCGCGTTTAAATATCTTAACAGAAGAAAAGTGGATCAAGTATTATAAACAATTATGGACGAACAACAAACCAACAATAAAGAAAGAAACATAAACACACAAAGCTCGTTCCACCAGCGATTTAATAAGAAGAACTCAATGATGCATTAAAGAAAGCTAAAAATTAATTTATGTTAGGTGCAATGAACTATTTTTAAAGAATGGCTAATATCAATATTTAGTAAAGGAGACGGATGTCAAACAAGAAACTATCGCGGGATCAATATATTAAACTCTAGTTATAACGTATATATCTTAAAGTACATCTGAAAACAATTTAAGAGCAAAAGTTTCGGAAATGTGATTCATGCAGCGATGATGTATTTACAACGGAGGAAGTTTAATCAAGAAACACATATAGCCTTTACTGATTTTACAACAACTTTCGATAACATGATACGTTAAAATCAATGGAGGATATCCAAATCATCTCATAGAATGCTTAAAATCGCTCTACAGAAATACTCAGAAAATCGAAAGCCCCGAAGACATACCTATATGAACAGATAGTAATATATAAATTGCATATTATTTGCAGATAACTTAGTCATTATTCAAAAGAACTAAGTTGACTTACAACGTGCGTGTCGCTGAGATTATCACCTAATTATCTTCCACTTGAAAAGAAAAATGGAAAAATTATCTAAGATACGCTGTTGGATATAACACTCACGATATCAACGTAAAAATTCACAGATACCAGCTTACGTGTTGAACCATAAGAAATAAGTGAGTTAATTAAAATTTTACAAGACAATGGCACTTCCTGTGTTGCTATATGTTAGTGAAACATAAACTTTACGGAAAAAAATACTCTCGTGTTCAGTTAGCAAAATAAAATTTGTAGGTCACTTAAAAGTTACATTGATTTTAGAAACGATATCATTAGAGAAAATCTCAGACTAACCCCTACTGAAAATCCTACGATGAACGCATGGAAGAAAGTCAATTCCCAAATATAGCATTAAAGCATTCACCTTGCGGTAAACAAAACCCTGCTCGATCCAGACAAAGCTTGAATTGGAACAGGTCATATAGCCTAATCATTGATATAATAAAAAAAGACTAATTATTTCTAATAAATGCTGTATGGGCGTAGCCCTAAGAAAAATATCAGATATTAGAGAAGTGAGTGATAAATTGTTAAATGGGATAAAACTGGAAAGTTTCGTTTTTAATTTTGGTTCTTCTCTTGATCAAATCGCTTATTCTTGTGCCCATTCTAATAATGTCTGAAAAAGTATTGCATTAAACAATTAGATTTCACTAATACATAACTCTTCTATTTCTTCGGGATCTTCGGCGTCTATCACTTTCCGGTTCTCAATAATTCCTCCCGTCTCTCCCTGTTCTTCCACTCTCCTTCCTCTATGCTCATCTCTTCCATTATTTCTTCTATTCGCTTCCTCCCGCTTTCTACGTCTTCGGGGTCCATTCCATTGTTTTCTTCGAATTCGCGCCTCGTTCTCCTTTTGAACATGTCCATACAACATCAACTTCATTTTCTTTATATCTCCTACTATGTCTCCATCTACCTTTATTATGTTCTGTATTGTTTCGCTTCTAATCTTGAGGTTCTTGCTGACCACTTCCAGCAATCTATTTCCAATGTTCTTTGTTTACTTATTGTATACTTCATTGTACTGTCAAACATTTCATTCTTATTTATGTAGTCGCTCCATTTCCAATTTTTAAGTCTCCAATTTTTCTTATTACCAAATAATAATTTTCTCTTCGAGACATTTTTGATAGCTTTTTCTGTTCGAAAACACTTTCCTTAGGGCTTAGGTGTTGTTTCTTCTATTCTTTACTATACTTCCTATGCCCTTTTGCCGTTGACTTTTTAGCGTTTCTTGTTTTATTATATCTTGAGACTTTTCTGAGATTTTTTAAGGTAGGCGTACTTCTAATTATTTTCTTATGTTGTTTCTTACCTTCAGATTCGCCATCATCTTCCTTAAATATTTCATTTCTATTACAGCTATTTTACTTTTATGTTTTTCTTGCGTACTTTAGTTCTCAAACGCATATATTAGTGTTGGTATTTATACACAGTTAAAATAGCGGCAGTTCAGCTTTTGCGCTTGCTTTCTTTTTGTTTATAACGGTCTTGTTCATCTAATAGTATAATTTGCTTATTTTTCTTATTCTTCTCGAGATCCCTTGTTCAATCCTGCTTGTTGTTGATCCAAGGTATGTACAATTTCTTAAGCATTCTAGTTCTATCACATTAATTCTAAACTTATATTTGTTTTCTTTGTTTACTTCTATTTTGGTTATTTATATTTTGCATTTCTCTTTCTTTAGTTCCATACTCGTTTCTATTTCCATTATGTTTGTCTGGAGGGACTGCTATAACATATCTCTTAAATTTTCTGCACTGTCATCTGCAAAAACTAAGCATTTGTTCCATGTATATGACAAACAGCAGCGGGCTAAGGTTGTCACCTTGGTTTATTTTTTTCTCTGTTAAGAATTCCTCTAATTGATTCCACACCATTAATTCTTATTGCCTCTCTCGTGCGTTTCTTTTACATACTTGGTTAGATACTTTTATTTCTTCCTGCGCTCTTCATAGTTTTCATTTTGAAATTGTATCAAAAGTCAATTTTAAGCCCAGGAATGCTAAATATAGTGTTCGATTTTACTAAAGTCTTCTCTATTGTCATACTTAATTCAAACATGTAATCTTGGGCTTATCTTTCTTTTCTATAGGCTGTTTGTTCTTCTTGTGATTTGTCTGATTCTTCTTTTTATCACTCTCAAGTACATTTTTGTGGTACTTAAGATAAATAAAAGTATTAAGTAGTTTGCGCACTCTGCTGCTTTTCTTTTTTCATATATGGAAACCAAATTAAGCTATAGGAATTTAAAAAATTATTAAGTAATAAAGTTTAATGTGGAATATATGAGTTAAGTAATTTTTTTCATTGTTAATTTCAGCACACTCGTCAATATTACAAAATTGACATTTAAACGTTCAAACCTTTTCGCTTTCAAGTTTATTAAAAATGTAACTCCCAGTTACACATACGTAAGGATCAAAGAACCCTAATTGAGCAAATCTGTCGAACTGCTAAAAACGCCGGGCCTCATACGAGCGGTGTCAACGAAAAGTTGAGTTCCGGGCCAACTTCAATCGATACAAACCTCGTAAGGGATACTAATTTACTTTGATCAATATTTGCTTAATCTTCTAATGGCCAGTATGAGGCTCTGCCCGACGCCGAGTGCACGATCATATTCAAAAATGCAGGACGCGAAACTGGCATGGGGAAATGAACTGGTGATATGTGAAGCAATTTACAAGTAGCTGTTAAATGCAGTTTCGATAAAAAGTAAGCTTTTATTAAACTGCATGCCATTAGTGTTAGTATTCATTAAGTTGGCATATGAATGTTTCTTAACTTCTTCTATAGCTCAATTGTTCGTAATTTTAATTTTCTCAAGTAATTTTCAGTCTTTGTGTCATTTTATTTATAAGCAAAGAATGGGAATAATGAGTTCTCCACAACAATAATTAAAAATTCGATTTTATAATATTAGCACAAAAATATCAAGAGTAGTGATATTTGAACTACAAAAGAAAATGCCCACAAAGACCTGCAGCTAAATAAGACAGGACAAATAATTTTCGTTAGACCGGCGCGTATGAAGTCAAATCTTCAAGTTAAGTAAATAACGATAAACAAATAAGAAAAATGAAAAGGCACCAAGTATAGATATTCTTTTTCTATTTGAAGAAGTACGAGAGAAGTAAAAATCATCAGAAAAGAACAAACGAAAAATTCAGCCTATTAAAGAGGAGTAACTTGCTCAACTGCAATAGATAAAGAGAAATAATCTAAAGAAAACCAAGAAGGATTTAGAACCATAATTAAGTCGTGTCTATAATAAAATATCTCTCTGTTTCCAATGTTTACCAACTTAATAATTTAGTTGAGCTTTCATTTAAGATACTTTCAAAGCTCGCAACATAATCAAATTTTGACAATATCAATGATAACAGGAATCAAATAGAAAGATATTACAATATTTACTCAACCTACAAATAATACTTGACTGAGTCTCTTTTAGTATCATGAAATGTTTTTAACCTTTCAGGCGTGAAATCGATTTTTCCGTTATTTTCATAGTCTGTTGGCCATGTCTTATTGAAAAATTCGCCGTAGGTTTTAAAACTGCCCCAACTATAGTACAAATCGAATTTGTTGCTCCTCTCTTCACGCAATAGTTGTACATTCTTGATGAAAAGAGATACTATCCTTCTAAAAATAAAATTTTGCTCAACGAGAGTGGTATTATTGAAGACGAGTTGGAGATCAGTACTCAAAATTTCAATGGAATTTAGAGTAGTTTTACACAAAATTACACGTGATCTGCCACCATACCAACTAGCACCTTACATCATTATGATAAATTCTCCATATATTACAGTACGACAAAGGCATTTATCGTCCAATTGATTGGATAAATGACATCATGCCATCTAGATACATAATGTCGAAAGGCTTAACAATTTTTTTGCACTTTAGTTTAACTTTTGCTACTCCTACACACCGAGCTGCTGAAGAACATCTTTCACTGCTGTCAACCGTCCTTAGTTTTATCTTGTTATTAAAATGTTTTTGCTCCCTTTTCCTGATATATATTTTCTGGTATCCTTATGACATGACCAAGCCATCTAAATCTTTGCAATTTGACTATATGTAAAATACTTAGATTCCTATATGCTTCTTTAACTTCCCGGTTTGTTCTTCTGTTCCGGCCTAATTCTTCTGTTTCTACGTATTTTTCACAGAATTTTCTTCCTAAATGTCCAATCTTGTTGCCATGTGCTTCTCGAGTATCCCAATTTCACATCCGCATAGCACAGTTGCTCATATTAATGTTCTGTATATCCTTAGTTTTGCTGCCCTGGATATATGCTATGCTTTTAATAATCTTATGAGTACTACTATAATATTACTGCTCTTTGTCATCTTATTTACTTTGTTACTTTTCTAAAGTCAAACTCTTTATTGTTTAAAGTCTTCATCTTAATGTAATTTACTTGATGTCCATATATTTTGTTTTCTCTTTATTTTTGTCATATATCTTCTATGTTCTTAAACTTTTTATTTAGCTCCTTCTTGTTTCTTATTGTTGATTAATCTATTTCTTTAAATTCCGCTTACTATAATTATTACTTCTAGCGCTGAATTAAACAAAGCCGTTGCTAGAATACCTTCTTAATTCTTGCCGAATTCAAACTACATAAATAGATCTCGTTCTGTTTCATTCTGCAGGTTGTCTTCTGTAGGATCATTTTGAGTAGATTAATTCATTTTCGGAAACTTCAACTCCTTTAGAGCTATGTGTATTTTTTTTCTTATTATGGAATTATACGCTTTCTTAAAATCAGTAACTAGAATATGAAGATCTAAATTCGGTTACACGCATTGTATAAGATCCAATTTTAGTGGGCTACTATTGAAATCGGTACGTAAAAAAGACAAAGTGTTGCCCAATTCTTCAACTTTTCAGATAGCAAAATGTGCTTACAACTTCTCTTACCACTATCCATTTATTTTTTTAAAAGTAAGAAACCCATTTTCTGTTGATAAGCACTTATGTCTTGCTGTGAGGCACCAAGTTCTACCTCGCCTATGATACCTCCACGGCTAAAATCATCTAAATTCTTGCACACGAGTGAACAAGACATAGTTCAAATAACACTAAACTGTCCGCAGGTGTTGAGGAATGATATTTAGCTGCAGGAAGGTCGCCTTTTTTCCTTACTTTACTACTTTGATTTAGCGACTTCCGTTTAGTGTCTATTGGATTTTGACACCTTAATGTACTTTGAATAAGTTCCGTTACATTATTTGTAGGAAAACACCGTTTCACAAACATCAAACAAAAAAATCTTTGGTACAAAATTAATCTATTATGTTGGACACTGACTGGACGTTTATCAACTGCCTTTGTAATAACAATAAAAATAAAACTCGATTCGTTTGTAGATTAAGAAGAAGAAATAGAAATTGTATAGATATAGCCTATAAAACTCGGACGTAAGAAAAGACAAAGTATTGGTTCTCAACTTATAAAAATAGCAAAAAATAAGTAAAAAAACCATAAATAAAATGGCGTAATTTTGCGATGTATTGCGAGCAGAGTTAGATGACGCAAGTGAAGGTTCAGCTATAAAAATAGGAACCAATACTCCTTCTACTAATAATGATAATCAAAAACATACAATCCTTACTGGATAAACAGCAAACTGCAAAATATACTGTAGAGTTATTTCTATTAAATGTCCCAAAAATTGAACGGGAAATAACCACGTTGTATTTACAGGAAAAAATTTAAATTATAACGAAATTTTCTGAAACTTCTTTTTTGCGCATTTAAAAATTAAGCACCACTTCCAGCACATCTAAAAGTTTTCTAAAGATTTGTCGCTATTTAATTGGCAGTTAAATTAATCTAAAAATGTTTTATAAGAAAATAAACTCCAATAACACTGAAGAGGGATATTCATGACTGTAACTTTCAACTAATAAAGTCAAGTACCTCTTATACAACTTCAGACATTGTACGAAATTTGAATTATTAATTTGTATTTCTCGATATTTGGTTTAAAAACCTTAAATCAATATAAGCAACGGCGTTTCATGGTCTATAAATGTCACATAAACAAATTAAAAATATTGCAATCCTTTTAAACTCAATGCAGCTTTATCAAGATAGTTATAGAGGCGTACAACAATTATTGGCGCTACAATTGCTTTCTCATTTCTCCTTTCCCTTCAATGTCTATGCATTTTTTATAACTCAAACTATTATTTGGGTGTAGCACTCCACTGTTTATGGGGGGCTAACTAAAGCTCATCGTTGAAGGAGAACTTCGTGCGGCTTTTATTTTTTCATCGAGTCAAACAGAGCGTAGTCACTCGGCGCAAGATCCGGATAATATAAGACGTAAGGCAACTCAATGTACACGACAATCATAATTCGTCTGTTGTGGTCAAACACTGAAAGAACATCTCCAATATCACATTACACAAATTGTCTGCGCTGAGCGGTGAGGGTGTAGGCAACCCTTTACGTAGAGAAGATTATCACCTTCATTGTCTCATGTATAACGGTATGTAAATCTTCGCGATCTGATTCGCCTGTTTGCCATTATCAAGTCTAACACACCTTGGATAATATATAGCTTGCTGTTTACCTTTTCTCAGCCCACGCCTCACTGCCATGTGCATTTCCATATTGTCTACAACAGCACTCGCAGAACTGCACTAATGACGTTTACGCAACGCCATCTGGTGGTACTATAATCCATATGTATGCATACACTGAGCGCGCATTTCAATCTAAGACACATCCTGAATACAAGCGCTAAAACGCTCCCGTAATTTATATACTTGATGATAAAAATTTCTCTATAAAATAGTACTCTAATGCTTTCACACAAGAATTTTATCTGGTAATACATCTCCCTAAAACGATTGCGGTTGTATAATACAATACATTTCATAAGTACTCGGAGTGCACTTTATTTGCATGGCATTCCCAAAGGTGAAACTGAAAATTCCTGCGCCACTAAAGTAGCTATCGTAAGCAATCTATCAGTGTTAAGTGCATTTAGTCGTAGCTTTGAAATTGGAAAAGCAAAGCGACTTATAAGTAATGAGCCATTTTACTGCTTCAAAACGAGAACAATGTTTATTTACGGCTTCCGCGTGTAATAACTCTAAACCGAAGACATTCACAGTCGTTTTTAAAATCGTGAAATATTGAAACGGCGTGAAAAATGACTGGGCAAAATACACTTACAAATCTGAAGAATTAAATAACTATGTATAGGGTGTTCCAAGAAAATTTTACTGTTTATAATTTTTTCTTTTTTGTGGAAGGTGAAGCAAATAGTTGAATTTTGTTAAATAACACTGATTATTGGACAAAGGAGTTTACAAACTGTGTGAACTTTCTAGCAATAATTTTAGGAGTATCAATATAACCATTTCATCTTTGACTATACCACGATCGGTTTCACTTGTTGCATAATACACATTTAAAAAAAAATAAGAACAAGTAAAAGTTTGCGCTTAATGAAGTTCCAGGTTTGTCTACTAATAATAAGATTGCTATAATTGTGCAATACATAGAATATTTTTTCTACTAAATGTTACCAACGATGCCGATGATGCGCCCAAAATTCAACTAAAATGGTTCACCCTGTACGTTGAGGGAGCATGCGCGTCTATTTTGCAAATTAGCGGTTTTGATTAGCATTAGTTAGCACTATTTGAAATTCCAATTAGGAAAGGTAATATTTGATGCCGATAGAGGCTGAGCGTGCATACATTCACACTATTACCATGAATCATGCTTTCTTTACTTTCGATTTTTCTGGTCTTTGAACGTTGTTTTATGGGCGTTTTCACCGCTACGAAATTTTCATAATTACGCTTTTACATGTAAATAGTCGTCATTGCATGCAAGGAGAAATTAAAAACAGAAAGTAAATTAGTTGTAACTACTCATTAAAGACTTTGTCCACATTTAGTTGTTATTATGTTTATTTTGCTAATACAACTGAAGTGAATTAAAAAATTGTATTACTTAAATTGTCGTCAGCATCTAGGTGACGAATTTCAGTATGATTTTAATTATTATTCACATCTATCCGGTCCAACTACACAGTAGAATATATCAATTTGTAGTATGCTCTTTCTATTTATATCTAGGTGTAGCTTTAGTCTTCTTCCTTAAACCGGATCAAATCCTTATTTTAGCTTCTTCGCTGTCTTTAGAGTTTGTGCAGCGAATATATTCTGCGATGCTTAGCAAATTTACATAGTTCTTCTCTGTAAATTCATATAAATTGTTTGATTGCTTTGAAAAGCATACTTTGTGTTCAGAATATTTTTTAAAATTTAATTGGCAGGTTTCCATAATACATATGCTTTCGCTAATTATTATTTTTCAGTTTTTTTAATAATTATAAATGACAACATCGTATCAGTCACACATCAACTCCACAAAATCAAGTTGCATACAACACATTGGTAGCCAGCTGGTATGCAACCAGTAAATCGACTGTTGCTTGAGCTATATGACAGGTAGCATCGTTTTGTTAGAACCGCACTATTATTACGTATTACGCCAAATGTAATAATTTTATGAACTCGTAGAGTTAATTTAGATGATCTAGAAACCAATTGACGAATTGTCGACGCTAAGAACAGTCAAAAAGCCTAAGTTTTTGTGTCAGTTGAATTTTGCACGTATGAAGGTGAGCATTCAGTGAAAGAGGACTTCTCGAAATGTCCAATTATTGCACGCAATGCCGAGTCAATGTTTTCGAATTTGTAGCGCCAATTTGACTAGTCAAGGCAATATTCTCACGGGACTTTTTACCATGCTGCTGCTCACGAGTTTTATCCAGTTTTATCAAGCTTTATAATCAATCTTCCGACGGTGCGTGTACTATTTCGGTCAAAATTTCCACGGAATTTTCGTACCGCTTCCCGACTGTTACCTCATTTGCAATGCGTTTTGACAATAATAACTCGCTATTCTCTCCATATTTACTAATCGGAAATCATATCTGTTAAAGTATAAAGTTGTCGACCGCAAGAAAAGGTCTAAAGTTTCATTCCGGCATTTGAGCCACCCTTTATATCCTCCAAATAAGTAGAATTTTAGAAATAAATAACAGGGATTATAGTAGAACATTGGACTTGCAGCAAGATTGCAATTTTGGATTCATTTCAATTTTACGTAGCAGAAACATTTATTAGAAGAAAAGATATATTTACGCCTTTAGAGTCGATAGTCATGAAGATTTAAAAATATATGGAAATTAATGCAAAAATTGTTACACGAAGGTACTCATCTTTCCTTATTTGGCTTCACCAAACTTGGATCATGTGCACTAATTAAAATAAAAGCAATTTTAACCTATATCCTGAAGAATATGACAAGAACACAAAGTACGTCCGAAAATTTAGACTGATTTTCTTCTTCCAAGTAGAAGAGTCGGGAGAAAAATCTTCAGGAATTGGAGATCTAACCCATCAGATTTGCCTTTAGGTTTTTAAATAGTGCGGATCGATTACAAAGTGGACAAATGTTTGATCGTCGTGTTACGAGTCAGAATGCAGGGTACAGTCCATCAATAATGCGACAACATTTTGCGTCGAACTCGAAAAATAGCAGCCGAGTCGCTTGATTTGATGCAAAAAGCCTACGGGTTTAGGTGGCACAAAACGTTTAGAGGAAGAGACTTCTGAAATCCGAGCCATGCGTGGCTGCTAATGAGAGAGTTTCTTTCCTTGCCTCTCTAAAGTCTAGAGCTAACCCTGTCTGACTTTTTATTTTCCGGTACAAATCCCGTTTCTTGGGACTGTTAAAAATGTGCAGGCTGCAGTGACGAGTCCTCCGAGAGAGATTACAGTTCAAAACTTTCAGGCGAGCTACGATACATAGAAGCGTTAGCAACAGTGTGCTCAAATATGTTATTTTGAAGAATATTAAGTACATATAAACTTATCTCCAATTAAACGAATTTTCTAGAGCCTCATTATTTTCCAAACGTATCTTGTACACATCGTAATAGGTCTCTAAAACAAGAATTCAACATAAATATCCAAAAAACAATAAATATGATTTCGTGTTTCTGTAATTTACCGTCCAAGATAAAATATTAGGGTTTATATGATTACAAAACATGGCAAAATTTGTGTCCAGAGTTAAACAGTAGAAGTAAATTAAAGAGGAAGAGTTAATTATAATATTAAACATATAATAAAAAATATCTGCCAAAGTTGTGGGTAAGCAATAGAAAAAGCCTAGAAAACATTAGTTTAATAAAGACTACCAAAAAATGCGAGATGAAAAAAATAGAAAAGCTGAACTAAACAAATATCAAACCATTTAAAACGAACGAGTAGAATATGTAACGAAAGGAAAATGAGAAGATTCGCAAGATAAAGCTATTAAGGAAGTTATAGCACATTCCAACCAAGAATAAATCAAGTAAAATAAATCAAGTGCATTAATCATATTAAAGATTTAATGAAACGTTGTAAAGGACCAAATAATACAAATTCTTGCAAATGAAAAAGAAAAATTAAAAACCTTAAAACGTAAAAATAATATATAATAAAAATAGCAATGAACGCCCTTTTCAAGAACCAAAAGTGGTAGTAGAGTATACATGAAATGAAGAGAAACGCTCTATCTTTGATTATTATCATATACATGGTCTGATCTAAAGTATCAGGCGTACAATACGAAAATTACAATTGCATCTACAAAAAGTCTTTGAATTTAGCAAAAAATGGTACAAGATGACCCTTAATTCTTTTCAATCTAAGCACCTTGGGATCTCACATACTTTGGCTTTTAAATTATGCTGTATCATGTTCTATTTTTGGTTAAAATCATACAATTTAGTTTCTTCTAGTTTTTGGACTGATGGACTCAATCCTTGCAAATTGCAGCCCATTTACGCTTAACATTTTCCGATGTTCTACTCGTGGTCTTCTGGAACATTGATCACTTTCAAAAATTCCTTAATACATCTGGACCATTTGTGTCACATCTTCATTTACGAGGTGTGACAGAAAAGTAATGAGACTGGCAATACTGCAAGCGATCTGGCAACGCTACGCTGTTAGCCTTGATAGAGCACGTGTATAAATACCCTCCCATATCTCAGTGCGAGTTTCAACTCGTTCCGTTAACTATGTGATTAAATTTTGTGTTAAGCTTGGAGAATCGGCAAGTGTGACGTTTAAAAAGGTAAAACAGGCCTATGGGGAACATTATTTATCCCGAACTCAAGTTTTTCCCTGGCACAAATCATTTTTGGAAGGCAGAGAACACGTTGAAGATGGACACCGTTCGGGGAGGTATTCAACTTCGAAAACCAACGAAAACATTGAACGTGTGAACACTCTTGTGAGATCAGACCGTCGTTTAACATTAAGAATGTTGAGCGAACGATTAAATTTGAACAGATTTACCGTTCATCAAATTTTGACTGAACATTTGCACATGCGAAAGGCCAAAATGGTGCTACAAAACTCACAATTGAGCAGAAGGACATTCGAAAAAACACCTGACCTCAATCCCTGTGACTTTTTCTTAAATTGAAAAATGTCCTCAAAGGACGTCATTTTAGGACTCTAGAAAACATCCAAAAAAGTGTAACGGACATGCTGAAGACCACACCGGTTGAAGACTTCCAGCGCTGCTACCAACAGTAAGAACAACTTCTCGATCGGTGTGTAGCTGCCCAAGGGAACTACTTTGAAGGGGATAACACTGATGTTTGAAAAAATAAAACCTTCGTAAATAAAAATCAGTCCCATTACTTTTCTGCCACACCTCGTATGTTATATACATTGTATCGTTCCCTAAAGCCTTCTAAATCATTAATATATTCATGGTTCTCATAAAATGTGTTGCAGAATCACATATCTACGTATCTAGTCATTGCAAAGGTGAATCGGCGGCATCTATCTTCAAACTCACCCGGCCAGAGAAATCCTCCCTCATGCATGTGTATTACAGTTCACTCTTATCTATTTTCCGAGCAGATCTTGTATAAATATGCGATTAATGCACAAATTTGTTAATTCTTGTAGCAATTAGTTTTTATGGCAAGATTCTAATTAGTACAAAATTACACTCATTAAGACGAACGCTGCATTTTGGACAGCAAAAATGTAAACGGCTGCTCTAAATGCTGCTCTAATGAGCGTTAAATGAACTGCAAACGGGTAATAATATAAGCAAAATATTTAAACGTTTTTACCTACATATTACTTGAATAAACCAATTTCTATTCACACAGCATTGAAGGAATTTGCGAGCGGTAACAAGTTCAGAGACTTGTTAATTCGTCACATTTAGCACAAGATCAAAAGACTTCGAATCAATATTTGTAATAGTAAGAGGAGAATAAATATACGTATAATGATTTCAACACAAGGGAATACAAGAAAAAGTTTGGATGTTTAATACAGAAACAGAGAGTCTTAAATACTCCAAAGGTGCCAACAAGGAGCAAAATAAAATTTTTTAGGGAAGAGGCTAGCTCATTGTATTCGTTATTAAAGGTACCAGAGCGGAAAATATTGGGTAGAAAATTTAATACCAATAAAAAGAATTTAACCCAGGTGTATGTACTTTTTAAAAAGCGGCAAATTTGCTACTTTTTACTGCATTTGAAAAATGAGCACAAGAATATTAAAAAAGTGATAGAATACAATATTTTAGTGTTTAGGTCTTGGAGACAAATGAATAAATAAGTGAGATTGTAGAAATATTAAAGAAACTATCGACGAAAAAACTACAGTATTGTAACGTATACCAAAATCAATCACAAAAATCACAACATTAAGAAAAATACAAGAAACGATAGTTGGATTTGTTTTAGAAAACCAAAATGCCACAATTTCAAATTTAAAAAGTGAAGAGATCACAAATATTATGATCTGTCAAGATAAGAGGGAAAAGTCAAAATAAGAGTTACGATCTTTTCGGTACAAAACTGCCCTTGTCGTTTAAAAGACAGACAACAAACTTCATTGAAATAAAAATCATTTTCAGTTTATCCCCCAAAATGTGTTGACATATTTAATTATACAACACTTATGTGATGGTTTCAGGAGTTATATACGATAGTCATCTTATTTGAAGGTTCCCCACCATATATACATTCTCACTCAAGTCTCTTTTGGTATTCGATAGGTTTTTGCTAAATCTGCTTCTTAGTATCAACTATTGCAGCGAAAGCAAAAGAATGACACTTAACAGACTACTTTATAAGCGATATAAACCTGATTCTGGAATAATCCATCAAAGCAAGCCTTAAAATCCACAATAAAGTTACAACTGCTAAAATTATAGTTACCAAAACGGTATATCCGCTATGGTATCGTAACCGGACCACACAATGCACTGTTTTCGATATCAGCGAAAACGGAAAAACCTTTACTATGGTTCACTCAGCAGTGATTAAAAAGACTGACCATGAATAGCTAAAACCAGACGGTGTTCCTAAAATTGATTTTAATTATCCATGGTACAAAACTCCACCAGACACAACTGAACTGATTTACTAGAATAAAAATGGAAGACTATTTATGGGGCTAAAAGGATGGAGTCAAAAACTGTAAATCATAGAAACCAAGCAAGAGATAATAGCCAAGGTAGAAAGTGGGAAGAAGACGTCTGATGTTGCTAGGCAGTCTTGGATTGAACAGGTTTATAGTAGACACAATCTTTGCTTAAAAAATATAATCACGAAGACTGAAGCAGTTAAAGGGCAATAAAAATCATATCTGAGGAACAAAAAAGTGCCACCCATAAAAAAATAAAGAGATTGCTTTTAGTGTGGATTAAAAAAAACGAATTAAAAAGAGATGCAACTAGAATGATTATCATTCAAGGAAAAGTTAGAGAATTTTTGAAGAACTCAAAGAGAAATTTTGAAAATTCAAAGCTACTACTGGATGGTTTGCAAAATTTAAAAAATATAGCATTAAACATAACGAACGCCAAGTTTGCCAGTGCAGATAAGAAAGGAATTAAAAAATTCTGTTCCAAATTTAAAGAATTTTAAAAAAGTATATTGTTTAGAACAAATTTTCAATTGTGATGAAATTGGTTTACTTTGGACTGTGTCTACATTATAAAATATGAGAAAAATATTGCTGGGTATAAAGCAATTGACGTTATTTTTAAGAGCTAACGCTAGTGCTGATATAAAACTCCTATAATTAGAGAAAACCCGACAATTTGGAGATCGAATAAAAAGGCATGTGTCACGCAGGTTCTTTAACGTTTGTGCCGCAAGAATTACCTTCAGACAAATTAATTACCACTGAAAGCACTGTTGCTGTTGGACAATACACCAGAACACCCAAAAGATCTTGAAGACTCTCTCTGACTAACAGTTCAGTTTCTGCCTCCAAATATCACTTTGTTGATTCAGCTAATGGGCCAAGAGATTATTGCAGGTTTTAAAAAATAGTACACCCGGGCGCTGTTTCGTCAATATTTTGAAGCAATCCGGTTCTCCTCAACGTTCTGGGAAGAGAAATTTAATATTCGTGAAGCCACCCAGCTCAATCAAAAGGCATGGCCAGAAGCAACTCAATCCAAGGAGGCGGAGATGGATGTCCCTGACATTGTGGATGAAAATGTGACAACTGTTAGAGATTTGGAATTGCAACTTCAAGATCTCTTGAATGAAGAACACCAAGTAACTCAATGAGATATGTTTTCTGAAAAAGAAGAAGACGAAAGAGTACCAATGCCGACATTAAAAATATTTTGAAGAAATGGGAGGATGGTCTTAGAACGATACCTAAACCAGGATAAGGTCAATAGGATTGAGAATCGTCTCTACAATTAGTATGGTATTAATTTATTCTGAAAAATACTGAAGATGATTGGTTAACGAATAATTTGAGTAGAAAACATCATCTTTGAACGGATTATGTTCATTATATTTTAATAAAGACTACAAACGTAGCATTCCGGAAGTATCTCAATATTCCACTTACAAACAATTGGTTCTTCATGATCTATGAGTTTTATATTTACTTAACATTTTTGTTTTTTACCAAATGCTAATTAATAGTAAGAGATAATCCAAGTTAGCTTTCTGCACAGCAGATTACATGAATAAAGCATGCGATGAAAGATTTAAAAGAAATCAAACTTGGACCGATTAGAAATGCCAAATTTGAATTTTTTGTATGAAGGTGTGCTTACCGAGGTGGTGGGGGTGACGGAAGGTTCCCAAATTTGGCTTCAGTGAGGAAGCTGGGCTTTCAAATCCGCCCTCCTCGGGCGAAGCATGGGGACGGCGCACACCGAAATTGCGTTCACTCCGTCAAAGAGCCACTATACCGCCCCGCGCCGAAACGGCACGCACACAAACAAAAACATAACCTCCAAAGTCGCCGCAAACGGACAAGTGCGGGCATCCGAAAACAAACAGAGGCAACGTCCACCCGCCGACAGCCGCGGGGCGCGCGGGCCTCGCCGCCTCCCGCGGCCCATGCTGCAGCCGTCGCGTCCGGCGCCCGGCACACGCGGATTTCGCACCTCCGGGAACAACGAAGCGGCCGCTAATTATGCAACGAATTTTAGCGCGGCCTGCGCTTCGCCGTGCCGCTCGGGCCTCGGTGGGCGACTAAAACGAAGGTGCGACGGTTTCGTCTGCTGCTGTTTCTGCCTCGCCCGCAGGATCGGCATGCCGCCGTCCTCTTCTAGAGTAGCGCAGCGCACCTTTGTATTGGCTACAGTACGTAACGGGCACAGGTACAAGTATAGTCGGCGACAAAATTTCATGCCATTTGATCCTGGCGATTCAAATGACCCACCGACCTGGCGCGGAAAAATGGAGAAGTTGGCGAAATTCGCGGGATACGCTCGGTGGGCACGCCCGAGATGCGACAGCAGCTTGGTTCTCTATGGAGTGCTCAAACAGGAAAATCCGTTAAAAACCGTTAGTAGGAAAATTAGTATGCGCTAACCATTCAGAAACCTATAAAAAACTAAAATTTTATGACTAGAAAACTCGCCATACTAAAGGAATTAAAGGTTTGTGTCGTAATCTAGCGTTGAAATCTCCAGCGTTAATTTTACGTTTTTATAGCATAATGAGCAGATATTTTTTGTTAGCGATTGTAATTGCATTGATATAACATTATAACATAATTTAGTAACCAATTTAACTATAAAAACTCTATTGAAATCAAACAAAAAATATAAATGCTATAAAATTTACTAGTGTTGTTGAAATCTGCAAATATCGTACTAATAAAAATGTAATTCTACGTTGTTTAAAATTTTTTTCTTTATAGTATTCAGTGTTGCACTTGCTTATAACCATTTAAATTAATTACAATTAATAAAACTCTGTCCATTGGCATGATAATAAAACCATTAAGTCTTATTATGATGTTTAAAAACAACTATTCGTTAATAAGACACTTTCTATAATAATTATAACAATAAAAATACATTACCATATACCAGCCTACAATTTGGAAAATTAAATAGCAACTATTAATTAAATAAAACCCGAACAAACTGCATAATGGTGACGAACAAAATTAACGGATTGTTAAAAAGTAATTTCGATTTCTTTTTTGAAACATAAGGAATGTACGTTAACTAATGATATATTTTCCATTGTGTTTGCCGCCTTCCTGGCAACTTTATAATTTCATGTTCACTTAAAACAAACTAAACTAAGTGCCATTTCATGGCATCATCATTGAAAATTTTTATCTGCAAGGAATTTTGCAAAGATCAAAATAAATGGTAATCTGATGGCGCAAGGTCAGGGCTATACGATGGACATGGCATCACTGCCCAACTAAACTCCATTAATTTTTGACGAGTCACTAAAGATGGGTATAGGCGAGAGCTGTCACAGTGAAGTAGGATTTCTTCACGATTTGCAAGTTCTGGATTTATTTAGCTAAAGCAAAATGATTAGAGATTATACTATGGAATAAATAAAAAAATAACATCAACTAACAAACATTGTGGAAAACATCTTTATCAACATTAATTTAACATTTTTTATATTTAGTAATAACTAAGTCGTATTAAAGATTTCCGCCGCTTTTTTATGATCTATTATTACAAAAAAATGGAAGAAATTATACACTAATCAAAGATGTACTTTTCAAAACAAATCTTGTCATCTTCGATGAGTTTCGGATTTAATTACGATATGATTCTTTTGGTTCAACAAGCCATTTCGATTACTTTAACACTACGAAATCACTGACTACGTAATCATATTCTGTTGAACAGAATAAACCATAATGGGATGAAGCTATGTGGCAGCTAGACGTTGAAGGCTATAAAAATTTACTCCAGCCACATTTTGGATTTTTCCTAAGTCCAACATGACCTACGCCGTTGGGCTTTCAGTTCATTTATGTGGATCAGTTCGAGGTCGCTTACTGCAGAATTTAGAACGATGGTGTCTTTTGAAGGCTCCAATGTTCTTGATAATCCGCGCTTGGTAAAGTGAGG
Source organism: Sinelater perroti (assembly GCA_036346155.1). Classification (NCBI taxonomy): domain Eukaryota; kingdom Metazoa; phylum Arthropoda; class Insecta; order Coleoptera; family Elateridae; genus Sinelater; species Sinelater perroti. The sequence continues at coordinate 7,629,135 of JARFIY010000324.1, forward strand.
TTGCTGCTTTAGCGCAACGTGTAGATGGATAATCGACATGAACACGGCTTAGCTTTCAAACTCACGTCTCCATCAAAAAAGCTCTTGAACGAATCGCACCATTAGTCGATTTGTTACGTTCGCGCTTCTATTGCCTGAATTACAGCCTTTTCAGTTGCTGGATGCAAGAATATCCTACACCAGGAAGGAACGAAAAAAAGCCATTTTTAGGACAACGCGTGATTGCAAACCAAAAACTTCAAATTATCACTGCTTTATGTTCCTTCAAAATCACATAGCTGATACCCTTTCAACTTCTGTCAAGATTTCGAGAAGAGTTGCTTAAGTTTAACAAACTTCAAACTATCCTTTTCTACAAAGTGAATTTTGGCAGTCTCAGAAAATTGTGCAAATAAATAAAAAGCGTAATTATTTTGAAGAATAATTAAATAACTTAAGTATAAGGAATAGCAAACCATGGTTAAGATTTATATTCTCTTAATATAATTTACTCTTACCATAATTAAAAAAAATTATTGCAGCAGTTAGTTAAAATAAAAAGTTACAGGTATATATTTAATATCTGAATAAGACATACTACAATAATTTATTTTTTATGACTGTATTTGCATTCATAAAAATTTATTTCAATGTCACTTATTTAAATTTTAATCAATTTAAACGAAATTTTTAGGAAACACTTTTTTTTCAAATAATTAGAATGATTAACGAAAAATGGCAGCCAAGTGTCTTTGCCAATATTTAAGTAAAGCTCAATGCATATAATGCAAGTGAAAGACATTACCACGTGCCTTAATTGCACCCTACATAAAGTTGAGATATAGAACTATCTAGGAGGTAACAACGTTCGCCCAGTTAAGGTAGTTGCTCGCATAGTTTCTATTTTTGGTGTAAACAGCTTGCTAATAATGCAGCCTTAAATAAATACTCATATGTGCATCAACAATTATTTAAATTTTGTAACAAAATTACTGCGTATATCTTTATTTTATGCGCTAAAAAATTTAAATACAAAATTTTAAACTAAAATACAACACGAAAAGTTTAAAATGTATTAGAAAGCGGGCTTGTGTCTTTATCGGACATTGATATTTCTTATAGCACTTATTGAACTGCGGGCGATTTGTTAGTGTTCTAAATAAAACAACGACGCATAAATGCTGGGTTAACGTAATTTTAAAATAAAATATGAATAAGTTAGTTCTGTATTGAATAATTTATCCAAATTCATTTGTATGTGAGGATTATTTTAAGGTGCCGCAATTGTTTATGGCACGGAAAGTACTCTTTAGCAACTCATTTGCAGCTTCAGTGCTTCGTGTAATTGTAACTTTAAAGTACTGCAATAAGAAGTGTAGCGCTACTTGTTTTGTGGCGGTAAATTAGAGAATTACATAACTCGAAATGTTAGAAAGATTTGCAAAATTAAGAAAAATTTAAATTAAGACATAAATTATTAAATCTATTTGCACGTTACTCATTGCGATAGATGACATTTGAAGTAACAAATGGATTACATTAACTGGAGTACTTTTCCGTAAATCAAATTATACTAATTTTATAAATGAGAATTAAAAGCAAAAAATGTGTTTGTCTGGTGCTGAACCAATAGGTTAGCATTATGATAATGACGAAAAAAAAGGATTACTGCAACAGGAATAACTTGATTTTATTGTTTTAATATAGGTAATTATTGGTAGTTGCTGTTTCAAGGCCTATTATCGATGAGTCTTGTTATAATAGGCGGCCACTTGGAGCGCGCAGTGAACAATGAAGACAATAGCATTACGTAAGAGCTCCTCGAAAGGAAATTGCTGTAACTGAGGGACATTTGGTTTACTGAGCAGCCTCATTACTTCAAATCTAAATAAAAACAAGCCTAGCCTTTTGTATGCTATTATTATAAAAATTCTTGAAACAGCAATTTTTATGATTGCTACATACAAGGTTCTGCCATAAATAACTATCTTCGCTTGTGCATTGTTATAGTAAGTTTTTCTACTTTTAATATAGATGAAAATTTAGTAAGAGAGGAGTTAAAAATTAAATACAAGACAAAATGGCCAATTGTTTAGAACTTTTAGAAATGATTGAAACTCTCCCACTAACCACAGACTGAAATGCGCGTCCAAGGTATGCACAGAAAGAAAGGTAGTGAATTGTTCGCTCACTGCTCCCAGTGCAGCTGTGAACAAAGCAAAAAATATAGAAATAGACCAGCATCAACAGGAACAGATGACGCGATTTTATTGAAGAAAGATTAGCAGCCGTGTATGATAACCCACCATCGAGTCGCAAAATTGTGCTCCAATGGATACTGAAGTTTAAGGAGAGAAAAACTGCCCTGAAAAAAAACAGCGGGCTTTTTGTAATTAATCAACGCGTCTCCAACTTAACAGTGGCAAAAACAGACAAATAAATTCATCGTACTCTCACTGTTCAGCAGAAGCGTGTGGATGTATGTCAAGCATAGCTTCAGCTGCACAACTTAGATCCAGAAACATTCTTTGAGTGTTTGGTCACAACAGACCAAACGTTAAAAAATCATTTACTTAGGCTCAATGTTTTTTTAACGTTTCAACAAATGGCGATTGTCTTTTAAGATCAAAGGGATTTTCTGTTGATGTATTGGCTGCCCTACCATGAGTGTAGTACCAAAAAGCGGTAGTGCGGGTCGTTGAAACCAACTTTACTACAGGAAATAGTGATGTGCTGCATCGCTTCAACATTACAATGTGTGGTGCATGTCGGCTACCACCTAGCAGGTTCTCGAGTATACTGTGCTGCCTCATAATTATATGATTTTGTACCAAGTGACTATGCTGTATTTGCAGCAGTGAAAGTAGTAAAGGGCGGTAAGAAATTCTGTTTTAACGATGAGCTTCATTCGGTTGTGCAAAATTGATGTTGCGCTGTACCCAAATGATGGTTTACAGCAGCCTTGCAAAAGACAAAAATATGCACTCATTTCTTTATAGTTAAAATTTAATTAAGGCAAAACAATTATAGTTTTAATCATTTTTGAACGGCCCAAGTTGATCGCTATCCAGTTTCTTGATTTTTATAGTAGCATGGTAATTAGTTGGTACAACTTTCACCGCAGTTGGCCACAAATTTATTTTTTGACGCAAGAAAAACCACTCAAATAAAGTAACATCGGTGTACAAAACTAAACGACATTCCAATATAAATGTATGCTATTATCTACAGAAAATAAATTTAATTATATGAAAACAATTGTTATTGGATAAAGCACAAAAAATCAATTAAATTAAATATTACATTTTGTGTAAAATACAGACCTTTATTTGTTTAACTGTTAACTTATTAATTTTAGTTTAGACTCTTTTGTAAAGCATTTTTGTGACAGCCAGAACACCAAAAGGATATTTAAATAATGTGGCGATAAACAATTCCTATTTCGGGAATTATCACGTGTGCAAATATTTCTCGAAGTGTTTGCTTATGTGTTCAATGATATATGATATATATATAATTATTTAGTGACTAATTGTCAGATATATAGACAAATAAACCTGCAAAGCTTGCAACCCATAGCGAAGTGGCGAAGCAGTCTCCCAAATTTGAGAACCCTCTAGTTGACCTTTGACCAATCAGTTTCAAAATCACTAGCCAAGAAGCCTTTGTGGTCACCTGTCGATTGGTGAAAACAGAATTTGGAAATTCCCAGCCATTCTCGAGTTTTTGCTCGGACGGACAGACAGACAACATGAAGTTAGTAAATGACTCTGCTTCGCTTCGCCACTTAATAATAAGTATTAGAATAACCATTGAGGTAGTATAAATTTAAAACCAATCTTAAATTCGTGTTCGTGACACTAAAATAAAATCTAAAGTCAAGAAAATGATAACACGCCTTGGAAAAATACATAATGCATAAAGTACAGACAGGGTCGGATTCAATTAAAAATGTAACATATAACAGTAAAAAACAAACGGATTTTTATAAAAAATATCTTTAGAAAGTGCAGAACAATTACCATAAGGCAAATAAAGGCAAAGTGTGCAGGGTGATGAAAAGTTAGACCAAAATGTAAATATAATGTAAAAAACAATAAAAAAACTCAAGAAATTTATAAAACCAAAATCTGTTCAATATGCAAATAGAACATCAATAAGTGTATATTAAAAAAATATTAAATAAAAATCGTTAAGAAAATACAAACGAATAGAAGATTTAGATAAAGAAAAAATAATAATACATGGTATAAAGGGACAAATAAGCAGATAATAGACTTAAAACAGCCTTGAGATTGACGTAGATATTAAAAGCATCCATAATATGCGTCAAAAAACGCGTATTAGAGCTATAAAACAACAAACAAAGAAGGCAAAAGAGGGATAAAGCAAATATCAGAGCAACGGAAAAAAAGGAAGTACAACATGAAGACAAACATATGCAAAAACGAATTATCGGCACAATTCTTGTTTATGGAAGAACATAAAGATAAGAAAAAATATAATAAATAAAAACAAAACAAAGAAACGAGACATAAAAATTAGCTACATGAAACACAAAAAGTATTAACGGTAGGCGACAAGAAATAATCTTGGCATCAGAAAAAGCAAAGCTTAGTGTTTTGGTAACAACTAAAAGTAATAAAGAGAAATTATATGGAATTAGATGGGATACATTTATGAAAGAGTTGAAATGGACAAATGAAAACAATTAAGATTAATCTTTGTAAAGTAAAGACATCACTTGTTCTAAATCAAGAGAAAAAGACATACCATTAATCATGGCAATTTCCATGGATGAGTCAGCCTAGCAAACTCTGTAGAAATATATAAAGGAAACACCAGACACGCAAAGATCAAAATATTATCATGCGATCTAAGAAAAAACAAGCACCACTATCTAGTAGTCGAAAAACTACTAAGAAACTGAAGAGCAAGATACAAACCGAAAATAAGTTTATGGAGTTTAAAAGTGTCAAGACCTACAAAAAGGAAAAAAATTAAAAAAGTATCAAAGGAGAATAAAAGCAGAAATTACTAGAAATGAGGAAAATTTGTTAAATTTAAAAATGAGAGGATTACGAAAGGAGTTCAAAAATATAATAGAAATAGTCGATACAGAAACTTGTGGAATAACTAAAAGCAAGAATAGAAAAAAAACAAACGGGACAGTTGAGTAAAGAAATAAAAAAAGAAAAAAATGTTGCTGAAAAAAATATTTAGTAAATAATAAAAATATACACAGCTTACCAAAAACACAATATACAAAAAGATAAAGTTAAACAGTTGGCAAAAGAAGCGAAAAGTGAGACATGAAAGAGATTTGGAAAAATGATAGAAAATCATGTTGTAAGTAATGTCAAGATGTTATACACTTTAGGGAGAACAAGAAAATGTAAAATGTTTTAAGAAATCCATTTTTACTACAAACTGTTTTGGAAAGATGGAAAGATACGGGTAATATAAGAACCAAAAATACTCAAACTTGTAAGGAACGGGAGGAAGACGTAAAGTTAACCATAGTAGAAGAAGCAACAAAAGGACTTAAGTATTATTAAATTTAGGGAAGAAGCGGGAAATGAAATATTATGTAGGTTCTTTGTTTTAGCATAAAAAATAAGTAAGATCCCCACAGAGCAGTGGTAGTTTCAATAGGTTCAAAAGGAAACCCGTCGTACTGCAATATCTATCAGAGACTGTCACTATTACATGTTGCCTATAAGAATTAACTCTTAAAAATATACAAGCTGGATTAATGGTTTGTCTAGAACTGAATTTTGATTATTGGTGAAATCACGGACACTTAGAAAACGTTATAAGTAGTGGGTAATATAACAATAAAACTTACGACAACAGGGCGTGTAAGAGAAGAAAGTTGCTTAAGCACGAATGTTTATTATATTAATGGTTAAAATAGCAAAGAAAATTAATCACGACTGGAATATAATCATCATCAAGAAGAAGAAAACTAAAATATCAAAAGTAATAATAGAAAACGAGATAAAATAACGCGATAATCAGAGACAGAAAAAAGAAAAAGAAAGAGAGATTCTTGTTCGCTAAGACAAAAGCGTAAAAAATAATTAAAATTCATCACTTCGTGATACTTTCGACGCTAATATATTTGTGGATGGGTAGTTGATATTATAGAATATTGTCCTAATAGTAATTTATACATTAAAAAGCAAAGAAATAAAAAAGGAATTGAAAGTGAAAAGCGTATAAGTAAAAAATTCAAATATAGTTTCATATATATATATAGTATATGGGGAAGATAGATGACGAGAAAGCAGTAAAAGTGATATGGAAAGCAGAAACGGCAGATAAAAATTAGTATTTTACTCATTTATCATTACCCTGTGATAGAAAATTATTTAAACGTTTTTCTATTGTAACATTTAAAGTTCGACAATTAGCAAAGATAAACTTTAGCGCATGTGGAGCAAGCAAAATAATATTTAGAATGCATTTTTTGTAGTAGACGTTTGGTAAAATTGAACTTAACCTTGAAGCAGCCACGCTAGCATATTAGTTATGTGATATAAAGACAGATTTTATCTTTTGTTTTGGAAGAATATGCGTGACTAATCACAGAATTTATTTTGAAGCCAACACTCATCCCTATTAATGAATTCCGCGCTGTATTTTAAGGCGACCGGACGCACGTTTGCGCTCTTGAAATATCAACGTTCCAAGTGCTGGACTTGCTTTTACCTGGGGGATTTAAGGTCAGGGTTCGGCTTTAAATCTTCTTCAAGCTTATTCCGTATGAATGAAAGTTTCGGACCAACAGACTTACCACATGACGTTAATTTAACAGTCATCTATAACCATACAAAGGGTATATAATTAGCAAATGATGTCAAACAATTAACAAAATTTATTACTGCATCTATGCTCTAACAGTAATGATTAACATATTCAAGATTTAATAATTTTTCAGTCTTCTTTATTTAAACAATTATTTACAATATATGACGATAAAGGCATTACCAATGCTGACAAAGAAACTCTTCTGTTATTGTGCTTTGATTTCAAATATTTTTTAGCAGACATGTAAAGTATAAACAAACTTCTATACAATAGAGTTGGGGAAAAAAGAATTTTTCTTGGTCAAAATTATCAAAATCAGATACAGCTGTCAACATAACATTTTTTTCGAGTAATCACACTTTTTTTAACTTTGTCTTTCCCCGTTGTGAACATAGTAGTATATAATTGTTAATAAAATCATAAAGCATCGTTTGCGCTAGTTCTATGAACGTTCTGTGCAGATCTGTTGAGTTTCTACGTAACTATATAAAACTTCTTGATGAAACAATAAATTAAGTAAAGCTTTAACAGCTCCTTTAGGCTTAGAATTGTATCTAAGCTGGTTTGAGAATGTCAAAAAAAACTCAATAATCTGAAAAATCAAAACGAGGTAAAATTGCTTTGAGTTCCACGTTATCTTAGAATTAAGGCCACAAAAAAGGCAATAAACTGGAAACGACGATTACAGCTGTAGGAGTGCTAAAAAGCACAATTCGTCAGCAACTTGACGACTGGGTAGACAACCGGTAGACCAGGGCATAATCATAACAAGGCGTTTATAAGTGGACGAAACGTAACAAGAAGATAATAGCAGAATTACTGTCTTTAAGTAAGAAGCATTTTAAATGTGTATATGTAAATGTATCTTATAGCAGGACCCGTGACTATTAAAAAACACCTGTGGAAAATTAAGAAATATAACGGTGACCTAAACTGTGGACTATAGTGCAAAACCAAAGAAACAATAATATATACTCAGGCAATTACATATTGAAAGGAACCCAGCGAAAACTTTTGCTTTTTAGTACAAAGAAGGACAATAATTAAAGCTTAGGTGCTTTCCAAACCAAAAAAATTGCTTTTAAAAGTCGGTAAATTTTTCTTTAACCTACAGAGGTAAACCTACCAAAAACGAGCAAAGAAAACAATCCTTCGTCATAATAAATAGCAACACTTAACATACAGTTATGTAAGTAGCCAACGGTTACAAAAAATTTTTTGTGTCGGAGAGAAAATATAACATGTTGTCTCTTAAAATTGTCAACAGAATCCTTGGATCAAAAAGCAGCCATGTTCTTCATTCTGTTTAGAAAGAGAACTCTTAGATACAGAGACAAAAATTGCAGAAAGACGCAACGTGTCTTAAGATTTGAAATTGAAAACGAAACTCCTCGCAAAATGGGAAATTAAACAGTGGTTAGGCGCTTGACATTTTGTATCGAATAATCTATCTGTAAAATTATAGATAAAAGCTGAGAACGTTTATTTGGTTAAAAATCACAAAACCAATTATAATATTAAAAAACGTTTAATGGGGAAAACATTTGGGTGGGCGAAAAACTAGACCACCCTTAAAAATTATTATATGAGATCGCTATTACAAAGCAAAGCTTATCAAGCCATTCTGGCAGCTTATCAAGTACTGGGTTCCAACGATTCATGATTTTAGTTACTAATTAGATCATACTGTATATGTGCAATTTTGACAGCATCGCATTTTTGAATTCAGGGCCCTTTAGCAAATATACTGCCTTATATAATCATACACAATTCAGCATAACAATATAACTAAATGTATTTTATTAAATGTGCACATGTATATTGGTTTGTTTACAAATATAAGTCTTTAGATTGTTTAAGCTACACGGCTGTCTCAATAGGGACATTCAGAGGTGAAGTTGTTAGTAACCTGTTTAGAAGATCCTAATCAGTGCTTTCGCACTAATTAAGATCTGTACGAGATTACCGGGTAAGTTTATCATTAGATTCCTTATTTTATTCTACATTGTTTCTTTTGATTTTGAAGAATTTTTTTTCCACTTGACCACACTACTCTTATAAGCAATTAGAACTAATTTTGCATCTTATTTGCCTCACCTACTGTATTTTTTCTATAGAAAACTAGATAATTTGACTTTAAAGCATGTAATGTTAGTAGATAATGTCATAAAAGAAACAGAACACCCTAATTAGCCTTTAAAATAATTACCATAATTTGTAACACACTTTTAGCAATGTACATAAAACTTCTGTTTTTTTATAAATAGATCGCATTCTTGCCAGCAAGTCCACAAAGCGTAAGCCTTTATTACTCTCTCAGATCAGGAAGAAAGATGGATCGTGATCGTATATAGTAATAAAATATCCAGAGGTTGTCGTCCGTTTAGTTTTCTGTTCATCTGTCAGCTTGCGTAGGCGAGCAGATGCAAGACGCTTGGAGCGCTCAAAGCGTGGGCGGATAGCGCGAAATTGACATTTTAACACGAAAAAGACCAGCGGTATTTTTAGTAAGCCATCAGGGCAAGAGAAGTCGATTGTCTTGCTCTACGACGAGCACCTCTATTATAAGGGTTACATCAGTTATCTTAATCGATGGGCTTTCATGAAAAAGTTGCATACTAGCAGTTTGTGATGAGAAAACAAATTTTCCCCGGGATAGGGGCGGCGATATGATTAACGTGAGGTTTTCGCGGCAAAGCGGCGGAATTAGTATTTGAGTGAGTAGTTGAGTGCGAAGCTAGAGAGGGTAGGGTTTGCTATTTGTGGTTAAGGCGTTCGTATTGAGCCAGTTACCATCTTTACGCTTTAATCTATAAGAAGCGGCAGAATCAGGCCGAAGTAGCAACTTTAAAGAGGTGGGGCCAAGTGAGATGGCATCCGATTCAATGAGAAACCTACGCTGCTACGGAAATGTATTATGGGCGGAAAACAAGAGAGTGGGAGCTGAAGAGAACGAAAAATCTACCACGGATAAGCCAAGCTCGTAAATTGGAGCACAATCTTTCAGTGAAAGCTAATAACTATCAGATAATGCCTAAGATATATCGACAGGATCCAAACATCTGACAGGAACTCAGCGCTACGTGTTCTCATAAGTATGAGAGTGCCTATAGATTTGTAAGTCGAGGCTTCTAACCTTGTAAAGACGTTGATAATCTAATTGAAATTTGATTCTACTGAACCAAGGCGCACGTCGAAATTCCGAAAAATGAGCATATTAACTAACTGGCTGAAGATGCAGCAGCAGGATTAAACCCCTTCATTCTTGAGAGGGTTCTAATGGGGCTCGCAAAGATCCGCTTACAAACTTGGACGAGAAGAAGATGGGAGCAACAATAGCACGAAAGGTGGTAGAGCGTCTTAATCAGCAGCTAGTCCATCTTACCACCGGACATGGCATACATATGAGAATCTAGAAGCTGATAGAGATCTAAAACAGATCCGTACATGGGTAAGTCAATGTCATTATGCTCATCCTACTGACCTGCAACGCAGAGGATGAAGTCACGGTCAGAGCAGAGAGAGTTGCCATTATGAAATGGCCAAGGACGCAGGGAGAGGTCGAGGAACTTTTAAATGTGCTCGAGTGTCAGACGGCTCTGCGCGAAGTTACGCTTGAGGATAGGGCAAATTAGTGCTGAGCGCTATGTAAACTCGAGAGAGAACCAAACAGAGACTTCGTCGTAGATTAAGGCCAATTAGTCTGTTCATTTGAGTAAATTGTAAATGATAGAAGAATTCAGCGGTTTTGAATCTCGAGTTTTCGTGGTTTTGCTGATTCCTGCACTACGGAAAATGCCAAGATATGTAAATTTGCGGTCATGATAGATTAAGGGAATTAAGCATTGTGAAATTCAGGTTTAGAGTAAGGAGTGTATTTGCGTAGAGTTGGTATAGTGGCGTAAGGCTGAGCACCAACCAATTTTTTAACATGTAACTGTCATGTAATTCTACATATGTAAGCAATAAATTGTATATTTGCTTGTGCGGCACAAATTGGGTAACGCGTCTTACTTTTTACATCATCAATCGTAGAGTCAGTAATTAATTTTGTGCCAATATTTGTCCCACTTGCGCGATTATGTGTGTGGTTCTTCTTGTTCGAGGCCTATTAGAATGTAGCTCATCTACAGTCGTTCCTTTTTTTTGCAGCAAATTTTTATATTTACTCATTGTTATTTTCCCGTAACGCTACCTTTCATATTAACTATATTCGACTTCTCACAAAAGGTTTACCCTGATAGTTACATGTACTTTATCCTAGGTGGCGCTTCTGATGTTTCTAAATCTATGTAATTGATATTGTTGTTTTCTTAACTGACGACTTTAGTCAAATACATCAATTTTTTAGATTTGAAAGTTTCTCAAGTTAACTCAAGTTATATTTTGGCTTAATGTTACAAATTTACTTCAATGAGCTTTCATTGTTCTCTTCCTAAAGTCCTTTTTTAAATCTTCTAGTCGTTTTTTTCCGAGTTCTTCTGTTTTATCTTCTCAAATTTTCTTGAAACGCAACAGTACATATATTATTTATATATACAGTAGGTAGGTCAAGTTTTGTGATCTAAACACTATACAACTCTTTATTTGTTTTAAAACCTATGAGTTTCAGGCATTATCCATCCTACTTCTAATTTCTCTTCCTGTTTTATTATCTTTAGTCAAAGTTTCTCACAGATACTTAAAATGTTTTATCACCACAACTTTTTGCTTGCCAAGTTTTATTTCAAGCAAACGATTCCTTTTTTATTACTGGTGTAGATGCACTTTGGTGTATTTATATTTACCATCAGAATTATTCCTCTAGATTTTAAAAGCTTTAGAAAGGAATTTATAAAATTGCTTTAGCAATATTTTATTTTCCAAAAAATGTTAAGACATTCACATTAATCCTTTACGTAATCTATTTTAGCACCATATAAAAAGTACAAAGCCAAGGAATACCTGGATTCGGCCCATATCAGTTTTTAAAGGAGGTTTTAATTTGCTTTAAACCACCAGTTTGTACATAGTGATCTTTGTCGGCAGCTTTTCTTAACGCTTTGGTACTCTTTTATGACTTATTTGTTCCTTTTTTATATTACAGTAATAAAACTCTTATGTTGGACATACTGCAATGCAATTTATCTAGTGCTCTTCCATACTCTTCTTAATTTTGTACTTATCCGCAATTTTTTATTTTCAAGAAATAGGCTTATAATTTATATAATTTGCTTTGTAATATAAACTTCAATTTATGCTGTACAGTTTTACTAAATTTTCTTCTACTATTTTCAGAATTATTTCCTTTCAAGGTTTCCTTTAGAACCCTTTTTTGAAGAAATTATGCTGAAGCTTAAAAATATATATTTTCTGTGAAATTATGTGTCCACTGACTGTCTTTATTTTACTTTTGTTAGATATGCATGGCCATCCTTAGTTGTAATTCTGTTTCCATTTCACCTTCTTTAACAAATTTCAGTATTATTGTAGTTATGGTTTTTTACTTGTATGCACACTTTTTTTAATTCTCTTGTAATAATTCCTTTCTTGTCATGCAACCTTTAATTTTGTAAGCCCTTTTTCTCCAACTTTGTTGAGTTTTTTTATACATCAACTTGATTTTCTGAACAAGCTAACGGTAAATATAAGCGCGAATAGAACATATATCGAAATTTCCTCTTTACGTACCGTCAAGTAAATGGAGGGGCGGCTTCTGACTTTGAGCTTTGGAAAAATGCTTGAAGGAGGTTTACTTATAAGTTGTTTCGCATTACCGCTTCTTTACTCATTATCACCATGTCAAAACAAGAGGTACCTTTATGATCTGCGCAACGGATTATTAACAAATTTTATATGATAGAGGATGTAAAACCGTACAAAATTTTGTGGAGACCTAAGGCTCTTAATGCAGAACCAGCGTATCTGATAAGAATGTTCGCATTGTTTGCTACCTTTTTAAGTATTACCGCCCTTGTTACAGCTCAGGCTTATTATTATGCGATTACAATTATATTATAATAAAAGGACAAAGATTTGATGCTATAGAAACGTTCGTGCATGATTGGCACCTTTATTTTATGATAGCATCCAATGGAAGCAATGAGTCTTTAAGTCAGGATAGTACTTATAAGAATAACTCTATGTAGTGCTTTTATAATACTTTAAAAAATTAAAAACTATAATGTTGGTTTATATTTGATTCACCTCTAAGTATTGCAATTTCGCACTTAACATATATTAGTTTTTAGATAAAGAACTAATATTCTCATATAATAAAAATAGATAATAAATGTGCATTATTTAAAATATAATAACCATAACCTTGTGGCGCTTATTTTAGCAATAAAACTAGCGAAATATTATTAACGGTCATAAATAATTCAGCGGTTGCCTCAGTCGCAATCAGCAAATTAGATTTCATGTTTTTTGACCTCAAAAAAGACATATTTCATATAAAGCAGCCTAATAAGTACGCAAGATATTCAGCCAGCAGAACGGCAGCCAACCTATCATAACACCTACTATGCTTAATTATGCACCGTTCGTAAGAAACAACCCAGGAAAGAAGATTTATTGCTAGCGTTTAGTTTACATTGGCGAACGTAACGTTTCAATTAATTTTCACGTCGATTCTGATTAAATAATCTTTAGAGCAGCAAATACTAAATTTCAATGAAACATGTGTGACAACATATACAGGACAATATAAAAATAAAAATAAAGGAGAATGGTGTAAAACCATAAATGAAACTTTCGACAGCGGTGTAGCGAATTAGCGAGAGGTGAAATAAACTAATGTTCCTTATGACGTCTGCTTTCGAGTGAGGTATCACATGACATATGTTATGTTATAAAAAAAAAGTTTGACCTCACCGTTGACCTTTGACCGATTTGGCTGAATTTCAATAGCGAAGAATGTATTGACCTAAGGTATATGTATGCCAAGTTTGAAGTGAATCCGATTATAAGGGAAGTTATCGTGTCTCCAGACAGACACCATGTTAAAATCATTAACTTTCGCCTATAGCGTTCCGCTCTCGAAAGTTAATAAACTACATTGTAAGTCACTAAGTGGCAATTACCCGTAAAATAGCACTTTGACCTCATAACTCGGGTCAAACAATACTTGAACATTACATCGATCTTTTGCAAAACAAATTGGAATGATTACTACACCCTCCTCGGGTTTGTGGGCAGGTTACTGTAGTTTTAACTTAGGAAACAAGGAACTCTCTGGTCAGTGAAATCATTAAAATCTAGACTAACAATTAGTATCTCTAAAACTGGTATAAAGTAAAAAAAAGTTGCATAGTAGAAGAATAATTTAATAAAAACGTTACAAGTACTTAGGGATGTATCTATAATGATGGTTATTATATTCTTATAAAAGTTACTTCCACAACTATAGCCGAATTTGAAATTATTGTATCTGTAGTGAAAAAGCAGGAAAATTGAATTAAGAAGACATAGAAGGAAATCTGAGTAATTTGGCGTTTGGATAAGACAAACATATAAAGATAAGGGCAACACAGGTGAATGCAAATCAATCGTCTTTGTGAATAATGGACGTTAAGATAAAAGTATAATTATTTTATGCAAAGAAGCCATTTAACGACATTGATTGCCTCAGATCCGCCGTCACGGTTGGCAATGCATCTCTTAGTTATTAAAAGACGAAGCAGACGCTACGAAGATGGGTGTGGTAGTGGTGGAGACGACCTTCGACTCGAACGAAGCAATCATTTCATCACGCCCAGCGCGAATGCGCGGATGGATGCGTTACGGTGGAATTAAGTTCAAGTTCAACCAGGAAATTCTTGAATAAATCTTTTATTTGCCATAATCTTATCCGTTTTCTGTGTATCATATTTATGATTTTTTTAAAAGAATTGTCGCAATAAGTGGCTGGACTATTACTGTAGCAACGTACCCTAGAATGTCTGAATTCAGAACTTTCCAAAATTAGCGATTTGTAGTGTAAGTTTATATATGGTTCAATACACTGTAACATTTATCTTTCATTATTGATGCCACTTAGTGCATCACATAAAAAGTATAGCTTAAATTCAGAAATGCTTTCGTGTTTGCTTCGTTTTCATTTGTCGTTATTATTTTTACCGATTCATTTAACTTTAAGTGTAAAAAAATATTTATGTAGTTTTGATTTCTTTGATTAGTAGTATAAAGAACTATAATTTTTTTAGTTTAAAGTTCTGTTTTATTTAAACTCTATGGTTGTGGCCTAAATTGATGTTACATAAAGATTCCAAAAGAGAAGGATAGAAGCGGAGGTCTTAGTATAAAAAGGAATATTTAGTAATTCATTTACCTTTGGTGTACGTAATGTTAATTTTTTTCTCTCACACGATCACACAGGCTCATAACATTCTATGCATATTTTATAAAGAAAAGAATGCAATTCCGCAAGAGACGTAATTTGAACTCCTTCGGCCAGACAAATTATTTAGACGAAATAGAAACAGTAGAGACCAAGAAGTATTAACATTTATAATCATCAGATGTAGCGCTCTCCAACGCCCAGAGAGGAACGTAACAAATATTAATTCCAATAGCCCATCATCAAAAATGACTCAAAATGTAAATAGAAATACGTCAAAAATCGTGCATTTTAATAAATATAATATAAAATTGGCAAAAATCTAATACACAATAACGCTGGTACGACAGACATTTATTAAAAATTTTCTTAGAACTTTGCTGAATAAATTGTAAATTGATTGTTAGTATATGTATTTCAGAATTAAAAATGTAATAATTTTTGATTCTGAACTATTCTACTGCGTGTGAAGTTGCTGGTCTTTCATTTGAAGCCTTGCTAGGTGGTGAATAGGGAAACAACTAGATTTCGAAGGAATCGGAAGAAATCAGGACTGATTAAAATTGGCAACTAAGAGCCGCTGATTTCGCACAACTATCTACAAGCGGAAATCGTAAAAATTAGAATAGTTGTGATTTAGATATCCCCTTGATGATGGGTATTTCATCTACGTCTTTGTATTCGGGAACGTCCACAGATAAATATCCCTTCGAACAATTAAAAAAAAATACATATCTTTTAAGATAACGTTTTAGGATAACTCCAAAAGTTAATAACAAATTAACTTTGTTTCTATTTTAAGGCGTATAGTGTTTATAAAAATGCAAGTAACATGCCAATGAATATCTTTTAACTGTATCCTGTTACGATAGATAAAACGGACTGGGAAAAAATGCTATATAATAAATTGTCAGGAATATACATAACAACTTTTCAAACGTAAAATAAGAATTTAAGTAGAGTAAGAGGGTACATTGGATTACATTGACTAGAAGAGAGAAAGGAATGAAAAGACCGACTTGAAATATTTGCAACAGAAGAACAACTTGTGATACTTAATACTTTTCTTAAACTTTTGTCAATAAAGCAGCATATACAGAAGACACCAATTAATTTTCCAGAACATAGAAGAACACACCAAATTAATTACCTATTAGTAAATAAAAAGTATGTCAAACCACAATCAGTTAGAGAGTAATAATATATATATATATATATATATATATATATATATATATATATATATATATATATATATATATATATATATATAAGAACATAAACTAAAACTTGGATAACTAAAAAATTCACAAGTTATAGAGCAAAGAGACATCCGAAAGACAAAAATAAAACCACATCTTAAAGTTACAAACAAATACAAAGTTAAAGATACATATTAAAAGAAGATTAGCAATAAAATTGATGTTTTTCAACAGGAACGCATTAGTTTCCATATACATACAAAGAGTTGAAAGAACAACTGTTTCTTATAAACCCAGTATAGTAAAACAGATAATCAAGTCACAATATTTGTAGATAAGAGTGAGAAAGTAAAGGTATAGTAAAATCAGAAAAAATTATGAAAATGTTTGGCGATTTAAAATTAGTATCCGCACACAAAAAAAAATAAAGTAGAACTCCCCTCATCACAATAAATAAAGTTAGAATAGGTGTTAGCTGTTCGGGGTTTTTTAGTTTCTTATATGTGTATATATATATATATATATATATATATATATATATATATATATAATATATATATAAGCAAATAGATCAAAACAATAACGGTGTCTAATACGCCATGAACAAAAAAATCATTACATTTATAAACCATTTGCGGATTTGTATAAATCATCCCCAAATAATGTATAAAGTTCTCGAAACACAATAGAAATAAAGAAAGCCCTCTCTAGTATTTAAGTACTATTTATAAATGTGCAGAAATTTTAGCCATGGTATATGTCATATGTAGCCTTTATTGAGCTATAAAGCTTTTGATAGAGTGCAACATTCTAAGAAGATAGAGAATTTGGACACTAGAATAGATGTGTGGTCATCGTTATTATCTAATATATATTCTAAATATATATTCAAAAAAGCTCAGGAAAACAGAAATAAAGAAATCCTTATAAATAATAAACAAATCGGAAATATCATATATGATGACAATACTAGTGTTATACCTGGATTTAGAAGAATTACAACAATTAAATAACAAAACCACTTAAGTCAATACAAAATGCGATCTTAACATCAACTTCAAGAAGACTAATTATGTGGCGGCCAATAAGGACCAAATCCATTAATAAATCAACAAAAGTCAGAGAAGGTTTACATACATACTTGGACACGGAACTAAATAATCTGTGGTAATTTTGTACTGAGATACCCAGAGCTATTTTTAGAAACGTCCGAGTCCTCGAAAGCCATCCCTTTAAATTATAAGGTTTTTTAGAAGCTAAATATTCCGTTTTGCTTTATGGATTCTAATCACAGATTTTAACAAAAGCAACTATCAGAAGAATAACAACTTTTGGGTTGTCGTTTTATTGTAGAATTATAAGAATTTTAAGGGTATATTAACTTATTATGTAGAAAAGAAATTTTACATACAATAAAGAAAAATTTGGAATAATAACTAATATTTAAGTATCTATGACGCGTAATGAAAGATGAGAGATATGCCTTAGCATAAAGAGTAACGCAAAGAAAGATCTTAAGAAAATGAGGAATAGGTCGCAGGAGGATTGGTTTTCTACAACAATTAGAATTTTCCGTGCCGTGGTAAATAAAATAATGATAAATAGAATAGATGCAAATATCGAGAATGTGCAAGCACTACAAGAAGAGGACGTACTATGCTATGATTTTTGTGATCCCCCACGTACAGTTAACGTGGGAGTATCTTTTTTGAAGCGCTTCGTTTAGAGAAATTTATGTAAAACAATTATTTCTTATGATCAGCACACAGTCTAAAGCAATTCTACAGAAGTAAGCCAGCCTTTTGTAATTATAAAGTATGATGCTTTAACTTCAGGCTAGGATATTTTGTAAACTTAAATGTTGTTAAGTCGCGAAGGGAAAGAAAAATTAATAAAAAATAATTGTTGGTTGAGCAAGAGAAAACATCACACTTTTGCTGACTACGATTTTACTTCGTTGAAAGTAATATGAGAGTTTAATAATCGTTTAGTTAAATTGGTAGAAACATTTGTTAGAGTTAAACAATGCAATTTATGAAACATCAGTGATGAAAGGAAAAATAAAGTATCTCATGGTATTTGCCTTGATCCTACAAGCAACATCAATGCTTTGCCTATAGGACAATAAGATTATCATAGTAACAATACTAAAGTATCAATTTGCACCAGAAACCATGACAACTAGATATAAATGCAACTAAGGTAGGTGGTTCAAAGCTACAGTTACAATATTGATGTACAAGAGAATGGTTAAAATGTTTTCATTTACTACACCTTCAGGTGGTTTTAAAAAGTAGTGACGCTTAAATATCTCATTGAAGCTTATGGAGTAGTTAACATGATATTTAGCAAAAGGTATGAATGAGAATGCCCTTAATATATAACGATTCAGGCACCCAAGGAGTTGTTAAATAAATTTGTAAATTTTAAACTTTGAAATAAAATATTAAGCACAGTAAGGAGTGGTAAATCTCAATCGGGACGCTATGTGACCTATAAAAATGTCATCTTGTTGTCACAAATTTTTTTCTTGGTCCAAGCATAAGAGTCGGGGGTCGGAGTATTTGAGCCTGACGGGGGAGTGTTAGGTAAATGGTCCGAACCAGCTAATTTTTCTTCAAACCTTTACAGTGTGTAGATTGTTTGCGAAGTGGACAGCTGTTGGAAGATTGCGTTACAAGTCAAAATGCACTAGTGTTGACCAGAAATATGTGATACAATTTTATATTAAATTGGAGCAATCTGTAACTGATATAAAAAGCCTACGAGAAGGATTATTTATAGAAATACGTGTTTAGGTGGGCACAAAGCATTCAGAGAAGGAAGAGGGGACGGTCGAGGATGAGCAACGTGCAGGGCGCCCACCAGCGTTTCACATTCGAACATTGTAGCTATGGTGAAAACAGTTTGAACTCTAACTGAGGTCCGAGTGACAAAATAATATACAAATTAATAAATAACTACACACTGCATTACTCAGGAGTGGCACCGGAACAAAGAGCGAGGGAGGGCGTAGGAATTATTACCACCGATGAATTAAACAAAAGTATAATTGAGGTCAAGACAGTAAGTTCTCGAATAATACCAATAACTATAAAACTGGACGAAACAATAAATATTATCCAGATTTATGCGCCAGTAGAAGGAACAATTGAGGAGGAAATGGCAGACTTCTATGCAGACCTACAGCAATTGTTAGATTAAATGAAAGAAGAGAATCAGAAAACGATCATAATGGGTGACTAGAATAGTAGGATTGGTAAAGACCATAATAGAGGAATGGCATGTATGGGATGCTACGGAGAAAGCATCCAAAATAGAAATGGACTAAAAATGATCGATTTTTGTGTAAGAAATGAACTTTTAATAGGAAACACACTGTGGGACCAACCTTTAGAGGATAAGTATACTTTTGTTGCAGAGGAACGCAAAGCTAAAAGCATAATAGACTACATAACTTGCACACAAGATTTTACAGAGAAGATACAGACAACTGAAACAAAGAAAGAAGCAGCATAGATTAGTGATAACAAAGTATCACGCCAGGTTAACCAACAAATAAGAAGTAAGGAACTGTAATAAGCTGACAATAAATAAACTCAAAAACGTAGAATGTAGAGAAAAATACCAGAAGGATACAAATCAAGAATTACAAAGAAAGGAAAACCTCCAAACGAAGAAGAAAGATGGAGAACATTCAAGGAAATATTGAAGAAGGTAGCGGAAAACGTATGTGGGATAAGAAACCGTAATAAACACACGAAAATAACAAGCTGGTGGACAGAAGATATAAGAAGAATGGTAAAGGAAAAGAAATTGCGTGGAAAAGATACATCCAAACAAAAGAAATGGTGGATAAAGAGGAATACAAAAGGAAGAAGAATATAGTGAAAGAAGCAATAAAGGTAGAAAAAAAGAAGTCCTGGAAGAAGATGGGTGAAGAGATAACAGAACTACACAGAACAAATGCCAGAGATTTCTGGACGAGAATAAAGAGATTAAGAGGAAAAGGAAGGACATAAAAGCAATAAGAAATAATCAGGGACAAATGCAAACTGATATAAAGGAAATTCTAGAAACATGGAAAAATTATTATGAAAATATGTATAAAACGATAGTAGGACTAGAAGATAATATAACACAACAAATAAATTTGGAACAAACAATCAAGAGGGAAGAAGTAGAGGACGCAATCTAAAAAATAAAAACAGGCAAAGCCAGCGGGGAGGATGGGCCAAAAAGGTATAGAATGGTTTTGGAAAATTTGTAGACAAGTATGGGAAGAACAGAAAATACCGAGAGACTGGGAAAACAACCTAATAGTACCAATTTACAAGAAAGGATTGCAGTCCCAATGCGAGAACTATAGGCCAATATGTCTAGATCAAACTAATTTTAAAATATACACTAAAATCTTAGAAAAAAGGCTATGAGATTATATAGAACCTTTATTAAAAGAAGAACAGGCTTTCAGACAGAATAGACAAACTGGTGACAATATTTATATAATCAGAAATATAATCGAAAGAAAAATTGAAGAAGGAGAAGAATTGTATCTAACATTTGTAGACCTGAGAGCTGCGTTTGATACAGTAGATAGAAGGGAAATTTGGAGGACTTTGAATGAACTGAATGTGGATAAGAATCTGATAGCAGCAATAAGAAGTTCATATAGAACAGTCAAAGCGAAGGTACAATTGGATGGGCAGAGATCGGAGGTGTTCGAAATGAATAAAGGTATCAAGCAAGGCGACAGCTGAAGCCCTTTATTATTCATAATTATCATGGACAAGATAATCAAAAGAACAAAAGAAAACCATATTGTCAACTGAACACAGTAATTGGATATAATAATTTAGAACCAGTAAAACTAAGTAGTCTACTTTACGCCAGAAGTAAAATGCAGAGGTTGGCGAATGCATGGACGACTGAAATAGAAAATATGAGTATGGAAGTGAACATAAATAAAATCAAGACCATGATTTTAAATGAGAAACAAAAAGAAGATCAAAACAATAAGGACATAAAATGTAAAGATAAAAAATTGGAGAGGGTAACGACGTTTGAATTCCTTTGGAAGCACAATAACAGAGGATGGGAAATTAGATGCAGAGTTAGCAAACAGAGCAAACAAATCGTCGAGAATCTATTACGCCATAAATAAAACTATGCTAGGCCATAAAGACACTGATTTAGAGGTGAAAAAGAAAATATATAATACGATAACACTTCCAATAATAACTTATGCCAGCGAATCATGGACACTTAAAAAGAAAGACGAGGTTAAAATAAATGCTATGGAGATGAAACATATCAGGAGGATGGCAGGAAAGACTAAGTGGGACAGAGTGAGAAACGAAGACAAGAGAAATCGTTAAACAAGAATCTATACAAGGAAAAATTAAAAAGGTTTGCGCACCTGCCAAGAAAGGAACCAAACACAATTGCAAGAAGACTAATGGAAGCGGGAAAACCACCTAAAAAACGAAGTGGCAGACCTAGAAAAAAATGGATGGACCAAATCAAAGAAATAGCAGCCGAAAAAGGTGTGACACTGGAGGAAATCAAAACAATAGCGAGAGACAGGAAGAGGTGGTGACAATGGATACGGAATTAGAGACCATCATCAGACGCTCGAAAGGGCATAAAGGATTAGAGAAGAAGAAGAAGAAGGTTCAAAGGACCCTATTTTAAGATTGTTAAAAATGTGTAGGCTACTGCGATGAGTGACTTGAAAAAGATTTTATTTGAAAACCTCCAGGAGAACAACGACAGGTGCCAGAACCACTACCAAGGCTGTACTTATACTGAAAAATATTATGTTAAAAAAATATTGAGTGTACATAAATATATCTTGAATTAAACGTATTCTTTTGGACTTCGTCTCACAACTTTGAATAAATTACATTCTACTTTCGAGTTATTTTTATTTTATATCTTAGTATTTCTGTCTCTCCAGTTTTGCTGTGGTTATTTATAATTAAATTATAAACTTTTATAATTATAAATTAAATTAGTGAACCAAAATGTGTTCATTACATACCCATATATTATGTTACTACAATATTACCTAGCGTTAATTGCATATTTCTGCTGTTTTGCGCTGATTGTAGTAAAATTATTTTATAACACTAATTTGAAAGCTTCTTACATAATTAGTCGCTTACGGCATCCAAATTTTATGTTTTGGCGTTTTCAAAAATGACTGCCACTAAATTTATTTTCTCCTCCCTAATTTTTTATTAAGAATAAACAAGTGCATGGAAGACATTACCCTTAAATTTCCGGCAGTTTTTAGATCGGTTTGTGTAGTATGACATTACTTGCACACAACCCACTGGAAATCGCCGTTAGAGGAAAACTTCCTGCCGCGCACTGTCACTTTCATTGCGCTAAGCAAAGCATAGGCGCTTAACGCAAAATATGTGTATATAGGGCGTGAGGTAGCATGATACATCTGAGAAGCTGTAGGACGGCAAGGTATGGCGACTGACATGTGATTATGCATCGTTATATTAAAGTAATGTTCTACGTTTTCATTTGCTGTTGTAGCGGCGTTGTTCAATACGCCGGCAGAGCCGTTTCTGTGAATCGCAGTACCGCTTACTCACAAGTGGGCAGCCAATCCGTTTGTTTTTTATAAACAATTTCGACCGTAGCTTCTTGGGACAAACGTTTCCATTGTGCTGTGCCTCACAGCCACAACCATGATTTATCCGCTACACTCAAACGCTCAAAGAACGTCTCCGGATTCACGCCATATAGCTGCAGCAACTGTTGGCCTACTTCCACGTGTTTTTGTCCAGCGGTAAGACTATGGAGACTATTGTCCGCAAATATTTGTCTCTTCAAGTCTTCATGGATAGATTATTAAGTCGGACACTGGATAATGTGTGTTTTGTCTTTCTAAGCACCCTTCTTTCCACCTTTTAACTCTGATAATTAGCGACTTGGTGCTGTATTTCAACATTAACCTCATGTGGATGTCTGAAGCAACTCATCTCTTTCCAAAGACACTCCGTTGGTCTCATGGTAGTAGCAACTGCACTCGCAGCACTGCACACCTGGTGATGTCAATTGAAATTAAATACCTCCTTTAAATCCGTACAACAATCGGTTTTTTTGTGGGAGCGTGCCAATTATTTTTGAAAGCATTAAATATTTATTTTCTAGGAATGCACGTTTAAAAGATTTATATTTTGTCTTTTAATTTTTCAATATTAAACTGCAGATTTTATTCAGATAATTAATTCTGCACTGTTAATTTACTTTTTAAAATCTTCCCAATATCAAAAAATATGGTCTGTTTTAATTATTTCTTAATTGCTAACAGTTTGTGTTTTTTTATTGAACAACTGTAAACTATAGTAACTTCGTAGAAGCTACCCAAATTATGTATTTGTAATAATGTATTACATTATTATAAAAAGCTACTTTCACGGAGCAGTGGTTGCTGAAAACAATTCTGGTGGTGGTTGTACTTCTGTGTTATGTAAATTTACGAGGACTTTTTGAGTGGCTTCGTTTGCATTGAAATAGAGGCATTAGAGAACATCTTATTCGTTAGATGAGCTTTTTTTCAAAGGAAATTTATCTATTGCAATATATTTGCAAATCAGCTGAAATAAACTGTACTTATTGCAGTTGTGCCTAGGTATACTTGAATAACATAATTTTATATAATATATTTAAACATTACATGCTTTCTATGTGTTACATAAGGAATTACTTCTATTAAACCTTCCTGCTATATACAGCCTTACATAATTATTAACCATAAAAATCACTCTCCAAATCAACTTTGCACTTTATACAAAAATACCTAAAATTGTTTACGGCAATTTAGATTTAAGTTTCACTGATTTAATATTTTCTTTAGTATGCCTATAGTAGGTTTTAATATATTTATATTAACAAAAATATAGAGGAGTTCCTATTCCTTCTAACTGGGGGTAAAGAAAACCATTATTTTAGTTGTAAAATTTCAAATAAGTTCAAAATACTCAACAGTAGTTGATATAGTGGTAAATAGAATAGCCAAAATATTAGAGTACACCAACTTAGTTTCTGTTAACAGATTGGAGTCTTCAAAGTGGTGATGTGGCTAAAGATCTTCAATCGGTTCGATCATTTACAAATTGTACCATCTGCTGGAAGATCATTGCACTTAGATTTGCTGGTCGGGCTATAGCCTATACGCTTGCAGACACTATAGAAAATGCAGTTTATCGTTTGCACTGGCAGAAATTACAAAAATATTGCACTTAGAGCAAAGGCAGAGTGTCTTATAGAGTAATGAAGCATGGTACCAGTTGTCGTTATCTTATGGGAATGTGTCAAAGTTATTTATATGATTCTAAAGTTTAAGAAGGTGAAATAATAGTACAGTTCTCCTAGATGGTACAATCTATTAGTTTTGGTGATACTGTTCCGGAATGCAAAGGCAGTATGACATATAAGTACCTACACAGTAAAAACAATCTAGTCTATTTTATTTTCAGAATAACAAAGCAGATGTCCTTAAAACTGACATTAAAATGGATAAATTCAAATTGATAGCTCAAAGCTTAAAGTCTTAGTACCTTTGAGACAAATTAAAGCAACGATTGATGTTCAGACCAAACCATTTACAAAACAATTCTCAAATTGAAACGATACACAAAAAAACCTTCATCATACTGATACCATATCACAATACAATTAAAATGTGTGTGGAATATATGATTAAGTGTAACAGATTTAAAATTGTATGTTTAATCATGGCAATTATTAAAATATATGTTGTAATTAAGCAATATATGCAGTTGAATTTTTAATTTACAATTTTCTGTTTGATTTTGTCTTTTTCCAGTTACGATAATACTGAAATAGTCGTCGCATGTGTGAAAATTAAAGGCTACGCCTTCAAGTACTACATTTACTCGTTGGGATTCTTACTCGCGGTCTAATTTGTTTAAAAACTCAACAAAGTCTATTGGTTGAAGGCAGAAAAAGCATTTTTGGTCGAATTATTTTATACTCCTATCCTTGCTTCCTTCAAAGATAGCGAGCTTTCGCTTTGGTGCCTTCAAGCAGAGCAGACGTGCGTGCCGAGCTATACCTGTGATATCGCAGCAGCGGATCCGCAGCCTCGCTTAAGGTCAGGCGAATTTATTTATTTAATAATTTAATTTTGCTATTTGAAGATAAGCCTGAATAAAACCTACAAATTTATTTACTATTAATTCCACGCTTGAATTTCAACGAGTAAAGTCGTGTATGGGCTGCTCTTTGAGATAAATAAGTGCAACAGATAAATAGTAAGGTCAACTCCACAAAATTATTTTAAAAACTATTTGTCTATAGCTTATCGTGTTTATAACTTAAACTAACACAAAATAATTTCCAAACAACATACAAGCAGCAAGTAAATTATATTTACTTAACAATGTATCAGCCACCGAACTACGTGCAATATGCACCTCCACATACAATTTTAGACCCTCATGGACACCCACTTCCACCCATTTCAAATACACAAATACCAACAAACAACAACCCAAATACCAATAAACAACAATTTTCCAAACCTCAATAGAATGCAGTCGCAAACTGCACAGTACTCTCACTCACAAAATACCACACACTCATGGCAATTTCCCACAAAAAAACGAAGTAGATCTCATGAGGATCAAGATGCTACTTCTTCAAAGAAGGATTATTGGCTCGGTCTTAGTAATAGATTTGCCCCGCTTGCAGATGAAAACATGGACCAAAATGCACAAATCAGTGACCCAAACCATCACCGATCTTCGTCTCGGACGTTGAAAATATTGAGCCATTAATTACCTTACTCAATAAACTGGCTAAAGATAAATACACGTTAAAGACACTATATAATAATCAAGTTAAGGTACGGCCCTCTGAAAGTGCGATATATACTGTGCTAGTAAAAGCACTTGCAGCTAAAAACACCGAATTTCACACATATAAGCCTAGACAAGAAAGAACCTTTCGTGTAGTACTGAAGAATTTGCACCCAACCACTAAAGTACAAGACAGTAAAACAAGTTTGCAAGAGAAAGGACACGAAATAACAAACGTTTGGAATGTGAAGCAAAGAGGATCAAAAATTCCATTACCACTGCATTTCTTAGACCTAGTACCTAAAGATAATAACAAGGACATTTACAAAATAGATTTGCTACTGAACACCAAAGTTCAGTTTGAAGCACCGCATGCCAAACGTGAAATTCCACAATGTCTGCGTTGTCAAAAATTTGGATATACAAAAAATTATTTGACAAAATAAACCACGTTGTGTTAAATGTGCTTCAAACCACTTAACTAGCGATTGTCTCAGAAAGATTAAAGATAACAATGTCAAGTGCGTAAATTGCAATGAAAACCACCCGGCAAACTATAGAGGTCGTATAGTTCACAAACAAATTCAACAAAAATTGTACCCACCACTACGTCCACGCCGTATTGAGCAGAGAACTGTTCAACCGGGCATTACGTTTGCCCAAATAACTCAAGAACATATCAGAACTCCACTAAATCAGCCAGAAGTACTATCACCAAAAAACGAAATAGACGATTTAAAGCAAATGATGAAAACCCTCATGGATCAAATGAGTACACTTATAAACCTCATGTCAATAGCACTCTGGAACGCCAACGGCCTGGGCCAACATACACATCTCTGAAACTCACTTTACCAATAGAAGTCACATAGAAATACCAAATTATAACACATATAAAACAAACCACCCAAATGAAACGGCACATGGAGGGTCAGCAGTTATAATCAGGAAAAATCTAAAACACTACGAACGAGCTGAATACAGACGCAACAATATCCAAGCCACCAACATCAGTATACTAGATACCCTAGGAGAACTAACAATCTCTGCTATATACTGCCCTCCAAAGCATAACAATAAATATGAGTATTACCTCGAATATTTTCGGACCTTGGGAAATCGATTTCTGGTCGGAGGGGACTTTAATGCGAAAAACACAATATGGGGATCCAGGCTCACAACTACCAAAGGGCGAGAACTATTCAAAGTTATGTCCGCTTATAATATGACTTATATATCAACATTTCAGCCAACATACTGGCCATCCGACCTCCATAAGTTACCCGATCTTGTCGACTTATGCCTAATCAAAGGTCTTAACTTCATAAAATTCAAGTCAAGTCCTGCTTAGATTTAACGTCGGACCACATTCCAGTTCTAGTAAACATGAATACACAAATATTGGGCAAACTGAAGAAACCATCTCTTTGTAGCAAACGGACAGACTGGGATTATTTCAAAAAGAAACTGAACGAACAAATAACTCTTGAACTGCCTTTGAAAACTCACCTCGACATAGAAAAAGCTATGGCAGACATCACACAAGCAATACAAAGTGCAGCGTGGCAAGCGACCCCAGACATAAACGAAGAACGAATTCGAGAAGAACCCCCAGTACTATTACAGCAAAAAATCTCCGAGAAACGAAAAGCTCGTAAACAATGGCAGATTACGAGAGCCCCGGCAGACAGACAACGGTATAATACCCTAGCAAAAGACCTCACAAAACTACTGTGTAGGATACGCAATGATTCCATACAAAATTATCTTAAAGAACTAACACCAGCAAACGCAACCGATTACTCTCTGTGGCGACTCACTCGTAAACTAAAGTACCAACAACATCTTCTACCTCCAATACGAACCAATCATAACACATGGGCAAAAACGGATCAGGAAAAGGCCACTGTTTTTGCCGAACACCTTGCCTCAGTTTTTCATCCATATCCATCTCAGTTAACTGCTGCTGAAGAAAAAGAGTTACTGAACCAGTTCGATGCTCCCTTTCAGATGTCTCTGCCTGTTCCTAAAGTTTCATATAGTGAGGCTGAAGCAATCATACACCAAGAGGTTAGCACTAAAAAGACACCCGGGTATGATCTCATTACTGGTGAAATTATTAAAAAGCTATCCGAAAAACGTATTAAAGTAAATTGGTATAAATATTTAATGCTGTTCTCAGACTTGAGTACTTGCCATGTCATTGGAAATCAGCTCAAGTCTTAATGATCCTTAAACCTGGCAAAAATCCAAATGAAGCGACGTCCTACCGACCAATAAATCTTCTTCCAGTCCTCTCCAAAGTACTCGAAAAACTCATACTTAAACTACTGACCGACATCATAGAAGAACATGAACTTATACCCCCACACCAGTTTGATTTTAGAGCACAACACGGAACTACGGAACAAGTGCATCGAATAACTAGGCAAATTCGTACTGATATGGAAGACCGCCGGTACTGCTCGGCAGCCTTTGTTGATATAAGCCAGGCATTTGATAAAATTTGGCACCTCGGACTGAAATACAAACTTAAACTCTTGCTCCCACATCCATACTACTCACTCCTAGCATCCTACCTTTCCGACAGAACATTTCAAGCAAAGTATCAAGAAGCCTACACGGATCTCTATCCTGTGCAATCCGGAGTTCCTCAAGGAAGTATCTTAGGACCCACACTTTACTCACTGTACACAGCAGACCTACCTCAAACAAATTATACAATCACGGCTACATATGCAGATGACACGACTCTTTTAGCATCACATCTGCATCTAGAAATCTACAAAGCCATCTGAATCTATTTGAAAACTGGCTAAAAAAATGGAGAATGGAAGCTAATGCAACTAAATCTACTCATATCACCTTCGCCCTTCGCAAAGAAACCTGCCCTGCAGTTACACTTAATGGTACTCCAATACCCCAAAATGATGTAGTCAAATACCTCGGACTACATTTAGATCGAAAATTAACTTGGCGTACTCACATTTTAACTAATGGAAAACAACTGGGTTCTAAATTTCATCAAATGTACTGGATGCTTGGAAGGAAATCGAACTTATCCATCGAAAATAAACTCTTATTGTACAAAATTATCCTAAAACCCATTTGGAGGTACGGGATCCCTATTTGGGGCTCCGCCTGCACCTCAAATATGGAGATTCTCCAGCGCTTCCAAAATAAAGTCCCTAGATCTATTGTCAACGCCCCATGGTACGTGCCTAATGCCTTACTCCATGCTGACTTAAAACTGCCTACAGTTCGTGAAGAAATCACACGATTCAGCACTAATTATAGAAAGAAGCTGACCTTTCATCCCAATGAGCTAGCAAACAACTTGTTGCAAGAAGAAGACGAGCCAAGACGACTTAAACGATTCAAACCTTCTGATCTTCCCACCAGATTTTAGTCACTTGCCTAAAACTAAATTGCCATATCTCTAAAATACTACAGAGGATGTCCACTGGGACATTACTCTACAAGACATGTTATTCCTAGAATAGTCTTAGATTAAGCACACATCAATTGTATTTATAGTCTCCACCGAGACTGATTGTACAAGTAAAAGGGGAGAAAAAAAAATAGCGAGGCCTAATCAGCCGGTGACGATATTCTTGTAAAAAAGCAGCAGATTGCTAGGTGTATTGGAGCCTCACTTGATTTACTAATAGATTTTCTAACAATCATGCATTTGAGATTTCAATATTTTGTTGATATTTAATTTACATTTATTCTATGTGTACTTATTAACTTTTTTAACCTTTTTACTTGTTTGTAAATTTTTTTTTGTTATTGCTATAATGAGTTAAAGTGTTAGTTTAAATTTGTAATAGGAGTTGTTATTTCTATTGGATTTTTATCTCAACTTTGCATTTTAATTTTTTTTATGTAGTAAGAAACTGCAAGTATTGTAGTTTAATTGTAATTTTAACTTCAGTAAAGTTAATCCCTTACATTATTAATTGCGTTTTAAATTCAAGGGAAGTTTGTTACTTTAAATAAAAGCACCAAAGCATCATTAGTTAAGAAATGACATTGAGTTAAAGAGGTTTCTTCAAATTTGAGTTCTGATGGTACTGACTCCACTTGTAAAATTTACTATAGCCTCGTAGTGATAAGTAGCTACCGAGACATTTATTTTTCTAATAATAAGTTGGCTACTTGTGTCATAAAATACGATTTTAAGTTTTAGTCTAAAGAAAATAGTAATCTAATATGCCTGTAACTATTGCAAATAAAGTAATCTTTAAATTTTAAAATTGCAAAATGACATTCTACATTTACAACTTAATTATTTACAATTGTTTGTCACTTCTATCTACAGAATCATTTTTAATTTTAAGTTCACATTATTGTCACTCTTAACATACTACCATATCAATAACACAATAGTTGATAAATGTAGGCGAACGAGTTAATTTAAGATGTAGTTTATTACTTTTGATTTCCCAATTTACGAGCAGTTTGGTAATTGATTCTAAAATTTACGTAACAGCCCGTCTTGCGTTAGCATTTCGGCTATTTCCAATTTTAGAAAATTAAGTAAGGCTTTAGGTGTGTCTGTATGTTCTGCTGCGTTGATCGGTGTACGGTTCCTCCCCTGTTTGTAATATAATTGCAATTGATACCATTATTTGGCTGCATTCTATGTTTCTTGGTTTATATATATTTACGCTTTTGTTTATAGTGGCTGCCATTTGGTTACATTTTGTGCTGCTATTATTTCTATCCACTGTTAAATTAGTTCATTGACTGCTACCATTTATATAGAAGGTAAGATTGTTCATTGGTTGTTTTTGGTGGATCCACTTTTGCAGGCTGAGGAGCAATCCCAAACAAAGCATTTTCAAATTAATTCAGACAACTAAATGGTATTTGCTATTTTCTGTCTTCTTCAAAACCTTCTAGATAGCACACATTAATTTTACTTCTATAGAATTACTTCAAAGTGTGGTTTGCTTTAAGTATAAAAATAGCAATTTTATTCTGCAGAAATTGACTACAATGTTTAGCCAGATGACATTTTAATGTTATATGGAACGTACCCACTAGAATAGAGCACCGATTTTAAATCGGGCGGCGTTTTTTTTTTTTTTTGTTTTGACGGTAGCAGGCCTATTTTTATCCTTTTGGTTATCTATTATCTCCAATTAATTAGATATTTTTCTAAAACATCCGTTTGTTTTGTTTGTTTTCGTCATAGAACAGTTACAACGGAGCAACGTGTTCTTGTTATTAAAAGCGGTAGAAGTACCATGCAGAGAGCGAAAACTTCGTACGATTCTGGGCAGAAATGAAGTACCCAGTGAATCTACAGTTCAAAGCCTAATGGGAAGTTTGAAACGAGTGATTCAGTGGGAACGGTGAAATCACCTGGGCGGAATCGATCTCGTCGGATAGAGCAACAAATCGCTGTTGTGCAAGATAGTGTTACTGTGAGTCCTGAAAAATCGATTCGCCGACGTTCACAGCAGTTGGAAATTCCAGCAATTTCCTTGCATCCAATTTTGCATACAGATCTATATGCACACTTATAAAATCCAGCTAACGCCTGCTGATTACGGAGAGACTGGTAGTGGACGAAAATTTTACAAAATAAACAACATACAAAAAATAATTTTCAGCGATGAAATCCACTTTCATTTCAATGGTTTCGTCAACAAGCAGAATTGCCGGATTTGAATTAATTAATCTTCGAATAACTCATGAGTGTAAAATGCATCCACTAAAACCGACTGTGTGGTGTGGCTTTGAGTCGTTTTTTTTTAAAGATAACGAGGTCTGGCAGCGCCCCCCCGGAGAGCTTGTCCAACTCCGAAATGCTTGAGCCCCTTCGCATAGTAGCTTTTAAAAATAAAAACACGATTAAAAAGCTTTGTTTGACATAATTGGCGTACGCCGTTACCATGACAACGCATTTACGTATACCCAGTTAGAGTTGAACTTTGACCTTTGACCTTTGACCTGTGTGACAGCACTCATAATTTTTTTTATATATAAGTGCTTTATTACCCGCTCTCAAACGAAAATTTTCTATCCCTTGCGGTTCCGGAAATATATTACCTCGGTCGCGCCTGCCGCCGGGCCGAAATTTGTCCTTCGGAGGTGCTCGGGTCGGCACGGAAAGGCACGAACGATTTGACCTTTGACCTGTGTGACAGCAGCAGCAGCAGCAGCAGCAGCACTCATAATTTTTTTATATATATAATTAGGGGACTGTAGTTATCGTCAATGGAGATTGTTGCTGTAATAATATCCAACTGGTTCTACTGGTCTACTTGCCACAATTTGCGCGAGACGATTGCCCTTCTTCACGAAAAATTCCCGCAACGAGCGATTTTTTGACACGCTGACCAAGAATAGTCGGGAAGGGCCTGAGATCTTATAGTCTGTAATTTGTTTTCATTGGTAAGGTAGAAATCATACGCGTAATTGGAGGCATCCGGCCAGACATCTGCGAGAGAGTTATCGGTAATTTTTTGCACACAGACCCAATGCGGGTAGACATCGTGTTCCATACCTAAAAGGCAGATTTTATTAATTACAAGTATGTTAAATACAACTCTTTCATGAAAATTCGACTGATTTATTAAAATTTCAAATTTGGCGCCGGTTCTGAAGCACCCTTTACAATTTTTCAGTATTGAGATTATAAATTGCATAATATAACATTTATTTACACGTTAAGTTACAGAACTAATTATAAAGCTTATACAGACAGTTTTTACTTTTGATAAAAATGATTTTTGCCAATAATACAAAGTGTAAAAATATTAAATGCAACAAGCTATAATAATAATAAAATTGTAAATATTTCTTGTATGTCTAATATTATTATATTTGTAATATGGAGCAGTAGAAGTAAGGCAGATGATAGACGGTTTCTCTACTGAGTGTACCTAAAATACAAGGCGCCCTTCTTTACGTAATAATAGCACCTGCGGAATGGATAAAGAACCCGCACAGGTAACTTCCCATTCCGAGGACCGACAGGTGACGGCGCACGCCCCTTCCTTTCTTCTCCACCTTGCGTTCCCAACAATGTGTTCATTTTTTAAGAAACCCATTCACATTAGCTATTGTAGCAATGTTTTCTTAAATCAAAAAAGTGTCCGAAAGCTCGGGACAGGATTTTACCGGTTCGGCGAATGCGCCTTTGTAAGTGAACACGAAGGGTTAATAAATCAACCCTTATCACCTAAATCCTTCGGCTTCTGTATCAATTTATTTGCACTGATGCAGGCTGAAAAGGATTACCTAGCTTAGAATTAGGAGGTTGTGTCAGCATGCCTGCACGTAATGCGGCATTAATTAAGGCACGAGAAGAAGGGCTTTGTTATAAATGCGTATTTGCTTAAACATGAAGTACGCTGTTGTAAGCATTATCATATTTTGATTATAGTAATAGAGGCGCCGCGTTCCGCCGGAAATTGCGCAGAAGCAGTTTCAAAAAGCTTTTGGTTGTAGGGGTTGCCAACAGCAAAGCAAAAAAATTGGAAATGCATTTTCTCACTAGTGCGCCACCTAGATTTTTCTTTAATTTCAAAAACAGATAATTTGTATTACACGAGCGGTTAAGTAATCCGGTCGATTTATCGCAATGAAACACGTTAGTTCTAATCCGGTTATTAGCAGCGTTTCAGATGTGTATTTAATTAATTTTATGTCTGCGTTTATCCGATATTAATAAGGAATACGTAATTAAACCGGAATCAACTGATCCTATGGACAACACAGAATTCGAATTTTCCGATCTTACACTATCAATCAATGAAATTTTGAAGTGTTAGTTATGAAATTTTGAGGAACTGGTTCAATCATCTTTATTATCTGTCACACAGCAGCGATGTAACTTCGAGATCACAACATCCTTATCAACATATCAAACCAAAATAAAGTACCCCCTATATTCCTGCATAATGTTATTAATCAATACAGAGAGTTCACAATAAAGTCAAAAATAATCTTCTGACTAAAAATTTATCTATATTGAGCGTTATCTGCCTAATTGACAAAAAATAAACTAAAAAAAAATAATAAAAATTTAACGAAGCCACTAAAGAAGTCTTTGAACTGAAATCAATTTTCCACTCAATTGTTACGATAAAATTGCGAAAGAAGACTATAAATATCCTACTGTGTCACAGGTATGAAGGATGTGGCCGCACTAAAAATTATTGTAAAGCAAGACCAGGAAGCTTAAAATCCGTTAAAGGTCATCCACCGAAAGCAAGCGAGAAAAACGACAATGATCCACTTAAATGGCTAAATTGGAACGGCGATCATTATGTCAGCTACAGCGGATGTGCTGATCACCAGTAATTGCGAAAAAACAAATTCTAACACAAAATTTTATACTAATGTCTAGCTTTAGATCAAATTAGACGATTTTCAAACAACATACACAATCAAATATTAATTCTACCAACCTAATGACTTCTTTTATATCTCATATCAAGTTCTTTTTGTTGACATATATTTTCGTAAATGTTCTCACTGTCTACATTACGAAAACCCATTTAAAAATCATCAATCCTTAACTGGAATGCCAAGAGTATAAAAAACATAAATGCAATTCTTTTTATCTTTTCTAGCAAAGTGCAGAGTGAGTCTTGCATGAATCATCGAAACACATTTATCAGTAGGACTATTTAAAGTACGGGCTACAGAGTATTTCACAAAAAAATGAATCAGCATAAAAAGGTGTTGCAAATTTAACTGAAGCAAATTTGAGCTACACTACTTCAGACGACCTATCTGTCAACAAACTTCAAAGCAATAACAATCCACATTAAATTCAGGAATGTTGCAAAAAACATTAGTTACACATATATCTCCTAATGAGTACGCATACTATCCTTAGCAAATTGTTCAACACCAGTTCAAAAAATAGTCATTTTAAAATTATTCTTTCACCATGTCCCAGTAATAATAACATTTACCCCATTGTAAAAACAACATGTTCTAAGATTGGTAGACGATTAAGTTAACTGGAAATATCTCCAGCAAAATCTAGTTAACAACTACTGATTAACAGACATGAAATCGGTACTCATGTTGAAATACTAGCAACAGTAATTAAAAAAAAATTGTTTAAAATACCGCAAATTCCTATTCGACTAGGCGATTATACAACCATTGCATTCCTCCGGAATTATATAAATGGTTTTAAAAAGTAAAATGTGAAAACAATGGCTTAGAACAAAAAGCCAAACCTTAAGACAGCTGAATACACTTATATATCAAATTCAAAAGATTAGACAAATGTAGAATATATATACTTAGAAAAATTTGTGTCTGGAAAGCTACACAAAATATAATCCAAAAGCCTAAAATATTAAAATAAAACGTCTTTATACCAACTATTCCAGAAAATAACAGACTTAAATGGTACAAAATCATTCTTTGTAGAACCCACCAATTAACATTATCGAGCTAACAGTACCAAGCAAACTACAAGTACTTTTTTTTTTAAAACGTTTCTGGTCTAGACTCGATGCTGAATGTAGTCATTAAAAAACTGCCCTAAAAGGAGAATAGTGCTCTAACATCACTGATTAACGCTTGCTTAAAAATAAGCTGCTTTCCTACTGGAACAGCGTATGCACACGTTTTCCTTTTTTACAAAGAAGAAAAACACAAGCAAGACTATAATAACTTCTATTGATTAAGCAACTTACTTTATACTCTAATTACGTTATTTGGGAAAGTAACTAGCAAACCCTCAAACTTCCTATCAACCAAAAAATATATAATTTGTCAGCTCAATTTAACTTTTTCGAAGAGCATTCTGCAATTTAGAAATTACAGAAAATTGTAGAAATATTTGAGCGTATTTGAAAGTAAGCAATACGCTGTAGTTGCCTTTTTGATATAATCAAGCCTTTCTTACTCTAATAACCACTACTAAACTATTTAGCAACTACCGTATTTTCCTTTTTAGATAGCAGAATTTCTCCAGCTTGCAAAAGTGCTCTTAGACAAAAAATGTGTCTAAGTGGAAGAAAGTATTTTTGAGCCAATATTATTTAATATATACATAGTTCAAATGGTTTCGTTAAGTAAAATAACGCCATTTGTAAAGGTTATTTTTGTCAAACACAAAGGTCTTAACAATTGCTCATATTCAAGCTTCGCTAAATTCCTTGAGTAAATAGTTTAACGAGTGGTGCATCACACTTAACCCAGCCAAATGTTCTATTTTTATAGACTTTCAAAAAAAACGGTTAGACTCTACACACACACTATATAATTCTAGTTTACAAAACTCTGCAATTTCAAGAATCTGCAGGTTTTCTATAATAACTCTGGCATATTCGCATTTAACAGTTTACTAAAAAAACTTACAAAATTTCTTTATACCCTCAGAATTAGCGATCTCATCGTACATACCGGACCTTCACAAGGTCAGCAGTTTTAATTATTTACTATAACAATCGTATATGAACGATTTCCCAGCTCTAAATTAATCAGTTCAACGATAAGTACTACTTTTAAATTTTACAAATTTGCTAAATACTCTATAATATCGATAAATATTTTGTTTTACCTCTCTTTGTTTACAGGTGCGAAGTAAGGGCTCTTTGCGCTTCCATCGTCTCCCATAATTGCATGATTAATACTCAGAACATACGTAGTCGTCAGGTCACTAAATCATACTGAGTAGCCTTAGAAAAGTCTGGCAAGACTTAAAAACATTAATCACTAGTCCTGCGTTGTTCAGCAGAATCATCCTATAGAATTATGTAAATATTTTATGTTGTTTATTTCATTACTCAAAAACCTAACAAAAATATTACATAATATTATTTTTTTTGTATTATTAGCATTTTATGAACTGTCACATAAATAACTTTGCTATTTGTATAGAAAATTAAAGTAATCGTAAATATTTCTTTAATATGTAAATATTCTTTTATCAGCCAATATCAAGTTAGAAAATTTAAATTAAATTTGTTGTCAAATAATAGTACTTTTAAAAACAATATGATTACACAAAATTAATACGTTACGAGAATAATTTCATATAAACAAATAAAATACCATTGCTTACCTTACTAGTCTTAACAATTTATTAAAAGGCCACCTATGGTCAAATGAGCAAATTGGTAGAAGTTGCAAAAAATGCTATCACTATCAGGTAGTACGTGAACATGTATATATGCGTCTGTACGCATGTATATTTTTGAATATTGTTCTCGTCATTGAAAGTTTTCAGAAGAATCATGGCCCAAAACTTAAAGACCAAGTTATTTGATTACAATATCTGTTTTAACATGTAAAGTGTGGGCATTGATAAAGAAAAGTGAAGAAGCATTATGATAGAAACTATTGTTAGTAAAGTGGAAAGCAAGTAACGAATAATATCAATAGCAGAAGTAAAAAAAATACTGTAATACAAATTGAAATAGGCACAATTGGGAAGATTAATGATAGTACACAATGAAAATCTAAACTGATAATATTTAAAGGGTGCTAACTTTTAGGTCGACACGAAAACAAACAAGAATGGTATTTATTAAAAAAAACTTCTAGAAAAATTTGATACAGTCAGAATAATGATAATATGTTATTATCATTATTTTTTTAGTAATAATGTAATATTATAAAAGTTGGCTAATAAGGTTTACGAGAAAACTATGGTACTGATGGTTTACTAAAAAAATCAAATATCCAAGTCCCTGATAATGTAGTAGTAATATTAGTGCAAAGTGGACTAGCTTAAAATACTGCCAAAAGTAATAAAACAATCTAGCAAAAGCTGGAAGTGCTCCTTCTGTTATGTTTTGAAAACATGACCCGCTAGAATTTCGTAGCGTAAGCAAGTGTGTCTGAGTGCTCTGCTATTAACTGCACTGTGATTAACAAGTGACCTATGATATCCGCTAACCTGTCAATTACAAATAAGATAAGTGCAAAGCTACTATTTAGTAATATTTATATTCAACACAATAATAAAACCAAAGAATGATACCGGCATTTAATGGCCCAGGAGTTATTTACGGCCATCAATATGTTTCAAATAACAGTGCTATATAGGCTGCCCATTAAATTCTCAACTAGCCGCTTATTTACAACTCTCAGCAAGTAAATCAACCAACACCAAGTCGTGTTAATTATTACTTACCGCAAGAGCATCTTGTTAATCCACCTGTTCAAAATACACAACATACTTCAAATACTACTCACTTCTACTATGGCATGTCTTCTACAAGCGACGATGAAAGTCCTGAACAAGATGTCAACAAAAATTCATGGCAAACGGTCAAACGAACAAAAAGAAGAAAGATACATCCCCCAAATAGCCACGACATTACTTTAAGTAATAAATTCAGCCAACTAACAGAAATGGAGACGGAAACACCTAACAACAAGCAAGCCGACAATACAATTCCAAAGCCTCCTCCAATCTTCTACGGGGTGTTAAATTATCAGGAAATAATCAAAAGCCTCAATGCAATTGCTGGAATTGAACAATACTCTACAAAAACGTTAGCTGACAATACCATAAAAATCAACTGTGATCTTCCAGAAACATACAGAAAATTGATACGACATATGCGCGAACACGACATAGTACACCATACATATCAGCTGAAGGAAGATCGAGCATTCAGAGTCGTTATCAAAAACCTGCATTCCACAACAGATACAAATGAAATCAAAAATGAACTTAATACCATAGGACACAAAGTCAGAAACATTTTAAATGTGAAAAAATAGAGCTACCAAGGAGCCTCTAAATATGTTTTTCGTCGATTTAGAGCCAGCGACTAACAATAAAGATATATATATATATATATATATATATATATATATATATATATATATATACACATATTTATATATATTAAAATCAAATAATTACAATAGAACCGCCCAAAAAGATCAACAGTATAGTTCAATTTATGCGGTGCCAACAATACAGGCGCACAAAAGCCTATTGTAATAAACCATTCGTTTGTGTTAAATGTGGAGGATCACACAACTAAGAAAAGTAAAGAAACTCCAGCCAAATGCGCTTTGTGCGGTGGTGCCCACACGGCAAATTACAGAGGTTGTAAATTCTATCATAGATTGTTAAAAAAGCCCAATAATGCGAATAACAGACTAAATATCCAGCAAAATACAATAACAGTCACAACACCACCAAACCGGATACTAACACCTCATGTCCAGCAAAATTTTAGTTATGCGAATGCAGTAAAAGGTATTAGAACAGGTGAACACAATTTAAACTCAAATGAACGCATACCAGGCAGCGAACAAAATGAAGTCAACATTTCTTCAATAATTAGCAAATTTTTAGATGAATTTAAGGCTATTAAGCACCTAATGCAACAAAATAGCATGGTGTTGAACATGCTCTCAACCCTGGTCACCAAAATTCATTAAATTTCTAAAAATAGCCCAGTGGAATGCCAATGGCCTTCTACAGCACAAACAGGAGGTTGAAATATTCCTTCATATCAACCCTATTGATATACTATTAATATCAGAAACTCACTTCACAGACAGATCCTACTTTAATATACATAACTACTTAACTTATTTCACCAACCATCCAGATAATACTGCCCATGCTGGTGCAGCCATAATAATTAAGAAATCTATCAGCCACTTCGAATTACCTAAATACGAGACAGTACACCTACAAGCCACAGCAATAAGAGTTAAAATGCTCCCGTATGAACTAACAGTAGCATCTGTTTACTACCCACCACGTTACAACATCAAAAAAGAACATTTTCAGAACTTCTTCCGGACTCTAGGAACAAAATTTATTGTAGGAGGCGACTTTAACAGTAAAAACTCCCTTTGAGGATCCCGCATGACAACTACTAAAATCAGAGAGTTGGCAAAACTTCTCCATGAGCAAAATTATTCTTTCCTTTCTACAGGTACTCCCACCTATTGGCCTACCGATCCCAACAAAACTCCCGACCTACTGGATCTTTTCATAACAAATGGTATCTCACCACCATATGTGGATATTGTCCCTAGCTATGACCTTTCCTCGGATCACTCTCCGATAATAGCCACCATCAGCTCTTGTGCCGTACATAAAAAGCATATTGCTAGAGTGAACAACAGAAAAACTGATTGAGAAGTGTATCAATATCATATTCAAGGAAATATAGACTTAAAAGTTAGTCTTAAAACTCCAGAAGAAATTGACCAAGCATTAAACAAGTGGTTCTGCATCTTTAAGGAGGCTGCGCAGCAAGCAACTCCTCCAGTGTATCCTCGGAGCTCTACATTAAACGTCCCTGTGGAGATTAAAAAACTTATAGCTGTAAAAAGAAGAGCCAGAGCAATTTGGAACCGGACTGATGAAAATACTTTCAAACGACTAAGTAACCAGCTGAAACAAAAAATTAAAGATGCGCAAAATCAATCCTTCCATGACTACATCATTAGTTTGAAGAGATACGACAACTCTATCTGGAAGCCGGTTAAAAATGCAAGAAAGCCTAAAAACCAAGTGCCTCCCATATTTAATGAAACAGACCCTAACTCTAGATGGGCCAGAAGTGACGAGGAAAAGACTAAATTGTTTGCAGAGTACCTTTAGGAAGTCTTCGCCCCCAACAATGATGTAGTTGATGATGAGATCGAGAGACAATTAAGTAACATCACAACCAAAGTTCGAGGAATAACAAGTTTCTCTCCTATAGAGATTCAAAAAGAAATCAAAACACTAAAACTCCGTAAATCTCCTGGCATAGATGTCATGACTCCTAAAATGTTAAAATAACTACCAAGAAAAGGACTAGTGTTACTTACTTATATATTTAATGCTATAATTAAGTTAAATTACTGGCCCAAGCAACTGAAAGCCGCAGAAATAATAGTAATACCTAAACCGGGCAAAGACACACAAGGTTTCATCATGTCGTCCAATAAGCTTGTTGTCTATAACCTCAAAAATACTGGAAAGACTTATATTGCAAAGAATAGTTGCTCATCCTAACAGCGAAGAATGGATACCTCAACATCAATTTGGCTTTCGTCAAAATCACTCTACGATACAACAAATTCATAGTTCACAAAATTAATGAAGCATTCGAAAATAAGAAATATTGTACATAGATTTTCTTAGATGTAAGTAGAACCTTCGACAAAGTTTGGCACTCGGGCCTATTATACAAGATTAGAACATTCTTACCGTAGCATACTATAATCTCCTAAAATCCTACTTAAGCGACAGAGAATTTAGAACAAGGGTCAATGAAGATATGTGTCTGGCATGAAACCGATCAAGTCCGATGTACCACAGGGTAGTGCCCTGGGTCCCTTTTTATACGTGTTGTACAACACTTCGGATTTACCGGTAAATGATTATACTACATTGGGGACCTTCGCTGACGACACTGTTGTCCTTTCTACCAACGATGACCCACAACTAGCAACCATTACCCTACAAAATCATCTAAATCCAATACAAGAGTGGTCACATAAATGGAAAATCAAGATCAATGAAGATAAATCTGTACAAGTTAATTTTACCTCAAGAAAAGACCTGTGCCCCCCTGTTTATCTAAATAACATACAAATACCGACTTCATTTTGTACAAAATACTTAGGGATACATTTAGATAATAAACTATCATGGAAACAACACGTGGTTAAAAAAAGTAAACAGATCGATCTAAAACTTAATGAAATGCAATGGTTACTTGGTAGGAAGTCAAAATTACCACTTAAAAATAAGCTCCTTCTTTATAAAACAATCCTTAAGCCAATATGGGTTTATGAATTTGAACTCTGGGGTTGTACTAGTCGTTCGAATATGGCAAGTCTAAAATATTACGTATGATCTCCAAAGCCCCATGGTATGTTACTAATGACACACTTCATTCAGACCTAAAAATTCCATATGTTAAAGATGTCATAACCACCACATAAAGCTAGAACACCACATCAACGCACTTCTTAATCCCCTTCTGAAAATACAAAATACGAGAAGGCTTAAACGGAAATGGCCTAATGATCTAAAAAATGTCTAAGGAGGACTTGTCACTGGAGAAGAAGAGCTACTTAGTTCTTAGATCAACACATTAGCTTCTATTGTAAATTCTGATTGCTAATAAAATAAATTAATAAAAAAAAGTTTTGAAAACACTATAGATCTTGTCAAAATATTTAGATGTATCTGGAACGATAACTGGTTTAGAATATATTGTCCTTAAGTTTAAATAGACAAGAAAAACCGTTTTACACGAAAATCAAATAATTAATTCAAAAAACCAAAAAATTGCATAAATACAACAAATACACCGATAAACCTCATGGAGAAAAGATTTGATAAACTACTAAAAGTTTTATAATATGCTTATGTATAAAAGATTTCATTTTCGTCTCATATTTGCGTGGAAAGCAATCAAAGTGCCATCTGTTGGAAATTGAGAAAGTGGTTTTGTTTTTTTTTATTTATTCTACACGTTTTAAAAATTACACTAAAATACTTGATAGAAGAATACATTTTTGTAGTGTATAGTGTGTTCCAAGTTGGCGAAAGTTGTAGAGATGTTACGTACAAATATCGGACAATTTATAACCCAAAATATGTGTCTTTGATTGACATGATAAAAAGATAAACTTCAATTTAGTTTTTATCCTATTTATTTCTAATTATGGTTAGTTTGTAAGTAAAATTAGTCTATTAGGGATGATATAGAGTCAATAAAAACTAAAACCCCAATTGTAAATAAAGAAAATAATCCAGTTCATCGAAAAACACCAGAAAATCGCGCCTAAAACTTAATATTGCAAAGTCAATTGTGTTCAATAAATGAAGATCTTCAATTCCTACATTAACATGATGTTTAGTGAAGGTTTTTGTCTGTCAATTTTTTGAAAGGCACAGTGTTGTTTGTTATTTTGACGAAGCACATTTTTAGCTGAATTCGTCGTGAGGCAGAATTATAGTTTCTGGTAAGACAAGCTGACCTGAGCTCATAGCCAAACCTCTACACATATTATAAGCATAGGTGTGGCATGTAACGGGTACAAACGGTAATACTGATTGCATTTTTATTTATGGAACACTAAGTAAGTTATTGGAGTTATTGACTTCAAAGATTACGATTAATATTGGATTATGAAGGATAGTGGCTTATATTGAAACACCAATAGTAATATAGTTCAAAGGACTAAAAAAAGAAAGACATCCAATTAGAAAAGAAAAAGGAATAGTTATAAGCGAATTTTTGTAAATTCACCTTTAATGCGAACTACGCCTTGAACGGAAGGACACTTAAAAAACTTTTCTCTTTTGTAGATCAAGATTGTGTACTTAGTTTCAGATAATTGTGACACACGCACTTTCTTAGAAACTCTGCAATAATCCAAGCTCCTACTCTTGGTTTGATTGGAATGCGTACCCAGATGGCGTTGCTGGAACGAGCAGGATAAATGTAGTCATTGACATAGTGGTTAGGGGTGCATTTGTGGATTAAGCAAAGGGTCATGGGCAGAGGTGAATCTCGCGGCTTGTTTAAAGAGAATAACTACCTTTAACATCCATAAAATTTATTAACTGTGTGTAAGAACGTAACACCAAACTCAGAACTGTGTATCTTTGGCTATT
Organism: Sinelater perroti; assembly: GCA_036346155.1. Taxonomy (NCBI): domain Eukaryota; kingdom Metazoa; phylum Arthropoda; class Insecta; order Coleoptera; family Elateridae; genus Sinelater; species Sinelater perroti. Next base: position 7,672,887 of record JARFIY010000324.1, read on the forward strand.
AAAGTTCAAATAAGCGGGAGTTCTGCAAATACGCGTAAACGTTTGTGCTAGAAGTCTGTCTTGCAGAACTTTGCATATCATCATCTGTAAAACTTGAAGATCTGTGCACCATGAATTATTGTATTGGGCAGATGCTACAGATCTAAGGAAAAGACTTTGAGACATTTTTTAGCTACTGTAACAAGTCGTAGTTTTAGAACGAAATGTCGAGAATGACAACATACTGGAAGCCCTTGTTCTCAAAAAGCACGACCGAAATTGCTTATTAAAAAAAAAATAAAAATTATCTTTTTGGATCAGGACAAAACCTTGTTAACGGATTGGCCATCTTTTTGTGAGCAATATTACAAATCGCTGAAGGGCAATAGCGTTGCTTCAATATGATAATGGGCGGTCACAGGTTAGTCACCAAATCGTTGTCGGTTGTCCACAAGTGGTGTTGTTTTACACTCAAGAAATGGTTTGCGCCAGCTTTACAAAAACTGCTAGAACGATGCGAAAGTACATAGACATGAAGAGTAATACATGCCTACTTACTTCATATTAATAAAATATTAGTAAAAGAAACTAAAGCAGTGCTAATTATTTTTGATCCCCCCCCTAGTACATAGCAACAGGATGGTATCTAGACATTAAAATTAAGTATTTATGAACAGCACTAATTGGCAGTACATTTCTGATCATTTAAAAAAGGCGTTCGTTTAAGGGCTGCATATTATCGCTAGGTGTTGAAGATTTTATTTAAATTAAAATAAAAACAAATTGCAGTGTATTAATTAATATGTATGTATATGTAGGACCATAAGAAGTCATAAGACGTTCTAGAAATGAAAAGTTATTTGATTAACTTTGCATATAAATTAAAAAAATGGTTTAAAGGATGGCAAAGAAGATGAACATTCACTAAAAGGAATCAGATTCAGTACCTATCTAGCCAGGAGTAACAACATATGAGGATTTAATTTTTGTTTTCTCAAAAAGTATCAATAAAAATATTTAAATGATACTAAAGATTTTTATCTCACTCTTAGATTAGCTTCTTGTCCCGTTCTGAAAGTGTTTCTTATGTCGTTTTTAGTTATACATACATACATCATTTACCCTTAGGTATAAGACATTACAAACGCGTACACATTTTTGTACTTCTTTTAATCCACAGGTTTTTTCTTTTTCTCTTATTACATCTTCCATTATCAGGTTAGACAAAGTTGTTTTCATGCCACTTTTCCTATTGATGATATTTGCTCTACAATTGCTCTTGATGTTCTGTCAAATGCTGTTTCCAGATCACATTTGTTTCTTAATCTTTCCACAATTTATTTAATCGTAAATATATGCTGAAGCTACTCTGGAACTGTTTAAACCGAGGTTCTTAATTTGGTTTTGTTTCCAAGATTTTTCGTGTACCATTAACTCCTATAATCAGCGGGTTAATTTTTCGATAGTTGTATCTTATTCCATAGTTAGTACTCCTCTATATTCATTATTAATGTGCTTAATTGTTTTATTTTTGTTCCAATATTTTAAGTGTTTTAATATTATAAAAAACAATTTTTGATTTTTACCCAAATTCGTTTTCATTATTCTTTTAGATTTTTGCCAGGATTCTCCTGTTGTTTGTAATACTATGTCGTTGAGTTTTTCCTTTTGTTTTTTGTAGTTTTAGTATGTTTCATTTTTTCTTTGCGTAGGTACGCTTCCTATTTTTCTTTCTTCAGTTTATTTTTTCTTGACATTTTCGATCCAACGGCGCGTTTACTTCCTATTTGTATTAATTTTAATTGTATCCCATATTTATTTTGCTGCTTTTCGTATATTACAATATGAGTGATTTCTTATCTTGTCTATTACTTTTTTATTGATCTGTTTTTATTGCGTTTTTCTTAATTTTATTTCGCAATTTTGCCTTATTGTTAACATTGCCCACTTTTCGGCAACTTACTCTTGTCTTCACTTTCAAGAGGTAATGATCACTAGTTTTCTCTGATTCTCTTAGGATTCTGTAAACTATTTCCCGTCTATTAGAACATAATCTATTATAGATTTTTCTTCCACTTGGGATTCTTCTATTTAATATCGTAAAATACTAATTTAAACTCAATGAAACTTTTCATTTAGGCTATGTAAATTTTTTTTTACATAAAAGTAGTACTTTTTGTAAATTTACAAATTTCTTTAACCCCTTATCTTTTTGAAAAGAATTTATGGAAGCTGTGCTTCTAATAAATCTGTTGTTAGATTCTATAGTCGCATGTGTAGTAATAATGTGATGATAACTACTAACTTTTACATTAAACCCTGTATGTAAGTTACACACTAAATATTTGCTCTTCAGATATCTTTATTTGTATGGTAATTATTTGTAGATTTATAACTGTTTTTATTTGTCCTCAGCAAATAATTTGTTCGTTTGATTGCTGTAAGTGCCCTATAAATCACTATGCTGTTTATACCAGAATTGATTAGCATTTCATTTATTACCTCCATTCTTGCTGAATTACTGTGAGCTACCGCAGCAAGCATTCCTTCTTTAATTTACACGCCGCGCAAACGGCTTTTATGTGTAGTTTCCGCATTAAAACAATGATAAATTTGTGGAGCGTGCTGCTAATTGACAAAGATTGCCGCAGCGCGAACACAAATGCTGTTTATTTTTGCGAGATACACTCGTACAGTCGTACTTTATGTCTGCATTTAATTTGTTCAAAATTTGCATTGTGAGTTAGCTGCCGGGTAGGCGGCCGCCGCTCGCTCTATTTGGCGCTATAATCCTACTAAATTACGCATTTCGAAATTGAACGGGGCGTTCTATTATTAAGTTGCGCCCATAGTTGATCTAGGTGTTGTTGGACGTGACGCCTTGTGCTGCAGCACATTTGCACAATTTAATGAACTTGCAGCTGAAATAATTTATAAGCCAGTTTAGTTCAACTGGAGCTAAAGTGGGGAACTTGGCCTTTGGTGTTCATAATAAACGGATTGGTTTTTATTATTAATTTTTATGACATTTATTATTAAGTAGATCTATATATTTATCTTTTTTCAGTCACCATTGACATGTTTACATTTTTAGTAGCGGGTAACTGGTTTCTTATTACATCCCCGAAGAAATCAGCCGCCACTGTTCTTGAGTTCAGTATGCTGCGATGTGAAATAGTTTTCGAACCCATAAAGATATAATGATAATTTTGATATCAAACTAAAACTATATGATGTATGGCAACAAGTTTTCTAGTAAAATGTATGTAACATATGAGCTGTAGTAGTTTAAAATTTCCTGCTTTCATAAAAGATAAGTGACGAGTCTTATTTTCTGTAATAATATGATTAATAAATTATCTTATTATTGCCACATTTTTTGTTTAAAATTTTTGGAGTATAACTTTCTTATTATAACTTATCTGCATTCAGGACATATGTAAAGATATTATAATGCCAAATGGTGCTACTAGACGATACTGCTAGAATCTACAAAAGGAAAATTAGCAAGTTATTTATAAAATGCTGCAAGTAAACTTATAGACAAAGTGAAGAACTCTGAAAGCAGATAATTAGGGGCAGAGATGGGCGGCGTGGTTGCTTTGAAGGAAGGGAGCGAGTGCTGCGGACATCCATCCGAGTATAGTAGCCATGTATGTGAATGTACCAAGTATTGAAGTTCAAAAGCAGCAAAGACTGCGTAGAAAAAAGAAAAAGGCAACGGGTGTTCAGCAAATGTGGACAAGTCACGCATTATTCAGCGTAAGTTCAGGCAAATCATATTAGATGCACTGCTAAATGCTACAGTTTTGTCTCATCAAACTTTGTATACCATTATCTATAAGGACTTGAACAAGATAAAGCTCTATCCACATTGTGTTTCCATAGTCTCACGGCTGAACAGTTGCTCAAGATGTACAGTGTGGATTCAGAGTGTCTGCTCAACGCACATGAATCACGGTTTTGGTACAAAACGCCGAAAATGGCAGCCCTTGTCTCAAATAGGCACAGCTTAAATTGTTTATTCCACAACAATTACCAATTGTCTTTTTCATAATAAAGAGGGTATTTTGTTGATAGAGTAACTGCTTATTACTAGTATTTCTGTTGAAAGCCGTTTAACCTATGCTTTTTATAGCGCTGCAGCCTCATAGACTTAATGTGTGTCTTTCATTTACAGCAGTTTTTCCAGTATTAGTGTTCTTTTTGCCAGTCTGTGCAAGTTCCTTACTAAATAGTTATGTTTTTTTGGTTCCATGATTGGTTTTCCATAAATAGCTTGCCTCCTGTGAACTAAAGGCTCACACTCGCACAATATATGGATGGTTGCCTTTGATTCTCTGCCACAGCCCCCTTTTGTTGAGGTGTTCTCTAAGAAAACAATGTCCTGTGAGGAAACATATAATAGTTTGTAGCTGATTGCTGCTGTGTACTAACAGTTATTCATGTTTTTCCGTACTCTGGTAGCCACAATAGGGTTAACTTGTTATAGATCGCCAAAGCAGCATTTTCTGATAAGTGAGAAACGCTGCGAAGCATAGAAGCGACTGAGTTGACGTATTTGACAAGGCTTCCACGAAAAATGGAGACGTGGCGCGTTGCTTCATGACAATACATGGCCACATAGTTGCCAACTTACAAATTTTGCCTGCTACTTTAAGTCTCATATTTGCTGAATCTTGCACCTAGAGTCTACGCTCCCTCTGATGCAGTAAACTAGACAGTGTATGATAAGGAGTTCTTCTTCAGTGATTTTAGTGATTTTAGTCGAGTGTCTAGAAATCGTGTCGTGCTGGAGAATGGAGAGATGGTAAAAATACCTAGATATTGAAGAGTATGTTTTTAATGAAATGCGTATTAATATATTCCTAATAAAAGATTTTTAAAGCAGCAAATAAACTATTCGCACGTGCATAAAACACATATTTAACCAACAGTTAGCAATTAGGTCATGTTAAGATTACATTTTAAAAGAAATCTATCTCTAAAATGTCTGAGTATAAAGAACATGTAACTTGATAAAAGTATCTGTAGATGTATATAGTTATTGGCACTTAAATTATATATGTGGTATTTCATATTAACACCGCCACAGAGATTTGGGCTTGATTCATGACTTGAAGGCAAAAACTGTCATAATTTTCAGTAAAATTGTATCAAACCCTTTGATCAGAAACCAGGTTATGGTAGGATGAATACTCCAAACTACAGATTTGAAAAATTTATAGTTGAATATCAAAAAACTAATTGGCATCAAATAAGCAAACAGCAAAAAAAAACTTCTTTTGGAACTAAATAACATTTATAACTTATAAAACTAAAAATTGGTTTAACAATTTCTTAAAATCAACAGTTTAAAACATTATCATAGCAGTAATTTTAAATGCTCAAAAATATATATGGTGCTTGCTATTTAGGAGTACAGACTCATATCCAGTTTTTTCTCCTTTCGAGAAACCATTTCTACATACTTTTGAATTTTATTTTAACAATTATTGTGCTTGTTTTTCTTATTATGATTAAGTGTTTAAATAACCTTTGTTGCTATTTTCCATGTTTTTGATATATCTCCTTTACTTTCTCGTTTGCTTACTTATTAAATTTGTCATTTTTAACACTTTTTGTAGATACTTCATTTATATGGTCTTATTGATCCACGACGATTAAAGAAGGCATTTAAATGTAACGTTTTTTGAACAAATACAGTTGTAAAATTTCGTTTAACAATAAATCAAAACATTTGTATTTTAATTGTCATGAGCATTACTTTATTAGTCCATTAGTATAAAAATAACTACTTTCTTTCTAACTGCTAAAGATGTTCATAGTTTTCTTTGATAAAAATACTAGATCATTTATTGGATGGTAACTAGCTTGTAAACGTAGACTTGTGTAGCGATTATCAAAAAGAAAAGACCATTTTTCATCTTGTATTGGAAAGAGAGACATTAAAGAAGCGGATGATCAACAGAAAGTAGAAAATTGTAGACCTTTTCTGTTATCGATATTTCATAAATTATTGCTGAAGATGGGATAGAGCAGCTATCTTTCTACAGGACGTGCTCATTTATGGAAAATATTAAAGTCTAACTTACATAAAGTTATCTAAAATTATATAAGACCTTTTTGATTCGGTTCGTTTACTTGTAGAAGAAGATACAGCTAACAAAATAATGTTGTACACAAATAGAAGGACTAAACGAGTATTGAAAATTTTCTGTTGAAATTGTGATACCACCTAGATTCGTCATCAGGCCATATACATATTAATAACACCAAGCAATGATGGGGTTGAAACAATTTAAAAGTTTCTTGCACTTTACATGATTTGATCACAAGAAAATTAGTCTATACAAAGAGAAAATACAAAAATTATTGTTAATAAACAACAATTTTAGAAAGCACTGCCTCGCTGGAGTAAATATTAGAGTTAACTAACAATTTGGGGAAAACGCCTTCAAGACCCAATTAATTCCGACTAAAAATTTTACCAAATAAAATGTTCTATCTTAAAAAAAACAAGTACTGTCGTTATTAATCTCTTAAGCTACATAATGCAGCAGCTTGTTAAACTTCCAGACCAAAATGGAAACCTAATTTTAATTATTGGAGAAAAAGTGACTAGTGGTATATAAAAGAATCGCGGATCAACGAAATGTAGAACATGAAGTACATGTCCTTCTATAACAAAACAAAAAGTTGAAAAAGCAATTGAAATTATTAAAATTATTACAAGACCATGGAATTCGCACACTTCTAAGATTATTTAATTCAATTTACGAAATAGGGATAATTCCATCAGACTAGCTGAGATCAACACTTATTACCACACCGAAAAAATATAGGGCAAAGAAATGCGGTGACCACCGCTCAATTAGCCTGATGAGTTCTTGTACGAAAAGTCTTCCTACGGGTGAGACATGAAAGAATTTATAGCAAAATAGAAGCGAATATTGGAAAAATACTTTGAATTTCGAAAGGGTCTGGAAACGCGAGAGGCTTTATTTGCGTAAATAGCATGTGTTTGATTCAACACGCAAAAATAATAGACATCTTAAGAAACACAGGAATTGACGACAAGGACACTTATATTAGCATCAAAAGGGACATGTTAGAATAGAGAACAGAACAACAGATGACATTGCTATTCAAAGAGGAGTCAGACAGGGGTGCATTCTGTCGCCGATAACTTTTAACGTCTATTCTGAGGGAGTAATTAAAGAAGCACTAGATAAAATTGAAGAAGTAAAAATAAATAGTGGCAATTAATAACCTAACGTATGTAGACGACACTGCACTGATAACAAAAACACTGGAAGGATTGCAAATAGTATTTGTGTAAAATTTTAGTTTACTTGTATTTTATTTTGTGTTACCAAATATTTTTTATTGTTTCTTTTACTGCTCTTTTTACTTAACTATTTACTTTATGTTCTAATATGTAATGCTAAATTTTCACGTGTTTTACTATGTTTCAGTTTATTTTTCTTATATAACCATTCAAGATTGTATTTGGACTTATCTGTGCATACAATTTTTCTTTATAGATAATTTATTATTTTATACAAATATACGTTTATTTTTGTATTATTTTTAACATCTCCTTTACAAACTCAATTTTTTGGTTCCGGTTATTAAAGCTTTCATTGCAAGGCTGTATTTTGCTGCGGTCTTCGTAAATCGGTGATAACTGTGTGTATCTATCCATAAAACTAACTTGCAGCACATCTTCAGCGTTAAGATTAAAGCTTCCTAGGCATCTGTAACCTTGAGATAATCTTAAGTGATAGTGCAAGATATATAAAATTGAAATTTATGGTTCGATTTTTCTCGAAGAAAAAAAAACTACGTAAATTTACGAATGAATTTTACCTACAATGGGGTACTCGTGTTCTTCTCATTAAGTCGTTTATTTTTAGATAGATTCGAGAGGGGCAAAACAAATATCAAAGATAGCCAAGTCATGGACATCCAAAAATAGTTGCCAGCTGTAATGGTCAACAATGGCCATCTTAACAATGTGAATTTACTTCACTATACACAATGACTAACATACAAAAAAACTTTTTGCTGCTGAGAAGAAACAGAATTCTCTGAACCTGTAGTCCTTAGCGGCCTGGGCACGTCACCTCCAAAACTTCACATATTTTAGTTTATGGAATTTTCACTTCATCTTTTAGTTTACAGACTGCCCGTCGCCGATCCTTATTGGTTGTAGCCCGTATACTTTTAACATATTCCTGGTCATCTCTCAATCGTTTATAATACTACAGTTTTATTTATGCTGCACCTACTGCATGGCTTCCGGAAACCTCCTGATCATCAAATTGTTTTCGTGAGTGAATGTTCCAACTTCGATAACAAAGTTCGAAGTAAAATCTTTCATTTATTGAGTATGTAACGATCACACAAGCTGTTATCTGACCTAACCGTTAAAGTTATCATGCTTACTAGAGTCTCTTTAGCCGTCAAGTTGCATGGCAAAAGCATAAACTGTTTTTTTGTCGTATTAACATTATTTGGATATTTTGGAGACAAACGTTGTCTCGTCGTATTGTCCCTAAAGCTTTTAGGCGACTTAGAATTTCTTTCCTTTGAAGTGTTTGCTAAGTTTTGGGAACAGCCAAAAGTCTCAAGATAACAAATCTGAACCGCATGACATATATTTCAGCTTTCGGACTGCCCGTCACCAATCCTTGTTGATTGTAGTCCATACACGTTAACATTTCCCAATTTTCTGATCGTTGCTGGTTTTCTAGGACGTATATTACTTTTGATACATTTGTAACCATCTCTGAATTGTTTACACCAAGCCTTTATTTGCGCTGCACTCATTGCGACGTTCTCAAAAATCTTTTAAGACATTAAAATAGTTTTGTTGCCAAAATTTCCAGCTTTATGTAAAGTTTGATGTAGATTTGCTACTCTATTTGCCCAGTCACAGTAGATATGATGATCACATACTACGTGTGCTCACTTATCACCGTCTAGTTTTCAACTAACCCGAACAGTTAAGTCGTCCTCATTCACGCATGCGTATTACAACACACTTTGAAATATGTAACACACATGGGACAAATACAATACAGTAATAATTTAAATTGATTTATTATAAGTTGTAAAACTTGACAAAGTAACTTTCATTTCTAGCAAAAGAATTGTTTTGATATTAGTAGATTTTAAGATATAAAAAACACTATATTAAGAGTCCAGTAAAAAGCTTTTCCCGGGACCAATTTATATGCAAACATCAGCCGATGGCCTCTAAGCATTTAAGAAGAATCAGAAAAATTATTGCTGTGTTTGTGACAAAAACAATTTATTGAGAAAGTTAGGAAATTCACCCGCATCCACCCTCTTCCTCCAATCAGGCTTCTTTGAACTACTCTCTGTTTTCAAAGCTCAAAAAAAGCTCACAAAAAATGATACAGAGCATAAACGAGTATTTTGAATGTCTGAGAGGAACTCCCTTCCATAAGAAAATCGTGAAGGTAATCGTTTAGTACCTTCTTCTTTTTTTTAAATAAGGACTTGGTCTTGTATATAACTAACCTCGTTAGAATAAGTCTTGTGCAGTCTTGTCCAGCTTTGGGGAGTTTTGGAGTTAGATTTGCTCTCTTCACTATTGACGTGATCTCTCCACTCTTTCCTTTTTTTTCTTGAGCATCTGACAATATCGTCGATGGCACATGTGCGTCTGATGTCTTCGTTTGTCTGTTCGCCTTTTAAAGTATAGCCTGTTATAAATATTGTTGTGTTCATGTATTTATTCCTCCAGATTATATCAAGTAAATAACCCGTTATCACAGCCGCTTTGGTTGTTTGCGCTTGCACTTCTATCTTTAGATTTTTGCTACTAGTTGTATTTGTCCCCCCAAATACTTAAAATTCATCACTTGCTCCACACTTTGATTGTATATTGATAGTTTACATCGTTTTGGCTTCTTGCACACTATAAGAGACTGTGTTTTGTGAATGGAGATAGTTATGTTGAATGTTTTTGTCGTTTTTTCACATGCCAGCTGTTTCAACCTCTTTGATAATTTGTTCCATAATTACATTGAATAAAGCTGTTGCTTTGTCTTATACCTGATAGTACTGGCATATATTTTGTTAATCCGTTATCTGTCTGTATAGCATTGTTGGTATTTAATTCATAACTGCTAAAATGCGATGACCTATATTTCTCTCCTTTAATAGATCTAATACGCCAGTGATTCATACTTAGTCGAATAAAGGCTGCTTTATCAATACCGATCATTTTCTCTGTAATTTAGCAAGGTATGAATATGGCATCTATTATGGATCTGTTCTGTTGTTCCTCACTAATTCCAGTTTGTGGAGTTTCTTCTGCTATTATCTTTGTCATTAGTGTTAATACTGAGCTCAGAAGGCCTATTAGTTATTTTGTCTAACATTAAAGCTTTTCGATTTTGTAGCTTCAGAGCTGTTGTTCTTATTTTTTCTTTTGTGGTGGTTCATTTAGATGTGTTTTCGTTTTTGATTTTTTTATTTGTCTCTTGTTTATGGGTTGTCAGTTCTGTATTGTAACATAGTTGACGAAAGTAGCCTCAAGGGCTTATTGTGCCCACTAACATGCACTTAAATGCTAAGACATTCACACACTTCCATGGGTTGATCGAGACTCGAACTCGCGCGTCGGCTAGAAGACAGAGCCAACTGGTTGAACCATCTGAGCCACTGCGTCGCCTATATACATACTTATCATCTGAAGTGTTGTAGTTTTTCAAAATTTAAAATGTGGTTTGTATTAATCTATCGCTGAAGTGTTACATGCTTTATGTTATTTTCAAACCTTTCGTGCATCATTAGGCGGACTCCTGAAGTGGCTTTTCCGGTGTAAATTAATATATAATCTTTGCATTTGTTTTTTGCTTTTTTTAAATCTCTGAGAGAGCACACATGTCCATTTCTTTTTCAGTTCTATTGGGATTCCTTTGTCTTTGATCTTGAATGAGGTTACGTTGTAATACGTAATCCTTAGTAGCTTAGATTTAAAAAATTGTTTTTGAAATTGAATTGTGATCAGGCAACATTATTAATTCTAGGAATAATTTATTTTCCCACAGGTATGTTGCTAGCCTCACCTGTGAATCTTCCTTCTTTATCCGGGCTTGGGACCGGTAGTGATAGTCAATGCATCCAATAACTACCTCAAGCAGAATTGTTTAGTACCTTAAAATACTTAAAATAGTTATCTTATAGAAATTATTGTAGTTTTTGTTGTCTTTAATACAAAACCACGTGACTTAGCACACTATCTTGTCACGATATTTTAAAAATAGCAACCAGTTGAAGGTACTACAGAAAGGCTTGCACTTACTGAAATGCTTGTTTTCACAAAAATCTGTCTTATTTATTATATAAAAGAAGCGAAGTGTTATATTTGTTGATTGCAGATCCTTTATGGATGTATCCGCTACAATTTTACTGAATTTATATGAGATTGAAATAAAAAAACACACACAACTGCACAACACATAATTCGATTGCTACCACAATGGTTGGCAGCTTTATTAAATTTCGCGGAGTACGTGTCTCGCAGAACGAACATTCCTGCGAGCCCATCCAGATAACATTGCCTAGGTGAGTACTTTGCTGCTTGCTCCACAGCACGTATAATAGCATCTAATGTGGACCGCCACAATAATTTCCGCAGGACGTCGGGCGTTATCGTTACGGAGCGGGCCAGAGGTGAAATAAAGTTCTTGGCTTTACTGCCGAAGCTTAAGCCTCATTAGCCTTTCGCCCATTCAGAACCAGAGCAAGCTTTTGAAGGCCAAGCCCAACTTTTAACCTGCCGAATCTGATACTAAAATGCATAAATGACACAAAGTTGATGGCCGATTATCTCCACCTCGCCGAAGTTTTTACATAAAAAGTCCGAAGAGGTTCTAACCCCGATGAAATTACATCTCAGCGTCGCGCAAACTTTACACGAGATGCGGAATTATTTAATATTAATTTGAATTGCAGGGCGGAGGGCAAAAGTTTACAAGTGACATTTAATTTGGAGCGTTGCTTTACACGGGGCGAACTTCACAGGCAGCCGGCTGCTCCGTAAATCTTTCGCATGGGTTTGTGCCGGCGCAGGCTGTTCGTATCAACTTTCGTTACCGGAGCTTAAGGCGCCTTCGTGTTTTTAACTTGACTTATGACTTTAATTTCCCTGCGCTTGCAAGGTAAATTTGTATGGATGCAAATTAGAATACACGTGCACGTTAAGAAATATAATTAAACTTTAAGGCGATGCAATGTCGGCAACGATTACGCTAGGTCAAGTTAATTAGGTCAAGATAAGTTTTGGTGTAGAAAATAATTAGAAATCAATTTGAATGAAACCTTTTGCATTTAATATTTACGACATAACAAAGTATTGACATCAAATTTATTTCCATGAAGTAACTGCAATACATTAATAGTAGTATCAGTATAAGAAACAAAACTAATTATTTAATTTATTTAATTAAGCGAAATTGCACTTTTAAATGTGATAAATCATCATAAAAATATAAATATACAAAATTATTTATCTTCTCCCCCAATCCCTTCATAAAAGCAAAATGGTCGCCAAATATTTTCCTTCAAGAGCTTTTGGTAGTCCTGTATGTGGTGCTGAGGAGCAGGTTCAGCAACAGTTAATCGAGGATAAGTATTGAGAAGACGTCTAATAATGTAAATATTCTCCTTGGTCAGGCTCGTCCTCGAAAAACAGCGGTGATCTTTATTTTTAACCACTTTTCAGCTCTTCAAAAATTTTTGGTGTTACTTGTCTTTCTTATGAGTGTTACTTTCTTACTATTTTATACCCTTTGCCATAAAAAACTCGATAATAATCCGTTGCGCAACGGGCGAGAGTAATTCATGCTCTAACATTGTGATTCTTTCTAAGCTACTTACACTAAAAAATTCTTGTTTATATTTTTTCTTAGCCGAAGAATTGTTGCAAAAATCATTGTGATAAAATGATTATTTGAGGTAAAAGTCTGTTTAGACTGTTAGAAGACTAGGAATTTCTTTAATAATTTTAAAACCAATGAAGATATTGCAAAGCATGTTGAAGCGGTGTTAATTTATTTTCTTGGAAAAGCCCTTACACCATAATATATTGATTCAGATATGATTAAATCTAGTGCATTCTTCCATCTTACCAGAACATCTGCTGTCACTACTTCAATAACTTTTTTAATATTTAATTTAAGACATGGATTATTTTTGCAAATCTTCCATTTTAAACATTCTTATAAAAAATAATTAATTAGCAGCAGCTCAGGCGAGCAGAGTGACTAAAGTTTCTTCGGAATTGTGTGGTCGCTAAAAAATAGTTTTGGACATGCTAAAGAGTGGTGGATGTGAAGTCGCTCCATCCTGCTGAAAATATTTCAGTCAGTTTTAGACAAATTTTTCAATTTAAATACATTTAGGATTTGTGAATCTGCGTCTTCATATGGTATTTTTAGAATTTACATCACCTAAAATGAGTACTGGTTCAGTAGTGTCAAAAATTATTTTAATGTATTCCGCAGCTATCTTTCTAGCTTTCTGTAGGGAGTAACTATAATTGCATGGCTTTGATAATCGATATTTCAATTTTTGAATTAAGAATTTCTGGAAGTTGGATGTGCTCGTATTTGGTTTTGATAATTATCGCCACTCCACCAACAACTACTCTGGAGTTTCAATCTTTGCGATAAATGTGATAACCGGCGATTCGATTTTTTTCTCATGCAGATCCACATTGTATTTTGCTAGAAAGGCAGTAGTGAACCATTTGTATTCCAGTTAAAGATCGTTAAGTTTTGTATTGTTTTACTTTGATTATAATCCATTTACAACTACTGGTAGCAGAGTGTTAATAATAAAGGTTTTAATTTGGCTAAAACCTAGGCGAGACTGTATAAGATTATTGTATATTGTTGGTGCACTAGATGAGGTTGCAGCTTTTGAGTTTATATGTAAAGATCTATGTGTTATTTACATTTGAGTTGGATTCGTGTCCGTTGGTTTAGCAGCAGTTTTTATGTTTTATGTACATTCATAATAATTTGCGCTGTGGTTTCCTCCATAGATGGCACACTTTGGTGGATCGTTTGCTCTTTTGGCAGTTAGTATGTAGATGGCCACTTGCACATTTTACGCAAACTGATTTCAAACTGCAATAATTTTTGTTTCAGATTTCTTAAAAATGAAATTTTAAGGAAACCTGAGTGTTGTTAATAAATAATCAATATTACTGATGATTATTAGAATTGAGGAGGGGGATACAAAAATACAAATTATAAAATTTCCTTCTATTTGAAATACCACTTACTAGCCTACAAAATTACATTCGCATCTTGTCGAATTATACCTTATACTCCCATTTAAAACCTACTTTTGAAGAAACTTGGAAATTGAAACGCACGATATACTACCGTGTCAAGAGTTTTGTCAGAATAATGGCTATACATTTAAAGATAACAATAGTAAACGTAAAACTGACTTTTAGATAGTATTGCATTGTTCACCTCTAAAGAATTTTTAGTTTAAGATTGGAAGGTTTGATGCAACAATTGCTCAGCTGAAATTCCAATAAATCTGACTAGTTTTTCTATTTTATGAACTACAAGCAGTTTAACTTATATTGTAGTCTACTACTTATTATGTAGAATATATAACATTCATATATTGGTTGACTGGCTAATTAATAATAATAATAATAATGATAATAATTTTGTTAGTCCCCTTTCGGGGAGGTCAATTGCACGATAACGAATTGAGTTAGATAGCCAAGAAGCTGGGACAACAGCGTCTTGAAATACGGGTTCACATCAAAGAGATGAGAAACTTGATACTGCTACTTGGTTTACATCGAACATGCTACGGACGTAACCCTTGGTCTAAGGTGCAGGATGGTGGAGATTGTGCAGACGTGAACTCACTGCCCAGGTACTGACTAAGACAAGAGCATAAAACTCAAAGTAAACTCTAAGAAACAGGGAAGATACACGGCAAATGTTCTTAAGACTAATACTACTTCGAATGGAAGAAAAGACCAAAAACTAGACACGAGTGGCTGGTAGATTTTCAATCGCTCAAAAAAAAAAACGCAAAGGACAAATACTGCTAAGGTATAAATGACAAAGCATAAAAATGAGCCTAAAAAAATATAATCGACATCCTATAAGGACGAAACGAGACTCAGTTCTCTTACAACCAGCAGAGGATAAGTCATACGCCTGGAAGAACTAAAGAATTAAATCAAAACAAAGAACGTTAAAACGACGGCGAGGAACATCCGTAAAACACAAAACGATGGGATCCTTGTAGAATTGAAAAAGGGAGTGGAAGATAGGCAGACATTCCAAAGAGTCATCCAAGAAGTTTTCGGGGCAAAAGACCTTGATTTTCTTACAGAGAAAAAAATTGTAAGAAGCATTACGACGGGAGAGAGACAGTCTCACTCAATGTAAAGTACATATCGTCAAACCTAATGTAAAGAAACAGAAAATAGCGGTAGTAGTGCTGGACGACCCAGCAACTACTGAATTGCGCAAAAAAGGAAACTGCAACTGCAGAGGGTCGTAGTACTACGCCGTTACAGACGCTTGGGTCATGTAAGAACGGCCTGTAGGAGCCGAGACAGAACAACGGCATGCTGGAAGTTCAGAAACAGTGCACACAAGTCACTGTCGAAGCACTGGCGACCATATCTCTGACCGCACTACACTTCTTGCTTGAGTTCAACGCCAGTCATATGTCGATTTCTGAGGGATATTGAGACAAGAAATTGATCGTCTCTCTCCGTTGTCACACCCCTACGGCCACCTTCTTGCCGTCGGACGTAGCAACCGGTAACCCGGCACCGACGCCACTCTCAACACAGCTGAATGACTCAGATTTAGTCGATTTTCCACGGCCCTCTGACTGAGGCCCTCTCTCAATAATGCAACGGCCTGGGCTCCTTTGGTGGATGTGGTATCCAATCTTTTTGCGATCACTTGAGCACTTAGGTCAACTTCGGATAAGTGACTGAGATGAATATTATTATTATATCGCAAGCGTACTGTAGACCAATCACAGGGCGTTCCAATTAACAAGATTCGTAAAATTACGTTCGTGATGCATATTTTTTTGAATTCGCCATCCGATTAATGCAATTAAAGCTTAATAATAAATATACCGTGCACCTTAATGTTTTTATTTTCATTTTCCTTAGAATGAAACAGGAGACAATTTGTCTGTGAGCAAAAGTGAAATATTTTTAATAACTACGGATATTGGTTTGTCATTTGGGTTTGGGTGCGTATGATATTAAATTTGGTTTTCTATAAAGAATTTGGATAGTGCTAGAAGGTCTTATTCTTTGGTTGAGTTAATGGGTAATGTAGTTGCATTGTTCGTTATTGTAAAGGTTCCAGCTGCTACCTTTTTATGTTTAATTTGTAATCAAAAATATGTCTATGTGTAAGTAGATGGGCAGTATTTTAGTATCTGGTGTATTTCTTTCTAACTGCGTTCTGAAAAATTATTGTTGAGAGATTCGCCATTAACTAATTTATTTTCTAAATTTTGAGCGGTCCATGAGTACAGTTCTTGAATCAATGGTAAATTTTGGGCTTGTTAGGCGTTTGCTAATGCGGTTTTATATTATTTAAGAAGATTCTATTAATTTTATTAAAAATAAGCGAAATAAAATCTACTTACAACGTTTGCTACGAATTGCGTTACAGTCATGTGTATTGCACTGATATCAGGCAGGCCAAAGAGCGTCTGCATTGTTATACTGCTCGCACTCGACTCAAATTTTTCCAAAAAATCTTAATTTATTGTTGTCTTTTACTTCATTAGCATGTTAAAAAAGGCGAACCTGATTCAGAACAAATTTATAGCATTGGGCAAAACTTCCTCAGATAAAGGCTCTCCGTAATTTGAAAACACAAGAGATACGAAAACAAATTTTAGGATCGCGTGTGCCAATTAACTGAGGTAGACGGTGGTTAGATTTAACTGTAGTTATGTCAACAAGTTAAAGAGCAAAATTCTTCTCATGGCTGCTAGGAACCTCCGAGGAAAAAAGCGTTAGAAGCAGGTTAAAACTTTAAAACCTAAGCTTTAAAAGGAAGGCTGTTATAGTTTCATAGCCGATAAGGAGGAAAAATTCTTGGTGCACTCAATATACGGAGTTTTTTACAAGTTTCTTGAATAGGCTAAGTTTAGGCTTTGTTCGGCGACCTTTAAATTTCTAAGGAGTGGTCAAGACATAAAAATGAAATACCCTTAAGGGTGCTCTGTATAAGTTGATTGAAAGCTGTGATATTGCTCTTATTTAAGACCTTTGAGCAAATGAAGGAAAATTACAAGGTCTAAGGGAGTTGGGTAAAAAACTAAATAGACTTTTAAAAAGATTGCTAAACTACTTCCACTAACAGGCATCATTTTGCAAAATAAAACTCGGATCAAACAATTTTCTAAATGATAATCCTTAGCCACCACAAACGGAGGCTATGTAACAGTTGGCGCGCAGTTGTAGGAACAATAGATTACAACTAATCATCGGCTGTGATACTAATACTCATCAAGTAATCTGGGAAAGTACACCTATCAACCTCAGGGATACGTCTTTAGAGCAGTTTATTAAGGCAGGTTATTTAGCCATACTAAATAAAGCTAAAAGCTTCCTAACAGATCGAAAACAGAAAGTAATTGATTTAACAATAAGCACTTTATGTTGGAGTAGCTTTGTTAAAAATTAAAATGCGTGCGATAGAAAGATTTGTTCAGATCACAGATACATACGCTTTATTATATTATACTATCGAAATTTTCGTAAGATGAATTGGAAATCCTGTAAAGAAACTTAGGCCGACTTAGCGAGGATTAAAATTGGGACAGACATCGAGTTAGTCTTCAAAATAATATTAGAGCAGTTTTCAAATGCTACTGATTTTGCTTATAAGAATAATTATCACTCAGCTGTAGAGGTGTCCAACAGGAAGTTTCCTTGGAGAAGCAAAGAACTTGAAAGAATTTATTCGTGTCTAAAGGCAAGCATATTTTGTAACAATTCACTAACAATATGTAGATTAACTAAAGTGATGACAGTTGGATTATTTTTAAGCAAAAACTACTGAACCATCAATCTTATACCATCTATACTGAAGACGATGGAGATACTGTTTAATAGGCAGATGCAAAATGAGAAATTGATAAATAGTCTTCTGCACCAAAACCGTAACAAAGTCATCAACTAAAATGCCAATGTATACTTGGAGAGTAGAGATAGCGATAGAAAATAAAAAACTATCTAACTATATAACTTCAACTCTATCACCTAAGCTATTAAAAAATTTGTAGTGAAAATAATTCGTACAGATGGATTGACTGCATACTAAGAGAAATGGTGGTTTATGCATAGCTACTGAACGAAACACTAGTGGCCTAGGAAAGGGATATCCCAAGAAAAACATTTTCTGCCTCTTTTGTGAAGTCTTGTCACGGAACTGATGAAGATTTTTAGCAAAGACAAATTCTCAGTTCCAAATTAAGTGGATAAAAAAAATTATGAACACGTGTTTTACGATCATTTACTCGAAGAAAGAATATACTAAATCTGGAACTTTTTTACATTAGTGGAAAAGAAATATAATTGTTAACCTAGGTAACGAATGTGGGGGTTATCTTATACTACAAACTTATTTTAATGGTAATTAAATTAACCTGCGCCAAACTATCGAGTTTAAGACTAGAAATGCTACTCTGGATGTATGATCAGACCAATTTTAACATATATTGGTATGGTAACCCAAGAAAAAGCAAAAGAGCAATAAACTAATGCTGAACAAAATTCAAAAACTTGCTTATCTTAACATAATGGGGAGAATAAAGGTAATACCCACTGATACAATAGAGGCTTTTCTATAGCGTTCCTCTCTACATTTTGTGATTGGAAGAAAAGCCGGATTAGGGTTAAATAGACTACAAAATTTTTGTACAAGCTAAAATAGGCACAGAACATACAAAATTGATGGGTACCATAAACGATTCCATTCCAGAAGTGATAATATCGTTAATACTTTTTTCGAGGTAATAATGCAAAATCTAGAAAAGTGGAAGAACCTAAGTCGGAGTATTTGCCGTTAGATTTTGCAATTTAATATTTTAGATTATAATTTAGAATTTGATATTCATAATTTTAAGTTTGTAATTATTTGCTATTCTCGGTCAAAGTTTATTTCTAATACTGCGGCCATTTTTTTGTATTTTCTTATAAAAAAATACAATGTACTGTAATTTGGCTATTCGATTTTAAATCAAATGGACACCAGCATAGTTTCTAAAGATTAAAATGAAAAATATATGATTTATGTAAATTTGGAAACAATACTTCGACGCTAAGATCCATTATTATAGGGGCCTCCCCTGAGATAGCCTTTTAAGCCCAGCCTCTTACTTACTTCTTCCTCCTCAAATACCAATACACTGTACCTAGAAATAAAAACGTTCGCAAATGACACTTCTGCCTTTACGTATAATAGAAACCCTCTAATAATTACAATATTACTACAAGAACATATTAGAATATATAGAAAAATAGTTGAACAAATACACAATTAAGATGTATGAAACAATGTCAGTGTAAATAAATTTTATAATGCGAAGAAAAAAAAGCTTTTCTGTTACCATAAACAACATTGCTATAACACAATCTAAAAAAGTGAAATTATATTGGATTACATTACTTGGAAGTACTACACAAGAAAGAAGCGCAGAGCAATGGATCAAAAAATCAAAAAGGTGTACTGACTTATACGTCGAAAATACATTTTACGCTCTGTTTGGACCTATGGATCCGAAGAATTGGGGCTACTGTAGCTACTTTAACTTTAACTTTTATTCAGGGGCTCCAATCCAAAACATTGAGAACTCTTATGGATGTTTCACGGTTTGCGATAATCTCACTCTACATAAGTAACGCGTAACTAGACACTGCGATAGATTTTACAACCACCCAAGCGACATAATAGAGCCGATAATATATAAAAACAAACTTTTGGATGGAAGCTACAAACTAATCTGAATCCTCTAGAGTAAATTTGTCATCCCCAGCCAACAGTTGAAGTGCCATCTTCATGAACTTAATCAACTTTAATCACCAAATTAGCTCATAGAGTTCCTTGTACTTCTAATTGCTAAGGTACTGCAATAAAATAAAAAATTGTAATTTCAACATAATTAATGTTTTTGTTAATTTGACCTGAACTATTCTTGTAGTAAAGATACGCTTTAAAGGGCAATTTCTTGTAAAAGGTAAAGTAGAGTTCTTTTAGATAATTGCATTTTATGATGCAATTCAATAAGAATAAAATTTTATCAGTAAAATTATTTCAAATAGTCGCTATTTATGTTTATTTTGACTTTTGGTAATTTCGCTAACTTTAAGCTTATGATGAATTAATAATCACTAATCCACAACTAACTGTGTGTTCTCTTTTTATGTGAAAAGATAGGTCACATTTAATGTTGATTGGTTTGACGTGACATTATACTGACGTAGACAAGATGACGTCTATCAACAAACGAAGTGCTTTCGCAATATTTTTAATTTTACAACTATGACATCAAAAAGTAAAAAAATATTTTTAACATTCTTCGTTTCATTTGCGAATTTAAGGGTTAGCTTCTTTTAGGGTTTCAGCCCGTAATAAAGAAAGTTATTAAATTCACTCATCTGCACCATAACCATTTTAGTAAGGAAACGGTAACAAATGTAACAGATCTTTTTTAAGTATAGATTTAGAGTGATCTAATAGCAGCAGATACCTCATGTGATCATGTGGAACCTCCAGTTTAACCAATCGTGATTAAATAAAGTTTATTTTAGTGTGCGATGGTCCAAACTGATTTCAAAATGGTTTTATAAAGTAGTGTTTTGTTTAGCAGGGATAGTAAAGAGCGTCTTCCAAGAAACAAAGTCATTTTCTTGCATTTTAAATCTGGTTGATTCCATTTTGGTTTGATCTGTGCACTCCAAGTGAGTTTACGGTTGAGGTGTAGCCTAAGATATTTTACCTCAGTGTTTATCGGGATTCGAGCGTTGTTTATTCCGAACTGTAGTCATTCAACTCTTCTAGAGTAAAGACTACTTGTGCAGATTTGTCGGCGTTAACTATAATTTTCCACTTAAAAAATCAATCTTGGAGAGTTGAGGTGTCTTTGAAGATGTTCTACGGCTGCGTCTGGCGATTTGTTGACAAATAGCCGCGTCATCCACAAATGTGGTAACTACAGTAGTACATGTAGTTGGTGCATTTGAAGTGAATAGTAGGTACAACAACATAGCCAGGACATTGCCTTATGGTGATTGGATGGTAATCTTTAACGTGATAAAATTGGTCAGTAAGAAAAGATTTTAGTAAGAGATAGAGCTGGCTGGGAAGGTGTAGTTTGAGTGTGCATAGCAATCCTCTATGCCACACATTATCGAACGCCTGTTTGATATCTAAGAAAACTGCTGCTCAAATGTCCTTGTTCTCAAGACTTTCCATTATATGGGCGACAATTCGTTGCAATGGGGATCGTTCGAGGACTTTGAAGTGTAGAAGGAGGAGACTTATTGGTCTACAGGGCTATGGTTGAGTGAAAGGTTTTTCTGGTTTAGCAATCATAATAATCTGAACGTATTTCAACTGAACCACATAATAGTAAGTGAAAGCAAGGTTTTTAAAAAAAGGTTTTGAATTACTTCGCCTACTATGAGGTCGTATCCTGGCGATTTTCATGTATTCGTTATTTGAAGTTGCTAAGAGACTTCTGTTACTGAGAAGGATTTGAAAAGTAGTGACAGTTGACACGCCACATCAAAAAATGATTTAATTTCTCTATCGCTGTTATCATTGTGAGTTTGCGGTGTTGTAAAAATGTTTGAAAGGTGTTCGGCAAACACGGTTGCTTTTTCTGATTTTGTCCATGTACCGTCTGGATTTGTAATAAAAGGAATAATTATAGTTGGCCGCTTAAATTTTTTTTGTTAGAGTTATCATCAGGCAAAGGATTGTAAAGTATTGTCTAAAAGTTTTGTCGCGGACTTCTACTAAGGTTTCATGCAGCTGGTGAATAAGCTTATTAACTTTCGACTGCGGAACGCTATAGAAAGTTAAAGAGATTATCATCCTGTCTGTCTGTCTGTGTGTCTGGAGACACTATAACTTCCGTTCTATTCAACGGATTCACTTCAAACTTGGCATACACACATCTTAGGTCAGTATCTTTCATGAGATTGATTTTCAGCCAAATCGGTTAACGGCAACCGGAAGTGACCGTTACGATTTCGAAAATTCAGCGCGGTCGAAAGTTTCCTTTATGGTTCACACCATTCTTGTTATACATTATCTTCTCGGCTTACGTTCCTCAGTGATGAGATTTCGGATATATCTGGGAATATTATTTACTGATGATGTAGTGTTGGTTGTAACCAGAGTGACATTCTCTGCAGCTTTCTGTATTATCGTGGTCAGATACTGAGTAGCTTTATCAAGATCGTGTGCATCTTTTATTCTGATGTCGAGATTGATCTCTTGTTCTAACTAAAGTAGTTCCAATTAGTGTGTTTGGTGCAAAACTTTAGAAGGGGTTCTTTTTTTGATGATTGTTATGATGACTGGATTGTGGTCATAGGATTATAGCTTGGTAATAAGTATTAGCTGCGTGACTTAGGAAATCTGGTAATTTACCTGGGTCGCTTGGTCAGCAGGTTGGCTCGCCGGTTGAAAATAATCATAGTTGTAATTCAGAATTGCCCTTAGAAGATTACGACCTTTTGTATTGGTGGTTATTGAGCCCTAGACTACGTGTTTCGAGTTCCAATTTCCCCCGATAATAAATTTTGTGTCTAGTATTTGAAAGTAGTCTTCGTATTCCTAAGTGAAAATTGAGTGCCTTAGTGGGCTATACACGGCTGCAATTATCAGAGAGTAAGGAAGTACTGTACTTTAATTTGTGCACTTAAAATTTTGTTTGTTATATAAAGTTCCAGTACATAGTGGGCAATTGAAGTTTTAACGATTACAGCTGATCCAGCATGAGCTGTGCCATCCGGATGATTGGCAAAATCGACTTTGTAATATGGAATTTTAATTGTTGTTCTTATTGTTGCATAAGTTTCGGAGGTCTGTAAAATGTCGATATTTTGGAGTTGTAAGAAAATTATAATTTTTGGAATGTGATTGGTTATGCCATTGGCGTTCCAGAGAGCAATACGTATCGTGATTGCCATTTTATTTAGGCTATTTCGTTGATAACTGCAGAGAGCATGTTTAACTGGCTAAACATTGTTCTGCAAGTTTTTGCTGGTAAGTTGCTTTGTTTGGATAAATGTTTATTGTTTCGTTGTTTGCGTTGTTATGATTGTATTTAATGGGGGGGGGGGGGGAAGCCGTTTGTGTTTGGTGGCGACTGTTGTGAACGTACATTGCCGGACAGTGCTCTGAATGCGGCGTTTTTGAACGTCTGTAAGTTCTTGTACACCATCCAGCCTTTGTAGTTTGCAGAATAGTTTTCTTAGTATATTAGTTCGCTTACAGGATTCGCAAAACCAAAGCATCTTTTTAAAATTACCGAGCTTTTCGCTTGAGAATGCGCGAGAGTTATGAAATTCACAAAAAACCATTCTTGGCAAGTATTGCATTAGATTGTAGGATCACCATAATAGTTTTCTACATATACAATAGATACAATCTAACGTTAATCGTATGTAAATATAATTCTGTAGAGTAGTACAAAAAAAGGTGAGGAGACCGTCTGCAACAGCTCCAAATAAATATTTTTGTTGGTTTTGAAACTGCAACCCTTTATTTCCCCACATCCGCTGTAATTAGAAAGACCCGCTTAACAATACAAATAATATGTTGGGAATTCAAACTGGTACTGCTGTGATCGGCAGTTATGAAAAACTAGAAAAAAAATTGTACAAACTTAGCAATTTTAAATTGATAATACATTTTTACATCTCATAAAAATAATTTGAGTTAGTTTAAAGAGGTAAATTAAAATACGTCATATAAGAAACAGATAACTCAAGTAATAGCAATGTAACAATAAAAACAAACGCAGTGCTTACAACTAAAAGTGTCTTGATTATTAAAAGCAAGAGCGGTTGGATTGATTTTTAATCTGCAAAGGTGGATCTGTCACCACAAATAACTAAGAGAATGCTTATCCTTTAAATTGTTATGAATAGTGTGCTTCCAGAGACAAATGAAATGATAAATATGAGAAGACAGTGACTATTCACAGATACTATGTAGGCAACAAATAAATTAAATAAAACTGATGGCAATGCATGTACAGGGCAGACATTAATTGTACTCAATAAATTTAGAACATAAATAATTTAAGATAATTTAAATGCGGAAATGAAACTTTACATTGCACACTTGCGACTTAATATAAATAAATGTAACGCGTTCGATCTACGAAAGAAAAACTCAATGTAAGATGCAAAAAATAAAAGCAAAGTCTAATTACACACCTGATGCAATTGATATCTTCGGAGATTAGATCGAAAATTAAATGCATGAAGTTAACGAAAGCTTGATATTCATGCTCTTAACCCCGTAATACCGGAAAGCTAGACTAAAACTGTGATACATAAAATGAACATCACACTCTAACTGTATTAACAGTGTTTTAAAAATAGTTGTAACACGTGCAGAAGGTAAATAAGAAATGTTGCGCTTTTTAGTGAAATAAATATTACTCAATTAGATACTCAAGGCTGGATTATGCCTAAGCGTATTCCTATAAGCACAAAATGGAGGAAATTACTAAAAAAAATTTCTGTAGTCTTCTTTATGCTTTGTCGATTTATTGAACACTGAAGTTCTCTACTATCTTCTTCTTCTTCTTTCATTTTGTCGTCTGCGAATCTCAAGTTATCCAGTTTTTCACCGTTGATGTTGATTCCTCTGTGAGGGGTTGCTAGATCCCCCATCGGGCGCCTCCCCAGGTGGCGGATAGAGAAATGCCCGCCAGATATGGAGGGTACCGGGGAAATAAAATACCCGGGGCGGACCAAAACTAGCAAGGGGCACACTAAAGCTATCTACTAATGAGGTACCTAAAGACTAGTGAGCCGGATACCCTAGAGCTGGGACGTATCGACAGGAACGGTGGCGGAAGAATCTATATAGATCAACGGCAGCGACCAAAGCTGTTTTATCGCCAAATTTCACCCCGATCATCAAAAGAAATGAAATGTCAGTTAAAAAAAACACAAATACCCCAGGAGGGTGGGACTACAAGCCCAGAATCCCTCGTTGAGTTATCAGCCTGCCTCAAAGATTCTGGGGGAGGCAAAAAACTGACAAGAATCCAGTTAAACCGAAATATAACACACTTTGACATCTGCACATACAATATAAGATCTATACTACAAGATGAAAAACTATACGAATTACAGGAAGAACTAAAAAAAATAAAATGGGTTATTTTAGGTATAAGCGAAGTCAGAAGAAAAGGTGAAAAATTGATAGAATTACCATCTGGAGAAACCCTATACTACAAATGAGACGACAACGTAACAGAAGAAGACATTGGCTTTATAGTGAAGAAAAAAATTGCCAACATCAAAAAATTTATAGGAATATCGAATAGAGTAGGATATCTAATACTTAAAATTAATAACAAACTTAACCTAAAAATTATACAGGTATATGCCCCAAGATCCTAAACAACCTAAACAAACTGGATAAGTGACTATTTGAAAAAATTGTGAATTTTAATTCAGAAGAACTACCAGATATTCAAGAAGATGAAATTGAAGAAGCAATAAGAAGAGGCAAAAATAACAAGGCACCAGGAAAAGATAACATAATAATCGAAATGCTAAAAACAGGAGGAAAAACATTAACAACATCTCTCAAGATACTGTTTAATAAATGCCTACATCAAGCACAGATACCATCAGAATGGGACACAGCAAAGATTATACTACTTTTCAAAAAGGCGACCGAAAACTATTAGAAAATTATCGCCCAATAACCGTTTTATCACAGCTATATAAACTCCTGACAAAAATAATAACAAACAGGTTGGAGAACAAACTAGACCAATACCAACCAATAGAACAGGTTACAATTTACCACTCTATCTCATACCCGTCGATTATGAAAAAGCTTTCGACACAGTAGAAAGATGGGCAATTGAAAGAAGCCTACAAAACAGCCGCATCGACTCCAGATATATATATACAGCTACTACACAATATATATGAAAAGGCCGGCTGTATAATAGAGCTCCATAAAGACACAAATCCAATCCCTATAGAACGAGGAGTCAAACAAGGGGATACGATCAGCCCAAAACTATTCATTGCGGCGCTAGAACATATCTTTAAGAAAATGAACTGGGAAAACAGAGGAATCTCTACTATACCTAGAAGAAATTTTGTTGTTCTTATTTATAAAAATGAATTACTATAAAACCTTAGCTCTTCTTTAAAAATACTTGTAATTTTCAGAACGAACAATATACAACTTTTAAGAACGTTACATTCATAAAAACAATAGCGCAATTGCAAAAACCCTTCCGTATCACTGGACGCCAAATATAAGCTAAAAGGAAGGCTCTCAAACTGTTCTGTATTAAATATATAGCAAAGTCATAAGTTTTGGCGACAGTATACAATTACACATTATCTTCAAGCAAGAACGGTTGGATTGTTTTTTAACCTGCAAAGATGGATTCATCACAAGTAAGAAAAGTTTTTCTTATATAATGCACACCTGCCTAGGGTGTTTGGGGGTTTCTTACATGCAGCCTTACTGCGTTCTTCACCACATGTAACACATTGGAAGGATTTAGTGGAGTAGGTTTTGGTGTGGTCACAGTATTGACAACGTAGACATTGCGGTATGGTGTCCTTTTTCCTAGGCGGTTCAATCGACACCTTTACGTTGTTTAAGTATTGTATTTCAAAAATCTTCTTGTTATTGTCTTTGAGCTCTAGGTTGACCGTTAATAATGGTAGCGGCTATTTTGATACTTTGTATCGCATATTTATAATGTTGTGTACCTTATTTCCAAGGACAGCTAGTGCATCTGTAATTAATGTAATTAGAATAGAGCGATAAAGGTTTCATATGGCTTCTTTATATGCTCGGTCTTCTTTGAGTTGGTATGTGTGATGTATTGTATTTTCATCTCTGAGATGAGTCTTAAGTTTCCTGTATGTGTCGGTAGTTTGAGTATTAACTTTAATGGTGTCATTCGTCAAAGCTGCTCTTGTTCTATGACTGCGGTGAGCAATCATTTGTTTATAGTTGTTTACCCCATAGATGTATACTGGAGATGATTTGAGAACAGTAGTTTGTTTATTAGCCGGGTTTTATTGTTCATTAGACAGACCTTGTACATGAGTGCCGGTATCGTTTCTAATTTGTGAAAGTATTTCATATCTGTTATAAATAGTGGTTGGGTAACTTGTTGTATATTGTATTTTGGGTTGGAAGTTCTGTTTGCCATAGACACTTTTTTTGATGTCATTATCGCTCAGGTCTGAAAGATTAGGTTTTCCATAATTCTGTGTGTTTTGATGTTTGTCAATGTTTGCTACTTTGACTATTTGTTGATGTGTTACACCTTGTATTGTTGAATATTAAGAAGTAGTAGGAGTAATTATGTGGGAAGGGGGGAGTATAGATTGATTTTGACATGTAGGTGAAAATTGTGGGATGGGTTGGCTATTGTGCGAAATAGAATCCTTAATTTATGGGAAGGGGGAATGTAAACCCGCAATTATCTGGCACCGCTTGATTATGTTGTATTGACGGGCCAGAACCGAGAGAGTTCGGCCTATACCCTCTTTCAACTGAAAACATGGGCCGGGTGTTTAAATTTAGGGTATTTATTTAAAATAAATATAGAATTGTACGTAATATTTTAAGTAATATAATGAATATATATGAACTTTGATATCACCAAACGAACTGCTAACTTTAGATGCACTTATCGACGTATGACACTTCAAACTTAAATCAAATGGCAATTGATTGCAACTTACATAACATTTGAAAACGCTTTTCGCATCTTAGAGTGGTTTGAAATACAACAATAAATATCTCGCAAACGGTGTAACACCATGTGGTAGACTAATGCAACAAACTTGGTAGCAATAATCTCTTAAATTCATAAATCTTCGTGTTGCTTCTATATTCACAATAGATGATAATGTGAAACTTTCTGATACTCAAAGAGTTGTATCTATAGAACAGTGTACTTTTGTGATCTAGAATGTTTCCAATAAGCTATAAAATATACAGTGACCGGCGGGAGCTAGGGCGTTTTAGAAGAGGTAGTATAAGGTAAGCAGTTTTGGGAGGAAAAAAATTAGGTGGCTTTTCCCCCTTAATTGGAATATATATATATTGTAAAGGGCCGGGAAAACACTGCTGAAGTAAAAGAGATATTATTAGATATTCAACTGACTCACTCGGAACCATTTTAAAGAAAGCCTAAGTAAAAAAGATTTATATCAAAGACTGTTTGACATGAGAAATTATAAGTAACGTGAAGACTCTGCTGTACGAACGTCTCAATATAAGAAATATGTATTATCAGTAGAACGATGCTTATAGAGCATTAATATTATATGTTGCTTGGGCACCTTAACTTACATATCGCCGATGTAATACGGTCTCCAAGATTTTCTGATTTATTACGTGATTTCTTTTTTGCAGATACCTGAAGAGCCGTGTGTGTACCCTCACAAATTCCGCGATTTAAAACGAATTGAAGGATGCCATCCGACAAAAGTGGTCTCGATTGATCAACAGCTGTATTCAAGAGGATGATTATCATCTAAATGACATTATTTTCCTAACTAAATAACTAACTCTAATGGCATGTCTTGACCTCGAGCTGAAAATCTATAGAATACTGTTTTTACAAAATCCTTTGACTCATGTTAGTCACTTTGGGTATTATAACCTATACAGTTACTTTTGAAAAAGCCTTAATGCATTATTATAATAAATATAAAAATAAGTATTTAAAATTAGATGGGTAAAAATTAAAATGATATATGAGAAATTTCACAATATTTACAGACGTTCACGTAAAGCTGTACTTTTATTTGCTTGTGTACTTAAGACATTAAATTTATTCGCAGTTGCGATATCATCTATGCAGAAGATAGTCATTAACAAAACATTAAATTAGTAATTATAAACAGTAGTGTCGATTTAATGTTTTGATTATATAGTTTTTAGTAGCAAATTTGTACCATTATGCTAAAAATATTCAAGATTCCGACTATTTTATCTAAAAATGGTTAGTATCTTCACTCTAGAAAAATTGCAGCATTATAATGTACCTACAATCCAATGGACTAAGAGATCTAGATTTAAAGTAACGGCCCGATAGCTTCTCCGCAAATTTCGCAGATCAGAAATCTGCCTAAAACAATTTGGTAGTTGCAAAACCCCAAACAGTCCAGCCTGCTACCCTTGGATGCGGAATCCGTTCCACATGCAGCTTCTGCTTCTCTGTGCCTTGTAATTCAGCAAGTTTATTCAAAGCAAACTTGCTGAATTATGCAGCCACGGCGAGGGAGCAATTACAGTTCAGCGGCAGTATATCTAGGAAGGACGGCTTGCTGTACTCACCATTAACTCCTCGTTGCCCTTTCATGCGGCGGCCCACCGTCGGTGATACGAGTGTTAAGGGTCGGTCGGGCCTGAGGGACGGTCGCTTCTCGGTGGGGGGCGGCGTGGTCGCCTCCGCTATGCTGTCGGCCCATACCGTCTCCACCATGGAGTCGATGCTGGACGAGCGCGGCAGCCGGCTGCTGTTGTTCACCTTCCTGAAATGAACAGCTACGATGAAACTCAAGGAACTTGTAAAATTGGTTTCATATGTGTCGCATTCAAATATTAGTTTATAAAAAACGTCATAGAAACATGATTAAAAGACAACTAATGTGTCAGAAGTAGAACATTTTAAAAAATTCTATTGAATGCAGCTCTATGTACGTGTTCTTAAATAGAACAGCAATTTACAATTAGTTAAAGAATTATATGAAGTAGAATGCAAATTGATTCTAAATGTAATGTTGATAAAACAAAAATGTAAGCCATTCTCTTAATGTGGGTTTCGATTATAAATATTACCGTGATACTAACAAGATTTTACGCAGGTATGTTAAGTTCTTTCCTCTTGCTAAATTGCAGACGCCATTTAAAACAACAAATAAATTATAAGAGAAGTAGTGTGGTGCGTTGATCTTCTTTCTATGTTAGATCGTGTGGTAGTCAGTGTAATTGAATACAAGGGCTTTTCAAAACCTAAATTCAACGTAATTCTGTACAAAAGTAAAAACAAGTACATCTTCTTAGTAGGATCTGCTTCGACTACTTTATTTTATCTGATGTCAAAGCATCTGATGCCATTTCAGAATCTCTATACATCATCCATATATTTAAAATAATTAGACAACAAACTCCTTAAGAAATGAGATTTGCTACAGTTTAGAGATTATTGGAAATATTTAATAAAGGTGTTGACATAAATAACATTTCGTCATTGACTGCGTTTAATGTTTGTTTTAAGGACATTAAGAAGTCTGCAATCACATTGGTAATATCTAATATTAACAATGATAGTGATATATAGAAGACATTCGAGAAGCCGTATAAATTATTTCTTTAAATAAGTCTTTAACACTAAAAACCACGTCAGCTACTCTTTCTCATAGCTAATTGAGACGTTTCTAACTAAAACGAAAGAATCAGTGCCCGTTGCAGCAGACAACATTGTAGGCCGACAAACTCTTGTGTGCACCAATCGGCACTGTCATTGGAAATCACCAACACAATTTGGTTTTGTAACTAAAAGGAGGATACGAGGCCGACATCCACAAATCTAATTTATTTTAGAACAGAATAAGTTATAATAAAAATTCATTTTGCTAGAGTATTCAATATGATTCAATGTAACTAAGAACACGGAAAATAGAGGATAAAGGGGAAAAAGTCGTTACTGAGATAGAAGACGTAGTGGAGGTAGAGTGAAAATACTGTGAAAACTTATATACAAACAAAGATCTCTAAACTATTTAATATACAACGCGGCGATTGCCAAGGTTGTATCTCGTTGCCCTTTTTATTCAACATTTACAAAAATATACAGTAAGAAAATCTCTGGACGATTGGGAAGGTAGAATGGTTATTGGCGGCAAGACAATAAACAATCTTTGCTACGCGGACAACAATACACTTTATAGCTGAAGAGGAACAGGAGATGTCAGAGCTGAGTGAAAGGATTGGCAGGAAAGCTTATGCTTCGGTCTAAAACTCAATCGACCATGGTAATAGATCACCAACAAAATAGAAACTACACCTAACATTCGTGATGTAGAAATAATTTATCTAAGTTACAATATAAATAATGATAACAACTCGTTAACGAACATAAAAAGGAGAAGAGCGCTTTCCAAAACAACTATGGTTAAGTTAATCAAAATTTGGAAAGATCACCATATCACGAAGACAATAAAATGCAGACTAGTAGTATGGGACAGAAGCGCGGACTTTTAAGGCCACAGACATTAATAAACTAAACTCTTTCAAGATGTGGGCCTGGCAAAAACTTATGAAGATACCCTTGACAGTATATAGAACCAATGTGTCCATATTAGAAAAGCTGGAAATTCAGAAAAGATTGTCAAGTGCAGTAGAACGACGAATTTTAAAATACACCTTTTCAAGAAAATATTAGGAATGTCTCAGACAGAGACAAATAAAGGGATATTGCCCAAACCACAACTTAACTTACAACCATGAAATCACGACACTTCAACTATAATATATAGTCTAGAAAGAGAAAGATATTAATATGATGATACTGTTTTCTACCGAGAAATCTACATTAAACATTATCCTACTTTATGACAAGTTTATGCGTTATTCCTCTTCTTGTTTTTTGGGAAATGATCAACTCTTTCTTTATAGTTGATAATAGTATAAACCTGGTAGACTTCTCTTAATTAGTCTATTGACCTATCATCTTAATGAAAACTTTTAGATTAGTTTTTTGTGCGCAGATAATTAATTACTTGGTGGAGAACTCAAGCGGCTCTGAAACTTTTTATTATCACTTATAAATTAAAAAAATTGTTTAAATGTAAACTCTTCTTCTTCTTCCTGTCGTATCTTCTTATCAGAAGAGTCGTGATCATTATGGTCTATTATTCATTATATTTTTACGATATTTTTCCTTCTTGGTCAGTTCTGGGCCTAGAGGTTAATTTATTGTATTGGCTTCTCTATTGCCGTTTTGACTTGATCTAACCATCTCTTTGCGCTCTACCTCGTGGTCTGGTGCCTTCAGTGCATCCTTCCACCACTAATTCTTCAAGGCTATTGTTGTCACGTCTTGGTATGTGGCCGTAGTATTTTAGGATTTGTCTGTACACTACTGTACTGTTGTTGTTTTCTCTATCCACCATGAGAACGTTTGTTTTCATTTTATTTAAGTTTAAGCTATATTTTGTACTATCACGTTGTAATTTCAAAAGGAATTCCGTTAACTTATTTTTGGTGGAAGCGAGAATAGCAGCGTCATCGGGATATCGGAGGTTGCTTAATCGTTTGCCGTTGATCTTGAATCCTCCAATGGTGTTTTGTAGTACTTCTCTCATTACATATTCTCTGTATATATTAAATAGTTGTGGAAACAGGATGCACCCTTGTTAAACACCCTTTCTTATGTTAAATCCCTTTGACTACTGATTGTCAATTTTTATTATTACTCCATGTCCATTGTTATATAGCCCTTAGATTAGTGTGATAATATAATGTGGTACTCCCATTTATTTAAAAATGTCCCATAGATTCTCTGAATTTACGCTATCAAAAGCCTTGTGATATCTATAAAACCAACAAACAGGCTTAGGTTGTATTTCTTTGCTTTCTCTATTATTTGTCTAAGGTTAAGGATGTGTTTTCGAGTACCTTTGCCTTTTACAAAACCAGTCTTGCGATCTTCAGATATGCTTTTAATCTTTCATTTATTATATGTAGTAATTACCCTGTAGTTGTCATATTTGTCTTTATTCGTCTGCCAGTGTGTGTATTATATCCCATAACAAAATTATGAAATTTTTATGTATTATGAATCCAGTGCCATTTATGCTGTTTGCATCATTTTTAGCAAAGTATACTCTATTTCCACTGGTTGTTATGCCAATGTGTTTCTAAAATTTCAAGAATCTTGATATTTAGTCCCATTATTTCCTTTTCTACTATGTTTAGTTTGCCCGTTAATAACAGGCCTCTCGTGTTCTGTGTTGCTATTTTCAGATTTTTTCTCATATGTATCAAAGTGGGGTATTGTTTCTAACTCCGGAACAATTTGAACTGAGCAACTCTCATGGGAGTAGTGAAAACTAAGATGGGCTCCCACCTCCTTGGATTGGTGCGAGTGGAAGAGGGGCGAGTGGTAAATGGGTAGGAGCAAAAGGGACCTGATTCCCTCAGCAAAGGAAGGTGAGGGAAATCAAGAGCTCGCGTGGGCAGGGTGCGCTAGGGCCCTGAGTAGGTCTGGTCACCTTCGGGATCGAGGTGACGTACCTACCCGCTACCCGAAAAAACTCGAAAGACAGTCAACCAAATGCAAAATACATTTTATACCAAACTTGGACAGAAATAAATTATATGATTTCTTATTATATGGTCTCCTATTGCAATATTTAACAACAAATTAAAGAAATTGCCATTATAATTCAGTTGATGAAAAAGTCCACTTTCTCTATAGTTGTGTCACACTTATAGCTAATCTACATTTCGACCACCACACTAATCTGATTTTAACGTTAAAACTAAATTATCTATAGAATAAAGTTTTAAACAAGTTTTGACTTCACTCTTAGTCCGATATTGTAAAGTTAAGATATTACATTTTCATCTTTTTTCTCTTTGATATTCCATATTTATATACTTGAAATCTTAAGGATTCACTAACATGTATGTTTAAAACAGTTATTAAAACTAGGTGCGAAAAAAATTGCTACTTCGAAAAAAAATTCAACAAGTGCTAAACAGTTTTAGGTTAAAGCATCAAATATTTGCCTATTTCAGTGAAAACTATGGGCCTCTAACTATTATAAGAAAGAACTTAACTTCACTAACAAGTTAGGAGGTTTATTAGCAGGCCATAGTTCTGGCTTTTTAAAATTTATTTAAAACAAATATCGTATTATCATTAGTATTACTGATCTGTCAAGGTGGGGCAAAGCCATCACTCGATTTTCCAAAGCAATAACTGTGCTTGTAAATAAAAACAATTGATTCTGTTTGTTGATTATGTTTATTTAAACGTTTAAGCTTTTTTTTTGTAAAGATAATATCGATTAAGAGGCCGCCAGAGTTGTAGCACGTTCGTTTGTGTCGTAGCAGTTTCCACAACTTTTCTCAAAACTTCTGGCAATAAATTCTCCTCTTCTTGTCAGTTGTTCTCCTTTGGGGCCGCCAAAGTCTGGAATAGTCAATGGTGCGATCTTGTGGGCCCGTGCAAATCGCCTAAACGCTTGCTTTAGAATGTCCACCGTTGCTCGTAGACTGTGTGCGGTTGCACCGTCCTGCTGGAACCACATGTTCTCCAAACCTAATTTGTCAATTTGCAGCAACATGAAGTCGTTGGTCACGATTCTGCAGCGCTCACCAGTCACAGTAACAGTATTGTCGACGCTGTCCTCGAAAAAATATGGGTCAATCATCTTTTCTCTGTAAACACCGCACCAAACAGTAATTTTCAGAGGATGGCTCTTTGTGCATTGCACGCGGATTTTCAGTGCCCCAGAAGCGATAATTTTGCTTGTTCACATATCCGCCTCGTCGCTCATGATGATTTTCAATGGAAAATTATCCTTATTGCGGTCGAAGTTTAGGAAGGTTTTGCTAAAATTTACACGCGACTGGCGGTCTACAGGAAATAGGCGATGCACTTTTTGCACTATGTACGGAAACATCTTCAAGTATTTTTTACCAAAATTCGCTCTAAAAACCGTCTATTGATGCCCAATTGCGTGGCCCGTCATCTGGTTGATGTTTGAGCCCCCCCCCCCCCTGGGGGGTTGCTGCAGCCACAACAGCGATATTCTTGACAGAATGGCTACTTCAAGGCTGGCCATGTCTACTACTGTCCAGTTTCCTCGAGGCATGCGGCCGAAAGCCGCAGTGTTTGTCTAGTTAGCTCCACACTATCAAAGAATTAATGACGAAATTCATGTTAAGCCAAAATCACCCACCGATTATTTGTCGAAAACATTGACACAATTGTTCCGCGTTCTTGAGAAGTATAGTAATTCATGGTTTGCCTACATGTATTATGCTTCTGTTTACTTCTCAAATGTTAAAATCGCGATAACATGAGACGCGATTTGCAAAGATGAGAGCATCTTTTGATAAGGTAATGATTTTTGCAAAATGTCACCAAAGCGTTGGCGTCCATCGGTCCAGTCTTGAGGACCTTTTGCAAAATAAACCACGACACTTACAAGAGAAACTGGGTTCAAGTATGCCTTCAAAGTTGCTATCGTTGAATTCCTTAAATATAGTCTAGAATTCAAACATATATCTAATTTAGTAACCAGCTATCCGGCAGAAACTCGTAGATTTGCTACTTTCGCCCCTAAGGGCCTCTCTAAATTCTTTGCACTTGTAAACAGGTTTAACGGATTTATTTAAAAGTCAAGTTTTTTTAAGTGTATGTAATCTGTTGATTACCAGTGAGCTTAAAGTAAAAATAAATTACACAATAACGGCATCATTTTTTAGTTTTT
This sequence comes from Sinelater perroti, assembly GCA_036346155.1. Lineage (NCBI taxonomy): Eukaryota > Metazoa > Arthropoda > Insecta > Coleoptera > Elateridae > Sinelater > Sinelater perroti. Next base: position 7,708,702 of record JARFIY010000324.1, read on the forward strand.
CTATAATCATTTTGGATAAAAATTGCATCCTAGGCCGCTATAGACAAAATAATGCTCTATGCTGAGAACAGATACTTTGTGACTTTTGTTCTACTTAGTTTCTCACAAAAAATATAAAGCGGGGCGTGGACTAAAAAACGCATAGTTAAAGTCCATACAAATGCCAATACAGATTCTTAAGAAAGCCAGTCAGTCTCTGTCCTCACAGATTTATTATTAAAAAATAAACGCATCTAACGGATCCCTATATGGGGATAACATTCAGCAGTAATAAAGTTAGCAGATATTTTGGAAAACTGGACGGAGCTCTCCACTTATGCTATTATCTGTTTTGTGTTTTAATCCCGTTAAGAAGTTACTAATGGAGCTTTTGAAATCAACAAATAAGGATCGGTAGTACTACGATTTTCAGAAAATTCGAGTTTAGAACGTAAATAAAATACAATAACTTGTTTAAAAAATACATAGCTCTTTTTAGATCCACCTATAAAAAAATCTATAAAGAAGTATACTGCGCTATACATTATTTTTTAAACAAATCCTCTGACAATGGTAGTACTAAACCACAACGCCCCAAGTGTCTCATGATCTTTGAAAATTGAGATTTGAAATGTTGTTCTTTCTAAAGAGATGCAAAAAGGCATAATCCCTTTCTTTTACGACGCTACACTATTTATCTTAGACAAAGAACAAGAAGACATCCACCCTTTTGTTGTTTGAAATACACTATGGGGTACTATGGCTAAGTTGGTTTAAAATAAAATCTAATCGAAGAACACTTACGATTACCACAGCTGGGTTTTATAAAAAATAAAAACTGTAAACTATATTTGCACGCACATATATAAATAATAACTGAAACACTAGAAATTGATTTCCAAAACGCTTCTAACTCAGTACACCGTGACACGGTTTTCCTTGAAGTAAAACAACGCATCCCAAATTTGTTTTTTTGTGGCAATTGTATTCAAATCCATCTATTTTATTTTCTAAGGAGTGGACTTTACAGCTAGACAAGAATGACAAAATAATTAAAAAAGTTATAGAATTTTTGAAAAACACAATCTTAGATAAAGACGCATAAACCAACTTTCATCGGATCAAACCTTGGTCAGAATCATATGTCTGGTTATATGGGTTTTCCTTTCGCTTAGTATAACCGTCGGTTTCAGTTTATATCTAAAAATATCAAAATCTTACTTGCATTTGTAAGAATTAATCGAATTAATAAAGATTGTTGCAATTTATGTGTTACAAGTGATGGAAGACACTCCCGCCTTAATTAGATAAACGACATCATGTATCATAAATGGTGTTAAAATTTTTAGTTTTTTAGAACAAACTTTTTTTTTATTATGATGATAGTCAAACGCTGATTTTGATTCAATGGTGCAAAAAAAGTATCTCGTTTGCGAAGCGACTTATTTAGATAGTTTAGCTCGTTTACATGTATTAATTATCTGTAGCCAGGTGGGCCACCAGAAGCACAGATTCCATAAAAATACACAAACATTTTTAAAGACAATTATATTTTCATCCTTTTTGGCGTCGAGGCTATGGGCCTTAGGGTAGATAAAGCCGTCAGTTATCATTTCGCTTGTCAAAAATGTGACTTATAACTTTTGGCAAGTACATTCATTGGAATTTATATCTTCTATATGCACGCCACAGATTTTGATTAAATTTTATTTGGAAATAAAGGAGAGTTATGCGTTTATCGTCGCTCTTCCTTATTATAGCAAACAAGTAAGTGAAATATTTTCTTATACCGTTTCTTTATTGCGTGTTTTACGTTTGTTTGTGTTCAAACGTGGCACTATGGGATAAAGAAGATGAAAGATATCACAAGTGCGGAAAAAATACGGATAGCACAAATTGTTGCCCAAGAAAATGTTTTTGGTTCTAACAATAAGTTGCACTTTGAAAAGCCCAGTGTAAAGACAGCAAAGACTATCTAATTATAGACATGGTCTTAGAAACTAGGCACGAATAGCAAAAGGTTAAGACGTATCAATGAGTAGATAAGAAGAGATAGAATAACGTACATCTGCAAAGAAGCTTCACTTAACATCCAAAATAAGAAAAATGCGGTTATAGTGAGCCTATGCAAACAAAAATTTTGCATCTGAAAACTACAGAAAGATATTTGATACGTATGTAAGAGTTTATTCAATTGTTAGTTACAGTATATGATATTGTCCTTTATTTTGTAAAGGTAATCTTTACTAATCAATCAAGACTAGAACCCGTTACAGTAATTTAACAGTTTACCAAGAAAAGAAAATCAAAACAATTCCACACATAACTCCTGAAAAATTTCCCGTGTCTCTGATAATATGGTTATGAACAATAGCTTAAGGCATCGTTCAACTATACTTTGATGGAAAAACGATAAAACAGATGCAATATAAATGCGTATTAGAAAGGCTTCTTATACCATTCTATTTAACCATGAGGACAAAAATAGTTCCAAATTTATTTATACATCAAGAAGTAACAAAAACACAGATAATGGCTATAACCTAGAAATTTTCCTGACTTACATCGTATAGAGAATGTCTAAATATTCTAAGATACATTGCTAACAAACATCCTAACCAAACAGTTTATTAACTTGAAAAGCAATATAGCACAGAACTGGAAAAGCGATCAAAGCTGTGAAAGCTTGTTTGGACAGCATAGCAGACACGACTCAAAAGTCACATATTTCCAGAGTAATCAATTTAATTACTAGGTAATGTAAATTATAAATGTTTTATAGATGAAAATGATAAATTTAATAAGGTTTATTAAGTTCACTATTCAGAAATTGTGACAGACATCACAGATTTTAGGTTCATAATCCGATACATCAATAGAAGCAGAACTGCATGATTATAAATTAAATTTAACAAAGCCTTCAAAATAATATTTTTAAATTTAAAAACTGTTTTCTTTGTATTTTACTTTGTACTTTCTTAATTTTTTATTGTAGTAAGCTTGTAGTAGCTTATTTAATAAATACATTTGTCTTTAAATAGGCTGAAGTGCTAATAGAGTGTAAAATATCACTAATAATAATGTGTATTATACAGTTTTAATGCAAACGTAAAAATCCATTAACTAAACTAAAGCTTAATTAAACCATAAAGCTGTTTAGTCAATAAAATGTAGGCTAACAAAGTTTTGATTGGCGATAACAAACAGCAATAAAAACCATAATGGTCATTAAGTATTTACTGCATCAACAAAAATAAATGTAGATTTTACACCACTATTAAATATTTTATGAACAGTGTTGGCAAACGTTAAAAAATCAGTGCAAAAGTACATTCTATGTATTCTACAATAACAAATGCAAGCCTCTGTTTATATAAGAAATATTTCCTAACAAAGGTTTTGTTTATATATTTTTATTTTAGGTAAAAACTCTTCACAATTCTCTTATGCAATTTCCCACCTTCTCAAAGATCTTACCCCAACATTTTTAAAGTTTCACTATTCTTTCAAGGGTATTGCTTTTGTACTGTTCTCCATTGGCTCAATTAACCTCAAACAGAACTTTTTTAAGGAAACGGAAAACTGCACACTCGTCAATGTAAAGATTCTACGAGTGAATAAAATATAAACCGTAATTTTTTGAGGTAAACGGCGAGTAATGCGGTCTCTGAAATTTTGTAAGTAGGAATACCTAAAAAAATTCCTCCTGTACCATTTTTATAGTCAGTATGACAATTTCAGAGCAAAATTATACAGCTCAACAATTTTAAACTTTTTTCGTGGTTCCTGGATGATAGTAAGTGCTTCCAACGGAAAATTACATACTGAATCAATTTGGAAAATCTCGGAAAAAGTGAAATACTTATTTTAGTATACTTGTCTTACTGCGTGGACTTCTTGGCTTTCTTCCGTTTGTATAATGTTGATGGTGTTTCTTTCACTGCTAACCAACAGTAATCTGCTGACATGGCTGGGTTCTATCTCCCCTGGTAACGTTTTTCAATTGTCAAAATGACCTGATGGTCCTGCTTTCCATATTTACCACTGATATCCTCTAAATTGCCCGGAAAAAAGTTCACGGTAGTCCATCATCTTTCCACATAATCTCTGTAGTCTTCGAATTTCCTGTACCCTAAGAATTTTTTGTAGCGCCTTTAAAGCATTCTCAGGCACCTTTTTCTTTTCCCTCTAAAAATGCATCAAATTTAATATCTCTCATCAAATCCCGAAATAATGCAAATAACAATCCTTTAAATGATCCTGTTGTTCTCTCCAAAATAGGTACAGCAAAAGACATAGATGAACGAAAACCATTAAGCTATTGGCTTAACCTGTTTGCACAGCAAATATTAAGTGTCTAGTTCCTGTTTCAATCACAAACACCGCACCCAAAACCCAGGTGATAAGCTGTTTTTCTACGGGAGAAAATGCACATTTTTTATTCTCCGCAGTGAACTCGCCGCATATGTAACAGAAATTGACTTGGCATTTATACGTTTACGTGACATGTCTTTAGGTTATCTATTTATTCATGGATTTATTATACATGCACCACACTATGAACACAAATAAATGACAACCACTGAAATGCGCACAATACACAGTTCACATTACTGCAAGAAAGCCAACAGTGAGTCAGGACTGTTACGCAGTTGCTTTCAACTGTTAACATTTGTTAAATAATACACTGCTAACAACTTAAAACTAGAGTTACACTGAACAGACTGAGAAACCCGTCCTTGCTCACAAAGCACCTGATATTCAATACCGAATTTTGAAAATGTTTATCGATCTATACGTGGTACAGAAATACGGATTATATTTCTGAATTCAGCGTAAAAATGTTTCTAGGCTATTTATTTGCTTTTGATAACCAAAACTATTGTGTTGTTATAAAGTTTCTCAAGAAAATTTAAGGCACAGTTCGAGGAGAACACTTTTAAGAAGACTCAAGTCTACACCTGGCAGAACAATTTTTAAGGGTTATCATCGATTAGCAGTTGTTGAGTTGTTTTTGCCAACTTTTGGACAAACAAGACTCGCAAGTCGTCGGAAAATAAAAGTTTTCAATTAGAATCGTTATCCTGCGATGACGCCCGATCTCAGATAATTATCCAAATTCGACAATTAAAACTATTTTCCTGCACTTATCATTTGTTTGGATCACTACAATAGCGGAATCAAAAAACTACAGTAGATTATATAGAAAAATTATTTTTTATAATGTTTCTGTACGCACCAATCTCAAAATTACTCTGCTCTTTTGGTGTGCAGAAATTAAAGCAATCTTTCATCTGCAGGTAGTGCCTAGTGGTGTTGCATTACTAACTAGTTGTGGCTAACATGTTAACTGGCATTTGCATAGTTTTATCTAGCAGATATTGAGAACTAAGTGAGATTTCAGAGGTTTCCTTGTCATTGAGTTATTCTGCATTGTTCATAATTTTGTTGCTGTTTTAATTTTTAGGTTCGATGTGTTATAGATAAGAAATCTACTGCCTTCTTAGATAAGTTGTAAGCGAATTCCGTGTATTATGTAGCTTAAGCAGACAAGAAGGTGATACAAACCTACTTGAGTAGGTGCCTAACAAGGTCGTTTAAAAATTTGTCACCCTTTGATGGGAAGTTTGCTCCGTAGTTCGGGTAATTCGAGTTTTGAACCTTAGGAGTTTCTGCTCTACCGATGGTCAAGCTGCCCACACTCCTTTCCAATACGGCGGTTGTTTGTGGTTCGTTGACATTTGTATATAGTTATCCAGGTTGTTTGTTTGTTTCATTTTGGGTGAGACTAGGTTGGTGCGTACTAGCCTATTGCCTTTGCTGTATTCCAATTTGGGTTCAACTTCGGAGTTTGTTCCGTCCCTCGCAGTAGTTGTTGGTGCTGAAGGCGGTGGCTTTAGGGACGGGGGAATGTTCGCGCCAATCTCAAAATCACCTTTTATTTTGAATTTTTAATTTAGGGGCCGGTGTATTTTGATTCCCTCTTGTATATATTTTAAATTTGAGATATGGCCACGAGTTTGTCCGAAGACGCGTTGCGCTGATATATAGGCCGCGGGCCGTGTTATTCGCTTGCCTTTTCTGTTCGCGCTTCGCCTTTTGTACGCGCTTTTGTTCGGGCTTGGCCTTTTGCTATGTTCTCGCAGGCGTCGTTCTTTTGAATTCAGTTTGTAAGAATTTAAATTTTCCGTAAGACGAGAGCATTTTTAAACGAGAGTTCTCCGGCGAGTTTAATTGGCGGCATAATTTTTATTTTCTGCAAGGCTTTCGTTAAAAGCTAATTTTTTGGCGAAATTCGATATTTCGGCCAACTAGATTAACCTCTTCCTGGAGGTCCTTTTGTTTCCCGATTGCATTTCGGGGTTGAAATCGTCGCCGGTAATACTCGGTCTATTTTTCTTCGCTCTGACTTGGCAAGGAACGACGAAGGAACATTTGCACCAGGAAAGACGCTACCGTTCGGCTCCGCTGTGAAGATTGGGGTTACTTGTCCTATCTTTTTACCCATACCCTTATATTCTTTTCCTGAAACCTCCAGGACCAACAGCAGGGAACCGATTTCTACGGGAAAGCCACGTTTCCATAGGTTAGTGTTTTTTAGCTTTAGCTTTGTTTCAAGTTGCCTTTATTTAAAATTTAAATTACCTATACAGTCCACTTTTCCGGCCGCACCAGTTTCAGTAAATAAAAAAATTTATTTCTGGTTTATATTTGATTGTCCTCAGAAGATTTCCAATAAAATGGAACATTTTTAAGATATGGGGCAAATTACAGTCGGTTGGACTTTTGCTGTTGTCATTTATTAGCTATTATGCAGACGTATATATTAGCAAAGTTTACTATTTAACTCCTTGTGTGAATACGTAATTAAGTAGTTAAATGCCATACTTTAATAAATAGAACACTTAAAATTGATCATCACTTTATGGCCTTTTTAAATTATGAAAATGAAATGAAATTGTTGTAGTAAATTCTCCAAAAATCTGATAACGGGTTGGATTCATCGGTGGACTATTTTTCAGAAGACTTAAATTTTATATTGGCGGTGATAGTGATGACGGCTATTCATCAAAAGGTTTACGAGAAGATAGTAATTAGATTTCTAAATGAAATAATCACATTAAACCAAATGAAGGTTCCAGTTTAATTTTAACCCATTAAAGCAAAGTGTTGGCGAAATTTTGTGTTTGATTATCTTCCATAATTTTTTTTTTTGTGATATGATCCCATTTATTTGTAATCGCACCCAGACGACTCTGTCAATATGATACAAAATTAAAAATTCAATACAGTTACTACCTTGACCTGGGAAAAATGATGTTCGGTTATATACTTGCAATAAAATGTAATGTTTTTCTTATTTAATTCCTTCTCTAATTAAGAATTAGCGACCAAATTTATGATTCGTAGCTATTTCAAAGGGTGGTTTGATGTTTAACCCAAGTTTTGGAGCCACAAAAGTCTTTAGTAACAATTCGTTTTTTCTTTTAAGTTTACTTTTGTTATTAATTTTTTTTAATAATATACAATACAGGGTTGTATCCAGAAGTAGTAGGACTGTTTTTTTTCTGAGCGCGCGGGGCGATGGAGGGGGGTCCGCAAGGCCGGATGCTATGGAGGGGAGCCTTGGGAACAGGTTTCGACCTGCGGCAGTCTCTTGCGTGCGTTAGTTGAGTGTAGATCACTGTTTTAGTGACCTCCTATTGTGACGCCCTGTCGTCAGTTGCGATGGAGCGAAATTTGGAGCAGTGGTACGCCATCAAGTTTTGCTACAAATAAGACCCGGAAACAAAACGTCAAAGCGAAGAGTGGCACACCGCACAATCACCCCGTAAAAAGAAGGACAGAATGTCGAAATCGAAAGTGAAATCGATGTTGATTCCATTTCTTGACTGTCGTGGCATTGTCCATAAGGAGTTTGTACCTCCTGTACAGACTGTAAATGCAAGATTTTACGTAGAAGTGCTCACACGGCTGCGAAATCGAATCACACGCGTGCGACCAGACCTGGTGGGAAGATGGAAGCTCCACCATGACAACGCGCCGTGCCACGGCACGTGAATTGTGAGGGATCTCCTGGCCAAATTCGACGTTTCCACGTTGCCTCATCCCCTCCCCCCCTACAGCCCTGATGTGGCATCGCCGGACTTCTTCCTGTTCCCCCGAATCAAGAGGCAGCTCAAGGGGCATCGTTTCGACTCGGTGGAAACAGTCCAAGCGGCAACGACGAGGGCGCTGAACAGCATCCCGGAGGACGGCTTCCAGAAGGCCTTCGCGACCTGGAAGGCTCGCTACCAGAAGTGTCTGGATGCCCAAGGGGTCTATTTTGAAGAGTATTAAGTCGATGTACCAAAATGTTCAATACATTTTTTTTTAAATCAGTCCTACTACTTTTGGATACCGCCCTGTAGCTATCTTTTTTATTTATTTCTCGTAATACTTCAGAATTGATCGGTTTTCTATTCCATGCAATCTAACATTTTTCATATTGGCCACAATGCAAATCTCTTTATTTTCTTGATTATACTTTTTCTCATGGTCTGTGTTTTGACTTTGTATAACAAAATCGATTATACTTGATATTTGGCAAACTTTATTCGGACTGACAAATTCAGATTTGTTAGCTTAATGTATCAAACCATTAGCCCTACAATTATTTTATAAGAAATGAGGCTTCACTTTATTTTAATGTAATACTCTAAAGTATTTCTACATATATTGCAAATTTCAAGGCATGTTCTGCAATTAAGCAATATCTATCTCCTAAACAAATAAATATAAAGACAAACTAGTAGCTACTGTAACTGCTTTTGTTAACGATTTAATTCCTACATTGTCAAATGCCTTTAGCAACTATAATAGTATAACGACTCAGTGAATACCATCATCAGTTTAAAATTGTTATGTCAAATTTCATAAAACTGTAAGAGACAAATTTATATTACTAATTAGCAATACGCATTAATTACAAGTTAGTAGGGCGAGAAAGCTTGCTGTTTATAATTATTCATATAACACAAAATTATTCAAATTTGTTATAATGCTTGTATATAAATTGCTTAATATAAAAGTAAAAACAATCTCCATATAGCGGAAACAATATTTCATCTTGAATTTCACATAATCATGGCGTATTTTGAATATTTTTACTTAGACTTTGAACACTTTTATTTTAGTTTTTTCAGAATTTAAATTTAAAGTCGCCTGTGGGCTCCGCCAGTATCTCTCTCATACAGATATTACAGCAATTCCAAAATAAGGTCTTCAGTGCAATAGTAAACGCTCTTTGGTATATTCCAAATGCGATAATTTAGGCTTATCTAAATATACCAACTGTTCATAAAGAAACAACCAAATTTAGCGCCAAACACAGGGAAAAACTAGCATAACATCCAAACGAACTTGCAACTATACTGCTACAAGATAAAGAAGAACCAAGAAGACTAAAATGGATTAAGCCATTTGGCCTACCAACCAGATTCATATAAATATTTGTATATCGATTAGTACTAAATATCCAAGTTTAGTAAAATTGTAATGAATGTCCAATCTTATTATGCCATGATTATAGTGTAAATATTTAGTTTAAGCACACATAAGTTTTACCGATAGTCCATAAAAGACTGATTGTATAAATAAAAAAGGGATATAAAAAAGAATTTAACTTTTTGTTATTATACAAGCTGTTTTTGTTATATTTTGTATATACGTGCTACATTTATTTAATTGTTTTTTTAATATAAAATATTTTAGGCAATATTTTTGCTTTCCAAATGCACTATCAATAGAATATAATAACACATATTTAAATATAAAAATAGCTTACACTAGATTTACGTAATGTATAAATAATATAATAGAAAAGACTCTGAATATCAAGAAATGATAGTTTAAGATTAAGTATAACTACAACTTGCGCCATTTTTACTCCATTTGGATTATTCACTCCGCAGAATTGCTAATTGTGTATTTTTTATAAACTATTTATTTTTTATATGGATCTTCTTGCGTATTCTAAAATTAATTCTAAAAATTGTGCTTCTGGGTTAACACATTTGGTTAAAGAGCTACAACTAAGAGTATCTTTACGTAGTTTCAAGAGTGTAATCGTTAAATTAACGAATGGCATTTTTTTATTGTTTTATATTGTTATTAGATATAATACTGGAAATTTTAAATATATTTTATCCTTATCTTTCATGTATCTTATGCAATTCGAAACAAATATTAATTTGGTCGCTCACCATCTGTAATTACTGTTAAAGAAGATTATTTGTTTCCGAAAATTGTATTCATTTACGTGCTCCAAGCACTTTATATATAATAAAGATATGTTCCGTAATTTATAAAAATTATTGGGGTCAAAAATTAATTGTTATTCTCTACATCTTCTTTAATCAGATGGGTTTTTATTTCACCAATGTTTTGGCGTGTCTTAATAGCACCACAAACAAATTAAAAAGATATTTCCTAGTGCTTGGAAAAAAGAAACGCCGGTTATTGGCCAAATTAAATATAAGAGTGCCAAAATCTTAATTTAGAGGTATTGAAAAGAAGCTTATGTTTCTGTTATCTATGCTACTCAATAATTTTAACTATCATAACACTACGACATCAAATCTACGATTTCTAAAAATTATAATAACTACATTGTTTAATAGTTTCATTTCTTTATTACTACTGTATATTAACTATTTTATATAATACTTAGAAAAAAAGGCAGATTAACCATCAAAGTTTCAAGATTTTGATGAACAGAAGATTTATTTTACCATAGTATTGTAGTGACAGATGGAAGGTTATAACGGTTTTATTTACGGGTCTTGCGATATTAGAGATTATTTTATGTGATAACGATAAAATGATGTCATAAACTATTAAGCATTTATCAGTAAAATGCTGAACGTTCAGTATAGTAGGCAACCTTTCGTACGTATAATGTACCCTACAGGAGTCTACGGTTGCAAAAAATGCCTATAAAATATACGAGGAAGAAATATTTAACAGAACAGGAAAAAATAGCTAATGCATAGAGGAAAACAAGCAACAATTTCCACAAAAAAAAAAAACAAATTAAATAAATGGTCAAGCGAAGCTAGAGAGAGTACGTATGATAAACTCAACAAAGAGATGAAACATTTTAAAATAAATTAAAAACAATACAAGTAATAATAGTAGTGACATTAACAAAGCTATTAAAACAAAACAAAGTTAGTAAAAATAATTTAAGATTTGATAAACAATACACCGTATCAAATAAATGTGAAGACTTTTGTCGGTGTTGGTTGGTTGCCTTGATGTTTTATCCACAACTCTTTTGACAGTGGTTTCTATTTCTTCTTATGTCTAGCTAATTTGTGTGATAAGGTGTATATTTCGAACAAAAAAAACGGAAAAATGAAAAGCCCAACTCAGCTCTGTAATCGTCAATTACTGTATGAAAAACTTGAAGATCAATAATCAATTAAAATTAGCGATATGGCTAAAATACATTGCTGACATGTTTATGACATGAAGAGAGGACAAGAAAACGCTGCCGAAATTTTTAAATTAAATAATAGAATTGCTTTCCTAGATGTACAGGTATTGAAATCCGAGAATGGAAATTTACACCATACCGTATACAGAAGACCCAAGCACGTAGACCTATACCTTATGTAAATAACCGAAAAACATTTTTTAATTAATCCGTTTTTATGTAATTTATACATTTTGTTGCTATAATTACATACCAGTGAATAGCACACTGTCAATATAATAAAAAATGTTTTCAATTGCCATTTACTTGTGATTATAATTAAATGATATAAAATTTGTTTGACTATGTAGCTAGGAAATTGTTTTTTTTAGACCAAGTTTGAACCGTGCTAGTGTAAGTTATATATCATATTATAAAAAATATTATTGTGCAGCGATCAAGGTCATTTTAAGGTTAAAGAGTTTAGAAAAGACTTTCATAATTTTTTTAGAAGAAAAGTGTACAAATGCATGGAATTTGAAATTATTAGTGAAATATGTAGTCAACAATCGAAGCTGTTAAATATCTTGGCTGTTTGAGTATTACTATTCGAATGGAAGGCAAGCTGAAAATGCTGGTTAATAACATTGAATTGAGTCGTAAGACATCCAGTCAATTTGAATACACGAAAATATTCCTACGAAATAAAACTTGCAAAGACATACTACTACGTATATAATGGTGTATACGTCATTTCAGTTAGTAAACAATTTATGACAGGAATGCCAACGTAGTGAGAGTAGATTAATTAACATTAAATTTACATTTAATTATTAGTGGCTTTAATAGCCCAGATTATGGGGAGAGGAAGCTTTGAAATCAATATAAATGTTTAATAAATCGTTTTAAAAGAAACCCAGCATATAACTGAATACTCATCTTTATCATTTACTTAAACAAGGAATTAATTGACAAAAAATATTTTATCTTAATTAACAGTTAGACACTTTCGTACCAGGTTGACACCAAATTAGAAAAGTAAATATGAATTGAGTAATTTAAGAATTTTTTTATACACACGAGAGAACGAATGTGGTTAGTTAACAATTTTTTTTTATTGGATTAATGCAAATTTACAATCTACTTAATAAAGTAATAAGTAAATGGGTTGAAAGAAGTTCACTTGAGTCAGGGGCTATCCACTGACGGCTCTCTGGATTCACCTAGCTAGGTCTTCTGGCCATGTTCTGTTAAGTCTTCTATTTTCCATTGGTTGTCTGAACAGTTCACTGATTAGCTCGTTACTGTGGGTTATGCTTCGATTTTTATGTTTAACAGAGTAAGCACTGATGACGTCTTGTATAAACGGTATTTTTAGGTCGTCGTGTATGGTGTTGTTGGAGACATAACAAGGTGCATTTAGTAACATTCTGAGGGTTTTAGATTGAAAGGTTTGTAAGTTAGTTTTGCGTCAAGATGAAGTCCGAGGTATTTAACTTCTCCTTTGACAGGAATGGGAGTGTTATTGAAGGTAAGAGGAGGACATTCGGCTCTTCGTGTTGTGAACGTGACTTGACACGACTTATCAACGTTTAGATTCATTTTCCAGTGCGTAAGCCAAATTTGAAGTTGATCAAGATAAGCTTGCAATTTTGCAAAAGCTCGTATCGGATCGAGATCTGTAGAAAGGATGGCTGTATCATCAACGAACGTTGCTAGTAGTGTATCCTCGCTGGCTGGTGTATCAGCGGTAAACAGTAAGTACAAGAAAGGTCCCAGAACACTTCCTTGGGGTACACCAGAGTTGATAGTCTGGTAGTCAGATAATGAGTCTTCGAATTTAACTTGGAAGTAACGGTCGGACATGTATGACTTAAGGATGAGGAACAATTGATTTGGTAAGTGTTGTTTAAGTTTGAAAAGTAAGCCTGCATGCCACACTCTGTCAAACGCCTGTTTTACGTCTAAAAATGCTGATGTACACATTTGTTTTGCTTCTAAGCTTTCTTTGATTTTATTAACGATTCTATGGCACTGTTGGATAGTGGAGTGATTGGATCTGAAGCCGAATTGGTGGTTAGGGATTAAGGCATCTATATGTGTTACATTTGCAATTCTGGTGAGGATAAGTTTTTCGAAAATTTTGGACATTACAGGAAGGAGGCGTATTGGCCTATAGGAAGTGGCATCAGTTGGAGGTTTTCCTGGCTTCAGTATCATGATCATTATTGCATACTTCTACAGTATCGGATAGTAACATAGGCGTAGTATGCTGTTATATTTGGTTGTGAGTAATACAATAGCTTTTCTACGGCAGTTTTTCAGTACTTCACCTGTAATGAGATCATATCCAGGAGCTTTATGAGGGTTTAAGAGACTTATTTCTTTTTTGACTTCTGCAGGTGAAATAGGCTTGGGTGGAAGATACATCTGACAAGGGGCGTTTAGGAATGTTTGTATTTCAACATCATCTTCATCATCGTTGAGGATATCAGGAGCGGAAAATGCACTAGCAAGGTGTTCTGCGAATCTGTTGGATTTTTCAATATTCGTCCGCGCCCAGCTCCCATCAGCTTTTCGTAGAGGTGGAATAGATACTATGGGTCTTTTGAATTTTTTTGTCGCGTTCCACAGGGAGTGATCATCAGTAGATAGATTGACGATGTAGTGTTCGAAGAATTCGTTTTTTGCTTCTTGGATAGCATTGTGGAGGTTGTGCGTTATTCGATTTAAATAAGTTTTGTCAAGTGGATTCCTGGTAGTCTGCCACCTGCGCCGAGCTCTGCGCTTTGCGATGACCAATTCTCTAATATGAAGCGGGATGTTCTGATTCTTGCGGGTGAGACCATGGGGTTCTGGAGTAGAGGTCCAGGAAGCGCTTTGTATTAACGTAGTTAGGTACTGCACAGCTTCATCTATGTCCTCCTTATCTTTTAAGCGGATATTTAGTGATATATTATCGTTGATATGTTGACGGAATAGGTCCCAATCAGTCTCTGTTGTGGCTTTTTCCATATAATACTGGTGCTCAGAGTTATTATTACAGGACTGTGGTCAGACAGCAGATCTAAATTGGATTCAATATCACTATGTAGGTCTGAGATTCCTTTAGTTATGGCAAAGTCTAACAGGTCGGGGATTTTATTTCGATCGGTCGGTCAATAAGTTGGCTCTCCAGTCGACAAATAGTTGAAATTATTTAGTTCTAAAACTCTCAATAATGTTCTGCCTTTAGGAGTAATCAGCCTAGATCCCCAGGCTGTATTTTTAGCATTCCAGTCTTCGGCAACTAAAAAGTGTGAGCCGAGTCGTTGGAAGAATTCGAGGTATAGATCGCATGTTATAGAATAACGTGGTGGACAATATATTAAAGCAATTGTAATAGGTCGGGGGAAAGTATCTACTTTTATGATGGCACTTTGAATTTTGTGTGTTATGTATGGTTGGAGTACGTGATTTTTTATTGAAGATCTGATTATGATTGCAGGCCCTGCGTGAGCCACATCATCAGGATGGTTAGCATAGTAAATGGAATAGTATGGTATTTTAAGAGTTGTCCTTTGTGTTGAATGACTTTCAGCGATTAGGAGGATATCAATTTTATTTATGTTAAGAAATAGCGTAAGTTCCTGAATATGGTTTGATAAGCCATTTGCGTTCCATTCTGCAATTCTAAGTGCAGGGGCCATTATTGAGTTAATTTATTGATAACTGTTGTCAGCATGGTTAGAATCATACTGTTCTGGTTGAGTAATTGATTGAACATATTCTTAAAATCATTAAGGAATATAGTAAATTTGCTAGTTAGGTCTGTTTCGGTGTTGTTAGATGGGATGTTAGGTTGTACGGCGGTCATTTGGGCATAAGTAGGGGTTGAGGTTGTTGGATGTAGTGGAGTATTAGTTGTAATATTTTGTAACAAAGGACTGGGCCCGGTTGGTCTTAGGTGATGGTTTCTGTTTGTTAAGACTTGATAAACTTTACAGCCTTTGTAGTTCGCTGGATGATTTTTCTGACATAGAGCACATGTTGCTGGTGTATTTTTAGATTTGCTGCAACTATAGGTGTTATGTGGACCTCCGCATTTAACACACTTAAACGGTTTCCTACAATAGGTTTTCGTGTGTCCATAGTCTTGGCATCTTGTGCATTGTACGATCCCACCTTTATTTCTTGGCGCTTCTACTCGAATTTTAGAATGATAAGAAATTCTAATTTAAAGATGTCTTTATTATTGTTTGTAGCTCGAGATCTACAAAGAATAGAGGTAAGGGCTCTTTAGTAACCCGATGCCTGACATTTGTAATATTACGAACTTTGTGTCCTTTTTTCTCGAGTTCTTGTGTAATTTCTGGTAGGGGAATAGAAGGGTGGATGCCTCTTATGACTACACGGTATGCTTTATCTTGTTTTAACTAATATGAATGGTGCACAATTCTATAGGTTTCAGGAGTGTTGGGGTTTATTTTAACAGTATTGTTTGCTAACGTTTTGGTAGTGTAAGTTTCTTCTTCAACTACTTGTGCTAAGTTATCGATCATGTCTTTGTAATTTGAGACCCCTTATATAAAGATTGGTGGAGGTTTCGGTTCTCTTTTTGGAGGAATTGAAGTATTAGACGTGTTGTTATTGTTTTCAGAGAGAAGTGAGAACTGATTAGCAGTTTCTATTTGGGCATCAATTTCAGAAGAATTTTGTCGTTTTGCTCTTTTTATTTTGGTTACTATTGTGTTTGGTTTGATTTTATGTTTCATTGTAGTTCATTGTTTCATCATCACATGCTAAGTTATCTTCTGTGGTTTTATAGTTTATATTGCTGCTAACAGAATTATCATAATTTGCACTAACCTGCTGTGCTGATAGTACAGGTGGAAACTGATTATAAGTTGGTGTGAATGAAGGTGCTATTTGACTTGGCCGTTGATTGAATCCTAGTAAAGGTGCTTGATTCGCTGGGGATCTGTTGGGGTACATTAGTGGCATTTGTGCATTTACAAACGATTGTCCTGCTATGTTTGATGACTGCACAATAGGCTGATTATAGTAATTACCATTTTGTCCGAATCCATTATTGGCTTGAGTGTTAAATTGTGGGGTCCCAGGTCCTGCGTTACTCGTGGAAGGGAACATGTTCCCGATCTCGAGTGTTTATCGTTCGCATGCAGTGTAATAGGATTCTTAATAATGTGCACTTTTAAATATTATGAAAACGTTTAAAAATGTATACGAGTTTTCGAAATTAAATTAATAAATATATAAATTTGCCTGACCTTAAGCAAGGCTACGGCTGCGGCTCCTCCGTTGTGATAACTCAGGTATAGCTCGGCACGCACGTTATGTCTGCTTGAAGGCACTAGCAAGAATCTAGTTAAAATATGAAGATAAATTTGAAACCGATCGCGAGCATTAAAGAACACTTTCAAAGACGAATTTGTAATAATAAAGAACTTGTAGAACGTAAAGTTTTTTGTCTTTGGTTCTTATTATTTGACTCAAAAAATTCTCACACTTTGATTATTTATCATATGATTGAAACTAAGTTTTTAACAAGTATAATGTTTATTTTTAAGTGATAAAACTAATTCCGGGTTAATGTCCACACTTCAAGCATATTATAACGTATAGTGGCAAGAGTGCATATAAAAGCATAGTAAAAAAGTCCTACAAAGAGAGGTGACACTCAGCAGTCTTAGTTATTTTAAAAGTACGTAACCTTGTATTCTTTATTTTTTTTTCTAGGTTACAGAAAAAACAAATATGGAAAACGTAAATATAAAATCAGCGAAAGGTATTTACACTAGAAAACTACCAAAATATCAATAAGGGGTGTAAAGTAGTTATATTCATCTATTCGTTGTATCAGTTCGTTAGACTGAACCAATAAATTTAACTTTATAATTATTGTATTTGACTACACTAACGAGGTACAGTTACTTATTTTCAATAACACCTATCACAATTTTGAAAGTCTTTGGTTGTGTGTGGTAACCTTTAATGCATTTTGAGAGTTCTACATTAACAATGCTGTCAAGAAATAGACTTTAAACGACTATTTTCTTTATCTGCTTTTGGCATTTCTGTCAAACTAACTACAACTGCTATGTCTCATTCTTCATTTTACACAATAGAAGACGTTGTTTGCTAGAAATATTGTGGAGAAATCAACGATTTTTGAAAAGATCCGACTTGACAGATTAACGTTTTTTTACTGGTGTGGGCTGAAGCATCTGGAACTGGAACTGGAAGTCAGTTGAGTCGCAGTACATGAAACACGAAGGCAAGTTGATGATTTGGCGGAAGTTGGACAAGAACAAACGTCTTCACATCTTCTAAAGCATTATGCTTCAATGTGAAAGATGAATTTTTAAATAAATCTTCATATACCAATATAACAACAATCCAAGAGATTCCTCAACGTTAATTAAGAAATAGCTCAGCAAAAAAAGAACACGCGTTTTTGAGTATTAGTGACTAACTTAAACTTAATGAGCATTTGTAAGAGGGGTTGGCTAGGCGGTTAAAGAAGAAAATAACATAAAACTCGCTGAAAATATTTAATAATTTTAAATGATGAGTGGGGATGCAAAATAGCGAGTACTATCATCAATCTTATAGCTTTAACGCTTCGACGTTTGTTAAGAAGTACTCCACGGCCTTTTTGATACTGGAGAAAATGATATAATAATTCTTATATTGTTATGATCTTCTAAACATCGTGTCCGTAGTTTTTGAAAGAAACCCCGGAAGAAAATAAAAAAGACAGTTAAGCATCGACAAAGACATTTACCTAGCCTACCTTAATCATTTTTTTATTAGGATGCTCAAAAACAACTACTATGATAAAGTCAGCTTCCATGCCGAACGATGTATGGTTAAATTTATCGCTAACAAGCGAAACCTCCATGAACAATGGCACGCTACAAAACTGGTAAGTGGACAAAATCTATGATAATTCGGCTAATTTGGTGTCCGTAGAATCAACCAACTTACTAAGCACACGGACAACAAAATTAAATTTGATGGTGATTACACTCCCCAATGACCACAGTAACGTACTTTGTTATCCAATAAAAGTTTTCTTTAAAACACAACAGATAATTATGCATCAGTCTACATGTGCTACATCTTATTAGGTACCGTTGTTCTTTCAGTGGTCTTTAAATTAAACCTCGTGCCTTTAAATTTCATATTTTGCTTCATCTTCTATAAAGGTACTGGAAGTTAGAAGGATAGGTGCTGGATTTGTTTTCTTATTGAAAGAAGAGAGAAAATAGTAAATAAAATTAGTTTTTTAATTTTTGGGTTTCTAAAAATTTATTTTGTTTTACAGCGATTACTTTAACACACGCATCAGCAAATAAACTCTGCCTAGAATGCAAGCACTTCTTTTAGTTTGTTATTCACTTATAGGTGAACACCTCGGCAGGATTTTTAGTGGTTTAAAAGAAGTTATGCTTTCTTCTTCATTTGCTTGTTTAGCAATCCCCATATCTGGAGAGAATATGAGTAAACTCCAAGTCAAATAGTAAATTTGGTGGCCGAACTGGGGAAGTAAAAATATTCAAATATTCTAATACTCTATTACATCCAGTACTTTGTACTTGCAGTTTTTTTCTAGTGTTAGAAATCTATATTTTAGAAACACAAATAGTGAGAAATAAGCTCGTAAATCATTTTATGTTACTGTCCATCTAATAGAGCAACCATTTACAGAACTAACCAGTTAACAAAAATTATTTAGAGCAAAGTAGAACAAAAATTTATTCTTAAATAATAATTATTAATTCATGTTCTAAATCAAGAGATTTATTAGTCCCAATAAAGTAATTTTCTGCAAAAGTGATTTAAAAACCCCAAAGTAAATATTTAATTTTTGGAAAATAGCAGATTATCATTGTATTTAAATGTATGATGTCATCGTCATTTTTACTCGCATTGTATCAATATATCCTTGTTATTCTTTCTGTATATCAGTATATTCGCTTACACTTTCACCCACTCACATATATAATTGGGATGGAAATGTAGCCCAAAATATTGTTATTCCATAAAGCACAGTTGATTTTACTATACTTGTCTGACATTGTTGTTGGAACTAGGAAAAAAATCGACTTTCCAAAGATTCGAACCGATGACTTACTGAATGCACTTCTGGCTTTCGAACCACTATACAATTAAAATAATAAATATGTCGAAAAATATTCAAAACAAACATATGTTGTAAGTTTACAAGATAGATAACTACTGACATAATTACGATGTGTGTCTAAAAAATTCGGTGAATCGCATCAGAAAACAACTAAAGCAGAAGATGCAAACAAATTACTTGTATTGACTTTTAACAAAATTCGCATCTATTGTAACACACTTTTATCAAACTGTCAACAAAGGCTTCTTTAAAAATTAGCCATAAAACTTCTGTCGCACATTTTTGAATTATCACAATAGCAGTAAAACACATGATAATAAAATCTATAGTTTTCCAATTGTTTTATTTATTGTTTATCTGTTAGTTTGTGCGATATAAACCGTAAAGAAACCTTTATTCTATCCAAATTTTCGCAAACGATGCTGCATACTGCGTTCTTGACAATATCCAATTTTTTTGCTATCAATCGTTTCTTCTCGTCACGAGAGTGTTCGAATCAGCCGTAAACACATTTTCTGCTACTTTTTTCGTTCTGCATACTTGCGTTAACATTTCATGTTTCCCCAATTTATAACAGAACTTGATGTTCACAAGTTGTTCGACTACTCTCAGCGGGTTTACCCTGACAGTAACGTGTATTCCACCCCAGGTGGCACTTCTTGAAGTGCCTCTAGCTAGCCATGTGCATACGTGCGCATTTGGATCATGTTACCATTAAGATATTGGACCATTCTACGTACTTTTTGACACACCTCGTAAACTAACAATTTCTAAAATTCAAGAAATTACGAATGTCAGCAAAAGAAGACATTTTTTATTGTCTGACAAAATTTTAAATTACATTGTTAAAATTTTCAAGTTATTTAATAAATTTCTTTCTGTTTTAATGGTTTTAATTTAATAAAGCAAACTAAATGAATGTTAAAACAATTCTATACTTAAGAGAGAAATTAAATAGGCACTAAAATAGCTGGGTATGTTAATATAGGTGATTTAGCAATGTTATTATGGGAAGTTGGAGACAAATGAGATCGTTCGGTAGTTATTTATAACAATAATGTATTCTCATATATTAAATGTTAAGGGTTTTAATTTTTAGAAATAAATAATTATGTGAAATAATTTGTATAGTATTAAAAAGTAACGTAATATAAGACTAAGTGTATTTGCTTGTATTTTATGGTCTCCGATGCACAGAAGTAACGTTTTAAAGCGTAATTTCGTCATTAAAGTTTTTTATGCGTTAATTATATGTCCTTCAACCTGTTTAATATGATGCATAAAATATCTATGTATTTTTTCTTTTATTTTAATAGTAAAATGTAATTTACTCAAAATACGCACAGAAGTTATTTTTTTGTAGAACTGGGGGCTATGCTAATATTCGTCTAGTTATTTAGCTATTGGTAGTCAAAGTTAACTGATTTCAAAAAGTGTTCTTTAATAAATGGCTTAGAATAACATTGTGTAAATGTATAAAAAATGTAAAAGAAGTTTGCTGCATCCAATTCCTGTAAAAAAGAAATGAAGCAAAAAAATTAGAAGCAAGCTTTTGTAAGTTTCGTCGCATTATCATCGATTCTTTACTTTTTTAATATTACCATATTCTTTCTTTTCTTCTGATAAAGTAAAAGTAGTAGATTTTGAATACTAATTTTTGATATTACCCAACTTACCGACAACAAATAGAATTAATTTTTGGACTATCACCTCTTCTCGTCATCCTTTCTTATCTATTTCAAGTTTTGCTGTTTAATAAGGATAAGTAAAAATATTCTCTCTTGAGACAGTAGCGTACACCAACTCAAAGGGCGTTTCGGTATTGTCGTTGCATTTCACATTAAAAGATAATTTTTGTGCTATAATTAGGTCACTATTTTTTGTTATAACAATTTCAAGTCAATACTTGCAGCAAAACTATAACAAAAATTATAGTTAAAAATTAAGAACGATTAATTACCCTCAAGGTAGTCTCGAAAGTGTTTATACAAAGATATGCGAGCCCAGCGATATCCTTCACAATAATGGTCTAGCACTCCAAGAGCATCTTAATCTTATAGAAGAATGACATCACCAGTGAAAAATAGAAGTTAACGCAGAGAAGAGTAGAGTGGTCCTATTCTCCATCAGGATGAGACTTTGTTGGCATCGGGAGTTAAAGTACCTTGGAATGACCATAAAAGTTTATTTATAAACCAAGCGAAGGCAGCTCGGTAAGTTCTGAGCTCCATTTTTCATCCATGAAGTAAACTTGCTATAAAATAACTATATAGTTATTTACTGTATGCAAGTGTGGAGATTCGTCGGAAAATAAATGTGGATAAACTTCAAGGTGTCTAGAACCGAGCTTTGAGGGCCATCTTTGACGCCCCGCAAAGATATAAATCTAAGAATTTATCTTCTAGAGCGATGAACTCTGTTCCGTAATCTTGACAACTATTATGTCAACAGATTCTGATTTTCCTGTAAAGCAATATGAGGGCGGCTTAATATAAGCCAACCAACTTCTAAGAGAGGACATCCAGTAAGATGAAGGTTAGGGGCTGAACTCAAGATTTTTTAATCACACAACATCAACGCGCACAATAATTTAGTACTTGATAATATAGCGTTGTGCTAAGGTGTTGATTACGCCCGAGCTCTGCTTAAAACTTATAACGTTGAAAATATAAACGATCTTATTCACCAGATGGAACTCCGAAATTATCTATAGCGAAGAAACCCTAACCCAAGTCTGTTGTTTGGAAGGACATTTTAAGGTAACATTTACCGTTTCTCCCCAGAAATTCTGCTTCCGACAATGAGCAAAACTGGTGAACTGAAAGTACCCGTGAGTGTTAGTATTAGTGAAGACATCTCTTCTGTTAGCGAAAGGGCTGGAAATAATAAAGGCAACGGCGATATATCCTTCAGAAATAAGGATGATTATACGCTTGTCCAAAGTTGCAAAAGAAAACGAAGTCTCAGAAAAACTTGCTTTGAAAATACTTATACGTAATAGACTCACAACTGACTTAAAAGAATCCGAATTTTTTCGAAGCTCTGTCCAATAGTTCTCAGAGGCATCTGCTTTTGGAATCAACTGTAAAAGTAATTGGTGGAGAAAACACTAACCTTTCTAAATCCACAAATGTTAGGCACATTTCAAAACGATTGAAGGGGCAGACGTCTTATGTTTATAAAATCTAAAACGTTAGGTTACATTTTCTTAAGATTATCGGCTGATAAGCCTTCTGCCGACTGTAAAACAACTGGTCAGTTTGTCTTTCGCTCTGGTCATTCTATCATCCTTCAGCTTTTTAAGGTGATGGAACATATCACAAAATTCTGTACTAAGAAGCAAATCATCGCTCTTTCTCGACAAGGACAAGACCTTCAACAAGGTGTACCATTACGGACTGGTACAGATGGTCTTTACTGAAATTTAGCGTTAAGATCAGTAGCGTGAGGTCATTGAAGAGGCTACTGCAAGTCAGAGTTCCTAAGTCTCTCCTGTCTTCGAAGTTCTACAACCTCTACGGCGACGACGCCCTCTGCCGCACCGACTGAAGAAACTGGATCTCTTAGAAGAGTGATGAGACAGGGGCATCAACTTGAAGAAGTTTAGCTACCTGATAAACCTTTTTTTTGGAAGAGAGATCCCACGAAAAATGAGATTAATTACCAGAGGGTGACTCTAGACAGAAAATTAACCTCGAAACAAAATGATTATTTGCTCTAAAATTATGGGGCATTCTAAATGCCAAATAAAGATATGGGACTTGAATAGTAAAATTTTATCTTGCAAGTCCTGTTTCGTAGTATTGGACTGAATCTTGCCGACGGTTTAAAATTTTCTTGCTTTTCTGTTATATGCTAAGATCTTCCGCAAAATTTTACGTATTTTAGTTTTCTGTACCCTCGGCTCTTCTTCTTGTCGATTTTCGTTGATTATAACCCGTACACATTCAACATTTTTCCTTGTTCTACTTGCTTGATCATTGTAAATGTGACTATTACCCATTACTTGTGCTGATTCTTAATTGACCTGGCCAGTAGTCATTCTTATGCGCAGTTTACTCGCATCAGCTTCCAGGTTACAACGCAACCATGCCTACTGTTTTGATTATGTTAACATTGGCTCGATATTTTAAATTAGTAGACTGAATATTTTAATCCAACAATTAAGCCGTTAATTTTTCTTATTTTAATTAAAAACCTATTGCTAGGTTCTTGAGTTTAATTTTCTTTCCGACATGAATAGAGTAGCGGAAGACTAAGCTCTTCACCTAAGTTGAAATTAATATTACGTCAGGTATTTTGCTAAGTTTACATGCTTTCAGCGACTCCTTCGGCTTGTTTAAGCTTTTCGGGGTGCTTTAAATATCAGCTACTCCATGCGATTTCAAAGTTGTTGCGGATTATCTCTGCTAAGGGATTTAGGCTGTTGCCAGTGTAATTAACTGCGGAAAACATTGCCTGCCTGGATCGCAGCCATCTTAGTTCGCTGGTAGGTAAACAAACGTAAGGGCGTCGCGACATGTCGTTAAAGGGAGCAGTCATTACGTCGCTTTCGGTGGAAGAAAATTTGTAGAAAATAACAATAATTAGTTAAACATTAATATTTAACGCATTATTGTCGAACTATTATTTACAATTTTTCGTTACAAGCCAAAGCTAACTGTTTTGTCTTACAGCTAGTGGACGGTACTGCAGAGATTGAATTATTTTTGCACAATATTTCAGCACCATTGTGGTCGATAGTTTAAAGATCTTCTAATATTTCTTATAACAAAGTGTAAGAGCGAGTTAAATAACAGCAATTGAATATATAAAATGAGTTTCTGTGATGAGAGGTCTTAGGTTTTTGAAAATATTAGATTAATATGTTTTGACTATTATTAACGTAAATAAATTGATTGGCATGCAAATAGACAAATTTTCTTAAGAAACTTGTCTATTTCGGCTATTTACTAATACATCGAAAAATAACTTAACGTGTTGTCCAGTTAAATATCCTTAATATAGAAGAATCAAACTTAAATAAGATTTTACTAGCCATGAAGTACGGCTTTTAGGCAATGTAGGTAGAGACGCCTCTTAGGGTACTTATCATTTTGCTTGTTTAGCCAGTACTATGATGGCAAAGCAAAAAATGCCTTTATCCATTATTAAACGGATTATTATCAAGACACACTAAAATCTTCCAAAACTTTCAAAAGACTTAAAACACAGTTTAGAGGTAACACTCCTTCTCCTTATAGTGCCGTTTTCATTAATGAATGTTGGCAACAATTTCGGCAAAGTATTTGGTTTTTATCAGCTTTAATTAATTCGTGCAAACTCATATGTGTCCAGTATCTAATGTTTTTCAACCAGAAGCATCTTCTACGACCATCTATTTTACTTTCCATAATGCGCTGTAGAATGTTATATTCGTCATCGCGGTATAGGTGGCCAAAATATGCTGCTTTCCTTTTTTTGATATATACTTAAATGTACGTGGGTCAAGCGTGAAGGAACTATTTGCATTGTTCGCTGACTATTTGAGAATGGCAGCCGATTAACAATTATTAAAATTGCTGCTGAGATTTAAACAAGCTGCGGCAGTGCTTAAGCAATTATTACTAAAAATCTTAGGTTTCGAATAGTGTCCGCAAAATGGCAATTTTTCCTGGCTAGGCAGAGTCGTTTAGACTCGATAAAATATTGGGGATTTGCTTTAGTTTTAGTAGTCACTAAAAGGCATTTGTGAGATAGGGGATTTTACAACTAAATTTGCAGTCAAGCGTTCGCGGCGATTAATTGGTGTCACTCCCACCATAATTTTACAGTTTTACAAAAAATTACCCATTCGTTTCAAAAAATTTGTTTTCAAGTCAAAAAGCTACGTAAAAAATAACATTGCGTATTTGTATACCTATACGCCCATACTTCAATAAATAAAGCAAATCCGGTATATACTTCATTCATCTAAGTAACTTCCATTTTGTTATTTGCTATACTTTGTAACATGTTTTAGTTAGTCACAATAATACTTTACGCTTTTAAATCATTTGGACTTTTTGTTGTTTTTATAATTAATACTTATTTGCTTCAGATGTCGAAATTTGCGAGAAGTAATACAAGCGATAAACTTAAACAGCGACTTATCCACAGAAAGGTCAATTAATTGTTTTACAAATCTAACTAAACTCCTAAACAAATTTTATTACAAAATTATTTATAAAGGTGGAAAAAATTTGATATATTATTAGACCATTTTGCGGTAACTTCACCAATCTTCACCAATAGAAACACGAAACAGAAATATTACAGCTAACGCACCGACTGGAATCTGTCCATAGAAAAAATAGAAGAAAACTCTTCTAAATATCTGCCCAATAGCTCAGAAATAAAGAGACGGTAGATATTTTGCGATCACCATATTATAGAAAACGTAAAACACCACTTTAGCAGTAAATATTTGCTCTAAAGATTATAATTATCTACGAAAAAGTATACATAAAAAAATTAAAACAAAGTTGAGAAAACAATGCCAACACAGATATTATCTCGCAACCGGAAAATTAAGGCAATACCACAACAAACTACAACAAACAAATATTGATAACATAAGTAAGCTCAAAATATGATGAAGAGGTTAAAGCAAATAGGGACAATCTTAAATCTACAAACGGGTTAGTTGCTAAAAACAACAATGGGCCGGCATCTTAGATTGGCTGAGTGGAATGTTAACGGTTTACACCATCGTGATAAAATTATATTGTTCCTGACAAACTAGCACATATATGTTCTGCTTATATCTGAATACTATACAGATAGAATTTATTTAAAAATTTCATGGTATGCGGTTTATTCAACTCAACATCCTAATAGCGGAACTGGTAATGCTGTAATTATTAAGTACACAATTCAGTATTATCAATTTCCTTAATATAAACAAGTGCATCTCCAAGCAACCACAATTGTTATTGAAGACTGGACAGGAACAATAGCGATATCAGAAGTATATTATCAGAAATTCCAAATACCACATCTTCGAAAAAAGTTCTTCTTTGAGGATTCTGGGGAAAGCAAAAATTTGCATACTAAACGTAAAAACTTCAAAGAGAAATACTATAGCAACATAAAATTGTAGATCATTAATATCTGAAGCACAACTTTACTACCTATAAAATAAATTAAGTAAAATAAAGTTTGGCATTCTGTGGCTAATTGAAGTAAGAAGACATGGAGAA
This sequence comes from Sinelater perroti, assembly GCA_036346155.1. Lineage (NCBI taxonomy): Eukaryota > Metazoa > Arthropoda > Insecta > Coleoptera > Elateridae > Sinelater > Sinelater perroti. The sequence goes on from JARFIY010000324.1 coordinate 7,735,508, forward strand.
AACTTGTAGACGTTAAAATTAGAAAATACCTTCTACTACAAGGGACATAAAAGTAAAACCCAAAGAAGATTCTTAATACACCTGAAACTAAAAACGTACGTCCGAAGTTACAAATAAATTGGCATACTTGGTACTACAACTAATAGAAAAAAGCAGTGTGACAATTATCTAAATATACGCGCCGATATAGACGAAGAAGTAGACATCATGTACCACAACATTAAAAAAGCCCTATTAAGCGATAAATGTAACCATGCTGTAGTAATTGGTAACTTTAAAGCAATCGTAGAAAGAAAGTTAGCAGATCATATATCGGGAGAGAGAAATCAAAGAAAGCGCACACTATGTAATTTTTTAAACAACCAAACAATGTATGCATTTAATAGCTACTTTGTAACACAACCACAAAGAAGGTGCATCTGGATAAGACTAGACAGGAAAACCAGAAATGAAATAAACTACATCCACCAAAAAGATCGTCAAAGATCGTATCAGTCCTTAATTCATTTAATACCAGAAGCGACCACCGATTCGTAAAAGCTAAAATAAAAATAAAAACACCAAGAACATATACCAGAACGTATACAAGAAGAAAACAAAAACAAAATAAATAAATAAAATGAATATTGCAAGGAACTCGACCAAAAACTGAAAGATGTGCAGAATTCCTCCAATGACAATAAATTTTCTGAACAGTTGACCGATAAAATCAAAGAAATAGCCACGAAAATAGCAAAGAACATCCACAGACAGAGGAAAAAGCTATCCCAAGAAACAAAATAAATTATAGAAAGTAGAAGACGGCTATATAGAGAAAACAAACAGAATACAGCAGAATACCGAGAGCTTAGAAAAGAGACAAGAACAATTATACCTACAGATATAGACACATGTTAAGAACAAGAAATAGAAAATAACAAAAAATTAAGAAGAACCAAAGAAAAAAGAAAAATAATAACCCTAAGAAACTCAAGGGACAGAGACAATATTTTAATCATAACAGAACATTTCTACAAACACCTATATAGCTCCCAGATGCAACAACCTTCAAGAAGACAGAAAATAAGAAAAGTAATAAATGTTGGATTGGAAGATATTTCGGAAATAACTGAAAAAAATATTATACGCCTTAAATAAAATGAAAAATAATAAAATTCCGGGAAGTGACAAGACAATAACTTAGATGATCAAAGAAGCAGCAGACATTATTGCCTCTAAGCTGAAAATACTTTTTAACAGGTGCATATTATAAAAATAGAACGAGAAAATTATTGCAATATATATATTTAAAAACCTTCTGCAAAATTACAGACCGATTAGCCTGTTATAACAGACATTTTTTTTACAAGAATAATTGCAAACAGTATATGTAAAAAGTTTAAAGACTACCAACCTGTAGAACAGACGGCATTTAGAAGAAGAATCACCAAAAGTAGGACTGGAAATAAACTAAAATCAAACCGAAACTATTTGCTTAGAAGATAAAAAAAAATAGAAATAAATAACCAAAAATAAAATGCAAAAGACTATAAATATCTAGGATAAAGAATGACACTAAACAAAGGAAACAAAGATATCAAAACTGAAGGACGAATAAGGATCGGATTGGTAACTTTCACAAAATTAAAGAGTATTCTAACAAACAAAAAGATACCTTTCGATCTGAGAAAAAATTTCTAACCAATGTATTTTGCCAGGAATTACATATAGCGTACAAACTTGGACATTTACCAATTTATGGAAAGTCGGATGCAGGGTTTATCATTGCGGGGGAAAAATAAATATATAAGTAAGACCAAAGTAATAAACATAGGGCTTTATGTTTTAAATGGGACTATCCAGGACACATTGCCCGGATGGAAGACAAAAAAATAGACCAGTAAAGTAATAAAATAAAGGTAGTGGACTGGAAGGAGATCGAGAGGAAGACCGATAACATATTCCTATGATAATATGAAGAAGTTAGAGGAATTAACTCGGACAAGAATCGCTCAAAATCGAACAAAATGGAGAAACCTATGCTCCATTCTGGAGGCACTAAAGGTTAAAAACAAGAAAAGACGTAATACTAAAAAGAATTAATATGAGCATCCAACGAACAAGCGCCGCTTGAATTAAGCAACGACCGGACTCAGAAAACTACTGCCCGATATTAAAAACCAATTCATACAAAATTATCTTAAGTTATTGTCAGCAACCAAAGATTTAAAGAAATCACTTACCAACTTGAATCCATGTAAAGCACCAGGATATGATTTGATCATCGGAAAAGTTTTGAAAGAACTCCTTTACAAAGGCTTCAGGATTATAACCAACCTTTGTAATGCAATACTAAGATAAGGCTTTACCATTAAGAAGAAAACTGCATCCTATAGATCGATCAGCTTGCTTCCTCTACTATCCAAGGTATTTAAATAACTGTTGCTTGGTAGAATTACACCAATACTCGTGGGAAACAATTTAATTCATGATCATCAGCTTTGGGTTTCGCAAGTAACAGACTGATAATAAAATTGCCAAAGATTTTGAAACAAAAAATACTATTCGGTTATATATTTAGACGTAACTCCTTTGACATAGTCTGACGTTAAGGTTTCCTTTATGAAATTAAATACACAATTTCTCCGGGCTGCCTTCTACTTACAAAATGGCATCTTGGTGACAGACATTTTTTAGTTAAATTTGGAGAATATCATACTAATCTTTTTTCCATCAGTTCTGGCGTTCCCAGGGCAGTGCACTGGGGCCGATTCTATATACCCTATTTACTGCAGATCTTTCTAGCATCGAAACCACAACGATCGCAACATTTGTCGACGGCAATGCCCATCCTGCTTCTGAAACAGCATTGCAAAATCTTCAAATTCCTTTGAATACTCTGCAAATACGGTTCAAGAAATGGCGCATTGAAGTTGGTTCTAAATCAGTGTATATAACTTGTAAAGATACTTGTCATAAAGCAAACCCCACAAGAAGAAAGTGCTAGATATCTGGGTGTTCACCTTGATAAAAGTTATCTTGCAAAAATCACATCTGGCCTAAATGAAAACAACTAGGAGAAATACACCACAGAACATGCTGGTTGCAAAGGTGTAAATTTCAGCTATCTCTTGAGAATAAGTTATTGCCATGTAAAGCTATTATTATACCATACATACTTTACTAGAAAATGATGAAGATAAACCCAGACTTACCCCTTTAAGCCTTCAGACGTACCAAACTGTTTGATGTGATTGTGCGCGCACAAGTTAGTGTTAAGTTAACTCCAGCCAAACCAATTTGTAAAACAAGAAATTTTTGTTGAAATTCTTTTATCATGTTGTGCATGTACATTGTTCCAATATTTATTTAATGTCCGCAAGTGACAGACTGTAAAGTTTTTATAGTAATAAAAAAATCTTTATGGAAAACAATAATTTTACTAAATATTTACCAAGCCTAAGGGCTCTTCTTAAAAATTCTTTAAAAAAAATGGACTGCTAGGTCTGCGAACTGAGGGGTTGAGACTTCACGGCCTGGTCGTCGCGCACCGCAACCGAGCACCCCAACTGTGTGACCACAGTGGTTCAAAACTAAATCTTCATCTGTAAATTAATACTCAGATATGTGTAACTATTACAAAAAAATACAGGGCGTTCAAAAATAATTAACATTACAATTATTTTCTCTAATCATTTTTAGAGAAAAGTGAGTACATATCGTATTAGAAATATCTTCTCTAATGTTTGAACTTTTGCAGAGAACAACACAAAAACATATATTTATACTTTCTAGGCTATCAAAAAGCATTCGATAAAGTTAAATACACAATCGTTATAGAATACCTCATGAGAAAGGGTTTAGATGAAAAATTACTGGAAGTAAAAATCGATATATAGAGTAGAGTAAGACAGGGATGTGTTCTCTCCCCATTTTTGTCTAATTAGTACTCGGAAAACATATTATCTAAGACACTGAAGAAAGCTCATGGAGAAGTCAAAATAAATGTGAAAAGGTGAACAACTTGAGGTACGCTGACATATTGTACTAATTGCTAATATCAAAGAAGATTTGCAACAACTGTTGAATAAGGTCGTTAGAGAAGGAGAGGAATACGGTCTAAATATTAACATTGAAAAGTCAAAATGTTTTTCAAGTAGTCTAATATTCAACCAAATGTTACTATAAATGGACATATCCTGCAGCGTGTAAAGAAATTTGAATATCTAGGTAGCTGGATACCAACAATCTTAATCCTGTGGTAGAAATAAGATCCAAAATAGAGCATGCTAGAACAATATTTCTGCACATAAAGCAATTTCTATGTAATGGTACACCAAATCTGGAACTTAGGCATCGTATGGTGAAGTCTTATGTGTAGTCTGTGCTTTTGTATGCAATGAAGGTGTGGACACTAAAAATGATTACCATAAGGCAATTGGGGGCTTTCGAAATATGCGTATTCTGATGTTTTCTGAAAATTCCGTAATTAGATAGAATAACCAACAATGAGGTGTTACGCAGAATAGAGAGACCCCAAATTAATCTTATCTATCAAAAAGCAGAAAACAGCTTTTCTAGGTTACATGCTGTGCAATAACAAATACAAATTGCCCCGAATAATAGTCAAGGGACAGATAGAAGATAGACGCGGCTCAGGAAGACGATAAACACCCTGTTTGAAGAATATCAAGCAATGGACTGGTTTGAACGTTGAAAACCTAATCAGAGATGTCAAAAGCAGCCCAAAATATAAAAATATTTTTGCAGCACCTTAATACAACTAAAATAATATCTTCATTATCACACCCTAGCAAACCTTTTAAGTTTATTATTTATTAAAGCAACAACGCCATTGAAGTTAATTGTTTTGGAAAATTAATTACTTAAAGCTATTGCAAAGCGAATTAAGTAGTTAAACAATTCTTTAAAAACGAGACGGCTCATAAATTATGTGTAAATTTCTATTAAGAGGTTTTGCACCTCTATAATTTGTTGTGACATTAATTTATAATTATACGTGAGAACTTCAGACGTGTTAATCCTTAAATGCGCTTAAATCAAGAAAAAAGATGGAAATTCTTATGATGATTGCCTACAAAAGTAAAGTAGTTAATTGTAAAAAATGCTGTTCCTTTGGTTAGTCGATTAGTAATATTCTGTATTGAAAACAAATTTTAGCGATCAGCTTAAAATTGACGTACTGTACCAGATAAGAAGTACTTAGTTATTTTCATTGTTAGTTGCTCAAATATTTCCGTTTCTCATTTAGAAATAATGGTCTCTCTATATACAATATAAATTAGGAAAACTTAAAATAAAAACAATGTCAAATTAACAGTGTTGTTCATATTCTGTTATCTCATTAAGACCTTCTTTATAATTTCTTTAAATTGTACTAATCATTGTTATCAAAACGGATAAGCTGGGAAACCCTTCTGTTAATACGTTATATCAAGTCTGGTATAGTCTATTAGACAATTAAATTTGCTGCTAAAGCACATTTTCTCTTAAAATTCTTACAATATTTTAGTATTAGTTGTTCTAGTTACGGTATCAATATTCATTAAGTTTCCACCGAGTACAACTATAGAGACTTCAGATTCTGTTTTCTTTATATTACTCTAAGGTAAATTTAATGATTTGATGATTTTAATGTACTAACTATGATTTTATATTTTTAACACAAGTCCAGCGACTTTATTGCTGCTGATGATTTTTTTGAAACCACCATAAAGTATTTGACACAGTTGATTTAGTAAGCATTGATTTAATTGCAGTGCACAGACCATAATTTCGATCAAATGACAAAATTTTCTATATCATTGATTGTTTTAAAATATATATTGGATGATATAAGCGCAGATTCATCATCTATCACAACAGAAATATAACGTGACCGCATGTTAGTGCCAAATTTGTTAAAAAAGAAATTTAGATAGTGCACAGTATCTAAACTTTTCAACTTTGCATGTTTTTTTTTACTTATATATTCACAAACGTTTTTGCCTTACGGTGTAAGGCTATTGAGGTAAGTTGTCTCTTTTGAAGAGTAGTTGTCTGCATATTTCTTTTCATTTATTTTGATCTTGTGCTATTCTTGATGCCTTTTTTGCGCACTTACAAGCACTGCAGCCCATTTGTGCCCACTAACACGCACTTATTCTAGGACACTCACACATCCATGGATTGAGCGAGACTCGCGCGCGCCGGCTAGAGTACAGAGCCAACTGGTTGAACCATCTGAGCCCCCTTGATACTTTAAACCATTTTAACCCAACTCTATATTCTACTGCTACTTTGTACACCTTTTTTGGCAATTTTTTGTTGTCTATTCTATGTATATATCTTAATCAACAAAACTATTTTTTATCTCAAAAATAATTCGTTCCGTATTTTGTCTTTGTGAGTTTTGTCTTTTTTTCCTAGAAATCTCAGCAGCAGAGCTGATTTTGCTGTTATGTTCTTTTTTTGTTCTCCACAATTCAGTACCATGTGTTAAAACCGACACCACCACTTTCTGAAAGACCTCGTCTAGTGTATTGTTCTTACCATATTACTTGTTACGATTTTGCCGCCAACTTCTTTTTTCTCCAAAGTTTTTCAGCCTTGCTCTATTTTAATTCTGTTAAAGGCCAACAGCAGATTTACAAAACAAATGTGTACTTCTTATCGTTTACAATAGCTTTTTCATTTAGTTGCCATCTATTTGCTCTAAATTCACATTGTGTATCCTCTATTGTATTCTTCTACTTCTTTCTTGTTCTTGATTCTAAAGTCTTTGTATATATTTTGTCGAGTACACCCAGTAATGCAATTTCTTTGTATTTTTTGCATTTATATTTATCCTCTTTCTTAAATAAAGGCACTATTTTTATAGATTTCTAGTCTTCTAGTGTAGTTTTTGTTTCTCACTTGCTTTACTATATACTTGATCATTTATGGACTTATTCAATTTATTCCTGCAATCTTTTCTATCCTTAACTTGATTGTAGTTTCCTTGATTTTTCTTAACCTATTTTTTATTTATTTTTTGATTTTGTTTTCCACTTATTCCTTGTTCTATTTTATTACCTTCATTTAGTACATCGTGGATATGCTGTAACCATTTTCTTGTAACCTTTTTTCATGTTATTTCCAAATTACTTCCATGACTCCTGCTTCGCTTTATAAACTTTTTTTAACCTCTGCCCTGGTTTTCTTACGGGCATAGTCTTCCGATATTCTACTTTGTAGATATATACTTCTTTAACTACTTCTCTTGGTTCGGTGGTCCACCAGGATGTGCTCTGTGTATTTGTATTTCTAATTTTCGTTAACCTACAACATTTCTTAGTATGTATATTTTTCTTTTATATTTGAAGCTATGCTTTCCATTTCTAGTTTTTTTAAGACTTTTGAATAGCTTTCTCTAATATCATTTGCTTTCGGCTTGTAACTTCCGATTGTGTCTATGAATATTTTTTCTTCTCATTTTTATCTTATACAGCTTTAGCATAAAGTAATAACTTTCAATTTCCGATTCTTTATTTACAATTACGTCTTTATTTCTCGTCGTCTTCTTGAGTCTATTAGTATATAATCGGTTATTAATCTCGACTCGACGTCTTTTTTGTGTATTTAAGAATATCTTTGTGTGAAAGAGTACTGATCCGGAGGCATGGTCTGATTGTTTTAAGACTATATATAGACTAAATGAGGAACAGAACAATAACAATCTAATACAGATATTTTAAAATGAAAGAAGAACAAGAAATAGAAAAAGAACGAAGTTGGGAGAGCTCCTAAAAGACTTGAAAATAGGACATCGCCAAGATGTAACGGATTGTATAACGAGCTATTAAAATGTGGACGTGATATGTTGATAGAATAATTAATAAAATTTTATATAATACTCACTAATAACAAAATATCAAATAAATGGAGAATGGAAACACAAATATCGATATTTAAAAAAATAGATGGATAAGTACAATAAACAATTAAAACGGTATAACACTATGCACCTTAACATTAAAACTAATCACAAAAATAATAAATGAAAAGAGAAATATCTTGTGTATATATATATATATATATATATATATATATATATATATATATATATATATATATATATATATATCATCTATGTAATCTAGAACACTGTGGAAAAATGATGTAATTTAATAAGCCAACTACATGGTTGACCTAAAAAGGGCGTTTTACAGAGTTCTATTAAAGTATGTCACAGGCACTACGTAAAAGGAACTTCAGGATCAATTATAGATTTTCTATATATATCTTCTTTAACCCTCATTGCGCCCAGTATTGGGCATAGGTCTCCCTCAAATAAAGAGAATGAGGGGTATTTGGCATTAAAAACGCCACGCTTGCCATTGCGTGTTGGCGAGTTTGATAAGGGATGGGGTAGGTAGGGGAGATGGGTAGGTGTAAAGGGTAGGAAATGATTTTCCCCCAGAAGTGGAGGTAGGGGCAAATCATTGCTCGCATAAGGCAGGGTCGCGTCCCTGTAATAGGTCTGTTCCATGCCGGGATCGCATAGGAGTACCTATCTGCTACCTAAATATATATATATATATATATATATATATATATATATATATATATATATATATATATATATAAAAAAGAAAGTCTAACAAATGTTAACAGGCGGATCTTAGTTCTCATAAAAAGAACTACAAGAATTAAGAAAGGCAACTACTAGAGCCCCCTGCTATCTATTATTATAACGGATAAGATAATTGATGAGGACAAACCAAGGATAGACATAGAATGCTAGATGGAAAAATAAAAATCTTTTGTTACTCTTGAAATGCGATATCAGAGAACCAGTTAAAGAAGCCAACAAAAGTAAATCAAAAATATCAAATAAGAAAACTAAATGTACGACTATCAGTAAAGGTTCTATAAGATGCAAAGTAGAAATAAATGGAGAAATAATGCATTTTTAATTATAAATATCTCGGTACAGACATCTCAAGTTGTGGTGTACTAAAAAATTAAGTACAAACTCAAGTAACCCTCATTGCCCAAATTGTTCCAATATAAAAAAATAATTACTTAAATATCGATATTAAAAGCAGACTTCATAAGTACTGACAGATAAAACAAAGCAAAAGCCAAAACAAAGAGGCGAGGATGTTAAGAAGAATATGTGGTAAAATAAAATAGGATCCAATGCGCAACGAAAGTATAAGACACCAGTACCAAATTTAACCTATAAACAATTGGACCAAAAAAGACGAAAGAATAGAGTGAACATACTTTTCGAATAAAAGCAAATAGAACAGTCAAGAATGAATAAATCACTAATCGAAAAAAAAAATCTAGAGGCAACCCGATACAAAGATAGAAAAGATCTATGTAATAATTTTGATAAAACAAGCAGATTGCCTAAAAACGAATAAGGAGAAGGAGAAGAAGTGAAGTTAAAGTTGAGCCACTCTACCGCGCATTAGATTTTACTACAGGATTTGGGTATGGAAAAGGTTTCACGAACCTTACGGCTGATTAGAAGGCCAATCGGAGAAATATGTGTCTTGATCACTCGCTCAAATCTTTACATTTGTCTTTTTCTCTTGTGGTAGATGTTTTCGATGTAATCCTTCAAATTTATTATTTTTTCGTCTCATCTCGGCGGCATCTAGCTCTTTTACGAAACCATGGTCTTCATTGATGAATAAATGTATTCTAGTCTCACATCTAACACTATTCTCTCTATACAAGTTTGTAAGCCGGTGAAATGCGCCTTTCTGCAATTTTCTAAATGTTGTCTATGTTGATTGTATCCTTCTCTTTTTGTTTTGTAATCAACACCTATGATCCGATTTGTATAAGTGGAACGCCGTATCATAGAACAATTATTATTGTTGTCAAAACTTGGTAAAGATTTTGAAGAAACGGTACAACATCAGCATCGTGTAAAACAATTTGACATTTTGGGAAGTTCCCTTTAGCGAATATTCACTGAATTGCACCTTCATGAATACAAAATTCAATGCAAGAGAATAAGCTGGCTGATTTGTGATTTTATTTCCAACACAGTTGTTAAGGTTTAAATACCTTTTGGCAATTCTTATCATTTTGATTATAGAAACAAAATATTTTAAATAGTTTTACTATTCTTTGATTAAATTCGGTATTCAAAAAATTGTGGATTGCACATTTAAATTCATGTTAATCTGTAACAACACATTAAAAGTAAGTTACAACAGTTCGCATACAGAATTGCTGTTTTAAGATCCCTGCACAGAAGTTCTAGATTTCATAAGGCATACGGTGAAAACCCGGCGGATAATGGATACTCGCTGAAGTTGACAGAGAAAACAACGAAGCAGAGTATGTTAGTTTAAGTTCAAAATTTATAGTCTTCTGCGAGACTTGTCCGCCTGTGCAGAACATTCAATATTTTGATAATGTATTATTAACTACGTTTAACCTTTGAATTATATTTTTATTAATTAATTAATATAATTAGAAGACACGAAAACATATTTTTGTTAAATAGCTAGAGCTTTAATTTCCATTTTCCCAAAACTTCATTAATTAAATTAAATTAAAAATTTTTTGCATAAAAATATTAGCATGTGCTTTGCTGCCTTATGGAAAATATGAGTGAAATACTCTTTGTAAATTCCAGTCCAAGCTACTTAAAAAGTGAAGTTAAATTATGAGATTTTATTTTTCCGTTTAATTATATTGGAAAATTCAGCGTTATCAACTATTACTACAATGTCTCTGGAGTCTTTACAAGGTAGTTCAAATGACGGGGACTGATTTGTGTCTAAATAAACCGCACTGTGCAGCAACTGAGAGAGCGGAGAACCTGTTCGGTTCTGTTTGGGGGTTACTAGAGTGATGAGCGAATCGAAAGTGTCGCGGAGCGTGGAACAACGCATTGTAATCAAATTTCTCATTGGAGAACACGTCCCGTCCGCTAAAATTCACTACGGAATCCAACAACAAGATGGAAAAGAGTATCTCTCACGCACCCGTGTGTTTGTAAGTGCTTCAGAGGAGGGCAGAGAGTTTGTGGAGAATGAACCGCATGCTCATCAGCCGCGAACATCCGTCACCGAGCAAAGAGCTGAGAATAGGCGCAGCACTATCAAGGAACTTGGAGGAATGCTGTCCATCAATATTGGTAATAAACCACCTGCACTATCATAAGGTGAATGCACGGTGGGTACCACGCACTTTGACGGACGTGAACAAAAAGGTGCGCATGCAAGTTGCCAATCGTCTGCTATAGTAGTTTGAAGGCATAGCAGCGTACACTACTTTATTCCCGAGTCCCAGTAGTCATCACGCGAGAGACGGCATACCAGTTCTTCTAAACCCAAGAAAGCGCGGAGGAACTGCTCGGCAGGAAAACTGATGGAAGCGTACTTTTGGGGCTGACAGAGGGTTATCCATGTAGACTTTCTGACGGATGTCAGAACCATCAATGCAGCTTATTATTCAGACCTCCTGACAACAGAAGCAAAGAAAAACATCCGATCAAACGAAAGACAGGTTGAAAGTGGGTAGCTTTTCTTCAAGACAATGCACGTCTCCACATGACCAGAACAACAATGGAAACTCTTTAGAAAGTTAAATGGAACCTTCTGCCACATTCGCCTTACAGTACTCCAAGTGATTTCTGCCTATACGGAAGACTCAAATCAGACTTGCAGGCTATTTGGGAATGGATAAATCAAGAGCCTTTTTTGAAAAGGCTATAAGGATACTTTCAGAACGTTGGAAAAATGCGATGACTCCGGAGTGGAGTACTCTGAAGATTGACATGTGCAAGTAAGTGTTTGGAAAGCCATGGTCATATTTGAACCATCTTGTCAAAGTGATTGGCACTCCAATTGCGTAGCACATTAGAATATGTGTGAAGAAATACTAAAATGCAGTCTCAGAACTGGTTTACAAGGCAACTATGTCACTTTAACTTGCGATAAAAAACTAGTACTTAATGTAACCCGCGTTATATAGGAAAATATCTATAACTGCAAGTTTCAAATCAGCAAAATTATAAGAATAAATCGTTTTTAGTTTGCTTTACATAAACGTTTTAAGAATTGGAGATCAAGACCTTCTAATATCTTTCAATATTAATTAAAATTAACTCCGAGTTTTCAATGTCCACGCTAAAAATCCATTTTGCTATGAATTTGTATGAAATTAGAAATGGAAAATTTGGATTTAAAATAAAAAATTATGAGAAAGCAATTAGCTGAATAATTAATAATGGAAAAAATTGTATATACATTGTAACCGATATTTATAAACTTAAATTTTAGATGACTTCGCGCGTTGTTATTTTAGTGGACGTTGCATTTTTCGAACATCAACACGTGAAGGCCAATGCTCCGGATTCGCGCTTGCCGTGACCCGAAGGAATTCCAGATATTTTCCGGGCGAGCCGGACATAGCTGTCTGCTACGCGCGTTCGCCAGACAGCGAAAAGACCCCCTAAAGGCGCCGTTATTTACATACGGCCAGCCAGGCACGCGGCTGCTTTTTCAGCACAATAAGCGGATTGTGCTCGAAAGCGCCTTCCCCCGGAAGGGTGCGGAAGAGCTGCTCAATTTAGTTTTCGCTTTCCCTTCGAATAAAGAACGTTGGGGCAGCAAACACGCAGGTTTTTCAAAGGAGGCCTCTGCTGGCAGCTAATTTCGCAATGAACAAGTGTTCGGCAGTTTGTAAAGCTTTCGTGCTTTAAGTGCTTTTCCATTTATTTTCAAATGTAAGAAAATTATGTTTTAATATAATAATAATAATAATTTACAATTGTTTTCTATATATTCTAAACCGATCCTTTTTTAATTCTAGTTCCTTATTTTTTATCGGTCTACATATTTTGATTTATTAATCAGTTTCATTTATTCTTTTCCATCGTGTGTTTCTTTTTTTATTTCATTACCTGTTCCTTTACTATTGGTATTCTTCTGTCCTTCTTAGTTTTGGGACGCTCAAATCATTGTATTTTTTAAGCTTTTGTTGCTTGTATCATGTCTTTTCCCTTATTTCTTTCAGTATTTCATAATTAGTTTTCATTCTGTATTTGTTTTTACTTCTTTTTCTTGCGAAGGAAGGTTGTATATTTTGTAATATTTGTCCTTTCGATATCTTCAGCTATCTTTCACTTTATTTTGTGATATTTAAGGTTTCCGCTGCTAAACTAAGGCACTATAAACAAATAAGAAATAGAATGAACGGGGAGACAAAAACAGAAAGAAACAGTATATGCAAGATAAATGATAAGAAATAGAAGCCATCAAAATCTTTTTTCGAGAACCTAAAAAGAATGAAAATGGAAAAGCATTAATATATTGTAACGAAACCGTGGAAAAATGGAAACAGTATTTAGAACAACTATACGGTGATGTAAAGATAAACGAAGTAGAACTAGAAGAAGATGTGGATGCCGAAAATCTTGTAGAATACATAATTCAACTGGAGCACAAAAAGACCACACAAGAACTTAAAACAATGAAGTAGAAATAAACGAATTATCGGAAGAAATAATAAATCATATTGCTGGATCAACTGACAAAAAACTATATCAACTAATAACTAAGATGTGCGAACCAGGAATAATATCAGCAGAAACATAATAGCGCCACCTTCAAAGAAAGGAAACATGGATAGATGCGAAAGCTGCCGTACAATTAGTCTGATCTTACATGCATCTAAAATATTGACGAGAATCATATATAAAAGACTAAAAAGAAAAGACCAACTCACAGACAAGCCGTTTGCCTTCAGAAAAAGCTCAAGGACAAGAGAAGCAATTTGTGCCTTGAGAAACATGATTTAGAAAAGAATAAGAAAAGGTAAACCTACATTTATAGCTTTTGTAGATTTGGAGAAAGCTTTTGATAATGGAATGTATGATACGATACGCTAATGACATAGTGAACAAACATTACATCAATATATATATATAATGGCCCTAGTTATGAAAAATACAATATAAAAATAACAGCCCTCAAAACAAAAACGAGATACGGAAACATACAAGTAGCACTGAATGGAAAAAGAATAAAGGAGGTTGAAAAGTTCTATTATTTCGGCAGCATCATAACTAAAGACGGAAGAAGCAAAAGAGAAATTGTTTGTAGATTACAACAACCAAAAGTAATGTTTCTCAAGAAAAATAAATTACTAACATCTAGTAAAATATCTTTGGGCAGAAGAAAACTTCTTCACACACTTTTGCACACCTTTGTAAGGAGTGTCGATCTGGGGTAAAACCTAAGCAATTGCAAATAGTGAAGGATAAACGCAAGAACTTGAGTTGTGGTACTACAGATAAATGTTAAAAGTAAGATAGGTTAATGGAATATCAAATAACAAAAAATTAGAAAGAATAGAAGATAAAAGACTAATGAAAGAGACTTATTGATGGGACATATATTACGGTATGAGAGTCTACTATAAATAATAATAGAAGGTTCAACGGATAGGAGGAACATATAAGTCTGACCGAAATTTCAGTATATGTCCCAAATAATAAAAGACCTAAATTGCTCCAGTTACTAACAAACAAAAAGACTTGCCCAAGTCGGGAAGCAATAGAGAAAAATAGCGTTGAAACAAACCAATCCGAAAGATTGATCATCTAGAAGAAGGCACTACTATTGTATATATTGATAGATTCTTGTTTTTATTCTATTTTTATTCCTTTGTATCTTAACACCGCTTTGTTCTCATAATCTGCTCTATTTCCTTCTTGTATCTCCTGTTGAACTTTACGTTCTTATCATTTAACTATTCTTGCACTTTATGCAATATGTCTGCTTCTTTTGTAACTCATAGATTTTTTTCTGTTTTTTTATCATCTCCCGCATACGTGATTACTTGCAGTTTTTTTGAGTTAAATATCTTTTTTGCATTATTTTCTCTTATTATGTTTTCCAATGCAATAATCTGTATAATAAATGACATCTCGTATTTCGGAAAGAATTTTAAATTTCTCCGTTTCTCGTTTCCGTGTTCTTCTCATCGCACTAATTTTTATTTCTTATTCAATTTTGGTGGTACATTAAAAAAAAACATTTAAGATTTTGCATAATTTCTGCTTTTGTTACTCTGTGATGCCTGTTTAAAATAAAAAAGTTGTTAATATTTTAACAGCAGAAACATCACATATTTTTTGTGTACGTAACGCTACTTACACATATGATAATACAAGAAAACAGTAGAAAAGTAAGAAATTGAATTATAATTTAAATGGGTACATTGGGCCCCACGGACATCTAACAATAAGTAAAAGAAGACAAAGAATAAAATGTGCCATCTTCTAGTGCCTTATAAGCCTATCTGTCTTGTTACATAACCTGTCCAATTCTGTTTTTGTCCTCGACACCTACCTTCAATATCTTCCACTTCTGTTCTTTTTCTAATTTCCCCAAAATTCACTTCCTTGATTAATTTTAATCCTAATATTAATCTTTCCATTTTTCCGGGCTCTTCTTGGCTTTGATTGTAATCGTTTTGTTAAATTTCAAGTCACAACTTGATATGTTAATGTTGGTATTACATACATGTTAAGGCTCACTATTTCCTTTGATGACTAACTTTTAGTTCTTCCAACATCCCTGTTAATGGGTTTCTGTTTTCTTTACTGATATTATTACGTCGTCACCAAAAGGTTAAGTTTGTTAATCTGCTTTCTTTCTTTTATGTTTCTTTGATTTCCTATTTTAGTTCTAATGCGCACTTGAATAGTTTTGGGAATAATCAATTTCTCTTTCTTACCGCTCCCTATACGTCAAAATATTCTTCTTTTGATCTTCTTATCCTTGTTTTGTTGTTGAAATATTCTATTGTAATTTTCTAACTTATTTTATATTTCTCTTATACTATTATGTTCTAAATTATCAAAAACTTTTTCGAAAGTATATATTCAATGTATAGTTTTTATTAAATACCTTATATTTTTCTAAAATTTAGTACATCATATCTATACAATAAATATAAAGTCACAAAGTCGGTTCTAAAACCTGTCTGCTTTACTGGCTGATTTTTCTCAAGTTGTAGTGTTGCTCTTTTCCTTATAATTGTTGAAAATACTTTATAAATTGTTGGAAATACGCTTATTGGGCTATAGACTTTGATTGATTTTCATTTCCTTTCTTAAACATTAATGTAGTTTCCGAATTTTTTATTAAGTTCTCTTTTTTTACAATTTTGACAAATAACCTTTTGTTTTGCTTCTAATAGTAACATATTTATTATTTTATTTTTAAATTTACCTTCTCCTAAAATCCCATTCTTCTGTAGTCTTTCATTTCTATTTGATTATATATTTTTATCTTTCCTTTCGATTTTTATTTATCTTTTTTCTTGGTTGCTTTAATTCAGATTTGTGTAATATTTAGTTGCATCTTTAACTGTTAGTGTTCTTTTCATTATGAGTCCCTCGGTTGCTTCTTATTTCAAATAATTTATTAGTCAGATTCTTAATTAAACTTGATTCGTCTGTTACTTATTTTATTTTTTTTATTTAGAGTTGTTTCATTTCTTTATTTTTTGTACTGTTTCTGTATTTTTTATTTATTGTTTTACGCTTTTTGCTCTTATTTTTTCTATAACATGCAATTCTTTTAGTTATAACTTTAAAATGTCTCCTTGAACCTGTTTACTATATATTTTTCCATTGGTTCTTTAAATTTTGTCTCACCTGGTACCTCCATAGCTTCTTTCTTTAATTAGGTTTAAGCTCTGAACTTCTTTATGATTAGTATTGCCATTAGTAATCTCTAATCTGTATTAAATTTAAATTGGCTTGCTATTGGTATTGGCTTTTCTATTTATTACCTCTTCTTCTTCAAGTGCCATCTCCGCTTCGGAGGTTGGCAATCATATTGGCTATTCTAATTTTTGATATTGCTACTCGAAACAGTTGACCAGAGCTGCAGCCAAACCATTCTCGTAGATTGCGCAGCCATGACATTCGTCTTCTACCAACGCTTCTTTTTCCCATGATCTTGCCCTGTAGTATAAGTCGTAGTATGTTGTACCGTTCTCCACGCATGATATGTCCCAGATATTGGAGTTTTCTTTCTTTGACTGTATTTGTAATTTCCTTCTCCTTTCCCATTCTTCTCAGTACCTCCAGATTTGTCATTCTATCCGTCCACGATATTCTTAAAATCCTCCGGTAAGTCCACATCTCGAAGGAGTCAAGTTTGTTTAATGCGGCTTGATTTAACGTCCACGCTTCCATACCATACAAAAGTACACTAAACATATAGCATCTGAGCAGTCGTATTTTTAATGGTAACGACAGATCCTTACTACAGAAGACGTTTCTCATTTTTAGATCTAAATAAGCACGTTGAACGCAAATAATGCTTCTCTTGTCCCCACTCCATTTTGAAAACCAAACTGTGTTTCACTGATATCTGCTTCTAGTTTCCGTGTATCCTAGAGGAATGATTTTAAGAGAATTTTAGTGTGTGAGATATAAGACTTATAGTGGTAATCACATTCTTTGGCATTAGCTTTCTTTGGTATACATACAAACGTTGAGATTAACATTTCTTGAGGTATAATTCCGGTTTTATGTATTATGTTGAATAGATTTACCAGTATATCTAGATTCTCTTCGTCAATTAGTTGTAGGAGTTCACTTGGTATTTCATCTGGGCCTGGGGCTTTACGATTTTTCATTGTTTTCATTGCATGTATTATTTCGCTTTTTGTTATGTCTGGTCCTATATCTTGGTTGGGTGTGCGTATGTTCGGGTTTCTTCTCTATGATCTCTGAATAATTCTTCTATATATTCTTTCCACCTACACAATTTCATAGCATTTTCTGTTATTATATTTCCTCCTTGTTTAATAGTATGTTGGCATTCTTTTTACGTGTTGTACCAGCTATTTCCTTTACTTTTTATGTAGGTTAAACATGTCATGCTTAATTTGAAGGTTTTCTATTTCTTTACATTTTCAGCGTAATACTGTTCTTTTGCTCTTATTTTGCTTCGTATTTCCTCTGTAGATTTTGGTACATGTTTTATTTCGATTTTGTATCTTCTTCTTTGTTCCATTAAGTTCAAAATCTCGTCTGTTATCCACTCTTCCCTTTTATACCTTGTTTCTTTCAGTAGCTCTTTGCTAGGTTTTAGGATTGATTCTTTGAAGGATACCCATCTTTGTTCTACTTTGTTTCCTGCTTCAAGTTCAGTATTAATTTTTGATAGATTTTTGTTGATCTTTTGTTTTAGCACTTGTTGTAGGTCGGTTGCCTTGAGGAGTTCTACATTAAGTTTATTTTCGTTATTCCTTATATTAACCTTTTTTAAGGTGATATGAAATTTGGCAACTAGGGGGTTATGATCGGAAGATACGTCCGCTCCCGGGTATGTTTTCACAGATCTAACTGCGTTTCTGCATCGTTCATTTATTAATATGTAGTCGATCTGATTTCGAACAATATTGTCTTCGTTGTCTGCAGGAGATTTCCATGTGTATAGCCGTCGTTTAGGCAGTTTGTAAAATGTGTTTAGTACTATGAATTTGTTTTCTTGGCAAAACTATTATTATTTATTACTAGTTTTGGCTTATTTATTATTATACAGTCTATTAATTTTCTTCCCTTCCTTGACTTAAAAAGCTATTTACTATAAACAATTTATGCTTTTAAACAAATTTAACTAACGTACTTCCCCTTTCATTTCTTACTCTCACACCAAATCTTCTTATAACATTTCCATCGTTTTCTCCGAGAGCTCTTATCTTACAATTAAAATATAATCAATAATGAAAATAATTTTTCTAGATATTTTGTTAATCTTTCATTTATGTAATAACATATTCTTTATATCCCTTTTTCCCAATTTTATAGGACTAAACATATTTTGTTCGTCTTTCGCTAACGTCATCTACTTCTCTTTTAAGTTCTGCTAATCCTAATATATCGACATTTATTCTACTTAATGTGTTTCCCAATTTTACCAATCCATCCTCCAATATCAACGTTTTTACATTTAAAGTGTCTGTTTTTTTACATTTACTCTTTTAGATGCAATTTTGCTTTTTTAGTCTCTTACTAAGGTGTTCTAAATTAAAATTCTGTATTCCGTGTTTATTGTCCCTAATCGTAACGTCTGTTTCTATTGGCACAGTGTTATTTTGATTTTTAGTTGCTATTGTGCTAGAAGATTTATTGAAGTAACCATACTTCCATTTTTTCTGTTTCAATTTTCTTCGTATTCTTTCACTTTCTTGATTTTTAGTGTTCTATTTTCTTTTTATTATTAGTTTATTATAATTAATCACTGCTTAATATTATTTTCCCTTTGTTTTTGTTAGTTGTAACATAAGTTTTTTTAGTTTAGCTAGAAAATCTTGCTCCATTCTTACTCTTGATCTTTTTGGTTTGCAGATGTTAGATAATACTACTTATTTCCTTGCTTTCCATTTAAATATGAAGTTTTTCTCGTATTAAGTTCACCACTATTTTTTCTAATGCTCAATATATTTGTATTCCCTTTGCATTTAAACAATAAATAGGAGTATTTCAGTTTCTTAGTTGTTCTTCCGTTGTATCTATTTATTTTTGTTGATTTGTTTTATCTTTTCCTTTATATCTAGACGTACCCTAATTTAAATTTTAAATGTTGTACCTAGAGTATTATTTATTGTTTGTATTTTTTAATTAGTATTTTATAGGTTCTAGTTGCTTTATTCTTTCCTCATTTTGCTGTTTAATTTAATTTTTCTGTATTATTGTTATAAAATTTGGCTTGTACGGAAAATGCTCTGTATAATACTTAATAAAAAGTTATTATTCTGATATTGTTCTTTATCTCCCCTTTCTCGAGTTCTATTGTTTTGAAATTGTTTTATTTTTTCTACTTCTGTACATCATTCTGTGTTCTCTTTATCGTATTTTTTTATTTAACTTTTGTATTTTAGCCTGTTCTCACGCATTTTTAAACACTGATAACATCAGTTTTACACACCACCTCTGGTGTAGCGGCCTTTTCGCCCTTGAACCGCTTTGTATCGCGGCGGCATGCGGGCCTTTGATATCTGCTACGTTTTGCCGTCGCACACAAACGGCATCTGGGCTTTTGCTCAGCCGACAAGTCTGCATACGCCGTCGGCGGCACCTTTTGACATGAAAGGTGCTGGCGAATGAAAATTGCCCGCAAAGACCTGCCGCCAAGCCAGGCGCGAAGCCCGGCAACACTCGCCATCCGCAGCGCGACCAGTTCGGTCGTGTCTTCACCCGCAAGAAACGTTCGCAACCCGCAGCGCGGCCAATTTGGTCGCGTCTTATCATCCCGCAGATACTAGATCCTCAGCGCAGAGGTGGCCACCTTGGAATCGCCGACGAAGCCGAAGCCGAAGCCGATTCAGGTGAGCGATTTGGCAATATTCGTTGGTTGATATCGGTAGCCGCCCCCATCCGCTTACGCGACGGCCGTTTAAGGGACGATTTGGGCCTTCTCGGTTGACGTTCCAAACGGGCCGTACTACGTTTCCACACCGCACCACGAGAGCGGCTATTTACACGCCTGCCTCTCCATTTTTTGGTCCTTACGAGCCGGATCGGTATCAGCTACAATACTTGTAGAAACCGCTTGATAACTTGGCGTCGTCACAGACTTACGTAGGTTTTTGGTAAGGTGACCGCCATAAATTACAAACATATTTATTACGCTTTATTCAAGTAAAGTTCCCTTATAATGGATAAGCTTGAATTAAAATTAGTTCAGTTAACAGTTATACAATACGTCAACGAATATTTCAAATTATGAGTTACGCTCAAACGAATTATTTTTATCTCAAACTGAAGCTATTAGTGAATTATACAGCAGGTTTGAAACAATAATTGAAGAAATTAACAATTTGCAGTTTGAAATTGATCAGACTCCTCCAGACTACTCATGTTTAAATTCTATTGAAGATTTATATTCGAGTATTAAATATAAACGCAACCTTATATTGTCAAACAGCAAAACATTTACATTAGATCAAAAAAGAGGTATCGTAAATTACCGCCAATTGAACTGCCTTCTTTCGATGGCAAGACTGAGAGCTGGCCAATATTTTACGAAATATTTCGTAGCAATGTGCATTTAAATACAAATTTGACTGACGCGCAGCGTGTGCAGTATTTGATTAGTAAATTAACTCATGACGCTTTAAAATTAACCGCAGGTATTATTCCTACAGGGATACTTATAATATTATATGGGATAGTCTTGTTAAAAGTATCAAGATAAACGTAGTTTAGGCAGTCATTATCTAAATAACATTCTGGACATCAAAGGATGCGTCGGTAATGCTGTTAGTTTGAATACATATATAGAAAATATTCCGCGTCCATCGCCGCATTAAAACAGTTAGACATTCCCGACCTATTAGATTTTGTCTTGTTACATGGTGGTTTAAGAAAACTTGATCCCCAAACGCTTCAACAATTCGAAAATAGTGTGAGCGGAATGGAATTACCCTCCTGTAAACAATTTATTTCATTTACGCAAGATTATGTCAAAGTACTCGAGCGCTCGCATGTTAATAATTCGCAGACCAAGCCGCGCGCAAATTCCAGTTTACCTTATCACAGCCTTGGCCGTGGCGCACAAGGTGCCTGCAAGTCGTTTGTGTCGAGTGAACAGATTTTTAATACGCGTTGCCCGCTATGCGACAGAGAACACCAGCTGTTTCGCTGCCTTGAATTTAAAAATATGAAATCACCGCAAGCGCGTTTCGAGTTAATTAAAGCGAAACGCGGCTGTATAAACTGTTTAAGTCTATCTCACTCGTTAACTAAATGTAAATCACGGAACGTTTGTAAAATCTGTAAAAAACCGCATCATTCTTTACTGCATTTTTCGAACTTAAAGGATGATCGCCGAATTAAGCCGTCTGTGGCGGCTGGACCGCAAGCAGGTAACCGTGCGCCCATAATAGCTGAGTCAGCGCATTCAGTATCGCAACCTCACGACACGTCTTCCGTATCGCTTAGTGCAGCAGTTTCTTCTAGTTCAGCTATATTGTTATCGACCGCACAGATCTATGCACATGGTAAAAATGGAAATACGCTCGTCGTCAGGTGTCTAATAGACAACGGGTCGCAAACTAACTTAATTACTATGGATTGTTGTAAACGCTTGAACATTCCCATAATTAAATTACGCAATTCATCTTTACAAGGTGTTGGTATGACCTCGCGACCTGTACACGGTTTTATTAATTTCGCAATAGAATCACGAATTAATCCTAACAACAAATATTACATTCGTGCTTTAGTAGTTGACTGTATTACAGGCAAACTTCCCACAAACTTCATTACATTAAATGAAGATATGTCATATTTAAATAATTTACCGCTTGCCGATGTATCCTGGAATGTACCGGGAGAAATTGACGTTGTTCTTGGTGCTCAACTGTTTCCTTATATTTATTTGGGAGATAGGGTCGATTCTGGTAATCGCGCACTACCCGCTATATTAACCAGCTTTGGTTACGTACTTATGGGAGATATTGCATGTCATTATGATGCAACCTGCCTACATAGTACTACAATTTCGTTTACCGCGCTTGCTAACGTTGACATTGAGTCAAGTTTACGGAAGTTCTTTGAGTTAGAGGAAATTCCATCTCAACGTTTTATTAGTCCAGATGAATTAGATTGCGAAAATAACTTTAACTCTTCGATTTTATTTAAAGACGGCAGATATTTTGTTGATTTACCCTTTTCACGAAACCCTCGGAGTTGGGTAATTCACGCGGTCTGGCTCACCGTCGTCTACTTGCGCTCGAGCGTAAATTCGATTGCGTGCCAACCCTACGCGAAAATTATAATAAAACTATCGCCGATTATATAACGCAGGGTATTTGTCCCAGGTGCCTGACTCTGAATTGACAGAGGAGGGTTACTACATACCGCATCACGCCGTTGTCAGACCAGATAAGGACAGCATCCGTATCGTTTTAGACGCTAGTGCTAAAACGCACTCAGGGCTGTCACTTAATGACATTTTGCATGTCGGACCTAATTTGCAGGCCGACTTGTTCTCGTTGTTACTCGACTTTCGTACATTCCCAATAGCAATGACCGCTGATATAAAACAAATGTTTTGCGCATCGGAGTAAACGAGCACCATCGTAAATACTTACGAATTTTATTTCGTTTCAGTAGGAACGAACCTATTCGCACTTACAATTTTGACCGCGTACCCTTCGGGCTAAAGCCTAGCCTTACCTAGCTATGCGTACGTTACGCAACTTAGCGTGCGAGCATAGTGACCGCTTCCTGAGGCTTCTAAACTGGTAGAAACTCAGTTTACATGGATGATTATGTCGATTCGGTTCCCGATGAACAGACTGCCATGCGATTGTCTCGCGAATTAATCGATTTATTTAAATTAGGCTCTTTCGACCTTGTCAAATGGGCCACTAATTCACCCGCTTTATTGGAGGTTCTTCCCGAGTCTCACCGCTCACCAGTAAATTTTTCTGGCATGGGTAACGATATTTACAATTTTAAAATCCTTGGTTTAACCTGGGATCCTGCTGACGATTACTTTTCTTTAACAACAATCGTTGTAGAAGATAAATGCACAAAGCGCACGATTCTATCGCATGCGGGTCTTTCATATCTGCTACGTTTTGCCGTCGCACACAAACGGCATCTGGGCTTTTGCTCAGCCGACAAGTCTGCATACGCCGTCGGCAGCACCTTTTGATATGAAAGGTGCTGGCATATGAAAATTTCCCGCAAAGACCTGCCGCCAAGCCAGGCGCGAAGCTCGGCAACACTCGCCATCCGCAGCGCGACCAGTTCGGTCGTGTCTTCACCCGCAAGAAACGTTCGCACCCCGCAGCGCGGCCAGTTCGGTCGCGTCTTATCATCCCGCAGATACCAGATCCGCAGCGCAGAGGTGGCCACCTTGGAATCGCCGACGAAACCGATTCAGGTGAGCGATTTGGCAATATTCGTTGGTTGATATCGGTAGCCGCCCCCATCCGCTTACGCGACGGCCGTTTAAGGGACGATTTGGGCCTTCTCGGTTGACGTTCCAAACGGGCCGTACTACGTTTCCACACCGCACCACGAGAGCGGCTATTTACACGCCTGCCTCTCCAACCTCTCTTCTCATACATACATTCCCATATAATACATACTTTTATTTATCACCACAAAGCAAACCGCTTTAGAATCTGTATAGAGTTGTAAGAAATATCTTTCTTCTTTTAAAATTTTTTAATATTTTTCTAATCGAATATAGCAACCCAAATAGTGCTGCCGCTACTATTTTAGCTGCAGGTCTTCAAAAAATATGCGTAACTGGCAAATTTTCTGGCCTTATAAATTCTGCCCCACAACAGCATTTTATCTTTATTTGTTGGTGTTGATTTTACGCAGATATTTTTTTTCTAGAAAAACATTTTTAGAAGACATTTTACTCTATATCAGACATTGCACTATCACATTATCTCTTATTTCAGGAATGGCTGGCATTGAACCAAAAATTTTAACTTTATTTTGTAGTGCACTCACTTTCTTGGTAACTTCTTTATTAGAAGTCCATCCCTTCCTTTTTGTATCGTAGAACATCTGATCACAATGGTGAAGTTGTGAGTCCTACACTCAGTTCAATCCTGAGTATGACTTATATCTGAATAAATTAGAAGCTTATGTTGATACATGAGGTGAGCACATTTTCTACGATTTTTATTACGTCTTGGCATTCTGTTGACTAACTTTAACTCAGGCTTTAGGAGTCTTGAACAACTAATAAAACAGATACTTCTCAAGATTACTTTTCGATATTATTTTTACAAATCTATAAAACATTTTGCCGTTTTAACTGTCAACACTGCGAAAATATTTTGTTCAGAGTTTTTTTAATATTTGTGATTGTACCTTATTTCTTAAGAAAACATTTATTCCAAAAGACGATTGCCTGAAACTATCTTATTATATGACTGAGTTTAGCACACATTGTTCAAGATAAAAAAAAAATTATTGCACCCTATCAAATATCGCAAAGAAATTAAACCACAACAAAAAACGTACATATATACGTATATATATATATATATATATATATATATATATATATATATATATATATATATATATAGGGGTAAAACAATTCCTTATAATGATGCGGAAAGTAGAAAAGAATTCGGACAAGGTGGAACGTTATTTTCGAAATTCTTTACTCTAGCAATAGAACGCATGTATAGATAAGATACAATTGTTAAGCAGCGCATGCGTAAGCGAGATAGTTTTTACTGGTTGTGTCAGTTGGAAGTTAAGATGCCGATAAGTGAGCACGTGTAGTATGTAATGGTTGTATTTGTCACGACCGAGTAAATAAAACAGCGAATCTGCAGCAAATTTACTACAATACCAGAATATTCATTTATAGAAACTATTTAGATAATTCACAAAAAATTTATAAACAAAGCAATGAGTGCAGCATAAATGAATAATCTAAAGGTGTTCAAGAACTTGTTGAACGTGATTCACGTTTTGGAAGAATAGAAACTAGCAGAATACCAAAAAATGTTGAACATATACGAGGTACCATCAACGAAGATCGGATATTGGGAGCTGGGGAACTAGAAGATAAGCTGGAGTTTCCAAAAACTAAAGAGTGTAAAATTTTGATAGCGAAGTTGGTTCTACGACAGTTGTTATTGATTTGCTTTACATTTCTATTAATAAATCAGACTTTCCCAAATACGATTTAGAATTAAAGATACAGTCGTTCTACTGAAATAAGTCTGGTTTACCAGGTCGCGTCCGAATGAAGTATATAAAAGTTGTGGTAAGATAAAGACTGTATTTATTACTACCGTCATGTTTTTTTCGGTTACGAGGTGCTGAACGATCAAAAGAGCCATTGATGGTCGTCAGCTTCATCACAATAATGCGCCAGCCCATCGATCATATCTCCTACAAAATTTTTGATAAAGTGTCAAATTGAGCAAGTACCTCGATCAACTTAAAATCCAAATTTGTGAGGTAATATCGAGGTAGCTTCTAAAGCTAAAAATATAAAAATACCATTCACTTAAAAATAAATTCTAATTAAAGTTACCACATTGTTGTTAACTTTAAAAGATTAATTAATCAAGTAAAACTACTTAGAGTACTGTAACAGGTTCAACCCTGTGCTCAAATGCCTGGCGGGTGACCTACACAGTCGCTAAAAATAATTAAGTGTCTGCGAACAAAGTGTAATAATGTAATCGTCTAAGATGTAGTGCTTTCCGCTTGGCCTTAAATCAGAGATGATACACTGAACAATTAAGTAAAATATATGAGAGACCCGTACTCTCAATTTAAAAATCTGTGATCCTAGCAAAACTAAATTTCTGCCATTAAAAAAATACAAAAGTAGTAACGATAAACGATAAAGTAATTAGCTGGTTTGAGCTCATTTTAATTTTGCAGTTAAAGAAGAAATCGGAATAAATATAAATCGAGTAATATTTTATTCAATTTACATTAATAATGAAATGGTAGTCATATGTAGAAATAAAATTTAAAAGTATTCAAAATAATTTTGACTAAAAATACAGAAATGAGCATTAAAAATCAATCAAAAATAGAAAAGAACAGCAATGTAACAATTTCAGTGGGAAAAAATTAATTGAATTAATATATACATGATAAAACTCATATAAAATTCATATAAAGAAGAAAACGGGAAAAATTCATATAAAAATAGAATCAAATTGTAAAAATATGTGGAAAAACTCATGAAGCTACAGACCTAAAGAGCACGTATTCCAACTTTTAATATATATTAACAAAATCGTCTTTTTTAGAACATCAGGAACTTTGTCTATTATATTCTTTAATTCTTAAAATGTTAGGGTCACCTATATATTAATTTGCAATAAAATCCCACAATTACTTCGTGACCCTAGTAAATTTAATCAAATGTTCTACTAAAAATAACAATCGCAGCCTTACACAAATAATTATATAAAACCAGATACAAAGTTGTTACGGCCCTGTAGAACAGAAATCGGCGAATTAATAAAAGGTTGCGAACCTGAGGACGCCGGCAAGCGTGACGAAACAGAAATGGCTTCTGGAGCAGCTTCCAATGACTTTTTCCATTAAAGCTGAATCGTGCGTTAAAGGCAAGCACTTACAGAGCGGCTCTCAATTTTGCTGCGCTGCAACATGACAGGGCGGCGGAAAGCTGCTGCGATAGGGAAACTTCGAACGCAGAGCTCGTTCAAACTGTTGAAACTTGGGCCTTTGCAAGTCTAGTTTTGAAACAAGTTTGGGTATTTCAAGTATGCCGGTGTCGTTGGCGTAAACGTAACACAATATGCAGCAGATCGATGTAAGCACATTAGTAAATCATGTAACGGAAGAAAACAATTTCCAAAAACTCAAGTAGGTGGGATCCTTTTTTGGTGAAGCATTTGACGAGGAAGGATTTAGTGTTAGCAGCACTGCAAACTTGATAGTGTTCCAATACTTATCAAACCTTTTATTTAATGAATAATTTTATCATTTTTATGAGAACTAACAGTCGTTTTCTTATATTATTCCTATAGAGCTTTTGTAAAATAGGCCTTCCCTAACAGGCAAGAGTATTACAGTTTATAGTAGATAGGGAATGCTGTTTTGCCTTTCTAAATGCTAAGTTTGGCAAATGTTTAGTACCTTAACATACTTGAAACAAAAAGCTATAAAATTGTTTTATAAGCATGATTTTTGGGAAAAGCTTCTCCTACTTACTCCAATATCATATATATTCCGTCTACAATTCGTTTAAAAGTTTTTTTTACATAATTTAAGTTACAGGCATAACACTGAGAAGATTTCTACCCTGTGATCAGCAATACTCATACGAAGCAGGAATCTGGCATTGGATGACCTAAACAGACTTTTGTTGAAGGCCATGAAAAACAAGGAGATAGCTTTAGTTTTGTTCACGGTTATCGAGGGAGCATTTAACAATGTCTCCATTGGCTTTCTAATACAATTACTTAAGGCAAAGGAAATATCTGATTCCCTTTGCCAATGGATTTAAGAAAACCCGAAGAAAAAGATTATCACATCTACTCTAGACAAAGCAACTATTGAAGTGAGAACAATTTAAGGATTCCCCCAAGGGAAAGTCATTTCCCCACTGTTGTAGGTAGTCCGTATACATATACTTCTTAACAAGCAGAAAGCTTTCATTACCTAGCACATGCAAATAATTTCGTAGTATTCGCGAGAGGACGCTTTGCAGGCAATATTGTGGAAATATCGCAATCTGCCTTCAATATAGTGAGTAAATGGGGTACAAAATAAAGAACTTTAAATTAGCCCCTGCAAAGCTGTGGCATTTTTGTTCACCAAAAGAGGGTGTTAGAAGGGATAAAACCCATTATGTTGAATGGCACAAAAGTCCCTTTTCCCTAGAGGTTAAATATTTAGAAATAATTTACGATCAAAACCTCAAATGGAATGGCCATTTAGATAGAATCACACAAAGAACCAAAGTAGTACTGAAAAAGTGCAAAAGGCTATTTGGTAAGAGCTGAGGATTAAAGCCCAGGATAACTCTATGGTTATACACGAGAGTTGCAAGACCTATGACATCTTATAGGTCTGTGGCATGGTAGACGACAATACTATAGACAAAGGCGAAAGAGCTCCTCAGTAGCATTCAAAGCCATGCATGCCTTAGCATCACAGGAGCTATGAAAACGGCGACAACTGCAGTCTTAGAAATCTTGCTAAACTTGCCACTATTTCACATATTTATCTAAGGAGAAGCACGGGCAATTGCTCACAGACACATGCAAGGACAAGCTCCAACCATTCCCATGCATGTAGGAGAACAACAAACTGAGGGAGCAGTTGGAGGTGAAGGACACATTGGGAATTCTCACCGACAACCTGGTTCTCAGTTGCTTTAAATATAGAAAAAACTTCAAAATTATAATAGCAGATAGAAAAAACTGAAACAAAGGACTACCGGTCTCCGCAGACTTCACATGTACTGACGGTTCTAAAAAGCAAGAATCTATAGCCTAATTTGGGCTTGAAAAACCATAGTTATAGAATACTTCGGGAAGAGACTGAAAAGGCTAACATTAGGGGTAAGAGGATAGCCATCTTTCGGACAGCCAAGCAGCACTTAAAGCTCTAGCCACACTTGTGAGAAATCAAACGTTGTTTGGGACGGCATAGATGCTCTGACAGAGACAGGAAAAGACGATTGTCTGATTCTTTTTTGGGTACCGGAGCATAGGGGCTTCAAAGGTAACGATATGGCAGACTTATTGGCCAAGGAAGTATCAGAAGTAAAACCCATCAGACCTAAACCTCATTGTGGCATTTCAAATAGTCTTAAAAGAGCATCCATTAATAAATAGATATTTAATAAAATTTAAGAAAAATATAACTATACCAGCCACTTAAGGCTATTAAAAAAGTGCATACGGCGACCGCCACAAAAATTTATAGCAGACCTCCTGCGACTAAACAGACGTAAACTTAGGGCCATAGTTGGCCTGATAACAGAACATTGTTGCTTTAGAAGGTATTTAAATCTCCTAAGAGTAACAAATAACAGTCTGTGCAGATTTTTCCAAGAAGAAAGGGAGACTATAAACCACATTTTGTGCTACTGCGAAGGCCCTACGAGAATTAGATTCCTGCAACTAAGCGAAGAAAAGCCAAAGCCAGGAACTATACAAAAGAGCTTCTCTTTGGAATATGGGGGCTAGTCAAAAGCCTAGGCCTCGAGAGGCAGCTCTAAAAAATTAGAAGGGGGTACAATAAACTCTAATGGTCGCAGTATAGCGGGTTATTAGACCCACCCCATTCTATATCTATCTATCTATATCCTTTAGAGCTTATGTTAACAAACAGCAACCTTCCATGTGGATGTCAAAATATGTTGCAAATGTGCAGCACCAAAACAAATTAAAACACATTGCAGAAATTTTCACCAAAATTGTTCTAGAAAATAATTTGTTAGCGTAAAAAACATTCAATGAAGTTATAGTTCAAAGAGTTTGGCAAATGACAGCGCAGGAGTTGTAGATGTGCTATGAGAGTAAAATGCTCTCACTGAATATAACCAACATTTTTGTACTTCTATAAGTAAGTTAAGGTAGTAAACAATTATTTTAAGGTTGTAAATAAGTTTTTAGTTGACTATTTAAAGGTACAATAGAAAACTTTTACTCATAGGACCCCATTGATTTTCTTGACAGAAGGCGTACTAACAAAGCTTTACATTATATGTTGTAGGGTTACTCTAGAGTTCATGTAGAAGCATATTGTAAGCAAATGAGACTTAAAGCACTCAGCAGATTATATTTTTTAACCGCAAAACCAGAAATTTGTTGTCACTAGCTATTTCTTTTTATGTTTTATTATTTTACTTAAAAAAACCTATCGTTTCTTAAAAACATTATTAAAGTAATTAATGACATTGTCATTAAAGATGTATATGACTCTATAAATGTTTTAATTTGGTTGCTACTTGTTGACCGATTTACTACAACATGTTTTATGTCACTATTCTTTGAAGCCACTTGATTTTTCTCTTTGCTTCATAACTTCTAAAGAAAGTAACCGTATCTAGAATGTCAATTTTACTTCCAGATTCTTCTAGAGTAGGTATTTGAACCATAACTTTCTCCAGTGTTATCACTGAAACATCTCCCATGCATGTCTAATAAGACACAAACAATGAAGAATATTGAAATGATCCTTCCAGAGTTCTCTGATGATTAATTCTATATCGATTGCAATTTTGAAACATTTTCAGAAAAGAGCTTTGGTATAAAGCTTTTAAAGTTGACAATAACATATTTATCTATTGATTGCAAGAGTGATCTGGTATTAGGAGGCAAAAACGCAATTTTTATGAAATTCAGCTCATCAATCAAATCTTCATCTAACTGTGGTGGAAATATAATGCAGAATCCTAGAATAAAAAAAAATGCAAAAAACATCAAATTAAATTTTTAGTGCTCAGTAACCATGACATCAAGCGATTTACATGTAGAAGATAAAATTTAATGATTTTGAGTACATCTGTTCTCTTTTTTTTCCATTTGTGCCATTATAACTTTATAAATAAGTTTTGCTGTAATGTTATGACTGTTTCTGTCAATATTAAAGCCAAGTTTTTAGTTCTCTCATAAAGCGTTTTTCAAGCAAAATTTTGCTTAATTTTAAAAGGCAGAGGCCAACTCTAATTTACGTAACTGAGCTACTGCGACGATCTTGTGGACTAAGCGTTGAATAGTGGAAACTAAGTCAATCATATAAATAATTCTGCTGTTTTCTAATATACCACTTTAAGTATTTACTTCTCAAAGCTAAAAATTTTGTAAAAGCATTTTTAGTATTCCAAAAATAATCTGCTACACTGGAAGTTCAGTTAACAAAAACTCATAGACTAGTATGTGTGAAGATTAGTAGTAATTGAATGCCAAACTACCAATTTAGTTTTCAAGGCAAACGTGGAACAGTTGAACAACTATATTTAATGGTCAGCAAGATATCTAAAGACCTTAAAGATATTACTCCGCCGCACTCTTTAGGTTTACCACCAAGGATACAATTTAAACAAATTTCTACTCAATCAAATTTCAAAACATTCTTCCTGACAGATTGTTTTGTAAAATATGTAGACGAAATCACAGATCTACACGATGCATTCTAGAGATTCACAGGGCAGCGCTCTAGGACCGCTACTGTAATTGTAGTACATAGTCGGTCTGCTAACCTTAAAATTAATTGAAATAGCAGCCACCTTGGTTGACAATATCGGACAAAAGTAATTGAATTTTTTGGAAGTCGCTCTAGCTTTCTAATCAAGAACCGCCCGAAAGATCCTCTGGAGTGATGAGAGCAGGTTTTGCTTGTTTGGATCCAACGACGTGCAGTGGATTCGACGTCCTGTGGGCGAAATAAACAATTCGAAATAACAAAAGCCGACTGTGAAACATGGATGTGGGTCTGTAATAGTGTGCAAAAGGAGTTGGTCCACTTGTTCGGATCCACGGCACCATGGGCCGCCTCGTTTATGGCAAGTTATTGCAAGACAATATTCTACCATACGCATGTGGAAACATGACTTACGATTAGGTATTTCAACACGACGACGATCCGAAACACAAGTCGGCCCATGCGGCAGAAATCCTGGCGAAGAAGAAAGTGCGCGTTTTGCCCTAGTCTTCACAGTCGCCGGACTTGAATCCGATCGAGCATATTTGGAATGAGCTAGAACGTCGTATCGAAGGGAAACGGACCCGAAACGCCGACGAGCGATTCCAGCAACTTTCAACAAGAGTAGCAGAAGATTGGGCCAAAAATGATTGATCGATTGATGGCTTCAATGCCCAAACGTTGTGAGGAGACGATTAAAAAAGATGGCTATGCTACCAAATATTAGACTGTTGTTAGGTTTTTGCTATTTCTTCCGGTTTATTGGTTATTTTTTTGGGTGGAAGTTAATTAGATTATCATCCTGTCTGTCTGGCTGTGCGCCTGGAGACACTATAACTTCCGTTCTATTCAACGGATGCACTTCAAACTTGGTATACATATACCTTAGGTCAATACCTTCTTCGCTATTGAATTTCAGCCAAATCGGCCAAAGGTCAAGGGGTCAACGGTGAGGTCAAACTTTTGTCCATCACGTAACATATGCCATGTGATACCTCATTCGGAAGCAGACGTCATAAGGAACATTAGTTTATTTCACCTCTCACTAATTCGCCACACCACTGTCGAAAGTTTCATTTATGGTTTTACACCATTCTCGTTATGTATACAAATGGGTGGGCGTTTTGGGTTGTTGGGCGGTTTAAATTACTTCAGTATTATCTTTCGGTTAAGACAGAGTATCAAATCTATTGTGACTATTGATTAGTGAGAATTCTTTGATTTCTAATGACGAATTTTCCTGGCGTTTTTATTTGCCATATATTGCTATTTTATATTGACGGTTCCTGATTACTTTTTTCCATGACGTTCCATGGCATTATTCATCAGAAAATTTTGAGTAAAAAAATAGAGCAAGATGCAGATGGCAGAGAAGCAGAAAGCCCATTGACAGAAAAGAATATACAGGTTAGTGAGAAAACTAAAAGTAGCTTTTCAAGGAATATGAAGTGCTACATGTCGAACTTATATAACCGATTTATCAAAGGAAGATCATTCTATATGGAAAGCTACTTCAAAAGACCAACAACCCACACATACCTCAAATTAGAAAGCAAGACGGCACCTGAGATAGGACAGACCTGGAAAAAGCGTCAATCTTCGCAGAACATTTATCTGAAAACTTTAGTCTACCGCATCCAAATGTCAACAATGATGATAATAACTGAAAATTTTCTAAATACCCCATGTCTTCGGATTTTGCCTCTCAACAACCAAAGCTAAAAAAAGCACTCGGAGTTGATTTAATAACAGGCAAAATACTCAATCAGCTTCCGAAAAAAGCGTTAGTTTTACTAATTACTACATACAACAGTATGCTCAGGCTAATCTACTAGTCAGCGATTTAAAAATTTGCTCACATGATTATAATCAAAAGTCTCAAAGAAAAAACTATGCACAGCTAGCTGCCTTTATAGACATTAAGCAGGCTTTTGACTGTGTCTGGCATCCTGGTTTATTATATAAGCTAAAAGTTACTACATACTCTTTATTTTCTTCTTCTAAAATTTTACCTTACTGACAAATATTTTTAAGCCAAATTTAATACCGAGACGTCCAATTATCCGATTAACGCAGGGGTACCCCGAGGTAGCGTATTAGGTCCATTTTTATACCCCCTGTTTACCGCCAATATCAGAACTACAAACAATACAATATTTGCTGTTTTAATTGCCGTTAGTAAAGACCCCTAAGAAACCTACGAGAATCTTCAATGTTACCTCACTATTTTTCAAGATAAATTTGATACTTTGCGAATAAACGTAAACAAAGATAAGTCAGTTCAAATAACTTTTACAAACCGACATTTAAGCTGCCCCGAAGTCTTAATAAACGGGGCATAGATACCTCTCAAGGATGAAGTAAAATATTAGGAAATAACAGTGGATAAAAAATTGACGTGAAAGCATGATGTCATCCACTTCTACATCACACAGCCATTGAAGTCCACTGCAGGACGTAAGCCTCTTTTGAATTTTGCAGTTTTACAGTTCAATGGGGATTTGGCAATTAAATGTCACGCTTGCCGGCCGAGTTGGCACGTGGGTAGGGTGTATGGAGGACAATAGTATGTAGAGTATAGGTAGGATTAAGGTTGGGACACGACTTTTATCCGGTGTTAGGATTTGGGGAAGAGTCGAGGCCCGCGTGGGTAGAGCCGCTTCCCTGAAGCAGATCTATCCTCTATCGAGGTCATAAAGGAGTATCTACCCACTACCCAAGAAACCATCATATAATAGCCAAAAAAATAAGGTTAACCTCAAATTAATGAAATTTAACTGGCTAATTGGGAGCAAGTCTAAACAAACTGTTTGTAAATTTGAACACATGTTATCCAGTTTTGGGGTTGTACAAAGCTGTCGAATACAAAAATGATTCAGAAAATCCAGTCCAAAATACTAAAAATAATACATGACGCTTCATGGTACGTCAGTAATAAAACTTTCTACGAAAATTTGGGTATACCCTGCATAGACGAAATTTACCGACTAGCTACTAGTTACCTACATCGCCTCCCAACCGCTTAAGCACTTCTATTGCAGTGCAAAGAACATTAAAAAGACATTGGCCTAGTGGTTTAAAACGGAAAAAAAATAAAAAACATTTTGATTTGTATTTATATACATATTATATTTATACTTAGCATATCTTACTCCTATATATATTTGTAATTAATAATTAATTATTAATAATTAGTTGTCAGTGGACAACTTTCCACTAACGTCATAAACTGCAAACCAATTTGTTTATTGCTCTAGAAGAGCAGGTTATAAATTAATTAATTGATAAAAAAGTTTGAGACGATAGAAAAATAACGTCTCTTATATTATTCTTCAGGAATCAAATTTCAAAGCCGCTAGTAATAGCACACTTAGCACTTGATATTTTTAAGCGGAAAAATATGTTTGAACACTACAAAGACTAAGGCTACAAAAAAAACTTAAAAGTTTTTATACAACATTGGGCAAAGTAAGACATAGCGAAAAAACCAAAAGAAATAACAAAATGCAATGTGGCTGCTTTTAAAAACATAAACTTTCCTACTGCTTAACTTCATTTTTTAAATTCTAGTACCACATAGGCAAGTCCATCAACTGAACTACAATCTAAAACAAGCTTTTTAACTTCACTAGACATAAGGCAGTTTTTTTTTTAAAAACTTAAAGCTAGTCCATCGATAAAGTGACGACATTACGAAAATTTCTTTATAAAATCGAAATTGTAAGCAAAAATTTCAGAAAAGAGGCTCAGTAATTTTACCAAAAAATTCTTAGACGACGACATTTTTTATTCTAGGAGACTCTAAAATCATCAAGGGTATTAGGGTCCCATGTGATTTTGTAAGATTTACCAAAAATCCCGAATTGAGGGCAAAAGCACGTTCACGCCGATACTAATGATAACATTTGTTACCTATAAAATGATATTCCTGGCATTGATACACATACCAATGTTGTTCTATATTTATCTTATCTTATATCTGTACCTATCGCTAATTAATTATTCTTTCATTTATAGCCTGTCCCTAGCTTTTATGAAAAAATATGATATTTTTGAGCACGTTTTTTTTAAGACAAACTCTACGTATCTCATAGCTGCGTTATTGTTATTTTTAACCAATACAAATAAAAATTGAATATATCGATTAATTCTCTACATAATTTTCGGGGATTTTAATTACCTAAGCTTTTTCACTATACTCGATTACCTCATAGGGGCAGGGGGATATAAATTCTAATTGAATTTTAAATTCCGATTTACTGAAAGTTAACTCTGGCTCAAGTTAACGTAATTAGTATTGCAATATTTTTATATTATACTTGTCTCTAATATCAAAGCACGTCAAAACTTCAATCTTCCCCCAAGAATTAAAATTTGAGTTTTATAGCAGGAAAAGTTAGTTTTTTCACATACTTTTAAGTATTGTGAGAAAGATAAATGTTCATTACTTTACAAAAATAGTCTTAATGCTTTACTCGAATTTAATTTGTTACCAGCACCCCTTAGAAACCGTTCGATTTGTCAAACAGGCATTTATCTCTCCCGGAATGTTTACGCCAACGCCACAGATGCTTGCCTACCGGGAGGAGTTCTATCCGGGCGCCTGCTTTTCCTCAATGCTGCCCTATTTGCTCAGCCTATTTGCATTTTATTACTTAGGGAGAATAAGAGCCTAGCGAGGAGTTGCCCGTGCAGATAGCTGCGGCTTCAGGTGTAGGCCGCAAGTAATGGCGTTCTCGATTTGTCTCTGCCGCGCAACGTTTGATTCAATTCCTGCAAGGCCTGCGTGGGTAACATCATTCCGAGACCTTCAAATCGAGTTTGGTCCGTTACGGGCCCCGACTTCCGTCATTTTTGCCGCTGCCTTTTGCCACTTCGGGCGTATCGGGCTCTTTTTTGATGCCCGGTTAACAAGGTCTGCCATGACCCGAAGCGCTGTGTGAAGAGGTTGCGCGTCTTCGTTCCGGCATTATGGCAATCGAATTCCTATTAATTATACAAGAACAGAATATCCACCCACCTCTATAGCTGTATTAATAATGTAAATGAAACATTGAACCTCAGTTACTAACTAGACAAAATAAGTCATCGAATACTTCAGGCGGCTTTAATTTGTTCACAGGATATAAACAAACGTAGTATAGAAATTGCTAATAAATCATTATAAACTAATAACATCTATTTCTTCATGTTTGTATATTTTTCTAAGAATATTTTTGTTTTTATAGTAGAAATTAGATGCTTTCAGGCTCAGATGATGGAAACATGATCTGCTTGCTATTTAGTCATTAATAGTATTCTTGCATTCTTTAATAATTGAAAGACTTTAGTCTACAGATATCCCCATATAAAGAAATCGCAAAGGAACAGATCTGATGGTCTAACCAGCCATCGAACGTTACCACGTAATGGGATGAGGAGGCTTGGAAACATGTGTCTAAGAACTTTTTGAGAAATTTTCGCAGTGTTTGTGGTGGCACCATCTTGTTGGAACCACAGTAGAGCATTTCCATGTTCATCGAGTCTGAGCTCTAAAAAATTGCGTAACATGTGAGTCATCGCGCGTCTTGCTTTTTCAAAAAATTACACACCTGTGATGCCAATTGCAGTAACAGCATGGTGACTGTAGAAAGGGCGCTCATAGACTTATCAAAAATCTTGTGGGGTCTAATAACAAAAAATTTGTTTATTTACACGGACTGTTAAATAAGAATGAGCTCAAGTAGCCTGTCGGGCCCATCAGTCACATTCTCTGAGTTCCTGCACCACCATCAGTTTGTATGGATGGAACATGAGATTACAGTGTAGAATGATACGTACGCCCCAGTCAGATATTTTCAAGGCGAAAGCATGCTCGCGCAATGTTGTTATATTCTCAGGTATTCGAACGCTACGGGATCTGTCAGACGATTTCCGTTTTAACATTAAACCAGTCTGTCGAAATCTGTGTACCCACACACTATGGTTTTCTTGTTTGAAACTGTTCCGTGACGATCTACTCCGAATCGCTGTGCCACAATCACATAATCGCCATTTTAGAAATAAATCTCCAACACAAACCACACTAAAGTGATATGCCTTGTACCGCTCAAGGATACATTGAGCGTGACAGCCAATTCAAAAAGGAAAAATAATTTTGCCGGTCCCTGAATTATAACATTGCAGTAGCTAGCGCGCATAATTAACTGTTATTTTTACTTTGTGTTTGTTGTTTTTTTAAATATCGGTCTAAAAGAACCAAAGTTGTTATCATTAAAAACGGAGAATGTTGTGAAGTTTTTTCAGAAGAATAATTCAAGCTCAATTAAAATCCAGTGATGACAATTTTGGGTGCAATACAAAATGCTACTACTACTAAATTCTAGGTCACAAACATTCTGCTTTTGTAATGAAAACCTTGAAAGATAAGTCACTAAGTCAAAGAAAAAGATTGCTAGAATATACAGCAAGGACACCTACCGTGTCAACCTGAAATACTAAAACCACCCGGGGTTATTTTAGGAACAGCTTGAAAGTCATTTGCGGAAATTTGGAGAAAAGAGTCATGTGCTTCGCAAACCGCAAGACAGATGCTCGAAACTTATACTAGAAGTGTTTTAGGGGTCAAAGTTAGAATGGTTGGTGTAATAGGATAAGATTTACTTTGGAAATGAGTAATGGAAGTTTTAATACGTTAAAGATTGTAAAACCTTTTCCAAAACTTGAATTTGTAAAATAAAGGAGAGATTCGATATTCAACTGCTAATGGTCAGGAATTATTTTGGGAAAAAGACTTTTAGGACTTATCCAATTGCTCTCAAGAATGACAATCAAAGAAAAGTACAATGATAATACTATAAAAGAGATACTGAAGGTTTTGATAGAAAAAATAGTTCTAGAATTTTATTCTGAGGAGCAAATGGCACCATATTAGATATTTCTATTCGTTGCCGTATTTCTTTGTGGCAGTCTAAACTTTCGTCAGTTGTCCGACCCAAGTATTTGTATTGGTTCACTTGTTCAACTCTTACGTTGTCTAATGTAATATTATATTAGGGGGATTCCACTCACAACCATGTCTTTTGTTTTTTTTTTTGAGGTTTATCTTTAGTCCCATCGTTCCACTCTCTATTTTTACACGTGCTAGAATTCTTTAAAGATCTTGTTCGTTTGTAGCTATCAAAGCCGTGTCGTCAGCGTATCTAATTAATATTTACTAAGACCTAATTTTTACACTTTTTGAACTATCTTCAAGAGCATCTATAATTATTTTTCAGAATAAATCTTAAAAAGCAGAAGCGAGAAAACGCACCCTTGTTTAACTCCTTTTCTAAACGGGTGCATTACAGAAAATCCCACAAAATATCTACTAATTAGAGGAGGTTTTAATGCGAGAGTAAGGAGAAGTCACAGGGAAGGAAAAGATAATATGTTAATAAATTTTCTATGAAAGCAGTAAATATATGTTATAAATACTTTTCTTAAAAATAAAACCCGTTGGAAGAACAATCAGTTAATACTACTTTATTATAACACCATACAAACATATAGTCAAAGATGTGTCGGTACTAAATAAAATAGTCATCAATACTAAAAATAAAATAATAAAAAAATATATAAAACTAAATAGCGCAAGTAAGTATATAATAGCAAACAAGAAATAATCTTAAGTAGAATTAAATAAGAAAAAAACTAATAGAAATTGTAATAAAAGACAAAGACAATCTAAAAGAGAGGAATAAAAATAATAACAGCAATTAAAGGTAATAATAGGCGGCAGTGCAACTAGAGACATAAAGATTTTTAATAATACAAAGAGATTAACGAAAGAAAGAAGGAAACTTATTAAAAACATGGAAGAAAATCTAGAAGTTCTTAAAGAATTTCAAACAATAAAAAGAGTAATGAAATAAAACAGTGATGAAAATCAAAAAAGCAATTAAAAATAAGGAAAAACAAAATTAACAGACACAAGTATATTATAAAAGATGTAAACGGCCTACTGATTGCAGACCAAAGTAGGATTTTCGAAAGAGTAGAAGCATTCTTCAACGAACTCTACAGTGAAATAACACTTAAAAATATCAAAGTCAGAACGAAAAGTAACAAATACAGATTCAGGAGATCCTACTAGAATTAAAATATATGAAATAGATAAGGCCGTAAAAAAAATAAAAAGAACAAAATTTTTTTTTTAAATTTATTTAACCAGATCAGCAACGTCGTGCTATATATGGTTCTGTTAACTATTGATTACATGTAACACTATTGTCGCTTAGGGATTGCCTATTCACTGTTTAGTTTTATTGTTGTATTATGTTGGTTTTGTCACTACACTACTATCGTCGGTTGAGAGGAGATCTTGCGTCAGTTTACGTTTCAAGCGTATGTGTCTCATTCCTAGTGCGTAATGGGCTGCTCCTGCACAGTTGTTTAAATTTTTAAAGGTTTCCGGTAATTTTTTAATGTGCTCTTCTATGGTTGGGATATTTAGTTCAGCGTGTAGTTGGCGGTTCCTTATATACCATGGAGAATTTGTGGCTATTCGAAGTATCTTATTTTGTAGTGTTTGTATTTTGCGGATGTGAGTCGGTGAAGCAGATCTCCACACACAGCATGCATACATTACCATGGGTCTAATTGTTGATTTATAGATTAGCATTGTACAGTCTATGTGTAGAGAACTTTTTCTGTTTATCAGTGGGTATAGTAGGGCTAATCTAGCGTAGCTTTCATTCAATTTGTGGTTAATATGGAAACCCCAGGTTAGTAGTTGGTCTAAGTATACCCCTAGATACTTAACTGGACTATTTTTCGTGTTCCATGGAATTTCTTCGTTATTTATTTGAATGTTAACACTTGGGCTTGACATTTGGTTGAGTTAAGGTTTATGTGCCATTTTCCCATCCAGCTTTATATTTTATTTAGGCTGGATTGTAATTCATTTGATGCTTCCAATAGTTTGTTGCTCTGGGTAAGTAGCGCAGTATCGTCTGCGTACATAGCAATGGCTGCATTGTCTATTTGAGGTATATCATGGACCTAGATATTAAATAGTGTTGGGCCCAATATGGATCCCTGTGGGACGCCAGCATGGATAGGTCTAACTGTTGAGTATGTGGAATTGATTCTAACGGAGAAGGTGCGGTGTGTGAGAAATGATCGAATAATATGTATCAAGTAATCTGGTATGCGGAGGCGCTGTAGTTTATAAAGTAGACCTTCTATCCAGACCCTGTCGAAAGCCTTAGCTATATCCAGGAATGCTGCTGTAGTACAAGCTTTATTTTCGTAGCCTTTTTCTATGTATTCCACAATTCGTTGTAGCTGATGGGTCGTTGAGTGTTTGGATCTAAATCCAAATTGGAATGGAGGGAGTGTGTTAAGCAAGTGTAGGTTTTGAAGTAGGCGCCTGTTCATTATTTTTTCTAACAATTCGCATAATGTTGAGAGCAGGCTAATTGGTCGATAGCTCGTTGGAGAGTGCCGATTTTTTCCAGGTTTGTGAAATACAAGTATGGTTGCATGCCTCCAGGTAGCAGGGAAGTAACCAAGTCGCATGCAGGTATTGAAAACTGTAGCTAAGTAGGCATGTACTTTAGTTGTGAAGTTTTTAATTATTATGTTTGGTATGAAGTTGCTTCCTGGGGCTTTTTTCACTTTAAGTTTATTAGCTAATCTTTTAACCTCTCTGGGCGATGTTGGTTTGAATTCACCACTTGTATTTGATTCGTATTGTTGGAGATATTGTCTTACTTCCTCATCAAAAGCATTATCATTATTTGGTGCTGGAGTAAACATAGCTTCAAAACGGTCCGCAATTATATTGCAGATTTCTTTATCTGTTGTAAAGGTTGTTTCCATCTTTTAGTGGTCCAATTATCTGGGGCTGTCGAAAAATTTTCTTTGTAGCTTGCCACATTGTAGGGTCATTAGGTTGTAACTCCCGGATGTAGCGTTGGTATGAGTTAAATCTGCATTCATCCAGTTCTGTTTTTACTCTGCGTACTAGTCTATTTAATTGCATTTTATATTGCTGCTGTAGAATATTTTGCCAAAGTCTTCGAATTCTATGCTTTTCTTTTATTAATTGTAGAATTTCCAGCGGTGGATGCTGGTAGTTATTTGGTCTTCTTGTGTTAGTGCTGATTGTCGCTGCCTTAATGGATTCTTTTGTTGCTTGTAGGAGGTTGCTTATTACTTCATCAATTTGTTGTGTTGTGTGGATTTGGCTAGGACATTTGATGTGGTCGCTCAACAGGTTTTGGAAGGTTTGCCAACCCACTTTACCATTGATGAGTTTCGGTAATGGGACTTCTTGTCGTATGGTAGTATTGAAGGACATTACGATTGACAGGTGATCGGAATCCAACTCTGTCATTACATTTTGATAGATTGGCCTTGTAATATTCTTAAGTAGCACAATATCTAGTATATCTGAGAGTCGATCTGTCCTGTATGGGTAGTACGTGTGCTGACCCGGGGCTGTTATTCCCAGTTTTAGCTATCACAGTAACTGCTTCTAGGCTATTGAGGTCATCTAGATATATTTCTCGGATTTCCAGTTTACGTTTTACTATAATTGCTACCCCTCCCGAAGCTATCATACCTGTTCGATCATTCCTGAAAATGTTATAACCTGGGAGTTTAAAGTTTTTTGTATTAATTAGGTGTGTTTCTGATACGCAGACTATATCTATGTTGTGTCGTGCTAAAAAAGCAATAAATATACTGTGCTGTCTTTTGATGCCATCAGCATTCCAGTTCATTAAGGTAAAATTATTAAATGTAATTTGTGTTGATATAGAATTGTTTTATTTATTAGTCGCCATTTGTAGCGCCTGTGAGTAGTGGTACGATAAGTGGTAAAAGTTTATGTAAATGGGGTTTGAGTATATCTAGAATCGCGTTCATAATCGTTGTTATGAGGTCTGTTGAGTTTTCTGGGTTTTTGGGGGAAGTTAGTGTTTTGTTGCTGAATTACTTCCGAGTAACTCGTTCTTCCATCTACAAATGCTGGTTTCGTGTTGGTTCTTGATTGTCGTATTGGTGCGTTATGTGTCATTTGTCTGCTTTGTGTTTGCTTAAAATGATCACAGCCTCTGTAATTTGCGGGGTGATCTCCTCCGCAATTTACGCATTTGGGTTTTTCATTTGGTCTTTTGGGACAGTCTGTATATAGGTGTGATCCTAAATATTGAACGCATCCTGGTTCGTTGACAGCGCTTGCACTGTGGTATGTCCTGAGATCTTTTCTGGGCTCAACTGATACTATGCAATTCATAAATCTGGTGAGATTAAATATTTCGTTGACGTTATCTGTTTTCGCGAATTCTAGCGCACAAATTGAGATCGGTATTTTGTCTTTATTGTACAGCCTGCTGACTTTTGTGATTGGGTATTTAAGTGTTTGTAATT
Source organism: Sinelater perroti (assembly GCA_036346155.1). NCBI lineage: Eukaryota > Metazoa > Arthropoda > Insecta > Coleoptera > Elateridae > Sinelater > Sinelater perroti. Next base: position 7,778,571 of record JARFIY010000324.1, read on the forward strand.
CTTTTTTATTTCCTCCTCGCTCAGTGAAGGGGAAACGCTACGCATCACGACTGATAATTGTTTAGCTTGGGCTTCGGGATCAAGGAATGTGTGGTATTTTAAGTTATTTTTATCATAGAAGCTTGTAAGTTTTCGGTAATCATCTGTGCTAGTTAGGTTTATTCTAAGGAATTTTCCCTTGTATGCGGTGGTAAAATCTGTTGTTGCTAGTTTTTTAATATCTTCTATTACTTTTTGAAAGTTGTCACCTTCGTGTAAGTAAATTGGGGGGATTTTCTCCTTATTTGCTGCATCGTGAGATTCAGTTTCTGTGTTTGTTGGTAGTGTTGCATTACACCCTTTTTAAATTAATTTCGCGCTGCTTGTATTTGGTGGGATATAATATTTGTTGGCTTCGATTAATGTGCTGTGTTCAAACATATATCTTTTACTGTTATCTGCAGGTGGTGATAGGTCGCTGCTATCGCGTTTATTAGTGTTAGACATTTTTTAATTAGTCCTGGAACCATTCTGACGGGCCCTATATAGCTTAAGGAACTTAGTTATTAATTTTAAGTAGAAAAACTGGTATAGTGAGAATAATTCGCTGGAAAATATTATGTTAAATTATCGCTCGAGGTTCACTGGCCGTACCGATAACACGTCCGGTTCCGATCACAGTTAACTCGCGACACAGGAACAAAATTACCAGAAGAAGATCAAATACTATCAGAAATTGTGGGGAAAGAATTACTACAACTAAAAATATTGTTCAATCAATGTCTGGAAAGAGACAAAATACCATAATATTGGACAACGCGCACGTAATATTATTGTTTAAGAAAGATGACAAAACCAAATTAGAAAATTGCAAATCTATTCTCAGAAATATACAAATTATTCATAAAGATTATAACAAATATACCAACACAATGGACGCTTATCAACCACCCGAGCAAGCGGGTTTTCATAGTGATTACAGTACTTAAGATCACTTGCAAGTAGTATAAAGTCTAATAGAAAAATCTAGAATAATCTAAATTATCCTTGTATCTTGCCTTGATAGATTATAAAAAGGCGTACGACTTAGTAGACCATTAGGCTATAATAAAATGTCTGCAAAATAGCATAGTCTATTTCACATGCAGTAAGCTGATAAAAACGTTACATGTAAAATAAAATTACAAAACATTATGTCTACAAAACTGTGTACGGAAAGTAGAGATTAAACATTGACGGAGAGAGATATGACAATTTGCTTTGCGGAAGACGTTCTATTAATATCCGACAATCTACACGATTTACAAAAAATGCTAATATATAAATGCAAAACCAAAACAAAAAATATAAATAAGGACAATACTAAGATAATGATAAATAACTTAGAGAATAAGGAATACATGTACATTTAGAAAACAAAACTATAGAAATAGTTAAAGTTATATTTGTTTTAGAAGACTTATTACAATAAAATCAGACAGTCAAACAAAGAAATAGATAAAAGAATAAAACTGGGCTGAACTCCATTTGAAAGATGGAGCAAAGATTGACCGTAAGCTAAATACAAAGTATTCAACCAAAATATACTTTCTGTGCTACTTTACGCAGCAGAAACGTATATATTTATTGCTAAGAACATTGAGAATCGCACAAAAATTGAGCAATGGATATAAAATTTTGGAAACAACTATGAAACACAAATTAACTCACACACAAATAAGGCAAAAGACAAAAGCAGAAGATGTATTTGAAAGATCTCTTAAACTAAAGTAGTTGTAGGTTGTGCATAATGAAAGAACAGAAGATACTAGACAAATCAAGAAAATAGTACAATAGAGATGAAAAACGTGGAAAATAAATAAAGGAACATTCCCATTCAGGTGGACAAAGACACTCAGCGCAAAACAGAAAGCAACTGCGAATACCTGACAGACAACATCTGACAACGGATAGACATAGTCAGATGATGTTGATGTCTCAGAATATGCCCAAATTTTCTCGAAACAATTAGTACAAAATAAAATAATTAACACCAACGTCCCCAAGTTCTGATACTACAGATTTCTCTTTTATTTGCAAATATTTTAATGTTTTGTTATCACACCTAATTATAAAAATCGTTCAAGTAAATTCCTTCTAATACTCAAATATTGTTCACTGGCTTAGTTTTCAGGTTAAATTGAAACAAGTAAATAATCAGTTAGACAACTTAGGAGAAGTAACTTCGCAAGCTTTCTTCACATGTAGTAGCAAATGGAGACTTAGCTTTATTTTAATAAGCTTCAAACATTGATAGCTGTCTTCCTTTTCTATTTTTTTTTCATTATTACAACCTTTGGAAGAATAACCATTCTGATACTTTTTTAATAGTAGGTTTAATTATATTTTAAGAATAATTCCAGTTAAAATTATTTGTCCTATCAATGTAGTTATATACATGTAAATTGTTAAATGGTCTTGTAGCTCAGATTCAATCCGCTCTAAGCAGATACATCTAGACAAGCATTTGCGCCGGGATATCGCACAAGTTGATGTCTGCTTACACTTGCGGGCTCTTCGGGAGTTCCTGAAACGCTTAGCCCCCACTGATTTGACATTAAACGTTCGCATTATCTGGCGGCGCGCTTTGGACCACGACAAAACGGATTGTTTGTTGCGACACGCTGCTCGAAAGTGGAACAATGGAATGGTGGAACGGAGATAACGAAATCGGCACAACCTCATGTCGTGATTAGATCATGATCGAAACGAGTTGGGCAACGTGCGCTCGTAGTTTGCGTTTCCAAATACGACAGCTATAATTCAACTAAACGGTGACCCTTATTTATTGCTATGTCATATTAAGAGATTTCGGATATTAAATAACAACATTAATAATTGTAAGAATGAAAATTTACGGTTAAAATGCACTTAGGATTCTGTTTAATGTTATAATAGCATTATATATATACACGTTATTTTTACGATTTTTCATTTATCATAGCATCATCTGGTCCCTTTTCTTTTTATAAACTCTCCTTTTTTTTGTAAAGTATTCTTAGAAATAAGTGATAATAAGAAGGACGAATTATACAGTACAACGATTAGAATATAAGTACATGGAGAAATCGTAAAACACAATAATGAAAAGGGACTTTAATTTATGAGCAGTGCAAGACCTAATAGTAATTAATACTTTTTTGATCATAAAGACCTAACCAAAGATACATAAGAAGTGAGAAGTGGAAGAGAAAGATCAATAATAGATTAGTAGAAAAGAAAATAGAAAATCGGTAATAGATACGAAAGTAAAAAGCGACAACTACTTAGTAGTAAGTAAAATTGAATACAGAAGAACTACAAGAAAAGTAAGAATGTAATAAAACAAAAGAAAAAAAGCATGAATCGATAGAAACATATAAAATTATAAAAAATAAGAAATACAGAAAAATATGAAAAATTGCTGAAAGAAAAATTGAATCTGTAGCATAAAAAATGTAGATAATAGTAATGGCCAGATATAGAATTATTTTAAAAATACGTAATTGAAACAACTAAAAATATGTGTATAGTAACCAGAACAAATAATAAAATAAAACAGACTGGTGGATAGAGTAAATAAAAAAATTAAGTAAACGAAACAGAAAAATTATTTTGCTATTAGAACAGCAGGAAACCACAAAACTTATAAAAGAAAGAAGAAAGTGAAAGAATTGGTTACAGCAGCAAAGAAAGATACATGGCAAGAATTCGGAAAAATAAAAAATAATAGAGAAAGAAATAAAAACCTTTTTTACAAACTCGGAATACTAATTACATTACAAATAAAAACGACGAAATACTAACAAACGGAAAAGTCATAATAGCAAGGAGGAAGAAATATTTTGAAGTGCTACTAAGTACTTATGTAAGGACGGACGGAAGGAAGAAGACAAATAAGATCAGGAAACAGAAGGTAGAGAGTATTTTATAGCCAGAAAGGACTTACACGAAATAATAAAAGAGTTTAAAATGAGAAATTTTTATAAAAAGATAACAAGAACTGATAAAAGTTTGGTTAATACATTACAAAATACTACTAAATATGTAAAAAGAAGAGCAGATACCAAAGACTTCGCAGACACCGTTAATAATCCCCAAACACCAGATGATAAAAAAGAGATAAAAACTGCAACTATAGTGGAATAACGTTATTGTGTATGGCCGTAAAGATATTTGAAAACATCATAAATAGAAGAGTTAGACTAATAATGAAAAAGCAACAGATAATAGGGGAATATTATATGCTATCGGAGACTGGAACACATGAACAGGCAACGATGTAAATAGAGGCTACGGAACGATAGGGAGGTACGGGGGAGAAGAAACCCTAAACAGAAACGAACAAAGAATGGAACATTTTTGCTTTAAAAACCAACCGCTTATAGGAAACTCGTTTTACGATCATAAATAAAGTCACAAAATAACCTTAGGCCAGAAGAAAGAAATATAGAAAGTACAATTGATTACATAACTTATAATACAGAAAACAGGAGGAGCGAAAATGAATACAGATCATAAACTTCTAATCGCCGACACAATCATCAATAAACCTAAAAAGCAAAAATGCAAAGTGTACGAAAAGCTGAATGTACAGAAACTAAGAGAAGAAGACACAAACAGCATACATAAAAACATACGGGAGAGATTGTTAAAGACTGAGGAAGAAGATGAAAGTCGCTGCAATTATTGGGATATCACGAGACCATGGAACTATTTTAAGGAGAACATATGCAAATCACAGAAGAATTTTGTGGTAAACAAAGAATATACACATGAAGAAGAAAAAGTAAAATGAAAAGGTCAAGCAAAAAATTAGAGAAAAAAATAGCCTGGAAGGAATACACAAAAAATGAAAATGATGAATTAAGAAACGTCTATGTACAAAAAAGAAATGAAGCAAAGAAAACAATAAAACAGGCGAAACAAAGACCATGGAAAAATCGGAAACAACATTGAAACAAAATTCCAAGAAAATAGGAAATACTTCAGGGGGATCATCAAAAGGCTAAGAGGACATTACGGAAAGAAAGTTAGAAATGTTCAGAAAAAGGCAACACTCTAGCAACAGAAACGACATTAGAGAAATATCTGGGGTGCTAGCTAAATGGCGGACTGGAAACTTGAGAAAAATGTACTGATATATGAAATGGAGTCGTAGACCATGAAAATGAGCATAATCAATAAAATTAAAGCTTTCGAGATGTGGACTTACAGACGCCTGTTGAAGATTTTTCCTGGACTGAAAAAATGACTAACGAGAAAGTACTAAGAAGAACGCATAAAGACCGAGAATTGTTCACTACAATTGAACAAAGAAAAACTGCTTATCTAGGACATATCGTCAGAAATTGAAGTATGGGATACTGCAATTAATTTTAAAAGAAAAATAGGGGAAAAGAGGGGAATAGGAAAAAACAACCATCACGGATAAGAAATATAAGACAATGAACTGGACTTAAAACAATAGGGGGGTATTTTCTAGCATTGCCGCAGCTATTAATTCAGCTTTGTTGTTAGTCTATATTTTGTTAAATCAATGTCTGGAGACTATTCGGTCTATTTCAAAAGCCAAATTTGTTGCTCCTCTTTCCACGTGGTAGTTGTACACACTCTGTAAAAAGAATATCTGTTACCAAAAGCAATATTTTTTTAATGACAAACTTATTATCAATTAGAAGTAGAAGTCTGTGAGTCAAAACTTAAACTTGTTTGCACTTACTGTGCAGTCATACAAAATTCAACGTTAATGCCACCATACCAAACGGCACTCTATACCATTACACAAACTCCCTCATATTTTATAGTCTGGTTAAGAAAATTATCATGTAATTAATCAGACAAACATCTCCTTATTCAGGTTTGATCAGTGTCACTATTCCACTAGAAAAGATCATCTGGACGTGGACGCAACTCTCACAGTTCTTTATGAATTGGTGTTAACAAAAGTTTGTTTCTACTTCTACTGTTTTGAAACCTCCAACAGTTCGGCCTTTATTTTCGGAAGTTCTCGCTTTTCTCGCCATAGCTCGCTATATTTGTTTCGAGGATCACGAGAGATCAGGTTTTAGCACTACTGATAATGTAGCGCATCTTTTAAATTAAGTATTAGCCCAGTTCACTGTTGACAAGGTTATTTTTAAACGCGCACTTATTTTCTGTTGTGAGGCGCTACGATCGTACATCCGGAGCTAAACTTTTGATTTATATAAATATCGCATGAATTAAACAACACTAAACTATCTGTAGTTGTTTAAGAATGGTAGTTAATTTACTTTACCATTTTAAATTGGCAAAACTTTACTTAGTGTCTATTCTACCCTGACACCATAGTAAAATTTGTATAGCTTTAGTCATGTCTCGTAAGAACAGATCTATTCTAAAAAACCAAAATCAAAGCAAGAATTACACAAGGATTAATATAAAAACTTTGAAATACGTTAGTAAAAAACAGAATTAAAAGTTAACTTTAGAGAGAAATATTGAGAGTAAAAAATAAAGATAATCACCAAGCATAAAGTAGCTCAAACCACAAGAATAGCTCAAATAATATAATGTCACCACATCCTCATAAAAATCAATGGCAGGGACATGTTTTATAGATCAATTGTATAATACTTACAACTACGACGTCACTTTCGTTAAGTATTCAACTTCAAGAATTGTCATAATTTGTGTAAACAATTACCGTTTCGTTTAGTGTGCTTGTTCGGTACACTTAGTTCGTAGATCAAAATAGCGCACACTACAGCCTCTACAATAAATTGTAGCAGTGTAATTGGCTAAGTTGTCTAATGAAAGGCAACAAAAATAATGAACGCGAAAAGATGGGCTAGCCAGTAACTTGGACGAGTGCCTTTTTAGAAAGGCTAATTATTTTTAAAGATATGATTTATGGGAGAATTACATACAAATAAGAAAAATACCAATAGGAAAAAAGATAAGAAACAAAGGCCGACGAGAAAATTTACGGTTAAAGTCAATCAAAAATATTATTTACGACATTTTTTACAATTTAGGAGGACAGAATAGCAAATTTTATAATTAAAAATATACCAATATATATACATACATGAGCAGTCTGAAAAGTTTAGAGCCTAACATAAAAACAAGCATTTTTTCTGTCAAAATCAATTTTATTTTTTTAACAAATGAATTTATCAGTTTTACAATACAGTGCTATGTATGGTAGATATTACATATTAAATTAGTCGCAAATATACATAATATTAAAAAGTTTAAACACTATACGAATTTGATTGGTGAGCATCCGTTATTCGTAGGTGTATAAAATTTAATCGAAATATGTGTCAGACTCGTTATCGCTGGATATTGCTAATTTTAGCGGCACTACTCTTAAGCCTTCTAACGTATGGATGAGTATTTAGTCTATGAGTTATTGTACTTTTACACTTAGTCACTTATTGAAACAATATTTGGCTTAAGATGTATAGTCTTTAATGCGTAACAATTGTAATTCCTTATGAATTTAGTCATTCTTAACAAACCAGCTAGCATTATATATTATCCCAAGAATTTTATTTTGCATTGTTTGCACTTTGTTAGTCTGCGTCTTTGAAGCTGTGCCCAAAATGACATAACCATATATCATAATTGGGCGTACAAGCCCATATAAGAGAATGGAACCTTGATTTATAACGAGGATTTACCATTTTTTAAGGGGTGCAGCGTTGTGTGGCATTCATTAAGTTTTTAAGGTGGTAACCTCAAGTAAGTTTTCGTCGAGGTATATATTTAAATATTTAACAGCTTTCTCAGCACGATTCAATGGAATGAAGATCCCGTTGACTTCTAGCTTGGTTGGGTTGGTAGGGTGTCGTAAGGTAAAAATTTTTGCTTGGCATTTAGATGAGTTAAGTTTAATTCGCCACTGTTCGCACACTCCTGATACGAGCCGACTGCGCTTTGGAGGTCATTTATTCCTCGTTGGATGTCTGAATTTCTAAGAATGATTACCAATTGTGCTCGATTAAAATATGGAACATTGTAGATGTAGATATTGCAGAATTGGGCTAAGAATTGAGCCTTGTGAATCTCTAGCTGTGATACTATTAAGGTCTGAGTATGTACCATTGATTCTGACCTTGAATGTACTGGAGGTTAGAAAATGTGAAATTATGTGAGCAAGATATGCAAGTGTATCTATTTTTATTATTTTGTGTATCAAGCCTTTCATCCAAACTTTATCGAAGGCTTGGGCTACGTCCAAAAAGACTATTATTGTGTGCTCATTGTTTTGGAATTCTTCGGATATGATTTTGGCGATCTTTAAGAATTGGTGAGTGATGAAATAATTATTTAGAAGACCGTATTGAATTGGAGGTATAATGTTCTTCTCATTTATAAAATTAATAAGACGTCGGCGGATCATTTTTTAAGGGTTCAAAAAGTGTAGTCAGCAAACTGATGGGCCAATAATTATTAGGAGAGTTTTTATCCTTTTCAGGTTTAGGAAAAACTATGACTTCGGCTTTTTTCCAGGAGTCGCTAAAATACCCTAGTCTTAGGCAGGCATTATATAAACTATCCAGGAAAGCTAATGACTTATGACTTAAGTTTTTTAAAATAATATTTGATACGAGTCGTGACCAAGAGACTTCTTTACGGAAAGTTTATTGATAATTTTCTTAATTTCGCTAGGTGATGTGGGTAAATCGTCATTAGAGCTATTGGGCAATTTTCTTTGTTATGTATTCCTACCTCATCGTGTAGATTGTTATATTGTGCAGCTGATGGGTTGGGAGTAAACATGTTTTAAAGATGGTGGGAAAATAAATTACACTTTGATTCATCACTCTCTTAATTGACCTCATTGTGTTTCAGTGTGGGAACTTCTTCGGTTTTGAAAAGAATTATTTTAGTGGCTACCCAAAGAAAATTATTTTTGAAATTTATTTTAGATATGCACTCTTGATACGATGCAATTCCAAAGTTGTCCAGTTCTGTTTTGACTTGGCGCTTATATGTTTTATTTTTTGTACGGTTTCAAAGTTTTCGGGCTTTATTTTTTTCTTTAACTAGATTGAGTACATATGTCGGAGGTTGCAATATTTTAAATGATTTTTATCTGTGTTAAATATCAGGGAAGTTAGGGTAACCTTAGTTAGTCATTCAATGAATTGTCTAACTTCATTGTCAATATCGCGAGTTGTATCTAATTTTACTTATTTTTAAATGATTGTCTGATTTGTTATGAAATCTGTCCCAGTCAACTTTACCAGTTATTAACCTAGGAATTGAAAGTGAAGTTGGCATTCAATATTTAAGACAAAAATAACCGGTAGTGATCGAATTCTAACTCACAAATCACACTTTGATGGAATGGTATTGTAGTGTTTTTTACTAAGTCAGTGTCTAAAATATCGGGACGTTGGTTGAGGCTGTATGGAATGCGTGTTCGTTCAGATAGAGCCATGATATGTATGCCTCTATTAAAAGTTATTATTTGCAGTTTTCTTCTACAGGGGTCGTTGGCTAAGCAGCCCCATTGGGTATTTGTACTATTGACATTTCCTAGCAACATGGTAAAAGTGTTATTGGTAAACAAGAATAAAATATCATTGGTATTTAGTTGCAGCTGGGGTGATTTGTGCGAAAAAATCAATATAAGATCATTTCTATTATGTTGTTTTATTTTAACAGCTAGTGCGGGATATTTTTCTTGACAATTGTAGCTACGCCTCCAGCAGCGTGATTGCTGTTCCTGCCTGTTTATACATTTTAAATCCTCTGATATGGAGTGGTTCATTGTTAGTTAGACGAGTTTTGCTAATGCAGGCTATATCTATGCTGTGGCTATTGAAAAACAGTATAAAGATATTTTGTTGTTTTTGGTGCCATTAGCATTGAGATTTAAAAGAGTTAACTTGCTGAAAGCTTTGGAGTATTATATGCCATTATGGAAAGTACTTGAGATAAGTTCTGTTATATGGGGTTTAATTTGATTTATAATTGTGTCAAGGAAAAAACTGTTAACTTCCTTTTGTGTTAGTTTTTGTTTAAGGGTAGGTGGTTTGTAGAGCTGACCAAGCTCTTTTGGAATCTGCAGTGACTCCAGTTGGTCCTGTAGGTAAGTTTAAGCGATTAGTTGGCGGAGTGAGGTCTCTGTTAGTGATTATTAAAGATTATTTTTTTATATTTAATACTTTGATAATAAGGGCAGCCGCAGATTTGGCTTCAGCAACTTTTTTGAACTGTTGTAGAGATTATATTCTTGACATTTGACACAACGGGATGAGGGATGACAATAGTTCTTAGTGTGTCCGTATCGCTTATCCAGCTTAAAAATTGCGTTGCGTCCATCGCTATTGTCTAACTGGACAGCACATGGTAGCATTGAGACTTTGTCCTTGTTAAGTAGTCGGGTGGCTGTTTGGTGGGGTAGTTTTTTGAAAGTTTGTTAAAAAATTCTTGTACTGTAATAGAGGTTAGTACATTATGTAAAATGACATTTAATGTTTCTTCAGTGGGTTGTGGTAAGTGTGAATAAGGTTATTTTCGGTGTAATATTTATTAAAAGTTCCGAAATCATCTATTAATTTTTAACCTGTCATTTCTATGTTGAGTCATGAACTCAGAACTTATTAATGATTTGATGTCGCTAATTATTGCTTGATCATTGTTGACACCATGGTTCTAGGAGGGCTGGCAGAGTTTGGCGCTATCTATATCGGTTAATTGTTTCCGTACAAATATACTTTTGATAGTACTCACTGATTAGTGATATTTTCTTTTGATAAATTGTCTGTATTTTGAGACATTGCAAAGCGATTAAGCCCCAGATGGAAAATGTGATAATGTTAAACTTGACCTACAGTGGAACGGATATTAGACATGCACTAGCTCAACTATCAATTTAATTTTTCAACATAGTCTTCTTTTAAGTCGATATACTTTTTGCAGCGATGCTCCAATCTCTTTAACCCGTCCAAATAATAGTTGGCGTCTTGCTCTGCAAGGCACGGTTGCTTTGACCTCTTCGTTTGATGAAAATCTCTGTCCTCCCAGCCAAATTTTGAGCTTAGGAAACAGGAATAGTCGCTGGGGGTCAGATCTGATGAATACTCTGGGTGGTCAATATCAATTAAAACTGCAATTTAGGAATTTTAGCCATGGCAAAGTGTGAGCTAGTGCGTCGTCTTGATGAAGCAGCAATTTTTTTCGTTCCAAATGGAGCCGCTTTTGGGCAATAATTGCCTTCAACTGGTCCAATAACAATGCTTAGTACGACCCCCTTATTGTTTTTCCTTTTTTAAGTAGTCAGTGTACAGAATTCTCCGAGTATTCCCCCCCCCCCCAAAAAAAACAGACGCCATCACACTTACGGCTGATAAAATCCGTCTTCGCTTTTTTGGAGCTGGCTCACCTTTTACAGTTCACTGTTTTGACTATTTTTCCGTCTTTGGAGTGTAATGGTCTCTAACCTTGATTCGACGGTCGTCCAGTACTATTTGGTAAACTTTTTCGATGTTATCGGTGTAGGTCGCAGTTGTTGGCCGTCCCGAACGCTTATCGTCAGCCAACTTGGTACGACTACGTTTAAATTCAGCTGTCCATCTTTTCACGGTGGCAAATGATGAAACAGAGTCCCCATAAACGGCGTCTAACTCGTCTTTAATTTGCGTATTCGATTTTTTTCATTTCTACAAAAGCACTAACATCCACTGATACAAACGACTGTCAAACAACAACTTAGCTGTTCAAAATGGCTACAATCTTTACAGGTATCTTTCAAAGCATGTACGATTGTAGTAGCAGAATAGTTCTTCATGTTGAGGCTCAAAACTTTTTAGACTGCTCATGTATATTGTAATTTAACCGCAAGAGATATTAAAAAATGCAAAATAGCTTAAAAATTAGACTAATTTTATTCCACCAAATTTAAAAATTCTTTAAAAATCATAATAAGATGTAATCTAAACTGTAAAATCTATGACTTAAAATTGTTAATTTTATATTAAGTTTCTCATTTTAGCAAACAAATTTAAAATTTGCACTAAATAATAATACAGTACCATATTATTTATATTTTATTACAATTTTGTATTTTACTTACTAAATCTAAAAAAAATTAATATACTCAAACTCGAGTTGTTAATACACAAGTTTAGAGACTACAGCTTTAAAATATTTGTATTAATTAATTATACCCTAATTCGCTGAGCATAATACACACCATCAAAACTACCCAGACAATCCGCTAAAGCACCCCATACATCATTTTTTGCGCGGATATACGAAATGTGCTTGCGGCTTTTGTTGGTGAAATATCCAATTTTGCTAATTGAAATTACTACAACCCGCCATCATTAGTCAACGTCTAGTTCTGCAAGCACAAAAATTCGAATAACTTTATTAAAGTTAACCCCCAGAGGAACTGCAAATTTTCGCCGAATCGAGAAAATTCTCTCTTAATGTGCGAATTGTAATTATCATTAACGCGCGAGCAGGCACTCGCGCAGCCGTGTTTCAATTAAAGCCCGTGATTAAATTTCCCAGGTGAATTTGCATATGGCATTGCGCGTATTTTAATGCGGGATCGTTCCACGCAACATACGAGGAACGTTCGTTAAACAAAAGGATTATTACGCGATTTTTATTATTTGTCTTCTTAATTTTTTATTGCTTTACTTATTTTTAGTTTATTAAACATTTGCCAATACTATATATAATAAACAAAAAACAATAAAGGTGTTTATTATTCCTTAATCTTATTATGTACATAAAAAACATCTTTCTAGAATTAGAATTTGTATTTCTCTAATGACTTTAGATAAATGACTACATTTATAAGTCAGTTTCGCGACTTAACGGGAGCCCCACATATGCGCACATAAATTCCAACCTCAGATTTGCGCAAACTACGCCACGGGGGCGCAATGCAAATCGCGTGTACTCCATCGAGATTGCCGATAAAGAGGACGCGGAAAACCACGTACACATGCATATTAATTTGTAGGGAACAAATCGACAAGGCAGGGCTGGGGCTCATTCCATCCGCGGCCCCTGACAGAAATCCTAATCGCCAGTTAGCCGCTGTCGGCGCGAAATAAGCTGCCAAACTTCCAATATTGTAATCGCACAATAACAGAAATTCGCCGCTTATCCCCTCGTGAGCTGGGATTAGGGGTCCTTTACGTGAGAAACGAGGAATGCGATTGCGGGGCGGACAAAGGCCTAACAACCTGGGGCAATTCCGATACGAGGATGAGCATTAAAAGGAGAGGTAAAGGGATGTATTGTTGTCTGATTGGAAATTTAATTAGCGTGCTATTAGGCGGGGAGATAAATTTCATTCCAAGAGGATTTGTTGACTATCTTACTGTTACTTGCGCTACGCCCTGGCAGTGACTACAGCTAGAAGCGGCCACAACATTGACAAAAACGTTAAGTGCTTTTAACCCTTTCTAAATTATTATTAACATTAATCAATACAATTACTAGATAATGCCTCGAACATAATATACCACCCACAGCAATATGTGCAGTCAATTCAAAATCCAGTGCTTTATAATTATCCGTTACATGTAAACACTGGCCAACAGTCAGTCGCTATATAATTACTAAAATTGTAACAATAATATTTGTAATAAACATTTAGAATTCCCTGAATACTGGCATTCCTATTATATATGTAGTCCCCATATAATCCCCAAGGGTATAGGAATGAGATAAAGTACTCATTAACTTCACTTTTCACAAATTTCATCCATTCTATTGAAAGCTATCTTCTTTGCTTCTTTCCATGTTTGTCTTTTTTTGTTAGAAACTATATTGTTCCAGGTCTCTCTAGGTCGTTCTCTTTTGTTCTTTATTGGTGTTTTAACTTCTCATATTATTTTAACTTTTCATGCTCTGCAAGTAACTTCACCATTCTATTTGTTCGCTGTTCTATAAACTTTGTTGTAGATTGTAGTTCCAGTTCTTGTTATTCTTCAGTTTTTTCTTGTGATTCTCAGATATTTAATTTCACTTGCTTGTATTTTACTTTTTTTGCATTGTGTTATTAGTTACGTTTCAATTCATACGTTAAAATTGGTCTATATATTATTTTGTATATAATCATTTTGGTCTGCTTAGATACTTCCTTTTTATTTATAAATCCGCAGTTTAGTGCATAGTATGTTCTGTTCACCTTTTCCAATCTGGAATGTTTCTTTATGCTTTGTTTACTATTTTTTAATTGTTACTCCTAAACATTGAAATTTGCAAACTTGTTCTGGTTTCTCTCCTTCTAGCCACATATGTAGTTCTTCATTCTTTCATGAGATTGCCATTACCTTAGTTTTACTTTTATTCGTTTTCATCCCATATTTTTTTCGTCCCATATAAGCAGATTGTCTTATAGGTCTTTTTGTCTCCTTGCTACAATCGCTATATCATACGCAAAGGCACATTCAGTAATATCTACCGTTGCTAAGTTTCGATCTAATGCTATTTTCTCAAATAATTTTATCCGTGAAAATTTTGAACAATAAAAAACTCAGCCTCCTGCTTATCTTACTCCCATTTTAGTAGCAAAGTTGTCAGATTTTATATTATTGCTAACAATACTATATAAATATTATTGTTTACAATCAATTTGTCATCCCGGCAATCACATAAGGCTGTGAAATCTGAAAATTCATCAAAAAAGACTATAGATGGTTAGCCAGAACACAAAGGGCACATGAAAGGCAAATGCTTGAAATAAAACTAATAGATAAGGAACAAAACACTTGGATACACCAACAGACAAAAGTTAGCGATATTACGGACATTGCACAGCTAAAATGGCAATGTAAGCAAGATAATAGATGGACTAAAAGTATATTACAGTGGAGACCGCAAAGATACAAAAGAGGAAAAGGAAGACCAAGTGGAAGATGACGAAATGACATGCAAGACGTTGTAGGATTACAGTGGATGTCGATAGCTATAGACCAAAAAAATAGATTATTTTGGGAAAGGCCTACGTCTAACGATGGATGGAAAAAGTCCCATCGTGATCTTGATCGTGATCGTAAGATAGTTAATTGATTCCTTGTACAAGCTTTTAACTGCTCTAATTATCTCGTCGTTTGTATTTTTTTTTCTGTATAATATTTTAGCTCTGGGGACTCCGTTAAACCCTTTTTCTATATCTAAAAAGGTCAGATATACAGTTTTTACGTAATCGTGACTTATTTATAACTTATTTTATTGTAAATATGTGGTTTTGTATACTCCTGCCTTTCCTAAATCCACTCCCAGTTCATAACAGCATTGGCTCTGTTACTCGTCTTAGTCTTTTCTCTAGTGTATTCTCATATATTTTTGTTTTTATACTTAACGTAATTCCGCATAATTGTAACATTTCTTATTATCTTTGTTTTAAAAATTGATACAATTAAGTCTTTCAATTCTTTAGGTATTTTTTCATTGTATTTTCTTTCATATCCTTGAACAGTACTAAAGTTGCTTTGCCGACCCCTGAAAATTTCTCATTTTTCAGCTTTCGTTATTTTTTCTATTTTTATGTTGTCCTGTTCAGTATTGTCTTTTCTCTGCTTTGTTTGTGTTTTTTATTTGATATCCTGTATTTAGCAATTTTTATACCATTCTTTCTACCGTTCCATTATATTCCTTCTTCTGTTAGGATTTCTGCTTCTTCTTTTTTAATAGTTATCATTAATGGGTTTATTTTACCTGTAAGGTTTTTCAGTACTTTGTAAAACAATCTTTTGGCTCGCTTTATTGTCCCTATACAACTTCTCTCCAAAGTCTCTCTATGACTTTTGCTTGGTTTCGTTTACTAACTTCTTAAGACTTTTCTTTATTCTTTGTAGAGTTCGTATTTTGTTATTATACTTATGTATGCTTATCACAGTTTCTTCTTAATTTTAACGTGTTGTCTTATCTTCTGCGTCTACCACGACGTGTGTCTGTTACTTGTAGTAGTCTTACATATACGGCATATCTCTATTGCCGATTATATTAGGCTGTTTTTAAATTT
The DNA here is from genome assembly GCA_036346155.1 of Sinelater perroti. Classification (NCBI taxonomy): domain Eukaryota; kingdom Metazoa; phylum Arthropoda; class Insecta; order Coleoptera; family Elateridae; genus Sinelater; species Sinelater perroti. The sequence goes on from JARFIY010000324.1 coordinate 7,794,562, forward strand.
TTCTCCATTTTTCTTCTATTTACAGTTCCTTAACATATTTTTTTATTTTCCCCAATTTATCATTTACCATTATATTTTTTAGATTTCTTTGCTTTTTAGTCTTTATATGATCTTATACTCTCATACCAACAGGTAGTGGTCAATGTTTATTTTAGTTTCTCTTTTGACAGGTAAATTACTACCATTGTTCCGTTTTTTCTACCAATCAAAATATAATCAATTATAATTTTTCTTTTCTGCTTGCCTCCTCCCTAGTGTACTTATGGATGTTTTTGTGCTTGTAAAATGTGTTCGTTATTATTAGATAGGGTAAGTAATAAAAATTAAATAGCTCTTCCCCATGGTTATTTCTTGTTAATTTTTCGTAATTTCATATAACTGATGTAGAAATATTATCCTTGTTTCCCACTCTTGGGTTCAAGTACCCCGCAACTTATCATTTTTATTATATCTTCAACAATAATTTCAAAAACCATTGGCAAGCAGTCCTTCTCAAGAAAACGACTAACATTTTTAATATTTTCCTCAGCCACCCTAGTCCTAGAGCGGCCAGTAACTTTTATTTTTGCCTGTTTTTCGTCCCCCAAATTTTTTTTTATTATTTCAGTTTTGTTACTTAAAATCATAATACTGATTAAAGAACATTTTGCTTTCACGTGGCCTAAATTTTGTTAGTAAGTACATTAACGTATTTTTTTAAGAGTTCGAGATTTGGATTTACTTTAAACTATAAAACAGTTTGTTTGTTCTGTTTGTCATGTTTTAGGTGTTTATACTTCCAATGGTTATTTTTATTATTTGCTTCGGGTTACTAATATAAATTTTGAACAATTCCTCTGAAAAATCTGTTCTTCGTTCTTCGCAGGTATTACAATGTAATTTAATAGTTTTTAAACATTCTATAAGATGCAGTATGCTTCTGTAATTTTCTCTGTGACTTAAAATGTCTACATTTTATCTTGCAACGTTAATTATGTATTGATATGTTTTATATCATTATATATTATAATTATTTTTACTCAGAATCGTTATTGATAATGATTTGGCTTCCATTACTAAATAGATGAATCAAACATAAACCGACATTTTTTGTTTACACACTGTGGGGTAAACGGAGAGGAACACAACTTGTGAAGGTTGTTGTTAAGGATACCTAAATATTAAAAAGCCTTAAAGTACAGCGTAAGTGAGGAAATTTGCAACATTTGCTACTTCCCCGAAGATGACCGTGGTGCTTAAGCAATTAAAGTGTTCGTTAAATTAGCCTCCTGCCTCAAATTGAAGAAGAGTATTTTTTACACCAGATAGTTATTTATGATAAAACCGGATTGTGTTGCGCTCTAGAATTTGAATAACCTAGAATAGAGTTACTAAAGAAATGAGAAAATGCACTCTCAAAAGCAATATCTGGCTCTCATCTGAAATTTTGCACTGTGAATTCTGCATACTACTGTCAATTTTTGGAGAAAGCAAATCTCATTTGTCTTATTCAAAGACTCATAGCTCTCGTTGGGGAGTAGGCAAATTGAGACCCCGAGTGAAGAGCTAAGCTCTTGAAAATGGCTTCAAAGCCGATGCCGAAACGTCGAGAATTTTTTCAAAATAGACGCGGTTCATCCCGTGAACTAAGTTGTTTAAACATAGTTAACCACGGAAACCTATCCTATATATATAAACATATTGATGGATTCAGTCATTTCAAACAACAAATAAACAGCCTAAAAAATTGGAGTTTGTAGAAGTAACAAATTAACGTAGATTGGATGTGATAGCACATCCTTAGCATGATAATATATGAATTGGCAATGTTTGAGTTGTTAACAATTGGTTTACCAACAATATTGTTCAATTTCTAGAAACAACTGTTCTCTTTTCTGACCTGAATACCATAAATTTTTTTTAGTAAAAAAAAATTAAAATAAGAACAATTTATGTTTTAGAGTCCAATTTCCAGAAAATCTATTATAAGTTGCTTTATATTCTCCATCATATAGTATTTTGAGAGAAAAAGTAGAAGATTCTTAAATCATTTTCTCTATTTTGTCTTAGTAGCAGTAATTGTGTTTTGCAAATATAGCATTAAAATAAAAAAAATGAATGTTCAATCAAATTTAAAACATTATATTAGTAACGTAAAACGCAACTCAAGTAGTAGTTCAATGGCGTTCAGCTAGTACCCTATCGGGTGACACCACGGGAGTACACAAGACAATCGCGATGGCGTTATCAACCTCAACTGGTCTGTGTATGCCTACTACCATAAAATCAGCCATCTTTAGCCAAGAATGGTAACCACTTTGACAGTTTTGTGTGCTGTCTTCGGAAACAGAAACCCCAAGATCACCTGAAACCAACAACCTAAGAGGTTTTCCATCTCAACTGAGCCCTCAAGCCTCGAAAGGCACCCAGTCCGCGCGCTGCTGGCTCTCCCTAGGAAGGAGATCGTATGCGTTTGCGCTGTCCTTGGAAAGGCGACTTCGAGCTGGGATCCCACAAGGTTTAATTTTGTTTCCAAAGCTTTTTAATATCTATGTCCTGGACATGTCCATGAGGCCCTTTACTGCACTGGCTCAAAATACAAACGACACGACAGTGCAGTTCAGCTTATTATAAACTTCTTTATAAGACAGCAATAGGAAGAAATAAATCTTCTAGAAAACTAGTGCATCAATGTGATGGTCTTGTTCTCCATTAGAAAACCATTTCACTGGAAAAACGACCTGGCAAATCTTAGGATCTTCGGAAGGGAGATACCCTGAAAGGAGGAAATTATCTACTTCTGAAACTAATCTGGTGAACTCACGTCAATAGAACGGTGAACAAAGCGAAGGCAGTTAGAGTTTATCTTGACTCTTTCTTTTAGTCAAGAAGCTGACTAACCATTTACAAGTAAATCAATCATCAGCCCTATAATGATACAGATTGGGACTAGTCCGCAAAATCTTACATCAGTAAGCTCCAGGTCGACCAAATCCAGGTTTTAGGGTCAATTTTTGGTGCCCTGTAGTTTGCAAGAAACTACGACATCCACAGAGATATGAATATTCAAACACTCCAGGAGTATATCTTCTACAGCACTCAAGACTTATATGAAAGCACCATCCGTAGCCTTTACCAGTATAAAGTCGGCAGAGTCGTACAACAAAGGCTCAGGCTACTTACTCTCTAAGGAAAACTACAAGTTATAACAATAGCCTTTCGCCTACTTTATTTATTGGGCCAGAGGCGAAAGTTTGGTGAAAATATTTTCCACCTCCAAGTAAGCGAAACATTGAGAATGCGGTGGGACAGATGGTTCAACCAGTTGGCTCTGCCTTCTAGACGGCGCGCGCGAGTTCGAGTCTCGCTGAACCCATGGGTGTGTGTGAATGTCCTAGCATTTAAGTGCATGTTAGTGGGCACAATAAGCCCTTGCGGCTGCAGTGCCTGTAAGTGCGCCAAAAAAGCAAAACATTAAAATTTTAACTCTTTTTAATATTCAAGTAATTGCATTCTTTAAATTTAGCCCCTAATAAAAACTAGTAGGGGTGTGATAACGGAACTCTACTATTTAGTGGCTCTTTCAAAACTAAATAGATCGCCAAATAAGCTAAAAGTTGAGTAAAATATTACAAAAGTAGGCGACACAATAAAAATTCACTAAGTTGAGCGATGGATTGATGGATGCCACTTATGGAGTTTTTTCAAAAAATAAGTTCAAAGTAAGTTTAGGTATGTTTAATGGCGAAAGAAAAAGACCAACCTTACCGAAAAGAATGGAGATCATCTGTTTCGGCCAAAAGTGGACTGTATCGTAATTTTAAAGTTTTAAGCAAAGGCACTTTAATCAAAAAGCCAAAGCTGGAAAACTTACATTTGGGAATCGAACGCTCTGCTGCTAATATCGGCTCCCTGTGCTGTACTCCTAGGGAATCAAGCAAAAAGGAAAAAGGATGTGGGTGGAAAAAGAACAATCTTCGCTGCGAAGCCGATCGGAAGCATCTTTCCTGATGTGGGTCCTTCAGCTGATTATGTCCGAAGTTTGCGACTAGGTTTTTCTTGGTTCCTCTCCGGGTCAGATACAAGGAAACCGAACCGAGTCTTTCCACCGTAAAAATTTCAACTCCCGAAATGCAATCGGTCAACAAAACGACCTCTGCGAAGAGGAAAATCTGGTCGGCAAAACACTGAAACCCGGAATAAAATCAGGCTTCAACAAACGGCCACCGGGATGTGGAAACTCTTGCCGCCAAACAAAACACGCCGGCGAACTCTCGGTCAAAACGGCCTCGGACACGGAAAATTTAAAGCCGGTCGCACGCTTTCTAAACCATCACCGCGGCAGAAGCCGCTTATATGTAGGCGCACCGCGCAAGCGTGCAAATTGGCCGCCGCTATCTCAAATCAAAGTAAAGCGCTTGTACAGAGGGAGCCAAAAAAACGGGCGGCCCTAATTTAAAATCCAAATAAAAATAATTGGAGATTGGCGCGAACTTCATCTGAGACAGCAATAGATGAGAAAAAGAAATGGAGAAGGCAGAGAGAAGGCAAAAAGTATATGACCGGAAAGAAGAGGAAGAAAAGAAGAAATAACAAGAGGGATAGAAAGAAATAAAGAAAGAAAAAATTGAGAAAGCTATTTAGGTGGACAAAAAGAGAGTTAGTCAATATATAATAAAGAAGAAGAAACCACATATAATTCAAGTTTGTGGGACACAGGCACACGCGTGCGCACGTGCACATATATTTGTATATATATTGTATATACACATACAAGGTGTTCCAATCCAATACATCCAAAGCGATCCAAGTGATAGGGGACTTCTATTACAATAACGCACACATATTTTTTAATTCTATGTCGCTTTCTTAACGAATATACTTTTTACTTACTAAACAAAATGTGACATCCTAATTTGCTTGCTTAAAATACTTTAACAATACTCTACTAACTGAACTTAAATTTAGCAATAATCAAATTCAAAAAATGAAGACAAAATTATTTGTTAAAACTTCAGGAGGTTTTAACACTAAAATAAAAATTACACTAAAATTTACTTTATCATGTTACAAAGCCCTTAAATCACTTCACACAAAACAAAATTTATTTTTGCGTTAGTACAACCTATTATCTAGCGTAATTCAAGAAGTTATTAAAACAAATGGGATTTTTGGAGTGCAGACTTCCATTTTCATTTTGAAACTGAACTTAATAAATTTGTAATTTGCGGCTTTCGACATAAACACCATCTTCTTAAAATAATCCTTTTTAAGATACAAAATGTTGCTACATTTTTTTAATGTCCGTAATAGGTATTGTTCTATTTTTGTACGCAAATCAATTCTTTATATTAGTTCCAGATAAAAAATCGGCAGAATTTAGGTCTGGAGACTGACGACTATGTTATTTGACCGCATTTAATTTATTTTTTAGAAAGGTTTGTTCTAAATGATATCTTTTATTTGGGAAGGGGAGGGGTGCTGGTAATGAATGCAGGAAATCTGGAAAATCTATAAGGTCCATTCAGCTTACTAAAAATTGTATTTGCGAACTAAATGAGGATTCTCTATGGCCCATGTATGATAGTTATGTATATTAAGAGCGCAATTGCCGCGTGGTAAAGGCCTCGGCCTGCCACATTAACGCGTGGCGAGCCTGGGTTCGACTCATGGGTCAAAAGCAACGACCATTGACGGTCGTAAAGTACATTTTCTTGTTCTGACGGGTTAGATTAGCCACCAACATGCCTCATAGTACTACGCGAAATATGTGGTTAGAAATAGGCTAATGGCCTATATGTAAGAGTAGAAGAAGAAGAAGTATATTAAGATTTTATTTTATTTGAATGGAAATGTCATTCATAATATTTTGATAATTTTTCTTGTCTGACATTATTTAAAAAAATAACTTTACATGCCTTGACCTCTCGCTTGGTATTAAACTTTAAATCTTTTTAAAATGGTAAGAGTAATAATCATGCTGCCGAAGAGTTTTGTGAACATTCACAACGGCTAATACTTATTGCCCTTACAATTAAATTTTGCGAGATCACACCTTAATATTCTCTTACAAAAATACTGATGCGTCTACTTTCGTAAAGGCATTGTGTATGTTTAAAGAAATCAAATCAAGGTTCTTAGTTGGACGAAGTCTATTTATCTTTTATACTTGCCTGAGGTACAAGCTTATAGCAAGACGACTATAGAAGGTAGTTTTCCCCTAAAAGCTTTTAAAACCACAATTAGTGATTATTTTGTCAATCTTATCAAGAATAATTCTAAAGAAATGCCACAGCTAGAGATTAAATGTAGAACAGTTTAAGAAAGTTATGTAAAAATTAACAATTTATCAAACTTTCTTCAAATACTTTCTAACGTTCTTCTCAATCCTCCTAACCATATTGCTTAGGTAATTTTTTTACATTACTAGCAAGAGGGTGGTATTGTGAAGAAAAAGTTGCCGGTCCAGGTGAACAACACAATTGTATTGTATTTTCCCATTGACGGTACTAGTCTTTATCGTCTCTTGTTTCTGCAAGCAATTTTAAACATTTTAGTTATTAGAAACCAAAAGGTTATTCTTTATTGTATCTACGTGAACCATTTAAAAGAGCACCGATTCAATGTACGAATAATAACACTTAATCGCCTTTAATATAATAAATAAACTAAATTATCTTTCTCTGAAAATATACATTTTACAGACGAACAGGGATGTAAAGTTGGGAGTTTTGGTGCAGTTGTTAGTGTGTTAGTGAGACAGGGACCCTGTTGAGTGTGGCAGAGCCTCTGTTATTTTTGAGAAGAACTTGACCATCAATGAGAGGCAAAACGAAAGTAATACTGGTTTTCAAAATGCCCCATACAAAATTTTGTGCAAATATACCATTAGTAAAAACAACATCTCCAAGGTTTCGTTTAATAACCTTACAAAATTTTTAAACTCTATAAAAGCAGAACTTTATGTAAATTTTATAAGTATGCGAGTTGCCAATTTTCGGAGAATTATATAGATATTATTTATTAGTGCATTTATCTACTCTTAAAGAAGTCTTTCTAGAGAAGAATAGACAATTAGTCCCACAAGCGTCTGGTGTATGTTAAGAGAAATTTTGTTTAAAAAATAATGCAAAATACAATTTTAATGTGCCTATAAAACCTTATTACGTCTTGGCTTAATAAGGTATACATTATCACATTGTATACTGGCAACTGTATTTCTTGAGTCTGTTAAAATGATTTTCTTAAGTTAATATGTATTTAGGTCTTAGTCTGTGCTTGATGTACGACCAGATATTTTTTGTTGAACTTGCCTTCACAGAATATCATGACTATTGTAATATATTAGCTTAATTGTCTTTTTTCTAGGTCATATATATTATTTTCCTTCTACTCATGTATTTTAACCATGCTTTCTGCATTTGACGTCCCTGTAAAAAAGTGTACTTTTCCAAATCTCCATTTATGCAGTTTAATGGGATGTCTAATAGAGACTCCCCCATATAGATCATACTCACTCCAAAGCAGACGACATTATTCTAGCTTTTCTTTAATTTTTCCTCTGTCTACAAACATAAGCTTGCCATGTTAATTTATAGATTTCTAAAGATCGTTTAATTTTGACAAGCTTTAGGTGAACTTGACGAAACTGTTAAATTTGGATTTCTTCAAATATTATACTATAGCTTGACCGTCCATTCGTGAGCTTGGTCATTACTTTCTTCGATTTGGTAATTCATCTACAGATTTTACTTCTTAACGTTGATTTATTTAATTTTGCGCAAAACGAAAAGACTAACAAGTTTTTGATGTAATTTCACATGAACACCGCCCCAAATTCCTTTTCAATAACAGAAACTTTTGAAAAACAATACCACTTTATTCACTTGCAGCAGTTTCAGCTTGAAAACTCTTATTGCAGTACATATTAAGTAAGGAATTTGTATAGGACACAAGTGTATACCATCGTATCAGTCTAAAATATATGCCAGACACTCTGGTGGACTGAAAAATATTGTCAATTTTTGGTTTAAAGAAATAAGTACGTAAAATGATCTTTGTTTTTATGAGGTGAATTGATCCAGAAGTGTTCAGATGTTCTCATTAATGTGAGACAATCGTATTAGAGGATTATAAAATAGCATCAGCTACGTTGAGCTTTAAGTATTCTTAATTATGTTGTTGGGTTGATCTATAGTATGCCAGATGAGCGTATAACAACTTGGGAAACTGTATTTAAAATATATTTTAATTATTATTATTAATCAATCAACTGCACTGAAACTTTAGGCTTTTTCATTTGGTTCTGCATATCGCTCCCCAAAGTACTTTGTTTTTGGGCCTCGAAAGATGGATACAGGATATGTAGTGTTGTCTCTTCTTCTGTTTCGTACAGCCTAAAAGAATAGTTAACAATAAGAATTTTGTTAAAACTCTATTTAAAGCTAAAGTGTCCTACTATTCTCCTTTTTCTCTTTAGTTTTAGCATTTCATTTGCTTTCTTACTGGACGGGGACATAATTAACGCTTAAGGGTGCTTGCACTCTTATATTTGTTTCTAGTGTGCTTCATATTTCTTTTGAGGTTAGACAAGAAACCACGCAGCAGATTTGGTTGGCTCTTTCGCTACTTTCATAAACTTGATGTCCTGGGGCCCAATTCAAGTAAACTCTGTTGGGATCGGCCAGTGTCACCAGTGTTTTTATACAATTAAGCACAATTTAAATGCATTTCAATACTTTTTAAGGCCCTTAAAGTCGATTGGCCATCACTTAAGATAGATAGTTGCTTTAAACTCTTCTTTACCATATTTTTTGCAGGTATGGTTATAGCTGCTATTTTAGATTAGAAGACTGAGGTAAGTTAAACCTGTTGTCTCAAACACTCCTACCCCAGAGTTGCGTTATGCGATTTGTATACAATTTAGATCCTTATCTTCAAATCAGCTCCCTTTTTTGTTCCTCTCTCTAGTATTGGCACCCGAAAGATTTTCTGAAGTCCCAAACGGTGTTAATTTTATCAGATTGTATGCTAAGTATTAGCTCTTATTTTGTGACGAACTACCCGATAACCAAAAGTAGACTCTACCATAGATATTTAAACACTTAACAGAGGCCTAATTCGCATTGTCACCAATTCCTTCCTCATAATAAACAAAAACTTTTTGCTTATAGAATTAAATGATATAAACTGCTAGGAACACTATATACCATAATAATCTTTACACCCTTATAACTAGTAAGAGCACGTAAGACTAGCTTTCAAAGACAGAATTATTGCTGTTGAAAGGTGGAGAGTTCTAAAAAAAAGTTATAAATCATCTAAATTTCATCTAAAAGCTAATTGGGGTTATATTCTTTTTTTTACCCCATATAGATACAGAAACAATAAGATCGCCAGTACTGACAGAAGAGCTTGGAGTTTTTGCTAAGCTGTGGCCGCGCTAGTATCCAGGTGATGATTGGATCGTTTCACATTGTAATAGTTTAAAGTAGCATCAATAATTTTATAAAATAAGCAGAGAATGATAGAAAGAAGTAAGGGTGGTGGGATAATCAAACTTTCCTAAACAGGAATATTCCAGCGTTGGCGAGGAAATTATAATTCATCAAACAAAATAGTATTGCCATTATTAGATTTCGAATAATAACATTACCTACATGGAGCTAAGGAATACCAACAGTAATATATAATATGGTAAGTATTAAGTAATGACTCCAAATTACGTTAAAATTTAAGATATCCGTTTTCAAAAATTCAGTAACCAAACAGAAAAATATATTTCTGCTGGCTAACGAATAAAATAATAAAAAACTATAATTAGTATTCAAATTTTAATTTGAGCAGTTAATTTCTTTACGTTAGAACTAGAATTTTTGTTGCACCAATAGTTATTCGTTTATTATGCTTTTATCTCCTTTGTACAGTCAATCCCCTTTTCATTTTCGACACTCTCGGCCCAATCTAGACGGGTGTCTCCATGCCATTAGCAAGATCAATACCGCGTGCTTTAAAGCTGCGATGTAACAAGAGTCTTCGACGACGAGCACACGTTCCGGAGCACTTCCAGCTAATCCAATTTCGATGCAAACACGTGTATTTTGCCGAAAAGGCTCTGAATGCGCGGCGACTCGCAGCGAGCTTCGCTCGCGTTCGAAATGAATTGCTCCCGCCGGAAAGCGAGCGTGAGATTTGCAATCATGGGGCGGAAGTGACGTTTCTTTTTCATTTCCAGTTACTTTTAATCCGGCGCGGCCCGGATGCGAAACTAAAAACCTGGCTTTGTTCGCAGTTTTGCTGTAAAATGCGACTTTATTGCCCAAAAAATGGAAATCGTATTATTTTTACTAATTAAGCGAGGACTAAAATACCTCCAAACTTTATTATTAACGCTAGAAACGAGCGTCGATATTAACATAAACTGAACTTACCTTTCCCAGCTCAGTCTTCTAGGTACGTTGGTGTCGTCGGCCACTGCTGGCTGTTTAGATCCTTGGTTTAGGAGACGAGTCAGTTTGTAAAGGCCGGTGCCGCTGGTACTAGGGCTCGATATTCTGTAAGCTCTGGCAGCAACCACATGAGGTGCTGGAACTCTGTAGGAAGAGATAAAGGTCTGACACTATTTCGTTAACTAAATGGGACAATGTAATTTAGGTTTGTTGTTCCTTCAGTTTCGGATAAAGAAAACTATAATTTAACCTTATCTGCTCGTTTGTGCCGCTATTGATTAAAAACTGCAAGGCTAGAGGAAATTGCAAACTAATAAATCTAGACGAGATAATACTGGAAGTTTCAGGAGATAAAAGTGTCACAACTTCTTCTAAATAATGAAAGCCGTTATTACAACAACGCGATATCTCAACAAGACACTGAATGCTTACGAAGTTGGCTATAATTAATAAATATAGAATAATGGCAATTTTGCTAATTTATAGCTGATGTAAGGTGTCATTTCTTTAAGCGATAGTTGGCTCAAACTTATACAGGAAGTGTTTACAAGATGGCCATTTAGAACGGAGCAAAATAGAAAAATAAGACTTTAATTACATTTTAGCTCTTATCAGTTAAGGCCCATAACATACATTAGTATATACAATAAATATTTTTTTATAAAACCATTAGTATAAGGTTTTCAATTGAGAATTCTTTCAAAGTTAAATAAAAAATAAAATTTCTACATTGTATTTATATATTGAAAATAAAATAATTTGCCATTTATGTTTTAAAAATAGTTATGCCTTTGACCACTATTTTGTTAAAATTTTTAGGGACTTTTGCGCATAAATCTGATGATAGTAATTAATTCCCCTTTCAAAGTTTAAATTGTTTGTAGATTATTCCTACAAGCTTGATTTAAATGTTTCAAGGAAAATAGTCTAGAGATATTAAGATAACCAGAAAATTTAAGACTCAATAAATCCATTATTTCTCTGACTATATGATACATAGCACTATTCTGCATACCAATATCATTTAACTCAACCCATAAAAAATGGTATGTTTCGATACCTAAGTTCATTCACAGTAACAGCATTTCCATCGTGATCTTCAAAAATGTATAGTCTAATCGCTCTATCACTCTAAAAACTACACCAAAATGTACTTTTTGGTGGACGTAAATCTAGTTCAAGAATTACTGAATTTTCCTCTCTTTGATTTCGACAATTCTGTTTGTTTACAAAGTCATTCAGTGCGCTTCATCGTCGAAAAGACTTTTTCAAAAATTTATAATTTTGTTGCGGTATGAAATCAATGAAATTTCGGCGTTTCAATTAATCGGTCGGCTTTTTATTCTCGATTTAATTGAATTTTTTATGCTTTTAAGGCGAAATTCCGTCGTAAAATTTGCGATGTTGGAGTTTGCGAGATGTCTGGTTGCTGTGAGTGCTTTGGAATCGACATTTTTATGTAGATCTTTCTGTACATTGTTACAAACTATAACAATATTTTCTTGTGGACGAGCGGGACACACGCATGTTTGGTGTTTTATGTCGACTACACCACCATTTTCTTCAAATTTCTTGATTAAACTTCTTATTTCAGATTCAGTTGCAAGATTATGACGAGGAATGACAGAATGGGAAACGAGCAAATTAGAGAAAATTTAAATATAGACTCCTTAAATGATAAAGTCTTGCAGCGCAGAGAAAAATTGATAAACCAATTGGAAAAATGGAGGAGAAAAGGATCCCAATACAAGCCTTACAGTATAGACCACAAGGAAAAGGGACGTAGAAAGCCCGAGAAAAAGATGAAACGAAACAGGAACAGGTCCACGACCTAATCAATGATAAACATAATAATGATGATGATGAATTGTAAACATTGTTTCATATTACAAGACGATATTTTATTAAATGACAAATTTTCTTTTTTCCATATGCCAAGAAACCAAAAACTTGGCACAAGGTGCCACAAATGAGGTGTCAAAAATTTTTTTTGAAAAAAAGCACGTTCCCCATTGATGTCCTTATTAATTGGTATCTAACAAAATCTACAAAAGCTACAGGCCAATAAGCTTACTGACATCACTTTCCAAAGTTTTCGAGAAGATCATCCACTCCCGGCTAATGAATGAATTAACATCACTCAATATCCTACCAGCATTCCAATTCGGCTTTAGGAAATCACACTCTACTCAGCGCCAACTCCAACGCATAACTGAAAAAATAGAAGAGGGCTACGAAAACAAAGGTTATACAGTTGTAGTTCTCCTCGATATAGCCCAGGCCTTCGACAAAGTCTGGATCGAAGGCCTAAAAAGCAAGATCATCAAGATAAAAATTCCCAGCTACCTTAAAGCCATAGTCTTCTCCTTCCTAGAAAACCGCACTTTTGCGGTGCGCATAAACTCCGCATCTTCTGAAACGAAGTTCATCCATGCAGGCGTACCTCAAGGAAGCGTAATGGGACCCCTATTATTCAATATTTTTACTTCAGATATCCCTAACATAGAAGCAACCCTAGCGACCTTCGCGGACGACACCGCAATCTTGACCCAACACACTGACCTTACCTTAGCTATTGAAAAGCAGCAGACTGCACTGAACCAAATATGCTCGTGGTTCAACCAATGGAATATGCACATCAACCACACCAAATGTCAGGCAAAAATATTTTCCCTCGGAAGAATTAGAAACCCTCCCAGCTTAACAATCAACAACAACACTATTGCCTGGAATCCCGCCGATGCCGCCATCAAGTATCTGGGAGTGCTCCTTGACACTCGACTTACCTGGAAACGTCACATTAACTACAAGTTAAACCAAGGATACGCGCGATTGGCACAACTTTACCCTCTCATTAATAGAAAGTCATCTCTTAAGCCCAAATGCACCATTATGATGTACAAATCTTTAATACGACCGTTGGTGCTAGACGCATCAACAATCTGGAGCAACACTGCAAAGTCAAACATAGAAAAGTCCAAAGACTACAGAACAAAATTCCCGCATAGCAGTGAATGCTCCTTGGTTCATTCGGAACGAACAACTACATTACGAACTAGACATACCAACAATCCAAAGCTACATCGCCGCGAGTGCCAAAAAATTCTTTGAAAACTTACATAAATGTGAAGGTGCAGTTCTATACAACTTAGGCAGACCAAACATACACCAAAGACTCAAACGAAAATTACCACAAGATTTATATCTAACCGAACTCGACATTGATTAGTTAATATAACAATTAGTTAACATACTTGTAAGGGTACAACCTACCTCATAAACTATAAAAGAACGGACTGTTATTGCTTACCTTACTATTATTATCATTGCCATGTATAACATGTAACTGATTGTTGAGCTGGCAAATAAATGATTAAAAAAAACAAAATCTAAACTTTCTCTGCTAAATAATATACAGAATATTTACAGAATTTTTACGTTTGAAGTCCTGCAAGAGTTTATACAAATAAATATATAAGGTGTGCCAAAGAAACAATCAATTGAATTCTATTTTACAAAACAATTATATTATTTTGAATCCTCAACAGAATTTTACTGGTCCAAAGTCCAAAGCTTTTCACATAATATAGAGGGTGTTAACACAAAACAAATCTCTGAGATCGAAAACAGTATAGAGAGATAAGACTTTTATCGTCTTTAAGCACATCTTTAGTATACTTAAAATCAGTTATGGGTTTGTACTAATTAATATGTGGAGTTGATCAACAATGAATCTGAAATTCTAGAATTTTAATCATTATTTATATATCCCTGGCTACAAAAGTCGAAGAACTAAAATTTCCGGCATTTTCACAATTAGGAATTTAAATTTTCTTTCATTGGAAACAAAATAAATTTTGGTTTCTTTTAGCTTCTTAAGGATAAGCGATACGTCTAGGACGTATGTATTTTTTTTATAAATATCTGTGATATGTATGACACGTCTTCTTTTAGTTTTATGACTCATTACTTATTCATATAAGCAACCTATCTTTTGTCTAAAAAAAGCTTTTCTCGATTTTCTGAGTTAGAATAGACAAAATCGGTGTGCACACTTGGTAAATTACCATAATTGTGTGGTGGGTTGCGTATCCTGTAGCTTGCAACAATCGTTTCTGCTATAATACTGATTGAATTTCAAGTAAAAAATAAATATCATGTTCTTTTACAGTCGTTCCGTTTGGTTTTTAAAACTTTTGAACAAAATTGGGATTCCTGTATTGCCTTATCAGCCCCTACAATCATTCTTAAAGCCAAATCATTTTTGTAACATTGGGAACCCACTTACAGAAATTTACTAATACTTTGACATCACTGTTACTGGTCCTTCGATTTCACGTAAAAGTTTATTTAAATCCTTTTTAAAAAAATTTGATTTGAGTGAAAATAATGCGGGTTTCATTGAAAGTACAATTATATTTACCCCACACTAATGTTTTCTGTTTTTTATGGACTCTTTTTCTTGTTGTTTGAAATTTTTTAAATGATTATCTGATAACATTTTGCCGTAAGGGATTCCTTAACATAAATATTTCCGTTTTAACCTGGGTTTCAACAAAGAATAATAGTTTTACATTTACTATATAAAATATTAGAAACTGTCAAGTATTTATAAAGGTACTCATATTCATTGTAGGTTAAATATAAACTTTTATAAAGCTATGTATATCCATTGTAGAGAAAAGTAGGGCAAAACCAAGTGGTAAAATTTTATCTACTATAGATTTGAATAGAAAATAAACAAGGACGGCCTATACGTTTGAATAAAAAGTAAACGAAAATAGCTTATATGAAATGTAACGTGGCTGAGCCCTGAGCGTACGTTTGGTTGCCTATCTTACTTTCGTAAGGTCACCATACCGAATTGTCCCGCTGCTTTCATTTGTAAATAAATTGTTCCACGTTCCCACCTTGCAAAAATTTAAGGAAAAGCGGGTGAAAAATTGTCAGCCTAAGATGCCACATACACCTTTTTGCGGCAACCCCTCGTACGTGCAAATTTAAAAAGAAAAATGTAGAAACACATATTGATTAGGTTCCGTACATTAAAAGATATATTTTGCGAAAAATCATTTTCGTTAATTGATAGTTTGTATTCAAAAAATTTTAATATTTTGTTTTGTAGGGCAAAATCAAATAATCATTTGAATATATGTAAAAATTAGTGTCTGCAACACTTTATTTACAAAATGAAACTTATATTTTATTAAAGCTATAAATATATTATTTATATTCAATGTAAATCAACCTCAAAAATATTAGATTTTATGTTTTACTTTGACATTTGAATAATATTCGTAAGCCCCTAACCTTGACAAATAGAGCAATGTACATATATTCTTCGTTTAATTTGGAATTTAAAAAAAAGTTCTTTGCTAAATACACAAGCCTCTTAGTTGCCTCCTATTTTAAAATATGGTTTGTAACCCCAGCAAGATTATTGTTTTAAACTTTATTTTCCTTTTTGACTTCTTTCTTCAACTTTATGCTGTGTTTTTAGTATATGTTTTAAACAAATTCCCTTTTTAAAGGTTTCTTAGCTGTGCCTACCTTTCAGATTCTCTTTGCTTCTTGAGAATGGGTTTTTAACATTCTCAGGAAGATTAAAAATCCTGAATCGTTTTTAAATGTCGAAAATTAAGATACATTAACTCCCATATTTATATTTTAACCTTGTCGGTCTTTCATAACAAGGCAAACAAGCTAACAAAAAATAATTTGAATTTAATTAATATATTCTAGGATTTTTAAAGTTGCTTGCATAACAGCAGCTTTCCCTAACTTCATGGTGTACATTAACTTAGGTACTTCATTAAGTGTGTTCATAAATATTGGCAAATACATAAATAAAATAAGGTGCACTTTTTATAAATCTTAGAGCAATATAAACAATTACTAAGTTTCATTGTTCTTTGGCTGGGAAAATGCATTATATTTGGGAAGCCATAGGTAAAATATCAAAATGCATTAAATGTCGTGCATATGCTTTAGTGCTTTATGTCAAGTTTACAATAAAACTGTGCTTGTTAAAAGTATTTCAATTTATTTCTTTTTGTCATTTTACCTAAAGTTTTTATAGACACCGTTAGCATACTTGGCATATAAACCATATATTAGTTTTCTATTGACACAATTCTAAGCATAGTGTTTTATATTTTATAAAACATAAAAAATAAAACCTGTACATAACCACCAATTTTAGGTATCATATGATACGATTAATCCTTACAATTGGACCCACTCAGACAAGAACCATCACGCAAATTCAAATAACACACAATTAAAGTAATCCTATGAAATCATAGAAAAAAATTATGGTTTGTTTATCGACCACATCTATATAATTTACTCCTGTTCAGGATTGATACTAAAATCTCTTCGCACCTGTTTTTTCGAATGTATTTTCTAGGAATTTATGTTCATCGATTAAAAATGCTTTCTAGAGAAAATGATTTCAACAATAAAATTTGTTATAAAAAAAGCTAATTACGATAGCAATATTAAGCTAAAGCTAAAGTGCATTAAGAAGAAATTTTGACTGGTTGTGTCCCTAGGATTAAACGTATCAAATTTTCTTTTAATTATGCATTCAGTAGCTTCCTAAAATATTATTATACCAAATAAGAAAGAACAGAAGCAAACAGCTAGATTTTAATAAAGCACTGTCTGTAGCTTCTGAACTTTACTTAGATCAGGATTCCAAATGAATCAATGCTGATTTTACAAATAATCCTAAACCATAACTCTGTTTTATAGCAAACCAAGCAAACGAAGAGGTACATTACTATTAAATTTAGACAGAAAATCGACTAAACCCAAAATTTTCTTAAAAAGCTTAGTAGTTGTTTATTGCATAAAAAAATTAAAATTAATTCGCAATAAAGCCGGTTGGAACTACATAAGGTAGCATTGTAACAAACAAAGCAAATTTAAAATTTCTGCTCTTGGCAATGGTAAATAAAACGCAATAATTTATTTAAAACTACTTACAATTATACAAATTTATAACATTATTTATGCACACATGCACCATATACAACTAAATGCACATTATTATGTTACCACATCTCTGGCGTAGATTTGCCCACTTGCTCCACTTAAAACCGTAATCGGCGTCTGATTTCGGAATCAACTACAACGGTACGTTGCGTGTTATTTATTGCTACTCCCCCGATGTACATAAATACCCTAATACCCGCGGACCTTCGAGAAACAAAACACTCTAATCTTGTGGAAGGCTCGCGAACACAGGCGCGCCAACTGCCTTCCTAGAAGGACTGGACCACGAGCGTGATGCAATGTAAATGTTAATCAGCAAAACTAAAGCACCAGATGACAATTAAAAATAGTTACACGTAGAAGGAATATATAAAATTATCCTAATCATCGCGTCTAGTGTCACGTATAGAACAATTACATTATTGCGTTGGATGTTGGCTTCAAAAGCTGACATTTATAAATCTAAACTTCTGCATGGTTCATAAACCACACAAAAAAATAAAAAAGAATTTAAATATCCAGAAAATTCTTGTGTCAATTTTCTTAATTTTTAAAACTTCCAATCTTGTAATCTATCTAAAATTATATCATCTACCATAAAGATGTTCCCAACACAAATATTTTTCAAAAAACTTTTATAGCAATTAATGTAAAATAAAATACAATTATTTATTTGAACTATAGATTAGATGACACTCGTAAAGCGTTTCAGAAAAATGTCTATAATTTTGTGTTTATTTCTTCTGAAATCGAATTGATCGTCTTTGAAATTTGTTCTTAAGTGCTCCGAGGTTCTCCGGATTTCCTCGATTTGGATGGTATATAATATCCTTAGTTAAACCCCATAGTGTGTAGTCGTCACATGGATTCAGATCAACAAATAGGGTCACCAATGAATGCCGCTTTCTGTTTTAGCCTACGACTCCCGGTTTTAGTACGTCCCATATCTGGTAGTTCTGAGTTTTTACGAAACCTTCTAACCCGAAGTGACACTCATCTGAAAACCATATCTTTCGGTTATCGATTTGGTTCGATTCGATCATTTGACTGGAAGGAATCGATCTTTGGTGGGTTTACCACCTAATGTAAGGAAATACCTCCAAATCTTTTCGCAATCTCACATGGAGTGATGATTTACTAATAAACAACTCTTGCGATGCATTTCTAACCGAAGAACTTGGGTTTTTCATGAAATGTTTGTCAACATTTTAGTTATTATTTAATTATATTGCCATTATTGGAAAATAAAATAATTAATTAATTAAAAATTCAAAAATGTTAATTTGATGATCTTTATAAATTTGTAAATTATCTTTTATTCACCTTCTTCCTTTTGTCGAAGACATTTTTCAAGAAATGGGAATCATACTTTTGTATACAATTGATGCATAAACCACGTGACTTTAACCTGAATTGATTGAACGATCTTCAAGTGGCAGCAGAAACCCCTGGACACCCTATAGTAAATGGGCTAATATACAAAAAAATAAAATGTTCTGGAAATAAGAGCTTTAAAAACACTTGGATACTTAAGCAAATTGGCATAAATGACAGAATAAGAGCGTGCGTTATTGGTTGTAGCTGTTTTTTTTTTTTATCAGCACTGCTTTTTTTCACTGAAAGCTCTAGCTCTTTATCTTAGTACGTCACTTTTTTTATAAATTTTTTCTTAAAAATGATATCCCTTTTATAAAATTTTGTTAAAGCCTATTTAACGTAGATATTAAATTTTTTAATGGAGTAGTCTATTCCTTTGTGCGTGCGACCTCTTTAAGACTCCAATGTAAGTTTCGAATCACAGTGATATATTATTATTCATATTACATCTTCAAATGTAACTTGATTAGCAAATTTTCAAGTAAATTCAAACAACCTTTTATCAAAATAAATGCCTACGTCCAAGTTGTACTAACTTTTTAAAGAAAAACTCACTGCCCATTATACTGTTGTTTGCAAGATACTGCGTTTTTAAGTGATATATTTGCAAACCCTATGTGGTAAGTGTTTGTTCTGTTAAAGTTAAAAATCAATTATCAGTTTTGTAAAGGTAGCATAGACCTCTAAGTGTTTGGAGTGTTGTAATTGGCTTCAAAATGCAATTTAGTAATAACATTTAAGGGCTAGTAACACAGCTCTACTTTTGTTGTATAACCAAAAATTAAAGATTAACAAAATATCTTTAGTTTCCTTACACAAAGTATTTGTGTAATGTAGAACTACGTAATCCTTTTAAATCTTCAAATCACATATTTTTTTTACTAATGTAGAAAATTTCAAAATAAATTGTATTCGAAGGATCGAAAAGTATTTCGAGAAAACATTTTTAGACCTAAAAAGTAGTTATGTCATTGTCTATTCTGAATATTGCGATCACTATAAAATATTACCTCTTTTTAATCAACAATTGTTTCAAATTATCTACATGAAGAGCAAAACCAAAAAATCCAAATCTACACATGATTGGTTTATCTCCTACATTCTTTATAAACAAAAATAATTGTACATAAACTACATAAACTTTTTTTTATATAATTTAGTGTGTTACTAATAAATCACATAATACTCTAATGCGCTGATCTATGTACGTGCCAGTTAACAAAAAAAAAATTGTTCGATTACATTCTACCTTTCTAGATAGCGAAGGTAAAAAAACAAAAGTATTTGATTGAAAATATTGTACCAACCTCTTTTTTCAAGATTCTTAACCATTGCTAACTCTTAAATTAATGCTACAATTAAAAACTACATTTAAACTTAGTAAGTAAAGATATCACTTGGAAACATAGCATTATATTTGCCCGAACGTGACAAGTATCTTATAGCTCTTATGGTTGTATCTTTGTCATTGTCAATGGATTATTTCTTCATACCGCAATAGCATCGTAGTCAAAACTAGTGACATAGAGAGATATTTTTAAAATGTATATTGACCACGTCTTTAAGCACTATCAGTGATATTTAAGGTTGGGTGGCGGCCTTTTCGCCCTTGAACCGCTTGTGTATCGTGGCGGCGCATGCTGGTGGCTTTGATATCTGCCGCCACGTTTTGCTATCGCACACAAAACGGCATATGGGCTTTTGCTCAGCCGGCGAGTCTGCATACGCCGTCGGCGGCACCCTTTGAGACGAAAAGTACTGTCGAATTAAGATTTCCCGCAAATGATCTACCGCTAAGCCAGGCGCGAAGCCCGGCGACATACTCGATCCTCAACGCGGCCAGTTCGGTCGTGTTTAACCCACCCGCAAGATATACTCGATCCGCAACGCGGCCAGTTCGGTCGTGTTTAACCAACCCGCAAGACATACTCGCTTCGCATCCCGGCCAATGCGGTCGTGTTCCAGGCACAAAGACATCGCAACAAGGTGGCCACCGTGAAACCAACGCCGCCGAAGCCGAAGCCGATTCCAGGTGAGCGATTTGGCAAATACTAATCGGTTGATATCGGTAGCCGCCCTCATCCGCTTTCGCGCCGGCTGTTTAAGGGACTATTTGGGCCTCAACGTTTTACTTTTCAAAATGGGCCGTACTTAGTTCCCCACACCGCATTACGAGAGCACGGCTATTTACACGCCTGCCTCTCCAAAGGTATACCAAGAAAGTTTAAGACAATGACGGTGTAATAATTTTGGTTTTAATAAAAATACCATCTGTCAGTTTTTTTTAATTTTCTCTGTAATAAGACCATTAAAAAACAATTTTTTCTTTTGAAGATTTAAAAAAGCAAGTGATAATGCTGATTATCTTATTTATACCATAAAATTTGATTTGATATCCAAGGTAGCTAGTTGCGTTATTCTTGTTGATACTGATGCGTATCTATCAGTTAATTTTTATTTAAAGAATACAGTTTATTCTTTATTTTTATATTTGCAAAGAGATTAATGAAATAAAAAACGTGGTGCCGTTTGATTATTTGTAGTGTTTATAAATTTTGTAAAAGAATGCTAAACTAATTTATTATAGCTCAACTAAGCCTATTAATCAGTTATCTGCCATGAAAAGCATTTATTGCTCTCTATTATAGCGATGAGAGATTTTTTCTGGCTATTTAAGGCTTCAACAACATAAAATCTGTGAAGCAGCATCGCCTAACTAATAGGTGTATAAATAAGTTCTCAGCTTTTTCTGCAAAAATAAAGTTTTATTTAAAAACAAACAAAAAAAGCTTAAGTATCAAAGTATTCTCTGTTGGCATCGATGACCTTTTGCCATCTTTCGGGTAGCTTGCGAATTCCTTGGTGATAGAAGCTCACCGGCTTCGAGACGATAAAGTTATCGATGCATTTTCGGACTTCTTCTTCTGTTTTGAAGTGCGTATCAGCCAAGTGATGTTGTAACGACCGGAATAAATGATAATCGGAAGGGGCCATGTCTGGGCTATACGCCGCATGTGGGAGAAGTTCCCAGCCTAACGCGTCTGCAGCTCACCCGTGCGAAATCTTTGGTACCACTTTTTGCACGTTGCATGACTTACAGCATTCTCACCATATGCAGCACAAATTATTTCGGTGGCTTCAGCAGCGGTTTTCTTAAGATGAAATGCGAAGTGGATAGAAAATCGATATGCTCTTTTGTGATTGCCATTGTGAACACAGCTGATTATTGAAGTTATGTGCATCAAACGCCAAATCGCATGATGTTTCGAAAGATCAAATGTCATTGCTTTAAAACCGCAATAGGGCGGACTAATACGTTACATGTAAACGGTGATTTGCGTCCTGTGAAATCTAAAGCTGAGAACTTATTTATACACCTATTAAATTATTTAAAATCAATAACGCGCGGCGGGCCCTGGGTTCGACTCCTGGGTCAAAATAACGGCAAAATCGAGTGCTCTCCGGCCATCATACAAACACCTTTGGCGGTCGTAAAGTACATTCTCCTTCTTCTAACGGGTCAGACTAGCCACCTGCCCGGGGTACGCCCAACATGGCTCATAGTACTACACGAAATGTGTAGTTAGAAACAGGCTAATAGCCTATATAAGAGTAGAAGAAGAAGAAAATCAATAAGAATGGCTTAGAACACTAAATTGCTAAGCATCATATGTTTTTATAATGATTTGTCATCTGTAGGCTGGAGTCAGTCCATCATGGGAGTTAATTATGACTCTGTGGCAATAACGTAGCATCAGATTTTCGGCTGGAGATTACCGTTTTGAAATACAGTAAAGACATAGCTGTAGATACACACATCAAAGGTACAGCAAAATATATGTCAAGTGTAAAGGTGCAAATTACATTCTATCAGCTCCAACCACATCTTAATAGCAGAATTTAATAGGAGTAATAGTTCAATAAAGTTTCAATTAACCACTGAACAATGCTTATGACGTTTAAAATAAAACCCATATTTCCCGGTACATTAACTTCTTAATTTTTAGTTAAAAAACTACTAATAACGTAACTTACAATAGGTTATTTGAAAGTTCAGAGTACAATAATAAACCAATTGGTTCTTATCTGGAATTTTAGTACTATTTGGGTGTAAACACTTGCTTGATACAATATTTTTAAAATTGAAGCTTAAATAGGTCTTTATAGTGTCTAAATTTGCCCCTTTTAAATTACTGCCGTATCAAAATTTTAAATTTCACTCTTAATTGAAACTTAAATTATTAGGGATTTAAGTAAAAATATTCTTTTAGTAACTTTTAGTGGCTTAAAATTAGTTTAGTGAATATTTTTCAATACATTTATAGCTTCTTCACAATTCAGCTTTAAGATTTTTTATCTTCTTTATAATTAATTACAGGTATTCAGTCTGGAGTCGAGTGCGAGCAGTGAATCGGAGCGCATATTTTACACGCCGTCCGATAACAGTGCGATACATTGGCCCTAGAATATTTCCCTGCTTTAAACGCAGCAAGTCTAAATTATTTTCAATATTGTACAGCTAACTACCAATAATATCCCATGTAAATAAAATAAATCAACACGCGTCTAGTAAGCGAAAGTTAGATAGTTTGTCACCAGCGATAAGCGACGTTCAAAAACGGTATGCATGGACCACTCAAAGCGTTATAGAAGAAATATAACCTGTCGCCACGGCTGGAGGTTTCAATAATGGAGCAACAATCTTCTAGCACAGAGCCACAATCGAAGGAGTCGGATGCGATTAAAATTCTACCCATCTATCTGCACAATGCAGTAAATCATAAAGCTCTTATAGAAGACATTCAAAAATAAGCAACAAGTACATTCACAACAACTTGTAACACATCCACGCTACAGATAAATTTAACTAAAGACAAAGACGTTTGGACGTTAATTAAATTCTACACTAAAAATCAAATACAATACCACACACACCAAAATCCTAAAGATAAACCCTTATCAGTGGTTATTAAAAATGTCCTACTATCCCCAACCGACCAGAAAATTAAAAGTGAAATAGAAACGCAAATTCTAGATCTAAAAGTAACAAGATTATACAGCAAAGAAAGAAATCGTCTGCCAGTCTGCGCAGTTGAATTAATCAGCAACGAAGAAACTAAACGCATATACTCATTAAAAGCGATATTTCACTCCATTGTAACCGTAGAACTTAGAAGGAAATCTAAAGTCATACCCAAATACCATAGATGCCAACAGTATAGGCATACTAAGAGAATTATTGTAAACAAAAAGTATAGGCAACTACCTACACACCGAATGCAAAAAGCAGACTAATGATCCTCCAAAATGCGCAAACTGCGGGGGCGACCACATACGAACTATCGCGACTGCCCACATCATTTCAAACTCTTACAATAACGCACCAAAGCTCAGACTACAGCCCCTAAAGCCACCAACATCAGAAACTGGTTCACCAACAGTGACGAAACTTTTGCAGACAAAGCTAAAACCAGTGCAAACCTTAAAGCTAAACTGTCAACCTTTCCCTCTCCAAATGGCCCTTTACCACCCAATAACCTCATCCAACTCCTCCTCAATCTACTCACACCCTACCTCAATTAAATTAAAAAATTCATCACGAATACCCTCCTATTCAGTGCTTAACAATCCTTAACTGGAATGCCAACGGGCTCCTAAATTAACGCTCACTATTTATCGCTCTTCTGGTACTATACAAAGTTGATACTGCTTGTATTACTGAGGCACACCTAGATGATACAACCAATTTCAAAATCCCCAGCTACTACGTCTATCGTAAAAACCAAATCTTCCCAAACGCAGCTGGAAAAGTGGCGATCCTAATCAAAAATAAGTTCAAACATACAAGACTCCTTGACATCCCCAATCTAAATATTGAAATGACGTCAATTTAGGTTATATTGGACGACAACACTACTATGACTATATCTAGCGCATACAGACAACCAAATAAAAGATTAATAGATGATGAAATTAAAACTATATTTAATACAACCCAACCTTTTCTAGTCATCATACCCTATCATACCCTATGGGGATGTAGGACATAAACTTGAAAATCTCCCAACAGGCAACTCCCTCCAAATCCTCGTACATTACAAGTATACGTATTACCCTTACCATATCGATCATGAGTTCAGGGGATAGGAGGGGTATGAAAAATCACAAAAAAATTTAAATCAAAGAGATAAACTGCCCTCACTCACTAATGAAGCAAGTAATACTCACTACACTTACGATAAGAAAAAAGCCTCTGCCTTCGTTTCACATTTATCGGCAACCTTTACACCCACCATCACCTGTTCCCCTACATATCTTAACCACGTGATAACGTCCATCGAAACACATATCTCAAACTCAAACATAATTCACGCAATATCTCCGAAGGAACTCAAACACTATGTTGACTCACTTTCACCTAAAAACTCTCCCGGCCACGACCTTATTCCTAACTCCATCCTTCAGCATCTCATTAAGAAAGCTCTTGCTCACATGAGCTCAATCTTCAATGCCTGCCTAAGATTAGGTTACTTCCCTCTGGCTTGGAAACACACCCAAATACTAATGTTTGCCAAACCAAGCAAAAACAAAACCAAATTGTACAGCTATAGACCCATAAGTCTGTTCACCACGCTCTCCAAGCTGTTAGAAAAAGTATTACCTGATCGATTAATTACTGCACTCGACAAGCTCAACACAACCTCAATCCACCAGTTTTTATTCAAAAAATTCCATTCCACATGCCATCAACGAACTTATTGAGCACGGTTTTGAAAACAAGCAATACACCACGGCCTTATTATATAAACAGAGCCTGGCTTGAAAGCCTAAAAATAAAATCCTGGACATCAATCTACCACTCTATCTCAAAGCCATCTTATTCTTGTTTGTGGAAGATCGAACCTTCGCCGTTCGAGTGAACTCAGCACTTTCGGAAACCAAGACCTGCCCAATACCACAGCAATTCTGGTCACCTTCGCTGACAATACAGCAATTCTTACCCAAGGAACCTCTCTGGATGAACCCATACTGACACTGCAACAAGCTACAAACCAAATTTATCGATTGTTCCAATAGTGGAACACCCAAATAAAGCACGAAAAGTGTCAGGCCAAAGTCTTCACGTTTGGAAGAGTTACAAATTCCGCCAGCCTACACATTAATAATGATCCGATATCCTGGAAATCTCGTGATTCTCCAGTCAAATACCTGGGCATCCATCTGGACACGTGGCTCAACTGGAGCTTTTATCTTAACCAAAACTACTTCAAGGTTATAGACTAAAGCAATTGTATCTTCTACTTAAAAATTGAATGTGCAGTCCTCCTCTACAAAAGCCTGCTACGTCCGTTACATCTGTATAGATCACCAATATGGTGTAATACATCTACAACCAACATAAACAAACTACAGAGATTCCAGAACAAAGTGCTGCGGATTGCAGCCAATGCACCCTGATACTTCCAAAATACTCCACTGCACTGCGAGCTTAGACTTACGACTATTGATGACTACATTAAAATGAGTGCCAAAAAATGTATGACCAATTCTAATGCGTGTAGTAGCGCACTTCATTACAAACTATTTCAAAGGTAGATCCACACAAGACTAAAACGGCGCCTACCACAGGATATATCAGCCGACATCGCAAATCACTGACGCTTTTATCGTGAAGTGTCCATCGAAAGAGCCAAATAATCTCTTTACCTTAGTCCGCATTAAGTATATCATATGTAATATCCATGCCATTGTTATGTAATTGTTGATCTGGCAATAAACATAATATTAAAAGTAAAAGATCTCCGTCTGTTTCGTTAATTCTTTGTATAAGTCAAAAAAAAAAAGATTGGACCTTATTTGATCATTAATAATCCCTTTAGTGGTATAATAAACTTTATAAATTCTCAGGTTTTTCAGTAAATTAAAAATCATGATACTTGCGACTGTACGAAGTATCTTAGGAGGCAGAAGCATTTCTATAATTATATTTTAACATCATATATTAACCAAATGTAACATATACTGCCTTTATTCATAAAAAATATATAAAACGACGCATGCCTTAAAATTAGTAATCACTAAATAGTTCTCCATATAAAAATTTAGTTCTTGCAAGATGGTGCAAACTGTCATATTATTGAAGAAACGATAATTAGTTTGGACAGCTGTATGGCGTTGGTTGTTAAAACTTTAAAAGATGATTTCGCTAAAATTGAAGATCTATAGATAGCATCAAAGTAATTTTACGGAAGCATAACCACAAGGCTAGCAAAAATGAGGCAAAACCGAAACAGACACTTAACTGAAAAAATTTGAGTAGAACATACAAGGTTTTTGTCTGGAAACATTAAGCGTTAATTTAAAAATTGCTCGTCATGTAAGACGTGCTTTTTCCTTTATGTCTAGAACGTGAAAGACGTTGATGTCCAATTACAGCTTCTTACCTAAGGACGACAGTGCCATCTGCACCTCGTTCCGGGCCGTAGCTGCCGGAACCGCAGAGCCTGCTGATGGCCGACTTCCTGCGAACGTCGAGAGTGGCGGAGTCGTCCCACACCTTGGCCGAGTGGCATCGGGGCGTGAGACTTACCCTGTGTCCCATATAAGTCGACGTGGGCGACTGCACATCTGTAACGATAACGTTTCATTGAACATCCTCGCTTCAGAAAAGCTGACCGAAGCCGTTCGCCAAGCCTGCCGCAGAAAGTTTCTTTTCATGTCAAAATTTGTAAGCAAAGCTCAGCGGTTTGTAGAGCACAGAAACTCCAAACTCTCGTCCTGTTATTTGTAGTGGGAGTGACGTTTTCGACGTTTGCTTTTTACTTTTATATTTGAATGTGATACGCACGAATTCTTTGGAAAAACTTCAGAGCTTTGTGCAAACAAACATTCAACCGCAATTTAAAGCTTCTACAGTTCGAACTTAAAAAATAGATTAAAACGATTACGCCAATTGAGTCTGAAATAGAAGAGTAACTTTAGATTCAATTTTAGTAACGAGTACAAGTGGGCGAAGTAACGGAAAGAGACAGCCCGAGCAATTTTATGAGATCGAGTTACAACCCGACCTTCGGCCCAGAGGGCTGCTAAGCTGAGCGATGCCAGGTTCGCATTTGGTGACTCGTGCGTTAAGGACGCGCCGCTCGTTATTGCCTTACGCATACATCGCGTTTTTCACTTACATGCCAGCCAGGCGGCGAATGCGACGCAATTTCCCGACCGAGAAGTCGGATAAAATGGGAAAAAAATCAAGGCTTAGCGAGGACGCAGCCTTTGAAGAGACTTTAATTCGCGCAGAGCTTCGTAATCTCCTTTGTGTTACTTAATGAGCAAGTGTAAACAGCGAATAATTGCGCTCAAGGAGCAGCATCAAAAGTATCTCGTAGAGTGAGCACCTTCATTCCGAAACCGGAGCTCGCTGTTTACTCTAAATGCACCGGATTACAATGCTGACGGGATGCAGCGCACTGGAATCAAAGCTGGCATTTGAATGGATGAACCGGCGTTTCGCCGGGTGTCTCTGGAGGTATAGGTTCAGTGATCCCCATGCATAGTAATTTTCCGCTCGACTGCTCCAAATTAGGATGAATCGCAGTCATGATTTATGGCTCCACAGTAAACAGGGTTGTTTTGACATGTTAAGCAGAATGAGCTCCCGGCAATGTCAGCTTTGAGTAATACGCCGTGGGAGCTAAATTAAAATTGCAAAAAACATTCTGGACTTAACATCTATAAATCGATTGGTTTACAGGATGTGAAAATATTTTAGAATTAAAAAAAAATTGAACGATGGCTGTAGTTAGTGTCTATAGTTAAGAATTCTTAATTATGGGCATTTGTTTGCATACTACTAGTTTTTTTATTTATTTAGTTTATTAGCAATCAGAAAGATACAACATACATTCTATGAGCTAATTTTATCACTGGGTATATGTCGTGGAGAGGAAGATTCCCTCTTTATCGCACTAAATCTTTTGGCCGTTTCTTATTCAAGCGTCGAGTCATGGGATCTTCTCTTAATGGAATAATGGTTTCGTTGGGATGAGTTGCTAGCGAGTCGTGGTGTTTTATGGCTTTTTGCTTGATTGCGTCCTTCACGTATGGTACATTGAGGTCGGTGTGGAGGGTTCTATTAGAGACGTACCATGGCGCTCCAGTTATGCTTCGTAATGTATTTGATTGGAATCGTTGTATGATTTCTATCGTTGAATTGCTTGCACAACTCATAGCTCACAGCCGTAGAGCCATATAGGTCGGATTATGGTCTTGTATATAAGTAATTTGTTATCCAAAGAGAGAATTGATTTTTTGCCAAGGAGCCAATACATGTTTCTAATTTTAATGTCCATCTCCTTCCTTTTCTTGGATACGTGCATTCTCCAGGTTAGACGTTTATCAGGGTGAAGACCGAGATAAGTAGCTTCGTTCGCTTGGGGGATGGGGTGATCGTTGATGTAAACTGGAGCACATGGTAAACGTGACGTGGGAAGATTTATTTCCATTAATTTTTATCCCCCATTTGTGTGTGCATTCCTCAATTAAAGTTAGGTAATCTTGAGTTCTATTCGTTGCTACGACTGGATCCTCGCTACTTGTTACTATTGCTATGTCATCGGCAAAAGTTCCCATAGTATTATGTTCCAGGGTTGAGATGTCATGCGAATGAAAAAGGTATAATAGAGGTACTAACACACTACCTTGAGGTACACCTGCTTGAATTTGCCTTATTTGTGATGTTTCATCACCTACTATGACTTGGAAGTGACGATTTTCAAGGTAAGACCGTAACAATAAGTAGTAGTGATGAGGAACTGTATTCTTGATTTTGTATAGAATTCCGCTGTGCCAAACACGGTCAAATGCTTGTATAACTTCCAAGAATACAGCGAACCAGTATTCCTTATTTTCAAGAGTGGTTTGAATCTGATTAACTAGTCAATGACACTGCTAGACAGTTGAGTGTTGAGTCTGCAAGCCAAATTAATGATTTGGAAACCAATCTTTTAAGTGAAATCACTTTGTTTTATTCTCTTTAGAATTAGTTTTCTGAACAATTTAGATAGCAGCGGAAGAAGACTGATAAGGCGATAGGAGTTAACATCATTAGAGGATTTAGCGGGTTTAAGGATGAGAATGATGTGGGAAAATTTTAACTGGAGTAAGGCGAAGAATTCCATTAAATAGTAGTTAGATATACCATATTCCCTTTTCTGGAAGCTCTTTTAAGACAGCCGCTGTTATTAGATCAAACCCTGGGGATTTTCTATTACACAGGTAGTTTATTTCCTCCTGGATTTCTTTCTTCGTAAAGTTACGTGTTGGTGGGGAATTTAAGTAAATTTCAATGTCCTCATTAATTTTTCCTGAATTAGGAGTAAAAACAGATTGAAGGTGTTAAGCGAACTCTTCAGCTTTTTCTTTATCAGATCTTGCCCAGGCTCCTGTTTGATTTTGTAGGGGTGCTATGTATGTTTTAGGTTGCTTAATTCTTCTGGTAGCTCTCCAGATTGTGTTATCATGTACTTATAGTAAACTGAGGTAAGCTTGGAAGGTATGATTGCGGTTTTCTTTTAACTTACTTCTCAGCTTATTGTTTAGTCGATTGAGTTCCCTTCTATATACAACGTTGTGAGTTCGCTGCCATTTTGCTCTCGCCTTTTTTTTCTCTAACTATCTCCATTATTTCATTGGGAATATTAGGAGAGGTGGGTTTGAAATTCTTTGTTTGCCGAGTCACGTGCCATCCTGCTGATTGAATGTCAGTAATTAAGTGATTCGTCGCGCTCTCGATGTCTTCTATCATTTTTAACCTAACATTAGTATTTATATGTTCATTTATGTACTACTTAAATGTTTCCCAATTGGTTCTACTGTTGCTTAGGACTGGTTTAGCTATTTTATGTATTATTGTTGCACTTACAGTTGCAATCACCGCAGAATGATCAGATATTAAATCATAGTTGGAAGAGATATTCATATAATTTGAAGATAGGCCATTCATTACAAAGTAATTTAACAAGTCGGGGATTTTGTTAGGATCCGTGAGCCAGATACCATAGGTTGAGGAGAAAGTTTTGTTACAATTGTCAAGAAATATAACCTATGTGGGGTTTTTGTTGTTTTGTGTTCATAAAATCCCAGTTAGCTTCTTATTTGATTTCAAATAGACAAAACTGATTTTTTAATCCCAATACGTTATTGCTGAAAGCGACAACTTTCATCGAGGAAGCTGAACAAGAGATTTGTGATGCTAAAAGCGAAAGAGAGAAAGTGACCTCGGTCTCAAAAAACAGCCACGTTCTAGCTGACCATACGTTTTTGATGATAGAGACTTGTAAGCCGCTTTGGATACCGAACCGTCTTCGAACCCCTAAGAGCCCCGGAAGAGCTTGGAGTCGACATGATTCACAGGAGTTAACCAACGCATAAACCAATAAGCGAGTCTAAATTTGCCGCTAGTTGCTCAAAAATTCATTGAACGATAGAAGCGAATTTTGATATCGGAAAAAAGTTGGTCTACCTGGTCAATAGCGATCGCTAGAAGAAGTGAGTTCAGCAAAGCCAAGATCCACCATCAGTTCCGCGTCAGAACTGTTCAAGCAAGAAGGTTATGTTATGCGTTTGGTGGAATTTTAAAGGTATGCTTCACTGTCAGCAGTTAGACCGTGTCTACGACAAGATGAAGGAAAAGTATCCAATCTCCTCAAATTAGTTCCAGAGTATAAGAAATTTATTGTAAATAAATTATACAAGTAACATACAAACATCTCATTTACTTTAATTACAGGGTACGGCAAAATAATAGAGAAAAATTTTAATTTTTCCTGCCACTAATATACTGTAACAAGGCGAATTAATTCCTTTATGCGGCATTTTTCATATTTCCTTATCTTAATGTTTTATTTTCTTTTTATCTATGTTATAGTTGTTTTCAAAATGCCAAACACACATTTGGAGTCTAAATCTGTTCATTTATTCTCAACAGACCACCTTCGCCATGAAGGTTTATGAAAAATAAGAACCTTGAGTACACCCAGAAACCGAAAAGTCGTCAATAATGGATCGAGGGAAAAATATGAGGAAAATTGCTCGTGAGATGACCGTGGGGCAGGTATGAAGAATAGTCAGGAACTTTAAGTTCTAAAAAGACAGTTTCTTACAAATAAAAACAAAAGAATCTGCTGATGTCGCCAATTTTAGCGTTTGGCCATGAGTACACGCTCAGAAAAAAATAGATTTGGCCTATAAAGGTTCCGAGGCCCTCATATGCTATTGTACACCCCCAAAATCCCCTAGCCGTGATGGCCTGGGGTAAAATTTATGCTAGCTGCAAAACATGTTTAGTTTTTGTAAACCGATGAATTAAAATCAACAACAAAAGTGTACTGTTAGAACATTTTTAAGTCTGCGATACTTTTGTGGCTCTGGTAGCTCTTAGAAGAAGAGTAATTGACGTTTCAATATGACTCTATGCTATCCCACAGACCGAAAACTGCCCAGGAGAGATACAAAACCCATTTCTGGATTTCTTCGCGTCTATGAAATGATTACCCTAATTGTCGGATTTTAATTTCATGTTGAGTTTTGAATGTTAAGGTTTGTGCTAAAGTTTGAAGTCGTTGAAATGATCGGATGCTCAAAGAAGAGGCCATTTTGAAACTAGCTAAGTGTATCGTTAAAATCGATTAACGTAACTTATCGTTGTTGTTTTCAAGTGTATTATATTCAGCTTACATCTTAAGAAACCAAGTGACACTTTTGCATTGGTAAAGATGCTTTAATTAATTGCTTAGAACGAACACCACTACGGCAACGCTGTAGAAGAACATTCTGTAATTTGGTTCAATAACTACGTGAATTATAAAATTTTAATTAAACTTTTGTTGTAAATATGGTAATGATGTGTTAACAGACAAAGGTTTTAAAGAAACAAATAATAATTTGAAATAAAAATAGCCCGAAAGTTGATGTAATTTAAAGTTGGCAATACCTAAAAGCACGATGCACAAAAAAGCATATCAAAGTTCTGACGTAACTACAATAATGGTAAATTTAAAAAAGTTAAATTGGTACTACGCAACTGTTCAAAAGTACCTACTTAGTCTAAATGAATTTGAGGTAGAGTTTCAAATTTTTATGTTTTGACTTATTGCTCTATTACTTCTGGTTTGTATTTAAACAACTTGGTTTTATCCTCACTAACTTCTAGGCCAACCTTTGCCTCATATATTTTGATTTTGAAGTATATTTCTTTGATCGTATGTACGTTTCTCCCAAGGATGTTAATACTATCAGCATATTCTACTATTTAGTTGGATATATAAAAAAACTTTGCTTTAATTTCTTTGTTTTAGCTCTTGTTATATTTCGAATGGTATTGTTCGTTTTTCGCTTACCCTCACTGTGCTTTCGGAGTTCCCTATTGTCAAGTGAGTTAGTCTGACTAGTTTAACTCAAATGTTAGATTCCATCATGAAACTTCTACTGTGTACACATATAACCCGGAATTTTTAATTTAAACTGCGCGGGCATTTCGTTGGGCACAAACCTTTTTAGTTTTAAGTTGGTAGGACTGCTACTGACATCTGTGTCAAATTTTAGGTTAATATCTTAATTAGTTGAAGAGTGACGCTCGTTTTCGTAAACAACCAAAATTAACTTTTTCGATTTTTACCATGTCAGAAAATATTCAACAAAGAAGTTCGATTCAATTTTGTGTTAGAAATGATATTTCTGCTGCGGAAAGGCTCAGAATGTTACAAAAAGCCTTCGGTGAACAGGCTATGTCTAAAACACAAGTATACGATTGGCATAAAATGTTCAAAGAGGGCCGTGAAGGCGTTGAAGACGAACCACATCAAAGACGTCCAAGAACATCAACTGACGAACAGCACGTCGCGAAAATTAAGGAATTGGTGCTCCAAAATCGATTGACAACTAGAGAGCTTGCTGACATCGTTGGCATTTCAAATGGATCAGTCAACACCATTTTGAAGGAAGTTTTGTGCCTCAAAAAAGTCAAATCTCGTTTGGTCCCCAAAACCCTCAATTTATTCGTGACCATTCCGCTAAAAATTCCACCCATATCGTTCCGCAACCGCCGTATTCGCCTGATTTAGCTCTATGTGACTTCTGGCTATTCAGCAAAATGAAAAGACCGCTCCGGGGACACCGTTTTGACACGATAGAAGAGATTCAAGCCGAATCAAAGAAGGTGCTGAAGGCCATACCGAAACAGGACTTTTCAAAGTGTTTTGATGAGTGGACAATTCGCTGACGTAAGTACATTGCAGCCGAGGGGGATTACTTCGAAGGCGATGAAATAGATTTTTAAGAATAAATAAGGATTTCAAAAATTATAACAAAATTCCGGGTTATATTTGTACACAGTAGTATATAGCTTTTATCTGTCGATGTTATCGTATGCTTGTTTAAAATCTACATACATTAATACACTTGTACGCAAAACTCCCAGCACTCCTCTAACATTTGTCGTAATGCAATCAGTTAATCCGTAGTTGTTCGTCGTAGTCTAAAGCCTGCCTGGTATTCACCTATTTCGGATAGGAGTTGTAATTTGTTCTTCAATATGGTAGTATTTATGAAAACGGAAATTTTAAATCCTAAGATATTCTCGATCAACAAAATGAGTCCTTGCCTTATATCGGTAATTTTGTTGGGAGAATCAGCAATTTGCTAATAAGGAAAAATACACAAAAAACAACTAATAACCAAATAGTTGACTTAATTTATCTTTAATGGTTTTAAAGAGTATAAAATATCTTGTGGAAACTGTTAAAAATCTTCATGGATCAAATAAATATAATAATAATAATAATTTTTCAAAAAAAGATAACCCTTTAGTATTTGCTAAAAGTATGCAAGAAACACAGCCGGCAAATGCATGCTGTACGGAGCAAATCACTCTGCACTATTTACAGACACAGAACAAAGCAAGAGAGACGAACTGTCACAATCAACTAACAAAACATCATTGCAAATGCACTCATACAAACATCAAAGCCTGCTTATCCTATAAACAAGCTACCTAACATATGCCCTAACAGCGAACATAAACAGGATTTCCATCGACGAAAACCATTTAACAACGTTAGGAAAACTATTAGTAGTACTTCTTAACAAATTTAAAGCAATGCTCGACCAACTTTTCAACCAAAATAGTATTACACTTACCATAATAACAACTGTAATAATTTAGAAAACACAAAGCACTGAGGCTCGAGAATCATTACCACAAACCTCACAAAAGCAACCACATACTCGGCAGCAGATTCGAAAAAGCTTTTAGATCTCTTGGATTTTTTTGTAATCAATAAAATTCCTCAAACAATCCTGATTACTAGTAACCATTGATAGGGTATTTGTACCTACAAAATCAAAAATAAAAAACCTTGGACTCATCTGGAGAAAACACATTCAAACAGAACAAAAACAAGTGTACAAATTTTGTCAAATTTACTGGCTCATTGGCGTAATTCAAAACTTTCCATGCGCAATAAATTGTTATTGTACAAAACCGCAATGAAGTCTATATAGATATGCAGGCTCTAGTTATGTGACTGTGCGAAATAACCAAATCTAAAAATCATTTAGATGTTTTAGTCCAAAGACCCGCGAGCATTCGTAGATGCTCCTGGGTGAGTAAGTAATCAGATGTTCTATGCTGACTCCAGCTCATTGAACAACAAACCACCGTAACGTAACCACTTGGTAAATCAACTAATGGCTCTATCACTAGAATCTGGTTCCATAATCTACTATAAATTTGACATAGTCTCCAGTAAGGAGAAATTCCAGTTGATGCTTTCTTTGCTACACCTACTATTCACTTTACTTATTACTCCATATGAAAGTAAATTGTAAACCCTGCCAATATATTCATAAAAAAAGTTCTTAAAAGGAGTTATTAAATAAGCCCACACCACCTGCAAAATTATTCGCAAAGCAATTGAAAAAAAGAAATGCTTTAAGCGCTTTATTACAGAAGAAGATTGCTTACAATTACCTATCATGTGCAAATTTTTAGTTTATCACGCTATCAGTTATGCAACATTTCCAATTCTCTGCTGAGAGCATCTTCCACAAAACTATAGTTTTGTTAAACCTTTACCACCGATTTTTACAAACAATGAAGTAACCCAGCAGCACTGCACACAATTTTTCTGATTATCCTGTAAGATGGAAGTCTTGATTTTACCCTTCACGTAGATTTTTCGTTTTGACGTGCTGTTGCATATCATATAACACCCCAGTAAGGGTGACAATTTGTATGTATGCGGTATATTCGCACAATTACTTCTCCCTCCTAGGCCAATGCAATAGTCGAGCGATTACATCAACAGCTAAAAGCCGCTATAAATGTCACGAAGCGGACGATTGGGTAGAAATATTGCCTCTGGTCTTAAACGGCATTCGAACAGCTATTAAACACGACTTTAACGCCTCATCTACCAGAATACTTTATAGCGCAGGCAAGCGTACATTTCTTTGCTACATTTTTCGTATTTGAATAATAAAACGCAAGTTTATAAGACATTAAACCGCGCTCAGTTATGTACCTTAGTACTGAATCAAGAAGATTTGGAACATAATTTTGTTTTCCTGTCAAATATCGCACGCAGCTTAGACGAACCACATTAAGGGCTATTTTAAAGAAAACAAATAAAGCAAAAAAAAACTTATATAATTAATAATTATGAGAATAACGTATAAGTCTACAGACTCAACTTTATTCCAGATGGCCAAGACGTGAGCTGAACCTGTCTCAAAGAATTAATGTAAGGTAAAAAACTGGGCAACACGCCACACGTATAGGAAGATTACTTCAATTAATAGATCGATTACAAACCAGAAAAATAATTAGATATATAATAGTTACAATTGTAAATGTCTTAGAACGTAGCACACAAAAATAGCTTTAAATTAGGCAAAATTCATTACTGTTAAGGAGATAATGTGGTGGTACAAACGTGCTCTTACGCTTGAAGCCCATATTTACCATATATGTGTTAGTTCCGCACCAGAACCGTTTGGTGAAATTTTAAAGGCATGCTTCACTCTCAGCAGCTGGACCATGTCTACGACAAGTTGAAGGAGAAGTGCCCGACGTTGGTTAGACAAAAGCGCGTTTAGTTCCAACAGAACAGTACCGACCCACATATCATCAGGAAGACCAAGGAAAAATTCAAAAATCTGGACGATGTCGAAGTCCTGTCACGCTCAGCCATATTCCAGACGCTGCTCCATTCAATTACGGCCTCTTTGGCTCACTGAAACACTCCTTGTGCAGGGATTGGGCCAAGACTTTCAATGAAGTTGAAGAAGTGTGTCAGGAGTACTTCTGTTCAAAGCTGGCGGAGTGATATTTCAACCAAAAGCAAAAGGTCGTACAGAATCATGATTTTTATTTTGAAGAATAGTTTTGTTTGAATTTTGTCTTCTGGTCTTCTCTTGGTTCCTTTTCTTTAATTATTCTGTTATATTAATTATATGTACAAATTCTCCTTAAAATATAGTCCTAGAGTATAAGAAATTTATTGTAGATCAATTATACAAGTAACATGCAAATATTTCATTTACTTTAATTACCGGGAAAGGCAAAATAATGGAGAATAATTTAAATTTTTCTGGACATTAATCGACTGTAACATGATAAATCAATTTTTTTGCATTTTCCATATTTTTTACTTGTGTTTTTGTTTCCTTGTTGTCTATGTTGTATTAAAATATTAAACATATATTTGGATCTTTATTATTAAAGAAAGCATCAATGTAAAATTGTTCGTTTATCCTCAACAGACCACATGTCCAACGCAATTAAGCAGTTTAACTAATAGGTGTATAAATAAGTTCTCAGCTTTAAATTTCACAGGACGCAAATCACCGTTTACATGTAACGTATTAGTCCGCCCTCTTGCGGTTTTAAAGCAATGACATTTGGTCTTTCCAAACATCATGCGATTTGGCGTTTGATGCACATAACTTCAATAATCAGCTGTGTTCACGATGGCAATCACAAAAGAGCATATTCGATTTTCTATCTTAAGAAAAACGCTGCTGAAGCCACCGAAATGATTTGTGCTGCATATGGTGAGAATGCTGTAAGTCATGCAAGGTGCAAAAAGTGGTACCAAAGATTTCGCGGGGGAGAGTTTAATCTTGAAGATCAACCACGCACTGGACGCCCTCAAACATTTGACACGGATGAGCTGCAGACGCGTTAGGCTGGGAACTTGTCCCACATGCGGCGTATAGCCCAGACATGGCTCCTTCCGATTATCATTTATTCCGGTTGTTATAGCATCACTTGGCTGATACGCACTTCAAAACAGAAGAAGTCCGAAAATGCATCGATAACTTTATCGTCTCGAAGCCGGTGAACTTCTATCACCAGGGAATTCGCAAGCTATCCGAAAGATGGCAAAAGGTCATCGATGCCAACGGAGAATACTTTGATACTTGAGCTTTTTTGTTTGTTTTTAAATAAAACTTTAATTAAATAGCTGAGAACTTATTTATACACCTATTAACTACCTTCGTCATGAAGGCGACCGTTTATGAATAACAAGAACCTTCAGTACATCCAGGAACCGAAAAGTCTCCAAGAAGTAGATTGAGGGAAAATATAAGAGTCTCGATAAGGAAAACCGCTCGTAAGATAAGAAATAGGTATAAAAAATAGACTTATATGTTCAAAAGGGCAGTTTCTCACATATAAAAACAAAAGAGTCCAACGATGTCGTCAATTTTAGCGTTGAGCCATAGGTACACGTTCGGAGATGATGAATTGTCTACAATAGAACAAGCTCAAAATTGCTAAAATGACAGGATTTGGTTTACAAAAGTTCTGAAACTCTCATATGTTGTTTCATACCCACAAAATCTCATCCATGATAGTCTGAGGTAAAATTTACGCTAGAATCAAGACGCCTTTAGTTTGTAAATCAAGGAATCGAAATCAACAAAAAAAATGTACTCCTGCAATATTTTGAAGTCTGTAGTACTTTTTTGGCCCCGACAACTCTTAAAAGAAGGAAAAATTAACGTTTCAGAGCAAAAACTACTCAAGATTTCATGACGCCTACGGAATAACCACCGTAATCGTTAGATCTTAATCTTGTGAATTAAAAAACACGGTCATTTTGAATGTAACCAAGGAACTGAGGGGTAACTTCAAAAGTGGCCAAGTATATCGTTAGAATTTACTAAACATAATTTATCGTTGCTGTTTTGAAATGTATTATTTTTCACACTACACCTTTAAAAATTAAATGGGACTTTTGCATTGGTAATGATGCTTTAATCGATGATTGTTTAGAACAAACATCACTAGGGAAACGTTGTAGCACAAAAATCTGTAATTTGGTTTAATAACTTTGTATGTTACGGTTTTACTCAAAATGTCGTCTTTACTATT
Source organism: Sinelater perroti (assembly GCA_036346155.1). Classification (NCBI taxonomy): domain Eukaryota; kingdom Metazoa; phylum Arthropoda; class Insecta; order Coleoptera; family Elateridae; genus Sinelater; species Sinelater perroti. The sequence goes on from JARFIY010000324.1 coordinate 7,833,802, forward strand.
TTTAAAACACTGATTTTTTTACATCCTCAGTCCATTTAAGTTACTGTAGTTTCATGGAGGATACAGAATTGACTTCTTTAAGCAGTTGGTATATTTGGTGGTTATATCCATTTCGCCCTCCATAAAACTTTTGCGAGATCTTCCGTTTGAATGCATTTATGTCTGCTTCCACTTTTTGTGAGAATACTCTTGTCTTGCCTCCATAACACAGTACTGGTCTAGGTAAGTATAGTTTTTTAAAGTCCTAGTTTTGTTTTTCTTTGCACATCTCTTGATTTAAATATGGGCGACGGCCTGTAATATGTTTTATTTAGGTTATTAGTCCTCTGTTGTATCTCCTTCATGTTGTTCAGTTTGTTGCAGATATGAAGACATTCACTAATTTTAAATATTTATTATTAAATTATTAAATGTTTTTATGTTCTGATCTATTGCTTTATTATTCCTGATCTGTATGAATATCTTGGTTTTGTCCATACTAACTTGTAGGCTATTTTCTGGATGGTTTGTATGTTGCTGTTAAAGATATTAAAACTATTAACACATCTTGCAATTTAGTTGAATTTGTAAAGAAGCATTGCTTCAACGTCTACTTTCACATTCCTTACCATATGCTGTTGTTATGTTCAATAAAAGCAGGCCCAGTTCATCACCATGTTTCAGCTCTTAAATGGCGTCGTTAGTTTTCCACTTATCTTCACTTCGATTTCGAAGTTATCAATTTTTAAGGGAGTTGGTCTAATTAGTTTAAGTGGGATGTTGGAATTCATCATGATATTTGTTTAAGATCCACATACAGTTGGTACACATCTATGTAGAACTACCAATACTCCTTTAATATTTGTTTTAGGACAAACGGCAAATCTGTAGTTGATCGTTTTCGTCTAAAACTTGCCTGGTATCACCTATTATCTTTTCCGATAGGGGCTGTAATTTGTTCCTCGATATGGTGAATGAAAATGCAAAATCTAAATTCCCGAACGGCACAATGTTTTTTGGTTTATATTGATAATTTTACTGATAGGAAAAGCAATCTTCTAATAAGAAAAAAATACGCGACTAACAACTAACAACAATATAATTGACTACAGTTATCTCTAAAAATTTCAAAAAGTAGCGGAAATATCTTGAGGAATCTGCCAAAAAACTTTCATAAATCAAATAAATAGATAAATATTTAATCCCACATATTGAGTGTCCTTTAACTCTTTAGAAAAACCATAACATATAACGTTATAAAGAAACAACGGCAATTTCTCATAAGTACTAATTTCTATTTCCCACCTGCAAAGTTACTTCCAAAACAAATAAAGCAATAAGCTGCAATATAAAAGTCGATAGCTTGCGATTACATATCATTAAAAAATCTTTAATTATACATGTTAGCAGTTATGCAACACTTCCATATCCAAAAATTTTCTCTTGATGACGGCATTTTTCACAAAAGAATAGTTCTGCCATATCTTCACCACAAACAATGAAGTAATCCGACGTCACCATACATAATCTTTCTAATTATCCTAGAAGAAGTAGCCTTAGTTTTAATCTTCACGTGCTTACAACCCATTAAAGGTGACAATTCGAATCGAAACTGTTTACCGAATTTTGCCAATGATTATGTATGCCACAAATCCGTACAACTACTTCTCATTCTTAAGCCAACAGAATGGTCGAGCTATTATAACAGTAGCTAAAAAGCCGCTATTATATGTCACGAAACGGACGATTGGATAGAAATATTGCCTTTGGTTTTACATATTCTGAAGATATGATTGTGGTAATTTTGTAGATCTTTAGTTTGGAGGTTGCATGATTAATAGCTTTTTGTAGAAAATAAATTAATTTTCCTATGGCTTTTTCTAACTGTTGATTGTATTGGTAGTTTTATATCTATATTTGTCCCAATTCGATTTTAGAGTGGTACGATTTGTGCGCCTTTTTAATTTTTGCTATTATTGCGCTTACTGTAGCAGTTATTGGAATGTAGTCTGGGGAGAGATCATAATTTGCTGTCATATCTGTACACGATTCAAAAATTCCACTTTATGAACCTGGTATGATCTAAGGCTTAGAAAGAAGTTGTCGAAGTTTTTATTCTTTAAATTATGACGAAGTAAACAGTATAACTAAGCGTTGCATGGTAACATTTTGACTTTAATTACTGCGGCAGGTGGTCTTTTAGATACCCCTGTAATTTGTAATGGTCTATAGTCTGCTTTATCAGTGTCGCACTTTCGGCATGAGTTGTGTTGTCTAGATGATTAGTGTGGTAAAATTTGTAGCAAGGTATTTTGAAGTATGATCTGTCAATCAAGTTTCGCTGATTAATAAAGTGTCAATTGTATGTTAATACGAGAAGAATATTAATTCATTATGTATGTTGGATTACTCCGTTAAAGTTTCAAAGAGCAATTCTCAATTATTGTTTCACTATCACCGTTGTAGGCATGTTCAATACCATAATGTTATGATGGATAAGTTGATAAGACATATTTTTAAATTCATTAAAAATAGAAAAAGCGCTAAAGTGTTTTCTAGCTATGAGCGTGAGTTGATAAAATGTATTATTAAAAAGTTGGTGTTTGGTGATAGATGAAGTTTATGTTTATATTTAATGATGGAAAAAGATGATTACTGGGTTTGCTGTTGCTTTCATATAGGCGATGATAATATTTGCAGTCTTTGTAATATTGTGGATACAAATCTTCTCATAAGGAACAAGCAACATGAGTGTTTTTGACCTTTTTGCAGCTTATAGTGCTTTGTGATCCTGCGCATTTTACAAATCTACAAATAGGCCTAAAACGCAAGCTACCCCAAGACATACATGCAAGTGACAGTGGTAAAAACCAAGTGCAAAAACAACATTTAAACCGAACTGACTGTAAACCTTAGTTATAGTTATACAAAAAAGCACCAGGTATAGAGAAATTAACACCAAAAATGATAAGAGAACTCCCAAGGAAAAGAATTTTACTTTTAATGTACGTGTATAATGCAATTCTAAGACTAAATTACTGGCCGAAACAATTAAAAACAGCTGTGATCATATTAATACCAAAACCAAAAAAGGATGCAAAAATTGCACCTTTATATCGATCAATAAGCCTTCTGCTTGTAACAGCAAAAATTTTGGAGCAACTATTACTTCGAAGACTAATCCAAGATCTAGCACCAAGAGTAGGATGCCCTCTATCAATTTGGATTCAACTGTACAACAGACTCACCAGATTATTCATAGCATCAACGAATCACATCAACCTTTCTAGACGTTAGCCAAACCTTTGACAAGGCTTGTTATTCAAAATTAAACATTACTTGCGTCTGCTCTACTTCAAAATTTTCAAATCATACTTAAGTGATCGTGCATTTAGAACAAGTGTAAATCAAGCAGTGTCTAAAAATGTGCCATTATAAAAAAGTTTCTCAGGGCAGTGTTACAGGACCACTTTTGTACGTATCATATACATTTGATCTGCCAACTAATGCCAGCACTACAACAGGTACGTTCGCGGATGGTACAGTGATTCTCGCCAGACCAGGACCCAATAACAGCCAGCAATAAATTACAAAACCATCTAGATAAATTGCAGATCTGGTTAGACATTGGAAAGTTAAAATAAATAAAATTAAGTCTTAGCACTGTCCATCAGTTCACATTAATGGAGTAGATATACCACGATCCAGCACTGCTAAGTATTCAGGCTTTTACCTAGATAGCAAATTAACATGGAAAGAGCATATAAACAAAAAGCGAAAGCAAATGGACTTGAAAATAAAAGATTTGTACTGGTTGTTTGGGAGAAAGTCAAGCCTATCATTAGAGAACAAATTATTGTTGTCCAAGACTGTCAATAAACGTATTTGGACTTATGGAGCAGAACTTTGGAGATGTGCGAGCAAATCCAATACAACCTTAATCCAAAGATGACAGTCCAAAATATTACAATGAATGATCACAAATGCATCTTGGTACGTCACAAATCAAACCCTTCACGACCTAAATGTGCCCTTTTTAAAGATGTTATTAAGAAACGAAGTACTAACCACCATGAAAAACTGGAAAGTCACAAGAACATATTTCTACACCCTTTACTGGAAGAACGCAATGACAGACGCTGAAAACGATACTGGCCAGATGACCTAAGAAATAGTTGAAGAGGACGCCTTCGATAGAAGGAGCCTCATTACGTCATAGTCAGTACTGTATTAGTACTTAAGTTATCAAATTAGATCATAGAAATGTAAGTTTTGATTGTTATTAAACCTATAAACAAATTTATTAATGGTGGCTGATTCCAGATCTACAGAGAACGTATATTGATACCTTATATTATGTTTCTTCTGGATTAGCAATATTTTACATTGAGTATTCCAATGAAGTGACTTCTTCTTTAATGTCAAAGATGTTCATTGAATGATAAGTATGTTGAATTGAACTTATGCTTTGAGATTATTGACATTTAGCTGCAGGGGTCGTGCTGAAGCAACCGAAAATTTTTAAACTTATGCTTTTTGGTTAGTGGCGTTCAGCTGCAGGGGTCGTGCTGAAGCAACCGAAAATTTTTAAACTTATGCTTTGTGGTTAGTGGCGTTTAGCTGTAGGGGTCGTGCTGAAGCAACCGATCTTGACAAAAATTGTTCCAGGGGTGGAGCCGCGGTTTGTCACGGCGGCGAGCTTGTTTTTTTTTCGAAAATTGAATATTTCGATTTTCATCTGTGATTTTCCTCGGGTGTTTTGTACATGGCCCGGCGTGGACCCCCCCGGCTCCTGGAAACGAGGAAAAATATAACTCAAAGTGGACCGTTTTAGTTTTTCGCGATTAAGAAACTAGGTCTTGGCACACCGGTTACCCGTCGGATGGGAATATAAGATACACTATGAGACTTTTTCCCTCGTGGCAATTTCAGCATGGTTTTCGAGATAATCCAGGTCAAAATTAGACAAAAAAATTACAATTTTTTTTAACATTATGCCGTGTTGGTCGTGGTAAAGTAGCCGATTTTGATGAAAATATTTCTGCTGGTAGGAGCGGGTGGGTCTACATGTAGACCGAGTTTTGAACCATGGTTGGCTAGAGAGCGAGGCCAGAATTTGCTTCTTAAAAATTAAATATTTTGATTTTGAACCGTAATGGCCTAGATAGCTCTCACGTAAATCATAGGTTTTTCTCTGATGCTGCATATATGACCCTATTGTAGGACCCCTAGCCCCGGGAACATATATAACTGCGATTAAAAAAAACTTAGCCTTCACACAGCGGTTTCTGTTCACATGAGAATCTACATACCCTTGGCTACAACATTTACTTGAGATATTTTTCGCGTGAAGGAATAGTTGTTAGGTGTACCTAATTGTCATTGCTTTCTTTCCAATATGGCAAAGTTGAGGTCATTGACCTATAGTAAACTCCAATATGGCTGATTGGTATCATTGACCTACAGAGAATACCGATATGGAGGAGTATAGTTAACTAGAGAATTCTTTTTAAAAGAATTTTTTTCTTCTGACGTTTTGCACCGTCTGGCATGGATTTTCTTTGGATGTGTTATTGATCAGCACATCGCTAATTAAAATCATTCTGTTTAATTGATTACATTGTTGAATTTACTGAGGTAAATATTGTTATGATTAATGTGATTTAACAATTAAAATGGGGAATTTTGTGTTTGGGTGTAAATTTCAAATTAATCTTGATTTGGTGAGTTATATGCATTACTTATTGACATTAGCTGTGAATGGTATTGGTATTTGTGGGTTTATTGCCTGTTTTCGTGATGGCATAATTTGCACATTACTATTTTACGAACCCGAGGCCGTTTCACGTATAAAATATTTTTAACAATTTATGTTTACTTGTTTTGAAAGATAACTTTATAAATGCGTACATAATTGCACTTATCACACAAGGCTTTGTCTTTAATGCCTTAATGCTCCAATAATAAATTTAAAATAAAAATTGATAAATAAATACGACTAGCCTTAAACAAGGCTCATAATAGGTCGATAGAGCAATAATTAATTTCCTCCGTTTACGTCAAAGCAGTAGACCTGATGCAGTGTAAAGATAAAAATACACATGCATATGACAGTTACCATACAAAAACTTGAAACGCAAAAAGCACAAATTAAATTTATCACTCTAAAACAGCTGTGAGGTTTGCCGTTATGAATTCCTCGAAATTAGTGCATACCTTGGTTGTAGTTTCCAAGCTGCGCCTGGAGGATATTAACGCCAGGTACGACTATCGCAGGAAGCGTGCGAGAACGCAATAATGGGGGTGGCTTCCGGCCGGTCCTGCTGGCGCTTTCCAGTCCAGCGCAGGACGCCCTCTGATCTATTCGGACGGAGGCGGTTGTTAAATGGGAACTGGAACAATAATTCTCCTCAAGCAAAAGGAAAGCCGACTAACCTTAAAATCGGGGCAATAAGAACTGCCCTTCTAACAATTTACGAAACATCATGCGACCAATTTAACAAAGTAAGCAATTTTTTTTATACAAAAAGGAGTTTGATTTACACAATAACTTATTTAATTTAATATGATGGTGTCCATATATTTATTTTTAGATGAGGACGCATGTTTCAAGAAAAATTTGAGTCAATGCATAGCTTGTTGAGGAAACTTTTTAGGTAAATACTTAAAGTCAAATTGTTTATATTGTATATTAAAAAGATTTACAGTTGTGTGCAGACCAGATCAATGTCATTCACTAGCAAATTTCCATTTATTGACAGGCATAAACCTTCTACAACATCATTAAGTTCGTTAGCGACGCAATTTACGTAATATTGACGGGCAAGTGCAGTTCACGACAGCCAGTAATTTAATCGAAGCGGAAATTAATTACGTCGTGAGGTTTAGCTGCACGCCCGCTATTATTAATATGCGAGCTATTTCGCTACTGACAATAAAATACTAAAATTTAAAAAAAATTGGAACTATTTTCCTTCATGGTTGCTTATAGCTGGTAATATTCTGTTAGTTATTACCAAAATATGGGGCTTCTATAAAGCAATCTGATATTTATGAGGTTAGAAATAAGGTACTCCGATCTTAGATGAGCAACTTTATCTCCCAAATTCAAATTTAACTTCATATTAAGTTTGGAGTTGGGAGATACCCAGTACGAAACAGCCGGAAGCATAAGATAAAAGTTGTTAAATGAAATTTACTTAAAATAAAACAACTTGCAGAGGTGCGAGTAGCTTCCTAGAAGTCCCTTCCTAAATCAAGTAGCGGTAGCGTTCTAAACATTACAGGAACTAATTGTTCTAATTGTCCGATTGGTGGGTGCCGAATTATTTTTGGAAGTATTTTAAATAAATTGCAAAATTACGTTTAATCACAAAACGTGCCAGTAATATTGCGGAAGATTATTAAAGTGTATATACGACTGCGTTTTTGCAAATGTAAATTTCGGTATTAAAAATAAAACATAATTTTAAAAAGACAGTTGAAGCTTTGATAAGTAAATTAAGTACTAAAAAAGAAAAAACATAGAAGAAAATTGGTAAAAGCAATTCAGAACATCTAGCCGACCAGACAGAATAGATAAAATGAAATCTTTTTTTAAATGTATTTAGCAATCAGAATAATACAAAATTCTATGAGCTAAAGTGCTGACAGCTACTAGAAGGACTAGTGGCAAATAACATGATCAGGGAGATATCCAATGATATCACCTGTGTAAACTTAAATATGGATACAATAACTTAAATTAGTTCATTTGGCCACAGCTTTTTTAGTTTTTTGTTGATTATTGGTTCTAAAAGTTGTTCCACATGGTGCTTGATGTTTTTTACGGATATCTTCTTGTACTGTTGAAACATGTAGGTCAGTATGTAGTGCATGGTTCATTACATACCAGGGAGCGTCTGAAATTTGACGGATTATCTTGGATCGACCCCTTTGAATTATTTCTATATTTGATTTGGAGGCACATCCCCATAGTTCTATTCCATAATCCCATGTTGGTTTGATGACTGCTTTATATATCAGGATTTTGTCCATAGATAACCGTGATTTTATTCCTATCAGACATTGTAGTTCTCTTGACTTGATATCTGCTTGTTTTTTCTTTTTTGCGATGTTTTGGTATCTAAGTGTAATCCTAAATATCTTACCGTTTGCGTTTGCGTTATTTGTATATTGTTTACTGACTGCAGAGCATGTTTTTTGCGGAGGGTGAATATATTAGGTGCTGATTTATTCTCGTTCACTTTTATTTCTCTTTTTTCAGCCATTGTTGTAGGTTATTTAGGTAGCTTTGTATAATGTTTGAGGCTATTTGATCAAAAGTTCCTGTTGCTACATTTTGTGCCATTGCTAGATTTGACTTGTAAAAGATATACAACAATGGCCCAAGGACACTGCCTTAAGGCATCCCCGAATTAGTCATTTACTTACCTTAGTTTGAAATTTTCTGTCATTCAAATAAAATTTTAGGAGGTTGAAGTAGGCTAGTGGAAAAGTACACTTGATTTTATAAACTAATCTGGAGTGCCAAACCTCATCAAAAATCTGGTTGATGTTGAAAGAAACTCCACTAAGAAATCTAAGAACAAAAAAATAATACTTAAACTTATGGAATGAATTTCCTCCCTCCTTCTAGCTTATTACAATATTTTAAAGTCAGATGCTTTTCCCTTAACAAGTTTGCGAATTGTTTTATAGAAATTATTTTAGGGGGAGCTTCTCCTATCTTGATTTTAAAACTCTTCTAGACTTTTTACATACTTTGATACTACAAATTTTGCAGCTTATTTTAAGAGACGACAAACTGGAAGACGGCTAAAGTACATACAGCAAAAAAAACACCTGACTATGTACCCCAGTCATTCGTCAAATCTCCCTTTTCAAAATATGTTGCAAGAGAAGTTAGAAGGGCCACAAATCATTGCTAAAATGTAACTTGCGTAAGTTGCATTTTAAAGAGTTTTTATAGGAGTTTCAGATTATGAAAAATAGATTGCGTTTTCTGAGTGAATAAATATTTTCGTACTGTAACTATTTCCATAAAATAACCGATTCTAGTGCGTCAAGGTACTAAACAGTTGACGAAAAATAAAATTACCTCAATGGGGCTGTTAGGGTCTCAAATATTGCCAAGAAGAAAAAACAGAAGTTCAGGGCATGGAACAGCTATAGATATAGATGTGACAAATAGGATAGTATGGAGTACCAAAATGTATTGGTCGATTTATTCTATGGTTCCATCCAATAAAAACCATTAAGCAAATTTACGGAATAATACTTAACCCAAAAGGTCTAGGAATGACTGATTTATTGTGAATATCAAAGTTGATGTTATATTATAAACAATGTCAAGCTTAAAAGCACATAAGAAGGTATTGTTCGTCGCCCTACCAAATATGAATAATGTAGTATCGCAATTAGAAAAAAACCTAAAAGGAGAACTATGAGTAATAAATGCTTTTTTATAAAATAAAAGAATCAAAAGCAGAGAAAAGCCTTGTGAGATTTTATTTATAGTCTTAACAATAAGCGAAACTGATCAGATTCTTTAAAATAACATTTTGTCAATTAGAGAAATAATATAAAACTAAAAAAATATTGAATACATCCTCTACACCTAATGGTAGGAGAGGTGCAGATTATATATATAATTGAAATATATTTTAGATATCCTTACAATCTCAATTTAACTATTAGATGCACCAGCCAAAGAAAAAGTGCTGCTCTAGTTAAAAAGCACTTCTGATTAACTTAATTACCGAACAGAATAAATATATTCCGCTATTGTAAATAAAATACCAAACCAAAAAACTAATTTTCAATGTATATGGTACCCCAATTTCCCAGTATGGAGCATAGGACCTCTACGAAGAACTTCCATTTGATTACATTTTGGGCCATTTTCTTGACTTCCAGCCACGTCTGACCCGTAGATTCTATTTTTTTGTAAATAGTTCGCCTCCAAGTTTGCTTGGACCTCCTCTTGTCTAGATCTTTGTGGGTTCCAGTCAAGTGCCATCTTTGTTATGTTTGTTGGTCCTGGTCTCAGAAAATTTCCGATCCAATTCCACTTTCTGTTCCTAATTTGCACCGATGTCTGTTTTGTTCTCCTCCATAGTTCTGAGTTAGTGCCTAGCATGTCCAATGTATTTTAAGGATTCTTCCCCGGCATCAGATTATCAGATTGAGTTCTGCTGTAACGGCTGTGAATTTTCGAATAATGCAACCATATAATAGTACAGATTTAACTTTCAAGTTGAAAATTTTTAATTTGTGTCGTGTGTAGTGTGGGCTGTGCCGGATTTCTCTAAGTGTTCCATATGCAATCTACGCTTTTTTTAGCCTTTCCTGTGAAGTACCTTCGTTTGCTGATACTATGCTTCCCAGGTAGCAAAATTCCTTCACATTTTCAATGGGTTGGTTGTTTGTGCCTTCACTCATAGATTTCGTTTGTACTGAATTTATTTCTAATCTGATTTGGTGTAACATCTTAATAATGTTTTATTCTGTATGTCAGTGAAAGTATGTATTAGAAAACAAATATCATCTGCATAGTCTAGATCGTGTAGTTAGTTCTGAATTCCCTATTTCATTCCTCTACTTTACCGGTTAACATCTTTATTATCCAGTCTACTACCACATTAAAGAGAAGCGGAAATAATGGGTGTTTCACCTTATAGTCTGCCTCTTTACATAGAGCTTTATTAGGTCTAGGATCTTTCAGATCGCTTCACGATTAAAGAGTTAAAAGAGGCTGTTTAAAGTCGACGAATACAATGTATAACCAGTTATGCCACTCATTGCTTTGTTCTATTACTATTTTTGGTCAATACAAGGCCTATTTGGTCTGAACTCAGGTTGTTCTAGGCCAATTTTCACCTTTTTTTGTTCCATTAATATAGAATTGATGATATTTGCTATTATCTTGTTTATCATGTTCAGAAGTGTTATGTCTCTCCAATTGTGACATTTAGCGATGTTTGCTTTCTTCGAGAGTTTGATAATAAGTCCTTCCTTCCTTGCATTTGGTATTTCTTCCTGCTCCCATATATTATTCAGTGTGGGAAAAAGCTTTGAGAAGCTATGCTGGAATTTTGTAGGGCACGCTGGCTTTACCATTTTTGAACTTTTGTATAGCAGCTTTTATTTTGCCAAGGTAAGTAGTTCTACGTTTATCCTTATTTCTAGCTGCCTAGTCCCTTCTATGCTGCTTTCTTCTAGAGTTGCATTTAAAATGTTAGCGAAATGTTCCTCCCATTTCTTCAGATGGTCGTTCTCTGTCGCGCTATTGGTTGTCTATCAGTGTCGTGGTTTCATCTGATATTCAGTTTGTTGATTTTTTTTATTTCCAGCAACTATTTTCCAGTTTTGTATACTCTTGTGCTGACTGTTTCCCACCTTGTTACTTGTGAGTTTACTGTTTCGCTATCTAAAGTGTTAATGTCTCTGATTTGTCGTCCTAATTCTCGGAGCACAAAAGAATTTTGCATTTTTTCCAAATTATATTTCTGTTTGTTTAATGGTGATGCTGAGGAGGTGGAGTAAGTAACGAGTAGCGCCATCTTTGCTTATCATTATATGATCAGTATGGTTCCTTGTATTGTGATCACGAAGTATCCATGCTATTTTGTGAATATGTTTATGTGGGAATCCCAAACCTCCCACACAGAGATCGTTGTTCATGCAAAATTCTGTAAAAAGCTCCCCATTGGCGTTGCGGCCCTATTGTACGTTCCCTTCCTGTGTTGTCCGAGACAATGTTGGCGTTTAAGTCGCCTAAGACTACAATTATGCCACCTTTGCGTGGTGCGTTGATAGTGATATCCAACTCTTAGTAGAACCTTTCCTTTACTTCTAGGAAAGACGGCTCCATGAGGGCGTAGCATTGTATTAGTGCGATATTTCTTGCTTTAGTGAAGAATCTCGTCAAGATGATTCTATCTGACACAAAAGCCTACTCCAACAAACTCTTCCTAGCTGACTCCCACATCATTGTTCCCACACTGTTTAATGCGTTTATCTTCGGAGAAGGCCAGCCAATATAATGCGTAAATATTATTCGTTACTTCTGTATGCTTTGACCGGAGCATCGTATTTCGCTCAGTTTTAGCACTTGGATGTTATATATGACATTTCACATTCTGAATCTGTGATGGCTTATCATAGCTTACGTGACTAAAAATCCACGATTGAATTCAATTTGCCTGGTTTTCGATTTACGCCAGGATCCTTCTGGCTACCTCAGAAAGCAGACATATTGACTTATTACGACATCTGCCAGTGCTGAATCTAGGAATGCGTTTATTATCGGAGAAGGCTAACCAAAAAATGCTAAAATTATTGAAGTCAATTAAAAAGCGACCCAAATTGAAGGTTGGATGTTGCTGGATTTATGTACGGACGAGGTGCATATATTTGAAGATGAATAGTCGCTGAAAATATTACGTGATTTAAAAGTACACGATTGCAAAGTCAATTTGCCTTTTACGATTTACGCCAGGATCTTCCTATCCTCAGATGCAACCATTTTGCTTATTTACGAATCTGCCGTGCTGAAAGGGTGATTTTTTAACTAAACTGAAAAAAAACAATTATCACATTTTTGAGGGCAAAAATGCTCAGCATACTTACGTACTTACGCCCCTTAAATTTGTACGCACGGAGGTGCATATATTTGGTGAATAGTCGCTGAAAATATTTTTATTTAAAGTACACGATCAAAGTCGATGTTCTTTAAGCAACTATGTCAATACTGTCATACTGATACTTACAGAGTCCTTGTATCCATTACCTATTTAGTTATATCAAATATTTTAATTAATTTCCGGATAGCTATTTGGTGCACTAACTTGACCAAAAATTTCATGTAATTAATTAAATGCAAGAATGGTTTTAACAGTCTTAGCCATTCTTTCATACATGTGATATATGAATCAATTGAAGAATCCAGCTTAACGTTTAACATCAAGTATCACAGATATTGACCGCAAAACAAAGCGCAAAGTTTAAATCTTCAGTTTATTTTGAGCTGCACGTTGCTACACAGAAACACCTCTCATTGATAAGCCAAGAGAAATAAATTATCTCTAAATTGAAGAAGCCAAAGGTCGTAAATCAGATTCCTTTGCGATAGCTATGGCGCTGAGTGAAACAAGTTAGCAGATAACGCAAGTTATAAACTGTTGTTAAAAAAATGAAATTTGCAAGCACTTTATCAGTAAAGTAAACAACTTGACATAGAAGTGAACTATATAAATCAAATATTCAGTAATTTGCTCTAAATCAACAGAGAATCTAGAAAAGCAGCTATTCAGAAGAAATTAGAGACTTAGTTATCAAAAAAAAAAAAAAAATAAATAAATAAAAAGTTATAATCTATCGATTCGATCTTCAGATCAACAGAAGCCTATCAGATTTTCACAGACAGACTTTGCCAAAGTACCATCATAATTTGGCTTTCCAAACCGAATAATCCATTTAGATAAGTTTACCATAAACGTAGTGGTGTGGCGGCCTTTTCGCCCTTGAACCGCTTTTATATCGCGGCGGCATGCTGGGCGGCTTTGACATCTGCCGCTACGTTTTGCCGTCGCACACAAAACGGCATATGGGCTTTTGCTCAGACGACAAGTCTGCATACGCCGTCGGCGGCACCCTTTGATATGAAGGTGCTGTCCAATAAAAATTTTCCCGCAAAGACCTACCGCCAAGCCAGGCGCGAAGCCCGGCAATATACGCACCGCAGCGCGGCCAATTCGGTCGTGTCTTAACACCCCGCATATACGCACTCCGCAACGCGGCCAATTCGGTCGTGCTTAACAACCCGCTTATACTCACACCGCATCGCATCCAGTACGGCCGCATTTAACATTTAACAAGACAGCGCAGCAAGGTGGCCACCCTGGAACCATCGCCGACGAAGCCGAAGCCGATTCAGGTGAGCGATTTGGCTTTACTTTCGGTTGATATCGGTAGCCGCCCCCATCCGCTTTCGCGCTGGCCGTTTAAGGGACGATTTGGGCCTTATCGGTTTACGTTTCAAAACGGGCCGTACTACGTATCCCACACCGTACCACGAGGGCGGCTATTTACACGCCTGCCTCTCCACGTAGAAAATGTCTTTTTTTTATATATCCCGTATTCTAATTTGATAATAAGTCTGTTACAATGTTTTTATCTATTAGATATCGACTAAAACCATTAACTAAAAATATTAATTACAACTTACGTAAATTCACAAAATTATATATTTTATTATCACAACTGTTAGCATGCGCTTGCTGATAAAGAGAAAAGGTATATCAAATTAGTCGATCCAGCTTGAGAAACTGAATTTGATTGTATTAAGATTCATATAAAACACTATTCAGGGAGTAGTTTTTAAACCACTTAGAAGTATGGTTCTTTGATCATTCTTATCACACTGTGATCACACAAAGATTAAGAAATATACGTGTGAGGTTTCTGGTTACGATTTTTGTCTTTTTAAGCCTACTGTTCGGGCTTTACTACCGGGCGCCCGTGCGCCTTTACAAAAGATACTTAACTTGGCGCCGCCGCGGTATCGGAGACGCTGGACCCCTCTCTCGGGCCACTGGGCCTTAGTGAGGATGGGGTGCACGCGCTCGCGTGTGGCGCCGCGCGACATTCAGCGCGGGGACTTGACTCGAGTCCTTTGAACCTTCCAGACGTTAGCGCCAGTACGCTGCTTTCAAGGGAAAGAGGACTGCGTGACAGGGAAACAGCTCAGTGCAGAATCTGTACCTTTGTTGCGTATGCGTCCTCTTGTGTTGTAAGGGCGTGTGTGTGACCCTTGGGGAAGGAGTCACGGAGTGCCGTGGCCCTTCGCGGAGCCTGGTGCGGCAGACTCGTCCCGCCTAGCTAGGTCATCCTCAGGCAAGGAAGCGGTGTCCATGTTGTGCGGAGGTTGCTCCTAGCTGGTCATCCTCACAGGAGCGGTGTCCGTGGACCGGGCGAGGATGCGATGCCATACACACGCCCAGGTAGAGAGCTCTCATTGCGTGCGGAAAGGTACCTTGCGGCTTGCGTAATTGCGTTCGCGCCACTAGCGGCGTTGCGACACGATGATTTGTATAGTCATTTACTATTGTTCATTGAATGAATTGTAGTTAGCGTTAGGTTTTACCACTACAAAATCCTACGCTTCCCGGCTTTCTCTCAATCGCGAGAGGTTTTATGCCTAGCAAGGTAACTCGCTAATCCTTTGTGTTTTATTGATTGGACCTGCGCTCACTCAATCCTTACTACATCTCACCCTTACAGTAAATCTAATTAATCATTTTTAACTCTCACTGTATCTTGGTCATTTGGAAAACAAACACCTACATTAAGTGTGTTAGTTTTTGTAATGCGCTTAAAAGTTTTTTTGTAGTTGCTGATAACTTATTATTGATGATTATATAAATAAGAATTAGTCTGAAAAATCTTTAAACAGAATCGTAAATCAAAATTGTCATAAAGACAAGCAAGAGAATCATGGTCTAAATAGAGATATTTGATCGGTTTCAGGTGATCTGCATTTCATACACGTTCTGTGCATAAATTTATTATGACTTCTAAGATACATGTAATAACCCCCGATACTATCAGGTTCATTTTGTGGAAGGAGTAAGGGTTCTACAATTCCAAAAGGAGCACGCGTTCGTCACTTTTATGAAACGATATTTAGTTTTAATTCTACTTATGGTCGCATGAGTTCCACTAAAATCACTACTTCAGATATTTTTTTGTAAATCTAGTGTGATAAATATAAATGGCGTTTATTGCAGTAATATTTAGAAGATCGAGGAAAATGACCATTTATAGCGACATATATTTTTGCTAAATTGTATTTTTGACATTATACAAGTCTACGCCAATCTTAATTTTATAATAGTAAGTTATCATATCTAGTTCCTGTTTATTTATAGATCTATAGCACTACCATGAATCACAGAAGAAACTAAAAGTGCCGCTTTATATTTCTTAAAGAAGAAGAAGAAGAAGATGAGTTAGTTGATTTTACTGTAGCGGTTTTATTACTACTGACATATCGAATAACCAATTATTACATGTTATGTTGCGGTTTGTTCTTTCTAGTGGGGCGAAGTACAACTCTTAAGTGAATTCTAACACATGCCTTGATATTGAATTTCTAACATGTCTTAGTGCCAACTAAAGAAAATACCTGTACTCCATATTTTACTAATTTACTACGAATATAGTCCTCTATATGCTAGCAATGGTTTGTTCATAGTAGGATGTTTACTATTGATAAAATTATTTTGGAAATTGATGACAATGGTATAAATACACCTTTAATTAACTCTGGTTTATGGATCTCTCTTTGATCGTTTTTAGTTATTTTGCTTTTTACTTTGTGTAAGGTAGTATATTCAAACTCCCATCACGATGACTATATACATGGGCCTCACCACAAGATTGGCCTGGCAATATAGTTAGAAACCAAATCCACTATATATTAGTGAACAAAAGATTCCGCAATAGTTGCTTGTCAGTAAAGACTTACCCTGGCGCCGACATATCCTCGGATCACTGTCCTCTAGTTGGAAGATTTAAAACCAAGCTCAAAAAAGTTAAATAAATAAATAGAAAACGATGAAACGTGAGAAGATTAAAAAACAAGAAACAAGTAAAACTGTATAGATAATGAATAAATGAGAAGCACAAAGATGTACAGGAAACAGATACAGACATTTGACGGAAAAGTTATCCGGCGATTTTAACAATATTGGGAATAAATACTTGGTGGATAAATATGAGAAAAAGCTGGTGACACAACTTAGAAGGGTATGAAAGAGAAGAAAATAAAACAATAAAATAAGATACAGAAGCATTCAAAGACAAAAAAAAGGAAAATAAGAACAAATGAGATTGGCTTAAAATACAATGGAAATAGAAATTCTGAAAATTAGACCTATTTAATGCAAAAAATTTAGTAGTAAGCTGGACATACAAATCAATCAACCAAGAAATTATTAATAAGGATTAACTATATAAAAATGCGAACCTTGTTTTATATTTCCGAACTTTTGACGACGATAGTCAGAACAACCTCCTAATAAATAATAACCATGATAACAATAGATGAAGTCACAAAGGCAATAACACAACTTAAAGATGTAAATCTCAGTCCAGACAATGTCCATACTAATTCCTCAAATTATTTGACATATGGCATTTAGTGGTTACAGAATATTTAACAAGATATATTCTAACGAAATCAAAATGTCTATCAATCGCTAACAAAAGTTAAAGATATCACTGTAGTGATTTCAGCTATTAGTTTAATGAGTCTCTAAAACTCTTCCGATTTAAATACATGATCAAGATCCTCAGTCGCACACAGTTCGGCTTGAAGAATGCTATGGGAACAAGGGAAGCCCTGTTTAATACCCAAGTACTTTTTCAAAAATGTAGGGACGTTGTTAGTGATATTTGTGTCTTCTGCTTTATCGATTATCAAAAAACTTTTAATAATTTACGGCATAATAAGCTTATCAAGGTACTAAAAGAGATAGGTTTGGAAGATAGAGATTTAAGAATTATAAGCAACTTATACTAGAACCAAAAAGCTTCCATGCGCATTCAAGATGAGAGCTCCAAAGATATTGAGATCAAACGAGGTATCCGACAAGGAGTATGTTATCAGCGATGCTTTTTAATGTATACTAAAAAATTTTTCAAGGGACGTTAGAAGACAGCGACAATGGAATTAAGATAAATGGCGAGTACCTAAATAACGTAAAATATGCGGATGACGCAGTAGTGTTTGCAGAATCTACAAGAACTTATAAACAGAATAGTAGAATCCAGCCAGACAAACTTTCACTTAATTTAAAGAAAACAAAATATATGGTAGTCTCCAAAAGTAATAATTATCCTGACTAACTTATAGTAAATAACCAACCATTAGAAAGAGTGCAAAAGTGCATATATTTGGGAATAAAAATTAAAGAAAACTGAGACCACTCATTAGAAATAGAAAAATCCAGAGCTGCATTTCTGAAGATGTCAAAATTATTCTGATCACGATTTATCTTTACCAACCAAAATCAGACTATCGAGATGCTACGTCTCTTTGATATTGCTACATGGACTTTGACGGAGGCTTCTTGTCAGAAACTTGAAGCATTTGAAATGTGGCTATACCGACATATTTTAAAAATTCTGTGGGCAAACCATATCACTAATCAAACTGTTCTCGAAAGAATGGGTAAAGAAAAAGAACTACTATTAAAGATAAAAAGACGTAAACTGGAATACCTCGGGCACATTATTAGAAATGGACAGCGAGCTCTTTCAATTGATCCTTTAGGAAAAGCTGGAAAGAAAAAGAAACCCTAGGGGAAGAAGAATATCGTGGCTGAAGAACTTGAGAACGTGGTTTAATGCAACAAGGATCGGACTCTTCAGAGCTGCGGTAAAGAATTGCCATAATGATCGCCAACGTCCGGAAAGCATTGGCACCATAAGAATAAGAAGATAGTATGGCTTAAGTTGTCCGAAATTTTATGATAATTTCTTTTACGACGTCCCAAGTTGCCTACTCTTTAAAATAAGAGATTCGACAAACTTGTTTTAGAACAAACTGCACTGAATTAGAAAATTTTGTATTTTAGACGAGTTGTGTAACTGATAATAAAGGGTAATTAATGGTTTCCAAATAGTGGGCAAACCATAACCACAGTTTTAAGTATTAAAGCATTCATTGAGAGCCAATTGTCTTAAAAATAGTTCTATTGGTAAAATGATTAATGGAAAAATTATATACATTTGACTGGGAAGGTCATCAGTTTTTTATATGTGTTTTTGTTAATGCTATTACATGTTACGGGTTAATGATTTTCTAAAATATGTTTTATGCAAGGGTTTTGATGATGGTTTTTATTTCAGATCGTCACTTCTTAGTGTTAGAAATTTTGAGAGCCCCGGAAATAAAAAATTTAGCAACGGGGTGATTTTGAGTGATGATGGGATTTAGTACTTAAGTAACGGTTGGTTAAGTAGGTTTGCTGTAATCAGTGTGATTGCAGTTGGGAGAACTTTTTGTAATGGAAGTGTCCAGAAAAGGATGGATAGTAAACTTGATATTAGTGTGCAATTCGTTTAGATGAAAAAGAAATCTGGATGCCAGATAGCACCAGTATTTTGAATAGACTTAATGCAGTAGGTAGTTTTTAAAGAAAAGGAAGCAAAGGCTTTTGCTTTAAAGTCCGCCATAAAAAGTTTTGCTATGACAAGTAAAAATGCAAATCTTATAGGAGCCCTACTTGTTTGATGTTAACATTTGTTTCTAAAGGTAAAATAAACATTAAAGAGGCAACGGTCAATTAATTCGACAGTATCGTTTTTTAGGAGTTGTGTGTTGTTAAACAACATTAGAACTTACTTATACAAGTCTTACATATTCAATTTCAGACATTTATACATTTTAGCGTAAGTAAGAATTTGATTATACTGTAGAATCAAACCGCATTTATAAATTCTGCATAACTCTCAAACAATTTATAACCAAAACTACCCATTCACTGGCCAAACCTACGTTTCCGGCTATGATCAACAAACACAAAATTTTCCAAACAGTGTTAATCCAATGCAATGGCAACCTATTCAGCCCCAATTGCAATCGATTCAACAACAGCCTGTACATTACAACATGAATGGACCGCACCTAGCCTCATCCCAGCCGATCTTCAGCTATACCCCAGCTCCAACATTCACACAGCCGGTAAGCACTTTTAATAACATGCAAACACCAGACTTTCCCAGTACACACTACTTGCAAAATACGTTGCCACCTGGAGATTTTATTCCAACCAGCGGACACTCTTACAACCAACCCTCATCATCGTCAGCATCACAATCTATGGATATAGATAGAATAACGCAAGACAAGGGAAAAAATCCACAAAAACCACAAGACGAAGAAACAGTTGAAATTATTAAAATAAATGATTTTCAGGAAGTCCGTCCAAGTAAAAAGCGAAGCCAACACACAAGTCCTGAAGATACTGAAAGACGACACAAACTAAAAATAATTCAAACACACAATAGATATGAAGCATTAGCGACCAACACTAATAAAACTAAAGAGACTAGTAGCGATAAAAATTCAAGTACGGAAATACGACCAGAAAGACCACCGCCTTTCATAATACATCATGTTATAAACATAGCACCTCTATTAAAGATTATCGACAGCACAATCACCAAAAAAGATTACCACTATCAAACTATGAACGGCAGCAAAATTAAATTACAGATTTACACCGTTGAAAACTACAAAAAAATAAAAACCATACTTGACCAAAATAAAGTAGCGCGTCATACTTTTAGCTTAAAAGATGAAAGAAGTTACAAAATAGTAATTAGGAACCTCCATCATACAACTGACATTGCTGAACTCCAAGCAGCACTTGTAGCAAAAGATCACAAGCCACGTAGCATAACAACATGCAGAAACAAACAGACACAAGAGCCTAAAAACCTATTCTTCGTAGAACTCGAACCTAAAGACAATAATAAAGACATCTTCGACATACAATACCTGCTAAATGCAAAAATACAAGTTGAACCACCTCACAAGAAAAATACCCTAGTGCAGTGCAAGAGATGCCAATGCTATGGCCATACACGTAACTTCTGCACACGACCGTTCAGATGTGTAAACTGTGGGGCCAATCACGATACTAGAGTATGTAAATCTAAAAGTCCAACTGAAAATAAGTGTGCACTCTGTAAAGGCAACCATCCAGCTAACTTCAAAGGCTGCCAGGTATACACAGAAATACTGAACAGACGCTACCCTAATACGCAACCCAAATCAGCAATGCAACCCCGTACAATGCCCAACCTCACATCAACATCAATAGCGTTTCCACCATTGAGACAAAATAATAACATGCAACAACATAACACACCAATAAATACTGAACCCCACTCTGGTAACGGAACATCTGGCAACACATATGCACAAATAGCTAGAACACAAATAAACTCAGACGCAGACCACTTAAGACAAGCAATGCAATTCATGCAGTCAACAATTACAAACCAAAATAATGTAATTATGAACCTATTGAGAGAAGCACGAGAAATGCGGAAAACTATAGATACATTATCTGCTAAAATCAATACTCTTAGACAACAAATTGATCCCAAAAATGGCCCAATATAGAAGTAGAAGCCTTTATTAAAACTAATCAAATAGACGTATTACTTATCTCAGAGGCTCATTTTACTGAGAGATCATACTTTAAAATTTCTGGTTATATAACATATGACACAAAACATCCAAACGGAAAAGCCAGAGGAGGAACTGCATTAATTATTAAGCAAGAAATAAAGCACTACGAGCTAGATAAATTTAGCAGAAATTTTCTACAAGCCACAACCGTAATAGTGGAAGACTGGCATGGACCAATAGCAATTTCAGCAGCATACTGTCCCCCACGCTATAGAGCGAATAAAGAAGGATTCGATGACTACTTCCACGCATTAGGTGCAAGATTTATTACTGGCGGAGATTACAATACCAAAAGTCCACTATGGGGATCGAGATTATATACCCCAAGAGGCAGAGCCCTAGAAACCAGTATCCAAACGAATAACTTAGATTTTGCATCTACCGGCAAACCAACCTATTGGCCGACTGACTTGACAAAAATCCCTGATTGTCTAGATTTCTTCGTCACCAAAGGAATTAGTCAAGCACACGTAAAAGTCGAAGACCTGCAAGACCTCTCATCTGATCACTCCCCTGTACTTCTAACCCTAAGTGCAAATATAACTGCCAAACATAGACCGCCACAACTACACAATTGCAAAACGGACTGGAACTATTTCAGAGAGATAGTGGATAGAAATATAACTGATAGCGTTCCGCTGAAAACGGCTGAAGACATTGAACAGGCAGTAGAGAATTTTCAGACCTTAGTTCAGAATGCTGCCTGGGAGTCCACTCCCTCTAACCCGCCCTACCTAATCAAACGAGGATATCCTGGCGAAATTACTAATAAGATAAGGGAGAAAAGAAGGCTGAGAGTGGCACACTAGACGATATCCTGAAGAAAAGCGAAGATTAAACAATTGTACCAGAGAACTTAAAAAGCTACTGCAAGACTATAGGAACGACTCCCTTCAAGAGTATCTGAAGGAACTATCTGCAACAGAACAAAGCGACTACTCCTTATGGAAAGCCACGAACAGACTTAAACAGCCTCAGAAGCCAGTACCCTCACTCCGTAAAGTAGACGGGACATGGGCTAAAAGTGATGCCGAGAAAGCTGAAGTTTATGCAAACCACCTCAAAAAAGTTTTTCAACCTGAACCTGGCATCCCTGGAATAGACGAAGACGAAATAGAACGCTACCTAGAGGCCCCGTTACAATTAACGCCACCAATTAAAAACTTCAAAATGAAGGAAGTAAAAACAGCCATCGCTAAATTGCCAGTAAAAAAATCACCGGGATACGAACTTATAACAGGGCGTATACTAAAGGACTTAAGTTGTTAACACTTATATTTAATGCCATACTACGAACTGGACACTTTCCTGCACAGTGGAAAGTTGCAAAAATCATCTTAATTCCAAAACCCGGTAAACCCCCAAACATTGCAGAGTCCTATAGGCCTATAAGTCTACTACCTGTTACCTCTAAACTGTTTGACAGACTACTACTCAAAAGATTAATGCCCATTGTAGAAGATGAACACCTTATACCGGATCACCAGCTCGGGTTTAGGACTGCACATTCAACCGTAGAGCAGGTCCATCGTGTGGTAGATATTATAAATGCATCCTTCGAAGCAAAAAGGTACTGTAGTGCAGTATTTATCGACGTTAGTCAAGCGTTCGACAAAGTCTGGCATAAGGGGCTGCACTATAAACTAAAGAAATGGCTACCGGATAACTACTATCGCATTATAAAATCCTATTTACATGATAGACTATTCCAAGTTAAATACGAAAATGAACTCACTAATCTTATGCCCATAAATTCTGGTGTGCCACAGGGTAGTGTCCTGGGACCGCTCTTATATCTCCTCTACACGGCTGACTTACCGACTTGTGAAACTACCACAACCGCCACGTTCGCGGATGATACTGCGCTGCTAGCTACCGACTGTGACCCAATTAGAGCATCAGCAAAACTGCAGAACAGGTTCAATACTGTTCACGATTGGTTTAAAAAGTGGCGCATTAAAATAAACGAAGCGAAATCTGTGCACGTCACATTCACTAAACGACGTGGCATATGCCCGCCAATAATGCTCAATGGACAGCAAATTCCGCAGGCCGATTCGGCTAAATATCTGGGAATACATCTCGATAAGGGCCTTACGTGGAAAACACACTTGTGGAAGAAAAGACTACAATTAAATTTAAAATTCAGCAAGCATTACTGGCTACTGGGTAGAAACTCGAAACTTTCTCTCGACAACAAGCTGTTAATATATAAGGTCATATTCAAGCCCGTGTGGATGTATGGTATCCAGATATGGGGAACTGCTTCATCTTCCAATATCTCGATAATTGAAAGATTCCAGTCAAAAACACTCAGAACCATCACTAATGCACCATACTACATAACCAATGCGGACATTTACAGTGACCTAAAAATAAGTTTAGTGAAAAGTGAAATAGTTAAAAATAGTGAAAGATATATCAATAAACTAGAATTGCACCCCAATCATTTAGCTTTAAACCTACTAGATAGCAGTGAACACAACCGCAGACTTAAAAGACACTACACCTTGGACTTACCCTTCCGGATTTAGTACTAGTATTCTTACATTAAGTTACAGCAGAAGTGACGTTAATGAACGTCAACTTCCACCTAAACCCACACTTACGTAAATCATTTACTTATTGCTTTGCAGTAGATTGTAAATAGTTATGTATCTGATCAATAAAAAAAAAATTTTTAAATTCGGTACCTGTTTTTTTCCATTTGGTTTTTTGTCTTTTCTAGGATAAAAATTCCCAATTATATTTTTTTCATTTTCTATTAGCGTTTCATCAATTTTGTCTACCATTTTTATATTTTTTTCTATTTTACCACCACCTTCTTCATCTAACAAACCTTCATTGTCATACAATACAAACAATGTACTTAGTTCTTATCTATTATTTTATTCGTAATTCAGTTTCTAGTGGATAGTTACGTTTTAGGCTTAATAATAGCCACAACATTTCTTCATAAAACCAAATACAAAGATTTTTTACTCTTACAATCGATAGCACATCTGACAATCATGACGCAAAAGTCTGTGCATTATAAATGCTTGTAATCAACATCTATATTTACTATAAGATAAAAATGGACAAAATAGATAAAGAATTTAAATTAAAAGTCTAGCGCCTACATCTTCAAATTATCGCTGTCCCCTAGGATTGAAATACAATTCTTGCTGATGTACTAAATTGCTGACGTCCATTTGGGGTGCTCAGCAGCGGTTACTAATTTTAGAAAAAATAGTTCGGATCTTTTTGTTTTTATACCCTCATTCTTTACAAAAGTGGTTAGGCCTAACCAGCCAGCGACGATTTTCCGTTTTATTTGTTAGTGAATCTGCTGCCAATTTTAAATCCCAGATTTGAGCACGTGCGTGCCGCTACAAAATAATTTTGAAAGAAGAGGGTTATTTAAAGTAAGTCATACCTGACGTAGGGACAAAAATATATTCACGCTTTACCAGCACTTGCTCTTGTGCATAAAAAATGCTTGTAACTCTTATTTTCAGCTCTAATCTTTATTGTTCTGCGTCTTAGCTTCATCGCTAAATACCTAGGCGATATCCTTTATTACACATATTGTCTAAAATTTAAGTTCCAATGTCCAGAAGTGTGCATTGCTGTTCTTTGGCACAATGTTATTGCTGGCTTAAGAATTTTTTAAGGAAAAATATCAAATTGTAGGATATCATAAACCAACAGGCTAATTAGCCCTCTAGTGTTATTTATTTTTCCCTAGGATAACACAATCTCTAACTCAAGTCTTATACACTTGCAATGTAGTCCTTTTTAAGCTTGTGGCTACTAAAAGTAAGTATTTTAATAGTTATTTGCAATTTTTTAAAAACAAATTAGCCTACCTTTCTGCTAACACTATTGGTAAGAAATAATCACAATATTTGCTATCTGCGCTGATAAGATAACTACGTTTACAGAGTTCCTATTCCATCTTTCATTTCAAGCACAATTGCGTACAACAAAATTTTAATCTTTTGAGTGTAGTGCATTCGCGAGTGAAAATGAGCCACAAAACAGACAATACCACTTCCGCCTGGAAACAAATGAGAAAGGGTTTGACGTATTTGTTCAGGGGGACAAACAACACACCAAAGGCAGATATCGCTAGCGACCTCAGCGAGGCCGAGGAAGTCACAGAGAACTTCAACGAGGTTCTGGAAAATCAGGACGCACCTCAACAACGTAACAGTGGTGGTAATGGGGATACTCGCCGGGCATCGCAGATGGTGCAGCGCTTGAAAGGAAGCGATGTAAATTTGCAGGTTGTTATTAATCAACGTATGATGAAGTTTTTTTTTCAGAAAAGTAACAGTATGGATAATATGGAATTAAATTCTCTTAGTCACAATGATGCAAACAAAAAATTTGTATCAAACAGTTCCGACAGAGCTGAAGAAAGCCAAATTCCTGGTATTCTTATTATTCTTTAGTTATGCTTGAGATAAAAGTATATCATTTCAGTTAAGGATAATCAACACGATGATAGAAGTTCCTCTTCAGATGTACCTTATAGACCTCCTGTACCTCCAAGAAGAAAAAAATCAAGACGAAAATTGATAGAAGGACAGGAAACCCAAGATAGTACTGATTTACTTAGTTTTGCAACTGTAAGTCTTTTAACGATGTTTGAAGCCACTCCATCTTTGTTAATAAATTACAGATAAACCCAAAAATACATGATAATGGAAGTAAAACGATCACAGCTTTTGAGAGGAACGAAGGTAAGTACCATTAAATAAAACTATAAAGAATTAAATTACATTTTATAAATAGAATTAAGGGCAAAAAACTTAGAAGAAGAAAAAACGAATTTAAGTCCACGCAATAAATTAGAAGTTATAAATAATGCTGAGGGAGAAATACAAGCATTAACTAAAATTAACGACGTTGAAGCAGCAAATGTAGAACAAAAACCATATATTGCTCAGGAAACAAGTAGCACCCGAAATTCACTACAACCTCAAGCCCAACATAACTCAGATGCATTTGTTGAAGAATCTAAAGCAAAAGTCAACATGGTTTTGCAAGAAGTAGTAAAACTAGAAAAAGAAGTTCAGTTATTTCGTGGAACATCAAGCACTGACGAACATTACGCACTTATTGATGAGGCAATGACTAAATGTATAATTAAATTGGATAACATACGGGCACATAATAATCAGATTGTCAAACAAGAGAGGAAAAGGGCTATCCAATATGTGCAAAAAGCTTTAAACAAATTGGATGAGAAACTCAAAGAAAATCAGAATAAAGGCGACTTACAATAAGAAAATAGCATTTGCACATTTCGTCTGTTTCTGTCATGTTGACGTTTACAAAATTTCAGTGTCTGTTTCTTAAAAATAACTAAAAATAATCTTAAGGATATAATCTCACAAACTACGATGGCTGGAGTACTAAGAAAGCGCCGTAAGCGTTTTACCGACTCTTTCCCCGACCACGGTTTCCATAAAGGCGTTGAAAATGAAAAGTACATCTCAGAAGCGTTCAGTAAAATCTATTACGTCCCCTACTTGGTTCAGAACATGGAGGGTAAGATTATGACCTTCATTGGTACATCTAAAGAAGAGAAAAATTACATGGATTTGAAACACGGCTTGTATGGCATAGTGGCCGACCTAGAAAAGATCGAAGAAAGAGGAAACGAAGACCTTAGGCGAAGGAAAAGAGAAGCGGTGTTGATTGTTCAGGAAACGATTATGAAATTGGACAAGCGGTTAGAGGAGAACCAAAGTCGTCTCAACGGTAAACATCTGCATTTGAAGATTGTGTCTGTACTTATAAAAGTTTAGCTTTCAGAAGTATACTTCAGCGAGCTAGTGCAAACGCAAGCAGTAGCAAAAGTCGAGAAACCCAAAATACTCCCACGAAGCTTGAAGTTCCCGTACAAGCGAGCGATGCCGATGAAGGCTGCGATTCAAACTTAGCAGACACAAAAATTAACAAGATCGTGAACAGCATCCACAAGGTGGAACAGCAGTTTCAGGCTTTGCACAAGTCTCACGTTGCGAACTGCCAGACCTGCTGCAACTGCAAGCAGATTATAGACAAATACCGTCTAAATAGCGTAAACGGGAATGACAGCACAATGAACCATAACACCCTGAACATTGCAATGGTCGACCAAGTCGTGCAGAAGAACCAGTTCTACTTCAACCTCATAGAAAAGAAAATCAAGGAGGAGAGCATCTACACCTGGACGTTTATTCGGGACGGAGTCCGAGCTCTCTTCGCGAAGCTGGAGTTGTGGAGAAATGCGGTGACTGAAATGTTCAATTGCTACCCCGAAACAGAGGCGGGTAACCGCTTGGCCTTGAGGAAGATTCAGCTGCTGCTGATGCACATGAGGCTGCTGATGGTGGCAATAATCATAGAAATGCCGGTTTTGGTTTCCGTAGCCTTTTTAACTGCTTGGTTGTACAAATGAGGGTAATAATTGCAAATTTTGTACTTTAAGCTTTAACCACACTCAATTTTATATAAAATGACTGAAACAGATGTAGAATGACACCTAAAAAATGTAAAATATAAAATTTCTTATAAATTAATATTATTTTTTAGATTTGATTGCTATATTTAATTCGTTATTGGCCAATTATTGGTTATTTATTACAGAGTTTATTAAGATTTTTAATGAAGAGCTCTCTACAACTAATAAAGCGATAGGGTAATAAATAACTTTAAAAATTATATAACTAATATATGCATTATAGCTCTTGAGCTTTAAATAATATGACTGTAAAATAAATTTGGATTTTTTAAAATTATTATATGTATATTAATTTGGCTGCCCCCCTTTGTCGGATTTTTAAGTTCAAATAAAACTAATAAATTATTTTATAAGTTAGTAATTTTTAGTTTTATATAATATGGCTACTCATCTCTAATAGCTAAATTTGTTAATTTTTTTTATATTAGTGTGGTTTTTCCTCACTTCTGAAACGCGTCGTACATAATTTTAGAGTAATTCTGCTCTCAAGTTCTAGACCGTGATTTTACTTTGGGGAGGTTTTGTAAAATTGCTCATAACAAAAATAGTTTTCTTTAAAATCAGTCTCTTTTAGCTTTCAGAGACTACCTCTGAGGTTTGTTAATGATCATAGGCAATCAAACAGCACGGGGCGACTACAACTTATTTAATTACAAGAAATACTTTGATGACTTGTATAGTATAAATACTATATATAATTGTATAACATGGGTATCCATGGGCGTGTTGCTATGTCCCTAATAACAGACACGAATGCTCAAAATACACAAAAAGTGAACTGGCAACGTGTCGTTTGGTCGAACTAATCACCCTTTAACCTCTTCTCCACCAGTGGACGCATACGATATGGACTATCTCCGCCCGACTATCACACATAGTGGCGACCCTATTATGGTTTGGGGCGTTATATCGTGGTATTCGACAGCCTCCGTTGTCACAAAAGAAGTGCATAGAGAACTCTTGGATAACCAGGTCCACCCAATGGTTCAAACTTTATTTCCAATACCATACTCCAGGATGATAATGGTTCTGTTCAAGGGTGGTTTCAAAAGAGCATGCTGATGAGGTTCAACATCTAAGCTGGAAGCTGCGCTGTATGAAGAATGGCTTTAAATTCCACTATTTAGGACTTGTATGAGTCTATTCCGTCTAGAATTCAAGCTGTATTAAGCGTGCTAAAGGTGGACCAACACCACATTAATTTTTTTTATGTATTTATTAGGGCTTTCAAGGCCTGTCACGGGAGACTATTATTATTATTAGTTAATTACAATCTGTCAATTACATCTGACAATAAGTAATTATGTTGATCGTATTGAGTAGTGTTGGAGAAGTCGCCCAATGACGACCCTCCTGCGATTACTTAATTAATTTGATTGTTACACTACATGTAAGTTAATTAAGACACTTAATGTAACTTAAATAGCACTAAAATTTATGCTGTAGATCGAGTGGGTTAAGTCTTTTGAGTCTTTGCGTTTGAGCACTGTTGTCTATTAGATTAACTGCCAAAGGATTAGGATGCGCTTCTAACTTATTTAGGTACTTTACACTAATTTTTTAATTTCTTCCTTGACGGTGGCCACTTCTAAATCGTTTCGTATTTCAATGTTTGGGATGTAGTATGGGGCATTAGTTATTAGACGTAAGACTTTGGATTGGTACCTCTCCAATATGTCAATGTTAGATCTAGAGGCAGTGCCCCATAACTGGATTCCGTAGGTCCAAACTGGTTTCAATGCTACCTTGCATATAAGAAGTTTATTTTTAAGCGACAATTGGGGGTTTCTACCTAACAACCAGTAGTATTTCTTTAGTTTCAGTCCAAGCTGCACCCTCTTCTTCCATATATGAGTACGCCATGTAAGCCCTTTATCCAAGTGTATCCCTAAATATTTAACGCTATATGCCTGTGGTAGTGGTTGACCGTTCATATTTACTTCTGGGGAGTGCCCTCTACATTTTGTGAAAGTCACATGGACTGATTTATTATCGTTCACCTTGATACGCCATCTTTGGAGCCACTGCTGTATTTTATCTAAATGCGTCTGTAGTTGTTGGGCAGCAGCTGTTGGATTTAGGTGCATTGATAGGATGGCCGTGTCGTCTGCATACGTCGCTGTTATAGCGCTATTATCAGTGGGTAAATCGGCTGTGAAGATGAGGTATAAGACAGGCCCCAATACGCTGCCTTGCGGAACACCGGCTTTTATTTGCATCAATTCTGTTAGTTCATCCTGGTATTTAACCTGGAAGTATCTTTCCTGTAAGTACGATTTCAGGATAGTAAAGATTGGATGGGATAACTTCAGCTTAAGCTTGAATAGTAGACCTTCGTGCCAGACCTTGTCGAAGGCCTGGCTTACATCCAGGAAAACCGCTGCACAGTAAGCTTTTTCCTCAAATGTATTATTGATGACTTCAACGATTCTATGGACTTGTTCGATGGTTGCATGGTTTTTCCTAGAGCCGAACTGGTGATCGGGGAAGAGATCTTCTTCGGTGTGTGTCATCAAGATTCTTTATAGTAGGAGTTTCTCCATTAGCTTAGATAAAACTGGTAATAAACTGATAGGCCTATAGGACTCGACGTTGTGCGGGGGTTTGTCGGGTTTTTGAATTACTATTACTTGAGCGATCTTCCATGGGGTGGGAAAGAATCCTGTACTGAGGATAGCGTTGAAGATGGCGGTTAACATTGTAATCCCTATTTTAGGAAGCTCCTTAGGTACCCTGCCCGTGATCAAATCCCAGCCTGGTGCCTTGTTAGGTTTTAGTAAGTTGATCATTTCTGTGACTTCACCAGCTTTGAACAGCTTTATTGGAGGTGAAAGTTGGTAAGGGGCTTCCAGGTATTCTTTTATGTCGTCATCTTCATCCAGATTTCTAGTTGGTATTTCTACAGGTTGGAAAACGTTTGACAGGTGTTCCGCGAAGATTTGTGCCTTTTCTTTGTTATTGCGCGCCCAGGAGCCATCCGCTTTACGAATAGGAGGTACTTGTTGATTCGGTTGGTTCAGGGCCTTCGTTGCCTTCCATAACGAGTAGTCTGTGCTAGCTGTAGCTGATAGCCCTTCTACGTAGGTGGCAAAATTGTCATTTTTGAGGGTCCGTATTAGCTCCTTGAGTTCTCTAGTGGGAACGTTTAATCTTCTTTTGTCGTCAGGATACCTACTACGTTGCCATTTTTTCCTTAGCCGTCCTTTTTGGGCTATTTTTTCTTTCAGCATAGTAGGATACCTATGTTCTACTTTGTTGGGTGGGAAATTTGGTGTTGCTTCCCAGGCAGCACTTTGTATTGTTTTGACAAAACTTAAGACTGCATTATCAATTTCTTCGTTTGTTTTGAGAGATACATCTAGATTTATGCTATCCTCAATTAGTACTTTAAAGTATTCTCATTTTGTTTTTGAGTTGTAAAGTTGGGGTGGTTTACTTCTCTGTGTTATAATTGCATAGACAGTAGCTATCACTGGAGAGTGATCAGACGTCAGATCAAAACTGGATTTTATATTTAAGAGTCTTCGAAAAATACCTTTGATCACAAAGAAGTCCAATAAATCTGGAATTTTTGCAGGGTCCGTTGGCCAGTATGTTGGTTCATAGGTGGATAGATGACCTAACTGTTCTTCTTGTAATACCTGATATAGGATTCTGCCTCTGCCTGGTGGAGATAGGCGCGATCCCCAGTGGGTATGCTTGGCGTTGTAGTTTCCGCCCGCCATGAAGCGATTTCCAAGAGA
Source organism: Sinelater perroti (assembly GCA_036346155.1). Lineage (NCBI taxonomy): Eukaryota > Metazoa > Arthropoda > Insecta > Coleoptera > Elateridae > Sinelater > Sinelater perroti. The sequence continues at coordinate 7,865,294 of JARFIY010000324.1, forward strand.
TGTGAAGTATTCTTTCAAACTGTCTTTGTCAGGACAATAGTTCGGTGGGCAGTATGCCGCATTAATACAAGATATTTTAACTTTTACAAAGGTTCCATTATTTTGTCCTATACCTGTAGGTAAGTAAGTAAAATAACAATTGTAAAAATATGTAATAAGTAAATAAAATACTTCAACTAGCAACTGCTCCTAAATAACTTTAATTATGCAAGACATAAATGTCCAAAAAAATGACGAGTAAGGGGATTGCGCAACTAAATAAGAGAAATAACTATTAACTCAAACTGCAAAATTGTTAATTTTTGTTACAGTGATATTCACACAAAATATTTTTTAAACATTAAACATCAAGATCTTGTGAAATAGCGATAATAGTGGAAGTCACTGTTAATACCGCCCAATATACTGCACCTAAAGACCCCATTATCTTCTAAAGATGTTTGCTACAACTAAAAAAATTTCAGCACCTTAGACACACCAAATACGACTTTCAGTCTCGCTATCTGTCGATGTAGAATGTAGTGTAGTTAATAAAACTTGGGAGAAAATGTTGCTGTTATAACGTGTCGTCGATGCTCTTCTGCACAAGATCAAGCTTTTTCTGTCACCATACTCCAATTTGTTTCAGTCATATTTAAGCGACTGTCGGTTTAGAACCAAAATAAATGGCGAAGTTTTGGATTTCCTCCTAATAAAATATGGAGTACCACAAGGTAATGTATTGGACCCCTTGCTTTATTTATTATACACAACTGATGTACCTAGTATAACCATAATCGGGACTTTGGACAACGAATGGTGATCTTTGATAGTCACGAAAATCATGTAATCGCGTCTTCCTAACTAGATCATCTAAATGTTCTACATAACTGAATTACAAAGTGTGAAATTAAAATTAATACAAGTAACTTCCCATAAAAAAATCACTGTCTACCGGTGCTTGTAAATAATGCAGTTATCCCATACGCTTTTTTAGTGCGCTATCTAGGATTACATCTCGACGAAAAGCTCACCTGGAAGGAACATCATAAAGAAGAGTAAGTAAATTTATCTGAGACTTAAAAAATTATACTGGCTACTTGGACGAAGATCACATTTTCCAATATGAACTACGGGGTTGCGTCGGCAATCCAATACTACTATTTTTCAACGACCCCAATCTAAAATGTAAAGTAGTAAAGTCTTGCAGCCCATAGCAACCGTTTCATAGAACCACTTCTACAGCAATAGAAGACTGAACGATATTAGCCAATCTACCTCAGGTGAAAAGTACGATAGCTCCACACTGGATGAATTCTGTTCTGTTTTTATGCTTTTTTCACGGCAATAGAAACACTACAATAGAAACGAATATACAAAGTCTTATTAGCATGTAAGACCCATAGTGGTAATGGATAGGATATACCAAAATAATGATAAATTGTGCTGAGTTGGATTTTGCATTTGTGTGTACATTACTAACATAGAAATAAATAATTAATACTGTAAACTGTCCTGATAATTATGTAAGAAAAATGCAGACAAGTATTTTATGAGTTGCAAACAGTAAAAGTCTTAATGCTTAATGTTTATCAGCAGAACTAGATTTGCTACAGACATAACCAACTTATGCTAAAAAAAATGTTTCCTTCCTCATTTACGACACTAACAATAGTGAAGTGTCAATGAAAGGGTAGGAGTGCTTCAAAATTGTGTACACTAAAATACCACCGAAAAAAATAATTTTAAATTGAAAAAATATCAAAATTAGATTGAATTGAATAACTGGTTAGACAATTGCTGAAAAATCTTTGCTTCGTAAAATTCTTAAGGTCTTTTAATTCTTGCTTAATGCTCTTTAATATAAAATATTTTAAAATAAAATACCCGGGGCGGACCAAAACTAGCAGTAGCGTCTGACTCAGATTGAGCGGCTACAAATAGGGCACTCTTTTTCCCTGGGATTGAGAACGGTCCTAAAGGCGGAAGAACTACGAGGATGGTCAACGGCATAAGGATACAGAAGGCAACGGGAAACCACTGTATTAAAGGCCCATTTGGGCATCCCTAGTAAAATCAATGTTCCGGAGTCTCTAGTTCCCCGTTCGGATCTCCGGGGGGAACGGTTTTGAATAAAGCTGCAAGAAAGAAGAAAGAGATGAAGATAGCTACATGGAATATTCAATCTATATATGAAGCAGGAAAAATCCACAACGTGCTTCAAGAAAAGGAACGTCTTAAGGTTAACATAATGGGACTGAGTGAAACCAGGTGGCCAAATTCAGGGGAAATGCAAATTAACAAAGCAAACATATACTACTCATGTAACAACGACCCATATCATTGGAATGGAGTAGCAATAGTAGTAGACAAATCCCTGTGTAAATCAGTAATTAGCTTCATGCCTGTCTCAGATAGTGTAATCATGTTATGAACTCGAACACTCCAAGGAATAATCAATATAATACAGGTATATGCCCCTACTGCAGATAAGGATGAGGAAGAAGTAGAACAATTTTATAACGACGTTCAGCAAGCTATAAATATCACAAAAAACAGAGAAATCACAATTGTCATGGGGGATTTCAACTCAAAAATAGGAAAAGGAGAAGTGGAGGATATCATAGGTAATTACGGACTGGGATTAAGAAATGAGAGGGGAGATAGACTGGAACAGTTCTGCCAAGAACAGGAAATGATAATCTCAAATACGTTCTTTAAATTGCCAGAAAGAAGGCTATATACGTGGAGAGCACCAGCAGATAATAACAACAACATAGTCCGAAACCAAATAGACTATGTATTGATAAATAAACGATATCGCAATTCCATAAAGTCGGCCAAAACATATCCAGGCGCAGATGCAGCAACTGACCACAATCCGGTGATAATAAAAATCGAAACACGATTAAAAAACTTACATCACAACAAACAAAAACAACTACAGATATCACAATTAAAAGACCAAGCAACAAAAGATCAATTAGCGGTAAAAATTAATAAAGAACTAGAAGAAAAAGTAGATAGAAACTTGAAGGAGACCCAAATAACAAATGGGAAGCATTCAAAAAGCAATAATGACCCCAAGTAGAGAAATATTAGGAGAATCAAAGGTAAATAACACAAATAAAATATGGATGACGGATGAGATACTGGAACTGATGGAAAACAGAAGACAACATAAGAATAGAGACAATGAAATGTATAAAACCTTACATAAAGAAATAAGAAGGAAGATTAGAGAAGCTAAGGAGAAATGGTACACAAATAAATGTGCAGAAATAGAAGAATTGCAAGCAAGACATGATGATTTCAACTTGCACAAGAAAATAAAGGAAATGGCGGGAATAAGAAAATCAAATAAAAATAATATCCTCTTGGGCAGAAATGGTAAAATAATACCCGACACCAAAAGTAAATTAGAAAGATGGAAAGAGTATATCCAGGAATTATTCGAAGATGAAAGACAACAAGAAACAATAGAAGAAAATACAGAACGAGACAGTGGACCATATATAACAGAAGAAGAAGTAATACATGCAATAAAGTTAGCAAAATGCAATAAAGCTCCGGGTCCTGATGAAATTCCAGCTGAAATAATAAAATTAATCACGGAAGAACAAATAGGCGTGTTGGTGGATTTATATAATACACGAATAATCCCTACAGAATGGCTCAGATCGACATTCATCGCTTTACCCAAAAAAGCCAACGCAAGAGAATGTAATGATCATAGGACAATTAGTTTAATTAGTCACACTCTTAAAATATTTCTGAAAATATTGCATAAAAGAATTTTCAGAGAGCTAGAACAAGACTTTAGTGAAATCAAATTTGGTTTCAGGAAAGCAATAGGCACAAGAGAAGCCCTGTTCGCAGTGAATATGTTAACTCAGAGATGTATGGATATCAATCAACCAATATATGTCTGCTTCCTCGATTACAACAAAGCATTTGACAAAGTCCGCCATAACTACCTCATTCGACTACTTAAAGATAAAAATATAGATATGAAAGATATTAGAATAATAACTCAGTTATATTTCAACCAGATTGCTAATGTAAAAGTGGATAATGAGTTAACTGAAGAAGTACAGATACAAAGAGGAGTAAGGCAGGGATGTGTGCTTTCGCCTTTACTCTTCAACGTATATTCTGAGGAAATAATCAAGAATGCACTGGAAGAAGTATCAATTGGGATTAAAGTTAACGGGAAATATATAAACAATATTAGATATGCAGATGACACTATACTCATGGCAGAGTCATTAGAAGATTTACAAAGGATATTAGATCTAGTAGTCGAAAGTAGTGAAGAAAAGGGTCTGCCACTAAATATCAAAAAGACTAAATTTATGATAATCACAAAATCACAACAACGACAAGAAAATATATGGATTAGAGGAGAACAAGTGGAGAAGGTACAAAAATACAAATACCTGGGAACCATTGTCAACGAGAACAATGAATACACAGAGGAAATTAGAGCAAGAATTGGCCAGGCCAGGACCATATTTAATAAAATGAGAAATATACTATGCAACAGAGACTTATGTCTACAGCTAAGAATCAGAATGTTGAGATGCTACGTGTTTTCAGTAGCATTTTATGGAATGGAGGCTTGGACGATGAAGAAAAACATCAGTGATCGACTGGAAGCATTCGAGATGTGGACCTATCGAAGAATGAAAATCAGCTGGGTGGACAGAGTGACGAATGGTGAGGTACTCAGAAGAATGGGGAAGGAAAAATAAGTATTGAATACAGTTTAGATACGGAAATTACAGTATCTGGGGCATGTGATGCGGGGAGAAAGATATGAAATCCTACAAAATATCATGCAAGGGAAGATACAGGGTAAAAGGAATAGAGGAAGAAGACGCATCTCCTGGTTGAGTAACCTGAGACAATGGTACAATTGCAGTTCTATTGAATTGTTCAGAGCAGCAACGTCGAGAATACAAACAGCCATAATGATAGCCAATCTTCTAAGAGGAGACGGCACTTAAGAAGAAGAAGAAGAATGCTCTTTAATTTGCGTTTTATCAGTAACTATGGACAGTAGCAAGATTTGCTGATTTTGACATAACTTCCGTTTCTTTTGTACCACTCTAACGTAGATTTAGCAAGATTCAGCCAAAACACTGCAAAAACTTGACGATGTTTCATAAAAGGCAAAAGTTACTTTTTTAACGCAAATGACATACCAGTTGACGTAAAGCTCAAATAATTTTCAGGACATTTAAACTTTACTTTTTAAATTTCGCATTTGTAGCTATGTATAGCTGCTTTCGCAGTTGGAAGTTAGTTAGAGGTAATATATACAATTGAGTATAGTGATCAATTGTGCAATTAGGTCGAAACTTCTGACCACCTTTTTTGAACTCCTCATTAAAAAGTAGAATAGGAATGTCTCATAAACCCGACCCATTGAAACACCCCTAAGGGGGGTTTTCCTGCTTTTTTTATTTTAAAGTGACATATCTCATGAACGATAATATATAGGGTGCTGAGACCTTCATAGTTGATTGGTTGTTACAATATACATTTTATCACCAATTACACCAACAAAAAAATTTGCGAAAGCAAATTTTAATCGTCGCATGTTGCTTTTTGCTTCGGTTGGGTGTAAACGCATAACATTCCTTAAACCCAATGCGTTTTTACATTTGTCAATAGGATGATAAAATCTTCACTTTTCTTAACTTTCTACAGGAAGAAACCTGTTAACTGCCATTTTATCTTTTTTCAATTTTAATTCACGATTGTACTAATCGTTTATTCTATTTTTGTTGATAACACTGACAACAAAATTGCAACTTTTGTCTGATGATTGACTTTTATCACGTGATGTTTACTAATTTGACGTCGCTAATTTCAAATATAACCTCAGCTTTCACGAAAAAATCACTGTGTTAGTGTGTTAATTTGCTTGTAATTAAGAAAATATTAAGTTTTTTTAATATAATTTGATATGGAATCGTCAAGAAGAGTTTGTGCCAATGATCCGAATCATTTTGTTTCAATTTGCGATGTAATGTTTAAGAAAATATGACAGCGTTCGTGATTGGGGCTTACAAAATTTGGTCATACTGGAAATCGTAAGACAAGCTTGATTCCAAGGATCAAACGTACGTTGAGTTTCTACGTTTGTGGACATAAGTTAAAAGGAATAGCTTTGGACCGCTATGATCTGTGACTGAACCCTTGAACCACCACGACGACTGTTATTGTTTGGTGAACTACACTGGCATTAACCGAAAAAATAGATCCAAATGGGAATATCCTTCCATACGGTTGGCACATAGACATGTTTTGAGTCCTAAAATATCACTTGAACCTCAAGCTGGTGCTTCACAGGAGGATCCTATGCATTTTGAGGCGAAAATTAACAGTAGTGATAGTGACTTTGAATGTGACCTGAAAGCGCCACAACTATTTAACCAAGATGATTTAAACGACCTTGTCAGAGATCTGGGACCGTCAAAGGCTGCTTCAGAAATTCTGGCTTCTAGGCTAAAAGAAAGAAACTTAGTAACAAAAGAAACGAAAATTTCTTATTACCGCACAAGACAACAAAATCTCCTCAAATATTTTGCTGAAGAAAATGATTTCGTATTTTATAAAGATGTACCTGGTTTAATAGCTGCAATGGGACTTCAAAATTACGTTTCTAGTGAGTGGCGTTTATTCATAGACTCATCAAAACGTAGTCTAAAATGTGTTCTCTTACACAATGGGAATAAATTAGGGTCGTTGCCTATTGCACATTCCACAAAAGTAAAAGAAGGATATACAACTATTGCTCTGGTTTTAGACAAAATTAAATATGTGGAACACAATTGGCTCATATGTGTTGATTTAAAAATGGTCAACTTTCTTTTAGGCCAACAAGGTGGTTTTACAAAATATCCCTGTTTTCTTTGCTTGTGGGACAGTAGAGCTAAAAATCAACATTGGATTAGAAAAGATTGGCCTCTTCGGGAAGCGCTAGTTCCAGGACAACAGAACGTAATAAACCCACCTTTAGTATCACGGGATCGTATAATTTTGCCTCCGTTACATATAAAACTAGGACTTATAAAACAATTTGTAAAAGGTCTTTACAACAACGGAAATTGTTTCCTTTTCCTATCAAAAAAGTTTCCAAAACTGAGTGCAGAAAAGATAAAAGCGGGAATTTTGAACGGGCCACAAATAAGATCATTAATAAAAGACTCAAATTTTACGGACACTATGACAGAGACTGAGAAAACGGCATGGAACGCGTTTGTTTGGCTTGTTCAAAATTTTTTGGGAAATAAGAGAAGTCATGAATTTTCTCAACACGTCGAACAACTGATGAATCACTTTCAAAGGCTTGGATGTAACATGAGCATCAAGTTACACTTTCTTTACAACCACCTGGACTATTTTCCCGCCAATCTTGGGGGCTTAAGTGAAGAACAGGGCGAGCGATTCCACCAGGACGCTATCAGGGCTACTGGAACGCACACATGATGGCTGACTATTGTTGGAGCATTCAGAATAGCTCTCTGCCTTCGGCTTCAGCAAGAAAATCATATAAAAGAAAGTTTTTTTCATCTTAAGAATTAAATAAATTAGAATTATCTCTAAATTTAGTGTTTTATTATAAAAAAAACCGTGTCATATTTTTTTAACTAGAGCTGATGCAGAAATTTCAATCACGGAATTGAAATCGTCATAAAAAATTGGACTAATATGTAACATAACACAATCATCGGAAATGCTGTTGTGCAGTGTAATCTTTCTGTAAAATGCCCTCAAACTTGTAACACCATCGCTTTAGTACTTTTTAATGATTTCAGTTTGGGACGACTGTTTGTGTTCTCGTTATATTTAAATTAAATTATTTTTTCTAGATAATTTTTTGGTTAAACGCCGTTGCAGTTTGATAATAAATTACAAAGTTTTCGTTTGTGAATAACAGTTTTAGTAAATTGTACGATACGAGGACAATGCGTATTTACCTGCCCAGATTTTATTATTCATGGAAAATCTTAAAATCAATCTTGGATTCAACACCTATTTTCTACATTAAATACTTTGTCAGCATATTTATGGGAGCCCAACTTATTTCATAAATATTATCTATTTTTAAAGAATACCGAAATTATTAAAAGATGCTATAAGCACACATTCAGGCTGAGGGTGTATATTTTGAAACTTTTTACGTATCTCCATGTTACATTAATATAGAGAACTGTGCACATGGTGAATATTGCCTATATAAAGGTAAGTTAAGCAGAAAAATTATATATCGACATATGTCAGAAAATGTGCATGTTCTGTGGCAGATGAGAATTTTTTTCACAACATTAATCTCTTCAAGAACATTAATCGCAGATTTTCCTATCAATTTACAGTTCTGCTTTTAAGTAATCGTAAAGTGCTGTTAAAATAATTCGTTATTTATGTCAAGAATTATCAGAGATGATTTAACACTTACAGACAAGCAAATAAAAATGATCGGGAGCCACACCAAGAAACTTACCCTCAGGAACAGCAACAAAGTCATAAAAGTTTTCAGCAGTGTTTACGTAAGACTATATCGTTTAATGAAAGGGTTGAAAGAATTTGTTCTATAAAATATTGGTTAGAGCTTCCATCGGAAGTAGCCTTCCGGCGACTATATTGAGAATTCTACACGCTTTTCTTATAAGAAAATTTTAAGCTGGTTTTTGTCTTTATAAGATTGTTGTCAATTCTCTGTGCAGACCAAGCCATGTTTGGTATGAAAGGGATTATAAACTTGCACAATAGTCATCTGTGGACTGAGCAGAATCCCCGTGGAATTCTTAAACTTCCTAATTAGTAATGGCTTAGGATAGATGTTTGAGTTGGACTTAATTAAACTAATTGTTCCTCGACAACATAGCAATGACTTAATGTATCTGCAATTCCTGGGGAACATGTCATTGGCGGTACGATTGAATAGTGGCTGACGCAGAATAAAGCTCCAGCCAGTATTTCAAAAGCAGCTTTCTTGGCCGCTCCGATGAACTTAAACTTTCTTAACATTTAGCTGTAAAGCAACTTAAAGCATGCTAAAGCTAATTATTGCTAATAATTGTCTGAAATAAATAGTGCAATAATTGATCAACTGACTGCAGATATCTAAACATAAGTCCATATTATCTCTTTGTCCCTTTTCCCAACTGAAATACCTCCTGTACCACTTCTCCTTCGAGCTAATATTCATCTCATGAAACTCAAAGACACAATCATCTATATCCATAAACGTTTTCATAGTTTCGGTGTTTTCTACTTACGCACAATTTTCCAAAAGTAAATATTCAACACATTCAAATATCTAAAATATTTCTTATTAACGCAGATTAAATAAAATGCGGATTTGTACACATCTGTTCAACGTGTAGCAAACACATCAGGCGTTAAAACCTCTGATTTGTTTAATTAAAACTGATTTATGACAAAACTTGCTTTGAAGTAATAAGGAACAATAACATTTATTTCATGGCCTAAACCGTATTTATTACAAACAACACAATTCTGCCCGAGTCATAAAAATATCACATTGCAAGTTGAGAACGAAGAAATTTGTCAGCATAAATGTTATTCTTCTTACAACGCCTGTGCAGCGATTACGACAAAGTGTCCGCCGAGTGGTTTTTGTACTGAAAAGAAAAGAGAGCGTTGTACAAAAATAAAGCAAAAATCTACGAGAGGGCGATACTTCCGAGACGAACCTGTGACCGATTTTTTCCTCTACATTAATGCTACTAAAAAGTTCAAACCCAATTAATTCCATACTATTCTCTCTTATTAAAAATGCAAAATATGAACTTTAACATGTTGAAGATCTCTGAAAGACAAGTGAAGTCAAAGGTATCCAAAATTGTGTTGGGTTTGGAACACTGTAATTTTGCTGCTAGATTTGTGGATCTACCAAATAATGACTGTAGCCTTACGTGCACTTCCACTATTCGGGGTTTCCTGGAAAGACCTTCAGCCGGCACATTTTTGGGTGTTTGTTCCTTTTGTAGTTTATTGTTCGTCAGCGGGGTTTCTTCTTTGATCTCCGTTACATCAGGCAAATTTCGTTTTTCTTTTTCTTGTACAATTTTGCTAATAGCGTTGCTTTCGTTGCTAATTAACTCATTTACTGCACTGCTTTGCGTGCAGTCTGGTTTAACAATTTGTAGGTCTTGGGACTCGACAGAGTCCCGGTTAGGCGATTTGGGTTCCTCCGAGTCATCTTCTTCGGCTTCCTCTGGAATGGGATAACTTCCAATTCGTTTAGGTTTTTCCCCAGAAAAGTCCAGAAACGTTTCAATGGTTGACGATACCCGTTTGGGCTTTTGAATGCCTTCGAATTGCAGCACTCGATTCTTCACCATAATTTTGGATACGTCTGTATCTTCTGACTTGAGTTCTTCTTCCGCTTCATTCGCACTTATTAAAGAAGATTCACTCTTATACCTGCGCTTAACCAAATTCAGCGTGTGGGCTTCTTTTTGCTCGTCCATAATCTTTTCCCACTGCAGCACGTACTTCATTGAGGATGATCTTCCCGATTTTTTGTTTTTAAACCTTATCTTATCCGCTTCTAACCTCTTCGAAATGTTTGGATGTTGATTATTCGCGACTTCCTTCTGCTCAGAATTGAATTTCATTCCATGTAACTCACTGTTGTGAAGATTAATCTGCTCCAGATGATGCCTAATTTGGTATATATGGTAAATTATTTCATTATAGTGACAGTCGACAAAATTATGCACAACAGTTTTATCTATACTAGCATCACATTGATTCCAGTATATTTTAGTATCTTTAATCTTCTCCTCCAATTCATCTATTTGGCACTTAAGTTTCCCTTGAATATTAGAAATTTCGTTGCACTCAGACATCTTAGGTTTAAGCCAGTCGTTTCATTTAACCTGAAACTAAATTTATTGAATAATTCGTTGATTATTGTTTTTAGTTTATACTGTACTTTTGAGAATGTTTCAAAATCTGTATATTACATTGGTATGCCAAGGTTTTTATTAATTTGACGTTTAGAGGCGGCAAGGCGTCAGCATACGTACTTGATGTTTCTTATCGCTGGGTTTTCGTTGCTGATAATGCAAGTAAACACTTCTTCCTTATAATGGGCGGTGTTTAGATAAAATCGGCGTCTGCTGGTAAAGGCGTGGTAACCGAACCTTAAATTAATCATCTTGATCGCTATTGCTCGTGCTATTGACAACGCTGCGTATATTATCCTTTAACCTGGAGTCCAACACCTTCATTAATTTTTGAATATACAGCACGGCTCTTTTCCTTTCGTGCCTTATCAGTGTATTATCTTTTGCGTTGATTTTGTCCAACTCGACTGTTCCGCGCACGAGCATTTCCTCTAAGTAGACGAACTCCTTATCATCAACGGAGCATCCCGAAAAGTTTTCTATTTGGCCGCGGAGAGCTTCCGCTTCCTTTACAATATTATCTATAAGCAGCAAGGTGCTGCATACAAAATTTTGTTCATCGTCTTGGTTATCAAATTTTGCCGGGTTTGTTTGAAGGTTGCAACTTTTATATGTGCGTTTCGGAGCTCCGTTGCTTTCCGAAGAAGATGATGACGCGTCAAGAAAATTTTGCATGCTTGCAGATATTAAACTGTTATTACTATGAGAAAATATAGACACTTCACTTCTACTTTTTGGTAGTTTTTCCATTTTTTTAAATTTCAGTTACATGACGATTTTGACGGTGACAATTGTAAATTTAAAATACCCTACTTTTTTAATACCAAAATTACTGCAATGTACGCATTTGGCAGTTTAGGTTAAATAGAAATTATCTCAGTTACACTTTGTGTGTTTTAATATAAGATAATGGAACGAAACTTATCTCTATTGGATTATCGTGCAGGTACGTTTTTGGCCAAGCGCAGCAACAACAACATGGCTCGCTTTCGTTTTCAATAAACATTGAGCGGTAAAAAATTTACACAATTCGATTTTCTTTACTGTGTTAAGTTTATTTATAACTGTTTTAGCGGTAATGGGCGGAAAAAATTCCAAGCCGGAGCTGAAGCGCTCCAAGTCGCTCTCTTCCCTTGGGCGTAGCAGCCAGCGGTTTCTATTTCAGAAATCCAGAGTGCAACTCGACAAAATTAACAAAGGCCTGCAAAATTTTGATCCAGAAAATTACGACAAAACAAAGGCGGAGCTTGAAACTGTTGAGAAGGCTCTGCAGGGGGTTTCTGAAAGCGTGAAAGAAAAGAACAAAGCGAAATACGAAGAGACCTTAAAGTATTTGCAAGAAGTCAGCCGGAAGCTAAATGAAGAGAAGCAAACGGTTGCAACTGATGAACCGCCAACATCAGAAAATAAAAATGAGGCAGCAGAAATAACATTAATTAAAGCGGTCGTTGAAGACCTAAACGAAGACGTCGAAATGAGATCTAAGCATAGACTAGACAGCCCGAAAAGTTCTACGGTGAAGTTTGGGGTACAAGTAATGCCGGTTAACCAAAGGGTTTCTCAAGAACTGCTGAAAAAGCGCAACACTCTACCAGTAAATGAAATTGCAAAAGCCGAGTTTGAAAGCATTAGAGGTATTTCGCGCGAGCAAAACTCAAATTTTGCTTCTTCGAATTTAATCAACGAGAACAAAATGCAAGCGGACAGGCGCACTGTGGACACCGATGCTCTGCACGAAATAGAACTGATTTCAAGAGGCGTAGACACATTAGAGAGCAGGTTAAAATACTTCAAAGGCAAAAAGAGCGATGGCGAGTATATAGAGCTGCACTCCCTTTTCATTAAAAGCTTGATTAAACTTGACAATGTGCACACCCACGGTGACTTGATTGCAAGACAAGAAAGAAAAATTGCAATTCAAAGAATACAAGAGCTGATCAAAATTCTTGAGTGCTTGGTAGATCAAGAAGAACCTACGTATAATAGCGAGTCATCGGACGAAGACAGTAGCACCCAACGAGCAAAGCAAGAAGAGAACTTTAGCGCAGAAGGCAATCCAATCGTTGCTACTGCTATTTAAGAAAAGTTTGTGTTGCTACTTATACAAAATAAAAACGCATGTTACAGTTCTAGTGTAATTAGGTTAAGCAAGAACTAATTAATCTTATTTTCAAAATAAAAATTGTCCGTTTCCAAGAAGCAGTGTTCTTCTAATAAAAAATATAATCTGATTATTCTACTTCGTACGAACAGATAAGTTCAACCGCGCGTTTAATCTTATCTCACGTTAAATACACTGGAAGTGAGATTGCCAAACGGGTTAGTCATAACAAACAACATACGTACATTGCGTGAGCATAAAAATATCCCGTACTACTGATTTTAAACTGTAAAAGACTTGGTAAGTATGTTAACTGTAGTTAAATAACATTTTAATATTCAAGGAAGGACAGATCGTTACAGTTAACAAAATAGAAGTACAGGAAGCATGTTACCTTCCAATTAAAACATACAGATATATGGTATCGTTTTAACCTAACGTGTAGCTCAAGGTACGTTACTTCTGCGTCTAGTCAATTTAATTTGTATATTTTTTTAGCGTTAAAAATGGGAGCCGCGTCATCAAGACTGAACAGCGACGGCGCTGTTTCAGCACGCAGCGATGTCAAAGGGTCCTCCAGAAGGCGCCGTTCGTCGTCATACAAAGTCGACCAGATGGCGGATAAGATGAAGGCGGTTTCTAATTTGAAATACGAAATAGAAAAGTTTTCAGGGGACCGAAGCAGCCCTGACTACAAGGAATTCTATAAGAGGCTGACGACGTTAGCCTGCGAAGTGCAACAAATGAGAAACAGCAAAAAGCTTGAACAGCAAAGCTTCTGTGACGAGGTCTTGAAACAAATCAAAAGCTGCTTATCGAAACTTGAAGAAAAAGTAAAATCAAACGAACAGAACAAGGGCTCTCTCGATTTGGGAAGCATCGAATCCCACTCCTTTATTAATCACAATTTTAAAGAACCGTTATTTGAGGCCGCAAGTATCCTGGATCGCATAGAACAAAATGCGCAAGACTTAGAAAAGGACATAAGATATGCAATTCAATTAGAAAACACTGGTCAATTCATGACTTATAAAGACAAAATTAAGATGTTGTATGACGATTTAGACTTAATTACTATAGAAAATAATACTTTGCTAAAAGAACGAAGGGTACGAATAGCCAAGAAACTAATTAAACTTGAGAGACAGCTAAAAACATATACGGAAAATTTTGAGAGAAGGCTGCAGTTAACACGTCAAGAAACCGACTTTGCTGGACCATATATATCTAAAGGAGAAGACGAGTTTTCTAAAATGTCACGCCATTTGGATAATTTAGAATATCCAGTATTGACGTTCAAAGGCACTAGAAACGATAAAGAATATAATAGTTTAGAGCAAGTCTTAGAAGGTTATTGGACAAAATTGTACTCCACTGATGTTATAGGAGAAGAAGAAAGGCGCAATAGGTCACAACTAGTTGAAAAAATCAATAATATATTGCAAGAATTGAGAAATAGGGCTGATGAGAATGCGAAGGAAGCAAACTCCATTATTATGCAAGAAATAGAGCAGCAACTTGAGAGTGTCAAACAAAAGGTAAAACAATTTGAAGGATCTTCAAAAGATCCTTCGTACATACAACTGGATCAAGAGTTGAAGGGTTTGTGGGCAAAATTAAATGACGTTGCGGAATACACGGAAGAAGCAAAAGAAAACAAAAAGAGGGTTATAAATGACATTCAGCTTGCTCTTAAAACTTTGTTCGCTGAATCTAAAAAAAGAGACAGCAAAATTTATGAGAACAATTCAATTATAAAAAGTCTTAACGATGTTTCGACGACTGAAGGTAAAATTTCTCAGATGCAGCTACTCAAGCAAGTGGAAGAATTTCAGAACCACTGGAACCAGCTTAACTACAATTTAGACGTACAACAAATTACTGATTTGAGCATTTCTACATCGATGCTGCAAACACTAAAAAAAGTCAGTGATGGTTTAGAAAAAAAGATAAAAGCGTTAACGATTGTTGAAAATAAAAAAAATAATACCAATGTACCTTCGAATGAAGATAATTTTTTTAAATCTTCTTATACTCCTCTAAGCACATCTTATCAAAGCTACTACCAACCACCTGATTTACTTCAGCAGCAAGTAGCAAATTCCAAAATATTCAAGAGCGTAGAAACAGAAATAAAAACTCAACCTGCAGTAAAAACTATAGGGGAGATTCAACGCATAGGAAATGAAGCAAAAAATCTGTTGCAGCAAATAAGACAATCTAACTGCGTTAAAGACGATAGCGATTATAAAGCCTTTCAAGCACATTTGGAAAAATGCAAAGCATCTTTAGAGTCAATTGAATACAACAAGAAAAGCGACACTATCGAGAGCAACAGGAGAAGAGTTTTCAAAACAATTACTGAAGCGTTTCGGGTGTTAGAAACAAAGGCGCCCATAAAAATTGTATCTGAGCAAAGTTTGAGAAGTTTCAAATCGCAAGAAATGATGGATATTGACGCAGCGATACAGTTCTATCGTCAACAAATCAAAGATTTTAGTTCTGTGGCAAAAGATAAGCAGTATGACAGAATTAAACAAGGCCTTTCCGATAGTTTAAATAAACTGCAGATGCTGAATGACGCTAATTTATCGAAACAAGACAGCATCAGGCAGATACAACAGTATCACCAAGAACTAGAAACAAAGCTGGCAGAAAACCAAGCAAAAGCAAAGATGCTGGAACATAATTCCCAAGTTCGACGTCAAACATCCAACGATGTGAAGTCTATAATTGAACAGGTACAGAAATTAAAGTCTCAGGTAGAAAGGTTCAGTGGGACTTATAATGGAATATTGTACCAGAAAATTGAAAAAAACTTAAAAGACTGCAATGACAAGTTGGACAGCATCGACACTAAATGCAGTGAAAAAATTCACACCGCGAAAATTCAAACCAAGCAAAGCATTCAGAAGTATTTAAGAATTCTTGAAGACAAGTCCGCTAAAACGTCTGCCCAATCCTCTATAGTGGAAGAAACTGCGCAGCAGCAAACTCCACATCAACAACATCCAATAAAGCAGAGACAATCACAACTTGACCCAGACTCTCCCAATCACCAGATAAATGCCCTCAGAGATAAATTGTTAAAACTGAAAGATGAAGCTGAATTGTTTTCTGGAAAATACAGGGACACTCAGTATTCACACATCGAAAAACAAATTTTTAATTGTTTTGAAGAACTAAAGGCAATCGACGACAAAGGTCATAAGTTTGTTAGCATCAGCAAAGAGCAGTATGCCGACTATATAGAAAAGCTCTTGGAATATTTTGAAGACAAGTCTAAAGTGAATGAGGAACAGGTAACACAAACTGACTCGAAGCAAATTATAGACCCAACTGAAGAGCTAGCCGTCTTAACAGACAGAGTTGCCCAATTGAAAAACCAAGTCGGCAACATTCAAGCTTCTGGTGACGATAAGCAATACGGAGGACTCAAGCAAGATATAACTGCTTGTATGCTCCAATTAGGAAAAGTCGAGGCTGAAAATGTAGCACACGTGCGGAACGTGAAGAGAAATCTTATTGCGGAATTGAAAAACTGTGAAATTTTGTTAGAAAGTAAAGTAAGAGGCAACGCAGATTTCTTGAGGAATCAAGAGCAGCTAAAAAAAATCAAAGCTGTCTTAAGGGAGGTTGAAAAGATATCCGAAAAAGTGAACACTTTTGTGGGAGCCAAGAACGACGAAAACTACTGCTATCTGGATGAAGCTTTGATCAAGATGACTATACAGTTAGATAATATTGCGGTGTACGGGGACAGCGAGCTTCGTGAAGCGAGGAAGAACGCCATCCGAGATATTCAAAAAAATATGAATGTTTTATCCGAACGGGCTGCACAAGAAGAGGAAAGTGATGATGATGATTGAAAATCTTTACTTTTTATAAATTCTAATAATATTTTTTATTGTTTATAATTAAAGATACATAACATTAAATCGTTTTATGGTGATTAGAACAGCATAATTAAATTACTGTATAACTAAAAATAAACATAACAAGTTTTGTGTGATTTTTCTTTAAGAGATAATTTGATTGGGTGTTTAAAGTGGGCCTCCTGTTGATTAAGCTGCCAATTTTGTAATCTAATCAGAGGTATTTTGATAACATGTAACGACTTACATGCAAGCTTAGGGTTTTATAAATGTTTTTTTTGCTACAAGATGAAGCAACAAAAATTTGTTCCCAATTATAAGTAGAAAAGTAAGTAGCTTTCATGTGTTAAGCATGACGCTTTATTAAAAGTATTTTTTATTCAGCTGAGCTATGGGTGCTAACGCTTCCTCCGAAGAAATTCAGACAGTAGCGGAAGAACTCAAGCACGAAGTGCAAAACTTTAGAGGCGACATGAGCAGCAAACAATACAAGAGGCTCCACAAGAAGCTGATCAAAGCAAGTGCTCACGTCTCAGCTTCAAAATCTATCACCCCGCAAAGGCGCGACCAGCTGCTGTTCGACTTAAATGAATATCTGAAGGGTTTAACGGAAAAAGTTTGCAACTATCACAACAACGCGTTTAAGAATAGACTTTTCGAGCGTGGCCCAGTGCTACCGATCGAGTGTTACGAAACCGAAGTTAACGAGATTGAAGACGAAGTAAACGAGGTAAATGAAAATAACGATTACTATGAAAGGAAAATAGTAGAGGGAAAAATAAAGATTTTTCTGGCGAATTTGCGCATGATAAAGTCTGAAGGAACGTTTTCATCGAGTCGGCAAAGAAATGAAATTCGGCGAAGACTCGAAGCTTGTTTAGAAAAAGTAAGAAGTTCGGGGAGTCCAACGTCACTAAGCCATCAATTTAGTTTTAGCAGCACGTCCATTAAAACTTCAACAGAAACGATCAGTTCAAAATTACAAGACCTACGTTTTTCCCAAAGCGACGGCTATAAATGGGAAGGTGATTACAAAGAAATTCCTCCACGATATCACGAGACGTTTCAAAACAAAAGTGTTGAGCCACCTCCACTTCCACCAAAGCCAAAAATCAAAAGCCAGCCTCTCGTACCCCAAAAACCATCGAAACCTTTTAAACCCAATTATGCCCACATGGAGCTTGGAGAAGCACCTGCTTTTAATAGATATCCAGGCAATGATTTACATGAAGAAATTGCTCAAACCAGAATGAACTTCATTCGAGGTAAACTTTTAGAGCTTCAAGGGAAAATTAGCTTATTTAATGGTAAATATAAGGATATAGAATATGTTAAGATAGAAAGCGCCCTTTTGGGTTATAAAAAACAACTGGGAGCCATTGATAGTCAAGGTTATGATCTAATAAGTACAAGTAAAGAACATTACGTAAAATACGTAGACAGCCTTCTACAGTATTTATTTAATAACGCATCAAGAAATTTGCCGTCGACCTCTAGAGCCGAAATAAATATAACTAATAGGCCACCAGTACCAGAGAAGCCACAAACATTAAGGAAATCTCAAATAAACATGAACGAGAAAATCTTCAACAATTCCATGCCGAGAAAATTAGAGAAAAAAGAGCATATGCAAGTGTACGACAAAAAAGAGCTGCAAGAACGATTCTTTAGTGAAGCATTGGGAAGGATAATTTATCCTCCGGTTGTTAAATATGATAATGGTAATTCTGAGAAAAGGCAAACTTCTAATACAGGAAAAATTGAGGCCGACCCTACTTCCGCACAAGCAGGCGGTGTGTCAGAAGCAGATCATTCTCAGATTGAAGCAACCATTAGAACTCTCAATGACAATGTTAAACCTCGCCTATTGATGCGGGAATTATCGTGCCAAAACAAAAAACCCGGAGTCTTGTATAGAAAGAAAATGAAGAGTATATCAGATATTAATGAAGAGTTGCGGCAACACTTCCAAAAAGGAAAGCAAAATCAGAAGGAAGAATGTTCAGACGATTCCTCGTCTTGATTCGAGTCAACTCAATGGTGATGATAAGCAACGGCGTTAAGTGTAAAACTAGCTAACCAAACCGCGTGGAATATTAAAAACAATAAAAATAAAAAATTAACAGTTGTTTTTTCCTGGCATAAATGTAAAGGTTATTTCACAACAGTCCATAAATTATCGATGACACGCTTTGTTATCTTTACTTATAGATAGGCGTTGATGCCGCGGCATCTAAAATAGTTCCCTTTGCATGCTCCAGGTTAATCTAATCACACACTGTGTAACGATAAAGATTTCATAAAAATTTGTGAGTACCCAAATTTCGACTACAAGCGAACGTGGAATGTGTATGTATCATTTGAAATAAGTTGCTTTCGACTCAGTCACATTTAATTCGGCTAGGTGATAGGTGAAAATGATCCGAAGCGAGCCTCTTACAAGTAATAGAAAAATAAGAAGGACAAGAAAAGGAACGCAATGCTAAAGACTAAAGTGTTTCAAAAGTAAGTGCGACACATATAAAAGATCAAACGGAAGTACCTAGACCTAACAAAAATTCTTCAATAAATACAATCAAAAAAAAAGCTGAGCAACAAATAAAAATCTCATTAAATGGATATTACAACGATGAGCAAAGTATGTAAATAGAAATCAGCCGTAAGCTAAACGAAAAAAAAACAACCGGTTGCAACTGCCCCATTTCCACCATTCGAAAATAAAAATGGGGTAGCAGAAATAACATTCATTAAACGGGAAGTTAAGGATCTAAATGAAGACGTCAAAATGAGAACTAAGCAAAGAGCGGGCAGCCCGAAAAGTCCTATAGTGAAGTTTGGGGTACAGGTAATGCGGATTAATCAAATAGTTTCCCAATGACCGCTGAAACTTTACCAGTAAATGAACTTGCAAAAGCATTAGAGGTATCTCAAGTGAGCATGCAACAAATGACCAAAACTCAAATTTTGCTTCTACGAATTTAATCAACGAGAACAAAGTGCAAGCGGACAGGCGCACTTTGGACACCGATGTTCTGCACGAAATAGAACTGATTTCAAGAGGCGTAGACACATTAGAGAGCAGGTTAAAGTACTTCAAAGACAAAAAGAGCGATGGCGAGTACAACAAGCTGTACTCCTTTTTCATTAAAAGTTTGATTAAACTTAACAACGTGCACATCCACGGTAACATGATTGCAAGACAAGAAAGAAAAATTGCAATTCAAAGAATACAAGAGCTGATCAAAATTCTTGAGTGCTTGGTAGATCAAGAAGAACCTACGTACAATAGCGAGTCATCGGACGAAGATAGCATGCGACGAGCAAAGCAAGAAGAGCACATTAGTGCAGAAGACAACTCAATCGTTGCTACTGCTATTTATAAAATTTTTGTGTTTCTATTTACAAAATATGTGAACGCATGTTATAATTTTAGTATAATTATATTAAGCCAGAATAAGTTCATCTTATTTGCAAATAAAATGGTCCATTCCCAAATAGCAGTTTTCTTCATATAAAAAATTAAATTTTAATTTTTCGAAGGACCCTTAACCCTAGAAAGCTCGCCAATCGCTGCGCAAGTAGCATTATAGGGTAGAAGCGAAATAAAATAGCTCCGCCTACCAAAAAGACCGGAGGTTACTCCGTTATAAAACCCTTCCTGTAGGCTTACCATAATATGGTTACAGAGGCTGCAGACAGAGCTGCGCGGTTAGGTTGGAGCGTGCAGAAGGGGTGGCGGCGGAAAAACTCATGTTGACTCAACGGCTGCACCCACATGTTCCAAGAGGATGACAACCTTGGCGCCAGGTAGCAACGGGCCAACAATTCTTCTCTTCAAAACATGAATAAGCAAAGTAAAAGTATTGGCATAAATGCTAGGGCGTGCCCCGGAAGTGACGAAAATACGAAGGATGCGCAGAAAGAGAAGCATGTTAGGACTTCCCCCTAAGCGACAAACACCTGGACAGGAACACATGCTTGCAGGATAGGCTGAGACTAGCTACTTGGAACTTGGGATCCTTGACAGACAGAGGTCAGGAGCTTAGTAACATCTTTAAGCTACGTAATATCCAAATATGCTGTATCCAGGAAACAAAATGGCGAGGTTTTAAATCCAAAGACTTGGGCAACGGATACCAGCTAATATACCACGAAACGACCACTAAGTGCAATTAGGGAGGCATGATCTTAGACAGTAACTATAAAACCAGAGTTATAATCATTACTAGAACCAGTGATCGCGTCATAGATGTTAAACGCGCAAATGTAATATATCCTCATGCTCCTCAAACTGGATGCTCAAGTGAGGAAAAGAGAGAGTTTTGGGACGATGTGGATAATTTTCATCCCACAGTACTACCTGGTAAGAGTAAAATAATTTCAGGAGACCTTAACGGACATGTAGGTAGAACAAATACAACACAAACAAATGGCCACGGTGGATATGAATATGGTGAAATAAACAGACAAGGAAATGAAATTTTTGAATTTGCAAATCGTCATACTTTGTCTGTCTTAAATATAAATTTAAAAAAGAAACATAATCATCTTGGTACTTATAGTTGTGCGGGCAATAAATCCCTAATAGATTTTGTGCTCTCGGATCAAGCAATTAAAGGCAAATTTAAGGACTGCAAAGTCATACCCAGAGAAGCACTCACTTTACAGCATAGACTTTCCGTTTCTGTTTACAAATTGCCCAAACCTATCAAAATTGCTGTGAAAAGGGTAAAGGCTTTAAATGTAATAAATTGGGTGGCCCAAAAAAGGACATTTTGATAAATATCTTAAGAAGCTACATAGAAAATAACGTAGATAAAACATCTGCTAGCGATATGTGACCTAAGTTTGAGAAACGCCAAAGAGGCAGCAAAGAACATTTTGAGTGTAACTAAAGGTGGACAATCAAATGATAAAGATCTTTCATGGTGGAGTGATGAAGCTAAGGACATTATCGGCATTAAGAAAACTCTATTCAAAATATGGCAGCAAACTCAAAACGAAGAAAACCACCTTAAATACAAAGAGGCCAAAAACGCGACAAAAAAGGAGGAGACAAACAACGAGCCAAATCTAATGAACGTTTTTACGACAAACTTAAAAAAGCCACAACGGATGCTAACATTTTCAAGATTGCAAAACAAAGAAATTAGTTCACTATTGGCATAAAAGTCAATAAATATATCAAGGATAAAAGTGACACCTTATTAACATCTGACCAACCAATATGTACACGATGGTGCTCGTACTATAACGAGCTTTTGAACGAAGAAATCCCACACCAGGCATTTGCATCATTAGCACCCGTCGCTGGTTCTAACCCCAAAGTGAGTCACAAAGAGTGAAAGTTGCCCTATCAAAGATGAAGAACCATAAAACAATGGGTCCTGATGAGATCCCAATCGAGCTACCGAAAGCTTTAGGTTCTGTGGGAGTGGAATGGTTTATGAAACTTTTTAACACTGTTCTTGAAACAAAAAGAATTCCAAATTCGTGGAGAGAAAGCATTTTAGTGCCTTTTTACAAAAACAAGGCAGATTTTGCTCAATGCGGGAACTGCAAAGGCATAAAATTGACCTCCCATACATTCAAACTTTGGGAGCAAATTATTAACAAGCAGCTGACCGCTCTTTGGATATTCCTCCAAATTAGTTCGGATTTACGGCATCGCGCTCTACCACCAAATGCCATCCAAGCTGTTAGAATCTTGATGAAAAACACCGCATAAACCAGCAAGATCTTCACAGACTTTTATAGATCTGGAAAAAGCATTCTATTGAGTTCGCCGGGAACCAGTGTGGCGAGCATTGCGTGCTAAATTTATTCCAGAACATTATGTCAGCCTAATACAAGATATGTACAGAAACATATGTATTAGAGTCAAGAGCCTAGCAGGCATCAGTGATACATTTCCACTCCCATGATGCATATTGTATGCTGATGACATAGTACTATCTGCCAAAAGTGCCAAAGATCTGCAAAGTACACTGAATACCTGGGTGGCTGCGCCTGAAAAATTTGGTTTACGGGTAAGCAGAAATAAAACCAAATATCTAGAATGCTGCTATAGCGGGATCACGTCTCCTGTAATCAGTGTATTATCTATAGACCAAATACCTGTGCCAAAAGTCCCTAAGTTCAAATACCTAGGCTCCATATTGATAAAGATGCTAACGTAGATGAAGATGTGGCCCATAGAATAAATGTCGCCTGGTTGAAATGGAGAACCCTCACTGGTGTCTTGCGTAACCCACGGATGTCTACAAAACTATAGGGGAAGGTACATAAAACGGCAGTTAGACCTGCAATGCTGTATAGTAGCGAGTGGTGGGCAGTTAAGAAATCTCATGAACAGCAGTTACATACTAACGAAATGAGGATGTTAATATGGGCGGGAGGCGTGACGAGAATGGATAAAATCCG
The DNA here is from genome assembly GCA_036346155.1 of Sinelater perroti. Taxonomy (NCBI): domain Eukaryota; kingdom Metazoa; phylum Arthropoda; class Insecta; order Coleoptera; family Elateridae; genus Sinelater; species Sinelater perroti. Next base: position 7,888,624 of record JARFIY010000324.1, read on the forward strand.
TAACGACTATATTAGAGGCACTTTTAAAGTAGCCCCCATTGTCGAACAATTGACTGAACGTCGTCTCCGCTGGCATGGACATGTGATGAAACGCGAAAATTACCACGTAGTTTGAGTTGCTCTAAACATACCTGAAAAGAATAAGAAAAGAGGTCACCCACCTATGACCTTATGGTCAAAAATTACTAAAGACCTAGAGGAAGCCAAAGCAGACAACCCAGAATAGAGCGTCCTGGCGCAGACGATTAAGGAGACCCGGCCCCACTTGACATGGGATAATGAAATGAAGAGAGAGAAAAATATATAATTTGATAATTCTACTTCCTTTTAACAGATAAGTTCAATCTTAAGTATAATCTTTTCTCACACTAAACACAATGGAAGTGAGATTGCCAAACGGGTTATTCATAAAAGCAAAATAAGTACATTGCGTTAGCATAAAATATCTTGCACTACTAATTTCAAACTGTAAAAAACATGGTAAGTGTGTTAAATGAAGCTTAATAACATAAATAATGTTCCAGGAAGAGCAGACCCTTACGGCACCAAGTTAACGAAACAGATATATAATATCGTTTTAGCCTAATGTGTAGCTCAAGGTACGTTATTTCTGCATCTAGTTGATGTAACTTATAAATTGTTGCTTTGGCGTTAAAAGTGGGAGGCACGTCATCAAGCAGCGCTGTTGCAGATAAGGCAGAGGCGGTTTTAAATCTGAAATACGAAATAGAAAAAATTGCAGGGGACTGTAACAGTTCTGATTACAAAGAATTCTCTGAGAGGCTGGCGGCGTTAGATTGCGAAATGCAACAAATGAAAAACAGGAGAGAGCGTCAACACAAAAGCTTGTGTGACGAGGTCTTGAAAGAAATCAAAAGCTGCTCATTAAAACTTAAAGACAAAGTAAAATTAAACGAACAGGACAAGCGCTTTCTCGATTTGGGAAGTACTGAATCCAACTACCTTCATTAATCATAACTTTAATGAACCGGAATTTGAGGCCGTCATTACTTTAAATCGCATAGAACAAATTGTGCAACGCTTAGAGAAGAACATAACATACGCAATTCAATTAGAAAACCATACTGTGTCAAAAGAAGGAGAGGTACTAATTGCCAGGAAATCAATCAAACTTGAGAGACAACTGAAAGCATGTGCGGGAAATCTTGAAAATAGGATGCAATTAACACACCAGGGGGCCAACTTTGCTAGACCAAATATATTTAAAAGAAGACGATTTTGCTAAAATAGCACTCCATTTGGATATTAAACGTTTGAAAATGCTAGAAACGATAAAGAATATAATAATTTAGAGCAAGTTTGAAAAGACTACTGAACAATATTGCACAACACTGATGTTGGAGAAGAAGAAAGGCGCAAAAAGTCAGAGCTAATTGAAAGAATCAAGAACACCCTACGATAATTGAAATATAGGGCTGATGAGAATGCGAAGGAAGCAGATCCCACTAACACTATTCGAGAAATTGAGCAGCAACTTAAGAGTATCAAATAAAAAGTAAAACAACTTAAAGGATCTTCACAAGATTCTTCGTACATTTTTTTTTATTGGATTAATGCAAATTTACAATCTACTTAATAAAGTAATAAATTGGTTGAAGAAGTTCACTTGAGCCAGGGGCCATCCATTGACGGCTCTCTGGATTCACCAAGAGGTCTTCTGGCATGTCTGTAAGTCTCTATTTTCCAATGGTTGTCTGAACAGTTCACTGATTAGCTCGTTGCTGTGGGTTATGCTTCGATTTTTGTGTTTAACAGAGTAAGCACTGATGACGTGTATAAACGGTATTTTGGGGTCGTCGTGTATGGTGTTGTTGGAGACATACCGAAGTGCATTTAGTAACATTCTGAGGGTTTTAGATTGAAAGGTTTGTAAAATTTTTGTATTAGACGGTTTGCTGCAGACCCATAATTCGACACCATATGCAACTGCACCAAGAGCTGAGAAGTATGTCAGAAGTTAATGAGAAATCGCGGCACTGCATCCAAGGGAAAAGCAAATTTAGAAGGAGGAATGTTTAGATGGTGCTTCTTCTTGATTTGAGTCAACTTAATGTTGATAATAAGCAGCGGCGTTAAATGTAAAACTGGTTAACCTAGCCGTGCAGAATATTAAAACAATAAAAATAAAAAATTAACAGTTGTTTTGTTCCTGGCATAAATGAAAAAGTTATTTCACAACAGTCCATAAATTACTGATGACACGCTTTCTTATCTTTGCTTATAGACAGGCGCTCATGCTGCGCCATCTAAAGTAATTCCCTTGGAATGCGCCAGGTTAATCTAATCGCACTTCGTGGAACGATAAAATATTTCATAAAAACGTGATTTGTGAGTATCCAACGTCGTGGAATGTGTAAGTATCATCTGAAAGGGTTTTTTCAACTCTGTCAAATTTCACTTCTTTTCAGAGCAATGGGGGCAAATGTTTCGAAGCGAGGCTCTTACAGCTTATACAAATTTGAGACAAAGGACAAGAAAAGGAGCGCACTGCTAAAGGCTTCCTCGATCGTTAATTTAACACAAGCTGAAATATACGGGGACAGCCCGTTTGCGGCTGCATCTCGCCCTTGTGATAACCACCATGACGAAGCAGTATATGATAGTGTTTCAGAGGAAAAGGCAACACATTTAGAGGACCAAATAGAAGTAGTTATAAATAACACAAAAATCTTTAATAAACACAATGAAGAGGAAGCTGAGCAACAAATAAAAATCCCATCAAATGTATATTCCAACGACGAGCAAGTTTTGGTAACAAATAAAGCAGATAGTTCTAGCAACCCCAGCATTTTCGATAGAAAAGAAGACGTTATAAAGAACATTACTTTTAATTTTGGAGAACAAGTAGAAAAAGAAAATACGATCCACTCTGTAAATTTGCAGAGTCTGTCAAACAGTACGGACATTCTGATAGCTCAAACTGCCACAGAACAAAACGAGGCTGAAAAATACGAAGAAGCAACTACACTCAAAGCAGAAAATCATTTATTGTCCGATCAAAAGCTAAAATTAAATGATAATTTATTTTTAGGTAATAATTTCGATGAAGTAACTGATCCCTTATCAAACAAAGACAGAAAGAAATGGACACAATCAAAATATGAAGCAGACCTACCGTTACATGATAATGTTAGCACAGAAGCAAACCTTCGGCCTCTGTCTAGCCCGAGTTGGGACGAATTGTTTGAGAACCTTCTTGCTGTGAATAGCGTCAGCTCCTATGATACAAATTCCACTTCGAAAGATTCGAATAGCACATACACTGCAGAAGGTCAAATAGAAGTAACCGGTCTTGCTGCCGCGCCATATCAAAAAGGTACGAATTCAATAGAACAGAAAAATAGTCACAAATCGCTCTTAAAATCGACTTCACTTAACTCAGATGTATACTACGAGTTCTCCGAAGAGAGCGAAGCAGAGCAAGAACTATTCTTTGATGCCATACACTATGAAGAATCAAGTAAAAGTAAAAATTCCAAAGTTGCAGTATTGTTAGATGGTGTTAAGGCAAATGATACCGTTATGGAAGCCGCAAGTGAAGCTCAAATAGAAATTACAGATAAATTAGTATATATCAATAAAGAGTGTGGTGAAAATGAAAACCAAATGGAGTGGGAATTAAGCAATATGAAACATGAAACATCAGAGATGTTCAATGATTCTTTAGATGAGGTACAAATAGAAGTTATCAATACTAAAGATAATGCTGAAAATGATAATGACAACAACGATATTAAGTTCAATGGTACATCAAATGTAGACCAAGTTAGAGATATGTGGATATCACCTAATAGTGAAAAAGTTTCATTAAAGAATATTTCTGCAGATGAAGCTCAAATAGAAGCAATCAGCGATCCAGTAAATGCATTAAATAGCCTAGATACATCGGAGATATTAAACGATAAATGAGACTCAAATAGAAATAACTAGCACTATCGATGATGTTGAAGATGATAATAATAATAAGGAAGGTCTTAACTTTAATAAGGATAAATCAAGCGAAGGCCAAATAGGAAATTTGTGGATATTAGATTATGCCAAAAAAGATATTTCTGCAGATGATGCCCAAATAGAAGTGATCAACGATCCAGCTCAAGTTCCAAATTGCAATATTCCAGAAGATGTTGATTTAATCAATTTTGAGGATACCTCAAGCGAACATCAAAGAGAAACTGTAAATCAATTGAAATTAATTAGTGTCGACAAAGAAAAAGTAGTCCATATTAGCAACGATACTGAAAACGATTTTATCGATTTAGAAGAACAGGTAGAGGTTTTAATCCCAAAAGGGGACTCGACAAACAGGGATCCTTTAGCCAACAACCAATTTGAGGTTTCTGAAATGCCGGTGGGTTATAAACAGCAGCTTACGCAAGATAAAGAAAATATTAAAAACGACATTTCTGCAAATGATGCCCAAATAGAAGTGATCAACGATCCAGCTCAAGTTCCAAATTGCAATATTCCCGAAGATGTTGATTTAATCAATTTTGGGGATACCTCAAGCGAACATCAAAGAGAAACTGTAAATCAATTGAAATTAATTAGTGTCGACAAAGAAAAAGTAGTTCATACTAGCAACGATACTGAAAACGATTTTATCGATTTAGAAAAACAGGTAGAGGTTTTAAAAACACCAGTTGAAATCCCAAAAGGGGACTCGACAAACAGGGATCCTTTAGCCAACAACCAATTTGAGGTTTCTGAAATTCCGGTGGGTTATAAACAGCAGCTTACGCAAGATAAAGAAAATATTAAAAACGACACTCTAAATTCAGAACAAGATTCTAAAGACACCAGCATAACTGACCGTGACTTGGATGCTGACAGTAGTTTCAGCTCGAACGCGTCCACCGAAGAGACAACAGCTGAAAGCATGGCTTGGTATCAGATGAAGATATGGGAAAAACAGCAGGATGGCGTACCGGAAGAGGTAATCGACGAAATCGCTTATATCACGGCAGCCATAGACGAAGTGAAAGTTAAAATTGAGCAGTCAAAGTCACAAGAGGATCGCACAGATATTTATTTAATCCTAATAAAGCTCATGAGGGACGTCAACAAAATCAAAAATGACACTTTTAACGAAGAAATAATGGCCTTGCAGCATAGAGCCTTGCGTGACATCAACGGCTGCTTGAAAGAGCTCCAAAATTAGAATAACTACTTTAAATGCCATTATTATTAATTTTATATTTTTATATTGTATTGAGAGAGACCTATAAATAAAAAAGCATCACGCATTTGCCGTTTAGCAATCAGCTCTCAGAAGTGTAAAACACCACGGTTGTGTAATACGCAAACAATTCCGTGGAAAATATCCGAATCGGGCCATGACAACAACGGCATTGTAATAGTTCGGTTCGTGTAGTTATCGCAGTGCAAACAAGCCTTATCGCCGATAATGTGTCTACAGATAAGCCCGATACTGCTCCGTATTCCATTTAAGTTACAAAACCTGTTGCCTACGTTTTTCTCCGTTAGCGAAAAATTACGGTGCGTAGTTAAATTAAGTCGCCTGTTAACCGACTACATTTCTGTTTTTAGGGAAAATGGGGGGCTTAGTGTCGAAGAAAACCTATGAGGTGAACAAAGGAAGGAAAGGGGCAAACCAGAACACAGAGGCGCCGCCGCCGCCGAATAAAAGGGCATTGGTTTCAAGCGATCTACCGAAGCCCAACGTCAGTTCCATTTCTGAAGAGAACGAGGATCCTGCAGATGCAGAGCAAATCGAAAATAAGATGCGGGAAAGCGTGGTGAGGCAGCAATCCATAAGCGCTGCCGAGCTATCAAACGCCGAAGGCAATAAGGATAACTCTGCGGATGAGGCGAATATAAAAGATGAAACTCAAGATACCGTTAAAATAGAGTTAAGGTTATCAGAAAAAGGTAATAGCGACGACAGCAGTGATAAACTGGTTAACGAACCTGCAGTACAGATCAGTAATGTTGCAGCAGAGCAAGCAGAAATTAATATCGCTTCCCCAGAAGTAAGTACAACAATACCTGCAAATAACAATAAATCTAACAAAACAGAAAAAACTGACGACAATGAAAACGAAACGGTAACATCAAACGATAAAGACAAGCAAGAAAAGGACACTAGCAAAGTTACGCCATTAGATGAAGGAAGCACGAAGTTCATTAAAGTTTTATCTGAAGAGAATCACAGCGGGAAAAATATTGAAAAGGAAATGAGCCACGTACATATAGATAACGCTTCTAGTAAAGAGGAAAAAGAAATATTAGAAACCAAAAAAGAAGAAAACAAAATAAACGAACAACCAACACCCCACATTGAAGATCCAGTGCAAGAACAAAAAAATGAAGATAAACCTGCAGCTGAAGCTCACTCTAATTCTGAAAATATAGACCAAAGTCATGTTCAAGTTGGAAAATTATCGGAAAATCACATCGAACCACACGCTACAAAAGAAGCGACTCGCTCTGTTTTAGACAGCATAAGTGAAGTAGAGAAAGAAGTAAAAAATCTAAGTGCTCAGATCAACATGCCCGCTTGTGATAAGGACACCATAATGCAAGAGCTAATAAAGTGCATGATAAAATTGGATAATCTCTTAGTCGAAAATGATGAACAGAGGGCTGAGAGAAAGCGAGTCATAAAGTCCGCCCAGGAAGCCATAGCTATATTGGAAAAGAAATCAGGCGGCTCTGACAAAAAGGAATCCGAAGACGACTCTTCCGACGAAGATGTGAAACGAGTCAAATAGACATTAAGGTCCTTTTAAATATTTAGAGAATATTTCGTCTTGTTAACAACGTATATTATTTTGTAAACCAAATTAATTTGGTTAATATTTTTGATATTACTTTTGTGTTGCCTGCCTTATACGCTCTTAATTTGTCTTATTGATACGAGCAACAGTTTGAATGCAATATTGGTTGAGATTACGCTAGAGAGTTCTATAAATAATTAATCGTATATGGAAAGATCTTCAATTTATATTGACTTTGGAGGTTACTTTTGGTAAATAAAATTTACGGAGTTTGGTTTAATTTATTTTGTAACCCATGTGATCGAATGATTTGATTCTGTTGCTTGTCTTATCTATTCGCTTTGCTTATTGTAAAAGTATCACAGGAAGCATTTTATAACAGAATGAAGAGGGCGCCCAACACATTTATCTGCTTGAAGCTAACCTAGATGTTCGTAATCACTTGAAAATATATTTCCGTCAGTTTATAGCAAAAAGTGATTAACATCGCTTATTGCTGGAATGTACTGCCTAGCTTTTTAAAGTAGTCCTCCTCTAGCAAATATGGTTACAAGAAGAAATCATAAAAATTAATGTCGGGATTGTGTAGCGACCATATAAAGAAAAAACCTTCTAGATATTGATGGAAAATATTTTAACATATCAGAACTTACAGATAATTAAAAATAGACATCGAAAAAGAGTCCAGAAACATGAAAAGAAGAATCAAAATTTGGTTCTAGAAATCCAAAAGTACGAGAAGTGTTGCAATAATTTCGAATAGATTTGAAGAAAAGTTTGAAGAACTTTAAGCAAAGAATTTAATATTAATTATAAAAATAGAAATAAAAACATAATTACAAACAATTAAAATAATATTGCAGATGCTTGATAGGAGAATTAAAAAGAAGTTCCAACAAGCAGAGAAAAAAGTAGAAGTGACCGCATAACGTTACGAAGAATGTGCAGAAATAAATTGGTTCACATTCTCACGTAGATGCTGTCTCAATAAAGTGATGCAAAAATCATTTGCAACCAAACTTGCGAAAGGCTACAACAAAAAAGAATGGAGAGAATTAGATATAATGGCATAACTTAGAAGTTGGTCTTCTGGATAAAAAGAACGTTGATGCTGTCGAATCCAGGTTATGGTAATTCATATTTTAAATTCGAATGTAAAAGTTTTATGTCACCTCATAATGAGGCGCCAAGAGAAAACTTTAAGATTAAAAAGATTTTACTGAATGTATAAGAGCGGTTCCATTAGATGAGTTGCTAAAAGAACCCGAAAAAAATAATGCCTGAAGTTCAAGTTATATGAGTCGAGAAATATTGGAAAGAGGCACTGCGATATAGAAAGACCAGACAAAAAGAACATAGTTAACATTACTGGTTCATTCCTAGAGGTGAAAGGTCGTAATAGAAACATTCTTGTTGTTGTTTACTTTTTATTAACGGATCTGAAGTATATCTGGCACAAAATCAAGAGTCATCTACAGTTACTGCTTCTACTAACACAAAAAAAATAGCATGGTGATTCCTTCACAGCTCTTTTCATAAGTGACATACGGTATCGCAGTTCTAAGACAGAGAGGCCTTAGGGAAGAAGCAGTATAACGGTATAACTCGCAGACATACAATTCTAGGCAAAAAAAGACTTCGGTGACAATTTCAGGACGTCGATGAGAAGTGGCATCTATTTGCAACTACCGATACAGATGCATTAATGCAGAACCACGAGAAAAGCTAAGAATCAAGAAAATGTAAAAAACGCAAAAAAGTTCTAGAACCTTAAAAAAATTAAACAGTCAAAAACAGATGCTTTTACAATAAGGTGGTGCAGAAAGTATTTACAGCCAAGAAAGGCTCATGACTTGCAGAAAATTACTTATTTGGCGATGCGTGGTTGCCACAAAATTAAAATTAGTGCTGGATAAGCATAAAGGGGTCAGCCAACAATGGCAAAACCAGCGCACTCAACCCAATGTTAAAGACTCATTGGAGGCAATGAAATTATTTAAAGTTAAAAGTTGGTCTTTTGGAGAGAACTTTAAAGAATGGCGATAGTGCTAAGTCCGGGTTGTGGTAATTAATGGCATAAAACGGAGCTTCGTAAATTTTAGGTTACTTGCATGATAGAGAGCCAAAGAATACTTCAGGATTAAGAGGACATACTAGAAGTTTTAAGGGCGATTCGATTGGGTGGATTTTTAAGAATATGTAGAGCAATAGTGCCGGAATTGCAACAGATGTGTGTCTAAAGCAGCCTTCTAGAAAAAAGGGAAGCGCCGTATCTGATTTATTTTTAAACACAAACAACGGCAACAAGGATAATCTATGTATTATTTTATCAATCGGTCTAAAGTGAACGAGATACTAAATCAAAAGTTACCTATGGTTCACTGCTACTACTACTACCATCAGAACACGCGCAACTGAGGTAGGCAATGAGATAGAATGGATTCCTTCACAGCTCTTTTCACAAGTGAAATAGGTTATCCCAGTTCTAAGACAGAACTACCTTAAGGTAGCGTAACAGTCGCCGAGCCCCTATGTAAGAGCTGCCGATAACCGCGACAATTTTAGGTGCAACACAAAGTTGCAAAACTTCTAGAATTAAGTCTATAAGCCAAATGGGTATGAAAAAATAATTCCGGAGTTTGAGACAGGAATTACAAGAATTAAGAACATTTAACTTAGAGGAGTGTTTGGAATACTTGAAAAAGAAGTTAGTAAAGTCGGAGACAAAAGTAGACGCCTTGTTAATAAAGTCGTATAAAAATAATTTGGAACAAAAGCAAAAGATCTGCGATTTTCAGAAAATTAATGTATGTGACTATTAGTGGCTGCTAAAAGAGCTATAAAGAGAGCCGAAATAAGAGAGGTAAGACTACAATAAAAAAAAAGTATGGCACTAAACCCAATAATAAAGATCTATTTGGGACGATGGATTTCTTTGAGCTTCTGGGGATAATCTTGGAAAACCATGATAATGCTGAATCTATGTTGTGGTGATTAATGCAGCAAAGCCGGGTGTCGAAAATTCTACGTCACCTGCACGACCGAGCCTCTAGAGGATACTTCGATATTAAAAAGAGATTCCATAAATTTTGAGAGTGGTTCTATTGGATAGACTCTTTGTAAAAAAGCACATACAAAGCAATATTTTGTAAAAGAACCAGGCAAAAGAGCACAGCTAACATTTCCGATTTATTTTTAGGAACGGCGACAAAGATATGCCCGTTGCTGTGTATTATTTTACCAATAGATTTGAAGTGTACGTGATGCCAAATTAAGAGTCATTTAAGGTTTACTATTAATACACAATTAAAACAATTTCGCGGGAACTTAACGGGTTTTTCCACAGCTTTTTTCACAAGTAATACAAGTTATTGCAGTTATAAAACAGCAAGGATAGTGCAACCGCCGCCGAGCCCTGCCGAAAACCGTGATGGCGAAGCAACGCGCAGACTTCAATAAAGAAGCGTCAACGGAGGTCGTAAGGCTTCTATAAGTAAGTGTGTAAATAAAAGAAGTACAAAAAAAAATAATTCAAAAGTTGAAACAAAAATTACAAGAATCAAGAGAAAAAGTTACAAAGGAACAAAAGATAAAGGTAGAAGGAAAATCCAAAATTTTCAGTGTTAAGGAGAAACGGAAGAAGTAAATATAAATACCAAAGAATATTTTGGTAATCCTAGAAAATAGCAAAATAGAGGAAAAACATTCTAGAAACCTGACAGAAAAACCAAAGTTAAAAGCATAATAAAACGTTGGAATTTTTGAGTTGAAGTTAAATAAGAACATGGAAAAGTGCTCGGGAAGTTTTAAAGAGAAATTCGAAGAGTTCGATACAGAAGCAGATGTGTTAATGAAATCAATCAAAAATAAAAGATCTGTGATTTTCGGGTATATTGCAGGAAGTTTATTAGATTGGAGAACGTTTGTCTGAACGAGCTACGTCACTGATGACTTTGTAAAACAATTTTGGTTATGTAGAAATTAGCGTGGACATTAAGGGCAAACAAGTTTTTTTAACAATAACTCGCTTGCTTCTTCCGGTTAGCAAATATTTACTTGATTTCTAAATTGCACATACAATTAGCGTCAAAATTTAAAACTGTTAATAGTAATGTTGCATGGAATCTTGTAAGAATGTAACTTCGATAAGATTTTTCTTCCTTTTCAAACGCATTAAATAATTAGCTAACACGCTATTTCAAAATATTCAGAAATTGGAAGATGAGTAACGTAGAAACATTGTTAATCAAAAATTATTTCCAAATCTGGGGTTTGTTAAGTTTACAAACTTTTCGGTGCTTTTAGGACACCTGCGTACAAAGAAATAAAAAGCGCGGACCTGAGAAGTTGGCTTTGATAGCGGCAGGTAGGCAAGCAGCCCGTATGATACTTGGGGGTATCCTTAAACGCCAACGAGAATGAAGGCTGATGAGGGACACCCTCGTAATTTCCAAAGCATTCCCGCCGGGGCCTTTCGCTTCTTTACAACTTTACTTTAAGTCGTTTTTACTATTGGGGGAGGTCCGACGATAAGAACCATAGTCGGTTCGCGTCGTCGCGGAGTAAGATTTAGCAACAGCTCGTTCTGTTGCTTACTTTGCTTAAATTTTTAATTTTTTAGTTTGGAACTGTATTCAAACAATTTTTTCATTGCAGGTTAGAACACTGTCGCCTCCAACTTTTATTAGTTTAATATATTTGTAAGTAAAATTAGTAATTTAACCTTTAACTTTTGCCCCAAATTTATTTTCATTTGCATTAAATATTAGAAATGGTTAGTGATATTCTTCTGGATTTGTTTTGACCACCCTGTAGGCGTAATCTATTACTAGTTAATATAAGTCAGCCTCACATAATCAACAATCTACAATTATCGATAAAATGAGCTGAGAATATGATTGCAGAGCTGCTATGCATAAATCCTTTCGGGCCGAAAAATGACTGACAAAAATTATTGCGTGATTTGGTTAAAAAAATCAATAATCTGAAAACAAGAAGAAAGTAATTGCTGACAGCGCAACACAAATGATGAAATTGTCCGCTAATGGAAAGAAAAGATCGACTAAGATCCTGGGCGGAGCATGACTGATAAAGAAATAGGCGTGGCGAGGTTGTCTACCAGTCTTACAGTGCATCAGCACCAAATTCTTCGTCTTTAGTAACCGCCAACTTGACCGAGAAAATGGATAGGAAGTTAAAGGCCTAAGAGCTGCTTAACGACATCAAGCACGATAACGGTGACTTCCTGACGAAAAAAACTTCAGCCAGGACAGAAAAATGCGTCAAAACGACCAGAAGATTTACCAAGATGCTTTTGAAGTACCTATCGTCATGCATACAAAGTTTTTGATAGTGGTGAAGCTTGTGAACAGCAAAGAGAACGCCATGGCGCCCTACATCTTTGAGGAAAGCCTGACAGTTGTCAAGCTAGTAAGGTCAAGGATGAGAGGGGAAAACAAAGGACAGTTCACCCTCAGAAAGCAGCCTGTATTTGGTACCACGGAAACTAGCACACCCGGAGGTATCTAACTACGGACGCCTGAACGCCAAGCGTCTCTATAAATACCGTAACAGCAGTTCGTGCTCCAACAACCACTGGAGAGCGTACCAGTGGTACGATGCACGGGGATTTGCGACTGGGAGGCTTGCTTTAACCGGCCGGCCTGCGAGGACGACACCTCTATAAAAAAGAAAAGAACACCTCTAAAAACATGAGGCGCACCGGGCGCACCCCATAGTATAAAGGACTGAAAAAGGCGTCACCCTGGGGGTGACCTTACTATCGACCCATCCCATGGGAATAATATAAAAGATACCAAACATAAAATAAATAGAAACGTAAGAACAGAAACTAAGGACGGTGATACCCTCGCCAAAGTAAGGGACGCAGCCGGCAAAGGAACGGAAACTATCTCGGAGCTGATGACGCTAATTGCCAACAACATAAACACCAAAACCGAGATAAAAAATACAGTAAAACACTTAAACCTTTTTTTATATAACTCTTTTATTTGTACAATCAGCCTTTGTGAAGCTATAAGTACAACTTGTGTGTGCTTAATCTAGGACTTAAATTATTAACAACATAACATGTAGAGTAATGTCCCAGTGGACATCCTCCATTAAGAATATTTTTACATAATTATGACTTATTTGTTAGCCAAATCTAGCAGGTAGGTCAGAGAGTTTGAATCTCTTTAATCTTCTTGGTTCTTCTTCATCCAGCCAGTTCGTTTAGATGTGCTGTTATCTTATCTTTGTATTTTGTAATTTCTTCGCGGATGGTGGGTATCTTTAGATCGGCATGTAGTGTTGCGTTGGTTATGTACCATGGGGCATTTACTATTGCTCTTAAAACCTTATTCTGAAATCTTTGCAGAATATCTTTGATTGAATTGCACGCAAAACCCCATAGGGGCACGCCGTATGTCCAGATTGGTTTCAAAATGGTTTTATATAATAACAATTTGTTTTCCATTGACACTTCCGATTTTCTACCGATTAACCAGTAGATTTGTTTGAATTTAGCTCCTAGCTGTTTTCTCTTAGTGACGATGTGAGTGTGCCAAGTTAGTCTTCAACCTGAAGATGACTCGTCTAAACAGATGCATCGCAAAACCCGAAGAGGAATACAAAGAAAACGACACTAGATACATCCCGAAGGAGACAAGGATAATTGCAGTGTAAGCGGAAGAACAGAACATAATGAAGAAAAAGGATGAAAGAAGAGAAACACACAAACACACATAAAGAAATGTTTAGAAGAACAGCAAGGATATGAGAGATTAAAAACGATGATAGACAAAAGACGAACTGACAAAACTTTCGAAATGACCTTTTATATGACTGATATAAACACAATTAGCCTAGAAGAAGACTTAGTTTTAATAACCAATAAAACTAAAGGAGGGAAATACACAGAAAGCAACAAAATCACCGCAAAATATCTAGGAATACGCGAGGTAATTGAAAAAATGAGGGACAAGTAGAATACCTATTGAGCACTACCAAAACTGCAAATAAAAAGGAAAACCAAATAGAAAAATCAAACATCCTATATGTGATCCCATAGAAGATAGATAAAGATGGAATAAATGACATGGAGCATTTATTTAAAGAAACTCAAGAGCTAAAGGCAATAATAAAAGACGTGGAAGCTTTTCACAGTCACAAAGAAATAAAATTTGTGACTCCAGAAGGTAGTTATAAAACCAGAATAAGCAAGAAAGATAGTTGAATACGTGTTTTATAATACCATGCTAAAGTCAAATAAATGCGAAAGCTATCACGGCCAGTGTTATGGTGCATCGTGTGGTTGGTTCTCAAGTTCTAAGGTCATGGTTGGAGTTCAGAAACTCTTGACGTTTTGTACACAACTGCGGCGGACATATTCAGAGGAAAATCTTTTAAAAATTAAATGTCTGTCCTGTACGTTTTCGCTTTTATACTCGTGCAAGTATGGTGGGGATGGTGTTGGGGGAGAGTTGTTGACGTCACCGGGATGGTAGATAACGTGATCCTGCTACCTGTTGATGTCAATCGGGTCGTTGCAAGTAATATTTTGGCATTTTCTGACGTCACTCGCTCTTTCGCCTGATCGCGGTCTGTTTTTTGCCCCTTGAGTGCGATAAACCAAGATTTTAAATTATTTTTATATTTATAAATCTCTACCGCCTTTCTGTATGATCTTGATTTATAAGGGGAACATCGGAGTCGCATTATAACTTACGCCACGCCGAAACTTGCAAGAAAAATAAAAAATTGGAAAGTATCGTAGGAGGAGTCTCTGAGCCTACACAGATACACCACCTTTGAGATAGACGTAAAACCAACAGGCATGGGAAACGAGAACACAGAGACAAAACTAAAAAAGCTAAATAAAAATGTTTTCAAAGACTCCACCTAATTGTTTAGGGATGGGATTTAAACAGCGAAACGTTACCAAGTTCATCAAGAAAGCGCAACAGATTGCTATACAAGCAAAAGAAGACGATAAAAGAGTACAGTAGCCATACTGGCAAAACTAAGAGATTGCAGATTTAAAAGGTAGATGCAACCGAATCAGAAGGGAGCTAAGAAGGGAAAGAAAACAAGCCACAAACCCAGAACTGGCGGAAAAGATCGAAGAAAAATATAAAGACGAAAGGAGAAAGCACAGAAAATCGATCGAAAAATCAAAACGCGAACATTGGCGTAAATTCTGTAGAAAACTGGAAGAAGACATATGGGGCCAAGGCTACCGACACGTAAAGAAAGCACTCCAACCTTACAACTTAAAAGTAAGCGAAAAATCCAGGATAACAAATGAGCTGTTCCTCATAGGCAAGACAACTGGAAGAGAAGAGAGAGGACGGAGGTAGACAAACCCTTCACAATGGAAAAACTACTGATAACAGGCGAAAGACTCAGGGAAGAAAAAGCTGCGGGTCCGGACGGAAGAGCCACCGAAACAATAAAACAAGCAATAAAAATTATACCTGAGAAATTCTGTAAATGGTGAATCAACTGCTACAGGGACAAAGCTTCCTCGACAACTGGAAGAAGCCAAACGTAGTTTTAATACCAAAAAAGCCAATGAAGAACATGATGCAAACGTACAGATCAATCTGCTTACTGGACACCACAGGCAAACTGTACGAACATTTGATCAAGAAAAGACTATATAGGAAAAACGGGCTGTCCGAAAGACAGTTTGGATTTAGAAAAAACTGTATACGGTCGACGCAATTAAAACAGTTTTGGAAGCAGCTAAGGAACGCACAGCGAAATGGGTAGTAATGATTATTGATGTACAGAACGCCTTTAATACGGCTACATGGAGTTACATAATCAGAAGATTAAACAAACTAAACATCAGCGGATATCTGGTGACCACGATAGAAAGTCATCTGAGCAAATAAGAAATAACAATAGCTAAAAAGAAAATAAACGCGACGGAGCGCGTACCACAAGGGTCAATTCTTGGCTCAACACTATAAACTGTTTTATACGATGAGGTTCTAAAGCTAAAAGGACGCACTCATAGACAACATAAACAACGCATTGTACATTATAGGAAAATGGATGATAGATAACGGTTTAAAAATAGCGCCGAACAAGACCGAAGCGATTATTTTGAACCGAACATTGGAGGAATAAGCATGCGAAATATGATACAGCGTACTAAAAATAGACAAATACCGAAAAATGTTAATGAGAGTACAAAGACAAATGATCATAAAGGTTATCGCTTTGATAATAGAAAAAAGGGCAAGGATATACTATACTAGAAGGGGAGAGAAAGACATACGAAAGAAAAAAGAAAGATTACAGTGGCCAAATGGCAGATCAGATGGAACGAGCTGGAAACGATAGCCGAATGGACAGGAAAACTGTTGCTGTCAGTGGAACCGTAGATAAAGTGCAAGCATAAGAAGGCGGAATATTTTTTGACATAATTCTTAACGGACCACAGATCTTTCAGGACCTACACGCACCGAATAAGGAAGGCGGAAAACAAAAACTGCATATATTTCGAAGAAAGAGACGATCCAGAGCATACGGCATTTCACTGTAACAGATGGCACCGGAAACGAATGAGTCTGAAACTAAGAACCGGAAAACACAAGGAATATAATAGGCTCCATGCTGGAAAGCGCGGAAAATTGGGATCACATACATGGATATATTAAGCAAATAATGAGGAAAAAAGAGGAAGAAGAAATATCAAATCAAGGAATGTAAACAAGAAATTCCAGATCCACCTCAAGAATGTCTCAGCAGATAGTGTCGGGTGGAACATACGTGGCGAAAAAGATGAGTTTTAGCCGCTAAGAATCTGGCACACTACCTCGCACGGGCATGGGGCGTCTTACGAAGATTTCTCCTTTTGAAGAAAAAACATAGAGAAGGTGGCCGCTGGATGGTAGTACGTATCTCAAAAAAAATCCGGTTTAGCCTTCAAGATCAAGACCCAGGTAATGCTACACAACAATTTGTATTATCACTGATTCCCTAACTTGTGGCTGCTTTCCAGCCCCACTACAATCCCCTTGACTAATACATCTAGAGCATGGTCGAGGCGAAGGTCAATGACAGGAGGCATCATAACAATAAGAACAGTTTAAAGCCGTCCATTGTAGACACACATATGGACAAGAAGGAAGTTTTGTTGGCCTGCAGCAGGTTTAGGTTTCAGCTCGAGAAGTTTGTGGCCGCTGATGAGGGCTGCATTGAATAATATATTCCTTAATACTATTTACTTTAACTTTTACAAGTTACATGTAACTAAATTTAATTTTGCTTGTATTTTAATGTTAACTTCATTGTATGTTTATTCATTTATCGGATTTATCTCAATGACTTGGTATATGATTTGTTCTAAAAGTATTGAGCCATATAATACAAAAAATGACAACTAGAATGACATAAGTCTATCTATTTAGTACTTTTAAATTACAACCATAGTTTACATGGTCGTTTCTACTGTTTGAAGCATTTTCTAATGCCTCCTGTTTAAATATAGAATAACTACCTTAATCTCGACAATTATGAATTTTTTTCCTCTTCCAAATCTGTAGCATAGGTAGTAGTCTGAAGCAAGTTATGACTAACAGCGGCAGTAAATCAAATTAGGTCGCGACGCATTTCATGCTAAGACCTTTCGTTAAAATTTTATACATTACTAGTTATTGGAGTGTCCGTCACCGATTATTGTTAATAGTAGTAGTCTAGTTCTGTGCGTTGATGGCTTTCTAGAAATGGATTACGATACACGTAATTTTTCCCACTTCTCAATTATTTGCTGCATTTATTGCATCGTTTCTGAAAGCCTTTTGAATCGTCGTCATCGGCGCCTAACTCTCAAGTGTACCGGCCATTAACGCATCCTTATTATGGAAGCATGCGCACTACAATCCACTCTTATTGGCTGCTAGATCACATTGCGGCCGCGCAAACTGTTCTCCCTATAATACTATTGGCTCAATATTTTCCTAGCAGGCCTCGTATATAACGTAAAGAAACTGTTAAGCAGTTAGAAGCATTACATGGTTTTATAAAGTCTTTCTTTAATAACATTATTTCAAAAATAAGAAAGTGTAAATGCTAATCAACAAAAATGTAATAATCACCAATGGTAGCAGAGAATCCTTTAATTAAATATTTTCACCGGTTCATAGAGTCTGCATAGTACCCAAATTTAATCTTATGCCTAACAAAATTGAACGTCACCTTGGTAGTATGTAGTTAATGCTCGCTTTAACGACTTGATACTAAAACGCCTTTAATCAATCTTCCCATCTTTCAGCCCGGTCTTCAAGCCCGGAAAGTTAAAATACGTTATTTGGGCTTCCAAAGTTCGCAACTAATGCGTTTCAGATCTGTCCGTGGTTGCACGACCCGTAAACAAGTTAGGCCTAAAATATATACTTTCAGAACATGTTAACTTCGAATTCCAGTATTTTATTATTGCATTTTGTCATGGGTGTTTCTGCGTATTAACGTACTGATTTTATAGTAGTGTTACTCCTAAAAATATTTAGTTAGAAGGCGTAGTTATGAGGGTGGATTAAATATAAACGAGACTTATTTTTTAAAAAATATTTTATTTGAACTTGAAACAAAAGAATAGCAGATTATTTTTTTACATAATCTTCTGATTGAGAAACACATTTTTCCCAACGTGTAGCTAATTTTGAAATGCCTTCCTCGTAGAATGAAGTTGGTCGTGTTTCCAGCCAATTGCGCACATAGATCTCAACCTCCTCATCGCTGTCGAATCTATGCCCTCCCATGGCTTCCTTGAGAGGACCGAATAGGTGATAGTCGCAGGGCGATAGGTCCGGGATGTAGGGAGGGTGTTCAACTGTGAACGATGCAATTTCTGTTCAGTTGTCAGAAGGCAAGGCACCCATCTTGCGCACACCTCACGAAACCCTAGCTCCTCTGTGATGATCGAAAAAGTGTTGCCATTACTTATTCCAATCTCAGATGCAATCTCAAACGCCTGTCACCCTCAATAAATTGTTGAACGCGGACGATGTTTTCGTTGGTGATGCTGGTGCAAGGTCGGCGATCATAACTCTCATTTTCAACATTCTCACGACCCTCCATGAACTTTTTGTGTCATGCGAACACTGTAGCTCGTGACAGTGTCTCTTCCTTGAACTGCGCAGTCAATCTCCTCAGGATTTCAGCCGGTTTTGCACCTTCCGTGGCGAGAAATTTAATGATAATACGCTGCGCAATTGACGACGGCACCACCTGCTCAGACATTGTCACGGCGGGTACTGACAGGAACGAACGAAATCGCCCGCCTGCTTCCACCACTCCTGACATCCCTACCCAACACCTGACGAAGCGAGAACTCTCGCGCGTTAATATTACGCGCCCGAGTTCAAAAGTCTCGTTTATATTTGATTCACCCTCGTAATATGGTTCCATCGGCTAATACGTTCCAATTTCTCTTTCCACAATCCGCTTCTAAGTACAGTATGTTCTAAAATAAGCAAAGCTATCAAGGCAGGTTCACACCTACACTGTAGCCAGCAGTATGACCTTTGGGTGTTAGCTGCTCCCAAATTGTACCAATGGAAAAACTTGCAATCCCATGTTCGGAAACGGAGTACCAAAAATTTTACGTTATTACTTTGAATGCAATTTGAGTATCAATCAATGCTTGGAGGAAATTTCAGTCTAAAAAACACTCAAGCTCAGTTGCCTACCATAGAGAACATCTGCTGTTAGAAATATGAAATCATCAGATAGAAGATCGTTTGGATATTTTTGCGATGTAAAATTATACCATTCTGTATGACTACTCAAGTAAAAAAAGGTTTTCATTTGTTGTTTAACATTGTTGAAATAAGACTATCCTGTCTTTTCCTTTACGTCTGTTCCTAGGAGGTCTGGGTAATAAGCTGCATCCGTCAGAAAGTTTACATGGATAACTTCTTGCTAGTCGCAGAGGAACGCCGCCATCACTTTTACTGCCAAACGGCTCCTTCACGCTCTCTTGGGTTTGGGAGAAACGCCACTCGCGTGATGACTGCTGGGACTCGGCAATAAAGTAGTGCATCCACGTTTCATTAATGGTCAGTAAAGACTTTAAAAATGCATCACCTTCAACTTCAAATTGTTGTAGGAGACGACTGGCAGTTTGTATGCGCACCATCTTGTTCACGCACGTCAAAGTGGGTGGTACCCACAGTGCATTCACCTTGCGATAGTGCAAATAATTTGTTACGATGTCTCCTACACTACTAACACTGATGGAGAGCGTAGCTCCAAGTTACTTGGTAGTGTTGCGCCATAAGCGTGTCTGCGCGATCAATGTTTGGCTCGGTGACGAATGCTCGCGGCCAACAATCAGCCCTCTCTGAAGCACCTGCACCACTCAAACGCACGGGCCCATAAGAGAAACTCTTCCCCATAAAGATGTCGAAGTCTGTGGTAAATTTTAGTGGACGGGACGTTTTTTCCAACGAAGAATTTGACCACAATGCGTTGTTTCACGCTCCGCTGTACCTTCTGTTCGCTCATCAGTCTAGCAACTCCCAAACAGGACTGAATAAGTTCCAACCCGAGCAGGAGAAGCGTGGAGATTGTTGCTCTACTCCCTCAATATCGCACAGCTGCTGCTCAGTGCGGCTTGTTTACATACCAATTAGTTCCGGTCACATTTGAATCACCTTGTATTTTTTTTATGTCCAATTTACTTCTGATTTTGTTTTGATTTCTAAGTAGCGAAGTCTTTAGCCTTTTGCATTATTTCTTTCTTTATAGGTAGACTCTTTTTATTAGAGCTGCTACTTTTCATTTGTTTGGTATTTTTAAAGTTTTTTTAAGGTTTACCTTTGTTATTATTTTGCGCAGGTTTTTTTACTTTTCTTGTACATTTCTGTAACTGTAGACCAAAAATTCTAGATTCCTTATCAATTCCGGATTTTTAAGTCTTTCAATTGGTCTTTACTAAAGATTTCTTGGAAGCAGATTAGCCAAATTATTATTAGAAAGATGCATTTTTGCTTTACTCCAACATGGACTCGCAAAGGCACTAAAATTTTCCAGCATGTAACACATATATTTTGCTTTAATTAATCTCGTGACATTTTAGTCATCGTTGTTCAGGTATTTTACTAATCAATGAATGTTGTCGAATGTATCTGGTATTTACTTTACTGCCTTATATTTATATTTAGTGTGCTTTTTATCACAAAATTGGGAAAACGTAAAATATCCTCCTCCTCGAATGCCTAGCGGATGCCCTACTCTAAAATAATTAGATGCCAACGTTAAATTTAAACAAGGAGTAACACTGCAGTTCTCAAAGGCACGATGTTTGCTGCATGGGGGAGGGGTGAGCTAATATTTTTAAACAAACTATTTAACGTAATCTGTTCGTTAGAAATTTGAAATTGTAGAGCCTGCAAATATAATTTTAAAAATCCAATAGTCTAGCAATCTCATAGTATTTGAACATTATATTACTGACAAAGAGGTACTGTATAACGCAATCCAATTGTTACTATATCCAAATTGTAAATTAGATTTATTCATATAAAGTGATGATGAGAAAAAATTGAAGGTTTCTACATAGTTACCTTCGTCACCTCTTAACTTTCGTTAAATTTTAATGCAAATATTTCTTATTTTTAGTTACTAATTAGCCCATCCGCTAAGGATTTGCAGTCCAAACGTAAACTAGTGTTCGTTTGCATCAAAGCAAAGCTCTTTCACTGCTAAAAAAATTTCTTGTTACATTTTACATTTTTCAGTAATAAACTCGTTTTTATGCGCTTTTTTATTAACAATCAGAAATATGGACATTGGAAAAAAGCTACCGTATTGTAAATTTTTTCTATTATTGGCACTGTAGCCACAAGGGCTTATTGTGCCTACTAACATGTGCTCTTATAGCAGGACATCACATACATCCATGGGTTGAGCGAGATTCGAACTCGCCTGCGCCGGCTCAGGAGCTATTACAGCCCTATTGTAAAACTTTAAAAGAGTCCGTAATTTTCAAAGAGAAAAATAAAATAGAAAACTTTGAATTACTGGATAGAGATATCACGTGATGCCCTCAATAAATTTAGAAATTTAACCTTTTGATTCTAATAAAACTTTCCTTCGCGCTAAAGAAACTTTCAGTATACAAGGTTTTTACAGAAAAATAATGAAATTAATTTTCATTTAGTTATAAATTTTTTTTACATATCAATTCTATCTTATTGAAAGGCGTTCTTTCCATTGTTCATAACAATCCCGGAAAGTTTCTGCTGGAATGCCTTTCAATTCATCGGTTACGTTTTTCTGGATGTTACTCGAAGTATCAAAATGGCGTCCTTCCAAATAAATGATAGAATTCTTTTTTGTTTGTTAAAAAATTGTGGGTATTTTTAATTAGTTTTATAGCCCCTTTGATAGACCTGCTCACCAAGATTCGCGTAACCTAAAACTTTTACGAAATCCTTCTAAGGAGAGGAACTTTATTAACAGGCTATAAGACATAAGAAATCTTGTCCCTAAGTATATTAAAAAGAAAAGATGAGAGTAAGTCTTCTTGTTTAAACCCACTGCGTAAAGGTATAAGACTGGTACGAGTAGGACCGCAGAAAATAAACGTGTAAGCATTTCGGATGTAGGGGGCTAACTTCGGACGAATCCTGAAGTGTTCCAAACCTGTCAGAATAGAAGGAAGTGAGAAAACTTGATGATTGCTATAAGATGGTGTCATTCATCAATCAACCGTCACCGCGCAAATATTCCCTTTCATAGAATTATAAGGTAAAGTAGTAAACTTCTGACTTAGGATGCGATGGAATATTCTAATGATGAGGAGGGCGCCGCGACAGACAGTCTCGCAAAAATCTTTTCACATTATCGTCTGTTTCAGAGGTTGAAGATTATCTAGTACAAAATTCGTTTTCCACTTCTTCTTGACCATTTAAAAAGGCCTATCATTTGAGTACTTGTGCCCTGGATGGGGATATTCTTCATACGTTTCTCGTAATTTTTTATAAGTCGCAACAGCGGATACACGAACTGTGATAGCACAACGTTGCTCACACTTATTCCGGTCCGTTTTCGTAACGCACTTTACAAACGCAGCTTTGCTTCAGACGGTCTCAACAATCTTGAGCACCTGTGATAGTTCAAACTCGTCCTCAACCTATGCCAGGAGTTATTCCAACCGCCGTGCAAAGGCAGCAGTGTTGTCGATTGTGCGTAATTTCTTGTCTCATTACTTTTATGCCAAACCTCATATAACATCCTCTAAGATGAGGATGAAAACCATAACAAGGTCGGCAAAAAATAAAATTAGTAGCTCATAGAGTGCAAAGAAGAGAAACAATATTTAGCTTAAATTGTTCTAAACCTAAAAGCACTTCAGTCAAAAAAATTATTACTAAAAAATTTTATAAAACGCAAAAACGATAATTAAAAATAAATATTGATAGAAACTAAAAGTTTGAGTAATGTACATTTAAAACCAAATAAAAAAATATAAAATAACTTTGGCAGGTTATTGGATATTACTTTAGTCACTGCAAAAGTCTCTGAAAAACTTTTATTCAGTAATATGTAACCTATGATGTACCCTATTTTAAAGTAATCTCAAAAATGTTAGTTTACAGAGTACTGATTATATGAAAAGTAAATGATCCAACCGCGTATTAAAAGTCCTGCTTGGGTATCTAAACAAAGCTGAGAGATGTATCAATGTTTTGTTTCATTTTGGTGATCTGATTGCTCAGAACTGATGATTTTCTGAAGTGTTTTTTGAGGGTGTATTTAAGCATCACACTTTTTAATTTAAAGTTTTTCCCATTTATATAATTTCCTTACACATTCTTTTTTAATAGTTAGACTGTTGTTTTTCGATTTTATCTTTTATACGATTTTGCTTTGCTTCATTATAGAAATCTTAAAAATTATTAACTGCATTTTTAATTACTTAACCTTGTTGTTGTCTGTTTGTCATCATTTAGCATTCTAAAACACTTCGTATTTTTTCAAAATATTTCTCCCTTCTATATGTAAAATTTATTTTGGTTGAAGCTTTATATTTATTACACATTTATATTCTATATTTTTAATCTTTTTTGATTATTCTGTATTTATAGTTA
Source organism: Sinelater perroti (assembly GCA_036346155.1). NCBI lineage: Eukaryota > Metazoa > Arthropoda > Insecta > Coleoptera > Elateridae > Sinelater > Sinelater perroti. The sequence goes on from JARFIY010000324.1 coordinate 7,912,493, forward strand.
TTTTATTTTGATTTTTTATATAGCACGAGTGTTTTTTAATAAAATTTTATTATTATTCACAATTCATTCTAAGTAACTAGACACTTAGTCAATTATATGTCAAACAATTAATTTGTACGATAGTTCGCAGAGGTACAACCGTCTTGAATAATGTAACAATAAGTAAATAAGTTATAATTGTAATAAAGACACATAAGGTTGAACTAAATCTAAATGAGTCTGTTTGGTAATTCTATTCACTTAAACCTCTCGAGTGTACACGTTCTCTCTTCATCATGTAGAAGATCTATTGCCATTGTATTAAAGTGAAGGACAACCTTAATATTGTACGGTAAGTTTCATAACTTCTTCAATAATGGTAAATACATGCAGATCTCGACAGATAACCTCATCTGGTACATACTATGAAGCATTTACAACAGTACACAGTATCTTTGACTGGAATCGCTGAAGTACTGGCTTTAATACTGCTTTGCATAGAAGTAGCTTTGTCACTTAGAGGTAATTGAAAACCACGACTCATTAATCAGTACATCCTGCGGAACTTAGTATCTAGTTGTTTTCTTTTAATCCAGATATTTTTTCGCCATGCAAGTGATCGGCTAAGATGATGCCAAGATACTTTATATTTTCTTTCCGTGAAATTATTAGCTGTTCAAGAAAACTAGAGATAAGTTTCTCATGTAAAGTAAAAGTCACATTGATTTCAATTTCTCATAAAGCGCTACTTTTAGAGCCACGTTTTGGATTTTATTTAAATGGTAATGCCATATCTGGAATTTTGTTGGTGCCATAACAGCTCTATTATCGGCAAAAGTGGCCGCTGTTTGTTAGATTTGTAATTACAATGACCTACCAATGGAAGTTCAAACGCTAAACAAACGCAAAGCAGACGCCATATCACCGCCGATAAATGAAGTTCGGAAACGCTACACCTGGGTACCTCAAAACTAACACAAAACAAGTTTTATTTGCCACCTAGTTTAGAAGACAAATTAAACGACAATCAGGCACACGCATCTAACAAGAAACCTGAAACTGTTGCACCAACAATCAAAATTCCGCCCATCTACCTACAAAGCAATATTAATCACAAAGAGCTGACCGCTGACCTCGAAAAGATAGCAACAGGCGAGTTCACCACACTCTGCAACACAAATTCGATAAGAATAAATTTAACCAAACCAGAAGATTACAGAAAAGTTTCCGAACACTTTAGAGTAAATCAAATCAAGTTTCACACCTTTCAAAACCCCAGTAGCAAGCCACTTAGTGTTGTAATTAAAAATGTTCCAATTTCGCTCACAATCCAAGAACTCGAACACGAACTTAAAACGTTACCAGTAATTAAAATAACGCGATTACTTACCAAAGATAAACAACCACTGCCCGTTTGCGCGGTAGATCTAACAGATAACGAAGACGCAAAAAAAATATTCAAATTAAAATCCATATTTTATTCAATAGTAACAGTTGAAATAAGAAAAAAACCAATTAACATTCCCAATGTCACCGCTGCCAGCAATATTTCCACACTAAAATTACTGCACCTTGAACCCCGCTGCGTGAAATGCGCAGGAAAACACCTACATAATCAGTGTCCTAAAGAGCCAAAAGAACCGCCAACATGTGCAAACTGCGGGAAAACCACGCAGCAAGTTATCGTGGCTGTAAACATCACCTAGAATTACTTCAAAACGAACAGCAAACCGACCCAACCTCAACAGACGTCTACATACAGAAAATGCATGGAACATCCCCCTTAATTTATCTCAGACGCAGGCGCTACGTAATAATCCTCCAAATATAAATCACAACACAACCAATACACCCTATCCTACGTCACAACAACAAACCAACAATACAGAACCAAACAATTTAATCAAAATTCTAATAGACTTCCTAACCCCATTCATCCCTCAAATTAAAGCTTTTATCACAAATACACTCATTCCTCTCCTTTTCAATGACCCATAAAGAACCAAAAACAACAGAGAAGCTAACTAAATGGAAACTCAAATGGTATCAAAACTCAACGATCATTATTAATTTCCTTCATAGCAAGACATAATGTGGACATAGCTTGTCTCACTGAAACTCATCTCTCATCAGAAGACAATCTCAAAATACCAGGTTATCAGGTCTATAGAAATGACCGAATATCAGAGAAAGCGGCAGGAGGAGTAGCCATACTATTTAAATAGCAGATCAAGCACAACCCCATACCTGATCCAACTACACCAAACATGGAAGCCGTCGGTATCAGAATAACTCTAAATAATCAGAGTCACATAATAGTTAGCATGTATAAGCAACCAAAAAAAAAGCTAAATCCTTCAGATCTACTTGCAATATTTAACTCGACTGATCCTATCCTTGCAATTGGTGATCCAAACTGCAAGAACACGCTATGGGCCTGTAGAGCGACCAATCTGGAAGGCATCAAACTTGAACAACTCTCCTCCGAGCTTGGATTCCTAATACAAACCCCATCCAACTACACTTACTACCCCAATCGTAACGACCATCAGCCTGACATCCTGGATATGGTCTTTCATAAAAACTTCTCAAGGGAAATTCACCAAACGTTCATCAATGAGATCGACTCAGATCACCTTCCGGTACTAATAACCTTTATAGCCATTCCACACATAAACCCACAGGCTCCTCGTCTAATAAATGGAGCAATAAATTGGGACAAATTCCAAATAGCTCTAAATAACCATCTGCGACAACCATCCAAGTTAAAATCACTTGAAGATATTGACGAAGCAACAACTAACTTCACAACAGCCATCGTAAGCAGCGTTCGCGATGCAACATCTAAAAAACCTAAAGTATATAGCAAAGCGAGACACTATTACCACTCAAGCCACATAACAGAGCTCATAAAAAAAGAGCCAAACGAGACGTAAATGGCAACGAAGCAGAAACCCACTGGACAAGCAAACGCTCAACCATTTAACACACCAACTCAAAAAGAACTAGACGAGATAAGAATAACCACCTACCAAAGATACATTGAAGAGCTTGAACCCAGTGACCCAGGTATGTGAGAGCAACCAAGCGAATCCTAAAACAGAATAACGAAATTCCAACAATAACAGATGACAACAACAGCTACTACACTGACGCAGAAAAGCCGTAGCGTTCGCCAATCACTTGGAATGCGTATTTACACCAAAAATAACTTGCAGCCCAACAGAAGTAGCAGCAACAATTGACTACATCGAAAGAAACTGACCTGTCGTCACTGAACATATCGAACCAACTTCGCCTCACGAACTACAATCCCTAATTGCCAGGCTCCCCAAACGGAAGACTCCGGCTACGATCTTATACCTAACATTGTGCTAACTCATTTAACAACTAAATCCCTAGCTTACCTCGCATCAATATTTAACGGTTGCCTGAGGATGGGTTACTTTCCAAAACAGTGGAAACATGCTATAATACTGTTATTCCCCAAGCCAAGAAAAGACAAAAACCACTTAAAAACTAAAGACCTATAAGTCTTCTGACATCCTTATCCAAGCTGTTAGAAAAAATAATCTACACTCGTCTCAACAATGAAGTGACTTCACTTAACATACTCCCGCCACATCAGTTTGGCTTCAGAAAAGATCACTCAACTACACATCAACTCCAGAGAATAGTAGAAGTATTAGAAACCGGATATGAAAACAAACAGTTTGCAACAGCCATTTTCCTAGACGTAGTTCAAGCCTTCGACAAGGTTTGGCTAGACGGGCTGAAAAGAAAGTTATTAAAATTAAGAATACCTAACTACCTTACAGCAATACTATTCTCTTTCCTTGAAAGCAGAAGCTTTGCAGTTAAAATTAATACCGAAGTCTCAGAAACCAAACGTATACGAGCCGGAGTCCCTCAGGGCAGTATATTGGGACCTCTATTATTTAATATATATACATCTGACATACCAAATCTCAACGCTACGTTAGCAACCTTTGCTGACGACACGGCCATTATCACTCTAAGCAATGACTTAACACAAGCAACTCAATTACTTCAGACAGCAATAAACAAAGTATGTAAATGGTTTAACAACTGGAACATCCAAATCAACTCGAGCAAATGCCAAGCTAAAATATTCACACTCAGGAGAATACGCAATCCACCAAGCATTCATGTCAACAATGAAATCGTCCTATGGAATACCCCAGATGAACCAGTAAAATACCTAGGAGTACTTCTAGACACCAAATTATCATGGAACCAGCATATCAACTCCAAACTCGACCAGAGCCACGCGAGATTAGCACAACTATATCCGTTATTAAATCGAAAGTCAAAGTTAAAAACCAAATGTGCAATTATGATGTACACTTCCCTCATAAGACCTTTAGCACTTATGCGGTACCTATCTGGAGTACATCAAAAACTAATATAACCAAGCTACAAAGACTACAGAACAAAGTCCTAAGAATCTCAGTGGACGCGCTATGGTTCATTAGAAATAAACAAATACACGATGAGCTAGGTGTACCAACAATCGAAGACTACATTAAAACAACCACTAATAAATTTCTCAAAAATATCACGGCGTGCGAAGGAGCAGTTCACTATAACCTAGGTAAACGAAACATTCACTCCCGGCTAAAACGAAGACTCCCTCAAGATGAATTCTTATTCGACGACGACGAATAACCACACAGATTTGTTCGAGGTTACAAGTCACCTCATAAGTTAGAATAATCATTTTACATTTATTAACAATGCCATGTATAATGCAATTGTAGTGTTGATCTGGCAAATAAATAATTATAAAGAAGATTTGTAATTGGCAGATTAGAAATATCTAGTAGATGCTCTGTTCGTCCCAACACACTTTTTTGAAACACAGCTAAATTGGTCTGAAAGAATAGGTTTTGTGAGAAAATGTCTATTTCTAAAAATTATTATAAGGCAATGTAGTAAGGGTGGGGAAATTTGGATCTGTCGTTGTGGACTAATCTGTGCACCTGCTCTACAAAAGCGTGTGTCCTTCTAACTTATAAATTTGTGTTCTTTAATTTTGTAGGAGAGATCGAATATTTTTGAGGGGTAGTATTCCAGGTTCTAGAATTAGTACTATCCATGCAACTTCCCAATAATCTAAAAAAAATCCTGTTCTTAGTACATGTGTTTAGTGTTGCACAGGTTTCTTGTTGTGGTTTGAAGATTTCCTCAGTTTCCCATTCAATTTGGTGAGCATAGTTTGTCTTACTTCGTCTACTCGTGTCTTCTTATTAGGTAATGCTATTTGGAAGGAGATATCGAGTTATTTACCTATATAGTTTTCTTCTTTTAGAGTAATATTAATCGTACATATATGATGTAAATACTACTTTTAAATTTTTGTCAAATACAGTTGCATTTGGTAGTCTGAATGGAGAAATATATTGCTGCGGTTGTTCTTCACAGGGATTGATACAATGCCTGTATTAAAGATTATGCTTTCTCCTTCAAGATTATATTTGGTGTGTGTCAGTTGAACGATATATTCTCCGCAAAATCATTTAAAAATTACGTGTTGTTTATTTTTATAGGTATGAAATTCTGATTTCCTTTCTAAAAAGAGTACAAATAAGTCTCCGCCGTTTGACAAAAGATAGCCGCACCAGTAAGTTATGGTTGAAATTGTCAGATATAAAACGTCATATCGTAAGGTTGGACATCTGACAACACCATAATCTTAAAACATTAGCGGGTTTGTATCAGCGTCACATAATTTTTTTCGTGCGAAAATGTCGAGTTTTGAGCCGAATAAGCGTCATGGAACTTTTGATTTACTTCATTAATTTGAAGAAATCTGCAGCTGAAGCGCATAGATTGCTTGTAGAAGCATATGGCGAGGCTGCTTTAAGTGGGAGAAGTTGTCATGAGTAGCTTCATGAGTTTGACGCCGAAGGCAAAGAACGTAGCAGAAGGCCGAAAGGGTACAAAAACGCAGAATTGGAAGCAATATTGGAAGAAGACTCCTGCCAAACGCAAGAAGAACTTGCACTTACATTAGAAGTGACTCAACAAGCAACTTTACATCGTTTAAAATCGTTAGAAATGATTCAAAAGCAAGGAAATTGGGTTCCATATGAACTGAATCCGAGAAACGTTGAACGCCGATTTTGCACATGCGAAATGCTGCTTGCCAAGCATAAACAAAAGGGTCTTTTGCATCGTATGGATCCACTACGATAACTCAAGGAAGAGGAAATCATGGGGACCACGCGGCCATTCTTCAACATCGACAGCCAAGCCAAAGATTCGTGGAAAAAAATTTATGTTGTGTATTTGGTAGGATCAGCTTGGTGTCGTGTTTTAGTGGCTGCTCCAACCGAGCGAAACCATTACTGGGGCTCTTTACCGAACACAATTGATGAGATTGAGCCTATGGCTCGAGAAAAAACGCGCCCTCTACCATTCCGACACTACAAAATTATTCTCCTGTATAATACTGCTCGACCACATGTTGCGGCTCCGGTCAAAACCTACTTGGAAACACTCAATTGGGAAGTCCTACCCCACCCGCCGTATTCACCAAACATTGCCCCTTCCGATTATCACATGTTCCGATCGATGGCACATGGCCTCTCTGAGCAGCACTTCACATCATATGAAAACAACAAAAATTGCGTCAATTCGTGGATAGCCTCAAAAGATGAAGTGTTCTTCCGACGCGGTATCCGTATGCTAGCAGAAAAATGGCTGGCGATGGACAATACTTTAAATAAAACATAAGGTTCCGTTCTTTCACAATAAATGCCCAAATTTTAATAAAAAACGGCAGAGACTTATTTATACTTCCTTTATTATTGCTTTTATTATAATGAAGTATAACTCAGGAGTTCTTCTTTGGTCGTTTTGATAAGTTTTAATTTCGTAATCACTTCCAGTTATTTAATATAACAGTCGTATAAATAGAGCAATGTATTTTATATTTGCTACAACTATTGGTAGTGGTTCGAAAACGTTTCCGGTTCCATCATTCCTATTGGATTAGTTCATATCAGTTTTGTCATCATCACATAAAATCGTGTATCTGCGTGATGTGGTTGACTTGGGTAGCCAATAATCATTCATTTTTATTTGCTTTAGTAGTTTCGCTGTTTTCCTTGTTGCATTATATTGTTAATTTTTTGCAGCGTGTTGAATTTTTAGCAGATGCCGTGATGTGTAAGTTTGGTTGCACTTGCGATAATGCAGTAATTTCTGGAGGCATTTGTATTGTGTGCTCTACCGGCTCACCTGAATAAGACATGCATTTAGAGCATTTATTTTGGTCATACTATGGTTAGATACTAAGGACATTTTTCCAGCTTTGTGAGCAAATCACTCATCACTTAATCTGCACCACTTTCTCGCTAACACCCAAGCGTAACATTTATATTTGTAGGGAATTAAAGCATCGAGACTGCTTCTACACTACAAAACCCAAGTGAGAACTTAAATCAAAAATAAACAATAAATATAACTGACTTCAATCAAGCCATGGTTACTGCCGCAGCATGCTCATTTCGTTTGAATGTATGAACCGAAGTCAACACAGACATTAAAGTTCTCTTATGGTATGTATTATGTAATTACTTATGGACAATTGAAGCATCTATAGATTTTTGAGCCAGTTTACTCGTTAATCTGTTTTCAGATGATGAGAATGTAAAATCACTTCCGTTGTTCATTAGTGATAGTTACGATTAACCGGTTAGAAGACAAGAATAAAAAGACGATAGATTTCACCAAAAAGTACAAGTGCATTGTATGAAGCAGAAAAATTAAAAACACACAAACAACTGTTTTCAGCAAAATGCGCTTACAAAATATTTAATATGCAAACGAAAACTCTTACTCATAATGAGTCATCAGTTGTTGGAAACCACGCACGTACTACTTGATCTTGGGTGCTAGTAAAGATCCACATGTATATTTTATTTTGTTTGTAAAACTTTTTGCACCGAGTCCAGTATAGGCATTCACTCAAAAATTTCCATCATTCCGTAAAACTTAAAATTAGCATAAACAATGTGCACAAAAAAACTTTCGCATGAGACATTTTAATTTCGTTTCATCGTAATCCTTATCAATTCTACTTACCATCAAATCGAGGAAAAGTAGGTTAATTTCTGAGATAACTATGATAAATAACTGCAAAAATGCATATTGCGTTTACAAATGAGTCGGTCTTCTCATACCTGGAATAGATTGAAAAGGCTTGGGTAATCCCCAGGCATGAGTAGGATTGTTCAAACGTTAGATTTCTTAAGGCACACAAATAATTATGGTGGTTTATTTAGTTCAGGTATATAACTAACTTTAACAACATGAACTATGCTTTGTTAGGCTACAGAAAATTTTCGTTTTCTTATGTTTCCAAAGAATAAGCTGTCTACAATTTTGTTTCTTTCTGAAAATAACTGAAACATAATTATAGTTTGAAAAAGTCTCAAGTGAAAATTGCGTTAATAGTAAATTTTATGTTGTTAGACAGTGTTCTGTTAACTGTTTTTGATATTACACTTAATTCTATTAATTTTTGTAAAAAACGTAAACTAGAAGTTTTGTTGTTGCATACATATTTCGAACAACTATTTAGTATAACGACCAGCATACTTTGAAATATTTTTCTTTAAACATATACAATTTAAAATTTTAAAAATTAAGTTTTAATGACAACTTAGCTACATAACACGATCTGGCAAATAACTCTTATTAACAATTTGAAAGTTACCGCTTAATAATTAGGGACACTGCCAAAAGTATGGCAAGTTTTAAAATTTGCATTCAAAAGACGCAACTTGTTATTTTGTACGTAGTTTTTAATTCTTATTTGTACTACATGGAGTCATATCAATAGATTTAACTTGAAGAATACAGTTCAAAAACATGAAAATTTTCGGAATCAATTTAATTTTGGCCAAATCATAATATTATTCAAAACAATCATAGACCGACTGACATATAGTAAAAACATAATCAAAAGCACTGCTATCCGAAATGTAATACCCTCAAAGTTACACTGCCTAAACTCATAATACAGAAATATTTTTAAATATTGTAATTCCAAAATTACTATTTCCGACAGAAAACCTTTGAATATTTGGGCTTTTGCAAAAATTCATCTGTAGGACGGGGGTCAACATTTATGTCAGCTGTTGATAAATTCACTTTTTCTATGTTCGTTTATCATAGTAAACTGATCTGTTGGCCTATAATTTAAGTATTTAGATCGATAAAAAATTATAATGACATCCCCTCCACTGCAGAGATCTCTTAGTCCATATTTTCGGTTAGCTGGCTACAGCCTTTTTATTCTTCTTAATGTAGTATCTTCTAATTAATGGATTTGTATGTTTTTAGTTTTTGGCGGTGGATGACATTTCTCTTATAGAGAACTTCTTTTATAGTTGGTATCTTCAAATCTTTACGAATCATTTCATTGGTTATGTACTATGGGGCGATAACTATGCAATTAATATTTTAGACTGACACTTTTGAATTAGCCCCACAGCTTTATACAATAGGTTCGCATAGGTTTGATAACTGGTACAAAAATAGTTTGTTTTCAATAGATAGCGGAGGCCTTCTTCCGATCATAAAATATAGTTCTCTTTGTTTTAATCACATTTGCTTCCTGTCTTGCTGATGGGTTCTCTGCAATTTAATTTAGCATCTAAGTGCAGTTCCATGTATTTTACTGTTGAGGTTTGTGATATTTTGATATTTAGATATACGGATGGGCATGGATTTTTCTTATGGTAAATGGTACACGAGCAGATTTTGTCTCATTTATTTATATATTCCATTTTTAAGCCAAGTTTCTAGGTCATGCAGATATTTATGACTTAGAGCATGTGCTCAAAGAACTTCATTGTGACTAGCGAATATAATAGTATCATCAGCAAATGTGTTGATGTTTGGTGAAACTGGGAGATGTTTTTAACAATAAATAAAAAGTAGAGAGCCTAGTACACTCCTCTTATAAATTAATTGTTTATAAAACTGTAATTAAACTATTGGTCATGTACCCATTATTAATTTGAAATACCTATTAGTGTATCGAAATATGTTTAAACATTTTTGAAAGTTCTATGTTAAATATAAAAAACTTACATTCCAACGAAAGGGGCAGACGACAGACACCCATACATAAATAAATGATTTTACATCTGTTTAGGCATTCCCCTAGGGGATACAAAAATGGAAAAATCTTATATCTTAAAATAAATTGGAAAACGTGTGCAATCCCAAATGTCGAAGGGGGTCTTCTTGTCTGTTACTGAATAATGCCTAGATGGGTGAAAGACGAAAGAAGAAGAATTATTTGTTGGTTCGAGGCACCAAAAAGGATATTGCTATAGGCAGAAATGGTTCTCCACAACTTCTAGTAGGACTCCCATGGGTAAAGCAGAATTTTTCCTTTTCTTTTTTCCTATTTTTCTCTTCGATTACTGACAGAAGAAAACGAGAAGAGTTAAGGCTGATTAACCTATTAACTATTAACATCTACCTATCAGTTAGGATTTGCTGGGTGGAATAATAAAATTTAAGTTTATATAGTCCACTATATCTACAAAAAATTTCATTATCTCGGATTTGATCGCACATCAAGGCAATAATACTTTATGGAACGTAAGTTTGTGATAGGCGGCCAGGTTCTAGCGTCATCATTCTAAATAAATCTTACATGACTTAATCTACCAACTTTTAGCGAAATAATTATTTTATCGAAAATGATGCAGTGCTATAAACCCGATGATAATATGTAAAATGCTAAGGTACTATTTTATTGGCCAAGGAACAACCGTAAAGTAACTTTCTAATTATTTTTTAGTTAGATATTTTATTTTACACTTTTTTCACGCTACCAATGGTGGATTTTGAGGTAAAAATTACACCAATAGACAGGATAAGGTAAGGGTTATTTAATTAATAAACCATATAGGACTATAAGAAACCATTAGTTACTGCCATATTTGCATTAAAATATTCTCCACTCAATTTTGTAATTCTAACCAAAAGATGAATATGCATAGAAGCATGTAATACGACCGGCAGAAGCACTATCTCTTTAAAAATACGTCGACTAAGTAGAAGGAACTTATAACTAGAACACAGACTGAAAAAAATTGTCAAGACGTGTGCTAGAAAAGAGCTGTTGAAAAAGGTCTTCTTAGTATAACGGAGGAGGAATTTCATTTTTAATAAAGAAATTTGTTCTAAAGCAGGTTTTATAACCATCAAAAAACATTTTAAATAAATTTGTAATCATAGATATTTAAGAATAAATCTCAAAAGGTAACGTCTTTCGAAAAGATTTTTCTAATAGAAGTACTAAAAGATGCCAAAGTACTTTAGATACGATTTAACATTTCCAATAAACAATTCTTAAAGTTTATGTTTGCATTAGTCATTTTACCTTTGCCCTTTATAAGAAAAATAACAACCACTCCACAAACAATCTCCAATATTCTAGATCATTATTACATTTTCACCCTACAAGATAATTTGGGACACTAACCAAAACGATGAGATTTTGAAGAGAAAAGAATTTAAAAGCTTTATAAATAGAATAAAAGCAAATAATTATTTGGAATTTGCCAGCAAATAGAAATTTAAGTAATCTTGAATGATAAAAATGCTTAGTCCAAATTAAATGATCACGTAAAGTTGCAAAGCTTCGAGGCCGCTTCCATCTTATACCTTCTTTATTATTAGCGGTATCCGCTTAACACACACTTATCATGGGGGCGAAAAATAAATTTCTTGAGAGCCGCCGTGTGATATCTAAGAAAATATTTTGATATGCCAAATTATATTATATTACATGCACATATATAATATTTAGTATAAGTAAATTTAGCTAGATTTAATTAAATACAAAAATGTATTATGTATATATACATAAAGCCATACTCTCTTATTAAGAGTGTTGCCTATATGTCATTAAACTAAATGCGTAACATATAATTATTTATTTAAATGGGACCCAAAAAACAAACAAAATCAGCTACAATTTAAAAAACCATAAAATCAATCCATAATTAAAAAAAATGCAAATAAACAACAATTCATTAAATCATGGACTATAAGTACAAAAAAATCCAAATAAAAAATAAATGGATGTTTGTTAATTTCAGAAAATATGTAGAAGTTGATTGAAATTAAAGTAATAAAGGCGCAAAATAAAACGACAAAAGTATAAAGAATGTAACAAACAAATATAATGCAAAGATAATAATAACACCAGTATTAAGGCTTTATCTATATATTTTGTCAAGGAGTATAATCTAAGAATTAAAGATTAAGGTTCACGCATTAACTTAAATGCAAAATGGACGTGTTTAAGTAGCCGCATTGTTACCCCTTGTTCTAATTAAATCTAGACACTCGATTAATACTTAATTAATAAGTAAACCGTAGTTTGGAATCGACCTTGAGTTTACAAATACCAAAATCAAATCGTGGTCAAGATAAGCAGAAGAGAAGAAAAAATCGCACTAAAGGAATAAAATTATGGAATCAAATACACATAATAGAAAACTTTAATGCTTAAACGTTATGTATTCATTGTAGAAATTGTAAATCTAACTACAAGTAAAATTAAGATATAAGTAAAAAGTAAAGAATCGTATATTATGTAGTAAAAATGACAATAGTAACTCAAACCAAGGATAAAAACGACAGAAAGTAAATAATGTAACAAAAAACGAGAATGGTGTAAAACCATAAATGAAACTTTCGACAGCGGTGTGGCGAATTAGCGAGAGGTGAAATAAACTAATGTTCCTTATGAAGTCTGCTTTCGAATGAGGTATCACATGACATACGTTATGTGATGGAAAAAAGTTTGACCTCACCATTGACCCCTTAACCTTTAGCCGATATGGCTGAAATTCAATAGCGAAGAAGATATTGACCTTAGGCATATGTATGCTACGTTTGAAGTGAATCCGATGATTATAAAGGAAGTTATCATGTCTCCAGACAGACAGACACCATGTTAAAATCATTAACTTTCGCCTTTGGCGTTCCGCTGTCGAAAGTTAATAAAGAAATAAATATTTAAGGAATAACAGAGTAATATAAAGGAATACAAAACGTAACGCTACCTTTACAAAGATCTAAATACATGGTTCAATAAGGAATTATTCAAAATCACTATAAAGTCTATGTTACGTAGCCAAGAATTATATATAAATCGTTCGGTCAAAAAGATAATTTGATTATAAAAATTATAATATTAATAATAATAATATTAAAAATTGTAAAAGAAAAACTATCAAAGCCTTTACAAAACGCATAGTTATAAAATTATTCAGAAATAGTTCTTGTACAAAGTACAGCAAAACTTTTAGTAAGAAATGTTTAAAGTAGTTAAAAGTGTTTTAACAAGTTGCAGAAAATTATCTAAGGAAAGAAAATAAGTAAACAGGAAGTCAAGAAAGCAAATTTAAATAGTCAACACCAACACAAATATAATGATATCAAACCAGTGTTGGCGAAACCAAGGTTCCAGCCCGTCGTTCCGACATTAAAGGGGCGCAAGCTAAGCTGTATGCTATCCGGGTCAAGATACGAATAACCCACAATACGTGTCGCAATCGGAGTTTCCCGAATATTAAACGCCCTTTGGGAATAATTACCCGTGCTGCGGTAAAGCGGAATTCTGCCGTCAATGACGGGCATATTTCCAGTTGATCATGTAAGTACCATGGAGGTACATTTTCAAGTTCAACTAATGAGTATGGTGCTCATCTTGCATATATTTTAAATAAAGATGTTTTATTCTTTAGAGTTAATAAAAATAAATTTAAGGCTAACGTCTCTTCCAGAAGACTAAAGAAAAAATTGTAAAATTTGCTACAACAACAATAATCAGTACATACCTCCTACCACCAAGTGCTTAAGTAAAGGAAGCGGTAAGTAGTTTATCAGTCAAATTGGCAAACCATCATATTTTGTGTATAAAATATTTCATGGTTTAAGTATTACTGTAAGCTCACACCAAACATTAAACGTATGCAGAAAATAAATACTATTAATAAATTAAAAAAGGTGTAATTTTATATCGACAATCAACCCTAATGAAATACTGTATGCAAGTAGCTTCTAAAAACTTTTATCCGTCTAATTTTAACATCATATGAAATGTGGCCGGTATTCGTCGAATCCCCAAATGTGATTTTTTTGTCCGCCTCTTTTTTGCTGTTAATATTAACAACAATGTAGTCAAATGTTTAATGCAGACAAGCATGCCCTAAAGATGTTAAATACCTCAATTACAGCGATCACGCAACTGTCTCTTCTATAAACAAATATAATCATTTAGTCTATTTAGTCAAAATAAATTACAGTTATGTAGCTGAAACTAAGGGAAGTTTTGTGAGCGTTGTAAAAGTGAACCAAACCAGTAAACTTCAAATTCATTATTACTCTAACATTTAAACTTCAAAAACGTACAAAGTCAGCAAAGCATCTACTATCATATGAAAAATATTCAATTCTTTGTACCAAAAAGTCAAACAAAAATCAATTTTTCTAAAGATAAATTACTGCTTCATCACATAGAAGAAACAGTTTAAATGTGTAGAAGTCTAGAGGTTCGATAAGAGAGAAACTGAGAGTATAAACCTCTTTTTAAAATTTACTATCGACGTACAAAGAAATGTAAGAAACTTTAACAAATGCTACCAAGATTTTTGCTACTTTATTTATATATTTATACAATTTACTGGATTCTCAAATTCCAATTATTGATTGTTCCATTGTTACTGATAATCTCAAGAAACCGAGGTTATAGTGGAGTAGCACTTTTTATAACACCTAAAGCGACTTTCGGGGTGGCGGGTAGGTACTTCTCTGCAGTCCCGCCAGAAAATAAACCTACTTCAGGGAGGCGGCCCTGTCCACGCGAATCTTGATTTTCTGCACCTCCTACTCTCGGGAAAAATCATGTCCTAATCCCAATCCTACCCCCAACCAAAAACACTCGTCAAGCCGCCTGATAAGCGTGGCGTTTCAAGATCACACTCCCACAAAAATGATAAAATCAAAGGAACAAATTTTAAAACGCAAGTATCCCAGATGGGTAGGGTTAAATTCCCAGAATCCCATACCTGCAAAATGGTCAGCTTCAAAGATTCTGCGGGAGGCAAAATTCGAAAAGAGACAGAAAACAAAAGTGTCAAACAGAAATGAACATAGCTACCTATAATGTAAGATAACTAACAACGCAAGAACAACTGAAAGAGTTATAATGTGAGATAAACAAAAAAATTGAAAATCTTGGGCGTAAGCAAAGTAAAAGGAAGAAGAGAAGAATATGGACAAATAGGTTTAGATCACACGCTTTATTACAGAGGAAATAAAGAACAAAGTATAAGCGAGGTCAAATTTCTAATAAATAAAAATATTATAAGTAATATAACGGATATAGGAAGCGTATCGGTTAGGGTCACCTACTTAAAAACAATGCAAGTATCACGCTGATAGGAGATTTGAACGCCAAACTGGTCATACGAAAAGATTCACAAGAACGAAATGTGGGGCAGCATATCCTGGGAAATAAGAACGACGTGGAAACATGTTCTCGAGAGCAACAATTTATATACAATGAATATATTCGTCTGTAAAAAACCTAAGAGACGATAACCTGGATAGGTCTAGATGGAAAGATCCGAAATAAAATAGATTATATTATATCATCACATAAAAAACATAATCAAAAATGTGACATTACTAGGTAGAGTTATAGCTAAAAATAATCATAGATTACTTTGAGACGGGTTGGTGAAAAATTCAAAACAAGAAAAACAAAAACTTACAAAACAAGAGAGAAATGCAAGTTAAAATAAAATAAGGAGCAATTCTTCTTCTTGGTCGCATACTTCATTATTGAAGGTCGTGTCCTTGAAAGGCCTTTGTGGTTATATGTATAATGTTCTTTCATTTCGTTCGGTTTTCGGGTTCTCTCAGGGCGGTCGTGATAGAGAGTCTAGTAAGGGCGGTTACTTGATCTGACCAGCGGCTAGGTGACCGATCGCAAGATCTTTTCGCTTTTACTTTCCCCATCACCATCAACTTGTCAAGGTTATCTGGTTCTCGACGGGCAACGTGACACCAAAGTAACCGAGAATTCTTTGGTAACAGATCGTGGATAGTCTAGTTTTTATATGTAGTTGGTCGAGGGTAGATTTGTTCATTCTCTTGACGGTCCATGGTATACGGAACATTCTTCGCCAACACCACATTTTGACTGCTTTTACCTTTTTCCGCTCTATTGCCGGAATCGTTCATGACTCTGAACCATAAAGGAATATTGGAAAAACACTGTCCTGACTAATCTCATCTTGGTGACATTGGAGGCCTTTCTTTCCTGCCAAACACGTGTCAGCTTGCTCATTGCAGCTTTGGCCATTTGATTTTCCGTTTGCTTCCTCCCAGGTAGTAAGTAACGATCCAAGATATATTAATTCGCCGACAAATTCTAGATCCCAGAGTTCTTCCGTTTTTTTCGATGAGCATGACTTTTGCCTTCGACTTATTGATAGTGAGTTCAACCAGTCCACTCTCGTACTATACTTTATGAAACAAAGATGCGAAGAGTGTAGTGTCGTCTGGTTACTGACCTTTACTCCACATACTGAGACGCCTCCCTCTCATTCTTCTAAGGCTTTTTTATTATGTATTTACCATGTATATTAAAGAGAATAGGAGAGAAAATACACTCCTTTTCTGGCTTGAGTGGGCCTGAGATGATGTCATTAACCCTAACCATGGACACCCTGTCTTTACAGATTAGCGATCAGCGAAACGAGGTATTGAGGTACGCTCATCTCTTGTAGTATGGTCCACAGACAGTCCCATCTGATGCAATCAAACGCCTTCGCATAATCGATCAAGCATACTAGTACGGGCGTATTGAACTCTCGGCTTCTCAATTATTTGCCTCATCTAAATCTGTTCTCTTCTGCCTCGATCTTTCACGAAATCCGCCTTTTTACTGAAGGTACGACTGTAGTCGGCCGTTGATTACGTAAAGCATTATCTTGTTAGCATAATATATAAGTGCAGCTGTCCGGTAGTTCCCGTGTGTTCTTATTGAGCCTTTCACGTGCAGTGGAATTAGTAGGAACTCTTTCCATTCAGTGCACCATATGCTTGTTTTCCAGACTTGATTGCATAAGTCAAGCATCTTCACCCCTTGATCCCCTAGGCATTTAAGCTCTTCAGCAAAAATTTTGTCTCTAGCGGCTGATTTGTTTATTTTGAATTTGCGCAGTGTAGCTGTGATTTTAGATTCGAGGATATCAGGTTCCATACAATGCTTGTCTATATTCGGTGTATAGGCTTTCACAATATTCCATCTTTCTGTAACTTGATCTATCTCGATCAACAGTCTTTCCTCATCATTTTCTATGATATATGTTCTCGGCTTGAATTCTCGAGTGATACTTCTAATTTTCAGGAAGAGATTCCTTGTTTGGAATTTTTGCTCAAGATCTTTTATGTCCTAACATACTGAATTTAGGTAGTAATTATAGTCTCTGCAGCACAGATATTAAACCTTTGCGGAAGTCAACATTGGCTTTGAGTATTTTCTTTTGTTCTCTGATGGCCTTCCATGTTTCTTCCGATATCCATACTTTTTTTTAATAAGGAGCGATACCAATTACAAATAAAACGAGAGCTCCCTAACAACTTACATGAAAAGGTTATAAATGAAATAAGCAAACTTACGACAAAAACTTTAATAAAGCAAGTACTTAAGTGACTAGAGAAGAAAACAAAAGAAAAGTGCAAAAAGTAAGTGAAGAAACGAAAAATATAATGAAAGAAAGAAGACAGTTAGTAATAAACGAAGAAAGGAACTCAGACGACTATAGAGACTTAAATAAGAAAATTAAAGAAAATTTGAAAAGAGGCATCAGAATATATAAAGAAGAAATAATTAAAACAATCATTGAAAATAACGCAAATCTCAAAGTACTAAAAAGAAGTCTCTCGTGTGGGAAGAAAAAGATAATAAATTTGAATAACCACAAAAGAAAAACAACCATAAATATAGATAGAATTACGGAAATAGCTGAAAGGTTTTATGGAAATTTAAATAAATTAGAGGATACAGAAAAACGGAACTCAGAAAATAAAATACCAAGAATAATAAATGTTAACTCAAAGGACATACCCGACATAACAGTAGCATAATTGAAATATTCACTTGAAGAAATGAAGAACTGACGACCTCTGGGCAAAAATAGATTAATAATAGAACTACTAAAAGAGGGAGGGAAGACGCTTTGGAAACAAATTTTCATATTATTCAACAAATGCATAGAAGAGGGATATATCTAAAGGATGGAGAAAAACAGTAATGGTTATTTTACACAAAAAATATTACAAATTACAGTCCAATAAGCGTATTATCAAAAATGTATAAACTACTGTCGAAAGTAATAACAAAGAGATTAACTAGGAAGCTTGGCTTTTATCAGCCATCTAAATAAGCCATATTTTGTAAAAGCTATAGAATGCTAGACTACTTGCTAACGCTCAGAGTCCTAATAGGCAAAATCACAAAATATAACCTACTTATATACCTAGCGTTTGTTGATTACGAAAAGGTGTAGATCAGTGGGCTATAATGGATGCTCTTCAAAACGAAATGATAGATTCAAGATGCTCTACCTTAATCCAAATATATATACAAGAATCAATTTACCCTTAAATTACAAAAAAAAGTCAAAGCAAGTAAAAATAGGAAAAGGAATAAGACAGAAAATAATATGTCTCCAAAAGTGTTCTCAACTGTATTGGAGGATGTGTTTAAGAGACTAAAGTGGGAAAACAGAGGCATAAATGAAGAAATACTAAATAATCTGCCATTTGCCGACGACATGATGCTAATGAGAGACAAAATTGAGCAACTGAAAGGAATGCTAGAAGAATTAAATAAAGAGTCGAAAAGAAAAGATTAAAAATAAAAAAACAAAATACATTTCAAGTATAATGGGCAAAAACGAAGGAAGGATAACAACAGACAACGAGAAAATAGAGCAGGTAGCAGAAGACTACATCTACTTAGGACAAAAAATAACAAAAGATAGCTAAACCAGACAGTAGAACTAAAGAAAAGAATAAAACAAAGATGAAGTGCTTTAAGAAAGTTAAGCTATGTCTTTAGAGGAAAGTTTGAAAATTACTAAAAAATCCAAGTCTATAATCGGTGCATTATATCAATAATCACGTATGGCACAGAAACGTGCCCATTAAGAAGAGCATTAGTAAAAAATTAAAGTACCCGACAGAGGAATCGAGCGGGTAATGCTGGGTATATCACTGCGCGTTAAAAAAAGGAACATATGGATAAGGCAGAAAACAGGTATAGAAGACGTAGTAAGATAGAAATGGAAATAGACGAAATGCGTTGCTACAATTGTCGAACAAAAGTTGGCAAAAAAATTGTACAGTAGAGGCCTTGGAAGGGAAAGTGAAATAGGGACGACTAAACTTAAGATGGATTGATGACATCAAGAAAACAAACTCAAAATGGATAGAGCTGGTTCAGGATAGAAAAAGGTGGAGGGCAATGTGACTATATTTAAGGATAGACGACAAGGACTGATTAAAGAAGAATGTGACTTTTACACGAATCATACTAACATCTCTTATAGAATGTATTGTTTATAATACATAACTGCCTAAAGTTGATAATTAACTAGATGGCTCGGGAGGCCTTCGGCTCCCCTTCCCCGTCTAGCCCTGCGAGGCTGCGTTTTTATTTAAGGAAGTGCACCCCTTAATAATATGAACCCACAATTAATAAATTTGCTGAAACACAAATTCTCTAATTTTAACTATAGATTATTTCTGCCAAATATCTTTAATAAGTATATAGATAGAGAATAGCCCTCTGTTTAAAGAAATTAAATAATTATACTAGTCAAAAGATGACTTGTCACGATTTAGAAGGTTACAACAAACTCAGATACTGCCATCTACATTTTTCTTTTATTATAAAGTAGGGGAAATGCCTAATGTGCGCCCTGCTACTCACAAATAATTCACAGGGCAATGTGGGCTTGCACCCACTAACACTCTTCCTCTGTTCCTCAGGAATTGGACGTACCACGGGTACGCCCCGTCCAATGAGACGTTAAACTACAACGGAAAAATCACACACAACACTGGCCCGCATAACTAGCCGGCTCGGGTCGCCTTCGGCTCCCCTTCTCCGTCTAGCCCTGCGGGACTGCGTTTTCATTTAAAGAAGTGCACCCCTTAATAACATTTTGAAACACGTTCAACGACACCCAACTCAATACATTTTCATAGTTTGAGTTTTGGACCCCTAATTTACCCTCTCAGTGGAGTCGGATCGAAATTTATTGAAATAAGGGCTCTCTTATTTTAAATATGGATTATTCCTGTCAAATATCAAAGGTCTACTTTACTGGTTTGGTAGTAAAGAGGGTCTGTCTAAAAATGTGACTCTCAGTTTAGTCCCTATGGGGGTCGGATCAAAAATTCCCGAAATACGGGTTCTTTTAATTTTTTAATTTTAAGTTTCAAATTTTAACTCTAGCCGTTTTTAAAAAAGACTAAAACTTTGGACCCCCATTACACCCCCTTGGGAGGCGAATTTCAAGAAATCCTTTCTTAGTACGCCCTACGTCATACAGAGAATAAAACCTTAAAGTTTCAAGGTTCTAAGTTCGGTGATTTAGGCTGGCGTTGATGAATCCGTCAGTCAGTGAGTGAGGGCTTTTTCTTTTATACGTATAGATACGTCAATTACAAGGTCTTGCGTTCTCAATGGTAACCATTTGCTTTAGGATACTTTATTTCATTAATACAACTAATTTGGCAAACGTGTCGAAAAATTTTGAGATAAAGTAGGACTAATCATGTTAAACATGGGCATCACTGCAGATTTTAATTCACACACCGACACGTAGTGTTTTGTTAAGTCTTATCTGGTCAGTTGACCTTAGCACAGCGATTACTTTTAGTTATAGCAAAACGCCCTTCTAAGTAGGTGACTAAAAAGGCTGATTAGAAAACATTTCTTGAAAATATTACATGCCGTTTTTAAATAATAATGACCAAAAAATACAATAGTTTATTAAAAGCGTTATTAAAGTAGTAAAAATGATTTTAAAATATACGGAAGAAAAAAACTGGAAAATACTAGGGTTCTTTAAAGATCTGTACTTTCTGTTACCTTATTTGTTGCTGTAGTTAATATTTTGAGTTTAGCTATCTCTTAAGCAGTTAAGCATAGTCATTTAAGTAAACAATTGGCACCCTTTTCTATCAGAAAGCGATAAATAAAATCTAGCAACAACTTTGCAGTAAGCTTTCCTCAAGTTGTAGAGATTTTTACAAAAAAGTCTGACAAACCATTAACCCTCTTATCTGTCACATATTTTGTCTCTATCAAACCTTATCAAATATGGATACATCAAATATAAACTGAAATTTTGATTTTATGGGTCCATGAGATAGACGGAGAAAGGCGCGACTTCTAAGGGTAACAAGTATGCTAATCCGTTACACAACAAATTATTATTACGATAGAGGGTGCTTAACATTCTGCGAAGACTTAAGCCGAATTTCAAGGACAACATCCTTACGTATTGCTTTTCTTCTTCTTCTTCTACTCTTATATAGGCTATTAGCCTGTTTCTAACTACACATTTCGTGTAGTACTATGCTTTGGAATGACGAAATACAGTTAAAAATAATAGTTGTCGACATTACCTGAACACTAGCGTAATTGAGGAAAATGTTTGCATTATTCGCCCCCTTATCGAAGACGACCGCCGATTAGCAATTGCTGAAGATAATTCTGTTAATTTTTTGGAAAAACTTGAATATTGTCAGGAAGCACGCAAATATCAATATGTGACATTTTCTTACAGTGCGACCATTGTCACGACCAAACTCAACAATAATTGAGGATTTGGAGCACTCGGAGGACAGAAAATTGATGACGATGTTGCCGGCGAACGGTTCGTGCACAACCAGTTTTGATAACGGGATCCAGAAACTACTTATCCATTGGAAAATTGTGTTTTTAAATTAGGAGATTATGTAGAAAACAACTTTTAGATTTGTTTCTTTACAATGTTTCAGTAAATTAACAAAATAATCCTGCTTTGTATCGTGTATGAAGTTGAAGTATTTTTCTTCGACCAAACATTTTATCTTTGTAATTATAATTATATTTATAAACAAATAATACTAAGAAATATCTAATTACTACAGTTAATTATCTGTATGGCTTAGCTAGAGTAGTAGAACAGTCTGATATTTGTCTGCTAGTAACATATTCTCATTGTTTATATAAACTTCTAAAACACCAATTCTCGTTCTCAACAATCTATATTTGTATACAACAATTCTACGCATACTCCCTTGCATCCAGTTTTTCTCATTTACTTTTCTACAAAGCGGCAGTGTGACCGTGTGGTTGAATCGGTTGGCTGCCGTGTAGACAAAGCCGGGTTCAATCCTAGGCTCAAATACTTGACTAATCACCCACTAAAAATAATTGAGTACCTGTGTTCATTTCCAACGAAGGGCAATAATACGGTTGTCTGAGGCGCGGTGCTTATCATATCACTCAGTATCAGAGATGCTGAATGACTACCAGTCAGTGAAGGCGAACAAATGCCTCTATGCAGGGTTTAGAGTGTCATCAACTTTTCTACACCAATATAAACAAGAGTTGTATTTAGTTTTTGCTACAATTTGTCTTGTACGTATATATTATTACATTGCCTTTTGTTTTCAAAGAAGGGTAAGTTGCAAAATATATTGTTAAGTGTTACTCGAACTTTGGCGCTTACCAAACAAAGTTTCCATTTTATGCAACTGAAACAATAGCTATTCAAGAAGCTATTTAAGACAGAAGAAACATTGTTGTCTATACACCCACTCTGAATATAACAATATCATAATCTATTAACTTGCATCCTATTAAATCATTACAGGTGTCAGTATTTAAGTAATTACATAAAAAAGCTATAAATGTGTGATTGGTTGCATCCCTCGTCATATGTTAATAGTTGAAAATTAACTAGCTCACTATGAGGTTAAACGTGAAGATGCATTTAACCACCTAATAGATAGATTTGCATTTCTTTGGCAGGACTTTAATTTTTCCTTAGCAACATTGGTCTATGCTGAGAAGAAACCGCCTATGAAATTGCTAGTTCCTTATCAAGCGTCTTACCAGGTTGTACCAAAAATTGGAGAATACCGTTGGATTTTCAGATTAAAAGCGACTGCTCGACAGTTTCTATCTTGCAAGTTAGAAGCGGCAGATTTGTAAAACTCGTCAACCAGCCTGGTGAGCGATTTAAGCCAAACCTTCTCCCTAGTAAAGAGAATGAGTAGATCGAATATTACAAAACATCACATCTGCAGTAGCTTTAAACTCTTGATTACAAGAGCAGCTAAAATGATAAAGACAAAGGGGGTGCTTAGAATTTGCCATAAGAAAACAAAACTAGCTATCGCAACATATAGTACACATTTCATAAATAAAGATGTAAAACTAAACGAATTAACAAAAGAACTATCACAAATTAAGTGGCATGGAATAGAAGTTAGAGAAGTTTGAGAGAAAAAGACTTGAATTTAACTTCAACGTATATTATTATACTACCAAAAAATAAAAAGGAGGAAAACAACGTAAGACGGATGGATAGATATACCACCAAGAATAAAAATACATAAGGGAATTTCAAACAAATTTATAACATACAAAACAACTTAATAATTGTACAAACAAATGTCCCGACTACTGCATACAACAAAGGCAAAATTAAAATTACAAAACTAGATAGATTGTATTATATTTTCAGATAAAACTTTAATAAAAGATATAAGAATATTAAATAAAGTGAGTATATACAGGAAGTGATCAATCGTAGAATGTTACGATCGAAGATCGAGATAAATACAAAAAAAAAGAAAAAGGCAAATTTATATATAACGATACAGCCAAAAATAGATGCAAATATTTAAAAAAACAAACAACTTAAACATAACAAGTAGGGAAGAAGTAAACGGAAAAGTTAATAACACTTGATGTAAATAACGGAAATACAAACAAAATCAACAACATCTTAATTGTAGCAATGCTAGAAAGTTATCAGGAACTAGCCAAAAAGTAATAAAAAAGATAATATTAAAACAACACATATATTCCAAAGCAAGCGAAATCTGGTACAACAAGGAATCCTTGTACGCTAGAGTACCTAGACTTAAATAAAATATTGAAGAAATAACTCAGAGAGAATAAAAAAGAAACAATTGAAAGAAGGCATTTTAAAGATAATATAAAAGAATAGGAATATAAAAAAAGTAAGAAAAGGTCATGTAAAAACATATAATAGCACTTGTCGACAAGAGATAAAGATCTTTTATTAAACACGGCCGAAGAATTCTGCAAAAGACATATATAAATAAAAGCAAACAGTACCTACAAAAATCAAACAACAATTAAAAACAAAAGTCCAATGTAAATTTGGAAGATATTCCAAATACAGATAAATCAGAAAGGATTTGACCCAAACCCAGTACTAACAGAATTTACGAAGGTGGGCATAAAATCCGTTGGGAAAGCATTAAAAATGCTATTGAATAAACTTTTATCAAAAAGAAAAATTTTAAAACTCTACAAGTACATTGCTATATATAAAGAAAAATAAACAATTAGAAAGTTATTTCATTGTTACCTTCTATGTATGAATTACAAAAACAATTATCAACAGAATTAAAAACAAATTAAAATTCCATTAGCTTCCTGAACTTTAGAGATAACCAAAAGGCATTCGATACAATATAGTCAGACAATAAAAGATACACTCGGAAAGAGAAGTTACAGATACACACAAATACACAAAACTATGCCGAGATGAATGTACAAATGCGTGAAAACACTGCACCAATACCAATCAATAGAAGTGTAAGTCATTGGCCAAAATTATTCATAACCACCCTGGAATACATATTTATGAAAATAGAATGGTACCAAAAGGGTGCAAACATAAATAGAAGAAGGTTTAATAACCTAGGATATGCGAATAACGTGCTCGCCACAGAAAAAAAGATATCCAGTCTATGGTACAAGTTAAAGCCCAATCAAAAAGAGTAAGACTAAAAATTAAAATAGACAGTAGATTCTAAAGAACAAAAAAATTCCACTGTATTTAAGACGTAATAGAGACAAAATAGTGCCCAAACTTAGACGTTGATAAACAAGTAATCTAAAAGGCAATTTCTAAACATTATGCCAAAAGATCGAGTTAAAATCTTTTTTTTTCAGGAAGCAAAAGCAATTGATGTAACAGCTTTGAGAATAAAAAAAGATCGGTTATAAACGGAGACAAATGGAAGGTAGATGAAATAAAGAGGTCCAGTGCTGGCTGTGGACTGTAAAGAGAATTAAAGGACACCCACAAACGAAATGGGCAGAAAGCCTAAAAAGAGTGGCTGGCTTGAAAGAGAGGAGAAGAGCAAACGACATAGGTCGGATCCGAAAGAAATTAGGGGAGACCTACATAGGACACAGAGTGAAAAAGGCTAAATGATGACGTATAATGTGCTAAAATCTATTTTTCAAGGAAGAATTTCTATGTTAGTCATATACAGCTTATCCACATATACTTATCCTTCTTCTAGAAGTATATGTCGCAATGTTCTCCGTACAAGTAACCCATATATTTTCAGAAAGTGTTATAAGAATGCAGCTGTTAATCAGTCTACCTTAAATAAATAAAAGAAAAACATAAAATAGAACATAAATGAAGAGAAATCCTTTGAAATAAATAACACGATATGAATTATATATATAAAAATTACGAGTGCTGCTGCTGTCACACATTGTTCGTGCCTTTCCGTGCCGACCCGAGCGCCTCCGAATGACAAATTCTGGCTCGGCGGCAGGCGCGGCCGAGGTATTATATTTCCGGAACCGCAAGCGATAGAAATTTTTCGTTTGAGAGGGGGTAATAAAGCACTCGTTCCTAATAATGATAATTCGTTGAATCAAAAACGAAGATATAAAATAAAACAATTTTGTAGACATATTTAGTCATGCCACAATGTAAATTATAGACTGTTTGATTCAAAAAGTTTAAAAAAACATTTGGAAAAATATAAAAAAAATTTAAAAACTAGGAAGACAAAAGTGAAACAGCAGAAAATAGAAAAAGCATAATGTGTATGGTCTTCCCTTAACATCTCAGAACTTTAAGCTCAGTTCAAGAAGATTATTGGTTAAAAAGCTCCACATTTATTTGGCATTATTTTTTTAAAGTACAATCTATACTGGAAGTGACTCAACAATAATAAATTATTCTATATAACCTTATTATTTACGAAAAATTTTAAATGCAATATCCGTGGCAGGTATATGTTACATCAACCAACTTGTATAGGCAGAAGTGCGCGTTACTAACACGTTACAACTAACTGCATTTTTTGTTTTTAAACCGGTGAAAGATAAAACTGAGTTAGATCTTGGTGAATGCAGAGGGCAGAAAATATTTCATATAATCTGGCCAGGTAAAAGAAACAGAATATCAAAATATTATGCCATAGATAACTACGGTCTGTGCGCCTTAAAACAATTGATATGACCGATATGGGAAATATTTTTTCCTCCGTTAGTATTTAATATAATTTTAATATATTTGAAATTATTAACTTTTAAACCATTAAATACTTAGCAAAATACCCCCGATTGGTATGTAATCCTTTAAATTGCCTCTAATCATCAGAGTACAAATATATAAGCGGATTATTCGCTTACTGAAACATAATCGTGAGCACCCAATTTTGTGCGAGAAAATCTTGTCGAAACAAAACATAAACAAGCGTTGCACGTCGAGTACGTAAAGCTTTCTGTTGCACAACACTGTAAGACAATACGTTAAAAGCTGCTTTGAAGTGAAGTATCTGCGCCGAACGACAACCGACCGATTGTCGTCCGCCACTCGTTCCTGAGAGCGCAACTTTCATTAAGCCTTCATCTCTTCCAATTTGCTTAACTTCACTTGTGTAACTTGCAGCGCAAACTTTCGGGGAACGGCACTTTTCCACCGGCTGCTGCTCCCATTCTTTCCACTGTACTTTGAGCGATGGGCGGAGGTGCTCGAAGGAAGCTCTCAGCAACTCCTCTTAGAAGAGCCATATTTTACTGACCGGCCAACTCTGCCACTCAGTGACCGGCTGCCCACGCCATTAAGAAAAGTTTGCGGATGCCTCTTTGCGGCCGTTTTTACCCGGCCCGTTTTTATTTGGTTCTGCGCAGAGAAAGCGCAGAGAGAACTTTTTTGTCACAAACTAATTAGTATATCGTAAAGCAGACTTAACTAACGAAAATCTTTAAAAATCAAAACCAAGTTTAATATTTACTGTAACCAGGCTTAAATGTAAGTTACTTATAAATATCTACATATCCACGACTAAATGGAGTATAATAGATAAAATTTTGAAACTTTCAAAAGGTTAGTGGACAATGAAATTATCCAGAGTCAATAAATATCCTAACTGTATAAATCCTTAAACTTACATATTTTCTTGGCACTTGAATTAGCATAATCTAATCTTTAATATGCAAAAGAGAGAAATAACTAGTGAGTTTATAAAACATTTTTGATTGAGACAATATTAGTGACCAATGAATTCAATATTAGTTTGTCTTAACAAGTTTGGTTCTACAAAGAACAATTGTTAGTTTGAAAGAAACCTGAGACTAGATTTGTAACTTATCCAATTTCTTATATCTGGAAAAATCAAATCTATTCCCGTTCATGAAGTAACTCTAGTTTAAAAGTAAGATAAAATTGTTATATATACTGCAAGCTACAACTTAACAGCAAATTATACACCAGTTACAGCAACAATCAACGTATGCGGTATACACAAAGAGCCTCTAAAAAACTATACAACTTTAAAGCAGACTGTAAACCTTACAGCTTTATCGCTATAAAAGCATAGATTTGAAACTCGGATTAAAAAATTTAAAAAAAATAGGTGACGCTAGCAACTAACTAAAATAATAACAACTCTAGAAGTTAAATAGTTGGTCGCTCAAAAACGGAGTGCCAGAGCAATGGCAAATAACTCACCATCCATCAGACAAAACACTTAACAACCTAAGTAACCAACTAAAAACAAAATTTGCAAACCTACTTTACTTACTTACTTACTTAATCCTTATACCCTTTTTACCGTTACGTGTAAGGCAGGTGGGAGAAGAGTTTGTTATGTTGCTGTATACTTTCCTTTCCACAGTTTTCTGTCCTGGGCTACTTGTTTTATACCTTCCCAGTTTATTCTCTTGTTTGCTACTGCCTCTCTTATTCCTTCTTCCCATGTTTTCCTTGGCCTTCCTCTTTGATTTTTACCCGGCACTCGCGATTCATACACTCTTTTCACTAATCTGTTTTTTGGCATATGACACACATGACCAAACCACCTTAATTGTCCTTCTTCTATTTTTTCCATTATAGGTTTTATCTTTCAGTCTTGTCTGTACGTTTCATTTCGGATTTTATCTCTTTTCGTTTTATTTTGTATCCTTCTTAGGAACCGCATCTCCATTGCATTTAGTCTTATTTTATGTTTTTCTGTCAAAGACCCCGATTCACTACTATACATTATTGGCGGTCTCACAATTTTTTCACTACTTCTGTTTTTATTTTTCTTGGTACTTCTTTCTTTCATAAAAAGTTCGTTTTCAGAGTATTGTAGATTTTCCCTGTTTTCTCCATTCTATCATTAATTTCCTTATCTATTTTGCCGTTGTTCTCGATTATTGATCCTAGATATCTAAAACTTTCTACCTGTTCAATTTGTTTTTCTTTTATTTTTATTTTGTGTGTTATATTCTCTCTGGCCACTACCATACTTTTAGTTTTCGCTATGTTTATTTTCATGTTTATTTTCCGTAGCTCTGTTTCTAACACCTCTAGGTTGTATTGTAGATTCTCTTCTGTGTCGGCTATTATCGTCATGTCGTCAGCGAACATCAGTTCGTTTATTTCTGTTTGTTCCATTTGCCAGTATCCCAATTTTATCTTCTTCATCTTTTTCTTTGCATTTTTCATCGCCTCGTCTAGCACTATTTAGAACAGCAAGGGGCTTAGCACGTATCCTTGCTTCACTCCTATTTCTGTTACGAAATCTCGTGACTCTTCATTGTTAGTCCTTACTACGTTTTTATTACTTCTGTACATTGCTTTTACTATTTCTATCGTTCTTTCATCTATTCCTCTTTTTTCTAGTGCATTCCATATTTGTTCTCTTTGTATTCTGTCAAAAGCTTTTTCTAAATCTATAAAGCACATATGTATTTCCCTTCCTTTTTTAATAAATTTTTCGCTGATTTGGCTAATGATGAATATTAAATCTTGAGTGCTTCTCCCCTTCCTAAAACCACATTGAGTCTCTTCTATTGTATTTTCTATTCTGTCTCTTATTCTTTTCTCAATTATTCTGGCCAGTATTTTCGCGGGGACACTTATTAACGTAATTCCTCTATAATTACCACATTCCCTTTTGTCACCTTTCTTATGTATGGGGAGTATGATTCCTATATTCCAATCCTTTAGTATTATCATTGTCTTCATTATTTCATTTAGCAATTCTGTATATTTAGTTATTCCTTCATTTCCCATAAACTTTATCATTTCCGGTGTTATTTTGTCTCTTCCTGGTGCTTTTCCTAACTTAATTTTCTTTATGGCCTCCCTAACTTCTTTCTCTTGTATTTCTTCGATTTCTTCTCTTTCGTCTAGTTCTTTCTTTTCATCTGTTGTACTGTTTTCTGCTTTTGTTAGTTCTTCGAAATGTTCTTTCCATCTTTCCATTATTTGATCTTCTTCTGTTATTATTTTTCCGTCCTTTCCCTTTATGTTCATCATATTATATTCCTTTTTCTTCCTAAGTTGTTTTAAGGTTCCGTAAAATAGTTTTTGGTTCTCCCGAAAGTTTTCTGTCATCTTTTCTCCAAATTTTATCCATGATTCTTCTTTTGATTTTCTCATCGCCGCTTTCGTTTCTGTTCTTGTTTCTTTATATTTTTCGTAGTCGTCTGTTTTTTTTGTACTTAAGTATCTCTTCCAAGCCTGCTTTTTCTCTTTGATCTTTGCTTTTATATCTTCGTTCCACCATGCTGTTTCCTTCATATTTTTATTAGCTATTTTCTTTGTCCCGCAACTCTCTTTCGCAGTGTTTAGTATGGTATATTTAAATCTTTCCCACTTTTCTTCTACCCCTTTTGTATTATCTTTTGCTCTAAATTTTTTGGTTATAATTTCCCTATATCTTTTTGGGTTCTCTGTTTCTTTTAGTTTATGTTTTTATAGTTTCCACTGCTTTCTTTCTCCTATTATCTTCTTTTTCTTCTTTTTTATTCTTTAGGTCCATTTTTACCAAGTAGTGGTCGCTTCCTATCTCTGCTTGTCTTGTTACTTTGACGTCTTGTACCTTTTTCCATTTTGGTTTACTTATTAAGAAATAGTCAATAATTGACTTCTCGTTCCTGCTTTCTACTACTCTTGTGAATTTGTGTATATCCTTATGTTTGAATTTTGTGTTTTCGATCACTAAGTTGTTTTCTGTGCTGATTTCTATGATTCTGCCCCCGTTATTATTTCTGGTCGTTTCTCCTTCTTTCCCTAAGTACTTTTCTATACCTGTATTCTGTTTTCCTACTCGTCCATTTAAGTCTCCCATAACAATTACATTTTCTCCTCCATTATCTATTTCTCTTTGTACTTCCTCAAAGAACTTATCTTTATCTTCTTTTCTAGCATCTTCGTTTTCTCCGTATGCTATTATCACACTCCATATTTCTTCTCCTATTAGCTTCATTTCTAATCTTAAAATCCGTTCATTTATGTATTCTTCCTTTATAATGTCTTTTAGCATGTCTGGATTTATTATTAATCCTACCCCACATCTTGCTCCTTCCGTTTCCTCCACTCCTGACCAAAATAGCCAGTATCCTTTATGGATTCGTTTCATACCTTTTCCTTTCTTCTTGGTTTCTGTTACTCATAGGATTTTCACTTGATGTTCTATCATTTCTTCTACTAAATCTTCTTCTTTGTCTTTAATGCCCCTCACATTCCATGTTCCTATTCTCAACTTTTCCTGTTGCATTTTGCTTATTTTCCTTTTATCCTTTTCTTTCTCTTTACTTTTGTCTATTCCTACGCTCTTCATTTTGTTGTTCATCTTATATTGTTTATCGTCGTCCATGTCCATCGCATATTTCTTTATAAGTTTGGCCTGGTTCTTTTTTGTTATCAGTTTTTTGATTTCTCTATAACCCCTTTTTCCTCATCAGCCCAGACGTATTCCACTCCTTCTATGATGATTTTCTTATAACCGATTTTCGTTCTTCTACCTTTACTTCTCTCTTCTTTTGCAATTTTTCTTATTTCGGCCTGTATTCCTTTCTCTTTTGGCGTCATATCATTGTCTATGTATACGGTGGATCCTCTCAGTTTATATTTATTTTTCATGACCTTCTGTTTATTATCCCAGTCTTTCATTTCAACCAGACTTGTAGTTGTACCTTTATTTCCTTGCAGTGTTACTACATTCTTTACTTCTACTTCTACTCCCAATTTTTCTGCGAGGCATTGTTTTGTTTCTTCTTCTTTTCGATTTTCTACTAATTTTACACCTTGATTATCAACCTACACTTTCGTTTTCTTTTCTATTTTTTCAAACTTATCTTCCAGTTGTTCGATTCTCTTTTGGAGTTGTTTTTTCTCCGATTCCCATTTTATCTCCCGTTTTGCCATTTCTTCTCGTAGTTTCTGATTTTCTTCTGTACTTTTCTTAATTTCATCTCTCATAATTTTAATCATGTCTTTAATTTCTTTTAGATCTCCCATTTTTCTTTCACTTACTTTTATTTTTTCTGTTTTTAATGTTGGTGATCTAATTACTATTTTACTTTTCTTAAAGATCTCTTCTTTTTCTTCGCTACTGTTTACATCTCTATCTCTTTTGGATCCTGAACTCATTTATAATCCCCTTTTTGTCAATATTTTATCTGAATTTAGATTTTTGTACGTTTGGTAAATAAACTTTCCGTATCGTCCGAGTCGCGTTATCTTCCGTCTGCCGGCCGCGCAAGGCAGGGAACGTTTGGCCTTCGGGTTAAAAACTCTCTTCGTTTGTATTCTTGATTGTTCATATTTACACTGCACTATAATCGCTCCTTATTTATAATTATCTGCTCACTCTTATTAAATTGCTAATAATTTTCACTTTTAGATTCAGTTAGCTACACTTCACGAAAAAGTCGATGTGACAAAGCCCGTATTCGAGTATTTTATCGCCACCAGCCAATTTCGCGTCTATCCGCTTTCGCTCCACAAACTCAACTCCCTCTCAAATAGATATGATAATTTAATCTGGAGACTCATTAAATCCTCTTTAAAACTTTACATTATATCTTCACTTCTATGAAAACTACCTTCAAGACTGTGGTGGGATAAAAGTGACAAAATCAGGCCTGTTTACTGACTCCCCGGTTCATTGTAACGACACGAAGACGCAATCGACAACCAAGTCCCAGAAGTTCTAATACCACCCGAAACACCTCCCACGCCCACACCGGCAGTTACTCTAAAAGACCTCAAATTTGAGATACACCGACTAAATCTTAAGAAATCAGCAGGACTAGATCAAAATTACAGGCAGACAAAAGTCATGCTACTAACCTGCATCTTTAACGCTATAGTGAGACTTCAGTACTGGCCTACAAAATTCAATAAAGCTGAAATAGTATTGTTCTCCAGGCCGGATAAAGACCTCGGATACCCAACATCATATCGTCCTATAAGCTTGACATCGGTGATTTCTAAGATCCTCTCTGAAAGGCTAGTATTACGAATCCCAGACTTTAAATTTCCAGCAACAAACTGGATTCCAGACTATCAATTTGGTTTTCGTAAATCTCAACAATCCAACAGTCCCACCAAATCACACATATAATAAACAGTGCGTTAGAAGAAAAAACCTACTGCACAGTCATCATATTGGGCCTTGGCCAGACCTATAAAATCTAATACAATAAACTTATCTACAAAATTCAAAAAAAATTAGCACCTCAATTTCTCAAGCTACTAAAATCCTACTTAAGCAATACGAGTCAAAGATAAAGTCGCAGGACTATGTCGAATTGGAAATTGCCTATTTGTTATATTTACTATACACCTCTGATCTCCCAACTACACTTGCCACAACTATAGGTACCTTGGTTGACGACACAATCATATTAGCGCTTCATAACGATCTAAACATCGAATCACGTCAAATCTAAGTCTACCTGAATTAAGTCAAAAACTGATTTAAGAAATCAAGGACAAAAGTTAATAAATCAAAACCAAGCCATGTGATATTCATCTTAAAAGAGAACAATGCCCACAAATTTACCTGAACTATACTGAGATACATCAGTCCACAACTACGGAATAATTGAGACTATATCTCGAAAGTAAGTTCACCTTGCAAAAATACATCTACAAAAGACTTAAAAATCTAAACTAGCTAATTGAACAAACCTTATCCCTATCATTAGATAACAAACTATTGATACACAAAGCCACCATCAAGCCCAAGTGGGTTTACCAAGTGGAATTATGGGGTTACTCCAATAAAAGAAACATCGCCATTATGCAAAGATGCCAATCTAAAATCTTACCATCAACAACCAAATGTTGCATGACAATTATTGGCATTTCGTTTATAATAGTAGTCATACACGATAGAGCATCAACACACCTCGACAAAATTGCAGCTCACAACAATACCCTAGTAGACGAGCTAACACACCAGCAGGTTGTCAAGAAACTCAAAAAACGTTTGCCCACTCTAAAAAGAGTGCATCATTGTAAGGGCCCGCACTGGGCTAGTTTTAAAAGCATCAAATTAGCTTAAAGGATAATTCATGTATTTTGACTTCTTTACTTTGGATTAAATATATACACTACTATACTGCTTTGCATAATGCACTATTTAAAATTTAAAATTACTATTGATTCCATTTTCATCAGTTCTCTTTAATTAGAAGAGTCAGAAAAGTTGACAGTTTTAAAAATAAAAATATTCTTCAAAAAATTTTACAGTTTTTTTAATTCCCCGTAATTAATCAGCATGAAAGCACTACCTACAAGATTTGCTGATTGAAGATCTAGTAAGAAGTTTTAAAAATGGATAAATCACTTTTGCAAACTAGCACTTTACTAGTGCATTGTGTGGTTGGTTCTCGGGTTATAAGGCCGTGATCGGAGTTCAGAAACTCTTAACGTTTCATCTACAACATCTTCAAAAGAAAATTTTCTAAAAAAACTTAAACCAACCAAAGATACAAGAAACCTACAGGATACACCAGGGGTACACTGCATACCTTGTTCATGTGAGCAACTCTACATTGGAACTACGGGCAGGTAGATTACCACGAGGATAAAGAAACATAAACGCCATAAATCAGCAGTTGCTGAACATGTTTTGGAAAATCCTAACCACGAGATAGAATTTGGGCAAGCACAAGTTTTATCTAATTGTAGGAATTACTACCCGAAATTATATAAAGAGGCAGTGGAGATTTATAAACATAAAACAATTTTAACACGGACGACGGATTTAATTTAACTAAGTCTTGGTTTATCACTTTCAAGAAGCAAAAAACTGCGATACGGCGAAAAGCGGGTGACGTTAGAAAATGCCAAAATATTACCTGCAACGACCCGATTGACGTCATCAGCTCGATCACGTTATCTACCATCCCGGTGACTTCAACAACGGCCCCCAACACCATCCTTAATTCACTTAATTTTTAGAAGATTTTCTTTTGAAGATGCCCGCCGCAGTTGTGGACAAAACGTCACCAGTTTCTGAACTCTGACCACAGCCTTATAACTCGAGAACCAACCGCACGATGCACCATAATACCTACCGTGAAAGCCTTCGCATATATTTAGCACTTTACTGCAAAGAAGATGCGCCTGTTGGCGCGGTATGGTCTTTTAATATTGCCAAATAATCAATATTTTTTCTAGATTTTGCTTTTTGCTTTCATAAAATCTCCAACCTTCCCCCCCAAAGCAACTCCATATCATGATGAAACCTCCACCAAGCTTGATTGTAGATATTACACATCTGTTAGTTATCCTTTCACTGGGGAATCTCCTCACGAAAGTCTGCCGTTTGAGGGAGATTATTTCAAACTTTGATTTGTATGACTGTTTTACAGGATCCCAATTACGATATTCACGTGCCTAATACGCCTCTTCTTGTTGCAACACATCCTTTTGGACCTGCTTCTAACAAGCGACGCTTCACAGTAGTTTCTGAGATTGGATTCACATCAACATCACATCAGACAGCCATTGCAGTCCACTGCAGGACATAGGACATAGGCCTACCTTAAATTCAAGGGGAATTTGGCAATTAAACGCCACGCTTGCCAGGCGGATTGGCGAGTAGATAGGATGTATGGAAGATAAGAGTATGTAGATTGTGAGTAGGATTAAGGTTGGGACACAACTTTTCCCCAGTGTTAGGAGATGGAAAAATGTCGAGGCTTGCGTGGGCAGAATCGCCTATCTGAAGTAGATCTATCCTCTATCGGAATCACAGAAGAGCATCTATCCGCTATCCAATTGGATTAGGTTGAGTTAACTTCAATTTCTGTTGAATATCTTTCGTACTTTTGGTTGGCGCTCTTTTTTTTAACAAAACCATAAAGTAATCCTCGCTTTTAAAATTCTTGGTTTTCCAAAACTACGGTCGGGATTTTGACCAGTTTCTGCATATCGACATATGCCATATATTACTGATGACTCCGACATCTGTAGTTTTTGGCTGATTTCTCTGATTGGAGTGTCTTCTTTATAAAAAACCCACATCTGTGTCATCTTTTCAGTAAAATACTGAATTTTCAATACCATAGTGTTGAATTGTGGGACAAACGAAGCCAGATTATGCGAGGAGTTAGAAAAACAAAAAATTGTAGTATTAAAAATAAACAAATAACGCAGGCTGATTAGCAAGAATTTGTTAGTGCTTTTTATCTATTATTTGGAGCTTTTTTGCTAAAACTCCTCAATTTATTAACGAACAGCGCTACAAGATGACAACAACGATGACTAAGTCTCTTGAAACTTATGGACGGCAACGCACTAAGATTTAAGTTCTCGTACACCTTATTATGAGCATCACATTTATATATTTTGTTATTTAGGCCGGATATATAAAGTTTCATCATTTACTAAACTATAATTTAAACTTTCAGGAAGACGCGACAAGGCGAGCTCGTCAGTACGACGCTATTCAATATTGTACTAATACATAATAAAAAAAATTAAAGAAAAGTAAGAAAAGCGCAAATAGGATATAAGATACGAAAATGATAACAATATTAGAATACGCTTAGCTGATGACCAACAAAAATTACAATGCAATTTAAGAGAGTAATTGAAGGAAAGAAATTTACAAGTAAATATAGTAATATAAAAGTAACGGTGATAGGAAAAGAATAGGAAAAAATATCAATAAAAATAAATGGAATAAATATAGAACAAGTAACTAAGTACATACATATCTTAAATAAAATATCTCTAGAAATTCTGATTACAGCATTGATTGTTTTATCGAAACGATTTGTTTTTCTTCTTCTTAGATATATATGTTTAAGAATTTCATTAGAAGATTCTAACAATAGGTTCAACATCCGGGCTATTAGCATAATAACTTTAAAAATATTGTTTAGAATGTTTGATGTCATTATCGTTGTTCCAGAACAGAATTTAAATTTAAAGTAAATTCTTCCATATATGTTATATGAAGTAAAACACGTAATGTTTTATAGATTATGGCTTTCTTCTCTGGTCTATTTTTATTTAAATTTGCGTGCCAGTTTTTATCTACATACCAAGTGTTTTGCTCTATCCATCACTAATACACTAACATTGAAAAAGCTGGAGTATTATTAGGATTAAACCTGTTTGTTAATAATACCTACTTTCTTTTTAAGTTGGATAAAAACAGAAAAAGAGAAAATAATTATAAAACAATAAGCTTATAGTCCAAACTCTTTATGTGTCATAATTGTATATAATTGGATTTGTACCGCAAGTTGTATTGATATAAATTTTGTTGAAACCAAATTTAAGCAGTTGTTGAATTTTCCAGAATTGGGAAGCAAAGATCGGGGAGCGGGGAGCGATGAGCGAGCAGCGAGAAGCGAGAAGCGAGAAGCAAGAAGCGAGAAGCGAGAAGCGAGCGAGAAGCGAGAAGCGAGAAGCGAGAAGCGAGAAGCGAGAAGCGAGAAGCGAGAAGCGAGAAGCGAGCAGCGAGCAGTGAGAAGCGAGGGGCAAAGAATGAGAAGCGGAAAGCAAAGAGCGGGAAGCGGGAAGCGAGACGCTTGAAACTAGACGCGTGGTGAGAAATGCGACGGGAGACAAAGCTTATGATAATCAGCAAGCCACATATGACACACGATATGACATCATTTATTTCGAAAGATACCTTTCTACTGCAATTTTTTGAAGCTTAACTCGCCTTTGACCTCATTTCTTACTATAAAAATTTTATAAGAAAACTTTAGCTACGTATATACGTACAAGGCAATCAATAATACGCGTCTGAAAGTTTTGTTTATAACATTTCACGTAGCTGACCGATTTCAAAATTCAAGAAACGTTTATTCAACAATCTGAAGTTTAGTCTAACAAGCTTTTAAAATGTAAACCTTGACTAGCAACAAGATGGCGCAGTCTACTTTCAAAAGCCTCATTTACTACTTGAAAGGATGTCTCTTCCAATTTTCGAAACTTTATATTTTATAAATATTTTGAGATCTTTGAGTGTCCTTGGAGACCCCGTGTAGACCTAATCCTTCAAATATCCCCATAGAAAAAAGTTATATGGATTCATGCCAGGGAAACACGGTGGTCAATTAATCCCATCACCAGCAAAATTATTGATGCCTAGGCCTATGACACGTTTCAAAATTATCCAGAAATGTGGAAAAAACTTTCAGAGATGAGCGCTCGCACCGTCTTGCAAAAATCACCGTTAAGCGTTTTGACTTTTTTGCCCCCAATAGAAGCTCCTCTTTGAGCATCTGGCAGTAACTTTGAGAGTTCAAATTGCCATCAAAGCAAATACGGTGCGAGAATCTTTTTTCTCTTAAATTGTACGCCGGGCGGTCACTTTTGTTGAATGAAGAGGCTTTACAAATGCAAAGTGAGAATTTTCGGTACTCCAGTGGCGCACGTTTTGCAAATAAAAATGAGCCTCATCACTAAACCAAAATTTTGAAACATAAATTGAATTATCTTCAATCATCAATAGGCCAAATTGGAATTTGGCTTTAGCGGTTGACGGACTTAAACCTTGTACGGGAGCATTTTCAAATGTTGTGTTGGCATAGTTTGGACGCTCTCATAGCTGATCCCCGCTTGTTGAGTTGCTCGCACTATCGGCAAACATGGTTGATCTTCAAAAATATCTCTTTTGAAATTTTGTGACATCACAGCGATAGATGGCAGGCTAGGTCTCTGAGTGGCGACAAAAATTTTCACAGATTATTATACGTTTTTACTCCAAAATTTCATTTCTTTTTTCTCATCTGCTTATAGTCCTTTCAGAATTTGTGTTTCTGCCTAAACGCCACTCCTTAAAGGCCCTTCACACAACTGATTCCAAATTCGTAAAATTTCTGTACAATAAACAGCCTTTCCTCTAGGGTTAAAGATTCCATGTTTACAATTAGATAGTCACGTAATAAATGGTTTGAAACTTCAATTTGCTAACTATTTTATGTGATTTGTCGCACTGATCTACTTTCTTTCATTATTTTTTAATAGGGAAATACTTTTGGTACCTACATTGATCACTCTGTATATATGTACAGATGGATAATAAAAAACGCTTGTATAATAAAAGGTGTTTCTTTAAGCCCGATAGAACTTACGAAAGGGTTAACTGTCAAATTAACTGTCATACTGCGCTCACTTTTTGAATAGATTGACGCTTCAACAATGCTACCAAATTATCCAGATTTACTTTGAAAATAAGCCATCGATTCGCGCAACTTATAGACGATTTCGTGGTTTTTATGGCGCACATAATCGTCCATCTGAGCAAGCCATCCGTCAAACTGTGGATAGATTTCATGCCACATACTCTCTAAATGATGCAATAACACCAACACGTCGACGCAATGTACGTACTGAAGAGAATATTGCCGCTGTAAACGGAAGTGTCGAAGAAGATCCAAATTTATCGATTCGTCGTCGGTCGCAGAAATTGGGGCTCTGTCCGTCCACTATGTGGAAAATTTGGCGCAAAGATCTTCGCCTACACCCGTATAAGATCCAGCTGGTGCAGGAATTAAAGCCACGAGACCATCATATGCGTCGTTTTTTCGCCGATTTGGCTCTAGAGCAGTTGGAAACTGACCCGATGTTTTATCGCAAAATTGTGTTCAGCGATGAGGCTCATTCTTGTTAATAAACAAAATTGCCGCATATGGAATGAAACCAATCCGCAACAGACTCCGTTACATTCAGAAAAATGCACCGTTTGGTGCGGTTTATAAGCTGGTGGCATCGTCGGACCTTACTTCTTCAAAAATGAAGCCAGAGCTCGCGTTACGGTCAATAGAGATCGTTACCGTACCATTATCAATAATTTTTTGTTTTAAAATATGGATGACATTGATCCGGGAGAGATGTGATTTCAACAGGATGGTGTTACGTGCCATACGGCGACCGCAACCATGAACTTATTGAAATCAAAATTTGGCGATAAGTTGAGTTCGAGAAATGGACCTGTCAATTGGCCTCCAAAGTCGTGCGATTTGACACCTCTCGTTTATTTCCTGTGGGGCTACGTGAAGTCACTGGTTTATGCTGATAAACTAGCGACAATTGGAGGCCAACATTGTTCGTGTTATTCGTGACATACGGCCAGCAATGCTTGAAAAAGTGGCCCAAAATTGGACGTCCAGAATGCGCTTCGTCAAGCAGAGCCGCGGTGGTCATATGCCCGAAATCACTTTCAAATGTTAATGCCATGTATTGATCTTTCGAATAAAAATTTTTTTTTATTAAAATTTAATTTTTTGTGTTATTTTTTACAATGTCAAGTTCTATCGGGCTTAAAAACACCCTTCATTTTATGTTTATTACGGAGTATCTTTCAGTGATAGCAATTGCAATTATTTATTCTATTTTCGAAGCACGAAAAACAATTCGGTTTAACTTAGACTGACATTTTCATTGGACGAATTGATTGTTTTGTTCGTGTCCAACCCAGAATTCCCTTCCTGACACGACACGTTGGAAAACGTGAAAATGTCAGGATGAATTCCGTATGCAGCCTAGCACGCTCCCCGTACACGAGGCGACAACTTTATTAATAGTTGGCGAGAGTCGAACAACAGCGACCTACAAACGCGCTTATAAGCGGCAGTTCTTTGCCGGCTGATAAACGATGGATGCGACCCGACGCCGCGGTGACAGCCAAAACGTCTCGCGCCGCGAGGCGTCGCAATTTCAATGCGCACGCACAATACGCGCATACAGTAAATGGGGTGCAACTTTGCCAATAATTAATGGCCCCGGCCCCTGTCGGCTGCTTTTTGGGTCGGCGATATCTTTTAGGAATTAAGAGCTTCGGCGGGGGCTTTATGACAGAAAACGATTACGCAGAAGTAAACTGGATCAGGAAAGTTATGAATCTGAGCCAGAACTTCAGATGCAACTTTTAACTTATACCGAGTTTTATTTAATACACCAGAGCATCAAGTCAAGGCAACATCTTCGGGCGGGAGATTCTAGAAGTTGACAGTTCCTTTAGATATGTTTACCTTCAAAGTTAGATGATAAGAAACCCAATTTTCCTCTAACAATTCTAAAATTTTTAAAACAATTTAGGTAACGAAAACTAGCTAAATAGTTAAAAAGTATTATTAAGACAGTTTTAAAGATTGTTTCAAGTGTCCCACAAAATAATATTTTAGCATAAAAAATAAAATCGGGTGGCAGGTTATCACCCTGTCGGAAGATACTCTCATTTTTGAAAATGGCTTCTCATGTCATCGCGACTTCGAAATTTGTGAAGTAAACAGAGACATAATACACGTAGACAAATCATGAATCGCTGTACTACTCAAGAACACGAAATAACTGTATAATATTTTTGACAAATAATCGGTCGCTGATTTTGGCTTAACGTGAATTTCGTCGTCGATTTCCTCGTCATGTGCCACCAACTGGACAAACATTGCGGTGTCTAGCCGCTCACCTCGAGGAGATTGGCTCAACACGAGACAGTAGCAGACGTGGCCGGCCTCAATAGATGACTTTTATAGCCAATTTTGGTGAAAGACTTGAAGATATTCCCGTATAAAGTGCAAACAGTGTATCAGTTATTGCTCGCAGACTGCCAATCGCGTGTAAATTTCAGCAAAGCCCTCCTAAACTTTGACCGCAATGAGGATGCTTTTCCTTTGAAAATCATCGTGAGCGACGAGTTGCATTTCCACCTATGCGGACACGTGAATAAGCAAAATTATAGCTTTTGGAGCACTGCAAATCCGCGTGTAATGCTGGAAGAACCATTCCATTCTCTAAAAGTCATTGTTTGCTGCGGCGTTTACGGAGAAAAGGTGATTGGTCTATCTATTTTCTAAGACAGCGTCGACAATATTATTGCGATTGGCGAGCGCTACAGGGTCATAATCAATGACTTCTTGCTGCCGTAAATTGACGAATTGTGTTTGGAAAACAGGTAGTTTCAACAGGACGGTGCAACCGCACACACTGCACGACCGACAGTGGACATTCTAAATCAAGCGTTTCCCGGCCGTTTAATTTTCGTTTTGGCGATTTGCACTGGCCCGAAAGATCGCCTGATGTGACCGTTCCAGACTTCTTTCTTTGGGGTTTTTCGAAGTCACGGGTGTACACGAACAAGCCATAGATCTAGGCGGCCCTAAACAAGAACATCCGACAAGAAGTGAAGAATTTATCGCTAAAATTTTTGAGAAAAGTCATGAAAACTGCTGTGAAGCGAGCGCAAATGTACATAATTCTGGCGGCGGCCACTTGACCGATAGTATCTTTGCGACTTAATGGCCAAAAAATTAAATGTTTAGAAAAACATAATCAACGAAGAGAACTAATTCTTTTTATTTATAAACAAAGATACTGCCTTAGGAAACCGAGTGATGACTTCTCCGCCACTTTGTACATTATACAGGGTGGCATGCGGCAGACGCGTTTATTTGAAAATGGAATAAAACACAGACTGTTACAAAATAACCAAATTATTTATTTTTTCCTGCCTTATTAATTAACGGTTTTGAACAAAGTATCGCCGAAATGGCGCCCCTCTCACTCCAAACACTGAGTAAGCCTTTTTCTGACGTTTTCGTGCATTCTTTAAAGCATTGACACAGGAAATTCGGCGATTTAGCTCGAATGTTGTTTTTGAA
This sequence comes from Sinelater perroti, assembly GCA_036346155.1. Taxonomy (NCBI): domain Eukaryota; kingdom Metazoa; phylum Arthropoda; class Insecta; order Coleoptera; family Elateridae; genus Sinelater; species Sinelater perroti. Next base: position 7,955,043 of record JARFIY010000324.1, read on the forward strand.
GGCTTCCAGAGTTCTAGGACGATTATTGTAAACAAGAAACTTTAAGTATCCCCACAAGAAAAAATTACAAGGAGCCAGCTCACAGGAAAGCCAGTGCAAATCGCCTCTTAGGAAGATAAGGCGCCCGGCAAATCTGTCTCGCAAAAAGTCCATGCAAACTCTTGTTGTGTGGGCTGTGACCTCGTCATGCTGAAACCAGACGTCTTCTACCTCTATCCCTTCCAATTCAGACAAGAAAAAATCCTGGATCATGGTCAGGTAACGTGCACTGACTGTAGCCGCTCGATCGTTTTCTTCAAAAAAGTAAGAACTAATGATTCCAATTCTTGAAATTGCACACCATACTGTCACCTTGTCGAGTGCAGGTATCTCTGCTGGAGCTCCCTGGGATTCGTATCCCTCCAATAGCGCATATTCTGTTTATTGACACATCCACTGAGGGCAAAAATGTGCCTCGTCAGAGAAGAAAACGATACCGTCTTGAGGCACCAGAGCAAGAATGTTTTCACTAGCGAGTTGTCTGGCTTAAAAATCATGTGGCTTCAATTCTTGGACGACAATCATCTTATAGGGGTGTAAATGAAGATGTTTATTAACGATTCGTTAAATGGAACGTTTCGAAATGCCAAGGGCACCTGCCTGTTTTCAAATTCAACGCCTGGGACATTGTTGAATTGCACCTTAAACTCTCTCTATGTTTTCTGGGCTAGTGACGGTATTCCGAAGCCCCCTTCTTAGGGTGAACACATTACCGGTATCCTAAAATGCATTAACCCACGCGAGAATTTGAATTCAGCAGCGGAAGACGATATTGAACTTTAAACAGAAGATACGCTGCACGCGGACGATGGAGCGGGCGTTTTATGGTTAGAGGATCCAACACATAGTAAACCAAACTTTCTACAACGTACGTAATTAATCTGATTTCTAAATCAGTGATCGTGTGACAAAGAAGGCAACTATCGACAGATTCTCTGTAGACGCTGAAGATAATCTTCTCTTAATTCTTGTGTTACAGTTTGGCATCTCTTGCAAATTACACAAGACTTTAGGGTGGGATAGATATTATTTTCAGACGAGCCAAGAATATCCTACAATTAGCTGGTACTTGGCCCGGATTTGCTATCTATCATTTTCTTTGCTACTTAAATATTGCATACAGCAGGTACTGTGCTTTTTATCCTCCAAACGTACGTCGTCCCTTCGAAAATGTTGAAATCAATGTTGTACTATATGCATATTCTCCTCTGAATATTTTTTTAACTGGTAGCTTCGTTGCCATATTTTCTGACTTAATTCCACAATATAAAATGCTATCCACTAAATTGCGGGAGCATAGAGGGGGAGCGTAAGTATAGACGTAATTTATAGTCACACAAGATACTGCTTATAAAATATCTTCAGTAATTCTAAAATAGATTCGTTATTACCTTTGATATATACATCATTTTTTCAATTTGATCATATCCTGGCACATCTGCTGACTTTGTTTTTATTGTTGCTTCTTGAATTTATTCTGTGGTTACATCATTCAGTTGATTTGATCACTTATACTCGCTAGACTTCTAGAGATTTTTTAATTCTTTTCTTAGATTAGTCTCTTTAAAAAAATGAAAATACCTTATCCATAATTTCATTATTTCTACCCCATCTATCAGAATATTATCTTTATTTTTAATGTTTTTTGCTATGGTATTGTTATTACATTTTTAAGTGTTATTTTTGTTTACCATTCCAAAGAACAATTCTTTATTTACTTTATAGGTCGTTTTCACTTTCTTTACAATCACAACAAAGGTATTTTTTTCCTTAAATTATTTTCTTTTAGATTTATATTTATTACATTCTAGGTTTTTGTGTTTCAATATTTTTTCTATATTTGCTTCCCCTTTTTAACTTCTTTTTTAATTCATTCCGTTCATAAATATGTTTCTTTATCTTGTATATTTGTAAATTTTAATGTTTCTCATTCTTCTTGTACTCGTTAATATGACTTTTTAAAATTTAATCCACATTTTTTCTATTGCTTTTTGTGTGTTTATTTCTAGTCCCCATATTTTTTAGTTTGTAGCATCTTATTTTTTAATTATTTTTTCTTTGTTCTAAGTTTATCGTATTATTATTATCGAACATCATTATTAATAGGAAGTGATCGCTATCTGTCTTCGGTACTCTCATAACATTTACATTTTTTACTTTTTCACCTACTTTATTTCGAACTAAAAAATCTATTATAGATTGATAGATGTTTGCTCTCACCACTTGTGCGATTGAATTTATATAATGGGTCTAGTAAAAAGAAATCCATTATTTTTCCAATAGATGGCTTTAATAAATTGTATCTCGCGCTCTAAAACTCCGATCGGTTTACACTAAATGGCATTAGAAAGCTGACATTTCGTACTAAAAAAACTTATTTGATAGTTTTGTGAATGGCTGACTCAGTTTTGTTTGGGCTCACGTCAAAGATGGACACCAGCAAAGAGAAAATACGCTATACTTTACAGTTTTTCTTCGATAAAGGTGAAAACGCAAGCCAGGCGGCTGAAAATGTGAAGAATGTTTATGGTTCTGATACTGTAACAGCCAATCAAGCGGAGTTTTGGTTTCGTCCATTCCGTTCCGGTAATTTCGATATCAAAGATGCACCACGTTCTGGAAGGCCAATTGTTGAAAATGTGGATAAAATCATGGAAACGGCCGAGTCCGACCGTGATATAAGCACTGTTTCTATTGCTCAGGAGCTAATCATTACACAAAAAACCGTTTGAAACGATTTGGAAAAGACTGGGTACAAAAAGAAGCTGGATATATGGGTGCCACACGAGTTAACGCAAAAAAAATCTCATGGGTCATATCTCCATCTGTGAATCGCTGCTGAATCGCAACAAAGTCAACCCGTTTCTAAAGCGGATGGTGATTGGCGATGAAGAGTGGATCACTTACGACAACGTCAAGCGAAAATGGTCCTGGCCAAAGCGCGGTGAGCCGGTGCAAACGATGGCCAAGCCATCATATACTATGACCTGCTTTTGTAAGGCCAAACTCTTAATTCAAACCTATACTGTGATCAATTGGACCGTCTGAAGAAAGCAATCGCACAGAAGCGGCCAACTTTGGCTACTAGGACAGGAACTGTGTTTCATCAAGACAACGCCAGGCCACACACATCGATAACAACTCGCCAGAAGTTCCGAGAGTTTTGTTGGAAGGTTCTTATGCATCCACCTTTAGTACGGACCTGGTACCAAGTGATTACCACCTATTCCTGTCCATGGCAAACTATTTTGCTGGTGAAAAATTTCATGCAAAAATAATGAATTTATTTTTACTAGACCTATTATGTTGAAAATGCGAGTTTTGTATTTCTGGTTTATTTGTTACATTTGTCCAGGCACCCCTCTAATTTTAATTTTGATTTCCCTCTCTTCTATTTAAACCCCCCATTATAACAACATTTATTTCAACGAAATGCAATATTCATTATAAACTAAACTTTTTAGACTTTGTAAGATCTTTCTCCTCAGTTTTTTACTGTTTTGCTCTTCAATGCTGTATTCTTCCAGTTCTGGGTTGCTATCTTAGTCTAGTCTACTTTCTTCTGGTCCACTGTCTTCATATACTTGGCCCATTGCAAAATCCGCATCTTTATGTCGGGTAAAACGCTCAGTTATTTATATATATTTTGCAAATCTTTATCGGTATAATAGTGCTATACTCTGCTTTTCTAGATTAACTCAAAAAGCTTCCATGGAACTGTTCTATCTCTGCAGAGATTTGGAACCATACTATTTATTTTAGTTTCGTGTTGGACTAGTAATAAAGCAAAGCAGTTTTTGTCTCTCGTGACCACTAAAATTTTTTCGTGCTGGTCGCAATGACAGAACCTAAATACTTGAAGTCAATTACGTTCTTAAAGGTCTCTTCCCCTATGTTAGCTTTGTTTGTTATCTACCTTTTCATTTGGTTATTTAAAATGTATTTCGTTTTTCTTGTTCTGTTTTTATTTGCAAACTTCTGATGAAGTATAATTTACCTTTCTATTATATTATATTAAAAAGAAACTTCTTTATTTTATTCTCTGTCCAAATTTAGACTCTTGCAACAGCTAGTATTCAGATTCTGTTGGTAGTTTTATTTAAAGAAATTTTATTAAGGTTTACCAATATTATGGGTACTTTAAACTCTAAAATAATCTTAGAAAATTGATCTCGGTGGATAATGTCATAGATTTACCTAATGTTTATAAAGAGCCGATGTAAATTTTGATGTTAATTTGTAGTATTTCTCGAAAAACATTTTTTATTAAGATTTGATCCAATTTCTTAACTTATATTAATAATCTCTAAGCGTCTTTTTTACTTAGGAAGTTATCTTGCAGATAATAATTTTACTCAGAATTCCATAGGTAACAATAAAGATAAAAATATTTGTTTAAGTGTCAATAACCAGATCGTTTTCTATTTTATGGATCGAATATATAAAGGTGGGGTTCCAGCTTTTCGGCGTTTTCTTCTTCTCCTTTATCTTATTTTTCAATTGGCGTCGTTCCAGCGCCAGTTCCACATCAAGTTTGATAAATTCTGTTGAATTCGACAACTGTAACCACTTTGTTATTATTTTAAATTTTAATTACTTTTTCGCCTCATTTTACTTAATAAGCTCTACTACGGATTCTGATCTACAACATACGGTGGTGTTTGCCATCAAAACGCCAGTCACGTTTGTCGAATTTGACGGTTTGTTGAAATACTTTGTCTCTCTTTGTAAAACTTGCTCCTTATGCTTGGGATGTATCCAATTGTTTGTGCAGACTTAGAATTATTGAATATTACAGTAAAATTTTCTGTTCTCGTTATTTTTCTCATGTTTTTCCATCTATTTCAGTCTACAGTTTTCCTATGCTCTTTTAAACTACTTCCTTGTTGTGGATTTCTATGCAACTTTTAGGTCTTTTACTGTTTTTAATCTTTTTTCGGTTGTTAGTTTATTATGTTCACTGCAAATTTAGAAACAGTTATTATAAACAAATCTAATTTTTTTAATAAACGTCAAACCACGTTGAATTTTTCTATATCAAATATCTTTTAGTTGCATTCTAGTAATCCTAGTAATGCCATCAAATAAACGCAATTAGTAGATTACCATACCCGCGATAAAGTCTGTGGTCTTTGTTGGTCAACCTAAACTTGGTGTTCGGGCGCTTTACTACCGGGCGCTCGTGCGCCTTTACAAAAGATACTTAAATTAGCGCCACCACTGAATTAGAGGCGCTGGCCCCCTCTCTCTCTCTCGGATGCGCCGCCGCTGGGCCTTGATGAAGGTCTGGGTGCACGCGCTCGCGGTGCGCGCCGCGCTACATTCAGCACATAGACTTGACTCGAGTCCATTGAGCCATCCAGATGTTATCGCAAGTACGCTGCTTTCAAGGGAAAGAGGACTGCGTGACAAGGAAACAGGTCAGTGTGGAATCGTGATGATTGATGTGTATGCGTCCTCTTGTATTGATGGGCGGTTGTGGTGTGCCTTGTGGAAGGAGTCACGGAGCGATTGTGGCCTTCTGCGGCGTAGAGCTTTGCGGCCCTGTGTTGCCCGAGCTTGCGTGACAAGAACACAGCTCAGTGCGGATTCGTGTCGATTGTTTGTATGCGTCCTCTTGTGTTGTAAGAGCGGTGTTGTGTGCCCTGGGAAGGAGTCACGGAGTGCCGTGGCCTTCCATGGCGGGCCCTCTGCGGCTGTGACCGTCTCGTTGGTCATCCCCAGTGGGGTGCGGTGACCGTACGTGATAGACGAGCGCAGCACACACGTCCAGGTAGAGAGCTCTCGTTGCGTGCGAAAAGGTACCTTGCGGCTTGCGCATTTGCGTTCGCGCCTTTAGCGGCTTGCAACACCGTTGATTTGTATTGCCGTTTACTATTGTTCCTTCTGTATAAGTTTGTAGTTTGAGTTTACAACTACCAATAAATCCTACTTCTTGGCTTTCCTCTCTAATCGCGAGAGGTTTTATGCCTGGAAGAGTCAGATCCTTTCGCGTAATCCTTTGTGTTTTATTGATTGGACCTGCGCTCAATCAATCCTTAACTAAATCTCACCCTTATAGTAATTATAATTAACCATTTTTAATTTTCACTGTATCTGGGTTATTTGGAACCTAAACACTTGGTATTTAAATCACAATTGTAACGTGTTGGGGCAGTTAGTTCTTTTTCATATCTCTTGGTAGATGTACGTATACCAATGAGTAACACATCAAAGAACGTGACGTTGATTCTAAGTGCAATAACTTTATAGCGCAAAACTGCATCGTTAAAGTCTCATGTTAACACAAAACCCTTAACCACAGTGTTATTAGTCTTCTTCCCGTTTTAGAAAGGTGAATATAATTGTTTATAATGTTGTTTCTTAGATTATATATTTTCAGTTTTGTTCCTAATTTTTCAGTAACTTCAGTCCACCAAAAAGTTTGTTGTTGCATAGTCCAACTTACGATGATCTTCTCAAATCTCTCCCAAAATTGCTAATGTTGGAGAAATTCTCCTGTCTCTTAATAATCCTTTTCTTCCTACAAGATAATAGATAAGGCACTCTTTTCGATCCTCCTTTGATATTAGTCGCATATTCACAGGTATTCCTGTTTGTCAGACTCTTACTCTTAATTTATCCGGCATGGAAGACTAGCAGTGGTTACACTACTACTCGTCAAGGTCATTCTTTTATAATGTGTGTATTACGTTGCAGTTTATGCTGCTATTTGGAAAATTGTTATAAAATTATATTAAATAATAATAAACAAAAATACAACTGTTACAAACAAAGATTGTTGGTAGAAAATGATTGTTAGCGAAGGATATAAACCAGATAGAAGATTAATAGCATTAAATATACTTAGCGCGTACATTGTATAATAATTTTCTTCACGTTTAGTAAATTTGAGTGATCCATTCTTGCCCTAAAAGCTAATATAAGAAATAATATCAGTCTACTTAGTCTTAAAAAGTTTTTTAAGAAGAATGCGCAGTGTGAAACTTTTAAAAACTTGCCAACATCCATGAGGCCTATAGAAAAGTTAAATAATGTTATACAGGAACTCAAAATATAAAATAGGAAATTTTTTGTGATATACAATAGAACTAAAAGGGCCAAAGTAAAACTTTTGAAGGCCCAAAACCCTTATCTTTACTTTCTAAAAGGCCTGGAATGTCACATATGCTCGCGCAAGTTTGCTTTACTGAGTAAACAGCACCTTAAAAGTTAGAGCTAGAATTAGTGGTAAAGATTTTTAAAAATAAGTTTTAGGGGGAAAAATGCATTACATAAAGTAAAACTATTATATTATGAATCAAATGATTTGTTTAAATGACGATAACAAACATTAAATAAAACTACTGACAAGATGCATTAGCATTAGTTTTTCTTGTTGGATTAAATTTTTTATTGGAGTACATTAAAGTGATATTAAAATAGTAAAAATATTACAACACATCGAATAAAAATTCAAACTTCAGCTCTTGGAACTGCACCCTACACAGCCGTTCCATCGACTCTGAACAACGAAAAATAAATTGGAAAACTTCTCAAATTGCTCGCAGTGTATTTGATGGCAAGTCTGCGAACGTGCTAAATATGCCAAGAAGTTGCAAAACAAATCAGGTGCGCAAATTTGCGGTCCCGAGTTTGCACGGAAGTTTCTAACGATTTAGCTCGCTTAAAAACCGCGGAGTATTAATGTACAACTGCAATTATTCACTTCGAGCTCAATGAGCAGGAACTGTGGCAAATTTGGTGATAAATTAGATAAGTTGTTATCACTGACAAATACAAATGGCGCGTCAAAATTTGCGCAGTTGTGCGAACTAACAAAATTATTAATATTATCAATGTTAAACTAAAATTTACAAATTTGATAAAGATTAAAAACCTTATTTTTACGTCTGGTTTTATAATTTGTATAGCTTGAATGAGTATTAACTTTTTAAATCTTTAAACAGATAGAAAAGTCTAATTATAGTTATTATAGTGTAAGTTTTAGTACAAAAATCAATAAATTAACTATAATATAGTCTCTATATGACAGAAAATGTAAACTTTGTCGTTAAAAATATATGTGATTATTATACCATCTATATAATAATTGACCGTTAATCCATCTGGGGACTAAGTATATGCTAATTTAAAAAATTGATTAAATCGGTTTTAATATGTTAGAATTATAAAAGGAAGGGATTAGGATCATTACCTAGTTAGAGTAAAGGCAAAATTAAATATTTGTGTAAGAAAATACACTGGAATATATAAAATATGTAGCTAAATATTAAGAAATGCAGTTTCAAAACAAATTTTTCTTCAATTTTAAAATTATCATAAAAGATAAAGAAAAAACAAGCAAAACCATGTAAAATGCCACAAATGACAGAAAAAGAAAAAACAGTCATTGGTGTGGCGGCCTTTTCACCCTTGAACCGCTTTATATCGCGGCGGCATGCGGGCCTTTGATATCTGCTACGTTTTGCCGTCGCACACAAACGGCATCTGGGCTTTTGCTCAGCCGACAAGTCTGCATACGCCGTCGGCGGCACCTTTTGATATGAAAGGTGCTGGCGAATGAAAATTGCCCGTAAAGACCTGCCGCCGAGCCAGGCGCGAAGCCCGGAAGCACTCGCCATCCGCAGCGCGACCAGTTCGGTCGTGTCTTCACCCGCAAGAAACGTTCGCACCCCGCAGCGCGACCAATTCGGTCGCGTCTTATCATCCCGCAGATACCAGATCCGCATCGCAGAGGTGGCCACCTTGGAATCGCCGACGAAGCCGATTCAGGTGAGCGATTTGGCAATACTCGTTGGTTGATATCGGTAGCCGCCCCCATCCGCTTACGCGACGGCCGTTTAAGGGACGATTTTGGCCTTATCGGTTGACGTTCCAATACGGGCCGTACTACGTTTCCACACCGCACCACGAGAGCGGCTATTTACACGCCTGCCTCTCCAGTCATAATTTATTACTGAAACCCAACTGATCTGATTAAAAAAAAAGTGATACACAACAGTAAGTAATAAAGAGGAAAACAATAGATCAAAATCAAATTAAAAACAATATCACATAGAACTCACTAAAAGCAAATTTCAACGTAAGCACCGGTGGCGTCGACCAGTTTCTTTAAACGATCAGGGACGAAGTGCACAGTCTTCTGAAAGAAGTCGTTTGGGACATTGCTGAAAAACTAAATGCTCCGGTGTAGGAGGATTTGTTCTGTACAACTCTGGGCTTCTTGACTATTCATGAAATCCGCATCATCCCAGCAAACGCTTTGGAAAATGCTGGTCTAACTACGCACGTATAGTAAAAGTAATATGGGCTGGTGCACCGTCGCGTATAAAAATAAGATCACCAATGTTAATCCCAGCTAAATACTGTGGCACACAGGTAATATTCAAGTGTCTGTAGCGGTCTGCATTAATGGTGTCACACATAAGATATAAAAGCCCTTGAACCTTGTGACACCACACCAGAAGGTCTTTCTGAAGCATAATTTTAAGATCGCTATTACGTGACGTCCAGTAATTTCAGTTACGAGGATTGATGAAATCGTAAATACGAAATATACCTTGTCACTCCAAAGAAAGTTTAAGCATATAAAATTTAAGGCAATCTTTATATTAATCTCGCATTAATTCCCCATATTCCATTCTGCGGTCACAGTCTTCAGGTTTTAGCTCCTGCTTATAATAAAGTTTCTATGAGCGGAAATTCAATTCTTTATGCAACATTTATCTGGTTATCAGCTTTGAATGACACTTCTTTATTGCGTTCGGACGTAGTGCAACATTCTCCTTCCTTTCACTATACATTACCAACTCTATACAAGAAAAACGGAACTTGACACGAGATATATGAAATCTTATTTGTTATTATCTTTTTTCATCAAGACTGTAGTGATGCTATACTTTCTATAACCAGTTCCTAATTTTTACGTGCTTTTCACCTTGCACAGATAGATAGACAACGATTTGAATGCGGCCTATTTTAAGATCTAGCGCTAAGGTGAAACGAAAACTACAGTAAAACTTTTTGGAAGTCGTAATCTGATGGCGTTTACAATAATTAATATTTCAATAAAGCCTTCCCAAAAAGGAAAAGAAGAAAAAACTGCAAAAACTTGATTAGGAAAAACAAGTAGAAGTTAATATGCATAAATTCTGAAATTATGCGAAGGGTGGGAGAAAAGGGAAAACCATGGTTTCAGAAAATGTCATAAGCAGTGTAATAGGGAAAAGTAAAAGCTACACTTAATATTCAGAGACTTACAATTAACATTTGATACAATATAAACGGAAAGTATATGGAAGTATGTATATCAATTAAGAGTACTTAGTTAATTAATAAAAGTATTAAAAATGTATACAAGCATGTAACAGACTGAATACAAATAAATAAAGAAAAAATTGGGAAATTTGAAATTTGAACATAACAAACGAGGAAATTTGAAGTAGGATATAACAAGTAACAGAGAAAATTGAAAACAAAAATTAAATTAACTGAGACATGTAATTACAGTTGAGGGAGAACAAAGTAGTTAAAAGACTACTAGAAACAAGTAAAGAAAAGGAAACGAGATACACCACGTAAAATATGGATAAAAAGGATAGTAGATATCTGATAGAAAAGAGGAAAACATTAGAAATGAGGAAACTGGTTGCAAACAACAACAAATTAAAATCTATATGAAAATTGTTGCACAAGAATATATAACAATTTATAAAGCTTACTAAGAAAAGCAGGGCGATACTTAGAAAATTAAAATCGTATAGTAAATAAATACCCAAAAGTTAAAAAATTAATAATAATACTAACGCAAAAAATGCTATAGAATTCTTATAGTTATAAGCATATTATACTTAAGATCGTAACTGACAAAGTAATAATTAGTATAAAAGCAAATTTATAGGTGATATTTATATCAGCGAAAAGCAAATTGATGTCTACTTATAACTATGATAAAAATTATAATATAAAATTGGGTTGCAACAAATGCTAATGTTAATTCTCTCTTTTTTTTCTTCTTTCTCTTTCTTCATAACTCAAATAGTTCATACCTTGAAAACCAATTTTCTATTTTATCTTATAAGAAATCAATTCATTCCTTCCCAGAATTAGATATTCTAAAAACAATAAAAGTATGCGTATTATTAGTTTTATTTTTAAACTAATTGATTTTACGCGCTTTTTATAAAATAATTTTTAATAGAATTAAAAATTTTTGTTGTTGGTTTTGTAGTTAGATTTGTTGTCATTAGTTGCTCTTAGACCTATTGGGTCTTTCAGGCAAGAGAAGTTTAAAAAAACTATCCAGCCATGACCAAGACTGTTGCTTTTTAAAAATCTTTCTAAAATGATTAATGACATTCTCATTGAAGATATTGATGGCTTTAGAAACGGCTTAGTTTGGATGGCACTTGTTAATCGATTTTTCTAACTTACCGCAGCGCTGTGAGATTTCTTTAGATCGCTTCTTTCAATTGCTTCATTTTTGTTGCTGTTGTCTTCATTTTCGAAAAACATTTTCCTTTTCTCCTTATCTTTTTCTTTTACTTGGTGTTTTCTTAATTCCTGTAACTCTTCAGAGATCCAGTTAATATTGTGTTTTCCTATAAACGCCCTCGGTTTGTTCCTTTAACTTCTAGATGCATTATTTTGCTCATTGAAACAACTGTACCTTTCCAAGCTGATTTTAGTATTTTCACAATGATAACGTCTAACTTATAAGACGAAAATAATGAGAAATACACAAATTGTTTTTCTAAAATTATGTGGCATTTAATTCTGCTTCGGTTGTGAACTATAAATATATTTTGGAAAAGAGCTTTGGTATATAGTTTTTGAAGTCAGCAATGACTTAATTTTATAAAATTAAACTCTTCCAAATGTGGTGGATGTTCTGGAGTATTCGTTATAAGAAAGTAGAAAAACATTTTCTTGTTGATAACGTTTTAAATGGAAGCAAAACATTTTGTCATCCACTTAAAGAACAATTTATACATATAACAGTTTATGTCTATTAGCATTGTACTTTTTACGAATTCGAAGATGTTTAAAGTGATATACTAACAGAGTTTTTATTTTCAGGTGACCACTGGCATTGGCGCAAAGAAGCTAAGTTAAAATATCTTTTATGTGCCTTTTAGCCTTATCGCAGTTAAAATATTTCTGCTTTGCAGCCTTCCAATTCCATTTAATTTTTAAAATTACTTTAAATATTTTTGATAGCTTTTTTATTAGAATTAGAACCTTCTCTATGTTTAACAACACCGTAGATGCTGATTCTATTTTTGAATTTCGCAAACCACCCTTTCTTAACTTTAAATTAATTGCCGATGTTTTTGCTACTGCCAGGGTGTGATTAATTCTGTATAATGTCTCCCTTTCCCATTGCTTGTCATTAATCGAGAAGAGTGGTAAAGTTTCCACTTCTTTTATAAATTTATTTTTGCGAGATTAAACAAAAGATGTCCTTTAGCTGCATCTACATATAAAGGGGACTCAAACATCTCGATTAGGACCTCGGCCATTAGAATCAGATATTATTCACCGACGAATCCAAGATGTGTCTACGTGACAACGACAGGAGACGTCAGGTCTCTAGAATCCTGGCGGAGCAATTTGTTTATTGCTGTATTCAAGAAACTGTCACATATGGATGTGGACCTAGCATGTTCTGAGCGGGCATTTTTATGCAAGGACAAACTGAGTTGGTTTTTGTAGCTAGTGTAAGACGCGTAGTAGGTTTACAGCAGACCGCTACATCAGGGACATTTTAGAAGAAGAAGTTGTTTCGTTTGCGGGATTTGTTGGTGAGGACTTTATGCTAATGCACGATAATGCGCGATGTTATACTACGCGAGTGACCACTATCTACCTAGCTGATGTCGATATACTGAAAATCGACTCGCCTCCGTGTAACCCAGACTTGAATATGATTTAGTAAGTTTTATATAAGTTTCAGTGAAGAGTCGCGGCCAGAAATCATGCATCAGAGAGTCTGATGGAACTGAGAGTAGTCTTGATTGAAGAGTGGAAAGCAATCCCTCAAGATAGCATAGGAAAAGTCATCCGATCCAGGCGTAATCACTGGGAAAGTGCAATTAGAAGTAGACGTAGCAACACCATGTATTAAAAAAATCATTAAGTTAATTTCAACTGAGATTTTGCATTTTTTCCTTTCATAATCACCTTTTTTCTTTCAACTCTTTTGTATTGCACATATACTTATTCCCATTACTTTGTCAGGACAGGTATGATTCCAATCAAAGTGGTATCATTTGAAACTATATTTTGTAAGCTTTCAAACAGTATATTGAACTTTACTTGAAATGCTAGCGAAGTGAATACACATCCTCTCAAAACACAAGCATGTTTTGCTCTCAAGCGTAGTTTTAATTATTTTAATTTATTTGCATATATTAACTTTTAGAACATATAGTGCCTATTTAATAAGCCAATAAAATACATAGATTAATTTGATGATATAGAAAAAGAAAAGAATACATTGAAATAAAATCCGAATGCGAAAGCAACTAATTTAAGACAGGAGACACAAGAATGTAGGCATAATACAAAAATATAGATTAAATGCTCTATGAAATCATAAAACATAGGAAAAAATCATTATAAGATATTACATCAAACTGGAAGTAGGAGCAGCGCCAGAAGACTACTAAAAATACAATAATACTGATTTCAAAAATAAAGAGCAGACAAATATAAAAACTGTTGGACAATCAGCTTAGCATCGCATGCATTGAAAATATTAATGGTACGCAAAAAATACAACGGGTAACAAAAGGACAGCTCACAGAGGATCAGTTTGTGTTATGTAGAAACTCAGATACAAGGAAAGCAACACTAGCTCTAATACTGCTAGTAGAAAAGAGACTAAAAAAAGAAAAGTCTAAATATTAGCGTTTATCGGCATGAAAAATTCCTTTGACAATATAAAATGGAAGATATTTTTGAAGGTCGTGTGCAAGATAGGTGTTGAATATGGAGATATAAAATTTTATAAAAATCTTAAACACAGGACAGAAAACGATAATTATCTTGGAATTACTAGAGTGGTGAGACAAAGATGTGCGTTATTGCCATCACTTTAGAGCAAGGGAAGGAAAATAGAGCTGATAAAATATACGAATAATATCGCTTTGTTATGAAGTGCACATAAACTGAAATAAGCACTTAATGAAACAAAACAATGTACTAATAAAGGGGTATGGAACTAAGATAAATAAAATGATAGCTTGTCATAGAAAAAGACAAGGACATAAATAAATTTGACTAAGCGAATATATAGCAGAGGAAATAGAAAAATTACGCTACCTAAGGAGTAATGTAATAAAATATTAAAAATGCGAGGAATTATAAGAAGGTTAGCAACATTTGTGTGGATGGAGTATAGCACTTTACGGGTATAAAACTGACGATCACTACTAGTGAAAGAATGAAAATTGAAGCTTCTCAGATTTGGCGTTATAGCTGTATGTTAGAGTGAGCTTGGTAGATAGGATTGCTAACACAGAAATACTAGAAAGAGCATGATAAAGAAGAGTCACGCTAATGAGATATATCCTAAAAATAAAAGGAATTTTAAAGACCATTGTAGAATTAGCAATGCACAAAATATACGAGGAAATCAAGAAACAATATAACTCACATTTCCAAAGACATGCAGTGCAGTAGTTACAGTGTACTGAAAAGGCTGGCTGAAAATAAATGAAGATGGAAGTAGATAGTGTGGAGTCAAACCAACTTGGAAGATTGATAACTCAATGAGGACTAAAAAGATGTAGATAGTCTTGCAATATTTTTAGAATGGACCAAAAAATAAATCATTGTTTCAGAAAATACGTTTTTAAACGTCTGGAGTCGTCAAATATTTTATAAAAAAATGCTGCTAATGGGCAGCTTCAAAAGTTTGTTAGATATTTATAGTTAGCATATATTTTTCTCGAAACCAAAATTGATTGTCTGGTATAATGTTATGCCGATTACATTTTAAACGGTTGAAAAGTAATTTCGCAATAATTTGGATAGAATAAGCAATGCGATCATAAGATGCTGGTTGACCAGTTTATTTTGTCGATTTGATGATTGTTTTCAATAAACACAGTCATAGAGAGTACTAGAGTCTATCTGGATGAGCATTGAACGGTTTGATCAGTATACACCTTCGAAATTTATGATTTTTAAGATATTTAATTTGTGTTGAACTTCTCTGTGCAAAAAGACTTTTACTGAAAGCAACCTAAAAATTTTTTTTAATTTTAAGGTCCGATTGTTTTGAAGACCCTTGAGGTTTTAATAAATAACACGATGAAAAGCTCTGTTTGACATAATTGACGTACGTGTTGCAAATTTACAGTTAGTTGAACTTTGACCTTTGACCTTTGATCTAGTGTGACTAGCACTCATATTTTTTAATTGGTAATCACAAATTTTCCATCGCTTGGTTTATAATTTTTAAATTTGTCCTTCTTAGATTATACGCTTCTTTAGATAAACGTGAAATAAAGTATTTAAATTTTATATATTTGTTTCGAAGACCTGTTATGGGTCTAATATTGAATTAATAGTTATTTGATCGTTGAGATTTAGTTTTCTTTGTTCATCTAGTTTCCTAATACATCAAGTATTTTTATTGGTAACACAATAGTTGTTGACTTTTTAAATTTTTTAATTGTTTTTTAGATTATATCGCCTTCTTTAGATAAACTTGAAATCAAGTCTTTAAATTTTAATTTTGTGATTGTATAGTATTCTTATAAGCAAATATTTGCAATTATTTATTTGATTCTTTGAGATTTGTTATCTTGTCTCGACTCTGAGTTTCCAAGAATATTAAGTAGCTGTCGATTTCTTGTGTAAGACAAGTATCAGTATAACTTATGTGTCTTCAAATAAACTTGCTGCTGTAGTGAAATGTGCATATGCAGTTAAAGTTACCCAACCGTATAACATACATTAGATATTTTTTTAAGTAACTATCTAAAGCCATTTGTTTTACTTTGTATTTCAGTTACCAGGAATTAAGCTTCTATGTCCTCTAAGGACAAGACTCTTCTTATGTTCTTCAGGTAAGATTTTATGCTTTAGGCTGAATATAATTATGCCAGTGTTTAGTTAAATGTTAGCATCAACTTGGATTTTGTCCGTACGATAAGATAGAATATTGTAATGAAAAAAAGCGCTTCTGGTTATCACACGAGACCCATTTTTGGTCAGCCAGTTAATCTTCCAGACATCTACGTGTATATTTGTTAAATTAGTATATTAAATAGATTCAACAATGTACCCTCAGATGACACTACTGATAAACTACAAAAACAAATTGTTAAACCAATTACTAAACCATCATTACTATATATTTATGAAAGCAGAGAACTTTCATTAAATAAATAATAAATATAACGAAAGTAATAGAAAAGCACTACACCAGATTATTGCCAGATAATCTGGTAAAAGAGCGAAACTACACTATTCGAAATACACATAACACAAATTTATTTTTTGTAGATATGAAAACGAAACTTTACAACAGAAATATTTAAACAACTAGAAAATAACAGTTAAGTATCTACCAAAAAAAGAACGACAATTCATAAAATTCAACTCTATCAGTCGAACGACCATTCAAATGTATTGTATAGAACCCTTCAGCCGCATTACATGTGCCAGGAGTCTTAACTCATTTACTCTAGAAAACTACAAAACACACCAACCAAATGTGATTTGCGCGACAGAACCACGTGACTAATTGCAAGAACTGATTCGTGCATAAAGCTCCAAAATCCACTTTATTGAGAGAACTATGTTCAACATAACTCTTAGGATGCTAACTACCTAGACAGTACTCTTAATGTGGCCCAAATAAAGTACCTGATCTTCTGGACATCGCTATACCATACTAGACATCTATAAGGGTATAGAATACTGTCTAGATATTTTATTTGATTACACATCCATTGTATTAATCCTCAGCTCGAACAAAATTGATAAAATATGTCAGCTAAACACACATCAATAAAACCTGCTGGGCTTTTCACTCCCAATATTAAAAAAAAATACAAATTTGAATCTTCCACTATCTAATCTGGAAGGAGCTACATAATACTGCAACGTGCAGCACTTCGGACTACTCTATCTATCCCATGAAAGAAAATTAATGATATACCTTTATGCATAAGTGAATAGGTTATAGAGAAACAAAGTAAAAATAACAAAAGTCAAGAAACCAAAAATATAATTCTGAATATAACAGACTTGCCCATTTACACCATAATACTACTTTATAAGCATAAAATTTAAAATTCTGAAACTACATTTCAGGATTATCTAAAGAAAACTACACAATCTGAAAAGCTATTAAAAGTTGAAACAACCAACAGCTACTATTCTACCAATTAAAAACAACGATAACTACGCCAAAATAAACAAAGAAGAAGCAAATGTAACCCCCTCGAACAATTCTTATACTTTCAGTTACATGCGAGAACCAATGATAACAAAGCCAAATATTTTCTAAATATCCTACTTTAGCTATTGCTCACAATAAAAACTTGCACCCCCATAGAAGTCTAAGGAATCAAGAAATTATAAATATACAAGGGTGTGACCTTATTACAAATCAAATTCTTATCCACAAAAATTCTAGTGCAGCGCACAACTGTCTTTTATAAAATGTTATCCTGTTCTACTATACACTACTATTGATTAACAATATTTATATGTAAAACGCACCTGCTTGTATTTTTAAATAAATGCGCAGGATTTTACGAGCCGTGTTTTGACAAATTGTGTTGTTGATTCTCGGGTTGTTAAGTCGAGGTCGAAATTAGGAAGCTATTGGAGTTTCGTCCACAACATCTTCAGAAGAAGATCTACAAATTGAGCTGCTGTCCTGCGTACGTTTAGTTTTGTACTCGTGAGCATGTAGTAAAAATAGCAGTGGGAAATTGTTGTTAGCTCGATTGTTGTGGGTTTTAATGATTACACAGGCGTACAAAAAATTTTTTTTCTTGTTGCCTAGGATTTTGGAAATGATTTCAGCTATATCTAGGTCGCTGAATCTAATCTTCTGATATGAATGAAGGTGACAGATTATGAGGAAATGTCATCAATTCGACAACGTTCAGCTAGGATGAGTTGAATGACCTCACCAGGTATCTCAACCTGTCAAAAGAAGTGTCTAAATTCCTTAGAACAAGGAGCCAAAATTACCTTTTATCGTACAAGGAAGAAGAGTCTGCTACCCTTCTTCTCTCAAGAAAACAATCATGTATTTCGTCACGACATTAGAGGACTCCTGGAAAAAATTGGCCTTTCTGAATATTTTCAAGATGATTTTCGCCTATTTATTGACAGCTCAAAGCGAAGCTTGAAATGTGTGCTTTTACTAAATGGGAATAAATATGGTTCAATACCAACTTCTCACTCAACGAAAATGAAAGAAGAATATAACACCATAGCTTTGGTCTTGGAGAAGATAAAATATCATGAACATCAATGGGTGATTTGTGGACTTAAAAATTGTAAACTTTCTCCTTGGACAGCAAAGTGGTACACCGAATATCCTTGTTTTTTGTGCTTCTGGGATATCAGAGACAAAACACACCACTGGATTAGGAAAAAGTATATTTTACTAAAATGTTACTTCTTCGAAATTTAAACTGTTAGGCAAAAATTAATGCCATATTTGAATTCAGAACATCAAATTCATATTAAATCAGCTCCAAATACCCCGGCACCAAAACAGCTGTTGGCCTATGTTATGTATTGATGGAAATCGCTTCAAATTTGTCCATGTAGTAGTTGAGTATTACACATCTTTCCAAGCAAAATAGACAGAAGTAGATGTCAATAAGAAAAATTGCTCCAGGTGGTTCAGGGCATCTTAGATGAGGACGTTATATCAAAATCGATCATAAGGTCTCCCTTTTGTAACTGGATGTCTTTAAAATGATTAACAACGTGTGCAGAGTTTTTATGTATCTACTAGTGTAAGTTCAATATGTAGTTGTAGTAGACTGGACAAGTATTTAAATAATTTGTAAGACCATCGATGGATCTAATAATGGGTCACAGCAGCATACCATTCATGTGGATTTTGGGGAACTCGCATAACCTAGATGTTGTTATCCTTTTCTTAATGGTATCATCGAGAGAGAAACTCGTTACCAGTTTGCCCGAGTCACGTAGTATCCGTGTTGTGAGATCGAGTGAAAATTTTTAAATAAAGCAATTCGGTCATCCTCTTGTAATAATGTATCTGCTAGTCAGATAGTGGCGGTGTCGTCGAAAAGCCTTTAATTCCGTCAGGGGTGTGTTTTTCTTAAACGCAAGATGCGTGAAGTCTCAACCCGAACTTCCTCTTCAATCCGCTGGAAGGTTTTGTACGGCTGCTTTTACGTTAATTATGATGTCCTAAACTAGAATCGATTTAGGTTCTACCGCAACTTTTCTCCTTTACTAAGAGCACTAATAGTTAAGTTTCTGGTTCATCGCTATTAAGGGGCAAAAACAGACCCGTTATAGAGTGAAAAGCGAATGATGCTTGTAAATGCCAAACCGGCACCAGCAGTACACCTAATTACGTTAATAGCTAACCCCTTGACGTCAACAATAGCCTCCCACTACCACCCTTCTACACGAATAAGTGTGTAAAAAAGAAAGCGTGCGAGCGGTTGCTCAATTTTTAGATGTCCTCGTGAAGACTTTCTCTGCAGTGGTAAACGAAACATCAACCCAATAACCAACAACACGATGTTTGTGTTAATACTTTTTTATCGCACATTTTTTTTAATTTAGAAAATTACGTGCTACACCATATATGAAAACATGGATAACAACTATCCTTAAAATAAAAAATTTATGTATTTGAATTCTTAGATTATAAATACTACTAAAAAATAAATTAAAATTAGCCGACAATTATTAAATTGCTCTTTTTCTCTCTCTAAAATACAAAATCGATCTGAACTTCATTCAAATATTGCCAACGATTAATTCAACAAAATACCCTTACTTTTTTGTAAAAAAAACGATAAAAGCGCATAACAAAAAATAAATTTGCTTCGCTGTTTGCGTTATTGCTCATACAAAACCCGCAGATTTATTTCAAACATTAATTTCGAAACCAACTATTATGTTTGCTCATAAATCTGTAATGTAATCGATTCAACGCTGCAGTATCTTGAAAGCAATTGTGCGGCGAGCAGTGAGAATAACAAAAATTCCAAAATGCGAAATTACGTAACTTTGTCGCGTGCAAGTAATATAGTAAGTGCATTAAAAGCATGTGAACAAAATGCAGATGGAAGCACAGAGTAACGCAATAAACTCTTTACAAAATTTCATTTCAAACGATGTTTAGCTCGCAAGGTTCAAAGTCTCCTATGAATACGAAAAGGTTCGTTTGACATCGGCGGGACGAGCATTCTGATGCTCAAATAAAGCAAAAGCCGACAAGCGGATAAACAATTTTCTCTAATGCCTTTTTCAAGCATTAAAGAGGGAAAACTCTGTGTTTCAGCTCGTTTTCCTATTTACGCAATTAAATATTTTACAAGAAATGGAATTTAAAGTTAATTTTTGTAAAATATTGTAGCGCTGTTGATTCTAATAAATAATTTAAAAACATAAAAACCTTCATTTACAAGTTTTAATTATGTTGAAGAACTACAAATAAAATAATTGAAAAAGTCTGTTTGTTACATTTTCGCTCTACTATGATTTTAATACTTTAGCGTTCTTTTGGAATATTTAACTATTTTATTCAGATGAGAGGTAGAAAATTAAATATGTAAAAAATGTAAAAGGACACCACCATGTTTAATGATATGATAGATACGTGCTCAGTAACAAAGCAAAGGTCTCGCAGCAGTAAGAAGTATTTTAAATTCGAAATATAAAGCAGCATAGATAATAATTAAAGATAAAGAACTAAATAAAAGAACAATATGCTAAAATCCATTAGCAAATTAAGCAACAGCAAAGCCAACAGATAAATTCTTCGGAGCTCATCAAAATAAAATAACAAAAAGTAAGAGACAAATGATACCACTATTTTCTATGCATATAAAGCTAGTTAAAAGGTATATATCACCCTATAAAAATCATGCTTTTGGATTCATTTGTGCAAATTAGAGAAAAAATATGCCAGTTATGTTTTACTATTTATTATTTAATAATAAGTATTTACATTTTTTGTTGGACCATCAGTAGATTTAATAATGGCAGCTATTCTTCTAAGCAAACCCTAATCAGCATCTGACATCCTTCAGAAGTAATAGCATTTCATGCTTTCCGTAAAACTTACGAAGTACGTTTAAGTTTTAAGATCTACAGTTTTTTAGCAGTGAGAGAAAGATGCAGTTAATTTTAAGAGACGTGAAATATATTTCTTAATTTGTAATATAGATGGCAGCACCATATAAGGTGTACAGGTCAAATCACAACAATCCGTAATCATAAGTTTCCTCCCCTTGCGTAGTGAAACGCCTATCGAAATTCAGCGCCAATTGAGTGTTATGTAGGTAGGTTAATGAGTGCGAAAGTTTAAAGAAGGTCGAGAGTTTTGTGACAATGAAGCGAAGCAGCCTAGGCCACGAACTAGCCAGATCAAAACCATAATTGCGCGAGTAAAGCAAGTTGTTATGGAAGACCGTCGATTAAGTGTGCGTCATATTGCTTTTAAACTTGGCATTTTCATAGGATCTGTGGAGTCTATTTTGCATGATGTTTTAAGTGTATTTTACGAATACTGACAGATAAATACAAGCATTCGCAAGTAGCAATGTTTAGGCATGTTAACACGTAACTCATTTTCCAATCGAACCGCTGTTGTATATGTGATTTTTTAGTTGGCAAAACGCACCCCTAAAGAAGTGTTTCACCAGTCATAGGATCATGGCGACAACGTTATGAAAAACATGTAACTCTAGACGGAGATAACGTTAATAAGTACCAGAAAAATCAACTTTTTTGGATAAGTACTTAAGTTAAAACTTAAACGTACCTCGTATTAAGGTGTTTTTTTTTCGTTGTGCTCTTCCGCTCTAGTAATAGATTTTAAATTTGGCGATTGGCTTAGCCATTTTAACAAATAAAACCACTATACAGGGTTGTATCCAGAAGTAGTAGGACTGTTTTTTTTCCGCGCGCGCGGAGCGATAGAGGGGGATCTGCAAAGTCGGATGTTATGGAGGGGAGCCTTGGGAACAGGTTGAGTGTGGACCACTGTTTTAGTGACCTCCTGTTGTGACGCCTCGTCGTCAGTTGCGATGGAGCGAAATTTGGAGCAACGGTACGCCATCAAGTTTTGCTACAAATAAGACCCGGAAACAAAACGTCAGAGCGAAGAGTGGCACACCGCACAATCACCCCGTAAAAAGAAGGCCAGAATGTCGAAATCGAAAG
Organism: Sinelater perroti; assembly: GCA_036346155.1. Lineage (NCBI taxonomy): Eukaryota > Metazoa > Arthropoda > Insecta > Coleoptera > Elateridae > Sinelater > Sinelater perroti. The sequence goes on from JARFIY010000324.1 coordinate 7,977,504, forward strand.
TGAAATCGATGTCGATTGCATTTTTTGACCGTCGTGGCATAGTCCATAAGGAGTTTGTACCTCCTGGACAGACTGTAAATGCAATATTTTACGTGGAAGTGCTCACACGGCTGCGAAATCGGATCACACGCGTGCGACCAGACCTGGTGGGGAAGTGGAAGCTCCACCATGACAACGCGCCGTGCCACGGCGCGTGGATTGTGAGGGTTCTCCTAGCCAAATTCGGCGTTTCTACGTTGCCCCCCCCTCTACAGCCCTGATGTGGCACCGCCGGACTTCTTCCTGTTCCCCCGGATCAAGAGGCAGCTCAAGGGGCATCGTTTCGACTCGGTGGAAGCAGTCCAAGCGGCAACGACGAGGGCGCTGAACAGCATCCCGGAAGACGACTTCCAGAAGGCCTTCGCGACTTGGAAGGCTCGCTACCAGAAGTGTGTGGATGCCCAAGGGGCCTATTTTGAAGAGTATTAAGTCGATGTACCAAAATATTCAATAAATTTTTTAAAAATAAATCAGTCCTACTACTTTTGGATACCACCCTGTATGCTGTTTAGAAATCTAGCCAGTGTTACGTTCCGCATCAACTTGTTCACCCGCTCTGGACTGGATCTACCTTTCCGCTGTAACACCAAATTTTTCTGTAACCCAGCTTACACCCTGGATGTACCTTTAAAGAAATCTTCCTTAGATCCGTTGTCTCTGAGCTTAAAATTAACGCCAAAGCGGAAAGGAAGAACGCTTTCCACGAGCCGCTCCCACATTTTCCCATTAACCGGTAAATAACGCAAACAAGAGGTCTGTATCCTACCTTTTTCTATTAGCGGGTCTGTTTGTAGGGAATTGGGGCGTGCCATTAAGGAAAACGGCCCGGAGGCGAGAAAGACCGAGGAAAGTGTAATTTTAAAAAATGCAATATTTTTATGTAAGACTCTCAAAACCCTTCTGATCTCAAACTGAACTTGGTGAATGTTCTTTAATTTATTGTTCAATATTACTTTCTCTCAAAAACACTCATTATAGTTTAAGTCCCAAAAATATTAGCAGCAGACTTGGATTTCTAAAATGCACTATTTTTACTATTTATATGTTTAACGACGAATTACACTTAATGTCTTACTACGTAGGACGTCATGTTAATAATGAGAACGTTATCAAATTATATAAAAAGCAGGTTTGCTCTTATTACCCCAAAACAATTCAAACGTATTATATTAGATCAAAATTGTTTAACAGTTAAAGCAAATTATGATCTAAAAACACTTTCTTTATTAAAATGCCCTGAGAGGATTAATAGTAGTGGTTATTCAGATTGTGTTGGCAGCAAAACAGGAATATCTTAAAATTAGAAGTGTGGTTTAATGAAAACTAAAATTTCTACGGATAGAGACATCAATAGGGGGTAAAAATAATCTTGCATTGATTTTTTATACTTAAAATACTTTCGAATGGTTAAGTTAATTAAAATTTAAATAAATAGAAACGTTCAGACAGACTGTTACTTGCAGACTCAACAAACATTGACCATATTTTTGGTAGGGAGACAATTTCAATTAGTACCATAATGTTCACTATAAATATTTCAGGTACTCTAAAATTATAACAAAATAAAAAAAAATAAAAATAGAATTAAATACCTCAATAACAAAACAAGAAAACTACAACAGAGGAAGCCATACTTAACGTGATGTTTTTTTTTTTGTTATTGGGTAGTAATTCTTTAGGCAGTTTTTCCTATTATTGTTACATTATTTCTATTGTACATTTTGTATAATACTGTCTAGAAAGCTATATTTAAAAAAGGTGTAATTTTGTATTATTTTAATTACTTTAGATCTTTATTTATTTATTCTAGCGATTATTAAAAAATCATATTTTATTTTTGTTAACAAGTTCAAAACATTATATTTTAAATTATGGTGGATAGTCTGACTAGTAAAGATCCATATTTAATAGAAATTTTTAATTGTACCTTATAAAGGCTGTAGAAATATAGGTGTAATCTACGATCCCCATGGTGCATGTTATATTAGTATTGAAGTCTAGTAGTAGTAAAATTAGGAATAACTACTAAAAGTGTTTAGACTATATTAGTAAGACACTATAAATTTATCTTTCTGCTTACGAATCTAGCTACATTCACGTTAGTTGTAATATAATTGGCAAATTATCTAGAATGTAAGATTTTACATTTCATTAGGTAGTAGTTAGAAAAAATGTTGGTTAATCGAGTTACTTATTGGCAACACAAACAGTTAAGAACTATATTTGTAAACAGGTAACATATAAACATTAATGTTTCAATCATAAGTTTCAAGGATGACTCTTATATATTGTAAGTTTTTGGTATTGTAGTAAATTAAATATTCTAAAAATAGTAATTTTAAAATATTTTGTTTCAATTTGACTAACAAATAATACAAGGTAATCATTTATTTATAAAATTTTAAATTAACAAGTGTTTCATTAGTTTAATTTGGGAGGAGTATATCGAGTTATGATTTTAATAAGTTGTATTCAAGACTCAGTAATCGAACTGTTATGTCCATTTTAGAAAGCACGAAGGAAAGAACTATTAGTGTATCAAAAGTAATACACTGTAGATTTAGATATAGATGTCCTTAATAGGTCAAATATGCCGATTTTCATTATGAAATCAAGTGAAGTACGCGATAAAAACTTACCAAAAACCGTAAAAATGCAATTTTTAATCTTATACAGCTAAAAGGTAAATTTATTTTACAAAACTATGGAAAATATCATTTAAAACAAAAAGGTCTTGGGTTGGAATCGCAAATAAATGCCTCGTTATACTGGCGAAATTTCATTTATAATCTGAAATACATTCCCTTTCAAGTTTCATAAATAACCGGAAGTCCTAGAATGATAAATCACAACTGTTTATTTTGGCAAGAACTGTATACAAGAGGTAGGGGTAGGGACGTTGTTGTGATCAATCTGCTAATTACCAGATATGCAGAGATGCACATTGCATCGTAATTGCATTCGTAACCGACTTAGGAGGCCATAAGAGCATGCTTATGATACACAACGTTTCTTCAATAAAAAAAAACGTAATTATAATTAAGATGGTCTTTACTTTAATTTGACTTTTGCATGTTTTTAATCAAGATACTTTAATTGAGACTACTGAGCATTTATTTCTGTATAGTAACCGTACACTACGTTTTTTTTTTTAAGAAAATCTGATTCATTGATGGCAGTCCGAAGCAAATCGCTAGCAACTGAAGCATGGCGTTCCTTCTTTTCTGGTAACAATAGTCGTGAAACGATTTTTGTCTAAAGCGTTTCATGTCAAGATCCTCCGTCAGAATTTTCTTCATTTTAGTAGTTTTTTAAAATTCTAGTCCGAGTCGAGTACGAGTATTGATACGGTGTGGGTGGAATGCGCGCGCTCCGTTATCAGTGCAACACGCCTGGCCTAAACTGTAATCTTTAACCTTCACTGTGAGTATTCATAGTAATATTAACAAATACATAGAGTGCCAACACCTCATTAAATGATAATAAAATGAGTTTACAGGCGCGGACTAAGCGCAAACTTGATGAATTAACACCGCCTTTCAATGAGGTGCAAAAGCGATACATGTGGTCAACTGAAGAGCTAATCACACAAAACAGATTCTACTTGCCCTCACAAAACGATAGCGAAGATAATACAAGCAAAAAAATCAACACACCTCCTACAGAACCTGCTACTTCTATTAATAGACCTAAAATCCCGCCAATATATCTGCACAATGCGATTAATCACAAGGCTCTTGTGGTAGATATTAATAAAATTATCAAAGAACCGTTTACAACAATGTGTACCACGAATTCGCTACGCATCAACTTATTGGATGATAACGACTACCGCACTCTCACAAAATTTTATTTTGAAAATGGAATTGAATATCATACATTCCAAAACCCCAACCTAAAACCTCTGTCAGTGGTAATTAAAAATGTTCCGTTATCACTGACTACTGATGAAATCAAAACTGAGTTACGAGTACTACCTGTCATCAATGTAACACGTCTACTGACAAGAGATAAAAGCCCTTCCTGTGTGTGCAGTCGACCTAACCAATAGCGATGAGGGCAAAAAGATATTCTCCTTGAAGTCAATATATCATTCAGTTGTGACCGTTGAAATGAGAAAAAAGTCAACCAGCTTACCACAATGTCATCGATGTCAACGCTACGGGCACACAAAAAATTACTGCACCCTCACACCAAGGTGCGTCAAATGTGCTGGAAATCACAATCATAATGAGTGCACCAAGCAACCAACAACTAAACCGACATGTGTCAATTGTGGCGGCGATCATGCAGCGAGTTACCGTGGATGCAGTCACCATGTTGAACTCCAACAAAAATACTTTAAAAATAGAAAAATAGCCAATAGTTCTCACGTCGACCCAACGCAAACATACGCTGATAAACTAAAAAATAATCCACACTTCAACAACATCTCCTCAAACTCAGCAGCAACACAACCAGTCGAATCCTCTCAGTTATTACATATAACTAAAATTATTGTCGATCTTGTAACGTCCTTTCTTCCCCAAATTAAAACATTCCTTTCAACTACCCTGATACCCCTGCTGCTCAATGGACCCTAAGACCAGAAGAGCAATTGAAAAATTAACAATCCTTAATTGGAATTCACATGGCATCTTAAATCAACGATCTGCACTTATCGCATTTTTAGCCAGGTACAATGTGGATATAGCCTGCATTACTGAAACTCATCTGCAAGACCACGATAATCTTAAAATACCAGGATACAATGTATATCGAAAAGACAGAAACGCCACAATAGCTTCAGGAGGTGTGGCCATCATCATTAAGAGAAACTTAGAACATGCAAGTATCCCTAATATACTAAATACTACTTTAGAAACAATTGGAATCAAAGTGAGACTACATGCCCAAAGCCCTCTTATCATCTATAGCGCGTACAGGCAGCCAAACAAAAAACTTAATGAAAATGATATAAAAACCTTATTCAATACAACTGACCAAATATTAGTAATTGGAGATATCAACTGCAAACACCGAATGTGGGGCTGTCGAGCTACTAACCCTGAGGGTACAAAACTCGAACAATACTCAACTACATATGGCTTTCAAATTATGTCTCCGAACGAGTATACGTATTATTCTTATCGGGAAGATCACCAACCTGATATACTAGATATTGTTCTCCAAAAAAATTTCCCAAAACAGATAAATCAAAATGTAGTAATGGAACTTAACTCTGATCATGTACCTGTGCCTTCCTGGGCACACCACAAATTAAACAACCTCCTCAAAGACTTATTAACGGACGAATCGACTGGAACAACTTCCAAGAGCGACTAAACTCCAACCTATATGAACCATATAGGTGTGAAAACCCTGAAGACCTTGATACTGCAATTTCTAGCATCACCATGTCAATCACGGACGCTGCCAAAACATCGGTCTCAACTCCTCGAAACATCATACACGCTAACTATAACTACCCACCCAGCTATATATTAAAACTGATCAAGACAAAAAGTCAAACCAGGAGACTATGGCTGAGAACTAAAAATCCCGAAGTAAAAAAACTCCTAAATAGCCTCACCCATCGTCTTAAGAAACAACTGGACGAATACAGAATTGAGTCATACCGAAAGCATATTGCTGATATCAGCCCTGGAGATCCGGGCATGTGGAAAACTACCAGAAGAATTCTGCAACAACATGATGAATTACCAACCATAACAAATGGACCCAATATCCTCTACACTGATAGCGAAAAATCGCAAGCTTTTGCCGATCACCTCGAACACGTTTTTACGCCAACAAACATCTGTGGCACTGCACATGCACTTCATGTACTAAATCATATCGAGCGCAATCGCCCAGTTATCACAGAAAACATATACCCTGTATCACCAAGTGAAATAACTCAATTCATATCTGCTCTGCCCAAACGAAAGTCACCAGGCCATGACCTAATAACTAACATTGTCCTTAAACACCTGACCAAAAAATGTATAGCATACCTCGCATCTATATATAATGCGTGTCTTCGCATTGGATACTTTCCACGGAGCTGGAAACACGCGCACATACTCATGTTTGCAAAACCAGGAAAAGATAAAAAGATATTAAGAACTACCGGCCAATAAGCCTACTTACAACTTTATCAAAAATTCTGGAAAAAATTATTCATGTTCGATTATCAAAATTGTAGAAACCCAAAATATAATACCAGCATTTCAATTTGGCTTTAAGAAAGGACATTCAAGCTGCCATCAGCTCCAGAGAATTAGCGAAATAATCGAAAATGGATTTGAAAGTAAATGCTATACAACAATCATCTTCATCGACATTGCCAATGCTTTCGACAAGGTATGGATTGAAGGTCTAATGAAAAAACTACTTGACATTAATATACCAAGTTATCTGCAAGCTACAATATTTTCGTTTTTGGAAGATAGAACCTTCGCTGTTAAGGTCAACTCTGCCACATCTGATATCAAAGCTATACATTCGGGAGTTCCTCAAGGAAGCATTCTTGGGCCTCTGCTATTTAATATCTATACATCAGATATACCAGCAACCGGAGCTTCTATAGCCACGTTTGCGGACGACACGGCGATTATCACGCGAAACACGAACTTACACATTGCAGTACAAGAACTTCAACACGCCACAAATACAATTAGTAAGTGGCTTAAAACATGGAATATCCAAGTTAACCCTGCCAAATGCCAAAGCAAAATTTTCACGCTAAGGAGAGACACCTTCCCGCCCAACATCGAAATTGATGGCAAATCTATACCATGGAACCGCAGGGATCAAGCGGTAAAATATCTTGGAGTACACCTCGACACACGACTAACCTGGAGCTACCACATAAACAATAAGCTACTCCAGGCCAACAACAGAATGCGTCAGCTATACCCTCTCATTAATCGCAAGTCATCTCTGAAGCCGGAGTGTACCATATTACTGTATAAAACCCTAATACGCCCCTTAATCTTATACGCTTGCCAGGTTTGGTGTACTACGTAAAAACAAACATCAATAAAATACAAAGACTCCAAAATAAAATTTTACGAGTTGCAGTGAACGCGCCTTGGTTTATTCGTAATACCCAACTACACTACGAACTAAGAGTTTCATATGTACAAAATTACATCTGTGAAAGTGTTAAAAAGTTTATACAAAACGCGAGTGCGTGCGACGGGGTCACCTATTACAACATGTGCAAGCGAAATATACACACTAGGCTAAAACGAAGACATCGTTATCGTAGAAGAGCATAACGATTAAACATTAACAATATTAATAATCAAGACGTTACAAATAGTTTTGTCGTGTCATTTACAGTAGTTATTTGTAATATTATTAAACATGTTATGTATAACATTTTAATTGTTGAGCTGACAATAAAGTCTATTATAAAAAAAAAATCTTATCCATTTTCTAGTTCTAAAACAGCAAGTGGTTCATTTTTGTTGATCATAACTCGTCCCAGCTTTGTGTTGTTTTTTTTCAGAATATAAATCTTATTCAAAGGCTCCCGAACTATTCATAAATAATTAATTATTTGTTCTGCAAGTATTGCTGCACGCATTTTGAAAACCTTTTGAATTATTCTTTGTTGCAGATTTCATGTCCTAAATAAACGGTTAGTCGTTGCATCAATTAATACACTTCACTAAAGTCGTCCTTATTCACACACGCGCATTGTGGTCCACTCTCATGGGCTACCAGCTTAAATTGCAGCTGCGTAAATTAATTTTATAACATTATCATTGTTTTTATATTTTCAAGAGAGACCTAAATTAATTTGTTAAATGATGGATACTATAGAGAGCTGTTATACTTCTTAAAAAATAGAAATGAGATATAATAAATCACAAATAAATTATACAGACATGTAAAGGAGAAATGTTTAAAAACAATATCATAAATTATTAACTATCTATGTGTGTTTTAATTCTTAATTGAGATAGATCTTGCAATTGTGTCGTAATAATAAAAACGTACACCGACTAATTCAGCAAATAATTAAAATTTAACGGGTTAAACAGTTACTCTCGAGAGCGGAAATAGCAACAAAATTAATTGGGCAAATATTTAGGGTGCTTAATGTTGCGACAGTAGAAAGTGTGCGTTCGGTAAACACACCAATTTTAAATGGCTAATTCACTGAAATTCGATGTGACTCGGTAAACAAGCAATTGCCTGGAAAAGGGACTTTGACGGTGTTTACTTAGGCGCTCATGAACAACTTATTTTTTTAGACCCCCTTCTGGGTCGCTTTATATTTCGCTTTACTGGAACGAAATTTGTTTTTAACAAAAACAATTTCACGTTATTATAATGATCAAATTGCTTTGTGTTGTTCAAATTGTCTTGGAGTACCTTTAGCGCTGTAAAGGTTACGTCTCTTAAATTCGCCTCTACTAATGAATGATCACTTTATTATTTCACTCGCGAGCATTTCTATCAAACACATTAACTAAACTTGGGACTATAAAAATCATGTATATAATAATTCCATACAATAATAACTTTTTTTATTGGTTAACTAGCAATTAACAATCAGAAATCAGTATAAATACAATATATGTTAATGTGATCATATTTATTGGCTTGAGGGGGAATCCATCCATCGATGTTATCTCGATTTATCAGAGCTACCGTCCTTGTAGATCATTTTTAGTCTTCTTGGAGGGGTGCCCTGATGCAGGTTGGAGACGAGACTATTTGGGTGGACTTGAAGTCGTAGGAAGTGACTGTTACTCCTTACCGTGCGCTCATCTTCTACCGTTGTTATGTTAAGGTCATTATGCAATGTCAAATTGCAAGCATTCGTAGGGTTTTGGACTGTACTCCTTGCATAATATTGACATTTGACATGCAGGAGCAACCCAAGAGTTCAATGCCGTAAGTCAGATGGGCTTAATTACGACTTTATATACAAGCACCTTGTTTTCGAGAGAGAGAGAGAGGCAGGATCTTCGGCCTAGCAACCAGTAAATTTTTTTGATTCGCAAATCAATTTCCTTTCTCATATTTAGTATATGGAACTTCCACGTGAGTCGTTTATCTAAGTGAAGACCTAGGTAATGGGCCTCATTTGCTTGTGGGATAGGTACATTATTCAGATACACTGGCGAGCACGATTTTGAGTAAAGTTAACATGAGTGCTTTTCGTTTCGTTTACTTTATTTAGCCAGATCTGTAGGATAGTTAAGTGGTTTTGCAGTTTTAAGGAGGCTGTGTTAGAATTGGCGTGACTTGAGGGGAGGACAGTGTCGTCAGCAAAAGTTGCAATGTATGTATCTGATGTTGTAGGTATATCTGCAGTGTATAATATATGGAGCAAAGGTCCAAGGACGCTTCCTTGTGACCCTCCAGATTTGATTGGGTGGAGGTTAGAATACTCTTGTCCGTATTTTATTTGAAAATAGCGATCTGACAAGTAAGATCTAAAAAGCAGGTAGTATTCACTAGAAAGCAAGGTCTTGATCTTGTACAGTAGGCCATCATGCCACACTTTATCAAAAGCTTGTTTTATATCAATAAATACTGATGGACAATAGGATTTCGAATCGCGAGCCGTGTTAATAATGTTTACAACTCGATGACATTGTTGTATGGTAGAGTGGTACCTCCTTAAACCAAACTGATGGACAGGGTCGGAATTTTCCCATATATCGGAATTATAAAATCTTCTAATTATACGATTTTCTAGTAGTTTAGATAACAGAGACAATAAACTTATGGGCCTGTAAGATGAAACTCCTTAAGCGGGTTTTCCAGGTTTTAATGTTAGAATAATTTGAGCAAATTTTAGTGATGATGGCCAATAATGAAGTCGCAGTATAGAATTAAAAAGATTTAGTAAAAACAGTACGCTGCTTTTGGGTAGTTCAGTAAGGACCTTTGGCGTTATTAAGTCGTAACCAGGAACTTTCATATTGTTTAAATGCCTAATTTTTTCAAGAACCTCGGTATATTTAAAGCTTTTAATGGACAGTGACAATTGTAGGGATGCCTGAAGAAAGGTTTAAATCTCATCATTTGGTTCACTGGAATGAGGAGTAAAGACTTTAGTAAAATGTTGAACGAACCGATCTGCATTTTCCTGGTATGTTCTTGCCAATTCATTATTTTGTTTTCTTATTGGCGGATTCACGGTCTGTGGCCTACTATTTTCTTTAGAAATTTTAAAAAATAAAAAGTGTAGTTAAGTAGTGTTGAGAAGTTTCTTGCTTCAACATTTTAATTTTTTTCTTTATGGTGTTGGCTAACCTGCTATATATGTTTTTATCAGCAGGATTATGCGTTCTGTGTCATTTGGATCTTGCCTGACGCTTTAGCCGTATTAGCTTTAGTATTGCTTTGTAAATATTTCCATCCTCACGTACCATATTTGTAATCTTCGGCGTTGAGTGCCAAGCTGCATATTGCACAGTTGTGATAAAGTGGTTCGTCGTATCCTCTATTTCATGAGGGGTATGTAGACTAATACAGGTTTGTAAGCCTCATTGCGAAACACATCGGTTTTCTATGCCTCCCAGTCTGTTTTGTGTTATACAGTCATGGCCTAGGTTGTCTTTTGATAATCGTATGCTTATTGTGGAGATGACTAGAATATGGACAGGTCAAAGCTACTAGCTATACTCATATAGTTAGATGAAATACCATGTGTTACAAAAAAGTCCAACATGTCTGGCACCTTATCAGGGTCCGTGGGCCAATATGTAGGCTCCCCAGTTGATAGATAGCCATAGTTTTTTTGACGTAAAAAATTATATAGTACTCGGCCCCTTGTGATGATTAGTCGTGAACTCCAGTATGTATGTTTGCAGTGGTAGTCTCCACCACATATAAGATTGCTACCAAGTGACTGAAAGAATGGTTTAAGGTCTTCTGTGGTGATTTTATATTTCGGTGGACAGTATACAGCCGATATTGTGATCGGATTTGGTAATTTGTAAACTTGAATAGTGGTTGCTTGTAGAAATGGTTCCTCGTGCTTTTCTAATTCATGATGTACAATTGAACTCATTAGAATAGCTGTGCCGCTATGAGCTGTACCGTCAGGATGCTCCGTATGATAACAAGTATAATAAGGTATTGTTAAGTAATATTTGTCAGTAAAGTGTGTTTCAGCTATAAGTAATATATCTATATTATTCAGTTTTAAAAATGACGACCTTATATATTTTTGATCGAATGCCATTAGCATTCCATAAAGATATACGTAGCTATTTAAACATTATTGGACTAGTACTAGTACTAGTACTTATAACTGTGAACAACATATTTATTATTATGTTGTTTTGTTGCATTAATTGAGCAAACATGACTAAATTCCTCTAAAAATTATTATAATGTTACGTCCTGGTTTTGTACTTGCTCTGTGTCTCTCTGCGCAGCCTGACTATATGTAAGCCGATTATACGGTGACTGTAGTGTTGTTTTGCTTTGATGTGGTTGTTGTTGAGATGTATTTATATGTGGATGACGATTTTGTGAGTGCATGGTTGATCTTAATTTGTTTTGAAGTTTTAGTATGATAATTTGCCGGATGATCTCCACCGCATAATGCGTATCTGGCTGGAGTTTCTTTGGTCTTCTTGCAAGTTTTAGTGTCATGAAAACCTCCACATTTTACGCATACGTACGGGCGATTACAATACGCTTTGGTGTGGTTGTATTGTTGACACCTCATGCACTGTGCAATGGTTGTACTTCTGTGTGGCGGTTCAACCTTTATTACTTGATTATTTAAGTACTGTATATTATAAATGTCCTTATTATTTACTCCAGGTTTCAAGTCAACAAAGAACATTGGGAGAGGCGTTTTATCAATTCTGTGCTTAATGTTTGTTATAGTTCTTACTTTAAATCCTTTCTCCTCTAATGACTCAGCTATTTCTTCTGTGGTTACAGTGTGTTGTAGATTGCGGATTACCACTCGATATGCTTTATTTTCCTACATCTGGTATTTGTGATATATTACTTTAGAGTCCTTCATAAATATGATTAGTTTACGGTATATGCTAGCAGTATTAGGGGTTGTTTTAACTACATTATCAGCCAATGTTTTTGTTTTGTATTGTTCTGCTTCTACAATAGTTGTTAGTGCATTTATCATTTTCTTGTAGTCCGTGACACCGTGTATAAATATTGGTGGTGGTTTAAGAACCCTAGTTTGTTCTTGTGCATTATTTGCTTTGTCAGTAATATCTTCATTAAGATTTATTTTGCGAGACATGCTCTGTATCGCCCTGTGTTGGGTGATTTGATGTTCTCCGTTTTTTTCTGTTCCCCACTTTTGGCTTTGCCATTCATTATTTTGAGTTGTAGAAGAAGATTCATTATCAGTTTTATAATCTGACATGCTCATATTATTTGTTGAGTTATTGACCGGCACTGTATTTGGTGTAGTAATATTGGGTGCTTGGATAAGTGTCTGAGCTAGTACATTCGGGATTTGTATATTAGGTATATATTGTTGGTTATTAGGGGTGTTATCTGGCTATATACTGGCGTGATTCCAAAATGCGGCTGACGCATCAATTGAATAGGTGATTGGTTTGCCTGGAGATAGACATTGCTGTTGTTAAATGCCATGTTAATAGCTTGCGAGTTGATTACTTATATTAATAAGCAACTGAAAAATTTAAAATTAAAATTGGTAAATAATAGGCCTGACCTTATGCAAGCCTGCAGCTGCACTCCACGATAACGCAAGTAAAGTCAGTCCATGCACGTCTGCTCTGCTTCGATGCACTAGGCTAACTATACAATAATAACTGTTAAAAAATAAGTGAATGTATAGACTACTTTAAGCTTAATATAATCTTTTTTTAACTCTCTTGAAAATCACTATAAAAATATTAGCCATGTTATATCGTTAGTAATTAAAGCATTAACTTTTACACAAAAAGTCACATAAAGAATTATGCATGTAAAATCTATGACAAATCAAGACCAAAATTTAGGAACAAAAATCAAATAGACAAGATCCGATAAAAAAAAACTCTCAATAGATACACGCAAATAAAAAGGACAACTTAATCCAGAATATAATAAAATAATAGATTATTTTAAGCTGATACATATTGCAGTTTGTAAATTGATTTCTTTGTGGTCTTTTTTAATTTTTTCTTTTGCTGTTATCTTACAGAATGTTTTCTTATCTTTATATTGTTATTTTATCTTTTGTAATTTTAATTTTGAATTTTCTTTTTAAGCAATTATACTTTTTAGTCCTCTCAAATCACAATATATTATCTTGGTGATAATTGCTGCAACGTTCTTTACATTTCCTTAGAGTATTCGTATGATGTAAATTTTGAGTAATTATTAAGCCTTTTTAATTTTTAGAAAATTTCGGAAATAAAAGAGTGGTAAAATAGGAAAGACGGATGAAGAAGACACTAAAGACTTTAAAATGATAAAATGGATAGGAAAACAAGGGAAAACATGGGTTTAAAAAATTTAATAAAGCTCGAAACACAAACACAATACCGAAGAGTATTATGGGTATATAATCTAATAATACTAATGTACAAAAAAAGGAGATTGAATAGACTGCGGAAATTATAGACTAAATTTTTGTTTGCAACATATTTTAAAGATTCATACAAAAACTGTAGAGCAAGAAATAGTAAAAATTATAGGACTAAATTTAGAATATAAATTAACAGCATATAAAATCAACCGAGAAACTAACAAAAACATATTTATTTTAGAAATATTATGGAAAGAACTATAGAGAAAGAAAAAGAATTATACTTGGCATTTATAAACTGATAATCCGTTTTGATACAGTACAAAGTGAAATAATCTAGAAATACTTAAAACTATTATAAGCACTCAGTAAATTAGTGAAAGTAATAAAAAATATACAAATATTCGATAGACAAAATACAAATAAACGCAGAAAAATCTATAAAATTTAAATAAAAGAAGGGATTAAACAAGACGACACCATAAATCCTTCGTTATTTATAATATTTTTTATATGTATGCAGATGACACAATGTTGATAGCAGTATTACCAATCCATAAACAAAAACTATTTAATATGTGAATTGATAAAATTAAAAAACTAAAAATAATGACAATCACGACCAATGACACAGAGAATGCATAAAATATTGGCAAGACTAAATAATGCATTTAGAAGTGAAGTAAGAACAAATTAACACCAATTTCTGGATATTTGTCGTGATAGCCGGTCTTAGGTAACACTTATTTCTGTAATAATAAAAATATTGGGGGACTTGACAACTTCTTTGAGCAGACCGAGCATTCCATCACCGGCTGTTTGAGGAAACCAGTTGACGCCATTGTTTCCTACGATGAAATTTACAGATTCGCTTTTATGTTGCTACATATTAGGTGGCAAAATAATTTTTGCGTGGAAGAAGGATCGATAAATTTCGCTTGAGCACACTCTAAAACATGACACGTGTACCAATGCATGCCATCCTGCTTCATGACAATGTCAATCCTCACACTTCACGTCTAACCAATTTTGAATAATGTGGTTGAATAATTATTATTACTTCTTGTCAATAAACTTGTTGGCTTTTGACTCATTCGAAAAACTCATTTTGCCACTTATAATATACAGTGCAATTTCTTTTATGAAACTTGTATTAAAACTATAGATTTTCTTATTAATTTTAATGGTTAAATACTTTTCAGTCGCCTCTTAAATCATAAATAATCAAAACATGAGAAGAAAAAGACGGAACAGTGAAGATAACAATAAAAAAGCAAAAAGCTATTAAAGGAAAGTACTTTATTTAATTTGAATACAAAATTATGCACGATTTGAAAATTTATTTGCATGAAATTGCCAGTATTATAGCTTATTAATTCTATCACCTGAATTTTTAATTAAATTGTAGAAATTTTGAAAGTTGGAAGTTTTTGAAGAAAAAGTTTTTCTAAAGACGTCAATGTTTATACTACCTTTGCTTTTGTTAAATATAAAGCAAATATTTAATATTTAAGGAAATGTATTCTAAATTATATTAGTTGCATAGTGTTGCAAGTCATCCATCAAGCGCCTTTTCAAATGCTTCTAGGGCTTAAACCAAATTTTGCAGGCGAGGATTAGATTTTGATCCAATCAGTTGGAAAAGCAATGGATAATTACCGCACTAAGTAAACACCTTTTCTAAGGCAATCACTTGGCGGAAAAAATAATACCGAATTGTTTTAAACTATATATAGGATGATCTGAATTAAATTCTAGTAAGTTTTTTCTAAATATAACACAAAACCATCCAAATTTTATTGCTATCATTGTAATGTACAGACTTGCCAGTTACGTTTGAAATATGTGTTTAGATACTAACTGTACAAATGCAAACGTGCAACAAACAAACGCAAACGGCGCGCAATTCAAATTTTAATGTTCAATTTGGATCATCTTTTAGAAACAGCATCAGAATAGCAACATGGAATATGCAAAGCTTATACCTAACAGAAAAGTTAAACATTACATTTTTACCAGAGAAAGTAATATTCGCACAAAAACCGATTTCTCTAACGATAAAAGTATTGGAAAAAATAAACAGTTACAAAATTTCTCCCTTTTTACCATTTCTTGGAGTTATAATATGAGGTGAATTTAAGTTCTAAGGTCTCCAAATCTTTTCTTAGTAGCGAGAGTAAGTAGAAATACGCGGTTAATTTTAAAAGACTCAGAAAATATTTCTGAATTTGTGATATAATTGGCAGCATCATACAATGTATGCAGGTCGAATTACCGCCATTGCAGTGAGTGTTGTTTTGTATACTTAAATGGCGACGTTCAATGTTTAAAAACAACGTGCAATCATCCGTTTTCTCCTCTTTCGTGGTGAAACATCCATCGAAAGTCATCGCTAATTGAGCGAGACATGCGCTGAAGCCGTTATGGATGTTAAAAATTGTGCGTTCGTGGATACGAAGGTTTACAGAATGTTGACTAGGTCGTGTTTCGGTTCATTCTCACGTAACTATGTGACAATGAACCGAAACACAACCTAGTCGGGCCGAAACCATGATTGCGCTAGTGGAGTACGTTGCATGGAAGACCGCCGATTAGGTGTGCATTATGTAGCCTCTTAACTTGGCATTTCTATGGGACCTGTGAACTCCATTTTGCATGATGACCTAAAAATGCGGAAAGTTTATTCAAGGTGGGTCCCAAGGCTGTGTGGGTAGCCATGTTTAAAGACACTCATGCCGTCGTAAATGGTGGCTTTTTCAAACATAAAGAACACCTCCGTGACCGCTTATTTTCCAATGAAGTCGCTGTTGCATCAGCAATTTTCCAGTGCGCAAAACACGCCTCTAAAAAAGTGTTCTCGGCAGTCATAAAATCATGGCGACGATGTTGTACAAAATGTGTACGTCTAGACGGAAATTACGTTGATAAGTAACAGAAGTTTCAATTTTTTTTGGGTAAGTACCTTTGGAGACCGCAAAACTTGTACGCAGCCCATATATAATATATAACAGATATTTAATTAAATTAAAAAATTTTTTCATTTTTTTTTTATTTTTTTCATTATTAGTATGTCAAGAACAAGTATTTAAAACGATTTTTCAAATTCGTCTTCTTGAGAAAGTTATATGTAAGTATATACCCGTGTATACGCTTTAGTAAAAATGCGGCGCGCGCTACTTTGCCACCAGCTGTACTTCGATTTATATATCGATGTGTATGTGTATCATGTGAAATATATCGATGAAGTCATCTGTTTATCTAGCCTCAACTTAAATTTGAAAAAATCTTCGGCAGGGGCGCATTTGTTTAAAAACCTTTCCAAAAAAATTAGTTCTGTACCACGAAGAAGTGCCAACCGATCTAAAGGTAGTCATCAAAATCCTTTAAAAAAATGCAGAAAATACAAAACAAAGTTTCACGGAAACTTGCATACGGATGCAAATGACGAGAAAAATACAGCAGCAACAAGTGCCTCAGCAAAAAAATTAGCGAGTGATGTTGACTTCATCGCAGAGTGTAAAAATAATTTTGAATACGTCATAGTGTCCTTTGCTTGTATTTTTCTTTCCCTCTCGAATTACGTTAAGTGCAAAGAGTGAGATTGAATTTTCAAAAGGTTTTCAAAGTGGTCTTGGGTTCCAGTTGGTGCTCACATGTTCCTGCCGTACGGCAAAAATTGATTCATGCAAACGAATCGATCAAGCTTTCGAAGTCAACAGAAAAATTGTATTTGTCATGCGACTGCTTGGTGTAGGATGTTACGGTTTGAAGTTGTTTTGCGCTTTTATGGATATGAAATGCATCAGCGTTCGTACTTATTATAATATAGTTGATAATGTACACGTCGCCGTAAAAAGTGTTGCCGATAATGTTCTCAAAAAAGCAGGAGAAGAAGAGAAGAAAGAAAATCGGAAGACGGACTGCCCTGATGATAAGTTTACACTTTCGGGAGACGGCACATGAGCCAAAAGAGGTTTTTCTTCTTTGGTAGGTGTTTCATCCATCATTAGACAATATACCGGAAAGGTTTTAGATATTTTTTCCTCCTCAAAACATTGCCAAATGTGTGAGTCAGCCAAAAAAAGCATATCACCGACTGAATATTTGATTTGAAGCGGACCATGCCGAAAATTGCACGGCAAATTATGAAGGAAGCAGTGGTGGCATGGATGTTTAAGGAGTGCTCGAAATGTTTAAACGCTCTCTCAATCTGCACAAAGCAAAATATGCTTACTATACAGGGGATGGCGGCAGTAAAACTTTTACAAACTTTATCGAATCAAACCCCTACCCCAATTTCACCGTTAAAAAGCTCAAGTGAGTGCTGCACGTAAGCAAACGAATGTTTCGCCGGTTGAAGGAAGCAAAAAAAAACGTTGACGAAATCCAAAAAACTTCAAAAACAAAATGAAGCCTAATTAAAGAAAGAACAAAAAGTACCAGAACCGCGAAAAAAAAGAAGGAAAGGTGAACCTGGCGAGAAAAAGGTGAAAACAGCCGATCTAACAGGGAAGGTCATGAAAGGGATGTCACTTTTTATAGCATGGCAATACAAAACAACCATGACTCCGTAGAAAATATGAAAAAGACATCTGGGCCGGTTATTATCATCGTATATCAACAGATTATCATCCGCGTCATGAATACTCCGCTGAAGACTGGTGCAAGTATTTGCAAAATCAGAAAAAAAAGGAACTTAGAGCCATAAGCCCGCATTCAGCCAAGAGGTCCAGGATGTTGTTTACCCCATTTATAAAAGTTTGACGGAAGACGAACTTTTAAAAAGATGCCTTGGGGGCAACACTCAGAACAATAATGAGAGTTTGAATGGCATGATTTGGTCGATCGCGCCAAAGCACCTGTGGCACGGCAAATTGGCAGTGGAACTTGCAAGCTGGATTAGCGTCTGCATATTCAATGAGGGCACCCAAACACTAGTCAATATTTTGAACATTTTGAATGTCGACACCGGTCCTCTGGCCCACAAATTTGCCCGCGAACGAGACTGAATATTCTACCAATCTTTCAATTTGGTTTTAGAGAAGGCCACTTCACCTGCCACCAATTACATTATGCACCCAAACAATACACAATAACCCGGTTTATTGACATAGCTCAAGCCTTTGATCGTGTATGGACCAACGGCCTAAAATACAAATTTTCACTACTCATACCCAACTATATTACATCAAATTCGTACTTTCCTTCTTCCTCTAAAATTGCACTTTTGCAGTCAAAATTCATACATCCCTATCTTCCACCAAAAATATACATGCAGGGGTCCCCCACGGCAGCATCCTAGGTCCAATACTTTTCAACATCCACATGCGGAACTTCTCCACCATCAATACTGACCTTACATTGTACGCAAATAACACAGTCATAATAACCAAAGATGAACGCTTGGAGTGGCTATCTCTGAAATACAAGATGCTAGCACTATTATCAGCAGATAGTTCAAGAAATAAAACCTATCCATCAATTATGACAAATGTGTTACGCAAATATTCACACCAAGACGAACTAATAACCCATCAGAAATCACAATTAACGGGCACTCCATTCACTGAAACACCAACGATGAGCCCGTTAAATACTTAGGTATTTATCTTGACACTAAGCTCACCTGGAAAAAACACGTCCTCAAAAAACTAAATAAAGGACACATGATACTAATACAACTGTATCCACTAAACCGCAAGTCCACCTTGCCCACTCAATGTACTACTCTCCTGTACAAATCACTGATGCGCCCGTTAATCCTCTACGGGTATGTCATATGGGGCAACACATCCAAAATAATTCTGCGTATAATTCAGGTACTTCAGAACAAGATCTTTAGAATCGCAGTCAACGCTCCCTGGTTCATCACAAACCAACAGCTTCATTACGAACTGGGTATTCAGACAGTTGAGCAGTATACGGCAAAACTTACTAAAAAATGCCATGCCAATCTCATCAACTGCAGCGGAGTAGCCTACTACACACTGGGTCAACGAGACATCCACACACGACTGAAACGCAAACCACAACAATGGTGATAACAATTAAGTGGTCAATTTTAACATACTTTGTGCTTTCATAGCGCTCACTAAGTAACAATGAAACTTTCTTGCGGTCGTATTTACCGCTCATGTTATTTCATTTATTGTACATAATTTGTCCTCAATGCTTTGATAACAGTGAAATTGTTGAGCAGGCCTAATAAAAAAAAGTACAAATGTAGACAGAAGTAAAACATTGAAGCTTCAGTTTATAGGAAATAACCAAACATCGAGACGTTTTTGAGATGATTAAATGTTTAAAAGACAATTACTACTTTAATAAAAAATAAGACTGTACTCAAGTCGGATAAAACGCTGTTTCAGAAAAAGCGCAAAATTGCTCTTTCTGTTCATCCGCAATGAGTAAAAGCTACACTAAGAAATATAAAACTGGCTTTCCTTTCACTGACATCTAAACTGCAACCAATAGAACAGGGAATGATAAAAAACATCTAAGAA
Source organism: Sinelater perroti (assembly GCA_036346155.1). NCBI lineage: Eukaryota > Metazoa > Arthropoda > Insecta > Coleoptera > Elateridae > Sinelater > Sinelater perroti. The sequence goes on from JARFIY010000324.1 coordinate 7,997,526, forward strand.
AATACCGGCAATAGAAGATAATCGGCTATTAAAGGATTCGAATTCTCTTCGGAATTGTGTTTTTAGGAATGCCACATGGTATATAGAAGTATAAAGTTTCTTCAACTATAATCTAGAATTATACTTTATATCGAAACAAGATAAGTGGAAAGAAGAAGTTGACATCGCTCTAAGATTTAAAACAAAAATATTTATTAAAAAATAATGTAGAAGTAATGGATCATATAGATGTGGACATTACCACCCAAAGTTTTATGTTTATCAATAGAACATATAGTGAAATATGTCCCAAATAAGGGAAATAAAGTAAATAACGATCATGAAGCCGATGACGTACCGGATCAAAAGTCGCCAAACAAGAAATATATGGCATTTGAAAGAAATTTAAAATGGCGTTAAAGTGTTTAAATAAATACGAAAAATGTTACAAACAAAATTGTATTAAAACATAATAAATCATCAAACGTTGTAAAAGTAGTGCAATATATGAAAGTAAAACTATTTCTCTCAAACCATATTTGTTTTTTGTAGGTCATCTAGATTAAATTATTCTATATTAATATAAGATTGTGTTGTTTAATAATATTTTTGCAAAATTTATTAACTTGCTGAAATTTAGTTTATTGCAGCCGCAATGCAGGTTAAAATTTCAGGAACAGAATAATAAAGCTCAAGGTAAACTTTTTTGAATTCATAATCCCCATAATGAAAACATCTGTTTCAAAACTCAACCTGGTCAATTCCAGTTGGTTGCAGCTCAATTATAGCAAAAAGGAATTGAATGTCTCTGTCCTACATGCAACACACGATGTTTACTCTTAATGGCATATAACCACCCTGTTAAATTGGCAATTTTCGTTCGGCTCCTAACTCACCCCCGATCAAGCTACAAAAAGCGTCGATTCACATCCGACCTTCTCCCTTAAAACAAATTAGCGCGCTCGTGTAGTGGATGCGCTTTTTCTGACCTAACGCGACGTACGCTGGGCACTAATACGTGAAACTGACGCCTGTCTCCACTGAAACGACATTAAGCCACCGGGTTCGTTATCTTCCTGTCGCTCGAAAAACAGGGTTAAACGCCCGTTCGGAACCGCAGATGGATTATCCGTGAGCGGGACGCAAGTGCAGTTCAGAAGAAGCTGTTACAGATCTGGAAATGCACCTCATTTTAACGGACATGACACATCTATTGCAAAATTTAAAACCCGAAGAAAAATATTTTTTAGAAAGTAAATGATAAATGATGATCGCTCAATAATGTGTAGACTTAAATATAATAAGAGCTTAAAATTATATCTATATAATTCATAAATAAACTAAATAAATTTACAAGAAAGCTAACAGTTTTGTAAAGAATTCAAAGAATTTAAAATTCCTTTTTAAGTTTATGTAATTGAAGATCATACAATTTGTTTATACTAGTTAATATTACATAACAATTTTAGTAATGTACTTACGTTGATGTATCAAACTTTATTTATTTACGCTGCTTTGTCAATAAGGTGAAGTAAAATGTCTTACCTGTAACAAAAAAACAAAATTAGTCAACAGTTTATAAAATTGCAATTATTTATTATTAAACAATGCTACAAATGAAAATATTTCAAATTAGTGGGATCTGCTTTATAATCTCCTTCTAAGCAAATATAACGGCTATATTAATGTAGAAATGTATACTTTAAATAGAAGTGTGAAGCATATCTTCAAGTATTTTTATAAAGGCTATGATTGTGACGCTACTGAAATGTTAAATACCAGCAACCGGATTCAAATGTTGCGAATCTTTCACTATCACTCTCGCGCAGTTATCAGATTGATATTTAGCTGAAAAACTGTGGGTATAGAGCCAGCTGAAATTAAAAGAAATGTTTTAAACTCTTACGGTTTAGTTTAAATTAAACGTTAATAATGAATTCAGAAAGACAATATATTAATACTAAGATACCTTACAACTTTACACATTACTCTAAAGATAGATTTAAAAAAATTCTTCTGTTATTTCTATTATTTTGTTTTTATTGTTATGCTCTCTTCTTTCAATTTTACTATTTCTTTTTTAACTTTTATAAGATTTCTTCTCATTACTTTAAGGTTTCCATTATTTTCAATTGTTTTTCTTATTATATCCTCCTTATAGTATTTAATATCCTGTTTTAAATTTGTATCAATTTCTCTATTTAGGTTTCTATATTCTTGTGTACTCATTTTGTGTTGTGATGTTAATTGCCTTCTCATTGCCATTAAATCTTTAGTTCTTTTACTAACTTTGTTGGATGTTGTCTTCGTCATGGTTCTTGCTATCCTATTTCCTGTTTCTATTAATCCTTTCGTCACTGTGTCGTTAAAGTTGTTCATATTACTTTTCGTTTTGTGAGAAATATTTCTTAAGTTCTTGCTGGTACTGCCTTTCTTGCTTTAGTCTGCCTGTATCTATTTTCTGTGCGTTACAGTTAAATATTAACTTTTGTCTTTCCTTTTTGTATTTATAACTATTCTACTTCTAACGAGTCTGTGATCGCTATTTGTAGTGAATTTATTCAAAACTGTTACATCCTCTACTACATATTTTTTATTTGTTATTATATAGTCTATTTCGTTTCTAGTACTCGCATCCGGACTTATCCAAGTCCAACGTCTACTCGAACGTTTATAAATAAAATAAAATAACAGAAGAATTTTATAAATCATTATATGCAACAGAAGAAGAACTAAAAATAGAAAACCATAGAATACGAAAATTAGTAAACATAAACTCCGAAGAAATACCAGAAATTACAATAGAAAAGATAAAAAATGCACTAAACGGAATGAAAAACAAAAGAGCTGCCGGAGATGACAAGGTAATGGCAGAATTCATAAAGGAAATAGGTGATGAGTTATTACAACACATAAAAGAAATATTTAACAAATGCCTAGAGAAAGGCACAATCCCAATAAAATGGGGGAACGCAATGATAATCCTAATATACAAAAAAAGGAGATATAAGTAAATTGAGCAATTATAGACCGATAAGTTTACTCTCTCAACTGTACAAATTATTCTCAAAAATCATAACAAATTGGCTGATCAATAAATTTGATTTCTATCAAACGCTAGAACAAGCCGGATTCAGAAAAGGATACAGTACACTGGATCATCTACAGGAACTTAGAATTTTGATAGAAAAGTCTACAGAGTATAACTTACCGATATATATGGGATTTATAGACTTTGAAAAAGTGTTCGATGGTTTAGAACATTTAGCGATAATAGAGGCGCTTAATCACTGCAGAATAGATTCTAGATATAGCACACTGATAAAAGACATATAAGAATGCAACTGTAACAACTTAAATTACAAGACCAATGCACAAAGCCTATAAAAGTAGAGGGAGGAATCAGGCAAGGAGATAACATATCGCCCAAACTTTTTATAGCTGCTCTAGAAGATGTTTTCAAGAAACTCAATTGGAAAGATAAAGGAATAAATGTGAATGGAGAATGGCTTAATAATTTATGGTATGCAGACGACGTGGTGATAATAGCAAAAACTATCGAAGAGTTACAAGAAATGTTGTATGAACTAAATGAAAAATCAAACAAAGTAGGCTTAAGAATAAATATTAATAAAACAAAAATAGTGATGAGAGAAGAAGAGGAAAGTGAGGGACAAAAATAGAAATAAACGGTAGGGAAATAGAGAAAGTATCAGAAGTAATATACCTAGGACATAAGATCAAAATGGAAAAGGCAAATCAAATGGCAGAGTTGAATAGAAGAATTAAACAAGGGTGGAGCGCTTTCGGTAAACTAAGTTATATATTCACAGGTAAATTCGCAAACTATCAGAAAGCAAGAGTCTTTAACCAATGCATTCCCCCAGTCTTGTCATATGGTACCGAAACATGGATATTAACAAAAAAGATTACGAATAAAATGTTAATAACACAAAGAAATATGGAGAGAAGTATGTTGGGAATAACACTCAGGGACAGAAAAAATAATACATGGATTAGAGAGAAAACTAAAGTAGAAGATGTAGGAATAACAATAACACAAAAGAAGTGGCGATGGGTTGGACACGTTGCTAGAATGAAAGAAGATAAATGGACAAAGAAACTGATACAATGGAGACCCTGGAAGGGGAAAAGATATAGAGGACGTCCTCAGCAAAGGTGCATCGATGATATAAAGAAAATAACTAGACCAAAATGGATTCAAATAGCGCAGGAGAGAGAAGAATGGAAAAGGACGGGGGATGCTTATGTCCAAGGATGGACGGAATAAAGTTGGTTAAAGAAGAAGAAGAAGAAGATTAATAAAAACTTTTTGAACACTAAATTCTTAAGATGTTGAAAGGCTTTATCTTCATATATTGCTACTAAATGTTGCTGGAGCAAAAAATTTCAGGGACCTTAAAACATTTAGTTGTCATGAATTTCAAACCTTCAAAAATAAAGCAATATAGAGATAGTTTGGAAAGCAGTACTTGAAGAGAAACTCCTATCTATGCCATCGCAGCTTAGACAAATTGTTTCTTCTCCAGTCCACTTCTTCCTTGGGAGCAACTAAAATATTTAATTATTAAAGATTATATTTAATAAAACAACCATAGCATTGATTTAGCAGTTACCTTGATTTTGAACGACATCAATAAAGTTTTAGAGAAAGGCAAAAAACATGTCAAGACTTTTAGTCAAAACAAATTTAGCTTTGATATTTAAACTGACTCCGGAATCCACAGTGTAGGATTCAAATAGCATAGAACTTTTCAAAATATAAATACAGATCAGAAAAGGAACCGTTATCATTATAATAAAATCAATAAGGAAAGAAATATCACCCAACGGCTTCTTTTTAGACCACCCAAAGCAAATCATTTGGAACAAAACAACAATACCATATTCTTTTAACAGCCAGTATTTTGGCGAAAAGGTTTTTCTTCTTGTTGGAGATTTTAGAGTGCTGTAGTTAAACAAGGTGATGGAGTACCAGTAATTAAATGTTCCATAAAAGTAAGTTGATTATAGAAGCACTTCCAAATTTTAAGACTATTAATTAATCGTAGCAAAAAATAATCAAAGTTATACAAAATGGCTCTTTCAAGTTAAATGAAAGTGAAAACAGGAATCAATGACAAAATTTCTTTTATAACAAACCACGAGTAACATATACATAAGTACTGACACATGACACACTGACCAAATTACCAGCAAAAATGATGGTAACTAGAACCCAACTAAATTTGAAATAGTTTAATACTCGCTAAACATCCACAACAAATTTTATAACTAAAAAATATGCTGTCATTATGCTTTTCAGAAACTTAAATATAAAATAAAACCTTCGCAATGATGCTCGCTTTTCTGTAAAGATTTAAAACACAATTTGATAATTGAATGTATTTTAATAGGTGAAAAGCACAGTCATTTAGTATTTATGCAAAAACTTAATAAACGACGATATCGATTTGCCTTTTAAACTCTAAAAAAATACAATTCCCCATAAGATTGGTGTTCTTTATGACAATCAGCAAAGCTGAGGGACAAAACCTTCAAGAAGTTATAATTTGCCTTTTAGACCTGGTATTCGGTCACGGTCAACTCTACATGCATTATTAAGAGAAACATTAAGAGAAGGGGTAAAAGTTTACATTAAAAATGAACACCAACAGAAACTCTTACTGATCATGGCCAGAAATATACATTTAATTATTTCTTTAAAGAATTTTTCCAAAACTTTCACAATAAACGAATACATTAATATGTTGTTGATATTTCTACACGATAAATTCCTCCAACCCCATCGATAGACACGCTCAAACGCTAGTGTAAATAGATTGATGTGATGTTAAAATATGAAGCAGAGAAAATAAAAGGGTAGAAAAGGGTAGCTATGGGGAAATAGGGCAGTAGCAAGAAACAAAATTTTAAGTCAATGAACAAAAAACCACAAGCAATTTCAGCATTTAAAAATAATATAGATAACGTTATATAGCTTAAACAATTTAGTACAAATCTTGAAATAGAATATAGTTTACAGCATTCATAAATGATTGGCACTACACCTAGAAACTTTGCTTATAATGTAGATTAAAATAGATTCCAGTACGTGTGTAAAGATTATAGACTACAGTAGCAGATGGCATTGCTGCAATGCCTAAAAAGAAAAGTAATAAGTCATTCCTGCAGTTCTGATATCGCCGTTATCGGCAGAGTGGAAAACTATAAAAAATAATTGATAATGGCATATATGCAAGTTACATTCGGATGTAACATTTTCGTTTTGCACAACATTGTATACTATCATCAATAAGGATTTGGTAATTATAGAGGTATGTGTACATTGACAGAAGCAGGCCTGTGCGGATGTATACAAATGGTTATCCAACTGTACAACGTGGATTTGGAGACCAAGTATTTGATTACAACAGAAGAATCATAGTTTTAGCATAAAATATCAGAAAAGAACCGACAGTGTAGAATTCCATTTTATTGGGAGTCTTTGCCATAAAGAAAAACAGCTGAGATTGTGGGGCTCAATAAAATTGGCAATGCGCGGTATGAAGTACTACAAGGATGAGCTTCAGTTGGCTGTCTATAAATAGTGCCGTCCTATAAGCTATAATAATTTGCAGCAGTTTTACAAAACCTGTCGGCTAGATAAAAAAAGTACATGAACATTAAAGGAAAATACTTCTAATGAACTGTCTACTGACTTCTTAATAAAATATTTTTAAACTCCCCCAAGTAAAATCAAAGAGATAACAATTTATGGTATTTTTTAAGTATTAAAACTATTGATGTGTGAATTTTCAGTGCTATCAAAATGTTTTCACATAGTGAATCAAAAAGGTCTATTTAAAAAAAAGTAAAACCTAAAAGTTTTAAACTATATCTACAAAAGTATAAAAAAGTACTAAACGTAATGTCAACCCATAGTAGTAAAGACGGAGCACAAATAAACTTATTGTTTGTTAGGATTGTGCAATTTATACAAATCACAGTTTTCTCCTAATCGCTCGACATGAAAAAATAAAGTGATACAAATAAAATGCATCCAGTATTTTCTATGACTTTTTTTAGGTGTATAAATAAGTTGTCAACTTTAGATTTCATAGGACGCAAATCACCGTTTACATGTAACGTATTAGTCCGCCCTCATGCGGTTTTAAAGCAATGACATTTGGTCTTTCAAAACATCATGCGATTTGGCGTTTGATGCACATAACCTCAATAATCAGCTGTGTTCACGACGGCAATCACAAAAGAGCATATTCGATTTTCTATCCACTTCGCGTTTCATCTTAAGAAAAACGCTGCTGAAGCCACCGAAATGATTTGTGCTGCATATGGTGAGAATGCTGTAAGTCACGCAACGTGCAAAAAGTGGTACCAAAGATTTCGCGGAGGAGAGTTTGGTCTTAAAGATCAACCACGCGCTGGACGCCCTCAAACATTTGACACGTATGAGCTGCAGACGCGTTAGGCTGGGAACTCCCACTTGCGGCGTATAGCCCAGACATGGCCCCTTCCGATTATCATTTATTTCGGTCATTACAGCATCACTTGGCTGATACGCACTTCAAAACAGAAGAAGAAGTCCGAAAGTGCTACGATAACTTTATCGTCTCGAAGCCGGTGAGCTTCTATCACCAGGGAATTCGCAAGCTACCCTAAAAATGGCAAAAGGTCATCGATGCCAACGGAGAATACTTTGATACTTAAGCTTTTCTTGTTTGTTTTTAAATAAAACTTTAATTTTGCAGAAAAAAGATGAGAACTTACAGTTCTTATTATTAATACTACACAAATGCCAATAAGTTGTTAATAAATTTAGTGCATATTTTTATCTGTACGTTACCTGCGTATTCTTATACATGGAATAACCATAAATAAGTACTAAGGTAAAGAAAATTGTCTATTTAAATATTTATCTGTCTATACATTTGAACAGAAAGTAAATAATGAAATGTGTCGTGATTCTACGCGCTTGATTTAAGAAGAAGTCCATGTGTAGTAAACAAAGAGAGCCTATACATTTGAACGGAAAGTAAACAAAGACGACTGACATTAAATTTAGCATGGAGGTGCTCTGAGCTTTTGATTTACACGAGGATGTCCGTGCTTTTGTACCGCACGTCGGAGCTTTCGCTTCTTGCTGAATTGCCTGATGGCCGCGGCTGTCGTCGAGCTTCTTGATTTGCTTTCGGCGAGCGAAGGTTCGTTTGTGAGCGCCCATTCATAATGGACGTAAGCATAAACCGCCTATAAGAAATACATATAATGCACGTAAGCCTTATGTAAACATTTGAAAGTTGCGCATCCTCAATCAAAGTAGCGGCAGCAGTATCCTTCCAGGCATTTAGTATAATTTTACCTATCATTCATTTTATCCATACTAAAGTTAGATTATGCAATTTCAGAATCAAAACAAACATTCTGTTACTGCCGTCAATATTATTCTAAAGAAAAATTAAAGATTATTGAAAATAAATATAAGAAATACATAAAGTTCAATCGATTTCATACGTATGAACGAAAAACGTAAAAATTGTGTGAGTGCATTATGATCGAGCCTATAAGCTTTGCATTGGTTCAACTTTACGTTTTACGTATTTCTTATGGCCGACTTATGTTTACGGCCATTATGAATGGGCGCTAAGTTAAATTGTTCCATGTTTCCGATCCAGGGAACAAGCCGATTCAATTAAAAATTTATACATTCCCACCTTGCAAAAATTTGAGGAAAGGCGGGTGAAAAATTATCAGCCTAGGACGCCAAAAATGTCTTTTGGCGGGAAATTCCTTGTGTATAATCATGGTAATGCTCTAACGCCCCGCGTGATAGCAGGGCCTCCACACTGATAGATTAAGGATCTCATAGGCCAAGCACCGCGCACTAGACGACAGCCATTATTACCCCTTCTTCGAAGTGAACCAGGTACTCAACTGTTTTTAGTGACTAAGTAGACCACCCGCCAGGCATCAAAGAGCCTCGAGAATAAACTCGGGTACGTCCACACTGCAGTCCGCCCCTCAACCGCGAGACCACGCTGGCGAATTAATAATGTAAGTAAATCAGGCAAAAATATGAGTTATAATAAAACAAGTTTAAATCTATTTTTCAATGGCCATAAAAACACTTTATAGCCTCTATCACATGTAAAATCATTGGTTTGTATATTTAACGAAATATGCAGAAATGTCTAGTGTGCCCATTTTATCTAATCTTCAAATGGAGCAAATAATGCAAAGATGATCACGTCCGGTATTTTGATATATTGTGTTACTTATTCTTGGGTGTTAGGCCGTGCCTAGAGTTAAGAAGCTTTTATTGGCTCGTCTATAAAGTTATAGATAATCATCTTAAGAGAAAAAACCTTCTAAAACCAAACTACTAACCCGTGAGTTTTAACTTTTGTACTAGTGCGCATACGGTAAAGATGGTGGTAAAGAACCGTTGATGACATCAACGTTGTTGCAGATAACTTTCTTTAGCATTTGTTTACGTCATTAGTTGTTCTAACATTTGTACGTATGCTATTCATTTTTGCCGTTTTTCTACTTAGGAGTAAAAAAAAAATATCTGGATAAGTAGAACATGTTTTTTATTATTAAAATTATTGTCATCTATAATTTAAAAAAGAAATATTTCTAAAAAAACACACCACTTTTTATATAGTAGTGGGTTATACAATTGAAAAAAACTGTTTTCTCAGTTCCGTGATCTGGAGTTTTCGAGGTATGTTAATATACTAATATTTTGGTGTATTTGTTTAGTATGTAATCTCAATGTGGTCCTGTTTACACGAATATGTTATAACAGAACTTCTGATGTATTCTGTGGGTTTTTGACTTGGCTGATCAAAACATACTACTTCATTTGTCTAGCAGTGTATATGGTTTCTCTAAATATTTGTTTAAATTTTCCCTATCCGGTCCGTAACTTTGTTGATGTATAGTTAAAACGTTTCTCTTAATATGCATCTCGTGTGCATTTGTTGAGTATTATTACTGTTTTAACACCATTTTTGAGTAGCCATTTCATTGTAAAACGACCAATATTTTCATAACCGCTGTTTTCTCAATGATGTCTCTACTTGTGGAGGTAGCGATCTGTATATGTGCGCTTCCGGTACGCAATGTGTTTTCCATTTCTATTCTCCATTTTCAATATCCATGCGCCTAGAAAAACAATCCTAATGTTTGATAGCAGTTCAATGGTAAAGAGTATATTTGGATAAATTAACTTGTGATGTTTTCATATTTTTATCTGTAAAATTAGGGACTCTTAATAATTTCGAAAATAACGACAACATTATCAGATTACTAGCGGATAAAGATAATGTTATAGTATTACTTATCTAGAAAAACTACACAAAAATGACTGAACGTTTGATCTGGAAACTTACACCGTTCCTGAACGTGATTCCACAGCACGAACACTACATGACGCGAAACAAAATGGTTAAAAGATCCATTTTAAAGGACACTACTAAGGAAAAGATAACAACATTAACGGTAATGGGCTTAAAAACATATGGACTCATTAAAATCGACAAAGATTGTATACTACTACGACCAATTTCCTGAAAATTGACCAAATACTTGTAGAACGTATTACATTGATACATTAAATTTTCAGCAGTTGTATCTCCAAGATATCCATTTACATCAGAAAGGCCTAGTGTCAAGTCTGATGTAACGCAGCTGTTTACTAATGTTCTGTTTTAAAATTCTTTAGATCATGTTAAGAAGATTTTTTCTAAAGACATCTTGCAATTCCGATAGTAGCCAACGCCTAACTATTTTATTTGACAAGGCGTGTGTTACAAACAAAAAGACGGCTTAGTCATAAAAAACCTATTTAGTCCTATAATCGCTAATGAGTACATAGAAAATTTAAAGAAATATGTTGATGGCACATTTGTGATCCGGAGACAAAAGGCAAAATAGGCACTACCGGAGTTTTTAAAAATCGAATACGACGAATATGTCAATCTCAGTCCTTAGATAAAGAGTTAAAACATGTGAAACAGGTCCTGCAAGCAGTACTTGAGAACTAATATAAAAGAAATAATAAAACCAAACAGACGCGCACAAAAATTCTTAAAGAACAAAAAATAGATCACCATACAGTAAAATAGCCAGAACAACCAGTGTCGCTAGCCAATAAATGTTTCCTGCAACAAGCCGATTGATGTCAAAATGGGTTTCACCACAATGTATACTGTACGTAGACAAGTACAAAATTTAAGAAGCAAGAGGTAAGTTATCTAAAATTTTATGAGGATAGCTGTTGAACACCTCTAACTGATTCCAAAACTCGTTGTGAATTCTACGCTCTGGCCACTCCACTATCCTCTAGCTTCCCAAAGTAATAGAACGCATCACTAAAAACATTGAAAAGATATTGTACAACTAGTTAGTGTACAAGATAATATCCATTGTAATTCCACTGCCTTCGCTTTAGGTTGTTTGGTCCTTTCTATCTAAAAGGATCTCCCACGTCGAGTTTGCTGGTGTAAAGTTATCGGAGAGATGAAACTGAGCAGCTGCCTTTTAAAGTTATGTTCTGCCTCCAGTATGTAGACGACATGGCAGCTTACTAAAATTAACAAAATAACTAAAAAAGGCTTTAAATCTTCTAAAGCAATTGGCACGGAAAGTAAAAAATGTGCATCAATCCAAAGAAATAGCTTGCGGCGCTGTCCACCAAAACAACACGTTATTAACGAGACGAGATAGAAAACTTCAAAATCTTCGTAAAGAGATATCCTAGAAGAAAAACCACTTATTTAAAGTGAGCCTACACCACAAAGTGACTTGAAGAGCACAGCGGCAACACACATAGAGCGGCAACCTAAACGAAAGGCTTCCCGATTGACAACAGATTAATAAAAACAACCCCGGGATAGAATCCCCCCATTATCAAGAGAGAAAAGAGAAAGGCTATACATAAGGGTCACATCGGCTTAATTAAGGCCAAGAGTATAACGTATAGAATCTCCATTATTACCGGTCCTTAACTCACTTTCCAGAAGAAGCAAAACTCTAGTACCACTTCCACCTTTTAAATACAAACAGGCGTCTTTGCGCCGTCATGTGAAGTGTTTCGGAAAACGTTCCGGAGAAAGAGATGAAGAAGGAACTCCAGGACAATAACTTTCCAATACTCACTATAAGGTGCAAGAATGGGGGCCACCAGAGAAACCGATGTTGTCAATGTTCATTAAACTTGAGCGAATTAACAAGAAGAAGTTAATCTTTGATCCCTTGACTTAGATGTGATCTTGAAGAAGTCAAGGAAAAGAAAAGTAGTAAGCCAATGTTACTATTTCCAGCGCTACAGACACGTGTAACGTTGCTGTTGCGTTGCGCCGAAGTGAGTAAATCGTAGGTCCCGCCTCCTGCGCCAACTGCTAGGGTCCGCACTCAGCCAGCCTCCAGGGATGCCTTGCATTTTCGAAGCTGGCACTACACCAAGCAATGACCAGGTTGCAGTTACGCAGTGACGAGGGAGAATGCGTCCGCCTAACAGCCGACCAACAATCCCACCTAGCTTCTCGGCGTCAGTAGCAGCACCTCTCATAGCAACCTGAATACCGAGACTGGGACTTCTTCTTCTTTTTCTTTCTCGTTTTCCATTTATGCCTCACGGCGTTGAGCCCCTTATCCATTCCCTATAGTGTTTCCTCTCTCTTGCCATTCTTTTTACCTCCTCCATATTTTTTCCTCTTTTCCTAGCCGATAGCCTTATATTGTCTTTCCATTGTATTCGGGGTCTGCCTTTAGTTCTTCTTCCCTTCATTCTTGTCTCCATTATCAGTTTCGGGTATCTTTCGATGTCTTACCACTGTAATTGTTTGTTCTCAATTTCGTGGACAAATGGGTATTGGTTCAGTTCCTCCCTTATGCTGTTGTTTTTTATCCTGTCCCTTCTAGTCTTTCCCAGAACTCTTCTGAGGTATTTCATCTTATACTGTTCATGTATACTATGAACAGTAATGGGCTTAGGCTATCCCCTTGTTTTATACCTTTCCCCATGTGAAATTTCTTTGACTTTTCCCCATTTATTCTGACTATTTCCATTGTTCTTTTATTCATGCTCTTTATTATTCTTGTCAATTTGGGGCTTGCTTGTAATTCTTTCAGGGCTTTCCATATTTGTTTCCTCGGCACCTGGTCGAAAGCGGCTTTTAGATCCAGAAATGCTAGAAACAAGTCTCTGTTCTTGTCTATCATTTTGCTGATGGTTAGCCTAATAGTGTGTATGTGGTCTTGCGTCTGTTTCCATGGGCGAAAAGCGGCTGGTTCGTCTTCTAGTTTTTCTTCTATTTCGCCTCTCAGTCTCTTTTCTATTATTTTGGAGTATATCTTTAAACTCACTGATGACAGGCATATAGCCCGGTAGTTTTCAAAGTTTGTGGTGGCTCCTTTCTTATGTATGGGTATTATTATATTTTTTTGCCAATCCGATGGGATCGTTTCCGTTTCCCATGCTTGTTGAAGGATTGTTTTCAGCCACTTCATTACTATATCTCCTCCCTTTTTTATTAAATCTGGGGCTATATCATCTTCCCTTGCTGCTTTCCCGTTTCTTATTGTTTCTTGTATTTCTCTATCTGCTTCTTGATCATTGGCCTCCAGGTTATTGTGGAATTTGTTTTCGTAATGTCTTTGCCAGACTTCTAGGACTTCTTTGGTTGTTGTTGCTATATCTCCCTTTTGGTTTGTTATATTTCGTGTTGGTTTTGCTTGGTTTCCTTTTAGCCTTTTTATTACGCTCCAGAATTGTTTTTGGTTCTCTACATAGTTTTCTTCTAATTTTCTTCCAAAATCCTCTTTGCTACTTTTACTGCATCTTTGGCTTCATTTCGTTTCTGATAGTAATGTATTTTGCTTTCTTCTGTATTAGTTCTTTTGAAGATTTGCCATGCTTCTTTTTTCTCTTTAATATTTTGTTTTACGTCTTGATTCCACCACTTAGTCTTCTTTTGTTTGTTGTGCTTGATCTTTATTCCGCGTATTTCTTGGGCCGTTTCGAGTAGGGTTCTCTTAAATAGGTTCCATCTTCCCTCTATGCTCCATTGTTCTTGTTGGTTCTCCTCTAGTTCTAGTGCATTTAGTTTCCTCGTTAATGTTTGCTCGTATCTTTCTTTCGTCTGGAGGTTTTCCAACTCTGTTATTTTTGTGCCTATATAACTTTTCTCGATTACTCTTGTAGGTTTTGTGATTAGGATGTCTGCTACTAGGAGTCTGTGGTTCGTAGATAGTTCTGCTCCTCTTAGTACTTTTACGTCCTGTAGTGCGTATCTTATTCCTTTGGTTATTAGGATGTAATCGATTACCGATTTGTGTCCTAGTGCTTCGTTCTCGTATGTGATTTTATGGATGTTTTTATGGTTATACAATGTGTTTCCAATCAACAGCTGATTTGTTATGCAGAAGTCTATCATACGTTCGCCGTTGTTATTTAGTTCGTCGTTAATTCCATAGCTACCCATTGTTCCATATCCTATTTCTTTGTTATTCCCTATGTGGGCATTCCATGAGACTGGAACACCATCTTCAAATGGCTTTTAAACTCGAAACCTCCACGTTTCTAGAAGCCATGTAGAATATCAAGGCAACGACAGAAAATGCCAACAACATCTTCGAGATTGTCGCAGAGCTCGTGATCTGTAGCGAAGTCATCAAAGCCACCTTTGACATGTTCAGAAAACACCAAATATCTGGATCACCCTTAAGCTTCTACAACATGACTTCCCAGAGTAGAAAGGTTAAGGGTTTAGATCCAAGTACTTTGTATGCCAATAATGTCAGTATCAACAAAAATAAGCTTTCTATGTAAGACGATTAACCCTATCATGATGCACGCGCACCTAATTTGGAGCTGAACTGTAAAGACACATTAAGAAGTTCCAAATCATATATAATTGAGCTCTACGGTTTGTCTTTGGTGCTCCGCAGTTTATTGGAATAATTACCTCCACTTAGATACGGAAATATTAATAATCTAAAAGTTTCTTCCTCAAGCGTTCAAGAACTCTATGAAAGCGTTCAGAGCTGCGACCACTCCACCATCCGTGGGCTATATAGATGTTAGGTCAAGCATGAAACCAGTCATGAGCTTCTAAAGATTCTGGTACTGCCGTAAGACGGCAAGGCCTTAACTCCAGATTGTATCAAGAAGACTGAGGTTGGAAGCTAGATCTAAAGACCTCTGACTTCGTGAATGAAGTCAACGAATTCTTTATAGTAGCTTGATTTCAGAAAATTTCTTCTAAACATGTCCGCCGCAGTTAAGGTCGAAACGTCAATTGTTTCCAAACTACCAACGTGGCTTAATATCTCAAGAACAGACGATATATGATGTACTCAAATAAAACACTTATTTTTTGAATTATGCATAAATATTGTAGAAAAAATATCAGTTGAAGTAACTGAATTATACTTTTTATTGCAGTCTTCAAAAATTTCAATTATAATTTTATAACAAGTTACAAGAAAAATTCTTTCGGATCCAAGCTTTTTAGCCGGCTAAGTAATCGCTCCGCTACAACTTAATTAAGAAGCAAAAAAATCGAACCGCTCGTCGGCTTGCACGTCGTTCGCTGCTCTCATCGAGTTATTAACTTGCGGAAGTAGTTAAACTTGTAAACGTCCGACAGCGCTTTCCCCGTATTTTTCCTATCGGGTTGTCAAGATTTAGAGTCGGCTTTAGAAACGCTGTTGAATGCAGAAACAAAATGCACGGCTGAAGAGACTACCGTGATTTAATTAAATTACCGCATTTGAATGTCTATTAGGTTAATGTAATTTGTAGTGCTCGCTGTTGTCGGCCGACAGATGCAATTGCGGGATGTTCGAATGCAGCGCATTATTCCTTGCCGCATTGGATTCAGCGCTGTTATTCTCTGTAATTCAGGTTGCCAGTAAATTACATACTGTTGAGAGATACAATTGAGAAACGTTGCGATCTCGTTAACTGCCAAAGAAGTAGAAAGTTAATACACTTAAAATTCAAGATAATTTCTTAGTAGTTTATAGGATTTGTGTCATATTAACAAATTGTTGACAATGAGATAAAACAACAGTCATATTATGCAATATATGTTTTTACTTATATATTAGTAACAATATTATTGTCTTTGTGTACATTGCTTTTTATTTTACAATAAAAATCCATAAGCCAAACAAGGGCTACGTGAAGGCCAGTCATCCCTTCTCGAAATCAATTTTTAGAAATTTTTTTATTAATTTGTGGCAAAGGCATGTTAGAAGTGTGCGATGTTGCTCCATCCTGCTAGGACCATATTCTTTGATTATGGCCAGCAAAATTTTACAGTTTAGGTACCGAAAAATTGTTTAGCATCTCCATATAACGCAGTTCTGTTTGTTAACCTGGCTATTGAGGTGCCTCATCCGAAAATAAAATGTTGAATGAATTGAAATGCTCAATGACAGTTAACGAATTGAAGCCTCTGACTGGCAAATTGAGAATTGAGATATGCGGTCTTGCATGCAGAAAGTACTAATAAACTTAGAGACACGGTACAGGAAAAATAAAAAAATAGTTTTAGCAATGAATATAAGTAAAAAAGGCAGTATACAGATTTTCAGATTAAAATCAGAACAATCTTAAGCGAATATAACAAAGGTCAACATATACAGGTAAGACAAACTTTAAACCCTTATATACGTCTAGCAGGGATCACGTTCCGAAAACTGGACAATATTCTAAGAAACAGAAATAATAAATTTACAATTTATACCAAAATCAAAGTATTGAAACAATGCATTATCCCTGCATTAAAATATGGTACAAAGACTTGGGAATTAACACAAAAAAACTACAAGTAACTTAGAGACACATGGAAAGAGCAGTATTAGACACAAGTGCATTAGCCGTTAAACAAAAATGGAGGATATACTGAAGACAATCACAAGAGCATAATAGGGAGATGCTTAGGGCATGTGGCCAGAACCAATATGGGCAAATAAACTCAAATGATAGAATGAAGACCATAAGCAGATAAAAGCAAATATAGACGGCCTTTAATGCGCTGGTATGGTGACAATTACGAAAAATTAGTCGAAAAAACTTAGATAAAAAAGCTCAAAATAGAAAACGAAAGAGACGTACGTCCATAGGTAGACGTTAAATGCTAATTAAAAAAGAAATAGTAAAGTGGTTATATTTTATGTTACTGGATCTTTTCATTATTTTGCAATATAACATTTTTTCTATTTTATCTACTCTACCTCTCGTTGCCTTGTATTATATTGTTAATTCAGATTTCTGCTTTCCTTTTGCTACATTGTTCTTTTAAGGAAAGTAGCGCTCGTTAAAGTTACCAACTGGGCTTTTAGGGCGATAATCGTTTTATTCTTTCTAAACAAATACATGTTTAAGTTTACTTTTTAACCTGCACTTTTGGTAAGCTCGAGTGGTAACTCTGATTTGTTGTAGACAATTGTGCCAAACAATTGTTAATGCTTTGACTGTAAACAAAAACAGATGTTACAAGTAGTATTTCTTCTCGTTCCTTCAATTCTTTATCTTTTTCGACAGCATTTCCAATGTGTATTTTTGTCTTCCATATATAAGTTTTCCCATCTTAAGTTACTCAAAAATTTTTTACGTCTTTTCGAATTTAAGGCATGATATTGCCGGAAAGAGCAAAGCCTTCAAAAATACGTCATTTCTTTATCAATCGCCATAAATTAGCTCTTAAATCTGTTTCACATTTTAAAACGAATTGGTTGCATTTTGCCTTTCGTCGTTTGGCTCTTTAAACTGAGAAATTTTAAACAACGTAGAAAGTTTTTAAATTAATTCGTATTAATTGCCTTATTAAAAGCAGCACGTCCATCGCATGTCATAACTCGTATAAGCTTGGAAAAAGTTTCTTATAAGTACAAGTTATAACGAGAAAAAGCTGTTTAAAAGTGTCAGTTTATCAGGTGAATTTGATATTTTGTAGTATACTTTTACATTATTACACATTGTTCTAGTACCTTATCCTAAAATTTTACTAAACAAGGTCCCAAAACCGATAAGGTTAATGATAATTAAAAAAAATTGACTTATCTTTTCCAAAGAGACTTTGACGCCCCAAAATATATATAGTGTTAAATGGGAGTTTAGAGATTTATTCGCTACAGCCTAAGTAATATCAACGTTTAAAATAATTTGAAGCATTTAGGTGTAACAACCAAATCCTGATGAAATGTCTCATTACTTATCCTATTTTTTATATATAGAAGCACTTGGTATATATTAAACGTCAAAAAAACCCAATATTTTGGCTTATAAAAGATACCTGTATCTGAAAGATAGTCAAAAGAAGACAAGAATTAGTTAAAGATACTTGAATTATTCAGGAAACAAAGAATAAGACGGAGCATATTGATGCTGGCACCCAATCAAAATAAAAAAGAACCTTTCGAGACACATGAATATCTAGAAGGTTGCAGATGATCGCAGGAAATTAGCTCTAAATTCCCGCGATAAATAGAACAACAGAGAAAACTAGAATTGCTGCAGCTTCAGTTATTTCCAATTCTGTATAGTTGCACTATAGTGGTCAATTCCTCCTCTTCAACAATGTCCTCAAACAAAATAAAACATTGGTTTCTGCACTTAAAATTCGCTTTTAGATTTAGACTATGAAACAATCGAAACTGCCCCGTTTCAATTTAGGCAGGTGTGAAATGTACTAGAGATATTTGTTGTCTTTCCAAGATGTCATCACTAACTACCACAAAAACAAAATTGGCATGGACAGGTGGTCTAGTTTTCTATAATTGGCGGAAGAGGAATTTATTTCACTCAGTTTCTTTATATGTTGTCAATAGTTGAATATTCTACAAGGAGTAACAAGGACGAAACCAGCTTTATGAAGGCTATTAGAAAGGAAGTGGTCAGTCGTGATGGAATAAAAAGGCGTCAAGAATCAAGTGGAAATTCATCATCGAATACTGGGAAGTGTGTATTAATAGAGGCAAAACGAAAACAAAAGCTAGGCAGGAAAGAAGAAAGATGGTAGAGCAAATAAATATTGCAATGGTAGTATCTGTATACCGGATTGTGATAGTACCATATTCGTGTAAGATAATGTCTAAAATAATAAGAAAATTCGTGTTACTTCTATTTTTATTACCTAATAGTTTCTTATTAGTGTATATTTAATTGTAATAGAAATAAATAAAATTTTATACAAATAAGAAAAGTTCCAAATAAATCAAAATCATAGTAAAGGGCTGTCTATTAATATAAGTAAATCAAAAATAATGTCGGCAAAAAAAGATTTTAAAGTATATGGTTGAGTAATTTGTTATTTCTCTGGCAAAAAATGGCATAATGTGGAAAATGTCAATGAAATACTTCAATAAACAGATCTTTAGAAATCTTTAGAATTCGTGCAATTTTTTATAATAAAATGATATCTTATACACCTCTTAACTTATTTAAGTTAATTCTTAACGACATTTATACATTTTTGGGAAATTTAACCGCCCAACTGCAGTTTGGTCTTCAACATAGACATTTCACATCTCAACAATGTCTTTGAATAGCAAATGTAATAAAAATCGATGAAAACAACGTCAAAATCTTAATCTGTTGAAGTTACGTTTACTTTGCGAAGATAGCAGTACCCAGTAATAACAAATGCAGTAGACATACAAAAAAAGAAATGTGTCTAAGTCAAGAAACTTTACTGGCTTTTAGAAAGAAACTTATTTCTTTCAATTAAAAATAAAATTTCATTACACAAAACGAATTATTGAACTCTATACGAACAGGCCAGATAGAAGTGTAGGAGTTACCTAGTTCTTCTAGTGTAGATATGCTACTGAAGCTTCAGTGAAATACCCTGCGTCCCATATTAGATGTCCTGTGTTACGTATCAGACTATACTATACCTGAAGGTTTAAAGATATAGTATGACAACAAAATAATATACCATGTTACCTGGCCCCGATTTCGCCAGGGCTGATGTTATCTGGCCCGGAATTTTTCGGGCAACACAAGGACCCTTCTTTGGAATGTATAATCCCAAAAGAAAGTGTTACCTGAGTCAGGTTTTGTGGCGCCGTGTGCAACACCGGGGTTTCTTGACCTACCGCGCCGCGTCGTGCCAAGCGGTTCCGAGTCGGCCCGAAAACCACCGACCACAGCCGCCACAGCATTTACCAACCAGGGCAAGGGTGCCGGCGCATTTTCCAATCAGCGCAAAGGCACCTCCGGCGTCCACCAATTCTGGACAAGCCCTCATCCTCCAGCGGGCTCACCGTGTTTCCACCATGAAACTCTGCACCCCACCAGCAGAGTGGGGCACAAGCTGAGCCCTTAAAACTTGAGCCACCGAAGAATTCGCTCTCAGACGCCAGCTCCTTAAGAAGAAATCATCGAGAGTCATCACGTGAGTCTCTTTTGGTTTATTTTGCTGCTCGCTGCCCGGACCTGCTGCTCGCTTTCCGACCCCGCTGCCCGGACCTGCTCACGCCCCTGCTGCTCGTTGTTCGGCTCCGCCATTTGCCCCACTGCTTGGTCCTGCTGCACGCTCCCAAGCTGCGCCACCACCCCTGCTACTCACTGCCTGGTTCCGCCACCGGCCCCGCTGCTTGCGCTACTGCACCTTGCTCGCGGCCCGGCTTCGTTGCGCTAGCTCGCTGCCCGTTACGTTAGCTAGGTTTGATAGGTTAGCGTAAGGTAGGTTAAGTTCTGTACTATTGTAAATATAATTCTAATCGTAGGTTGGAGCCGTCCCTTCGTTTTTTTAGCCTTCCGTGCTCCATGCGTTGCCGGTCGTAGCATCCCGACGCCCGATTTATCACCGCTCGGGCCCGACCTGGTAACAACCAATACATGGCCTACCATGTACGAAAACGTCTAGTTTGTCCAAACTCATACATCTGGCTTCTGTAGAAAATAGTAATCAGAAATAGCCGACCGACTTAACAGTTTGAATTTATGTTAACTTTGAATTAGCTTATAAATTTTCTTGTATGACCTGATTGCCAGTACATATAAAATATAAAATTATAATTGTGACTATCCTAGACTATGGTGAATATATGATATATCTAATAAAGAATATTTATATGAATGGAGGGTTTTTGGTGCGGGAAACAGATGGTTTTTAAATTGTTTTCGTTTTGATGTACTTTAGATGCTTAAGTAGCAAGTTTGTTTTGTAAATTTTCTCATTTTTGAGAGAAAAATTTGTGATTGAAATCGAAATCAAATTTGTAATTGTATTTTAAATTTCGAAGTTTGGTAAGAGGCGATTTCAGTGTCAAAAACACAAGACTAAGAAGACGCGTTATTAGCCACAATATAAAAAAACAATATTAATTATATATTGACGGGTCAACCCACATACTAGCTCACTGAAGATGATCAGTTACCAGAGTTACTCGACTTCTGTCTCATTAGAGAATTTAGACTTGAAGCATATTTCGATTTAACCTCTAGTAATAATTTCCATTCATCACCACCATGTATGAAAATATACTGGAAAACCAAAAGAACCATCAGCACATACAATGAAAATTTTATCGTGGACAGTACTAGATGAACTAACCATTCTAACTATTTATTAAAAGCTACTGCTTATAGGTACAACAACTGAATACCTAACTACATCTATTAAAACTAAATAGAATGCCAAATATTAATCAAAATAGAAATATTAGAAAAGCGAAAACCAAAAAAGCGATGGATAAACGGATATTCAATAAATTAAATTAAACAAACTTGGTTAACCCTTAGCTGGCACATTGTAAGCTACCAGATGACCACCAACGCGTTTAACTCCATTTTAAGCTCTTTTAAAGTACAAAAACACGAAGGAGGTGCGGACTGTACTGACCTTCTAAGGAGATTGCAGTTATTATTAAGACAAAGGTGTGCAGTTAGCACACGAAAAGACGGTAAAACGGCAACGAAGCGTGCTCGTCCTGCGAATGACCGATTTAAGATAAGCATCGTCTTTACTTTTGTAGTGAATTAATAAATTTATAATGTATAAACATGTATCTTTAATTTTCACTATTATACTTATTTTTTGTTAAAATAAATCCATTTATCATTAATTAATTAAAATTCACTTGTATTTAACTAATCCATTGTTATCATTTTTCGCCAATTTGTATTTTTATTTTTCAAAAAGTATCTTTTTTGAAAGAACCATTGTCAAACTATTTTTTTTTAGAACTTTAAGAATATTGGGTTAAAAATTTATCTAATGCCAACGGCTTGTGCAGACTTGCACAAGAAATACAAATTTTTATACAAACATTAAAACTTGACATACTCTTAATTTCAGAACCCCACATTATTAATAAAAGTACATTACAACTTCTAATTATAATGTTTATAGTACCAAACGTTCTGATGATAAGGCACATGGAGGCATCGCCATAATTATCAATAATAAAATTAAATACCATAAACAGGAATAAAAATAGGCTGAATAATATACAAACCACTAGTATCATCATACAAGACAAACTAAAAGAATTAACAATCCCAACAATCTAATGGCCACCTAAGCATAATAATAAACAATTGGATTTTAATAAACTTTTCAAAACCTTAGGTAATCGTTTTTTAGTTGAAGGAGACTTTAACGCGAGACATCTAGTTTGGGGAGCTTAATTTATTTAACAACGCGAGAACCCACATACCTATTGGATTTTCGCATAGCTAAAGGATTTTATCCAAAAAAAAAATTTTAGTGGAGTTATGTCTAAATCTTACATCAGATCATAAACTACTTATCCTAACGACATTTACTTATGTGATAGGAAAACCTAAAAAACCGCCACTAACTAATAACAAAACAGATTGGAACCTCTTTAGAGAAAACCAGATGAGTTGGTAACAATGGAAATACCACTAAAAACTAAACTAGGTATAGAAAATGAAGTTGAAAATATAACCAAAGCCGTACAAACAGCAGCTTGGTAAGCAACACCACATAGCGAAAGAAGCATATGGTACAGAAATGCTCTTTAATCGTGAAACAAAAACTTACCAAAAAGGAAGATCAAGAAAACGTTGGTAGCTACAAAAGCTTCATCTGATAAACAACAGTACAATAAAGTAGCAAAAGAACTTAAAATTGTTACATAAATTTAAAAATGAATCGATAGAAGAATATCTCAGAGAACTAACTTCCTACAGAAGGCATAGACTATTTCCTATGGAAGGCTACTCACAAGCTAAAACGGCCTCTAGAACAAATCAATAACAGGCTAATACTTTTGCTACCTAATTACAGTTTTTAAACCTCACTCGTCACAAACCCAAAAAGGAGAAGAGAAAATTAACAAACAACTTAAAACACCACATCAAATGGCTTTTCCACTAAAGAAAACCAATCAAGCAAAGGAGAAACAATAATACACCACTGCATTAAATCAAAAAAGTCACAGGGATGTGATCTCATTACTGGCAAAATACTGCGAGAACTTTCCCAAAAAGAACTAAAAGTATTGACATACATCTTTAGTGCAATACTGAAACTCGAATATATTGTTTGCCAACTTAAGGTAATTAGTAATGATCAAAACCAGAAAAATGTCCAAATGACGTAGCATCATATAGGCCTATAAGTTTACTCACAGTCCTTTCCGAAGTCCTAGGAAAACTACTGCACAGCTGTATAGTACCAATAGTCGAAGATCAGGAGCTTATACCTACTCACCAATTTGGATTCCGAAAAAGACATGGAACCACGGAACAAATACATCGATTGGTCAAACAAATCCATAACGTCTTTGAAAAGAAAAGGTACTGCTCTGGAATATTTATGGATATAAGACAGGCTTTTGATAAAGTTTGAAACATTGGCCTATTTTACACCCAACATATTTCTTAGGGCGATTATAAAAAAAATCTACCTTTTTTGGGACAACTTTCCACAAATTGGACCAACATTTTTTCATAGGTAACCTAAGAAGCATGTAAAAGGTTGCAGAATTTTTGGTAACAAGGTTGGGACATGGGCTAATTTTTGAGTCATTAACATTTAACTTGGGTTGTGCTACTTGGCCCAGAAGAAATACTAAACTTTTTATTTTTCCAATGTTCAAAAATATATATCTTTAACAAGCGCATGAAATGAGCGAAATTGAGGTTCGTTTTTTGTAGCTAGACTAATGTCTACTTATGAAAGAATTTGGTCCGGTTTGTAGAAAGTTGTCCCAAAAAGGTCGATTTCTCCTGGAATCGCCCCTTATTAAAAACCTAACTGACAAAACATTTCTAGTTAAGTATCAAGAAGAATGTACCGAAATATTATCAATCCTATCCGGGGCTACAAAGAAGTATTCTTGGGCCTCTCTTATACTAGATATACAAAGCAGATGTACCATAAAACAGTCAGATAACAATGGACACCTACGCAGACGATACAACTATTCTAGCATCACACACAGACCCCATAATTTCCTCAAGAAAATTACAAACCTACCTCAACAAGTTCAAAGGATGGTTAGGACGCTGGAGGTTAAAGCCATTGAAAATAAATTGCTCTCCTGTTATGCTAAATTGAAAACAAATTTCACAATCACATATCTAGGATTGAGTTTGGATAAAAGACTTGCCTGGCGTACACATATTTTTAATAAAATAAAACAACTATGAGCGAAATTTAGTCAGATGTTCTGGTTACTAGGTAGAAAATCAGAAGTATCCATTAAAAATAAAATACTGTTATATAAAACCATCCTAAAAGCTGTCTGGATGTATAGACTAGTCTTTCTGGGGTTCTGCTAGTACTTCTAACTTAGAAATTATACAAAGACTTCAAAATAAGATACTCATAACAATTGTTGACGCATCGTCGTACATACCAAATAAACAATTACACGCTGTTCTAATGTTACCCACAATACGTGAAGAAATCAGTATTAAATACAAAGATAAAATCCTGGTACATCAGAACTGACTTGCAGCCACATTGTTTGACAAAAAAGAAGAATCCAGAAGACTTAAAAGATTTAACTTAGATAACTTAGTAACTCGTTTCACATAACTATTGTACAGCAAAACTGCAAAATCAATGTATATAGTTAATAGTGAATGCTCATTGAGTACTGCAAAATCAATGTATATAGTTAACAGAGAATGCTCATTGGAGTATTACTCTTAACCACTAGATTAAGTATACATAAGATGCACTTACAGACGTCAAACCGGACTGATTGTACAAATCAAGGGAACAATAAAAAAATTATGTTTTTATCTGAAAAAACAAAAAGTTATACATTTTTGACAAAAGAGATATTTTTTTAAATTATTTGGCCTATTTCATTTTTTTTCAATACTTAATAAGATATTTTGCCGAGAAAACTATTGTATCTTTTAACAAAATGTTTTAAAATAATTTTAGATATTTTTCTAGTAAAAGTAATCAATAAATTTGCCTCAATTTAATGGCACAGATACTCCAGTATGTGTGCTATATAAAAATGAATCTATTCAATACTAGCTTCGCTATCTAACTACTATAGGGGCAACCAATTACGCTACATAGAAAACAACATAGAAGATAAAGAGGCTTCAACATTCAATACTGTCGTTGAAAGCTACTGACAATAGCTGGGCCGAAAGTATCCAATAGAAGGCAGCAGTATTTATAAACATCTCACTGAAGCCGTCAAGGTATTTAATTTCGAGACTACGCCAGATGAAGAAAGCGAAATACGAAACTATGAAAATATCTTATCAGATAGTTTTCTTATGAAAAATGTCAAGAAATTTAATAAAATTACATTAATAAAGCTTGTGGATACGATCTCATAATTAGTACTACATGGGAATTCCAAAAATTCCGAAAACAAAGCACTACCTAAGTAGTATAGATGTTAATTACATAAAAATCATAAAAAAACGAAGTTTATTGTTTCGTAGCCTCATCAGCTCACTACCGACCTCCTCTAAGCTATTCGAAAAATAATTACTGAGGCGTCTCAAACCAATATTTGACAATCAGCAAACCATTTGTTTATACCGGTTTTTCTTTCGAAATGGGCTATTCAATAAGTTCGCAAAGTGGTTAAGCAGATACAAAATGGCGTGGAAGTCTACGATAAAGTATGATGCGACGATCTATGTTACAAATTAAAATTACGTGTTGACTTTTAAAACATTACATCACTGATAGATACCTTTTCGTCTTACGAAATCACATTAGAGATGTCCCAAAAAGCAGTTTTGGACCAATTTTATATTTGATGTACGCTATGGGTATTCCAACATCGAGGCTGATGGCAACTGCTACATATGCAAATAACACGGTTTTCTTGTCATTAGCCCGAATGTTGTCTCTAAAAACTTACAGACCAACTTGAACCAATTCCAATCTTGGACGAAAAAGTTGAAAATCAAAATTGACAAAATCAGTGCGTATCACCTTTACCTTAAAGAAAGGCATTTTCCCTCCAGTAATGTAATTGTCAATTGCTTCAAGCAAAAGATACAAAATACACATTTTCACTAATTAAACCTTAAACTACAATAAATGTATTTATTGATCGGACTTGATAATAAATTAAGGTACCTGCCGAGAAATTTGCTGCATGACATATGAGTGTAGTATTATATTGCAGTTTCAGCTACTAGGTTTGTTACATACAGAGTACTTATTTTCTAAATACCAGACAGAATTTACGATAAGTAAGGATCATAAAAGAAGATGATAAAGTAAAGGTATCTTGCCTTTTATATGTCGAAAATTTCCTGTTCTTTTAAATAAAACTGTAAAAGGATTTATTAATATACGCGAATTGAGCCGTATAAAGGTTATACATTTTCTGTTACACAGTTGTTTATTGCTAAACTCTACAAAATTCTTTTTGTATACAAAACTAATCAGTGAACGCCCAAAGAATAAACAAAAAGGAAAAGCCACTTTATCGCTCAAACAAATAAAAATGAACTTTATAGCGAAAGCTTTCTACATATTGCTGTTTTAATCAAAACTGGCTCGAATTTACACTAAAATTACATCTATTCAGTTTTGACGGAAGATAAATAGTAACTAAAACAATTTAACTTGCATACATGCCCAGTTGACGTATTATAATCGAGCTGAAGTTTGAGCTTTTTTGTGTATGTACTTGGCTACCGGGAAATAAAGTGCTTATATGCAGACAACCCTCAAAAACCCGAAACGATTTATCTCACCCTCGAAGAAAATACCCCTGTAGCAGTAAAGAAGCAGATTGCCCCAGTGCAAAGGTTAGGCCGACTTCTTGTACGGCAGTAAAAAATATAGGAAATGAACAAAGGCCTGGGCTCTGAAGAATTGAAATAAAAACCGACAACAAAAAACACGGCAAGCGGGTTTATTCCGAGCAAACATGCCGGGCCAGCAAATTTGTAAAATAATTTAAAGCTGCTCCTTGAGCCGAATGCCCTAGCTTAGATTTTAACGTTTTGTAAACTAAATTGGTTATTGATTTGGAAATGGTTAAAAAGACCCAATTAGTGGTTAATTATACATTTTGCATAATAAACATGCAAAAAAGTATATATAAAGTATATATATATATAATAGACACCACTATCAACATTTGTCTATAGCTCTTAACATAAACTATACGTTGTTTTTATAACTAAAGCATTATTAATATCAAACGAAGCTTACGGTAAGTTTTATGGTAGGTATAAATCGCTTTAAATGTCGTAACTCATTTATAGGATCTGGTGTGGCGGCCTTTTCGCCCTTGAACCGCTTTATATCGCGGCGGCATGCGGGCCTTTGATATCTGCTACGTTTTGCCGTCGCACACAAACGGCATCTGGGCTTTTGCTCAGCCGACAAGTCTGCATACGCCGTCGGCGGCACCTTTTGATATGAAAGGTGCTGTCGAATGAAAATTGCCCGCAAAGACCTACCGCCAAGCCAGGCGCGAAGCCCGGCAACATTCCAATTCAGCGCGGCCAATTGTCGTGCCTTAACACCACACTCGCCATCCGCAGCGCGACCGGTTCGGTCGTGTCTTCACCCGCATAGATTCGCATCCTCAGCGCGGCCAATTTGGTCGCGTCTTATCATCCACAGATACCAGATCCGCAACGCAGGGTGGCCACCTTGGAATCGCCGACGAAGCCGAAGCAGAAGCCGATACAGGTGAGCGATTTGGCAATACTCGTTGGTTGATATCGGTAGCCGCCCCCATCCGCTTACGCGACGGCCGTTTAAGGGACGATTTGGGCCTTCTCGGTTGACGTTCCAAACGGGCCGTACTACGTTTCCACACCGCACCACGAGAGCGGCTATTTACACGTATGCCTCTCCCGGATCCATTAAATTGTTCGCTAATAAGTTAGGATGGACTTTCGAATAGTCACTACATTATATACCAACCTTGATTATTTTATTTTTAACTGTTAACATACCTAAGACTCTTTGTATGATAGTATCAGTAATGTATCACGGTGGATTTACAAACATTCGTAATGCTTTGCTTCGAAATCTTCGAAAAATTGCAATATTACTGTAGCTCACAGTTAAATACCAAATATTCAGATAGCTTCTTGTCACTTTAAGACTAATAATTTATTTTCCAGGGTAAATGTAAGTGCCTACACATCATCCAACAGATATATTTATCTTAATTCCATTTCCAGTTGGTTTCGGTGTCTCTGCCATATTAATCTACAATCTAAATGTTGCTTGAAGTTTTGACGCCATTTGAATGTTTTGAAGGTTCCCCATCTAGTTGAACTGCTGAACAATTGTCTTTTCTTATAGTAAGTGTTACTTTTACTCTCCATTTATTTAATCATAGCTTTATCTTACTAAAGTTAATTTGCAGTTTCTCTTAAATAATATAAATGGACACGCCGTGAGATTTCTACATAACAGGCTAAGTTTTGCACGGATAGCAGGGCAGGCATCCAACAATTCCTCGACCAATAAACACCAGACAACTACCAATCAAATAATATTTAACTTTCTTATAGAATTTAAATCAATGTTCTCGCAACTCATCAGCCAAAACAATTAACAAAATAGTCTAAAAATGATGACTTCCTTACGTATAGCTCTCTCCAACGCTAACGGCATTTTAAACCAAATTCCGGAAATAATTACATTTTTGTACTTACAAAAAAGTTTATACACAATGCCCTAATACAAAATTCATTATTAGAGGAGACTGGAAAATAAAACCCAAAAAATAAAAATTTGGGATCTATGCTGGATAATCCAAAAAGGCGTAAATTGTAGCTCTCTTTCAACAAGCGAACCTACTCACTAACCTACTGACTAAAATAAACTACCAGACTTGATTGACTTTGCTGTTGTTCGCGGTATTGCGAACACGTACGCCCATGCACAACCGAATCAAAATTTCTCGGGCGACCACTCCCCAGTAATTATTACTCTGATCATGACAATTATTAGAACAGAGTCTCCCCCCTCCCCCAAGACTTTGCACTAAATTCATCAACTGGGACTACTTCCTAAATCTATAGGATAGAGAAGTCATACTTACCATACAGTCACCCAACATTTAAATGAAGCAACCCAATATCTCACTACAACAATCCAAAACGCTGCATGGCAAGCCACGCTCAGTCCACCAACCAACTACTCGGAAGAAGTTAATATTCCTCGTCGCATACGAGATCTAGTTGCTAAGAAACGTAGAACACGGAAGAAGTGTCAAAGAACCAAAACCAAACTAGACAAAACTCTATTCAGTAGACTATCTCATCAGTTGCACAAAAGCTGCACTGCCGAAAGCTCGGAATGTCGCATTTAGACAGACTTGATGACCACACAATACGAAAAGTATCAAAAAAAAAATTCAAAAGATTGACCGCAATGAAACCTCCAATTAAAAAACATGAGGGTAACTGAATTAGAGCAGAAAAAGAAAAAGCAGCTACATTCGCCGAGTACCTCTCTAACTTATTCACCTCACCACAACTTCAAAATATACACACAGAAAACGAAATCGAATCATTTCTTGATACCCCATGTCAACTGTCATTATCAACAAACTTCTATCGCCGACCGAAGTACGCAAACAAATCCAACTCACCGATACTAATAAGGCCCCGGGTTACGATTTAATAATAGGAGAGGTTCTACAAAATCTTCTTTGAAAAGTTCTAGTGCCCCTCACTATCATTTATAATAGTATCCTAAAACTTAATCCCATTCCTACCCAATAAAAGTTTGCCCAGATCATTATACTCTAGTCAAAGAGCGGTATTCCTTGACGTAAAACAAGCTTTTGACAAAGTGTGGCATAAGGGCCTGTTATTCAAAATCAAGTCATATGTCCCATGTTATGTACTTTGCGCTCAAATCTTATCTATCGGAAAGGCTCTTTCAAGTTATGATTAACAACACACTGTCCGACTACAACCAAATTACCTCCAATGTGCCACAGGGTGGTGTGCTGGCACCGTTGTTATACCTACTCTACACCTAGGACACGCCAACTTCAGATCATACCATAATGACGTCCTTTGCAGATGTTACGGTTATTCTCTAGCGAACGAAAAATCTCAAGTAACAGCAGAACACTTACAACCTCATCTTGGTACCCTTCAAAATTGGTTCAACAAATGGCACATCACTGTTAATCCTAACAAATCAGCACAAGTCACATATACCAACAGACAAGTAATAAGTCTTTAGCTCAGAATCAATAATGCTCTAATACACAGAAAGTTGAAATAAAATATTTAGGCCTGCATTTAGATCAGAAACTTAACAAATAAACTGGCTAATTGGAAGACGATCTCAACTTTCTCTAACGAACAAAATACTCCTGTATAAAACCATATTAAAATCCATATAGACCTACAGGATTTAACTAATTGCAAAGGCTTCCCGTACCAAAATCTTTCAAATATGTCAATCAAAGTTCCTTAGAACAATAACAGATGCTCCGTGGTATATACCAAATGAAACTCTACATAAGAACCTAAAAATCCCATATATATCCAACGAGATTCAAGGGCTTGCAAGAACATACAACACCAATTTAACAGGACACTAATAGAACTAATAGAGCACCTGTCCAAACGACCAAACGTCATCAGGAGATTGAAACGCCAATGGCCACACGACTTATTGTGATAATTCAATTAACATTAGAATAACATTATTAGGAAAAAGAACAATGACCTACAGGACATGTAAAGGCACGTACCATTTACTAATTATTTCTTAAATAAGTACAATGTAAATAAGCAAATAAATAAAAAAAAATCTTGAGCACTAGTCGAATTAACAAAGAAAGCTATAATATAGCAGCCATTTAAAAATGTATCTATAGTTGTTAATCTAATAGTTGGAAGTATAAATTTGGGTCTAATATGCTTCCTTACGATACTCCTCCATATATGGGTTCTAATTATGAGTATGCATCGTGATATCTCCTAAAAGTATCCTTCACTTAAGCACGATTTTAATAGTTAAAAAATGACGTGAAAAATCTTAAGAGCAAATTTTTACATCAAACCTTGTCAAATGCTTGACGTTTTTAATTCGTTGCTCTTTTTTTAACAATGCGATGTATGTTCCAGTATTCCATAATTATTATCATATGAAACTGAATATATCTCTTACTTGACGTTTTGATTATAGTATTGAATTTTTGTCTTTTGTAGATTGAATTGTAATTAGTCGTAATTTCTAGGGCTAAATGGCGTGTTTTTCGTTTTCTACCCCAACAGATATGTGGTGCAGTTTATTTTTCATTATTTGCCATTTAGTATTATTGTTGTCGTCACTACTTAATCTGGAAAATATACAACCTTTATCAGGAAAGTTATAGGACTAGACTAAAAATAATTTATTTATCTTACCAACTAATGATCGTAGATCTCTCGGCTATCTATATACAGCTGCCACCGTCACTAGAGGTCATTGAGGTAAAAAGGAAAGCTTTATCCAAGATGCTTATCATCTTAATGCTAAAGTCGACAAAGAAAGATGCCCACAACCTATTGGCAAATATAGCCTACATAAAAAAAGTAATGACAACGGAATGCAAATGGTAGACCTTGATGTTACTAATGGATTACAAGTAGGAGGAACTTTATTTCCGCATAAGAACGTGCACAAAGAAAGCTGGACCTCTCCTGATAGCAACACCGTGAATCAGATTGACAATTGTTTGATTGATATCTGGCATGCAACAAGTTTAATGGATGTGAGAAGCAAAAGAGAAGCTGACTGTGCCTCAGACCATTTCTTGCTAAATGTAACAGTGAGTTAGAGAATTTCTAGGACTTTTATTCAGAAGTGTGAAAGAAAAGCGAAATGGGATGTAAGGAAATTAGAAAACAATGAGCACTTTAATCGGTACCAGGAGGAAATCAGAGCTGGAATATAACAAAAAAACAGGAATCATTACAAAAAATACAGATATAGACACTCACTGGCATACTGTTAGAGACATAATAATTACAGCAGCAAAAACCGCCATAGGAAAAAATCATCCAGAAGCTCTGACTACTGGTCTAACGACGAATGTAAGAGAGCGTTTAAGAATAGACGACAAGCAAGGGTTGAAATGTTAAAAACTAAGACAAAATTAAAATGTGCTAAATATAAAGAAAAAAGAAGGAAAGCAAATAAATGTACAGAAAAAAACACAATATATGCAAAAAAGAATGGCACAAGTAAAAAAGTACCGCAAACAAAAGTAAAGCAGGTACATTTACAAGATAGTCAACAAAATAGTCAAACTGAAGAGCTATTATGCAGCAAAGAATCAAGGAAAGAAGGACTACACCAAGAATGTAAAATCGCCATTATTTGTCAGATTTACGAAAGGGGCGATAAATTATTATGTGACAAGTACCGAGATGTTTGCCTCCTGAATATTGCTTATAAAGTATTCGCTAAGGTAATCAAAAAACCTCACTAACAAAGGATCTAGTAGGAGACTATCCGGCAGGTTTTTAAAAGAGAAGATAAACGATAGACCACATTTTACCATGAGAATGATCCTCAAAAAGTGATGGGAATTTAATGTTGATGTAGTGCAGCATTATATCGATTATAAACAAACCTACGCTAGAATACAACGCAATTCCATTTGGAAGATCTTGCAAGAATTTAAAATTCAACCAAAATTAATACGACTAATTAAAGCGACGATGAGAAATAGCAAATGTGCGTAGGAAATTTGAAAGAACTAGGGGCGTGAGGCAAAAAGGCGTATTGTCTCCTATAATTTTTAATGTGGTAGTAGAAGTTACCATTAGAAAATCTTGAGTAAGAATCGGAGGTACTTTGTACAACAGAAGCTCACAACTACTAGGAAAAAGGGAGAGACATAATCAACACTTTTACAAGTATTGAACAAGCAGGAAGATGCGCAGGGTTAGTAGTAAACGTTAATAAAACCAAAATACTAAGAACGCAACATAAACAACCGCAAAGATAGGATGATGAAATTGCAGTAGACGACGTGCGGCTTAGCAGAGTTAATAAATTTAATAACGAAAGTAACGACATCACTAGAAAAATTAAACAAAGAACAATGGCAGATGAAGACCTCATTTAAGATGGCGGAACAATTTATCCACTGACCTAAAAAAAAAACTAAAGGTGCAAAATTGGACCAACTTAGCACAAGATCGACAAAGTTGGAAGGCTCTCCATGGGCCGCAGTGCTGTGTGTATCAGCATATTTGTGACGCCTGTTTTTATTGTTGCACTATCTTTATGCACGAGATGTGGAAGATCAAGACTAATGCAGTAGTATGATGTCTTGCATGGTCACGCATTAAGAACCAGTACCTAGATGCCCATAAAGCAGGACGGCGACGCTCTATTTTGTATGACAGAAATGTTCAATACGTCATTATCAATGTTTTGGTTTATAGTGTCCTTTGAGTAGATATTCATGGCGTACCAAACTTCTAGCATTGCTTCACTTTTTTGGAAGCTGATAAGCTATAACCTTGCCATTTGGCAAATAAAATAGCACCAATTTCCATTTTGCACAATGTTTAACAAAATTGTGGCCTTTTTTTGCAATTGTTTGTTTGATATATTTCTGTTACTCTAACGGCATGTCAGAGACTATTTTTACATTACATTCGGGTAATTTGATTACACACACATATATTTAATATTAGATCTTCTAAAATCATGCTCGCAATCACATGACGGCCTTGTTGTAGTAGCTACCTCAAATGTTTCACATTTGCCGCGGTATGGGATCACGCACGCCCAACTCTAAGATCACATTATCATACTCGTATTTCACTAAAGATTTTCCTTGGCTTAACGCAGAACTCGCTGTTAGCTCTCTGCTTGGAATCTGCGTTTACCATATCACTCGTGTAACTTTCAACTAAGTGCGCCACCAAGCCGAAGATTGAACTACTGACTACAGCCCTACCACCTAGTGAATTAACATAAAAATACCTCCAAGGTCATGTCTATTCAGAACACATATAAGTAAGGTAAAAAATCAGCTCTGAAATTTTTCTGATATTCTTATACTACCATTAATTATTTATTATACAACCTATAATAGTCTATTTAAGTAAGAATCTGGGCGAGTTTTAACAAATTTGGTTGTTGGGAAACGCATTTAAACTTTACAAAAATCGGATTTAGAATTTTGCGCTCGGTTAAAAGGCCGAACTT
The DNA here is from genome assembly GCA_036346155.1 of Sinelater perroti. Lineage (NCBI taxonomy): Eukaryota > Metazoa > Arthropoda > Insecta > Coleoptera > Elateridae > Sinelater > Sinelater perroti. The sequence continues at coordinate 8,032,172 of JARFIY010000324.1, forward strand.
GCAAACTTTTTTATTGCGCAACTTTTTAGAGCTTGTCCTCGTTGAGAATTTTAATTAAACATTTTATCTATAATCAGAATTTAATTGGGGTAATTTCGAAAACTGCTTCTAGTAAATTAAAATTTAATTATGAAACTTTTATTGCAAGGGCTGTTTTCTTCATTCCCCAATGGATTGGCGTCTGCTATTATGTGTTGTATAAGCATTATAAGTTTACACTAAATCCCACTTAAAATTTTAATTAAATTGCAACAAAAAATATGGCTAAGATTTAGATTTTTAATAAATTTTTAAAACTATTTCTCACTACACAATTATGTCAATGTTGCGGCATTTTTTGATAATGCAATCTACCGTTTTCAGTTGCCATTGTCATTATAAATTACTGAAAGCAGCTTGTACACTGCGGGTTTCTTTAGTGTTTTAGCCAAATGTTTATTTTTCCGCATCCTTTCCATAAAAAATGTAAAAAGTTTTTCTAGCAGGTTTTATATAATGTGTTCCCAAAGGTATCATTTTGGTATCCAAGAATGGCGGTTTGAGTAAGTTGTAATCTAGAATTATAGTTATTTATGACAACCGTCAAGTGTTTTAGGTAACCCCCGAAGAAGTTTTCCGCCGCCATAGTCTGTGGCGAGTGCAACTTTCCATTCTTCCCATTCTTCTCTGGTTATGTTGTTCATACCGCCGTTCTGTGTTGCCTACATTGCTTTTACCTCCGTACTTAACTGTTTTTCATTATTGTCAGCACCAGTCGCTTAAAGACAAAATCGCCGTTTAAGAAAAGTGTTAAATAAGATCCTTTAATTAATCGCTAAATTCTTGAGGTGGATACACTTTTGCAGATTTAAAAACAGTCAACTGTATTTATTTTTATTACTCATTTTATATACCAGAATGCATTGTTCCATTACAAAATTTCTCTTATACAAGGTGTGTTTGAAAAGTAAGTTTACTTGGCAACAAAATTTCAATAACTTGTCTATTAAATAAAAAAATTAACATATAACTATTTTTCTACAAAACATACTACCATTCACACATTTCTTTTAGTGTGGGAGGAAGTTCTCTGTACCCGTTGATTAAAATAACGCCGCATATGTAAACAATGTCATTTTTTTATTAAATATAAAATCAGTAATCAGAACACAATAGTATCCTATAAGCTAATGTGTTGACTTGATAACTGGCGTGGTAAGGGCCTCGCTAGTGAAAGTCGGTGGACCAATGTCGTTTAAGTCTTCTAATCACTTCTTGATTTGGGAGATCAGACAAAAGGGGATTGGCGTGGACTGCGATTTTGTCGAGATGTTTTGTTGTTTTATCCTAAATGACATATTATAAACGGAATAACATGTAACATCTGGTTGGTTATGTACCAAGACGCATTAGTTAGTACTCGTAGTATTTTAGACTGGCATCATAGTATGATGGCGATGTTTAACTTGGTGGCACAGCCCCACAGCTCCAAATCGTAGGTTCGCATGGGCTTGATAGTTTTGTATATTAAAAGTTTATTATCTAGTGATAGGGGTGAATTTATTCCAAAGAGCCAGTAAAGAGATTTGAGTTGTAGTTTTATGTGTTGCTTTTTTGTTAATATGGTTTCGTTAGGTGAATTTGTTATTAAGGTGAAGACCTAAACATTCCATGGAGGTAGTTTGGGGATCTCGATATTGTTTAGATAAATTAGTGGACAGTGTTCTTTTATGACAGGTAATCTGCCATTTTGAATAAAAAGCGATGCTGACAAACAGGTATATTTTTAGAAAAAGGACAGAGGGACGAGAGAGAGAGGGTGAAATCCCAGCGGCAGTGAGGGTCAGGGAAAGGAGCAGAAAGTGCCAGAAGCCGGAACCCATCACACGTTTCTTTCTGTTTGTTGCACAAGTAAGAGGTGTTTTACAACCATGCTTTTGATTTGATTACATTTTAAAGCTAATTCAATGATACGTAAGAAAAAAGCTAAGTTTTTATATGTATAAACTTTAACTTTGACCTCTGATCACTTTTGTTACTGTCGCTCATTGCCGCTAAAATTTCTGTCACACTCTTAGCCTACTGTCCCCTTAAAAACGCCGCAGGTTAGATGAGGCTTTACAATTCACTCAAAGTGACAGTTTACTTGGTACACGTTACGTGGTTTGATTTCATTTAATTGACCTTAATCTTCTATTTCTTGAGCCATTCTTCTAGAAGAATAAGGTGGCTTGAACTTAATGTGAGGCGGTATTTACATCATTGTGTTTTGCAAGTATAATGGCAAAAGCGTCTACCGTTGTGGTAGGAAAGGTTAGGAAGTCCTAAGGTGTATAATAGGTAGAGGAAGGGACCCAGGACATTGCCATGAGATACAACGGAATTGATTAGGTATAGCCCTTGGACAAGATCTAATAATGGGCAAGATACAACAGAAGAGTTCCGAAGAATGTCTTAAAGCTATTAATTAATAACAAAGCACTATATAAGTCATTAAAATGTAGTAAAAATGGTAATATCAAAACCAGGAAAAGCTCCTAGAAGTGCGCTGTCCTATTTCCCATCAGCTTACTATCGTCCCTCTCAAAGCTATTCAAAAAATTATTACGAAAGCACTTCAACCCAATCCTTGAAAATCAGCAAATAATTCTCTACCAAATAGATGCGAAGGCTTTCACGGCCGGTGTTATGGTGCATCGTGTGGTTGGTACTCGGGTTATAAGGCCGTGATCGGAGTTCAAAAACTCTTGATGTTTCGTCGACAACTGCGGCGGACATCTTCAGCGTTTACAGAACAAAAGCCCTCCCACACAACTAGTTTGTAAGCAAACTGTTATAAACCTTTCCAAACAAGAGCTTAGCAAAGGTGAAAAGTTTGCCGTAACACCCAAATCCATTCTGGTAGAAGACATTATAGCTAACGTAGAAGCAACCATACGGAACCTTAAAACAGACAAAGCAAAGCATCCTGCGCCATAGTAAGCCACCTAAGAAGAACTTATCCACGGGGGAATTAAAGATCCTACGTGGACTCAAGAATGATGACACCATAATTGTCTTACCGGCAGATAAAGGTAACGCCACTGTTGTACTAGCACAGGAAGACTACACACATCGCGGATACTACGTGACACGAGCAAACTGATAAAGAGTTCTCTCTGAATGACTCCACCAAAAAGAGACTAATAACACCAGAGGCGCTGCCCCCAAGGATATAGGGGTCCCCAAAATACACAAAGACGATGTACCGCTGCGACCCATTGTCAGTGCCATCGGAGGTCCTAAATACAAGTTGGCCAAATACTTATCCAGTTTGTTACAACCGTACACTGGACATACCAGCAGTTACATCAAGGACTTCGCACATTTCGTCAACCAGCTTCAAGACATCCAGCTACAGGAAGGAGATCTAATGGTTAGCTTCGATGTAACTTCTCTATTCACCAAAGTACCGATTCAAAATGCCCTGGATCACCTGAAGAAAAAAATTTTCCCAACGATATCTTACAGCTATTTCAGCAGTGCCTTACGTCTAGTTAGTTTGTTTGGCAAGGTGTATATTACGAACAAAAAGACAGGGTAGTAATGGGTAGCCCACTTAGCCCTGTAATCGATAATTACTACATGAAGAAATTCGAAGAGATCGCCATCAATAAAGAACTCAAACATGTTAAGATACGTCGATGACACAATTTGTAATATGGAGACACGGAAAGAAAACCTACCACAATTTTTATGCACCTGAATTCCATACACCCAAGCATACAGTTTACCATGGAACTGGAATCGGAAGATAGGATTGCTTTCTTAGACGTACAGGTGTTGAGATCGAGAATAGGAAATTTCAAACACAGTGTACATAAAATCCACGCAAGACAGATACTTATACTACTCACCACCAGGTTGAAGGCATTGTTAGATCGAGCCAAAGCATATGAAACCACAGTTTGGATAAAGAACTCAAACATTTAGAACAAGCCTTACAATGGAATGGCTAATCGAGGACGGAGATAAACAGAGCAATCAAGACCTAGCAAACGTACAGGAAAAACACACGTAGCAAACATCTTACATCAACAGGGTTACGAACCGGATAGGAAAATACTCAATAAACAGAGGTGGAAACCATCTATACTACCACCACCAAGATACGATTTGCTTAAGCCAAAGATAAGAAACCCACAGGATTACCAGGGCTACCTAGTACCTTGCTCATGTAGCAAGTCTACATTGGAAAACAGGCCGAACGATTACTACCAGGATAAAGGAACACAAACGTCATCTACGTTCATCAACGTCCGATAAATCAGCAGTTCCTAACATGTTTTGGAAAATCCTAACCACGAGATGGAATTTGGGCAAACACAAGTTTATCCAACTTACAATTACTACCGAGATTATAAAGAGCGGTGAAATCTATAAATATAAAAATAATTTTAACAGTGACGACGGATTTAATCTACCTAGGTCTTGGTTTAGCGTTCTCGAGGGGCAAAAAACAGACCGCGATACGGGGAAAGAGCGAGTAACGTCAGAAATATTACCTGCAACGTCCTGATTGACGTCAGCAGCTAGCCTAATCACGTCATCTACCATCCCGGTGACGTCAACTACGCCTCCCCAACACCATCCCTACCATACTCGCACAAGTATAAAAGCGAAAAACGTACGGGACAGTCACTTAATTTTAGAAGCTTTTCTTCTGAAGACGTCCGCCGCAGTTGTGGACGAAACATCAAGAGTTTCTAAACTCCGACCCGAGAACCAACCACACGATGCACCAATTTTCTACCAATTTGGCTTTTGAAATGAACATAACACTGATCAGCAAACAGATACAAAATGGCATGGATGTCTATGATAAAGTATGGCAGGGCAATCTACGTTACAAATTAAAACTCCAGCTACCTCACCAATCATTTTAACTTTCAAAACATTATGTCCCTGACAAATACTTCGTCTTTATGAAATCACATTAGGGAAGTCCCAAGAAAACAGTTTTGGGTTAATTTTATATTTGATATACAGTATAGATCTCCCTATAACAAGGTTTATTGCAACTACTACATATACAGCTAACACGGACATCTTGTCATTAACAGGAATGTTACCTTTTGAAACTTACAGACCAGCTTGCACAAATGGAGAATCAAAATTAACAGCACAAAATCAGTGTGTATCATTTTTACTTTAAAGAAAGGCATCTTCCCTCCAGTAATGTTAAACAACTATCAATTGCCTCGAGCAAAATGTGCTAAATACTTTAATATCTAGTTGGACAGAGAGTAGAGATAATAAAAATTAAAATAATGGTTTCTTATATCAAAGCGTATTTCACAGTCGGCTTGTCTTCCAAGAAACTTGAACATCTTAACCTTATAACAAACACCGTAAACAACAACTGATCTTAATTAAATGCCATGTGTAGACAACTAATACATAAAATTCAGCGAGGATGCGCAATCAGGCAATGCACTCTAAGACTTTCTATAGAAACGGAACTTACTTTTCGAACAAAGTTTTTAGTTTATTTTGTCTCTATTATAATTAGCAAAAATGTGTATTATATTAGACGTAAGTACTATTAGCAATTTTAAACCGTATTTACTGTATTTACATTACATTTACCAATGGTAAAGTAATAGAGTCCAAATGATATGAGGCATACAGAGGTTTTGTATTAATGAGTGATATAATTCAAGAAATTAGGAAATTTTCTAACGACGTATGTAAAGAAAAATACAGATACCTTTCGGAGATCCAACATATTGGTCTAAAGGCTTCCAACTACCCATACAAAGATTGAAAGAAACTTTGATCTAACAGCTGATCATATATTATATATTATAATAATCACAACGATAATTAAAAGACTTCCAACGCTATAATTATATAACGATAAAATGTACATAGAAATATTAATGTCAGAAAGTTTGAGAATTCACTAGCTATTTATTAATACTCTATCATATGCAGTACTAAATTCAACACCTGCGATCTTACATAAATAAAATACGGAAGGATACATATTTTCCTAACAAAATCAATTCAGTTCACAAACAATGTTGAATATGCTGACAGATAGTTTACAAAGTAAAATAAAGATAATAAAACAAAAGTAAACAACAAATCACCCACTAAGAACACCAAATAATGAATTAACTAGATAAGATCAGAAAAACCAGAATTATTTGGTTATCATTTGGCCGGAGTCTTCACTCCAAACTCAGATAAAACTGATGAAGTTGAAAGTTTCCTAGAGGTACCCCTGAAATAATTCCTCCTTATTGAAAGCTTTACCGTTAATAAGGTGCGGGATAAAATACTTCATCTCCATATAATCTTCTGGACACAATTTAATGACAAGAAAGAAGTTTATTGTTCTTAAGAAATCTTTCCAATTCTGTTCTACGTCTACGCTATTGGCCTTCATAACTAAAGTTTGCACAGATTAAACTAATACTAAAATTATCAAATCACCTGAAAATATTGGGACATATTGTCTAATAACATAACTATCCTAATTTTCTAAACTCTATATGTCATTAAGAAAGTGGAAAATTGTATTCCAAACCATCAATTTTTGGTTTTAAAAAGCAGAATTTTACAATCCAACAGTGCTGTAAATATAATCGGCACGGCTCTTGAATCTAAACTATACTGTCCTGCAACGTTTATAGACATGCGGCAAGCCTTTGGCAGCAACAGTTAAGTCATAGAATGATTTATTTGTAAATCATTCTGACTATTAATGTTTTAATAAACCAAATAACTTATAAAGGTTTTAAAATTCAAGAAATTTTACAATCCAACAGTGCTGAAAATATATTCGGTACGTCTGAAATGTGAACTATAACTGTCCTGCAACGTTTAATAGTCTCGCGGCAAGCCTTTGGCAGCAATCAAGTTATTTCATAGAAGTGATTTAATTTGTAAATTCTCTGACTATTAATGTTTTAATAAACCAAATAACTTATACAAGTAAAACAATTCTAAAAAAATAAATTAAATACTAACAAAAAACACTGTTTCAATAGTTGAAAATGTGAACCCCTAATAAATTTACTAAATTAAAAGTCTCGGTAACAAATGAATGCCCATTCAATTATTTCAAGAGTGTCTTTCAAAAAACTAATACACCTTATTGAAATACTAAGAGGCCATACTAAAACTGGTGCCAGCAAACGAACACTAGTTAAATGCATAGAAGGTTTCCACAAAAAGACTGCCCAAGGAAAAACAACGATGATCAAGGTTAAATGATAAACTGTGGCGGAAATCATCCCAAACTATAACGTAAGCGAGTGCACAAACAACTACATGAAAAAGTTTTCCAAAACTAACGGGGACTACTATGCAGGTGCGCAAACCTTCACAAACCATTCAATTCCTGAGGTTTCTATGCAGAAAAGTCCCAAAATAAACAACTTATGAAATCTTAAACATCCATACAGTGCCAAACGATAAGTCACATTCCAAAATCAACAGTCAAATTACATGATGAGTTGAAATTCATGACAAAAGTTTAATCAAACTCCAATGGGGACTATGATGAACCTTTAACCACGTTAATCACCAAAATGGAATAATGGCCGGAACTCTTAAATTAGCTATTGAAATGCCAATGGCCTTAGCCAACATGACAAATGATTAAACCTATTCCTTGAAAATAACCAAATTGATATACTATTATATCTGAATCCCATGAAACCCACAATAGACCTATCAAACTTCCTAACTACTGCATTTACAATACGAACCACCATTTTGGAAAAGCTCATAGGGAACAGTTCATGCGACAATTTCAACATAAAACATCAATGAACTAGATAAATATGAAAACCACATTTACAAGCTACTATTAGCCAAGTCGAAGACAAAATAGCAAACCATGATATCTCGACTGTGTAAGACCTCCAAGGCCTCAACCAAAAACCCTGATCTAATTTCTTCAAAAGTCAGAATAGGTTTATCGCCGGAGATTTCTATGCAAAACACCAAGACTGGGGATCGTATTAACAAGAACCGATTCAAAGGATCACTGTAGCTAACAACAAATAATCTAAACAATTAGACTGGAACGACTTTTCGAACTACAGATCGGCGAAAACCCTTAATCTAATCCGACTTTTGTTATTAAAGGAATAAAATACAATTTTAAATTCAAATCGTGTCTAGAACTAGCTGCTGACCATTCGTCTCTTATAATAACATTCCATTCAAAGATAACACATGTACAAACAGTCCAATATGTACTACTAAAACAAATTGGGACTATTTTCGAACTAGCCTAACTCTCGGATAGAAGCAGACAAACGTCACTAATGGTCCATACAAAAATTAACAAAACGTCGAAAACTATCAACAAATCATGGCTAAACTATCTAGCAAATCCACAGCTACGGACTCTGAATATCGCTCTAAAAAAATTAAAAGGCCCATAATGCCAAATACCCATTATCAAACCAAATGGTCAATGGCTCGCAGCAGAAACAGAAAGCCGAAACCTTAGCTGAGCACTTACCTAATGTTTTCAAACCTTTTCCTAGTCAAAATCCTGAAATGGATGCTAAAATAATGAACTTCTTACAATCCCCCTTTCAAATGAGTCTTCCTATCAAACCATTCAAGATCCTAGAAGTACAAGGAGTAATAGATAAGGACACTAATCCTAAAAAGGCACCAGGCTTCAACCTTATCACCGGGGAGATTCTCAAACAGTTACCTGACATTGTTGTCCAAGCGATTACCCAAAGTATTCAACGCCATCCTCACTGTTAGATACTATCCAGTTTCTGGAAAGTGACCCAAATAACAATGATACAGAAGCCTGGAAAAACACCTACTGATCCCGCTTCCTATAGACCAATTAACCTCCTTCCAATCCTCTTTAAGGTTTTTGACTTCTAAAAAGACTCTAGTCAATACTGGCCAAAAAAGAATTAATACCCAATCACCAATTCGGTTTTCGACGACAACACGCAACTGTAGAACGAATCCGCCGAATAGTAGATCAAATATACAACGACTTTAATGAATATAGATATTGCTCTGTGGCATTCCTAGATGTATCCCAGGCCTTTGATAGGGTCTGGCACTTGGGACTATTATATAAACTAAAAAAGCTTCTGTCATACCAATTCTACGAAGTACTAAAATATTGCCTACCAGACCGGTATTTCTACGTGAACCGCCATGGCGAATTCACGAATCTACAGCCCGCTGTATCTAGAGTTTCCCAAGGCAGTGTTGGACCTATTGTATCTGTTCCGGCTGACATTCCCACAAATGACAACAACTGCCACCTGTTGCTGATGACACAGCTGTCCTGGCATCACATTAACCGCACGCTATCCCACAACCTGCAAGTCTCCTCAACAAAATCCATAATGGCTAAATATGGAATTAGAATGAAAGCAAATCCCAACATCACTTTCCATGAACCGTGACAACTGTCGGGTTACGCTCAATGGACAACAAACTGAAACATGGCATTCTAAAATATCTTAGGACTCCATTTGGACCGACGCTTAACTGGAAAACCATATATTCAACAAACGTAAACAACTTGGATTACAATACAGGAAAATCTATTGGATGATCGGAAGGGGTCTAGACTATCATTGGAGAACAAAGTTCCAAATAAAGTCACGTTAAAGCCTATCTGGACGTATGGTCTTTCTCGTGGAGCCAAACTCCAACCAGCCATCATTGAACGATTCCAAAATAAAGTGTTGCTGCTATAGTTAGTGCTCCGTGGTATGTGCCAAATAAAGTTATCTCAAGTGATTTGCGTATACCCACTATCAGAGAAGAAATAGAAAAAGTGCCCAAAGATATAAAGACTGACTACTGACACATCCCAATCAATTAGTGAACCTCATAAACCAAAACGTTTAAAACGATTTAACTTCTAACACGCTTTAACCCACAATCTAAATTGTTGTAAGCTTTACCACTCACTTGTATATTTAGCCTAGTGAAATTTATAAAGAGTGGCTTATTGTAGCCCTACTCTACATGCCTTAAGCAATTGGCAGTTTCTACTGCTGCTTGCATTCATTATTATTATATGTGTCACGCTAAGTACTTATTGTCCCTTGTAATTAGGACAGATTGTATAACAAAGGAGTTAAATAAAAAAAATACTACAACTGTAACATGGTTTTTGTAATTGCTTAAGCTCACTATTATTTTCCGAATAGGAAATCCGTAACTAACCATCTGATGTATAAGAAGCACCAATGGTTAAGCCAATATTAAAATCGGTTATTGTCAAAGTAGTCTATGTATTGTATTTTATAAATTTTGAAAAAGACTCAGGTAACTTTTGCTTCCAAGAATATTGTATTAAACAAGTTTTGCACTTTAAGGCATGTTATTCAAACAATATTTTTGTTGCAAAGATACATTTGAAACCTTTTTACATATAAATGATGTGATTCTTTGCTTTTTTTACTTTAGAAGAAAAGGGATATTAAAAGAAAATTGCTATTTCAAAGTAAAATTGCACTTAGGATAAAGCAATGTTATTAAAAATCATATTTAAATGTATAGAATGATATCTCATATACTGCTGAGTAGTACAAATGCGAGTCTTTATCCGTTCTTTTCTGATCACAAAATTCTTTCAATAGAGTAACTAAAATATTTTTAAAGTACATGTTAGCGATTGAATTTTTTCCCCACACAATGACTAAAATTACACATTTTAATCCTCTGCTAGGTTGATACAATAGACAATAGCTTTTGAAATTAGATTATAATATAACTAATAATCAAATTTCGTTACGTTTTTTTTCTGAGGACATGATAAGTTATGTTATTTGTGTGAAATGTATTATGTTGCGGTATATTTAATGACTGTTTTTTAAAATTTTAAATGTTATTTCTACTCGAATGTAATGTGCCGACTTTTGTGATTTAATTTTTAATATAGCACACTAGTAAAAATGTGTATAAGTCAACAAAAGAATAATAAAAATTAAAATCAATAAAAAAATTCATGCTTAGGAGATTTTTCTAAGAATAATTAATGAGTCTTAGATGTTTATTAATTTTCTTCATATACAAAGTGGTTCAAATATGACTGCGATTGATTTGTATGTAAATAAGCCGCGCTACGCAGTAGCTGTGTGGCCTTGAGAGAGTGGAACCACAACCTTCACCCTCCCTCCTGCTCAGGTTAGAACCTGTTCAGTCCTGTTTGGGAATTCATAAGCGAACAAAAGGTACCGTGGAACGTAGAACAACACATTGTGTCTTAGAGAAAACGTCTTGTCCGCTGAAATTCACCACAAACTCCCACAACAGTGGGAGAAAGAGTGTTCCTCACAGACCTGTGCGTTTGAGTGCTTCAGAGAAGGCAAACCGTATGATAGTCGGTCACGAACATCCGTTACCGAGCCAATCATTGATCAAGGAACTTAGATCAATGCTCTCCAGCAGTGTTGGTAGCGTAAAAGACATCGTAAAAACCAACTGCACTATCGCAAGGTTAATGCGTAGTGAGTACCACGCCGTTCGGCAGAAAAAGTGATGGCAATGTTCTTCTGGGACTAGCAAGGGGTTATCCATGTAGACTTCCTGACGGATGCCAGAACATTCAATGCAGCTCATTACTCAGTCCTCCTAACAACAGACGTGAAGGAAAAGATCCGACCCAAGAAGGAAACAAGTAGAAAGTGGTAGCACATTCGCCGTCATCCAGACTATTCGGGAGTATATACAGCGGCAACTAAAAGCCTTTTTTGAAAAAGGCATCAGAAAGCTTCCAGAACGTTGAAAAAATGTGTTGATTCCAATCGGGAACTGACATGTGCAAGTAAGTGTTTAGTAATTTTTTTGTAAAAAAATTAGTCTCGGTCATATTACCTTGTGAATTAAAACCTGGGTTAGTCTCTACTCGCATATAAAATGAATAATTTTCTGTCTGAACGGTTCAAACTGTTACTAAGGACTGTTAAAATATACAAACTTCTTTTAAATTTATTTATAATAAGTATTGTTGTATCTAATTTTTTGGTGCATTTTAGGTAAATTTCCTTATTTTACTAAAACGAATGAAATTTTTCATATGACAGAGTGAGCTTTCTTTCTATTCTTTGAGATAGAGGTGTAGAAGACGTAGCCTCGCACAACTCTATAGATTCTGATTAGATTTTTAATTATTATGAGGCTTTATGGCTTTCTTGGCGAACTTCTTCAGGAGGTTTTGTCGCTTCGATTGCTTTAAAAATTAAGGTTTTGCTCTCTTTGTGTATAATAAAAGCATTGATGTCAACAATGGCCAAATGTGTTCGTCCTTGGCATTTGGTTTATAGTGTTGAAGTCAGTTTTGTTGAAAGATAATATGTTAATATCTTGATTATTTTTTTTTCTTCATAGTTGGTATTATTATAATAGTTTTATTGTGTGAATTAAATTAAGACTATTGTTAGAAACATATCGGATTAAATTAATATTGTACTTATATTAACACACTTAAATTTATCTAACTAAACGGAAAACTAAATGCTACTTAAGAGTATGTGAGTAATCTAATCAGTAAGCAATCGCTAACTCAACCAGATCGATTACCACTAAGTACTTAACAAATCTTCCAGCCACAGCTGACACTCATACAGAGGGTGATACCTTTCCACCATTTTTAAATGCTGCGTTTATATGCCAATTCCTAATTATAAAAATCATCCAGTAGTATCCCTATCTTCCATCATTAGTTAAATATCTTCCACAGCACAGCAATTTAATCTGCAGGTATTGAAGTGCAAGCATTTCTTTGGATATTCGTAGCCTCATTTATATATTGCCCTACTGGATATTTAGTATTCTCTGACGACAAATTATTTCATACATTACACAACAGTAATAATAAATAAAATTTGGAATTTCAAACACTCGCATTGAGGCTCCCAAATCATAACCACCAAAGGCATAAACTTACTTTGAACACTCGTATTAAATAATTACAATTACAATTTTACTGTAGAACCTACATACTTTCCTACTTACCCTAACAAAATCTCCGAGTGACTCAATTTCTACATATCACATGAAAAACTGTACACGATAAATCATCTAGATTGTCTTGTACATCAAGCAATTTCTTGCCGACAAACGACTGTCTGGAGCAAAATGACAACGAACACATTTATAACTGACTTTTAAACGACTACATGCGGTCTTCCGTGACGTGTAGAGCGCTAACCTAAAGTACTACCTGACCAATCTTAAGCGTAAATATGATACGCTCTGAAGAATAATACAAAGCTTCAAATTATTAACCTTTTCATACGGAATTCCTATAACACTTGGACAAGATCTGACATAGGAAAAATAGATGTCTTCGCGAATCACTTAGCCTTGACACTGCGTCCCAGATGTCTTTTCCTGTCAAATCTATCTCTCTGAGCTATCTCCTCACAACAATCTATTATCGTATGATGAGTATATTATATTACTTCATTCTGCCTTCATTTGATAAGATGTTTGAAAAACTTTTTCCCAAAAGACTACCTGATCGATCATTAATTTGGATTAGAGAACACCAATTTACAACACAGCAAATACACAGAATAATAACTCAAATAGTACTAAGGTACCTTGACGCGTTGAACATATTTACATACTGGACTAGTACATAAGCTTAAAACTCTCTTACCAAGCCCATATTACCTCTTGTATAAGTGTTGCCTAAATGGCAGATATTTTTCAGTAAAATACAGTAAAAAACTCTCCTATTCTATCTGGCGTCCTTCAAAGTAGCATCTTTTGTCTCCTTTATCTTATTTACACTGTTGATATAAAATAGACGGCACTGCTCTCTGATAAATTCATGATACCAACAACAAACCTCTAACCCCATCTTAAGTTTGAATATGTGTACCGTAGTAAACGGCGCATTAAAATCAACCAATTTAAGTCGCTACAAGTGACATTTACCACACTATTTAAAGCTTGCTCGCCGGTACCTATTAAAACAAAAACCAAATATCCAGGCTTGTATCTTGAGCAACGCCTGACGTGTAAAAACCATGTCAAGGTCAGACGTAAACAATTTAATTTAAAATTTTGTATCAGCTTACCGGTAAGAGATCCGAGTTATCCTTAAGAAACAAACTATGTTAAAACCGTTTTGTTCCTGTGAAGTGAGATTCGGAAGCTGTGCTCACCAACCTGGATAAAAACCAAAAAATAGTTTCAGTCCAAAACACTTCACGTAATGGTAGGTGCGCCATGGTTTGCCTCTAACTTCATAATATATATTTATGCATTCCATTCGTCGTCGACGAAAACCATAAATTCTATCAGTGTTACCAACACAGCCTCCAGGAACATCGGAACGCACTGGTTTAGCAATTTTCCAACGTCGATCCCCTTTCACTTCGTTTGTGATCTATGGACATCCTGCCGTAAAAGGACTGCTGTGGAGTATTCTCCTTGCATAGTTTACATATGTTCTCTTATTGACCAAATACTACTTGGAGTGTAGAATGTAACCATAGTCTGAATACTTTTTAAAAAAATATGTATCATTTTTAAAATCTTTTTTCTTCATCGACTTCCTTGTGCCCTATATAGAACATCGAAGTGGAGAACCCCTAATTTAACTGCTTGCCCATTAACTCCACACTTTCTGGTCATGTGTCATTTGTTTCATCTTATTTAGCATTTTTCCCTTGTTTCCTCCTATGCCTGCTGTTTGTTGTAACCATATCTTTCTTGGTCTACCCTTTTTGCTTTTTCCTATTCTTCTAGCTTCTGTAACTTTTTGATAATGTGCCCGCGTCAGTTTAATGTTTTCTTTCCATTATATTGACTAGTGCCCCTATTTTGTGGCTACTTTTCTACCTCTGCCCGCAATTTTACTCAATGTTTTCATTTTTGCTGTTATGCTTAATTTGTCTTGTTTATGTTTTACTAGCATATGTACGTTATTAATATTGCTATGCAAACATGTATTTTAGTTCTTCTGTTGATTTTCTTTTTTCCCAGTATAGATCTCGTTAATGAATAATGTATGCTATTATATTTTTTGGCTCTATCAACTACTTCCTCATCGATTTTTCCATCGTTTGTTACTCTAGTCCCGAAGTAGTCACAAACCGTTACCTCTTTTAGTTGTTTTTTCTTGCAGTGAATTTTGTTCTGATTATTTTCTATTTGTTTCTTGTTTATCACCATAATCTTTGTTTTTTCTGTGTTCTTCTATTTCTATAATCCATATATCTATTAGTTTATTTATCCTTTCCGGCATTTGAATTGCTGTTTTTGACATTCCTGTCTTGTTCTTTGCATTTTTAATTATACTATCCATAATTGCGTTGAAAAGTATAGGACTAAGTCTGTCTCCTAGTTTGATCTCTCTCAGTATTTTAAATTCCTCCAATATTGCTTCGTTTAAATTATTAAATAAGTAATTTTTATATTAGAAAAAAACTGTCTGCAAAAAAATGTAATATTTGTTTAAGAATGTTGTAAGTTATTATTATAAGTTAAATTTTAGTAAATATTTGTATAATGATAGAAGACGAGGACTACTGAGAAAATTTTTGTTTAACAATTTAAAAACAATTAAAAGGCGATTTTTTAAAAAAGCATTTAATAGAAAATATTTTGCAAAGCAAATTTAATTTTAAAATTTGAATATTTTTTAAATCTCGATAAATTATTCTGAATATCCGATCAAACTAAAGCAGAAGCAAAAAAAGGCATGCAAAACATCGTTCGTTACAAATTACCATCATTTATTTTGTTTATTTATCCCCCGTCGTCCTCGCAGCCCAGAAATATCTCGCCGCAGCGCCAATAGCAACGAAGCTCAATAGCCTAATCAGCCGGCGCTGAATGCTCCTGCAGGAAGCCACAGCGTCTAACGTCCAAGCAGCAAATGCTCTAATTACACCCAATCAGTAGTTTTTGTCGCTTAAAATGCAGGGCAGCGACAGTCTGCTTTTCGAACGTTTGTTTTTATGGCTCGCCCCAATTAAAACCAAAACAAAGCACTCGCAATTGCTTAATTTGAATGCCATTGTTACCTACCCAGAGCTTTAATTTATACAACTTGCAAAGCGAAGGAGAGCATTGTTCAAGAAGTTTAAATAAGCGTTAAATTGAAGCTACAAAAAACCTTTTTTATTTGTAATTACGTCGCACTTGAAATTGCGTTTGTTCTTCTGGAAACAGAAATGGACTTAAAAATATGCGTTGCCAAGTTAGAGCATGCTACAGCAGCAAACCACTGAGCACATACTTACAGTCGAGATCCTTGCATGCATCGTTTGGCAGAGACATCGTTTTGTTACCGCAGCACTGATATATTTGTTAGTTTGGGAAGTTTGTCGTTTGGCTTCGGCCCGAAGTCATTGTACTGACGCGGCCAAGCATTAAGCCTAAGTTGTGCAGCAAGATGATCAAGTCCAGATTATGGTTAGTACGAGTGGCTGTTATGTGTTTATGTTCTCGCAACTTAAACTGAATCTAATATAAATTTTATACCCTCAAATAGCTAGTGGCTTTGAAATTATAATTACGTTTTACATTTCTATTTTGTATGCGTTTTATAAATTAATAGTTTGTTTCTGATTGATAGTTTTGAATTCGTGCCAAGAGGCTGTAATTTGAGTATTAATTACTTGAACTTAGCTTATATGTGTTTGTTCCACGTAAACCGTTGGTCGAAATGTAGTACTTAACATCAATTTTTATCAATATCGGGTTAATGTTAACTGGTGGACAAACGTAAGCTTTCATTATAAATGTTACTTGACTTGATTTTTATTGGTGAACTTCTATCTGCCATTTGTCAAACCAAGTGCTAACTTTTATTGAGATGTTGTTGGAGGTTAGCAGTTGAATTACCAGGTTTTCGTAAGTGGACACCATTACAGTGTCACCGACAAAGGTGGCAGTCAGCTGTGTGGATAAGATAAAGGAGAGGGGTCAGAACACTACCCTGAGGGACACCGGATTTAATAAGATTATATGAGGATAGCTCATTATCGTGGTTGACAGAAAAGTATCGGTCAGTTAGATAGGATTTAAGGAGTAAATAGAAGTAACTTGGTAACAACATTTTAATTTAAATAAAGTCCTGTGTACCACACCTTGTCGAAAGCTTGAGATACGTCCAAAAACACAGCAGTGCAGTACTTCTTTTTCTCCAGGGCAGGTGATATTTCATTTATCATCTTGTGTGTTTGACGTATAGTTGAATGGGTCTCTCATAACTTGAATTGGTTGAATAGGTGTGTAAATATATTTGCATCTTCTCGTAGTCTCTTAAAAAAGAGTTTTACTCATCATGGGCAAGAGACTAATTGGCCGATATGAGCTCACATTTTCTGGCTCCTTTCCACATGATTATATAGTAAGACAGGCTTAGCATAGGGTTATAAATCGTAACCATTAATACAACAGCCTATTCTTGGCAAAATTTGTAAGATTTTAACAGTTATCAAGTCATAACCTGGCGCCTTAAACTATTTGTCTTTTTATCCCAAACATAGCTTCAGCTGGAGAAAATGGGTTTATGGAAAATTCCATTTGGCATGGAGCATCTAGAAGTTCTTGTATTTCGTCATCTCTTTGAGTTGTAGTTACTTCTCGAGTAATAAAGGTTTCAGATAGATGTTTTGCAAAAGTGTCTGCTTTATCTAGGCTAGATCTAGCTCATCCCCATTTGCCTTCCTAATAGGTCGTTTTGGCATTTGAAGCCTCTTAAATTTCTTCGTGGCTCTCCAAATCGAGTGGCCATCTTGTTTAAGATTTGTCATATGTTCGGCAAAAATGTAATTTTGTGTCCCCCTTAACAGGCTATGTAATCATCGTATTAGACGATTACAAAAAGTTTTATCGATAGGGTTGTGTTCCCTGCCGTTTTGTGTTGGCCCTTCTTGTTTCAGAAATTAAGTCTTTGAATATTAAAGGTAAACAAGTTGTGGGTTTCTCTTGGTTTGTTTCGTTAAGAGTAGATTTCCATGCCACTTTTTGGATCATGTTTGAGGGCAAGTTGTTGTGTCTAGATCGCTAGGGTCCTTTATTTGCATTTTAAGGTTTATGTTGTTCTTTAGATACTGTTGGAATAGTTCCCAGTCATTTTTTTCAGTACAAATTTATGGTCGTGTTCTTTTTTAATAGTAAAGGTACTTAAGTTTACTATGACTATGACAGTGATCTTGTTTATGGTTTAGTAAACCATTTGCGTTCCATGTAATAATATATTAGCCATTATAGATTTAATTTACTTATCAGAGTTGTTAATAAGTTAAGCACTGTGTTGCTCTGATCAATTGGAAGAACATGTTTTTAAATTCGGTGAGAAAGGTGGTAAGCTGTTCATCCAATTTTAGCTGTTGCTTATTGGAACATCCACTGACAACCTAACTGCAGCTTTGCGTATAGTTCATCATTAGCACATTCTTGAGATGT
Organism: Sinelater perroti; assembly: GCA_036346155.1. Taxonomy (NCBI): domain Eukaryota; kingdom Metazoa; phylum Arthropoda; class Insecta; order Coleoptera; family Elateridae; genus Sinelater; species Sinelater perroti. Next base: position 8,050,583 of record JARFIY010000324.1, read on the forward strand.
GGTAGAATAACTAGGGCAGGATTAGAAGATAAAGGTAGAATCAGTCTGCTATTTGGTTTTGTTTGATTATTTGCTTTGTTTTGCATGTTTATTAATTCCTAGTATGTTAACCATACTATTTAATTTTTTTTAATTACTATATAATTTGCAGGATAGTTTTCATCACATAAAGTGCATTTGGCTGGCGTTCTTCTTGGTTTTATGTGTACTTTTGTGTCCACAATTGACACACTTGTATTGCCTTAAGCAATAAGTCTTTGAATGGCCAAAATGTTGGCATATTGTGCACTGCATAATGCCTTTTCTTCTATGTGGCGTTTCAGCAACTAGTTTACACCTACAAAAAAATTGTTTGGGTCGGGTTCCAAGTCTACATAGAAGATAAGGTGCAGTTTCTTGCTAACTTTGTGTCTTATGTTCATTATATTACGAACGTTAAAGCTAAGCTCTTGCAGTTCTTCTTTAATTACTTCGGTCGAGATAGTGTATGACCTCTCTTTCTTGAATTGACATGTATGGTGGATAATGTTTTCTTCTCGTAGATGCCCAATACTTTTTTAGTAGGTATCTGGAGTGCGTGCGTGATATTTACTGTATTGTTGTAACTATAAAATTGCCCATTGACAGCAATTTTTGCAATATTGTCAATCATTCCCTTGTAGTTTGTAACACGGTATATAGGTGGAGGGGGGGGGGTAGAAATCTTCACTCGATTTTTGGTTAAAAACTCGAATATAATTTGGGTTGAATTTTGCGGTTATATCAAGTGTATATTTTCAGCTGGTCTACTCAAGGGTTGCCTTTTTGCAGCAGCTTGGCAGGGGTAGTCATTATTTTCATTTTCTTACACCATATTATACATGGGTTGGATTATTGGTGAGTAGACAGATTAAGCTGTTGTATTTACATAAGAAGTAGAGGTCGGAGGTTGTGTGGGAAGAAATGTTTAATTTTGTACATAGTAAGCAGGAGTAGATTACTGACTGCCATAAGATAAATGTTGATAATTTTGATTTGACTGAGGCTGACTGTAGCTTAAATTAGTTACATTAGTTCCCGTAAGTAGCGTTTAAATTGCCGGTATGAGTTGGATAGATATTACTCCACTAATTCAAATACTCAATTAGCTAGTTAAAGCTAATTCAGTACGTTGACCTTAAGAAAGACTGTATTTAAATTAAAAATGATGTTATCTGACCCTAGTAGGCAGGTACTTGAGTAACGAGTTATCTGAGATAACATTCTAAGACACCTCGGGCACTGATATCGGAGCATGGCACATATCCGCTCGCTTCGAAATCGCAGTTGAAAGTTTTTCAATAAATATGACGGTAATTTTGAAATAATTTTCAATTTACTTGCAAAAGTGTTTGTTATAACAATGCCACACTTTGTAGTTATCAGTAAAGTTTTATCTCAAAATATTTCATTTCGCAATTGATTTTGTTTAACCCCTGTGTATATAACAAAGGAGTAAAATAAATATTAAAGACAGAGATCAATTAAATCATAAAAAGGTTATTTTATAATTTACTCATTTAAATTCAAAGCATTATTTTGGTTGGTTTATTACAAAAGTGTTGAGTTATCATAATTTTTGTGTACGGCAGTTGCAAAATCCATTAATCCACTCATAAAGCACATTTATGGAAAATTTCTTACATTTAGTTTTGTCTGAAATGGTAAGAATAATCCACTCGTCTTGCGTTGTCGCCAAAGTTATTTACATTTGTTTTTTCCCACTGGAAACTCAACATTATTTTGCAATTATTAAGCACGACATCGGAAGCTCACTGTACGGTTTAATAGTTTCATAAATTTCACTCTAAATATAGTATTCTGATTAGATGGCACCTTTTTGCAACGCAAAATAGAGGGACTAGATGCGTGCTAAATCAGCTAAAGAGTTGTTGCTCAGAGATGAAAGAAAATATTATGGACAATACTACCACCGATGAAATTTAATTTATTTTTTTAGCACTGAAATGTTGGTCAGGTATAACTTGCTTTTTAATCTGTCCTTATTATTGAAGAAGTCGTAATCAGGAACAAAAGATGATCACAGATGATCAACCTTTTCTTCTGTAGAGTGGGAACTTACCATTTTGTCAAACAGATAATAATCTGCTTACGTAGTCAGAAGTTCTAAATCAACGCAAATAGTTACTGTACTTTAGTTTCAAAATTTAACACAAACTCTAAGTACTTTGAACTGAAATATTTGTATGATCTTTAGATTTGTTGATTTGTCACATTCCTCTAACCAGATTCAGTAAGTCTATATGGGCTTAATAATAAATTTATAAAATAGAAGCTTATTACTTATTTTTGGACAATAAGTCAGTACATTTAGCGAAATACATTTTGTTTCGATGTGTTTCTTCTAGGTGATTCTTTGGACTTAGACGAGAATAAGATATTTTGTTTCTGGTTTTGTAAATACGGATACGTCATTGATTGTTACAGGCGTACAGGTGATGTGTCGATTGGGAAATGCAGTTTGGACTGATTTTACTTAATTTACCTTTGTTCAGTAAGGAGATACAAATAAGTTTATAGATCTTCAAAAACTACTATTCAATTTTAAATTACATGTAATACAGCTGAATCACCAGCAAACAAAGCAAGTGTAGTATTATCTGTTTCAGGTATGTTAGCTGAGTATGTAAAAAAGAAATAAACCTTGAGGGCATCAGATTCGATTGAATAGAAGTTGAATAGAACTTTGAGAGGAGACTTCTGGATAGTACGTTTTTTAGGTGAAGATAAGACTGGGATGCCAAACTTTATAAATGTTTGGGGGTGTCGCACAATACTAAATTGCGGGTTTTCTTCTTTTTTAGACTCCTGTTGATTGCAGTTCTTTGAGAAGTCAAAAATAAATGTCATTAAAGTTTCCCGAGGATCAACACGGCTGAGGATAATATTCGTATTATTCGTCGATTAACAATTTATGAAATTTTTCTGAATTTAGAATAAGCAATATTTAGACAATCCAAAACGTTATCCTGCTCTACGACTTCTCCTGTCCCCACACACATAATTGTTCAAACTTGACATAAAATTAAAATTGGACTATTGCTCTGTAATTACCATTTGTTTGAACCACTAGAAGAAGAACTTGAAGAACAGATATCTGATGACCACATTGCCGTCGAAGTGTTCATGAGCGATTAGCTGGTATCACAACCATTTTTATTTTACGATAATGAGATCAAGAAACTATGTTCGTTGGGAGGTGTATGTGTTTGATTCAAGAGATTATGCAGAACAATAACTCTATATGTTTGTATTTCTGTGATGCTTCAATAGATATAAAAAATAAATCCCGCTTATATTATATATAACATAATAGGTGCATAAATAAGTTCTCAGCTTGTTTCTGCAAAATTAAAGTTTTTAAATAAAACTTACAAAAAAAGCTTAAGTATCAAAGTATTCTCCGTTGGCATCGATGACCTTTTGCCATCTTTCGGGTAGCTTGCGAATTCCCTGGTGATAGAAGAAGCTCACCGGCTTCGAGACGATAAAGTTATCGATGCATTTTCGGACTCCTTCTATTTTGAAGTGCATATCAGCCAAATGATGCTGTAACAACCGGAATCAATGATAATCGGAAGGGGCCATGTCTGGGCTATACGCCGCATGTGGGAGAAGTTCCCAGCCTAACGCGTCTGCAGCTCATCCGTGTCAAATGTTTGAGGGCGTCCAGCGCGTGGTTGATCTTCAAGACTAAACTCTCATCCGCGAAATCTTTAGTACCACTTTTTGCACTTTGCATTACTTACAGCATTCTCACAATATGCAGCACAAATCATTTCGGTGGCTTCAGCAGCGTTTTCTTAAGGTGAAACGCAAAGTGGGTAGAAAATCAAATATGATCTATTGTGATTGCCATCGTGAACACAGCTGATTGTTGAGGTTATGTGCATCAAACGCCAAATCGCATGATGTTTCGAAAGACCAAATGTCATTGCTTTAAAACCGCAAGAGGGCGGACTAATACGTTACATGTAAACGGTGATTTGCGTCCTGTGAAATCTAAAGCTGAGAACTTATTTATATACCTATTATATACATAACAACAAAAATTTGAAATGTGACACCTCTTCAATGTTCATAAGCTTTTGCATGGTTTAAACCAATTTTCTAATTACTTTTTACATTCAAAAGATGTAGCCATAATGTGTTTTATACACTTTCACTTCTTTTTATGTGGCGCTTAACGCTGATCATGGATTTTGCCTTTGGTTAATTAACTGCACACTCACTGGGCGTTAAAAATTTCGAATGATTTATAACCCTACATATTTTTGTTGACATGCAAGGACAGTAGAGGATTTACGTTTATATTAATTATAACCCCCAAGATGTATAAGGCCTGAATCATGAAACGATAGAATGAATGTTCAGAAACTGTAAGGATATCACGTCAAATTATATTTTACATGAATGTATATACACTTATTGCTTCGGCAGTTTTTGTAAGGCTACTATAAACCATTCTTTGAGTGTAGCATGGCTTCACATGCGGGCAGTCGATCGAAGCTCGTCGTTAGAAAAAGGCTTTTTACCGCATCGAATATGGTGTAACTTCTTGGTGAAAGGTTCAGCAAATATAGAATGCGAGATAGCACAGTGTACTCAAGAGCATGTAGGGTGTTAACAGTATAGCGATTAATATGTGGCTGCGCATTGTTATGTTAAATAACGAGCCTTGTCTCCAGGTTAGGTCACAGCATTACTCAATACGTTGTCAGAATTTTTTAATAATTTATATTGCTGTTCTATAATAATGTTTTTATGAAGGGATAACCAATCTATTATTAAAATTTCCTTCTAATTCCAAACGATAATCGCTACTTGTTTTGGAACAAACAATTTCAACTGTGTTTTTTTGAGAAGAGGAGTTCTATTTTGCTACCATTTGATAGATTGGGTTTTTTGTAGTGTCTCTTGCTGTAATCACAATTCATCTCCGGATTCACGCCGTGCAGCTGAAGCAATGTTTGACATATCTCCCATACACCCTTGCGTCTGGTAAGTGGTAACAGTATAACAAAGGTATTGTCGATAGACCCTTGTCCTTGTGGGTGGTATTATGCCTAGTTTTGTGAGACGGACTTCTTACATCCATTAGTACACCAAATGCGATTTACTTGTTTACTATTATCATGTCAACCACAGTCTAGCTAATATTTGGCTTGAGCACATTTCTGGATGTCCGCTGCTTTGGCCTTTCTCAGCATAGTACTTACTTTAATCGCTCATATAAAAAAAATAAATTCTCACACACTTATCCCAAAAAACTACGCCGTCCATTGCTGCCTATAGTTTGCTTTCTGCTTTCTCCACAACTCTATTTTCAACACTGCGCGAATAACTCATTATCTCTCCTTCCAATAACGCCATCTGGTGGCATCATGTGGCGTTATAGCTTTTTTCACACATCCACTAGCCGCACATTTTAATCTACCACACAATCAGTTTTGAGGAGTATCAATTATTTCTGAAAACTCAAATAAATTTTTTTTTAATCATTTATTTGCCAGCTCAACAATCAGTTACATGTTATACATGGCAATGATAATAATAGTAAAGTAAGCAATAACAGTACGTTCTTTTATAGTTTATGAGGTAGGTTGTACCCTTACAAGTATGTTAACTAATTGTTATATTAACTAATCAATGTCGAGTTCGGTTAGATATAAATCTTGCGGTAATCTTCGTTTGAGTCTTTGGTGTATGTTTGGTCTGCCTAAGTTGTATAGAACTGCACCTTCACATTTATGTAAGTTTTCAAAGAATTTTTTGGCACTCGCGGCGATGTAGCTTTGGATTGTTGGTATGTCTAGTTCGTAATGTAGTTGTTCGTTCCGAATGAACCAAGGAGCATTCACTGCTATGCGGAGAATTTTGTTCTGTAGTCTTTGGACTTTTTCTATGTTTGACTTTGCAGTGTTGCTCCAGATTGTTGATGCGTATAGCACCAACGGTCGTATTAGAGATTTGTACATCATAATGGTGCATTTGGGCTTAAGAAATGACTTTCTATTAATGAGAGGGTAAAGTTGTGCCAATCGCGCGTATCCTTGGTTTAACTTGTAGTTAATATGAAGTTTCCAGGTAAGTCGAATGTCAAGGAGCACTCCCAGATACTTGATGGCGGCATCGGCGGGATTCCAGGCAATAGTGTTGTTGTTGATTGTTAAGTTGGGAGGGTTTCTAATTCTTCTGAGGGAAAATATTTTTGCCTGACATTTGGTGTGGTTGATGTGCATATTCCATTGGTTGAACCACGAGCATATTTGGTTCAGTGCAGTCTGCTGCTTTTCAATAGCTAAGGTAAGGTCAGTATGTTGGCTCAAGATTGCGGTGTCGTCCGCGAAGGTCGCTAGGGTTGCCTCTATGTTAGGGATATCTGAAGTAAAAATATTGAATAATGGGGTCCCAGTACGCTTCCTTGAGGTACGCCTGCATGGATGGACTTTGTTTCAGAAGATGCGGAGTTTATGCGCACCGCAAAAGTGCGGTTTTCTAGGAAGGAGAAGACTATGGCTTTAAGGTAGCTGGGAATTTTTATCTTGATGATCTTGCTTTTTAGGCCTTCGATCCAGACTTTGTCGAAGGCCTGGGCTATATCGAGGAGAACTACAACTGTATAACCTTTGTTTTCGTAGCCCTCTTCTATTTTTCACTTATGCGTTGGAGTTGGTGCTGCGTGAGTGTGATTTCCTAAAGCCGAATTGGAATGCTGGTAGGATGTTGAGTGATGTTAATTCATTCATTAGCCGGGAGTGGATGATCTTCTCGAAAACTTTGGAAAGTGATGTCAGTAAGCTTATTGGCCTGTAGCTACTAATCAACTTTTGTCTTTACCTGGTTTAGGAATCACCAGTATGTGTGCATGCTTCCATGTTTGTGGGAAATAACCTTGCTGAAGACATGCATTAAAAGTTGTTGCTAGATAGGCTAAGGTTTTGGTGGTGAGCTGAGATAATATTAGGTTGGTAATGAGATCGTGCCCAGGAGCTTTTCTTTTAGGGAGACTGTCGATTATTGTTTTAATTTCAAGGGAGAAGAGGGAGTTATCGGTTCTGTAACTACTGGGAGATGAGTTTCAACGTGATTAATTATATATGTTGCGTGGTTTGGAGCGCAAGTGACTGTTGGAGTGAATACACTTTCGTAGTGGGTAGCAAAGGCTGTTGATTTTTCTTCGTCAGTAGCAAGTAGTGTATTATTCACGCTTAATGTTGGGATGTCCTCTTTGCTTTAATATGCGCTTTGTAGCTCTCCACATTCCGATGTCACCTGGTTGGAGATCTTCTATGTATTTTGATATGAGTTGATTCTCAGCTCATCCAAGCATCTTTTAAAGTGTGTGTTAACCTGTTCAGTAATCGTTTTGTTTCCGGTATCCTGGTTCTCTGCCATTCGCGTCTGACTTGACTTTTTCTTTTGATTAGTGCTTTCTCGAGGCAAGCTATGGTGATTAGGTTTTTTGTTAGTTTTGGGCGCTAGTGTTGATCTTTGCACGCTGTCAGTTATTGATGTTGTTAGTTTGGATATGGTTAGATCAATGTCCTCGTGGTTGATAAGACCGGTTGGGCATATCAGCTGATCATCCAGGATGGCTTGGAATTGTTCCCAGTTAATTATCCCGTTTATTAGTTTTGGTACTGGCTGTACCAGCTGAGGTGAGCTAATAAATGTTATTATAACTGGTAGGTGGTCAAAATCTAGTTCTTCTACTACAGTTTGAAAAGTTGGTTTATCGAAGTTTTTTTGGAATACTATGTCTAGTATGTCCGGCTGGTGATCACTGCGATACGGGTAGTAGGTATAATTTTCGGGGGCTGATATTTGGAAGGAGTATTTAGTCGTGTAGCCTTCCATCTTGATTCCCTCGAGATTGTTAGCTCTGCATTCCCATAATTGGTTTTTGGTGTTGAGGTCCAATCATCAGGAGTGGTTCGTTTGTGTTGAAGATGGTTTTTATGTCGTCCTCCATTAATTTCTTGTTCGGCTGTCTGTATGTGCTGATTAGTGTGAGGTTTTGATCGTTTATTTTTATTTTAACTCCTATTGTTTCAAGGCTTAGGTTTTTTGTTTCGGGGACAGGATTGTGGCAAATTTTCTTTCTAATGAGGATAGCTACTCCACCAGCAGCTATTTGGGCGTTTCTATCTGCTCTGTGAATTTGGTATCCTGGAATTTTAAACGTGTCTACTTCAGATAGGTGGGTTTCTGTGATGCACGCGATGTCTATGTTATGTCTGGCAAGGAAGGTTATAAGGATTGATCTTTGAGTTTTGACGCCATTAGCATTCCAGTTTAGTTTTTCGATGATTAATAAATTAAGGCACTTATGCAGTCTTCGTTATAGTTTGACATTTTTCTAAACATGCAGAATTTTTCAAGTCAGGATGTTTCTATTTCAAACACAAAAACAAATATTTTTACTTTAGTGAACTTCTTAGATGGGATTGTTGAAAATGTTCTTTTTTCTATTTTGCATTTTCGTAAATCAACAGCTGTTTCTAAAATTTATAATATTCCATACACATTCAATATATCAATATTGTTGATAAAAGTTAATTTCGTTTCAAAGCAGTTTCGTTTATAATTTTACGAATTTATATATCGAATCTTTATAGTTAATATCACTGTATAGGTTCGTGGCGCTTATTTTTGGATACGCAACATTTCTGTCTGGGAATGGATAATCTATAAGAGAGTCTTGTATTTTTTAAATTTGAAGAAGTTAGTGCCGTTTGTGGGCTAAAAAGAGTTAGTGTTAAATGGAAATAACAAACACTTCTTACAGGCTCTTTTATTTAAGTTTAACAGAAGAGTGAAAGCAGAGAAGGCTGTTTGAAGTGTTTATATTACACAGAGGTCATTGGGGACATCAAGACAAAAAACCTTTCGTTGTTTTAAAAAGGGACACTTCAACTTAATTTTTCACGTTCAAGACTATCATTGAGCTTTGATTTTTCTCCCCTTTAGATGTCATCTCTTTGTCAAAGGTTGGCGATTATCATCGCTATTGTAATTTTAAAAGCTGCTGCTTTAGCAGTTCGCGAAAGGTGCATCCAAACCACTCTTTGATAGTCTTTTCCTTCTCACATTTCTGCTTTCTTGGATTTTGCCCTGTAATCAGATGTAGGTTTCTCCTATTGTGATATGTCCAAGCTATTTTGGCTTGCGTTTCTTGATGGTGTTCACTAATTCTTTATCTTTTCCCATTCGCTTTAAGCCTTTTGCGATTGTTATACGACTCATCTACAATATTTTAAGGATTTTCTTGCACACGCACATTTCAGATGCTTCGGTTTTCCTGAAACTTGTTACGTTTAAAATTCAAGCTTCCACTCCGTGAAAATAGTGGTAAAACATAACATTTTACTGATTGAGTCCTTAATTTTAAGCTGAAGTATTTGCTACATAAGGCTCGTTTTATTTTAATTAACTTTTCTCTAGATTTTTCTATTCTTATTTTAATTTCGTAAGTATGGTCGTTTATTTGGTTTGTCATTATACCAAGATATGTGCAGCTATAGATTGTTTGATGTGTTTTCCGTGATACCAAGGCATTCGTGCCTTCTGTGAATTTTGGATATTGTCATGAATTTGGTCCTTCCAATATGCGATTATTATATTCATTAAATTTTGTAAATATTTAATGTCTTCTTCAAAGATAACCGTATAGTCCGCATACCTAATGTGTTCCATTAACTTTTATTCCAGTCGCTTCTCATTCGAAAATTTTTTTAATGATTTCTTCATAATATGCATTTAAGTGTTAACGACAACGTACATGCTTATCTTACGCCTTTATTTATTTCTATGTTTTCTAGTATTTGATTATGGATGCGTGTTATATAGTCTTTGACTAAAATACAATTTTGATATAATCTAAAGACCTCTGTAGTCTAGGTGTTTTGACTTACGAACATTTATTAATTAATCTTGTTGGATTTCATCTAACGCCTTATCGTAATCATAAAGCATGCGTATACATCTTCGTTCACATCTAAGCATCCCTGAATGAATATATTAAATGAGAAGAGGGCTTTTCGAGTTCCCAGCTCTTTGCGAAATACACATTGAATGTTTTATGTCCATGTCCAATTTCCGATACATTTGGCTATGGATGACTTTAAGGAATAACGGTACGATGATTACTACATTCTTTTGCGTTAGTTTTCTCGAGTAAGCCGATAAAATTAAACACCAAACATTCTTTAGGAATATATCCCGATCTGTATATTTTATTGAATAGATTAACCAATATAACCATATGTTCTTATCAATATTTTTCAGGTTATACTTAAGAGTTTGTCAGGTCCAGGACTTTTCGAACTAATTTTGCACTTTTTTATGCAGATCAAGTAAATCAAATTGCTCTCAAAGTTCTCGATTTCTTTAAATCCTTTTGACATATTTTTTTGCTTTCGTTCTGATGTCTTTCTGGCATTTTTGATAATGTATATCCTTCGTGTATCCATCAAATTTAAAATCTCTTTGGTTATTTATTTGTGTTTGTGGTACTTATTTTCGGTTTTTGATATTTTTAAATTTAACTTTCAGATTGGCAATTAGATGATTATAGTCTGATGATATGTCAGCACCTGGCTAAACTTTTACTAATTTAATCAAATTTCTGAATCTTTCATTGACCAGAATTTAATCATCAGATTTCAAACAACTTTATCCGGTTTGTCTGCAGGCAGTGCTGTTATTATTATTAATTATAATTAATTGTTTTTCTTGATGAAATTCCACAAGTCGATCGCTTTTCACATTACCTGTGCTAGTTCTTTTATAACTTTAGCAACACTTTCTTTGCAAAACTTGGCATTGAGGTCGCCCATAATTATTGTAATGTCTTTGTTATTCACAAGTGATTTGTCGATAAAATGATTCCATTTTTTTCATCTCCCTTCGTGGTTGGGATATTTATTTGAATTAAATTAAGTTTAGCTTGCAATGTTTTGAGTAACCCTTTCTCTCTGATATCGGAGCAAATACTACTATTGACTTACTTGGTGTTTTATCTAGTGTTATTGCAACACCATACATATGTTAGACATTGTTTCTTCATGGGTAGTAAAATACTGTATTGTCTACTGCACACTGTCCAGAGTTTAGCCATTTAGCTACGCATTTTTTGCATAATATTAATACGTGCTTTTCACATTCCACGTTCTTATTCTCATAGTTAACCCTAGGATTCTACTACCCTCTGCCTATAGAAGACCTTCCAGAGAACGAAAGCCCTAATTTCACGATTTCCAACAATGACAATTTTTTTTATAATTTAATAGCAATCAAAATGCAGAGTATTCTATAAGCTAATTTGCTATCTTACAATCTAAGTATTAACAATTAGACTTAGATAAGACATGATTAGATCGCACCCAACGGTAGGATCTCTTTCATTTTATAGGTCAGCTGGGCACTGTCTTTTGATTCTTATTGCAGGGTCTTCCAATAGGGGCTGCATTAGAGGATTTGTATGTATTTCTAACTTTTTACGGTGAGCGACACTTCTCTCATGGATGACTTCTTGTACAGTTGGTATTTTCAGGTCATTGTGGATCATTTCACTGCTTATATACCATGGAACGTCAACTACGATTCTTAGTATTTTGGATTGACATTTTTGAATTATTGCAAGGTTTGTTTTGCTGGCACATCGCCATAGTTCCACTCCATATGTCCATATGGGTTTGATAATTGAATTGTATAACAGTAGCTTATTATCAATAGATAGTAGGGACCTTCTTCCGATCAACCAGTTCATCTCTCTCTCTGTTTTAAGTCTAGTTGCTTTCTCTTTTTGTTGATATGCACTCTCCAATTTAATTTAGTATCTAAGTGTAGCCCTAGATATTTTCCTGTTGTGGTTTGTGGTATTTCTATGTTGTTAAGAAAAATGGATGGGTATGGATCTCTGCGTAGGGTAAATGTCAGATGTGCAGATTTTGTTTCGTTTATTTTTACATTCCACCTTTTAAGCCAGTGCTATAAACTATACAGATATTCTTGGATTAGAATGCATACTCGAACAACTTCATTGTAGCTAGCCATGATGACAGTGTCATCAGCGAATGTACTGATTGTGACATTTGGTGAAACTGGAACATCTGAGGTAAAGGAGAGGACCCAGCACAGCGTGCGTACCCTGAGGTACTCTAGATTTAATTGGAAGGAAAGAGGGAAACTTCCTGTCTTACTTTTGTTCTGTATTGTCGATCATTTAGATAAGATTTAAGTAAGGAAGAATGCTGGTAGATGAGTTTTGATTTTATATAGTAGACCCTGGTGCCACACTCTGTCGAAAGCCTGGCTTACATATAAGAATACTGATATACAGTATTCCTTGTTGTTAAAACTAGAGAGGATTGTTTGTGTTATGCGATGGCATTGTTGTATGGTAGAATTGGCCTGCCTAAATCCGAATTGGTGATTGGAAATCCATTCAGTATCAATTCGTTTAAGAACCAGTTTTTTTAATAATTTTGAAATGGCCGACAAGAGACTTATGAGTCGATAAGATTTTACACTATTGGAATCTTTACCGGGCTTGAGGATTAGGATTATCTCTGCGGTTTTTAGTGCTTCGGGCCAATACTCAATACGGAGAATTTCATTGAAAATATAAGTCAGAAGTACTATATCTTTTTTTGGTAGTTCTTTTAGCATTTTTGCTGTTATTAGATCCATACCTGGTGATTTCTTTGCATTCAAGAACTTTATTTCATCTTTTACCTTTTTAGGTGTGACAGAATTAATAGATTAAGTTATTGGCATTGGTGACTCTAAGAATGTGATCATTTCTTCATCCGGATCGTTTTCATGAGGTTGGAATATATCAGCAAGATATGTTGCAAATAATTCTGCTTTCTCCTTATCACTTTTGCCCACTATTTCTGTGATGATTGCTCAATTTTTAGAGGAGGAATACTCATTATAGGTTTGTTTGTTGTTTTGATCGGTTTCCATATAGAATTATCATATCGGTTCAAATTCGATAGGTAAGTTTTGAGCGACTCTTCTCTTATAACTTTAAGTTTTCATTTAAGCTTGTTGCTAAGTCTGTTTATAACAGTTTTGTCTGCTGGCGCTTGTGTTCTTTGCCATTTGGTTCTTGCTTTTCGTTTTTCACGCACTAATATCTTAATTTCACGAGGAATATTTAGAGTGTCTTTTTGTGGTTATGTTAGAATAGCTTGTTTGACTGCTTCTTGAATAGTGGTATTAATTATTTGGCTTCCTCAATATCATTTGAATTTGCAAGGTTTAGATTAATATTTATTGCATCAGCTTGTGCCTATATTTGTCCCAGTATGTTTTTGTATTATATGCCTAGGCGTTCAAGTTGTATTATATTGTTTGCTGTAGGTGGATATTACCGGTAAGTGGTCCGATGATAAATCATGACTAGGTTGATGTCCATGTAACGAGTTGAAGAAATACCATTGGTGACGAAAAGTCTATAGATTTGGCAATTTATTTATGTCTGCTGGCCAGTACGTTGGAAACAGTAGATAAATAAGAATATATTTATCTTGAATACACTGTATAGTCTTGCCTTTTGTGGTAGTTGTTCGGGATTTACATAAGTTTTTGTATTGGTTCCACCTGCCAAAATTTGGCGCATTGAGTATTGAATATGGTTCAAATTGATGTTTTTATATTTATGCTTTGGGACAATATACTGCACTGATCAGGTATTTCACATGGTTGAATATATACAGATATAGGTTGTTTATCTTAAGTCTTGTACCTTTTAGTGTTATGCTTGTTTATTATTAGGTAGCCTGCATGTACACCATCTGGAATCCTATTTTTATACAAATATTGAGGTATTTTAAGTAGGCTTATCGGTGAATATTACTATCTTTACTGCTAGTTAAGTCATTTTGAAATACTGTTTCTATCTTTATTTTAAGAATAATGAATATGTTGCATCAAAATTGTTCCTGATTAGCAATTAAAGAACATATTGTAGAATAGTAAATTTGTTGATTAATTGGTTGAACATAATCTGTGTTAAAATATTCTTGAGTATCATGGTCGAGTTGTCCTCTTGCGTTGAATCTCGTGGCTTAGTTACCTGTGCTAGCTTCTATTTTGGTTTCTTGCATTGCTGGCATCGGATGATTTTGTTGTGTTGTGTTGCATTTGTTGATTAGGTTGATAATTGTTTGTTTTAGATTTGTAATTTTCTGGTAGAACTCGCATCCCCTATAGTTAACTGGTCTCAAATATCACTATTTGGCGACTCTGACTTTTATTTTTTTAACTTGCTAGTGGCATGTTGGCCACTACTTAACCATGCCTAGGTTTGCCGATTAGGTTGTTTTGTATTCCGTATAGTTGATATTAGTACACTGCACTAAATTATTGACTTTTTTTGGTGGTTCGATTTAAATAACAGTGCTTAATGTTTTTTTAATTATATATATATATATCCTTATTGTTTTCTGAAGGTTCTAGCTCAACAAAAAACATATTAAGAGGTTCTTTGGATATTCGGCGTTTGATGTTTATTACATTTCTCACTCTATGATCATATTGTAAAATTTCATGTTTTATGTTTTCTACGTCAACCGAGTTGTGTAAATATTTAACTACTACTCTATATGATTTTTTCTCCTTAGGTTAGTATGTGTGGTGGATTATATTATTTTCCTTCATATATTTAGCTAACTTTCTAAATATATCTGAACTTTGACATGATAATTTTACTGTATTGTTGGCCATACTTCTAATTGAGTATTGTTCTATTTCAACTAGGTTATTTAATTTTGAGATCATTTGTGGTAAACTTACCACATCAGGTATATCTTTGTTTGCAATGTTTTTATTAGTGTTAACTGTATGGCTACCTTTTAGTGCATCGAATGCATTATTTAATGGTAACACTTTTTTTACATTGTTTTTGGTAATCCTATTCTTCCTTCCTTTAGTTACTTTTATTACTTGCCATGGATTATCTTGGGTGTATTCTTGTTGTCTTCTTTTATTATTTATATGAAATAATGAATTTTGTTGCATCATTAATTGTTCCTGATTAGGTGGAGAAGAGAACTGACTCGTAGATTGCGAAGGATAAATTTGTTGATTAGTTGTCTGAGGATAAATCTGTGGTGACATATTTGGGTTAATCATTGTTTGTCCGTGTATATTAATTAATGGTTGTGAAACATAAGGTTGACCATGTATATTATTTTGTGGATTAGGAAAAAATCTCATACCTGGGCCATTTCCTCATGGTAGCATTTTTTTTGTTGCACTTGTGTTGTTTATCCCCGGTAGAAACCGAGTTCCCGATTATATGCACTATTATTGATTAGCAATTTATTTACAATTTTATGTTAAAATTATGAAGAGATTAAGTTTATCACTGCCCATGCAGGCAAAAGGTCACCGCTAGCAGTTATCTTCCGAATTGCAGGACACATGTCTTTACGTTTCGAAACTCAAATGCGAACTCCGATGACAATTTGAACCAGAGAAATTAACAAAGTGATTTTCTTTTGCCCTTCTCACTGCGGTATCATAACCATTCAAGCTATTCTAGTCATGCTTATAATATATAAAATAGATTTTATATTTTACAGCTACATTAAAATTTAAATAACTTCAAGTAAGGGTTAATAATGCGGTGATATAAGAATAGGTACGGGACGACCGGCTAGTAAGAGCGAACAAATGAGAGCCTCAACCTCTCAGTTTGAAAGTCTCCCATGAGAAACGTTAGCTTCACCATTAATTAAATTTACTAAATGTTAGAGAAGTAATAAAAAATATAAAATAGAAATTATAACATTATAAAACACAGAAACAAAAATATTTTATTTTTGCAAAAATTGTTAATATTTTCTCAACGTTATAAAACGCCAAAAATTAAATTTTTGTTACCTTAATTTAAATTATTCAGTATGAATATCAGAACAAAATTTATTATGAAAACACAAAATTAGAGTAATAAATAATCGTTTTAGTAAACTTCGCAACAAAAAGCATTAAGCCCAAAGAAACTACATATATCCAGCCACATTAATTTCGAGCAGCGATCTGTCAGAATAACACAAAAGACGACACTTTTTGTGCGATCCCCTTGTTTCTCTGTTCCATTTATAACCCCATTTGACAGTAGAAAGAACTTCGCCTGCTTAAACACCCAGTAAATTACAGCTCACGTGGCATCATATTCAATTTAATAAAATACAAAAGCCACACAATTTCTTCAGTTAATTTTTATTTGCTATAAGCGAACCATTTAAAATGCAAATTAAATCTATCATGAAAGCACCGCAAATTCCAACATGCAAATGCGCGGCTGGCGCTAAATTTTCCGATTTTACCCCGCGTTCAGTAATATCCATGAATAATTCATTTATTTAAGCCAGCCAGTGACACAACAAAGAGTGATATTAACTTCGAACCCATTAACTGCATAACTTTTATTTATTGCTATTTGGAAGGGCTCGGAGAAAATATTGTTACAACGTGCCTTCCAGGCAGAAACAAAACATAATTTTGTATTGTTAGTGATATTGGCCCGCAGACTTGCGCAAAACTCTACCAAGCCTTTGCAGTAACGAACAGTTTGCAATCTGTTTAACTGTGTAAATTTTGTTCAACTTGCGAAGCGCTGTCATACACTTGTGTGGAGGATTGTGCGATTTTAATTAAATTCAGGCGATCTAATTAAAATTTAATTAATGTAGCACATGTTCAAAGTAGCTGGAAGGGCGTTCAATCAATTCTGTTGTGTTGACTGATACGGTAAAGAGTATAGTTAGAGCCTACTAATAAGCCTTGAATATTTTGATTATTTAATCGAATTACAAAAGTTCAACGTTCCATCTCCTGTAGAGGATTTCCCATTGAGATACTTAAACAAAACTTATTTACAAGTTATATAAGTCTTATTAACTCATTTCAATCTTATGGAACTAAAGACTAAAGAACAAACGTTTGTTAGCTGCAGTGTCGTTCTGTAATCAATTACCATTACTTGAAAAAGTAGTTCAATTACTACCGCTGTATTTCGCTCAGTAATTAATTACTTTATCATTTGTTGTAATTTAATAGTAATTTAATTAGTTTTTAGTTCAATTACAGTTAATCTAGTTACATTTTCTAAATTACATTTGAGTTGTCTATAAATTTTACATTTTAAACCCAGTTCGAAGTTTGAATACCACAATATCAGGAAGGTACTTATCCAACAGGAGGATTAATTATTTTTCTCGGTAGTCATTAATCGTTAAAGATTAGAAAGTTTGTCCCAACTTTTAAATAATAAGCATTACATTTTTATTTTCCTAAACAAAAGTTATTACAGATATCACTACAAAACTTTAATAGTCTTCAAAGTATGCTCCTTGAGCGTCAACACACTTCTGCAGGTGAGTTTTCCACGCTTCGTACGCTCCCTGAAAGTCAGCAACTGAAACATTCTTCAGAGCACGCGTGCAAGCCGCTTTGACAGCATCCAAGGTTCCGTGGTGGCTGTAGGGAGGCTGAGGAATCGCTGTGATGCTATTTTTCGTTAGGTACTCTGTAACCACGAAGCAGGTGTAACATGGCGCATTGTCATGATGGAGCTTCTTATCGCTGGCACTCGGTTGGCCCGTCTCTTCAATCTTTTTAACACTTCCACGTAGAAAGCACCATTGACTGACTGTCCTTCAGAAACAAATTTCAAGTGGTCCATACCTTTCTTGTCGAAAAACACAATCAGCATTGCTTTGATTCTGGACTTGAACATGCGAGCTTCTTTTGGTCGAGGCGATTGAGGAGTGCGCCATTCGGTGCTCTGCCGTTTTGTTTCGGGGTCGTATTCAAAGATCCAACTTTCATCTCCGGTAATGACATTGTCAAAAACTGAGGGTTTTCTTCAATGTGTTCCAAAAGATCTTTCGAAACGGCTTTTACGTTTTACATTTGCTCGTTCGTCAAAGCTTTTGGGACAAGCTTAGCGCAAATCTTTCTCATCCCAAGATCCTCGACGCTGATTTTGTGAACAACCATTTTATCGATTCCTAGCTTATCTGCGATAAAACGAATACTTAAACGCCGGTCCGAGTTCAGCAAATCTTGCACACGTTGTTCGTTGTCTCCAGTTCTTGGGATTGACGGGCGACCTGTGCGGAGGCAATCTTTGAACATGTTGTGCCACCTAAAAACTTGAGCTTGTGATAAGCTTTCACTGCAATACGCTTGCCGAATCATTTCCATAGTTGATTCACCAGATTTTCCAAGGCGAGCACAAAATTTGATTGCGTAACGCTTCAATGCTTTGCTGCATCTTAAGCTTGCACACACTTTACAGACGTCCGCGCCGCGCGTGATCATGCCTCAACGGAAGCCAGCAGGCGACTGCCGCTTGGAGCGTATTCAAGGTCAACCTCCCTCTACCGACTCCAATTGGTCCCAGCGCCCTCTAACGTATGAATATTTTTGTCCTGACGCAGACCCTGTAAGTCTAAAGTTATAGATGTTTCTCCGAATCAGAATTCATATGTTCATACATGATCAAAATCAATAAGGTATAACAGCACATATTATTGCTAACGCCACTTTATGTAAAAAATCATTTGTACTAGCATGTAGGCAAATCACATTTGCCCACACTTATACAGAATATATCCACGCCTCATTTAACATTATCATTGAGAAAATATCAGGAACAGTCACAGACAATGCTACTAATTTTGGTAATGTGTTTAGAATTTTTTCATATGATCCAAATGAAAGTGAACAATTGAAATTGAAAAATCAGGAACACGATGTTGGCATTGTTAATATAGATTTCGATTATGTAATTTTCCTTCCGTAACAATTCAGATGTTGTTCGCATACACGCAATCTGGTTGCAACAAGTGATATTCAAAAAACTGTTTTTGCAAACAAGACCTTCTTGAAAAAAATTATTCTAGTGTTTTTGGAGAACTCACGTCTATTTGGAATAACGTTAGTAGATCTACTAAAGCTTCCGATGAAGTAAAACGAATCTGCGGTAAAAAATTAAAAGTACCTTTCCAATACGATGGAACTCACTTTTTGATTGTGTCTCAACGATTCTCGCTTTAAAAGAACACTTGGATTCAATTTGTAATAAACTGAATTCTTTTTTAAAAAATATTTTATAGTTATGAAATCATTAACAGCAGCTTTCGATACTCTTCAGGAAGAAAAGCAGTTGTACTTAGGATATGTTGCCCACAATTTTTCAACTCGTCCATTGCGAAAGCAAAATTGGAATTTTAAAGTTTTGTTCTGAGCTCCATGGATCTATTGTAGCAAATGTGCAAAGTCGATTTGCCCATATTTTCGACTACATATCTTTCCAACGTGTTCCTTACCTACATTTAAACTCAATTGGATTCATTTTAAAAAAATGATAAACAAAGTTATCTTAAAATTAAAGACCTATTTATGAATGAAGTTTAAAAACAGTTCCTTGCTTCTCCCAAAGATAATCAAAATACTCCCCCTTTGCCTTTGCATAATAATGATGATGTTTTTGATTTCATGCAAACCGCTACTGCCAACGCTAATGATAATCTCGGCGAGAACGCATCTTATATTGAAATTTTGACTAAAATGCCAAGATAAAATATTGTTGTCTTTAAAAAGCTATTCAACAATTCTCAACATTTTCAAAAAATATAATGTTGTTCTTCCTTCATCTGCACCCATTGAATGCATGTTTAGAACAGGAAGTCAAATTTTAATACCTTTACGAAATAACCCATCAAATCAACAATTTGTAAATTTATTATTATTTTTTTTTATAATAGACTTTATTGTCAGCTCAACAATTAAAATGTTATACATGACATGTTTAATAATATTACAAATAACTACTGTAAATGACACGACAAAACTATTTGTAACGTCTTGATTATTAATATTGTTAATGTTTAATCGTTATGCTCTTCTACGATAACGATGTCTTGGGGTAGTCTTAGTTTTAGCCTAGTGTGTATATTTCGCTTGCACATGTTGTAATAGGTGACCCCGTCGCACGCACTCGCGTTTTGTATAAACTTTTTAACACTTTCACAGATGTAATTTTGTACATATGAAACTCTTAGTTCGTAGTGTAGTTGGGTATTACGAATAAACCAAGGCGCGTTCACTGCAACTCGTAAAATTTTATTTTGGAGTCTTTGTATTTTGTTGATGTTTGTTTTTGACGTAGTACACCAAACCTGGCAAGCGTATAAGATTAAGGGGCGTATTAGGGTTTTATACAGTAATATGGTACACTCCGGCTTCAGAGATGACTTGCGATTAATGAGAGGGTATAGCTGACGCATTCTGTTGTTGGCCTGGAGTAGCTTATTGTTTATGTGGTAGCTCCAGGTTAATCGTGTGTCGAGGTGTACTCCAAGATATTTTACCGCTTGATCCCTGGGGTTCCATGGTATAGATTTGCCATCAATTTCGATGTTGGGCGGGATGGTATCTCTCCTTAGCGTGAAAATTTTGCTTTGGCATTTGGCAGGGTTAACTTGGATATTCCATGTTTTAAGCCACTTACTAATTGTATTCGTGGCGTGTTGAAGTTCTTGTACTGCAATGTGTAAGTTCGTGTTTTGCGTGATAATCGCCGTGTCGTCCGCAAAAGTGGCTATAGAAGCTCCGGTTGCTGGTATATCTGATGTATAGATATTAAATAGCAGAGGCCCAACAATGCTTCCTTGAGGAACTCCCGAATGTATAGCTTTGATATCAGATATGGCAGAGTTGACCTTAACAGCGAAGGTTCTATCTTCCAAAAACGAAAATATTGTAGCTTGCAGGTAACTTGGTATATTAATGTCAAGTAGTTTTTTCATTAGACCTTCAATCCATACCTTGTCGAAAGCATTCGCAATGTCGATGAAGATGATTGTTGTATAGCATTTACTTTCAAATCCATTTTCGATTATTTCGCTAATTCTCTGGAGCTGATGGCAGCTTGAATGTCCTTTCTTAAAGCCAAATTGATATGCTGGTATTATATTTTGGGTTTCTACAATTTTTGATAATCGAACATGAATAATTTTTTCCAGAATTTTTGATAAAGTTGTAAGTAGGCTTATTGGCCGATAGTTCTTAATATCTTTTTTATCTTTTCCTGGTTTTGCAAACATGAGTATGTGCGCGTGTTTCCAGCTCCGTGGAAAGTATCCAATGCCAAGACACGCATTATATATAGAGGCGAGGTATGCTATACATTTTTTGGTCAGGTGTTTAAGGACAATGTTAGTTATTAGGTCATGGCCTGGTGACTTTCGTTTGGGCAGAGCAGATATGAATTGAGTTATTTCACTTGGTGATACAGGGTATATGTTTTCTGTGGTAACTGGGCGATTGCGCTCGATATGATTTAGTACATGAAGTGCATGTGCAGTGCCACAGATGTTTGTTGGCGTAAAAACGTGTTCGAGGTGATCGGCAAAAGCTTGCGATTTTTCGCTATCAGTGTAGAGGATATTGGGTCCATTTGTTACGGTTGGTAATTCGTCATGTTGTTGCAGAATTCTTCTGGTAGTTTTCCACATGCCCGGATCTCCAGGGCTGATATCAGCAATATGCTTTCGGTATGACTCAATTCTGTATTCGTCCAGTTGTTTCTTAAGACGATGGGTGAGGCTATTTAGGAGTTTTTTTACTTCGGGATTTTTAGTTCTCAGCCATAGTCTCCTGGTTTGACTTTTTGTCTTGATCAGTTTTAATATATAGCTGGGTGGGTAGTTATAGTTAGCGTGTATGATGTTTCGAGGAGTTGAGACCGATGTTTTGGCAGCGTACGTGATTGACATGGTGATGCTAGAAATTGCAGTACCAAGGTCTTCAGGGTTTTCACACCTATATGGTTCATGTAGGTTGGAGTTTAGTCGCTCTTGGAAGTTGTTCCAGTCGATTCGTCCGTTAATAAGTCTTTGAGGAGGTTGTTTAATTTGTGATGTGTCCAGGAAGGATATTAACACAGGTACATGATCAGAGTTAAGTTCCATTACTACATTTTGATTTATCTGTTTTGGGAATTTTTTTTGAAGAACAATATCTAGTATATCAGGTTGGTGATCTTCCCGATAAGGATAATACGTATACTCGTTCGGAGGCATAATTTGAAAGCCATATGTAGTTGAGTATTGTTCGAGTTTTGTACCCTCAGGGTTAGTAGCTCGACAGCCCCACATTCGGTGTTTGCAGTTGATATCTCCAATTACTAATATTTGGTCAGTTGTATTGAATAAGGTTTTTATATCATTTTCATTAAGTTTTTTGTTTGGCTGCCTGTACGCGCTATAGATGATAAGAGGGCTTTGGTCATGTAGTCACACTTTGATTCCAATTGTTTCTAAAGTAATATTTAGTATATTAGGGATACATGCATGTTCTAAGTTTCTCTTAATGATGATGTCCACACCTCCTGAAGCTATTGTGGCGTTTCTGTCTTTTCGATATACATTGTATCCTGGTATTTTAAGATTATCGTGGTCTTGCAGATGAGTTTCAGTAATGCAGGCTATATCCACATTGTACCTGGCTAAAAATGCGATAAATGCAGATCGTTGATTTAAGATGCCATTTGAATTCCAATTAAGGATTGTTAATTTTTCAATTGCTCTTCTGGTCTTAGGATCCATTGAGCAGCAGGGGTATCAGGGTAGTTGAAAGGAATGTTTTAATTTGGGCAAGAAAGGACGTTACAAGATCGACAATAATTTTAGTTATATGTGATAACTGAAAGGATTCGACTGGTTGTGTTGCTGCTGAGTTTGAGGAGATGTTGTTGACGTGTGGATTATTTTTTAGTTTATCAGCGTATGTTTGCGTTGAGTTGACGTGAGAACTGTTGGCTATTTTTCTATTTTTAAAGTATTTTTGTTGGAGTTCAACATGGTGACTGCATCCACGGTAACTCGCTGCATGATCGCCGCCACAATTGACACATGTCGGTTTAGTTGTTGGTTGCTTGGTGCACTCATTGTGATTGTGATTTCCAGCACATTTGACGAACCTTGGTGTCAGGGTGCAGTAATTTTTTGTGTGCCCGTAGCGTTGACATCGATGACATTGTGGTAAGCTGGACTTTTTTCTCATTTCAACGGTCACAACTGAATGATATATTGACTTCAAGGAGAATCTCTTTTTGCCCTCATCGCTATTGGTTAGGTCGACTGCACACACAGGAAGGGGCTTTTTATCTCTTGTCAGTAGACGTGTTACATTGATGACAGGTAGTACTCGTAACTCAGTTTTGATTTCATCAGTAGTCAGTGATAACGGAACATTTTTAATTACCACTGACAGAGGTTTTAGGTTGGGGTTTTGGAATGTATGATATTCAATTCCATTTTCAGAATAAAATTTTGTGAGAGTGCAGTAGTCGTTATCATCCGATAAGTTGATGCGTAGCGAATTCGTGGTACACATTGTTGTAAACGGTTCTTTGATAAATTTATTATTTTTAAAACATAATAAAGAATTGTACTAATAGTTCAAATTATATTATATTATTATATAGTATTTCGCTTTTTTGTTTTGTATTGTATTGTAAGTATCTATTTCTAAGTTCTGACTAATATTTATATATAAATATAAGTAATGAGTTGTGAGTTCCGGTATTATTTATAAAGTTTTATACCTATTTCCAACTCGAACTATACTGGGCACCCAAAGAATACCATACTTACCAAACTATAAATTTTACCATACTAATCATCCTGATAATATAACTCATGCTAACAGTGCAAAATTAATAAGGGAGACAGTTGAACATTATAAAATATTGAGTTATACAAAGGACTACCTACAATCCTCATCGATTAAGGTCACAGCACTACCATACAACATAACAATCTAAGCAATATATTGGCCACCCCGGTATAATTTAAAAAAAGGAACTATACAGAATTTCTTTTCAACTTTTGGTCCCAAATTTATATACGAAAGTGATTATAATTCGAAGTACACCTTATATGGATCACATCTCACTACTACAAAGAGCAGAGGAATGGTCAAAGTACTACAAGAGAAAATGCTGGATTTTTTGTGACAAATGGTATTGCCCGCTCGTATATGAATATGAATTGAACTATGACCAGTTTTCGAATCACACGTCTGTAATCGCAACAGTTGCTACAACAGTAGTAAAAATAACCAGCCTATACAACTCAAGAACCGATTGAAAAGCTTACAAAATCAAAATCAATAAAACTGTAAACCTAAAAGTATTTCTCAAGGATTCTTCAGAGCTAGAAGCTACAAACAAGCTAATTTCAGTTCTACAAGAAGCACCAAGCCATGCTCCTCGAAATTGGACGTCCAAAAAAGATTTTCCAACATTTCATTAGAAACCAAAAAACTGATCACTGAGAAAAGAAAAGCCAGATCAAGATGGCATTGGTATCACTCACCAACAGGCAAGTGGAAACTTCTGATCTTATAAAACTAATTATAAAAATTAAAAAAGAAATCGTTTATCTAAATACCAGAAAATAATCTGGATCTGACCAAATCACACCGAAAATGTTAAAAAGACTCTCTAGAAAAGTTATTGTGCTGCTAACATATAGCAGTACATTAGCCTATTCAGCTAAAGGTTGCTAAAATAATTATAATAGCCAAACCACACAATCCACACCAAGTCTCCTCATACAGACCTATGCATAAGTCTTTTATCTGCAATTTCTAAGCTCCCAGAAAAACTTTTACTTCACCGAATTAGTCTCTTGACTATCGGTTTGGATTTCGACAATCCCACTCAACAGTTCCATCGCGTCGTACAAACAATAAATAAATCCCCGGAAGACAAAAAATATTGCACATCTGTACTTCTAGATATAAGTCAGACGTTCGATGATGTGTGGCACGCTAGCCTCATATACAAAATTAAGTAAATCCCGCTATCGTATTTTCCACTCCTTAAATCTTGCTTGGTCGATTCTCAATTCCAAAATAAAATAAATGGCGATAATTCAGACACTTTTCCAATCGAGGCTAAGGTACCGCAGGGCAGTGTGTTGGACTCTTTGTTTTATCTACTATATACATCCGATATACAAGCGGAACTTTGGCGAATGATAAAATCATACTTGCAAGGCATGTAGATCCAATAATAAGATCTTCATATACGCAAAGCCACCCAAATCTTATACACGATTGTATTAATAAAATATTGATAAAAACATTAAAATTAATAAAAGCAAGTCAACTCAGGTGTAATATGTACACTGAAAATGGGCCGCTGCCCATCAGTTACCGCCAATAATACACCTATACCTACATCTTCATCAGCACGCTACTTAGGACAACTCGACAAAAAACTTACCTGGAAGGACCACATTTTAAAAAAAGAAAAATAAATTTATTTACCACTCAAGCACCTACACTGGCTGATTGGAAGGAAAATAAAATCTTGGTTTATAAAACAATAATCAGACCTATTTAGACTTGTGCCAAGTTATGGGAATGTGTCAGCAAAACTCCCAATCCAAGATTCTTCGAGCAATGACTGACGCATCCCGGTACGTAACCGACAAAACGTTAAAAGATGATTTCCTTATGCCTTCCGTTTCAATTGTCATATAAGACCGTAGTGGAACTTATGATATCTGACTAGACGTACGTTCTATTACAGCACGACTCCAGAAGACTAAAAATATTTTGGCCAATTGACCTCAAATGAGAAGTGGGTGAACTCCACACTGGAAGAGTTCCCATCCCGCCATCAAGGACTGTTTAATATTATAGTCCTACGTTATCATATTAGCCCATAGAATGTTAATTCTGATTGTTAATAAATAACTTAATTAAAAAAAGATAATAGTGGATAACAAAGCGTTAAAGCGAAATATCCTGAGGAGTGAGTTTCCTTGAAGCATCTATACTTACAGCACATAGAAGCCAAGCCTCTTTTCGTTCACCCGACAGTAAGTAAAAACAAAATTTTATTTGTAGTTCATCTACCCTTGTATGTCTAACTCGAAATGCGCGAAATACAAGAGAAATGAAGAGCTATAAAAGCAAGACGCCTTATAACAAGATTTTTCAATAACTCCAAAAATGTCTAAACATTTGTATTCACTTGAAAATGATACAGCATTGCTTCCAAAGTTAACTCAACAATTTACAACTCGCAGCTTTTACCTGCGTATTAGTTAACCACGTACAAGACGAATGGGGCCCTTCAACCGCTCAAGGGTTGGAACTGGCTGCGCCAACTGGCCACGTAACGGGCCCTCATTTTTCGCTCAAAAAGCAATTGAAGCCGACATTTGCATATATTCAATTAGCAGGGCCCGAAAACAATTTCTGCCCCCATTAGCAACGAGGCCGTCCCGCGCGACCCGCCAAAAATAAATTGCCCGTTGCGGTGATCCTTTCGGATCCGCTTTCGCTGGCGCTTGACAGTGATGCAGTGCGGCTGTGAATACGCGAGGTATTGACCTGCTTTCGCGATCCTGAAAAGCTCGGCCGTCTGCCGGCTCTGAAGCAAGCAGCTTCCAGCTTTGCCCGATTTGCATAGAGATATCTGATGAAATTGGGGCGCGCGTGTTTCTTCGTGTCGGCCCGTCCTGCTGCGGAACTGTCCATTGGTGTTTATATAAAAGCCCAGGAACTTCTTATTTGAACTTTATTTGACGATATAATGTGGATCAACGTAAAAGTTGTTTTAGTATCATCATATTATAATCATTATTATGGATTTAAGGAATATAAAAAGTTTAATACCTACACTCTACAAATGTTTTTTAATATAATCATCTAGCTTTAGGCGACAGCAATATTAATACAATAAGCCTTTTACAACAAAATTGTTTAGGTACAGAGGATCTATGAAAAAACAACGGAACTCACCTCATTTTATGACGTTACTTTCATCAATGATTTTGTTTTAAAGGTTAAAAATACAATGTTTATATTATCATTTATGTTTATGATTACCTCTTACTGCTTTATATATGTTCGTTTTTATTAAAATTTTTCACATAAATTTGACTGAATCTCGACGAATTACTTCCACCTTCAAAGCATCAATGATTTGTGGATTATTCCTGTGAACTTGGCTTTTAACGTAACTCCAAAGAAAATAGTCTAGTGGTGTTAAATTTATTATTCCTGTAGCTGTATAACACGTAGTAACATCCTGTTAAAACCACATATTTTGAATATCAACATTATTCAACTTAGACCATAAAAAATTGGTTATCATAATTCGGTATCATGGTCCATTCACAATAACACCATTTACATTGTCATCTTCAACAAGTTATAATCCAATCATTCCAAAGACCCCACCAAACTGTAACTTCTTATGGATGTAAAGGTTGCTCTCTTGAAATTCGACAATTTTGTTTTTGTTGGTTTATGTTACATTCCGATAAAGATGTGTTTTGCCACTGAATAACTTTTTTTTCGAAAATTTATTATTTTGTTGCAACATGGAATCAGCGAAATCTCGGCGATTTAAATGATCAGCCAGCTTTAATTCTTGAGTTAATTGGGTTTTGTATGCTTTTAAGGTTAAGTACTCGTGTAAAATTTGCCATATTAAAGTTTGAGAGGTGCCTACCTCTGTGAACCCTTCGAATTGACATTCCTAGTTCTTTCTGTATTCTGCCACGAACCATAGCAATATTTTCTTGTAAATGAGCTACAGCACCATTTTCTTCAATTATTTTAATTACATTTCATGTTTTAGTTTGACTTGAAAGATTATGGCACCGTAAATATCGCGTAATTTACGAAACACATTTTCCTCTGCATGTTTTTTCTATCCTATACGATGACATTTTATCAAAGAGCAAGCCTTGTTTTTTCCAAATGTCATAAAATCAAAAAATTAGCTCACAATATAGTGTCTAAATAAGCTGCCAAAGAAAACCTATATATGTATGTCTATTTATTGACCCAATTTAATAAATCCTCACTTTCAAATTCCAGAGTTTGCATTTGATTCTGAAAGAGTAAAGATGTGCATATCGTCGCTTCGTTAAAAGATCAAGTGCTGCAACAGTTAAGTGATAGTGAGAGGTCGGCAAGTCACTTTAGACCCGGTAAGTGGATAACCGCTTTCATTATCGCGCGAAATAAATTTCACACAGCCCACAACAAATGTAGCGTATGGATGCCCTCATAACCAGACACCAATTCTTAATAGCAAACACAATTATTGTCAACCTCCTTATCTATTCCAGCAAAATTGCTTTCCCAAATACATCAGCTTTTACTCCTGCATATATATGCTGCTCCTGCAGCTACACCGCTCAATATAAAAACTTCTAAGAAAATCAAGAAGTAACACAAAAAAATACTCACAACTGGCAAGTAGTCAAAAAAAGAAAAACCCGATCCTACGAAAATCTGCAGATAAACTCAAACCAGTCTTATCTAAATACACACAACAGATTTTCAATATTTATCAACAATGACGTTAATATGCAGAAAAGTGAATCAACTACCTCAACTAAAATGCAAACAAACTAAAACCACCGCCAAAATTTATATACGGTGTAACTAATTTTAAAGGCATGGTAAATAATTTCACGAAACATACCATAGTACTAAGACATATTGCATCAAACCATTCAACTACGTGAAATACAGTAAGCCGCACAACACTTCCAATGTATTAAGACAAGAGATACCCCAACAAAATGTATACTCTGACGCAGCGACCACCCGGCCTATCAAAATCTCTTGTACTAAGAAGTAAATCAAGCCACACGTCCAACATAATTCTAATTCCACAAAATCACGCTCTAACACCCTTCCTGAAACTAATTTCATTCATAATACCCTCGAGACCATAAACAACAAGTGCACTGAACACTCAGAATATGTCTTATGCGCAGGCAGTTTCTGGAACAACAGGAGTCGGTACAAGAATGACTTATTCTCCATGATTACTCAACAATTGACCTCCTTCTTATCAGAATTCAAAACCGTGTTCGCTCAGATGATGCAGCAGAACTCCATGATGCTAAAGTTACTAACAAGTCTTATCAACAAACATTAACAATGGCTAAGTTTACAAGAATTGCAACCTGGAATGCAAATAAATTAATTATTATTCAATTAATGGCATTTTTAGGAACCCTAAAAGTTTATTTCATGTTTATTTACTGACAGAACTAAAATTTAGATTCCTAACTATACCGTGTACAACACCTGTCATACTGATGGTGCTGCCCATGGCGGCTCCACAAATCTTAATCGCAACAGCGTCTTGCGTCACGAGCTTCCTAAGTACCAAACAGCACACATACAAGAAATATTAGTGCTTCATATTGGAACTACACTGCCTCCCTCGCCATACAATATCGACAATTTAATTTAAATCCTTTTCCAAACACTAGGCCAAAAATTTATTGTTGTGGGTGACTGGAACGCGAAACATACGCACTGGGTATCTAGATTAATCTGTTTCGAGAAATAAATGATAACAAACTACATACATCTTTCAACTGGTGAACTCATCTACTGGCACTTTGATACGCAAAAAATCACTGACTTGCTAGACTTTCTCATAACTGCATGAATCTCTGAAAACTACTTTCAAGTCGAAAGTAACTATGACCTCTCATCCGACCACTCTCCTGTCATCATAACCCTTGGTACAGAAGTAATACTCTAACCAATAAATCCTACTCTGTCCACTCGAATGACAGACTGGGAACAATTCCAAAACTATATTCAAGATAATATTAACTTAAACACAGAATAAAAGAACTATATTTAGACAATATGGTTCAATACTTCACTGATCATGGTTGTCCACACCTAAATCCAACTTAACACAAGTAAAAACTACTACTCCTCTAAATTAGTGAACTAATTGCTGCGAAAAAAACAGGCCAAAGAAAGATGGATGGAACAGATCTCGTAATCTTGCAGATAAACAAATTTACAACAGATTTACCAGAAAACTCAATAACCTACTAAAAGAATATTAAAATTCCAGCATCAGAAACTACATTACAAAGTTAAACAAACAAGAGCACTCTATTTGGAGAGTCACAAAAAGTTTAAGCGTGGTCAAATCAACGTACCACTAATAAAACAACAAGATAGCACCTCATAAATTTGGATTTAGGGAACACGACTTGGAAATTCAACAAGTCTACCAAATTGTCAGTTTGATAGCTATATGCTTCGAGGAGAAAAAGTTCTGTACCGCAGCCTTATAGGACGTCAAACTTGCGACAGGTGTGGCATGTCGGATTATTATGTAAATTAAAGCAACGATTACCGAGTACCCCATTATCTTTTGATAAGATCATACCTTACCGACCGCTTTTATACCAGAAAACACAACAATCAACTTTCTACATATATAACCTAATAAAAGCAGATGTACCATAGGGCAGCGTACTTGGTCCTTTCCTGTAACCCCTTATCTCATATCCCAGAAACCAAAAATACCTCTATATCCACATATGCTGACGATTCCGCAATACTTTCCACACATAAAGACGCAGGTGAAACTACACTACATCTGCAAACACACTTAAACCGGCTCAGTGATTGGACCTACCTTTAGAAAATCAAGATAAACAAAAATAAATCTCTACAAGTAACATGTACAACTATAAAAATCACATGTTCTCCTATAACATTTAAGGGCATTCTCCTGCCGGTTAAAACAGAGACCAAGTATGTTGGACTCCATCTAGACAGACAGCGAACCAGGTTTTTACATCTCGGAGCAAAAATAAAGCAAATTGATCTAAAATTCAAGTAAATGTATTGGCTACTTGGACCTAAATCCAAGTTCTCAACTGAAAATAAAGTCCTGCTGTATAAACAATCCTTAAGTCCATCTGAAGATATGGTATCCAACTCTGAGGGTGTGCCAAGAAAACAAATATAGATATTATACAACGACCACAAACCAAAATTCTTGAAGCCCTTGTAAATGCATCTTGGTTTGTAAGTAACGGAATCCTACACGAGGACCTCAACATACCGTTCGTGATAAATGTAATAGAAAAATCAGCTTCAGACTACTTTGCAAAACTACTCGGACATGAAAACCACTGCATCCTAACTCATGGACCCTCTATCAACCAGAAGGCTAAGTAAACAATGGCCTACAAATCTGAATTAATGAAGAATGCAATTCGAACCATCCCAGCAAACCCTAAGGGAATCATCGGTAGATGAAGACCCTTACATGCCTCAACAGACAACATACTTACTTAATACTTTTATATTACTGAAGTAGATTGTAAATTTGCGATTTTATCAATAAAAAAAGACTTAAATTCCGTCGTCCAGAAAAAGTGCTTTGGTATTTGGAAATTTCCATATTCAACAAACGAAGATCTGTCAGCATCGTTAACAAATTGGAACAGCTCTCACGTCGATTAATTATAATATTAAAGAAATTTTAATTTTTTTGGCGGTGATCTACAGCCATAAAATTAATTATGTTTTCTAATAGCAAAGATAAGTAGATTTTTCAACCAATCAAATACAATAAAGTTATGAAAAAGTAAAAGTACTTTTTTTAAAAAATCTAAAGATTTTTCATTCCTACTAATAATATTGCATCCTCAATGAGCCCATTGTGCCTTTAACTAAATTTAATTACGATACTTAATTGGATGGTGCCATAGAGACCCGTGAATTTTAGTGGGACTCGGCATATTCAAAAATCGGACCCACTAACCATTCGTCTACGACAAATCAGACAATTTTTATCAAAAAGAATACTTAAAAAGACTACTAAATAGTAGTTATAAAAACAACTGTGTTATAAAACAACCTTAGAATATAGATTTTTTTGACAAATTAAAGTAATATTAATAAACAAATACGCAAAGTAGATACATGGATGTTAAATATTTAAATCCAGTTTAGTACCATCTTGTACAAAAACATAGATTAAATACAACTGATAGTTGACTCGGTTGAACAGTACATAAAAATGGCGTTTGTCGAAAAATTTATAAATGGCAGCAATTATCTATTGCTATTATATTTTAAGACATTTTAGGGTTTCTTCTCGGAAATTGATAAGATTAGCAGCCATTTATTTAAAAGTCTTGCTAGATTAGCAAATTGTGCGGAATTACACAATTTTCGCAATAACTAGTAATTTATGGTAATGAATTATATTACACTGAAAAATTGTAAATGCACTGGTTTATTCTACTGTCATGACTATTACACAATTGTAGCTCAAAATAGAAAATTTTAATTCCAACTATGACAGAAGCAAGTTAACACTTTATCAAAAATATGCTCCATTTGACAACATTAATTACGAAGGACAAGACAAATTTTTTAAAACAAATCTTTTGAATGAATCAATAACAGATCTGTAACGAGCTTAATATGTAGCGCTGATTTAAATCCTCACGGTCACTTAGCATTGGCGTTTTTTATATAAGATTTCCTTCAAAGTTTATTGAGCAAAAAAGTAAAGACCCTTACATCTCTGCTATCGTTCACTCAAATACTCAACCTATACCCTCATTTACCGGATTATTGAAAAAAAGGGGCAAGGGAGTGGAACGTTGCGTAATGATCAGGCGGCAGATGTTTTTTTACTTTTCTATCTATTTTATTTTCCCTAAAAATTATTTTGTCGGGATGGTTATTTGAAATTCCCAATCTATTTTATGATAAAGCTATTGATTGTTCTATATAAATGTGAAAAATTCAGGGTTATTTATAAGTCCTTAGGATTTAAGAACAAAATGAGGCGTTATACTCTTAAATAAGACGCGACCCACGGTAAATAAATAAATAATTTTTCGTGTAAAGTGAGGTAAAATTAGTAAAAAAAGGGAAGTGAATGAGATGAAATAAGAGTCGGACCCTCATCGATACCTAGAAGAACACAATTCGAATACAAAGATAAGTGCGGTGAAAACAGGCAGCCGGTATAAAAATAGAAAGCGATGTTACCAAACGTAAAATTTTCACCCAATATCAAGAAAGCACAATTAATAAACACACCAATAAAAGAAGGGTACAGAGTAAGAATTAACAAACTAACAACACTCCCAGAATACATTAAAAGGAAGAGAGACAGGAACGACTGCAGAAAAATGGGAGGGAGAGATATTGGCCTTCCGGAAAAGTAGCAAAGAAACGGACAACAAAGACATTGAAGAAACAAGAATACAAGAATACAGGAATACAAAAAAGAAAAAGAAATAAATATAGAAATAACAGAAACAGAAGGAGAAAAACGATTCTTGAAATAAATACACAAGGAATTAAAAGAAGAAAACCAAAAAAGTAAACAATTGAAAAGTAGTGGCTTATTACTATTGCGAAATTAAAAAATAAAAATAACAAATTAATAAAATACTAACTGCAACGCTTGAATAATAAATTAAAACAAATGGAGAAAATCGAAATAAAAATGGAACATGTGAAAAAGAAGGAAAAAAATAACCTAACAATAAAGAATTACGACAATCCCGTACTCATAAAATAAGCAATGACCAAGTTCATACAACTGAAACTAAAAGTGCTGGCAAAAATTATGGCAGCACATAAGTTAACCAATAAAACTGTATCATAGAAATGAAAAGTTCAGAAGATTAAATGAAAATATTAAAGAAGCAGAATGTACTGCAAACTTTAGGAGAACCAGTGGCGGAACCAATGATATGACGAAAAAAGGAAAAGAAATACAGAAGAGAAAAGAAAGATAAACTGTCAAAATAAGTTATATGAAATTCATTATAACTGGAAAAATTTTAAAATGGAATGAGGGAAAAGACAAACTCATACAACATATAAGTAATAAATATCAAAAAAAAAACGATAAGAGAATGGGGAAGAAACCCCGTCAAATACGACAACGGCAATAAAAAAGGCAAATAATAAGATAATGAGGAAGGAAGCATCAACAGAAAGAGAAATTATTAATATGAGAACATGGAACATACTAAGCATGAACGGTAGAGAGCTAAAATGATATAAGAATTTAATAATGCAAAGTTAGAAATAATGGCTTTAAGTAAAACAAAAATAAAGAAAGACGAAAAACAATTTTGAAAAACCGTGGACTAGTTTACAGTGACGTACAAAAGGACGAAACAGCAGAGGCAGGGCATAGATGTGCTCTTAGCCCAAACATAGATGAAACATATGACGAAATAAACAGTAACAGTAATAATTCTAGGAGATCAACTTAATGCTAAGGTGGGAGCTGAAATAAAAAGAACGCAAGCTGTAATAGGAAAATTTAAAGAAAAAACAAAAAACGGAATGATTATACGGAACAAAATATTGCCACAAATACACGCGAAAAAAGCCAGGAAGAAATCAGTAATAGACTACATTATAACTGAAAAATCTAACAGGGAAATCTGAGAATATATAGAAATGCTGAATTATCACCTGTTAATGGCAAAAATTAAATCATATCGGAAAGAGCAATAACGGAAAAGTAAAAAATCATACCCAAACAGTAATAAAAAGTGTTCATATATTTAAGTTACAGGAAGATAAAATAAGAACATATATGTCAAACTGACCGCAGAAACGGTAAAGAAGAAAAAAAGGTTAAGACAAACAAGCTTTAAGATAAACGGAGAATGTTTATGGAAATTATAAATGACGCACAGACATGAAGGCATGCGGTATTATAGCAACGCGAGGATCAAGAAGAAAAACCATCGGGTAGAATGAGGAGAAAAACAACAGGAAAAGAGTATCTAGAAAGAAAAACACAAGAAAATTATGAGAAATACAACGAAACTGGGAAAGCAGCAAAGGACAAGGGCAAAACAGCTAAAACAGAAGAATGTAAAACGGAAAAGAATGGAACAAAGACGGAGATGGGTAGCAGAAGCAACTATTTTATAGAATACTAAAAATATTCGAATCAAAAACAAAAATACCACAAAGATACAAATAAAAGATAAAGAAGAAAAATACTTACGGAAGGGAAAGAAATAATGGTGAGGTGGGAAGATTACTTCCAGGAAATGTTATGAAGAACAGATATGAGGAGATAATAAACAATAGTATAACCATCGAATTAAGAGGAACTTGCAACATATATCTAGATAAAGTAAAAGAAGCGGAAAAAAGGTTAAAAATTGGGAAAGCACTTGGTTTTTCGCAACATAAAAGTGGAAATATTGAAGTATATGGAGAAAGAGGAAATAAGGATACTACACTACATTCTATTATAGACAAAGTATAGAAAGTAAAGAAAACCTCAATAATAGTACCAATATCCATGAAACAGGACAAAAGAGAGTATTAAAATTAGAGATGAGGTAGGCAGAGGTAGACATGGGATAAAGTAGTTGCAAAAATAATACCAAAATAAGAAGGGGAAGGGATAAGTGAGAGGAAGAGAGAGGGGGGAAAAAAGGAGAGAGGGAGAGAAGGGGAGAGGGAGAGGGAAAAGAGGGAGAGAGTAAGAGAGAGGGGAGAGGAAGAGAGAGGGGAGAGAGAGAGTTTGTCTATATATTATATTTTAAGGAAGCGGCTACCGTCACTGGAATGGTCGACTTGAACATGTAAAACTGGTTAATGCTACTGTTGAGTAAAAACAGTAATGGTTATATCTATCAACAATAGGATATCGGAATGGTAATTTGCCACAAAGGTAAATGCAACAAGAAGATTTATCCCTTACAATTTTTTTCTTTGTGCTATCACTCTGCACAATATTGTAATCGTATCACCACTGCTACGGCTGTAGTCGATCATAATATACTAACCTGTGTATAGGACATCGTATAGATGTCTGCCGTATAATCAAAGCTGGAAATATCGAGCTTCTGTGAAACATGAAAAATTGGTGGAATTATCTACATTTTAATGTAACAAAGTTTGGTATCTGTTA
Source organism: Sinelater perroti (assembly GCA_036346155.1). Classification (NCBI taxonomy): domain Eukaryota; kingdom Metazoa; phylum Arthropoda; class Insecta; order Coleoptera; family Elateridae; genus Sinelater; species Sinelater perroti. Next base: position 8,086,446 of record JARFIY010000324.1, read on the forward strand.
CGTATTCTATTTGTTATTAAATTTATAAATAATTTACCCTGTATTGCAGCAAACTTTTGTTTTACAGCGACAGTAAGAGCATACTGGGTTTAACTTCACTTCATTTGCCGCCAAAAATATTAAAAGAATTCAATTATAAAAACCAATTAGGTGGTATTAGGATCATCAATAAGCTACAGAAAATGTCGTCAGAATCAGTCCAACTTTTAATTGAATTTAAAAACAGAGGCCTTTGTGAATTTATTTTAATTATTTTATAATAAGATGTATCCGTAAAGATAACAAAAAATGAGATAATTTCAAAGAGCTAGAACCTACACGTTTCTGAGTATTAAAACAGCACTTAAAGATTTATAGTCTTATTATTATAGTTTTAAGCCTTTAACAATCACTGAGGGTATATTTTACCCCAGGCAAAGTTTTAAATAAAATATCATTACCCGGTCTCTTAAAAATTACACTTTACTTTTTATCTGTTAATATAGGTCAAAAAATTAATGTTACTTTGGTATTTGTTGAAAAAAATACGCATTTTTGGGATGTAAAGAAAACTTTAACGTGGCAGTTAGATAAATTACTGTTTAGTAGCATTTTTAAATATAAGTTAAAGGTTTGATAGTCTCTCGTAGATGACTATGTCATGTACTTAAATCTTATCCGCTATACATTTATAAAAATATTACAATAATTATTTAACCTTTCTAAATTCCATACATACCTATATACGGACTTATGGTCTAGTATCAGGTTAAAATCACAAACTGATAAAAAGCGCAATCAAAGAGTATCATAAGGATTTTTCGTGAGAGTCCTCGATCGAATTCCACCGATATCGTAAGTGAATTAATGTTTCTTTCCAGTTTCCAACCATCTGTTTAAACCATCCGCCATTATATGTACATGCTAATCAAGACTCCATAGCATACGTCTCTCGCGCAAACTCTTCATGAATAAGAGGAACAGTTAGGTGAGAGTGCAGTACGTAAAACATTGTTTAGCATAAATCTCTAAATTTAGTCGAACGGCGGTATATATCTAAGGCGACGACTTCAAGTATCAGGTTCCTACCGCTAAATAGGGGGGTAACATTGTCATAGTGGGGCTGCTGCTCCTCCAAGGAAACGGACTGTTTAATACTCATTGAAGGAACTATACACGGCTTCAAGTACAAGAGATTGTGCAGAACGAGTTAATTCCCTGGGAAGTCTATGTCCATAGACGGGCATTTACTTTTCAACCAGATAATGGTGCAAACCTCAACAACAGGACAATTTTGGAGTGATTCGATCAGAAAAAATTTACTTCGTTGACTGCTTTAGGAAGTCTCCATAATTCAACGTGATTGAGCATAAGTGGGATAATTTGGAACTGCCAGCGGGATGGAAGGCCATGCCTCAGAAGATCATCGACAAGCTTTTCGACTCTCTTAGGATCAGTTGCCAAGCACTTGTTAATGCTAAAGGTTTTGAAACCAACTATTAGTTTATTCATTATCATTTACGCACCATAAAATTGCTTGTTAATTTTTTTTAGTATATTTTTTACATTTATATTAGAAATTACTTTGCCGTGTTTTCAAAGAAGATCAACTTTCTGTTCTTTTGCTAGTAATAATTTAATGTTTTTGCTTATAACTTTTATTTAGTCGCACTGTTTGTTACTAACAGTGAAGAATAGATAATTACTAAAACTTATTCTTTTGTTGTGCAGTCTCTGAGAAAACACAAAATTGGAAAACGTCAACATATATTTTGCTTCCCAATTCAATAGGTCCAAATTCGCAAAATTATATTTTTTCCAAATCAAACTAAGATGCTTTTATATGGGATAACTCAATATTTTAGTGGCGTCAATGGAGAGCAAATTTATTTTGGTTGGCTGACTGATCATTGAGAATATCCGTAAGAAATGTGGCCCGTAACAACTGTAGCTAATCCTCTTTCTGAAGTTGTGAAATATTACCAAGAAATCCTTTCTATAGCACCGACTTGTCATCACCTCCATTTGTTTAAGTTCTCTTGTCAAGGTTTTAGTCTTTTGCTTTGTTCTGTTCTTGTAATCCTTAACTCTTTTAATGCCAGTTGCCATTCTTGTCATTATCTAGGATAGTTAATCTTAGTCAAGAGCTTGCACTCAAATACCTGGATCTTAAATCCCCCTTTCCTCCCCTGAGATGGAGTAACTCCACCTTTACTTAAACTATACAGTTAATAAATAGTTTCCTTATTTCCGTCAGTACCCCTTCCAAGACTTCCAATATTCTTTCATATTAAGTTGTCAAAAAAATATCGCACGTTATTCAGGACCATAACCACCATGTGGACTTGGTGTTCAAGGCAGTGAGACGTTACAGTTAGGTGGCTATAATATAACTAAGAGATCGTCTTTTAGATGAGTTTTTCAAAGCATTCCATTCAATCCTCAAAAAATAGCCCAAATTTTTAGAGATGTCACAGTTCTCTGGGAGTGTCTTAGAGAGTCGTATATATTGAAAGAAGTACGTGGTGTGGCGGCCTTTTCGCCCTTGAACCGCTTTATATCGCGGCGGCATGCGAGCCTTTGATATCTGCACGTTTTGCCATCGCACACAAAACGGCATATGGGCTTTTGCTCAGCCGACAAGTCTGCATACGCCGTCGGCGGCATCTTTTGATATGAAAGGTGCTGTCGAATGAAAATTTCCCGCAAAGACCTACCGCCAAGCCAGGCGCGAAGCCCGGCAACATTCACGTCATCGCAGCTCTGCCAAGTTTAGTCGTTTGTCTCAATCACCCCTAAATGCATTCGCCATTCTGCAGTCTAGCGAAGTTATCTAGTCAGGTCTTCACTCAAATCCGGATTAAACGTTCCCCGCAGCGCGACCACTTCGGTCGCGTCTTATCATCCCGCAGATACCAGACCCGCAACGCAGAGGTGGCAAATTGGAATCGCCGACGAATTCGAAGCCGAAGCCGATTCAGGTGAGCGATTTGGCAATACTCGTTGGTTGATATCGGTAGCCGCCCATCGCTTACGCGACGGCCGTTTAAGGGACGATTTGGGCCATCTCGGTTGACGTTCCAAACGGGCCGTACTACGTTTCCACACCGCACCACGAGAGCGGCTATTTACACGCCTGCCTCTCCAGTACGTTTTTTAAATTAATTTTTCTTTAATTTTTTCTTTCGAATTTCTAAGAGTCCTGCCTACCATCTACTCTTGCGTTTTGTTGGCCATAAATTAAGCTAGGATTGGCTTCTTAACAGAAGAGCCAAACAACAATCAGTTCTTTTCAACACCCCATCAATAATAACATGCGCTTCATTATAGAGAAATTTTTGAATGTTGCCTTTTTTCTAAAATAATTATTACGAGCAATAAAGACAAAAATATATGTTTAACTCGAGGAAAATTTATGAAATGAATTATAAGGTACACTAATACTTTTTCATTACTTATTTTTGTTAGAGATTTCGATAAGTAACTCATGAGCTTGATGCAAATGTCAAAAAATTTCAAGTTATAGGGCAGTTTTGAACCACCGCTACAGTTGTGCCTCTGACAAATTGTGACTCCATCCCGATAATAACTACAATACTAGCAGGTTTCAGAAGACAACGTCTTGGCACTCATTTATTTTATTCTGGGTAGGAAATTGCTTCGTTTCAAATATGATTTTCGCTGCTAGTTTCCGAAGACATTGCAGTTTTAGTTTTACACAGTAACTCTATTACTACATATTAAAATTTTGATACCTAAAAGTTATTCGAATTTTTAAAAGTAGAAATAAGAGCAAATGAGGGTGATAAGTACAAATTACAATCACATATACTACCAGAAGAAACGCGTGTTCATTTTTAATGTTAAGTGGTCTACAATGATTTTGCCTTGCGAATCTCTAAGGACCGTCTCCACTATTTACTCGTCTGTTTCTTTGACATAGAATTAAGAAACGCTTGGGCTCTTTCAACGGACCCAAACAACAAGACAAGTTTAATGAAACTGGTTTTATCCCACTCTAAATAGGAAGAAGTTGTGTAAAATGCATATATGTATTCACAAAACGAAAACAATTAGATATAAAGTATATATATATATATATATATATATATATATATATATATATATATATATATATATCTTAGAAAGCAAACTTCTTTGAGAAGGCCGTTTTAAAACTAATATTGTGCTAACGAATATATTTATGAGATTCAGTTAGTAATTTATGTTTTAAAATTATACAACAATTTCAAAATAAATCCCTACAAGTCATTGTGAACACTATGTGATATGTATCTACCACGATAATACTAACTTAAAGATAGTTAGTTCAAATATCAAATTAAAATATTCATTGTGAGATGAAGTCCAATTTAATGACCTAAGAGATTCAATTCAGAAGACCTTCCAAATGTTATACACAAATAATGATTAAAACCACTTGTTTGTCGTGATTTTTGTCGAAGTAGAAGAAGCTCAAAGGAATTATTCTCTACTATTTCACTAAATGAACAGCACTGCCTTTATCATGGGTTCCGTACTTTCAGGTGCTTGTTTCCAGCTGATTTTATATATAGTATGCCTAAATTAATTTTTTAAGAAAAAAAATCTTTATAATCTCTCCACGCTTGGTCATGGGGAAATAGGACAGACATTAATTCACCAAAAATCTTTCTATGTTACTTCATAAACCATATTTTGGTATTAATTTATACAACATCATTCTTTCTATCCAGCGTCTCTTTAGTACTCAATTCCAACACCTACCTATCTCGCTTTGCTATTTAGCATAACTCTGAGTATATACTTCACCGTTCGTTTTATCTCTTAGGGCGGCCCATATATTGTACTTGAAAATCATTAAAATATCATTTTCTCTACAGTACTTGTTGGTATCATTAGAAATTAAAATACGAAAAAGCTTGCTTCACTGTATTGTTTCTGCACTCACGGTATAATATTAGTAATCGCTTATTACCGCATGCCTGCATATTACCATTGCCTCTTTTTTTCTTACTTCCTTTTACTCTATCCTATTGTCCTTTTCCGTAATTTTTTTTAATTATTAAATGAAATAATGTCATGCCTGCACTCATTTGGACCATTCTGTAAACCGATTTTATTATTATTATTATCGCCATCTCTTATTGGATTGTTTCAACTTTACGTTTACATTTAATTTTCGTCAAACCAGTCCAGCATGTATATAATAATAGTTCCCCGTAACAGGCCTTGGAGGCCCTTTGGGGTCGTAACAGGATAGATCTGCTACAATCTAGAGCCTACGGTACACAAGGGTAGTAACGTGGCTAGCGCTACGTACCGACCGCCTATTATTACCCCAGAGTTTGACCTCCAGGTACTCATTTATTGCAGCCTGAGTCGAGCTGGGCCGTAAAAATGCCAGTGATCGAATTGGCGAGAGCGGGATTCGAACCCGCAACTCTTGGTTTCGTAGTCTAGCGATCTATCCACTAAGCCACCACTAAATAAATAAATAAAGCATAACTAAATTTGCCACACCACCTCTATTCATCCTGGAGCCTCCCAAATTTGGTCTCAATCTGTCTAAGTCAGAAATTAATCTCTCAGGCTTCGCCCTTGCAAGGACAATACTTATGTTGTGGCCTACTTCGATGCCTAAGTACATACTTAATACCTTTTTAGTTTATTGTTACGCTATCTTGCAGTATAACGGTGATGCGTGTTTAAAATTATCTTCTCGTTAACATGCCCACTTCCGTTTTCTGTAATGTTAACGATAGCTTGTTGAATTCAGCAACCGCTTTACTTTCAGTATTGCCCATTCCATATTTTGTATTTAAATATTTTTAGCTATAACTACATGTACGATATAATCTTCGTATCATCTTCATGTGTTACTTGACATGATATTTCTTCTGCTAAAATAGCTGCATATTGTTTTCATTAGACATGGTTTCACCAACCTTATCTTTAATTACTTCGCAATAGTATTGTTCCAAAAGCGTAACATATATTGTAATCCGGATGATATAATTGTTGTTGATATATCTTTCTCTTTGTTCACTACACTTGAAAGCAAAACAATCGACTCACTAGCTGCATGCACATTATCGTTTCCTATTTCAGTCTAAAAAAAAATAAAAACATTAACATACAAGGAGTATTTTTATTATTGAGCTTCAAAACCCGTTGCTATTGCATTAATCGGATGACGCATTCAAAAAAATATGCATTATGAACGGTGTTTTATAAATCTTGCTAATTGGAACGCACGTATGCGACGACTGTAATTGGCCTAATATGCTTGAAATCCGGTATTTAATCTCAGTCACTTATCCAAAATTGACGTAAGTAAGTAAGTGACGTAAGCGCTCGAGTGGTTTGCAAAAAAAATGATATTACAGCCTTCAAAGCAGCACAGGTAGTTGCATTTTTGAGAGAGAAGCTCAGTCAAACAACCGTAACAAATCGACTATATCTGAGCCAATCAGCTCTGTCGAGAGTATGGATTCGGTACCGGGAAACCGATGGCTACAACGGAGAGATACGATCGATTTCTCGTCTCAATATCGCTCAGAATTCGACATATGACTGATGTTGATCTCAAGCAAGAACTGAGTCGCCAGCGCTTGAACAGTGAGAAGAAATCGGAAAGCAGCTACGGGACCCAAGCTGACCGGAGTTCAAAAACAAACGCGACTGGAATTTGCTCACAAACATCTCGATTGGGACCTCGGCCATTAGAGTCATTCACCGATGAATGCATGAAAATGCGCAATGCCACACCGCGCAAGTGACCACTACTTATCTGGCTGACGTCGGTATATCGTAAAATCGATTGACCTCCTTGTAGCCCAAACTTGAGAATGTTTGGGATGAGCTTAAGCCAAGAGTACAGGCCAAAAGTCTTACACTAGGAAGCGTTATGGAACTGAGAGCGGCGTTGATTGAAGAGTAGAAAGCAATCTTTCAAGACAGCATAGGAAACGTAATTCGATCCATGCGTAATCGCTTGGAAAGTGCAGTTAGGAGCAGAAATGGCAACACCATTTACAGAAAAAATCATTAAATTGATTTTAACTGAGGATTTTATTTTTTTTTCATAATCACCTGTTGCCTTTCAATTCTTTTGTGTTACACATATTCTTAGGCTCATAACTTTGTTAAGCCTTAACGGATCTTGGATTCTTGTGTTTTTCTGTAGCGGTTTTGTACCTAATTTCCTACAAATATAAGTCCACACGCTTCTCAGTTTGATTTATTTACCGCCTTCTTTAAGTCGATTATTCGTTCGTATTTTTCCAAATATTCCATTCCTTTTTTGTCGCCGCCCTTAAGACTTTTACCTTATCTAATAATTACTCTTTCAGCTTATACACATTGTCTTCTAACTCCCTTTTATTTTGGTTTGATTTGATATGGGCATAATGACACGCGGTGTTCCCATGCGGTTGCCCATCTAATCGTAAGTATTAATCGCTACCGACGACAATTTGCTTCAGCTCTTTGCCTTTCGCAAGATACTAAGCTTATTCCCTCTTTGATTATTTTATGATTGTTATATTTATATAATTATGCCGAGAATTACTTGTCAAATTACTTATTGTTAGTTAAAATAGGTCAAAAAGGTGGGACTGATAATTTAGAATGTAAAAGCTAATACTATGCAATTTTAGTGCCTCACCCTTTTCTTTGCGTTTGCTTTCTGTATATATCGTCATATTATTACTTTCTAAAAGTGTTCCGCCTCATTACAACAATTAATTTTTTCAATTACCAGACGACCTTGTCCCGTCTCGATGAGCAATAAGCCGTTACTTGCATAAACTAAGCAAAGTCGACAGACGATGTAGAAGGGTACCTTACTCTTTAATGTAACAACAAGCTAAACACAGATTTGACATTTGACAGTCTTCAGAACTTTCGAGTCTTTCGCCAAATTATTATTAGCGACAAGAAATAGATCTACTTTTATAATCTAAACAGACCAAACCAATAGTTAAGTAAAGATGCCAAGCTACAGATCAAAAGTATGCTTTGCGTTTAGTGGAATTAGAAATTAGGTTCCTGAAATTCAAACCATTATAGTTAAGCTATATTTTCAGCAGCTTGACAAAATGTTTGGAATAACCATATCACGGTGTGGTCAACCGAAAGCAAGTGTTGCTGCAAATGGATAGCCTTAGACCAGATAGGGCCCAAAGAACCTGGTAGAAATTGGAAGAAGTAAGAATTGTCCTGCTTGTACGTCTGCCTTGGCACTACTGGTTACCATCTATTCCTATTAATGGCCCAATTTTTGACCAGAAGTAGAAAGAGGATGTCATCAGTTGTTGGATTTCAAATTGCAACAGTGACTGACTTGCAGATGAGTAACTACTATACAAAACCATAACACGGATTTGGCAATTTGTTTCTTTAAAATATTAAATAAACAATTTATATATTTAAAAACGACAAGACTTTTTCACTGCCTTAATACTTCTTTACACAAAAAATGTACGCAAAATAAGTGCCAAATTTGTTTAATAACGTTGCTTGTACTAATAATAGAAAATTATAAAGTTAAGAACTGGTCACATCTCCGCTACAAAGTCATTTAAAAGTAAGATATGTAAAGGCAGATTTATCGAATTACAAGCTACAAAAGTAAATTTAAAGACAATAGCAACATTAGCAAACTATTTTTATAATATCTAACCCATAAAGACTATATAATTTGCTAAAAATCATCAAAAGTGCCGTAACAGTACTGTTTTATACAAAGTACTACACTACAAACACACGAACAAAATAGCAAAAGGAAACATTGTATCATTAGAATCCCCTGGCAATTCGAAATTTTATCACGTCAGCACTTCATCAAACTATCAACAGCAAACTCTTGTTTTATAGAAGCCAGACAGAAAGTTTAAAGATGCCCGGGGCACATAGCTAGAGAAAGGGCCGGCAAAAAGCGAGACTGTAATCAAAACTGTAGATAAGTGTGAATTATACTGCAGCCCTCGCATGTAAAAAAATGTATTGCTATAAAAATTAAATTACGCCCCGTATTAAAGCTTTATAGTTTTGTTCATACGAAGCGGTTTAGCAGTCAGATAACGCTACAGCCGTAATTAAGCAAGAGCAGTACTCCGAGGGTTGCGCGTCGCCGCCGGCGTTACACATTGTCGCGTTACAGATAAATAAGGTCAAAACCTTGCCGGCACGGCTGTCGCAGCTCTTCTTATTTTATCATTCATCACGCTCCTCACAAATTACGGCTAACGGAGACTGAAGACTAATTTCCCGTAAGTAATCAGGGGCGCCCCTCAATTAAAACAGCGGTCGCGGACGAAATAACATTAAGAGCCTCGTTTGGATCCACGCTGCGTCGGCGCCCTCCAAAGATTCTAATTGCGCGAATAATATTTTAAATGTTCGACTAAGGGGTACAAATAATAGGCCGCACTTATCTATGTTGGCGGCGGCCAAGTGGAGTGGTTCCATTAAACTGCCGGCGTCGTGTATGGGATGGTCGCTAACGAATTTACATTCTCTAGGCTAGGAGTTGCGTAATACAATTAACAATAAACAGTCAAATAGAATTTGCGAACTGTTCCATAGTTGCGCAGTAACTATGCTGTTGTTAAGAGCTGTTGGCGAATAACAATTTCTGAGGATCTTCAAGTTGTATTATATGTAAGTAAGTTAAATTTAAACGAGACACGATAACGCGACACACGGCTGCTTTTTACACACCCTCTTCCTTTTGTTGCATTTGATTCTGGAAACGGGCAAATTTTGATGCGCCCTTAGTAAAAGAAGTGGGTTGTTCCTGTGGCTATTTGCATGTAAATTGCTCTACTCGATTGTTATTTCCAAACATCTGCTCTTGTAAGAAATAACTGTGAAACTTAAATAAAGTTGCGGTTGCAAAGGAAATTATCTACTGTTTTCCAACGCACTTATTCCAATTTAGCTTAAATTGTGGTTGTGGGCGTTGCCTTAATAAAGAAACACTTCTTGTGGAACGACATGTCGTAATTTGTTCAATTAAAAAATTAGGAAAAAATTCTTATTTGTGACTAAAATATGACTGTTGCAACTAAACAGTGCCTTCTCTTTAATTAGCCAAAAATATTCCATTTTAGTTTAAACTACGGCTTTACCCGCTTTCTGTTGGTGCTGTCTGAAATACAAAAATTATCGGGTAGGCCGCCATTTGCAAAATCCAGCCAGTGTTCCGTTCTGCCTCGACTTATTCACCCACTCTGTACTGGATCTGCCATCCCATTGTAAAACCGCATTTTCTTTTAACCCGGCTTACGCCCTGGATGTGCCTCTGACAAGGTCGTCCTTCTGTTTGATGTCTCAGAGCCTAAAATGAACACCGCGACCGAAAAGAAGAACACTTTCCAGGTCTTCCCATTAACCGGTAAAAAACGCAAGCAACAGGTGTGTATCTTACTTTTTCTCTACTAGCAAATACTTTTGTGGGGAATTGGGGCTGAGAAAACTGGTGAGTGTGACTTCTTTTGCATTTTCCACACTGTAAGAACCTTTTCTACTTTGTTTTGACTACGGTTGGCGACCGTTCGTTTAAACTTTTCTCATCCAATAATAGATATAGGACAGTCCTACCCTTTCTTCTTCCATATTTCTCGATCTTTTGCTCTCGTTATCCATCGTCTTCCTGCTATAGTTTTTATGTCGTCTTTTCAACATTTAAGTGATCTACCTACCTTTTTCCCCTAATCTAAACTGTCAGTTTAAATGCTTATTCGTCCATTTTTCTTCTATAATTACTAAATTTTCCGTCCCGCTACACTTCTGTTGTGCAACTTCTACTATTTTTCTACTTTTGTTCTTTTCTTTAACCATTCGTTTCTTTTTATGTCACTCCTAATATATTTTCTTTCATTGATCTTTGTGTTGTTTCTAATTTCTTTAACACCTGAGGGTAAACGTCATAGTTTTGGTGCCGTATGTTAAAAATATGTTCAATTTTAAGACGTACGCTAGTATATTAAAAACATTTATCATCGCTTTTGTCTTTTTTTTTCATAGTTAAGCCTGCTTCAGCGGATTTTCCTTGCCATTGTTTCGTCATGGTCTGTAGTTCTTGCTCTGATTTGCTGATTATAACTATATCTACTGCGTATCTTAAGTGAGTGTAATCTTCACCGTTAACATAATTTTTTGAATATACTTTCTAATGCCAGCGTAAATAAAGAGAATACAAATAAGTCTTCAATCAAAAATTGGACATTTATTGTGAAAGAACAGAACATTATGTTTTATTCAAAGTATTGTCCATCGCTAGCCACTACTTTTTCCCATCTTTCTGGTAGCATACGAATACCGCGTTGAAAGAACACTTTATCTATTGAGGCTATCCACGAATCAACCTAATTTTTGGTATCTCATGTGATGTGAAGTGCTGCTCAGACAGGCCATGTGCCATTGATCGGAAGAAGTGATAATCGGAAGGGGCAATCTCTGGTAAATACGGCGGGTGGGATAGGACTTCCCAAATTAGTGTTTCCAAGTAGGTTTTGACCGGCGCCGCAACATGTGGACGAGCATTATCATGCAGGAGGATAATTTTGTCGTGTCTGGAGTAGTAGTGGGCGCATTTTTCTTGGAGTGCTGTCATCCGTTGTGTTTGGTAGAGAGCCCCAGTAACAGTTTCGTTCAGTTTCAGCAACTCAAAATACACGACACCAAGCTGATCCCACCGAATACACAACTTGAGTTTTTTTTCACAAATATTCGGCTTGGCTGTCGATGTTGAAACATGGCTACGTAGTCCCCATGATTTTCTCTTTTTTGGGTTGTCGTAGTCAATTTATGGGTATTAATTTCTTCCGATCTGTGACAGGAGAAAAGCTTGTAATGTCGTTTTGGTTAAAAACCGAATAACAGGTAATGTTACACTTCAACTTTGCTCGTGGTTTGTCTGTTAGTCAGTGTTTTATGCTAAAATAAAATTTTCATATCGCACAATTGTATTTAAATGGCATTAAAAGTTACAGGGAGAAAATTTTAGTCAGAGAGATACTTTAAGGCCTTTGTCTGTCGGAAGAAAATATCATTTTAGCCAGGGAAATTCCTCAGTACGACAGACATACAGAAGGGTGTTTGAGTATTCCCGCACTACAAATTCATATTACCTTTAAGAGCAAAAATTTATTTTTCTTAGGTACCCCAAGCCTTAGCCGACCAGCAATTGATATGCATTGTATGGTGTCGTAAAATATTTAGTAATTTTAAAAATTGGACACCTCGCTTTCCACCAGTATCTCGACAGGTAACAAAATTTTTATTATGCGCCCACTAAAACCCAAACAACAATTCTCTAACGACAATAGCCTTCTAATAACTCAGAATTATCAGTACGTTAGTATCTTTAAAAAAGTAGAATATATTTTGAAAATTAAAAGTTTGTTACAAGGTTTTACTTGTACTTTATATATTTTATGTTGGTGTTGTAAAGCTGCTTATTTTACGGTTCAATATCAGAGATTTAAATAAAATTGATAAATAATAATTGACAACCTCCACGCAAAAGTTGTTATTTAAACATTTTTTCTTATAACCCCAAATGACATGAGTTAGGCCCGTGCATTGAAACGTAGTGGACGTGTGCGAGCCAATTTTACCTGCGACATCGCCGCGGCCGAGCAGCAGCCATAAGGTCAGGCGTATTTTTTTATTGAACAATTTAATATTCAATCCCTATTACAACTGAAAGTCAATTTTCAATAAACAAATCGTGTTGTGAAGCCCTATGGAGGGATTCCTCAATATGAGTAACAAAAGCCTTATGCCAAATTCTCCTGATCTCTCGCCATCCTGAACGGAACCCAGTAAAAAGTACCTATTTGAGCCTGAAACATTACCTTCAAAAATAAATACTTTGTGTTAACCGAACAGATAGTAAATGCAGGGAAATTACTATACCAAGGCAAACACGCTGCGGCTATCAACGCGTTGGACACCTCCGAGGCCGCATCGTCGACAGGTAACAAAATTTTTATTATGCGCCCACTAAAACCCAAACAATCCCATCGATTTGTCTGCATAACGACAGATAGCCTATCTAAATATACTCAAGAATTATCAGTACGTTACGTATCTTTAAAAAGTAGACCATATTTTGAAAATTAAAAGTTTGTTACAACAGTAATTACTTGTACTTTAATACTTATTGCTGTATGTAAAGCTGCTTATTTTACGGTTCAGAATATTACAGAGATTTAATGACTAAACATTGATAAATAATAATTGACAACCTCCACGCAAAAGTTGTTATTTAAACATTTTTCTTATAACGCTCAAATGACATGAGTTAGGCCCGTGCATTGAAACGTAGTGGACGTGTGCGAGCCAATTTTACCATAAGTAGACATCGCCGCGGCCGCGTAGCATCCATAAGGTCAGGCGTATTTTGAAATTGAACAAATTTAATGATTAACAGATCCCTATTAGCGCAACTAGAAAGTCGATTTTCAATAAACAAATCGTGTTGTGAAGCCCTAGGAGATTCCCTCAATATGAGTAACAAAAGCCTTATGCCAAATTGGGCTCCTGATCTACTCGTCAATCGCTGAACGTGTAACCCAGTAAAAGTACCTATTTGAGCCTGACACATCAATGTCCAGGTAACCGAACAGATCAGTAAATGCAGGATAACTGTACTATGCAAGGCAAACACGCTGCGGCTATCAACGCGTTGGACAGCCTCGAGGCCGCATCGTCGCGACAACACAGTAAAAACATCGAACATCAGATAAACTCTCCATCGATTTGTCTGCATAACGCAGATATATTAAAATACGTCAAGAAATCATCTCGACCCTCAGACACAATCAGACCAAGGGACTGAATTTTCAACAGTCCACTCTTATAAGAAGATACCCAATTGACGTATTAATCTCTATCATACATTACAGAACAATAGTAAACAGCTGCCCACATCACACTTAGACAACACTTATGCCATTATTAACAACATTAATCCTTACACTGGTAACTAATGGATCAAAATAGTGACCCATTAATTACTAACTTAACAATGGCCAATTTGAATGTCTATGGCCTAAAAAAAAACACGTTCAATCTTCATAGAAATCCTGTTGCGACATAATATATATTTAGCATGTATTACCGAAACACACTTTATCTGCACAGAAAAACTTCGAATCACTGGTTATAAGGTATATGAAAGGATAGAGAACCATTTATTGCAACTGGTAGGTGTTGCAATTATTATTAAAAAGAAACTTAACCATCATCTTCTTTATATGGATGCCTTCTAAAATATTGAAGCTATCTCCATAAAGCTAATTATGAAAAACAATGGCTCTCTTTATATTTATGTCTGCATACAAACCACCGGCTTTTAGAAAACGAAATCGGAAAACTCTTTAATAGTAACGAACCCACTCTTCTACTGGGGGATCTAAGCTCAAATAACATTATATGGGGTTGCAGGGCTAGCAATCCTGATGGAATCAAATTACACAACATAGTAACCCACCACAGTACACTGTTCTTAGCCCCAACAGATTTGCCTACCATCCATATAGAGCTGATCACCAACCACATATCCTAGATATAATCTTACATAAAAACTTTTGTGGTTCAATATTCCAAACTGTAACCTTAGAACTAGGCTCCATCACCTCCCCATAGTTAGCTCCATGTCCAATACTCCTAAAAAAAACCCTTCTCCAATCAAACTTGGTTACGGGAAAATCAATTGAGGAACATGCCAATCGACACTTGATCAAAAGTTAAGACGGATGAATCCTATCGAAACATCCGGCGATTTCAACCACTCTATCCAGCACTATGCGTCTGCAATCCAAGATAGCATTAAAGAAGCAACTACACCTCCAAAACACAGAAAAGTTTCTGACCACGCCAAAACTCCTGGCTTCATACTCGAGCTGATCAAATTGAAGAATGAATACAGAAGAGACTGGCGAAGATCTCGCCTACCATACTTTAAAACTTTATATAAGGCTCTGCCATTCAGTCAAACCAAAACTTGACAATCTAAAAATTTGCAAACATAGTTCCTATGTTAAAGAAATGCAACCCCGCGACCCCACCATGTGATTGGCAACCAAAAGATTATTACAGCAACAGAATGTCATCTATACTCTGACAGATAGTAATACTACTTACTCTTCTGACACTTACAAACCAAACCTGATAGCAACACATCTTGAGCGGGTGTTTACAACAAACTTGGGAAAGTATTATAACTGAAGACTTCAGTGCCGAAACCGCAATTACACACCTACAACACGCTCTTAACCTCACGATTGAATGGTTTCAGCAAGTGGCAAATAAAAATAAATCCCGTAAAATCCTAAGCAGAAGTTGTTTGCTTCAGACCATACACTTGCAATCTCTCAACAATTAACAATAGACAATATATGACGTTCCAATGACTCCTAAGGACTGTCAAATGTTGTAGAAATATTTAGGAGTCTATCTTGACGCTAGGCTAAATTCTGAAGGAGTTTCAGAATTACCAATAAACTGCAACGAATGCTCACGCCAATTGGGTATTGTTATACTCCTTCAATAAACTCACCAACTGTTCAGAACCGAAATAATTCAGTTCTAATTTACAAATCAATTCTCCAGCCAATACTCACCTACGCCTGGAGCTCTATTTGGACAGATATACGTCGAAGACAACAATTGTATAATAAACTGCAAAATATGCTACCGAATAAAGTACTTCGAATCGCAATAAACATGTCATGAGTTTGTAATTAATACCCAAATTCGCAAGTGAATCATAAGCGTGTACCGTTAATAACCAATTTTATTCGGCAACCTAACTCAGAAGTTCTTCCAGTTAAACCTAATATTATGTATGCCAGAGCGCTATCATAACTAGAACTAGGCCGAAACGCAATTATCCACTACAACACGCTCTTACTAACGATTGAATGATACTCACAAGGAATTAGTTTAATATTAAAAATCGTAAAACCTTTAAATATAATTGTTACTCAAGACAACAGGTGTAACATATGTAAATATTCCTCACTAGATTAAAGTTAGTTGTGATACCCTAAGGAACTATTATGTATAACAAAGTTTAGTATCATACTTGACCTAGGCTAAACTAGGCAATAACAAATTAAACTCAACGAATGCACAAGATAGATAATACATTTTGAAGTATTTTAAGAAATAATTTCTTGAAAGTTACAAAAAACAGCTATAGGGTAATTTACTTATTCTAACATATTTGGTTTGTAATATAACACAGAGCATTTCATGTTAGATATATTATAAATGTATTTAAAATGGTGATATTTTAATCGGAAAATTATTTCGGTAGTACATCAAGGACAATCATCTACAAAGGAACGTATAAATCAATTTAATAATAATATATACAAATAACTCTTAGAACTGAAATTATGTGTCAAGGCTATCAAATAGAACCTAGCATAATTATTCAAACTCTTAAACGAAAATGTCCTAATTTCCTTTCGATGTACAACTAAAACTAACACACATTTCAACTTTATGTCTGTGGAAAACACAAGGAAATTTTGAAAAATTTTACCTCCTAGTTGATAGGTTTGATAATACATGAAATTAGTATCATATTCCTTAACTCGGTGATCATTAAAAAATCCAAAAGAATGAGTTACAACAAATCTGCATTATCAAATTATGTTCCCAAAACCAGACAAAGACAAGAAGAAGCTACACAGCTATAGACACATTAGCTTACTGACATCACTTTCCAAGCTCCTCAAAAGAGTAATCCATAATCGACTGCTAAAGCACATTGAAAAGCAAAACACAATACCAAGATACCAATTTGGCTTCAAGAAAGGCTGCCCAGCAAGTCTCCAACTTGTGTGGGTTTAACAATAAACAATGCACAGTAGCAATCTTCCTCAATGTCGCGCAGGCATTCGACAGGGTATGGATAGAAAACTTCAAGAAGAAAATCTCTGATATTACAATACCCATCTCAAACTAATCATATTCTCCTTCTTAGACAATAGAATATTTGCAAATCAACACAACTCTGTCAGAAACCACCAAAATTTGAGCCAAAGTCCCATAGCGCAGCATCTTGGGGCCCGGTGCAACAATAGCAACCTTCGCAGATGACACCTCCATGTTCACACAAGCCGATAACCTTAATGAAGAAAACATCAAATTACAGACAAACTTTTAACAGAGTTCAAAACGTGGAACATCAAAATAAACCTTGACAAACGCCAAACTAAAATCTTTAAAGATCAACAATCCTCCCGTACAAATAAAGAACAATGAAATAGCCTGAAACCCCAAAGACAACGCTGTCAAATATCTGAGAATACACCTCGACACCCACCTAAGCTGGGGGCATCACATAAATTAGAAAACATTGGGCTAAGGCAACTATACCCACCGATTAACCGCAAATCCACACTAAAAATAAATTGCGCAACGCTACTCTACAAAACTCAAGTCAACTTCTTGATGTATATGCATCGCCGATCTGGTGCAACACCTTAAATACCAACATACTGAAAATACAACGCCTCTAAAACAAGATTCTAAGAATTATGGTCAATGCACCGTGGTACGTTAGAATACCCAGCTGCACGAAGAACTCGACATCTTACCCATTGATCAATATATCAACTGTGCGGAAAAATTCATCTTAAACGCAAGTATATCTTAGTGGTGCGGAATTTAAAACAAACATTCACAGCAGGCTCAAACAAAAACTACCCTAGGACCTAGTTCTAGCAAACCAAAGATATATTTAAACAAAATGTAAACTCACTGCGTCTATTACTCTGTCGCACAATGACATAAAGTATAGTCTAAGTTATTAATATGTCACAAAATATTTTACCTACGCCATATATAACAAATGACGTAATGCCTTTCTCCCCTAAATTATCACTGATGACGGGTCCTGGGCACATCATTACGACCCAGAGTGCAACTGTTAATACAACATAGGGACTCTATTGACTGGCTAAAACTCAAAGTTCTCAAAGAGCTGATGATCGTCTTTTGAGCATAGTCTGCATTGAGCTTTCATAGAGAAAACTATTCTTTAACATGATAATGCTTATTCATACTGTAGGAAGCATTAGGGTTCCCGCGCAAAATTTTACCACATTCGCTTTACAAACGAAATCTCGCCCCTCGTTTTTTCTTCTTTTTTCTGGGTCTAAAAGAAAACCTGTGGGGATAGCGTTACCCTAATGATAGGGAGGTGTAAGTAGCTATGTATTTAAAATGTCAGTTGATATCTTTGATTTATATCAATATAAAGCTGCATACATGCGGTACATTTCGGATTACAAAAAATAAAATTCAAAATGGGAGTTTAGCTTATAAAATACAAATTTTCCCATTATCTAAATTATCAGGAAATGATGATATTTTTGCATGAGTTGGAAAGTTGAGCACTCTCCTTATTGCATTAACGAACGCTATGGCTATTAGGAAGTTCCGCAGTTTTTAGAGATTAAAAAGATCACTCCAACCGCAGCAACTAATAGCCCCTGCCGATCAGAAAATCCTACGAAGTAAGTGAGCTTTCAACTTCGGAAGTTTTAATTACCCTTTAACAGGCTCGCTTGGCCCATTTCATTCACAGCACATTTAGTGCTTTACTCTTTTTCCAAATGGCGAGATTCGTTCATTATATTCGAGTTTAAACTTTTCGACCCGGCAATTTCTGCTGCACTGCACTAGCTTGAAACTGAGGCGGCGAAACTAGTGCTCCATAAATTTGCGAGGCAATTTGCGACATATATGAAAACTTTGCATAGAATACGCGGGTTTTAGCTTTTTCTCCCTTGCTGCCTTCTGATGCAAGCAGAAATTTATAGACGCAAATAACTTCAAAGCTGCGCCGCCATACTGCCTTTTTATGGATTGCATTCCGGAATTACTTCTTTGAGGCAGTGAAACTTGAAAGGAACATGGAAATATCAATGTGCAGCAGCAATAAATATGCAAAATATCCGCCATAGTGAAATATTGTGTTAGCATGTTATTAGACCCTATATGAACATAGGAAAAATGTCATCCCTTAAGTGCTAGCAGAGTGACTACCCGGGGCATTTTCAAAGCAATTACGTGAAGTAACCCTTAACTGATGTTGACTTCCTGATAATTGCCTTGGCAAACAATAACCGAGGGAAAACTACTTGCAGAGATAATCATGTTTTCAATTAGCTCACAGTTCATTCACCCCTCCTTGCTGAAAATCGATCAGCGGCAAAAATAAGATTTTGATTACTTGGTTGTGACAAGCTATGCAACGTGCAAATGGCGCTATTTTATCTGAAACTATACTTCCGTGTAGATTATATTTTTTCAGATAATACTTGTATTGTACGTTTGTACAATGCGTTGATCTTAAAAGCTCGACAAAATTTTCGTACCCTAATCTCTACGACAGTTTCAAACTGCCTTCCTCAAAGAGAATAAGCCACTAACTAGAATAAGTAGTAATATATTAGTGAAAAAACAGGGTTATAGGCAGTTTGAGTACACGAGGAGAATATTATCTTGTAGTAACAATATCTGACTTTTGTTTATAAAAAAGGATGTGTTTTAAAAAAGCAGAATGAAGATTTTTAGTTACACCATTATCATCAAAACAAATTCAAAGTACATGGAACTTTTAAAGTTTCATCGAGTACACAAGATCAATATGTGTTCGCATCTGTTATAATTTGGGATATATTTTAGCGTTAAGCTTGGATTTAACTGTTATTTACTGTTCTTGTACTTGAATATGATTCTCTACAATTTTTTTACTTACGATGCATAAAAAATTAAAAAGCCTCAAATTACTCTTAATACTTAATTGTTCATGTGGTTGAGTTGACTTACGCAATAGTATAGTGGAGTGTTATCCTCAGAAATAGGTCAAGAAACATCTAAATCACGTATTGCAAAAAGTTCTCTATTGGCTATAAAGAATTTATGAGTATCTGACTGTTATATCAGTAACAGAAGAAATGATAAATAGCTGCTATTTTTCACAGTAGCGAAAAATTCACTAAATACTAATAAATCTACAAGTAATACTCATTGAAGGCGTGGATTAAAATGTTGGTCATTCGTTATGCATTATTTCTAAAATCTAGAACAAGAATAAAAATCAATATTTTACGTATCCACCTGCAAATGTTGATGAAAAGTAATTTATCTCCGATTTAAAGATTGTGCTTGAATCTCGTGTAGTTTTTGCTAATTTATTTTTTTAAATTTTTATTGGTAGTTCCCATATTTACAATCTACTCAGTGTTTGAGTAATGAGCAAATAATTTAGTATTATGATATTAGTGGAGACCCAGCCGGTGCTGGTGCCCCAGGAAAATTACACTAAATAAGATCTTGTGACCAATGACGCTTCAGTTTTCTAGTTGCTGGGGTATTGGCGAGCTGCTGTACTAATTCGTTTTGATGGTTAGCTAATTTTTAATTATATGCACGTGAAAATTTTTGTATTTCTTTAGCTACATAAGGTTTGTTTACGTCTGTGTGGAGTGTTTTATCAGTTACGTACCAGGGGACATTTGTCATGATCCGTTAGTTTTTAGATTGGAGATACTTAAAGTATCTTTGCATGGAAAGCCTTGGCACAGCCTTAGAGCTGAATTCCGTAGGTCCAGATGAATTTTAGTATCGCTTTATACAGGAGCACCTTGTTGGATAATGAAAGTTGGGAGTGCCTGCCTATTAACCACTCCGATTATTTTTTTAAAATATGTGTTCTCCTTGTAGGTTTATGGTGAAGGTGCAGCTTGAGCTATTTAACTTCGGTCCTCACTGCTATTGGTGCGTTGTTGATTGGTGTTGGCTGACATACTACGCATTTGTTTGTAAAAGTCATCTAAGTTGATTTATCTTAAATAACGCTCCACTTTCTTAACTAGTCGCTTAGGAGGTCTAAGTGTCTCTGTAATAAGTGCGCTGCTGATTTTGCATTATCATTGACTGCCAAGATATTCGTATCGTCGGCGAATGTTACTATTAAAATATTTATTTAAACTGGAGCATCTGCTGTATATATAAGGTACAAAAGTGGTCTCAACAAGCTTCCCTGTCGCACTCCGAAGTTAATTTGGTAATAGCTTGATACAAAGTTGTTCAGTTTCACCGAAGTGCGGCTTTATCAGTGGACAGACAATTTTTCCTATCGAAGCCGACGACGCTCTTTAAAAATAGGGCCGATAAGTTACTTGAAAGTTAGCGAAAGGTTAATGATGTCCACGAGACATATTTCGTTTAAATTTGTTTAATAGAAAATAAAGAATAAACACTAGCAGCTCAACAATTTATATTTTTATCGGTTGTTTATAATAATGGAAGTACAGATCTATTATGCCTACATATATAATAATATTCTAACACAATTTATATTAACCATACCGCTTACAATTTACAATTATATATTTCAATATATATATATATACATAATCGGTTTTATTATGCTGCTCAGTGAGTAAACAAATTAAATTAAATAATTTAATATTAACTTTAAATTTGGAGTTATTAATAATCAATAATCAAACAGTTCCATTTAATAGAAATACATTAAACTAAGAACATTTTGGTTCAATTAATATATTAATATAAGCTAAAGTGATATATAAAATTAAAAAATTAGTGTCCTTGGTATCTTATGCCTTTAAGCAAATATATAAATTATATATATTATACATACATACATAGACATATACATCTGTATCAGAATAGAAACAATTAATAGAAAAATGTTGTAAATAAGATATAGAGGTAGAGATGCGAAGGAAATAGCTATACCTAAAAAATTGATAAGAATAATAAATATGACCATGCAAGGATCAAGAGCCGTGGTACTAACACACAAAGGACTACCAGACGAGGTAGATATATACAAAAAAGTACGACATAGGGATGATCTATCTGCCTCATTATTTAACATTGCAATAGAAGAACTAATGAAAGATTATCATATTAAAGGAACAATAATAGAGAAACCAATACAAGCTGTGGCAAACGCAAATGATATAGCATTGATAGCAAGATACCGGAAAAGCATAAAAAAAGCAACACAGATGAGTAGAAAATCAAAGCAGAGGGGTTTAGAAGTAAACCAAAGAAACACTACATATATGAATATCATAAGAAACAAGAAAAGAGGCAACAATAGAGTAATAAATATAGAAAATTATAATATAAAGGAAGTATCAAGTTTTAAATACTTGGGGACAATAATAAATAAGAGGAATAACAGAAGGGAAGGAATAAATCAGAAGATATAGTCGAGATACTAAGCATAATTAGGACAGAAAATAATAACGAATAACAAAAAAATAAGCAAAAAATTATGTAGAACAGTAATAAAACCAGCAGTGATGTACTTAACGGACATGTGTCTCACAAAAAAGATGAACAAAAATTGAAAGTTCTAGAGAGGAAAATAATAGGAAAGATATTCGGAGGAAAGAAGTTAAATAAGGAACAGTTCAGAAGACTAACAAATATCAAAGTGAAAGAAATCTTAAATAATAAAAACATAGTTAAAATAATAAAACCCAGAAGAATAAGATAGTACGGATGCGTAAACCGAATTAGTGAGCAAGGAGTAATAAAAAGGATGACAAATTGAAAACTGCAGATACGATCAAAAGAAAGACCAAAAGTAGGTTGGAAAGTAGTGATGGAAGACATGAAACGGATGAGGATAACAAGACACAGAGAGAAAATCAATGACAGGAGGAATGGAGAAGAATTGTGAAAGAAACAGTAAGACATAACAACCTATAAAGAAAAAAAAGTGAAGAGTAGTGCGGTGTAGAGTAGAGGCATAAAGCTCTCTTAGCTTTCTGAATGCACCCACGTTAATTTTATTCTTTTTCCAGCGTAGTTGTTTAGCTTAAATATTTATATTTGTTTACTCTCTCAATTTGTTGCTATTCCAGCAGTAATTTGTTTGGTCTGCTGGTAAAATTTCTACTAACTAGGTATAATAATATAATAATAGGTCTTAGTTCCCCAAATTCTCACTATCTCTTTTGTCTTAATTAGGATTACGAGGATATTTGTCCAGAAATATGCTTCATATTGCTTTCTTTACAATACTTAAACATTTCTGTAGCTGTTAAAAAGTTTCTTTTTGATTTAAGGCTTACATAACATTTTAAAAATTACTGAAGGTGTATGTATTCGGCTCACCACGTATTTTATCAGCGAAATTATTTATAATTTAACAAATTTTACTAAATTCTTATAATTTTTGTAAGGTAACCGATTCCTTTGGAGATATGCTGTAACATCTTACTTTTCAGTCATATAACGTAGGTTACTTAAAAAAGGATGGATGTTAGTCTTAATATTTGTTTAGCGAAACCCTTAAACAGTATGCTGAATCACGAAAGAACAGTTGTATATAAAATGTATCTTTGCTGTAGCCCTGTTCTTCTAATTTATATTAGTTTAAAAGTTTTGGAAAAATGTTGCTTCTGTATTATTATACACTAATGCGCTACAACCTTTGTTACGTTTCTTTGATTGTGAATTGAATCGATGTCCGAGATGTATATGATATCTCTTAGCTTGAGTTGCTAGTAAGAAGTAGTCTATTTTGAAACTTTTATTTGTTCCTCAGTTAGTAGCCTTGAGAGTTCAGCAGATTTTTTTTAATGGAAAAATCTTGGCAGATTTATTTTGTGCTTATTATGTTATTATTATCTTCACAGTTTTTTATTTTGTTTATACAGCTTACCTTGAATTGTGCATACGGAAAGTTTATCGTATAACTTATTTGTAGGTTAATCAGTGAAATCTCTAAACTGTCGGGGTCTTACAGTCGCAATTATAGTACTTGCATTGCCACTTTTGCAAGGATTTTCCGTCTGGACTGGCTATCAACAAATCTAAAACGAGCCACTTGAATGTCAAAGAATGGAATTACAGTTTGTCTTTTTTAACTTGACGTAGGTCAAAAGATTAATAGTAGCTTAGTTTCCGAAATTTAATTTTCTTCATTTGGTACTTTCATTTGCATAATACATTAAAATAAACTGGTGTGGCGGCCTTTTCGCCCTTGAACTGCTTATATCGCGGCGGCATGCTGGCGGCTGTGATGTCTGCTACGTTTTGCCGTCGCACACAAAACGGCATATGGGCTTTTGCTCGGCCGACAAGTCTGCATACGCCGTCGGCGGCACCTGATATGAAAGGTGCTGGCGAATGCAAATTGCCAGCAAAGACCTGCCGCCAAGCCAGGCGCGAAGCCTGAAACAGTCGCAATCCGCAACAGCATTTGGTCGTGCTCAACCCGCAATTCAAGCACGCAGCTCGGCATCGGTCGTGTCTCAACCCGCATTCATTCGCACCGCAGCTCGGCCAATTTGGTCGTGTCTCAACACCGCACATTCGCAATCCGCAACACGGCCGATGGTCGCGCTGCGGATGGCGAGTTCTTGCGGGTTGAGACACGACCGTTAGCTCGAGCTGCGGTGCTGAATGTATGCGGGTTGACACGACAAATGCCGCGTTGCGGATTGCGAATGTATGCGGTGTTGAGACCGACCAAATTGCGACTCGTGCGTGAATGAATGCGGGTTGAGACACGACCGAATTGGCCGAGCTGCGGTGCTTGAATGTATGCGGGTTGAGACACGACCAAATTGGCCGCGTTGCGGATTGCGAATGATGCGGTGTTAAACACGACCAAATTGGCCGCGTTGCGGATTGCGACTGTTTCCGGGCTTCGCGCCTGGCTGGCGGCAGGTCTTTGCGAATCTCGCCAGCACCTTTCATATCAAAGGTGCCGCCGACGGCGTATGCAGACTTGTCGGCGAGCAAAGCCCATATGCCGTTTTGTGCGACGGCAAACGTAGCAGACATCACAGC
Organism: Sinelater perroti; assembly: GCA_036346155.1. Taxonomy (NCBI): domain Eukaryota; kingdom Metazoa; phylum Arthropoda; class Insecta; order Coleoptera; family Elateridae; genus Sinelater; species Sinelater perroti. Next base: position 8,111,310 of record JARFIY010000324.1, read on the forward strand.
CGCCAGCATGCCGCCGCGATATAAGCGTTCAAGGGCGAAAAGGCCGCCACACCATACCCCGCCTTGAAAGGTCCTGAGCTTTCAAAAATTATTACCTTATCAAGGAGCTATTAACAGCGGTTTGAAACAATATTGTCATTAACTTCCTGAAATTAACTATTATATTTCAGGTGCGTTAAATTGCGGTTAAATTTATATCGTAACAAACTATATATAAATACCCTATTAATACACTATCTATATATACATGAGTCAGCTAAAATATTGTTTATTGGGTTGGCAAAGGATTCCAATAAGACAATACAAGCTGATCTAAAAGCCTTTTGCGGTTTGTTAAGTTCAAGCTTTCTTCTGTCAATTCAGAAGAAGGTAAATTATCTTGTATTTTAGCAATACGATTGCTGACAAAAATAGACCACCTATGTGGCGATGAGTGGATCCACGAAAGCGCTATTGTAGAATCCGAGAAGGCGTAAACACCTGTAATAGGTACACGAGCGGAAAGTTTATCGCGGACCACGCGAACAAGCTTGGACAGCAGCAAATCGGCGACAAGTTCTAATCGAGCTAGCGTTGTTATTTTAACTGGAGAAACCTTTGACTTTGCACATAAAAGACGGACGATGATATTACCTTCAGGATCAGTGATGTGTAAATAAACACAACAACCGTAACCACTGAAGCTCGCGTCACAAAAGGCTACGATGTTCACTACAGCTTTTCCCACAATGCCAATATGGCGCGGAATTTTTAGAGAAGAGAGTGCGGAAAAATCGCGTGCAAAAGCTGAAAAGCGACTGATGATGGATTCCGGAGGAACCTCATCCCAGTCTATTTTAGCTAGCCATAGTTCCTTAATAAGAATTTTGGCGTACAGCACAACTGGAGCTACAACGCCAAGTACGTCGAATAAGCGGGCAACTAGCGATAGAATCGTGCGCTTTGTGCATTTATCTTCTACAGCGATTGTTGTTAAAGAAAAGTAATCGTCAGCAGGATCCCAGGTTAAACCAAGGATTTTAAAATTGTAAATATCGTTACCCATGCCAGAAAAATTTACTGGTGAGCGGTGAGACTCGGGAAGAACCTCCAATAAAGCGGGTGAATTAGTGGCCCATTTGACAAGGTCGAAAGAGCCTAATTTAAATAAATCGATTAATTCGCGAGACAATCGCATGGCAGTCTGTTCATCGGGAACCGAATCGACATAATCATCCATGTAAAACTGAGTTTCTACCAGTTTAGAAGCCTCAGGGAAGCGGTCACTATGCTCGCACGCTAAGTTGCGTAACGTACGCATAGCTAGGTAAGGGCTAGGCTTTAGCCCGAAGGGTACGCGGTCAAAATTGTAAGTGCGAATAGGTTCGTTCCTACTGAAACGAAATAAAATTCGTAAGTATTTACGATGGTGCTCGTTTACTCCGATGCGCAAAAACATTTGTTTTATATCAGCGGTCATTGCTATTGGGAATGTACGAAAGTCGAGTAACAACGAGAACAAGTCGGCCTGCAAATTAGGTCCGACATGCAAAATGTCATTAATTGACAGCCCTGAGTGAGTTTTAGCACTAGCGTCTAAAACGATACGGATGCTGTCCTTATCTGGTCTGACAACGGCGTGATGCGGTATGTAGTAACCCTCCTCTGTCAATTCAGAGTCAGGCACCTGGGACAAATACCCTGCGTTATATAATCGGCGATAGTTTTATTATAATTTTCGCGTAGGGTTGGCACGCAATCGAATTTACGCTCGAGCGCAAGTAGACGACGGTGAGCCAGAGCGCGTGAATTACCCAGCTCCGAGGGGTTTCGAGAAAAGGGTAAATCAACAAAATATCTGCCGTCTTTAAATAAAATCGAAGAGTTAAAGTTATTTTCGCAATCTAATTCATCTGGACTAATAAAACGTTGAGATGGAATTTCCTCTAACTCAAAGAACTTCCGTAAACTTGACTCAATGTCAACGTTAGCAAGCGCGGTAAACGAAGATGTACTATGTAGGCAGGTTGCATCATAATGACATGCAATATCTCCCATAAGTACGTAACCAAAGCTGGTTAATATAGCGGGTGGTGCGCGATTACCAGAATCGACCCTATCTCCCAAATAAATATAAGGAAACAGTTGAGCACCAAGCACAACGTCAATTTCTCCCGGTACATTCCAGGATAAATCGGCAAGCGGTAAATTATTTAAATATGACATATCTTCATTTAATGTAATGAAGTTTGCGGGAAGTTTGTCTGTAATACAGTCAACTACTAAAGCACGAATGTAATATTTGTTGTTAGGATTAATTCGCGATTCTATTGCGAAATTAATAAAACCGTGTACAGGTCGCGAGGTCATACCAACACCTTGTAAAGATGAATTGCGTAATTTAATTATGGGAATGTTAAAGCGTTTACAACAATCCATAGTAATTAAGTTATTTTGCGACCCGTTGTCTATTAAACACCTGACGACGAGCGTATTTCCGTTTTTTCCATGTGCATAGATCTGTGCGGTCGATAACAATATAGCCGAACTCGAAGCCGCCGCACTAAGCAATACAGAAGACGTGTGAGGTTGCGTTGCTGAATGCGCTGACTCAGCTATTATGGGCGCACGGTTACCTGCTTGCGGTCCAGCCGCCACAGACGGCTTTATTCGACGATCATTCTTTAAGTTCAAAAAATGCAGTAAAGAATGGTGCTGTTTTTTTACAAATTTCACAAACGTTCCGTGATTTACATTTAGTTAACGAGTGAGATAGACTTAAACAGTTTATACAGCCGCGTTTCGCTTTAATTAACTCGAAACGCGCTTGCGATGATTTCATATTTTTAAATTCAAGGCAGCGAAACAGCTGGTGTTCTCTGTCGCATAGCGGGCAACGCGTATTAAAAATCTGTTCACTCGACACAAACGACTTGCAGGCACCTTGTGCGCCACGGCCAAGGCTGTGATAAAGTAAACTGGAATTTGCGCGCGGCTTGGTCTGCGAATTATTAACATGCGAGCGCTCGAGTACTTTGATATAATCTTGCGTAAATGAAATAAATTGTTTACAGGAGGGTAATTCTATTCTGCTCACACTATTTTCGAATTGTTGAAGCGTTTGGGGATCAAGTTTTCTTAAACCACAATGTAACAAGACAAAATCTAATAGGTCGGGAATGTCTAACTGTTTTAATGCGGCGATGGACGCGGAATATTTTTCTATATATGTATTCAAACTAACAGCATTACCGACGCATCCTTTGATGTCCAGAATGTTATTTAGATAATGACTGCCTAAACTACGTTTATCTTGATACTTTTAACAAGACTATCCCATATAATATTATAAGTATCCCTGTAGGAATAATACCTGCGGTTAATTTTAAAGCGTCATGAGTTAATTTACTAATCAAATACTGCACACGCTGCGCGTCAGTCAAATTTGTATTTAAATGCACATTGCTACGAAATATTTCGTAAAATATTGGCCAGCTCTCAGTCTTGCCATCGAAAGAAGGCAGTTCAATTGGCGGTAATTTTACGATACCTCTTTTTTGATCTAATGTAAATGTTTTGCTGTTTGACAATATAAGGTTGCGTTTATATTTAATACTCGAATATAAATCTTCAATAGAATTTAAACATGAGTAGTCTGGAGGAGTCTGATCAATTTCAAACTGCAAATTGTTAATTTCTTCAATTATTGTTTCAAACCTGCTGTATAATTCACTAATAGCTTCAGTTTGAGATAAAATAATTCGTTTGAGCGTAATTCATAATTTGAAATATTAGTTGACGTATTGTATAAACGATTAAATCGTTCGAAAATCGCCTCTTTTGGCAGTTAACTGAACTAATTTTAATTCAAGCTTATCCATTATAAGGGAACTTTACTTGAATAAAGCGTAATAAATTGTATCTGATACCAATCCGGCTCGTAAGGACCAAAATGGAGAGGCAGGCGTGTAAATAGCCGCTCTCGTGGATGCGGTGTTGGATACGATACCGATGCGGCTCGTAAGGACCAAAAATGGAGGCAGGCGTGTAAATAGCCGCTCTCGTGATGCGGTGTGAAACGTAGTACGGCCCGTTTGGAACGGTCAACCGAGAAGGCCCAAATCGTCCCTTAAACGGCCGTCGCGTAAGCGGATGGGGGCGGCTACCGATGTCCACCAACGAATATTGCCAAATCGCTCACCTGAATCGACTTCGGCTTCGGCTTCGTCTTCGTCGGCGATTCCCAGGTGGCCGCCTCTGCGTTGCGGTTCCAAACGGGCCGTACTACGTTTTCACACCGCATCACGAGAGCGGCTATTTACACGCCTGCCTCTCCATTTTTTGGTCCTTACGAGCCGCATCGGTATCGTATCCAACACCGCATCCACGAGAGCGGCTATTTACACGCCTGCCTCTCCATAAACCAATAAAATTAATCTCATCTATTTGTTATTAAATTTTAACATTAAGTCATCACACCCTTTGGCCTTTGGCCTGGTCAGTTAACCAAGGTAACAATTGTTTTCCAAAATTTATAATAAAGATATAAAACATTTTTTGATATTTATATGAGTAGCTCCTCAAAACTGCTATGAGAACAGCATTACAAAATACGGGAACTTTGAGTTTACCTCTGGCTAGAAGGAGGTCTAATATAAATTTATGTGATTTTAAGATAAATTTAAAAAATCGATCCTGCCTTCTCAAAAACACAATATCTTTAAAATGGTGTATTTTTGGCTGTTGCAACCTTTATGCCTTTTTAAAATGGAGAAGTTACCTGAAACTTGGTAGAAGTGCTTATACTAGTTATGTTAACTTGCTATGAAAAATTTGTCTCTAAAGCAGTTTGTGCAATTTTATTTGTTAAATTTATTACTTTCCTCAGGCAGACAAAGTCAGATATCTAGGTCTGCATCTCGATAAACGCTTGACGTGGAGATGTCATATAAGAAAAAACGGAAAGAAATGGGTCTACGTCTAAAAAATTGTATTGGCTCCTTGGGAGAAACTCAGCACTTGCCATAGACAACAAACTGCTAATCTACAAAAGCATAATTCGTCCCATCTGGATCTACGGCTGTGAATTATGGGGATGCGCCAGCAAATCAACAATAAAAATAATACAACGCTTCCAGTCCAAGACCCTGAGGATGATATCCAATGCTCCCTGGTTTGTGTCAAATGCAACAATCCACAACGATTTTAACATCCCATTAGTAGCCGATTTTATGAAAACAAGAGCTGAAAAACATCATTACACTGTTGAAAATCACCCGAATATAACAGTCAACGTCCTAGTCCAGGAACCCGAAACCAGAAGATTAAGGAAAAAGTGGCCAATAGACTTAATGAACTAAAGTAGGAGATTCTTTCTCCTCATAACTTTTATTAAACATTTAATAACATAAAATTAGCTCATAGAATTATTGTATTTATTCTGGTTGGTAAAAAATGAGTTAAAAAATTTTTTTTTAATACTTTGGGATAAATTTACTTAATAATTCTATTTTGTAGGGGACTTTAAATGGAAAAACTGCGCTAAAGACACAAATACCAGAAACTGGTAGCAAACAGTAAGACACTATTAAAAATCAATTTGTTAAAAGCCCATGGTGAGATATGACAGTAGAATGATTACTTCTCAGAACATATATATTATCACAGTTATATTTTTTAAACCGTTGATCTACTCTATTAGTTAATAAATAGAACAAACAAACAATGTAATTAGTGAAGAAAAAAATAGCACAGGGACTATAAAAAAGCTCTCCAATGTAATTTTATAACATTTTGCCATAAAATAATAAAGCCACAGCGTATAATTTTAAATTCTCTTGATAAATATTTATAAACATGATAAAAATTTAAATTGACATTTTTAATAGGTCAATAAATAATTAATAAATTTGACCTGTTGCCAGTATATTTCTCCTATAAAACAACTGTTATATGTAGTATATTTACAAAGCTTATTTAAGAAAATGAAAAAATAAACTACTAGAAACAAATTTTTAGGAGGAATGAAACATTTAAATATGCATCTCTAGATTACAATAATTCAAAGAACATCTAGATAAAAGAAAATCTAGCAAATGAACAAAAGAATAATAAATGCTGTAAACCTGCCTTTGTCAACGATTTATTTAGTCGGGCAATAAAATTACGGATGGTTTTACGTGAATTAATAATCATATATTATAATGTTATTTATTATTTAATATAAGGAACGGGCCGTAAAATAACAAAAACGTATATAGTAGATGATTTGGTAATAACATTATCAAGAAAATATTATCAAAAGTGTCACAACAGCTCCAAATCAAAAATATAATTGTGCAACACCTTTGTAAACAATTAATATAGTTTATAAAATTAATTAGCTAATTGTTGTTGCACTTATTACCGTCCATCTTCCTGCTTAGTTAAGAGCTTTACTGTCAATACAATATAAACATTTTCGCATTCTAGTCGCATAAGATTGTAATCTTCTGCACGTTCTCTAAACATTTTTTAATAAAGTTTTTTAATATGACGAGAATTTTCACAAAGAATACCGATTATGATGCCCAAAGACGGGTAAATAGGCAATATGATCATTAATTATATTTGAAAGGTTTCAATTAGTACTATCTGTTTATAAAATTTTCGAATCGGTACGTCACAAATTGTAAAGTTTTGCGAAGCGTAACAATAATATTACTAATGTCCTTCGTCATATTAAATAAAACCCCCATATAATTTGGTAAATAAGGGTATGAAGAGAATTTTCCTTTCTGTACAGAGATTTACGATTTATTTAAAGACGGGCAGAGCAAAAGAGAAGAATTTTAGACGTGACCGTTTGAAGACGTCGACTGTATTTGAAAATTGCGTGAAATGCGGGCCAAGAAATCGAGTAATGTATAAAATATTAACAAAAGTGTTCGGAAGTTCTTTTTCGCACTCATTAATCTAGGATCGCTATTCGTCGAGTTTAGTGCAAAAAGACAGCATAGGCCTCTATTATTCACCCTATTCGTTCCCTTATACTTATGTTGACAGGCTTAAAATTTTATTAAAAATGTTTTGGGTATTTAAAGTAATATTAAGTAAAATATATAGAAACATTCGAAACACTTATTACGCATTAGAGCATTGTATTGCAGTAGAGGTAGTTTATTTGAATAAATAAGCAAATATCTTAAAATAACTCTTGTAGCTTCTAGCTTAAAAGTTTTGTGTTTTTTAGAGAACTCGTACATAAATAGAGAAACTGAAACGGCGTTTCTGTTAATTCAGCAACTCATAAATATCAAATCCCAAAGCTGCGCTGCGAGGTTGCTTTCAGAAGAATAAAAAAGGAAAATGTTGCTTTGGCATTTGGGATTCTTTACTCCTATTTTACTCATTCTGAAAGGAAATCTTAAACAATGCCTTATTGAAATTGAAAGATGTGTTTAGATTCGTATCATTTTATGTATTGACGCTGTCACATTATTTTATTAATGCAAAAATAAAAATCACGATAAAGATTCAGTGTGAGAATTTTTAAAAACCAACCATTTTGCAATTAAGGTACCCTTAAGCAACGCCCTTAAGACTAATCGTAGCAAAACCCGATTTCCAATAATTTATACAGAATAGTTTAAAGAATTAAAAGATATCTTTAGCATCATTGCGTAAAGTTTTTAAAGCTTTAGCTCAAAAACAGAGCAAAACAGTAATTTTAAAGGTTGTCCACAATGAAACCCAAACAAAGAGAAATGAGCAGACTAAAAGTAATATTAAATTGTCACTGTTCATTATATTATATTACACTCTTAAAATGTTAGTTTAAATATTTTAAGATTACAACAATCATCATTATTAAATCGCATTAGTTGTACACCCACCTCATTAGGTTTTTGTACCCTCCTTAGGGTAATCGAATTTTCTGCTAAATTATGTTTTTTTTTAATACTTCAAATCGTTTGATCCTTGCTAACTTAAGTTAAATCAACGCCTAATAAGTTTTTCCAAGTACAATTATGATTAATTTGATATATTTATTGATTTTGGTATCACGTCAATACCGTTTTCTTTGTACGACTCTATAAAAAGCAAAATATATATCCGACGATATACTTTAACGCATACAAGCTCCTAGTTAATATAAAAACATTATTTTTAAACTTACAGGAATAGATTACCTACCATAATAAATAATTTTTTGACATTTGAAATATATTTTTCTCTTAAATTATTTTGTTGTTTTGTAGTTTATGTATGGAATAATTATTTGCTTTCCGTATCTAGACAGAATTTTCTTCCTGATTAGACTTCACTGCAAAAATAAAGTGCGAAATTTCCATTAGTCAGAAGTTTGAATAACGAAATGAAAGAAATCTCATTATAGACGCATATGAAAGCTTTTAATAAATTTCACATAAAATTATACCCGAAACATTAAATGATTCATTACTTTTAGCATTTTCTTAATTCTTCAAAGGAAGCAAACGCGTTCTGCATGTAATTAAAAATATCCGGCGAGGTTCTTATAATACTGAAGCCCACGCAGGCCCTTTGAAAAGCTTTAGTACATTTGTGCTTATGGATAACTATTTACTTCACGTAATATTGAAAGCGGTTACGTCTTGTAGAAGTCACCTTATTACAGTTGCAGGATAAATAAGTTTGTAGGAGCCGTAAATAACTTATTATTTATGAGCTGCTACTGATGTTGGGGGCAATACAGTAAACAAGGTTTCAGCTCCTGAAATTAAACTTTTTCATTCAGACTCTTTTATAAAATACTACCGCATTTCATTACTCCCTCTTCCTCCTATATTAAAACCCTCTTCTATTTTAGTTAGCAAAAAAAGTACTCTTCATTCGTGTATCTTACTAGTTCAACCATCAAAAAGATTTCATGGGAAAAGTAAAAACTTTCAGTAAGGCGAGATAAGTGCTGGCTTTTAAAGAAATAAAATCATTAGAAAAAACTAATGCATATAATTTACTGACGTCTTGACTTTTACTTAAATTTTCTAAAGGTAAAATTTACGCTTGTTTGAAGGCTCTGATAAAGAAGAAGATTAATCCAACGACTGTGTGTTAATTTCCTTAAACTGAAAGAGAAAAATCAGAACTTTACTTTGTTTCTCATTAAATAAGTATCAAATATTAAATGGGGTTCTCGGTTGGCTTTCGCAGAGTAAAGACGTGTCTATTGCCAATCTCCTATCTCTAACAATCAATCGACTGATGCCGTGATCAGTGTCAAACAGATAAAATTAAAGTTCTAATTTCTAGTCCGGAAAATACTCGGGTTCAAGACAACTGAAATAATTTCCAACCGACCTTAAATTAGATAAGTCAGAGACACCCAAGTACTTACCTATCCCAAATATACCATAACCAATGTCATTAACTCAACCTTAAAAAGAATCAATAACTCAAATCCCATCTCCAGGCATGTCCAACTGCACGCCAGCTTTCTTCAAAACAGCCTTTTTGGACACCACAGGTCAAAACAATAAGAAATCGTTTAAAAAAAGGAACAAACATTAACAAACTGAGGACATGTCATTATCCAATAGCACAGTACAGTTAAATACAAAAACCATTGATGTAGACAGGTAGTTAATCTTTGATTTACGTGAATAAAACACAGTACATTACATTTATAAGACCAAATGAAGAAGAGCCTACAGAACTGTCATACGCAATCTACACCACAAATCAATCATAGATGTGCTAAGTAACCTAGAGTTCCCTGCAAAAAACATAAATATAATGTAACATTAATAAAGTTCACAAAATAAAATTTATACAAATTCGCAAAAAAATAGAGTAGAAGCAAGTCTAATTCAATATACACGCTGCTAACTTTTTAGTTACTTTAAAAACTTGCAGAACAAACCTCTACACCATGCGACGCTAAAACCTACAAAAAAAACTAGGAACATCTTTGACATGTATACCCTATGTAATAAAGAAGTCAAAACTGTCAACTATCAGAATACCCAACAAAACCAATCTTTCAGCATTCACTTCAACTAATCATCGACTTTTGTATGATCCCTCTTAGAAGCCCTCAATTTACTCACAAATTGCAGAAAATAGATCTAAGAACAGCGAGGAGATCAGCGACAGATCGTTACCAATAACTATCTCTTATAACCAACATAATTCGAAGCATTTTAGTAAATATTAACTGTTCTGCTGGTCATTAATTGTGAATGTCAATTATTTCTACACTCACTTGAAGATCGCAGGAAACTGGAACACCAAACATACTGTGTAGGATTTCAAACTAACCACGTGTGAACGACAAACACTTTTTACTATGCTATGTAGCAACATAATTTAAGTTCTATGTCAACTGGCAAGCCAACCTAAAAGCTGATAGACCATTGTCAAATTTTGAATCTACTGGACTTTACAATTATCAAAGGCATTTTTAATATAAGCAATAAAATTGAAAGCAACTTCGATCTAGGGTCGAATCAGTCCCCAATAATTAATAACTTTGAGTATAAGAGCATGATGGCCTCAAGATAAGGCCCTCGATCTGCCACACTAATGCGCGGCGCTCTTGCAACGGTGAACACCAAATGCGTTCTGAACACAACGGCGCGCCCAGTGATCTTTAACCCCCGAAGATCAGAGGGAGTACAAAAACTCGTTGCAAAAGTGAAAACCGCCATCGTATAGCACCGCTACAACGCTTGGAAGAACAAGCTGAAAGCTCTTGATGTGGTCGAAAATTCTCTATGGAGTCTGGTTAAGGTTCTGTGGAACTACGTCTTCCTCTACAATTCCACCTATCAATGGAGAGACTGGTCTCACCCACACCGCCACTGATAAAGCCAAGACTTTCGTTGACTGCTTGAAGTGACTGCATTGATGCTGAACTTGACCATATAGGCATTATCGACCGAGCTGTAGAACACCTACGGGAGTAAAAACGCTAAGAACCTGTGCAGTCTGCATCCTACGCCAAAGTCCTACAGCAGATCAACGACTTGAAGCCGCGCAAAGCACTGGGATCCGATAGCATTTCTAACCGCGCAATCTATACTCTCCCAAGAAAAGCAGTCGCCTGCATCGTCACTACAACTAACGATATGGTCATGCTCTCCAAGCCTGGGAGTTTCGGAAAGTTTTCTCAGAACTAGCAGCCAATCAGTCTTCTGCAAACTATGGAGAAGTTTGAGGAACTAATAATATGTCAACGCCTAAGAAGAGCTGTTAAAGAACTGAAACTGATCCTAGAGGGCTAGCTGGACTTTCGTTCTAACTACTCCACTGTCCACCAAATGCTCCGAGTGGCGAAGAATATTTCGAAAGGTTTCCAAAAGAAGATTGCCAATTCTAGATGTGACACGCTCATCTACAAGATGGCTTTAGAGAACATTTGATGGTGCAATTGCTCCGATTTTTCCTGCCCCGTCGCAAGTTCCGGATCAAGTTTAATGAGGTGAGCTCATATGAGAGACACCTCTGAGCCGGTGTCCCTCAAGGCTCAGTCCAGTCCCCAGCGCACTTTGATAGCCTAATATTCAAAAAATGCGGCGGTGCTGGCCAGCTCAATGAGATCATATGTGGTAAAATAAACTCCAAGCACACCTTAAATTTTAAAAAGACTGGTTCTACCGGTGGGATAAGTGACAATGCCGGTTCTACTCTCCACCAGGATAAAACTTTGTTAGCCGGAAGATTTCCTGAAAGTTAGAGCCCAAGTGATCTTAGACTCTAAGCTTACCTCAAAGCTCCAAATGGGGAGGGCCGCAAGCAAAGCTTTTTTTCCTTCCGAAGAAAATAACGATTTCCATCAGCATCTTTTAGCCTTTAACGATGTACATAATTTCCGGATGGGCATACACCGCAGAAACCCACGTAAACAAGCTCCAGGTAGTCCAGGACCGGGCACTTTGGATCATTTTTAACGCTCCTAGGTACGTGAGCAACACAATCCTGCATCGTAACGGTAAGGCAGTGCGGGAGCGGCTTAACATCGACCAACTAACATCCCAGAGGGCTGTAATCAGGGACCTCCAATTACGCCACGGCAGCAAAATCAGGGTCAAATGCTCTCCCACTTTTGGCACTCGCAGAGTACATTCTCCTTCCTCTAAATTGACGGGTTAGGCTAGGCACTTGCTCAGGGTACGCCCAATATGTGATGGTTATAAAGAGGCTAGTAGCTTTTAAAATATAGGGAAAATGGCACCACCAAACTGTTATAGCGCGATTACAAAGAGAAAAATATAGAGCTCGCACTAAATGGCAAAGGTTCAGAAACTTTTGATGCAAGACAACCTTAACCCTCCGACTTTACAAGCTACCCAAGAAAACAAAAATGCAATATTTATTGCTTTTTTGTCAAAAGATCACTATTTGGAAGGCGACAAGAAATTTTTCTTTAATACCACCCCTATGAAAACCAAATTGAATGTAAGTTTGATCTAATACCGAAAAAACAAACATTTTTTTAAAACACTTCATGTACATTATAAATAGAAAAATATTTTAATTCACTTGGTCAATTAATTCTACCGTAAAGAAGTAAATAGAGAAATAAAATTAATTAGCTCATATAAAGGATGTGATATAGTTAGTAGTAAAATTCTCTAGAACTCCAGCAATGTATAATCGCTTACTTGTTATTTCTAAGTTCCCTATTATGCAAAAATTTGCACTAACAATAGTAATCCCCAAGCCTTTTCATCTAAAATATTTAAACCAATTCTTTTGCACCTCTTTGGTTTTTGTAAAAGACATCCATCCAACTACTAATACCATAGAATTGTTTGATGTATCAAGGAAGACCTTAGAGAAAAATAGATATGCCTTGATATTTGTATTTATTCAGCAAGCATTTGATAAGATCGGGCACTATGAGTTGTTATATGAAATAAAACGAAAGAAACGTCACTACAGTTTCATTTGAAAATTTGCGAAAGATAGCTTGAGTGTTTACTATCAAACTATGCCTAATATTCTGCTTAAAAGTTTCCTCAGATGTCTCCTATATATTGAAGATATTCCAATCAAAATTAATATATTAATTGCTACTTTTGTAATTTGTAATTATACCATCTAATAACACATCTAAAACTACCTACAAAACTGCCTTGATCGTAGGAGAATTAAAGTAGCAATACATAAATTCTATATCCTTACAAGTTACTATTTACAAAGAACTTATTCTAGTGAAAGCTACGGTAAAGTTTTTAATACTTTAGCTTTATCAAAATTTGACTTGTAAAATCTATATGAAATACAAAAGAAAATAACTCAATACATTACAGAGGATTGGGTTGTTGGGATGCAGTAAGCCATTATACATAAAAGTATTGTAGTCCTTTCAATCGAGGACACTGCGTATTTTAGGTATGATTTCAAAAGTTTGTTCACAACTGAAATCATTAATACTTATAGTACCAAAAGCAAAAAGTGCACCTCAAATTACAACAATCAACTCATTGCCGACCTCTATTTTCATTAGCCTGTGATAAGAATATTAAATAGAATCTTAAAGATCCGACAGTGGATGGTGCCATACTCATGCCATGTAACAGTCATATCATTTGCTTATTACTCTATTGCTGGGGTCTACCTTAAATTGTAAATTTTAAGTCCAAGAAAAAAGGGCTTAGCATTAATTTTTACATCACAGCAGGTAGCGTTACTAGTATTTTTTAACCAATTAACTTTATGGCAAAGCACCATCATTAGGCCTACATTTAAATGTATGTAATTTTGTCATATAATTTTTTTGAACTTTGAATTTGCGAAGTTTTGTGCGAACAAAAGGTAATTTGCAGGAACCGTTACTTTTTTGTTTCCATTTGAAGAAATCAACAGTTAAAAATTTTCGTTTGCTGTCCGGGAGTTATGGTGAACATGCTCTATCAATTTCAAGTTAAGAGTATTGGTTTCAAAATTGGTGATTTTGACAGGGAAGACAAGGAGCGCCTGGGCCAACCGAAAAAACTTGTAGATGCAAAATTGCAGGCACTATTCGATAAAAACTAAATGATCGGCAGATTGCTTGAATATTTATTGACCGTCGATAAACGGTTAAAGGCAATGGGAATTATTCAAAAGCAAGGAAATTGGGAGTTACACAAAGTGAAGCCGAGAGATGTCGGAAGACGTTTTTCCACTTGCAAATAACTGCTTGAGGTGCACAATTGTATTGTAACTGGTGATAAAAAATAGTTCTTTTATAAGAACCCTAAGCACAGAAAAGTCAAATGCATGCCCGGCCAAGCATTACCATCGACGCCAAAACGAAACCTCCATGGTTCGAAGGTAATGTTCTGTATTTGGTGGGATCAGAAGGGCGTAGTATGCTGAAACAAAGGAAACTATTACGGGGGATCGCTACCGACGACAAATGATCAAATTAAATCGCGCGTTAAAGAAAAAACGACCAGAATACGCCAAAAAACACAATAAAATAATTTTCCAGCACGGCAACACTCGGTTGCAAAACAAGTCAAAAATTATTTGAAAACACTTCGATAGAATGTTCTACTTCAACTCTATATTGTACCATGAATGGCTTCACCCAATTGCTTTTAGTTAGACTGAAAGTATCCATATGAAGTGTCTTGCACGTTCATGCTGTATCTATATTAAATTTTTTTGTAATATTCCATATCGTTAGACTCGTTAGACGTATAAGCATTTTCTCTTACGTAATAAACGCAACGAATTGGCTATAAATAAAAAATAGATAGAAACTCTATTATGTTCATGCAATAATTATGACAATATAAAAATTCTCATCGCACTCAATAAGTAAATTATAACGGAATAACGATATGCCTGATAATTCACAAAAAACTGTTGTCGAAAAATTCTACCAAATAAAAAAAATTAGCTTTGCTCGATGTACTGAATTTCTGGCAGAACCCTTTCAGCAGCTGAAGAATATTTGCGAGTTTAGCTCGTTAAAAACACATAATATGCGAGTGCCCTCAAAGCCACTGCAAACCCAGGTCAGTTTTTCATTTGGGGGAAACCGGGCCACAGGCGACCGGCGCAAACTCCCACCCGCTGGATTAGCGGCGGCCGCCGCAGTCTGCACCGAAAATGTAATTACACAGTCCGGCCAGCGTCCCGCTCCCGACCGCAATGGCGGTGTAAATTGTGAGACGCTCCGGCGAAACGTCCACCCGCCTGAACTTTAAGGAAGCTTTCAGTTGACAAACTGCGCCGCGCTGAAATTACCGTGGAGTTAGGCGAGGCTGCTTCTGGGCACCCGCGCTAACGAAGGGCAAACAGTTGCAAATTGAATTGATTGCTCGTGGTATCGCGCATCGTGATGAGCTTATAATGGAGTGCGCATCCAATTATTTTAGATTTATTTGCTGGTAGTGTTGCGAGTAATTTGAAACGAAAATGGTAAATCAATATTGGGTATCTAACGAGGACGTTCCAAGACTTTGCGTATAGGTTATTTGAAAAAAATTCTAATAAACATAGATCTAATTCACAACTATTTTTGAGATATCGTGAAGCAAGTTACAGGTCTCTGGAGGTGTTTGATCGTTCTAACATTTTATTCTTCTTCCAAGTATTATCATCGTAACTTTCATTGACAAGGAAACAAGATGTAGACAAAGAGACATGTACTTAAAAGATTAGTTCTTAGTAGTGGTCTCAAATAATAATTAATTAATAATTTATGACAAAACAAATTTGCATTTATTAAACAAACGATTTATTAATAAGAATAAAATAAAATTTGAATAAATCAAAGGTGTTCTTCTGAACATAAAGCAATGAGACGTTATAGATCCCCTCGCCAGTTGATGTATTTCGTAGATTTGGAAATCGTACCGAAAGCTTCCCAAATTATGCTGTATTTCCATTAAGTTAGGCTTGTTTCTACCATACACGTGGCTTCACAAAAGAAAAAATTCAAAGGATTGAGATCAGGAGACCTTGGAAGCTAGTGTTTAAACAATCGGTAACAATTTGCCCTTAATGTGTAGGGGCTCCATCTTGGCAGTACTACATCTTACTTATAATTTCTACAGAAAGTACCTACAATAAATTTGACAGGTTTTCTTCTAAAAACTAGCAATACATTTGACTATTCAGATCTTCATCCTATATATGTGATCAGCCTTATGCAAAGCATTATAGCACTCCTTTGGTAGTAAGAAGATTAAGGTGCAAAGCAAACTACATAAAAGTACAAGCCGACACGTAAAGAATCTTCTCTATAATAAAGCAGTTCACTCCATGAACAACGTTGTTTATATATAGTTAACTCTAGTAAAAAATACATTACTTAGTTTGTGGATTGATGTGTTCATTTCCATTTAAAAATTATTTAATAATATACAGATGCTATGTTTACAATGGGTTGGTTACCAGGTAATTATTTAACGCACTAATACTGTCATTAGTTATATATTTCTGCAGGCCGATCTGTTCTCTGCCAACTTAAATTACCACACAGACTGTGTCTAACTGTAACTGTCTGTAACATAGCTGTTCTTCGTACACGCTTAGATACCTACAGACTTAATTTTGAAAACTTTCTTTGCAACAGCGCTGCGTTACTAATAATCATCGACAACCCTCCGGCAACTATCCTTTAGCCAGATATATCCACAGCTTTTCCAGAGAGGTCTAGCCAATCGTACCACCCTTCCAGTCCAATCTTTCCAGGCCGATGCGGTACCTCCCTCCGCTAGTCGATGTGCCCTTCAAACCATCCTCGTTAAAAGCTCAGAGCGCACCTCAAATTCTTCAGAGTACAACTTCAGCTCTACTCGACTAGCACCCTGGTAGTACACTGGTTTCGGTCTTTACGGTGGTATAACTGAGCAACTAGAGTCACAGCGCGGAAGCTACATTTTTATCCATGTTAAATGTTATTGTGTAGTACCTATATACTTTTCACTGATTGTAAACGTGCAGTAAATAAAGACTATATTTATAAATACAGTGTTACAAGTGGCGCCCAATGTAATGGCTTCAAAAATAATCAAGATTCTACGACCCGCAACTTTAGCCGCCCCCGTGAGGAGAAGCGCTCGACTGAACTCTACAATGGCAATCCAAATGACAGTTGAACAATTCCAGCAACTGCTGCAGCAAATTGCCAATCCTGAATAGCGGACCTCTCGACATTTTACGCAATGCTTTGACGGCATTTGGTCCAAAGCTGCTGTAGAAGAATTTATCACGTCTATCACCGTATCCAAGAAAGTTGAACCCATTGCCGGACTACCATTTCTGTTAACCAGTAAAGCTAATCAATGGTGTAACGGGGTAGGAACACGTGCCCACACATTTGAACAGGCGATCCAGCTAATTCGCGACGCTTTCGCTCCACAAAAGCCAAACTTCAGAATTTTTGGAGATTTTCAAACAAACAGCCAGAGACTATGGCTACGAATCAGTATATAACTATTCAAAAAGATCGTTTTTCCCAAACGTCTCGGGTACTAGATGAAGAGTATATATGTAGATATTGTATATGGGCTGTTACGACGAAGAGTTCAAGACAATGTGTCACGAACTGACATCCATAATTACATTGAACTCACGTCCCAATAGTAACAATGCAAATGAATTAGAATGCTACGGTTGCGGAAAAATCGGTGTTATACGACAAAACTGCCCCACTTGCTCAGCTAGTTTGACGCCTGTCAGTTTTTGCTATCTGGACGCGAATTACACCGAGAGACCGGCAGTCAAAATCGACATTGGTAGTACCCCGGGCATCACATGTTTAGACAGCCGTGCAAAAACCAGCCTCGCAAACTTCGAGTTGCATCAATCACAGCAACGGTAAATTTGAATGGGTCCAAGATAGAAACTAACTTTATGGCAATTCCTGGCGCACAAGATACGAAGGCTCTGCTCGGGGTCGATTTCATAAAAAAAGCTGGATTGGTCGTCGACTATAAAAATCACTTTTCCGGGCAGCGGCATAAAATTTTTGGGTTTGTTCGTAAAGATCAAGAATCACAAAAAAGTCCCACGCTGTCCGAAATATCTAACCTCTGCGCCTATATTGGCGTACTACCACCGCTTTTGTCGCCAATACCATCACTCATAGTCACAATGCAGGGTGACTTTGAATCGGGTTTGACTGAGAACTACGGCCCTGTCTTCAACATCGACTATCACACAACCGCTATTAGAACTTTACAACAACTACCCGTACCAGGAAGTGTGTCGAGAACGGACTACATGTGGTTCGACGCAAAGCAAGCATTTATGGAAAATCGTCTCAATTCGACCCGACAGAAGATTCTCAAGCGAGAAGTTCAAGACTTACTCTAGACAAATATTGTAGAAGAGTGTGAAAGTGCATGGTCGTCACCAGTAGTCCTGATCCCCAAACCTGACAGAAGTACGCGATTATATATAGACTACCGACACACACACACACACACACACACACACACACACACACACACACACACACACACACACACACACACACACACACACACACACACACACACACACACACACACACACACACACACACACACACACACACACACACACACACACACACACATATATATATATATATATATATATATATCCACAATTTGAAAAGTGAGTATTACCAAGTTAAGGTATGCGACGCAGATCGTGATAAGACCTAACTTTGGTACCTACCGCTTTCTACGTCTACCATTTGGACTTAGAAACGCGCCAACCACTTTCCAAAGACTTATGGACAGGTTCAAGACTGGATTAAACGAGATAAAGATACTTGTTTATTCGAACGCCATAATCGTCTTATTCCCAAATTTTTCTGCCCATATTTTCGACCTAACAAAATTCTTTGACAGAATGCGCAGGTTTAACCTATCTATGCGTGGACAGAAGTGCCGCTTTAGTTGCGAAGAAGTCAAATACTTAGGCCACCTTATCTCTGCAGAAGGGATCCGAACGAGGCCCGAGAAAGCATCTACCATTGTAGACCTTTGCCCACCGAAGTACGTGAAACAACTATTAACATTTCTTCAAACCTGCAATTGGTACAGAAAATTCATACCACAATTTTCTGAGATTGCTTGTCCTCTCACTAATTTAACAAAAGGTGACGCAGCGTGGAAATTGACAACAGAACAGGAAGAAGCATTCACCGCATTGAAACAAGTTCTTACTACAGCCTCTGTACTTCGTCAGGCAGAGCTAAGTCTCCCCTATACTATAAGTTGAGAACAGATGCCAGTGCTTACGCGCTCAGGTAATATTACTCCAGGGGAAGAAACCGATGAGGGAGCAATTAATTGCCAGTTAATTGCAAACACCAGCTGAAAAGAACTACACTACCACTGAACGAGAGGCCTTGGCTTTAGTCTGGGCCGTACATAAATTTAGGGGATATTTGGTCATCACTGACCACCAATTATTAAGATGTTTAATGACCTCAAAATCTCCTAGCGGACGTTTGGCTCGATAGGCTTTACAACTACAGCCCTATAATATAGTTATTGATTGTGCTTGAGAAAAGGCCAATGTTATAGCTGACACCCTATCTCGTCCACCTCACCAGGACGAAGATCCAACTCTTCATGTGGATTTCATATTCGTTGATCTACCAAAAAAACGACCAGATCCGTTGCAAAAAGAACAGCTCAGCGACCCCAAACTCCAGAAGAGTATTTCCGAATTTTAATTGTCAAATCTAGAAAAAGCTTCTAGATGGAATTTCAGAGGGTACCTTGTAACACAGGGTGTGTTATACCGCTATTCTCCAGATGACGACACAGAGGAGCCACAGCTAGTAGTTTCTACTGCCAATCGTGGCCACATCTTACAAGAACTTTGGCGCCGACCGAACGTATTATAAGGCCTGGGATACGACAACACATTCGAGAGTTTGCAAGTGTCCAGCTTGCCAACGGTATAAAGCCGGCAACCAAAAGCCCGCCGGTCTTCTGCAAACTGCCGTCATGTGTCAAAGATTAGCAACAATCTCAATTGATTTATTTGGACCTCTTCCTAAGGGTCCATAGAAAAAAACTTGGATTTTTATTACTGAAAACAGCTCATCAAAATGGGTTGAGTTGTTTCCGATCCCACAAGCCACAGCCAAGACTTGTGTCCTAACCCTCATTAACAAAATATTACTACGGTATGGAGTATCACGCCGCATAATTTCCGATAATTGGTCACAATTTATTAGTGGGATAATGCAACAAGTATGTTACTGTTTGAGAGAAAGAACAAGATTGTTAGAAGGCGTACGCCGACCATTTCCGCCAAGTTACACTAGGAGACCTCGTTCTGGTCGACACTCACCCGGTAGTAAAGTCGCTAAACATTAAACCGCAAAATTTGCGCCTAAAAGAGACAGCCCTTGCATTATATTATCCACAAGAGATCTGCGCAGTTTCAAAATCGCTGTCCAAGATGAACCAGATCAGCCATTGGGAGTTTACCACTCCTCGGCTCTTAAGAAATTTGTTTTTTTTTAATAGAACTTTTACCTGTTCAACAATATACATTGTTATACAAGGTATGTTTGACAATTAATACTTAACGAAGGGAAATAACAGAATGGTACCTAATAACCACTTGAAATAGCTGTGTTAATAGTCATTTGGATTTACCATTTGATCACATAGTGAATTGAGAATTAATTGCACTTAGACATCAAGACTATCACTTACGTATTTTGATCAAATAGTTATTTGGAGATTAGTCCGCACTTAGTCATCACCACTATCACTCAAGTATATGTCTTGGGGTAACTTTCGTTTTAATCGTCTATGAATACTTCTTTGGCCTAGTTCATAGAAGGTGGCACCATTGCAGTTGGTAAGGTTGTCATGGAAGGTTTTAGTCAGTTTTGCAATATGTTCTTGAATTGTGGGCATGTTTAATTCGTGATGAAGTTGTTGATTTGTAATGAACCACGGGGCGTTGACTGTTGTTCGAAGAATTTTATTTTGTAACGTCTGGATTCGGTTGAGATTGGTTTTGGAAGTGTTAGCCCATATCACACATCCGTACAGAATCAATGGACGTATTAGATATTTATACAAGAGCGTCATGCATTCGATTTTCATAGTGGACTTTTTATTAATGATTGGGTAGAGCTGGATTAAACGCGTGTGGCCTTCGTTCAGCTTTTTTAATATATGGTATTTCCATGAAATTTGTACCTGCTGACACTAATTAACAATAGTTTCAGAACCTTCGTCGAGGCGCCTACTAGTTCTGAAGGGGGAGATTGTAACAAACTTCTCCAAGCGGCCACCAGAGTAGCGCCCTAATCGTACCACTCTTCCAGTCGAACCCCTCCAGGCCGATGCGGTACTGTTCTGTGCTAGTAGATGCGCCCTTCAAACCACCCTCTTTAAAAGCTCGGAGCGCACCGCAACTTCTTCAGAGTACGACTTCAGCTCTACTCAACCAGCACCTTGCTAGCGCACTGGTTTCGGTTCTTGTGGTGATCTAACTGAGCAACTAGAGTCCCAGCGCGGAAGCTACATTTTTATCCATGTTAAATGTTATTGTGTAGTGCCTATATACTTTTCACTGATAGTAAACGTGCAGTAAATAAAGACTATATTTGTAAACACAGTGTTACAGAATGCATACTGTGTAGTAGAAGTAGCAATTAATTTTGAATTACTCTTGACTTGATATCACGTGCATTTCAGGTTAACAAAATGACCCACAGCTAAAAATGCCTCTGCCGATGGATAACAAATGTCACCTGTCTTTCTTTTCCCCAACTTTTGTACATAGGGTTGTCTCATAGGTGTTATTAACTACGTTCAAGAGGTTGTAGATGACATTACAATTCCGCCTGTGTGTGTGTGCCTGTCATCACGATAACTCAAAAACTAAAAGTCTGATTGCCACCAAACTTGGTACACAAGTACTTCAGACCGAAACAAAGCATGAGTTTGATTTTTAGCCAAATCTAACAACGACAATCGTTAATTACCGTTACCCATTGTGTTAGTTAAAACTTTCGGTAGTTGTAAATTTGAATTTACACCCTTTTCGTTATTTTCTAAAATAGCTGTTTATTAACGCACATGACTCTCACTTACGGTACCATTCTATAACTGATCTTAAAGCTTTTACAATGTTTTCTTAATTTGGAAGTGTTCTCTTAAGGCCTCATTATGTAGGTGATGTAGAATTCTTTTTCAGACTAATAACCGCGTCCTGGAGTTAGCGCTGTAGTTTTCCAAGGTTTTCTCCAAAAAGTCTTCTTCTGATTTCTAATATTCCATGGTGTCCAATAAAATATAGTGAGCTAATTCTTCCCATGGTGAACTAGTTCTTTAACACTTCAATTCCAGCAGCACTCCAAAGTTCGAGTCAGGCCCCTCCTCTCACTACAACTCTTATCACAATCACATGTTGTAAAGAAAACGAGTTTTCCGTAGTTCACAAACCTTTTTTCTTTATCCACAAGGCGTCTGTTTTTCTTTCTAACTTGACTAATGTCTTTTTCAAACTTCTCAAATATTTTTTGCAATTGCTATAACTCTTTTCTAAAACCTCTAATGGGTCCTTTTATGTTTACTTCTAATTATTCTCCAAAACACCTAAAATGTTGTGGTCATTATTATTTTTTTTAACTAAAAATTGTTCCTCTTCGTTTACTTTTATTTCTAGAAACTTTTGTTTCGATGCCTGCTCAAATTTCTTGATTGGTCTTCTGAGCCTATATTTATTTCTTATAATTGCTTTTCTACTTCCGCGACCATACTTCTAGAATATTCCTTTTTATTTGCCAGTGTTTATTATTATTTTTTAAAAGTTCTCCATTGCTGCAGTGGGCGTAGTTCTCGTCGCCCCTGTAATGTCCGAACAGGCAAGTCTTTGTACCTTGCCTAGTTCTAGTTTGATGGTTTCTTGTGTTACTTTGGGCCATCAGACCAAAGCTGAGTATGTAAGAGAGGTCTAACCACTCTAGTGTACAACCAGTGCACCATACCTGGGTTTAACCTCCACGACTTGTCGTACATGCGTCTGGCAACTGCTAGAGTTGTCACCGATTTGTCGACCACTTTCTCAATATGACGGTTCCAAGTAAGTTTAGAGTCAAAAACGACTCCTAGATACTTTACTTCTCCCGATATGATTTCCTTTTCGCCAAGGAAAAGAGGTGTAAGCCTCTCTAACCTTTTCCTACGCGTGAAGGGTATAATTTTGGTTTTTACGGGACTGACCTTGAGGCCTTCCTGTTTGGTCCATTCAGTTACCACGTTCAGGGCCCTCTGCATCTATTCCTTAACCGTGCCTACAAATTTCCCTTCCACCAAGACAACTAGGTCATCGGAGTAGCCTACAGAAGAAAATCCTTCGCCTTTTAAGTTCTTTAAAAGTCTATCCATTACCAGATTCCATAGCAGGGGGAGAGAACTCCTCTCTTAGGACAACCTCACCCCCGCTAACTGGACCATAATAGTTTGAGCATGCAGTCTATCCACCTGCAGCAGGTCTCCTAGAAGGATCTCTTTGTTGTCCAGCGTTTTCTCTACTATCCAAGTGAGGTAGTAAAGTGCTGTTTCAGTTGAGAGACCAGCTTGATAGGCAAATTGGTTCTCACTATTACGGATTACAAATTTAATTAACCCAAAAGCACATAGACTTGATAGAAAAATGGCTTTAAAAAACAAAGGTCAGATTTAATAGTAGTGATAGAGCCATTAGGAGGAAGAACAAAACAACTAATACTTAAAAAAACTGGCCTAAAGGCAACACAGTTATTTAAGGTGAATCTATTGATTGTGTCTTCGTGTCATTGAATAAGTTCCACAATAAAAAACAGCTCATACAATACACGCTTATATTCTTATCGCTGATAAATAAACATTTAAAAATCATAATAATTAAAAATAACTTGTACATTCCCTAAAAAAATTAAAACTTTTGAATTTTATTAAACTACTCCATTACTCTTTTATTAATTTAGGACAATTTTATTTTATTTTGTAATTATTCACAGTATAATATGAAGTTTATTTTTTTCGTTTGTATTCATATAATGAAATAGCTTATCCGCAGGAGCAACACTTCTCGGCTTAAAAACAATGGCTAACTTTCACTCTTCGTGCACTGCCACTCGCATTTAGTTGATACTATAAATAATGCATCAGAAGCAAGCTAACCAACTACATGCAAATCCCGGACGTCACGTTGCTTGCAAATCAAATTTAGCGAAGCACGCGAATCTCATCATGCTAGATTACTTGCAAATTCAAATTGATGCAAGCAGTGTCTGATGGCAGTATGTAAGTTTCGAGTCGTGTAGGCAATTTGGAATATCACTACGCCAGTCCGTAGCAGTGATCTTACTGTGCACTTTGTAGGTAGTCTCGGACGGAATGGAGCACGATTTAGCGTAAACTAGGCGTCAAAGCTTCTGTCGCTGATATTGAATTATCACGAACATGATAGTATGTTCAACCCGCACTCACAAAACTCAACGCACATACTTGTAACTATTTTTACTTTCTACAGAAAGTAAGCCAGCAGCTAAAAAGCTAGCGTGTCTTTGTGAATTTGATCCTGAATGGTGTTATTTCCCCCACATATTTTTTTCAGGTGTATATTCTAAGATATTTTTCTTCATTGACTTACGATGTGTGTAAAGTAATGAGACATAGTGTAACGTGCGTGCGAACACTGGGGGTTGTCCGTTTGGAAGAAAGGTGGGTCGACATCTGATGCGCGTTCAGTGCGAGTGGGAACGCTCGCGAGGCAGTACGTTGTCTGTAGCGATTTATTTCGTAAAAAATTTTTGGCAAGAGTGACACTAAGGTCGAGCAACGGTGTGCAATCCGGTTTTGATGCAGACTTGGACATAGTGCGACAGAAACGTTTGCAAAACTTTAGCAGGCCTATGGAAACACTGTTTTGTTAAGGGCGCAGGTGTTTCGGAGGTCTAAGGCATTTTCAGAAGGAAGGAGACGATTAAAAATGAACTGCGCAACAGCACGGAATGACACCAATGTTGACAGAATCTAACTTGTGATAGTCAGGACAATTGGAGAGAGTTCATCGGATTTTAACCAACGAATTGGGAAAAAACCTTTCGCTGGAACAAAAAGATAACCGGAGGAACACGTAACTTGACTTTTTGAAGCGAATTAGAAAGGACCCTCGTTTTCTGGAAAGTATCATTGCTGGCCTGAGCCAGAATACACACTTCAAGCTCACCTAGACCAAAAAATCAAGCATGAGCAAGTCGAGGATCAAATGCATGCTAATTTGCTTTTTTGATAGCTAGGAAATAGCCCACAAAGATTCCGTGCCTTAAGGCTACACGGTAAACCGACAATTCTATAAAGCGGTACATGAATGACTGTGAAAAACAGTTATGTGTGTGAAACATCAAGAACAACTAGGCCCTACATCACGACAGTACGTCTTGTCACACAGCGATTTCAATTAATGAGTTTTTGGCAAGTAAAACATTATTCACCCGGCTTCAGTCTGTGTGACTTTTCCTCTTTCAACATGTGAAAATGCACCTCAAAGGACATTGTTTTGGGACAGTATCGAACATTGAAAAGGCTGCAACCTACCAGCATCCGCGTTCCAGCACTGCTATGGCGAGTGTAAAACCGTCTCCAGCACTCGGTGGTTGCCCATGGCAATTACTTAGTAGGCGATATGACTTTTTACCAAATATAGTAAAGATTAAAAACTATATGCACACTTAAATAAGAACCTAAAGATGTTAGTCGCAAAAACCAAAAATAACAATTGGAAAACAAAATATGAAAATCTTAACAGACACCTAAGGAACACAGAGGTATCTACGGCATGGAAAAACTTAAATAACTTACGAAGAGATACAAATTTTATAAATCTGATAATACTTAGAACAATAAAAAGATTAGGAAAAGCATTACAAAGTTTTGTTCGTGGGGAGAAACCCAGAATTCTGTAAAGCTGAAATTATATAATAAAAACAGTTTAAATAGTTTATAAAAACTACAAAACAACATTAAAAATAGAGAGATAGAAAGACAGTAGGACCACGTGGAATTTCTATAGAGTTGGTTAAATATGAGTCGAAGCTGCTTATGAAATTATTCTAAAAGTATCTAGTAAATGATTAATAAACCTGCAAAGCTTGCAACGCATAGCGAAGTGGCGAAGCAGTCTCCCAAATTTGAGAACCATCTAGTCTAGCTGACCTTTGACCGATGAGTTTCAAAATCACTAGCAAACAAGCCTTTTTGGCCACCTGTCGATGGGTGAAAACATAATTTGGAAATTTTTGAAAAGTTAGTAAGTGACTCCGCTTCGCTTCGCCACTTAATAAGTGGTAATAATATCCCTAAACACTAGAGTTTAGCTTATATTAGCTTGCACACAGAAGAGTTCGAAAAGAAGCGTGCCATAAGTATAAAAAAAATAAGCGTGACTGGCTCTCTCTATAAGAAGGCTGTATGGTATTGTTTTACAGACCTTTATTTTACAGATATAAAACAAATTGCTTTTTGTGACGACCGTTTCTATATTGACAATATTTTTACTCACGTAATGTTTCCCGATCTAAAGGAAACATGCAAAACCGTTCTAATAAGTTATTTAAAGAATTAAGGGAGTTTAATCAGGAAGAATAAGATCGATGATAAACATCTGCAAAAATCCTATTGGTGTGATAGAAATGAATAAATACGAATAGATGTGAAAACTGTTGCCTTTATACCTTCTTATCTGCTGATGACCAGATCTTGGTTGCAAATAATAAAAGACTTATTCTTTATGTTGAAGATAAACCTAAAAACATAGAGCTAAAATACAGAGTTGTAAATTATTGAAATAAATCAAAATTTCTTGGCAGCTTGTTTACAAACAAGCTGGTGATGGAGTAATGCATGGTATAATAAACCCCAAAAACATACAGCAATCCAAAAATTTAATGATATCTTGTGGTCAACAAAAATTTAGTTGAAGACAAAAGTAAACATATATCGTGCCTTCATTTCTCCTATTATTATCTATGGTGTAGATTGTTGGCAGACGACAAGTAGAATTTTAAAAATAGTGAATGCCGTATAAATAAATAACAATCATGTCTGGTTCCAAATGACCAAGATACAGTGAGAGTTAAAAATGGTTAATTAGAATTACTGTAAGGGTGAGATTTAGTTAAGGATTGAGTGAGCGCAGGTCCAATCAATAAAACACAAAGGATCACGCGAAAGTTACTACTTGCCTAGCCATAAAACCTCTCGCGAATAGAGAGGAAAGCTGGGGCAAGAGTAGGATTTATTTGTAGTTGTAAAACTTAAGCTAACTACCATTCATACAATGAACAATAGTAAACGACAATACAAATCATCGTGTCGCAACGCCGCTAGTGGCGCGAACGTAATTACGCAAGCCGCAAGGTACCTTTCCGCGCGCAATGAGAGATCTCTACCTAGGCGTGTGTATGCGCCGTCCCGTCCCGCCCCCACGGACACCGCTCCACAGTGAGGGTGACCAGCTAGGCAACCTGCCCTCACGGACACCGCTCCCCTGTGATGATGACCAGCTAGGCGGACGAGTCCTTGCCCCACAGGGCTCCATGGAAAGGCCACGGCACTCCGTGCTTCCTTCCCCAGGGTCACACACACCTCCCTTACAACACAATAGGACGCATACGCAACAAACGTACAGATTTTGCACTGAGCTGTGTCCTTGTCACGCAGGCTCGGGCAACACAGGGCTGCCGCAAAGCTCTACGCCGCAGAAGGGCCACGGCACTCCGTGACTCCTTCCCCAAGGCACACATACTGCCCTTACAACACAAGAGGACGCATACACATCAATCATCACGATTCCACACTGACCTATTTCCCTGTCACGCAGTCCTCTTTCCCTTGAAAGCAGCGTACTGGCGCTAACGTCTGGAAGGCTCAACGGACTCGAGTCAAGTCTCTGCGCTGAATGTCGCGCGGCGCCGCACGCGAGCCCGTGCACCCCATTCTCGCTAAGGCCCAGTGGCGGCGCATCCGAGAGAGGGGTCCAGCGTCTCCGATACAGCGGCGGCGCCAAGTTAAGTATCTTTTGCGAAGGCGCACGGGCGCCCGGTAGTAAAGCCCGAACAAATCATAACGTAAGAAATGATCTCATACGCATAGTAAAGATTAAATTAATTACAAAATTACTGGCGATTAAAATGTGAGGCTGAAGGATTTTTGCTGAAGAAGATATATGTCAACTATAAGATTTACAGTACGCTGAACAACACATAGCTGATTTTGACACACCATGTGTAAAAGTAACTCTGTGGCGATGAGCACGATTTGCTAACTAAAGCAGTTGCAACTTTACTGAAAAAAATTGTTCCTTTTTGTGTTATGCACAATACTTAGCCAATTATTTAAAGCATATAATCATCTTGGTACTGGTAGGTTATGAAAGCTAATCCTAGTTTTCCAAAATGTCCTAAATAGAGATAATAATAAAGGTCCTATATATAACATATTTAACAGAAAATAAACAAAGGCCAAAGATTAATAAAGCCTGATTACATTTTGGAAGAACTAATAATAGTAATTTTGCCAACTTGAAATGACAAAGTGTTGTTTCACTACATAGGAATTAAATTATCATCATTTAACAAAGGTATTGTCAGAATTGAAATTAGAATTCATTCCGTATCCAACTTATTGACTAATTTGGCTTCCTTGAACATGCACCCATTTTCAAAACCCAAATTATTCTCTTTTGGCGGGAAATTTAATTTAAGCTGTAAAGGGCCGTTTTAATGACCTTAACAAATGTTGGTTTTGGGGAGAACAAAGAAACTGGAGCCTTATTGGAGCACTGAAGTTCTAGAAAATTATGTAAAAAACTAAAATACAACTTTTATACTTCCAATTGCGTTGTTTTTATTATCATTCTGAAAACTTTTCATCTAACTGTCAAGAAGTTATAGAACACTGAAAAAGTATAAAACAGTCACATATTTATACTGTTTGCAGACGAAAGAAAAACTTGACAAATTTTATTTACAAATGTTAAAAGCAGGCAAAAATACAAGGGCTGGGGTATAAGTCATGGCACTAATTTTTTTTAAAGGTAAGGAGTAGTAGCTCAGATTTATAGTGTGTCCACAACACAAAATAATTCTTTGAAGTTCTGTAATTGCACAGAGACCAATGGTAAATCAGTTGTTGGTCAACCGCTGTGTAGAATAAATGTGACCCGATTAGAACAGCGTTCTTATATCAAAATAGCCATGTTCCGTGGCAAAAAGGTCGCTGAGAGTCGGTAGAAACTATCGGAAATAATACTCTTCCATGCCGAACAGTCGCGAGGTGGGTAGCAGAGTTACAATGAAGACGCGAAGCAACCAGCGATCAGCAACGAACAGGACGACCTGTGAATGTGCGGACCGATGTGTCACCTGCAGTAATCAATCATCTGAAAGGCACCTACAGATGATAAGACGCTGCTTGATACAGACAGAAAGATAGTGGAAAACAAAAAGTGAATTAACTTGTAAATTAAAAACAAGAACGATAATTTATTAAGCAAAATTTAAAACCAAAAATTAAAAAAAAAATTCCGGGCATCGGGCAAATACTTCCATAATCTCGATAGAAGACAAATTTATTTCATAGAAGCGATCATGCTCACTCAAGTCTTGATTCTCTCTTAACTCCTATTATAGAGAAAATCATGTTTCAACCATAATTCTCCCACTGCCTTTGATACCATTCACCATATTCCAATGTCATCTTTGAGCCATTAAACCCTAGAAAAATAGTAAATTTTAAAACAAGCGAAAATGTATTTTAATTGGGTAGAACATCAACTATCAAATCCCACACCTCAGGAATTTTGGGAGAAGCAAATATTTTTGTATCCTGCCTCAAGGCAAAAGTTTAAGTATTTTAATGGTTTTTTTACAAGTAGGGGTTATTAGCCCCTAGCTCAATCCCCTTTTCGGAAGGCTATTTCTCCCGCTCTTATCAGCCCTGACCCCATCTTCCACCGGATTTGGTTACCCAATCTCAAAATTGCTTACGTTTTCGGGGTTCACCACCTTTATCTTCATATAAATCTTACCTAGAGGTGAGAGTCGGAATTGGATAGGAGAGGTTATGCAACGATAACTGAAACAGCGTCATGTATTGCGCATGCACTACTTCTTTGAATGTATTAAGAAAAATACTGGGGTCACTGAATGAAAACGGAGTCTGGAGAATAAGGTACAACCATGAGATCTACCAGATCTATAAGAACCGTCGGCAGTACACTTTATACGCCTACATAGATTGCAATGAGCGGGCCACGTTAATAGAATGGAGGACACAAGGCTCCCAAAAAGAACACTGAATGGGAGGACAAAATATCTGAAGACACTCGCAAGCTACTTGATGTTAGAAGCTTGAGAAGAACATCTGCAGAGAGGCAGCGATGGAGGTAAAAGCTAAATTCGGGATGTAGTGCCATCAAAGAAGAAGAAATATTTGTGTACACCACTTAATATAAAAAACCATAGAAAAGTTAAACTATATATGTACCACATGCAATATTGAACTAGAAAAGAATTAAGTGAGATTAAATAAGGCGTTCTTGGTTGCAACGAAGCAAAAGCAACATAAACTAAAACCAATATCAGAAAGAATAATTTATGTTGTCCTGCAGATAAATAAGACATACAAGCTCTAAGTGATCCAAGTACATGCCCTAATCAGCACATTAGAAGCGGGAGAAGTAAAACAATTATATGAGGATTTTTCAATTGCACGTAGATCAGAGAAAATACAATTTTCCATTATATTAAGCAACTTTAATGGCAAATTAGGAGGCTTCAACGAAGACAACATACAAAACGGAAAAATCTTTGAACTTCGTTTTGCAATTGAAAGAAGGAAAATTCAATTAATTACTTATAAAATAAAAAACGAGATCAATTACATCATAACAAACAAAGCGTATATAATAAAAGATATCATAGTTCCAAACAAATAGTACTGACAATGATCATAAACTTTGAAGAGGAAAAGTAGAGACTGACGCCATGTTAGAAAGGAAGAGGCTTTTAAGACCATGCATATTTTCCACTACAAGAAAATTAAAAGAAAATACCAACACCAATTAAATAAAAAATTAGCAAAAATCAAGATAGTATTTAGGAGTAAACAAAATTATCAAAATGAAATGAATAAGAGAAGATGAAACGAATCACATTACACAAAGGATAAAAAAGTAATCGAAAATAACAAAAACATGATAGTTTTGAAAGGAAAAGAGCGAAACGAGAACATTGTCACAACTAAGGCAATGAAAATGTTATTAAGTAAATGTCTTATAGAAAATAAATTACCAAAATCTAGAAAGATAAAAGTAATGTCTCCAGGAATCAAAGTACTTAGAGTTGGTAATAGCATCTTAAAAAATGTAGAAGAGTTCATTTATTTAGGTCACACGGTAAAATTTGGCAAAGAAAATTACTTAGCCCTAAGTAAAAAAAGACAAACTAAATAAAATGGGTAATTACTGGTAAACTAGAATTCATACTTCAAAACACAAAAATACTGATCAACTTAAAAATAGAAGTATTTGATATGTGTGTACTTCTAGTGTCGACACCATATCGCTAACTACAAAATCAGTGAAAAACTAAGAGCAACTCAACGGACAACAAAACGTATTAAATTAGGAATAAGCGTAATAGATAGAATCACAAATAAAGAAATCAGAAGACGAGCCAGAAAAAAAATTTACAGCAAAAACTGCGAGGCAAAAGTGAGGATGGGCAGAACATATATCTAGACAGAAAGAAACAATATGAACAATATACATACTGGAATGGAGACTAAGGCTCCACAAACATAACGTGGAAAGACCACCTAGATAGAGAGACTATGTTAAATAGAAAACTGGGAAGAACCAGCTACAGGTAGCTCAACACAAAACGAAATAGAAAAGAAAATAAAACGCATAAGTTTAAAACTCCAGCCTACCTATTACAAAAAAAAATTTCTAAAATCTCAAACAAGCTTACGATTATTAAAAGCCAGGTGGTGTGACGGCCTTTTCGCCCTTGAACCGCCTGTGTACCGTGACAGTGTGCTGGTGGCTTTGATATCTGCCGACACGTTTTGCGGTCGTGTACCAGGCACGAAGACATCGCAACAAGGTGGCCACCATGAAACCAACGCTGCCGAAGCCGAAGCCGATTAGAGGTGAGCGATGTGGCAATTACTCATCGGTTGATATCGGTAGCCGCCCCCATCCGCTTTCGCGCCGGCCGTTTAAGGGACGATTTGGGCCTCAGCGTTTTACTTATAAAAACGGCCCGTACTTAGTTCCCCACACCGCACAACGAGGGCACGGCTATTTACACGCCTGCCTCTCCACCAGGTAAATGTAGAAGATATTTGTAAAGACACAATTATCTACAACAAATAAAAAGCTAAATAAAATAGAAAGACGCATTCAAACTGTTTTTATTTATTTATCTAAGGAGTTTTTGCCAGAAGCAACAACAGAACGGTCGGTTGTTATTCAGGTGGAATAAATAATGCATATTTGTTAAAATTAAAGACAATATTATCTGTAACAAAATTACAGGTATATGCTGTTATGCTTTAGTTTAAAGTATATATAAAGAAATAGCCGAAACTAAATTAAGATTTGGAGAAAAACTCAAACTTGGAAATCCTTGAAAGTCTGATCGAGATTGCTATTGCTAGAGCAATCTAAAAGTCAGAAAATCGAGTGGGTGTAGCAGAAAGGGATGTTTTAGTTTCTTTTACAATAAAAAGCTTATTTCAGAAGCTAAATGTTCTTTTTTAACAAAACGAGTGCTTCCCAACTTTTAATGTTTGAAGTAGAGTTAGTCGTAATGCACTTTCTCAAAATTCAGAAAAATGTGTCGAATGCACATTAAGCTGCTCTGTAGATCCGTGCACTAAACTGTCTAGCCCCTAAGCCCTACAGAACGTGATAAAACAGCGAAAACCCGTTCAGTAAACAACGTAACGATTTCTCAGTCATGTTCACGTGTGCTCGAACCGTGATTTACTTACTCCTCGAGCGCGCGCTGTTAAATCTATTAATTACTCTTGGATCAACGGCTCCATATAATAGACGCCGAACAATGGCAACGCCGAACAAGGGGAAACCGCGAGCTGCACCATCGATTATATCGGCTTGGAAAGGTTCCAGCAAGAAGCATTTGATTTTAGATTGCGTCTTCCAATCTTAGACATTCCAATTACTTTGTGCATTAAATTATACTGGAAATTTTAACTTTTCTTATAATAATCAATATATGCCTCTGTGTTTTAACTTTGGTTATTCTTTTAGTTCAAATATATAGTTCCATGTAAAGTAATAGTTAACTTTCTAGTTGTGGAATTTGTGGCTCATTTAACGTAATTAAAGGAGAAATGTTCCTCTTTAGTGTAAATATAAAATGAGCAAATTTGATATACAATTTTTCAACTAAACCCAAGCACAGGGCCGTCGACATAAATCCGGTTTTTTTAAGTTGTATTGCGGGATAGCCGAACGGCCCAAGTTTACGACTAGCCAAGAAGTACAGGGAATCTGACCATCAAGAGAAATTAACTGCTGGTAAGGCAACTCGCCATAAGCGATCTGATTGCAATAGAAGTGATTAATTCGTCCTCCAATTGAAAGAAAAAATCGATGACTGATCTGGAAAGCACAATTAGCATAGTGAGGTCAAGTCTAAGTCAGTCTAACAGTGAACCTGCACTACAGGTATTTTGCTCTGAGAAATGGGAAAATGTTGACCGAGAAAAACAAAATAGACAGGAAATTAAAGGCCCAAGCATTGGCTCTAAAGTGCATACAAAGTTTTCCGCCTCTGTGATTGTGGTGGGGCTTGTGAGCAATAAAGAAGAAGATGCCATGACACCCCACTTCTTTGACGAAAGCCTAAAGGTGACCACCGACAATTATATCAACGTGCCGAAAACAGTTGCCAAGCTCTGGATAGAAGAGATGACCGCTGGGCGAGATTCCGCTCTAGTCTACAAGGCAAGAAAGATCCAGACATGATTATAGAGCAAATTGGATTACTACTGGTCCCCCGACGTGTGACCACCCTCCAGCCCCGACCGCAGTTTCATGACTATTAGGTGTAGGGTGGGGGTCAATGAGAGCCTTCATCATAGAAGTAATGGCACATATCAACAAGGAGAAATATCTGTTGACCTACAGTAGGTTTGTATCTTGACTCAAAAAGATGGAGGTTACATTTGATAATATGATTCTCAATACTATTTACTTTAATTTTGTTCAGTAAGTTCCTAGTAAGTAAATTATATTTTATTGCATGTTAATATAATTTTTATTGTTTGTTTATTTTTCTAATGCAATAGAAGTAAATACTAGAACCGACATACAACACGATCTCAATGAGAGTACCTAAAACAATATAACAACTTAAAGCTGAATATAATATATTTAACATATTCAGAAGAGTAAAAAAAAACTACTAGACGTTAAAAGAATGCAAGCAGTAGTTATAGAAAGATGTTGTCATCAATCAAGAAACAGTTAGAGGAATAGAAGCAAAATTACGAAAGTCTGAAAATAATGTGTTTGACAATGGCAACTCGACTATAATCCACTTAAAATTAAATATGCGATAAAAATTCAAAGAGTTAAAAAGTTTAAGATTCCAATAGAGCACATATTATATACAATTAATACAATTATTAAAAATAATTAATCGATTTCGTCGAAAATATTTACAAATAGTAAAAGAAACATCACAACTAAAAAATCTGATTTAAAATTGGCAAAAATATAAGCTATAGATGAACTTAATAAGTATTATACATGCAAAAAACTTGATGGCAACAGCATGAAACGAACATTGGAGTTTAAATGTCGGCAAAGATCCGATTCATACGTTGTTAAAAGCTGATGTAAAATGTAGCATAGCAGTATGTTTGTATACTATAAAAGAGACTTTGGTTTGGGCCAGTATGATAAACTGACAACATTTTTTTGTGGTATTTATTTAGATGGTCGCGACATCAGAGGATCCGAAATTTATATTAGGGTTCGATTAAAAACAGTTCCTGGGTTAAAAAAAGCCCATAAAAAGTACCCTCGGAGAGTCGCGGACCAGAAGTTGGTTTCAAGAGGACCTAATGCGATTAGAGGATATCATGCCGATCTTGTTGAACGCAAGTTTAGCTGAAGCATTATAACAAAGCCTTTATCTTTAGATAACTCCAAAGAAAAAAGTTTAATGGGGTTAAATAACAAGACCGCAGTAGTCGCTCTATATTACCCCTCTGTGAGATGGCACGACCAAGAAATTTGGTTTGAATTAAAATGAGTATTTCACGTAGTGTATAACTTGCCTCCATCTTGTTGAAACCACATGTCATTCAAGTTGAAATCGTCGATTTCATTAACAAAAAGGTATTTAGAATCTCGAGATAATGCAAAATATTAACAGCGTTACCAGCTTCGTTATAAAAATACAAATCAATGATTTCTCCAGTCCATAATGCACACCAGTCGAGTACGAGCAGTGAACCAGTGCGGATGCCTTGTATGCGCTCCGATAGCAGTGCGACACGCTTGACCTCAACTCTATTTATATTAGATCGCAAACCAATCAGCTATTCAATTGATGCATCAGCCGCATTTTGGAATCACGCCAGTATAGAGCCAGGTAAGACGGAAGCGTTATTTTTTGGTAAGCGTCTAGGGCAACAGAGGCCAAGTTTCATTTTTAACGGCGATCGTATACATTGCAAGGAGCATATACGCTACTTGGGCGTTCAAATAGACGATAGGCTTTCGTGGCACCCACATATTAAGATGGCTAGCGAAAAAGGCAAGCATATTTCGCACAAAATCGGCGCGGTAGCGCGATTGACTTGGGGGATTAGGGGCAGGACGGTTGCGCATATATATTTGGGCGCAGTACAGCCGGCAATGTTGTACGCGAGCGAGGTGTGGGCCAAGGGTTGCAAAACCAAGCAGGTGAAGCAGCTATTAGGGGCTCAGCGTATACTAGCTGTCCGAGCAGCAATGGCGTACCGTACCGTTGCTACTGAAGCCGCTCTAGTGTTGAGCAAGTTACCGCCGGTTGATTTTGTATTGCAGGAAACAGCCGAGAGGAAACGCATCGAAGCGGGTGTCGAGCGACTGCGACGGGAACTGAGGCTCCAGCCTGCTCCGGTCCCAGCCGAACGCAAGACGAGTATGGAGGAAGCAGGCCACCATCCAGCGGAATGGGATGGCATCTCGTTCACCACCACGGAAGAGGAAATACACCACCTGACGTGCCACACAGACGGATCCAGACTAAAAGACGGAAGAGCGGGAGCGGCGTTCGTGATTCATCAGGAACAAGAAGAGATCCACTGCCAGAAAATTAAATTAGCGGACTGGAGCACTGTCTTTCAGTGCGAACTAGTAATATCAGGAAGGTCTGCGATATTTGATACACTAAGGCACATCATCGCAAGATGCTCGATAGTTTCGGATAGCAGATCGGCATTAGAGGCTCTGAGCACGATGAAATCACCTTCTGAGTTGCAGTCGGAGGTCTGGAAAAAAAAGGCTGAAAGAAGAAACAGAAGTCTCGTTCCACTGGACAAAGGTGCACGTTGGCACCGCAAAGAATGAACGTGCTGACGAGCTGTCCAAGGAAGCAGCCGCCGAAGATGGACCTGCGCAATTTACTGCCATTCCGCGAAGTCTTATCACAACGCGTTTGAAGGACAGAACGAGGAATCTATGGACAAATAGGTGGCAAACAGCAACAACGGGAAAACAGAAGAACGTTTTGCCTACTCGAGACAGTCAACATTGCGTCCGCGCATCTCAACTGGCGCACCGTACAGAATCGTTACGGGTCACGGAAACTTTCGCGCTTACCTAACAAGGTTCGGGAAGCTGCAACCGGGACAGGACAGATGCGAATGCGGAGAGGTGGATAACGCCCTTCATGTGCTGACCTCATGTACTGTGGAGAACGAAGCCAGGGCAAGATCAGAACGAGTACTAATAAAAGAAGGACTGAGATGGCCACGAACGCCCGAAGACGTTACGATGCTCTCAACAGAAGTCTGCTGGTGGAACGCGCTGGATCAGTTTTGCTCACGCGTAGCTAAACTGAACTCGGGGTAGGACGCGATCGCGATTGGGGTTGGGAGGTGTAAGTGAAAAGTGTAAACACATTAGAGCCGGAACTCACAATTGCGGCTGGCATGCATAAAAGCTCGGACTTAAAATTGCATAAAATAAGGCACAACAGCCGGGACTCAAAATTGCGGCAGCTAGCATAACAGCCTGGACTAATATTCGCGACTTGCTTGAGACGGCATAAGAGATAGAGACTAATAACCGCGCACTCGCAAGAATACAAAATATGTTATAATAATAAGCGGCTTTAGAATTGTAACGAAGGAGACAAAGAGCAGTAGACTGCTTGAAGTCACCTGCCCTGACTCGGGTTTTCGTGGTTTTCCCGAGTCCTGCACAAAGGCAAATGCCGGGGCAGGTCTTTTGCACATACCACGACAATGATAAATGCGAAGTATGTTCAAAAGGCATGTAAAGGAAGAAGCAATGCCGGTGTAGTGCCGTAAGGCGGAGCACCGGCTGACTGTAAATATTTTTTTTGTAATATTTCCTTAATAAATTGTACAGTATAGAGCCAGGTAACACCCCAATCTTCTATTCCATATTTATGTAATAACCAACAATATATACCTAATATACAAATCCCGAATGTACTAACTCAGATACTTATCCAAGTACCCAATATTACTACACCAATGCAAACAAATACAGTGCCGATCAATCACTCAACAAATAATATGAGTATGCCTGATTATAAAACTGATAATGAATCTTCTTCTACAACTCAAAATAATGAATGGCAAAGCCAAAGAATGGAAGCCAGAAAAAGGCGGAGAACATCAAATCAGCCAACACAGAGCGATACAGAGCATGTCTCGCAAGATAACAGA
The DNA here is from genome assembly GCA_036346155.1 of Sinelater perroti. Taxonomy (NCBI): domain Eukaryota; kingdom Metazoa; phylum Arthropoda; class Insecta; order Coleoptera; family Elateridae; genus Sinelater; species Sinelater perroti. The sequence continues at coordinate 8,149,226 of JARFIY010000324.1, forward strand.
TACTTCTGTCCTCTCTAATCTTAATGAAGATATTACTGACAACACAAATAATGCACAACAACAAACTAGGGTTCTAAACCACAACGAATATTTGTACACAGTGTCACGGACTACAATAATGTAGTTAAAAAAAACCCTAATACTGCTAACGCATATCGTAAACTGATCACATTTATGAAAGACTCTAAAGTGATATATCACACAGATGAAGAAAAATAAAGCATATCGAGTGGTAATCCACAATCTACACCACACTGTAACCACAGAAGAAATAGCTGAGTCATTAGAGGAGAAGGGATTCGAAGTGAGAACTATAACAAACATTAAGCACAGAATTGATAAAACGTCTCTCCCAATGTTCTTTGTGGACTCGGAACCTTGCAGTAAATAATACGGACATTTATAATCTGCAGTACTTAAGTAATCAAGTAATAGAAATGCAACCATTGTACAGTGCATGAAGTGTCAACAATACAACCACACCTAAGCATATTGTAATAGCCCGTACGTATGCGTAAAATGTGGAGGTTTTCATGACACTAAAACCTGCAAGAAGACCAAAGAAACTCCAGCCAGATGCGCATTATGCGGTGATGATCATCCGGAAAATTAAGATTAACCATGCACTCACAAAATCGTCATACACATATAAATAAATCTCAACAACTACCACATCAAAGCAAAATAACACTACAGTCACCGTATACTCGGCTTACATATAGTCAGGCTGCGCAGAGAGACACAGAGCAAGTTCAAAACCAGGATGTAACATTACAAAAGTTCCTAGAAGAATTTAAAGTCATGTTTGCTCAATTAATGAAACAAAACAACATGGTAATAAATATGTTGCCCACACTTGCAAGTAAACTAGTCCAATAATGTCTAAATCGTTACGTATATCTTTATGGAATGCTAATGGCATCCGATCAAAAATATATGAAGTCAAGTCATTTTTAAAACTGAATAATATAGAAATATTGCTTACAGCTGAAACACACTTTACTGACTAATCTTACTTAAGAATATCCTATTATACTTGTTATCATACAAAGCATCCTGACGGTACAGCTCATGGAAACACAGCTATTCTAATAAGGAGTTCAATTGTCCATCATGAATTAGAAAAGCACGAAGAACTATTTCTACAAGCAACCACTATTCAAGTTTGCAAATTACCAAATCCGATCACAATACTGTCCACTGAAGCATAAAATCACTAAAGAAAAGCTTAAGCCATTCTTTCAGTCACTTGGTAGTAATTTTATAGGTGGTGGCGACTACAACTGCAAACATACATTCTGGAGTTGACGACTAATCACCACAAGGGGTCGAGTACTAGATAAGGCACCCCTACAATTGTCACTGCCTATCAAAAGCTTTACCTATACCGAGGTTTTTGAAGAAATTAGGCATTTAAACAATGAGAAAGCCCCTGGTTACGACTTAATAACGGCAAAGGTGCTTACTAAACTACTCAAAAGCGGCGCACTTTTTTTACGAAATTTTTTTAATTCTATACTGCGACTTCATTGTTGGCCCTCATCACTAAAATTTGCACAAATTATTCTAATATTAAAACCTGGAAAACCCGCTGAAGAAGTTTCATCTTATAGGCCCATAAGTTTATTGCCTCTGTTGTCTAAACTACTACAAATGCTTATAATTAGAAGATTATATAATACCGATATATGGGAAAATTGCGTCCCAGACCATCAGTTTGGGTTCAGAAGGTACCACTCTGCCATACATCAATGTCACTGAATTGTAAACATTATTAACACGGCTCTCGATTCTAAATCCTATTGTCCAGCAGTATTTATTGATATAAAACAAGCTTTTGATAAAGTGTGGCATGATGGCCTACTGTACAAGATCAAGAGCTTGCTTCCTAGTGAATACTACCTTCTTTTTAAATCTTACTTGACAGATCGCTATTTTCAAATAAAATACGGATAAGACTATTCTGACCTCCACCCAATCAAATCTGGAGTGCCACAAGGGAGTGTCCTTGGACCTTTGCTTTATATATTATACACTGCAGAATTACCTACATCAGATACATATATTGCAACTTTTGCTGACGACACTGCCCTCTTCTCAAGCCACACCAATCCTAACACAGCCTCCTAAAAACTGCAAAACCACTTAACTATACTACAGACCTGACTAAAAAAAATGGCGAATCAAAGTAAACGAAACGAAAAGCACTCATGTTTACTTTACTCAAAAACGTGCAGCGTGCCCACCAGTGTATCTGAATAATACACCTATCCCACAAGTAAATGAGGCCCGTTACTTAGGTCTTCACTTAGATAAACGACTCACGTAGAAGTTCCGTATTCTAAAGAAGAAAAGAAATTGACTTGCGAATCAAGAAAATATACTGGTCGCTAGGCCGTAGATCATGTCTCTCTCTCGAAAACAAGCTGCTTCTATAGAAAGTCGTAATTAAGCCCATTTCGACTTACGACATTTAACTCTGGGGTTGCTCCTGCAAGTCAAATGTCAATATTATCCAATAAGTACAGTCCAAAACCCCACGAATGCTTGTAAATGCTCCGTGGTATGTCAGCAATTTGACATTGCATAATGACCTTAATATAACAACGGTAGAAGGTGAGCGCACGATAAAGAGTAACAGTCACTTCCTACGACTTCAAGTCCACTCAAATAGTTTCGTCTCCAACCTGCATCAGAGCCCTTCTCCAAGAAGACTAAAAAAGAAGAAATGACCTAATGATCTACAGGGAGGATAGCTCTGATGAATCGGGATAACATCGATGGATGGATTCCCCCTCACGTCAATTAAATGTGATCACATTAACTCATAGAACATATATTGTATTTATACTTAGTTCTGATTGTTAATTACTAGTAAACCAATAAAAAAATAATAATGCACACCAAACCTCCAAACAATGGTTGAAGTTTTCGCCGTGTAATTGTAACTGATCGCCACCTTTTATAGTAAACCTGAATGATATTTATGCGTTGCTACACAGTATATGGTGCCTTAATGTGTTTAGATACCGATTGTGCAAATCATTCACAGAACGCAAACAGTGCGCATTTCAAATCCTAAAGTTAAATTTTGATCGCCCTATACAATTAAATTAATTTTACTTGACGTAATTAGCAAATCAAAAATATATTTAGCTCTTTAATTAAAGTTGGAAAACTATAAACTTGTAAAATTAATTTCCAATGCAACATCAGTGGTTTAGTAGAAAGAAACAAAATCTCCATGTTGCAACATTCTCTTGTATGATATATAAGAAATATAAATTGAAACGGAGCTCGTTACCCCCACAAAATGCAACCACTATGAAAGCTAAAGCCCCTTCTGTTTTAAAAACGCCGCGGGGCGGAGTATGCGCTCAAGAATAGCAGCGGCGCGCTGTAAAGTGATAGCGCATTATTTAAGCGTAATAAGAACCGTGTCTTTGCACGCTTCATCAAATGCATACTGTTTACTATCTGCAATAAACCGGCTTTTAGGTTTTGCAGGCTTATCGAATAACGTCTGCGACGTAGCTGGAGTTGTCAAAGGAAAATTACAGGCGATAGAACTATCGGCAAATTTGTACTTTGAGGATGTACGTGGGCACAGAACACGTCCACCAGTTTATTGAGATGTATCGCGTGGGTCGCTGCAGTAGGCAACACGTGCGTGAACGAGTGTAATTCCTGCACTCCAAGGAATACCCGGCGAGGCGCTAGCAATAATGGCGACAAGAAGCTAATTCACCTTAAGGAAAAGCCGCAGGAGAAATGTTGAGCAAACAATTTTTTGAGGGATTTATAGCTTCCCTATAAAACGAAACTTTATATTGCGTGTGTGGTGAATAAAGGAACAAAATGGAGGGTTGGAGTTTTACGAGTTTTAAATTTCTCTATTTCTTAATACAACACCACAAAATTTAAATTTTACAACGTTGCATTTACAACTGAGGCATCGCGAAGATTCAATTAGCTGCATTTTTATGCGATCCGTTAATTTCTGTTTTTATATTACATTATATTGAGTGTATTTTAGTTCATATAGCAACTTAACGTTTATAAATAGATACTGATATTCACAATCGATGGCTTATGTAAGAAAAAAGGTGAATCACTGTCATAATAAGACCACAACTTCCAGACTTATTTTTCACGTGCCTTACTGCTACAAATATAAATGTATATGGAAAGTTTACCTCGACATGTGGGTAATTTATTCATTGCGAGCTTACTTCTCGATAACTTTGCATCTCATAAAACGAAAATAATCCCGTGAATGTCTGCGCGGTGGTGAGTTCGAGGGAGACACGCCACATTCAAGATCGGTAAATACCTACGTGACTGCGACTATAAATAGCGAAAATATTAAGTTTCCAACGATGTTGTTATCTGTTGGAGTTCAGCAAACTTGCTTTGTTTTAGTGTAGAGCGTTTTCAAATAGAAAACTACATCATCTAGAATTATCTATCGTTGGTACAAAGCCTACGTCAAGGGTTAAAAACTGGATTTAACATTGTTTTAGGAAATTTCAAAACATTTAAATCAAAAAGATCTTCCACGATATGCTTTTACTTCTCAAACTATTTAGTATTAAATTTATTTGCTTGCGAGATAAACAAATTTGTAATAAACAGAAACAAAATAATAAAAATTGGATGTAGAACAGAAAATTAATTGGAAGGAACAAATCAGACGGCTTAGTTTTATACATATATTTGCAATAAACTGTTAAACAATTAGCATTTTAAAATAATTAAAGATAATTTATTATAGACAACAATTAGGTGGTACAAAATAATAGCCGCCAGGAATATAAGTTTGATTATTTTTACCTCAAACAGCCTCTTTATTTGTATATTAAAAGGATTTTTTCTATTTATTATTTATTAAAAAGATAAGTTTTGATTAGTATTATTATAAAGACATAGACTACTGTAAAAGTTTTACAATGCAACTTTAATTTTTAGAATCTTACAAAACACGTCTCACCTTGCTTGTGAACCTATATATACTTCGAAGTCAATAGTCGAACCAATTGTTCTATACTTTTCTTGAAGATCTGGGTACAGTAGTCATTTCATGCTATTAGAAAACCTTCTCCTTAGCACTCTCTTCACTTAACAGTAGTTAAGCAGAGTGATATAAATTACCAATGTAAGAATTTTTAAACACTTCTCTACCCGGTTGGAAAAATTTATTATAAACAATATATTGTATTTGTACATTTTTTGTTGTTTTATCTTTGGATTTCGGATGGTAGTTGACAAAATTATACTTTGCTCCGCTATTGCTGGAAATAAGAACCGCCAACAAGAAGTACCATACAGAAGATTTACGATACCAAAAAAAAAACGGTAAGTCATATGTTTTCGAATGGCTCCATTTTAGTGATTTAACTTTGAAGATCAATTGTTTTGGATAAAGAAGCCGATTCTACATCAACAACATATGAATTTAATGTCGTGCACATAACTAGAATCACCCAAGTTCAAAATTCGTTGATAGTTGTTCTACAGAATTGTTTTAGTAAGAAGGTCATTGTCTCAGTTTGCTGGGATGTTGCACTTTAAATTAATTTTAAATGGAAAATCCGTAAACACTGAGCTATACGGGGAGCAACTAGGATATATTTACAAAATCTTACAACAAAAGTATCCGACTTTGATCAACCACAAATGAGTTCTTCTTTAACATAGTAGTGCGCATGTTAATTTTGCCGTGAAGGCAAAAATTGTTGAACTAGGTGGCTGACGTCTTGTCACATTTTTCTAGACCCTCCATTTTGTATCTTTTGATTGAGATGCATGTCAAGAATCCCTCGTTCCGAAATCGACAGATTGGTACCGTTAACAGATTTGACAACTCGCAAAACGCTGAAAAGAGGTTATTGATAATGATGGGCTAAACATCGAAAATCAGTTGTTACTGTTTGAAAAAGTTTACCATCTGATATGGCGATGAGGTTGGGTGTCTGAGAGACTCGGGCATTTTTCTAATAGCCATGTTCTCCTCAGTAATACACGAAAAAAATCTCTTAGTACAGCTATTTCCTCTAAACACCGATTAATTTTTAAAACACATTACAAGCTCTTTTCACTGCAACAGTTCAGTTCAAGAACAAATAATACCTATAAATGGCCTTAGCGGCTGCTCTGCATTTTTTAGGATGTCTTAACGCGCTTGAACTTGCTACAATATTGCGCCATATTAGAAAATTTTTCTGGTATCCTATATAGGGTATCACCCTTCTGGGCATAAAAACATTGAAACCTTAAGAGATTTCAAAACAACTACTAAAGATTCAGTTTACACGTTGAATGTTGGGAAAACGGAAAATAACAAAGAACAAAAATAAATAAACGGAATCATAAAATTAATCCACCTTCTTGCTGATTTATCGTCAACCAATGCTCGTACCAGAAAAAAGCGAAAAAAGAGTAGAGAACATCAAAAACTTTGTAAAAATTCAGGACTTAGTTGGCTGGATAATAGCAGTCTGTAATTAAAATTAAAGTTTTTATTCCTCTAGGTTGAAGATCAAACATAGGGCCTTTAAAACACAATTTCTACAAAAAAAATTTAACCAACAAACGACGATATATTTAAGCCTCAGAACACTTGTAAGGGTTAATGAATATGTCATGTCAACTTGAAATATGCAGGGAATACAAACAAAAACGGCAGATGCAGTAAATAAAATTAAAAGTTAAAAATAGGCACAACAGCGTTATTAGAAACAAAACAAAAAATGTGGTAATACAAAGATGGAGAAATTTATACATTTGGATACCAAGAAATCTTAAAATTAAAGAAGGACTAGCACTGTTATTGAAAAAGAAACATAACATACAAGCTAGAATTAAAACATAATTAAAAAACATATCAACACCATGTAAAAAAGAACAAAAGAAGCGTCTTATAAAGAAAATAGAGTAAATAAAAAATAATTTCATTGGGAGATTTAAATACTCGGATGTAATAAAAAACAGAAGACTAACTTCAAACTACGAAAAAAGAACAGACCACGTAGGGAATATAGTGGTTGACTTAGAAACAGAGAACAACTTAAAAGTAGCATATGGTTTTTTAAAGATAAACACAAACTAGAAGATTAAAATTAATTATAGATTACACTTTAGCAGAACAAAGTTGTACCACTGACATAAACAGATGTCAAACTATTTTTAGGAGAGGACATCACCACCTACTTAAAATAAAAATAAATTTTTCGTCAAAACAGTAAACAAAAAAGAACAACTAAGAAACAAAAAATAAAAAAACTAAAATATAATGCATAAAAGAAAGCATTGCATATATTTAGAACCACACGAAGACCAACATAATAATATAAGACAACCATATGAGCATATAAGGAAGTCGTTGCATAAAACAATAAACGAATCAGTTGAAAGTAGATTAAAGCCAAAGGAAAAAGGGCACACAACTCAAATTTCTAAGCACTAAATAAGTTGCAGATAGAAAGGAGCAATCAAAAAATGAATTAAAGTAAGAAAACTAGTTGCAGGAAATAAGTGAACTTTGGGATAAAAATTATAAAAAACTGGGAAAAATATTACAAAAAGTTATTGCTGGAAAGTCCAAATAAAATTTATGCAAGAAAAAATACGTATATTAATGTATACAATAACCGATTGAGATAAAATGGCAATCATTGAAAAAAAACAGCATATGAAATATGAAGAATTAAAAATCTGGAGGCATAGGAAATATTACGGCGGAAATTCCAAATAGTGCCATATCAACATTAAAAACAACGATAATTAAATTATTTAATAAATGTATAAATGAAAACGCAAAAATAGGATACGTGACATCAATATACAAAAAAATATGCGCGAAAATGTACATATATTACTGACATTTCGTTACCTATATGAAAGAGTGCTACGCAAGCGCATAAAAAAATATAAACCCCATGAAGCAAAAGAACAAATCGGATTTAGATCATACAATTAACCTAACCTGTTCAACAAAGGGGTTTAAAGTAATGTAGAGAGGGTTTTAGGCAAAGTTGTTATCTTTTACCCATTCTTTGTCACAAATTCGCTTAAGAATTGAAAAAAAAATAGCGCAGACATAGGTATAACCATAAACAATACAAGCATTTATACTTTGCAATTGATAGACGACCAAGTCCTCTTCGCTCAAAACAAAGAAGACTTAAAATGCGTTACTCACAAAATAAAAGTGGAATACTAAAAGGTAGGACTGTCAATAAACTTTGACAAAACCACGTAATTATATGTATGAGCTGAAGAAGATAAACTAGAGGCAAACAAGATATATAAGAACGAATTCAACAAGGAAGAAAAATAATAAAAAACCCAATGGGCTATAGTAAAATAAGGAATTAAATATAAGAAGAAAATACAATATCTACAGCACAATCACAAATTCAAACATGGCGAATGAACTAAGCAACTAGGAGGAAACTAAAGGCCTTCGAAATAATTATATTAAAAGAAATCTTGTAGGGTATCTAAATTAGAAAAGTACCCAACGATACAATAAACTAATGATGATATTTGCAAAGAATATTAATCAAAATAAGGAAAAAAAGCATTCAATAAGGTATGGTCATGTAAAAAGGAAGAAGAGAAAACAAGGAAGTAACGAAAGAATAACACGGGGGAGTGTTACAAGAAAAGCTAAATGCAAAAAAATCTCCAAGAAGACTGTTGCTTTCTGTAAAATAAAATAAAGGAATGCATATAACAGTAATTATCTATCCACAATTATCTATTACCAGGCACCTTCTTTTTACAATTTTCCTTTTATTAGCTGCTCACTCTCGGCCTTTTTCAATGATGGTTGTCTTTATCAATCCTTCTCAGTCTGTGTAAACGCTTGAAAATAGTTTGATGTTCTAATTCAAGTTGCTTTGCCACCTCTGATTGGTGCCACCGTAATATTTTTCTGCTAATCTTTTTAGTCCCTATATTCGACTTTCTTTAGTTAGTCAGGACGTTTAGCAACTCCTCCAGGTCAAACTGTTCAAACTACTTCTTGCAGGTACTGTAAAGAAACAAAATCCTTCTATAACACCGTACAATTACTTCCCGTGCATTAACATCACTACAAAAAGAGAATGCGTCTCAAATGTTGCTTGAAGGGCGATATTACTTTATTGACTTTTAGGTTATCTTGGTAGAACAGGTACCTCTTACAGTACGTTGTACAACGGTAAGATATATGAAATATAATAACATATAGAATAGGATATATCATCGATTAGAGTTAAAAAGAAAAAATTAATTGTGTAGTTGCTATTAAAAGCAACATCTAAATCATCTGTAAAAAAATTGGTTTCAATTTGAAGTCCGTGGTTATGTTATCAACGAATTAAAATGTGGTTGTGTATCTTATCTGAGGAAGCTTAAGCATTACTGTTTAAGAAGTATCTCAGACACAACAATATAATACACAAATATAAAACTCTAAGTCTTAGTAAGATAAGAAGTTTTACATTTATCCAGCTTCAAACATTAAAAACAAACATAAAAACAATTACTTTAAGTAATAGCAACAGAAAATCTCCAAAAACAGAAAAAAGCAATGATCTTCAGGTTCTCGGAAAGTAAGTAGTACAAAATTGTAAATAAATAACTTTAAAAAAATATGAAAACAGCCTTCTGCTTTGTTATTGACTACTACATAACTGAAGGATTGTCCCCGGGGACAAAAAAATAAAAAATTGAGATGCATTGGTGATTTAGATTGGGGAACCTTGGGCTAACCTCCCTCATTACCAAATTAATGTAATAAAAATGTTTATATCGTATATTTCCCACTCCACAAGTCAGACATTAAAATTTTTTTTTGGAAAATCCCCGTATTCATTTTTTAACTTAAAATTATTAGTAAAAAAATTAAAATGCATTTATATTAACTCAGTTTTATTACTATGATTTAGTTGTCCTTTGGCTCCTTTGTTAGATAACGCGGCACACATTTTTAATCGAGTTCATGCCCTAATAATGGCACAAGTCTATTGTTTTTTTACACGGTAGTTGTACGCGCTAATAATAACAAGCGTCGATTTCCACAAAAATAACATATTTAACAAAAATGTAACTACTAAAGATAAGTAGGAGTACAACACTTAAAACTTAAATATGTAAAGCAGAATTTAGGGCATCATCACGCAAAGGTAAACGTGATCTGCCACTATATCAAATGATACTCCAAACTATTATGTTAAGTTCCTCATATTTTACATCTTGGTAGGGGAATTTATCATCCAAGCGGCTGGGCAAACGCCTCCATATCGCGGTTAGACCATTATCACTAAATTGGCAGTATCAAATTATGTCGAGGACACCGTCTTTAAAAAAAAAATTTTTTGACGATAAGTATGTGCGACCCTATATTATGCCAATAATATTGAATGATGATTCTACTTCTTTCGAACACCTGCACCCCTTCGGCTACTGTTTTCCAGACGTCCTTAACTGTTTCTTTTATTACTGCTCGCTTTGTTCGTTCTGTTCGGATCTTGGGAGATCAGGCTGTGATAGTCTTGATCCTTTATCAGTTCTTTCAAATTAAGTAACAATCGGATTTACAGTTGATGAGGATATTTTTAAGTACGCACCAATTTCTCGTCGAGAAACACTGTGATCAGCCTGGTCTTTGACATGCACGCGGCTAAAATATGCAGATTTTTGCATTTAAAAATACTATTCAGGTTATATTTGTTTTGCCACATTGAATTATCGGCTTTGATTTATTAGCTATTTTACTCTGATACCATAATGTATATGAATATTAGAACATGTACGAGATACGCAAAAAAAGTTGACGTAATGTCGGTAGACTACCAAATTTTGGGAGAATCACGTATAAAACAATTTTCTGTATTTAGACAATGCAATTAAATATAAGCCCAAAATTAAACAATACTTCAAATCGTTTAAAAATAATTAGTAAATTTTGAATAATTGCTGCATTCGCGCCGGGTGTCAGAACACAAGAATTCAGCCACTAAACCACACTCAACGGAAGCAATCCGCTTGAAATAATCTTTCAAAGTGTTTTCATATTATTTTTACGATGAAAAGACTAGGAATATTTAAATGTAATCCCGATAAAAAACTAACCCTGAGGCCAACTACATTAAATAAAGTAATAAACATTTATGTACATAAATTTAATTTAACAATGGCAAACTTTCAAAATTATCTTTCTACGCGATGTTCATAATCAAGCTCGTGTATTTCACAATAAAACTCGGCATTTTATCGAAATGCTGATACCAAGGCCGTACTCCTTGCAACAATTACAACCACTAAATTCAAATCTAGTTTACTAATACCTGCTTATTTTTCCCAGAAAATTCAATATTTACAATAAAACCTTGACTCTGATTCGACTAATGTAAGTTATAAAAAGAAATAAGAAATTACTACTAGATGAGTAAATCTATTAAAATATCCCATGCTTCTCCAGCTTAGCAGATAAAAATAATTCCACAGTAAACATGTTTAACTCCAATACTAACAAATACGTAATGAAACCACTACTTATAATTCCATACTGGTATTGGAAACATCAGCTCTCGATTAAGTTACTAAATAAGTGCAAGAAATAGCCATAAATTTAAATTCTTGAAGAGTAATGAAGTGAAAATACAACATAAGTCATCTGAATATTATTTTGACACAATTAAAGGTTTAGATGAGAATAACCCAGTTTTATATTTATAAAAGAAAACGAGAAAGTCATGGCAATAAAGCCGTAGCTCAGCAAATAAAGTGCAATGTAATCATTCTAAGCAATAGGCTCAAGCTAAAACTAAGATAATTTCGATACGGCAACTATTCGGGTTGCATTAAGTACCTTAGTAAACATGACACAATATATGGAGACAAGTTAAGACTTTAAGAAGGCCAGTAAAAGTAATTACTCCAATACGCGTCGAATCTCAGTTTATCGTACCAAACAAAGAAAAGCAAATATTTTTGCAAAACACTTAGCAACTGCAATTACTGAAAATAACATCATAGACCTTCCCACCTTGAAAAATTTGAGGAAGGACGGGTGAAAAATTGTCAGCCTGGGACGCCAAAAATACCTTTTTGCGGGCAACCCCTTGCACTATACCTTTTTTCCAAAAAATTCTTCCAAAATGCTTAAAGCACTTCTAAAAAAAACGACTAATAACTTTAGCGCACATATTTAACACAGATTTTAAAAACTAACTAAGAAAATATAAATATTCAGAACTAAAAATACCAAAACCTGGTAAGAGTCTAAAGAATGTATAGACCAATAAGTTTACTATAAATTATATTAAACTATTAGAACAACTACTACTCCACCGTATCATATATTTGGAAAATATAATCCGAGATTATCAATATGGGTTTCGTCCGGAACACTCTACAACACAGATGACACTGCCATGGCAATGGACGAAGATTCTTTGACCACACAAGACCAGCTCCATCTAATTCAGCGTCACAACAATGTGTAGTCTAAATACAGAACTTAAGAGGACGACTATCGCACCCTTACAGAATTCTACACAAAAAATAAAATCTCACACCACACTTTGCGTAACCCAAATAACAAACCCTTGTCAATGATTGTCAAAAATGTACCGTAATCGCTAACGAAAGAAGAAATTAGCGAAGCCCTGAAAACCCCACCTGTTGTTAACACAACGTGCTAATTAACAAAAGATACATAAACCTACCAATGTGTACAATTTAACTAACTAATAACGACGGAGCCCCAGGAATATTCAATCTTAAACCTTTGTACCATTCCATTGTTACAGTGGAGCTAAGAAATACAGACATACCAAGAATTGTTGCACTCTTCCTCAAAAATGTGTCGAATGCGCGGGAAATTAAAACGACACCGCATGCATAAAAAAGCTAATGAAAAAGCAACATGTGAAAACTGGGGCGGAGACCACTCAAATAGCTATAGGAAATGTAGCTATCACAAAAAATTTGAATAACAGGAACACTAACAAAATTAACTCCAATCATGTCAAGCAAAACCAAACATTTGCCAACCGAGTGCAAAACCTCCTAAACAACGTTTCAAACATCACATAAACCATCTAAACCTGCCCTACTTTTCTCAAATCACAACGTTCCTAGTCAACACCATTCTACCAATATTCCGAAATGGGCCTAAACTCAAAACTTCTTAACTAGAATGCTATTAGCATACCCACCCAACGATTAACGTTTATAGCCTTCTTGGTCAGCAACAGAGTTGACATAGCCTGTATCACGAAAACTCATCTAATTAAAGGTGAAAGCTTCAAAATCCCAGGTTATCGAATATACCGTAAAAGCACAAACATCCTCTAGTAAAATAGATATCATCATCAAACAAACGTTCGACCATAATGCAACCTCAAACCTTTCTAACACCAACTTATTTTACAGAGGTAAAAAATTAAATTAAATGACATGAGTAATTCCAGAATCCTAAGTTCTTACAAGTAACCTAAAAAAATAAAATTAATACGAGTTTAAAACATCCGAACTAATACGGGTGAAAGGAGATCTAAACAGCAAGTTCACAATATGAACTTGCGGAGCAACTAATTCCGCAGTCGTAATACTTGAACAACACACGGATTTTAAGTTTTAACAGCAGACGAATACACCTACTTTTCATATAGAGCTAACCATCACTGGGCCATACGGGATATTAGCCTTCTAAACAACTTTATCAAACCAATCACATAAAAGGTAAACTCAAAATTAAACCCTGACGATTTTGCCCTTACTAATTTTTTTTTAGTTTCCTCAAACCCAAACCACCCCCTGTCCAAGTAATCAATTAATTGAGATCTCTTTCAACAAACTCTAAACTGCAACCTCGCAGAGTTCTCAGAAACCAAACAAATATCGACATAACCGTTTCCAAAATCGCTACATCAATAGCTGATGCTGCAAAAGCCGCTGACTTAAACAAACCCAGACACCATAGCATCGACCATAATCACTCCGCTCGTTCCATAATTAATTTGATTAAGCATCGGAGTCAAAATAGGAGGATTTGGTAATTAATGAGAAGTCTAGAATAACCTCACGCATCAATTAAAACAAGAACTGAATGACTACATAATTACATTGCTGACATAGGTTCTGCTGATCCAAGGATATAAAAAACCACCAAAATAATCTTAAAACCATTCCAAGAGATACCAACACTTAAATCAGACAATCTTACATTCTACCCCGATAGTGAAAAAACTGAAGCATTCGCCAACTAACTTGAACCGACCTTTGCACCGGCAATCAGTTGTACGCCTACTCAAGCGGTACATGTTACCAACCACATAAAAAATATTCAACTCACATCTTCAAAAGAATTCGACGAACTTATAATGGCACTACCCAAACGGAAATCACTCGGCCACAACTTAATACCAAACTTAATTTTCTAACATCTAACTACTAATAGCTTGGTGTACTTAGGTACCTTAATAAATATATGCCTGAGAACAAGTTATCTTCCTCGAAGCTTAAAGCATGCACATGTCCTCATGTTTGCCAATGCTGGAAAGAACTAAGAACATATTTTCCACATATTAACTAGTGTCACTACGCCTCTCGAAAAAGTTGTATACACTCGCCTAGCGAAAGTAGCTGTTGCACTTTACATTCTCTCACCTCTCCAACTTGGCTTTAGAAACTATGCACTTGACCTACAAATAATCCATAATCTACCTAGAGGTCACCCAAGTCTTTGACAGGGTTTGGGTAGAAGATCTCAAAAAACCCTGCTAGATCACGACATGCTCTTAGCCATCACATTCTCTTTCTTAGAAGAACGAACATTCCCTGTCAAAGGCAACGCCGAAATTTGTGAATTAAAAATTGTACGGGCGGAAGGCTTTCATGGCAATATCCTAGGTCCATTCCTGTTTGCAATTCCTAATTGCAAACTGCAACAAACAAATTCTGCAATGAAAGATCTTTATCCTCAGAAGAATAATTTATCCACCCTCTATTAACATCAGTAGCACCAGAACATCTTAGAACTCCAGAGACTTTGTAATCAAATAGAGTACATCTAGATACGAGACACAATTGAAGCTTCCATAGTAACCAAAAAGTTACACGGCGCCACAATAAGCTACGATAAGTTTATCCAATTATTACTACCGCACCTGTCCAATTTGGAGAAATGCAACCAAAATAAATATCCCGAAACTCCAAAAATTTCAATATAAGGTTTTGAGAACTGCAGTGATGCCCCATAGTTTATCCGCAATACTCAACTGCATTGTGAGCTGGAAGTATCTAAAACTATCTTATCTTAAGTACAAAAAACTTCATTACAAATATCAAAAAATGCGAAGAAGCGACGTAATACAATCTTAGCCAGCGTAACATCCATTGACAACTAAAGAGAAAGCTTCTCCAAGATGTCATTTCAGATGAAAAGATAACTAAAATCACTTACTTAAACTAACAGAGACGTTTACTAACCTCCATCACACAAACACAGACAATATAAGCATATTATGTAGATATGTTAGCTTTCTTAAAAATGTCATGTATAACACCTGTAGTATTGATTCGACAAATGCAATGACATTAATAGAAAACCAGTCATTAAGCCGATATGGACCTAAGGCATCAAGCTATGGGGATGTGAGAGCAAATTCTCTATAAGGCATACCATTCATTGCGGATGTAATTCAAAAGAGAAGTAACATTCAACACGATAGGCTTAAAATGTATACACACCCTCTCCTACAACCACTTCTCTAAGATCAGAGCCACAGAAGATTAAGCTAGCAGGGTTAATAGTTGAAGAAACCTCATCACGACATAAGTGAATTAAACATTAAATAAATTTCAAGCCAACAAAATGGCTCATAGACGATAAATATAATAAATAAAAAATATTATTAAACATTGCTACAAATGCTTTTACACTTTTTCGTTTTCTTAATTTTATGTATTGTCTTCCTTTTTCTTTGTTTTCCTTTACAACTTAATTATGTCATTGTTGTTTCTATATTTTTTATATTGATTCTTAGCTGTGCTTTTCGTTAGTCTTATAACTACTATCTTCTTTTGGTTTTAATCTAAGATTATAAATTCCTATTTTGTTATCATATTTGCGACTTAATATCTTTTAGTAATGTTATTAACGTTGTTAAATTTATATTTCTGTAATCTTATTAATTACTTTATTTTTATATTTATTTACCTCTTAAATTTTTTGTAATTTTTTATTGCAAAGTAGATAAGTTACTTGGCCAGTTTTTAAACTTCGTATTTTTATATCTTTCGGTAAAATATAATGTTATATTTATTACGATATTCGCAGCTTATACCTATTCTCGATGAAACTACGGTAGAAATTTCCTGGAAGCGGGTCGTTTATTTTACCGCACACAAAGAATTGAGTCTAGTCTGCTGCATATAGAGAAGTAGTTTATTTCCGTTGCAGCTTTCAGGCTTCATAGAACTATAGTTCCCGGAACACAGCGCGGCGCTATTCAGCTACGGAACAACAAATTAATGTATAACAATATATTGGTTTACAACAGAGTTCGCGGCACAATAAACTTTTATGGGCAGCAAAGCCAATTTTGCGTTATTAGATACTTGGAACTTTAATACAGTTGACCTACAACATATTCATGCAAAGGCTGATCATTTGGCTGACTGCAATTTCACTTCGTTGTGCTGAAGCGTAATTTAAATGCGTGTTGGATATTTGTGTGATCCATATTAAATTAACTTATTAGCAATTACGCATTGCAGCCATCATACTAATATCGGTCAAATTTAATATTAATTAATGAGCAATGTGCTAGTTTACCTGCATAAACAGTAACTATGATTTTTAAATATTTCGTTTTTGTAAAAAAAAAACGATTCCGCTGACAAGCAATCATTATTTTAGTAATTTTCCATAATGCTTTTTCATAAATGCGGCTCTATTTCAGCAACTACAGGTCTGGTGTTTTCTTTTGTCCCTAGAACTATAGCAAGTTTTTTCCATAAATCACTTCGTTTGATCTCAAAAGGAAAATATATTGGAGTCAGATTGCAAGACCGCGGTGGCCAACCGATGTCATCCTTTGCGAGATAACACGACCAAGACATTTTTGTTTGAAGTAAAACGAGTGTTTCATGTGCTGTGTGCATGTGGCTCAGTCTTGTTAAAACCACATGTCATTCAAGTTTCAATAGTTCGTTTTACTGAAAAGTTGTTTATCATCTCCCAATAGTGTATATAATTGACAGTAACAGCCTTGCCAGTTTGTCCTCAAAGAAGTGCCA
Organism: Sinelater perroti; assembly: GCA_036346155.1. Taxonomy (NCBI): domain Eukaryota; kingdom Metazoa; phylum Arthropoda; class Insecta; order Coleoptera; family Elateridae; genus Sinelater; species Sinelater perroti. The sequence continues at coordinate 8,166,524 of JARFIY010000324.1, forward strand.
ATAGTTTTGGTTTTTCGTGAGTAGCACTTAGGTATGCATTACCCCAGATTGTGTAATTTTGATGACTTACAAACTCATACAGGGAAAAATAAGTTTTATGATTCAATATTAATTTTTTATTTACAAAAATGATCATCAAATGTTGTATTCTCTAAAACCCAGTTTACACATGTACGGCATTTCTAGGTAGCTTTTGGTGAATTTTCATTGTATTTAGATACCAACTATACAAAATCTAAACTTCTAACGTTTATAGAATGCAAACAGCTTCAAATTTTAAAGTTCAATTTAAATGGAATAAGAAATATTTATCCTATAATATTATCTATTAACTCCAAAATATTGTTAATTATATTGAAATTTTGAATAAGATCAGAATATGTTCTAATAGTCTAACAGTAAATAAGAATTACATGGTATGGTAAATGTTGATAATTTGATAAGATTTTCAAAATTTTAGGAACATTTTAAACATCGAACTTGTTTTTAAACATCAGTAGGGTATTGCCTTTATGAGTATTTGCAATCTTTAATATATTTAACTCCGCATTTGTTAAAAAGGCACGACATAAAGATACTAAAAAAGAAATTTTACTGATCGCAATCGTACAGCGTATAAGGATGGATGAAAAGATAAATTATAAGGTACATTTCCGTACGAAGAGACATAAGACAATTTTCCTTCAACGTAGCAAACTGTGCTATGTTGTCGTTTCACTCTTAAATAAACAGCTCTGGTTTACTATTCAAGTAGTTAATGTGAGAGTAATATAAAGAGTGGTGCGTTGACGGACATTTCCACAAATTTTATACTTTTATTATAGGTTGGCGAATAAGTTCGTTCGGTTTTATTTATTCTTTTGTTTTACAACGATTTGTTTGCTGTTTGGCAAAGTGTTAGTATTTGTTAGAAAGATCTTTTTCTGCTCTACAAAACTGTGTTATTTGCTTTTTGAATAATTTAATTTTTCATCAGTTTTCAGGCACAGAAATGGAATATCCAGGAGGCTTTTCATCGAGGACAAAAACTGCCGAAGCCGCTCGGGAAATATGCAGTGTGCACGGAAAAGATGTTATAGGCGAGCGTGCAGCACAAAAATGGTTTGCGAAGTTCAAAAATAGCGACTTTGACCTGGATGATACGCCCGGTAGTGAAAGACCTTCAGAATTCGATGAAGAGCGTCTCAAGGCACTTTTGAAAGAGGACGGTCGCCAAGCAAGTCGCGAATTGGCGGGAAAAATAAACTGCGATCATTAGACCATACTCAATCATCTTCATTCAATGGGATTTGCCGAAAAATTGGGAGCTTGGGTGCCTCGCGACCTTATAGAAAACAACAAAGGAAATCGCCTTCAAATTGCTTCACAACATCTGGTCCGCCATCGAGCAACACGTGGGCACAAACAACGTTTCTTGTATCGAATCGTCACGGGAGATGAGAAATGGTACCGATATGTCAATATGAAGCAAAGAAAGGAGTGGATGGCTCCAGAAGAAACTCCGAAGCCGAGAGTAAAGCAGGATCTCCACCCAAAGAAGACTATAATCTGCGTATGGTGGGACTGGGGGGTCATGAAGCACGAAAAGAACGCCACGGTCAACAAGCAGCTCTACAACGCCAGGCCCCACGTTGCACGTCGTCAAAGCCGCCCTTCAAGAGCTCGAATGGGAGGTTTTTCAGCATCCACCATACTCTCCGGACCTTGCGCCAACAGATTACCATCTTTTCCGATCCCTGTCGAACTATATGAGGGGTGTTATCTTCAACAACGAAGAGGACCTCAAAAACTGGCTCAACAACTTCTTCGACACCAGACTGGGCGATTTTTGGCGGAACGGTATCAACAAATTGGTCGAGAAGTGGGAACAGGTCGTAAACAGTAACAGAGAATACATTATTGATTAATCGATTGTTAAAATTATTGTTTTTTGTTTAAATAAAACTGTTAAATAAAACTGAACGAACTTATTCGCCAACCCATTATATGGCTATTTTGTCACTAATAATGAGTAGTGACTTGATACCATGTCCATCCACAGCAAAACATTGATATTTTTGTAGTTTTTCTTAATAAATAAAGACAATCTTTCAATAAAGCGTTAAATAAACTTTAGCAGTTGTAGCTAAAGTAGCAATAAATAGAGCCTTTATTTTATCGTTCCGATCATTAGCCTGCCAAATTATGTATCTCTTAAAAAACTTGATTTTCAGTTTCATTTGGACAAAATTAAAACTTCATTCTCATAATTTATAGTGTAAAAACCTTCTCTAGATATATCATGTAGGTTTAGAGGTATATCTGCTTCATCGTTCATGGTTGAAATTAATTTTGACTGCTGATGTACATATATTTTGAACCAATTTACTGCAATTTTTGTGGTAAAAAAACGATCAAACTTATTTTAAGCTACACAAGTATTGATTGTACCAATTCCATTCATTTTTCACTTCTTATGTATCTTTGTCGAATGTCAATCCCGTGGTTTGTTCAAGATATATTTAAAGATTATTTTACCAACAAATTTGACTGGAAAGAATATATTCCTACTATTTGTATTAGTTTGTCTTAGAGTTGTTGCATTACTACTGATGTGATGCCTGGCTATTATACTATTACGATAGTAAGGAAAAATATGTCAAAGACCCAACAAAATCTTAAAGAATACTAGATCAAAAATACTGAAGACTGCATTTCCTTTATTTTATTTTTCCTAATCTATCGTTTAACTTCTTTTGTAATTCTTCACCTAGAGTCCTTCGTCTTATTTTTTTAACTTAATTATTCTTAAAACTTTTGCTTCATCCAGTCTCTTGTCAATTACTACTACCGGGGTTGGTATCTTGGTGTTGTCTATATCTTTGTTTAACATTATGTCTTCTAGTTGTTTAGTGGTTTGACGTTCTTATTTATCAGATTCTGTTTATTTTTTATATATTTATTTTTGCATTGTTTCTTCAAAGCTTATTATATTTTCAATTTTAAAATTTGTTATTATCTATTCTGCTTTGATAATGTTAAAAAATATATCAACCAACTTTATGCTACTTATGCACGTGGTTTCTCTTTTAATTAGTATTTTTTCTAATTTATAAATAACCGAGGTGTTACTACCTCGGCTTATAAATGGATCAAAGTCATCGTTACGTTAACTCAAAATTTTGTAGTCCCAGAAATACTCACCACACTTGCTTGATAAGCTTATTATCTCTACCTTTTATTGTAAAAGAAAAAACTGATTAAGAAAAAGACCTCTAGTAACATATATTTCACTACCATCTTTAACTAATTTTACAGCCGTAAGTTGTATTTCGAAAAGCCGGAAGGCCGTCATAAACGGATGGGCAAAAATCTATAAGGTAACACAAGTTAGCTTCACATAATCAAAAACCTACGATTGCCGACAAATGTCCCGAGGATACGGCAACAGAGCTGCTATTCTTGAATCCTTACGCACCGGAAAATCGCCGATAGAAATCATTACGCGGTTTAGCTGCAAAACACCAAGGTTTATAATGTAGCCAGAAAGCACAGGAAATCTGATTCACAGCAAGTGATCTGATCGTATAGAAGTGATGAACTCGTCCATGAATTAAAAGGGAAGATCGATCAGCGTCCTGGGCGGAGAATGACTGACCTGGCAATAGAGATGGGTGTGGCGAGGTCGACGATCAGTTTAACAGTACACCTGAACTTGCACTTCGAGTTTTTGGTCACGAGGAACCGCCAACTGTGGATTGAAAAAACAAAATGGCCAGGAAGCTAATAGCCCAAATACTGCGGAACGCCATCAACTACAATAGGGCTGGCTTCGGATAAAATTTTATTACCATTAAGCCCCCAACTTGTGTTCACCCTCTAGCTCCGACTTTAATTCACTTGCCTACTACGTATGGGACGTGGTCAAGGTAAAGACCAACGAGAGGCATTATAACACCAAGGATAGCTTAAGAACCTCCCTCGTGGAGGTATGCAAACGTATGGACAAGGAAGAAATTGTGTTGGCACTAAGTTTAGATCCCGACTCGAGAAAATCGATGTTTTTTATACTATTTTATAACTAACTTTTTTTCTCTTAATACGACCAACAGTTAATAAAGCCAAACCAAGTTTTTCGCAACTAAACGTTCATAAACGCAGGTACTTTTTTAATACTCTTTTTGAATACTTTTTATAACTTGTGATGTTATTATGGCTGAAATATGCTCCGGTAGCTGTTTAGTTTTTTATCGCAACTGTATTCTTATATCATTTGAATATATTCTGGAAAGTATGTGTTTCCAAACAACCTTGTGTCGAATTTGGTACAGACGTCGCACTATTAATGATCGATAAAAGAAATCACTACACATACTAGTTGAACTAGAAAACTCCACTAGTTGTTGCATGCATAGTTTGTTAATATAATCAGTAATATTTCGATAACACATCATTTTTAGTTCAAGTATTACTTAGACACCTGTTAAAAGTGTTGTCCAACAGAAAAATGCGTTCACCGTTCAATTTTTGCCACCAAAAGCTATAGTGGGAGTAAAATTAATTGCCAAATTATTGGTGTGTAAAACAAAAATTTAATTTCACGCCCAATGACTACAAATGTTAGAATATGTTCAAAAGCAAAACATCTCACGTAAACGAATTGTGTCTCTCTAAAGTGAGTGAAATCATTCTTGTTATGCAGATGATAAAATCCAAAGTCTATGAAATAAATCAAATTTATCATCTACTCAACTTTTTGTTTTACCGTGTTTTCAAACAGACAAAGTTTCTAAAAGTTTATAGGATATTAACATCTGAGACCATAAAAGATTAGTAATATTGCTTAATACATAATTTGTGATTTTTAAGGTGTTAAGTTTATTATTACCTTTCATTCGAGTTCCAAAGGGTATCTAAAAACTATGTCTTAAAATCTTTGTATTGCTGAACTGCCAAAATATACTGTGCAGCAAATAAACGTAAGATATAAGAATATCTAAGACTTACAGATATCTTATACAGCAGATTTTGAAGGTTACGCTTGTCAACATTACTAGAATATTCTGTGACTTACTCTAAAAAGGTTTGGTTTTTTAATATATATAATATATGACATTGCTTGAAGTGGTCGTATCAAATCACTATTAATATTATCTCTCTAAATATAAGCTAAGCATTAAAAAATAGCTCTTACGATTCAGAAAATACAAAGTTATTTGCAAATAAATTAAGATCTACATTATGTCGCTATTACATAAATCAGACTGCTTAACTTAAAGTTAATATAATCAGAGAAGTTTTAAAATATTTACCACGGTTACACAGCAACTACAATTGCAATAATAATAATAATAATCGCTTAACACATTATATATGTTAAATTATTTCTGTAACCCCAACTGCATCTAGTCTTCTTTACCCATTTCTTGTGCTTATTTAGTTTCTTAGTGTTAATAAAATAGAATTGATTTGCAGTTCACTAAAACTATTGCATTGTCCCCACTTTTAAAATTACTGAGTGCAAATATAGCGTTTTACTGTTGAATGACACAACTTCTTTATACACAACGGCTTTGTTTAGAGTGCATCACTTATATTTTGCGCAAAGTAAGTCAGCGTGAATAAATTTTATCTAGACAGTTGGTATAATCTTTTAATTATGCTAATTAAATTGAGAATTTCGAGTCAAAACCTGATTCCGAAAAAGGGTTTTCTGGAAGATTTTTAATCTTAATAATCAAACAGATTTTAAAAAATGTCTACCGAATAATTATAGGCAGAGACATGAAACGCTGATTAAGGTGTGTTGAAATTTTGTAATTAAATTAATTCTTCTTTAAAGCCTCAAAAGTTATCTAAAATTAATATAAAGCACACGAAGTAACATCTTGACTTGCAGCATTTAATTGGGACAAATAAAAATAATAGATTTTTCGTTTAGTAATTTATTGTTGTACCAGACATACCTCAAAACATGATTTTTCTTCAGATATTATGACACGACGAACACTCATTATTAGTCTCTTACTTTTTAGTAGTAAAGTAAGAAAAAGATGTAAATTGCAAGTGCTGTACGACGGAAGTTTTTAAAATGCGTAAAAGTTATTCTGCCAAAAAATGATCTTCCGATTTCTGGTTTGCAATTCAGATATTTTTGATAAGTTGTGTAAGCTTGCGAACTAGTCGAAATTCAGAAACAAATGTTGTTTATTATACAAGCAATAAGTTGACAAAAAGAATTATACCAGAAGTGCAAAAGGTTGTGTAGAAATAAGAAAAGATAAAACAAAAGGGACTAAAAGCTTGGAGAAGAACTTCAGAAATAAAAAAAAATCAGAAATTCTTTCAAGAAGTAAAGAGAACAAAAAGAAAATAGCAATATACTGCAAAGATAAGAACAGTAAGCTAATAAGAAAGTCAAATGTACAAGGTACTAGCTACATGTACAAAAATCGTCTCATAAGTAGAACTGAAACATTTTAAGGGAATATCAATATGTATTTCGAAAGGGAGATCGGTCACAGATTAACTGTACCTACTTATAGAAATACAGGGGGATCAAAAATGAATAAGAATCTTAAGAATTGTAGTTCTAAAAGCACATACAAGAATACTGGAAAGTAAACTAAGAGATCTAATAGATGGCAAACTAGAAGAGGAACAAGCGGCTTTTAGGAAGAACAGACAAACACAAGATCAAATATTCATACTAAGAATAATAATAGATAAACTCTTAGAAGTGAACAAACCAATATAGCTAGCCTTCCTAGACCTAACACACGCTTTCGACACGGTCCCGAGACAAAGTATATGGAAAGCACTAGAAAAATTAAACACACCCAGAGAACTTATCGAAGCCATTAAAGGAGTCTTTAAGAAAGTGAAAGCATAAGTAAGACTAAATGGGCAAACATCGGACACTTTCCTCTCGTAGAAAGAGGAATAAAACAAGGGGATAGCCTCAGTCCTCTACTTCTCAACGTAGTAATGAATACAGTAATAAAAGAGAGTAAAAGAAGAACAAAAACAACTAAAATCGGAAACTGGAAAATGAGACCTGCGAAAGTCCATTCCCTGATCTATGCAGATGATGATTGTCCTAATCGCAGACGAGAAACGAAAACTACAATAATCAATAAGTGGAACAATCTCATAAAGAAACAGGGTATGACAATAAACGAAGAGAAGAGTAAGATAATGTATATAAGTAAAGATGACCAAGAAGACGCCCAAGAAGATATACAATGTAATGAAAAAATACTAGGAAAAGTAAATAAATTCGAATACCTGGGCACAATAATAAGTCAAGATGGCAAGATAGATAATGAAATAAATAATAGAATCACGAAAGCAAATAACGTATATTACCAACTAAATGAACAATAGTAGGGAAAAGAGAAATTGAAAAGAAGACCAAAATAAATATATATAAACAAGTTTTTATACCTACCTTAACATATGCATCAGAGAGCTGGACAATCAATGAAAGAAACAAGAGCAAGATCCAAGCAACAGAAATGAGGTACCTTAGAAAAGTAGCAGGAAAAACAAGAATAGACCGGATCAGAAACATAAGAATTAGGGATATACTGGACATCACACCATTAGAAAAACTAATAGAGCAAAAACAGCTACAATGGTTTGGACATGTCTACAGGATAGACGAAACAAGAATAACAAAACAAGTTATGGAGGCAAGACCAGAAGGGAAAAAAGGAAGGGGACGACCACGTATGCAATGGATGGATTATATCTAGAAACTTGGAAGAAATAGAGGAAATACGGAGCAAGAATTAAGGAAACTGGCCACCAACAGACCAGAATACAAGAAATGGCTACAAAACCCAACGCCATAAGGCACAAAGTGTTATGATTAAAGAAAGAAAGAAAGAAGAAATTGTATAGTTTGCTAACTGATAAACAACAATAAGGACTGAGAAATTCTCACTGAATCTCAGCACTGCTAACAAATCCTACTTCAACGTCCACAAATGCATAAACCGCACAATCCCTCGGCTGTGCATAGCATACAGTAGATTTGTATTATGTAGCAAACGGATGAGGACAAAAATAAAGTTGCCGGGATCTGAAATCTAGAACACATCAGCTAAGGAAGACATCTCGGACAGAAAACTTGAGGAAGGTAGAAGAAGCCCCCTTATTATTTGCCTGAGATACAAATTATATGGCACAAATAAAGAAAATAGACCTTAGCCCCCGTCAGGTTTTTAGTAATCAGATGATGCTAAGAATACCCGGGAAAAATTCTTTAAAGAAAAATAAAAATAAAAGCATAGAACGTGAAGACCTCTTTTGAAATCGGAAACTTAAATAGTCTTGACAACTGCAAATAATTGTGGTAAATTTATCGGAGTAAACGCTAACCTCCGTCGGAAGAAGCACGGGGAATAGAACAAAAAGAGAAATGAGCTAATCTAAAAACGTATATTATATTTATTGAATTTAAACAAACATATTATAGCGTCAAAAAAACCAGGAAAAGCTATGGCATAAATTAACCTACCACAAAGCTAGTCATACTAAAGAGTATAACCACTAGATGAAAGGTTCGAAGTTACAAGCGGCTTACTGCAAAGAAACCTGCTCTCAGTAATGTTACTAATCATCGCATTGGAAAGTGTTATCAGAGAAAGTAAAATACGTAAAACTGGATTACTCTATCATGAGCGCCACAAACGTGTAGCTTTCGTAGTCAACATATTCCTAATTTGAAGCAAATAATAAAAATGTAAGTAGGTTTGAGCATGCGACACATAAAATAAACCTGTCCATGAATAAAAAGCGATTAAAACAGACGTAATAGAACAACGGAGAATTCAATCCGGAAAAACTCCAGAAGGTAGAATATTTAGTTATTGTGGCACAATAATCAGAAAATACCGGGAACTGCACACGAAATAGAGACAAAAATAATGACAGGAAGCAAGACTGCACATGCGTTACACCAAATTCCAACAAGAAAGGCGAGGTCGCACCTAATCGAAGTACGAATTTAAAAAATAGTGGTAAGATAGGCAGTGACCTATAGAAGTAAAGTGAGAACCTAAAAAAAAAAGAAAACCAGAATACATTAAGGGTACAGAAGAGAAAGATAGCGAGGAAAATATTAGGTGAAAAAAGTGATAAATAGATGGAAGAGAGAACCAATCAAGCACTTAACACACTGAAAGCACAGAGAATAAGATGGTTGAGACATTTCATGAAGATGACAGAGGGATGCATTTCCAAGAAGGTTTTAACGAGTCGCTTGGCAGGAACCTGAAGAAATGAAGTAGAAGAAGACAAATATATGCAGCAGGGTGAAATGAAAAAAAACAGAACAAAAAAGGATGGTAAAAATTGGTGAATTCTTCAAATATTTGTTCCAATCTCGCACAAACCTTGATGCCGATTCGTTACTTACTCACTTAATCATTGGAAATGTGGCGGTCACACTCTACGTGTGCTCACCCACCGGCGTCTAACTTCCCATTTGACAGGGTTAGTAAAGTGGTACTCATTTGCGCAAGTGTATTACAGTCCACTCTCATCAGCTACCAGATTACATCAAACCTGTACCAATCGTTTTTATTAAATTAACCCTGGCGCATTACGAAATCTACATCTCCCTTGATAGCTTTACTACGGGGGGTTTCTTTTATTCGTTTTAGGTGACTTTGTCACAATTTCCATTTTATTTACATTGTGTACATAGTAATATTACGCTCTGACTAGCTTAATTCTGCCGCCTTTGCGTAACCTTAATTAGAGAGATAAGCAAGGTCACATCATTAACATAACCCTTCCACTTACCCGGCCGCCGTGAAAAGTTAACTTTCTTAATTAAGATTTTAATTCGTTGTGTGAATAAGTAAGTTGGGGTCTCTTTGTACAGACAGAGAATTGGCAAATACTCGATCATTTTGTGTATTATATTCAAAAATTCGCCTTTCTTTAACCGCAATCGCTTTCAAATTCTAATCGGGCCGGAGCGGCTATCTCATTTGCAAAGCCACTCCAGGATTTCCCCCATTATTCCGTCCCTCCTGCTCAAAGAGCCACACAAGGAGGCCGAGGCCGCATTTCCCTGCATTTTTAAACCTCGTTCGGCCGCCGTGGCGTTTTCATTAGACGCCTTTAATTATGCACCACCTTGTTGGCTTCCGAAATAAATTGCGCCCTTTAAATCAGCAAATCTTGCCGCCGTAATTTATAGCGCACCTCCAAATTCAAAACGGAACTAGGATGTTTAGGCAAATCTGAGGCGCCCTTGGTCCGTTTTCGCGGAAGTAAACGCCGGCGTTGGGGCTTGAAATAAAGAGGCTGCCTAGAGCAACATTCGCGGCCGAAACGGAGAGCGTAAGCTTTTAACAGATAACGTGCTCCGCAGGGATGATAGAGTGCTAACCGGAACAACATATATTTTTCCTTGTCTCATAAACATGGGCCGCGCGTTGGCTGCCGCTCGTGTTTCATTCCTTAGATAAAATGTAAAAGCTTGGCTTCGGGCGCAGCGCGAGCTGTTATCTGTCAGAAAATATTTTTCTCGCGTCTTTTGGTATACATGCGTGTCTATGTAGTAGAGCCACTAAAATATATGTATAATTCCTATTCACACAACAAAAACACTCAACAATTAGACGATTGTTTTAAATGTATATACAGGGTGTAATCAATATTTCTAAATTAGTGGTAGATTATCATGACTGAAATTTCTGATTAAGGTAAAACTTGTGACATAGTTTAGCTTAGAATAAGCTCAAAGAACAAAACTAATTTTTTGATAATGTAAAATAACACAGCTCCACAAAAAAATCGAAAAATAGTGCCAGAACCCAGGCCAGCCTTACTATACGTTTTTGGAGTCTCTGAATCCAAATCCGAGGTCAGTTTTGCTCCATCACGTCTTAAAAATTAATACCAAAGACGATTTTCGCATCAATACCCATCGCACATTCTACAGTTTTTAAAGAAACCCATGAGAATGTTGAAATCCTCCTTGAGAAAATAAAATACACCGATCACAAGTGGCAGATATGCAGCGATCTCAAAATCATTGGGATACTTCTAAGAATGCAAAGCGGGAATATAAACTACCCTTGTTTTCTTTGTCTATTTGACAGCAGAGCTCGTCAAAAGCACTACGCTCGAACGACAGTCTTTAAAACCAGGATCTTCAAATGTACTGAAAACACCACTCGTAGATACGAAGAAAATATTACTGCCACCACTACATTTTAAACTAGGCTTGATGAAGCAATTCTGGCGAAGAAATTGAATAAACTTAGTGATGCAAAATTGGAAACAGGTATTTTTGACGGTCCCCAGATAAGACTATTTTTTAATGACGAATCTTTTACAGATTACATGACTGACGAAGAGCAGGCAGTTTGGACAAGTTTCCGCACAGTCTCCAAAAACTTTCTGGGGAATAATAAAAAAAACAACTATAAAGAATTGGTGCGTGTTCTGATTACAAATTATCAAGTTTTAGGGTGCAATATGAGCATCAAAATGCATTTTCTGGATTCTTATATCGATTTCTTTCCAGAAAAATTGGGAGATGTCAGCGATGAGCAAGGAGAGAGGTGTCATCAAGACATAAGGGACATGGAGAAACGATACCAGGGGACGTGGGGTGTCAATATGATGGCCGAGTACTGCTGGAATCAGAAACGGGATATCAAACCAGATGAGAATAAACCTAAGCGTCGATAGTTTGAAGGCAAACAAGTGAGATATCATAAGCGAAACAAGACAGGATAAAATTGTATTACAGCTTTATATTTTCGATTTGTTAGCACCCCGTAACGTGAGAGACCTCACGTAAATCAAGCACCTCAAAGAGAACAAAATCCTACTGCGTCCACGTCGTTGTTCCTGGGTTCGGCTAAATGTAGGTATAGTATCGATAACGAAGAGGTTATAAGATGATGGGGGTTTATGATAACTTTGACCAACCGCCCGGCATCAGAGTCACCTATCTCTCTTGCTGGTTGGGTTTTGAAGTTGTTAAGTTATGGAATTACGGGGTTTTGGATTTACGGAGTTGTGGGGTTACGGGGTTAAGGAGTCATGGGGTTATAACATGATGGGGTTTACTGTGATTTTCCGGTATCAGAGGTGCGTATCTCTGTTGCAGATCGGGTTTTGAGGTTATGGGTCATGAGATGATGGGATTTTTGGGTTCACGAAGTTGTGGGGTTAGGGGTTTAAGGGGTTATGGGGTTTTGCGATTAAAATGCCCGGGGATTAATGATTTCCCGAGTTAGGGGGTTTTTGAGCTTAATTTTTAAGGTTATGAAAAATCCTGACGTGATGGATCAAAACTGACCTCGGATTTGGATTCAGGGCCTCAAAAGTATAGTAAGACTAGTCTGGGTTCTGGCACTATTTTTTATTTTTTTGTGAAGCTGTGTAATAGGTGCATAACTTCCGCCGTTTTGCAATAAGTAGCTTTAGGCGGTAAGTGGTGGTGGAAATAAATAGATGTAGACGTCATACAATAACTTTGGGCATTTGTCAATATAATCCCATTGAAACTTGTTGATTTAGTTGATTTATGTCCGTATCGTAAAATTATTCTCGATTGAAAATGTCAGTTTAAGAGCCAAATTTTCGTCATTTGCGGGAGGTTTTAATTTTCTGCTTCAGTATAAAGAACTCTGCGGATGAGGCTCATCGAATGCTCTCAGATACTTATGGCGAGACCGCTATTAGTGAAAAAACGTGTCGTGAGTGGTTTTAAAGCTTCAATAATGGCGATTTTGACATCAAAGACCGGCATGGTGGTGGAAGAGAGAAGATTTTCAAATATGCAGAAAATTTGTGCCAAACACAAGAATAATTGGCAGGACCATTAGGAGTGACTCAACAAGCCATTTTAAAACGCTTCAAAGCCGTGAGAATAATTCAGAAACAAGGAAATTGGGTTCCACATGAATCCATGCCGAGAGATGTTTGCTTGTGAACAGCTGCTAGAAAGGCAAAGACGAAAGTGATTTCTGCATCGCATTGTGATTGGGGACAAAAATGGGTTTATTACGATAACCCCAAGCGCAGAAAATTATGGGGACTTCCCGGCTATGCTTCAGTGTCGACGACCAAACCTAATATTTACATCTCTAAGATCATGTTCTGTATTTGGTGGGACCAGCTCGGCGTAGTGTATTATAAGCTGCTAAAACCGCCTGAAACAATCACAGGCGATCTGTATCGAAAATAGTTAATGCGTTTAAGCCGAGCATTGAAAGACAACGGTCGCAATACAACGAGAGACACGAAGTGATTTTGCAGCATGACAATGCTCGACCCCATGTCGCAAAGTCGGTCAAAACATACTTGAAAACGTATTCTCCAGATATTGCTCCCTATGACTATCACTTGTTTAAATCAATGGCTGATCACCACTTGCGTTCTCATAAAGAAGTCAAAAATTGAATCGATACGTGGATCACCTCAAAAGATGGACAGTTTTTTTGACGCGGGATTCGTACGCTTCCTGAAAGAGGGAGAAAGTAGTGGCTAGCGATGGACAATATTTTTAATCGTAAATGTATAACCAGTTTTTTACAATAAAGCCTCGAATGTCGGGAAAAAAACGGCGGCACCAAAGTTGTACACCTATTAGCAAATTCTATTATAGCACTCCCTTGTAGCACAAGTGAATGGATACTAAATAAAATAAATTCAGGTTTGATGCGTAATGTTCACAAACAACAAGTGGACTAATAAGGTTGGTATGTATGGTCTCAGCTATTCATCAACATAAACGATAACACCATAGATCATCAGTCGTTGGTAATGTGGTTTTTAGGGGAATGCTGAAGATTCCTTAGAACTCTAGAATTATAAACAAAGAGGTTCTGATGCCTACTGGATGTAGAAAGCAAAAACAATGAATATACATTAAATATAAACAATAAAAAAATCAGAGAACATGCTAATAATGTAACAAAATAATAAAACTTTAATTATGCTGTTGAAAGACTTCCATCACTTCACATATCTATCTATACATTTGAACAGACAATGAACAAGGGAATGTAGCGTGGTACGCGGCTCTTGATTTATACGAGGAGACCGGGCGGTTATTCCAGTTAAAAATTTATACGTTCCCACCTTGCAAAAATTTGAGGGAAGGCGGATGAAAAATTATAAGCCTAAGACGCAAAAACACCTTTTTGCGGACAAACCCTCGTTAAGAAAAATTAAATATATAATCTACTGTTCAAATATTTTTTGACTATTTAACAACCATATTGGATAACTTTAAAAGAACAAAAGTACAAAAATAGCTTTGATAAAAAATATAAGTGGAAGGTAAATACGTTACAATTACAAAGTTATATAAACTGGACGGTAGACTAAAAGAAATGGAAAAATTTCCTGATATATTACTTAAATACAAACTAACATTAATATCCGATAGATGACTTTCATCCTTGATAAACAATTAGCATTTTTGGGGATGGAATTTACCTACTACTATAACTCGTTTAAAATATGGCGTAAATCTTAAGTTATATGTTCGATTAATTCTCTTTTTACTGTGAGTTTCCTTTTAGATATTTGCTACCCCTTGCTATAAGTTTCTACGGATTAACATTAGGGGACTGCGCTGATTAATTAGTTCTATTAATTTTGTTGGTAGTTATCTAGGATTAAATTGCTTTTATCCTAAAACAAGCGGCATTATTGTTCTGTAAAATAAAACCTATATATACAAAAACTTTTTCCAATAAGCAGCAAGTTATTCTGCAATTAATTCATTATGCCAGGTACACCTTCTTAGACAGATCCCCATACTATAACAGTGGTTGGATATTAATTGAAGGAAAGGAAGTACACATTTTAGTAAATATTCTTACTGGGTAAGCGTCAAACGAAATAGCTTTTGCAGACCAAAATGTACCAGCAACGTCCGACCTCAACTGGTGGACGCACAAAGAACGCACAAGCCATGTAAAATCATCTAATAAAAAATTAGTAACAAACTATCAGCATTAAACACTAATCAAGAAAATTAATTAATTCCAGAATAGAAAGAATAAAAAAACAAAAATAGACAGAAAACAAAAAATAATAGAAAAGAAAATCAACAGGAGTTAAAGAAAATAATAGAAAAAGAAAAACAACTAAACTAGCAAAATATATATGAAGTTGGTAAAATAGTAAAAACAGCAGGCCACAAAATAGCAAGTATAAAACAAACTAGAAAAAATGTAAAACAATAAAATAAATATGTTGTTCGAAGAAGAATACATTATATAATAATTAGTTAAGTATATTTATGAGTACAAAACTAAAAAAAATCTATTAAAAAAATAAAAAACATCAAATACAAGCAAAAATAAAAAAGTAAAAGAAAAAAACATGAAAAGTGTACGACGATAACAAATAAATAAAATTATAGATAACATCAACAACAAAACCAATAAAAGAAGGAAGATTCTAAAGATACTAGAAGCGTTCTACATAGATCTGTACGATCAAAAAACAAGAAATAGCCCAAGAAATTAAAGGAAAATCAAAAAAGTAAAAAGATATCGGAAGCCTTAAAAATAAGGAAAAAATGGTACCAGCAGGAGATGTGACCATAACTGAATTGCGATAATTACTCAACATGTACGCAGAATGCGATAGACTTAAAAAAAGTTAAATAATTTTTGTGTAATCTCATAAACTGTGTATCTTCCTGTTTTATTAACTTCATTGCATGATTCCCGTAATTCTCAAAGAGATTACAATACGGCTCGCTGTAACTAGTGAGTGTTCTATTTATGTAATATTCCTGTCACAAGAGAATCATGTATTATTCATATTTGGCATAACAACAAATTTTCTAGACCGAACAATCTTCTAACTTTTTAATACAAGTTTAAAACAGTTACTCCACTTGTCATCAATCGACTATTACACCAAAAAATTAAAATTATTGTATTGGATAAGTTTTTCAAATGTGATAGTCATTCATTTTTAGAAAGAATTTGCATTTTCAAAAAAAATTTTACAAAACGGTGCATCATCTACAATAACGTAATGGGGATGGGAAAGTATAAGCAACACCAGCTGGTTAAACGACTGCAATCAACAATACATTTTAATAACACAATACTAACTTCTTTATGTTTGATTGTTGACAAAAAACTTTTTACTTTGTGAATAGTCCATTACTACGTGTCATTAAAACTACTAGACAAAAAGAGAATTTAAGTACAATCACACATAATAACTTTCTTTATGAATGTAACATAAGCTTTTGATTATGTGTAAATAGACGGCCTAAACTATATTTAATCAATATTTTTTCTATTCCTAAACAATTGCACTTTGCATTCAGAATACGTGCAAGTTGTTCACACGTGACACAATTATACTATCTAAAAAATTTCAAATGGCAACTATATCCGAAGTAGATAATTTAAACAACAAAACTAATAAATTAATTATTAAAAGTGCCTCACAAAAATTCATTCAGTTAGAATTAAATCTCCCATCTGTCATTACCATTAACCGCCATCCAATTCGGTGAAAAAACAGCAAACCCTTAAAATATTTATGTATCCATTTTGATGTTTGGTATCACGTACTAAAAGAAACTAAACGAGGTGTTGCGGCCGAGTTGTGCCTTTTCCATCTTAGTTTAAATTGGGGTTTTACCTGCTCTCTGAAAATACATATATTATGGGGTACGATAACTTTTAAATTAAGCCTTAAAATGTTTGATCTGAGGTCAGTCCGCACCTGCATTATTACACGGAACAGGCACGATAACTGTCACATCCTTACTTTGCATTCAAGTGTACCATACGGCATCGATTCGTCCACCTGTTCTGTATTGGATCTACCAGCTCGCTGTAAAACCACGTTGTAGTTTAATCCACTTATGTGTCTTTGACAAAACCGTCCTTTTATCTGTTGTATCTGAGCCTAAAATCAACTCCGCAACCGAGAAAAATCGCTTTCCACAAGTCACTCTCGGATCTTCCCATTAACCGCAGATTTTCTGTGAGAAATTGGGGGCATCATTAAAAAAAAGCTGTGCCCGAAGACAAGGAAGACCGAGAAATGCGTTGCTTTCCTGCCCTGCCACTGGCTTCGTCGCCCGATCTCTTATCCAGCCGCCTGCATCTCCGCCTGGCTACCGGCTCTAACGCCAGCGCTGCTCGACCAGCCCAACTCGACTGCCTGCTCCGTCACCCGGACGCCTGTTACACCATCAATCGCTTCCTTTTGCTAGTCGCCTTCTTCACCACTGGCTAGTCTAGGCACTACCAGCCGCTCCGTCGACAAAGTTAAGTTAAATCTTAGCGTTAAGTTAGAGCAGGTTAGATTAAGTTCGGAATAGTCAGCTCTGGTTTTGATAAATATAAGTGGTCAGTGCGATTTCGTTTACCTTTTCTCTGTCTATTTTTTTCTAACATATCTTATCTTTTTGCAGCCAGCGTCTAATACGCGTTCCTTACGATCGCTTACACAAGAGGATTACACCTAATAAATCCAGATACATCCAATTATAACTAAAATATAAATAAATAATCACTGATAACTCTTATACAGCTGTTGTTAAAAGTATGAGGCACTCTATATTATTCTTGTCATTATGTTACTAAGAACTATAAATCACAGTGTAAATAGTATGCGCTTTATACGAAATGAATAAACATGTGATTGGCAAAACCTGAAAATGCGTGTTTAGCATATAACTATTTTAAACGGCTAAAATTGCTTTTAGTGCAAGCAAGTGTCTCGCTACCGTCGGTATGTAAACGTGGTTTGAAGTACCGGTTATTGAACAATAAAAACACCCGAAAGAAGATTTAGTGTCTAAGAACATTTACGTAATCACTTATTATATAAACAGAACAAGCCTTAGGTTGAAATCGCGAATTATGTTCATGTTTTTTTGGGTTTGTTTAAAATACTATTAAACATATTAAGGACACTAAATCACATATAAATGGAACGATAACAAGTCGAAAGGGCAATTTTCAAACACAAAGACAAAAAATTCACCTGAGGGTCACTTGAAAAAGGGAAATTACACGGCCCCTTAATGTTAAGACAATGAGAAGAAAATCCAAAAATCAGAACTGAAAGATTGTAAGGTCAAGAAAACGCCCTGGTTCAGAGAGGAACAAAAAAGATCGTTTGCGGTGAGATTTACATCAACATTTAACGGAGATAGACGGGCAAGCATTTTATGATTGCACTAACTTTGAGGTAAGTTTAATGCGGTACTTTGCTATTATTTCTAACATTTAAATTGTAGCGATAGATCTGTTTTATATAAATACATGTGTAACTTCGATAATCCTTTAGGTGCTGGGCACCCCTGACGTTACTTGCGTGTAGCAACGAGTGATGCTTACAGTTAAATATGGAAAGGGCGGCGTGATGATCTGGGGTTGCATGGCAGTCGACGAGCATTAGCGAAACGGTTACACAAATATTTTTAGTGACATCAACATGGAGAACAACAAATTTCAGCGATATAATACGCCCTATTATAAATCTGTAAATAGCATGCAGTGTTTGGACTGAAAAACCTTATTGCGAGAACTAAACCTTATTATATATATCTGGGACACACTATAGAAAGCAAAAAACATCCAAAAAAAACTCCAAGAAATTATTAGGAAAGAATGGGAAGGGCGTCGGAGTTTTCCCGAAATAATCGTTGCCGTTATTAAATCTAAAAGGAGACCAATAAAACATTGAATACCTAACCATAGATAATAAAGAAAATTGGTGGGGGTTTTCTCCAACACGTATAAATAAACTCTCAAAATATGATTTTTATAGCGTGTCTTACACTTTTTCTAAGATTGTAGTTCATAATATGGTATAATATGTCAAACGCCAATGTGGGAAAAATCCAAATTTCTTAAAATTTCAGTAAACGCTTCTTGGTTTAACATTAACCATCAAATAGCAGTAACACATTACCCCGTTTTGTACACCAGCGTAAAGAAGTATTCACAAATGTTTAGAACGTAAACTATCTCAAGACATACATTTTAGCGACAATCAAGGAAACCAATACCAACATTACTAATTATTTGTGAACACAACTAACAACTTTAAGTTTTTAAAAGTAATTATTATTGCGATTTGCTTGTTATCAACGCTTGTATAATATGGTATATCTGTTGCGTACATTTACCTCGTATTATGATCCTACCTACATAACAAATTCTTCCAAATCAAATATAAAGAGGACCTGACGAACCTGATCTCCATAAGCTTTGGAGTACCTTAGGAGAGTACCAGTATTATACCTGGTTAACACGATTGTATATGTCTTTGCGGAAATTTTAATCACAACCTTTGCAAACGACACTACAATATTCGTTAATGATAAAGACCGAATAAGAGCCTCCACAAAATTGCAAACACACCTAAATGCCATTCAAAATTGGTTTAAAATGTGGCCCATTAAAATCAATGAAACCAAGTTTGTACACATCACCATTATTAAACGAAGAGGTGTCTAATCACCCTTTACGCTCAATGGCAGATTGGTACCATAATCTGACAATGCAAGGAACCTTCGCGTCAATCTTAGTGAAAGCTTAACTTGAAGGACCCATAAACAGAAATAACGTAAATAAACTTTCGCTACTCAAGCTTCTAATCTAATCTCCATAATAGTCTTCTAAAATCATATAGCTTTCGGAAATCCAGCTCTGGGAGTCTGCACCATCCACTAATCTAACCATAATAAAAGATTTCAATTTAAATCACTTTGAACTATTCTTAACGCACCGTGCTCTATAAGTAACGTAGATTTCTAATAGTTCAAGATTAAAGTTGCCGGATAATGTACATAATCGAAGACTAAAGAAATAACATACTCTTGAGAGAATATATCTTGTGATATTCAGCATCAAAGAAATGTTAGCACAGCTCCAATAAGCAAGATAGATACTGCGTTGAAAAGTGATGAGATGTTTTCAATCTCATCGTGCACATACAATCTATTAATAATAATAATAATAAAAAAACGCTTAAACTCACTATTTCACTCTATCTGATATATTACAGCTATGTCTCAACTTTTTCATAGACTAACAAAGAAACAAAATATTTGTTTAAAAAAAATATTCTCCAACAAGAGACACGCACTAGTTACGTTTCTGTTTCAGTACCAACTGACAAAAGTATAACCGAATCTTTTACAAAATATTATCCTTGACCCAAAAACAACAAACTTGAGGGGTCCATTAGATCGGAAAGTATACAATAAAGTTTTTATGGCTTATAAATAGCTATTGTTCAGCCCTACCGAAGAAATTTTGTCAAAGACAAAAACTCGGCGCCGACGCGAAGCGACTTTCCTTGTAGAGTTCGCAAGGCACGTAACTTCGCGAGTCGCGGCTTTGTTATTTGAAAACTCTATTACGGCACCCTTCCTTCATTATTGCCAGCCTATTAAGTTTGCATTATTTGCGAATCTTTTATGCAAAACCGTCAACCGCGCAGCTTGCAAAACACTCCAGCCGGAATCCCCGAAATGAAAAAGCAACCCGTCTTATGACAGTGTGCCTTTGCGGACTAAAAAACATCTTTCAGTCTTCTCGAGCCACTCAAGCTGCCACTTCTGCTTTATCTGCGAACAAACCGATTAAGGGGAGGCAATTTGAATAAACATTTTTTATTCTCAAAATGGAGATTTAAGTGCAGCGGGGCAAACAATGCGCTCGCCGCTATAGGTTAATTAAAACCTGGCCGATAAATTCCAGGCACGTGGCGGGGAGTGGGCTGTAAAGCCCCACTAATAAAACACAGCAAACGTTACGCCGATAATTTATAAGCAGCATTGTTCTTTTGTCAATAAATAACGGAATTGGGCACTCCATGTGATTGGACAAATAAAAAATATAACCCTCTTTCGGTTTGTTATTCGCAAAATTTATGTGCAGTTCAATTTCGAACTTCAATTAAATTAAAATTAAAATACTTAAGGTATCAAAATGTCAAAAAATAACTGTTGGTAATCAATCTACAAAGACAGCAATTTATTATTTAGGCATCAGTACATGATTTAATTTTTAAAAATCGTTTAAAAAATAAACAAAACGCAATCCTAAAGTAAATTTAAGAAGTTTTTAAAGTTTTTAAGCTTCAACTAATAAATATTCTGACCACATGTTAATTGTTGATATATATTTCGGAATCTACAAAAATTATTAAATAACTTTTTACTATATGATGTTATTCTGTAATCTTGAGACCTCATTGTTAAGGAGTTTTGATTTAATTAATAATAAAATAATATCAACTTCTAATAAAAATAATTGAAGAACTTTGCAAAAGGAGTATTTTTAGTTTACATCACTTAATATTGGAATATGCTAAATTTTAGTAGACAGACATTATCTGAGAAACTATAAAGCACACATAATACAGTCAAAAAACAAACAGCAGGGTATAAAGTCGTGTGTTTTTAAAGGATTCCCAAAATCCTAGTAAAACGGTACGTAAAATAACGGATGAAACCAAATGGGTTAAAACGCCAGTTGCTAGCAACAAGTTACAATATCAAAATGTTTTTAGGTACTCTAGAGGCACATCCTTCAACTTATAAGGGGACATGGAAAATTTAGCTGTCAGACAAAATTTAAAAATATGCAACCGTAACAATACGATGATGCAAAGAAACTGGAAAGACTGGAATTCTTTAAAGTCTGAAAAGCTAATATAACTTATTATATGCAAAATTTGCGACTTTGTTAGATGCCTACAAAAGTGTTTGTATGATTAACAGTCAAAGCTCACAATGGTGATCAACAAAGCATAATAATATGAATTTAGCAAGCACTTAAACCAACAGCTTCTTTAATACATTATTATATGTACAAGCATGTCCAGGTTCAAATATGCACTGCAGATGTCAGAACTATTTCTAAGTGTTATTTTTCCCGAACCTGAATACCAAGTAATTTTCCGTTACAACTTTGCAGTTTAAATATTGTTAGTTACAACCATATAGAAACTCTTCTTGATAAAATATTATTATGGATGCGCCCTGAAGTCAGGATACCCATACCCGTTTGTGACGCAGGCTGTCAGGAAAATTCTCTAGTCCGACAGGGATATCGTCGGATAGTGATAGATTCCTTACGACCACCTTTCAAGTAAAAAAAAGTTTTTTTCCTTTAGGTATCCCATGCCTTAACCCATAGGAAAATAGCACGACGAGTTTGGTGCTGCCGCGAGATGCTCAACAAGTCTGGAAGTGAAACATATCGTAATGTCAACGGTATTGTAAAATATGATGAGACCGGCCTGCATTTTTATTTATGATCCACTAAAGTATAAAAATATTTTGTCATCTTATCGAAAAATATGTTACCCCATAATCATTTTAAAGCTTTTATAGTTTTATTATTAAAATCTTGAAAACTAAGATCAAATAGTATAGTTAGTTAAAAAAATGCGTAGCTTTAATAAAAGCAAAATTTTGAGGCTATTTTAACTGGGAGCTATACCAAATCTACAAATAGTAAAATGCTACCTATAGATTTAACACTTTTGTGTGAATTATCAGGGGAAACTACAAATCTACAATCTTTATTCTTTAGAGTACTCTAAGGCAGTATGCTAGGACTCGTCTTACAACTGCTATTCACAAGCGACTTACCAACTATAAAATTGACTTTAACTGCTACCTTCGTTAATGACAGGGCTGTTCTGGCCTTACATACCTACTATGTCCCGCAATCTGTAAGACTCCCCAAAAAATGTCCAACAATAGCTCAAAATTTCACCACAAACCGTAATAACTGTCCGACAGTATTCTCAATGGACAACAACTAAAACATGCTGACTGATAAATATTTTAAGCTTCACTTAGATCGACGTCTAACTTGAAAAACCGATATTTTCAATAAGCGAAAATAGCTTGGATTTCAATTCAGAAAACAAGGTTGCATAAAAGCCTGTCTGGACGTACTACCATACGATATAATGGTCAATTTAAAAAAAATCTTGTAGATGTTATGCTGAAATTAGAAATAAACACATTAAGCTCAACTTCTGGTTTATAAAGTGATCAATGAGTAGTGTTTAGTGACCTCAACTACCATTATTTTTCAACCTTAAATTTTTAACAAAATTTTAAAGATTCAACCCTCCAAAAGTAATACAAATGACACCGACTTAATTTTCCTTGTTTCTTGTCTGGACGTCTTGATGCTAACCTTCTAATTTTACTACAGGCTACAAGACAAAAATGCCCCTGTAGCATCAATATGATATGCTCTCCTATGCAAATAAAAATTTTCTAATGTAGCTTTTAAATGACTGCAACAACTTGCGGTCTGTGTTGGTTAAGAGCAGTAATTTAAAAAAAATAAATGTTTTATATTTATAATATATTCGTACAACGTGCTTTATTAGACTACTAAAGTTGTTTGTTATAACAATTGTATTATTGAAAAAGTGGGTAACTTTGTAAGATATTATATGCATTATGTGCATAAAGTAAATGTTTAAGATTTTGTTAAGTTTAGATTTTGAGCCTATTCGAGTAAAAAAAAATTATATTTTTTCAGACAGCTTTATCTATTAAAAATCCAAATAAAACCAAACTTATTATTTAAGACCCTAGTCAATTATAAAAAGCTACAAAATTAGACCAAAAAGGTAATATGTTTTGTACAGAGTATTCATCAACATAATAGAAACATGCCAAAACCAATTTAGTAACTACGCTATGGAAAGTAACATATTAGAATTATAAGGATGGAATCAAATAGGAATAAATATTTGAGGGGAGTTTTGTAAACTTTCTTTCTTATCAATTATAATAAACAACACTGTCTCGATACTTTGGGATGCCGTTAAAACTATTCTCAAGCCCATGAAATCCGTCGCACGTAAGGCCAGCTGTCGTCAGAACCCAAGATCCAACCCATGACTTGGTCTGGCTTCTGGTCCATCTGGACTATATGAAGTCATAAGCAACCAACTACACCGAAGGGTTCTACCATATAGACTTGAACCATCTAAGCCACTAATTGCTTGAACTATAAGCTCAAAGCTGCAGCCAACGAAATATGTCTACCAAATGTCTTCTCGTATGAATAAATAGTTGAAAATGCTTACAGAATAACGTATAAATTACTAGTTTCATAAAAAAGTTGTTCTACTAACAACCTTACATGTTCTTGACGATTTAAGGATCCAACCATTAAACAAACATATATTTGAGGTAGAAGCATTTTGCTAATGTTAAGTTAGTCACTCAATCAACGGAGGAGACGTCTACAGAAAATTTCTCCAAAAGAGTACTTAAGAACCGCTGTAGTCACTAAGTTAAAGCAAGACATACGAATATCCGTTCCACAACGGATTATTACCAAGTTTCTCATAACAGAGAATGAAAATTTAAAAAGACCCAAGGTACAGTTTGGAAGCAACACTCATAAGAAGCTTCAAACGTTTTTTAGAGGTGGCTGCTGATTTTATTTCTGACGTCAGAAAAAACTCGGACAATTCGAGAAGAAACTCCGAATTATACCGCAACAAAGAGATATTGGACGAATTTACCTTTGCATTGACAACATCAAAAAAACTAACTATTAATTTAAAAAAACATGTTCTTAAATCAGGATATTATGTAGAACAATAAAAGAACTGCCCAAAAATATACAGACTACCAGTACATCCTAATCAAGTAGAGAATACGTTAATGAATAAATCCAAACGCTTAAAACGGTTTAAACCCAACGCATTTTAATTAATAATTTTAATTTAACGTAATAATTTATTTAAGTTTTTCTTCTTTCTTTAAAATTCATGTTAAAATGTTTACTTGTATTATAGACTAGTAAAATTTATAATAAAGTGGCTTATTAGATCCCTACCCTACATGTCCATAAGCAATTGGGTTTTTAACTGCTGCTTAGACTTATTGTTGTATGTACCACACTAAATACTTATCATCCCTTGTAAATAGAACAGATTGTTTAATAAAAATGTAAAACGATAACTATGTGTTTTTGCATTTTCTCAATAAATTTAAGAAAGGAATTTTTGGAATATATTTGATTCGTCCACGTATTTAGTTAGACATTCAAACAAAGTACATAATAATTTTAAACTTTTAAAATTAGCATCAGATATCTAGATATCTAGCAACAGAAACCTACATTCAAATACGTTAAAAACTTGGATATATTTTTATTCCTACTTCTGTTTATATAATATATAATGATCCTTTTAAATCTTGTAGACGTCATTTATTTATATAAATGAGCCTAAATCACAGAAAAAAGCATTGATGCTTTTATTTAGTTTTTTTTATATATAAATGACAAAAAAGTGCAAAGTAATATAAAAAACCTTCATAATTTTAGCTAGATTCATGAATGAAACAAATGTAAGTATGAAAACTATACTTTTCTTTTCTATTCACTGGAAAAAAAGAAGTTTACTGGTGTCTGAATATTATAATAAATAGACGTAAAACTCCGGCTCGTATCTTGCTAGATAAAATATGATTAGCATTATCTTCTATATTTTCACTTTAAGATTACTCAAGTTTTGCATCAATGAATAATAAGGATATCATTTTGTTTTACTAATGCAATGTAAACCAAAAATAGTTGTATAACAGCATCAAAGGTATAGTGAACTTAAAAAACTATTCGATAATAAGCAACTAACCTTCTGTACGATTTTAAATACAATGAGTTGAGTAAAACGTAAGTTCGTATTTTAGATGAAATTCAAAGAAAGAATTTTACTACTAAAATATTTATACTTTTTGCCAATTTTTAGGCAAATTAAAGATTTCATCTTGACGAAACTAGTTTTCTGTACAAAAAACTGATTAAGGTACAAAAATATAGAAAACTTATGTGTTAGATTAAGTGAACAAGGATAACTCAACAAAATCTTATAACAAAATCTATAAAATCTGCAATAGCCTTTGTGGAGTTTCCAAAGGTAGGTACTTATCGATTACTTACTTCAAATGGTATAACTACAACCATATTTATTAGAATTAATTGTATGGTTTAGTAAAAATAGCTTATAATGCATCAGTCTTTTTCAAGGTGACCTAACACACAACAATGGTCTTTTATATGTTTATCGGTTTTTCCCCACCATCTTTTGCACTTTACGTTATTATCCATAATCCACTTTTTGTTATCTGTTATAATTCACCTTAAAAATGGAATGTTTTTATTAAGTTTAACTGCAGATAGAAGTACGGTCTATTATATTTTACGGCTTAAATTTTAAGGTATGTAATATATCAAGCATATGTAGATGGCTTAAAACGATCATTTGAGAAACTGCAATTATCTCTACGAACTCTTGCATTTGTCGGGACCCAAAGTACTTCCACAAAGCAAAAGAATTAGTCTAATATCGGAACGCAAAGTATTTCCGCGAAGCGAACAAATTAGCGTAATTCCCAGAAACCGACAATTGGGAGTGCAAGCTTGCCTAATCATGCTATAGTTTTTAGGAGGAGCCACCCCCACGCACAATCCCTGGAGGATAAAAACAAGTCTCACGCCAGTCCAAGACTGTTCGTTGCCGCTACTCGAAAGCCTTTGAACTGGCCTTGCTGCTGTCTAAAAGCCTTGACCCTCATCGAACAGGGCTTGCTGCCAGGCATAAGATCTTGCTAAATCGAGAACAACCTCCGACAACTATGTGACCCCCAAAGAGGGCCAGCACCAACATCGTCAGCTAGACACCTCCGAAAAAGTACCGTCGGAACCAGTGTCGAGCCTACCGCCGAAGAACGCTGGTACCAGAACCATTGTCCCCGCTGCCACCGACACCCCAGAAGAGACCCGCCGAGAGGCGCCAGGCACGGCTCCTGAAAAAGCTGCTCGGTGATTCTCCATCTCCCGTGAAACCGACAGCGGTGTCACCGACTGAATAACGATTGCAGCGCGTCCTGCGAACACAGTTCGGGCCACCACCGGATTGTAAGAACCAACCCTTAGCGTACGCCGACGCCACGGACCCGACCCAACTTCCGACCGGGACCTCAGCGCTCTCAATAAACTCTTGTAAATAATGTATAAAAGCGTGTGTAAATAAAAGCTATATGTGAGGAATATTCGTTATACCGTCTCCACACATTGTATCAAGTAAATAATTTTAGTCAATATTTTGATTTGTTCTTCAACAATCACCATCTGGACGCTTACTATCTTTGGTGAGTCATATCACCTGAACGAAATTTCAAAAACTGATTTTAGTACACACACTCGCTTACAGCATATATTTGTTTGGTCCGCATCGCATTTTTCTGTTTTCAGAAAAGGTAATGCATTGTAAAGTAACTGATCAATTTGAGCTTATATATAAATACGAGAAAAACTTATTTTTTGATAAAAATATATAGTGTTGCGTGTTCAACGAAATATAGATTAAAACCCTCTTTAGAGCCACCTGATCATAAAATACAGACGAGCATAGGAGTTATATTACAAAACATCTTTAATATCTGATAAATTTATAAGCTATAAAACGAAAATAACATTTGAGATCCAATCTCTTAAAGAGCAAATTAAACGAAGTGGATTAATCTAAGACTATATTAGCTAAGTGCCTAGAATCGTTACCAAATAAGTGATCAAGGGTATTCATTCTAATTGCAAATCTGCTACTAAAAAATAAAATGCATACTGAAGTCGTATGAAGAATAGGTAACAGTAATTTATCATACTACTATTAGGCAGCTACGTTATATGTCTCAGAAAAACTGACAAGAAGACTACTAAAAAGCACTCTAATTGTAATTGATACTTGTAAAGATATCAATGACTAATTTCACTTAATATCTTGTCTTTTTGCACTATTATTTATTTCCAATCTATTTATCATTGTAATAGTTTTCTAATGGATTAGTAAATGTGAAACCCGAGAATTTTACGTCTACGCTCAGCCTCGATTATGATTTGATTCATGGCGTGACTATAGTTTTCAAAGGTTTTCAAAGTTTTCTAGTAAACGTTGTACAAGATTCTATCAAACTAATTACAAACTATACAGAGACAAGCCTTCATACAGCAAAGTATAATGGATCAATGAATATTAAAAATAATAAAGATATGTTAGAAAATATAGTCTGTAACAACGGTATAAAACAACAAAGTGATATTAAAAAAGGAACGCCGGTTTAGCTTCATGAGTGAGGGGCTTGGCTATGGTGCGGACGGGTCCGGATTCATTTCTGGGCCTCAAACGCTTGGCTAAAAATAATTGAGTGTTTGCTTTTATTTAGAACAAGAAGTAAAGCACGACTACCGGGTAATAAAGGGCGAGCGCCATATGGGAGCTCCTAAACCTTTCAGTTCGCAAGTTTTGCGTCTACGAGGCGTAGAACCTCACTAATGTAGCATCAACATGCATAAAACTAGATAAGAATACGTAGAAAATTTTAATCAACGTGTAGACAGCATGAACCAAACAGATCAACATAAAAAAGACAAGGCTATATTAAATTTATATAGGAAAATATTAAATAGAAAAATTAGAAGGGATTACATAGAACACATAATTATCTATAAAAAAAAAGAAAACAACAATAAGAAATACCGCTGCAAGATACGTTATAATTTACCTTAATTTATCATTTTTGTAACAGTTAGCTAATATTTAATAATTTTAAGTTTAAGTAAACTTTTCTAAAGCAAGGTAATGAAGATTATATTTTTTTATAAAGTTGCGTGAGAAAACTTAGGGCACTGGTCGCCATGTCGACCATTAAGGATCGAGAAGAAAATAACTTGCTGTCAACATGTATCTCGATCTAGTGAGAGGTGACAACATTGGCATTATCAAAGTACGTAATTGTTAAAAAAAATTATATTTCGGCCTTTCATATTTATGATTTATTGCCCACAGGGTTTATATATTATTTATTATCATGAATAATAAGTTTTCATAAGAAAAATAATATATCTACATAAATAACCATTTATAATATTATATTCATATATTGAGCTTTAATTTTGTTGATTTCGGTAGATATTATGTATGAAACACTAATTTATCTAATGCATAGTATGTATGATCTTCGGAATATGCGACGACATGGCTGATGCAGAGAACAGCGAAAAAGTTACGTCAAGATGAATCTGAAGATTCAGTTTCAACCCCATCGATATTTAAACCACCTAAAACAACTTCATCAACATCGGCTGGGAGTGGGACAAGAGAAAAAAGAACGGGGAAAAATATTTCATTCGGAAACGAAAAAGGCGCCTTTCACCTACACCTCAGGTAAAATTCACCCCTTTTAATTCTAATGTCAACGAACCCGACGCTTTCATCGACCAATCAAAAGAGCCTTTTCCCGAAAAGAGGGCCTGGGCAAAGGTCGAATCAAACCCAGTTTTGCTTTAGCGGATTTAGAATCTGCGATAAAAACATTTAAATTATTTTTTGATGAAAATGCAATAAAAATATTGTAGGTGAATCCAATAAGCGCTGCGTCCTAAGTGGGGAGACTTTAGATCTAACGGAGCATGAACTGAAGGAATTTTTGGGAATTTTGATAACTATGGGGTTCCACACATTATCGAGCTTTCGGCTCTACTGGTCCACTGACATCAGTTTCAAAGTGGACAAAATTAGTGATATAATGTCCCTGAAAAGGTTTCTCAAAATCTTGGGATTTTTGCACCTCGTAGACAACAGAGAAATGTCAAAGTGGGGTGGTCCAAATTTTGACAAAATGTTCAAAATTAGGTTATTGCTAAATGATTTGAATAATAAATTCAAACTTCTTTATAATCCATCCAGGTGGCTGTCAATTGACGAGAGCATGGTAAAATCCGAAGGCCGCACATCCCCGAAGCAATTCATGGCTATGAAACCGATAAAAAGAGGCTTCAAGGTTTGAGCTATTTGTCACAGTGAGACTGAGTATGCTCTAGGTCCTTGCCGTATATACAGGGAAGGAAGACGGGGCAGATAAATCGCTTGGTTTGGGGAAAAGCGTTATCTTATCATCTGCAAATGACTATCTTTTTTGAGAATTGGTTTATTCTTTGACATTTTTTTTCTTCGGAAAATTTGGTAGAACAATTGTTAGAAAAAAATACTTTTGCATGTTCCAACCGCAAAGGTTACCCTCCTTTAAAAAGCAATATCGACTTTGCTCAATGTGGAGATATTTCCATAGTCAAATTGAAAAACCGAGAGGCGAAAGCTGTCTCAGTAATTTCATCTATGCATAATGCAGAGGGCCGTACAAAGGTAAACGAGCACAACCTGATGAGAAAATATTTGATCTGAAATGTCCATCTACACTTACAATATACAATAAAAACATGTCTTTGCTCAACTCATGGCCAACTACAAGATTGAATGGAAGAGTCGTCGCTGGTGGATCAAATTATTTTATTACCTTATAGATGCTTCTATAGTAAACGCATTCGTTTTATACAAAACGACATTCCTTTATAAGTATCCGCACAAAAAACCTATGGCCCATCTCGCATTCCGTTCTCTTCTGGCCACCAAACTAATTGGCCCATTTACTTCAAGGCATGTCGCCGATCCTTGTAGAGCGGTACATAAAACTTGAGAGTGAAAAAATATTTTAGTTGTAGGGGGAATTCTGTCCTATAAATGGGTACTATCATGGGAAAATTCAAAGTATTAACTAAACTTTAAAAAATTATGTTAGGTGTCTTTAGGTATATATCATAAGATATACTGCGTAAAATTAATAATTTAATAGAGATTTTTATCTTATCAGCATAACAGAAAAAATTATCTTTGTACTACAGTATAATAGTTAAAATACCTTTGAGTGTTGAACTGCGGCACAGTAAACCTAAAGCTTAATTAAAAGCTTACCCTTTCCCATAAAGCGTCAAGGTACTCACCTGAAACAAAACAAATGTTAGTAAATACAGCACATTATATAATAATTTTATTTAATTTTTATCTTGATCTTATTGCAGTTGGCAAATTTATATGGCAGGCAGAAAATACCAATTGATTAACCATCATTTACGCAATACTATTGCTATATAAAAACGGTACAATGTAATTTACACGTTTCTCCTCCTATAATTACGTAACTTTGAAAATTTCCACCTATTTTTTCCTCGTTTTATCTTGCCACTATACGGCGCGCTACACGTATGCAATTTATTAGAGTAAAATATATGTAGTTACAACTTGTACGGGCAAACTTCCGAGAAGTAGATCTACTATCGCTTGCCCAGGGTTTCGTAAGTGCAACACATCACTTTGATATATGGAACGTCTAAACTGCTGAACACTATTAAGTTCAGGAAGTTGAAATGCCTAGGCCACCTTATGAAAAATGCACCCTAGCGCTTTTTCACATATCCGGATCAGTTAAGGAGAGAATTTCATTAGAGGGAAGAACATTATTGGTTCTGCAAAAAATTTTTTGCTTTGAAATCTTCAAAATTTCTAATATTCTTTCGTAAATATTTTTGATTTGTTTCAAATTGCCATAGAAAACTGAGATTGCCACAGGTTTAATGAAAAAGTAGGCATTTTTAAAGCTTTTTAAAAAATGAGACGGAGGATAATTTAAAAAATAGTACATATTTAACATCAACATAAAATAATAGGGTTAGTTAGAATATTCTGGAATAGTAAGAAATATCCGAAAGAAATTTATTGTAAATAATTCACTATTATGTATTAGCCAAGAAGAAAATTTTCTTTTGGGTGCACCACCAATGCGGAGATAAAGTGATTTCCACATCACTTAGTCACGGTGACCATGACGATGTCGCCATTAAAATACTGTTCGGATTATTTTAAATTTAGATAACAGATGAAAGAAAAATCAAGCTACTTATTTTTCAGTGGTATCCCAAGTTAATTGTTTAACCCTTGGAATACCGCTAGGGTCGCGGAAAATAGATGCCACGATTTTTTGAAAAAAGTTTTAAGTTTTTCCAATGTTTCAATTGAGGCTTAGTCTAACGATCAAAATAGTTGATTCATGTTCCTTAAAAATTATTTGTCATATTGAACTCTTCTTTTTATATTTGTATTTAAAGTTAGTAATAACATAAAAATGAACACAGGGTTTATAAAGAACATTTACTGTCTAAGGCATAAATATTCGAGCAGAAAGACATTCAACCTAAAAAATAGAAGATAACGTGGCAAGTCACGCGCCAAAATGGTTTAAAAGTACCAAGGGAGGGTAATGGGTTTTGATCTTTGGAAGGCAACCAAAAATCTTTAGTAGTGAAATCACAAGCGATCAATCGTAAATTTTTTAGTACAGCTCCCAGACAAAACGCCAAAGTTGAAAGTGGCTTACTGCAAGCTACCCTGTTCCCAATAAAACAATATTCAGCAATTCTAAAATCAAATAGGCCCTCACTTGTGTTAAATATATATTGAGTATTCGCTTTGAGTTCACTGAACACGCAACCTAACAGGGGAAACTGTCAATCAAACGTTTTATTGGCAAGCCATTAAATGTGCTGCACCACGACAACACCCAATATCACACGTTAGTCACCATCAACTAATTTTTGACAAAAAAATGTTCCCTGCATCTCAGCCATTGTGCCTTTTTTAATTCCTCATGCTGGAAAAAGTCAATTCGGTACTATGGATAATATCTAGAAAAGCGTGTCAGACGAGTTGTAAGACATTCCTGCATAAGCCTTTCAAAACGGTTAAGAACAATGGAAAAGTCACTGCAATTTGCTCAAACCGTGAAAGGAGTGACTTTGATTTATAGAAAAAATAAAATATACGTTTAAAAAAATTGATCTTATTATTTTTCTGGTATAAAGCCTTTATAAAATACCTCATTAGCTACACTCAAGTTTGGCATAATTCTTTTTTGAATAAAATGTAAGAATAAACTATTTTGTCCTTGAATTAACAAAACAGCCCTTTGTTAACCCATTTTTTTATTATACAACATTTTTTATCGATTTCCCATTTTAAGAATAATACTCTCTATCAAAAACAGACTTTTATTTATTAAGAACCTCATTTCTGTATTAAAAGCTATAATAAAGTTGGAATGTCGGGAAGACGTAAGCGAAGAAAAGTGGAATGCAGTAAATATGAGGACCTCCATAACATTTTAGTCGATTAGATCCATCAATCTCAAAATTCAACAATACCTATAAGCGGCCCTATCATTCAAGAGAGGGCACGAAATTGCGCACAAATTGATCTTGAACTTTTCGGTCACCACGCATCGATTGGCCAGATTTAAATAACGACATAGAATTATTTACCCCCGGATTACCGGCGACTCATCATCTGTCGGTTCCAGCGACGTTAGTGACTGGAAAAATAGAGTGCTGCCTAATCTGATTTCAGAGGACGAACTTCGTGACATTTTTAACGCCGACGATTTGTCTTTTAAGCGTATGCTAGACGAATTACATGTTTCCAGAGGCATGCGACGAAAGACAATTAGGTAAGGACAGAATAGCGGGGCTATTCTCTGCTTCTAATAGTAATTGAAAAATTAGGAACTTTGTTAGTTAGATGGTTAAAAAATTTAAACAAAGAATTGGTGAAAACAAGATTAAAATTTTATTGTTTATACTTATATTTTTTTAATTCTTTATCTGTAATATTTAAACAAAAAAAATTGATCCTGAAAGTGTTTTCATCTAAACTCACTAGGTGGCCGGGCTGTGTTTAGCAACCCACTGTTTGGGGTATTTAGTTGAAAGTTACACGAGTAATAATACGGGGATTCCGAACAAGTAGTTAACATTCAGTTCTGCGTTAAGTTAGGGAAAACTCCTACTGAAACATAAAATACAGGATGTTTATGGTGACGTAGTATTACCAAAAAACATGCCTTTAAATGGACAAAAGGTTTCGGGGCGCAAAGGTCGCATTTTCACCACCCGTCAACATTTCATACAGGGCTTGTGTGGCAGTTTAAATTGAATTTTACGCAACGATTTAGGACAACGGAAACTGCAAACATAATCTCTCACACAATTGCTGCTGAACTGTTCTGAACTAAATTGATCCTACATTTGTGTTAAACATTATTAATCGAGATGAAAGTTGATACTACCAGTATGGCCCTCAAAAAAGCGCCGAAATATCGAATGGCTAGTTGTCATGGTTTACCAGTTCCTTAAAAGTGGAGCGACAACCTTCGACAATAAAGATAATTCGCATTTTTTTGATGCTAGACGTATGCTCCGCCGTAAATATCTGCCTAGAAAACCAACGATAAACTGAAACTTTGACGTGCTGAAACATTTGCGTAATCATTTTAGACAAATATGCTTAATGATCTCAAATTAAGCTTTCTGTGCTTGCTTCTGTAAGCTCCAGAAACGGTAATAGCTGAACATAGATAACCAGGGACGGAAACTTTAGTCGGTAATATAATTTGTTATGAGCTTAATCCTGAAACTTTTTTAACAAGAGTTGTAAATAACTGCCTCGCTCATTCTAAAAAAATTAATAAGAAATATACAACACATTTTTTAGTTTCAAGAATTGCAAGTTCTTCAACCAATGGAACAAAAAATCGTAAATGTACTCAAGAATTTTTATAGGAGGAGAATAGTTCTGCGGTAAAACATCAAAAGTGGGGAATTAAAATCTATCACACTTAAAATGCTGTACATTTTATCAGAACTACGTAGATGAGAAACAGTCTCGCATCATTTCTGTTTTTTTTAAGGGTTGGATTTAAGAAAGCATAACATTAAATTTTTCTTAACTATTGTAAGTGCATTTTAGTTCATTTCGTTCATCTACTTCTTTAATTAACGTTTAAAGTTAGCATGCCAACAAATTCCTACTCCACTTTTTTCCATATTCTTGCTTCTGGGGTGTTATTATTATCCATCTTTTATCAACTGTTTTTCTTATGTCATTATACCATCTGATTAATGGGTGGCCTGTACTTCGTTTTTCTCTCCACTATTTCCATTTTTTTTTGTTATTTATGTCCATCTGTGTTTCCAATCGAGCTATATGCCCTGCCCTGTACCACTTCTTTCTCATTACTGGTTTAGTCCGAGTTTGACTTTCATACCGTTAAGACGTGTGATGATCGATAATAGTGAAAGTGTGTAACACGGTTATCGCTGATCTTAGGTCAGCAATACGGTGGTTTAATCTGAATGAAGTGTAATAATTATAAACTCACATTTCGCAAAATGGTTATATGAAACCAATCCACATGCTACTAAAATGGCATGCAACAGCAATAATAATTTATATATTCCGCCAACGCAATTAACACAGCAGCTAGCATCTCAATCACATAATAGCTTCGCCCCGATGGATAGCCAGGTAAATCCCCAATTTCCTATTATCAATACTCCTTATTTACATAACAACTTGACATATGTGCCGAATGTGCAGATCCCAAATTATAATCTCAAATGAATACACAAACTAATCATACTTTTACATCAATGCAACTAAATAACATATCGACAAATAATTTATCAAGCAGAATAAATACACCCGATAGTGATAGTGAAGTGAAATTGAATACAATGCCCAATAAAGAATGGCAATGTGTACAAAACAGAAAAAGGAAAAGAACAACAAAACAATCAGCACAAAATAAAGCAGTACATGTCACACAAAATAATAGATATTCTGCCTTTGATAGCCTTAATGAGGATATTACTGAAGCCGCACCGGTTGTTCAACAAAATAAGATACCCAGACCACCTCCGATATTTGTACATGGAGTTACAGATTATAATAAAATGATAAATGCTCTAACAGCTGTTGCTGAAATAGAACAATATAAAACAAAAGCAATGGCTGATAATATAGTTAAGCTAAGTGCAAATACTCCAGACACATACCGTAAGTTAGTAACATTCATGAAGGAATCAGGTATAATTTACCACACATATCAGATGAGAGAAAATAAAGCTTATAGAGTTGTCATTCGTAACCTCCATCCTACTGTACCCTCTACCGAAATAGCAGAATCGCTGGAAGAGAAAGGTTTCAAAGTAAGAGCTGCAATAAACATCAAACACCGAATTACAAAATTACCCTTACCAATGTTTTTTGTAGACTTGGAACCTGCTGAAAACAATAAAGACATTTACAACCTTAAATTCTTAAATAATCACGTTATAAAAGTGGAGCCGCCACGTAAAAATACATCAGTTGTCCAGTGTACGAGGTGTCAACAATAAACCATACCAAAGCTTACTGTAACCGTTCCTACGCTTGCGTTAAATGTGGAGGACCGCATGACACTAAGACATGCAAGAAATCAAAAGATTTGCCTGCTAAATGTGCTTTATGTGGCGGTGATCATCCCTCCAACTATAGAGGCTGTACAGTACACAAAGAATTACAAAACAGACTGAAACCAGACACACAGACTCAAAACAGGTTTAACAATTCAAGACACTTACCACCCAGTAACAATAGATAACACTCAAAGTTAACACCCTCAACATACAGGTGACACATACAAGGTGACACTGTACAAGCCAACAGTCAAGACACAATCTTACAAAAGTTCTTAGAAGAATTCAAAATGATGTTCACCCAGCTAATGCAACAAAACAACATGATAATAAACATGTTGTCTACTGTCATAAATAAACTTGTCGTTAATGTCTAAGTCCTTACGAATATGTTTATGGAATGCGAATGGCATCAATCAAAAATTCAAGAAATCGAATTATTTTCAAAACTCCATAATATAGATATATTTCTTATATCAGAAACACATTTTACGGACAGATCTTATCTAAGAGTTCCGCACTATACATGCTATCATACGGAACAGCGCTACTCATAAAGAGCTCAATAGTTCATTATGAACTACAAAAATATGAGGATCCATTCCTACAAGCAACAACAATACAAGTTTGTAAATTACCAAACCCAATTATCATATCTGCTGTCTATTGTCCACCAAGACATAATATTACCAAGGAGGACCTCAAGCCGTTTTTCCAATCACTTGGCAGTACATTCATATGCGGTGGAGACTTCAACTGTAAGCACGCCTACTGGGGATCTCGGCTAATTACCACTAGGGGTAGGACACTATATAACCTCCTACGAAAAGAAAAATATGGATACCTATCAACTGGGGAGCCAACATAGTGGCCCACGGACCATAATAAAACACCTGATTTGCTGGACTTTTTTGTCACAAATGGAATTTCTTCTAACTACACGGATATTATCAGCAATCTTGACTTATCTTCAGATCATACACCAGTTATCGCTACAATCAGTACAATGATAATTAAAAAATCACCAAGACCATCACTTTATAACAATAAAACAGATTGTGACTCATACAGAGCCATTCTTCAAGAAACCCCACAATCAAATATTAGTTTAAAAACTCCCCAGGAATTAGAGCAAGCTACTGATCACTTTAATCACTACTTTGCAAAATGCACCATGGAAATCCACACCTATGATCACAAACAGCGTTCAAAGAGATATAAATATTCCTAATGACATACTTGAATTAGTTCAACAGAAGCGAAGAGTGAGAGCTAGATGGCATAGAACACAACATCCAGCTGACAAAACAGTGTATAATAGATTAGCAAATACCTTAACGAACCAACTACACATGATAAGGCAGGAAACTTTTAACCACTATCTAACTACAGATAATAGCATTTGGAAAATCGCCAAAGCAAACAAACAGCCACAAAAAACAAATCCCCTACTAAGAAAAACAAATAACGAGTGGGGCTAGAACAGATCAGGAAAAGGCAGACTTATTTGCACGACACTTTGCTAATGTTTTTACGCCCTACTCAAATGGTCCTAATGATACAGTAAACAGCTTCTTGGACATACCATTGCAACTGTCGCAACCTATCAATAGATTCACCTGTGCAGAGCTGGAAGAAGAAATTCAACATCTTAACCATAAAAAAGCACCAGGGTACGAACTAATATCGGGCAAAGTGCTTGCTGAATCACCTAGAGTCGGTCTGGTGTTTCTAAGGAACCTTTTCAATTCTATCTTACGTCTCCATTATTGGCCGTTACCGCTTAAATTCGCACAGATAATTCTCATACCAAAACCAGGTAAACCTGCTGAGAAAATTACATCTTACCGTCTAATAAGCTTACTGCCCAAACTGTTAGAAATAGAGAAATAGAGGAGAATACATGAAACAGATATATTGGATAACTGCATCCCGGACCACCAGTTTGGGTTCAGAAAGTATCACTCTACCATTCAGCAATGTCATCGCGTCGTAAATATGATTAACACAGCACTGGACTCTAAATCTTACTGTCCAGCAGTATTTATTGATATACAACAGGCGTTCGATAAAGTATGGCATAAGGGGCTCTTATATAAACTCAAATTACACCTTCCAAGTGAATATTATTTACTTACAAAATCCTATTTATCAAATCGACACTTCCAGATAAAGTATGGCCAAGAATATTCTGCCATTCATTCAATCAACTCCGAAGTACCACAAGGCAGCGTTCTTGGACCTCTTCTATATACATTGTACACGGCAGACATACCTACAACAGAAGCTATAACTATAAGCACCTTCGCTGACGATACAGTCCTTCTCTCTCATCATACCAATCCTCAAAGAGTCTCCTTAAACTTGCAACATCATCTGTTCCTCTTACAAACCTGGCTAAACAAATGAAAAATCCAAGTGAACGAAGCCAAATGCACCCAGGTAAATTTTACCCTAAATCTCTTAGAATGCCCGCCGGTGCATCTAAATAATATAGCAATTCCTCAAGCAAATGAAGCCCGCTACCTGGGCCTTCATTTAGACAAAAGACTCACGTGGAAACTGCATATGTTAAAGAAAAGAAAGGAAGTTGATATACGACTTAAAAAAATGTACTGTTTACTTGGTAGGAAGTCGTGTCTATCTTTAGAAAATAAGATTCTATTTTATAAAATAATAATTAAACCTATCTGGACCTATGGCGTCGAGCTGTGGGGATGCTCCTGCAAGTCAAACGTAAACATAATCCATTGCATGCAATCCAATACACTGAGAATGTTCGCCAATGCTCCCTGGTATGTTAGCAACGACACCCTGCATACCGACCTGGAAATGCCAACAGTAGTAGAAGAACGTACTAAAAGAAGCAACAACCATTTCCTGCGACTTCAAGTTCATCCCAATGTCCTAGCATCCAGCCTGCAACATGATCCACCTCCTAGACGACTACAAAAAACGTGGCCCATTGATCTAAGAAGAAACTAACGGGATAACATCGATGGATGGACTCCCCTCACGTCAGTAGCATCATCTCATTAGCTCACAGGACCTTATTATATGTTTATTATGTAAAATGGTTCTGATTGTTAATCTGCAAATAAACTATAAAAAAATTACTGGTTTGTTTTTTGTATAATCTATTCTATAGATTTTTCTTTTAGTTTTATATTTAATATTGATATTTCCATATTTCGTTGTGTAACTCATAGCTTATGTAATGATATTTGTGTAAATGCGCACGCATTGTCGAAATACTTTTTTTTTCATATTTACGATAAATTTTCTGTTTTTATTTTTAAATAAATAACTGAACCTTCCCAAAGCCGTCAATGCGAGTCTTATTCTATGTTGCAAATCTGCATGTTGCATGTTCTATCTAAAGTTACAACATCGTCTATTAGTTTTGTATCTTTTTCTTAGCATAACTTTCTTCATATTATTTTTGTTTCATTCATATTCATTGTGAGCGCAATTTATTCTAATGTTCTATATAGCTCTTGTAATATTTTTAGGTTGCTTATTATTACACAAAACTCTTGAAAAATATTTGTGAGTATATGGCATTTCCCTGTCGTAACCCTATTCCTATCTCTATGGCCCAGATTTCTACCGTGTCTACAAAAGCCAAGTATAAATCTATATTATATTCTTATATTTTTTCTATAGCATTAAATATCGTTCTTTCATTTAAAGGGTTCTAGTAATTCACCCCCTAAAAATAAGTCTTTCAACTTTCAACTGATGACATTGAGGATTGGGTTGTTGAGCGCGAACATTTGGAAGTCGTTCATTTGAAAAATCTTGTATCAGTAAATAGCTCAAATCGTTTAAATTTAGATAAACTAATAGAAAAGTTAGTTAAAGAAGATAAATGTAGGGAAGACGAGTTTACCGATCCAATAACCACGAGGCATAAAGCTACTGAAGTAATAAGTGACGAGACTAATTATCAGTCCTTCAGACATTTATTTTCACATAAAAAACACGAGAAGCTTTATTTCACCCATTAAAAAATCCTACCATTAATCCAAGCGCCTATGAAGCTCCCGTAATCCTTTAGAGCATTTCTTAGAGTATCTGGAGAATTTCTGTGCGGTATTCCTCCTTTAGGGTTTGTAGGTTCCTTGGACGATGTTCATAAATCTTGACTTTGAAGTAACCACACAGAAAAAGTTGCACTGGGTCAAATCTAGAATATTGCCTTCCAAAATTTCCATTGATGTAGATCATGCTTCCGTCATGTTCAAACCATACATTCACAAAACCAAATGTCAGTTTGCTTAAAGACATATGACCTGCGGTTCGAAAGATAAGTGCTTGTTTCGTAGCTTTATTTTGTGCGGGTAGTGATAATTATAACTTATAAACAAACCACATACAGAATATCTAAATAAATTGTTCATTAATAATAGTGCATACAGCTGCAAATACGGTTCTTCAACCCGCGATAATAAAAGTGAAACAAATAAAAAAATAATTTCATGTCACAAAATAACCAAAGATTCAATCAAGCTTTTTACAACCATGCAATAATATATAGAGTCAAACAATGTTCAATGCAAATATGGCACACATTTATTCTTCTCAGCC
This sequence comes from Sinelater perroti, assembly GCA_036346155.1. NCBI lineage: Eukaryota > Metazoa > Arthropoda > Insecta > Coleoptera > Elateridae > Sinelater > Sinelater perroti. The sequence continues at coordinate 8,207,314 of JARFIY010000324.1, forward strand.
AATACAACAATGAATATATCCCTTATAATTCACTCTTTATCGCCAAATTAATATTAATTTATCTCAAAAATAGAGAAAAATGACGTCAACTAGTGAAGAAGAAGATAGAATTTATACCACCTAAGAAAATCTATAACAAGTGGCAAAAGAAACAAAAAGTAGAAAGAATAGAATTAAGAAATACTACTAAATAATACATTCCGTATACTTGCAAACAACCAGCTTAATAGCACCGATAAAAATAAGATGAACAATGAATTTGAATAAAGTGTTGCAAACTCACCTCAAGTGATTAGGAATTAAATGACGTAATCAGAATAGAATAATATACAATAAAGAGTATACCAAACAATATCGTAAATTAAACTTTCAGAATTTAGACACAGAAGACTAGCAAAGTATATGAAGGAATATAATATAATTTACCATGCCTACCGACCAAAAGAGCAGAGGTCGTATAATTAAATAATTATATCACTCAGTTAACTTAGCAGGTATTAAATAAAAATTACACAACATGGTCACAAAGTGAGAAATATAATAAATATAAAATATCGTGTAACAAAAGATCCATTCAATATGATCTTTATTAACGTAGAAACATAAGAGAATGAAAAGGACATTTATAAAACAAAGTTTTTTAAACCTCAGAATACATTTCAAGGTGACGAATCGCCCATGGCGTTAAACAAATTCCTAGAAGGATTTAAAATAATATTCGACCAATTAATACAGCAAAATGGTATGATTGTCAATATGCTAACAATGTTAATCAGTAAACAAAATATTGGCTCTTGTAATAGTTTTATGAAATTCCAAAATAAGGAAAACCAAGCTATTTTTAATACAATCTAATAAATATACTCCTGCTCAATGAAACTCATTTCACTGAGAAGACCTATTTCAAAATATTACAATACTAAACACCCGAATGGTACTGCACATAAAGGTACAGCAGCAATAGTAAAACAAACGTTAAGTCACTTTAAGCTACCAAAGTATCCTAAAGGCTATCTGCAGACCACTTCATGTGAAATAACTGGCAGTGCAATCTATTGCATAATATAAAAAACGCCAATTTAAACCCTACTTTAGCACTTTAGGCACTAGATGTTTGGCAGATTGCGAATAGCAATATGGCAATCGAAAACAATCACCAGAAAAGGTAGGGAGCTTTTTCAATATAATTAAATATAAAAAATATTCATTCGTAAATAAATCACCGGACCTACTGGACTTCTTCGTCACTAATGGTATTTCTTCGTCTTATGTGGATATTACACCTAGTTATGACTTGTTCTCTGACCATTCAACGTTAACAGCTACCTACAGTATATCCAATATACACTCAAACTGAACTTAGACTATATAATTCAAAAACAGACTGGGACGAATATAGTAGCAAGCTGACAGATACAATAAATTTAGATCCAAATACAGGTAGCCACAACTAGTCTCATTAATAACTTATAAGAAGCAGTTCAGCAAACTACTCTAAAAATAGTATTAAAAAATACATCAGGATTATTCCCCTAAAAATAAAAAAAATGGTGGTAAAAAAACAAATTAAATGACAAAAGACACACTCTACAAAATAAAAATATCCTAAATAAACTTAGTAACAAGCTCAAGTCTAAACTAAAAGCGCCAGGAAAAGAGTTACTCGGAGCTTATTTATGTAATCTAAACCGCCATGATAATATAACTTGGAAACCGATTAAAGCTAAAAAAGCTACGATAGCTCTTTCCCCTGCGAAAATAAAGTAACCACCACAAGAACGGTGGGTAAAAAGTGGTAAGGAAGAAAGCAGAAGTATTTGCAAGTCACCTTGTTGTTATACTCGAGCCTCAGGAAATTGATATAGACGAAGAAATGGTAGAATTTCTAGAGTTACCTACGCCAGAAGTCTAAGCAATTAATTCCGTTACATCTAAAGAAATAAAAGATAAAATCAGATTCCTTAATCTAAGAAAAGTTCGGGAAATGGATTTAGTAACAGAAAAAATTTTAAACTGCTGTACATAAGCCTCCTCTATTGTCTTCCATATTTTTCAATCTTGGCCAGTTGCTATTCGATTAGGGGTTATCCTTTTTAGATCATCCGCCCATCGTCTTAGGGGTCTGCTTCTATTTCGTTTGTCTTGTCTAGGGCACCATTCAACCAGGTCCACCTGTTGTCCTTAAATCGCGCGACATGTCCGGCCCATCTCCACTTTAATCCCGCAATATGTTTTACGATGTCTTTTAATCCCATTCTTAAGCGTATAGTGTTATTGGATATCCGGTCTCGTCTTGTCACTCCTAGCATAGTTCTCTCCATTGCAAGTTGGGCTACTTTTAGTTTATGGGTTACTCTTCTAGTGAGAGTCAGGGTTTCGGCACCACACATCTCAATACTCGTCGTTTTAAGCATATCGGTATTTCGTTGTTTTTAAATGTTTCTCAAAGCTTGGCAAAAGCAGCCCATCCGAGGCCTATCCGTCTTTGGATCTCTCAGGTTTGATTATCTCTGCTCAGTCTGATTGCATGACCTAAGTATTTATATTAGGTGTATAAATCAGTTCTCAGCTTTAGGTTTAACAGGACGCAAATCACCGTTTACATTTAACGTATTAGTTCGCCCTCTTGCGGTTTTAAAGCAATGACATTTGGTCTTTCGAAACATCATGCGATTTGGCGTTTGATGCACTTAACCTCAATAATCAGCTGTGTTCACGATGACAATCACAAAAGAGCATATTCGATTTTCTATCCACTTCGCGTTTCATCTTAAGAAAAACGCTGCTGAAGCCACCGAAATGATTTGTGCTGCATATGGTGGGAATGCTGTAAGTCATGCAACGTGCAAAAGGTGGTACCAAAGATTTCGCGGAGGAGAGTTTAATTTTGAAGATCAACCACGCGCTGGACGCCTTCAAACATTTGACACGGATGAGCTGCAGACGCGTTAGGCTGGGAACTTCTCCCACATGCGGCGTATAGCCCAGAAATGGCCGCTTCCGATTATTATTTATTCCGGTCGTTACAGCATCACTTGGCTGATACGCACTTCAAAAACAGAAAAAGAAGTCCGAAAATGCATCGATAACTTTGTCGTCTCGAAGTCGGTGAGCTTCTATCACCAGGGAATTCGCAAGCTACCCGAAAGATGGCAAAAGGTCATCGATGCTAACGGAGAATACTTTGATACTTAAGCTTTTTTTGTTTGTTTTTAAATAAAACTTTAATTTTGCAGAAACAAGCTGAGAACTTATTTATACACCTATAGTTAAAAACTGGTGTTATATTTTGTCCCGATATACTGATTTCTCCTTCTGGTACAAGAATAGTTATAAATTTAGTTTTGTCCATATTTATTTACAGACCTGTTGTATCTATGGCTTCCTTTAACTATTTTACCATTTTTGCGGAATCTCCGATGTTATCGGCCAACAGTACTATATCGGCCGCAAATCTAAGGTGATTTAAATACTCGCCGTCCACTTTTATTCCGATGTTATCCCAGTTTACAGATTTAAATTCATACTCTAGGGTAGCTGTGAATATAGATATAGAAATATAGTATCACCCTGTCATATACCTTTTTAGTTTTTAAAGTTCTGGTCGGTTCATGTAGTTTAACTGTAGCTGTTGCGTTGCTATATATGTGTTGCGAATACCTTGATGTATCTGCTATCAATTGTGCACTGTTTTAAGGCTACCATTATTGCTGGATGTTCTACGGTGTCGAAAGCTTTTCTAAAGTCAATAAATGTTAGTATCAGGGACTTGTTGTATTCGATGATCTTTTCTATAAGGAACTTCAATACAATTAGATGATCGTTTGTATCAAAGCCTTGATAAAAGTCTAGTTTGTAGCTTAAGCGTTTATCTATAATTTTTATAAACAGTTTATTGATATGAGAGAGGAGACTGATTGGTCTATAATTTGTGACGTCTGCTGCATCTCCTTTTTTGTGTAAAAGGATTAAGGTAGCTTGGGGAGTGATGGCATCATGTAGCCACATATTGAATAACTGTGACTATTTCTCCAAGAGCTTGTTTCTTCCAATTTTTATAGCTTCTATCGCCACCTCAACTTATCCGGTAGCTTTTCCGATTTTCATTTCCTTTAAGTTTATTTCAATTTCCGCTAGGCTTATGTCTGGCATATCTTCGGATTCCTGGTTTACCACGGATTCTTCTTGTAGTAACAGTCTCTTGCTTGTCTGTTTCTATGCAGCTCCTTGTGGAATTCCTCTACGATGATTAGCAGTTCTTGTCTATTTGTAATATGTTGGTTTCCTTTCTAAGTATTGGATTAAAGACTTAAAGGAAGAAAAAACTTTGTCTTTAATCCAATACCGTTCAAAAATTAAAAATTCGAAAGATAATTTTAATTTTTAACCAGATAAAGATCCAAATAAATCTATTTCCAGGTGTTTCAAAATTATTTCAAAAATTAGCACTTCAAAGAATTAACACTGAATGGATAACTATCAATCTAGACTTTGTCAAGCCCATTCCACCATCCACTAATGTCATCGCATTATACAAACCATCCCCACTAACCTAAACAACAAGAAATACTGCGCTTCAATATTTTCAGATAAAAGTTAGACTTTTGTCAGAGTTTGGCACCCAGGATTATTGTCTAAAATTAAAATACACATACCAGCATTCTTTACATTGCTCAAAACATATTTATATGACGGGCACTTCAGAAGATAAGAAAGGAGGTTTCAATTATACTTCTAATTAACTTCGGGGTACCTCATGACAGTGTTATAGGCACTCTATTTTATTTTAGTATTTATTTACCATAGATCTTCCAGTTTCACCACATTTGCTGATGATACTGCTATACTGGCTAGTCACAATAAAGTTTTCCGAGCATATGATCTAATAGAGGAACATCTGCATGATCTAAAACACTGGTCTCAAAAGTGTAATATAAAAATAAATGAGATAAAATCTGCTCATATAAAAATAACCCAAAAAAAGATCCATGTTCATATATCTAAACAACTTCAAAATACCACAATCTGGAATAGCAAAAAACTTGAGACTGCACTTAGATGCCAAATTAAACGAGAGAGAACACATCAACAAAAAAGAAAACAAATAGAACTAAAACAGAGAGAACTGTATTGGTTGATCTAAAGAAGGTCTCCGCTATAAGTTGAAAACAAACTATTGCTGTACAAGTCAAACCCATATGGACTTATGCTATAGAGCTGTTAGGCTGTTGTGGCAAAACCAAAGTTGCAATAATTTAAAAGTGTCAGACGAAACTACTAAGAATAATAGTTAACGTCCTATGGTACATAACAAATGAAATGATTCACAAATATTTGAAGATACCAACTACAAAAGTAGTCATTTATAAAAAAAGCACCATCTACTGCAAAAAGAAACTAGAAACGCATACATATCCACTAATCCAGCCTTTAGTAGAAAATATTAGATAACTAAGAATAAACAGACAGTGACCAGGTGACCTATAAAGTGAACTAAGAAATTTATTCACTTAAGGGATTAAGCAAGTTTCCACTGATCTAAATACATAGTACTTAAACTGTAGACTAGTAAATTAGTTTATAAAATTAGCTCCGTTTGTTTTTTGGTGCACCCTGTATATATATCGTCTACGTCGGCCTAATACAAGGTTTACAGACGGTCATTAAATCAACAACCTCAAAAACCAATACACCAAACGTAAGCACATCATACACTTTAGATGTTTTCGTATTTAAAAACTTTCTACACGAATGAGATCCTAATACATTAGGAGAACCTGTAAGAAAGTTGTAAACAGAAATGTGCTAACTGATGCAAGAAAGTGTAGAATTTTGCACCGAAGCACCCAGCTTACCGTCAGCACTTCCACAAAAATTCTGTTAGACAAGGGCCCATGAATATTTATGGCCGTTTCGACCGACTTTTTACTCCATAAAATATATGGCGCGCGTTAGTTGCGGCCGCCTATGACGGATATACTGAGCGCGAATGGCTGAAAGTTTTTGTGAGCTTTATGCTCGCACATTACCATGCGAACGATTTGCGCTAGTATTTTGGCGCCTGGTTTGAGCGGGGCCGTGAATGGTGCAAATCAAGCCGGGCCGGCGTTTCGGGATGAAAATGTTTGCGGGACAAATTGCCTTTGGGGCTGGGCGTCACGCGCCTGGCAGATAGTCCTGGTACAGGATTATAGGGCTATTAGGCGCGGTGCAGCATTTCAATGTGGCGATAAATTCTGTTAAAGTGCAATCGATGCGATGGTTCGTGAACCGTGCGGAAGTGCGGGAGTTCGACGGTACCTCCTGGAATATGCAAAGTTGTCTTGTAAACTTGAGAAGGAAAAAGGAGAATTCGCGGATTAAGCGTATAGCGCGAAACTTATGTTTTAACTCCGTCTGGTGCTCTAGCAAGTCGCTTAATAACGCTAATATTTACATCAGTTGCTAGTTTGAAGAGTATCATGAGTTCTGATGAGTAAAATGAGATATAAAGAAATAATTGTATAATAAAGTGTTGTACATTAGAGATTTGTGAGCTATTAGGTTCTAAACAACCTAACTTTCCTTAAATTAAAAAACTTTCAATCGTTCTTTAACTATGTAAAAGAATTATATAAATACATTTCTTAATTTTATTAGTATATATTTTAGCATTTTGGAAAGAAACTCCTGTTTCATTATCAATGATAGACACGCCTAATTACATAACCTCCATTATACCCATTTGGTGTGGGTTCGTCTTGAACTATAATCGCGGCGCATGCTGGCTTTACATAATGTCTTACAGTGTTATCGCACAACGGCATATGGGCTTTGCTCAGCCGAACAAGCTCTACGTCGGCGGCACCTTGTATGAAAGCTGTCAGAAATTGCCGCAAAGACTCTCTGCAGGCGCGAAGCCTGGCAAACTCTAGGCAGGTCTCAACCCGAAAATACACAGCGCGTCCATGGTCGTGTCTTAACACGCATACTGATCAGGATCGTTAATAGCAACATACAAGAAGACAGCAGCCACCGTGGAACCATCGCCGACGAAGATTCAGGTGAGCGAGCTTTCTATATCGGTAGCCGCCATCATCGCGACGTAGACGATTTGGCTATCGATTGACGTTCCAAAACGTATGTATCACCGCACCACGAGCCTATTACACGCCTGCTACCATTAGAAACCTACAACAGTACATTAGGTTTCGATAAAATCACCAGGCTAATAATGTCTTACAAGGTTTCAAATTCCCTTTACAAAAAACTCTACTGCCTGGAAATGCAGTTACTCTCTAATAATAGCTTAAAACGCATCGTCAAAACTATATAGCACAAGCCATTGTTTTTTGTTAATTTCCTGCACAAATTTACTGCTGATTACAGATGGGTGATCACTTCTTGCCTTATCGTGCACTCAAATGCGTCCATTTTTAAACATGCGTCCTCATTATACAGTTTGGCGAAAGTTTTATCGCACACAGAAATCGCATTACTGCACACATTTCACGTTCAGCAATATTTTCTATGGCAGTGTTCATTTTTAGTTAATCTAGCGGACAAATAAACTACAACACAACATTCTCCTTCCACTCCGTATTGCCCAATGAATTAGTGTGTACAGCACCGTAGTATGAGCATCGCTATTTCGGCCTTCTTGTCAAGCATGCGCAAACCGAGTTTGATTTCTAAATTGCTCTCGCATGTAAATTTGGATTTTAGTTTGTACACACTTAAAACAACGCAAAATTTAGATTGAACAAAATACTGTTATATGTTTGTACCTTTTTGTATACGAATTCAATTTTCAGAACTAATTTTTATTACACTATCACTTCAAAAATAGTTGTAAAGAAAGTGGCTTTGAAAGCCGCTCTTGTATGCCGTTAGGCCTTTTATATTTTTTCTCCGGCGTTTGTCTCCTTATTGGAATAACTTCGAATAAATATAAATTAACTGCTAGCATCATCCAGCTAAACTATTTATTCTTAATATGGATTCTTCAAGCAACACTGAAAAATAAACTGAGAAAAGCTCAACCTGAGGATTTTTTGGAATCAACGGCAGAATAAATGTTAAGTCACTCTTCTGCACGTCATATCTTCTTATCAGAAGAGTTGTAATCATCATGGTCCATTATGTATTGTATGTATCTGACGATGTTTTTCCATCTTGGTCGGTTCTGAGCCTTATAACCATCTCTTTGGCGCTCTTCCTCGTGGTCTGATGCTTTCAGTGAGTCCTTCTACCATTAGTTTTTCAAGGCTATTATTGTCACGTCTTGATATGTGGCCGTAGTATTTTAGGATTTGTCTGTGTACTATAGTAGAGAGGTAATCATTTATATTAAGTTCTTGTAGTATAGACACATTTATCCTTCTTGCTGTTCAGGGTATCCTCACCATGCGTCTCCAGCACATCTCAAAAGCGCCCATTCTTTTGCGTTCTTTTTTATTTGCTGTCCACGATTCGGCTCCATATAATAATATGGGGAAAACCAAAGTTCTTACCAGTGATACTTTTGTGTTGCTTGTTATTTGTCGATCTTTCCAGTTTTTGTAACTTAATCATAGTATTTTTGCTTATTTGAATTCGCCTGTTATCTGAGCAGACTCCAATGTTATTGATAAGTGTTCCCAAGTATATGTAATAGTTGGCCACTTCAAAACCACCAATTTATTTTAAATCAGGCCTGTTATTGTTTGCTCTATAGACTATAAGAACTTTTGCCATATTTTGTATTGTCACGTTGTAATTTTAAAAGGAATTCCGTTATCTAATCTTCGATGGAAGCGAGAATAGCAGCCATTGGCATACCGGAGGTTGGATATCGTTTCTCGGTATATCTTGAATTCTCTAATGGTATTTTGTAGTACTTCTCTCATTACATATTCACCGTATATATTAAATACTTGCGGAGACAGGAGACAACAATAAGAATAGAATTTTAATATGAGGGAAACAAATGTGACAAGTACAAAGGCATGGCGTAAGGTCTTAACGTTATCTATCAGATGGAAATTATTGCAGTCGGGTAAATATACATTAACAAGAAGCGGGTTCCATCTCTTAATTCTCTGTCTAAATTTCTCAAAATTCTGTCTAGTGGACAGTCGCTATAAGTATGTCCACTCCGTAGGCCTTGCTTAGAAGTACAGATTTTTTGTCCAATAAATGTATAAAATACTGTATAACATCAATAGTTATATAAAGAAATTGAAGCTTGCCTGAAGATCTAAAACAAGAATATTATGGTATTTAGTAGAACTTCAAAGTTATTAAAGGTAACAATAGAATTGTAAGAGAAGGGGAGGCTTTATTATAGTTATTAAGAGTTTGTCCAGTATTGTGAAGTTATCCTACTACCTGTATAATCTATTGTTTGAAACTGTTTCGCTGATTATAGACTGGTGCTCGGAGCACGACTTTATCGTCTCTGGTGTAGATGTTGCAGTGATATGTATGCTACCTTAAATTCAGACTTAATGTCTCGAAGAATTTGTAATACATTACTTTTGAGAAACGAAGAACTTTCAAAACCTCAAAAACAATGATCGCAAGATAAATCTCTACTATATCTAATTTTCGATTATAGGAAAACGGTCAAAGAACTTTTTTATTGTTAAGAAGTATTTTTTATAAAATTACTTTTCAACTAGAAAATCCATGTTTTAATTCACCTACTGCTCGAAGTACATTCAAAAAATATTTTTAAGCCAAAAATAGATATTTAATTTAATGAGCTCAATATATTCTAAACAAAAATAATTTGACTAAAACAACAGTTAAAAAAATAAAATAAAAATTAGATAAAATATTTAGTTTAGAAAATTTTCAAATAATAATAGATAATAGATAATAAGCAAATAATGGTACAACATATAAAGTCAAAAAAAAATTAGAAACTATCTTTTTTTCATTTTTTGAGGTTATATCAAGTACTAATAAAATTAATAAAGCAAAAAGAATAGAACGTTAGTCTATATTTAAAGATAATTAAACATTCTTTAAAGGGGTTGAAAATGTGAGTGCCTTATTTTAAAAAACAAAGAGAATCTAAAAGAATATAAATAGAAAAACAAACAAAACTTTATACAGAAAGCGGAAGAAACCAACTAAGAAAGAAAAAGACAAAGACAAAATAAATCAAAAAAACTTAAAAACATTAAGATCACTAATGCGTCAAAATCATTAACCGAAGAAGAGAACAGCTCTGATGCTTGTACATATTTCATTAAGCTTCATTCGAACTCCAAATTAAATAAAGAATATATTTAATGCTACCCGCATAGCAATGAAAATACTTTTGTGTATAAATTTGTATACTCTTAAATATAAAATATATATTTTGTGTTTGAAATTGTTACTTCAAAACGACTATTTTCTCATTTGGCAAATAAATTATTTCAAGCTTTCACTTTTCACGTACATCTGGTATCGAGATTTTTTTGAAGACAAATTGTCATTGTCTTAGTAGCTTTTTTAATTTGATAGACAAATACACATTTCAAGAAAAGTAAGTGAAGCACTGTACGGTAATATTCGGCGTAGGAGGATGACTTTAAGGCAAGATGTTAAGGCAGAGATGTTATACAGAGAATCACTTCATTTCTTAGAAAGCTCCTAGCACCTTAAAATACAAAAGAAGAGACACCAACCAACTTTGTACAGATTTTGCTTCAGTAAAGCAAAAAGATACAACCAATTATAGTCAATCATCGCGATCAACCATGTATTGATTCGGAACAGTAGATCAAAGAGACCACTTTATTATACAAGGTCAATTTATTAAAACCTTGATAAACATGAGAAAACTTAAAACCACTTTGTCATCGATATATTAAAGTCAACTTATTTGTTATAAAATGCAAACTTGGTAAATACAGAACACAGAAGTATTGTGGTAATTATTGCAAAAGAGTCAACTGAGTGCAACCCCAACATATACCTTTTACCAGGCATACATTCTAAAATCTGCATTCCAGACTAACTTCAGGTGGAATTTCTACGATTTAGATCACTATCAGGGGGCACTGCGGCAATCACTGGGTGTAAATATCAATACATAATTTAATTGTGCAATCCTAGTCGACCGTAGCACATATGCCATTTTGACTGTCATTAAAGTCTTTGAGTAACGGCGTCACCTGATGATTGTCGTTCCATCAATTCATTACTACCACTCAGGCCTAAGCGGTAGATTTCATACTTAACACGTTTTACAGTACTTAGTCTGTTTAAGCAGCAGCTTTTGTACTCTTTCCAATGCTACAAGAATATGACTAAATAAATTTCCAAATACACACCTACACAGAAAAAGATCCCAAAACCAACCATTTATCTGTACGCAGCTCTGATAATCGTACGCAATATGCGGTGAGACTATAATATTGTGTTTATTTTTAGAATTCATCTGTTTTAAATGGCAACTTCATCGTAATAAGTAATGCAATCCATCTACAAAACTTTTATAAAAATGATTAAAATAATATTTTATATCAAGTATCAAAATTACTCTATTTTTAAATTTATTAAAGTTATTTTAATAAAAATAAATCTAATATATTCAATATAACACTTATTCTTTGCAGAACGAGTTCAATTAATAAAAATGACAAAATTTAATTATTTAAATAACTACAAAACAATCTTAATTGGTAACTATGTATAATGCCCAATACTTTAAAAATTATTGTAAAACAATAAGTTCCATAAAGTTCAAAAACAAAATAGTTAAACTTCTAATAATCAACTGCACCTTAAATAATGGTAATATTTCCGCAACTATGATGACTTTTCTAGCATTTTGTAATGTCTGTTATAAGTTAAATAGACAAAGGTTAAATGACTTTTGTTGTAGCTTATAGTAAATGTAATAAGTACAAGAACTTTCTCTCATTTATCTTACAAAGCCAAAAAAATCTAAATGACACAAGAAGAATATCTCTCCTCGTCAGGGATGGGCTTATCATAGTAAGAGGTAAACTAACGCTAGACATTTCAAAAACTTAGCAATAATACAAAACTACATTAACAAGTTGAATTGAAAGACGTTGTAGCACTCTGAAATTATATCTACTAAAAATAAAAATTTTTTCAGCAAGTCCCAAATTAATACGAGATCTATCCTAAAAGTATCGAGCCACATAAGATAGCTAATAGTTTTGTCTTCCGGCTCAACTATTCTTGCCATGAAATACAATAATAAGCCACAACGCCTGTATACGACTTGCATACTTTGCGTGGTAATTCTCCATAATCTACAATATTAGTTCTATTCTTCACTTTGCCAGTGCACACTAAACAAAAGGTGTTACTTTCTTTCCTCTACTTCTCTTTAGAAAGAGATTTTTTGAACTTTTGTAGCTAGTATTCAGTTTTGATTTGATGTTTTGTTCTTTTGAGCATACAAACAGTGGACATTTGAGCTTTCTCCTTAGCCGAGAAGTGGATTTCAGTAAAACTGCTCGACCATATACTCGAAAAACTTATATCTTTGCTTATGAGTATCGGCAACTGATGGAGAGGCATCTTTAAATATATCCCTGTTGTAAAGTTACAGGCCTGTAAATGCAATCTTTTTAATGGCGTTGTTAGCAGAAAAAAACTGACAACATCAAGCTGTCACAGTTTCTCCGGAGCGAGCATACTTAAACTTACACATCTTTGTACTGTTCCTGAAGTTTGTTCGGAGAAAAGGTACACAAAAAAGCAAAGCGGTGTAAGAAATACAATAATCCATCATTAAAGCATGAAAAACTGCAGCGAACGCACGGAAACAAGTTCATTCATCCACCTGTTATTAGTGCAGGTGGTTTCTGAACCAGGAGAGCTTCCGCCCAGTAATCGCCAAGCCATTTTTTGGATATATAGAAAATAAAAATCCATTGCAGTGTTGTATAGTCGTGGTCAGATGTTCTCACCATGCTGAAGATTATTCAGTTTTAAAAATTTGTGGATTGTAGTGACCGTATTGTAGTGATGAGGAATCAATTTAGTACTTCATCAGCATACTGAAATAGAAGTTAAAAACCCTGCTTCTTGAAGCTTCTTAATCTTTGGTCACATACGTTGTCTTAGATATTCTGAGTGACGTTATTTAAACCCCTAAGTGAACCATAGCTTGTAAAGTGTTTATATACCAATATCTTTATGATTATTTTTTTGAATAAGTACATTTGTGGACAACTCATATATATTTTAGTCTCTGAATTTATGGATTTAATTATCTATTTGACTCGCTTTATGTTTGTATATTTGATCATTATTGGCAGCCCTACAACCACCGTGGGTTTTAATTATACTGTTGTCACATTTCTTTGTAAATTTCCACCATTTTCTTGAAGAATGACAAACACTTTACACAACACTTAGTAACTCCAAATAGCGACATATTAGAAAAGAATTTTTCAAATTTTTTATTGGTAACACGTGAGCATAAAGTCCGATAGAACTTACGAAAGGGTTAACTGTCAAATGAACTGTCATACTGCGCATACTTTTTGACATTTATGATCAGTATATTCTGGCAAATCATCATGAATAGATTGACGCTTGACCAAGGCTACCAAATTATCCAGATTTACTTTGAAAATCAGTCATCGATTCGCGCAACTTATAGACGACTTTGTGATTTTTATGGCGCACATAATCGTCCATCTAAGCGAGCCGCCCGTCGAATTGTGGATACATTTCATACCACATACTCTCTAAATGATGCAATAACACCAACACGTAGAAGGAATGCGCGTACTGAAGAGAATATCGCCGCTGTAAACGAAAGTGTGGAACAAGATCTAAATCTATCGATTCGTCGTCGGTCGCAGGAATTGGGGCTCTGTCCGTCCACTACGTGGACAATTTTGCGCCAAGATCTTGGCCCACACCCGTATAAGATCCAGCTGGTGCAGGAATTAAAGCCACGAGACCATCATATGCGTCGTTCTTTCGCCGATTGGGCTGCAGAGTAGTTGGAAACTGACCCGATGTTTAATCGCAAAATTGTGTTCAGCGATGAGGTTCATTTTTGGCTTAACGGGTTTGTTAATAAACAAAATTGCCGCATATGGAGTGAAACCAATCCGCAACAAGCTCCATTACATCCAGAAAAATGCACCGTTTGGCGCGGTTTACACGCTGGTGGCATCATCGGACATTATTTCTTCAAAAATGAAGCCGGGGCTCGCGTTACGGTCAATGGAGATCGTTACCGCACCATGATCAATGATTTTTTGTTTGAAAATATGAAGGACATTGATCCGGGAGAGATGTGGTTTCAACAGGATGGCGCTACGTGCCATACGGCGACCGCAACCATAGACTTATTGAAATCAAAATTTGGCGATAAATTGATTTCGAGAAATGGACCTGTCAATTGCCCTCCAAGGTCGTGCGATTTGATACCTCTCGATTATTTCCTGTGGGGCCACGTGAAGTCACTGGTTTATGCTGATAAACCAGCAACAATTGGCGCCTTGGAGGCCAACATTGTTCGTGTTATTCGTGACATACGTCTAGCAATGCTCGAAAAAGTGGCCCAAAATTGGACGTCCAGAATGCGCTTCGTCAAGAAGAGCCGCAGTGACCATATGTGCGAAATCATTTTCAAATGTTAATGCCATGTATTGATCTTTCGAATAAAAAAATCTTTCGAATAAAAAAATTTAATTTCTTGTGTTATTTTTTACAATTTCAATTTCTATTGGGCTTAAAAAACAGCCTTTATAATACTTCACCCACCCCTCTATCCCCGAAAATATTAAAATAAATAACACTCTTAAATAACAAGAACGCTCCAGAAATAGACCAAATTTCTTTGAAGATGCCCAAAGTACTTTCAAATAAAAGGCTAGTAATGTTCACGTATATGTTTAATACAATTATCAAACTTTAACACTGTTTACAACGACTGAAATATACAGAAATAATTTTAATACTGAAACCTAAAAGAAAATAGAAGAATGTAACTCCGTATAGACCGATAAGTTTACTATAAACTATATCAAAACTATATCATACATTTACAAAATATAATCCCAGATCATTAATATGAGTTTTATCCAGAACACTTTACAACACAACAGTACCATTAGATAGTTAATGCTGTATAAGAGTCTCTTGATGACAAAAAGTACCATACAACAGCATTCCTCGATGTAAGCTAGGCATTTGACAAGGTTTTTCATATAGGTCCTCGTACAAAATTCAATAAACACTACTGAAGCCTTAATATATACTATTAAAATCGCACTTTTAAAATAAAACATTCGGAAGTAGAGCGAATAAACAACTGATGTCAGTCGTTATGGTAATAGATGACAAACTAACGGCATCTACACGCTTCCAAAACTACCTTAATTTACATCAAGAATGGCTAAACAAATGGCTAATGAAATAAAACCTCCACATGTAAATTTTGCTATACAGAAGTAAGAATGTTCAGTAGTAATCATCAAAAACCTATAGCTCCCTATATCAACAAATACAAAATATCTTAGAATCCATCTCGACTAAAAAACTTACTTGGTAAGAATACGCAGAAAAAGGAAACTGTCATTAGAGATTAAGATTCCAAAAGCTACCATTAAGACGCTATAAATCTACAGGGAGATGCTAGCAAATCCAATATTCATATAATTTAACAATTACAGTCAAAATTCCTTGGAAGTGTGGTTGATGTACCATGGTATGTAATTAATCAAATGCTGTACCAAGACCATAAATGTTATTCAAAAGAGAAATAACAATTACTACAAGAGATTTTAAATGCATATACAAGCTCCCTTATAACCATTTTTCCAAAAGCGGAGCAACAGAAGATAAAACAATGCTGGACAATCGACTTGGGAGTATGGCAGTAAGGGTCTAAGCACGGAAAAAACCTCATCAGGATATTAGTAAATTCAATATTAAACAAATTATAACTCAGCAAAGTAGCTCAAGAAATACGCAATTCTGACTGCTGTTTCAACAAATAAATTTAAAAAATTAGCTGCCTGTCTTTATTGTTATCTGCTACTACTTTTGGCCATTTATTCTTGGAAACGTTCAACAATTTTGTGATATATTATAAAAATGCTGTGGCAATCTCTCTGCAAGAATCTCGTATTTTATAAGGGAGCGCAGAAAATATCCCAATTTCTCAGCAGTTGACCATTTTATCCCTTTCCTGGACGAAAATTGCAAGAAAACCTAACTAAAAGCATCGAGCGAGGCAATTTTCGTTGCTTCTGCAGCGCTTCAAAACGTTATCTATCGATTTAACAAGTGGAAACCCTGAACTCAAACTCCCTGCTCGCAAACGCTTCTCGACCGCCTTAAACGCATGCCTGCCTGCAATTCCCATAACGAGCGCATTCGGATCCGCTGCATGCGCCACTAGTCGCTTTAACATAACGCCCAGATTTTTAACGAACGCAGGTTAAGAACCCGGACAGGATGTTAGCCGGGAGCTGTTTATTACTTTCGCGAGCGACATAAACCCATTTTCTTGAAGTTTTTCGGCCGGCTACACACTCCGCTTTTATATGCTCCTTCTATTAGCATACCGGGCGTTGCAGGCTTTTAACTGCACCCCGCAGTTACGTATTTCCTGCTCCACCCTTAAAAGCTTTCGCCGGGAGAATATTTAAAAGGATAATAAAAAAGTGCCTGCTAATAAAAGTCGCTTTAATTAGGCGACTGACACTTACAGAACATTAATATGATGGAGGGCGACGGCCCAGCGGCAATTTGCTTTGGACGCCGTAATTGGACTTGAGAAATTCCCGGTTCGCAAACATCCGGGGAGGAGATATAATTCATCTAAGTTCCTTGTTATAATTATATAAAAATATTGATTATTCTTTCATTAAAATTAATTAATAATTATTTATATGAAAATATTGGAATTTTTATTAAATTGAAAATTATCAAAAAATTATATTTACAAGGGAAGGTTTCCAAGTGTAAATCCTAGACTTTAATAAAAAGTTACTTTTTATGCTCGACATTAATATTTATTTTGTTTGCGGTGTGATTTTTGTCGACTAATTCACGCTGGGGTTTCTTTTTGGTCGGTCGAGTTTTGCCTCAACTTATGAATGGGATGACTTTTGTTGCACCCTTACTTCAAGCAAGGCAAGGTGGCGCATTGGTGAAGCTGCGCGGTTTGAGTGTTGGAGATAGCTAGTTCAAACCTAGTTAATCATGTTTTGGTAGCTAGTGCCCCGTTTTAAGCAAGTTTTCAATAAGAACCGCTCCATTTTGTGCAGTTTATCGCTTTTTTATGTTTTTGTTGTTTATGTTTTCTTCTTTCGGTAATTTTAGTTTTTGACAGAACCCTCAAAGTGCGGCACAGCATATATCCCATATGTCTGTCACTGACAAACGTTGCACTAGGGACACTGACTGAAAGACAAATGTCATAGAACAATAAGGGTTGAGGAAGCGCTTAGAGTTATTGGGTTACATTGTTTGCTTAGGTTAGGTTAGATTAAATATCTTCAACTTAACCAAAAGAACATTTTGTTAGTGATAAAAAGACTTTGCAAGGTTTCTTTTAGAAATATCTGACTGCCAGGCCAGCTAAGCGAAGAAGAGAAAGATATTGCAAATATATTGTTTACAACGCTCCAAGAGCATCTAGTGCATCTAGGGGATAAGGATTACTGCGAATATTTAGACTATCAACGTGAGGATTTGGAAAGCGATATATCGAAATCTGATGACGATCCAGACAATAATGAGGAACTAGAGAACATGGAAACAAGTGTGCGTAAAGATAACTTTTCCTTCGAGCAAAAGCAAGAGGTAGTAAAATTTGGAAAATTCTAGTAAGAAAAACGGGGGCCTTGGGAGACCTTTCAGAGCAATTCAGTCGAAGTTTCGGAAAATTTCTTGCGCAAAACAGTTATATTGGAGGTTTTTCATCACTATTTGGAGTCGTTTCGCTTATAGGATGGTTCAAGCACTGCAAAGCGAAAGAAAATACTGCCGAATTCGAAGCTGAGGAAAGACCATTAATCGACATGCGAAGCGAATCACGAAGGCTCAGCAGGGAAGATGGAAGTAAACGCCACGGCGGAAATGTTTGCTAGCTCAATAAAAAAAAAAACGATGTTTCGTACATAAATTACGTAGGTGCCGGTGATTGTAAGACTTTTAAGGCTATTGTTCAGCAGAATCCAAGTGTTAAAAAAAGGAATGCATCAATCATGTGCAGAAAAGATTAAGCAAAAGGCTTCGAAATTTGGTGAAAACTACAAAAGAACTAAGCGGTAAAGGGAAATTAACAAGAAAGTTAATAGACGAATTGAGTATTATGGTTTGGCTATACGTAGACACTGTAACTCTATCTAGGACATGAGGAAAGCCATTTGGGCAACGCCATATCACACAATTTCGACCGATAAAAAACCGCAACTACACTTATTCCCGGAAGGTCCAAAGCAATCGCAGGAGACACCGGTAATTTCAAACATAATGAACCAATGAGCAGTGAAGTTTTTAAAGATATAAAGCCCTTGTATGAAAAATTAAGTAGCAATGATTTGCTAACGCGTTGCTTGGGCGGGTTCACATAGAACTCAAATGAAAATTTGAATTCACTCGTGTGGTCGATGGCTCCCAAGTAAAGTTCCAGCGCAAATCTGTCCTCGATGTTGCTGTAAATCTTGCAGTTATATATTTCAACGATGGATTTTTCGGAATAATGCAAGTCATGAAGCAAATGAGTATAACGACCGGACTGAGTCTGCACAGAAGCCAACACCACGCGTATCGCGCTATCTGATCGCTCCCTGCCTGTAAAGGCAAAAGAAGTCCGTTTAGCATCACTATCTTTAAGGAAAGATGAGGAGAATAAAAACCTGAAATTAGAAGGACTATTGCATATGGCCTAGGTGTAAATAAAAAAATACATAGAAATATATGTACTTGAAACTTTCAACGCGTTTTTCTCGAAACCTTGTTTTCGAGCTTGCCGTACCGCTAATTCCTACAGTTTTCAACTGATCGACTTAAAATTTTAAATGTAGCTAAACAATAAGGGTTTCTAGTGAAACCCTGTAAAACTTTTTGATTAATAAATATTTACCAATTTTATACCCAATGTTTGGCCGATTTTTTTTCGAAAAAACCTGCCTTAGCTTTTGAATTTTTTTTAAGTTTATTTGCAGATTAACAATCAGAACCATTTTACATAATAAACGTATAATAAGGTCCTATGAGCTAATAAGATGACGGTAGTGAAGTGAAGGGAGTCCATCCATCGATGTTATCCCGTTAGTTTCTTCTTAGATCAATGGGCCACATTTTTTGTAGTCGTCTAGGAGGTGGATCATGTTGCAGGCTGGATGCCAGGACATTGGAATGAACTTGAAGTCGCAGGAAATGATTGTTGCTTCTTTTAGTGCGTTCTTCTACTACTGTTGGCATTTCCAGGTCGGTATGCAGGGTATCGTTGTTAACATACCAGGGAGCATTGGCTAACATTCTCAGTGTTTTGGATTGCATGCGTTGGATTATGTTTACGTTTGACTTGCAGGAGCATCCCCACAGATCGATGCCATAGGTCCAGACAGGTTTAATTATTATTTTATAAAGTAGAATCTTATTTTCTAAAGATGGACACGATTTCGTACCAAGTGACCAGTACATTTTTTTAAGTCGTAGATCAACTTCCTTTCGTTTCTTTAATATATGCAGTTTCCACGTGAGTCTTTTGTCTAAATGAAAGCCCAGGTAGCGGGCTTCTTATTTTGTTGAACAACCGGTGCGACTTCAGTAATATCCTCATTAAGGCTATTAAGGGCAGAATATCTACTATTTTGTGTGACATGTACTGCTTTATTTTGTGCTGATTGTTTTGTTATTTTTTTCCTTTTTCTGTTTTGTACACATTGCCATCCTTTATTGGGCATTGTATTCAATTCCACTTCACTATCACTATCGGATGTATTTATTCTGTTTGATAAATTATTTGTCGGTATGTTCTTTAGTTGCATTGATGTAAAAGTATGATTAGTTTGTGTATTCATTTGAGATTGTAAATTTGGGATCTGCACATTTGGCACATATGTCAAGTTGTTATGTAAATAAGGAGTATTGATAATAGGAAATTGGGGATTTACCTGGCTATCCATCGGGGCGAAGCTATTATGTGATTGAGATGCTAGCTGTGTGTTAATTGCGTTGACGAAATATAGAAATTATTATTGCTGTTGCATGCCATTTTAGTAGCATTTGGATTGGAACTATTTTACGAAATCTGAGTTTATAATTATTATACTTCACTCAAATTAAACCAGCGTATTGCTGACCTAAGATCAGCGATAACCGCGTTACACGCTTTCACTATTATCGCTCAGAACACGTCTTTACGGTATGAAAGTCAAACGCGGACTAGCTTTTGAATTGACGCCGTATTTTTTAAAATCAATATTTAGAAAAGTTCTATGAAGATTTACTAGATTTTTTATATAATTTCAAATCGTTTTTACTTTTTGTTCTAGATGCAAAATTACGACCTATGGGGGTACGGCAAGGAAAATTATAAAAAATGTTTTATTCCAATAGCTGTTATGTCGCCATTTGGTTTATAAATAACATAATAAAATATTTCTGTATACTTTAAGAGATGTGCAATCATGTACAAAAACTGAAATTGAATAAAGTGTTTTGTCTTTTCACAATAAATTCGAGAAAATGGTCCTTGATTTTGATTCCACAAGGTAGTATTATCCCTTCAGAAAGCGGGAGCGCTCGTGCTAAAAAATTAAACTGATTGATGAGGAAGTTGCGAATAAGTTTAGAAGCACTAGAAAATAGAATCTGCATGTAGTAGTGACAGCATACCGTAACATTGACTATAAGAAGGTAGCGAAACCAGTCAGTGATTTTGTGATTAATGCCCGCGCAATTATACACAAGTACGATGCTGGCTATGTAATTAACACGGATCAGTCAGGATTCAATTATGAGTTTTCTTTCAAACCCACTTTAAAAAGCTGTGACAATAAAGAAGTCTTGCTTCAAGCAAAGGCAATGGACGCTACAACTCACAGCTACACGATGTAGTCATTGTTGACTATGTCTGTAAAGCTTATTGGGAATCTATTTATTGTATCTTAAGAAACAGGTAGCGTTTTGGAGGAAACAGTTATGAAGACTCTGCGAAACAACCCAATGCCAAATCTTATTATCAAATTCAGCTCCTCTGGTAAGATGTCCAGAGAGTTGGTGAAGTAGTTCTACATTTAATGCGCGAAGCCAGTAGTGAGCAATCAACCTAATAGCTTATGCAGGACTCATAGACTGCGCAAAGAGACCAAACATTGTTGGATCACTGCTTCAGTAGTAGATACAAGTAGCTAACCTATACCACCAGAGACAAAGGAAAAGGTACTTCTTCAGACAATACACAGAAAGCTCAACATACTTGCGATGCATCCTTTCGTATGTAACCAGCTAAAATCACCCAGGTTTGAAGAAATACTAAATACGCTTGGGCTAAAATTGGATATCAAGTCGAGGAGAAACAACAGATATTAGAAAAGTAACAAAAATTAATAGTGCCGACGAAGAATAGGAAACATAAAAGGAATTATGAGAATAGCAGCCAAAAGAACGATAACCCATAAAAAGCAGCGAAGAGAAAACAATTATAAAATTGCTGAATGATACGGGGGAATGAAAAAACCATTATGATAAGGAAGAAAGTTATCTAACTGAAGGAGAAAATATTAAAACAAGAGTAGCTGAACCAACATATGTAGACTATAAACAAACAGCAAAAGAAGAAAAGGCAGCGGGAAGTGACATGATACATACTGAATTTATAAAACATGAAGGCAAAGGGCTTGAAAAAGATATACCAACTCATTTTAAGGAAAAAAAGGTGCCTGATGAGTGGACAGTTAGGGTAACCGTACCAATTCCACAGAAAAAAAACTTACAAAACTGCAACAATTACCAAGGACTGGTATATATAAAATTCTCACATCATTCATAAATTAAAAACTAGTGGAACACACAGAACTGCCGATAGGAAACTACTAGAATAGTTTCAGACCAGGCAGATCAACAATCGACGCAACCCACATGATAAAAGACGTAATACAAAAATGTTAAGAATTCAACATAGAAATATATAATGTATAATGTATCGACTTCAAACAGGTGTTTGACAAGATTAACAAAAAATGCTTAATAGAAGATGTGAAAAGTTTAAAAATACAACAAAAACTAATTAAACTGACGAAAATGACTTCGAAAAAACAGTTAAAGTTGAAGAAGGCAAGACCAACCAAATTAAGACAAATATAGGGGTTCGCCAGGGAGATGCCCGATCGGCTACACTTTTAATATAACATATTAAGAGTAACAGATATGAGTGGAATAATAACAAATAAAGGACATCAGATAATAGTATATGCCGATGACGTAGTCATAACAGCAAGGAGTCAAAGAGAGCTCCAGTAAATATTTAGTAAAATTGAAAGAGAAGCGTGTAAGAGAGGACTGATAATAAATGAAGCAAAAAACAAAGTACATAAAATGAACAAAAATAGAAAAGTTTTAGAAAGTGTAAAGATGTAACAAAAAGGTAATAAATAACAAGATTAGTAAAGAAATAGAACTGAAGATCTTCAAAACCCTAATAAGAACAACAGTAACATACGCAGCAGAAATTAATCCTAACAAAAAAAGAAAGAGGAATTCCGAATTTGGGAGCATAAGATTTTAAAAACAACATATAGACCAATCAGGGTAGAAAAAGGTCTAATGAGGGTTACAATAAAGTTACTGCAGGCTGTGAAAGGAAAAGACATTGTAAGAAACATTAACACAAAGAATTAGATGGTTGGAGCATGTGATGAGGATAGAGGAAGACAAGATGGTGAAAAAGATAACAAACTGGCAACCAACAGAACCGAGAAGGAAAGAAAGACCTAAAGTCAGATGGTCGGATCAAGGCTCGGAAGATTTAAGAAAAATGAAAATAAAAAACTGGAAAGGAATGACTAATAACAGAAAAGCATAGAGTGATAGAGTAATAAAGGCCAGGGCACATCCACAAAAAAATAAGAAAGCAAGTTTGAGGACTAATCTGCCAAAAAAAAACAGATTAGCATAGTTCCAGAAAGGAGCCGCCGCGGAACATTCCAATGGAGTAAAGCCTCATACATCTTTTCCTACATTTATGTCAGATAAGAGGTCAAAAGTACATATCGATTTTTAATAGACTTATGATTTTAGTGAGATGTGTCAATATAATTACCCTAACCTTACCTTTATAAAAATTTTTATATTACAAAAAAAAAACTTATAATCTTATAAACCTTACCGTAGGCTATTTGTTTGTCTCTTTTTATATATTATACTAAAATAATTTCTTGGTTTGATATTAAAGACATTAATTTTAATTTTACATGATTTCTAAAGTTTCTTGTGACTCTGTAAAATACTCCTTCTTGTTCAATCAAAAAAGTTTTGAGTTTTACAAATAGTTGATAACCTGAATAAGCTAAGTCAGGCAAACACATTAGACCAAAAAAAAAGTTAAGCTTTAGTTCACCCAATTTTTACATAGTAACGGCTTGTATAAGTTAGTGTGTTGTCACAGAAAACCACACCTTTGTAGCAATTCCAGAAATTGCTTTCCGGGTTTGGTATATTCGATTTCTCAAAAGTACCAACAATTTTTAATTTTTCAAAATACTTCATCATCATCCTCAGCGTTTAAATATTCCATCTCTGGACATACGCCTCCCCAAGCTGTCGCCATGCCGTTCGGTCCGCCGTCGCTCCCATCCATTGTGTTCCTGCGACCTTGATGTCGTCTCTCGATCTAGTTCTTGGTCTTCCTCGTTCCCTGCTTGCCGTTTTTGGCTTCCGCTCTGTTACCTTTTTGCTCCACCTATCGTTTTCTCGCCACATAAGATTACCTATCCATTGGCATTTCAAGTTTGCGATGCGTCGTGCCACGTTCTCAACTCTCAACCAGCATTTCCTACCCTCTTCTGTTGACTTCGCTCAGTCTAAAAATGCCTCACTTAATATGTATCAGTTCTTCTAATTGGGCTAATCTGTCCTCTGTAGAGAGTCATCTTACATTTTTTCTTCCTCCAGAATCCTTGAATTAGACCGGAGTACCGGTGTGGGATTGTGGACGATTGACCCTATCCACCTGGGGGTAAGTTTTAAAATTCTTCTTTATGATGAATTAGTAGGAGGAGGGTGGCATTAAAGCGCCACGCTTGGTGAGTTTTTAATCAGCCGTTCCTCTGAAGTCGGACGCTGTGTGCGCCAATATGAGCACAGACGCCGCTATTGAAGTCTGCTCCTTCGCCTCTTCCATCGTTGTAACTTTATTTGTTATCCTCCATCTACAGAGCCGTTGGCATTCTTTCCCTGTAACTCTGGGTAGTAGCCCTTGCAGGGTACTATCAGCCGGACTAGTTTAACCCTGTTTTTTAGCGAAGTTGTTACTCCTCCCTTAAAAATACTTAATTAAGAAAATTTCGTGTTCTTATAAAAAAATTGAGATTATCAACCCTCAAACGGCTTTTTTCTTAAACCTGGTCTTGTGCATACCACTATTCTATTATTATCTCGTTTCTATTGTACAGTAGTAAATTCATTTCTTATTTAAAGTCACAAAACATTCCAAATTTTTTGTTTTTTTTTAAATTTTACATATTCTTTTTTAGTCTGATTTGAATAGATGCAGCGGCTAATTTATAAAACGTTTATTCATATGAAAAGGGAAGTGGATTTGTTCAGATAAGATGTTGGATGCTTCTGCCGAATTGTATGCTTTTACTAATCTGTCGACCAAAATCATATCACGGCCTGCTTTTGCATTTCTACCATGTGGTGAGTCTTCAAAACTTGTTCTGGTATGCTTGAATTCGTTTACTTATAGTCTGAATCTTAATTTCTTTATAGAATAGATATAAATTATTCAATTTAAGAAAAATTCTTTCATGCGTTCTCTTTTCAAAAAATCGAACTAGTCCAAAAATTC
Organism: Sinelater perroti; assembly: GCA_036346155.1. Lineage (NCBI taxonomy): Eukaryota > Metazoa > Arthropoda > Insecta > Coleoptera > Elateridae > Sinelater > Sinelater perroti. The sequence goes on from JARFIY010000324.1 coordinate 8,232,305, forward strand.
CAATTTTAACTATTTTGCACTGCAACTGGAAACGCTTATATTTAAGTGACTGTCGAAAAACGAATTAGTGTCAGAATAATTTATAATTTAATATAATACATTTAATCTTTCATCATAGTCTTATTAGTCTGATTATATTTTATATTAAATTAATTACGAAATCTTCTAATCCGCCTCCTTTTCTTGTATAATTCTTCTTCGACGTATATGTATTCGTTGCAATTGTCTATTTTGATCTAAAACGTTTCCTTATTATTTTATTAATAGCTTTTTTTTGTCTGATTACATTTTTACGTATGTTTAGTAATTTTTATTTAAAGTTTCTAGGATATCAGTAAAATCTTTCAATATGGAGCAAGCAATATTGTTCGTGGTAATAAATTCAAGCATATTGAAACAGGTTCAAACTTATACTTGTGCATTAATTTCTATTGATGAAAAACGGAATATCAAAAAATCGATTTTTTGAGAGAATGATTATTCTAGTCGTAGTAACAAAAGATCCAGAGAAGATATTTCAGTCTGAAAAACGCTCCGAGGTCAGGACACCTATTTGTCACAGAGAAGAACATTGCTGTTTCAGGATGATGTCGAGCAATAATATATACTATATATATATATATATATATATATATATATATATATATATATATATATATATATATAATCAAAAGCCATTTACCAAATTGGTGTTGATAAATAATTATGTGTTATAATACCTATATACCTACTTTCTTAACTTAATTAACTTATTTAGTTATGTACAAAATTATACCATTCTTTTCTGTTACTTGTCATTCCCTTTGCTTCCACCATTGTTTTTTCTTTCCTTGTTAGTATTTTTCCTATGACATTGTCCCATGTTTCTTGTGGCCTTCCCTGTTTCCTTTTGCCTACTTTTCTCGTTTCCCATATTTGTTTAACTTGTCTATCTTGATCCATCCGTTGCAGATGACCCCACCACGCTAACTGTCGTCCTTCGATGAAACTTGTTAATGGGTTGATCTCTAATTCTTCCCTTATCTGCTTGCTTCTTAGTCTATCTCTCAGGGTGACACCTTTCACTCTTCTCAAGTATTTCATTTCTGTGGCTTCCAATCTTGATTTCATTTTCTGTGTCAGTACCCACGATTCGCATCCATAGGTCATGATGGGTCTAAAGATTGTTTTGTACACTGTAAGTTTGGTTTTTTGTGACACCTCTCGTTTATTTATAAAGTTTACATTCATTGCATAATATACTTTGTTACATTTCTTTATCCGTTCAGTTATGTCTATTTCTTGTCTTCCACTATCATCGATAGTAAACCCTAGATACTTAAAATTTTTTATCTGTTCGATCTCCTCTCCATTTATCTGTATATTTATCTTATGGGGGGGTAAGGGGTGGCGCCAACATCTAGACACCCAAATGCCAACCTCACCTACACGTGGTACTGTTAGATAACAGACGAGGCTTCACCCAGGATCGGGGGTATAACCTGATACCAGTTGTCCTAGGTAAGGCCCTTTGGCTGGGCTAATCACCCGCACAAGGTAAACAGATTCAGAGAACAAACAATCGCCTCGAAATGGACGGAAAACTGGGAAACGGACTCGGCGCGAATCACGGATAAGAAGGAACAAGAAGCAGAGGAAGGCCAGAAACATGAACAGAGCTTAGAAGAACAGAGGAAAACACCTAAGTAAAAGAATGGCAACCAACCGAGACAGCTTCAAGTGGTTGAGGACCCGACGCTTTATCTAAGAAATTTATCTTATGGTGATCTTTCCCAATGGTCATTACTTTTGTTTTGCTGATATTCATCTTCATTCCGTTATTTGTTAATTCTTCGTTCCATATTAGTAGGTTTCGCTGTAGTTCTTCTTCTCTTCCTGTTATTACTATAATATCATCTGCAAATGCACAATCTTGAATGAATGTTGGTTGTAATTTTCTGTATCCTATATTTAACCCATTGATTCTCTGGTGGCATGTTCGTATTATTTCGTCTATAAAGATGGTGAATAGTACCGCTCATTACCCTCCTTGTCTTAGACCTTCATTTGTGTCAAACTCTTCTGATATTCTGTTATTATTTATCACGTAATTCCTTGTCTTTTGGTACAAACTTTTAATTACCCTCGTTATTTTTGGGCTTACTCCTCTATTACTCATACTTTTCCACACACTCTCTCTAGGCGTTCTATCGAAAGCTTTCTCGAGTTCAATAAATGCAAAGGCAGCTTTCTCGTTGTATTGAAGTTTTTTTGTAATTATTTAACAGTAAATATATGGTCTTGTACGCTTCTACCCTTACGGAAACCGCTCTGTGCTTCTAATAACGTTGGTTCTATTACAGTTCGGAGCTTACCTTCAAGTATTTGTTCATACAGTTTTAAAGGAATACTGAGCAGCGTTATGCCTCTGTAGTTATTACATATCTTCCTATCTCCTTTCTTAAGTATTGGGACAATCTGTCCTACTTCCCAATCTTTTGGTATTTTCTCCTCTTTCCATATTTTATTAAACATTTTTAGTAGTGTCTTAATTCTTTGTTCTCCCATTTTTTTTAACATTTCGCCTGTGATTCCGTCATGTCCTGGTGTCTTTCCATTTTTGATTTTCTTTAATGCTGTTACTAACTCTTCTCCCGTTATACCTGCTTCTTCATTTCCTGTATTCTGGCGTCTATCTTCTATCTGTGTACTTTATTCTTTAATCATGACTTGGGTCTGTAGAGGTTTTTGAAAATATTGCCTCCATCTGTTCATTATTTCTTTTGATATTATCAATACCTTTCCATTTTTATCTTTTATTACTGTGTTCTCTGTTGTTTTTCCTTTCTTTAGGTTTTTTAAAACTTTATAAAATAGTTTCTGGTTTGCCCTACTGTTCTTTTCTAGTTTTTCGCTTCTCTCACCATGTGTTTTACTATTGTCCGTTGTTCTTTGTACGCATTGTAGGTATCTACTGATTTTTTCCCTAAGTACTCTGTCCACCTCTTCTTCTTTAGTTTAACTTGTCCTTTTATTTCTTCGTTCCACCAGGCGGTTCTTTTCATTTGTTTGTTTGTCTTAATTACACCGCATGCGTACCTTGCTGCTTTTAGTAGAGTGTTCTTTAGCTTGTTCCACATCTCTTCTACCTTTAACTGTTCAAACTTCTCTTCATCTACCAGTATGTCTCTGCTTATTATGTTCTCTTACTCCCTTGCTGTTTCTGTTTCTTGTAATTTATAGATTCTTATTGTTTCTTTCTGAACTGTGTATTCTTCTTTTACTGTTAGCTTCTGGTCTTCTGACCTCTTTAGCTTTCCTACTAATAGATAATGGTCGCTGTATATCTCAGCTCCTCTTTTAACTCTAACATCTTTCACTGTATCTGTTGTTTTTTTTCTACTAGTATGTATTCTAATATAGATCTCTCATCTCTACTTTTAACCTCTCGTGTGTATGTGTGTATCTTTTTATGTTGGAAGAATGGGTTTGCTATAATCAGGTTGTTTTCGGAGCAGTATTCTATTAATCTCTTTCCGTTGTTATTCCTTTTATCTTCCCCAAATTTTCCTATCACCTTTTCTGTATCATTTTCTCTCTTCCCCACTCTACTGTTGAAGTCACCTGCTACGAATATTTTCCCTTTGCTCGTTTCTGTTATCATTGTTAATTCATCCCAGAATTTATCTTTTACTTCATTTTTCTCATTTTCATCTGGTCCATAGGCTGCAATTATCGTTATTCTTTCTTTTCCTTGCATTTCTAGTTCTACCGTGAGAATTCTTTCTGACCACCCTGTCCAGTTTGTGATCTTATCACTCAAATTCCTGTTTATAATGCATGCCACGCCTTCTGCCGCTCTTACATTTCCTTTCACTCCGGTGTATATTAACCTGTGTCCATCCATTAATATCTTTTCTCCTTTCCCTTTTTTCTTTGTCTCTGCTAGTACTAGTATATCTATTCCTGTTCTGTTAAGCTCGTATATAACTTCTTCTTCTTTTCTCGTTAGGCTTCTTGTATTCCAAACTCCAAGTTTCCAATCCTGTAGTTCATTACCTTTTCCATTGCCAGTTTCGTTGTCGCTACCCCCCTGCATATCTATACCTAATAGTTTTTTCGTCCGGTTCGGGTTATTTTTCTTATTTGTTCCTCAAAACTTGTTCCTTCTGGCGATCTCTCCGTTACCGTCCTTTTTAATGCATTGCTTTCAGTCCTATCGTCCTTTACCAATTCTTCCTTATTTACCAAATCATTTGCTCTGTATATTTCATCGTTAATTATCAATTTATTATATTTTAGTTGTGCTCTATATCCTTTATTCCTCGCTTCTTTCATTTGTGGGATTAACATTTTCTTTCCTCTAATACCTCCTTGGTGTAATCTTCATCAATCTATATGTCTGTTCCTTGAGCTTTCTGCATTTTGTAGTATTGATACTTTTTTGTTGACTTTAGTTAACTTAACCAAAATAGGTCTTTTCTTGTCTTTCATGTATTATCCGATTCTTCTCGTTTGGTCTAAATTATCATTTTGGTCTATGTCAATTCCTATCTTTTGTATTATACTAGTTACTTTTCCTCTGTCCTACTTGTGCTTTCATTTTCCTCATCTACTACTCCTTTTATTATAATATTATTCCTCCTGATCTCTCTTTCTAAGTTAGCTATTCTCCCCTCCTGTTGTACCATGTTCTCTTTTAGTTTCTTATTTTCATCCCTCACTTGTTTCATTTCCATTACAAACGTATCAAATTTCTCGTTCATTTGCTTCATGTTCCCCTCTATTTGTTGGAACATCTTCTCAATTTTCTCCATCTCATTCATCTTCAAGTCTGCTGTTGATTGCGTAAAGTGACAGACCCCAGTCCGCCCGTCGCAGGTCTGTCACCTACCTATCAACAGCCCTCTTCTAATTGTTATGCTGTTTCAATTTAAACTTTATTTACACTAACATTTGTGAATTACATTATTTTGGTGTATAATGTGTTACCTACCAAAAAAAATTTGTTGTGGATGTCACTCCAGTTGTATTTATTTCTCTTATCTCTTATCTACACTTATGCAATTTTCGACTTTACTCTCAAAATCCTTAACCTCAATTAGCTATTATCTACATCAATTTACTCATTGTTCATCTGTTATTTGCGTTTTCTCTGCTCTCCCGCACTTTCTGCTGTTTCACTCTTCCTAATTCTCTGCTTTCTTTTGCCTCTGCTTACTCAATATGGCCCTATTTGGATTTTAATATTGGAGTCAACAGACGGCGTATCGTGTCTAAATAAATTTGGTTATTTTTTTTAATAACCATAGTATTAAACATTAAATAAAAAAGTGTTTAGATAGCAATCTACACTATCTAACTGCATTATTTAAGTGAAGAAAGTTTTCTCCCTTTGAACACGCCATGTTTTTTTATTATTCCACCTAAACAGTTTACTCTAAGAGATTTAAAAATACATTATTCCCTGTAAATAAATGTCGTCATTTAATTTCAGGAAAGCAGCACGACGCAGGCACGGAATTATCAGAAACGTGCTTTACTTTCAGCGCTTTCTTTTAAGATCTCCGCAATAAAACAAACAGCAAGGTTTATGCCCCCTAAAAAGCGCATCAAATTAATGCACGCGCAATAAAACTTAACTTTGTCAGCATTGCTGGCAAGATTCTATATTTAAGTTTAAGCGTTTTGTTGCAGAGTAAATGTTCTCCAATTTGGTGGTACCTTTTTATAGCTTTAGTACAACTCGTTTAGTAGTATTAAACATAAAATAATAAATGCCACACTAGTTCAATGCGGTCTCAGAGCTAATCCAATATTATTGGTAATTATGGCAGATAAACTATCTTTGAAGTGCCTTCAAAAACAAACAACAGGCTATTACAAATTAAGTAGGTATGTTAAAGTTGGCCAGAAATGTGTTTTTTGAAGTATTAGAAAAATTGTCGTAATTTGTAAAAGCTTCGCAAGCAAATATGACACGTGCTTTCAATCCAAGCTGTTAGCAAAATGTATTTTAGACGTGGCAGGACACTGTAATAATAACTTTAGGAATAATTTCGAGCAATGATAAGCAGGTATTTGCGACAGCAACGTTTAGCTACAAATATTAATCTGAATTTAAAATAGAAATATACGACCACATCAAGGATATTGTTGAATATAAGAAGCAAATAAAAAACGATTTATGATTACTTAAAAGAAATATTTGATGGCCAAGTGCTTAAATAGCCTACCAAAATAAAAATAAAAACAAAATAGGAACCATCAAGCATTTAAAAACATTTCCGGGCAAGTAGAAGTGTTACAAAATTTTGTTCAGTATAATTTTCAACTAGAAAACGCAAGACTAAGAACTAAGAAGTTTAACGATAATTAAAATAAAAAAAAATGTCAACAGATAACAAAGATAATTATAAATAGAGAAGTAAGAAACAAAATAAAAGAAGTACAGTACAATTGTTGGGAAAAACCGTGCATACAAATAGATAGTTTAATTGGAGGTGCCCAATCTACTAAAGTGTGGAGAACAGTTGAACAAATTAAAACAAATAGCAAAATGCATCATTTAATTAGCTTAAATGGCTGGAAAAACAATTATACTGAGCTGCTAGTAGAAAAGAATGAGAAATATATGCTGAAATACAAAACAGCAGAAACCCCAACAGAAGAATTGAAATAACAGAAAATACAGTGGAACAAGCCTTGCGATAGATAAATAGGGTCTATCTCCAGGATCTGGAAGAATTCCAGTAAAATTAACTAAAAATGGAGGTAATAGACCTAGTGGCAAGAATCTATAAATTAATGAATAACTGCTGTAGAAGAAAATCAAATCCCTCAAAATGGAACTTACTCAGTCGCAAAATCACTTTCCGACAGTGAGAACCAACAAACTGAAATCAACTTTTATATAAAACGGATATTCTCAAAAATCTCTAACTCACATCATAAACAATATTAGCAAAAATATCACTTCCAAGATCCACAACCTTACCGACCAAACAAAAGCGTTTTTCCCTCGCATCAAAGGCATTACTGTTAGAATAGGATGCATACTGAGTAAATAAGATATACGAATTTTCTTCATGACTAACAATAAAATAGCTTAATTCAGCTTCTTAGCTAAAGATCATTACTAACACGAATCTCAAGGTGTCTACAAAATATCTTGTGGTGACTGTAATAGAACCTACATAGGCCAAACAAACAGACAAACGTCCAGTCGTATATACGAACATTCTTTAGCTATACAAAAGGGCGATATATCTTCTGCTTTGGCCAAACATAACAAGGAAACCGGCTATACGATTAATTTTTCCAATTCCGAAACACTCGTTCTCGTTTCCCATCCTACCAGTAGAATTATTCGCAAGGCCATTAAAACTGAAGAACATCCTCCATATTTCAATATTTGAGACGATGGTCAACGCTTACCCGCTATTTGGAACCTGTTAATTACGTAACCCGTTACAACACAAACTTTTCCTAACCTATTTCCGGCACAAACATGTCCTTCGTCATTAGTATGCGGCTTATAGTATCGGTGATGCCTCTGATGTAAGGTAGTTGGTCAGGAAGCTTTTGGAATTGGGAGTTAGTGTCTTTATTTATATTTTTGATTATATTTGTTAATGATTTGTTGGAATGCCCATTTTGCAGTAGGGTGGTGGTAATGGATTTAATTTCTGTTTGGCGGTTTTCGTATGGAATGTCTGATAGATTTGGTGATAAGGGATTTTGCAACTAAATGAATTTAGACAGGGTAATGATGGGATTTGGCATTTAGGTAGCGGTTAATATGAGTGAGTTTTCTATAGACAGTGTAATGAAAGCTGTCATTAGAAGGATTACTTGTTATGAAAGTATCTAGGAAGGAAAGGAAATTGTTATTTTCGGCTTCCGTGATAAATTTGATATTAGTATAAATTTGGTTGAGGTAGAAAGGAATTCTGGAATGGTATCATGCCCATGAGGCCAAATAACAAATGTGTCATCAACATATCGAAGATCAATTACCTTCCCTGAATAATTAAACTAGTTGATTGACAAAAATGACTTAAGATAACAAGGTTATTAGTTCATTTTAACCAACAATTAGGAAAGTCAAAATCAATCAATTAAAGTCGCCATAAAAGAGACAGCAGAGAAAATTCATAAGTTTCCATTTGAGAAATACACAGCGTTAAATCCTACTAGAGAAAGTAAAACCCCAAACAATTCATAACTTAAAATAACTAATTTGATCTATATCTAACAGTATATTACGTAACGCACCCGCGCACCTTTCATCTTCAATTAGCTTTGCTTTCGATTTATTTACATAGTTCTCTTGTGTATGTATCTAAGTACAAGGAATTGTTTATTTTTACTATTTTTATGTCATCTCCCTTCTAAAATTTTATAGTCAGTGCATCAGTTATCCTGTTGATCTACTTTTCTATCATAAACTTTTTCCAAACTGGTATTCTACATTCCTTGTCGTTTTTTCCAGTTTCTAAGTTGATTTTGTTATCACTGTTAGATTATCGGTATGTGGTAATATTATTGCCATTTCTTATTACCTTTTTCAGGGCCACGTTGAACAAAATGGGTCACGTTAGATAACCTTCTATCACTTCCTTCTTCATGTTGAAACTTTCTAATATTTTGCTATTGTATCTAACTTTGTTTTTAGTATGTTCCAGTGTCATTCTTATTGGTCTCATCAACATTGATTGTATTTGTAAACTTTCAAAATCTTCAAATAGTTTCTCTCTATTGACTGTATCGTATGCTAGCCTGAAGTCAACAAGTAGCACGTATATTTATTGATATGTTGTAATTGTAACTACTAGTGATTATTTGTTTGATGATAAAACTCTGCTGTTGGTATTTAGAGTTTATTGTTTAATGCTACTCGTTTTGTTATCTTTCTTATAAATGAGTACTAACACGTCTTGCCATTCTTATGGCTTCCTTTCTGTTTCTTAGATCTCTTTGATTATGCTTTACGTTATACACTATCTATTACATTCGTTTTCGCTTTCTGCTTTCTGCTATGTTTTTCTATCTGTATCTATGTTTTTCTCACTGGCGGTGTTTAAATTGTGTGTCTGCTTATTGTAAAACGCTTTCTTCTCTATTGCCCTTATCATCATTTAATGCTTGTTCACGATAGTCTTTTCATTTTTGCATCTCAATTTACGGTTCCCTATTAACTTTGATCTTATGGAGACATTTTTCCTAATTTTTGTGTAATTCTTATACACACTCGCACATATTAAATATTTTAATTAAGAATTATACTTTGAATTTATTGCGATAAACTGTCATCGTATGTTACTCATTCATGCCTTCACATTTTAGGAAAACTTGCCTTTTATTTCAGATTTGAAAAAATAATTTTTTATACCTTTAACCTACTTAAAATTTTCACTTTTTATTTTCAGACACACTGTATTTGCCCATGTATGCACATATATGTGCGCATATAAAAATATGTTATACAAAGTTGGCTATTACGTCTCAAAGCCTCAAAATGAATGAGTGTATTGTGATTTTTTTAGAAATGTTCTACAGATCATGTTGAAATCTTAATTTACATCCGAAGTTTTAAAGGTAGCTGCTACCTATAATTTTTCTCACCTACTATTAAACATCTCAATGTCCTATAGTATTTTCCTGTAAATCTAGATAAAAATATAATCTAGCTGTTTGAGTAAAAATATGTTTGCACAGTGCCTTGTTTATGCAATTAGGAGCAAGCAATAAATTGCAAAAAAGTTCAGCAAATGGTACTGAACGACCGTCTAATCAAGCTTAAAGAGATAGCAGAGGCTGTAAGAATATCGAAAAAATAAGTTTGTCATATATTGATTGATGAATTGGGCATGAGAAAGCTGTGCGCGCGTTGGGTCCCGTGTTTTATTTGAATAAACATTTCCTTTCCAGGGCTCTGCTTAAGCAGTTTCAGCGAAACAAGTCGGACTTTTCGCGTCAATGAAACTTGAGTCCACCATTACACTTCTGAGACAAAAGAACAGTCAAAATAGTAGACTGCAAAGAGTGAACCTGCTCACAAAAAAGGCAAATACGGTTTCATCAGCCAGGAAGATCATAGTAATTGTTTTTTGGATAGTCGGGAAATTTTGTTCATCGAATACATAGAAAAAGAGAAAGCAATAACAGAGTCGTGTTACGCATCGTTATTGGGCCAGTCGAAGGCGCCACTTGATAAAAAAAGGGCCCCATTTGAATCGGAAGAAAGTGCTGTTCCATCAAAACAACGCACCGTCTCACACTTCCGCGATCATGGCCAAAATTTACAAATTGTAGTTTAAATTAATTAACCACTCGTCATATTTACCAGATCTGCGCCCAGCGACTATTTTCTGTTTCTTAGGCTCATATTTTGCCTCGGAGGACAGAGATTTTTATCAAACAAGGAGGTCATCTTGCAAAGCAAGACGCCAACTACTATTTGGGCGATGTATCAACTTAAAAGGAGACTATGTTAAGAAATAAAATTGAATTTCGCAGAAAAATACTTATGTTAGATTCAAAACTTTTCAGTTTCTTGAAGACTATTTAAGATGCTGATCTTAGAGCAACAATTAAAATAGTTCATTAATTTAACACATCTTATTATTATTATTACTATTATTTAATCTTTTGCAGTGACAATCTAAATAAAGCAACATACAGCGGAATGTATTTTAAAACTATTACGTAACACATATGTCGTGTAGATATAAATATGATATCCATTGCGCATTCACTATTGTATGCAATACTGCGAAAAAGAGGCACCGCCTAAATTTATCTTAAGGGATTATTTGTTTGTCATGTAGATTTATATAATTTATTATTTATTTCAATAGGGCACTTTGTAGTCAGAGTTTTTGTAGTATATTCGATTAACAATGTTTTGTCTTGAATTACATTTTATTTGAAGCATTCAAAAATAATTATCACTACAATTGTTTTCTCTTTACTACTCTTCTATGAAGAAGAAGCGAGTGCACATTTTATTAGAGGTATTGCTCTTTAATATCTATGCCGTCTCGTTGTCGTTCTAGCATTTTTTGTAAACTTACTGCAAACAATTTTTTGGGTGTAACACGGCACCACTTGTGGGCATCCGGCCGCAGCTCGTTGTTAGGGGAGAACGCCTTACTGCACACTGTTTCTTTCAGCATGTCAATTTGGGCGTATTTGCAATGCACAAGACCCAGCAAATATAGAGCGTAAGCTAGCATGGCGTATCTAAAAGTCTACAGGGTGGAAACTGGCAAGTGGTCGCGACATCTCCATTAACGGCGTTTCTAAATACGTCGACGTGATTTGCAGCACCGCTCACTAGTAATAACTCTTACGAGGAACGGTCAATTCTTTATCACAATTTCTTATCCTTGATTCCAAACTACAAACATGATTTGGACTGAAATAAACTATTAAAGAATATCTTCGAATCCACATACTTCTACATATTATTTCGTATGTTAAGCAGTAGAACTTATTGTCCACACTTTTGTCATTGTATTGCGGTATATCGCTGTTACTCGTTTGTTTACTATTATGGTGTTCAACACACGCTGCGTAATTTTTGTTGAGTGTTTGTCGTTTTTGGCTTTCTTAACATAACCTTTGGCGTCTTTGAACTCAGTTTTCCAGTTAAACACAATTTTGTATGGGTGTCTCTCTATAAAGACATCACGCTGTGCATTGTTATCTGTGATTATTTACTTCCATGGCTTTCCACTTTATCGTAGCAAGAGTAACTCATTATCATTTTTCTGTGCGTTCCAAGAACGCTATCGCATAGTCTATAGTCTAACTTCACACACGCACTAGATACGTATCTTATCTGCGGTAGAACCAAAAATTTTCGAAAAATGTTAGTTATTTTATGAACGACTTAACTAAATTAAATGCAATTTGTGTTAGCTGGTAACTTTTTCTCCGATATTTTAATTGTAAGATCCTGAATCGTAAGTTTTGTTTAAATTTATAACTATGGACTATGGAGTTCATTAGCGGCCGCTTGCGAACCTCTTCAGAGTTGTTATTTTTTCCCATGCAAAATATTTACTGGTCGTCTTGGAATGAGCAAACTTATCTTTAGCATTATCCTAAATAAAAGTACGGAGTAGTAGAAAGTTTAACAACACATCAGTAGCTACAACTAACGCTCCCTTTATTATTTATCCCAGTGACATTCACATGTTGCTGATATACTTCTTTGCCTGTACCTGTAAAATCTTAAACTTCAGTCTTATTGAACTAGAAATTATTATAACCACTTAGTTTTTAGTTTCAGCGCTCACTTGTCTCTATTTGAACTATAAAATGTTAATTTTATGTAAATCTTTAATCAAAATTTGCAGATATTTTACTTTTTAAAAAACGGCACCGTCGTCGTATTTAGTTCTACCAGTTTTAGTTTGTTTAGTAATCTTCTGCAAGTGCACAAGGCAATAGGGTATTTTTGGGAAATAATAGTAAACTCATAATTATACATCACTTATCCATTTTATTTAGGGAACATTGAAACTTTCTGTAACAATTTTCATTTCGGAAACTGCAATAAGTGCAGTACGAATAAAGACATGATAGGTATAACTTATTGAGAGATGTCCAGAAATCTGTTAATAGTGATCCAGGCGCTGAAAGACCAACAAGCTGAATATTGAAAAATGTTCAACGTCTGCGGGCTACAATCAACAAAAATCGATGACTGACAATCTTAGCACTAAAATTTGAGTGTCTGGTTGTATTTGTAGTGTCTGCATAAGTAAAATAGCAAACTTCATCAAATTTTGTACAAAACTGGACCATTTGTCAGCAGAAACTATTTGGATAATTTAGGTTTTGAAACGTTGCAAATAAAGGTATGCTAAGGGTGCAACAACCAAAATACTGGAAAAAATTACACTTCTACGGGTTACAATTAACTGACAGTTCAAGAACTAAAAAATCACCTAAATATTCTTAAAATTAAAGTGAGAAAAATTTGAATAGATGATTTTGTCATAAAACGTGTCGCGGGGAATTTTGATTCGCATCTACCATTGCAGAAAACTGTGCTTCAGTCACTAATGACTTGTTTCAAAGTGCTACAAATGAAAAATTAAATTAAAAGCATTGTAACTGAAGATAAAATTTGCTTTTACAACCACAATCTAGAAACAAAAGTTCAATCGTCCCAACAATAGTCCCTTGGTTTGCCATATCCAAAGGAAAAAAGCCCAAAATAGCGTGTGAGATCCAAGATGCTTACTAACTAACGCTTCTTAAACCTTGCATTATTTTTAATCAATATATAATCACATATGTCGTTTTTTTGCAAATGTCCATGTCTGCACTTTATATGTAAGAACTGGTAAGGTACAGTTCTTATATACCTTTGTTCGAAGATTTTGTAGAATTCTGTTTCTTGGCACACGATAATTTTCCAATCACTACGCAGTACACTTGATTTTTCTACTGATTTATGTTATAATTGTTTATTTATCTTAAATTTTATTATACAGATCTAACTAAAATATTGGTGATTCTCACATTGTTTTTCCTGTCATACCCTTCACGTACCCTGCCTAACGTTGTTCTTAGTGTTTATTTGTTTAAATACTTAACAGAGACAAAAAATACAATAATAGAAAAAAACCGTATAGGTTTCGAACAAAGTTTCTTATTGGCTAAAAAAGTAAAATTTATTTTCACCATTAAGTACCGATTACTTTTGTGTGTGGGAGACTACACACGTAATACAAATAAAATATAAAAAAAGCATCCAGATTCTTGAAATACAATATTACTGATAAAAATAGATCCACATTGATGGATTAAAAGGTAAAGTTTTACAAAAAAAACACAACTACAATAATTTATTAGTCATTTCTTGAAAATTAATAGTGCCGTCGAAAGCAGATACCCACTATTAAATAAAATAAATTAACGAATGGTTGATTAGGTACAGACAAACGATTTATTGATGAATATATAAACTTTAACTTACGATAACATGTGCACGCTCATACAGTTAACAACAAAGGGAAGGACAGAGAGAACGATTTCATTTATCGGTTGCCGCATCTAATGTGTTCGAAACCGGCTTCAAGTAAATAGAATGCGGTTGCTAAAGGTTAGTTCACCCAATCGGAAAACTAAACTGCTACAATATAAATTGAAAAATGTATAGCGCAAGTTTGACGGAGAGCAATGGAGTTTCTAAGAAAAAATAAAAATAATAATAATTCATCTTTTTTTATATATTTCATTAAACAAATAATTATTTAGCCAAAAAAATGAACCAAATTAATTTTAAAAATTCTATTTAATTTTAAACACTAAATCAGCGATTAAATAAAAGATGCGTAAAAGTTAAATAAAAACTTTTAATCGACACATTTAAAAATAATAAGTAAAAGTTTGCCATATAAGCGACCACAAAAATCACCTTCTACCTCACAGGTCTCTCAATAAATTTATTTTAAATTTATGGAACCAGGGCAAATCAAATATAAACCAGTATTTCTATTATACGCGTTATGGGGTAAATGCATTACTGTTTTAATCAGTTTTTTCACAACGGGGGCACAAAACTTCTTACATGTTAAAAAAACTTAAGGCACAATTTGAGACAAAACTCTTAAATAAACTCAAGTGTATTGGTGGCATAAACAATTTTAGAGAAGCGAGAAACGTTTGAGAAAGAGAGCTATCAATTTTGCCAAAGTACCAGAATGGCTATCGATAATATTTACTAAAATTACTTATGTCGACATTTGGGCAAGACAAAACTCGCATGTCGTTGAAAATGCGAATTTCTAACCTGATGCATTTACTTTACGAACAACGTCCAACCTCTCACAACTACCTAACTCTACAAAAAATGGGGTCTTGTTCTAGATTATTCTACAATATCCTCCTTCACTTATCGTCCTGAAATTGTAATTTGTTTAGACCCTTATCAGAAACACTTAAAATAAAAATTTGAAAGCAATGTCACTTTCAAATGATGGTAGCGAAATAAAAAAATCTGTCTGTTGGAAAAATAATTTTTAAGTCATGTCATTAGGTAAATTAATAACTGTATGTTGGAAAAAAACCTTTATTTTTAATTTACCCTTGTAATTAATATTTTCTGTATTGTGAGTTTTCTTGATTTTAAATTTTTTACGTTAGCATCCCTTAAATCAGTTTCTTATTAGGGTTCTCCTAAGCATTATTTTTAAAAGTTTGATTGAAAATGATTAATTATTTTCCTATTTTTACTATTTTAAATTAACATTTAACTTACTCTAGAGACATATAAATACCTGTAAATCTAAGTCAACAAATAAATGTACGGGAATAAGTTAAAGTTAAGCGAAACTTCTGTTATAATCTTTAATAAGACATTTAAATTAAACACTTCTTCTTTCTCGTTTCCTTCATGCCCTTTCAGGTGTCGGATTAAATTATATTAAACACAAAAGGTAATAATTATATATGTCTTTCCCTTTCTCCGTATATCGTCTAGTAAATAACCTTTTGATAAAAAAAACAACGGTTGGTCTTGAAACTACTTGTGAAAAAGTTTTCTAATCGAGATTTGCTTTCAAACAGGATGGTTCATTATCGCCCAATATATTTTCTTCAATTTATATATCACGTCTTTTTGGGAGATAGATGGCTCTCACCTTTACTATAAATTTATTTCGCATCTGTTTATTACACGACAATATCATGAATAAAAATCTGCTTCTACTCTGTTCATGAAGACAGGAAATTTTGAAAGATCTCAAATTCCGCAGCCTTTGGTTCAACATTTAGAAAACTAATGATCTGTATCACCTTTCAAATTTTAACAGATATTTGATTATTAACTCAACACTATCATAAACAATAAACATTTCGGCACGTATTTCGCACGCGCTTACACGTACGATAATAATCTGCATCCAAATGCAACATCATAATAATGCCATATTAGCAGTACGATAAATATAATCGTTAAAATTTAAAATAACTGTATACTTATCAAAAAAATAAAGAAGGAAAAGAAGTAAGAGATAACGAAAGCTCCCTCGCAAACAAACAAAGAAAATAATAAAGATAAACTCCGAAGACATCCCAAAAATAGAAGGAAAAATAAAAAAGAGCCCCAGAAGAAACAACTTAACAAAAGAATTAATAATCAAAATAGGGAAAGAAATGATAAGAAAGTTGAAGACGTTGCTCAATAAATGTTTGAAAGATGGAAAAAATGGTGTGAGAGTGGAAAGAGGCCATAACAATATCATTGTGCAAAGGGCGCTAGACTGATTTCAACAAATTATAGACCGATAACATTATTATCTCAGATGTATAAACTTTTGTAGGAAATAACGAAAAAGTTACATAATAGAGAAGAAATATATTCATCTGTTGAACAAGCCGGCTCTCGTAAAGGGTTAGGTATAGCGGATCATCTATTAACCCTTAAACTACAAATAGAAAAGTGAATGAACACCATAGCACTGGTGGACTATGACAAAACATTTGATAGCATTGCAACGCGGGCAATACAACAGAGTCTACGAAAGAGTAGGATAGGCCATAGATATACACATGACGCTCATCAAAGACATATATGAAAATACAACAATAGTTAACTTGTCGGAAAAAACTAATCCGATCCCGATCCAAAGACGAGTTTGTCAAGACAGTCCAATATCTCCTAAGCTATTCGTACTAGATAGTAAGGCGAAGTAAATATATAAATAGAGAAAAACGCTATAGAACAATAGAAGAATATACATATGTAGGTTACAGGTTGACAGTTAATAACAAAACATTGCAAAAAAACCCAAACTGTAATGAGCCTTTGGCAGATTAAGTTCAAGAACCAAAAGTTATTCAAATTCGTTATAACTTATAGAGTTTAGACCTGAATTTTGTCAGAAAAAATGCAAACAAACTCATAAAGACCTAAAAAGTTATGGAACACCAAATGTCATAAATAATTCTAAAAACAAAGAACGGAACACATGGATAATAGAGAAGACAAAAATTATAGATTCAAAAGAGTGAGTAGCCAGACTCAAGCGCCAATTCGCAAGACATAACGCCCACCAAACAAGTACCAGGTAGAACGCACGTGTCCTAGATTGGAGACCATGGTTAAGCAAAGAAACAAGGGGAAAACCATAAACGCAATGGTTAGGCAATGTAAAGCGTCACTCTGATCTCGCATGGAAAATAATTTCCAGAATAGAACAAAAAAGGAACAACGGAAGACCGACATATACAATAAATGAAAGAAGTCTAAAGAAGAAGAAGATATTACGTAGCACTTAGTTTTATTTTATATTTTTCTATATACAGCAAAATTGGAAAACTATAATTAAAACGTTATCTGTCCCTCTCTTTCTCTTTTTCTCTCCCCTCTCACTGACAGCTACATTCTACCTTCTCTTTACATTTACAATGGTCTCTAACTGTTGTTTCCCTCAACCATCTCTCCCAGCCACCTTTGTGATAAAGTCAGACCATCTAGCTTTTGAGCGAACTACATATTTCCTTCTTGTCATGACACCTAATACGAGTATAAGGGTTGTTCATGGTTGTAAAATTTTTTATCCTAAAATATTAGGTCTCCAAAAAAGCCAACTCTCACACAAGAGCACAGAGGCAACACTCCGGAAACTGTATCGACATGCAAGCCAAATTAAGTGAGGGGACCACCACAGACAGCTGATTCCGGTAGCGTATCAGCCTCACTGCATACTATAAGTAGTTAAGCTAAGATAAGATTTAGTAGAAAGGATGGAGGTCCTTTAGAGTTGGAAGGACAGCCTAGGAAATGGTGGCGGAGGAACCAACGATATGGTCAACGGCAGTGTTCGAAGTTGTAGTAGACAACAATATATGCACTCTCCAACCCGCTTGGTAACAGTCACACTCTCTTATCTTTTACCGATAAAATAATCTCTACCACAGTAAAATAAAAATAAATAGAAAATAAAAAATTATTAATAACTTAATTGAGTTGAGAAAATATTTCTTCTCTTTTTACTGCCTAGCCACTGTAATTTACAGACACGGTAGCATTAAACTCATTTTTCATTACCTTGCCAGGAGACATAAAATGGCCCAAAGTTGTGCAAAAGAAACCCCAGAACTCTTTCAAGCGGGCGCGCACCAAGCTGAATTCACCTCGGCTTTTACAGTGCATTACCATCATAATGGGGAGATTCTATCAGGCCGCAGGCATTACGCCGCAAACTTTAGACAGAAAAACTCATAAAGCGCCAAAACCTGGAAGAATCCCAAGACCCGCGAAGGACTCGACCTTCGGAGTTCAACGGCCAGGCTCACGTGCCGGCGCGCACAGGAACGCCGCGGGCTCATCGGATTTCCATCTTTCACATTGGATTGATTGCCGGCAATCAATTCATCATTTTTGTGGCTCTCTTCCTTTGTCGCGCCGAACTCGGAGCATTAGTTTGGGCAACGTTACACGAATCAAAGAAGGCTCCAAATTAGCGTGCAATCTTTCAGGAGCAGAGCTTTGTTTGTTTCGGGGGCGGACGAGGGTTGACAGGACAAGCACGGGGTCAGTTGCCCTTTATTTGTTCTCCCGAGCCGCGAGTTTGACTCCCTCAGGGCAGGGCCTGTTTTATCCCGCCGGGGACCTACAGACAGCCCATAGCGGCATTAGACGCAATTTTGTGCTGTTGTGGGCTACGGAGGCGCGCTTTCCGCTCTGATTGGTGAGGAGGCACTGTGCGAATCCTGGCGGTTATTAGGCCGGCTTTGTGACAATACATACGTTTCCCAGAGAGGGCTTCGCAGTTATTATACAGCTCGTTGGGCTTTATTAAACGAATTCGAAGGCTTTTAAGTCGTTCCAATGAACCTGGAAGTGGAGCGAACCGGGGGAGCCTCGCTCGAGCCGGGATTACCAACTTGTACTTGGAGATTAATAATCTCCTGATCGAATTAACCTTGCTGGTTATCAGGTTTGTGCAGGTAAATTGATATCGATCGTTACATTAGGAAATTGGGTGTATTAGTACTGAATATTGAATACAATATGTGCACGTGTATTCAATTGCACTAAACGTATATTGCATATAGTTAACTTAATTGAGTACTAGTTTAGAACCTTAAGAAAAGGCAGATAAAAATGTAGCAAAGCAAATTTAAAAAATATATTTCCTGTAACAATCACACTCGATCCTTACCTATGACTAATTGAAAAACGACAAAAAAGATCAAATTGCAGTTAGCTGTGGTAACGCGCACTTCTGCCTTTGTTTGTAATTTGTCAATGTAAAGTTTTGCTAAACTTAAATTAATTTTCAAAGTACAACAAAATTGTTTTCTGCGAGTTAACCGACAAAAACTCGTAACTAGTCTGGACTTAGTTGCTTTAACTAAGGTTTTTACTTAAAAGAACTGTAAATTTGTCCTAAAAGTTCTTTTTTGTTTTATTAGTAAAGAATACATGAATATTACTTTATGTATCCTCTACCTAACGGTAGGAGAGGTACATATTATATTATATATTATATTATACTTTATGTATTAAGTTATACTACTGAGTTATGTCTATATACTGTCCATTTTGTTCTGCGGCTTTCTTCTGGAACGTTTGTGGTTTATTAATTTATTGTTATAAGTGTAATTTTATTAACTAAACTTAACCTTTTAATGTAAAGAAATATTTCAATTAAAAAATATTAGCGACGTTTATCTCGCTCACCTTAAGCGTCTATATGCTGTCATTCAAACCAAAATATCACCCAAAAATATCCACAGTTTTTCCACTATATAAACGTTCATCACTTATATAGGATCTGCGCTCTCATTTACTCTGTTCTCTTGTCAAGACCTCCGCAAACTATCATGTTAATTGCTTAGTGAAAAATTGGCAAATAAGCAAAGTTTATGGTGATATAGCTATATCGATGGACGACGTGTAGATTGCCTTAAAGAACCAATGCTCTATGTCCGCGAAATTAAGCGTCTGTCAAGTAAATGGTTGGCAAAATGAATATAGCAATGTATTTTATTTCTCAATAAAAATTACTTAAAAACTTCAGATAACTATGCATTAACCTAATGGATAGTAATCACATGGAGCAATATTCCAGAGAGTACGGAAAATAAAGTGGAACATCCAAATCAAAAGTTAACAATTTGTATCTAACGGCTAACGTGCGAAGCCTGCTATTATCATAATAATGGTAAAGCTCTAACGCTCCGCGTCGAAGCACAACCTGCAAACTAAGAGGTTAAGGCTCTCATATGTTCGCCCTCACTGCCTGCTCGTCGCGCACATTCTCTGATACGGCACAATGTGGCAAGCACCGCGCCTTAGACGACCGCCATTATTATTTCTTGTTCGTGTGAACGCAGATTCTCAATTATTTTTTAGTGAATGAGTAGGCATCAGGAAGCACCGGAGATGAACTGGGGTCCGACAGCAACACAATCCGCCCCTCAACCACGGGCCACTTGTTGTTATTATTTACTATTTGTTAATTCTTCCAAAATAAATTATCTGCATTCTAATCCCCCTAAATAGACGTAAAAATATTTTTATGGTAGAGACTGGGTCTTGATACTATTCAAGATGTTTTATCGCTAGACCATACGCATTTGCGCTTAACATTTTCATAGAGTTTGATCCCAAGTAACTAATCCTCTTAAAAAAAAATATTCTTTCTCGTTTCAATGAAAAAACAAATCAATTGACTTAGAGAAATTGGCGTAGGTGCGCTTTATGAGATAATTGTGTGATGTTCAGAGCATATATAAAGTATCTGCTAATTTACGAACAATATATTGCAAACCTTTCTCAGCTATAGTTTGG
Organism: Sinelater perroti; assembly: GCA_036346155.1. Taxonomy (NCBI): domain Eukaryota; kingdom Metazoa; phylum Arthropoda; class Insecta; order Coleoptera; family Elateridae; genus Sinelater; species Sinelater perroti. The sequence goes on from JARFIY010000324.1 coordinate 8,253,111, forward strand.
ATAAGGTCCATATATTTAGTGGATGGGTGTTTGTTATTCTTTAATTTCCAGAATAAAATTACTAGCTCTGAACCCTCCAAACCAAGTGCGAATTGTGTTAACACTTCTAGCATCATTCTCATAGACGCTGTAATATCGTTAGTAATACATACGAGGTGCGTTTAAGTTCTAAAGTTTCCATATTTTTTACTGAAAAGGTACTGGCCCAATAAAGTTAAAAATTTTGTTACTTCGCAACGTAATCTCCGTCTAGACGTATACATTTTTACAACGTCATGGTCATGATCCTATGACTGCTAATAACACTTCTTTAGAAGTGTATTTTTTCACCGGAAAATTGCTGATGCAACAGCGGCTCGAAGAGTGTCAATTGTCGGAAATTCGCGACAGCATCACATATCAACATATTTTGAGACATTGGCACCTGCACAACTTTATGTTCGTTGGTTAGCATTCGTGAGACCTACCTTGAAGAGACTTTCTGCATTTTCAGGTCATCATGCAAAATGGACTGCACAGATCCTACGGAAATACCAAGTTTAGAAGCGATATCACGCACACCTAATCGACGGTCTTCCATAACTAATTTAGCCTGTGATGTCGCCATCTATATTACAATTTAGAGATATTTCCCGCGTCTTTTAAAATTAACGCCATCTTTCTACTTACCTCCACTGCTCAGAAAAAAATTTGAAGACCTTAGAACTTGAACGCACCCCGTAAAAAACTAAAAGACTTGCAAAAGGGCGAAAGAGACATATTGTGATAGATAAAGTGTGATATCAACGTCTAAGAGATAAAGTTGCTTGCTAACTTTTGAGACATCTCACAAAGACAAATTAACTTGCGGATGTTCTTAACAATCGCATAGCAATTTTATCAAGATTAAACTAGTACTGAATCTACGACAGGAATTGTTGTAACAAAATAGTGAAGAGAAAAAATAGCAGCATTTTTTTATCAATCTTATTTCTCTACAAAACCTCTTATAGGTGCAGTAACGGGTACAGCCCGTGTGGGGTTGCTAGTTTAAATTAATGGAGACGAGAAGGAAATATGAAAACATAGATGACAACAAGTATAAAGAAATACATAAGATTATTAAAAAAGAAATTATAAAAGCCAAAGAAAAATATATGACCGACAGATGTAACGAAATAGAGGAGCTTCAGACGAAACATTATACATTCAATTTGCATAAAAAAGTTAAGGAGATGACGGGAGTAGCAAAGAAGAGACAGAGAAGTATTATGAAAGACAAGAATGGCAACATAATTATAGACATAACCAAGCAAATAGAAATATGGAAGGATACATAAAGAACTCTTTGACGACGACAGGACGTCAGAAATAGAAATGGAAAATAACCAAATCAGCTCGGATAGCCCGGCTATAACGCTAGAGGAGGTTAAACATGCTATATACAACTCCAAAGACAATAAAGCCGTAGGCCCAGATAACGTACCTGTAGAATTTCTAAAGCTAATAGAGGACGAAAATCTACACTTACTTGTAGATCTATACAATAATATATATAAAAGGAGTATTCCAAACGATTGGTTACGATCGGTGTTTGTACCTCTACCCAAAAAGAACAACCCCAAAGACTGCTCAGAATTTAGAACAATAAGCATTATGAGCCATACTCTAAAGGTGTTTTTGAAAATCATGCATAAAAGGATCTACAGAAAATTAGAGGCAGATATTAGCGACACACAATTCGGATTCCGAAACAACATGGGGACAAGAGAAGCACTCTTTGGGATAAATGTTCTAATACAGCGATGTCTCGACATGAATGTGGATTTGTATATAGGATTCATAGATTATGAAAAAGACTTTGATAAGGTAAAACACGATAGGTTAATAGCAATTTTAAGACGAAAAGGCTTGGATCCTTGCGATATCCGCATCATTCGTAATCTTTATTGGAAACAACATGCGGCGATCAATGTTAATGGCCAGTTGTCCGAAAATATTGAGATCCTTAGGGGCGTTAGACAGGGATGTGTACTATCACCTGCCCTCTTTAACATGTACTCTGAGTGTATATTCCGGGAGGCTTTAGAGGGCCAACAAGAAGGGATAAAAGTGAATGGGCCAGTGATCAACAATTTGCGATATGCGGATGACACTGTAATAATAGCTTGCAATCCCGACGACCTACAAAACATGCTAGAAAATATCAACAGAGTTAGCAAAGAGTATGAACTGTAAGAAAACTAAATTCATGGTCATCAAGAAAATAGGAAATAATAACATCAACAATATAAAAATAAAAATCGAAAACACCGAAATCGAAAGAGTGCACAAATACCAATATCTAGGGACCATAATAAACAGTTGTAATGACCAAGCTACTGAAATCAATAGAAGAATCGAAATGGCGAGGGCAGCGTTTGTAAAAATGAGGCAAGTCTTCTCTAATCGCAATCTCTCGCTAAATCTGAGAATGCGCATGGTACGATGCTACGTCTTCTCGATTCTGTTGTACGGAATGGGGGCTTGGACCCTCAAACAACAGCAAATGAAAAAACTGGAAGCCTTTGAGCTCTGGATATACAGACGCATACTTAAAATATCATGGACAGAACACGTTTCCAATGAAGAAGTCCTCCATGGCATGAACAAAGAACGAGAGTTACTACTGACATTGAAAAAACGCAAATTGGATTATTTCGGACATGCCATGCGAGGTGAAAGATACTGCTTGCTGCAATTGCTCATACAGGGCAAGATCTCAGGACAAAGATCGAGAGGCAGAAGAAGGATGTCGTGGATGAGGAACCTCCGGGAATGGTTTGGATGTTCATCACTAGATCTATTCAGAGCAGCTACATCAAAAATTAGAATAGCTATGATGATTGCTAACCTCCGATAGGAGATAGCACTTTAAGAAGAAGAAGAACGGGTACAGAGTGCGTATTAATAACCAATTCACAAATTTAGTTTAGATGTTTCTAAACTAGCTTTTTGGCAATAGCCACATAAAAACCATCAAAAGTTGCTTTATAATAATGACTCGTTTATTTATTTTATTTATTCTCAATATTTTTAATTAACACTAATATCTGTGACACTATTAATATTCCAAAAATTTGCTAGCGAAATAGCTTCTGCAATAATTTAAGCAGTTCCAACTATGTAGGATGTTAAATTGTCCTGATTTTTCTACATGTAAATACCTCTTACAGGATTAAGATAAAATCTTAAATTTGTATTCATGTTTGTTCGTGTTCATAGCTTTCTTTTGTAGTCTTTTTATCTATATTTTTCCTGTTGTGTTTTACTGCTTGCAACTCCTTTACTTTAATCCTTTTGTCCTTTTTTATCTTTTTCCATTGTAATGTTAAATATACTATTAATTCTTCCTTTTCTCTCAATATCTATCCTCATTATCGCATATATACATATTCTAATATTGTTCTCAATATTTTTGTTTTTTATTATTTCTGCAGGGTACAAAAGTATTAATCTAATGTTTATTTTATGCAATAAAAATAAATTTGTGATTTCTGATTAAAAAAGTCCATAAGATTATATATCCGAAAATGTATATGATCCATGACGGATAACAATACTGTACCTCTTTAAGAACACTCATCTCAGTTATGGTATGTTTATAATTTTTTTTACTTGTAGATTTGCTTTCAAGTGAACTTGTGTTGTGAGTTAAAATAGCTAGTCTTTCATATCACAAACCAGCAGAGGTAATTTACGTATATGAACAAGTGAATGAAAATATTGGGTATATAGCACAAATTTGTCAGAAAACTTATCCTATAAAATATTGAGAATAATCCCAGTATAAGCTCTAGAAAAGTAGTCTGCCAGTGTAGTGCATACTGAGCGACTGTGTTGAATATGCTTTAAGAAAACAGATATCACTTACAATATGTACAGGAATTATTGCGAGCGGATTTCCTTCCAAGAAAAATGTTTTGCTGCTTTTTTTGTAATAAGGTACAATCATCACGGGATTCTGTAATCAATCATCTTCACAGATAAGTCAACTGTGATAAAGATGGCATTATTAACCTACATAATAATCCATAGGCCAAACGGAATCCCCTTGGAATGGTTAATGTCTATAATTAGTAAAGTTTTAGCTTAAAGGTTCAGATTATTAAAGACCACTTAGTTTGACCAATCGATAACACCTCAGCATCCCAATGTATCTTTAACTTCTAAAACTAACTTTATTGCAAATACATTGAATATACATTTATATACAAAGTGGGACTATTGATAAGATGAGATATGACAAAATTATGGTTAATTACTGTAAACTCCTTTGAGTAAGACATATTACTTACCTCCCCTATATTGTCGACTCCGTTATGTACAATTTTTCGATTGTTAGAAAGTGTGACGTAGGTAATTATATGTTAACACCTATGGCAATATCATCATTTTTCTTTTATTATAATTATAACTTGTTGTCGTACAGTTTCTTTATCAATTGCGCAATTGTAGCACTAGCCACAATCCTATCAATCGCTCGCAGGTGGAACAATACTAAAACCTTATTTATTTCATCTGGTTCGAAAATTTAATATAATTTACTATGACAGCATTTCTAAAAGATTATTAAGCCTTGGCCGATACGATAACATATATACTGAAAAAAATCTTGAACATGGTCGTTTAGTGTTAATTACATTTCGGCTAATGTTAAAAATATTTACCTTGATGAGTATTTAAATGACAAAATGTAAATTAAAGTTTTCTACCTTTCCGGTAAAATTTACAAAAGTTTCCTTCTACTTAAAGATTATATACTATTTTCTTATGGTTGTGCTATAAAAAGAATGCTGTTATTTTTGTTAAATACCACTTACTAAACAACTCCTTTTACTTCTGATTTATCCTCCATTTATTTAATGGCGAATAATTATTTTTGACAAAAGGAATAAAATTAGAGTTTATTTGGGCCAAAAGATATAAATTTGTGAGGACAGCCGTCTAGTATACAGGCGAAGATATCTGGTCAATAGTCTTGAGGGTAACAGTTACAAACTGTCAAAATTGGCCAAAAGAGTGAAGAAGCCAGAAATCTTCAATTAGTTTTTAATTTTGGTCTAAAAAAAGTAAAACTTTGAGCACAAACCACATGCTTCTCCAAGTTGGAGATTTAAGAGCTAGGCTTTCCACATCATTCTTCAGAATACGAGAAGTAGGAATTAAATCGAACGAAGTATTCAAAGGAATTGAAAAACTCAATAAGGACATAGTCATGTTCACGACGATAAAAAAGAAATGGACACAGAAGGAAACACATATATTCACATTTACAGTGTTATGCCAAAATAGCAGCGAGCATCCAGTGAAGCAGCTTTAGCAATACACAAAAATTCAAGAGTCCGTAAAATCTAACAAAATATTACCGCATTTTTAAGCTCAACTAAAACTCAAAAGCCAAGCTGTTGTTTTAATTGTCGTATATATCCCAAATGACGACATTACAGCTAACAAAAGCAAACATTTTTTAATGAAGGGACTAAATTGCTAGAGAAAATAAGTAACTAAAAAGAAATCATTTTATTGGGAAACAGCTTAGATCTTAAATAAAAGTATTAAGGAAAGCACCTTATAATGGCAAAGCTTTACTTTGGAAATAAACGAAGCCGGACATAAGCGCAATAAAAACAAAAGTTTCAACTAGTCTACTGTAACTTTAAACATATGGACAGCCAAACGTGCTTGCACTCATAATAACAATTCAAATAAATATATACAAACATGTATTTATAGGGTAGCAAACGAAACTTTAGATAAATAAAATTAAACGCTCTAATTGAAGAAGAAACTGTTATATACAAGATAGCTCAAAGTAAAGAGTTCTAAAAGTAAAAGAAATGCAATAAAAAGAAAAGAGAAGTAGCAAGAAAAATATAGGACACAAAGAATATTCACTAGGAAAAGATATGTGAAGAAATAAGTAAATATATTGGCAATACGAGAACAGAGCGTGGAAAGTGATAAAGGAGAAGAGAAGTCAGAACAAGAACTTCAGGGACTGACCCTTATAAGTCTAAAAGAATACCATAGATTTTTAACCGAAGACAGGCCACAATTTAAAAAATATATACAAGATGCCAGCCTAAAATAATATGCATCGGTAAATAAAGCTTATAAGTAGGGGGAAATACCTCTTAAAATAAAATATGTCTAAAATTCATTAAAGCAGCTTTAAATATCTTGATGGAAATATTAGTCACCAAATTTAATAAATGCCTACGACGAAAAAAATACCTATCAGAAGCAGTAGAAAATATTATAAGAACTATAGGGGCAAATACAGAATCTAGTACCAAACATTGGAATCGGAAGAACATAATGGCTTAAAAGTTCAGTTAAACGAGGAAGCTTTAGTTTTGTGTACATAAAAAAGCCTACACTACAGTACCGTTGAATAAGCTGTGGTATAGTATGAGAAACGCAGGAATCAGATTAGCTTATATCAGTGCTGTAAACGCTCTATATTACTATCATATTAGCTCTGTGAAGTTTCAAAACTTTCTAATGTTAAAATAAAAATAAAAGAGCTCTTCTGTTCAAGACTTACTTGAAGTAGGATAGTGGGTACAAAAATGTAGCCAAATAAATAAAAAATAGGGGATGACACTCTATGGCATAGTATTTCCCAACAACCAAGGATTGATAGCTGCTGATAGTAAACATTTCACCTATATGTTGCAAAAGATTTTAGAAGAGTGTGACATCTAGGGACTAACAATAAATACAAAGAAACCCGAGTACATTATAGTGGGGGATACGTCAATTCCACTCTAGACATAGGGGTTGTACAATAAAGTTTCAAGTGCCTTGGAATAACTATGCCTTTCGATGGCGTAAGTTAAAACATGGCATTATAATAAAATTGGACAAGGTAAATTCCTTATTCTAGGCCAGCAAGGTGTCAAGAAGCATTAAAAACTCATCTAGAACAGCATCGTAGAAAACATATTCATATGTGGTTTGAAAACCTACTAATTGATGAGGAAAAGAAGATAATGCCATATACCTGGAAACAGACTACTAGAGACGAGCGGCTATAATTTCGAACACAAACCTCAGTGGAAATAAAGAAATAAGAAGAATAATAAACGTACATGGTGACATTTCAAAGAAAATAGAAATAAATCAACTAATGTGGTATGCAACGTGTTTTCGTCACCACTAGAGAAGGAAACGCGTTGGAGGCCATTAAAAAACTGGAAATTAGATATCACAGATATAGTAATGTCAAAACAGATTTACAAGATGGCGACTGAGAAAATGAGGCATCGATGGATATTAAAAAAAGAGAAATGGTACAAGTCGTATGAGCCTTGTTAATCGGTATTACTTCAGATTGCTCTGTAGCTAGCTCTTTTATGATTTTTTTGTGTTATGTGCTTTGGTACCCAGTACTTCGCTATCAGCAAGGTTACTAAATAAATGATTATTATCTTATCTTGTAAGTTTAGCCTTTTCATTTTCTTCACACAACATTCGGTGTTTACAATTTTCGTTTATAATATCAAGCATTCATTATTTTTTACTGAAATATTATATATTGCGACACATATAGTAGATAACGTATTTAGCTTCATATTTAAAATGTAAATAATGCTGCCCAACCCCTCAATTTCTCAAAAAACTTTTAAGAGGTTTCAACCTTCTCACCTACATAAAGCCCCAAATTTGCATTTGCTGACCAGAATGAAATACAGCGAGCAAAGTTTGTTGCTACCAACTTTGTGCACTTCTCAACTTTTGGAGCGAAGTTAAGGCTCTCCGCTGCTGACCTGAAAACATTTGCATTGCGGCAACGAGGATGTAACATTGCGGTAGTTTGGGTTAGGGTAAATTTATTGGACACGCAAGCCGCATAAACTAATTGTAACCAACGTATGCAAATTAAGCAGACATAAACGTATTCAATCAAATTTTAGCTTCTGGTGCAATTATTTATATTTGTGAATTACGGATGGTAAATTATTTATAAAATTTAAATGCATCTAAATAACATGGAAATACAGGCGTTCAGTAAATTTATTCGACAAGAAAACCACGGAGACAAATGTAACTAACTTCATCTTTACGTGAAATTTTTGGAGCCAAGGCTACTCATGGTTACACCTGCGTAATATTTATTTTACTAAATGGGCACATTTAATTTTATGCTAAACTTTAAATTACAACTGTTTTTTAAGTAACAGGCATTGATATTACCGGCTGAGTGTTGGCTTTCAGTATTGATATCAGAAAGCTAATCATTTCAAAAGTGGTATTCAGGAAAGTAGTTCTTGCAAAAACTCTCTTCTTTTTTTTCTTTTTCTTCTTCGTGCTTTGCATATAATCCGTTGCGACACTACGATTCTGTATTTTTATACTTGCTTCTTCCATCTCTTTTTCGGTCTTCTCCAAGCTTCGACTTCTTTTTGAGTAGACTGTCGTTTTTCATTCGTTCTAAATGTTCTTTCCATTGCTGTTGTAGCCTTTTATTTTGTCTATAATGTTGAATATTTTTAGTTCTTCTCTAATTTCTTCGGTTTTTCTATCTCTGAGATTGATCCGGTGGTTGATCGTAGGAATCGCATTTCTGATGTAGTTATTCTGCATTCGTTGTTTTTGGTAATGGTCCAGCATTTACTATCATATGTTAGGCTTGGGACAGCCGCTAGTTTATAGAACTTCATTATTATTTCTTTCTGTACTTTTTTCTCGAGTGTTCTTTTTGTTGTGCCATTGTACTAGTTAAATTTTTCGATTTTTTGAATACTGACCTCTCCCATAAAACATATTAAACAGCTCAAAATTTAAAACAGTTCACTTCTCAAAAATACTAATATATTCAGTCTGCGGTTTTCAAAATCATCATAAGCTTGACGACGTTGAAGTGGCCTGGTAAATCCAAGATCCGAGAAAATAGTTTTGAAGCTGCTAAAGACGAAAAATGTATGTAAAATAGTCAAAATGGGTGCAGTTGGGGTAGATACTATTCAAAACACCAAAAAAAATATGAAGACAGCACTTATAAAAAGCATAAAACGCTGAAAAGGAACTAGGAGCATCAAAGAAATGTTCTGGAAGATTACACGGCATTTTAATTTGAAACCAAACCACAAATCATACGTCAAAATAAGTAACAGTATGTTACTAGAGCCTCAATTTTACAATACTGACATTGCGGGAAAATATGTACCTGATATTGTAAGAAGCCTATACGGAGTTGCTAGTCCTACATGAGGCGGCTTCCTAGGAGAACGCCTCCCAGATATTGGTGGTACCGAGAAAATGAAATACTCGGGACAAACTACAACTAGTATAGGATACGACGGTTCTCCAGTAGAAGCGGTAATCCGACAGCGACTGTACCCCTTGTTAGGGGCGGCTAAAATTTCATTTACTAACTCGTCCGATCAGCGTGGTAAGATTAAAGCTAACCTCTCTCCCGTATTTTTCTTATGTTATATTTCAAAACAAACGGAATGGAACCCCAGGTTAGTAAGTCCATTAGTCCAGAATCTCACACTGATGTTCTCACATCAGTGGTATAATGCAATAAGTACCTTTTTCAAAAAGAAACCCAGTAGAAAATTGACTTGGATTAGCCCTAACCGAGAATATAAAAACGATATAGACTACATATTATCATCACATAAATAATTTGTTAAAATGTAGCACCATTAAATAACATTAACACAGAAGTCATCAAAGAATCTTGCAAATTAAAATAAAAATAAACAAAACATTAAAAAGAAAGAAGCAAATATAAAAAACAACGATAAAAACAAAACTTTTAAAAGAAAACCGAATACAATATGAACATGAATTAAACAAAAACCTGGAAATATTTGAACTAAAGAAATTACCTTTGCATGATATCAACGCCTTTATTATAAACAAATCCATGTTAGGCGCAGGCCATAAAGTGGCTACCACCCCAAAGAACAAAAAAAGTTGGTGTGTAAAAACAGAGAATAAGGAAAAGGGAATACTACAGAATACTCCAAAACCAATAAGACGTTGGAGAAATCAATAAGAGAGAACTAAAGAAGACAATTAGAAGAACAAATTAAAAAAGTAATTGAAGAGAACAAGAATAAAAAACATAAAGACATCAGGAGGTAGTTCAAATATTACAGCAACTAAGGATAGAAAAGTAAAAGATAAAAAGAGGATATTAAAAATTAGGGAGGTGTAATAGATGAACAAATAAAATAAGGCGGTGATACGACGTTAAGGTACTACAAACATTCTTCAACAAATGTCTACTTTAAGAAAAAATACTTGACGATTGAAGGAATTCCCTAATGGTTCTTAATTCAAAATCCTTGACAATTACAGACTGATATCTCCACTGCCCCAAATATACAAACTTTTTGCTAATATTATAATAAACAGGTTAGATGCAAAACTTTATTAAACGGTTAAACAAGCGAGATTCAGGAAAAACTTTAGCAATAGTGATCATATTCTTACTGTACAAATAGTTGTAGAAAAATTCAAAAAGCATAGTCTTCCTTTATGCATAACCTACATCGATTATGAAAAAGCTTTTGATGCAGTTGAACTGTGGCCGATAGAAAAAGCATTACAAAGTAAGAGACTACTTAACTTAAACTTAATCCAAAACCTTTCTACCTTTCGGTGTAAGGCTATTGAGCTGAGTTGTGCTTTATGGATTCGGGCTTGTCTTGCACAGTTCTCTCCACTTTTTTCTATCCTTTGCTGTTGTGCGAATTTCTTCCCACTTTATGTTTCTTGATTCTGCTGCCTCTTTTAGTTCCTCCTTCCATGTTTTTCTCGGTCTTCCTATCCTATTTTTCCCTTTTGGTCTTGCTTCAAACACTTTTTTCACTGTTCTGTTTTTGTCCATTCTTATTATATGTCCCAACCACCCTAACTGTCTTTCTTGTAGTGATACCGCTACCGCTTTAGTTTTTAAATTTTCTCTAAATGTTGTGCTCCTGATGTGGTCTCTCTTTGTTTTGTCCTCTATTTTACGCAGGAATCTCATCTCCGTACTTTCTACCCTGCTCCTATGTTTATTCACTGTTGTCCATGATTCACTGCCATAGATGAGTATTGGTGTTACAACTTTTTTTGAATACTTCTACTTTTGCGTCATTTGGTACTTCCTTTTTTCCTAGAAAAGAGGACTTTATGGAGTTAAATAGTCGTCCTGTAATTCCTACTCTTTCATTTATCTCGTCATCGAGTTTTCCATTTTCCTGTATCCATACACCTAGGTATTTGAACTTCTCTACTTGTTCCAATTTTCTTCCCTCTATATATATACGATGTCTTCTCTTGTCTGGTGCTATTACCATTGTTTTGGTTTTATCTCCGTTTATCTTCATGTTTTTCTTTTTTTAGTTCTAAGTTGTATACATTGATATTTTCTTGTAGGTCTTTCTCACTTTTTCCGAATATAACCATATCATCAGCATAAAGTAATTCTGATATGTAGATTTTTCCATATTCCAGCTTCCTACACGGTATCTTCTTGTTTTTTTCTTGCATTCTTTTATTGCCTCATCTAATACTAAATTAAATAGCAGTGGGCTGAGTACACATCCCTGTGTTAGGCCTATATTGGCCTTAAATTCCTCCGACTGCTCGTGTCTCGTTCGTATTATGTTTCCGCTATTTTCGTACAGTACTTTGATTGCTGCTACTTCTCTGTAATTTATGTTTGCTTTTTCTAGACACTGCCATATTGTCTCTCTTTCTATTCTGTCGAAGGCCTTTTCCAGATCTATAAAACAGAGATGTATTTCTTCCCTTTCTATGACCTTTTCACTTAGCTGTCTGATTGTAAATATGTGGTCTTGTACCCCTGTCCTTCTCTAAACCCACTCTGGGTGTCTTCTATTGTCTTATCTAGTTTGTCTCTGAGTCTAGTTTCTAGAATTCTTGCGAATACCTTCCCTGGGATGCTTAGTAAGGAAATTCCTCTGTAATTACAGCATTTTCTTCGGTCTCCCTTCTTATATATGGGTATTATGATTCCTATTTTCCATTCCTTCTGTACTTTTCCTGCTACCAAGATGTCGTTGTATAGTTCTAGTAATTTTTCCTTGCCTGTTTCTCCTATGTATTTTACCATCTCTGGGGTAATCTTATCTATGCCTGGGGCTTTTGCTAGTTTGAGTTTCCTTATTGCTATATCCAATTCTTGTTTTGTTATTTTGCCTTCTGCCCTATCTTCCTCTGTTGAGTTCGTGTCTTTGTCAAAGTCGGTATTTTCCCTCCCTCTTCTTTTTTCCAATCCTCTCTGTTCTTTCCCTGCTGCCAACAAATCTTCGAAATATTGTTTCCATCTTTCCATAATATCGTTTTCCTTTGTCAGTACATATCCCTGTTTATCCTTGATATTTTTTGTGGGTGTAGTTTTCTTTTTTCTCAGTTGCTTCAAAGTTCCGTAAAATAGTTTCTGGTTGTCGTCAAATTCTTTTTCATTTTGTTTCCGAATTCTTCCCACGCTTTCTGTTTTGCTTCCTTCACCTTGTTTTTTACATGCGTTATTTTCTCTTTATATAGATTGTAGTCCTCTTCCAATTTTGTTTGTAGATATTTGCGCCAGCATTCTTTTTTCTTTTTACCAGTGTTTTTATGTCAGTTGTCCACCATGCCGTTCTTTTAAAGTCCATGTTAGTTACCTTTGCCACTCCGCAACATTTGCGCACTGCTTTTATCATGCATTGTTTTATCGTTTTCCATTTATCTTCTATATTTGGTCTGATATTTTTTGTCTCGTACTCCTTTTTTAGGATGTCTTGGTATTTCTTCCTGATATGTTCTTCTTGTAACATGTGGCTTTTAATTTTCTCCTTAGTTATTTTTCTATATTTCTCTGTCGCTTGTTTTTGGCTCACCCTCATATCCATTTGGAGTAGGTAGTAGTCGCTGCCTATTTCCGGTCCTCTCTTCACCTTAACATCTTTGATTTTTCGCCAATTCTCCCGTTCACTAGAAAATAGTCTATAATTGATTTCTCGTTTCTGCTGTGTTCCACCCTTGTGTATTTGTGTATGTCTTTATGTACGAACTTTGTGTTCGTTATTACTAAATCATTTGCCACGCAGAACTCTACAATTTTCGTACCGTTTCTATTTCTTTTGTGCTCTCCTTGTCTTCCTAAAATTCTCTCTATGCCTCTATTATCCTTTCCTACGCTTCCATTTAGGTCCCCATAATTATAATATTGTTTTTTCGTATCTATTACTTTGTAGTTCCTCAAAGAACTGGTTTTTATTTCCATTTTCTCGTCTTCATCAGGTCCGTACGCCACAATCATTTGCCATGTTTCTTCTTTTCCCTAGTTTGACTTCTACTGCCATTATTCTTTCATTTACATACCTTTCATTTATTATTGTTTCCATTTTGCCAGGGTGTACCACTAAACCCACTCCGCTTGTGTCCTTTCAGATTTTTCTATTCCTGACCAAAGCATCCAATATCCTTTGTGTAGTCTCGTATGTCCTTGCCCTTTCTTCTTTGTCTCTGTTATTCCCATAAAATCCAGCTTTTGTTTCTCCATTTCTTCTATGAGTTCCTCCTCCTTCCGTTTATACTTCTGATGTTCCATGTTCCTATTTTTATATACTCCTGCTTTCCTCTTTTTGTTTCGTTTCTCTACTCGTGTCCGTGTCCTTTGCTCTGTTCGTCATCTTTGTGTCTGTTTTTTATTTTCTGGGTGCTTAGTTTTTGAGGAGGAGTCTCTTCTATGACTCTTTGTTCTCCTTCGCTCCACTTGTAGCAAGTTTCGTCTATTATTATCTTCTGGTATCCAGTTTTTACCTCTTTTCCTTCTGCTCTTTTCGCTCTTGCTATTTTCCTGATTTCCGCTTGTATTCTTCTCTCGTCCTGTGTTTGATCGTTTTCAATGTATATTCTTGTTTTGCATTACTTCCTGTTTTTCATTCCAAGAATCCATCTCCACTACTGTTAGTGCTGGCTTTATGGTATGTACATTTTTTACTTTGGCCTCCACTTGTAATATTTCTTCGAGGAACTCCATCACGACTTGTTTCTTATTCTGTCCTTTGAATTCAACCCCTTTTATTACAATATTGCATTTCCTTCTATTCTTTTCTGTTATCTCTAGTTTTCTTTCCAGCTTTTCTATTCTTTTGATTATGTAGCCTTTTTCCAGCTCCCACTTCTCTTCCTTCTTCTTGAACTCCTCTTTAAGCTCCTTGTTAGCTTTCGTGTTTTCCTTTATTTCCTTCATCATCTCTTCAAACATTATTTTCAGCTCACTTATTTCCGAATGTTTCTTCTCTTGCTTTCTCTACAGAGTTCTTGGTCCAATTCTGTGCTGCTATTTAATTCCCGTTCCTTTTTGTTTGTGTTTTCCATCCAGTTAGCTCTTAAATGCGATCCCCTAAAATTTGTTCAAGTTTTATAGCACGCTTATTTGTTTATTTGTTTATCTTTCCTCTGAACTTCGTTGACCGCGACCTTTATCGCTATCTCTCTAGGTTTATTCACTGCATTGTACACGTAAAATCACAGAACGCTGCAAACAAACTTTTCGCCACTAAATCCGCTTTGTTTTATATGCACGTTTTACGTCGCGTCGAAATTTACGAATTTCCCTTGGTGTGGTATAGCCCGTATACGGTATTTATATATCGCCACCTGCTATAAAATTCGCGTCCGCGCCGTTCGACATCCAAAACTCAAGAGACTAAATCACCGATATTCTCAAATTATTCGTGAATTACCAAACAAAATTGATAATACGGCTAACCAAGAACACCAACAGCATTTCTATCCTCCTGGAGTGAGGCGGGGAGACTGGATGAGCCCAAACTTATTCATTGCAGCACTGAAAGATGTTTTTAAAAACCTTAAACGGTAGCTTAAAGAAGTAAATATAAATGGCACTTCACATGATGTAGTAGCCATTAGTAACTCATTTTATGATATAAAAACTATTTTAGAAAAACTAAAAGTTAAATCGGCAAATTTGGGTTAAAATAAATAACCAAAAAACGAAAGCCATAATTAACTAACTTGAAAACAAAGACATCATAGCTGACAACCAACACATAGAGATAGTACAAGAATATATTTATTTAGGACAGATTATAGTATGTAAAAAATTCAGTCAAAGCTTAGAAATCAACAGACGCATACGCTAAGCATGGTCAGCCTTTAAAAAACAAAAAATAAATTTAAAACAGAAAATCTGTGTATAACTAGTTTGTACTCCCAGGAATTACTTACGCTGCACAGACAGACTGTAACACGATCTTTAGAAAAAAAAACTAGAACCTAATGAGTCCTGAAAAACAAATGTTGAATGTACAATTATTAAAAGATTTAGACAAAAAATAAAATTAATATAAGTTAAAAGACATATAGTATCCCTAAAATAAAGATGGACTAGTCATGCCATAAAGGAGAACGATGGAATAAAGAAATACAATAAAGATTATGGACTGGTAGACCAAACCAGATAAAAAGATGACTTGAAGATAACATCAGGTTTAGCATGGATAAGGGTAGCTCAAAACAGAAATAGGATATAGAAAAATAAAGGAAAGGCCTATGTCCAACATTGGATAACAATAGGCTAATGAAGAAGAATTAAAAATTAGATAAATTTGTCAAGAAAATTCTTTTGCATTAGAAACCTCGCATTTTCTACAACTAATACACTAGAAGGCGAAGTATATAGGAAAACATAAAAAATAAAATAATCACCAGTTTTAAAAAGTTTATTTGTGACAATTTACGTTTAGTAGAATAAATATCCATAAAAAAACTTTGTGTAATACTAATATAAAAATTAGAAATTTGAAGAAAATACTTCCAAAACGATCAATGCACTTCTAAGATAAAAATGAAAATTCAGCCGACTGAAAAATAACGGAGCTACCTTTGAGGCTCTACAAAGCCAAACAAGTAAAAATTCATACAAAATTAACAACTCCAATTAGATAATACATTCAAATTAGACCGCAAAACGGTCTTGCATAAATATAGAGTCAATTTTCCTATTTAAATAATTAAACCGCAAAGTACAAAATTTACTCAATTTGTACGTACAGTATGTTCCAGCGCAGTCCGTGCAAATTTTGCTGGGTTAATACATTTGTGAACCGTTGCGTTCCGGCTGCTTGTTACATTGATACAAACTTTATGGCAAACAAAAATTAATGTTTTATGTAGGTCAGGGGTTTACAATTTGAAACTCGCAATTAGTAAAACAGACTATAAGTACACACAATCCGTTGTAACAGGGCCCTGCACCCCTGTGTTAGGTAAAGTAGGTCATTTTCGGGCACTGAACGCAAATTTGAAGTTTATATAGGTCAGAGGTAAAATTGTGCTAACTTCTTAATAATAAAAAACTGAAAACATTAGATCTTGTATTGTTAATAAAACGCAAAATTAAAATTGTCTACTAGCAACGAACTAATGAATCTTAAAAGTGTTTTAAGTAATCTTATTTGCATTTTCCGTTAAACAGACATTACGAACAGCTCCAACAGACTACGCGCTAATAAATGCGTCAACACGATTAAATGGACATAAAATCACGAAAGCAGCAAATTGACTGTAGAACCATTTCTGTCTAACCTGTCATTCTGTATAAAGATCTGCAAAATGTGGAAAATTTCTGCCGTATATGTGCGGCGAATGCTGATCGATGAACTGAAGGACAACGCGTCAGGTGACTTTTATACGCAACGATAACATGAGCGATGTTATAATTTTACTATTTTTCTTATACGAGGTGCGTTCAAGTTCTAAGGTATTCAGATTTTGTCTGAAAAAGTACTTGCTCAAGAAAATTAAAACGTCTGTTACTTCTCAACGTAATGTCCGTCTAGACGTACACATTTTTGAGAACGTCGTCGCCATGATTCCGTAGCTGCTGAAAACACTTATTTAGGGGTGTGTTTTATCTACTGAAAAGTTGCTGATGCAATAGCAGCTTGATTGGAAAATACCCATAGTGCAAAATTTATGGCGGCACCGCGCGCAACCTTGTGTCAGCAAACACTTGCCGCATTTTCAGGTCATCATGCAAAATTAACTCCACAAATCTTACGAAAATGCCAAGTTTAAAGTCCATATCACGCACACTCAATCGACGGTCTTCCATAAAAGCTTGCTCCACTCGCACAATCATGGTTTTGGTCCAGCTGGTTTGTGGCCGAGGCTGCTTGGTTCATTTTTACACAACTCTCCACCTTCTTTAAACGTTTGCACCCACGAACACGGAATTTACTCAAGTGGCAATGAATTTCGATGGGCATTTCACCACACAAGAGGAGAAAACGGATGATTACACACAAGGATAGCCATTTTAAGTATACAAAACAACACTCTGCATTGGCGGTTATTCGACCTGCGTACAATTGCATGGTGCTACCATTACAAATTCAGAAATATATCGCGCGTCTTTTAAAATTAACCGTATCTTGCTGCTGATGAAAAAATGGAGACCTTAGAACTTGAACACACTTAGTATATCCACAATGGTTACTCGCGCTTTAGACGATACCAAATAATTGGTCTAACTCTTTTAAATATACGCTTTTGTAGATAAATGTTGATAAATTAAGAAAAATCCAAGTATGTGTTTTTAACGGCTATACATGAGGTTTGGGAGAAAATAATAACTTATTTTCTTATAACTACAAATTTCATTCTTTTTACAAATCAGAGTAGTTCCATAGAGCAATTACATATCACTGGGAGCAGTTTTTCCTGCAAACCTTCTATGGGATGACTCATCTCGTCGGTTACGCTCTTCTGGATATTATTAAAAGTATCAAAATGGCTCCCCTTCAAATGGTTTCTCAGCCCTGGGGATAAAAATAACCCAAGGAGGGATATCCAGTAAATATGAGAGCTGAAGAATCACACATATACTATTTTTGCTGGAACGTGGAAGAGAGATGGACAAGACTTAAGGAAGTAATAAGCAAAATATCACCTCGATACCAACGCACGAAATGGTGGAATGAGGAAGTAAAAAGGATAGTAATGAAAAAGAAAACAGCTTGGCAGAGATACCTACAGACCAAGAGAGAAGAAGACAGGCAACATTATATAACAAGGAGAAATGAGGCAAAAGAGGTAGTGAAGATGGCCAAAGAGGAAGCTTGGGAAGAGTTTGATAGAGAAATGGAGCAGAAATTCAAAGACAACAAAAAGGACTTCTGGAAAACAGTTAAAGGCCTAAGGGGAATGCATAAACAGAAGGTGTGGAGCATTAGGAACGAAGAAGGAGAAGTCGTTACAGAACTGCCACAAATATTAGAAACATGGAAGAGACATTACAGCACAAAATTCAAAGCACCAAACATACAAGAACAATACAACCCCATCAGAGTAGAACAAGAAGAACAAGAAGAGACAGAAAACGAAACAATAACTTTGGAAGAAACAGAAGAAGCAATAGCACACATGAAAGTAGGAAAATCTGCAGGAAAAGACGGAATAAGCCCTGAACTAATCAAATACGGAGAAAGAAATGGACAGACAAGATATGCCAGCAAGTATACGAAGGAGAAGGAAAACCGTGGTCTTGGGATGAAAACATAATAGTACCAATCCAAAAAAACGTTAACAAAAACGACTGTGGAAACTACAGAGCAATATGCCTGGCATCCTGCGTACAAAAGATCTACACCAGGATACTAGAAAAAAAGATAAGGCATCACATAGAAGACGAGCTATTAGAGGAACAAGCTGCATACAGAAAAGGCAGACAGACTCAAGACCACATATTTACGCTTCGCACAGTAATAGAAAAGACACTTGAAGAAAACAAAGAGCTACACCTGGCATTCATAGACCTCCTAGCAGCCTTCAACACGGTACCAAGAGCAACCCTGTGGAATTCAATGGAAAGAATTGACGTCCCGAGAAAACTTGTAGAAGCCACAAAACGACTATACGGAAGAACGAAAGGAATAGTAAGAATACAAGGACAAGAATCGGGGAAATTCTTGATAGAGAGGGGGATAAAACAGGAGACTCCCTCAGTCCACTATTATTCATTATCATGATGAATGAAATAGTTAAGAACAGCAGGAACCCAAACCTGAACACTAAACTAGGACACTGGAACATGGGGGCAATCAATATACAAAGCCTCGTCTTCGCAGATGATATACTACTCATAGCCGATAGCCAAAGGAAACTACAACAAGCAATAAATAATTGGAACAACGAAATTAAAATAAAAGGAATGACAATAAATGCGAAGAAAAGCAAAATAATGAGAATAAGTAAGAACACAGATGAAGAACAAAGAAACCTGAACGTAAGATGTGAAGGAGAGCAATTGGAATAAGTGGAGAGCTATGAGTACCTTGGAGTAATAATAAGCCAAGACGGAACAGTAACAGAAGAATTAAGGAACCGGACCTCCAAGGCGACTAGAGTATACTATCAGATCAACTCAACATTAATCAACAAGAAAGAGCTGAGCAAAGAGACTAAGCTCCACCTGTATAAAACAATATACTTACCTACATTAACATATGGAATAGAAAGCATACCGCTACAAGACAAGAGCAAAAGTAAATTAACGGCTGCGTAAATGAAGTACCTGCGACGTATAGTCGGAAGAACAAAGAGGGACAGAGTGAGGAACATCACAACAAGAGAGGAGTTAGACCTAGAACCGCTAGTGGAAACATTACAGAAAAGACAACTAATGTGGTTTGGACACGTGACACGAATGGGCGAAGAAAGGCTGCCAAGAAGGGTATTAGAGGCAAGAAGAGAAGGAAAAAGAGGAAGAGGAAGGCCAAGGCAAACATGGATGGAAACTATCAGGAAGGAAGTGGAAAGAAGGGGGAAAAGCATGGCAGAAGCTAAACAAATCGCTAGGGACCGGAAGAGATTTCGAAAATGGATAGAGGACCCGACACCTTAGGGTATAAGGGATGGACAAAGAAGAAGAAGACTATTTTTGCTAAAAATGTATTGATAAAAAACTGACACATGGGGCGTTGTAGCATAGTGCGAGCAATCGTGATAGTATACGGATAATTCTTTTCCTGAGACTTTTAAAAAAATTTAAAAAATTTTTTTATTTGAAGTCTGACATGGCTTTATATATTCTTGTATATCATCTCTTAGCTAATAAAAAATAAATTTCCATCTATTTGATCTTTGATTGCCCATTCTCTCTTTAGAATGGGAAAAGCTTGCAGTATGCCACTCTCGACTTCTTCATGTTGTCTTAAGATTGTACTTGAAAATCCATAATCTATCGCTTGTGATTATGCGACATATTTCTGGCTCTCTCAAAACAGTACAAAAGACTAAGACACATATCTCTCAGACTGGTCTTTTTGCTCAGCCATGAGATTCTCTGGAACAATCTTAGCGCACGTCTTTTCCATGGCTAATTCTTGTGTTAAAATCTGATATATGGAACTTACCAAAAACTTATTATAAAAGTCCTTACTCTTTTCACATTATCCGGTTTTAAAATTAAAAATCTTCCTTTACAAAGATTTTCTCCACTTCTTCTGGGTCCTTTAAAAACAACTTGTGCTTCGGGCAGAGCACATGTTTGTTAACCCTTTGTAATGTTAACTGTCAGTCGCAGTAACGGATTCTCAAAACTTTGCAGAAAATTTGATAACTTTCACTTATCAATTTTTCTAACCCTCTTCACAAACACAACTTCACTTTCAAATTTGTAGCGAGTCTACGGCAGGAAATATTCTAACTACTGTGTGAAGGGGAAGGCAGTAATGTTGTCAGTGCGCAGTGTTTCCAGCCTTATTAATTTTCTGACAGTCTTTGTATGATGTAAATAGATATTAATTTTATGTGTATTAGAGTACTATATTAAGAAGTTATATTATTTGAGATAAAAAGCAATTCTACGTTCTTTTCATATGCGTATATGTAAAATTGATTAATAGTACCATAACCCTCTTGAAAAATCTCAAAACATTTTGATTGACTGCTCTAGAATGGCAATTGGGTTTTTGAAGTTCTTTCATTTGCAAATAACATTAAACATATTATTGTTATACTTACTAATGTAGTACTGCTCATTTTTGGTCATAAAACGACAATATTACTCACCTGTAACAAAAAAAGCAATAAATAAACTTGTTAATTAAGAAATATTACACAAATTCAATATTATAAATATTGGTACCTTACTAAATTAAACTGATAAACACATTAATTAAGAAATGGTGAAATACAACGAATAGGTACAGGGTAAGCACTACAAGATTCTCACCGGACGATGTTCCAGTAATTTTAGAAGCAAAAGAGCGGTAGTAATAGACAACGCCATCTTTGGTTAACTGTTTAAAAAAAGTTCAGTAACCGATTTGCTTTACAAACTTCGCCTTTATATTTCACTTTAAAAGATTTGATAAAACAATTTCGTTTGGGCTGAGAAAGCATCGAAGACAAATTACATGTAGTTGACCAGTTAAAGTACTTTCAGAAGGTTTTGTGAGGTACTTCAATATAAACGTTTAAAAGTAAAAATTATCAGAAAGATTAGGGTCGTGCGACGCATTCCCCATGAGCACCTTTATATGAATAAAAGTAATGCTAAATGGGTACTCTAATTTTAGTTAGCTGTTAAAAAATAATAACGTGTGACCTGTTTTGAGGCTCATTAAATCATTGTTAGAAGAAATCATGTACTCTGATCCACTACCAAAAAAAATAAATTAAATGGCGCAAACTAGATGAAAAACATCGAAGGAAGGCGACCATGACTCAATAGAAGAGAAAAAACATTTTGCTAATTAATCTTAGTCTCGATGATATTACACAACGTTTAGAGAGTGTGTACTATAAACATTCTGATTAATATTTTACTGTTAAGGGATGGAAAAAACGACTTCATTAGGACAGAGATAGCATAGAAGATGAATAACAAACATGTAGAACGATCAATTGATGTACTTTTGGGCTTTCATCGAGCGTGAGGTGTTGCAAAATAGTAAAAGTAAAAAATTATCAGTAAGGTCAAAATTTTTCGATACAGTCATATGACGCATTCCTCATAAACACCTTCATATCAATAAAGTTAATGCCAGGTGAGTACCTTGACTTGTGTCAGCACTTCAAGAACAGCAATGTGTCAATAGCTGAAAACCAATTTTAAACCTCTTTCGCAACAAAAAAAGTTCATCAATCTCTTGGGATTTAAAGGAAATTTTGTTAATTGATTTTAAGGTAATGAACATAGTGGTAGACGGAAAGTATTACGCCAATATGCTACTAAAATAGCGCGACGTTATCAAAGAAACAAAAAGTTGCCGAGTTAAACTATCCACCTGTTTAAAAGGCTACGATTACCCAAGTAATTGTGAAAGACTGAGGCTTTAAGAAGCTTTTCCACTTACTTTAGACTTCAGATTTTTAAAAGTGATAAAAGTTCTTTGGGGTAGAAAATTTAAAAACGATTAAGAGCTGCAGAAGGCTGTTTTCGAACATTTGCTTTTTGATAAAACTTCAAGGGATATTGAAATGATAATTTCGAGATGTAATAAATATGTTGAAGTACATACACGCAGGTTATATTAAAAAATAACCCCATTGTTTTATTCCTATTACGTCTAAAATATCGTCGAGCCGGAAACTTTTGGTAGTTACACATCTCTGGTTATTTAACATAATAATGAAAGACGATAGCTAATGTAAAATGTTAGAATATGATAAAAACTAAAATTATTTTGTAGAAAATATTTTTACGTCCGGCACTTAAAAATGACTACATGCCATGAATGTTATAACACAAGGCCTCAAAAGATCACACAAAAAAATAAAAATCCCATTGATATATCCGTACGAATTTTGTTTGTCATTAAGGAGAGAAAACCTCATACAGGTTGGTTCTTTATCACCAATTTGCCACTCAGAAACTATACAGAAAATATAAATATTAAATTAAACAAGTTCATCCACTTCGGGTTTACCCCTTTACTTTCAGAGCCGATGAGTAAAGTTTTTTCTAATCGGGCAAATACAAGGTTTGCGACCTATCTCCATCTATACCACTTTCTTCTACCTCTCCACCCAGTTATTTGAAAAAGATATTTAAGAGGTTTAAAATATAGAGCGTTCTTCTTCTGATCGTGGCACATGCTCAGTGCTATATAAAGACGATATTGTCACTTAATGCACTAAATGGTATTGTTGAAACATATAGAATAAAAATACAGTAAGTCACCGGTGCAATGCTGTGAGTCCCATTGTAAACAAACCAGAGATACCTGATAACTATGGGCAGCAACGGATGGCGTACTTTCTTCAGATAAAGAGAGTGATTATTTTAGACATTCACACAAGATTAGTAGTCATGTATCAGAACCCAAGGCAGCGAGAAATTATTTATTGTCAAACAAATGGCGATTTTGTTTTAAAACCAAGAAGGGATTCTGCTTATGGGTCGGTTATCCTGTCTTGGGAGTATTTCCAGTAAATGATATTGGAAGTCCCTGAAGCGATTCTATTAACGTATTCAGCAACATCAACACACCGTTACACTACGCTGCCTTACACCTCATATTTTGGATTTTTTATCGCACAATACAAGAGTAACAACATTTCCTCCGACTCAGTTGGTTTCCACATGAGGTACCATGCTACATCCAAAGAACGGTTTGCATAAACTAGAGAAGTGTTCGCAATAGTTCACTAAACAGAAATACCTCTAACGGAATGTGTACTCATTTCTTCCTAATAAAAAATTAGGGAGAAAAGAAAATGTTTTTAAGTGTCTCAAGTCCTTCGGAGAATTCTAGCCATACGAGGATTGCAAACACAAAAACAAGGATTGTTGTAAATTAAAAATGTTTATAAAAGTTACCTAAATAAAAAAAATTTAGACATACGACATGTAATATTCTATGACAAAAACTTTATAAAATGTAATTTTCTAAACACTGATAATTTATTTGTTATAATTTTATACATCTGTAAGGTGCTTCAAGTTGTGTACCCTATATATAAATATAAAGGATAGTTTTACCTCTTCCAATAATTTGTCATTTTTCTTGTTGCTTTGTTTCTACTGCGAGTACCTAACATCTGTTGAACGTTTGTAGTATCTCTTTCTCTTGATTTTCAATATTTTTTATTGGTTTGCTGCAGAACTGTCTTCTAATTTTGTCTTTTTAGGCTTGCATATATTAAGCAAGTTATATCTCATTTGCTTATAAATATACTACAATCTTGGCTTTCCTGATGCATTTTTTCCTTCTATCATACTGTCAATACTTGTTTTGAGTTTTTTTTTTATTTACTGCATATTTACAACTAGTCTAACTAGACTAACAAGCAAATGAGTTAATGTACATAGCATATGGGGAGGAACACCAAAAGTGACCTCCTGTCATTACAAGGTATACAAGTCTTATTACTAATTTGTTAGGTCACTAAACTTTGTCCGTTTCAGGCGTCTAACTGCGTTTGCATTATTTAATAAGTCTGTCACTAGAACACTAGGGTGATCACTAATACAATCGTTGTATCTGATGCAGCAAGCTTTGATGACATCTTTAATCCATGGGATCTTTAGATCCTTATGTAATGTGCGGTTGTTCACATACCATTCGGCGTTTGCTATTGCGCGAAGTGTTTTGCTTTGAAATCGCTGTAATATCTCGATGTTCGATGACTTAGCAGATCCCCAAAACTGGATCCCATACGTCCAAATCGGTACTAACATGGTTTTATATAACAACACCTTGTTTGTTAAACTGAGCTGGGATTTTCGTCCGAGGAGCCAGAACATCTTCTTCACGCGGATATCTAATTCTTTTCGCTTAGTCTGTATATGTTTTTCCAGTTTAGTTTGCTATCGAGATGGATACCGAGATATTTGATATCTTCTTTGTGTGGTATGTTAGTGCCGTTGAAGATTATAGGAGGTGGAACAACCTTGCGGAGGGTGAAGACCACTGAAGCCGATTTGTTTTCATTGATTTTGATGCGCCAGGTCTTTATCCAGTTTTCTAAAGCTTCCAGCGCATTTTGCAGGTATATTGATGCCTGAAGTGGATCTCTGTGTGAAGATAATACAGCCGTGTCGTCCGCAAACGTAGCAATTAAAACATTGTCGGTAACAGGAAGGTCTGCCGTAAACAACTGGTATAATGTCGGTCCCAGTACGCTACCTTGTGGTACACCTGCCTCGACTGAGTAGATTGGCGAGTGGCTGTCATTGATTTTGACCCGAAAGTATCTGTTTTCTAGATACGACTTGAAGAGCAGATAGTACTGTTGCGGTAGGGTTTGCTTGATCTTATATAGGAGGCCAGGGTGCCAAACTCGATCAAAAGCTTGGCCCACGTCTAAGAATGCTGCTAGGCATAACCGTTTTTCCTCGAAGTCTTTTCTACCTTATCCACTATCCTATGGACTTGTTCCAATGTTGAGTATTTTCTGCGGAAACCGAATTGATGTTCCGGAACTAAATGCAGTTCTTCTATAATGGGTTCAAGTCTTCTTAGTAGAATTCGCTCAAAGAGCTTAGAGAGGAGTGGTAACAGCGAAATCGGTCTATAAGAAGCTGGTAATTGAGCTGGTTTTCCTGGCTTTTGAATGACAATTACTTCGGCAAATTTCCATTGGATTGGGAAGTACTGAGTTCTTAAGATGGCATTATATATACGTGTTATAGCTGCTATCCCTTTTTGGCAGTTGACGGAGTAATTCGGACGTAATTAGGTCATATCCCGGTGCTTTGCCAGTTTTAAACATTTAACTTCTGTTTGGACTTCGTTGGGTGTACAGTGTCGAATGGGTAAATGGAGTTGGAGTGGTGATTTGAGGAATTCGAGAATTTCGTAATCATCTTGTGGAGTTCTGTCTGATTCGTGCGGTTGAAAGGTTGCAGCTAAGTGTTCGCCGAATACCACCGCTTTATCTTTGTCACATCGGGCCCAAGAGCCATCATTTTTACGAATAGGAGGGATAGGGATAATAGGCTTTTCAAATTCCTAGTTGCGCGCCATAAGGAGTAGTCATGGTGTTGACTGGGGATAAGTTTCGCACGTAATCATTGAACGTTTCGTTTTTCTGTTCCTTGATTAATCTTTTAGTTGTGTGGTGAGAGTGTTTAGTTTATTTTTGTCTCTTGGGTGTCTTGTTTGTTGCCAGATCCGTCTTGCTTTTCGTTTGTCGCTGATCTTTTGTCTAATTTCTAAGGAGTAGTTGTTAGTGTTTTGTTACATTTATGTTGTAGTTTTATGGGCGTAGCTGTCCAAGAAGCATATTGTAAGGTTTGTGTTAGTCGTTCTATTGCCGTTTCAATTTCATTTGAAGTGTTAAGTACTGCTGGAATCGATAGATGTTCATCAATATATTGTCGAAAAATGTCCCAATCCGTAAGACTGTTGTGTAGGCTGGGCCTTGCAGGCTTGTTGATTATGCAGCTACTCAACGTGCATATTATAGCAGAGTGATCCGAGTTTAGATCGTAGCAGTCAGCAACATCGATGTAGTTGGGCGAGAGATTTTTTGTAATAAGGAAATCTAATGCATCCGGCAGTTTATTCAGATCGGTTGGCCAATATGTGGGTTTACCTGTGGCTACTGCATTATAATGATTATTTAAGATGGTTTTATATAGTTGCCTTCCCTTTGGGTTAATTAATCTGGAACCCCATAAGGGGTGTTTAGAGTTAAAATCACCACCTGCTATGAACCGGTCTCCTAGCGTCCTGAAGAAGTCTTCGAACTGGTTCTGCGTTATTGAATGCCGCGGAGGGCAATATACTGATGATACTGTTATGTCTCCAACGTGGTCTTTAATTTTGACATTTGTGGCTTGTATATGATATGTTTCAAATTTCTCCATTTCGTAGTGTGATAATTTGCTGCTGATTATAATTGCCGTTCCAGCGTGAGCTGTGTTGTCGGGATGACAGGTGTAATAAGTTCTGTAGTTGTGGATATTGAGGTAGTTGTAATTAGTAAAGTGTGCTTCAGATACCAAGAGCAAGTCGATTTTTGGGTGTTTAGAAACGCTTCTACTTCTAAACGGCGTTGTAGAAGTCCGTTTGCGTTCCATACGGCTATTCTTAGGGTATCCATTATTGGGAGATTTTGGTTATCAGGCTAGTGAGTAGGTTGAGCATCATAGTATTTTGTTGCATTAACTGGCTAAACATGGTTTCAAATTTGGAAAGGAACTGAGACAGGGAGATGTCATTGCTGTTTTGATTTTGATTTTGAGTGTTGTATGAGTCTGACGTTGTTATGAAATTTTGTTGTCCAGCCACGGCTGCGGCATAGCTAGTTGGAAACCTGTTTGCCCTATATGTGTTTGGTTGAATTGTGGCCGCCTTTAGAGCTTGTGGTGCTTGCATCCTAGGGTTGGCGGTGTTGTTTCCTCTTTAACTGAAGTTGTTGGTAGATAGAGCATCCTTTATAGTTTGCTGGGTGGGCTCCATTGCACAATGCACATGTAGCAGGAGTGTCTTTTGGCTTTGTACACGTCAGGGTATTGTGGTTACCACCACACTTTACGCACGCGAATGGTTTTCTGCAGTAAGTTTTACTGTGTCCGTATGCTTGACAACGAGTACACTGGATGATATTGGTTTTTTCCTTGGTGGCTCAACTGTAATTATCATATTTAATAGAGATCTAAGTTCGTATATCTCTTTGTTGTTACTGGCAGGCTCGAGGTCAACAAAGAATAAAGGAAGTGGTGTTTTGTCTACCCTGTGTCTTATATTCATTAAATTGCGTACAGTATGTCCTTTCTCTTTCAATTCTTCTTTTATCAACGCGGTATCGACTGTTGGGTGGAGGTTTCTGATTACAACTCTAAATGCCCTTTCTTCTTGAATTTGATAAGTATGAAAAATAATTTTCTCGTCATCAAGATGTCTCACAAGTTTTCGATATGTTTCAGGGTTATTAGTATTTATCTTGACGACGTTGTTTGCTAGTGTTTTTGAGTTGTCGAATCCTTGTTTTGAGTATGCCTTCGAATTTTAGTATATGTGCCGTCGGAGTGTCTTGTTAAAATTTGCTTGTGTCTGTTTGGTGCGCTTAATTGGCAATTTTCCAATTTGTATTAAGAAAGCAACCCAATTTCAATTGTGTATTTTTTTCTCGAATATTGTATCTGATAATCTAGCTCAACATTAATTTGCTTTAGTACAGCATTTACTTATTGATTTAGAAACTATAGTTAATAGAAATTTTGTTGTTTCACCTTTACATTTGTGCAAAGGAAGAAAGTATCGGTTACCATAACAACTGCAACGATATTGTGATAGACCTGTTAGTATATACAGTTGCTGTAAGATACTTGTGGTTTGACATATTAGACGCCAAACCTGGCGGCTTTTCATATATGAAACTTTTAGGAATTATATATAATAAAATTCAAATATTAGAAGCGCAGGTTTAATCTTAAGCAACCCAGGTAATTCTGGGAACATCAAGCACTGATATCTGAAGCACAGGTACACGTCTGCTTGCTTCAAAATGAAGCACGAAATTGATAAAGCTTTCTAAAAAAATTAAATTTTTTTTAAATTTACTTAAAAACTAGGGCATCAAAGGATATTTTAAAAAATAACAAAATAGAAAAATAGGGAAAAACTAAAACAAATTTGGTCTAAGTTTAAAGACTATACTTCTTGCTTATATGATATATGCAACTAGTAGAATGAGCAAAAAACTAATAGAGAATAATTAAAAAAAGTTATAAATACGAAAAATAACTACTAAAGGAAGTAAACAAAAAAGAACTCGCAAAGAATTTAAATAACAAAGATTTAAAATGTAATAGCTTTTAAAGATTTAAGAACTTTACAGAACAAAATAGTCTCACGAACAAGTAAGAATAAAAAATAAGTAAGATATTACGGAAGAAAACATTAAGCTAAAAGTCAAAAACAGAAGGTGGAAGATAAAACAACCACGTGTTATTACATCTTTGTTAACATACCTGACAAAAATTTTCAGGAGCATTTGCATACATATGTGAAACTCAAAAATAACATACAAATGAAAGGCAGTTAAAATGTCATTTTATTATTAATAAATAGAAGAGATAGACAAATAAGAATAAACAAAGACAAAAATATTGTGTTGCACAAGACCCGAGTTTCATCAATTTCACGTCTTAATTAACAAGCACGTCTGACTAATTATCTCATTCGTATAAGCAAATTGGAATAGTTACATTAACGTCATTCAAACTGTCAACTCATATCCATTTATGTTGTGTTTTCAAGCGAGTAGTTTAACTTAATGGTAGAAATTGGGTTATCTTCTTGTGTAAAATGTAAATTACTCGAAGTACATTCCAGTCGATAATAGTTCCTTGTTAATTTATCACACCCTTCAGCCAATCCTTGTGTGTTTGCTCTATAACTAATATTTCTCTACAAATCGGTGCTATAGAATAATATTATAATAATAGCTATTATTATAAATTAGAGACTTCTGCACATATTGTCAAATTTAACTCAGTTGAACTTATTAATTACATAGTCACACACACAAAAGTTTTGGCCTGGGGATCTGACTATGTATACTGCATGTTTTTGGGGTCGCTAAATCCGAATCCGAGGTCGGTTTAACCCCACCACATCAGAGTTTTGTCATAACCTAAAAAAACACCCTAAAATACACTAAAACCGTTAGACCCGATAATCCTAAGCGATTTTAAACCTAAAACCCGGTAACCCATCGGTCTTCAACTAAATTCATAATTCCATAACCCTATAAACCCCTAACCCTATAACCTTATGACCCCGTAACCCTATAACCCCGTAATCAAAATACTGCAACAGTATCGCTCAATCTCTCACCGCAAAACTATGAGCGAGTTAAGTTAAAGCTTCTGACTACGATTTGATCACTTTTCCAGAAAAGCCTTAGTACTGTTAACCACTATCTATAATGATATAATAGGATTATGCTATTTTTCTGTACAGTGGAAGTCTACCCAAATCATTATGATTCTTTAACCTGGTAAACCACCAACGCATTCACAGTCGTACAGGCCAATAAGTTTACTGCCCATTACGTGGAAGGATTTCGAAAAGAATAAAAGATAATGTAAACCTACACCAAATAATTCCACCATTCCAATTCAGCTTTAGGGAAGAAACATAATTCAACCATCCAAGGACTACGAATTATCAATAAAATAATTGAAAGCTGTTACTGCTGTAATAGTCGTTAAAACAGTAAAAATTGACGATATTATAAAGAAAAACAGTATAACGTTATTTTAAAGAATGTAGGCTCTTTGAGATTGAAATAAATTAGAAAATTGTTTGTGTTACAGGAAGCTAACGGCCATAAGTATTTATCTAGGTTTTGTGAGTCCATGTAAAATTCTAGTGAACTCCAGTGGGATGAGTTAGATCGATGAGTGTAGAAACATCCAAATTTTATGAAAGGAAAAGGGACAAGGATAGGGACAAAGGAAATATTTATGAAAAAATAAAGTGATGCTGTGTATACGAACCAGCCAATTTATTTCAGCTGTAAACTGTGGGTTTTATGTATTCGTAGTGTTCCAAATTTGATTTGTATTGCCATGCCGAATCGATAACTGAAGATATAATTTTAGGCTCATAAATTTTTTATTTTAATAATTTATTTGCAGAGATTTCTTAGTTTTTCTTCAATAAAAAGGATACTGGTAATGATTGTCTTAGTGTACATTGAATTATTCTAAAATCCGTAGTAGAAGTCATCTAGAAGTTTTGATTTTAGATTTGATGCCATTAATAAAGTATTATTTCTAAAGTAGAACTACAAACTACAATACCTTTTGTATAAAGATAAAAAAAACAATAAACATATTTTACAAGCTTCACATGAACTATGGCACACATAATTGGAATCTAGAACTTAAATACAAGTTAAAAAAATGCTATTGGTCATTTCTCATCCAAATAATGCATATGGCCTATATCTAACAGTAACAAACATGGTTTTACCGACATTTTTCAAAACAATGACAGCTACATGTTTACAATTAGGTACATAGAATACGATGGGATAAGAAATTGCACTTATATTTAAGGTTTTTAACATCTTTTATTAGTTTAGCTGCATATTTACAATTTACTGTGGAAAAAGTAATAAGTAAATTTGATAGCATCGTATATGACAAGAAGGGAATGTACCAATTGCTATATGAACCAAAAATTTTGCGTTACTTTGATGCTGAAAAATACTGCAATACTTTACCTTTTATTAGCTATTTTGCCTTGCAATATCTGCCTAAAATTTTAAGTTTTCTTTCTTTGTTTTATTTTTTTGTGCTTAAAGAACTCCGACACCCGAGAAGGTAATATAGAAGGAGAGAACAAAAAAAAGAGTTTAAAGAAGCTTAAAAAAGAGTAAGAACAAATATAGGGTTTGTAAAAGTTACAAAATCCTATATTACCAAGGCTTTGAAAATATAAATAGCCAAAAAGTACACTTGAGACCAAAACAATCGACTCGGCAACATGGTCCGAGTTTTAGGAGAATGTGTATCCACTCCGATAGCATTCCAAGTAAAGTTCAAGCTTAAAAACCGTGCTTTCGAATGGTACCACTAGCATTGAAATCGGACCTACACTGACAAAGTTATGGGCCTAAGATTATGTATAACACAAAAAAGTTAAAGGAAAAAGGTAATTATGAAAAGGAAAAATGAAATCCTCAATTGAAATTAATTTAATGATTTTTTCAATACGTGGTGTTGTCACCTCTACTCCTAATTGCACTTTCCAAGCGATTACGCGTGGATCGGATGACTTTTTCTATGCTGTCTTCAGTCAACGGCACTCTTAGTTCCATCGCGCTCCCTGATGCAAGATTTCTGACCCGCACTCTTTGCTTAAACTCATCCCAGATATGCTCAATTGGATTCAAGTCTGGGCTACACGAAGGCCAGTCCATATTCGGTATAACGACGTCAGCCAGCTAGATAGTAGTCACTCGTACGGAATGTCATCGCGTATTGTAGTGCATTAGCATAAAGTCTTCACCAACAAATTCCGCAAACGGAACATCTTCCTACAGGATGTACCTGATGTAGCGGTTCGCTGTTAAACTTTCTCCGCGTCCTCCGCTAGGCACGAAAGTCAACTCGGTTTTTCCGGCCACAAAAATGCCCGCCCAGAACATGCAAGAGCTACCTCCGACAGTTTCTTTAATACAGCAATGAGTAAATTGCTCCGCTGGTCTTCTATAGACCCGACTTCTCCTGTCCTTACCATGTAGGTACATCTTGGACTCGTCTCTAAATAATATTTGGCTCCAATGATCGAGGTCTCAATCGATATGTTCGCGAGAAAATTCCAGTCGCCTTTGCTTTTGAACTGCAGTCAGCTTGAAACTCGTAGCTGCCTTTTTTGGAGTAAGGTTGACTGCCTTCAGTCTTCTTATCACTATTCAAGCGCTGGCGACCATACCTCTGACTGCACTCAGCTCTTGCTTGAGGTCAACGCCAGTCATCTGTCGATTTCTGAAATCAATCTCTGTCTCCGTTGTTATACGCATATAGTCGGCCACCTCCTCGCCGGCAGACGTAGCCACTGGTTTCCCGGTACCGACGCCACACTCTCGACACAGCTGATTGACTCAAATTTAGTCAATTTGCCACGGCCTTTCGACTGAGGTCCTCTCTCAAATTACTCGAGCACTTACGTCACTTGCTTACGTCAACTTCGGGTAAGCGACTGAGATGAATTACCGGATTATAAGCGTACTATAGGCCAATCACAATCGTCGCGCACGTACGTTTCAATTAGCAAGATTCGTAAAACCTTGTTCGCAATGCATATTTTTTTAATTGCGTCATCCGATTAATGTAATAGTAAAGATTTTTTAAAGCTCAATAATAATGGTACTCCTTGCACGTTAACGTTTTTATTTTTATTTTCTTTAGACTGAAACAGGAGACGAAAATGCGCGTGCAACTACTGAATCGATTGTTTTGCTCTCATGTTTATATTATCTTCAATAAATATCCCACCTCTTTTTTAAAATACCTATAGATTCAATTCCAGGGCATTTTTACCATAAAAATTATTTAATGTTCCCCAAACTCTATTTTTTACACAATAAAACAAATATAAATTCAAAAATGTAAATAAATATAAATTTGTACAACGATAAGTTGTAGGCCAATGGACCATCTCATAAAAATAAAAGGTTTTTGGAAATAGTAATTTTTAAAAATACATAGGTAATTAAGTGTATTGCCATAAATCAAGCACAACTCAGTCATTATTATTATATGTATATTTAATTCAAGTTTATAATATGAATTTAGCTAGTGACGTAACAGAAAGAGAGTCTGTATTATTAGTTGCTGTTTGCCTATATTTATATTAGTACTGTTTTCCTTTTTCCACTTATAGGTCGTACAGCTCTTTATCCTATTACATTACTTTAAGCAAAAACTGTATTCAATTTTTTTAAATAATAATTTTTGAAAAATGCTAAATACGTGTGATGTATTTTTTATAAACCTATCTTATGCAGAAATTTCCTTTTTTTTAACGAACTAGTCCATTCATTAGTGGTATTGGGTGAGAAACCTAAGTGAAGTGTTCTATAGCACGTTTATTTTGAATAACACATGTCAATTTATAAAATTAATTAATAGCATCTTGTAGGATATCTAAAGCTTCACACCACAAAATGTTTAACAATGAATAAAAAAGTTCTATTGTCTGACAATTACAAAAACAATTGTTTTAGTTGACTATATAAATATCAAATTAGATAACGAAAGATAAACACTACAAAATACAATAAACAAAAATATATATCTGATATTAAAACATTCAGCACAAATAGTGATTTCTCAGACTTCAAGTAGTTAATAAATTATTAACCTTTAAAGGCCACGTTTGGGAATTTCCCGACCTTTCATTTTTCTGATCCGCGGCGAAAATCCGGGCGATTCCGGAATAAAAATCACGCACCTGTATTTACCTTTTCATAATGCATTAGATCGGAGGCTTCGCCCTTATCCTCGCTCCTTCTGCAGTTGGCAGGTTTAATCCGGGCCTGCCGAGGAACTCCCCGAGGAGCCCGGCCAATCTGTCGATTTAAGGCCGCCGATGGCAACAGCAATCATCGCCGGGTAATGGATTAGGACCGTTTTCTTGCGGCGTGCGTTTCGGGGCCGCAATTAAAGTTAATGCCAATTATTCCGCGCTTGTTCCTACTTATGGGCCATTGGCGGCCATTCTAGCGCTGCAGGCTGGCCGGGTTTTTACTGCCGTTCCCGTGGAAGTTGCTGCGGGCTAGCTGTTTATGAAAATCAGCTCCAACTCCCTTTCATAACTTTGCGTGCCGCAAATCCGGCGTAAACCCTTGAGACCCTGAAAGGTGCCGGGCTGCTATGGGGCTGTTTTGAATTAACTACGAAGCTGACAGAGAGCTGCATGCTGATCACGAAAATGCCTGTCCAAGGTTAGATAAGTTCAGCTTAAAGTAATAAACATACAATTTTTTATGCATTGAACGCTTTAAAAACAAAATTTTGAGAAAATCAAGATAAAAAATCAGTAAAAAACTGTTATAATATAGAAATATTA
Source organism: Sinelater perroti (assembly GCA_036346155.1). NCBI lineage: Eukaryota > Metazoa > Arthropoda > Insecta > Coleoptera > Elateridae > Sinelater > Sinelater perroti. The sequence continues at coordinate 8,287,664 of JARFIY010000324.1, forward strand.
AGTTTTAAACATCGCGCTCATTTAGCTCTTTAGGATCGGTCCTTACTTTTCAATTGTTATGTGTGAAAAAATTTGATAGGCTAGGATTTATAAAAAAGTTCGCAACTCACTCAATTCGACTGATATTGATCATTCTAAATGTCCAGTTAAATAAAAAATATAATAATCTGAAATAATCATAAAAGAGCCGAGAAGTATAGTAAATCGAAAAATAATATATGGGTTTCGTCAAAAAAGCAATAAAAAAACATGAACAGTAGCTTTTCATCTAGTTCTCTACTATAGTTAATTTGCATTGCAATAGTTTTTAATAATCAATAACATTAATATCTACTATCTTTATTAAAATTAGGTTTCTGTGTTAAAATAACATACAGGATGTTTCAAAATTACAGGACTAATCTTGAATTTATTTACATACCAAGTCACAGGTGCTCAATATGCCCCCCTTGGAATGCACGACATATGTCTATATATTTTTTTTATTTCTTGCTTATTTACAATCTACTCTTTAATTGAGTAATAAATAAATGGTAGAATATTACATGTCATGTGGGGGGATATAGCCAGTGCTATTCTCCCGAATAGTTAATGTTGTGAAAGCTAGTGGATGAGGTCCTGTGGCCAATTTCGATGGAGTCTGCGGACAATTGCTGGTGGGATGGACAGCTGATTGATGAGGTTGTTTTCGTGCACTACGAACTGGTGGTGGTAAGTGGTAGCGAATCTCTGCATTTCATATGCAACAGTTGGGATGTTCAGATCTGTGTGGAGGATATCGTTCCGAATGTACCAAGGCGCGTTAGTAATCAGGCGGAGAATTTTAGATTGAAACCGCTGTAATATTTTGGTGTGGGAGGCCTTTGTGCATCCCCAAAGTTGTACCCCATAGGTCCATATGGGTTTTAATATGGTCTTGTATAGAAGGAGTTTATTTGTAAGGAAAAGTTGAGAGCGGGGTCCCAGCAACCAGTACATTTTCTTGAGTTTTAGATCGAGTTGTTTTCTTTTGACTTTAATATGGGTGCTCCAAGCGAGTTTTGCGTCAAGATGCAGCCCTAAGTATTTTACTTCAGTTTTCAGGGGAAGGGGGTGTCATTGAATTTGGCTTGTGGACAGATTGCTCGTCTGGTGGTAAAAGTTATTTGGGCGGATTTTTCAGTATTAATTGATACCCTCCAATGATTAGTCCAGTCCTCTAGTAGGTCCAGATGGTGCTGAAGGCGATCGGTTGCAACCTGCGGTGTTTCACTAGCTGCTAGAATAGCCGTATCGTCCGCGAATGTGGCAAACACCGTGTCGTTTGTGGTTGGCAGGTCGAAAGTGTAAACTAGACAGTACACTGCCTTGCGGGACTGCTAATGTAATGTGGTGGTACTCAGAGACCGTGTTGTTGATTTTGACTTGGAATAGCCGGTCAGCAAGGTACGATTTAAATAGCAAATAGAGCTGGCTTTGGAAAGTGGAGTTTAATTTTGTTCAACAGTCCCTGGTGCCATACCTTGTCGAACGCCTGCTTTATGTCTAGGAGTGCAGTCGTACAGATCTTTTTGGTTTCAAGGCATTCCATTATTTGAGTGGCGATTCGGTGACCTTGATGTATCGTCGAGTGGTGCTCACGGAAACCGAATTGATAGGAAGGTATGATCTGGTCGAGGTCAACTGTATCTTTGATTCGTTTAAGTAATAGTCTTTCAAATATCTTGGATAGGAGAGGAAGGAGACTTACTGGTCGATAGGAAGAGGATTTGTGAGATGGTTTTCCCGGCTTAGCAATCATTATAATTTGAGCGAACTTCCATTGCATCGGAAAGTAGGTTAAGCGTAGTATGCTATTATAGATGGTGGTGATAAGTACTGTTGCCTTGCGTTGGAAGTGATGTAATAGTTCTCCTACTATGAGGTCGTATCTGGGAGCTTTCCGTTTATTGGTGTGTGTTAGCTCATGACGGACTTCAGCTGGAGAGAATGGTGCGATGGGTAAATGAAGTTGGTAGGGGGCGTCCAGGAAGGAGTCGATGTCATTGCTATCGTGATTCCCTTGGGGACAGGAGTCGTAAATACGTCGGCTAGATATGCTCCGAATGTATCTGCCTTCTCTTTATCTTCTGGCCCAGCTATTGTCGGGTCTTTTGATGGGTGGTAGTGCTACTATCGGTTGTTTGAGTTTCTTCGTTGCCTTCCTTAGAGTTTGGTCGTCTGGAGAGAGTTTAGATAGGTAATCGTTAAATGAGTCATTGCGAACTTCCAGTAAGGCATTGTGCAAGCAGTGGACAAGTCTGTTTTAGGAGGTTCTGTCTTGTCGGGTTTGTGTTCGCTGTGTCTCGGACATGACGAGAAATGTTATTTGCTTCAGGATTGGTAGTTTTAGGAGCAGGAGTAGCTATCCAGGCAGCTGTTTGGAGCATAGTGGTCAAATACTGAGTAGCGACATCGAGATCCTAATTGTCCTGAATTCGAATAGCCAAGTTGAGGTTTTCATCTAGGTAGTTCGTAAATTGGTCCCAGTCTGTATATTTACTACAGAGTCTTGGAGGCGGTTCTTTAGTGATTATGGTGGTGCTAAGAGTAACAATGATTGGAGAATGGTCGGTAGATAAGTCTTGATTTGATTCTGCCTTGGTGTAGATGTGTGCTATACCGTTTGTGAATGCGTAATCTAGTAAATCGGGGAGTTTATTCAGATCACTGGGCCAATAAGTGGGTTCTCCAGTTGAGATGTATCCAAAGTTGTTGTTTTGTTCGTAAAAGGTTGCGTCCTTTTGGGTTGATTAGTCTCGACCCCCAGGCTGTATTCTTTGCGTTCCAGTCGCCACCTACTATAAACTTGTTTCCTAAAGAACTCTTCATATTCGTCAGATGAGATAGAATGTCGTGGACGACTGTAAACTGCTGCTACAAGTGGATATGGAAGGGTGTGGACTTGAATGATTGTGCTTTGAATTTTTTCTGTTAGATAATGTTGTAATTCATGGTGAACTATAGTATTTTTGACAATTAGTGCTGCCCCGCCGTGGGCCGTTCTATCTGGGTGATTAGCATAATAAATACTATAGTAAGGAATTTTTAGAAATGTCGTTGCATGCGTTTCTGAGATGAGCATTATATCTATATGTTGTAGTTGTAGAAAGGTAGAAACATGGTTTGTGATGCCGTTGGCGTTCCAGAGTGCAATGCGTAGTTAAGTTGTCATTTTGAAGCTATTTTATTTACGACTGTAGAGAGCATGTTTAAGATCATCGTATTTTGGCTTAAGAGTTGGGAAAACATTGTTTTAAATTCGAGGAGAAAATTTAAGAATGTGTCATCCATGTTTGTGGGATGGTCAGGATTTAGTGGGTTGGTAGTTCTTCTTGCCCATGTGGGATGAGGGACTGAAATATTTGGCAGGATTCCTTGGTGTGCAGTAGGGGGACTAGTACGTAGCGTTGGGAGAGGAGGAAATTCAGTTGCGGTAAATGTTACTTGATGCGGGCGATGCTTATTTACTGTTCCTTTGAAGGGTGTGTTTCTGGCTCTTTGAAGGTCCTGATAGACCGTGTAACCTTTTGTAATTGGATGGGTGGCTGCCGCCACATAATGCACACTTAGCTGGGGTGGTAATATCTTTCTTGCAAGTAGATGTTTGATAGCTACCTCCATATTTGACGCAAATAAAAGGTTTGTTACAATATGTTTTGGTATGTCCGTAATCCTGACATCTCAGGCATTGAGGTATAACATTTTTCTTTCGGGGCTCGATTGATACTATTATGTTCCCAATATGTTTGACGTCGAAGATTTTTTTATTGTTATCACGTGGTTCAAGGTCTACCATAAAAAGTGGGAGAGGCTGCTTAGTTGTTCGGTGTCTAACATTGATTATATTTCGGACATGATGACCTTGCCTTGCTAACTCCTTCGTTATGACTTCGATCGGGGTAGAATGATGTATGTTTCGGATGGCCACCCTGTATGCTCGATCCTCCTTAAGTTGGTAGGTGTGATGTATTATATTTTCGTCTTTGAGATGTCGCGTTAATTTTCTGTAGGAGTCTGCAGTTAAGGGATTAATTTTAATGGTATCACTGGATGTTGCCGTAGTATAAAATTGTTCTTGTTCAAGCACTTGGGTGAAATTATCTATCATTTTCTTATAATCGGTTACACCATTGGTGGAGGTTTTGAGATTTTGAGCGGGTGGTTATCATTAGCGTTAGTGGTTATTTCCTGCCAAAGGAGTTCGTATCTGTTTGATGTGGTTAATTGGTAAGGTTGGATGTTACTAGGATTGGGTTGTTGTGGGTTTCTTTTCCTTTCTTAATTTTCCTGATCATTATCATTATTTATTTCTTCTGTGACTATAACATTATGTTCATTTATTTGTGTGTTTGCATGATCTATGGGATTGCCTGTATTTACTCCATGAGGAGTCTGTAGATTAAAATTATATTGCATTGCCTGTGGAAATGGGGCTGGATTGGGGTGTGGAGTGAATGCAGGTGCCATTGGAAGTTGGAGGTTAGATTTATTTGCTTGTTGGGAAAGGGGAACCCTGAGCACCCGGTATATTAAATGTAAATCCGTAATTTTCCGGAACACCCGAGTTATTCATAGCGTTACTTGTTGGCAGGCCGAAGCCGTGAGTGTTTCCCGCCGGAAACATTTGTTGTGTAAAGTTTACATTCGTTTACGAAGTTAATTTAATATAATATAATATTGTACTTGCGATTTTTGATGCTATTTCAATAATATGTATGAAGGTCTCTGATTACGCTATCTACGTATGGCACTGCACCGGATCCATCTGGTACGACGCGCGGGGGCTCGGTGCAGTCGAAACCGCGGGGCACTGCACGTACACTATTCGCACTAGTTGGTTGGGTCGCCGTACGGCACTTTTGACAGATTAATCTAGACTGTATGTCTATATGGTAGCCAAATTGGTACCAAACAGTTGCGAGCATATATGGATCCACTACTGCCACGGCAGCTGTTATGAGGTTCCGCCATTTGACCACTGTAGGTAGAAGAGAAGGAACATAAACGCAGTCTATTATGAATCCCTACAAGAAAAAATCGCACACAGCGATGTCCGCCAACCTTGAAGATCAGTGATGTAAAGCTGAATCATTAGGTTTTATACGGCCGATCTCTCTATCTTTTCGTGTATTCGCGCCAATCTCCAACTACTTTTATTTGTATTTTAAATTAGGGCCGACCGTCTTATGGCTCCCTCTAGCTTGTTTCGTTATTGAATTTTAGTTGTGATGGTTTAGAAAGCGCGCGACAGGCTTTAAATTTTTTGACCGAGAGTTCGCCGGCGTGTTCTGTTTCGCGACAAGAGTTTACACATCCCGGTAGCCGTTTTGTTAAAAGCTGATTTTATTCCGGGATTCGATATTTTACCGACCAGATTTTCCTCTTTCCGAAGGTCGTTTTGTTGGCCGATTATATTTCTGGAGTTAAAATTTTACTGACGGAAAGACTTGGTTTGGTTTCCTTGTACCTGACCCGGCGAGGAACCAAGAAACCTAGTGTCAAACTTCGAACACAACCACTTGAAGGACCTAACATAAAATACGCTTCCGATCGGCCCCGCAGCGAATATTGAGGTAGCTTGTTTTTTTCAGTCCACATCCATTTTCCTCTTTCTTGATTACCCAGGAGTACAATACGAGGAGTCGATTTCTGCAGTAGAGCGTCCGATTCCCAAAAGTGAGTTTTTCAGCTTTGGCTTTTGACTGAGGTTCCTTTGTTTAAAATTTTAAAATTACGATACAGTCCACTTTTGCACGAAACACCGTGTCTTCAGCTGGTTTGTTGCAGCTTTTATTCCTTCTTTTCATACATTTATTTTTCATAGATATAAATATGGCACAACCTGTGTCTTCCATTATTTGTTTAATACATTCCATCCGTGATTTTCCACAAACAGTTTTTCCTTCTATATGCCCTTCACTAAGTGTGGTTAATAGTAATCCGTTCCTTATTATGTGTTCCATTAGTGTGCTCCTTCGTTTTTGTATGCTCTTCGACAAACACTTGTCTAAATTTTTATCAATACTTCCTCACTTGTTATTCTATCAAGATAGCTGATCTTTAAAGTTCTTCTATAACACCACTGTTCGCACGTTTCTAGTCTCTTTTTGCATGCCAATCTGATAGTCCACATTTTGGCCCCATACAATAGTACGCTCCAAACATATGCTTCTATGAAATTTATTCTACTCAAAATGGGGATTGCGCTCGTTATTAGTAAGCTTTTCTTTTGTTAAAAAACCCTTTTCGCTAGTGCAATTCTAGTTTTAATTTTCCTTTCGCAACTTCCAGCTCTTGTTATTATGCTACCTATGTAGAGAAATTCATTAATTTGTTGCAGTCGTGTCCCATTAGGACAATGTTTATAATCCTTATATCGTGTTTACCATATACCATTGCTTTAATTCCCTTTCTGTTTAGTTTCATCGTTGTGGAATCTGATTATTCAAAAAATTTCACACTTGCAAATTCCAGTATGGTGGTGTCCCGTCCTGCTAGAAAGTGAAATCATCCTAATCTCTAATCGTAAAAAATGTCAGTTTTCAAGCACATTTAGTTCTTATATTACATAGTTCTCGTAAGAAAAAAAAGAGACAGTTTTTGAAACACCTTATATAATGCGCGAGACAGTCTCATAATTACAAGGTTTATAAATAAGACAGTGTTCTAAACGATAAAATCACTAGTTCAACTCTCTGTTTGTTTAATCGTAATATACTATTTTTTTTTTTCTCATACGGAGTTCTACATTTAACTGTTTGGCCATTTAAAAACTGATCTAGTAAAAATAAATTTCTCATCTCTTTTTTTTTAGTAGTGCATCAGCTTTTACATTTCCTGATATTTCCTATGCCCTAACACCTACACGGGACTAAATCTATTGTCGTTTCCAAGAATTTTATGTTTTATAAAGTTGATTTGGTAGCTTTTACTGCAAATGGAACAAAAATATTTTTTTCATGGCAGATCTTGCCTAAGTTGCCTCCACGTATGTAGCAGAAATTGCTAGTTGTAACATCAGTGCGTATTTTCCCAAAGATGCAAGATGGGAAAATCCCAGCTCTACTTCCTCTGCAGGTTTGGAAATGTCTGTACGCTAGAGTGCCGGAGGAGCGACAACTGTGCTGCTACGCGGACGGATCGCGGGCAGACGACGGGCGAGCAGGAGCCGCGTTCGTGGTCATGCAAGGAGAAGAAGAGATTCATTGCGAACGAGCCAAACTCGCAGACTGGAGGACCATCTTCCAGTGCGAGCTCATAGCAATCCAGAGGCACAGAGCAGTCATCCCAAGATGCGCGATAATATCTGACAGCAAGTCAGCGCTACTTGCTCTCAAAAGTGTGAGAGCGCCGACGGATTTGCAAGTTGAGATGTGGAGCAAAGACGCTGTCGGCCGAGATCAACGTCCGATTCCATTGGACCAAGGCGCACGTCAGGACTCCAGGCAATGAGCGTGCGGACCAGTTGGCCAAAGAGGAAGCGGCAGGAGATGGACCGCTTATATTCGAGACGGTACCAATGGGGCTCGTAAAGAACCGGTTACGAGCCAGGGCGATATCAAGATGGGAGCAGAGATGGCAAGCAGTGGAGACGGGGCGACATGCGCGGATATTCATCCCCACGGTCGACACGGCGTGACAAGCTGCGGAGTGCTTTAACCGGCACACCGTCCAGTTTGTTACTGGGCACGACAACTTCCGGTCATACCTAGTCCGAATCCCCGTGTGGGGAGGTCGACGACGCCATACACGTCCTGCTAACCTGCAATGCGGAGGACGAGACCAGCGCCAGGACGGAGAGGACCCTAATTACCAGCGGCTGGAGATGGCCACGAACGCGGGAGGAGCTTGAGGGACTTTCGAACGTGCGTGAATGGTGGACGGCTCTTGCGGTTTTTGCAGAACGGTGCGCGCGATTACGTGTTGACGCGAATTTGTGATGGGCGCGCGGGGGTTGGGAAAAAGAAAGTGTTGTGGCGAGATGCCAACTTTTGGACAGATTAACAGACACTAAGTGCGGCGTAGGTTAAGGTAGTTTTAGTCTGTTTCTTTGCGTAGTATTGTAAAAGCCAGGAGGACTCGCAGCCGTCAGCGGTTTCGAGTCGCCTGCTCTGACCCGGGTTTTTGTGGTTTTCCCGGGTCCTGCACTAAGGCGAATGCCGGGGCAGGTAAATTTGTGGCCACAATAGCTTACTAGAAACTTTGAGAAATGTACAAGACAGGTTTGCGCAAAATTGTTCATGCGGTTTCGGTAGGGCTGGTGTAGTGCCGTAAGGCGGAGCACCAGCCAATTAAATTTAAGACATTGCCTGTAATGTTCTTTGTATTATATTCATTAATAAATTGTATGTACGCTAGATTAGCTTTCCTGCTGAACAATTTTTTGTACTAAAATTGCGCTGAGCCTTTGACTTTTACGTTGTAAATTTGTGTCGACTGGCGCTCTCCTATCTGTGAAGGTACACTATAGATTGTCAAAAAATTATAAAAATTTCAGTTCAAATTCCTAGCGCAATAACTAAAAATCAGTTCTGCATAAATAAATTATATTTATATATGTAGTAAGATGAATACTGGGCCATCCAACAACTTAAACAATCAAAACAATTTTTGGCCAATAACTACAATGTAGAATTACCCACAACCACTATCAATCTACCCTAAGCAGATAAGTTAAAAACCGAAAAAAATTTAATAATTACAAATGTATCACAATCAATTTTCTGTTTCCAACATCTTAACAACACTCCTCGCAACACAACAGTTTATATCAACAAATCACAACAACAATAGTAGGCCAGCTACAAATTATTTTGATGATAAAATCGTGCCTATAAATTATGATGATAGCGATAACAAGCATCATTGGTAAGTCGTGGACAAAAAAAGGAAACGATCGCATACAAAATTGTTGAAAACATTACATTCAAACGTTCTCTGAAACAGAAGTCATCAACGGCTTAACCGTAAGTCAGACCCACAATAAAAAAATGACATAAAGAACCTAATCCCCCACCAGTATATTACTATAGTAAAAGATTTTCAAACTATGAGAACCTTGCCAAAGCCATGGAATACAAAAGATATTACTTCAAAGCGCTAACAAACAACAGTCAAGATAAATACCCTTTCTATTGATGCCTACATCATAGTTAAGACTATGTCAACAAATTTCTTTCTACACGTTTTGCATTAAACCATCAATTTCATTTTATTTTTAAATAAGTTTTAAGTTGCCTTCTTTTAAACATTTGCATATCAAATATAAAATCATCAATCCACTTTTATTTCAAATTCTAACAAATTAGTATTTCATTAAATATGGAAATAAATACATTAAATTTTTGAAATTAGGGGTTTGCTAATTTTAATTTTAAAAAATTAATTAACTGAAACCGCTAAAATCCCGACGCTTTTATTATAATTATGTTACTTGCTCTCTATTGTAAGTCCATTTGTTTCGTTCTCCCGAATAGGATATTACAACGTTTAACAAGTTGAAGCGGTAAAATATGGTATTGCAGTCATAATATTTCTTGCAGTAATACTTATTTATGAGCACTAAACTGAAAGGCCTGAAGGCGCGCAAGTGGAGTACTGGAGCAGATGTCACTGAATAAGTTCTTCGCTTGCAGGATCTTTTACAATGATCACCTTTTGGAATTATATACGACTACATCCCATTCTCACTTTATGATCATTAATTATAAGAATTATGAATTAACAGATAATAATAAAAATAGAACCATAAGAGACCATAAATTATAATTTGTAATTTAATAGTCTAAATTACATAACAAAAAATAAATGATTAGAGGTAAACAGTTTGCTTGTAACCCAATATTTCTGTGCTGCAGATTCTATTCGCGCTAAAGCACTTTATGTTTGCTCAAGGAGGGCTACGTGGCCGGAATAACCCCTTCTATAAATGTTTCGACAAGTGTGAGGACAAGATATATCGCTAGGCATTTTCTCCCCGTAATTGAATAACACGTCTATATATAGAGAGAGCGCGATGAATCTTTTTACGTAACACTTGCACTTTGTGTAATTCCCAGTTTATGAATAAGTCATGTGCATGAAGCACAATGGCAGCTGTTGTTTAGAGATTTTTGAAAAACTCGAATATAAAGCGAAAACTTGAAAGCGCGTTCCGCCCCGAAACGAACGCGTGTTCATTTATTATTAAGGCTCCACCAAAGTGAGTGTTATAGGCGAAAATTTTCAAAAATGTAATAGCTGCCATTTACTTTTTGTAGCATGTCTCGCAACTGTTGCGTTAAGGCTGTGCCTTAAAAATGTATATAATATTTTTTAGTGATATACATTATAAATGTAATGAAAATGTGTGATACTAAGCAAGAAATGTTAAAAATGTAGTTTCGGTATTCTAACCTAAAGCTTTTACAAGTATTCTATTTTCGTCATAGAACCAGCGATGATAAATATGTATGCAATTGGTGAAAACATCGATTGCCTATGGTTGATGACAGGTCCTGATTAACTACTAGACTGACTAAGCTGCAGTCTAGGGCACCAGGACTTGGGAGTGCAATTTTTTTATCAGAAATAAATTATTCAAGAACTTTCCAGAATAACCGAAAGAGTTTAAATTATAGAACTTTTGGTTCATTCTAACGCGGCGCGTTTAAATATAAAGTGAATATAAAGTGGGGCAGATGGGCATTTGCTGCAGTCGAATAGGAGAAGTCATAAATCGAACATTAATAGTATAATAATTTGCAATTATTGTGCAATAGTGCAGTCCTTGTAAATAAAGTTTAGTTTTAAATTAAATCGTCGTTTAATTTACATTTCATTTATCGTAAAACTAAACAATTAGTAGCAAAGATTTGTTAAAAAACCAAGTGGAACAGAAGAAAAGCGTCTTGAAATGACAAAATGCTGCGACTAAAAAACCAAATCTAGACACTTTTTTCTCACATACTGTACAGGAAGCACAATCATCGTCATCTATTTCAGTGACTTGAAGTCCAAATTGTAGTGGATCAAAGGCTTTGAGCTCACAAAGCTCTGAGGTAGACCCAATTATACAAATCGATAACCCTGCAATGTGGTTAATGGCCTACAATGGCATTAAACAAAACATTAGAAGAAGTCGAGTTTCACAGAAAGTGGATTGCAAAATAGCAGAACAGTACAAGGATTTTGTATTGATGCAGAGCTGTTAAAGTTGAGAAACTTTTAGCTTCTTGTAGACTGCCAGTTGATCGTAATAGTAAAATATTAAATTTTGTATAAATGGTAACTTTCTTGGCTGTGCAAAATTGATCCTTTCACGGTCGAGCATGTAGCCAAGTTTTGAAATAAAGGAAAAGGTGTTTGCTCATATTTATCAAGTACAATTGTCACTGAATTAATTATAAAGTTAGCGGACTAAGTAAAGGCAAATATTGCCCAACAGATTGTAAGTTCCAAGTATTATTCTATAAATGCAGACTCAATCCCAGATGTACTACACACAGACCAACTAACTTTGGTGGTACACTATGTGCTACCTACGAGAACTCCTGTTGAACGATTTTTGATGTTTATTCCTGACTGGGCGTATAGACAAATCCTGTAATGTTGACCGTAGATTTTCAAAGTCTTGATATAAATAACTGTAGAAGACAAAGCTACGATAATGCTAGCAACAAGTCTTCAGGTTAGAATAAAAGAAGTAAATCCTCTGACTACCTACATCTCTTGCGTATGCCACTTTTTACAACTAGTTAGTTCTGCAGCAAGTTCTCTGTTGAATTTTGTCCTTTAGAACAATAGATCTATAAATTTTTTAGTTCTTTAACCAAAAGGTAGAAAATCTTGCAGTCTCACCTTAAAAAGGACTCCTTATCTTTAAAAACCTTGTCGACGACCCAATAGAGTGCTTGTACTGATGCCAGTCGAGCATTATACAAATCGTACCAGGAGGTTTTTGGTGCACTGACACACATTACTCATGATAGTGATCAGACTAAGGATTTGTATAGAAAATGTATTGGAGAAGCTTAAGAGTCTTAAAATGAATGGTATGTTTCGGAAAGAATAATAATAAAGTCTCCACTTCAAAAAGAAAGTGCAGACGCGACAAAGGTTATTACTCTAAGCAGTACTTTGAAAATTTTTATGGACACTCTTTGAAACGAAGATGAGTTTTCAATGTTAGAAAGCAAAGCAAAATCAACATATGAAACTAACTAATAAAGAAGAAGACAAAAGCTTTTTTGGCAAAAAAAAGATGAAAGTTACGAATTTCCTGGGCAACAGTTTTTCGTGATAAGAACATATGTTGAAACTGATACGCTAAAAGTCAATTTAGTACGAGAAGCCAACCTGCACAGATATTCATAAAGATTTCTGATTTATATGGAAAATAACTCAAATTTAAAATGAAAAATACGCCAAAGGCAAAGCAGCTATTGGAAAGCATGCTTCTAATTTGGATAAAATAGTTTTTGATAAATGTGTGCATTTAGCAGAATTTTTAAAAATCAATAAAAATATTGATTAAAAGGATAAAATATTAAACCAAAAACACAAAAAACTTTTAGCATTTTTAAAGTCTTGGAACGTAGAGTCTATTTTTTCCAATTTTGCCATCATTCTAAGTATGGCAGTCACTAACTGCACTGGAAAATAGGCCTTTTCAGTTCTTAACAGGGTGAAAACGATAAAACAAGAAAAAGCGACGAGTCTTGCACTTTTCTTTATTGAGTACGAGCTTCTACAGAGTTTTCTTTTGATGGTACAGTCCAGACGCTTGCTAATTTTAAAATCAGCCAAAGAAATACTTTTTAAATAAAAGTTCTTCCATAAAAAATTTTGTTTTTATGTTCCCTCATTGATGTATGAATGTGTGTATACCATCTATTGAAGTGTATGTATGTAACAAAAATTAAATAAATATTTTGTCTAACCTTCTTTCTAATTATTTGCTAACATCTCAAACATGCAAAATTGATGCCTATATTTTCATAAACATAAAAACTTTTTAATCAAAAGGTAAAAGTTCTTTCAGCTAGAGTCGTTTGTCACCGCAAACAACTAGAAAGTTGGAATTTGTCTAGGAACGTCAATCGAGATCGCAAGCCCGCGCAAAATCGGCCCGTTTCCACACAATAAATTTCCCGGCCGCGGAAGTTTTTCGCGGACACTCGGCAAAAAGCGTGATGAATGGAACATCAGCAAGAACTTCGGGCACAACGAAAGCTCGGCGGAGGGCACGCGATGCAGGTTTGGCTAATGGCTCGGCTCTCTTGGGCCCGAAGATGAGCGCTGTGTATGATTTTTTGCGAGCCCGGGCTCATTTCCGGCCGCGCGGCCCCGGGGGCGGCTCATCAGCAGTCATTGAACCCGAAGGACCGCCGGAGCTGACAATATTTATTGGATTCGGGCTGAAAGAAGTGCAATTGCTGCAAAAGAGGCCGTCATAAATCGGCGAAGGCCGTCCCCTCCGACTTATCAGTTGAAAGCTGTATTTTCCAGGCCGCTTTGTGATGAAAGTTTTTATGAATATTTACAAATATAACGCTCTGATATTTTAAATGCGATAATTATTGGTTCATAAAAGCAAGCAGGCTACCTATAAGTGATGGCTTAGTGCCTCTAAACCCACACAACGATCAAATAAATGTGGATCCTGTCATCACTGCCCTCAACGAAATTTGTCGACGATTGTATTATGCGTATGATGATAAACATCAGTGCCGCGAAAGGTAGGTACAAGAATGTTAAAAATACGTATTTAAATAAAAATGATAAGAATAAGTAAATTCAATTAAAAGAAACCAAAAAAATGTTTTTAAAGCAAAATTTTATAACTAAATGTTATTTTAATTTTATAACTAAAGGTTTTCAGCACGGCGTATATTCTGAATCGTTTCTTATAAAAGATTAACATGAGCAAATGTGACAGAATTTTTATTCATAATAAGACATATTTGCAGAACATTGACGCTTTTAGTTAACTCTTTGTTACATTTTATTTTAATCGACCTTTATAATAAATTTATAAAGAATTTAAGAAGAATTTACCAATATATATTTTGCCTAAAAATATTAATTCAATTTTTAAATTCAGTTCGTAAATTATTTTAAGTTAGTAATAAAAGGAATATGCCAAAATTTTTAGACTAAATTTAACAGAAACTCTTGTATTTGAAGACCTTACTTTTAGGTTTCATTAGATAATTGTTTAAAAGGCATAGCATTACATTCCTGAAGCTTATGTGTGACTGCAAACGATTTTCATTATACTTTGTATTTTGGCAAATGATGAGAATGCTTCGACTAAGATATCTCACATTGTATAAAAAGTAAAAGCCCTAGAATTCCATAAAAGACATATTTGCTTAGCACTTTTATTGCTTTTTGAGTTATAATATATTTATGTTTATTTTGAATGTGGTTTAGGTTTTTCCTTTGTCTCGAACTTTTCATACGTCCAACAGCATATTCGAATACTGTAATTTCAGAGTGTTGTTCTACAAGTTATAAATAAACTGCTTAGGGTTAATATAATTCATGCTTTAATGAAAATATTTGAATTAGTAGGTAGAAGTGATACGACATGACATACATCTAACTGCGTCGAAATACTGGGTATCACTAACATACTTTAGAAAAACTCTGGTAACGTTTTTATAGGAGACCATATAATGTATTACTCAGAAAATGAGCTACAACATTTAGCTAGACTGAATTCCACTAAAAAGCATAATAAGACCTTCCTCACTGGACATTAAAATGAATTATTCTAATACGCTAAAATACATAACGCATTAATTTATCGAAACTGAAAAATAAATAAATCGCCTTACGCACATGTACAGTCTCTTATTAGGTAATACAAAAAGTTAGCTTCGGATATTCAACAACCTAGGATTTTCCATAAAATGAGCCTAAGCTACGACAGCAGGAAAATCTGTGCACTGGAAAATCGCTGATAGAAGTTATGGCGTAGTTTAACTACAAAAATACTCACGTTTACAACGTAACCAAGAAGTATAAAAAATCTAACCACCAGGAAGAGGTAACTGCTGAACACGGCAACTTGCAGGAATTATATGATTTCAAGAGAAGCAATGAATTTGTCCACGACATGAAAGAAAAATTGATGAGGATTCTAGGAAAAGCATAACTATCCTGGCAAACAAAATGAACGTGGCAAGGTTAACTATCAGTATAGCAGTGCACTAGAAGATACACGACAATTCTATCGTCCTGAGAAAGCGCCAACTGTCGAATGTCCCATCCAGGATGGGAAGGTTAATCACCAAAATGACTGTTGGATCTGCCAAGATGCCTATGAAATGCCTGACGTCATGCATTCAAAGTTTCCCGCCTCTGTGGTAGTGCTAGAGCCAGTGAGTAGCGAAGGAAATATCATAGCTTCCCACTTCTTTAAAGAAGGCTTGAAGGTGAGTACCAACAGCTATCCCAATGTGTTGAAGATAGTTGTCAAGCTTTAAATAAAGGAGGTTAATGCTAGACGGTTAGTACGTGTTAACAAGACTTCGCTCCAGCTCATACAGCAGGGTAGACCCAGACATGGGTTTTACTAGTTCCTCGATTTGTGGCCATTCTCCAGCTCCAAATGTAATCTCTTTGACTACTACGTGTGGAGTGTGGTCGGAGTAAAGGTTAACAACAGGCATTATAACACCAATAGCACCAATGACAGCTTAATGGCTTCTATCATAGAGACAATAACATATTTTTTTTATGATGTAAATGTTTTTTTTAAGGTTACATTTATTGCTAGATCAACAAATACAATTTTGTTATACATAGCAGTGATGTTGTGTAAATTATATACATGACTTTGATTACATAACATAAGGAGACTTTTAGCTGTCTCAGCAAACATTTCAGTGACTGTTTCAGTAATTTTCACGATCGGTTAATATAATGTCCTGAGGTAGTTGACGTTTGAGTCTTGTGTGTATCTTTGTTCGAAAGAGTTCATAATGAACCGCACCACTACACGCACTTGAGTTGATTATAAACTTTTTGCACTTTTTAATGTAGTCTTCAATGGGCATGATTCCTAATTCTTGGTGTAGCTGTGTGTTCCGAATGTACCAGGGCGCGTTGACTGCAATTCGTAGCACTTTGTTTTGGAACCTCTGTATTTTGCGTAAGTTGGTTTGAGACGTGTTGCACCATATCGGTGATCCATATAGTATTAGTGGTCGTAGCAGGGTTTTGTATAACAGCATAGTGCATTCAATTTTTAGGGAAGATTTACTGTTAATTAGTGGGTACAGCTGTTTGAGTCTGGCATATCCCTGGATTAATTTCTGGTTAATGTGAAAGCCCCAACTCAGCCGTGTGTCCAGGTAAATACCGAGGTATTTGACTGCTGAATCGTTGGATTTCCACGGTATTGGTTTATTATTAATGTGAACTAGGTTGGGATTCGTGATTCGTCTAAGAGTAAATATTTTTGCTTGGCATTTATCTGGGTTTATTTGGGTATTCCACTGTTGAAACCAGCGAGATAGCTGGTTTGTGGCTTGTTGGAGAGCTTGTACTGCTTCGTCCAATGACGATGCTTGAGTGAAGATGGCTGTGTCATCCGCAAAGGTGGCGAGAGTTGCCTTAGTTTCAGGCAGGTCAGAGGTGTAAATGGAGAATAGGACTGGACCCAGGACGCTGCCCTGCGGAACACCTGCATGGATATCTATGGTTTGTGATAGCGTGGAGTTCACTCGTACAGCAAAGGTTCTGTTTTCGACAAATGAGAATAAAATGGCTTTTAGATAGGGAGGCATGTCAATATTTAGGATTTAGGATTTAGGATGTCTAGAAATAAGGCCGCAGTGTAGACTTTGTTTTCATAGCCACGCTCGATAAGTTCGCTTATACGTTGTATTTGATGATATGTAGAGTGGCCTTTTCTAAATCCGAATTGAAAGGTAGGGATCGTGTTTTGGTTTTCAATAACGGCATTTAGTCTAACTTGAATTATTCTTTCCAGCAGTTTGGATAGGGTGGTGAGAAGACTTATTGGCCTATAACTACTTATTTTTGTTTTGTTTTTGCCCGGTTTTGGAAACATTAGAATTTGGGCATGTTTCCATGCTAGGGGAAAGTAGCCTAGCCTTAGGCAGGCATTAAAGATTGTGCTTAGGCTGGCTAGGGCTTTCTTGGGAAGGTGCTGGAGACAATAACATATATGGACAAGAAGAAATTAAATAATATGATTCTCACTGCTATTTACTTTAATTAAGTTTTATGTAAATAAATTTAGCTTTTATTGAATTCTAATATTATTTTCATTGTACGAAGATATCCTAAAGATAAGAAGAAACTACTAATCAAGAATAAAATTCAAAAAT
The DNA here is from genome assembly GCA_036346155.1 of Sinelater perroti. Taxonomy (NCBI): domain Eukaryota; kingdom Metazoa; phylum Arthropoda; class Insecta; order Coleoptera; family Elateridae; genus Sinelater; species Sinelater perroti. Next base: position 8,305,030 of record JARFIY010000324.1, read on the forward strand.
TTGCAATTCTGCAGAAATATGTTCAGGCGCGGCCATAAACTCCAAACACGTTCTATTAATGGGAGACTTTAGAGTGAAAGTAAAGAAAAGAATGAAGAGTAAGATAACATAAATGACACCCAATCAAACATACATTTAAAAAGCCAGCAATAACAAAGTAATAAGAAAATACGGTTATATTGACATTGGAGTGGAATCACATTAAACAAGCAATAATAGAAACATGTAAAAAATACTTAAAAACTAACAAAACAGTAAAGAATCAAGTAAACCTGCAAAGCTTGCAACGCATAGCGAAGTGGCGAAGCACTAACGCTGACCTTTGACCAATCAGTTTCAAAATCACTAGCAAACAAGCCTTTTTGGTCACCTGTCGATTGGTGAAAACAGAATTTGGAAATTCCCAGCCGTTCTCGAGTTTATGCTCGGACGGACGGACAACATGAAGTTAGTAAGTGACTCCGCTTCGCTTCGCCACTTAATAATGAATTACATGTTAGATATTGTTATTGATTGATATAATAAATATAATAATACTAATATTAAGAAATACAAACAAATAAATTAGTTAATAAATAATAAATATAAAAGCAAAAATAATAAGAAACTACTGGACGATTATAAGAAGATAATTATAGTTATAAATAACAAATTATCACAGCGGAAGAATTATATAAAGCAGCTCTTTGCACATGAAATCATAACAAATACAAAAGTTAAAAGCTGAAACTAGTCCTGGAATAAAAAAAGTAAATAACGGTGGCGTAGTCACATAAATCAGCTAAATCTAAAGGCTTACATAACATATTGGCAAAACTATTAAAACTTTTAGACGCCATAGTTGATTTATTTAATGCTATATATAATGTGGGAACTATTCCACGAGAATGGTTGACGTCCACATTTCTAAAAAATCCTAAAAAATCCCAAAAATTTTATGATTATAGTGCAGTCAGTTTTATTTCACATTTTATGAAGGTATTTTTGTATGTTACATACAGTAAAATATACAAATTTGTGAAAGAAACAGCAAATACCCAGTTCGAATTTCAAGAATACTTCAAACGAAGGGAACTCTGTTTAGTATATAGATTACTCTAAAAATTACCAATAGAAGTAAAAGTTTTAGTATGTGTTTTCTAGATTATTACATTAGATTTTGATAAGGTTCAACATAAAAAAATTCTGATAATTTGCAAAAGAAACAACTTGAATACTAATAATATACGCAACTCTTTTAAATCAAAACAAGAAGGTAAATTGACAGATCTTGTTAACATCAGATTAAAACTACAAGAAGAATGCACTTTAATTAAGCTTTGTGAAAGGCGGAACAAAAGGATAGAGTGGTATACGTAACAAAATGTATAGATTCACCGTTAAAATAGAACCGTCAAAGATTACGAGAGTAACAAATCAGGAAATATCTGTAAGCACAACAAACACTCTTGATGACTAACAGGTAAAAATTGTAAAGTTCAATATCTTAGTTGATTTACTAAAGTAGCGCCCTTTTAAATAGTATCTTATCTGGCAAAATAAAAAGTTACAGGGACTGAGATCTAATAAATAGCGAGGTCGAGCAACCACAGAAATGTTTTTCCTGGCAAATGTTGGTGCACACCTTTCTCATGTACAAATTTAACTCGCCACTGATCATTCGCGACGTCAATCGATGGTGAAAATTTGGTGGCACAAAACATTGCCGGGCCATTTTCGTAATGCATCTTACAAGCACAACTGTACTTCAGAAGCTTTTAACGGTCGCATAGCAATTGTAAGAAGTTTAAACTTGTATTGAATCTGCGACAGGAGTTATTTTAACTGTCGTGTAAAAGGGAAGTGGTAGTGTTATTTGTTCGCTTACAGTGTTGCCCATTTCACAATTTTTCTGCTAAACCTCGTATTGTCCACGTTCAGACTGATGTAAGACTTCACGTAAAAACTGATTTGGATATACTTGACAATATATGAAATATAGATGACCGAGCAATAGCAATTTTAATAAAAATGTTTTTATGACAAATTATCTAAAACATGTCCATCTTTGTCTCAGGATAACTAAATAGTTAAATTTTGCCATTATTTTTAATATTTATAAGGCAAAACTTATCGCAACAATGAAAATCAGCATATTTACAAACAAAAAAACACGAAAGAAAAGTTAAAAAGACAAACATGTGCGATGTATAAAATACTTGTCCAATGATGTTTTTCATTTTTAATAAAAATTAATGTCGTGGTGCCTTTTGGTACTTTTTAAAACCCAAGTTGCATAAAACTAAATTAAAATAGAAAAGACGTAACCCTAATGTAATCCCTAAATGTATTTCCAGATTCTTTGTCAATAATTATGAAAATATACGTAAAATAACATTACTGTAAGGGTAATAACTACAATAAATGCCATATCAAAACATCAACATTTTTTTATCTCCAAAGTAGTAAAGAATAGTTTAAGTTATTTTTGTCCCGAAGCCCCATATTTAACGCACTGCCCCCCAAAACTCAGCTCACATCACGGATTAAAATACGCATTAATTAATGTGTAAAATTAGACTACAGCGTTATATGACAGAGAAGAAATAATACTGAGTTACGCGCGCAGCGTTGCGAGTGTTTTGGACAAAGCGAAAAGCAGACTGTCATAGGTAGCTGTAGATGGCGTGGTTTCTTTGAAGAAAGAAAAACGATTGCTTTTAACCTTGATAAGTGTGTGGGAAAGTAAATTAGACCCGTAGAACTAGATTTTTGTTAAAGTTCAAAAACGCTAAAGATGTGTTGAGAAAGTCTTAAGAAACGAGAGTCTAAAAAACGTGCGTGTCGCATATTATTCAGCGCATATTTGGCCGGATAATTACAAAAAAGTGAATCACATTCAATGGTTCGGTAGATGCAACAGGTTTCTTGGACCATCATTTATGTAGACTTGTAAATGACAAAGCACTTGCACAAATGGTTTACTTATATTCATATACTCAGCAAAACGCTCTGTATTTGTTGGATTTTACGATAAGAGATCACGCTTTTTTGAAGTAATGAACAAGGAAATACTTCTTTCAAAGTTCTTTTAAAACGACGACCTTTATTTAACTGTTCAAAAACTCCCTAATATATAATTAATGTATCAAATACAGCATAAATTAAATTAAGATATAAAGCTAAGATATAGTTCTCTATATCAAAAATATAGTGGTTTTATTCATAACAATGCTCTTCCTACTTTTATAAATTTTAAAATGCTAAATAACTTCTATTGTCATTATGCTGACATAAAATTATAGTTATCTGTCATTCTTTTTAGACCCATAAAGGATGGAAACTCATGTCTTATGTTACGAGACTATCCTCTCACCTGTAAAACTATACGGAGCTGAATTTTGGGAGTGTGCAAAAGTAACATAACCATAATTCAAAGATACCAGTTGAAAATTCTAGTAATGATTGCAAATGCACCTTGGTACGTCACTAACCAGACACTCCACGATGATTTAAAAGTACCCTACGTCACAAACGTCATCAAAAAACGGAGTATCCGCCACCATGACAAATTGGAAAGCCACAGCAACATTTTGCAAACATCTACTACTTGAAGACCGTCTTGACAGACGTTTGAAAAGAAGCTGGCCAATAGACCTAATTGACGGTTGAAGAGGACACTTCGCTGGAAGTACCCTTATCATGTCATAGTACTACTGTAAATATTTAGTACTTAATAGAGCACATTAGCTCATAGGATTGTTAATTCAGATTGCTAATAAAACTTTCATTATAAAAAAAATTATGTTACGATATTCCATTATGTCAAAATGTTTTACTATTAATTATTAAATTAATCTGTGCAAATTACAATCAAGTGATCGTCTTTTTATTAAATCACCCGTAACAAATTTGTTTTTCTTTTCCAAAATGTGCTCCAATATAGTGCAAATCAAGTCGCTTAAATATGCGATAATAATCTGCCTGTTTGCCAAAGAAAACGTTAAATGTTCTTTGACTTGCGGATTAAGAGTCAATCAAATCAATAAGAAACTGACAAATAAGTTTTTTATGTTTTAAGTAAATACGCCGAGGTATCTTGCCAATTGATGAATTTACTAATTTTGGTATCATTAGATTTCAGTTTCTTTCTACTTATTTAACGTAAATTTAATGTAGTGACAAAAAGCCAGACAGCTGAAGAGCTACAGATTAAGCACCATTTATTTTTTTCATCACGAACCTACAAGTTGTACCATACCTTATTTCTTTCTGTTCGTAACTTTTCTTTAAACCGACTTCTTTTTTTTTGTTTTGATTAGGAATTTGCCTGTTCAACAATTTACACTGTTATACAAGACATTGATAACTTAGTATGTAATACATAATATATATAGAATAGCATAGGCGGTGAGTATGACCGCAAGATAGTTTTATTATTGTTTATTTTTCACTATGAGAGCACTAGTTTAGAATCGACCATTTGTGTTAATTATCATCACTATAGTCACTGAGAAATATATCTTGGGGTAGTTTTCGTTTTAGCGTGGATGCCGCGTTGCCCCAGTGTGTAGTAAGCTGCACCACTGGAGTTGTTGAGGTTGGTATGAAATTTTTTAGTAAGTTTCGCTATATGTTGTTCAATTGTGGGAAAACCCAGTTCGTAGTGTAATTGTTGATTTGTGATGAACCAGGGAGCATTGACAGCGATTCTCAGGATTTTGTATTGGAATACTTGAATTTTGCCAAGATTCGTTTTGGTTGTGTTGCCCATATGACACACCCATAGAGGATTAATGGTCGTAACAATGATTTGTACAGGATAGTGGTACATTGAGTAAGCAAGGTGGACTTTCGGTTTAGCAGTGGGTTTTTGAGGACATGGTATTTTCAGGTGAGCTTGGTGTCAAGATATATACCTAAGTATTTAATGGGTTTGTCGGTGGCGTTCCACTGAATGGAGTGTCCGTTAATAGTGATTTCTGGTGGGTTATTAAATCGTCTTAATGTGAAGATTTTTGTGGTGCATTTGTCATAATTGATGGATAGGTTCCATTTCTTGAGCCACCTACTGAGGATAGTGCTGGCTTTTTGCAGTTTTGAGATAGCCATTTTTAGGCTTTCGTCTTTGGTTATTATGACTGTGTCATCTGCATATAATGCAAGGTCAGCGTTGATGGTAGGGAGGTCCCGCATGTAGATGTTGAAAAGAATTGGGCCTAAGATACTGCCCTGAGGACCCTGCTTGTATGTTTTTGATGGCAGATAGGGATGTGTGAATTTTGACTGCGTACGTGCGATTATCAAGAAAGGAGAAAAGTACGGATTTGATGTAATTGGGTAGTTGAAGTTGTAAGATTTTATATTTTAGGCCGTTTATCCATACGCGGTCAAAAGCTTGAGCTATGTCGATAAACAAAGTTACTGTGTATTGTTTGGATTCGTAACCTCTTTCAATTGTTTCCGTAACGCGCTGTAATTGATGGCAGGTGGAATGACCTTCTCTAAAGCCAAATTGATAAGCTGGTAGAATGTTCAGTCTAAGAACTTCGTCGTTTAGTCGAGAATGGATGACTTTTTCTAGCAGTTTCGAAATAGTAGATAATAAACTAATGGGTCTATAACTTCTGATATCTTTCTTATCCTTCCCGGTTTAGGGAACATAAGAATGATTGCATGTTTCCATATGTTTGGGAAGTAACCTATCCGTAGACAAGCGTTGAATGTCGTTGTCAAATACGCTAATGCTTTCTTGGTGAGTTTTTTCAATACGATATTGGGTATTTTGTCATTGCCCGGCGATTTCTTGATTGACAGGGTTTTGATAATTAAAGCAAGTTCCTTGGGTGAGGTTGGTTTAAAGATTAGTTCCGGGATAGGTTGGTGTGTTTCAATAAAATTGGTCACTATGTTATTGAAAACCGGGTCCTTATAGGTGTGAGTAGTGAATGTTTTCTCGAGTTGATCTGCAAAGGCTTCGCTTTTTTCTGCATCAGAACTGAGTATTTGATTGTCCATGGTGATTGGAGGTATTTCGTGAGGTTGGCGTAGTATCCGTTTGGTTGTTCTCCATAGTCCTGGATCTTGTGGTTCAAGATTGTTGTGTTTTTGGTAAGAGTAAATTCGGTACTCTTCTAGTTCGTTTCTGATACGGTGAGATAAATTATTTACGATGTTTTTTGTTATGGGATTTCGGGTTTTCTGCCATTCTCTTCAGTGAATTTTTTCCTTGATTAGGTCAGTTATTGTTTTGGTGGTAAGTTAATGGTTGTGCGTTTTCTATTTTCCTCTCTTCAGTAGCCTTATGGATGCTGTCAGTAATGCTTTTGTTATGTTATAATTTTTCATCTATTTGGGTTGTTGATTGGAGATTGTTAGGTACTTGAGTTGTTTGTCAAGATACTGCGAAGGATCCCAGTTGACTATCCCATTAATTAGTCTAGGCTCTGGGGTGAATTTTGCTGGTGTTGTTAGAAATGAAATGATAACTGGTAGGTGGTCAGAGTCTAGTTCTGGAAGTACTTGTTGTAATGCTTATTTGTTAAAGTTTTTGCGAGCAAGAATGTCTAAGACGTCGGGCAGGTGATCATTTCTGTAGGGATGGTAAGTGGGTTCGTCAGGGGCTTCTATTTGGAAAGCATAGGTTGATGATAGATTGAAAAGTTTGGTACCAGCGGGGTTTGTTGTTCTACATCCCCTGATGGCATTTTTGGAGTTTAGGTCACCAATGAGCAGGGTAGGTTCATTTGTATTGAAGATTGCTAAAATGTCTTGTTCTAAAAGTGTTTTCTTGGGTTGCTTATAGACACATGTGATGTTTATTATTGCGTCGTCTTGCGTTTTAATTTTGATTCCTACTGTTTCGAGATTTGTAGTGTTAATTAGATGACATTCGTGATGTACAATTTTTCGTTTAATAATGATGGCCACCCCTCCTGATGCAATATTGGCATTTCTGTCTGTGCGGTAGATTTGGTATCCAGCTATGTTGAGTTTTTCTGCACGACTTAGGTGCGTTTCTGAGATGCATGCTATATCAATGGAATACCTTGACAAAAAGGAATTAAATAAATTTAGTTGAGTTTTGATGCCGTTTGCGTTCCAATTTAGGATTTTTATTTGAGAAATTATGTTGAATTTAGGGTCCATTAAACAGAGAGGGTAAAAAATTAGATAAAATGAATTGCTTAATTTGTTCGATATAGGGTTGGATTAGATTTAAGAGAGATGATAATAAAGTATTAAGTAAGGATGACGTTTCAGGTATTGAGGTGTTTGTTCTAGATTGCCATGGTGATGAGTTAGTTTGTGGTATATTACGAGGAAGATTGGGAAAATTTTCCATGTTGTTTATGGGTGGATGGTGGTTCTGAGTTCCTGTTGTTTTGTGAGGTTCGTTTCGACGACGTTTGTCTTGATAGTTCGTTGTCTCAGTGAAATATTTGCAGCCTCTGAAGTTAGCTGGGTGATTTTCCCCGCAGTTGGTACATATGGGAGGCTCTTGGGGCGGTTTATCGCAATTTATATATAAGTGATTGCCTTTGCATTTGACACATCGTGGTTCAAGACGACAGTAATTTTTAGTGTGCCCAATGCGCTGGCATCTATGGCATTGTGGGGTTTTGTTACTGTGCCTTCGAGGTTCTACGGTAATTATTGAGTGAAATATTTTGGTGATGTTAAATATTTCATTTGCATTTTCATCTGCGGTGAGAAGGACTGCACAGACTGGAATTGGTGTTTTATCTTTATTGAGTAATCTGGTGATCCGTATAATTTGTAGTTTATAAGATGTAAGTTCTTCAAGAATGTCTGATTCAGTCAACGATGGTAGGACATTTTTAATTATTACTGAAAGGGGTCTGCTATTTGGATCTTGAAATGTATGGTGTTCTATTTTGTTTTCTATGCAGTGTTTGGCTAATGCTCTATAATCTTCCTGGGTTGTTAAGGTAATTTTTAAGTTATTGGAACTTAGAGATGTAGTGAATTCAGCTTTGATGGGGGATTTTATGTCGCTGATTACTGCTTTGTGGTTAATTGGACAATGCAGAAAAATAGGTGGGATTTTAATTTTGAGTGGTTCTTTGGTTAAGTTATCCATGTCTTCAGCAGAGGGTTCCAGATGACTGGGTAAATAATATCTATTTTTTTCAATTAGAGAATTGGGTTGCTATTGATATTTTTTTTTGTTGGTCGGTGATCGGTAGGGATAGGTGATTTGATTTTCTTTTGGACATGGAGATTGAAGCGGTCATCCCCTAAAGAGGAGGTGTGTGATACGCTTGAGGTTATTAAAACTTAATAAATGAAATTAAATTTTGTTGCCAGAATATAAAATGTAAAAGAATGTTGTTTGTTTGCGTTGAGACCGAGTGTTGATTAGCATACTCGCACTTTCGAGTCGCGATGGGAGCGTATATGTCTTAGCTGTTTGAAAGTAAACCGACTTCGTAAGATCGTTGATTTAGTAATTTTTAATTATTCTTTTGCAATTTCTGCCTGTCTTCTATAATTTTCTTTCTATTATCTATTGATGTTAACAATCAAAATAAATTATAGCAAATTCTATAAATTAATTTCTTCAAGTTATAAACAGACTTGCAACGGCAAATGCCCAATGGAACCTTATTGCTTGTCCCTGGGGGAATGATAAAGGATATATTTCTTTAAATTTAGTAGTGTGACCATATCCTGGTAATGGATTATGGTAATTTGCAGCTCGTTTTATAATTACGTCTTTCGCATATTCAGTGTTGCAGTTCTAGTGGCGTGGAAAAATATTAAGAAGTATTAAAAATGTTCCTCAGAATCTTCGACTAAATCTTTAGATTATGTTAAAAATTGTGTAATTGACAAAACACCATAATTCACATACTAATATATAATAGGTCCAAACACGTAAAATAATTTTGTGAAACAAAAGTTAGTTCTTTTCTAAAGACTGATTTGTTTTGGTTTGATTGGTGGCACTCAAGAAAGTACAACCTGATTTATTAAAAAAGCTTAACTATTTAGAGTAAAAAAGGGTTTTTCGGCGTTCTTTACATAATCAATAATTAGTGTAAATTCGATAAAAACATTCCTGATTTTGCACTGTCAACTCCTACACAAAAACAAAATTTTGTGAATTTAATTAAATTAACTTAGTTACGTAAATTAAGTACTGTCAAAGCAATAATTAAAGAAGATTTAGACACCTACATATAGGTATTGTTTGGTAACACCAAATGTTTTTTCTGCAAATGAAAAAACAACCATAACTTTCACAAAATTAGCTATTTATTTTAAATATTGAGCTTGTACCTCGCGATAGTAGTATATGTGACATTATAATGTAGTAGCTTTACCAAAAACGTCTTAATGTTTTATACTCGCAGATGTAAAAGTTTTCTCAAACTAAGCAGAACAACTGTGCACTATTATCGGAAACAACGTTTCCAGTGATCAATAAAATTTTATGGCAGAATTAGCTTGAAGCCATAAATTTTATTACTCGCTCAAAAATCAACTGCGGGCTACTAACTCTGAACTTCAGGACTAAGAATGGTGGAAATTCCGCTCAGGTTTATTTAGCGAAGAAATACTAAGGCGCCTGGTTTTAGAATACCGATTTGGTTTAAGTGAAAATAATAAAACTGAAGCAAAGCAGACATTCTCTTATTTTACAATATTAAGCAATTTTATCGTCGTCTTCATTTTAAATTTAATGTAATTACATATCGCTATGTAAAGTAATAATTAACGAACGTGGTTATAAATAGAAATCTGTTTCAGTAGAATTTAAACTGTTACAATTAATGAATTCAAAAATTGAAAAAGTAAAACTGCAGGTTTATACCAAATGAAATACTCCAAATACTTACATATCTAAAATAATGGTTGCTTTACACAAAACTATATTCAAATCAAGTTTAAGGAAAAAATTCATTTGGAACAAAAGCTGAAACTGAGATAGTTGAGAGAAAAAAATTATCAAATAGCAAAACCTCTCCAACTAGAAAGCGGGGAAGAAATAATGGTACCAAAATTCAGAAAATCTCCTTATGATTTAAAATTTTTCAGATGTATATCACTGCTTTCAATCTTTTACATATTTTTTAAAAAAATTGTTTCCAAATATAGATGGAAACATGCTACCACTGATTAGATACATCTGATAAAGGACGTGATAAGGACTTTAGAAGAAAAGCAACTATTCTCTTCTATTTTCTTAACCTACGAAAAGACCTCATGTTCGAGTATCTAACAGCAGTGTACTGGGGTCTGTCCTGTACCCGTTTCACACCCATGACATTCCGGAAATTAAGAAATTACATAAGCTATCTTCGTTGATAACACAAGTCTTGGTTGTGGTACGTCAAAATACAAAGAAACGACAGAAAAAAAATCTTGCGACGCAATTGTTAATTGAACTAATAAATGATAAATTAAGTTGAATAAGTTTTAGTTCAGTTTGCCAGTTTTACTAACCGACGAGTAATTAATTAACCTTTCCTCTGCATACCTAAATCGCATATAAAGCAAGATAAACATCAAAATAATCATGCACTACGAACCTTACGTTACTTTTCAAAGAAAAAATCAGAAAGATCTGAAGGTAAAAACAATTGTTGTTTATTATTGACATGAAAGATTAGAAAATACTGTAATTATCATGAAAACTTTAATAAATTGGCGATAGCACTAGAGTAAAATTGCCTGTCGAGAATATTTAGCTCGAGTTAGGACAAATGAATAATGAAAATGTTTTTAATAGTCGCATATAAAAATAAAAAATTTGTACATGTACATCTATTATTAAATTGTAAGGCAAGTTATAAAGTACATAAGACAAAAGACAACTATAAAATCAATTAAATTGGCGATACTTGGTTGATGTGCACCAACTAAAATTCTAAAAAGCGATCAAGTTGTTAGATGGGAGGAACTAGTAGCTCGTTTGGTACTACTGCCGCCCCCAAGCTCAAATAAAGGAAATTAGAAACCTGCTCATGATAAAAAATATACCTATTCACAGAAACAATGGTTGCCTTGGAATAGAAAGATTTAACGCTGACAAACAGAGCAAAAATAAAAAATTAAAAAAAAAATTTTAAATTATATATATATATATATATATATATATATATATATATATATATATATATATATACATACAAGATATAACAAAACGACTGAAAAGTCGCAAATAAACAGATGGAAATAGAATCTACAGCAAAGTCATAAAATGAAAAGGAAAAACAACAGCAAAATCTCAGAAAATAATATATATTCATATCAGATTGATGGAATTGAAGATCAGCAATCTTATTACGAGGGCTATTTTTTTCAAGGTCCGATTGGTCGCTAAAGGAAAGTTTCGGGGAAAATGCGCCAGGTCTGTGCGCAGACGTTTTGCGCTGCGTCTGTAGTTGGCCCGGGGAACGTGTCGATTCGCAGTTGTCATTTCTGAGCACATAAACATGCTTCGAAAAATAGAGTCTCCCGCCAAATGTGAATTGCGTTCAGTTATTCGATTTCTGCAGGCTGAAGGAGGCAATGCAGGTGAAATTCATAGACGAATGAGTAAAGTGTACGGAGAAACGTTCATGAGTGACAGCAAAGTGCAGGAACTTTGATGCTGGACGCACAGATGTTCATGATGCAGGCGGCCAGGGAAGGAAGCCAGTGTCAACCGATGATCTTGTTCAGCGCGTGGATCAGGCGATTAGCGGAAATCGTCGGTTCACAATTTCTGGGTTCAGTAATTTGTTTCCGGAAATTTCACGGTTCGCTCTCTATACCATTGTGAGTGAAAGATTTGAGTACCGCAAACTTTGCGCGAGATGGCGACTGCTTTCTATGATGAAGTGTTGGAAATTGGAACCACTACGACAAATGTATGAATCGGAACGTCGATTACGTTCAAAAGTAGCTTAATGTTGTGTCACATTGTTCCATATAAAATTTTCGTGATTCTGACTGTGATTTTCATTTAGCGACCAATCGGACCTTAAAAAAATAACCCTCGGACGTATTCAAGAAAGGAACAGATGTATTTCAAATAATTACAAACATAAATGTACTTTTTACAATACTAAAACTTCTTACAAAAAAACTAACATCAAAATTAAGCGACATAAATTCAAAAAACAAACAACAAATGATTTCGCCGTTGGCAATCATGTAGTGATACAATATTTATATTAAGAAAACTAGTAAAGTTAATATATGATATGATATGGGGACGACACCATTTTACAAAGATTAACTCATAAATTTAACGTCAAATGTAATAATATAAAATAAAAATTTCAACAGAAAAATAAAGAACTTGTAAGAAAAAAAATGAACAAGTGATAGACATTAACTTAACAAAATAAATATAAAATAAAAAATAAACGCAGAAAAAATATAGAAATACTTAAACTAAATAAGATAAACTAATAAAAGTTTTAATAGAAAAACAAAAATGCAATAAAAACAATAAAACAAAATTTAAATAAAAAATATGAATAATAAAAAGAATTATAAATAAAACAGGACATAGAATAATCATATAAGTAATATTAATTGTTTAATTTTGTTTATAAATTTGTTATGAATTAAAAAAAACTATTTAGTTAGTAGACCATGTAAATAAATATAAATAAGCTTTTCGTATTCAACAACTAAAAAAGCCAAAAGAAAATCTAAAAAAGTAACGTACAGGATTTGTAATTTTTTTTAATTTTTCGTATTCTCGAAATTTCTTGAATTGGCACACACTTGGTAATTCGGCGTACTTTTTATTATTCTTTTTTGAGCATTGTAATTATTTGTTTGATGATTTCTTGATTCGGTATCATTTGTTTAAACATATTATTATTTGATTTTTAACAGTTTTCATTCTTCTTATTAAAAAGATTATTATTTTTATGATTATATTTTATTGTTGATTTTTATTTTGTTCTTTGTTATTCTTAAACATATTGTTACAAAGATAATTATAAAAAATGGCGTTGTTCTAAGATACGTTTCACACCTGCAAAATTAACAGAAATGTTTGTTGTTGTGTTGTATATTATTTAAACTAAAGGAGAAACAATATTATATACTCATATAAATTAAAGATGCCCTAAAGGCTTCGCAAATTGATAAACAAATCATAACTTGATTGCATTACTAAATTTGCTACCATTTCACATATTTATCTAAGGAAAAGCACAGGCAACTTCCACAGACTCATGCAAGGACAAGTTCCAATTATTCTCGTGTATGTAGAAAAACATCAAAAACTGAGGAAAAAGTTGGAAGTGAGAGCATCAAAAACTGAGGGAAGAGTTGAAAGTAAAGGATACACGGAAAATGCCCACCGTCACCTGGTTTCCAACTACTTGAAATTTGGGAAAAGTTTCAAAATTATAATACCAGATAGAGAAGACCGGAACGAAGAATTTCCAGTTTCCGTAGACTTTATCTAATATATTGATGGCTCCAAGACTGCATTAGGTACAAAAGCAGAAATCTATAAGCCAAAAAGGAACACTAAGATTTCAATAGCACTTAGAAAATTTCCTATAGACTTTCAGGCGGGAACAATAGCTATAGAATACTCTGCGAAGAAGATCAAGAGGCTTAACATTAGGGGTAAGAACACAGCTATCTCTTCGGACAGCCAAGCAGCAATTAAGGCTCTAGCTACACCTGTAAAGTCAAAAGTTGTTTTGAACTGCATAGGTGCTCTGGCAGAGATAGGAAAAGACTATTGTCTGATGCTTTGCTGGGTACCGGGACACAGAGTCTTCAGGGATAACGAGATGGTAGACTTATTGGTCATGACCCGAATCCCACTGTGGCATTTCAAATATCCCGAAGAGACGCTCTTTTAAAAATAAAACTCAAGAAAGGTAGAATAACACCAGCCATTTGATAGAATAGAAGTTCATACAGGGACCGTCACATGACTAAACATACCTAAACTTATGGTCATTGTTGGCCTGGTGTTGGCTTAGGAACATTTAAATCTTCTAAGAGTAACAGATAGCAACCTGTGCAGATTTTTCCATGAAGAATAGGAGACTGCAGAGCACATTTTATATTACTGCTAAGACCTATATTTCTACAACTAGACGAAGAAAAGTCAAAGCCAGAGAGCTACACATAAGAGCCTCTCTATAGACTCTGGGGGTTAGTCAAAAGCCTAGGCCAAGAAAGATAGCTCTAAAAGATTAGAGAGGTATACAATAGACTAAGAGTCGCAGTGCAGAAGGTTGTTGGGCCCACGCCATTCTATATCTATGTATCTTACATCGTTTCATTTTATAGCATAATTAGTTTGGCGATGTTACTATAACTTCCTAAATTTACTATACAATCCATCCTAAGGACAAGAAGATAAAGTATTTTTTTGTTCATAGAGCTTTTTAGTAGTATTTTTGTATTTACTTATTTGTAGTCAATTTTTGTTTCACATTGAGCACCATTTTGTGGATTAATGCAATTTCCCTAAGTCATTTTTCTAATAAGAACTCCAATATATTACAACTTTATTGCTTTGACAGATGTTTTAACTTTGTTGTAAAAAACGTTGTAAGACTTTAGAGTACTCGACTCACATACTAATACAAAATGTACTTTTTATTAGATTTCTATGCATACAGACTGACAGTAATTGTGTCATTTCTCTTCATTAGAAGTAGTTTTTGATTTTTACTGTTAGATAAACTAGTGACAATGTTTATTGGCAATACCAGATTTATTCCTAATTGGTGCTTAATTGCATTCTATTGTTCATATGTCCTTTCTTTCGTTTCATGACTTTTTCAAGATCATTTAGCATCTTTTGTTTTGTAGGCAGATTATTTAATTACCAAACTTTACAGACTACCAATCTTATTATTTCATGCAATATTAGTTTTCAATTGATTTGTTTACTACAGCAGAAAAACGTCAAAAGACTTACGTTGGTGCTATTTAAACGCCCTAGACTAATAAAGAACTATCAGCACGATAAAGTTAGGTAAACGTTGATAAATTTTTCTTTTTCCTTTGTATTGCGAGCTTTACTTATTGTATCTGATACTTTAAAGGCGTGCTATGCTTTTTTGATTTGTGGTCAAAGTAGAGAGAGAAATCTCCCTCTATTTTGACGATTCTTTCACCTGCCATTCTATGATATGTGTGATTTTCTTTTGGCCTTTTTAGCCGCTGAATACTAAAAGTTTATTTATATTTATTATGGTCTAGTAATTAAACAATCCTTTTTTTATTTATCAATCGTTTAAAAACACATTGAACATTGTACATCAATAAATTTTACAATTAGTACATACTGATCAATCAATATTCGCAGCTTATAATTGTTTAACCTCCTGTTTAGATATTATTCTAAAAGCGTCTTACATTTACTCTTTTTATCATGCATCATCTTCTTACAGTTCGCGGTACATTCTGTGTTTTAGTTGTCATTACGAATTATAATAATAATAGTTTCTCTCTATAATTTATTTGCAGAGTTTTAATTCATTCATTTTGCAAAACCTGTGCAAAGTGCGCACGTTGGGGGCCGCAATGCATGCATATTTAATTTTATGAAACATGACCACGCGACTCAGTTTTGCTTATATGCAACATAGAGGGTGCAGCAGGGTCAGAAACACCAATTTAAACTTTAACCAAGCTTAACTAGTTTATTGTTAAGCCTCCCCAACCCGAAACAATCAAGCAATTGTGTTTCTGATATAATTTCAATTAAAATACATGAGTAGCTAATAATATTATTGTAGTTGTTGTTATGTTTATATAATAGTAAACTTGACTATCAACTACATCAAGAATCTTTATATAGGTTAATAATTGTAATTGTTAACACCCTAGGTATTTTCTAATCTTACATTAGTTAATTTTTCTAGCATTGTTTATTATATACTAACGTATTTACAAAAAAGCTTTTTAAAATAAATCATATTTAGTTTTAAATAAAGAACTATAATATTATATATGGGTATTGTTTATCGCTCTATAATACTGATGGTAAATTCTTCAGGTTCTTTTCTAATATATGAATTCCCGGTAGAGTTATTGATATTAATACTTAATTTGTCAGTGAATAGCATTTTCTGTCACTTTTCTGTTGTTAACTTTTTGTGTTCTTTACTATAGACAAAAGCGTCTTTGCTTTTTGGAAACAAGTGGCTTCTTCCGTGATCTACACCTTTTTAATTAAAAGTTAAGAAATATTTGACTTGTATTAGAAGTACATACACTAACGCGAGCAACTTCGCACCATATTTTTGTTAATTTTGCAAAATTTCTGATGACCAAGTTTGCTATTCAGTTTAAACTGAACTTTTTTCGATCATCGACTACATAGCTTATCAACATCTCAGCACAATTTTCTTTAATAACTTTAGTAATACTTAACTTTGGTGGCTAATTTGTGATTAAAAAGAACTCCCGTGAGTTCTACAAGTACATCGTATTTTATTTGATAATTTGATTTGTCTCTTTTGGGACCCTATTTTGCAAATTATGATAACATTTATCAGTAGAATGGATTTAAAGTCCTTTTGCGCCTTATACACTTGCACTTTCTATAGAATTTGTAATCCTAATGAAGTCTAACTAGACCTTAATGATACTATTGCTTACCCAGTACATAACCTGCCAGGAGAAAGTCCTAATTGAGTTTTTTTTTCTATAAAACTTCAATCAAATAATTAGTACAAACTAATTAGAAATATGCAAATAACATGTGTTAAGTTAGGTGATGTACGACTTTTTGGTACTACCATATCATTTAACTTTATCATCAAACAAATTAACAGGTACTATATGCACTTTGTAAAGCTACGGCGTATTAATTCCATTTTTGAGTGAAGGACAACGGTTTCTCTATTATAATTTCGTAGAGTTTTAGTCTTAGTTAATAGATTCTTTACCTCAAGTTTGCAAGTATCAGATAATATTAAACACTTATTGTAATTACTTTAATGTAATCAACAACGAAAGCTCTAAAAATTGAGTTTAAAGCCAATTTAGCCAACCAACCTCTTCAACTTATTTTCCATTGTGGTCCGCTGAAGTATTCTACTGGTTCTCTTACTTTCTTCATCCCAACATCCCGATTGACAATAACTGTCTCTAGTAGCTTAGACTAAATAGGCAATTAATCGCATTGAATAATACATCTTGCTGATATTTAGATTAGAGCGTTTGTATCACTTAATTGCTTTTTTCCCTCTTAAGAATTCCCAAATCTTAACTTTGAATCAATGTGCTCTTTTAAATCCACAGTCGAACATGTCGTTTGGTTTAAAGAGCTTTGAGAAGGAAAGTCCTTACATTATTTCACAGAGATTATCAGAGTCTCATACATTAGCTTTAAAAAAGATCTTTAAATCGACTTATTCAATAATTAGACCATTTGTTGTGGTATCTATCATTATTTTAGTACGGTTACGATGCCTGTAGTTGCTCTATGTCTTTCTTTTGAAGCTACCATACAGGTGTACGTAGGTACCATCTCCAATAATTACAATTGTATTCTTACTAACGCCATGCAATGCCTTTGCAAACTTAGATACATTATCAAGTTAGCCTGGCTTGTATTATACAATCGGTTCCAAAATGATTATTTATAGTCATCAATCATGGCTTTGAAATATTTATTTATACATTCTTTTAACATAGTAAATAGAATATTAACGCATTCAACGATACTTAAAATAAAATTACTTAGTTAAAACCCAATTCAAAGCCAACTACCACTGGCGCAGATCAAGAAAACTCTTTGTTTAAAAATACCGACAAGCTCATCAAAGAGTTTGCAATTTTTTTTATTGTGATTTTGTGTTTTCATATTATTACACAAACACAAGTTATCGACTATTTTTATTATTTCAGAAGCAGTAAACCTAGTGCTCTTAAAGGTTACTTATTTTATGATTAGCGTGCGAGCAGTGAAACGGTGCGGGCACTACGTGATCGCTCCGCTATCTGTGCAACACAGCTGACTATAAAGCTATCTTATAGCCCGCCTTTCTGCAGTTAGACCAGTAAGTTACTTATAATATTAAAATAAATAATAATAATACAATCGGCAATGACCTACCAATGGAAATACAAACGTTAAATAAACGCAAATCGGATGCCTTATCACCATGGATAACTGCAGTCCAGAAACGGTACATGTGGACACCACCACAATTATCACAAAACAAATTTTATTTCCCACCTCATATAGAAAATAAATTAACGAAAAATCAAACCTACACAACAACTACAAATAAACCAGAAACCGCAGCATCAACAATTTAAATTCTGCCCATCTATTTGCAAAGCGATATCAACCATATAGAGCTGATATCCGATCTCGAACAGATAACAACAGGCGAGTTCACAACATTTTGCAATGCAAATTCAATAAGAATAAATTTGACAAAGCAGGAAGATTACAGAAAAATATCACTTAAAAGAAAATCAAATCAAGTTCCATACTTTTCAAAACCCAAACAGCAAGCCACTTAGTGTTGTAATTAAAAACGTCCCATTTTCGCTCACAATTCAGGAACACGAACTTAAAATGCTACCAATAATTAAAATAACGCAATTACTTACAAAGGATAAGCAACCACTGTCCGTATGCGCAGTAGAGTTAACAGATAACGAAGACGCAAAAAAAATATTGAAACTAAAATTATTATGCCATTCAATAGTTACTGTTGAGATAAGACAGAAACCAACAAGTATTCCTCAATGCCACCGTTGCCAACAATATTTTCACACTAAAAATTGTTGCACCCTTGAACCCCGATGTGTGAAGTGTGCAGGATCCACCCACGTGCGCAAACTATGGGCAAAATCACGCAGCGAGCTACCGCGGGTCAAACATTATCTAGAGTTATTCCAAAAACGAACGGCAAACCGACCAAATCTTAATAGACGGCTACCCACAGAAAACGCGTGGAACATCCCCCTAAACCTATCACAAATCCAAACGCAACATAATAATTCCCCAAACGTAAGCCATAATATAGCCAATATACCCCACCTTAAAGCACAACAAGAAATAAACAACACAAAGCCAAACTTAATCAAAATCCTAATTTACTTGCTAAGCCCGTTTATCCCTCAAATTAAAGCATTTATCACAAACACTCCTCCCTCTCCTCTTCAATGGCCCATAACGAACAAAAAATAATAGAAAAGCTAACAATCCTTAATTGAAACTCCAATGGCATAAAAGCCCAACGATCACTATTAATTTCCTTCATGGCAAGGTACAATGTGGACATAGTATGTGTTACAAAAACCCACCTCATTTTATCAGAAGATAACCTCAAAATACCAGGCTACTAGGTGCAGAGAAAAGATCGAATGTCAGAAAAAGCAGCAGGAGTAGCCATATTAGTCAAAAAGCAGATCAAACACAATATCATACCGATCCAGTTACACCAAACATTGAAACTATTGGCATTAAAATAATACTAAAAAACCAAAGCCACACACTAATTAGTATGTATAAACAACCGAAAATGAAACTAAACTCAGCAGATCTGTTTGCAATATTTAATTCGTCCGTATCTACTCTTGCAATAGGCGACCCAAACTGTAAGAACACGCTATGGGGCTGCAGAGCGACAAACCCGAAAGGCATTAAACTTGAGCAAATCTCCACAGAGATTGGATTTCTAATTCTAACCCCGCCTAACTATACCTATTACTCAAATCGTAGAAATCACCAGCCCGACATCCTAGATATGGTCTCCCTAAAAAAATTTCCAACTGAAATCCATCAAACAGTCATCGAAGAGCTCGATTCGGATCACCTTCCAGTACTCATAACGCTCACGGCTGCTCCACACATAAACACACAGGCTCCTCGTCAAATAAACGGAGCAATAAACTGGGAAAAATTTCAAAAAGCTCTAAATGATGATTTACATTATTCACCTAAACTGAAAGCACCAGAAGAAATCGACGTCGCAATATCAAACTTTACAACTTCCATTGTAAATAGTGTACTCAAGGCAACATCGAAGAAAAAATTGTATCATAAACCCAGACACTACTACCACTCAAACTACATAACTGAACTTATAAAAAAAGAGCCAAGCAAGACGCCAATGGCAACGAAGTCGACACCCATCTGATAAGCGATCGCTACTAACACACCAGCTAAAAAAATAGTTAGACGAAATAAGAATAACCGCGTACCAAAAATAAATTGACGAGCT
The DNA here is from genome assembly GCA_036346155.1 of Sinelater perroti. NCBI lineage: Eukaryota > Metazoa > Arthropoda > Insecta > Coleoptera > Elateridae > Sinelater > Sinelater perroti. The sequence goes on from JARFIY010000324.1 coordinate 8,325,210, forward strand.
TGCACCGAACGACCCTGGGATGTGGAAAGCAACAAAGATAATTCTAAAACAGCACAAAGAAATTTAAACAATCGCAGATGGTATTAGCAACTACTACACTGATGCAGAAAAAACCGCGGCATTCGCCAACCATCTGGAAAGTGCTTTCACACCAAAAATTACATGCAGTCCAACAAAAGTAGCATTTACAATTGACTACATCGAAAGAAACCTACCTGTTATCACTGAACATATAGAACCAACTTCGCCACACGAACTACAAGCTTTAATCGCCAGACTCCCCAAAGGAAAAAGCCCCGGTTACGACCTCATGCCAAATATCGTGTTAATACATTTAACTATGAAATCCATAGCTTACCTAACATCAATATTTAATGCTTGTCTGAGGATGGGCCACTTCCCAAAAGAATGGAAACACGCCATAATACTGCTATTCCCTAAACCAAGAAAGGACAAAAACGCTTAGAAAACTACAGACCTATATGTCTATTAACATCTCTATCCAAACTGTTATAAAAAGTAATCTACATTCGCCTCAACAAAGAAGTGACCTCACTTAACATACTCCCCCCACATCAGTTTAGCTTCAGAAGAACCTACTCAACCACACACTAACTCCTGAGAATAGTTGAAACAATCGAAACAAACAGTACGCAACAGCCGTTTACCTTGATGTAGTACAGGCCTTTGATAAGGTCTAGCTAGAGGGGCTGAACAGAAAACTATTGAAATTAAGATTACCCAACTACCTAAAGGCAATCATATTCTCTTTTCTTGAGAAAAGAAACTTCGCAGTGAAAATAAATGTCAAAGTCTCAGATACCAAAAGTATACGAGCTGGAGTTCCTCAAGGCAGTATACTGGGACCACTTTTATTTAACATCTACACGTCAGACATGCCAAATGTAGAAGCCACTTTAGCGACATTCGCTGACGATACAGCCATTATTACACTAAGCAACGATCTAACAAAAGCAGCACAACTACCACAGGCCTCTATAAATAAATTATTCAAGTGGTTTAGTGACTTGAATATATAAATTAACTCGAGCAAATGCCAGGCAAAAATATTCACACTCAGGAGAATTTGTAACTCACCTAACATTTATGTCAACAACCAAATGATTGAAAATTTGAGACACAAAACTCTCTTGGAAAACTAAAAGCCAAATGTGCAATCATGATGTGCACTTCCCTCATAAGACTATTAGCACTTTATGCAGTGCCAGTCTGGAGTACCACATCAAAAACAAACATAATCAAACTACAAATGCTGCAGAATAAAGTTCTAAGAATCGCAGTAGACGCGCCGTGGTTCATCAGAAATACTCAGTTACATTACGAACTAGGAGTTCCAATAATAGAAGAGTACCTAAAAACAAGCACCAAAAAAACATCAATGCATGCGATGGAGCAGTTCACTACAACCTTGGCAAGCGGAACATTCACTCTCGGCTAAAACGAAGACTCCCCCAAGACCAATTCTTATCAGACGAAGGAATCAAGATACCCATCAGTTAGATTAGTCACTTGTAACAATGCCATGTATAACCCAAAAGTATTAATCTGGCAAATAAAGATTTTATATATAAAAAAAAAAACTTATTTTATAACGTCGTTCCAGAGAATACCTGGTATTTTGTTGTCTCTAAGGTAACCTTTACTAATTACAATTTTTGGTAGTATTTACATGTATATAAAAATGTCTCAAGAAACCCAGTTGCATTGCTGCTGGTCTGCCAATCAAGTTTGCATTGATGCAATCTTGTAGGTAAAAGATATATTATAAATTTCTGGTGTTGGTATTATTGATAACTTAAATTAGATCAATTTACTGCACACAAATTAGGATATAAGAGAAGTATGCACCAACGAATATTTGGCAGGGCAAAGCATTCCTGTAATTGCTCAACCTCTCTATTTTGTGATGTCAAACTGTCAAACGACGTCGAGAATAATCAGCAGTGAGTTAAAATATTCGTAAAAAATAAAAAATTTAAAAATGCACAGATCCAAACACTGATCGATTATGTGAAAATAGGCGCAGTGCTATCAAGAAACTTAGAACAATACTATCCATTAGTATTAGTAGTGAAAATACATCGTGAAAAACCAACTGCACTATCTCAAGGCAAATGCACGGTGAGGACCATGCACTTTGACGTGAACAAAATGGTGCGCATGCAAGCTACTAGTCTGCTGCATTTTTAAAGTCTATAATGATCACCGATGAAACGTGGGTGCACTACTTCATTTTCGAGTCCCAGCAGTCATCACACGAGTGGAAGCATACCAGTTCTCCCAAACCCTAGACAGCACGGAGAAACAGGAAAAGTTAAGGCAACGTTCATGTAGACTTTCCGGAGGAAGGAAAATATTTGATTCAAGTAAAAGACAGGTGAAAAGCGGGTAGCCTTCGTTCAAGACAATGCACGCTCCCATATAACCAAAACAACAATGGAAACCCTCCAGAAATTGAAATGGAACCTTCTGCCGCACAGTCCCAATTTTGACTCAAATGATTTCTACCTGTTCAGAAGGCTCAAACCATACTTGTAAGGCATACGGTTGACGACGCCGTCATCCAGACTGTTTGGGAGTGTTGATTTCGAAGAGGAGTACGTTGAAGACTGACATGTGCAAGGGTTTTGGTAATTTTTTTGGTAAAAAACAACATTCACGTATTTATTTGAAATACCTTCTACTTAATAAGAATGCTATAAATTACAAGCAATATTGTAAGTAGTCTCAACCCCTTTTAAGTTAAGAAACTTGGAATCTTACACAGTTCTTTCATCGTCGTTATCATTGTTTAAACAATTTATAATATTGTACTCTATCCTATCGACCAGGCAGTCTAAAATCTTAATTCGCTAAAACTATTTGTTTATTGGTAGGAGTTTGAAGCAAGTCATTAGTAACAACAGCACAATGTTCTTTATATTCTAGTAATAAAAGCTTCAAAACGAATTTTGATGCGACACGTTCCACGCCAAAACTTGCGTCAAAATTTTACAAACTTCAGTTCTTATTTTTCCCTGCTCACTTCTAGAATGATTCGTAGCCTATACTACTGTGTGCAAATATAACCCGGAATTTTTAATTTAAACTGCGCGGGCATTTCGTTGGGCACAAACCTTTTTAGTTTTAAGTTGGTAGGACTGCTACTGACATCTGTGTCAAATTTTAGGTTAATATCTTAATTAGTTGAAGAGTGACGCTCGTTTTCGTAAACAACCAAAATTATCCTTTTCGATTTTTACCATGTCAGAAAATATTCAACAAAGAAGTTCGATTAAATTTTGTGTTAGAAATGATATTTCTGCTGCGGAAACGCTCAGAATGTTACAAAAAGCCTTCGGTGAACAGGCTATGTCTAAAACACAAGTATACGAATGGCATAAAATGTTCAAAGAGGGTCGTGAAGGCGTTGAAGACGAACCACATCAAAGACGTCCAAGAACATCAACTGACGAACAGCACGTCGTGAAAATTAAGGAATTGGTGCTCCAAAATCGTCGATTGACAACTAGAAAGCTTGCTGACATCGTTGGCATTTCAAATGGATCATTTTGAAGGAAGTTTTGTGCCTCAAAAAAGTCAAATCTCGTTTGGTTCCAAAAACCCTCAATTTATTCGTGACCATTTCGCTAAAAATTCCACCCATATCGTTCTGCAACCGCCGTATTCGCCTGACTTAGCTCCATGTGACTTCTGGCTATTCAGCAAAATGAAAAGACCGCTCCGGGGACACCGTTTTGACACGATAGAAGAGATTCAAGCCGAATCGAAGAATGTGCTGAAGGCCATACCGAAACAAGACTTTTCAAAGTGTTTTGATGAGTGGAAAATTCGCTGGCATAAGTGGATTGCAGCCGAGGGGGATTACTTCGAAGGCGATGAAATAGATTTTTAAGAATAAATAAGGATTTCAAAAATTATAACAAAATTCCCGGTTATATTTGTACACAGTAGTACAAATTTTACATTTTTTAGTGTTCTGCTAATTGATGATCTTTTAAAATGTATATTACCTTCTACAGATTTCTAGCCCTCTCAATATCATCCTTTGCATCATGCTTTTATTCGTGATGTACCCAATACATGTTTTCTGAGACTATTAATTCAACCAGTAAAATTGTTCTCGTTTACGCATGCGCGCATTACAGTCCATTATTATTTTTCTGTCAAATTAAATCACAACTAGGACAACTACTTCCATTATTAACATTAGCTTAATATTTTTAAGATAGATCCTATATATTTAAAGCCAAAAGCTTTTCTGTGCCTTTAAATAATAAATTATAGGTGATATCAAGTAACTATTGTTATATAAAATTACTATCTGCATTTTCTTATACAGATAAATATTCATCTCATATTTTCAACGACCTTAAAAAGTTCATTACTGAATTCTATATGTCTGTCTGTCGGTCCGTCACAAAATTAGAGATTTTTAAAATTTTAAAATGGATTCTTATAGGAAATTTTACGCTGAATTCGAAAATGAAGTCGAAAAAATTCTGTCGAATAATTTTCGAGATATTCGATTTCGAATTTTTAAGTTTTAATTTCGTTCTGGGATTGCTTACAGAGCAATCTCTTCGCCGGCCCCATGTTTTAAACTGCTATTTATAAAATAAAGCATCAGCTCTATACTATTAATTCTAAAATTTAAGGTAAAGGCAACTTGTTTTTGATTTAAATGTTTTAGATTAATTGTCTAAGTTTTAAATTAGGTAATCTCAAACGTCTATTAAAGTTTGAAATATCTCTTTGCTCTAAAATGAATTGCTCTGCTCTATTACATTCCTTATCATACACTCAAAAACCAATTTCGGCAAGAAAGGCAGCCCAAAATCTGTTTCATTAAGTGCACGAAAGTACAGAACGCCTGATTAACACTCTTTTTCAAATAGTGGAAAAAGGCCACTGGCCTTTTGTCTTTCAGAGATCGAGATTTGCAGCGCTCTTCAAACGATTTACTTATTCGCACTACGGAATGAGAAAGTGCGCCCTTTGTAATAGAGACGTTCCGCCCGGCCTCGTTAGTGTCCATTAGGCCGCCGACGCACGTAGACGGAGCACAAAGGAAGGATTTCCACGCAACCTGCGTCCTGGAAATGATAACGCGCATAGTAAAAGTTTATGAGGAATTCGCAAGGAATCGTAAAATGCAAAGTGGCGCCATGCCCGGGACGGGGCAGGTGAGTTATTGCTTATTTCGCGCTGCGCTCGCGCTTCCGCCGGGACGCGCCGCTGCCGTACCTGGGAACTAAATTATTAAATATTTGTATTTCGCACGACATTCGCAGCTTTCGAGCTGGAAAACTCTGATTTGTTACTGCGCTGATAAATAAAAGGTCGTGGAGAATATTCTAGAGCGGAAAAATTCGTGCTTTTGCTGGTATGTTAAGCAATTTTTGATAATCTGCATGTCTATAAAAAAAAAACTGCTTAGGGTACAGTGTACATGAGGCGTGGATTTGTAAAATTTAGTAAATATTAATGCATAATTTCATTATTACTAGATATAGTTCATAACAACTCATTAACAATATTGCATGGCGTTGGCACATCTTGAAGTTTCCTGAATTTAAATTTTTTTCTGAAAAAGTACTTGCCTTACTGTTACTTCTCAACCTAATCTCCGTCTAGACGTATAAATTCTTGACAATGTGGTCGCTATTATTTCACAGTTGCTAAGAACACTTTTTTAGGGGTGTATTTTTCCACTGAAAAATCGTTGATGTGGCAGCGGCTCGATTGAAAAATGAGCGGCCACGAAGAAGTATCCTTCTGGTCGAAAATTCATGGCACCATCACGTGTTAATATGTCCTAACTTTTGCCACCCGGGCAGCCTTGTGTTCATCGGTCAGCATTTGTGGAATCCACCTTAAAGAAGCTTTCCGCATTTTCAGGTCATTATGCAAAATAACCTTCACAGATTCTATGGAAATACCAAGTTTCAAGTCCATATCACGTGCATCTAATCCATAACAACTTGTTCTACTCGCACAATCATGGTTTTGGTCCGGCTATTTGTGCCCGAGGCTGCTTCGGTTCATTGTCACACAACTTTCGGCCTTTTTAAACTTTCGCACTCACGAACGCACATTTTTAACATCCCTAATGTTTTCACCGCATATCTCACTTAATTGGCAATGAATTTCGATCAGTGTTTCACCACGCAAGAGAAGATAACGGATAATTACACGTTGTTTTTCAACAATAAACGTCCCTATTTTAAGTACACAAAACAACACTCACTGCAATGGCGGTAACTCGACTTGTGTACATTGCATCATGCTACAATCTACATTACAAATTCGGAAATGTTTTCCGCGTTTATTAAAATTAACCGCACTTTTCTACTTATTCTCACTATTAAAAAAAATTGGATACCTTAGAACTTGAACACACCTTGTAGTAAGAATTCTTTGTTACTTTAACACAACTATTGTATTGCAATTTAATAGTACTACACGTTAGAAAACAATTTTTTTCTTTAGTTTTATTGAAAATGTTCATGCATTAACTCTGCAATGGTTATATTCTCAAAATTTTCATCTTCATTAACTGATTGGTTTGCATGAGTACAGATGTCTTTTTTCCCCGCCTTATTCCTTATTCTTTTATATAGCGTGGACTATATGTTATTTATTTGTTTTATTTACCTCTGATCTAAGGATCCGTTTCTTCCACCTCAATCTATTCATAATTTTCTCATTTGCTCTATTGTCTTTCCGCTTCTCTTCCTCATTTCTGCTGTTCTTTTTATTCATGCCTTTTTTGGTCCCCCTTTTCTTTTTTTGTCTCTACCAATTTTCGTCACTTTTTAAATAAATTTGTTCTCCTTAACTCTAATTATATGTCTTTCTAGCCATTTCAACTTAATTGTTAAATTTGGTCTATTACTGACTCTTGTTCTATGATATTTCTAATTTTCTCATTTATTATGTTTTTTCACACCTTTTTTTAAATATTTCATTTCTATAATATTTATTTTACTTTTATATATAAGTTTAGGTAGAGCTTTATACACACGTTTTCTAAATTCTAATTCTATTTCCTTCTTTTTCATTATTGTTTTATTTATAGCAAAATATATGTTTCTAGCCTTCCTCGTTTGATTTACAATTTTGCTCTGTAATTTTCATCACTTCTTAGCATACTAACTAAATATTCGTATTACAGTCCAGGTTACTTTTACATTTTTTATATTACAAGGTGCATTCAACTTATAACACGTACAATTTTTTCTCACAAACTAATCACACGAAAACTGCGAAACTTGTGCCACTTCACGGCGTAATCTCTCTCCAGCCGAGCATATTTTTCACGACGTCAACACCATGAGAGAAAATCGCTAATGCAATAGCGGCACGACTAGTGAATTTTCGACCACGAACAGTGTCGTTAGGAGCCAAGTCAGGTGAGTAGGAAGCATAAGAAATTACTTCAAAGTTGTCAACATTCATGACACCTATCTGGAAAACACTTTGCGCATTTTCAAATCTTCATGCAGGATTTTGTGCACAGATCCCACGGAAATGCCGGCTATGGAGGCATGAGGCGATCCTCCAAAACAAGTTTCTCCACTCGTTTGATAATGTCGTCAGACCGGCTGGTGAGAGGCCGAGATTGTCTTGGTTTGTTGTCACACGACATTTTGCCTTTTTTGAACTGTCCCATCCACAAACGCACATTCATAACACCATTACCACATGTCTCACTCAACTGGCAACAATCGTTGTCACATGACGCAAATGAAGAAAACGAATGATTACACGTTGTTCTTGTAATAAAAACGTCGCGATTTCAAGTATAAAAAACAGTCCTCACTCTCGTCGCTGCCGATAGAGTCCTGTGTGCCATGCCGTGCCGTCCTACCATCTCTGTTACGCATTCATAAAGAGTCCTTGCGTACTTAAAAATTTTTTTTATTGACATTTATTTGCAATCTGCCACAATAGCAATAAGCAAATCAGATAAATACAGAAATATAAAATTGCACTAGAAGTAACATGTGAGAGAACGTCCAGTGACGTCCCTCGTTGTAAATATTTTAAAATAAACCGTATGTTCCTATCTGTTCATAGTCCTAAAAAAAATTCGAAGGTTTTATAACATGAATGCACCTCGTATTTTCTTCCTTCATATTCAGTATCGTTCTTTTGCTTTTGTAAATAATTATTTGTATGTTTATTTTTAAATTATATTATTTATATTATTTTAATTACATTTCCGTATTTTATTAGTGTTTAAAATTGTTGTGTTTTTTCTTTTGTAGTTGTAGTTATATAATATTTCTTAATATAAGTATAATATTCTTAGTATTTCTGTTTGCTCTATATGCTGCTTCCTCGCCTTTTAAGTGCAATTATATAATTTCACATTGTTCTTTTCTCAACAACCTTTATGTGCATTTTAAAGCATGTGAAAGAAAAGCGTACTGCTCCGTAATTTTCACAATTTACTTAATCTTTCTTTCTCTAAACTTGTATTATTAGATTATATTTTTAATCTTCCGGTATTGTGTTTGTGTTCCAAGCTGTACTGCAGCTTCTAAATTTCTCCGAAAAGTGGTATAGTTGTAGTAATTGATTTACTGATAAAAATAGTAGCTTGGTCAGACAGTTACGGCACAGCTAAATTCTTTTAACAGTCAAATAAAAACACTTCGGTATATCTGAAAGTTGACTTTGAAGCTTTGTAAAATTCACGTGCTCTAAATTATTGTAGTTTATGTTCAGGTTTAAAGAAAACTATTTTATTTATTGTAAGTCTTGCTTTTTTATTTTCTTGTAATCTTAAGCATGTTGAACATATAATAGATTCAGTGTTATCAAGGTTAAAATATAATTTTTCTTTACAAAATTATCTATTACTCTTAGCAGATGTAACGTTGTTACATTTGTCATAATGTTTTAAAGTGTAGAGATTAGCAATTCTTTTTTGGGCATTAGGGTTGTTTGTTCTTTTGGGCTTTCTTTCCCAGCAACATTGAAAAAAATATCCTATTTGATCCTATTAATAGTGGTATAAAGAACAGAATACAATTAATAAATATTTAACATTTTAATTGGACAATAATAAAGCAGATTCAATTTGCCATTATATTCGCAGGTCAAATATACGAAAAGTTTAAGCATGCAATTAAACTTTACAATATTAAGATTATTGTTCTAGTCTTAATCAAATTCATGCGTGGATATGCTTCTTTCGTCTATTCTTTTATGACTTTCTAGGGTACAAAGCTTTTGCCACCATTTTATAAGGTAACAACTACTTACTGAATCATTTTCTAAATGACACAAAATGTTTATCACTCAATAACAATTGTACTAATCACCAAATGATCATCACACTCACAGTAAACATTAGACAGAAACAATGATAACATTCTCTACCTACTCACAAAGAGAGAATACCGAGTTGTGCATTTTCAACTGATATTTATATGTTACAAAAACATTTCTCTAAAACATTTATTATATTTTGCATATGCAGGTCTCAATACAAATGTACAATTTTTTTTGCTAGCCATATCTGTTAATAAATTGGTCTATTATGCAGAATGTTTACTAAATCTTAGCTGTGAATTAATAAACATTTTAAAGTTACTAGAAAATTCTTAAAACAATGCCTTTAGTGGGGTATGTTTAATAAGAATTATTTAAAAAAACATAAAATGCTTTCCAACGAGCTAATATTAATATAAAAGAGTCTGTGCGACTGCGATGTAACTTGGTAGCCGATAAAACAAAGATCTAACGCACGTGCTTCAATGTAGAAATTATTTGGCAATTTAGAAGGCTTTCAATATTAATTTCATAAGTGCAGCACAAATACAGCCATCGTACAAAAGATGGTCGGAAATATGTTATATATAATTCACGTTCCGAAAGATCAGCAACTAACAAAATGTTAACATATATGGGCTATAACCAAGGAGGATTGGCGACTGACATTCCAATATACAACCTAGCAACCGATGAGATTAGATCACAATGCGCATGCATATATGAAGATGACTACACTAACCGAATCGGTTGGGAATAAGCGCACTTGTAATATTATTGTTGTTTTTGCAATAACTGAGAAAGTAGAGCAACAAACCTGCATCAAATGTTGTACAAAACTGAAACAGTTAGTTGTCTGCAGATGCTATTTGGGAGCATGAATGAAAGTATGGTCCAAATAAACCCTCAAATTTCTTAAAGGTAATTGACGTGTTTAGGATCCGCAACGAATAAAGCGCGGAAAAGTGTTGCGCGTGTGTAGGGTACAATTAATAATAATTGGTAACTAGTAAAATTAGAAGACGCCCTGGGATATCCAAATACTAAAAGTGTCATATTTGACGGGAGAACATTGAGAACAATGTGCTATAATTGCTAATAACTTACTTTACATTTGAGAGGAAAGAAATTCCAGGCCGTCGATGAAATTGAGGCCAATACCATGGGATAATTATTTATAATTCCAACATAAAACTTTGATGTTTTAAACAGTGAAGATGGTGCCGAAAGTATTATGTGAAATTCCTAATTACTTACACTATGTTTCTTATATGTTGTTCCATTCTTACTAAATATATAAATCATTTGTACTCGTACTATAGATACTATAGGTTAGCATATTATGTTTGCATTTTTTACTTTTTATGTTACGAAATATGGTGTAAACATAAAATAATTGTATCATAAACAAAAAAATAGAAGATAAAGCAAACTATCGTTACTGACCTTTAACATAATCGCCATTTTTCAAAACACACCTTTGCCAATGTTTGTGAAGCTTCTGAGTACTTTTAATAAGTTTTTTTAGAAATTGATTGTACAACCGCTCATAGCTTTTTTAAACTGCTATCATATCCGCAAAATGCGCGCAGATAGAATAAATCCTGATCACGCAATCAAGCTCTAGAATTTTCCATCCGTTTTGCATTGTTTGGCTGTTTGTGAGGTACAACAGAAAACGGACTCTATCATTTCTATGGTTTTTGTTTGTCGACAGCCGACCTCCAAACGCTGTTCATCCTCAGTCGTTTCCTTCTCGTTGAATGAATATTTGACTAGTTGCAAACACATTTCCTGTTAACCACTTTAATCCCGTACATTTGCATTAACATTTATATGTGTCTATCGCCTTGAATTCCAATTTGTAACATAATTTGATGTTATATTGCTATATTCAACTGTAATCCCACCTCTCACTTTTACCCTGACGATTACAGGTTCTCCGTGCTAGATAGCGCTTCGTGGAATGTCTGAATAGTCATGAGCATACGCGCACACCTGGCCTATGTCACTGATCGGATGCCCATGAATGGCCCGATTATGGTTATTGATCGGCTGTTTTGATTTGTTTCATGTTAGAGGCACAAACAATTTTGTGATTATAAATTATTTGATATAAAAGTGGGATACAAAATTGTTTATAGTTGTTTTCTTAAGAGTGTCTTATAAACAGTTTACCGTCAGAGAAACCTTCTAATGCATTTATAGGTTGTTAAAAATAATACTGACAGATGTTACCCAAAGCTATATAAAGTTAGAATCGTTGGCTAGCACAATCAGTTCACAAACGTATTGTCACATATCATGTAAACACGAAAGCATCTTATCGTGCATGTTTTAGTATAATTACTAGGTATATTTTGTGTAATTGTGTAATTTTTTAATTTAAAATAATCTACGCGTTTTGCTCTACCCTAAAATGAAAATTTTTAATCTTTATCTTTTCTATGTATATTCGGTCAAGTCCTAAATTTCCTTGGTGGCATTTTTCATTTTCTTTTCTTTACTTGGAGCTGTTATTCGTAAACTGATATAATGTGAGTTTATAAAATTTATATTTTGATTGTAATAGAATTTTCCGGTAGTCAGATCTCAATAACAATAAATATTTGAATACTGCGCTACTTATGTCTAGATAAGATCTGCATTTAACTAAACGGCATATTTTGTATTTAAAATGCTATATGAATATGTTCTTATATTATTTGTAATGTATTTTTAAACCACATTTGACTTTAAATTGTTTCAGTTCCTTTTTGTTCCAATATTTGTTAACGTAGTAATAATTTCTACTTGAAAGATTAATTTTTGACTTTTATTTGGTCCTAAAATTTAAAATTCTCTCGGATTACTCACTATTTTAGTCGCCTAGATAAACAAACCTCTAATTCACAGGGAATGTATTATAAGCTTCTATTAACGCACACATAAATATTTTCAGATGTTTATAAATTAGAATTTTAAAAACTTTAAATGAAATTTTGAAAAACTTTTCCTTCACCGCAAATTCTGTATTAGTATTTCATATAAATCAATGCAGCATAAATACGAGATTAAATCAAAGATAAACCGAAATTATACAAAATTATTTTTTTGCACAATCTTCTGAGTTAGAACCATATTTTGTCAAATGAATAGGGAACTTTCTGATCCATTACCATAAAATTAAGGCGGTTGTAGCATTGGTCAATCAAACAAACGCTTCAATAGTATCATAGTCAAATATTTATCAATCAAGTGTTTCTTTTACTGACTTAAACAAATAATAATTGCAAATCAATAAATCGAAACTGCAGTGCAATCTTTTATTAAGTTTAGGCACGTGTACAGAGCAGAATAACCTCTCTGATAGTCCACTCAGACCTTTGTTAATCGATTATTAACATATTCAAATATTCTTCTCAATCACGCTGGTCCTCGGGTGACCTTCATTTTCAATTGCTTATCGTCCTCCCAAAAAATGTTTGTGCCACGCATGCATTTATTTTTTTAAGGGAACTATTTCCTAACAGTTCTTCGAATCTTTTCAAAATCTCAAACAAATTTACGCTCTCTATCGTAAGACACTTGATATTTAACCTTTTGCTCTGAGATCGCAGTAATAGCTTAAGAAAGGGTAAATCTATTTATACATTTGGACAGAAAGTAAACAAAGAAATGTGGCTTGGTGGTTCTAGGGTCTTGATTTACACAAGAAGGTACGGAAAGTAAACAAATACGTCCGATATAAAATTTGGCGTGCCGCGCTCTGAGCGCTTAATTTACACGAGGACGTCCGTGCGTTCGTGTACGCACATCGGGGCTACTCTGGTTCCTTGCCGAATGGCCGGGCGGTCGCGGCTATCGGGGCGTTGCATTGCCGAACGCAAAAAGCGCGTCTTCCACGGCCATTTAGTTTGCTTCCGCCGAGCGGAGCTTCAATTGTAAGTTAGATTGTTCTAGGTTCCCGAACCAGTTAAAAATATAAAAAATTTGAGGGAAAAGCGGATGAACAATTGTCAGCCTAGAACGCCAAAAATACCTTTTGGCGGGAAACTCCTTGCTAAGATATATTTCAAGAGCTTTTCTCCAAAGAAATTCCATTTATTTTGATCTATCCATTATACATTTCATTTTACATTTATTCTCTATATATTCTCTATATTCTTCCTCAAGAACAAAGAAAAATTAGTAGGAATGCAAAAAAAGCAGGCCCAAATAATTTTTTTAATGTTTAAATTATTTAATTATATAATTACTCTGAGGGATAAAACACGTTACTATTAAATTTCAAATAATTTATCAACTGCTATAATATTTAAAATAATTATTTATGTCAGTTAACATTTCAGAAATGATAAATTGCGACAAATAAGCGCCGTCGAAAGCTCTACTAGGTCAAAGTTACGCTACAGTAACCAAGTAATTGAATTAACACATGAAGAAAACTCAAACTAGTTAGTTTTAAATTAACTTTGCTATTAGTTTGGCACTTTATATAGTTACAATCGTCAAGTTTTAATTTCAGAAAAAATTGTATTGTTGAAGGAAGTAGTTACTGTTAAATATTCCTTTAGAATTTTTAGTATTAAATTATTGATAAATTGTTTTGAAATAATTGTGTAATTAAAATTTGATTACTTTTATGACTAAGTTTGAGTTAGGTGCTGTTGTGTAGTGTTTACGCTATTGATATGTTTACATTGATTATTTTAATTTCTAAAAAAACGAGTGACGAATGAAAATTATTTTCTATAGGGTTACTTTCCAATCACGGTTTTTTCAGAATAAAAATAACAGAGCGCAAATTTTCATTTTATTTTGATTATATTTGTCTAAATTTGTACCTTTTTGCTGACTTAAATGATAAACAGCTTTTTAACCAGCTTTTATTTTAGTAAATGTATCTTTGATTTTTCTTAATTTAATTCAAAAATACAAATTTAAAATTATAGTACCAAATACGTTAAAACATATTGTAAAAATAAATACAGTAAAGCGCCAGACTGGCGCTTCTTTAGTTGGTTTAACGTTATCAATGCAAGAGATACTCTCGTCAGTTGCGCAACAGATTATTATTGTCTTACAACGTAAAGGGTGAAACTGTCCGAAATAAGAAACTTAAGGTCCAGTTTAAAGATATGCACTGAAGAGGACTCAAATGTTGAGAGCACAGACAGCAATTAAAAATAAAGGTTATTAACATGGACCGAAGGCGAACGTGCTGAAGATAATATTTACATTGTTCGCCGCTTTTAGGAAAATAACCGCCCATTACCGGTAGTAATAAGTTACGACAGTAATCTGGTTTTTGCACGGCGTCCACAATTTGGTTCTTTCTGAACTACACTAAAACACCTTCTCTACAACTCAGAGATGCCATCATATAAATATAATTTGTTTAAACCACTAAAATAAACACTTAAAAGGCAGAAATTTGGCTCGACTAACGGTTAGTACAATTGCTTTTAAGGTTAGTAAGCGACAGCGGAGCTCAAGCAATCGTTACTAAGAATGTTGGGTTTCAAAAAATGTCTGCAATATAAACTCCTCTTTTTTTCAAAGATCAGGAGCAGTAGCATTTCTGGGCTTTCCATCGATTATTGACACGCTACCAGGCTAAAGAGTAGTATGAGATTGTTATCTACAGTGTACCTACATCACAAGAGCCAGGATCCAAATCCAAATAAACCAGTATAAAGTCGTAAACCAAGAGAAAATCTGCACCCGTTAAAATAAAAACTCGGCTCTCAACTGGAAAGATTGTTGTGGCCGTATTTTTTAGTTTAAAATAAATTTTGCACATCTATTTTGTTTAAAAACGTTGTACTGTAAACGCTTCGTACTAATTTCAACTTTTGGACAAAATGAAACTCTTGCTTCACAACAATGCGCTGTTCCATAGTTGACCAAACGACCAAAAATGAAGAATTTGTTCTTACCCACATTAGAACAACCTTCCTTTCCAGTCAAATTTATTTTTCTGCGATTATTATTTGTTTAGACTATTAAACTAGTCCGTAGAGGATCTGTGTTATTCTTAAAAATATTCCAAGGGAACAGCTGAATTTCATTTAGTTCCTTCTATTTTATCTAACAGTGCATAAGTTAATTTATGAACATGAATTTTCTTTGTAAAGACTACAAACGAACGATATTTTTCGATAGAAAATAAATAAAATATTGTCTGCTTACAGTTAAATTATTTAGAGTAAATAATGGCGGACAGATTACAATTTCGTATAAAGGTTTTGAAAGAATTTCACCTGTCTTAAAAGATACTAAGTTCCAATTTACACATATTAAGATTTATAAAAATCTTTAGATTTAATTACCATAAACAAGTTTAATAGTTACACATTTTTAGTTTCTAATTTTTGTAATAAACTTTTAAAACTAATATTACTACGAAATTTCAAATAGGAGTGAAACTGTTTTTTGCAGTTGTTGCGACCAAAACTTCGCTTCCTTTATCTGTATTCAAGAGACTTATTTATCATTGCAATCCTTGCTTTTATTTCCTTGCATACCTTGCTGCTCGTGTTTACAATCCCTGTCATCTTACGAGCCAATTCAAAGTCGGAGTCGCATATAGACGACGTAACTGCGGCGGTGATTAGTGACCGCACTCATGTTAGTTGCTATTCAATTTCAAGCCATTGCGCAGTTGTGCAATTGCGCTGCCATTATCAATGCACCGAGCACAATTGAGAACGGAGAATTTAAATTAATGTGAAGCTATGATAGCCTTCAAAGCCCAGTCGAGGTTTAAACCTTCAGACTTATAATATGTATTTGCAGTTTTCCACTTCAAGATATGACGGCTTCATCCATAGACACTCAACAGTTTGAGTGGTATTATGAAGAGCCTTTTTTTTGTAGGTGGTTAGTATATAGCTCATAACATTCACAAGAACAATAATTCACAACAGCTATTATAAATCCAGTTTCTAAGGATGAGCCTTTACACGGCCCAGTGTTCCAGTGTTCATTTTGTCGATAAATTTAAGTTTAACGTTTAGACAACAGATTGTAAGGCTAAAATAAAACATTACTAATTATAGTAAAGCACTACTAATGTTCTAGTAATTTCCCGATTTCTTTGGTGTCAAAAAATGTTGGCGCTTTTCGCAGTCATACAATAATAGTCTATATCCCCTTGCTCCAACGTAGCACCTACAAGACATTTACTAAAAACTTAATTGTATAATCTTTTACTTTTTGCATATTTCATTTACAATTTCCTTATTTGTACTTTTTCTTAAATAAAAATAAACCAAGTTGAGTAGAGAAAAAATTAAGACTAGCGCGAAAATTCCTACAGTATAAAGTATTTTTGTGAACTGTTACCAATGACAATCATATATTGTACATCTAACGACTTCAGTATGCATACAAATAAATAAAATTTATAGGCATTTAGTATAATTTACAAAAAAGCTTATTGCAAACAAAATACATAAATGAGGGACAATAGTTACCATATTTTTAAATTTTAAATAAGTATCTGCGGAGCAATTGTGTCAAGACCATTCATCATCTGCTACTGTGCTTGGTTGCGATAGAATCGAATCAAAAGAACAGACTTATAGAAGCCGTTAGCTAAGGTATAACCCACCGAAAAATATAGCA
The DNA here is from genome assembly GCA_036346155.1 of Sinelater perroti. Classification (NCBI taxonomy): domain Eukaryota; kingdom Metazoa; phylum Arthropoda; class Insecta; order Coleoptera; family Elateridae; genus Sinelater; species Sinelater perroti. The sequence continues at coordinate 8,342,127 of JARFIY010000324.1, forward strand.
AAAATGCTTTACTATCTTTTAGTTGCTCAGTTGTGTTATAAATTTTGACAAGAAATTAATAAACGTAAATGGTGTGGCGGCCTTTTCGCCCTTGAACCGCTTATATCGCGGCGGCATGCTGGCGGCTGTGATGTCTGCTACGTTTTGCCGTCGCACACAAAACGGAATATGGGCTTTTGCTCAGCCGACAAGTCTGCATACGCCGTCGGCGGCACCTTTTGATATGAAAGGTGCTGGCGAATGCAAATTGCCCGCAAAGACCTACCGCCAAGCCAGGCGCGAAGCCCGGATTCAGTCACGTACCGCAGCTCGGCCAATTTGGTCGTGTTTTAACACCGCAACATTCGCAATCCGCAACGCGGCCAATTTGGTCGTGTTTTAACACCGCACATTCACGCACCGCAGCTCGGCCAATTTGGTCGTGTCTTAACCCGCAAGAAACATTCACGCATCGCAGCTCGGCCAATTCGGTCGTGTCTCAACCCGCATACATTCAAGCACCGCAGCTCGGCCAATTCGGTCGTGTCTTCACCCCGCAAGAACATTCGCTACCCGCAGAAACCCGATCCGCAGCGCAGAGGTGGCCACTTTGGAATTGCCGACGAAGCCGAAGCCGAATCCGATTCAGGTGAGCGATTTGGCAATATTCGTTGGTGGATATCGGTAGCCGCCCCCATCCGCTTACGCGACGGCCGTTTAAGGGACGATTTGGGCCTTCTCGGTTGACGTTCCAAACGGGCCGTACTACGTTTTCACACCGCACCACGAGAGCGGCTATTTACACGCCTGCCTCTCCATTTTTTGGTCCTTACGAGCCGCATCGGTATCGTATCCCACACCGCATCCACGAGAGCGGCTATTTACACGCCTGCCTCTCCAGTAAATGTTAAATAAATTTAAGTAGCCAGTCGTAGTTTTATCCATAGTTGCGCTTTTTGCCAATTGTTGACTCTAAATTTGAATAAAGGCATTACACTGAATAACCGCTAAAAGAGGAAGTCAATTATTGTCATAATTCAAGACGTAAAGTTGTTAATTTTGTTATTTTGAGTTAGTTTGCAAGTTGAGGAACTATCCACAATTTAGAAACAAATCCAAACAATACATTGCATACAATCGCTGAATAATTTGTTTATTTTTATTGCATTTTTTCTATGCTTTTCAGTCACCTATTCAATCCAAACTATTACTGTAGCTCATAATCCAAAGAATTAAGATCTAGTTATGGGGAGATTAATTTTTTGACGTAACTACATATTCCTGGGAGAGTTTTATATAAACACTTGTTACGCTGAAAAGACTGAAAAGCTTCTGAGATTGGAAGCTACTTAAGTGTTCTTGATGTTGTAGAATTAAAGCACTGCATCCAATTTCCATTAAATCTAGCACACCTAATACTGCAGTGGAAGCTGACATAATTGTATATCTAACCAAATAGAAATGTGAAATTCAACTGCTTGTTCAGGCAAACATACAAATTTAACATGTTCTATTCTGTAGTACAAACCAAATTGCTCGTATGGACGCAAATCCTCTAATGGACAAAGAAAAACTTGAGAACTCTCATGCACACGGTAGACAGACAATCAGTCGTTCATAATATTGAACGTATTAAGTTATTTAACATTTAATGTTGTTTGTTGGGACAACAACTCTACCAATAGAAAGATACAAAAATATCTTTTTAAAAATGCTGTTATAACTCGACTGTTAACTGAGGATTTGTTGAAAGCATTCAAAATTCCTAAAGGAGGAGCTGAAAGTCTGGGAAAGGCCAACTGAAACGAAAACTAATAATACAGTTTAATAGTGATTAGCGACCTTCAAAATCCTGATTTTTTTACGATTTTATTGTGACAAGTATTAAAGTTATTTGAGAAAATCTGAATTTCTTACACATATGGGAGACCAACACTTATTCGGAATTTTAGTTAAAATTGACTCCTGAATAAAAAAGTTTGTTTTAAAGTAGTAACGAATAAAGGGATAATTGAAGTTAATTTTATTAAAAATCCGAAAAGCATCGGCACGCCATGGCGGCAATTTCAAGTGTCAAAGTTACAAAAGGAATTTTGCAACTCCCAAGTCTATGTCGCTTACGGCATTCAATTTACCTATTCACTTGCATCAACTATCTGTATCTGATGGTGAGAAGATGTTCATATGGCTTCCTCTTGCTGGTATGATTGGCCCTTCATAGCGCGTACAGCCGAGGAACCATAGAACCGCTGTCACGTGCGAACATGTCCCAACAATCCTGATTCTTGTCTTACACCGACACAAGTATCCAAGTGCCGACGCCCCTCGGATTTTTAGTGAAAAATTAATTTTAATTATCCCTTTATTAATTACTACTTTAAACCAAACTTTTCATTTATGTGTCAATCGTAATTAAAATTCCGGAAAAGTTTTGGTCTCCCATAAACCCAAACTTTCACCTCCTCCTTTTGCTTGGAAAAAATCCCCTCCCGAACCTAGCACTACAATAAGCAAGCTTTAGTTTTTAGATTGACTGAATTTTGCAAGGGTAAAGTAAAATTTAAAATTGTACAAAAAATATTCCGGAGAACATCGTACAATGGATCAATTTTTAGTTACACTTCTCTTACAGTAATTTGTCCACACGTGACGTAACGAAACCCAATCACGTTATAATAAATCACACACATAAAATATACTACAGTTTAAACAATTGTGATAGTAATTTGTAAAATTAAAGCGTATCTATTTATGATGATCTTCCATACACTACAGAACACAAATGTCACATGAATTTGATAATCAAATATAAAACGAGGCAGCTGGGATAATTTAACCTTTTATGTAATTCCGATAGTTACAGCTACCGTTTACAGCTGAAGATCACTTTCCAATGCAAATACTAGTTTCCGAAAGCTTCTACGATAAATATATTTGCTAAAGTATCTGCTACTTCTGGGAAATTCATGAAAACATCCAGTGATGCTAATTCCATTTCTAAAAAAAATAAGTAAACATCCTCCCTCTTTTAGTTCCTAGAGTTTGTAATTTTTTTCCCAGCCATTAAAGTCCACTGCAGGACGTAGGACTTCCTTGAATTTTGCAGTTTTTTCAATTCAACGGGAATTTGGCAATTGAACGCCACGCTTGCCGGCCGAGCGGGTAGATGAATGGATAGGGTAGAATGTACTTCATGACCGCCAAAGGTGTTTGCATGACGGCCAGAGAGCATTAGATGTTTTGCCATTGCCGGGGTTCGAACCCTGGGGCCACCGCGCGCCAGTGTGGCAGGCCACCAAGGCCTTTACCTCGCTGCCTCGTGCTCTATACACTTGTAATAGTTTATAGTAAGTACTACTTCCATATATCTTGCACTTGCGTTTTAGCATTCAAAACGTTCTAATTATTTTATTACCAATTTTAAACTTGAAATGTATGCACTATACTTTCACTCCATGCTTATTAGGTTTGCTTGATATTTTGGCAAATTTACTTTTCTAGAGCAACAGAAAACTTGAATAGTATTTAAATAATTATCTAAGAGACAAATAAAATTACTGCCAATTTGAGTCTGATGAAGATTCAGTTTATTCTGATGTTAAAGATTTAGATCTGGCATTTGATCCTGAAGAAGATCTGACAATTAAGAGACAAATAATAATTGACAACTAATTTCAAAATTCGCTAAAAGGGAAGACGATCACATATAGAATAAAAATTTGATAAACTTTGTAACGTTTTCTTGGGCCAAGGAAAATTATCGTCTCTTTTTGTTTTCTTGTATCAATTTTAACAATCAAACAGATGGGTGTCTGGTGCAACCCCCTTTGATTATTTTAAACAATTTTTTGATGACACAATTTAGACTTAATAGCACAAGAATGAAATTTATATTCTTCTCAGTTACACAATAATTTAAATATTGAAAAAGATAAATTAGAGTTTTTTAGGTATCCTAATTATTGTAGGACTTAATCTTTGCTCACTCTATACCTCTATTGGTCATCGTGTCCGAATTTTTATGTTGGCGGCTTTTTAAAGTCCTTACACTAAAAAATTCTTAAAAATATTAAGATTTCTACATTTAAATAGTAATTTAAAAATGCCAAAACCTTAGAAATCAGAATTATGATAAACTTTACAAAATTCAGCCACTTGAAGGAGCAGTGTTTGGCATTCTTTTAGTTGTTGTGACATAAGAGCATAATAGAACTTAAAAGAAGAGCAACCTTAAACCAATATTTGCCTACGAAACCCATCAAGCGCAGTTTCAAAGCGCAGACTATAAACTTGTGGTGAAATTGGGTATCTGTTAGATTTTGATATATACCAATAAGCTAGCCAGTGGCTTGTTTTTAATATCTCTAATAGAGAACGTCCAGCTCCACAAAAATAGCTACCGCAGATAGCATTGGAATGCATTTAAATCCCAATAAAAGGAACTTATCGTCACTGCGTGAAGTGCAATGCTCGTAAAATTCAATAACGTTCTAATCTTACATGTAAAATATTATATTTGGCAGTTTGTAAAACTCCTTTTAACCTTGTCATAACGAATAAAATCAATAATAAAGAATGGTTTTTATATTTATCAGTACTTTCAGTATGCACGAAAGTTATTCTAAATATTCTAAAGGCTAAAGTTAAACAAAAATATTTCAATATTTTATCTTAAAATAGAAGAAAATAAAAAGGATTTTTTCTAATAAAAAAAAATCTGTAAGTTTAAACAAATTACAAATATAATTTGCTACCGTCTTAATACTGTTCTTCTTAGCTTTACCATGTAATTGTAACTGTAAGCAGAAACGCCAGGAAAGTCAATTTAAATACTTAGATTGATGGTTAAATATGGAAATAAGCAGCAAAATAGAAATACTAGGCTCAAACTTATTAAAATGAAAGAACTCCTGACCAACAAACACCTAAATTTAGAAATCAGGCAGAGAATGATGAAATGTTACATATGGCCAACAAACTGGAATGCTATGAGGCATATGAGACGAATACTTAGAGTCGCATAGACAGCCAGGATCACAAACCAAAGGATGCTACAATGAATTGTAATCAAAATATCTTAAGTACTATAAAAAGAAGAAAGACAACCTATTTGGTACACTTAGAGTGAAGATGGGGGAAAAGGGAAAGAGGTAAAAGGATAATCTCCGGGCAAAAAAATATAAAGAACAGTTTTCAACAATTCTCAACGAATAGTCCAGACATCATTAGAAAAATAATTCTGTGCCAATGTGAATGCCAACCTCTAACCAAGAGATGGCGTGTTAAGAAAAAGAAGAATCTTTCTTGCTTTTTTAAGTGTTAGCGGTAAAAGTAGTGGTAATTTTGAAATTATTTGCGATCTACGGCTGACCAGCACAGCTGCAAAGCCATGACATTATGTCTTTTTCGATCTACCTTTCTCTTTTAACTTTTCCTTCGATACCTAGAAGAATTGCCTTGATCCTCTAATAATATGACAAAAATATTCCGTTTTTCGTCTTTTAATGGCGCCAGTGATTTACATGTTTTCTCTATAAGGCTTACTACCTACTTATTTGAGATTTAAGGTATACATGAAATTTTCATTAGTCTAAGATAATATCATAGCTCAAAGACCTTTAATTTATTCGTGTTTGTCCTTGTTAATGTGCTGTTTTGCAACCATAAAGTAAGATGGACCACACAACATCGCAATATTCTAATAAGAACATTTTAAGTTATGTTTCACTTCACAGAGCTGTGCGCAAGATCCTTATTTCTGTTTAACCAGCGACCAAGATTTTGAAAATACGATGGCCATAAAGAAAAATTAGTAATAAGAGCTAATATGGACATTTCTTAGTGGTTTCTTAATGTCAGAGCGCTAATAAAACTGACATTGTCGCCGGTATTACATTTTCCAACAAATGTTATTACGTTTTATAGGTCGTAAGCCTACTGTTCCATAAATTAATCGGCAGTTTACGCTTCGCCAAGACGTCGCGCCTTTTGAAACCTACTTCATCGCAGCTACGGGCAATAAAGGCAGACACTTTACAGTTAGGAAACGTCATGCAGCGGCAATAAATGAGCGGAAGCTCAATAAAATTGCCGCGGAGCCCGCTTAGCTATAGCTGCCGAAGGAAATTACGAGGCGAGTCGAGGCCTTGCTCCAGGACGGCACACACTTGGTCTTGTGCTCGTAATGATCGCAGGTCACCCTTAATTAGCATTCAAGGAACTCCGCAATGCGCAAACACCTCGTAGGGCTGCTTTATTATACGGAATTCCTATGCAGCATAGCCACCTGGCAAACCTCCAATAAGACAAGACGGCATCGAATTTACCTGCGGTGCAATACGTTGCCAATGCGTGCCGCGCCGCATCTGCTTCGTACTTCGACCAAATCTACGTGCACGAAATGCTGTTTTGCATGAGATTGCATAATAGGTTTACTTTTCTGAAATTATTTTTTAAATTACCTTTAATGTGTACAAGAAAATTAAAATTAAAATAAGAATGAAACTCAATTTAAACTAAACTTCCCCTAAAACACTTAATTGTATATTTAAAACTTTAGTGGTAAAAGGAAAGAGCAGTCTGTGATTTTTATAGTATATTATAAGGCAACAAAGTGTGCAAGTAAAACATTCAAAAATATTGAGAGCTTAAAATATTCAAGTATGATCGTCCTTAACCACCGTGGAAGTTGTTGGTAAAAGCAGTAGTGGCTCCCGTAAGCAAAATCATCATACTATACAAAACACATAGTGATGACAACATGCGATATATTAGAATGCGATTAAACATTAAACCTTTGCAAAAGGTGATAAGCACAATACTTTAGAGCAAAGTTGAAGTGTTGGTATCCAATAAAAAGTAAGGGTCTACCGGGGTGTTTCAAATTCCATTTAACCTATTAATTGGTATATCTGCAGTTGATCTAAAAAGTAATTAAATAGTAAATACAAAATAAAAGTAAATGACATAGATGCCATTTATCTTACCAAATCTTTTAACCATCGTCTCATCAATTTTCTCCCTGTCATAAGTAGGTTGATCAATCATCCCTTTATTTGTTAAATGTTATGTCCTACGTTGCGATTTGTATAGTTGATAGCTTGTGATACTATAGCACTTGTTATAATTGGTAGTCTTAAGTCATCAAGAATGTATTATAGATTAATTATAATATTTTTGCATTTAATTCTGTATGAGACACCTTCACATGTGCTTGCCTCTGATGTTATTATATTGCCATTAACTATAAACCAAAGTGGAATAGCGTATACCTTGACACAAGGTCGGTAAAAGATCTGATCAGCAAAACTTTAAATGTGTCTTTTATATACAAACACTTTAACTGACTAAAAGTCCTTTTGGTGCAAGCGCATGTCTCGTTATCATCGATACATAAACGGAGTTTAAAATGATACTATACTACACAGTCGGAATGCCTCAAACATACGAAGTTAGGGTACAGAAACGTTTACAGATCCACTTTTCCTATAAACAAAGCAGGTCTCAGTTTGAAATCGCGATTTATGGTAAATGCTTCCATTATTCTGTTTAAAGAACAGCTGCAACCTGAAGACCATTTGATCAATTCCGTTCAAAGTTAAATGGTTTGTATGTAAGTTATATACAAATAAAATTCCCATTTTTCGAAAAAAATGTCTTCGACAAAAGGAAGATATTCAATCACCGAAAGAATGTAAATGATCGAATTGTGATACTAGTGCGGAAAAGATTCCAACGAAACCGTCCGACTGTGGAACAAAGAGGTCAGTCGAAAGTCAACACTTGTTCGGAAGACAATAACAAAGGGAATAAAAAATAATTTACAAATTTATAAAAATCATCAAATTTAGCATTTTTGTATTTTCAATTAAATTAGTCATTTTATTTTCAAATAATGACAAACTGGCTAAAAGTAGCTGACAACTGGCAATATTCTTGACGATCGTTAAAGTAGAACTGGTCGCCCCCGTACAGTGCACACAGAAGAGGTCATCAAAAATATTGGCAAACATTTCATCGAAAACCCAAGTTCTTCGGTTAGAAATGCATCGCAAGGATTGTCTCTCAGTAGATCATCATTCCATGTGATGTTGCAAAAATATTTGGAGACATTTCCTTACAAAATCCGAATCCATCAGCCATTGAGTGATAAAGCCATGCAAGATGTATTCCAATTTGGTCACTTCTAGTCAAAATGATCGAATTTAACCAAATTGATCACTGAAAGATGTGGTTTTCAGATCGGTGTCATTTCGAGTTTTGTCAACAATCACAACTGCCGGATATGGGGTATAGAGAAACCTAAAGTTATAACGGTGCACCCGATGATTACTGGTCAAGTCTACAAAGACCAAATTTTGGATTAGAGATTTCAGGTTCATGCAGGATGGTTCCAGAGTTCATCGCATCCAAGAAAACATGAAAGCGATATCAAGAATCTCTAAATAATCACTCTGGACGTAAAGGCGAAAACAGGTAATTTGGGGAAATTTCAGAAAGGATTAATTTGATTTCAGAAAAAGGATACAAAATTGTAGACAATTTTCTAAAACGCTTAACGAGTGTCATAAAGAGCGAGGAAAACACTTCTAGAATACTATGATGTAGTCCATAGTTCAAATAAATAATTATATTTTATTTCACATTAATCGCTATAAAAGTTTATTTTTTGGAATAAGTATTTTTGTCTTGAGAACATCTGTTTGGACAAGGGGTACTATAAAACGTATAATGACCTTGAATCAAATTAGAAAAGAACACGTCAGAGAAGGATAACTTCTGATTGATTCATAAGGCATTTAAAAATCGGAAAAAAATTCTTTTCGTGTCTGCAGAGAACTATAAAAAGGCTCGGATGGTAAAAGTAACACCACAAGGCCAAGAAAACACCAAGAATCTCTGAAAAGAACAAGTAGCTTATGTATGATGGACTCTACAACACTAACATTTACCAGAAAAATGGGCAAATGTCGTGTGCTCAGACGAGTTTAACTTTGAGGTAATTTAAATGTGGGATTTTATTATTATTCAATATTTAAATTATAACGATAGGTCTCTTACATATACAAACAAGTGTAATAAAATAATATTTAATTTGGCAACTGTTCAGAAGTTGCTCACGTTAGACAAAGAGTGGGCAAAAAAATAATAATAATTCAGCAATAAAGTACAGCTATCAGCCTGACGAGCTCAATCACCAGATTTGAACTCCATTGAGTATCTTTGGAGCACACTAAACCATAAGATAAGAAATATCCAACATAAGATAATAAGTAGTAAACGAAACTGGCGTATTTTTTCTTCGATGGGCACAAATGAATTCTAGCGAATAATTTTTGTATCTTTGACCACGGATGTATGTCCATATTGACCTTATGATGGTTTTGTATAAAATTGCTTTGCTTTCCAGCAAGAACTTAACCTTTCTACAAAATAGCCAGTGCATTTGTTTAATTTTTAGTATTTGTAGTGTTTTTAAGCTTTAATATGTTTTTTGTTATAATTTAATTTAAATGGAGCCCGATATAACTTTCTTCCTTTTTTAGGGGTATTAATTATTATTCTCTTTATCAATTGCTAAGGTGCTGCTTTTTTGATGTGGGCGTACCATCGTAGGCGCTTTTCTTTAATTCAGGTAAGTATGTCTTCTTTCAGCCTCCTCCGCATTTCTTCATTAAAAATTCTCGCCCGTCTTGTGCCTCTGTTCCAGCTTCTCCAGTATTTCATTTCTATGGCTGTAACTCTACTCTGATCTCTTTTTTTAACCCAGTTCTCTGCTTCCTATGTGATAATGCTTTTAATTATGGTGTTACAGATCATCTTTTTTGTATTCTTTGTGACGTGCGCATTCCATAATTTTAGTTGTCTAATGCACGACCTAGTTTATCCCAGCTTATTCTTCATGGCATTTGTGGTTGTCCTTTCATTGAAAATGGTAAACTGTAGGTACCTAGAGCTTTTTCCTTTTATTTTAATTTCATCTGTGATTTTCAAATCCATAACATTTTCAGTTGCTGTGGCCTAATATTCTGTCGTATTAAAATTAATTTCCAGTCTGTTTTTTGAATAATCTTCAGTAAGTTTGGGGATCATAAAACTAAGGTCTTCTTCATCTTGTGCCATTATCACCTGGTCATCGGCGAAGCTTAAAGTGTAGAGGTGTACATTTCTAACCGCGATTCCCATGCCTTCGCATTTTAGTTACTTCAAAAAGGATCTTAAAAAAGTAGATGTTGAATAGCCCTGTAGTACCTACCCCTTTGAAGGTTTTAAATGCTTGTCCGATCCTATTTGTCAGTTTAATAGACACTATGTTTTCTTGGTATAAGCTTTTGGTTGCAGCTATTAATTTTTTGAATTTTAAGTTGCTTCATAAATTTCCAGAACATTTCCCTTGATATTGAGTCATATGCCTTTTTAGGTCTTTAAGTGTGAGATGTATTTTATTTATTTATTTATATTATTGTTGGACTCTGTGTGTTATTTCCACACAATCTTCCCTACGTAAACCCTGCCTAGTCTTCACCACATTTATCCGATATATCCTCTTCCAGTTTCTTCTTAATTAACTTTCTGTAGAGTCTACCCATTGCACATATAATACTCATTCCTCTGTAGTTTTCTATTTTATTTTTTAAATGTTATTTATGCCTCTATCCATTCATGTGGCAACTTTTCTCCGTTAATAGTTCTCTCCAACATTCTTTGGATCATACATAGTAGTTTTTTGGATTCATGCTTTATAAGCTTCGGTGCCATACCTCCTGGTCCGTGGACCTATTGTTTTTTGAGGTTTTCACTACACTTTTATTTCTTTTAACCAGTGTTCTATGTTTTGTTGATTATCATCATAGTCATCTATCATCTTAAACATTGGTCAATTTTCTGTGGGCAATTCTGTACAATAATCTTGCCAGTCCTTCTGTGTTCCTAGCTTCGCTTAATTTTTGTTCTATTCCTCTCATTTTTTCTCTAGCAACCAATCTCCGAAATTATCTATTTTTTTGTCTATATCTTTCAAGATCTTCGGGTTTATTTGTAACGAGTTACTTTTTGAATCATTGTTTTTTTCTGCTATGCATATCTTAGTGTCATCATTCTTATCATTTTTCTTTCTTCCCGAAGGCTACCATCGCTGCTTCCTTTATGCAGTTTTTATGTGTATGTGTGTTTCTTCTAAGTTTTCAAATTGAAATTCGTTTAGGTTGTAGTCAAGTCTTCTTTGTTACTTCAAAAACATTTAATATTATTAATTTACCAGCCTTTATGATTATAACTATTTGAAAATATTTTTATTGTCTATAGCAATAGCGCAATAATAGCATAATGTTATATATTATTGTTAGTAAAACAGTGAAGCCTTCAGTAGTGAAGCAGCTAGATTAAAGCATTGATATAAGTCACAATTTATGAAATATCAATATGATATGGAAATTGTTCGCGCCAATCTCTTAATTATATTTATTTATAAAATTTTAAATTTGGGCCGGCTATAATTTGATTCCCTCTCATATACGTGAAATTTGTTTTATCGGCCCAGTTAACTGCAAGCGCGCGTGGCGATTAAGGCCGCGATGTAGGCCGCGAACCGCGCTCGTGAATTGGCTTTTAGCACTTGCTTTGGCACGTTGGTTTCGTTTAGTTCGCGCGACATTATGTCCTTGCTTTATTCATTTCAAACTGGCCATTTCAATTACGTTCAATTCACGCGACTTTATACTTTTGCTTTATTAAAGCCGGAATATCGCATTTTTCTTCGAGGCATTACGCATTTGCCTTTGTTCGTGCTTTTGCATTTGGCATTTCTCCACTGTACTCTCGCCGAAAAAGTATCAGCTCGGCAAGGGAACCTTTACACTAGGAAGACGCTCCCGTTTCGTTTGCTGTGAAGGGGTTTGGGGTAACTTGTCCTAATTTTTATCCATATCCTTCTCCTTTTCTTTTGAAAGCCCCAGGACCAACAGTAGGGAACCGATATCTGCGGGAAGCGCCGTTTCCACAGATTAGTGTTTTTAATTTTAGAGTTGTTTGAAGTTATCTATTCAAAATTCAAAATTACCTATACAGTCCACTTATTCCGGCCTCACCAGAAATCAATGGATACTTAGGTTACATATTCTACAAACATATTTATCTTTTCTTAATTATCTTTCTTAGTTTTTAGGTGACACTGCGTTACTTATTCTTTGCCAAATTCCTTGTCGCTTTCTACTGATTGCCCCAAAAGAAAATTTCGATTTGAGTGGCGTAAACGCAACGAACCAAAGGGGCGTGGGGCACATATCAATCGATAATGTGGCTTTCGAGAATGTAATCGCTATGGAGCGGAATGCGTTTTGCCTGCAATAATTTTACAAAAACAATGATTTGGCGATTATTGCACGAAAATCACAATGTGATTTGTGTAACATAAATCAAGTGCCAAGTATTTCTATCATCAGAAAAAAATGCATAAGTTTGAAGAAACTGATTCAACTATGAATAAGCCTAAGTTGCGACGACCAAGATCATCGAAATCTGGCGAAAACGTGAAAAGCGTGCTGCAATCCGATTGTGAGACTCCTGATCTATCTGTTCGTAAACGTAAGAATTATGAATGTGCCTAGATCATCCATTATCCATAAATTTAATTCGTTAACTATGTAACTGAGCATTTAAATTCATTCAACAGCACTTTGTTTTCGGATGAGGCACATTTTCACCTGAATGGTCACGTTAACAAACAGAACTGCCGTTACTGAGCGCTACGAACCCACAATGCAAGCATGAAAAACCCTTTCATTCACCGAAAGTGAGTGTGTGGGCTGCGATGTCAGCGCAAGGAATAAAGGGCCCGTACATTAGAGTGTTATGTGGAGATTCTGAACAATTTCCTGGTACTTAAACTGCAAAATTTTGCTGACTATAACCAGATTCAAAATAATCTGGTTCTAGCAGAATAAAGCACACTTTTAACATGTCTCACGGGTTTGTGAAATTTTCCAACAATTAATTTCGAGAAGAAGTGATATAAACTAGCCTCCACTCAGCCCTGATTTGACTCCAATAAAAATTTTCTTGTAAGGGTATTGTAAATTAAGAGTATACAACACCAATTCGGAGTCTCTAGTTCAACTGAAAGAAAATATCCGTCAAGAAATGGCAGCTAAGAAATTTTGCATCTCGTTTAAAGAGTGTCGCGAGTATGTAGGATCACACTTAGATAACAATATCTTTAATAATAATAATAATAGTTCCCCGTAACAGGTCTTGAAGGCGCTTTGGGGTCGTCACAAGATAGATCTGCTACAATCTAGAGCCTACGGTACACAAGGCTAGTAACGTGGCTAGCGCTACCTATTATTACCTCAGAGTTCGACCTCCAGGTACTCATTTATTGCAGCCCGAGTCGAGCTGGGCCGTAAAAATGTCAGCGATTGAATTGGCGAGAGCCGGATTCGAACCCGCATCTCTTGGTTTCGTAGTTTAGCGATCTATCCACTAAACCATCACGGCTCTTTAATAATAATTTTCCAAATTCTGTATTTTAATAACAAATAAAAGTTTTTTAATAAACGTCTGCTTCTTTTTTTATAACTACTTCAAAAACAAACCTTCTTTTGGGACACCTTCTACAAAGATCATCAGAGGTTAATCTGATGAGATATTGTTGACATGTTGCGCTCTTGGAGGGTATAACTAATTTTATTATGGTGTTACTTGCCATGCTGTATCGGTGCCAACATTTTAAATATTTAAATAATATCTTTAGTTACCATGTTTATTTAAATTTGTTTATAGTTATTATAATAATACTGTATTTTTGACGAAGTTTAATTCTGTTTTATCGTATATGTTCAAAATTGCCATAGCTGCAACAAAATCTATAAAATAAAAGTAAATTTCGTCGAGTTAATTGGTGTAATAGATGAGGTAGTTGGGCATCTTGACTATGATTGCCGTCGATGAGTGACTTTCTAATATTAATAACATGTCAGTTTTTCTTATTGTTTCAAGACAAATATTGTTTCTTGTATATAATTTGTTAATCGATTTTAATTTTATTTTACTATTTTTAATAATGTAATTATTACTCTGTAATTTTGTTTGTGACTGCATAGTTAGAAGTGTGAACTGTGAAAGCATATTTTGGAACTCTTTAAAAAGCTTGTAAAATGTTGTTGCCGTTAACATAATGTTGACTATATGCCACATGTATTTAATTTTTTACTTATTCCTGCAACTTTTACACAATTGGCTGCTGTGTTTGCTTTGAATTGGGTTAGTATAAGCTTATTTCCTGAGATATCTCGCCTTGTATTCTTTCCAGGTTGTGAAATGATTTCCATTATATAGGGCATAAGTTTCTGGGGATTCCTAAGCTTTCTTATTCACTTCCGAATCATGAAATTTTTTGCATTTGACAGTTAAGCAGTTTGGTAAATTAAGACGTTAAATGTATGGTTCTTTTTGCTCTAGATGATCCTAATTTAATTTTTATATTTTGCAAATAAAATTAATTTGATATTTTTTTATTATTTTACGGTTTGTTAATAAGCTTGTATATTTTTTGTTAGCACAGAACTGTACAAATTTCGTATACAAGGTTTTTCTTGCTTAAGTTGGTAAGTGTAACACTTAGAAAATTAGTTAAGTGTGGGTATTTTGAATATTTACTTTTAAGGTGTTGTTCGACAATGGCTTTCTGAAACATGCCTCTTCGTCAGCAACTAGACCTAAATCATCTATCTGCCATTGCTTTGTGATTGATTGCACCATAAATCTAAATTGGAGTTGGCTTCGAATTTTTGTTCGTTTTTTTTTCTTTAACATACTTTCGTTGGTGTTCCCTTTTGTGTTTATGTTTCAATAACTATTGAGTTATCATAGCAATTTTTAAGTTGTATATGTTTACTTTACTTATTTCATATAATTAATTTAGGATCTTAATAAAAAAATTTAATAATCTAAATAATAATTTTTTATTAATACAACACATACGTCGTGTAACGTTTCTACGGTAAAAGTTTAATTTGTCGCTCATTTGTTTGATCCATAAAAACAACAGTATTCTTAATAACAATGTTACTATTAAAGACAGTCAAAAGTACACCATTAAAAAAAATTAATGTTGTTGATTCCGGCTTTGGTACGATCACACAGTATACCAAATGATATCTCACACAATTATGCTACCTCCCTCATTTTACAGTCTGGTTAAGCAGTTCATCATCCAATTAATTAAATTAATGCCTCTTTATTCAGTTTTGACTACTGTGACTAAATTAATATTATAGACGATCGTCAAAAAAAAAATAAGAAACTGCCAAAGATCATCCCATCAAAAAGTATCTCTGTTACCTAATTCATCGATGCTTTTCTGAAAGCAAAAATCCCCTTTTGGTGACACACTTTTGTACAGCTGCACATTATGCAATTATAGATGGTGTTTTATTTGATACTTGCGCCAGTTTGGGTACTGTTTTTTAAGATTCATAACAATTTCTCTTACCACTGCTTATTTTGTTCGCTCCAAGAATCAGAGAAAATTAAGTCTTGACAATATTGATCGACCATTCTTTGTTGACAAGGGTATTTTTAAATACGCACTTATTTTTCGTTGCCAGGCAGGCACTACGAGCAGCCTGACCTATGATGCGCTCGCAAATGAATTTATCTAAAAAATTTTGCACCCATATAAGAATGGCATGGCTCAAACATCACTATACTAGACATACGACTAGCAATATTATTCAGCCGTATTTATTTTACTACTTCAGATTAACAACTTTTACAAAGCATTTATTTTACTTTTACATTTTAATTTTATGGTACACAATTACATTTATGTATTACAAATCTAATATTGTTGTTAATGTAAGCGTACATTTGTTCACTCAAATTCATTCGTACTAACGCAAGATGAAATGAATTTAAAACGTGATTAGCGAAACAACCAACGAACTAATGAATTTCAGCTGCTCTTAGTCAAATTGCTGCCCTGAATTTTAATCAACTTAAAACGTAATGCCAATGTTGGCTATAGATTAGTAATTAGCTGTTCAAATATTTACATTGTAGGGAGGAATCACTAATTACATATTAAATTAAAATGTTAATGTTGCAGAACAACTGAAAGACGGCTGAATTCTTGTAAGTAAAATTCTTAACTGCTTACGGAATTAAACAAAGTTTCAATAAAAATGTCGGGGCTAATTTTTTTTGTTTTACTTAAAACTTACATTAGACTTTTGGTGACTTGAAATATAGCATTGTATAACTAATATTGAAGTCACTAATAAAATTAATAGCCGGTTTTTCCAAACCATGATCAAAATTTCAAATGTGTAAGATTTAATTTGGAAATTTGGTGATGTAAATACATACAGGGTAATCCAAAGCAAATGGTACAAAAGGGTTTTAACTGTTATAATTAATCTGTTCCACAAATGCAGATATAATATCAAGTAATAGCTCTTTAAGTTTCTACGGATATTCACATGTTTTATGCAGAAGCCGTTTGTGACACAACAGGCGTATATATGATAGTATAGTTCTTGCCACGTCCGTGGCAGTATAGGCTAATATATTATCTAACCACTGTTTTAAGTTCCACTGCTTGAAGTGAACATACGAACATCTTGTCCTTCACATATCCCTCTCCCCCCGAAAATTTAAAGGAGTATAGTCGGGTGATCTGGGAAATTAAAATATTAGTGGAAAATTAGTCGAATCAGCATAGCCACACTATTACTTAGTGTACGTCAAGTTATCCGTTGACATACTACGATCATCTGCTATTCTTTTGTTGATGAGGAATGGCCATTCTATGCTTTTTACTTTGCTTTTAAAACTATTTCGTCCGCCTTGAGGTACTTTTTTAGCAAATGTGGTTCAAAAATGTCTCTAAACGACTTCTAACTATGACGTTTTTGTGTATTCCAACACGCCTATTCAGATATTTTAAATATACAATCAGTTAAGTAAGAGCGTGTTTGGCATAATTAGCAGTTGGTAAAAGATATCGCCCTAATACTTTCGTGAATCGATAGGGAAAACCTTTGTCCTCAATGCTTTGTCACAAAGATTCAGTTAGCATTGAATTCTTGTTAGAGACATGCGTAAAGCCCTATGAGTGCCCCGCGTAAGCGTGTTGCTACAGGGCTATATTACCCTGTACCCACCCGGCAGGTCAAAAAATGTCTTAAGCAACGGCTGTTAAGTACATGAACAAGTCGAAATCATTCATCAGCAAGGGTGTGCAGCGATACAAGGAGACAAAAACGGTCGATGACTTGCCAGAACCTGGCTTGATAGGTACAGTGTGCCCTAAAGTCAAAAAATAGATTATGAACTCGTTTTCGCAACACTCGGGATTAACATTGCGCCAAAAAGCAGCAAAGTTGAAACAAAATGGTGTAGATACATCGTAGGTAGCCATCTGAATCCATCTCCGCGCACATGATATCAGATGCCGTAGTTCAGTGAAAAAACCTTTGTTAGATGAAAATCTTGTAACAAAGCGATCAAAATTGGGACACTGTAATTTTTGCTGGCGAATCTTCTGTTTGGGGATAGATTATCGTCCCACGAGCCTAGTCAAACTCAACTAACAGGTTGGTACAGTAGACCGTTAAACACCCAGTAAAAGTACATCTTTGTGGCTGCTTCCCAAAACTGGGTTTCGGAACGTTGCATTTATTTACGTACAACCTAACCTCTCCGAAAATGCTCGAGATTTATAAAAAGTATTTGTTGGCAACTGCCCAACGTTGGTTCATCAAGAAAAATGAGCAGTGAATCCTGCAAGAGGACACCGCAGTAAGCTTTGCATCGAGTGCAAATAGCTATCTGGCATCGTTACATTTGATTTACCGTCACGGTCGCTCGATGGAAATCCGATTGAGAATGTGTGGGCATACATTAAGCACAAGCTTCGTGGAAGAAAATTGTTCAGTTTAAGGCAGTTCACACGAGAAATTCGTCGCATTTGGAGGTCCTTGTCGGATGACACCACTATCAATTTAGTCAAAAGCATACCTCGAAGATGCCAGGCAATTATCGACGCCGGTGGTGACTACACATATTATTAATACAATAGTATCTTTGTTCTAAAAGAGTACAACGTACTTAAGCATTTGAAAATGTTTTTGATTAATGTTTTCTCTAAATTAACCCGAACATTCTCTTATTTAACTGACTGTAAGTGTCTCCAGTGACTATTTTAATAATGGGCCGTTTTTATTATGAAAATGGAATTTGTAGAATTAAACTTTTATGTTATATAGGTATTTGTAAAACAAATTTATTGTAGCAGTTACAGGCATGCACATATTGTACTAACAAAATTTCGCAATACACTTTTAACTTTCATAACTTTGCAAAATGCTTTTCACCACAGTGAAACCAACTCTTTCAATTTTTTCTTGAGACTTGGCCGAACGCCGAACGCAATTTTAAAATCCTCATTTTTGGGAAACTTTGTTCTGGGCTTTAATGAGCACGTAAAAATAATGCTGTCTTATCATTCATTACAGTGCTCTTGTCGTACAGAGATTTTTCATTTTCAAACTTATCTAGTATTTTGAAGAACCTTGTGAGGTACCTAAAATTCATTTTTTTACTTATAGATTGTCATCTACAATAGTGTGAACTACCGATAGCGAAATAGACCACATATCTGTCGAACTTCAGCATATTCCTGTCACCAGCAATGTTCTCTTCCTTGATAAGGATAAGCATCTTGATTATGAATTTCCTTAAAAATTAAAATTCAGACAATAAACAAACAGTGTCTTGGTAGACTACTTTTCATTCATTATTGACACGCTCCCATAATTTGGCCAGATTCCAAGATCGTGGATACCGCTGTACTTTTAGTGCAACGATATTCTATTTTCTACCGGTGAAAGGTTACGTGATTAGAACGACCATAGGAGTGTCCACTTTGTCTATAGTTGAAGTTGCATGCCTTGGTCCCTTTCCCCGCAAACAGAGTGTATTAGTATCAGACTATTGTCTTGATTTAAATGAACTCTGGGTTTATGAAAACAGATAATTCTACACTACGCGTATCATCAGACATCTTTGTCATTGTAATCTTCGTAGTCGTTGCACAGAAGACACTTCATGCTGTTAGTCTCATTGCAACTAATCGACATCGAACAGAAGCTGTAGAGAATCTGATAGTCTATCATTGTCACGCTACGGTTCATAATCACAAGCTTCTAAAGAGGACGATCTTCAGACCCTAGTCTTCGAGAATAAGTACCTTCTTCTACCCTCTAGTTCAATATTCGCATCACAGTGCTGACATGGCGACCAATTTTTAATTTTATTTTTAGTAAGAAAGCACCCCCTTCAAGTAGACCAACAATACATCCTCTTTTGTTGATGGTAAAGCATATTTATACCATATAGGCTGCACGTGCCAAATCTGAATGGCTAAAAATACTTTTATGCCTATATATAGACCTCATATTTAAGAAACGATATGACCAAATTTTAGACAGACCTAAACATATCGTTCTCAAACTTTAATCGTTTTCTGATTATAATTTGTTTAATTTAATAAATTTAGTGCAATATAATTTATTTATAATAATGCTGCAATTTCAATTCAAATTCATTAGTGTACAATCACTACACGGTACTACAAAAATATTCCGTCACAACTGTTTATCACAACATCATATATTTTACTAACCCAAAAGCGTCTTTATAATATATCTAACACTTTGGATAAAAGAAATTTTCGAAGACATTAGCTTAATGATAATATACAAATAGCAAAGGCTTAATGTTGCATATATTGTCAAGTGATATATTTTTAAATAGATGCGGAGGCTTTCACGGCCGGTGTTATGGTGCATCGTGTGGTTGGTTCTAGGGTTATAAGGCCGTGGTCGGAGTTCAGAAACTTTTAACGTTTCGACCACAACTGCGGCGGACATCTTCAGAAGAAAATCTTCTAAAAATTAAGTGACTGTCCCTTGCGTTTTCGCTTTTATGCTCGTGCGAGTATGGTACGGATGGTGTTGGGGGGATGTGGTTCACGTCACCGGGATGGTATATAACGTCAGCAGCTAGCCCGATCACGTCATCTACCACCGAGGATCTGCTCTTTGCGTGCCAATGAGAACGTTTTCAAAACTATACTAAGAAGATCGAAACATGAGATGAAGATGAAATGAAGACTGGATGCCTTTTATTTTTTACTTCGGGATACGCTCCTCCGATTATTTGACGTCTCAGATCTTAAAAAAACCCTGCCATAACAACGATCGGGAAGGGAAAATTTACAAAAATATTTCCACATTTGTCTAAAAGGGCATAGGTGAAAAATATAGTTCCGAAACACACCGAAGACGTTCCGACGTGCGAGCGAAACGACACATGGTAATTCTTGAATCTATTTTCTTTCGGAAGGTTATTGTGCAAACCCAGAATTAATTATCTGCCAACCCGTGGGTATAAATAAATGTACTGATTTTTTGACACATGCTATAGATGGCAACACTTCTGGGCTTGCTCCTTCAAAAATTGTTAAATGAGTGACGGTGCAAATAGAAATACGATAAAATGGATGCTAATTTTTTATTTAACATAGTAAATGATTCTTTAATGTGATGTTAGATTGCAACTAATGATGGTAATTGTTATCTGCGCTTATATTTTATTTATCTATATTATCGACAGGACTATTTTTCTTATTAAAAAAAAACAAACTTCATCTAAAGACAGCCTTAAACATTTCTTAGCAGCAGCCTTTTTATTATCACTTAATTATAAACAAAATAATTCTGAGCCTGTGAATATTTGTTTTTAATGACCTTTAAGGATAAATAAAATAAAAAACATAAAACAATAATCAAACATTTCCGATAAAAATAATATAACATTGGGTCTATTCCTACTAAAAGTACATATTATTTTAACAATAAATTACATATTGCATTACACTTTTGTTGGGATCAAAAACAAAATTTAATTTAAGCAAGCAACGGTTTCACCGCTACAAAAACGTATTTGCAGTAAAAAAATGTAAAAATCATTTTTATAAACAAATATTGCGTTATTGGAAAAATTAAGTGGCACAATAAATATTTGGAATATTTCAAAACATCCAATAAACGTTTTTAGTACATGTATTTTTGTATGCCATGTAGCAACACGAAAATATCTTGTGGAATGATGTGGTTTTTATATCTCACTTTTTATGTATTCATGTCATTATTTTTTAAATTAGTACTAATTTCATAGAATATTTACATGTATAAATTGAGAGCAGTAGAATGATAAAGTTTTCTGTTGCACTCATTTACACTTAAAGGTAATATTTTTTCTAGGCATTGCAGAAACAGTTCTATACAGTCTAAAATATTAGAAAAGGAAAAGCAGAGGCAGGTATTTTTGGCTATTCGTCTAAAGAAAATACTGAACTTTCAGAAAGGTTCTGTACTTATTCTTGGAAAACCTTTAGGTGCATCTTGCCCTCCTAAAAATAATTTGTCGCGCATGCACTTAAGTCTTCTAAACCATGCTGTCTCCGGACAGCAACTAGAGTCCTCTCAAAATTTTGAGCTGTTTTGCATCTTCTACAGTGAGAAACATGATAACAGTCCGTTGCCAAACGAAGAAGACTAGCTCTTTCTCTACTACCTTAAATATTTAAGTGTCCGAAAATCTATAAACCTTTGCAGTTTTGGCAATTTAAAAATCTGCATTACAACCCCAATGCAAGAGGAAGAAGAAAAATGTGGAAATAAAGAGGCAACAACCATTTCAAAGACAAAAATGAAATATATAATAAGCAAGGGTTTAATATTTACTAATATACGTTATTGCATAACTACTAACACCAATAACGAGATAAAACATAAAAAAGAGGAGAGAAATGAAGGAACAAAACATAAATAAGCGTTTAATTAGTAAAACAATTAGAATAATTGCGGAACGATGAAAATAAATTAGTCAAACAAAGTTTAATTCTGTTCTAACGTGGTATAC
Organism: Sinelater perroti; assembly: GCA_036346155.1. Lineage (NCBI taxonomy): Eukaryota > Metazoa > Arthropoda > Insecta > Coleoptera > Elateridae > Sinelater > Sinelater perroti. The sequence goes on from JARFIY010000324.1 coordinate 8,364,093, forward strand.
AATTGCACTTGTATGTTATACATTTAATATTGTTGTTAATGTAAGCGGTAATTGTTCCCTCAAATATACATTTCTGCTAACGTAAAATTAATTGCATTAATTACTGGAACAACCAACAAACTTTTTAGTCAAATTAGTGTCCTAAATTTTAACCAACTTAAACGCGCTATCAATGATGGCCGTACATTAGTAATTAGCTGTTTAAATATTTGCACTGTGGGCAGGAATCACTAATTACATATCAAATTGCAATGTTAATGTTTCAACATAACTAAAAGATAGTTTAATTCTTGTAAGAGAAAAATTTAACTACTTGTGGAATTAAACAAAGTTGTAATAATAATGTTACCACCAATATTTAGATTAATTTTACTAAAAACATCGGTCAGACTTTTCCCAAGTTAAATAAAGGGAATGCGTAAAACTACACAAAATTTTCTTGTGTTTGTAATTTTAGTAGAGACAAAACATACTCATAGAAGATATTTTTCTTATTACTAATGCAAAACTAATACGAGGTGCACTCAAGGATAAGGTCTATAAATTTTTTTCAGCAAAAATTTAAAAAACAATCAAGAATTGTGAAACAATGAACCAAAACAGTTTTTGCCACGAACCAGTCGGACCGAAACCATTATTGCGAGTGGAGCAAATTATGGAAGACCGTCAATTAGGTAGAGTCTATTTTACATTATAATCTGAAAATACGGAAAGTTTCTTCAAGGCGGATACCACTAATGCTGACCGACAAACACAAGACTGCGCGGGTGGAAATGTCTCACAATCAGTATATGTTGACCTTAGAACTTAGAACTTAAACGCATCTCATATTAAGGCAAATGATAAAATTATTGGCTATTTTTTAAAAACGATAGCTAGAATTTTCCATGTGATAGAATGTTTGAGAATTTAGAAAGATAAATATATACATTTTATATAATATTGACTTTCCATCACAGTCTGGACCTACAATCCATATTCTTCAAAACCAGACGTTGAACTATATCAGATTTTCTCAGAGTTCTAAGCACACTCATCATCCCACGCAATGGGAAGATCCTCACCATTCATTGTAAAACTTTGGTATGAGCTTTAGTGCCCATATCATAAAAATAAAAAATCAGGTCTTATCACCTGTTACTAGGCGGTTGACATAGAAAGATATTTTATTTTCACACATATTGCGCATCTCACAATAGAACCACGAATATCCGAATGATACAAAATCTTCTTATTTGAATATAGTGGGGCATAATGTTCAAGCACTCTTCTATTTGGCGTTAGGTCACATAGCGGTCAGATTTGAGCATCTTTCAGGTAGCAACGATTTCTACTCTATGACAGACGAGAATAGGTATTCTAACTTTGGAACGCTTTCTAGATAAAAATTTTAGGTAATTTTAAAGTAGTTATAGTACATATATGCACCTTTTATTACAAAAGAGGCAAAAAGACATTTAACACTCAACGAAAATCTGTGCGCGATTAATACCGTGGTTGCTCACCTCCAAACAAAAGAAAAATTACGTTAATTTATGCGATCCTAAAAAGAGTAGGCTAATAACAAGAACAATACATATATGATGTAGTCAATAAATCACCAAAAAATCAAGTTTATGAAAATCAGTTAATATCCTGGTTATTACGTAACAATTACGAGACATAATACTATCATCCATAGAGTACTATAAGAAAATGCTGTCGATTATTGTCACAACTGTTCACCACAACAATATAAGACATTATGGCTCTCATATTCACAGTAACTATGTTGCTAGCCAAAAGCATCTTTTTTAACGACGACAAAAAGGGGTAGTGTCAAAGAAAGTGATAAAAATGTAAATAACACACTTTGATAGTATACGTTACTGCCAATCAAAATAGACGTTCCTGGTAAACCCTTCAATTTCAGTTTTAGAGCTATTTGAAACTGATTATTAAGACACCACATACCTGTCATCACGTGCAATATCCAAATTCAGTCTATTTCACATTGTTTATTCTGTCCAACACTTTATTTCTGATTGCACATATTTGATATTACCAACATGATATAAAAGTGGGCATTCTGTGTAACAGATTTATTTCACTAAACATTAGTATTTCTCCTGATATCAAATTAATGCTGAAGGCTCATGGTAATACTTTTATTAATGTATGTAATATAAGGATTATATGTTATATAAGCAAACAGAGTCAATATATATTGCCGTTGGTCAAAGCAAGCCAAACTTATCTGTTTATTAACACGAAAAGTCAATGTTAGAAAAAGTTTTGCAAGATTTAGTACAAACTTACAATAGTCAAATTTATGCATAACTTTTTGTATAATTTATGTATAAAATTGACTAAATATAATTTAAAAATGTGAAAAACAAAGTTAGTGTCCTAATTCCAGAGCGCAAAAATAGGGTGAATTCTCAGATCCTGCAGAGCAACTTGGTTTATCGTTTGTCAAAAGTGCTTCACGTTATCTAATCAAGAATCAAAAGCTAATATCAGTTTTTACACTAAAAGTATAAGCCAAGAGCAAAATTTTCCCGTAAAAGTTTGGATCAGTGTATTGTTTTTGAAGTAAGACTTTGAAGACCCCAGTCGAAAGAGTTAGATATAAAGATTTAGATGCACTGATTATTCGTGAATATCCCACAAAATAATTTTGTTAATATTATTCATCAGGTTAATAATGCAATATTTTGGTCAACTTTTGCTTATGTTGTCGCGATAGAATAACTTAAGACCTATTAACAATTAATTTTATACGAAAGAAGATAATTCCTCAAATATTTTTAGGTGATGCTTGTTAAATAATTTTGCTAGAAAAATGTATGCTAACACTTAATACTTACTATCTTTGCACACTATCTCTAATACAGAGAAATATAACAAGCAACGTGAGCTAGACAACTGCATTATTACTCCCCTTCCTTGGTTCAAAGTAAACGCAAGTACTGAATCATTTTGTAGGGCGAAAATAACACCCGAGACCGTGCATACTAAAATCAAGCACCTCAACAGTTCGGTAACACTAGATCTATTATGCTAACGCTTGGTAAGTTTAAAATTAACATCAAGTATACAGAAGAATATTTCAGAACGTTCGGCAAATAGATGTTACTTCTGATCAAAGAAAAATGAGAAAAGTTCCATTAAAGATAATGGTTTATTGGCAGTTTTGTAAAATCGATTACACATTATTATTAGATAGAGAACAAGCTGCCATATTCATGTACCAGTAAAACGTTGCTAGTGTTTGTTTAAGAATTTCAAATATTATACCATAGCATTTGTTGCACGCAACCCAGCCAACCTGGATTCAAGACTGGGTGGAGGTCCTGCCTGTTACAAGCCAGGATAAGTTGGGGAGTGATGGAGGAGTAACATTCCTAAAAATAACCAGGGTTTAACTAGCCCGGCTGGTAGCACCCTGTAAGAACCCCTCCCAGGGTACAGCCTAGTTGTCTCAAGGTAACAGGATCTCTGTCGTTAAAGTAATCACTCACACAGAGTGCATAGATTCAGAGTAATCAAACGAGCCTCGGAACAGGACGGATTAATAGAAAACGACCGGCGAGAAATAGGGTAAGACTTAAGAACATGAAATATTACATCTCTAACAGATGAAGAAGTTGAAATTACGAGGGAAATAATAAAATACAAAGTATATTTAATAGGGATATTAGAAGTCAAGAAAAAAGGAAACGGAATAAAATGTTTAGACAAAGAACACACGTTAAGATTCTCAGGAACACCAGCGGGCACCAGAGCAACGAAAGAGGTAGGAATAATCTTAAATAAAACCTTAGAAACAATGATGATTGGATGGGAGCCCATAAATTCCAGAAACACTAGAACCACAGTCGGAAGAGAAAATAGGGCTAATATATGCAACCACAAAGAATCCAAACAAGCAAGATAAGGATATGTTCTACAAAGAAGTATGGTATGCAATAGAGAAATTACACAATAAGGCGAGACATATACTAATACTGGAAGACTAGAATGCTCACATAAGACAAAACAAAGAACAGACATAAAACAATGGAATCACAAGGAATACAGATAAATACAATGGGAAAAGGATATCAAATAGTTATATAGTAAATCAGATGCTCGTAGAAAATACCTAGTTCCCACAAGAGAACACCCACAAAATGACGTATGAAGCGGAGTATAAGCTATGTACTACAAAACGTGAAAGTAAGAGGAGCGGAACTCAGTATCAAACATAAACTGCTAGTAGCTGACACGAATATACAAAAGCCAAAAAAAGGAAAGAGTAAAACCACACCAGAATAAAATTAGAAACACTAAATAACCTAGAAGTAAGACAAAACCACGAAGGTACACTCACAAAAAAATTAAAAAATTAAAAGAAATAAAACAACAAAATCTATGGACGCTAGAAAAGACATTCAAACAATTCAAGGAAACGTTATTGGAAGTAGCAGAAGAAACATGCGGTATAAAAATAATCCGAAAAAATCCAAATATAAAAAGAAATAAGTGGTGGAACAAAACAATAAGAAAAAAGTCAGAGAAAAGAAGGAAGCCTGAAAAACACACATACAAAATAGAACATTAGAAAATCGAATAAACTACGTTAGAAAATGCAACAAAACAAAAGAGATAATAAAGAAAGCGAAGAAGAACACGTAGGAAAAATTCTGGAACAAAAAAAAACTCAAAAACACTATCTCAGAAAATCAGAAATATCAAAAATAAAAGAAAACGAATAGAAACAGCAATGCAAGAAATACTAAAAACCTGGAACGAACACTACGCAAACATATTTGGAAAATCAAAAGAAGAAAACATAAGAAACAAACAGGAAAACATACGAAAAGAACAAAGATAAGAACCAATAACAGAAGAGAAAGTAAAAGACACACTAAATAAAGCAAAAAACGGCAAGTCACCGGGAGAGGACAACATAGCGCCCAAAATGCTTAACAAAGGAGGAACAACCGTTAACTTTATCTAACAAAGTTTTCAAGCAAGAATGTAACACAAAATATATCAAAAGAGAATGGAAAATAACATTATAGTACCTATATACAAAAAAGGAGATTCCACTGAGTGCGAAAATTATAGAGCAATATGCCTTTACGCAACAATACTAAAAATTTACAACAGCATAACAGAAAAACTGCCAAGAAAAGAAGTGGAGAAGAAATTACAAGAGGAACAAAGGGCTTTCCGGTCAGGCAAACAATCACAAGATCACATATATACAATCCGAACTATAATTAAGAAGACACTGAATATGGATAAAGAACTCTTCTAGCTTTCTTAGATCTGAAAGCGGATTTTGACCGGGTACCCGGAAAATATATCCGGGAAGCACTCTAAGAATTACAAGTAACAAATAAACTAATAAAAGTAATAGAAAGCCTGTATGATAAAATGAAAGGAAAGTTAACATTAATTGAGCAACTATCAAAAGAATTCCATATAAATAAAGAGGTAAAACAAAGCGGTAGCTTAAGCTCATTTGTAATCTACATGACCCATGTGAGTATCAAACGTCAAAACAAAACAAAAAAGGGAAATCTATGATACTTAAATCTAAACCCAATTACAACAAGAGATTTATTAAACGCAGATCACATCCTTTCAATAGCCAAAAGTCAGACAACTACAAGGGAATATAGAAATATGGATAAACAACCTCCACAGAAAGTAATGATCCGGAACACGGATAAAAGTAAAATCATGCACATAACATACAAGAAAAATTAAGTACCACAAGGAATAATAATCGATGGAAAAATAATAGAAAAGGTAGATTACGAATACCTAGGTACACAAATTAACAAAGATGGACGCATCGATAAAAAAAATAACGAATACAATCAACAAAGCCAACAGAATACAACTATTACTACCAAATCAACCACACACTAATAGGGAAAAAATAAATACAAAAACAAAAATCCATTTTCATAAATCCATATATATATACCAACCCTAATGTACGACACAAAATCATAGATAATAATAGACAAACATCGATCAGAAATAACCTCAGCAGAAATGAAGTATCTACACCGGGTAGTGGGAAAAATAAGACATGACAGGGTGAGAAATAAAAGTATTGGAGAAGAACTAGAATAGGATTCCATAATACAAACAGTAGAGAAAAAACAACTCCAATGGTATGGCTACCTGCGACAAAGGAACAACGACAGATACCCAAAGGTGATGATGGAGATGAGGATAGTAGGAAAAAGACTTAGAAGAAGACCCCGTAAAACATACGAGAAGAAGCAGCCAGAAGAATTTGGAAAACAACAAAACAAATAAAGACTAGCTAATAACAGGCAAGAATATAGAAAATGGCTCAATTCCTCAACACAGGTAAATGGGAGAAGATAAAGTAAGTAAGTAAGTACATTGTTGCACGCATTAGTAGCCGTAATAATGTAGTCATCGGTGTAAGTGTAGCAATGTAACACAGTAACAAAATTTGCAATTAAATATATAAATAATTATGTGACGTCACGCCCAAGTCCAAGCACCTGAACTCTCACCAGCGATGAAAACGTTCACGAAGGGGGTTCGGAAAGAAAAATGGATGTAGAATAAGGACTAGATACCTTTTATATTTTACTGTGGAAACATTCGACACCAACGATCGAAGAGGGGAAATTTTTTCTTTCCCAAGAGGACTTAGGACAATTACAGAGCCAAAAATTGACTTTTAAAGGGATGGCGGCGGGAACAAGCAGTTTTTCTATGAATACGACGAAATGGAATTTTATTTTTTTATTTAACGTAGTAAGTCGTAAAAAAATTAGTGTCTAAAGGGATAGGCTACTGTTATCTTCATGCATGGCTAGGGAAATACTTTATCTGGCTCATTAAAAGAAATATCAAACTCATCTAAAGGTGCAGTTACGGATTATAACACGACCCTTAAGTATTTCTTATCAACAAAACTGTTATTATTAGTTAATTAAAAATAAAATAATTTCAGCTAAGAATATTTGCTTCTTAGTAACCTTCAAGAGTAAAAATAATAAAACAATGAATAAACATTTCTAATACAGTTACTCATCAAGACTGTGCTATAATATTTCCACTAAAAGTCCATTTTATAGTAACGATAAATTACATACTGCATTAATATTTTATTTGAATCAAAAACAAAATATAACTAGATCAAACCTTGATTTTGCCGCTACAAACAAGAATTTGTAGTAAAAAATGTAAAAATCATTTTTGTGAGCAAATATTGCATAATTGAATAAACTAAGCGGTAACAAATATCTGCAAAATTGCAAAGACCTCAATAAATGTTTAGAGTAAAAGTATTTTTATACGCCATGTTACCACACGAAAATATCTTGAGGAAAGGATGTGGGTTTTTTAATAACAATTTGTTTTTAAAGTAAAATTCTCTGAATTATTGTTTTTTAATTTTGTAGAATATTTACATGTTTTTGTATGCAGGAGCTATTTATTTCATTCAAAGTTTGTATATATTTAATAAATTTTTTGATGGCATTTCTTAATAGTGGATATAAAGAAAATTTAGTGTTACAATGACAAATTGGCTAACCACACTATCGGTTACAAATAACTAAGCAGTTGAAAGTTAAGTTGTTTTTTTTAACTGGTAATACATTCGAATTATGTACGTCGCAAAACGTAATCTTAGAATATCTTTAAAACAAATCTGGGTTAAAATGAATACGAAAAGCACTCATTTAACAATCACAAAAAAGTCAGGATCGAATTCTTCATGATGAGTCAAAGATGTTTACTTCAAAAGCGCCCCTAAAGAAGTAGAACGGCGAAATTGGCTAAAGCTTTATTTTTTAATGTGAAGACAATTTTATCGGACAATAAACAATAGTGTTGAAATCGTAAAAGTTTTTGTTGACAAATTCAAGATAATAAAATCTAAACTGACAATAATTTAAATATCTGAAATTTTTATTTTGGGTAATACAATTCATATAGTTAAGACGGCAGTCATTTCAAAGTAGAATCATTTTTAAAAATGTGTTTACTAGTTATAACACTCTTTTTCTGATCCGAACATTTATTTCTAACTCGTAAACTTATTCGTAAAAGTTGTTATGATTTAACCAACATACTAACAACCGAGAACACGAACCACACATTCTTAAGTGTACACAGAATGGATAAGGTAAACGGGTTTAACGCTTTCAACGTAGTATGACTATCGATTGTCACATGAACAAAAAAATCGGTCAAAGGTATAACAAAGCCATGATTGGGTGAATCATATATATTGACAGAAAACGGAAGCCTTGTTATTGATTGTCTAGCCAGCCCTATTAACAGATATTGAAACTGAGACAATTGGGTTTCTATTATAAATTATAAGTGTCGTCTGCAATGTTATACAAATTGACATCACTACGGGCGACTAGAAACGTGAAGTTTGAAGTGACAGAATTCATTTTTACCACTTTTGTCTTGTCTACAATAGAAAAACCATTTGGTGATGACGGTTGACTTTACCAGTATGACAAGAGAATGATTTAGAGACAGTAGCATCACATAAAAAATTAGTCGGTTTAGAACGTCAATTTGAATAATCTCTAGATACCTTAGAACACCGAGTTTCGTTCGAACGTGCTTTATAAAATACTCTGGTTACAGCTTTTCTGGATACTCCGCAGAGTTAAAGATGTTATCAAAGCACAGAGCAGACAAACCCTGTATTAATACCAAATACTGGAATTTATGGCTAAAGTGTTAATAAAGTAATATATTTAAAATTTCACTTAATCGATTATTAATTATCATAACTATAAGTAGAGAATTCTGATTAAAAGAAAATTGGTGTTCTCAAAATTACAAAAAATTTATCAAGCAAACAAAGAAAGGGAAGTGAATTAGTGCTCTAGTTGCTCAATGAAAACACATACCTTAAGTAACTATAAAAACAAATATTACCCGTAAGCTTAGCATTTTAAGTCTTTAACACAGTATCAGCTAGGTTTGTCCTGAAAATATTAATACTATGACAGCACTTTGTAATATCATGATATAATTTGGTAGCCACTGAGAGTGGACCATAATGCGCATGTGTGAATGAGAACTACACACCGGTCCGATTAGCTGGGGGTGCGACGTCGGTGAGTGAGTATATGTTTGTGTATGTTCAGCGTATTTGCTGTGACTAAATGAATTAGTAGAGCAACAAATCTGCATCACATGTTGTGCAAAGCTGGAGTATATGTCCGTAGAAGCTATTATAATGTTTTAAAGGGCTTTCGGAAACTAGGCAATACTTGAAGCATAAATAATAGCGTCCTCCAAACGATTCAGAAATTATTGGAAATTTTGTAAGAGCGATCAGCTTTCTGGATAACCAGCAACTAGCATAACACCAAAAAAATAAACGAAGACAGCCTACAATTGTGGAGGATAGGCGAGTGATAATTCAAGGATTATAAGATGAGCTAGAGACTAATTAAAGTGCATAAAGCATTGATAAAAAATTTTGACATAAACAGTAACGCAACAAAATTAAATCCGCGACTACTGTTACCCAAGCAGAAAAACCTACTATTAATAAACTAGATTTTACCCCCCCGTTACGACCAGGGGTAAAAATGGATCTACAGCTACAATGTAAAACAGGAGTTTATAGTTGTCTCGAATTACTTGCTTTGAAAAGAATTTATGTCCTATCTTGTATCTTGTACCATTTTTACTAAATATGTAGTTTTTTCGGTAGATCTTGCAGAAACTTCTAAAAAAACTTCACTGCAGTTTTTGCTTCATGCCCCTGACATCTAAACCATCCTCAGTTCAAATTTGGCACGTAGATTCTTTAGGTTTTTTTTTTGCTGTGGCGCTAGCGTTGTAGTCTCGATGGTTTATTGAGCCTACAAAGATGTAACTTAAATTACTCACGTCACACACATGGATGGGTTTCTAGCGAGACTCGAACTCGCTCTTTGGTTTCGGTTTCCAGGCGGAGGGGCATTACTCGTGACCAATCTTCCACATATTCCTTAGTTACAAACTCAGATGCATCAGAAAAATATTTTTGATTTGTACGCGTAAATAAAATTCACCTTAAATGGCCACATTACGAAATTTACCAATATTTTGGAAGCCTTGCCACCAGAAACTGTGCAACATTGACAATAACAGAAACTCTTACAATCTTGGATTTTTATTACTATTTATTATTACCTATAGTAACAAAAGTACTGTTCTAAGTTTTCTTGGACCTATTTCCCATTTTCTGTACGTAGAATGTTTACATTAGAACAATTATACCAAACTTACATTCGATACTGTTGTGTTAACTAAAGGGATAAGCAAAAAAGTTACCAATAAGATAAAAGTTTTTAAGTAATATCAATACCTAAACGAAAAGGTACATAATAAATCTAAAGTTACACAAGTTAGCAAAAGCCAGCTTTACTAACAATAAAATTTAAATGGCAAACACAGACGGTTACTAATTTTACTACTGTACATATATTTTTGTATTTAACCATGACCTGTAATGCTAAACTCTCTAGTGTAACAAGCATTTTACAAGAAATGAGAGGATACCATATTGTTAATATATATGCGAATGTAAAAACCTACCTTTTCGGCAGAAGCTAAGTATTTAAGAGTAATCTTCCATCATAAGCTCAACATTTAGATATAATTAGAAAGAGCTACAGTAGCATTGGAAAGGTGCAAAAAACTATATGGTAAAAGCTGGAAATTAAGCCCCAGGATGACTTCATGGTTATACACAAGAGTCATAACACTTATGGTAATCTACGAGTCTGTGGTATGGCGGACGAAAACACTACAGCCAAAGGCAGGGAAGCTCCTGGAACTGTTCCTAAACTTGCCACCACCTCACATATTTATCCAAGAAGAAGCACGTACGTACATCTGCCCACAGACTTATGCAAAGACAAGCTCCAATCATCCCCATGCATATAGGAGAGCATCAAAAACTGAGAAAGCAGTTGGAGACGAAGGGCACATTAAAAATTCCCACCGACAAGCTAATTCCTAGTTATATTAAATTTGGAAAACTTTAAAATTATATCACCAGATAGAGAAGACTGTAAAGGACTTCCAGTCTCCACAGATTTTATTTGGTATACCTATAGTTCCAAGCCTGCATTAGACACAGGCCCAAAAAAAAAACATTAAAATGCCAATAGCATTTGAAAAATTTTCTACTTTCTTTCAGGCGGACACCATTGCTGTAGAATACTATGGGAAGGAGATCAAAAATTTAACATGAGGGATAAGAGGATAGCCATCTTTTAGGCTCACTTAAAGCTTTAGACACACTTGTGCTAAAATCAGAGGTTGTTTGAGACTGATAGGTGCTTCGAAAAATAGGAAAAGGCAATTTCCTAGTTCTTGTCCGAGTACCGAAACATAAAGGTTTGAGGGATAACGAGATGGTAGACTTATTGACCAAAGAAGCATCAGAAACAAAACCCATCGACCTCGAACCCTATTGTAGCATTTCAAATAGTTTCAAATAAGCATCTATTAATGAATGGATACTCAATAAAACTTAAGGAAGGTGGAACAATACCAGCCACTTGGAACCACACGGACCGTCACAAAAATTTACAACAGACCCAAACGTAGAATATAGTTGGTCTGCTCATAGGACGCTGTTGCCTTATGAGGCATTTAAATCTCCTAAGAGTAACAGATAGCAGCATGTGTAGATTTTGTCAGCAAGAGGAAAAGACTGCAGACCACATTTTGTGCTACTGTAAAGCTCAGATTCCTTCTGCTAGGTGAAGAAAAGCCAAAGCCAGAGAGTTATACAAAAGAGCCTTTTTCTAGACTATGGAGGCTAGTCAAAAGCAAAATTAAAAGAATACTCAATAGATCCTAAGGGTCGCAGTGCAGAAGGCCGTTGGGCCCAGTCTATCTACCTATCGAAAACTCTATTGAGATTGAACACCGGCGACAAAACCTATTATGTATTGCGATAACAGAAACGTTGATTGTTATAGTGAGGGCTAGCACTAAGTTAAATTCTGCCAAAAAATAATCATCGACACGAGAACTTAATATTTCGAAAATGTAAATGTTTTGTAAGCAGTGACATCGTTGGGAATTTGCAGAACAAATACAGATCATTCAAGCTCTACGGGGTGCTTAAATTGAAATGCCTCATTTAATGTTACGTAAGCAAACAAACTTCAAAATAAGAGCACTTGGTCCTCATACCTAATAAAGTTTGAATGAAAGTTTCGAAAATTCCCTTCCATTGGGTTGTGGTAAGAATATCTCACAGCATACACCCCGGTAGCTGTTACGTCTTTGAACCACATCTTATTTAATAATACTTGGACTTCTAAGCCACACAGAAGTAATAGAGTAAATATGTAGGACTTCATGTCTCTAAATTACAGCAATTTCTAGCGCCCCTATTAAAATACTTTGTACTACAAGTTATGCGCAGTGTTTGAAGAGGATAGACCTCAAACATGAAAGTTTAAAGCGCTATCTAGTAAAAGCAGCTAAGGGTGGGTACATATAAAAAGAAAAATGAAATACATAAAGGAACTATGCTAACATTTTTTTATAACTTTTGTAACATCTTCCTTTATGTATTTCGTTTAAAAATAAACTCTTACAGCATAAAGTATAAAAAGTGTAACTGGGTCCGCCTCTGTGTATGCTTATGTTTTGATAATTTCCCATGCGCGCTGCGCATTATCAAGCACACCGTCCGCTACTTCCGTTAGACTAATATTTTATAGTATTACAGATCAACTACACAACGCATAACAGATATAGCAAAATGGAAAACCTCATTGGAGAGCCAATGGGAAATAAGCCTGTAACGGAGCTGCCTGGAATCTCAGAAGAACTTGGAAAACGCCTTAATGAAGCAGGATACAAATATGTGAGTTGCATATCAATTTTTTGAACTCATATTTAGTTTTAAAATATGATTAAATTTAGCACAAGCCAATTAAAATATTTATAGGTAAACTGCAAATTATGTATGTTCAATAAATCTGCCACAAGGTACGCTTTAATCCGTTAATATAAGACGATTTTGTTGCTTCATGCACTTCATTCAAGGTCTCTTTTAATGATATGCTTTCCGCAAGCCGCGGTTGCGCATTGCTAGCAGACGTTCCCAGTAGCAGAACGAATCACAGCTTTACAGAGCTGGCTTAAGATTTTTGACTATTCAAACAATTTATAAATTTATGCAAGCTACATCAACTTTGGGTTTATTATATCAACATTTCATAATTTTTACTATCATTGCTGAATGGTACAATTTCAGTCTTTTTATAACTTACGTTCAACCTAAATTTATAATTTGGAGTTTCAACGTGCAAAGCTACTATTTGCATGCCAACGAGTATTGTTACCGTATTATTTTAATTTTAAACGCAAGCTTTCATCACATTTGGTAGTAAAAAATGAAGCAAATGATTTACCACTTTCAGTTGCTCATGGTTTATGTTGTATTATACCTTAACTACCAACGATCCGCAGCAGAGATAACAATATATAAAGGTTGCTAACAAAATATAAATTAAAATAGATCTATAAGTACCTATAACAATTAATTTTATCTAAGTTCATCCTGTAGTAATAGAAAACAAGAATAATAAAAAGAAACAGGTCGGGTGTAAGTTGTTGAAAGAGCAATTAAACCTAAACTTATCTTGAAAAACTGAAAAACGTGTAGACGAAGTAGAAGAACCCCCGAAAAAGAAGTGGTCTAGGATCAATTCCAAAAAGAATTATTGCAAAAATAACAACTTACTGTTTAGCCTATAATATAAATAAAATTTTTGAAAAACGGCAGCTAAGGAAAAGTGGTGATTAACCAGACTCCCAAGTGATAAATCATGGTTAAACAGAGTTTTCGTTCAAAGATCTTAAAACGCTGTTAAATAATTTCAAAAACTTAATTTTATTTATTCAAATTGACAGCAACGGAAACAACAAACTATATGTTATAAAAATCAATCAAAAGATTAAAAAATCTTAATGCCAATCTTTAAAACCACGAATTTAAATAGACAAGACCTGACAGAGAGAAGGTGGAGGGTTTTGCAAAGCATTCGATAACTGTATTCCAAGCATTTTTATAGTTATTTCCAAAAAAGATGAAGAACTAATCTACCAATTCGTTAGAGTCTACTTTCAACCAAAGTTTCCTATGTAGACATTAAGAAAGAAAAAACAAAATATATAAAATATTGAAAAAACTATCATATGAGGGATTAAAGGTAATTATAACAATATTGAATGTCATCTTACATCTAAGTTACTCACAAGTATCGCAGAAAATGTTACAACAATTTTATTATCCATTTAACCTTCAACTAAATTATGCTCGTATAGTTGAATCATCCTACCAGATTATTTTTAATGCTGCTACCGGAGAAGAACTTAATTCTACATTATTAGTTTGGCTTCAAACAACAATACAGTACTAAGGAACAATCAAAGAAAATAACCAGAGGAACCAGACCTGGAATAAAAAATATACTGACGTCTGATAAACTTTTTTGTAAGATTTCGAATATTGAGCTTCTGTACAAAATTAAGAGTAACTTTCTATCCTAATATTATCTGGTATTGAAGTGACACGTGACAGATAGATACAATATTAATAAATATGAAGCACATATAGTATTACTATGGCAACCCACGCAAATGATACGCCCATTAGAGTCTCTTACCAGAATCTAGCCAAAAACTCCCACAATTTGCACATATACTTAAGCAAACTATAAATATTGTTCAAAAGATTATAGTTAATGAACAAAAATTGATCTATATCACCTTTACTCTAAGAAAAGGACATGCTTGCCAAAGTAGTTCTTAATTATATAACAATACCTCAATCTGATACTGTTAAACGTGTAGGTATTTCTTTAGATAAAGATATAATCTAAAAGTTTCACATCTGGGTTAAACACATGCAACTCATCCTAAAATTTTCAAAATGTCCTGATTTTTACCGTATAATCTGAACTATCATTAGGAAATCGAGTTCTCTATAAAGTAGTCATTAAACCAATATGGATCTACAAAGTTCAATTTTTCGGGCAGTATCAAATTTATGCATTTAGATCAAAGCTACTAAGAATTTCAATAGATGCGATAACGAATAACAAATATGAAGATCAACTTTAGCTTAACTTTATTTATTATGACCTCACAATGTTGAGTCACACTCTTCACTAATATTCTGGCATAATCACTGGGTAGCTCTTGTGATAACATTTGCACTTTTAAAGCTGGTTGCTTTAAAATGGATTTTTATTTCCTTCTAAATGAAAAAAAAAACATAAGTTTCTGATAGGATTAGTGTCAGAGGATTGTCATGACCAGTTTAGAGTGTGGATACCATTTTGCATTTTCTCTAGTTTCAACATTTATTTGTGTTTTAGATCATTATTCTTACCAAACCATTCTTTATTCAATAATATGAAATTTAGCCCAGGCATGGACTTGGATTAAGTGCTTAACAAATCTTTGTAGTAAAGACTTTTTTAATGTCCAGGAGTATATGTTCAACTCGAGAAGTCGTCACACAACATCATATTATCCTAATCGCAGTCTATATTTTCCATAACTGCTGCTGTGCTTTTCTACTTTTCATCTAATTGCTATAAATATTCTTCCTAGCTAGGTTTTGCCCCTCATGCAACGTTGGAGTTGGATTATTACCGAATAGTTCTATTAAAGGAGGCACTAGCATTTCGGAGAACATTTTCGTGGATTCTGGTTCTAGCAAATCGTCATTATCTTTGTACCGCATATATAGATTCGCCCATTTGCTCACTAAGCCTTTTTAACGCTCTATATATTTAACAGTCAAAGCAAGTCATTTTTAACCAGTTCAGACGTGTGCATAAAGAAATTAGCTCAAATCTAAACAAACACTTCATTGTACTCATTTGAAAAATAACTTTACCCCACCCAAAATTTGATGGATATTAACAAATAAAACACAAATCATATTGTTGAAGCTTCAAGTGTAGCATGGTAAAACAGAAAATTGCGATACGTTTCAATGTAACAAACCGTTATACAACTGTGGCAAAGGTATGACATATTTTCGCAATTAAAGGGCAGAGACGCCTCTTCTGATGTTAGTTTGTGCGTGTTTTTAGTATTTAATTATCGCTTATATATAAACAGAATTTGGAGGCCGGTTGTTATTCAATAAAAATCCTTAAAAGAAAACAATTTAGTGTACAGAAACGTGTAATAGGTTCACTGTTTATATGAACAGGATCGTGTATCGGGTTAAAAATGCGAATTTGTTCTTGTTAGGTTGTCAAAAGTACAAATTAGGACACAGGTCGACAGAGAATAGGCCCAAAAATGGTAATTTCTGAAGCAAAGATTAAAAACTGATTCTAAAGTCGCTTAAAAACCAGAAAAGACTTCTTTTGAGTTCGCCGCCACAGTATCTACAGAATTAACCGACTCGTTATTGCTAGGGTCGTGAGAAGAAGACTTTGAGATGCTGATTTGAAAGACTACAAGGCAAACGCAAGCTCGTTTATAGCAATCTCTATAACACCAATATTTATTAGAGGAAGAATGAGCAAATGCTCTGTTGTCAGATGAATTTAATTGTGCTTAATTAGACATTTTACTGTTTTTCTCAACATTTACATTATAATGATAAGTCTGTTACATATACACACTTGCATAATAATATAATATTTTTTTAAATTGTTCAGATGTCTGGAACTCCTGACGTTACCTATGTAAAACCTTCCCTAGCGTATAGTGCCTGCAAACACGGAAGGGGCAACATGATGATCTGGGACTGTATGGGGGCCAACGACGTAAGTTGTTTTCAAAGGATGCATGAATACGGAATATATTGCTATACAAGAAACGATTGTATACCCACCTGATACAAAGATCTTTGGTAACACCAACATGGCGACATCAAATTTCAGCAAGATAACGCTCCCTGCTAAAAATTTGCAAATTCCATGAGGTAGTTTCAAAGCAATCAAATGTTGGCCAGCTCAATCGCCAGACTTAAATCTCATTGTCCCACTAAATACTTCTGAGACAAACTAAAGAGAAAGATAACGAAGCATAATTCAACATAAAAAAACATTTCAAAGAAATTCTACCGAAAAAATGGAATGCTATTACTCCTGAAGGGTAGTTAGAGGTTCGCCCAAAAAATACCAACAAAATATTGACTAAATAACAAAATAACAAAGGAAATTTAAAGAAGAGCTTTTATAGGGTGCCTTACACTTTTGGCCACGGTAGTGTTTATAATATTTAAAAATTTGTAGCATAAATAGGGAAATTAATGTACAATTTATTATTCGTTTTATTGAAAGTTAGAAATAAATTTTTTGTCTTTATATTATCCCAAATAAATTGTTTCGTTAAAAAATCACACTGTCAATGCGCGAGATAGGTGAAAGACCAAAAAATGATTTGACTTTAGCTGCTTCATTTTGAAAAGGACACCGTAAAAATAAATTGTTTGAATATGTTCATTTACATTGTGTATTTGTACTAACCTCTTTAATTCATTAGAGACATTAAAATTTACCATGCAAACCATTATTTTTTTAGGGACGAAAAAGAAGGGAGTTATCTGATGTTACAAAGTTGATCTTCGATTTATCGTATGTTCAAAATATTCCTTCTTATTTCAGATATCTATATCTATCTCTATAAATTCATCTAGTGTTTCTTTATCTTATATGTTCGAATATTTCAGCTACCAGATTCTATTTTTAGCTCATTGTAGTTTAGTATAAAGTATAATACGTAATTTTAAAATACTGCTTTCTTTAGAAGTTTTCAATTATTTTTAAAATGAAACACGCACTGAATACGGGTATTGTGAAAGAATTTCTGTATTTCTTATAGAAATTATTTATTTAATATTTTAAAGACGATACAAAAAATAAATCAAAATATATTCCATTATTTTGTATAGTATCCATCTACCAGCCAAGTTTTTTACGCCTCCTTGGTACTACTCTTGTGATTTGGTAGCAAAGAACTGACGATTTCATTTGTACTTTCTAAAAATTGACAGAGTGACATCCAAACAAGAATTAGAGTAATTTGATTATATCGGCTTCTTTTAATGTCTGCCGAGCTCTTTGGACCGTATGTAGTCTGGTGTTATTCACCCGCAACAGCTTTGTCTTTGATTGACCATACCAGGGTATAGTTGTTTCAAGTTACACTATTTCAAGCTGTCAATAATAAAGTTCGGTACTTCTTCATGTGCGTTATCCGTTCCCGGTGTTGGCGATCAATAGGGCAATCTTAACTTTGTTGACGGCTGTTCGAAAGAGGTCTGCCGTTATCATTGAGAACCAAGATCTTAAATTCCTTAGCCAGGAGATGCTCCTGCGTCCGGGTCCTCTCTTTCCGAACACTTTACCTTGTAGTATCCGTAGAAGTATCCTATAACGTTGTTCATTCCTCATAATATGTCCGAAATACTGTAACTTTCTGATATTTATAGTTATTACGATTTCAGTTGTTTTATTCATTCTTAGTAGTACTTCAACATTCGTCACATGATCGACCCAAGATATTCTCAATATTCTCCTGTACGTCCACATCTCAAAGGCCTCAAGTTTCTTCATTGATGCTTCCGTCAGCGTCCAAGTCTCAGCTCCATACAACAGGACAGAGAACACATAACATTTTAATAGTCTAATTTTTGTATTCACGTTTAGATCTCGAGACTTAAACACTTTTTGCATGTTTACAAATGTTGATCTGGCTTTCTCAATCCTGCACTTTATTTCTTTAGAGTGGTCCCATTGACTATTTATCGACGTACCTAGGTAATTTATTGATGTTACTCTTTCAGTTAGTTGAGAGTTAACTATTAAAGATTCGGGTGGAATTGTATTCTTACTGATAACCATGCATTTTGTTTTTTGTATATTCATTTCAAGTCCGAGTTCTTTTAAACCTTCGAAGCTGTCCACAAATATAATGGCATCGTCGGCATATCTAATGTTATTCATTCTAATTCCGTTTAATAATATACCAGCATCTATACCTTGCAGAGATTCGTTTAAATATTTGCTCAGAATAAATGTTGAATAACAGGGGCGACAGAACACATCCCTGTCGCACGCCTCGTCTTATCTCTATATCGTCTGAATTATTTCCATCTATTGTAATGTATGCAGATTGATTCCAATAAAGGTTATTTATGACTTGAAGATCTATTTCAATTTTTTCCAAAACATTAATAAGTTTATCATGCTTAACTCTATCAAATGCTTTAAGATAATCTATAAAGCAAGCGTAAATATCGACATTCACATCTCTGCAACGTTGAAACATAACTTGTACAGCAAAGAGAGCTTCTTAGTGCCCAAGGCGTTACGAGTTTCACTTAGTTGTTCTTCACAGAGCTTATATATTCGTCTATGTATTATTTTTAAAAAGACTTTAAGAAGATGTGACATAATGCTAATCGTACGGTAATCGGCACAGTATTTCACGCTTGGTTTTTTTGGTATGGCGATGAAAGTTGATTTGACCCATTCTCTGGGTATTTTTCCTGAGTCATATATTTGGCTAAAGATACTTGTTATCCTTGTTATAGCATCATCGTCAAAAAGTTTTAAAATTTTGGATTGGATTCCATCCGAGCCTGCCATTTTTCCATCTTTCATAATATTTATTGTTGAACATACTTCGTCCTTTGTTATATATGGTCCAGTTACACATGCTATTTGTTTCGGATCACCCCTCTGTTCGTCCTCGAAAAGTTTTGTAATATAGTTTTTCCATTGTTCTATTTTTGCTTCTTTATCTATAATGATATTTCCATATCTGCCGCTTCTTTTACCTTACGATGCATGTTAAAATGGTCGTGTTTCTTTTCTAATTGCTCAATTTCCTTACATTGTTCTTCTAACCACTTTTTCTTAGCTATTCTTATTTATTTCCGGATATTTCTTTGTATTTCTCTATATTTTTCTATGTTGGTTCTCTTATATCTTCTTCTCTCGTCCATCGTATACAGAATCTCGTTGGTCATCCATTGTGATGTTTTTTAGGCGGTTTCAAATGGTCTATGTAAATTTTTTCTATTGTTGTTCTGAATTCTGCCAGATTTACTTCAATATTGTTACTGGTATCTATGTTCACAATCCCTTTCTTCAATGTAGCTGCTACTTGGATTTTGATGTTGTTGTCTTTTAATTTCGTTGTGTCGTATTGTTGTTTACGATTGTTTTTCTCTACTTTCTTCAATCATACGTTTATTTTGGCTACCAGGGCGTTATGGTCAGATCCTATGTCAGCACTTGGGTAAGTTTTCACTGATTGTATGCTATTCCTGAATCTTTTATTTATTAGTAGATAGTCAATTTGATTTCTGACCACATTTCCAGGTTTATCTTGAGACGATATTCAGGTATACAATCTCATGGCAGGTAGTTTGAAGAAGGTATTTATGATAGCCATTTGGCGTTTTTGTGCAAATGCAAGTAGTCTATCTCTCTCTCATTTCGGTCTCCAAAACCATAATCACTAACTAACTCCCCGCTCTTCCCTTTTCCAATTTTGGCGTTATAATCTCCCATTATAATGTTTATATCTTGCTTTGGGAGTTTTCTAACAAGATCGTTTAATATTCTATAGAATGATTCTATTTCGTCTTCGGTTTTTTCTGCTGTTGGAGCATATACTTGAACGATATTGCATTTAATTGGTGTTGTACTTAAAGTAACTATTAACATTCTTTGATTAACTGGTACAAAATTCTCGATGAATTGATTCATTTCTTTGGACACTATAGTTCCGACGCCGTTTTCATGCTTATTTTCGCTGTTTCCAGAGTAGTAGATTGTATGTTCTTCAACATGGCATTGACCTGTTCCCGCCCACCTCATCTCACTGATGCCCATGATGTCGATAGATAGTCGTTTCATTTCTCGGATAGCGTTATGAGTTTTTCCAGCCTCATAAAGTGTTCTTACATTCCACGTACTTATTTTGAACGTCTTCCCTCAAACTAATTTCTTCGTAATTCTATTAGACGAAATTATGATTTTAATGTTTTATAGCTTGGTATCTGCTTAACTAGTCACTTGATCTATTTAGACTACTAACCCTAAGAATTATTAAGCAACTGTCTGTTCACCTGGTGTTTAGCTGGCTCTTTTGTTAAAGCGTAACAAACTTCTTTGCATTGTCTGTTGAATTCGTCTAGACTAGGCAAGTGACAAATGATTATTTATCTGGATGCTTTAATTTCTTATAATAATTTCCTGATATTTATACCCGTGAATGCTACAAGAGCTTGAAGTAAAGTTTCTGGATTTACTATAGAAGACCGCCCGAATTTGAAAACTACTGTCATCCCTAATAAAATGGTAAACCAATTCTGTATTAAACTATCTAAAATTGCATCTATATTTTCAACCTCGTGGTTTACATGAGCTGTATCAATAGCGCTTTATCTTAACTTCCAGCAATACCAAACAGCAGCCGCATTTTCAATTTTTGGATCGAGCATGTTGTATAATTTTTTAAGTTCTAACTTTATAAAATTAAATCTAGTGCAACCAATAATAATAATTAAAATATGCTCTTTAATATGACGTATAATTAATTTATTTAAAGTCACATCTAACTGCTTAAATTATAAGACGACTTTTGTACCACGTTAAAATTAAAAATTGTTCTATTACCAACAGAGAGTTAAATGTATATAATAAATATATAAAAATATATATATAATATGTATAAAAAAATAAATATAATAAGAAGAATCTAACTTACAAAGACAATGAAAATTAACTTGTATAAACCTTAAGGCATTTTACTCAATACTTAGGTATAAATTTTGAAAAACTATGTAACGTGAAAGGTTTATCATCTTTTTCTTCCTAATTACTATTGTTCAAACATTTGTTAAAAAATGTCATACGGGCTTTACAAGAGTTTGGTTTTTAAAGTTTGTTTACTTGATTATTTAAAAATTAAGCATGCAAAATAATCTCAATAGGAGCACTTACAGATAGGAGCAACATAGATCATACCAACTTCTTTAAAACATTAAACATAGTGAACATAACCAAATGTTTCTATAGTTTAAGTAAAGTTTACGTTAAAAATTTTTAAAATAAAGTGTGTACAAATTAAGATACTGGTATGCACTAATACTTATTTATGTTCTTGAAGCACTAATTTGTGATAAAAGAGCTGACAGAATAACATATCATATCAAAGTCTACACAAGAATTGAGAAATTTACGGTGATTTGAAAATCAATAGGAAAAAGGTAATTTTGACTAATTTTAGTAAGTAATATATGATATAAAAACAACAAAAACGACTTCATTCTAATTTTTACCAATATACACCACAAGCAACACAGAACAGAAAATTAATAGATATCATTACAAAGGAGCAAACAAGAAAAACTAGAAGTGTCATGTAATAATAAACATTCATTGAATTAACAACAAAAAATTACAAAATAAAAAATCAAAACGGTGTATGTGTACAAAAAACACATAAGTGTAAAAAATGCAGAATGATTAATACACAAAAAAATATCTAAAGAATAAAGTGGATAAAATAACAAAGCTACAACAATTTGGAAGAACAGAAGGAGATACCAGAAAAGTGTCTACAAATCTATTGCAAATATTTTATGGTCAGAATATGTTAAAAATATTATTGTAATTTTTCTGTTTCTCTACAGCATAGAAACTAAAGGAAACATTAGTAACATATTATTTTAGTTAGATAAAGTGCTATCTTCAGGAAGAATGTATTAACATAAGAACCAAAGCATATGCTAGATAAATAAAAAAGCATTGAATAAAGATTTTATAAAATAACTACGAAAAACGTCAAGATGAGTATGAGACTGATAATAATAAAATTATGGAGAATGTGCAAGAAGATATACTACCAGCACCCTTGTTACGTATTTCAAAGATATTTTATTCAGTCGTTTTTCTACCCACCTATCTAATATTTACTTGCACTAATAAATAGACAGATATAAAATTAAACAATATTTTCTTTTATACAATACTTATATTTAACTAATATTTTACTTTCCGCCATTAACTCAACCTTGTTGTTAAACTTTCGTGGTCCCTTGCTCGTGGTTCGTCGGATTCATACCTGAAGACTACCTTGTCTACACAGGAGTTAAATTTGTTGATATTTTTTCTCTACGTGGTGGTTATACACACCCTATAAGTGAAGCCATCTGTTATGAAAACAACATTTTCCTTAACGAAAATGTTATTATTTAAGACAAGCATAATTTCGCTTTATATACCTAAAATTATATCACACAGAAATAAACATAAATCTATCATTACACCAGATGCTACCCCGTTATGCCAACTTCCCTATACTTAACAGTATGGTAAAGAAATTTATCACCCAGTTTATTGTACACTCCACTCCACCAAATTTACAGTAGCTGCTTTTACAAAAATAGATAACAGACCGTCAAAGGTTACCTGGTCGAAAACGCATCTTTTTTTGGCTATTGTTGTTGACAGTTTTTCTGATAGGTTGTCAGTCGAGCTGAGACCTCTTACCATTGTTCATTTTGTTCCGGCAAAGCCGGGTCGTAGCATGTTGGTCATTTCTAGCTGTAACCCGATTAACAAGGGCGTTTTTAGTAACTCACTTGTTTCTCGTTGTAAAGCATTACGATCTGCATCTAGGTAAGCGTAGTATGATTTAGACACTTCAACAGATGTCTAAGATTGTTATTTAGCTGGAGGTAATGCACTTTTTTTCAAATTACCACTTTAGACTGCAAATGTTTACTTAACATTTGTTTTATTCTGACACCTTACTGTACATATGTAGCGAGTAACTTGAGAATTTTGTTTGCGTAATGAGATTAACTAGTTAAATTTGTAAAACGTAAAACCTCAGAACTTTTTCAAATATAAGCAAATTTAACTTACAATAAAGCCACATTTATATACACAACAGCCTTATTAATGTGATAATTACAATTTTACTTAAACTACTAATCAAATTTTAAGGTATACATGACAATGTTTCGGTTTTTTATTACATTTTTTCGTTTTCGAATAGTCAAAGATTTTCAAAAAAAATGTATTACAAAATAGTTAGTACGACAAAGAATTAAAACATATATATTATTATAATTCAACTTTATCCTTTTCTTACTTAATGTTCAAAACTTTTGTTATACGTATTTGTTTGTAACATCCACAAGACTTATCAGCCGCATTGATTCCGTTAAGAAACCCGAAATTACTAACCAAACTGTAGCATCTTCGGGTGCATTAAATAACCGACTCATTTTCAGATACTCGAACCAAGTGATGTTAGATTTAGTCTAAAGCACCTCATATAAACTTCAATTAACGAAAACTTTATTTGTTTGCTACAATCTATCAACTTGAAAGCACAATAATTAATGCACATTTTATTGTAGGCAACGCAAGTGTATGGGCAGTTCTTGATTCAAAATCGCTCATTGGACATCTTTGAGAAATGGATGAAAGAAACCTGCGGGGCCAATAAGCATCAGTCTCAGACTTGCTTTGAGACTCTCGATCTTTACTACAATCATTGTGGTTGAAAAAACTTTTTATATTCATAACACCTAGACTAAAGTACACTACTGATAAATTATATAGAATAATTGTATGTATAAGCTGATTATCAAATAGCCCTGTTAAAATTTTGCTAACTCAAACATCTTGACACAATTTACAATGTAAGATATTACAATAGAACCTAGTAAGTTATAGAGGAGTACAATTTTCTTCCTTTTGTGTTTTAACTTTAAGACTTAATACTACAAAAATATCAAGTGGTAAAATTGGCTATAAAAGTTAAAAATTTCAACAGAATTGTTAAGACCTACAAGTACTTTTTTGTAGGGTGTGTTCAATTAACTTCTAATTATTATTATATTAAATATATGTTTTATACTTGATGCCAGCAACTAATTTGCTAAAGATTTCGTAGCGCTTGAAAAATCATATTAAACCCTTTAGTCTTAAGACAACAAAATTTTATACAACCCTACTAAGATAGAGATATCTTTGAAACTTAAATACGTTAAAAATCGTCTCTTCTTTGCATTAATTAATAATTTGCATTTCATGGTCATCAAAAAATCTTAGTTTGACAGAAAGCAACAATGAAAGAAAGATAAATTTGGGTGGTATTGGACGTAGTCAAAATTCTTTTACTAAAGCTTTTCACCAGCATTTATTTTTTGAAAAATATGGGAATCTGCGCTGTTGGGTGATGTGGCTTAATTTTTGTAAAATTTTATACCACATGTTAATATTGACTGTCTCCTAAATGCAAAAAATAGATCAAAACGAAAACCTTTTAGTCTCAAAAAGTTGTAATAACAACTCTCTGGGTTAAAAATCTCTATGTTAACTGTTCTGGTCCAATATCAATTAAACGACTGTGTATATGTCAGGTATCTAATGATGTTTTCTATTAGTACAAGATCAAAAGTCCACCTTCTTCCATAAGGTAGTGTCATGAAAACGTTTAAAATGTAACTATTCTTTGTTTTACAATTTGATGCTTAAAATCCCTCACAAATAATTCTATAGCAACAACGATTGTTCGCGCCAATCTCCAATTACTTTTATTTAGATTTTAAATTAGGGCCGGCTGTCTTTTGGCTCCCTCTGTATACGCGCTTTCGTTTTAATTTGAGATAGCTGCGACGAATTTGTCCGCTTGCGCGGTGCGCCGACATATAGAGCAAAGCGGCTTTGGCCGCGGCCTCTCTTCGCTCTTTCGCTCGCTTCGTTTTTGAGTTTTAGTTGTGATGGTTTAGAAAGTACGCGACCAGCTTTAAATTTTCCGTGTCCGAGGCCGTTATGACCGAGAGTTCGCCGGTGTGTTTTGTTTGGAGGCAAGAGTTTCCCCATTCCGGAATTCGATATTTTAACGATCGATATGGAGGTCGTTTTGTTGGGCGATTGCATTTCAGTAGTTGAAATTTTGCCGGCGGAAAGACTCAGTTCGGTTTCCTTGTATCTGACCCGGCAAGGAACCAAGGAAAATCTAGTCGCAAACTTCGGACATAGGATCTGAAGGACCCACACCTGGGAAGACGCTTCCGATCGGTTCCGCTGTGAAAATTGGGGTAACTTGTCCTTTCTTTTCACCCACGCCCTTTTCCTCTTCCTCGATTCGCCAGAAGTACAGCACGGGGAACCGATTTTTACAGCAGTGTGTCCTCTTCCAAGGTGAGTCTTCCAGCTTCTTTTTATTTTTGATTGAAATTCCTTTGTTTAAATTTATAATTACGATACAGTCCACTTTTGGTCGAAACAACAATTATTGACATCATCATAAACATAAAATGTTAGTGTAATAATTTACTACTTTTTTTTAAATATGTCCTCTAACAATTGTTCTTATTTCACTAACCTTTTAATAAAGTAAATATAAATTTAATTTCATTTCAATATAAATAATTAGAGTTATTTTCATTCAATGTCTATGCACTTTTGTCATCACCTCGGCAGTTTTCCTAAAGCTGCTACAAAACATCATATGGGTGTAGTAGCTCGATATCACTTGTAGGTAGCTGACTGAAGCTCGTCTTTAAAAGAGCGTTATAAATAGCATAGTCTTGCAACACAAATTCCGTTAATCATGGAGAGTAACGTAAGCCCAGTGACCTGAGAGCCAGCATAATAACAACGGCATGTCAACTGATAAGTGTCGCACCGGTAATGCTTTGACTAGACGACATTTCAACTGTCAAAAGAAACCGCTCCTGATTCCAATACAATCGTTACTTGTTTAGAATAAATTATCTTGTCTCTTAGAACGAAGACTCCAATATACTGCTACTCCATAAACTAACTTTTCTTTGACAGCGTGTCATGTCAAAATTATAATTAGTCTGATGTGATCAGATATTCAAGAAACATCTCCAGATTCACGTTGGACAGCTGTAGCTACTATTTTTATAATTTACTCGCTTTTGCTTCTACCGAGCGGCGAGAGTGTGGGAAACTAATTGTGTACGAATCTTTGTCACCTTTAAGTCTTTATGATAGTGGTATACAGAATTTTAATTGACGGACCTGTTGTATTTATTAGAACATTGTGTATGATTGGCCATTATAAAGTCGAACACAGTTAGACGCTTCTGTCTTATCTTTCTCCACCAAGTCTTTGCTGTCTTTCAACTTTGGTATTCTGCGAAACACAGTGCTGCGACTGTTGCATTTCGACACATGACTACTAACCTTGTTTGGATGTCCGAGGTAGTTACTCTTCCATAATAAAACCACGTCATCTATTTCTGCTCATAAACAATTATGTCTGCATCCATGGCTTTTGACTTTGCCCACAACTGCACTTGCAACATTGCACAAATGATTTATTATCCTCTTCTTTTGTGCGTTTCAGCAACGCCATCTGATAACATTACGCAATACTATAGTCTTCTATCTTCACACATGCATTGGGTGTATACTTCAATTACAGTACAATCGAATTTTAGAAAGCGAATGCCAACTATTTAGGAACGCCCTCAATAAATTTGCCAGTGATGACAATTATATAGCTAAATTATAGCTTTACCATACACCTTAGCCTTTTCCTTCTTGAATAAAGAACACATATTTGTTTATTTTCTTACATTTTTCTGTATAACTCAATATATTGATGGTAGATCTGACTGTTCTTGACTTTAGTAAATTGCTCAGCTGAAATATGTAGATAGATTCCAAATTAACAACATTCTTCATATTAATCTGTAATATATATATATATATATATATATATATATATATATATATATATATATATATATATATATATATATATATATATATGTATATCACATCTCTTAGCTGTCTCTCGCATACTGGACGCAACTTCTTTTGATCTAAACAGTCTTCTAAGATCCTTCTTCTCATAGCTTCTTGCACCTGTTTAAGTCATGATTCTTTCGATCTACCTCCTCTCCTTCTTCCTTTGGCTTTCCATCTTAATAATGGCAAAAGCCATAATTGGTTGTTCATCTGGCGAACGTGTCCATACCAAATTAATCTCCTATTTTCTCCAATGCTTTGATAAACGTTTCCATTCTTCTACGGATTTCGATGTTGTATACGTGCTTTGATTTTTATATTCTACATCCTCACTTCAAAAGTCCATTTCAGCCCTTCCAGTTTTTGCTTATCTCGTTTTGTGACGGACCCTGTCTCCGCTCCATATAAGAGTATACTCAGTACCACCATCTCCAGCATCTGAATTTGGTTTTATTTCTTATTTCCTTTGACCACAATAATGAGTTCAATTTATTTGTTGTTTAGCTTGAATAATTCTGTTATTAATTTCTTTTTTACGTTTCCCTTTTGAGGTATTATAGTTCCAAATAATTATTTTTCTTCACGTGTTTTTATCGCTTCTCCATTAATGTTGAGGTCATTTCCTTGTCTTCCTGTCACTAGATATTTTGTTTTTCTACAATTTATGTTTAAGCCATTTCGTTTATATACTTCTGCTACTTTTCTCAACCTGTAATCGATATCATAATCATCTTGATCGTTTGCAAACGATAGAGTGTGGATATACTTTTGACCTATTTTATGCCTATTTGTTGGCATGTTCTTTTCCATCCGTTCAAAATATACGTACTCTAAGAATATATTAAACAGAGTTGAGGATAAGCTAGATTCCTGTCACAATCCTTTATTAGTTTTAAAAGTCTGTGATGTTTTCCGTGTTTAATTGTGCTTTGTTTGTCTCTGTATATTGCCTTTATTGTATTTATGTAGTATTTATTGATACCAGGGGAACAGTATCGTATGCTTTTTCAAGTCTATGAATAATAAATGAGTTTCTAAATTATTTTCTTTTGTCTTTTCCGTTAATTGTCTTATTGTAAATATATTATCTATACATGATCTTCCTGATGTAAACCCACTTTGGTCCTCTCTTGTGTTTATTTCTTTCTCTAATCTCTTTGTAATTATATGTTCGCACAGCCTACCACTTGACACCAGTACACTTATTCCTCTAAAGTTTTCACAACTTTTCTTTGATCCTTCTTGTGTATTGGCGTTAGAAAAACCTAACTTCCAGCTATTTGAAAGGTCGTTCATGTTAATTAGACATTTATTAAAAATATATATATATAAGTTTTTTGGTTTTTCTGGTGCATGTTTTAACAGTTCAATTGATATGCATTCTGGACCTGTAGCTTTACCGCTTTTTAATTCTTTTACTGTTTCTCTGATTTCTTATACTATTATATGTTTCACTTCTTCTCCATTTTTTGGGATATTTGTTTTCCACGTTTTTTTTTTGTTTTGTACTCTATGCTCTTGTAGCATGCCTGAGTAATATTGTTGCTATTCCGCTAATGGTGTTATATTAAGATTCTTAAATTTACCTTCTTTCTTTAAGCTTTTTATCTTTTCCCGTGCTTTTTTTCCTTGTTCCTCCCTATGTATTGGTCCACTCTAGAGCATCTTTTTTTGAAGCTTCGTTTTTTCCTTATAACTGTTCTATTCACTTCTCTGTTTATTTTTCTATATTTTGCTCGTACTTCCGGATCTCGTTTTGCTAACCAGAAATGATACACCTTTTCCTTTTCTTTTATTATCTCTTCTATCCCTTCGCACCACCGGTTTTCTTTTGACTTTTTGTTTTTTGGTTCTACGAGCTTCATAAGCTGCTACGTGTAAAACTTTTTCTATTATTTTATATTGTTCTTGTGCTGTACCCTTCATTCCTTCTTGTAATTTTGCGGCTACTATTAGTTTTTACAGGAAATCTATGGATTCGTCATTTAGTAATTCTACGTTATAATTATTATCTTCTACTTTTTCATTTTTTTAATGCTTCTTTTTGTACTTCTATATGGACAATACATTGTCATATTTAATAGAAAATTATTTACATCGCATTTCGGCCCCCTATAAACCTTTAAGCCCTGATTTTGCTCTTTTATCTTTTTCTGCTCCAGTATAGGACATAATACAGTCGCCAAAATATTCATTACAGGGTCCTCCTTTTTTGTCTCTGTCAGTATTCCGAGGTCAATCTTATATTTCTTAGTTCTTGGGATATTTCTTCTTTCTTAGTTGGCAGGCCTTGTATGTTCCTACTATTAACTACTTTTTAATCTTTATTTCTTTCTGAATTTATGTTTGAAGTGTTTAGAATTTTGAGCAACAACAGAATTGCCCCTTCAGTATCCTTAGGGCTTCCCTCTAAACGAGAGGTGGATTTCCACTCGGAGACTGATCTTCTTCTGATGTTTTTTCATTCTGTTATTTCTTAATTTATGTGATGAGCTGCTAGCCTATTGCCTATCTGTATTCAGCCGCCCAATATGGGCCAGACATTGTTTGTAGCCGTCCATACGTTATTTTACCTATTGGTCCGTAAGAGGTATTTTATTTTCGTCCTACCCAGGGGACGCGTCCGAAGGGGTACAGGCTCCCCACGTATACAAATTATTTTTTGTTTTCATTATAATAAAGAAATCTAAAAAAGTAAAAACTATAGAGAAATTTCCACAAAACAATTTAAAAGTTGTTGTCCAAAAAGAATTATAAAAAAAATATTTAGAAGGAACTTTATTATTAATATTAACTTTAACTTCATTCATATTTTCAAGATGACTTTAATATTTTAATACAGTTCATAAAGTAACTCAATGACCTTTCACAACTTCGCTTCCTGTACCTTTAATCTCAACTGTATCCTCCTGTAATCAAATAAATGCAAATTGTTGCAAAAATCCAAACAAGAAGTGCCCGGATGTTCCTGTGCTGAAAGACGAACATGATCAATACGCCGTATTTGCATCGAAAACCGTTTCTGATAATAGATTTACATAAATAATTCAAGACCTACAGCCCCAGATACTTTTGTAACCTCGTCTGCCTGTATTTGCATAGGACAGATAAAATCCCCTCGCCACGTTGATTTAGTTTGTTGGATTTGGAGACGCGCACAATCGCAGCACTTGGATATTGAATGGAGTATCAAGTGGGCCTCGCGGCTTGCTTCACTTGCAGAGAACCATATTATGTTTCCGATATATAATGATAGACGGGGTTATTCAATAAGTTCGTCCTACTGTTTGTTACAAACTTATCTGTTGCTGAGCGTTGCGTTTCGTAGCGTAATTCGTGTGCTCCTACTAAAATTACTATTAAATTTAAAGCTTTAAGGTTCTATCTCGTAATATTGTTGCACATCTACAAAAACAATAAACTGCTTTTGTGACGTATAAAAAATATTTCATTAATTTGCCATGTAAAACAATAAGCAGTTATTACAATATCATTGAATTTAATAACCAAGCGGCGCTCGTTGTCATTACAAGCTTTGGAGAGCTTGCAGTAAATATTGGTTTACACCAGGACACCTTCTACTAATTGGAGCTGAACGTGGCTTCAATAATTTAACGTTCGATTAATAATTTATGAAACAGCGGTAGGCCGGCCCTATTTTGTTGCCCAATACAAAACGCAGATCAGACCAAATTGTAGCAGTGTTCGAATAAATTGTGGATAATTAAATTTAACTTTGTAGGCTCTCTACAGTCCTGCTTCTAGGGAATTAGACGCCCTCACAATCCCACTCAAAATAAATTTCAATTTTAATAACTTGCAAGTTATTAGTCTGGACCTCGTTTATTTAAAGCATACTTTCTGCTTGCGCTCTATACAAAGGGAAAATATTTTCGACATACTTTCAAAGTAACACGAAGCGCGTTGATTAAAAAAAATTAAACAATGTACTCTTTTAGGTTCTAAATTAGAGACTGGCAAAAAATTTAATTAGCAAAAGCAATAAATACATCACCTGCAAAGGTAATAAAAAGCAGTTTCTTTTGTATATAAAAAGCTAAAATGCCGCTTGAACATGAATAGCAACAACAGACATTTAAAGCAGTTTGAAGTTGGTTTTTAAGTTTCAAACGTTAATAAACATGACTTTCAAAATCAGTACTCAACTGATTCAGAAAATAAAATATTGATTAGACAATGTGCAACGGGATATAGAGGCCTTTATAGATATAAAAATTCAATAACAATAATTTTATAAAAATAATTACATTTCTGTTATTTTCAAACAGCATTCAACAATATAATGGAGGACTGTGTGACCAGCGCTTCCAGCAAGAACATACTCCACAATCCTAATTTACAAATCGGAAACAAAATTATACGTATTATAAAGAGAGTGGGTAGAAAAATAATAAAAGGGGAGAAGAAAGCTTCAGAAACTTTAAATAGTTGCTCGTAGTATTATCAAAAAAATATATATTCTACAAATATATCCTAATAAACAGTAAAAACTATTTTAATAAAACTTATTACCTTGCAAGGACTATTTGGGCTATATAAACTTGTGAATCGTAGAATCGCCAACTGTATTTAATCTTGAACAGTTAATGTAGGGTATTCAACACCCCAGCACTTTATCTTTTTTAATTCGGTAGTTAAAATTTAAATACAATGTTCTTGTTACAAGTATTTCCTTAACTTAGGAGCGTCCAAATAATAGTGAAAAATCTACAAGAAAAAATTGTCAATCACTGTTTCAGCGCCTTAGAGTATCCAACAACCCCACGATACTAGATACGTCGCCTTCTTCTTTTGTACTTAGCGTTCGATATAGCACATTATGTCACAAAAAAAATTGAATATTTAGCTAGTAATTTTTATAACAGTGATAGTGGTGATAACACTACGAAATTCTGAAAAGACAAATTTTATTAGAGAAGATAGTAATCTTGGTGATAACTAAAGTGAACATAATAACCACTTTACGTATTCGGAGCAGTAAGCTAAAGATTCTGACAAACATGATATAGAGATCGAACGAAATAGCGGTGGCTACCATGGACACAATAGATCCAAAACTCCTCCAAAATCGAATATTATACGTCTACAGCTACAAATAAAACTTCAACTTCGTTAGCAACCCTGACAGTTTTATTTACCAAAAAAATCCTAAATAGTGTTTTAGAGCACTCAAATAAAAAGTTAGGTAAAACTACTTCTGGTCTTCGAATGTGCTTTCAAATCTGGTTATAAAAATGCAGAATATCCTTTCCTTCCACACTGGACAGGACGAGATATATCCCGAGCAACTATTAGCTTAAAAAAATTCTTATCCTTGTTGACGACATTATGCTTTTACTATCCTGATATAAGAGAGGATAAAAAAATGCTATAGATAAATTAGCACCAAGATCACAGATATTTGAACTATTCAACAAAAATTGCAAAGCCAATTATATTTGAAGTAGTAAACAATATAGTTTCGTAAACAATGCTTTTTCAGGCAATATTTGAAAAGCAATGTCAATTCCAACTCTCTACTACTGTCATGAATAAGAATAAGAACATTACAGGAGATAACTGGTTATCTTCGATTAAACTTGCCGATGAATTAGGGAAAGTTTTATATATGTTGGAACATTTAAAAAAAATAAGGTTGAAGTATTTGCAATTTGAACCAAAAAGGATGCAGGCAAATTCAACCAAATTTGGTTTTACAAAAGATAAAACCTTAGTATCGTTTGTATAAAAAAAGTGTATATAATAATAATAATAATGATAATAATAATAAGCCGACAAATACCGTTACAAAATTAAACCTACCCTTGCTATACATGACGTTGACCTACGGTTTTGCAATTGTCAAGCCTTAAGGTTGTAAATTACGTTGTGCTTCTTGTCAAGTTTGTGGAGTGGGGTAACAAAAGGAAACCATATTGCTATAATAGCATTACATAACTATGGAACTAAAAAAGTATAATCTGTAAGACCCTGCATTATCTAGGCATTAGCCTATGTTTATGCATCGGACTGTAAAATTGTTTTGACTTTTGAGGCACTCAAATACATAAGTGCCCAAATTAAACAAAATCCTCTTCGTAAACAGAAGATTGTGGCTTGGAACATGCAAAGTTGTCAAAACTTCTATATTTCGTATTATTAAACAAAACCTAGGACTAGCTACTTACAAAAGACAGACGGGACCTTCGCTAAAAGATGCTTTAAAGGAAGTTCGTAGAGAAAGAGCAGAGAGATGGTTGACTGAGTACTCACTTGATGGCCACAGAAAAATTTTGTTTACGGACAAATGTAATAGAAGAATTTTTCAACAAGCAAAATAACAAGGTATAAGATAGGTTGCCCAAAGAAGCTAGTGCCAAAAGTTAAGAAAGGTCATCATCCAGCAGCTGTAATAGTTTTATTGGAAGTCTGATATTATGTCGTGACCGATATTTCATTTTTGTGAAAAGTGAGCCAAAACTTCGCTGTATTAACAGAATATTTTGGAAGGTGGAGTGAAACCTCTGAATCACATTTTTTCGAGATGAACCTTGGATCTTTCCACAAAGCACGGTCAACTCAAACTTGGCTGAGCAACAAAGTACCTCATTTTATTACAGTAGATCATTGGCCTTTCGGTAGTCCAGATCTCATTCCGTTAATAGTATGCAAATAAAGTTAATCGTATTCTATTGTCGTTCTGATCAATTCTAAATAGTATTTATGTTCGTATAATGTTCTACAACCGTACTAAAGGCAGAGCGAATGCATTGGACCCAAAATGAATTACTTATTCTTATCAAAAGAAAACTAGGGAATTGCCTGTAACTGTTTTTCGATGCGTTATTTTACTAAAATTATTTCAAGTAGATACGAAGGTAACTTGTCGACAGTTCACCATACCTTTGGGAAAATAATTAATTGAGAATCATTTGAAAATGAGAACTCAAATCAAAGAGCCACATTATATAAAAAGTACAACAATGGAAGCTATCAAGAACATCCAGCATCCGTTTAACTTTAATTCTATAGTAACAGGCTGGATAGTAACAATATACTAAAATGCCAAAGCGCTTGCGTTCGCAAGACAAAATTAATTAACAAAGTCGTTTTTTTGTAAACAGATAAGTTGTATATTTTGCTTCCTGAAAAAATAGATAATAAATTTTTATTCTTTTTTCTTAAACTTTTTAATGTTATCTTAGTTGAATGTATAAGTTTTGTGTATAATATATATTATAAACGAATAATTATGCATAAATGCTAGATGCAAGTGTTAAAAAATATTTATTAAGTCTGAGTTGCCACAACATCCCACTATAGCAGTTACGTTCACTGAAACAACGATACCAGTTGAGGGTTAACCTACAATATTTAATTTTACTGGTCAAAGTGGTAACAAGATTGAACTTATATACTGCAGTTTCACAATAATTTAACATAAAGAAATCCAACAATTTTCTCTTGGCAGTGGGGTCTACTAGATAAGATCCAAAAGTTCCTTAAATTCTAAACGAAAACTGTTAGTTGGAAACGCAATAGCTAATAAAATACATGACACGGCACGAACGTGCTCTTACTCCCAAATCCATGATATAGAATCAACAACAGATCTGCTAACAAATCAAATGACAGCCTAATACACTAGATTTGTCTTCGCCCTTGCTCCCAATAATTTATCGCCAATCGAGTCTACATCGTCACCTTTATAGAGCACCTAAAGATTTTCCCTAGTTCTAATGGGGCATTTTAAAGCAAACAAACCTCGGATGGGGATTGTGTCTAGGGCTACGGGTGAGTAGAAAGTTTTCGTTACAAAAAATTTCAGTAGTAAACACAAAGCGGGCAAATGAACAGCGCGATTTCACCGTGGAAGCCTACATCCGCCAAAACGGATCAGTCCAGCGTACGTTCCGTATTCGGTTCCCCTCAAGTACGCAGTTTTGGACCAACAATCTGTTACAGTGTGGATAAAAAACTTTAGGAAAACATAAAGGGAGCTGGGCGACTTTGGACTGCTCGAATACTCAAAATATCTACGCAGTCAGTCGTTCAATTCTGCAGTCGCCTAAGCGCTCCTCTGATTGCACTATGCGGCGAATTCTTTGTCAAGACTTTCGTTTTCATCCTTAAAAGATAATCGTTTTTTTTTAAATTGTCGAAACGTTATTCACATAGTTCAATTTGAGCATGTTAAGAAGTGATGCGGTTGTTTTCTTGCGTAACGAGGCACGTTTTTATCTTTCTGGTTGTGTAAGTAAGCAGAACTTTCAATAGTAGAGTTAAAATAAACTTAGGTGATGCAACAGAAGCTTCTACTAGTGTCACGAACGAAGATCATTGAGCCTTACTATTTTAAAGCAGAAACCGAATGGTGGTGTACGCTGTTGGAGAACTTGGTCTAGATAATGTCTGGTTTTAGCAAGATGGAGCTACGGTCCACACAAAGCGAGCATCAATACAAATTTTATGGCGAAATGTTTTCCTGACTTTGATTTATCTAAGAAGAGATATTCCATGGTCCACACATTCACCAATTTTTTTCTATAGGGTGTTAGGGTGATTTATAAACACGGAAATTCTCGAAAAAGTTCTGCAAAACTTCCTAAGTCACTTGCAGCAGTGTTTGGACAATGACGGACACCACTTGGCCACTGTTATTTTTAAAAACACATAAGATACATCTTCTCATATTATAAATATTGGATGTGAAACTAAATTGCATAATAAGTAAGGCTAAGAGTCTCAATGCATAAGAATAGTATTTTGAGAGGTAGTGTTCGATTTGCATACATGATAATCACCTCATGCATATAAATTGGTTTATAAATCTATAAGCAATCATATAGATATCAAATTTTATAATATATTGCAACAACACTAAAAATATTTGTATGCAAACAAATAAAATTAAAAATTGCTTTAAAATATTTACAAAATGATAAGATGGAGTTTATCACAGCTGCTAAAACATAGAAGATTACAAGATATCAAAAAAGATCTTCGGCCACTGCCTCTGTAACCAAAAACGATTAACAAAATAATCAAATTTGAAAATGGCGACTAAATATTGATTTTAGCATAGTTGACATAAAAAATAAAAATAATTATACCAATTGCTGCAATGTAAGTAATATCTGCATATCATACACATAGAAAAGTATGAAAATACTCTCACCTAGAGACGAAACATGTTCTAAAAATATCAGGCCAATGTTGATATATAAAAAATAGTTATTACGGCCGCGATAAGAGTAGTGTTATGCGCTTGCGTGAGTGAGGGCAATAACTTTATTGGCTTTGCCCATGTGTTGAGTGATCGTCACATATGTAATGATGAAGTAGAGCAGCAAATTGATGTCAGATTTTTTGTAAAACTAAAAAATTTGTCCGCAGAGACTAGTCGGATAATTCAGAAGGTTTTAGAAAACAATGCAATGAGAGACGCACGAATAAAGACATGGCACACAAAAAATTAGAAATTTGTAAAAAATAATATATGGCCTAAAAGGCTAGTAATGAGTAGAACGTTTGCAGAATACAACCTAAAAACTAGAAAATGAGATGGGTAATTTTAAACAGTAGAAACAATGATGAGAAAAACGTGATCCCGAAATGCTTATTTGAGGACAACTGAAGATACGTACAATATTTGTACTAAATGTGCAATTTTTTGTTATTGTAATTATAATTCTTTGTATTATATGGCCAGATACTTTCAAGATAAGCCACGTATATGATTTCGACAGCAGAGCTACTACTGATCGAAGGAAAACTTCGCAAATAAAAACCCCGAGAAGGTCAAATGCGGTACTTTCAGCAAATTATTTCCTTTTATTGCCCAAAGGTTAGAATCGTTAAATTGAATTATGGGGATCAAAGAGACCCTAGCGAAAGGAATT
This sequence comes from Sinelater perroti, assembly GCA_036346155.1. NCBI lineage: Eukaryota > Metazoa > Arthropoda > Insecta > Coleoptera > Elateridae > Sinelater > Sinelater perroti. The sequence continues at coordinate 8,401,816 of JARFIY010000324.1, forward strand.
CTCAAGAGCCCACCCCTAAATATTTTAACCCTATAATAAAGACATGTTAGATCTCCTTACTTCAATTTTAAAAAATATGAAATTGGAACAAATTTCGCTGCTAAAAATTCTGTTCTTACTTGGTTCTTACAAAAAAAAACGCACAAAACACAACTCTAGCAAATTTTATATCTGACATTTAGAGTTTGAAATGTTACGAAATGCATTTAGTAGAAGGATGAAAATAGAATGAAATTTCTGTATTGTAGACAACAACTTAATTAACAATATAAAGAACATAATACATACAAAAAAAATAGATTCTACATATTTTAGCTACAAGTTCTGAAGAAAGTCGAGAAGAAAATTAAGTTAAGAAAGAATTGGACAGGGAACTACACAAAATTATCAGAACTAATAATAATTTTATGGTAAACAGAAAATTAGCACTCTCCAACAGCTTTCCCGTTTGACTATGCCACGAAGCTCTTCCACATGCAAAGCACCGGCGCAACTTATGCCCCGGAAGTTCATACCAAACTATGCAACTTCTTAATAGCATTTCAACGAATTTGCATAGTCGTCGGGAGCAGTTCTGGGAACATTTATTAATACAACCAGCCGAGCTCCGGAATGTCTTTGCGCCCAATTTGCATGTGCCGGCAATGCTACAATCGCGCGGTATTTCCGCTAATACGCTTTCCACCGACACCGCGTTCATTACTAGCGGCGCGCAGCACCGCCCCTGTTTCGACGGGCATCAAAAGGGATTTAAGCGTCGCACTCTTGCTCGGGACGAAAACAACGCGATCGCAAAGGCTCCGGGTAGAGGCCTAGTCCTTTAATAAATCATTAGTCTGTTCAACGTTATTATTCAATATGTAGAACACGTGTAACCAAGATCTAAATACACTTAGCCTAATTAGAAGCATTAATGGAATATTAACAAGATGAAAATCACTTCGTTCACGCTGAACCGATTATTATGTAGAGGAAATTATTCAAAATAGCGAATTATAAGAAGACCACATTAATTAGAGCTCTTGACAAAGCTTTTCAATCATTTCTTTGCTTTTTTATTTGTATTATTTTCTATGTACCTGAAATTTTCAAGGTAATTTTCTTTGGTTACACTTCAACTATAATATTTTAGCAATATTATTTGACATTTTTGTTTTCATTATTGCATATCCCTAAAAGATATATTTAACATTAAAATTATCTTCAATTATGAAATGTTTTCCTAGCGTTTGAAAGAATCTGAGACAACCTCTTTTTATATTGCAAAGACTATATACAGAAGGTTATAGATAGGATAAGTGGGCGATTTCAAACTTTAATTATTTATGTATAGATTGCCATAGCTCACCAAAAAGGGTATCAAACTGTCCAAACAATACACTCTTTGATTATTAATTAAAATGTATTTTAATCAAAACAACATAACGTCACAAAATTGATCCCGAACTTGAGAAGCGCGTTGGGTATTTTTTCGAGCTCAAGAAGTCAGAATTGAAAATAATTCAGCACTTCAAGACCAAGAGTGGAAAATAGTCATCACAACGAATGAGGCTCGGTTTCGGTAGGCTAAAGTCAAAGGTCAAAGAAGAATTCAATACGTCAAAAGAAGCAAAAAAATTCGAAACTTTCAAAGATCTGCCGAAAATAATTGTTCGTAAAAGGATTCATGGTCTGGGCGGGAGTGTCTTCCAACGGCAACCGAATTCTAAAGTCAATAGTAAATATTGCTGTGACTCCATTATGAAGAAGTTCTTGGCGACTCTATATAAATGGTGACTTCATCTTCCACCAGGATTCGGCTTCGATTCACACATCCAAGTGAACAATGGAATAGATGAGGCCTCGGATGAACTTCATCACACCTGGTAAGTGGATGTCCAAGAGTCCGGATGCCGCTCCGATGGATTATTTTGTTTAGAGATCTTAAAAGACGTCTTTCGAATGTCAAAACTTAAAGCACCGGTGGCTCTGAAGAAGGCTTAGAAGTAATTGCTTTAAGAACTTACTTCAGAGTTGGCTAACACATGTCTATAAAATCTTCAAGAATAAGGGATTTCATATCGAGTAATTTTTGTAAATAATTATTAAAATTACAGTTATTAAAGTTTGAATTCGCCCTCTTATTATATCTATAACCATCTGTAGTCCTTGGGTTTTGTAAGGATGTTTACCACTGTTGCTTGTATCTTGCGTGTTTCATATTAAAATTATTTGTAATATTTGACATTTTCCTTTATTATTATCGCTTATGCACCCCCCGATGTGTTGTCCGGGTGAGTAGTGTGGTATACCTGATACCCTTTTATATTCAGGTAGGGTTCTTTAATAAAATGCGATAAATTTCTATTTATCATGAATTCCCGAGGCGAATTACTTGTAAAGTTGCAGTAGAAACTCATTAAAATGCTATTTCCTTTCATATTGAGCCGCTGCTTTTCAATTGCTTGGATTTCAAGTTTTTCAACTCTGTTCAAAATAGGTGTAATAGATTCTCTTATCTGTCGATTTTGCTTAGAATCAAACATGTTATTTATAGCATCCAGTTTTGTATCTTCCGCCTTTTACTATTTGCGCATAACTGCTACCCATTGAATTGTGTTGCATCGCTAGAGCCGTCTTTGGTACTTTCGTTTCTTGTACGACAGTTGTAGTTAGATGGTTTCTATTTTTCTTGTAGAATTTTTCATTCTATTTTTTGTAGTTTTTTGCAACCCCCTAGTCTCGATGGTTTTTAGGATGTGTGTAATTTACACACTTAGCCTTTGCAAGTCTGGGTGCCCTACAATCTTTAGTGGCATGACTTTTTGCAATGTGAAATAGAGGTTATTTTTTTGCGTAATGGTTTAATTTTTACCTTCAACCCTGCAATAATATTATCTTTACTAATTTCTGATTTGTCGAAGGATAACATATATAGTGGCAATGGTTGCATGGTAGTGAGATTATCTTATCTTTCTTTATTTTTCCCATAATGTTGGTAACACTTCCAGATCTTCTGCGATCATGTTTACGGAGCATGTTAGGTGTATGACCCTGATCATAACTTGTACGGTTCTATTTTATTTGTTTTCATAAGTATTTTTGACCGTTCTGATTAGGCTTCGGTAGTGCATTAGTCTAGACAAATTAATAACGAAATTTGTCGTTATAATGTTATACAGCATTAGTTTCTTTGCTAAGTATATTTGTACTGCTTCGAAATAGTTAATGCACGTTTTTATATTCTTTTAAACAGATCAAATTTATCGGTGACAGTAAACGTATTTTGGACTTTTGCTAAGATTAGTGACAAACTGGTGCACTCAACGTTTCGTTACTTATAATTCCAAATTTTCGTTTTATTTTCTAAACTATCCACTTGTCCTTTATCGACTTAACAATCTTCTGATCGTCGGTACAGTAACTACTTGATATTTTATTTTCTATTAACCATGCATTGCAAAATTGAGCAATCTCTGCCACTGAGTTCGGAAGGCTTTGTGACCCTATATGCATTATGTCTGGTTAATATTATCAATCAAACTTTTACTGGTTGCCATGCATTCCATAAATTTATTGTCTTCTATGATAATCTGAGTTTGATTAGATAACAAAGCTTCAGCTGGTGTAAGGTTCATTCATTGAAGATGCAAATGTTCATTATGCTGCTGTATGCGGATTGTGCACTTGTTGCAATATAAACGGTTTGTTATCTTACCGAGCGGAGTGCAATTGCATTTTCATTTCCTCGTTGAAGTTTAACACAACTCGCGTTTCGCACGTACAGGCTGCCGTATTGAATTTCACTGGAGAGCAGCGCCCAATACGTCTTCGTCTTTGGAAGTAAAACGAGATTCTTCCTCGTCGAAGGAAAGCAGCTTTACGAAGCAGCCAAACAAGTTAAATATATATGTTATTTTACTGGAAATCCAACGTACTGAACATCAGAAAGAAATAAAATAGCAGATTTAATCAACTTCTTCATACTGAAAGGCATATCTTCTAACTACACCATACCACTCTCCAATTGTCTTATCGATAAGCGAAACAATCATCAATAAATCACACTCAGCGTCACTAAAGAACAAATGGACAGACTGGGTTAATTTGGAGCAGAAGTGGAAGAACTAAATCTTTCGCTAAAAACAATTCAACTTGACACGGAAGCAACCTACAATAAGTGGCACCGAGCGGTACCTCTCTACGAACAAATAAAACACTGGGGATAAATTATCTAAGAGAAACTATAGATCTCTTCTCAACAAAGCGTGAAGCACATAGTAATAACCAGAACATTAATAAACAAACTATTAATAAATCGTTTAAACTAGGAACTAAAAGAGAAGATCCGTGTTATTAAAATAATGCATTACCTAAATTTTTGAGGAGCCTATCAGACGGCAAACATACTGAGTACTCATTATGGAAGCGACTAAGAGATTAAAATCTAAATCCGCCTATTCGCAAGGAAGACAGTAGAGATAGCGAAAGAATAAAATTATTTGTTAAGCACTTGGCAAATATTTCCCAACTACACCCTGTTGACGACAATGAACTGTTGCCTGAGATAAATAGGATGGAAAACAGAGTTATAGATCCTATTACCCTGAACGAAGTCACTAAGACAATTCAAAATATTCCCAAGTATCAAAAAAGTGCCAGGCTATGGTTTAATAAGTCACCAAATGCGTAATAGTATAAAAAAGGCATAATAAAACTTACGCATTTATTCAATGCAGTATTGAGATTACAATATGTGCTGACTACAGTAAAAGGTTGTAGAAATTATTGTGATTCCTAAACCGGGTGAATTACCCAACTTAAAAACATTATATCGAACCATCTCAATTGCTTAATAAGCTGCTTTTAAAATCGCTCAAACCATTAATTGAAAAAAAGCAACTCATACCGACTCATCGATTTGGTTTTCGAAATAAGCACTCGAGCAAGTACATCGCATTATCGACGTTATCAAAAGAAATTAAAAAAAAATGTGCTCAGCTGTATTTCTATGTATATGCGGCCCAAGCTTTTGATAAAGTAATGCACGAGGGCCTGAATACATGATAGCTAAAATTGTACCTAAGCAGATGGGTCAGATTCTCAAATCATATGTCTTTGACCGATAATTTAGGATGAGGCATAGCAAAGAATATTCAAAATTAAAGGACACCAGTCACCAAATAATCCCTCACGCTAACAAAGCGACATATCTGGGCATGACGATGTAAAAGATACGGCGCAAACATATTCCATCTCCAGAAGATCACATCTGTTTTGGTGACAGTAGAGCAAACCAGGACAAAAACCTGATCGGACAGTGCCATCACTTCCAAAAATTCAGCCACACATAGCTATGTTACGACATGATACTAAACTGCGTCAATTGCGCCGAAGGTCACCATTCTGGAAACTGCAAGTAAATTGAAGCACACCGACAGTATGCATCAACTGCCGGCGTCTCTACTCTACAAATTATCGAGGATACCCGATATTTACAAAATCCAAGTCAGCACTGAAGGTAACAGCAGCCTGATCAACGCCAACTGCAGCACTCAGGCCTGTCCTCACCTCTGGAAACAAATACTCACAAAAGGTGAGGAGTGTTACTAATCAGACAGCCACCTGCCTGCCGGTCAGTCTTGTCCAATGTCAGTACCAGCAGCATCAGCATCCGAGCTCAACTCTATTCAGCAAGTCCAACAATATTGAGGAGCCAGCTCTAATGAGAGCTATTATCCAGCTCTTGCAAAAGCTAGATATAAAAACACTCCTGGAGCTCGCCTATAAGGTTCTAGAAACAAACGAGAAACACTACAAACTTCGATAAAATTCTGCAAGGTCTCCTGTTGCATACACAGGACCTCGATTCTCTCATACGCCTTGATGGATTAATAATTCACTAATTCAAAAAACCTAAGACTTCCGTCGTGGAACGCCGGCGAACCGAAAGAAAACCAAACTCCTGAACTTTAAAACGGGTATAATTTGGACACCATTCCATAACTAGGACTTATTTTAAAGCCAAAGATAAGCCCAGATTCCGAACGGAGTGAAGATTGGCTGCCAAGGAAGGAATGTGAGGTTAAGCCAGGAACACTATTCCACCCTGCTCCCGGTCACCGATAACCTGAAAGCAACAGCTACTTGCGTTTAGACCAGAGACCACAGAGTGCTTTGCATCATGTACGCAAACAATTCGCTGGATGCCATCTTCTAAGATAGCAATTGTCCTGATTGAAAATTTAAATGCGGAGCACCTTTTATAGTACAATTAATTGAGTGGTTTGATGCCGTACAGGCACATCAAACCACATGAATTGATAATAGATGCTCCCCACAAACTCATCCACTACAGCCTCACAAAATGTTCAGATATTTTTGACTTATTTGTGTTCAAGAATATACCTATGTAGCACGCGTCACATAATCTGAGGATTCCTGATAGAGTAAACAATATCTCCTTTAAAATATCAGTGTGGTGGATAGCTTTCGCTGTCTATTTACTCCAGATCATGCGACCGATCCTCATCTTCCGCTCCGGAGTTGTCTCGAAACCGCCACCCAGGATTATATCCGTTTCGCCACAAACAAAATCTCTACCGACAATAAAAAAGATCTCCTGCCTTGAAAGTTAAAGGAGTGGATCTACAAAAAGAATGTGGTGTGACTTTAAGGACTGGAAAGACAAGTTAGAGGCCTCAATGTAGCTGACAACTCACTCTATAAAGCGGACAAAATGCTGCGCAACAATTTTTTCCCGATGCCAGCTATCAACAGGAAAAATGATATAGTACACACGGCAACAAAGAAAACAGAGGCGCTGGTCAACAACCTGTACTCTACTTTCAAGACGTCGACCTAGACCACCTTAATCTCATCGAGAATAAAATATTGAAAAATCATCGAACTGGAGACCGCCGAAGAAATCCTCCACGCGATAAGAGCGTTAAATCTCTAGAAAGCGTCTGAATCAGACGACATCCCCAACCTCGCTCTCAAAGCTCTTCCAAGGAAAGCTGTCGTCTGCATGACCAGCATCACCAACGCTGTCTTGAGATTGCGACACTTTCTCCGCTAGTGGAAGATGGCGGATGTCATGATACTTCTCAAACCAGGAAAGACGGAGATCTTTCCTCAGTAATATCTATCTATCAATCTACTCCCAGCTTTGGGGAAAGTAGTGGATGGAATTATCCATCACCGTCTAAATACAGTGGTTAAAGGCCTCGAGTTAATTGAGGAGGATCAGTTAGGCTTTTGTTGAGACCACTTCACCACCTTACAACTATTAGAACAAGAAGAAAATCGCCGGTGCTGTATCAATAGACGAGGTTAAGGCTTTCAACAACCGAATAGTTTATAGAATTGCCTCGATATTCATTTCGCTGCCGATGGTCCTGTTGATTCGGTCTTTCCTGTACATATCAATATCAGTAGCATGAGGTCATCAGAGAGGGACTCTGCTCAAGAATGCAGTAATAATTCGTGCTGCCTCCAAATTTGTTTTAACATTTATATCAGGAACATGCCGACCATTGCAGTTCCTAAATGACACGTAGTTGATATCCAACTCGCTAGGTCTCGCCCTAGCGGTGAAAAGGTTACAATAAGAGTTAAAAAAATCTAGAGAAAAGTGTATTAATACTTTTCGCCAGAAGAACTGGGCAAGAAAATTTAAGTCTGGTCAATTATTTCAGCGTTGCTATAGACATCAAACTCACCTGAAATTCTCACATAAAAGAGAGAAAATCCAAAGTAGCAAAGATGTCCCTTGGCTTACTATTTTACCACTATTCCCAGAAAACAAGATGACAATTTACAAAATCTTTATAAGACCAATGATCGTGCATGCGATACGTCAGAAAGAAGGTATTTCCCACCACCCGGGAGTACGAGCAACAATACTATACAGAAGCATTCAAAGTGGCCTCAAGTCAATAATCAGGGGAGTGGAGGATACGATCCAAAGAATTCGTGTGACCTATATAGCTCATAACACCATCCACTGAGAAATTTTGCAACAATTATCGAGGAGCTTAGAGACTGGGAGCTAAAAACGTCAAAAAATAAACGAGTGCTGAAGTGAACTGAGTTAGTGTCAGTTATATTCAATGTAGTGTACCATCTGTCCTTTAAAGCTACAAAAATGTTTAGAAATTATAAAAAAAATATTCTTATAATAGGAACTCGATTCGTACAGCACACTGTGTATTTTAAGTGTGGTTATAACAATCGTCCTTTTCAGTTTGCAAGCCTTTAAATTTATAGGAAAAGTATGTAAATTTGCATTAGATAATAGAAATGAATTGCGGTTATATCACTGCCGTTCAAGCTGATGTTAATAAAGACTCAAATTCATCGATTCCGAGCTGTGCTCAGGAACTGCAACTTACGCAAACGGCATATTAGCAAATTTTGCATTAAACTTGCGTTCACATCCGTATAAGATAGTGTTAGTCTAAGAACTGTAAGTCACTGATCACCAAATGACCTTGGATGACATTGAAAAAAATTTTACTGATAGGTCTATTCATAACCTACCCTGATGAATTTTTTCAGAATTTTGTATGAAACACATCAATAGAAAAAAAATTAAAACAAAAAATAACTCTTTTTGACCCTAGGAGGGAGAGGGAAGGGGGTTGGGACCATATGAACTATGTCCGCGTATAATTTTTACCTCAAGATAAAACATTATTAGGTTCATTAGAAATTCCGAATCTGGGGGCATTTCGCCTATCTTAACCGGTGGGACCCTTTATTGTCTTCTATGATAATCTGAGTTTGATTAGATAACAAAGCTTCAGCTGGTGTAAGGTTCATTCATTGAAGATGCAAATGTTCATTATGCTGCTGTATGCGGATTTTGCACTTGTTGTAATATAAACGGTTTGTTATCTTACCGAGCGGAGTGCAATTGCATTTTCATTTCCTCGTTGAAGTTTAACACAACTCGCGTTTCGCACGTACAGGCTTCCGTATTGAATTTCACTGGAGGGCAGCGCCCAATACGTCTTCGTCTTTGGAAGTAAAACGAGATTCTTCCTCGTCGAAGGAAATCAGCTTTACGAAGCAGCCAAACAAGTTAAATATATATGTTATTTTACTGGAAATCCAACGTACTGAACATCAGAAAGAAATAAAATAGCAGATTTAATCAACTTCTTCATACTGAAAGGCATATCTTCTAACTACACCATACCACTCTCCAATTGTCTTATCGATAAGCGAAACAATCTACAATAAATCACACTCAGCGTCACTAACGAACAAATGGACAGACTGGGTTAAATTTGAAGCAGAAGTGGAAGAACTAAATCTTTCGCTAAAAATAATTCAACAACTTGACACGGAAGCAAAATTGCTTATTGTCAACCTGCAATAAGTGGCACCGAGCGGTACCTCTCTACCAACAAATAAAACACTGGGGATAAATTACCTAAGAGAAACTATAGATCTCTTCTCAACAAAGCGTGAAGCATATAGTAATAAACCAGAACATTAATAAACAAAGAATTAATAAATCGTTTAAACTAGGAACTAAAAGAGAAGATCCGTGTTATTAAAATAATGCATTACCTACATTTTTGAGGAGCCTAGCAGACGGCAAACATACTGAGTACTCATTATGGAAGCGACTAAGAGATTAAAATCTAAATCCGCCTATTCGCAAGGAAGACGGGAGAGATAACGAAAGAATAAAATTATTTGTTAAGCACTTGGCAAATATTTCCTAACTACACCCTGTTGACAACACTGAACTATTGTCTGAAATAAATAGGAGTTATAGATCCTATTACCCTGAACGAAGTCACTAAGAAAGACAATTCAAAATATTCCCAAGTATAAAAAAAGTGCCAGACTATGGTTTAATAAGTCACCAAATGAGTAATAGTATAAAAAAAGGCATAATAAAACTTACGCATTTATTCAATGCAGTATTGAGATTACAATATGTGCTGACTACAGTAAAAGGTTGTAGAAATTATTGTGATTCCTAAACCGGGTGAATTACCCAACTTAAAAACATTATATCGAACCATCTCAATTGCTTAATAAGCTGCTTTTAAAATCGCTCAAACCATTAATTGAAAAAAAGCAACTCATCCCGACTCATCGATTTGGTTTTCGAAATAAGCACTCGAGCAAGTACATCGCATTATCGACGTTATCAAAAGAAATTTAGAAAAAAAATGTGCTCAGCTATATTTCTATGTATATGCGGCCCAAGCTTTTGATAAAGTAATGCACGAGGGCCCGAATACATGATAGCTAAAATTGTACCTAAGCAGATGGGTCAGATTCTCAAATCATATGTCTTTGACCGATAATTTAGGATGAGGTATAGCAAAGAATATTCAAAATTAAAGGACACCAGTCACCAAATAATCCCTCACGCTAACACAGCGAAATATCTGGGCATGACGATGTAAAAGATACGGCGCAAACATATTCCATCTCCAGAAGATCACATCTGTTTTGGTGACAGTAGAGCAAACCAGGACAAAAACCTGATCGGACAGTGCCATCACTTCCAGAAGTTCGGCCACACACAGCGATGTTACGACACGATACTAAACTGCGTCAATTGCGGCGAAGGTCACCATTCTGGAAACTGCAAGTAGATCGAAGCACACCGACAGTATGCATCAACTGCCGGCGTCTCTACTCTACAAATTATCGAGGATACCCGATATTTACAAAATCCAAGTCAGCACCGAAGGTAGCAGCAGCCTGATCAACACCAACTGCAGCACTCAGGCCTGTCCTCACCTCTGGAAACAAATACTCACAAAAGGTGAGGAGTGTCACTAATCAGACAGCCACCTGCCTGCCGGTCAGTCTTGTCCAATGCTAGTACCAGCAGCATCAGCATCCGAGCCCAACTCTATTCAGCAAGTCCAACAATATTGAGCAGCCAGCTCTAATGAGAGCTATTATTCAGCTCTTGCAAAAGCTAGATATAAAAACACTCCTGGAGCTCGCCTATAAGGTTCTAGAAACAACCGAGAAACACTACAAACTTCGATAAAATTCTGCAAGGTCTCCTGTTGCATACACAGGACCTCGATTCTCTCATCCACCTTGATGGATTAATAATTCACCAATTCAAAAAACCTAAGACTTCCGTCGTGGAACGCCGGCGAACCGAAAGAGAAAAACCAAACTCCTGAACTTTAAAACGGGTATAATTTGGACACCATTCCATAACTAGGACTTATTTTAAAGCCAAAGATAAGCCCAGATTCTGAACGGAGTGAAGATTGGCTGCCAAGGAAGGAATGTGAGGTTAACCCAGGAACACTATTCCACCCTGCTCCCGGTCACCGATAACCTGAAAGCAACAGCTACTTGCGTTTAGACCAGAGACCACAGAGTGCTTTGCATCATGTACGCAAACAATTTGCTGGATGCCATCTTCTAAGATAGCAATTGTCCTGATTGAAAATTTAAATGCGGAGCACCTTTTATAGTACAATTAATTGAGTGGTTTGATGCCGTACAGGCACATCAAACCACATGAATTGATAATAGATGCTCCCCACAAACTCATCCACTACAGCCTCACAAAATGTTCAGATATTTTTGACTTATTTGTGTTCAAGAATATACCTATGTAGCACGCGTCACATAATCTGAGGATTCCTGATAGAGTAAACAATATCTCCTTTAAAATATCAGTGTGGTGGATAGCTTTCGCCGTCTATCTACTCCAGATCATGCGACCGATCCTCATCATCCGCTCCGGAGTTGTCTCGAAACCGCCACCCAGGGTTATATCCGTTTCGCCACAAACAAAATCACTACCGACAATAAAAAAGATCTCCTGCCTTGAAAGTTAAAGGAGTGGATCTACAAAAAGAATGTGGCGTGACTTTAAGGACTGGAAAGACAAGTTAGAAGCCTCAATGTAGCTGACAACTCACTCTGTAAAGCGGACAAAATGCTGCGCAACAATTTTTTCCCGATGCCAGCTATCAACAGGAAAAATGATATAGTACACACGGCAACAAAGAAAACAGAGGCGCTCGTCAGTAACCTGTACTCTACTTTCAAGACGTCGACCTAGACCACCTTAATCTCATCGAGAATAAAATATTGAAAAATCATCGAACTGGAGACCGCCGAAGAAATCCTCCAAGCGATAAGAGCGTTAAATCTCTAGAAAGCGTCTGAATCAGACGACATCCCCGACCTCGCTCTCAAAGCTCTTCCAAGGAAAGCTGTCGTCTGCATGACCAGCATCACCAACGCTGTCTTGAGATTGCGACACTTTCTCCGCTAGTGGAAGATGGCGGATGTCATGATACTTCTCAAACCAGGAAAGACGGAGATCTTTCCTCAGTAATATCTATCTATCAATCTACTCCCAGCTTTGGGGAAAGTAGTGGAGGGAATTATCCATCACCGTCTAAATACAGTGGTTAAAGGCCTCGAGTTAATCGAGGAGGATCAGTTAGGCTTTTGTTGAGACCACTTCACCACCTTACAACTATTAGAACAAGAAGGAAATCGCCGGTGCTGTATTAATAGACGAGGTTAAGGCTTTCAACAACCGAATAGTTTATAGAATTGCCTCGGTATTCATTTCGCTGCCGATGGTCCTGTTGATTCGGTCTTTCCTGTACATATCAATATCGGTAGCATGAGGTCATCAGAGAGGGACTCTGCTCAAGAATGCAGTAATAATTCGTGCTGCCTCCAAATTTTTTTTAACATTTATATCAGGGACATGCCGACCATTGCAGTTCGTAAATGACACGTAGTTAATATCCAACTCGCTTAGTCTCGCGCTAGCGGTGAAAAGGTTACAATAAGAGTTAAAAAAATCTAGAGAAAAGTGTACTAATACTTTTCGCCAGAAGAACTGGGCAACAAAATTTAAGTCTGGTAAATGATCTCAGCGTTGCTGTAGACATCAAACTCACCTGAAATTCTCACATAAAAGAGAGAAAACCCAAAGTAGCAAAGATGTCCCTTGGCTTACTATTTTACCACTATTCCCAGAAAACAAGATGACAATTTACAAAATCTTTATAAGACCAATGATCGTGCATGCGATACGTCAGAAAGAAGGTATTTCCCACCACCCGGGAGTACGAGCAACAATACTATACAGAAGCATTCAAAGTGACCTCAAGTCAATAATCAGGGGAGTGGAGGATACGATCCAAAGAATTCGTGTGACCTATATAGCTCATAACACCATCCACTGAGAAATTTTGCAACAATTATCGAGGAGCTTAAAAACGTCAAAAAATAAACGAGTGCTGAAGTGAACTGAGTTAGTGTCAGTTATATTCAATGTAGTGTACCATCTGTCCTTTAAAGCTACAAAAATGTTTAGAAATTATAAAAAAAATATTCTTATAATAGGAACTCGATTCGTACAGCACACTGTGTATTTTAAGTATGGTTATAACAATCGTCCTTTTCAGTTTGCAAGCCTTTAAATTTATAGGAAATGTATGTAAATTTACATTAGATAATAGAAATGAATTGCGGTTATATCACTGCCGTTCAAGCTTATGTTAATAAAGACTCAAATTTACCGATTCCGAGCTGTGCTCAGGAACTGCAACTTACGCAAACGGCATATTAGCAAATTTTGCATTAAACTTGCGTTCACATCCGTATAAGATAGTGTTAGTCTAAGAACTGTAAGTCACTGATCACCAAATGCATCGTATATTGTCCGACTTGATTTTAGGGCAACCTAAAAATGAAAAATAACTTTATATTCGCAAAATGAATTTTAAATGAAATTTACAACACTGAAATATCGCTGACTCCTATTTTTCTAACGATAAAAGTAACATCGCTAGAACTAATGGCGAGCGTTATCAGTCTATGCTAACCAATTTTTTGTGGTCGCAGTTGAAGGATAGAAATAGGTGAGGTTCTAGCAGTACGGTACCACAAGCCACACTTCTAGTGGCTCCATCAACTTATTGGCGGAAAAGTTAGTGAACAAATAATTTCACCCCTTTTTGGGTCTTGTTAAAGCTCAAGTTTAGAGGAACAAACCACAAATAATTTGGATAAAAATAATGAACACACCATTGTTGCAGAGTCATTGTGTCTGTAAATGGTTACCTTAACAATGTTGGAAAAAATCAATTCTTAGAAAGAATAAAAACAACGTTAGATTAAATGTGATAAAATTGGAAAGGATTTTGTAAAAAAAAAACAAAAATATTTTAAAGCACATATATTGTGCTTTCTTTGTCATTCTATATTTATGCCTATCTGCTCTATAATTTTGTTCTTGGTCAACGAATATGAGTACTTTATCAACATACAAAGAACTCGATTTCCCATAATGGCTATAAAATATATTCAGTTTTATACAAGTAGTTTCTATGATTTATTTCAATATATAAATTATAATTATACAATAGAACTTTTAACTGTTTTATTATTATTACAATATAAAAAAATATTTTCTGAAAAATATTTTCTAATAAAATATTACATCTATTTATGCTGATATGAATAAAAAATACGCAGAAGCTGTTTTACTCCTTTATTAATTTAGAAATTTAATTAAACTTAAACCTGTGAGCTTAAAGCTCCACTATTTCTGTAAATTGAAACATGACTGCGTGTCATGTTATTTACTTGCGTTTTTGTAAATGCAAATATATTAATTAAGCAACAGGAGCAATCTTAATGGCGGTTTTCCCAATGAAGTCGCTTTAAATGTTCTCAAAGGAAATTTAACGAGTTGCGCCATTTCACTGACACACTTTTTACACTGGGCTCAAACGTCTCCATAAAAGTTTCATTTCTTAATTTGGTGCTCTAGCACCTCAATTTTCTTTTTGTGTTGCGAGTCTAATTTAAAATTCCACAAATTTTCGTTTCGCCGCGGAACAGTCTGCATTTTCTTTGTCTTTGGAATGTAATTTCCGGCAATGGGGCTGCGTTACTTAGAGAGGCTGCTGTACCTACAAAAATTTAATTTGGGCCTTTGCCAAATTATGCATTCTAAAGCCGCTAGTTTACAACTAGCACTGACAATTAAATTCTTAATTACTGAGTTAAAAAATAACCGGTGCTTTTTGTTGTTCTAGTGAGTTATGACACGTTCTTAATGTTGATAAAAAATATCAGAAGGTTTCAACTTCTTTATTAAGAATTATCCAGCATATTAACCACATCAGCTTTAAAACATTTGAACAACTCCAATCGGAGTTCCTACAAGATGTAGCTTTAACAATAATTGTCTGAATATCCAATTAAACAAAGATTTTAATTTTCTCGAATTATTTTTGAAAGAACGCAAATAAATAAGGCAAACTATTGCAAGATACTGAATAAAATAACAAATAAGATCTAACAAAAGTATAGAATAAGTGCTACCAAAATCCTACGTATTATTATGTTACTCGTTTTTCGAGTCGTAAATCTCTTTTCAGGCATTTACAAATTTTTCAAAAATTTTTTTCAAGATTACTCTGGCCCTTTTTATGTTAGTGGCATCAAATAGTTGCATACTTGCTAGATCACATTTGAGGAAAGTGAATTTTAAATAGTAAACTTGTCTTATAACAAAGTCCCGTTTACATTTGACTAATCCGTGTACAATTTACCGAATGTATTCCGCTAGAAGTTCTACCGAGAGTAACTTACACTAAAGTTTATAACTAGCACCCTATAGCTACGAAGCTAAATAATGGTTTGGTACTCTAATAATCCAATTATCTATCATAAACAATGAAGTAACTAATGAAGAACAGGTTTAGGATTCTACGGCAGCCTCGATGAACATAAACTTTCTGATACATAAGTTGTGCAACCGCTAATGCGGCATCTTACACTTTAGCAAACTAACTATGGCAGTTCTAGTTATCTATAAAAGATAAAATATAAACTGCCATATTATTGCAATCTAAAAATAACCTAGGAGCTAAATCAATATGGAAAGTCGACAAGCCTGGCGCTTTATATAGATAGAGGGGCAATCAACCCATCTTTCGTCTCGATAGAGGATCTATTTTTCAGCAGAGCTTATTAAGGGTATAAAAACATACTGCTGCCCTTTCTAGCTGGGAAAAGTTAATAGACAGCGTTGTCTGCCCTTTACGCTGTCCTTCAGCGAAAGGCGTCAATGCGGCGCATGGGACACTAATTTGCTTAACACTTGATTATTTCTACAGTATAAAAAGCAAACCTTTTTATAGCTTAGTTTTTTACATTGTTTTGAAAACTGAAAAACTGTTATCTAGTTTAAACTTTGATTTTACCGCAGATATATTTAGCAATAGTTTGTACTTATAAAAGACATATATTTTGGAATTCACAAATAGAGTATCAACAATAAATTAATTGTATTTACTAATTTCTAATACTATGGTGTATAAACGTAAAAAAAAGTAAAAACCAAAACCAAAATAGCAATTATAAAAATACTACTCAGCCATATATAGAAGAATCTCGGTTTTTTAAAACACTTTGTGTATTAGTTAACTAATCGCTGAGCTACTGTACACGGTTTATCCGGATAATATCGAAAATAATTTTTCTAGTTAACCAGACGAGTTTTTGCGGGATGAATGGTGGAAGGGTCATAGGTAAAGAATGCGACCTGACTCAGTTGTCCCAAGATATTTCGTGATGGAAGAAAAGTCGTGGAAGATCAAGGACGTCCGTCAACGAGCCGTAATGATAAAAATTGGTGAAACTAAAACAATTTTTGGACTGATCGGCGTTTCAGTGTTCGACTGATAATACAGAAGGTGAATTTACCAAAAACCATAGTGCATAAAATTGTGTCTGAAGAATTTTTATTCATGGCCCACTCCGACTTCTTTTTGTTCCTAAAACTCAAATCTAGACCAAAATAAACCCGTCAAGGATGTTCGAACCGCCGATATCAATAAACAACTAAATAATAAGAGAAATATTTAAAAGAAGAATTAGGAAAACTGAAAAACAACAGAAATTTAGTAGAACAGCTCAAAAATTTTGTGCAATGTATTAAAGACGCAAAATAATGCTCTAACAATTTTAAGAGAGTACTAAGGGGGCAATTAAAGAAACAAATAGATACTAAAGAAAATCCCAAAATTTCTAGAAACAAGTAAAAATGGAAGAATATTCAAACAGTCTGATAAAAGAATTAAAATGAGAGCTACAAAAAGTAAAATTAGACACAGAAAAGTGTAAGCAAAATTACAATAATAAAAGTAACGGTGAAAGAACACTTCTGGAGTTTAAGAAAAAAAGTAAAAATAAATGCAAAAAATGTTTCCAAAAGTTTTATAGAAGTGCAAACGCAAACGTACAAAAATATTCAAAAAACCGAAAAGAACTTCAGGTAAACGCAGAACACTTTGGAGATTTTGGAAATGTATTCGAGCAGATCACAGAAGGTTATTTAGAAAGTTTGAAAGTTAGTTATAAAAGCAGGCGGTTTGTTAATAAAACCACGAACCAAGAATTTGTAAATAGAGTAAAACAGTTATAGAAGACTGTCGTGTCTAACGATCAGTGATCAGGATATACAGTAAGAATAAAAACTTGACTTAAAATTAAGAGCGGTATTAGAATGAATGTGCCAAAATATGAGACTACAGTGATAAAGATTTATTAGATACAATTTGATTCCTTAAGGTTACAAGATGGTATTCTAGAAATTAATAAAAAAATACGTTGATGGCGATGAATCCAATGCGTTATTAATATCGAGAGCCAACTGTTAGACGTCTCACGTCACCTGTATTATTGGGCATTAGAATAACATTGTAGAATTAAGATGACGTTACAGAAGATTTGGAAACAGTTCCATTGTGTGAAATGTATAAAAAAAAGATTGGCACCGAAACTCATATGCGTCAGCTCCTTTGGAAGAAAAGCACCATAATATAGAAACTCCAAGAAACATGAAGGAAATTAACATTTCTGGTCTACACTTAGAGACAGACTATCACCACAAAGGTACATTATTGTTGTAGGTTAGAAGAAGCCTAGAATTAACTTAGTGTTAGCACCACAGTGACAGTGATGAGGTAATAGAGAAACTCTTCGCGTAACGCTTGTATATTCGCAAACATTTCTTGGAGTTTTACAGCTTGAGTAAAGAGGACCAAGTTATCCATAATCATGGCTTACTAAGATCTGCAGAAGCAAGTTTAAAACATCTTCCTCTATAATTTCTGCAGCTACCTTTGTAGTCACCCCAGCCA
This sequence comes from Sinelater perroti, assembly GCA_036346155.1. Classification (NCBI taxonomy): domain Eukaryota; kingdom Metazoa; phylum Arthropoda; class Insecta; order Coleoptera; family Elateridae; genus Sinelater; species Sinelater perroti. Next base: position 8,419,989 of record JARFIY010000324.1, read on the forward strand.
ACGCCTGCGCTCAGCGATTGCTTTCACCTCTCCGACGGAGAGCGAATTAAAGAATGAGAAATCAGCAATCCAAGGTAGCTCCAGTAAGCAAAAAGGTTCAATTATCAAGAACTCGCTCTCCTCTCCTCTCTTTTTCTAACAAGTAACTGCGCCCGAATGCCACAGCTATCCGACAAGTGCTTCCCAAGCAAAAGGATTCTTGCCGTAATATTCGCGGAGAAATAGGCTTAATTAACTATTAAACCCTCTAAGAAAATCAGACGTTTTGAAGGCCAAAACGTAACAGACAGAATATCAATCTATCTTGTTATTGTTCAAGATCATCGGTAACTGCCTTGCTTTCTAATTGGAGTGAAGATCCAGAACCCCTTTCACCTTGTGGAAGTAGATAAGCCGCACCGTGCCATAGTATGCAGCTTACCACGGTATGCTCTAGAGGAACTAAAAGACGACCTCTTAAAGAACAACTTAGCTGTTAAGGCTGTTACAGTAGAATAGTCAAAGAAAAATATTGTGAGCTAGTACCACAGCTGCCAACTCTTCGGGGTCTCACAGCGCTGCTATCACGCTAACTCTAAGTACCTAAAATACGGAGCTGACCATCACTTCAGAAACTAGAAGAAGTAAACTTTCTATCACAGGCCGATCACCAATATGAGTTACTGTTAATGTATGGATCCAAATATGGACCCATTTACGTTCTTAGTAGTCTTTTATAATATAGTGACAGCCACGCAGAATGCTACTAATTTCTTTGAAGTCACCACAGAGCTTATGACTTGCGTACAAAGCTCTATTCTTAACATATTTAAAAACTACTAAACATCTGGGCTTCACTAGACCTTCTACCATGCTTAAACGAGCATATTGACAACTCAAAGACATCTAGAAAAAGTAGAGACTTATTGTTAGAACAAAAGGATGTCAACATAAATATTTGGGGAAAGCTGGAAGTAGTTGAGGTTAGAACTGCCAATAAAAACAAATAATAACTATAATAAATATTTGTTAAGTTATCAAACTATAAAATAAGTTTATTGCAAGCAATATTAATCATTAGACAGCTGTGCTTGTAAAAGGATAGATTATAAAATGGTATGTATGGCATCACTATAATTACTGCAAGCAGACGCATTATCTTTACAAAAATTTATTAGCTTAACAATTTTAATATCACATTAATCAATTATAATTCATGTCAATTGTTTAGTTGTGCTGCCTTTCCTAGACTTCGTCTCACCCCACAAATCTGTTCTAACCCCAAATGGTCTAAAAAACATTGTTACCCCGCAAACGATCAAAGTAATAGCCCTTGCACAAAATTCACCGGCTTCTGCAGCCGCCAAACTCGAAAGTTCTCTTCGGAGCTTAAATTCTATCTTTAGTTTGTTTCATAGATTGAATGTGATTCATCCGGTAAAATTACTCCCCAAGTCAGTCCAAGAAACCCCGAGTGACATCATCAGCGATTTTATTTTCCATGCCAAAAATTTTGCCACCTCGTTAAAGCTATTTTATGAATAGATAATCCATCTAATCGTCCATATTTGATTTGCTTTTTGGACTGTGGACTGCCTGAAGGATTAAGATTTATTTTTTTATTTATTTAAAGTTGTTTAAAATAGAATTGATAATAGTTATATCATCAATGAATAGTCCACAAGGTCACTTGGTTTAATTAGCCTCCCACGCTTATGGACATTTTAAAACCATAATATGGTAATTACGATTGCTAAGCTACGAGAGTGAATCTAATATAAACGAGACTTTTGGCCTCGGGCGCGCAATATTAACGCGCGAAAGTTCTCGCTTCGTCAGGTGTTGGGTAGGGATGTCGTGAGTGGGGGAAACAGGCAGGCGATTTTGTGCGTTCCTGTAGTACCCGTCGTGACAATGTCTGAGCAAGAGGTGCCATCGTCAATTGCGCAGCGTATTATCATTAAATTTCTCGCCACGGAAGGTGTAAAACCGGCTGAAATCCTGAGGAGATTGACTGCGCAGTTCAAGGAAGAGACACTGTCACGAGCTAGAGTGTTCGCATGGTACAAAAGTTCGCAGAGGGTCGTGAGAATGTCGAAAATGAAAGCCATGATCGCCGACATCGCACCAGCACCACCAACGAAAACATCGTCCGCGTTCAACAATTTATTGAGGGTGACAGGCGTCTGACCATTGATGAGATTGCATCTGAGATTGGAATAAGTTGTGGCAGCACTTTTTCGATCATCACAGAGGAGCTAGGGTTTCGTAAGGTGTGCGCAAGGTGGGTGCCTCGCCTTCTGACAACTGAGCAGAAATTGCATCGTTCACAGTTGAACACCCTGCGACTATCACCTATTCGGTCCTCTCAAGGAAGCCATGGGAGGGCATAGGTTCGACAGCGATGAGGAGGTTGAGGTCTATGCGCGCAATTGGCTGGAAACACGGCCAACTTCATTCTACGAGGAAGGCATTTCAAAATTAGCTACACGTTGGGAAATATGTGTTTCTAAATCAGGAGATTATGTAGAAAAATAATCTGCTATTCTTTTGTTTCAAGTTTAAATTAAATATTTTTTAAAAAATAAGTCTCGTTTATATTTGATTCGCCCTCGTATAATAATGATTTACCAAATGTATGGATGTTTTAAGATCTCTTAATTTTTTTCTCAAATATGAAATGGGACAAATATTCAAAAGATGAGACTTTTTAGGTGGGTTAAGGCCAAGCGGCTGCTTTTGCTGTGTTTTGGACGTTCCCACTATTCTAACTGTGATTGTCCAGAGAACGATGTAACTGTAGAATTAGCATTGCAATATATATCTACATTTAACCAAGAAATTACTGCCGTTACAGTTGATACCTTTATGAAATAAAATAGGAGCTATTAGAACTTTATTATAACTAGATAAGTTCAATAATATATTACTGTTGATAACGTTGAAAATTGTTACAACTAGAAAAAGACTATGTGTAAACAATACACAGAGTAATTTTTTGTTTGCTTTTTCAAATATTATAAAGCTAGTTAAGGCCGTGCCTTATGCATTTTTGTAAAAGAAATACCTATTCCAAAGCGTATATTTATTAATTGGATTTAAATAAAATCAGAGAAAAAAACATCAGAAAAATAGGCATATATGAAGCATAAATCACATCAAACCAAATCGTAAAATAAATAACATATAAAAGAAATAAATAAACGCCGTAACAGAGACTAGTAGGAGGTTTTCCAAAAGTATGAAATCTGATTTATATGGTATGAAGAAACATATAGAGAGTATTCAGGAATTAAAAACATAAAGCAGTGATAAAGATAACAAAAATTAATAAATAATAATGAATACAAAGAAATGGAAAAGAGCTAAAATTAAAGAAACAATGTCTGCGGGTGAAAATAGGGTATCAAATGAAATTAACAAACTTCGGAGGCCAAGCAATAGTCGAATGAGTAATAAAATTATTAGAGAAAATATTCAAAGAAAAAAACGTCAAATGACTGAAACGAAATGTATTAATAGCACTGTTTAAAAGAAAATAACATAGAAAAATCAGTTTGCTTAATTGATCAGCTTAAATGATTGTATTACCCTACATGAGATCTCAAAAAGATAGACCTTGCAATATTGATAATAAAACAAGTAGTAGAAAAAGCACTAGAGTTTAATGTAATAATTTTTCTATGCTTTCTAGATTTTTATGGATCTAATTAATCTACTTAAAAGACAAATACCAATGTAGTTAACATTAATTCAAGATACACAAACAACCAAGTGATAATAGTAAAAACAAACGGCAAAGTAAGTGACTCGGTTGAAAAAGGAAGAACTTCTTTTAAATATAATGGTTTAAAAGAAAAAAGCTTTCATTTGGAAAGAACTAATCTACACCTTGTTGAATTGTAAACAATGGTTTTCCTGCTTTGTTACTATACTTTTGTTATATCTGATGTGCAACAATGTTTATATATATATATATATATATATATATATATATATATATATTAAAATAAATATAGAAAAATTATCAATTCGAAAAATTTTGATTAAAAACCTTCAGCTGAAGCCAGTTAAAATGTTAAACAAACATAAGGTTATAATTTCGTTAAAAGTGTACCGTCTAGTGGTGGTTCTAAAAATGTTGTCTTAATTAGCTTAGCATTGATGACAAATAACTTCCTGGACAAACTCCAACTGCAAATTCTGAAACATTGCATGCAGTTGCTAAAGTGAATCCTGCACAAGTGCCCGCAAGCTTTTGGTGGGGATCAGAGCTTTTTTATTCAAAGTGTATCTTAATTTGAAGAAAATGAACAAATTGTTCTATATGATATCAGTAATGCAAAACTGAATACATATTTGTCAAACCCTACTCGAGCGCTGTAGTAACAACGTCTGATCTGTAACGAAAACTGGATACTTTATAATAATTACCGGTTAAAAATTCAGTGGCCCTTTCCAAGCAATTCGAACCTAAGCAATATCTTTTACGTATTTGGTCAAAAAGCTGCTCTTACGTGAGGCCAAGACTGACAGAAATCAATTACAACACCGACAAGACCAGCGCTCGAAAGGAGACAATTTGGAACAAAACCTCACAAAGAAATTATTTAATTAAATGCATGTAGCTGAGTATATTACTTTAAACTGGACGCGGTGGCTCAGATGGTTCAACCAGTTGACTCTGGGTGTGTGTGAATGTCCTAGCATTTAAGTGCATGTTAGTGGGCACAATAAGCCCTTGAGGGTGCAGTGCCTGTAAGTGCCCCCCAAAAAAATATTACTTTAAAATAAAAATTTAAAAGCTCAAGAACTTTTTGGACACCCTAAGTACATATGAGTTAAAGCACAATTTTTTATATTTTTATGATTAACCAAATCATAGACAAAAACTTTTATTTTTCATAACCATACCTCTCAATCAAAGTAAATATTACAAAATAAGTTCATATATACTGAACATATTTTTTATTGATTACAGAGTTACGGCCGGCTTTACAATGTCGTGGGAAGAGCTTTTTATGGCACCATTCTCTTAGCTTGGTTCCAAGTATAAAATCCAATAATAAAAAATTTAGTGCAGTAGGTTTAGAAATCCCACTAAACAATGGAATTGCTCGTATTACTGATCCGAACAATGTCTGACTTACTTTATTTTCCTGTTATTTGTCGTAAAGTGCGGTATTGTCGATTTTGCGGTACAGAATATTTTAACGTAAAATGGTTATCTACAATAAGACATACTGAAAGTAGACGTTGGAACGGAAAACAAATAAAATAATAGCATCGGTTTAAGAAGAGATTTAATATAAGAGTCTAGATGAAATTAAAAAATACCGTTAGGGTTGTTAATATTTTTTTAAATGTATATTCAGATTCAACAACTAAAGAATAATAAAAAAACTATAAAAATAGCACAGACAGATAAAACTTATTTAATAATAGTGTATTGGCTAATTAAATTAAATGGTGTTACCAATCCACAGGGTCTCAAGAAAATTATGCAAGAAAAATTAAAATTTAATTTACTTTTAATATAACCTAAACTGCTATTGTGACTTTGAGTAATGTCAGAAGATGTTCGACTGTGTTTATCATTTATTATTTATATCAAAAATTTTATCTTAAGATCAACAAAACTGATGGACTTGAGTTCGTTAAAACTCATTGTTGTTTAAGCTGCTTTAGAATAATATAGTTCCCCAAAAGGTTTTTTTACATTTTATTCGTAAGCTATACAGGCGCACTACTTATGTTCCAACTTGTATTGCTAAGTTGTATAGATTCTTTCATCTCTACTACCTTTAACTCTTCCAAAGTATAATTCCAACTTTCTAAAACTCAATTTTTTAACGAAAAATACAAGGTTCTTATAAAAAGTATCTGGAACAATTTTTCCAGCCAGCCTTCGTTCTAGACTAGATCATGTTTTTAGTGGATCTCTGTCGAGTAACTTGATGCAAGCGCATCAAATTTTGTGTTGGGCTGAAAAAAATCTGCTACGAAGACGTTGAACACGATTCTCCAAGTGTTCAAGGATGAAACCATGTCACAATCTGCAGTTTTTAAGTGGCACAAGCTCTTCACATATGGCTGAGAGAGTGTGGAGGACGAGTCCCGCTCTGGACGGCCGTCGACCTCAAGAACCGACGACAACGTGCAGCGTGTGCGTGAAGTGCTGAATTCAGACCGTCGGTTAAGTGTGCGCATGGTCGCAAATGAAATTGGCATTGATAAGATGACAGTGCAGCATTACCACTGAAAATTTGGCGATGCAAAAGATCTGGGCTAAACTCGTTCCGAAGGTCTTGACGGATAGTTGAAGTTGAAGTTTTGGACAACGTAATCACGCGAGACAAAACTTCGATATTTGAATACGACCCGGAAACCCTTAAGAACGTTCCGGAATCCGCTTACCAAAGAGCCTTCGAGTCGTGGAAAACCGCTGGCAAAAGTGTGTCGACGCTCAAGGAATACTTTGAAAACTTCTGAGGTATTATAGCAATATCTCAAATAAATCTATTTTTTCGGAACTTTTCCCGATAATTTTTATACAAACCCTGTATAGAAAATAATCACATAAAACTATATATCCAGGTCAAATGATAACAATTTTCTTCTAACTGCTAAAGACGCGTATAATCTAGAGTTATCGTGTAGAAAAATGATGCATCGTCTACCTATTAGCTATAATAGAACAGTTTTTTCAATTTGTCAAGATGGAAAAATTATTTTTGTAACTTAATGGTTTCATTGTTATTTCGCCATATTGTTGAAGACGTAGATGAGCTTTATGATATTATGTATGTTATTCAAGAAATTTGTAAAGTATCTGCCAATTCACGAACAGTATATCACAAATATTTTTAACCTTGATAAATCCATGTAGTAGATTCAAAAACTCGCTACAGTCTTCAAATTCTAGATTACAGTTACTAGCTCCGGATTTCCTAATTCAATCCTAATCTCATTTGCAGTATTTTTAGTTCTGTTCATCTTTCTATAACAATTTTTTTAATTTATTGCAAGTGCAAGTGAAACTTACTTTAAGAGAGCTAAACAACGACCAAAAAGGACGACGTTAACATTTAAAAGATAAATTTGGATGTTTACGTATATGGTGTATGGTGTCAGATAAAGCACCCGAATATAAATCGTGATACTAGTAACCCAAAACAAAAGCGGTACCATTAATATTAAAATTGTTTATCCCAAAATTTTATATATTATATTAAATAATTAAAAGTGTAACACCAAGCATTAAAGCCCTTTTATTTTGCCGTTTTCATCTTTTATGTATAACGTATAAATGATTTATAAACGCAAAAGCTTTTTCAAACGTTTTATAACCTTTTACTGAATGGAAGCTAAGTTGTGTACAAAGATTATCTTGCGAAAGCCTAAACTGTTATGTGACCTTACGTTTCTAAAACCATACAGAGACAAGCAAGCTGTTCCTGTAGAATTACAGGATGGCATCCAAAAGTAGTAGGACTAATTTAAAAAAAAAATTATTGAACATTTTGGTACATCGACTTAATACTCTTCAAAATAGGCCCCTTGGGCATCCACACACTTCTGGTAGCGAGCCTTCCAGGCCGCGAAGGCCTTCTGGAAGACGTCCTCCGGGATGCTCTTCAGCGCCCTCCTCGTTGCCGCTTGGACTGCTTCCACCGAGTCAAAACGATGCCCTTGAGCTGCCTCTTGATGCGGGGGAACAGAAAGAAGTCCGACGATGTCATATCAGTACTGGGGGGGGGGGGTGAGGTAACGTGGAAACGCCGAATTTGGCCAGGAGATTCCTCACAATCCACGCGCCATGGCACTTTTCTCATCGATAAATCCTCTGTGATGATGCGTTGGACTATCCCGTACGTCAGCTCATCACTAATTAATTTAATGCCCAACCGTCAGTCAGAGTTCAAAAGTTGCTTAACTTTCAGCACATTGTCGTCCGTTCGCGAGGTTGACGGACGCCCGGCGTCGTTGTTGGTCGTCCTCGACGAGCTCCCTTCCCTCCCGAAACAACTTGGGCCACTCAAATATCGAGGAACGGCTCATGGTATCCTTCTTGTAGACCTGCGTAAGCATGTCCTTCGGTTGCTGATTTTCCAAGTTTGTAGCAAAACTTGATGGCGTATCGCTGCTCCAAATTTCGCTCCATCGCAACTGACGACGAAGCGTCACAACAGGAGGTCACTAAAACAGTGGTTCACACTCAACTAACGCATGCAGGCGACTGCCGCAGGTCGAAACCTGTTCCCAACGCTCCCCTCCATAACATCCGGCCTTGCAGACCCCCCTCCATCGCTCAGCGCGCGTGGAAAAAAAACAGTCCTGCTACTTCTGGATATAACCCTGTGTAACTAAAATACCATTAAAAACCTTTTTCTATTTCCCTTTTATTTAATACAGCAGATCTATTCTCTACCTAAAATCTTCATCTATTCGACCCAAAAAAGGCATGATAAAATTAATTCTATATTCTACAACATTCTTTATAATCTCAGCTTCTCCCATACCAATTCTATCATTTTAGATTCCTTCACTAGAATAAGCTATAAAGAAGCATCCCATATATTAGAAGAACACACCAAAATTCAAAAATGTTTTATAAATTTTTTAGAATTACCCGTAGATCTATATTCACTAAATAAACTGACTATTCAAACTCTTGCAAAAGGTTTTAATTTTGTTGTCAATCTAAATCATATCCCAGTAAACATATTATATTTTAAATAAAAACCCCAAATACTTAGCCAATAAAAATATAACCCAAATGCTAGTCTAGCCGTGTTACGTAAAACCAATATTAAACCTTAAGAAATATAAGCCCTAGTAATTTTAAGACAAGACAAATACGTCATAATTTTGCCGGAAAACAAGATTAACATTAAGGTAGGTAATTCACAAATATAAAAAGTAAACCAAAAGCCATTAACTTACATTGAAAAGATGGCCACGACCCTCATTATCAAACTTATACCCTGATACCATACTCAGAGAAAAATCTTCAATAATCTCAAAATTATAAGGGCTTCCAAAAATTTATAAGAAAAATACTCCCTTACGACCTACCATCAGGGCATTTGTTTTTCCTACACATACCATACCTGGCGAAAACCATCCGCCTGTTAATGAATCACATATATCATACTCCCGAAACTTCTATCACTTTTTAGAAATTTTGAAATCCTTTCCCATATATAAAAACAACATAAACGTGGATTTTGATGTTGCTTCCCTGTTTTTCAATATTCATCAGCAAATAAATTTCACTACCAAAGTGCTTGCTTTCTTATAAATTCCCCACTTCCAGCTGTTGTAACAAACCTTTATAAGACGAACTTTAAAATAAAAGCATTTATTTTCCATTTCCTGAAATCCAGGCATCGAATAAAATGCGTTGATGATAAATTTGTAATTTGACACCATGGTCAAGGTGTATTTTCCCAGTTCCCTTCCCAAATAAAAATCCACACTAAACTCAAATTTAAAATGGAAGCAGAGCAAAACAAACTCTCCCCTTCCGCAAACACCCTCATACAAATAGCATCTTTTGAAAACATTTTGTATCACGCTGTCTACAGGAAACTTAGCCATATCATATGTAACTTAAATACTAAATTCAGGGTGAATCCAATCAGTTGCAAAATTTCTTATTGTCAGATCTCAAACTTTTTAAAATTAAACACAGACAAATTTAAATTAGAACTATTAACAAATACCTAAAAAGTACGAATAAATAAAAAATGTTTGCACCTTATCATGAAACCCAAACTCGCAACCTTTTCGACCAAGTAATTTCATTAGTAAACAAAATGTACAAATGATTTTTATAAAAATAAAATGTCCGACTTCATTCGCTCAACTAATGACCGCTACGCCCACAAATACCAAGGGTCTATGTCTTAGTGACTACTACAATACCTACAAGCGTCATAAGAACGGGCGAGGATATATAAACTTCGTTTGTCCATACAAAAGAACGATATATTTTTGATATATCTCAGTCATAAAAAACTAGTCACAGAAATAAATTTTTCAAATAAAAAATATTTGCTCTCAATTTTCATTCAACCAACAGATTATGCAATTAAATTTAATGTATCAATACTTGGCACGATGGTCAACGGTTACCCATCATTTTAAAAGAGTTAATTAATTATTCCAGGCTACCAGTTACACAACTTTTCCAAACAAAAATCGTTCCCCAAACTAGCACATTCCTTGTTAAAACGTATACCCACCGAATTTTTTACTTCTCATTTAAGAAATAGTGATTTTACAATAATTAAAATGTTTTAATTAATTAGTTTGGACCCAATTTTCTTAAGTTGTATTAAAGATAATTTTAAAAAATTAGAAAAACAAATGTCTTACAAAAAAATAAAGGAAAAACATTTCTGTTACATTTCATAATTTCATTTTTTAGTAAAAATTGGTAAAATATACGAAATTTTCTATTTGGAAATCATAAGTATAGTGTCATTTCCGATTTAAATAAAAGTTTTTATTAAGCCAAATATAAGTCTAAAATGACCACGAGGCATGGGAAACACCACACTTTCATAAATTAGCTCCCATTTTTCACCATTAGGCTAGTTGTGCTATTATTGAGTATCTCCCTGTTAACTAAGCGATATTTAGGTCATATTAGTTGAAAATACTTAGGCCCGTAAGATCTTTTAGAATGAGGCTTAGTATGAGGCTAAGCAAAATGGTTTGAATAGGATAATATCAAAAGCTTCTATTGAAGTTGATGATTGAGAATCAGATTATTGTAAGATTAGATTATCGCAGTAAATTGAAACATGCAAATTCTGCAGTTTATGCAGCATTTCTTGGTAACCGATATTACGTAGAGCAAAATAAGACAACTAAGTGGTTTCGCAGACCTACATTGTCAAATGTTACAAATAGAAATAATCTAATTACTCGCTTTTTTCTGGAGCTGCAGCACCTGCGTTAAATTAAACAAAAATACAAGATTATTTTCATCTATTTTTTAATAAAAAGATATACTACCGCAAATACAAATATTTGTGTAGCAATTATTGAACATAAGCATCAAAGTCAAATGCGAGGATAGCAGATGAAGTACCAATCAAACCGATGATTGGATTGTTGATTTTGGAAAGTTTTTACAATTTCATTAAAAATTAGACAATAAATGGGATGAAAACAAATTATAAGTAAAAATATTATCTGCAACAAATGTGATTCAAACGTTTTCTATTTTTTTCCAATGCGTCTGGTTTAATAAGTTGACGAACGGAGCAGAAAGGAATAGCATCAATTGCCTGGAATTTTTAGGGAGAATTTCGTAATTTTCGTATCAAACTGAAACGCACATTACTTATACAGTACTACAAACTAACAGTTTTAAGGAGCAACATAGTTTTCATTAGTGCAGGGACTTCATTATGTTTTTTATTGTCACGGTCAAATGTGGCCACCTTTTAACAGATGTGTCGCAGTGCTAGTGGAGTACTAACTGACTTCAATATCAAGTTCGACAAGCACACTACCTTGCCAGCCTCTACAATACCATAATAAAATGTGCTCTATAAATAAATTTTCTATTTTACCAAGTTATAATAAACTGACTGAAAAGTTTGAGAAGACAAGAAGTGCACTGGATGATAATTTGTCAAGTATAAACAGACTAGTCACTCTGACCACTCCCGAAACCATAGAACAAGCTTAGGGGCTTTATGAACAAAAGCCTACAACTTCGGTCCCTAAAAGTGCAGCTCAACTCGGTATGAGTGTGGGTTCTATGCACACTATCCTCACCAAGAAATTGAATATATTTACGTATAAGATTCAATTTCAGCCGCCTCTGACCGAAGTCAATATTGGAAAAAATTCACTTTTGCAAAAGTGATCATGGTGATGGTTCGGACCAAAAAATTGTATATAGCACGTCCATTTTATAAATGATGCCTATTTTCAACAAGATGGCTATGTCAAAAAATAAAATTACCGATATCGGGGTAGCGGAAACCCACATTTGGCCAAAGTTTGTCGATTGCACCCAGAAAAAGTTAGTGTATACCTATAGAATTGTCGGCTCACTGTTTCTCACAAAATATATAAATGAGGAAGTTTATCGCACAGCAGTTCTCGAGAATCTCGTTCCAATTGTGAGAGAATAAAGACAAGTCAACCAATATTAGTTTCAAAAAGATGGAGTCACCGCCCATTGAACTCAGGACATCTTTGACATCCTCACAAAAGTCTGTAAAAGACTAGACGCCCCCTGTAAGATAAAAGGTGGCATCGAGTGGCCCCCATGTGATTTTTTCTTATGGAGTCATCTCAAGGATAGGGTTTACCGGAACAAACCCCAGTCCATCTGACCATTTCTGCTTGTATCAAAAAAGCCGTAATTGAGAGTTTCGAGAAAAGGGTTAAAAATGACCATTCTCTAGAAAGGCAGTCATTTTGAAAACATAATTCCCTAAATTACATTTATTCATCATCATAATAAAAAAATAATTGTAATTGTATCTTGCGCAGTTTTTTATAATTAATGATTTATCATTTGCGTCACATAATAAAAGCCCTGTATATTCCAAGCAAACCCAAAAAGTAGAAATTTAAGAAATGTAGATGTCGCTTATGGGTACTTCCCTTTCGATGCAGTAGGAAAATTATAATGCGGTTTATAAGTTAAATTGATTTGTGGAAGAGAGAAAAAGAAGGATTTGCTGAAAATGTGCATTAAAAAATGCAAAAATACCCTATAATAATTAGAAAAATCAAATTCCAAGACCAAAGCTACTCATAAGAGGCAAACGTCTAATATGTCTAAAGCAAAGATATATAAAAACAAAATGCTATTGTGCAATTTATTTTAGTACCTTGGACATTTGTAACAAGTACTTAAATAAAACCAAAAATGCTACTATTAAACGTGCTTGTGTTTTTTTTTTAAGTCAAAAATATAATTATTGGCAAAGTACACAGTATTTCGGCTTTGAAAGTTATATGGTTAGATTTATTAAGTAAAAATGCATATATTTTTTATTAGTTCAGTAAAATTTATATTTTCAAGTATTTTATAGACAAATTTGAAAACAGCAAACGTATTTGTTTGTCATAATTTAACCAAACTAAAAAATGTTATAAGGAATATTATAAACTGACATCATAACAACAATGCAACTGCATAAGAGTTAAACGTATTATGTGTAAAACTAAATCAGTAATTGTTTAATAGATAATTTTGTTAACAATTTTTATAGATATTATTAGTGTTAACACCTAGGCAACAAGCCCAACCGATAGTTAAACCTATATAAAATTGGAGAATAGCAAAATCAGTATTTGCCCAACCAAAAAATGATATTATTAAAAAGCTTTTTTTAGTAAAACACTAACATACCTGCTTCTCATTACACCAACATTAGTTTTGTAAATTTGTGAGACAAACACCTACAGAATGAAATTGCCACTTCCTAATATTAACATCGTACATGACTTGCACAACAGAAAAAATACTGCTAACTAAAAAGCGTTCAAAAGTTGCTCTTTATTAACTTCAGACAATAATAAAGAAACATGCGCAGGTTAAGCGCATCGAGGCTTACAAATGGCAGATGTGTGCCGCCGCCCCAATTTAGTTGAAAATGCCTGAGTTTCAGCATGAGGTCATTTTATAACGTAAAATTTAGTTACAAGAAAACGATTAAGTATTGTATTTTCAATAAGACTACTGCGAGGATAGTCTTGTGGCTGTTTTTACGCAAAACTTTTCAAATTTAGCGGCGTTACAGAAATATTAGGAAACCTAAGAGATGAATCGTTATCTGCCGTGCCCTACATGTTCTGCAGAATTAATTTCTTCTGATGTTATAGAAGAAATGAGTTTAGTTTTAAAATAATATCAATTTTTTTATCTGGTTTTCTTAAAGTGTTATTTCTAATATTGAAGGTTACATTAATCATAGTCCGGCGGTGGTTGTGAGCGTCGAGAGAAGCGTTAAGAGTGCGATTGAGATAAGCGCCAATAAGTACAAGTTCAACCAAAAAATAAATTGGAAACTATGAAATAGGTTAGTTCGGATTGTGCGTAAACATAGAAAGTAGAAGGAAGAATAAACAAACCAAATTAGGTTATAGTAGGTGTAACTAGCAAAGCGGGTCGAAGTTCGGGCACTAAACAAGCAACGACCGGGTCCTGACACGATATCCAATATTTGAGAAGTGCAGAAAAAGTAAAAACACGATAAAAAATTTTAATGCTATACATAAAAATAAATTTGGAGAGCCTTAATTAGAGAAGATTATTAAAACAAATTAGTTAAGGTAATTGCACTGTATTTAAGGACTGAAAGGACGAAAAACAGACTCAATAATGCATATCTCCAAAATAAAAATAAGAAACAAAGAAAAAATTAAAAAACAGAAAAGCGACTAGATGTACTCGAGAAAGGAATTAGGAAAAAATACTGGATACATGGGGCTGCTAAAAACAAAAAATGATTTAAATTTGAAATATAGGAAGAAGAAGGTTACAGTTTTGCTATAAAATATAGCAATACAAATAGACATTAAAATAGAGATTAGACCACTAGTACGAAAGGATGCAAAATTATGAAAGCGATAAAACACAAAAATAAATATTTGGAGAAACAAAGAATACCCAAAGAAAATCCAAGAACGTAAGTAAATATTGCTCGATGATATAAAGGACAAAAGAAGTAAGGCGTTTAGAAGAAATGCAGTTTATAAGAACCGAAAGATGAATGAAAGAGATGGGAATATGAGTGAAAGACATACTGAAACAGAAGCATAAACAAGAATGAGATGAGGAGTTGAGAAAGTAAATTTCAAATGTTACAAATACCCAAAAACTCACTAAAAAAACTAGAAACACAAAAAGCTAGAACGGCAACTAAGAAAAAAAATACATACAAGATGTAATATAAAAACTATGTTAGAAGTTAAGAAGGAACATGAGATAGCTAAAGAGATGAGTAAATACTATATAAGTGGTACTCTGGAGTAGAAAACTAGTTATAGCCAACAAAAGGAATATCATTAATAAAAATTATATTATAGCCAAAACACAACATAACTAAAGATTCCAATATTAATAGAACCGAACATTGTTAGAAAATTGTGAGAAATTAACCTAAAGAATAGAAATTACCACTTCCTAATATTAACATGTACATATAATCAAGAGGATAAAATAAAAAATAATTTATATGAAAAAGTGTAATCCATATTACAACAATTACAGAAGCACATAGAAAAGATACTTTTTTTAATGAAAAATTATAATATAACAAGAAAAGAGATCAAGTTTTGAAAAAACTTCAAATTGGAGAAAGCAAATAATAAAGGGGTGAGATTGATAAATTTTTGTTCAATAAATAATCTTATTCTAAAGGTAAAACTAATTTAATAAATGATATTAAAAATAGAAATATAATATAGTAGCACTTAAAAAAGTTTTACAGGAGCATCAGATATGTTAAAAAATTCCTTATGTCACAACCCCCAAAAGGTACGAAGATTTGATATAATCTTGCGCGAATTGTAGAAGTAAAACATTCAAAATAATTTAAAAGTCTTGGTCTAGATGTTGACCCAACAAATGTGTCTAAAATTTCATTAAAATCCAATAAAAATTGCGGCAATGTCGGGTCTGCAGGGCGTAAAATGAAAAACTACAGAAAAGTTTTTGAATACGATGGTATCTACAATAAGTAGTATTTCTCCAAAATTAAACCAAACTGAAGATCCTCAATATGGAAACTCTTAAGAACTTGCTACATAGGCGAAAATGAAAAAACTGTAGCATCAAAAAAGGATTAGTCACAGAATAAGGGAAACTATTTATAAATAGCAAGGAAAAAAGGGAAAGAAAAAAAGAGTAAAAATCATTAAGTTCGGGCTTAAAAAACAGAAAAAAGAGCATATAAGTTACTTAAACGAAAATATATATACCATTACAGAAACTAGTAAGATGAGTGGAGAAACGTAAAATATTCAAAAATCAACAAAACAAACGAGTAAAATATTTTAATAAAATTTACGCACAGATATTAGGAAAAAAATAATAGGACACTTTCACAAAAAGAGATAAAGTAGCAACAATTTAAATGACTAATGATAAAATAATAGAAACATATGAAATTAATATAGAACTTACAAAAAGCCCATTTAGAATTATCGGTGAAGGTATTTTATATATTGGTAAACAATAGATCATGTGTAGACCATATATGTATAATAAGGATTATTCTCAAACAAATAAATAAAACTAAAAAAAATATCTGCATGTTTTCTCCAGTTTTGAAAAAGTTTTTGACTCAAACTGTAGTGGCATTTTTGATTCCGAAGCAGAGTGGACGTGTGCGGGCCAATTTTACCTGCCATATCGCCGCATCGAGCCGCAGTCTTAAGGATAGGCGTATTTATTTATTTATTTAACAATTTAATACCATAAGTGAACAATAATTAATTCATACTCTTCTGTAATCACAATATTTACGCTGCATAAGCAGCTTAAACAAAAACATGCTGCCAACAGGCAGCGGCTCTAACAATGTCCAACAAACATACCAGTATAATAATCAATTCCAAACAAATGGAACACATGCTTTCCAGCAACAAATTCCCTTCTTAACACAGTCCCAGTATCCATTTAATCAACAAGTCCCCAGCGAGTCTATCCCGCACCATTCAAACATTCAATCCTCAATATTTTTCCTCTAATCAGTTAACTAGTCAACCACAACTTCACATGCTTCAACAAGAAAAACCAATATAACAAATATTCGTAGGCGATTCAGAAAGCGACAAAGAAGTCGAAAATAATCCTACAAACAGCTGGTAACTTGTTAAAGCAACAAAAGAAGACGAGTAGAAAAACCAATTAGCAATAATAAATCAACCCCGGTACTATCCAATCGCTTCTCAACATTATCACAAGGAGATGACGAAATTATGCAGACAAACATGCGACCTGAGCCTACAGTAATACCCAAACGGAGTCATCAACTATCAAAAAATGACTGAGAAGCAGTATACAACAAAAAGTTTATTAAATAATGTTGTTAAGGTTAACACAAAAGATTCCGATGTATATCGAAAATTTATTAGACACATGATGGATAAAAATATCATATATCATGCATACGAAATGAAGCAAGATCGGCCTTACCGAGTAGTACTGAAACATGTACATCATTCTACACCTATTGAAGAATTTAAACAAGCTCTAGCGAAAAAGGGACACCGTGTGCGTAATATAATAAATTTACGACATAAAACAACAAAAGAACCTCTTCCAACATTTTTTATAGATCTTGAACCCGCCGATAATAATAAAGAAATCTATAATGTGCGGTATTTATACAATAAAAGTATTCTATTTGAACTTCCAAGAACAACTTATGACATTGTCCAGTGTATTAGGTGTCAAAACTATAACCACACCAAAAAATACTGCAACAGGCCATATGCCTGTGTTAAATGCGGAGGGCAACATGACACCAGAATTTGCAAGAAGACTAGAGACACCGCCGCTATTTGCATACTATGTGGTGGAGCGCATCCGGCAAACTATAAAGGATGTAGTATATATCAAGACCTCCAGAGAAAATATCAACCAAACAAACCTCCCCTAATAAAACCCTCACTTCAACAGAAAGTTCAAACTCCTCTAAACAACGCAGCACCAACTTACAAGTCTTACTCACAAGCACTTAAAAATGACCCTTCAAATCCTGAAGACATAAATCTCTACCAATTTCTTAATGAGTTTAAGAATTTTTGCAATTATTACAACAGAATATCATCTATTGCTCGTCATGAACTTCCAAACTATAAAACTAATTTTTGCAAGCTGCATTCACTCAAGTAGACAAATTGGCTATGCCGTTAAATGTATCAGCTGTTTATTATCCTCCAAGGTACAACATGACTAAACAAATGCTGCAAGCCTTCTTTGAATCTATGGGACGAAGATTTGTTGTAGGTGGCGACTACAACGCTAAACATACGTACTGGGGCTCACGATTAATAACAAACAGAGGAAGGGAACTACTTAAGCTCATAAATGATATGAACTATAATTATCTTTCCACCGGTACTCCCACCTACTGGCCCACGGATCCTGACAAAATCTGCTTGATTTCTATGTCATAACAGGCCTATCCTCAAATTACTTAGACGTCACACCTAATTATGACATTATGTCAGATCATTCTCCAGTAATTGCAACTATCAGTGCCAAAATAATATATAAAATAGCAAAACCCTCGCTCTGTAATAGAAGAACCGATTGGGAGGAATTTAAAGAATACTTGAATGCAAACATTAATTTAAATGTACGACTACAAACTAACGAGGACCTAGAAAATGCCACAAAAGATTTTATCAGTATCATTCAAGAAGTAGGATGGAACGCTACACCAGTACCACAAAACCTAAAAACAAGCTCACCTAATATACCCAATGAAATAATGAAGTTGGTTAAAGAAAGGCGAAAGGCAAGAGCTAAATGGCATCGTAGTCAAAACATAAATGATCGAAGAATATTCAATCAGCTAAATAATAAATTAAGAAGAATGTTAGCAAAAATTAGAAACAAAACTTTTCAGATATATATGAACTCGTTATCCGCACAAGACAATACAATATGAAAAGCTAAGGGTCTCAAGCGACCTACAGCACATATTCCTCCACTACAAGACCCCACGGAAACATGGAAGAGAACTGACAGAGAAAAAGCAGATGTTTTTGAACAACACTTAGAGACCGTCCTTACTCCAAACTCAGAAGAAACTGATGATGAAGTTGATAAATACCTTAGTACTCCATTGCACTCCCTATTGATAAATTCACCATTAATGAAATTCGAGAAGAAATTAGATTCGTCAATAACAATAAATCTCCAGGATACGACCTGATCACACCAATATTACTAAAACAACTACCAGATAACGGCCTCCAGTTTCTCCGAATATTATTCAATGGAATCTTACGTCTTACATACTGGCCAATGCTATTAAAGTTTGTCCAGATTATTCTTATACCTAAACCTGGTAAGCCCCTAAACAAAAAGTTACTGGAGAAGCTTATTTCCAAAAGAATCCGAGAAGATGAACTAGAAGTCAATTGGATACCAAATCATCAATTTGGTTTCCTTCATCAACATTCTACGGTACAACAGTCTCACCGCATAATAAATACAATGCAAACAGCGATCGAAAACAAAAAATACTGTTCAGCGATATTTTTGGACGTCAGCCAGGCCTTCGATAAGGTCTGGCACAGAAGATTGTTATACAAGGTTAAAAAGCAGTTTCCCCATCAATATTTCTTGCTGTCCTAATACTACCTAGAAAATCGCTCCTTTCAAACAAGGATTGGACAGAGACTTCCGACATAAGACCAATTCAAGCAGGGGTGCCGCAAGGAAGCGTTCTGGGTCCGCTCCTGTACTTATTATACACATATGACATACCCACTACGAACCCTAGTGACATAGGAACCTTTTCTGACGACACGGCAATTATTGCTTGTAACTAAAATCCAATAATAGCAGCTATAAAATCCCAAAAACATATAGATTTAATAGATAAATGGTTTATGAAATAGAGAATTAAAGTTAGTGAGGACAAGTCGGTCCATGTTATATTCACATCAAGACGCTCCACATGTCCGCCAATTAACATCCGAAACAAAGCGGTCCCTCAAGCAGACGTAGTAAAATCCAAGATCCTGAGGAACGTCGCAAATGCACCATGGTTTGTATCAAACCAAACGCTTCATATGGATCTAGGCATTCCGTTTGTGAAAGATACTGTAAAACAAAAGGCAACTAAGTATCACGCCAACCTGGCAACTCATCCAAATGCAATCATAGATCCACTAAAAGAAGATCCCATCAACCGACGCATAAAGAAAACATGGCCCAAATATTTACTGCAATAATATAGGGGTGGCTCCACTGGATAAATAAGTCATAAAATTAGCTCATAGAACGTATTCTAATATTCTGATTGCTAATAAATAATTTAAAAAAAAACTATAGTGGATTAAAAGACAAATATACAAGAACTGCAAAAATGTCTATTTAGTAAAAATAAAATAAGAACGAATACTCTCACAATCATTAAAAATAAAAACTGGAATCCAATACTATTTATAATCGTCTTAGAGTAGTTTTAAGAAAACCGGTATAAAATATTAAGTCTGTAGCAAATAAATGGATTTATAGTTTATATTGTACATTATATATTTTTAATAATTGTCGTCCGACTGACTTGTTTAATTACGGTGTCGTCTCTTGACGGACTATTTAAAATAATTCGGTCGGTTACAAATTAACACCATTTATTTACACCTCTGTACACCCAAGTTAACAAATGTTTTACAGCAAGTTACAACTTATGAATTTTCATACACAAGACAACCGTCTTGTTGCAGTTTGCTGGTCAGACCTGACTCCGTTCCGGTGGCCATCTCCCCAACGTTTGGGTTAGGAGCGATCCCATCTTGCCCTACCGGCGCGTTACAATAATTAAACGACTATCTAATTTATTTAACAAACATTTAAAGATTCCCAAATCAATACAACTAAATTACGCAATTAACATACAAGGAAATTGACATGCCGGCCACCTGGAAATGACCCAGGGTAGCGGCTTTCAACAACTTAAACCCGAAATTATGCCTTGACGAGTTTAAGATACATTTAGTTTTCCTCACTGCACCCTCAGATTTATCTTCCATTGGAAGCACGCACAATTTCGTACCTGGTCTTTTTAAAGTTCCAGCCGCAGTCCTTAGTGTGACGGTGCGTACCCTTCCGTTGCCTCCTGGGTGAATCTTCTCTATTTTGGCTAAGCGTCAGCGAAGAGGAGCCACGTTTCTTAAAGACTTCAACCCCTTTCGTTAACTTCCACTTATGACGACACTGCGACGAGCTTAGGTATTCGCGTCTCCACAAATCGGGAATTGGGACTGCCGTCAAGGGTGAACCAATTAAAAATTGTCCCGAGGTAAGGTAGGAGAGGTTATTTGGATCATCTTATAAGGGAGTTATAGGTCTAGAGTTTAAAATAGCCTATATTTGTATGAACAAGCGCAGAGAGTTCCTCGAAAGTTAACCTAACCTTTCACGGAACCTGAAAAAGATGTATTTTTGCTGGCTTTACCGCAGCTTCCCACCGCTTTAGTTGCAAAACAAACAAATACAGCCGCGTATGCCTTTTCTAATTAAGACCTTCTATTTCCTTCTTTTATCGTGAAAGCGCCGCAAGAGCCGACGCTGCAAATGTCAAACGGTTTGCTTGATTGTACACGACCGGGTGGTAAGTCACCCATTAGGATTTCAGCACCATTTCGTCTGAATTTTAAACAAATTATACACGAGAGCGTTATCTTTCTTACCTTTGTATTAGAATACGGTATAACGTAGCTAAAGATATCCGTATCCGCTTGCCAATACATACCTAATAATTTATTTGGCATGTTTTTGTCTAACACAATGATGTTTTGAGTTTCGTTCGCGTTTAACCCTTCGATTAATTCAGGGAAATTTGAGTTCCATTGGCTAAGCACAAACTGGCCGCGTTTTAATATGTTGCTGACGTCTTCACGCAAAGCCATCGTGTGGTTTTTGTCGTTAATACCTGTGAGTAAATCGTCCATGTAAAAATCACGCTTAAATATTTCCGCTGCTTCGGGAAAACTCTTTTCGGCTTCATTGGCTAACTGAAATAGACAACAAATCGCTAAATAAGACGTGGGGGTTAGCCCATACGTGACTGTTGCTAATTCAAATATCTTGATGAGTTGATTCGGGTTTTCTTGCCATACAATTTTCTAAAATCTTTATGGTCATCGTCTATTCATATTTGCCGATACATTTTAATTAAATCGGCGCTGAAAACGTATTTGAATCCGCGGAATCGCATTAACATGTCAAATAGCTCTTGCTATAACACAGGGCCTTTTAATAAAACGTCGTTTAGCGCCCTACCGTTGGCCATTTTAGCATCAAAAACAACGCGAAGTTTTGTGTTAATAGGATCAGCCTTTCATACGACGTGATGTGATAAACAGCAGTGTGGGATTGTATCATCGGGTTCTTCAATCTTTTTCAAATGACCCAAGTCCGTGTATTCTTTAATAAAATTTACACAATTGGCTTTTAAGGCAGGGTCCCCTTGAAATTTATTTTTAGCATACAAGAAATAAACACATGGATTAAAAATACATCTAGAAGAGATATAAATAGAAGACGAATAGGAAAGTTCCTGTTTAAGATGTCTAAAGGAAGCCCAATGTAACTTCTTGTAATATTGAAAGAACAATTAGACTAACACAAAATGTCACTGAGAATCGCACCCAAAAAGACAACAATAAGACATTTCGAACAAACATAAATAATATTTTACTAATAACTAACTGGACACCCTTTTAGAAAACCAAACAATAACAAATATCAGTACACACTAAGTTATAATGTACCGCCAGAGAATATAAAGACTTAAAGAGACATAAAAGAGGATCAATGAAATGGAAAAACTGGTGGACGACAATAATTTTTTTAGAACTAGCTACCTTGTCAATCTAAAAATGAAGTTTACGAAACACCCAAAGAGTGCTCTTTGCTCCTTAAAAATGTGTACAAAAAAGAAAAAAGTTACCGCCACCAAAAGATAAGTCACACATTTTTCTTTTAATACGACTCAAGCCTTGTAATGGCTAATTAAAGTTGCTGCTCAAATCCTATTTTTTAAAGTTTTTAAGGTCCTTTGATTATTGTTTTCGTTTTTTGTTAACGATTTTTAAATTTCGTGCGACCAATAAGTTCATATTAAACATAACTATAGTCAATTTGATAAATTTACTAATTTTCATATAGTAATCTAATAAAAATCTAGCATAGCTGCATAAAACAATACCAAGACAAACAACTACAAAACGCAATGGTGTATCATAAAAGATAAAAAATTCAGTTTTGAAGGCATCCTTTAATATATACAACGTACAAATTGATGCAAATAAGAACACAGGGCTTGCCATATCAAATACTTTTTTGGCTATTAAATCTTTATTTTTCTCTTAAACTTCTTTGTTCTTTTTATTACTCGAATTATGGCTCTAGTAGTTGCTAAATGTTTGTTATTGCCGATAAAAAGATTTCTGCATATACCACCGGTAAGCAAATTCCTTTATATTTCAATCGGTGGTTTGTATTTTTATAATTTCATATTAATAATAAAAAATAAGCTAAAAGAGTGCCGGTTTTGGACGACAGGATTCTAGTTATAATAATACAATGTGCGATGAGGAGATTTAAAAAGTTGTACTAGAGCTTTGTGTGTACTACTATTCGAATGAGCCTCGTATAATAAAGACCAAAGTAAGAAGAGCCGCCCAAGAAGCTTACTTTTCCCATCACCAAGAATCTGATACACTTACCATTTTGTGGTCCCGCTGCGTCACCATCGGGGGAGGTAGCTTTCGACGCTGCGAAGCAACAGCACGAGCACCTTGTCTCAGCACAAACACCAAAAGTTCGCCGTCGCGATTGCGCTAACGCAATTTTTCCAGCCGCGTCGACGATCACGCCACAACTAAAAAATATGCGAATTTGTTTTATCGAGGGTCTTGCAGACGTGCCTGGACAAGGAAAACATCTGCGGCACAATCGAAGTTCGCCAACTGTGCATCAAATGGTTGCTGGCCTGCAAACTGTTTACAGAGGTTGACCAAAAAGTTGTTTCCAACACGGAAAATTACAGCCCGTTCCCCAAATTACTGACAAAATTAAGAGCTAAGTCATCACGTTGGCGAAACCCAGACTTGATTAATTCGCCACCGGCGGGCGCACTTAACCCTGCAACCCCGACCCTATTTGTTTCTTCACCGTTTAGGCTAAACTTTATTTATTCTACTTGTTAGCTTGAGCAAGAACATTATTGCTATCCGCTCACATTTTTATTTTTCTCTTCGGAAAAGTTTAAGGACACCTGGATTTTAATGTTCAGACACGCACATGTGGCTCGAGCGATTTATATAAATGCAGGTGGACAGCTGCCTCGCCAATGTTTGCGAAACTGCAAATTTGTTATTACAAAAATGCGTTCTTACCTGACTATGCTATTAGGCTAGAGACTGTAATATAATTTTATACAAAGGTTGATCGTAGTTCACCCTTTTGTGCTCTTCTACTGTACAATAATGTCTCTTTTATTATTTTTTAATTTGTATTTAGGAACATACAGTCACATAAACAGATATTGTTACATATGTTTAGAGTAATTTAAGACTTAAAGTTCCCTAGTAATAGTACAGGCATACGTGAATTAGTACTTAGTAGTAAATGCAGTTATATTTTTATCTTTTATGTATCTGTTCGTGGTTATAATATTTACTTAAAGTATAATTACTTAAAATACATAAAGTTGAAAATCTAAATTTAAACTTCTAAAAGTAATTTATTTATTAAAGTTTTAAACTTTACTAAAGAGCTATTAAAGAGATCAACATTATTTAACCTATCATTGTGAAGTCTACATGCACGTCTAATGAAACTGTTTTTAGCATTACATGTTTTACTGCTAGCAATAAAAAAAGATTCTTTTTACAGCAATTCCTTTCCTGTTTATGGGGTATGCGAAACAAGATGTTTTGTAATAAGACGGGTACATCAACAAAGTTGTTTATTATTTTATAAAGAAACACAGCGTCAGCACATTCACGTCTACATTTCAGTGAGGGTAGTCTATGCGTTTTAAGAGGTTTCGTAATCCAAATAGTAATTTCCTGTTCTATATTCTAAAGCTTTTATAAATTTCTTTTGCAATCTCTCAAGCAAGCAAATTCCAGTCTACTACGAACATAACTATGTTATAAAGTATATATGTATAAAAGTATATATGTAAAAGAGCTCTTAAAAGACTTGCCCTCTCTTAATATAAAACCCAATTGTTTATAAGCCATGCATAAAATATTGTCAATATGAGGCATAAAAGATAACTTAGCGTCCACTAAAACACCTAAATCACGAACTTCTGTCACTTTATTAAGATGCTTATTGTAAAGTTTATACGAATAATGAATAGGTTGCTTTTTTCGGGTGAAAGTAATAAAACAGCACTTATCTAGATTCAGAAAAAGGTTATTATTCGTGCAGAAGGATTCTAAGCTAAGTAAATCCTGCTGTAATAGACAACAATCATCGACACTACGAATAAGCCTGAATATTTTAGTGTCGTCCGCATAAAGTAATACATTTGAATGCGCTATGCTTTTCGTGATGTCGTTGATGTAAAGTGTAAATAATAGAGGACCTAAATGGAACCCTTGAGGTACTCCAGAACTAATATCTTTATATTGCGACGAAAATCCTTCCAGTACTACAGCCTGACATCTGTTTTCGATGTATGATTTCAATCATCTTAATAAGTCATCGTGTATACCGAGCCCCCAAAGCTTCAACAATAATGTGTTGTGACAAATCTTATCGAAAGCCTTGGCAAAATCAGTATACACGGCGTCCACCTGACAGCCGTTATCCATGGCATTAAGAATGAACTCAGTAAAACTCAAAAGGTTAGTTTCAACACTACGACCATTAAAAAGCCATGTTGGTGGGATGTAATAAAACAACGAAAGACACTGAATAATTGACTAGTAACTATCTTTTTTAATATTTTTCCAAACTGGCATAACTTGGAAATAGGCCGGTACTTCTCTATGTCTTGCGTAATAGACCCTTTAAGTATCGGAGTAATCCAAGCTCTCTTCCAAATTTTTGGTACACATCCTTCAGAAATTGAATTTTTATAAAGCAATGTTAGGGGCAACGCCAAAGTAGAATAACATTTACTAATTAGTACTGGATGCACACCGCCAGGCCCTGCACCCTTATTAATGTCAATATGCTTAAAGAACTTTTTGACAATTTCTTCTGTTATATCTGCGCTGCTAATGTCTGTTACGCAATTCAAAGGAGATTCCAGCTCTTTAATATTTATAACTGTTGGATCGGCTTCCTCAAACAGAATGACAATGAACATTGAAAAATTCGCAAATTTGCTCTCCGTCAGTAGCTCACGCACCTTTATAGTATTCACAAAAGTCCAGAAAAACTTGGGATTGAGTCTTAATTTTTTCTTCTGAATATTTAATAAATGTTTGATAACATTGCCTTTCTATTTTATGTATTATATGTTCAGGGAAAAATATAAAAATTAGCAGAGTTCTGCCTTTGTTAATAACATTAGCGGACGTTTTGGAACATTTCAGAGTTTAGTCGTGACATTTACTTTGATCTCTCTTATGGTTACACAACGCGCCCCTTTTGAAGTGCGAGGCAACAAAAATTAATTATTCGGTGTGTGTCGACAATTTACAAATTTGGTGTCCAAACCTAATATAAATCCCATTTAACTGCACGTTGTAAAATGTAATGTAAAATTAACTCTTATGAGGTTTAAAAATTTTTGATAGCCTCTTTTCCACTAGCTTAAAACTCATTTACGGCATTTACGTTCTGAAATCACACATTATGCAATTTTTTTAACTCTGGAAGTAGTAGTCACTGCGTGTTATATCAAATCAACAAGGTGTATCTAACAGCTTTTCTAGTGTTTTATAAACATGAAAACATAATTAACCTAAATTTTTATTATTCGCTTCTACAGTGGAACTTACCAAATATCTTTTAAATTGTCAATATTAATAAAGGTTTGTAGCTTAAAACGTGCGTTCAACTTTGAAAGAAGTAACAGATGCATACTTAAATACGCATATTGTAATTGGATCCAATTCTAGATCATCCCGCTGCTCACCGTTTCATCCATCGTTAATTTTTTTAACATGACGTAGCCTTCATTATTTGTCGAAAAAAGTTTAGATTTTTTCAACTTTTTAAAGAATGATGCCCATGAAGTGCGAAAATTCCCCGGATGTGCCTAAACTTTTGAATGCAGATTCTGATAGAACTCGACGAGGCGAGTTCAGAGATGAGTCGGAAAAATTTCTAGCTCAACGGGAACATAGTGAAATCTTCAATGAAAGTTTAATGTTAAGTCCCATTGAAAAACATAAAAGCGTGCGACAAACAGTAATCTGTATGTAACCGCCGTTCAAGTCCGTTCAAGTCCACGAGTGTGTACAAATGTAAGAAATGTCTTTACTGTAAGTTAATTTTTCTTAATCAGTCTTAATTGTGCTTAGTTACTCTTAAAAATACAAATTTAGTGAGGCATTCCGTAAAACAGCGCATATAAGAAATTGTGCAGTTCAAGTTAAAAAGTATTTTCCAGATATTTTTTATTCGCAGGGCCACAGGTCAAGAACAAAAGCAAAATGCCAAAACAGCAATTAGATGGATTGCTCGAAGATTTGGCGAAAGTTGCAGAGCTTGATGCCAAGAAGCCTGTACCGCAATTTCCTTCATTTGACGACATCACGGATGAAGAATTGCATGTGCTCACTGGACTGACACTTCAACACATTGGTTGCCATCTGTGAGGGCCTTCCCATGAATCGCCCTGTTTCACTGGCCGTGAGCGTGTACCTTATGAAGCTTCGCACTGGTCAAACTCGCAGAGAAATCTGCTGCCAATTCAAGATCAAGCCAGCAACGTTTTGGAGATCGTTCGCAACAAGCTTTTAGCCGATTTTGTTCCTTCATGGCTATGTTTTGAAAACGTTACGCGCAGCAAGATTCATGAACACACTACCGATCTGGCAAAGCGGCTTTACAACACCAACGATCAGCTGATTACTGTATGGGATGGAACATATGTTTACACTCAGAAAAGCAAGAAGCAGAAAACACAGAAAAAAACATACAGCAAGCATAAGCATTGAAACCTAACGCAGCCGTTTCTTGGTGTTACCACTAATGGATACATCATTGGGGTTTGAGGTCCTTATGAAGGAGGAGCTTCTGACTCGACAATCATGAACGACATCATGCAGAAGCCGCAGTTCACTGACTTGTTTAGAGCAGGTAACGTCATGGTCGTTGACAAAGGGTTTCGCGATTCTCAGTCAAAGATGAAGAGTCAAGGCTATCGATGCCTAATGCCTTCATTCTTAGACAAAGGAAAGAATCAGCTGACTAGCCAGAAAGCCAACGATTCACGCACGGTCACGAAGGTTCGCTATGTGATTGAGTCTGTGAATGGGGGACCCAAGAAGCATTCAAAAATCTTCTCCAAAGTCTACCCTTCCAAGTCGCAAGACCATATGATGGATGACCTACGTGATACTTGCGCCATTCACAATGCGTTCTTGCCTCGCATGTACACCGACATTGCAGATCCCATTGGCATAGCGGACCGAATGCTGTGAGCACAGGCAACTGTTAACAAGATGGATTCACTTGTGCAAGCCGAGAAGCTCGTCAGACGACATTCAACGATGAAATTGCACGTTTTAGATTCTGACACACTCCCTACTTTCCCATCAGCTGCTCCACATGATTTGTACCATTTTGCCTCAAGCAATAGCCTATTACAAAGCTCACTTGGATACCGATGGTGACTACAAAATCAAGATGTTGAAGTCAACAATTGCAATCAATCTGACTTCGTATGGATTCTCAGCGACTGCTGCCAACACAATCTTAGCACAAGTGCAGCTCTACTCTCGCCACAGCAAAAGTGTCAAATACAATGCTTTTGTGTTGGTGGACACAACTCCAGGCAAAGCATTTCTGGGCGCTTTACTTGGATACTGCTGTAGCTGGAGGAATGGATTGCGAACTGTTGGTTGCTGTGCCCATGTGATGACTTTCATCTGCTTTGCAACCCATGGAAGATACATGCCTCCACAGCACATAGAAAACTACTTTGAAGTCTTTGCGGAGAGCAGTGATGAAGATAGCGACGAGGAAGACCTTTAGCTGACTTTCAATCTATCAACTCTATTTTCCTTAAAACATGTACCTTTGATTTTGACATAAACTATGCTAGTTTGCAAACCATTGTATTATCATTCCGTGACACTACAAATTTTTTTCAAACATGGTTAAAGTCAGTAGCCAATGTAGTATTAGAATCGGCATTCAAAAGTTTAGGCAAATCCGGGGAATTGTCGCCCTTCATAGGCATCGTTCTTTCACCAGCACCTTGAGCAGTTGTGCTTTTCAAGCTTTCAACAAAGCTTAAACTTTTTGTAGTGAAAGTTCTCGCTTCTTTAATTTTTCAACGGTAATTTCGATGCACAAAAAATAAATTTAATCTAAGCTAACTGATGTTTAATTTTAAACTACGGCTGAACTTTAGGATTCAAACTGACATACGGCATCTTTGATTTTAGTGTAATTCGTTGCAAGAAAACCAACACATTTTAGATCAGCGCTAATGGTAACCGGAGTTCAGGGTACTTTTCCTTATACACTTAAACTCTGAAAGATGTTTAAATAAAAATATTTGTAACATTCGAAACTAACTATTAACTAAATTATATTCGAGTCTAACAGTTTCAGTAGCTCTATTTAAAATGTGAGCTAAACAAATAGAATAAATTAAATTAGGAGAAAATTTTTTAAATCTTATGATTAACATTACTTTATTCATTAGCGTTTGATTAGGCAAACAAAATTACTTAACGATTTATTAACGAATCTAGCTATCATTACATTATTGGTTTCTTCCAGAGTTTTTACACTGACTAAATAATCTCTTCCAGGTTCATTTTCATTCAATGCGCCCAACATAAGATTAGCTATATACCGACCTTTAACATTAGTTGTTTCATCTACTGAAAAACATACAAATCCACGACCAAGGTGCTTTTTAATTTCAACCACTGCGTCGTGACAATTAATGTCGAGATATTTTTTTTTTAGTACTGAAGAACTAGGAACAGTGCGCTTAGTTCAGCATCTTTAAGAACATTTTAAAATAAGGGTTAATTATTTTATAAAGTAGAATATCGTAACCTTCAAATAAACCACGCGACTCTTTAAAAACTTTGGTCTGTTCTTGTTGTAAGGAATTGTTGACACTTGATGTTAACAATTCCTGCAGAATGTTTCCCGAACAATTATCCTTTTTTGTAAATGCAGAGTTGTTCCTGAATGTCGCTCTACTTGAAATTTTTTGTCGCATGTTATCTATAACAAAATTTAATTATGAAATTACAAACTTTTTGTAAATTAAATTAAAAGCACTATAAAAAAAGTATATTTTAAATTTTAAAACCCTACTACTATAATTTGAACATCAAATAGCAATAAAAAAACTTACTCTTTTATCTTTTGTCACAATAGTTTTCAACACCATATTATTTTGACACTATTTTTTAATAAAATACTTCTCACAGCTGCACTTTAAACAGACACTGTTTTCACAAAAAGAAATAAACACTTCAAACTGCTCAAAGTCAAATAAAATCTAACTACCACTTGGACTGGTAAATATATTCTAATAAACACAATAGGTATAGAAGTTGTTATATAGTTTGTATTTCTATAAGTTGGAAAGTTGAGCTTCCTAATTGCTTTCAAATGCATTTTAAAATGAGTACTTGTCAAAAAGTAATTCGTCATTACCTTAAGGTATTACTAGTTCCTTAACAATAGAGCGAAGAGTAAATAGATATCGAATGAATCTTCTTGGAAGCTATTGTAAAGGTATTTCAACTACTCCTTACAGGTATTTACTCAAAATAAAACTAAAGGATCCGGAACAGACACTAGAAAAACGAAGACTTATAGCCAACCGTCAATGGAGATTTAGAAACGATACAATAGAGTTGGTAATAAAATAAATAATAACTTTAAATCCAAATAGTACTTCCGATGCCTTTCTAGATGTCTAACAGTCATTTGACAAAGCATGACATGAAAGCTTATGTGGAAATTAAAAACAATGTTACTGCATCATTTTCATGAATTTGTTAAATCCTATTTGGAAGATGGTTTCTGGTGAAACAAAGTAAGGAGCTATCAGAATTGTATCCTGTTGCCACTTAAGTTCTCTAAGGCAATATGCTAGGCCTAGTTTTACATATTTTTTATACAGCTAATGTATCCGCAACTAATTCAACAACTCCAGACCCATTTACTGATTATATCGCCTTTATATCTCAACCCAGTTCAATTAAAGTTTAGCTAAAAATTTGTTTGGAGAGTAGGGAATTTCCGTTAATAACTTCAAATCATCTCATATTACGTTTACAATGTAAAGAGAAATATACGCAGTTATAACACTTAATAGTACCGTGATTCCCCAAACTGCAGATGTAAAGTATTTGGCTATGCATCTAGATCGGTGTCTAGCATAAAAAAATATATCTCCCTTAAAAAAAGCAGCTTGGTATCAAGTTCAATCAAATGTATTGATTCCTAGGCAGAAAGTTGCATTTTTAAATTTAATTTTATTAGTGGCTTTGCAATCTGTCATTTAGTACCATTTAATGAATTATGAAACAGAGCCTATGTATATCACGAAGAAAAAAGTTCAAAACAATCACATTCTCATAATCACTCAAATATGTTGAAAAGATATGATTTCTTAAATCTCTTGAACTTCTCTTCATTTTCCAGTAAACATTCGACTAGAACTTTAGGGTATGTACTATTGCGGTTGTAATAACTCACGCTGTATTGCTGTAATTCTTCATTGACGAGAGGTACACCAAAATCATAGCGTATGACCTCGTTAGGAACATACAATCTAAACATCTTAACTTAAAAAGAGTTCCTAATGTTTGATGTTAGAAATGCTTGCTGTATTCCATAGTTATATAACGTAAGTACAGATTCGTTGAGGGTGGTCTTGTACAGCAGCACTTTATTCTACAGAGAGAACTGCAATTTGCGACATACAAATCAGTACGTTTTCCAATATACTTTATTCGGTTATTTATGTTTTGTTCAAATATGTTTTTTCACATTATGCGCCTATCCTGATAAATTCCCAAATATTTGGTTCTCTCTGCTTTTGTAACCTGCTGGTTGCTTAGTAAAGCAGGTGGAAAAATATCTGTTTTGATTGTAATGGTAATTTGTACTGATTTTGTATCCTAGTGCGCTACTTTTTAAGTCGTAGTTGAATATATCCAGATAGACTTGCAGGTTGTTGGACGCCACACGTAGGCCTGGGTGCGATGCTAATTCAGCCGTATCGTCAACAAAGATCGAAGTCATTGTTCTTCTGGTTGTTGGCAGATGCACAAACAGTACAATATTGGTTTTAATACATAATATTGTTTAATCATTTCTAACTCTTGCAGAATGTGATTTAAAAAGTTAATTTTAAAAAGTTATATAATTTACCATATTTAGTAAAAGTTTTAGGCCATATCTATAATAATCTTTGATGTTTTGGCCATAATGCATTTGTTCAGTGGTAACATGTTGTCGAAATCCAAATTGGTGATCAGACATTAAGTTGTTTTCTAGTAGTATATGGTAGATATGTCTTTTTAACAGCAGTTTCAAAACTATTTTTAATAATATTGGAAGCAAACTGACAGGTCTGCATTGCTTCAAATTTTCTCTGGGTTTTTTAAGCTTCAGAACTACTAATCACAATAACTCTCCGATAAAACATAGTCTTAATACCGCGTTAAATAGATAGGGAATAAACCCGTAACTTTTGTCTGGAAGTTTCTTTAACATTTTCCCAGTGATCAGATGATGCCCAAGCGCTTTTTTCGTGAATTTATATTTTTAAAACTTTGCACTTTTGTCGTAGATACTGTAAACTGCTCATCTGAGAGGGTGCTTTAAAAAACGGTTTTATGTGGCTTTCTTCTTCAACTGGGGTTTCAGATAAAAATGGTTAAAAGGATAACTAGATAGCTTCAGACCCAACTTCCGTTCCTAGTACGAAGAGGTAACTTGGATTGTTGCTAAAGAGTATCTTTTACTTCCCATTTACGATAAATATTTTAAATGGTTTTATATGGGGTGGTTTTTAATATTAGAATAGAGCTTCTCAAGCTCAAAAGTTGTTTAATTTAATCATCACTTGTCTGCTGGATGTATCGTAGTTTGTTATACTTCCTTGATTTCACGCTTTTCTACATTTTCTGCTTTACTACTCGAAATACCGTAAACTAGTGACACTGTATTGTTGTGGAGTTGCCTACCAGAAAGCTACTTCATTAAAAAACATTTAGTGCTAAAAGCAGTTCTTCCGTTTTTATACTTATAAATTCTTTGAATAGTTTCCATTTTGTGTGTTTATTTCACAAAGTACGTGTTTTTCTACTAAATAGCACGTGCATTTTCAGAGTTACTACAACCGGTGGACAAATCCAAACGGAACTCGATCTTTAGGTAGTTGAGATTGATTCCTTTTACTACACAATTAAGTAAGTTGGGCATTTTTGTTGGATCTATGAGTCAATATGTAGCTTCTCCATTGGAATAGTACTGTAAACCACTCTTGTCTATTTATTTCATTAGTTCCCTGTCTTTAGTCAATGTAATGGGGGCTCTCCATTGTGCATTTGTAGCATTAAAGTCGCCTCCTGTTACATATCTGGCTATTAGTGCTCGTATTGTTCTTGTTTGTTATTGTGTTTCAGAGAACAGTAGACCACCGAAACTGTTATTGGTCCAGCTCAATCTTTAATCACAACTGGCGTTGTTTGGAAATACGCTTGATTGCATCCCGGAAAGTCGTAAAGTTTAACTGATTTTTTTAATAATCACTAGTGCATCTGCATGTATTCGGCCTTCAGGATGTTGAGTTGCATAAACTATATATTCTAAAACTCTTAAATAAGTTCTATGTGTAAAATGTCTTTCGGAAGTAAGGACAACATCTGTGCATTAGTTTGTAAGAAAGGATATTGGTATTTCATTTAGCCATTATAGGAACTATATTATCATTTACTTCATTAGTCTTATCACCTTCTTCAACTAAATTGTGTCCACCGATAAACCACTTACTTGATTTTATTTTTATGTATGGTCAAAGTGATGACTAACACATTAAGGTATACGAGGTTTAACATGGGGTGGTTCAACTTTCAATATGAGTCTATCAATATTACATCCTTGTTTCTATCAGATTTTTTATGACTCTTTGACGTCCCAGACACTGGTAGATTTAGAAGTCGGATGTACAATAACTACCCTGAAAGTGCGCTTAAGTTTTCTTTAATAATTGAGACACTCCGGATTTGTGTTTTCTAATGCTTTAATAATACGTAGCGCTAGCCACGTTAGTACCCTTGTGTACCGTAGGCTCTAGATTGTAGCAGACCAATCCTGTTAAGACCCCAAAGGGCCTTCAAGGCCTGTCACGGGGAACTATTATTATTATTATTAATGCTTTAATAATAGTTGTATATTATTCACGTTTTTAGTAGAACTTTTAACCTCATCATTATGTAAGTACTTTAATTTTGTATAAGTTTTTGGCCATCATATCTAATATTTAAATTAAGGGCTCGATCATTTAGACGCCTGTACGATGATTGGCGGGGGTTTGGGGTCGGTCTTCGCTGAGTTTGTATAACGATTGGTATATTTAACCAACATGCTGTAGTTTTTGTTTACTTAGTTTGGTGAGATGCTATGGGGTATTTATTTGCCATTTAGCGTTATAAATTGGGGTAACTGGTAATTTCCACCATCTTGACAAGATAAGTTTAGAATTGTCATATTCTTTAAAGATTGTATGATATGACTTATAAAAAAGTGTGCGTATAAATTATTAACAGATTATTGTTGAGAATATTGATATTTTGTTTAATTATGATAGTTTTAATATACATGCATCTGACGATACTAATGATCTGAGTAATAATTAATTCGGTCCTTAAATTAAAATTAAAATATAAACTTATTATGAACAATATAATGCGTATGGACCTACTCGAATTTTTCCAACATCTAACCATAAATTACAGAAAAAGCTTCTTAGGTGAATTGTTTAAGAATCATGGTACAGACCTAATTATGTAACATAAAACTACATTAATATCGAGTCAACTGGGAAAGTCATAAAAATAATCTACTAATAATATAATAGAAGTTTGCTTGTATTTTCGCAAGTAAATACAAAGCAGAGCATACCATCTATTGTGGCCTGTATGTACCTCCCGGTAATGGGATTCCTGTATATTTCAACCAGCGGTTTGTATTTTTGTAACATAATGAATAGACTAAAATAATTTTAGATAACGGGAGTCTTCTAGTTTCAATAAAACTAGGTTAGCGATGAAGTTTTTAGAAATATTTATTTAGCCTCAGAAATTTAAGAAGAGATTAGAAAATGTGTATGGTGATTTGTCAGTTTATATCAGATTTTGAAATTATTGCCTCTTAGACAAATACACTTTATGGCAATCAAAACATAAAGTTTAAAAAGCAACTAATAAATTTGGCAAATCTTCTATTAAGAATTGAAGAAAACCACGTGTGAGAATACGTAGCTTTCGTGGCTTCCAAAATCTGTCATAACGTTCCATCAGGCAACGAGTAGATTTAAAAGTTAGGAAGTGTAGTTAGTGCTATCATGCCAAAATTCCCGATCATTTATAAGTTCCATATTTAATTTGCATATCTGCAGAGGCAAATTATCTTCATTTTGCGTTGTAAATAAGTCTTCATTTAAAGGACATTGAATTATTATTGCACTGTTTTTTAAGTATTTTTTACAATACTGAGACATAAGGAAGCGCAGCTTTCACCGGAAGTTCAAAGCAAGGAGTAGCTAATAAAGAGCCATCATTTGCGCAGCCCGAGTTCGCATTTGGCATTCGTAGCGCAAGTGCTAATATCCGCGCGCGACGGGTCAAGTGATAACGCTTCCGTGATAAATTTAATTTTAATAATTTCATTTTATTGCTATTTTAAGCATATTTAACTATATATTTATACTTAATAATAGTCACGATTTGCAAACAATTTATATTAGTGATCAGAAGTGTCATTCAGTTTTAGTGTCAGCCGTCATGACTGGCACTAATCAACCATACTCCATGCCTTACGCACAACCTCCAATGATGCAGTATCAAACACAGTATTCTCAGCTTCCGGGCAACGTGGTGCAACCCCAGTTCCAAGTAACACAACCTCACTATACGCAACCTGCACTCAATCAACAGGTAGGTCAAAATGTAGCATCACACTACGCGGCACCTATTACACTATGGCAACAACCCTATCATCAACCATCTACGTCACATCAGCAAAATTCAGAATGGACCACTGTTACCCCGAGGAAAAATAAACGTATCATGCAAGATGACGAAAATCGTATAGTGAAGCAAAAAGTCCCAGAAGACTTAACAAATCGATTTCAAGCGCTCCCAGTATCAGATAATACAATGGAAGCAAACACACCCGCAGTTACAAAACCAGTAAAACCACCACCAATATTTATTTCGGACGTGCTAAATATCAACCCACTGACCGTAGAACTGAACACTACAACTGACAAAAAGTACACTTTAAAAGTTATAGGAAAAAACCAAGTGAAAATAATGGCGGAAACCACAGATATTTACAGGAAATTAGTAGCTAGACTAATAGAACTAAAAGTACAGTTCCATACATATCAGATGAAAGAAGAGCGCAGCTTTCGCGTCGTAATCAAGAACATACACTACTCTATCGATATTAATGAATTAAATCTGAGATAGAAACTCAAGGACATAAAGTTCTGAATATATACAATGTGAAGCACAGAACAACTAAACAGCCACTGTCAATGTTCTTTATCGATCTAGCTCCCAACGAATCTAACAAAAAGGTATATGACATTAAATATTTATTACATACAAAAATTACAATAGAACCACCTCATCACAAAAGAGAAATCCACAATGAGCCACTTGCCAAAGATATGGTCATACAAAGAGATTCTGCATGCACCAACCTAGGTGTGTAAAATGTGGCGCAAACCACTTAACCAGCACGTGTAGTAAATCAAAGGAAACCTAGCCAAAATGCGTTTTATGTAACGGTTCACATCCTGCGAACTACAAGAGATGTCAAGTTTACCAGGAACTGAAGCAGAGAAAATTTCCATCACCACGTTCTAGAGGGTTTGCACCGCAACCAACTACCGCACCCATACAAATTCCAAACAAAAATGAAGGAACATTCGCTCAAGTTGTGTCAAATGGACAACAATCCTCTCACGACTTAAACGTGCCACAAACATCTCACATTGAGAAACTGGAAAAAATGATGATAGAACTTGCTGACAATCTAAAAACAATGCTAAATCTCCTCACAGTCATCGTCTCCAAACTGTAATAATGGCTCAAACACTCAAAATTGCAGAATGGAATGCCAATGGATTGTTAAACCACACCCTAGAGTTACGGGCGTTTATTACTAATCACGATTTAGATATAGTTGTAATATCCGAAACCCATTTTACAGACAGAAGTTACTTTACAATACTCAATTATATTACATCCTAGCAGCGGAGGATCTGCAGTACCTATAAAAAGTTCCATCAAGTATTACCAAACAGATAAGTACATTCATGATCACATTCAAGCTACCAGCGTGATCGTAGAAGATTGGACAGGACCAGTTACAATTACCGCTTTGTATAGTCCCCCGAGACATAACATAAAAACAGAGCATTACACCCAATTCTTTAACATACTTGGTCCACGCTTCATTGCCGGCGGTGACAACAATGCTAAACACCAGGAATGGAGTGCTAGAGTAACCACCACTAAAGGCAGGGAATTGCTAAAATCGCTCGTCAACAATAATCTCAGCTATCTCACCACCAGGCAACCCGCACACTGGCCTACGGACAGGGCTAAAATCCCGGCTCTACTTAACTTTTGTGTTACCAAAAACATAGCGCAAAATTACCTAACAATCAAATCATGCCTTGATATGACAACAGATCATTCCCCAATCATAATCACATTCAGTATCCAAATACTTCACAGGCCTAGACCAATTAGACTCACCAACAAGAATACCGACTGGGACTTCTTTAGAATGATAGTCAACAAAAAAATAGATCTAGGCACACCTCTCAAGACCACCGATGAGATCGATGATGCAGTAGAGCACCTGAACCTTACTATACAGGGTGCGGCATGGGATTTAACACCCTTTTCGGAAGTGAGCGATGCCCGCAGTACTCTACCTATGGTAATAAAAAGAGCAATAATCGAGAAAAGAAGGCTTCGCAGAATTTGGCACAACACTAGGTCACCGAATGGTAGAAACAGGCTCAATAATTCTACACGAAATTTGAAGGCAATGCTTCAAGATCAAAAAAATCAGGTTCTACAGTATTATCTATCAACCCTCTCTGCTACCGAAACAACAGATTCCCTCCAATTCGGAAACCTGATGGAAGTTGGGCTAGGAGTGAGCAAGAAAAAGCCGATACTTTTGTAGCACATCTACCACATGTTTTTCAGCCCTTTCCTTCTGCACTAACTCCAGAAGAAGAAGCCGAAATAAAATAATATTTGGAGACACCAGATCAACTAAGTCTGCCAATAAAGAAGATTACGATAACAGAAGTAAGGTCGTTAATTACATGCTATCTAAACCCTAATAAATCAGCAGGGTATGACCTGATTACAGGAGAAGCCCTGAAACAATTGCCGGAGAAAGGATACAGACAAATAACAGCCATTTATAATGCTATTCTAAGATTAAGCTATTTCCCAGCCCAATGGAAAGCCAGGAAAGCCTCCTGAAGAACTGTCATCTCATCGTCCGATCAGTTTGCTACCTGTAATATCTAAAATCTTTGAAAAACTGTTACTCAGAAGACTCGAACCAATCCTAGAAAATCACGATCTAGTACCAGTACACCAATTCGGTTTTAGGAAAGACCACGTCACTATTGAACAAATTCACAGGGTAGTAAATGAAATCAACCAGGCCTTCGAAAAGAAAAAATATTGCTCCACCGCTTTTCTCGATATAATTGAAGCGTTCGATAAGGTCTGGCATGCGGGACTTTTGTATAAGATCAAGAAAAACCTGCCACACACTTATTTTCAACTGGCCAAATCCTATCTGAGCAATAGGTACTTCTAGGTAAAGTTTCAGGATAAACTAACAAAACTACATCCTATTAACTCCGATGTACCGCAGGGAAGCGTACTAGGATCTGTGCTTTACCTACTATACACGGCAGATATACCTACCACCAATCTTACGACCACGGCTACATTTGCAGATGATACTGCAATTCTTGCAACTCACGAAGATCCTATTATAGCATCAAGAAACTTGCAAACCTCTCTTAACCAAGTGCAAAATTGGCTTCGGCTCTGGCATGTAAAAGCAAACGAAAACAAGTCCACCCAACACTCAGGAGGAAAACATGTCCACAAATTACCCTTAATAATACACCACTTCAGCAAGCCGAAGACGTCCGATACCTTGGTATGCACCTTGATCGCGGACTAACTTGGAAAAAGCATATACTTACTAAACGAAAACAACTGGTCCTAAAGCTCTCCAAGTTATACTGGTTATTAGGTAGAAAATCCAAGTTAACTTTATACAACAAGGTACTACTCTATAAATGTATACTAAAACCAATTTGGACATACGGGCTGCAACTATGGGGAACTACAAGCAACTTCAATTTGGAGATCTTGCAGAGATTTCAATCCAAAACCCTAAGGGTAATAGCAGATGCACCGTGATACGTTATAAATGAAGTCATTCATATATATAATAGTTCATAAGTAATTCTAAGGAGGAGCCTTCCACTGGGACGGTATCCAGCATGTACTCTTTCTGTAAATTCACATGATTTATTTATTGCTCATCAGAGCAGATTGGAAATATAAATAAAGTTAAAAAAAAATTTGCGCAGCCTTCTGTCTCAGATTCAATATCATTTTCCTAACGTGAGGTACTGTATATTTTAATATGTAGATGTAACATTTAGAACTGTAAGCTATATGGTAAACTAGAGTACAAGTGGGTTTTTTATATATTTCACATACCCTCCTTGTCCATGAAAAATTTGTTTTTGAAAAAATCGAAAATTGAGGGTTTCCTTTTTAACTTTTAACAAAAGTGTATTAAACAGAAAAGCAAACTCTCTATACGTCAGAATAATTTAGTCATCCAAATGTTATGTAATAATTATGTAACTATAATAGAAAGAGAAAATATTTAAAATCCTTAAACCTCCCTACCACATTTAATTAGATGTATTATTTGTACACATGCATGTAAAAATGTTGTTATATATAACAGTTAGAAGACATACTACAAAAATTTTACTATTTTCTATTTTATAAATAAGTTGTGTTAGTTGAAAAGTGTATGAAAATAATTTATAAACTATATTTTTCTATTACAAAAGATTTTTTGTTGGGTGGAACACCAACATGGTCCATCGGCTTATTTTGCATGCTAACACGCAAATTAAAATTTACATACTCCCATGGGTTTTCAGCGAGACTTGAACTCGCCCGCGCGATAGGCTCCCAGAAGAGCATTCGCTCCTGATCAGTCGACTACAGCGGTAAGTAAAGATTACTTACATTAAATATATTTAGAAAACTTACCGCCTCTTTTTCGAATATACGCTCATCTAAGCTACAGAAGTAGCCTGTTTTGTGTACTTAGCACCCTTAATTACAAAAAAAGACTTGGCCGATTGCACAATTGCAAACAATCTTCCTAGTAGAGCTTAGTGCGCAGTATTTTAAGTTACCTACGGTGAATTGTAAAAAAATCCATTTATAAAAAGGCAAATAATAAAAGATTATAGTTGTTATTATTATCTAAGCGTTACAGATCTGCACGAGCTCATATTGTTCATGTATATTTAAGTGCAATTAAGCTTTCTACATCACCTACCCACGACGACCGCATCAACAACGTCATCATTATTTAGTAATAAAGACTATAAGATAAACAGAAAATGAGCCACGTTAATAAACAACCATATTATATGACAGAAAAGCTTCTTATTCAAACTTTGTTAAAGATTGTGAAATTTGTTTTCAAAAACAATTTAAATTTTAATTAACTCTTAATTAGATACAAAATAACAAAAATTTATAAAGAATTTTCACATTTTAAAAAACGTGGCCAATTAATATTTCTTAATAATTTGTAAATTCAAGTTGTTTACCAACGTCAAGCATAAAAAGAACACAATACATTTCTTTCATTACAGCGGTTTACTCAGAAGAAAATTTATTTAAATGGTATTCCTCTCTCAAGTTCCTCTCTAAAGCTTTTTTATGTTTCGCCATTATGCTTTCTTATCATATTTATCTGCAAGCTTCTAACTTGGAAGCTTCAAAGCAGCGCAGACGTATGACATTTCGATTTCCTTCTTCTCCTTTGCGACAAGCTCACGTATCGCTTTCAGGCAACAAAAGGCCTGAAAAATCCGGCGCACTGCTGGCCACTTCACACGTGCGGTCCTGGCACAACGAAGCTTGGGCGGCTATCGCAGCTTTTGGCAAACGACACCGCAAATGAGATCGCACCCCTCGTTCGAAAATCTTCGCCGCGCCGCGGGGCTAAAAAGTCATTTGCGAGAAACATAACGGGCAGCTGTGCGCGTTCTGGCGCGTTGGATTGCCCCACTAATTCGGGAAGTTTTACTGAAGCACCCTCCCGGGGCCCCGAGTTGCTTTTGTGGCCGCCGGGCGGTGCTTCCTTTGAGTTGCCGCCGTGTTGGTGCGAAAAATCGTTTGTATCCGCGTTGTTCTTCACAGCTACTGGGGTTTATTAAAGAATAATGCTCAAATCAGGAATCGTGCAAGTTACAGAGGCGTATCATAGTGTATGTGCTTTAATAATGCTAATATATAAGGTGCGGCATAGAAATATGTTGCCTACCCCTTTAAAGTATAAATTATATTTTCTTTAATATTGGCTTAAAACTACGCTTGGTGGCTAATTGAATATATGATAGATGTCAAAGAGAAAAATTTCCAATTTTAATTATAAATTTTTATGTTTTTTATTTGTGCCTGCATGGTCAAGCGGTTGAGGCGCAGGCTACGGTACGGATGGACCTAGGTTCCATTCCTGGAGCTCTCTAACGCTTGGCGGATAACCTACTCAACCACTAAAAGTAATTGAGTACCTGCATTCATTTCCAACAAGGGGTAATAATGGCGGTCGTCTAAGACGCGGTGTTTGTCACATCGCCCGCATCAAGATGATGCGCGACGACCCACAAAGAGAGCGAACATACGAGAGCCTTAACCTCTCTGTTTACAGGCCAAGCTTTTAAGCAGGGCGTTAAAGCCTTATCACCAATTACTACTACGTTATTTTATTCGTGCAATGTACTTGTCATCTACACTCTACATTTCAGAACAGTTTCACCATGTTCTGATTTTAAGCCTATTTGTTGATTTTTCCCTCCCCTTGAAATTAAAGACAAAAAGGCCACATGCAACTACTAGGTAAGAGTGTTTCAGAGTAAAATTTTTAATCGCTTTGGTTTGGTTAGTACACATAATGGAAATAATTAACCAATCTGAAATAAATAAAATTTTATCATTTTCTAAGTTTTTAATTCACTCTATATACAAAAATGTACGTTCAATTCCTCAACGGGGTATGTGTGCGTGTTGTAGTACCTTATGAGTCGCAAAGAATAGATTTGATAAAGTTGCACATAAAATTCAGAGGTTTTAGTCTATTCATTTAACTCCCATTTTCATCCTCTTGTCTTTACATAAATTTTTCGTTTTTAATCTACATCCTTTTTTGTTGTGGCACATGCACAATTCTTACTTTTAACAAATTACACAAAAGTTCCATACTGCAGAAAAGAATTGTCGAATAATATCTTATGGTTCTTAAAAACTATTTCTCTGGTAAGATCATTCACAACTCCATCACTCAGCTGAGTTTTAAAAAGATATTTTGGGTGTAAATTTAAAATTGTAAAGCATATGACAGTTCATCGGCTCAATTTCATCTTTTAATACCCCTCTGGATTAGTTGAAAGTCACAAATTCTAGAAAGTTTATTCATCTTTTTAATTTCAGCATTAACGTATTGATGCTTTCGTTTTCCAACAAACTAAAAGCTCTAGGCAATATATAAAGCTCGCTACATGCAGATTTAAATTTTTTTAAATAGAATTGTAATTTATTTATATATTGAGAACGCTGTAGACAGCGAGCGCGAGTGGACGTGCTATATCGTGCCCGATTATGTTATTACTAGTGCCCGCTCTTGACCCTGCAACGATTTATATTTAGTTCTGCCGAGTTTTACACCAAATGTGTAAGTTAAAGACTTTTACTACATTTTTAAAATTTGCTGATTAAAAACTCGCAAACGTCATCACAAATTCTGTAAATACAGAATATGTACAACAATGGCTCAAATGTGTATATACCCCAGTCACAAATTTTATATAATCCACAACAACCTCAATTTGCAAATCAACAACCACTTCAATTCAATAATGCGGCGCTCCCGCAAACCAGTAATGTCATGTCGACGCCTCAACATCAGAACCCCCTGCTACCACCACAAAATTATACTAATATAAAATTCTTCTCTTCTGTCTCAACCCCTAATCAAAATCCAAACCCGCAACTAATAACAGAACAAACAGATATCGATGACTCCTCCGAAGAGGAAGTAACAGAAAATCAAAACCAACACAAATAGCAACAATACAAAAAACTATACAAAAAACGGAGAAGACCTACAGCCGAACGAACACAACCAGAAAATTCAATCAACACTCAAAAGAGACCCAACAAGATTCTAGTGAAAATTCTGTACAAAAAATTCCCAAGCCCCCTCCTGTATACCTATACGGTGTTACGAATTATGCCCAAACGATCGAAAATCGAACAAAAGTCTTAGAGCAGGAACAATACAGCACTAAAGCACTTTCAAACAACACAATTAAAATAAATACTAATATTGCTGACTTCTATAGAAAACTAATCACCCATCTAAAAACTGAACGAATTATATACCATACCTATTAATTAAAGGATGAAAGAGCATACAGAGTGGTAATTCGAAATCTACATCACTCTGTTGACACCAAGGAAATTAAAGAAGAACTAATAAAGCACGGCCACA
This sequence comes from Sinelater perroti, assembly GCA_036346155.1. Lineage (NCBI taxonomy): Eukaryota > Metazoa > Arthropoda > Insecta > Coleoptera > Elateridae > Sinelater > Sinelater perroti. Next base: position 8,463,985 of record JARFIY010000324.1, read on the forward strand.
CTGTATGAAATCTCACCAACATCAGACACAGAGCAACTAAAGAGCCTCTGCCTATGTTCTTTGTTGATTTAGAGCCGGCTCAGAATAATAAAAAAGTGTTTGAATTGAAGCCCCTTAATTACCAACTAATAACCGTAGAACCTCCCAGAAACAAAACCATAATAATACAGTGTACACGATGCCAGGCATATGGACATAGCAAAACTTACTGTACCAAGCCGTTCCTCTGTGTAAAATGTGGAGGAGAACACAATACCACTGTCTCCCGCGCGATGTGCACTGTGTCAAGGCCCACACCCCGCCAACTATAAGGGTTGTCAATTGTATCAGCAACTACAAATAAATAAAGGTAAATCGTCTAGTCTTCCAAGAACATCTATTGTAAAGACATCGAATACACCAATAACTGCGCAGCATGCATACACCTTAAATTTAAACAATGCAAGTTATGCCCAAGCAGCATCACAGCACGCACGAACAGCCAACTCGAAGATAACAGCAACAATGACATCTCACTATCTCAGTTTTTAACTAAATTTGAAAAAATGTTCACGCAGCTTATGAACCAGAACAGCACGATGCTTAATCTGCTCACCATGTTAGTCAACAAATTGCAATAATGGATACTTTACGCATAGGATTATGGAATGCAAATGGACTAGCCCAGCATCGCATTGAAGTCGAGCTCTTTCTTAAACAACATAAAATCGACATCCTACTGATCTCAGAAACCCACTTCACCGAATACAGTTACTTAAATATCCATAATTATTAAAGATACTCTACAAATCACCCAGACGGTACAGCCCACGCTGGCTCAGCAATAATTATCAGTAATAAAATCTCTCACCACATAATGGAAGAGTTCTCCACTGACTACTTACAAGGTACCATCCTCAACGTCAAGAGTATTACCGGTCCGCTAGTGTTTGCAGCCATATATAGTCCACCCAGACATAATATTCGACAACACCAATACGAAACATTCTTTCAAAATTAGGGAATAAATTGATTGCTGGGGGACTAAACGCCAAAACCCACTTTGGAGATCTAAAATAACTACCACCAAAGGCCGAGAACTGCTTAAGACGCTGCAGGCACACAACTATGGCATATTGGCTCACCAGTGTGACCCCACATACTGGCCGTCAGATCCAAACAAGATTCCTGACACAGTGGACTTCTTTGTCACCAAAGGCATCTCCTCAAATTACTGTAAAGTGGAAACCTGCTACGATCTTCTCTCTGATCATTCTTCCATAATCGTCACATTGAGCACATCAGTTATAACCAAACGAAAGAAATCCTCATTATACAATAGACACACGAACTGGGACATGTAAAAAAGTACCTCACTGCCAATATAGAAATTCCAGCTAATCTAAAGACACCAGACGAAGTTGACTTAGCCTTGGAGCAATTTAACTATATCGTACATCAAGCAGCTCACATTTCTACGCCAACCGAACATCCCAAAGCAGAGCTTATTGAAAACTATCCCTTTACATTAAATCCAAGCTTGCCGAGCAGAGGAGAGCTAGGAATGTATGACAACGAACCAAACATCCTGCGGACAAAACCAGGCTAACCCGAGGACTCAAAGAGGCACTCCAAGATTGGAAAAATGAAACATTTAAAGAGTATGTAAGCAACCTTTCTCCATCTGCACATGATGAGTACACACTATGGAAAGCTACTAGCAAATTTAAACGTCCAAAAGTGCATACACCACCGATTCGTAAATATGATGGCACATGGGCTTGAACAGATGACGAGAAGGCTCTCCGGTATCTTTCAACCTCACCCAATAGCAGTCCCTCATGAAGAAGAAACTGAGATTCTCGACTGCCTACAGGCTCCTTGTTAATTAAGCCCGCCTATACAACACGTTACACCTGCTGAAATAAAACTTGTGATTAAACATTTACATAACGTTAAAGCACCGGGCTACGATTTAATTACTGCTAAAGTCCTTAAAGAATTACCTCGACCCATAATGGCTCTCACGCATATATTCAATGCAACTTTACGATTGCAGTATTTTCCAATCCAGTGGAAATTTGGGCAAATCATTCTTATCCTTAAACCGGGTACTCCCATTACTCTCAAAAGTTCTAGAAAAACTAATTCTACAGAGAATGTTACCCATAATTGTAGATCATGAACTTATCCCACAACAGTTCGGATTCAGACAGCAACATGCTACTATAGAGCAGATACATAGAGTTGTAGATGTCATTGAGCAAGATATTGAAGAAAACAGATACTGCGTGGCGGCCTTTCTTGATGTCAGCCAGGCATTCGATAGGGTCTGGTATCCTGGCCTATTCTATAAAATCCAAAAAGTACTGCCCCACCAATACTACTTTCTTATCCGATTATATTTAAGTGAAAGGCATTTTCAAGTTAAACACAGCGACAGCTCATCCAGTTTATATCAAATTAAAGCAGGAGTTTCCCAGGGCAGCGTCATGGGACCTATCCTATACTTAATTTATACGGCAGACCTCCCTCATCAAGACCAGGTTGTCATTGCAACATATGCGGATGATACGGCATTATTAGTATCACATAGCGATCCACATCAAGTCTCCGCCACCTCACCACACTGCAGGAATGGCTTTGCAAATGGCGCATAAAAATAAATGAAGCAAAATCGACCGCCATAACTTTCACCACAAAGCACGGAACTGCTCCTCCCGTCTTTCTAAATGACATCCAAATCCCAATCCAGGGCGAAACAAAATACCTTGGCATGCATTTTGGCAAAAAACTCACATATAAAGCCCACATAGTTAAAAAGAGAAAGGAATTGGACATCAAAATGAAGAAAATGACTTGGCTCCTTGGTTGAAGATCACATTTATCTTTAACTAACAAAGTGCTAGTGTTTAAAACAGTGCTAATTCCAGTGTGGACTTACGGCATCCAACTGTGGGGCTGTGCAAAGCCGTCGAACACTGCAGTTATACAACGCAGAATGGTTTGTATCCAACCAACACTTCATAACGACCTTAAAATACCCTGGGTCAAGGACGAAATTACCAGAAACATATCAAACTATGCTACCAGATTATCCAACCATCCCAATTATTTAGCACGCAACCTACTTGACAACGCCAATATTACCAGACGCCTAAATCGATGTAAAACATTTGACTTTACCAACTAGTTTTAATATTTAGTTATGTCTTTTGTAATTCTTCAATCACATTTGCTTGTTAGCCACTTGGCTAGTTGTAAATCTGCTGTTTACTAAATAAAAAAAATGTGTATATTGCCCAAGAGCCATGCAAAACAATTCCAAAATATTACTGATAAAATAAGCGGGTCTTAATTCCAATTCTGAAGAACTTTTTGGACCATCTTTTATTAAATACACATAAAAATTGTCAGTAAAAAAATCCGTATTATCCGGTACAACGAGATTATATCTTTTTGAAATATAGAGGGCGTTGAAGCGAACTAAGATTATGTATTTACAGAAATTCTATTTTCTTCAAAATACTAAGAGAACGGTAGTCTTTGCTATAAAAATTATTAACAGTTTTTCATTATATAAATTATCTGGAGTTTAATCACGTGTGAAATGTGTAAAAAAACTTCATCAAGCTTCGGATATAACTGACTCACTATCTGATAGAATTTCACTTAAAAATGCTGACCGAACAATATCCAACTACTACAAAAAAATGCGTTCCAGTGGTATCAAATAAAATCATTGGTTTTTATCACAAAACCATAATACCTGCTCCAGAAATTTAAATGATTGTTCATACTAGGTATATTTCTAAAGATCTAAATAAATTCATTAAAAAAAACATAAAACCAGAATTCATAAGACAGACATAAATAAATTGGCTCAATATTACAGTTAATAGACTTGAACTAGTGGTTGCACAAGTAGTTCAAAAAAATTAAAACATAAATAATGTGGTTTCATCAATACCCTACCAAGAGAAAACTTTCTTAAAAATGTGCCTTTATCGAGGAACCATACGGGCTCAATAGCTTATGATTGAAAAGTATTTAGAAAAGCTTCTTTCGTACACATTTCTACAATTTTATAAAATTTTCAGCAATATTGCAATTAAAGTAAATACAGTCCCAGGTTTCCATTTTATAAATGTTATGAAAGCGACTAGCATATATATAGCCAGTTAAGTAGGAGCGTGTTCAGCATAATTAGCAGTTGGTAAAAGGTATCGCCTAATACTTTCGTAACTCGGCAGAGGGAACCTCCAGGGAAGATTCAGTTTGCATTAAATTTTTGCTATAGTAAAGCACCATCACTGTCGCATATGCGTCGCGTTACGAAGCTGTGTTCCACTGTACCCACCCGAAAGAACCGAAAATATCTCATACAACGTCTGTTAATTACATGAATAAGTTGGAAATTCGTCAGCAAGTGGTTACCGCGATATAAAGCGTTAAAAACGGTCGATAACTTGCCGGAACGTGACTCGATAGGCAAAGTGTCTTCTAAAGTTGAAAAACGGATCGTGAACTTGTTTTTGCGGAATTTGGGCTAAGCATTGCCTCGAGGAGCACCAAAATATATCGTACGTAGCCATTCGAACCCATCTCCGTACGCATGATATCAAATGTCGTAGTTCAGTGAAGAAACCTTTGTTAGGTGAAAATCATGTGACGAGACTCGTTTGGACAAAAGATGATTATCGACCGAGATTAGAGCAATGTAATTTGTACTGACAAAGCTTCTGTTTGGGGATAGCTCGTCCCACGAGCCTAGTCAACCTCAACTAACAGGTTAACAATCGTTAAACACCCAGTAAAAGCGCATCTTTGGGGCCGCTTCTCAAAACTAGGTTTCGGAACGTTGCATGCACAATCTAAATGCTCTAAAAATGCTCGAGTTCTATAAGAAAGATTGTTACACTTGATTGGAAGCCGCAGTCGCCCACTGCACATCCGATTGAGAATGTGTGGGCATACGTTAAGCACAAGCTTTGTGAATACGCCATCAATTTGGTTGAAAGCATGTCTTGAAGATGCTAGGAAATTATTGACGCCGATGACTGAACACATTACTGATTCAATAGCATCTTTGTTCTGATAGAGTACAACGTACCTATTTGAAAATGTTTTTAAATAATTTGTTTTTTACATTAACCCAAACGGTCTTACCTAACTGACTGTATAACGCTTTAAAAAATTCTGTAAACAATCACACGCTGAAAAACCTTTGATTTTGTGAGCCAATTATATTATATACTATTCAAACCATGTGGTTTGGTTTATTTAATTATTCTGTAGTAAAAGACGGTCTAAATTAAACTCCGAATTTTATCTTTGCGTCTTTTTAATATTTTTGCGGATGTCAACTAAAATTCTGCAAATTTATAATTATAAAACGCTGGAATAGCGAGATCTTTTACTTAAAATATATTAAAATTTAGTGAAAATCTTGGGAGGACGGTACAAAAACTTCGAAAAAGAAATTCCGTGACTCTGAATCACTAGTAGATGCAAAATCTCGTGAGTATTAACGTGATGTAAGATATTTTAAGATTAGTCAAAGTGTTACTGCAAATCCGAAGACATCGTGCACTAAACACTTGCATGATGGGTACAGAATTCAACTCATGCAAAAGCTTAAGCTTACTTTTAGAGCTTTATGAAGCGGATTCGTAGTTTTTAACAATAAAGCGGATTTTCAACTCGACGGTTTCGTAAGTAAACAGAATTGTTGCATTTGGTGTTCGAAAAATCCTTGCGTAACCCATGGAAACCAAATGCACCTTTCTACCAGTTACTGTTTGGTGTGAAATTTAACCAAGTGTTGTTATAGGCCCATATTTCTACAAAAATTTTGCTGGACATACTTTTACCGTGAACACCGCTCGTTACCGTTATATGATAACTCAGTTTTTTGGCACCAGCTGGCCAACATGGTTATGGAACAAATGTAGATCTAATAGGATAACGCCATCTGCCAAACGAGCAATAATCAATTTGCTGCACCAACAATCTCCTAGTCGCATAATTTCAACATCAATTCAACTTCTTTTTGTGAGTTACCAAAAACCTAAAGTCTAAAGCTCCAAAAACAATTTTTTTACAGATTGTATTACTTTATTCCATACATATTTTTGCAATCTCGTGCGTGATACTATCCTAAATATATCCAAATGTTCGTCATGTACAATACAATTTTTTGTTTCTTAAATCTTTAAATAATTTATAGGGTCAGATGCTGGTCTTTTTGAACTTGCCTTCCACAGTATTCCAGTGAATGAATACTTAAAAAATAAAACAAAAAAGTATTAGTCAATGAAAATATCGATGATACTAAAGATAAGCTTTTTTATAAGTTTATATTTGTGAGGTTTTATAAGCTTTGTCATGATTTACTCAAAAGAGAAGAAAGTTGAGATTAAATTGCATTTAGCATTTAGAGCGAGAGTGATAAAGGCTCATGAATAATATTATAAAAGTTTAACTTGTTTAATAAACTTGTTTATTATAATACCTAAACTGAAATCAGATTCAGACGTTGTTGATTTCAGAAGTAAAACCAACTGGAAAGGGCAAGTAACCTTAGCTTGAGAGGGTGGAAAGAAAGAATGTTGACTGTTACCCATAAGGCACGCTGTGTTAAGTAAGGTAAAATTATTTAATGACTAAATGAACACGCTATGAACAATTATCACAATGATAAATGTTGTTAAAAGAGAGATGGACATAAAATATATGTTCGGAATTTGATCTAATATGACGTACTTGAGTAAAAATGACTAACAATGAGTTTTCTATAAAACGCTTACATTTCAAAATTAAATTTTACGTTATTAAAAATACATTCATATAAGAATATATAAGCGTAATCATATCACGTGATGGGGATTGCAGCCAGCGATAACACCTCTATGTACTTACTCAAACTTTACAGTGTAAGAACGCTTCATTCTTCTAGTGTTATCACTGAAAGGAAGGAAGTATTTAAAACAAATAGTTGATGTGGTAAAGTAATCAATTATAGCGTTTGCTATTGGTAACATCTTGAATGTAAGGTACTTTGAGGTCAGTTTGGATTATGTGATTAGACACGAACCATTTACAATCGCTAACCAATTGTCGTACCTTCAGATCTATTTTTAACATGTTTTTGTAATGTGTCTCTAACACGTTATTTTGCTGTCTAAATTTAGACTTCGTCTAATGTTCTCATTACTAATTTGTAAAGCTGGACAATATTTTTAGAGAATAAACGTTATATGATTAGATTTTTTTAATTTACCTTTATGCATCATTTAAAAACTCATGGTTAAAGCTCATTTATGAACTTTTATACATAACTAGAAGCTACCACTGGGTTTTCATTGTTACCAAGAATAACCGTGCTATCTGCAAGTATATCTGTTTGTGTATCTGTCTACTGCTAAATCTATCGTTTATAAGGTATGTATTAGAAGACTCAAAACGCTGCCTTATAAAACTCTTGCATATATTAAGTATATAAGATCATAAACATAAATTCGGAAAACAAATAAACAACGAAAAGAACATTAAAATACAAGAAAAAGTAAATAGTATCGAGAATCATCATTCAACGTAGTCTCCATCAGGTGTCACGACCTCCTCGAGCCGGAATCTAAACCGCTGAAGGCCAACACATCTTTTTCCTTGTCCACATGCGTCATTACTTCCATTACGGAGGCCCTTAAACTATCTCATAGACCTTCACCTCACCCACGCTTCGCACGTAGTAGTCAAAAGGATTACAGTCGGGGCTGAAAGGTCGCCACAAATCGGGGGATCATTGGTAATATAAATTGTTGCCATTCCGGAATTTTCCTTGCTTTGTGGGATAGAGCAAAATCTCATACATTCATAGGCATCTTGGCAGATCTAATGGTCATTTTGACTATTTACTTTCCTGATCCGAATAAATTTTTTTCCTCCAAACAGAATTCCAGGAAACCAGCGCTGTCGTGCTTGATGTCGTCCAGCGCTATTTGAGCCTTCAACTTCCTATCCATTTTGTTTTTCTCAGACAGCAATTGGAGGTTACTCAGGACAAAAAAGTTGTAGTGCAGGTCCTAGTGCACTACTGGAATAACTGTCGACTTAGCCACGCCCATTTCTTTTGCCAGGGTCACTCGTGCTCCGCCCAGGATCCTGATCGATCTTCTCTTTCAATTCGTAAACGAATTTACCACTTTTCTTGCAATCAGACCGCTTGCTATCAGTTGCCCTGACAGCAGTTGAGTACAACTAATAGGCCGATCGGTTTATGTGAAGTGACGACCGTTCGATCTTTGCCAAGCTAACGGTATAATAACGTGTGCTGTTTTTAATTGTGTTTCATATTAAACTTATTTTAATACAACTGATGTGATTCTATAGCAATTTTCAGTTAGTTGCTTTAAGAATTCTTCAATTTCCATACCCCAATCGGTGATATGTGGGCAGAATATATTAACAAGACGGTTTTTAAACGTATCTGTTTTATGTTTATTATTTTTGCCCGAACTGCAACTTGTGTAGTTCTTCTTTAAGCTAAGAGAATTGTTATTATAGGCTCGTTTTTTATTTTTAATTGTTTTTCCACTTATTTTAATTTATGTTCCAATATTTGCGTTCGATACCAGGCGGCTATTACTCTGTGCTTCTCTGCTACTAGTTTTTTTTTTATTCCAATAGTATTATTTAAGGTAATTTTATGTTCGTACTATCACGCGGTAGTAATAATTCAATTTTTTGCTTGTGCTAGATGTTCCTGACATATCTGGTGCCGAGGTTTACATTTTCTTTTACATAGCTACGATATGAGCCACAGTTTGTCTTGATATTGTGTATCTTGAAATTTGCCAAAGGAAATCGGATTCAAAATGATGTTAACAAATCAACAAATAATATTCTGATATTCCTATAAAGCCAAGCATTCTTTTAAATATAAAAAAGTATTTTCTTGCGAGTAATAAATTTAACAGAACGTCATTTTCATATGCTTTTCAACTTCTAAAAAAAGATAAAAAATTAAAATTAAAAGAATTTCTTAAAAAGTTTTTATATGATTGCTTTAGGATTTCGCCCCTAAGGGGTAATTATAAGTTTTTTACCTTTTAGTTTAAATTATAAAACCGTTTTGGCATGTGCGTGCCTTTTTAAAATCAAAAGGAGACTCCAAGAGAGAATTTTTTAAATCTTACGTTCAAGTTTTTCAAAAAAAGGACAAATATATGTTTGGATGAATTTCTGGGGATAATAATTGTACATACAATACCTAAATATTCAAGTTTTTTGCTGCAATAATTCGCTAAAGCAACAAATTTGTATTTATGAGTTAGATGAGAATGTTGCTTATCTTTTATATTTTTAAATTGCAAGAACATGTAGTAATAAAAAAATTGTATAAATGAAAGGTATTTTAAAGGAATTCGGCAATTTTAATTTCTCGCCTGTTTAACAAAAACATGTCATTTTGTTAATGATTTAAGGTCTAATCTGCTCAATGATGAATTAAATTGCCTCGGTATTTTGACTGTGTAAAGGTAGCATAATAATTTATTCTTTAATTGGGAGCTGGAATGAATGATTGGACGAGGAAATTACTGTCTCTTAAATAATTTAATTTAATTTTTTAGTAAAAAAGCTGAACAATAATTATGATGAGAAGACCCTATAAAGTTTAATGATTATTTTTTTTATTTTAAATTAGAATTAAATTTGTTGATAAAAGTGAATATTTGGTTGGGGCAACTAAAAGATTTAATTAACTATTTTAATAGTTTAGTCATTGGTTAGTGATTTTTTAATCTAATATTCTCAAAGTTAAAATTAATTACCTTAGGGATAACAGCGTTATTTTCTTTTCAAGTTCTTATTGAATAGAAAGATTGCGATCTCGATGTTGGATTAAAATTAATTTTGGGCGCAGAAGCTTAAGGATCAAGTCTGATCGACTTTTAAAATTTTACGTGATCTGAGTTTAAACCGGTGTGAGCCAGGTTGGATTCTATCTTTATTAAAATTTTATGTTTTAGTACGAGAGGACCGAATATTAAATTAATTATTTATTATTTGAATAAAATTAATTGCTTCGGCAGATTAGTGCGCTTGATTTAGAATCATTTTATGTATTTATTACAGGTAATAAATGAGGATAGTTGACTTAGTCTTGGTTTTTGTTAGAGTTTTGGTATTATTTATTTGTGTATTGGTTGGAGTAGCTTTTTTGACATTATTAGAGCCCAATAAAGTGGGAATTATTGGTATTATCCAACCTTTTGGGGATACAAGCTTTTTACTAAGGAACAAACATGTCCTGTGATATCGAATTTTATTTCTTATTATTTTTCTCCCGTTTTTAATTTATTTTTGTCGTTGGGCTTATGGATATGTATTCCTTTTTTTAGTGTATTAATTAATTTTAATTATGAATTTTTATTTTTTTTTTGTTTTTCAAGATTGAGAGTTTATACAATTATAATTGCTGGGTGATCATCTAATTCTAATTATTCTTTATTAGGTCTTCGAAGAGTGGCTCAAACTATCTCTTATGAGGTTAAATTGTCTTTGATTTTAATGTCTTTCTTTGTTTTAATTTCTAGGCTAAGAATTGTTGATTTAGGTAAATATCAATTTAATTGTTGATTTTTTGTTATGGGGGTTCCGTTAGCAATAATTTTATTTGTTTCTAGACTAGCAGAAACAGATCGGACTCCTTTTGATTTTGCAGAGGGGGAGTCGGAGTTAGTTTCTGGATTTAATGTTGAGTATAGAAGAGGGGGTTTTGCTTTGATTTTTTAGCTGAATATGCTAATATTCTTTTTATAAGGATTTTATTTTCAATGTTTTTTGGGAGGAAATTTATTGAGATTTTTATTTTTCATTAGTTGCTTTTATTTCTTTTTATTTATTTGGGTTCGCGGGACTCTTCCTCGTTTTCGTTATGATAAATTAATGTATTTAGCTTGGAAGGGATTTTTACTAGTTTCTTTGAACTATCTTTATATTTTTTAGCCTCATATTTGTTATTTAGTTAATTTTTTTTAGTATAGCTAATAGGAAAATTATTCCTTTTTTATATTTTCAAAATATATACTTTAACAAGTTCATTAACTATTTTGAGAATAAAATTTTATCTCATGTTAATGATGAAATTTGAAGAATTGGAAAATATAAGAAGTATAAAATAGTAAGGATTTGACCAGTAATAATATAAGGGTCTTCTATTGGTCGTGCTCCAATTCATGTTAGTAGAATAGAAATAGAAAGGAAAGATCAAAACAGGATTTTATTTATTGGGTAAAAGTGATTACTTTGTATCTTTTTTTTATAAAGAGCATAATTATTAAAACAACAATTGATATAAATAAGGCAATAACTCCTCCTAGTTTGTTGGGGATTGATCGAAGAATTGCATCAGCAAAAAGAAAATATCATTCTGAATATGAACTGGGGTTACTAAGGGATTTTCTGGAGTGAAGCTTTCAGGATCGCCAAGTATATAAGGATTTATAAGGGTTAATATAATTAAAAGTATTAGGGTGATATTAAAACCTAATATGTCTTTAAATGTAAAGTAAGGGTGAAATGGAATTTTGTCAATATTTCTATTGGCTCCTAGTGGGTTATTTGATCCTGTTTGATGAAGAAAAATTAAGTGAACTAAAGCTAAAGCTAAAACAATGAATGGAAATAGAAAATGAAGAGTAAAGAATCGAGTTAAAGTGGCGTTATCAAGAGCAAAACCTCCTCAAATTTATTGAACAATTGTTGTTCCTAAGTATGGAATAGCAGACAGGAGATTAGTAATTACTGTGGCCCCTCAAAAGGATATTTGTCCTCATGGTAAAACGTAGCCCAGAAAGGCTATTCCTATAACAGTTAATAAAATAATAACTCCAATAGTTCAAGTGGTTGAGAATATAAAGGATCCATAATATATTCCTCGTCCGTTATGTAGATAAATAGAACAAGTACTCCTCCGATTATAATAATAAATAGAATATAAGAGAATCAGGATGAATTAGAAAGGAGAGCTGTAAAAGTTGCTACTAAGGTTGTTTGGATTAAAAGAATAAATCCTATAGATAAAGGATGATTTGTGAATATGAAAATAATAGCTGAGGTTAATATGAGAATTGAAATCAACAGTTTCGTTCAGAAAATAGTTTATTTTAAAACGTTAGTTTTGGAGACTAATAATGGGAAGTCTCTTCTCTGAAGTTTTAAAAGTTGCCTTATTTTTGGTTTGCAAGACCAATATTTTCTTTAAATTATTAAAACATTGATAATCTTGAACCTAATTATTCCTTTATTTATTTATTTTATTGGTTTAGTAGTTTTTTCTTAAAAAGTAAGCATCTTTTATTAATACTTTTGAGTTTAGAATTTATTGTGGTTTCTTTATATTATAGATTATTACTTAACTTTTTTCTTTATGATTATGAAAATTTTTTTTCTATGGTTTTTATTTTAGTTACTATAATTCGGTGTTACGGAAATGATTATTTTAATTCTTTTAATATTTTATGGTAAGATTTTTTTTTATTCTTACTTAATCCTTATGCCCTTTTTACCGTTAGCTGTAAGGCAGGTGGGAGAAGAGTTTGTTATGTTGCTGTATATTTTTCTTTCCATAGTTTTCTGTCCTGGGCTACTTGTTTTATACCTTCCCAGTTTATTCCCTTGCTTGCTGCTGCCTCTCTTATTCCTTCTTCCCAGGTTTTCCTTGGCCTTCCTCTTTGATTTTTACCCGGCACTCATGATTCATACACTCTTTTCACTAATCTGTTTTTGGCACACGACACACATGACCAAACCACCTTAATTGTCCTTCTTCTATTTTTCCATTATAGGTTTTATCTTTAAGTCTTGTCTGTACGTTTCATTTCGGATTTTATCTCTTTTCGTTTTATTTTGTATCCTTCTTGGGAACCGCATCTCCATTGCATTTAGTCTTATTTTATGTTTTTCTGTCAAAGACCACGATTCACTACTATACATTATTGACGGTCTCACCACCTTTTTCACTACTTCTGTTTTTATTTTTCTTGGTACTTCTTTCTTTCCTAAAAAGTTTGTTTTCAGAGTATTGTAGATTCTCCCTGTTTTCTTCATTCTATCATTAATTTCTTTATCTATTTTGCCGTTGTTCTCGATTATTGATCCTAGATATCTAAAACTTTCTACCTGTTCAATTTGTTTTTCTTTTATTTTTATTTTGTGTGTTATATTCTCTCTGGCCACTACCATACTTTTAGTTTTCGCTATGTTTATTTTCATGTTTATTTTCCGTAGCTCTGTTTCTAACACCTCTAGGTTGTATTGTAGATTATCTTCTGTGTCGGCTATTATCGTCATGTCGTCAGCGAACATCAGTTCGTTTATTTCTGTTTGTTCCATTTGCCAGTATCCCAATTTTATCTTCTTCATCTTTTCTTTGCATTTTTCATCGCCTCGTCTAGCACTATTGAGAACAGCAAGGGCTTAGCACGCATTCTTGCTTTACTCCTATTTCTGTTACGAACTCTCGTGACTCTTCATTGTTAGTCCTTACTACGTTTTTATTACTTCTGTACATTGCTTTTACTATTTCTATCGTTCTTTCCTCTATTCCTCTTTTTCTAGTGCTTTCCATATTTGTTCTCTTTGTATTCTGTCAAAAGCTTTTCTAAATCTATAAAGCACATATGTATTTCCTTCCTTTTTAATAAATTTTTGCTGATTTGTCTAATGATGAATAGTAAATCTTGTGTGCTTCTCCCTTCCTAAAACCACATTGAGTCTCTTCTATTGTATTTTATATTCTGTCTCTTATTCTTTTCTCAATTATTCTGGCCAGTATTTTCGGGGACACTTATTAACGTAATTCCTCTGTAATTACCACATTCTCTTTTGTCATCTTTCTTATGTATGGGGAGTATGATTCCTATATTCCAATCCTTTGGTATTATCATTGTCTTCATTATTTCATTTAGCAATTCTGTATATTTAGTTATTCCTTCATTTCCCATAAACTTTATCATTTCCGGTGTTATTTTGTCTCTTCCTGCTGCTTTTCCTAACTTAATTTTCTTTATGGCCTCCCTAACTTCTTTCTCTTGTATTTCTTCTATTTCCTCTCTTTCGTCTAGTTCTTTCTTTTCATCTGTTGTACTGTTTTCTGCTTTTGTTAGTTCCTCGAAATGTTCTTTCCATCTTTCCATTATTTGATCTTCTTCTGTTATTATTTTTCCGTCCTTTTCCTTTATATTCATCATATTATAATCCTTTTTCTTCCTAAGTTGTTTTAATGTTCCGTAAAATAGTATTTTCTGTCATCTTTTCTTCAAATTTTATCCATGATTCAACTTTTGCTTTTCTCACCGCCGCTTTCGTTTCTGTTCTTGTTTATTTATATTTTTCGTAGTCGTCTGTTTTTTTTTGTACTTAAGTATCTCTTCCATGCCTGTTTTTTCTCTTTGATCTTTTATATATTCGTTCCACCATGCTGTTTTCTTCATATTTTTATTAGCTATTTTCTTTGTCCCGCAACTCTCTTTCGCAGCGTTTAGTATGGTATCTTTAAATCTTTCCCACTTTTCTTCTACCCCTTTTGTATTATCTTTTGCTCTAAATTTTTTGGTTATAACTTCCCTATATCTTTTTTGGTTCTCTGTTTCTTTTAGTTTATATGTTTTTATAGTTTCCACTGATTTCTTTCTCCTCTTATCTTCTTTTTCTTCTTTTTTATTCTTTAGGTCCATCTTTACCAAGTAGTGGTCGCTTCCTATCTCTGTTTGTCTTGTTACCATGACGTCTTGTACCTTTTCCCATTTTGGTTTACTTATTAAGAAATAGTCAATAATTGACTTCTCGTTCCTGCTTTCTACTACTCTTGTGAATTTGTGTATATCCTTATGTTTGAATTTTGTGTTTGCGATCACCAAATTGTTTTCTGTGCTGATTTCTATGATTCTGTCCCCGTTATTATTTCTGGTCGTTTCTCCTTCTTTCTCTAAGTATTTTTCTATACCTGTATTCTGTTTTTCTACTCGTCCATTTAAGTCTCCCATAACAATTACATTTTCTCCTCCATTATCTATTTCTCTTTGTACTTTCTCAAAGAACTTATCTTTATCTTCTTTTCTAGCATCTTCGTTTTCTCCGTATGCTATTATCACACTCCATATTTCTTCTTATATTGTTTATCGTCGTCCATGTCCATCGCATATTTCTTTATAAGTTCGGCCTGGTTCTTTTTTGTTATCAGTTTTTTGATTTCTCTATAACCCCTTCTTCCTCATCATCCCAGACGTATTCCACTCCTTCTATGATGATTTTCTTATAACCGATTTTCGTTCTTCTACCTTTACTTCTCTCTTCTTTTGCAATTTTTCTTATTTCGGCCTGTATACCTCTCTCTTTTGGTGTCATATCATTGTCTATGTATACGGTGGATCCTCTCAGTTTATATTTATTTTTCATGACCTTCTGTTTATTATGCCAGTCTTTCATTTCAACCAGACTTGTAGTTGTACCTTTATTTCCTTGGAGTGTTACTACATTCTTTACTTCTACTTCTACTCCCAATTTTTCTGCGAGGAATTGTTTTGTTTCTTCTTCTTTTCGATTTTCTACTAATTTTACACCCTTGATTATCAACCTACACTTTCGTTTTTCTTTTTCTATTTTTTCAAACTTATCTTCCAGTTGTTCGATTCTTTTTAGAGTTGTTTTTTCTCCGATTCCCATTTTATCTCCCGTTTTGCCATTTCCTCTCGTAGTTTCTGATTTTGTTTTGTACTTTTCTTAATTTCATCTCTCATAATTTTAATCATGTCTTTAATTTCTTTTAGATCTCCCATTTTTCTTTCACTTACTTTTATTTTTTCTGTTTTTAATGTTGGTGATCTAATTACTATTTTACTTTTCTTAAAGATCTCTTCTTTTTCTTCGCTACTGTTTAGATCTCTATCTCTTTTGGATCCTGAACTCATTTATAATCCCCTTTTTGTCAATATTTTATCTGAATTTAGATTTTTGTACGTTTGGTAAATAAACTTTCCGTATCGTCCTGGTCGCGTTATCTCCCGTCTGCCGGCCGCGCAAGGCAGGGAACGTTTGGCCTTCGTTTGTATTCTTGATTGTTCCTATTTACACTGCCCTATAATAGCTCCTTATTTATAATTATCTGCTCACTCTTATTAAATTTCTAATAATTTTCACTTTCAGATTCAGTTAGCTACACTTCACGAAAAAGTCGGTGTGACAAAGCCCGTATTCGAGTATTTTATCGCCACCAGCCAATTTCGCGTCTATCCGCTTTCGGTCCACAAACTCAACTCTTGAGTTGAGTTTTTTATTCTTATGATTCCTTTAAGGTTTTATGAGTATTGAGTATATCAATTTATAATTTTTTTTTAATATTTTTATATATTATTTCTTTTAATCTGAGAGTTGATTTTTCTATATTGAGGTATAGGTTTGGGAGAGATTGATTGAGTTATTTAATAATTTTATGAAGAATTTGAGAATGTTTGAAAATGTAATATATATTTTTACAAAATTTCCTTATATCACTTGTCCAATTACTTTTTAAACAGTTTATAATCGACAATAAGGAGCAGAGTGTATCAATATTTAGATTAAGGACCAAAACGCGGAGAGATCGAGATTTATTTTTAATGAACGATGCATCCCGATTGGAAAAAGTTAATTTTGATGATACAGTGCTTCAGTCTTTGTCCTAGTCTTTAATCCCTTGGCTTTTTAAGACTTTTCAGGGGCTTTTCAACATTATAATTAGAAGGTTTAAACTCAAAAGATCAAAATTTTTATTAAAGCAGCTAATCATGTGAAACTCTTAAAGACCACTGAAATACAATTACAGAAGGCGGTAAAACGCAACACAGCTAAAATCGCCAAGGAGCTCTGTTTTGCTTCCCTTATAATAGGTACCAATGTTAAGAAAATCCAAAAATCTTTACCAAAAATAGTTACTAGTTGATACGAATCTTTTAACAAATTCGTATGTTATTGTGCGTAAGCAAGAAAAATTAGTAAAAAATTGTAAAATTTATGTATTCTATAATGAGTTTTATATTCTATAACTTTGTTTGACGGTACTAATCTAAATATTGTTTTTGAGTAGAACTGCGGATAATGAGAATAAAGTAAAAATCGTAAAATTTTCAAATAATCAGTCAACTGAGGAAAGTTCGTTTAGTCTGTATGCTTCCTATAAAAATCTACGACGATAAATTAGTATTTTGTTAAAAACCCTCCCCTTCGTCTAACATATTGTCGCCCCAAAAAGTTTATTTTGAAAAACCAATCAGTATATAAACGAGAAAAGTAAAAATATGAAACAGATCATTAGTATTACTCTTCCAATTGCGACCATAGGTGACGGGGAGTTTTTTATAAAGCCAACGATAATTTTATATATGGCTAATGTAAAGATTTGTAACTTTATGTCTTTATCGCTAATGCAACAGCGGTTCGAATGGAAAGTGAGCGGTCACGAAGAGTGTCCTTCATGGTCAGAAATATCATGAGAGACTGCTATACGCGTGGCCTTATGTACAACGTTCAGCATTTGTGAGACCCACCTTGACCGCATTTTCGAGTCATCATGCAAAATATACTCCACAGATCTTACGGAAATCCCAAGTTAAAAGGCGATATCGCACAAACCTAATTGACGGTCTTCCATAACAACTTGCTCTACTCGCGCAATTATGGTTTCGTTCCGGCTGGTTTGTAGCCGAGGTTGCTTCAGTTCATTCTCACGTAACTCTCGACCTTCTCTAAACTTTCACACATACGAACGCGCATTTTTAACATCCACAATGCCTTCATCGTATATTTTATTCAATTGGCGATAAATTTCGATGGGCGCTTCACCACACAAAAGAAGAAAACTGACTATTACACATTGTTATTGAACACTAAGCGTAGCCATTTGAAATAGACAAAACAACACTCGCTGCAATTGCGTTAATTCGACTTGTGTACATTATATGGTGCTGTCATCTATATTACAAATTTAGAAATATTTACCGCGTCTTTTGAAATTAACCGCATCTTTCTACTTACTGTCGTTGCTAAGAAAAAATTTAGAAATCTTAGAACTTGAACGCACCTATTAATAATTTAACTTTTGTGTCACCTCTTCGTTCTGAGTAAATATCCAATTATAACAGGTTCGAGGCAAATAAAACAAAAGAAAGCCATAGAAAAGAAAAAACTTCGAATACGTCGGTCTTTTGGTAGATATGACAACACGTCAAGCAGGAATAGCCACGGTGGTAACACTGCTCGCAAGTTTTTTAGAACGCTGAAAATCTACCGAGATAACTGAAGTAAATGCAGAAATATCAGAATAGCTAAATAGTGTAATCATCGTCATCATATAGCCTATGTAGTTGTCCGCTGTTGAACATAGATTTCTCTTAACATTTTTTATTTGGTTGAATCTTGAGCACCTTTTATCCAATTTCCTGTAGTACGTTTTATATCACCATTCCATCCTGACAAAGGGCGTGCCCTGCTTCTATAGATTATTCACTTAGTCTATTAGTTTTCTATCGTCCTCGCAACATGTCTAATATAGTTTCACTTTAAAAGAGTGGTTCTTTCTATTACATCAGTGATAGTATTTAACCAGGAAAAGCCCTTCATGATAGAGGACATCATAACAAGCACACGCCAGCAGTTTCAAAATTTCAGATACGTCGCGGGATGCTGAGACCAAGACCTTTGGTAGCAGACGAGAAATACCTCGCACAGCTGGAGTTTGTGGAAAAATCCCGTTTATATTCTACCCTGTCGACTGGAATGCAATCTCAAGCTAAAGAAGCGTATCCCACTAGATATAATTACAGTTTTATATAAATTTGTGGTGAAAAAGTAGAATTCTAACGCGGACCTTGCCGTTAAGGAAAGCGATCACAAGCCGAACGCAGAAAAAAATGTTTAATTATTTCTGTAACGAAGTAGACTACTTACTGTATCTGTAGATGGTGTTGGCGGATACATTTATCCTTAACTCTTTATAGGAAAAAGATTAAAGATTTCTTCAAACACAAATTTAATATATCTTCTTCTCTTCTTCTTCAGCCTTCTGCCATCCACTCCTGAATGTAGGCCTCGCCCATTTCTCTCCATCTGTGTCGGTCACTGGTTTGTTTTGTCCAGTTCCTACCAGCTATCTTCCGAATGTCATCCACCCATCGTTTCTGAGGTCGACCTTTTTTCGCTTAGTTTCACGGGGACGCCATAATAGTGATTTCGTTGTCCATCTCTCATCCACCTGTCTCGCAATATGTCCGGCCCATCTCCATTTGAGGCTTGCTATGCGTTCTATGACGTCAGTTATTTTGGTTCTTCGTCGGATTTCTTCATTTCGGATTTTATCTCTTAATGATATCCCCAGCATAGCATGCTCCATAGCTCTCTGCAGCATTCTCAATCTATTTGCATTCCGTTTTGTAAGAGCCATCGTTTCCATACCGTATGTAGTCACTGGTAGGATACAAGTATCGTGAACTTTACGTTTGAGGTTGATCGGTACATCGGGATTCCTTAGGTTAGATGACAATTTGCCAAAGGCGGCTCATGTCAGAGATATTCGTCTTGTAATTTCAGTACCTTGGTTTTCTTTTCCTAATTTGATGATGTGTCCTAATATATATTCTGTCACGTTCTCCAGCGTTTAGCCGTCTACTGTAATTTGCATATCGTATTGGCTCATGATTTTAGTCTTAGCAGGATTTATCTTCAGGCCTGACTTTTCTGCTGCTTGTTTGAATTCTTGCATCATGGTTTTTAGTTCCTCTGAATCTTCAGACATAATCACCACATCATCAGCAAAGCGTAGGTGACTGAGGAAGCAACCGTAAATTTTTAAACCCTTCTCTTGCCATTGAAGTTTCTTAAAAACAAGTTTTGGGGAGATAACGTCCCCCTGTCGTACACCTCTCCTGATGTTTATTTTGTCCGTTTTAAGGTCTTGATTTATTTTCACGTGCATTGTTGCCTTTTCGTAGATGTCTTTTATTATAGTAGTATATCTACTGTCGATTCTTGCGTTATTCATTGATTCTAATATATGAGCCGTACTTATAGAATCGAATGCCTTGTAGAAATCTATGAAGGTTAGATGTATGGGCACATTATACTCGGCCGTCTTCTCTATGATAGTGCGAAGAGTCTGTAGATGGTCAATAGTGCTATATCCTTTGCGGAAGCCCGCCTGCTCCACTGGTTGGTAGTAATCGAATTTGTTTGTCAGGCGGTTGGTAATAATTCTCGTCAACAGTTTATATAGTTGTGATAGTAAACTGATTGGGCGGTAGTTCTCTATGTTAGTAATCGCACCTTTTTGGAACAGGAGTATTGTTAGGCACGTATTATCTGATCCATTAATAGCTGGTATACGCGCTCCCTCCAAAAGCAGGCATTCGAAAACTATATTAGAAACTATATATAAACGATTCTCTAGATCATTTAGATACCACCATTGATTCTGATGATTAATTAAATTAACATTTTTTTTAATTTTACGTCATCTATAACTATTTTACGTACTAACTGTTATTAACGCACCAACAAAATGTGATACAATTAACTTGAGCTAAAAAATGGTTCTTACATTTATAAATTGACTTGAAGTTCTTTCCATGTTGATATGTGTTCACTGATATAATAAAAGGAAAAATAGCTTTGAAGCTGTACATTTTATTTAAAGAAATACAAAAAGCCGAGAGTAAATTTGCTCCCATAGAGTTGCGACTGAAAAATAGTAAATTTTGTAATTCTATCTTAAATAGAAAATTGTATCTACAACTAATTGTACAAATAAAATTATTTTGGTGAAAACGTAAATTCAAGAATTGTTGTTGCTAATATCAGTAATTTGTTGCACAATTTTAAAGAGATAATTAACAAAGCTAATAACGGCGCAATCGCAATTTCCGTTATAGACTTTTTTAGTAACGTAACTTTTCAGCGCTGCAGAGTAATTATTCCGGCGAAAAGAATCAGGTGCTTTTAGACTACTCGGGATTTTTTTCAGCTTCATGCCGGCTAATTAACGCGCCACTCTCGTTAAACTCGTTTTCCCAATGCTTTTTATTCGGGTTTACGAATATATCAGGGATTACATGGAGTCGTTATAGTAAACTTTATGTGCAAATCATAAAAAGAGGCAATAGTGTGGAAAGAACTATAAATATCGCAGTTTAGTTTGTAAATTCAATACAGAAAGGGTTAGCTCATAATTCTTTCAGTTCAAACGCTCATATTTTCAGACTTATAGCAAGCACTACAACTTGATATTATTAATTTTTTTATTATTCCCATGATTATTTACAATCTGCTACATTAACAACATTCAGATAATAGATAACAATGAAATGTGACATGCAAGAAAGCTTTCCAATAAATACACTCTTTTAATATAACTAAATTTAACTAATACTTTGTAACAGGTAAATATAATCATTAATTACAAATAATATTGAAATATAAATACGAAACACAAGCATATAACTAGCTGATAAGTATAATGGATCAGATCTTTTCAATCTTTGAGTGTTTGTCCTCTGTAGTAAACTTGTTGCCAACCTGTTGGAGTGACCTCAAAGATTGTCTTGGTATTTTATGTTGTGTCTTTTTATTTCTTCTCTGATGATGGATACAGAAATATCTTGTTGAATTAACCAGTTTGGAACAAACCAAAGAGCGTTGACGATTACTTTTAAGATCTTATTTTAGAATCGTTGTAGTACTTCTAGATTCGAATTACTAGCTGACTCCCATAACTTGATGCCGTACGTCCAAATAGGCTTAATTATGCATTTGTAGAGTAATACTTGCTATAGTTAGCTGAGAGTTTCTACTGATTAACTAATATAATTGTCGAAAATTTAATCCTAATTGTAGCCTTTTCTTCCAAATGTGAGTTTTACAGGTAAGTCGTCGGTTTAAATGCATTCCGAGGTATTTAACGCTATCTTTTTAGAGAATTCCTTTGGTGTTCCGTTTACTTCTTCAGATATTCAGGAAGGTTTTCTATCTTCTATAAAATCCTTTGAAGTTTTTGAAATGCTTTATTTACGTCGTCATGCGAAGCTAACACTGTGGTATTGTCAACTTAAGCGACTACCATTGTTTGCTTTATGGGTGGCAGGTCTGCGGTATACAGTAGATATAGAAAAGATCCCAGAATACTGCCCTACCGAACTCCTAATTGTATTGGGTAGATCGGGAAATAGATCTTTCTTCAAGTTGTGATTTTGAGATTTTATAGTAATCAGGGTGTTCCTTTTTGACTTTGTAATGTTACACCTTATCCAACGCTTGGCTGTCGTTTAGAAGGATCTCAGGGCAGCATTTTTCAAGCTGTATGTCAAATTAATTCTATGTCTTGTTCTTCTCTAAAACCAAACTGGTGAGCTGTTTTAAGATTTTTATCGTCGAGAATTAGTTTTATTCTTTTTAAAATTAATTTATCTAGTACTTTATCAATGATTGGAAAACTGATAGTTCTATATGACGTAGTTTCCTTTAACTTCTTTCCTGGGTTTAGGATTAGAATTACGTGGGCTAATTTCTATTGTTGTGGGAAGCAGTTTGGTCCCAGAATGGCCTTAAATAAATGTTATAATTTTCACACCCTTTTCTGGTAGTTCTTTAGGAGGGGTCTTCAGCCTTTTTATAACTTTCTCGACTTCTTGGACTTTAAACGGTTTGATGATCTGTGTCGGTGTGACATTTCTTCCGAAAAATTAGTGAAATTACCTTTCTTGTTCTGAAGTGCACCTCTGAGAAAATGGATATACTGTAATGTTAATGTTGCTCATTGCTATTTTATTTGTAATGCATAGATTAAGCAGATCAGGAACTTTATTAAGATCTGACGACCACAGGCTATTAGGTAGTCCAATTGATACGTAATTTAACTGATTTTCATTCATAGCTTTGAGTAGCTCCCTACCTCGGGGTAAAGTTAATTTTGATCCCCATTGTTTATTTTTTGGCGTTATAGTCTCCACCCGAGAGGAAACGTGATTCAAGAGTATTGAAGTGGATGAATTTCCTGGCAATTCACGGATTTGACGTTTTTACTTCTTTCTTTTTTTTTCGCAGTTTTTTGTAAGATGTTCTCCAGTCCATTTGACGCATCTTGGCGTCCTGTGGCAATAGTTTTTGGAGTTACCAAACCGTTGACAGTTTTGACGTTGTATGACTTCACGTTTAACGCGTGAAGGTTCAAAAGTAATTCTTGATTTTCACAGGAATTCTATGTCGTGCATATCTTTATTGTTTTGGTTATAATTCTAGATAAAACGTTGGTAATGGTTTTATTGATCCTATGTCTGATATTGTATATGTTGATTACTTTGTGTCCATACTTGTTAATTTATTTGGAGAGTACTTGTAGAGTGCATGTTGCGTAACACTACTCTGTCTTATTTGTGCTGCAAGAAATGAAATTCCGCATTTTTGTCTTCTAAAATTTTGATAGTCCTTTACATGACTTAATTGAATCTTTGTTTGAGAGTTACCTATTAACTTAATAGAATAATTGTCTTTGACACCGTGAACAAAATAATAGTTGGCCTAAATTCTTGTTCCACTTGACTTTCCTTGATTGCCTTCATTGTCTAACAGTGCTTCGTAACTGTTAAATGTTGTGAGAGCACTAAACCAATAATCAGTTAACTTTTTCTGTTTTGTGCGTAGTGAATCTGTACTAGGAGGTTCTTGTTTTCGTAAATTTTGTGTTTGCCACTATTGCTCTTCATTTATCTGCATTTTTATGCTTCCATCCTGCTAAGTCGCAACTTGCGGGGGGTGTACTAATTGCGCATGATAGGGAGTTTGTATTTGAAACGAAAAAGTTTAATGTACTAGTGGTAAAGATAATTGTGATGGTTGCTGGTATTGCATAGGATTTGGTTGTTGGTACCTACAACTGTTATGATCCTGGCCAACACTCATTGGCGACTATATTCACTTGTGTTTTGTTCACTTTAAATGTTTGCTTTAAATTATAAACACTTTTCACAAACTTGGACCCTTTGGTCTTTATTTAACACTTCACTTATTTAGCTGTTTACTCTCTGGACTGGCGGCAGAAGTGACGGCGAGGAGCTGCAGACCAGACGAACCACCCATATCGGTGGCGGCTATAGGCCCCACCTACATGCCGGCAGGTTGTAGGTCTCTACTCGCAAAAATTGTCTAGTTATTACGACGCAGAGTACACTGACAAATCCGTCACTCCAAACACAGAAGCGAACCGATGATGCCACACGCAACATGTCCGTTCCGTTTGAAAGCACGAGCTGATCTCAGATAATATTAGAGTATAAAATTCCTTTGCAATAGCAAAAAATATCTTTTCTTATGTAAATATGCTCACGTTTTTATCACTTTTCTCATTTATATGCAACTCGTTTTCAATAAATTTCAATGACCAATACCTGTTACAGCAGTGCAAAAATCTTTTTTAATTTGGTATTTTTAAAGAATATATAATCTAGCATTTGTTAGCATAAATCATCCTCTATTTTCTCTAAACGCTTTGATTAAAATTCATTATTAATAACTATCGAATCATAGCACTTATACGAATATCACATTCTGCTTCTTTGTCAGTATTTAGATTTCTTGTTATCTTTTCCATTATTTCTTTGTTAGCTAACTTAAAGTATGTTAATCTTTTGAATTAAAGTGCCTTAATAAGAAAAGTAAAATGGCAGATTTTTAAGTGGAGGAACACAATAACAAATTTTAATTAACATACTATGTCGTACTTGTAGTGATATCAAATACTGCGAATGATTTCTTAAGTATAAACTGTCATATCTTTTTTATTGTGTTCTCCGACAAGATGTTCTATAGAATACACACATGAAGACGCTCTAAGAACCTCTAAATAGAGCTTCGCCAGTCACGAAGACGTCGACGCGGAGCATTGTCAGCCCTGAAATCGACACAGTACTTCGGCAACTCTAAGCTTGTTGTATTTCATAGAACCACAAACTTGTCCACTCAATCCTTTTTATCTATAAAGATAAAACGTATATACACCCAAATATGCATGCATAAATGCCATTTCAGCCTTTTTAGTATTTGCGTCAACTAGCAGTTTATTATCTGTAAGAAAAATTAGATAACCTTTTTCTCTGCAAGTCGCATATCGGTTATTTGTTGATGGTTGCAGGTGCTTAGTATTTTTTATAACTAATATTAGCTTTGAGATCATTTATACCACAATCTTCAGCTCGGTGTAAAAAAGTTTAGAAGTGATAAAGCTCCAAATTGAGTCAGTTCAAGTTAAAGAACTAAGAATGTGTGATGTCGTTAATAGTGGTGATAATGGTCAAGATAATGTACTAAACACTTTAGTCTGCCCTATTAACTATAATAGACAAGATAATATAATTTTAATTTCCCAAAATTACTTTGTTAGATATACAGTTTGAACTGTATAAATAGTTAATCAACAGTATTACTTAAGTTATTCCCAAAAAGTTTTTACATGTTCACAAGAACAAATGAAAGACCAAATAATTTTGGAAAGAAAAATTAAGAAGAGAATAATTAACTATTCTGAAATCATTATGGTAACTGTTTTTTTGTTATTAGAATTACCAAAACGTTTTACAAATATTATAAATGGTTTTGATAATTTAGTAATCACGTAATTTACTTAACAAGAAAAAAAATTGATTTACCGGACTGAATACATTATTCACTGTATTGTTGTCATTCGACCTTAGGAAATCTTGAGGTAGTTTTTTTTTCGTCGAATACGAAGGTTTTTGCCACCCAGCTATTAAATATTATCACTATCTTTATATTTTATTAATTAATAAACTGTTCTATTATATTGTAGTCTAGTTTTCCTAGTTCTCACAAATCGTAATGTATTGAAGACTCTTAGTAAAAAACTCGTTTTAAAAAATTGTTGTTTTAATATTCGTACTAAAAATTCTAGTCCATATATTACAATTAGCCACAGCTGTAGAGTAGTAATGTACAATATCAACATTTAGGCTAAGTAGTGAATATAACAGTTTCAGTTTTCTGCAACTCAGATTCAATTTTTTAAAGATATGAGACTAGTATGCTAGTCATTTATCTGGACGAAGTATTCAAGTGGTTTGGTGCTCGATGTTCACATAATTTTTGCCCGTATAATCGTAACATTTTGATGGTTTATAGTACGAGTAAATACTTGTGTTACGTCTCTAGCAGGACTGAGAATAATTCACCATTTATTGAACCATACAGAGGGTTATAGACAGATAGTATAAATATCCAAATTCAAACTTTAATTATTTATGTATAAATTGTCATATCTCACCAAAAAAGTATCAAACCGTTCAAAACAATGCGCTCTTTAATTATTAAATAAAATTTATTTAAATTAAAACAATGGGACGTCAAAAAGTTGACCCCGAACTTGAAGGGCACGTTCAGGAGTTTTTGAAGCTTAAATAGTCAGAATAGAGAATAATTCATCATTTAAAAACTCAAGACATCAAGATAAGTAAAGTACTCGTCTGTAACATTAAGAATCAAAACAAGAATACACCAAAAAATGAATATTTTCAAATCAAGACCTCAAAATGTTTGATAATTAGACGACTAGAGAAAATCCGCCGACAAAAGAATACAGGGTCAACATTATGAAAACCAACCAACCGACTATCAGCTATCATATCAACAAAACACTCAACAAAAAGAAGAAAATCAAGCTAAAAGTTCATGTTTCGACGGCTGTCAACATAGCGATAAGAAAGGCCAGGTCATATAGTCTTTACATGATTCTGAACAACCAAAAATAAAAGAAAGTCATCACATCGAATGAGGCTTGGTTTCGGTTGGCTAGAGTCAAAGAATTCAATATGTCAAGAGACGCAAAAAAATTCGAAACTTACAAAGTACTGCCGAAAAAAATCGTTTGCAAAAGAATTTACGGTCTGAGCATTTTACAACGGCAAGACTGATCTTCATTTTATTCAACCGAGTTCTAAAGTCAATAATAAATACTATTTTGACCCCATTTCAAAGAAGATTTTAACCAGAGATGCTCGACAACTCTATCCAAATGGTGATCATCTTCCATCAGGCTTTGAGTCACACATCTAAGTACACAATGGAATAGATGAGACCTCGCTTGAATTATTTCGTTTGAGGGTATCTTAAAAGACGTCTTTGTAATGTCAAAACTCGAGACACTGCTGCCCTTAAAAGGGCTCTGAAAAAGGTTTGGAAGGAACTTCCTCAAAAACTCATCAACAAAGCACTTCAGAGTTAGCCAAAGCTTGTCTATAAAATCTACAAAAATATGAAATTTTATATCCAGTAGCTTTTTGCAAATAATTATTAAAATTAAAAAGTTATTAAAGGTTGAATTGGCCCACTTATTGTGTCTATAACCCTCACTATACTTAGCACATCGATTGCCAATTGTACTTGAATGATTGAGGTGTAAATGTCTTCATCTTGAATTATTATAATGTTGTCATCGGCTAAACAGTGCAATCTAGTTTGTGCGTGGTAGAGTAATATCATAGACACATATACTCACATTATTAGTCCAAGAACGCTGTCTCGAGGAACTACTGCAAGTAAAGGGTCCGCCATCTAACTTTTTTTTTTAAACTAGCGGTTATTCGGTGAATGGCAACACTTAGCTCATGACATTTTTGACAGAAAATTATTTTTATCCTTCCGCTGAACGAAAATGATTGTGTGTACGCTTGAAGAACGCTGGGAAATATTGCGACATTACTTTGAAAATCATGGTAATGTTGCAGAATGTGTGCGAAAATTACGTACGGAAATGGGAAGAAAAGAGGCACCGTCAGCTCCGTATGTGCTTTATCTTGTTAAAAAAGTGAGAGAAACTGGCATTCTTATTGACAAACCAACGCGTGAAAAATCAAAAACAGTGCGTACACCCGAGAATATCGCTGCTATTGCCAAGAGTGTGCGTGAATCGCCAGAAACATCAGTTCACCGTCGTTCTCAACAATTGGACATTTCGGAGACATCATTGAGACGCATTTTGCGTAAAGACCTTGGTATGACGCCGTACAAAGTCCAATTGGTTCAGCAATTGAAGCCAACTGACCATCCAATGCATTTTCGCTTCGCTTCATGGGCTTGGGATCGACTTGAAGAAAATGGCAATTTTGGGCGAAAAGTCATCTTTGAATGAAGCTCATTTCCATCTCGGCGGGTATGTTAACAAGCAAAATTGTCGCATTTGGGGCACAGAAAACCCGCACGCAATCGAAGAAAAGCCGATGCACCCACAACGAGTCACTGTTTGGTGCGGATTTTGATCCAGAGGCATCATTGGGCCATTTTTCTTCGAAAATAAGCAAGGAGCGGCTGTTGCAGTGAATGGTGAGCGTTACCGGGCCATGTTGAACGAATTTTTGTTCACAGAAATTGAAGAGAAAGATATTTGCGACATTTGGTTTCAACAGGACGGCGCTCCGTGCCACACAGCCAACGTTACAATCGATCTTTTGCGCACTGTCTTCGAAAATCGCATTATCAGTTGAAATTCTGATGTCGTTTGGTCGCCTCGGAGCTGCGATTTGACACCGTTGGACTATTATTTGTGGGGAGCTGTCAAAGATAAGTGTTACGCCGACAAACCAGAGACAATTGAGGCTTTGAAGGACAACATTCGTGCAGCCATAGCTGAAATAGAGCTGGATACAATCGAAAATGTAATCAAAAATTGTACCGATCGTATAGGCTACTGCATGGCTAGCCAAGGCAGCCACATGAATGAAGTTATATTCCATTATTAACCGGAAGGATTGTACTTTCAAATAAAAAAAAATTGGTAAAATATTCAGTAGTTTTTTATTTATAGCATTTTTTAAAAAAAAGTTATTTGGCGGACCTTGTATATTAACGCATTGACGCAAACAGCAAATTTTCTGTTCTCCAAAAAGGAATGTAATATCGCTATCAGGCAGTAGGATAAATATCTATGCACTACTTCATATTTGATCTCTTTTACTAATTGTTTAGAAACGCAGCTATGATAAATTGTTTGCTTTCGAAGTCTTCCTCCGTTACTTCTACTATTCTTTACAGGTGTATGATTAAATAGGCTTTTTCGACACCAAATTAGACTGGAAGAATTACTTTAAAATCGAAAGATATGTTAGGCCCCGTGAGATATTATTCCTTTCATTTACTTGGACAACCTCAAAAGAAGATTTGTAGGGTGATAGCTCGCAAGGTCATTTTAATTCTTTTTGTGTTTGCGAAACATCAAAACGTGTGCAATTCTTTACTTTTCTGGGACATAGCCAGTTCTCTAGCAGAAATTGTAGTTTGTCTCCTATTATTAATGTCGGCATAAATGGGTTGCATTAATTAATTATATCGACCTTCCCAAATATTTTATTGAGCAGTTTGTAGACGGTTGTAATTTGTATTTAATTGCGATCAGTAGTGTTAATAATATTTTAAGCGTTTTGATGTCGATAACATGCATATTAATAGGAATTCAATTGGATTTGCCGTTTTGTTAGGATTGCCACTCCTCCTTCCCATACGGTTGTTGATTTATCTTTGATATTCATTGACCTTGAATGTTGCTCCTTCACCTAAGTGTGTTTTAGTCACACGTGTTACATCTACATTATATTTGGCAAGGAATAACATAAAAACTAATTTTTGTGAATTAATTCAGATAGGATTCTAATAAAAGAGTATTAATTTGTAAGGTTTTTGGATGAGTTATCTATTTAATATATTTGGAAGAATATGTTAAGTGGTAAATGGAGTATTTTTGTTAGGGGGAAGAGTGATAAGTTGTCAATATTAGATATTTGATTGTATAGAGGATTATAGAGGACTCTATATAAGGCTGTTGGATGTGTGCGGAAAAGTGCTGGGTTGTCTTTATATTTAGGAGTTGCAGGTGGTACTGGCACCCTGCCTAACTTGGTAGGCGAATTCCGCCACAATTTACACAATACGAAAGTCTTCTTTTGATTTAGTACTATTAAATGCGTGTCTTTTTTTTAAATCCATGCATCGAGGTTTTTGCTGCGCAATAATTTTTTATGTGTCCGAATCTTTAACATTCGTGACACCGGTAAATTTTTTGGCTTTTTCGTGACTCTATAGTGAAAGAGTGTTTTGACGTTGTATCGAGATTGATCTCTTGCCTTTGTTTATAAGGAAAGATCTTTGTAATAAATTCTTTCTTAATTTTTGTTTCAATAACTAAGATCTCGGTATGTTTTTAATTATGACTAATAAGTGATTTCCATTTTAGTGTCTATAACTGTTCCTTTGAATAATTGTTAACCCGCTTATAAATGCATAATTTATGATATAGCGTCAGCCATACAGACTAGTGCTCTCAGATATATGCAACCGCACTGCTAACAGCACGCTTGAGACGCCCCTGTTATGTTGGTAATGGCCTATAATTTGCTTCCGAGCCTGAACTGCTGTTGTGTCAAAGCACTCTTCTATGCGAAATACTACAATTAACAATGCAGTATTGCGCACTCGTTACAAATTGGTAATTTCGCTAGTTATATTTCAGTTATCTCAAAAAAAAGAGAGTAGTAAAATTTATTATGTCAAAACGATTTTAGAATGCGTCAAACATAGGTATCAAAAGAGTAGGGCAAATTCGGTTAGTTAGTCTATAGATAAAAACAAGGTGGAATTTAAGGGTAATCAAGCTTGAAACAATAGTTGTTACTAAGATTTATCAAGCGTGATATGAAATTATGGGAAATAATGACAGACAGATAAATGAAACTTTAAATAAAAGAATAGACACTAAATTGCTTCTTTAAAACGAAAATAAAATTTTTATTTTGTTTTAATAAATGCATTACAACATGATGTAGTAGAAACTTACATTAGGAAACATAAAACGTGTAGATAAGTTTGGGCAAGCTACAGAAAATTCAAAACTAACTTCTTAAGTACAACTAACAGGTTAACTTTTAATAGATTGCAAGGTATAGAGAAAGACTTGGGAATTAATAATTGTCGCGAATTGGTACAATGCAGAAAAATGGAAAAATGTGTGTTGAATACATCGAGATCATTTTCTTCCTGACAAATATATGGGAAGTGACAATTTATTCCATAAGAACTTGATCAAAAGACTACCACGTAGTGAAAAAGATTATTAAGAAAATGACGATGATGACTGCTATAAATTCCCACATTATTTATGATGAAGAGGTCAAAGATACTATTTTTAGGTTTCTTGGTTGCTATGACAAAAGATTGAACATAGGAAAGGCGAGGCGAGTATAAACAGACGTTTAATCTCTGGATAACCTTCGAAAAGGCAAAAAGTATATTGAATGCTAGTCATTAGATGTCGGTTGTGGCACAAAAAAAAGAAAAATGTACTAGATGTCCACAAGACAAAAAAAAACACTGAACAACTGTTTATATAATTTATAACGCCCTACTTTGCTTTGCTGATAATCATTTGTAATCACATATCTATCTCGAAACAGTTAAAGAAACATTTTTTATATTTATATTTATTATTATATATTATATTTTATATATTTATTTCAGTATTGAAATTATTCAAATCCCCATGTAGACCAAAATATTGTCATGTATTACGCTATTTCACTCTATCCACATTGTAAGTACTTGAATAACACTTACTATATTACATAACATTCCATTTGAATAATGGAAGGAATACAGCATTCTAACTTAGTATTTAAATATTTTCATTTTTCAAATACACATTTAACTTTAATGACAGTTTTAATTTACAATATTCTAATTACAGAAGTCAAATAGAAAAGGGCTATTCTTCTATTCAAAACATATCTTCAAACATACACCTTGTCGTATAAAAATTTTTCGATTATTACATTTAAATGAAAGTATTTTATCAATTTTAAAATATGTAAATTAAGGACTTCGATTTACTTATGACCAAAACTTTGTTTTCACTGCCATTTATGGTCGTGCCGAAGCTCCTAATAACTTGTTTAACACAATTCAAGTGCTGAATTTCATTGTTTAGATAAAAATTATTTTGAAAAAACCGGAATAGTTAAATCGCACTAAAAAATGACGCTACTTAATTTTTTATACAATTCGTATTAATTTATTGCACGACCAAAGATAATGATATAAAATTTTTTAAAGCTATCAGTCCAACTTGATAACTACTTGCGCTCTTGTTTAGCAGAATTATACTTCTAACAGCTATTGAGATCTTCTACCGTTAAAATAATTTTAAAGGAGACTAATTCAGACAACGTTCAACTAATGAATTTTTTGTTTATGTCTTCCTGTACCACGTACAAATTGTAGATTTTACTAATCTTTTAAAAATCCGCGTTGCACCATTTCAAGCATTTTGAACATATCCAAGTTCTTCTGCAATAGTATTGAGTTGAGTTTTGCTATGTAAAATTGACAATTCAAGTTTCCACAATTGTGAAGAAGCAAACAAAGTGAATCTTATGCAGATAAAACTTTTTTGTTAAGAGTCTGTTGAAAACAATTTCTTCGAGCTGATCTAGAAAAGAACATGTGCACAGGCGAACAGATGAGTAGTTATCTTGGTACCAGAAATAGTTATAATGCTTCGCGCTATGGGTGCTCCTTCATTTTACTCTTTTAACAAAAATATAATAATGTAATAATAATATGACTATATATTATGAGCAATATATAAAAATTTACAAAGTTCACGTGATGGCTTGTCCCTCATATATCAATCACAAAGTCATATAGCAACAATTTTAATGTTTTCGCTCTTTCAATAAGTGCCCATCAACATATAGCCCTTGTACAAAGCTGAACCACAGTCTACAGCACTTCAGGCATTTTAAATAAGAAAATATTCGTTTTTCAACCGGGGTGTAAGGGATCCACCAAAAACTAGGACCCAAATCTCAATCCCACCTGCACTAGTGGCAACTAACCTGCCCGGTACACCCTGCTAGACAACATACGGGGCTCTGAGGACTCAGCATCAGAGGGTATAACCTGATACCAGTTGTTCCTAGGTAACGGGGCCGATGAGCCTCAGAACCGGACGGTCACAACGAAAATGATAAGAAAGAAACAGGACAAGATTTGAAACGTGCAACATCACATCTCTTTTAGGGTAAGGATGTAAGATTATAGATGAAATAGAGAAATATAATATTCAAATGCATCTGGTTCAAATGAGTAATGAACGCTATCTGAAAAAAGTTTTCGAAATGAGATGTGATGAAAGAAGGGATAGAGGAAGGCCCAGACGAAAATGAGAAGACAACATCTATGAATCAATTAGCGAAAGAGGACAGACCCTAACGCAAATCCGAACCCTTGCAAGGGATCGGCATTCTTTTAAACAATGGCTCAAATCCCCAACACCGTGAGGTTCGATGGGAGAAAAGAAAGTAAAGCAAAGTATTTTTCAACCACAACACATTTGATCCAATGTTACTCTAGCTTCGTAATTCCTCTCAAAAAGTGATCTTTTAAAATCATTAAAATAGTTATTTGCAACTTTAATTATTGACTCAGAAGTATTTTAAGTTACGAGAACAAGTAAAAGTCCAAAAGATCCTAATCAAATAAATGAGGTAAATTTAAAATCAGTTTCAACTTCAATTCTGTGGTTTTCTGTTAAACGTCACTTGAATAGAAGAGTTGTTGTACTAGAATAGTAGCCTTGATTGTACTATGATATTTTTCCAAGCCTGATGATCGACCCCAAATTCTGCATAACGTCTCAAAAAAATTTTTGCAACTAAAAATTCCATTGTTGTTTAGAATTCATTTTAATTTGTAATGTGTGATTATGAATTTAAACGCCATCCATGGTCTTTCAAATCTTTTGGATTTCTTTTAAATGTCTTAAACAATTCATGTGACTAAATGCATTTTTGCTTCTGATAAGCGAATGCAGCACTAATTTCGCAAAATTTTTTTTTTAAACAGAAATTTCTTCTTTATAATATACGCTTATAGTTTCTTCAGTCTTGCGCAATTTTATTTAGCAAAGTGCCAGAACCACGTCATGGGCTTCATCTATAGTCTCTGATGTGGTCACTGCTTTTTGAATACTTTGAACGTGGTTTGTAACTAGTGTGTGTGCAGTCATATTTAAATTTCAAAACGTAAGGCAGAAAATAGACGTGATGAATCTCCCAAGACCAGTATCTAATCTAATCTTAAGAACCATTGCAATTATTTCCTCCAAACAACAAAGAATTACGGCTACCTGAATGTTGTCCTTGCTCACAATTGAAAACACATAAAAACAAACATCTTAACAGATCGGTTTGATGCTAACAGACATTTCATTTAAAATAGTTGCTAATTCAATCGCCTAAAAGTATTTTAGAAAAAGTAAGTCGTAATTTTGGAAACTATCAAATGTGTGCTTGCACGTTACGAGTTTTTTATTATTGAGAATGGTATTGTAGGTCACAACGTCATCCACTTCAGCAGTACCACAATTTTTCCTTTTCCTTCTTAGAACGCTTACAAAAGCCAACCCTTATATATCACAAAGTTATATATCGTTTTTTATTTTTGTTTGTAAAGTTTTGTGGCCAGCACACTAATTTTACACTGAATCACTATACTGGCGATTAAAAAGTAAAAATGTAAATCAAAGTATTGCTTATCTAATAAAAATCTCTTCTTAAATGCCTGATAAGCAAATAGAATGAAATTATAGATTAAAGTTTTAGTTTATACAAAATCATTTATTTCAGTACAACTTTTACCTAAAATCCTGATATGTTTGGGGCTGATCAACTAAGCAAAATTAATAGCAGCAGTAATTTCCTCTAGCGTCTCGCCTTTGCTTACGGATTTAATTACTAAAGCAAACCTTAAGGTCCACCTTCTTAGGTCGTATGTTGTCGTTAAAGTAAGCGATCCCGTAGCCTTGCGTATCAATTTCCGAAAGGAACGAGCTTCGTAATGGGATTGATAAAGAGAACAAAGGCAGCCGGGAAATCCGGTTTTCTTTATTTATAGCCCCACGCCAATAAAATTCTGCCCCAAAAAGGAACGTTTTAATACTTTGTTAGCATGAATAAGAAACACGGAGGTATGATGTTATTGAGATATACCGAGCAATAAAAAAATTTGTGCAGATTTGATATAATATTTAAGTATGATTTTTTGTTATTTTACGAAAACGATATATACAATTTGTTTAGAATAAAAGAGTTACTCAAGCATTTTGTCCCATGATTGCGCGGCAACGTATCATCAAATAGTTATTGATATTTTTTTATATTTAGCTGTACTTCTACTGCTTCAAAATTTGCAGATAATAAAAGTTTTTATGCTATGGTTTTAATTTTTTTAGAGTTGTTGCGAAAAATTCAAAACTTCAGTAAAAAGACACACAAAAAAGTATAAATAACCAATTTAAAGTATCAGAAGTCAAATACTTTTGACGTATCTGCTAGACGCAATAGATTGTAAATTCATTTGAGATTGTCTTTGTCCGTCTAGGTTATTACCTTTACGACAAACACCTTTAAAGCACCTTTGATGTTGTAATGTTTTTCACTAACATTCTCTTCAATCACGCTTCACACATAGTAGTCAAAAAATTGCTTCTAACTTGGAGTGGTGGGGTTCCAAATCTAACGATTGTTACAGAGTGTTGTAGTCTAAGACTTCTTTGATCTATGTACGTGCTCTCTTACTAGTAGACATCTCTTTCATTCAGGTACTCTCGGTCACTTCCAGTAGGTTATTGCCACAGTAGCCGTTCTTTGGAAAGAGTAAAGCACTATGGTATTCCTTTCCTTCCTTGTAGACTTATCACAAAGATAAGTAATTTAATTTTTGCAACTGTATAAAGAAAAAAGCACTTAGATAATTTTATAAAATTATTTATACTGCCCTTTATAAGGTTCTTATTGCTTTAAAAAAAGCGATTAAAATATTCTTGTAGCTCACTGAAAGTCATCAATAGTGATATGTTGAGTGGCCTGTTCTGTACAAATCAGTCTTCGCCAAGCACAGTTATGCTAACAAAGTAAAGAAATACTATCTCTTAATAAGAAGAGACATGAACTTTTAACAAATGTACATCATATTCGACATAATAACTGATGCTAAAAATTAATTTGTCAGTAAATAGAATCTTCTATTAATGCTTTATGGTTCAGTTTTTAAATTCTTTAGCCCACTGCAGACTTGTTTCTCAAAGACAAACGGCTTTATTAGTGGTTTACATCCTTTTAATTCTAATCCCTTTACAGTTGATATGCATATACTAACATTGGTATTTTTATATCATAATACAGTAATGGAATTAAAACTTTCATAGGCCCGACTTGTTCATTCCGGGGCAGCACCTTTTCGATCTGATAACTTTCTTAGTCACCCATTACACAATTCGTCCGCATTTTTTTTATAAAAATAATGAACATCGACATTATTAAAGTAATTACAACTGCCAAATATCATAATTACTTTAATACGCAAAAAGTGTTTTCTAAGTAAAATCGTTGTTATTCAGAACTTTTCCACATCAATGATTCTTTTCTAGCTCTTTGTTTTTCTAAAACCAACTGCTTTGAAGACCAATAAGTTAGCTGAGAATCTTTTTTAAAATATCAAGTAATAAATCAGATGGGTAAGACGAACTACCCGGAAAGTTGGTTACCGAACAAGCGGACAAGTAGTAAATAGGTAGACATTAACAATAGAAAATAAAATAATAATTATAAGCATGCAGTGTAAGGCAAATATTTAGTAGACCAAAAGTTTACGAATTAACAAAAAAAACTGAAAGAGGTTAGTGAAACATCTAAGAAAGCAGTGGTATATTGCAAACAGGAAATTATTTTATTTTATACAAGCGAATAAGGTAAATAAAAAAATTGTACCAATATTAGAATTAGATAAAACCTACATTATTAAAAACTATTTCAATTAGCAATGAAGATGCAATGCAACCTTAAAAAACTGAGCAGGCAAATGTAAACAAATAAAGACAACACAGAAACTGTAGCTATGGCACTCATATCTTAGGAGCTGATAAACTATTAAACCATACAATATAAAACACCTTCTATAGAAAGAAACAACAAAGGTCACAAAATAAAGACAAATGATCCCGGGTGGAAAAAGAATAACAGACGGCACTATTTTAAAAAGCTTTTAGTGGCGTTTAGTTAGGACATGAATAAATAATTAAAAAGACTAAAACTATGCAGAAGAACAACACATAGATCCACAACTAAATTAAAAAGTGACTAATACAAAGCAACATTAAATCAAAAATTAGAAAGAGAGGATAAAAATAATAAGCAAATCGGTAAATAGGTAAAACGAGATTAGCAAAATTAATAAAGAAAGAAAACAGAAATAAATAAGATACAATAGAAAGGTAGATTCACCATGAAATCCAAACGATATAGAGAACCACAACAATGAAAAATATTATTTCAATGAATTCTAATTAAAAAGACATGGAAAAAAATAGACAAAAAGAGTATAAGTATTATTAATTGTAAAAGAACATAACAATAAATACTCTAAAGAATGAATAATAATCGTAAGAACGCTTATAAAAAAACGCAACTGTCACATTCCCATTATTTCTATCGTTCACGAAAAGGCTTCTGACACAACATAGTACTGCATATTAAAAAAAAGAGTTAAATAACTAGAAATTGACTGTTGCATAGATTTAATGCATAATATATATACTAAAGAAACATTTTTACTATAAAGCTAAAGAAAACGACAAAATCCATACTAAACCAGCGAGGTTTAAGATGGAAGACCTAAACTATTTACTTCACTAGAAGAAGTGTTTAAAGCTACACTTTTACAAGGAAAGATAAAAATAAGTAAAAAAAAATTTAAATAAGTTATGATGACGGTGTTGTCCTGGTTACTAATAATTTTTAAAACTTACTAATCTCCTCTGTGCGGCATAGTCTATACAATTATCAAATACTCACTGTTAAAGACCAAATAAGAACTTGTAGGTCTATGACAACTCAAAGTTGGTCAAAAAATATACTAAGTGAAACTAGAATTTAGATGAGGTATCCTGGTGCTATTTACATGAATTTAATAATAAGAAAATTGACTGTTTTGTTACTATTTTTATTTTAAATACAACGTAAAAGAGATGTTAGGATGGCTACAACAATGATATTGGCAAATATGGTAAGAGGCCACCCATTCATTTTTCTCTTGAAGGAGCAGTGTGACACCATTTTGTCCATGTCATCAACACATCGCTTTTGCATTGCAATATTGTATTATTCAGACTTTTTCAGAGCAGTCTCACAGTGTAATGTAGATAATAAAATGGCATCTTTGTTTTAGCTTTGATTCGTATAACACCACGATAGCTTTGTCGTTGCTAAACGAAAAAGATTTCCCTTTCCTTATTTTATTTTCCAATATTTAATGAGGTATGTAAGATATTCTTCAAATATGGCAAAAGTAGCTTAACTAACAAAAATGTGAAAAATTGTTTAATTAATGTTTTGCACAGTTTTCTTATATGGGCAGCAAACATCTTTTACTATTCTTCCTCCTTGGATTTGTTTGCTCACTTATGCATATTTGCCCCTGTATATTTGTCTAATCAATAAATAAGAATTAGTAGCGTCATACACCTACCACACTTTTATTCTGTTTTGCTGGTTTTTATAACATATATGTAAATTTAGTTCTTCCTCTCTATGCAAATAGTTGTTGATCTACTCCGATCTAATCCATATTTAGTCCGTGTGTCCTTATATCAGCGTTGTCTAACCTTAAAAGATTCTAAATTGCTCAAAATTGGCTGACTGACGTTGTAGCCTCATACAATGTTCTCTTTATTAAAATAATACAACCCTGCTGCTATTGGTATTCCTAAACACCCTAAATTCCTCAGCAGTCCAATATTTCCAAACCTTTCCCGGCGTATTCAAATTTTTGTATTTCACTTCAGATTTTGTTTATCTATTGGTCTTTTAGACTATAATGTGGTATGTCGTTGAGATAATTATTTGTTTGAATGTATCTCGAACAGAAAGAGCGCTTGTAATTTTTATAGGGCCAGCTTGTTGTGGTAGTAGGTTATAGAGCTTGAGGTGGCTAGAAAGTGTCAGCTTTGCCAAAAAAATCTTATTTAATTTTTTGTTCCTTCATTACTGTAAACTTATCAAATATTAAATTTCTCTTTTTTGTTTGAATACGAAACTGACAGCAGCATCCATTATTCGTCTGAGACATCGCCTTCGAAAGCTTTGTGATCGAAATTGCTCTCGTTAACCAATTTTTCCATTATACCACTTGCTCATAAGTCATGCTATAAATTAAACTTATGGAAATAATTTAGTCAAGGCATAGCAATAAAATAAAAATTAATACAGTATAATGCTTGGTTATCGAAAAAAATAAGTGATTTATTGCTATTAAAATTAATCTAGGCATATAGATAAGTTATAATTATTTGTACCACAATAAGTAAATAATAATTCGAGTGCCAGTTATAGATTACAATTTGATGTCATACAAGTATAATGAAAGAAACTAAAACTGACTGTTTGTCTCTAAAGGAAGTTACTATTTTCACTAACAAGCAAGAGATAATTACCAGAATAACAATAAATGTTAAGTAAGCAGCTCCGACAGACGTTAAAGCACAGTGAAAGTAGTTTATAACTCTAACTCTGTTTTGTAGTTGTATGACAAGTAACCGGGTACCTTGTTACGGGACAACGCACAATATTTTACTTGTGAGAAAAGAGTTATCAACGATCACAGAAACATCCATGTAAATCATTGATTCCCAAAGTGGTCCAGGTGGACCCCCAGGGATCCACGTGAGACTCGACGGGGGTCTACGTTGGCGTGACAAAAAAATGGGGGTTCACAATTCGTAAGCGAAAATTTATCTGGTTTCGATAGTGAAGAACTAAAATGTTGGCTTGAGTTCACCTATCAATGTAGGCAGATAATATTTTAAGGAATTTTTTTAAGGAAAAATCGATTCCATTCACAAACGTTATTTCGGTGGCAACAGATGGAGCTCCTGCCATTGCCGGGCGATGTCGTGGGTTTATAAGCCATCTTAAAAGAATTATACCAGAGGTAACTGCAATTCACTGTGTCATCCACCGACAACACCTAGTAGCGAAAAATTTGAGTGCTAAATTGCACCAATCGCTTCAATTTGTGATTAATGTAGTTAACAAAATAAGAAGCAATGCATTGAATACCCGTTTATTTGCACAATTGTGCGATGAAAATGATGAAGACTTCCAACGATTGCTCTTACATACTGAAGCACGCTGGTTGTCGAAAGGTGCATGTTTAACAAGATTTTTCTCACTTTTTGAATCAGTTTTAGAGTTCTAGAAAGTAAAGATCCAGATTTAAAAGAAAACCTGATCAATTTGAAAGCAGACATCGCGTATTTGACAGATTTGTTCAAAAAATTTAATGACATTAATTTACAATTACAAGGGGACAGCCTCAATTTAATAAAAACAAAGGGTGTAACTTCAGCTTTTCTTGGAAAATTGAAATTTATGAAGCAAAATATTAGTCGGCGCGAATTTTCCCAGTTTTCAAACTTGTCACAGGTAGAATGCCTTGATGAGGATATTCACACATACGTTCAACATTTAATTGCACTGCATGATGACTTTAAAATCAGATTTGAAGATATTCTGACGATGGAAATACCACCATGGATCATAAATCCACTTGATGAAACGGAAGTGGAGAATGTGATATTACAAGACGAGCTACTCGAGCTTAGCACTAATGAGGAACTGAAAATAAAGTTTAAAAGAGGGTATCAAACATTTTGGCTGCAGGTAGAAATACGCGAAAAATATCCTGGACTGTGGGGAATTGCAAGAAAGCTTTTGATAGCGTTTCCCTCATCATATCTTGCCGAGAAAAGTTTTAGTGTCGTTACAAACCTTTTAACAAAAAAAGGAGCAGATTGCCTATCACAGAACGGGGAGATTTGCGGTTATTCCTAACAAAACTGAAGCCAAATATTGATAATTTGCTGTCAATCCATCAAGTACATCCCTCCCACTAAAATTATGACTATTTTGTGATTGTCATTGTAGAAGTTACGTTACGTTACGTTGTTAATATTTTATTTTAATTATATTACGACTGTTATCATATGTAATATGATAACAATAATAATTAATAGTGTAATAATTACATATTTGAATAAATACAACACAAAGAAAAATATACTATTTTCCTTTTATTTTTACCACTCCGAATGAGAAGTTTTCTAAACAAAATATGTGAGAATTGATTGGTTTCTTGTGTTGTGGGTAGATGTCAAAGGAGTAAAGTTGGATGGAATGAGTTTTTTGATTGGCTAACTTTACTTTTTTGACATCCACTCTCAGCACAATCAATTAATTAATTAACCAATAACTCAGCCGAAACGCAAATTTTCATAGTTAGATATAATTTTAACATTTTTTTCGAGTTTTGGGAATATGGTAGAAATGTAGCTGCAGGGGGTCCACCGGAACCAGCAAAACTTTCAAAATGGTCTATGAGAAACAAAAGTT
Source organism: Sinelater perroti (assembly GCA_036346155.1). NCBI lineage: Eukaryota > Metazoa > Arthropoda > Insecta > Coleoptera > Elateridae > Sinelater > Sinelater perroti. Next base: position 8,505,546 of record JARFIY010000324.1, read on the forward strand.
TGGGATCCTCTGAAGTAAATGATAGAACTATTAAAAAGGTGTCTGAAGATACAAAATACGACAGTAGAGGCAAAAAATCTGCGATAGACTTTATTAGTCTTTGATTTGATTAGAGCTTCTCAAAATGAAAACTTTGACAAGATTTAAAAGAAGCATACATCCAAAAATTGATAGGTTTAAAGAAGAAAACAAAGAAATTGTTTACTGAACGACGTTAGAAATTAATAAGGTTACGTACTGTTTATAATTTGTCTGTACGGCAGTAAGCTAGCAAGTTTAGTACATTAAAGTTATAGTATGCAATTTAATCATACGCTTTAACCAAATGTAAAGTCTTAGTCGTAAAAAACTAAATTAAAAATTAATTTCGAGTAACCGTCTGCAGCGGCGTATGATTTTATTTCGGCTAATTCGGTCTAAGCGGCTCCCGTAAAAAAAGCGTTTGTTCATTTCGTCTGCGCAGTTTATAAGCCTTTTTATAAACATTGGCCCTTCTATTGTTTATATGCCTCGCCGCAGTTTCAGGAGCTACCTCAACTAATGCGCTGAAGCAGCAAATTTTATCTTATTTATCCATAAACGGCTACGTAATGCGGCGTTTTTAAATATACAGAGACCTGAAATATTTTTTGTGGTTTTAGTTGGCAATATTATTTTAGGATTTGGGGGATTCTGCTTAACATTTAACGATTTTCATTTTGATATTTTCGAGCAGCCGGCTAGGGTATTATTGCAAAGTTTGCTGTTGCATACCCAAAAAGGATAATATTATGAAAAAAATGTATAAAGGAAATTAAAAATGATATATAATCAATTTGGTAAAATGTACTTCTATTAATAATTAGAAGGTGCAAATAAGAACGATAATTGACAACGCTGTAAGAGAAAATTAACTCAAAACTAGTATACAATTCTGAGCTTATAAAATTAATGGACTAAAAATGAATAATAATATTAATAAAATTATAACAACATCCCCAAAAAAACGCCAGTGAATGGTTGTGTGCGTTTAAAATTTTCCTTCTAACCCTTATTAGAAGGCCGCTTTTATTTATCAACTAAACTACCTATTTTTTAGTTCTGACTTGTATTCCGCTCCAATATTATTTTGATTTGATTCAATTTTGTATTTTCGAATAATTGTCTTCTACAGTTTTCTTCGCTGTCTTATTTACTATAAATTTAACCTCTTCTTAAATTTGTTAACATTTCCTTTGGTTTGTTATATTATATTATATATACCTATTATATTGTCTAACGATGTATGAGAAGAATTATTAGAAGGATTAGAACATATTAAATGAGACATACCAGCTGCTATTAAAATGAATAAAAGAGGTAGAAATTTCTTTATAATAAAATTGGAACATATGCTGTTTTCTTATAATGAGAAAAGTTAGATAGGTATGACAAAAATAAATATATAAAAACAGTACCCGTGAAAGTAATAAAAGAGTGTTTTAAAAACTCTCGTCCTTTATCCAACAGATCTGGTAATATTGCTTTAAGATGCATAAAATTAAACCATAATATTCTCTAACTCAGTGATTGTTAAGACATCCGGTAGGATATCAGGTGGCTGTACTATAACGACCAAAATGACAGCTGACATGGTCAAAGTAACACGCTGTTATTGAGTTACGAACAGCTAAGAGTGGTGCGCTTTTTTGACACATAGCTGTCTATTACGACACAGTTGTGTATATCAGTATGATTAAGCCATAAATGAAAAGAGTAAAAAGGAAAAAGCAACCACAAAAAAGCTGCATGGTCAAACCCTATATAGTTGTATTTCATAGCATGATGAGCAGCATCAAGCGCCTAGATGAAATCATTCATACTAAACCCATCATAAAGCAAACGACACTCCGATCCGGCCACTCAACCACCCTCCAACTCCTTAGGGTGGTGGAGCGCATCACCGAGGGCTATACCAAGAAGGAGGCCACGGGTATAGTCTTCCTAGATGTCCCAAAGGCCTTCGACAGAGTCTGGCACAACGGGTTGGTGTACAAGATGGCGTCAACTAACATCCCGATCCCGATGATCCAGCTTGTTCGGTCTTTCCTCTCCGGCAGGAAGTTCAGAATCAAGCTGGGAGGCCAGAAGTCATCGGAGAGACGCCTACGAGCCGGCGTCCCTCAAGGATCTGTGCTGTCCCCGACGCTCTACAACCTTTACGTCCGGGACATGCCAACGACGCCCTCCACCACACTGGGCCAATACGCAGACGACACGGCGGTGCTGTCCAGCTCCATCGGGCCAGCTTTCGTCTCCAGAAGACTACAGGAGGAGCTCGACCTCCTAGAAGCTTGGTGCGACAAGTGGAGAATAGGAATCAACGTAGAGAAGAGCGCGGCCGTCCTATTCTCCACCAAGAAACTTCACTGGCGAGACGACCTGGCAAGACTCAGTATCTTTGGAAGGGAGATCCCCTGGAAGGAAGAAACATCCTACCTCGGGGTGATTCTGGACAGGAAACTGACCTGGACACCACATGTAGAAAGGACGGTCACCAAAGCAAAAGCAGCTCGAGCGGCATTAGGCTCCCTCCTCCACCCCAGGATACACCTCTCAACAGAGAACAAGCTGCTTTTGTACAAGACGGTCCTAAGACCTATGATGACGTATGCGGCACCAGTTTGGGGCTGGGCCGCAAAAACTCATATAAACAAGCTCCAGGTCATCCAGAATCGGGATTTAAGGTCAGCCTTTAGCGCCCCGTGGTTCGTGAGGAACCACAATATACATAAAGACGCGATCCAGGATCCAGGAGTACATCTCCCAGAGCGCTCAAGATCTACAAAAAATAACAGAGGGCCACGCGAATTCCACCATCCGTGGAATTTATAACTACCAGATAGACAGAGGCGCCCGTTGTAAGCGCCCAAAGATCCTGATTCCTCCGTGAAACGACACGGAGGCGGCTTTTACGGCCATCCACCACCCACGCCAGGTCGTATCAAGAGGACAGTGGTTAAGGGCTTGTCTCAGGGACCACTAATTACGCCAGTGAAGTCAACGTCAACGCAAACGACACTACTGGGATTTTTCTTGGACAAGCCAGAAAGATGTTTCGTTACCACCGGTTTGTCGTCATAATTTCATTACTGTCCCTTCATCACCACTATTTTACATATGCTTGAAAATACCCTTTTGTGGTTCATTTTTTATTTAAGTATATTTATTTTAGTTAACAAAATTTAGATTAGAAGTTTGTTTCATTGTCAAAAAAATGTGTACATAAATATATGTATTTGTGTATCTCACTGATAAAATGGAATTATCTCAGTAACGTCGTTTGGTACTTCATCCCAATTAACTTTTGACACCTCTCATAGAAGACCTCCCTTTTCGACGCCTTAAGAAGAAGTGGCCAAAAGATATCGCAGATTAATAGCGGACTGACTCCATTGAGAGCTCCTCCACTCGCGCTTGATATATGATACTATAAGCTCATAGAATGTATACTATTCTGATTGCTCATCAAAAATTGGTTAATAAAAAAATAATACCCACTCCCACACCTTCCATCTCACTAAAAATATGTTTTTGAGATTTAACTAAAAGACACCTCAACATCTTTTCTACAGTTCAGCTTTTTGCCCATGTAACTTTCAGATTTTTGGTTAAGCAATCGTACTCAGTTTGAATCAGTTGAGTACCTATGTGACCAAATGCAATTGTAAATCCATCAGCATTCTACATGCTTCTCTATTTGTCCAACTTTTCAAAAATTCTCTACAAGACTTTTGATAACTTCCGCCAAAAGTCTTATTGCACGCGTCTTTGATCATGTCAAACAGTTCTCTGCTAAGTTACCGGCCATTTTCGTTTCTCATCGGTTAATATCCTTAAAAGATTGTGTTCATAGACAGGTTGTATTCTCAAAACAATGTGGCTAATGGAGCGTACAGAGCAATGAGAAATTCATCTTAGCCGCGTAATTTGTCAACTATCTGAAATCTTGTCTCATCTCTTCCACATACTTCAAAGACTATTTTACTTTTTCTGGTTTTACATAAACAGTTGGTCTAACAAACTGCCTGTTATGTTAATTACAAAGTATTAGCAGCATATTTCAATACGCACAACATACTTCTTATCCTTCTATAAACATCAAAAATTTTGATTTAAAGTTACACGCACATTTATTTAAAGCCAAACATTAAATTATTTTCATTTCAAGAGCAATTATTCATATAGAGCTCAATAAATTAATTCGTGGCTTCAACCCATATTCCGTAAAATGTCAAACCAAATCGAATAACAATTAGTTATCCCCTCGCATTAATACCGCACAACAATCCCACAGATATAAACTACAAAGCAAAGGCAATAGGCGTAGGCATATAACATATGTCTATCAATTCGAAATTCAGCGTTACAAGATTATCAAACGCAAACAACGCAAAATAGGCTCTATCGGATTAATTTGGTAAACTGCTGCTCTATGCCCATTGAAAAATATTTAAAAGTTTTCTAATTAGTGTAAGTTAATTTCAAACGTTGTTCCTACATATACTTACAACTCCACAGAGGCGAGTATATGTAATAATAAATTAATAGGAAATTAATTGGCAACTGTTTTAATTATTGAATTTTGTAGGTTAAAAATTAAAAATAAAGCAATGATTTAGTTTTACATTATAATTATTTTTTCGTAGAAGTTGTATTTGGTGCTATACGAATATATTACAGAATTTATTAAGGTAAAAATCAATTTTTCAATATAGATAAATGTTTCCTGTAAGGCTTCTTGAACTTAGTAATTTGACTGGATTAAAATTAATGAGGTTTTGACACGTTAGGTCAAGAGTTTTACAAATAAATTCGCAGAAGATTAGGAGTCAATTTTTGAATAGTTTTAAAGATATCGGATAACCTCTTCTACTAATTGTGCTTATTTATATAATTATATAAATCACAAGTTTAAATTAATATTACACTTTAAATTTAATTCAGTTAGTTTGTCAAAGTAAATTAAGCCAGCTAATGCAGCATCATGTTCCCCATTCAATCGGTAAATTTAAGTTACTTACGGACACGCAATTAATCTAACCAGTCATCAACCACTAACTCAGTTCCAACCACAAGTAGCACAAATAGTACTAAACAAATATTCCAGCCCTATATAACACTAATTCCTTACGTCTTCTCTACCTTTTTTTTATGCTACATCTGCCAGCCCAAGTTATAATCACATAACATCTCACTATACCCTGACATCAACAAGTGTACAGATAACCAACGAACAGAATGCCTTTAAAGAAACACCATATAATAATCACCCACGGCAAATTGTAAACCATTATCCAAAATAAATACAAACTCGCTGACTAATGTCCTTAATCATAACTGAAATCGAATACAAAACAATAATAATAACAATTCCAGAAAACTAGTAAAACTACCCCCAATATATACATATAGTGTTACGAATCATATGGTAAACCTTGCAAGTTGCTGCAAGTAAAGAATAAAACACTAGAAGAAAATAACAGTTAAACTCAACGCGCACACACCAGATGTCTCAAAATTTTTAGTCATTTAAGGTTTGAAAGTGATATACATCACACTTACCTGGCCAAAGACGAACAATCTTGCCAAGTAGTCATTAGATATTTGCACCATTCAGTGTTTACTAAACAGATTAAAAAATAATTGGAAGGAAAGTCATCAAATACGCAACCTATGAATATAAGGTACAAAATAACTAAAGAACTATTACCATTGTTCTGTATAGATCTAGCACAAACTACTTTCCTTGCTAAATTTAAAAATGAATAAATCAGAATAACATTATCATCAATCTATTGCTAGACCGGAATGACTAACTTATTGCGTATCACTACATAGAACGTACATGATCTTTTACCTTTCACCTTCTCAATTTACATAAAAATGACGTGATGCTAGTACAAAAAGAACTATTTGATATTACATGCTACTCCAACTATGTCATTAGTAAAAACTCTGTCTCGATTAAATTCCTTTCAAAATGCAACACAAATATTTAACTCATCCATTACCTTGGCTTTTTGTATGTTAGCCTCATTTATCTATTGACGACTATAATAAACAGGTTCATCGCTGGTGACGATTGGAATTCTAAACACTCTCATTGAGGCTCTACTAAGGACTCTACATGTTTTTCTATATATTCTATTAAGAGCTCAGTCTTACTCGATTTTTACATATCACATGAAATAGTCGCCAATACAATCACAATTAGAGCGAACAAAAACTTATCCTCAGACCACGTTCTAGTTATACCAAACTTAAGTACTATAACCATTAATAAAGAAATCACATTTTTTCTAACAATGAAGAAAGCCAACTGGAATAAATTCCAACAACATATTGAGACCAAAGTAGACCTTTGACCGAGCATAAGAGAACCTGAAGATCTAGATCAAGTAGTCCAGTATCTTATCTCTTATTCAAGAAGCAGTGTGGGTAGCTACGCTTTGTCAAAACAACTGTGAATCACAAAGCACCTCCACCGCCCTCTACATCAAAGAATTGCTTGCTAATAGATGACAAACTGGAGCAAAATGCTTTAAGCAAAACACCCTCTCGAGAGCTACAAAAAACTTCAAAAGTTCTCAAGTTATGAATCCTTTTATATAGAAACCCAATAACACTTAGGCAAGCTCTAACAGAAAAGGCCGATACCTTTGCGGATTACTTGTTTACTATATTCCAATCACTCATATCAGATGAAGCTATTAAGACATTCCTGCACACTATGTACCAGATGTCTCTCTTTATCAACTTTTTTTACAAATCAATGTACGATTGAAGCTATTAAGATTTAAAAAAAGACACAATAATCTATAATCATAATAATAGTTTCCATACTTGAAGAGCGTCAGAATAGGTAACTTCATATCGACAAATTAAAGTTCTGGTTATTTGATATATTGCTTACTGAAACAGGTCCATATACCTCCCCAATCATTAATTTAGGTTTAAAGAGTACTATTCCATAACACTACAAATACATAGAACACTAGCACAAATAGCACAGTGTTCTTCAAATGCGCTCAGGTGTTATACAAGATCTGGCATACTTAAAAACAATACGGGTAAGTTTAAAACTCTCTTACCACATCCCTATGATCTTCTCTTTATTTCTAATCCGAGGGACATATATATCCCAGTAAAACACAATAATAATATCTCAAACTACCATTTTATCTTCTCCGGAATCCCACAAGGTAACATTATTGGCCCTATTCTTTACCTTGTCTACACTGACGATTTACCAGAGACTTTGTCACAGATGACATCCATCTACGGTAATGGATAAATTGGATAGAAATTGCCATGCTATTATAGTACTTCCAAATCTCTAACGTAACCTCAACCTCATAAATGAATCACTTAATTAATGTCGCATTAAAAAAAATCAACATAATCGGCACAAGTGACAATTACTAAATAATCTAATGTCTGCTTGGCTATTACTGTAAATAATATGCCGATACATATTATGACCAAACTCATGACCGACGCCTCACGTGGAGAAACCATATTTCATGCCAAATATCAGCAACTGAACTGAAAGTTACGTCAGATGTATTAGCTTATCGGCAGAAGATTTAAGTTAACCTTAAAAACAAACTATTGTACAGCTTTCGGGGCTGCGCTAAACCAACTCAGATAAAACCATACAATAGCTCCAGTCCAAATCATCCGTAGATGACGATCTAGGAATCTCAATCATCATCGACAAAATCTATAGACTCTTTCTCAGGTACCACAACAAGCTTTAAGAACATCACAATGCATTAGCTGAACAATTGTCCAATATCCATCCGTCTTTTGGAAGAGTCGATGTTGGCTTTGTTATCTAAGAACTTCCTGCTGTGAATAGTCTGTTATAGGAATACCACTACGAGTAGTTTTGCTCTATATACTCATTTGTAAGATAGATCATAAGTGTACTGTAAATAAATTTAAAAAGTTTTGAATAGTTTGTGTTTTCTCTTCTCATATAACTGCTCTCTAATTTTAGATTTTAATTATGTGAAATATAACTTATGGCTAATGTATCTACGCAAGTTACATCCCAAACTAAATATTAATTTTTGCTCCATAGGATAAGAGTTATTTCGCCATGTCTTCTCTTATCATGGAATAAATCGAAATGCTTTAGAAGTAAAAGTTTAATTATCTCATAATAACAAAGAACACTATATTCACAGAAAAGACAAAGTAAAATATGAAAAGCGTTTTCTTCCATTGTGGCTCTGCAGACGCACTTATGACTGTAAGGTAAAGGGCAATATACGGATATCTTGGTTATTTAGGAACGTATGTTAAGGCCGAATTGATTTAATTAATATTTATAACGCTGTAATTTCTCAATGTATGTCTCACATAGAGATATTTTTATTAACAATTTTCAATATTTTAAAATTTTGCTAATAAGATGCATTTCAATTTCTTTTTCCTGTGGCATATGAAAATGAGACACAAAATTAGGTACAGTAAATATGGGACTAAGGGCAGCCGGATGGCAAACGTCAGTAAATTTTAGACCAGTTGGGTTTGCCCTTGAGAAAATTGAAATATCAGGAATCTATTACATATTATTCAAGTTTAATATAAAAATAAATTCAAGAACATTTTGAAGACTCTCATGTATTTTTAGCTAAAAGAAAGTGTTTCCATAAAGGACTTGTTATCGTATACATTAGTTTAAGAATATACAAAGAATTTTTTTGAGAAAACCCGTGGAGATTAGCATTGTCCAGTCAAGAAAATAGATATTTTCGTTTCTCTATGCCAGGTATTATATAAAAGGTTTTCAAAGACGGGAAAAACACAGTAATTCTAGATATATAGAATTACACACGTATATATGTCAAAAGACAATTGGTTGAAATTGAGCGTAGCGTTGTCTCTAAACCAAAATTTCCAAAATAAGGCATTTCTAGGGGTTTACAACTGTTTATGCTATTTTAATAAATAATTTGTAAAAAAATTGCATAACGCTCTGTAGCTTTGGTTCAATAAAGAATAAATATTTGGAAAAATATGTGTCACTGATAAGAAAATCTATTTTGTTAATAGCGTTACCAAAATTTATTGCTAATAATAATTTTCTAATGCTTAACTGCTAGTTAATCACGATATGCGTAGAAACCCTTACAATAGGGTTTGTTGCTAGCTAACTTTTCCCACTTGATGCAAAAAAATCCTGTTTAAATTTCTAAGTATTTATCGACACTCTTCTAGGAACACTTCCAATGGAAATTAAAGAAACTACTCCTCGGATCCCTTTCAATAAAGGGATAAAGAGATGCATCCAAAAGAATTCCCGGTATTAATTAAATTGCAGAACTGTGTTATTGCGCGCTCCCCGTCCTGCATTGTCTGCTAATTTTAGATATAGTACATCTAAGAAATTAGGTCACACGGCAGCTATTCGAGACGCTCCTCTACAAAAGAAATAATTAACAAAATTTTGTCTACCGTATCTTCAACAGGGCGGTGTAATAGTTTTTTAGCAGTAAGAGATTTCTCAGTTAATTTATTTAGTGTGCTCGCAATTAAGCTAGCGTTTTAATTGCTCTTTTGACATCAACATAACTTATTTCAGCTTCTATTTATTACGAAAAAATATATTCGGTTTTCCGTTCTAAAGTAGCTCAATTGTATGCTTCTTGAAGAGTTTTAAAGGCGTGAAAATAGATATGGGAATCCAAGAAAAGACAAATAAGCTATCGATGATTGAAATATTAAGGTTCAAAAAGGGCCGCGTTATCTAGGGGCCCAAACCTAAGGAAGCAAATTGGTTTGATATTTATTTGCAAGTTTTATTCTCCAACTTTTATAAATCCTATTTAAAAGCTACATTTATTGTGATAACTTCTATTTCAGTTCTCAGTTACAAACTACTTTTTGGCTTTTAAGAAACACATTTTTTCTGATTTATTACTTCACGCTTTAAAACAAAATTTCAATTTAAAATGGCCTATAAACATTTAAATTCACGTTTATATTCTCAAGATTAACATAAAATCGTTTTACAAGTTTAAACAGTCAGTAAATGGTTTAATATGTCAACATAGACCTAGTGTGCACGTGATTATCCAAAAACACTGAGAAGTACGACCTAGCGTGTAGTACACGTAACCGTTAAGGTAATCCCTCTGCGGACAGTGAAACATAGTCGGTGTGAGAGGTAGGGTTATAATTTAATGGGCAACGAGTGAACATCAAGTTCTGCTGTAAATTAGAGAAAATGTCGACGAAAACACGCGAAAATCTGATGCAAATGCAGGGGACGGGAGCCTTAAACAGAAATTGTGCTTAAACAATTTCAGAATGAAAAACGAAACAATAGTGGATATGCCACGTTTGAGTAGGCCATCGAAAAACAAACCCTCAGATATGATCGAGCAAGGGCAAAAATGAGATCAGACTACCCCACAACTGATGGCAAAACATTGGGCTTAGTAAGGACGGTGTCCACCTTTGTCACCATTGTCCACAAGCTGACAGATAAAGAAACAAAATGAATAGAAGTTTCTAGAAATCCAATTATAGTGTGCGAACAGGATCCATTCTGTGGACCATTACCGAGGATGAACCCTGCTAGTATCAGTTTAACCCAGAATCCAAGCGGCATTCCCAAAACGTATGACAGCTATTCTGCGATCAATTGATAAAAAGCTATACTTAAAGAATGTGAAGGATGAAAACAATTTTATTTGTTCTTCTGACATCATGCACCAAGCTTTTTAGACACACAACGTATACGTATTTGTACTTTTAATTATTAAAAAAATTGTCGGATGCTAATAATACTAATAATATTTAACAGCGACAAATTGAGAATTGAGAAGAACATGTAAAACAGTCACACAATGAAAGAATGCGACAATAAGACAAGCAGATTATAGTTGCAGAAATACATATGTGACAAATGAAAAAAATATAATGATTAAGAAAAAAGGAAAAAAAATTAAGCCAAATGGCAAGAGAAAGGTGGAGAAGAGAACATAAAGCTAATGTGCCGTAATAAAAAATATACATAGAGGAGAAAAGTCATAAGTAAAATAATAGTCTGCAGGGAGTGAAGAAAGCAAAGAAAGACTTCCAGTATAAATAAATAAAGAAGGAGAAAAGTATTTGAACTACTACGACAACGAAATCATTAGACCGGACAACAATTAAGGTAATTTAACAAAAAATAGAAAATAAACAGCTAATAATAAAGAATAAAAAATAAATAACAGCAACATGGAACATAAGAACACCGAAAAAAAGCAAAAGAAAAAGTGCAATTGAAAAAGTACTACTCACTGAGATACTCAACAATAGAAATAACAAACAGGACAAAAAGAAGATAGATATGATAAGTTGAAAAATAGAAAAGACTATTATAAAATACAAACAATAAATCCGAAGGTACTAAGAATAGATCTGGCGCTACCGTACATATACGCACCAAAAACAGAAACTTTTATAGATAACAAAAAAAAAGAGTTTTATGAAAAACTCCAGGTAATAACAGAAGACAAAGCAGCATACGTAACAATAATGAGAAACTGAAATGCAAGGACGGGAAAACATAAAGAATAGTGATCTAATAGATAGATATGGTGGAATATAACGGACGAATAAATTTGGTTAAGAAATTAGCTGACGCAATATTTGCATACAAAGACACAGATATACAAACAAAAGAGTGGGAATTATTAAAAATAGAACCGACTATATAACTATCAGCAAAAAACAAGACCAAAAGTAAAAAACATAAGAGCATACAGAGAAATAGGACCATACATTTTCGATGAAAAGAAGCAGTAAAAACAATCAAAAGGGTAAATTCAGAAAATCATAAGAAATGTAGATAACAAATAATGAAGAAAGTGAAACATAAGGACACAGAGGAAAAGGAAAGTGGAAAACGTTAAAAAATTGTATTAAGAACCATAACAGAAATATACGAAATAAGAAAAATGCACCCGATTTAAAAGAGCAAAATGGTAAAAGAAGCTGTAAATAAAGAAAAAAGCACAAAAAATACATAGGGACAAGGCAATCGAAAAACAAAGAAACTACATAAATTATAAAATAAATATAGCATGGAATATTTCAAAATAAAATCAGAACCAACAGTATACAAGATTAAAAGTAATTCTGGATAATAGTAATAAAATTTAAAAAAAAGAAAACACCTCAAATAAAAAATACAAAAGGCAAGAATAATAAATTTATAACAAGCAAAGAACAAATAGTTAAAACATGGAGAATACGTTATGAAGAATAATTTTAGGACGATAAACTACTAAGGGAAGTTGGTCAGAGAATAAAAAAACAGGAAATATACACGAGACAACATAACAAGAAAAATATAACAATTACATTGACAAAAGAAATAAAAACAACCATTAGAATTTAAAAAAATGAAAAAAACCGATGAAGAAGCGAAAATTATTTTAGAAGTATTAAAGTTTAGTGAGAAAGGAGTAAAAAATAAATAAAAAATGTATAATAAGACAGGCGAAAAAATGAGAATAAAACATAATGATACCAAACCACCAGTGAATGTAAAAAAAAGGTATATAATTTAAAAAAATTAAGATTAGAAAAGATATTAAAAGAAGAACAAATAGCTTTTAGACCAGGAAGACGGGCAAAATTTAACATAACAAATCTGTTTAACATTTGTAGATATAAAAGGTAAAAATAAATAGAAAAATGGCATAACCTTTATTATAAATAGAAGAATAAAATAGAGGGACAGTTTCAGCACGCTGCTATTTATTATAACTATAAACGAAATTATAGAAAAGTGTAATGAGCGCAAAGCTTAGGAAAAAGCTGGTAACAGGCAAATGCAGCCAGTATTCATACAACTGATGACAATCCTAGCCACAACAATAAAGAAAAATTTTAAAACGACATAAATATATAGAAAAAAGAAGTAAAGCAAATAAAATTAAAAATAAATAAAGAAACAAATAGATAACAGTAAGCATAAGGAAACGCAAGTAGAAGAAATAAAAATTTACAACGTGCTCTTGGAAAAAGTGAATAGTAATATGGATCTGAGAACCTTGATAACAAAGAACAAGAAAGCAAAATAAACATTGAGAGAGCTGGATAATGATGGACAAGCACAAATTATTAATAACCACAACAGAAATAAATTTTTTAAAGGGTAAGTAATGACACACAAAGGAATCGAGTAAAAAATACAATAAGACTAAAATAGAAATCAACAGTAACGAAGATAGAAACAACAGCAATTACAATGGCAAATTCTCCAAAATATATATAATAGAAATGGAAATATTGGGCGTCCTAAAATTTGGCGCGCCATTGGTGCGGTAAAGTGTTGCCAACGGAAAAAAAGAAGTACTACACAAAGGAACAACGCGTTTTCATTGTTGAGCAATATTTTAAAAATAATGAAAGTTTGGCAGCTACAATTCCCAATTTGCGTACAAAAAATGGTCAGAATAGTGATTTAAATTCATCAACTGTGCAGAAATTAATTAAAAAATTCAGGGATACTGAATCTATAATTGACAATAGATACTCTGACCGTCCTTTAACAAATCGGTCAACACAAAACATCGAAGCAGTTCGTGAGAGTGTTGTTGAGGGTCCAGAAACATTAATTCAGCACCGTGGTCAAGAATTGGACATTTCGAGAAGCTCTCCACAGCGTACTCTTACAAAATATTTGCATCTTCATGCTTAGAAAGTTCAATTGGCTCAAGAATTAAAGCCTACTGACCACGCTCAGCGAAGCGACTTCGTTGAGTGGATTATGGAACAAGTGGACGCTGATTTGTCGGGCAAAATCATTTTCAGCGATGAGACTCATTTTCATCTTGAGAGCTTTGTTAAATGTCAAAATTGTCGCATTTTGGTTCAGAAAATCCACGAGTGATTGTTGAGCAACAAATGCATCCACAACGTGTCACTGTTTGGTGCAGATTTTGGACTGGAGGCATCATCGGGCCATTCTTCTTAAAGCTGCTCGCTATCGTAACATGATAATCCAGTTTTTTGTGCTTAAATTGCAAAATATGGATGTAGACAACATGTGGTTTTAACAAGACGGTGCTACATGACATACAGCCCACAAAATCATTTCCTGGTCGTGTAATTTCCGTTTTGGTGATCAGAATTGGCCACCCAGATCGTGCGATTTAAAGCCGTTGAACTTCTATCTTTGGAGTTTTTTGAAGTCTAAGGTTTATGTCAACATAAAGGAAACATTGAAGGAAAAAAATAAGCGCTGTATCAACAATATTCAGCCGCATTTATGCAAAACGGTTATGAAAAATTTCAACAAAAGGGTGCGCATGTGCCAGCACAGCCGTGGAGGCCACTTATCCGACATTCTATTCCATACGTAACCCTATACTATATACTTTTTGAATCAATAAAAAATTACAATTTTTAATTAAAAGCCCGTGTTTTCTATCGGAATTAGTTCTTCCGTGAATTTTGGGACACTTTATAAGGAGAGAGATTAAGGAAAAAACACAATAAAAAAGTAAGAAGAATAAAGTGGAAAAGCAAAAGTGACAAGGATGGCGAGAAATAGAAAAGCTACGAGATATGTAGATAATCGTATTTTGAGGCTAATATTTCTCAAATTATTCCAAAACCGCTCTTATTTGACTCCAATATTTCACCAGAACTTCATATTGTTCGTTATTACTCAAAGTAATAACAAAAAAATCAAGAATAATTAGCAAAAAAATTATGGGTATTCTTTGGTAAAAAGTGCAAAGAAGACTAATTATTTTTATGTTAAATAAAAAATAATGTAGCAACTTTTCTCCTCCAACACATTATTAAATAGTCCAGACATGTGAAATTCGCGTGGTTGGACATCTGGATTATAATAAGAGATTTTAAAAATAGTTGAAAACTACCGAACAGATTTTTATTGTTTGGAGGACATGGTAGGAAATTTTGCGTTATAATAATGCAGCAGCACACATTGAATAGGAAAGTTTTACCTTTTCGCCACTGCTTTGTAGTGCAACTTGCTGGTAAATCTCAGGTGATAATTAATTTTAATGAGATTACCAAAAAGCTTTGACAATTCTTTATGTAATACGTTTTTCGCCTCATTAAACTTTTTGTTGATTCTATGCACTCTTTGCTTAATTTGCAGCAAACTCATCCTAAAAGCAAGCAATCCAATTGAGTTGGAGTCTGAACAGCTTTGAGATGAAAGGCCGAGAGGGTATAATCTACCCTACCATCAAATTTTATTGACTCGCTATAGAACAAAAAAATTCGGCTTGTGTTTAATGCATATTTGTATTTTATAGCGCTAGTGTAAAATAAAAAATGTAAATAGTTATCCGATTAAGTAATTAACGGTAATCCAAAGTTAGTAATCAGAAAGTAATTTTTAATTTCAATATTCAGTATTACGAACTTAGGAAATGTTGTCCTTCACGTTTGACCAAATTATAGTGTTAATATAATCCGCACCCAGCGCACGCAACGCACAAACTGCGCGGCAAATAATCAAGCGGATCCTGCCCGCGCTGCTAATGATAACGTCGCACAATTTCAGATAATGAAAACGCAGATTACCTCTTTGTTCGCCGTATTGACGGGTATTGTTAATAAATTACCGCCGCAGCAATTACCGCCTTTGTGCTCCCTGCGCGTATCGCTAATCATCGCCGATCCGGCGGGTGCCGAAAGCCCACCTTGGAAAAGCAACCCGAACGCCTCTGAACCAAGCTAAAGCTCCTCTAAAGGGCGTTAAGTGCGCAACCCTGCGCCGCCCGTGAATTATTTCTTTGTTTTGGGAGCGCATTAATAAAATATGAACGACCGCGCCTGTCGCAGTGCCCCGCGGCGGGACTTCGGGGATGAGCGCGAGCACCCACATGAAAATTAGATAAGGATTTGGCGGAGGAGGATGGGCATTAGCGCGGCATCTGCGCTTGAGTACTGGATTTACACCGAGAACTACTTTGGCAAATGATGAATTGTTGAACGAAGAATGCTACTCGGAAGGTAAGTTAAAAACAATTTAATTTCTATTTTGAATGGATGCCCGTCACTATGACATTTATGGTATTTTAAAAAGTGGTTTGCATACAAAATGTGAATTACTTATAATATGCAGGGCTAGACTATCTAAGAACTAAACTAAACTTAAAAGACGCAAAGCTATTTTGGAAATACACTTGAAACTGTTTACTATAAATATTAAATTGAAACTGCTTTTTTCTTTACCATATACCCAACTATATATAATCCTCAGTGCAAAAAGACAAAAAATGACTACCGCACTACCTATTATTCCCAGGAACAGCATTATGGTTAAAAAAACTAAATCACGGCTCCGAGCACGGATGGAGCAAGAGTGCTAGGATTCTCCTGTTCGAGCGCAGCTCATATTAAATATACTTTAAGAATACGTACATGGAACCCACAAAGCTTATATGAACCCAGTAATACCATAAAAGAGATTAAAAGACTACATTTATCTATATTGGGTATCAGTAAAATGTATTGGCCTGAATCTAGAAACTGTACTATGGATTATCACAAAATATATTATTTAGGTGACGATAGTAATCACCATTGTAACGCTTTTACTATAATAAAACAAGTCTATCATAGTATCACATCTGTATTCCACATTTATGATAGAATTGTTATGATTAAACTGAACTAGAAACTTATAAATATTAACCTAATTTAAGTAGATGCTTTTACAATTGATAAGAGCGATATCAAAAATGTTTTGGACAGACTAAAAAATAAGAACATAATCATTCCAATAGGAGACTTCAATGCGAAAGTCGGCCATGGTAAACAGTATAACATGGTTGGTGATGGGCTCGGCGAAAAGAATAAGAGAGGCGATCGATTATAAAAAATCCCCTGCATAATGCACACGTTCTTCAAACTGCAACGAAGATTATATACCTGGAAATCTCAGACTGACTTAGCACATAAGATTGTAAAAAACCAGGTCGATTTTCTAACTATTAACGAACATTACAGAACCTACGTCAAGTCAGTCAAAACCTACCCTGGTGTGGACGTACCTATAGATCGCCGCCTATTAGTAGGAGAAAAAACTCAGATTACAGGAGATCAAATGTCATAAAGTTCTTTAATAATCGGACATAAAATATCTCAACAATAATCGACAACGGGTTGCGAACTTTATGAAAAATAAATTTTAAATGAATGACCATCAATATAGTATAGAAGACGAGTGGAGTCAGATTAAAATAATAATGCAAGCTGAAATATCTTACATGATAAAGCGTAGACGGAAAAACATGAATGTAGAAACAATGAGATTACAGACCTAATGAAATAAAAAAAATTTCAAGAATCAAAACATTGAACAACATAAAAACCTCAACAAAGAAATCATAACAAAATTATGCCACCCAAAAGAGAAGTGGCATGAAAATAAATGTTCGGAAATAGAAATATTATAGGAGAAACAGAATGTCTTCAATCTGTATAAAACATAAACGAAGTGATTAAAATACGTAATAAAAACACTAACAATCTAGAAGACAGTAAGCTCATTATAGATAAAAAAGAGAAGACTAAGAATTGCGTTGAGTACACAGGTGCGCTATTTAACTATGGAAAATCTGAATATAAGATACAAAACAATATAACAAGGCCTGAAATAACATTAAATAAAATAGACAATTTTTTTATTATTAAGGTAAATATTTATAACCTGCCAATTATGGCTCTAAGTAAATGTGTTTAAAGTGCAATATAGGAGGGGAGATGGTATCCAGCGATAACACTCCCCATAAATTAACTATTGATTATTGTTGATTTAATATGTCTGTAGGCCACTGTTTTTTTAAGTCTTTTGATTTTAGGTTGGATGTATAGTTGCATGGGTTCTTCATTGGGGTGATTAGGGAGCCGTTCGAGGCAATTCCTTGTTAATCTGATAATTTCTACTTACTAACGTACCATGGTGCATTAAAGATCATTCGAAATATATTAGATTGGACTCTCTGTATAATTTTAGTATTACATGGCTTAGCACACCCCCAAAGCTGGACACCGTACGTCCAGATAGGTTTTATGATACACTTGTAGATGAGTAATTTATTTTCTGTTGACAGTTGTGATTTGCGACCTAACAGCCAGCTCATTTGACGAATTTTTAGGTTTATGTGGATTTTCTTAGCAGAAATGTGTGCCCTCCATGTAGGTCTATAGTCAAGTGTTAATCCCAAGTATTTAACTTGAGTAGATGCAGGTAACGGCTCGTCTGTGGGGCAGATGGTGATTCCTGTTCGTGAATGTAACTTGTGTGGACTTTGTATGGTTTAATTTGACTTTCTATCGTTTTAGCCAAACTTGCAATTGTTTAAGATGCGTTTACAGATTTTCAGATGCAATTTGTGGGTCTTCGCTTATGGATAATAGAGCGATGTAGTCGGCACACGTAGCGATTGTAGTAGTATTTGTAGTTGGGATGTCAGCCGTGAATATCATATAAAGAAGTGGACCAAGGACACTACCTTGAGAGACTCCTGAGCTTATGGGGTAATAGTTTGAGTTTGCTGTATTAATCCGTACTTGAAAGTATCTGTCTGCGAAGTAAAATTTTAAAATACGATAATGAGGCGTGGGAAGGAAGGATTTAAGTTTGTATAGGAGTTCGTCATGCCATACACGGTCGAAGGCTTGTTTGATATCTGAGACTGCGGCTGTACATAGTTTTTTTCTGTTCAAGATTATGAGAATAGTTTTGACAATTCGATGGCATTGTTGTATTGTCGAATAACTTTCTCGAAAGCCAAATTGATAAGGTGGTATTTGTGTATTTCAGTATCTTCAAATATTCATTTAAGTAGGAGCCTTTTAATGATTTTGGACATGATCGGGAGCAAACTTATTGGCCGATACGAAGTAACTCTGTTTGAAAGTTTACTTGGTTTGTTGATCATAATTATTTGTACAAATTTCTAGGTGATCGGAAAATATGCTAGTCTAAGGATACTATTATAAATTATGGTTAACAAAACAAGTCCCTTTCTGGGTAGTTGTTTTAAGATCTGGCCAGTAATAAGATCAAAACCAGGTGCTTTGTGATTGTTGCAATTTTAAATCACCCCTTTAACTTCTTTTGGAGTGAAGAATTTAATCTGCAGCATCATTAGCCAAGGAGTGTCCAAGGAGTTTCTAACGAGGTCGTCATCATTGTTATAATTATGTTCAGGTACACTAAAGACTTGTGAAAGATGTTGGGCAAACGTTGAAGCTTTTCCTGCTCTATTTTTCTCCAGCTTTCGTTGTCTTTCCTTAAAGGTGGAATGTGCTGAATCGGTCTCTTAAATGATTTGGTTCCAGATGCTGTGGTCGTCTGCTGAAAACTTAGCGATGTACGATTCGAATGTAGCATTTCTGGTTTCGTGCAGAACTATTTTTAGTTGGCGTGTTAATCTATTATATTAATTTTTGTCTCTAGGGTTGCGGTTTTTTTGCCATATACTCCTTGCTCTTCTCTTCTGGGCTACAAGATGTTTTATAGCACAGGTATGTTTTTTAGTTTTTCAGGGGGCGTGGCTATACGTGCTATCTGTACGATTTGTGTGAGGTGATATACTGCGTTATCAATATCTTCCAGTTGTTATAAGCGAATATTCAGATTTAGGTTGTTATGTACATAGTTTTTAAATGTATGACAGTTGGTTTTTGATGATGTTAAAGTTGGACGGTTTATTATGTGAGTACTAAGTGTGGCGATTATTGGTGAATGATCAGTGGAAAGGTCCCAGGATGCTTCTATGGTGATATAATTAGGTGCTATATATAGGAGTTTATTTGCGTCTATTGGCCAATAGGTGGGTTGTCCTGTAGATAGATAAAAACATTTTAAGTTTGTTATAGCTTGTCTCAAGTTTCTTCCTTTTGTCGTACATAATCTTGAACCCCAGTGTGTATGCTTAGCATTCCAGTCTCCTCCAATGATAAATTTACCTGCTAATTTCCTGAAGAAGTCTTCATACTCAAGTGTTCTTATTCCGTACCTTGGTAGACTGTACATTGCAGCAATGTTAAAGGACCATGGTTGAGCAGTAATATGGATTACTGTAGCTTGTATCTTGTCAGTTTGAAGGTATGTTTCCTCGTGGTGTGGTATAGTATTACGAACTATTATGGCCGAGCCATCATGAGCCGTTCCATCAGGGTGGTTGGTGCAATATAAGGAATAATGTGGAATACTGAACATTGTTCTGTCGGTGAAATGTGTTTCCGATATGAGAAGTACATCTATTTTGCTTTGTTGTAGAAAAGTTATTAATTCTGCTTTATGGTTGGCTAAGCCATTTGCGTTCCACTCGGCAATTCGAATTGATTTAACGTCCATTACTGAATTTATTTAGTACAGTGGAGAGCATGCTTAAGATCATGGGGTTCTGATTTATGAGTTGTGAGAACATTGATTTGAATTCATTCAAGAAAACACTCATTTGAGCTCCTAAATCTTTGTTTTTTTTTTGATTGTTTGGATTTGTATCACTTTTTGAGCGTAGAACACATGATATATTATTTCTGTATATGGGTTATTCCCTGATGTATTTTGTTGTTGCAATGGTTGTGGGTTATTTGGGGTATGCATTGTCTACCCTTTTGCTTTGTTTTTTCCATTGAGTAAGTCCCTGTAGACAGTACATCCTTTATAATTAGCGGTATGGTCTCCATTACAGAGTGCACACTTAGCAGCTGTGTCTTTAGGTTTTTGCAATCGGGTGTTCTATGATTTCCTCCGCATTTAACGCATTGATATGGCCTGGTGCAGTATGTCTTAGAGTGCCCATATAATTGACACCTAGTACACTGAATTATATTTTTTTTCTACGTGGTGGTTCTATAACTATTTTCATGTTATTTAAAAGCTGGATTTCGTATACTTGTTTGTTATTTTGCTTTGGTTCGAGGACTACATAGAACATCATTAGGGGTTGTTTAATTATTCCGTGTCTAATGTTTATTATGTTACGCACCGTGTGTCCGTGCTTTTGTAGTTCTTGGATAATTTCTTTGGTTGAGACTGAGTAGTGTATATTACGTATCACCACTCTGTACGCCTTATCCTGTTTCATTTCATAACTGTGGTGAACTATTTTATTGTCATTTAGATGCCGTACAAGTTTTCTGTAAGTGTCAGGGTTTTGAGTGTTTATTTTTATTGGATTGTTTCGTAATGCGGTGCATTGGTAAGTTTCGGATTCTGTCGCATCTGTTAGATTTTTGATCATTTTATTATAATCAGTGACACCATAAATAAAAAGCGGTGGTGGTTTAGGTATTGTTGGCGTTTTCTTATTGGATGCGGTATTATTGCTGTTATTATTTTGTATATTATTGTCTTTTTGTAAAACGCCAAAGGAGTACCTGAGAAAATCGCGTTTTTGGCGTAATTGTGAGAGCGGGATTTTTTGGTCTAATTTTGTAGGGAATTAAAAGACGAGTTCAGTGATATATAACACTAGGCACAAAACCTATGCAATTTCCTGAAAATGGCCCTCAAAGATAAGGTGCGATATTTGCAAATACTGAAAGTTTATTCAAAGCCCTGTGCTATTAATACAAATTTTTATCACTCGGTCTAGTCCATATCATTTTCAAATTTAGGGTGTAGACTATGGTCAGCAATTACAGTATTCAGATAACTAGCTGGGGCATGGTTTTCGCGGGAATATTGACCGTACGACAAGTACCAAATTACTGTCATAACCTGAGTGTAGCAACCAACAGTTCATAAATCATTTTTGCATCCACAGTAATATTCAACAATCGAATCTAATCGTGATTTAGATTTGTCTGCAAGTACGAAAACTACATATTCTTTTGAACGACTGTGTCTAGGCTTAATACGAACTTGAACCAGGTAAGCATTTGCTGGAGAAATGGCGATTCCGTATTTTGAATAATCAAAGGTGGATGTTTCTTTAGTGACCTTGATATTGTGAATCCCCTTCTTAGCGCGTTTAGCGTAATAAGATTTAGCTTGTGCTAATTGGTAGGTTCCACAAGCTTGATAAGGTGACATTTTCGGAAAATCATTTAAACCACTTTCATGAATATCGATGTTTTCTGTATCAGTTTGTAATCAACGACCAATTCGTGAAGATTATTGGGCTTATCGCATAGAGTTTTCATTCGCTTTGCAATTCCTATTGGGTCGTGTGCATCGGAATAGATTCGATTTCCATATGCATTTAGTAATGCGAATATTATTTCAATGTCTTCCATTAAGTACGGCAAGCATTTCAATTTGACCATTCTGTCCAAATAGCCAAATCGTGATTTCACTTGACCATTAGTAGCTTCCACAACAAAGCGGACCTGGAATATGCATAACTGTTAGCAAAATATTCAACAACAGTGCTACAACCAACTGGTTCAACTACATATTTTTTTATTTAAACTTTTTAATCTTTTTATTTATATATTATTTGTGGGCAAATTATTTATAATATTTATAATTACACAAATAACTGCTTTACAAAAAAACAAATTTCAAAAATTTTGCTTCAGATGAAGCAGACATTCTAAATGTTGAAAATGTGTGGCTCATTCCTTGTTTCCTATCAAACAGCCAAAATTGATTCGATTTTTTAGCAAATAACGAAGGCACTAGTCAGAGGTGGTTAATATGGCCTCTTCAATAAAAGAAACGACAAAAATAAAATAAATTTAAGAATTATGCTAACAGAACAAAGGAGAAAACTAGAAACCAAAAAAGATTAATTAAAAAGATGGTTTTGGGCACTTTGGCTACAAAAATGTAACTAAGTATGATTGTTTGTAACTACCATTGCAACTTTTCCTACAGTTATGAACCGATATCAAAGGTTAGTTCCTAATTCGAACTGGTTTGTTGCCAAACCTCTCATAAATGTTTTAGTTTTTCGAACTAAGTTACGGTTAACCTGTTACAGGTCAAAATATAAATTATCATGAAGTCATTTGACAGTTCGCACCATCTATCGGTGTTTCATGCACTACGTAGCCAATTCTTGCCGCTAGTAGGCGCATGTGGCACAACTTTGATTTGTGTGAAACCGAATATAGTCGAACGAATGTCATCGTGCTTAGATATGGCTGATAAAACAATTATTGGCTCATTTTTTTTTCAATTGTCGACAAAACTCTGAACCGAATATTTAACTTGGGTGTCTTGTCCTTGGCGCGGGCCTTTTTAGTAGTAAAACAACAAAATACTTGTATTCTTTTATAATCTCTCACTTAAACACTATTAATTCAGATATGATATAGAATGCAACAGGTAATAAAATTTTGCAAAACCTTTTTTAGTACACAGGCCAGTTAATTATTTAATTATTATACCGGTTGTTAGTTATCTCCAAATAATCCATTAAAAAATTGTAGAAACTCTCAGCTTTAAAAAAATATTTTAGAGAACTAATTTTAAGATTCTGTTTCTAGCCAATATTTACTTATGTTTCAAGACCTGTTTAGCACTAAGGTAATTTTGAATGTTTGGAAATCGCATACATTAAAGAGGAATCTCTGTTAAGATACAAGAAACTACTGTACTGACAGGATAAACTGCAAAATAAATATACTGTAGTCTATTAACCACTGACAAGGCTTTTTTTTGAATTTATTATAAATGAGAGGAATATAAGATCAAAAATTATTAAAATAATTTGTTTCAATGCACTAACACTTTTATCCCAATTCCCAGATGTTGGAATATCAATGCAAATTGGGAGATTATCTTGCATCATAACAATTGAGATTAGTAACATAATCCTGAAATGACTTGTCTTGCGTTTCTATAATTTTAGTTCTCAGTTTGTTGCTTAATTGACTGTATATAGTTTTGTCACCTGGTGAATGAAACCAATGCCATTTTGCTGTGGCTTTTCTTTTCTCTTTGATCAGTTTTTTAATTTCAAGTGAGATGTTGAAAAGGCTTCCTTGGGCTTTCAATTTCGGTGTTGCACGGCTTGTTGCTTGTTGTAGGAGTGAAATTAGTGTATTTATGACTTCATATAATTCAACAATATTCTTAAGGGATACTTTTAGATCTACGGTTTCATTGAGTATGGCTTTATAGACTTCCCAGTCAGTTCTTGAGTTGTGTAATCTGGGTACATTTTTAACATTTACTACTAATGTGGCAATTCTTGCGATTATAGGCGTGTGATCCGAAGACAGGTCATAGTTCGGTTCTATATCCATATAGAAGCGAGCAATTCCATTTGTTACAAATAAATCCAACAAATCTGGTGTTTTGTTTAAATCAGTCGGCCAATAGGTTGCGGTACCAGCGGACAGGAATGTATACTTTTTCACTCGTATGGTTTGGGCCATTTCTCTGCCTTTAGTAGTGGTTAGGCGTGATACCCACAGAGTGTTCTTAGTGTTATAATCACCTCCGGATATAAATTTGGGACCAAGGGTTGTAAAGTAGTCTGTAAAGTTTCCTTTTTTTAGGTTATGCCGAGATGAGCAGTAAACTGCCGAGATTGTTATGTTGTATAGTAGTGCTGTGACCTTGATTAATGTAGCTTGGAGGTAATCCTTTGCGTAGCCCAGTAGTTCACAATGTTCAATTGATTCCTTTATTAGTATTGCACTACCAGCATGCGCTGTGTTGTCAGGATGATTGGTGCGGTAAAATTTGTAATTTCGTATCCCAAAGTATGATCTATCAGTAAGGTGGGTTTCGCTAATTAAAAGTATGCCTGTTTGGTGTTGGTGAAGAAAGATTTTTACTTCTTCCTTGTGTTGCATTAGACCATTTGAGTTTCATAGAGCTATTCTAAGTTCTTTAGACATTTTTTCTTTCCTATCACCATTGTAAGCATGTTCACAACCATGCTGTTTTGTTGAATAAGAGCTAAGTAATAACTATATCTTAGGACTGACATGATAACATAAATATTAAGCTTTTATTACGCTTTCTGATAATGGTAGCGCAATCGCGTAATGACTTTGAAGTTAAGTGAATTATAAGCAGCGCGGTTGCAAATCATTATCAGTCACAAATCTAACTTGCAATTAAGCCATAACAGTCTTGTAAATTTTGCATTTAGGAAAATTTTTGACAAATAAAATAATAACAAACCCTTATATTATAACTGTGGGCTAAGAAACATAGGACGAGCTAATATGCCCGATGTTAATGTGCTAGAACGCGTCATAAAGCTAATTTTTATAAGATATTCGTATTAGGAAGATGATTTTAGATTATTTTTGTCTACACTTAATAAACTAATAAAATCACTTTTTGGGGAGATGTTAAATTACAGAGCCTGCAGCATCTACAATACTTGGATTATACAAAATGGTATTAAATGCTTTCGTATCGATCATTAGGATTGTCTAAATTGAGCAAATAGTAACATGACAACTTTTTCTCATTATGGTCTGTATAATTTAAAGTTTTTATTAGAAAAATTTTTTTAAATGACTATAGCGATGGTGGTATTTCAAAGACAATGTTCAGAAGTAGGTCATGCTCGTGTCTTACTACAATACATTGATTAACTGCACAAAACCAACAACACTCAAGAGAAAATTAAAAAACAGGTTCGCAGATCCAATTAGAATCCTTCGTAAACTTGTTAAACCCATTGAACTACTTTCGTAATTGTATTTGAAAAGATGTGGTTATCAGCTTTAATATTTAAAACATGCATTTAATGTTCATTAAACTTTTTTAAATTTAAGCCACTAAACTTCTACTTTCAGGAACATCAAAGAGGTAAAGGGGGCACAGGGAGTAACCCAGGACGCTGGTTGTATTCAGAAAGTTAATTATTGTATTTGACAGTGAAATAATAGTAGCTAAGACATGCCTTTATGAAAAGATAACAGATGTTCGGCATAAGTTGCTTTAATTTATATGATAAAGCGATGTGCTACATCTTAGCAAAAACCCATTGTGCGTCTAGAAAAGACACAGTACAAAACTTTTTTTCTTCAAGGCTCTTAGCTATCGAATTAACTCTCTAAATCCGAATTAGTGGTTTGATATTAGGGTAGTTGTGTGTAGGCCTTTTTAAAGTTTTTGTAAAAGAAGCTCTTCAAACAGTTTTCCTAGCAGGGACAAAAGTTAAGTAAATGCAATGCATTGCCCAGCTTGAGTATTATAATGGCGTGCGCATATTTTATAAGCCCAATCGTTGATGACAATTGACATGGAGTATCCAAAAAGCTAACTATTTCCCTGGTTTACTATTGGCTTGTGAGGCACATTATGTTAGGATATGAAAAATACTTTTAAATTTTATAACGCTTAAATTCGGAAAGCCAATATTACTTTTTTAAAACCAACCTGCATAACAATTTTCTTAGCTTTTATAAAAATATCCAAGCAAATACAAATACGATAAATAGCCAAAAAAATAAGTTATTTGTTACTTTATGCAAAAGCTTCTTGTAATTACATTTCACAACAATTATGCTTCGTAACGAAAACATAATTTTAAGTTTATTGTTTAATTAAAATTGACGAGCATTATGAGGCAACTAAGGTTGCGTGCTTTCAAATTAGCTAGAGTGAAAAGAAAAATGTAACGCGTCCACCCAAAAGTGGGACACGTACAACCGACAGAACCAATAATAAAATAGAGACGTCCCGAGCTTTATCGACTTGGCTCCGATACATTTTTCTTGGCGCGCTCGGGGCAACATTTCAGGGGCAGGACACACGCGCCATTAATCAAGGGTCGCCCACTCCGCCCGCGCCGTTCGCTCATAAATTATAAATTATTCAATGCGCGTCTTATCAGCGATAGCCGACTTGGACTTAATCAAGCTCCGCTCATTTCGCCCAATTACGCGAGGAGCTGCGGCCTCTCGGTTTCAGTGCTGCGGGGGCCCCGGCGAAAATGCCGGCGAATTAGCGAGGCTCTTAGGAACGGCGCGGGCAATTTAAGCAAAATCAAACAAAGGGCTGCGTTTCGCTATTAATCGCAGGATAATTGTGTTTGGGTGTAAGTTACAATGTAATCCAGGCTAATTGGAATTTGTTAATTTGGCCAAATTAAACGCAAACGTCTTGGTAGCACTTACATATTAATTATAAAGGATGCTTCTTTGAGCTAATGCGTTAAGAGAATGTAAATGAAACTCATCATAAAGATAAATTCAAAGAAGCAAGCAAACAAATGAGGAATATAAATTGAATTGCAAGCTATATATAATTATGACCCCATTTCATCCTTCAATATCATAAAAATAAAATGTTCCACCTATTTAAATTTGATATTATCAAGGCCCTATTTTAACAAAGTCTCAGAATTATAATTGGGATGAAATAACGATATACTTTTAATGTTAGCATTTATTTTTATCTCGACTGTTAAATTTTTATGTAATCGATTGGTAAATATGCCTGAATTTGTAACTTTAGAATATCGTTATTTATTATTTATCAACTTAGATATTAATTAATAAACAAGGGGATAAACTAAACAATTTATTAGCGTCTAAAACCATTAATAAAGTTAAAAAGCATTTAAAAGAACAGCTTCCAGACTTGTAGATTTTTTGTACATCTTATATTTTTATATTTTAATTCATTAATTAATTAAATTTTTCACACTGGCTAATAGCATAAAAAAGTGCACAGATATCTCTGCTATGTTCAAATGTTCTACTCTTCTACTCTTCTCCATCTAAATCTATACTTTATAAGGACTACATAGTTTTAATAAGATTGGTATTAGGAAACTATGACTTTTAGTTCAACCCTTCGGTGTTTCAAACCGTTCTCCTCTTGCAGTACCTAATTGTCACTATTTTTACAAAATGATTTCTTCATCAAAATAGAAAACCTTGTTATTACAGTCAAAGCATTCTTTCAACGTTAAGAATGTATGTAAAAACTTGGGCAGCTTCAAAGTGGACCTTACCAAGAGCAAGGTGTTTAAAGGTCATCTGTAGTAAAGACTGCTTCTACACTGTCTAAACTTTTTTTTCAATCACGGCCCATATTTTCCATAGTCTCATTCTGTTCCTGAAGGAATAGATTTAGTCTATACTCTATTGGATTTGATTTTATCTTTGTCTAATTTTCCTTTAATTTTCATGGAAATATTCTTTGTGGCAAATTGTTTGTGCCTAATAGGCAAAGTTAAAATTGAAGTGTTAGAAGTCGAGTGTAAGCACTCTAACACTATGAGTACAACGCATAAGCTATCATAGCTGTACAATAGAGCGGACCATAAAACTATACAGATAGTCTACTCTGTGAATGCATCTAAATTCTTATTTAAAACCAAAAATTAACTACCACGTTTAAAGTAACATAAATCCATAAGCGTTAACCAAACAAAATTTTATAAGTTAGCGCCGCCTCTAACAAAAGTGTAAAAACGCTATACTTGGAACTGAAAATTCTTCTTCTTCTAACAGCCCTTCATAGTTCACATCTAAATATACATCTTCCTTATATTTTTCAAAGACTCTGTATCTTCCACGAGCTGATGCTGATGTTTTCAAATTGATGTATCTGTGGTCTGCCTCGCCAAATGTTATTTTAACTGGTCTATACATATTATCACATCTTCAACTTTAATCTTCTATTTAATGTTTTTGTTTTTAATTTGTTCCTAACGTTATTCGCTTGATAGTTCTTTGAATATTACTAAATTTGTGGGTCGATTTAGTAATAAATAATGTCTTAATTTTCATCCCATATATCGTCACGGTTAGTATTTGGGAATCAAAAGCTTTTTTTTAATCAGTTGGCATTACTTTACTTTTTAAATGTGTGACAATATATCTGTAGCTCCCCATATCCACCGAATACCTTTACTCACTTCAGCGGTATAAATTTTGCCAAACTGATGTTGGGTCTCTGATATACGTGTATCTTTAACATTTTCAAAAATCTGGTCGCCCATGTGGGCAATCCATTGCATTTATTTAACCAACCCATTCGCCTGTTGCCCCTGCTAGGAAAGCTGTTTGAAGAGCTTCTTTTACAAAAATTTCAAAAAGACCTAGACACAACTACATACCCTAATATCAAACCACTAATTCGGATTTACAGAGCACTATTCTGCAGTACGCCTACCATCGTTAATCCGATAGCTAAGAGCCTTGAAGAAAAAAAGTTTTGTACTGCGTCTTTTCTAGACGCAAAATGGGTTTTTGCTAAGATGTAGCACATCGCTTTATCATATTAATTAGAGCAACTTATGCCGAACATCTGTTATCTTTTGATAAAGGCATGTCTTAGCTACCATTATTTCACTGTCAAATACAATAATTAACTTTCTGAATACAACCAGCGTCCTGGGTTACTCCCTGTGTCCCCTTTACACCTTTGATGTCCCTGCAAGTAGAAGTTTAGTGGCTTAAATTTAAAAAAAGTTTAATGAACATTAAATGCATGTTTTAAATATTAAAGCTGATGACCACATCTTTTCAAATACAATTACTAAAATAGTCCCATGGATTTAACAAGTTTACGAAGGATTCTAATTGGATCTGCGAAACTGTCTTTTAATTTTCTCTTTTAGCTCATTGAATGTTGTTGGTTTTGTGCAGTTAATCAATGTATTGTGGTAAGACACGAGCATGACCTACTTCTGAAGATTGTCTTTGAAATACCACCATCGCTATAGTCATTAAAAAAATTTCTAATAAAAACTTTAAATTATACAGACTATGATGAGAAAAAGTTGTCATGTTACTATTTGCTCAATTTAGACAATCCTAATGATCGATACGAACCATCTTGTATAATGCATGGAAGTATTGTAGATGCTGCAGGCTCTGTAATTTAACATCTCCCCAAAAAGTGATTTTATTAGTTTATTAAGTGTAGACAAAGATCATCTTCCTAATACAAATATTTTATAAAAATTAGCTTTATGGCGCGTTCTAGCACATTAACATCGGGCATATTAGCTCCTCGTATGTTTCTTAGCTCACAATTATAATATAAGGGTTTGTTATTATTTTATTTGTCAAAAATTTTCCTAAATGAAAATTTACAATACTGTTATGGCTTAATTCCAAGTTAGAGTTGTGACTGATAATGATTTGCAACCGCGCTGCTTATAATTCACTTAACTTCAAAGTCATTACGCGAATGCGCTACCAATATCAGAAAGCGTATTAAAATCTTAATATTTATGTTACCATGTCAGTCCTAAGATATAGTTATTATTTAGCTCTTATCCAACAAAACAGCATGGTTTTGAACATGATTACAATGGTGATAGGAAAGAAAAAATGGCTAAAGCTCTATGAAACTCATGCGGCCTAATGCAACACAAGGAAGAAGTAAAAATCTTTCTTCACCAACACCAAACAGACATACTTTTAATTAGCGAAACCCACCTTACTGATAGATCATACTTTGGGATACGAAATTACAAATTTTACCGCACCAATCATCCTGACAACACAGCGCATGCTGGCAGTGCAATACTAATAAAGGAATCAATTGAACATTGTGAACTACTGGGCTACGCAAAGGACTACCTCCAAGCTACATCAATCAAGGTCACTGCACTACTATACAACATAACAATCTCGGCAGTTTACTGCCCACCTCGGCATAACCTAAAAAAAGGAAACTTTACAGACTACTTTACAACCCTTGGTCCTAAATTTATATCCGGAGGTGATTATAACTCTAAGAACACTCTATGGTATCACGCCTAACCACTACTAAAGGCAGAGAAATGGCCAAAACCATACAAGAGAAAAAGTATACATTCCTGTCCACTGGCACCCCAACCTATTGGCCGACTGATTTAAACAAAATACCAGATTTGTAGGATTTATCTGTAACAAATGGAATTGCTCGCTTCTATATGAATATAAAACGCAACTATGACCTGTCTTCGGATCACACACCTATAATCGCAACAATTGCCACATCACTAGTAAATGTTAAAAATATACCCAGATTACACAACCCAAGAACTGACTGGGAAGTCTATAAAGCCATACTCAATAAAACTGTAAATCTAAAAGTATCCCTTAAGAATACTGTTGAATTAGATAAAGCCATAAATACACTAATTTCACTCCTACAACAAGCAGCAAGCCGTGCAACACCGAAATTGAAAGCGCAAGTTAGCTTTTTTAACATCTCACTTGAAAATAAAAAACTGATCAAAGAGAAAAGAAAAGCCACAGCAAAATGGCATCGGTCTCATTCACCAGGTGACAAAACTATATACAATCAATGAAGCAACAAACTGAAAACTAAAATTAAAGGAACGCAAGACAAGTCATTTCAGGATTATGTTACTAATCTCAATCGTTATGAGAATTTTATTTGGAAACCAATAAAGGTTTCTGCAAAACCAATGCAAGAAAATCCCCCAATTTGCATTAATATTCTAACATCTGGGAATTGGACTAGAAGTAACAAAGAAAAGGCCGACGTGTTTGCTGTATACCTAGCTAGAGTATTTAGCCTTCAAAATGCTGTACCTTCACAAGAGATGTTAGTAGATATGCAAAATCATGTGGAAAGTACTGGGAATTTAAAACTAATTACCCCCAAAAAATTAAAAAAGAAATCACTCGTTTAAAAACCAAAAAATCACCTGGACCTGATCAAGTAACTCCAAAAATGTTAAAAAACTTCCTAGAAAAGCTATTGTACTCCTTACTTATATATTTAACGGAATACTTCGTCTACACTACTGACCTACTCAGCTAAAAGTGGCCGAAGTAATATTAATAGCCAAACCTGTTAAAAATTCACACAATGTTTCTTACTATTCTATTTCTTACTATTTCCAAACTTCTAGAAAAACTTTTATTCCCCAGAATCAGTCCCCACCTGGATGTTATTCCAAACCACCAGTTTGGGTTTTGTCATTCCTATTCAATCCAGCAGTGCCATCGGGTTGTACAAACAATAAACAAATCCATGGCAAACAAACAATATTGCACATTCGTACTTCTTGATATAAGAATGGCTTTTGATAAGGTGTGGCATGATGGTCTACTTTACAAAATTAAACGAGTCCTTCCATCTTATTATGAACTCTTTAAATCCTACTTAACTGGTCGTCAATTCTGAACTAAAGTAAATGGAGAATTCTCAAACAATTTACCAATCAAGGCTGGAATTCCACAGGGCAGTGTGTTGGGTCCCGTGCTTTACCTTCTGTACACATCAGATATAACTACAACACCTAATACTACAATCGCAACCTTCGCGGACGATACAATCATCCTTGCAAGCCATGAAGGTCCAATAACTGCATCCTCATATGCACAATCACACCTAAATCTTGTACAAGATTGGATAAACAGATGGCACATAAAATCAATGAGAGTAAATCAAGTAAAGTAAAATTTACGCTAAAAAAGCGCCATTGTCCTCCAGTTAGCATAAATAACATACCTATACCTGCATCATCTTCAGTACGTTATTTAGTAATATACCTCGATCAAAAACTTACTTGATAGGAGCACATCCTAAAGAAGAAGAAACAAATTGACTTGCGATTTAAGGACCTAAATTGGCTGATTGGAAGAAAATCCCGTTTGTCACTAGAAAATAAAATATTGATTTATAAGGTAATAATCAGACCTATCTGGACTTAGGGGATTGAGTTATGGGGATGCGCCAGTAAGTCAAACACAGATATTATCCAACACTCATAATCCAAGAACCTTAGGACGATGACTGACGGACCATGGTACGTAACCAACAAAACGTTACACAATGACCTTAATATTCCTTCCGTTCGTCCAAACTGTTATACAAGAGCGTAGCGCAAATCATCATATCCGACTAGGATCTCACGTCAATCCACTCATACAATTAGTTCTACTGCAACACGATGCCAGAAGATTAAAAAGATGTTGGCCTATTGATCTCAAATGAGAAGTAGGTGAACTCCTCGCTGGAAGAGTCCGCATCACATAATGGACTGTTTAATTTTAAGGTCCTATGTTATCACATTAGCCCATAGAATGTTAATTCCGATTGCTAATAAATAAAATATAAAAAAATTTAGCGCTTAAGAGTTTTAGTAATTTTAACAATTTTGAAAGTGTTAGTGGATTGAAATAATTTATTTCCCCTGGAATATAGCCTATTTTAATAATTTTTGATCTTATATTCCTCTCATTTATAATAAATTCAAGATAAAACCTTGTCAGTGGTTAATAGACTACAGTATATTTATTTTGCAGTTTAATCTGTCAGTACAGTAGTTTCTTGTATCTTAACAGAGATTCCGCTTTAATTTATGCGGTTTCCAAACATTCAAAATTACCTTAGTGCTAAACAGGTCTTGAAACATAAGTAAATATTGGCTAGAAACGGAATCTTAAAATTAGTTCTCTAAAATATTTTTTTAAAGGTTTTGCAAAATTTTATTACCTATTGCATTCTATATCATATCTGCATTAATAGTGTTTAAGTGAGAGATTATAAAAGAATGCAAGTATTTTGTTGTTTTACTACTAAAGAGGCTCGCGCCAAGGACAAGAAACCCAAGTTAAATATTCGGTTCAGAGTTTTGTCGACAATTGAAGAAAATATGAGCCAATAATTGTTTTATCAGCCATATCTAAGCACGATGACATTCGTTCGGCTACATTTGTTTTCATATCAATCAAAGTTGTGCCGCATGCGCCTACTAACGGCAATAATTGGCTACGTAGTGCATGAAACACCGATAGATGGTGCGAACTGTCAAATTACTTCCTGATAATTTTATATTTTGACCTATAACAGGTTAACCGTAACTTAGTTCGAAAAACTAAAACGTTTATGAGAGGTTTGGCAACAAACCAGTTCGAATTAGGAACTAACCTTTGATATAGGTTTATAACTGTAGGAAAAGTTGCAATGGTAGTTACAAACAATCATACTTAGTTACATTTATGTAGCCAAAGTGCCCAAAACCTTCTTTTTAATTAATCTTTTTTGGTTTCTAGTTTTCTCCTTTGTTCTGTTAGCATAATTCTTAAATTTATTTTATTTTTGTCGCTTCTGTTATTGAAGAGGCCATATTAACCACCTCTGACTCTTGTTTTCGTTTTTATTTGCTAAAAAATCGAATCAATTTTGGCTGTTTCATAGGAAATAAGGAATAGAGCCGCACATTTTCAACGTTTAGAATGTCTGCTTCATCTGAAGCAAAATTTTTATAATTTGTTTTTTTGTAAAGCAATTGTTTGTGTAATTATACAGTATGTATATAATTTGCCCACAAATAATATATAAATAAAAAAATTAAAAAGTTTAAATAAAAAAATATGTAGTTGAACCGGTTGGTTGTAACAGTTTTTCTTCACTAATTTCCTCACAAATTTTAAGACTTTAACATTGTACATTTACGTATTCGCACGTTTGAATGTTTTAAATAATAATATGGCTTTGAGTAGAAGAGAAGCGAAGATTAAAAAGAACCTGGCAAACTACAAGAAATCCCAGAAGCAAAACCCTACTCAGTCAAGCTACGCGGAAATTAAAAAATCTCCTGTCCACCATTAAGAACCAGCAAGTCCAAAAATACCTAACAAACTAACTCCTACTTAGGACACCAGTTGTTCTTTATGGAAAACCACAAAACATTTAAAAACATCCAGTTCCACCTATTAGAAAACACGACAACACTTGGACAAGAACAAATCAAGAAAAGGCACACTTTCACAGACCATCTAACCTTAAAATTCCAACAACACGACAGATCCCGCCACGCAAATGAAGAAACATTTATACATCAAACTCTAAATAAGTCTAACAACGTCCCTCAAGCTAGAAGACCTGTAAAAATAAGTGAAGTCAAAACTATTATAAAAAATCTTAACTCAAAAGAAGCTCCTGGTTACGACCTAATAACAGCTTAAAACACTAAAAACTTATAACTTACACAATTAATGCAACCTTTCGATTATGAACGTTCCTAGATCAATGGAAAGCGGCGCAAATTGTGATGAAACCAAAGCCTGGTAAAAACCCATACCGACCGATCAGTTTGCTACCTATTTTGTTCAAAATGTTTGAAAAGACACTTCTGCAAAAGATAAAACCGATACTAGAGCAAAAAAATATCATACCAAAGCACCAATTCGGCTTTCGGGAAGGTCACGCACTATAGAATAAGGGCATAGAATAGTCGCAAAAGTAAATTATGATCTGCACCTAAAAAGATACTGCTCGTAGGTATTTCCAGGCCTTTGACAAGGTCTGGCATACCGGATAGTTATATAAAATAAGGAAAGCACTACCACCAGAATACTAAGAGCTGCTAAAAACATATCTGTCGGAAAGAAGTTTTCATCTCAAATTTAAAGACGCACAATCATCCATACGGCCAGTTAAAGCAAACATTCCACAAGGCTGCTTTCTAAGCCCTGTTTTATACCTCCTATATACGGCGAACTTGCCAGCAACACCTCAAACACAGAGGATACTGCAATCTTCGCATCACATAACGATCCCCAAACAGCATCGTAGATACTTCAACAAAATCTTAGAAAAACAGGAGAATGGCTCAAACTATTGCGAATACGTGTGAAACAAACTTGTCCACCAGTAACTCTCATACTACAACTAGACAACGTAAAAAACCTAGGGATTCATTAGACCGACGCCTGACATGGAAAACTCACATAATAAAGAAAAGATTACAGCTTAACCTAAAATTCCGTAACATGTGCTGGATGATAGGAAGAAACTCTCAATTATCACTTGAAAACAAAATACTTTTCAATTTTGAAACCAATGTGGACTTACGGAATTGAGTTATGGGGGTCTGCCAGCAATTCCAACCTGAAAATTTTGCAAAGATTCCAAAATAAAGTAATACAATTAATAGCCAGTGCTCCTAGGTACGTTCCTAATTGGCTACTTTAACAGATCTACCTGTTCCTTCAGTTAAGGAAGAAATTCTACGCATCAGCACTAGCTACCAAGCAAAACTTAGCGCACACCTCAATGATTTAGCTGCTGCTCTTCTAGAAAGGCAACTTGACAAACGACTCCAAAGATTTGACTCGCTAGATTTGATTAATAGACTCACCTAAGATTAGTTTTAGAATTTCTAAGTTTAAATTAATTTCAAGCTAATGCAAAAATAATTTATTACAAGATAAAGAAGTAATGCTCAAGGGTATTACTTCCTCATATTATGTAAAAATTCAAATAATTTACTAAATGTTAAAATAATTAACAGGTTGTCAGTATTTATAGTAATAAACACGAGAAAAAAATTATACTCTTTACTAAAAAACCTCACTTTCCTTTCTTCAAATTTTATGGTATATATGTTAGGTCCAATCTTCAATTACTTTATTTGGATTTTAAATTAGCGCCGGCCATCTTTTGGTTCGCTCCTATATACGCGCTTTGGTTTTGACCGGCGGCGAATTTCCCTGACCACGCGGAGCACTGATATATAAGGACGCGGTTTGGGGCGCAGGCCGCTCTTCGCTCTTTTCGCTCGCTTCGTTTTAAATTTAGTTGTGATGGTCTAGAAAACGGGCGACCGGCTTTAAAACTTTACATTTCCGAAAGGCCGTTTTGTTGAAGGCTAATTTTGTGGCGAGATTCGATATTTTGCCGACCAGATTAACCCCTTCCAGGAGGTCGTTTTGTTTCCCGATTCGGGGTTGAAATTTTACCGGTGAGAAAAAATCGGTCCGATTTCCTTTGCATCTAATCCGGCGAGGAATCAAGAAGGAACCTTGTTGCACCAGCAAAGACGCTACTGATCGGCTCCGCTGTGAAGATTTAGGTAACTTGTTTTATCTTTTCACCCACACGCTTATTTCCTCTTCCTAGATCTCTCAGGATCTGTTGCACAGGAACCGATTTATGCAGCAAAGCGTCGCTTCCAAAAAAGATGAGTATTTCAGCTTTGGTTTTTTGTTTTAAGTTCTTTTGTTTAAATTTAAAATTATGATACACTCCACTTTTGGCCGAAACAATATATGTTTGGATACAGAATCTACATAGTTTCTGCAATATTCTACGTTTGTAATATGCATTTTCATTGTAAAAACCATTTTAGACTTGTTCATCGGAAGTTTGTCTTCTAAAGACATCTTGAAGAAAACATAAATGGTAAGAAAAAGTTACATTCTACGTCAATTTTGACATTTTTAAGTAAAAATAATATAGTTTTAAACTATCTTGTACGGAATATTTAAATTTAAATATTCTATGTCTAATAAAACAAAATTGTAAAGTAAAATTTATTAACATGGAAAAATTTCATTCTTCAACGCAAATCTAGTTCTAAATTTGAAATTTGATCTATTTTGTAAAATTAATTAATATTTTTGTCTACCTTTTATTTTCTATTCGCTTTTAAAATAAACAGTGCATATTACAACTATTTAAAAATGTATTGAGAAGCACATAAAACACATGTACCCCTTAAAGGCATTTCTCTCTCAGAAAAAACAATTTCGGTTTTATTATTTTACGAGACAAGCCGTATTGTTTGCCGTGTGCTTTCGACTTCAATAACAGACGGATATATAGCTATTCTAAAAATAATTGGCATATAAAATATTTAATATAATCCCGTACAAGCGCTTGGCACCCGCACTCAAAATTTTAATATAAATAAAAAAACATTGTGCCACTTTTACATGTAGATTATATATACACACATATTGTGCGAAGTTTATAGCCAAAGAAATTTTGATTGTAAAATTTGCTGCACCAACTAAAATAATTAGTCAAATTTAAACGTACAAACTATTACCTCTGAGAATATTTTGTAATTATGCAAATTACTCATATAGTAAAACATAAAGATGTATTAAACTTTAAAAAATTTAATATGATAGAAGAGCAGCTTACTCTTTGTAGAAGTTTCTTTTTTTGTTCAGCACAAAAGTTTACTTTACACTCACTGAAGCAGGCCTGGTTGTGACTGACCGGGTGTTAAGGCTCAGAATTTGAAATGGTAGAAAAAAATTTTTTTTTTATTTAAATATTGCACATTTACAATATGTTGAACATCAACAATAAGTAAATAGTTTAGCTAATAGACATGCAATATCCTATAAGAATAAAATCCACTAACTTCATTCTTGCTTAGTAAGATCGAACTGCGTCGGTGCTGAAGAGGTCACAAATTACACTGATCACTGAAATCGTGTCTCTAAGTCTAATGGGTGGTATCTTTTTAAACGTTTAAACTGTTTTTCAAGCAAATTTGCTGCTAGGATATTGGGGTGAACACTAAGTTTTCTTAGATATGTTGCATTAGCTCTGCGAATTTCCTCGTGTACGGTTGGGAGAGGAAGATCCTGTTGAAGAACCCAATTGGGGACATAACGCGGAGCTTTATTTTGAAAGCGTTGGAGGATTTCCA
This sequence comes from Sinelater perroti, assembly GCA_036346155.1. Classification (NCBI taxonomy): domain Eukaryota; kingdom Metazoa; phylum Arthropoda; class Insecta; order Coleoptera; family Elateridae; genus Sinelater; species Sinelater perroti. The sequence goes on from JARFIY010000324.1 coordinate 8,543,882, forward strand.
AGTTGGAATTGCTGGCCGATCCCCAGAGTTGGAGTCCATATGTCCATATGAGTGTCATGATCGTTTTATACAGTAGCAACTTATTTTTTGTGGATAAGGAGGATGTTTTTCCAATTAACCAATACATTTGTCGGAATTTGAGCCCTAATTGCATTCGTTTTTTCATTATGTGTGTTTTCCATGTGAGGCGTCTGTCCAGATGAATTCCCAAGTATTTGACGTTATCCTGTTGAGGAATAGGTTCACCATTAAGTGTCACTGATGGGCAGGTTTTTGTTCGTAGTGTGAAAGTTGTTTGTACGGATTTTGTTTCGTTAACCTGTATACGCCATAGTTGTAGCCAGGTATGTATTTTATTGAGAATGATTTGGAGATAGTTAGAAGCTACACGAGGGTTTGAGTGTGATGCCAGCACTGCTGCATCATCGGCTTAGGTGGCAGTAAGTGTTTGAGGAATTGCGGGCAAATCTGATGTATATATTGGGTAAAGAACTGGTCCTAATATACTTCCCTGTGGCACTCCTGAGTATATTCGATAGAGGTCAGTCAATACTTCTCTTAGTTTGATTTGAAAAGTTCGTCCTTCTAGGTATGACCGGAAGGAAGATCCCTTCTAATTTTATATATTAGTCCCGTGTGCCAAACCTTATCGAAGGCTTCTCTAATGTCGGGGAATACAGCAGTGCAGTATCTTTTAAGATTCAAGTCGTAGTTTATTTTTGTCACTATTCGATGAACTTGTTCTATTGTACCGTGTCCTTCCCTGAAACCAAACTGATATTGTGGGAGTATATTTCTGTCTGCAAGCATGGTTTGTATTTTTTGTAGAAGCAGTTTTTCAAATAGTTTAGAGACTACAAGTAGCAGGCTAATTGGTCGGTAAGAGATAATGTCCTCGGGGGTTTTTCCGGGCTTTGGAATAATTAGTACTTGACCAACTTTCCACTCTTCGGGGAATATTTTAAGTCTTAGAGCTGCATTGAATACATATGTAATTAATTTAAAGCCATTTTCTGGCAATTGTTTTAACAGACCTGCCGTGAGTAAATCATATTCTGGTGCTTTATGCGGATTAAGACTTTTGACAGCAGTTATTACTTGTTTGACTTTTACAGGCTTTAGAGGAGGTTGTGCTTCAAGTGGTTCCTCTAATGTGTAATTAATTGTTTGTTCTTCTTCCACTGTATAGGTTCTGGGTATTGGCTGGAACACTGTAGACATGTGTTTTGCAAATGCTGCTGCTTTTTCTTCATCACTTCGAGCGTAGCTACCATCTAGGAGTCTGATTGGAGGTATAAATGTAGTTGGTCTCTTTAATTTCTTTGTTGCTCTCCAGAGTGAGGCATCTGTGCCTTCGTGGAAGTCTTCGATTTTCATATATTTTTTGTTTAATAAACAGAGGGCAGCGGTCAAATATACCCTGTTCTTCGTTGTCAGGAGTTGCTTCCCAGACAGCATCATGTAAGGTTTGGTTGAGATGTTCCACTGCATTGAATACGAATGTTTAATTTCACCTTTTCTTGGATGATCTCTCGAAAATACTCCCAGTTTGTTCGCTTTCTATACAAAGTGGGACGGGTAGTTCTTGTTAGTATTTTTGCGCTGTATGTTACAATTATCGGGGAGTGGTCAGATGAAAGGTCTAGATTAAATTCAGCTTTGGTGTGTCTATCAGATATCCCTTTGATTACACAAAAATCCAGGAGATCAGGAAGTTTCCGTCGATCGGTAGGCCAATAGGTCAGCCTAACCTGTTGATAGGTATTGAAGATTGTTATTCTCAATGGATTTCAATAGCTCTCTGCCTCTGGTAACCGTAACCCTAGATCCCCAAGTTTTGCGTTTTGCGTTATAGTTTCCTCCTGCTATAAAGCGTTTGGAAGAAGTCGGTGAACTGCTGTTTAGTTATGTTGTGCTTGGGCGGGCAGCAAATTGCAGAGCATACTATTTCCTCGTTCTGTTCTTGTACAACGATGGTGGTAGCTTGTAAGTGTTCCTGGTGATATTTGAAAAGTTCATAGTGCTTTAAAGTATTTTTAACTATGAGTGCAGTTCCTGCGAGAGCAGTGTTGTCTGGATGATTGGTTGCGTAAATTGTATATTTGGGTATTTTCATGTATGTCTTGTGGGTGAAATGTTTCCGATATCATAATATCAATGTTGTTTATGAGGAATTGTTTGACTTCTAAATTATGTTATACTAATCCGTTGGCGTTCCAGATTACGATTTTTAAGGTATTGTCCACTATGACTGAAATTTGCTGACCAGGGCTGTTAAAATATTGAGCATAGTGTCCACTCTTTCCATTAGTTTGACCATCATTTTTTCTAGATTGATATCTGATGTAGGTGAATTTTTGTTGGGTAGTTGTGGTGTGGTAGTAGGCGGTTCTGAGCTGATTTCTTGCGTTCTTTGTGAGTACGTCAGTCCCTGTTGTATTAATGAGTTTAAAGAAGTTGTAGTTTCAGCTTGCCTGGACCGTAAAGGGGGAAATTTTGGTTTTTGTATTTCCTTGGCTACTGTACATCCTCTATAATTAGCTGGGTGGTTGCCCTGACAATTAACGCATTTTACGTCTGTACTTTTAGTTTTACGCGTACAGTCCTTGGTTAGGCGTTCGCCGGCGCATTTCACGCATCGGGCTGTTCTGTGGTAGTAACTTTTTGAATGTCCGTATCTTTGACATTTTTGGCATTGAATAACCTCTCTCTTGGTGCGTAGGGGTTCAAATCGTATTTTAGAGTGCATTAATAAATCAATTTTGTAGATGTCTTTGTTATTATCTTGTTGCTGAAGTTCTACAAAGAAGATGGATAGCGGAAGTTTTGTGATTCTGTGTTTTATGTTATGAATGTTCGATACTTGATGTCCGTGATTTGTAGTTTCTGCCGCTAGTTCTTCGAGGTCGGTTGAGGGATGCATGTCTCACAGTACCACTTTATATTTTTTATCGGTTTTATTTTAAAACGAGTGGAACTCTGTATGTTTGTCTTTTAATATTTTAACAATGGTGTTGTAATGTTCGGCTTTGTGGAGCTGTATTTTGATTTGCGTGTTTCCTATCAGTTTGAGTGTATATTGATCTTTCACTTTTTCTTTTAACACGTCAATAAGGGGGTTGGTATTATTAACTTCGTAAACAAATATTGGTGGTGGTTGTACTTCTTCCGTGCTGGTATTTTCGATCCGCTCTTCTACGAGAGGCTGATATCGGTTTGAGGTTTCTGTAGCGTTCAACCAGTAATTGTCTGTTTTCGTTTGTGTCGGAAGCCGATGTATGTCATTATCAGAGCGTTTTGTATTTTTTGAATTTGGCGTTTGCCAGGAATCGTCATTATTTGTTTGCATTGGAGTGATTACTGAATGTTGATTTGGGTTTTGCGGTGAATACTTTGGGAAATAATGCGGCGTTACTTGAACTTGTGGCTGCGGTTGCGATTGTGAGACTAAGTATGGCTGTTGTAATTGCTGTATCGGTAAATTTTGTTGAAATGCGCTTTGATTGATTTGTTGGTCATACGTCACAGGTTGTTGATTTTGCGGGTACTGATACCCGTAATTCGGCACGCCTAGCATGGCGGCCTTATTTCCGTGAAAAATTATTGAATGTAAATAAAATTTATAGCTGACCTTTTATCTTGAATAGCACGGGCGGTCGGCCGGCGTCGAACGCCTCGGGCACCAATATCTCGAAGCGCACCCCCTTCCTACACACGTCCGTTGCTTTCGAAATATGAATGCGGAATAGAAAAATATACAAATGAAACGATTTTACTGATAGTAACTAATCGCATTATCGGCAATGCGTGGATTTAGATGGTGCAAACTGATACAAACTGCAGGTGAGTTACAAGAACTCGCAGGCATGCAGCTGTTTGCTTAAATTTTACAGGTGGCTGGCAGCTTGTACTGTATTTCGTAGTGAAAAGCGAGGACACTTGGCGTGTCTTGTAAACATGTATGGACTTAGCTCCGCAGGTATACCAAGCCTGTTAATAAAGTTTACACACAAACTGCAATAAAATCACCGTTTTGATCCTCGAAATAGTTTCGTGAAATGGCCTTCAGAATTTCATGTTATTAATACACCCTAAAAATAAATAAATACTAATCACAACTAACCTCCACGTATTTTGCAAATATTTGTTTTTAGCTTAAAAATTATAAAATTAAACATACAAATATACTATTCAAATTATCCAAGAAAGCTATATAGCGCAGCTATAGCAGCACCACATCTACATTAGCTTGTTTCGGTTCAAATATTCAAAAGATAAAGCGTTCTCCTCTAATCACAAAACTTGGTCATTATACTATTGCTTATTTAAATTGCACGAAAAAATTATACCAATTAATAGCTAAAATTTTGGAGATTTATTTAATAGAATAAAATAAATAATTAATGACTTTTAACTCTTGTAAGCGCCTTGTAACGTTCTTCTTGGTATAGAAGCAAACAATTAATGCACGTCTTGATAAACTTGATAAACTGCATTTCATTTATCATTGACTTCTTCTTCTTTTTAGCCAATTATTGTCCATGTTTGAACTAAGGCTTCTTTTATCAATTTCCATTTAGTTTGGTTTTGTGCTTGCTTTATCCAGTTTATCCCTGCTATTTCCTTTATATCATTGTACCATCTACCATCTATTCGGTGGTCTTCCTCTATTTCGTTTATCGTCCCACAGTTGACATTAAAGTATTGTTTTGGTACATCTGTTTTCCTCTTTTCGGGATAAATGCCCTGCCCAACTCCACTTTAGTGTTACTATATTTGATCTACGTATCAATTTTTCTGCCAATTAAGGAGATATCTAACATTTTCCATTCCATGGTACGTTATGTGGTAACTAGCTTTTGTAAGTGGGTCTTCGTCACAGACCAATTATAACTTCCATATCTCATAACGGGCATTATACATTTATTAAAAACCTTTGTTTTTAAATTTTGTGCTATATTTTTGAAGGTCAGAATGAAGCTTAATCTTCTAAAAACTACCCATGACAAGTAGCATCTTCGTTTATTTTTGTTACTTGAGCCTTTCGATCAAGGCGGATTGTTTGTTCCAAATATATATTCCTTTACATTTTCAATATTTATGTCTCCTACTTTTATTTTTCTGTCGTAATCTTTTTCCATTGATATCATCTTAGACTTGTCTAAATTTATTTTTATGCCAATTTTCTCTACTGTTTAATCGTTTAAATCGTTTAGCATATAGTCCAAGTCCTTTTTGTTATTAGTGATAAGAACGATGTCATCCGTGATTTAAGTTTTTACGATTTATGTTAATTCCTATATTTTCCCAGTTGAAATCATTAATTCTATCATTCAGAGTTTTTGATTCCTACGGTTTGTTATAGAATTAATTGTTCTATTATTTTCAAAATTTCCTTTTTGTCACTATGATATCTCCATTGCTGTTTCTTAAAGCGTAAATTTGTTTGTTTTTTTAGTTTTGGTCTCAATGCTTCTATCGCTTTCAATTACTTTGTTAATATTTTCTTCTTGTTTTTTGAGTCTATTTTCTTTAATTTCTCTTTGGATTGTCCTACACGGAAATATATATACCACTGCATTTTTTATCTTCTGTTGCCATTTGTATTCTTTCTGTTAGAAGTGATTTAATTTTTTTCCATGTGAAATAACATCTACAATTTCCTTATTTAGTATTTCTATTGTGTTGCTTTCTTCGCCATGTTCTTCAAAATATTTTAATTTATTTTCTACTGCTTTTTCATATTCTTTTATTTTATCTTATAGGTCTCGTATTCTAATGTCCATATTTCTCTTTTTTAAACGTTGTAGTCGTTTCCAGTAGGCGTTAATTATTATTTTCGCTCTTACAAGCCGGCGATCACTTACTATGTCGAAACGATTTAAGGCAAATATGTCTGCAATAATATTTTTGTGGTTGTTAAATATAGTCAATTTCATTCTCAGTTTGCGTATTTGGACTTATCCAAGTCTATCGTCTATTTAGTTTTTTCTCAAGCAATGCATTCATTGCGTATATTTTATTTTCATCTAAGAATTCCACTAATTTTTCTCTTCTTTCGTTTCGGATCCCATATTTCCCTAAAAACTGTTTATGGTTGTTTATATTGTTATTAACATCGAGTTTCGTGTTAATATCTCCTATAATAAGCACGTTTGGCACTTTTTGTTTAATTGGGTTATTAATGCGCTTTTATCCTAGTCATAAAATTCTTGTATTACTTGATCATCGTGAGATGTCAGGGCATATACTTGTATTATTTTGATTGTTTTCGTTTTATTCGGCTTGAAAATCATGTATATAAAAGTTTGGAACGATTTGCTTGTTTTTTCTACTCCATTCCGACTTTCATTTTTATTTTCTTGTTGTAATAGTGTTTTCTGATTTGATTCGCCTATTCGCTTCATTTCACTAAGTCCTATTATATCCCAATTTATAGTTTCCAATTCTTCCATGTTCTAATGTTCTTAGTTCTTACCCATATGTTTATAGTTTTATTACTATGATTATTGTTTAGATTCCAAGGATTCTTAGAATCCTCTATACCGTTCCATAGATGGTTGTCATTGTGCTGTTGCAAGTATCCATAAACTTTGCGGCTTTCGGAAACTAAGAACCAGTAATTTGATGTTATCATATCATAAAAGATTTGATAGCCTTTAGAACCCCACGCTGGTAAGACGGGTTGGAGAGCGTTCAGTAATCCATTCGACTAGGACTATGGTTGCGCCGTTATTTGCTTTCATAGAAATTTCATTCGCCGCCAAACCACAGGTAGAAGCTTGTTCTCACTTCCACTTATTTTTTACAGTCGTTCACTCTGAGACGGATGCTGTTGCTAATTTTGGTTCGCTCTGGGTATTTGATTTCCCCGGTACCTACTGTGTCTAGTAGGCATTCCCACTTAGGAAGCTCCCGATGAAGGACTAGCAACCAAATAGATTTCTCAGAGGCCATAAATATGTGCTGTTATACTTTTTTCGCAATGATACTCCAGATATTTTTGATGCTTCAAGGAGTAGATTATTTGGCCGACAATGGATAAGTTTTCATTTTGTTGTTTTATTGAAGGAAATTTAACGTGTTACATGCCACATATGATCGAGCGTTTAGGGAATTATTTGAAGAAAAGAAAGCATCATGGGTTATAAGATCACACCACACCAGTGTAGGTTTAACTACTAATATTGCCCCTAACTTTGTCTAGAAGTGACCTGCTAATAAAACTATAATATTATAATATCCATAGTTAATGTTGTATGCCTCGTACGAATCTACAAGACATCTTTTAGGTTCAAACGAAATTTGGATTTATTAGAAAAGATATTTTTTTGCTAATCGCGTGTCTATGGATGCCTTTTCGTTGTTTTATAATCTTCGTTGCCGATTCAGAAAAGTCAGGGATAGTCACAAGAAAAAACGTGTGCTATTAGTCCCACTACGAATAATTAACCCAGAACAGAGGAGGTAGACAATTAGTATCATATAAAAATTTATTGTTGTTGCGTTACGGCACTTAAAGTCGCGTTATGGTTTGTAATTGCAAACCACTGAAAATGTCGATCCTTCCGGATTGACCATCCTTTCTTAGCATTGTTTAAATATTTGTATTTGCAAGTAAAAGTAAGAAAACCATATAATTCGTTATAGACTAATATTTTATAGCTGCAATTCGTTCTTTAGCAGTTGCAAAAATACGAGCGCGTCCTGGAATAGTGCATAAAATATAGAATTGAAATTTATGCAATGATGCAGTTATTTCTATTTCCTAAAAGAAAAACTAACAAAGTTAATATATGCTGTAAGTGGCTTATGTCGTTCCTACAAAATCGTTTCTATTTGGATAAACTAAAACCCAGCAGAATAAACATCAAAACAAGAGATACCGTGGATTTCTGAAAGCAATCATTATGCAAAAACTCATCGACAAAGTTCTTAATGTGGTTTTAAACTACAGATGAGTGGAAAGAATATGTGAGTTAGCAGAGACCACTGACATCCCAACTGAATACATTTGGTCTTCTTTGTATAATAAGTTACATATTAAAAGGTTTGCTTAAGCTTGATATACTTGGCAACTTTAGAAATTTTGGTTTAAGAACAAAAATTACATAGCTGAAAGAATGTTGCAATACTGTATAAGAGAAGAGTTCATTATAATTATCACGTGTTATTATAAATCACAGCCCGATAGTAATAAAAATAATATCATAAACCAAATTGACCATGCATTCATAAAAAAAAATTTAAAACAGTATGTAATTGATAAAAACGTATATATCTCCATGTAACCACCCCGTAGTCATAATAATAAAAGTACGGCTAACAAAAAACAATAAAGAAATGAGTATTAACAATAGAATAAATATCACAAAAATAAGGACTATGTTTACCCAAGTTACTCCTATTATAAATAAAATACTTCAAAAACTTGATAACAAAATTAAAACGCAAAAAAATCAGTAAGTTTAAACATAAAACAAAACAAAACAATGACGACTACAATTTTAATAATGATGGAATAATGGAGAAAATGCCAAATAAAGATATGTACAAAGGAACCCACAACCCAATTAAAAAATATATTCGAATAGTTAGAGAAACATGGATATTAGACATACGCAAAGAAATCTGATAACTTCAGGATAACCATGGTATTTTTAAACTACATTATGGATATCCAACAGAAACTGAAAAGATAAAATGGATACATCAAATAATTATTTTACGACGGCAGATCTACAAAATTCAATAGAAAATCAAATGTCGAAGATCCAAAAGTAAACAAAAACGAAGGTGAACACAAAATTGCATTAATAAAATCGAATAAGACTCCCAGACCTGAAAAAATACACGGCCGATTATTACAATTACAAAATGATAATGCCATAACTATCTTGGTAGGGTTATTTAATAACACATACAAAGTAGGGATCTTATGACTGGTTGACATCTATATTTATTACTATTTAACAGAAGCCGCATACTACAGAATGCAATAAATACGGAGCTATAAGTCTTATGAGCCACGTTCTAAAGATATTTCTTCAAATATACTATATACTAGAATATAGAAAAAATGCGAGGCCAAAATTTCTAACTCCCAATTTGGGTTTCGCATTGTTGTGGTACTAGAAGGGCTCTTTTGTGCTAGTATGAAAGTGTCAAGATGCGAACAACGATGTTTTTGGACCTTCGACAATATGATAAGCTATACTTGATAATACACAGACATCGATTGAATTGTGCAGAACAGCACGTTGTAAAACGTAAGAATTTTGCATCTGGTAGAATTAGAAAGTTGTAGTGTACTTTGAGTTGGTTCTTGAAGGTCAAGTCACCACCGCTGGACTTTATTGTCAACAGTTTGGCAAAATTCATGCTTGTAACTATAATCACTCAAAGATGGGTACTGATGTAGATATATAATGCTAAACCACACGTAACCAAAGAAACTGGCAGAAATTGGGGAAACTCGGTAGAATTGAATTGCTATCCCAGTTCTCTTGGAGCCCTGTAGCACAATTGGATTACAATTTATCTTGGTCAATGACTCTGTTCTTGGTTGGAGGCCACTTTTTTATTCCAAGTCACACAAGTGGTACCAAAGGAGCGCAAAAGACTTGACTTATTAATGGATGGATATTATACAACGCAACAGAGAATATTTTGATTTTAAATTTTATATGATTTTTAAAGCATTAAATAAGTACATAAATTTTATATTGAAAAATAAACAAACTTTTGCATAAGTAATGCATTTTTTATTTTTATTTTAATAAATAAAAATTGTAATTTTTTTTCTTCATTTTTATATTCATATCATTCGCTTATACACGCATCCCTTAAATAATTTGTTATTTGAATTTGCAATATAAATTCTTCTTGTTATGTTGCAACCACATAGATTTCTGGCGAAACAAAAACGTTAATAATCACTATAAAAACTATAAAGAGTTTCGTGGTAGAAGATATTGTATTCTGCATATCCAAAACAAACTGCACTAAATTTCCAGCGCAGGCGTTTTCATCATATTTTATTACCTTCCTTATAAAGCTTCGTGCTCGAAATATATTCCATAAATCAGGCAACAGATTCCACAGAAACGCTAGTACAATATCATTGCGTTATAACATAAATACTAAATCACCCCTTCAAAACAGCGCGGCCGGTATTGGCAACTGCAGATATTTCGCGGCTCAAGAAATTCATTAAATTTGTTGATGTAATACTAGTCAACTTCATTTTCCTTTGTTTACTGGTACATTAATTTACTCCGTCCTGTTTTTAATGCCTTAGGTACATCTTAATATTCTGACTTGCTTGTAGTTTAATATATTTACACATTTATAATATTCCAAATATATATATATATATATATATATATATATATATATATATATATATTTTTTATTTAACTTAAGTTATTAAAAATTTTATCCTACCGTATTTCAACAATTTAGGAGCTTTTGTTTCTGTGGTAATTTTGTGTATCTAAATACTAATATTTGCTAAAATGTGATCTGGTTATGTATTTCAAAATCAGTGCAAAGCACAGGGAACATAATACGCACTCTCAGTCCCTTTTAAAGTGCGCACTTTGAAGTCTGACGCACTATCCACTGTTCAAATTATTCTGCAAAATCTTGTGTGAACAAATAATTGCCTCGGCATACTGACGCAAATCTCTTCACTCTGTGGAAGTTTCCCTTTTCAAAAGTAATTTGAGTTTAGAAAACGATCACATAAAATTATTACTGTTCAAATTTTAGAGTTTCTCAAACATCTGAAAATAACGTGTGTTTTTATTCTAGAATTAATTATGTTAGTATCAGGAGGATGCAGTTTAGACAAACAAAAAATGGGACCGCTTGTTACTTTAGGAACTTTAGCACCAAAAGACAAAATCTTGTAATTTTCATGGTCAAAACGAGTCATAAATTCTCGTGCAGACCACAAAATGGTTTAACGCATAAAGGTAATTTCAGTAAAAATGTTTTTTCTTATGTTAGCCCTTCTTTCCTCTAGTGCATCTTTTTTTTCTTTTGCATCTTCTTTTTAGAATAACTAGAACAGGTTCCCATGACACAAATAGTAGAAAAAAAAAACAACTCCAATGGTATGGTCACCTGAAACGAATGAACAACGGTAGATACCCATAATCATGGAGATAAGAATAGAAGGAAAAAGAGCCAAAAAAGAGGGTAAGCAACAAGATAAATAAAAACTCCAGCTAATAATAGACAAGAATTCAGAAACGGCTCAAGTCCCCAACACCGTGAGGTATATGGGAGAAGATAAAGTAAGTAAATATGTAAGCATATTTTTTCCTTATAAGTTGTTAACTTGCAAATGCAATGACAATAAATGCAGGGTGGATTGAGTAGCTTAACAACTAAAATTCCAGAAAGAAGAAATGTTGGTGAAAACGAACCTCATAGAGTAACACAGATCGAGAATTAATTCTGCAGATAATCCGACACAAAACTAATATTTGCTTCCTGATAAGAGTAAAAAAGGAAGAGGGAACAAGAAATATCCAAATTACTGCAGATTAATGTAGTATTACTCAGAAAAACTCCAACAAAATAGTAAAAATTGAGACATGACTAAATTCAAAAAAGAAAGGGAACAATGCAGAGAAATAAGGAAGACACACTAAATAGTAAATGTGAAATGTTAACATTAATATAGTTTAAAGATCTTTTTTTCGCATAAATGTTAGCTTTCTTAAACTATATCATTGCAATCACATGCATAAATTCTCTCAGATTCTGGGCACCAGTCTTATGTAAATTTTGTTAAAACATAACTCAGAACTAAAAAATATCAACAACAGATAGAAAGTATCATAAATACTTATGTACAGAAAGCTTAAAGTTAAATTTAGCATATCATAATAGATAAAGAAAATAACATCCACCAAGCATATTAATCTAAACTAAGAAAGCCATTAAACCAAAGAAAATCAAAACCAATAAAAAACCACAGAAGATATAATAGTTTACTGAAATGTAATGAAATTAGCATCACGGAAGATAAAGCATATATAGAATATAAAAGTAATAAGACACCATAACAGTGCGAGAGCTAAACTAAATAACTAAATGATAAGGTCAAAGAAAAATAATATCATTTTAGTATTGATTATTAATTAGGATTTGCCAACTGAGGCTATTTTTATCTGCTTTCAATCACCCGGTCACATTATTTTTGTTATAATTTTCAAAACTTGGCATTTTTCCAAAATCTTCCAAATCTGATGTCTTGGTGCTTTTCTTTCTATTTGGGTTAATTTTCTTTCTCAACTTTGTACATTCTCCAAATTTGTAAGTAGATTTTATAGACATACTATCTAATGCAGAGCCCTTCATGTCGCGACTTCTAAAAAGCTTTTCATTTCATGCCTCCCGGGTAACTTTTATTGGATTTGGTGAAATTTTTCACACACATTCACAAAGTATCGTAATTTTAAATTTAAACAAAGGAACTTCAATCAAAGGCAAAGCTGGAAAACTCACCTTTGAATGCTCTGCTGAAATCGGCTCCCCGTGTTAAACTCCTGGGGAAACAAGGAAGAGGAAAAATGATGAAGGTGGAAAAAAGGATAAGTTACCCCAATCTTCGCTGCGGGGCCTTTCCTAGTGTGGATCCTCCAGCTGGCGTGAACGAGTTTGCGACTAGGTTTTCCTTGGTTCCTGCCCGGGTCAGATACAATGAAACCGAACCGAGTCTTTCCGCCAGCAAAATTTCAACTCCCGAAATGCAATCGGCCAACAAAACGACCTCCGGGAAGAGGTTACTATGTTCGGTAAAATACCGAATTCCGGAATGAAATCAGCCTTCAACGAAACGGCCACCGGGATGAGAAACTCTTGCGACCAAACAAAACACGTCGGCGAACTCTCGGTCAAAACGGCCTCGGACACGAAAAATTTAAAGCCAGTAGCCCGCTTTCTAAACCATCACAATTAAAATTCAAAACGAAGCAAGAGAAAGAGCGAGGAGCCAGAAGAGGTCGAGCCCGCGGCCTCAGCCGCAGCCGCTGTATATCGGTGCACCGCGCAAACGCGCAAATTGGCTGCCGCTATTGCAAATCAAAACTAAAGCGCGTATACAGAGGGAACCATAAGACGGTCGGCTCTAATTTAAAATCCAAATAAAGTAATTGAAGATTGGCGCGAACAACCATTATGAAAATACCAATGAAGAACATACATATGGAGTGAAAATTATATTGAATAGATTCATTGATAAATATGTTATCAACTTTGTTCCGATATCTGGCACGCTATTGCATAAACAACTTGACCAGCTCCTAGTAAGATTAACTTTATTTAAGTCTATGCTTCAACAGTAGATAAATATAGAAAAAAAACAAAGACATTCTACGAATTCAAGCAGACCCTAGTAGAAAAACAACAAAAATAAAATAATACTGGTCATGAGTAGCTACAATGCAAAAATAAGTCAAAAGAGAGGCAGAGAAGTCGTGAATATTTTTAGTCACCACCATGATGGTCGTTCGTTACCAATAACTTTTTCAAATTGCCACCTAGATATTTATAAACATGTAAATTGCGACAAGAGATCTCAACTCATGTCGTCAGATATTGACAATGTTATGATTAACAAAAATATCATAATTTGATCATTTCGGCAAAAACATACTCTAGGGCTGACGTCGCAACTCTTTGGTTGGTGCCATAAGACTTAAGTAAAAGAAAATAAAACATGATAAAGTTGCAAATTATATCTTGAAACAACCGAAGAACGTCGAAAAAGGCATAACCCCAATAATATAAAGAAAACGTTAGAGTTGAAGCAAAAAGACTTGAAGTTTAAAAGAAGCTCGAGAAGCTTCAGAAGATTAACGTCAAAATTCTCGTCAAAGATGTCGGAAATCTGTAGGAAAATAATCTTCGACAACCGAAAAAATCTTGGACATGGTATAGAGAAAAAGAGCGGTCACAAGTGTGAATGTAAAAATAAATTTAGATAATGATAAAAAGAGCGATCAAAAAAACTAAAAAAAAAAAGATAATACAAGAAAATTAGGAAAGCAATGGGACTGTATAAATCTAAAAGTTTCAGACGATGGTAGATAATGAGAATACAACACTAGATTAAATTTTTAACACAATGGCTCTACTTATAAGTATTGAAGTAAAATTCACTGGAAACTAAATTGAAGCTGGTAAGCGGTAGGGTCAAATAACGTTAATTCAAAAATTTGAAAAATTATAGACTACTAACATATAAACTATCTTACATTGATAATAAACATCAGCTACGCACAGGAATAATACTACAAAGCTAGCTAAGCCCTTCCTACCCAAGTAAAATGACTCGAAATAATGAACCACTTCCTGAAGAGTATCTTAAAAATCATTGATAAAATAATATAATAAAAATGCGAGGTACGTCTTACTCATGCGTAGTTTGATTTTAGAATGCTGTAGGGATGTCAACTGTGGTGTTCATATATTATCCGAAAGCGTCAGATACAACAAACTGGTCTCAATCTTAAAAAACAAAAAACTTAAACTACAAAAATCTTAGGATGCATAACACTTACTACAATCAAACACTAAAGTTAAAGTAGAGTACCAATTAACTAAAAAGGTTGCAATAAAAAAAAGTGTGGAAATTATGTCCCTTATTCTTCAATGTTATTCAGACCAGATTATAAAAGAAGTGCTAGAATATATGGAAAAAATAATATTTGTAAACGAGGAGTAACTTAATAACATCCTTTACGCAGATGATACTATTATCTTTTCGGACAGTCTTAGAGGCTAGCAGTCTCGCCTGAAACTTAGCGGGAGTCAGTTAACGCTAAAGCTTAGAATTTAACATCACGAAAATGAAATACATGATTATTATCAAATTCCTCGTACCATTTGAACAAATGATGGTTAACCAAGAGTTAATTATAAGAGTTAGCAAATATAACTACTTGGGCACCAGTATCGACGACCAATGAAATTACTCAGTTACAGTGACACAAAGAGCATACTGAAAAGCTCCTCCACGGACATAAAATACTAATAAAAAGGTTTTGCTTAGAATGAATAAGAGTAAAGTACTGTCAGCTTGAATATCTACGCCATATTAAAAAGTCCGCTAAACATCAATTTGACACAAACACCATATTTTTTTTTGTCAACCCAGCGTCATTTTTTTTTATTTTAAAGTTTACCATTTTTTGCTATAGAGTGATATTCGATTTAATAGCGTGTTAAAGTGGTTAAAGAATACCAATAGTAAAAAAATAAAAAAACACCTATCGAACTTTCCGCGATTATTTAGCTCGTCATAACCGTCTAAATAAGACCGCAATCGGTCGTTTGGTGCAAAAGTTGGAGGCCACTGGTTCTGTAAAGAAGAGTATGAAAGAAAATCCAAAACCCTAAATAACTCGTCGATCGTAAGAATTGGGCATTTCGGAGACCAGTTTACGCCGTATTATGCGCAAAAGTTTAAATTTTTACAATTACAAGATCCAGTTGTCTCAAGAAGTCAAGCCAATTAACTATTCCAACCGACGTGTGTACTCTGATGGCTCCTCCAATATCGTACAATTGATCCAAAGTTTTCATCGAAAATTATCTTCAGCGATGAGACGCATTTCACATTGAATCAGAGGGTGAACAAGCAAAACTGTCGCATTTAGGCCAATGAGAATCCAAGAGAATATCAAAAACAACCAATGCATCCTCAAAAAGTGACTGTTTGGTGTGTTCTGCGATCAAAAGATGTCATTGAACCATTTTTTTTAAATGAGGCTGGAAATACGATTACTGTGAATTCAGAGCGATACCGCGGCATTACTATTTTTTTTTTAATTTATTTTAATGAAGATTTACAATCTGCTTTACATAGCAATAAGTAGATTAGGTTAGCAAGTTACAATAAAGGGAGAAGTAATTCAGTGATTACACTCTGAATTAATTACTACTTATGTAATTTGTTTTACATAAAATAATTAATAAGTACTGCTATGGATCCACAGCTGTAGGCCATCTTCTGTTTAGTCGTCTTCGTACTGGTGGGGAACGTATAAAATACTAGCTTCTTCGTCCAGGTAGGCTGATTAAGTAGGTGCTGGTTAGGTT